>OY041611.1:0-9207000 GCA_955876795.1 Eupithecia tripunctaria
CGGAGCGCAGCGTCAAGGTCGTGCGACGAATCAAAGGGCGTAATGCGGGGCTCAACAACGTCGTGGTGTCGATGGGCGCGGGCGTGTGGCAGGCCTTGCTGGAGCGGCGCGTGCGGCTCGGGTACCAGGTAGTTGTGGCGCTCGACCAGTCACCACTGGTGCAATGCTACCGGTGCCTGGGGTTCTCTCACCGTGTGGCCGAGTGCCGCGCGCCGGCGCCGCGCTGCGGATACTGCGCGGGTGAGCATGACACGCGTGCGTGCTCCGCCCGCGGCTCCGCGCCGCCATGCTGCACCAACTGCACGGCGCGCCAGTTGCCGGACCGGGAGCATCCCGCGTATAGCGCTGACTGTCCCGAGTGGCGCCGCTGGGACCGCATAGCGCGTCTCGGCGTGCGCTATTGCTGAGGGCACCGATCCGTCCGTACAGATGAACTGTCATATTAAAATCATGCAGTACAATTTAGGCAGGGGTAGAGCGGCGACGCACGAGTGTCTGAGGGAGGCCACCGTAAGGGGTATTAAAATCCTATTATTACAGGAACCTTACGTAGGGGCGAGAGGCTGCATGATGCCGCCAAACGGCTGCAGAGTGATACAGAGCGTGACGGGGAGACCCGACGCTCCGGTGCGAGCCGCCGTAGTTATCACGGACCCTAACTTGCGGTATTCCGAAAATTTAAATTTTATTAGTGAGGACTTGCTGGGCGTTATCATAAGAATTAATGATTTAGACATAGGGTTTATAAGCGTTTACTTAGATAAAGAGTTGAATCTAGACACGTACCTGTACAGAGTCAAGCAAATGGTGCAGAACATGGCTTGCACGCGGGTGGTGGTAGCGGGTGACGTGAATGCGGCCAGTCCTTGGTGGGGCTGCGCAGCGGAGGATGCGCGTGGCGCCGCAGTCGCGGAGCTGTTCGCGGAGCTTGGGCTCGAGGTTCGTAATGAGGGCAACGAGCCGACCTTCCTCGCCTACCGACATGGCGCGCCCGCAGCCAGCATAATTGACGTGACGGCCTGCTCCGCTGCACTGCTGCCCGCGCTTGCCGACTGGCGTGTTGACCCCGCGTTCTGCATGCTTTCCGACCACAGGCCTATCACCTTCACGCTGCGGCTAAGCGTGCACCGCGGCGAGGAGGCATCCGGTGCCAGCACGAGGATTTACAACACGGCAAAGGCGAATTGGACATTGTTCGAGGAAGAGTTCAAGCGGGAGATCTCTCGCGTTGAGCTGAGTGCCACAGTAGATGCGCTGGCGGACGGAGAAGCGGTCAACCGAGCCGCTGACCTATACACCGAGAGCGCGCTCGCGGCCTGTGAGAAGGCGATCCCGCGCATACTGCCTCGTAAATTCGGTAGATCCTGTCGCTGGTGGAGTGCTGAGCTGACGGAGCTCAAGGCCGAGTTGGTGCGCCGCCGGAGGAGAATCGCGAAGGCAAACCCTGCCAGGAGGCGGTACGTGGTGGACCAGTACCTGGAAACTAGGACGGAGTACAGGTTAGCTTTAGAGTCCGCCATGACCGCCAGCTGGAAGGAGTTCTGCACGGGCGAGACGGTGGAGGGAATATGGCAGAGGTCGTACCGGATCATGAAGGCGTGCGGAACACGGGTGCGCTCGGAGGACATGCTGCTGGCAGCAGCGGACGGGCGCGTGCTCGATGAGGCGCAGTCGGCAGCGCTAATGGCGGATACCTTCTACCGACTTGACGACCCGCAGCGGGACTCGCCGCAGCATGCTGAGCGCCGCGCCGCCGTGCAGGCCTGGGCAGACCACCTCGCCGGTACAGCATCGCCACACGTCGCTTTTACTGAAACAGAACTCGATACGGTACTGCGGACCATGAGTCCTAAGAGAGCGCCTGGGGGCGATGGGCTCACGCTAGACATCTGTCTCCGGGCCTTTAGATGTGACAGAGCCCTACTTGTGGGGTTGTTCTCGCAGTGCCTTCGATTGGGTTGTTTCCCGAGATCGTGGAAGGTGGCGACTATAAAGGTTATCCCCAAGCCGGGCCGAGAATCTTACGCCACGCCTAAATCCTACAGACCTATCGGGCTTCTTCCGGTCCTTGGGAAGATGCTCGAAAAGTTATTCGTTAACAGGTTGCAGTGGCAGCTTGGCATGGAGAGACGGCTGAGTCCCTTCCAATACGGATTTACTCCTCAGCGGAGCGCGGAAGATGCTTTATTCGACGCCATGTCCATCGTTCGTGCTAGCCTGGAACAAAAACAAATAGTCGTTTTAGTCTCACTAGATATAGAGGGGGCATTTGATAACGCCTGGTGGCCCGCTATCATCGAACAGCTTAAGGCCAGTGATGTAGACGTCGAGGTCACGCGCCTCATACTTAGCTACCTGTCTGATCGGAGCATTAAATTAAAATACGCGGGGCAAGTAGTCTGTAGGAACACAAATAAGGGATGCATTCAGGGGTCTACCTGTGGGCCGATCCTCTGGAACATCCAGCTGGAGCCGGTGCTGGAGCAGACGCAGTATGGGGGCGTCCGGGTTCAGGCTTTCGCAGATGACATCCTGATAATCGCAGCCGCAACCGATGGGGTTGATCTGGAGGAAAAGGTCAACCGGGCGCTGGCCGTTATCACTCAGTGGGGCGAGAACCTGAAACTGAGATTTGCTCCTGAGAAGACGCAGGCACTTTTGATCACCAAAAAGTTAAGATACCATTCTCCTAGGCTCGTGATGGCGGGCGTCCCCATAGCTTATGGATCTTGTCTCAGAATATTAGGATTAAATATCGACCCTATTCTCAATTTCAGAAGACACCTCGAACTTGTTTCTAACAAAGCCATCGCTTTCTACAAGGTGGTAGCGAGAGCGGCTCGAGCACAATGGGGTCTTAACTCTGATATTCTGAGATTGATCTATATTGCCGTGGTGGAGCCCACTATTCTGTACTCGGCGAGTAGCTGGGCCGATGTTTCAGATAGGGTTTATGCTGAGAAGATTTTAGATAGCCTTACAAGATCTTTTAGTATTAAAATAAGTAAGGCTCACCGCACAGTTTCTTTTGTGTCGAGTGTCCTGCTGTCTAGACTGCTGCCTCTTACCATGCGATTGAAGGAAAACGCACTTATTTATAGGGCTAAAAGAGGAACGCCTTTGGTTGGGCTGCCGGGAAGAAGTATGGAGACTAGAGAAAGTCCATTCTCACTGCCTCATCCTGCGGAGAGAAAGCATGTAAGGTTCGGGCTTATCGATTCTCAGGAGGATGCGTTGCGCCTGGGGACCGATGAACTCGTGCTTTACACGGACGGTAGTAAGCTTGAGGGTAGGGTGGGTGGTGCAGTCTCCTGCTGGTCTGGAGGGCGTGAGGTCCGCCATGCTAGATTCCGCCTCGAAAATTTCTGTAGCGTGTTTCAGGCAGAGCTTTGTGCGATTTTGCGAGCCCTTCAATTAGCTGAGGGTAGAGGGGAGTCAGCTTTTAGCATAGTCAGCGATTCTAGGTCGAGTCTTGAAGCCATCAGTGACCCTAATTCACTTCATCCCTTGGTAGCAGAAATCAAGGATAACATCTTAGGGCTAGCTCGGGGGGGGAAACGTACAAGTTTTTACTGGGTCAAGGCACACTGTGGCACAGAGGGTAATGAGAGAGCCGATGAGTTGGCAAAGCAGGCTGCTCTCCGTGATAGAAGACTACCATTCTACGACAAGTACCCTCTATCCTACGCAAAGTTGATAGTAAGATCGGATAGCGTTAATGATTGGCAGCAAATATATAATACATCTCAGACAGGTAGTACCACTAAATTATTTTTCAAAAATGTAACGCAAGCATTTCAAACATTAAAGAAAATCAATCTGGATAATTTTTATACACAAATTTTTACAGGTCACGGTGGCTTCAATGCTTACTTGTTTCGGTTCAGATTGACTGACTCTCCTTTGTGCTCGTGTGGTGAAGAAGTTAGCCAGTCTGTTCAACATTTATTATTAGACTGCGCGCGGTTTGGATTGTTGAGATATGAATGTGAATGCGCTATGGACTCTGATTTAAATGTTGATACTTTGGAGCAGTTGTTAGGGGACAATAATCACAGGCCTATTTTCCTGTCGTTTGCGAAGACTATTCTTCGCATAATAGGCAAAGAAAATGGGTCATTTTTGGGGACATAGCCATAAAAACTACTAGCCTAATATGCTTAATCGATTATTCTTAATTTGTCTTGTTTGGATATGGCTATTATCGTACTCTCTGTTTAAGTAAGCTTTACAATTATTTTATTATTTTATGAATTTATTATAACTACTTGACTTACTTATTATTACTTGTCTAATGTTGTGATATTTTAACTGTTTTAATTTATTTGAATTTATATTAATTTATTTTAATTGTTTTAATTTTGTGCTTTCTTATTCTTCCTCCCTAGTCAGCTATTTAATTTTTAATTACGTAACTTAAGTGTTTTTATTATTGTAATATTGCAAAGGATTGTTGCGTAATTTTATTTTATTACTTGAAAAAAAAATATATATATATATTTATATATACAAGAACACAAAAACAAACAAAAAGAAAAGAAAGAAAAGTGGAAAAAAATAAAATAAAAATAAAAAAGAATGTAAAAAAGAGAGAAAATAACAAAAAGAATAAACAATAAACAAGGAAAAAAAAAAAAAAAAAGAGAGAAGGGAATAGATAGATTAGTACAATAATAGTTAAAGTTGAAAACTACATAATAAATTAAATTGAGGAAGTAGCGTTACATGAATAATAATTATTGATTGACTGTTGAAATGTATTTTATCTTATTTATTTAATGTGTATGTACAAATAATAAAATTTTAAAATTGTTTAGGTACTTCATTAGATTTTCACATGTATATGAAATGTATTTGATTTTTATAATTTTAATTGATTATTTTTAATAAATGTTATTCAATTGTTGTCAAAATATTATGTATAATTCAAATAATTTATCATGTATTATAATAGATTGGCTTTGTTTGCCCATCAAACAATTGCCCAGTTGAAATAGGTATGATTATGTCCTAATATAATTATAATAAGCATGCTTATTTAAATAATAAGCGTTATTATAATTTCACTAATGTATGTGTGTAATTGTCTTAAAAATATATTTATCCACTCTGTCTCCTTTTCTAGAGAATCTTTTTCTTATCTATATTGTTCTATTTGTGATATGTTGTATTTTCTGTGTTTCAGGTGAATGAAAGTGCGTGCGTGATTGTGTGTGTGAGTGTTGTGTGTGTGTTAATTGATTTAAAATAAAATAATGTATAAATCCTTAGTAGGTAATTTAATGTTGTTGCATTTAATAGCAACAGGTTGCCTCAGGTTTTAAAAATCAAACGCAGACTAGCACACTCGCTGGTCCTATGAACAGATGAGTTAACTAGTTTGCAACACAATTAAAAAAAAAAAAAAAAAAAAAAACCTAACCTAACCTAACCTAACCTAACCTAACCTAACCTAACCTAACCTAACCTAACCTAACCTAACCTAACCTAACCTAACCTAACCTAACCTAACCTAACCTAACCTAACCTAACCTAACCTAACCTAACCTAACCTAACCTAACCTAACCTAACCTAACCTAACCTAACCTAACCTAACCTAACCTAACCTAACCTAACCTAACCTAACCTAACCTAACCTAACCTAACCTAACCTAACCTAACCTAACCTAACCTAACCTAACCTAACCTAACCTAACCTAACCTAACCTAACCTAACCTAACCTAACCTAACCTAACCTAACCTAACCTAACCTAACCTAACCTAACCTAACCTAACCTAACCTAACCTAACCTAACCTAACCTAACCTAACCTAACCTAACCTAACCTAACCTAACCTAACCTAACCTAACCTAACCTAACCTAACCTAACCTAACCTAACCTAACCTAACCTAACCTAACCTAACCTAACCTAACCTAACCTAACCTAACCTAACCTAACCTAACCTAACCTAACCTAACCTAACCTAACCTAACCTAACCTAACCTAACCTAACCTAACCTAACCTAACCTAACCTAACCTAACCTAACCTAACCTAACCTAACCTAACCTAACCTAACCTAACCTAACCTAACCTAACCTAACCTAACCTAACCTAACCTAACCTAACCTAACCTAACCTAACCTAACCTAACCTAACCTAACCTAACCTAACCTAACCTAACCTAACCTAACCTAACCTAACCTAACCTAACCTAACCTAACCTAACCTAACCTAACCTAACCTAACCTAACCTAACCAGTAACAGCCAAAAACCGGCACGAACAACATATAGCTCGCGTTAAAAAATCAATAAAAATTTGAATTTTCGAGCTACGCGCAAATAAGTGTTGTTATCAGTGAAAATAGTGTACATCTCACCAGGATTATCGTTTTCAACAGTTTTCCTCAAGGGGTCTTGGAGCAGGAGGGCCTGGACTTTGGAGCTTAATAACACCAAGAAGGTTAGTCCAATCAAAAATCCCATAACACCTTTAGCAAGATCACGCTCATATCTGTTAATTCCTTTGAAATTTTCGAAAATCCACTGAAGGACAACGAAGATATAAGCTTGCAAAGATAACGATTTTAACCTCCAAAACCGCGTGGTCGATACACGTGTAACCCACTTCCTGCCTGACTGACACGAGGCGTGACGTCGAGTACCTACGTGAAGACTTCGAAGCCGGACCCAAGAACTCTCCCTCCAGCCTGAAGCCACCAGAACGAGACATCATCAGCTCATCAGGTGAATCAAGAGATATCTCCTCATCCCCGCATCCTAAATAACTCGTGTTTGGTGTCTCTGAAATCAGGACAGCAGGACGCTTCTCATCCTATCCTTATCTTACCACCTTCGTTCCCACCCCCCCTACCCCCTTAAGACCAGAAACCCCTCGTGGTATATCTCCTCAACCATTAGAGATAGAACCCTACTGTGAGGTATCTTTGCATTCAGGAGGAGTAGCGCTTCATCTTGGTCCCCAGGAAAATCCTTCCCCCCCCCCCCCCTCTATATTCCTCAAATTAAACTCATTTCCCTCGGCTTACTAGTCTGGTTAGCCATTACCTTCAAACTGCTGAAGGCTTTCAACTACCCCCTTCCCGTGAAATACCCCTCTCTCGATATCTCAGCACCTGGAGGAAAAAGACCCAGCTTGTGGGGTATCTTCGTGATCAGGAGGAGCAGCCCAACAACTTGGCCCCTACGGAATTTTGAAGCGTCATATCTCTGAAACCTTTGAAGATAGACCCAGGTTGTGACGTGTCTACGTGATCAGGAAAACAAGATCTATCACCTGGCAAAATTCCCCCCTCCCCCCTCCGTAAACCCCTCTCGTCATATCTCAGCAGCCCTTGGAGATAAACCTACCTTGTGGGGTATCTACGTTATCAGGCGGAGCAGCCCAACAACTTGGGCCATACGGAATTTTAAAGCGTCATATCTCTGGAACCTTTGAAGATAGACCCAGCTTGTGACGTGTCTACGTGATCAGGAGACCAAGATCTATCACCTGGCAAAGTTCCCCCCCCCCCCTTCCGGAAAACCCCTCTCGTCATATCTTAGCAGCCCTTGGAGATAAACCTACCTTGTGGGGTATCTACGTGATCGGGAGGAGCAGCCCAACAACTTGGCCCCTGGGGAATTTTGAAGCGCCATATCTCCGGAACCTTTGAAGATAGACCCAGCTTGTGACGTGTCTACGTAATCAGGAGACCAAGATCTATCACCTGGCAAAATTCCCCCCCTCCCCCCCTTCCGAAAAACCCCTCTCGTCATATCTCAGCAGCCCTTGGAGATAAACCTACCTTGTGGGGTATCTACGTGATCGGGAGGAGCAGCCCAACAACTTGGCCCCTAGTGAATTTCGAAGCGTCATATCCCTGGAACCTTTGAAGATAGACCCAGCTTGTGACGTGTCTACGTGATCAGGAGACTAAGATCTATCACCTGGCAAAATTCCCCCCCCCCTTCCGAAAAACCCCTCTCGTCATATCTCAGCAGCCCTTGGAGATAAACCTACCTTGTGGGGTATCTACGTGATCGGGAGAAGGTGCCCAACAACTTGGTCCATAGAGAATTTCGATCCCACCCCAACACCACCGAGGTACTCAGAAGAAACAAATCCCCCAAGATCCAGAGAACCATCACTCACTTCACTTATCTACGGGAAACACACACCACGCAGAACCATACCACCGCAGGTTCTGGCGCGTTCACCACCATCAAGTTACTCAGGAACCGCAGTACATCCAGCGTAAAAAGAAACAACTAGATTTAAGTAAGTTAATTATAATTATTACTAATAACACTCCTTTATCTTCTTAGAAAACTAAAACTAACTTTATTCACATAACTAAAGCTCGTCTTTCTTATACTAATCTAGGTATTTTGTGTATAATTGTATTAAATCCATCAACATGTCCAACAAATCAACTGAATCTGCCCCCAACGCACAAGCTGCACTCTCGGTAGCACCAAGGCAACGCTCGTTGCGGGAAAAAGTACTTAAAAAGGAAACTGCCTCCAAAACATCCTTCAGATCAGAAAGGCTGACATCATCACAGCCTGATAAAGTACCCGCAACTACAGCAAAGAAGGTGTCATCTGAGGGAAACGCAACAAGTGTAACCACGCCAATGGCCCCGCCGAGAAGGAAGCACAAGACCCCATCTCCCCCAGAGCCCAGTGAGATATCTGCTACCTCCTCAGTGCAGTCAGTCACAGATTCAGTTACGGAGAAAGTGATAAACTGGCAACAATGTGGCATATCCCCTCCAAAACCAATTATGTCAGATGACGAATCCGTCACATCACTCATCGATCTGGCCACCCCCTCAATTGCTCCCAAAGTGCGACACAGCATGTTGGTCGAGCACACGAGGAAACGAACAGGGGTCGAGATGGATAGGGCCACAAAAATTGCAAACGAAATGCTGCAGAAAGGAAAAGAAGCAATAGAATCTGCAGGGAACATGAAGAGAGAGTGCAAAACCATCGCACTCGAAAGTCTGCAGGCCCTCTACGAGATAGTTCTTTCCTTACAGGATTCCCGGTCTAGGCACATCGCAAACCTAGAAAGAGAAAAAGCGAGGAACGCAAATGAGCTTGTACGGGTTGAGAGGGCGCATAACAAGCAAATCGCTGAGCTGACAAAGAACCTCGTCCAAGAGGTATCCGCGGCTCGCGGTGATATCACCTCTTCCCTTATAGAGGTGAAAGCTGTCCGCGCTTGGTTGGGTTATGAGACCCAAGAACCCCACAGGCTCATCAAGGAGATCGCGGTAGCAATCCAGGGTCTCGAAAATCGTCTGAAGTCTCTCGGAGAGAGCCTATCCAGCCAGGAAAAAGGGAGCAAGACCGAGCTTCTGCAACAGAACCACACCTGGTTAAAAGCAGGGGTAGAGTCAATGCAAAACCAGCTGGACGAGCTCAGGAGAGACTTACAAAAAGACCAGGGCACAAGCAAAACGATCCTAGAAGCAAACATGAAAACGCTGGCACACCTAGAATCACTTCCAAAGTCACAAACACCAGACACGGGAGTAATCCAGGAGATCACGGCAATTCGCGAAATCCTTGAAGCGATGAAAGCAGCAAAGGCACCTGAATCGATCCCACAACCGGTTCTCATAAACATCGAAGAGCACATGCAACCCATCACTGAAAGACTTGAGGCAGTATCATCTGAGCTCCGTACGATTCGGCAAGAAAAGATGCAGATGCCACCTCCTTGTCTCAGTCTTGAAGCGGAGATGGCGAACTCAGAGAAAGGCAGTGCTGCAAAGGCCACCCCCACTTACGCTAAGATTGCCGCCAAAACCTCACCACCTAAAAAACCGAATCACACCCTGATTGTGACATCTACAAATCCCCAAAACACCGGGGATAACGTAATCGACAGAATCAGGGAAGCTCTGGATACCAGAACCAGTGGAGCTAGGATTGATAAGGTCCGAAAAGCGAGAAACAGTAAGGTTATTCTCAGCTGCAGCTCCAAAGAAGACCTGGAACTGGTGAAGAGCAGAGTTCGGCTTGATAAAGGATTGAAAGCAGAGGTAGCAAAGGCAGAAAATCCACTCATAATAGTGAAGGATGTGCTCTCTTACCACACAGACACTCTCATTGTGGAAAATATATTGGCTCAGAACAAACACCTCCTGAAAGATGTTAATCTTAAGGAATCCACCATCAAGGTAAGGTACAGGAAGAAAGCTCGCAATCCCCATGAGTGCCACCCGGTACTCGAGGTGTCCCCCATCATCTACAAAAGTCTGGTGGAGGCGGGAAGAGTTCACATAGGCATCCAGTGGAGGCCCGTGTTCGATCACTCACCCCTTGTGCAGTGCACAAAATGCCTCGGCTTTGGGCACACAAAAGCAGTCTGCAAGGAAAAAGATCACCTTTGCAGCCACTGTGGAAGGTCTCACTCTTGGGATGAATGCAAGCAGAGGCTTGAGGGGAAGTCCCCAAAGTGCAAGAACTGCTCGAACGCACAAGGAACAGGCTCAGATCTGGCACACAATGCCTTCAGCAATGTGTGTCCAGAGCGGCAGAAATGGGATGCCATAGCGCGGTCCCGTGTGTCTTATTGCTAAGGGCTCCCCAAAAAATCAAAGCTCGTTCCCTCAGAGGCTAGGCGGGACAGGTTTGCGTTTAATCCAAGCAAATCTGCAACGCTCAAAACTAGCCACAGCGGAACTACTCCAAATTGCAATGGATAGGGGTATCACGATCGCCCTAGTTCAAGAACCATACGTGGGTAAAAATGGAGTCCTGAAACAACACCCAGGGACAAAAGTTATCCAATGCACTCTCAACAGGCAAAAACCAGTCAAGGCAGCTGTCATCGTCTTCGGAGACGTGCTGGAGACCATTCATGATCCCCAGCTGGTGACTGAAACCGAGGCAGCTGTCTTGATCAAAGGTGGAGACCTGAAACTTGGAGTTGTTTCCGTTTACTTTGAAGGGGACCAAGATATGGCGCCATATCTCGAGAGAACTAAAAACTACTGTGAAAAACTGGGTACGCAAAACGTCATCATTGCAGGAGATGTCAACGCCTGGAGCCACTGGTGGGGCAGTGTCTCGGAAAACGAAAGAGGAACGGAATATAACGCATTTCTCAACGAAATGGGTTTCCATATCCTAAACGTTGGAGACACACCCACTTTTGAAACCTTCAGAGATGGTAGAGCTTGCACAAGCGTAGTTGACGTCTCTGCTTGCAGCACGCCTCTGCTTGGGAAGATAGAGAACTGGAAAGTGGACCGAAGTCTCATAACATCAGATCACAACGCAATCACCTTCTCTCTGCGCCTAGTGAAACCCCTAGAACCCCTCAGGCCCATCACAACGCGCAGGTACAACACCAAGAAGGCCAAGTGGTCAGACTTCAAAACCATCCTCACGTCCTCTTTTGCAGAACGAGCGATATCAGTCCAAACAGTAAATGATTCTCAAACCCCAGAGAGCCTCGAAAGCAAGATCATAGCTTACACGGAAGCTATCCATGAAGCTTGTGAACAAACCATCCCTCCCAAAAGCGCAAGAAAAGGGAATCCAAAGCCCCCATGGTGGAATGAAAAGCTAGATGATCTCAAGAGAGAGGTTCTCAGGAAAAAGAGGAGAATCAGAAACGCAGCTCCTAGACGCCTAAGTCTCGTTGTAGACGAGTATCTTAAGGTGAAGATGGAGTATAAGGAAGAAGCGGAACAAGCCCAAACCAAGAACTGGAAGGAATTCTGCACGACCCAGGAGAAGGAGAGCATGTGGGATAAAATCTATAGAGTAATCAGGAAAACCTCAGGAAGGCAGGAAGATATGCTACTGAGAAGTCCAGCAGGAAACACTCTATCACCACAAATGTCTGCAGAACTCCTGGGAAAAACCTTCTATCCCGATGACTCTGCAAGCACCGATCAAAGTGGTCACGCAGAAATCCGGGAACTCACTAAGGTAATCCCCTACGGAGACCTCTCAGAGGATGATCCACCCTTCATGTCAGCGGAACTAGAGCTAACCATCCAAGCTCTTAATCCGAAAAAAGCACCTGGTCCAGACGGGATCACCGCTGACATATGCACAGTGGCAATCCGCTGCGAAATGGAGCTGTTCCTGGCGATAGCTAACAAATGCCTATCGCTAAGATATTTCCCAAAGCAGTGGAAGACGGCGCATGTGGTAATCATCCGGAAGCCTGGTAAGACCGATTACACCCATCCAAAGTCTTACCGCCCCATAGGTCTCCTCTCAGTTCTTGGCAAAATCATTGAAAAATTAATGATTAACAGGCTTCAATGGCACATCTTCCCATCACTCAACAAACGGCAGTACGGATTCATGCCACAACGGGGAACCGAGGACGCCCTCTATGATCTTGTAGAGCACTTGAAAAAAGGAGTTAACAACAAAAACATCGTACTCCTCATCTCTCTGGACATAGAGGGCGCCTTCGATAACGCATGGTGGCCCGCCCTTAAACACCAGCTAGCGAAGAAAAGGTGTCCTAAGAACCTTTACGAGATGGTATGCTCGTACCTCAATGACCGAAAGATCATGGTCAACTACGCCAGAGCAACCTACGAGAAGGAAACTACAAAAGGCTGCGTCCAAGGATCCATAGGAGGACCAACCTTTTGGAACATAATCCTAGACTCGTTGTTGCATGAACTGGAGGCAGAGGGAGTATATTGTCAAGCTTTCGCGGATGATGTTGTTCTTGCTTTTTCACACCAGTCGACGGGAGCTCTAGAGCGGCAAGTAAACACCACACTGGAACAAGTTTCGACATGGGGAATTCTAAACAAACTTAACTTTGCACCGCACAAGACCAATGCGATGCTTCTGACCAAGAAGTTAAAGTACGATATTCCCCAACTTTACATGTCTGGTACGAAACTGAACCTTGTGGATGAAATAAAGCTACTTGGGCTTATCATCGACCGCAAACTCACCTTCAAAGCACACGTGTCTGCACAATGCAAAAAAGTTGCAGATATCTATAAACAGCTTGCATGTACAGCGAAGGTGACCTGGGGTTTGAACAGCGAGATAACACGAACCATCTACATCGCAGTGGTGGAACCTATCATAACGTACGCCTCAAGCGCATGGTCACAAGCTGCAACACTCCAGATGAACGTGAACCAGCTAAACGCAATCCAGCGAGGTTTTGCACAAAAGATCTGCAAAGCGTACCGTACAGTCTCCCTCACATCAGCACTTGTTCTGTCGGGTTTGCTGCCCCTGGACCTTCGGATCCAAGAGACAGCAAATCTCTACAGAACAAAAAAGGGCATCTCCTTGGATTACCTCCCACCTGGAAAAGAACTTGAACTCAAGATAGGGTATCTGGATCAACCACACCCCTCTACATTAACACATATTGAGTACGAGCTCTTAGAAAGTACTGCCCAGGTCACCGGGCCACAAATCTACACCGATGGGAGCAAGATCGAAGATAAAGTAGGAGCTGCTCTAACGTGGTGGGACGAAGGCAAAGAGCTAAGGTTTGAAAAGTTTAAACTCCACCCCTCTTGCACTGTCTTTCAATCAGAACTCTACGCACTATCCAGGGCAACTCAAATGGTGAGTGAAAGCACGGAGCCGGTAGTCAGTATACTTAGTGACTCGCGATCCTCGCTCGATTTGCTTCGCAATCCTAAGCTGAGTCACCCCCTGGTACGCAGTGTGAGAGAAAACATTGGTAGGATAGTGAAAGAGGGAAGAACGGTTAACATGTTCTGGCTGAGAGCTCACGTGGGAACTGTGGGAAATGAGAGAGCAGATGAACTTGCAAAAACAGCAGCACTCAATGATGCAGCACAGGACTACGCTAAGATCCCCCTGTCCTACGCCAGGAAGAAAATTCGAGAGGAATCTATCCGAAGATGGCAAGATCGCTACGAGACCTCCAGCACAGGTGCAATTACTAAACAGTTTCTACCAAACGTCGAAAAAGCATATCGACTAATAAGATCTATGAAACTAACATTCACCCAAGTGCAAGCCCTAACCGGCCATGGAGGAAACGCAGAATATCTTCACAGATTCAAGCTCAGGGACAGCCCCGGATGCGAGTGTGACCCAGAGGTCAGCGAATCCGTCTGGCACTTAATTCTAAGCTGTCCCCGCTTCCTGGTAGAAAGGCACGATCTTGAACACCTTATAGATCGTAATCTAGCGGAGTCTGAGCTTAGAGAAATTCTCGAAGATCCCAATTCAAGATCCCATTTTCTATCCTACGTAGAAAAGATTTTCCAAGTTGCAGCAAAGAGAAACTCCACCCTCTCTTCCACCCTCTCTTCTACTGCACCCCCCAAATCTCAACAGGCAACAGAGGCACCAGTAGTTGCAACTTCTCAAGAAGATCCCCAACCTACACAAGCGAACTGCCTAACACTCACAAAACTACTCGCACACGGCGAAAAAGGAACGGCTGGAATCCGAATTCGAGGCGTAGCTCTCTTCATGGATGAAGCCAACGAGCGCTTCGGCATAAGCTTCTGCTTCTGCCGACCGGGTAAGAGGTATCGAGTGGCTATATCCCCAGGGCTTGCATCATTGCTAAATGGGAGCACATCCAAAACAACAATGCGCTACAAGATCTACAGTGCGCTGCCCGTGATAGAGGTCGCAGACCAACGCTTCCGACTCGTCCGATCCAAAAACAAAACGATCGCACTTCTCGAGCTTGGGTTTGGTTTGACACCTTTTGCGCGGGCAAGATCGATGCTCACCACGCTTGGAGAAAAGGCAGAAAACGCGGATACCATCTCTCGCATAATAAGCGTAGATGCACTGGTTGTTGAACATGAAAAGGGAGAAGTCGCAGACCGGCTAGGTTGCATAAAAGCCTCCGAGCAACACGAGATGATTGTGTACGAAGACAGAGGTGAAAATCTCAACTTCCTAAGAGCACACAATTCAAACTCTGCAACCGACTGCTGGGGACACCCTGTATCAGCAGCAATCAGTGGATCTGAACGTCTTCAAGAGAAAAGATCAGCGGAGAGAGAGGAATCTATGCAATCCAAAAAACAGCATAATGATAGGGCCACAAAAAGAGGCCAAATCAAAGCGTTTGTGGAAGCGTTTAGCGCAGCAACAAAAACACTGCTCGGAAAGCCCTCGAAAACATCTGAAGGCTTTACATTGGAAGCAGGAATTCATCTCTCTCCAAAAGCCCCACTGGAAAAACCCCCCACTAGAGCTGACCAAGGTCATGTAATTCGGCCACTTCTCAGACCTGTCACGGGGCCACTGGATCACACAATAAACGCATTCCTCGAGTATCTTGCTCTCACTAAAGCGACGATGGATGTTAATTCGTTAACCTGCAAATCTATCCTGCAGACCTACAAGCAAGGAAACATAAACCTACTAAAGGTGAAACTTGAGGAGGCAGAGGCTGCTATATACGACAATGACAAATCCCAGATCATCATGGGCACAATGTCAGGAAGTTATATGGCAGCTTTCAGTGCAACAAGTGGCTTCGTCTCGCTGAAAGAGGATGAGAAAGAGCAGAAAGGTCCACCACAATTTCATACCCCACAGGATGATCCAGTGGTTGTCACAGCCCGGTGCACCAAGATCATGCTCGATGAAAGAATCCTTGAAATGGCCCAGTCCATATCAGGGAACCCGGATATCGAAGCAAGCTGGGACAACTGGGCGGTACCTAAAATCACTTGGATCAACGGAGTTCCAGGATGCGGAAAAACCACCTGGGTTGTTAAACACTTTGATGCGGACAAGGACGCCATCATCACAGCAACAACAGAGGCAGCTAATGACCTGAGAGAAAAGCTATCGCATCGCGTAGGAAACCTGGTGAAAACCAAGGTGCGAACGATGGCCTCGGTCTTAGTAAATGGCTTCAGAGAGCAAGACAGGTGCAATCGACTCACGATTGACGAAGCTCTTATGAACCACTTCGGAGCCATTATCATGGCCTCTCGCTTGTCTGGTGCTGGCGAAATTGTTCTCATTGGAGATGTTAACCAATTACCTTACATCGACAGAGAAAACCTCTTCGAGATAAGGTACAACAGGCCCAATCTGGTAACGAACATCAGCCAGGAGCTACTGTGCACGCATAGGAACCCATTGGATGTTGCATATGCCCTAGGAGAGGTATACTCTGGTATACACTCCTCAAAACTCAAGGTTCACTCCCTGTCGCTTCGGATGTACACAGGAGCGAATATACCCAGCTCTCTCACCAATACTCTCTTCCTAGTACACACTCAGGATGAGAAAGAAAGCCTGAAAAACCAAGGATATGGTGATGGGGAAGGGTCTCGCATACTAACCATCCATGAGGCCCAGGGATTGACCTTCGAGACAGTGGCAATACTAAAAACAAAGAGTGGAATGAAACTGCACGAAAGCGTCCCTCACGCAGTAGTAGCAATATCGCGGCACACAAACAGCTGTACCTACTACGCTGATGACACCAACGATGCAATCGGGCACTTCATCAAAAGAGCTGTGATGGTACCGGCCAAAACCATCATAAACTACGACCTAAAAATGGCTATACGAAACAGAAATTCTGCTGTCGTTGAAAAACTGGCTAACTGGCCAGTTCAGGGGGCAGCTTCAAGTTCTACCGTGTGAAAGTTTTCATAGAATTGTTCTATTGAATAAGAATAAATTTAATTTTGTTGATTATGTTCAAACTGGAAAATGTAAACCTTTTTATTATATTGTAACAAAAAAAAAAAAAAAAAAAAAAAAAAAAAAAAAAAAATTATATTTATTTATATATAGCTTAAGTCTTAGTTATAATAATTGTAATGTAAAACTGTTCAAATAATTTATTGTAAAACTTGTTTAATAATTCATAGATAGTAAGTAAATAAAATCAATGTTTCCCCTGAGTAACTAGATTAAAAGAAATGTTAAAAAAAAAGAAAAGCTCACTAAAAGAAAAAAGATCTTAAAAGAGCACGGACAACAGTCTGTGGTGAACGCGAAAAAAAAAAAAAAAAAAAAAAAAAAAAAAAAAAAAAAACCTAACCTAACCTAACCTAACCTAACCTAACCTAACCTAACCTAACCTAACCTAACCTAACCTAACCTAACCTAACCTAACCTAACCTAACCTAACCTAACCTAACCTAACCTAACCTAACCTAACCTAACCTAACCTAACCTAACCTAACCTAACCTAACCTAACCTAACCTAACCTAACCTAACCTAACCTAACCTAACCTAACCTAACCTAACCTAACCTAACCTAACCTAACCTAACCTAACCTAACCTAACCTAACCTAACCTAACCGGACAGGGAGGTAGAGCGCATGGTTCCGTATGACCAGACGGATCATCCGGCAGATCAATCCCCGCTTGTGCAGTGCTCGCTGTGTCTTGGTTACGGGCACGGCAGACGATTCTGCACTGAGAGGATCGAAAAGTGCAGCCACTGTGGAGGACCTCACCTGAAGGCTGCGTGCCCTGACTGGCTTGCCGGAGCAGCACCATCTTGCTGCAACTGCCTGCATGCAAAACTGAGCACGGTCGACCACAACGCCTTCAGCCAGGAGTGCCCCGTCAGAAGGAAGTGGGACGCACTAGCTAGAGCGGCAGTAGCATATTGCTAAGGTGGTCCCGGGCGGAAATCCTGTCTCTCAAAGCGGAGGGCCATACCTTGTAGCCCAAGCAAATTTGCGTAGAATGGAAATGGCAACAAATGAGCTTATGTTTGAGGCGCACAGCAAGAAGATGGCCTTCGCACTGCTCCAGGAGCCCTATATCGGAGGGATAGGCCGAGTAAAGGACTATAGAGACGTGAGAATCTTCCAAAGCACAAAACCTGATGACGGACCGGTCAAAGCAGCGATAGCGGTCTTCGACCGAGACCTAGACGTTGTACAGTGTCCTGAATTTACCACACCCAACATCTCAGTGGTAAAGATTGGCACAAGCGCATGGGAGATTCTCGTCGTATCCTTCTACTTTGAGCCACACCCGGAGCCGATAGTGCCATACTTGGAGCAGTTGAACAGGATTACTAAGCACTTTAGCAAAAATGTCATCATAGGAGGAGACACAAACGCAAAAAACTCATGGTGGGGCAGTCCAACCACAGACGATAGAGGAGAGGAGATGGCAGGTGCTCTGGAAGAAATGGACTTACAGGTGCTAAACGATGGCAGTATCCCGACCTTTTTCACTGTAAGGGGGGGAAAAACATACTCCAGCTTTGTAGACGTGACGGCCTGCGCATCGGAACTCCTGTGTCTGGTGGAGGACTGGCGAATAGATGAGGGTATGACGAGCTCGGACCACAACACAATACTTTTTGGCATAAGACTAACTAAATCTAAAGGAATAAACACAAGTAGAACCACAAGAATATACAACAGTAAGAAAGCAAACTGGGACCAGTTTCATGTGAAAATGGCCCAGTTGCTGCAAGAAAAGCCACTTGAAATAGAGCATATTAAAACAACAGAAGAATTAGAAAATGGAATAATAAGATATGTAAATATAATAACAGAATCATGCAGAAATAGTATTCCTAGAATAAAACAAAAAGACAGGGCACACTTACCTTGGTGGTCTGAAGAACTCGCCAAACTGAAGCTGGAGGTCGCCACTAGAAAGCGCAGGATTCGATGTGCGGCGCAAGTCCGAAGAGAGAAGGTCATTGCTGAGTACCTGGAAGTAAAAACAAAATATGAATTAGAAACAAAGAAGGCACAAATAGAAAGTTGGAAGCAGTTTTGTGGAAAACAGGATCGAGAAGGGTTATGGGAGGGCATATACAGAGTGATAGGGAGGACTAAAAAGAGGCAAGAAGATCTGCCTCTGGTTAAGGAGGGCCGGCAGCTAACCCCCCGAGAATCTGCTAAAGTGCTTACAGAAACATTCTACCCGGAGGACCTAGAATCAGAGGATAATGCTGACCACCGGCTGATCAGACAAAAAGCTGACCGAGTAAACGACGATAGCCATGATGAGCATGATCCGCTGTTTACACTGGAGGAACTGAATGAGACGGTGGAAAGTTTTAATCCAAAAAAGGCTCCGGGTGCGGACGGTCTCACGGCAGACATCTGCAAAAAGGCGGTTATCCAGGACTCTCACCTCTTTCTCTCGATAGCAAACAAATGCCTCCAGCTAAGCTACTTTCCCATCATCTGGAAGGAGGCCACTGTGATAGTCCTCCGAAAACCTGGAAAAGACGACTATCTTAGTCCAAAATCATACAGGCCCATTGGTCTTCTTCCGGTGATGGGAAAAATATTGGAAAAAATGATCGTCAGAAGACTAAAATGGCACCTTATCCCCCGGATGAGTACTCGCCAGTACGGATTCATGCCGCAAAGAAGCACCGAAGACTCCCTTTATGACCTGATAAAACATATAAGATCTAAGCTGGACCAAAAGAAAATAATTACGGTTGTATCATTGGACATAGAGGGAGCCTTCGACAGCGCATGGTGGCCCGCAATAAGAGTCCGTCTGGCTGAGGAACAGTGTCCGGTGAACATCAGAAGGATAATGGACAGCTATCTGAGGGAGAGACGAGTGAGAGTGAGATATGCCGGGGAGGAGGTTGCAAGAGAAACAACCAAAGGATGTGTACAGGGCTCCATTGGGGGCCCTATTCTCTGGAACCTCCTGCTCGACTCCTTGCTTAAGGGGATGGAAGAGCGAGGGGACTTTTGTCAGGCTTTTGCCGATGACGTGGTCCTGGTATTCGATGGAGATACTGCAATTGAGGTCCAACAACAGGCAAATGCCGCCCTAGCTTATGTTCAGGAGTGGGGTATCAAACACAAACTGAAGTTTGCGCCTCATAAGACATCTGCAATGCTTATGACGCGGAAATTAAAGCATGATACCCCTCACCTGACCATGGGAGGAATCGACATTACCATGTCCACCGAATTTAAGATCCTGGGGCTCTGGATTGACGATAAATTGACGTTTAACAGCCATGCAAGTTACATATGCCGAAAAGCGTTAAACGTCTACAAACAGCTGTCCAGAGCCGCGAGAATCAGCTGGGGCCTCCAGCCGGAGGTCATCCGCACCATATATGTGGCCGTCGTGGAGCCGATACTTATGTATGCTTCGTCAGTCTGGGCGCCGGCGACAAAGAAACTCGGGATACAAAAACAGCTAAACGTTGTCCAACGGGGCTTTGCTCAAAAGTTGACCAAAGCCTATCGCACGGTCTCCCTAAACGCGGCACTGGTGCTGGCCGGGTTACTACCCCTTGATCTTAGGATACAGGAAGCAGCTGCTCTGTACGAGACAAAAAGGGGAATACCACAGTCAGCATTGGCCGAGGGGGAGATCGAGCGAATGACATCGTTTACTAACACTCCTCACCCGGCGCTCCATATGTGCCTCGAATTCATATGCCTGGTAAACCAAGATGACGTCGAAAGGAACAGTGGTCAAGCAGTACAAATATACACGGACGGCAGTAAAATTGATGGCAAAGTTGGAGCAGCATTGTCCCTCTGGAGAAATGGTGCCGAAACTAAAAGCCTGAAATTGAAGCTGTCGTCCTACTGCACGGTTTACCAGGCCGAATTACTGGCCATATGGAAAGCAACTGAGGAGGCGCTGAAGAGTCCGCAACCGAGTTTCGGTGTTTTCAGCGACTCTAGGTCGTCTCTAGAGGCGGTAGTAAATGGTGCCTCTCTCAATCCCCTCGCAGTCAAAATACGAGAAAACTTAAGAAGATGTAAGCAAGTCTCCAAAAAAGTAGATCTCTTTTGGATCAAGGCACACGCAGGACTAGAGGGGAACGAGAGAGCAGACAAGCTGGCCAAGGAGGCGGCCTCTAAGAAAACGAAGCCAGTGTATGATATGATCCCGGTATCATTCGCTAAGCGAGAAATCCGTAAGGCCTCGCTCAGCGAATGGAATCGGAGGTACAAATCTGGATCCACGGCGTCCACAACAAAATTGTTCTTTCCGGATGCGGTCTCGGCCTTTAAAGTGGTAAGAGAGCTGAACACCACGGGCGTACTGACACAAGTTCTGACGGGGCACGGTGGGTTCTCCATGTACTTGAACCGGTTCAAGTGCAGGGACAACCCAGCGTGTATCTGTGAGCCCGATAAGAATGAGACGGTACCACATATACTGACAGAATGCCCTGCCTACGGTCCTGAACGTTTTGAGTTTGAGCAGGAATCAGGAGAAACTATAGAGTTAAGTAAATTGAGTAATTTGATAAGTGATAAATATGTTAGAGATAAATTTGTAGAAATGTGTATAAAAATAGCAAGAAAGGTAATAAATAGGAACAAATAGATAAATAAGAAAATATTGTGTTGGATTATCTTATGATAATTACCATCATCAATATTGATAAATCATTTAAGATGTAAAGCATAAGGTTGAAATCTTTATATATTATTTGTATATTATGTTAATAACGAAAATATATATATAAGAAAATAAAATTGTACACGTAAAATAAGTTAAAATTGGATGTAATGGATATAATTAGTTGTGATAGAAATTAAGAAAAGAATGTAAGCCACAATAAAGATTACCACATTGTTTTTCAATAATCCCTGTAAGGAAAGAAATATGTAAGAAAAGATAAGGTAGGTCAAAATGTGAGAATGAGGACGGACAAAAGAAAGACAACGTATGAGGCATGAAAGTGCGAGAAGCATCCATGTGAGAACTGGCACGAATGGGTAAAGTAAACCAGGTCCCTGGTAACGCTAGGGGTAGGATGGAAAAAAAAAAAAAAAAAAAAAAAAAAAAAAAAAAAAAAAAAAAAAAAAAAAAACCTAACCTAACCTAACCTAACCTAACCTAACCTAACCTAACCTAACCTAACCTAACCTAACCTAACCTAACCTAACCACCGGGGGTGTGCGTGGACGCCGCCGCCGGCGTCGCGTCGAGGCGCTTAGGGTTGTGCCTTAGCGGCTGCTTGTGTCTCGCCGCGGCGCCGGGGGTGTGCGTGGACGCCGCCGCCGGCGCCGCGTCGAGGCGCTTAGGGTAGTGCCTTAGCGGCTGCTTGTGTCGCGCCGCGGCACCGGGGGTGTGCGTGGATGCCGCCGCCGGCGCCGCGTCGTGGCGCTTAGGGTTGTGCCTTAGCGGCTGCTTGTGTCGCGCCGCGGTATCGGGGTTGTGCGTGGACGCCACCGCCGGCGCCGCGTCGAGGCGCTTGGAATTGTGCCTCAGCGGCTGTTTGTATCGCGCCGCGGCGCCGGGGGTGTGCGTGGACGCCGCCGCCGGCGCCTCATCGAGGCGCTTAGGGTTGTGCCTTAGCGGCTGCTTGTGTCACGCCGCGGCATCGGGGGTGTGCGTGGACGCCGCCGCCGGCGCCGCGTCTAGGCGCTTGGAGTATATTCCCTACTTTTTACTATCTATATAATATGTATTTTATTGGATTGATCTTATTTTTATATATATCCTCTTTCCCCTCATGCTACAAATATAAATAAATTAATATTCCTAAGGCCTGAAATCAACAAACTACCTTAATAGCTGCATTTATTATTTATGAGGCTTAGTAATCACTTAGGTACATGCTTAATGTTAATTAAGAGATTAGTTTGTCAATTTTATTTTATTTGAACATTACTATGTATTTATAATTTAATGAAAAATATTTATTAATTATAAATCGAATTTGTTACGCAAATTTTGATTTGTTTATATATAAAGTAAAACACTTATTACAATGAATTGAGTAAAATATAATGAATAATTTATATAATTTGTATTTGTTATTTCTTTCATTGGTACTCCAAGGATTAAATTGATAATTCTACGGATGTATTTCTAAAAAAAAATTGTATTTAATTTAACTTACAAAATAATAATAATAATAATATTCTATTGTCTATGAATCAGATAATTATACTTAGTATTAATTTCAGATTTATCAATTATATATTTGTATTTTTTTTTTGTACTGTTGAATCGGTGCTCTGAGAAATATACTTATTATTTCTACAGATGTATTGGTTAAAATTTGTATTCATTTATTATGTATTTACAGTGTCACATTAAAAATAATTATATTAATAATTTATTGTTTACAAAGATATAATGATTATAAATAAGGATATTTGAGAATAAGATAAGCAATAGAAAAATATTATCAAAAAAAAAAAAAAAGGAATATGATGACAAAGGGGGAAAAAGGAAAAAAAAAAAAAAAAAAAAAAATGAAAAGGAAAAAAATAATAATAATAATAATAATAAAAATATTAAAAAAAAAGGAAAAAAGAAGATTAAATGTAATAGATGATAAGTAGTTATATTGCAGAATAGAATAAATATTACTCAATAATGTATACAATATTGATTCTGTAAACTATGTAATTTAGGGGTGAATGGTTGTATGAATGAGTGTGTGATATTTGTGTGACTGTTCTTAGTTTTAAGAAATTTAGTACTCTTGTTGTTATTTTTATTTTAATTACAGGTCTAATTCTAAGGTCCATGTCTATAATGATGTTGCATTTTACAGCAACAGGTTATTACGGATTTAAAAAAGTAAAAGCAGGCTAGCGCTCTCACTGATCCTTTGAACTGTTGAGTTAACTAGTCGGCAACATTATATTACCAAAAAAACCTAACCTAACCTAACCTAACCTAACCTAACCTAACCTAACCTAACCTAACCTAACCTAACCTAACCTAACCTAACCTAACCTAACCTAACCTAACCTAACCTAACCTAACCTAACCTAACCTAACCTAACCTAACCTAACCTAACCTAACCTAACCTAACCTAACCTAACCTAACCTAACCTAACCTAACCTAACCTAACCTAACCTAACCTAACCTAACCTAACCTAACCTAACCTAACCTAACCTAACCTTACCTAACCTAACCTAACCTAACCTAACCTAACCTAACCTAACCTAACCTAACCTAACCTAACCTAACCTAACCTAACCTAACCTAACCTAACCGGACAGGGAGGTAGAGCGCATGGTTCCGTATGACCAGACGGATCATCCGGCAGAACATATGAGCCTGGAGTTCGTGAGCCTGTTAGACCAGCAACAAGTGAATGAACACAATGACCAAGCAGTCAGAATCTTCACCGATGGTAGTAAGATTGATGGTCAGGTTGGGGCAGCGTTATCCTTATGGAATAGCGCAGCCGAAACCAAAGCCATCAAACTAAAACTACCATCTTACAGCACGGTCTATCAGGCGGAACTCTTGGCCATATGTAAAGCCACGAGGATAATCCTTAAGCGCACAGAGGGTACCTTCGGCATCTATAGCGATTCGCGGTCGTCGTTGGAAACAATAACCAACGCTGGTTCCCTTCATGCTTTAGTTGTAGAGATCAGGAGGAACATCAGGGAAGCTAGACTCCAGAATAAGGTGATAACCTTGTTCTGGATCAAAGCGCATGCAGGGCTTGAAGGGAACGAGCGTGCCGACCAGCTGGCTAAAGACGCGGCGCATAACACCAAACGAAAACCCGACTACGACTCATGTCCGGTTTCATTCGTTAAGCGACAAATACGTTCGGAGTCGCTTGACGAATGGAACAAGAGGTACTCGTCTGGTCAAACGGCCGAAGTCACAAAATTGTTTTTCCCGGACGCCATAAAAGCCTTTAAAATTGTCAGGAAGATCCAACCAACTGGCGTCGTAACACAGGTAATGACAGGGCACGGTGGGTTCTCCGAATACCTTAACCGATTTAAGCGTAAGGAGAGCCCATCGTGTATTTGCGAACCCGGGAGTGACGAAACGGTACGGCATATCTTGCTGGAGTGCCCCGCGTATGGTTATGAGAGATATGAGGTAGAACAGGCAATGGATATAAAACTAAATGTCGAAAATATCCATAAGATTATGGAGGACAATGTTAAACGTCCTAGGTTTTTAGAATATTGTACTAATATTACAAAAAAGGTTATAATAAGAAATAAATAGCATAAGAAAAATATGATGTATATATATAATAATTATATATATTAAGCATAATATGATAAAGCTGTCTTCAAATAGGAATAAGAATAAATGTACATAATATAAAATAACACTGTAAGACCTGTAAACCTGTAACTCTAATAAAATGTGTACATGAAACTTAAATAATAAGCAATGTTAGACCTAAGAAAACCATGTAAACCATAAAATAAATCGAAAGTGTTATTTCTTTAAACCCCTGGAATAAAAAAAAAAAAAAAAAAAAAGAAAGCAAAGAACAGGTAGGTAAGTATGTATAAAAGATGATGTATAAGAGAAAGATAAAGTATGAAGAATGCAAGTGCGAGAGGAATAAAAGTGAGAACGTATGAAAGAAAATTTTTGCTAAACCAGGTCCCTGGTAAAGCTAGGGGTAGGATGGAGAAAAATAAAAAAAAAAAAAAAAAAAAACCTAACCTAACCTAACCTAACCGATTCGCGCTCGAACCGCACTCGAGAGCGCCACGAAAAACGGTCCCTCCACGCCAAAAAATTCACGAAAAATAGTTTTTTACGCCTTTTACACAAGTGCAATATATCAAAAGACGCGAAATCACTAGGCGCATCTTTTAGTGAAATCCGCGCAGTTCTACGTTTACAGTTCGTGAAGTTATTTACAAAAAAGTGGAAATTTGACAAGTTTTAAACCTTAAAAGTGGCGTGTCTCTGGATTTTCAGCGACGACCTATTCCTTTTATAGTGCCTTGGGAAAGGCCCCTTGAAGTTCTTCAAATTGACACCTTTTGCCGATTTTTTCCGCGCAGGAGTGCGGAAATATCGGCAAAAAAACAAAAACCACGTGGCGGCGTGGTCAGTGACCCCGTGCCACCAGACCATCTTCAAGGACGCGGCCCCCAGGACATCGGTGAGAGCAGCCGGGAGGCACCTTTGGATTCAAAATTGGACTATTTTCAACGGAGATAGAGACTCAAAAGTTTTTGTGCTGTTCTGTTTTTTACTGTAAGTTTTTTAAATTTAATTCTTCAGCGACAACATACCTTTATTTTTTGTGTATTTGTTGTCCCTATGTTGTTTCACATTTCTGTATAAAAATTAGATTTTTAAGACCAGCCGCTTCCGAGCGCGAATATTTAGAGTCATTTTACCAACCGCAAAAAGAATCAAACCCTTGTTTCTCCAAAACGGTAAGAGATAGGCGATTTTTGAGAGGACCCTAGATATTTGACCATAGGTCAAATATTAGAAAAGTTCAATTTTACATATACATTCCTTCACCCCCCCTAACTTTTTCCCCCCACCCTTAAGTAAAAATCTTCAAACTCGAATTTTGTTCTACTTAAGTCTCAAAATAGAAATTGTTTTAATTATATTCTTAACAACATAAAAAACTCAATTGTTCTAAGTTACCAACCTCCACCCCTCCCACCCCCTCTTTAAGTTTATTTATTTAATTTATTATCTGGTCGACTCATAAACTTGCAAAAATCTACACTAACGTAACGTAATTTATTTATTGAGACTAAATTTTTAAATCACCCCTAACTACAACCCCTAAATTTTAAATGCAATTATAACTTTAAAACGCTTATATCTCAGGAACTAAGAAAGATAGCTCAATTCTGATCGAAATTTAATATTTAATAATATTAAATATTAAGTTTGATAAACTGTTCGACCCGATTAAATTTTTTCAATTAGTCCCCCCCCTCCCCCCCTTAAAATCTGTCTGTCTCATATCTTCGTAACCACTGCTCTGATTTGAGCGCGAATTTCACCATAGGACATAGAAAATTTTAAATATTTTTATAATAATTATAACGGACTCTACATAGAGTAGAATTTTATGTACTCTACACTTTATGACTTTTTCCTGTACTTAAACTTAGATTGACGCGGCTTTTATTGGCTGCTGGCAGTTTTCGCCACCACATTGATACGGACTCTAGGTAGAGTCCTCAACGCTTGATTTCCTGTAGTTTTTAATCTGTAGCTCCAAATTGGAGGCGGATTTTTGTAATAGAAATAAGAAAATTAGGTGCAGTGAGCTCGCCGCAGAGACCCAAAACCCGGACTCTTTGAGAGCAAAATTGTGACAGCAGCTACAATCAAAAGACTTGTCCGCTATCTTGGCGGCCATTTTGAAAATATTAAAAGGCTTGTATCTCTCTAACCACAGCTCTGATTTCATTGCGATTTTTGTGTGCGACAGAGCTCCGGCAAAGCTTTCGGCTCTACATCTACACAGACTCTACGTAGACTCAAAAATAAATAAATAAATAAATAAATAAATTTAAAAATAATAACGACATTATAAGTATTCATTGATGTACAACCTATAGAAAAGTAACGCACCCCATATTAACGTGATTAGAACTAAATAAAACAAATAAAACAATTGTACACGCAACTCTACCTAGAGAAAAGACAGATAAAAACATTTAAATATTTACAACTTAGAATAAGACTTACTTTTACAACTATATACAACTTATACAAATTTACACTTTAATATCTTAAAAATTTTGACGTGTTCCTCTGACAATACTAAAAATACCATGTTCGGAATTCGAACACCTGTAAAAACGATGCCGAAATCGGTTGAGGAACTGCAAACGACTGCTAAGCGCTCACCTGATGTAGGACTGACACGGCAAGAAGGCGAAACAAGACAGAGCTTAGATGTGAGGAGAAGCATAGGAGAGTGGGAAGCTGGAAAACCAGACACAAGCCAGAAGAACAGCACACCCCCAAGGAAGACGGCGTCAGTGGATGCCCAAAAGCCAAAAACAAAGACGACGGCTCTACCAAGGGATGGTAGAGTCGGAGCTCGAAGAGCCTCCGTAGAGGCAGCAGGGAGCCCACCTAATCAAGAAAGAATAAAATACAAGGACAGACTATCTGAAGCAAAAGCTTGCCTCACTAAAGCGAAGCTAAATCTTGGAAACTCTAGAAATATAAAGACCGAAATAAAAGCGGAAGTCATGCAAGCTGTGGAAAGGCTATATCAGCTGGTAAAAGAGGTAGAAAGTATAAAAGGAGAGGGAAAGAAGAAATACCAAGAGCAAGAGAAGGAAAGAGAACCAGAAAAAGAAAAGACTAAGGAGGACAGTGAACTCATTCTAAGAATGGAAGAGTATAGCAAACTGATACAAGAAAATAACGACAGAATGGAGAAGTTAAAAGAAACTCTAGAGAGACAACACGAAATCCAAGAAAGAACGTACGCGAATGTGGCAGCGGAGTCTGTAAGGAGACAGCCCTTACAACAGACTGCGCTCCATTCGGTAGTCGTCACGGCGAAAGATGAAACAGAAACTGGGGAAGAAATCTTAAACAGAATTCGTAAAGTGGTGAACGCAAAAGAAGGAGGAATAGAAATAGAAAAGATCAGAAAAGCAAAAGACAGAAAAGTTATAGTGGGATGCAAATCAGAACATGAAAGGGAAAAGGTTAAGCAAAGGCTCAAGTCTGCTGAAGAACACCTCAATGTACAGGAAATGAGGAACAAGGATCCGCTTGTGATTCTCAGGGACGTGCTCAAATGCAACAGCGACGAAGACGTCCTCAACGCCCTGAGAAATCAAAATGAAAATATAAGGAAGGAAAGAGACGACAGGATGGAAATAGTATATAAGAAACGTGCCCGGAACCCCCACACGCACCACATCGTAATGAGAGTGTCCCCCAAAATATGGCAGCGAATTACAGAAGCAGGGTCCGTACTGATCGATCTCCAGCGAGTTAGAGCGGCTGATCAGTCGCCTTTAGTACAGTGCTCGCTCTGCCTGGGGTACGGTCATGGTAGACGCTTTTGTAAAGAGACATTGGAGAGATGTAGCCACTGCGGGGGACCGCACATGAAGACTGAGTGTGCTGATTGGATTGCGGGAACGGTTCCATCGTGCTGCAACTGCATGCACGCGAAGATGGAAAAGACCGACCACAACGCCTTCAGCCACGAATGTACGGTCAGAAGAAAATGGGAGGCTCTGGCTAGAGCCACCATAGCCTACTGCTAAAGTGGTCCCGGAAGTTAAATCAGCCTCAACAAGTGCAAGGCCGTACTTCGTAGCCCAAGCAAACTTGCAGAGAAAGGAACTGGCAACAAATGAGCTTATGCTTGCGGCAAACGAAAAGAAGCTGGCCTTTGCACTTCTCCAGGAGCCATTTGTAGGTGGAATTGGTAGAATGAAGGACTACAGAGGAGTACGAATCTTCCAGTGCACGAATCAAGGAGACGGAACCATCAAAGCAGCTATAGCTGTATTTGACAATGAAATGGATGTCATCCAATGCCCCGATTTTACCACTAACAACATCACAGTGGTAAAAATAAGAACCAGTGCCTGGGAGATCGTAGTGGTTTCATTCTACCTTGAGCCAGATCCACACGACATACAGCCATACCTGGAGCAGTTGAGGAGAATAGAACAGAATGTTGGATCGAGAAGGATCATAATGGGCGGAGATGCAAACGCAAAGAGTTCCTGGTGGGGCAGCGAAATTGTGGACCACAGAGGAGAGGAAACAGCTGGAGCCTTAGAAGACATGAGCATGCAGGTACTCAATATCGGAGACATCCCGACATTTGACACGATACGAGGGAACAAAGCCTACACCAGCTTTATAGACGTCACGGCCTGCACAGAGGAAATGCTGTACCTGGTGGAAGACTGGAAGGTAGACGAAAGCATGACAAGTTCAGACCACAATTCAATAACATTTAGACTTAGATTAACGAAAGCAAAAGGAACAGATATCAGTAGAACAACAAGAATCTACAATAGTAAGAAAGCTAATTGGAGCCATTTTCATGAGAAAATGGCCCAATTGCTGGAGGAAGAAACTTTAAACGAAGAGGACATTGGAAAAATTACAAACAAAATTGAACTAGAACAAAAAACTGAACTCTACACACAAATTATAACAGAAGCAAGTAATATTAGTATTCCGAAAAAGAAAATGAACTGTAAACTTACCTTGCCATGGTGGTCTGAAGAACTCGCTAAGCTGAAGATGGAAGTCGTCACCAGGAAGCGGAGAATCCGATGTGCAGCGCCGGTCCGGAGACAAAAGGTCGTCGATGAGTACCTGCAAGCAAAAGAACAGTATGAACAGAAGGCTAAATCAGCCCAGATAAGAAGCTGGAAGGACTTCTGTGGAAAGCAAGATAGGGAAGGAATGTGGGAAGGGATATACCGGATCATAGGTAGGACGAGTAAGAGGCATGAAGATCTACCCATAGTTAAGGAGGGGAGAGTGCTGGATCCGAAGGAATCTGCCAGATTGATTGCAGAGACCTTCTACCCGGAGGACAAAATGGAGGATGATAACGCAGATCACCGGCGAGCACGAGAGATGGCTAAACAAGTAAACGTGGCGGAGCATGATGAAGACCATGACCCACCGTTTACCTCTGAAGAAGTTAAAGCCGCGGTGAACAGCTTCAACCCTAAAAAGGCCCCGGGATCAGATGGCTTAACAGCCGACATCTGCAAACATGCGATAACCCAAGATCCGGGACTATATTTATCACTGGCAAACAAGTGCCTACAACTAGGCCATTTCCCCAAGATCTGGAAAGAGGCAACAGTGGTTGTCCTTAGAAAACCAGGGAAGGAAAACTACACAGATTCCAAATCTTATAGGCCTATAGGACTGTTGCCGGTGATGGGTAAAATCCTGGAAAAAATGGTGGTCAGCCGTATCAGATGGCACTTAATCCCAAGGTTGAGCAAACGCCAATACGGATTCATGCCTCAAAAGAGCACCGAAGACTCTCTCTATGTCCTGTTAAAGTACGTACGCGAAAAGCTGAATCAAAAGAAACTAATTACCTTGATATCACTGGACATAGAGGGAGCCTTTGATAGCGCATGGTGGCCGGCCATAAGAATCCGATTGGCTGAAGAAAAATGTCCTCTAAACATTAGGAAGATAATAGACAGCTACCTGGAAGACCGTAAGGTTAAGGTTCGGTATGCAGGTGAGGAGATCCAAAGGACAGCAACCAAAGGATGTGTGCAGGGATCAATCGGCGGCCCTATCCTTTGGAACCTACTCCTTGACTCACTTCTCAAGGGTCTGGAACAGAGGGGGGACTACTGTCAGGCTTTTGCGGATGACGTTGTCCTAGTATTTCATGGTGACACAGCAACGGAGGTGCAACGATGTGCTAATGCTGCACTCGCCCACGTCCAGGAGTGGGGAGTCAGAAACAAACTTAGGTTTGCACCACACAAAACGAACGCAATGACACTCACGCGAAAACTAAAGTACGACACTCCACTCCTGGGCATGGGCGGGATCGGCATTGGCATGTCGAAAGAGATCAAAATCTTGGGGCTCATAATTGACAACAAGCTGACGTTCAACAGTCACATAGCAAGCACATGTAAGAAAGCCTTGAACCATTACAAGCAGTTGTCAAGAGCAGCCAAGATCAGCTGGGGCCTTCAGCCTGAAATCATCCGCACCACTTACAAAACCGTTGTGGAACCAGTCGTTTTGTATGCGGCGAGCGTTTGGGCGCCAGCAGCTCAGAAACTAGGCATTCAGAAACAGCTGAACGTGGTCCAAAGAGGTTTCGCCCAAAAATTATGCAGAGCCTATCGCACCGTCTCCCTACACTCGGCACTGCTGCTGGCTGGGATTCTCCCTCTTGACCTAAGAATACAAGAAGCAGCTGCACTGTATGAAGCCAAGAAGGGGATGTCCCAGCTGGTTCCTGGAGACAGGGAGGTGGAACGAATGACTGCGTACGCTGACACGCCTCATCCGGCCAAGCATATGGACCTAAAATTCATATCACTGGTAGACCGAGAACAAGTGGATGCTCACAGTAATCACGCAGTCAGAATATTCACGGACGGCAGTAAAATTGAGGGTAAAGTTGGAGCAGCATTGTCCTTTTGGAACAATGAAGCCGAAACGAAGACCCATAAATTGAAACTGTCGTCCTACTGCACGGTCTACCAAGCTGAATTACTGGCCATATGCAAGGCCACGAGGGAAATCCTGAAGAGCCCAGAAAGGAGTTTCGGAGTGTACAGCGACTCAAGGTCATCGCTGGAAACAATTACGAACCACAGTACTGTCCACCCTCTGGTCATAGAAATCCGCAAAAACCTGAGAATGTCCAAGCATCAGAGCAAAAACGTGGTACTATATTGGATCAAGGCACATGCAGGGTTAGAGGGTAATGAGAGGGCAGATGAACTGGCTAAAGACGCAGCCCTGAAGACCAAAACTAAGCCCGATTATGACCAGTGTCCGATTTCATTCGTCAAGCGTCAAATCCGCGAGGGAACGCTTGACGAATGGAACCGGAGATATAAAACAGGCGAGACGGCATCGGTCACTAAGATGTTTTTCCCAGACGCGGTGCAAGGTTTTAAAACCGTCAAGCAGATAGAGCCAAACGGAGTACTCACACAGGTGTTGACGGGGCACGGTGGGTTTTCAGAATACTTGAACCGTTTCAAGTGTAAGGGAGACCCATCGTGCATCTGCGAACCCAACACAAAAGAAACTGTCCCACACATTTTGTTTAAATGTCCCGCTTACGGGATAGAGAGATACAACCTTGAACAGGAATTAAATGTAACTTTAGAGCCAGAAATTGTAAATGAGCTGCTGATCGACAAAATGAAACGGGAAAAGTTTTTATTGTATTGCACAAACATAGCAAATAAGGTAATAATAAAAAATAAGTAAAGATAGATAAGAAATGTTGTAACTATATATCACAAGATATATATTAGACTAGCATTAAGGTAAATTAGATGTATAATAAGAAATCATATGAATGTGTAAAAATAAAAACCGGTAGGTGTAATAAAAATCGTAGACTAAGACTGAAAAATGTGTAAACCCCAAATAAAGCTGTATAAATATAAACCCTAAGATAAGCTGGATAGTGCAGGCGGCAATCCCAACCGCAATAAGCATGACAGACGATGTATGAACTTAGTATGAGCATGGAAGTGCGAGAAGAATAAGAGCGAGAACTGGTATGAATGAAGAAAAGATAAAAACAGACTCCGATAAAGTTGGAGGAACTAGATTTAAAAAAAAAAAAAAAAAAAAAAAAAAAAACCTAACCTAACCTAACCTAACCTAACCTAACCTAACCTAACCTAACCTAACCTAACCTAACCTAACCTAACCTAACCTAACCTAACCTAACCTAACCTAACCTAACCTAACCTAACCTAACCTAACCTAACCTAACCTAACCTAACCTAACCTAACCTAACCTAACCTAACCTAACCTAACCTAACCTAACCTAACCTAACCTAACCTAACCTAACCTAACCTAACCTAACCTAACCTAACCTAACCTAACCTAACCTAACCTAACCTAACCTAACCTAACCTAACCTAACCTAACCTAACCTAACCTAACCTAACCTAACCTAACCTAACCTAACCTAACCAGTTGCCTCCAGACCGCCACTGAGTGAACTGCTTTGATTTTGCTCCCCGAGTTAAAGTGACAAAAAGTGCTTTGTTTTTCGTTCTGTTTTGTTTTATTCGAAGCAAAATTGTTTTGTGATCACAAGGGTGAAAGAATTTTTAAGATAGGAGCAAAACTCGCGGAGATATAGCAAAATTAAGTTTGCAAAATTTCGTGTGAAAGTTGAACATTATTTTATTTGGGAAATCCAGTGGCAACACCGAGATTGGAGTAGCTTGAGAGCAGCTTCTTTGGGAGCCCTTTCAACAGATACATCAACTGGATTTTTAGCACTTGCCAGTGCTGAGTTTTCATCGTTTTTCTGGAGACCATACATATTTTGGTCCAGATTTGAAGAAACCCAGAAGTCTGGAAAGTGCTGTAGAAGAAGGAGAATTGTTGGAGCTGCTTGGCGCTGCTTTCGCTGCCCAGATCGGTCCAGTGGTTGCTGAAATACAGGTATTTGTTTGTTTCACAAGAACTTGTAAACATAAATTTAATGTCTTAGTTTCAAAACAGTTTATTTTTCATTCAATTTGTTAGTTTTATTTAAATTCATTATAGTTTTATATATCCTCAAAATTTCACGTCACTTAATATAGCAGTTCTTGTGATATAGGCAAAAATATATCTACTTAACTTGTAAAACAACCAAAGATAAACAAAAGGTTTAGAGGTAAACCAAAATTTTAGTTTTAAGTATAATTTATTGAAGGATTGGTTTTAATACATAAAGTATTATATATTAATTTAAATTATATTTATTATATAGGTTCTTAATTTAATCTTTCTATAATAGAATTACAGTAAAAAAAGGCCATATTTGATATTTCAGCCAGCGGTGAATGGTTACTCACCTAAATAGTTCTTATTTTATAAATTGGGGTGTTTATTTATGCTGGCTAGCTGTATTTATTATGTGTCTTAGCTAGTCTTACACAGAGCTTACATAAAAACCTCTTTAGGTCCTAGTTTGAAGGTTGATTTTGTTGATTTCAGGGTTCATTTCAACGATAAAAGGTCTGTTTTAAATCAATACATATAATATCATCAAAGACAGTCAATCTTAGAGTCTGGGTACTTCCACTGTAATAAGGGGCTATTAATTCAACTTAATTTTATTTATTGAATCATTTTATAACAGTATTATACTTGGATTGTAGGTATTTTGATTGTCGGGTTAAAAATAATCGAGCTCAGTGTAAAGTTCTGGCCGTCTCACTATATTATAATTTTTCAGTAAGTAGGATCAAATAACTGTTTTATAGTAAGCCATCAATATATTAATTTTAAATTATATTATTATATTTCCCTATTTATCATTTAATATTTATAATATTATGAGAAAAACACTTAGATTGTGTTAATTTTTAGGTGTTAGGCACCTACTAAGATAGATAGTGCTAGGTAGGATAATTTTTATAGGTATTTATTAATAAAACAAGGAAGTAGGCAATTGATCTTATCTTATTTGATTTTGTGATATATATTTTATTGATTTTTTTAAGTTATTAACTTAAACAGCATACATAATGTCTTACAAAACTAAGGACTTAAAATTAAAGGGTAGGGCTGGCGGGCAGCTCAGGTCGGGTAAATTTGCTTCGCCGAGAGCGGCGAAGTCGCGGGAGGATGATGGAGCGCTGTCGTCGTCGCTGGCGGCCGGATCGTCCGGCGGGCTGACGCCGCCGGCCGCGGCTCGCTCGGCGCTGCCGACGTTCCTCTCTCAGCCGCGGGGCGCCGTCGTCGACAGGAACCCAAAGTCTGGAAACGAATGGCCGGTTAACATCGTAGGCACAATTAGGAAAAGACTAGAGTCCATCTCCGACCCGCCGACCTACCACCCACCTAGTTCCGAGGCCGGCGAGTCTTCCTTCCGGCTGGGACAGGGCACGCCGGCCGACGACCCGCCCGCGCCCGCGACGCCGCGCTCGCCGACCTCGCGCTCGCGCTCGGGTTCGCCCGCCGCGCCGCCTTCCTTCCTGGAGACGTCCGTGCTGGCGGCGGGCGAGCCGGTGCAGGACGCGCCGCGCCTCGCGAACCGTCTGCTGCAGAGCACGGTGGCCGAGCTCGAGAAGTCGCGCAACCTCAACCGAGACATCAAGGAGGCGGTGCTGGCGGGCGTGCGCGGGCTGCACGGCATGGTGCTGCGCCTCGCGGACTCGCGCGCGCGGCACCTCCTCGAGAAGGAGCGCGCGCGCTCGCTCGCCGAGGGGCAGTGTGCTCTGCAGCAGCAGGTGTACGCGAACAAGCTGGAGGCGATCACCGAGTGCCTGCAGAGCAGCCTGGACGAGCTGCGACGCACGACCGGCAAGGCGGCGCAGGAGGCCGAGGCCGCGCGCCGCGCCGCGGAGCGCCTCAGCGACAAACTGGACGCGCGCCCGCCCGAGGAGACGGCCAGTCTGCGGCTGGTGGGCCAGCTGCTCGAGGAGGCGCACGCCATCCGCGAGGAGTGCTCCAACTCGCCGATGCCGCCCGCGCGCCCCGCCCCGCGCGACGAGCAGCACGCGCCGGCGGTAGAGAGCGCTCCGCCACCGAGCCGCGCCTCGTACGCGCGCGTCGCCCGACACCCGCTGATGGTCAAGTCGAAGAACCCGACGCACACCGGCGACGACATTCTGCGGCACATAAAGCGGAACGTGGACGTGATCGGGCTGGGCGTCGGGGTGAACGGCGTGCGCAAGTGTCGCGGCGGCGGCGTCGCCATCTCGCTGGAGAGCGCGCGCGAGAGAGAGGTGATGGAGGGCGCCATCCGCGCGCTCGGCGACGACTACAGCGTGTCGGAGCCTCGCCTCCGAGACCCGCAGCTACGGCTCGTCGGCGTCGTCGCGGAGCTCACGGACGAGCGCCTCGCCTCGGCCCTGCTCCGACAGAACGAGGCGCTGCTCGCCGCTGTGCCCGAAACCGAGCGCAGCGTCCGAGTGGTGAGGCGCATCAAGGGAAGGAACGCGGGCCTCAACAACGTGGTCGTGCAGGCGAGCCCCGCGCTGTGGCGCGCGCTGCTCGAGCGGCGCGTGCGGCTCGGCTACCAGGTGGTGACGGCGCTCGACCAGTCGCCGCTCGTGCAGTGCTACCGCTGCCTCGGCTTCTCCCACCGCGTGTCCGAGTGCCGCGCGCCGGCGCCGCGCTGCGGATACTGCGCTGGCGAGCACGACACGCGCGCGTGCACCGCCCGCGGCACGGCGCCGCCCCACTGCACCAACTGCGCGGCGCGCCGGCTGCCGGGGGCGGAGCACCCCGCCTACAGCGCCGACTGCCCCGAGTGGCGCCGCTGGGACCGCATAGCGCGCCTCGCCGTGCGCTACTGCTGAGGGCACCGATCCATCTGCGCAGATGAACGTACATGTCAAAATTCTGCAATACAACCTGGGCAGGGGCCGGGCGGCGACGCACGAGTGCCTGAGAGAGGCCACCGCTGCGGGTTTCCAAGTGCTACTCCTGCAGGAACCTTACGTCGGGGCTCGCGGCCGCATGGCGCCGCCGACGGGCTGCAGGGTGGTGCAGAGCGCGGCGGGGAGCGCCGACGCGCCGGTGCGCGCCGCCATCGTCATTACGGACCCGAACTTGCGGTTTTCTGAAAATGTTAATTATATAAGTAAGGACATATCGGGCGTAGTCATTAAAGTTCAAAATTTAGATATAGGTATAATCAGCGTGTACTTGGATAGGGAATTAGATTTAGATATTTACCTTAATAGAATAAAAACGTTAGTACGAGGCATGGCATGCTCGCGGGTGGTGGTGGCGGGCGACGTGAACGCTCGCAGCGCGTGGTGGGGCTGCGCGGAGGAGGACGCGCGCGGCGCCGCGCTCGCGGACCTGTTCGCGGAGCTCGGGCTCGAGGTGTGTAACGAGGGCCGCGAGCCGACCTTCCTCGCCTACCGGCACGGCGCGCCCGCCGCCAGCATCGTCGACGTGACCGCCTGCTCCGCCGCGCTGCTGCCCGCGCTCGCCGGCTGGCGCGTCGACCCCGCGCTCTGCACGCTCTCCGACCACAGGCCGGTCACCTTCACGCTGCGACTGAGCGCGCACCGCTCAGACCCCGCGCCCCCGCCGCCCACCACCAGGATCTACAACACGGGGAAGGCCAACTGGACTCTGTTCGAGGAGGAGCTCGAGCGGGAGATCTCGCGCGCCGAGCTGAGCGCCGCCGTGGGCGCGCTGGCGGACGGGGAGGCGGCCGACAGAGCCGCCGACCTGTACACCGGGTGCGTGCTCGCGGCCTGCGAGAGGGCCATCCCTCGCATCCCGCCCAAGAGACTCCGCAGAGCCTGCCGCTGGTGGACGCCCGAGCTGGCCGGACTGAAGGCCGAGATGGTGCGCCGCCGGAGGAAGATCGCGAAGGCGAACCCTGCCAGGAGGCGGTACGTGGTCGACCGGTACCTGGAGGCTAGGACCGAGTACAGGGCCGCGATAGAGTCGGCCATGACCGCCAGCTGGAAGGAGTTCTGCACGGGCGAGACGGTGGAGGGAATATGGCGGAGGTCGTACCGCATTATGAAGGCGTGCGGAGCGCGGGCGCGCTCGGAGGATGCGCTGATGGCGGCGGCGGACGGGAGCGCGCTGGACGAGGCGCAGTCGGCGGCGCTGCTGGCCGACACCTTCTACCGCTGCGACGACCCGCGGCGGGACACGCCGCAGCACGCCGCGCGCCGCGCCGCCGTGCGCGCCTGGGCCGCCGAGCTCGCGGAGACGGACGCGCCTCACGTCGCCTTCACTGAAACGGAGCTGGAGACGGTACTGCGAACTATGAGCCCTAAGAGAGCGCCCGGGGGCGACGGGCTCACGCTGGACATCTGCCTCCGGGCCTACAGATGTGACAAGGCCCTGCTCGTGGGGCTGTATTCGCAGTGCCTTCGACTAGGCTGTTTCCCTACATCGTGGAAGGTGGCGACCGTTAAGGTGATCCCCAAGCCAGGCAAAGATACTTACTCCACTCCCAAGTCGTACAGACCGATCGGGCTTCTTCCCGTCTTCGGGAAGATGCTCGAGAAGCTGTTCGTGAACCGACTACAGTGGCAGCTCGGCAAGGAGGGTCGCCTGGGCCCCTTCCAGTACGGGTTTACTCCGCAGCGGAGCGCCGAGGACGCCTTATTCGACGCCATGTCTATCGTCCGCTCGAGCCTGGAACGAAAGAAAATAATAGTTTTAGTCTCATTAGATATTCAAGGCGCTTTCGACAACACCTGGTGGCCCGCTATTATAGAACAGCTAAGGGCTAACAATGTGGATACTGAGGTGGCGCGCCTGATTCTTAATTACCTCTCAGATAGGAAGATTGTACTAAAATATGCTGGGCAAGCAGTACATAGAAACACCAGCATGGGTTGTATACAGGGGTCCACCTGCGGGCCGATCCTCTGGAACCTTCAGCTGGAGCCAGTGCTGGAGCAGACGCAGTACGGGGGCGTCAGGGTGCAGGCCTTCGCGGACGACCTCCTGATGATCGCCGCCGCAGCCGATGGAGTTGAGTTGGAGGGCATGGTCAACCGGGCGCTGGAGGTGATCACCCGGTGGGGAGAAGGCCTGAAATTAAAATTTGCTCCTGATAAAACGCAGGCACTGCTCATAACAAAGAAGCTGCGATACCATACTCCCAGTATTGTTATGGAGGGTGTCCCTATAGCCTATGGATCGAGTCTCAGAATATTAGGATTAACTATAGACCCCATTCTTAACTTCAGAATGCACCTAGAGACAGTTACCAACAAATCTATTGCATTTTACAAGGTAGTCTCTAGAGCGGCACGTGCACAATGGGGTCTTAATTCTGATATTTTGAGACTTATCTATATTGCTGTGGTGGAACCCACGGTTCTTTATGCGGCCAGTAGTTGGGCGGATATCTCAGATAGGGCATATGCACAAAAGATCCTAAACAGCCTCATTAGATCTTTTGCTATCAAGATAAGTAAAGCTCACCGCACAACATCTTTGGTGTCTAGTGTCCTGCTGTCGAGACTGCTGCCTCTGCCCTTGAGGCTGAAGGAGAATGCACTTATCTACAGAGTAAAGAGAGGAGAGCCATTACCCAGTTTGCCAGGGCGTAGTATTGAGCTCAGAATAAGTCCATTCTCCTTGCCCCACCCTGCAGAAAGAAAGTGTATAGGGTTTGGGCTGATTGAGTCTCAGGAGGTAGCGTTGAGTATGGGGAGCGATGGGCCCATCCTTTACACAGACGGTAGTAAGCTGGAGGGCAAGGTGGGCGGTGCTGTTAGCTGTTGGTCCGGGGGGCGTGAGGTCCGCCACACTAGATTCCGGCTGGAAAACTTCTGCAGCGTGTTTCAGGCAGAGCTGTGTGCGATACTGCGAGCTCTCCAAATGGTTGAAGGCAGACGGGAGCCTGCTTTCAGTATTGCCAGCGATTCAAGGTCCAGCCTCGAAGCGGTGAGTGACCCTAGTTCGCTTCATCCATTGGTCGCTGCAATCAAGGATAAAATATTAATGCTTGCCCAAGATGGCAAAACTATATCCTTATACTGGGTCAAGGCACACTGCGGTATTGAGGGCAATGAGAGGGCCGACGAGTTGGCGAAGCAAGCGGCTCTGAGAGATCGAAGACAGCCATTCTACGATAAGTTCCCTCTGTCCTATGCTAAGGGCTTGGCAAGGTCGAGCAGTATTGATGAGTGGCAACGGGCATATGATTCATCCCAGACAGGCAGTACAACAAAGTTATTTTTCAAGGATGTTTCTTTGGCATATAGAACACTGAAAAAACTTAGCCTTGATAATTTTTACTGTCAAATTCTTACTGGCCATGGCGGCTTTAATTCATATCTATTTAGGTTCGGCTTAGCGCATTCTCCATTGTGCTCTTGCGGTGACGATACTGACCAATCTGTACAGCATCTTTTGTTGGAATGTGGCAGATTTGGATTGTTAAGGCACGACTGCAAGAGTACAATGGATATCGATATTAATCTTATTAATTTAGAGGCAATAATTGGTGACAATAACTACAGACCTATTTTCCTGTCGTTTGCGAAGAATATTCTTCGCATAATTGGCAGAGAGAATGGGTCTTTTGTTGAAAATGATTAGTACTTACGTGTTTAGCTTTGTTGTTCTGCTGTCTGCAATGGTTCACTTTGATTTTTAGACTCATTTATTAAGTATTTGTCTTGTTTTGTTTCGATTTTATTTGTTTGTTTTGGTTTTGTTTTAATTTAGCATCGAGTCTTCTTCTTCTTTTTTTTTTTAATGGAACCGTACTTGGTTGGCTCTACATTACGCTCTTGGTTGCAAACCGTTGACGTCATTGGTCAGTCTTGTCTGCTGCCGTGGTTGGGTCGGGACTAAAGGAAAATAAATATATTTAAATTATATTAAAACATTTTTTTTTTTTTTTTTCTTCTTTGGTTTTAACTACTTTTGTTATCGTTTAAATTTATTTGCCTTTTGTTGCCTACTATCTAAATAGTTTTAGTTTACGGGCAAAAAGTGTACTTGTCATTGGAGCCCGACCGGGTTTATAGTCTCTGGTTTACTTTGTTGTGGTCGGAACTGGGACGTCTATGAATTTCATTTGCAAAAATAATTTATTCAAACTTACCCCAGAGCAAATTAATTTATATTAGCAGTCTGTATATCGTTTAGTTTGTGGACGTATGGATGGTTGAGTTGTACGGGCTTGTTGAGAGTGGCTGTGGCCCTGGAGTTTGGTTACATCAAGAAGTAAGGACCGCTGCAAACCTACAATCTCCTAAATTGTTGAACATCTGTGAGCAACAGAATTAAATACATAATGACTTGTGCCCCGAACAGACTTAAGGACAAGGGTAATCATAGAAAACTGTTGAATGTATCTCTTCAAAATAAATTTATTTTAACTTATTAATATCTTTAGAGTGTTCTTACCCTGTGTATTATTTATTTTCGCCCCAAGTTAAGCTAATAGTAGCCATAGTTTATGACAGTATAAATTTATTTCTACCTTAGTTTTGATGGTCAACATCAAATAGCCTTGTAGTTATCCTTCTACATTATGTATGTGATGAATGATCAAGATCAAAATAGCCTTGTGGTTATCCCTCTACGTTATCTATGAATAAATGATCGATTAGTTCCACCATAAGTAATATTAGAATCAGCATTGGGGGTGTGCGTGGACGCCGCCGCCGGCGCCGCGTCGAGGCGCTTAGGGTTGTGCCTTAGCGGCTGCTTGTGTCGCGCCGCGGCACCGGGGGTGTACGTGGACGCCGCCGCCGGCGCCGCGTCGAGGCGCTTAGGGTAGTGCCTTAGCGGCTGCTTGTGTCGCGCCGCGGCACCGGGGGTGTGCGTGGACGCCGCTGCCGGCGCCGCGTCGTGGCGCTTAGGGTTGTGCCTTAGCGGCTGCTTGTGTCGCGCCGCGGCACCGGGGGTGTGCGTGGACGCCGCCGCCGGCGTCGCGTCGAGGCGCTTAGGGTTGTGCCTTAGCGGCTGCTTGTGTCTCGCCGCGGCGCCGGGGGTGTGCGTGGGCGCCGCCGCCGGCGCCGCGTCGAGGCGCTTAGGGTAGTGCCTTAGCGGCTGCTTGTGTCGCGCCGCGGCACCGGGGGTGTGCGTGGATGCCGCCGCCGGCGCCGCGTCGTGGCGCTTAGGGTTGTGCCTTAGCGGCTGCTTGTGTCGCGCCGCGGTATCGGGGGTGTGCGTGGACGCCACCGCCGGCGCCGCGTCGAGGCGCCTGGAATTGTGCCTCAGCGGCTGTTTGTATCGCGCCGCGGCGCCGGGGGTGTGCGTGGACGCCGCCGCCGGCGCCTCGTCGAGGCGCTTAGGGTTGTGCCTTAGCGGCTGCTTGTGTCGCGCCGCGGCATCGGGAGTGTGCGTGGACGCCGCCGCCGGCGCCGCGTCGAGGCGTTTTGAGTTGTGCCTTAACGGCTGCTTGTGTCACGCCGCGGCATCGGGGGTGTGCGTGGACGCCGCCGCCGGCGCCGCGTCTAGGCGCTTGGAGTATATTCCCTACTTTTTACTATCTATATATGTATTTTATTGGATTGTTCTATCTTATTTTTATATATATCCTCTTTCCCCTCATGCTACAAATATAAATAAATTAATATTCCTAAGGCCTGAAATCAACAAACTACCTTAATAGCTGCATTTATTATTTATGAGGCTTAGTAATCACTTAGGTACATGCTTTATGTTAATTAAGAGATTAGTTTGTCAATTTTATTTTATTTGAACATTACTATGTATTTATAATTTAATGAATAATATTTATTAATTATAAATCGAATTTGTTACGCAAATTTTTGATTTGTTTATATATAAAGTAAAACACTTATTACAATGAATTGAGTAAAATATAATGAATTATTTATATAATTTGTATTTGTTATTTCTTTCATTGGTACTCCAAGGATTAAATTGATAATTCTACGGATGTATTTCTAAAAAAAAAAAAAATTGTATTTAATTTAACTTACAAAATAATAATAATAATAATATTCTATTGTCTATGAATCAGATAATTATACTTAGTATTAATTTCAGATTTATCAATTATATATTTGTATTTTTTTTTTTGTACTTTTGAATCGGTGCTCTGAGAAATATACTTATTATTTCTACAGATGTATTGGTTAAAATTTGTATTCATTTATTATGTATTTACAGTGTCTCATTAAAAATAATCATATTAATAATTTATTGTTTACAAAGATATAATGATTATAAATAAGGATATTTTAGAATAAGATAAGCAATAGAAAAATATCAAAAAAAAAAAAAAAGGAATATGATGACAAAGGGGGAAAAAGGGAAAAAAAATAAAAAATAAATAAATAAATAAAAAATAAATGAAAAGGAAAAAAAAAAAAATAATAATAATAATAATAATATAAAAAAAAAGAAAAAAAAGAAAGGAAAAAAGAAGATTAAATGTAATAGATGATAAGTAGTTATATTGCAGAATAGAATAAATATTACCCAATTATGTATACAATATTGATTCTGTAAACTATGTAATTTAGGGGTGAATGGTTGTATGAATGAGAGTGTGATATTTGTGTGACTGTTCTTAGTTTTAAGAAATTTAGTACTCTTGTTGTTATTTTTATTTTAATTACAGGTTTAATTCTAAGGTCCATGTCTATAATGATGTTGCATTTTACAGCAACAGGTTATTACGGATTTAAAAAAGTAAAAGCAGGCTAGCGCACTCACTGATCCTTTGATCTGTTGAGTTTACTAGTCGGCGACATTTAAAAAAAAAAAAAAAAAAAAAAAAAAAAACCTAACCTAACCTAACCTAACCTAACCTAACCTAACCTAACCTAACCTAACCTAACCTAACCTAACCTAACCTAACCTAACCTAACCTAACCTAACCTAACCTAACCTAACCTAACCTAACCTAACCTAACCTAACCTAACCTAACCTAACCTAACCTAACCTAACCTAACCTAACCTAACCTAACCTAACCTAACCTAACCTAACCTAACCTAACCTAACCTAACCTAACCTAACCTAACCTAACCTAACCTAACCTAACCTAACCTAACCTAACCTAACCTAACCTAACCTAACCTAACCTAACCTAACCTAACCTAACCTAACCTAACCTAACCTAACCTAACCTAACCTAACCTAACCTAACCTAACCTAACCTAACCATTCGCGCTCGAACCGCACTCGAGAGCGCCACGAAAAACGGTCCCTCCACGCCAAAAAATTCACGAAAAATAGTTTTTTACGCCTTTTACACAAGTGCAATATATCAAAAGACGCGAAATCACTAGGCGCATCTATTAGTGAAATCCGCGCAGTTCTATGTTTACAGTTCGTGAAGTTATTTACAAAAAAGTGGAAAAGTGACAAGTTTTAAACCTTAAAAGTGGCGTGTCTCTGGATTTTCAGCGACGATCTATTCCTTTTATTGTGCCCTGGGAAAGGCCCCTTGAAGTTCTTTAAATTGACACCTTTTGTCGATTTTTTCCGCGCAGGAGTGCGGAAATATCGTCAAAAAAACAAAAACCACGTGGCGGCGTGGTCAGTGACCCCGTGCCACCAGACCATCTTCAAGGACGCAGCCCCCAGGACATCGGTGAGAGCAGCCGGGAGGCTCCTTTGGATTCAAAATTGGACTATTTTCAACGGAGATAGAGACTCAAAAGTTTTTGTGCTGTTCTGTTTTTTACTGTAAGTGTTTTAAATTTAATTCTTCAGCGACAACATATCTTTATTTTTTGTGTATTTGTGGTCCCTATGTTGTTTTACATATCTGTATAAAAATTAGACTTTTAAGACCAGCCGCTTCCGAGCGCGAATATTTAGAGTCATTTTACCAACCGCAAAAAGAATCAAACCCTTGTTTCTCCAAAACGGTAAGAGATAGGCGATTTTTGAGAGGACCCTAAATATTTGATCAAATATTAGAAAAGTTCAATTTTACATATACATTCCCTCACCCCCCCTAACTTTTTCCCCCCACCCTTAAGTAAAAATCTTTAAACCCGAATTTTGTTCTAATTGGGTCTTAAAATAGTAGTTGTTTTATTTGTTTTCATAACTATTTCAAAACTCAATTGTTCTAAGTTACCAACCCCCACCCCTTCCTACCCCCTCTTTAAGTTTATTTATTTAAATTATTATCTGGTCGACTCATAAACTTGCAAAAATCTACATCAACGTAACGTAATTTATTTATTTAGATTAAATTTTTAAATCACCCCTTACTACAACCCCTTAATTTTAAATGCAATTATAACTTTAAAACGTTGATATCTCGAAAACTAAACAAGATAGCTCAATTCTGATTGAAGTTTAGTATTTAATATGATTAAATATTAAGTTTGATCCACTTTTGACTTTATTAAAAATTTCCCAATTTATCCCCCCCCCTCTCCCCTATAAATCTGTTGGTCTCATATCTTCGTAACCACTGCTTCGATTTGAGCGCGAATTTCACCAAAGGACAGAGAAAAATCTTACAATTTTATGAAAACTATGACTGACTCTACATAGAGTCAAAGCAAGCTCTTTGCACAATTTATTAGCAGTTTTCGTTGGCGGGCACCCGAAAACCGTGTAGATTTGTTTTGTTGTACTAGAGGGAACTACATAGATGACATTGACATAGAGTTAAACTCTACCTAGAGCATCGGAGAAAACAGTTTTTTGTATTTAAATTTAAATTGACTTACTCTTACAACTCCACACAGTTGTAATTGTATTTTAGAGAAATAAACGACATAGACATAGAGCAAGACTCTACATAGAGCATCGGAAACTATATTCGTCTTAAATTGGACGCTAATACTCGAACCGGAACCAATCCACACAATGACAGTTTTGAGATAAAGGCATTTTTGTCTAAATTGTGCAAAGAAAAAAATGTACTGCAATTTTTAACAAAGTTGGTTTACAGTACTGTACAACATACTGAGTTCTACCTAAATCAATATTATTTTAGTAAAAAACATTAACATTAACAAGTTTTTTTTTGATAAAACTAATTTTGTGGGGAACCAACCCACACTCATGTGTGGGTTGGTTCTTTTTGAACTTATTGAATAATTTTGAATAATAGTAGTTAAAGTAGAAAAATGCTTTTATTTCTTTCAGGAATTTATTTCAAATCGAAAATGTACCCAGATTTTAATAAAAAAAACACAAAAAATGCTACAAAAGACATAATTTTTGTCTTTTACATTGATTCTTAACCTAATCTTCCTCTATTTCAAACTCAGGATGACCTGAAAAACCTTCCAGATCGTCTGCTATCGCCTCATTTCCAACAAGCCTCACGTAAAAGTCGTGCCAGTCTTGAAGAATCAAGTGTAGCTTTGCTTTTGAGGTCGATTAGCTTCACTTCAATGACAGGTTTTCCGTTTGGCCAAAGTGGCTCCATCATATTTGCCTTCAGACTTTCTGGACTTCCACGAGGCCTTTTTTGTATTATATTATTACCTTATACTCTTCATTGAGATCAGATCTCATATTATATTGTAAATTCAATTAATTTTTAGCAAAATTCTTTTCTGTTTAGCTATGAAACTTCATCTCCTTCAGTGGTTTTCTTTCTATTCGTTATATATTTTTCTAAATTCAACGATGACAAGAAGTCTTTATATTTTATTCAATGTACGTGTATGGGTTTTGAGGAGGCTTTTGAGGGTTAGATAAGCCGCCAAGCTATTGCATTTGGTTCCAGCTACCCCCAGTTTTCATATGGCAAACGTTGTTCTACCGAAGACCCTGTATATGTCGGTAACTTATTGTTATCTTTTATAATGCCTTTTATTAGCTTTCTGCGACAATTTAATTTCTATTGTAATTAGTTAAGCTGATGGCAATCCGAATTAAATAAATAAATAAATAATATCACAAACTGCTCGCTTTCTAGAGGTACTTTGTTACGCCCGCCATTCCCATCACGGAAATCTTTTATGTTACACCCTCGATCGAACCCAGCAAAGCGATGTGTTTATTCTGTTTGACGACGTCTGGAATGTTTTAACAAACATTTTTTTGCATACTAATAAAACCCAGAAAAAATTACGTGCGTAAGTACGTATGCTTCTTTGTTTTTTTAAATCTGTAGTAAGGTTTTTCGCGTATTAAAGTTGTTATAAACATATTTTGCGCATCGAACAACCCCAAGGATTAAAACTTTTCAGAGTTAGCAACCGTTTATCTGCTGGTGCATTTTTGACTTGGTTCCTTAAAATTTATAAGATTTTCACTTGGATCCTTAAAATCTTATAGATTGTAAGGAACCAAGTGACTTGAATCTTTGTAAAAATTTAAGACTAAGCCTTTTCTATTATGCAAACAAGAACCAACCCACAAAAGTAATAAAAAAATATTTACACAAGGGACCATGTGGTTTGGTTCCTTTTAAAAGAATTAAAATTTGAATTTTTTTTGGATTATCGGGCTACCATGAAGCATGGATCTTATTAATTTTTTGTACAACTGTTGATGTGTGGGTTAGTATCTTTGTTGACAAAATGTTTTGTTCAGTCAAAATTGCCAGATCACTGTGATCTTTACAGAGTTGATATAAGGTATATTTTGAAAGCTTTCTGTGTACTTAACTCAATTTTGACATGAGTGTGGGTTGGTTCCGGTTCGAGTATTAGCGTCCAATTATTTCTACCCTATCTATGTAAAGTGAATTTGACTTACCCTTGTCTACCTCCACACGCCCGGCACCTGGAACACGCATAACCTGCAACAAAAATAAAGAAATAAAAATATTAATCAACACATTATAGGAACTAAAAGATAGAAAAATTTTAAACTGCTCAGTTTAAGATACTAGACGACATTATATAATAATATATAATAATTTTAAAATATACCTACATTTTTAAAACTTTTACAAACTTTTAAATTTATTTTATTTATAAATTGTACTGACGCAGTCCCCCTAGCGCTTCTCCATATGTTCCGAACACCTGTAAAGGGGGGAATAACTACAGACGAGCAAACTAAAATGGAAAGACAAGAGATAGGAGAGAGCAGTAAAATCTCCAAGGTCAGGAAAAGTATTGGTGAGTGGGAGTCCGGACAACACGACAAAGCCCCTCCCAACCGAAGTTCCCCTAAAAAAGCAGAAAATAGGGAAGCGCAAAAAACAAAGCCGAAACCTCCCCTACCACAGGAAAATAAGGTTCCACCACGCAGAGTATCGGTGGAATCGTCAAGTAGCCCTAAGAAACAGGAAAACACCAAATACGCGGACAGGCTTACTGAAGCGAGAGCCTGCGTTACTAAAGCGAAGCTGAACTTGGGGAGCTCCAGAAACCTAAAGACTGAAATCAAAGAAGGGGTCCTTCAGTCCGTAGACAGGCTATATCAATTAGTAAAAGAGGCGGAATCAGTTAAGGGGAGGAAGCAAATAAAGGAACCGGAAAAGGACAAGGAACAGGGACAGATCATGGAAGAAAAACAAGAGAAAGAACGAGAGAAGGAAGAACTGCTGAAGCGAATGGAGGAGCACGCCCTACTCATCCAGGAAAATAATGAGAACTTGAAAAGACTGACAGAATCACTCGAAAAACATCAAGAGGCACAAGAAGCAATGACCTACGCGAGTGTTACAGCTGCGACCACTAGGAAACAAGGTCCAGGGCAGACGGCGCTCCACTCCGTAGTGATCACAGCGAAAGACGAAACAGAGACAGGAGAAGAAGTACTAAAGAGGATCAGAAGTGTGGTTAATGCAAGAGAAGGAGGAGTGACGATTGAAAAGATAAGGAAAGCAAAAGACAGGAAGGTAATAGTAGGGTGCAGGACGGAACAGGACAGAGAAATAATAAAATAACGACTCAAGAAAGCGGAAAACCACCTACACGTTGAGGAAATGAAGAATAAGGACCCCCTTGTTATGCTTAGAGATGTCTTCTCGTATAACTCAGATGACGATGTACTTAAAGCCCTGCGCAACCAAAATAAAAATGTTATGAAAGACTTAGACGAGAAAGACATCAAGATAGAAATCGCTTACAAGAAGAAAGCCCGGAACCCACACGCGGCTCATATCGTAATGAGGGTATCCCCCAAGGTGTGGCAGCGACTGACCGAAGCGGAGACGGTTGCAATAGACCTCCAGAGAGTGCGAGTACTGGACCAATCACCATTGGTCCAGTGCTCACTCTGTCTGGGCTACGGGCATGGCCGGCGCTTCTGCAAGGAAAAAGTCGAGAAGTGCAGTCACTGCGGGGGACCCCATATGAGGACTGAGTGTAGCGATTGGATGGCAGACTCACCTCCGTCTTGTTGCAATTGTGTTCATGCAAAGATGGACAGGACAGACCACAGTGCGTTCAGCCGAGACTGCCCAATCCGTAGGAAGTGGGAAGCTCTAGCACGAGCCACTGTCTCCTACTGCTGAGATGGTCAAAGGGGACAACTTACCGGTCAAAAGCACAAAGCCATATTTAGTCTTACAAGCCAACCTCCAACGAAAATCTCTTGCCACTCAGGAACTCATGCTGGAAGCAAGCAGAAGGAAAGCGGCCTTTGCACTGCTCCAGGAGCCCTATGTCGGGGGCATAGGTAGAGTGAAGGATTACCCAGGTGCTAGAATTTACCAGTGCGTCGTCCAAGATGACCGACCGACAAAGGCAGCGATAGCTGTCTTTGACAACGATCTAGATGTCCTACAGTGTCCGGAACTCACCACAAGGAATATCGCTGTGGTGAGGATTAGAACTGACGCCTGGGAAATTGTGGTAGCCTCCTTCTACTTTGAACCCGACCCGACACCAATAGAGCCATACCTGGAACAGCTGCAAAAAATAAAGCGAAAGTACGACCGAAACCTCTTGATAGGAGGGGACGCAAATGCAAAAAGTGCATGGTGGGGCAGTGCAAAAATAGACCGTAGAGGAGACGACATGGCAGGAACCCTTCATGAACTAGAGCTACAGGTAATCAACGATGGCGACACTCCAACTTTTGAGACTATCCGGGGCGACAGACAGTACAACAGTCATATTGACCTTACAGGCTGCACGACGGATATGCTATACCTGGTGGAAGACTGGAAGGTTGACTGTGGCATAACATCTTCGGACCACAACACGATATCATTCAAGGTGAGATTAACAAGATCTAAAGGACTGAGCATAAAACGAACAACAAGAATATACAACAGTAGGACAGCTAACTGGGACCAATTTCATGAGAAATTGGCCCAGCTACTAAATGAAAGCCATCTCAAAACAACAGAAATTACTAAAATCAAGGATATAATAGAACTAGAACAAACAACAGAAGCATACATATACACAATAATACAAACATGCAATGAAACCATACCTAAAAAGAAACAAAATGGAAAACTTACCTTACCGTGGTGGTCCGAGGATCTCGCCAACCTGAAGAAAGAGGTTGCCACAAAGAAGCGGAGAATCCGATGCGCAGCGCCGGTTCGAAGGTCCAAACTCATCGAAGAGTACCTGAAAGCAAAGAAGGAGTATGAATCGTTAGCACAAACAGCTCAAACTGAAAGCTGGAAGGGTTTTTGTACAAAGCAGGACAAGGAGGGTCTTTGGGAAGGGATTTACAGGGTACTAAACAGGACCACAAAAAGACAAGAAGACCAACCACTCATAAAAGAAGGCCAAGTATTAAGCACGAGCGAATCTGCGGGACTGCTAGCGGAGACTTTCTACCCAGAGGACAAGCGAGAAGAAGACAATGAGGAACACGCACGGATCAGAGAACTAGCCGAACAAATAAATGGTCCGGGTCATGATGAAAACCATGACCCGCCATTTACCATTGAGGAACTCAAATCCGCAGCGAGTAGCTTCAGCGCTAAGAAAGCCCCGGGATCAGACGGCCTCACAGCGGACATCTGCGAGCACTCTATAAACCACGATCCGGACTTATTTCTATCACTGGCTAACAAATGCCTGCAATTGGGCTACTTCCCCAAAATCTGGAAGGAAGCAACGGTGGTAATTCTTCGAAAACCGGGAAAAACTACCTACACCGAACCCAAATCTCACAGGCCAATTGGATTGTTGCCAGTGATGGGAAAAATCCTGGAGAAGCTGCTCGTGGGTAGGATCAAATGGCACATACTCCCGAGGATGAGTTCTCGCCAGTTTGGTTTCATGCCCCAGCGAAGCACCGAAGACTCCCTCTATGTTTTAATCAATCACATACGTGAAAAGATGCAGCTGAAAAAACTGGTTACTTTAATATCACTAGACATAGAGGGAGCCTTCGACAGTGCATGGTGGCCTGCGATTAGAACCAGACTGGCTGAAGAAAAGTGTCCAATCAACCTGAGACGGCTGATTGACAGCTACCTACGAAGCAGAAAGGTAAGGGTCCGTTACGCAGGCGAAGAGGTCACCAGAGAAACCAGCAAGGGATGTGTCCAGGGCTCAATCGGCGGACCCATACTGTGGAACATCTTGATCGATCCACTGCTCCAGGAAATGGATCGGCGAGGCGACTACTGCCAAGCCTTCGCCGACGACGTCGTCATGGTATTTGATGGTGACACAGCGATCGAAATTCAACGACGTGCAAATGCTGCTCTAGCCTATGTCCGGGAGTGGGGTGTCAGAAACAAGCTTAGGTTCGCGCCGCATAAAACAAACGCCATGCTATTTACGCGAAAGCTCAAGTACGACACCCCAGTCCTGAGCATGGGCGGGATTGGTATTGGCATGTCAAAAGAATTAAAGATCTTGGGGCTCACCATAGACGAAAAGCTGACGTTTAACAGCCATGCAGCAAACGTGAACAGCCATGCAGCAAACGTGTGCAAGAAGGCGTTAAACCTGTATAGGCAGCTGTCAAGAGCCGCCAAGATCAGCTGGGGTCTACATCCTGACGTCATCAGAACGATCTATACAGCAGTAGTAGAACCAATCATCTTGTATGCCGCGGGTGTCTGGGCGCATTCTACTAAAAAGATCTGTGTGCAAAAACATCTAAATGCAGTCCAAAGAGGCTTTGCCCAAAAAATTTGCAAGTCATATCGGACTGCCTCCCTAAACTCGGTACTGGTGCTGACCGGAATATTACCTCTTGACCTCAGAATACAGGAGGCAGCTGCCCTGTATGAGACAAAGAGAGGAGCGTCCCGATTAGCGCCAGGAGACGGGGAGGTAGAAAGGGTAATCGCCTACGATTGCACACCCCACCCAGCTGATCATATGGACCCTGGATTCATGTGTCTGGTAGACCAGGAGCAGGTCAACGCGCACAGTTCTCACGCTGTGCGCATATTCACGGATGGCAGCAAAATTGAAGGCAAGGTTGGAGCCTCATTGTCTCTTTGGAACAATGAGGTGGAAATCAAAAGCCGAAAGTTGAAGCTGTCGTCCTATTGCACGGTCTACCAGGCGGAATTACTGGCCATATGTGAAGCCACCAGAGAGATCTTAAGACGCCCAGAGGACACCTACGGCATATATAGTGACTCTAGATCGTCACTGGAAGCAGTGGTGAATTACTGGTCGCTAAATCCGCTAGCAGTCGAAATTCGCAGTAACTTAGGAGAGTGTAGAATACAGGGGAAACATGTCGTACTTTATTGGGTCAAAGCTCATGCAGGACTCAAGGAAAACGAACGAGCGGATGAGTTGGCCAAAGATGCTGCATTGAAGCTAAAAACCAAGGCCAATTACGATAAGTGTCCGATTTCATTCGTCAAGCGCCAGATCCGCAAGGACACGCTCGGCGAATGGAATCGGAGGCACACTACAGGTGACACAGCGGCTACTACAAAACTGTTTTTCCCCGATGCTATAGAAGCCTATAAAATAATAAATAAAATCAGGCCTACGGGAATAATGACACAAGTGTTGACGGGGCATGGGGGGTTTTCAATGTACCTGAACCGTTTCAGGTGCAAAGAAAGCCCTACCTGCATATGTGACCCCGGCCAAGAGGAAACCGTCGAGCATGTCCTTTTAGATTGCCCTGTTTATGGTTACGAAAGATATGAGACAGAACAAAAGTTAGAAATCACAATAGAAGCGAACAATGTAAGTAAATTAATTAGAAATAAACATATCAGAGATATGTTTTTGTCCTATTGTATAAAAATTGCAGAAAATGTTATAAAAAGAAATAAAGATAGATAAGTTATGTTTAAATATATATTGCATATATATATAATAAGCATATTATAATATAAGATGCATAAAATGTAACGATAATAAGCACGATAGAATAAAATTGTTAAAAATATAAGTTTAAGAAAAATATTGTAATAATGTAAGTCTTAATTTGTAACAATAAAAAAGTTGTCAAACTGTCTCTTAATAAACCTGTAGATATAGAAAACTAGAAAATAAAGTAAAACGTGTAGGTTAAAACGTATGAAAGCAGACGGATAAACGAAAGACAAAGTATGGAGAATGAAAGTACGAGAAGCATAAATGTGAGAAGTCGTATGAATGGGTAGTGTAGACCAGGTCCCTGGTAAAGCTAGGGGTAGGATGGAGAATAAAAAAAAAAAAAAAAAAAAAAAAAAAAACCTAACCTAACCTAACCTAACCTAACCTAACCTAACCTAACCTAACCTAACCTAACCTAACCTAACCTAACCTAACCTAACCTAACCTAACCTAACCTAACCTAACCTAACCTAACCTAACCTAACCTAACCTAACCTAACCTAACCTAACCTAACCTAACCTAACCTAACCTAACCTAGAGAAAAGGAAGGAATTAAAAGAACAGCTAAAAGTAGAGAGAGAGAAAAGGGAAACATAGCCACAATCAAATATGACAAACTGATCATCACCGAAAGTATGAATAAAAGAAAACTTATCTTTATCACCCGAAAAAAGCACCGTACCAAACCAAATTAAAACCACTCAAGTCAATAAAAAGAACAAACTACAGCAACAAGGCTCGAGAGCCCAGAGATCAAATAGCATTTCAGAAGGAATAATAAAACCTGGCATCTTAAATTTTTTAGTTATCAAAAATACAACTAAGAAAAACAATACCCAGGATATAAATGATACGAATATATAGCAACTAAGCCCCTCCTTCTACATAGATTTAAACAAAAATGAAACCACTAGAACCAGTAACACTAAACATCTTCCAACCCGGCTGGTCACCGTGGAAGATTATGACCACAACCCTCCAAAAGAAACTACACAGAAGGACAACATGAAAAATAAACGACAAAATCAATTAAAAATCGCAACGTATAACGTCAGGACCTTATCGTCATACGAACGCTTGCTGGAACTAGAAGAAGCCATACAGGAACTGGAAGCAGACCGCACTGGACAAAGACAAATGGTCATCTTTGGAGGAGGCCTTCACCCAATATGGGGATTGAGGGGGTTCCTACTATAGGAAAATAAATGATACTAGGATATATTATGTTATACTATTTTAGATAACTTAATAGTTAAAGGATAAAGGAGACAAGTAGAAATGTAAACTAGATAAGCATATTATTATTTTTTTTAAGCTATTGCATAGCTTCTATCGCGGGCCTTGAGCGCGGGGACCGAAACCAGAAATTCCGTAACGAAAAAACCTTGACGTTTGTCTCTTTAGTTCAGCAACTCGCCTCTAGATGGCATTGCAATAGCTTTACCGCGGCAGTCCCCGAGTGCCACACGTCTTTTTACTCTAAAACAATGTAAGTAGGCAATTAGTAGGAAATAAAAGGCTTTTTTATGTTTTTTATTTTATATTCGGATAGAGGATAAAGTTCTCTATCCAATGGTATAAGTTTTTCTGTGATTGAAAATTTTGAATAACCAAGCACCATGCAAGGTGCCCTCGATAAACATTCGGTTGGTGTAATAAAAGTGTTATTTTCACATTACACCGATTATTATAAGAGTTATAATTCGGATAGAGCAGGGTTTCGCAAAGTGGGGTACGCGAACCCCTAGGGGTTCGCCATTCCACGGCAGGGGGTTCGCGACCAGATTTACGTAATGGTGGCGAGAAGACTCTGAGGCTCCTGAGGTCAAAAGTATGCATTGTGCATTACACAGAGAACCATTAGCGAGCAAGAAAATACCTGAATATTTAAAAACAGAACTTTCAGAAGTCGTAAAGATAATTAATTAATTAAATTACACAAAAATGCGTCCGCTTAATTCAAGACTTTTCGCATTATTATGCCGAGACATGGGTAGTGAACGTGAACATGATTCATTACTGCTACACTGTGAAGTACGCTGGTTGTCAAAAGACAGGATATTAGCTCGGTTTGTTAAACTTCGTCACGAAATCTATATATTTTTGAAAGACAGTGACTTCAACCTTAAATTCCGATTTGAAGATGAAACCTGGCTTAAAAGAGTAACCTATTTAGCTGTAATTTTTTCGTGTCTGAATGAAACGAATGCTTCGATGCAAGATTCCACGTGCAGTGTATTCACTGTGCACATCGATCAGATTTTTTGCGGCCTTCCCCGTAGATTACCTAAAACCTTACAAAAATAACACACAAAATTGTCTACGACTTGTTGTTGATGACGCAGACAGTTTGCGCAGAGCCTGACAAGTTTTTTGCATACGGAACAAGAGATTAGTGGAGTCGTAATTATTTTATTTTATAGAGGTAATTACTAATAAAATAAATAAAAATATTTTATTTCGGACAGATAATAGTTGGGTACCTATGTAGATGGTTATGAGAAGGCACAAAACTGTTTCTGTGTAGTCAATACATAACAAATATAGTGCAACAAGAAAATAAAAAAATCTAAATCAAAATATCTCATTTTGTTTAACCAGTATTAAATGAAAACTAGTCTTTTTAGATTAAAAATAATATACACAAGAACACATAAAATCTAAATATATATAAAAAATTGCCTCTCTATTTATGAATTTATAACAAAGTTAAAATCGTAACATATGCAAACAAACAAATAATTTTCAACACCGATTTCTTGAAGTAAGGGCAATAATTGCACAATATAATTATGTAGTAACTTTTTTGTGTCTTGGTCGTGTGATTTTTGTAATTTTGCTAGGCATGCTTTCTGTCCAAGCGCTCAAATGACACTAATTCAAATGCTTTCCATACATGCCAAAAAGGAAATCTTTTGATACAGACGACGGGGTTTCAGAGCGCGTATTGTGAATCTATGGGGGGCCGGCGAAAACTTTGATCGATAACTGTGCAGGACAAAATAAACGAACATATAAAAGTACAAATATAAAAACAATGAAAAATTGCTAATGTGTCAATACATTTAAATATCTTGCAATGTTTTTCTCTTTTGTATGAATTTATCACGACTAACAACTTATCCGTAGATTCTGAAATAAATACTGAAATTGCTCTTCATCTTTCTCAGCTCTCCGACGAACAGATATTTTCTGGATATTAATAATGCTAAAGATGGCTGGATACATAACCCATTTGCGGTCACAACCGAGAGCATAAATTCTAGTTTCAGTATTAAGCAACAGGAGTCATTATTAGAAATGTCCGCCCGCAGACGAAACTCTTCAAGCTGATTTCAAAAGGATGTATTTGATAGATTTTTGGGCAGCTAGTCAGAAAGAGTATACCGAACTGTCTACCTTTGAAATTGAATTTCCTTTTACCCTTTACTACAACATACTTATGGATTTATTTAGTTAGTTAAGGGGTTCGCTGTCACCTGGAAACTTTAACAGGGGTACGTGGAGCTGAAAGTTTGAGAAACCCTGGGATAGAGCCTTGCCTTCTATCCTCGCCATGACCCACCTACCTACCTGCCGATGTTAGACCTTGTTAGGTAGGTACCTACTTAGCAGTAAGTAGATACGATTACATTCTGCGTAATGTCTATGGCAGTCTATGTTTCGAAGAGGAATAGAGCGAGACAATCTGACACCGAAGTTATTGTATTCTCTTTGCTGACAACGTCGATCCTGTCAGAGTTATGGAGAAGAATTTACAGATAAAGATTTTTGTTTAGAGAGCATGATGAGGGGCACGTTGATGTGTGAGACGCGCTGCGCCGCCGTGCTGGCGCTCGCGCTGGTGCTGGCGGGGGCGCGGGGAGAAGAAGCGGGGGCGGAGCCCGACGACGAGAGCGACTCGGCGCCCTTCACCGTGAGTGTGGGCAGGCGGAGGCAGAGCCCGACGGCGGGGCTGGCGCACTCTGCAGGCGCGCTCTGACGCGCGGCGCTGTTGCAGGTGGCGGTGGAGCACGGCGCCGGTAGCGACTGGCGCTGCTCCGCGGCGCTGCTCTCGCTGCGCACGGCATTGACATCGGCACGGTGCGCGCGCGGCCCGCCCACGCCCGTGCCCGACGTGTGGGCGCACGCCACGCAGCCGGGCGTGGTGCCGGCGGCCACGCGCGTGCTGCGCATCGCGCTGGACGCGGCGGCGGCGGCGGAGGAAGCGGGCGCGGGCGCGGGCTGGAGCGCCGCGGAGACGGCGCACGATGTGGCGTTGCTGGAGCTGGCGGAGGCGCTGGGCGGCGCGCGGCCCATCCTGCTGGCGGCGGGGCGGGCGGACTGCGTGCCGCCGCGGCAGTGCTACGCGGTGCGGGCGATGAGTGCGAGCCGGCTGCGCATCGTGGAGCTGGAGCTGCGCGCGCCGGCCGCGTGCTGGCCTTCCGCCGCGGCCGTGCACCCGGCGGACGAGCGCGCCATGTGCCTGGCGGGGCCGGCGCTGTGTCGGTCGGAGCGCGGCGCGGGCGTGGTGTGCGGCGGCAAGCTGTGCGGCGTGCTGAGCGCGTCTATGGAGGGCGACGGGCCGACGGGCTGCGGCGCGCCGCATGCGGCCGGCAGCGCGCCCCGCTGGCGCCGGTTCCTGCACTGCGCCCACACGCGCGGCGCCTGCGGCCGGTGGGTGCGGCGACGCTCGCTACTTGCCCCGGCGGCGGCGGCGGCGCGGTGCGGTTGGTAACGACGCAGTCTCTGTGCAGGGACGGCGAGTGCGCGCGGCTGTGCTCGGAGCGCTGGCTGCAGGACGCGGCGCGCGCGGCGCCGGCGCCGCACCCTCTGTTCGCGGCGCCCGAGGAGGAGCCCGAGCCCGCGATCCCCACACGTACCGATTCCGCTTACCTATTTATTTTATTTCGTGGATATATAGATAATAAGTACCTTCTCAGTTGTTAACCCATAGGTACCGTTTGCGCAAGCCAACTGCGCGCGCGTGGCCATTTGCGAGTACCTATAGTTTAAAAATCACAATAATATCTAGGTACCTACCTCTACCTACTGACTCAGAAAAGACCTCGCCTCTCATGCACATGTTTACTTTGTTGCGAGAGATGGTGGTTATTTTTACGTTGGTGTCGATTTGGTTGGTTAGCCCCATTGATTTATTAAGTTAGCCCTATCGGCTTTAAAAGGCTTCGTAATTGCAGAGATAGACACTGAGCCTAGCTCCACCGCGGCGCCGACGCGCACGCCCCGCGCCGGCGCCGCGCCGCCGCCGGCCCGCGCGCCGCCGCCGCCGCCGCGCACCGAGACGCCGCCGCCGCCGCCGCCGCCGCCGGTCTCCGCCGGACGGCACGCGCTAGAGTTCGACCCCAATCGACAAGACTTCACAGTAACTTTATTTACTATTTAATAAAACTAGGAGTATAGCTACGGTTAAATAACTATCATAATAACTAAACTATATCGTATCCATTTTGAATGGAGCATAAACGTAAACAAACCGCCCATACTTAACCTAAAATTCACTTTTTTGGCGCGTCCTTTTATACATAATTTACATTAATACTTGTCGATTTTAGATCCTCCCTTCAATAAAAATTGCTTACAATTATATCTGAAACTCGACGCCAAGCAAGTGAGATTTTGTTATTTGTGTCGTACCTACTTTGTTTACTAACATGCTTCATTCAAAATGGATAAACGATAGATTCAACTATTTTTGAAATAACTATGGTCAATTCACCTATGTTCATTCCGCATATTGGACGTCTCACTCAACTACTGTTTACCTTACCTAATTTTAATTAAACTAATTTCATTGAAGATACTAGATGTTTGCACTATGTATTAAACTCGCCTTCGGTTTCTTCGATATGCCCTCCTACGATATCCGATAGCTACGATGTACGATACCCGACGCAATTATACATAAACACACCCCTTTTAGTCACAAAGTCGCCACGATCCCGCCCCCCGGCCCGCTTCGCGGAGCTTGGACGGGCTTCGCTAGGGGTAGGTTAATGTTGAGTGACAGTAAGGTTCACAGTGAGGCTCACAGTGACTCTCGCAGTGAGGCTCACAGTGAGACTCACAGTGACTCTCGCAGTGAGGCTCACAGTGACTCTCGCAGTAAGGTTCACAGTGAGGCTCACAGTGACTCTCGCAGTAAGTTTCACAGTGAGGCTCACAGTGACTCTCGCAGTAAGGTTCACAGTGAGGCTCACAGTGACTCTCGCAGTAAGTTTCACAGTGAGGCTCACAGTGACTCTCGCAGTAAGGTTCACAGTGCGGCTCACAGTGACTCTCGCAGTAAGTTTCACAGTGAGGCTCGCAGTAGGGTCCCAATGAGGCTCGCACTTGAATGGATAGATAGATGGATGCAATAACACAGATGATTGCATTCGTCTCGACGTACCTACTTTGTATCCCATAAATCAGTCTCCATGAGATAGAACTAACCTTTTATCATAAAGTTTGCTTTGAGTACTTATAAGTAAAGAGGTCGTAGGTAATAACGACGGGCCGTTGTAGATGCGGTCCTCATCGGTACCCACACGCGTTGTCTTGAAGGCGGGCGAGTACGGCGGCGCGGCGGACTACCTGGGCGCCGCGGAGGACGCGCCGGCGGCGCCGCCTCCCGCGCCCGCGCCCGCGCCCGCGCCCGCGCCGGCGCCCGACGCCGCCGCCAACGAGACGGCGCCGGCGCATGCCGCCGCCGCGCCCGACCCCACCTCGCTGGCGCGCGAGCAGCTCGCCGCCTCCCTGGAAGCGCAGATCTCCCCAAATATTAAAAAAAAAGCTTCTGCGGCCTCCGCGCTATCTCCGTTGCTAATCTTCACCATCCTTATTCTATCGGCTTCTACATTTTTGATTTTGTAATGACACATTATTCTCATTAAAAAATACTTATACAAAAATATTTTTTTTCATTCATGGACATAATAACGTTTTTGCTGCGTTCAAATTTAGGTAGGTAGGGGAGACTGGGGTCAAGTTTATTGAAACAAGTTACTACTGTTTTCTAAAATAAATAAATAAATACCGTATAATGTACCGTGTATCCGCCGTTATCATCGAAAATCCGTCCCGGCGGCACCCGCCTCAAAATTGACCCGACGCAAAGCAAAATGTCCCATACCACTGGCCAAATCAACTTTTGCTCAAAGGCAGTACATGGTAGTTATACCGCACTTATACAACATCCTAAATGAAAAGTGTGATATTAGGAACAGTAAAGCAAACGAACTCAAAAAGTTTATACAGACATGGTTGAAAGATCTTGATTACGATGATGTCGAAGAAATGCTTATGAATCTACGCCCTTAAACTTTTACACAATTATTTTAATTTAAACACTTAAAGTAACGTCATTTGTAATTAAAATTGTATTATGATTATTGTAGTTTAGATAAACCATAATAAATTATTGTTTAATAAGAGCGCACGGAAGTGAGTGGTAGAGAGAGATCATTCCTCTCTATCCCATTATCTTTGTGTAATTCATACGTACCTTATTCTTTTTACTGTTTAGTTGTCTTAAGAACGACATAAATGTATCATTTTTGTAGGACACAAAATGTATTTAACATGGGAGAAGCCATTGACTCCTGAAATACAGTTTTTACTAGTTCGGGAGTCTATGGATTCATTTATATAGTGTATGTTTACTTGTGTCAAATAAATGAATTTATTATTATTATTATTATATTATATAACTTTATGATTATGACGGTTAGTAATTGGGGCGTGGTCTGGATGGGGAAAAAAGCGCGCTGCTAGTCGGAACCTGTCTGTCGCTTAGTTAGTACGCGTGGCGCATCCGAGCGCGCTGGACACTTTTACGTGCGTCGCTTTTTCAACTCGAAAAGTAAGTTTTTTTACTATTATTGTTTTGTGTATTCCACTAATTATGTACGGCTGCAAGGGAGGGTACAGAAAGACCGAGTTCTCGTGCAAAAATTTAATTAAAAATATAAGTGAATTACAATTAATTATCTTAAGTACTAATTGACTCCATCGATGTTAGATTAGAAGTGAATCGGTGAATCAAAAAGAACAAGGGAACAAAAGATACCGCGACACTCATTATAATTAAAACTCGCGTCAGCACACATTGTCTCTTTCGTATTAACGCGCCCGGGTGGTCAAATCGTTACGAAACAGAATCGGTTCTTGGTAAGCGGTAACAGCGGTAACCAAGTGCCGTCTTGATGTCGCAATGGTATAACATCTCCCTCCGCAAGATCTGCATCTATTTGGAGACTTTTGTCGAGAATAGTGCAGATAAAGGATGAGCAGGTTCCTCGGAAGTGGTTTTATCTTTAGATGAACTCGGATGTTCCTCTTCCTTCTTAGAAAAAGATTCCAGTGGTATGTCAGCGTTGACTTCTCGTTGATTTCTATTGCGTCGAAGTATCACGATGATAATGAGTGCAGCTGCACCGAATAAAATGTAGATGGGGATCGTTGTGTGATATATAACATCGATGTTCGATGATTCCAATGATACTGGTTCTTGAACAGCGATTTCAGAGTTACTTGAATGTAGCTGGCTCAAGTCAATGGTGTTCAGTTTTATGGTCTTCTTCACTGGTACTTTATAACTCTCCTCTTCATTAACTGCTATATCCATAATCTTCAATATCTTTCCTTCAACTCGATCATGTTCGTTCCTTATTGTAAATGCTGGAGTTCGAAGTTTGCATCCTTTAGGTATAACAGCTAGGTAGCTACCTATAACCGTTCTAGATTGGTCTTGAGAACAGGTGAGGCGTATTTTCGTCAAATTTGGAAAGCTGAGAACGTAGTGGAGTTCATCTAACTGTTCCATGGCTTCAGAAGTTAGGATAACTGAAGTAAAATGGCAAGTTTCGTGGATATGCTGCCGCAACAAAAGTTCCCGGATACATGTCGACTGCTCTCCCTGGTGATGGCTGGGGTTGTCTTCGCAAAGATGACCGTGACTATACTTCGGACATTCTGTCTCTATATACAATAGGTCTTTCTGGTGGATTGCCACATAAGGATAGGTAGGGGACAATATTTTACTGTCGTGGTTTGGTGCAAAGGATAGTTTGTAAAGGATATAGTTAGCAGGACGTAAAATAGGAATTTTCATAACTAAGATTATATCGTTACCCTTATTGTTGTTACTTAGGTAGGCAACGTATGAATTATTATATTGAATTAGACTGATAGCCTGACTTGCTGTGATTTTGAGTTAGTTGGAGCGAAAATAAAAGATGCGTACTTCTGTCCAAGATGGCGTGTAATGATTTTTCATCGAGTACAAACGTTGAGGAGAGGTGAGGTAAGGGGAGAGGGGTACACAGGTACAATATTTAAATTATAAGGCGCGAACATGCCCCCGGCCTTGGAAGCTACAGCTTTCTAAAGTATGAAGTTACTCGTCACTATGGTCTTCTGGAAGGAGTGGACAGATCTTCGCGTATGCCCGACGAACGACGCCCGCGGTGGTTTGTATATCTGCTACTCTCGAGACTCCATCCTTGCCTGGTATAGTAGCGAGCACACGACCCATATTCCATTTTAGCGGTGGCGAGTTTATTTCTTTGATAAGGACAAGCGAATCTGGTTTCAGGTCAGTTGTCTGCTGCTTGTTCCATTTTTTGCGTATCTGCAACTCGGATATATATTCTTTGGCCCAGCGGGTCCAAAAGTGCTGCCGTATCTGTTCCACCCTCTCGTAGCGCTGGAGTCGGTGTACTGGAACGTCGATGACGTCATCGCTGGCTGGCGCAGTTAGCGGTCGACCAACCAGGAAATGAGCTGGAGTAAGAGGAGCGAAATCTTTAGGATCGGGAGAAAGGGGAGAAAGAGGTCTAGAATTCAGCATAGCTTCCAGCTGTGCTAACACTGTACTGAATTCTTCGAAGGTGAGGTGTGCGTTTCCTATCACACGTCGCAAATGATGTTTACAAGATTTTATTCCTGCCTCCCACAGACCACCAAAATGCGGAGAATAAGGGGGAATGAATTTAAATTTAATTTGTTGATTTGTTGCGTATTCAACAATGTTAGAAGAACAGTTGCGTAAAAAGTTTGAAAACTCATTCATTAACCCTACAAAATTAGTTCCGTTATCGGAATAAATTTCTAAAGGTTTACCGCGCCTAGAGATAAACCTTTTTAATGCTAAAAGATAACCTTCAGTAGTGAGGTCACTGACTAGCTCTAAATGTACTGCTCGTGTCACAAAGCACACAAACAAACAAACGTATGCCTTTGAGGTTTTAGCGCCCCTACCTTTGCGATTAAGTATAAGATAACTTCCACTATAATCAACCCCGCATCGATTGAACGGATTAGAGGGCGTTATTCTTTGTTTTGGATAATTACCCATTAAAGGGGTAAGTACCTTTCCTTTCATGCGAGTGCACTTTACACAAGCATTAACTATAGACCTAGCTAGGTTCCTACCACCTACTGGCCACCAGATATCACGCAAATGGCACAACAATGCCTGGCTACCAGCGTGAAGTAGCTGCTGATGTTCGTAGCGAAACAAAAGCTTAGTAAAGTGATGTTTGTTTGATAATAAAATAGGATGTCTCTTTTCGTAAGAGAACTCATCAGAGTAGCTTAGACGCCCACCCACTCTTATTATTTCATTTTTATCAATAAACAAGTTCAATTTATTTAAGTGATTATTTTTTATGATTGCGTTTTTGTTTATTAATTTATATTCATTAGGGTAACTTTCGATTTGAGACCATCGTACTAGCGTCCTTTCCGATTCTTTTAACTCATCTACACTGAGCATACCTGTTAACTTATTATTTTTATTTCGAATATTATGTATGAATCGTAACATAAATGCTACCGCGCGCTTCATACGTTGAAATTGAGAAAAACGTTCGAACGGAAATAAAAAGCTGCCTTCCTGTGTCACTAGCGATGTAACAGCTGACGATTTCAGCTCAGGTAGGTCTTCACATGATTCTTCAACCCTAAAATCATCTAGCGTGAAACTCGGGCTTTGTAAGAAGTCTGGACCGTTCCACCACAAGGAGGAAGTAGAAAGTTCATGAATGCTTGCACCGCGCGACGCGAGATCAGCGGGGTTATCTTTACCCGACACATGACGCCAAATAACATCTTTTGTCCATTCGTGAATTTCTGAAGTTCGATTTTGAACGAAGGTTTTTAATTTATTTGGTGCCATGCGTAACCAACCTAATACTATGGTCGAGTCCGTCCAAAAAACAATATTTCGAAAGTTACAATTTAACGAGCTACGTGTTTTATCTAATATTTTAGCCCCTAGCAACGTACCGGTAAGTTCCAGCCTTGGTATACTTAAAGCCTTTAGGGGAGCGACCTTGGCCTTAGAAAAAAGCAACCTAACTGATATTGTTTCATTTTGACTCACCGTGCGTAAGTAAACACAGGCGCCGTACGCAGTTTGCGACGCATCGCTAAAAACATGAAGCTCTAAATACATAGGTATGCATCCTATAGCGTGCCTAGGTATGCGAATAGAATCGAGCGTTTGTAGTGAGAAAAGAAACCGGTTCCAGGTCCGCGCGACACTGGCAGGAACAATGTCATCCCAGCTGATTTTAAGTAACCATAATTGTTGTAATAAAACTTTAGCGATTATTATCGTAGGGCTTAATAAGCCTAAAGGATCAAATATTTGAGAAATATTTGACAAAATTGATCGTTTAGTGACTGGCCTATTATCAGATTGGAATTCAGTTTTGAAGTAGAATTCATCATTTGAATTATTCCAACCTAAGCCTAGCGTTTTGGAATTAATGTTTTCGTTGCTTTTAATTTCCTTTGTGTGCTCAGAAATGGTATGATCATCATCGCACGGAAAATTGTACATCCACTTCCGAAGTGAAAAACAGCCTAACTGAAGCGCGTTTTTTATACCTACACACAACTTTAATAGGCTTTCTTTGTTGTCATGACCGGTCAAGAGATCATCCACGTAAAAATCATCCCTAACTGCCGTTTCAACCTCTGGGTTCAGCGATTCAGTACCTAACTGTTTCAAACACCTAACAGCTAAAAACGGCGCGGAAGCTGTTCCCTGGGTTACAGTATTGAGACAGTACTTGCGTAACGGTAACGCTGGATCCTCTCTCCATACAATCAGCTGTAGCTGACGCTGGTCTTGAGCTACCAAACAATTGCGAAACATTTTACTTACGTCAGCACAGGCTACGAACGTATGCTGTCTAAAGCGGAGAAGAATCGAAATTAAATCACCCTGTATCGGCGCGCCCACTAACTGCAGGTCGTTCAGCGACTTCCCGGAAGTGCTGACCGCGCTGGCGTCGAACACCACGCGCAGCTTTGTAGTACTGCTGGACTCGCGGTAAACGCCGTGGTGGGGGATGTAGTAACATGGAGTTTTGTGCGTATTTACCAGGCTCATGTGACCTAACTCTTCGTATTCCTTCATAAAAGTTGCGTATAAGTTTTTATAATCGGGCGAACGCTGTAAACGTTTTTCTAAAGCGAGAAAACGGCGTTCGGCTTGCGTATAAGACTCGCCTAAGACGTCGGGTGACTGTTTTAAAGGGACACGTACAACAAACCTTCCCTCGCTATCGCGCGTTGTAGTGCGAGCAAAGTGTTCTTCGCATGAACGTTCCTCATCAGTCTGCGTATCCCTAGCCTTAGGGAGCTCTTCAATTTCCCAAAACATACGTAATTGTGAGTCTAACGTACGATTAAAATTACAATGAACGGGAATAGAATTTTGCGTTTTGTTGCGTTTATATAGCGGACCGGATATTATCCAGCCTAATTTTGTGTTTTGTAAATAGGGCCCACTAGGCAGCCGAATTTTGCCTTCTTCTAATAGGTCCCAGAACACATCCGCGCCTATCAAAATGTCTATTTTTGATACGTCAAGAAATTTTGGGTTAGCCAATCTTAAGTTGCCTGGTATACAAAGCTGTGCGTTTTCACAGAAGGTTGACATACCTGAAGTTATTTGCGGTAATACAAAACAATTGATGTGTGTTTTGAATGTTTGATCGACATGTGACTTTATTACAATGTTACAAGTTTCCGAACATTGTATCACTGAGTCACCTACCCCTCGAATCTCGTGAGTTGATTTTAACAATGGAGCGTTAATTGTTTTACATAATGATTTAGTGATAAAGCATCGTTGAGAACCTGAGTCTAGAAGCGCAAGCGCCTGGTGATAAGCACCCTGCGTGTCAACTACCTCGACCACAGCTGTTGACAATAGCACCGTATGCATACCTACATAATTAGAGCTGCTAGTTTGCATATGCGCCTTATTTACCTGAATTAGCGAGTCCGTGGTAGAAGAAGCGATCTCATTGTCCCTATTTATGCTGGACTGAGTAGGTACACTTGAATGGAATATCACTGCACTTTCGGTATGAATTAATGAGTTATGCTTAGCGTTGCATTTCCTGCATGACCCGAAGTTACACTGATCTGGTGAGTGTCCCGCGCGTAAACAGTTTTCACAAAGTTTATTATCGCGAATTATTTTTAACTTTGAGTCTAAATCACTTTCTTTGAATTTTAAACACGAATACAACGGATGAGCTGCGTTGCACTTCAAGCATGGCTTGCAGGAGCGAGACTGATGGTCGCCGGGCTTTTTGCTAGAAACATTGCAGTGTGAAATATTTTGTGAATGCGAAACTTGTTTTTTATAAAACTTCACTTCCTTTTCTGTTTGCGGTTTGTTATGTGAAAGCTGCAATGTTTCTAACATGTCTGCCCTGTCCTGTAAGAAACCTAACAAATCACTCAACTTTATAATGCGTTTCGTATTGTGATCGGTCGCCGCGGATAAAGTGCATTTGTATGTTTCCCATTCGCGTTCCGTTAACTTATCCAACTTAGACACAATCATATAGATAATGAGCGTATCCCAGGAGTCTGTAGGCTCACCTAGGATTTTTAGCGCGCGTAAGTTTTTTAGAACTGTGTCAATTAACATTCTTATCAGCGAGGGTGATTCCTTTGTTAGGGCGTTTATAGTAAACAAAGCTTTTACGTGGTTGTGAATTATAAGTCTATTATTATTGTACCTATTCAGTAACAATTCCCATGCGACGGAATAGTTATCTGCGGAGAACTCCATCGATTCTATAACCAGCAAAGCGTTGCCCTTCAATGAAGACTTCAAGTAGTGAAACTTTTGAATGCTACTTATGTTTTTAGAGTTATGAACAAGTGACAAAAATGTGTCTCTAAATTCGAGCCAATGCTCATACGATCCGTCAAAGGTGGGCATGGTTATAGTGGGCAGTTTTACTGATTGTGACCCTTCGCAAGTACCTTTAGAACGGTCAGTGACCTCATCACTAGGTAGCAATGATTGCGCTAAGGCCAATGTACTATAATAGTTGTTTTCGAATGATTCCCTACAGCTTAATTGATCTGGAATCACATTATCATAAACAGAGTCTTCAATCTGCGATTGGATGTTATTAAATTCCTTGAAAAGGTTAGTAGCTCCGTTAATGCGTAGTTGTAGGTCTAAACGATTTCTATGAGAAAGAATAGAACCGCTTTCTACTAACGATTGTACGAAGTTAGTAAACTTAGTCAAACGGCCTTTGACTATTCCACGTTTTCTAAGTAATTCGCGAACTAGCGTGGGGTTATCACCTAACTGCGTAGTAGGAGACCTATCTCGAGAACTAGGCTTCTCTTGAGATTGCACGTTTAGGTTGTCTGTAGACATTTTGGTGGTGTGTAGATGGAAGGAATACTCACGATTTTAAAGCGAACAGGATGGGCAGTGATAGCAGCGTCACAAGCCTTCGTCTATCCTGTCTTTCGAAGAGAACTCCTTCACGACAAAACACTGAAACAGGTTAGCACACGTGTCACAATTGGAACAGGGAGGAGATGGGAAATGAAGGATGGTTGGTCCCACCAGATGCGTTTGGAGAACGATGAGATGCCAATCCGACTTCAATTCCTGTAGCGCTTATCCTCCAGGTTGTGTCTCGATCACGTTTCGATGTGCCGCCGTTGAGTTGCGCAGTTTCTCACAGCAATGGCCGCCAAGTCTTCGTGTTGTAAGACTGTATTTCCGTAGGTGCAGGATTCGGATATTTGATTCGAAGGACCAATATGTTGTTACTTAGGTAGGCAACGTATGAATTATTATATTGAATTAGACTGATAGCCTGACTTGCTGTGATTTTGAGTTAGTTGGAGCGAAATTAAATGATGCGTACTTCTGTCCAAGATGGCGTGTAATGATTTTTCATCGAGTACAAACGTTGAGGAGAGGTGAGGTAAGGGGAGAGGGGTACACAGGTACAATATTTAAATTATAAGGCGCGAACACTTATAATAGTACCCCAATTTAATTATTTCAAAACACTCTCTAAAACTAATATCTAAAATTTCTTTTTTATCATATAAAATAGCTAACCTACTCATCATGCTCTTATATGTGTCATAATTGATTGCTGAATGGTGGACACTCTTAGCTTTAACAAATTCTAGTAGATTTTCTAGTTTAGAAAACTCTACTGCCAAGTTATCTACATTATCTGCAGCTGTGCCAAATGAGCATATTTGATCATGTTTGCCTCGGGCTCGACGTCACTGTTTAGAATAGAATAGACAATTTTTTCAATTATTTTCTGATTCTCTACGAGTTTATCCGTAACATTCAAACTACGGGAAACCCACTGCTTGCTTAAAGACATTTGATGATTTATTTCAATAGCCAAATTATTTTGATTTTGCTTTAGGTCTAAAATGGCATGGTCGTACTTTAACGCGTAGGTATAGTCTAAATTGCCAGAAACACTTTTAATAACCGAACCTAGGCCGTCTATGAGTCCTCTTCTAAAACGTTTGGCTTCGAAAGTCTTCAGTAGTTCTGAAATTTCGTCTAATTTGGCTTCAAGGTAATTAACATGGGGTAAATAAAGTGAAGACGTTTTATTATGTAACTGCGGGCTTAAATTTGCAAGTTGACTTTTTATAGCTTCCAATCTATTCCGTACGTTATTTAGGTTTAAGTTCTGAACAAAAGAGTGGTAATGGGAAATAACTCGGGTGGGCCCAAGTTTGAATGGCAAAATTCCCGGTCCATCTTGCAGACTTTCAAGTAGTATCTCTTCCGTTTGTACCGTAGTCGCTTCAGGCTCAGGGCCAACGTCAGAACGACCAGCAGTTTCCTGCAACAAACGAGCACTATTAGGTACCCGTTTAAGACGCGACTTAGCTACACGTCCCTTATTTCTGGTGTATATGTGTATTGGCAAATTTTCTACAACCGTATCTCGTGTATATCTAGGTACTAGTTTTTGCCTATTAGCTAAAGGATTTTTTATGAATACACCCTGTTCGGGTGTGTAATTGCGTTCGGGTTCTCTATCCTTATTAACGTTCTCGGTTATCTCAGTGCGACGAGGTAGAGCATTTTCGTTTATAATTTCGTAAACCCTTAACATACGACTTCTATGATCATGAATATACCTACTCCTGTAGTAGATGTTGAGTCACATTCATATCTAGGGGATCGCGAGGGTCTAAGTGACCGGTGATGATATCGATCGGTCTACATTTTGTAAAACTATGAATAGAGCTGTTATAGGCTAGTACGGCGTATGTCATAAGGTTTGAAATTTCATTGGCACGGTGTTCCAGCTTTAACATACGTAAATGCTCGAGAAGAGTAGAATGTAGTCGTTCTACCATTCCATTTTCGTTCGGCGTATAGGGACATGTTTTATGGTGATTAATTTTGTGTAATCTGTTGAATTCCAAAAATAGCTGATTGGTGAATTCGGGGCCGTTGTCGGTGATAATAGAAAGAGGAATTCCGTGATGTGAGGAGAACTTCAATAAGGCCTGAACTACGCTTATCGCGGTAGCATCTCTCAGAAAATATGCTTGAGAATATTTTGAGAATGCATCAATTATGGTGAGAAACTTATGGGACTCTACACTAAGCAAGTCTAAGTGAAGGACTTCAAAAGGTTTTGTTGGTGGGGGTACAATTTGAAACTGAGGCCTCACAGGATTACGGTCATACTTAGCTTGACCGCATATTTGACATTCGTTAATTAATTTTGTGACGTGTTCCTTCATCTTAGGCCAAAAGTACCTTTGAGAAAGAGCAAGAAAGCATTCGTTAATCCCTCTGTGATTCGTTTTTCCCTCGTGATAGTTTTTAATTTTTTCCTGTTGACTCAAATAGTCGGTAACATTTTCCAATTCAGATTTGGTAAGAACAAGGTGCATTGCTGAATTTTTAAAACTTCTCTGAATAATTGGTATAATTGAATACATTTCCAATGCAGGTTTTATCAAAATTCCGGTTTTTACTTTGGGGTTAACGAATTCTTTGATTGAGTCTATAACGTCTTGCTCTAGATTTGACTTTGAGACCTGTATAGAAACTCTACTATGAGTTTCGAATAGCTTAGTAACGCTGGGCTTAATTTTGATATCACTTACGACGTTGAATACGATCTGTTTGCAAAATCTATTCAGGGGATCATCTGAAATAGGTACTTCCAGGATAGGGTTTTCCGCATCACTATGTATACTATCGGTTCCAGAATCTGATCTCTGCGAAACATTAACTACAACCGAACTAGATTCCTCGTTATGTAATTCAATTCGAGAAAGGGCATCTGCGTTTGTGTTAGCCTTACCTGGTTTATATTCACACTCAAAGTCGTATTCACATAGCCGTAGTCTCCAGCGGGTTAGGCGAGAATCGGGTTCCTTAATGTTCATTACCCATTGTAAAGGACGATGGTCTGTCAGTATTTTAAATTTTCTACCAAAAAGGTAGGGCCTAAAATATTTCGTAGCCCATACAATAGCTAGCAGTTCTTTTTCGATTGTGCTATAATTAATTTCACTGGAATTTAGCGTCCTCGAAGCATATGCTATAGGCTTATCAGATCCAACAGGACCCTGTGAAAGGATAGCTCCAATGGCAAATTGTGAAGCATCAGTTGTAAGTAAAAATGGTTTCGCAAAATCTGGATATTGTAGGATGGGGTCATTTATGAGCAAAGTTTTACATTTTTCAAAGCATTCAATGTAATTACGATCCTGGATAATTTTTGAACCTTTTTTTAAGCATTGCGTCATAGGCTCGGTTATTTTCGCAAAGTCTGGTATAAATTTTCTATAATATCCAATTAATCCTAAAAATCGTTTAATTTCTGTGTTCGTTTTTGGCATAGGATAAGTTTTTATTGCTGACACTTTATCCGGATTGGGTTTGATACCATTTTTAGTTATTACATGACCTAAGTAAGACGTTTCCAGTTTCAGAAATTCCGATTTGTCCATTTGAATTTTAAAATTCGATTCACGAAGCTTTTGAAAGACTTTTTGTAAGTTAACTATGTGCTCCTGAAGGGAGGTGCTGAACACTATTATATCGTCAAGATAAACTAGACATGTAGTATTCTGAAGCTCTCTTAGCACATTGTCCATAACCCTTTGGAAGGTAGCTGGACTATTTTTTAAGCCCATTGGCATTCTAACAAACTCGTAGTGGCCGTGGGCATTAAATGCGGTTTTAGAAATGTCCTTTGGATTCATTTCAACTTGGTAAAAGCCGCTTGCCAAATCTAAGGTGGAGAAGTACTGGCAATTGCCCAATTTATCTAAGACATCGGAGATGTTCGGGATTGGGTATTTGTCATCGACGGTTTTCTCATTTAGTTTTCTAAAGTCAACTACGATCCTCCATTTCGTTTTACCTGAGGCGTCAGCTTTTTTTGCTACGACCCAGATCGGAGAGCTCCACGCGGAACTAGAATGCCTAATTATTCCTTGTTCTAACATCTTCCTTATTTGCTCTTGTACTTCCTGTCTGTGAATATATGGATACCTGTAACTTTTCGTGTAAACTGGAGCCTCATCAGTTGTTTTAATAGAATGTTTTATTTTATTCGTAAAAGTCAAAGCTTCGCCTTCCAAGTAAAAGACATCCGCATATTCTGCACATAAATGTTCTAAGTTAGTACGTTCCTCAACGTTCAAATGCATTGTACGAAGGCGCGAGAGTACTTCTTTCACGCGAGGCGAGCATTGCTCGGTGCATTCGTTAGTATGTACTTCGGCAGTTAAGGCACGGTCCATTGAAAAGATTACGTCATTACGGCTCGGGTTAACTATCTCAACTAATCCCCGGTTTTGACTAACCATAGTTAAGCATTCTCTTATGACACAGCTGTAAATTGTCTGTTCTTCTACATACGCATCACAATCGTGAATATTGATAGGAATTTTCACTAATTTGGATGTACCTGCCGGTATAATGTCTTCGTATAGGTTGGAGTTACGAGAGTCATAAACCTGTATAGGATTCGAAGCAGTTTTGATGGAAAGAATTTTATTCTTATAATCAATTACCGCTTCCCATTTGTCCAATAAATCAGTCCCAATAAGCCCATCGAAAAAATCGTGGAACTTGTAGACATAAAATTTTACGTTGCTGGAATCATTAAATTCAGAAAAGCTAGGCAGTGTAATAGAATAGTTACTTCTAGTTGTAGCATGAACATTGCACACCTGAAAGGGGTCATAATTCAGTGGAACATCAGCAAAAAAATTTTGTACAACCGCGGGACTTAAAAACGACTGATTTGCTCCCGTATCTATCAAAAGTTTCATAGGTGGAGATGAAATTTGGATATACGGAAGTTGTCGTTGGGACTGCAGATTTATTTCTATTTTAATTTGTCTGATTTTGCCGGTTTCTAAAAATCCTGATCTTTATCAGTGACGTTATCAATCTTATCTTGAGCCATCATCGGTGCTTGAATGAATTCAATGCAATCCTGAGAAGGTGACTCATACATTGCATAAGAGTAAGGATACTCTGCATAGTGATCAGAGTAATAAGGTTCATACTGTTCATACTGTTCATACTGATCATACCCGCAATAGTCGACGAAATAGGGTTCGTTCATACCTCTACAATCGTTGAAATTCATCTCCCTAGTCCTAAAATAATTAGTAGGGGCTAAATTACCTGGTTTTCGCCAATCATTTCCTGGAACTGCGGGTGCTGTCGGGGGCAGCGTCTTAGTGACGTAGTGACTCACACCACTCATTGGGCGAGGTTGTTGCGGTCTAGGTGCTATATAGAACGCGTTATCTTGTGGATTATAATTCGCGGGAGGAGCCCGGAACATTTGCTGGGTACGAGTGGGACCCAAACTGGCGGGGTTGGTAAATCGGTCTAGGCTGCGGTGGTACTGGTACGGCAGCACTATTCATCGTATTGAGTGTACCTTGAGTATTAGCCCTATTCATTAATATAGAAAAAGGCATTCTAAAGTTGTTAGTTACTGGCATGGAATTCATCATTCTATCGGGAAGACGCTGGTTTCGTTTTTGCAAATAGATCGTATTCATTTCGTCTTGGACAAGTTCTAACGCCTTTTCGATAGTTTCGGGGCGCATACAACGAATGCGCGATCCTAAGGGATCATGTAAGCCACGTAAGTATGCCTGAAGGGTTAACTTTTTGTATAAATCACGCTTAGAATTAATCACGACTTGCTCGGTGTCATGTAATGTGACGTACGTCATAATAGTACTGAACAGTGTCTGGCAGCGCTCATAGTACTCTTGTGGAGTGCTAGGACCTTGAACTAGAATAGCCAGGTCATTGTAGAGTGCGCTCTCATCTCGTTGATCAGCAAAATTATTAATTAAAGCACTACGTATGCCATTCCAGTCATTGGGAATACCATTGGAATTAATTAAGCGAGCAGCAGGGCCTATCACTTTATTTAAAATCCCATTGATAAAGGAAAATTTCACAAGACTACTACTCTCTGCTTTCAAAAATTCCTTCGCTAATTCATCGGAAATCTGTATGAATCTAGTCAATACGTTCGGGTTTCCATCAAATTCAGGAACCAATCTAAGAGCTTTGTATATCGTGTCCACATCGGCTACAGACATTATGCAAGATTCTTCTAAAATACAATCTGAGCTAATATTTCTTAAACTGTCTACAAAAATTTCTCTGCTACTACTACTTAGCTTAGGATCTTTTATTCTTCGTAAGTGAAAAATTTTGAATTTTTGATTTGATTTTTTTTATTAGATTATTTTATTTTAAATTATTCAATAATAAAATTGTCTTTTTATTATGTTGTCTTCTATCTTCTTATTTTATTTAAATATAAAATACATTTATATTTTATTACCCTAGAACAAAACTATATTTCTATTCCTAATACAAAAAAAATAACCTAAATAAATTCTAAGCCCAAAATTCTGTTGGCTATCAAAAAAAAATTTTTGTCTAGGAATTAATAGGTAAGGATTTATGATCTAGGAAGTGAGCAATCACTAGAAAGAATCTAATGTACTCGCATGCACATTCCTGCGGTCACTCTGCGTTATCAATGTCTGGATACCTCGGGAGCAGCACGAACGTGTAGATTCTGGTACTCGGGATAGATCGATCCACACGGGCGGAGTTCTATGCGTTACGGAAATCTTCTACGCGAAACCGACCGCGAGTACCCCTTTTCGCCTGCGCCAATTATGTACGGCTGCAAGGGAGGGTACAGAAAGACCGAGTTCTCGTGCAAAAATTTAATTAAAAATATAAGTGAATTACAATTAATTATCTTAAGTACTAATTGACTCCATCGATGTTAGATTAGAAGTGAATCGGTGAATCAAAAAGAACAAGGGAACAAAAGATACCGCGACACTCATTATATTAGGTCCTTACATATGAAATTGGCGTTTTGTATGGGAGGAACAAAAAGTCGAATATTTTTTAATATAATATATTTAATTAATCAAAGTATGAACCATTATTTTCTATGCACTTTTGCCATCTAATAGGTAGTTCATTGATCCCTTTACTAAAAAAACCAGTCGGACGGGAATCAATAAAATCTTTGAAGGCGATTTGGACTGCCCCATCGGAGTTGAATTTTTTCTTTTGCAAGAAGTTATCCAAATTTCGAAAAAAATGGTAATCTGTTGGAGCAAGGTCCGGGGAGTACGGAGGATGTCTTAGACTTTCCAATTGAAGCTCTTCTAATTTAGTAGCCGTCTGTTGCGCAGTGTGTGGTCTAGCGTTGTCGTGAAGCAGCAGTGGCGTGGAGCGATTGACCAGCCTAGGTTGTTTAGCCGCTAGCTTTTCCATCATGGTTTGCAATTGCTGACAATAGACATCAGCCGTAATAGTCTGGCCAGATTTGAGAAAACTGTAATGAACAATACCGGCACTAGTCCACCAAACGCTTACAAGTAACTTTTTGGGGTTAATTTTCGCTTGGGGCAGGATTTGGCTGGCTGGCCAGGATCCAACCATTGCGCTGAGCGCTTCCGATTATCGAAAAAAAAAAAAAAAAAAAAAAAAAGTTTATTTATTCAGACTATGTCCATCAATTACACATTATAAATATTAAAACATTACACACAAATTAAAATTAAATACAAAGAAAATTAAAACTACAACAGGTAGTACAGGTAAAGAACCCATTTTTCATCACAGGTAATGATTCGGTTTAAAATACCTTCATTATTGTGCCGGTTTAGTAATGTAACGCAGCAGTCGACGCGCGTTTGCCGGTTTGCTTCAGTCAATTCGTGAGGTACCCACCTTTCAAGCTTTTTAATCTTCCCAATTTGCTTCAAGTGAATTAAAACAGTTTTATCACTAACATCGCAGCCTGCAGCTAACTCGGACGTGGTTTGCGATGGATCCGCTTCCACAATAGCCTTCAACTCTTCATTATCAACTTGAGTCTCAGGCCGTCCACGGGGCTTGTTCTGCAGGTCGAAATTTCCAGAACGAAAACGTTGGAACCAAAAACAAACTGTGTTTTCTTTTGCAACACGACCGCCATACACATCATTCACCCTTCGAGTTGTTTCCGCAGCACTAGTGCCACGGCGGAACTCGTACTCGTAAATAATGCGATATTTTAAGTTTTCCATTTTGTAAAATGAGTGACGCAAACAGAAAAAAACAGAAGAAAAAAAACAAATGAATGACGATCATTGAAGCACAAATACATGAGTCTATAGCTGTACAAATTTGAATTTGGAATTCCTTACCAAAGAGGAGAAATTTGTGATTAAAGTGGCCAGTACGAAAAACGCCAATTTCATATGTAAGGACCTAATAATTAAAACTCGCGTCAGCACACATTGTCTCTTTCGTATTAACGCGCCCGGGTGGTCAAATCGTTACGAAACAGAATCGGTTCTTGGTAAGCGGTAACAGCGGTAACCAAGTGCCGTCTTGATGTCGCAATGGTATAACACACTGAAACAATTTATTATTCTGCAGTGTTGTTTACTATCATTATTTCTATGAATATTCTAGTTGAATGCTTCGTGGTGTATGCCCACATAATTACATCTGTTTTTTTCTGTTTGATAAAATATTTAGAGTGAAGGGATGGGGTCAGTTGAAACAAACGGTTCGGGGTAGCTTCTATCGCGGGCCTTGAGCGCGGGGACCGAATCCAGAAAATCCGTAACGAAAAAACCTCACGCTCCCCACTCCGCCGGGCAAGGAGGTGTGGCTTGAAGGCCGTGCATCGTTTAACGTCGTTTCAGTTCGGCAGTCTTCGACACGGCGTTGTGTGCGTGCGATTAGACGTATTGTACCTACGAATCTACGAAACTCGCACGAATCGAGACGAGCTACGAATATTTGCCTGAGATACAGGTTTTACCTAGTTCAGGCACACGTAATTTATAGTTTTAAAGTTGTTATTATTCATATGTTATACATTTGACCTAAGAAGTTTTTGAATAAATTATTATTATTATTATTTATATTCGTATAAATTTCTTGTACCTACTCGTAGATGTCGCACGCATTTATAATGTAAGTTTGATGATAAAATCTGTGGTTCTGGTTTATACTAGGAAACAGTAGGTACCTAATTATTGTATTTAATATAATAACGCTTTCAACGCATTCACAGATATTTTAAACTATAAGTCTACTCGCTACCAGATGGCGCAATTAAAATACCGCATGAGTCGACATCTAGTGGTAGAAGGCGGCATTTTTTTCATAAGATGTTTCGGGCCAAGTCTAGCGCCATCTAGTGAAGTAGTTGTATACCAGTTGGCCCGCTCAAATCTCGCCCGAAAGGTGTCCTATGAGAGATGGGGCATCTGTACTGTAGGTTTGACCGCAACCGCTGTACCGCGCCTGAGGTCTGCGCGCGGCGAGACGGGGGGAAGTAGTAAGACGCACACGAGATACCTAAATATCCAAAGATGGGTCGAGCGCTATCTCATGATGTCAAGACAATCATTTTTAAAGTGGCCAGATTTTTAAGAAAAGAAGAAAGCTTTGAATATAGAAGTGATCGCGATAGTAGATTCATTATTATCGATCCATTAATAATAAATTTGCAGAACGACTCCGATTCAAGTTCCAATGGCGAAACGGAAGATGAAGATGAAGCAGAATCTATGTCAGAATATCTGTAGATAATTTAGTTATTAAAAATATAATCGTTACATAAAATAAACATTTCGTTTACCTACGATATCCTAAGATCTATCAGACAATATTGATCTCATGTGTACTCTTGCTCTTCTCTCCGCGGCCGCCACCTCGCCGAGTCGGCTGCGGATGCCTGCTCCTGAGATACAGTCAGAGCCGCAGGTCGCTCAGCTCAAGACACAACTTTATCAAGAGCCGAACGAATGTTGACGCGTTCTATAGTGTAGTGTGGGAATCGTTGTCACCTGACTCCGAAAATCCTCTCTATTTACTCAGTAATAATTGTAGTGCACTTTATGATCCCACGTGTGTTAAATGTAATTGTATTGTTTAAATAGCAATAAACATATTTCATTTTCAACTTACAAACTATACTTTACTACAAAAGGTTTAAGAAACATTATGTCCTGTAGGTATAGTAATAATTAGAAAAATAGTGATAATTTAACTTGAATATAGGATAAAGTCAAACTTTACATTATTTTTGTAAGAATTGTATCTAAAATAAATAAATAAATAAATAAAATGAACAATCATCTTTAAAAACCTAATCAACACAAATTTCTTCAACACTTAGCGGTGTCTCCAGCCCGCATCGCCCGGCCCACTGCAGGACAAACGCCTCGCTGATCATATCATAAATAGGTAGTTACACACTTTTTTTATAGCAATAACTGAAACCACCCTCTTATTTATAACTACCACTCTTTTAATATCTAAAACCTGGCTGTTCAAATCACAATTTCACAATACAGACCTGCGCAGGTGCCTAAAAAATACTAAAACACAAAGTCTTAATTCCTTACATACATTTATTATTATCATATACCATGAACATACGAGAGGGTACTCGTACATGCGCGTACGTCGACAGTTGTAATCAATAAAAGTTTATTTGGATAACTTAAACTTCAAACTTTGATACGAACTGATTTGGTGATTCTTATTTTTTCCTCAAAAAAAACTTGTTATAAGTGACATAGGTAATATATCAGTCAAGTAAAATGGTCGATTGTGGACTTTGACATGAGTTTAATCTACTTTTATAAAATTTATATTGCTTAAATAAAACTCAAAAAAGGTGTTGAATCTTACCAACTGAATAAAAACTCAAAGGAGAAGCATTTTCCTCAAACAAAATAACTGCGATCCCCAGGAGTTAAATAAACTTTAAATAGGTACTCGTACCTACCGGGTCTCAATCACTGAGGCGGAGAATTAGCTTCGCCACCAAATAAATGTCTTAGTTTAGTTTATTTAAGCAAATCGTTATCGTGAATATTACTACACTCTGTCCACACCACACTTACTCTACATAATATTTGTAAATTGAGACTTAATCTTAGGAGTAGGTACACAGTTTGTGATCAGTGAGCGCGGCCTAAATGTATGCTATCTCACCTGTCGTTATAGACATACCCGCGCGATAGAATGAAATGCACAATGATTACTGCCGCCGAACAGACTTTAGCACAAGGGTTATTTATTATAGAAAAACTATTGAACGTATCTCTTCAAAATAAATATTAATAACTAAACTATTTTGTTTTTTAGCTTGTTGTGCTAGCTTATAGATTTTTATAACTAAACTATGTCGGTAAACCCTTTTTTTTTTTAGAGTGTACCTACTGTGTGTGTTTCGCCCAAAGTTAACCCTAAAATTCGTGTTGAAATACGTAAGTTTAGAAGCTTGTATTTTTCAAACGTACACTTTTTTAATGTTTTAGTTGTATATAAACATAGTTTATGACGGTATGAATTGATTTCATCCTTAGTTTTGGATGGTCAACATCAAACAGCCTTGTAGTTATCCTTCCACGTTCGTATGAAACAATGAGCGACTAGTTCCACCTTAAGCTACCCTATAGGCTGGTCGGTCTCGTCCGGCTTGGTCTGTGGCTGCAGCGCGAGCAGCTCCAGCAGCAGTGCGTGCGCGCGCAGGCCGCGCTCCAGCAGCGCCTCGCACAGCGCCTCGCCCTCCGCGCCCAGCCACGCCGCGCCGCGCGCGTACAGCCACTGCAACAACACGAGCGCGTAAGTGAGTGAGTAGCGCGCGCTCGCCCCGCCCCGCCCCGCGCGCGGGACTCACCTTGTGGTTGCAGTGCAGCTGCAGCGCGGCGAAGAGCGCGCGGTGCGGGGGGAGCGCGGCGCGCGCCTCCGCCTCCAGCCGCAGCACGGCCAGCGCCGCGCCCCCCGCCTCCCCGCCCCGTGCCGCCGCGCGCGCCAGCCTCGCCACCGCCCCCGCCCCCGCCGACCCGTCCAGCGGCGCGTCCAGCAGCGCGGGCAGCGCGCCCGCCAGCCCGCCCGCCGCCGCGCCGCCCATCCACCGCCCCCGCTCCGCGTACGCTGCGACAGACACGCACGAGCTCATACAACGGAGGACGCACACGCATGAGACGGATTTCAATAATTCAATCGAATATAACACAATCATAATAATTAAGTTAACTGCCATCTCCCCACTATAGTGTGAGACAAAAGTAAATGTTTAAGAGAACAGCTTTGCAAGCAGAGTTCACAGTAAAATATTCGTAAAATACTTATGGTTTACTATTGTTGAATTAGAATCTATTTAAATCTAAGTTTGTTATTAATGCTTCAGCAGCTTTTTCCTTAATAGGCAGATAAAACCCTCAAGGACAAGGACTTATTTTATTGGATGGCAAGAGTCTTTGTTTTGAAATTAATTTAATTTTAAAGATAAGAAAAATGTAATTCGCATTGGCGCTGGTGATTCAAAGAACATGAAAAGTATAAAAGGATTTTAATTAGCTAATATGGGGGTCAGTTTGTGTGTGCAGCTTCAATGCATTTACGTAAGAATCTTATGTAACATCTTAGCTGCTTCGCAGTTGTGCAATAACTACTCAAAGACATACAATCTGTCCAGACAATCCTTCTATAGGTATTGAGGCACGCATGCACAGTCGGGGCTACGTACGTACGTACCGAGCGCGAGCAGAGCGTTGTTCGGGAAGGCCTCGTGCAGGCGCAGCGAGGCGCGCGTCAGGCCCGCGTGCGTGGCCAGCGCCAGCGCGCGCGCCTCGCGCCACGCCACCGCGGCGGCGGAGGGCGCGGTGCCGGCGGGGCGGGGCGGCGCGGCCAGCTCCGCGGCGCGCGCCTCCGCCCCCAGCAGCGCCACGCGCGCCGCCTGCCACTCGCCCGCGCCGCACGTCAGCGCCGCGCTCAGCGCCGCCTCCCCCTCCTCCCCGTCCGCCCCCTCGCCCTCGAGCCGCGCCTCCTGCTCGGCGCAGCGCTGCTCGCAGGCCCGCAGCGCGGTGTGCAGCTCCCCGGGCGCGGGCGCGGCGGGGTCGCGCTGCAGCCCCTCCCCGCGCACGGCGGCGCACAGCGCGGCGGCGCACAGCGCGCCCGCCCCGCGCCCCGCCACCTCCCGCAGCACGCGCGCGCAGTACAGCGCGTGCTCGCGCGGCACGTCCGCGTCGCGGCTCGCCGCGCGCACCGCCTGACAACAGATTACTTATTATCACTCTCATCGTTAACTCGTGTGGTTTGGAAATAAAATATGTCTATCATTGTAGTGAACAACCTTCCGCACGGGCCCTTCCATCACGAGCTGGAATCTCGTTGGAGGTCGCTCACGCCCGGCGAGGTTCCAATCCTGCTTATACCTAACATTTTAGAGTTCCGTATGCGAAGAAATAAAACGATACCCTAGCTATTTAATACTATACAATATAAATAACACTATAAAATAAAATAAAATCACTGAAGGACAGTTCTGGGACTGAATCAACCAACCACAACCAACTCGAGCAAATTCAGACAGTTGATGTACGAACCAGATACTCGCAGGAGCTACGTCCTGCTTGTTGGCGACCAGTTGATGTTCTCCCGGAGGTGGCGGATACCTGTGGGGGAGGAGAGTTCGCGAGAGTGCGACGGACGCTCGAGCTTCAGCGTTAATCTGCAACCTGTACGTAAAGTAGGCGTGGTTGAGATGATCGTGGCACGATGCAGACATAGGATGGACGGACCTGCAGCGCGACGCGCGTCGCCGCGGCCTCGTCGCCCGCGTCCGCCTCCATCCGCGCGAACAGCGCGTACGCCACGGGCTGCGTCGGCGCGTACTCGCGCAGCACGCGCCGGGCCAGCGCGCGCAGCCGCCGCGCCTCGTCCGCCTCCGCCAGCAGCGCCAGCGCCGCCAGCCAGCGCAGGCGCCAGCAGGCCAGCGCCAGGCGCGCTCGCCCCGTCGAGCCGCGCAGGCAGGCGTCCCACAGCGCACTCGCCCACGTGGCGTACCCCGCCGCGTCGCAGTGCAGGTGCGGCGGGTCCAGCAGCGCGGGCAGCGAGCGGCGCAGCGCGGCGGCGGCGCCCGGCCGGGGCGGGTGCAGGCGGCGCCGCGCGCGCCACAGCGCCGGCAGGGCCGCGCCCAGCCCGTCGCCTTCCTCCGCGTCGGGCGCGCCGCCCCACGCCGCGCGCGTCGCCTCCGAGGCGGGCAGCAGCGGCACCTGCGCGAGCCGCAGCATGGCCACGCACATGTGCAGCGAGGCGGCGGGCGGCACGGCGCGCACCAGCGGCGCCGCGTCCGCCGCGCCGGGCGCGCGCTGCGGGTCCGCGTCGGGCGCGGCGCCGGCCGCGGCGGGCCGCCAGTGCTGTGCGGCGCGCAGGCGCTCCACGCGCGCCCACACGGTGTGCAGCGGCAGGTGGCTGGCCAGCGCCGCGTCCTCGGCGCGCTGCAGGCGCTCCTCGTCGGGCGCGGGCGCGGCCGGCGGGAAGCCCTCGCCCGGGTAGTTGACGGAGCAGGCCAGCTCCAGCAGCAGCACCAGCTGCTCCCACAGCCCCGCCGCGCGCAGTGTCGCACCTGTCGTATATGCATAGAGCTTTCAATCTAACGAACAGATAGGTAAGCTTCTTGTTTCCCAAATAATTACTTATTTATTTATTTATTTATTTATATATGTAGAAAACGAACAGCTTTTAAAAAACTTAATGTGTAGAAACAGTAGTAGTTCAAATTAAGCTTAACAGTTTTCACTTATAGAACAGAAAATATACTAAACAAAATCTAAATAATCATGAGAATTTTGAAATGGTTTGCCTGTTTGTACAAATTATAAAGGGAAGATATTAGCCATTGAGTTAGGATTTAATATTAGCCTGAAGAGTCACTACTATATATCCCTTATATTTTAAGAAAAGGATATAATAATATACTACCAAGTTAAATAATTATAATAAAACGTAAATAAATACTTAGTTATTTATGTAATGATTAGTAGTAGTACTTACTTACTGCTGAGAATTGACAAAGAAATGTTTGGTTACTGTGTGCTTAAATATGTTTTGTTTAGTGTTGAATAGATCAAGTTGCGAGTAGTGTGTATTGTACGTATGCATCGCGCGGGGCAGGTAGGAGTCCTCACATTTATATATTAGGTCCTTACATATGAAATTGGCGTTTTTCGTACTGGCCACTTTAATCACAAATTTCTCCTCTTTGGTAAGGAATTCCAAATTCAAATTTGTACAGCTATAGACTCATGTATTTGTGCTTCGATGATCGTCATTCATTTGTTTTTTTTCTTCTGTTTTTTTCTGTTTGCGTCACTCATTTTACAAAATGGAAAACTTAAAATATCGCATTATTTACGAGTACGAGTTCCGCCGTGGCACTAGTGCTGCGGAAACAACTCGAAGGGTGAATTATGTGTATGGCGGTCGTGTTGCAAAAGAAAACACAGTTCGTTTTTGGTTCCAACGTTTTCGTTCTGGAAATTTCGACCTGCAGAACAAGCCCCGTGGACGGCCTGAGACTCAAGTTGATAATGAAGAGTTGAAGGCTATTGTGGAAGCGGATCCATCGCAAACCACGTCCGAGTTAGCTGCAGGCTGCGATGTTAGTGATAAAACTGTTTTAATTCACTTGAAGCAAATTGGGAAGATTAAAAAGCTTGAAAGGTGGGTACCTCACGAATTGACTGAAGCAAACCGGCAAACGCGCGTCGACTGCTGCGTTACATTACTAAACCGGCACAATAATGAAGGTATTTTAAACCGAATCATTACCTGTGATGAAAAATGGGTTCTTTACGATAATCGGAAGCGCTCAGCGCAATGGTTGGATCCTGGCCAGCCAGCCAAATCCTGCCCCAAGCGAAAATTAACCCCAAAAAGTTACTTGTAAGCGTTTGGTGGACTAGTGCCGGTATTGTTCATTACAGTTTTCTCAAATCTGGCCAGACTATTACGGCTGATGTCTATTGTCAGCAATTGCAAACCATGATGGAAAAGCTAGCGGCTAAACAACCTAGGCTGGTCAATCGCTCCACGCCACTGCTGCTTCACGACAACGCTAGACCACACACTGCGCAACAGACGGCTACTAAATTAGAAGAGCTTCAATTGGAAAGTCTAAGACATCCTCCGTACTCCCCGGACCTTGCTCCAACAGATTACCATTTTTTTCGAAATTTGGATAACTTCTTGCAAGGGAAAAAATTCAACTCCGATGGGGCAGTCCAAATCGCCTTCAAAGATTTTATTGATTCCCGTCCGACTGGTTTTTTTAGTAAAGGGATCAATGAACTACCTATAAGATGGCAAAAGTGCATAGAAAATAATGGTTCATACTTTGATTAATTAAATATATTATATTAAAAAATATTCGACTTTTTGTTCCTCCCATACAAAACGCCAATTTCATATGTAAGGACCTTATATTTATTTCAGCGTATGATCCAGTGAAATAAATATATAAATGTAATTATTAATTAGTGCAGCGAGCGCTCGCGAGCGCGAGCAGGGGGTATGCCGGAGATGCCGCGCGCCCTCGTCGCCCGCGTCACCCTGTACCGTGTGGCTCACCGTAAACGTAGAAGAGATGCGGGTAGGCGCGCGCCTCGTGCGGCAGGTCGCGCAGCGCGGCGAGCGCGGCGCGCTGCACGTCCGGGAGCGCGGCGCCGCCCGCCAGCGCCCAGGCCAGCCGCAGCCACAGCTCCAGGCGGCGCGGGGACGCACTCTCCGCCGCCAGCTCCGCCGTGAGCTCCAGCACGAGCTGCGCGTGCGTGCGCGTGGCGCGGCGCGCGCGGTGCAGGGCGGCGCGCAGCGCGGGCGGCGGAGCGGGCGCGAGCTCGCGCGCCGCCTCCTCGCAGGCCGCCAGCCAGTCCGCGCCGCTTCCCCACTCCTCCTGGAAGCGCACGAAGCCGAGCCACAGCGCGGCGTCGCGCGGGCTGCCCCGCAGCAGCAGGCGGTGCGCCGCGCGCCGCGCCTCCAACTCGCGCGCGTCCCGCTCGGCGTCGCGCGGCGCGCCGGCCTGCAGGTAGTACCGGCGGCGCCGGCGCGCTCCGCCTCCGTCGCCCCCGAGCTCCCGATGCCCTCCCATCGGCCGCTTCGTTGCACACTTGTAGCTGCAACCATTGTTTTATTTCTTATTAGATCACACGAACTTGTTCAATAGGTACCTACTAGGTATAGTATATTATTCTGATTATAGGCAGAAGATAAATCATTATTATTGCTACGGCTGGGCAAGCAGTCTCGACATAGGTAGATGGCGACCGACATCGGTCGCAAAGTTTTACCGGGTATATTCAAATGATTCAATAACTATTTATTTCCAAAAATACAGAAGATAAACATAAATAAAAGGTTATATTTCTAATATTGATATTGATTTACCATCAGAACTATTCATTTTTGTCGCAAGCGACCGCCATCTTTACGATTTTTGTCCCAAACTTTACGATTTCGGTAGGGGCGAGCAAATTAGACAGCCCGATAAGTTTGTAGCGATCCTTCACCGAAATCGTAAAGATGGCGGTCGTTTGAAGGATAGGATTCGTAACGAATACATCCGACAGAGAACCAAAGTTATCTATATAGCTCAAAGAATTAGAAAACTGAAGTGGCAGTGGGCTGGCCATATTTCGAGAAGAACCGATAACCGTTGGGGTAAACGAGTTCTTGACTCGGCAAACGTAGTGTAGGCCACCCTCAGGCCAGGTGGGATAACAATCTGCGAAAGACTGGAGGCAAATGCTGGATGCGTCAAGCTGAAGACAGGGCGCTATGGCGCTCATTAGGGGAGGCCTATGTCCAGCAGTGGACTAGTATAGGCTGATGATGATGATGATTACTAGTAGGTCATTTTAATTTCATGCTGTTCATCCACAAGGAGAGAGAGAGATATAATTTATAAAAGTTATATATAAGTGATTTAATTGACAAGGGCATTTTGCTAGGTTGTACTTTTGATACGGACCGCTGTTATTGAGCACATTTTCCTAGGTTGTACTTTTGATACGGACCGCTGTTATTGAGCACATTTTGCTAAGTTGTACTTTTGATACGGACCGCTGTTATTGAGCACATTTTTCTAGGTTGTACTTCTGATACGGACCGCTGTTATTGAGCACATTTTGCTAGGTTGTACTTCTGATATGGACCGCTGTTATTGAGCACATTTTGCTAGGTTGTACTTTTGATACGGACCGCTGTTATTGAGCACATTTTGCTAGGTTGTACTTTTGATACGGACCGCTGTTATTGAGCACATTTTGCTAGGTTGTACTTCTGATACGGACCGCTGTTATTGAGCTCATATTAAATGTTTACTGTAAAACAAAAATTCGCTTGCAAAATCTGGTCACAAAACTGAATGTTCCAGTGATCAGCTATGGGGAAATACACCCCTTATGCTGATGTATTATACATATAAATCTTCTTGAATCACTCTATCTATTTTAAAAAACTGCATCAAAATCTGTTTTATAGAACTAAGCATTAATAGGGACAGACAGACCACGGGAAATGTCTTTGTTTTATACTATTTAATGATGTTACTAAATGTGAACTCTCTATCTGGATATAGTATAAAAACAAATTGTTGTTATGTGTTACATGTATTACAACTAGGGAGCTGAATAACAGAAGTGTGGGTAGTTGTTCATAAACGAATATGTCGGAGAGATCAGCCTTCTTACATAAATCCACTTTATATGAAACAACAAAGTAGAATACATTGTATAGATAATAACATGACACCAGCTATATTAAAGCAAATTTGAAACATAAATATACCTAACTAAACTTATTTGGTATATGTAAGACTTCAGAAGGCTGGCCGAGACAAACTTTAGTGAAACATTTACAAAAAAGCACTATAGACATACCAGCTTTTAGCTGCTTGTCTATATCCAATAACAATAATTTTTAAGCTAACCAACTTTTTCAAAATAAATAACTTTAACAGTGTTTTTTTTTTCATTAACTTCCTCTTATTTGAGCTAAATAAACCAATGTCAGGTTTTAAGTTAAAAAAAAACATGTTAGTTAGTAGTGTAACTAACATGCTATTTGTTAGTAGTACCCAGCATTTTAAAATGTTAATGTTCAACTCATTTAGGTTTAACAAGCTGCTTGTTATCTGTTTAAGTTAAAATAAAATGAATACTCACATTGGCCTTCCTGGATAGTACAATGTTGAAACACCTAAGTTGGCATTATCAGCCTTGCCATCCCAGTAGAAGTCACGCTGCTCCTCGGGCGGGGCTGCAGGGCGCTCTGGTGGGTCCTCCTCCCCTGAAGAGCTGGAGCTGGCCAGCAGCGCCGCCTCTTCTGCCAGCGTAGCCTCCCCCGCGCTCAAGATTCCTCCCCCCACACTCTTCTTTTCATCTATGTGCCAACTCACGACCTCGTATTCAGCCTTTGCTTCCTCTCCACTGGGAGCATACGCGGGAAAGAGCGACATTGTAATTGAATTATACTTAAGTACTTAGTATGAACGAATTCACTGAGCAATTTTGTATGGTAAGGTATGGACCTACTAAGAACTTATTATTTTATCACTTTTTATACTTATAATTTTTTTTCCGAGGAACAATATATTTGTATGTAATAAGTAATTGTACGGATGTTTATTATTTTGTTTTTTAATCACTCTATATGTATTGTAAAATTATTGATTTCACCGCTGATTTCTTACTAGCGTAGATTTCAGTGATATTCTCGGATATTCGTTCTATCATCATGAACCAAGCAAAGCATCATCTAAAACCATGGTCTATTTTAATCACAGATTTATAATAGGAAAGGAATTTCAATGAAAAAAGAGAACCCCTTGTTTATATTACTATAACTAATCTTGTAATCATCTTGTATTTTTTTTTACTTTCAACTTCTTTTATTTTGGCAATCGTGACGCTACTCTTATTTTATTTTTTATTTATATTTTAATTTGTCGCTTTGGACAAATTAGGCTAAAGCCCTATTAGGGCCATACTGCCTTGTCTTACGTTAAATAATTTTCTTATCAGAAATACACGTCTTTACAGTTCAGCCATTTTGTCTTTTTTTTCGTGACGCTACTCTATGGGTGTTTATTCCTTGCTTTTTTTGTATGATACCTTATTTTGTCGCTTTGGACAAATTAGGCTAAAGCCATTAGGGCCCATACCACCTCGTCTTTCGTTAAATAATTTTCATCGTGTATCAACTGATTACAAAACCGCCATTTTCTTGAGTCTTAATAGTCTTATATTCCTTGCTCGTGACAGAGCTAGCAACAGGATCCGTTAATGTAACTGTCACTTTTCCACTTTAGGCCTTACCCCCACTCTGGTGCGGTGAATATACCTATACCGTGTCCATTTTGAATGAGGCATAAACGTATACAAACCGGTCATACTTAACCTAAAATTCACTTTGTTGGCGCGTCCTTTTATACGTAATTTACATTTCTTGTCGATTTTAGATCCTCCCTTCAATAAAAATTGCTTACAATTATATCTGAAACTCGACGCCAAGCAAGTGAGTTTTTGTTATTTGTATCGTGATTTATTTACTAACATGCTCCATGCTGGATGGATAAACCATAGTGGTACACTGCTGGACGCAGGCCTCCCCCTTATAAACGCCTTACTGGCTTTTATCTCATGAAGTTTGTGAACACATTCTTAGCATAAGCTATGCTAGCATTGGCAAATTATAGATTAACTAATTAAACTAACAATGCAAAGATATACATAAAGAATAGTAGTAATAGAGTAGTAAAAGTAATAAATTTACAGAATAAAAATATGAATAAAAGCTAAGGAATCAATTATTATTCTTTCCTACTACCACAAAAAATGTAGGTACATAGGTACATAAACTAACTAGAACAAAAATGTATCGCTTCGTTTTCAGAAATTTAGGTAACTTTGCCCACAACACCACGCACAAATCTTCATTATTGGATCTACCTTCATCCTTAATTTAAACAGTTATGCAAAGGCCTCCGGCTTACATTTTCTACGGGCCCCACGCTGCCGCTGGCTTAATCCGCTACTGAGAGAGAGGAGAATATTGTTGCGGGTGATGTCATCGACAGAAATACCGGTCGCTGGCAATCGGCATCCGCAGCCATGCCGATCCTGTGCACGCTGTACCATAGAAATCATAGCAACAAATCCGTACGCTCCGAGCGCTCCAATGATGATGATGATGTCATCCTAACCGAATATCGATGACAACGGCCAGTCTCAACGGTGAGCCAGATGCGCAGAATCACAGGTGCACTCTCTATTCTCTAACCCCCATAATGCGATGGGCCAGCAGACCAACACGACCGAGGAGAGGTCAGGTGTAGGACCAACGGCTTAACGTGCTTCGTTTCCACCCCAATACCGATAAAGGTACCTACCGTAGGTACCTAACTTATTAAGAAACTGTCATGCATGTTAGCTGTTAATTCACTGCGCGCCCCGTCGTCGTCGCCGCCAAACCGTAGCCGAAAGGTATTTATGAACCACAGATAAAAATATTTTTTTTATTAAAATGTGGGATATATACTAGGTTCGCGCTTTATTACGCTGTCAATTTGATAAACGGTTTGTTCGTCGTATTTAATCAAGGAATAACAACAATTTATCCTATTTTCTAACAAACATTTTGGCTACCTTACTAGAGTGTGATATATAAGTAAATGTTGATTTAATATCTATAAAATTTTGTATGACTCATCAAAAATGTGCAGTTTCACTCTTCTGTGCTAAGGCAAATGTTTGCGCGCGCAGGATACCCGGATGTTGGCACACTGGTTCCGTCCTTCGGGGACGTGACGTGCGTGGCCTTCAACCGAGCGATCGAGCCGAACTGAACACGAACATGCACGACCCGAGCGAGAACATTACGTTACCTCCCGAACCGGCCACCACCGCCGAAGTGGCAGCACCAGCATAACTTAACTGGTATAAATTAACCTAAATAAGCCATAGTGGAAAATGTTTAGTTATTAATTGCATTAATACTTCAATTATTAAGCTGTCTGTTTTATAAAAATATATTTATTGAACCACCAACAACAGCTATATACCAGAAGTTTTATGTAACAGGCGGGAAGAATAAGGTTTTTGTTATTATAGTGCGAAGCCCTCATACTCTGGGTAGGTTATTTCTAAGATTGGCCAGCCCAAAGATACACCACGTGCCACGTGCCACCTGTAGAGACTGTTTGTTTTTGTTTTATGAAGATCTTTTACTAACATAAAAGTTTTACATGCGTAGATTATGTAACTAAGCACTGTTTATAACCTAACTAAGTAGGTAGGTACCTACCTAGGTACAAGCAAGACCCAATAAATAACCATAACTTAACAGGCTTGGGACGCCTTTAACAGTTTGAACCTACATTGGATTCGGATGGGGCGGGGGAGGTCAAGCCTTCGACCGCCCAAGATAATAAACATCATCATCATCATCTTCTACCTATTCATACCGAAGCAGCAGAAATCAAAAACACCACTACATTTCAAAGTTCAATTTAAAAATTAGCCTGAAAAAAAAACTTAAAAAAATTTAACAGATCTGATGGCCAATATTCAAACCCCTTTGTTAAAACATATTTTTAACTATAGAAGACTACGATTCTGATAGTTTAGTTAGTTCCTTGCGGAACGCATTAATGTTAAAAACTGCTTATATATTTGAAAGCTATATAGTAAAATTTAGCACGAATCTGTGTCAAATTCAGAGCAATGACTCGGTAACGGAGAGTCCGAATTCCTAGCCCTCCAGTAATGGGCGAACAGAAAAAGTCGCGATTGTATTATATTGCAGCAATGGGGGAAGTTGGCAGATAGTGACAGAGCTAAGCAAGCAAATATTAATAATTGGCGAGCAAAGCGAGCCATGATTCATTTCATCGCATCAAAAGAAAATCAATGTTTTTACCGAGGAGGCAAATATTAACTGTAGACGGAATAGTATTCTAAAGAGTTGTGTTGTGTAACACGTAACGTATCACAGATCCGAGAACATTTTACCTAATAAAAAGTTATATTGCGGGGTGGGTTTGAACCCCCAAAACCTTCCTCTACCTACGCCCCTGGTGGTTGTAGAGACAAGTGCAGAGGAAAAATATTAAATGAATTAAAAACAAGTTTAGGTTTCAGTTTCATTTCATGTAGAACGAAGAAAAATTAAAACGCTTTTCGCTTGGACCATGGACAAACAAAAATGAAAAGGTTCGACGTTGAATTATGGAGAAGTTTCTCCATAATTCAACGTCGAACCTTTTCATTACACAGAACAATATAATCCTAGCCGAGCTACTAGTACTATATAAACTCTATGCGAGCTACCCACTTGGAACTCGTGTATTTATGTCACAGTTTATCTAACCAAACAATGCGGTCCCAGATACCTAAGAAAAAATCAAACAAATAAGTACCACCTCTACATTTAAAATGTATTGCTCAAATAAGATAACGTCACCCACTGGAACGCACGAGGTGCCTTGTCTCGAAAGATGCAGTTCATGCCACAGAGCTATAGAGAGATGGCAATCCTGTGCGCTAAGTACAAAACCTACTGACGCAATCCAAGCTCACGCACACACAGTTAACAAAATAAAAACAATACTTCGCGTGGTGTGCGTGTCATACACACAACGCATGGAGTGCAACTATTCGTTCGCACACTAGGTTGCAAGTGACGTTCGTACAGCACCACTATAGACACAAAAATATGCGTTTACGATAGGTATTGCTTGTCGATAAAACGTGAAACGACTTGGTCATCGTTTTTACGCTATGAATTGAAATAAAATTAATAGGTAATTAATCACTAATTGAGTAAACATGATTTCATGGTGATGAAGTCAGTAACAACATTGCTTATCTTTTTTATGAGTTAATAGACGTTATCATTAAATGAAATACAGATCTGTGGATAATGATTTATTAAAAAATATATGAATACTGAATAATTATAATAAAAGGCTAACAAATTTAAATGGTAGGTACTATTACAGATTATCTCATGGGTGGGTAATCCCCCATGAGATAATCTGGGGGTAATCCCCCATGAGATAATCTGATATGCATGCCCAGCGTGGGGATTATAGTATATCCCCCATATCTCATGGGGATCCCCCACGAGATAACAGCCAAAAAAGGTTCTTATCAGGAGGAGGCCTGCGTTCAGCATTGGACCAATATAGGTCTATAATCTCCACGCTGGGCATGCGGTTCGCAGTTTGGTGGTAGAATTGTTCTGCAGGAGGCGCTGCTGCCCGCCCCCGGAAGATGTCCCTTAGTCGCTTCTTACGACTTACGACACTCGTGGGAAGAGTTGGATATAGATCTGATTTGGAATAATAGTACTTATTATACACTATTATATATTATATATTTGCGTAAATATTAGACCTACCTTTGTACAAAGGTCAAATCCAAATGCGTAAGGATAAGCCGCCAATATAATAAATAATAGGTTTCAAAAATGACAATCTTTATCGACAAAGAACACACTCGAGTCACATCACTAACTGACGACTATGAGCAGTGGTCTTACCACGTGGTTGAACGTATTCTGTGAGTTTCAATATGTTAATTATCCATTGCGGCATTGGAACTCAACGTTCGAATAGTCATTAGTACAGAGCAAGCATTGTAAACAGTTTACAACAATATCGCGACTGGCTATCAGTCATCATAATAAAGACGTTGCGAAATCAAGACATCAATCAACTTATAATTATTTTTAAAGTTTTAGTATGAAAAACATATTATTTTCAATACTTACCGATGCTATGTGATTCCATTTGACTTAACGTTCATAATATCACTTCTATTTTTGCAAATAACTTTTGTACAATACGGCATTTCCCTCTAACTTGAATATCCGTCGTGGCCAACGTTCAAACTTCAACTAAATGACAATATTACTTCCGTGAGCGATGTGTTCTCGTTTTGAGCATATTAATGCGTCACCGGCCCCGCCCCCTTTTCATATCTTCTTAGTTTCTGTGATCTGTGGTTCATGCGCTCTCGCGAACGCGTGGGGGCGTGGCGAAGTGGGCGTTCCTGTGCTGTCTCGCAGCATGCTGAAAGTAGATATGGAACAACTTCATTCATTCGCGCATGAGCGCCATAGGCGAGAAACGGAACTGAGCCGCAGCGAGTGATCTAGCTCTATGGTCTTGAAACAAATTTTAAAGATAACTATTAACAGAATATTGCAGGATGCAGAAACGCATGCTTCTTACTTTAGATACCTAATTACAATTCAGGGATACAAACTTCTTATACGTCTATAATATCGCAGCACTGTGGTATGAGAAGCTTTATTAAAAGACGAACGGAAGGCTATTGGCTTTACATTTCCGTACATTATACTAACAAATAGGTATTTCCATTTCCTACAGATATTGTAGTACTAACCATAGAGATTTTTTTTATTTATATTTTAATTTGTCGCTTTGGACAAATTAGGCTAAAGCCATATTAGGGCCATACTGCCTTGTCTTACGTTAAATAATTTTCTTATCAGAAATACACGTCTTTACAGTTCAGCCATTTTGTCTTTTTTTTTCCTAGCCATAGAGAGACTTTGGCCTGTTCCTCTCAATGCCCAGCGTCATAGAGTTTATATTTATAGTAGTAGACGGAGAACCTAATTGACAACTGCAATGGATAGGGATGGGCAATATGCTCGTAACTGTGCGTAAAATATGTCGATAAAAATCAATTCTTATGAAATTGAGTAGGTAGGTACATGGTAACTATGGTAAGTAAAACCATAATTGATCTCAATAGTTTTTCCATTCAGACTTTCAGACATACGCTAACTATCTTATTATAAAACAAACTTAATAAGCAAAAGCTAGATCAAAGGAAAATCTAAATTAAAGTCAAGATAAGGGTAACATAATCTTTATTTCTATGAATAGGTTTATAAGATGTAAACACACATAAGCAAATAAAATACTATAAATTAAAATACACATAGAAGTAATATTTTATGTCTTATGTGGCTTTAAGATGTAGACTAATGTAGGACGAAGAAATCTTTAGCCTGTTAGTTTTCGTTATTTTATAAAATATAAACCTTCCTTAGAAACATCCCAAAAAATGCCGACAACATTCCATAACTAGTCAAATCGGCAGGTAGCGGTGCAGCGGTGAAGTGCGCACCGGTGGTATGTGATGCAATCATTTAATTTATACATAGATTTATGGAGCATTAAACCATTTAATAACAAAAGGAGGAAAAATAACGTTTGCCACAACTAGATCAGAAACATACTTTTTCAAATAAATTTTACAGTATCCTTGGTCCTTTCCTATATAATAGATTAAATGTGTTAGGTTAGCCGATATTTATTCCCTAAATTATAATAGTTGTAAGAAAAAACTTAAGAATACACTACAATGTATGTCATATGATTACACAGAAAATTTATTGACAATTATAAAGTTGGCCACAAAAATTGCAAGCACCTGTATTAACTAAGTAAACTAGTTTAGTTTTAGGTTGCATTATATATTTTAAAGTACGCACCATTTTGCCTTATATAATTATTAAGTTCTATCTGATTATTTTATTTGTTACTAGCTCTCATTTTGCCTGAAAAACAGGTTTTTACCTAGTTCAGGCACACGCAATATTTTATACGATTAGAATTTAAGATGAACCTTTTTGTTATCTTCTAGCCCTAAGTTATTTTGAATAAATTATTATTATTATTATTATTATTTTTCAGCCACGAAAAATAATTCTGTATATTTATCGACTGGTTCTCACATGAATAATTATTGTGATTCATTTGTCAAGTCTATTTTCACACTTGAGTCTTCTCGATCAAAGGGCGATCGAAGCCCATCTCAGTACCTAGTTCGTGATAAATATTATCAAGTTGTCGTCGCCACCATCGTCGGCTGTCTGGACGGCGGGCCGGGGCGCGACCCTGTTATGACAAATAGCTGCAACCCGGGTTACAGCGTTTTGTGACAATAGAGCTTAAAATATTCTACTCAATGTAAGCAAGGTACTAAATCGATCCATAGTTCAATACATAGTTTCACCACCAAGATATTCTAATGTGACATTTTAAAGTAACCTAAAATTACGATCCAATACTTTGGCAAAACGATGCAAGACTCTAGGTTGCAGCGTTTTATCGTGACAGAGGAGCGCGCGCGCGTGTGCCCGGCCGATTGAGTGACCCTGTATTTTGGTAAAACATTGCAAGCTTAGGTTGCTGCGTTTTGTCAAAATAACGAGACAGTAAGCGTTTGAACAAAATAGGTACTTACTGGTACTTATTATCATGTATAGCTGATTCATTTCATTATTAGTCTTGCGGTCTAGGTAGCACAAGTGTTGTTCGTGATTATCTTACAATTAGGTACTTTACTTAGGTACTAAAAGTTGTTGAATTTCACGTTGAAGACATCTAAACTCAAGAAAGTAGTTATGAATAGTGCACGAATATAAGTTGATATGTTTAGAAATACAGCAAGAAAAACTGAACCAGAGGGTATTTCCCAGAAGAAGAAAGATGAATGGATGAAATTTCTGAAATTTACCTATGCCGAACTCCTATCATCGTTTCTATGAAAATTTTATTTGTATGGAAACATTACTGAAGATTTGGATGAGAATCTGCTCCTGAAATCCAAAGATAAAGTGTTATGCATTTCAGTAATAAAATTTACAATTAAGTTGGTACATAATACTTGCTCTTTATTTTATTATAATTTTTTGCCCTACAACTACCTATTCAGAAATAGTAGGTATAGGAATAAAAAAAATAACGTTAGTTTATCGTAATAAGATAAACTATTATGTACCTAACTAACTTAACTATAATAAGTAGGCAGGTGGTAATATTGCGTAGATAGGTAAGGTAGGTATATAAAAAATAAAAAAGAAGCATAGTTAAATAATTAAAATAAATTTTTAGATGCTTCCATACGCCAAGTACAAAACAAAACCAGTATAGAAGAAGAAAGTCTATCACTGCAAAATGCTGTTATCAAGGATTGCATCGTTATGTCACAACGAGACAAATATTTCCTAGCTACATGCTATCGTAACAAAACATGTTTCATTACATTGTGAACTTTCTATCAATAATATATTGATATGATGTTTGTATGAAAGTAAGCTAATATTATGATAAATCAAATTAAAAAAGAATTAACCCTGTATCTATTTTAGTTAAAATTATAGAACGACCAAACCTATTCCGTAAGGTCAAAACCTTTGGACCTGTTTTTCTCAAATCGACGTCGTTCAGGTTGCAGCGTTTTGACTTAACAGGGTCGGGCGGGTGTGTCGTTATTTCACTAGTTAAATGGTTTACGGAATTCCGTTAAATCACGTGATGCCGGGAATCAACAACTAGTATTTTAGGACTTATTTCATTTTAGGATGTGGAGCTTCATCATCTGCTGAGCACGTAGAAACCTCACGCGATGGACCAATCTCCTGGATACGAATGTTAGCTGAACGTCAACATTCACGACAGCTGTCGTGAAATTAACAACGACCTAGTTTTTTACTAGAGACTTTAATGTTATCGTTCGCAGACCGTGATTTTAAAGATGAGTAGAGGTCATACGTCTTTATTTAAATAATCAAAAGATTCATAGCACACATTTCGACTTGTCCAGTTAGAAACCTTACCGAAACCTTTTTCAACAGAAAACACTACTGTCAAACAAAAACAACGTCAGTCGGTTTCATAGCAACAGTCATAGAGCTTCTAATGCAACCTTCTAACAGATGCAACCTTATCACTTTCCCTCATCAGTTGGAAACACTCAGCAACCCCAGTTCAGCTCTTAACTTATTAAGAGTTTGCCTCGGAACTGCCTTGGTCAGTAAATCGGCTAATTGATCACAGGAACTAGTTTTCTGGACATCTACTAGACCTTCCTGTACTGTCTCACGAACAAAGAAATGTCTCACTCTGATGTGTTTCGTTCGTTTATGGAACTCTGGGTTATGTGAAAGACGTATGGCAGCCTCATTATCCACCTTAAGTGTGGGTATGCCTTCTAAGCCAGTAAGTTGGCTAAAAACTCGTTGAAGCCATACTAGCTCTCGTGCGCCTTCACTTGCTGCAACAATCTCAGCTTCTGTAGTTGAGATTGCCACGGATGCTTGTCGTTGGCTTAGCCAAGAAACGACTCCTCCGGCAAACAAACATGCAATTCCCGTAGTGGAGCGTCCAGTCTGGTCATCTCCAGCGTGATCTGCATCACTATAGCCCTCTATTATGGCTTTTGTGCAATTCACATGATATTTGATACCGTAGAATATTGTTCCCTTTAGATATCGGAATATCCTCTTGACTCTCAGCCAATCAACTTCTGTTGGATTCTCTAACTTCCGTGAAACTACCCCGACAGCATACGCTATGTCAGGGCGTGTTCCTGTCATTAGGTAGGCTAGAGCACCCACAGCCTCTCGATAAGGAAACTTATTCTTCTCAGGTTTCTTATGTTCATTTACAACTCTCCCTGTTTCAGAAGTTTGAATTCTTTCGATAGGCGTAGAGACAGGATTACATTCAGACATTCCGAATCGCTCTAAAATTTTCTTGGTGTAAGATTGCTGCGTTATGGTTATCGAACCATCTGTCAGCTGGTCAATCTCTAGACCCAAGTAATAAGAAGCTGGCTTGCTTGTTATTTTTATTTCCTGTCCCAATTCCTCTAAGAATTGATCCGCTAACTCTTTATCTGTAGTGGCTACAAGCCCATCATCCACATACAGACCTATAATGATCTTTTTGTCCTGCACCTTCTTTGTGAACAGAAAACAATCAGCTTCATTCTGTTTAAAGCCCTTTTCCAGCAGGATTTCCTCGAAACATGAGTTCCAGCAACGAGGTGCTTGCTTTAGGCCATACAGACTCCTTTGAAGTCGACAGACGTCTGAAGTTCCATCGCTAAATCCATCTGGCTGCTTCATGTAGATTTCTTCCTTGAGCTTGCCATTAAGAAAAGCTGTCGAAACATCGAATTGTGTCAAATGAAGTTTCTCTTTGGCACTGACACTTAATAATGCTCTAATAGTAGCCATCCGGGCAACCGGACTGTAGGTTTGCTCGTAATCAACACCTTTGCGTTGTTTAAAGCCTTTTACAACTAATCTTGCCTTATATTTGTCAATAGTACCATCTGGGTTTCTTTTTATCCTGAAAACCCACTTGCATGGTAGTGCCTTTTTATTTGTAGGTAATTCACAAAGTTTCCAAACTTTGTTGTCGGCCAGGGATTTGATTTCGCTTGCCATGGCTTCTTGCCATTCAGCACTATCTTCCCTCTCAGTAGCCTCTTTGTAAGTTTCAGGAAAGTTTTCAACCCCCACATAGCAGACAAAGTCTTCCAGTTTCTTAGGCCGTCCGATCGTTGCTCTGTCTCTCAGGTTGTATCGAGTCTCCGTTAAGGGCTCAACTACTTCCAATTGTTCATTAGCATCAGCAAATTCATCCTCATCCTCTGTTAAGACGCTAGGATGATTTTCCTCAGATGGGTTATCAACTTGGTCTCTTTCTATGATAGGAATACTTTCTTGAACTTGGTTCTGAACTTGGTCTTCAGATGTTTCTCCCTCTAGATCAAGTTCATTATTTTTCTCGGCATTTTCAGGTACTTGCTCTTGCGGGAGAATACGGTCACTATTGACACCTTCTTCGTCTCCCTCTGACCAAATAGGGATACTAGTGGAAGTCCTAAACTCTACATCAGTCTCGAATGTGATGTCTTTTGACCTCAATGTCTTTCTTCCATCCCAGATGCGATAACCGTCATCATTCTCATAGCCTATTAGCAATCCTTTAATCGCCTTTTTTTCCATTTCTTCCTTTTTTGTTTTGGAATATGTGCATAGCATTCACTCCCTATAATCTTTAAATTACTTATATTGGGTTTCTTTCCATGCCACAACTCAAAAGGTGCTTTCGCATCCACTCTAGTAGGACCGGTTCTATTGAGTACATAGGCAGCAGTATTAATAAGCTCTGCCCATAGTACTTGCGGCAATTGCCCTCTGGTGTACATCAAAGATCGTGCAGCCTCTACAAGTGTCCGGTTCTCTCGCTCACTACAACCATTTTGCTCTGGCGTGTAAGGCATTGTCAGCCGGTGCTGAATACCATGCTTTTGTATGATCTTCCGGACGGCTTCGTTATCGAATTATCCACCGTTGTCACTAAGCAAAGTCTTCACAGTATGCCCAGTTGTTTTAGCTTCTTGGAGCATTTGAACAAGCTTATCCTTTACTTCTGACTTGTGTCTGATGAAATAGACGAAGCGATAGCTTGAATAATCGTCCTTAAATAATACAAAGTACTTGTATTTCGAGATACTATTTGCAAATGGTCCACATACGTCGGTATGTATTAGTTGTCCTGGCATCGTAGCTCTTTCCCTTATTCCAAATTTTAGCCGATGGGATTTCCCGTAAATGCAACCCTCGCATTTCGTACTGTCTGGTTTTAAATTAATTCCAAACTCTCTTTTCACAACATCGCGGACATGTCTTTTGTCTTGATGTGCTAATCTTTCATGGTAGAGCTGGAGAAGATTTGATCCAGTCACAGCATTGATTTCAATCGTATTCAGGTGCCTCGGTGGCATGATTGTTTTTATCTCCAATTTATAAAGTCCGCCATATTGAACTCTCTTGCCAACAATTTTAGTCGTGCCTTCGATATCTAATTTGCACTCTCTATATGTTGATATGAAGATGCTTTTTTGCATTCTATCTTGCGCAGCTAACGTTGAAAACAGATTTTTCGTCAATGATGGTACTAACCACACATCTCGGAGTGTTATCTTCTCTCTTTTGCCATTGACATTTGATTCCACTTCAACAACACCCTTTCCTAGTGCTGGAATTGTGCTTCCATCTGCAGTTTTTACTGTATGTTCAGAATCAAATTCATGAAACTCATTAAAGAAGTCCCGCCGTACAGCAATATGCGTAGTTGCTCCATTGTCAATAAACCAACTCTTTCGGTCTTGAGTTTGTTCTTTTGAGCATGCATTTACCATCAACGAAATTGTTTGTACTTGCTTTGAGCTTGGTGATGATGTGCCTGAAGTCGGTTTAGGTGGCCTCCCATCCTTAATCCACTTCTTACACTTGCGAACTCTATGTCCTTTTCTAGAACAGTAGTTGCAAATCAGGTGCTCGTCCTTATTTTGATTGACAGGTGAAGTCACTAATGCTTCTTCTTTAGTGCTCTCTTGACTTCCTAAGTCTCTCTCAAATGTGCAAAGGTGACTTGTTAAGCTATCTACGGTTCTTTCAGTTTGCTTTAGCATCAGCCAGCTTGACTTGAAGTTAAAGAACCTGTCATCTAGTGTGTCCAAGACTTTACATATTAGGAACATTTCTGGAAGCTTAGCATTTACGTCAATTTTCGAAATCTCAACTTTCAGGTCATTCCATATATTCTTTAATTTTGAAATTATGTGTGGGAATGTCATCTACCTTGTTTTGTTTTAGCCCAAAAAATTCTAGACATAAATTATATGCTCTGTCATCCGTCTGTCCGTCAAAAAGTCTATGCAGCTCCAACCAGACTTCACGTGCAGTCCTATACCGCATCACCTTCTTGAGTGTTTCTTCTGACATGTTGGTTGTTAGCATGAGTAATGCGCCAGATTCAGCCTTCCTATACTTAGCATTCGCTATGTTATATTTGCTAATGTCGGCGTCAATTGCTCCTTCAGAAAGTATTGGCTTCTGGAGTTTACCTTCCACTGCTTCTGTGGCCCCTTCTGTGCCTTCCAGCATGACTGTAACTTTATATTTCCAGGTTGACCAATTTTCTTTGCCTTGCAATTTTCCGATGTCAATCTTTGTACTAAAATCCATTTTTACCCGCGACGGAACGGAGACGGTATATGCGTTTGGGGTGTGATGTTGTTTGTATGTATGTATGTATGTATGTATGTATGTATGTATGTTTGTATGTATGTATGTATGTATGTATGTGCAATTTGCAATGTTCCCAATTATCTCCAAAACGGCTTGACCGATTAAGGTGCGGTTTTCAGTTTCGGGTTCGAAATTTGGTGGCGATGATTCTTAGCTAGTTGTTATGGTCTTCACTCACCAGGGGGCGCTTCTATATGTGTATTTTGTGAAAACCAATGTTGCCACTTATCTCCAGAACGGTTTGATCGATTGAGACACAATTTTCTGTAAAAGGTTTAGGGTTCATTGGTGATGGTTCTTAGCAAAGTTTTGTCGTGTTTGCTCACCAGGGGGCGCTGTAATCAACGTTTTAAAAAAGTACTTTTTACCCGCGACGGAACGGAGACGGTATATGCATTTAGGGTGTGATGTTTGTATGTATGTAAGTATGTATGTATGTAGTATGTATTTATGTGCAATTTGCAATATTCCCAATTATCTCCAAAACGGCTTAACCGATTAAGGTGCGGTTTTCAGTTCGGGTTCGGAATTTGGTGGCGATGATTCTTACTTCGCCGTGTGGTGCCGGCGACATAGAATATGCACCACCCCAACTCTTCCCGCGGGTGTCGTAAGAAGCGACTAAGGGATATCTACCAGGGGCGGGCAGCAGCGCCTTCTGCAGGATAATTTTATCATCAACCTGCGATCCCCAACCCGCATGCCCAGCGTAGGGATTATGGGCATTACCTCCATGTGATATCAGCCAATAAAGGCGACACAGTATCTGTGTTGACATTGAGACACAGTATTCTGTAAAAGGTAGATGGGGTTCATTGGCGATGGTTTTTAGAAAAGTTTTATGGTGTTTGCTCACCAGGGGACGCTGTAATCAACGTTGTAAAAAAGTACTTTTGTACCTTTTTGTCTATGTTTGGCAACGCACCCCGTTGCTAGGCAACGCGGTGCGTTGCTAGGTGACCGACTTTATTGACTTTGACACTGTGTTCCTTGTTAAATAATATGAAGAGAAACGCCGTGTGATAGAAATAAAACATTTATTCTTGATATTAATCAAAATAAAAAAGACCGCGCTCCTGTCGGTCGGTTTACTACTAATCTCAGGTGCACTCAGCTTGCGTTACTAAGGCCCGTATTGTATTAGCCCCAAGCTTTACTTACGCAGTCATTACGTGAGTTCTACTCAAGCTGAGAATCTCTGCTCAAGTAAATCTTTATTATAGAACGTAACTCTGATGCTACTTAGCTAGTTGCACTAGCAAAATCTTTACTTGAGTGAGTAGGATTTTGTCTATGGTCTACACATTTATCTAGGCGAAAAACGTACCGTTCCTTTACCTTATCAACCTGACTATCACAATTGATTTTTTTGTGCTTCTTTGTTGTTTTGATGGTTATTGTGAAACGAAACGCAACGATTTCTAAACTTACCAAAAAGAAAGCCTATTTGACGATAATAACGAGACGTGATCGTAACGTCTCATATTTGTATGGGATTTGCGTAGTTCCCTGTCCGCACGATACGGGGTGAGATGGGGCGCTGTACCATCTAAAATCTATGGGAAAGTGAGACGTCTCGATACTGTCGTCAAACTCCCTCAGTTCAGTTTCAGAAAATGAAACTTCCGAGTATTCAAACGCAACTGAAATTCATGCACATCTCAAGTGAGGAATGTGCGTGTATTATATCTGACTTGTTAAAAAATAAAATACACTTGATAAGAGACTTGACCACTGATTAATTAATGAAAAGGATGATCTGCGTTTGAAAAATCGGCTGAAAGTAAAGTAGAAAATCTCTAAAAAGTTTGAAATAATAACAAAATTAAAATTTTGAAAAACCCGCGTCGGATATAATAAATAGGGCATGTTCCCGCCATGGGGATTATGGCCATTATGTTGATATCTCTTAGTCGCCTCTTACGACACCCACGGAAAGAGATGGAGTGGTGCAAATTCTAACCCAGCGCCACACTGGTACCGGAAAATTCAGAAAATAGATGGTAATTGGCAATGGCCCCCCGACGGATTTTTTTGGCTTTGTATTAATGGATAGGTGAAAAAAGGAAGCTATAATTGTAATTATAATCTAATTGTCTTTTTCAATTCCATTTAGTCGGGGGTTTTCCAAAAATTATTTCTTCCTTTTACGATTACCTACTATTTATTATATCCGACGCGGGTTTTTCAAAATTTTAATTTTGTTATTATTGATTTTTGCAGACACTCTCTTCCTTTTCTTTACTGGGTTACCATAACCTGTTATCGTTCGCAGAGCGTGATTTTAAAGATGAGTAGAGGTCATACGTCTTTATTAAAATAATCAAAAGATTCATAGCACACATTTCGACTTGTCCAGTTAGAAACCTTACCGAAAACTTTTTCAACAGAAAACACTACTGTCAAACAAAAACAACGTCAGTCGGTTTCATAGCAACAGTCATAGAGCTTTTAATGCAACCTTCTAACTGATGCAACCTTATCACGGTTATCGTTATCCATAAGATAGTTTCGTGAACACACCCCTAGGGCGGGACGGTGCGGTGGGCGGCGCGGCGCGCGCTAAGCCTGGTCTTGAGAGACAAGATGAGATTTTTTTCTCTCCTTCTACATGTCTTTGTCATCGTTTGACACAATTTTGCCAATGTCAGTTATCTATCGTACATTTGCACATAAATCACGGACGCAGCATAAAGCCCTCCGCAGACAGCCGCTAATTAGTTAGCGCGTCTTGCCGTCCCACCGTCCCGCCGCCCCGCCCCCCCGCCGCCACCCGCAAAATAGCAGGACGCAGAAACGCGCTTAAAAATTAGCGTTGATGTGAGTAGGGCCTAACACCCAAATGATCGAATAGGCATAATATTAACTTTATGTCGAAGATACACAAAAATTTATGGAAGTAGAGTTTAAATATAAAAAGAGGATAATTTACAAACATCCAACATAAATAACCAAAATAAAAAGCTATTCCAAAAAGCACAAAAACATATTATAATTTGACCTAAAGAATCTTTTAACACTACGTACGTAAACTACAAAATATCTACTATTTTATACATAGAGTTTATATAGTACTAGATTTTATATTATTAACAGAAATAAATCTACAAAGTTTAGAAACTATAGGCAAACCCGTAAGGGAATATGCTATGCAAACTTTGACCAAGTTGAAATTGACATGCATGAGTTGTATGACTGATACCCAGTGTTTCCAGATTGGAAAAGTGAATTTACAATAAAGTGTATTTAAAATTACAGTAGATTTAGTAAAATTACAGTGTTTTCCTATCCTAAAATACAGTAGGTTTTACAGTAAATAATAATTACATTTTATTAATTGTAAAACATTTTTTTAACTTATAAATCGAAGGGGCATGTTGGCTGCCAAGATAAAACGAGATTAGGCGGATCGGATCGGGTTCATGTCACTGTCGTGCATGTCAAAAGTTGAAAAAAAACCACTAACTCTGGTTTAATAAAGGAGCGCTCAGTTTCATGAATAGTTGAATTAAAGGCCTTCGTCATAATTGTCATTATGCTTGAAATTTCGAACTTGAACAGTTAATCCTTCGAAATATTATACAATCAGCCCTCGAACCCAACAAACCAAAACAAACATGAACTTTTTGCTAATGACCTAGGAAGTATTAGACAAAATACACATATCGATAATAAAATCTGTCTACGTAAATTGACTGCATAATAACTCGATAGTTCGTCAGGGAATTCCCCTTCCCGCGTAGGTTTCAAATCAACCCGCCACCCCGCCGCGCCGCCCCGCTCGCCTCTGAATCATAGACTAGCACTAAACTATAACGTTTCATTTCATCCATTTAGATAGTTTTTTTATCATTTTACTACCTTCTTTTTAGAAACTCGAAAGTACAGTGTCTTTCATACACTGTATTCACATAATACAGTGTACAGTAAAAAGAGTAGAATTACAGTAAATCTACTGTAATTACAGTGCATCTGGAGACACTGCTGATACCGTAGAAGGAGAAAGCTAATAATCATATGACTGATCATTGATATAGAAGTATATGGATAGATTGTATGTGTAACCGGTGAGCAAGACCGAGTATACGAGTGGGCGGGGTTAAAGGTGTTGCCATGCTATTTTCTTTCCCTGATTTTAGGTTCATTATTTCACGTCTGATTGGATTAGATTTGCGATTTTCCTGTTCATCAATTTGGAGATACATCTTCAGAACAAGCTATTCCACCAAACCTTTGTAGGTACCTTTCTACACTGGTCACAGGTATAATAATAGGTCCATAGTTTTTGTCACAGCCTTTATGTACAAATTAGACCTAATGATTTTGTCGAAAGAGAGAAGTAGAAGTCAACAAGTTTGATTTTATATTCATCCTGGAGATCAACCCTTGCCAGCTCGAAGCTATAGGGAAGCAACCCTTAGCTTCTACTTAGCTCATAGCTACCTCTAGCTCATCTCAGCTTACATTAGGTACTAACTGTTCAGTAAACTGCCTCAACACCTACAACCTCCTGCATCGCAGACGAACTTTCGCCCGCTGCGCCACAGAGGTCGGTAAAACATTTAATTTAGGTAAGCATAAAATTAAAACAACTTTTAGTGAGGTGGGTATATTTTTTTATTATAGTGTAGGCAATAATTACAAAGTACGATTAGAAATAAGTTTTAGAATACAGAAAAACAATGTAGTTATAACAATAATATTTATGTAAGTAATTAAATTTGAACAGCAGACTTCAAAATCACATTTTTGCAAATTAACTAGTTCTCCGAACAATAGAACTCGCGAACATTAACTTTTTAACCGACTTTAAATAAAGGAGGAGGTTCTGAATTCAAATGTATTTTTTTTATCTTAGTTACCTCAGAACTTTTGTCTGGGTGCTCCGATTTTCATGATTATTTTTTTATATTAAAGTTGGTGCTTCTTGTGTGGTTCCATTTTAATCTGGTCCAATTGTGACAGTGGGATCCATATTTGAAGTCTGTTTATAGTTTTTTGTACAAACAAAATCTATTATTTAACAATTACGAAATCAGACAATTATTGTATTTAACACAAAGTTTATGCCAAACATTCTGATCAGATTTTTACCATTTTTTTACGAGAATAATGTTTTTTTTTTATTTTTCGATTATAGTAAAAATGCAGACGTTTAAAATCTCGTGTACAGATTCCACGATTTTATAGATATTTTTATCTATTTTATTTTATTTTATCAACATATAATTCTAAAGACCCCATTTTTGCTTTATTTAGGGGAAGTACGCCTTTAATTAAAAAACCCCGACGATAAAAAAAAATCTATAGAATCTTGGAATCTGTACACGAGATTTCGTAACGATCGGTTGTAAAATACGACCTGAAGAGGAGTGCGGACAAACCGACAAAGATAAAAAATGCCTAATTGAAACAAAGACATTTGTTCACTAACGTTCACTCAATTAAATCTTGAACTTTGGATATTTCTAAGATAACTTATAGGTAAAACGAAATTTATTGGTACTTTTGAAATTATACTTCAGGTGAAATGAGCAGACAACAAAATGTAATGTCACTTTACACTTAACAATAATATTACCTACATCCCGAAATACTTATTCAAACATTTTTTTGTATTTTATTTCTTTAGTCTTTATTTATTTATTGTGGGTTGTTTGTAATAAAAGAGTTATTATTTTTAACTGAGTCTATTCATCAAACAGAACACACTTACATGAAATTACAATAGAATGCTTATCTTTAATCCTTAATTAGGATATGACTACTCAAAGGGGGCTCTACGAAGTGACTTTAATATTATCTGTAACCCATAACTAGGGTATGTGTTTTCTGGTAGAGGTTGGTGGAATGACTGGCGAGACGCGGCTTAGCTACTGAAAACGCTGAATAAGCGAAACGCGTTTGCGCCGCGTACTGCTAGCTAAACTGTGTCACCACATCAATCCTCCCCTTTTTTTTTTTTTTTTACAAAATAAAACTTAAATCCCTATAATCCAATTTAAAACTTTACAATTCAAAATGTCTAAAAAGTTACACAAGTTCATGCCTTCATACACAAATTAGCTGACATCAACAATGCGATCATGTTACGAAGTCGCATTCCTAAGTTGGTAGGTACAATACAACCAAAGTTTATTCGAATGAACATGAAAAGTACAGTCAGTCTACAAAATTACATTTTGTTTTCAAATCTTTAAAATATATTCAAACATTAATCTATTAGTAAAGCTAAATCTTTTAATAAAGTTTTTTAGAGTAAACAATGAAAATTAAACTGTAAATAATTTTGTGATAAACAATAATCTTTTTTAATCTTTTTTTATTACTTTAAAAATTATATCTCTTTACACAAATACAAAATTATCAATACATTTCTAAACATAATACATGTACTGTCGGCATAAACAATTTTTTTTACACGCATTTTCAACATCATATAAATTTACTGTCCACAAAACATATTTCATCCTTATATTTTTAAACATAGATACTTTATCAAAAAAAATACTGTAGTCGTAACTTCATATAATGAAAAAAATATTTGCTTTAAATTTAAACTTTAACTTTAACAAATTACACAAAAATCTACCAAAAAATACTATTCATTAATTTTTCAACAATAAAAAAATACAATCAATCATCATTATAAAATAACATCAAAATTAATATTCAAACTGACCAGGTAGAGTACATAATCTCAAACAATACAATTGCAAATTCGCTAACGCTGCAAATAGCTCGCTACATTACAATGTGAGAGTAAGGTCTCACGTTACTATACCGTGTTTCCGTTTAGGTACTCTACTTATGCGATAAATTCTATGAAATAACACTGACTCTAGAAAAATTTTTGCTCACTGAATTGAATTTTTGAAAAAAACTTTATGCACGCACACCAGTAATAAGCGTCGACCAGTCCTGCACATCCAGCACCTCAAAATCACCGTCATTTTCCGTTTTGGTCTCCATACAGCGCAGGAAAATCACATGCCAGTCACTCGCAGTGGGATTGAGCCATATCTCGAAATCCAACACTGCTTGAGTGAATCTGCAGGTATAAACACCATTTTCTACAGGATTGAATATACCTCAGATATCGCTGGCTCCAAAATCTTCTTAACATCTGCCGCTAGACCTCGTTGCGTAAATGGCTGGACCGCGGGTTAACCACTCCCCGGCCATGCGCTGCCATTTCATCATACGCTGCTGACCGGCTCCTCCATAGGGCTTCTCTGGGTGGCAGGAAAGGGATCTCCTGACGTCACCTGTAGCGCTTTTCATACCGCGTGGCGTCGCTGTGTCGAAGTTGCGTCATCCTGCTTATTTAACCTCCCGAGGTGTGGACTTCATCGGGAGGGAGTCATTCCACTTTATTATTCACTTTGATACAACCCACAATATTATTACATCACGTCGGGGTCACCAATTTTGTATTTTATTCTTTAGTCTATATTTTACCTATTGTGGGTTGGTTGGAATAAAAGAGTTATTAATTTTAACTGAGTCTATTGATAACACACAACACTCGTACATGAAATTACAATAGAATGCGTATCTTTAATCCTTAATTAGGATATGACTACTCAAAGGGGGCTCTACGAAGTGACTTTAATATTATCTGTAACCCATAACTAGGGTATGTGTTTTCTGGTAGAGGTTGGTGGAATGACTGGCGAGACGCGGCTTAGCTACTGAAAACGCTGAATAAGCGAAACGCGTTTGCGCCGCGTACTGCTAGCTAAACTGTGTCACCACAATTTTATTATATTAGTAGCATTATAATAGTAAAAAAGTGCGATCAATCGATTGACGATTTTTTAAATTGGTGCTTACGCCTTTTCAAAAATGTATGCTTTGTCCCACTCCTATGAAGGCAAAATCCTTTGATTTTGCCTGCTACAAATTTGGATGACGCCTTCGGTTCGCATCCTTTGCGACCGGTGGCTTCTATCCAAAGCAACCGGACAATGTTGTTTTCGGGAAATCTGTAACAAATAAAAACATTTTACAATACGCATCAGCTCATTGTGTAAATTCGATTTTATTTAATTCCTGCATAAAAGATAAACAAACCCGCAGCACTAACATCTCAAATTAACTTTCTTGACGACGGTTGACGTTGACGATTTTTAAACAATGAAAAGTACTTGCTGATTTGAGATTTTCCAAGCATGTGAATTTTGATTTGTTGTTGGGATCTGTTGACATAATTTGCAGCTACATGACAAAAATATTTCAATGCACTATTGGGGAATTTTATTTTCGAGTGCAGGCAACCCTAAATTTTCGTAATTTTAGGTTATATTAATGAAAATTCACCTAAAACATCGTTTTTGAGCCATGTCTGTATGTAAAAGCGAAGAAATTGTAATTTTATAACCTTTAGATAGTCAAAAGAACTTGTACTTACGAGTGGAATGATAATGTTCGGCACTTTTGCCTCACCGTACTTTTACATCCAAAAACACTACACCGAGCCATCATTGTGTTTCACTTAAAGGTTTAGTTCCTTTTTAAAGCCTTAAAAAGTTCACAACCACAATATTTTGTGAAGTCCGTTGGCATAGAATGAAAAAAAAACAACTATGGTCGATCACTACGCAAATTTGTTTAGCTCATCTAGTAGCTAAATATTGCAAAAATCCGGCTATGCGGTTGAGACACAAAACCAATCGTTCTATCTCATTTCTTCATAAGCTTAAATCATAAGTCGTTCTCGCTTTAGTGCGAGTGAGATGGCATTCGTCAGCGTTCTATAGGTTTCTCCTTCTACGTGACTGATACAGACAATGACAAAATTGATAAAACAGCTGACTCAACTCACAGCTGCAAAGCATGACGCAGCAGAGCCAAAAATAAAAAGAAGAAGATCGCAAATTTTTTTTGGTGTTGCTCGGATTGCTTTTCTGAGGAAAAATGGCTGAACTATGTGAAGACGTGTATTCTGATTGAGATGAAAATTGTTTAACGAAAGACTAGGCAGTATGGCCCGAATGGCTTTAGCCTAATTTGTCCAAAGGAAACTATCTAAATAGTTCTGATTTATGAACATTTCAGTTTATTGCGCACTCCAAAAAGCTTGTGATGCTGTTATGAGACGGATATTGGCAAAATTGCGTCCAACCCTCGGTCCAACCAGACGTAGAAGCCACACACAAGAAGTTGAAGTTTTATTGTGCGAGTGTTGCCAGAAGGTTAATTTTTAAGCTATTGCATAGCTTCTATCGCGGGCCTTGAGCGCGGGGACCGAATCCAGAAATTCCGTAACGAAAAAATCTCACGCTCCCCACTCCGACCGGAACAGCGGTGATACTTTTAAGCTATTGCATAGCTTCTATCGCGGGCCTTGAGCGCGGGGACCGAATCCAGAAATTCCGTAACGAAAAAACCTTGACGTTTGTCTCTTTAGTTCAGCAACTCGCCTCTAGATGGCATTGCAATAGCTTTACTGCGGCAGTCCCCGAGTGCCACACGTCTTTATTATTTTTTAACTTTTCTTAACTTTTGAATCCCTTGCGTAACATTATAAGTAATTTTTATATGTGAGGCAATTTTCGTAACTTTTGATAACAACCAGATTTATAATAGGTAGGTACCTACTAGATTTTTATTGCAAACAGTTTACGAGCGCATCCAAATTGAAAATAAGTATATAAAACGAATCGTCTAAAATAGTATTTTACTCCCAGAACACACTCGGAGATGACTCTCTGAATGAAAGCGCCATGACATGTCATGACAAAAATAGACAACGTATTTATGAATGGATTAAAACTTGATTTTGCTTGAGCATTTGTGTGTACATTCTTCGCGAGTGCTCAAACTTGCGAAGAAGGAAATGTACGCTTTCCCGGAAAAAGTAGGTACGTTAGAGTTATATAATTATGGAATATTAGTAGTTAGTTCACCGTTAAACGTAAAAATAAAAACGAACAGATGTACAGGGCGTAGCGAACACATTTTGCCTTCTCAATCTGAGCTGGAGCTGAACCCTCTTTTAAGTTTAATATACATTTTAATAACAAATGGTATCGGGCTCACAATAATATCATTTGACCACCACAGCGAAGAATTTACAAAAAAATATATTATTTGTGTCACAACACAAACGGGTCCGTGTGACTGGCTGCGTCGGAGAAGAGGCTTTCATGCCAAGGCCCGTACCTACTCTTAATAATAGCGAAACCTAAGTTTCTGATTCGCTTTCTTCTCTTGTTAAGCATAGGCACCTCCCCAATTACAAAAAGGCTGCGTTCTTAATAATTCTCCCAGTCGCAAACTCTAAAAATTTTAGGTCTCTCTCCACTTGCTGTTTTTTATTCATAGCTTTCTACCACTGCACATTTACTTTTCCCCAAAATTCGGAAGTCTATAAAGTTTTAGCGGGTCGGTCGCTCCCTCTTTGTTTTATTGTTGGCCGTGGTGCTTATGGCCCTGGCTGGCCCTAGCTGGCAACACTGATTGTTTCAAACCATGATGCAGTCTGCCCAAAATAAAAAGAAGAAGAAAGAATTTCCTTCCTTTTCTTTCAATGTGTTTCATTTCAATTTGATTAATATTTAATTTCTTGAATTATGTATTGGAAATATTTGACTTATTTGTGAAATATTAAAACCCTCACTCAAGCGTGTTTTATTAGTTAAAGTGATAGAATTCTGCCATATATGCCTGTTTATATTGATATAAAGGTTATGATATAAAATATACAAAGGTACAAAAATAACGTTGTGTTTCTACTTTTACAAATCGATCTATATTTGAAGTTTTAAATTCACATCAACATGGCTAAATCCGTCCCCAAAGCCGGCAAAGGGAAGACAAACGAGGAAATATTCGCAAATTTCCAAGAGCTCCGGGGCGAACAGAGGTTACTGGCGAACAAACTGTCCGAGCTGGGCATGGATTTAAATGAGCACAAGTGAGTAGCTAAGTTAGTAGTGGGAGCGAGGGCGGGAGAGGGCTGGCGTCACGTGTCAGTGCGCGCGTTCTGTTGCAGGATCGTGATCGAGACCCTGCGCGGTGTGGAGGCGTCGCGCAAGTGCTTCCGCATGGTGGGCGGCGTGCTGTGCGAGCGCACCGTGGGCGAGGTGCTGCCGGAGCTGCAGAACAACTGCGAGCAGCTGCCGCTGGCGGTGCGCGCGCTGGAGGAGCAGCTGTCGCGCAAGGGCCAGGAGATCAACACCTACATCCAGAACCACGACATCCGCGTACAGCGCCTCGACAAGCCCAGTGCCGGGCCCGCGCAGGACCAGCCCGCTAAGTCCAATGTGCTTGTGCCCACTGCTTGACCTAACCACCATGTCTTGTGTTGCGGTGCTATGCCCAACTTTTGTTATATTCACTGCTTTATTCTTTATTACCAAGGTGATGCACTAGTGGCGTACCTAGGAACATAGAACTACTTACCACTTCAGTTACCTATTTATGTATTGTATTTCAAATTAAGGACCAAGTTTCATCTGTGGTACTAAAATGTTTGCTCTTAAATATCAAACAACCATGATGAAACTATAACCATGGTCTAAAACTTCACTGTGTATCATCATACCTTAGCAGGGGAGAATAAAAAAATTGCCTAAACTAAACTAATACACTCATGGCCGATGCCAGTCAGGCAAGATGCAGATGCCAGTCTCCTTCCCTGTGTAGTGGCAGCACAAAGGAACTCTGCGGGTTGCATTGCCGGGACGGGGCAGTGAATGTGTTAATAAAATCATTTATAATATAATGACCACCTATTTGGTTCTCAGCTGAACTGACAGATTTCTGCAATATTGCGAGTCTAGCTGTTATTGCTTGCAATTTTGCCAACCACTGTGTTGGAGACACACATACAGCAGAAAAATATTTCCCATTTAGAAACCCCTTTACTAAAAGGTTATTAAATAAAAACTTGCAATAATACAATACACCATTTTTATTAATAATAAAGCTACCTAAAATTAGAATAACATTGTATGCGTGGCCAGGATGGCCTAGTCATTCTAAATATGAATTACTTATATATAATTTAATTAATTATAAAATATATGTAACATTGTCACACTTAACCTCTAGGATGTACATGCAAAAATAAATTTCTTTTAAAAATATATTACATGACGCGTATAACAAATATAACAATACCTAATGTTTTATTATGTATTGTTCTCTTACACTAACCTGTAAGTAAATATCACAAGTCTTTTAAAGACTGAACAACAACAACAACAAAAAAAAAATGCTTTTCTAATATAAAACATCAGGATTTAGGACATAGAGCACAAATCATCTTAGCAGCTTCCCTATTGTGTGGATAAGAAAACCAAAAATCTTCAAACAGTTGTTTGTACAAGTGCCCACCGACATCCATGTAGGTAGGTACAGGGTGGATTGGATGGTGGGATTGTATTTCTTGTAAAAGGTACCTAGAGGAGCATTATAGGTGACCGTGCGCCGCCCGCTGGAGCCCGTATGGGAACCGATAGGTAGAGGATCTTAGTAAAACGCGGCGCGGATAGGTGCGCGGGGTTGCATACTATTTCATACAAAGATTTGAATATATTAGGTCCTTACATATGAAATTGGCGTTTTTCGTACTGGCCACTTTAATCACAAATTTCTCCTCTTTGGTAAGGAATTCCAAATTCAAATTTGTACAGCTATAGACTCATGTATTTGTGCTTCGATGATCGTCATTCATTTGTTTTTTTTCTTCTGTTTTTTCTGTTTGCGTCACTCATTTTACAAAATGGAAAACTTAAAATATCGCATTATTTACGAGTACGAGTTCCGCCGTGGCACTAGTGCTGCGGAAACAACTCGAAGGGTGAATTATGTGTATGGCGGTCGTGTTGCAAAAGAAAACACAGTTCGTTTTTGGTTCCAACGTTTTCGTTCTGGAAATTTCGACCTGCAGAACAAGCCCCGTGGACGGCCTGAGACTCAAGTTGATAATGAAGAGTTGAAGGCTATTGTGGAAGCGGATCCATCGCAAACCACGTCCGAGTTAGCTGCAGGCTGCGATGTTAGTGATAAAACTGTTTTAATTCACTTGAAGCAAATTGGGAAGATTAAAAAGCTTGAAAGGTGGGTACCTCACGAATTGATTGAAGCAAACCGGCAAACGCGCGTCGACTGCTGCGTTACATTACTAAACCGGCACAATAAAGAAGGTATTTTAAACCGAATCATTACCTGTGATGAAAAATGGGTTCTTTACGATAATCGGAACCGCTCAGCGCAATGGTTGGATCCTGGCCAGCCAGCCAAATCCTGCCCCAAGCGAAAATTAACCCCATTAAAGTTACTTGTAAGCGTTTGGTGGACTAGTGCCGGTATTGTTCATTACAGTTTTCTCAAATCTGGCCAGACTATTACGGCTGATGTCTATTGTCAGCAATTGCAAACCATGATGGAAAAGCTAGCGGCTAAACAACCTAGGCTGGTCAATCGCTCCACGCCACTGCTGCTTCACGACAACGCTAGACCACACACTGCGCAACAGACGGCTACTAAATTAGAAGAGCTTCAATTGGAAAGTCTAAGACATCCTCCGTACTCCCCGGACCTTGCTCCAACAGATTACCATTTTTTTCGAAATTTGGATAACTTCTTGCAAGGGAAAAAATTCAACTCCGATGGGGCAGTCCAAATCGCCTTCAAAGATTTTATTGATTCCCGTCCGACTGGTTTTTTTAGTAAAGGGATCAATGAACTACCTATAAGATGGCAAAAGTGCATAGAAAATAATGGTTCATACTTTGATTAATTAAATATATTATATTAAAAAATATTCGACTTTTTGTTCCTCCCATACAAAACGCCAATTTCATATGTAACTGCAATGTAACTACAAGTACATTGTCCATTGCCCTTATTAATGCCAACTGCGCATTTACGTCAGTCGTCAATAGGGTATATGCATGTGATTTCAAAATGGCTAAAAATATATATACGTATTCTCTATTGAGATAGAAACATCTACATATTTATTTTAGCATTTTGAGATGTTTTTATTGTAGAATTTAACCATTGAAAAATTGATATTTTAAATCTCAATCGCAAAATTTCAAAACGCTACGCCATTGACTAGAGCGGACGTGACATCACTGTACACTTTTCTTCTTTTTTTATTCTGCTTGCTGCACCATGATTTGACACTATTCTGCCCACTTCACATTTCGTATTGTCGGTTATTTTCAGCTTTTTCGGAAAACCTCTTTCCTGAGATGATCACTACCGAGGTCGTCACAAAAGGTTTTAATCGAGTGTGAACGTCGACGTCAAATAAACATGGCGCCAATATGGCAGCGTTTTTATCACCCGAAAATTAGTTTTGTTTTGTTTTTTTACCTTGTTATTGCGAAATTCAGTAAGCGTCTTATCATTTCTCGGTTAAATAATGACCTAAAGAATCGATTAAAACAATAAAAAAAAAATCGATGCATATACCCTATTAAAGCAATACTTTTTGCTTAACTTAGTAAGTAGTGAATTTAATTTATTTAAAAATTCACCACTCAGATAAGGCACAGTTGAACCTACGACGGCGGCGGCGCGGCGGCGGTTGCATCTATGTCAATTGATGACTTATTATCACACATCCCTAATTGTGATTTGGTTGTGTGCTTGTGCTTACCTACCCAGTTACGAATGTACCTTCTTGCGTGCGTCTTACTGTTAGTATGTTTATGTACCTACCATCACTTACACGATGAATTGTATAATACGTAGAGCGCACCGCTCGCTAGAAGTGGCTGAAGTTGATCGGCGCGAAGGTCTCTCGCTCGTCGGCCGGGCCCAGCGCCGCGGGCGGGGGCGTGGGGGGCGGGGGCGCGGAGGAGCGGCCGCCCTCCTTGCGCACGACGCGCAGGTCCGTGATGCGCATGTCCTTGTCGACCGCCTTGCACATGTCGTAGAGCGCGAGCGCCGCCACCGCCGCGCCCGTGAGCGCCTCCATCTCCGCGCCCGTGCGCGCCGTCACGCGCACCTCGCAGCGCAGCAGCAGCGCGCCGCCCTCCGGCGCCGGCGCGATGTCCACGCGCGCCAGCTCCAGCGGCAGCGGGTGGCACAGCGGGATCAGGTCCGCCGTGCGCTTGGCCCCCATGGCGCCCGCCAGCCGCGCGCAGCACAGCGCGTCCCCCTTGGGCAGCCGCGAGTCCAGCAGCAGCCGCATGAGGTGCGCGCTCACCTGCAGCCGACACTCGGCCACAGCGCGCCGCCGCGTCACCGCCTTCTCCCCCACGTCCACCATGCGCGCCGCGCCCGACGCGTCCAGATGCGAGAAGCCGTCCGCCCCTCCGCCCCCCGCCCGCGTGCTGTACGCGCGCGCTGTGAACGTCACGTCATCTCTGAGGAGCTAGCCGCCGATCAGAATCATCGGGCGGTTCTCCATCCGCGCGAGATTCTGCATGCCTACACAACATACGACGGAGTGAGCGCAGTCCGCGGCCGGCCGCCCTCCGCGCCCTCCGGCCGCGGACTGCGACCCTTGCACCGATGAGGGAATGACAAAGGAGCTCTTGGGGATTTCGATAGCACGCTTCTTGTTTTAGAATAGCGAACGCAAAACGAACCCGAACTACAGAAGAAAACCGAAACAGAGGTAATGTCATGCAGTGCTACGAGTAGGCATGTGGTGTTGCGCAGAGGGAACATAATGGAAGTAAATCCCACCATAATGATGGGAACAATAATGGTCGGGAAAGAGAGAGCCTGCAGATCATCACTAGGTAGGTAACGGTAGGGTCCGTCAGCAACGATGGCTCTTTGGGTATCAACAAGCAACGTGCGTAAGCGGACTGCGATGACAAGGCAGAGAACGCTGATCAACATTTATTTCAAAACAAAGTTAACTGCAAAAACCTATTTCCTCACATCTTCCCATACTACAAGATGGACACTTGGGCCTTGAAAAAGGTAAACCGAGAGGGTATTGATATGCTGTGTCGCATGTTCGAATCCCGGACAGCCTGTATCACAGATATCAGAAACTAACACCCGTATCCATTCCAAAGGAGGTGGACATCAAGATCAGACTTACTCAATGTCTTCGCAGAATCCTAGAGTTGTCCGGACATGAGTGCAATTAATAGCTGTTATTCATCAGGCCAAATAACATTATAATGGAGTGGAAGCGATCGCGAGGACTTTCCTTGGCGCATGGCGGTGATGTGATGTGATGATGTGTGAAAATAAATAAATGAACTCCAGAGTTGAGCTGATGGGTGCGGTGCAGCGGTGGCACGGTGCCGCCTGCGCGTGCTCGACTCTCAGCATGTATACCGTGTCCATTTTGAATGTAGCATGTTAGTAAACAAACCGCCAATTAACCTAAAATTCACTTGTGTTGGCGCGTCCTTTTATACGTAATTTATAAGGAGGGGAGTGTGGTGTACTGTACTGACCGGCGTGTCGCGGCTGCTTGCGGGCGAGCGCGGCGCGCACCAGCCCCACCAGCTCCGCGCCCCCCGCGCCGCCGCGCACCGCGTCGCGCAGGGACGGATGGAAGGTGGAGGGTGGAAGGCGGAGGGGAGTGTGGTGTACTGTACTGACCGGCGGCGTGTCGCGGCTGCTTGCGGGCGAGCGCGGCGCGCACCAGCCCCACCAGCTCCGCGCCCCCCGCGCCGCCGCGCACCGCGTCGCGCAGGTACGGATGGAAGGTGGAGGGTGGAGGGCGGAGGGGAGTGTGGTGTACTGTACTGACCGGCGTGTCGCGGCTGCTTGCGGGCGAGCGCGGCGCGCACCAGCCCCACCAGCTCCGCGCCGCCGCGCACCGCGTCGCGCAGGGACGGATGGAAGGTGGAGGGTGGAGGGCGGAGGGGAGTGTGGTGTACTGTACTGACCGGCGTGTCGCGGCTGCTTGCGGGCGAGCGCGGCGCGCACCAGCCCCACCAGCTCCGCGCCCCCCGCGCCGCCGCGCACCGCGTCGCGCAGGGACACCTCCGCCGCGCCGAACAGGCACACCTGTCGGAGGTGAGATACCACATCAGCACACAGCCCTCTGCCGCACGCAGCACACGTGCGTGGGGGATCCGTCGTCGCAATGGAGGTGCTGAAATGCGACTTCCTGTGATAGAAAATAGATAGACGAGACGACCTCTGTGACGCAGCGGACGACGCAGGAGGTTGCGAGTTCATTTCCCGCTTCGAGATAAATGTTTGTGATCAATTTGTATCAATCTACAAATATTTGTTCAGGGCGTTCTGGACTAGTTTTCTATGTAAGTATAGTAAAAAAATATCTATCGTGTCATATGTACTTAGTGTAGGTATTGTAATAAATAAGTAGGTATATCAGTGTCAGTTATCTAGTGCATACAAGCTCTGCTTAGCTTGGGGGTAAATAATGCTGGTGTGAATTGTCCAACATTATTATTATTATACGTTTTCTATGCTTCTTAGGAATTCATACAATAACAATTCTTCTTCGGTAAACCGATTTTGATGATTCTTTTTTTATTTGAAAGCTGGTGCTTCCCGTGCGGTCGCATTTCAATTTGGTCTAGTTCTGACCGTATAATAGAAGTGTCGGCTATAGTGTGTGTGTCGTGTGACCTTGAGGTTGCCATCAGCGGTGAGGCGCAGACGGTTGCAGGTGGCACAGAAGTGGTCCGTCATGGAGGAGATGAAGCCGACCTGTCCCTTGTAGCCGGGCACGCGCCACACGCGCGCCGTGTCGTGCGCGCGCGGCACGGCGCCCTGCAGCGCGGGGTAACGCGCGCACACGACGCGCAGCGCGCGCCGGTACGGCACCATGCGCGACGAGTCCCACTCGTTGCCGGAGAACGGCATGAACTCTATGAACCTAAAGCACCACAAACATTACGATATGTTCCTATGGACCTCTGCTGGACGCAGGCCTCCCCCTGATAAGCGCCTTATTGGCTGTTATCACATGGGTGGGGGGTACCCATACATAATCCCTACGCTAGGCATGCTGGTAGAATTATTCCGCAGGAGGCGCCGCTGCCCGCCCCCGGTAGATATCCCTTACGATACCTACCACCCTCTCACCCGCGCGGTGAGAGATCAGTACAATTTTGACAAGCAAGGTGTTGTTAAATTGCTCAGGCCGCCGCCGCCGTCCCTCTGCGTGACCCTAACATTGTCCAATCTATTATATCTACGAGTAGGAACAGGCGTGTTTTCGAATGAGGCGCAATGCTGAAGGAGGTTATTCTCCCACTACCACACATTAATATGCAGACCTTCATAAAGGAGTTTGGGAAGGCTTAATACGATCATAATAAATAAGGCATTGTTTATATTAGGTCCTTACATATGAAATTGGCGTTTTGTATGGGAGGAACAAAAAGTCGAATATTTTTTAATATAATATATTTAATTAATCAAAGTATGAACCATTATTTTCTATGCACTTTTGCCATCTTATAGGTAGTTCATTGATCCCTTTACTAAAAAAACCAGTCGGACGGGAATCAATAAAATCTTTGAAGGCGATTTGGACTGCCCCATCGGAGTTGAATTTTTTCCCTTGCAAGAAGTTATCCAAATTTCGAAAAAAATGGTAATCTGTTGGAGCAAGGTCCGGGGAGTACGGAGGATGTCTTAGACTTTCCAATTGAAGCTCTTCTAATTTAGTAGCCGTCTGTTGCGCAGTGTGTGGTCTAGCGTTGTCGTGAAGCAGCAGTGGCGTGGAGCGATTGACCAGCCTAGGTTGTTTAGCCGCTAGCTTTTCCATCATGGTTTGCAATTGCTGACAATAGACATCAGCCGTAATAGTCTGGCCAGATTTGAGAAAACTGTAATGAACAATACCGGCACTAGTCCACCAAACGCTTACAAGTAACTTTTTTGGGGTTAATTTTCGCTTGGGGCAGGATTTGGCTGGCTGGCCAGGATCCAACCATTGCGCTGAGCGCTTCCGATTATCGTAAAGAAACCATTTTTCATCACAGGTAATGATTCGGTTTAAAATACCTTCATTATTGTGCCGGTTTAGTAATGTAACGCAGCAGTCGACGCGCGTTTGCCGGTTTGCTTCAGTCAATTCGTGAGGTACCCACCTTTCAAGCTTTTTAATCTTCCCAATTTGCTTCAAGTGAATTAAAACAGTTTAATCACTAACATCGCAGCCTGCAGCTAACTCGGACGTGGTTTGCGATGGATCCGCTTCCACAATAGCCTTCAACTCTTCATTATCAACTTGAGTCTCAGGCCGTCCACGGCGCTTGTTCTGCAGGTCGAAATTTCCAGAACGAAAACGTTGGAACCAAAAACGAACTGTGTTTTCTTTTGCAACACGACCGCCATACACATCATTCACCCTTCGAGTTGTTTCCGCAGCACTAGTGCCACGGCGGAACTCGTACTCGTAAATAATGCGATATTTTAAGTTTTCCATTTTGTAAAATGAGTGACGCAAACAGAAAAAACAGAAGAAAAAAAACAAATGAATGACGATCATCGAAGCACAAATACATGAGTCTATAGCTGTACAAATTTGAATTTGGAATTCCTTACCAAAGAGGAGAAATTTGTGATTAAAGTGGCCAGTACGAAAAACGCCAATTTCATATGTAAGGACCTAATAATAAAATCTAAAATTCTGCAAAAAGTAATAGAATAGTTTGTGGCTTTGTTTGTTCAATCTGTTGTAACAGGTGATAAACCTCGTTCAGTATTGTGCTATGTTTGACAAAATACAGGTCATTCTGAAAAAAACAAGCCAAAAAACATCTGTGAAATATTTTATAATCTACTATAACTTACTAATATTATAAAGAAGAAGGATTTAATCGTTTGTTTGTTTGTAATGTATGAGTGGTTTCCAAAACTAATGAACCAAATAAAAAAAATATGTTATCAATAAAAAGCTTATATGTATAGGGTGTTTGGTAGCAAAAATTGCGCTTTATCACCACTAGGGTGATTTTTCTGTGAAGTGAATAGGTAGTTGTTGCCAACCCCGGCTTGCTCGATATTTTTTTGTTTTTAACGCAAAGCAAAATGGTTTCAAACTGGATAGGCATTACGTTTGGCGATGGTAGGTACATATGGACCGATAGGATTTTTTGAGTTTTTAGGTCATGCGCTAGATTCACAAAAAAACTTTTCGAGCTTTCAAAGTGGTAAATCGGTGTAAATGTTATAAAAAGTGACAACTTCTAATTTTATTAAAAAAAACTCAGTAATTTTAAAATAAGCTTTCTTTTAATAATTAATTTTGTTTTAAAAAACTATAAACCGACTTCAATTTTTACGGTTACTTCATGAATTTTCATGGATCCCACTGTCAGAACTGAACAAAATTAAAATGGGACCACATGGGAAGCACCAGCTTTCATATAAAAAAAGAATCATGAAGATCGGACCACCCAGTCAAAAGTTCTGAGGTAACGTGGTCAGATTCGTTTGCCAGGGCCCAGGGCTGAACACGCACTCTAACAATGTAACTGGTTTGAACAATGTATAACAATGTATGTGTAAAAAATAGCATATTTGAACATTCTGAACTACCGTGACACTTAGGACATCGGGTCTATCGGGGAAATCTAGCGTGTGACCCCAGTGTTCCATTCGAAGTGGTATTAAATAGGTACCTAGGTATCTACTATATATTAAGTATACTGAATGAAGCCCCCTGTATAACAAGTGGTACGAACTGTAATGTAGTAAAGTGAGAACTTACCGGACATCGATCTCCCTGTCCTTGGTGAGTTCCACGAAATCGCAAATTTCATCATCGTTGAAACCTGCAAGTTGCGTGCGAGAGTCTATATTATGAACGAGTATCTGGTTCTTGTCAGAATGCGCACAAATCTGTGTCAAGACAGAATCGAAACCTGATTTCGAATAACCCAAGGTAGGTCGGCGCTGATGTCATGTGAAACGTAGGTAGGTACCGTATGAAATGCGAAATTAACCTGTAGGGTTTTCAACTACGTCCTATGAGATCCTAATTAAATCTCAAAAACATTTATACTTTGTATATACACACTCATATACAGGGTGGGGCAAATTTTTGGCCCCTGAAGGGTGGCTACAGATGGTGGCGTCTGCAACTTTCAGTGTAGTCGTAATCGGGAACGTATATTTTCTGTTTAAAATAGGAATTTTCTTTATATCCAAGAAGTCAACGTATTTGTTGTACCGCCGATTCCAAATTTGCGTAGCATAGTCGTTTACTCCTCACTAACGAGCAATAGCAAATAGAATTTTGAGAGATTTTGTTGTCTAGAATTCCTAAACAATTAATAGACTAGGTAGGTGTAACTTAAGGGGTGGATCATCGGTAGGGGATCTCAGTACCTATCGATTGAACCCCATGCATGTTCTGCGATATTCACTGGTCCAAATTTTTTATTTTTTATTTTTATTTATTTATTTGGGAAACAAAAAGCATTAATTTTAGGTGACTGTAAGTTCTAAAAACTAGTACAAATGAAGCTAAAAACAGTTTCCACTCGTAGCCTTAAAAATAACCTTAACTAAATTTACAAGAGCTATAGTGATAGTTAAAAGATACAATAATGATAAATGTAATATTGTGTAAAGTGCGCCCGTATTCAAATAGTACGTGCAATGTACCTAATTATATAAAAATTATCAAATAACATTTGGACTTTCGTAAAATTTTGGTCAAAATCAGATTTCAGACTGAATTTCACAATTGCAGCTAAAATATTAGATCTGAAGAAGAAAAAATTCTTCAAAATAGGCGGAAGGCTTTTGAGGGTTAAAAAACAGCCTAGCTATTGCATCTACTCCCAGTTTATTTATGGCAAATGTTGAACCAAATACTTACCCTGTATAAACAATTTGTAATTCTCCTAAAAACCTTTGTGACCGAGGTCAACAATTCATGTAATTTATGCTTAAACTACGAGAAACTGATAACACGTAAACTAAGCGTACCTATTTCTTTTTCAATAAACACGTTCATTTTATTTGATACTAGCTGCGCCCCGCGGCTTCGCACGCGTTGTTCCAATCGAAACGTTTAAAGATGATTTTTATCCCATGGGAACTGATATATGGGATAAAAATAGCCTATCTTTGATTCCGGGACTAGAATTATCTGTGTGTCAAATTTCAGCCAGATCCGTTCAGTAGTTTTGGCGTGAAGAGGTAACAAACATCCATACATCCATCCAAACTTTCGCATTTAGACACTCACCCTTCATGAGCACGGTGTTGAGCTTGACGGGCACGCCCAACTGCAGCGCCAGGTCGACGCCGGCCAGCACGCGCGCCAGGCCCTGCCCCTGCACACAGTCAGGACACACAGCATCACTACACGGCTACCTACCAGCCAGCCCCGCGCGCTGCAACTTATCTACCTACACTACAGGAGAGCGAGTAGGTACGCACCGGGCGGCGCGACATGCGCTCGTAGCGCTCCGAGCGCAGCGAGTCGAGCGACACGTTGACGGCAGCCAGCCCCGCGCGCTGCAACTTATCTACCTACACTACAGGAGAGAGAGTAAGTACGCACCGGGCGGCGCGACATGCGCTCGTAGCGCTCCGAGCGCAGCGAGTCGAGCGACACGTTGACGGCAGCCAGCCCCGCGCGCTGCAACGCCGGCAGCTTGCGCGTAAGCACGAGCCCGTTGGTCGTCATCGACACGCTGCGGATGCCCGGGATGGCGCCCAGCTCCTCTGCAACAGGCGATGGCATGCAGTGGCGTTACTATACTGTCGGGAGGTTTTTCATACTTTCTATTTTTGTTGATCAGTCAGCGCTAAGACATCAATGTTACAAAATGAATCGAGCGGAGCGAAGCCCGATCATAATTAGCCTAAGGTGTAGTAGGTACCTAATTAACTACCGATAAGCGTCGCTCACCAAAACTACCAGTTTTGGTGAGCGACGCTTATCGGTAGTTAGGTAGGTAGGTAAGGACGTACGGATGATGTCAGGCAGGTCCGGGCGCAGCGTGGGCTCGCCGCCCGTGAGGCGCAGCTTGTCGACGCCGACGGCGGCCAGCGCGCGCACCACGGCGCCCAGCTCCGCGCGCGTCAGCAGTGCCGACCGACGCGACAGCGGCACGCCGTCCGCCGGCATGCAGTACTGGCCTGCACACACACACACACACACACTCTGCTGAACCATTCGCTTCACTATGTCAGTGGTATCGACATCGTTGCAGAATCGCCATCATAGAAGCGTTTCGGTATTCTATTCTACAGGATGATTCTCCACGCGAGACCAGTGCCGAAGCAATTTATTTAGCAGAATTGGATCCCACCAGAGCGGCACACTCACACACATACGAATACCATAGCTATGCGGTTTTGCAAGACCATGATATCTCACAGTCACTTGACTGTGAGATATCAATTGATTACTAATTGTTTGCCTACGAACAGTATGTATAAACTAACTCATCAATTAGATTGTTATTTCGGTTGCTGCTAAAAACAACGAAGCACATTTGAAAAAAGATTAGGCATAATCTAATAAGGTTGGTAGAAGTAAGTGGTTAAAGAAACCACAATACTAGTAGGTATGTAGTATGTACCTATACTTAACTGGGCTGTGATGCTTCCTGTGCTCAGGTTTTATCTCCAAGTGATAGATAACCGGCACTAAGAGGTCAACAGAATTACACATAAAAAGCATGAGTTTTGTAACTGTCGATTTTACATCAGAGACCAATTAGAGTAACATCTAACATTGTAGGTAACTTTATTTCTGCTATTATTTTGACAACCTTCTTCAGCAAAGTCGGCAAAGATTCAAAACTGTCGTGTTTTTGCGATCCGCAATGCATTTTAAATTATATTTTCATTAAATAGTCAGGTGCTTATAGGGTTTATGCATAATGAGGTCTAGGAAACTGAGCAAAAAAGCATTCCGGAGAAATAGTTTTTATCAATTTTCATGTTTAAAAATTGTAAAATGATCTGTTCAAGTGACAAATCCTCCAATTCAATATGTTTCAAATTTCTCGCTTTGTTTGAGTAAAGCAATAAGTATACAAGCCTTGGTCCACAATGACTGCCTTGCAGGCCACATTAAGATTTCTATAGCTTACCAGACCTCGGCCTTCAAGAGTGGTTCAATTGCAGCCCATGCTGTTCATGCTTTGTCCATCAAGGGCTGCAATGCTGACCATGCTGTGATGGCCTGGACCTATGCTAAGCTAAACTTTCGGCCATGATCATGACCAGCAACCCAGCCATTATTTTAACCTCGAGTTAATGTATTATTATTCACTTGTTTTGGAAAATCATCAACTAGAAAAATGTGAATAGAGCCATAAATAACAACAGAGAGCTTGCAATAGCTTGGGGCTAGATAATGCTGTGTGAATAGTCGAACATTATATTATTTATTATTATTATTATAACAAGTATTCATAGATAGAGACTATAAAAAGGTAAAGTAACATGTAAAAGGTGTCCATGATGTCAATGTTGAGAAATGTCAGTGAAAGAAGGAGGTCAGCTTCATCATAATATCAGCTTACCAAAGTAAGCATCTACTTACATCGCAAGTTGCATCGCTCAGTCAGAGAGATTCGCAGATAGTTGTGACCTCGGCCCAATAAGTCGGACAGTGGCTCTGCCTCGGGCGCTCTCCCTGAGACCTCGTGCACCGCCGCCGCGGCCTCGGGCGCCTCGCGCAAACCTGCTCCTGCGCCCTGCGCCCACCATTAATTGGAACTTCTTTAGAACTATCAACATAGTCATTTAGAGAGCACTAGTTTTAAGTAGTACTTATTTTTTTTTATAATTATGTTATCTCTAATTGGTCGCCCTAAATATATAAATAAATAGATACTTAGTAAATACCTACCTATGTTAGTTTTTAACTGGTCTGAGGAAACTTATTACTAATAAGTTTCCTCAGACCAGTTAAAAACTAATTGTGCAATGTGATAAAATAGGTAGGTATTTACTAAGTATAACTATAAGCTATTGGTGGGATTACTTTAATAAAACATGATTAATGTATGAAGAACGTGGTTTTATATTTTTGTCTATATGCTAGAGCGCGTGACAATCCAAAGTGGTGAGTACCATAGAGTATAGTCGCGTTTCGTGTTACGCATAATTAGACCCATGCCTGACATCCCCCTTCTTTAAGCGTAGCGCTTGGGAAGAACTATAGGTCGTCCGCAGCGGGACGTATAGGGTGCAGGCGATGCTGGCGGCGGCGGCTGGTCGGATGTGGCCATTGCAGTCGGCGTTGTCATCTGTTCCAGTGTTGACGCCGGTGAATGAATTGGTGGTTGTTCTGAAGGTGTTATTTCTGGTGGTTCTGTAGTTAGACTGAGTCCATCCCCTAGTGCTTCTAGTGCTTGGCTACGGGAGACTGTCACCTCCAGAGAGCTGGGTTGCTGAGGGCTAGAACCCGTGTTATTGACTTGATCGGGAGTATCTGAAACAATAGATTGTGAATGTGGTCGCAGGAACCAGGTATTTCTCCTGTATATTGATCCATCTAGTTTTCTAACCAGGTATGACCTGGGTTCTGGGGTAGGTCCAATTATTTTGGCTGGTACCCATTGTTTGTGGCCTTCTCTTAGTAATACCTCTTCTCCACTTCCAAATACCTCTCCTTGTTTCTTTGCTCTATCTGCATACTTCTTTTCTTTTTCTTTTATTGTTTCCAAGTTTTTCGTTACGTATGGTATTATTTTTGGTTTCAGTAATTTATTATTTGTTGGTAATAATGTTTTAGTTCTCCTGCCCATTAATCTTTGTACTGGAGAAGCCAGATTTTCTCTTGGTGTATTTCTGTGATGTAATAGAGCGAGTTGTATATCAGATCTATCTTCTAAGCATTTCTTTAGTAAATTTTTTGCCTCTTGTACATATCTCTCTGCAAGTCTGTTTGACCTGGGAAAATGTGGGCTTGATAATCTGTTTAAATTTCCATTGATCACTAAATCTTCGGAATTGTTCACTATCATACTGTTTTCCACTATCTGTTAGGAGGACTTCTGGAATGCCAAGTGTAGAGAACCAGATTTTCATTGATTTGATTATTGTAGTACTATTTAGGTTTGATAGCTCGTGGAAGTCAAAATATCCTGAGTATGCATCTGCAATAACAATATAGTTTTTTCCTTCATGATGGAATAAATCAGATGCTACTACACTCCATGGAAGTTCAGGTACTTTTTGTAATAATATTGGTTCCATTGGTTTATCTTTTTGCATTTTTAAGCAAGTTTTGCATTTACTAACATAATCTTGTACATCTTGATTCATTGTTGGCCAAAACACATAATCTCTGGCAAGCTGTAGTGTACCTGTTACTGTTACTGCTTTATGGCTTAGGCTTAGGCTCAGGTGACATTGTTGCAGTATTAGTGGGACCATTGTTTGAGGAATTAGTATTCTATTATTTTTGAAAATTAAATTTTCATAAACACCCAATTGTTCTCGGTAGTGCCAGTACTTTTTGATGTTTTCTGGCAGGAATTTTATCTTTTCTGGCCATCCATTTAATATAGTTTCTTTCAGCTTTTTTAGTTCCATACATTTTTCTACTTCTTCTTTTAGTTCTTGTGTTTTATTTTTAGAAAATGGTATTATGGCACAAATTTCTAGTTTACCCTCATTCATATCTTGGTCACTTAAGTTCCTGCAGTCTCAGCTTAATGTATCTGCAATGTATAATTCTGTACCTTTTCTGTATGTTATTTTTGCATTGTAAGGCAAGATTTGGTACAGCATCCGCTGAAGTCTTGGCGGTGCTTCTGATAATGGTTTTTTGAAGATAGTTTCCAATGGTTTGTGATCTGATTCAATGATTAAATTTTTACATCCCCATATGTATGTGTGAAATTTCTTGCAAGCTACTAATATTATTATTATCTATTTATTTATGTATTTAGGGCGACCAATTAGAGATAACATAATTATTTATTACACAAGTTTACCTACCGGTTGTTAACCATACAAACGTAAGCTAATTATCTAAATTACTTAGGTCTAAATTATATTTAATATATTTTTACCTGTGAGATCACATGAACCTCTCCTTCTAAACTATACCTATTACATTTACATACTTACCTCATTGTAAAACCGGTGCGTCGCAGAAGTATGTCTCGGAGCAAATGTTTCAGGATGTGCAACGCGAGACAGCCAAATTAATTTACTTGAAATAAGTTTCATTTTTATTAAGTTTGGTTTAATAGAACTGTGTGCGTCGTCAATGTACAGAAAACTGTGATTACTTTACTTTAATACAAAGAAAAACAACTGTGATTACTTTACTTTAATACAAAGAAAAACAAAACAACGATGATTTAACTATTTACAATTGAGATCCTTTTCGGTTCGTAAAAACAAAACAAAACACAACTAAACTAACCACCCACCAAACCAATCAACCAATGTCACAGACAACCACAGACTTATTTTTCTACCATGGACTAAACTGAGATGACGTTGCCGTTGCCATTATTTTATAAATTCTATTCTGACATCATCTTCAACATTTGGAGAAATGCAGATAAGAATCAAACTTATGTTTTTTCTTCTGGCTTCAACATTGAGTGAGATGTCACTCGAGCCTGGTTCTTTCGCTGTCTTGCAGGTTTCTCAAAAGCAGTTCGGTAGCCGATTGGCTAGCTTCAAAAGAAGCAAAATCGCAGGACGCAGGAACACCTCGGACAAGCCGAATCGCACCGATAAAAAAGCGGCAGTTTGCGTCAACGTATGCGTTTTATTTTAGTACAAAATGTACTGCGAACAATTATCGCAAAATCGCGCGACACAGACACTTAAAAATTAGCGCCGGCCGGTATGAGTAGGGCTTCATAAATACGCGGAAGCCTCACAAGAAGTTGAAGTTGATTGGCGACAGAAAAGCCATCTTACAAAAAGTTGAACATAGATTATGTAAGAATAATAGTACTAAAGTTGAAGAAGTTGATGTGATGACGCCTAGGCTACGTTCCGATTCAAGCTTAATGCGCTGACGCGCGCATGAAGTCGTTTCTTTTCAACTTTCAGCGCGCTGACAGAGCGCACGGCAACGCCCACTTCGCCACGCCCCTCGAGCGCACGGGAGCGCATGAACTGCCTCACCTTTCGAGACAAGGCAGCTCGTGCGTTCCTTCAACTTCTTTGTGAGTTCCGTCTCAGCGTTTCGTTTCATTAATGGCGCCAACGCGCACCAACGCGCTCAGATGAATCGGAACGGGGCTTCGTGCGCGCATAGCTCGTGCAGTGCGTTAGCGCTTGAATCGGAACGTACCCCTAGTTAGTATATATGTCGCAGCCGGAACGTAGAATTAGCCCGTTTGTAAAACGGCTAGGCCGTTTACAAAACGGCGCCATTCTGCTAAATGCCTAGGCCGATTGTAGAACGCTCGGTGAAATCAACGTTCTACAATATGACTGATGGTCTGAATCAGTCCGTTTGTAAAATGGCGCCATTCAACTAAATGCCTAGGCCGATCGTCAAATGAAGAAGACTGTTTCGTTATAGGTACATTAGGTACGAGGCTCCGCCTGCGCAGAATCTACAATTATCTACCTATATTACCTATTTACGCTATAAAATCAATTATCTGCCAAGAAAAGTTACTTCAAAATCGAGTTCGGAGGTTAGCTCAAACAATAGACAGACATACCTAACTAGTAGTCTAAAATTTTAAAAGTTGGTCTTTTGTTACCTACCTACCGTGCATACTATAACATGCATTTAAACAGCTGTTTCTTCTATCTTTACTTCTTCCTCAACCTCAACAGCCTGTAGGGGTTGTCTGTGTCCACTGCTGGACACAGACAACCCCCTGATTAGCTACTTATTGGTGGATATCTCTTAGTCACCTCTTAACCTCTTATGACACCCGCGGGAAGAGTTGGGTTGGTGCAAATTCGAGCCACAATAGAGACAAGGTAGTCTTTCCTCCTTTGAAGTTTAGCTTAGGTTAGCAATAGTCTGTTTTAAAACTGTCATAGTGTCATCTTCGTGACTTAAGTCTGCGCTCAGCCTTACGAGGTCCAAAATGTTAAGACACAATCTCAAAAATACGTAGGTACATTGGCAAAATTGTGTCGACCAGACTTTTTGAACGAACTACCGCCAGCCGCGCGCCCCGCGGCGGCAGGGAGGCGCACAGCACTTTCTACAATCTGACTAAGCATTTAATTTAGCTGAATGGCGCAAGGCGGGGCGGGGCCTACATGTACTATAATTATAGCCGTTTTACAAACGGGCGGTAAGTATAAGGTCAGCCGTTTTACAAACGGGCCAGAGAAATCGAAATCAGAGTCAGCCAAATCGTTAAACGTTGAGCGTTCTACAATCGGCCTAGGCATTTAGCAGAATGACGCCGTTTTGTAAACGGTAAAAACGGTTTAGCCGTTTTACAAACGGGCTAATTCTACGTTCCGTCTGCGACATAGACAATACAATAACTTCGTAAGAATTTATGGAAGTTATTGTATTCTCTTTGGTGGGTGGGTGGATTGGATTAGTTATTAATATTTACGAAGTATTGTATTCATTTTGTTATTGTTTGTTTCTATTTCTTTGTATGTTGTGAAATTAATTTCCTTCTCTAAATAAAATCACTCCGATAGAGTATTTAACTTCTCTAAAAGCTGCTACCATTTTGTATGCAGTAGTTTACCAAATACAAATTGTATGCAGTACCCAGTAACTAGTATATAAAAATAGTGGTTAGCATCATTGAACAACGATGAAGTATGAAGAAACAACTATAAGTCTCCTCCCCAAAGACTGGGATGCAGAAAAAGAATTGAATGAGTCTGTAAGTATTTTTCTTAGAAAAACTCCCTTTGTCCATCTAAAAAAGTATTGTTAGACCTTTTAGAGGAGTGCAAGCCTACTATGTGTGTACTGCAGCACCCCACTCGGATCGAACCACTCTCACGCCTTTAGGTGTGTTAACATTTTACCAAGAGTCCCGACTTGGTACCATGAAAAGATTAAAAAGCAATGACAGTTTAAAAGTAGCAGCAGTAGAGATGACATTGCCTCTGCCTTAGGATACCGGAGACAGGATATTTATGTTATTTTTGAATGACTAATGCTGACTAGGATAGATGGTACCCTGAGAGATTAGAGATTAGAAACAAGACCTTGGAAGTGTTCCAAGCCATTTAAATTAGAAATAAAGACAATAGAGGAAGTCTCTAGCCGTAAACAGTCAAATATTATTATTTACAATAAAAAACAAAAAAAACCAGATTGTAAAATCAAGGCAAAGTTTACTAACCTGGTGCACCAAAATATTCAAGGATTAAAAAGGGGGTCAATAATTTTGCAAATGTATGGCGTATACAGATCAATCAATTAAATCAAGTTGGGTCTTGACAAAGTTAAAGATATTTATTTGCAGAAAACATAATGTATAAAAGATGTCAAAAATATAGGTGAAACAATATGCTTCACCAGTTACAGTATGCAAATTAGGTAGAGAGATGAGAGCATGCATTTAATCTATCCATGCAATAATTTAACAACTAATTACAATTGCATATAAGGCATCTGTATTAACAGTTGATGATAGTTTATACAGGGCATATGCTAGACTACTAACAGGCTTACTTAGACATTCTACATGTGTTTTCCAATTGATTCTTTGGTGATGATAAGTCCTAAGAATTGTGTAGTACCTATCCACTTGATTAATTATATTGTTATTAAATCTTATATTCATGTCAGATGGGTTTTGGGAATTTTGGTCAAAATGCATAATCATGGTCTTACTTTAATTTATTTTTAAATGATTATTGTCAAGCCATTTTATAATTGATTCAATAGATTCATTTGTCGGTTTCATAAGAATTAATGTAATTGCAAAGAATTTGTTAATGTGCTATCATCAGCAAATAAGGTCATGGGATTAGTTGTCGCTCTTGCCAGGTCATTGTTTAATATAATAAATAGCACACTGTCTTGAGGTAATATGCCATATTGAGTACATCATATTTTTGACTTGTGTACCTTAAGTTTGGTTTTAGTTTCTATTCTTGATATCTCATGTGATTTGTTTTCTGTCACTAAGATAAGATTTTGTTATCTTAGATCTTAGTCTAGTAAGTTTTCTCTAATTGTCACCAAATATACTACAGATAGGAGTTCTCTTGTCAACTTTTGAAATTACATTATATATGAAGTCATAGATAGCCAGGTTTTATTTATTTATTTATTTAATTATTTAATTCGCATTGCCATCAGCTTGACTAATAAAAATAGAAATTAAAATCATCACAGAAAGATAATAAAAGGGATTCGCTAATAGAATCGTAATAAAACTACCTAAAATAAATGTGAAGACTAAAATTTTTATCATCGACGGATTATTTCAATTAACATATAAAAAGAAACAATTGCTAATGGTTAAGAAAAAATAATTACATTGTGCAAAAGAAGTTGAGAGAAGTCATGCATCGCCTTGCCCTGTTAATGCTAGTATTGAAAGGGTCAATGTTAGTATTGAAAGGGTCAATGTTCAATATTCTGCTAAATTCATTGAAAGTTCTACCCATTATCAGCCTATACTAGTCCACTGCTGGACATAGGCCTCCCCTAATGAGCGCCATAGCGCCCTGTCTTCAGCTTGACGCATCCAGCATCTGCCTGCAGTGGCCGGAATGCGTCCTACACTACGTTAGCCGAGTTGCGGTCTCCTCTCAAGAACTCGTTTACCCCAGCGGTTATCGCGCGGCTACTAGTCGCGCGGTTCTTCGCGAAATATGGCCCGCCCACTGCCACTTCAGCTTGCTAATTCTTTGAGCTATGTCGATAACTTTGGTTCTCTGTCGGATGTATTCGTTACGAATTCTATCCTTCAGAGAGACTCCAAGCATAGCACTTTCCATAGCTCGCTGAGCGACTTTAAACTGGTGGACCAGCCCTATCGTGAGTGTCCACGTCTCAGCTCCGTAGGTGATGACGGGTAGGACGCACTGATTGAAAACTTTCGTTTCAAGCATTGCGCATATGGGTGACGAGAAGACTCGACGTAGTTTTCCAAACGCTGCCCAGCCTAGCTGGATCCTCCTCTTGGCCTCCTTCTCAAAATTGTTTTTAACCAACTGCAGTATTTGTCCAAAAAGAAAGTTCTACTCGCTCGCACGAGAAAAGAAAAGAAAATAAAACAATAAACATGGCTAAAAATGAAATTCATATATAATATATGAATATATAATATATGAAAAATTAAATTCATATATTATATATGAATTTCATTTTTAGCCATGTTTATTGTTTTATTTTCTTTTCTATATGAATTTAATTTTTAGCCATGTTTATTGTTTTATTTTCTTTTCTTCTCTTTACACGGAATATTGTTATCTCAGTGTTTCAGTATGTGTCATAGAGTTTATATATAGTGTGTTTATTTCGACGTAGTAATATTTTTCATATATTTTTAAGAATATGGAAATTAGAGCAATGGGCCTTTAGAATTCAATCAGTCACCCTAAACGTTACATACGGTTTGTTTGTTACCTTATCTATAACGTAATCGTTAAAGATATTTGTCATATCTTGTGGGTCTGTTGTGTCTATATTATTAATTATACTTTATTAAGCTATTGCATAGCTTCTATCGCGGGCCTTGAGCGCGGGGACCGAATCCAGACATTCCGTAACGCAAAAACCTCACGCTCCCCACTCCGCTGGGCAAGGAGGTGTGGCTTGAAGGCCGTGCATCGTCTAACGTCGTTTCAGTTCGGCAGTCTTCGACACGGCGTTGTGTGCGTGCGATTAGACGTATTGTACGACTCTACGAAACTCGCACGAATCGAGACGAGCGCTTAATTGTAAGCAATTTTTATTGAAGTGCTAAAATCGACAAGTAATGTAAATTACGTATAAAGGACGCGTCAATAAAGTGAATTTTAGGTTAAGTATGGGCGGTTTGTTTACGTTTATGCTTCATTCAAAATGGACACGGTATAGGTAGGTTTGCTTATTATGCAAATTTTCCATCCATTCTTGCAAATGTTTGACCACTACCTCTGTCCATGTTGTAAGTAGGTACCTAACCTACCTAAACTTGCGTTCTGTCTTTAGGGGCGGGGCGGGTGCGGCGCGCTGTCCCCCGGAGCGCTGGGCGCGCTGCTGGAGGGCGGCGCCGAGGACGACCCGGAGCGACGCGTGGCCGCGCTCGGCCAGCAGCTGGCGCGCCTCGACGCGGCCAACGTGGCCGGCATGTTGGCCGCCGCCACGTCCGGCGCCGGCGCGCGCCTCGCCGCCGCGCTCGGCGCCGGCCTGCAGCGCGCCGCCACCCTGGCCGAGCGTCGCGCGCGTCTGCAGCCGCCCGCCGCCCCCGCGCCGCACCGCGCCGCCGCGCCCGACGACAACGCGCGCCGTCTGCTGCACGAGCTGGACGAGATCACCGCTTGGCTGGACGCGCCGCCGCTGCACCACCTCGACGACCTCGCCGAGGTGCCTTCCTCACCCACACCCTCGCACCGTAGCCACCCGCGCGCGCTAGCTCTGACCTTCGCATCCTCGTCTCCTGCAGATCTCGCTGGCGTCGGCGGCGGGGCGCGCGCGAGCGCTGGCCGCTTGCGCGGCGCTGCGCACGGCCCTGCGCGCCGAGAGCACGATGCCGGCGGCGCGGCGGCGGCTCGGAGCAGTGCGCGAGCGACTGCGGCGCCTGGCGCGCGCGCGCGATCATCTCGCCGCTAACGTGGCGCGCCACGTCAACAACCTGCTGATTCACCTCGGCAACGAGGCGTCCGCCGCGCCGCCCGCCGCCCCCGCCGCCTCCGCCGCGCCGCTGCGCCACCATGCGGACCTGCTGCCGCTGGCGCCGCTGATGCGCTGCCTCAAGGAGATGGACGAGAAGTCCTTCGAGGCACTCGCCAAGGTGTACACGAGCACATGGGCGCGCGTGCACGAGCGCAGCGTGCGCGCGGCGTGCGAGGCGGCCCGCGGCGCGCCCGGTGGCGCGGAGGACGCGCAGCTCGACGCCGTGCTGGCGCTCGTGGAGACGCTGTGCGGCGCCGAGCAGGACTTCTGCACGCAGTTCTTCCACCTCGACCGGGATCCGGAGGTGAGGGGGTGGGGGTGGGGCGCGCGGAGGGTGCGGGCGGCGGGGAGTGACGGTGCGTCGCGTTGCAGGGGTCGGGCGGCGGCGAGGAGGGCGCGGCGGCGGGCGCGGGGCGCGCAGGGCCCGAGGCGCGCCGCTACATGCGCGCGCTGTTCCCGGCTCTGGAGGGCGCGCTGCTGGCGCTCACGCAGCACGTCGAGAAGCACGACCAGTAGTGAGTACCTATCTATCTACCCGCGTGCGAATGACGTGTTGCGTGATGCGTGACGTGATGTCTGTTGCAGCGGCGCGTTCCGCGTGCTGGCGTGCGTGGGGCGGCGCGTGCTGTGCGCGGAGGGCGGGGGGGCGGAGCGCGAGGCGGCGTGGGCGCGCGCGGCGCTGGCCGGCGTGGCGGTGGCGGCCAAGCGGCAGGCGGACCGCTGCGTGGCGGAGCGCGCCGCGTCGCTGGACGAGGCGGCGCGCGCGGCGGCCCGCCGACACAAGTGCGGCGTGCTGCCCTTCCTGCGGGACTTTGAGCAGCTGGCGGAGCACTGCGAACGCATCTTCGCGGGCGGGCGGCGCGCCGACCTGGAGCGCTGGTACGGGTCGCTGGCGGCCAGCATGCTGGCGGCGGTGGCGCGCGCCTCGCACCCGCGCACGCCGCGGCCCGTGGTGCAGCTGGAGAACTACCACGCGCTGGGCGGCGCGCTGGCGGCGCTGCGCGTGCCCGCGCTGGACGCGGCGCGGCGGGAGTGCCGCGCGCGCTACGCGGACGCGCTGAAGGCGTACGTGACGCAGTACTTCGGGCGACCGCTCGAGAAGCTGACGCTGTTCTTCGAGGGCGTGGCGGAGGCGGTGGCGGGCGGCGTGCGCGAGGCCGAGGTCTGCTACCGCGCCGCCTTCTCCAAGCACGAGCTGCGCCGCCTGCTGGCGCTCTACCCGGCGCCCGAGGGTACGTGCCGCGCCCCGCGCCCCGCCCGCACCACCCGCGCCCTCTGACCGTCTCTCTCTGTTGCAGTGCGCAAGTCCCTGCACCGGCTGTACCGCACCGTGGAGAAGCACCTGAGCGAGGAGAGCGGCCTGCTGCAGGTGGTGTGGCGCGCCATGCAGGAGGAGTTCATCGCGCAGCACCGCGCGCTGCAGGTGAGTGCTGTGCGCGCGGGGGGCGGGGCGCGGACGTGTCGCCGGCGTGCTACAGCGCGTGTGGTTGCAGGCGCGGATCGCGGCGTGCTACCCGGCGGCGGGGCTGGCGCTGCCGCTGACGACGCGGGACATCCTGGACGCATTCTCCGACATCGCGAGGGAACACTGATATCTACTCGCACTGAAACAAACATCCACCAAGGATATTCCTACAAGAAATACGCCTTTGTCTCTGCTTTGACGTTTAATAATAAAATTAATAAAATAATTTAGCAAACCTACGAAGTCCTACCTAGGTAGGTTAGGTATGTGGGTACAGTATTAGTAAGTGGCTCTTCCTAACTCGGATATTTATTATTATTTTGTTGCTTTCTGCCCATTCGGGCATTAGGCTGGACGTAATGACGTAACCTCCCCTGATGAGCGCCATAATCATTTCATTTATTTATTCCATCGTAGGTTCTTCATACACTTTATGTGGTTATAAAACTGTTAAGCTTTAGTTATATCGCTATTGTATCTACTTATACGTTTTAATGGCTGTTTGTTTTCCATGTAAATTAAAATAAAATAAATTAATGTAATATCACATTGATGTAGTGGCCTGTCTTCAGCATGTGCTTTCAGTCAAAGTATGGTAGGTACCAACACCTACTAAGAGTCGAAATTGAAATTAAGAACAGAACGGATACCTTAGCCCCCATACAAACGTACTTCCCGCTTCATTTGGAAACTACGTTTCCGATCGTATTGAAATTTTGCATACATAATCGGATGACAAATAGCTATGTTTGTAGTGTTTTCGTTTTTTAAAAAACATTGTGATATTTGAATGAGAGTGAAACTAATTTGCCATATTTTGACCACCAAATCGAGTCATTTTCAAGCTATTTTTTATGCATGTTAGACACCTTTATTCGAAAATCTGTCACACTGCAAACATCCTAAATATATTCACCATTAGAAATAAACAAAAATATTTCTGAAATCAGTCGATTATTCAAAATGAATCGCAAAGTACGAAAAAATATAAAAAATTGAGAAATTCCTTCAAATTTCTGCAACCGCTCGCTCAAACGCGGGGGGCAATGCGACACAGGGAGCACAATTCCAAAATAAGGCGAATGCCGCGGAATGGCCAACACGATGCGATTCTACGTGAAACAACAACAAATTCACTCGAGCCGGCCGCTGAGATTTGGGAGGGGTTCGTAGCCTTCTTAAGACTGTTTTGTCCATATTTTAACCGACTTAAAAAAAAGAGGTTCTTAATTCGACTGTTTATTATTTTATGTTTGTTACCTCAGAACTTTTACTGGTTGGAGATTTTCATGATTCTTTTTTTTATTTAAAAAGTTGGTGCTTCCCGTGTGGTCCAATTTTAATTTGGTCCAGTTCTGACATTGGGATATTATTATTTTAGTCAACTATCTTTTAAGCAAGATAGGTACAATGACAGTTGTAGGGGCTCGTCGAAGGTGTAAGACTTCAACTAGGGCTGGTCGGGAATGATGTCCAAGTAAAAACACTTCAGAACACTTTAAGTTGGTTTATTAAACCATATACACTCAACTACGCACTTAACACAAAAGGTCACTGCAACTGCACTTTAATAATTCACTTTAATAATTTTCCATATCACTTGTTCACTCTTCGATCGCTTAGAACTGAATAATCAACCGGCCAAAAGGCCCAGCTTTTATACCTAAATCGGTCCCGCCTAGAAAATTCCACACATTTCCCGAAGCTATAGCTATCCCTTTCTTTATTCTAGAATACTTTAATGTCTTTGTCTTTCCTTTCTATTCGTTCCAGAAACTAATCTATACATACTATATAGGTAGGCATGTATAGCGAGTCGCTCGGGCGCAACTACTATTACTTATTCTGTTTACCTAAAATCACCTCGATTTTGAACTCTATTTTAAAACAACAAGTTTATGAAGTATTCTTAACTATTTTGAGCCTTATCTAATCCACATAAAGTCGTCGTCGCTAACATTCTCCCCCTCAGTGCGCGGTCCAGCAAGCACTCCATCCTTGGAAGCGACGTCACAATACTTCTTTCTTGGATGGGATGAGAAGTAGCTTTCATCGATAAGCCGTCCTGTTCGCCGAAGAGCTTCATAGTACCTTCCTGTGGCTAGGTGCTCTGATTCAATGCTCAGCCAGTTTCCTTTGACAGATTCTGTATCCTTCTGACGCCTCATTGTATTTCGAAGCAGGCGAATCCATCCACTTCCTTTGGTGGTAGATATGTCTGAAGATTCGGCTATAATCATTGCCTTTCTGCTTTTTCTCAAGTTCCTTGTTTCTCGTGACGCGAAAGTTTCTTCTTTTACTAGCGGTTCTTCATTCTCTGCCTTTGCTGCTGTTGTCTGCGTCACGACGACTGGTGAAGTTTCCGATGGAGTTTCCTCGATACTGGTTTTCGTGGGGTTCTCCTGCTGGACTTTGGTTACCAGAAGTCCAGCGCCGGGTGTATGTTCCAGTTTCTTAATTTCAGTCAGCTTAGCGTCGGCTGTGTTGCTGGGGTATCGCTGCTGGATCTCAACCGCGAGAGTTTTTTCATTTATTGTGCGGCAGTAATTTACGTAGTTTACTGCTGCTGTCGCACCTGGACGAACACCATGTAGCACCCATCCCAAGCTGGTAAGCGATGCGACTGGCTCGTTGCGTTTTCCTTTCTGAACTTTCCTCGTCACGATGAGATTCCAGTTATCTTGTCCAATTAGCAACATTGGCCTTTGCTTCTCGTACAGCAGTTCATTTTTCAAATTCTTCAGATGACTACATTCATCGATAATTTTCTCGTCGATACCTTGAGATGTCAGTCTTAGATTTTCTATAGTGCGCACTCCTTTCAGCGTGCGCTTATCTTTTCTAGGGGCTCCTTTAATTTTCAAATCCATTTTCTTGGAGTTCTTAATTTCAACGTTATTTCCACCAACGGTTTCAAATTTCAGCGGTTCTGCTGTTCCAGTGACTCCAATGCGACGAGCAATGTCTTTATCAATCAATGACACTGTAGAACCTTCATCCAGCAGTGCCAAAATTCGAGTGGTCCCCTTTGGTCCGTAGACATCTACAGGAATCATCTTCAGGTAGACCCTTTCTTTGTCAGCTGTCGCGTAGACGGATGTCACTATTTCTTTTTTCTCTTCATTGGTGCTTTCTTCCTGCTGCGATGACGGTGCTGAAGCATGGTAAGCTTGCTCCAAGTGCAGCAGGGTATGGTGAGATCGATCGCATATTTTGCAAGGCGGTGCTCTGCAGTTAGCCTTCAAGTGTCTTCCTCGTAAGCACATGAAGCAGAATCGATTCTTCTTAGCGATCTTCCATCTTTCGTTTGCAGATGCTTCCTTGAACTCTTCACATTCGGTAAGCCAATGATTTTCTTTACATAAAACGCAGAACTTCTTGGGTTTCTCAGATGCCGTTTCTTCTTCGTCGTCTGTCGCTGCATTCACCCGATGACGTGTGTGTCTCTTTTTGCTAGATTCTGGAGGAGCGTAGGCGGCACACAAAGATGCTTCTTGATTCAAGAAGTTCTTGATCGTGACTAATTCAGGTTCTTCACCACTGCGTGCTTTGAAATCGAGCCATCTCCATTTCATTAACGGCGTAAACTTCTCGATGATTTTCTTACTGGTTTTCGGAGAATGCAAATATTCAGGTCTGTTCAATGCGCTAATCGTTGCTACTGCGTTTTCGATTCGACTGGCAATAACACATATTTCTTTCATTGATTCTCCAAGACGTGGAAGTTCTTCAATATTTTCAATTTCAGCAAGCGCGATTTGCTCGGGCCTTCCAAATCTTCGTTCTAGGGAATTCACAACATCACCAGGGTTAGAAGCCACAAACAACAGACTTCTGACGACTTCTCTGGCAGTTCCTTTAATGGAGTTCCTAAGGCGAGCCATATTTTGTACGTCAGTGTGCTGGGCCACGCTATCTAAATATGCTCTCTTGAATGGTAACCACTCTTCATAATCTCCATTGAAGTTTGGAAGATCCCACACTTTCGTCGACTGTCCTGATTTAGTGGCACTTATGATGGCGTCGGCGAGTCTACTTATTTCACAATTGTGAGCAGGTTTATCCTCAGCAGGTAACACTGTTTTATTCTCAGCAGGTGACTTTGGTTTATTTTGTAAAAACTTTGTCGATTGTTCGACCCATCGTTCCACCTGTACCGATCTTTCCTCGTCAAACTCATCATCTTCCGAATGAATTTCTGATGGACACTGGGACCCATTGACACTCATCCGGGCAAAATTTGCGGCGATTGTAGCTGCTTTTTCTTCGGCTTTTATAATAGCAGCTTCAGCGTCAGCAGCTTCAGCTTCAGCAGTGGCGGCAGCAATAGCGGCTTTAGCTTTAGCAGCGGCGGTGGCAGCTGCAGCTTTAGCGGTAGCGGTGGCAGCTGCAGCTTCAGCAGCAGCGGTGGCAGCTGCAGCTTCAGCTTCGGCTTCGGCAGCTTTAGCTTTAGCAGCAACTTTAGCTTTGGCTGCCGCGGCTTCAGCTCTAGCCGTAGCAATCTTTGCTTTAGCCTCCTCAAGTTCTTTTTCTTCTAGTGCCCGAAGAGCAGATGACTGCGATCTTCTTGAGGATTTGATTGACCTCGAAGTAGGAACAAAGAATGCAGAAGAAGCTGACGGTGGAATCATAGCAGATCCTCCAATGTTCTTCGGCTTTACATCAGCAGTTGCAGGATACAATGATTCTAAAGAAACAAACGGTGGAACATCTTGTTGTCCTCCAATATTCTTAGTTTTTACACGTGCTGACCTCCTTAATTGCCCTGGCAGTATTGCTGGGCTTTCGAATGCTTCCGCTGTCCCAGACGGTACAACTGTGCAAGGAGTTCCAATGGACAACGGAGCGGCGGTGCTCAAGTCAGCCAGCATGTTCAATGACGAAGTTGAACTGTATTCGGTACCCGTCTTCCCGGGGCACACCGGTGATCTGGAGCGTACAATAGGCATGACGCGAAATCACTTCCCAATCCGGCTCTCGAAGGACCAAAAACTGTAGGGGCTCGTCGAAGGTGTAAGACTTCAACTAGGGCTGGTCGGGAATGATGTCCAAGTAAAAACACTTCAGAACACTTTAAGTTGGTTTATTAAACCATATACACTCAACTACGCACTTAACACAAAAGGTCACTGCAACTGCACTTTAATAATTCACTTTAATAATTTTCCATATCACTTGTTCACTCTTCGATCGCTTAGAACTGAATAATCAACCGGCCAAAAGGCCCAGCTTTTATACCTAAATCGGTCCCGCCTAGAAAATTCCACACATTTCCCGAAGCTATAGCTATCCCTTTCTTTATTCTAGAATACTTTAATGTCTTTGTCTTTCCTTTCTATTCGTTCCAGAAACTAATCTATACATACTATATAGGTAGGCATGTATAGCGAGTCGCTCGGGCGCAACTACTATTACTTATTCTGTTTACCTAAAATCACCTCGATTTTGAACTCTATTTTAAAACAACAAGTTTATGAAGTATTCTTAACTATTTTGAGCCTTATCTAATCCACATAAAGTCGTCGTCGCTAACAACAGTCTTCAAGTACCAGTTATTATTTTAAATTATACAGTTTGTTTTAATGTACCGAGCTATCCTATTTATTATGCATACAAAATATTATCATCAGGCTTCAAAATAAAAACGTATGTTTAAATAATACATGTTTATTTCTTAGAAATAAAACAATGAATTTGAAATAAGCACTAGTTGATTGATTATACTATACATGTCCGCCATTGGATTTGTGTTACTAAATAATTGATATTTGGTAATGTGCTGGTGTGGTGCACAAACGCAGCGGGGCGGGGCGGCGCGGCGCGGCGCTCAGTCCAGGGACTTGGGAGGGTAGTAGTTGAGGTAGACCAGACCCGACGCCTTCGCCTGTGGAACAAACAAACGTTTACTGAATGCACATTCACATAATACTAGCCTCTGTAGTGGGGAGCCTCCACAGAGAACCTCCAGCCAGTGGTGCAGGCTCACATGCCTCCTGGAACAGAACAGACAGCCCACAGCACTCGGGGACAATGTGGATATTTGTTCTGCAGTTCCAGAGAGTATCTACTTACAAACTGTATTGAGTATAAATATTCAGTTATTGAAGTGTACATCCTACTAATATAAACGCGAAAGTTTGTTTATTGCTCTTTCACGCAAAAACTACTGAACGGATTTCAGCTGAATTTTTGCAAAAAGGTAGTTCTAGGTCTGGAAAAACACATAGGCTACTTTTAATCCCATATATCAGCTCCCGTGGGATAGGCGTGCGAAGCTAGTAAACAAATAAAGCTAAAATTGTGTATTCTTCAAATATGTTGCCTTCTGTTCTTTTCACTGGGCATTATGGACAAGTAGTTAAGCTAAAGCAAGGTCAGTATAGTGCCCTGGACACTCAACATGTCCCAAGCTGCATCAAACAGGTAAGGTACCAGGATCCTATAGAGACACACCCCCGGTTTCTCGAACGCTTATTATTTTGACAAATTGTTGACAATTTGTCAGGCTGTACACGCACTGCTTTTATTACTCGCGTGGTTTTTTTTGCAGAATTCTGTAACTTAATGGAAGTTCACTAGCGGAAAAATATGAATGTTTGGAGCACTATAAAGTTGTAGGTAGCTAAAATAGCAAGGAATTTTATTCGTCGTACGTGTAAGTTACGTTAAGCACGCAGGTTATATTCCGCGAGATTAAAATTCACGCTGTCAGATTCCGCAGTGAGTATATAACGAGCCGTTGACTATCCATTCAATGTGACAAGCGTTCAAGAAACCGGGGGACACCAACCCTTCTGTCACATGGATAAGAAGAAAATCATGCCAGTTATTAGTGGTAGTGGTGTGAGGCAGGTGGGTGGGTGGGTAGGTGTTACCATGACGATGGTGCCGGCGGTGAAGGCTATCCCGAAGAGCAGTGCTGCGTTGTACCGGCGCTGGTTGGCGTCGTACTTGGCCTGCCAGGAGCCGCTGGGCACGGGCAGGTCGTCCATGGTGGGCGCGCGCACCTGGTGCCCTCCCGGGGGGTGGTAGCGACGAACTGCAATCATTCATTATACACACATTTAGCTCTTCTATTTAATATACATATTTATTATTTATTATATTTCATATATTTAGCCTAAGTAGATACTGCATATTGATCTTTTATTTTGAATTGTCCAGTCCATTGCAACATTTCTGACCAAATTGTGATATCTATTTAGTCAACAAGGTCTCAGAATATTAAAAATACCATACATCTATCCAATTTTAATCATAGTAGAAGTATGTCAGTAGATAAATTGAACATTATCAATATGTTTACCTATGTGAGTATGTTACCATATGAGTATGAGTATGAGTATGTATATTCAAACCATTTTACATCATTCTCCAAAACTACTTGGGTACCACTATTTTAGCACAATTACACAGCGCAAAACATGAAACAGGAAACATTATTCTTTAGTTTCATCATATATAATAAGTTCATAACCATAAGAATTTGTTTTTCTAAAACTATGTTGTGTGTGCCGTGCTATGAGCACAGAGAGATAGATGGTGGTTTCATTTTAAGCTGACGCTTTCCATGCATATCCTTCCATCTGAAGTTTCTTTCATAGAATACCAAAGTGTGCCATTAATGTCTATGCCCATACAATTCTGATACTAAAGTGACTAACAGTTTAGGGCCTAGGGAACTGATTAATTTTGATGATTCAATACATTTATTTAACCAGACTTAACATTACAGAGTACTCCGAGTGTTAGATCTAAATCTAGATGATTATTATTTTTATGATCTTCATATTCTTTTAATTGGTAACAAAAAAGGCTTTGAGCTTACATTTAATTAAGTATATTTTCGATATCATTGCTATCCTCTACTCACTAAAATACTTAATAGGTACACATTTTGAGTAAAATTCCTTTAAGATGAGGCATATTTAAATAAGTAGGTACTTATTGACATTCGGCTGTTGTTTTACATTTTGAACAAAATATAAAGCATTTCCCTGTTCTGAGATTATAACTTGAAGGTCTCGCAGTAAAGTGAAGGTAGATAAGCTGACAGACCGCTGTTTCAGGTTAGATAAAAGTGAAGTTATGTAACAAAAAGGATTTCTTACTGATTCACCTATTTTGTTCATCATTACAAAAGACAAGAGTACTATTGATCTAAAAGTAAAGTCATTACATAATAAAAACAATAGAAACTTACAATTAGGTCTAACGAGGACTATTCAGTAAATAGATCTTTCGGTGACATTTTGCGGAGGATAACAATGTGGTCTTTGGTCTTACCTTGCGCCTGAAATAGCCTCGACACGATAGAACGCGATCCTTGCATCTTTTCTACAAAATACCGAGGTTTTTGGTGGAAATTGGAGGAGTTTTTAGAAAAGAAAAACTCCCGAGTCGACAAGACAAGCAGAATAATGTTTCCAACATTAACTAACTAGGTAGGAAGGAAGGGAGTTTTATGGAGTGTTTATTTCAGTGTTGCCAGATCAGAAGACCTGTGTAAGTAGATAGATACCTACTGGTTAATTATCGTCTTTTTTTCGCATTATCGTACTTTTTATAACTTTACCGATCGATCAATCGTACTACGAGTAGAATAGAAAGAGACTAATTAATAATAGTGCTTTAATCTGAATCTGAAGTCTCGCATAGTTTGCATAGTGTAGAAACAGATGTCTTAGCTATTTCAACGGTACTTCTTTTATAATCTGATATTAATTAAACGCAGAAAAACCGCTTCTGTTAAACAAAACAAATGCATAATGCTACCTTCACTAACAGTAATTTAACTATTATCCTAGGTACGAATAAACTATGAGTAAAGTAACTACACTCATGCACAAATATATAAAGGAACGCAAGAATATATATATATTTTTATTATGTTCATATCACGCACTCGCCATATAATATAATGGCCAGTGCCACCGGTATATTACTCGTAGTATACCGGTGCATTTAATTTGAAATAAGAAGGATTTCTATCGTCTTTTGTTTCGGCTTTGTGTTAATTTCATTGATTACGAGTACCTACTGCAAGAAAATTTCGCCGCGTTTCTGTTTTGTAATACCTACATAGGTACTGCATATTATTACTAATATAATATGCAGTACCTACATACCTATGTTATTAACTTTTTTTATCAAGAACACTTTGTGGTCGTCTTACGTACACGTCATCTTTATGAATTAAGTTTTTTTTTTTTTTTTTTTATTTAACAAAGGACTTTGTCGCTTAGCGACCACACCGTCCTGTAAAAATCAATACAAATAATTTATAATCTATAACTATACACTTATACTCGTAATGCCGGATCTCAGCGTGGCTCAAGTCTCCAGAGCTATCACTTTGATTGAAAATGGGAACACTTACAATCAAGGCTCAAGCGTTACGAGTACTTATCCAAGTCTGTCATATTTCGAATAATGAAGCGATACCGCCAGACGATGAGAAGGTTTCAGATTTCAGATTTCAGATACATTTATTGGTAAAAGATGATAATACACGTCAAAAATGGTATTGGTACATAACAATTTAAAAATTATAATAAAAAAATACAAGCTGCAAACGACCGCCATCTTTACGATTTCGGTAAAGGATCGCTAAAAACTTACCGGGCTGTCTAAATTGCTCGCAGTTACCTTTACCGAAATCGTAAAGTTTGCGACAAAAATTGTAAAGATGGCGATAAAAATGAATAGTTCCGATGGTAAATCAATATGAATATTAAAAATTTGACCTTTTCTTTAAGTTATTCTACTGTATAGATATTGAATCATTTGAAACTTGATTCTTGTAAAGGAAATTAAAATACCTACGTTAAAATATATCCGGTAAAACTTTGCGACCGATGTCGACATAGATGACTATCTATGTCGAGACTGCTTGCCCAGCCCGCTCGCTTGACCTAAACCCGATAGAACACGTAGGTACCTATGGGATAGGCTGGTAAGACAAGATAAACAGATAAATCCAGCACCTCAGCTAACTTGAAACATCTCAAAACCGCATTTGTAGAAGAATGGATTCTCATCGCACAAACTTTTAATGACGATTTAATAAAAAAAAAGTATGCCCAGACGTATGCTGGCAGCTTTGACAGCAAGAGGAGGGAGGTAAGTAAAACTAATACTGTGTGTTGTGTGCCACACTAAAAAAAACAATGGTTGCCATTTTTGGAATGGCAACCTCATATTGTGTAAAATTGTGTGCTCCCACCTCAGTCACCGTCGGACCGGGGCGGCGGCACGGGCGGTCGTGATCGCGTGAAATATTGTTGTCTCTATCTCACATAAGTCTTATGTACGTCTTTCCGTCTTTGTTGTTCTTTGTATTGCACAGGACTGGGAATATAACTGTGAGCGTAGCGTATGTGTTTGCGTGTAGTTGTAACACATGCCAATTTTTGAGTAAGCGCTGGGAGAACGTAACCTATCTTCCCTTTTTAATTAATCAATGGTTTGAACACTATTCAAAATAATATTTTATTATCATTCCTATGATAAATTATAAGAAATAATGTTTTTAATAAATCAATGAGTATCCAACTCATTGATTTATTAAAAACGAAGATAAAATAATAATAATAATAAATAATGCTGGACAATTCACACAGCATTATCTAGCCCCAAGCTAAGCAGAGCTTGTGTTATGGGTACTAGATAACTGTTATACATAATACAAATACACTACATAGATAGATATTTTTTATTTTACATAGAAAACATCCAGAACGCCCTGAACAAATATCTGCAGATCATACAAATATTTGTCCCGAGGCGGGAATCGAACCCGCAACCTCCTGCGTCGCAAGCGGACCTTCGCCCACCGCGCCACAGAGGTCGTCGGAGATGAGGTACTGGTTGCTCGAAAGTGGCAACCTCAAATTGTGTAAAATTGTGTTCTCCCACATCAGTCACCGTCTGACCGGCGGCGGCGCGGCGGCGCGGCACGGGCGGTCGTGATTCGCGTGAAATATTGTTGTCTCAGTCTCAGTTCGGTCCTAGATACGTCTTTCCGTCTTTGTTCTTCTTTGTATTGCACAGGACTGGAAATATAACTGTGAGCGTATGTGTTTGCGTTAGTTGTAAGTAACACATGCCAATTTTTGAGTAGGTAAGCGCTGGGAGAACGTAACCTATCTTCCCTTTTTAAATCAATGTGGATACTAGTTCTATTGAATTTAAGCGAGAACTTTACTGATCTTAATTGTTGTAGGTATGTCCGAATGGACAAACTGTTGGATCTATTAGGTAGGTAAGTAGGTACTTGAAGTTCATAAGACCAACTATGTAAACACAGGAAACAATTCTTTTAGTTCCCTATTATTTGATGCTGTCACAAGCATGTGTGCGTTTTGCAAAAATTCTATTTTTGGTATACTCATACTCATACTCATATATTTATTCGCCGTAGGAGCACAAGGCACACTTGGTTATGTCAATTTACATTTCACATTATACTAAAAAAATAATTCATAAAGTAACACAAAACATAGAAATTAGTATTTACTTAAATAGATCTGCTGTAAATGGGCATTGTCAATAAACTGTATAATTATAAATATAGACTAGAGCTGCTGTAAAAGGGCATTGTCAAAGTTAAGACTATATAAAAGTATAAAGATCAATATCACAGAAGGGGTCGCATGTTCATAACAATAATAGTGTAATGGGACATAGCTTGACCTGTCGATTGATTCAGGTTCGAGATTCGTGATAATGAAAATTTAAGTAAAATGGTCATCCAGGTGTAATAAATCAAATCAAATTAAATTAAATAAAAATGTCAAAATTTTGAAAAAGATATAAAAAAAAAAAATTAATGAATTATATATATATTTCCACATGTCAAATAATACTCTGGTCGTCAAAGATTTCTTGTATAGTGTAATAGGTTTTTCTTATTACAATTTCCTTCATTTTTTTCATAAAAAGGTCATAATGTAAACTTCTAATTTCGGAACTAATTTTGTTGTAAACTTTTACACCATTACACAGAAAACTTTTTGACACTTTAGCTAGTCTACGGTTTGGGTTCTTAATGTTACCACCATGTCTTGTGTCATAATTATGAGAAGCTCCTAAAGTTGGCAAATCAAGTTGTTTTTTTTTGACATATTTTAGACATTGTAGAATATATTCCCCCTTTAATGTTGCTATGTTTAATTTAGCAAAAGCTTCTCGACACGAGTCTCTAGGCCTGAGTCCAAGGATATATCTAATTGCTCTTTTTTGTAAGATGAATATTGTAATGTATCTAAGTAGGTACTTAGGAGGCCCCACAGAAATTTTAATAACAAGCTACCATTACGATTTCTGTGGGAGGCCCCAAGAGCAGCAGCTATTTTCTGTGTTTAACAATCAACATGTACCTACCTACTGCCTCGTTGGTCTAGCGGTCAGCATGTTCAACCGCTGATTATGAGGTCCGGTTCAAACCCCGGGTCGAGCTAATATTTTTTTTTTTTTTTCAAAGATTCAAAGATTCAAATATTTATTTGCGTCAAACATGGTAATACAGGTGTTAAAGTTTTTCATCATTACTTAAATGTCTTGTTACACTAGGTTAGTTATTTAGCATGTCCATTATAATTATTGATAAGTATAATTTTATTTTGTTGTATATATTAGTGTAATAGTTTAGTAGGTATTATGTGCATTAGTACATATTTATATTTAAGATTTATGTAAACAACCACCGCCATCCTTTATTTTGTCACAATCGTTTTGGTTGCCTGGAAGAAATCGCTTTAAGCGATAAGGCCGCCAGTTCTATTGCTGTTCTTGTCCCTTTATCTAATTAAGTAAATTTATGTTTAATTAAGGTGATGAATAAAGAATGATCTATCTATCTATCTATCTATCTAAAGTTACAATTCATATTGGTGTTTTTCTAGCTAGAAATATTCACAGTAGCAGCCCGGAATCAAAAAATTGGCGGTGTTACATACACCCCCGTGCCTCGGAAACCACGTTAAGCTGTTGGTCCTGCGCCTAACCTCTCCCCGGTCGTGTCTGTCTGCCATCCCATCGGATTATGACAGTGAAGGAATAGAGAGTGCATTGGTGTTTGCGCGTACACTTGTGCACTATAATAATGTCCTGCACACCTGGCTAGTCTTCGTTGAGACTGGCCGAGAGAGAACTGGTTGAGACTGGGGACTGACCGCGCGCCGCGCCGCGCCGCCGTGACCGAAATTTGGCTAGAAGCGTGCAAGTGCTGATAGGTAGACTAAAAACAATAAATAGCGCCTAGATTACACTATCCGCAACGTAATAAATTTGCTTTTTAATTTTGAACGGGGCTCTTCGAACTTCAGTTTTTTTAAGCTATTGCATAGCTTCTATCGCGGGCCTTGAGCGCGGGGACCGAATCCAGAAATTCCGTAACGAGAAAACCTTACGCTCCCCACTCCGACCGGAACAGCGGTGATACTTTTTAGTTTTGCCATCTATCGATGAATAGTAGATTTTTTAATGACTTTCTGAAATATGACGTTTGTCTCTTTAGTTCAGCAACTCGCCTCTAGATGGCATTGCAATAGCTTTACCGCGGCAGTCCCCGAGTGCCACACGTCTTTTTTTTTCTCTCTTCCGCGCTCGTTATCTACCTACCTACTTATAACACTCACACTCGATTTTTGCAGAGCTCAAAACTCGATAGATAGGTACGGTACGGTAAGGAGACCTACCAACTAAACTTCCCCCTGTGCAATACATTTCTGAAATTAGTATGATTTACGCCTCAACGTCAACCCCAACAGCCTAATTTGGTCCACGGCTGGACGCAGGACTCTCCCTGATAAGTGCCTTATTGGCCTTTATCTCATTGGGGTCCATAATCCCCACTCTGGGCATGCGGGTTGGGTATCGCAGTTTTGTTGTAGAATTGTTCTGTTCTACAGGGGGCGCTGCTGACCCACGGGAAAGAGTTGGGGTGGTGCAAATTCTAAGCCAGCTCCACACATCTGATTAATTGATGTGATGACTTACGCGCGCGGGCGAAACCGCGGGGCGCCGCCGCTGTTTATTAATTGAATGACTTTCTCCAAGTTGAGAATGACGGATACCTCGATCGAGGGCATTCGAGGGAGACAGCAGATAATGCCTACTGAAGTACGAGCGAGAGCGAGAAACAACAAAGAATTCCACATCGCATCGTAACTACGTACCTATTACGTAGGTACCGCGAGCTATCCGCTCGTATCGTATCGTACAGCACAGTACCGAACGGAAAGCGAGTCGCGCTGCGCGTGCGCCTCTGCCGCGCGGATAGCTCGCGTCTATGATCCTTTGTTTACACTTGTGCAGTAGCACCTATCTACACTCAGCCACTGACATTGGTCGCCCGCTCGGGCAGTGTACTCGGATCGGACTTGTTCACAAACAATGCGGGGATTAGATGCAGATGGTTCATTGGTGTCCTAATGGAGTGGGTCAAGAGAGCGATGTGCCGCGGCGGCGGCGGCGGCGAGCCGGCGCCGGGGGAGGACGAGGAGGCGGGGGGCGCGGGGGTGCTGGAGACGGCGCAGGAGCGGCGCGAGCGCTGGCGCAGCGTGTACGTCATCTACTTCACCATGTTCCAGATGTCGCTGGGGTTCAGCATCGCGCTCACCGGCGTCTATCCCTACCTCGACAAGGTACCTACCTACCTACCTACCTACCTACCTACCACCTCTCAACATTACAGATACCAGAGCCTGGTATCCAGGGTCGCCCAAAAAATTACGTCTGTCAAAAAAAAACAAATTGGTCTTAATCGACTATTTCCAACCAGGAACACTTTTCCCAAAGTAACGCGTGGCGACTCAGTGACTGAAAGGGGTGTGTATATGTATAACTGCACCCAGAGCCCTATGCTGATAAAAAATGACTTGCTTCCCGTAAAGTAGGTACACAGCGACCCAGACGAGCTTAAATGTAAATTACATTTTAAATTACTATTGAATGAGTGACATTGTTGCCAAAAATTTGCCCCACCCTGTATAGGTATTAGGTATGTTAATACAATTTCGATACGATAGGTAGGTTAGGTAGGTACAGGTACCCCATGAAATGTAACGACAACCTTCTTAGGGCGAGTCATGTTGTCCCTTCACTTAGTGGCAGGGCGCGGGGAGGGGGGAGGGGACAACTGGTCCGAATCAAAGACCAAGGACGAGATTGAAAGTGAGGTCGTCGGACGGAGTGGCCGCGGAGGTGCGCGCACCAGCGGCGGCAGGGGGGAGGGGAGGGTTCGCCCCTGGTACAAGCTACAAGGGGTGCCAAGATGGCACTAGAAGTCGGCGGAGTAACTATGAAAACCTCACCAATTTAAAAAAAGCCTGCGGCTTACTCCACTCGCCTATATTTTTTTGTATTACTTTCACAATCAACCGCAATCTTTCCAAAATTTTAAGGGCTCGCTCCTCTCGCCGTTATTTACTTTTTTCATACTCCTTATAAATGGTTCATGACCACCAGAAAAAGTAACGAACATTTCGGCGCATCGCTCCGCACGCGCACGCGCCGCCACCACCGCCGCGCCGTTTTGACTTTTTAACCGACTTAAAAAAAAGGAGGAGGTTCTCAATTTGTTTGTATTTTTTCGGTTTCTTTTTTGTATTCCAATTTCCAACGCTACGTCGCGCTCGCCCCGTCATCGTCGCTGAGGCACCGCCTCCGCCGCCGCCGCGCCGGCCCGGCCTGGCGTCGCCCGTTGCGCTGCGCTTTTATGAATGGACTAGGTATAAGTACCTAGTTGCTAGTCAAGTACCTACCTACGAAGATTTATCTCAGCGCATAGGTGTTCAGTGCCCACAGTAGGGCCTACCTTAGGTGTTCTTACCTGTCTACCCTGTTGCAGTCTGTCAGTAGGTACTAGGTAGGTACCTACTCATAACATAGAAACACAGGCGAGATAAACACGCTCCGAGAGTTCTATAAATACACACGCAGCGCGCTTGAAGGGCACTCCGAGGACGACATTGTATGTGATGTGTCACGTAGACGTTGCTGGCCATAGAGAGATTGTTAGCTAGTAGGTACGTGTTGCGTGCGTGCGGTGAGACATAGTTTAGCTAGGCACCTACCAAGTGCTTGTTTTGTTACTGAGTGCTGAGTGCCGCGTGGCTCCTACCTTCACACAGCTACAGCTGTGCGCCTGCGCCGAGTGGGACGCAGGCCCTCGGCCCTTGCCCCTCGCAGGCCGGTGGCTGAGAGCTGGCGCGGCGCCAACGCTCAGCGTGACGGTTTACAACTTTTGACAGTTAAACAACAAATACCTACCAGTTATAGAACCATCAGTTTTTTGAAATAGTTAGAAAAGTATGGAACCTAGAAAAATTTCTTGAACTGTAATACAAATTCATACCTTCTATTTGATGCACCGTACATAAGTAGTAGTTATTTTTAATTACGTTACAATTTGTAAGTAGGTAGGTTAGGTACCTAGTACCTACTAGGTAGGTACTAGGTACCGTACCGAAACGTTTCCATAGAAACAACGCGCGCGAAACCGCGGGCAGAAACTAAGTCTCTAATATCTCGTATGTCTTCTAGTTTCAAAGATATTAGATTTATTTAATTTCCCAGGTACCATTTCCACCGCGTCATCTCTGTGTTGCCTAAACTTGCGTTACCTCTCCTTGCCGCTGGTATCGGCACTATTGAAATAGTAGAGAGTGATCTGCAGAGCACACTAAAACATTCAAAAACACTTGATCGTAAGAAATCGGCTGGCCCGGAAGGTCTACAACCACGCACCAACTGAGCTCCATGTTTGTCTTCTTTTCAGTCGCTCCATTAATGGCTGCTCTAGTTTTGTTTAAAAAAACTATAACTGACTTCAATTTTTATAGTTTTTTCATAAATTTTCATGAATCCCATTGTCAGAACTGAACCAAATTAAAATGGGACCACACGAAAAGCACCAGCTTTCATATAAAAAAGAATTATGAATATCGGACCACCCAGTCAAAAGTTCTGAGCTAGCAAACATAAATAAATAAAGAAATTCAGTCGAATTGATAACCTCCTCTTTTTTTGAAGTCGGTTAAAAATGCTCCTATATCCCTTCACTAGATCTCCCAACCCCATTCATCATGTCAATACAATCAACAACCAACACTTGACTATGACTAAGTCATCGGTTTGATTGGCTTAACCGTACCACAGATAATATAATACTCGTACTACACTAACCGTACATTATTGTTATTGTATGTATCTACTAAGTAACTTTTCCTAATTGAGTGTTTTGTATGCATGGTTTGTTGGTTCGAAATATTGCTAGAATACTTTGAATTTGTTTATTTTAAGGACACCTTACATACTGTTTACTCATAAGCGGAAACTACTAGGCTTAACTTAGCTATAAGTTCAATCCAATATTTAGAGGTAAACCTATTGTTTTCCAAATAAATTTAACTGTGGATATCATGAGGAATTTTGTTAGTTTTTTTATTAAAAAAAAAAGACGTGTGGCACTCGGGGACTGCCGCGGTAAAGCTATTGCAATGCCATCTAGAGGCGAGTTGCTGAACTAAAGAGACAAACGTCAAGATTTTTTCGTTACGGAATTTCTGGATTCGGTCCCCGCGCTCAAGGCCCGCGATAGAAGCTATGCAATAGCTTAAAAAAATCATTCACTACTTACAGTACTAATAGTAAATAGTAAGTAAAAGGCGCAGGGGCGCGTTGAAATCTTTTGTACGTGAGTCCGACGTAGCGGTTGCTACGGAGCGCAAGAAGAACATTCACGGAGGTATAGGAATTCAGAAATGAAGGGGAAAATGAGATAGGTACATCAGAGAATAGAGGATAAATTCATCTGCTGTTATGTCTACTTAAATACATTCTAGTACCTACTTAATGTATAGATATCCATACTCTATAGGTAGGTTTGACAGTCGTATTAACATAAATGTCAAAAGCAACACGTATTTTCGTTCGCACCTAAATTCCCAAAAATCAAGCTTAGCTCCCAACACGTGCGTAATGGTGAAATCCGCAACGACGTATATGTCCAGGGATTTTACGAAAACACATCTATCGAATATTTAAAACATTGTTTATTTATTTAAGTACATATTTATGGGAAAAAATTTAGCTACTAATTAGAACTCGCGGAAATGTCCTATTTTTATAATTTTCTAATATTATGAAAAGCACACATCCCCGTGTAATGTCCCATGATCCTATCCATCCATGATTGTTTAGTAGAGATCGCTCTTGGACGATAAGACTAGTCTACCAATTGTCACTTAGTTTTAACTTTTCCTATTGTAAATAGTTTCTTTTAGATTGAAGTGTGCAATAAAGTATTATCTATCTATCTACATATATGTCCATGTGTACGTGTACCTTTGGAACAGCATGGTACACTATAGGGTATGCCGTAGTGTACCTAGCCAGTAGAAGAGCAGCGTGAGGAGTGCTGATGCGGTGATGTGTTGCAGCTGGAGCCGGGGTCGCAGAAGGAGGTGCTGGGGTTGGCCGTGGGCGCCAACCCGCTGGGCCAGCTGATATTCTCCCCCCTGCTGGGCTACTGGGCTAACCGCGCAGGCCGGGCGCGCGCGCCGCTGGTCGCCTCGCTGGTGCTGTTCGTGCTGGCCAGCGTGCTGTACGCGCAGCTGCACCTCACGCGCCCGCACGCGCAGTACTGGATGCTGCTGGCCAGGTTCCTCATCGGAGTCAGCTCGGGTGAGTGCAGCCGCGTGCGGCACTCCGGTAACTTTCGGTTCTAAGGAGCACTCCTCCGCACTTCGTCTGAACGTTCTCCTTCTCTAGGGCATGCCCTACATCGCGGACTTCATTCGTTGTGTTTCTTGACTACATTGTGAAGCATTAAGGTGGATGAACCTCTCTCATATTGCGAAACATGGCTTGCCTTGTATAATTTCGAATTATTAAAATTGCACAACTGCCTATACTGGGATTTTTCACTCTAGTTAAATTCCCAAAAATACTTATTAGCGAGAGCTGTTCTAAATAGTTGTGATTGGTGGGATGTGATGTGAGGATTGGTGAGGATTGGTGTTGGTGTTGCAGCGAACGTGGCGGTGGCGCGGTCGTACCTGTCGGCGGCGACGCTGGTGGCGGAGCGCACGCGCTGCGTGGCCGTGGTGTCGCTGGCGCAGGTGCTGGGCTTCGTGGTGGGCCCCGCGCTGCAGGCGGCCGCCGCGCCGCTGGGGCCCGGGGCCCCCTACCCGCCGCCCGGCGCGCCTCAGCCCGCGCTGCGCCTCGACATGTACACGGCGGCCGGCTGGACCAACGCGCTGCTGGGCTCGCTGAACCTGCTGCTGCTCCTGCCGTGCTGCTTCAAGGAGCGCGCCGTGGCGGCTCGCGAGGCCATGCTGGCGCAGGGCTCGTGCTCCGGTGAGTGCAAGCGGTGCCACGCCCGCGCGGTGCGGGCTGCGGGCTGCGGGCGGACTGACCGACGTACTGACGCTCGTGTTGCAGAGAAAGAGGCGCTGGCGGCGCTGCGCGTGGACCGGGTGAGCAGCTGGACGCTGGTGGGTGCGTTCTTCGTGCTGGTGTTCAACTTCGTGCTGCTGGAGACGCTGGCCACCTCGCTGACCATGGACCAGTTCGCGTGGAGCAAGCAGCAGGCCATCGAGTACATGGGCGCGCTCATGTCGGCCGGCGCGCTGCTCGCCGTCGCCACCTTCGCGCTCATCGCGCCGCTCACCAAGATCATAGAGGAACGGTCAGTACCTTTGCTCATTCCAATGATCCTAATCCGAACCGATAATCATTATAATGATTCAAAGCTACCTACTCATCTATCCGTTTGACTGTATTCCTCCTTACTCAATTCGTCTATAGTGTAGTGCAGACATTGAGAGTGGTGTTGTGTTGGTTGGTTCCAGCGCGCTGCTGCTGTGGGGCGGGTTCCTGCTGACGGGGCTGGCGTCCGTGTTCTGCATCCCGTGGGGCCCGGACGGGCCCCCGCTGGCGCCCCCGGACGCGGGCGAGGCGGGCGGGGGCTGCCCGGCCAGCACGCAGCCCTGGTGCCTGACGACGCGCGGGCTGACGGTGCCGCAGTTCCTGCTGGGCTACACGCTGGTGTCGGTGGGGTACTCGCTGGGCGTGACGCTGATCCAGACGATCTTCTCGAAGGTGCTGGGTCCGCGGCCGCAGGGCGTGTGGATGGGCGTGCTGACGGGCGCGGGCTGCCTGTCGCGCGCGCTGGGCCCCGTGTTCGTGGCCGTGGTGTACGCGCGCCTCGGGCCCGCCGCCACCTTCTCCTGCACGGCGGCGCTCACCTTTTCCGCGCTGGCCGCGCTGCGCGTCGTCTACGCGCGCCTGCTGCCGCCCCCGCTCACCGCGCCGCCCCCCGCCGCCGCCGCGCACGAGCTCGCCCCCCTCGCCCCCCTCGCCCGCCCCGACTCCTGACCGCCCCCCCCCTAGGTATTCACGGTAGATAGCCTACTTGAAAAACAAAAGACTGACGTCAGAGTACAAGTCAATGAGATCACAAAAAAATAATAAATGTACGCGCGCGTCGGGTTGTACATTGATAAATGTGTGTCAGCTGCTAATTTAATTTACTGTACAGAATACTTATTGTAGTCACAGTAAATAACATTTGAATTATTATCATAAGTACCTATAATTAAGGAAGACAATGACGAAGGTGAATGCATGTGTGTATGTTCGTGTATGTGTGCTCTATCTACCCCCCTTCAGACCCTTACCTCACGTGTGTGAGGTAAGGGTCTGAAGGGGGGGTCTGAAGCCCCACTTCCCGGGGGAGGGAGGGGCAAGAGGGCGCGGGGAGCGTGACTCGCTACAAAGTGTGCTCTACTTCAAACGGTGGAACTCATTCACTCGACCGCTGTTCATTTGGATTCTTAACCTATTCTAATGACCTAACTACATTGTGTAGCTACAAGGTATAGGTACGTGTGTAGTGTACCTACCAATCAGCCGACTGATAACAACTAACTGTTGTAAAACTAGTCGCTGAGCGTTGATAAGGACATTGTTATAGGTATGTACCTAGTATGTATGGTATGTTAGTGTTAGGTAGGTACATAATATATTATTTCTTAGATTGAATTAGATTGACTTTGTTAGTAGTGGGTATAGAGACTGGCATATCGTAGTGTACTCAATAAGTAGGTATCTACAATATTTTGTGAAGGTACCTACTTGAGTAATGATTGATTAGGTATGTATATGTACCTCTTCGTAAGCCTTGCACATAACATATCACATTGCCGGGCAGAACGGATGTGGGCGATAGAGTCATAAATAAATGATGATCTATGTCTATCCCGGGGAAGGATTTAGGCTACTTCTTGTCCCGGGAAGACGCGCGCAGAAGTACCAGTACGACGTACAAAGTCAGTTATACTGAATCCATAGAGCATGTAGAATGTTAGTAAACAAACCACCGAACCTCGGTGACTATAGGAAAAAGTTGGTGCGTGGACCTTGTACTGAATTTGTATTTATTTATTTACAACGTAGGTACATTTGATGTCGTTAGTTAATATACTATATTTATATTATTATTTATTTACAATAATACGAAAACTTGGCTTTACGAAATACCATAGGGTACAAAGGGAAAAAAAGAACAGACAGACAAATAAATAAATAAATAACTGTTAGATACCACTTAAGAAAGAAAAAAGGAGGAGGAAAGAAGAAAAGATACAATGACCAGAACACAGATGCGAGTGCCTCAGAATAGCGTATGATAACATGACTCTATGGAATTATAGACAGGAACGGTAAACTATAGAGCTAACAGAAACAATAAAGGAAGCAATAAAGGCACTCGCCGACGTGGCGCCGTGTATAATGGAGTCCTTATTCAGTTGTTCCAATGTCTTCAGTTGTGAATGTTGTGATGCGACAATTTCATCCTGATGATACAAGCACGCTCGACCTCGCCCATGTTGTTTCAGTGCAAGGTTCCATTTCTCTTTGACTACTCGCGTTTTGTACTGGATGGAATGTCTTCTAATGTTTACTTTGACCAGGTTCAGTCCCATTCTGGTAGAGCGCGGAGCATAAGGTGCCTAGCCTACCTATTAGGTACCTACCTACGTTTGAACGGAAAGAAAGTGCAATTCTTTTACATTAATTATAGTCAAAACGTACATGTACAGGGACAGGGTAGTATTAAACTATTATTATTGTTGCCACTAATTTCAAAATATATTAAGTAGTCAGTCATTAATTAGTAGTATCTTATCATTAAGTACCTATCATTAATTTAACTATTGTAAGGATATAAATATTTACATTGTATAATATTTTGATTGTGGGTAGGTTAGGTAGGTATTGTCGAGTGCAGACTGCGACTTCTTATGTCCAGCATCAGCAGGTCACAGCGAGGTCACGCGAGGGGTTCCTGGTTCGAATCTCCTGCTGAAGTTATTTTGCTCAAGATTTTTATTTTATACTGGCTCAACTTTTCCATTTTTGGATTGTATATTTTTGTATATTTTTGTACATAGGTTTTTATAATGCTAATAAGATGTTATGTTTAAATAATTATATTTGGAATCGGGGGTTCGTGTGGGTCACCCCGCGCGAGCTGGCATCACGACACGAGTCAGGGCTCAAACTCGCACCACACATACATAATGTATGCATGTATAATGTACATACATACATACTGAACGGAAGATGGACTTTCAACCGCTGAGTAGGTAATCGATGCACGACACAGCGCGGTTATTTTCCTTCTGACCTCAAAATCGAAAGAACTCATGAATAATTGCCGTAAAGTTGTCAAACAATCGTCCTGACAGTACCTACTACCTAGCATTACTGCAATCTGCACCCGACCGTACCTAGCATTACTAGAAACATGAGTGCCTTCGCCTACTGTGATATTTACATAAAAATAAAATAAATCGAATACAGGTTTCATTTCAACGTCGTCTTTTATTCTGCGTCACCCATTATAATAATATGTAGCTTTGTAGGAAAACATGTTTGTTTGTCCAATTCCTGTTACTTTGTAGTTAGTACTTAGGTATAGGTATAATAAATAACCTACTATAGATACTTAAACAAACGAGTGCACACAATACTAACATCACTCGTAGGTGCATAGAACAACGCTACGTCTAGTGATGCCCCAACTCATCATCGAGACGATACATTTAGGTTATATAATAAGCTATGGTACTCGTAATAACAACGATTTAAATCTTATGGCAATACTGGTGACACCCTATACTCCTTAATAAATAAATAATTAATAATGTGTTATTATCACAGCCTTAATAATATCTACATACAAAAAATAATAATTTTCAGGGTATTCAAAATGGCAGATTCTTTGAATAAGTGCAAATTATATAAATAATTAAAAAGTGCTTATTTTGCTGGGTTTTTTAGGGTGCTTTGACATATTTGGCATGTCGTTAGAATGGTCATAAATTGTAAAAGTTTTTAAACAAATTCTCAGATCACAGGCATGCTCAATTTCTTTTAAAATTCAATATTTTATAATTTTCTCTTTTCAAAACCTTGCATGCCCATATCGGGTTTATTTACCTAGATCTCACGTAATTACTGATTTTATTATTAAGGCTAACATGCTACCTGTAAATTAAAAAGATTGTAAACTATTTAATTTAGTAAAAATCAAGTTAAGGTACTAAATAGTTAAAATTTCGGATAAAAAACGTAGCATTGTCTGTAGCAGCTACAGACAATGCTACGCCGTAGCACATGTACTACGCCGTAGGAGACATGGCTAAGCTACGCCGTAGCAGCTACAGACAATGCTACGCCGTAGCACATGTACTATGCCTAGGAGACATGGCTAAGCCACGCCGTAGCAGCTACAGACAATGCTACGCCGTAGCACATGTACTACGCCGTAGGACACATGGCTATGCTGCAGATAACGCTACGATGTGTAGCTCCTGTAATGCCGTGCCGGCCATACTGCGACCGCATCTCTAGTCCTTAGCTTATCGTTCCCGCCATACAATTAGTCAACTATACTTAAGGGCCGTCAGACTAAAGGTACATAAACCACCCTGGATGTAAAGGCCTTTGATAATGATGATGATGATGTAACTGGAGAAGCTACAAGACAACGGAGTCAGGTGTCCGCGGAGAGTACTGTCGGCGCGGGCGCGGCGGGCGGCGCGGCGGGGCGCGGGGGCGGCGCGGCGCGCAGCGTCTCGGCGGCGCGCGCCGAGTGCGGCAGCGCCGCGTGCCGCGTCTCCGGCACCAGCAGCACGCTCAGCGCCGCCAGCAGCGAGCATGCGCCGTACAGCGCCGCTTGCACCGACACATTCTGTAACATACAATACCTGCGGTACAGTTCGTACGTGGAGACTGGAGACCAGTGTACAAGCTGATGGAAGAGCCAGCTTAGTGACGGGTTCGAAGAGTATTTTCTAGAAGTCACCACGTCACCTGCAGATATAGACATGCATAAAACACGCACCTACAAGATACGCACCTACTGAAGTGACTGTCAACAGTCGTGCTGGCAATGTACCGGTTAGGCATGTGCAGGAAGGACAGCACGCGATACGGTTCCAAAGTCACGACTGATGTGGTCGCTGTTGTAAGCTTTTGTATTGCAATGTAAGGTGTGTCTCACCAGCAGCGGTGTCATCGGCGCGGCGATGGAGCCGAGCCGGCCGACCAGCGAGCAGGCGGCCAGCGTCGAGGTGCGCGCGCGCGTCGGGAACAGCTCCGCCGTGAACACGTACAGCCCGTTGAACGCGAACGTGATGGCCAGCTTGCCCACGAAGAACAGCGCCAGCCGCCAGCCCGCGTGCGCTGCAACACACCCCTCGTCACCTCACCTCACCTATATTTTATTCGGGGAGGAAATTCGTTTACTGGGGGAGGGGGGGGGGGACCAGAATTATGTGGGACTGGATGCCCCGAGAAAGTATTAGAACCTCTCTGGTGGCCCTCTGTCGCGAACGGGAACAAAGGCCTACTGCGGCCCGACTGGCGTCCTCTCTTCCTCCCATACATGGCCGGCGCGTCCACCAGTCCACGCACCAGTGTGCGTAACCCATTCTAGCGTTAGCTTTCCTCCCCCCGGTTGGGGCACAGACAGACATTCACAGTCTCACCTCACCGCCCGCCAGAGCTCGGCAGGAGGCTGAGAGAGGCCCATCGCACTGCTCGCCTACTACGGATCCTCCTTACATCTCACGGCTCATCGAGATCAATGTACTACGAAAATTTGTATTGATAGGTTGATGACGCGTCCTGTTAGTAATTAAACTGCAGTTAAAGTTTATTTTCGTTCCGTGAGATCTAAGTAACATCGTGTTTAGTTTTTGAAAGAAAGCTGTTCGGAGTCGCTACTACGTTGTAACTGTTGTAAGTGAGTTAGGTACCGATGAAGAAGGGCGCGACGCAGGCGGCGCCGCAGAGCACGAACGCGCCGCACACGGCGCGCCGGCGGCCGAGGCGCTCCAGCGCCATGGCCAGCAGCAGGCTGGCCACCACCTCCATGGCCATGTTGAGCGCGAAGTTGACGTACTTGTCGCCGGCCAACGCCACCGAGTTGATGGTGAGGCCGTAGTACACGAAGGCCACGGCCACCCAGCTCCACGCGCACAGCGCGAGCCGCGCCCGCAGCGCGCGCGACCGCAGCACGCGCAGGAGCGACCGCCCTGCGCTCTCCTTCTCTCTCTCTGTCTCGCCCGCGGCCGCCGTCTCCTCCGCCACCACCTGCTTCATTACCTCCTCGTCCAGGGTCACCTGCGCCACAAATACACATCAAAAGACTGCTCCGATTATTCAGGACACATATGTTTTTATTTACATCTATACATTTCGTCCGAATATAAAGTCCCTATTAATTTTAGATTCGGACCTCTATCCAGAAAGTGAAAGTGACAACTCGTTCGAATCTCTTCTTACTTTTCAAGGGTTCTTCATCTTAAACATCCAGCCATAAATGCTGCCAAGATGGAATGTAGGCGAGGTACTGTAGAATCTTTGTGATTATGAGATTGTGTTATACGCATGTACCCATACCCTAGAGTGGGAGAAGTAGCTACGGCCGTATCCTGACCTGTAGGTATACCTTTAGTTAAAAAATGAAAGTGATAGACCTTGTTCCACCTTGCCGCCTTCCTGAGCACCTTGGCGGCGTCGTGCTTGCGGCCGCGTGCGTGAAGCCAGCGCACGCTCTCGTCCAGCAGCAGGCGGTAGAGCGGCAGGAGCAGCGCGGCGCCGTGCACCAGCAGCAGCAGGCGCCGCCAGCGCCGCACGCGCCACGCCAGCGCCGCGAACAGCACGCCGCCCAGCCCGTACGCCACGCCCGACAGGCTGGCGAACGCGGCGCGCGTGCTCGGTCGCGCCAGCTCCAGCGCTGCAACCATACTCAAACATTCTAGTTCTATGGCTGCCACACAACACGACATGACTATCCGAAACTCTTCGCACTCTACTCGACCGATGAGTCAGAGAGAGCCCGCGCCGAGACAACCGACACCACACACTGCACGGTCAATATTTTTGATTGGTTCAGAAAAATAAATTGTCGACGGATTTTCTATTTTACTTATGACAGGTTTTACTTATTTGTACTGCAAGTGCATACTTATCCATACGTTATACTTTTAATAATAGATAACATAAAGGTTTTGTTATTAGTATAGGCATGTTGACTGACTGAGCACGTAGGCTGCGCTGGTGAAGCCGTAGCCGAGCGCGGCCTCCAGGAACTCGAGCGCCAGGTACATGGGGTAGTTGACGGACAGCGCCTTCAGCACGCCCAGCACGCCCGTGCAGCCCGCGAACACGCAGAACGCGGCGCGGCGACCGAACCTGCAACCAACAGCTGTCTGCACTCCGCGCGCCACGCCACCAGTCTGTACGCCGCGCGATGTGTGTGTGTGTGTGTGGTCTCACGTGTCGGACACGTATCCCGTGAGCAGCAGCGCCAGCGGCAGCGCGGCGTTGCGCACCGTGCCCACCAGCGCGCGCATCCACTCGCGGCAGCCCAGCGAGAACTGGAACAACCACTTCACATTACCACTTCCACAGAAGCGACGGCTGCTCAAATCATACAAATAATTAGGTACCCCAATATTTATGGTCTGCTAAAATAAAACATCTGCTATTTAGTGTTTTTTCTGTCTGACTTATGTTAATAGAAGAAGACAGAGCGAAATTTAACAGTGTGCTAAGTTAGCAGATTATGAATAAAGGGGTAAGACCCTACAGTAATTAGCGTGTTATGAACACCAGAGAGTGAACAGTCGTCGCCGATGGTCATAACACGAGGTTCCCATAACATGCGCATTGTTACACGGTGAAAACACAAAAGTAAGCCAAGGACTATGTACTTGTTAATTCGGCCCGGTAGACCTTATGCACTCAGGTGTACCATATCTTTATACTTAAACACCCGTATCACCTGTGTATAAGTGTAGATTTCGTGTACCTGGGTGATCCAAGCACAGCTTTCAATAGACAACGCGGCAGACTTAATTCACCTGGGTGGTTTAAGTGCTACGCGGGTAAAATTGATGCACCTGGTCTAGATATTAACTATTCTGTTAGGTACAACAAATCTCCTCCAACTCTGTTCAACCTCCTTTTATGACAGCCTTACCTTTACCTTCTGCTGATATATTATGCGCTATTGAAATAATCCCGTCTTGCATCCTCCAATCTTTAAAAACTCTCGATTGTAACAAGTCAGCCGGTCCTGATGACATTCACCCACACATCCTCAAAAACTGTGCGAGTTTTCTCGCATACCCTGTTTCTCTGCTCTTCAAAAGATCTCTAACAGAAGGAGTAATGCCAGTAATTTGGAAAAGTGCATCTATAACACCCATCCATAAAAAAGGCTCGAAACGCGAGGTAGGCAACTACAGACCGATCTCAAAGTTGTGTGTGCTGGCTAGTACTTGAAAAGGTTGTTCATGAACAAGTATACCAAGCTCTTAAGCACTCTTTCATAGTTGAGCAACACGGGTTTCTTAAAGGTAGGTCTACCACCACCAACCTTGTGACTTTTGTCGATGCTGTCACCGCTGGTATGGAGTCAGGGAGTCAAGTGGACATAATCTATACTGTCTATAGCAAAGCTTTCGATCGCATCGACCACTCTATCCTACTCGCGAAGCTCGGCGCTGCAGGGATACGAGGTGATCTACTTCGGTGGTTCACCTCGTATGTCCAAGGTCGTTGCCAAGCGGTAGTGCTAAACGGTTTTGAGTCCTTTCCGTCATTGATTCCCTCGGGCGTTCCACAAGGTTCGATCCTCGGCCCCTACTATTTAATATCTTCACTAATGATATTTCCTCCTGCTTCGCTCATTCTAGCTTTCTTCTGTACGCCGACGACTTAAAGATAATGAAAAATATAACCTCCCCTTCTGACTTCTTTCTATTGCAGAAAGACCTGGACAACCTCTACTCTTACTGCTCTCTAAACAAGCTACACCTTAATGTTCAGAAATGCTACTGTATATCCTTTCACAGAACTTCTCCTTCCTTTACGTTTGATTATACAAGTAATGGCGAGGCGCTGACTCGAACTAACACAATGATTGACTTAGGAATCACACTGGACACAAAATTATTGTTTGACAAGCACGTTGAAAAGATCACAGCAAAAGCAATGAAGACTCTAGGGTTTCTCCTTAGAGTAATTAGGGACTTCAAATCACTTAAAACGCTAAAAATACTGTTCTGCTCACTAGTAAGAAGTACTCGTAATTTGGAATACGCCTCCCAGGTTTGGAATCCTCAGTATAACAAGTACATAACCCAATTGGAGAAACCACAAAAGAAATTCCTCGAATTCATTAATTTCAAACATAATTTTTTTATTCCAGAGTATATCGACAGCTGTAAACACCACCACTTATTGCCACTGGAAAAAAGGAGAGAAGCCGCGGACTTAACTTTTACATAATATTTTACTAAACGTAGTTGACGCCCCCTCTTTCTTATCCGACATCCAATTAAAAGCACCCTCTCGCCGCTCCTCTCGTAGAACCAACCTTAAGTTGCACTTCCCCACGTGCTCCACTAACTACCGTGAGGACTCCTACCTGCCCCGCGCGATGCATACGTACAATACACACTACTCGCAACTTGATCTATTCAACACTAAACAAAACATATTTAAGCACACAGTAACCAAACATTTCTTTGTCAATTCTCAGCAGTAAGTAAGTACTACTACTAATCATTACATAAATAACTAAGTATATACTTACGTTTTATTCTAATTATTTTACATATAATAATATACTATTATTATTATATCCTTTTCTTATAATATAAGGGATGTATAGTAGTGACTCTTCAGGCTAATATCTTCCCTTTATAATTTGTACAAACAGGCAAACCATTTCAAATTTTCATGATTATTTAGATTTAGTTTAGCATATTTTTTGTTCTATAAGTGAAAACTGTTAAGCTTAATTTGAACTACTACTGTTTCTACACATTAAGTTTTTTAAAAGCTGTTTGTTTTCCACATAAATAAATAAATAAATAAATAAACTTTTGAGCGCGGAGGAGTAACATACAAACTCTCTCCTTTATAACTTCATTTTATAACAACTAGGTACGCGAAATGTAAAAAGTAAGAATGTCAAATCGTAGAATGAAAGAGATAAAACAGATTACGTACGATAATGTATTTGGCAAACTATGTGCCGAGCCTGTACCTATACTGTACCTCTGCAAACGTAGTGTCCATAGACTCGTAGACGAAGTGGTCGCAGGGCTGCATGGTGTGGAGGTAGTCGTCGGGACGGCAGGTGAGTGCGGCGGGGGAGGTGTTGGCGGGGGCGGGGCGCTCGCAGGGCGGCGCGCCCAGCAGCAGCGCGCCGGCCGCCGCGTCCGCGAACTGCCAGCCCGCCGGCGCGCCGCCCTCGCACTCCGGCACGGCGCATCTGGAATAACCACCCACCACCACTACAGTTAGCCTCCACTCCGCTTTTTTATTTAAAAATCATTTAAGCTCTTCTAAACCACTGTGTAAGGGGAAGTAATTTTTTTTATTCAATGAAAATCACTGTATAGAGGGGCTATACAATCCTCATAAAATTATTAATCAGCATGACACAGCTTGAAAGCCACCCTGGGAGGGGTGGCTCCGGGAGGGGGCAAATCTCAAAAAGTCGAAATTTGCCCTAAGTCATCCAGACCCCCTCCGATAAAATATGTTGATATTGCCGGTTTACGATCGCGTCTAGTTAGCTTACGCTGTACGCAGTGTAACTATTAGAATCAAATCAATACAGGTGACCTATATGGAGGTTTTCCCTGTTAGATTTGACAATGCCTTTGGCTAACGGAGTCTATCAGCTGGTGTCGGACCCTGCTTCGTGCTGCAGCAGCGAGCGCGTTCACATCTTTTGCATGAAACACGTAGCGATCCCTGGAGGAGACCTTCCGCATAGCAACATCTCTAGATAAAGCTGGGATTTCTCTTTTAAAGAGTTAGGTTTTCACAATATTTAGACATGTTATCGATCTGTGCATTGAATCAGATAAGATTACCGTGAGTTCACAGGAATGTAAGTAGTACCGGCTTGCAGCTCATTTTATAGATGAATAGAAATAATGTCCTCGTTAGTGGGTACTACTTATTATAATAGATTCGCTTATCAAATCTTAGTAGAGATAGACGTCGTCTGAAGATAAGAGGCACGAAATGAAACACATTATAGACTATCGTGTGACGGAGAACACCGCGCCGGCCGGGGGCTACCGACTCGTCTGCGAACAGATGACGTGCGTGTTGTGAAATAAATCAAAAAGTATTCACAAAACACGTAGGTAGCCTAATTTTGAAAATGTTAAAAACATCCGTTTTAATTGCCATAAAATTGAGACGGTTTTACTATTCTTTATCAAACATAGCTGAGAACGTCACGTTGATATCAATTAAATAATTACTAACTTAACACAAGTATATCAAAATCCCTCGCTTGGAACCTTCGATGGGACAGCCAGACTGGTTAGGAAAGGAATTTTTGAGGACTATTTCTGACATAGAAAATTAATAGAAACTTGTATCGAATGCTGAGGTGGGAAAATAATTATTGAGAGTACAGCGTTTAACCATACGGAAAGGCCCTACGCAATGTTGAAGGGAACTGTATCACTCATGTTTAGTGCCGCGGAGGATCTCACCGGAAAGGCACCTGATCAGCCACGAAGATGTAGTTGAGCGAGTACATGGGCGCCAGCAGGTTGGGGATGCAGAGCAGCAGCAGCGTGTACACCTGGTAGAGGGAGAGCGGGCCCAGGCTGTGCAGCGCGGTGTCCAGCGCCGCGGCCGGGGTGGGGGGAGCCTGCGCCGGCGCCGCCATCTCGCTGCGCACTGCCGCCGGCCGCCGCCGCCGCGCGGGCAGGTGAGACATCCACTGCCTATCTGACACTCTCCGCGCGCCCGGCTGATAAGCGCACGCGACGACGACGACGATCGCAACGTTGTTGTGCTCGCATTTCTTATAATATTACGAGTGGCTTTATGAATGTGCACAATAGCAATTTGGAAAGTTGGCGTTTAATATGCTGCGTTAACACACTGCCACGCACCACGCTGCATGTTGCGTGTCGACGCACCTACGCGCGTACTTGCGGGAGTGCAGATCTGCATCATCGTGCGGGTACGCGCGACGCGCTAGGGAGCATGTTTCTCCGCGCTTGAGCGCGTGCTCTGCATGAACGCGCGTGGATGCATTTTCTGTGTGTTGGACTGTGCGTGTTTTCTATATAAATAGAGATACTTACAAGCAACGTTAGAACACGCATTCACGCAACATGCAGCGTGGTGCGTGGCAGTGTGTTGATCGCCTTAACACACACAGTTTAACACAGAGATTTGTCTTCCCGAAATTTTCATCACTCATATTTGGAAAGTCGGTTTGAAGTTGCCTGATAAGCGGGATGAAAAGTACCTACTTACCTATTATTTTAAAGTTATGTAGAAAAGCTTAAGCTAACAAACACAGAACAATACACCCTAACTTAAAACGATAATCAACGGTTCAATTGTTTTTGATATGAGACTTGGCTTGTTGGGAAGTATTGTTTTTGTACTGGCTGAATAGCAGCGCCTGAAGGTTTCAGTTAGGCAAAACTATTTCCCACAGAAGTCCCAGCAGGTACCTAGTAGCTACTGAGGTCATTAAACGAAGAAACAACTTATATAACCTTTCTATTCAGTTTATGGGTCATCCCATGAGCAAACGACCATGAGTTTATATTTGAACGAATTAAATTAATTAGATAAAAACTGAAGGTTATCTACTCAATCTACTATAATCTAAGACCGTTAACATTATTCAAATGCATGTTAAAATGTCTACATGTAGTTTTTAATAATTCAATGCATGTAGGTGTAATTGTGTGGACAAGATTGAAGGAACCTATTAGAGATGCTACGTAGGTCGGGCGGGAGGGATACCGAATATTCGGTGGCCGAATACCGAATATTCGGTTGGACAGCTGGTCAGTGCATTTCACGCGGACAGGTTCGGTTTCGGTTTAAAGATTCTTTATTTTCTCAAAGAACATAAATACAGTTCACTTAAAAAGAGAAAAAACAAAACTTGTACTTAAATTTAAGTATCTACCTGCTTACGTTTATATTTTAGCTCGTGTGTGCTAACTAATTAACATAATCGTACATCTACTTACTTAGTATAAAAACGAAAGAAAAATAACAAAGGCAGAAAATAAAACAAACCAATCGAATACAAGTGGAGGAACAAAACATATATAGGAAACCCACTATCCATCATTTCTTCAGACCAAGGTACTCAACCTACGTATTAATAGAGATATTTTACCTACATAAGAATAAACCAGCTATACCATGTCCATTTTGAATGAGGCATAAACGTATACAAACCGCCCATACTTAACCTAAAATTCACTTTGTTGGCGCGTCCTTTTATACGTAATTTACATTACTTGTCGATTTTAGATCCTCCCTTCAGTAAAAATTGCTTACAATTATATCTGAAACTCGACGCCAAGCAAGTGAGTTTTTGTTATTTGTATCGTAGTTTATTTACTAACATGCTCCATGCTGGATGGATAAACCATAGACAATGCAAAGTAAAAGAAATTGCGATGACACACAGGTCTACCCTCATTTCGACCGGCCGGTGGCCGCCTGGTTATAGGCCTGTTCTATTGTTTAAAAGTGCACGTTGACAAAGGTTTCTGGATCTGTTCTGTTCTCTCAAAAAAAGTTGATGCTGAAAATTTGCCGACAGAGGGAATAGAAATAAGTGCAAGTGCAAAAAGAAGTTTTATTTGTACGAGTAGTAGGTATCCCCACACAGGGCCTGCGAGGGGCGAGGCGGGCGGGGCGGGGCGCTAGTGCAATATTTATTTCTGTGTTTACACGCTGGCACGTGGCCGCTGGAGCATTCAGACGTCGCGGCTCTCCGCTTCACTGCAAACTGAACCGTATCCCTCGCGCGTAGAGTTGTTTCTGTAGCGTCGACGTCCGAGGCCAGCCGGCGGCGGCATCCCTCGGTGTCATTGTCGCGCCGGCGCCGCGCCGCGACGCACGCGACCTGCCTGTGTACCACTTCACCAGCGACACTGCTCTCATCGAGCTCCGCGTCCAGCTCGCCGGAGTGCGACATGTCCCGTGCCGAGCGCGCCGCCGCCGCGGAGGAGCCGTGGTGCGGCGGCTGGGCGCGCTGGCAGGCGCGGCTGGCCCTGCTGCTGGCGCTGCCCGTGCTGCTCACCGGCGCCTACGGAACCAACTACGTCTTCCTCGCCGCCCCCACGCCCTTCAGGTACAACAACACTAGAGTATACCTAACCTACCGACACCAGCGGTCGCTGATGCTCACTGTGATATCCTCAATTTCTTGCGGTAATGTCCCTTCGAAGGTCCTGTCACATATTGCCAATGCATAAATCTGCAGTGAAGCAGATGGATCTGATAGTCTACCTACATCCTGCAGATTTAGTTAAAGAAACAGGTAAAAAATAATACTCTATAACGTTAAAGTATAGAGTACATAATAATATAATTTAATATTTTTTATTTCGTCCGAGAATGTAATATTATATTTCTGTGGATGCGGAGCACGAATTCGCACCAGCCTTGACACCTACCCATCTTTTTAAGAAGATTAGCATCATAAAGAAAATTAGCATCATAGCAAAGATTAGCATCTAAAGTTTTTTTGAATTTTTCGAACAATTATATGTATAGGCACCCAGAACCTCAGAACCGTGAAATAAATTCACAAAGTCAAACGCCGAGTAAGACATTATGATAGCAAAATCTATTTTATTTCGTCAGTACCTAACTACCTACTGCCTTCTGCCCCCAGCTTCTCTTGCATGTCTCGGGAGCAACAGTACTTGATTCCCGCAGTCATCTGGTTATTCGATGTCATTATTAAAAAAAAAAATCCCTTACTAATCAGTCTAATAACCTATTTTAAAATTGTGCCCTATGATGGTACAGTTTCAGCACTACCGTGGCACATCGAATACGTACAATTACAAAGTACCTACTTACCATTGATTAATTAAAAAGGGAAGATAGGTTACGTTCTCCCAGCCAGCGCTTACTTAAAATTTGGCATGTGTTACTCTCAGTTATATTTCCAGTCCTGTGCAATACAAAGAAGAACAAAGACGGAAAGACGGACCGAACTGAGACCGAGGCAACAATATTTTCACGCGAATCACAATCGCCCGTGCCGCCGCGCGCCGGTCCGACGACGGTGACTGAGGTGGGAGCACACAATTTTACACAATATGAGGTTGCCATTTTCGAGAAACTAGTACCTTATCTTCCCTTTTTAATTAATCAATGCTACTTAGGTACAGTATTTTTACGGATCAATTACCTACATTGTTTAGAGTCGTTTTATACACGTGCCAGCAGTAACGCTGCGAGACAAAGCACTGATAAGCGTGTTAGAGGTGACACTCGAGTGGAGATGGTGTGGATGAGACACTCGGCGTTATCTCCAGTTGTTGTACTGTACCTACTGTCTGCGAGCGACGTCTCACACGTGCAGCGCGGCGGCGGCGCGGCGGCACACGTGACACGCGGCGCGGGGCCGCTGCTACCCTGATAGCGGTATGGCACTCCCATTATGAGATAAAGTAATAAACAAGTACTTCCTTCACATTAATATCTCATCATCATCAGCCTAACTAGTCCATCGCTGGACGCAGGCGCCCCTAATGAGGGCTATAGCGTCCTGTATTCAGCTTGCCGCATGCAGCATCTGCCTGCAGTCATTCGAAGGTTGTCATCTCCTACACTACGTTTGCCAAGTCACGGTTTCGGTTCCTCGCGAGATATGGCCGGCCCACTACTTGCTAATTCTTAGAGCTATGTCGATGAATTTGAGCTACACTAATATTTGATAGCGAGGTAAAACCGTTCGTAAGACGGACACAACACAAATAACGGGTCTGATGTCTCGCTCAGATTGCATAGCGTATTTATTGAATGTAGAAAGAGATGCTCTCTATTTCAACGCAGAAAGACATATGTCAGTCATTTCACGCTGTAACGGAGAAGTACCCACAAGCTGTAATTTTCCCGGAAAGATAGGCTACAAAGACTAAGGTATTTTGGATACGACCCATCTCGAAGTGTCCGCGGCGGCTGCTGCTGCTGTGGTTGTAGAAATGGGGAGAGAAGGGGTTCTTGCTTTCGGTTCGATTGAAGACGTTTTTCGGTTTATCTTCTTTAGGTTTCGGCTGAAGTATAAGTACCTAATGCTGTGTGAATAGATGAATGATTGCTTGAGTGACCGAAGACAGTGGCCGGTGTAGCGGAGCGGGTATCGCTGACCCGGGGCTCCGGGGTCGGCTCATCTCTCGCTTATCTTCGCCGCGACCCCGCACCGGTTAGAACCGCATCAAATAACATACTTTTCAAACAAAATAGTTAAAGTCTTGTGAACCGTTCCTAATAAACATCGGGCAAATAAGTTATAGAGAATAAGATAAGGCATATAAATTGTTCCGAGGGTCGATTTCTCTGCGGAACCGGAACTGGCGCACCTGCCCTTTCCGGAGCATCTGCTCCCGTTATCTCTCAATGGTTGAAGGGGCACAAAGCAGCACGTCTACCTATTGATCTGCTAGTTGTGCTAAAACATATAAGTACAGTCAGCTGCGAAAATATGTGCATTCTGACAAGTACCTACGATGACTACTACTTTGTAGAAAAATGTGTGTGTGGACTTTTATTTGATAAGTCCCGAATGGGCTTCACACTAGTTCACACACGGCGGCTATGGGTAATGTTAAATGTATACCTATTATAGCGCGATACATACATCTCATTAAGTCATTGATTAATTTAAAAGGAAGATGAGGTACTGGTTTCTTGAAAATGGCAACCTCATATTGTGTAAAATTGTGTTCTCCCACCTCAGTCACCGTCGGTCGGCACGGGCGGTCGTGATTCGCGTGAAATATTGTTGTCTCGGTCTCACTTCGGTCTTAGATACATCTTTCCGTCTTTGTTGTTCTTTGTATTGCACAGGACTGGAAATATAACTGTGAGCTTATGTGTTTGCGTGTAGTTGTAACACATGCCAATTTTTGAGTAAGCGCTGGAAGAACGTAACCTTCATTAATCAATGCATTATGTACATCTTTCCAACGAAATCGTCAAGAGACCACACACATAACGTCTGAGTACCATCTATTCAGATGTTATTCAAACAAAAAGGGCCCCATTAACGTCTTTATTTATGTTTTTTTATTATGTAAATGTTATTAGGGCTACGAGATGGGAATCTCGTCACCATTTTTATGGTAAGTGATACAGTCAGCTCGATAAGTGATACATCATACATAATTATGTAGGTACAGACAGGTTAACCAACTATTCAGGAACCGAAGATTCAGAACTTGGTCTGTTGCGTGACGGTGGTCCGATGGTATGACATTAGTCCCATAGCTTTCTGTGTTCCCAGATGTCGTGTGCCGGAGTGCGAGGGCGCGGAGTCGACGGCGCTGGGCGCACTGGCGCCCCCGTGGGCTGGCTGGGCGCTGGCGGCGCAGGCGCAGGCCTGCTGGCGGCCCGCGCCGCTGGACGGCACCTGCTCGCCGCACTCCTTCGACAACGCCTCGCGGGTGCCCTGCGAGGAGTTCGTCTACGGACCGGGCAGCAGTATTGTAGCTGAGGTAAACGAACATAAAAATCAATCAAGACCTTTTTTAATTTTTGAATGAATACACACCCCTGCAGTATTACATTTTTTGATCATATGGTATTGTACCGAAAACCCTCAATTTTTCAAAAACCCCCGGAATCCTGTCAAATGTCTGACATGTTAAGATTTATTCTGCTATGCATCTGGTGCACTCCCAGTCCTCCCCGCTCGTGCACTAACGGGCTTCCAATGCTCTCGTCTCCATGACGCGTGCTGTTCCAGCTGGGGCTGGCGTGCCAGGAGGTGCGGCGCTCGCTGGTGGGCACCGTGCACAACGTGGGCATGCTGCTCTCGCTGCCCATCATGGGCTACGTCTCGGACAGGTATGTATCACGTCTGCCATCGCTTCAGGTGCTCATTAGTATTCGTTGCTCTACATTCGCAGTCCATCACTCTAAAGCACTCGCCATCACCGGTCGCAGTTTGATAGACAACATTATGTTATTACTATGGGTTACGTTGCGACTCAATTAGGGTTATCATTTGAATTATCAGTGGTACCTAGTAAAAATAGGTTCCGCAATATTTGATGTGTTCATTATAATGTTATACCTACCTAAGACTAGAATTTTATAGATTTTATGTTTCCTGCTTTAGTAAACATATTAGAACAGGTTTTAGATAGGTATTTGACAATTTGCAGATGACGAGGTTGTTTTGATTTGGGATTGGATTGCGTCGTCTCCTATCTGCGAGACGCAAGTCGGTTCGGATGCTCAGTACCCAACGAGGAAAAACTATGCTGTTGACCTTTATGAGTTTCTTATCGATACCTAGGCACTTATTCGTACAATGTTAGAAGACTTAATCTGAGGAAAGAACGGTTAATGTTTTTCACCTACCCGTGTCTAGATTACATTATTGCAAATGTTGCTTTTGTACTAGAATGTGACATAATATTAATATCAATTCTGTTAGTACGGCCTCTTGGAAGGAATTGAATAAATGTATGCCTTAAAACAGAGACAGCCTAGTACAGAGAGTCGAGTTGTCTCGAAATGTGTCGCTGTTCCACTGCAGGAGTGTGATCTTCTGTTATGGTTCCAGATGGGGCCGGCGGGCGGCGCTAGTGACGAGCGCGGTGGGCGCGGGGGTGGTGGGGGTGTGCAAGTCGTTCGTGACGTCATACGGCGCCTACCTGGCGGGCGAGCTGATGGAGACCGTGTTCGGCGCCAGCGTCTACCCCGCCGCCTTCGTGCTCAGTAAGAACCTTTCTATTGCAAGGTGCGTATACACCGCCCTGACCTCACCTCCAGTTGCATGCTGACCGTGCAAGACATTCTGAACTCGAGAAGAGATGCGTAAAGTCATAACGATCGATCCAGCTACAAGAGTCCGGTATACTGCTTCGAGAACTGCACCTCACTATCACCTCAATCAAAGTTAAGGCTGTGGTGGAGGCTTATGTTTAGTTGTATTCGTTCCAGTGATAGAGTGGCTGGACGCAGAGCACCGCATCCAGACGAGCCTGGTGCTGGGCATCCCCCTGGCGCTGGGCGCGGCTGCGCTGGCCTTGCTGGACTACCTGGCGGGGTCCTGGCGGCTGTGGGCGCGGCTCGCCTACCCGCCGTCCTTCCTGCTGCTGGCATACCCCTGGCTGCTGCCCGAATCCGTCCGCTGGCTGCTGGCGCGCGGCCGGGCCGCCGACGCCGTGGAGGCCATACAGCGAGCCGCTAGTTGGAACAAGCTGCAGATCCCGCAGGAGACGCTGGATACAGTGCTGATGCAACAGAAGCAGCAGGCTGAGGCTAAGGGAGAAGACGAGGAGGGACTGCTTCGTGCTCTGCTCAAGTGAGTTCCACTCCACCGGCTCAGCGAGTAGCGGCTGCAGATGTAGACCAGAGCCGCTGCGGTTGATGCCACGATGTCAGGTTGAGACTGTCTTGTCGTGAGATTTTTATGACAGATCAGTCTTTATCTTAGAAATAGAAAAATTACCAAGGAAAACGAGAACAAAAACATTGAGGAAAAATAATAAGCGAAACATCAGGTAATTTGAGGTCGTTTGGTACCGACAAGACAATAACACAATATCGTAACAATTTTATGTATAAAATATGGTATAAGTTGTCCTTAGCTGTGCTGAAGGCCAGGCCACGGCCGCCGCCGGCGCCTGGCTCGGCTCTCTCAGACACATCGTGCGCGTCACGTGAAAGGGCATGAGATTCGTTTTCACCAAGTGCGGCGATCACATCATCATCGTAACTTCCGTTGGTCGCAGTGACATGAAGACCAGCTTGAACCAATACTTATTAATAATGCTAAAATAGATTAATTAAAATAATTATAATAATTAGTTAAACAATAAACAACATAAAAAATAATTAATAAGCAGACTGATTATGGTAAAATCCCCATTCAGAACTTGACATTATAATTTATAAGCCTTTTTGATGGTCTGGACAGCCATTTGACTTGTCTAAGTACTTATTTTGTAAGTCTAAAGAAATAAACGATTTGACTTTGACTTTGACTTTGACTTTGATTTCAATGGTTTACAAATACAAGAAGGCGAAGGCCACCTAACGCGCTTTCAAATTTTAATGTCAATGTAGGATGGGTGGTTTGGTGTAATTCCAGTGCTGGTTCGCATACATTTGTATTGTGGTTGTTCGTGTACAGGTACGGCGCGCTGCGCGTGCGACTGTGCGTGTGCTTCGTGTGGTGGTTCAGCGGCGTGTTCGTGTTCTACGGGCTGGCAGTGAACGCGCGCGCGCTGGGCGGGTCGCCGCACGCGACGTACGCGGCGCTGGCCGGCGCGCAGCTGCCCGCGCTGCTGGCCAACACGCTGCTGCTGGACCGCCTCGGCCGCCGCCGCCTGCTGACCGCCGCGCTGCTGCTCACCGCCGCCGCGCTCGTGCTCTCCTCGCACACAGCCACAGGTCAGTAAAGTAAAGTAAAGTAAAAATTTCTTTATTGGCATATAAGTTTACATTCAGTTATGAGTCCATAGGCTCCTGAACTAGTTAGAAACAGTGCTCCAGTGCATGCTCCTCACACTGCTGGACCGCAACTCTCGGAGCTATCGACGTGCACTGTACTCACCGCGCTATGAATACATTTTTGCTATCATTCAATAATGCCGTAAGGTTGTTTACTCGGTCCTCTCAAAGTCTAATCACCGACTACCATCTCTGCGCTGAAAATATCACAAGATGTACCTACCTCAGTAGAAGAGAAGATCTCGGTGTAGAATTTGACCCACAACTTAAATTCCATAACCATATTCGCTCGTTTACTGTCACGTGTTTCAAAAGACTAGGTTGTGTGTCCCGCACATGTAAGGACTTCACTGATATAAACTACCTATGAACTCTATACATATTAGTAATCCGTTCAAAGGTTGAGGCTAGTGCGTGCGTATGGAACCCGTACGAAGTAACTTATTCGCTTATAAGGTACAGAAGAGGTTCCTTAGATTCTTGTACAAAAAATGTCATGGTTATTTTCCTTTCATGTACCCTACCAAGTATCTTCAGGGTTCACTGGGCTTTAACTCCTTAGAAACAAGGCGTCTCTGTATCTGTCGTATTTTGCTCGGTAGAACGGATTGCCCTACCTACCTAGTGTACTAGACATAACGATTTGGAGACAACCGTAATGTTATCGTCTGAAGAGACCACAAATAAAACGGCGCTTTGAAATTCACAAAGTTACTTTATTGGAAAGTCAAAGACACCTTACCGTCTTACAACCTAGCAGTCTCTCTCGAACCCAAAATCACCTCAAACTAGTCATTAGAACCCGTGCGTTCTCGTCAGCGCGATCTAGCCCTGGGTCAATTTTAGTAGCGCCATCTAGTTATAAATGACGGAACTAAATAGAATAACAGTTGATGTTTCACAAAAATCGCTTAAACATATCGCCCGCCATGAACATCTGTTTATGTTCATCATAATGAGAACAAGCAACACGGTGAACTCGCAAAATTATACATAACAAAAGGTGACTTTGATAGCTTCGATAGACAAACTAACACAATGTGGACTGTATACAATTTAAATAACAACGTAAGAACATAACAAAACTCTAAGTATAACACCAAAAATTTACTTCTAAAGTCTTAAAAACATGGAATACATACATTAATCTGTTACAGGTAAAACACATAACTTTGAAACAGGACGTTTACATAGTGAACCGTTGCACTTGAGGGTTACAACTCGAGTGACCTTGTCCGAACCAGCGTGTTTCTCTACAATTATTCCCAACAACCAGCGTGCGGGAGGTAAATGGTCTTCCTTTACCAAAACAACATCTCCAATGTTTGGTTCGGGAAGCCTCTTACTCCACCTGTATCTTTGAGCTAAATGTACCAAATATTCGTCAGACCATCGCCGCCAGAATTCTATCAACATTCGTTGAGCCAGCTGCCACCGTTTTAGTGAACTGACGTTACTCGCTAAATAGTTTCGATCAGGCACCGTTATCAGAGGCTCGCCTATGAGGAAATGACCTGGTGTTAAGGGTGATGGATCATCAGGATTGTCAGGTATCGTTGACAACGGTCGGGAATTCAAGCATACTATAACTTGAACCAGCAACGTAAACATCTTTTCGTTGAATCCTTTGTTCTGTACCTGTCTTACACAAACCTTTGTTGCTTCTGCTATCTCTTTCTGCTCCAAATACTCTTCATATCTCCTACTACCATCCCTTGGTTTTTTCCATCTCAAGACTCTTCGACAATACGCTACTACTCGTACTAACTTCTGCAGTGTTGAATACTTCGTCCAAAAATAATCATTAGCCTCTGTGACAACATGAGCCTTGACAGATTTTTTCTCCATGTTAGTAGATATAGCCTTTGATCTCATGTATTCAATGACTTCATCACGTAACCAAGGCGCACCCTGAGTCCACAAGACACTGCAAGAAAGCTCATGTGGAGTCAACCCACGTGAAGCAATGTCTGCTGGGTTTTGAGAGGTCTGGACGTGTGCCCAGTGTGAATTGTCGAACAGAGAGAGAATAGCAGAAACCCTATTTGCAACAAACGTGTTCCAGCGGCTGGGGTGGCTGCTAAGCCACGCCAAAACCACTGACGAATCAGTCCATGCGTGAACATGGATTGATGGAATCTTCATGACAACTGATACCTCCGACAACAAATCTGCAGGCAGTGCAGCACCCATCAGCTCAAGACGTGGTATCGATTGCTGTCTAACAGGGGAAACCTTAGTGCGAGCTGTGACTAAACCTGTTGAAGCGTCAGAAAAGCCGTGTAACTCGACACTGAAATTGTCAGCTGACGTAGCCAACCATCTTGGAATGCTGAATTTGCACGTTTCTGCAAGATTGTCTCGGTAAGTTTGCCACTCTATCAACAGCTCTTGCGGCAGTTCATCATCCCAGCCTATCCCTGAAAGCCAAAGCTTTTGAATAAATATTTTTGATGTGACAACACAAGGTGCTGCCCATCCCAACGGGTCGAATAGGCGGGAGATGTCCGATATCACACGCCGCTTTGTGATAGGAGGCTCCTGAGAGGAAAGTTTAACTGAGTATCGAAACTCATCACTATCTCGATTCCATGAAATTCCCAAAATCTTCATAATCTCATCCATTTTGATATCCTTTTCCCTTGTTTCCTGGTCCTTTCCCATTTCCAAATCTTTATCATTTTCTGAAATCAACTTGTTCAATTCATCGCAGCTACTGACCCACTTCTGCATCTGGAAGCCACCTTTGGTAAGTACTTCTGTCATTTCCTTCTTCAATTTGACTCCTTCTTTTACTGTTTGACATCCTGTCATCAGATCATCTACATAGAAATCATGCTTTATTTTCTCAGCGACATCAGGACAACGTGAGGAGCATTCATCTTCTGCAACCTGCTGAAGTGTCTTCACAGCGAGGTAAGGAGCCGATGACGTACCGAAAGTAACTCTAAGCATGCAAAAATCTTGAATTTCATCTGTGGGATCGTCGCGCCAAACTACCCTCTGGAAATCTACGTGTTCAGGTAAGACCTTTACTTGTCTATACATTTTAATGACATCAGCGCAAATACTTATAGGATGCATTCTCCACTTCATAATGATGTGTCGGAGCGGCGGTTGTATTGTGGGACCAACCAGTAAGTCATCGTTCAGAGAGAACCCGTTCATCCCTTTCATGGAGGCATCAAACACAATTCGAACCTTGGTCGTTGTCTTGTCTTCTCGTATAACAGCGTGGTGAGGTAAGTATACCGCTGTAGTTCTTTTAGGATCATCGCCATGTACGAGTTTCATGTGACCAAGATCGATGTATTCGTGGAATACCTCGGAATATCTACGCTTTACTTCTGGATATTTCTTAAATTTTGACTCAAGGAGCTGAAATCTCTTTACAGCACAATCTCTCGTTCTGCCGTACTGACACTGAGGATCTTCACTACGAAATGGAAGCTGAACAACATACCTGCCATCATCATCTCTCGATGTGGTTTGCGAGTAGATTTCTTCGCAACGCTGCTCATCTTCGGAAAGGATCTTCGGAGATCCAGGAATTGTGGACTCAATCTCCCAAAACTGCTTCAGGAGAGCGTTGTCATCTGCCTCCTCCACCATACTAATAGTGGCATGATGACAATTAATGTTCGAGTCTACGCTCGATGGGATTCGACCAAACAAAACCCAACCTAATGCTGTATTTTGAGCAACAGGATAACCTGAAGGACCTTGAGTAAGTCCTTCCTTCAAGACTTGACCATATACTTCAGCACCCAGTAGAATATCAATCTTGTTCGGGGTGTGATACTCTGGGTCCGCTAAGGTGAACTGTAGCCCTGGCCAGTCAAATTCTTCAATTTTCTCTGAAGGTATAAACGACGTAATCGTACCTAACACATATGCTTCTACTTGGACACTAAATCTAGGATCGATGCGCGAGTGAATAGTCACCGTGACTGTAAACTTGGAAGCAAAGCTGCTCTTCTCGCCACCTACTCCTGAAATAACCGTCTTGGCCGATTTCTTCTTTAGTCCAAGTAGTTGAACCGCCGACTCCGTTATGAACGAAGCCTGAGATCCCTGATCCAATAACACTCTCAGCAATTGTGATGACCCGTGCCTTGTCTGTGCTTCGACAAGAGCTGTAGCCAACAAAACCTGTGTCGGTATTGACCTTTGAGAAAAAAGTGAAGCTAATTTTGGCGAAGATGATTCGCCCTCTGATAACGCTGCCTTGACGGCAGACACCGCTGATTTGACTTCGGCCGTGGCCGTGGACCCGGACACGGCTAAACTGGAGTTAGAATTATCGGAATGCAACAACGAGTGATGTTTGCGCTTGCAAAGGCGACAACAAGGATGCTGACGGCAATATTTTACGGAGTGGTTAGAACCCAGACAATTAAAACATAAACGCTTGGTTTGGACAAAGTCATGACGAGCTTCGTAACCTTCCTTTGCAAATTGCTTACAGTTTACAATCTTGTGGTTTTCTTTACAATACGGACAAGAAACATTCCCACTGGTATTGTTGTTGGTGGAGGCGGCGGCTGTGTGGTGAACCCTAGCTTTGTTTGCATTTACCTTAGCTTTAGGCTTAACATCTAAAAATTCTAATGCACGAGATCTCGCTTCTAAAAATTCTCTAAATTCAACAAGTGCGGGCAACTGGTCATGTGAACTTATTTTCGTTTCCCATAGTTTCCGGGATTCAACATCTAATTTTGAACTAACGATGTAGATTACTATGAGATCCCATGACTGAACATCGACACCGAGATTTTTAAGACCATTCATACATTCCATCGTAGTATCTAAAAGACCCTTAATGGCACTTGAGGTTTCCGCAACATTATTTAGCGTCATCAACCGCTTCAGCAAACAATTTGATGTAAATCTCTTATTATCAAATCGACCACACAACGCCTTCCAGCACTCCGCATAATTGGCGGATGTGATGGCAAGGTTTCTCACCAGCAGCTCCGCTTCACCCGACAACAACCCTTTTAAATAGTGCATCTTTTGCACCTCTTCCAGACCTTCATTACGATGAATGACCGACACGAACATGTCCTTAAACGTCGGCCATTGAGCGTACTCCCCCGTGAAGGTAGGAATGGAAATTTTTGGTAACTTAAAGTAATTATATCCACTGCTAACATTGACATTTTCAATAGGACTCTCAGTTGAGACTTTTGTACCAAATTAAATCAAAATATCCTTTAATTCACTTTTGTAATCAATGTATATTTCTTCAGTTGTCCCAAAAAAATCATCCGAAAAGTAATTATCTTCGACATTGGAATCAGTCCTTTTTTTAACAATGGCTTCGTGGATCTCAGTGAAGCTGGTCCAAGTACTTTCCAATGTCTCCAACCTTGCCTCAATGTATGATGACGTTATTCTAGACTTTGGCGATTTTTTAAAGTTAATTACAGCCTTTTCAATACGTGATCTAGCATCGTACTGAAGACTGTACAAAGATTCCATTTTGGAAGTGAATTTACTCTAAAAATTATCCAAGTCCAAAATTAATTGAAATTTTTCTAAGTCTAAAGAATAAATTGAAATTTTTACAAGTGTTTTGAAATAAAGCCAAAATTCAAAAATCGGGCATAGGTTCCTCGTCTCGACAGAGTTTGAGACTTAACTAACATGCACACAAAATATAATACAAGTCCTTAAAGCACACAAATTATTCTAAGTCAATGAAACAGTAAAGTTAGTCCAAAATTTTGCAAAAAATGTCTATCTTCTTTTTTCTAAGCACTTTCAAATTAACAAAAATGTACTCACGATTTCACTTCACAAACCACTAGTGGCGCCCTCTAGCGCCTCCACAGAACACCTTGGCTGCGTACACAATGACGCGCCCCGCGGCAGCGGTATGGCCCAGCAACCGGCAGGCAGCAACCGCGCCAGCAGTGTTGCAGGTACAAGTGGCGCCCTCTGGCGCACCTCCAAAACACGCGCGCGCTGACCTCTTGCTGGCAAGCAATCCAGCGGCCGCAGCGACGCGATATCCACCCTATTAGTGGGGTCCAGTAGCAACTGTAGCAAGCGACCCGAATGGTCGCACTTGCTAAAAAACACCGCTACTCCATAGTAGCGGTGGGCGTTAAATAAACGAACTAGTTAAAAAAAACGTCCACGTCCAATCAACTATTCAACTGTTAACCATCGCGGCATCGACTAGTTGAATTCGTAAACGGCAAAATTTGATAGTCCAAGCGTTCATATCGACGCGCAACGAGACTGCAACGACGCGTTTTCTACTTAGTAGCATTGTAGTGTTCGTTTGTAAAATAACATGGCACACGGCTCAACGGTCATACATAAATATGTATTCTAAATCTCTAGTGACTGAGTTGACTTTTGAATGCGCTTGGCAGAGTAAGGTAATAATTTGATGATAAATTGAGGAAAAGGATGCCGTTATGATGACTTCGCGAGAGTGAAAGAGAGATCATTGCTAAGCGTAACAAGACAAAATGGTTGTTACTTGTTTACTGTTGTGATTTGTTTATGCCTTTTTTCACTATGACTGTTTCGGAAGAGTGCTTATTTTGCGTATTGCGAATGTAGGTACCTAGTTGCATTTATGTTTTACTGTGTTAGTGTTAATTGGTTTTGTGGATTGTGATTTAAGATAACATTTAAAAGATACTGTAAATATATATAACTGTAAAAGTTTGAAAGGAAGATAAACAAATTATAGATAAAATATATTGTTCGATATAAAAAAATATAATTATTCATACATCATCAAATAGTAAGTATTTTTCACAAACAATCAGTACCTTAATTTGTTTGCCGACGTAACTTTTAATCTGGCCTGAATCATTAACTCGAAATTAGTGTAAATAAATAATAAAAATAGTGCTAGTCTCGTCTATCGTTAAATCGTCCGCAAAAAACGTTGTTAACTAGTCAACGAATTCAACCAGTCGATTCCGACCGGGCCGTTCGCGAAAGTTGACTCGTTAACTAGTCGACGGATTTAACTAGTTGATCAACTCGTCGACGGACGATAACGAACGGTCTAGTTTCGTTAACGAGAAATGCGTCAACGACCCATCGCTACTCCATAGGAGCCTGCAGTCTAGATAGATCCGCTCGTTAGGACCAAATGAAGAGACCACAAATAAAACGGCGCTTTGAAATTCACAAAGTTACTTTATTGGAAAGTCAAAGACACCTTACCGTCTTACAACCTAGCAGTCTCTCTCGAACCCAAAATCACCTCAAACTAGTCATTAGAACCCGTGCGTTCTCGTCAGCGCGATCTAGCCCTGGGTCAATTTTAGTAGCGCCATCTAGTTATAAATGACGGAACTAAATAGAATAACAGTTGATGTTTCACAAAAATCGCTTAAACATCGTCTTTTTTAATAATAAATAATTTGAATTTAAAGGTAATCGCTTGCTTGACGTGAAGGGTTTTAGTCGTTTCACATTGCGAGCGGTTCGATTCGCGGTGCAAGTCACCCAAGAGCGCAGGCATGACCACCCGTCTCAACAAAGTCCACACGCCCAAACTATCTGACGACTGTTTTAATCTACAATGGTCATAGCAAGGGAACGGATCATGAACAATTCAGTATAGCGTTTCGCTTAGCTAATAAGTTGAGTGTTTGTCGTAAATCACCCCCCGCTTGTTGCAGGCGGCGGCGGCGGCTGGGCGGGCACCGTGCTGTACCTGGTGGGGCAGGGCGGCGCCACCATGACGCTGAACGCGCTGTACGTGTACACGGCCGAGCTGTTCCCCACCAGCGCGCGCCAGCGCCTGCTGGCCGCCAGCTCCACGGCCGGCCGCCTCGGCGCCATCCTCGCGCCGCTCACTCCGCTACTGGTACTTACTTACATGTGTTATGTGTGTGACTGAATGTGTTATTATTACGTTATTCGTACAAAACTTGTAACACATTGGTGGGCAGAGGGAGAAATCGCATCGTAGAAAGTTTGCACTGGAATCTTGGTCACCCGGTGTTCCCTAATAAATCTGTCAAAAACTCGTTCCTGCCAACAGCACGCACACTAGTAGAGATAAGTAACAGAAAGCCTAGCATATTGTTTGTGATCATCATTATGTTGTAGGTATTGTAAACTGTTGAGGCCTCTCCATGCCCAGAGTAGTGGGTGAAGTGCGGATAGTAGATAGATTAAAAAAATATTGCGTTCTACAGACACACAATTAATGTACCTAGAGAAGTAGGTACAATAGGTTTCATAATTTAAACAAGCACTTTAACATGTAAGTAAAAGTACTTGGCGTAAAAAGTTTGTGTGTTGTAGCACTACAAATATGCTATGGATCAGTGTTTTTTTTTCTTATAAGAAAAAACACAAATTTTCAGCCAAAACCTGATTGAGATGATCGGATGATGATAATGATGAAGGAGTAGTATCCCTACCGTGTAGTTGTTGGTTTTCCTGTGAAATGATGTAATGTGGTGTTTGCTTGCAGGCGGTGCACGGGGCGTGGATCCCGACGGCGGTGTTCGGCGTGCTGCCGCTGCTGAGCGCGGCGCTGACGCGGCTGGTGCCCGACACGCTGCGCCGCCCGCTGCCCACCTGCTTCGCGGACCTGGCCGAGCCCCCCGCGCACCCCGCGCCCACCATCGCCACCATCTCCTGATGCCGCGGCAGAACCAGTCCTGTCTTCTAATAGGACGCCCTACACTCTGGCCTTCATAACCATAATGGTGGATGACAAACCCAGAATAGACAATATAAAGTGGAATCTGTTTGTAATATAATGTGTGAAACTGTAAAAATTTAGTTTATTGATGGATGATATGGATGGTACAAAGAGTGCCCACAAATAGATTAGGTAGGTACGTGTTGAGGGAAGTGTACTTTGATTACGTAATTTTACTAAAGTTCCTTGACTAATATAGTACCTATCTACTTTATCTAATGCCAACATTAGCAGAGTGTTATATTATTATAAACAAGACACGTTCGTTATCAAAATAAGGTGTAAAACTAAAACGTGACACAATGCACCGCATTGCTATGCCGCGCGACGCCTGCGCGCGGACGACGGCAGGCGCGAGCTGGTGCTCTGAATTTCATCAGGCGCTGCATTTAATGATGTACAAACCTGGTTATATTATAATTACAAACTCAGATGTTAAATTATTTTAACTACTTATTTGTTTTGCTTTTTTATAGGTACGTTGGGAGTGTATACGTAGTTAGTACCTAAAGGTACATCATAATGTACCTTTAGGTACTAACTCAGTGGATATTTTGGGTATGTACGTTTCGTCCGAATCTAAAACGCGTCCACGAAACGTTTTTTTTTGTAATCTGACCCTATTCCAAGCTAAGCTATATGCATTATTTAGTAATATCAGTATCCCCTTTCTCTACCTCCCCTTACTGCCCGTCCAAGAAATCCACCCTGTATGTACCTACACCATCGAGTTAGAATAGGATCCTAACTCGATGACCTCCACCTACTATATTATTCCTAAGATGATCAAAGTGTACAATCGTCGTTAGAACGAACATAGGTCGAGACAGAAATAGAAATTCTATCTCGATGGTCGAGACGTAAGCCTTAAAAAATGTAGTTACATACGAATTTAAATTAAGAATCATTGAATGATTGACATTGTTGTTTTCACTTACTCCTTTTTTCATAGAAAATGTATGGGAATAGTTTTTTTAATGATTGCCAAAACTTACGATTTGATTTGATATAATAAAAAAAAACATTTATTTTAGACCGGCATGGTCCATAAGTCCATATCGGTACACCCTGTACAAAAAATTACACAGTTAGAAAAAGAAATAACATTGGAATAACATTAACATAACATTGCTTACAGCTGCAGGTGTGCACTCAGTGCCAGGTGTAGGTTGCAATGCAAGCACTGAATGCACCCCTACCCAATGCCGCAGGAATCGGCCGTTCATGTCCTCAGCTACTGCTGCGAGGAGGCTGTTGCGGCTGGCGCGCAGGCGACACAGCGAGGCGGCGCAGCGGGCTCTTAGCACAGCTGGAAAGCTGGCCACGCCTGTTATAATAATATGTTACTTTAGGAAAAGTGTTCCTGGTTAGAAATAGAGTCGATTAAGATCAACTTGTTTATTTTGACAAAAGCCATATTTTGGGCGAACCGTACTTTTTTTCAAAAAACGAAAAATGTCATATTTTTTTTTTCAAAATATTTTTTATTTTACTCAAATATTACGGACATTGGCAAAATTATGTCAACCCAGACGTAGACGCCATTATATGAAGAAAAGAAGGTTCCCTAGAACAAAACCTTCTAACTACAAAAGAAACGGTAGCTACCCAAAAGTTTGCCCCACCCTGTATATAGGAGACCGCATTGTAAAAAGAAAAGTGGAGGAAATTGCATCTCTGTAGCGAGAAGAGCTAAGCTCGTAATGTATAGTAATACTATGCCGGAACAAACATTTGCAGATCGTACAAACATTTGTCCCAAGGCGGACCTTCGCCCGCTGCGCTAAGTTGGTCGTCGAATAAACTATTTTTATTATTTAAATACAATTATTTAGCTTATAAGAAAATTAGACTTCAATGTACCTTGTATTGTAAGCAGACACAACACAACCCCTACTACATGTCCAACAACCTCAACAGCCTGGTATTGGCCCACTGCTGGACGCAGGCCTCCCGCTGATAAGCGCCGTATGGCGTTTATATTTTAGATCTAATATATAAAGAGCGAACTTCCTTATTGTTTTATCAATTTTAATTGAAATAATTTGATATTCGTATTCGACTTTTATTACCTGCACAAAAGATAAATAGACCACCATTGTTGATGTGATGATCTTTAAACATAATGGAAAGTACTTGCTGATTTGAGATCCTTTCTCCAATAAATATAATTATTGATCAATTACTCTAAGCATTGGTTTTTTTTTGTTGGGATTTGTTGACATAATTTGGGATAGCTATAAGTGCCTACTGCCTACTGCCTACTGCCTACTGCCTACTGCCTACTGCCTACTGCCTACCTACCAATGGCAAATAGATCATAGGGACGCAATTGTCGAGTCGACGACAATCCACTGAAACGTGTTCACTCACGCTTAGGTAGTCACATCACACCACACAAATATTATAAATGTGAAAATTTGGATGGATGTATGGATGGATGTTTGTTACTTCTTAACGCCAAATCTACTGAACGGATCAGGCTGCAATTTTTCATAAAGGTAAAGAAGATCAGTCAATCCTGGAATCAAACATAGGCTACTTTTTATCCCATAAATCAGTTCCCGTGGGATAGAAATTACTTTTAAACGTATCTATAGGAACATCGACTCCGAAGCCGCGGGCATGAACTAGTTTAATGTAATTCTTTTAGCGAATGCCCATTAATTATTAGCTTTCTCACGGCGGCGACGTGTTAGGAATAGGAGTGCCATTTAAATTTTATTGTAATTGGTTAAGCTCATGGCAATCCGAATTATATGTACCTACACAAGTGAATAAAATAACTGCAAATCGTTGCGAACAATGTAGACGTAGCTCAATTGATCCATATTAAAAAAAAAAAAAAAAAAAAAAAAAATAATGCTGGACAGTTCACACAGCATTATCTAGCCCCAAGTTAAGCAGAGCTTGTGTTATGGGTACTAGATAACTGATATATATAATACAATACACTACATAGATAGATATTTTTTATTATACATAGAAAACATCCAGAACGCCCTGAACAAATATCTGCAGATCGTATAAATATTTATATATTAATAACCCAATCCCAACAACTGACATAATATTGACCTATAACTGAAAATCACGTACAAATAACGTAATGTATGTATTGTATACATTTCACACGTATCCGTGAATATTTTCACGTAGTCGCTAGGAGAGCACGCTGCGCGCGCGCCGCCGCCGCGCCGCCGCCGCCGCCGCATCGCCGGCCGTAGCAAGCGGGCGGATTTCATTTTGTTATAGATACCTAAACTAGCACGGTTGGCACAAGCATCAATACATTTCACATACTTACCTAATTCTAACCATTTAATTACCGACAGGGTCACCGAGCTGAAAAACTACATTGTCAAGCTTGATCGAATGTTGAAGTTGTGAAATATCTCATCACAAACTGTCATTGAATGAGACAGGTACCTGCTCTGTACCTACTGTACGTACTCGTTATAGTTAAACATAGCTCAATGTTATTGAAACTAACCAACAACCTTGGGAGAGATGGAGCCGACTTGTAGGTACTTATGTGAAGAGAGGCGGGGCGGGGCGGGGCGGGCGGCGGAGAGCACTCGACAATCGACTCAATCGGTAATCGAACGATTGATTGGCGAGGCCCTGACCTGGATGTCTCCTCACTGCGGCCGCAGCCGAGCGGCACTCCGGCTGCAGCCCGCCACTCCTCCAGCGACCAGTGCAGCAGACAGCCAGCAGTCAGCGAGTGGACCCCCCGCGCCGCTGGACCACTTCACTCCGGCATCTTGTCGCAACCGCGTTCAGTCTTGAGTACCGCTGCAAATACTGATAGCGTCTAATCGATCTCAAATATTTGGAATTACAAAACAAATAGTGGCATAAAATCCGCGGATAGCTGTTGGAACAGCACATACGCCATAACGCCGTGGTCGCGGCGGCGCGCGACTTTGTTTTACAGTTCAGCCATCGACGGTTGAAAGTTATCCAAACATCACCTCAGCGGCGCCGGCGCGCTCCCACGCCGCGAGCCTGAGACAATAACACGTCCCTCGAGTGTCCACCCGGCACCGGTGCTCCGTGATGGCGGGCGCTGGCGGCGCTGGCCGCGCTGGCGGCGTGGAGGTGGAGCGCGTGTACCGCGAGCTGGGCGGCGCGGGGCGCTGGCAGCGCGGCGTGCTGACGCTGGCCGCGCTGGCCGCCGTGCAGGTGGGCCTGCTGCACACCACCTACATCTTCCTCGCTGCGGATGTGCCCTACAGGTATGTGTGCAGTGTACCTATCTCCCGTGTTCTATGTACCTTGAATATAAACTATGCAGCCGGCCTCACCAACTATATTTTTTACATTTTGTTCATTGATGCTGGTCAAGCGTTTGGCCACCAACTCACTTTCAAAAAGTGAAAATATGGACTAAGATGGAGCACGCAGAAGAACGTATTTGACAATCTTGGAGTCTGACCTGCCTGACTGAGACCAGATTGATTCCAAGATTGTACTCTAATTTAAAAATAGCCGCAGGAACCTCATTCCCTCTTTGCCTGTTCATATTTATGAAAGTAGAGCAGTACTTAGAACTTTTAGTTCGACACTGTGGTATGTCGACCCGGTGTGGGTGGTATGATGTCGTGCGTCCGTTTGTCCTCTGTACAGACTGAATGGCCCCGACAGCGCCAGTGCCACATTTAGAAAGTGTACCTTCGGCCAGCGTCGCCCACAAGAGCACGCGGCTGTGCTCCCGTGCAGTGCTGTGTTGTTGAACACAAATAATTCATTTTATTTTAAAAAAGTAGGAACCGACAATTTTTATAGTTTGTTCATGAATTTTCATGGGTTCCACTGTCAGAACTGAACTAAATTAAAATGGGACTACACGGGAAGCACCAGCTTTAATATAAAAAAAAGAATCAAAAAAATCGGACCACTCAGTCAAAAGTTCATAGGTAACAAATACAATAAAGAAAACCTCTTCCTTTTTTGAAGTCGGTTAAAAACCACACAAAACCAGTACCTATACCTAATCAATCTAAGTCTGTGTCGTGTAGCTCAACCTCAACAGCCTGTATGGGTCCACTGCTGGACGCAGGCCTCCCCCTGATAAGTACCTTATTGGCTTTTATCTATGAAGGGTAATGCCCATAATTCCCAATCCAGGGCATGCGGGTTGGGGATCGCAGTTTGGTGGTATAATTGTTGTGCAGGGGCGCTGCTGTCCGCCGGTGGCTATCCTCTTACGACACCCGCGGAAAGAGTTGGGGTGGTGCAAATTCTAAGCACCACACAGCTGTGTTGTGTAGCTAGCCACCGGTAAATCCTCGGGTACCGCGAGGTGGTGATGTGTGCAGGAGAACACAAGAGGTGACGATGCGAGCTGTCACTGCTGTCAGCCGCCTCGGCCGAGTGCGAGGCGTGGGAACCTGCATACAATCGCGGATATATATAACATTCCATTATGTTACGAGCAAATTCATTTTACAATTGCTATTCTATATCAGTAGGTACCTACAAGTCCGCGACAATGCGGACCGTCGCACACAATGCTCGACGGAGCCGCTATTGTAGAGTCCTTTCATCGGCTCAATCATCCGCCGTGCTCGGGCTGGCAGCGGCGTCATGTCGGATGTGGAGCATTACTAACAAATCTTGTAATACGAGTATGTACCGACCTGCAAGTGTTCGCCTCGTAGGTGCTCTGCTTATTGTTATCGCCTCACAAATTCCGATCTTTGTCAAATTGTGAGTGAACTAATAATTTTGTAATTCCGTTTTCTTGTTTGGTTGCAAACATTGACTAATTAAAAAGGGAGGATGAGGTACTCGTTTCTCGAAAATGGCAACCTCATATTGTGTAAAATTGTGTGCTCCCGATTATGTATTACTCTGACATAGTTTTATTGTTTGTTTTATATTAGATTTTTTAGGCTCTTATAATTTTGTTTTAATTTATTTGACAATGCCCCTATACAGCAGCTTCAATTATGTAAATAGATGTTAATATTTTATGACATTATTATGTAATCTTGTACATTATTTTAATACAGTTTGACAATGCCCTTTTACAGCAGCATACTTTGACATAAGTACCTTTTATTTTATTTTATAATTTATTTGTTATGTTTAACTAGAGTAGACTGACCTCTCAGTTTTTAATTTCTAATTAATTTATGTCTGTATGTCCTTTTTTTACCTTGTACCCTATGGTGTTTTATAAAGCCAAGTTTGTGTATGGAAATATAAACATAGTACCTTATATAACGACATCAAGTGTAACACAAGTGTACCTACGGTGTAAAAAAAATAAATACAAAATACAAAAAATACCTCAGTCACCGTCGGACCGGCGGCACGGGCGGTCGTAATTCGCGTGAAATATTGTTGACGTAAGACGTAAGACGTATCTAAGACCGAAGTGAGACCGAGAGGTCTCACTTCGGTCTTAGATATCTTAGATCTTTCCGTCTTTGTTCTTCTTTGTATTGCACAGGACTGGGAATATAACTATGAGCGTATGTGTTTGCGTGTAGTTGTAACACTGGCCAATTTTTGATTAAGTGCTGGGAGAACGTAACCTATCTTTCATTTTTAGTTAATCAATGGTTGCAAACAACAGATCTTGAGCCCCTAGCGTAAAAATAGAGAAAAATGTACTTAATGAGATTTTAATGAGTTACAAATGTACATAATGTAAGTACCTATCACTCGAAGAGTACCTACCTCTGTACCTCTACTCTACATATTAGGTACCTACTTGCAGAGTTTCTGCCAAATTGAAATGGGACCACATGGGAAGTACCAGCTTTCAAATAAAAAATCAAAATCAAAATCGGATCACCCAGTCAAAAGTTCTGAGGGAACAAACATAAAAAACAGTCGAATTGAGAACCTCCTTCTTTTTTTGAAGTCGTTTAATGTGTCTATCTAATCTATCTAATTTAGGGATGATGATGGCTCACTGCTGATGACTTCCGCATGCGATGCGACGCGGCGGTACCCGGCGACATGGCCGCCGGGCCTCACATATCTACGCATACAAAGTAATCCTTAGCGAGGATGTCGCACCTAACTGAACTACATACAATCTAAACAAAGCTGTGTAATTATATTAAAGTATTTTATTATACAGCAGAAGGCCACATGTGATGTTTCTTTGAACACTCTACTATACCTAATTTTCTATGCAGACATTTAAGTCCAAGCGAAACGGCTAAAGAAACTTACGCAAGTCTGACGAATGGGGCTACCTACGACTCGGCTCGCAGTCTTGACCTTGGTCTCTGGTGGTCATAAAAGCAACATACATGGTGCTCAGGCTCGCTAACACTTGCGACTTGAGCATGCTCGAATACTACGGTAGGACCTACCCTTATCAGTCTGCTCGTTTACATTCAAATCTCTGCAAACCAAATACCTAATCTCCTTTAAACAGCTCGCAGTAAACACTCCATCTCCCGGAAACCTTCAGTTTTACAACTTGATTGTAGCTGTAGATGGACGGTTATCAGATGCATATTTGTCAGTCGTTATTGACAAACATTAGCGAGGGCAGAGTCCCCGGGCCGGCGCGCGCGCTGCCAGTGCAGGGCTGGACGCGCGCTCGACCGTCGCGTGGCACATCACATCAGACCTCATAGCCGCACGCGCGGACTCGCCGCACCAACGTGTGTCCTACATTTGTATTAAACATCAAAATAAAGTCCCAAAATTTTTCTCGGGATTCGATATAAAAGTAGTTTTTGCAATCGTAGTAATAGTAAATCAATAAGGTAGAGTCTGTGCTGTGGTGTGGACGACAGCAATGGCGGTGGACACGGAGCGGCTGATGGTGGAGCTGGGCCAGTTCCGGCGCTTCCACCTGCAGAACTACTTGCTGCTGGCGCTGGCCGCCTTCTCCGCCGCGCTCTATGGGATCAACTACGTCTTCCTCGCAGCTGACGTGCCCTACAGGTACACATCCACTGTATCGCCGACAGTCATCCTGACTGGCCCCCCTGAGACGAGGTAGTTGGGCTTGAATCGCCTCAAAAAGGGTTTTGAAAATGGGGCCCGTCTGTCACATTCACCTGCACCCTTTTGCTTGGGTCCCAACATTCCAAACTACGACGAAAGATGACAAAAAAGCTTCCTCGCGTTCTCAGCGCTCTGACGCCAGAATAGCCGCCGTCGCGGCGCGGGCGACCTACTTCGGCATCCTGTTCAACTGCTTGAATCCTGCGCCCCGTGCGCAGGATTCAAGCACACACAGCCGACGTTACAACGATTAGGGACTACCTGTAAGAAGAGTGGAATATTCGGTTTAAAGCTATACGCGTAGAATTTGCACTCTTATCTTGCATTACGTGTATAAAGTTGCGAAATGTGCAATGATTTGAAGCAAGCAGCAAGGTAAGCAAGGTTGACGATAATATTCCTTTTACTGCCCACTGCAGGTAGCTAGATACAGTCAGCGTTAAATTTATATGGGCGTCTAGAGTAATCAAAATGATCTTAAACTATAAAATCATTTGATCATATTGTTGTAAGCACCCAAGGCGCTCAAAATATTTTACTACACATTTTTTCATATTTTTAAGAGCAGCCAGGGTGTTCAAGATTATCTTAACAAACAAAGCTCTCAAATAACATTGCAAGTATTCACTCGAACGAGTTTGCATACTACCTTAAAGAGCTTTGTTAGCTAAGATAATTTTGAACGCTTGGACTTTTGAAATTGCTTTCATGTTTTTCAGATAATTTTGACTATTCTAGACGCTCATTATCAATTTGACGCTGACTGTACGTGTACGATGGAGCTCGTGCAGTTCGAGGTTAATATGGATACCGCTGCTCTCGGGTGAAGGTTCTATTCCGGTTCTGGGGCTATTCCGCGATGGGTATACTCGCTTAGAGCAGTGTTTGAGGAAAGTCTCGCACTTTTCCTTTCACAAGATTATGTTAAGCAGCCGCAGTCCGCACGCACGGTGTGGCGTCACGAGATACCATATGTTTTAAGAATTATTCACTTGACAGTGGAAAGTGCCGGGGTTAAGAAACTTTGCCGTGGATAGAACATCGGTATTCTTAGTCTAATTAATTTGATAAAGGACATTATTGTCTTTAAGCAAATAAATATAAGTAATTAATTGACTTTCGTCCTGATAGAGGAAGAAGCGTCGCGTCGTCCATCTAATTAAACTATCTGTAACATAAAGTAGTCAATACATAATGACTATCGTACTTTTATCATCATAATCATCCCTATAGCTTAATATCTCTACTTTACTGATAAATGAGATAAGGGATATTAGATTAGACTTATTCTGATATTTTTTACTATTTTATCAAAGCTTATATAAATAGCCTCCCGCAAATATGACACCACAAAAGAATCGGATATGCCGATGGGCATATACAAACAGGAAGTGGCTGGCAGGAAGAAACATACAAATTCCTAGCAGAGTCAAACTGTTTATTTCCTTAGACTTTCAAAATAAGCTCTTAGACAAGTCTTTATAGCTCAATGTCCAAACGAGCAGATAACAAAAAAACGTGATTTATCTCTTTAAAATTCTATAATAATTAGTTTGTCTGAAGCATTCTTGCCAGTAGCACTTGGCTTCACCTACCTCCAGTTACCATAGTGGCACTCGTTCTTCGGAAAACCCTGTATATTTATACCGAAACATACATGTATAGATCACCGTAGAAGCTCTTGTCCAGGCGGGAATTGAGTCCACAATGACTTCCGCATGTGTCGCCGCGCACATTGAAGACACTCGTATATAGCAATTCAAACCTTTGAAATATTACAAGTTCGAGTGACAGTCTCGTGTCTCATGCTAATGTCGCGGCGGTTGTGGCCACACCGCGGGTGTGGGCAGGTCTGCGCTACACGCTCTTTTCAAGGGGGTATACTAGTTTTTTTTATATCACTTTTCTCCCTTACGAAAAATCTTCAAGGGGGAAACAGGTGTTCGTTATTATTAATCCAGGTTTCTGCTTATGGAGGATTTTAGGTGGAATACTGGAATAATCCCAAGATTATTGATCTGTGTAACAAATATAATATATAAAATGCTTCACACAGAAACCATGGCCGGGTGGCGAAGGCGTGCAGGACGTATTATTTGTGTACAATAAAGAATTACAGAATTGTAAATGTTGTGATGCGTGAATTTATAAGGGAGACACACCGCCGGACGGTGTGTGTACTCTCTCATATAAACTCTTATGATACAATCCCACGCCTTCTCCTCCGGCCCGGCCACGGTAACTGTGTGGTTTTAGACGTTACTGGAGCCTCGAGCACATCACTAAATTAAAATTCCATTATGTACAACTAGGAAATAGTGTTAACTCTCATTTTTTGGTAAAAAGCGAACAAGAAACCTTTACCTTTTTAAGGTGTACTGTTAGACTATGGTTCTGCTGTTGATATAGTTAAAAAATTGTCATGTTTATGTGCTTATTTTGTTTAGTCTAAAGAATAAACGATTTGACTCTGACTCTTTGACTTCTGCGTTGTTGTCACCTGGTTCTACAATCTAGCATAATTTTGTACACATGGGCATTTAATGTAGGTATGTAAACTAATAACAATAACACAGGGCAAACGTTGGCTGCTGGGCACAGATGTTATATTTTGTTTTAAAACAAGGCTGTTGTAAGAGGAGCGTCTGTTTGATAAACACTGCACGAGGGAGTGTTTCCAACGGCCACCATCATCATTGACGAATTTCTCTCCTTCTCTGACCACGACTGACCAGGCGATTTTGATTTTTGACCTCTGAAAGCCCTCTGAATTACCTTGAAAGTCCAGACCATGGCCTTCACCATATAATCGCAAATTACGAAGGCCATTCAAAGAGTTATCAAACAGAATTAGAGGATGGGTGGTTTTAGCGTAATCCCACAGCTGGGAACATCAAGGTTTCTGTGTTCCTCAAATAGTTCCATACCATCATGAGGGTATCGCTCAGTATTTGGTTCGGCATTTGTAAGAAAAAATCTATGATGACAGGTAGAATGAGCAGCCCGTTATCTTGGACTATTAGCAGAAATTTTGTGAAATGTGATATTTATTTTCTTAAAGTCTGTTCAAAAGAGAAGAGTTGTGGTAAGTGAGAGCGCTCGTGTGCCAATTGACAACTTTGGTGCATTGACAATACTGCTCTGTCATTGAAGTACGCTAAAAGTGTTAGTTCACCGTAACGCCACGACTCTTCTCATTTTGAACAGCCTCTACCATGGATTTCCACTGAACAGATAAGGATAAAATTTGGCATACATCTTGGCAGAACCTAACTTAGATAGATAGGTTATACGTCTTTATTATACCCAAAATGCATGCAAAGCCGTGGGCAGAAGCAAGTATCAACGTAAATGTCACAATGTCGACTTGAGATGACTAGTACAATGTACAATATTGCACATAATGCGACTACGTGACCTGAAGCCACTGTCGGAACCACTTAACGTTTACTTACCTACTGAGGTAACGACGCGGATGGTCAAAAAACCTCAGAATCTCAGAATGGTATTTAATAGACAAAAAATGCAAATAAAGAGATGGTACAGCACCAAATACATACAGCGCAAACAACCGCAAAAACTATTCGCGGTCGTGTTAATGAGAAGGAAAACATGCGAGGTATTTGGGAAAACCGAAGTAACTCGCGGTTTCGACGGGCAGCTTCTAATACGAGTGTTTAGTAGGTTAAAGGGAAAACTACATTTGTATAGATTTTAATTACCTCTGTTCTAAAATATTTCCTGTCGGTATCCAAGAAGGTCAATTTGGTAAGTCGACCGATGTCTTTATAAAAATAATTGCATAAAAATAATTGTAATAAACTTTATAAAAACACAATATATAAACTTTATATAAACTACAACTTTGTTACTAAAGTGCGAGGGGGTGCCTACAGGGCCATTGGTAACCAAAACTACGCGTTGTCGCCTCAGACAAAGGAATATAAAGACATCTTACGGTGAACTAAAAAATGAAGCCACTTTTTTATAGTTGAGTGCGTGAAAGTGTTTCCATCTGAAAGAAAAACTCCCTATAATTTGGGAAGTAGTATTATTGGTTAGGTTAAAGGTAGATGGCGATCAGGAGAAGTCGGGTATGTTTATAAACAAATGGTATAATAAATGATGTGTGGATTTGTTTATTTTTAGGAATGAAATGAGAGACGAAATTATAATAATAAAAAAATATTCGTGATTAGCACTCTCGATGAAATTTTTGTTTAAAACGATACTCATTGGGTAAAAAAATTCAGCCATCAAAAAAATATCTGTAAAGTCACTCCGTTTGGGAGATCTCAACGGGGGCTAAAAATGGGGGTAGGGTGGGGTGTATTGTTTTTAGATTCAAGAAGATACCCTTTATACGATCCTGCAATCAGAACCCCTCGATATCTCCTCTATTTGGTAGTACTCAAAACAGGGGGAGGAGTTTGGGGGGCATGGGGGGTAAAAAAAAATGTCTTAGAAAAGTGACTTGTATTCGTCTACACGGCTGTTATTTTTTTTTAATTCAAGTCACTCCGTTTGGGAGATATACAACGGGGGCTAAAAAAGGGGCGAGAGGGGGGGTAATTAATTTTTTCCTTTGATTCAAGAAGATACCCTCTATACGACCCTGCAATCAAATTTCTTCTATCACGTCGCTATCTGGTAGCACTTACAAAGGGGGAGGGGGTCTGGGACAAGGGGGGGTTAAAAAAATCAGTTTAAATCACTTGTCCCCCTCTATACAAACGCCATAAACGTTTTGATCCAAGTTGGTCCGTGTGCAAGAAGGTTAGAGCGGGGGGGCTCCGGGAGGGGGAGCAAATCTCAAAAACCGAGGGGGACCGAGGAATTTTCCCTCGGTCCAACATGAGAAATACATTATCGCAAAAAAACAATACCTCACCCTACACCATCCGGGAGAACAATAATTATGTCAGTGAGTCAGTGAGTCCGTGGTAATCTAGCTATATCGTTGTCGGTCCAATTATCGAAATCCTCGATTAGTCAAAATTGCTATTGCTACCAATTATGTGAACCCTTGAAGCGAAAAATAACAAATAGCTTGGGGAAATCTGAAATCATACGCTGGTAACATTCGTGCTCTATGTCACTGTCATTGTCATTGTCTTTGATATCAACATAGTGTTGAGGTTTTGTGTTCCAAGTAAAACAAAAACAAGTGTTTATTAGAAAGTTTTACGGTGTTATTTCAGTGAAACGTTATTCCTTCCGACTTCTTGACCTTTCTGCTGCTATTTTGACAGTTCTTCACTGCACAGGAAACCATAGTTATCTATTTACACGTCGAAGTGTCCTGGCTCGTGCCTCGACGGGTACTGACGAGCACTGCGCACGGTTTGGTTGATATTTGTGTGCGTGAGCGCGTGTGTTTACAAGGTGAGCACGGTTTTCTACGGCTTCGTTTTTTATTTCACCGTAAGCTGTCTTTATATTCCTTTGTCTGAGGTTGTCGCATACAATTTTTTACAAGAATGTACAACTAGCTGCGCCCCGCGGTAATCGGTGTAATCGTTATGAAGGTGTTGAGTAATACACAGTAGGAGCTGCGGCCCTTGCTCTGGTAGGATCCCTTAGTCGGCTCCTACGACATCGGCGGGCTGAGTTGGAGGAATGGATTCTGACGCCGCGACCACTAATTCATAATGAATAATGATTTGATTTGTTGCAGATGTTTAGTCCCGGAGTGCGAGAGGGCCAACAGCACAGAGTACAACACCGTGTGGGCGGGCGCGGCGCTGGCGGCGGCGGGCGGCGGGCGGCGCGCGCGCTGCCTGCGCCCGCAGCCGCTGGACGACTCCTGCGCCGCCTTCGACGAGCACTGGCAGCCCTGCGACCGCTGGCTCTACGCCGACAACAACACCATCGTCTCTGAGGTAACACTCTAGCTCTACAGCACGGTGAGGGCGGGCGCGGCGCTGGCGGCGGCGGGCGCGCTGTCTGTGTATCTAGTGTACCTAGTAGACGGTTTTTGATAAGAAATGATCTAAACTTCCTTTGAAACAATGAGTGAAGGAGCTGATGTAGTGACTCTGGGAGCTTACGAGTCTTCTGATATATTTAAGGAGCCATATAAAAGACGCTTTTGCGTCACTGTGGTTTACAGTTAGGGACACACACTTTATTATTGTCTCGTCTATTCCTTAACAAACACCTCAGATTGTTTGATGATTCAAGGTAGTTTAAACTGTATATAATCTTTGTGAATTTGCTTACATTAAAACTTTTGTCACTGTCCTGCGAGATACAATGCTTGTACAAATATTATGAACTCGTAAAATCAGTCGCAACCGAGCTTGTTTACCAAGCCATTCAGTCAGGAGTAGGAAACATGTCTAACTTGTAATTCTAAGGTTCACGAAATCAAAAAGTATTTTTGTTCCATCTGGTCTTTACCTCAACTTCAACCTCAACTTGCTTGTATTGGTCCACTGCTGGACGCAGGCCTCCTCCTGATAAGCGCCTGATTGATGTTTATCTTATTGAGAGTAATACCCATATTCCTCAGGCTGGGCATGCGGGTTGGGGATCGCAGTTTGGTGGTATTCCCACCATCCCAGCAGCGGTAAGAGTTGGGGTGGTACAAATTCTAAGCCAGCACCACACAGCTATGTCTGGTCTTTAAGCAGTATGGAATTCCCATTTTCCCCCTTAAGAAATCTCCTTAACCTGAATGAAGTACCTATTAGAATATTGGGACAACCTGGAACTATTCACCTGGACGGTCATTGAGAGGCGACTCCATCATCTTGTAGATAAGTAGGTAGGTAAGGTACGTACCGGAGGAAATACTTCACTATAGGCACTACAGAGCGTCCAAATAGTCTACTTCATAAAGCAAGTGCTTAGTTGAAGTTGTCTTATTGGATGCGCCGACGACGCAGGAAACAATAGACCAAGTGCGGATATGCGTAATTACGGCCGGATGAGACGGGACTCGACGGAACCAGCACAATTAATAGGCTGGTACCACGCGACGTGACGTTTAGGTCCGCCCACGGCTGGGCACTAGATAGGTACCTACTTATAAATACCTACTGCTGAAGTAGTACCTGCCTCTAGTCAGGGTCACACTGGTAATTATTGTAGCATTAATATATTCAGCGCAACTTATCGTTGTTATCATTCAGGCAATCAGTGCAGTGTTCCGGAACACATTGCGCGGCTGCCGTCTCATCCTCCACATGCGCCTGCGTACTTATGCGCCACGTGCTGAAGTTGGTAACTGATCGTTTTTTATTACTGGCTTCACTTCGCGGCTTCGCCCAACCTTTTTTGGATAAAAAAACAGTTTTAGGTGCGTCTTAAAGTTTAAGCTGGCTTAGAATTTGTACCACCCCAACTCATGGTTGTCTGGTAGAGATCGCTCTTGAGCGATAAGACCGCCAATTGTCGCTTAGTTTTAACTTTTTTGGTTGTAAATAGTTCCTTTGAGATTTAAGTGTCCAATAAAATATTATCTATCTATCTAACTCTTCCCGCGGGTGCCGTAAGAGGCGATTATGGGATTTTCACCGGGGGCGGGCAGCAGCGCCTCCTGCAGAACTATTCTACCACCGAATTGCGATCCCCATCACTTACTAAGTGATAGTTTTATTTAAGTAATCATTACGTTGCTGACTGCGGCTGTTTGTAACCACGGCTGCTAAAACGTCACGAAGGTCTAGGAAACGCCTACCGTTCAGAAGAGGAACAACTCACCCGCAGGCCAGTTTTTAGTGGTTTTGGTTCCAGAGATTCGGTCTCGTGCGAGAGGTATAGAAGGTACCACCCGCCTGCTACATGGTGTAGAGAAGTCGCTGAAAATGCCACGTGTGCCACTGTCTCCTGATAGCAGACGTGCCTTGCGCGAGACTTCATGTAGGTCACCTAAGTGGCATAAACACGACGACCATACCTTCCTGTAAAGTATTTATATCTTCACAAATATAGTCCGCTAAGAAGATTAAATCAGAGAAAGGGGCCAAGCGAGGTTGTTGAGAAACATAAAGAGTGCTGAGAGACGCGTAGGAGCGTTGTTTGACGAGCTCGTCTCGTAACCTGGGTGGACACTCTAGTGTTCACCCAGCAACGCTGAGTGAAGGCCATAGTATTTGCCTTAGAATCTTCCGGTCACATAACTGAGAAAAAGTTTATAGATTTATCTAGTAGCATAAGTTTTCGTTTTGTGTGTACGTTTTCTTTTTTTGGTAAATAAAAATAAGTATTTTCTTTCTTTCCTTCTAACCGATTTTTGATCTCGATATAACTCGTATTTATGATGCTTTGTAACTATCATATCATATATGGTACTATCATGGTATGGTGACTTTTGGGCACCGACCGAGGTACAAAATTCCGGACTGGCTTGAATACCTTTTTATTTAATTCATTATAGGTACCTATTGAGGTATGAAGGTGGTTCACCTACTTAAGTTCACTGTACATTCAATGAAATTACGCAATCATAATATAAAAATGGTAGTGATTGGGTAAAAAGTGTCGTCCTTTGGCAACGCACCAGTTCATGTTAACGCATGAGCGGTGCCCTTGACAACCGCAGGTATTATACTCGCCTCGGTTATTATTTACAAAATTGCAAAGTGAACCAATTATTTCGGCGATCAGGTCATCATCGCTATCATCGCAGGCGGGAATGATCGTGACTCTGCCATCGCGACCACGATCTTGACATGCGACAAATAGATTGTAAACTATATTACAATGATTCAATACACCGATGTACGTAGGTAATTTCATGGTGATGTCGATTCACGTATTATTATTTACAATAGAATAGGCAGAGTCATCTCAAAAGTAATTTGTTTTGTTTCATTTGACAAGCTGTCATGACTCCAACAAAGATGCTCTATTAGGAACACGAACGACTTGAGAGCATGCGTCTAAAGGCTTAGACATTGAAGGTGTGACTGCTTGGTTCCAGTTCAACCTGGCGTGCCAGGAGTGGAAGCGCACGCTGGTCGGCACCATCCACAACGTGGGCATGCTGGTGTCGCTGCCCATCCTGGGGTACATCTCGGACCGGTGAGTTTAGAAGCACATTTATTAGTAAAGGTAAAGTTGATCACCAGAATGTGTTTTTTTCACCCACAAAGCTGCGGTATGTAACGCACAACCAAGGGCACAATAATAAGTCTGTTCCTTTTTTTCTGAATGCATTAAATATTTAGAGTTAGGATTATTAGGACAGATTGTTAAGTATTGTCCGTCACATGGGTTCTACTTAAAAACCTTGCTATGATGATACCTATAGCTGGTCAAATGGATAACTCGTATAATTTAATGACTCCTAACGACTCTTCAACCCACAGAAACGTTCAAATAAGTAACTGTGGTGTACTGTGTTGTTCCCAGTTGGGGCCGCAAGCGCGCGCTGGTACTCAGCTGCACGCTGGTGGGCGCGGTGGGCTCGCTGAAGGCCTTCTCCGTCTCCTACGAGATGTACGTCATCGTCGAGTTCCTGGAGACCGTCGCCGGCGCCAGCGCCTTCCCCGCAGCCTACATACTCAGTGAGTGCAGCGTTCTCGGAATCACCTGAGTTAATAACCTGAGTCTCTTCAAGACAATATCCATTCACTGCCGACGAAGATCTAGAAGGAATATGTCTTCTTCGTTTAAAATAGTCGACCAAATGCCTAATATTAAACTGTATGAGACGGTGCTCCAACAAAGGTCAATCCGTGATCTTACAATCTTCATAATTTATGATAGCTGATGATGATCTTTTTCGGTTTTCAGCAATCGAGCTCCTCGGGCAAGACAAGCGCGTGTTAACGACCGCCTTCCTCGGCATCATGCTGGTGATAGGCGGCATCAGCTTTGCGCTGCTCGCCAAGACCTTCCAGTACTGGCGCACCTTCATCCTCGTCGTGTACCCGCCCTCGCTGCTGTTCCTGCTGTACATCTATCTACTGCCGGAGTCTATCCGCTGGCTCTTGTCCAAGGGCAAGAAGGCAGAAGCGGTGAAGATAATAATGAGAGCGGCGAAGATGAACAAAGTGACGCTCTCGGAGGAGACGATGCGTCAGCTGAAGGAGGAGAAGCCTGCAGCGGCAGAGAGTACCGAGGGGGCTGAGCGGGGGTTGTGGGGGCAGGTGATGCGGTCACCGGTGCTGGTGCGGCGGCTGGCCATCTGCTCGTGGTGGTGGATCACCTGCACGTTCGTGTTCTACGGGCTGGCCATCAACTCAGTGTCGCTGGCGGGTGACAAGTACACCAACTACATACTGGTGGTCAGCGTGGAGGTGGTGGCTGTGGTGGCCAACGCGCTGGTGCTGGACCGCGCGGGCCGCAAGCGCACGCTGCTGTTCGCCTTCACCGTCTGCGGATTATCCTGTATCGTCATACCCTTCATACCGGACAGTGAGTATCTCAATACAATCAATAATGACGATTTGCATCCTCATTGCCTTCACATTAGACCATGAATCTTTTGTGTTCGCGATACTAAGGTGGCTGCTGGCAATCATTTATAAAAATAGTTTCCTTCCTCCACGGAATTAGATTCCGGTTATGAGAACCATCCTTGTTCCTGAGAGTTCGCAATAGTAGCACAAGTAGTTTTTATTCGTCGTTCATCAGATTTGCACTTGTCCTTCACTCTACGCGCAAGACATGACATAGAATAAAGAGCAGAATATATTGAGTATTTTATAGCCCGTCGGCTTGCGAAAAAGCCCAGTTCTTGATTGAATGTAGTCCTAAGTATGTGTTGTGTTGTGTTTCAGCGCTCGGCTGGCTGGCCACGCTCCTGTACCTGCTGGGCAAGGTGACCATCACGCAGGCCTTCAGCGGGATCTACATGTACACGTCGGAGCTGTTCCCCACGCACGCGCGCCACAGCCTGCTGGGCGCCTGCTCCATGGTGGGCCGGCTCGGCTCCATCATCGCGCCGCAGATGCCTCTGCTGGTCAGTACCATACACAATATCTTAGGCCCGTATTATGAAACCATGCTCAGTCATCGGTCTATGCTTGAGTGATGCAAATGCCATAGAAAAGCTTTACTCAAGTATAACTCTATGACTGAACAGGCTTTTATAATACGGGCCTAAAAAAACTATCGTAGTTTGACGAATTCATTACGAATTATCAGTGCTCGAAAGGATGCGGAACGCGCGCGTCTAGAACCGCACTCGCCCTGAAGATGTCCCTCGTTAAATGGATGAAACGTTGGTGTTCTTCCAACACAAATAAGGTTCGTAGTTAACCCGCTTACATCCGTAATGAATCTTAGAGATCGTCAAAAGGAAAGGACATCTCGAGTCTCCATAAGAACATTATCCAAAAATTAATTATATCGGGATTTTATTCAATAATTGTTAGTGATAGTCATTGGTGAGCGAATTTGTTAAGCAGCTGTCACACAGAGAGTTGAATGAGCTGATGTTGTTTCCAGGCTATCTACGTCTCGTGGCTGCCGTCGGTGCTGTTCGGCAGCTCGGCGCTGGTGGCGGGCGCGCTGATGCTGACCACGCCGGAGACGCTGCACGCGCGGCTGCCGGACACCATCTCCGAGGCGGAGCACATCGCCGCCGCGCCGCCCGACAAGCAGCAGGACATACAGATGCACGACGCCAAGTTCTGATCTGACGCCGCCCACGCTGCTCTTGAACACAAGGGACCGAGAACTCCGAGGAACGGCGCTCCGAGCATCACGAACACTGCTCATTGCGTCGGATCATAATAAAGGTCCGCCCGCCTGTTACATCCGTCATTTGTTTTGTTTAATTGCCAGCCTGTGAGGCAGTCAAGTCTCCCCGTGTCTCGGCTGACGTCACATGAGCGGCTGCAAAATCTTCGTCTCTGTACACAAGTACCTACCTACTAAGTGCTCTTGCATTTTTTGCTCATCACAGCAGTCGACTCAACAATAGAACTCTGGCTTGCACCGCAGGCCATCTGTTCATACTGTCCATTATTCATGTTTTTGTTGAATGTCCAAGTCTTGTAAACTTTTTATCGTGGGTAATAATAATAATTCAGTAGGATTCAGTAGATTTAAGTTGTGAAGTAGAGTTAGGTAATAATTTAAGACGATGACTCTGTAACTCGATATTGTAACTTATTTTTAGGATTATAATGGACGCTAAGCTGCGGATGTGCTGTTGTTAAATAAGTAGTAGGTCTTTATGAGATACGTACAGTTTTTATAATAGCCTTATTTATTTATGTAGTTTCCTACGTATTTTGGAAGGAAAATATTTTAGGTAGTAGCAGAAATAAGTAAACCTATACTGAAGAGTGATAATTAATTAAGTAGGTAAATAGGTACATAATTATTGTCATCATAATTTGGTGCTATTGTATAAGAATTATTAAATCAAATTAAACATCAGGTTTGAAGCTTGTTTCTTTTAATCAATCTGCTCGTCATTTGCTTGGTACTGTAGGCACCTAATCCCTGTCTGCAATCATCTTCATCTCTGAATAAATTTAATTTCTTCCGGAACCACCCATTAAATAAGATTTAAGTCGTTTAACTTATCTAGAAGATATGTTTAATCTAAAAGTCGTCGACGAATAGGAATTACACAAAGGTTCAGAATTCAAATAGAATTGTAACTGTCAATATCATAATCTTTGTGAAGCCTTGACATAAAACATTCCTCCCAATAGGTACAAAGACAAACCCCTTCTCTTCTATCTCTCTTTCTCTTTCATCTCTTCTATTAATGAGGAGGAATGAGGAGGGACGTCGAACACAACGGGTACTGACTGAGTCCTGTAGCGCCTAGAGCATAGAATCTATACCTTTAGTTTATATCTCAGATCTATACTACACCCTAGAGTGGAATACTTGTACAGCTCTCATCGTCATCATCATTAACAGCCCGTATAGTATACGTCCACTGCTGAGCACAGCCTCCCCCGTCGACGCCACAAATATAGGTCTACTGAATTGTGAATGCGACAGAAGGTGTAAATCTGTAGATATAGACCCGCAGAGGTTTGCTCGGAGTCTCTCTAAAGAGGATAGGATTCGTAAAGAATACATCCGACAAAGAACGAGTCAAAGTTATTATATTAAAACGGCTTCTAGAGTGAGTACCGCGACTCAGTAAACGTAGTGTAGACACCCTTTGGCCAGGTGGGATGACAATCTGCGAAAGACTGCAAGAAAATTCTGGATTCAGCAAACTGAAGACAGGGCGCTATAGCGCTCATAAGGGGAGGCCTATGTCCAGCTGTGGACTAGTATAGGTAGATGATAATGATGTTGATGAGACCTGCGGCCAGGAGTCTGCGCCAGTGGTGGGGCGACTCGGCAGTCGGCAGTGAGTGGTAGTGTGCTATATCCGTCCTCCGTCGCGCGGTGACCGACATTCCCGAACTCTGGAGATTGGATCGTAAAGCGGCGCGCTGGCGGAATCGAACCGCACGCGCATTCACCTGCTAGGGCTGTGTGGAGGGAAAATTACGTGTTTTCACGAAAAACTAAACGAAACAAACGATTAAGTATTTTTGAGAACTTAAACAGGCCTTCATCACTGTTCGGACTCCTGTTTACAACATTTAGCATGTTAATACGTTGCCTATGCCTGGAAACAGGCTTTTTCATAGTTCCGTACGCAAAGGGTAAAGTGGGACCCTACTACGAACGGACGGACAGACACCGCTGTCCGTCCGTCCCTCTGTTACCAGGCTGTATCTCATGAACCGTGATAGTCAGACAATTGCTGCTGTAACAACAAATACTAGATAACAGAATGAAATAAATATGTTTTATGCAGTTTTATAGATAATGTTACGGAACCCTTCGTGCGCGAGTCCGATTCGCACTTGGTCATCTGTCTTGTTATAAATTTGGTTTGTAAACATTATAGAAGATATTTATTTGCTATGCTCGACTAATATTATAAACGCGAAAGTTTGTATACATGTATGTTTGTTGCTCTTTCACGCAAAAACTACTGAACTGAACGGATCGATCTGAAATTTTGCATACAGGTAGTTCTAGGCCTGGAATAACACATAGGCTACTTTTTATCCCATGAATCAATGCCCGTGGGATAGGCGTGTGAAGCTGCGGGGCGGGGAGGGGTGTAGCTAGTATATTATAACTTTTTGTGTGAACCCTAGCGCGTTCCCCCGAGGCGCGGCGGCGGCAGTGCGCCGGCGCCGCGCGCCCGCCTGCGCGTACGCACTCTCACCATCTCATACCTTGATAAATAAATCCCTCATCGTTAAACGGCTTGCAAACTAAATTCAGTGTCAAAAGATATTTGACCACAAGAAATAGCAAAACGCATAATAATAAACTATTGGATAGAAACAAATACATTGCCATTGGACGCGTTACTCGATCAATAGTCGTTGACTCGGCGTGAGATAGATACGATATAGTGGTCAGTGTTTGAGGAAGTGAAGTGAGAGTGGAAGTGTAGAAGAGTGTTCGTGCGGAGCCAGCTGTGGGTGATCCTCCGGGTGCGAGATGTCGCGGCGGGAGGCGCGCGCGCGGGCGGAATACGCGCTGCCGCCGCCCAGCAAGTGTGCTAAGGTAGCTTACAATTGGGTTTGTTTTAAATAACTATAAAACGACTTCAATTATATGGTTTTCTCATGGATGTCTTTGTCAGAACTGGAATAAATTGGGACCACATGAGAAGCACTAGCTTTTAAACAAAAATATTCATCAAATTCGATTCAGCTAGTCAAAAGTTCTGAGGTAACAAAAAAAGATACCCCAACTTGATGGCGGTAAAAATTTACAATAAATCCCAAAACGTAAACTTCTCGGAAAAGATAACACGTTCGAAACCAAAACTGAAAGAAATGTTAAAAAAACGTGAAACATCTCAGAAAAAATTACATGTCCAGACTGAAATAAATAAGTCATAAAAAAATGTTAATACGAACTTGACTTCAACGATTCTTTTGAGAAATTGTACATTTGGTGTACTACCAAATTGTAAAGAATGGCGTGATACCTGCCAGTTTTCCATTGCAACACCCTAAGTAGGTATGGGTACTTAAGGTCACATAAATCATATAGACCTGATTGTATGAATGCAATAAATACTGAATACTATCATACAAACGTATCTACTCCACATCTCACCTCAACAGCCTATATTGATATTGCTCCACGGCTGGACGCAGGCCTCCCCCGATAAGCCCCTTACTGGCTTTTATCTCATGGGGGGCAGTGACCATAATCTCGGCACATGGGTCAGTTCGGTGGTAGAATTGTTCTGCAGGAGGTGCTGCTGCTCATCCCAGGTGGATATCTCTAAGTAGCCTCTTACGACACCCGCGGAAATAGTTGGGGTTCTCAACAAGCGCTACTGACCTAAAGATGACCCTAAAGAAGTTATCTGATTCTAAAGATGCCTCTTCTACCAGATCATAAAATCTAAAGCAAATCCTTCAGAAGTCGACAAAATTGATTAAGCGTCTAAAGGAGAACACGGGGCGACATGTACCTTACCTCACTCACAGAGGGGGTCCTGCCGGCTGCCGCAGATGAAAAAAAAGGTTATATTTAGTTTTTTCGAAGAATTCAGAGCACCATTTAGTTAGATGATGCCAGTGAGCGTTGATGACGTAGTGGTTTTGTGGTCCCCAGTTCCTGTACTACACGTGGAAGCTTTGCTCGGTGGTGTTCTCGCACTTCGTGATGATCAGCCTGGTGGTGGCCTACTGCATCCTGGGCGCCGTCACCTTCGAGAAGCTGGAGGCGGAACATGAGAAGGAGGTACCACTCTTGCACTCCTTCACTTTATACCACTAAAACTCTACTTCCTAAAACTTCCCTCAAGCCGATTTTTGTCAACAACCCTAATCCTTACCACCTTAAATAGCACCTTTCAACCTCTACACACCTTCCTATTTTTGACAGCAAACCTGTAAGGATCTACCTACAGCAAATAATTGTTTCTTCTGTGACTAAATTAAGTCATAAACTGCCTTCGTAAGCCAAGAAGCGGTGACCCGATCCAAATACATTCATCCATATCTAACTAAACCATCAACACCGTGCGTAGTAACACCAAAGAACTTGCCTCTGAAGGTCCTCCACGCTTGTGCAGTCGCTTCTCAGACCGACTACACTACACTATTACTTTGTTTCTATAAATGAATGTCCATTATACGCTCTCTGTAGTTATTATCAGTTCTATAGATAGTATGTTAGGCTATGATGACTTTCCGAAATAAATAAAGATCAATCGATGTCGGCTCAATAGGACCCACCTACTGATAGCCACTCATCCGCCCATGGTCACTCCACTTACGACAACATAGCAAAACAGAACAGCAGAGATCGTTCCCATCTGTTTTCTTCATCGCAACATCTAAACGCCGCCGTAATTATTCGCCGCCGTGCTATTTTAGTTAAACGAGCTTAGAGCCTTACACTAATCTGTGAGCTCCGCCAGTGTTAGTAACAGCACACTCGCAGGCACTGACGGCCGATATAATTGACTTGAAACATAGTTGAAACGTAGGCTGCTGGAATCCTACGGAACGTAGTACTTGATTCAAGATTGCAACGAAGCATTTTTTGCGTTGATTGATGCCTGTCACCACGTTGTCGTCGTCGATCGTCACCCTGTACCTCCTGTCTGTCTCTCTATCTCTATCTGTATGACTCCTCCCTCGCATTAAGGCGAACTCTTCTCCTTGAACTAGAGTGAGCGCATTCTATTTTTTTGATAAACTGTTATTTTCGTCCGCAACTATACCACAAACAATAGCATTGTCGAAATAACTCTACTAGCTCAATGGTTGCTCCTGACACCATCAGGATCTGGCTTCATTCTTTCCGCTACACCCTGTAGGGTGTATTAGAGTTATTTTCGTAGGTACACGACTCAAACTAGTATCGAAATAACTCTACTAAATCCATATACCTATCTAATTCAGTGCTCGCCTGATTTATTATTGAACTCCCATCTTTGATGTTTACAGTTTCTAGACGAAACAGTGCTCTATACAGGGTGCCACTAAACATTAATACATAATTTTAGTATTGTTTTGTTATTTGTTGTCAGGTGAAGATGAACATATCCCAGATCCGCAGCAACACGACGCACAGCATCTGGCACATGACGCGCGGCGCGCTGCTGCTCAACCACACCAACTGGACGCTCGAGGTCGTGGACATGCTCAAGGTACCTTCACGAGGTGCCCCATCCTGGGCTTATTGGATCCCGATCCAAATAATTAACTTTGTTTAAAAAAAAACTATAAACCAACTTCAATTTTCATGGATTTTCATGGATCCCATTATCAAAACTGGACCAAATTAAAATGAGACCACACGGGAAACACCAGCTTTCATATAAAAAAGAATCATGAAAATCGGACAACCCCGTAAAAAGTTCTGAGGTAACAAACATAAAAAAATACAGTCGAATTGGGAACCTCCTCTTTTTTTTTGAAGTCGGTTAAAAAGAATAATCGTCACCGATGATTTTTAAAATTAATGAACTGAATTAATGCATGTAGAAACATAATAGCATCGCTCGAGGAACGATCACGTGCGCGTGATGGTTGCTCCTGGCGCTAATCTTCAGGATCTGGCTTCATCCTTCAGCAGCTCAGCTAATGGCTGGTTTCCGCTGCGTGACGCACAGCACGGCACCCACTCTCAGCCCTACAGTAGGTACCTGCAATATCCTCAGTACCTACTGTAGCGATGTGACGCGGGTGCATTGTGCAGATAGGCCGCTTATTACAGTAATTATGAAATAAGGAAGAGCAATAATTCTTCATTTATTGTTTGCACTTTATCTTGTATATGATCTTGTGTTTTTTTTGTAAAATAATTAATTTTGTTTTAAAAAACTATAAACTTTTATAGTTTTTTCATTAATTTTCATGGATCCCATTGTCAATACTGAACAAAATTAAAATGGGACCACACGGGAAGCACCAGCTTTCATATAAAAAAAGAGTGATACAAATCGGAAGACCCAGTCAAAAATACTGAGGTAATCAGTAGAGTTTAAATATGAGATAATCCGTTTGGGCGGTTTTAACAGAAGCCGCGTCTTCGCTCGCGTTTAAAGGTACCCGATGTTTGCCTATGATTTCAGGATTAGAGTTACCTGTATGCAATTATTCAGCCTGTTTTGCTCAGTAGTTTTGGCGTGACAAAGATCCATCTAAAGTTTCGCATTAATAATATGAGTGTGATGTGATGTGATGTGTGATTGGTAAGAGTGTGGGTGGTTGTGGTTGTGACGCAGGACTTCGAGAACGCCATCCTGCTGGAGATGAAGGTGCGCGGCTGGGACGGCAACGAGAGCCCGGACCACCTGCAGTGGACCTTCTTCGGGGCGCTCTTCTACTCCATCATCGTCATCACCACCATCGGTGAGCTGTTCCACTGCCTGTCTCTCTCAACTACTTATACTATGTAGGTAAGCCCGATCTCTATCTATATGTACACAGTGTGGGGGTTATATAATTTTGGACCCTCCAATACGCCATTTTTTCGGTCTTGAAATAACTGCATCCAATTTTTGCTACATTGACGAGGTAAACCTCAACCTCAACATCCTGTATTGGTCCACTGCTGGACGCAGGCCTCCCCCTCATAAGCGCCTCTTTGGCGTTTATCTTATACCCATAATCCCCACGCTGGGCATGCGAGTTGGGGATCGCAGTTTGGTGGTAAAATAGTTCCGCAGGGGGCGCGGCTGCCCGCCTCCCGGTAGATATCCGTTATTCGCCGGTTCCGATACTCGCGGGAAGTTGGGGTGGTGCAAATTCTAAGGCAGCACCACACAGCTGCGACGTTAGTAGAGCTACATGTAAAGCCCCAGGAGTGTACCGTGTCCCGCGGCGAGCGCGCGCTGGCGCGGCGCCAGACGCTATCCGTCAATTCTTTATTTCCGAGAATTCTTATTTTTACGATCATTCGACGTATTTCTGACAGGAGCGCGCCCGCCACCTCTCACACTGAATAAAGGCATTTACACCATCAGTGAAGTCACTGCTATAAAACTATTGCACGCCTAAAGGCAGAAAATAATCATTCATCAAGATATCCTTACGACATTGTATTTTCAAGCATAAAATAAACTTTTACTCAGGTTACTACTTTCCACCCACCGTTCCGGGAACGCGCCCGCCCAGGTCCGTTTCACTGCCGCAGTGAGGCGGCAGTGCTTATTACAGTAACCGTATTTTCATGAACCTCGTTCTTCATTGTGCCTACAGAAGTGATCATAATATATCGTCATCGTCGATGAAGTATATTCCAGGAGGTCTACTCAACAAACCAAATAGCGAAGTCACTTTTTCTTTTTCGTACTCTAACTGGCATCGTTTTTACTCTCATATCGAACGACGACGCTGCGAACGAAGTATTTCATACTTGAACATTTTTGTATGGGCATGAAGTTTTGACTTTGAGTTTACATAATATGGGACTCGATGATCCGTGACGTCATAAAATGCAATGTCTAACATGGCAGCGTTTTTATCACGCGAAACTGAGTGTAGTTTTACTTTTAGTCTTTTACCTCAATAATTTTTTTTTTGGGTGTTATAATCGTTAAAAAAAATAAAAAAATCCATGCATATACCCTATTGACGTCGTATTTGGTATGGTACTCTAGCAGCACTAAAAGCGAAACTATAAATTTGACAGCGAAACTTTGAGTCAAATCGACCCGTATCACCAGATTGCCGCCGCCGGCACTGACACTCAGAGCGTGTGTCGTCACTGACATTGACGAGCGAGTGTGGACGAGATATTAAATAGAATATATAAAAGAATATTTGTCACTGTGGCGTGGGCGGTACGTGGCGGTACGTGGCGGTACGTGGCGGTACTGTGACTTCACTGATGCGTGTGAATCGGCCTGACGTTACTTCTTTTGCGAATGATGAATGAATAGTCAGCTCCTGTAAATTATTGCCAAGATTTATCTACCGGCAGATTTATTCGAGGAAATATAAAACAAAGAAATCTTTATTTTCCACATCTTCTTTTTTATAAATATCACCTACTTATCTACACCTACTTACTTATTTACATCTTATATTAATTTAACAGTTCTCCAATGTTTGTTAATAGTGGTTTTTATATAATGGCTTTGGAAAAGGTATCAAGAAATTGTGAGACTTCAAAATGATTAGACAAATTTTCTCGAGGAAAAGCATTTTTAGCTCGGCCTCGTTCAATACAGAACTACTATTTACATGAACAGTCACTCGACTACAAGAAACAGGTAACGTCGATGATTATAACAACTCAGACGCACAGCGGATTATTTACCGAAGTAGCCCTCCGGGCCGATCATACCGGTGGGTCCTCCGGGGCCCACGAGCAGCCCCCGGCCGGGCCCGATGGAGCCCGTGGGGCCCCCCGGGCCCACGAGCAAGCCGCGGCCCATGGGCCGGCCGTACCCGGGGTTGTAGAACCCTCCGTAGGTGGGTCTCTTCGGGCCGATGAAGCCGGTGGGTCCCCCGGGCCCCACGAGCACGCCGCGGCGGCCGTACCCCCCCTGCGGCCCGATGATCCCCGTGGGGCCCCCCGGCCCGACCAGCACTCCGCGCTGCGCCGACTCCTCGGGGTGGATGGGGTCTATCGGTAGATCGGGAGACAGCAGGCCCTTGTTCGCGTTAGAGGGTCCGATCACCCCCGTGGGGCCACCGGGCCCGACTAAAACGGAAGGTTTCTGCGTGCCGTAGGTGATAGGGCCGACCAGTAACGGCTGGTTCTGGTCGGGTCCGACGCGGCCCGTGGGCCCCTGGGGGCCGACCAGCACGGCGGGCCCCCCGGGGGGCGGCGGGAAGGGCCGCGCGATACTCTCCCGTCCCGGCAGCAGCATGGCTCGCTCGTCGTCGATCTCGTTGAAGTACTCTGTAATGGAACGTTCCTCATGAGCCCCAACAGATGCCTCCCCCCTCCCCCCTCCCCCGGCCGCGGTGCTCGTGGCATGCTTACCCGTGTGCTGCTGGCTCCCCTCGTACGGCTTCTTGTAGCAGCACAGGAACTTGCCGGATCCGCAAGCTCGCTGGAACAACCACAAATAACCAATCATTTTACTCAGCGAAATGTCACCATTTTTATGCATTTTATGAATTCTTCATTAGGACCAGTTTTGCGTTGGTACCTTAAGAGTGCCCACCCAGATACTGCAAGGAACTACTTCTCATAGTATGACAGCGATCCAACAGTTTCATACGAACTCGATTAAAGTTTTTGAACTACTACAAATAGCCTTAAGAATAATATGTTTCTTGCAATCCCGAAAAACAAATTACAGTGTTGACGGATGGCGGATCGCATAGAACGAAGGATGACCGATCCGTTCTTTCGATGTCCCTTCTATAAAATGATTTTGAACTTTATTTCTTAGCTATCCGAAACCAAAGGTGTATTGCACGTGTAGACGTTTAGCAGTAAGGATGTTCGTTTAGTCCGATCCATCAACCGAAACTTCGTTTTACTTATTTCTTTCATTCGTATTTTCATCGTTGTGTCAAAAAATCTTCACATTTGCGCGTTAAGAGGGACATTAATAAAAGGGACCATTTGTGAAAGGGACTATAGAAGGGACGTTCTGCGATGCTGTATGCGCTTAAACCTTATAGAGTTGCTAAAACACACAAAATTATGGCATGGTGCAAACTTATACCTACAAGTCCCTCTGTATATCTTACCGCGGAGTCCTCGTGCGGGTTGCACTCCGCAGTGGAGACGCACTTGCAGTACTGCAGCGAGTCCAGCGTGCCGTCGTTCTCATACTCACTTCTCCTGGAACATATTACATTCATGAATTAGAGCTCATATACTGCACGTTTAAAATACACGAATGGCAAGTTACCGGCTTCAAGGCTAAACTGTAGGCGATTGCAGCCGACGGCGGTCAACTGCAGTCACCTACAGTTTAGCCTTGAAGTCGACGACTGCCGTCGCCTGCAGTCGACGTACAAATTGCCGTTCGTGCAGTATTTGAAACGTGCAGTCCGTGAATAAGAGCCCTTACAATGTGAAGACCAGAGTTAACACGAGCTGTTCCACTAGAAATAACTGGCAAAAGCTGCTGAGTTAAGTTAAAAACTACCCTAATTCTGACCTGGGGTATATATACTGGCGCTCTTGCGTCGGGGGCGCTCGTCGGGACTCCTCCACGTGCACGGGGTAGCGGCCGGCGCCCCGCGGCCGGTTGTAGAAGCCCTCGGTCTCCACAGCCTCCTTGAAGGGAACCTCGTCTAATGCGGGCTCGCGCTGCCTTCTGAAACAATACACAGCACCATTTCAACTCAGATTCTTTAAATAAATTGACTACAAAAACTGTTTTCATAGCCGCTTTTCTCAAGGGCAAAAATACGAAAAACATCTGCTGAGTGAACTTTTGAAGTCTGTTTGTTTCTCGATGAGAAGCTACTAAGACAAGTCTTCTCCCATGAGTTCCTTGCATCAATGAGATTACAATGTCATTCAAGATTCCGTGCATATTGTCGTCCATTACTATTCCAGATAGACCCATATTTGTTTACAATCATCATTAGATTTATTGAAAGTAACAGGTTACTACTTACTATTTGTAACGTTTGCGAAATATTCATCAGTCGCCGACGACGTGTTGCAAATGAAAGAAGTAAGTGGCAGCAGCACAGCAGTACCAGTACCTACCTAATAAAAACCAGGGCGTTACCAAAGAGTGCTTGCACAAAACTTATTGTATCTGCACCGCCCGCCCGGCACCTCTAGATTCAACATCACTAGATTTTCAGATCTGTTACGTGTTTTTGCCACTGTTTTTTTGTAAAACCAACCAGTAATATGTAGATACTTATTGGTCCTTGATTGGAGTAGAAATCGAACGGAAATGATTCGGCGTAATCGAACATCTAGAGCTAGTTTTTGTTGATTTTTTTATCACGCGATTGCCGACAGAACTGTTTTGATCATAAAATTTTAAGGGCACATAAATCAACTTGGTACATTCATTTGTCGAGCAACCGTCAAACAACAGCTGCTTCTCAATCGCGAAACCTAAATTGTCTGTTTTTTGGAATCTCGCCAGTTACTTATAATGTAAGAAAGGAAGTAATAAAATATTTCTATAGCACTTAAGAAAAGGAATTGGATCGATCAATAACTGGTGAGCTGTAGAGATAGATGCTGTAACATGATCAGAAATAGACGTGCCTGGTTGCGCAGGGCTTGCAGAATAGTGACGCTGGCGTGACGCAAATGCACCATTCTGGTGTCAATCTTGGGAGCTACAATACCTAGGAGGTAGTTAGGTACAGAGCAAGCGATTAGTAACATCACGGTGCATTGTATTGAGAACAATAACGAGGCTGTATCGAGGCCAAGGAACCGGCGCGCTCCACCGGAACGAGGACTCCTTGCGGACTGACAGACCTTATCCTTAGTATGGGTTGTCCGTGTTATCTTGCGAATACTTTTTTCGTTAATATCACCAACGATCCATTAGTTCGTTTGTTACCCAATGATTTTGATTGACACGTAGATTATGTAGGTATATTCGAAAAACCACGCAAGCTAGTAGAGCGAATGAAGTACACATCAAGTACAAAGGTATCATGTATGTGTAGAGATAGAAACCAAGTATAAACTTCCCTCAGCTATGCAAGGAGCGCGCTGACGTCATCGCGTGAGCTTTGCGCAACATGTGGACTGTAAGCTCTGTGAGACTGCGCGCGCGCAAGTGGGCCAAAGTCAAGGCCGCCGGCTACAACCATGCTTGCAGGTTACAACATACATGAAGTTTACGATACATTTATTAATTAATTGGTTGTGACAACTTAGAGGTAGCAAATTATTACGTTTATCTTGTCCATTTCAGAAGGAATATCCGGAGAAAAGAGATTACTATATGGATCTAGCTTATGCTTTTGGCAAGTTAGATGACATCTTCCGTCCAAATGGAATCCCCAGAGCCTGAAAGCCTGGCCTCTATTCTATAGTCTGTGTGTCCTGCCGACAATAACGCACTGTGCCGAAACATAGACGTTTACTGAGAAGACACTTAGACCGAGTACAATATACGGACGTCCGACTTCAGACAGAAGTCTGCGACGTTATCAGGGGTCGGACGATGTACCTACAATGCTGGCATGGGCAGACGGGCAGGACACGTGGTTATGGCGGACCAAAGCTGTGAGCAAGTGGTGGCCAACAAAGACAAGCATAAGCTTAGATGCGAAATGCACAAGACAGAGTAGGCTGAAGATTGAAGAAGGCCTATACCTATACTTGTGTGTGACAAAAGCGGATACTAATGATGCTCATCAAATTAATTATACTACACAAGTAGACAGGACCGTTTACAAAGAAGGGAAGATTAGAGGCCTATAATGTATGATTGCAGTTGTACATTGAGCCGCTACCCGCGCGCAGACAGGATACTCACATGTCCTTGTCGGTGTCGAGGAAGCGGACCTTGGTGTCGATCCGCACGGAGGCGGCCTGCGCCTCGGGCCAGCGCCACTCCTCTGCGCCAGCGCCGCTCAGCGCCGCCAGCACCACCACCGTGCCATACACTCCTGGAAATAAAAAGTTTTCATTCATTATCTAGTCACGATACAGCCCTTCTACTAATATCTTTGTAAGTGGAGATGTGAACGTTGTTTCTTCTCTACGATTTTTTATGAGATCAAGATGTAATTTGGCGTAGAATACCTACAAGATACTGGCAGAAAATAATCTGACTTCAATTATTATATAATTTCTAATCGATGTTTCATTTGTTATTTATCCTACGGTACGAACTATTGCTTATCATAGTATACAAAAATTCTAAGCATTTAGTTAACCTATTCTAATGATTTTGTTTTCTTTACACATATGTTCGTGTGTCAACTAGCTAGTTATTAAAATTACCGTATCGCATGCAGACTTGTTATTAGAGTTCTAACTGCCTGTGCCGCCTACAAGACCCTCGCATGTGGAGCCCTATGGTTCCTTTGCTTACGCAATAACGCATTCTTATGTTATGATACATATCTCCGAGTAAATCGAAAAGGGACTACGAAATCAGTTTCTGTTGCCTTACTGAGTTTATGAAAGAACGCGAACGTAAAGAATTCGCAAGGATTCTCAGTTCGGAAGAGGACCTTGCAGATTGTAATAAACAAAACAAACAAAAAGGTATTTCCTTCTGGTCTCACGCTGAAAATATCACGGCCGTCGTCGCCATAAACACGGCACAAGCGAGGAGAGGCTCGGCTCAGGCATACTAGCATCCAGTATTTATACACATTGCATGGACGATATTAATAATACACGTTCCATCCATGTAATGTCTCGTGTTTATGTTTAACCAGTTCCGTTTTGATAACTTACTTCAGGGGCGGATTCTACAATAAGAAACTACCATGAGAATATTTCGACCTTCATTAAGAAACAATTCTGGCCGAAAAATGTGCTATTCTGGCGTCTTCGCGGACGATTACCGGTCACAGCACATATTGCGTTTAACACATACATACTATAGTAAAAAGGTTTATTTTATGAATGTATGTCAGATTAATGTATATATTTTATAAGGGCCGTAATATAGATTAATGTTGCCTGAAATAAACAATTTGGTATTATTGTTAGGTAGATCTCTGATTACACACTAGAATAGAGTCGAGAAGTCATGCTTCACCGGTTTAGGGTCATCTATCGCGTTTGATCCTTGTCTTATGCATAAATGGCTACCTCCTGTGCAGCTAGCACGAGGCCACAGGGCGGGGCCTTCATCGTCTCACGATATGCCAATTACTCGTGACATCAGATGAAGCTACTTCATCAAGGGATGACAACAAGCTGGTGCTCGGAACTGAGTCATAGTTAATTACTGCACTGCTGTGTAGGTAAAGCGTAGATTGAACATTTCAAAACACAGGAGTAGCTGGCAGTGCCTGAGCACTAGGGCAAGTACGAGTAGGTAAGTTAGTAAATATTACAAGTACCCACTGCGGCGGCGGAGTTATGTAATCTCAGTGATGCGTAGCTCTGTAAGGTTTCGGTAGGAAAGAGTTACTGAACGCTGTCGCTGAGTAACTGGTTCCATTCATTAATATTTTAATCATTTGACTATTCAAACGAAGGGCAAATTGCATTGTTACGCATTTTCTATATTTATAATCTTTTACGACGTCACCCTAATATTATAAATGCGAAAGTTTGTATGGATTTATGGATGTATGGATGGATGGATGTTTGTTACCTCTTCACGCCAAAACTACTGAACGGATCAGGCTGAAATTTTGCGTTCAAGTAATCCTAATCCTGGAATCCCATAAATTAGTTCCCATGGGATGAAAATCATCTTTTAACGTTTCCATAGGAACAACGCGTGCGAAGCCGCGGGGCGCAGCTAGTATTTTTCATAATTTGACTGTTCAAACTAAGGGCAAATTACATTGTTACGCATTTTCTACATTTATCATCTTTTACGACGTGTATTTACAATAAATATACTTTTACTTTACTTTTAGGGTCTGAAGCTTAAGATGTTTTGTTGAGATTAAATATTTGTTGATTGTTGATTTATGCTATACTAGCAGCGCCTCGCGGTTTCACCCGCGTGTTCCCGTTCCCGTGGGGGTTCCGGGATAAAATATAGCCTATGTCACTCCCTGAAATTATAAGCTTTCTAATGGTGAAGGATTTTTTTAAATCAGTCCAGTAGTTTCGGAGCCTATTCAATACAAACAAACAAACCTTTCCTATTTACAATATTAGTAGAATTATAGCCAGAATGCGTATAGCTGAAAAATCTAGCGGATCAAAGATAACATCAGCTCTAACTACGCATAGTACAGGGAACAATATTCTAAGCTGGTGTAGTCGGTCGTGGTGATGAGTGATTTCTTTGATGAACAACACTTAACTAATATAATAATTATATTTATTGAACAATGCCATTGCAATATCCCTCTAGCTCAATACCAAACAAAGGGCCGAACTGCGAACTTGTGCAACCGACATTTATAAACAAAGTGCGAGTTTACACAGTTATTTAGCCAATTAGCACAACATTGCGCGCTTCTGAGACACTTGTAGACGCAGAGAGATGGACACGCGTCGATGTATTGTGTGCATGAGATGCGTTAGGGCGACGCGAGGATGTCCCCAGTTAGGCAGGCGCGGTGGGCGGGCGGTGGCGACATACCGCCAAGGCGATGCCGCCTTTTGGGAAAATGTGAGGTTTTGTCAGAATTTTCACAACGTATTCATATAATTTATACAATTATGTGTACCTTTAATGATTTCTGTAGGTTGTTTTGTGTTAGAATGTCGGTATTTTGTAAGTTTCTTTTATAAAATGTTAATCTCTCATTGGCTGTAAGTTTTTTGTCTGTTGATTTTATTGTACAATGAAATAAAAAATAAAATAAAAATAAACAATATTTATCGTACTATACCTACAGTTTATAAATAGTACATATTTGAATCATCAAATAACTTCACGAAATATTTTTAATAAAAATTTTTGTTGACTTTTTGAATACGGATACCATTAAAGGATAATAAATACTGATGCCACTAAAGGGTAGTTTCAAATTAACGTAAAATTAAAAATATAACCAAACGAAAATAATAAACAATAAATACGAACCTAGCTTCATTTCCGTGTATCCAAATACGATCTCTATAAGTACTGTGTCAGGTCCACACTGTAAACTAATATAAGATATCGTGATATGAGAATGCGCGTGCAGTGCGCGCCCTCCGTGCGCCGACTGTGCTGACGGTTGGCTCGGCGTGCGCGCGCGCAGCCGCTCTTTATACCACCAACTACATTGTTATCGACCACTAATTACTGGGATCTGATCTCTCTCTGAAATTCCCCAGAACTCAGTGCCACCCGCTGCTCCTTGACCAGAGCTCCATTCGGAGTCGGTACCTACTACCATACTGTTACTGTTGTGGTCTGTACTACAAAGTTTACGTTACTTTTTTTTCTATGGAGATGTGACAGCGCTAATAGTGGGAAGTTTACATAACACTTTTCACTTTTCCATAAAATAAAGTAAATGAAAACTTTGAAGTAAACCGTACCTATGTATGGCAGTACGTATAGGTACCAAAGATACCTTCACTAGATTAGTAAAAGAGAAGAAAAAGATAAAGTTCAAGATTCTCGCAGAACTGTAAGGCTTTTGAATATGTAATGGGATAGAAATTATCGCTTACATGAAACCCATTGGAAAAGGTAGTACCTACCTAAATAATCAGTAGAGACTCAATGAATGAGTCGGTGCTCTAGTAGAGAGAGACTGAATGAAGGCGTCCGTTGGTGTCCCTCGGCTCTACGTCCAACTCACAGCCGAGAGGCGACACGTGCACGTTTCGAACGTTAGCGAGCGAACCTTTCTCGAGTGAAAGATACAGTCTCCAGAGCCTGGCCAACGCTGAAGGCCGTCGATGTGTCTTACTAACTATCGGCGAAGCTGGGACTCTTTCCCCTCAGGCCGTACATACTGCTGGTCGATCTGTGGCGTCTTCGGCCGCGGCGGGGAAACCCGGAGGCCGGAGTGATGCAAGCCACCTTGGATTCGATACTGCATTATACTGCCTATTATAATAATTGCCTAAAACTGGCCATATTGTAATAGAAATACGCTGATTTGATTATCTGTTGACTCTACCAAAATGTAAACGGACGTCAACGGAGTCATGAATCATGATTATTATCAAAGCAAAGACAAGTTTCTGCCCGCGGCTTTGATCGCGTTGTTTTTATGGAAACGCTTAGAGATTGTTTCGATCCCACGGAAACTGATTTATGGGATAAAAGTAGGCTATGTTTGGTTTCAGGATTAAAATTACCTTGATGAAAAGTTTCAGCCCAATCCTTTCAAGTAGTTTTGGCATGAAGAGGTAACAAACATCCATCCAAACTTTCGCATTAATAATATACTAGCTGCGCCCCGTGGCTTCGCACTCTTTATTCCTATTGAAACGCTTTAAAGTGATTTATATCCCACGGGAACTGATTTATAGGATAAAAAGTCGCCTATGTTTGATTCCAAGTTAAGGATTAACTGTATGCAACGTTCCAGCCCAATCCGTACAGTAGTTTTAACGTGAAGAGGTAACAAACATCCATCTATCCATACAATCTTTCGCATTTTTAATTTATGTGTGATGTATTTATTTAAGCGTGATTCCTGTGATGTAAATTGGCGGCTGTCAAAAGGTCGAAGGAGTCGGCCTTGCTGCGCGGCGCCCCCCGCGCCCCGTCTCTACCGACGACGGAAATCGAACCCATTACACAAAAAAAACATCCAAATTATTAACTGATATTATCATTATCTCTTATATTTATTTGTCTATTTTTTGTGTTTATAATCTGATTGGATAATGTTTTATTGACGTGATCACTTTGAGTTGTACGGATATCAAAATTAGCCGGCTAGTTTTGATATCGGTACAACCATTTAATAAGCGTAATTTTACTAATGGCAGGATGTTCTCTACTCGATACTCTAATAATAATTCGTGTTGTATTACAGACATTGACATTATGGCCAAAATTAAATTTTCGACTAAAAAATTAAATAATACTATGTAAGACATTGCAAAAAGAGATGCATCGACCGGGAATCGAACCCGGGCCGCCCGCGTGGCAGGCGAGCATTCTACCACTGAACCATCGATGCTGGTGTAGAGAGTGTCGAATGTATTAAAAAGTTGACATGATCTTTTCGCAGGTATGCTAGATGGCAATATGGTATCGCAGGATCGCCCGTAGGTGAAAAACCTGTATCAGATCGTGTGCTGCTATTTTTACGGAGAGATGATTCAGAATGGTTTAACCTTGACACTGACACGTGTGACGTGACGTGTCCTCCATCTGTAGTTTTATCACTAAAGTAATATGCCAAAATGTGACATTTTGAGATGATACCATTGTTAGAGTCCGCGCCACGACTCAAGCCTTACGGCAAAAGCGGACAACTACATAATTCCGAACACTCGTGAAATAATGGATACCCACCTAGGTACGAACGCTTTTGATCGCGAAATTTCCGGAATAAGACCTCTTAGACCAGAAGATCATAATTATTGTAAATCATACGAATATTTTGTTTTATTTACTATAGTTCTGCGATAGCAGCGCCGCGTTATGATGAAGCGATTACTTTAGTTTATAATGTACTCTATGAATTTAGTGAAATTAGGGCCCAGCTCTAGTAAACTTCAAGTTATTCCCAATTTGCTTTTAATGCAGTAGTTATATGTTTGCCTGGTCCCAGGGTACGGGCACATCGCGCCGAAGACCCAGACCGGCAAGGTGGTGACCATCTTCTACGCCATCCTCGGCATCCCCCTCATGCTGCTCTGTCTCTCCAACATCGGCGACGTCATGGCTTCCTCCTTCAGGTTATATTTCTTGAATATATTTCATATTTCTTGAATGTCCAATTATTAAGAAATTTTCTATTTCTAACTTCGATCATGGTATTCGAGTTTAAAGCATTCTATTATCTACTAGCTGCGCCCCGCGGCTTCGCACGCGTTGTTCCTATGGAAACATTAATAGGTGATTATAATCCTACGGGAACAGATTTATGGGATAAAAAGCCTATGTTTGATTCCAGGATTAAAATTACCTGTATGCAAATTTCAGCCAGATCCGTCCAGTAGTTTTGGCGTGAAAAAGTAACAAACATCCATCCATCCATCCATACAAACTTTCGCCTTTATGATGACCTGATTGTATGGAATCAATCACACTAATATTTAGTGTGATTAATTCCATACAATCAGGTCTTAGTGACGTAATCACTTAGACCTGATTGTATGAATGCAATAAATACCGAATACTGAATATTAATCATCAAAGTGCGTCCACTTCTATTTCACACACTAGCACTGATAATATAATACCTACTATACCACATAAGTTTCTCCTCACATGCGAGCGCCTGAATAAATACAGCAATAAACGATGTATTTCGCTAACGCTATAAAGCCAGGCGCGACCGCCGACCGTGTTGGCACGACCGTTAGCGCTCGTATCATACACGGACTGCTCGCGTCTATGATAGTAATATGATAAACATGAAAGATTTGATTGTTTGTTTGTTTGTATTGAATAGGATCCGAAACTACTGTACCGATTTTAAAAAATCATCATTAAAAAGCTTACTTTTCAGGAAGTGACATAGGCTATATTTCATCCCTGAATTCCCACGGGAACGGGAATAACGCGGGTGAAACCGCGAGGCACTGCTAGTCTCAAATACACGGATGGCAAGTTGCCGACTGCAGCTGACTGGTCGACTGCAAGCGCCCTGCAGTTACCAACAACTTACCGTGTATTTGAGACTGTAGTCCGTGTATAGAGCCTTTAGACAGGCACAACAGTGTTAGTTTAGAGCTATAATAATATAGAGTGTGTTTACCCGCAGGTTCCTCTACTGGCGCGTGTGCTGCTACGTCTGCACGCGCCCGCCCAAGCGCCGCCACCGGCACCATCACCAGTCTATGCGGTCAGCACCAACCACCCTTATGCGAACCAACTGGTGGTTCGATTGGATAAAAACAACAAAAAAAAACCCTTCATCGAGTTCCATTCCGCAAAAGCAGTTGGCCAGTTTAGTTAGTTGGAGTTGTTGAAACGGACTTTACTTACATAAGTCTAGCAATCTAAAAAATTGTGAATGAGTAAAATCTCATCCGTACTGAAATGTTCCGTGAAAATGAAACTTCTTGCGCCAGAGACTATGACTCGACCCTATCACGTACCTACTAAAACACATGATTAAACTGCAAACCATCTTAGCGAATGCACTACTAGTTAGGTTAGGTGCCCCATTTTTTTTACACTTCTTTCCCTCCTTGGGCAGTGAGCACCCGTAGTATATGATATGAGAGGACCTAAGACCCTCTTTGTGACCAAGCGTGGTATTTTGATTGAAGACCTCCCTCCCCTCCCTAAACGGGTCACGATATATGGGTTCGTGCCCTTATGTCCTATCAGAATAGTATAATGTCGTTGTCCGCTTGCAGCCGCTCCGTGCGAGGCACCAGCTCGCGCTCCGTGCGCAAGAGGAAGCCGGTGGAGCGCGCGCATTCCGACACGGACTTCAGGTAGAGTACCCTCGCCTTGGACCAGCCTGGCAGGGCTGCTTTTGGTACTATTTCAAGCTAACCTCAGCTGTTATCAGACATTTGTAGGCCCATTTTGTTTATTGCAGGTAGATCCGTATCACACTGGTGGTTTGAGAATTATTTCGCGTGGGGAGTGCGCGGCGAGCATGCTGCGACGACGCCGCAGAGAGCTGGTCGCCGACACTCGCCTTGAAGTAGCTTGCAAATCACCAGTGTGACAATGATCTGTGTCTGCCTCGTTCCTTGTATTGTTTGTGACATTGAAATTGCCCAGTGTTCCATTAATAAGTTCCCAAGGCAAATTTAATGATTAAATGTGATTTTTAGGTACCGCGACAGTGGATACAGCAGCGGACGCGCGCGCAGGTCGCGGCCGCCCCCCGCGCTCCCGCACCGCATCCCCTCCGCCCCACGGACGCGCTCGCAGCCACCCCATCACAGGAGACACGGTGAACAAGCATGTGTTTACACTGTCTGTAGGAGGACCTAGCAAGAACCAAGACTACTAATGAATACTCTGTCTATAGGTTCTAGGGACCCGGAAGACAGATCTCCGGTTCGTTTCGACAGACTCAACAACAGGCATGACCCCGCACCATACGATGATGAAGAAGGTCGGTCAACAAAATGTATTCTCTTTTCCTAACAGACGACTTTTGATTTCATGTGTAAGCGAAACCTTCATTATTTCTTTCAGAGGAGTTTCCCAAGATTTCTCTACCACTACAAGACCTGGAGGCCGCGCTGAAGGACCTGGAAACTCACCAGACCCACAAGCCCTCCAAGTCAGACCTGCGTAGCAAGTCCCTGCCTCGTCCCGCAAAAGCCAGGCCCGAGTACGGACCTCGACGGGACTTCGACGACCGGAGACATTACGACGACGAGCCCATGGACTTGTACGAGATGCATGACCTTAGGGACATAGACTTTGAAAACTACAGAGAGAGAAAGGCATTGGAGAAGGAGAGAGAAGAGTACGGGTATATGGACCGAGGGTACGACCCCGAGGATGATGACTTCGAGTTCGACAGCCCGAGGAGACAGCAGCGGAGAGATATCAGGTACAACTGGGTTATTCGAAGCTGGTGCGATTTTCTTTTGTTCTCTTTACGTAAGACGTTGGGAATAACTCTCATACGGCAGTCGACAAAGTACATACTATGCGCAAGTAAAAACAAAAGACGATCTTGCCAACTCTTGCTACACACAATGCTATTGCAGCTGTATCCGTCTATTTGTATGATCGGTTTATTTACTTTCTCCAGGTCGAACCGAGGTCGGTCCGAGGTGTACGAGCGCAGCGAATACTCCGACAAGCGAGCCCGCCGTGCGAAGAGTGCGGCGTATGCGCACGAGCAGGAGTGCGAAGAGCGCGACGAGCGCAGAGTTGAGCGGCTGCAGCCGATGCGGCCCGAGCCAGATGTGGAAGCGGGCCGCGGGCGACGTCTGCGCAGGCTTTACACTGTTGACGATACCAGACCTTATCGATATGTAAGAAAGAGCATTCCTTAAATCAGAAATGTTTCGTTGATTTGGTCGGGTACAGAGAAAATGAACACGGAACGGCTGCACTAATTTCCAATAAAGAACATTTTGACACCGTTATACAAAAAAACTAGATCAAATCGGTATAAGCGTTGGGTAGCTATTATGCCACCAAAGCCTTATTGATTTTTCCCGTTGCGAAAAATTGCGTTGAACTCTAAAAAAAAAACAAGGCCTTCTTGCAAGGCGCCCAAGCGTCATTCATGGGTGGACAAGAAAATATTTTTTTTTGTTACAGACCCCATCCCCTGACAGAGAAGAAGACTGGAGCGACGGTGAAGTAGCCGTGATGCCGCGAAGAAGCAGACCGCCTCAAGGTGATAAAACACTTGAAACGTGATAAGTATTTGTTGAGCACCAGATGTTATAGGTAATGCCATTTTGTTTCAGCGTGGGGTTCTTCGCGGCAGATCGAGTTGTATCCCGCATCCTCGGAAGCAGCCAGGGAAGAGGTACGTGTCCTACCACCACAATTGTATCGACGCTCTTAAAAGGGAAACTTATTGTATGGTCATCAAATCAATGCAAACTTAATAAAGGTACAATACATCTATGTATATTTTTATAAGAAAGTCGTGTTAGTTACACTATTTATAACTCAAGAACAGCTGAACCGATTTGGCTGAAAATTAGCGGGGAGGTAGCTTAGAACCAGGTGACGGACAAAGGATAGTTTTCATTTTGTTCCCGGCTGAACGAATCTTGATGAAATTTGGCAGGGAGGTAAACGGTATGCCGGGGACTGACATAGCTACTTGAATAGAGCGTGCGAAGCTGCGGGCAAAAGCTAGTAAAAATTAAAAAGAAAGTTTTTTACTCGCGTCTCGGTCAAGCTGGCTCAAGCAAGTCTTTCTACTTGATCAGAACCCGAATAAAGGTCTTGGACTGGCAAAATCTAGAATAATCTGCAGGATACTGTTAGAACTGCCCCACACTACTGAGCAGTGAGGCAGTTTTCTTACGGATAATGACGTGAAAGCTGTACCACCCGTGCCTCCGCAAACAGTGGATGAACTGCAGAAGCGCGGCAGTCCCATCAGATTCCTTAAAGTATATTCCGTGGTTGGTTGTTTTTCAGATAAAGCCGGTGCCGATCTGGCTGTGCGTGTGCCTGGTGGCGTCCTACATCGTGGCGGGCACGTTCCTGTTCGTGCGCTGGGAGCGCTGGGCGCACCTGGACGCCGCCTACTTCTGCTTCATCACGCTCACCACCATCGGCTTCGGGGATTTCGTGCCTGCACAGGTTACCACTGCAGATCTATTCTACCACCAAACTGCGATCCCCAACCCAAGCTCTGATATTATGGATATTACCGCCCATTAAATAAAAGCCAATAGGGTACTTATCAGGAACAGGCCTGCCAGCAGTTGACCAATATAGGTTGAAGTGAGGTGAGGAGGGGTTTACAATTGAAACAGTTGAGCTAACTACAGATTTTTACCGACTCTCAAGAGCATGTGCTGGTTTTTGTGAAGTATCGTTTCCAGGGGCAGCGCGTGGACGACCCCAGGGCGGCGGTGCACTCCATCGCGCTGTGCTCGCTGTACCTGCTGTTCGGCATCGCGCTGCTGGCCATGTCCTTCAACCTGGTGCAGGAGGAGGTGCGCGCCAACGTGGCCGCGCTGGCCACCAAGCTCGGCATCATCAAGTCGCGCGACCGAGAGCCCGACTCTGACACCGACTACTGACTCCCAGGCCTCCTAACTGAGCCCATCGACTATAACTAAAATAAAAAAATGGACTCATAAATTGCTCCATAGATTAATAATTAATGGCACATCTAAATACATAATTACAAATTTCAAATATGTCTACATAAATAAAATATACTTATTTAATATAATAATGCATCATTAAATAATAAATAATAAAATAAAATGAGGTCTTAATCTGCCACTGTGGCCGGCGGCCTAGACAGGTCATTGAGCCACCAGCGATGATACCGGTTCCCGCATCATCCAGTGCTTCATGATGCTGGAGCGGAGGTCCTGCGCCACGGCGGCAGTCAGCAGGCTGTTGGAGCTGCGCCGAATGTGTTGTATATGAAGGTGTTGATTGCAGTTATACCTCTAGTATTATATATGTATTTTAGAATAAGTACCTATCTGTTTAATTAGGCTTAGGCCTTATTTACGGAGACGCGAAGCGTGCAGCGGGGCGTGCAGCGGCCTCGCCATGTAAAAATTGGTAAAAGTAAAAATTGTGCCTATCCACCACACCACTAGGGTGATTTTTCTGTGAAGCGAATAGTTGCCAACCCCGGCTTGACTTTTGTTTAACGCAAAGCAAAATAGTTTCAAACTGGGTAGGCATTACGTTTGGTGATGGTACGCTTATGTTTATGGATAGGCGGGGCGTGCAGAGTGGCGGGGAAGTGATTTTACACGCGTTTGTTTGATTTCACGTTCAATCAAACAAACGCGTGTAAAATCGCGCCTCCATAAACACACTCTACCAAGACCATTATGTTTGAATTTAGTGCGGACCGCGCCGCTGCACGCGCCGGTATGTAGTACCTAGGTATGTAGTGATAGTGCTCAGATGAAAGAATTACCATAGTGATAGGTACCTAGGGTTGCCAACTATGCGACCTGCCCTGCCTTTCCTTTGATCATGGATTTTATCGGGGGATTTTGTTCGTCCGTTGACGTAGTTGAAAATATATGCGTGAAAACTTTGTCTGTATCGGTTACAGTTTTTATTGTTTCGTAGTGTGAATAATATTATTATAACCTCAAAGGTTTTGTGGAGATAGTTCGGTTACTTTTTTACCGTAATACCAACATGGTAGAAATAAAAAACAATATTTGTAAAAAATGGGGTGATGCGGGGTAACTCGAGACACTGTCTCAAGTTTCCCGCTATGTCTCAAGATAACGGATTTGATTATAAAATCTCTTTTTTTTTACATTTTAGTGTTGCCATGCCACGAAAACGTCCGAAAACGCTTGGAGGTCGCCCATATGTGACTTATACTACAGCACAATTGGAAAAAGCTATAGAGGCTGTCAAACAAGGCTTATCACTAAGAAAAGCATGTGAAAAATTTGGAGTACCTAGAGCCACAGTAAACCGACATATCAGAGGCAAAAACACCGGAAAGTATGGACGCCCACAGGTGTTTTCAGAACTAGACGAAGCTACACTTGTCCAGTGTATTAGCTTAGCCGGAGACTGGGGCTTCCCGCTTACGAAGTATGACATCCGTTTGATAGTCAAATCATTCTTGGACCGGAAAGGAGTTACTGAAAAAAGGTTTAATAATAATTTTCCAGGGCAAGATTGGACCGAATCATTCCTTTCTAGGAATAAAAATGAACTAACATCAAGACTGAGTCAAAATATCAAAAGGGCACGTGCTGCGGTGGATGAAAGTCTTATAAATGAATATTTTGACCAACTGAATGATACATTAAAAGACGTCGAGCCAAATCTAATAGTGAATTACGACGAAACCAATTTAACTGATGACCCCAAGCGAAAAAAGGTCATTGTGAGACGAAGTTCTCGACATCCACACAATATAATAGACACCAGTAAATCAAGTACATCGGTGATGTTTGCAGCAGCCGGTGATGGCCATCTACTTCCACCATACGTAGTGTATCGTGCAGAAAACCTCTACAACACATGGGTAAATGGAGGCCCTCCTGGCTCAGTATACAACAGATCAAAAAGTGGATGGTTTACAATGGAAATATTTGAAGATTGGTTTACCAAAATAATTCTGCCCTACTTCAGAAAATTTGATACTGAAAAACCAAAGGTTTTAGTTGGTGACAACTTAGCAAGTCACGTTTCAAAATGGGTGATAGAGCAATGCACTCTAAACAATATAAAATTTGTGTTATTGCCTCCTAACAGTACCGGAATCTGTCAGCCCCTCGATGTGGCTTACTTTAAGCCTCTAAAAACCAAATGGGGCCAGGTATTGTCACAATGGAAATTAAAACACAGAGGCACCATCCCTAAAGATACGTTTCCCAGGCTTCTAAATCAATGCCTCATAGCAATGAGTGACAAGTCAAGCGATAATTTACAAGCTGGGTTCAGAGCTTCAGGATTAATTCCCCTTGATCGAGAGCAAGTTCTTAAAAGGCTTCCAAAGCAAAGTGCTGAAGGCCAAATTGACAATTCACAAGAATGGGTGTCAAGTTTTAAAGAATATCTGTAAGAAACCCGAAAAAAAGAGACGCAACCACTAAAAGCAAAAAAATCAAGGCTTAATTTGCTACCTGGGAAAGGCATTGATGAGTCAATGCTACTTACTAGCACGCAACCAGGTCCAAGTGGACATAAACAGCAAAAAAAGAAAAACACAGGTGTTGTCTGAATCTGATGATAGCACAATCACTCTGCACGATGAATCGGATGACGGCGGTGATATGTCGCAGTTTCTGCCAAGTGATGTGGAAGAAAATATATTTACCGACGTGAATATTCTAGAAAACTATGATGAAAGTATGGCAGACCATTTTGAAGAAAACATTGATCCATTAGCGAACTTATCAGATACAATAGTAAATGAGCCAGAAGTTATTGCAAAGAACTTTCCTACTGGCTCCTTCGTTGTTGTAAAATTTTTTTACAACAGGGATTCTAAAAAACCAACAGAAAAAAGGTTTGTCGGCACAGTTATTGGCTCGGAAGGAATAGACGGAATCGACGTGAAGTTTATGAGAAAATCCACGAAAACCGAAGATACTTTCGTCTTCCCAGCAGTAGAAGACCTTCAAACCGTGACGCTAGACCAAGTTATTACAGAAATTAAGCCTGTGAAAATATCCAGGGGGCGATACGTCTTTGCAAAAGAAGTGAGAGAATACAAGTGCTCGTAATAAACTTTGTAATTTTTTTCTTTATTGTGTATTGAACTTTTTTTAGCTGTGGCAACATTAAACTAAGTAAATATTATTTTTAAAACATTTTTGGTGTCTTAAGTTACTCTAAGGTCCGTCTAACTCGAGTTACAAGCAGATTTATATGGTTGTCTCAAGATACCCCTTTTTGTAGGGTAACTTGAGACATAAAGATTTTTAAATTTTTAAATTTTCTATGATGCCCTAGGTGTCTATGTTGCTCAGGAACTTCTAAGTCCAACATCGACTGATGTAATGTGCAGACAGATGATTAAAAAGCTATCATAATAAACTTTTGGCAGATGTCTGAAGTTCAGAATTGTCTCAAGTTACCCCGTTTGACGCCTAACCAGAAACTGTCAGTTCAACCTAAAATGAAATGAATTTAAAACGTGAAATATATTTAAATTAATTTCAATTAAATCATGCTCACTGTCTACCATCAATAGATTTTGAATTATCATAGCGCAATTCTCCTCAAGATCCTCGCTCCTTCTATGATCGTACTAGTATAATCTTAGTTTCTGTGATCTGTGAGTATACTTAATAAACATTGCGTCAAGAAGAGTATTTTAGCGTAGGTACTCTATTAGCTTTATAGATAATAGAGTACGTCTACATGATATAGAGTACAATACTCTATTGTAGAGTACGAGTAAAAAAAATATTTACTACCTATATTCCCACCTCTTTGACGAAAAAAATGTACTTTCAAATTATTTACCTAACCAATTTGATGAGGTATACTTATATAATTTTAGTTCCTTTTTGAACATTGTAGATAAGAGTTAGGTACTATCGTATATATACTACTATGTTTTTGGACAGGTAATAATGTTTTTTTAAAATAAAATAGTCAATTAAATTGTTCCGTCAAAACAGACAAATTATTGCCACCACTTATTGGTTTGGAGGTGTTTTCACACAAAGATTAAAGTAAGGATTAAAGTCAACACAGCGAAAAATCAAACAACAATGACTTGACTGACGACTCTCTACAAAGACTCTACCAAAAATCTTGCTCCTTCATTTAAAGGTCTAGCTAGTCCATCCAAGTGTTTGCAACACAGATATCAATCAGAAACTATTGTAAGGTTTGTACGTGTTGTTGTAATATTGTCAGCGCTTGTTTGACGTGTTGTGTTTTTGAACGCAGCTGGCAGTTGTTGGTAACAGCGGCGTTGCCGCTCTAGCGCTACACCGGCGGAGGCGACCGGATAGCGCCGCCGTCCGGCGGCGATGCCGCTCCGCTCGCCCCCCCGCGCCCCTCGTCACCGCCGCCATTCCGTTCCGTCCGGCCGCCGCCGCCGCCGCCAGTGCGCCTCTAACCGGCCGGCTGTCGGACGGTTTACTCACACCATTTACTTACAACAATGCAGTATAGATCAAACCCTAGGTAATCTACCAATGACGTAAAAACACAAAATAACAGTTCATTGACATGTAGTGTTATTTGACATCTTTTTGGTGACTTTGTCAATACGAAAAGCTGAAGTTATTGTGACAAGTATAAACAACTAGTCAGGGTCGGTCAGGTCAGGGATACTTGTGCCTTTGCCGTCGCGGAACCGGATCGGACAGGACGACTGCAATATGGACCCGACGACAAGGTTAGTACCTACACCTACCTACATACCTACCTTACAGTCGATCTAACAAAATAAAGGTAACCTACCTACCTACTTATTTATCTACCTTGAGTATGGGGGCACGAAGTATCATTATAACTAGCATCTACCTCATTGACCTACCTATACAGGGTGCCCCAAGCAACCTGTACATACCAGTGAAGGTCTGTGATCTGGGGACACCAATACCTATCGAATGGACCCCCAAGTAGGTAGGTGCCTACCTATCGTCCGTGATTTTTTGTAGCTTTCGAGACGATGTTTTTGGGTAATATTCAGTTTTTTTTTATTTTGAACTGTTTTAGCAATTTTTTTTGTTAAGTGATTCTTTGAGTAGCTAAAAAAATTTAACTATAAAACTACTTAAAATCTGAACATACTCATACATGGGGTTCAATCGATAGGTATTGTTGTTCCCAGACCACAGGCCTTAGCTGGTACAGGTTGCATGGGACACCCTGTATAGTAAGGTAGGTAAGGTTCCTATTTTGGGTCCGGAAAGACAAGTCTCCTTAACCTCAACAGCCTATACCTATTGGTCCACTGCTGGACGCAGGCCTTCCCCTGGTAAGAATCCCCACGCTGGGCATGCGCGTTGGGGATTGCAGTTTGGTGACAGAATTGTTAAGCAGGAGGCGCTGCTGCCCGCCCCCAGTAATTATCCCTTAGTCGTACGATACCTGCGGGAAGAGTAGAGGTGGTGCAAATTCTATGCCGCCGGCACCACACGGCGAGTCAAGTCCTAACCTAATTATTATACCTATACCTCATCTACTCATGCAAAGAATGTCATAGGTAGGTACAGATCCTTTTTTTTTTTTTTTTCTTCGGCGAGGAAAATTCGTTTACGAATAGACTGGTCTGGGGAAGACCAGAATTATGTGGGACTCGACGCCCTGAGAAGGGCGTAATACCCACTAAAAACCTGTCTATTGCCTATTGCGAGATGTGTAAAATGATAATGATAGTGATTTGACCTGCCTAGGTACGTAGGTACTCGGGTGGAATTCCTAATTTACTCGTCACGTGTCCCCTTTCGAAATAAGAATAGCAAAATGTTTAGTCGTGTCCTTATACAATGTTCAAGGCGACCCATGTGGCGCGGTGGGCGAAGGTCTGCCTGCGACGCTGGAGGTTGCGGGTTCGATTCCCACAATGGGTAAAATGTTCTTACGATGGGTATTTTCTGTGTATCTATAAAAAAAATATCTATATCTATGTAATGTACTCTGCTGAGTACCTATTTCAGTCATCCCATAACAGAAACTCTGCTTAGCTTGGGACTAGATGATGGTTTGTGGATTGTCCTGTCCAGCATTATTTATTTATTTTTATAAGTTAGTAGGAACCTGGTATTGTATTTTTGTTTCATCAACCGATTGGGTTCCGTCTATTCGGTCTAATTTCTTAATTTAGAAGAAAGCTTCTGACCCATACATATGTATAGGGATATACAAACACACAGGGACAATGCTGAACGATGGATTTTCGGTTCTCCGACTTGGACAGAGAGGTGTAAAGTTTTTGTTTGTCGTAGGACTGAAAGTCCTACGCGACGAACATTCAACGTAGCAAAGTTTTAAAAATTTGCAAGAAGGAAGAAGAGCTCATCTTCCTTACAGTAAAAACTGCAACGCGATATTTCCTCTGGTGCGGTTTCAAAGATATGCTGAATTTAGTTTGTGGCACAAAAGCGGAAGCGCGTTCAAGTCTTTTCTATGCTACGCGTGTTCGGGGAGGCGTCGCAACAGAGGCGTTATACGACAACAAATATTTAGCTATAAAATCATCATGATGACTAAACAGTTTGAGATGCCAGGCTAGCTGCCATTTGGTGAGAAAAATCTGAAGTAGGTACTCGTAGGTGACCTACATCCTAGTCGAGGATTTAGGTAGTTTGTGAAACGGAAATCAAACCCGAAAAATTTAAAAAAACACCGTTTATTTTACGATTTCGATCTGAAGGCTCAATCGTATGGATTATTATTCCAGGTAATATAGCATCTAAAATAAAAGAAAGACCATGAAATTTTACATTTTTAACCGACTTCAAAAAAAGGAGGAGGTTCTCAATTCGTCTGTATTTTTTTTTATGTTTGTTAGCTCAGAACTTTTGAATGGGTGGTCCGATTTGCATGATTCTTTTTTATATGAAAAGCTGGTGCTTCCCATGTGGTCCCATTTTAATTTTATTTAGTTAAGACAATGGGATCCATGAAAAATCATGAAAAAACCGTAAAAATTAAAGTCGGTTTATAGTTTTTTAAAACAAAATTAATTATATTTAAAATAATTACGTTTTCCTTACAGTTAGTCTAAATTGCAAATGCTCAAAATGTGTTCCATTCAGCCGGCTTAGCACGGGGATTGTTGCCTAGGATAGAATATAGAAAAATGACATACAACCTTCGTTGGCGGTGTGATTGCGTATGATGAGACGTTGTGTGTGTTGCAGCGCGATGAAGAGGTTCCACCCGGAGCCTGGCGAGCTGATCGCGGAGCTGCGCGCGCGGCCCTGCCTGTGGGACCGCGAGCACGCGCAGTACCGCCACCGCGGCGCCAAGGAGCGCGCCTGGCGCGAGGTCGCCGCCGCGCTGGAGCCCACCTACCACCTCCGAGACACGGCTGAGAGACACGAACTAGGTACCTACTCTATCACTTCGAACAGAACTAAATCTCGAGGCTTCATGCAGACGTAACCGACCAGTGTATTATAGAAACAAGACAGTTGCTTTAGCAGTACATTTATTGCAACGTAAGGTCGTTAAGAATTCGCTCGCAACTATACCGCTAATTACAACACGCTATGTAGCAACCCATCTTCATGCAGTGCATCGTAGCACAGCTACGCTGCTCGTAGCAAGCTGCAACGATCGTAGCAACCCTCTACAAACCCCGGAGCACAGCTACGAGCAGCGCTATTTGCTGGACGATCTAAACTCTAAGTATTTTTGCTTCCAGGGATTATAATAATGCGCAAATGGTACAACATCCGCGACGCGTACCGCAAGACGTACACGTCGAAGCACAGCCGGCCGTACGTGTACGGAGACCAGCTCGCCTTCCTGGACCCCTGCTTCCGGGACTGCGCCAAGCGGGGGAGCAGCTCGCCGGAGGAGGAGCCCGCCGACAAGGAGTGGCTCAACGTGTTCGAAGAGGAGGAGGACACGCCTCCGCCGAAAAGAGCCAAAACAGTCGAATACAATACTAGCAGAATCAAAGATGAACCCGACGAAAGCCTCGTGTCCGTCCTCGTCAACCTCTTTGAGAAGGAAGAGGACGAGGATAGAGCTTTCTTCAAGTCCATCACGCCGACCGTCAAGGCTCTGTCGGACGAAGCCAAGTTCGTGTTCAGGATACAGGTGATGAAGCTGCTCAACAGTCTTCGCAAGAAGTCTCGGACCTTCAAGATAGAAACGCTTTCTGGCGGAAGCGACGACGACGACGACGACGAATGAACAATACTCAGTGAGTGGTAGAGAATAGAACTTAAGCGTATTACGCATGACTTATACATATTACTACGGACCAAAAATTATTGTTAGGTTGTGACATAGAATGTATTAAAAAGTACAACAGAATTTACGGCAGTTTCGTTGTTCTATGCAGATATTTGTATAATAACTGAGTGGCTACTACATCAACGTACTCCATTTTCATCAGCTAGGGAAATACGTTTTATAATCCTGTGAGATACGATAGGGGTTATCTATAATTGTGACAAAACATTATAAACGCTACTAATCACGTGGAGACTCTAACTACTTATATCAATTATTGTGATTAGGTATAGTAACCATCTAGTTTGTTGCAACAGATGCGTAGGGATGATGAGACATAGACCCACAGGGGATGGGACAGGGAATTTTGAGTTTCGCTCCTATGTCAAGGTCGTGAGCGAATCACATCCTTTCTATTAGAAAAATCAACTGATTCATATCAATACCAGTTGGAGGCGTAAACAATCTATAGGTAGCTCAACTGATCTAAATCAATCACAATTAAACCTTTGATTATCGTTTCATTTACAATAACTTTAAAATAATACTTTTCACTATACAGGGTGTAACATAAGGGGTGGATCATCGGTGGATGGGGGGTAGGGACCTCAGTACCTATCGATTTAATCCCCATGTAACCAACGTAGGTAGGTTTCTTTGGTACCCCTTTACAATCAGAGTCTAAGATTTATAAAAAAAAAACAAAAAAGAAAATTAAAGCCATTTTTTTAAATGGAATATTTACATAAACTTTCAGTGATTCTAAATTTATATACACAAGTATTACTTTCATCCCACTTAACAGACAACTTCAGAACCATTTTCCAAGTATGAATGATGAAAAATATTTTCCAATAATATTCCTTAGATTTTGTAGCCTCTTTGAATACAAAAAATGTCCAGTATATTGAATCGGAGTATATCAATATTTACTAATCTATACGATGATGGAGCTATTCCAATTTAAAATATATTTGTAAGTTTGTTTGTATTGCGTACCTAACTATTGGGTCATGAAAATGGAAACACAAATTCTTCAAAATCCAAAACGTCCTGATCGAGTATCGGGGTACGTAACGCATTGGTCTAATTCTGCAATGAATCCCACAAACTCCCAGAAGGAAGTTACATTTCCCGAGTGTTATTTTGCGTAAGTGAACCCGCGGTTAGTGGCTACCACTAAAATAAATCCATTATCTGCTAAGAATGATATCGTCCGAGCGGGCCGCGTACTTGCGAGTTGGCCGCGGGCCCTGACGCTAGTGCGCCCTCATTCACTGCTGACTCAAAGACCACCAACACACCCAATACGCGTTGGCTTAAAGAGGTGCCATTATAGGTAGAGTAGTAAAGTCCACCACAGGAACAATCAGTGCCGCTAAACTACAGGCGCCACTACACCGGGAGTTAGCTCATAGCACAATGTCGAAAGAAGAGAAAGGCGAGCAAGGGCCTCCAGTGCGAGGCCCAGGTGTGGACCTGGACTACATCCTAGAGAACGAGGTGGGGCAGTTCGGGCGCTACCAGCTCGTGACGCTAGCGCTGGCCGCATTGCCCATCATGTTCTCTGCCTTCGCGGCCGGAGAGTACATCTTTACCACAGCTAGGATACCCACAAGGTACGTTGAGGGAAACTAATAAGTTATAAGTTAAGAAGATATTTGAGCAGGAACGGCACCACCCAAGGTTTTAAAGAAGACATTGGCAGAAACGAAAGATGGCGGTCCAACGAAGGTCCTTTGTCCATAAAAAAAGTCTGACTGGACAAAACGATCAAGATAGCATTTTATGATTTTAAACTGAATCCGAACATCATTTGAACGAACCTGTGGTGCAACTGAGACGCAAACGAGTTTTTATCACGCTGGTGGACGAAGTGTGAGGCCGTGTCTTATCTTTAAGATGTGTTGGTCAGATGCCTGGTCCCGCAGTGCGACACCAGTTCGCCGCAGTTCTCTCCGCCGTGGCTGCTGGACGCGGTGCCGGCCAGCGGCGCCTCCTTCGACAACTGCCAGCAGTTCGCCAATGCCAGCGCGCCGCCCACGACCATCCCACCCGACACCTGTCCCGCCACGCTCTTCGACCAGGCTACCACTGTGGACTGCACGGAGTACGTCTTCGAGAATACTAACAGCGTTGTTTATGACGTGAGTGGGTTTTTTCTATCGTACTGGCTGATATTGTGTTCTATATGTTGGAAGACTGAGATCATGAGAATGTTCTCTCTAAGGATGTAAGTACTTTCCAAAATCTATAAATAGTGGTGGCTTATATGGGTCGATATTATGGTATATGTGTCGCAGCCGGAACGTAGAATTAGCCCGTTTGTAAAACGGCTAGGCCGTTTACAAAACGGCGCCATTCAGCTAAATGCCTAGGCCGATTGTAGAACGATCGGTGAAATCAACGTTCTACAATATGGCTGATCATCTGAATTAGCCCGTTTAGGGAATGGCTAGGCAGTTCACCGTGCTTAGGCCGATCGTCAAATGAAGATAACTGTTTCTGTGTACGAGGCTCCGTCTGCGCAAAATCTATAGTTACCTACATATTATATTTTATTACCGGCTATGACATCAATTATCTGCCAAGGAAAGTTGCTTAAAATTGGGTTCGGAGGTTAGCTCAAACAGAGACAGCGATACCTAACTACCTACAGTAGAACACAATTTTAAAAGTTGGTCGTTTGGTACCTACCGTGCATATCATAACATGCATTTAAACAGCTGTTATTTTATCTTTACTACATCCTCAACCTCAACAACTTGTACTGCTAGACGCAGACTTCCCCTGATTGGCTCCTTATTGGCGTTTGTACCATGAGGGGTAATGACCATAAACTTCACGCCTGTGCTCCACGCTTGGCATAGGTATTAGGGATTGCAGTTCGGTGGAAAATTGTTCAGCAGGGGCGCTGCTGCAAACCCTCGGTGGATATCTCTTGGGGTGGTGCAAATTCTTAGCCAGCACCACACGGCCACATTATTACATTACCTACCTACTTCAATTTTATTGAGGTATATTAAAGATTAGATTTTACAGAAGTTAAATTTTATGCACTGATTTTGATTATTATATAATATTATTAATAATCTGAGGCACTGTGACACTACTATGGGATTCAAATAAAATACGTTTTACTTTAATCCCATAAAATACATTTCTTTAGTACCTACATTTCAGTGTTCTGAAGTTTGGTTAGGAAATATTTAGGCAGGTATTTCTCGCACAAGCAAAACCGCGCGCCATTACTACTAATTAGTAATCCATGGTATAAAAAGATATAGCCGTTTTACAATCGGGCTAGGTTTGAGTTAGCCAAATCGTTGAACGTTGAGCGTTTTACAATTGGCCTAGCCATTTAGCTGAATGGCGCCGTTTTGTAAACGGCCTAGCCGTTTTACAAACGGGCTAATTCTACGTTCCGGCTGCGACATATGCGTGGTGAATGCGTGGATTTTCGTAGGTGATCAAACTTCGCGGTTGTTACTTGGTGGTCAATGTAAAAATATTTTTTGTTTCAACGATTAGCGTTGCTATCATGATTATTTAATTCAAGGGTAAGATCATTTTAATCTTGCATAATTTACGATTAACTGATATCTTAATCATGAATAATATTTTACTGGCACAATCGCCAATTATGTACATACGTATTTCCGTGGCGTTTTTGATTATAATTGATTGATTTATTTGTTTCATTATCATTACGTCCAGCGTTAATGAGATGTTGATTATGATCCTCGTACTGGTGTCCTTTTTTACAACAAGAGCAAAGATAAGTTAATTCCGATGCAGGTAGAAAGCTCTCTTTTCAAAAGGCAGCATAATGAATGGAAGGTACATATCTAGTAGGGTACTTCTTTGGTACTGGTATAAATGATACCGGTATATTTTGAGTACCGGTACTTTTACTTTTATTATGCACGAAATATACCGCTCTCAACAATTCAATTTCAATCCCGGTATTTTCAGGCAAAGTATCTTAAATTTACCGAAAAGAAATTACCGGAAATAGTAAACACTTAAATTTGATTTTAAACTTAGTCTAATGTTCCATGTGGGTAAAAATAAAGATAATGTTTGTTCACATGTTGACTGTCGTAACTTCCAGTTCGGCATGGCGTGCGACGAGTGGCGCCGCTCTCAGATCGGCTCCATCCGCACGATCGGCACGCTGCTGGTGCTGCCCATCACGGGCTACATCTCGGACCGCTGGGGCCGCCGCGTGGCGCTCACGCTCAACGCCTTCAACACGGGCTGGATCGGGCTGGTGCGCTCCTTCGTTAACTCCTACGAGTGGTTCCTGGCGCTCGAGGTGCTGGAGTCTACCGTGGGCGCTGGCGCGTACTCCTCCTGCTATATACTTGGTAACAGTTTTGTTAAATCCTTTTCATTTCTATAAAATGCAATACTTAAGCATGGCGTGTTCATTGATAGATAACCCTCATTTTAAGTTTAAGTCGATGTAAAATTAACAAATATTATTTTATGAAACCATAGCTAACGTTAGTGCAAAACTCAATACTCATGTTCAATATTTTTATTGCACGTAATAGGATCAGAAAAACAAAATGTTTCTTGGCCGCCGACGCCAGGCTTCTCTCGTCTTGGTTCTGAGATGTCTCTCACCAGCTATAGTAGCTCCGAGTTCTCGGAAATTGGTTTCCACTTGCTCCAAACAGTCAAGAAGGTCCCAGGTTTCACTGGGTTAGCACCAGTGAAACCTGGGACCTTCTTGACAGATTGATCTTCCACCATTATCTCAACGTGTTGTTTTTATATTGTTTCGTTTCTTTTCAGTAACGGAGCTGGTAGGTCCGAAGTACCGAGTAGTGGCGGGAGCCACGATCTCGACATTGTTTGCGCTCGGTCAAGTGGTGCTCGGGTTCATCGCGTGGGGCGTGCCGTCCTGGAGGCCCCTCACGCAGGTGCTGTATGCGCCACAGCTGCTGGTTATCGCCTACTTCTGGATCCTCTCGGAGTCCGTCCGCTGGCTCATGAGCAAGGGCCGCTACGAGGAGTCAGAAACAATATTACAGAAGGTCGCCAAAACGAACAAAAAAGAGCTGTCTCATGAGTCTCTAGCAGCGTTACGAGCCACGATCGAAGCGGAGAAGAACGAAGTGAAACCGAAGGAACCGTTACTGATACTTCTGGTGTTGAGGTCTAAGACGATACTGTCGCGGTGCCTCGTGTCTCCGATCTGGTGGATCACGAACACGCTGATCTACTACGGGATGGGTATTAACTCGGTGAACATGTCGGGCAACGGGTACCTGAACTACGTGGCGGTGGCGGCCATAGAGATCCCAGGCTACTGGACCGCCATCCTGCTGCTGGACCGCGTGGGCCGCAAGCCGGTGCTTATCTGCGGGTACTGGCTCTGCGCCGCCTGCCAGTTCACCTTCGCATTCCTTCCTGACGGTACGATGTTTTTCTATCACATTGTAAAGTGCAGGAAAACAAAACGAGCCAGCTAGTATAATAGAAATTAGATTTATTGGCGAAGTACAGCTGTACAGTTGATAGTTCTAGAAAGAGGCCGGAGTAGACCACAAATCCACTTACATAATTCGGCACAACGCCTCTAGTGGCAACTGTAAAAACCAAATAAGAAGCAAATTACTAAATTATAGTGAGATCGCAACCAGTATGCAAGCAAAAAGCAAGAGGTATGCAGTGCAGCCGTTGAGACACAGATTTATTTATTTATTTATTTATTTATTTATGGACACCCAACAGAAAAAACACATCGCATACAGAGTAAAAAAAAAAATATAAAGTTGTCTTAAGTCTAGTGTTTTTCTAAATACAGAGTGCCACAGCATGGGCAAAATTATGGGTCGACTAAACTAACAATGCAAAGACAAACATGAACATAACAGAAATAGGGTAGGTAGTAGAATTAGAAGTAATAAAAATATGAATAAAAGCTAAGGAAAACTTATCAGCTAGATAAAATAAACTTAAATTAATTAACATAAATATAGTATGTAGGTACTGGAAGCTAAATATAAATGATCAAATTAACTTTTCTTGATATTGGGTAGGTATTATGTATCAAACAGTAATGTGGAGATTTAAATTAATTTCTTGAGCGTTTCTAGATCGATTCTAGAGCGATATAGTGCTTACAGTGGCCTGAGAATAATTCTACAGCGAATAATGCTTACGGATGTTGGTACTATAGTGTTTTGCAGCTAAGTAGGCACCATAAAAAGTAAAGTTTTGATAACGTGTTCGGCGCTCCTGAGAACACCGGTCTCATAGGAGTCCGGGCAACAGGGGCTACCAGGGTGAGTTAGTGTGTGTGTGTATCGTATAAGTAGGTACATAATGGTATAAAAATTAAAAAGGAGTTCTGTATATAAGTGAACTATTTGTAGGTACTATGAGTTTGAATTTGGAAAAGAATTTCACGAAGCTTCTTTTTGTACTTAGGTAGAGGTTCCGCGATGTCTATGTCTATGTCATCCCTTTTAGAAATTATGTTATAATGCCTACAGAGTCGTGACAGGGAAGAATACTTTCCTAAGTTTATGTTTGAGAGAGAGGTGGTAAATAGGTTATAGGCGTTTTTTCTGGGCAAACGAGATGGGGAGTTTATACTTAGCTTACCAACTAGTTCGGAGCAGTCTATATGACCGTTAATGAGCTTGTGTAAGAATATTAAATCTAACATTGTTCTCCTAGTCGAAAGCAAATTGATTCCATAGAGTTTTAACCTTTTTCTGTAGCTATTGTTTTTTTTTGCTTGATTATCACCATATGAGACGTGGTACAAAAAACGCATCTGAACGCTTTCAATTCTTTTGGAATATATTTCATAATTGGGGTTCCAGATGAGACAACAGTATTCTAGAATGGGTCTGACCAATGTGTTAAAAAGTTTTATTTTAGTAGATGCGTTTTTAAATTCTTTGCTGTTTCTTATTACGAAACCCAAAGTCTTAAAGCATTTAGTAGTCGTTTTTAAAATGTGACTGTCAAATTTTAGAGAAGAGTCAAAAATTATACCTAGGTCACGAATTTCGTTTAATGTTATTAATTCAGAATCGTTAAGCGAGTATATGGTGCTATTGGGAGTTTTGTTGCGACTGAAGTGGATGTGGAAGCATTTATTGACATTTAGTGGAGATCAGATCACATTAGGTGCAGTTCAACGCACATTCAGTTGCGACAATTCGAATGTCTTGTACATGGTAAGGGACAAATAAAGGACAGGCAGCAGTCTGAGTACTGTATATTACTGTATTTCATGCTATTAAACAATAACCTACCGATCCGCCTGCTAAGCGAGACAATTTTGGCAAAAAGCCCCATTGCACTCCTGGCAGTTTTGGGAGCCCTATGTCCAGTGGACTTCTTAGGGCTGATGGATGGATGATTTTACGGTTACTTTACACTTGAATAATTTATTTCCAGGCATGCCAGGTCTCTCGCTGTTCCTGTACCTGTTCGGCAAGTACAGCATCGCCATGGTGATGACGTCAGTGTACGTGTACACCGCGGAGCTGTACCCCACCAAGTACCGGCACAGCCTGTTCGCCTTCTCCTCCATGATCGGACGGCTGGGCTCCATCACTGCACCGCTCACGCCTGCGCTCGTAACTAGCTATTTATCTTTACAACGTGATGTGTTTGTAACATGTGACGTCATAATCTTTAGGATCTGTTAGGATCTGGTGATGGAAATTTGGGAGATCTACAAATCTCAAACTATTGAACTGTTTGTTGTTGGCGAATCTTTTTTTAATTAATGGCGTCTACGTCTGGGTTGACATAATTTTGCCAATGTCCGTAATATTAGAGTAAAATAAAAATAAAAGCAACGTTGTTCGGTAATAAAGATAGATAAAGGAAGTGAATTCTTCGATACAATGGTAATCAAAATGATATAAGAAAAATACAAAATTATCTATGGGCAACGTTGTGCGGTAAGGTTCAGTTGTCTTGAAATTTTTTGGCTTAGAATCAAAATCAAGTTGTCGTTTAACTCCCATCAGTAGGTAGTCCCAACATTTTATTTTCCTATTCATTTATTTCAGAACACCATCAACTAGAATAATGTCTCTAGAGCTGTAAATAACGACATGACAAAGGCTTCACAGACAAATAACTTCATTTACTTGTGTCAAATATCGTTGCAGTCTACGTTCTCTGACGAAATTTAGGTTGCTAGAGTCTGTTCAAAAAGAGAAGAGTCGTGGCGTTTCGGTGATTTAACACTTTTAGTCGTACTGCAATGACAGAGCAGTGTTGTCAACCCAACAAAAGTTGTCAATTGGCGCACGCGCGCCCTCCATTCCCACGACTCTTCTCTTTTTGAGCAGACCCTACGATCTTTGCTATAAGTTCATCAGAGCTATTCTTACTTTTACAGTGTCCAATATATATGAATGCTTGAGCAAATTTAACTTTTGAAACATATTTCCACATCTAAGTCAGCCATTATAGGTTTGGCAGCAGTTCTCTCAAGATATATTGTAATACGCAGGCACAGGAGGTGTGGGCTCCCTTCCCGTCCGTCCTGTTCGGCAGCTTCGCGCTGCTGTCGGGGCTGCTCATCTTCACGACTCCCGAGACCCTGGGCTCCAAGCTGCCGGACACTATGGAGGATGCAGAACTACTCGGCAAGAAGAAGGCGGCGCTTTGATCTCAATATAACTTATAATTATGTGATAAAGTGTGTTTTATTGTTGTTTTTTACTGACTGAGACAACCTAGGATAGTGGACTTTATACATCTACTGATGGTTACGGGTTGAAGCCCCACTTAAGTCGTTAACTTTTCGAATAGGTAGGCAGGTATATAAACTCTGCCTACTGTAGCGAAAGATCTTCCGCTTTAAACTAAACGTTAAGTTATCATCAAAGTCATGTCAGCCCGCATCTGCTTGCACCCTTTGATCACAGCTGGGCATAGGCCTGTTCATAGGCATTCACTGCCCAGCATTAGCAGTGCGACCAAAAAGACTGTCTGGACACGGTCTGCGCTTTCGCCTAGCACTGGGCACACACACATATGCACTTATGATGATTGGTTCCCAGATTGTCTGTTCCATTCGTTTAAGATGTTTTTTGTTTTTATTTAACTTTTCAATATGGCTTAAATATGTTTCTATTTATCGAACCGGAAATAAACGAATTGAATTGCATTAAAAAGAGGCGGCGGCGCGGCGTGCCCCTGTAACATGCTGCATCGTGGACACAGAGTGTTAATGCACGTTAAAATAATAAAATTGTGCACAAGATAAAATAAGGAGTGGAACACCTAGATACCTATTAAATGGCTGGCAAGTTGCTAGGCTGCGCAAGAGATAAGAGAGGATTTGGGAGCAATGAAGATTAGGTAAAATTTTATTTGATAGGTACCTACATTCGTTGTCAGAATAAAGACAGAAGTGATAACTTGTATTATGTTTCATAGATAAAGATTGGTATTTGAAATTTTCATGCTCTCCAGCTTACATGATATTTGATCAAAGGTGATTTAGGTAAGTGAAACAGCATCAGAGAGGCTTAATCCCAATCTTTATCGACGCAACTAATGAGCTATGAGATCAGGTAATACTGTCGATAGGTTGGTGTCGGTAGCTGCAACCGATCAGGGACGGTGTGGTGTGGAACAACAGGAACGCGACCTCGGTAAGGATCGATAATCACCGACTCTGGGGTTCTATACAAATCGGTAACGACAGTAATTTTGAAAGATCAGCCCCATTGAAGTACAATCTTGGAGTCTTCAAATCCAGGGTAAATAAGTTCCTTCTGGAAAAGCGTGCTCCATCTTGGGCCAAATCTTCACTTTCTTAAAGTGAGTTGGTGGCCAATCGCTTGACCATCATCATTAAAAAAATATCAGCTCTGGAACTGTCGCGAATGCCTGGGCACAACGCTCTACGTGTCCTGGTCTCCGATGCGCTCCGCCTGGTCCATGGTATCAGGCAGCGCGGTACCGCGCGTCTCCGGCGTGAGACGCAACGCCGCGCCGGAGACCAGCGCCAACCCACCGAACAACAGGAACGGCAGCTCTTGGAACGTCGCAGCAGCCTAGAAACGGGATTATGACATAAATATTGATGGTATAATAAACACAGCATTTGAATTTCTCAGATAAGAGACTCAATAAATCGAAGTGCCTGGGACATTCGTTGCCACTAGCACTAGCACTAGCATGGACGACTTAGAACCAGTCATCGAATAACTAAAAGGGGGTTTTTATACTTCATGCTGTTTTTCCAATGCTTATAAAAAATCTACTTAAATGATGCTTACGCATTAACTAAAGTGTTTATTTACAATGTGAATTACTGACAATGGCTGGCGTCAACGGAGCCGTGATGGATCCAATCCGTCCGAGGGCTGAGCAGAAGGCGAACAGGTTGTGTCGGTACCGGGTAGGGAACAACTCTGCCGTGTACACGTATATCGCTGTCACCACCGCTGAGATGGCGCACTTGCCCACCAGGTACAACGCCAGAGATGCGGAGTACATGCCTGCAACAGCAGACAACAGTCTGTCCTACAATTCAATAGAAATAAACTTTGTAGATTGTCTGTTGGAGTAAAGCAGTATTGTAGGGGCTCGTCGAAGGTGTAAGACTTCAGCTAGGGCTGGTCGGGAATGATGCCCAAGTAAAAACACTTCAGAACACTACGGTGTTTTACACACTATTCTACATAAAGTCGTCGTCGCTAACAAGTACAGTTATGAGATTCTTTGTTGTTCATTTTGGCATGTCCCGGATAGAGGAGAGTCCAGGAAAAGTAATTTATTTATTGTGAGCTAACTTGTGGTTACTTGCAGCTTCATTCCGTAATACAGGCAAAGGAAACCTACTCTACGGGTGTTGTACCTTCTGGAAGGAAGCAGTAAGCGATCATGCAAGCGGCGCAGATCAAAAAACAGCTGCACAGCACAGGTTTTCTGCCTACTCTGCTGATCAGCACCACCGAGATCCAATACCCCGGGATCTCCACCAGCGATACTGCCACGTAGTTCAAATATGGATTTCCTGTCATGTGCACCGCGTTGATGGATAGCCCATAGTAAACCAGCGTCGTGGAGATCCAGCAGAGCGGGAGTACAACGCATCTGACCAATATGCTCTTGTGTCTAAACACCAAAACAACTAGCCACGGTTCGCTCTCCTTCTCGGCGTCCTCCAAAGCTTTCCTTTTCTTCTCCTCCTCCGATGTGACTCTCAATAGATGAAGTGACTTGTCTGAAAGTTGCTTGTTGTTGACTCGAGCGACTTCTTTCAATAGCGCCTCAGATTCTGTATAGCGGCCTTTGCTGATGTACCAGCGCACAGATTCTGGGAGCACCCAGAAGTAGGAGACGGTAAGGAGTTGAGGTACGTAGAGCACCAAGGTCAGGGCGCGCCAGTGGGGCACCGCCCAGGCCAACAGCCCCATCACGGCCTGCCCCAGGGCAAAGAACGACATCGCTCCACCCGCCACCACGCGGTAGTCCGGACCCACCAGTTCCAACACTGGAACAAACAGTTACAAATGACAAAGACAAGTCTGTGAACTCACAAACTTCACTTGGCAATAAATACGGAACCATCTCAGAAGCGTATGCCGTACCAACAATCACAAAACTAAAGGCACTAAACCATTTCAAAATTTTCATGATTTTTAAAACTTCCGTTTAGCATAATTTTACGTTCTTTATACGAAAACTGTTGATCTGAAGTTGTACCTACCAGTACTGTTTCTTCACATTATTTTTTTTTAAAGCTGTTTGCTTTCCACATAAATCAAAAAATAAATAAAATATTAAGTACCTTAAAAAAAACCAACCCAAACAACAAACAGTCGCACTAACTTTGGTTGCACTGTTCGTTCAAATATCTAATCAAAGTTCTTTACGGGTGTGCGGGTGTGTTTGCACTGTTCGTTCAAATATCTAATCAAAGTTCTTTACGGGTGTGCGGGTGTGTTTGCACTGTTCGTTCAAATATCTAATCAAAGTTCTTTACGGGTGTGCGGGTGTGTTTGCACTGTTCGTTCAAATATCTAATCAAAGTTCTTTACGGGTGTGCGGGTGTGTTTGCACTGTTCGTTCAAATATCTAATCAAAGTTCTTTACGGGTGTGCGGGTGTGTTTGCACTGTTCGTTCAAATATCTAATCAAAGTTCTTTACGGGTGTGCGGGTGTGTTTGCACTGTTCGTTCAAATATCTAATCAAAGTTCTTTACGGGTGTGCGGGTGTGTTTGCACTGTTCGTTCAAATATCTAATCAAAGTTCTTTACGGGTGTGCGGGTGTGTTTGCACTGTTCGTTCAAATATCTAATCAAAGTTCTTTACGGGTGTGCGGGTGTGTTTGCACTGTTCGTTCAAATATCTAATCAAAGTTCTTTACGGGTGTGCGGGTGTGTTTGCACTGTTCGTTCAAATATCTAATCAAAGTTCTTTACGGGTGTGCGGGTGTGTTTGCACTGTTCGTTCAAATATCTAATCAAAGTTCTTTACGGGTGTGCGGGTGTGTTTGCACTGTTCGTTCAAATATCTAATCAAAGTTCTTTACGGGTGTGCGGGTGTGTTTGCACTGTTCGTTCAAATATCTAATCAAAGTTCTTTACGGGTGTGCGGGTGTGTTTGCACTGTTCGTTCAAATATCTAATCAAAGTTCTTTACGGGTGTGCGGGTGTGTTTGCACTGTTCGTTCAAATATCTAATCAAAGTTCTTTACGGGTGTGCGGGTGTGTTTGCACTGTTCGTTCAAATATCTAATCAAAGTTCTTTACGGGTGTGCGGGTGTGTTTGCACTGTTCGTTCAAATATCTAATCAAAGTTCTTTACGGGTGTGCGGGTGTGTTTGCACTGTTCGTTCAAATATCTAATCAAAGTTCTTTACGGGTGTGCGGGTGTGTTTGCACTGTTCGTTCAAATATCTAATCAAAGTTCTTTACGGGTGTGCGGGTGTGTTTGCACTGTTCGTTCAAATATCTAATCAAAGTTCTTTACGGGTGTGCGGGTGTGTTTGCACTGTTCGTTCAAATATCTAATCAAAGTTCTTTACGGGTGTGCGGGTGTGTTTGCACTGTTCGTTCAAATATCTAATCAAAGTTCTTTACGGGTGTGCGGGTGTGTTGCTTACTAAACAAACCTCTCAGCTCAGCACTTCTTAGTATGCCATTTTTTTACTATTTCTTCATTTCCGAGATGGTTGGTTATAGATTGGAAGATTTATAATTCCGCTTTGAATAAGTTATTTATTAGCTATTTAGCATAGACGTGAGTATCAATCGAAGCATCTTAGATCGTACGGACCACAGCATCACGGAATCACATGTTTTACTATAATATATATTAATTCCTATCACAATCATTTATTTCATAAAACAAACAATTAACAAACAACAACAACAACAACAGTTCACTTACATAAAAGAAAATTAGACTCTGCTCTGTCACGTTTATTACTACAACATCGTGTTTTTATTCGTAACTAGCTGCGCCCCGCGGTTTCGCCCACGGAATTTTCACGTCCCAAGGGATTTTTTTGTCACGTCTTACGGGAACGGGATATCCTATGTCCACCTCCTCGTTCTAAGCTACCTCCCCACCAATTTTCAGCCAAATCGGTTCAGCCGTTCTTGAGTTATAAATAATGTAACTGACACGACTTTCTATTACATATACAGACTAGCAGTACCTCGCGGATTCACCCGCGTAGTTCCCGTTCCCGTGAGAATTACGGGATAAAATATAGCCCATGTCACTCCTGGAAAAGTATGCTTTTTCGAAAAAGCATACTTTTCCAGGAGTGACATGGGCAATAAATCAGTCTTCAATTAAATTTAGGTACAAGTGGGTACAACAGAGGGACTCTATTAGAGTCGGGAGCAAAGTTATTTGACCATCTACTTTGTATGACCAAGACGTTATCTTATTTTTGCCATGGGTAGGCTCAGACGAAGTAAAAAAAAACAAGACAGAGTGACGCCGGCCGACAAACTGATGCCGGTTTCGTAAACATGTGCGCGTTTGATGAGTGTTGCCGTGTAGTAAAAACGAATTACCCCTAATATTTTATTGTATTAGCAGAATGAATGGATAAGTAAATAGTAGATAAGATGACATTTTTTCAAATTGTATATTTACCTCACTTAGAGGTAGTATATAAGTAGGTATGTTTATTCCGACTAGACATTTACTGTCCACCGTTCTGGAAATTGTTTCCAATTTAGAAATATGGTGGAAACGTATTAGGTACATAAATATTTTTCGATGATGCATCGCTTATTTTATGCTCTTGGCCAGCATAACTGTGCTCAGTCTCCAAGTTAGAGAAAACGTTGTCTTTGCCAATAAATCGTTTTAAAATCTTTTTATCAACTGATTTATATTGCTTTTCACTAACTATCACTATGCTTTCATTACATTATTTACGCACAACAGTTTCACAATTTTTAGGCCAATTTTTGGTATTTTGCAAATCTCAAAAAGTTGGCATTTTCCTTAAGCCGAGATATACATTTTCCTAAAAATGTCCTTGTCTCTGCATGTCCTTAATGATATCCCTTAGTCGAGCATATTTACTAACATTTAACTTTTAGACCCACTTAGACCACGATATCTCGTTAGACCCCAATTTCGTCTGATGTTATTAATTATCCTATAACTACCGGGACATCAAGACGAATCATTAGACTCCTCATTTATTGAAATCGGACTTATAGTTTCAGCGCTACATGAGAAAATAAAATCGGCTACTTACAAACATACAAACGAAGCCAACCTTATTTATCCATGCTCCGTTGGTAGTCGGGTAAAAAAAAATAGGTACCTAAGTAAATTAATACATAACATTACGTTTCACGTCACATTAATAACTTCCTCAACAAACGGGAACTTTTGTGACGCTTAGTGTTGGCAGCACTTGTGGCGGTTTTGTGTTCCAAGTTGTCATGATAATTTATAAAGTTGATTTACTAAAAATATATGTTTTTAAGTTTACTTAAGTATGAAATGTGATTCCATCCTACTTCTTGTGTATTGAAGATTGGTTTTTACACCATTTTACAACACAATTTGACATTTTTTCTGTAAAAAATACGAAATATTATATCGTGACACTCCGCGCGCCGGCATAGCTCGACTGACAAGGTATGGCTTAGTTTCGTTTTATGTCTGTGCGTGTAACTGTGTATGTACACAGCTAGGCTTAGTTTTGCCGCCATCGGTGAGTCGGCCGGCGAAACTCTATCTTGCTTTTTTATTCATCTGAGTGGGTAGGTTTTCTTTCGTTTTGCCTTATACGGTGAGCGTAGAATCCAAATATGTATGTTTTTGCATCTTGAAAATGCATATGTAAATGTCTATGAGAAGCCCTGGATCCTAATAAACAGCTTAAGCTAGTACAGAAAACCTTCGGATTAAATACAATTAAACATTCAACTGACATTTTGATTAGGTATGTAACTATGTATATCTAGCATGGTCTGGAGAGACCTTACCCAAAATATATATGCAGGAATAGAACCCCGAGCCACAGATAGCTTCCACGATCTGTGAGATGACGAACCAGTGGTAGGAGGCGGTCCAGACGCGCAGCAGGCCGAGCACGGCCGTGTTCAGTGCGCTGGCGGCCAGCGCGGCGCGCCGCCCCCAGCGGTCCGACGCGTAGCCGGCCAGCGGGAGCGCCAGCGGCGTGCCCAGGGTCCGCAGGAAGCCGATGAGGGAGCGGCGCCACTCCTCGCAGCCCAGCTCGAACTGGAACCATCGCATTCTGATCAGATACAAGTAAAATTGAAGAATGGGTTTACTTTGTAAGACCAAACACAACGGATACAATAAAAACTAGAACTAAAATGACTATGCTTGAGTCAAACGCCTACACCCTGGCATCTTCGTTTAAAATTTAATTGAAATTGGATTGAACTGAGATTGAATTGAGATTGAATTAAGATTGAATTGAGATTAAATTAGGATTGAATTTAATTGAAACTGAATTGAAATTGTATTGAATTGATACTAAATTAAAATAGAAGGTTCACCGCTGGACGCAGGCCTCTCCCTGTTAAACACCTTAATGGCTTTAATCTCATGAGGGGTATCGCCTATACTGCCTCTGCCACACTCTGGGGTTGTGAGTCGGAGATCGCAGTTGGTGGTAGTAGATTTGTTTTGCAGAGGGTGCTGCTGCCTGCACCCGACGAATATCCCTTAGTCGCCTCTCACGACCTCCGCAGGAAACGATCAGGTGGTGCAAATTCTAAGACACGGTCCTTAATGTGTACCGTGTGTGTATAGGATATTTGTATATGGATATGATATTTGTGTATATTATATCTTATAATCGTACCACATTGTCTGTGCTTACATAAGTTTCCTTGTATTTAGGTAGCGAATACCTCAATAGACAATAAGACATTCCTCTTCCTAACTTACGTCAGCGCTTGAGTCCGTTGTGTTTTGATAACAAGAGCAGAGCAGGTGTGAAACTTATGTCATACACGACAGTATTTGTGTTCTCGTAGACATGCTGCTCGCAAGGCTGGAGCACGCTGGCGTCGAAGAGAGCCGCCGGGCAGACGTCGGCCGTCGTCGGTGCCGTCGGCGTCGCGCTGACGTTGCCGAATCGGCGGCACTCGTCGAACGAGTCCCCGCTGGCGGGCACGGCGTGCGCCAGCCACCACGGCGCGAACTCCGCGTCTGCCGCCTCTTCACACTCCGGGATCAAACATCTAGATTTACAATAGTAGTCATTATTTCAATGGTTTACAAACCGTTAATCGTTGTTACGTGTTGTAACTAACGTTACAACACCCTGACTGACCCTATTTTGAAGACGATTTACAGTTGAATATTAGGTCCTTACATATGAAATTGGCGTTTTTCGTACTGGCCACTTTAATCACAAATTTCTCCTCTTTGGTAAGGAATTCCAAATTCAAATTTGTACAGCTATAGACTCATGTATTTGTGCTTCGATGATCGTCATTCATTTGTTTTTTTTCTTCTGTTTTTTTCTGTTTGCGTCACTCATTTTACAAAATGGAAAACTTAAAATATCGCATTATTTACGAGTACGAGTTCCGCCGTGGCACTAGTGCTGCGGAAACAACTCGAAGGGTGAATGATGTGTATGGCGGTCGTGTTGCAAAAGAAAACACAGTTCGTTTTTGGTTCCAACGTTTTCGTTCTGGAAATTTCGACCTGCAGAACAAGCCCCGTGGACGGCCTGAGACTCAAGTTGATAATGAAGAGATGAAGGCTATTGTGGAAGCGGATCCATCGCAAACCACGTCCGAGTTAGCTGCAGGCTGCGATGTTAGTGATAAAACTGTTTTAATTCACTTGAAGCAAATTGGGAAGATTAAAAAGCTTGAAAGGTGGGTACCTCACGAATTGACTGAAGCAAACCGGCAAACGCGCGTCGACTGCTGCGTTACAATACTAAACCGGCACAATAATGAAGGTATTTTAAACCGAATCATTACCTGTGATGAAAAATGGGTTCTTTACGATAATCGGAAGCGCTCAGCGCAATGGTTGGATCCTGGCCAGCCAGCCAAATCCTGCCCCAAGCTAAAATTAACCCCAAAAAAGTTACTTGTAAGCGTTTGGTGGACTAGTGCCGGTATTGTTCATTACAGTTTTCTCAAATCTGGCCAGACTATTACGGCTGATGTCTATTGTCAGCAATTGCAAACCATGATGGAAAAGCTAGCGGCTAAACAACCTAGGCTGGTCAATCGCTCCACGCCACTGCTGCTTCACGACAACGCTAGACCACACACTGCGCAACAGACGGCTACTAAATTAGAAGAGCTTCAATTGGAAAGTCTAAGACATCCTCCGTACTCCCCGGACCTTGCTCCAACAGATTACCATTTTTTTCGAAATTTGGATAACTTCTTGCAAGGGAAAAAATTCAACTCCGATGGGGCAGTCCAAATCGCCTTCAAAGATTTTATTGATTCCCGTCCGACTGGTTTTTTTAGTAAAGGGATCAATGAACTACCTATAAGATGGCAAAAGTGCATAGAAAATAATGGTTCATACTTTGATTAATTAAATATATTATATTAAAAAATATGCGACTTTTTGTTCCTCCCATACAAAACGCCAATTTCATATGTAAGGACCTAATATTTTAAAAATATATTGAAGGTAGTTTTTCGTTAGTTTGGGCAAAGTTCAACGCCGTCTTAGAGTACGGGCTATTATCCAGCCAGCGATTATTTTAAAATAAGCACTGAACACTCATGACCTTGGTGTGCTTATGACCTACCGTGTGCTGATCCTGGCCGCAGTAAACACGTACTCGGCGTGAAAAGCCGCGAAGACGACGCCGACGGCGGCCAGCGCCAGCGTCCGCTGCTGAAACCGGCCGAACTGGCCGATCTCCTGCACCAGGATCCTGTCCAGATCCACCTTCTCTTCGACCTTACCAGCCCCCATAGCTTTGTTTATTGTCTCGTTGCTATTCAGCTTATGATATAGATTTTGTCACTATATTATGTATATGAGAAACCTGCCGTAGAGACACACTGAGTGGATATGCTAACATTCTGTGATCTTACAGATACATACAGATAAGTTTTGTATTGCAATTCATAATCCAGTAGTATTGACGATTGATAAAATAAGAAAGAGAGGCTGCAGCGGACGAGAGAGGTGACCGCTCCGATGTGTCTTGTATCTCGTGATAACCTCGGTCGGTAATACAAAGTGCTCATCAGGTAGTCAGAAAAAATTGAAATAATTTTTATATGCATAGAGATAAGATTACCTACGGCTCACTTGTGCAAAAGCCAAGGTCGAGGCTTCTGCTGCAGATAGATAAACGCGACAGATTGGCAACATTAAAAACCAGTATGATGATATAATAATACATATTATACAATATATATATATATATATATATATTATGAAGTTATGTTGCCTGCCTCTTAGGTAAATAATAATGAAACTCTTTGAAATTGTTATTTACTTCAGAAAATAAAAGAATTGAATTTTATTAATTTATTTGATTATACAACCAGATAACAATTTCATTTCCTGTACCTTAATAAGTACCTCCCTGATAGATACCTGAAAGATAGATACCTATCCAACAACAGCTAGCTGCTGGTTGGTCCAGGAGAGCTAGGTAAGTCACGGGGTAGAAAGTAAACAAATACTGAAATACAAGATACCTTTGCAGTTGCTCGGAATACATACAATTGTTTTTTAAGCACCCTTCTTTCACCGTTCATAGACCTCAGGAGCAGACTAGCCATGAGTTCGATTTGACGATATTAACGAGACGTTGTCGTAACGTCTCAATTCTTTATAAGATTTGCGTAGGTCAAAGTCAGGCTAGAGACACTCAACCAAATTAAAATGTCCGATATATCGTCAAACCGAACAAAATGTTTAGCTCTCGCGCAAGCACAGCCGGGATCATGCAATAAGTATTGGGACCACGCGTTTGTGTTTGAAGTAGCCTTAGGTGCGTTGTCTCTTGCGCATGGTGTCCGCGTCCTGCATGGTGTCCGGCAGCGGAGTGCCGAGAGTCTCCGGCGTCAGCAGGATCAGCAGCCCTGACACCAGCGCGAACACGCCGAACAGGACAAACGGCATCTCAGCGAATGTTGCTGCACCCTGCACATTATGAAAAGAAGTGTTTTGAAACTATTTCATGCCTAATTTGCCCGAGTCATGGTATACCATGATGATGATACGATTAACACATTTAATTATGTCCAGAATTCCTTGGTTATGCCGTCCATTGACACGAAAGAAAACAACGTTTCTGATCCCATCTTCCACCCGCCCATCTTGTTACCCGCTTAGACCCGAGCCCGACCCGTAGACAGATACTTTTTGAAAGGTATATAAAGATTTATTTCCTTCTTATAACTCAATAGTATAAGAAAGAAAGAGCTTTAATTTTATCCAACACCATAAAAACTGCATGAAAAAATAACTAAATAACAAATAAGAAGGTTATGAAATAGCCGACTCAGCATTATGTTAAAATAGCTATGTTCATATAATCAACCCTATCATACATTTACTCTACCATTGATATCTACCATTATCATTATCATCATCCGCAGCCCGACTTCACCCGTTGCTGGGTATATGCCTTCAAACTTTATGCCACTCCAAACGGTATCTTGATACCTACCATCTGCTGAATAAAGGACTCTACATTGTTTTAGAACTAAACTACCCGATAGATGCAAAGGATCAAGCTCACCATGGCAGGCGTAAGAGGCGCAGTGATAGATCCGATCCGGCCCAGCATGGAGCAGAAGCCGAACAGGCTGTGTCGGTAGCGCGTCGGGAACAGCTCCGTCGTGTACACGTAGATGGCTGTCACCACCGCCGCGATGCTGCACTTGCCCACCAGGTACACCGCCAGGGACCACACGTAGTTACCTGCAACCATCATAGTTAATCATCATTACCTCTAGCACCGGTAACATTAACACGAACACTCTTGAAAATCCTTGATCGACAAGAGAAAGATCTAACGATGCGAACATTTTAGGGTTGTGTGAGTAACAATAATGGATGCAATAAAATATTCGTCTTCCATCGTGTGCTTATTTGGCAGGCCAGATTAAACGGTCAGTATTGTATTTTATTTTCTCCACCCTCTCCCCGCTCGCATAGTTTTCTTTGGCTATCTGACGTGCAAAGATTAATTTTAAGTGTTAAGTCCGGTTTATTCTTACCGCTCGGCATGAAGACATAAGCAGCCTGGCACGCGGCGCACATCCAGAAGGCCCCCATGAGCACGGGCCTGCGCCCCACCCGACCCAGCAGCAGCACAGACAGCCAGAACCCGGGGATCTCGACCGCCGCCACCGCCACGTAGTTCACATACTTGTTTCCCGAGATCAGCACCGAGTTAATGGACAGCCCGTAGTACACCAGCGTCGTCGTGATCCACCACACGGGGAGCACCATACACCGGATCAGAATCTGCTTATGCCTGAACACTAGCACCGGGAGCCACGGCTCCAGCGCCCTCTCGGCATCCTCGATCGCTTTCTTCGTCTTGTCATTTTCAGCTGTGACTCGCAGCAAACGCAAGGAATCTTCAGATAGTTGCTTTCTGTTCACTCGAGCTATATCTTTCAGGAGGGCTTCTGATTCATCGTAGCGACCCTTGCTCAGGTACCAGCGAACCGACTCGGCTAGGATCCAAAAGTAGCTAAAGGTCAGCAGCTGTGGAATGTAGAGGGCGAGCGTGAGGCGCCTCCAGTCGGGGACGGCCCATGCGACAAGGCCGAGGCACATCTGGCCTAGCGCGAAGGATGACGTCAGGATCCCGCCAGCTACCACGCGATACTTGGGACCCACCATCTCCAGTACTGAGACGAAATAATTACGTTAGCAAGGTTGAAAAATTTGATGAAACAGCGATTAGTCATCAGAAAGCTTACCAAGGATATATGCGCATGAGAAGACACCGGAGCCAAACACGGCCTCTACAACCTCGAGCGTTAGGAAGGCGGGGTAGGAGGGGGCCCAGCGGCGCGCGAGGCCGAGCCAGGCGGAGTTGAAGGCGTTGAGCGCGAGCGCCGTGCGGCGGCCCCAGCGGTCCGACACCAGCCCCGTCAGCGGCAGCGACAGGAACGTGCCCAGCGTGCGGGAGAACCCGATCACACTGCGGCGCCACTCCTCGCAAGCCAGCTCGAACTGGACAGAACACCTATAATGTCATCTAAGGACTAGCACATCCTTCAATCTCTATAGAAATCTCTAAATATTTCTAGATTGGACCCTATTGATTCTTGTATTTGGCACGATCATAGCAATATACGGAGTGTGAATCTAATAGGTACAGTAAACCTAGACGGTATGTAAGGCTCAAATTAAACTAAACAAATCATGTTAGTCATCAAATTGTGGATGGACCATAATAATTCAAACGCTAGGAATTATTGAACATGTATGAGTTAAACCACTCTTGAATGAGACATAATACTCTTGTTTTATCATAACAGCTGACTTACGTCATAAACCACTGAGTGTGTGTTCTCATACAGATGCTGCTTGCACGGGACCACGGTGTCGTGGTCGAAGTCCTCCAGTACACAGGTGGCATTGCCCTCGCCCGCGCTGGCGAACTGCTTGCAGCTGTCGAAGGAGGCCCCGCTCACTGGGATGGCCAGCTCCAGCCACGGAGGGGCAAATGTGGAGGTGTTGCTATCCTCGCATTGCGGGATCAAACATCTTTAACAGATTTTTTTTTATTCCAGTGTGATGTTTGTATCTACTGGCGACAGTACTTGCATTTCTCATTAAGCTGGAATCGAGTTTTAAAGTACTATGTAATAAAATAATTTCTAACTATTTTTAGATAGAAAAAACCGTTCTTTACCAAATGCATTATCAATTGCCTTTGTCAAGGTCATTCCTAATAAAAGTTAGCCATTTTACTTTTAGATACCAGCAGTAAGATTACAAATACAATTTGTTATAGTTCATATAAACTAAACAAGTAGGATCCTACCTCGTGTTCATTCTGGCGGCGGTAAAGTTGTATTCCGAGTTGGAAGCGGAGAAGAGTGCGGCGATGGCGGCCAGCACCAGGACTCGAACCTGGAACCTCCCGAACTGCCCCACCTCGCTGATCAGGATCGTGTCCAAGTCCACTTTCACATTCTCTACTTCTTTCACTTTCGAGGAATCATATTCCGTATTCGCAGCATCTTTGTCCGCGCCCATGTCTACAGACCTACTGATAGTAACGTGCTCTCCGCATTATCTCTCGACTTGCTCCAAATAATCATCGCTGGATAAATTAATGTTAAACTGCTCACTGATAAAAATATTATGTCAAATATTGCGGTTTATTGTTGCCACTGATCCAAAGAAAACAGTGATAACAATACTAAGAAAAAATGTCAAGGAGAATCAGATTTATGTTTCATGTTCAATGCACATGTGTTCCTCAGCGTATCCTTAACAGGCACTGTTTTCGCCGCTCATAAAAAAAGTTAATGAACCACTCATTATATTTTTTTTATGTTAAGTTGGTAGGTACCTACCGTTCTCCACATAAAATCAATTAAACAAGTGATAAAATATAAAAAGGATTTATTTACAAAGGAAATAATGGCATGTTACACTATCTACTAGCTTACACTATCTAAAAAATCTTGTCATTCGAAAGATCAGGTTTAACTTATACAATAAATAATATAAAGGTAACCATGAGTTAAAATACTGTGTATAGTTACTACATTTTTACTACAGATCCCGCATTTGTGCTTCTCACGTAAGTAGCAGTCACCATTTCTACCGATAGCTATTCTGTTAAACCTTACGCTCCTTTAAATTTGATAAGGTACCTTACACCTATCATCATTATTATTCTATACATGTTTGCCGAGGTTCTCAGCGTCTTCCATGGTGTCTGGAAGCGGTCGGCCGCGCGTCTCCGGGAACAGAAACACCAGGCATCCGGAGACCAGCGCGAAGCTGCCGAACAGCACTGATGGAAACTCTTCGAATGTTGACGCACCCTGAATAAATACATTAGCAATTTGTTACTTGTGTTAGAGACATCAGTAATGTTTGCAAACTTATTTTAAAATAACATAGCGGATCTACTCAATAAGGAAGGATGGGAGGAATAATTCTGACAAACATAAATAGAGAGTAGATCTGATAGACTATGTTGAATAAACCCAAAAAGCAGACTACGAAAAGCACTTTGCCTTGGTTGTGTTCCTAAGGAGGCAGACCATATTGATCAAAATCAAAGTTTTTAGGTAAATAATATATTTTAATTAACGCGCCAAGCAATGAGGGCCAGATCTGCGACAACGCGTCATAAAAAAATATCTTCTGAGGACAACGCCGAGTCCGCGCGGAAGAAAACCTAGGAGATCTTATTATACCACCTATACCATATAACAATATGTTATTCATGAAATCTACGAAAAAAATATTATTTGATTAGGTAGGTAGGTAATCAAATAATAGTTTATTTTGTACCGAGAACTATACATTGACACTAGAAATTTCCAATAACCAATCGAAGATGATGATCCGCGTGATCATCATTATCATCAATTGTTTAATGGAAGTACGCGATTGGCCTCCGCCCGTGGCGACACCGCTGCGTCTTATAGAGTCCTCTAAGAATGTTGACTTTAAGACTTGTATAGTAGGTACTAACAATGGCGGGCGTGAGTGGCGCGACGATAGCTCCCACGCGGCCGATCATGGAGCAGAAGGCGAACAGCTGGTTGCGGTGGCGCGTCGGCATCAGCTCCGCCGTGTACATGTACAGGGTGGTCACCTCCGCCGCGATGCAGAACTTGCCCACCAGGTACACCGACAGGGAAAGACCGTACATTTCTGAAACATCAAAGGGCAAATGCAAATATGAGTTTAGTTCACACGAAAACATTTTGTAATGTGTATGTTCCTTGCTCAGCATACTATACTGTAAGTACTACAGTACAGTATGCTGAGCAAGGAACAAAAATAGTCCAAGGAGATGCTGAGTATGAACAGCCATCGACTGTCGTACTGTTTACTACTAAGTTTGCAGACAGTGCTCCAAGCGGGAAGTTAGAATAAAAGTTAGAAAAAGTTAGATAGAAATATCAGTTATATAAACTATGATATAACTCTATACAAAATAGAGTTACGCAAACTTTATAGTAAACAGTATGGCAGTTCACACTCAGTATACAGGTGTTAAATGTCAATAGTGTTTTTACAAGCTATCAAAGAAAATGAAATGAATAGAACTTACCAGAAGGTATTAGGATGAACGCTAGTTGGCAAGCTGCGCAGATCCAGAAGGCCGCAATGAGCACAGGCTTACGGCCCAGCTTGTTCAGCAGGTAGGCGGCCAACCAGTAGCCAGGCACCTCAGCTGCCGTCACCGCTATGAAGTTGACGTAGGTGTTGCCGGCCATGTGCACCGAGTGGATCGTCATGCCGTAGTACACGAAGGTGCTGGTCACCCACCACACCGGCGCCACCGCGCAGCGCAGCAGCACGCGCTTGTTCCGGAACACCGTCACAATCAACCACGGCTTGGGTGACACTCCCTTCTCCTCTTTCTTTTTTAACTCCTCCTCGGCTGATCGCTGCAGCCCTTCCACGCATTTCGGGGAGAGTTTGCATTTATTCGCCTTAGCTATTCTTTGGAGCAGCGCTTCTACTTCCCGGAAGCGGCCTTTGGACAGCAACCATCGCACAGAGTCTCCGATGAGCCAGAAGTAGACGACGACGACAAACTGCGGCGCGAACAGTACCAGGGTCAGTTGCCTCCAGTTTGGCACCGACCACGCGATCAGCCCCAGTAGGATTTGCCCGACTGCGTAGGAGCTGTTGGTGGCTGCTCCAACCACCAATCTATATTTGGGGCCTGTTATCTCCATCACTGTAGGCATAAAACATCCATCGCTGATATTTATTTTAATCTTAAATTAAGCGAAACACAAATATTTAAACAAATACTTACAAAGAATGTATAAGCTGTTGTAAGCACCGCTTCCGATGACAGACTCGAAGACTTGTAACACGAGATAGCCGACGTAGGTGTTGGAGAAAGCCCTGACGACACCAACCCAGGCGCAGTTGAGGGTGGCGGAGACCAGCACGGGGCGGCGGCCCCAGCGGTCCGACAGGTACCCCGAGAAGGGCAGGTTCACCAGCGTGCCCACGGTGCGCGCTGACCCGATGAACGTGCGGCTCCACTCGTCGCACGCCAGCCCGAACTGAAGAACAGAACATTTCGATTTATTTATTTGGCAACTAACACAAATGATTATGATGAGGGCTTGTACAGACTAGCCCTTGTGCCAGTATAGTATAGTAGTGAGGAGTGCTTTTTACTCAGAAGAAGGTCTTACCGCGCGTAAAAGGTATGCGAGAAGGGAAAGGAAGCACAGCTTTTGCGTGTAACGTAAAATAAATGCCCACTCAAAGACGTAATTATATTTTAGTTATAGGCTGTTGTTTTATTCTTTCGAGGACTCAAATACTTGTCGCAGGTGGCAACGAATAACTCCCGCAAAAAAAAGTAACTCACATCGTAAACAACGGTGTTAGTATTCTCATAGACGTACTCCTCGCAGGGTCGGACTACGCTGGTGTCGAAGAGGTCTGGCGGGCACTCCCCGGGCTCCGGGGTCCAGCCGACGGAGGTGTTCCCGTAGCGCTGGCACTGGTCTCCGGGGGGCGCGGCGTTCTCGAGCCAGACCGGGGAGAAATCTGCCGTCTCGCCCTCACACTCCGGGATCAAACATCTGAACATACAATAAAAAAATACTGAATAAAGGTTGGATAAGTGTTTGTGAAACGTTGGTGTTCTTTTTATACAAATAAGGTTCTTACTTTACCGGCTAACATCCATGATGAGGTGTTTGTGACTGCATCCTCTCAAAAGTACCTAACTCAATAGATCGTATTCAAAAGTTGCAGAGATTCATACCGCAGGTAAGCAGGGTAACTACGAACCTTATTTGTGTTGGAAAAACACCAACGTTTCATCCCTTAACGATGGACTTCATCAGGGTGAGTGCAGTTCGGGTCGCGCCTGCACTGCATCCTTACGCACACTCAAGTTGCAGATATATAATTCTGGATCTGGATTATCCTATACAATACTTCTCATCCCTTTAAGACGCAGATAGGAGTTCCACAAATACCCGGTGTGATGAAACAACTGTGTCAAAAATCTTTTTTAAGATAAAAATGGCAAATCGCTCGATTAAATTAAAATTTCTAGAAAAGTCACGGACTTGTTCAAGTTGAAGGCCAGGGCAGTGGACTTTCAAGAATACAAACTGGTATTTTATTATTAGGTAATTTTATTTAAAAAATAAGTTTAGAAAGAACCAAACAATAGCTTATTGTTTATGACGGACCTATGTATGTTAAACATCAGGTAAAACCGTATTTAGACATCAACTTTTCGGAAGTCGAAGTAAATTGAATAATAGGTACATGGACCAAATTAGTTGGGAATCGGTCGCAAAAGGGATGCCCTGTTATTCAACTGTTCGCTGTTGAGCAATCTCAAATACGCAAAAGGGAACTCGTGAGTTATCTTTACCGTTGTAATTTTCAAGAATCTCATGAACATAAACAAACAAGCATAATAATAAAAAATTAAATGCTATAGTTCTGAGATCAGCGACGGCACGCAAGCCATGATTCGATGTCGAGGACTCAAATCATCTATATTGTGGAGGCGTTTGGACGAGGCCTGTATCCAGAAATGGATCCATAACATGCCGTGATGACGATGACAATTGTGAGATCAAGTTTAGCAAAGTGTATTACAAAGGGTAGTAGGTGAATGAAGCAGATGATGGTTAAGGTACCTCGTGGGTATCCGAGCCACCGTGAACAAGTACTCCGTGTTGGCCCAGCTCACGAACACCACCACAAGCAAGGCGAGCGCCAGCACGCGCGCCTGGTAGCGCCCGAACTGCCCGAGCTCCTCCACCAGGATCCTGTCCAGGTCCAGCCGGCCCCCCGCAGGTGAACTCTCTTTCTCTGACCCAGACATGTCACTTGCAAGAAACTAAACTAATAAGTGATTTAGTTTGTTGGACCCAGTAATTGGCGCTTTTTTCTTTCATCTTATCGACGTTTTATTGCTCTGTATGATAGGCGTAAGCTAAGTCGTACAGGGGGTATATAAACCTTATCTACAAGGATCATAATTGTGCACTTGGCCGAATGCCGAGGGAAAGGTATTCGTGTATTTTTAATATTTTTTTTGTACTTTTAGACGTATCCTGGGATTAAGTAATTACTCGATTTTTTTCATTTGATATTATAGTATTTTTTAATATTTTTTTTAATTTTAAGTGTAGCCATTATTTATGGAAATAGAGTTCTTATTTTTATGGTTTATGGAATATGTATGTGACTTCAAAAAAGCTAATATTGCTATTGCATACACTCTTTTTGAAAAGACTATCATACAATTCACACGAGGTAAGAATAGGGACTTAGGTTATACTTGGAAACACAAGTAGGTACCTATAGTACAGATACTTTATTCCAAAAAAATTAAAAACAACAGTATTTTGATTTATTGGGTACCTAATTCCTACGGTGATTCACACATTTCAGAAATGAGAACAACTGTTTGACAATATATTTTTCCAAAGATAAAAAAGAACAAATAAAACAAAGATGACTCGGCCACCATGTAAAATTATAAAAACACCGGTACCTACACAACTAATTATTACATTCACTCTAATAAAATATTGCCTTACAAAAGAACTTAAAAATACCAACATATTTTACAATTATTACTACCTATACCTATAAACACACAGTAAATTATGAGGTACTCTAAATAGTATTAAGGCTGTTTAATGACATCAATAACTTTTACTCATGCTATAATAAGGGAGTGGGGTAATATCACAAGATTAGGGAGTTGAAGATTACGAGCGCTATCTTTCGTAAACAAACAACATCAGTGGCAAGCTTCCTATGAGGGCTGCGCTTGCTCCTTGTCACTCCGTCTGCGGAGACCGATCTCCTCAGCGTCCTGCATGGTGTCCGGCAGCTGAGTCCCAAGCGTCTCCGGCGTCAGCAGGATCAGCATCCCTGACACCAGCGCAAACACACCAAACAGGACAAACGGCATCTCAGCAAACGTTGCATCCCCCTAGAATAGTTGGAATTCTTTGTTAAACGGACAGCCAAAGACATCAAACAATCGCTGGTTCTTACGTTTACCAAATTAAAGGGAACCATGATGATCTATGTATCTATGATGTGATGAGCAATGAAAAAATATAGCATATACAAAAGAAACTTTGAAACGCTTTATTTCGTCATTGCTCATCATCATCAACGATCATGCTTTGATACAATCTCGGTTCGGATCTAAATTTAAAACATGATGGTAAAGTCCACAGAGCATCGCAGTTCTGCATTATCTTAGTACGTGTGTGCATTATCAGACGGTTGTATTATTCTCCCCCATTGCTGAACCCGGATGGATCGCTGGCCCACACTGCGAATGAGAAAGCTAATTTATTTGTGACTCAATTCGCAGAGGCCTCACGTCTTGAGCCCACAAATGTTTCACCACCCAGCCTTCCTCGATGTAGCACTAACATGCCTGAGATCCGCATACATCAAAAGGAAGTGCTCAAAACTTTGCGTGGTCTCGTGAATAAGGCTAGTGGTCCGGACGGAATCGCGGCTGTGGTGCTGAAGTCATGCGCTCCTGAGTTGTCTCCCATCCTTACCCGACTCTTTCGCCTGTCCTTGAAATCTGGTAAAGTCCCCAAGTCATGGAAACTTGATACACCGTCGGCCGCATCTTCACTTTCCATCAGGTGAGATCGCGGTCAAAGGTCTATTTACCGTAAAAAAAAAAAAAAAAAAATTCCTTAAATAAATAATGTTGGACAATTCACACAGCATTATCTAGCCCCAAGCTAAGCAGAGCTTGTGTTATGGGTACCTACTAGATACCTGATATACATACATAAATACAATACACTACATATATGTATAGATATTTTTTATTATACATAGAAAACATCCAGAACGCCCTGCACAAATATCTGCAAATCGTACACACATTTGTCCTGAGGCGGGAATCGAACCCGCAAACTTTTGCGTCGCAGGCGGGCCTTCGCCCACTGCGCCCCAGAGGTCCTCCTTGTGAACACACAGCCAAATTTCAGAAATAAGAACAACTGTTTGACATGGTATTCGTCCACTACTGTACTACTACTGTAAAATGAAATAAAACAAAGATGACCATGTAAAATTATCAAAACTCCGGTACAAAACTAATTATTACATTCACTTTAGATCTTAAAACTTAAAAATACCTACATATTTTAAATTTTTTACTACTATAAACACATACAGTGTACTAAGATGACATCAATAACTTTTATTCATGCTTTAAGAGTGGGGTAATATCACTAGACTAGCTGTGTTCCACAAGGACTAATAATAACCGTCTGATAATGCACACACGTACTTAAATAAGCCAGTACTGCGATACTCTGTGGACTTTGTCATTGACATCATGACAGGAGAAGCCAGAGGTCGGACAGGGTAGAGAAGTCACATAACAAGCAGGATGCTCGTTTGGTCTGCGAGACAACATGTGTCGCGCATGCACCTCAGCTATAGGTACTCAATAAGTAAAGCTAAGTGATCGAAACACTTTATGAAGAAACGATAGGATGAGCCTATGTATTGAAACGACATGATCAGACTTACAAAAGCTGGCGTGAGCGGCGCGACGATGGATCCTATCCGTCCGATCATGGAGGAGAAGGCGAACAGGCTGTGCCGGTGCTTGGTGGGGTACAGCTCCGCGGTGTACACGTACACTGACGTCATCACCATGGCGATGCTGTACTTGCCCACGAGGAACACTGCCAGCGAGGCCCCGTATATATCTACAGATGATAACAGGGTAAGATAGCTAAAGTCCATCGACGAAAACGGACGCATTATCACGTAAACATTGTAAAGTACAGTAACTTGATAAATTATAGTCGAAAAGTTTTATCGCTCTATAATATTGGATTCTCAGTGCATATCTATTGATTAACAGCTAAAGGATTAATTCATTGAATATATCTACATAATTTATGATGGTCTTTCAAATAGTGTAATATAATATAGATACAAAGAAGGCCATTTTATTTTGGCAAAAGTCAGAAATAATCACATTTTTCTGTTGATTAAACTCACCATTAGGCATGAAGATATATGCGACCTGGCAAGCGGCGCAGACCCAGAAAGCGCCCATGAGCACGGGCCGGCGGCCGACGCGTGCCATCAGGTAGACCGCGGTCCAGTAGCCGGGGATCTCGGCCGCGGACACTGCAATGTAGTTCAGGTAACGGTTGCCCGACAGGTTCACCGAGTTGATCGACAAGCCGTAGTAGATGAAGGTGGTGGTGACCCACCACACGGGTGACACTACACATCGCAACAGGATCTTCTTGTGCCGGAACACTAGAACTATCAGCCAGGGCTCATTCTTCTTCTCTAACTTTTCGAGAGCTTTCTTTTTCTTCTCCTCCTCGGCTGTGTATCTCAGCGCTGCCAGAGATTTGGGAGAGAGTTCTTTCCGATTTGTCTTTGCGATGTATTGCAGTACAGCTTCCGAGTCCTCGTAACGGCCCTTACTCATGTACCAGCGCACGGACTCAGCCATCAGCCAGTAGTAGGCAATGGTGATGAACATGGGAATATACAGAGTCAGGGTCAGCAACTTCCAATTGGGCACGCCCCAGGCGATCAGCCCCATCGAGACTTGGCCGATCGAGAAGAATGTGTTCATGGTAGCGCCCGCTGCTACTCGGTACTTGGGACCCATCACTTCCATTACTGAAAAACAATACATGAATCGATTAGCCTTTTATAACTTCGATCAGCCGCCACAGGTGATTAGCCAGGCTTTATCGTAGAGTTAGAGTATCAAACAGTCTCACTGTCCGTGTCAAACATTAGAATACTAGTTTACCCATATAACCCGTGCATTTCCATTGTTACTAAAGTTATTTACACCGGGATATTTACCATGAATAGAATTTTGAGCTTTTCAACAATATTGAATTTACATAATGACACCACCAAGCAAGGCTTAACTGCCGGACTCAGAGATGCTGCTGTTTACTTAAACTATCAGTAAAGTTTTTTGTTTTGAAATCTGAGTAATGGTTAAAGTAATGATTAACATCTCGAGAGTGCGGCTGTGAGGAAACGATTCTTTGCGAATGAACTTACCAAGAATATAAGCCGAAGAGAATCCACCAGAGCCAAAAGTTGATTCAATAAATTCAGACATCATGAACCCAATGTAAGTCCCGGCCCAGTATCGCGTGACGCCCAGCCAGGCGCAGTTGACGGCGTTGAAGACCAGCGCCACGCGGCGGCCCCAGCGGTCCGAGATGAACCCGGTGATGGGCAGCGCCGTCAGCGTGCCGAACGTACGCACCGAGCCGATCAGCGAACGGCGCCACTCGTCGCACGCCAGCCCGAACTGGAAGACAACGGGGAATTTGGTCAAACTTCAACCTGGTTGGTATGGAACAAGGTCAGTAGATCAAACGATTACAAGAGATTCCGATATCCTGCTCAACCTCAACCTCAACAGCCTATATGATGCTTCCAGCAGTGTCTTATGCATATGGTGCAAATTCAAAGCCAGCTACACAGCAATGTCCATTCAATGTTCACAGCAGTGTCTGTTCCACCTCCTGCAGAACAATTCTGTCACCAAACTGCGATCCCCACAACCTGCATACCCAACATGGGTATTACGGGTATAACCCTATCAGGGGGAAGCCTAAGTCCAACAGGACCTTTACGGGCTGTTGAGAAGGAGGATGATGAATTCTTCTGAATTAAATTTTGTCCCGATCTGCAAAATCCATATCTACAATTCCGATTACTGCGATAGCTGCTCTGTCTATAGTAGAACAAATCTGATTGTGTCAGAATCCAAATTATAACTTGGGTAGACTAACTAAGACCTACCTAATAAAAGGCTACTTTTTATACGGGAAAACCCCATGCTAAGTCGCGGACAGAAGCTAATCTCTCTTAAATCGCTATACTCTTCAAAGATCTTTACAGATTGATTTTAGATCCTTTCAAGTTCCACTTACATCATAGACGACCGTGTCCGTATTCTGATAGACATAGTCCGTGCACGGCACCACCACGCTCTGGTCGAACAGCTCCGCCGGACAGACGCCCTCACCAGCCACGGTGGCCGAGACGTTGCCGTACCGGGCGCAGCCGTCCGGGGACCCCGGCGGCCCCGGCACGGCGTCCTGCAGCCAGGCAGGAGAGAACTCGGGGCTGGTGCCGTCGCACTGCTCGATTAAACATCTGAGGATTGGATTTCATATTATTTTCAACAAGGTATTTCAATTTTTAACAAAAAGCGAAAGTTTGATTTAGGTAGTTGGTTACAAAACCGAAATAGTATCTGATAAAAGTATCCGTTATGTAAAAAAAAAAAACACATTTGTGAGGTACCTATCAAATAAAAGGCTAACCTAAATTGGTTTGTACTCGTACATTTTAAAACAGTTTTGAAATTTCTATCGGTTTGACAATTTTTTGAAAAAACGGAAAAAAAGTACCATTTGAAGTTTTTTCAAAACAATCAAACTGTTATGATCGCATTTTAACTGAATGCATCTAGAGGTAAAAAGTTCATTCTCTAATAGCACGATTCAACGCCAGAATTATAATTGATTATTTATTTTGAGTCACTACTGGACAAAAGCCTCTTCCCTCTTTCTTCAGATTATAATAGTTCCTTCATTTTACCCACTGTCTTGGAGTAGTATTTAAAAAAGCCGCTTCGTACCTGGTGCTGATCCTAGCGGTGGTGAAGACATACTCGCTGGCGCCCCAGGCCGCGAAGATGACCAGCAGCGCGGCCAGCGCCAGCACGCGCGCCTGGTAGCGCCCGAACTGCCCCAGCTCCTCCACCAGGATCGCGTCCAGGTCCACCTTCCGGTCCTCACTACCCGACATGGTGCCTATAGGTTTACGACTGCCGCCGAGCGATCTCCACATTGATTTATAAACACCGTGCAGCTATTATCGCCGTCTAGACTTTTATTGCGCGCCCGATACTGATACTGGTGTGAGTGGAATGAATGTCCACGCGGTACAATCAGTCGAGTCATGTTGGAGATAGTGTTCGCCACAGGACAGGAGGGACTTGTGACTCCGTAGGCCATGTTAGGGAGTTCGGCAAACAAGGTCCTGATTTCAGACACCAATAGCAAGCATAATAAACGTTGTTGGTTCTTGAAACATCTTAGATTAATCTAACTGCCATGCTCAGAAAATATTGGGAGGGACTGAAGACAACAGGAAGGCATTAAACATCCGCGAAACACTTAGAGGCAGAATATAAAGCAGAAATTGAACGTATTTGTATTTGTATTTATTTATTTACCACTTATAACATAGGTCGTTATCCAAGGCGTGTCAGAAATTTTACAATTTGAAAAGATAAAACATAAATAATTAAAAAATTCCAAATAAAACAAATTTCAATTAATTACAGATCATAAAATTCAATGTCATGTTTAGAAGGATTGATAGATGAAACATTTATATACAAACATCAACACCATTTATATAACACACAATACAAAAACACAATAAAAGGGAGGTACCTACAAAGAACTTAAAAATAACTTTGGAAATACAGGAGGAACAAAACATGACAACAATTATAAACACCGTGCACGTTTCATTATTTAGACCTAGAGAAAGAGATTTTAACAAATTATTAGCCTACCTACTCATAAATTTACTAATGCTATAGAATGCTTTCAGAGAAATGCCTGTTTGAGATTCATTGATTGGTTAATTAATGATTATGATTGAATCCTTATCTCTCTTGGTGCGGAACCGGTGGTTTGAGTACTTCACTTCCGCGAACACGAGCCTTTGTAGCGGAGGCCTCGCAGGATACTCTCTGGTCGTGTCCGAGCCGGCGCTTCCTGCTCCGCTCTCTTATGACCACTACACTGTCTAATAATTAGCACTTATAAAAAGTGTTATCTGCCTGACCCTTATCGTGACAACAGCAGTGATTGTATGTTTCGAATTAGACATTATCATGCCTTATATTTTCTTTGCTTTGAATGACAACCGCCGGTTGTTCCGCAAAATACCTAGTTTGTTTAATATTATGTATGATTCGCTTATATTATTAAAATCTTTAATCTAAATTAATTGAATTTTGCCATAAATTATATAGTCTTTTTCATTTTCACAACCAAATTACCTGCAACGCAGATTGGGACAGACAAGACATTAGAGCGTACCTACTGTAATTGTTTATTGTAATTGTTTTACAATAGCCATATTACTATAGTGATAATAAACTAAGGTTTTTCTTTATAGCCAGCTCTAGTAATTTTTGCATCCTCATCATCTAAAACTTCAAAAAATAAATGGTTCAATGATTTGACTTTTTTTAGCAATTTTTTAAGGCAGAAGTGCAGGCTACCGATGAATTCTATAGAATTCTATAGAACCAGTATGAAATCATCCACTCCCTACCCTACACATGCATGTGTCCAGTTTGACTCAAAAATGTCGGTGTGCCGCCGCCCTGTCGGCAACAAAAAGTGTCTACGTTTGTGCAGCGCCCGAAGCGACCTAATAGCTGCTTTATTTGGGCCACAGACTTCCGAGCTGCGCGCGTTTTGAACATACACACTTCAAAAAAAACGTGTACATAAAACAGTAAGTGATGTTGTGGAGCAGGCTGAACTGTACACAGTCATAGAATACAAATGCAACAGGACTTAGTGGCGGGATGCAGGATTTCTGGGAAGGGACTTTCCATAAAAAGTGTCGCTCCCTGTACTCTGGAACATTGTGCTTACTCTCACATTCATAACTATAAAAAGCTTTGTCTTTTTTCCATTTTTGGTAGTTAGGTTGTTGTAGTTGGTTGATAGTCACATTTAATTCTAATTCCGCTCATTTATTATTTTCATCTACATATTGCGTTCTGAAAACGCAATAATCTACACGCATTACTATAAATGGTTCCTTAGCTATTTGTAATTTTGTATTTATTTAAAACATAAGTCGTTATAAGTAGCTAAAATGAAGGAAATGTTTATTTCTTTTTATTTAACTATAATTTTTGAATTGAGAGATACTAGCTTTCATGTGGTTTTCTCTTTCTAACAAAGAGTGATGGAGACAGTTAGCTGTAATAGTGGTAGTAATTCAATGGATGGAGATAAGTTTTTACCCCCTACTAATATTATGAGGTTACAAAATTTTCCATATAATGGCATCCTGTGGAAGTAAATATTTTCCGGAACATCGCGCCCGCAGCCGCGGGCAGACGCTAGTACTGTACATAATGCGATGATACGTTGTGAAAGCACACGCATCATCGTAACTGTTTTTATTCCACGATGAACTTACCCCTACGAGTATGTATACACAAGTAGGTGTACTTACAGAAGAAACCACAGTTCGGCTACTGTGGCTGTGGTGGCAACTCAGCTGCTCCATAAATGACCTGCAGTCCGCGGCGGCGCGTCGACCCACGCGTGCGTTGCTGCAGCACTCACACTCACTGGCGCGTGCGCAACACTTTACACGATATCATTTCACTTGGTCAGAGCGAACCAAGCTTTGGATATATAATTCACTATCAAAACCATAAGACGAATAAATAAAATAATAATCGATCTATTGTGTTATAAAAGTACATTCAGGAAGTGACCTGTGTTGTGGACTGAAACCATTCTCGTTGACCCTATAGTAAGTGAATTCAGATTTGATTTCTCACGTTATGTGTTTCTTATTATAATGGATTTTCATAAAATACGGTTGAATGGTCGACAGAGTAGAGCCCGCTCGTTCAAATCAGGTGATTAAATTGTCCGCAAAATGTATTGTTTCGTCATTATTCAACCCTAAAATCCTGCTATTCTGGTACTTGTTCATACGCCCCCTCATGCTACATTCTTAGGAACGATAGAGCCCCGCAATTCTTCCACATTGCACCACCCGAAGCAACATCACCATCTGCTCTACTAGGACTTCCCTAAATACAGATAAGAAAAAATGCTAGTTGTGACCCGTTATATTCGTTTACCTATCTCTCATTTTCAGGCTCAGGCTTTTCACAAATAGTCTTCGTTACATAACATTGTCCCCTGGATTTTCGAACTTTGCATTCACGAAGAAAGGAAATAATATGTGTTTGTATGTCCACTTGAGCAAAGATAGGAGCTCTACATAAAGATGTAGGGTACCACCTACCTAGAAATAATTATTATTCTTTTATTCGTACAGGTTACTAAACCAGGAGTAGGTAAGTTAATTATTAGCAAAATAACTGACCCGGCGAGCTTCGTGAATATTCTCTTACCTTTTAAATCTTAATTTTAATTTTCTTTATTAGGTTTACCAATAGTTTTATACACAGGTTCTTACATCTATAAATCTTATACAAAATACTAACATGGATAAAAATGTAGTTACAAAATAGGGACATTATAGGTAACTATAAATTATTGCTATGTGCACAAACCGCTTGTAGGTAAACACCGCTTGCATAATAAATATGGTAGGTAGTAGTCCAAGTCTAAATATAATAATAGGTCTATCTATTGAGCTATTATGTTTGGCAATTGCATTAGCTAAATTCTTGCATTTTACACAAAGCAGCAACAAATATAACTTTTTATAAAGTTTTAGATTGACAAGAAACGTAGAAGACATAAGCAGAAACAATAAGTACCTTATTATAACTTATGATTAAAAGCAAGAATTTAATTAGAAGAAATCAAACTAGCGGAGATAAAAAATAAACGTTTGAAGCCTATACTATTGATATCCATACTCCAGCCAAACCCGATGCGAAACGTGTGAGAACTAATGTAGCAAATCACCAGGTAATGTAAATTGCGTAGATACCTTCCCATAAAATACATTTTAATTAAGGTGAATCCCTGGTCAAGCATGGGCGATTTGTCCCTAAACATCACACATCGAAATTGGCTAGAGTGTAGCTATGCATTACGCTAAAACACAAAAAAAAAACGATAAAACTATTATTTATAGACTCGACTTGTCTGGGCAAGATGAGTCAATAGGTACTAATCAAGCAATATAAACAATAGTATAAAAGCAGATCCTAAGTATAAAAGTAAGATATGTAAGGGTAGCAAGACACTAAGCATTGATGAAGTGCTGTCGGAACTTGATTAAGCTGTGAAAATGGATGTCCAAGTCATCAATCTTGTTCAATATTCTACAGAAGCGAGAAACAGGAGAGTTGAAGCCTAATACAGTCCTCCGCTGGGGTGGAACGAGTGGGTGAATTCTATTAAAACTAATCTGCTGAAGTAACGAGGGGCAATCTATCTGACCTCTTAATAGTTTATAAAGGAACTGCAAGTCCATAATATCCCTCCTTGAACTTCTACAAATAGGTATTTCAAAACCAAAATTTTCCAAATCGGTCCAGTCGTTCTCGAATTTTTGTGGGAATAACAAACATAAATTGTTATTTATACCTACTTATATTATAAATAGGAAAGATTTGATCTTTTTGTTCATTTGTTTGTATTCGAAAATAATGGACCGAACAAAAAAAATATTTCTTCTTTAAAAAGCTTATCTTTCAGGGAGTGAGTGAACATACGCTATATTTTATCTCGGAATTCCCACGGACAGGAACTACATAGGTGCTGCTAGTATTTATATAAATAGATAAAGTAATTAGTCCATTATTAGCGGAGAAGTAAACAAAACAATGGTCGAGTATCATCTATCCAGCGGCGATAAGACTTATCAGAGGGCAGGTCGCGGTCTCTGCTCGGAGCTTGCATTTTGTGCTAATACGCCACCTCCGCCCTCAAGTTCTACATCCAAGGATACAATTATTTACTTCTAGAGATGTTTGAGAAGCATTCAATTTAAACTTTATCATCATCATTCTAGCCTAAGAGCGCAGCCAACCAGCATTCGCTATGAAGTGAATCGAAAACAATTGAAAGATTCGTAGGGAAAAACATATAATGTAAGGCACCATCCAAATGCCTTAGATGATATGTCAAACCCATTGATTAATTAAAAAGGGAAGATGAGGTACTAGTTTCTCGAAAATGGCAACCTCATATTGTGTAAAATTAGGTGCCCCCTCAGTCACCGTCGGTCGGACCGGGGCGGCGGCGGCACGGGCGGTCGTGATTCGCGTGAAATATTGTTGTCTCGGTCTCACTTCGGTCTTAGATACGTCTTTTCGTCTTTGTTCTTCTTTGTATTGCATTGGAAATTTAACTGTGAGCGTATGTGTTTGCGTGTAGTTGTAACACATGCCATATTTTGAGCAAGCGCTGGGAGAACGTAACTATCTTTCCTTCTTAATTAATCAATGGTCAAACCCACACATTTTTGGATTTTTCTAATATTGCTTTCGACATCGATTGAAACATTGTCTAAGCCCTGGTATCAGCCCGTGCTATAGCCGAGTATACCTCCTTACGCTTTATTAGTGTGATGCATCTCACGGAGCTCCCGGCAGACAGACTGTAAGAATTAAAGTTGGATAGAAAATTATCACTTATTCAAAGAATCAAAACAGCTTACAAACTAAGTGACAAGTGACGGTCGTTTCGCTGAACAGCGATAGATAGATAGAAAATACTTTATTGCACACTTTAAACTAAGAAACAATTTACAAATAAAATAATTAAAACTAAGTGACAATTGGCGGTCTTATCGCTCAAGAGCGATCTCTGCCAGACAACCTGGTATGGACAGAGACATCGAATATACATGGGGTCTGTGTGCATGTAATAATTATGGTAATACTTAAAAATAAATACTTTATACAAACCAACAAAAATACAATACATACCTACACCTATAAATATATTATATTATATACATATATTATACATACATATATTATATATACATATCAAATACCTACATATATTATGGAAACAAGGGCATATATTCAGTGACAGGAGGACAAAAAGTGTTCCTTGACCATATTCTTAAAAATTGGTAGTGCCTTTGCAGACCTTACAGTGACCGGCAATGCGTTCCATAGCTGGACGGCTCGGACAGTAAAAGAGTTGCCGTAGAAAGAAGTAGAGTGGATAGGCATTTGGAGCAAAAGGGGTCCTCATCGAAGATCACGGTTGGTAGCGATCTCTACCCGAGATAACCGTGAAAATAGGAACTTGAAGTTTTGCCCGACAGCGCTCCGCCCGCCCTGCTTCATTGGACTATTTATATATCTATCTATCTAGTGATTAACTTTATTAATGCTAACACGTTTGTGATAAATGACAAAATATTTATTTATTTATTACGAATTCGAGCAAGTCATACCGTCGTCCACATGACAATTTTTATTCCTCCGATTAGATAAGTTCTAGGAATTTCTTTCAATTGTAACAATAAATCATCCGTTATTATCAATTAAAGTTCATGTGCACAGAGTCATGTTTCAGCAACATTGTAGCGTTGTTGTTGTATCCGAGAAGGTACCTACACCTACTAATACTAATGTCGAACAGAAGTACATACTTACCTTTGGTCGTCGCGTGACGTGTCCGCGAGATATACTCATCATCATCATCATCATCATCAGCCTATATTAGTCCACGGCTGGACATAGGCCTCCCCTAATGAGCGCCATAGCGTCCTGTCTTCAGCTTGACGCATCCAGCATCTGCCTGCAGCCTTTCGCAGATCGTCATCCCACCTGGCCGGAGGGCGTCCTACACTACGTTTGCCGAGTCGCGGTCTCCACTCAAGAACTCGTTTACCCCAGCGGTTATCGAATCGAAGAGATATACTCGTAGGCAAAGATTTCGATCGTTAGATACGTCCTTACGCCCAAAAACTGTGACATTTTCTTTAAATGCGCGACGCACGCACACTATGGCTAGATAATTATACGCATAATTAATTTTGTTTTAAAAAACTATAAAACGACTTAAAATTTTTACCGTTTTCTCATGAATTGTCATGGATTCCAGTGTCAGAACTGAACAAAATTAAAATGAGACCACACGGGAAGCACCGGCTTTCATAAAAAAAAAGAATCATGAAAATCAGACCCATTCTAAAGTTCTGAGGTAACAAACATAAAAAATACAGTCGAATTGAGAGCTACTCCTTTTTTTGAAGTCAGTTAAACATTTGTGTTTTGTCAATAAATTTATCTGCTTTTATAATTGCTTTTCATTGTACAATCACATTATGCAATCACATTCACACCATAAAAACACACAATAGGGTATATGCATCGATTTTTTTTATTGTTTTAATCGATTCTTTAGGTCATTATTTAACCGAGGAATGATAAGACGCTCACTGAATTTCGCATTAACAAGGTAAAAAAAACAAATCAAAACTACAATCATTTTCGGGTGATAAAAACGCTGCCATATTGGCGCCATGTTTATGTGACGTCGACGTACACACTTGATTAAAACCTTTGGTGACGACCTCGGTAGTGATCATCTCAGGAAAGAGGTTTTCCGAAAAAACTGAAAATAATCGACAATACGAAATGTCAAGTGGGCAGAATAGTGTCAAATCATGGTGCAGCAAGCAGAATAAAAAAAGAAAAAATGTGCACAGTGATGTCACGTCCGCTCTAGTCAATGTCGTAGCGTTTTGAAATTTTGCGATTGAGATTTAAAATATCAATTTTTCAATGGTTAAATTCTGCAATAAAAACATCTCAAAATGCAAAAATAAATATGTAGATATGTTACTATATCAATAGAGAATACGTATATATTTTTTTAGCCATTTTGAAATCACATGCATATACCCTATTCACTAACTCCAAATGACAAAGACAAGTTTGTGAGCTCACAAACTTCGTTTGGTATAAACACGGCGCGCGGCGCGGTCTCACTACGGAAAGGGCCTATCTAACGATTTAAATCTTTGCTCGTAGGTACAGCGTGCCTGCACGATGGAGAAGCTACTTATAATTAATTCAAGAATATCTATGTATACATTAATTAGTTATGTTAATTTATGTTTTGAAATAATTTCTTTTTTCAATAAAATTTGTTATTATTATTATTATTATAACTACGTGTGATGGTATAGATACGTAACAACGGGTAATATTATTCTAGGTTAATGGCCAGCTGTTCAGTCAATAACTGGGATTTGAAGATTCGGCCCTAACAAGCACTTTTTCTATTTTCAAAATCGCCGCGCATTTTGCGCCAAACTTAGCATTATATTGACATTTAGAAAAAACTTAAACAAAAAAAAATTGCTGATAACTAAATACATAATAAAACAAATGTTAGACCAACAGTTTATCATCTATGAATATCTCAAAAACCTGACGCTTTAGGACATTATGATAATGGACTTTTTTAGACGGGTCCACTATCCAAATTTATAACTTTAAGAGATAGTGACAAATTAATTAGTACGATCTGCAGATATTTGTTCGGCGTTCTGGATGTTTTCTAAGTATAATCAAAAAATATATCTCCAACGTCATTGACTATTATTGTTATTATTATAGTGCCCGGTGATTTTGAAAGAAAAACTTTTGTAGTAGACGATGTGTAAGGGCCTAATTGATTTTGTTTTAAAAAACTGTAAGCCGAATATAATTTTATTGTTTTTTGATGAATCCCATTGTCAGAACTGGACTAAAAAAGGGACCACAAGAGAAGCAAACCAGCTTTCAATTAAAAAAGAATCATGAAAATCGGACTTGGTCCAGTTCTGACAATGGGATCCATGAAAAAACTATGATTGAAGTTGGATTATTGGTTTTTAAACAACAAACAAAATCAATCATTTTGAAATCGGTTAAAAATACTCAAATCCGATTAGCAATGATTGAATACCAGGCTCTTGTGCTACCCCTTGCCTTGCGTGTGTGAAATTTGTTTGTTACAACCACGTGTGCTTGTGAAATTTGTTTGTACACAGAATACAACCACAGAAATCGTAATAATAAGTTACGATTTTTGTGTTACCAACCAACCGGCAGACTTGACTGAGCGCAGAATCTTTTGTAAACTTGAAACAACTAAATTGTTGATGTTGCAAGGCACCATACATAGAGACAGGGGCAGGCGCAGGTGTAGGTAGGTTCTACTTGTGGAGATATTCGGTATTTGTATTTATTGCATTCATACAATCATCTTTCTATTATTAGTGTACTATTTGGTACCTTAACCTAAACAGCCTTCATTGGTCCACTGCTGGACGCAGGCCTCCCCCTGTTAAGTGTCTTAATGGCGTTTATCTCATGGAGGGTAATGCCCATATTTTTTAAGCTATTGCATAGCTTCTATCGCGGGCCTTGAGCGCGGGGACCGAATCCAGAAATTCCGTAACGAAAAAACCTTGACGTTTGTCTCTTTAGTTCAGCAACTCGCCTCTAGATGGCATTGCAATAGCTTTACCGCGGCAGTCCCCGAGTGCCACACGTCTTTTTTGTTTCTATTTGGTACACTAATTTATAAACTAATATGCGAGTCACTAAAATATTCATTGAAGAAGTCGTCAATTTCGTAATACTTAACATATTTTATTTTATGAACATCTCCTTCAGTTTGGTTTCACCATTTTTTAAAAGAAATGTTAGGTTTCCTGGGATTTTATTGTAAAAATTTACCGCCATCGAGTTGGGGGAGGATTAGGGGAATTTTAGTTTTGATTCTGGGTTCATCATGTTATGTTTAGATCTGTAGTTTGGTATCGGCGGGATTGGTCCATTATTTAGTTTTGAAATTGGGTAATTCCTCACAAATTTGCTTATTTGTAGAATGTACTCGTATAAAGTAACTAGGGTCTCATTGGAATAATGTCCACTGAGAACACTGACCCATCATGAGTCATACAGTGAAGTATCCCACAACACATAGGAGCGTGGTCTAGCGGCAGCGTGTGCTGTCCGTGCTGGCCGTGCTGAACAATAGCGTGTGAGGCGTGTTTGGTAAACAGCCGCGCAGACAGCGAGGGGCTAGTCACGCGGAGCGCACAAATAATAGCCAAAAAATTATATTTCAAATAACAGGAACATTTCGAATTCGCTCTAGAAATAAAAATAATCGTTCTCGATGGTTGACTAATGGATTTCATCGGCTGCATCAATTAACACTTTATTTCTTACTTGTTTCTTCCCGTGGCTTCGATATACATTCCGTGTAAACAAAAGAGATGTATAATTATTATGTACCTATTATCAGACATCTAGTAACACAAGCTCTGCTTAGCTTGGGGCTAGGTGATGTTGTAATTGTGGACATTATCAGCATTATGAATCAATTTATGTACATATACTTATATATTCATATTTCATCGCTGGCTTTTCATACCGCCACCGGCGGGGACACGCTCCACTAGACAGACGACAAAACTATACTCGCTCAGCAATACTCGCTCAGCCTGCTCGTATAAGCCACACCTTATAGTTTTGTTTGATAAAACTATCGGAACTACAACTCGCTTCCCGCCGCTCGCAAACTGGTTTCTAGTTTCCAGCTCTACTCGCTTTTCGTTCATTGCAAAGATAATTATTATCTTTGCATTTTGTCTCGAGAATTTCTATAACAGAATTTCTTATATTGAATTCAATTTTTTTCCCTTATGATAAAATCTTCAAGAGAGAAAACTGCAAATATTTTTTTTGGATCCTAGTTCCCTTATCTTATTGAATTTAATCCGGTAATCTATGTGACTAGTGTAATTAGAATAAGAATTTCTGTACTAGTTAAATTAAAAAAAAAATAAGAAACAAATGCACTTTCTATTTCCTTCCTCCCATACTCCGATATGACGGCAGACCAACACGACCAGGGAGAGGTTAATGCGTAAAAGTGCTTTCCAAGGCACGTAAACGTCTAATAGACAAATTCTAATTATATCATATAATTAAAACTGAGAAAATAAACAGAGTTAGAGTTAGAGTTAAATCGTTTATTTCTTTAGACTTACAAAATAAGCACTAAGATAAGTCATTTTTTTACTAAATAAACAGCTTGATTAATAGTAATACTATCAAATAAGAAATAAGGTGCAATTGACTCTAATTCACTTCAATTATATAGATGATTATCTCGAGCTGTTCCCATAACTTTTAATTTCGTGGTTTTATTATGTATTTGTCCCACACAACTTAAAAATTGTATAAAGAAATCCAAATACAGTTTGTAGTTTTATCAGAACAATCAAATTATACATAACTAGCAGCACCTCGCGGATTCGCCCGTGTAGTTCCCGTTCCCGTGGGAATGCCGGGATAAAATATAGCCTATGTCACTCCCTGATAAGTAAGCTTTCTAATAGTAAAAGATTTTTTTTAATTGGTCCAGTAGTTTCGGAGCCTATTAAATACAAACAAAAAATCGAATCTTTCCTCTATACATAAAATATACTAATAGATTGTTGGAAAATAAAACAAATAATTTTGGATTTATAATATTTTTATGGATTGAAAATTTTGTTTACTTTGTCTTTGAGCATATTTTGGAAGCGAGAACGAAAAAATGTTATTTACGATTTCTAAATAATTAAATAAGATGGTGTCCAGTTTAGCGCATGCAAACCGATAATCGGTAATCGATAAATTATCGGTAATCGGCTCATTTTAGCCAACGATAATTATCGAAAAATTTGATAAAAAACCGATTATTATCGAAAATAAAGCACCGATCATTTCCTGCAACGACGCCAATAAATTGCCTCGTGAAAATTCGCCAAATCAAGTCAGCAACACCACATTATCAAATAATGAATTGATTATCCAACAAATTTGACTATTTTAATTCGATTTCTTATTAAAAAAAACATTTATAGACACCTAATGATTACTAGTTCATTTTACTGACTCATTTACTTAATTGTCAAAATAGTTCGTTCATATAAGAATCGAAAATGTCAACTAATTAAAAGTTATTCAATTAGTAACACTAATCGAAATAATATATTATCTGGATATACATCTAAATGGAGGATTTTGTTTTTAGTTTGTAAGATAAATATTTTAGTTGTTTTATTCACAAATACCTATAGGTGCTTTTTATAAAGCTAATAGGTGTATAATAAACAATGTGTCTGGTTACCGGTGTCGGAGACTTTGGGAGGATGAAGTGCGGTAAATTGTATCGACAAATCACTATCCTATTTTTTTTTACTTGTTTCATGATTCAATGACAGTCATTTTGTTTTCTTTTGCCTCAAAGCACGGGTGCTTGTATTGTTTAAGCTATAGCTACCCATGCAGAGGCCCTAGGTAGACGATAGTGGACTCATTTGAAAGCCAATAATGTCGGCAATAAGGCAATGATACCGTTGTTGCATTTTTTATTTTATAATAGAGGTAAAGATAATTTAAAAAACATAAAAAGTTTTTATTAACATTTTTTTTTTAATTATTAGCTTTTTCATAATTTTTAAACCGTAAAGCTACATGTTTTTAAACAATAGTACAGAATGTGTGCTTCAAAATAAGTATTACATCTTAGCCCTTAATAAGATAGTTTGGAAGTTATGACGATTTGAATAGGCCCCTGAAAGCTTAAATATCCCGCAATAGAAAACAAAATGATTGCCATTTTATCATGGAGCGAGGAAAAAATAGGGATAGTGATTTGTCGATAAAATTTACCGCACTTCACCCCCCCCAAAGTCTCCGACACCGGCCACCAGACACATGTATGACTATATTTTTAACTAAGTACCTACTTTACGTCACAAAGGCTAGACACAGGAGCTGATTATACTCTTTGGACTTCTGTATAATCTGCCTCACTGTGTGTATGTGGTCTATGGTGCCATAACCTCCGCGAAACCCAGCCTGTTCCAGTGGCTGGAACTCGTCTAGTCTCCTGGCGAGACGACACGGTTCGTGACCACTCGTGTGACACCTTAGATAATGTTCCTACTTAATTTAGATTTTGGTTGTATGTAATAAAATCATATTCCTGTGTAAATAATGAGTTTTCCTTATCAATGAGCTACTGAATAATAATGTAAAGTTGGATAAATTTATATTATTTTCCATATTATTAATGGTACCTACATTCAATACTTGAACGAAATATTGAAAAACCGGAAGCTTAAGTAGTAAGTTAGTCTTATACACTGAAAGATATGGGTAGATAATACGTAAATCTTGGTGAGTTTAGATTGGACAAATTAACTAGAAGCCGAAAACACTAAGCTATTTTCCTTCACCAATAACCGATAATTATCGATAATTATCGAAAAATAGAGCCACAAATATCCGATAATCGATTATCGAAAAGTTTCGATAAATTGCATGCCCTAGTCCAGTTACAACTGAATTCCCACAAACCTGGGCTCGCCATACTCCAGCCGCCATGTGGTCAACATGAGCGAAAAGCACAGAGTAGATTTTCCGTAAAATAAAGTAAAACGTTTACCGACTGTGCTTATTATTTACCTAGTTCCTAGACCCCGATATCTCGTTACACCCCCAAAATGTATACCCGACGACGAACCCGTCGACGGCGAACCTTGCAGTTCTGAGTTTATGTGTTTTGTCCGGTTGCGGGCTGCGCAGTACAGCCCAGAGGAGTTGTAGAAGTAAGTGTATATGGTTTTAGGTCTGGATTTCTGCAACTTGGCGTCAAAGTGTTCAAGATGGTTTCCCTCAAAGCGCGCACAAGCTGCACGGTTTTGCGCCATTCAGGCCGGCTATGTGCCAGCTCTTCCCAACTGTCGCTCAGTATATTACAGATGACACTTGTTTTGGAAGTCTGGAGTCTGCCATGCGCACAACATGCAGCTTATTGCTTATAACTGGTAGTAATTTATTATAATGTTGAATTATAAAAGTAAAATTATGATACTTTTCATTAAGTTAAACAAGAAACAAGTCAATTTAATGCTGTTCTGTTTAACTGAATTTATAGCCGTGATTGACAGTAACATCTTGTTCAATATGTAACTAAGCGGTGATGGATGGATTTTCGGGGAAAACTCCATCGATTCTCACTGATTTAATGTAATCGTAAAAGTATCACTGTGCATAAGTATTTAGTGCTATATAGCAGGAGGCAGTGGGCGCTCCTCGGCAGAACCAATTCACACTGTTAGCTGCTCTCGGTAGAGGCACATTTATTATCAATAGGAGAAATACAAGTAAGTGCATTTTGTGCGCCTTTCATCTCAACATTAACTTTGGCATTAGAGCCTGTAAAAAAATTCAAAAGATATTTTTAGGTAATTTATTTGTTTATAATAAAATATTTTGTTATTTATCTGTTTAAGTCCCCTACTACGATCAATTAGCAAACATTACCATAATGTTGTTCCATCGCACTTTTTTAATTTTTTTTTTTTTGCATCTTTTCAATATTTTTAAATTCTTTTTCACACTCGTCGGCCTTACAATTTAAATCAGGCCTATTGTAAATACTAATTTGTTTCAATTTCTTATTCACAAAGTCTCCGGCGATCAATTTCACTGTAAACGGTTATTGTAATCGATGGATTAAAGTTTTGGCCGGCCCGGCCGCGTACGCGTAATACGAGATCGATGATTAGGTACAATAGATTTCTATTTCTCCAGAACTCCATTTTCAAGTGTCTTAATAGGAAGTACCTCCCGCCTACCTATACCTAATTAATGTTTTGATTTCTTGTTTTTCAGGTGATGTTGTTGTCGCTTATAAGAATAAACCATTGATATTCGTCCCAAGTCGCGTCACCACTAGTCGAGATGTCCAAAGAAGCCAGCGGCAAGGTACACGTACTATAACTGCGCAAAAGAATCATAGGATGCGTTATTGTGATTTTTGTAGTCTGCTGTCCATACCAGCGCTGCTCAAGGAAGCCGGCCTTTGGTGAACTGCAGTGGAACTGCACCACCCCAACTCTTCCCATGGGTGTATTAGAGGCGACTTTGGGATATCCACCGAGGCCCGGGCCGCAGAGCCTCTGCAGAACAATTCTACTACCAAACTGCGATCCCCAACCCACATGCTCAGCGTGAGGATTATGGGCACTACCCCCCATGAGTTAAACGCCAATAAGGCGTTTTTCAGGGGGAGGCCTGCGTCCAGCAGTGGACTAATACAGGCTGTTGAGGTTGGGGTTGAGTGGAATTGACAGACAGGAGTGGATGCGGGCGGTCACTGACTGGAGGCACTTACAGAACACTATCGGTTACGTCGTTTGGAAGAGGTTTATGTTCAGCAGAGGGCGTCTGCGGTTGAACGAATTACGAATTTAAATACAAGCAGATCGCTATAGCTTCAAAAACGGAAGCCTCAAGTCCAGCAGTGGACAAGCATAGGATTTAAAAGATGATGTTTCTATATGTTTCCTGTCCTATTTTACAAACTCCATGTCCATGTCCATTCTGTCAATAATTTTGAACTTGTAATGTTTTAGAGTAAGCCGAGTGAGGAGAGCATAGAGGGTTCTGGCGAGGGCCAGTTCAACCTGGATAACATCCTGCACGAGCTGGGCTCCTTCGGCAAGTACCAGCTGGTGCTGCTGCTGCTGCTGGCCTTCCGGGACTCCTTCCTCAACATCTGCAATTTCAACTACGTCTTCACCGCGGAGGATGTTGGCTTCAGGTTCGTCTGATTATTCCTTTAAACGTCATAAAAAAAGTCTTGTGGCTTAAAGAAACCGTGATTTCGACTTCGTCTTCACTGCTGGTGATGTGGACGACAGGTTTCTGTTTTTTTTTATTACTCCTGAATCGCTTGTGAGATGTATCACCACTCAAGACACACACCGAGGATCTTATTCAAGAATTATTTTTATTGCTACCTGAACTGCATCTAAACTCTTCCGTCAGCGGCAAGATAATTTGAATTTAATGTTTTTTATCGTGGATAGGTCTATTCACATAAACAATCATCAGGTTCAAATGATTTGACTACAATCGTACCTCAAGTCATATTATACTACATATTTCGAGTAGTACGTAAACCCAGACTTAAAAGACTCTATAAAAGACAGAAAGGGATAGCTCATGTTCCCGATTAAGATTTAGAGCGTCCATGCTGCGACCCACCCACCCCAGAGCATGGACAGTGAATAACTTAAACTACTGCAGAAATTTGCCATAGAGTAGGAGTTTTAGACCTTTTCTGGAAACTAGGCCAACGACGACGTGATTCTTGGTTTTTAATGATAATAGGTTGATGATGTCTCTGACGCTGATTATACATTACGTTCACCGGGGTATTCTCAGTAGCGTTCTGACGGAACGGGGTGCTCCCGACGCAAACATTATCCATACATATGTCTGACTAAGTATCCATAAAGTAACATAAACATCTCTGCTTAAGTCCAAGTAAATACCATCATTCAAACATATGACGCCACAATGCATAGACAATGGTGATGATCACCGCTTAGCAATGTTTATGACGAGTGAAATTCCCGCTGCGTTATTGAAAAATACTCGTTGCGTAGAATAGTAGGCTGATGTAATCGAGAAGGTTCAAAATTACTCTTTGTGGCAGCAGTAAATCGAATTTATTGCATTTATGTAGTTTTATGGTTCTCGTGTTTTTATGCATGCGTAACATTTCTATTATTTGTACGTTATTTATGTACCTTGTAGTTGCTGCAGTCACAAACAATCACAAATAGCAGTAGAATACCGCTGTCATAGCAATTACTAACAGGTACTTTGGTAAATTATGAATAGAGCAATTTGAGTAACAAGCGACAAATCACAAATATATCCAAAATTTTCGGGCAAGTAGCGAATAAGTAGTTCATTATTTTGTCTTTTCCTCGACAGTTACAGTTTTTTCTACATCCTGTAGGAACCTACCTATTATATTTATGTTTAACAATTATTGACACTTTTAAAATAAACTCTGTCGTCATCATCATCATCAGCCCGTATACGTCCACTGCAAAACATCTCTTCCAGACGACGACGCCACGAAATCGGTCCAGACCCACCTCTATCCATCGACTACCTGCGACTGCTACGGGTACAAATACAAAGTCGTCGGTCCATCGAGTGGGAGGTCTTCAAAGTCAAAGTCAAAGTCAAATCGTTTATTTCTTTAGACTTACAAAATAAGTACTTAGACAAGTCAAATTTTTACTATATAAACAGCTTGATAAATAGTTATTACTATCAACAAGAAATAAGGTGCAATTGACTTCAATTCACTTCAATTTTTTGTCCACTAGCGGAAGAAGTGAAAAAGAAACCACTAGCAAGTCCATCGCTTATCAACTAATACAATCTTAGGATAACTAAGTCTAACTGGTCTTACATACTATTTGTCTGTATGGAACTGGGCGACATCCGGCCAAGCATTAATATCATTTACGTAGTCATCTACGGAGTAATAGGCTTTCTTGATAAGATTTCGTTTTATGTACAGTTTAAATTTACGAATAGGGAGCTCAGTTGCTTCAGATGGAAGCTTATTATAGAATCTTACGCAATTGCCCACAAATGATTTCCCTACCTTTCGTAATCTATATGATGGGATGTGTAATTTGTTCTTGTTTCTTGTATTTTTATTGTGAACATCACACCTTTTCATAAAGTTATCTCTGTTTTTGTGTGTATACATTAGATTTTCATAGATGTATTGCGATATTACTGTTAAAATATTTATTTCTTTAAATAATTCCCTCAACGAGTCACGTGGATTTAATTTATAAATAGCGCGTACCGCCCTTTTCTGAAGAACAAAGATAGTCTGGATGTCAGCTGCCTGTCCCCAAAGCAAAATACCATAAGACATAACACTATGGAAGTAACTGAAGTAAACTAACCTAGCTGTATCTTCATCGGTAATGTATCTAATTGTTCGAACCGCATACGCTGCTGAACTAAGTCTGTTTGCGAGAGCATCAATTTGCGGTCTCCATTGAAGAGAGGAATCAATATGTAACCCTAGGAAAACAGTTGAGTCTACAAGGTGAACAATCTCATCCTTTAGCATTATCTTAGTTGGGAGCTCTCTTACATTTGGTAACATGAATTTTATGCATTTGGTTTTTGAAGCATTGAGTAAGAGGTTATTGGCGGTGAACCAATCTAGTATTTGTGAAAGAGAATTATTTACATCGTCATAATTATGTTTATTTCTGTCAACTTTAAAAATCAATGAAGTATCATCAGCAAATAAGACTATATCACAGAGATCTTTTGCTAGAAATGGGAGATCATTTACATATACTAAAAATAGAAAAGGACCCAATATTGATCCTTGCGGGACTCCTAAATCGATTTTTGATCCCCTAGATCTTTCTTTACCAATATCTACTTTTTGGACTCTATCCGATAAATATGATTGCATAAGGTCCAGTGCCTTGTTTTGAATTCCATAATGTCTTAGTTTGTTTATTAATGTACCATGATCAACGCAATCAAAAGCTTTAGAAAGGTCACAAAATACACCAATAGCGTTTTTCGCTTTATCCCATGCATCCAATATGTGCTTTAATAGAACTGTACCAGCATCAGTTGTCGATCTACCCTTGGTGAAGCCAAATTGATTTTTATGTAACAACCTATTGAGGTTGAAGTGAGAGGACAACTGTGTGAGAATAATTTTTTCAAAAACTTTACTCATTGCAGGAAGTATTGAAATTGGCCTGTAATTGGCCGGATCAGTGTGGCTTCCAGATTTATAAAGAGGAACCAGTTTACTATATTTCATGAGATCAGGGAAAACTCCTGCATCAACACAACTATTGAAAATGTAAGCCAAGTATGGAGCAATTTCCTTAATAATAGAACTCAGTACTTTGGTTGAAATACCCCAAAGATCCTCAGTATTTTTGATGTTAATAGACTTAAATGTTTTCACAATATAATTAGCGTTTACATGACTAAATATAAAAACCTCGGTACATTTATCTACAGATGATTCTAATAATTTAACCGCGATTGAAGGTGAGGAGTTTAGAGACCGGGTAACAACTTTAGGAATATCAGAAAAGAATGAATCAAAAGCATCGGCAATATCTTTATCGTGTATAAGTATTGAATTATTAATTTTTAACCTTATTTCTCTTTTTCGTGACTTAGATTTACCAGTTTCGTTATTTATAAGTCTCCATGTTGCTTTGATTTTATCAGATGAGTTTACAATTTTTTTCCTCAAAAACAGGCATTTCGCTGTATTACAGACTTTTTTAAATGTTTTTGAGTAGTTTGTTAAATACAAACGAAACGCAGGATCATTTAACATAGCTTCTCTAGCACCATAAAGATCATATAGTCTATTCCTACTTCTATAAATACCGGGAGTTGCCCAATCGGTAAATCCGACCCTGTCCCTAACTGTGCATGTTTTATATTTAAATACTTCGCTGTGTTCTTCCCACACTATGTATGAGTTTTAAGCTGCAAATTGTGTAAAGAGTTCACTTCCCGCATTTTCAATAAAACCCGAAGCAGAATGTTATAACACTGAACTGAAACTGAAGTATACTTCAGTTAGGAAGGTAACACAATGGGACTCGTCACCTCAGTTCCCGGTAAAGACAACGTCGAATGTCTCAACTACGCATATTCATTTCTCTTGTCAGAGAAACTCATATTTTGCATACCTAATGAGTGTCATCACCCGCCGCGTCGCGTGCGGTCACCCTTTCCATGCAGTTTCTCATGACGTCATGTAATGCATCTAGTCTTTACTGAAAACATCTGCGTTGTGTACCCTAAGTCCGGCTACGCACAAAACTAAGGCCCGTATTATGAAAGCTTGCTCAGTCATAGAGCTATGCTGGAGTGACGTTTAAGCCATAGAAAAGCGTTGCTCAAGCATATATCGATGACTGAGCAAGATTTCATAATACGGGCCTTGGTCATGTATTCTTTACAGTATACTTTATTGTATGTGTACGATTTTCTTTCTTTCATTTATGATGAATGTCTTTCCTTCAGATGCGTTGTGCCGGAGTGCGAGACGCGCGTGCAGCCCACAGAGAGAGACTTCAACTCCTCGTGGCTGGAGTACACGATCGGAGCCAACGCCAACCAGTGCTATCGCATGGCGCCGCTGGAACCGGGGAACTACTCGGAGGAGAGAGGTCTCGGCGATCTGGCCGGGGATCGGTGCGGCGTTGAGAACTTCGCCTGGAACAAGACAACGCCCTGCACGAACCTGGTCTACGACGACTATAACAGCGTTGTTGCTGAGGTAGGTTACTTAAACAACACACAAGTACTTTTAGAGAAATTCGTCCCAAGCTCTGCTTACCTAGATGATACGAACGTTGTGGATTAGTCCAACATTATGTTATTATTATGCTGGACACTCCACACGCTTGTTCCTTGCTTATCATGTTTTGAGTATTCCTATTTTCGGCACAGTTGTATGGCAATTATGGCGCATGTAACTGTGCCGAAATGTAATGAGAGCATACCATAGTACCTTTTACAAGCCTACGTACAATAAGCATAGTCCCTTGAAAGATGCCCTTGAGAGCCGTAGTTAGATTCACCAACAATAGCTCAACTCCATTGTTATTGTCGCGTTGTGTGATAGAATAGCAGTCATTATGGTCATTCAACCATAATCACCTACCGTGTGTAGTTGAGTTCAAGTTCATGACTTCACTGTAACAGGCCGTATCGTAGTGCTTAGTTTCTACTTTCTAGACCATAACTATGCATTGTTTTCAAACATTAAGTGGTAGTGTGTCTGAGTGAGACACACTTCCACTAAATGTTCAATGTAAAATCGGAAATGTTTGGGTAAACAATCAATTGGCTTAGGTAAACAGTGTACCTATATCAAAAGTCATGGTTATAAGCGTCAATCGTTCGGTAAACACGCTAATGATGGTGTTTGGCTCTTGATTGCGGGAACGTGACCGCCACCGCCGCCGTAGCGCCGCCCGCCCTCGTGATGAGGAGCGTTTGGTCTTGTAATGCAGGCTCACTTCCTGCGACAGTCACCGTGCTTCAGCGTTCTTGATTATCATGGTCTTTAGTATTGCTTATTTCAATTTTCATCTTGCAAAATCATCTCGTTAATTTGCGACGTACCAGAAAATATTGAATAGGAAATATACGGACGGACTTTCGACAGTTTTAGATTTTAGTTAGTTTTTAGTTTTAATGCTTTTTTATAAAGACACTCTACTTCTACTTTCTGTCCCTCTATATTTCTCATGCTTAAATCGATAGGTACTATGAATGTATGTCCTCATATATGTATGTCCTCATAGTATGCTATGCTTGTCCTCAGTTCGACCTGGGCTGCCAGCAGTGGAAGCGCACCCTGGTGGGCACAGTGCACAACCTGGGACTGGTGTTCTCATTCGTGCTCAGCGGATTCATCTCTGACAGGTCAGATTATCTACCGTTTCATTAACTACTTCAATTAGCCTCTAGGTAAAGAAAACTTCATAATGTTTTGCATAATGTCATGAACGGGTTATACTTGTTACATTTATTCCTTTATACTCTGTAATTTGTTATTCACATAATTTACACTTCAAAATGAAGTATCCCTATCCCTATGGAGCCTATATCTCTATTTCCTTTGGATCTATTCATGGACTTTGTGTGCGCAGGTACGGCCGCAAGGTAATAATAGTGGGCACACCGCTCGCGGTGGGCACGATGGGGCTGCTGAAGTCCTTCTCCGTCAACTACTGGATGCTGCTAGCGCTGGAGTTTCTGGAGACTGCGCTCGGTTATGGGAACGCCAGCATGGTGCTCTGTAAGTCATATTTACTGTTCTCAAAGCTAACAAAGAAAAATGTCTTACAAAACCACATCAGTGTAGCAGGAAGATTCAACAACTACATATGTGTTATTAACACATAGTTGAAAATCACATCACACTCGATGGTTATTTCTCACTTCTTTACGCAGCTTCTCAAGCTGAATCGGACTAATTAGATTAACGAATTTCCGGCCTACAATAAACATATACCTAGCTAGCCTTAGAACTTAGGAAATGCGTGCAGAGCCACGGGCTGAAGCTCGTACATTTATAATATTTATGTGGTTTACTTGCAGCCCTAGAAACAGTAACGCAGAAGCAGCGCGTAGCATTCTCGTGCTTGTGGGACATCCTGTCCAGCCTCGGCAGCGCGGCGCTGGTGGTGGTGCTGTGGAAGGTGCCCTACTGGCGACACCTCATGCGCGCCATCTACGCGCCGCTGCTTGTTGTCGTCTTCTACATCTTCTTAGTTGATGAGGGAGTCAGGTGAATACTCCATCAGAAACGTTTCTTGTTTTACTTTGTGTTATCATCCGCAATTACGGGGAGCGTAAGGCCCACGAAGTCTATTGACAGCGGGGATTAGAAAATGGCAGGTATTTGATCTTGCACAATATAATGAAATTATCTCAACCTTTTGTTCGTTAGCATCTCCGGTAGTACAAAAATGACGTCGTCAAATGAAAAAGAGTCTTGTCAATAATTTCATTGCCCACCCAAGCCTTAATCCACATCTGCCCTTAATAAATACAAACGTACATCAGTTTTGATGTTGGTCTGGTTTCAGATGGTTGCTGGCGCACAACAAGAAGGACGAAGCGGTGAAGATCCTCAACAAAGTGGCCAAAACCAACAACATCACCTTCTCCAACAAGGCCAGGGCCATGATGGACAAGATACAGGAGGAGAGGAAGTCTTGCGAGGTACTTCACATAATAAAGACAATGATTTACATAAGTGCCAGGTGCCTAGGTGCCTACTGGTTCGCAATTACAGAACCTGACGGGGCTACAGTGGCATAAAATCAGAAGCAATATTGTAGTAGCATACTGTACTCAGAGCCTTAGCTGTTAAATATGTCATCACAAAGAATGCTTGCGTTGACTCAACATAAGAGCAGTTATAGTACTAACTTTCTATTGTCCAGTATTATAAGAGACTAACGTATTTTTCGCTCAATTCAGTTTCAATCGTACGATTTTATATGAGACCGGACCAAAATAAGCCCACAATCTTTAAAATCTTAATTATAAATACTTATGAACAAATAACCTATAGGTAGGTACTTACAAGTATAAAAAAAACAGAATAACTAGATAAATAAATAAATAATGTTTGACAATTCACACAGCATTATCTAGCCCCAAGCTAAGCAGAGCTTGTGTGTGATAAGTAAGCTGTATTTCATAGTCGTCGGTATTATTATTGAGTTCGCACACATATTTAGTATTTAGTTATTTAGGCATATTCTCTTGTTAATCCATATTAGATAATTTAATTATATTTCACTTTTATATTAGAAAGTAAGTACTTATTGTATAAAGTTGCTATTAGGATATGATTTACCTACTGCTTATTGCTTAATTTAATTTAGAAACCATGTATTGGAGGGAAGACTGGTTATCTGTAACACAGTTTTTATAAACTGTAGCGGCGTGAATGCTACACAACTATTGTTACTATTTCTAATGGTTTTCGGACGATCTGGAGATTTTGAAATAAAAGTCGATGATTATGTTAGCAAGTGTTGCGAGTGTCTATTCAATAATTTTTACAAGACAAAAGGATAGTGGGGTAAGGGAACAAATAGCCAATCCTCGTTGACATCACGTCATTTTAAAGCGCTCCGATTGGTCGTTGATGACGCGACTACAATGTAGTAGAAACTATTAGGATGCACTGTGGTACACTGCATGGTAGGTAGGTTAGGTACTTGTTGCTGCTGCGGTTAGATGGCGCTCCAACATGCCCGCGGCCTTGAAAGCTCCAGCTTACAACACCTTCATTCGATGTCCAACAGTGGGCAAATTTTAGCATATGCCCGTCTCACCATCCCTGATGAAGTTTGAATGTCTGCGACTCGACATATTCCGTCTTTGCCAGGTATCGTCTTTACTATACGACCCAATTGCCATTTCAAAGGCGGAAGGGTTATATCTTTGATAATTACTAGCGTGTCAGGCTTGAGATCTGTAGTATTATCTTTCCATTTCTTTCTGGTTTGGAGTTCAGAAATATATTCCTTGGCCCAACGCGTCCAAAATTGTTGACGAAGCTGCTCCACCCTCTTGTAGCGATTGAGACGATGTGCGGGCAGGTCTCGCAGGTCGTCGTCACAGACTGGAGCTGTGAGAGGGCGGCCGATCAGGAAGTGTCCAGGGCTGAGTGGAAGATAGTCTCGAGGATCTGAAGATAAGGGTGCCAGCGGCCGAGAGTTAAGTACAGCTTCGATTTGCGTGAGTAGTGTCGTGTATTCCTCGAAAGTCAGGTGTGCATTGCCCACGACACGGCGAAGATGGTACTTGCACGATTTGACCCCCGCTTCCCACAAGCCACCAAAATGCGGAGAATAAGGCGGAATGAAGGAAAATTCAATTGACTGATTTCTAGCGTATTCAACGATGTCCCTCTTAGTCCGTGATAAAAACTGAGCAAATTCATTATTTAAACCGACAAAATTACGACCGTTATCTGAAAATATTTTAGACGGTTTGCCGCGCCGTGAGATAAATCGCTTAAGTGTGAGTAAATATGCATCAGAAGAGAGGTCACTGACGAGTTCCAAATGTATAGCACGTGTATTGAAACATATAAACAAACAAATGTAAGATTTAATTAATTTCGCACCTTTGCCTTTGCGAGTTAATATGAACACTGGTCCGGCGTAATCAACCCCAGAAAAATAGAACGGAAAACTTTCAGTAATCCTTTCTCTGGGCATCATGCCCATAAGTGGGCTTAACGTTTTACCCTTAACGCGTGTACAGACAACGCATTGATGAGTCACCCTCCTAGCAAGGTTCCTGCCCGACAGCGGCCACCATTCCTCGCGAACCTGGTACAGCAATGCCTGCGGTCCACAGTGTAAGTACTCGTTATGTATGTGCCTAAATAATAATAATGTAAAATGATGATCGGAAGACAGAAGTATAGGATGTTTTTTATTATAGTTAAAATCAGTAGAATTATTTAATCTACCACCTACACGTAAGACGTTCTCGTTATCTAAGAATAAATTTAAACTTGCGATTCGATTGTTTGATTTAACATTCTTTCCGTTTTTAAATAAGTTTAATTCGATTGCGAAAGATTCCGTCTGAGACAACTTAGCGAGTACAATGATTGCCCGTTTTAATTCAATGAGTGTTATCAACCCGGTCAGCTGATGTGCTTTGTTTCGCGTATTATGTATAAATCTAAGCATGAATGCAGCGACATGAGTCATGCGTTTAAAACTCGAGAATCTATGAAACGGAAAGAAAGTTAAATCAGGTTTGGTTTTTATTGACGATAATGAGTTTATATTTAGCTTGATTTCGGGTAATTCATTGGGTATAATTTCATTTATTTGCGCATTATTACGAGATGTATTTTTATGAAAGTATACAGAATCCTTTAGAAACATTGGTCCTTCCCACCACAACATTGAATTCGATAAATCTTCTACGTAAACACCTCGCGAAATCAAATCGGCTGGATTATCCTTTGTACCTACATGACGCCAGGGACAGTCACTCGTGAGTTCTTGTATCTCAGCGACACGATTCTGAACAAATGTTTTTAATAAGTTTGGTGCCATGCGTAGCCACCCTAAAACAATTGTGGAATCGGTCCAGAAAATCACTTCATCAAAATTACGAGTCAGCGAATCGCGAATTTTATCGTACAGTCTAGCTCCTAATAGTGCACTACAAAGTTCTAACCTAGGTATGCTGACTGGTTTTATGGGAACGACCTTACCCTTAGAAATTAATAATTTCACTGTCACCTGACTATCACACATAGTACGCACGTACGCGCAGGCACCATATGCAGTTTGTGACGCGTCTGTGAAAATGTGTAGTTCGGATCGCGTTGCGTTGTACTGAAAAGCGTGCCGCGGAACCTTAACTGTGTGGAGATAAGACAGGCTGTTAGTAAACCGGTTCCAAGTACGTTCAACGTCGGTGGGCAACGGCTCATCCCATCCTAATTTTAATAACCAAAGCTTTTGTAATAAAACTTTGCCTATTATGACAAGTGGGCTCAGTAATCCTAGCGGGTCAAATACCCGAGATATTATCGATAACAATGTGCGTTTAGTCACAGGATTTTTTATATCGAGTTCGATTTTCGTGTTAAAATTGAATTCATCAGCCGCGTTACACCAACTCAAACCTAAGGTTCTAAACTGGCTATGATCTCCTAGGTTTAAATCGCGGAAAGTATTATCTAGTGGTGCCGATGACTCATCGTTGAGGTCAAAGTTAAAAACCCACTTGCGTAGTGGAAAGCACCCTGATTGAAGTACCTCTATGGCGCGATTGCAAATTCTCATCAATTTTGACTTATCCTCACATGAAGTTAATAAATCGCCTACGTAAAAGTCATCGTATATAAGTCGCTTTACCTCGGGTTCCGTGCATTCTTCTGCTAGTTGTTTCAGACACCTAACGCTAAGAAAAGGTGCTGATGCTGTGCCGTATGTGTTTTTAGTTGATATATCTCGAGCAGGCTGGTCGGAGTGTCGCGCCATAAAATGAGTTGTAAGTCGCGCTGCGAGGGATCAACTAATACTTGTCGGTACATTTTTTCACAGTCAGCGATTGCTGTGTATTTGAACTGCCTGAAACGTAAAAGAATACCGAGTAAGTCCCCTTGAATAGGAGGCCCTATTAGCTGAATGTCGTTGAACGATTTACCACTACTAGTTGCCGCGCTGGCGTCGAACACAACTCGAAGCTTCGTAGTAGTGCTGTGTTCACGAAATACGCCGTGGTGCGGCATGAAGTAGTGAGAGTCGGTGTAAGAACTAACCTTAGTCATATGACCTAGATTAATATATTCGTGAATAAAATCAGTATATAGCTTTTTATAACTATCAGGTGCGCGTAATAGTCTTTTTTCCAAGGACAGGAAACGTCGCTCCGCCTGAGAAAATGAGCTTCCTAAAACATCGGGTGATTCTTTGAGTGGGATGCGAACACAGAATCTTCCATCACCTTCGCGCGTAGTGGTTGTGGTGAAAGACTCCTCGCACGCCCGCTCCTCGTTAGTGCGCATATCCCGAGGTTTCTGCAACTCCTCTAGCTCCCAGAACGAACGTAGCTGGCTGTCTATGGACTGAGTGAAGTTACATTGGACACGTCTATCATTTTGCGTAATATGATTTATAGGACCTGAAATGATCCAACCCAACTTCGTATTTTGTAAGTGTGGACCACTGGGTAAACGCATCCTGCCATCGATAAGCAAGTCCCAGAATAAGTCCGCGCCAATTAAAATATCTATAATTTGTGGTTTTAAAAATTGCGTATTTGCTAGCTGTACGTTGTTCGGAATCTTGAACCGTGCGTTTACTTCTTGTACAGCTGGCAGCGTAGCCGTTATCTCCGGCAGAACAAAACATTTGACGCGCGTTGAGTAGGTATTTATGCTTGATTTAATAACAATATCACACGTTTGCGTAGTTTGTGATACAAAATTACCTACCCCTCGAATCTCATGAGTGGACTGTATTAGCGGAATATTTAGGGATTTACATAAGGAGTGCGTAATGAAACTGCTTTGACTACCGCTGTCGAGTAGTGCGCAAGCGGTATGATAACAATTGTATTTATCACGGATCTCAACCAAAGCAGTAGACAATAAAACATGTTTCACATCTATGTTTTGTGTATTTGTGTGCGTATCGGTATGAACATTGCTAACTTGAATGAACTGATTTTTGTCGCATGGCGCCTCCGCCCTAGACTCAGCCTCAGTGACCACCGCACTCATCGTATTATTATTGTTTCTATGAATGAGCGAGTTATGTTTTAAATTACATTGTTTGCAAGGCCCGAATAAACAGTTTTCAACAGTATGCCCGGAACGTAAGCAATTCTCGCATAATTTGTGATCGCTGACGACCTTTAATTTTTCTTGTAAGGGCATGTTAATAAATTTAAAGCATGTGTAAATCGGATGCTTTCCTTTGCATACGACACATTCAATTTTACCCGACTTGCGGTTTGAGGAGTGCGCCTGCTGCGGCTTGTTTGAAGAAACATTACATTGTGATGAGTTAACTGAACTTGTTCGCTTATGTTGCGTATTATTGTTATCCTTAGTGTGGGATAAGGCCAATGTTTCCAGTAGATCTGCCCTGTCTTTGAGAAATTTAATTAAATCGTTCACCTTTAAACTACCTTTCAAATGTGAATTGGACAATAAAGAGCCTTTGTGTTCTTCCCACTGTCTTTCGGTCATCTTATCCATTTTAGAAGCAACAATATAAATGATCAAGGTGTCCCATGAGTCTGTAGGCTCACCAAGTGATTTTAAAGCGCGTAAATTATTGATAATTATATCTATCAGTGTCCTAATTAGTGAAGGTGACTCTTTCGACAATGCCTGTATTGAAAATAATGCCTTTACGTGACTGTGTACTAAAAGTCGAGTGTTGTTGTACCTATTCAACAGAAGTTCCCATGCAACGGAATAATTTGCCGATGATATTTCTATAGAATTTATCACCATTTGTGCACTTCCTTTTAGCGAAGATTTTAAGTAGTGCATTTTCTGAATATCACTTATTTCAGCTGAATTATGAACTAATGATAAATATGTGTCCCTATACTCGAGCCAGTGTTCATATGCACCGTCAAAGGTCGGCAAGGAAATAGTAGGCAACTTCACTGACACGGATTTGTTCGAATGATGACATGAGGAAAATTTGGGTGCCTCTTCTTTGGTAAAAATAGATTCAGCTTTGGCGATAATACTATAGTAGCTGTCTTCAAAAAGTTGACGCTGATCGAGCTGTTCGTCAACATCAGAATCAGGCACAATTTCTTCTATTTTCGATTGAATGTTGTTAAATTCGGAGAAGAGAGTTCCAGCACCATTAATGCGTAACTTTAAATCTAATAGAGACTCAGAACTAAAAGAGGTTAGACTATTTAGATGATTGGAGAATTTAGTTAACCTACCTTTTATAATGCCGCGTTTCTTTACTAAATCACGCATGATTTGCTCAGTATTATCATCACATTGTTTGTTAGGCGATCTATCGCGACTTCTGCTAGTTCCCTCCACATCTACAGGCATCAACGACATCCTAGTGGCTTGTGAAAATAGGAGTACTCACGTGCAAGTCCTGTCTGCGTGTGATGGCAGTTGGCACCAAAAGGTACAACTGTTATATCGATTTGCTCCGTAAATAGCACTTCTCCCTGACAATAATCCACAAAAAAACACTTCGTATCCGTCCTGCAATGCTTTAATCCACCGTGTTTCGCGGCGATGTCCAAAGGTTGCGTGGCGATGTCCAAAGGTCGCGTACGAAGATTTGGCCGTAATTTACCAAAATCCTCGATATATCCGGCTCGAAGGACCAAATTATGTAGCGGCGTGAATGCTACACAACTATTGTTACTATTTCTAATGGTTTTCGGACGATCTGGAGATTTTGAAATAAAAGTCGATGATTATGTTAGCAAGTGTTGCGAGTGTCTATTCAATAATTTTTACAAGACAAAAGGATAGTGGGGTAAGGGAACAAATAGCCAATCCTCGTTGACATCACGTCATTTTAAAGCGCTCCGATTGGTCGTTGATGACGCGACTACAATGTAGTAGAAACTATTAGGATGCACTGTGGTACACTGCATGGTAGGTAGGTTAGGTACTTGTTGCTGCTGCGGTTAGATGGCGCTCCAACAAAACTAAAACAGAAACCAGGGACATTTTTCACTTGTTTTGTATATTTAATTTGGAAATAAATGATTTTGTATTTGTATTTGTATTTGTTATGGGTACTGTACTTGTGTTATGTATGATAACTGATATACAAAATACAATATACATACATATTTTTTATTGTACATACAAAACATCCAGTACGCCCTGAACATAATATATCTGCAGATCGTACACACACATTTGTCCTGACCTGAGGCGGGAATCGAACCCGCAACCTCCTGCGTCGCGTATTTTATTGCATGTAATTTATTTTATTCATTTGACTAAGTAAGTACTTTTTATTTGACATTGTATTAATTTGCACTCAGTTTTGCAGTGCCCTTTCAGGGTTTATGTACCTACATATACACTCAGTGACTAACCATTCACCATTCACATTTGTCACCTCCAGGCAGGAGAGGTCCCGGCCGCCGTCGCGTCGCACTCCGACCTGCTGTCGTCGCTCCGGTCCCCCACCATCAGCATGCGCGTGGCCATGGTGGCTGGCTGCTTCACCTGCGCCACCTTCGTGCTCAACGGGACCATCATCAACTCCACCGGCATCTCCGGGAACAAGTACATCAACTTCGGAGCCATGCTGCTCGTCTCCGTACCTCCGAGGATTGTCACTGCCCTGACTTTAACTAGGTGATAATAGCTTACCACTTGGTTCAGCTGCGCCATCTGTTTAATCCGGTTTAATCGTGGAGCTAAACAGGACCATTATTAACTGAACTGGTACCTCCGGGAATGAGTTTATCAACTTTAGATCAATGCTGCTTGTCTCCATACCTCCGAGTATCGTCACTGCATTCACCTTTCGCTTCTTACTTACCAACTCATATGTCTCAGTGACCTGATGTTGGTCCGCTTCCAATGACCGCAAGAAATCAAGGTTCACAAAACATGCGTCAGCTTTGCAGCTAGCTTTGCTTTGGCTTCATGTAAAAGAGCATTATCCAAAATGGCCGCCGAGCAACTAGGAAAAAAGAATAAGAGAAGTCGCCATGTGGTCTGTCATTATGTAGTTTCCCGCTATGCTGTGGTAAATTAGGTGTAAAAAACTTGAACATGGTTTTTTCTATAAAACCTTCAGTGAAACTAATATTCTTATTGTTATAGGTTCGGTCGGAAGGCGCCCATCTGCGTCGCCTACATACTTTGTTCCATCTTCTTCATCGCGTCTGCTTTCGTGCCTAAATGTGAGTTTATCGCGGGTTCCAGATAAACATAGTAAATAAATAAAGTAGAACCCTTATGTTCTGTAAAACTAAGAATTTTATAAGTCATTAATTACTAATACAAGCGGGTTAACGACGAACTTTAATTTAACTTCTATCTGTAAAAATTAGCTAATTACTCAGAATTTGAAAGGATATTAAGATTTCAAAGTCAGACATGTTTTGTTGTTGTAGTTACATGACATGTTAAACGTTTCCTACTGCATTACCTTGGGGAAAAACTAAAAGATTCTATGCACGCAGTTAGTTTTAAGCGAACAGAACAGGTAGAGCTGGTTAACGATATTTAGATATTAATGTGGACGAAAATAATAAATAAATGCGTTTTTTTATAGCGGTGTCGTGGGCGCCCGTGCTGCTGTACATGGCGGGCAAGATGTGCAGCTCGTACGGCGTGTTCAGCCTGTGGGTGGTGGCGCTGGAGGTGTTCCCCACCAGCTCGCGCAACTCGCTCACCAACCTCGCCTCCACCGTGGCGCGCCTCGGAGCCGTGCTCGCGCCACAGACGCCACTGCTGGTAACATATTACCTCTGGTGATCCCACTGTTTAGCCAAGACCTCCCCTCCTTCCTTCCAGAAATCATGATCCTGAACCCAACTCCGTCTAATCGCTCAGAAATTTTGCTTTTTTTTATCTTTGCAGTTTTTTATGCTACCTCAACGCAATTTGGTGCTACGAATTTTGTTCGTTGTTTTACGCATTCACTGCCCAGCCTCGGCGGTGCCTCCCGCAGTGACGCCTCGACAGCCGCCACGAAAGGCAACATATAGACATGGACATCTTAGGCCATGAAAGTGTTAACCAGAACTTAAATAATAACTGAAACTTTTGTGGCTAGGGGGATCTGACAAAAGACGTCCACTGCTGGACATATGCCATGTCCAGCAGTGGACGTCTTTTGTCAGATCTAACACTCTGTCCTAGTCTCCTTGCTTTTACTATATGATACATTATGTGCATGCTACAAATACAACTCAAATGTAGGTATACTTATGTTTTCTGTTTGTTTCCACAGGACAAGTACATGACGGGCCTGCCCAGCATAGTGTTCGGGCTGGTGGCACTGGGGCCGGCGGGGCTGGCGCTGCTGCTGCCCGACACCAGCCGCGCGCCGCTGCCTGACGACATCGTCAGCGCGGAGAACCTCGCGCAAGCACCCGACGCTGACGGGCACGATGCGCCCGTAGACGTGGAAGCTGCTCCCGTTACTGATATCAAGCTAATTTCTAATGTACCGAGTACACAAGGGGTTGTTGAAATAATGCGATGTTAGCTGTATCACGGGCGGGAGTGAAGACTCCAGTGTTAGTGACGGCGGCGCATAGAACTAACGCGCAACGCAATACCAACGCGTTTATTTGACTTGTCCAGAGATCTAGGGGCAGGATAGTCTTCCTTCCGCGATTCCTAAACTCCGCAATCGACTGCGAAACACTGTCACTCGAAGCAACTGCCAATGTGCCTGATGCCGGGCATGTAGAGCAGGTTCGCTTCCTGCTCAAAGTAGACGAAGATATGAAATGACTGCAGATGTTGTGTTGTCGTGTGTTGCATTGCGTTTGAACTAAGTTATAGAAAAAGTTATGTAGTAATAAGAAAACAATCTCGTGTTGAAAGTGAATCAAAGACTTGATTAGTTGATCTGTGATAGTGAGCGATCGGACGCTGGTGAAATAAGTGATCTTTTATAGAATCTGAAAGTGTTCTCGAATTTTATATGAATACAGTCCAATGTTTAGTTTAAGATTTATGCTCGTACTTAATTTTCTTTTATTGTATTTATGTTAGGAATATGTCGGAGAAAGAAATAGAGCGTCTGATGTAAGTAGGTAGTAATAAGAATAAAGTTTTGGATATTTAAATCGAAACTGCCTTCTGTTTATCTACACAGATTCAAAGTAGTAGGTAAGTTTACAATCATATATATCAAGAATACATACGAGTTATTATAGGTAAAGGTCAGGAGGATTATTGAAATACTAAAACATACAGAAAATTATATTAAAATGTCTTGATATTCTACTTTTACAAGTCACGTGTCTTATCTCAGCTCCTAACACTAACCAGCCTTGTATTAGTAAACATTCTTATGGATTATACTAATACCATTATCTTAATACTATGATAAATTATTATTTATCTAAATTAACATTACATTTTAATGATATCAATTATCTGCCGATAACGTTTATTGTCTGCTTTGTCTTTATTAATACCTACCGCGTAACGTAACCCACGTCATTGATGTTTTGGCGAACATTTATGAGGCACAATAAAGCAGTAACAAATATCTTCAGAATCTATTCATAATAACCGGAAATACCATTAGGGCTTGTTCATATCTCAGACGTGTCGGAAGGAATCGGCATTGATGTCAAGTCAACCACGTAGTTCGAATCAAACAAAATTGCAGTCAACTATTTGATTTGATCAAATCCATGATCCAACCAAACCCCGCGGTAACGTGCGAGGTTTGAATCTGTATGGATTACATCGTATCTGATCTGGCTCTTCGAAAGCTCCCCTTAGATTTCTGACGAGCTATTATACTTATAAAAAAAATAGTCAATAATGATTTTCATTACATAACGGATCCATAGTAGAATAAATAATAGTGCTCATAGGCAAAGGCTCTATGTCGATGTTCACAAAGACTACATTGTAAAGATGAACTTGTAGAGTCTACATCCCCTCTAGGACCCCTAAAGCTTTTGTCTCCATCAGGGCGAAGGCCCTGACACCAGGTGCTCTGCTTTAGGGATCCCACAAACAGCCGTCTACGAGAGCACTTTAGACTGCGGAGTGCCCAAAGCCTCGGCTTCCTCCAGCGTGTCCGGCATCTTGGTGCCCAGCGTCTCGGGCTGCGTCAGCACCAGAGCGCCCGACAGGAAGCCCATCGCTGCGAACATGCTCGACGGGATGCCCGACCAGTAGTCCATCTGGAAAACACCACGTTGTATAAATTTGTGTTACTTACTCCTCTGGTTACTGAAATAGTGAGTGGCTTTTTCTCAAAAGGGAGCAGTGATTTGATTACATTTAAAAAAAAAAGACGTGTGGCACTCGGGGACTGCCGCGGTAAAGCTATTGCAATGCCATCTAGAGGCGAGTTGCTGAACTAAAGAGACAAACGTCATATTTCAAAAAGTCATTAAAAGTTCTACTATTCATCGATAGATGGCAAAACTAAAAAGTATCACCGCTGTTCCGGTCGGAGTGGGGAGCGTGAGGTTTTTTCGTTACGGAAATTCTGGATTCGGTCCCCGCGCTCAAGGCCCGCGATAGAAGCTATGCAATAGCTTATTAGCTTATCTTCCATGCAAATTGTTGCTGTCAATCATCACATAGAGCAGCCTTTGAATAATTGCAGTTCAAGTTCCAGTAACAGACAGACAATTCCAAGTTCTTCATTATGGTCATCTCAGCTTTGTAATGTAACCAAACTAACCAACTGCAGATGGGAATCTATCTCCTGTAAAACTTGCTATTCTTTAAATGCTAGAAATAAGTAGAAGAAGTAGTGAACTCACGAGCACGGGCGTGAGCGGCGCAGTGATGGAGCCTATCCGTCCGATCATGGAGGAGAAGGCGAGCAGGCTGTGCCGGTGCTGCGTGGGGTACAGCTCGGAGGTGAACAGGTACAGTGACGTCATCACCACGGAGATACCAAACTTGCCCAGTAGGTAGACTATCAGTCGGAAGACCGTCATGTCTGACCAAAACAAAACAAAACCTTAAGCAACTGTAAATATAGCTTCAATCCATCGATCAAAAATTTCGAATTTTTGATCGATGCTTCAATTGCAAGACGAAGAAAAAAAAGAATTAGTCTATTGGATGAAAGTGACTGAAAGCTGACCAGCGCCGATCATCAGAGCCTACTCCGTAGAGGCTATCATATCTATTTTATTCAATTTAATGTAGGTAGTTCATCATTTTATTTGGTAACTTTCCAATATAAAAATAAGGTATCTAGTGGTTACGTTAGTGTAGGTATCATAAGGAGCCCTATAGCGGTTTATCATTCATTATGATGTAAGCCGTTTAACTACGAACCTTAATGGTGTTGGAAGAACACCAATTTAAAATGTTTATTGAAATCGTACTTTATTATTGCACCCTTTGCTTATCCACTATCAAAGTAAACATTTTCACCTGCCACTTACAATGACTTTAAGATTTGCTATCTGATTACCTAAGTGCATAGTCCTAAAGAGAGAGTGATGAACTTCAATTGTTTACAAATAAAAAAGAGTCTAGGAAGATCTCAGTACGCTGAGTGTGAACTGTCATCGACTGTGATACTGTTTACTACAAATCTATTTAGTTCATCTATTTTCTATGAAAATCTAACTGCGCTCCAAGCGGAAAGTTTATACCTCTACATAACTTTCACATTTCCATAAAAAATAGAGTATTGCAAACTTTGTAGTATAGTATAGTATTGCAGTTCACACTTAACAGACAGAGCTCGATGATACACTTACCACTTGGAATAAAAGCAAAGGCAAGATTGCAGATAGCACTGAAGAAGAAACCAGCAGACAACGTAGCCTTCCTTCCGATCCTATCCAGCACAAGGACAGCCGTGAAGTATCCAGGAATCTCGATGGCGCAGGTGAGGATGTAGTTAAGGTAGATGGTGTCGGAGAGGCTGGTGGAGTTAATGGAGAGACCGTAGTACACGAAGGTGGTGGTGATCCACCAGATGGGGGTGGTGCAGACGCGACGTAAGAGGATGCGGGACTTCAAGATCACGGAGATGACGCCGGGGCCCTGGAAAGACGAAAACCCTTACATTGGCATATTTTGTACATCTAAGGCCATTTTGGGATTAGTCAGAGCAGGAACAGTGCGACATAAGCTCGCTCAGATGTCACCGCACACTGCAGATAATTATGCAGAGGCCCTTGTGCCTAGAAAAGGACCTAATTTGTGCGTCTAGCTTGATAAAATGCTCGGAAAAATACATGCGGAAGATAGCGTCGTGGTAATAAGTCTCAGATGCCAGTAAGAACTTGGTTTATTAGTTTAAAAGTCTTATGATAATTGTTAAGATTGTGAAAAGTTAAAAAAGATCATTTACGACGGGATATTTGCCATGATTTCAGATTTGAGCTTTTTAATATTGCTCATAGCTGAAATCGTGTAAATTATAACCCATTGTAAATGGCTTTAGTGCAAATAACCATGATGGTTTAAAAGTTTTATGGAAAGAAACATGTTATTGGTCTATTCAGATGTTGCCAAAACTAGACTAAACTAATCTGACAGGACTAAAAATGTTGCCATCCTTATTATTTTGATCGGTGTGACAGGGACAGCGACATTTTAGTACTGTTAAGTTAAGTAAGAAATAATAATAAAAAAGAAGACTAACCGGTGGAGGCGCAGGGGGAGGATTCATCAGAGCCTTGAGCGACTTCTCACTAATCTCCGTCTTGTTCATCCGCGCAACCTTCTGGAGGACCTCCGTCGCCTCCTCGTACCTCCTCTTGGACAGCAGCCAGCGCACGCTCTCCGACAGCAGCCAGTAGTACGCGATGATGAGGAAGCAAGGTATGTGCAGTGCCAAGATCATGTACCGCCAGGGCTGCACCAACCACGCCACGCAGCCCAGGATCACCTGCCCCACCGCGAACATGGAGGAGGCTACTGCACTGGTCAGTACTCGGTACTTTGGACCCACGAGTTCAGCAGCTGGAATTACAACGTACATGCCATTACGAAATTTTGTAATACCTACCTTAGTATCATCGAGTTAGGATTCTAACTTCATGCTTAGTATGTATAGCTTTTAGGTCATTGAGATATAGATGCAGGATACAGAAGGAGGGGTCGCCATGATAAATAAGTTATGCTGAACATTCTACACAGAGCTCCAAAGTAAGCAGGTCTTGAGCTATGGTTGCTTACTGATCTCATAAAAAAATATTATACAATAGTAAACACCCCCTGAACAACAACGCCCCCGAGGTGGTAATCGAAGCCGCAACATCCTGTGTCGCAGGCGGACTTTCACCCGCTGCGTCACCGAGGTCGTCATTGCCGAAAGTATTCAAGGCTCACCAAAGATATAGGAAGAGCTGAAGGTGCCCGCGCCGACAGTGGTCTGCAGAATCTGGAAGACGAGGTACATGGGGTAGTTGACGGAGAAGGCGCGCACCAGCCCCACGAGCGCCAGGTTGAACACGCTGATCACCAGCGCCACGCGCCGCCCGAACCGGTCCGAGATGAACCCTACGATGGGCAGCACCAGCAGCGTGCCCACGCTGTTCAGCGTGCCCGCCAGCGCGCGCAGCCAGTCCTGGCAGCCCAGGTCGAACTGGAAACCACCACATACACAATTAATTATGTGTTCGGCTAAACCGACCACGCAGCAGATATGCATTTAGCTGCGCTTGCAGTTGAATACGTATCCGCTCGCGTTTACCTAAATTAGCTCAGTTCGCGATCGACCTCCATCGTCGCGGGTTCAAAACCAATATTACCATCCAACCATTTCGTACCATTTTACCATAACTTTAATTACCATAAATAACTAGTATAACGTGTGTCTTGTGAATATAGTCCATACATACCATAACCAGTGACTTTCCTTGACCACCAACCAAATACTTACCAATCACAAAGGGCTGTTTGGGGAACAACCAGCACCATCTACCACAACCCCCAGACAGAACCCTTTTCATGGTCCTTCGACAATACCTACCAGCTCCTACCAAGTGATACAGTGAACCATACCATCGGATTGCAGTGATTATTGAGGACAGACGCAGGTTGCAGAAAATAAGGTCAGACCAAACCATTTTATTTTATTGCATTGTAATACTTTCATATTCTACACCATGGATAACCTATTCATCAACCAAACTGAAATTTACGAAGCAATAAAAAAGCTGCTGGCTAATTTCAAAAAAGATGGAGCGGAAAGAAAGACGTATGACTATTGCAAGCGTAAGAATGACCTCTTGGAGACCTATTGGTCCACGTACATTAATAATCATGATGAGATGAGTAAGTTAGAGCAATCCGACCATATTTATTACAGTAAAGGCTGTTATGAAACAGCCGAAGAAGTTTATATGGTTACTAAAAGCGTCATAAAGAAAACCATTGACCAGTTAGAGCAAAAAATATCTCAACCAAGTAGCCTTCGGGTACCAGAAGCTGAGGCGAACCGACCAGGTACATTAATTCGACCAAGCACTCCTCAACCAGGCACTCCCCGACCAGTAGGGGGAACATTTGCCACAACGGGGAATACCAGTAAGCTCGACGAGTTGATTAAAAAACAAAAAGTCAATATGAAGGCCTTTATGAGGACCCTCAGTGGGATAAAAATTCACGAGTTAGAGAAAAAATGGGAATTCGAGGACGCCTTGAAGTCCCTGGAAACTCGTTGGTCCGCTATAGATAATTTACATTGGGAAATAGAAGGAGAGAACGGCTGTGAGGATAGCCAATACCAAGAAGACTTCACTGACTACGAGAGCATTTTCATACAAACGAAAAAGGCCATCAACTCCAAAATGTGGTCGGTATCCCATCGTGAAAAATCAACCCCGCAAATCGACATTCCCGTTTTTAATGGGAACTACAAGAGCTGGGTATCCTTCAAGGATCTCTTCACCGAAGCTGTCCATAGCAACCCCTCCATGACCAACGCCCAGAAAATGCAGTTTTTGAAGAGTAAGGTGACAGGAGAAGCTGAGCGACTGATCTACCATCTACCGATCAGTTCGGAAAATTACGAAGCGTGTTGGGATCTTCTCAAACGTCGCTATGGGAATAAAAAACTAATTTTTACCTCTCACGTCAACATTCTGCTCGACTTTCCAACTATGCAACACCAATCTTACGATTTGATGAAAAATCTGCACGACCTTACCAACGAATGTCTGCATGGTATCCGTAATTTAGGTGTCGACATAACGACTTGGGACCCACTTTTAGTGCATCTACTAGCACAAAAGCTGGACAACACTTCTTTCACGGAGTACTTGGAATCGGTGAAAAATCCCAGGGCCCTTCCATCTTTACCGGAGTTCCTAGGATTTTTGGAATCCAAGTTTACGGCACTAGAAGCGGCCCATCGTAAATTCGAACCATCAAACCATAAGACAAACCATCAAAAGCAACCATCTAGCTCCAAACATTACCAAAAACCACACCATAACCAAAACGAAGAAAAAGATCGATCATTCAATGATTCCAAAAATAAATCAAATATGAATGCCTTCTATGTATCTAGGTCAACGTCCTGTGGAGTGTGTAACCTCGATCACTCTGCATGGCATTGTCAGCAGTTTTTAGCATCAATGCCCGAGCAAAGACTACAAATAATTAATAAATTAAATTATTGCAAAAACTGCTTAATAAGTCATTCCAAAGAAAAATGCTCGTCAACCAAGCGATGTCGCAAGTGTTTAGGTAATCATAACACTTTGCTTCATGACGCACTATTTAGACCAAATTCGCTTTTACCATCACAACTTACTTCCATGACTACCAATGAAGAAGAGGAGATCGAACCAATTTATGGATCTTCGCACGCATCATGGAAAGACACGACCGAGGCACTTTTGGCAACCGCCATAGTCCATATCTCGGGAGTCGACGGCACTAAACACACCATGAGAGCATTAATAGACGGAGGAAGTCAAGTGTCTCTCATAGATGAGCGAGCCGCTCAGATCTTGGGTTTGAAGATAAGTCAATGCAAGGGCAGAATATTTGGCGTCGGTAAAAACCAAAACAAGGCAAGGGGAATGATTACCATAGAAGCAAATTCAATCTACAATGAGTTTTCCTTCGATACCGACGTCATAATCATGGACAGTTTGATTTCGAACTTACCAAATAGATCATTTCCTAAACCATTATGGGAACATCTCCATGGCGTTAAACTTGCCGACCCTGAATTTTATATAAGTCGACCAGTAGACTTGCTTTTTGGGGCTGATGTTTATTCCAAAATCATTTTAGGAGGAATCTTAAAGGCAGAGTCTGTCGAGCTACCAATCGCTCAACAGACGCAGCTAGGATGGCTCCTCTGCGGGAGAGTGAGACCCCACTACAACTGCAATGTCGTTCTACACAAAACGGACAATTTGCTTGAATTTTCGACAAACCATAACCGAAAGGAGATGTCAATGATGTCATGTACCGACCATAAGTACTTACCTCATTTCCTAGACCAAAACCATACCAATAACCAAACCAAAATAGAAAACAAAATAACGTTCTCAGACCAAATCAGCACAGATGTCTGTAAACAAAATTTATCAATCAATATTAACCATGTAACAAATAAAAATAGTTGCAACACCAGAATAATACCTACCAACATGAAACCAGCTCACCTCGGGTTACACGGGTTGAACCACGCTAAATTGCTGACAAACAAAATAAACCAATGCGCTAAAATTTATGATGAACCAGCGCACTATAATAATAACATTTCATGTTATGTCACAAGAAGGAGCAAGGATGCCCAAAACCATATCACCATGGGGGACGGTCTAAGGCAAGCCGTGACACCAATAACCATAAACGGTTTGCTACGAAGACCAAAGTCATACCATTGTTCCTACCGGCAAACTAAAATTCAACCAGAAGATGAACCAGCTACCAAACCAGAACCAATTCGAAGAAAATACCGACCTAAATATTTCTATAATTTAAAACCAATCCTATTGTAATATTATCCTTTACAAAGCCAGTCCGAGTTCCGGGAAATTAAATACTACAACGAGCGACATTATCGCAATGTGATTAAGCTCATTAAATAAAGATTAAAAAAAAAAATTAAATACTACAGCGACCTGTGCTTACACGACATTTTCAACTCTACGCTAGACGCCCCGGCGCCGACGCCGCGGTCTTATGACGGTGTCGGGTGTCCTGGATAATGAAATTAATAAATGATTAAAGTACTACTTATCATTACAGCCACAAGTTAAAAAGGTCAGAGCTGCTAAAATAGCAAAGCATACGTCATACATAACAATAGAAGTCATATTCTAGCTCTTAGCCAGAGAAAGCTACCAACTCTTTAAATTACCGTCTGTACCTCACCAAATAAATACCAAGATGGTACCTGCGCAAATATTTCTGTTATCTACATTACGTTCGCTGTCTTAGCATTTTTTCTTTTGTTGTGATGCACACAATAAAGATAATGTGCTCGATAATGACCAAGTTACCAAGCGCCAGCTGGGTGGAAGTGGGGTCATTGCAACCAGCTAGGAGTCTATCCTGACAGGCAATGACTTGACACTATATACCACTCGTCACCAATATAACCAACTCAACGTAACAGAAGATATCTACATTTCTGAACCAGACCAGATCAACCATATAGACACCATTAAAAATACCAGACTACCATACCAATGGAGGAGCAGGTGTTGTCGGTGTTCGTGCACCTACTCCAAAGCGCCGTGGCGAGGGTGAGCGAGGTGGCGACACCGCCGCCGCCCTGCAAACCTCGGCGTCGATGCAGAAGACACCGTCAACGGGAATTTAATTGAACTTCCGCGCCGCCGAGGCTCACCAGTGTACACCATCACCAGCACCAGTTAAAGTGATTAGTGCTAGTGAGTTAAATAGGCAGATGGCCTAGAAGTGCTAAGTTTTAACCGTTTAATAATAATAATAACGGTTTTAAGGAAGAGACCATATTTTAGTCATAAATTTATTTACATTTAATAGTACCGTACCCCTCATTTATCTTATTTGTTACTTATTTACCATTTTACCAGTTAACTTTAAGATATTCTATGTTTTGTAAGATTTATTGATTAACGACCATTGTGCTTTTTTATATTTTGCTTCTATACCAATTTGTATTTATCAATAATGTTTATTGTATTCGATGACGTATTGTATATGATGTAGATGTTATGTATCACCATCATTCACAGCATCCTCATCTCGTCGTCGGGAGTATGTTCGGCTAAACCGACCACGCAGCAGATATGCATTTAGCTGCGCTTGCAGTTGAATACGTATCCGCTCGCGTTTACCTAAATTAGCTCAGTTCGCGATCGACCTCCATCGTCGCGGGTTCAAAACCAATATTACCATCCAACCATTTCGTACCATTTTACCATAACTTTAATTACCATAAATAACTAGTATAACGTGTGTCTTGTGAATATAGTCCATACATACCATAACCAGTGACTTTCCTTGACCACCAACCAAATACTTACCAATCACAAAGGGCTGTTTGGGGAACAACCAGCACCATCTACCACAACCCCCAGACAGAACCCTTTTCATTATGAATCACACTAATTAAAAATGTGATGTATGGATATGGATGGATTTTGGTTACCTCAGCACGCCAAAAATACTGAACAGATCGGGCTGTAATCCTAATCCTAGAATCATGCATAGGCTACTTTTATCCCATAAATCAGTTCCCGTGGGATATAGATCACCTTTACCTTTACGAATGCTGCGCCTCAGCAGGCAGACACCTTTTCCACCCTACGTTTGTTTATGTCCTATTTATCTTGTATAGTTTTAATTTTAGATAAACCTACCTGGTTTGTAAGTCTTTGTTTATGAGTAAAAATAAATATTTTATCTGTATTTTTCAACATCATGAGTATTTGCGAAGGTTTTTGTTTGTATAACGCTTGCCTTCACTCAGGGAAAATTAAACACACATTTGCATTTACAATGAAAATGCCATGATGATGATAAATATGATACTGCGTGGCATCCAAATAAAAAAATCACTTTTACTTATTTTTCCGTTTATTTTTTATGTTTTCCCACAGCGTGTCATCAAATTCTTAGTTTAGTTTTCAGTTTAGACCATTCAGGAATCGAACCCGCTGTCTTTTACTATTGTAGAGGTCCGTTGGTTGGTCCGATTTCGCACTGCGTATTGCAATTGAGCCGTGTTACTAAAACATCTACTTATTAAGTAGGTATGTACTTATCTAAAACTATTTCTAGACATTACTTTACTACGACAGTATTTTACTAATTTGGGCGATTGATGAAACTTTTATTTCCAATGCTTTATGTAAATTGTGACACTTTGACATTATAAAATTATATTCAACGTGTCCAAGCTACTTGTTTATTCTAATTTATATAAAAGTTTCGGCATTTCGACTAGGTTCCACGTCGTTCAAGTTTAGCTGACGTGGAACCTAGTCGAAAAAAGGACTTGAAGGCGGAGACTTGTTGACTTTTCTTGATGAGTTAGAGACTCTCGAGGCAGGTGCCTGTTGTAAATGTACCTAAGCTTGATTGGGGGATTAAATTGCCCTTATCACATCGAACAATTCGTGAAACGTAATAACCAAATTGTCGTCAAGATAGTGGTAATAAATCATTTGAATCTTTTTCAACTTCGTTAGTTATTTTAATGTTTGAGGTTGTTCGAGTTTATATGCAATTTATTCCAAGTACATATTTATATTTTATTGTCCACATATTGAAAAAAAACGTTTAAAGTAAAGACAAACTTTTGATACTTTGATGTTTTGATGTTTTCAGTAGGTATGGCAAATCTGGTTTAATATTGTCACAGTGGTTCTCTAGATCAGCTCTTGCCATACATCGCTGCACCAAACCCCTTGCGCAACTAACTCGGAGTGTGACCCACTGACCGTAAGTAACTTGATAGTACTCGATACGACAGCTAGGTCCGTATTATGGAAGCTTACTCAGTCGAATTACCACAAAAATCCCTTACTCAAGCATAGATTGAGGACTGAGCAAGTTTTCATAATACGGTCTTAGATGTACAATCCACTTACATCATAGACAACGGAGTTATCCCTGGCGTAGACGAATCCATCGCAAGCCTGCCTGGCGTCGGAGAAGAGGCTGGCGGGGCAGGTCTCGAGGGTGCCGTTGCCCCCGAGGGGGACAAAGCGCTCGCAGCTGACGGGGCCGGATGAGGTCGTGGGGATCGCGTCCAATACCCAGGAGGGGTCGAACGGCACGTCTCGGCTGTTCTCCCCGCACTCGTGGACTGCACATCTGGGAATGAGAGAAATTACGGTATTATAAAAAAAACAGCCAAGTGCGAGTTGGACTCGCGCGCGAAGGGTTCCATTTTTAGACATTTAGACATTGCCATGATCTATCAAAAGGTCTGTTGTATGGGAGCCCTCTTAAATATTTATTTTATTCTGTTCTATAGTATTAACTGTCTAACTATCACGGTTCATGAGATACCGCCTGGTGACAGTCGGGCAGGCGGACACGAGCAGCGGAGTCTTAGGTAGTAATACGGTCCCGTTTTACCCTTTGGGTTCGGAACATTAACAGGAACATTCGCGGCTGGATGAACTAGCCTCATGCATGCAGAACCGTAGTGGCGTAAAATGTATGATCAGGTTGTAGTTGAGGGCATTTTTCGAATTGTGTGGCTTCGTAACAAGATAAAAGTAGGTGCCGATACGGAAAATACCTTATATTAGCAGATATTATGATACTTATCAATTTGATGTAGGTATATCATGTTATATCAGTTTGAGAAGCATATAATTATTATGTACCTAGTTGACTTTGTTACTAAATGTTCGTTAGAGAGATAAAGTTATTCTCTGCTATGAAAAGGAATGGTAACTTAAATGGATAATATAAGAATTGGTTTACCTGTGTGGAATAGCAGCAGCAGAAAATATGTACTCGCTCATGAAGGCAGACGTGATGATGGGGAAGGCGACCAGCATGATGTTATACAGCTGGAACTTGCCGAACTGCCCCAACTCGTTGACCAGCACATCGTCCAGGTCGAGGGCCTTGCCACCGCCTAAGCCAGCGTCCTCCGTGTTAATCCTTCGACCACCACTTGCCATGCTGGCCTTGCTAGCCTTGCGACCAGTGGCATCATTCCCCACACCGGCCTTTCCATTAGCTTCTTCTGCTTTTCTGCCAGCGTCCTCCGCCATGCTTCCCTTCCTACTGTCAGCCATGTGTTCCGTCCAGGCGAGCGAGGCGCGCCGCCGACCCCGACCAAATGAAACCTGAGCTCATTATTGCCAAACACATCTGAGTATATCTGATAATTTCTGCCTTATTTTTCGATAAGGTACAATAAGTAGATTTTGATCAGGTACCTATCTAAGCCTTTGCGGGTATAGTACATACCTACTTTAGCTGCGTAGTTTGTTTTTGACCGTGGTAAAACCCACCAATAGAAGTGCACGAACAACACTCTGCACCTTCGGCTCTCTACCGTGCACCGGCCGGTAGGTTATCTATTTTATTTTATTATTATACGATCGGAGCTTTGTCATTAGATATATGCATCATAGGCATGGATATAAATGGCAAACTAGAGGTCTACTGACTTAGGTGAAATAAGCATAAAGCTAGTATCACATGGGCACGACCCCTCTGAACACTCTCTGCCGCCTCGAACTGAACTCTTACGTACTTAGTTATTATATTCTCTTCGCTGAGCTCGCCAGTAACCGCTCGCTTGCGAACAGGGGGTGAATATATTTTAAGTTAGTAACGAGACGTATTCTTGGTGTCTCATTTCTGCATGGGATTTGCGTAGTTTCTTGTCGGCAGGATAGAGGCACTGCGCCGTCTTGTATATAAAAAGGAGACGTCACAATCACGTCTCGTATAACGTCAAATAAACTCAATCCTAGGCTTCTTACGAATTTATTGTATTCTCTTTGCTTAGGCTTTGATCTATTATTTCGTATTGTGCTATTTCGCTGCCTCCCTCGTAGAAACGTATAACCTTACATAGATAATACTCAAAATTGTCTACGATCTATCTTTAAACTTTCCAATAATACTACTTCCCAAATTATTGGGAGTTTTTCTATCAGATGGCAACACTTTCCGCAACAACTATATAAAATTGGCTTCATTTTTTAGTTCACCGTAGGGCGTCTTTATTTTTGTTGGTCTGAGGCACAGATTACCCCCAATAGATACCGCATTACGGTACTTTTGTTCGGATGCTAGCGCACCAAAATTGGCGGAAGGCGCGGGTTGCGGGGACTGAAACAAAGGCGTTGTGATTGGCTATTTCAAGGTCGCACTAATAATGAACTAAGGGTATACTCACCGTAGGGTTGGGAAAGTCGAACACCAAATTAGAATTCATCGATAATTAGTTTGTAAATTTCGTATTATAATTATAAGGCAAATAAAAAAAATACGCGAGTTCAATTAATTTTCTATAGGATCATGAATTTATACAGACATTAAAACTAATATTTTAAACTTTAGTATATGACAAAAACACTACTACTATTTAATTAAAAAATTTAGTAAGTACACATTACACAATAATGATGAGAGATCATCTGTTTTGAATTCAATTAGGTAAAGAAAAGTAAGTAAAAGTTTATTTCAATAATAAAATAGCACTATTTAAAGTTAAGGCTTACAAAATAAATGTAGTAAGTTTTAGAAGTTTTTGTATTTATAACAGTCTCTGTAGGTGTTGTTACCCGTAGTCGAGTGACTGTCCTCCGTACTAGTTAATACAATAATACCTACCTACCGAGAGTCCCGCTCATCTACGTCATCCACCATTTTTAACGATATCGACTAGACTCGAAATAAGTGAAATTCACAACACTAGCGTAACACGTGCTTTCGCCGAAAAGGACAACGAGTACAATAACAGCAATGCGGAAAAGAGACAAGTGACCGTTTACGTACCATTAGCCATTATAAGCTGACCTGTTCTATAACTGGTAAAATTGTAATTATTTTACTTACCGATGAAATGTTATTCCGTCAAAGTCAAAGTCAAAGTCAAATCGTTTATTTCTTTAGACTTACAAAATAAGTACTTAGACAAGTCAAATTTTTACTATATAAACAGCTTGATAAATAGTTATTACTATCAACAAGAAATAAGGTGCAATTGACTTTAATTCACTTCAATTTTTTGTCCACTAGCGGAAGAAGTGAAAAAGAAACCACTAGCAAGTCCATCGCTTATCAACTAATACAATCTTAGGATAACTAAGTCTAACTGGTCTTACATACTATTGTCTGTATGGAACTGGGCGACATCCGGCCAAGCATTAACATCATTTACGTAGTCATCTACGGAGTAATAGGCTTTCTTGATAAGATTTCGTTTTATGTACAGTTTAAATTTACGAAAAGGGAGCTCAGTTGCTTCAGATGGAAGCTTATTATAGAATCTTACGCAATTGCCCACAAATGATTTCCCTACCTTTCGTAATCTATATGATGGGATGTGTAATTTGTTCTTGTTTCTTGTATTTTTATTGTGAACATCACACCTTTTCATAAAGTTATCTCTGTTTTTGTGTGTATACATTAGATTTTCATAGATGTATTGCGATATTACTGTTAAAATATTTATTTCTTTAAATAATTCCCTCAACGAGTCACGTGGATTTAATTTATAAATAGCGCGTAGCGCCCTTTTCTGAAGAACAAAGATAGTCTGGATGTCAGCTGCCTGTCCCCAAAGCAAAATACCATAAGACATAACACTATGGAAGTAACTGAAGTAAACTAACCTAGCTGTATCTTCATCGGTAATGTATCTAATTGTTCGAACCGCATACGCTGCTGAACTAAGTCTGTTTGCGAGAGCATCAATTTGCGGTCTCCATTGAAGAGAGGAATCAATATGTAACCCTAGGAAAACAGTTGAGTCTACAAGGTGAACAATCTCATCCTTTAGCATTATCTTAGTTGGGAGCTCTCTTACATTTGGTAACATGAATTTTATGCATTTGGTTTTTGAAGCATTGAGTAAGAGGTTATTGGCGGTGAACCAATCTAGTATTTGTGAAAGAGAATTATTTACATCGTCATAATTATGTTTATTTCTGTCAACTTTAAAAATCAATGAAGTATCATCAGCAAATAAGACTATATCACAGAGATCTTTTGCTAGAAATGGGAGATCATTTACATATACTAAAAATAGAAAAGGACCCAATATTGATCCTTGCGGGACTCCTAAATCGATATTTGATCCCCTAGATCTTTCTTTACCAACATCTACTTTTTGGACTCTATCAGATAATTATGATTGCATAAGGTCCAGTGCCTTGTTTTGAATTCCATAATGTCTTAGTTTATTTATTAATGTACCATGATCAACGCAATCAAAAGCTTTAGAAAGGTCACAAAATACACCAATAGCGTTTTTCGCTGTATCCCATGCATCCAATATGTGCTATAGTAGAACTGTACCAGCATCAGTTGTCGATCTACCCTTGGTGAAGCCAAATTGATTTTTATGTAACAACCTATTGAGGTTGAAGTGAGAGGACAACTGTGTGAGAATAATTTTTTCAAAAACTTTACTCATTGCAGGAAGTATTGAAATTGGCCTGTAATTGGCCGGATCAGTGTGGCTACCTGATTTATAAAGAGGAACCAGTTTACTATATTTCATGAGATCAGGGAAAACTCCTGCATCAATACAACTATTAAAAATGTAAGCCAAGTATGGAGCAACTTCCTTAATAATAGAACTCAGTACTTTGGTTGAAATACCCCAAAGATCCTCAGTATTTTTGATGTTAATAGACTTAAATGTTTTCACAATATAATTAGCGTTTACATGACTAAATATAAAAACCTCGGTACATTTATCTACAGATGATTCTAATAATTTAACCGCGATTGAAGGTGAGGAGTTTAGAGACCGGGTAACAACTTTAGGGATATCAGAAAAGAATGAATCAAAAGCATCGGCAATATCTTTATCGTGTGTAAGTATTAAATTATTAATTTTTAACCTTATCTCTCTTTTTCGTGACTTAGATTTACCAGTTTCGTTATTTATAAGTCTCCATGTTGCTTTGATTTTATCAGATGAGTTTACAATTTTTTTCCTCAAAAACAGACATTTCGCTGTGTTACAGACTTTTTTAAATGTTTTTGAGTAGTTTGTTAAATACAAAAGAAACGCAGGATCATTTAACATAGCTTCTCTAGCACCATAAAGATCATATAGTCTATTCCTACTTCTATAAATACCGGGAGTGGCCCAATCAGTAAATCCGACCCTGTCCCTAACTGTGCATGTTTTATATTTAAATACTTCGCTGTGTTCTTTGTTTATAACACTTAAAAGTTTGGCAAAAAGATCATTAGGGTTATCGGAACAAGTTATATTAGCTACTGCTAGTTCCACTTGACTTTGAAAATTCTTAATACGGCTCTCTGTAATAGGCCTATAGGTATATTTCTCAACTTTGTTTTTATCGTTAAGATTATAACTAAAATTAACACTCTGACCATAGTGGTCTGATTTGATTTTTTTCGTCCTTTTGGTAGTTTGAATTTCTTGATGATTTTCCACACCATTTCACTGCACATGTAGTCATTTTATCCAATTTTCTATCACAAAACCAATTTTCACAAGCGTTAGAGCACAGAAACGTAGGGGTCTGACACTTGGTCGAAACTGAAGCCGTACTTCGAAGCGGCGATTTACATCTGAGCATTTGCACTGATGCGTGGTGCGCGGTCGTCGTCTTTCATGCGGAATCTATTGGGGGTAATCTGTGGTCTGAGGGTACAAGATATCTGAATATAAAAAAACGCTGTTTAAAGAAACAATCTGTAGATTCTAGCGTTATCTAATTCTTAACATATTTAAATTCATTTGGTTTCTTCTAATTAATGATAAAATAAATAATAATTGGACTGCAAATAATTTGGTATGTACCTACTTGTAGGTAGTTAAGATAAGTCACAGAACTGTTTTTGTGTAATCAATACTTAAATAACATATAATTTAATAAAATACCTAATGACTTTAAAGAGTTACATTTAAAACTATTCTTAAAAAAGTTAAAATTTTGGCTTAATGAAAAGCTTTCTATAGTGTTAAGGAACTCATGGAGCTAAAATTGAAATACTAATCTATATCTATTTTTGTTAAAATATTTTTAATTTTTATATTACGAGTATTAATTAGTGAAGACAATTTAAATTCAATTTATATAGGAACCTACTATTAAGAAATTTTGCAATGTGTTTTGGTGAAGTATGTGACACTATTTTAATGTTTAAGACCTCGATTTAGACCATATTTCCTGCAATAAATAAATAAATAAAAACAAATATCAATCATCAACAAGACAATAAAAAAAAACAAAATAACTATTGCTAATTTAATAAATGTTTGATTCAGTAATAATTGCAGACTTGTCTTTTTAAACCGCATAACAAATAAAAAAATCTAAAAAGCTTCTCTATTCATTCATTATTTTAGAACAAACTCAAAATCGTAACATTATGTAGCATTATGCAAATCAAAAAATAATTTGCGAAACATATTTCTAGAGATAAGGGCGCAATACGCAAGTTATAATGGCAGTTAATGCATTACAGTTTTCAGAAAATTGGAATTCCTTTCCATCGTGATCTTTTCAGTTTTGCCAGGCGAGTTTATTTTACAATCGCTAATTTGACACGAATACAAATGCTTTCCATACATACCAAAAAGGATATATTTTGATACAGACGGCTTCAGGGCGCGCATTGTGAATCTAAAAGGTGAGACCTAGGAGCATCGATCAACATTTCCGCCGGCGCCTCTTAGATTCACAACGATAAGTAATGGCGACCATTACTTATTATTTTTATTGCTTACCTTAGGGAAGGAGGGTTCTGCGACAAATAGCTCACAGCAAGCTTAGTCCTAAGCTGGTAATTTTTTCGCGGTAGCACCTAATTGTATAATTTTGCTGTACGGAAGCAAGGTCGTAATGAAATGAGACCATTCGTTTATAAATCGCAGGCGTACATAAATAAAGTAAACGTTGTCTCTTCTACTCTATAAAGTCAACAGCAGGTATTAGCTACCAGACAAGATGGTGACATTGTCTGTCTGCTCCCACTGTAAAGTATAAACATCGTCGTGCCTGCTATCTAATCGTGTCGAAAACACGTGCTGCCGAATCCGGCGACACAACGAGCAGGGTCCTGTCCTGAATGAACGAGCTCGTCTCACCATGGTGTTACGTTACTGTACGTAGGTACTTCTCTACGGTGCAAAGCCAACGGCTCTACTATGAACAAAGTTACATAGATAGCAAGTATAGGTACTTTATGTACATAGTTATTTAATCTTATATCTTTGCACAATTTAGCTGTCAGCTTATAAACATGATAATAAAATGATAATTTGATAAGTTCAAAGGAGTGAATGGGCAAAAGTCAAATAAATCTTTTTACTTATATGTTACCTAAATATTATGAATCTGAATTAAAGCGACTTAGTTTATTATTTGTTATCGCGTAATTATTAGGTTTTCTATGCGAGACATACGAACGGTGGCGTAGGTATATTGATTGTATATTCTTGGCGTTGTAACATTATACGTAAACATTATAGTTATTCTTTGCCCTTGTTTAGGATCCTATCCGAGAAAGTAGAAAGAATTACGGAGCTGGTTTAATCGAGATTATGTTTGTATTAGATATGATCGAACCTTGGGCAAATTATCAATAATACAGTAAGATTCGGTTTGATAATTAAATTCATATGTTTAACTTTCAGGAAATGTGTAATCTAATCACAAGTAGGTATTTAAATTCAACATAAAAGATCTACTCATTAACTCTAGAATAAAATGTTGCGTTAGGGCGTGAACCCTTTTCGTCGTAGCTACTCTACGTGACTGCTACGCCGTAGGTCCGCTACGCCGTAGGTCCGCTACGCCGTAGGTCTGCTACGCCGACGTAGTGAGGGTCTCTCGTCATAAAAATAATAATGAGAGGAATTATAAAAATATATTTATTTAATAAGTCAAAGTAATGCTAAAAACCATCTTAAAATTAATACAATTGCTAAATTTAATAATAACAATAAATAAATTAATATAATACACGGAACTTAAGGCGCAAACCCGAGCCAACATGACAGCGCCACCTATTTTATCATATTATTTAACATAGGACATTTTAAAAATCCATCTTACAGTTTGTAGTATCTATTATAAATAATAAAATAAAATAGTTGGGGGCGCCACTTTCACTGGTATTCGCCTTAATGGCAATACCTGTTACATCGATTTTTGTACTTGTTCGTGACTATCTAGTATGAGTCTTGATAGCGAGACAAACGTCATGGTTCCTTGTCGTCAAATGTATAGTGTGTCTACCATGAGTTTTGACAATCTATACTTGCTAGCGAGTGTAGTTAAAAAAATGTATGAAAACTTCTAAAGCGCCTCTAGCGGATAGTCGGGTACTAAAATGCGCTGTGGATAACTATATGCGTATTTACGTAACTACTGTAGTAACGTCAGGCGATTTAACTGTGACAACTCATGGTACACACACATTTTATGAGTAGTAGGTAACCGCTCAAAGTGTTTGCCGTTGGGAAGATGTTTGGCCGAAGACAACGACAAAACTACTGAATGCATCGAGCTAACATTTTGTACTTATTATACATATCTGGAACTGCAATAATGATCTGGAATAGCACATAGGCTAAGTTTTATAGAAAAATCATCAGTAAATAAAATCAACAAATTGTGAAAACCTTGCTGTGCAACAAGGCTTACTATAAAATATCAGATTATTTGGTTAGAGGGTAAACAGCTTGAGACGAATTTTGCTTCAACTCGAAAAATAATAACTGACAGGCTAAAGGTTTCTTCGTCGCTTCTTTACTTTAGTCTACTATATACTACTTTAGTAAAACTTTATTTCCGTTTTGGTGTAATTTTAGAATATAATCTGACCTTTCCTAAGTGAGCATTTATTGTATGTAGGAAATACATAATTGAGGACTTTAATTTCATTTTTTTTTAACATTTGTAATAAAACGCTGAGACTGCTTAACTTTACCTATAAACAAACAACTCGATAGGTACCTATAGACGCAAAAATAAATATTTATTTTCCACACATGGGAGCGGGTAATAAAAAGTGATGTGAATGGATAGCAACTAATTTATATTTTGTCATAATTTTTTATACAATTTTAAGTCAGTTGCTATTTTTTCGTTAATACAAAAATACAACTCATAATTGGACCACACAAAATACGCATCTCGAATGTGTCCATCATATGAAATTGGAGAAATTCCGGATTGACGCCCAAAAAGATACAATCAAGTTTTGATATGCTAAATATATATTCCTATAGCCTGGAAAATAAGCTGAAATTGAAGCCTATCAATATTTGATTGAGATTTTCAGAACTAAGGCTTTTTGTCTGTGGGAGCCGTATCACTGCAGAGGTATTAGTCCAGTCTTAGGATTTTATCTACCAATTTCGAGCTGGAATCTAACATGCTGCGTTTTAATTTTGGAATTTTTTATTTATATAAATATGACGAGAAAATATAAATCTCTACTTTGGAACTACCGGAGCTAACTACTACGTCTCGTTAGGTGAAAGTGGTATTCATTGAGCCTTCATATCTGTCTCGTTAGGTCAAAGTGGTATTCATTGAGCTTTCATATCTGTCTAGGTGGAAGTGGCATTCATTTAGCCTTCATCTCAGCATGTTGGTGGTGGTGGCTCGTGCTGCGCACCTTGGGCGCGACGGCGATGTTCTCTGCCTGGAACACGGTGTCCGGCAGCCGCATGCGGTGCGTCTCCGGAGTCAGCACCATCAGCAGGCCCGAGGTGGCCGCCATCACGCCGAACATCATGTACGGGAGGGATTCCCAGTACGTTTGCTGGAATGGGGGAAAAAACATTATTGATGAAGAAATTGCACAGGACAGATCAAACTATTCTCTTTTCATGTTATACAACTATACCAAAAATAGCGAGATCATCAGCCTCATCATGGTCACCCTAGAAAACGATTTGTATAAGGTGAAACAAACTAAAAATAAAATATAAATGCCTAAAAACACGTGGCAATTCGTATTTTTTTGCAAATCGTAAAATATGTACAATTCATTGCTTTTGATTTGTATAATTATGCATTGTATGACATTTTCTAAATTCTAGCCTAGCCGAGGTGTCGCTGGTGCAGTCGGAGGGTGCTTCACTGCTGGTCACGCGCCCCCTCGAACTACTCGCGATGAACTGCCTCACACAACCACACATCTGTACATGCACGAAGCTGCAATCAACGTCCTCAGCTCTACAATGGCGGTTTTGCGCAGGCATCAGTAACCAATGATGGTTGCCATTGGTTACTGATGTGTGACAGTGTCAGTGGTCTTCAACCCGCCCAGCGTAAGAATTGTGGGCATTACCCCCCATTAGATAAAAGCCAACAAGGCGCTTATCACAGGGAGGCCTCCGTCTAGCAGTGGAACAATACAGGCGGTTAAGGTTGAGGTTGTGTGACAATGGGCAGTGAAACTGCAGGCTCAACACTACTGTAGTTCCTACATCTAGAAGCTCTAGCCGTGAGTGATAGCTACGTGTTGCTACAGATATACATAAAGTGTGGTGCAGGTACCAACAGCGGCGTCTGTGGCGCGGCGATGGACCCGATGCGGCCCACCATGGAGCAGGCGCTCAGCATGCTGTGCCGGCAGCTCGTGGGGAACAGCTCGATGGTGTAGATGTAGATGGACGCGAAGATCATGCTGATCGTCAGCTTGCCCACGGTGGAGAGCAGCAGCGTCGTGTTCTCTACGGAGAGCGTTCTGATCACCTTCACTCCCTGACCCTGACTGCCTTGATGGCTAGAGTTATCTCTCTACACACCTGACGGGATAACAACGTGTTCGCGAACGAAACATTTCTAACCACATCTTATTTACATTCTGGGACCTGTGGCGTATGAGGGCATCGCGCATAACTTATTATACGTACATATCTAGTATGTCACCGTACTCAGTACATGCCTAGCCAGTCCCGTACCAGCCCGACCCGAGTCGCATAATACTTTCAATCCAGGTATAATCGCAGTTCCTTTGGCAGTGGATAGCACTGTACTGACCAGTAGCGGTGTCTGCGGCGCCAGCAGAGAGCCGATCCGGCCCACCATGGAGCAGGCCCCCAGCAGGCTCTGGCGAAGCTCCGTGGGGAACAGCTCCGAGGTGTAGATGTAGATGGAGGAGAAGGCCATGCTGATCGCCAGCTTGCCCGTCATCGTCAGCGTCACGCGCAGCCAGGGGAGATCTGGGGAAGCCTGCTGTCTACACTACTACACTAATATACCTACACTAAAAACCTAAACAAATTAATGAACTGTTTTGCGCGAGTGCTACACTACATTATTGTTACTAAATAATGTTGAATGTGAAACTATTTTTTAATCTTAAACCAAGCACACAACATGTTCCGACGACACAATATGCAGATTATTTCACAAATCTCCGAAACATGAGAGATGTACATTGTTCAGAGAGTACATGCGAATGCCTGGGGCCTAGAGGTAAGTATCACGAGTCAAATGAGAATATCGACAATTTGTATATAACATGAAATAAAAATCTACGCCTCAACAAATATTACAAGCAACCGTGACAAACTATCCATCACATCAGGCGCTCTAAACCTGCGCAAACACTACAAGCAATCACCACAGTGTAGAATTAATCTTCTATTAGGCGCTAATTAGCAGCATCACGGCGGGTCTTATCGTCGAAGAGAAAGACAGGAGCCGACGGACCGGTTATACAAGTACCTACTAAGTCGCTATCCATTAAATAAAACCTTACCTTTTTCGATAAAATGAGCCTTTTTAATAAGTACCTACCTACTTTAACCACTTACTTAAGAAGTAACCCCTATAGTTTTATGTCCACTTATTATAATAGTAATGCTTGGAGAACTTACCATTAGCCACAAAAGGCAGGCTAACAAGCGCCGTCCCGCAAACAAAGAACGCAGAGATGATGGAGCTCTTCCGCCCGAAGCGGTCCAGCATCAGCATGCTGAGCGTGTACCCCGGGATCTCTACCAGTGAGATGAGGATGTAGTTCACATAACTGTTCCCCGCCAGCGACACCGCGTTGATGGACAGCCCGTAGTAGATGAACGTGATGGTCACCCACCAGGTGGAACAGATCAGAAGTCGCGTCACGAGTGTCTTCGAGCCCAGGACCTGAAAGAGAAGTCTGATGAATACTTGCAGACTTTCAGGGGCTCTGCAAACAAATCACTTGCTATGCCAATGCTACCGTCGAAACATCGTTTAGGGATGAAATGGATTCAATGTTTGCACAAAGAAACTAATAGCAAGCACGGTTTCTCCATCTGCAGTTAACTTTATCATAGGTAAAATGGCAATATGTGTAATTTTGAGATAATATTATTGTCATGGTAAAGCGATAAATTCGTAGAACTTGGTTACAGGTCGTTTGCGAGATGCGAGACCTGAAAGGCGGGTGGAAGGGAAAATACTGGCGAGTCCGCCGTTAAAAAAAGGGTGATGGTTACTGAGAAATCAGACCTGCTTCATTAGCGAGGGCGGCCGGACGCGCGCGCCCTGCGCCGGCTCGCCCGGCAGCGCGTCGAGCTCCGCGGGCGGGCTGCTCAGCAGCTTGATCGTCTCCGGAGACAGCTTGCGCTTGTTCACCTCGGCTGCCCTGAAGATTATCTTAGCGGCTTCTTCCTACAGGTCACGATCAAACACATTATTATTGATTTACAGAATCTCTAACGCAATAGGTAAACGTATACAATATTTGACAAATTGACAATAAATGTGTTTCTGAAGTTTAAACTGGGATTAAACAGAGAAGGTTCTACGAGTATATGGCGTGAGATGAAGGTTTATGTTATTCAAATTAACGACGCATAAGTACAGGATTTTTTTCATTGCATGCTACCAATATTTTGAGTGCGAAAGAAACAGTCTGTGCGTGTAGATGACGACGACGGCCAGCAGGCGCCAGGCAGCGCGGTCAGCGCCCGCAGTACTGGTGTTACCTTCCGCCCCTTGCTGAGCAGCCACCGCACGCTCTCCTCCAACACGAAGAAATACAGCAGGCAGACGATGGACGGCGCGTACACGACGACGGTCAGCATGCGCCAGCGGGGCAGCGCCCAGGCCGTCAGCGCCATCACCACCTGGCCCAGCGCGAACACGCACGAGATGATGTTGCCGCCGACGACGCGCCGGTCCAGGCCCACCATCTCCAGCGCTGAAAACAACAACTGTTCACGCCATCTGCCGGGGTATTTTAATTCGTCGGAAAGGCCGTCGGATTCGATATCGGAAACTTTTAACGAATCAAAATATCGTTCTAAAGTTCCTTTGGCGTTTTCGCTTCGGAAACGAACCGAATTAATTAAAATACCTGGTGACGAACGACGGAATACGCAGCTGTACTGTACGTACATGCACGCTTCGATCGCAGGTATTCCGCGGCCTCCCCGTAGATACCTAGAACCTTACAAAGCTAGAACTCAAAATTGTCAAGCCACAGGCAGTAATATAGCGTCAATGAATACAGCTTGCTGGATGGCACAAACTTAGGATGGCCTATCCAGCAGTGGATCAAATGTCCTGTTAATGTTACCTAGCACGAAGCCGGCGCTGTAGAGCCCGGCGCCCAGCACGGCCTCCAGGAACTCCATCACCATGTACATGGTGTAGTTGACGGACAGCGCGCGCGCCGCGCCCACCACGCTGCCCACCGTCGCGGTCAGGGTGAAGGCCATGCGGCGGCCGTACCTGCCGGGAACAACATGCTACATCACACACACAACTATAAACTTAGCGTGTCCATTTGCACAAATATCTTGATATTTGGGTATCAGGACATTTATTCGAAATCCTCTCCGATCTCTAGTCCCATAGGTTTTTCAAACAAGCGCCGACATTTGCGCAAAGCTCTGGGACTAGGGATCGTAGAGGATTTCGAATTTCAACATTATTTTCAATAAATGAATAATGTATCTATTTTATGAGTTTGACTTCTTTCCTTTATTTTTTTTAGTTCGAAATACCCATTGCCCCTCGCTCTCCATCTTAAATAACAATTCCCTAACAAATAGAGACAATGGTGTATATTCAGATGTCGCCAAAACTAGACTAAACTAATGTGACAGGACTAAAATTGATGCCATCCTTATTATTTTGATCGTTTTGACAGGGACGGCGACATCCTTTGTTCTGTAAAATTATTTTAGTTTAGTCAGAGTCAGAGTCAAATCGTTTATTTCTTTAGACTTACATAAAAAGCACTTAGACAAGTAAATTTTTAACTATATATTTAGCTTGATAAATAGTAATTACTATCAAATAAGAAATAAGGTGCAATTGACTCTAATTCACTTAATTTTTTTATCCACTAGCGGAAATCAAATCAAATCAAATCATTTATTAATTTCAATCAATTTAACAATCATTTATTTACGGGTTACATGGTTGGTGTGATTATTTTAAAATATCCCTTGCGATGGCTTACCAGCTAGACAGCTTTGGTGTGCAAAAATTATATTATAATGTACTAATGGAAGAAGTACTTTTTAGTTTTGGTAGCATCTGACTGGATTGACACTATTGCCTTTAGGTACTCGCAGCGCGTGCTACGGTGCTGCGCCGCGCGCCACACTCACTATACAAAAAAAATTCAACGCGCACCCGTTTTCTTACAAAAAACTAAGTTCCTTAAATCTCTCTATCTCTGAAATTTTTATATGTATACCTAGAATCATTTATACAATTATTTCATGTTGTATTGTAGATGTAGGTAGGTACTAACAAAGTTATTGTTTTCACTTTAAAAGAAACGAGATCCAATATTCCAATAATAGCTCGGGCTAAATGATGCTGTGTGTGTGTATGTACGTATGTCCAGAACTATTCATAAAATTTAATTTAATTTTTAGTTCCCCTATTCCCCATAGATAAAATATAGTTGTGATGTGGTAGAGCTTCGTCAGCGTTTTGTAAGTAAAAACATTTTATAACCTACAATAATTCGTAGGCTACAAAATATTCCTGTCTGTTCATCTAACCTTACCTTACTTATTGAGTTGTGGTTTTTACTATTTAATAAAGGGCATTTAAACAAAACACGATTAATCACTGTATTGTACCTATAGGTATGTGTATAAACAAACAGCTCTATTGCCGGATTCTTATGTGTGTTCTACTGTGGCTAGAGGCAACAACAAAATGAATCTGGATTGTATAGTAGTCGAGACGAGGTGCAGAGTCAGGCAATGGACTCGACAGGAATGGTGAACTCACGTGTCGGAGATGTAGGCAGTGAGCGGCAGCGCGAAGAACACCCCCAGGTTGTGCACGGAGCCCACCAGGGTGCGCTTCCAGTCCTGGCACGCCAGCCCGAACTGGAAACAACAAACAACATCATGCTCATATGTTAGAAACCACTTTTTTATGATGGTCAAGCGTTGGGCTACCATCACACTTTAAAAAAGTGAGATGTGACCGCTTCGTAAGCCTTGACCTATCACTACTCAACCGTCAAAGTGGGCAGCCACTCAAAGCTTTTTCTGAATTTATTTATGGTTTCTTTATGGTTATTCGCCTCCATCCATCGAGGTTGTGGCGTCGCTGTTTGGGGGGCCTACGTTCAGCAATGGACGAAGTATGCGTGTTGCTGATGATGATGATGCCAAATCTCACAGTATGCTTTGGCAAAACAGAAAATTAAAAAGAACAATTGACAACACTTAGTTAGAATTTGCACCACCCCGACTCTTAACGCGGGGGTCGTTAGAGGCGACTAAGGGATATCCATCGGGGGCGGGCAGCAGCGCCCCTGCAGAACAATTCTACTAGCACCGAACTGCGATCCTCCCACATGAGATAAAAGCTAATAACGCACTTATCAGAGGGAGGCTGCGTCCAGCTGTGGACCAATATAGGCTGTTGAGGTTAGGCAGTTCTTTCTCACGAGTTAAGCAAAGCAAGTGTTGTCACCTAGATACTGACCTCTGCTACAATAGTGTTGTGGTTCTCGTAGAGCCAGGCGTCACAGGGCACCGTCTGGTTGAGCTCGAAGCTGTCAGGGCGGCAGGCGTCCCCCAGGGGGCGCAGGCGGGAGCAGCGCCCCCCGTCCGCGGGCAGCGCCCACTCGCCCCAGCCGGCCGTGCTGAACTCGGGGGGCGAAGACTCGCATTGCGGGACCACACATCTAGAATTACAGAACATCATGATTATATAATTCATATATAACATCAAATAAATAAATAATTTATATATGGTGGTAGGTGCCACGTAGGTACCATTCGTAACCAATCTTTGATATTTCCTAAGTAATCGCGTAAGTAGCTAGATTCGTAAACGATCGCGTAAGTTCTAAAAACCGTTACGCCAGTATTCTGTCCGTGCTTTATCACTCATCAGATCAGTGATCTACACTCAATTTCCCAATTCTGTGGTGATCTACCGTGGCGCCAGACCTACTCACTAACAAACCAGAACGCTTTTATTATATTCTAAGGCTGGCCTCAGACATCCGGAATGTCTTTCTGAATTCAGAAACGGAATTCAGAATCTGAAATCCGGCACCTTGCCTCACACATAATCTTAAAAACTCAGATTGATCAGTAGTCTCGTGGATCTCTACGTATACGTATACAGGGCCAGGTTAAGTCGATCTAGATCCTGGAGGGGGTTGTAGTTTCCATCATTCCCGATCCCGACTGATTTGACTATGTGTAACACACACTAAACTTAACCGTTCTCAAGATATTAGGCAAAAAACAGGGAAATTATAATGTTGTCCCATAGGGCCCCGCCGCCGGGATCTATTATCTACAAGTAGGAGTGCAATAACACCGCTACAAGATCGATTTCGAGCGGGACGACAAGACATGGTTCTTGCGAGTAAAAGTACAGAGCAGAGACGTGCACCGAATTTATTATGCGCCAAAACTGTTTTTACCTAATTAAAAGATAAAAAAACAACCTATCGAAAAATTAAGACAGAACTAAAAAATAAGTACTTCTAGGTTTCCTAGCAAAACAAAAACCGAAGAAAAAACGTGTGCCGTTCCTTTTTAATTAATCAATCAAAAAAGAGATAAAAAGAGATGGCAAAATGTGTGCAAAACATCTTTTATCAAAAAAATTACCTACCGAGAAAACTTTTACCAATCGTGTTTTTAAAACCCGTAATTCAAGATAAAAGAACGAAGTAACATTTCCATAAATTTGAAGGTGGTAGCTTTCACAGATTCCGAGATAAATAACAATTTCGATGTAGAAAATTGCTTACGGCACACTGTTAAACCGGTAAACAAGCGCCAGTAGTGTAACAGGAACATACCTACCTACGTAACAAAAAGCTGAACATAGAACTTGTTCTTTTTTCAACATAAAACAGCTGGGCATTTCCCAGTAATAATATCTGCTCCAGACAACGAGTAGACAAGAGACCAATCCGTATTTTAGAAGAGGAAGTGCTTCATTGCTGCTTTTAGCGCCGACCTGGTTCAATTGAATTACAGGGTCCATTTTGTCATCGGACACTTGACCACTTATAACCAGACGCACGCAGTGCATGCAGTATTATCAGATTATCTAGATTCTAGAGGATAAAAAAGCTTGGGGCGGGTAGCAAAACCCGTTCCAAGCTTTTTAACTCGAAAAATAATCAACACTAACCGGCTAAAGGTTTCTTCATCGCTTGTTTAGGTAGTTCAGTCTACGTACCAAAGCGACAGAAATAAAAAATATCCTTGTCAGTGTTCAATTTTATTACTTGACCTTTAAGTGTAGGTAGGTACCTACGTTAAATGTATTTATGGAAATAAAGCATTTTTGAATTTTTAAATGTTAAGTACCTACCTGCCTAGGTATTATACATATATAAGTGGTATATAGTAGGTAGGTAGGTAGATATTAGTCGATTAGCTACTTATGCATCTTGATTCTTAACCAATGTACATTATAAATATAAAGATGAAAATATTTCGGTACAATTCCGCGAAAGTTAGGTATTTACCATTGATTTAAAAAGGGAAGATAGGTTACGTTCTCCCAGCGCTTACTCAAAAATTGGCATGTGTTACAAGTTACAACTACACGCAAACACATACGCTCACAGTTATATTTTCAGTCCTGTGCAATACAAAGAAGAACAAAGACGGAAAGACGTATCTAGGCTTACATATCTATGTATCTAGGACCGAAGTGAGACTGAGACAACAATATTTCACGCGAATCACGACCGCCCGTTCCGCCGGTCAGACGGTGACTGATGTGGGAGAACACAATTTTACACAATTTGAGGTTGCCACTTTCGAGCAACCAGTGCCTCATCTTCGTTTTTAATAAATCAATGGTATTTACAACGGGATATTTACCATGATTTAAGTTTTGAGCTTTCCAATATTTCGGCACAGTTTCATGCGCCATGATCACGGAATAACTTTAGTATGATGATTATTTAGATGAACCATGATGGAGGCCCGCATTATGAAAGCTTACTCAGTCATAGAGCCTTGCTTGAGTGACGTTTATGCCATAGAAAAGCGTTGCTCAAGCATAGATTGACGACTGAGCAAGCTTTCATAATACGGGCCTTAGACAAGTCATTTTTTTACTATATAAACAGCTTGATAAATAATCTCTAATTCACTCCAATTTTTTGTCCACTAGCGGAAGAAGTGAAAATAAAACCACTAGCAAGTTTATCGCATTCAACTAATACAATCTTTGCATATCTAAGTCTAACACGTTGTCCAATCCATTGTCTTAAGAAGCCCGAAAACTTTACAACCTTACTTTAAGTTTTTTCTGTAGAAATTAGTTTTTAGTTTTCATTTATGTAATATGTTATAAATATTGTAAATATGTACCAATTAGGCGATGTGGTCGCTCTGCGACAAAGCCTTTTGTTGTGTGGTGTAATACAATTTTCGGTGTGGAACTGGGCGGGGCCGGCCAAGCATTAACATTATTAACGTAATCATGTATGGAGTAATATGCTTTCTTGATAAGATTTCGTTTTATGCACAGTTTAAAACGAATAGGGAGCTCAGTTGATTCCGAGATGCCTTCCTCTTAGCAGGTAAACTCCGGTCTGCTCTACCAAACATTAGATAACAATCTCCACGCGAACATGACTGTCTGGTCTTTTTTTTTTTTTTTTTTACGGTAAATAGACCTTTGTTTGACCGCAATCTCACCTGATGGAAAGCGAAGATGCGGCCGACGGTGTATCACGAAGGTCTAGAACTTAGTAATAGAGACATAAAACACAAAATTAAAAAGTGGTTAAATGAACTTGAGTATGATGAAGTTGAACAGATGATGAATAGAAGTTAAGGTTGTTCATAAGTACCCTAAATATGTAAAACAATTTTTTTTATACAAGACACCATTTCCTCTTAACTAGTTAATAGTATAATTTATAATATATTGTATTATTAGATTACCTAATACAAGCATTAGAATAATTAAATAAATAGTGTAATTTTTCATAGCATTTCCTTGTCTAGTTTCTTATTTTGTTTTAATTTACTTATTGTAATAGATATGTAATGTATATTAATCAAGTACATTGTAATGTAGTTTTGGAAGTATCTTCGTGTAACTCCATATCGTAATTTTTGCATGTTTATTTGTAGTTATTCCCAATTTGTATTCACTCATTAATAAATCAAAATCAAGGTTAGTTATTATTTATAGTGGTGTAACATAATTAACTGTTTATTATAAACTGGAGAAGCCACTGGCTCCTGAAACACAGTTTCTAACTAGTTCAGGAGCCTATGGACTCATAACTGAATGTTAACTTCAGTTATGAGTCCATAAGAAATTTTTACTTTTTTACTTTTACTTTTACTTTTAGAAGATACCTATTCACCCTTGTCTTGAAGAGACCCAGGTTGTAATTGGCCGGAAAAAAAAAAAGTCTGAAGACAAAGGTCGTCATTCGTGTTTTCCCTACCACATACATACCTACTACGTAGGTAACTGACAACAGTTTTATCTGACGATAAAGATATTTCACTGTACTTACGTAATTGTAGATTAAACTTCTATACATTTTATATTTTTAACCGACTTCAAAAAAAGGAGGAGGTTCTCAATTCAACTGTTTTATTTATGTTTGTTACCTTAGAACTTTTGACTGGATGGTCCAATTTTCATAATTCTTTTACTCATTGATTAATTAAAAATCTTTTTAATTAATCAATGTTGTTACTTCTGAACTTTTGACTTGGTTGTTGATCAGATTTTGATAAAAAAATATTTGAAAGCCGGTGCTTGTCGTGTGGTCCCATTTTAATTTGGTTTTGACAATGGGGATCCATGAAAATCCATGAAAAAACTATAAATAATGAAGTCGGTTTATAGTTTTTTACAACAAAATTATTTATATAGATAAATAATTAATTTTGTGTTAATCATATTGATCAATTTTAGATCTTCATATACTTACCATTACAATTTTTCAAGAAGCTTTGTGTCCTTCCCCGGGGTACTATGCCTGCCAAATTTCATCAGCCGTTTAGGTGTGAAAGGTACATAAGTTACTTTGAAGTTATTTCTTATTAGAATAGGTACCTCTTTATTAAATAATTGATTTTGTCAGATACTTCCCGTGCGGTCCTATTTAAATTTGGTTCAGTTCTGACAAATGGCATCCATGAGAAATTCATATCACCATCCCCCTTCCACTCCAGGACAAGCAGACGCACAGCGCAATACCATCCATACTTGGTGGACGTACCCTCCACTCGCACTAAGCGGTTTTCCTCCACCTTTATTATTCGCACCGCAAAGGAATGGAACTCACTCCCTGTCTCTGTTTTCCCGGCCAATTACAACCTGGGTCTCTTCATGACAAGGGTGAATAGGTATCTTCTAGACCTTTGTGATACACCGTCGGCCGCATCTTCGCTTTCCATCAGGTGAGATTGCGGTCAATCAAAGAATTATATGGTTTTGTCATGGATTCCATAGTCAAAGCTGGACCAAATTGAAACGGGACCACACGGGAAGCACCAGCTCTCCAATATTTTTATCAAAATCTGATCAACAACCAAGTCAAAAGTTAAGTAACAACATTGATTAATTAAAAAGATTTTTAATTAATCAATGAGTAACAAACATAAAAAAATACAGTCGAATTGAGAACGAAGAGTCATCCCACCTGACCGGAGGGCTCTAAACTACGTTTGCTGAGTCGCGGTCTCCACTCAAGAACTCGTTTATCCCATCGGCTGTATATGGCCCACTGCATCTTCAGCTTGCTTATTCTTTGAGCTATGTCGATAACTTTGGTTCTCTGTCGGATGTATTCGTTACGAATCCTATCCTTCAGAGAGACTCCGAGTATAGCTCTTTCCATAGCTCGCTGAGCGACTTTGTGGACCAGCTCTATCGTGAGTGTCCACGTCTCAGCTCCGTAGGCCATGACCGGTAGGACGCACTGATTGAAAACTTTGGTTTTCAAGCATTGCGGTGTATGTGAATAGTCCAACATTATTATTATTTGTTTTCAAGTATTTTGTCCACCCGTGGAAGAAGAATCACCTGTAGGGGATCGTCCCGGCCATGAAAATGTACTGGCAGTTGTGGACTGCGGCGAAGATGTTGGTCACGAGGACGATCAGGAAGATCTTCATCTGGAAGCGGCCGCACTGGCCCAGCTCCTCGAGGATCGGGTCGAGGTCGATCATGCAGCCTCCTCCTCATTAGTCTCCACTTCCGGAATGGAGCAACAGAGGCCGATGCCCAGCTGTGGGTCTCACGAGCGGACTCGATGGATGGATTCTCTCTCTGATGCGAGCCGGGGGGTAACTACTGTTGCTACTGCGAGCATTTATTTACATTTTAAAATAATAAAAATATTTATTTATTGTTGTGAGAGTTTGAAGTTGAAGTAAACTTACCACAGATTTATAAGTATATTAGCGTAGCGCTATATTCTCTTTGTAAGTATAGAAACCAAAGGCGCTATGCTAAGATAGAAACAAACTTCCAATGTATTATCTTTGGTAATTGTGTTCTTTTTGAACATAGAGTTTATAAAGTACTTGTAGACGAGGCCTGTATTCTAGGTAGCCTACAGGGGTTGTATGATAGACAATTCTAAGGCTGATTAACCTCTTTGCAGTAAGCCTTTGCAATATTTGGGTGTTTATGGTTCTGTTCGTCCAAATCAACGGTTCTGAAGAGGTTCTGAATGTAACAGACAATCTTTATGAAACGGATACGACGTTCAATATTGACAACTGTCGAGTGGTCTTTCCGGATTGGGAGCTATGATGGCGGTTAGCAAACAACGAGGACCATCTTAGACCGATCAATGAAAAGAATGCTCGTTATTATCAGTTGTTATTGAAATTTATAGCATTCAGGGCTCCGCCGTGTGCGTGAGTCTTTATCAGAAGTGGGATAAACCCATGTTTTACGCTCACAGATGTTTTACCAAGAATGGAAAAGTTCGATGGATTCACATCAAAATGATGACACTCAACAGGTCGACATTTTATGCTGTGACAAATCTGAGCTGGCGACCAAACCTGAATTCTTACGAGAATTTAACTAAGAAGCTTTATGGATGTACAGTAATACAATTGGTTTGTAATGATGTGATGACTGATAAGGGTATGGCTGTTTTACACTAAAATTACCGGTTTTTATAATGCACCTGGATTGATTTGTTTGTACGTAGGTACCTAGACTAGGTAGCATGGTTATTACTATGTAAGCAGTTCAATTTTCATGAGTTTTATTGTGATATGAACCAACGTTTGCTTGATGTTAATTAATCTTGAGAAAGAAATGACTCAAATATCTCGTACAGTTCGTACCTAGCTAGCCAAAGCTGATCAAGTGGCTTTTCCCAAGGATAAAGCATAGCAGGTAAAGATAATTATGTCCTATAGTGTTATTGATGATAGCCTGTGTCGTGTCAATTGCACAACATGCCTGTCGGATGCATTTTTCTGTTGTGATTTATTGGTTTCAGGCTTCAGTAGAAGTGGAGGATGCCAGACAGTACATGCTTGCAGGTCACATGGATCATAGAGGCAAATAAAGATTTTATGATTGACATTGGTTGGAGCCAAAACTACGGGTGATGATACCAGCCAGAGGATTAACTTTGCCTGGAACGACTGGGAATTAAGGGTCCTCATCACAACGCTAAGCGCACACCTACCTACCTACTTCTGAATGGTTTCAGTTCCAAAGTTAGTGGTTGTTCATTTGAAAAAAAAAGTGAAACAATAAAATTTGTTTGTGTTGATTATTTTGTTATACCTACTGCCCTACTGCTTAATATTGTCTCGCATTATGTTGTTCTGTTGTGTGTTATTTTGTAACACTCTTGTATTTACTTGTTTGGTTTTGATCTTTGTTTCTGCTATGCTGTTTTTGCTGGAAGTTGAGGTCTTTTTGTGGTATCTTGGACATGGTGGTGATTAGCAGAACTGGTGTGAACATCTTGGGTTTTTACACTCAGAATAGATCCTTGAGATGTGATTGGTAGCCGTCTGCTTAGACGCGTGTGAGTGAGCATATTGAGTACGGTGTCTCAATATTAGTTCTACAAGCATACGGTGTTGCTTGGCAGAACAGTTGTGAGCATCTTGGGTTGCTACACCCAAGATTATCCTTCAGACATGCACGGTGGCTGTCTGCTTGGATGTGTGTGTGCGTATTGAGTACGGTGTCTCAATATTAGTTCTACAAGCATACGGTGTTGCTTGGCAGAACAGTTGTGAGCATCTTGGGTTGCTACACCCAAGATTATCCTTCAGACATGCACGGTGGCTGTCTGCTTGGATGTGTGTGTGCGTATTGAGTACGGTGTCTCAATATTAGTTCTACAAGCATACGGTGTTGCTTGGCAGAACAGTTGTGAGCATCTTGGGTTGCTACACCCAAGATTATCCTTCAGACGTGAACCGTGTCCGTCTGCTTGGATGTGTGTGTGCGTATTGAGGACGGTGTCTCAATATTAGTTCTACAAGCATACGGCGTTGCTTGGCAGAGCTGTTGTGGGCGTCTTGGGTCCCCCTACACCCAAGACTCCAGACATACACGGTGGATGTCTGGCTAGATGTTGTTTTGTGGCATTGAGTTGCTTATTGTAAGTTTGTTGTCGTCTGACCTAGTGTCATGTTTAGTAAATTTGTTGTTGGCTTGTGGTCAAGCAGTTCCTTGTTTTGGGTCCCCTGATATATCTGGTGGTGCCACCGCGGATCTCATCTGTGGTCGGTAACTACCATTGGTTGATCTGTTGGTATGTTCGTGCCTAGAGTACGTTGTTCTCGAGAAATGAAACAATTGGCCGGAGTTCTTATGTTTGTTGTATATTGATGATTTGTCTGTTTGCAGCTGACTGAAGCTAGGTGTAGGGAATTGGTGGAGTAACCGGGCTGCGGTGACAAGAGCGACGCGACGGTGCAGACATGCGTTTGCTGGTCTGTGCATTGATCATACCTAGAAGAATGATGTCAGGTTGGACGAGCGATTTTATGACTTTATCGGAGCCTGCCGTTCTTTATTAATTATTTGTGCGCCCGTGGTAAGTACAGGGAGTGCAGATGCTCCAGGGTGAGTCTGTTTTTATTATCTTCAATTGTATTGCAATGTTCAACAAAAACGAACTATACGCTAAGTTTGTTAACGAGGCCATTTCTACTCGCGGCGGTTGGCCGAGGCGATAGCTGTTTCGTTCTCCGGAGTGCAGGCATGGATCTGGCAGTGTTGTGCTTACTTCTACTGCCGCTGCTGTCCCCAAACGAAAATGCTTTTTTGTGGAGCATCATCTATACACCCTCGCAACGACATTCCAGCTCGAGATGCTACATGCATAAAGTGTAATGGAAAGGGCCACTATGGAAAAGTCTGTCGTAGCAGGACACCGACACCTGCTTCAACAACGGAAACGGATGACTGCGGCCACTGCAGTATAATATCTGCGGCGGCACCGACTTCACTGCGCAAGGCAATGGTGACAGTTATTACTAAGGGAGTTCGAGCAGAAGCCTTGATTGACACCGGGAGCTCCCTGAGCTTCGTCAATGAGGACTCTGCCAGTCTCTGTCAACTGAAGAAGAGGCGTTGCGACCAAACTATTTCTATGGCTTCCTTATCTCACAAGTCATAGGTTAACGGCTCGACTCTCCAGAATGTTAGGATCGGAGACAATGCCTTTAACAACGTCAATCTCCCGATTGTGAATAACTTATGTGCCGACGTTATAATTGGCCATGACGTCTTAGAATCACACTCGACTCTAGCTAGAATTCAAATTTGGTGGACCGAAAGATAAGTTAAAGGTTTGCAGCGTAGCTGCAGCCTCTGTCCCTGCTGTATCCCTATTTTCTAATGTCACGGCGGACTGCAAACCTATCGCTGCGAAATGAAGGAAAGAATCATAGAAGAAGGTCTGTCACCTTGGCGAGCGCAGGTTTTAATCACGAAAAATGCAATCACAAGAGGCGGATGGTAATAGATTACTCGCAAACCATCAACAAATATACACAATTGGATGCCTTTGCCTACTCGTTACCCAACATTGAAGAGATGATAACAAAGGTAGCTAAATACGCGATTATTAGCGCTATAGATTTACAGAGCGCATACCACCACGTGCCCATCTTGCCTGACGAAAAAAACCTTCACAGCTTTCGAGACATGTGGTAACCTGTATCATTTTCGTAGAATTCCGTTTGGTGTTACCAACGGTGTGTCTAGTTTCCAAAGAACTGTCTGGCTGGCTCATCAGAACCGAAAACCTAAACGGTACTTTTGCCTACATTTATGATATTACTGTATGTGGAAAGACACAGGAAGAGCACGATAAAAATCTTAGACTATTTGTCAAAGCTGTGGAGAAGTACAACCTTACCCTAAACAAAGAAAAGAGCAAGTTCACACAGTCGACTATAAACATTCTTGGCTATACATTTGAAAATCATGTTATTATGCCAGTTAGTGAGCGACTGAAACCGCTTCTAAATATGCCCCCACCCAATGATGTAGTTTCTCTTCGAAGGACTCTCGGTATGTTCGCACACTATTTGTAGTGGTTTCCTAGTTTTTCATAGAGAATCTATCCTATGGTGCATACCAAAAGTTTACCCTTAAGCTCAGACGCAGTAAAATGTTTCGAGGACCTGAAATCTGTTATAGCAAAGTCACGCCATAGACGACAACACTAAAAGGTAACCTTTTAGTATCGAGACTGACGCTTCCGGGCATTCCATCGCCGCTACATTATCACAGAATTCGAGGCCCATCTCCTTTCACTCAAGGACCCTCAATCAGAGCGAGCGAAATCACTCAGCGGTAGAGAAAAAAGCCTATGACATCGTTGAAGCTCTGAAGAAATGGCGCCATGTTCTTATCGGTAGACCGTTCAAATTCATCACGGACCAACGATTTGTTTCCTTCATGTTTGTTGCAAAACATACAAGTAAAATTAAAAATGAGAAGATCCAGAGATGGCGGCTGGTACTGGCACCATACAGATATGATATTAGTTTCTACATTCACGTGGCATTGCTACTAGCAGAACTACGGCCTACAATCCTCAAGGCAACGGCCAAGTCGAGAAATTGAATTCCACGCTATGGAAAACAGTACAGCTCTCTCTGCGTTCGCTCAACATGCCTATAGAAAATTGGGAGCATGTACTTAATGTGGCTCTCCACTAGATTAGATCGCTCTTATGCACAGCTACTAACTGCACGCCACATGAGCCTGTTCACACATCCGCAAAGATCAATGAATGGTCACAGTATTCCAACATGGCTAACCAATTTGGGGCAAGTCCTCATGCGCTGTTTTGACCGTTCTAATAAGTATCAGCCTGTGGTGGAAGAAGTGGAGCTGCTTCAAGCGAATCCAGATTACTCATATGTGAGACTCAAGATGGAAGAGAAACCACCGTCTCGAATCGACCTTGCGCCTGTCGAAGGGCAAGGGGAAATTATTTTGGATCAACCGGATGTAATCTAAGTAGGTATCGTAAGGTCGGCCAACTGTGTCGGTTCTGATACGTCTGCTGGCGTGGTGGCCAAAAGCTGTATTAGTTACCCTATGGCGTCCGTGGACTGACGCATTGTCAGGCATTGGCCGTGTAGACGAGGCCTGTATTCTAGGTAGCCTACAGGGGTTGTATGATAGACAATTCTAAGGCTGATTAACCTCTTTGCAGTAAGCCTTTGCAATATTTGGGTGTTTATGGTTCTGTTCGTCCAAATCAACGGTTCTGAAGAGGTTCTGAATGTAACAGACAATCTTTATGAAACGGATACGACGTTCAATATTGACAACTGTCGAGTGGTCTTTCCGGATTGGGAGCTATGATGGCGGTTAGCAAACAACGAGGACCATCTTAGACCGATCAATGAAAAGAATGCTCGTTATTATCAGTTGTTATTGAAATTTATAGCATTCAGGGCTCCGCCGTGTGCGTGAGTCTTTATACTAGTTTTTGAATTAACGCTTTAACCTGATAGAACAAATTACTCTATGGTAAGCTGAACTGATTGCTACGTTGTGAATGTCAGAGCCGTAGACCGAGCATCTACTCGTTTAAAAAAATAGGCGTACTACCTCTCCTAGACGTCAGAGAGGTCAGACCTAACGACGAGTTCTGTGGGTAGTAATTATATGCCTCAGTTGTATGCTTTTTGCTCTGTGGTGCAGAAAATCAATGGGTGGAACGTAGGGAGAGGCACAAACTAATAGGGTGCTAACGCATCGTAGAGGCAGAAAATTATTATTTCTTTGATTTACTCAAAACTCGGTATTAAGAATGAATCACGTACTTCTTATTTTTACAAAACTAACCCTTTGTAAATGTGCAATTTTCTGAAATTTCACTGTTTGCAGCTACTATACATATATTAATAGGTAGGTGTGCTACGACTTGGCCGTGCTACAATACAAACCAAAATAAAACTTCATGTGCGAGTTGAACTCGCGCACCGAGGCCGAGGGTGAACAATATTATGGTTCTAGTCAAGTACCCTCCCTATCGGTAAAATTACAAAACGGTTTTCGGATTTCATTTGTCCTATATCACCTTGCTTAAAAGGGTTCCTTTTTCCTTTTTAGGATCGGAAGCCTAAAAATAGCTTGACTTTAAATCTGATTAATAAAATGATTATAAATACCTTCGTAGAATTTCCTTGCGTGGAAATGTATGTGGGAGGATAGCCGAAAGAAAGCGACAAAACGTTATTTTAATCTAAACTTTATTAAAAGACCAAATTTATAATACACAGTTTTATTAGCGTATAATAATTACTAATTAATTAATTTTAGTAGGATAATAAAGATCAGTTACAAACAAAGATAATCATAATATTTAAAAGTACCTTATATAGTTTTAATCGACAAGTCAATTTAATTTAATTATTAACTAAGTGGGTTCATACCTGGTTATTCACCTGGAACGGTTCAGAGCACCGTAATGGTGCCGTGCCCGTGGCGGAGCAACTTCTGAGCCGTTGAGAGTGCTACACGGCCTTTTTATGCCACGGCTCGAATGTCAGTGGCGTGATGGCTGGCGGTGGGGAGCGTAGTACTCTAGTCAAGTTCTCTACTTAGCAAAAACGGAAGTACCGTAAAACGGGGTGACTTTGATTAATTTTGAAATGAAAATGTCTGCTACATCTTTATTTTCAAATGTAAAAATTTATAAAAAATAGTAGAATGGTGGACATACTAAATACTTTATTATAAAAAGAAGAAAAAATAAAAAAACTTTCAATTTTTGACATAAAAAAATAAAAACCGCGTAATCAAACTTATAATCCATTTGGGGTTACTTTGATACCACCTGTTTTTTTAACTAATATTGATAGACACCCCGAATAGGAACAAAATCCAATTTAAAAAAAATAATTGAGAATTATCGTTTTCGAAGTAGGATTTTTTTAATTATTTTGGGGCTACTTTGATCTAAGGGGTGAAATTGATAGTAAGTAAACATTATTTAATTAAATAAATAAAGGCATAGGTATCATGAACTTTTTTATTAAAGAAATATACGACACTTCAATTCTTTATATATCCAATCAACAACCAACATCAGCCTCATTCAGCCATCAATTTAAACACAAATCAGTAAAAACAGAGCAACAAGCTTACTAACATTAAACACTAGCTTCAAAACTTACAACAAAAAATATTTCAAAAAGCATATAGGTAGGTTTACCTACCTACCTCAGCATATTTTGCTAATCGGTAATCAGTCTTAATCATTTAAACAGAGCAATAGCTTCATACGCATGCCTTTATATTTATTGTACAATGTCCCAAATGGAATTTGAAGTTGTATAGAAGCATTTCGGGTCCCTGCAGCCTTCTTATAAGTTCTAACCATGATACATTGATGAAACTGGAAAAAAATAATATTTTCGTTTAAAAAAATGGTGTTTAATTATGCACGCACATAATTTATTGAATAAAGACATCATTTTATACGCTACCTAACATCATACTGTCAATCAAATGTTTCGTAGTTCGCGCGCATCGCAAAAATTTACGCTCATATTTTTTTTCTAGCGCCAAATGAAATGTAACTTTAAAAAACAATCAAATAAAGTTTTAGGGGCGAGATTGAATACTACTACTTGGATAAATAAAACATTTTAATATTACTAGGGCGAGATTGATAGCTATCAATGTCGCCCCTAGGGCATATCAATGTAGCCCCGGTATACAAAAGTACTCATTAAAATCAAAATGGCGACCGCAACTAGATCACATCGCAATAATTACATTCACAAAGAAACAAACAATAACGTTGTGCATTTACTATAAATAAAAATTAAATACATACGGTTGTACATTTGAAGTTCTGCAGGTCGAATTTTCTTGCTTATTTCCCCACCAACAGTAAATTATTATTTTCTTCATGCACAGGCACCTTCTAGCACGGACACTTTGAGAAATGGTCGCCAGAATGTCAGTCTTGCCAACACAAAAAAAAAATATTCATTGCGTTTCGTATTACGGAGAAAATTAAAAAATAGCATACATTTTGAGTAATCATCAATGTCACCCCGGTTCTCAAAGACACCCCGTTTTACGGTACTAGTTTTATTGAAACGGAAGTACTTGCAAAATAGTCGTGAAAATTATTAGATAGATAAAACAGGAATAGTACTTCTAACTTTAAAAAATAGAACGGAAATACTTTCAAAAATAAAATATAATGAGGTCTTTTAAATTGGTAGAAAGTAAAATATCCAAATATATTTTTAACAAAAATCAGTAAAGCTCCCACACGGCCATTCTGACGAGCAGCCCAAAATGGCTCGCGAATAGAACAACATTTTTTATTTCTATGTCAAATCACATGACCAAATAAATAAGGCCAAATCACATGGCATCGAGATCAGGTACCCGTCAAATCTTGCAACCAAATCACATGGCCAATGTCAAGCTACATGACGTACCGCATACCTGCCAAATCACATGGCAAACTGTCAAATCACATGACACACTGTCAAATCACATGACAGTTTAATCTCATTTTATACCAGCATGACTTTTTACAATAATTATTTCTTATGATACATAGATCTTATATAATAACGAAAAAAATATTAAATTTTGTTGCGGTTGCCTGAGATGTCAGTGATCGTTTGGCCAGACGCACACTTATGTCTCAAACAATCGCCCAAAATCTTTACATTTACTCATAATCATAACTCATAGTACATTACTAATCAGATATATCTAGCGAATCAATTAACTCTGTTCCCATGTCAGAAGTTACAGCTCTCACATTATCATGAGACACATACAATTCATTTCCAGTTTCGTATACTTTCACAGTATATCTGTCATTTTCATTTACTTGCGTGATGACACACGGACCCTTAAATTTGCTATCAAGTTTATTGATTGCTCGCAGATTCTGTTTTATCAACACAACATCTCCTACCTTATAAGGTACTATTTTAGCTTTAGTTTTATCAAACTCTATCTTTTGTTTTTGAGCTTGTTCATCAATCTTTTGTTTAGATTCTCGGCGACAAGCCTCGAGATCAAAACGTTCGACATCATTTACTAACGCAGATATAGCGGGAGATGACTGATTGCATCCCATGAGGAGCTGGAAGGGCGTATGACCCGTGCTTTTACTGAAGGTACTGTTAATTGCTAGTTGCACTTCGCCTACTGCATCTTTCCAACTCCTCTTGGTGGTGTTTTCTACAATAGTGAAGCAGTTTGTCAGAACCTTCATCATTCGCTCAACCTGTCCGTTTGCACGACTTACACCACTAGCTATAAAATGTAATTCTATTGACCAATTATCGCAAAATTGCCTTAGTTCTTTACCCGTATAGGAAGCAGCCTGATCACACACGATTCGCTTAGGCGTGCCAAAGACATAGATCAATTCTTTTAGACAATTAACAGTTGCTGCTGCTGTAAGATTGCTGACAGGTTTCATAAAACAATATTTTGTGAACGCATCAATAAAAACTACCGCACATTGCTTAGTAGGCTTGCCTCCGCTCAGTTTACCGGTTGTGTCCATATGAACAGTGTGAAAGGGGACTGGTGGCTTATCTATTGGATGAAGGGATATTTGACGTGAACCAGATTGGCTTTTATTAACCTTGCATGTCAGGCAATTTTGAACGAACTTACGGGTGTATTTAGACATATTTGGAAACCAGAATTGCTCTCTAATTTTTTCCAAGGTTTTTTCCCAGCCAAAATGTTTCAGAGAATCATGATAAATCTGTATGATATTCCAACGGTAACTTTTGGGGACAAAAAGACATTTCTTAATTTTGTTATTTTTTGTGCTAAATACTCGGTATAGTAATCCCTCGCGTATTTCGTAGGAAGGGGCCAAATTCTTGTCAATGCTACCATTTGTAATAGACTCAATTAGGTCTTTTGTTTCTGGATCATTATTTTGCTCGACTGCTAACCATTGACTGTAATTTTGAACATTATTGATATTTAAAGTTGTCATCGGATTACGACTGAGATAGTCAACATGAGGAATACGTTCTCCCTTTCGATATTCAATTTCAAAGTTAAATGACTGTAAATATGACCACCACCTATGTACCCTGGGAAGCAATTCTTTTTTATTGCGGGAAGCTTTAAGGGAATTGCAGTCAGTTACTAGTTTAAATGGTTTCCCAAGTAAGTAATGTCGAAAATGTTTGATCGCCCTAACAACTGCCAATGTTTCTAACTCGTAAGAGTGATACCGACTTTCAACTTCTGTAGTACGCATACTGAAATATTCCACAACTTTCATTTGCCCATCGTGTTTTTGAAAAAGAATTCCACCTAAACCTGCGGAACTGGCATCAGTGTGGAGTTCTACTGACCTTATGGGATCAAATAAGGTGAGAACCGGCGCAGAAGAGAGATGTTCAATTACAGAATTCCTAGCGATGTCGTGATCATGTGTCCAATCCCATTTAGTATTGTTTCGTGTTAAATTGTATAAAGGGATCATTAACAAAGAGAAATTTGGGATAAATTTTCGGAAATACCCAGCCAAGCCACAAAATTGTCGGACTTGCTTCACATTGGTTGGTATAGGGGAGTTTAGCAAAGCTTTAACTTTACCTGGGCTAGGTTTTACTTGACCGTTGGAGACAATTCTGCCTAAATACTCGATTTCAGTTTGTAAGAACTTACATTTTTTTACATTTAGAGCAAACCCAGAATTTTGTAGAGAATCAAGAACGGTTTTTAGATTTTCAATGCCTTGTTCGGCCGTTTCTGAATAGACAACTACATCATCGATATATATCAAGACAAACTTATCGATGTATGGTTTGAGTGCGGTGTTAATAGCGCGTTGGAAGACAGATGGCGCATTGCAAAGTCCAAATGGCATACGTAAGAATTCAAATTGACCGTCAGGGGTAACAAAAGCAGTTTTTTCTATTGAATCCTGAGAGATGGGAATTTGGTGAAACCCTGCTGCCATGTCTAAAATGGTGAAATATTTTGCTTTCGAAAGTTTGCTAATATGGTCATCAATGATTGGAAGTGGAAAATTATCACGAACAGTGTTACTATTTAGCTCTCTATAGTCAACACACATTCGGTCACTGCCGTCCTTTTTTTTTACAAGCAGTATTGGACTAGCAAAAGGAGAGTTGCTATCTCGAATTATATTATTTTCCTTTAAATCTTTTATTAATTCTTTGACATGTTCACGTTCGGCTGGTGCGAGGCGGTATGGCCGCCTTTGGACAATTTTATCTGGATTTTTCAAACGAATGGTTAGTTCGCCAGTAGTGACTTGAGAAACAGCATTGCCAGACGTAAACATGTCAGAATGTGAGTGAAGCATATGGCATAGCAGTTTCCTATTTTCGGAATCGATTTCTTGGTTAACGTTAATTGAATCAAGATCATTTTTTTCAACAAAGTTAATGTGGTACGATTTACGTGATATTTTAGTGGATTCTTTCGTAAATGTAACTTCAATTCCCGGAATTTCTAGAAGGTTTTGACCAAGTAATACATCGTATTGAATGTATTTATCTGGGACCAGAACAAAGTCTAACTCGATGTTATGACCGTCAACACAAACCATACAAAGCTTTTTACGTAATGAACTAAACGAATGATCACCAACACCTCGTAGGTGTGTGATTTCGTAAGTAATCTTTCCTTTAACGGAATCTCCTACACTTTCACGCATAAGGGAACATTCAGCACCACTGTCTATAAGACAAGTATATTCGTGGTCGTCAATTAGGATAGAGTTATATTTTTTTGGTGTCACAACGAGAGCATTGACATTAGTGGGTTTTTCTTCTTGGGATACCTTGTTTAGACGCTTGAAACAGTTATCAAAGGTGTGTCCCTTTCGATGGCAAAAACTACAGGGTAATGATGGTTTAGGCGTGTCTGTTGGTTTTGTGTTAGTAGCGGCGGAAGAAGATGCAGTTTTTTGATCGGAATTTTTAAAAGCCTGAGAACGACATTCTTTTTGAAGGTGACCTACTTTGTGGCATTTGTGGCATCGTTTGGATTTATTGTCTTGCGATGGGTTAGACCTAAACCGTTTAGCCGATACGTTGTGATCAGGTTCCTTGCCGGGTCTTTTTCTATTGTATGAATTGAGACTTTGAATTAAATGAGGCAAAGTTTTTGGTGTAAGCCGTAACAAGTCAGAACGAATGCGAAAATCAGACATACCTGAGATTACTGCTTCTACGAGACGCTGCTCAGTCATCTCCACACCAATCGCCTTTTTCGCCAACTCCCACTTTCGTGTAGCATATTCTGCAAGACTGCTGGCTTGATCACTGGTGTAGTCCATGAAGTGTGTCAAATCGTCGTAGTAGCGTGCTTCATCTGCAAAGGTTTCGACAAGACCCAGTTTAAGCTCAGACCAGGTAGTTAAACTAGAGTAATTACGACGTGCCCATTCTGCTGCCCGTCCTTTAAGATGTTTTCTGGTCAAATTTAGGATTTCTCTGTCTGTAAGTTCATATTCGGCCTTAATATCTTCAATATTTTTGCACCAGATTTGAATTGTATCAGACCGATCATCAGGGTCAAAAGCGGGGACATAAATATGTTCGAGACTTCGCATTCGCGGAATGGGTCGACTTTGAGGTGGGTTGAAAGCTTGAGCGGTAGTGCGAATCAGTTTAGTCATCATTTCTTGCATCATATTTTGCATGAAACTAATAGGAATGAAGTCTACTGCCCTTGAATTATCCGGTGCGGAGTAGGCCTCACTCGAAGCTGTGGCGCCCTCGGCACCTGTAGCGTTGTGCGTCGCCGCGTCGGCTGCGGCCCAGGCATCACTGGTCACGTGGCCGCTCGCGGAGGTAGTGGATGGACGGCGGCCAGAGGCAGACATCCCAAGTACTGGCGAAGTCTGGCTTGTAGGAGGATTGGTCTGCAACCGTTGAGCTGGTAAAGCAGCCAACTCGTCCTCGTCCTGATCCATGAATCACCTGGAATCATAAATTTTATGGGCGTAGTTTAAGTTATCCAAATCCTATCCCACTTCTGATGTGGGAGGATAGCCGAAAGAAAGCGACAAAACGTTATTTTAATCTAAACTTTATTAAAAGACCAAATTTATAATACACAGTTTTATTAGCGTATAATAATTACTAATTAATTAATTTTAGTAGGATAATAAAGATCAGTTACAAACAAAGATAATCATAATATTTAAAAGTACCTTATATAGTTTTAATCGACAAGTCAATTTAATTTAATTATTAACTAAGTGGGTTCATACCTGGTTATTCACCTGGAACGGTTCAGAGCACCGTAATGGTGCCGTGCCCGTGGCGGAGCAACTTCTGAGCCGTTGAGAGGCACACAACACGGCCTTTTTATGCCACGGCTCGAATGTCAGTGGCGTGATGGCTGGCGGTGGGGAGCGTAGTACTCTAGTCAAGTTCTCTACTTAGCAAAAACGGAAGTACTAGTTTTATTGAAACGGAAGTACTTGCAAAATAGTCGTGAAAATTATTAGATAGATAAAACAGGAATAGTACTTCTAACTTTAAAAAATAGAACGGAAATACTTTCAAAAATAAAATATAATGAGGTCTTTTAAATTGGTAGAAAGTAAAATATCCAAATATATTTTTAACAAAAATCAGTAAAGCTCCCACATGTAGGTGAGTAGTGAAGTGAACAATGCAACAGACGACAATAGACGACAATAGATAAGCACAGACATCCAAGTTAATCGACCGTGGGATCGCAATCATATCATACCCAGTAGTACTGTGAGTGAACGTCGCAAAATGCGATGCGTACGCGCATAGGGTCATCACTGCTCTGTCATTGCAGTACAACTAAAAGTGTTAGTTCACTGAAACGGCGCGACTATTCTCTTTTTGAACAGATTCTTTTCCCACAGCAGGTGTACTTCCGTTTGACATTTTGAAATTTTACTAATTACCTATACCTAATGCTAGCGGCAACGCGTGCGCTTTTTCAATACTCAATACTCAATCATTTATTGTATTCCATAGGTGTACATAGGTGTCTGAATTTATTTAATAACTAGCTGCGCCCCGCGGCTTCGCACGCCTATCCCACGGGAACTGATTTATGGAATAAAAAGAATCCTTTGTTGTATTCCAGCCCTAGAACTACCTGTATGCAAAATCACCCGATCCGTTTAGTAGTTTTAGTCTACGAATAAGAATAGTCGTTTTAGTGTTTACAAACTTTGGCGTTTATATTAATAGTATGATGTTCATTTAAATTTTCGGAATAAAATAATTAGCCCAGGTATGTCCTTCATACCTGGGCTACGCGGACAAATTTAAGTAATTCCTTGCCTGAACAATATTGTTTTGTTATTGTTCAGAAAATGCTTAAATTTGTCTCAAGTAGATAAGGACATACTCGTGCCTAGGCCTTGAGCATGTAATTTCTACAAATATACATGTAGGAATGCGAAACAGACGGATTACTTCGATTTGCGTGGAAGAAGTTACAAACAAACATCTATCCCTTCAAACTTTCGCATTTATAATATTAGTGTGAAGCATGGAAGCTACCAGAAGTAGGTACGAATTGATTAGGACAATCAACTAGACTAACACAGGGGCTATAAACTTAAAGATAAGGTACCTACCTACTTACATCCGTTTGCGGAGGGATTTTCTACGTAGGTAGGTACATAGTTTTGCGAATCATATTGGATTTTGCCGTGCAATACCAGTCGGAAGCGTAACAATCTACAGGTAGCTCACCTGATCCATATTATCAATAAAGGTCGGACGCATACCGATAAAAAAATTGAATTAACTAAGGAACAGATGAGTGTAATCAGACTTTCATCCCTTGGTTAACAATGTACTATTATGGTGTGGCAACTCATTACAAAAGTATTCAAGTGCTAATCTTCTACAGCCGAAACATACGCTTACATCTTCGATCAGGTATTTTGCGGCGGCGGCGGCGGCGGCGGCCGAAGAAAACTTTGATCGATGGCGTAAATGAAAAGAATAACTTGGTAGAATAAAACACTAGCTAAAGTTCCTTACGTCCACTAAAATTCATTGCAAAGATCTTTTCATGGATGATGTTTCTGGACCTTTGTGTCCACTACTCACGACTATAAAATATAGCCTGTCATGTCACTCATTGAAAGAAGCTTTTTAATGATAAAAGATTCTTAATCGACTCTATTTCCAACCAGGAACACTTTTCCCAAAGTAACCATACCAAATCAAATCGTAAGTTTTGGCAATAATTAAAAAAAAACAATTCCCATACATTTTCTATGAAAAAACGAATTCATGAAAACAACAATTATCAATCATTCAATGGTTCTTAATGTAAATTCGTTTGTAACTACTTTTTAAGCTATTGCATAGCTTCTATCGCGGGCCTTGAGCGCGGGAACCGAATCCAGAAATTCCGTAACGAAAATCCTCACGCCCCCCACTCCGCCGGGCAAGGAGGTGTGGCTTGAAGGCCGTGCATCGTCTAACGTCGTTTCAGTTCGGCAGTCTTCGACACGGCGTTGTGTGCGTGCGATTAGACGTATTGTACGACTCCACGAAACTCTCATGAATCGAGACGAGCTGCTCCGAAATCGGACGAATACATAAGCAGCTGTTTATGAGAAAGTATATACCTAGGTGTATAGGGTCACCACGCTCAAAAAGTGTAACTTGAATTAATATCAAAGAAAAAGCAATACTGCATGAATAAAATAAATAAATAAAATTATAATTGCATAAGTTGATACAAAATGCTATGCAATAGCTTTACCGCGGCAGTCCCCGAGTGCCACACGTCTTTTTTATAAATTGATAGGCTAAGTTTGAAGTCTTATGTCCTATCCTATATAAGTAGCTACAGATTTTCAAAGTGGATATTTAAGAACTAACGAGTGTCTGAAAATCCACTAAAACAAAATCCAATCATTCCAATTGATTGGATTTTGTTTTGGTCTAAATTTGGAAACATAGTAGATGTCTTCCGTACCTACCTACTACCAATCTGTGGCTCTGTGACTGTGAGATAGACAGAAATATAAATTGGAGTTTTCAAGCCGACGATAATATATAATATTATTAGCAAGACCCTCAGCAAGTATGCAGACGCAGACATGCTTTTCAAATAACGCAAGGTCGTTGGTTTAGATGCCCTAAAAACGGTGTACTAATAGTTATGTATAATCAAAATAACGCGACGGGATTTTATTTTGGGGCAACTGCAAAGATAGGGAAATAATATTTAGGGCATAAAAAAGGTGCATTAGACCAATACAGGTTTAACAGCTGCAAATCCCACTTTGTAGCTTTAAAAATATTAACAGTACTACCTACCAACCATCCCTTTTTATATTTGAAATAGCTCATGTTTGTTAAACCTCATTCGAGGAGCAGGCGTGACCTGAGCCGCCTGTGCTCAAACGGAGGCCACACTCTCTAGTTACCTAACGTAAGAACACAGATTACCCCCAATAGATTCCGCATGAAAGACGACGACCGCGCACCACGCATCAATGCAAATGCACAGATGTAAATCGCCGCCTCGAAGTACGGCTTCAGTTACGACCAAGTGTCAGACCCCTACGTTTCTGTGCTCTAACGCTTGTGAAAATTGGTTTTGTGATAGAAAATTGGATAAAATGACTTCATGTGCAGTGAAATCGTGTGGAAAATCATCAAGAAATTCAAACTACCAAAAGGACGGAATAACATTTCATCGATAAGTAAAATAATTACAATTTTATCATTTTTAGAACAGGTCAGCTTATAATGGCTAATGGTACGTAAGGACGGTCACTTGTCTCTTTTCCGCATTGCTGTTATTGTACTCGTTGTCCTTTTCGGCGAAAGCACGTGTTACGCTAGTGTTGTGAATTTCACTTATTTCGAGTCTAGTCGATATCGTTAAAAATGGTGGATGACGTAGATGAGCGGGACTCTCGGTAGGTAGGTATTATTGTATTAACTAGTACGGAGGACAGTCACTCGACTACGGGTAACAACACCTACAGAGACTGTGATAAATACAAAAATTTCTATAACCTACTACATTTGTAACTCTTAACTTTAAATAGTGCTATTTTATTATTGAAATAAACTTTTAATTTACTTTTCTTTACTTTATAATTGAATTCAAAACAGATGATCTCTCATCATTATTGTGTAATGTGTACAATTTTTTTTATTTTATTTAATTAAATAGTAGTAGTGTTTTTGTCATTTACTTAGGTTTAAAATATTAGTTTTAATGTCTGTATAAATTCATGATCCTATAGAAAATTAATTGTTTATTTTCTTTTAATACGAAATTTACAAACTAATTATCGATGAATTCTAATTTGGTGGTCGACTTTCCCAACCCTACGGTGAGTATAACCCTTAGTTCGTTATTAGTGCGACCTTGAAATAGCCAATCACAACGCCTTTGCCTTTTTTTTTTTTTTTTTCCCCGCAACCCGCGCCTTTCGCCAATTTTGGTGCGCTAGCATCCGAACAAAAGTATCGTAATGCGGTATCTATTGGGGGTAATCTGTTCGTAAGAACTTTTGTGGGCTCCAAAAATATTTTACTACGCGAGATCCTCCGACATTAGAATGCTACTATCATAATATCAATGAATTTTCACGGACTCTGGACGGACATATTTTTTTGACATTTGTATCTTGTCCAATTGAAATTTGCTAATCTTTTTGTTATTTTGTATGGATTAATGTTTTTATTTTTTTTTATTTTATTATGTCGTTTGAAAAGTTTGTACATTATTTTTAATATTTTTTCCGATCTGCATCTATTAGTCATTATAATATTTTTTATGCACACCAAAGCTGTCTAGCTGAGCTGGTAAGCCATCGCAAGGGATATTTTAGAATAATCATACCAACTTGTAACCTCTCTCTGCAAATAAATGATTTGATTATGGTTTGTACCGGAGGAGGATGTTCGTCCAAGTTGCAACGGGGTTTAGGTACTTTACCTTCCAAGTTTTGAATGAATAAAGACAGGTCCAAAGGTCATTGTTCACTCGTAAGCAGGTTTGACTGAGAGTGGGTACCATACCAATGTTATAAAAAGGTACCTACCTACATGTGTACAAGTATGTACCTTAGTAGTAGGTAGGTAAGTACCTTACCTACCTACTACCCAACTTATGTATGCTGCCGAATATTAAGACAGATCCTTTACTCGTAGCAACATGCGTTAATTTGCAGAAACAAAATGCTGCTACAAAACTAACAGTCGCACTCAAAAGTAATCACTTGGACACACAAACATTTCAATACAAAAACATTAACTCTGACTGAGCGCGGCGGCGCGGCGGCGCGGGGGGGCGGCGGCGCGGGGGGGCGGCGGCGCGGGGGGGCGGCGGCGCGGGGGGGCGGCGGCGCGGCGGCGCGGCGGCGCGGGGGGGCGGCGGCGCGGCGGCGCGGCGGCGCGGGGGGGCGGCGGCGCGGCGGCGCGGGGGGGCGGCGGCGCGGGGGGGCGGGGGGGCGGCGGCGGCGCGGCGGCGCGGCGGCGCGGCGGCGCGGGGGGGCGGGGGCGCGGCGCGGCGGCGCTAAACCAGCTGCGCAAATTCGACGTTATTTGGCATTAGTTCAATAACGTTTTTTTTATGTAGGTTACAGTACAGTTTTTTTGAGTTTTTTTAGGTAGGTACATACAGTACAGTTTTTTTTTATTTAGATGTCCATAAAAGTTCCCTACAAACGTTGTAATTTTGAACTCTTTTTAAATATCCATAGAACATAATGGTGTCGTTTCTTTTGTTTAGGATTCCTAACCTAAATTTTAAGATTTCTAAATTTTCTATGCTAGGTAGACCCAAAAATTATGGTATTCTCTATAAAGGTCATAAAAATACGAAAGATTTTCAAAATCGCAAAACCTCTCTGAGTTGAGTGGTTGGGATTTTGCTGTGAGCAAAATATGTTTTTTTTTTTAAATGTTATTTCAAAATAGGTAGGTACTTCTTTACATGGGTCAAACGGGTCAAACAGTTCATCCATTTGTTTGAGAAATCGTTTAGAAATTCAAATCGATACTAGTTTAAAATCGATAAATTTTAATCATGACCTAATTAGATGCCTGCTAAAATTAGGTAGACGTTTCTAACCATAGGTAAAATGTAATACAAAGAAGTTTCTAACCATAGGTAAAATGTAATACAAAGACTATTCTTTGTATTACATTTTACCTATGGTTATATATTATTATTATTTATATATACCTATTTTACCTATGGTATAAGTAGCTTTAACCCTATGGTTAAAGCTACTTATAACTAGGTTAGGCTGTTTTAGATCTATTAATCTAATTTTAGAGCTGTCATCCTAATTTTAAACCCGTTAGTTTAATTTTTCAAGGAATATGGTTATAGCCATTTTAACTAAATTGAGTTGTTTTAGATCTGTCAGCTTAATTTTAGAGCTGCCATCCTAAGTTTAAGCGTGTCAGTCCAATTTTTCAACCATATAATCGTTTTCATCTATTTGAAATTCCGAAATCCTAATTTTAGCTAATCCTAAAACAACAGAATCGACACCAATATCTCTCACCTGTATTGCACAGCTGCAGCATTAAAAATAAACTGATTCATCCAAAAGGCACTGAACACGATTCCGATCAGAATGAGGCAGTAGTTCTTGGCCTGGAAGAGGCCGAACTGGCCGACCTCCAGCAAGATGGCGTCGAAGTCCAGGGCATCCTCCGCGCCCTTCTGTTTCTCTTGCGCCATGCCAGAGGTCAGAGGTCACTTGATGCATGAATACCAGAGACACTATGTTCTAGATTAATAATATAGGTACATGTGGAGGCGAGAGGTTCGCTCCAGTACGCGACTACATCTGAATTGCGAGGCAAGCAAAGCAACCGCCGCGCCCGCGCCGCCGCCGTCGCGCGTCCTTTATTGTTGTTGTATAGGTAGGTATCTAGTAGGTAGGTACCTTACCTACTTGCAGTCAATGGAATCCTGCTACGATTCAACGGACAACTACGTAGAGGTAGGCAGGTTGCACTCGGGTCTATCAATCGATAAAACTATAGGTTACAATGTAGGTAGGTAAGTACCTATACCTACCTACCTACATTGTGTCCCACCCCACCACGATCATGAGAAATGGAGGGCGAGTCACGTCACGACCTATCTACCTACCAGAAATATTTAAAAAAAGAAGTTTTTACTCAAAAGAGAACATTACTTTATTTTTTTATTAAAAACTGATTTACCTACAGAATTTAGAGAAATTACTTGACTTATAGTAGGTAGGCATAGATTGGACCGGCTTGCTCGATATATTTCAAAGCAAAATAGTTTCAAACTGGATAGGCGTTACGTTTACCTACTAACCCACTTATGTTGCCAAATATCGAAACAGATCCTGTGTTTCTTTGTAGGTACCTAGGTAGGTATTGTACCTACCTACCTACTTAGCCAAAGACGTTTTATGTAGTAGGTAGGTTCCTACTAGGTAGCTACTCTGACACTTGGAATAGTTACCAACCTAGTTTGAGTAGGTTTTTGGATTTTGCAAACCCAAAATGTAAAAATACCTACCTAGGTACCTAAGGTATTTTTACATTTTGGGTTTGCAAAATCAAAATGCAACTTCGGAACGAAGCTGCGCCAATTCGACTTTAGTTGGTTTCACTAGTTCAGTACAGTAACCCGTTAAAACTTTTTGTAAATATCCAAAGGAGACAGTAACACTCACCTGTATTGCACGGCTGCAGCATTGAAGATGAACTGGTTTAACCATAACGCACTGAACACAATCCCGATCAGAATAAAGCAGTAGTTCTTAGCCTGGAAGCGGCCAAATTGTCCGATCTCCAGCAAGATGGCCTCGAAGTCCAGGACCTCCTCCTTTGGCTTCTGTTTCTCCTCCGGCATGGTCCCCGGTCAGCATGCATGCACACGGGTGGAGGCGATAGGTTCGCCGCGCTACACGGATATGTCTGAATATTCGCTTATCATTAGTTATCATCAGTGATCGGAGTAGGTAGAGCGATTTAGGTTCATTGACCGCAAACGTTGATGTTAATATGGATATTCCACGGGATTCCGACTAATACTCCGGGATTCGATTATTATAATTATTTTTATCAATAAGTATAAAAAATGGTATTATGTAAGCCCATAAGCGCAGGAGCGACGGTGTAAATTTTACATCAGCAACACGTTGCCAATGTTTTTGTCAAACGTGTGATGTTGCCGCTTTCTGGACACTCGTCGTGATATCGCTGCATTATACGCTCTTGGTCACAGGTGCAGGGAGTGTCACAGGTGTCGCTAGGGTGACGCACCTGTTTTTGGTCTATTTCGGCAACACTGGAATTCAATTGTTTACCGAAATTAACTTATTGTTCAATGTTGTCTCACTCGATTACTTCGCTTCTCAGAGTGCGCTTGTTTGCTTCCGGTTGTGTTTTGTTGTGTGGTGAATTTCTTTTGACCCTGGCTTGTTTACTGGATTCTGGAATCTCCTTACTACTACGACTTTGGCTAGCCTTTGTGGACTCTGATTTGCCCTTATTGGATTGGATATTTGGAGTTTTTTTTTTGGATAATCATTTGGTAAGTCATTTTTGTAGTTAAAAGTAAATTTTGACTACAATTAATGTATCAATCTTACTCTACCTTGAAATCATAGAAAAATTATATGTTTGGGCTTAGTGAAAGCTTGCCTAAAGTCAAACCAATAAATAACATTTTGAATACAAAAATTTATGTAGGTACAGTGTTATTCGTCCCTTTTCTAATTAGCTAAACTTTTTGAATACTAATGTTATTGTATTCCAATCCAGTATTTTGTTCACTTTGATGTATGTCACTCTTTTAGCGTAAATTAAAAACTATTAACTGCCTTTGCATTTTCAAACTCGTACTAGGAATAAATATTTTTTACTAGTTTTGTTTTGTTTTTTGAACAAATCAGTATGTTTTGACCACAGTGTTTATGTGACTCTATTAAGCATTTCTAATTAAACGACATTTTGATTCAGGTGAAGTACTTCGACATGGCGTCGTCAAGTTCTGTCAAGCCTGAAACAGTTCAAAAGTGGATACGTGAATATCCTGAGCTGATCTTTGACGCTGCTAGCTATACTATTTACTGTACCAAGTGTGAAAGCCATTTAACAGTAAAGAAATCGAATGTCAATCGACATATTGAAAGTGCTCAACATCGAGGAACTTACAAACGGCCACAAGAAGAATTTTATTTTGACCTTATTCAGTTTTTAATTCTTTGTAACATTCCTTGGTCGCAAATGAAAAATAATGCTTTCAGCAATTTTTTTCAAAAATACTTGTGTTGTGTTTGCTGTTGTAATTGCACTCACAAAAAAGTGCCTGACGAGTCACAATTGCGTAAAGTATATTTGGACAAATTTTATAGTAATAAAATTGCCTCCATTTATGAAAACATTAAAGATGAGAAACTTTGGATATCGATAGATGAGACAACTGACTTTTTAGGTCGTTATATTGTGCATTTCTTGGTAAAGCCACTTAATGAAATATTTTCTGGTCGACCTTATTTAATTGCCTGTAAAATGCTTGAGGTGGTCAATGGCCAAACCATTTCAAATTTTATTATAGAATGTTTGAAAAATATTTGGCAAGACAACTTTGAAAGAAAAGTTGATAATGTTTTAATATTATGTACTGATAGTGTGGCATACATGTTGTCTGCGGGACGAAATTTGAAATTTGTTTTACCTCAATTAAAACATGTTACCTGTTTGGCACATGCACTTCATCGCGTATCAGAACAAATACGGTTAGAGTACCATGATGTAGATATATTAATATCAAATGTGAAAAAAATATTTTTAAAAGCCCCCGCAGAATAAAAATATTGAAAGATATGTATCCAAACTTACCTCTTCCTCCACAACCAGTAATAACTAGATGGGGCACTTGGCTTGAAGCTGCTTCGTATTACGCAAAATATTATGAAGAAATAATAAATGTTGTTTCTCGTTTAAACAGCTTTGAATCAATGGCAATACGAAATGCAAAAAATATTCAAGAAAAAGAAAATCTACGGAATGAATTAATTTATATAGAAAATCATTATACGATTATTTTATTTTCATTAAAAGAGTTGCAGAAACAAAAATTAGCATTAAGCGACTCATTTTTGGCTTTTGATCAAGTCAGAGCTGTTTTAAATGAATGTAATTCTGATAGGATAAAAATAAAAATTGAAAGAGTTTTAGATAGAAATCCTGACATTGATATCCTCAGAGAATATGAGCAAAAACTATCGAAGAATGAAGTCAGCGACGAAATTTTGTCTTATAAATTTGCTCCATTAACATCCACAGATGTCGAACGCTCCTTTTCAGCATATAAATGGGTGTTACATGTTAAAAGAAATAGATTAAAAATAGAAAATTTAGAAAAGCAAAGTGAATTTTAGGTTAAGTATGGGCGGTTTGTTTACGTTTATGCTCTATTCAAAATGGATACGATATAGGTAGTAGGTACCTACCTACAGAATAAGATTAATAAGGTAGGCTAGGCACTACGAACGAGTACGGTCACGGGCAAGGAAGGAACATCAATACACAACGGGCCCGGCTCGCCATGACGTGTAGGTATGTAATGTAGTCATCAATGTCAGGACAATCATCAATGTCCAGCCAGTCAGACATTTTCCTCGTCTCCACAAAAGCAGACACTCGCCGACCTCAGTAAAGGTCACTGGTCGGTCTGGGATGGGCTGGTTACCTCGACAGTTGTGCGTGCAGTAACTACATACATTACACACCAACTACATACATTATAATTATAATGTATGTAGTTGGTGTGCAGTACAGTTGTTGTGTTGTAGGTTGTAGGGGGCACTGCGGACAATCAGGAGAAAAACTGTGTCCGCTGCTCTAGGATTTTATTTTAATTAAATTTAAACCACTACTTTACGAAATTTAATACCATTGTTATACCGAGTTAGTATCCTAATTGTTAACATTATTGGGCACTGCACTACGGCTACAAATTCAATATTAACGAATATATCTTCTCTGGATTCTCTGGGAATAACCGTGAATAATGGACGATGCTAATGCGTATTACAAAATATTTCTAGATGCAGCTGTTTTTTTTTTCAAATACATAGAATAATAATTAGTGTTTTCGTTATATTTTAATGCTAAGTATGAGGACCTGTGGTATAAAAAAACGTACCTAATGATGATAAACTTGAAAGGGTTGATTTTGATTACGTACGTACGCAACGCACCTGAAGGGTAGAGTCGTGTTAGTTACAGTATTTATAACTCAAGAACGGCTGCAACGATTTGGCTGAAAATTGGTGGGGAACTAGCTTAGAACCAGGAGATGGATATTTTTATGCCTTTCCCGTAGGATATGACATAAAAATTTCTCGGGGGCGAAGATGCGGGGCGCAGTTTAGTAATAATTAAATAAATAATGTCGAACAATAAGAGTACCTACTAGATTAATATAGACAGACAACATCCAGAACGCCCTGCACAAATATCTGATCATACAAATATTTTCAGGAGACTAGAATCGAACCCGCGCCGCGCAACCTCCTGCGTCGTTGGCTGTCGGACCTTCGCCTGCTGCGCCAGAGGTCGTCATCGTTTGTTCTACGATTCTTACTTACGTCTTAATACGGTTTTAGTTTGATTAAAAGAAATTTACAGTAAATTTGAAACTGCGTATGAGGGATTAAGTAGGCATAGTTATCGCAGCTCTGAAAAGATTATCGGATCAACATGTGGAATAATCTGTAGGCGTCCTATCTTGCGTGAGTGGTCATTTTGCAAAGGCGCACTAATTTATTGTGATAGGTAACTTATTAGGACCTAGGAAGTATCAGAGACCTTCTGATGCGATGGAGGTCTGATCACATTTGCCAACTTCTTGCATATTTCAAAATTAATAACACAATTCTGCTTGCATAAAATGTGAATATAGATTCCGGTAAATAGTTTTTGTTAAGTCTTACATTTGTTTTTAAGTTTTACGGGACAAATATCTAACCTAGGAATTTTTGTACGCCACTTTTTCCACATTTATTGTGACGGAGGAGAAAAATGAACATAGGCCGGGCGAACAGTCTCGACATAAGGATTATGATTATGATTCAATAAATATTTATTTCCAAAAATACAGTAGATTAACAAAAAAATAGGTTAAATTTCTAATATTCAAATCGATTTACCATCGGAATTATTCATTTTTCTCGCAAGCGACCGCCATCTTTACTTAATTTTGTCGCAAACTTTACGATTTCGGTAAAGGTAATTGCGAGCAAATTAGACAGCCCGATAAGTTTGTAGCAATCCTTCACCGAAATCGTAAAGTTATCGACAAAATTCTATATTATTTAGTTATTGAATCATTTGAAACTTGATTCTTGCAAAGAAAATCAAAATACGTTAAAATATATCCGGTAAAACTTTGGGACCGATGTCGGTCGTTATCCATGTCGAGACTGCTCGCCCTGCATAAAATAAATTAAACTAGTTTCGAAGTCGATTATCAAGATAATATTGTAAGACAATACGCAGACGGCACAAGGTCGACTGCATCTGTAATCTCTAGTGGCCACTTACCCACGCGCCTCCAGATATCGCTGAGAACAACAAACAACATTGCTAAATAAATATTGTAACGATTCCGTTCGTGCTTCATAATTCAAACCTTCGCGCCACTCGCCGTGTCCAACTTCAGAGCGCGATCGATATGTTGGCGGCACTGTTCCTATGCGTCACTGGCTTGTCTCTGACTCGAGGAGAGGTGACTTGCAACCTTCTTGCGGACGGCGAACTGTTTTCGTTTCTGTCCATTTTTTTACTTTTATTTAAACTTCCACGAAATATATATAATTAAACTAATATCCCAGTGAACCCCATATCGGGGTTCCATTCTACGGGTTGCGGATATCCGGAAGGGATCCCCGTCTACCTCTGCACTACCCCGTCGGCCCCTCTACGGTACGGCTGCACCGACGCCATCCGTTCCCGACAAGCTCGCCACCAATATCCGGCGAAATTCAACAATATCCGGCAGGATTCTCGATTTCCACTACTGCACTACTGTTGCTGCCAGTCTATACCTGGATCCACTTGTCGCCCTACTGCGTCGGACCCCGCTCCAGCTAAGGCCAGTGGCAATAATTTTTTAGTAACGTGATATTCGGAGACAACGAACCCAACTGTGACCTAGACATAATAAAATCGTAAGCATTATCTCTGTTTTTCCGTTGGGACTAGCCACTCTCCATCATAGGCAGGTCACTACAAAAACTATAGTGTTTCACTGGCGCCCAATACAGGTAACTTTGTCTCCGAATCACGTTACTTTCTGCATTTTATGGTTTCTTTGGTGTTGGCTATAAAAACCTTAGTTTTAAGTTTAATTTACGCTACTTCTCACCTATATGTGGTACCGTTAGTAGTTAACTTGTTAATTTTTAATAATTCATAATTTTTTTTATGTACCACATACTAGGTGTGACTTTAAAATTTAGCTTTTAATCATCGTAGTTATAAACTTTATTGCAACACACACTCAATATGGCGTTTGCTATTAAATTCTTATCTCTACAAAAGCCTGAATTAGAGTATGAAGTTGAGTTGCGCGGAGGCAATAGTGGTTCTGTCCAAGAATTACGTAAGCAAATCGATAAACTTGCACAAGATTCGCCATCTGAGGACATTCTTGAATCCTACCTCGAGCCTGAGAGAGACTTGATGGGAATCAGTGACGTTCAAGTAAAAGCGCAAGGCAACCTAACTACATTAAGGCAAAAATTTGATAAAAATCTCTTTTCACGAACGGAAACGTTACTGCACCACCTTTACCACAGGATTAATAGGTTAAGTAGCATCGAGTCGATATCTGGTGGATATCAGTTATGCCGTTCCAGTTATGAGACTCTTTACAAAGAATTAACTGCACTAAGGCCTAATAATCCCCAACCCGGAGCCGCCTCGTCACTTACAAACCTTAGTGCAACCTCTGAACAAATTGCACCTGTTCTTTCCGTAACATGTGACCGAAATATTGCTGCGGACATCAGTAAACTGAAATTTACAGGGAAATCTTGTGTGCGCTCTTTCATTTTAAGGGTAGAAGAGTTCGTTATATCGAGAGGCATTTCTTATGAGAAAATTTTATCCCTGGGCTACGAGATCTTCACTGATGATGCTTTGCATTGGTATCGCTGTAACAGAAGCAGAGCTCAATCGTGGGAGGAACTGTGTAAGCTTTTGATAGAAGACTTCAGCAGCAGTGACTACGACTACAGGCTTGCTGCTGAAATCCGAACTAGAACTCAAGGTGCGACAGAAAACATAACGATTTACCTTTCCATAATGCATGGCATGTTCTCTCGTCTGTGTAAACCTCTATCGGAGGATGATAAATTGGAGATTTTACTCCATAATATTAGACCATGTTATGCTAGTACTCTGTCCGCCTTTCCGGATATTAGGACTATCGAGACTCTCAAATCAGTATGTCGCAACTTCGAAAACGTGCAAGCTCGGTTTGCTAATTTCCATGAGCCACCAAACGCGTCTACGAGTACCCTCGCTCCTGAGTTCGCATATAAAGGTAATAACGAATTATTTACTAACAATAAAAAGGCTAGTGTCTCCTCCATTCAGAAAGAGGAAACAGTAGCGGCTTTGACGTCTGAATCAAAGGCATCTAAATACTGTCCAAGATGCAGAAGTACTGATCACTCTTTAAGGTATTGCAAACAGGAACGCTTTTTGATTTGTTTTAGATGCGGAAAGAAAGGTTTTCGTATTGCGGACTGTCCCGAATGCAACAAAACATTACCCACTAAATCGGATAAAGAGGACCAAAAAAACTAATTGGGTCGGATTGTAAGGTACAGCATAAAAATTTTAATCCTTCCGAATGGGAAGATTGGCTAAAATTTATCTCTTCCTTCTCAACTTACAATGCTGTCTCTTCAATCCGGGATAATTCAGTGGTTGATAAATCTCGACCGTACGTTGCAGTTAATCTAAACAACAAGCAATTGATTGGTCTCCTTGACTCCGGCTCTTCTACCACTATCTTAGGTAACGGAAGTCACGAGTATCTCTTAGCCGCAGGATTACAATTAGATACGGTAGACAACACTAACTTCATTGCTGCAGGTGGCAATAAACTAAAGTCTATTGGAGTTCTAAATCTCCCAGTTAGGTTTCAAGACCAAACTCACACTCTAAAGCTTTTTGTGGTACCAGGTATCAAGCACTCACTTATATTAGGTATGGACTTTTGGAGGACCTTTGGCCTTTTCCCTAAGTACTTAGATCGCATCGCATATTACAAGGACTCTGATACTATCCTTGCTGTTACTGATGTAGTGCCCAGTGAAAGCCAAAATCTCTGTTCGTACGAGCATCTATCGGTTGAAGAAAAAGTAGTAGCCGATCAGATGATGTCTCACTTCCATGACATCTCTTATGAGAAACGAGGCTTAGGTCGTACACATCTAATTACGCATGTTATAGACACAGGTGACGCCGCGCCTATTCGACAACGGTACTACAGAATGTCACCTGAAAAACAGCGTATCTTAGTCGAGCAGCTGGATGAGATGCTCAAAGAAGACGTCGTTGAGGCAACCGAGAGCCCTTGGTCGTCCCCGGTCCTTCTGACACCGAAAAAGAATGGCGAGTTGCGTTTTTGTTTAGATAGCCGTAAACTCAACTCCATAACTAAGAAAGACGCTTATAGTCTCCCTTACATATCAGAGATATTGGACAATCTGCGCGACGCCAAATATCTATCGAGCATAGATTTATCAAAAAGTTTTTGGCAGATCTTAATTCAAGAGGAGGATAGAAAAAAAACTGCTTTCTACGTTCCTTCTCGGGGAACCTTCCAATTTAAATCCATGCCTTTTGGCCTAACTAATGCCCCCGCTACGCAGCAAAGACTGGTAGATGCCCTATTTTACGGGCCTGAATTTGAGCATAGGGTGTTTGTGTTTGTTGATGATGTTATCATTGTTTCGAATAACTTCGAACAACACATGTCCTTGCTTCATCGTGTTTTGCAAAAACTAAAGATGGCTAATCTGACAATCAACTCAAACAAAAGTCAATTTTTTAGGAGGCAATTAAGGTATTTAGGTTATATTGTAGACTCGAATGGACTGCAACCAGACCCGGAAAAAGTTGAATCGATTCTGAGCTATCCAACTCCAACGAATCGTAAAGAGGTCAGACGATTTCTGGGAACATCCTCTTGGTATCGTAGGTTCATTCCAAACTTTAGTTCCTTGGCTTCCCCTTTGAATAAACTTACCTCTCAAAAGAAGGATTCACCTCCATTTGCTTGGTCCCCCGAAGCAGATGACGCTTTCAAAAAACTCAAATCTCATCTCGTATCCGCTCCCATTTTATCGTGTCCTGATTACTCCATAGCCTTTGAAGTTCACACCGATGCGAGTGACTATGGCATTGGAGCCGTACTTACGCAAACTTTGGATGGAACTGAAAGAGTCATCGCTTATATGAGTAAGTCACTGTCACAACAGGAACGTAACTACAGCGCTACGGAACGTGAAGCACTAGCCGTCCTTTCCGCTATTGAGCATTGGCGGTGCTATCTCGAAAATGGCCTAACGTTTACTGTATTCACAGACCATTCTTCTCTAAAATGGTTCCTCAATCTAAATAATCCAACTGGTAGGTTAGCTAGATGGGGCGTACGCTTATCGGCCTATAATTTTGACATCAAACATAGGAAAGGTTCTGAAAATGTCGTTCCTGATAGTCTGTCTCGCGCTGTTCCTGTCGCTGCCATCGACTCCGCTGCACATACTTCCATAATTACCAATGATACTTGGTTCTTAAATATACACGATGGTTGTATTAAATCACCCACATCATTTTTGAACTACCGGATAGAAAACGGTAGGCTATATAAGTATGTGAAGTCCTTGAATCCTCTAATAAGGGAATTCGAATGGAAAGAAGTTATTCCTATGGAACAACGTCAAGAAATGATTTCTAAAAATCATTCAGAACCAACTTCGGGTCATTTTGGTATCTTTAAAACCCATAAGCGTCTAAGTCTAAACTACTTTTGGCCAAACATGCACAAAGATGTTGTGAACTTTGTATCTAGCTGTGATATTTGCATGTCTCATAAACACTCAACCCAAGCCACGCTTGGAACAATGGGTCGACCTAAAGATTGTAGTCGCCCATTCCAAATGTTGAGTATGGACTTGGTAGGGCCGTTGCCTGTCTCTAAGAAGCAAAATACGTTCTTGTTGGTCGTTACTTGTTGTTTCTCCAAATACTGTATGCTTTTCCCTATACGGCGAGCAACCGCTGAGATCATTGTTCGAATTCTTGAAGAACAAATATTCTTGGTGCACGGTATACCGAGCACACTCTTAATGGATAATGGCAGGCAATTTACCAGCAATATTATGCGAAATTTACTTGCTCACTACAAAATACCGAACATTCACTATACACCACTATATACCCCCCAAGTGAACACAGTCGAACGTTACAACAAAACTATTGTGACTTCTATTTCTACTTTCATTGAGAACGACCATCGATCTTAGGATATAAACGTTCCGAAAATTCAATTTGCCCTAAATAGCGCTGTTAACGAAGTTACAGGTTTTACTCCTGCATTTCTTGTCTTCGGTCGTGAATTGGTCAGTTGTGGATCTCACTACCTTGATTCTGACTTAGGTAGTGATATAGTATTTTCACCCCGCGACAGTTACGCCGAAAACCTAGGGACTCTCCATAAAATATTTGATAAAGTACAACTAGCCCTCATTAAGTCTCACTCCCGGAACAGTACTCATTATAACCTTCGGCGTAAGAATATTGAATTTGACGTTGGTGACGTAGTATGGAAGCGCACATTCTATCTCAGCGACAAGGATAAAAAGTTCTCAAAAAAATTGGCCCCTAAATTCATTAAGTGTCGCATTAAAGTAAAGAAGTCCAAACTAGTGTATGAACTTGAAGATATGTCCGGACACAACTTAGGGTCATGGCACATCAAGGATTTGAAACTGACCTAGTATTCTTGGTTTCCGATTTTTCTTAGGAAAAATCTTAACCTAAAAGGGGGGGTATGTAACGATTCCGTTCGTGCTTCATAATTCAAACCTTCGCGCCACTCGCCGTGTCCAACTTCAGAGCGCGATCGATATGTTGGCGGCACTGTTCCTATGCGTCACTGGCTTGTCTCTGACTCGAGGAGAGGTGACTTGCAACCTTCTTGCGGACGGCGAACTGTTTTCGTTTCTGTCCATTTTTTTACTTTTATTTAAACTTCCACGAAATATATATAATTAAACTAATATCCCAGTGAACCCCATATCGGGGTTCCATTCTACGGGTTGCGGATATCCGGAAGGGATCCCCGTCTACCTCTGCACTACCCCGTCGGCCCCTCTACGGTACGGCTGCACCGACGCCATCCGTTCCCGACAAGCTCGCCACCAATATCCGGCGAAATTCAACAATATCCGGCAGGATTCTCGATTTCCACTACTGCACTACTGTTGCTGCCAGTCTATACCTGGATCCACTTGTCGCCCTACTGCGTCGGACCCCGCTCCAGCTAAGGCCAGTGGCAATAATTTTTTAGTAACGTGATATTCGGAGACAACGAACCCAACTGTGACCTAGACATAATAAAATCGTAAGCATTATCTCTGTTTTTCCGTTGGGACTAGCCACTCTCCATCATAGGCAGGTCACTACAAAAACTATAGTGTTTCAATATACCAATTCAAGTAGACTAGAAGTAAAATGTAGATTGGTTGCAGCTAACCCACTGAACATGGTTGAAAGCGCCAAGTAACTTTGCTGAGTATCTAGTTGACAAAGTCACTTTGTTAAACATAGAAACCTTAATTAGCTGCGTTTACAAAGATGATTTGATAAAATCGACGATTTAAACTAAGATGCTTGGTTACAACACAACTAACTGAATTATTCGATTCACAAAACACTTCATCATCATTATTTCAGCCCACTGGCTGGGTACTGTACTGCTGAGTAAGTGAGTCAGTGCCGCGTGGTGGTGGTAGCTCCGTTCGGTATCTGGAGGCGCGTGGATAAGTGGCCACTAGAGAATACAGATGTAGTCGACCTTGTGCCGTCTGCGTATTGTCTTACAATATTATCTTGATGACTTCGAAAGTATTTCATTTTTATGCAGGCCTATGTTCATTTCTCCGTCACAATAAATGTGGAAAAAGTGGCGTACCTACAATAATTCCTAGGTACACCGAAAAAAACGTAACGGTTGAAATTAAATAATCAATTGCTATTTACAACAGAGTAACTCCCTTCGGAGGGAGCCTGCAAAGTTTGTTGCTAATGCTAGACAAGCCGTCTTTGCTAATTTAACTCTAAAAATTTCTTTAACTTTTTATTATTTGAATTGATTTATTAAAAAGGGAAGATGTTACGTTCTCCCAGCGCTTACTCAAAAATTGGCATGTGTTACAATTACACGCAAGCACATGTTCACAGTTAAATTTCGTATAAATAAATCAATAAGTTAGTTACAAAAAATATCAATGTTTTGATTCAAACAATTTGTCAAACATATCCTTTGTAAGAAGACTTAGACTTACTGCAAAATATCAGATCATCTACAGCAGGACTTCCCAACCGGTGGAGCGTGCCCCCCTGGTGGGCGTAGAGATGTTATGGGGGCATAGTTCCGATATTTCGTTCGATCAGGCTTAGCACAAAAATTTAAGGAAAAGAATCGGACTCTGGTCAGTCTATGGGTAATTTCTAAGAAATCAAATAATAACCCAAAAAATGTTCGGCTTTGACGGGACTCGAAACCGCGTCCTCCCCTCAGTACGGAGATGTCTAGCCTCTAGCTAGACCACGAAGATGGTTAGGGTTACCATTGTTAGAGTCGAACATCAACAACAACACGGAATTTATGCAATTTTTGTTTTAGGGATATTATTTAATTACTTATTTATTAGACTTATATATGTTAGTAGGAAATGTTTCTTTTATTCAGAACCAAGTTGTCACAGAAATAAAACAAGAAAATTATGTAACATAATAATTATCATATATTTAATATCCTTAAAGTTTTATATACAATCAACATTGACATCAGAAACAACATCTACAAGTATTTAAAGTTCACAAGAGCACAACAGGTTCATAAACTATTTATTTACATACAGAGTGCCCCAAAAATTATAACGGTTCTAAAAAAGGTTGGTTAAAGTACGTACACAAAATCGTTAGAATTTGTTAATAGCAAATCTCACATCACAAAATCACAACGTTTTCGGGACACCCTGTACAATATAATTACAGTTATCTTCAGTGTAGTATTATAGTTTTGTTATTATACCTACATCACATTAGGTACAGTAGCATCAACGAGTGTTTAGTTTACAAGGAAAAGAAATCCGATGAGGGCCTATGTACAATTGTAGTTCACTTTTGAAACTGGGTATAGTATTTAAAAAGTGAAACTCAAACGATTGCGACTGATTGCAATCGCTGATCGCTCTATCTCAGTCATCGAGTAAATCCTAACTCGATGATCTCAGTCTACATTTCTACAGTAAGTAATTGGTCTTACAGATTAAAATATTTATACAAACAAATATTGTACATTTCAAATAGGCACAGGTCATTTTAGTCAATTGAGATAATAATGCCAGAACAGTATTGTCCAGAGAAGGCTTTCATTTTGGGCACATGTGTGTTGAAAAAAAAATGTTGGACAATTCAGACAACATTATTTAGCCCCAAGTTAAGCAAAGCTTGTGTTATGGGTACCTTCTAGATAACTGATATACCTACATAATACAATACATAAATGGATATTTTTTATTAAACATAGAAATCTCAAATCATATAGTACCTGGGTACAAGTACAAGGGAAAGTTTTTGAATGTGAACAGACTTTTGCACTTTACAATCAAGTAAATTATCCAGTGGATTAATGCCGCGCGCGGCGCAGGGCGGCGGCGCGGCGCGGGCGCTGAACTTGATCGTGCAGTGCAGACGTAACAGACCGATATCGTATACATTATTAACATGGATCAAAGATTTAAATCGTAATCTTTAGCATGGATTATGATAATCTAAATAACGTCGTTATTTATTGACCAGAACACAATATTATAAAATTTTAAATCGATAGGTGTACATAGTACCTATATTTATCAAATTCACGTTCAAAATACTGCTATTTTAACATGGATACAATTCTCATTTTATTTCCTAGTTATTCATAGAGCATCTAAAGGTGACCGCGCAACCGTCCGTGTCGCATACGCCGGATTCCGTATACATAGAGGGTTTTAGTAAAATGCGGCGCGGATAGGTGTACGTTCAGCTTTAGTGTGACACTCACTGCACAGCACACGGTAGTTGGTATTTCAGAACATAAACACAAGAATCACGACGGCGTAGGTTTGTATTGTAGTTTGTAGGTGAATCACAAATCACATCACGTCAGTGACATTATTATTTACAAATGTGGACATTAATGGCAGTAATACCTACTTTTAATACGAGTACCATCATGGTTATCAATAAGTTAGTTACCCTCGTACCAAAAGACATTAAATTAGGGTAGATACCGATCTACCCTCAAGGTAAGCAGCATCATCTGGATTAAGCTATTGCATAGCTTCTATCGAGGGCCTTGAGCGTGGAGACCGAATCCAGAAATTCCGTAACGAAAATGACCTAACACCCCCCACTCCGACCGGCACAGCGGTGATACTTTTTAGTTTTGCCATCTATCGATGAATAGCAGAACTTTTAATGACTTTTTGAAATATCACGCTTGTCTCTTTAGTTCAGCAACTCGCCTCTAGGTGGCATTGCAATAGCTTTACCGCGGCAGTCCCCGAGTGCCACACGTCTTTTTTATTTATGATGGTAGGTAGGTAGCTACATATCCTGTTGTATATGACGAGCATGAATCAGTAGTTTAGTGTAAACTAAGTGATTGATTAGGCAGGTGCCTATCTAGCCTGGTACAGCCAGCGGTTAGCGTTAATTTATGCAAAACGATAAATTGTCAGACGCATATTGTAAAAATGCATCGCAAGATAACACATTACGAAGTAGCATCGCAACAGGTGTTGCATGACTTAGGGCCTGACTTGACCTACAAATGAACACAGAGTGCTTATGTACCTATATAAAAATGTGTAGACTTTATTGTCGATTTGTTACCTCGGTATCGATCCCCTGCGTTTCGACTTCCCGCTGTTTAGACTATAAAATAATTGATTTGGTTTGTAAAACCTATAAACCGACTTCAATTTTTATAGTTTTTTCTAGGATTTTCATGGATCCCATTGACTCAATTTTGTACATTTAACTACAAAACTATAATATTGTATATTGTGTTTAAAGCTGCAGCGCTGTCTCCTTATTTTGCATAGCAATCACTAAGCATATATTACAGACAAATCGACGACGATATAATGCCTTGAAGAGTAAGTAACAGGGTTAAAATAACAGGTCGCTCTGTTGAGGTGCTAAATAATTATTTGACTTCTGTTTCCTTGATTTTTATCAAGATAAATAAACAGATAAGAGTCGTAATGTTAAGATATTAATACCTAAAAAGTTTCTGTAATTAATGCTCTGCATAGGTATATAAAAAGTGACAAGGTCTAGAATTTTCTATAGATGAATAGATTAAATGATTGTTTTAAAAAACTATAAACCGACTTTAATTATAAAGATTTTTTATGTATCCCATCGTCAAAACTAAGGACCAAATTAAAATTGGACCACATGGAAGCACCAACTTTCAAATAAAACAAAGAATCATGAAAATCGGACGACACCCAGTCAAAAGTTCTGAGGTAACAAGCATAAAAAACAGTCGAATTGAGAACCTCCTTTTTTTGGAGTCGGTTAAAAATAGATTCAGGTGTTTCTTTGCGGATAAGTGCAAGATATTTACGAACAACTAGTTTCTGCGCGCGGCTCCGCACGCACATTACGGGGTAAAATAGCTTATGTCTGTCCCTGGGATACCGGCTACCTACCAAATTTCACTGAGATCCGTTCCGCTATTTAGGTGTGAAATGGAACAGACAGACAGACATCGTTAATTTCGATTTTGTAATATAAGTATGAATCCACTTCGCACAAATCATGTTTTGGCCGTGTGGTGCACAAATTCTACCGAACTGCGATCCCCAACCCGCATGTTCAGCGTGGGGATTATAGGCTCTCCATGATATAAAACTCAATGAGGCGGACATCAGGGAGGCTTGCGTTCAACAGTGGACCAAAACAGGCTGTTGAAGTTGAGGCTGAGGATGTCTTGTGAGGGAGGGCGGTGCCTGTGAATTACATTTTTAACCGACTTCAAAAAAAGGAGGAGGTTCTCAATTCGACTGCTTTTTATGTTTGTTACCTAAGAACTGTTGACTGGGTGGTCCGATTTTCATGATTCTTTTTTTATATGAAAGCTGGTGCTTCCCGTGTTATCTCATTTTAATTTGGATTAGTTCTAACAACGGGATCCTTTCATGGATCCCGTTGTTAGAACTAAACCAAATTAATCTATCCATGAAAAAACTATAAAAATTGAAGTCGGTTATAGTTTTTTTAAACAAAATTAATTATGTTGGAACTTATGAGGAGAGAGGTCCTACCTATGTCTACTATTTAGAGTAGCCTGAAGCACGTCATCTCAGCCGAGGAGCTAAGAGATGGGATATTCTCTCGCGGGAGATAATGACGATAAGTGCTTCCTGTGCTGTAACCGACAGCTCCATTATTTGTATGATCGCATTTACCATTAGGCTTCCCGAGGAAGCGACAAGGCTCCGAATTGAGGACAGTCCGACAGTTGAGTTGTGTTCGGAGCGAGATCGCAACGCATGGCCGTGCGGCCGTTTGCTATAGAGAAGCACCTCCCTTACTTGAGTTGATATATGTTTTGAGATTTTACTATATAAGGTGCCATGCATAGTAACCCGAAAGAGCGTTATTATGGGCCCTGAGGGAATTAACTTGGTGATAAATATTTCTCTTCCTATTCGTTAATTTTTTATTGATTTATTTATTTATAGACAATGTAACATCATAACAGGTTTTTTTTAACCCTAAGGCGATGGTATACTAAGTAGATTATACATTTGTATAATGAAATCCTTCGCTGTATATGTTGTGTTGCCTTTCAAAGCATGTCTGTGTACATAAAATGATGAAAATGTTACAAATAAAACATATATTTAGCTACATTTAGAAACAATAAAAAGTACATGACACAAGTTGTTTAACTACAAGTACCTAGGATTTACAATTTACATTTAGATACCTACAATATGAATTATTGCAAAAAGATCACACTTCAAATTACACGAATACATTATAATATTTAAGTAACAGTATTATGTTTATAAATAGTTATAACTATATTTATAGCGGTTTTTGGAATGAATATAGGTCCAATAAAATGATAAAAAATAACAGCTTTTAAATTCATACCTTAGCAATGCTTTATTTAAAAACCTTTTTATACTTTCTGTTAAGAATTTCAGACAATAGAGTTTTGGTTTTTAAAGTTGTAACTTTATTTTATTTACTGTTTCACAAATTTTCGTAATATTTGTCGTTTAATATCGACTTGTTCAAGGCAACGTATTGATTCGTTATGTACACCATATGCTATAATATACAAGTCACCATAGCCCACAAATACTTCGTGTTCTAAAACTACGCACCTCATTCTTACAAGGATTCAATCACCTGAGTAAACTAAAACCTGCACCTAAAACGTGTTAATGTCAAAAATGAAGACTCTTATTCCACTAAATAATTCCTCCACCTTAACAATAGTACCATCGTCTCAGAACGACACATTTTGACTTCGGTGAAACAAACTACAGATGTGTCGCGTGACAAAACTGTAAAGGATCAAACCATTCTATCAATCTCCATGCAAATAGCACCGCCCGCACTATCTAGCTAGAGTTTCCTTCATCTATTTATTTATAAGGCAAAAATAAAAACAAACTTAACTTAACATTGTTATAAAACATTTATAAAGTTTCTTAATATACAAATTGTGTTTTGACTTATACAACTTTTACTAAAGGTGCACAAACAACAGCTAAAAATAATACCAACCCTGAAGGAAACTATAGACGGTTCTGTGACGAGACGACACTACGTCATAGGTACTAGGCTAGTGTGGGACCACAATGTTTCTCAGATAAATTATTGGAATCTAGTATCTGTAACATTAAGTCACCTGTAAGTCCATCATTTTGGTAAGTATATTATTTTGTATTTGTATTTCGTATACTAAAGCGATATGTTAGCAGAATTAGGCTGTAGGAAATATTTTTTGTAACAAGTAATTTCTTTTTTAAAATATAATGGAGGACCTTGTTTCCACTTTCCACACTAAGCGATTGGGTACTATTTGTCGTGTAAAAGGAAACGTACGAGTAACTATTATTGGACGGGCATCGTAAACTAAACGATTTGTTTTAACGACATTTTCGATAAATTACAGAATAATATTATTGTCTTGGCTATTCTGTTTAGACTCTAGGTAATGGTCATTTGTTATTGAATATGGATAACACGTTGCCACACGTGTAAACATTTGTTCATTCATTTAATTTGTTATGTGTAAGGTAAGGTGGTTTCTGAGGCTCGAAAACAAATGGGTTGGGAAGGAATATTGTAAAAAAAACGGGTTTTTTCAATTTTCAGGTTCTACAGGTAATTTAGATAGTAGATTGGAAGTTTTGCTCAGATTGTAAGCCATTCGCTATGCATATTTGAATCAATTGTAGCTTTGGAGTCCATCTAGATAAAAAAAATATTATCAAAATTTTGGAGAAACTTACGGCTATTCATATGAAAATATAGAACATGCCTGGATAGACCAGTTCCGCAGATGGTATTTATACTTAAAGATTACATGATATATAGCAAGTTGAAGACTAATTGAAAATAATATAAACTTAGTAAATAGAAAAATACTGAAAAACACAACGCGAATTAAGTAAAGTAGAGATATAATAATGCTGACTTTAGTAAAAAATCTTGTCGTGTTAATGGACTCCAAATCGACAATTGACTCATAGATTTTTTAGTGTGGGTTTAACCAAATGGCTGACAATGACCGCAACTTCCTAACTACTATCTAAATTACTTTAAAACCCAGAAAATTGTAAAACTCGATTTAATTTCGAACGTCACTCACTAACCAGCGTAAGTGCAGATGCATGACGCGAGCTACAAAGAAATCAGAAAACTGTAACTTGTACTCTAGTACAAATAACTGTAGGATCCAAATCACTACATTATTATTAAGTTCAAGTAGGTAGGTAGGTAGGTACCATTGGCACATTTCGCCGAGTGAGTACTCGATGCATATTTTGCAATAACTCGAGAGCTCGGCGGATCAAGCACTTGACTTCGAAGAGATAATAACATTTTGGAGTGTCATCTTTTTGCGTAATATTTATAAATATTATCACACATAAATGCGTATCTATACTCCGTCCACGCATTTATTTTATTCGACTGAATAAAAATAATTCAGACGTACGTAATCTGTCAGCTCCATAATTATGGGAGCTCTCGTTAGTCCCGATATTATTCCAGGTGATATATTCTCACTTTTATTAAAAAGAGTTTTTCACTCTGTCAAAGAATTATTTTCTTTGACAGAGTGAACGTACCGAGTGCGAGTTTTTGTAAGTAGGTACATTGTCGTTCGCATTGTATGAACGATGTTAAGACAGTTTGCTTTTGATTCCACGCCGAGATAGTGTTGACGCTATCGAGTACAGAGATAAAAAAAAACTAGTATTAAACGAAACACTCAGATTCATTCTAAAAGGGATTTGGCGACACTAAAATTTTCCTTATTTTTTAATTATTTATCATAACTAACACAGCTGTAGATTATTTGCAAAAGTCTGCAGTTAACTCAATTGTAAATACTGGTTTTACTTTATTTCTATTATTTATTTATTTTTAAATCTAAGTTTACACATAGCACAAGAAAAAGTTGTCTGATAACATGCATTACTGAATTACTTCTGTGTAATTCATCCATTAGTTACCTTAGAGACAATCTGACAGTCAAACGAAGGTCTTTTCATGATAAAATGTGTTTTGTATTGTAAAACAATGGCCAACTAAGCCAATGATAACTTAACACGTTTACATACTTTAGCTTAACTTAATCGTTCATGGACTAGCTAACTCACTAACACCGTTACCTAGCGGAACACTTTGGGATATTATATTATATTACTCAATAGTAGGTATATTTAATTTATTTATAATCATTTATTTTTATTAAATTATGTTTCACTTCATTAACATCTATGGGCAACTGTGACGTCTTTTAAAGACATTTTAATATTACAATCAGTTCTAGTAACTTTTAAGTTTAAGTGTTATTTTAGTTTTTCGTTCTTAGACTGTTAGTTATACGTTGTGACAACACTATACAATTTTAAATCTTGACAACAGCTAGCAGCAAATTAAACTTAATTAAAAACGTGTGCATCGAATGGGGTGGGGTACCTAAGCGATCAACGAACCAGCAGATGGATCTAGAAATGTACTCCAAGAAGGAACAAAGGGAACCTTTACTGGCTGATACTTTTTCCCAATGGTCAAAGATTTAATTCCACTAATTAACAAGTTAATATTATGTGTCAACCTGTCAACGGCAAGGCGTCACGAGGGGTTTACCGTGGGGTTCAGTGGCAATGGTAGTCAACTGTGTCAAGTAACAAACAACGCGTCACAACATGACGACAAGATACAGATATTAGACAATTAGTACGGCAGGTAGATAATCAGAAGATGTAGGACGTATCCTTTCCTATTTCAAATAAAAAATATAACGCGTCACAGTTTGGTAGTGGTGGGGCTAGTGACGTCACGGTTCAGTAAAATGTATCACTAGGCGTGACGTCACGCGGAACTTTAACTGGCTACATCTTAATAATTTTTTGTTTAACGACAATAGAAAAAAAACGTGTTTAATATCTTCTGATAATCTAACTGACGGACTGATTACATTTTTTAGTCGTTAGGCCATTTCTTTTCACGATTTGGTAGTATACAGCCCCGTCGTGTCGTCGGACGAGTCTCCCTTTTAAGTGGTAGGGTTATCTTTTCATCGGTAGTGATAGTAATGGGGTGATACTACCAGCCGTAGTAAGGGACGATACTATCGGTAGTCGTAGTAAGGTAAGGGACGATACTGTCGGTAGTAGGAATGTAAAATACGATATAGTCAGCGGTGAGACAACAGACGATGCTGCCGGTAAAGGTAAGACAAAGGGCGATACTGAAGTACCGAGTGGTATGGTCGACCAGGCAAGGTGATTAACTTGAGGTCACGGTAGCGTAGTTTTTGAATGGATCTTTCAGATGAAGAAGCGTCATCTTTCTAAGCGATAACAAGAGGTAACGTCGCGCGCCAGTAGTGCAGCTCGTCAAGTGTGTTCTGTCTTTTCAAATCGTACAATTTGTGACATGCCTTGTATAACAACCTATGTTTTAAATTATATTCTACTAATATTATAAACGCGAAAGTTTGTAAGAATGTATGGATGTTTGTTACTCTTTCACGCAATAAGTACTGAACGGATGGGGCTGAAATTAAAAATATACAGTTAATACTAATTCTGGAATCAAACATACTTTTTATCCCATAAATCAGTTACCGTGGGATAGAAATCCTCCCACCTTTAAACGTTTCCATAGACACAACTCGAGTGCGAGGCCGCGGGGCGCATAAATACAAATATAAGATCACGCCACAGAGACGATAATGTCGACAGGGTAGTGGATGGTACTGGTGAAGGAGTGGACATGCGTTGAGCGTTGATAAGGATAGAGGTTGCGTGGTGTGTATCAGAGCGGCATGTCGAGCGTGGTGGAGGGGTGCAGCGCCAGCGCGGCGGCGGCGGCGTCGGCGGCGGCGGCGTGGTCGCGCCGCGCGCCCAGCACCAGCGCGAGGCGCCGCCACGTGTCGGCGTGCCGCGGGTCCAGCGCCGCCGCCTCGCGCAGCGCGCGCTCCGCCAGCCCCAGCCAGCCGAGGGCGTAGTATGCCGCACCTGTAGATAATAATAATAATAATAATAATAATAATAATAATGCTGGACAATTCACACAGCACTATCTAGTCCGAAGCTAAGCAGAGCTTGTGTTATGGAACTAGATAACTAACATACATAATACAATACACTACATAGATAGATATTTTTAATTATACATAGAAAAACATCCAGAACGCCCTGAACAAATTTCTGCAGAACGTACACAAATTTGTCCCGAGGCGGGAATCGAACCCGCAACTTCCTGCGTCGCAAGCAGACCTTGCCCACCGCGCCTCAGAGGTCGTCAAGATACCACGCTAGTAAACCTTTATATTCATTATGATTATATTATGAAAGCTAACAGATTCTCAACTGTGTTGTGTACTGAAATAAAACAGGTTATCACGTTTAGAACGGATATATTCCTTTTTCAAGAACACTTTTATCAATAATTATAACTTATCTCTCGTTTTTGCGGCGAACCGCGACGAATGACAGGCGGAGTGTTGCACACTCCTGCCTACCATTTTACTCCTATATGTTTATAAATTATTTCCAACTCTTTTATTATTTTTGGGCAAGCTTTCATTTAACACTTAAGTCAACAAAGGGATATTAACCATGATTTAGCGTGTTGGCTTAGAATTTGAACCACCCCATCTCTTCTCGTGGGTGTCGTAAGAGGCGACTAAGGGATATCCACCGGGGGCGGGGGCAGCAGCGCCCCCTGCAGAACAATTCTACCACCGAACCGCAATCCCCAACCCGCATGCCCAGCGTGGGGATTATGGGCATTACCCCCTCCCCTATGAGATAAACGCCAACGTGCTTATCAGGGGGAGGCCTGCGTCCAGCAGTGGACCAATACAGGCTGTTGAGGTTATTAACACCGTCAACAACGGCATATTAACCATGATTTACCGTGATCATGTCGCATGAAACTGTGTCAAAATATTAAAACGCCTTATTGTATTTATGGAAATAAATAATTTTAGAATGGATTGAATGAGATTCACCTAGCTGCACCATACTGTCCAGATGTGTGGGGTGTATCGCGAGTGCGTTCTGGAAGCACTGGCGCGCCTCCTCCCACTCGTTGCTGGCCGCGTGGACGAGACCTCGCTGTAACAATGTTTAATGTTACGTGTTAAGAACATAATGTTATACATAGAAACACACACAGAAAAGTAGTTGGCGTGCTTTATACCGTTAAACCGTGTGGCGTCGAATTTTCACCACTCCAACTCTTCCCGCGGATGCGTGTGAGATATCTATGGGGGGCGGGTAACAGCGCCCCCTGCAGAACCTTTCTACCACTGGAGTGAGATTCCCAACCCGCATGTCGAAAGTGGGGATTATGGGTATAACTATATGACGACCTCTGTGGCGCGGTGGGCGAAGGTCTGCCTGCGACGCAGGAGGTTGCGGGTTCGATTCCCGCCTCGGGACAAATGTGTGTACGATCTGCAGACATTTGTTCAGGGCGTTCTGGATGTTTAATATGTATAATAAAAAAAATATCTATCTATTTAGTGTATTGTATTATGTATATCAGTTATCTAGTACCCATAACACAAGCTCTGCTTAGCTTGGGGCTAGATAATGCTGTGTGAATTGTCCAGTTATTTATTTATTTATTATTTATTTTATTATTAACTCTTAAAGCCAATAAGGCGAGCGGCACTCGTCGGCGATTGTTTGGAAATTCAAACTACAGTTGGGACGGAGATATTTCCAGAGTCAGCATTTAAACCTGGGGAGTATTGTTATCTAATTATCTCCTTGACTAACCTACACACATGGTACCTAACTGTACCTACCTACCAACTACAGATAAACAGGTACACTGCTCACTCTGTGAGTCTCTTCACAAATCACACACAGGCTTGTTCTATCTCTCTTAGCTTGACAATCTGTGGAAGCTAAGTAGTAGACGAACCATTTAGCCTCAGACAACCTTACACTTACAAAACACTCAACAATATACAATAAAAATAACCTCCCTATGTTATGTAGGTACTGTATATCTATTGTAGTTTGATAAAATAATTATTTAGGCTTCTACAAAGTTCTGACTAAACTATTTGCCTACTAAATTGTAACATTTTCTCTTAAAATTATCAAAGTAACCTTAGTGAATGTTCTCCGAGCAAGTTACAAGTAAACATTAAATACTCATTAAATACTTATTGAACTAAATGTTCTAGCAATCCCTTGGTCCTAACTATTTTTTTAATTCTACTTTGCTCCTCCTACTCATATTTCAACTGGGGTCTTTCACCATTGGTCACTGGGCTCTTTTAGACCCATCACACCTCAACTTGGTTTCTCACCATCAGAGGGTGACCTTGAAAGAACCAGTCTTTCATCAACTGCTAATAAATTCAAACTAAATTTCCCATTCACTTCACTTCTTCACTTCTTATTTCTTTATTTTATTCTTATACTAGCTAACTTTAGACTGCTATTTTTCAGGGACACAAAATGATGACCAGAAGGGCATGTGACCTGGAGGCTAAGCTGAAGCTCGCTACAGCCCAGTTAAAGGAAGTCAAAGAGGACCGAGACAGGCTGCTTCAAGAGCAGGAGGATAGCGAAGCTGAGTTCCTGGCTAACCTAGGCAGGATCCAATCACTGAAGGGACAACTCGCTGAACTCCATGCTCACCATGAAGATGCACTGTCAGAAGTCAACCGTTTGAATGCATGCTTGCATTCCATGGACAATTGTCACGAATCGTATGAACTGGTGTTGCAGCAAAACAAAGACTTACAGCAAGAGCTTTCAGAGTGTAGAATAAAATTTGATAAATTAGAGTGTAAGCCGTTGACTTCAGCGACTAGTATTTCTAGTTTAGATCTTCGATCAGAACTTTTATCAACAGATGTTAACATGTCAAATGTGGATCTCAGCCATAGTCATAGCCAAACACCCGTCATGAAAGGGACTAATAAAATTAAAAAATATGTTAAGTTAAGTAACTTCATTAGGAAATCTGAAAGAAAAATTAAAAAACAGAAACAACTTCTCAATAATGCAAAATTGAGCAAGGAAAAATCTAGATGTAACTTACAAGAAGAATTGGACTCTTGTTATAGTTTATTAGGACATAATTCTAAAGATTTAAACTATATGGCAGAGGAAATAGTTAATTTAGAAAGGGCACTTCATGATGTTACCTGTAAATATAAACGAGCCCAAAAAGATGCCAATGAAAACTACCAAAAATTGTTACAAATTGTAAGTAATGAAAGTGTATATTCTGAAGTACGGCACAGCAGCACTCAAACTAATCTTGAGAGTACCACAAACTCTTTAACTGAAGATGGTGCTGTAGAGTCCCAGTCACCGCTGTTGTTACCATCCGCGATGCTGGCGCCGCCCTCACCTTCGCTCAAGAACCACTGTGGTGCCTCTAGCAGCAACACAGCTCCAACCCCGACCACGGGGTGCCCGTCAGCTCAAACTGCGCCATCTCCAGTTAATGATTTAGATCCAGACCACAGTCAATATACCCGGAAGACTATAATATACTCAGATGGGTTGGGTGCTGGCATGGGTTTAATGCTGAGTGGCTTGCTGGCGCAAAATGTAGTTAACAATTGCTATCCAAATGCCAACATAAATATAATTACCGATAGAATTCAGCAAGATGACTCTCTGAATAATAGTACAACTTTAATTGTTCAGCTTGGTGAAAGTTGTGTGAAACGGTCACAGTTGATTAGGCTACTTGAAGTACTTCTGGGAAAGGTACAGAATGGACTAGGGAAACTTATTATTTGCTCCTTCCCTTACTCAAAGTCATTGACATCAATTAAAAATGACAATGTATGTAAAAATAACATGCTGATGTACAACATGACATGTCGTCATAGTGATGTATTATTTTTTGATACTAATAAGTTTATTAGTAATACTTTTTTGAATAAGGATACAATGTACCTAAGCAAAAAAAACAAACTGAACATTGCTAAATTGTTAGCATATAATATTTTTGATCCCGTTATAAATAGTATAACGCAGTTACCTGACGAGCCTGTCTATGTAGTTAGTAGCAGTACTAATGAGGGCATTAAAGCGATTGTGTCAAATAAAAATTTAAACTGACCACATCGACAACGGGAAAGCAAAATTCAATTCATGTAGTCCATCAGAATATACAAGGCTTACCCAGCAAAATCCTAGAATTAGAATTATTTTTGAATTATTTGAATGTAGATGTTATGTGCTTATCAGAACACTGGATTGTAAAAAATCAGTTACTGCCCTTTTATAATAACTATTGTTTTGCAAGTTCCTATAAAAGAAAAGCTGCAATACGTGGTGGCTCTTTGATTATAGTTAAAAATAGTCTTAAATGTAAAGAACGTAAAGATATTGTAAACCTCACTATTGAGAGGACTATTGAACTTTCTTGTGTGGAACTGGAGCGACACATCATAGTGTGCGTGTACCGCCCTCCTGACGCAAATCAGGTAGCTTTTGAATGTACTATGGAAGAGGTTTTGTTGAAATTATTTTCATGTAGAAAGGATCTCATTGTTTGTGGCGACTTTAATATAGATATATTAGCGAATCCCCTCGCCGATAGGCTGCTTAATTTATTCAAATGCTTTAGTTTACGACATCTTTTTCATGAACCTACTAGGGTAACCCTAACATCTGCCACTTGTTTAGATAATATTTATTGCAGTCTATCTCCAACCAACAAAGCAGTAATCAAACATTTCAAATCAGACCACTATGGTCAGAGTGTTAACTTTAGTTATAATCTTAACGATAAAAACAAAGTTGAGAAATATACCTACAGGCCTATTACAGAGAGCCGTATTAAGAATTTTCAAAGTCAAGTGGAACTAGCAGTAGCTAATATATCTTGTTCCGATAACCCGAATGATCTTTTTGCCAAACTTTTAAGTGTTATAAACAAAGAACACAGCGAAGTATTTAAATATAAAACATGCACAGTTAGGGACAGGGTCGGATTTACTGATTGGGCCACTCCCGGTATTTATAGAAGTAGGAATAGACTATATGATCTTTATGGTGCTAGAGAAGCTATGTTAAATGATCCTGCGTTTCTTTTGTATTTAACAAAGTACTCAAAAACATTTAAAAAAGTCTGTAACACAGCGAAATGCCTGTTTTTGAGGAAAAAAATTGTAAACTCATCTGATAAAATCAAAGCAACATGGAGACTTATAAATAACGAAACTGGTAAATCTAAGTCACGAAAAAGAGAAATAAGGTTAAAAATTAATAATTCAATACTTATAAACGATAAAGATATTGCCGATGCTTTTGATTCATTCTTTTCTGATATTCCTAAAGTTGTTACCCGGTCTCTAAACTCCTCACCTTCAATCGCGGTTAAATTATTAGAATCATCTGTAGATAAATGTACCGAGGTTTTTATATTTAGTCATGTAAACGCTAATTATATTGTGAAAACATTTAAGTCTATTAACATCAAAAATACTGAGGATCTTTGGGGTATTTCAACCAAAGTACTGAGTTCTATTATTAAGGAAGTTGCTCCATGCTTGGCTTACATTTTCAATAGTTGTATTGATGCAGGAGTTTTCCCTGATCTCATGAAATATAGTAAACTGGTTCCTCTTTATAAATCTGGTAGCCACACTGATCCGGCCAATTATAGGCCAATTTCAATACTTCCTGCAATGAGTAAAGTTTTTGAAAAAATTATTCTCACACAGTTGTCCTCTCACTTCAACCTCAATAGGTTGTTACATAAAAATCAATTTGGCTTCACCAAGGGTAGATCGACAACTGATGCTGGTACAGTTCTATTAAAGCACATATTGGATGCATGGGATAAAGCGAAAAACGCTATTGGTGTATTTTGTGACCTTTCTAAAGCTTTTGATTGCGTGGATCATGGTACATTAATAAATAAACTAAGTCATTATGGAATTAAAAACAAGGCACTGGACCTTATGCAATCATATTTATCGGATAGAGTCCAAAAAGTAGATATTGGTAAAGAAAGATCTAGGGGATCAAAAATCGATTTAGGAGTCCCGCAAGGATCAATATTGGGTCCTTTTCTATTTTTAGTATATGTAAATGATCTCCCATTTCTAGCAAAAGATCTCTGTGATATAGTCTTATTTGCTGATGATACCTCATTGATTTTTAAAGTTGACAGAAATAAACATAATTATGACGATGTAAATAATTCTCTTTCACAAATACTAGACTGGTTCACCGCCAATAACCTCTTACTCAATAGTTCAAAAACCAAATGCATAAAATTCATGTTACCAAATGTAAGAGAGCTCCCAACTAAGATAATGCTAAAGGATGAGATTGTTAACCTTGTAGACTCAACTGTTTTCCTAGGGTTACATATTGATTCCTCTCTTCAATGGAGACCGCAAATTGATGCTCTCGCAAACAGACTTAGTTCGGCAGCGTATGCGGTACGAACAATTAGATACATTACCGATGAAGATACAGCTAGGTTAGTTTACTTCAGTTACTTCCATAGTGTTATGTCTTATGGTATTTTGCTTTGGGGACAGGCAGCTGACATCCAGACTATCTTTGTTCTTCAGAAAAGGGCGGTACGCGCTATTTATAAATTAAATCCACGTGATTCGTTGAGGGAATTATTTAAAGAAATAAATATTTTAACAGTAATATCGCAATACATCTATGAAAATCTAATGTATACACACAAAAACAGAGATAACTTTATGAAAAGGTGTGATGTTCACAATAAAAATACAAGAAACAAGAACAAATTACACAATTCCCATCATATAGATTACGAAAGGTAGGGAAATCATTTGTGGGCAATTGCGTAAGATTCTATAATAAGCTTCCATCTGAAGCAACTGAGCTCCCTATTCGTAAATTTAAACTGTACATAAAACGAAATCTTATCAAGAAAGCATATTACTCCGTAGATGACTACGTCAATGATGTTAATGCTTGGCCGGATGTCGCCCAGTTCCATACAGACAATAGTATGTAAGACCAGTTAGACTTAGTTATCCTAAGATTGTATTAGTTGATAAGCGATAAACTTGCTAGTGGTTTCTTTTTCACTTCTTCCGCTAGTGGACAAAAAATTGAAGTGAATTAAAGTCAATTGCATCTTATTTCTTGTTTGATAGTAATAACTATTTATCAACCTTTTTATATAGTAAAAATTTGACTTGTCTAAGTACTTATTTTGTAAGTCTAAAGAAATAAACGATTTGACTTTGACTTTGCGCTTTCCAGATGGAAACCTGCGTCCAGCAGTGGACTAATATAGGCTGTTGATGTTGAGGTGAATTATACTGATTGCTGCAAGACCTTTGATAGCATCGCACGTAAGCTTATGCCGTTTAAATAGCTTAAGATAAGTATCAGAGGGAAACTGCGCAGTTGGTTTTCTTTGTTGTTCCTCTGCAATTGATCCCAGGCTATTGTTATCAACCACTCATTATATGTTATTCAGTTGATTTATTTTACCTAGCGGTGTCCCACAAGGATCGCTGCTTGTACGTATACCTTTTCCAATATGTATGTTTTTTTAAAAAGTTGTAAGTCTTTCTTAAAAATAAATAAATATTCTACAGATTATTGGTTGAGTGCAATGCACGTAGTGACTCACTGTGTATAATACTAGATGGCTGTAAGGCGTCAGCGCGGCCGCCTCCGCCACGCAGCCCGCCGCCGCGCTCACTCGGTCTAACCTACAACAGAAAATAATTCATTACGTACAATAGTTATCAATACCTGTGTATGGTACAATAGTTACCACAACAATAGATAATGAGACAAATGGCAAAGGCTCTTTAAATTAGATACAGTTAAGTGTTCAAAACTTTCATATGCCGGAAGTCAAGATGTACGATAAATCATTTATTTCGTTTATTTAGGTTCATCAGTTAGTAATTGTAAGACACGAATGCAGATATCACTCTGCACTCATCGACTGTATTGAGGGTGTGTCTTGAAAATCTAGATTAACTGTATATTGCCTTCGAGATAACAAGATGGTCTGTAAATAAATACAAGAAAGGTAGCCTGAGAGCACGCGGTACACGCGGATCGACCGCTGGAACATTACCTGAGGCAGGCGGCGGCGAGTAGCAGCCAGGCGTGCGCGCGGTGCGCGGCGCGCGGCGGCCGGGCGCGCGCCGTCGACAGCGAGGACGCGCCCTCCGACAGCGCGCGCTCCACGCGGTACACGCCGGCCGACTCCGCGCGGACCGACGCTGGAACATTACCATTTCTATTACTCATTTCTTTCATGAAAACTACAATGTGCTATAAACCCACCGTTAGGTGAGGTCGATGATATTGTAGAGCTTGCCAGGCAATCTTAGTTTAAGCCAATTTGAGGGAGCGCATAGACATTAACTTAACCAAATGTATTGATAAACAGAAAAAGCAAATTAACTGCAACAAACTTTTTGCTTTAGAATAAAATAAAATATAAATAAATATTTCAAGCCTGTGGTATATGCAGTTCCCAACTTTTTTGAAACAAGTACACATTGCTTTGGCGCAATCAGTCCTCAAGTATTGTATCAGAGTGTGGGGAGGAGCGGCACGGCACTGACCTGCGTCCCTCGTGCTGTGCGTGTCGTCGTGCAGCGAGTCGGACAGCGCGTCCAGGTCCAGGTAGCCGTGCTGGTCGGCGTCCGCCTCCGCGTCCGCGCTGTTCAGCAGCGCGAGCAGCTCTTTGCCGGCGGCTAGAGCAGCCTCGCCAGCGTCCCACGCTGGAACAAAATACACGAAAATTAGCCGTATTTTTACACATTTTGATCTGGCTTGAATAAAGTACGTAGAGGTACGGTTGCAAGAAGGCTAATGGAGGAAACCCATCGGATCCTGGACCAGTTCGTAGAGCGTAGTTGGACGTACGAACTCAGGTAACGCCGGATTGACAAGGCTCAGAATCGAGATGTTTGAATTGATCTGAGCCTTGTGAGCCTTCTGAGCAATTGAATTGTTACATCTCGATTCTGAGCCCTCTCTCGCTGATAGCGTCGACTTATCAAATTTGTCAATTCGGCGTTACCTGAGTTCGTACGTTTAACTACTACCCACTTGGGTGGATCCTACCCAAGTGGGTAGTAGTTAAACGTACGAAAACTATCTTTCGGTCGCGGAGCCACATGATAGTTATATAAGTTAGTGAGATGTCTAGATCTACCTATGTGGAGGGTAGCGAGCGCGGCCAGCGGCCACTCGGCGTGCGGGTAGTGCTGGCGCGCGAGCGTGGCGGCGGCCAGCGCGCGCGGAGCCCGCCCGCCCGCGCACGCGCACGACCACAGCGCGACCGCGAGGCGCAGCCCGCCGGCGCACTCTGCGCGACGCTCCAGGCACGCGCGCGTCGCTTCCTGCAACAAACATCCACTTCTTATATTGAATAGGGTATATGCATGTGACTTCAAAATAGCTAATATTTTTTTTACGTATTCTCTATTGATATAGAAAGATATCTGTATGTTTATTTTTGTATTTTATGATGTTTTTATTGTGAAATTTAATCATTGAAAAGTAGATATTTTAAGTCTCGCTTACGCAAAATGTGTAAACGCAACGCTATTGGCACGTGAAGCGTGACGTCATACTTGAACATTTTTGTATGGGCTTTGACGTTTGAAGTTTTGACTTTGAGTTTACATAGGGGACTCGATGATCCGTGACGTGACGTCATAAAATCCAAACATGGTAGCGTTTTTATCCCCCGAAACTGAGTGTAGTTTTACTTTTAGTTTTTTACCTCAATAATAAATTTTTTTGGGTGTTATATTTTTTTCTTTTATGTCTTAACCTAAATAATTGATTAAAAAATAAAAAAATCCATGCATATACCCTATTGCAAACGTCAGGTCGGACTTGCAGCTGGACCGCGACAAAGATCGTTGTCTAGACTGGAGAGACCCGAGAACTGGGGAGTGTCTGGCAATGCAGCCAGCGTCTTATGTACGCTTCCGACTGGTATTGAATGGATCAGATAAGTTTCCCGTACATTGTTTGCAAATCTGCAGTTAGCTCAGTTTTTTCAGTTGTAAATACTAGTTTGATTGTAATTTTCTTTTTAAATAAATGAAATCATAATTAAGAAGCAATATGTACGAGCCAATATAGCTCATACAGCAGATTTACTTTTCATTACTAAACGATAATAACAGTCGTAACGAAACCTTTGCTACGCGCCGGCGTGTCTCTATACCTAAACATTACGTGTGGCTTAGATTACCTCCTACCTAGTGGTTAATTTTTTTAATACAACAACAGACTATAAATAACGGTTTGATGTTATAATACTGCCTATGAACTTGATATAACTGGCGTGCCTTCAACAGGAGAAAACCCCAACACAATCAATTACAGATGCAACAATAATAACGGATCGTGCCACGCCGTGCTTTAGTGTTTTTTATTTATTGCTGTAAGGTTTTCCACCCCGATGATATTGATAGATGTAGATGTAATTTAACTGATAACTTGATTTATTGCTAATTGATAATAATATGAATACACGGGACTGCGGTCGAACGCGTACTGAATTCTTTGGCTGATCTAGGTAAAAATACACCGCTTGTTAAAGTGCAATTGTGCGGTTTATACATTAATCACACATTAAATAAAGGATTTTTGATATGGTTTGAATAAATAATGTAACGGTTAGTTACCATGGCCTCGTTGAGCAAGCCCATCTGCATGTAGTGCAGCGCCAGGTAGTAGAAGGCGAGGTGGTCGTTGTCGTCCAGCTGCACGCTCCGCACGAGGTGCCTCAGCGCCGTCTCGTTATCAATAAATAATGTAACGGTTAGTTACCATGGCCTCGTTGAGCAAGCCCATCTGCATGTAGTGCAGCGCCAGGTAGTAGAAGGCGAGGTGGTCGTTGTCGTCCAGCTGCACGCTCCGCACGAGGTGCCTCAGCGCCGTCTCGTTATCAATAAATAATGTAACGGTTAGTTACCATGGCCTCGTTGAGCAAGCCCATCTGCATGTAGTGCAGCGCCAGGTAGTAGAAGGCGAGGTGGTCGTTGTCGTCCAGCTGCACGCTCCGCACGAGGTGCCTCAGCGCCGTCTCGTTCGCCGCTTCTTTGTCGAGGCGGGAGTTTCTTTTCTGGGAGAATAAAAAACAAATATTAAAAATTAAATAATTAATTTTGTTTTAAAGAACTATAAACCGATTCAAATTTTTATAGTTTTTTCATGAATTTTCATGAATCCCATTGTCAGAACTGAACAAAATTAAAATGGGACACGGGAAGCACCAGCTTTCATATAAAAAAGAATCATGAAAATCGGACCACCCAGTCAAAAGTTCTGAGGTAACAAACATAAAGCCGGCGTCCTGACCCATGTTGGTTGAAGGAAATTCTATAGTAGAGAATAGCTCATAGGCTCAGATTAACTCTAGGTAATCGCGACGGGATAATGACGCTAATTCTGTTTGTAAGATCACGACAGTCGATTAATCCGTTATAGATCTTGTAAAGAATTAATGGACAGCACCTGGCCAGCATCCACCCCTCGCTCTCCTCAACATGACTGCTGTCAGACCGTCCAACCAACCTGCGCCTGCATCTGATAGCCGATGCCCGTGAACAGACAGCACCTGGCCAGCATCCAACCCTCGCTCTCCTCCTCGATGGCCAGCGCCGCCTCGGCCAGCGCGATGCCTTCTTCTATCTGTCACAACATTACTGATGTTAGCAATCATTGACCTCTCTTCAACTCACTGTATAGGCAAGCTTAAACAGAAAAAGGAGGGGTAGTTTTTAGTCCTAGACCAGAAAATTATAGTTATTTAGTTATTTCTACAAGGAGCTGCTACATACTGATTTCTCAAAAGCGTTTAACCTTGATCACGAATTACTTTCCCAGAAACTGGGCTATCTGTGGCTCATCACTTCTTTAGCGAAATTTCAACAGACGCAGCATTTCTCGTTGAGGACGCTGCGGCCATTTAAAGATCTGCAGAGTCGGGCTGTCAAATATGTTGAAGAGGAAGACAGGTATTTTATATCATGTTCCTAAATAAATAACACCGTCTAGGCTAGGTCCAATCGGCCAACTTGTATCAATGGATTGGTAAAGTGGAGAGCCGATGTCAAAATATGAGATCGGCTAAGGTCACACACAATAACCGATCTAATATTATGTCATCGGCATCGTTAAATAAACTTTTTAATTTTTATCTCCGTATGCTTGACATTATTAGCGGATTAAATTTCAAGACCGAAATGCCTGGAGAATTCTTTGTTATAGGTTTATTTATTTATTCAGGAAAAGCTTATGGCTAATGCTACAAGGTTACTGCTGGGTGTACATAGACAATCTTGTATAATTTAGATTCTGTATGAGGTAGTTACTAAAAAGACCCGCTAAAATTTATGAACAAACAAAACAAACGTTGATGAAATATTTGGACATTAGACAATAATTCGAGTTTAAGGTTTCTTATACACGGACTGCACGTCTCAAATACACCGACGGCAAGGTGCTGCCTGCAAGCAACTGCCCCCGTCGACTGCGGTCGACGCGCAACTTGTCTTCCGTGTATTTGAGACTTCCAGTTCACGTTTAAGGGCCCTAAGAGTCACTTTGTGTGAAGTGAAGTGAACTACAGGAGTGCGTATTATATATAAAACATCTGACCCATCCCATCCTGTACGCGGTGTTGGCGCCGACGAGCCGCAGCGGCGCGTCGCCGGGCGCCAGCCGCGCCGCCGCCGACAGTACGCCGAGCGCACGCACGCCGCAGCTCCACAGCGCGCTGCCTGCAACCAAACATAATATTAGGTCCTTACATATGAAATTGGCGTTTTGTATGGGAGGAACAAAAAGTCGAATATTTTTTAATATAATATATTTAATTAATCAAAGTATGAACCATTATTTTCTATGCACTTTTGCCATCTTATAGGTAGTTCATTGATCCCTTTACTAAAAAAACCAGTTGGACGGGAATCAATAAAATCTTTGAAGGCGATTTGGACTGCCCCATCGGAGTTGAATTTTTTCCCTTGCAAGAAGTTATCCAAATTTCGAAAAAAATGGTAATCTGTTGGAGCAAGGTCCGGGGAGTACGGAGGATGTCTTAGACTTTCCAATTGAAGCTCTTCTAATTTAGTAGCCGTCTGTTGCGCAGTGTGTGGTCTAGCGTTGTCGTGAAGCAGCAGTGGCGTGGAGCGACCAGCCTAGGTTGTTTAGCCGCTAGCTTTTCCATCATGGTTTGCAATTGCTGACAATAGACATCAGCCGTAATAGTCTGGCCAGATTTGAGAAAACTGTAATGAACAATACCGGCACTAGTCCACCAAACGCTTACAAGTAACTTTTTTGGGGTTAATTTTCGCTTGGGGCAGGATTTGGCTGGCTGGCCAGGATCCAACCATTGCGCTGAGCGCTTCCGATTATCGTAAAGAACCCATTTTTCATCACAGGTAATGATTCGGTTTAAAATACCTTCATTATTGTGCCGGTTTAGTAATGTAACGCAGCAGTCGACGCGCGTTTGCCGGTTTGCTTCAGTCAATTCGTGAGGTACCCACCTTTCAAGCTTTTTAATCTTCCCAATTTGCTTCAAGTGAATTAAAACAGTTTTATCACTAACATCGCAGCCTGCAGCTAACTCGGACGTGGTTTGCGATGGATCCGCTTCCACAATAGCCTTCAACTCTTCATTATCAACTTGAGTCTCAGGCCGTCCACGGGGCTTGTTCTGCAGGTCGAAATTTCCAGAACGAAAACGTTGGAACCAAAAACGAACTGTGTTTTCTTTTGCAACACGACCGCCATACACATCATTCACCCTTCGAGTTGTTTCCGCAGCACTAGTGCCACGGCGGAACTCGTACTCGTAAATAATGCGATATTTTAAGTTTTCTATTTTGTAAAATGAGTGACGCAAACAGAAAAAAACAGAAGAAAAAAACAAATGAATGACGATCATCGAAGCACAAATACATGAGTCTATAGCTGTACAAATTTGAATTTGGAATTCCTTACCAAAGAGGAGAAATTTGTGATTAAAGTGGCCAGTACGAAAAACGCCAATTTCATATGTAAGGACCTAATATAATACTTCGAGACCTGCAAGTTACAACACATCATCATCACAGACGAAACACATCCACAGCCGGACATGGTCTGAACTAATAACCAGGATAGACAAAAGTTTGCAACTTTTTGCTGTCAGATGTCAATTTCTAAGCCAGAAAGGTAAGAAAAAGTTACAAACTTGAAAGGAAAAAGTTACAAAGTAAACTTGAAAGGAAAAAGTTACTAAGTATACGTGGACACGCATAGATATACAGGATGTTTTATTTAACTTTTGCCATATGAAAACTGGGGGTAGGTGGAACCAAATGCAATAGTTAGGCGGCTTTTTAAACCCTCAAAGGCCTCCCCCGCCTATTTTTAATTTATTTTTTAAGAATTTTCCATATTTTCCCAAATTACAAAGAACTATTTAGTACAGTAAGATGACTGTTATGAAAAAAAATGGTTTACAATAAATACAAGTGCAATAGTAAGTGGCATTTTTAACCAACACCAGATAATTCAAACTAATAAACATCGAAAAACTTATGTACAGCCGGGTTAAAAAAGTCATCAACTAAACTACACAACTAAAAAACTTAAAAAAAAGTGACGACATTTTCAGGGCAGACCCTGACAAATCTGAAAGATTCTTTGAATAAACGCTTATTCTGTATGTCCTATCGTGTGCTAGTGTGGGGTAAATATGTCCTATCGTATGCTGGTGTGGGTGGTGGCACTGACCTGGCTTCACGTGCGCCACGTTGGAGTGGTGCGCGGGCGAGGGCGCGGCGGCCGCCGTGCACAGCGCGCGCTGCCGCCACACGTGCGCGCAGCCGTTGGAGAACTTCATGGCTCGTTCCAACGACTGGAGACAATAACTATTTGCTTACTGACTTCTAAAACTTATTATAGTCCAGGTCAAAAATTATTTACTTCTATTAATACAATAAATGTTACTACATAGAAGGGTCAAGACACTGACACAGTTGACTGACACACTATGTATACAGTTTGCTAATGGAGATTTTGGACGATCTATAGGCCGAAGGAAGGTAGATCGAACTAACAGTAACAGTATTACACATGCAAGTGTACCTCTGTGACGGGCGCCAGCAGCCCCCAGCGCGCCGCGCACAGCGCCAGCAGGTCGATGACCGCCACCGCGTTGCGCAGCGCGTGCGCGCGCGCCGCCTCGGACTAACAGTAACAGTATTACACATGCAAGTGTACCTCTGTGACGGGCGCCAGCAGCCCCCAGCGCGCCGCGCACAGCGCCAGCAGGTCGATGACCGCCACCGCGTTGCGCAGCGCGTGCGCGCGCGCCGCCTCGGACTAACAGTAACAGTATTACACATGCAAGTGTACCTCTGTGACGGGCGCCAGCAGCCCCCAGCGCGCCGCGCACAGCGCCAGCAGGTCGATGACCGCCACCGCGTTGCGCAGCGCGTGCGCGCGCGCCGCCTCGGACTAACAGTAACAGTATTACACATGCAAGTGTACCTCTGTGACGGGCGCCAGCAGCCCCCAGCGCGCCGCGCACAGCGCCAGCAGGTCGATGACCGCCACCGCGTTGCGCAGCGCGTGCGCGCGCGCCGCCTCGGACTAACAGTAACAGTATTACACATGCAAGTGTACCTCTGTGACGGGCGCCAGCAGCCCCCAGCGCGCCGCGCACAGCGCCAGCAGGTCGATGACCGCCACCGCGTTGCGCAGCGCGTGCGCGCGCGCCGCCTCGGACTAACAGTAACAGTATTACACATGCAAGTGTACCTCTGTGACGGGCGCCAGCAGCCCCCAGCGCGCCGCGCACAGCGCCAGCAGGTCGATGACCGCCACCGCGTTGCGCAGCGCGTGCGCGCGCGCCGCCTCGAACTCCGCGCTCTGCGACAGCACGGCGTCGCGCACCGCCATGGCCTCGCCCACCAGCAGCAACAGTACCACCTCTTCGTACTCGTTGCGGGGGACGAACTGGAACAAAGGAAGATCTTACATTATGCGACAAACGTGACGTTCTAATTGATCGACGCAGAGTCTGCTCATTCTGTTCTGTACTGCTAGAAATGGTACATTGTAACCAAAGGGAGAAAGATAACTGTTACTAAAGAGTTGGGCGATGAATCGTAATTTCCCGTAAGTGTACAGTGCTCTTTACTACGAGTTCTTAGCTACAAGGGAAATCATTGCTTATGAATCTTCAAATTCATTTTTTTAGTAGATTCAAATTGTAAATTTGAAAATTAGAATTTGTCTATTTCTACGACGAATATAGATTCCGAGGTGATTTTCTAGCTGGCTAAACTTATTTCTTATTTCGGTAAATGTAATAATAATAATAATAATCGTTTATTTTCAGACAACATAGGATCCATATTTGTGTTAATCTATATCTAAGTCTTAAGTCTATGTTAGTTGTTTATTGTGTAGGTACTTAGGTGTAGTTATTTAGTAAGTACAGCAATGCAGTGTCTGTATAGCGGGCCATCAATCCTGTCCGCTATCATTCTCAGGATGCTGTTGGTGCTCCCACGGACTCTGCTCAGCAGTGAGGCTGCCTTTTTCCTCATGCAGGCGGCGAGCCCGCCTGTGCGCGCCTCGGCCTCGGCGAACATGCCGGACGCGCTGCAGAACCGCGGCAGCCCCAGCAGCATCCTGAATGCATTGTTGTATTGAACGCGAATAGTGTTGACGGCTTTCTGAGTGTATGTGAACCACAGGCTGCTCGTGTAAAATGTTTTGTGTAATGGTTAAGGGCTACGTATTTATTTAGCTTTTTAGACAGTAATTATATCTGATCTGTCTAATAATATTGACTGAATAGATAAGAACAGAGCACACCAGATAAGGTTTACCTGGTTGATAGCAGCATACTTCTTGGGTTTCCAGGGTCCCTCCGAGACGTGGTCCTCGCGCCGCCGCGACAGCGTGCCCGGCGCCGGCGCGGGGTTCACCTTCTCGGGCGCTTTGTACACCTGACTCATACTAATTACTTTACATTCTGGAGATGGAACCTATCACAGTGACTTCATGTATACTGCACAGACTTCACCCCCAATAGCTTATAGTGGTACCAAGGGATATACAGTGTGTCACTGGATAAAGTGCAAACCCAAAAGGGGGTGAAACTAGATATATATCTTTCTCTTTTTTTGTCGAGAATTTTTTCTATCGAGTTTTATGATAAGCATTTATTTATAAATATCTTATATAAATATCCTATTTCCCCACCTTGTATTTACTAATCCGCTTTATTTGGTACTGACATCAGGAATACATAAACTGCTTTGGAACTATTGTTTTAATTTTGATTGCAATTTAGATTTGACTATTTTTTTATAATAAGGTACATACTATTTCTATACGGGCGCATGTTGTGTACACAACATTACATTAATCATATTATATCTTTCTTAACTATTATTATTATAGCTCTTGTAAATTTAGTTAAGGTTATTTTTAAGACTACGAGTGGAAACTGTTTTTAGCTTCATTTGTACTAGTTTTTAAGATCTTTTTGTCACCTAAACATAAGCTTTTTGTTTCCCAAATAACTAAAACAAAATAAAACTCGATAGAAAAAATTCTCGATAAAATATAAAACTTACATACATAAAACTTTTATGTACAGTTTTGTACCCTTTTGTGGTTGCAGTTTATGTAGGGCACACTGTATAACCGAGTCGCGTTGTCCTGGAATGTGAGGGAGTATCAGCACAACGACAAAAAGTGCTCTTCCACCCAAGGTTACTCCTCGAAGCCTGTGTAGATTGTCGGACAATTATGATCGAACCCTATCAAGACTTCTCTACGCATAACAAAGCAATTGCAGCTAAGAAATTCCTACTAACTGTAGTATGACTTGAAACTTTATACTATAGTGATAAAGTAGATAATAACCTGTCCAGTGACGCCGCGCATCAGCACCTCCGCGAGCTGCCGCGCCAGCGTCAGCCGCAGCGCCTGCGTGGACGGCGCTTCCACCGCGGACAGCATTTCCCTATACCTGGGACAAGGATACAACATTTGATTTGTGGTCTGACGGTATGACATGAATAAGAACGTGCAAAGTGTATAACCCTGAGGTACGCCACGCCCCTTGAGTCGTGGCGTTACGGTAAATACTTTTAGTCATACTGCAATGACAGAGCAGTGTTGTCAACACAACAAAAGTTATCAAATTGGCACACGAGCGCCCTCACTTCCAACGACTCTTCTCTTTCTGAACAGACTCTATCAGTGTATGGATGGAATGGAACTTAATAATTCAGTACTTTTCTATTGATGAGCTAAGTGCTGTACATGGGGTTTATAATATACTACGAGGCTCTGCCCTCGCGATTTCACCCGCGTAGTTTCCATTCCCGTAGAAATTCAGGGATAAAATATAGCCTATGTCATTCCCTAAAAGTAAGCTTTTTAACTATGAAATAATTTTTAAAATCGGTCCAGTAGTTTCAGAAGCTATTTATTCAATGCAAACAAACAATCAAATATTTCCTCTTTAAAATATTAGTAAAGACTAAACTATGCTGCCCTATAATCTAATCTCATATAAGATAATTACTATTGGAAGTTGAAAAAAAACAAAGTTAGGGAATTTAAGGGATTTGGATCGAAGTAGATCCAGTTTTCTTGTCTCGCGCGTATTGTCATGTCAGCAATGAGATGCACACTGAAGAATAAAGCCCGTATAATGAAAGCTTGCTCAGTCATCGATCTATTCTTGAGCAACGCTTTCCTATGGCATAAACGTCATTCAAGCATAGCTCTATGACTGAGCAAGCTTTCATAATACGGGCCTAAGAGTGGTGACAGCTACCTATCTATGGCGCTCTGCAGCCGGCCGGCGCGGATGTGCAGCAAGGGCACGCGCTGCAGCGCCGTCTCGAGCGTGGGCCCGGCGCGCGCGGCCGGCGCGTTGGTGCGCTGCAGGTACAGCAGCGTCAGCTCCGACGCCAGCTCGAAACTGCGGATCTGGAACATTCCAATACCTGTCGTTCCTCTCATGTGGAGATATATCACTAATTTATCCTCAACCGCAACCTCAACAGCCTGTATTAGTCCACTGCTGGACGCAAGCCTCCCCCTGAAGAGCGCCTTATTGCTGGGCATGCGGGTTGGGGATCGCAGTACGGTGGTAGAATTGTTCTGTAGAGGGCGCTGCTGCCGCCCCCGTTGAAAAGCCCTTTATCGCCCCTTACGACACCCACGGGATGAGTTGGGGTGGTAAATTCTAAGCCAGCACCACACATTTAATTTAACCGCCCACCGTTCATTGGCCTACGTAAACGTCTCTGGAACCCGTTAGAGCTCGTTTCAAGGGCAATTTGCCCGTCGACTGCCGTCGCTGCAGAGCGCTGTATCGCGCACAGTTGAACCTTCCAGTCGGCAACTTGCCGTAAGTGTATTTGAGACGTGCAGCCTGTGTATACACCAACACCAGTGAACGCATAATTCTATGAAACATAAAATACAATTTCATAGAATTATGCATCCAGTGATGTTGGCTTTAACTTCGGTGTCTGGTCTGTCAGTCAAGAACCGCCCAATGATGGACGCCTGACACTTTTATATAGGCAATTTGATTGGACGACCTCTAGCAGACGAGAAGAGATGTGCATTACCGTCTCCGCCTCCCTCTCTGCCTGCTTGAAGCGGCTGGTGGAGCTCGGGAGTGCGTTCTGCTCCAGGCAGAGGCCTTTTATCGCGTACGACTCCGCCACTATCCTGAGACTTCGGCTGTAAAAGACAAAACACATTTAAAAATAAACATTATTATTAAGGTAAATATAAATAAAACCAACCAAGTGGGAGTCTCAAGTACCTACTCTTTACCTATCCCATAAATCAATTCCTATGGAAAATAAGCTTTATTGCAGAAAATATCTATGTTGATACATTACGATTGGTGTTTAGGAAGTTCTTAAAGAAAAAAAAGACGTGTGGCATTCGGGGAAACGCGGTAAAGCTATTGCATAGTGTTAGGTTATTTACGTTACGGAATTTATGGATTGTCTCCACGCTCGAGGCCCGCGATAGAAGCTATGCAATAGCTTAAAAGAAAACACACTACTGTATGTAGGATACAGTAGTGTGTTTTCTTCGTGTTTTTAATTGGCGTCTAATCCCTTGCAGAGAGCACCAGACAACCATAGTAAAAAAAGACGTGTGGCACTCGGGGACTGCCGCGGTAAAGCTATTGCAATTTAAAGTTCTGCTATTCATCGATAGATGGCAAAACTAAAAAGTATCACCGCTGTGCCGGTCGGAGTGGGGGGTGTTAGATTATTTTCGTTAGGGAATTTCTGGATTCGGTCTCCACGCTCCAGGCCCGCGATAGAAGCTATGCCATAGCTTAAAAATATCGTAAATCGTTTCCATGAAAATAACGCGAAACTAAACACTAAATGATATCTATTGAAAAACGCCATAGGTATCGTCAAAACATCGTAAAACTATAATTATGCTATTAACGTTTAAGATAAGCATCCAAGATGACGCACCCACCTGATAAAACAAACTGTGTGCTCATGTCTCATGTAGAAACAAAGTTCAGATAGGCGACTCCATTTGACTTTAGTAACGAGACGTGATCGCGACTTCTTCTTTTTCTATTGTCGTTATATCTCCTTTATTATTTGACGACCTCGGTGGCGCGGTGGGCTAAGGTCCGCTTGCGACGCAGGAGGTTACGGGTTCGATTCCCGCCTCTTGACAAATGTGTGTATGATATGCAGATAATTTGTTCAGGGTGTTCTGGATGTTTTCTATGTATAATAAGAAATATATATAATATAGGTAGTGTACTGAATTATGTAGCATATCATTTATCTAGTACCCATAACACAAACTCTGCTTAGCTGTGGGCTATATTTGTGAGAGTTTTTATCGATATACTGGACATAATGGTATGGAAAAAACGAGACATCTTGATCAAATCTTGTTACTAACATCAAAGAGACTCACTCCACTGATGAAGTTTCTAAAGAATTTCAAGAATAATGGGCACCCTGATTGACAACACAGAATATACCGGCACTGACCCATTCATTGCCCAGCCAACACCAGCCGAACACAGAGAAGATGTGTGTCACTTCATAGGCGATGAAAGTGTTAAAGGTTCCTAGTGATCATTTGCATATAAATCAATCTACTTCGTGACACTCAGTGCCGCAGTCCAGCAGTGGGATCGTTACTGTAATTGATGCATTGTTTACTTCTTTCCCATCATTTAAAACAATTTAATCTAAGATAAGAAAACCTAGCTAGTTAAATAATTACAGCTGTGTGCATGATGATGTCACATTGCTAAATACAGTAATCAGTGCGGTGAGTCAGCAATTCAAGGAAAACAACTGCTCTGCCAACCTTTAGTACCCATTCATTGTTGTTCACACAACATTATGTTTACAACCTGGACTGAGTTTGGTTGCTAATTTTGAACATTATAGTAACAGACATAAGTTCTTAGCTAGAGTATTGAATCAAATAATATCCAAAAAAAAATTACTTTAACAGGACTCGAACCCCTTAGAATTTTTATAAATACCTTAGAAATTATTTTGATTTCATAGAAATTAAGTACCATAGTGTAAACTATAATAACCAAACATTTTGTTAGAGTATCAAATGTTTCTTACACTAATGTAACACTGTTTATCTCAACCTTCTCCAAACAGGTATTGTGTACCTTAATTGCATGTAAGAATATAATACAGCTTAGGTAGCAATTATTTTGTCTTTTCATGTTGATGACCTTCAATATGTTGAAGTGAGTCAATTTATACTAACCTTTTTTAATATTGTCAGTGATTTTTGAATACTTCCTTCCTGGAGCTAATTCTAATATCAAGTTCTTGAACTTGAACTCAAATGCACACTAAAAATAGTTTAAAGTTCTATACTCACACAGGCAGCTCTTTCTCAGTGAGTGTGTTCAACTCTGCATCTTTGAAGTGTTTTAGTGCCTTATCATAATGGCCGCAGGTGTAGTTGAGCTTGCCTAGCAGTAAGTATGCATCCAGGGCTACTCCGGCCTTGATGCCAGCCTCGTCTGTGGCCAGCGTCAGGTAGCCTCGGGCCTCTGACAGCTCCCGTTGTGCTCGATCTGTATTGTCTTTTATAGGAGGCCATTCTTCTAAGTAGGCCTCTAGCTTGCCCTCGCCAATTAGGAAATGTGCAAGACTTTCTGAAATATTTTTAAGCTATCAGTTATTATAATTTAGGTAAGTACCTACTTATATCTTTATAAATGCAAGAATTTCTATCTACATTTATTAAGTTTATTCTACTGTGATAAATATTCGTATTTCAGTCACTACATGCCATGTTATCTGTATGCCTATATTAAATATCAAGGCACTCCCAATATCACACTCTAATTTAATTTGCCAGTGACCTGATAACCCAATTAATTCTCAATGTGAATATGCCCAGGGTGTTTCTTTCCTTGATAATCTAAGATATATTTTAGTTAAAATATCGGGGTGTTTTTACAGAAAACATGGTCCAATCAATGACTATTTGTTGGATAAACATAAACTGTTTTAAGCTGGTTGCCGTCACTGGTATGATAGTTGAGTGTATTGAGTGAAGGGTGGTGAGAGGGCGTAGCGCGTACCGTGCTGAGGGGACCTGGCTTTCAGTTGCTGAGCCAGTTCCACCGCCTTCTTCCAATTCGACTCCTCCCTACTCTTCTCGATCTCCGTCTCGCACACACGCACCGCGTTCTTGCTCCGCGATGTCATGGTTCTTAGCACGGGGAATCACTTTATCGTGTCACAACATTGATTTTTATTTACAATTCACGAACATTGCAAAACATCAATGCAATCACGAAATCACGGGAAGATTCAGCGATTTGTAAGTGAAGGCCAAATGTGACAGGGGTGTCAAAACTGACAGCTGACATTTCAGCGACGTTTTCGAAGGGAGTTGCGTGTCGATTATTATTCCGTTTTTTTCACCGAACGAAGCATCCTCTGTAAACGCACAATTTTACTGATATAACTTCTTTGAGAACCGCTAGATGGCGTTACGTGTATTTTAAAGCGAAATTAAATTTCTTTTTGATGCATTTAATGAAATTTTAGGCGGACCGTGACCAGTCCTCCTCACTGAATGTCGGCCAAAGCGAAACGGCCCAACCAGTCTCACCGGAAACTATACATATAGCTAGTCTACATTCAAACCTCATAAATAAATAAATAATGCTGCACAATCTACACAACTACGAAAAATATTCCTGATAAATGCCTTTAAAATTAGCCTACTAACTTAAAAATTATACTAACAGCTGTAGACACCATCTATTACCATTGGAGAAGAGGAGAGAAGCAGCCGATCTAACACTGTTACACAATACGCTACTTAATTTAATTGACACTCCTTCACTCTTATCTAACATCAAACTATCTGTTCCTTCCCGCCGTTCCTCTCGCAGAATTGATCTTAAACTGTACTCACCCACATGCTCTACTAACTATCGTAAATATTCGTACCTACCCCGCACAATAAATGTTTTCAATGCTTCTTACTTTCATATTGACTTATACAATACGAAACAAAACATCTTTAAAAACCTAATTAAAACAAATTTCTTCAACACTTAGCTGTAGGTACCAAAGTAGGTGTTACACTTACTTGTTGTCACCGTCCAGCATCGCATGGCCCACTGCAGGACAAATGCCTCCCTGATCATATAATAAATAGGTACACACTTTTCTCATAAAGCAATAACTGAAACCATCATCTTATTTATTAAATAACTACCACTCTTATAAAAAAAAAAAAAACCTAAAACCCTGCTGTCAAAAATGCGATTGTTATTCTGGATTTATGTGACTCACTACTACACTAAAAACTTTACGTTTAAAATAGACAATGAACAGGCAAACCTCTTCAATTAAACTTGGTTTACTCATTTATTATTAACTTGTACTTACCTTATTATTAGATTATAGATTCTATTTCTATGCATATGAAAATTTTATAAGCGAAAACTGTTAAGCTTTAGTTGTATCACTATTGTATCTTTTTTTGACAAATGTAATTTTTTGGGCGACCCGTAAATTTTTTTAAAAAACTAAAAATTGCAATATTTTTTTCTTCAAAATAAATAGAAGGTTCCTAAGAACAAAAACTTCTAAGTAACAAAGAAACGGTAGCTACCCTTAAGGGGCCAAGAATTTGCCCCACCCTGTATTTATACTTGGTACCCTAAGGTACTATAATATACTATAATAGTACCTCGTGCATGCACAATAAGTACCTACCTAATAAACGTAATCGTAATACGTGCGTGATAGATTTTAATGACTCTACATATTAGGAAAAATATAAAAGCTCAGGATAAATCTAATTTTAACTACCTTGATATCTACTTGTCAACAAAATATAACTCCTAATCCTAATAGGGTTGCTATTGAGGGTATTGAAGAAAAGAAGCACAACTTAGAATATTCACACTTTTATATTCAGTAAAACAATCTGCTCAAGACACAAATTATGCAAAGAAAGAAACATTATAAAAGAACATTTAACAATGCACAAATTACAGATTTAAACAAGGTGCGAATAACAGGAAACTTGAACAATACTTAGCTTTTACTCACGTAGGCTGCCGATCAAAAAGTGGTCGTTCCCACCCATTTGAATCGTATTTAAAGGCTATGATATCGTACGATACCCGACCGCAGCGCCATCTGGCGCAAACAGTCGTTACAACAATTTATTTAATTTCTTATTACAAACAATATCTACTTTCAGAACAAAGCAATAATACCAAAAATAGTAAAATAATATACCGTACCTAGTACCTACGTTGTGACATTATATAAACTCTAAAGAATTATTGGCGCTTATCAAAGCTTAATTATCTTATTACATTAAAATACCTATGAAATAGGTAATCTAAAATCTAAAAACGATTTTAGATAAGCTTTTCACATATCTTTAACATCATTTTCTATATTAATCTGTTACGGCCAATCATGACCTATACCTTCGTCTCGAAGTAGCTCTAATTACCGAATTTAGGTACCCTATTTTACATTCAAGTTACTAAACTAGAACTAATTAATTCTTATTATAATTGGTACTTACTTACTAGGCATCTAACAAATACTTACTTAATGTACTTAATCAAAAAAATTACTATTTACTTTAACAAATACATTTTAATTTACATAACTATATTAGATAATACATAAATAAGATTGATAATAACTATACCAAGAACTAAGGGTACATTATATTAAACTGTATTACATAACACACAAACAAGATTGATGATAACTTTACTAAGTATACCTACGTAGGTGCGTACTTCTTTAACTATATCTAAAGATGAGCTAGATAGGCATAATAAGTATGTATGTATTCACTTCGTGATATTATAGGAATGTTGCTTATTTTGCATTTATCTTGTATATGTGATTATCTCTTTTTATCATTTACTGGCCAATTACTCTGTATATACTGCCGTATCCTCCACCTGCTGCCAATGGAGCGTCAGTACCCGGAATTGGAGGCTAGAGCAGCACGGGCGACTACTTTTCCATGCTGATCACATCCATCCGCTGCCAATGGGATGATCAGCCGAGCTTCGAAGCCCACAGCGTTAGCCAACTACCGACTGTGCTTCTCACTTCCATCCGCTGTCGATGGGATGATTAGCACCCAGCAAGAGGCCACACAGCGATATATAAATATAAAAAATAATAGAACATTTGTTTTCGCCACAACGTGGCCCGGATCATGTGCCCGTTGAGAATTTTCACCATCAAGTAATAATAATTTACCAACTCTAGGAAAGTATCATTCATAATTTTATTTACATACATTACATACTTATTTACCTTTATTTTAGTACCTATAACAGTCAATAGGTTCCTAATAATCTTATTATAGGTGAACATAAACAAGTAGTTTAACAATCACAAAATCATGGCATTTTCAACAACAGTGTTCTCTTCCGTCCATTCTCCCGGCCAAAACCGTAATTTCTCTTTTGCTATAACTATATTTCTTAAATTACCTAAGCCTTTTAGAGCATAGCGATCATTGGGATTAATGGAAAGAATCTCATAAGGGCCCTTGAATTTTGGCGCTAATTTGTCATTACGCCTATGTTCCTGACTAACATATACTAAGTCACCTACATTATAATTCTTATTATTTCGTCTAACTGAATCAAATCGTTCTTTAATTTTTTTTGATATTATCTGTAACCGTTGCCTAGCAAGTTCTCTATCAGAACGTACATCTATATTCGATTCTAATTCTAAGCTATCATTGTCAAGAACTTCGCTAAGACGGGCTTGCACAACAGGTATATTAGCTTCTACACCAATCAGCAAACGTAAAGGTGAAAACCCTGTAGATTTTTGGATATTTGTATTGATAGACTGTTGTACCTTCCAAAGTTCGTTTGGCCAATCTGATGAATCATTAACCATAGTACATAACATATTAGTCACTGTTGCTACATAACGTTCAACTTGTCCATTGCTTCTAGGTGTGCCAGTTGCTATCATGTGATGTTCAATATTTAATTCTCTAAACAGGGCCTGGATTTGATTAGAGCTAAAATTAGTTCCACGATCTGTTACAACTAATGATGGTGTACCAAATAAAGTAACAATTTCCCTTATGATAGGAATTAATTCTTGAGAATTTAGAGTTTTAAGTGGCTTTAATAAACAGAACTTGGTAAAACCATCAACTAGTAATAGGATATGTCTATAACCTTCACTGCTTAGTGAAAAAGGTCCAGTACAATCCAAATGGATGGTATGAAATGGTACAGCTGTTTTGTATATTGGGTGTAGATAGCCTTGTTTGGGACCAGAGTGGCCTTTCCTTGTACAAATTAAACAATGAAATATATATTTTTTTACAAAAGCAGCCATTGAAGGAAACCAAAAATACTTTTGAATTTTGTAAAACACTTTATCAAAGCCAACATGACAGTTTTCATCGTGGAATAATTTTAATATGCTCAACCTATATCCTTTTGGAACAAACATCCTTGGCTCAGAACTAGGATTAATTTTATAATGTAACAAATCATTTTTCATTAAATATTGGTTGGAATCTAAGTCACCTATTTCTAATTGCGAGATGAGGTTCTGAGTCTCAGGGTCGTTGACCTGAGCGTTTTTCAACCATGACTGTGAACTACCGTCGTTGACCACATCTATAAAATTTATCTCAGGGAATAAACTCCTAGGCCTGGGGGCTGGAGACTCGACCGGATTGCGGCTTAGAAAATCAACATGACTAATAAATTTTCCTTTCTTGTACCTAATTTCGAACTGAAAGTCTTGCATAAACGTCCACCAACGAGCTACTCGCGGGGACAAGTCTCTTTTGGACATTGTTGATTTAACTGCGTTGCAATCAGTAATTATTGTAAAGTTTATACCTAGAAGATAAACCCTAGTGTTTTAGAGCATTATATATAGCTAAAGTTTCAAGATCATAAGAACTATACCTAGACTCTGCTGGACTGGTTCGTTTACTAAAATAAGCTACAACCTTATTGACTCCACCAACACTTTGTAATAATATAGCTCCGTAGCCGATGGAGCTAGCATCGGTGTGTAGCTCAGTTGGAAGTTTAGGGTCAAAAATTATTAATAATGGTTTCGAAATTAAATGATCTATGACATACTTTCGAGCCGCATTCTGTTCGGGGCCCCACTGCCATTTTTGATTTATTTTGGTTAACCCACTGATACAAGCAGTTCTTGAGGCAAAATCGGGCACAAACTTACGAAAATAACTAGATAGACCCATAAATTGTCGAACTTGTTTAATATTGCTTGGTATAGGAGAATTGACTAAAGCTGTGATCTTTGAATCACTTGGTCTCACACCCTCACAAGATATGTGTCTACCCAGGTACTCTATGTTATCTACAAAAAATTTACATTTTTTGAGGTTTATTGTAAATCCAGTTGAGGAAAGTGTAGAGATTGTTTGTTCTAAATAGTCTAGGCCTTGTTCAATTGTATTGAATGGAATTAAAATATCGTCCATATAAACTAATAAAAATTTAAGATGTTCAACAGCCCTAGAAATAGCTCTTTGAAACACTGAAGGCCCTGTGCAAATACCAAAAGGCATTTTTATCCATTGATATTGAGCATCCGGGGTCACAAAAGCTAAATATTTTCTCGAATCTTTTGAAACAGGGATTTGATGGAAGCCATTTTTCATATCTATAGATATATAATACTTAGAATTTCCTAACTTATCAATTTGATCCTCTATAAGAGGGAGAGGGTATCTATCTTTTTCTATCAATTTATTTAAGGCCCTATAATCAATACACATTCTATCAGTGCCGTCACTTTTTTTTACCAAAATGACGGGGCTAGCAAAAGACGAATGACTTTCTTCAATGATTTTTTTGTCCAGCAAATCTTGTATTATTAATTTAACCTTTTCTCTTTCTATTGGAGCTAGTCGATAAGGTCTATAATAAACTATCCCTTCCTTTTTCAATTTAATGGTTAACTCTCCGGTTCGTACATTACCTACTGGTTCTAAAACAGATTTATATTTATGAAAAATGGCTTTAATTTTTTCCTGCAGATCTGTTTCTAAATGAGCTATAGCTGTTGAAAGTTCAGAAAACGGATTGGAAGTACTCACAATGCCCAAAGAATTTATTTCTAAGCTCGATTTATGCGAATATTTTTGTACAAGACGTGAACCTTGAGAATCTGTTACTATTTCAAAATCAGGGTAGCGAACACAGTCTCTGCCTATAATCAGATCATAATTGCAATCAGTATCCCTAACAACAAAAATACATAAATGAATACATAATTCTTCAAATCGAACTGGTACTTCAATTTTAGCAAAACTTTTCAAACTACCCTCTCCTATGCCAGTCACACGAGAAAAATGCGGAGTAATGTCGCAACCAAGACGTTTTGCTATAGACTCCTTAATTATGCTACAATTGGCACCCGTGTCAATAAGAGAATCTATGTAAACGTCGTTCATGCAAACTTTAGTTAGTTCGAGGCCACTTTTTCTAAAAAATTAACCTCTTTTTCAGTTGGGCCAGTTTTATTAGCACTTTGAAGTTTGTACCTACAAATGGAATCTAAGTGTCCGACTTTTTTGCAATAGGTGCAGTATTTTTTAGGCTCAACGGGTTTCTGGTCCCGCGACAGCGAGTTGTTTGCTTGAGAACTACCCTCATTATTATTATAACGGCATTGTAGCCGAGTATGACCTAATTTGCCACAGTTAAAACACTTAACATCATTTTGGCGCGAATCATTTTTAGCACGTTTGGGTGCTGGAGGGTCCCTAGAATCCCTACCGCTATGCTCCAAAGGGCGTTTTTTAGTCTTTACGTACGACGTAAAAAGCGCAATCAATTCGGAAGTTGTATTAACGCTGTTGTTAAATGATGCCATTCTTACATTTATATCAGTTATACTGCCACAAACTAATTCGACTAATTGCGACTCGCTAAAAGCTACTTTCGTATTACGTAATAATCTTATCTTCTCCCTAGCATATTCGCAATATGAATCTGCAGAATCGGAGGTGTACAAAACTGCTTTTTGTAGTGTTTCTGCAAGATTCTTTTTCACGGGGTACAAAGCGGACAACTCGGTGCGCAACGTTTGCCACGAACGGCCCTCCGCAGGGTCCCATGTCTCGAACCACAACTGAGCGGACCCTTTGAGAGCCTTACCTGCCTTAGCGGCGGTTGCGATGCTGCTCCAGCCAAACTCTTTCGCGAGAGCCTCGATGTTGTTGCACCATGCTTCGGCGCCCACGTCACACGTGGTGGGGTCGAAAATCGGGAGGGCAACGTCATCATCTTTTCGGCTGCCGCCGCCGGAAACAGCATCTTTGATGGCTCGGAGGAGGTCTTGCAATATAGACACATCCATCTGAAAAAATAAATTACATATATTAGTAAGACACGTAATGATCACATCCCACTTCTGATGATAGATTTTAATGACTCTACATATTAGGAAAAATATAAAAGCTCAGGATAAATCTAATTTTAACTACCTTGATATCTACTTGTCAACAAAATATAACTCCTAATCCTAATAGGGTTGCTATTGAGGGTATTGAAGAAAAGAAGCACAACTTAGAATATTCACACTTTTATATTCAGTAAAACAATCTGCTCAAGACACAAATTATGCAAAGAAAGAAACATTATAAAAGAACATTTAACAATGCACAAATTACAGATTTAAACAAGGTGCGAATAACAGGAAACTTGAACAATACTTAGCTTTTACTCACGTAGGCTGCCGATCAAAAAGTGGTCGTTCCCACCCATTTGAATCGTATTTAAAGGCTATGATATCGTACGATACCCGACCGCAGCGCCATCTGGCGCAAACAGTCGTTACAACAATTTATTTAATTTCTTATTACAAACAATACTTTCAGAACAAAGCAATAATACCAAAAATAGTAAAATAATATACCGTACCTAGTACCTACGTTGTGACATTATATAAACTCTAAAGAATTATTGGCGCTTATCAAAGCTTAATTATCTTATTACATTAAAATACCTATGAAATAGGTAATCTAAAATCTAAAAACGATTTTAGATAAGCTTTTCACATATCTTTAACATCATTTTCTATATTAATCTGTTATGCGCGTAAACACAGGGATCACAGACAGGTAGGCATAGGCAGATAATTTTTATTCTGGAATCAGGCTGGGATCTAGGCCTAGTTAAGTTATACTTCTAGACCTTCGTGATACATCGTCGGCCGCATCTTCGCTTTCCATCATGTGAGATTGCGGTCAAACGAAGGACTTTCTCTGATAAAAAAAAAAAAAAAAAAAAAAAAAGTTATTGCATAGCTTCTACCGCGGGCCTTGAGCGTGGAGACCGAATCCAGAAATTCCGTAACGAAAATAACCTAACACCCCCCACTCCGACCGGCACAGCGGTGATACTTTTTAGTTTTGCCATCTATCGATGAATAGCAGAACTTTTAATGACTTTTGAAATATCACGCTTGTCTCTTTAGTTCAGCAACTCGCCTTTAGGTAGCATTGAGATAAAAAATGCTATGCAATAGTTTACCGCGGCAGTCCCCGAGTGCCACACGTCTTTTTTTGTAACAAATCCACTAGGTTCGATCCTATTCTGCCGACGACGACGGTCCAACCGGCTTTTTTAACCCTGAAAAGCCTCTTGGCTTGTTATTTTTATACCTATATTCAAAAAGTTTTTAGTTTTTTGTTCGTTTTATTTAGTGCTGAACATGGATGTAGTTATTTATCTACATCCATGGTGCTGAAGGTAACTTTTTACAAAGGTACCTAATAAAATTGTTTTCTTCATTTTTTTAAACTGCTGTAGATTTTTATGGGAATATCAAGGAAGACATTATTTTAGCATCTGCTTAGGTGCTCTAATCCGACACCTAACTACTTACTACGTATAGTATTATATTATCTGTGCTACTACACTTTGAAAATATTTCCGGGGAACGAATTCTGCATTTGTATTTAAACTGACAAACACATCTACCTACCTACCTACCTACCTACCTAGGTATATCTGTTTTCTGACGGTAAGAAATAATAATAAGGTTTCAAACGTAGATCGTGGTAACCTAGGATCTTGCGCTTACCTTGATACAGTAGAGGTTCGTATATCTAATTTGTAAGGTTTGGCGTGAGGGCCTCGCTCGGTGGGCGCGGCGACGACGTCGCGGATCAGCGCGGCCTGACACCAGGCTCTGCGCTAAGCACCCGCGCTCCATTTCACCCGATGTCTCCGCTATTAGCCGGATTACCCTGGCAATGGCAAACAGATAAACGTGGAAAGGTCACAGCTACTGACTGCTGGCAAAATTATCTTGAAGGTTACGAAATTGCAAATAATTGGTAGCTTATGAACGGCTTAAGAAATAAAGCAAAGCGAATTTTGCCGTATCCCCATCGTACCAACTAAGTAATCAATTCAACGGCAAATCGGAGCAAATTCCCGTAATCTGTAAACAGGAAATGGATGGAAGCTCCAATCGGCTGTAAGTTTTTCCACGGTGTGCAATTTCCGGCTGAATCTGGTAGCATCCGGGTCTGCAGGCATGAATGACGCACCTGGGCGCAGTGCGGGTCAATGTCGGGCCGTCCCGCCCGCCCCGCCGCGCCGCCGCCGCCCGCCCGCCCCCGCCCTCCAGATCGCAGTCTCCGCATAAATTCGCTTAGCTCTAAACTGAGGTACCCACGAAGAGGTATTGCGGAACATGTTTTCAATTTGGTGTGGGTTGATAAGGGGCTTTTGATTCGATGAGAGTCAGGGTGGTGTAAAATGTCGGGCAGGTATGGGAATACTGGAAAAGCTATCATCGTTAACATTTAGTCCATGCTTCACAGATCCATATTCGCGGCTTAGTTTAGTCGGCTTGAAAAAGAAGGGAACAGGTTTTTACTATTTTTCTAAGTTTTACAAGTAATACATAGCAGATATGAAGTTATTGCTCACATTCTAGGTAGATATACCTACCTTTTCCACGCGTGACCCACCACCATCTCAACCCCCGTCTTCAGAGTAGTTAAAATTAATTCTTCTAATTATCTGCCGCGGTCGCCTAAGCATCAATATATAAACGCACATTATTTAACTTTTACAGGAACTTCGGATATTTTTCTTGATACATCATGAACCGAGTTAGCAGAAACTTTTTTTCATCGTTTTTATTTCATTTAAATGAGGCCCAAAGCTCAGAGCGCGATCGAATCCCATTAGTTGATCAAATAAAGCTGATCTGCAAACGTTTGTTCCGGCTCAAAGATTAAGCTCTGTAAACAAGGGAGGGTACTTACAACCCTCTAATTAATTTGCCATTGACCTGAAAACGCGATCAGAGTGGGAAGGTTAATTATTAACACAATGTTCACGCGCCTCCGCAATACCCACTACCGATATACCCACTACACTGTCTACTGAAAGTGTGTTTGCATAAGTTAGTTACCTGCTTAGTTTATCTGACGAGTTAGTACGAAACTAGAACAATGTTTGATTTTGTGTTCTACTTTGTATTATAATTTAATTTAATTATCACTTAATGATTAATATATGTATTTATACATTTTTATTTTTAATTATATTATGATGAATTATACTTTGTCATAATTTATTATAAGGCAACTAATGTAATTTTCCAATCTTCCCACTACAAATAAACGAAACTGAAACCTATTTGATGGTGCATGAAATTGTTTCCAAAATGAATATCAATGACAATAGCTATCTGATACAGTGTGTTTCTTAACTTGTAAGAACAGTTAGACTTAGTTATGCTAAGATTGTATTAGTTGATAAGCGATAAACTTGCTAGTGGTTTCTTTTTCACTTCTTCCGCTAGTTGACAAAAAATTGAAGTGAATTAGAGTAAATTGCACCTTATTTCTTGTTTGATAGTAATAACTATTTATCAAGCTGTTTATATAGTAAAAATTTGACTTGTCTAAGTGCTTATTTTGTAAGTCTAAAGAAATAAACGATTTGACTCTGACTCTGACTCTTTTCAGTAATTCTGTGCTAGGTCCTGCTATTATGGATGAAAGCAACGAGCTCTACCAACCAATAGACATTAGGTTATGGCCTATGAAATGCAAAATAAGGCTCGTATTTCATTGAAGCTAGGCATTGCATAAAGGCCTGCAAGTAAGTAGGTAGGTAAGTAAATACCTACCTAAATAGAAACCGCGTTATTGCGCGGCAGCGGCCAGGCCAAGGGCGGCGCCCGCCCCGGTCAATAATGCGCAACTACGCACTGTGCAGCGGCTACTCACTTAGTACATGAAACAGCACTCAGGGCGGTTACAGCGAAACCTTGCCTCTTTGATTTTAGCTTGTGCTCTTCAGGGTATTATATAAAAATAAATAGATCATGCAGATGATTTCACACAACATCATCTTAGAGGTAAAGTAAGCAGAGGTGGTGTCATGGGTACCATGGCAGCCCACAATGACACAATAGAAAAACCATTAAATAATAATAATCAATGTTTATTCACAAAAAGTAGGTTTACAAAGTCGTTTATACTATTTAAATGGTTATCCTAACTCTTTGTAGCAGAAACATAATCAAGGTCAAAGATCACCTCGTTCTAACTAAGTTTACATTTGTATTTAGACACGAGGGCTCAAACCTCCGACTACTTCTAAGTTCACCGGTAGTTGCAACTAGAATTTTTACAGTTCATTAAAAAATAACTATGTATTTTTTATATGTATTTATTGTCTCGTAGCGCGAAAATCGACCTTCTGCGTCGCAGGCGGACCATCGCCCACTGTAACACTAAAGTTGTCATCATGTGTGTGCTTTTGTTTCCGCACTGAGACTCGGGTTAGTCCATTGTGCGTATTTTATTTGCTAGTGAGGGCAGCCTAACTCCGTCCAGAAACGCAGAATCTTCCTGGATTTTCGGACCTTGGGTGGGCAAAGATGTCGTGTCGTTGTCGTGTACAAAATTTGACATTTAGAAGATTTATCAGAGACTTTTCATAACTGTATAAGGTATGGGCGGGATTGATCTTTCGTATGATTAATTCACACATATTCCGGCCTGGTTGGTGCGCTACTAACATTTCATATACGAGGAACTGTCTGCACAATGAGCCTAATAAATCAGAGCAACTTATGAATAATCCATACAGATAAACACGAGTTCTCAGCAAGGATTATCTAAATCAGAACATTCTGAACTAACACATTAGTACCGAGAGCAAAGCGAACTTCGGAGTTATGTGCTTATTTAAGGACAAGCAAACGTTCAGAGGCTCAACGCGTTTTATTTGAGTTGTGCTTCAAACAACGGCTTCGTATTTACTCAGGCACTTAGACAACACTAACTTTAAATCTAGGCACAGTGCACAGATCTACCAGTACCAGTAGGACAGGATTATATTAGTTCAAAAATACCAAGGATTTATATTGTTACGCAAGAACGATACAATACAAATATTGTTTATTGTACACCGAATAAAAACAGAAACACAGGACAAGAATAGACATTACAATAGGTGGCGTGTTATCGGTATAGAATAATATTTGGCTAAAACATACGTAGATAAATACTGAAAGCTATAAATTAAGGCTACTGAACATAAGAACATAGAATGGTAGTGCGATAGATTTATTTATACAGTTAAAAAATCACCTCAAATATTTGTTTAAATTACGTGAAGCATTGAAACGGACGGTGAGTTCCCGCCGGTGTCAGAAGTTGTTCTAGGAGTGGTTATCGCGAGAAATTCCAGCATTTTTCCGAGCTCGGTACTGCCGCGGCGGCGGCGGACGTCGTAAACTGGCCGGAATACGGCTTTTTATCAACTGATTGAGTGCTCAACGACACAAGACCTCGAAGAAAGACCTCGAACCCATAATACTTTTTGTTGAGAGAACTCTTCGCCGCGTAGCGAAGTACCTACGCCGCAGCATGTCACGATATTGGAGAAAATATTGAGAAACATAATTAATCACTAGCTTCTGCTCGTCTGCCTGGATTTGCCTACGTTTTTTCCGAAATACTATGAAGCATTTAAGTTTTTCTCGGTTCAGAACTACTTTTGTGTAACTTTTTAGTCCAATCCGTTCATTAGTTTTCTCCTGAAAAGGTAACAAAGGTCAATCCAAGCGTTTAAAACTTTGGCATTTATATTATTTGTGCGATTTGAAATAAACTTTGAAACATTGAAATTTAATAAAATGAGTGTAATTTAATGACACCTGCACGGTAATGTTAACTAAAACATTACCGTGACACCTGTGATAGTGTGATAGTATGGGAAGTTCAAAATAGTAATAGGTATGAATGTTACTTCGTACGCGTCTGTACTGCCACGTCTGAGTTATTTTGTACTCAAAGCGTTATTTGTAAACTTGTGTAACAAATAGCTCCGAGTCGCGATTCCTGACGTACCTATACTCGTTTTATTCGTAAGGATCTTCCACGTTACTCCCTGTTTGTTCCGCATTACTCCCGCGGTAACTAATGACTGAACATTTGATTTATGGTTGCCATGGAAGCAGGCTGATGGATCGCGGAGGGAACGACGGAAATCTCAATGATACACGGTAACACGCTGTATAGCAAGTTTTATTTTTTATTTCGTTTTGTTCCTACAATTTTATCATACTGTTGTACTCTCTTCTTTTTATTTCCTTCTATCAGAAGAAAGAACCTTTCTTTCTTTTTTTGGCTAAATTCGCGATGAATAAAGGCGATGTGCAAAAATGATTATAAGTTGTGTGCGTTATTATGCGTATGGGTATTTTTGTGATTATGATGAAAGTGTACCCATACTCAAGTCTAGTTTATACCTAAGCATTAATAGTTCATTGTGTGAAATAAACTTTTTGAACACTATAAAGTCTAGTCTATAAGTATGTACATACTATTCTTTTTTGAGAGAAGGGTCAATAGGAATTCGTAATCGACCAAGGTATTCACGCCCAACCGATCATAATACCAATTCGAGCCGAAAAACTTATAATCAATGAGAGATCCAGAATTTTGCAATCCTTAGAAAAAAATACGTCAAAATATACGGGAAAAGCTTTCAAAAAATCTTGTGAAGCCATCTATTGGAGCTAATGGAGTGAGAATACTCGCAAAGTTCCCGCTCGCTCGGTGGATATATACTTACGTATCTACTTACTTTATATATAGCCACCTAAGTTATCTACTAACTCATAGTAAGCGAACACTCCATTGTCTTTACGGTCGTTTTACGGCGCTTTTTACGTCGCAGCCTTACATCACACCACTTTCTACCTAATACGCAACGAATTGCCTTTCATACAAACCAGCCACGTATCACATGTGCCGTAAACAGTTGACTGTTTCACAAACGTTATTCCTGCGATATTCGACACGATAAAACTTACTATTTATCGTTATCACTTTTCATTTGTTTATTTTTTACTGAATTCGTTCTTTATCTGCCGTTAGTAGGTATACGCAAACCATTTTATCAGAGAACGTAATAAGAAGATCTCGCATAAAAACAGAACGGCTTCTATTATCTCTGAATTGGGCAATTTCGTACAAATCCCTTACTGAAAAGCTTATCTAACTTAGCCGAAGCAGCGTACCTACCACGTTACCCAAGCCAATAATGTGCCCGGCCTGGTAAACGTGCACGGAAGGGTAAAGAACAATCATAAAAACTTTGAAAACAAAACAAAATCGTTTAACGACGCAGTAAAAGGGCTTTACTCATAAGTTCAATTCTATTTTATGTCCCTTATAAGTACGTGGCTGTTAAATGTACTCGGTAAGTGTATTGGAGCTATCCGCTCGCATTACACCCTGTCTTTGATGGCGGTTTGATAGCACTGACGTACTAGCCGGTGAAAGCCACAGGGGTCTGCGCAGTAATATAAAACCTTGTAAAATAATTTACCTAGGTACCTACTTACAGTCATAAAGATTCACTGACGTTGACAGGTAATGCTTATGTTATTACAGACGGTCCGTTAGATTCCGAGCCAATTGTCGGCAGGCAGGCAACAGGCACATAGAAAGACAGATACTCGAATGATCCAAACAGGGTTCTTGTTTTTTATTTGGAGGTACGGAACGCTAGAAGCAGGTCTTAGGTAATAATGCCTACAACAATTACCCTGAACCAAAAACCCTGTTCACAATACTGAAAGCTTTCTATAAAAGGGCATCAAAAATTCTTTGTTTCACTGCTGTATGAAGAGTGAATAGAAAATACTGTTAGAAACACAAAATTTTCCATTGTAATGGTAATTTAAATATAACAAGTGTATAATCAAATCACAGAGGTAGGGCGGGTGAGAGCGGGCGGCACAAAGAGAGCGGCGTCCTTTATCAACGTGCTAGTAGGAATTTAAAACAAGCTAGCAACTCTTTGTTAATTTTATTTTAATTCATTTAATGAATGTTTTATGCGCCATATTATTTTAATAACATTTCAGAGGCTGTAGAAATGTGAACTAGGAAATACTATGACTATTTTGTCTTAATGCTATAAATATTTTAACAGGCAAATAAAATGTAATTGACATAATATATCTACCGACTACAAAATTGTCTTGCAAGAGCAAGCTAAACAAAATAGTGAAAGTCAGTGATAATATTTATAACCTAAAAAATCTAAATAAAAATTCTGAATTTCCATAAATACAATAAATGTACACTTAGAAAATGTCAAATTATAAAATTAAGCACTGACAAGTACGTAGACTAAAGAAGCGACGAAGAAATCTTTAGCCTGTTAGTTGTTAATTTTCGAGTTAGAGCAAAACTCGCCCCAAGTTTTTTTATCCTCTAGCTAGATAATCTGATATTTTATAGAACGCCTTTTTGCACAGCACGGTTTTGACAATTTGTTTGAATTTATTTATTGATAATTTTTGAAACTCACTAGTTTGTAGAACATTTTACTGAGTCTAAGATATTATTATTTTAACAGCATTATTAACGAAATGCTATTCTTTGTGCATTTGGTTGAATGTTGGGTCGCTGTGACCGCGCCCGACCCCAGCGGGTCACGCTTTGACCCATTTCACCCCACCACCGCCCACACCCCCGACCCGCTAATAACACCAGGGATTTTAGTCAACCAAACACACAGAATAATAAATACAAACAAGATGTATTGTATAACGCCTATTCACTTAAATTTGCTATTTAATTTAAGTAATTTGTGTAATATATGGAAATTTGGTCTTAAAATTTATTCTTAGTAATTTGACGTTTTAAATTAACTCATTCTTTAATTTTACGCTATTTATACGTTTAGAATTATTTTGATGGTAATTGTTTTAATTTAGATTTTATTGCTTTAATATTATGGTTGTAACTAAGCACTTGTTGTAAATGACTTTCGATTTGTACCTGTAATTGAAGTTGCACTCAGATGTGTCTTTTTGTAAGAAATAGTCCACAATCCATTTTTGGGTGCACACTGCGTTGGTGCAATTTTTAATAAATAAATAAATAAGAGCAACCAAAACCTAGGACTTAACAGAACCAAAGGATATAAGACAACAAGATTTATTTCACTATAAAACTATTGTAGGTTGACCAATTCATTGCAGATATAAGCAGGTAAATTACGAACCTTGTTAGTGTCGGAAGAACAACAACGTTTCATCTCTTAGCGAAAGACACGGCGGTTCTAGACGCGTGCGTACCGCACCCCCCGAGAGGATTTTTTCCTAAAGCCAAGTACAAGAAATACACCTAATTTAAAACTAGGTCATAATTATGAGGACGTGAATTGAGAATGGATGGGAATGGGAAATTGACTTGTGTGAATGGATTACAACAACAGACTGCGGATTTCACAGGAGCAGAAAGCTTCGACCGAGGTGTGAGTGCACAGGCTCGTAAAAAAATATGAGAAGGAAATAACTTCACTTTATCCTGCCTCGAAAGGACTAAAAACGAATACACCTTCCATTTACATATTTATGCACGAGGTCTCAGGAGAAGATACAGTCAAACTTTCTGACCTCTAAAGGGTACAGTAGCTGCCGTCGACGTAGAGGGTCTACGAATCACGTAGAATATTGCTACGCCGTAGCACTTCGTAGCAACTTCTACTAACAGGATAGAATATATTAACATTGTATTCTATACTAATATACTGCTATTGCTATATAAGCGCAAAAGATTGTATGTATGTGTGTATGGATGTTTGTTACTTTTTCGCGACAAAAATTACTGAACGAATCGGACTGAAATTTTGTTCTAGGTCTGGCATAGAACGTAGGCTACGTTTTATCCCATAAATCTTCCCATGAGATAAAAATATACCTAAAATGACTATATATATAAACAACGCGTGCAAAGCTGTGGGCAGACTAGTAATAAATGCAGAATTTTCACACTACAACTACGAAGAAGTAATTAATTGTCTTCTTCGTAGCTCTGCATCATCTAGCCCAAAAATAAAGAGCTTTGTTATAGATACCAGAATAATAAATAAATAATACTGGTCAACAAAGTAAACAAAGTTATGGGTACCATAAATTACCAAAATAATAAACATGATCAATGTTCCATATTTTACCGTTGTCTCCTTGAAACGTGCGTTTAAATAATGTATGCCGCGTCGCGATATATTATTAAAATGAATGCGTCGATGTTGCTACGATTACCTAACGTGCGATCGTTCTCTGAATAATTTCATTCAGACAATTTTTTTCGTTACATATTTTGTTTGATCATCATTGAAATGATTCAGATTTGGAAATGTTCATCGTCATATTAAAATCTACCGTTTGTGCCACGGCAGATCATTACATAGTGTACATATATTAATAACTAGTTGCTGCCGGCTTCGCATGCGTTGTTTGTATGGAAACTGTTTTAGGTTATTAATATTCCTTGGAATACCCATGCTAAAGGGATATAAAGTATATTGTCTATTTTTTATTCCAGGCCTAGAACTACCTATTCGAATATTTTTTGCCCAATCCGTTCAGTAGTGAAGAAGTAACAAACATCCATCCAAACTTTCGCTTTTCTGCACTGATCTTATCCTTTCTGAACTAATAAAATATGAGTGTAAGTAAAATAGATTAGGTTCTCATCTCCATAGTAGGTACTGTTAATGTTCATTGGCGCAAGGCCCCCACGGGAACAAAAAGCCTATTTCAGAGTCATCCTGTCCGACAGGTTTACTTTAATAGCTTTATCAACAAGTCCCTGCAGAATCATCAAATTAATTTATAACAGGGCCCAGAATACCCTCCCTTAAATAAATACCAGAAGAAAAACACTCCCTGGGAAGCAATTATAAATCTCCGAAAACGGGAAATTAAAAAGTTCTTTATCAACAGTTTATCATCACCATATTTTTATTTGCGCTCGATGATAGAGTGTGGATTGTCCAAAATTATTTAATTAGATAATATGGATCAGGTGATCTGCCTGTACATTGTTTACTTTCAATTGTAAATACTAGTTTTATTTTATTCTATTATTCAATTGTAATTTTCTTATCAATAATTATCTATCTTCTCTATCAATAATTATTTAGAGTCAGAGTCGGAGTCAAATCGTTTATTTCTTTAGACTTACAAAATAAGCACTGAGACAAGTCAATTCTTTTACTATGTAAACAGCTTGATAAATAGTTATTAATATCGAATTAATAATAAATAAGGTGCAATTGACTCTAATTCACTTAATAATTTTATCCACTAGCGGAAGAAGGGAAAAAGAAACCACTAGCAAGTTTATCGCTTATCAACTATTACAATCTGCATATCTAAGTTAAAATATAATGTGACTTTTCTTATTAGATACCTACATTATCAATATCTCAAATAAAAGAGGGTCCACTGCTGTACGAAGGCCTCCGCGCAGTTTGTACAATCATCGGTCATGCTCTACAAAGTTTGTGGTAACTTCATTTTCTATGGAAAAGTGAAAGTTATGTCAACTTCGAGCTTGGAGTGCTATCATATTTCCGTAAGTAAAAGTAACCCAAACTTTATAGGCACTCAATATACTGGGATAGCTTAGTCTAAATAAATAGCGACACACGTTAATGTAAAGTTCATAAGAGTTCTCTCCATCATACAGAACACGTCCTCAAACCGTCGTCGGCACGTTATGATAATTTAACGCCGAGGCATCCCCGGGAGTAGCAGCTTAGCAGCCCTGCCGCTCCCTGGGTGCCGCTAAATTCAATAAATGGAAATTCACGAGAAAGAAAAATATACAAAAATGGTGAAGGTAGAAGTGAATTTTGTAAAAGGTTGTAAAAGGCGGTACTTTGTGAAACGCTAGCGAACAATAGGGTATGTGCATGTGACTTTCAAAACATCTTATTTTTTTATGTATTTAGTCTCTATTGATATACAAATATATCTTTATATTTATTTATGTATTTTATGATGTTTTTATTGTGTTTGATAATTGAAAAGTAGATATTTTAAATCTCAACCGCAACATTTCTTAATGCAACGCTATTGGCACCAGAACCGTGACTTCATACTTGTTTTTTTTATAAGCATGAAATTTTTACTTTGAGTTGACATAGGGGATCCCATGAACCTTGTCGTCACAAAATGTAAGGGCAGCAGCTAACATGGCAGCATTTTTATCACCCGAAACTGAGTGTGGTTTTACTTTTTGTATTTTACCTCACTAATTTTTTTTTTTTGGCTGTTTAATTTTTTTTCCTATATGTATGAACTTAAATAAAATCAATTTAAAAAATCCATGCATGATTGTCTTCCAGCATACCAAGCCAATAGCAATGGCGAATACCATGGTTTATGCCTACCATGGATGAGTTCTCGCTGACAAATGATTAAACCCCCGATTTATCATGAAAAAGAATATTACAATCAAATAGAAACAAATGAAAACTAGTATTTTTGCAATCGAATCAATTGAGCTAACGGCAGACTGTTGCAAACAGTCGTCGCGTTTCCAAGAGGTTGGCTGCATTGCCCCGCTGCTGTATGGCTGTGCTGAGCGCTCCTCCAGTTACTCACCAGCTCTCGGGTCACGCGTCGCTTCGACCAGAAGCTTTATTGGAATTTATTGAAACCCCGAAGAGCCTCGGTACCCCACGGACCTTAGTTCTCGACTCCGACGGGAAGCAAATGTGTAGGCCCTGTCGAGAACTGCATATTTTATTGTTTCCCAATGTATTCCTCTATTTTCAAGATCTATGTTTTTGTTGTGGTAGGTAAAGGTACTTACGAACCAGCATGTTATTAAAAAATAAACCTTCTTCCAAAAGCAAATATAAGCCTGAACATAACTTCACTGCGGTTTGTGTTTACGATGACCTACTTTTTCGTCCTTCAAATGCCTTGTTTCTATGCTCTTTGAGTAAACTTCGCGAAATATTCAGGCTTTAATAAGCCAACATCTTTTGAATTCTCTGCGTATCTTTATAAATTGAATTTTCTCGGAAACAGTTTACTAAGTGGTAGGTTTGGGTTCTTCCGGCCCGTCGTCGTGGGGTACGTAGGACCGCGCGGGTCCATTTGGCCCTCACAAATCTTGCAGTCAGGTTTAGCTCGGAGAGGTTAAATTTTTAGTCACTCTGAGCTGATATCCAGGTGGTGGGACTGAGATATGAGGTGAGAAGTTAGTTGTAAACTTTGTTGAAAAAGTTAATTAAAATCAAATAATAAACGAGAAACAAATAAAAACTAGTATTTATAATTGAAACAATTGAGCTAACTGTAGACTGTAGTTTAGATGCTATTGTTTAAGTTTTTTATATAATAAATAAAACTTTTGGCTTTTGGCTTTTGGAGTGGTTTAAAATCTAAGCCAGCACCACACGGCCACTTTACACCTTTAACCTACCTACTTCAATTTTATTTAGGTATAATCAGATTAGATTGTGTAAAAGTCACATTTTATGCACTAATTTTGATTATTATGTCATATTAATAGTCGGCACGTAGAAGGTACTGTGACTTTTATCATTTTTATCAACAACGCGGACAACATCAAAAAGCAGAATTATGGACAATTTTTTTCTTTTTTTTAGGTATTTATTCATTACATTAACAATCACTGTATACAATATATTTGTACCGTAAAACCTTGTAAGGTTTGTCTCGGTACTCACATTCGTCTTAAGTTTAATTGTAGTCTAGGTGTCAGTAATAAAGAAAATTGGAATACAGTCGATTTGCGAACCTCCTCGTTTTTATGACAAAATATGTTAGTAAGTAATAAGGTTAGAAATAGCTAACAAGACAAAATAACTAACTTACCAACTGCATCGCCATTCATGTTCAATCCCTCTCGCTCGCACAGGGTAAGCGCTAACCTCATTGTGCGTTGTGGGAGTGAGCAAACAAGTGTGCACAGTTGATTGCATGCAATTACTGACAATCATTCTAGAATATCATGACATTTCTTTGTTTACAAAAAATATTCAGGTTTCTGAATCAGGTTAAAGCCGTTTTACAAACTGGCGAGTTTTGAGTCACCCAAATCGTTGAACGTTGAGCGTTCTACAATCGGCCTAGGCATTTAGCTGAATGCCGCCGTTTTATAAACGGGCTAGCCGTTTTATAAACGGGCTAATTCTACGTTCCAGCTGCGACATACATATTACATGGCATCCTGTATAGATATTACAAATTTTTGTCAAGAGAGAAAATTGGACTTAAAAAACGGGTATTACTACAAGTTCAACTGTCAAGATAACAGTTAGGTACTTTTACATTTACAAATTACTGAACGAAAACTACAGTGACTTGGCGCTTATATTTTCAATATGAGCAAAATTAAGTAAGAAGCGAATGATTGCCTTCTAGTATGGTAATGTTGTGTCTTATTTCCAACTGTACCCCAGCCCCGCACTCTGCCCGGGATGTGCGAATATGGAATCTGTTATGAGAGGATCGCAAGAGGAATGCCTTTCAGCTATTCTAGTCGCGTTCTTTTCCTTTGGAAGAGAGGCGTGTTCTAATGAAGTTGTTTTAGGGTTCAATTGAAAAAAAAACTGTAAAGTTACATTACATACTCGCACGTGCATCTTTCTAGTTTAGAATATATAAAGGTACATAATTGATATTGTAAAATACAACAGGCGCGTTATGGACCATTGCTTTTTTATTTTATTATCCTATAGTGCTACTTCAGATGTGTAGTGCGTATTTCGGACTATCCATCATTCTGTATGTAAAACGGATAACAACAACAATAGTCAAATATTTTGCGGAATGTGGTTGGCACAATAGTATTTACATCCAGCCTACTTCAGCTGGCGTTTCCTCAGAGATGCTAATTCCCGCATATCGAGCTCGTCTCTTGGCTCACTTCCAGCCGCCTCCATCCAACACATACATACATACATACATACATGAATGCGCCTTGCATTACCCGCAAACAAACACTTCGTGTTCCATTTCAATCAAATTGTCCCGATAAAGTTTCTGCCTCGTTCACTGAAATAATATTAACAATGATTTGATAATAAAACCCTCGATTCGTTTGTCCTAAAGAAATATGTATAAAAACATAGTTCATTTTATTGTTATGACGTCATATGCTATGAAAGCAATGGAAATTACTTAATGGTCTAGACTCGACGCCTAAACTAATAAAGTCATAAAATTAAATGAAACATTACTTACAAAGTATTATACGATCTTCTACCATTAAGCAAGTATACAATCTCTCCATACAAAAATAATTATAAAGTTACGCGACAAAGTTAAGGCTCTTCAATTATCTTGGATGGGCAAGTTTTAAACAGAATCACCGCTGTTGCTATTTATAATGAGTTTTGTATTCCATTTTTTATGAAAATCTTTAGGTGAAAGACCAACACCTGCACGGTATTAACCGGTGAGGGCGCGCCGCCGCTAACGCCGCCATTGCCGCTACCGCCGCCGCGCCGCTGCGACACGGTGCGGGGCGCGGCGCGTCGGCGGAGGAGTGTTGAGTTTTAATTATTTGTGTAAGTTTACAAACATTCTACATAGACTATCTTATTTTAAATAAAATACCTACCTACTTGTTTAAAAAGTTTGACTTCGAGGGCTATACTGGTCACCTACAAACACAGGGCGTGTTTATAGGTGACCAGCATTGCCCTTGCAACGAGACGGGCGTTTTACGACGGTCCTAACTTTATGTCTAATGGTAACAGATTGGAGGCCTAGAAGCGGGCTAGGCTACGTGCCCTTTGTTCCAACACGTAATAAAATACTTGCTTTATTGAACCGTTTCGGGTCTTCGATAAGTACCTATATAGAACATCACGCAACATAAGACATTATGAGTGATTATTTCGTTTCAATTCTATAACGGTGGTTGAATCGACCCTTCAAAATTAATACAACCTCATAAAATACACAAAGATGCCTTCGGCACTTGTTTCTCCTGAAGTTTCTTGAAGATATGTTTCGCAATTTTAAATTGTTTTAAATATATGCAGTAATTTCCCTACGAAGTTGCCTGACACTATTGTAAAGTCACCTAGCCTAGATTTAAATATTAAATAAGGACCATAATATTATTAATTTTAATTTTAATTTTGTATCTCGACTATTGCCTCTCTACAGCAAAATTGTATATTTATTGACATGTCATAGCTTATACATTTAATTAAGTAGCATTTGTATATTTATTATTTGTGTACCTATTGACAATAAATGATTTATCTTATTTATCTTATCTTATCGTAATGCCTTGGTTCTTCAGAGCATCACGCTCGGTAGGTGTTTATTTATTTATTTTATTTATTTATTTATTTTCTTTGTGTGTTCTTCAGTCTCCTCGTCCGGCGACGAGTCGTCCGCTCTCCGTCAACGTAAACGGATCGAGACATCCTCGCTCAGGACAGCATTCCGCAGTCCGCATTGTTATTCATCGCCCGACCTCCTTTCTGACGTATTAAGAGCATGCAATGCCGCATCTTCCTTTCCTCTCGCACCCACCACATCTCGCATGAGCGCACGCGAGACGGAGGGCGCGGTGCGTGAGTTTTGCGCTATGAGCTCGTGTTCGTCCTTCTTCCCTCTCTGTCTCCTGCTAGCTCTAGGCGCCGGCGAGAGCGAGAGAGAGGATTAGCGCAACAGTTGTCGCACGTATATCGACCGCGTCCCTGCCACGTGCCTCCTAGCTCCGCGGCACTACAATTTTCCGAGGGTTTTCATATGTAGCGCGTACATCGACGGCTTCAAACTGAGCTGATCAAAACGCTCAAGCTTTACATTCAGCTTGCGCGCATTGTGAGTTGTATTTTTTTCCTCATGGTAAGGAATTTGTCGCAATAATTGCTTCATTTCTTTCTCTGACGGTCGCCAGGGAGGCTCGAATGTAGGCTCGTCTTGTGTCGGGCGTGTATGTGTAGGTACTCGTATGTATGATGCCAGCTAACACGTAATTGAATTATTTAAAATTAAATTCAAGTAGATCTCAAAATCGACAGAATGTTCGAGAAGGGGAATATAACGACCATTCGTCACGACATTTTGAACTTTGAATTTTAATGGGCAGGGTTGGGCTCTGCAATGGGTTTCAGGGGGCTACTTTACAAAGTTGAACATTCAGATTGCTGATTAAAACTAGAACGGCTGAAGGTTGGAAGCGGAAACACCAAGAATGGGCGACCCTTGTATTTTACGACATCAGAGATCAAAACTTGCCTTTTACAAAGGCAAGTTTTGATCTCAGGAACTAATTTGATGGCATTGAAAGAGCCTTTCGGTCGCGTGTTGGTTCTCTCTAAGGACGCTCATCAACCTTGTTCTTTGTCGAATTTCATTTGCGCAGCCAGGGTTGGGTGGAGTCGGTTCTCGCGATTCGTTTGCTCAAAGGCTTTCTGTTTGAACAATTATTGTTTACCTTCTGTCGGGGTTATAACGAGCTAGTTATTTAACTAGTCAAACCTTGTTTAAGGAGTTGAAGCAGAGTCAACCGTATTAACATGCCTAGCTTTAATGAAACAAAGCAAAGTGAACGGAAAGTTATTTGTAGTAGAGATATCTAAAATTTATTGAGCACGTTATCTGAAAGCTGAAAGCTCCACAACGATTAGCCACCCCCGGGGGTGTGAGGGACTTGTCCGCGGAATGCAAGGGCGAACTCGATAACTAAGTAAACGCCTCGTTATTAAAGTTATTTGTTCAAAGATAAGACATCGCTTTGTTTGTCTTGTTTCTCGTGAATAAATGTGCTTCTAAAAGCCACGAAATGGTTTGAACAATTATAGTAACTTTGTTTGTCTCAAGTATTAGAGGCAGTATATCGCATTCACTGGCCATGCCTCAGGAGCTAGATATGCACATGTGCGTCGTGGGCCATGAAAGTGTTAATATAACTCAATTTTAATATGAGGAAAGTGATAATAAAACTCTACACTAGAGTAAAATAAACACACCAAAAGTCACTCTGAAAATACAATTGGATTCCGACACAAACCAAATAAATTCACAGAGAAATACGTTCATATTTCATCGTGAAAAATGGTCGTGCAAATTGACAATCGGCTGTAGCTAGCAGATATCAAACGTTCGGATATCCCGGAGTATTGTGGAATATTGTGGAATATTCCGGGATGTTTGTAAAGAGATCCCCGGGGAGTGACGCGGGCAGCCGGAGTCGGGCTAATGGCGCTCGCCTCCGGGATAACAGGGAATTGGCTCCTCATATCCGATGGAGAGGTCATGAGGGAATTCGTACAAGCTCTAGGATCTCATCATCCACGTCAGAGAACGGTGGAAGCTATATTTATGTTCGTTCGTTATAGACATCGACCGCTAACTTAAAACTTAAACAGTTGCTAGGCAGTGTTTGGTCTCTTTTAAATAATCTTGACGGTAGAAAACGACGAACGACGGACTCTTAGCAAAAGCTTAATAATAAAGTCAGAGAGTTCATAAGTAGGTTAGAGAGTTGGGCAGATGCTGGATGAGGCAAGCTAAGAACAGGCGCATATTAGGGCAGGCCTATGTCCAGCATTGGACTTGTTTAGGCTGATGATAATAAAGATGAAGAGAGTTACATATGAAATTGATTTCACAAATCATTCAAGATGGTTGCCTAATGTTGAGTTTTCCATTTTTATTTAAATGTTTCTTGCGTTTCAGGTAACAAAGAAAGAAAAAGGTTCAAATAAACAACAATTAGGCCAAATGGTCCAGCATCGGACAGATAAAAGGCTCTCCCTGTCGGAGGCGAACGAAGATTTATTCCTCTCTAACCACGTTACCCTGATTAAACGGCTGCGGCGAAATTATTTAATGCATAGAGCTGAATAAACGAGCGTTAACCAAATTATAAGAGCTCGTTACTGAGTCAGCCAGACTCATTCGTTTTAATAACGGAATTTAGATGGATCAGAGTTAACAGTCGCAAGGGTAGCTTCTTTTAAGGTTAAATAATGATGCTTAATATCATAATATCTATGTAGTGTAATTAAGTATATCAGTTATTTAGTAGGTATCCATAGCAAAAGCTCTGCTTAGCTTGGGGCTAGATAATGCTGTGTGAATTGACCAACATTAGTAGATATATTATTTCTAAACGTGTGATACAAAACAGATGTTTCCGAACATGGCTAACCAGGCTAAAGGCAAATACACACACAACACAGGATGCTATATTAGTTCAGCTGAGATGAACCACCTTTAGTCTTGAATATAGTTTTTTTCACGTCATAGATAAACCAGATTTAACCAGTAATAAACTCGCTGTGCTACACAAAATTAATGTATATTTTAAAGGAGAAAATATACGCTTCTACAATAAAACTCCTAGTGAGTTGCTAAATTTATGAGTAAATAGATGTCTACAAATAGTAAAAATCGAACTGTGCAAAAATCTTACTAAAACATCTGATTATCCAGCTAGAGGATAAAACAAGTTTGGGACGGGTTTTGCTCCAACTCGAAAAAAACCACTACATGTGTAACAGGTTTCTTCGTCACTTCTTTACTTTACTCTAATACCGAGGCGACAGACATCAAAAATATCACTTTATTTCCGTGTCAGTGTTTAATTTTATAATTTGCCATTTTTAAGTGTATGGAAATAAAGAGAATTGATTTAAAATGTTAACCACATGGTTGCCCTGCAATAGAGCACAGGCAACCCTCGCGGTCGTCGACACGACACCGATAATTTGCAATCCATTTCCAATTAGGGCCAGCCGTTAGCTAATGACGGGCTTCCCCGTACACAAACATGTACACGTACTACGTGACTGCTTTTAATCTACTTGCTTGACTGCTATGGAAACAGCTTTACGTTCTAATTAGTTTAAGTCTATGTGAAACTTTAATTACGAGCTTTTACAGGCTAAGCCTTTTTATTTATTTTATTCACTGAAAACAGTCTTTATCGAAGAGAAGAAAACATTTGAGATAGTAGGTAGTAAGTCGATTTGTCACGAATCATTTTATTTTCAGAGACATTCAAAGCTATTACATTCCATGTTAAACTATTCAAAGTCACAAAACTTTAAATTCAAGTACAAATTCGTGTTTAATAGAAACGCGATTCGGCGATGCCGTAAAATTCAATAAGGCAGCTTTAGCTGACAAAGGGTACAATTTGTTCAGTTTTATGATTGGCAAAAATAGCTCGGCATTAGTTCGGCTGTGCGCCGCCGGCGCGCGTCGCGTGACCCGTTATGGGCGCTGACACGACAGCGTGGAACTAACAAATCACTATCTACAAATATTCTACTTGATACAGGACACGATATTATGCTGCTAGTAATATTCTTGCAGGTAATCAAAGGAGTCCTTATTCGCTGTATGGTCCTGGCTTAGACTTTGCACCACCCCAACTCTTTTCGTGGGTGTCGTAACAGGCGACTAAGGGATATCCACTTGAGGCGGGCAGCAGCGCCCCCTGCTGAAGTATTCTACCACGGAAATGATCTCCAAGCGCCATCCGGCTTATCACGGGGAGGCCTGCGTCCAGCAGTGGACCAACACAGGCTGTTAAGGTTGAGGTTGAGGTAAGGTCGATGGAGTTTTTATTAAATACGGAAAAATTGCGTAGCGTAGGGCATTACCAGGGACGCAGTCCTGTGGGGTAGGTAAAACGTTTCGTGCGTGCTAGAAAGAAGTTTTACAGAGCCCTTACCAAAAACACTTGTTTCAGACATTTTCCCAAAGCTTTACTATGACAATGATTGAAGTTTGCGACCAAAAGTCGAGACCAAAAGTCGTAGCGAACGTTTCTGTTAACCTTCACAAGTCATATTAGAATGATGATCGATTTAAATTGGAGCAGGAAGCATGGAAAGCGCGCCACGCATTGCAGTGCCGATGCGGTGAAGTCTTTGGGTGAAGACTTCTGCTGTTATTTTCACCCAACTACTGCAAAGTCAGAAGAAAGGGTTATGTTATGAGGCTGCTCTTCATAACATAACCCTTTCAAGTCGTCGTCGCACCCGTTGTACTCCCACTCCTGCATTTCCTATCTTGAATATTATAGCTTAGTTTTTTGCAGACCGTACCTAAGCGTCAGTGTGACGTAATCGACGCGAGGTGCAAACTCAGCTTGGAAATAGAAATAGAAATAGAAATTTATCTGGTTTTGGTGAATACGCTGTTATTCGCTAGGTCCAGTCCTATGGTACGCCAAGTTAATTTACCCATTGCATGGCCAATATTTTGTTTCTCTCGAATTGATATAAATTAGACAAACTATTAAAAACAATTGATGATTGTCAAACAGACATTCCCAATCAAAACTGAACGAAATGCCCATACCTATATGAACGAAATAAGTGTCAAAAGCGATTGACTAAAAGGAGGTTACCAACGGCAAAGGCCATTCCTATTCCTAAGCTTTAAGGCCCATACACCAGCGAAAGTGGCGCCCCCAACTATTTTATCTTATTATTACGTTAAACGCAGCAAGTTTTAAAAATCCTACGTTCAGTTTGTGGTATCTATTATAAGTTATTTATTAATGCCTCTGTAATAGTTTCATTTTGCAAAGCTTAGGAAGAGATACGAAGTTGCGCTTTTTGGCCACCAAACTCTATTTTTGTATCTCCTCCTAAACTATATGAGATAAAATGATAAAAGAGGTATTAAAAAACAGCTTATAATAGATACCACAAACTGAACGTAGGATTTTTAAAAATTCCTATGATAAACGTAAAAATATGATAAAATAGGTATCGCTGTCATATTGGCTCGGGTATGCGCCTTAAATAAAAGCGACAAGTATATTGCTCTCGACGTCATTTGTATGCGAGTGTTTTGTGTAACTCCAGAATGCATGTAAAACTACATGCTCTTTTCTATGGATCTTTGTGTCTGAATTAATAAATGAATTGGAATTGAAATTGAATTGAAAAGATGTTGGCATCAAGGAACTACCCTCGTTCATAAAACACAGTCGAATAATAATTTTATTTTTATACAATTTAAATCACTTGTTATATCTACTCGCGTGCTTTATTCACCGTGCCTTAGTTTACGTGATAAAGCAGCTGCATGTGTAAAATTAGCTGCAAATTGCTTGGTGGGCGCCGCGCCGCCGCCCCTATACCATATAGTACAAACAAAGAAGAAATTACGCTATAAGTGTTAAATAAATGCTGGTTTTTCAAACCGACTATGAATAAAATATTTTACAGAGTTTCGAACAAAGATAATAGTCATAGACAATTTATTTATTTATTAATAACAAAATCCACAGCTTTTAGAGAAACAACTTAATAAATTAAAATTTTATTACTTAAGGCCCATTCAGCAGCGAAAGTGGCGCCCCCAACTATTTTATCTTATTATTACGTTAAACTCAGGTATTTTAAAAATCCTACGTTCAGTTTGTGGTATCTATTATAAGCTATTTATTAATGTCTCTGTAATAGTTTCATTTTGTAAAGCTTAGGAAGAGATACGAAGTTGCGCTTTTTGGCCACCAAACTCTAATTTCGCATCTCCTCCTTAACTATATGAGATAAAATTATGAAAGAGGTATTAAAAAATAGCTTATAATAGATACCACAAACTGAACGTAGGATTTTAAAAATTCCTATGTAAAACGTAAAAATATGATAAAATAGGTATCGCTGTCAGATTGGCTCGGGTATGCGCCTTAAACAAAAAAAGACGATAAATCTAAACAAGTACATACAGTGTTCTATAATTTTTTTTTTATTTTTTATTGTAATTATAGAAAAGGTGTTTAATTTTAACTTTCACGTGCAGTGTTCTGAGTATATTAAACAAAAACATCATAAAAATTATAAAAACCTACTAAAAAACAGAGCTTATCTATTAGATAACTAATGTAATAAACCTACTTGTACTTATATAATAAGCACGCAATGAACAAGGCTATCTAGGCAGTCAGGTATAAAGGTATTCAACAGCAGCCCGGGGAGTAGTTTATTGCGGGAGATTCTTATTGAATTACCAGAAAGTGTACTCCACTGGCTGCGGGATAAATAACATTGCTTGGAAGTCTTTGTTCGTTGCTGTTATCGCTGAAAATATGCTGAAATGGAGGAGGTACTTTGGGAATTTATGTCAATTGTTATTATTAAAGAACAACGCTGTATATAACTTTAAGAAAATATTGTATGAGTATGTATATAGCTCTTAAAAAATGTATTGCATCACACTTGAACATTGGGCTACTGATAGACCCATTTGTGTTTTAATCTTTCCGTGAAAGGATCGGTTACTAAACGTTATTTTTGGTTGATTAAACATAATTGTTTAAACTTTGTACAAAAAAAAATTTAGTAACATCATTTTGGTAAAGTCCACTAAATAAAATCAAAATGAAAAACTTCGGTTTGTATTATTTACCTGTAAAGAGATATGTGTTTATCATTCGCCTTCTCCTATATTTCGTAGGTTCTGGTCTCCGTCCTTTATGAGGCCGGTTGTTATTTTAGGAGGGTCGAATAATAAAACAAAGAGTTTGGCCGCTTTGTGTAGTCCTACTGGGCTTCTTTATAACTAAATTGTTTTAATTAAATTACTTTGTTTTTTAACAACACGTCACGAGGAATTTTATTCTTTCATTTTTAATGTCACGTAGCGGTAAACTTTGTCCTTTAAACACGTCAACAAGAACTCATTGAAAAGAACGGTTATGGAGAAAACTTAAAAACAAAATTGAGAAATAACATAAATTATACCTACGCATTTATTTCATCAAATCTGGCTGATTACGTTGTGTGCAATATCTATTATTCGTCGTCCGCACAAAAATAATTTGAATGATTGCATATTACAAAACCGTTCAAAATAATATTGAATCGCTGAATGTCGAAAGAGTCCAAACACTAAAATAAATCAAATCACACAATATAGAATCATTTCGACAAAAATGATAACGCGTACCCCAAAATAAATCAAAGATAAAAACAAATTCATGTGACGCTAAATGGCGATTCCCATTCAGTCGCCGTAGCAACCTCTACGCTCGTAGACGTACTACGCTCGTAGACGTGCTACGCCGCGTAGGCGTGCTACGACTCGTAGACGCTACGAAAAGTCACGCCAATCCTTTGTGCTATGGAGTTGAAGTACCTATTCAATTACTGGACCCAAAACTATAAGAAACGTAAATAAAATTATGAGTCATGCCTTATACGTAATTGAAACTGTTCTAGTATGAGTAAAAGATTTTAAGCGAATGTATATGACAAAACGCCACAGTCAAGGGCAAATTAGCTCATTGTATTCATAATTTAGATGAGAAACATTTTTACACAAACATTTTTAAGGTGTTGTAATACGGTCGGTCATAGTCATAGTAGAGGCTAGACATAGGCAGCGTTGAACCAACGATCCTATGGTATACAAATAAAAAATCTTTAAAATATTTTGTCCAATCTAAAAATCTGTCCGAACGAGAAAACTTAGAATTATGTAAGTCCGGTTATGCACAGTCCTAGGCTGGGTCGGGATAAAGCCATTATTGCTTAAGATAAATCTGAACTATTATTGTGTTGCTTTATTTCGTTTGGAGCGTGTTAGTGGAATACTAACTAAACTTGGGAGATAGTTATTTGTAACATTGCTGGAAGGATTATATTGTAGAGCAAAGATATTTCTGTTAAATCTTATCCGCGGTCAGGATGAATATCGTTCATTTCACTTATTATAAAATCTATATATTAATAAAATCTTACACTAAATTCACATTGTCAAGTCAAGTCTTAAAGTTAATATTTTTATTCATCACCTTATAAAACAGATATTACATAATTAAACATATAAAAACAGCAATGAAACTGGTGGCCTTATTGCTTCTTCCTTATATTAGGTCCTTACATATGAAATTGGCGTTTTGTATGGGAGGAACAAAAAGTCGAATATTTTTTAATATAATATATTTAATTAATCAAAGTATGAACCATTATTTTCTATGCACTTTTGCCATCTTATAGGTAGTTCATTGATCCCTTTACTAAAAAAACCAGTCGGACGGGAATCAATAAAATCTTTGAAGGCGATTTGGACTGCCCCATCGGAGTTGAATTTTTTCCCTTGCAAGAAGTTATCCAAATTTCGAAAAAAATGGTAATCTGTTGGAGCAAGGTCCGGGGAGTACGGAGGATGTCTTAGACTTTCCAATTGAAGCTCTTCTAATTTAGTAGCCGTCTGTTGCGCAGTGTGTGGTCTAGCGTTGTCGTGAAGCAGCAGTGGCGTGGAGCGATTGACCAGCCTAGGTTGTTTAGCCGCTAGCTTTTCCATCATGGTTTGCAATTGCTGACAATAGACATCAGCCGTAATAGTCTGGCCAGATTTGAGAAAACTGTAATGAACAATACCGGCACTAGTCCACCAAACGCTTACAAGTAACTTTTGGGGTTAATTTTCGCTTGGGGCAGGATTTGGCTGGCTGGCCAGGATCCAACCATTGCGCTGAGCGCTTCCGATTATCGTAAAGAACCCATTTTTCATCACAGGTAATGATTCGGTTTAAAATACCTTCATTATTGTGCCGGTTTAGTAATGTAACGCAGCAGTCGACGCGCGTTTGCCGGTTTGCTTCAGTCAATTCGTGAGGTACCCACCTTTCAAGCTTTTTAATCTTCCCAATTTGCTTCAAGTGAATTAAAACAGTTTTATCACTAACATCGCAGCCTGCAGCTAACTCGGACGTGGTTTGCGATGGATCCGCTTCCACAATAGCCTTCAACTCTTCATTATCAACTTGAGTCTCAGGCCGTCCACGGGGCTTGTTCTGCAGGTCGAAATTTCCAGAACGAAAACGTTGGAACCAAAAACGAACTGTGTTTTCTTTTGCAACACGACCGCCATACACATCATTCACCCTTCGAGTTGTTTCCGCAGCACTAGTGCCACGGCGGAACTCGTACTCGTAAATAATGCGATATTTTAAGTTTTCCATTTTGTAAAATGAGTGACGCAAACAGAAAAAAACAGAAGAAAAAAAACAAATGAATGACGATCATCGAAGCACAAATACATGAGTCTATAGCTGTACAAATTTGAATTTGGAATTCCTTACCAAAGAGGAGAAATTTGTGATTAAAGTGGCCAGTACGAAAAACGCCAATTTCATATGTAAGGACCTAATTACAGAACCCATCGACAATGAAAGTGGTTTCGACGCATGTGTCCAAAAACGCAAAATACCAATCCACAATTTTTGAGCCAAATGCGCATTTGATAGTTTATATTCGCATATGGCCAATCACGTGAAATATCAAAAACTCAATAAACCAAAACCATGTTTTTGGCCAAACGCTTCCTAAATGAGTTCAATTCATGAAAGTGTAAATTTGCGGAATACCAAAAACGTGCAAGGCCAAATCATACGATATACTAATTTGTGGTATTTTAACAGGTTAGCTGTCAATTATATTGCAATTATATTGCCGCTGTTGTGCAGGAGATTTATTTTTCAAGATGTAGAAATGTGAAGTATGTAATAGGGAAACGATGTAATTTCTTGACAGCCTATCGTAAAACCACTCAACATATTCGTAAAATAGGAAATGAATCGTTCTAAGTACGTACGTACTTGAAAAAGTCCTCTTTCTTTAAAATAAATACTCCTTACTAGTAAAACTTCTTATTAGTATGCATCGAGCCGCTCCTGTCATTGTTTGTTGTCATTCATTTGAAATTGGAGGAGAATATTGATAAAGAAAAACTTTTAATAGAAAAAATGGAAGAAATTGTTTTTACTAAAAATCAAAAAGGAGGAGATTCTTTGTTACATGATGGTTATCGGTATAACAAAAATATAATTAGTAAAAATACTACGAATTGGAGGTGCGTAAACAGAAGAAAGTTTGACTGTAATGCATCAATAACATTGAACACATCCAATGAAATTGTACGTATAATTATATTATTATTATTATTTTTTTCTAGTGGTGGTTAATGGTGGCGTTAGTTTAGGCAGTCGTCTGAATTATTGGTCAAATGCGTATAAGTTTTTGGCAATCTTCGTTTTTGGCATTACGCGTAAATCGATTATGGTAAGTCGCGTAAGTAGCATTATGCGTAATTAGCAAATGGTTAATTGCGTAAATGGAATTTTGCGTGTTTGACATCACGCGTATATGATTTTGTGCGTTTATTGGTATTTTGCGTTATTGGACACATGCGTCGAAACCGTTCCGAGAACCTCGCAGACGCATTTCGTTCCCACGCGCTATTTATTCCAAGCAACCAAAACGATTGTGAAACTATGTAAATACAAATCAGAAGTTTTGATGGAAGTGAAAAAGAAAACACAAAAAGAATGTCAAAAACGCTCACAAGCGGTAAATTAAAACATATACGAATAATAAACTTACCGCTATCGCTCTAGATACCGCTTAGATATGAAAATACCATTATGAACTAGTAATTTATAAAGAAGAAAAGAACAAAGAAGCGGAGAAATAGAATGTAAATTGGTGCCACGAAGATATCAGCTCGTGGCAGACCTGCATTATGTTTATGGCATTGTGATTATTTTTACTGATTATGGTGAAGCGTTTCACCACCAACAACTTACTTCAAGAATGTGAAGAGTTGGCCTAAGATGAAGCATACTTTTCCAGAAAGAACTTATTTACTCTGGATTTGAAGAAATCCAAGATTGTATTATAATGGGAAAATAGACGTAGAAAGCTCATTTCACTCTTTGGCTCTATTTATTTTGTATAAATATATATTGAAAAGCTTATTTCCCCCAACGTTTTTCTTAGACCGGTGATTATCAATCATAAAGAAAACACAACTTTGGATAAAAACGGCCATCAACCGATATTATACCAAAGGAAATTATAATTTTATTTTCATTGCTAGCGCATAACCATAACTCGTGACCTTCACGAAACGAGGCTTGATATTAAATTGTATTCTGTTGGCAGTGAACATAAAACAATTCCGTCGCTTCTATTCATTTTATTGATCAGTCTAATATTATTAAAAGCGAATGATTGGCTGGCGATTCGGGTGTTTGTTTCCTCTTAACGCCAAAACTAAAAATCTTCAAAATCACCGAGTAAATTCAAATTGTAAGCTCTAATGCAGCAATAATACGTGGACGTAGGAATTGCACATGGTTCTTTTTTTATTTATTGTACGGACGAGGCCGATATCATAAGGCGAGTTTTGAAACTTTTCAACGTCTGACCTATTATGAACTTAACCATAGCCTCCGGTGGATATTTTAGAAAATTAAATAAAATGGATTATACAATTTTCCCTCCCATTGAACGCGTGAGAAGTGAAATTCTATAGAGTTTTTGTGTGTCAAAAGTTTCGATACACCGGCAAAGACGGGCTTTCTATCGTAGGTTTAAAGGTAAGTAACTTTCTGAACCGTGGTAATTTAAAGGTTTTAATAAAACAATAGAGCTAAAAAATTTGATCAAACCAGGAATTCACCTGGATTTATACCTAATTGTAAATTAATAAATGTAAATTTAGTTACAATAATGTAAATTTATAAATAAATTGCGTTTCTATTAGATCTTGTGTAAACTTATATTATATGTATAGTATGTTTAGGTATAGACAATTTTTATCTAGTAAAGAGGGGTGAAGCCACAGGCAGAAACTAATACTATTTATATTTCCAGCGAGAATTTATTATGAAAATGAACAGTTTAAAGAAAACTACGTTATTTCTATAAAATCGAAATACTCCATTAGAGTGACGTCATTTAGTGTGTCAGCCCCTAACACAGTGCGGCGGCCCACACGGCGGGGGACTGTTGCATGTGGTTAGAGAACTTAGAGTAGGCAAGTCTCTAAATCATTTTCATGTCTAGAGTAGCTTAGCAAGTTAATTAAGTTTGAAAAAGAAGCTTTTGTCCACGCATTCTTCATGAATAATAATTTGAATATTTAAAACCAACCAAAAATCGACTTTAAATTTCTTACCCTCATAATCATAATAGTTTACTAACTTAGCACACTTCTTTTTTTCACTCTATCTTCTTCTATTCACATAAGTCAGAGTGAGAAGTGCTATCCGTCTCCATTGATACAAGTACTCGAAAAAATCGGTGAACATACAAACAAAAAAAAACACAGAAAATAGAAACTCCTCCTGAAGTCGGTAAAAAAGGAGGTTCCATTTTCCTTCCTAGGAATCGTAATTCTAGAGATAGAGATAGGATCTCATTTCCATAAAATCAGTAGAATTTTCCGGACTGATCATGATGGTCTGATTAAGTATGATTTGAATATCACTAAACAGTCAGCAATGTAAGTAATATTACATTAAGTATATAGACAGGTCAATTAATGAAAAAATTATGTGTTTCATTACTTAACAGTGCAAAAAGGGGTATCTTCTATTCAACTTTAAAATTATTAAACTAACTGTACTTAACATACTCGTACAATCCTGCATTGATATCTTGATTATCATATACTCTATTTTAACAGACAACAGCGAAAATTTGTATCCACCATCTCATTATACTAAACGAAAGTACCAGGCCACCATAACGCGCGAGGAGCAATCTTCATTCCCTCCATAAAGGATATAGCCACATATTCAAGTTTAGAGCACGAATCCTTTTACAAGGCCCTACATAAAGTCGTCTGCATGTGGGTCCGTGACAAATGCGCGCAGGGCGACGCCGTCACCTAACAACATATTTACAGGAGCTGGTATGGACCGCGTGAGGTTCAGCTGGATATAAAGCGGCATCCAGGCAATGGATGTTCTTTTACAACTTTGAATTCATTAATGTGAATCACACGTAAACCGCTAATTTTATAGTAAGTCTATGTAAGCCAAGTACATAGACAGTTATTCTGCGTCACAGAAATCTGTCATCATAAACCTTGAAGTCTGTGGTACTAATAAACGTTTGTGATGATGATGACAGATTTGGGCCAGTACAAGTCTCGCTTCTTTATACATAGTTCAACCAACAAGCAGAATAGACCGAACACTACGACCACGGAACATTATCTTAACTACCATATTCATATCCCGCAGAGTTAGTAATTTTGTCTTCGTAGCAGATAAACTGCGGTTAAACTATTCTAGGAAAAAAGTTATTTACTAGAATAAAGTTTATTTAATCTAAACCTAACTGTGTAAAGGTCTACTCTGTCTGCCCTCCAACTTCTGTTAGTAGTTAAATATGGTCTATCTAATTTAACTGTAGTCATTCCGAAAATTATATATCCCACTTGGTGTCACATCGGCTACTTCACGCCCGTGTCGCGGCAGAGGCTGGGATATGAATACAATATAATAATAATATAGGTACTAAAACTTTTGACCAAAGACGCACGTCGGCTACTCCCATGTCGCGCCCCTGACCCCAGGAGCCTATTTAGTGCCTAGGCAGTGAATGCTTGTTTGCTTTAGTTGCTGCCCGCTGTCAGTTCGGCCAGCGGCCAGCGGGTCTCTCGGAGGTGCCGAGGATAAAATATAGCGGTCGGGGATATTGCGAGCGTTTTATTCGCGCCATAAAAACTGTATTCATTCCACTTTACAGCTCGACCAATTGCAAAATAATTAATGAAAGGCGTACTGGTGCTTTATGTTCTTGGAGGAGAATTTCAATTGATCCTTGTATTTTATTACTTGACCTCAATACTCATCATATGATTAGCTTAAAAGTAGTGTGAGACGACCTCTGGCCAGATGCAAAGACGATCCGCGGAAGACTGCGAACAGATGCTGGATGCGGCAAACTGAAATATAAACATAAAGAGTCTTTATTTAAGAACATATGCAGGCAAATAACAAAAATAGATAGCGATATGCGACCTGCTGGAATTACTAGAAGGAAAATACTGTGTCGCAGATCGCAACAAGGCAGCTCTACTATTTCACTAGCTCTCTGTGGAAAACCTATATTCTACAGTATCGGTTGATAATCATAAGTTTGGCAGGCTTGGAAATATTTTTATCTGCACACCAGTAGTGTTTATAAATTATCTATGCTGCAGCCAAAAGCTCGCATAGAACAAACGGCTACCGCAACAGTGTGACGTCACTAATGCTTCTATATTCCAGCAGTCAAAAGAAACAATTGTAAGTTTTTAGTTTTTTTAGTTTCTTTTGTTTACACTAAGGGTTATCTTCTATACTAAATGTAAGCGTAAGCGTTGGTAAGCGCATAACTCCATAATGCCTGGACCAATTTGGTCAATACTTTTTTAAATGTTCGTTGAAGTTCAAGGATGGTTTTTACGCCGAGAAAAATTCTAATAATTGCCGGGAAAACACCTATAAATGTTTCCATAGGAACAACGCGTGTGAAGCCACGGGGCGCAGCTAGTTTCAAATAAAAATGTTTACCCCGCATTACCGGAGTGAGACGTTCCAGTCGCTTCGGACACGTGTACTCCTTCGCCACTTGGCTTCGTGGTGTAGTTGGTTATCACATTCCCGTACTGAGGGAATAACTCGGGTTCAAGTCTCGTCAAAGTTGCTTTTTGTGAAATTATTTAATTTTCTTAAAAAATACCGTTCGTCTCGATCATTATAAATATTGCTAATTAGTGTTTGTATTTGTATACTACACCGTAGCGCAGTCTACGCCGTAGCACATTCTACGCCGTAGCACATTCTACGCCGTAGCCCATTCTACGCCGTAGCACTTCGGAACCGTAGCAAATCTACGAAAGAAACTTACAAAATCCGACTTCGAAGGTCGTTGTGGAAATCCCCCAACTGAGCTCATTGTTCTTTATAGCAGTTCTAACAACTGTCGTTACGAGATCTGAGGACGAGCGGCCGAAGTGTCCGGAACGTCTCACTCCGGTAATGCGGGTAATGCGGGTCCCAGGGGTGTCCGGCCACTGTCCACTCAGGGGTGGACTCAGGAGCTAGTTTATAGTCCTGGGGCCTTACAATTTTTAAAGTAGGAATACTATGAAAGAGATTTAGATCCGTATTGTAAAAGGTTGCCCAGATCTATGGAACGTTTATGCTTTAGAAAAGCGTTACAGCATTGATCAGTGACTGAGCAAGGTTTAATAATACGAGCCTTAGTTTAATGGCTTAAGAGTAAATCATTATCATATAAGCTTATTCACTTCTGCCTAAAGCTTAGGCTGGCCAGTCAACAAATCGCTTAATAAGCACCATATCGCCCTGTCTTCAGCAATCTGCATGTAGCATCGGTCTTGCAGTCTTAAGCAGATCGTTATATCAATTGGAGGCAAAGGTCGATTTTACGCACATCATAATTATGTTTGATTTAGTATATACATCATTGTACTTTGTTTTAGTTTTGTACATTTTCATTATGTATGTTTTTTGTACTTATGTGTGTGTGTCGAAATAAATGTTATTCTATTCTATTTGAACGAAAGATTTGTCGAACATAAGCGTTTGACATACGTATATAGTTGCAAAAACCTATTTTCATAGATACAGCACTATAATTATGAAGTTTCCATGGTGTCCTAAAATAAACGTTTCGAACCATTGGACGCCTCATCAATTCGCCTTTCTCTGGCGATGTCTCCCATGACCGCTCTGGCTAACGACGCGACAGACGGACGGACAGACCGATGGACAGACAGACGCGGTGATAGCGGTCTGCAATCTGCAGAGAGTTGGATGCAATTACTCCTTCGGCGGTTAACTCGGCCATCGCTCACTATTGCAGTAGTTTGTAGATTGAGCAATGTAGTTTGTATAATTGTATGGATGAGGAGAGGTCGTGGATTGAGGTTAGCTAGGAGTAATGAACTGATATATACAGCATCAAATTTTCTCCCTACGGTGTACATGTGTGTATGTAGCAAGCTCATTGCAGTAGTATTAGACCAAATTTTCACGCTTCAAAGTTTTGGTGTACTCGCAGATTCGAGAGCTGGTGAGTATCTGGCGCAGCGCATCAGCATTGCCATACAGCGGGGCAATGCAGTCAACGTGTTCAGTACGCTTCCGACTGGTTTATGGATCAGTTGAGCTACCTTTAGATTGTTTGCAACAGTTAGTTCAACTGTTTCAATTCGAAATACTAATTTTATTTTATTATTCCATTGTAATTTTCTTTTTAAATAAATATCTTATTGATAATATAAAACCTGTTTTTTCCTGCTGCTGAATCAAGATATTAATTTTTCCTTATTTTTCCCTAACAAAAGCCGGTCCAGTTTGGAACATTTCGTTTAGATCAAACCTTCACATACAATTTACCAGACAGTTCCCAGTCAGTAATATTTAATTCCCACCTGCAATAACCTCCTAGTCAGCACTCCTGGATGTACCGTCTCCGGCGACGTGAGAAGTGATATAAAGTGAAACAATATTTCTCTGCGCGGATAATAACGCAGAACGCTCAGTATTCAGAGTTCGTTAGTCGCGGGTGGAGGGGGAGGGGTTCATCTGCATGGGAGGGGGAGGGGGAGGGATTGATGAGATGAGGGCAGTTCGACGACCGCTTTCAGCTTGTCTTGGAGGAGTTAAGAAATATCATTAAGTCTCAGAACAAGAAAGTAAACTTACATAAATAAGTTATCGAAGACAGATCGAGGTATATACGTAAAACCTTTTTTTATATTTATTTTATCTACATTTGTGAAATTTGCACGCACTTTGTGGCAGAATGTAGTAGAGCCAACTATAAATATAAGACCTACCGAACCTACATTTCAGCAAATAAAGGTATTGATTTGAATTGATTTGAGGTTGTAACAACAAAATGAACAATAACATATTTTCTAAGAAAATACTTCATTTACTTACTTCGTTTGGTATACTAATTACTCAATCATTTATGAGCTATCTATAGATTGTTTTCAATAGTCTACAGTTGGCTGAATTGTTTATTTTTTAAATACTAGTTTTAATGTAATTATATTATTTGATTGTAGTTTTCTTTATCATTTGTTGTATTCCATATCTACAATACATAAGTCTTTAAATTTATATAATTAAATTTACAATAAGGCCCCGCTATAAACACAATAAGTACACTATGGGCACAATAATTATGTATGGAGAGAGAGTAGGACGTCATTTTAGAAATATTTTACTGCTATATACTATGCCTATAAGACAAATGCCACGAAAGGAACGTGTTCGAGCAGCCGACCAGCTAGCCAATCAGTCTACAAGATGGTTTCATTCGAGTAGGCAAAAAGTCTTCACAGGTGGTATTCGAATCTAAATACAGTACAAAAACGAATAGTCTTCTTTATTTTTGTAAGTGTAATGGAGATTCAAGACATAAAATCGGCTCTACACACATCCATTCAAACATACAAACAAACACAGGGTGTCAACCTCATAACCCCGTTGGTATTCCGGTAAAAACTAATAGTCTTCTTTATTTCTTGCATGCGATAAAACTCACGCTCTTGTAACAAAATAGAGTAGGTACCGTTTACTCGAAGTGCCACCATACAGTTGTAAACTCTATCCCTATTCGGATAAGGTAGGTTCTGAATGTTCAGATGGAACAGATCCGATCGATGCACTCCACAACCAGGTCAAGGGTGCCTGCCGAGGGTTCTCATCGCGTATTTTCGGATCTATTATCTAGCGGTCGACTTACAACGCTCATCAAAATAGCCTCTAAAATTTTGAACGTTGATGGTATGAATATATTATTACTTTGTATCGATTGTTGGGGTGGCAGAGTGGAATTTGGTTAAAACGTATATTAAATTAACTTAGAAAATAGTAGGATACAACGACACATCGTCTTTTCTTCTGTTAATGGCAGGGTAACGGGTAACGTAACTTCACGCCTCGGGTAACGTCTGAGTTGACGTAATTTTGCCAATGTCCGTTATATTATATAAAAATAAAAGCAACGTTGTTTGGTAATAAAGATAGATAAAAGAAGTGATTTCTTCGATAAAATGTTAATCAAAATGATATAAGAAATTTACAAAAATAAGGGAAACGTTGTACGGTAAGGTTTTGTGACCCAACGACACATCAAACGGTTGAAAAAACCGTAACTAACGTTAACAACATGTCTCAATAGATCTTTAATCGATTTTTTTAAACCCTGCCCAAATGATAAACAAACCCGCAGTAGTTAAGTACTCTCAAATTAACTTTGTTTCTTGTTGTCAATTTTGAAACATAATAAAAAGTACTTGCTGATTTGAGATCCTTTCTTCAATAAATATTGTCCAAATATCTTTATCTCGACTCGCATGTGAATTATAATTTATGTTATTGGAATCTATTGACATGATTTGCAGCTTTATGACAAACATATCATAGGCAGATATCAAAGGTAAACCTTTATACCTATGAATGATAAAGGTGAGCATGAAGGTGTTTCTCCAACATCGATAAGCTCACAGCTATGTGAGAACTTGTACATACAGAGTAGGTCTCTACTCAAGAACACATAGCTTATAGCTTTATAAGCCATGTGTTATTGAGTGGAGAACGCGACTCGGCAATGTAGGCCACCTTCCGATGACTGTCTGCGAAAGATTGCAGGCAGATGCTGAATGCGGCAAGCTGAAGACAAAGCGCTACGGAGCTCATTAGGGGAGGCCTATGTCCAGCAGTGGACTAATAAGTTAATGATGATGATTAATAAGCTATCAAGTTAACTAGTACTAAATATAGGTTGGAAGATATCAGTCAATCAAAAGTTATTTACAGCGGGATATTTACCATGATTTGAGTTTTGTGCTGTCCAATATTTCGGCACAGTTTCATGCGATATGATCACGGAATAACTGAAGGCACTGCGAGTGAGTTTATATTGACAGATATACCCTTATGTTTAATAACCATGATGGATTTCAAAGTTTTATCAGTAAATTATTTTAGCAAGAGTCTATACTGGCACAACTTGACTAGACACTATTCTGCTATTGAAAAAATAAAATTTGAAGACCTTCTGCAAATCCGTCCACTATAGTAAAAGGTATTCAAAATCCACATATAAATTGAAATCCTACAATCCTGCATGGAAACCAGCGGCATTTAACTGCGCTGTTTTCATGAAGTTTTATTGAATCAGATAATCGGCTTAGTGCCTCTGCTCGTTGCCAACTGTCGTTATTTATGTCCATACAGCTGCAGAACTCAACTCGGCAAATAAATACCCTCTTCATGGAATGGCAGGAGGCAAACGATAAAAAGTCACATGAGGATTATTGGAAATAGTTATGAATAACGAATAGAATAACACCTATTTTACTATAGAAACTTTTAGTAGTTTGACGAAATCATTATGAATGTAAGCGGGTTAACTACAAACCTTGTTTGTGTTGGAAGAACACCAACGTTTCATCCCTTAACGAGTGACATGTCCCTCGTTAAGGGATCTTCCTTCCAACACAATCAAGGTTCGTAGTTAATCCGCTTACATACGCTTATTATTATATTAGATGCGCCCCGCGGCTTCGCTCGCGTTGTTCCTATGGAAACGTTTATAGGTGATTTATATCCCATGGGAACTAATTTAAGGGATAAAGAGAAGTCTTAATACTAGAAAAACTAAACTTTGGGACTTCAAAGAGAATCCATTACCAAACTCGGATGGAAAAAATCCTCTACCTATTCCATCGCCGCTCTTTTATCTCGTTAGCTTTGCTGGAAGAAAAAACTCTTTCTCAGGGTTAAGCCCGCCCATTTATAAATCCTATTTTCGGACCGCGGGAAATCGCACGCGCCGTTCCATCCTGCGCTCCGAACCGTACGTGTAGATCTAGAAGGCTGACAGTCCGATCTGGCAGTTCGATGCGCGCTCGGATCTCACAGTTCTGTGCGCGCATCTCGTGTGGACGCAAACTACAGAACTGCCGGTTTGGAACGTCGTCAAAGCTATTACGGATTTCATTCGTTTGATGTTCGTTTGATTCACAATTATTGTTATAACTGTTAATTATCGTTTAGGATAAAGCCTTGTTTATTCCTAGGGATGAAAAGTATTACTTTCATCCCGCTTATCAGGCAACTTCAAACCTGCTTTCTGGATATGAGTTCTCATGGATTCCACTGTCAGAACTGAACCAAATTAAAATAAAAAAAAATCATCAAAATCGGATCACCCAATTAAAAGTTTTGAGGTAACAAAAATCAAAAATCTGTCGAATTGAGAACCTCCTCCTTTTTTGAAGACGGTTAAAAATTTTGAATTTGACCACATTTGCCTTTTTTTCAGTTGCTTGTACTAACTACAGATCGCTAACACGATGATCGGGTATCCATTCTGCTTGAGACTGAGGCAAAACTTTTAAAACTTTTAACGTTCCACGCGCCAGTCTAAACTGCAGTCAAAACTCTTGAAAATCTATTTACACGTACAGTTCGGATCGTTTGGAAAAATGTGAAAGATTTGCCCGCGTTCCAAACCGTGGAAACATTTTTATACATAATTAGCACGACAGTTCGATCCGCAGTCCAAACTGTACAGATCCATCCGCGGTTTGGACCGCAGTCCCAGATGCGCGGTTCAAACCTTACGTGTGAAGGCCGCTATCGTGTGTACTATTATGAAAAACCCATGTATCACAACTGCCGATTATTTAACACTAATTGAGACTTCTAGAAATCTTTGTGGACGCACCTGCTCCTTTGAATAAGCAAGTTTTCAACTAGAACTACAGCAAGCTATAACGCAATCTAAATTCAATAAGAAATGATTAGAGTAGGTTGCGCCGCAGCCGCAGCCTGCGAGGTCACCCGATCGAGACTGCATTGCGTTCTATTGGCAGCGCGCGCCCGCACTGCTGCGCCAAAGACCGCTCCTCGCGATCTTCTCAACTGTTCTAACGGCAAGCATAATAATATAATGCTGGACAATTCACACAGCATTATCTAGCCCCAAGCTACAACCCACAACACAAGCAGAGCTTGTGTTATGGGTACTAGATAACTGATATACATAATACAATACACTACATAGATAGATATTTTTTATTATACATGGAAAACATCCAGAACGCCCTGAACAAATATCTGCAGATCGTACAAATATTTGTCCCGAGGCGGGAATCGAACCCGCAACCTCCTGCGTCGCAAGCGGACCTTCGCCCACCGCGCCACAGTGGTCATCAGCATAATTGTCCTTCATGGTTGACTGGCTTCTGCTTGCAGTTTCGGTCGTAGTTTTGTAGCGTATAGGTATTTCCTTCCCTGGAATACCTTGTCATAATGTGAAAAGGTATCAGGTGGATCGAGTGTAACATTCATATTTAAAACTGACATGGAATTTGGTATTTAACCGTAGACTGTTTTTGTTTTATTATTTAAAATTAATTGAATTATCTACAGACTTGCCAAATAATTAGCTTAGTAATTTGGAATACTAAAAGAAACAAGAGGAAAAACTGTCCTTTCCTCGTAAACTGTCGCCCCATGGCCGCGGGCAAAGTAGCTTTGAAGAATGTAATTTAGCTCGTATTATCTCCCGGGGGAAATATCCTCGTGTGCCTCTTCCCTGGGATTTAGGGAATTCCCGGGAGCTTCGTTATTTGTGCCGATCGATGCTAGACCAATAAATACGGCGCGTGTCTGAGTGGAATTTATTTTAGGACGATCTACTGGAGTTTTTGGAGGATTTGAAATTGAGATTTATAGTCACACCAACCTCTTATTTATTCTTTAGCTGTAGCTTGGGCTCCTTCATTTTTGCCTATTGCATGAAAAAAGACAAGGTGTGAATTTTAAATGTACCTACCTATTTTTCACTCTGTTAACATTTGCGCTAGGTATCATAGCACAAGTTTAAATCACCCTGATGTGGCATGTCGCACACAATATAACAGTTACAATCCTTATTTAATCCGAGTTTGATGTTCAACACATTCAACGTTCTGTTTAACGAGTAGAGTCACGTGCGCCGCCTAGTGCCGTATAAACTTTGTCAATAAAACTCGTCGCCTATCTGACCCGCGCCGCACATTATAACTACGACATTTTCAGAAGTTATACACATTAGTTATAAGGTAGTAGGTATTAGGTACCTATTTGTGGAAATAAACACACATTTTTTAACGTTATTTATTATACAGGGTGTATTTTAAGGGATGGATCATGGGTGGCTGGGGGATGGGGGACCACGGTAAATCGATAGGTACCTACATACATACGTTCTGCGATATTCAGGGTTCAAAGGTTATTAGTACTTCTGTAAAAAAAATAAAAAATCCATCCATTTATCCATCCATTACATCCATCCATTTATCTAAACATCCAAACTTTCGCATTTAAATATTTTTTGATGAGTAAGCGTTTGACCAGCATCTCACCATGTAAGTGAGGATAAGAGTGAAGACCTAAGGAAGAGCTCGCTTTCCCTTAAGGAACTTGTTCACTCAAGCTTTGAAGACTACAATATAATCAGAAGTGCATTGTTTAAATTTTCGTTAAAATATTTTCAACGAAAACGCGCTTTAGAGTGTGCGTTCTATACGAATCGGAGTGTACGTGGCGTCAATATTTAAAATATGCCAATAGGGTTATGATAGGTGTATTTCTTTCATATTATGCATTGGCAATATGGGTATTTTTCTATTCGCTATTCGCAACAATGTCCTTGTTACTACGAGGGAGGATATTGTTGTGGATCACGTCATAGCCAGAAATATCGGTCTCTGGCTTCAGTGTCGGCAGATATGCCGATCCAGTGGCCCCTGTGGCATAGAGATCAACACAAAGAAATAAATCCTTCCGATGGTGGACTGAACTTTCTGCTAGCAGAGTCATACTATGCCGTGCGCGAGCTGACGCGACGACGTCGCCAACAGGCTCTGGTTACGTTGTTTTTCCGTTCCCACATTATACACAGATTCCGCCTGAATTACTATTTTAAATCCTTGCTATGAATTTGTTTTCGGTTCTTTATTTATCTGTATGAGGCAGGTTTTTTATGGTGTAACATTATATAACACGGCGTTTTCTAGACGCAAAATAAGCAGGGTTGGTTTTGTGACTTTTGACGATAATACAGGCACTACATACATACATAGATGAATAATAAAGAGTAGGTAGCTACTTACTATTTCAAGGCATCATCATATCATAATTTTTATATGTAGTCTAAGAAGATGATGATACATTTTTACTTTAACTTAGATGTTATATCGTTTTGTGGATGGTGTTTGGTTGTGGAAGACACCGACTTCGAAATCCCAAGTTAGCCAACTTCCAACTCCAGAAAATTCACTGAATATTATATGCCATTTACTTTAACGTGAATGCTCAGTTCAGCTGCCACAATTAAATAACAAGCTCTTTTCACAAAGATATATTTTGATTTAATATTTTATCCATAATAGGTCTGAACTAAAAACTGTTCTAAGCTTAGACGTTATGGAATAGCTCTTTGATAAGGGTTGACTGAGTTAGGTATTGAGTAGGTACAGTTATTGGCAGGTGTATGGACATTGGCATAGCTCAGAGAATTAGCTAGCTTGTCCAAGTGAAAAGAGAACAAAAATTAGGCTGGTGATGATGATGATGATGTATGAAAATTTGTGAGCACAGTTCGGTGGCTCGTTGGGTCAGCACTGGTAGAGCTCAAAATGAATATTTATGTCTTCGCTTTACCCCGGACTATGCTATTGCATAGTCAACTTTGCATCAGTTATTGTTGAGAGCAAAATTCCACTGTGATGGAGTTTCCATGTTGAAAATACATTGCTTAATATCACGGTTTTCCTAGCAGAGGAACCACAATACTGTGACACAAGCCTCTGCGAAAAATGTGGTTTCATTTTGAGGTATTTTTAAAATCACTATTGTTGCGAAATTTACGTCATTGCTGTTGTACCTTTTTACTTACTCGTAGCTCGCCTTAGGCAGGTAGGAGTATGGTCATTACGTATTTAACCGCCCTGAGCACTGAGCACTGAGCCAGGCACTCGCTGAGTACACGGTACCTTGGCTCGCTGCTGAATATTTAATGCTGGCTTAGGATCAGGCGCTGTGCCTCTCTCAGCTTTACGATAATACTGGTTCTGCGTTTGTAGGCCAAGAAGCTAGTTTCCAAATACCTATTTTTTGTATACGTACAATCTTTTGTATATTCTTGTGATGTTAGCCATTACATAAATGCATCTACGCACACTGAAAGTAACAATCAAAATTGGAACTAGTTTAATTTACAATTGAGCTGACTCCAGACTGTTTTTTATACGCAACATCACCTGCAACTGTCTATACAGCTTAAATGATCCCTATCAATACCAGTCGGAAGCGTATCTGAATTTCTTACTTTTTCTCACCTTCTGATTCTGATGAAGTAACGAATATTGTTGAGACTTATTTGTTTATGGCAATAATTCTAAACAATTGTTTGTTGTTTTATAAATGTAGAGCAAACATAGTCGTGCTTCGCTCGACTGGTAAACAGGATTTAGGGTTTCCCTAACAGTTTGCCATGTTGACATGAAAGCTGGCACAAATCACATTCACACACCGGCAAAGCGTGGTGTGTGCTTAATGCCTTTCTAATGTGTGTTTACGGTGTCAAAGTAGCCTTATGGTGGCACACAACACGGCCTAAGTAATAGACGAAAATGGGCTTGGAGAATCACCATTGCACAGTGGACAAAAACACACATGCTATCCAAATTAGCCATTCCATTAGTGGACAAAGTTGTATTAATTTAAATGGAAATGACCGGCGGACGCTCGCGCCCTAATTTCCACGGAAAGTTAAATTGCGCGGGAAAATGAAGTAGTTTGCGTGTGCCGGAAGTTGTTCCATCGTGTTTGTGCCTAACTTGTTACAAGCGCCCGCGAACACTACCTGTGATTTTGGCATTCCATGCCTTTGTTCTAATATTTCATGACTTTGGAGTATTTTCATTAAAAACTACTTTGTAAGTTTTTTACAAATTGTTTTACGCAGTTTCTCGTTTGTTTTACTAGCGCATTGCTAGATTTGACCTTGACCTATTTAATTTAAATACAAAAAACAGTGAACTTTCATTAGAAAGCTATTAGAAAGCTATTTATAGCGTTTTAATTACAATTCAAACGCAAACATACGATTTTTATAAAAAAAGTATCTTGCTAAGGAAATTTATTACTCATTTTCAATCCTTTACAAGGAGGTGAGATAAATAGATAGATAGAAACTACTTGATTTGGATGATCCTCACTATATCCATTGACTAGATCCCTGATGGATCTATCGAGAACTTTATTTCTCATTACATCCACGATTGGACACTCAAATCAATAAAAACTAAACAACAAAACATAAAAACTAAGTGGTACGTATCAGTTTGAACGAAACATTAGCAAATACAAATCAGTGTGTTAATAAACATGTACCTATGCGTACCTTCTTGTGTAGCTACAGCGCGTACCGTGTTCTTGACTGAACCCGCTCAAAAGGCACCTAATTGGATGATGGCTCAAAGAGCAGAGTCACCCGAGGCTGTAGGCTGGCTGATTACTTATTCATAACATGGAGTACCTACGTGGAGGGGGAGGTGGGGGGTCGATCACTTGTCTGGAACTTGGAGATTGTGAATACCTCATACTCATAAGATATTCTGTATTGAAACTTCTCGAACGATAAAGTTGGTGAATGAATTTTCAATCTCTTGGCTTAGGAAACTGTTGATGGATTATTTTAATGTCGGTTGAGTTACCCCTAGATTATTTGCAATAGTTTGTTTATATTTTTTATTAAATTTTCTTTTTTGTCCATTACACAACCTCTGCTGAGGTATGAATGATGCCGTATGAATTTTCCAGCATTACCAAGCAAGGCAATTGATCAAAGTGTTCAATCATGGGGCGCCCAATACATTGATCGATGGTCAAATTCAACATAAACAAACCCTGACTTTCTAAATAAAGGTTTTTGTTCATTTTTCTTTGCTTTTCCAAATAAAGGCTTTTGTTTGATAAAACTCTTTAGAAAGTACCTAATCATAAATTTAATATTTTTTACGGGTAGCGTCATATTGCAAATACCAAGAAGCCCATAGTCCATTAACTTACAGGTTTCATTAAATATAACTTTACAAAATTACCAACGCTTTCTGAAGGCAGATATGATCGCACTAATAGACTCGAGAAAAAGGGCAAGTCCATCTTGATAAGCTCGGCGCCGGCAGCCGAGTGGAAGTGATCTAATAGCGCGGCGGAACCAATTTGTTCGGCGGCGACGAAGCCATTGTGTCGTGTGAGCGCGCAGGGAGGGAGGCTTTTCTCTGACCGCTTTTAGAAACTGTTACTAGGTAGATACTGATAGTTTATGTTCTTGCTGAAACGCTGAATTATAGGGATCATCATCATGAGGGGAAAATACGGTTTTAGAGCTCTCCGCCGCGCCGCGTGATGACTCACCTATTTATAAAATAATATCTAGTATCTTCCTATAACTACGTACTTTCTAAATACAGCCTTGGCCAAAAGTATGAGGCACCCTAAACATTTTGACACAATCATTTTGAGGATGCCATTGCTACTGGCTCGGGTACGTTGGAGTAGGGAGGCGACTTTTTGGCGAGTGATGGCGTGATAAAACAATTCGTGATCGAACTGCTCGCCCAAGACTTTTAGAAGCTGGCCTGAAATATTGTAAAGCTTGGAAGATGCCATGGCTCTCGGAGAACAATTTTAATTATTTGGGAGGGTTAAATGTTTCACCAATTGGTAACAGGTGTGTTCCTTCTCGTGTGTCGAGTTAGCCAAAATAACTATACCAAAATAAATATAGTCTCTTACCAAAAATTGTTTTACAGGCCTAATTACAGATGGGTGTTGCACTACGAAGGTGTAACATATTGTGCGTGGAAGCTACGGTATGGCCGCTGGTAACTTATAAAAAACTTGAATATGAGATAAAACTGTTTAAATCCATCACTAAATTTGAGTGTTGAGCTTTCCAATATTTCTGTACAGTTTCATGCGCCATGATCACGGAATAACTGAAGAGTGCCTTCGCCTTCTTGCTTTTAGAGAGTTTTTAATAAGGTTTTAAGAGTTTTTAGTGGCAGATATATCGATAGCCTAATTTTTTAAACAGAATACATGAAACTGTGGCGAAATATTAAAAAGCTCAAACTCAAATGATGGTAAATATCCCGCTGTAAAATGACTTTAATTTGAACAAGCTCTAGATTAGAGAAGGTTGTCCTAAAATGACTGACCTAGTTAGTAACTATGACTCAGCGACACAATTCAGTTGATTGTTTTCATAATGGACCCTCAATAAACAAATTACTGTAAGTTCATAGTTCTACCTACGTATGTTCAAAGTGGGCACATTATTTGATGATGGAGAAGCAAGCAGAAGCGTATGGTTGTTTTTTTGAAGTTATTACGTAATATTTTTATAATTCTTAAATGATTTAAGCAATCGAATGAATTAGTTCGTTAATAGCCTTTTCATACAATTCAATTCCTGTACACCATATCTTACTATCACAACTATACATATTATAAATGCAAAAGTTTGGATGAATATTCGTTACTTCTCCACGCCAAAACTACAGAACAGAACGGGCTGAAATGTTTATAGATGTAGTTCTACTTCATTGAATCTAGGCCTAGAATAAGTCATAGACTATGTTTATCCTATAACTCAGTTTTTAACCTTTATTGGTAACCATATAAACAATTATTTTATAATTTTATTACAGTAATGGTCTTATAAACAACACAAAGTATGTGTACTACTAGTCTAAGTATATTATAGACCTATTTCACTTGTTAGTTTCGACACCTCGCTCTAACTAAATTCAAGACTTGTGATGTAGACGCGAGGGCTCTCTACCTCGGCTCGGTATGTTAGTAGGTTTACACTATTTTTTACTTATACAATGTAAAAACCTTAAGACAACTGGCCTACTTTAAAAAAAAGCTATCGTAGATTGAAGAATGCATTACGGATACAAACACTGACTCACTTGATGACCTTAAACTTCTTACTCTCGAGTCCAGACGTAAATATCTTGAAGCTGCTAACCTTTACAAAATCGTGCATAATAAATTAGACTGTTTAGAACTCGTCAGAAAGCTATGCTACGCAGTCCCGAGAACTTGCACCCCGCGAGCTACGCGCTCGCGTTCTCTGTTTGCCCTTTCCTCCTGCCGCACAAATTCCGGACTTCGTGCCCCCATCCGTCGTATGGTTGAGTCCTATAATAATAACTTTATAGACATAGACATATTTATTTGCAATTTACATAAATTTAAAAAGTTGTTACATAGTTTACTTTTTCAAGTAAGAGTAAATTTGAGTAATAACCCAACATAAAATAGTATTGTAATTTTCAGTCAGAATCTTTTAATTACCTTCTAGCATTTCCTTTTTTCTCTAAACTTAGTTGTTGATTTGGAGCCCAGCTCTCGCTTAGCTTAGTTTTCGTTAGGCCTTTTTGTTGCATGTTTTTTTTTATTCTGTATGTATTAAAAAATATGTGGATAGCGCTGTGGGCTACATTATGAATAAAACTCTTATCTTTACCTACAAAGTAAAGTACTAACACAAATGTATTATAAGTTTAATGTAGTCGTTAGTTATTCCTTAATAAATAAATAAATAAATAAATAAACAACACAAATTAGGTTCGTAGTAAACCAACTTACATCCGTAATGAATAAAGAATTTAAATTCATTTAAGTTCCTAATTAAATTATGTTTTCATCCCACCATCTCGGAAAGAGTATTTTTAATCTTCAATATCTGAGTGGAAAAGCCGTTTTTATTCTCTAGAGGATATAGTAAATTGAATTAGAACATCGTGTGCACTAAGTTTGTGAATTAAAAAAAAACATTAAACCTATTTACTGCTACCTCTATGGTGCCGAATAATATCATACAACTTTTTTTTAATTTGTTAAAAACTCAGACTCGGAACCTTCTTGGTGTTTTTTTTTCAATTTGCTTTGTACGCGGTTTTTTACGCGGCATTTTTTCACGTCATTGTTATACCTTATATTAAAAACAAGAAACTTGAAAACAAGTGAAAAAACTAAAATGAGTGATTCTAGCGACGAGGAAGTTTGTTTTTGCATTTAGTCATTTCCTCGCTGAGGTGGAATGAAAAGTTACGTGTTGCACTCGAGTGCAAAGATTTTTCACCTCGTGCTCTTTTGATTCCCTCGCTAACGCTTTGGATTCTAATTTTGAATCAATTTTAGAATCCTTCGCTTGCTCGGTCATCAAAATTGAACACGCGGTTAAAAAGCAACTTTGCACTCTTGTTTAACAAATAACTATTGTTTTGACAAGGTATTTTTCTCTAAACGTGTGTTTTACTTATAGTAAAAGGCACTAGATCCCCTATGTGGTGTCCACTAATGATATCGACCCTGAAGGCCTCATTTGGCGGAGCCTGCTGGCACGGCCGGGCGCGGCGCTGGCACCCGCAGCGCGCGGCCTTGCCAAGGAGCCTCCACTTAATCGTAGGCCTCCCCCGTATGTCATGCTGTTGGCATCATTGCTGCCGCAGTCTGCTCAAGGGTGTCAGTTATCCAATATTTAGAGAAGACATTAAAAGTATCTCTAATACTTACAGTATTTTCTCTTAGTTCAACGAACAAATAGCAAGTATCGACCTCTATGGCGCCGTAAGTGAAGGTCAGGAGTCAGAAGGTTGCGGATTCGATTCCCGCCTCGGGACAAATGTGTTTACGATCTACAGATATATGTTTGGCGGATGTTCTGGATGTTTTCTTTGTATACTTTATAAAAAAAATATCTATCTATTAGTGTGTTGCGTGTATTAAGTATATTAATTATCTATTACCTACTCATAACACAAACTCTGCTTAGCTTGGGGATAAATAATGCTATGTGAATTGTCCAAAATTAAAAAAATCTAGTAACTACCTACCCACGTTTGTGAAACAGTGTGATTTCAGATTCATAAAGGAGTGTCAGATTTATATTTAACAGAAAGCCAAGAAAACTAGAGAAGCCTGTAGAAGGCGTATGCAATAGTTTATTGAAGCGTGTCGGTGTAAATAAGATTAACTGTTTATTTATGTTTTTATAGGTTTGTGTTGTAACTTACGAGCTAAAACACGTAAGGCCAACCCTAGTTGTGCAATGGATAGCGCCTATCTCTAGACGAATTCAATCTAACCAAGTCTTTTGTATTTAGAGGGCGTTGTGTCGATGAATATAAATAAATAAATCAAAAATATACATATGTATATAGTTTGTCAAGACTACTAATAATGGTTAACCTTTTTATTTGTGGACCCTTTATGGACCTTGCTCGTTTTGGCAGAAATCAAACTCCTCTCCTCTCGTCTCTTAAGAACGGTACGGATACCTTAGCCTCCATAAAAACGTACTTTCTGCTTAATTTGGATACTACATCCTCGATCGTATTGTTCTTACAAAATTGGATGAAAAAAGCTATGTTTGTAGTGTTTTAGTTTTTTTTTTAACTATTTGATCTATAAATGAGAGTGAAACTAATTTGCCATATTTTGACCACCAAATCAAGTCATTTTCATGCTACTTTTTATGCATGATAGACACCTTTATTCGAAAATCCGTCGCACTGCAAACATCCTTAATATATTCACCATTAGAAATAAACAAAAAGTAAGTTTTAGAAGATTTTTCTTTTCAATTCTCTGAGTCATTCTTAATCCAACGCCTACGTCAAATCAAAGCACCCATTTAAATAATTGATTTTGTCTATTCTTACATATCTATGGATTTTGTTTATAAAACTGTAAACCGACTTCAATTATAAAGTTTTTGCATCAATCCCTTTGTCAGAACTAGACCAAATTAATAAACACAAAAAATGGGAAGCACCAGTTCAATAAAATCAAATAAAAAAACAAAATCACGACAATCGGACCCAGTAAATGGTTCTAAGGGAACAAACAAAAAAATATAGTCGAATTAAGAACCTCCTCCGTGTTAAAACGTAGGCTCAAACCACGCTCAAACCTTTTTAACTTACGTTTTAACACGTCTGCCAGTGTTGGCTCTCAAGTCAGCGGCTAAGCGCTAAGTGGGCGCCTTCCGCCCGGCTGCCTGGCTACAGGGCGGGTTAACGGCCGCGTTGGGGCTCCCGGCCCTGATCAATAGTCATGGCCACCTTCTGACGAGCCACTGATAGTTCTATCAGTGTGAACTCACTAAGACATAGACATACAATCATTTATTTGCTACTTACACAGAACAAAACAGACAAAAATACATACAGAGAAAAAATATTTACTTACAAAAAAGTGTGACTGTATTGTGTTTTACAGCAGCCAAAATGTCTCGGCTCACTCAGCATACATTCGTTACCATTCAAACTCAAACTGGGTCCTCTGAGGGCCTAAAGTTTTGTTAGGGTTTTGTACGCGTATAAAGGTCTCAAAATTTGTACCTATTACTAAGCCTCCTGTCTGTCTGTCAGTGGGCAGTATTTTATGAACCGTAATAGTGAGGCAGTGGAAATTTGTCACAGGGTGTCTATTTCTATTGTTGCTTTAATGATAAATCATCATCATCATCAGCAACAATGGCATCCATGAGAAAACCATAAAATTGAAGTCGGTTTATATTTTTTTTAAAACAAAATCAATTATTTCTCGCTAAAAGTAACGATATGAATTGTGTAATATTATTAATAGCTAGCTGCGTCCTGCGGCTTCGCACGCCCTCCTATGGAAATGTTTAAAGGCCCACGGGAACTCATTTATGGGATAAAAAGTAGCCTATGTTTGATTTCAGGATTGGAATTATCAGCCAGTTTTGGCGTGAAGAGGTAACAAACATCCATCCATCCATCCATCTATCCATCCATCCATCCATCCATCCATCCATCCATCCATCCACCCATACAAACTTTCGCATTTATAATATTAGTGTGATTTATATTGCAGATATAATAAGATGTGATATATACTCGTATGTGTAATAAGAAACTTCCAGACTATTTTGATGTATAAATGAGTACCAAAACGCCTCGTACTCCACCGTCGTCGTTGGAGACCGCAGCGACAGTATCACATTGCAGGCTGTCACTTGAGCCGTGAGGGATATTGATGGCAGGCCCCTCGGGTTCATCGACCCGAAGACCCTTACATTCCGAATGTCAACGACCGATAGCGAATTCCTTATCTCGCGCCGCAAGAGGAATTTTATCATTGGGCGCCTTTGTTTCAGGTAGGTATTCTATTGAAGTTGTATGTAAAGGAGGAATTTGTGTCTGAAATATGTTACAAAGTGCCACGCTTGGTTCCTGCTTGCGTCAATTTTGTTATAAACGCTTTCGTCAAAGTTTGATAAAAGAGCCGTGATTTTTTTCCTCGATAGTTTAGCGGCGTCGTCATACAAACGTTCCATTTTTGTTTTGCGTTGTTCGTTAAGCTCTCTCTCTCAACAGCCTATATTGGTCCATTGCTGGACGCAGGCCTCCCCCTGATAAGCGCCTTTATTGGCTGTTATCTCATGGGGGGGTAATGCTCATAATCCCCACGCTGGGCATGCGGATTGGGATCGCTGTTTTGTGGTAGAATTGTTAGGCAGGAGGTGCTGCTGTTCACCCCCCCCCCAGATAACCTATGGTCGCCTCTTACGACACCCGCGGGAAGAGTTGGGGTGGTGCAAATTCTATGCCGCCACGCGGCGTTCGTTATACGCATGATAGAAATTCCCATAAAAATTAAACGTTTCTACGACGTCTTGATACTTTCGAGTTCGAGTAACCAAACTCACGGCTTTGATCTGATTTGATATTAAAACACAGTTATATTGTACTTATTTTTATTTAAAATGAAACGAAACAACGCAATAAGAAGCACAGCTTTCTCATTTCCTTGATTAGAGTGAAACAATAAAATATTCCTGGTTGGGTTTGTAGGTAAGTCTTTCTCCTGGCTTTTAATACAAAGCCGTAACTGTCTCATCCGGTCTCACCGGCCGCGAAGCTCACTAATCTGTGCTTCCCCACTGAAGACATTTCAAATTCTTAGGCGGGTCAGGCGGAAATTAAGTTTAACTTACAAAAATTGGTGATAGAGTGAGGTTGGTACCAGTGAAGAAGTCACCTGTCATTGATACTCTTATAAACATTTGTTTAGGGTTTCACTGCCTAGTGCCCAGCCTCGGCGATGTGGCCTAGCGTTGTAGGCACCCAAAGTGTTATTTAAGAGAACACGCTAGTTGGTGTACTCAAATAGGTAGGTACCTACTTGAGAAGAAATTCCCTAATAACATTGCCTCAAGTTTCTGCATACCCAGCAGTCGAACAAACGCTACATGTAGCAACATACCCTGTAGCTACACTTATAGCGCTTAGTTAAACATCAGCGTCTAAATACAGCAAATTAATTATGCAAACTCATTGATCCCCATAACGCGGCAAATTAATAAATTCACGAACGCTCGCGTTACATAGACGTAGTACGAGTACGAACGAGCATGTAGGTCATTGCGAATGTTCCGCACACACACTGCAGGACGCGGGGCGCAGGCGCGGGGGCGGGGGCGGGGGCGGGGTGTAGGGGGCAGGAAGGCGATAATAAAATAAGGCGCCCGCTGCGGTCGCGCCGCCGCCCGCCGCCGCGCCGCCCCGCCCTAAGCTAATCGCACATAGTCTGCTGCTGATAATGATATGTTCTACTCTCAGAGAATTATCTGGAAGCCTGCAGGCTAGCGCGGTGACCTAGGCAAGGGCGGGGCGTTTCAAGGCTGGGGAATCGAAGGCTACGGCCCTTACCCAGTCAGGTATCACTAGGCTTATCTACCGTGGTACTCTGCTGGCCTAGAAAAATGTAGACATTATCGGTTTGATATCTGGGCCTAAATAATATGAATTTACTCACGAACAATTTTCTAAGGGTGTCTGGGTTGGGAATGTGAAATCCTCTAACTTTCTCTTTCAACAACAAAAATGATGGAAAGTATTTTTTGGACAATAGAAACTAATTTGCATGAAGTAAAAGTGATTGAAAGTTTCAATAAGTTTTAATAAGCCCCCATAAGTAAAAATTTCAGAGTTTTCGTTTATACCGAACTTAGCTAGTAGGTAAATTCGGTAGGGATGTGCTTATTTTTCAGGTTTGCGGATTTGAGTATTGTTGAAGACCCTAACATTAGCTACCACGCTGCTTTTTTTCAAAATCTGCGCAGAATGGAAGTAATATATCCAAATAGAGGTCACTTACGCGCGTAAGCGTCAGGTTTCCGAGATCTGTAAAAACCTATTGCTCCTTGATCGATGCTTACCTTAGATTTCAATTGTTGTTCAGGATAGGTGTTTAATTTACGTTTTTTTCTGTACTCTGCCACGTTTATATTTACTGTCGTTTCTAAAGAGGTTTATTATTTCAAAGTTCATGAACACGTCATCGTAATCGGCCCTTATCGAGCCACAGCTGAGCCTATGTTTGTGCCATTCGTCTCAGTCCGCCGATAGTGTTACAATTATTTTGATTCTAAATTTCAAAAAAAAAAATCGTGCGTCCAACTCTCCTTCCCCGCCTCGCCGCGCCCGTACACCACGCTCCAGTTTAATATTTCAGCAGGTCCCGTGGAAATTGTATTTAACTTTGCTTTTTATCCATTTTGTTGGAAACTCCCGGGACAATCGCGTTTGCCGCCGGTTTCCTTTCTCACTTACAAAATAAATGATTGCTTGTTCTAACTTGCAAAATAAATGAATGCTTATTATTTTGCGCAAGTTAGATGGAGAGGATTTGTTTGAGAAGTTTCCTTTGTTTCGTTTATTCTACTTGCAATTAAGAGTAATCTCTCTTTTGGAAATTCTGTAATAAATGGATTTTCTTAGGGAGCTTTTTGAAGAGTATCTAAGGATTCATTGAATGAAATACTAAGGTCCATTAAAAAATTGCTGCTGGTAGCTGGTTATTTGAAACATGAGAGCCCTTTCTAAGTAATAGCAGATTGGCCATGACAAATATCTGTCTGTCATCTGGTTGTCCAACTGTCGCAGTAGCCACTGCGACAGTTGGACAACCAGATATTTGTCACTGCGACTGTTGGATAAGTAGCGAGCGAGTGGTCACACTGGTCACTGGTCACTGGTCACTGGTCACTGGTCACTGGTCAGGAGAGCCACAAAAAGCCCCATGGGCGTCGACCCTGAACAAGAAGAATAGAATAATTAGGTAGGTACCCAATATTTACTTTAACAACGCGGGCCGGTGCGCCGCTGCTGGGTCACTGGCTAAAATAACAAACGCTTGAATTAATATTTTGAAATAATTTCAGTAGGTATTCCTAAACATTACATATTTCTGCAAAGCACCAGCCTTCGTAAAACAAAGTATTTTTGCATTTGTAAGACAAAATGAATACAGGTATATAATTCACTGTTGGCTGGAACTTTACGCGCTGCTGTAAAACTGTAAAACCTTAGGGTTGCGAAGCCGCAACTCGTAAAAGAGCCATTAATCAGGAGACTACTCAGGTGCCGCCATAACAGGTAAAGCTCGTTATGATTAAAAACGTTATTTACAGTCTACAGACAGTTTAGTTATCTTCTCTAATGAAATGAACAAATGATTAATATTCAGTCGGCGATGCGATTAGGGCTTGGCCACATTCTGCGAGGTTACCCCTCGAACCTAGTAACTCAAGTATAATACTTGGCTAGAAAGAAATATGAACTTTACGACAATACATTGTACACTAAAATAAAACTAGCTTAGAGCAAAGCTAACGATTTTTGCATTCATACAATCAGGCCTTAGTGATAACGTGAGTTTGAGTTAAAATCACAGTATGTACAGTACATAATGTACGCACTCAAAGTATTGCAATGGGAAACTGGCTAGTATCGCACCGTTCTATTAAAAATAAAAATTTAATTTGCGAGTCGTTTAAAGAATCGTTGTAGAAGTCGTCAAGTTCGTAACAACATTTTGTATAGGTTCAGTATGATTTCGAACATAGTATTTTTTTCGTAACATTTTACGTTTTATAGGATTCAAAGACAAGACTTTTATAGATGGTCTAAACATGAGGCAGATCACTCGATGCGATGGTCAGACATCGCAACGTCATTTACGGAAGAAAGTGCAAGAGGGTGCAAATGTAATGAAATATGTAGGTATCTAAGCAAATCTTAAAATCCCAAACTTGGGTGCACCTACTAAGGCGAGTTACCTTTTCCGTAAATTCACGTACTAAAGTTTTAGATTCGGACGAAATGTACCCTCTTAGCAAGCACCCGAATCTCTTCGCGGACGGGTTTTAGATTCGGACGAAACGTACGCTAACCCGTTAATTTGCAATCCGTTTCATCCGAATCCGGAATACTTTAACTATCAATGTAAATGCGATTTCATAGCTTCTGTAGTAGAAAATGACTCACAGAATCCGAAAAAGTCATTAAAACTCAAATGAAGTTCTGTGTGGCTAAGCCTTAGTGAGTCATTTGCATGCAAACGACGGCCCGCTAGTGGACCCTCGCCACTAGGAATGCTTACTGTACTAAGTAATAGCCAATTTACTTAATTAACACATTATTTACGAGGCCCACAAATTATTTGATTAGATTTAGACGTTTACAAATTAATGAAACATTACCTTATAAAACAATTAGTAATAAAAATACTAATATAAATTTCGTAGTGAGAATAAATAAAGTTGCAACAAAATAAGCGAGGATTATCTTTTAAGGCACGATTTTGTAGTTGTTAACCGTACCAAGTATTGACAAATAACATCAATAGGAAGCGAAAATTTCGTACCATCACGAAGTAAACATAGATTTCATAGCATTTGTCTCGTGGCACATCTTTTGTAGCAAGCATTCTAACGTAGGAAGCGTAGAGTTCATAGCTACGTAGCAATATCGACTCTTTGCTCCAACCCCGAGCTGCACGGTTACGCGCTCCCGTTTGCCCGTTCCTAGAGTCCTCGCAGCTCTGAACAAACTCTTGGAGGCCTCCCAGACCCCGATATATTCGCGGACGAGTGACCAACACTTATGCTTGTGTTTTTTACTTTTTGTGAGTCAGATTTTGACAAATGTTTTACGTTATTATTTTTGTCATATTTTTAATTGTAAAATGTACATTGCGTAAATGTTACAGTTGAATATTTTTTATAACATTTTTTAACTTTTATTTAATTTTAAAACCTACTGTTACTAGTGTAATTTTCCTAAGCCGTTCTTATTACATCGTTCGTAACTTCGTAGCAATCAAAGATATCGTAGCACTTCTACCGTGGCGAGCGTAGAGTTCGTAGCTTCGTAGCAATCAAAGATATCGTAGCACTTCTACCGTAGCAAGCGTAGAGTTCGTAGCTTCGTAGCAATCAAAGACGTCGTAGCAATTTTCCCGTAGCAAGCGTAGAGTTCGTAGCTTCGTAGCAATCAAAGATATCGTAGCACTTCTACCGTAGCAAGCGTAGAGTTCGTAGCTTCGTAGCAATCAAAGACGTCGTAGCAATTTTCCCGTAGCAAGCGTAGAGTTCGTAGCTTCGTAGCAATCAAAGATATCGTAGCACACTTCTACCGTAGCGAGCGTAGCTTCGTAGCAATCAAAGACGTCGTAGCACTTTTCCCGTAGCAAGCGTAGAGTTCGTAGCTTCGTAGCAATCAAAGATATCGTAGCACTTCTACCGTAGCGAGCGTAGAGTTCGTAGCTTCGTAGCAATCAAAGACATCGTAGCACTTCTCCCGTAGCAAGCGTAGAGTTCGTAGCTTCCTAGCAATCAAAGATATCGTAGCACTTCTCTCGTGGCAGGCTCAGTATTCGTAGCTTTCGTAGAGAGATAATTATGAGCCAGATCGATGCAACGCTCTACTTAACTGAAACTCTTCTTTAATAAATAAATAAATGAACTTCAGTAGATATCACATCATATCAAACCATTTTCTACAATCCTACGAAAAGACATCGAAGTAAATTTTCCTAGCTTAGTTTGGCAGTAAACAAAGAGTTCGTGTTTTAAGCTTTCAACATAATAACACTCTCAGTATATATTTTAGCAAAAAGTAGTCGCAGTAGCTTGTCGCAGCCAACGACGCGTGCCTACAATCGCGCTTCATGCAAATACACTCTTTCACATCAACTCTTTTGTTTAGTAGGGTTCTCACTTTATTTAATACTAGCAGTGCCTCGTGGTTTCACTCGCGTAGTTTCCGTTCCCGTGGGAACTCCACACCCTGGAAAATAAGCTTTTTAATGATGAAAGATTTTTTTTTATCTCTCCAGTTTCGAAGCCTATTCAATACAAACAATAAAACAGTCAGATCTTTCCTTTTTACCCAATTTTATGATTATAATAGAAATGAAGTGTGATCTGTATGTATTTTCTATGGAAATGTGGCAGCGCTCCAAGCGGGTAATTCATATACCTAACTTTCACATTTCCATAGAAAAAATGGTAACGCAAACTTTGTAGTAAACAGTGTGGCGGTTCAGACTCAGCAGACAGGAGAGTGTAGTTGATTATATGTAAGTACTAGCTGACCCCCTTGGCTTTGCACGCGTAGTTCCTATGGAAACTGTCGCGAAGGCGAAGAAATATTTTGAGTAGGTACCTACCTAGGTTGTAGGTAGGTTGATAAAGATTTTAGCGGACTGGCCATAACCGGTCGAGGCGAAGCGGGCGCGCGCACAGCGCGGTCCTTCGGCGATGAACGGCCGACGATGCATTCTGTTACGAGACAGCAAGCGAGACACATCGGTGAGTGACTTTGAGTTACATTGTATGCAATTGAGATCTTTTGCCACCGATATTAGAAGCAGTTTCAGATTATAATTGTTGTGTGTATACCAATTCGTTGGTCTGTCTGCGGACAAGTAGATCAGAGATAAAGTGTGAGGAACGGGATGGCTATAGGGGAGGATGGAGGCCATAAGGGGAATTATCCCCATAACAGTAAGAATCAGTAACCAGAGCACAGGTGGAACAGCCATCATAGCTCACTGAACCAGAGCACAGGTGGAACAGCCATCATAGCTCGCTGAACCAGAGCACAGGTGGAACAGCCATCATAGCTCGCTGAACCAGAGCACAGGTGGAACAGCCATCATAGCTCAATGAACAACAGTCCGATGGAACAACCATCACAGTCCGATGAATTAGTCATCACATCCAGATAGAACAGCTAAGTATCATGTCAAATGGCTTAGAACCTTAGAACCGGTGGAACAACCACCTCGTTGTTGCTTAACCTAATTTCAGCACTTCTTTAAATACTTTTTTAATGTTTACCACATACATACCTACACATAATATTCGTCATAATTCAGAGTATAGAGGTATTTGGCGACATGGTGGAGATGCAGGGATATATTATCTCAAACCTTACAGTCTAAAAGAATCGGAACACAGTGAGTTATAAATTTATAATAGATACACTAGTACGCTAGTAGTAGTAATTCAATGTCCGTACATGATTTCGTAAAATGTCATGTGGGTAGTTTTACTAAAGGTGTTCGCCCGGTTCGACGGAGTAACTTAGTAAAATTCTATAATTAGATCGTAGAATATTTTACGACTTTGCTTATCTGCAAATTTGCGAAGTAGACAAAAATTTCAAGCATTTTACTACCGTTTGGTAGACCAGGTACCTACTATATTAGTAGGATATTATGCTGCATGACCGTTGCTTTCTTGCACTAAAGGAATTGTGTAGATTTTACACTTTGCCCGGGCGTAAAAGTTGGTTTTTATTTAGATGTAGTGTCGATTCGCCCATTAAGGATCATTTTCACAATTTCCTCATAGACTTCGCAAGGAGGATTATGCACATTAACTGTACAAAACAATACCAACAGGAACAACTTATGGTAGTTAAGAGTGTGCAATAACGCCGCTACGAGATGGATTTCGAGCGAGATCACAAGATATGGTTTTCTTGTGAGTGAGAAGTGCAGAGCATACGTGCACCGAATTTACTATTTGCCAAAACTGTTTTTACTTAATTACGGGTTGATGAAGCAACCAATCGAAAAATTAAAAGACACAACTAAAGAAATAAGACTAGGTTTTTTAGCAAAACAAAAACCGAAGAAGAAATGTGTGCTGTTCCTGAGATAAATAGCAAAATGTGTGAAAAACATATATTTTTCCTAATAATTAACTATTGAGAAAACTTTCACCAATCGTGTTTTTAAAGCACGCAATTCGGGATAAGATATCGAAGTAACATTTCATTAAATATGAAGGTAGTGGATTTCACAGATTCTGAGATAAATAACGATTTTAAAGTGCAATTTTGAAGTAAATTGCTTATGGCACACTCATAAAGAATTAAAACAAAGACTGAGGCCGTTAGCGCAATGGGCGGCCTTATTTGTTCCAGGCAACCTTTGAGCAAGATAATAAATCTACCTATGCACTAGACCCGCAGTAGGTATCTAGGGTGTTCTTACACTGTATGACACTTTGAGTTTATTAAAAGACCTACACCTAATGTGACTGACCTGTACCTAATGTGTTACAAATACAATATAATAGGCCTACCAAACAAGTTCGGGCATTGTATATTAATACATGACAAAGTAACGTATTTTTTGTAAATTCAGGTAAAGTCTGTTTGTTAAAAAATGCTGTGTTATTTATTGATCGTGAGAGTCAATTTGCATTAAGTGCCTTACTGCTACAGCAGGTGAAAGGGGACCTTAGTCCACTGCTGGACATACAACTAAATAAGGTTGCAGTAGGTTAAAAAGTCACTAATTACCTTCTAAATAAACCTAATGTCGAGAGGTTTTAGTAGAAACTTACGTTGATATGTACCTACTAAATTCCTTGGTACCCACGTAGACAGTAGATAGCAAGTCACAAATAAAAATCTTGCAACCTTGAAATAAAAATAAAGCTTCAAATACAGCCCTAATGCAAAAAGATGAGACGTTGGGAAGAGGCGGCGTCTCACTTGAGACGTTGGGAAAAACCGCGTGTGAGATATTGAGAATAGCTCGTAATTGCTACCTATAGTACCTAAGAAACATAGGTAGGCAAGAACTTAATACAAGTAAGTTGCTAAATAAATTACAATGTTGTTGTAGATTTTACATAAGGACAAGATCTTTCGCTCATGGTCAGTTCAAATGAGGAACTGTACTTAAAATAAACAAAATAAGTATCGTCCTAACCCGTTTGAAATTATTGTACGAATCAGTACAATCGTGCATAAACTCTGCCCAGTGTGCCCTTAAGCAAATATCTGATGGTGAAGGTAACTAAAGAGAGTTAGAGTACCACGGAGCTAAACTTAAGAGTGCTACTCAGAGGTTTGTGGTAAAAATCCACATCTATTGTAAATAAGCTACAGAAACTGACACTGCTAAGATAACCGAGTACACGTTTATACAAATTCAGGCTGAAGATTTGGGAATATAATTAGATATTTGTATATAGCGCAATGATGAAAAACGTAGTGCAGCCACGATAAATGGCGGAAATCTTAATATTTCTGGTAAATTGACAAGAATGGAATTTACTTTTGATGGTGACATTCTCAAGTGACAGGTACCATATTTAGGACCAATTGTCATCAAATACTGACGGTAGAAGTATCAATGAAATAGAAGGATAAGATAAGACACAACTAACACAAATAATAGCATAGCTGTCCAAACTCTAAAGGAAAAGTTCGGTAAACCTGCGGCAATTATTGACGCACATTATGTGGCATTATACAGGATAAAACCAGTCAATAAAAATCAAATAAAATAATGCAGATATGTACTTAATGGAATAGAGAGACACCTACTCGTATTGAGCTCCCTAGGCGAAGACGTAAATCACGAGCATCTCGGACTGATGACAATGGAGAAATTCTCTAAATATCTAATCTAAGAAGTAAGAATGAAGATGATAGACGAAGAAGAAAAGTAGACGGTATCAGAAAATATCTAGAATACATAATATCTGCTATAGAGACCTCAAATAGACTAAAGACAGACACAATAGGTGTAAAGATTACAGAACCGACAAATATAGAAGAGAAAGACATCACAGAAAAAATAACAATAGGAGCATTACATATAAAAGCTGTAGAAATAACGAACAATAGGCCACGTATAAATAATAATAATAGAAAAGACAAACACAAAAATGATAACAGACAATTCAGTAAAACACAATCAAAGAAAAGACAAAACGATGTCTCAGAAAGTTCAGAAGAGCCACCTAAGAGGAAATTTACGAGAAATGTATATGTTGTAGGCAAGATTATTTTAATGCCAAATGTACAAGGTACAAAAATGTTCACAACAGGAAAGCTCAACTAGGAAACCGTTGCTTTAACTGCTTTCAAGAAGGTCACAGGCACAATCTTAGTTTCGGATATCTGTGGTCACAGGGTAAGCACCTGTAGAAATAATCGCAAGTGTTAGTATTGCTCTGAATATGGTGCGTATAACCAGGCCATATTTTGTCCTAAAAAAAATTGCACAGGATGGTAAATGAAGTCAGCTAAAACAGAGAGTTAGCATAATTATGAATATGGCTATAAACACCACGCTGTTTAAAAACCTTGCTTAGTCATAATAAATAAGATCTGAGAAAGATTACGATTTCTCAGTTACGGCTGTTAGCGTTCGAGCATAACCGAGTCAAATACCTATAGCCATAACTATAGCCTAAAGATGCTTGTTCATTACTGATTAAATAGACCTATAAGTATAAGTATTAACTTTTTGGTGCGAAATCACCACCTGAAATGAATGAATTGAATGCCTTTTACGAGTAGATTGTAATATGCAGAAATAATGAATCAGGCAGTGATTAGATTGATAGTAATGAATTGACTATTATTTATCTTCGTTTTTCTCGAGGGAAAGGGTATTCATTATTTTTTGTTTGGTCAGGCAAAATCAGTGGCATTATAGAGTCGTAATTAGTTTAGTACACTGGCGTATTAACTATCTACGAAGTACATCCTGAATGATGTAATACATTCAATGGAAAGGGATCCTAAAATCCGTATCCAATCCGACTACCCCACAAAAGCATACAGAAGGAACTGCTTGCGTTCGTAAAGATGTAAAATTAAATAACGAAAGTTGTTAAAATGTAATTATTGCTATCATCCACAAAACTTAAGGGGCCTTCCCGGTCCTATTATCGTCAACGAGAGCGTGATTGAAAAGCTTGTTGTTTCAACCAGCGCAATGTAAAAGAAAGAGGCAAAGCGACAAGAGAGAGGAATCGCCTGATCCCTCGTCGGCATTTGGTTAGTTTCGCAGTTCACTCGCAGGTAATCGGCCCTAGGAAAAACAGTGTTTAGAAATTTCATGAAACTTGCAACAGGGAAATAAGAGTTTTTTAGTAAGCCTTACAAGTTTGTGTGAAATGAAACTTTGTGTCGTTTAGAATCTCCATTAGATTTGCAAGGTTTCTATCTAAATATTGTGTTTACTTATACAATTTATGTATATAATATAATATACCTTTTAGTTAAAAGTTTCAAAGAAAGATGTATTACAACGCCATAATCACGTAAGAGCGTTTGTATGAAAAGTAAGACGGGTTGGCCGCTCTTAAATAAAGATAAAGATAAAGATAAAGATAAAGATAAAGATAAAGATAAAGATAAAGATAAAGATAAAGATAAAGATAAAGATAAAGATAAAGATAAAGATAAAGATAAAGATAAAGATAAAGATAAAGATAAAGATAAAGATAAAGATAAAGATAAAGATAAAGATAAAGATAAAGATAAAGATAAAGATCATTTATTTGCTTAAACATGTGTAGATATAAGATTTTATAAACAGGTATGCAAGTATCAACATGTTTTACCGATTACGGTGTACAAATTATGAAAAATGCCATGCAACAGAGACAGAAGCTAAAATAATAATGAAGTTATTAAGGTGTGTATAAGTTTTAATTGTAAGTGCATTGTACAGACTCTTCAATGCAAGTGTACGCTGTAGTTGTTAATAAGCTCAGTTCTTTACACGCTAATATTAATGTTAATTTTGTTATTGGCAAGTCTACATTAGTGCCCTTAAGGGACTAAAATAACGTTCCGGCTCGTAGACGAGAATTGCTGGTAGTTCAGTTCTATTGTGATGTAGTTTGATAAATTATGTCACAGTTTTTGTATAGTAACCCACAGAGTTACTATTTTTGTAAAGACAACTGTATGATGCATGGGCCGATCGAGCCTTCGTGACTAAACGCCCGTGCCGGTTAAATAAAATCACTATTGCTTTGACTAATAGCAATCTAGTTTTGAGACGGTGTAAAGTAATTCTGCCATTTGTGCCGCGAATAATGATTTCTAAAATGAAACAGATTTAAGTCACTACAAATAACCTACCAACAAAACAATATCTGTCTGGTATAGATTGAGTACCAAGGCAGATAAATAGACTGGTAAAGGTATGCGACGCTGCGTTGCTTTGCAGCGAACTTGTATCGTGAGCGCCCAGGGCAGTCAAAATATTAAAGTTAAAATTCAGGTTGAGTTTCTGTCAAAAATCTTGCAGCGTCCAAACATCAACATTTTTAGACTAACTCCTTGGTTGAGGAGGGTCTTACGAATACTATTACTATAGATATTGTCGAAGAATGAAATGAAATTAGAATCAAATATGCTAAGTTAACTACTCAGAAGCAACGCTAGGTTTGCCACATAGAGAGAGTAGTAAAAGAACTATATGTCGGAGAATGTTTTCTTTCCATAAGAACTATGTAGCAGTAACAAATTGCCATAGTTGATTGTATCGGATAACGTCAAATAATTCAAACTTACAGCTACACATAGAAAGCAATTGACGCTGAAATGTATACTAGAATTAGCTCCATGGTATGGACTGAATGGAGGTTTGGACCGGAATGGTGTATACTATGAAGAGAGTATTGGACACACACAATCAGTTGTGTACGAAAATAAAAGAGCTTGAAGCTATGATCACAACCGCTTACGACGAGCGACGGTAGTTGCTGAGCTGGAGTAGGTACGTGTTTACTCGTCAAGATTATCTGCGTGTCGATGATTTTGCAGAATAGATTGATGGTAACTAATCAATACAAGAAAGGTTTATCTACAGATAAAATCAGAGGCAAATAGGGCGCACTGGAGGGTTGGACGAATAGCAGAACTAGAAAACATTTTGGATTGGGAGGTAAAAGTTGCAAGAGACATTGAAAGAGACACAGATCTACTTAAACAGATTGAGTCCCAAATGATAATAGGTAAAATATATTTTTTATTGGCTCATAAAACAAGAAAGTATAATGATAAATAGAAGAAAATACACAGTTATAAAATACAGTATGAGACCAAAAGACTGCCACTCAAAGAAGAGAAAAAGAATGATGAAGAGTAAAATGAAGAGCGCAGGTCTTCTGAAGCACCTGGCGTAAAGCGCATTAATTGAACAAAGAGCAAAGTGTAGTTTCAAATGTAGACCCAGTTCCACTGATCAGAGCTAAAGGTTCTGAGGAACATAGAATAAAGTCAGTACATCATGCTGCGGTGCAACCAGAATCAAAAACTGATACAGTAGAAATCAGTATGAGGCCTGATTGGCCTCATACTTCAGCTCGGGCTTCAGCGGTTAAAGTCAGAGAAAAGGTCAAGGAGTGGACCACTTACTTATTAATTGTTTCACCAGTAAATTCAGTTAATGTTCAAAGGCAGATTAAGTGATCGACATACAAATCCTTGTTTGATAAATAGTATTGATATTAATATCTTTATTTCTCATTCTTCCTTGAAGGGGGGGAATGTCGCGAAGGCGAAGAAATATTTTGAGTAGGTACCTACCTAGGTTGTAGGTAGGTTGATAAAGATTTTAGCGGACTGGCCATAACCGGTCGAGGCGAAGCGGGCGCGCGCACAGCGCGGTCCTTCGGCGATGAACGGCCGACGATGCATTCTGTTACGAGACAGCAAGCGAGACACATCGGTGAGTGACTTTGAGTTACATTGTATGCAATTGAGATCTTTTGCCACCGATATTAGAAGCAGTTTCAGATTATAATTGTTGTGTGTATACCAATTCGTTGGTCTGTCTGCGGACAAGTAGATCAGAGATAAAGTGTGAGGAACGGGATGGCTATAGGGGAGGATGGAGGCCATAAGGGGAATTATCCCCATAACAGTAAGAATCAGTAACCAGAGCACAGGTGGAACAGCCATCATAGCTCACTGAACCAGAGCACAGGTGGAACAGCCATCATAGCTCGCTGAACCAGAGCACAGGTGGAACAGCCATCATAGCTCGCTGAACCAGAGCACAGGTGGAACAGCCATCATAGCTCAATGAACAACAGTCCGATGGAACAACCATCACAGTCCGATGAATTAGTCATCACATCCAGATAGAACAGCTAAGTATCATGTCAAATGGCTTAGAACCTTAGAACCGGTGGAACAACCACCTCGTTGTTGCTTAACCTAATTTCAGCACTTCTTTAAATACTTTTTTAATGTTTACCACATACATACCTACACATAATATTCGTCATAATTCAGAGTATAGAGGTATTTGGCGACAGAAACGTTTATAGGTCATTTTTATCCCACAGGAACTGATTTATGGGATAACAAGTAGCCTATGTTTGAAAATAAGACTAGAATTACCTGTATGTAAAATTTCAGTCCGATCTGTTCTGTGGTATTGGCGTGAAGAGGTAACAAACATCCATCGCATTTATAATATTAGTGTGAAGTAACGGTTACATGATCATGGGTTCCATGGATTTACATTCCCGTGAATGTTAAAAAGTCGACTAATACCAGGGGAAGGGCAGAGCATTCCTTCTGTGTATTTTTGACACATAAACAGCGACCACCAATGCACCAATGCTAGGCAAAGGTCTTATGTAAGCTGATGCGGTAAGTTCTTCAAACATCCTATTTTCCTATAAATTACAACGTAAAGCGTGCGTGTAAAATAACTAAATTCCCAATTGAGAACTTAAGTTTCGGCGTGTAATAAGGTTCATGAACTTAAACATTTTTAATTATCGTCAACCCCTCGCAGCCCTACCGTTTCCGCTTGTAAATGAAAGCCTTATGCTAAAACTTAGTATTTTTCTTGGTACTCCGAATGCATACCGCTTTAATAAGTCATTTATTATGCAAAATGGCAATCAGGGGGAGCGAGTGGCGCCGCGGGCGGGCGCTAGATAACATGGACGTGCTCAGGCTCGCTGCTGGCCGGGCTCGCGATGATGATGATGATGATGTACCACAGATGAAGTTTCTAATTATTTTGTTTAAGTATAATGAACAAAAGCTGGGTAGGTATGTAATAGAATACCTATCTAAATTTAAAATATCTACAGTTATAATGCCAAAGTTCAAAACCCAAAAATCACAATACCTAATGGCAGGTTGATCTTAACTCAAAATAATGAAAGATCAAAATGTCGACTATCTACATATGTATGTGGTGTTAAGTTTAACAGTTAGGTACTTACGAGTAGTACCCATAACACCCCATATCATAGGGTATGCAACTTCATCTAGGTTCTTAGATAAAACCTAACTATTTTGTATATTTAACAATCATACAAAGATATTTTTTTTTGCAAGCCAATAAAATTCATGCCCATCCGAACTGATGCCACCAAAATCATTTATGACAGATAACTATGACAATGATAAATCAGTTTAAAGCACGTTTTTAATGTTAAATAAGGTTGTATTATGTCAATGAGAGCGACAAAAACATACCTACCTACGTACCTAATTTAGCTCTGAGCTTTAAAAACTATGGGAGAAAAAATATATTCAGAAAAAAAAGATTGTTCCATGACACATATCATGAATGAATAAAATGATCTAAGTAAAAAGGATTTTCGAAATCTGTGTACATAGGTATAAAATGAAATATAATTGGATCTGCAGAATTAATTAGCAGAACGTTTACCCTCGGTTATTTATTATTTATTCCCATCACTTGTATGTGGGTATAATGAATGTAGATGAGTTCATATTTCAACCCGTTGCTTCGTTACGGAGCCCGATCTACATAATCCGAACCCAGAGGGAGATTTCTCATATTATACCTACACTAGAAACGAGAAGAGAAAATAAATACTTAAATTGCAAAAAATATTTGCTTAATAATTTTTATTTGGTAGATAACAAAAATATTTTTTATTTAATATGTATCTATTCTAAAAATACACGCCAAGTGTATGACGTTTTGTGGAGGGCGTTCATTTTCAGAATGGGTTATTAGTGCTATTGAACAATATTTATTGAAAAAAAGATCTCAAATCAGGAAGTACTAAGTTTAAAAATCAACAAGAAAGTTAATTTGAGCCTTAGAAAGATTACATCAAATCAAATCGTTTATTTGCAAGAATACATAATAATACAATGTCAGATCTTATAACTATTTAAGTCAATGTACTCAGCCTGCATGCAGGCGTGCAAATGGTATAAGACGTCGACGTTATTTCTTTAGCCTTACAAAATAAGCACGTCGACTCCTGCCACTTCGATTGACGATCGAAGTGGCAGGAGCCGACTTGGACAAAGGAGTCGGAATGATAGGAACCACTAATTAATCGTTACGTTAATCTAAGCTATCAGTACCCAGTGCTCCAAAGCTCATAATTGTCGCCCTTAGTTTCAGGATCATCCATGAGGTTTACTCCAGCCTGATTCAGTGACCGCCCGTGCCAAATGTGTTCCCACCCGCGCCAAGCGTCACTCAGGGCCTATCGCGCACACGCCAGCCAATTTTTAATAATGGACACATTTGGCACCAAGCTCTACGAATCGTTAATTTAGTAAAGACCCACCCAGATACCGCGAATAAATTGGCAGCACTTTTGATAGGGCCCTAGAGAAATTGGGAACTTCACTCATGTTTTTGTGTACCTTTATTTTGTTTGACCTTTTTCGCACCACCACCTTAGCACATTTCATTTTTAAACAAAATAAATACCCACATATAGGGCGTTTGGTACAACGTTTGCCATATAAAAACTGGGGGTATGGGGGTTTACAAATGGCAAACGTACCAAACATCCTTTAGAATGCCTTGACACTTATGTTCCTGGCTAAGCCTATTCTAAGCCTATTCTGTCATTTTACTTAAGTTGTACCTACGCTCATTTCTAACCAACTTTTCTCACATATTAACAACAACTTTCTAAGATGTTAACCCATAAAGGAATCACATCACACTAATATTAGGTCCTTACATATGAAATTGGCGTTTTTCGTACTGGCCACTTTAATCACAAATTTCTCCTCTTTGGTAAGGAATTCCAAATTCAAATTTGTACAGCTATAGACTCATGTATTTGTGCTTCGATGATCGTCATTCATTTGTTTTTTTTCTTCTGTTTTTTTCTGTTTGCGTCACTCATTTTACAAAATGGAAAACTTAAAATATCGCATTATTTACGAGTACGAGTTCCGCCGTGGCACTAGTGCTGCGGAAACAACTCGAAGGGTGAATGATGTGTATGGCGGTCGTGTTGCAAAAGAAAACACAGTTCGTTTTTGGTTCCAACGTTTTCGTTCTGGAAATTTCGACCTGCAGAACAAGCCCCGTGGACGGCCTGAGACTCAAGTTGATAATGAAGAGTTGAAGGCTATTGTGGAAGCGGATCCATCGCAAACCACGTCCGAGTTAGCTGCAGGCTGCGATGTTAGTGATAAAACTGTTTTAATTCACTTGAAGCAAATTGGGAAGATTAAAAAGCTTGAAAGGTGGGTACCTCACGAATTGACTGAAGCAAACCGGCAAACGCGCGTCGACTGCTGCGTTACATTACTAAACCGGCACAATAATGAAGGTATTTTAAACCGAATCATTACCTGTGATGAAAAATGGGTTCTTTACGATAATCGGAAGCGCTCAGCGCAATGGTTGGATCCTGGCCAGCCAGCCAAATCCTGCCCCAAGCGAAAATTAACCCCAAAAAAGTTACTTGTAAGCGTTTGGTGGACTAGTGCCGGTATTGTTCATTACAGTTTTCTCAAATCTGGCCAGACTATTACGGCTGATGTCTATTGTCAGCAATTGCAAACCATGATGGAAAAGCTAGCGGCTAAACAACCTAGGCTGGTCAATCGCTCCACGCCACTGCTGCTTCACGACAACGCTAGACCACACACTGCGCAACAGACGGCTACTAAATTAGAAGAGCTTCAATTGGAAAGTCAAAGACATCCTCCGTACTCCCCGGACCTTGCTCCAACAGATTACCATTTTTTCGAAATTTGGATAACTTCTTGCAAGGGAAAAAATTCAACTCCGATGGGGCAGTCCAAATCGCCTTCAAAGACTTTATTGATTCCCGTCCGACTGGTTTATTTAGTAAAGGGATCAATGAACTACCTATAAGATGGCAAAAGTGCATAGAAAATAATGGTTCATACTTTGATTAATTAAATATATTATTTTAAAAAATATTCGACTTTTTGTTCCTCCCATACAAAACGCCAATTTCATATGTAAGGACCTAATATTATATAGGCGAAAGTTTGTATGGATGTATGGATGGATGTTTGTTACCTATTCACGCCAAAACTACTGATTTTTGCATACAGGTAATACTAATACTGGAATAAAACATAGGCTACTTTTTATCCCATATATCTGTTCCCGTGGGATGAAAATCACCCTTTAATTTTTTCATAGGAACAACGCGTGCGAAGCCGCGGGGCGCAGCTAGTATAATATAATAATAGAAATAAGTTTATTTGTAAAAAAACGAGGCCTCTTTAAGGTTTATATAAGACCACCAAACCTCCAACCCAACAATATAGACTAGATAATATACCTTTCTCTAAAATGCAAATGTTTCACTCAAGACCATAGATAGATGCCATTTCTATCTATAAGAATATAATACTAAAAATGCTTCAGTTATTGAAAATTCATCACACTATGAAACCAAAATAAACAAGTCAAAGTCTCTCTTGAAAATATTCCTAAAGAAATATAGTGTTTTTCTCTACAAGAGTTTTTAGATTTCTATTTTCTTAGTTATAATGTAATAAATTAGATCTCATCCCACCTCATCACACTCACACCTAATATTATAAATGCGAAAGTTTGTATGGATGGATGGATGGATTTAGTTACCTCTTAACGCCAAAGCTACTGAACGGATCAGGCTACAATTTTTGCGTACAGTTCCTAATCCTGGAATAAGGCTACTTTTTATCACATAAATCAGTTCACGTGGGAAAACGTTTCCATAGGAACAACGCGTGCGCAGCCGCGGGACGCAGCTAGTTAGTAGTAAGGATAGATTAAGCCTATTAACTATTAGCTGTGGGGCTAATAGTTAACGCATTCACTGCCCAGCTCTGCGGTGCGACCCGCAGGGGCGCGCCGCAGCTCCACGGAGATACAGACTGGCACCTGCGTCTTGGGCCATGAAGGTGTTAGTGTATAACGCATTCACTGCCCAGCTCTGCGGTGCGACCCGCAGGGGCGCGCCGCAGCTCCACGCAGATAGAGACTGGCACCTGCGTCTTGGGCCATGAAGGTGTTAGTGTATAACGCATTCACTGCCCAGCTCTGCGGTGCGACCCGCAGGGGCGCGCCGCAGCTCCACGCAGATAGAGACTGGCACCTGCGTCTTGGGCCATGAAGGTGTTAGTGTATAACGCATTCACTGCCCAGCTCTGCGGTGCGACCCGCAGGGGCGCGCCGCAGCTCCACGCAGATAGAGACTGGCACCTGCGTCTTGGGCCATGAAGGTGTTAGTGTATAACGCATTCACTGCCCAGCTCTGCGGTGCGACCCGCAGGGGCGCGCCGCAGCTCCACGCAGATAGAGACTGGCACCTGCGTCTTGGGCCATGAAGGTGTTGGTGTATAACGCATTCACTGCCCAGCTCTGCGGTGCGACCCGCAGGGGCGCGCCGCAGCTCCACGCAGATAGAGACTGGCACCTGCGTCTTGGGCCATGAAGGTGTTAGTGTACAACGCATTCACTGCCCAGCTCTGCGGTGCGACCCGCAGGGGCGCGCCGCAGCTCCACGCAGATAGAGACTGGCACCTGCGTCTTGGGCCATGAAGGTGTTAGTGTATAACGCATTCACTGCCCAGCTCTGCGGTGCGACCCGCAGGGGCGCGCCGCAGCTCCACGCAGATAGAGACTGGCACCTGCGTCTTGGGCCATGAAGGTGTTAGTGTATAACGCATTCACTGCCCAGCTCTGCGGTGCGACCCGCAGGGGCGCGCCGCAGCTCCACGCAGATAGAGACTGGCACCTGCGTCTTGGGCCATGAAGGTGTTAGTGTATAACGCATTCACTGCCCAGCTCTGCGGTGCGACCCGCAGGGGCGCGCCGCAGCTCCACGCAGATAGAGACTGGCACCTGCGTCTTGGGCCATGAAGGTGTTAGTGTATAACGCATTCACTGCCCAGCTCTGCGGTGCGACCCGCAGGGGCGCGCCGCAGCTCCACGCAGATAGAGACTGGCACCTGCGTCTTGGGCCATGAAGGTGTTAGTGTATAACGCATTCACTGCCCAGCTCTGCGGTGCGACCCGCAGGGGCGCGCCGCAGCTCCACGCAGATAGAGACTGGCACCTGCGTCTTGGGCCATGAAGGTGTTAGTGTATAACGCATTCACTGCCCAGCTCTGCGGTGCGACCCGCAGGGGCGCGCCGCAGCTCCACGCAGATAGAGACTGGCACCTGCGTCTTGGGCCATGAAGGTGTTAGTGTATAACGCATTCACTGCCCAGCTCTGCGGTGCGACCCGCAGGGGCGCGCCGCAGCTCCACGCAGATAGAGACTGGCACCTGCGTCTTGGGCCATGAAGGTGTTAGTGTATAACGCATTCACTGCCCAGCTCTGCGGTGCGACCCGCAGGGGCGCGCCGCAGCTCCACGCAGATAGAGACTGGCACCTGCGTCTTGGGCCATGAAGGTGTTAGTGTATAACGCATTCACTGCCCAGCTCTGCGGTGCGACCCGCAGGGGCGCGCCGCAGCTCCACGCAGATAGAGACTGGCACCTGCGTCTTGGGCCATGAAGGTGTTAGCGCATTCATTGCCCAGCTCTGCGGTGCGACCCGCAGGGGCGCGCCGCAGCTCCACGCAGATAGAGACTGGCACCTGGGTCTTGGGCCATAAAGGTGTTAGTGTATAACGCATTCACTGCCCAGCTCTGCGGTACGACCCGCAGGGGCGCGCCGCAGCTCCACGCAGATAGAGACTGGCACCTGCGTCTTGGGCCATGAAGGTGTTAATAGGCTTAGAATTTGCACCACCCCATCTCTTCACATGGGTGTCGTAAGAGGCGACTAAGGTATATCCACCGGGGGCTGGCAGCAGCGCTCCCTGCAGAACAATTCTACCACCGAACTGCGATCCCCAACCCGCATGCCCAGCTTGGGGATTATGGGCATTACCCCCCATTACATAAACGCCAATAAGGCTCTTATCAGGGGGAGGCCTGCGTCCAGCAGTGGAACAATACAGACTGTTGAGGAGGTTGAGGTAACTATTAAATTATTATTGATAATATGTTTTTAGTTACATAAAATAATAATCAGAATAAGACATTATATTAATAATAGTACCTAATGATAAGCCACCTAGTTAAATATTGCCGAGCCCTATCCGGGTGCATGTTTGATACCTACTCAATACTCAACATGTTGGGTCTTATAAGATAAAGATCTCTAAGACCCAACATGTTGAGTATTGAGTAGGTATTAACACCATAACCTACCACATAGCACAAAAATGCGAATTCATATTATGGGCTTACAGCATGCTTAAAATGACAAAATGCCTTCCCAAAAGCTAAAAACCAGTGGCCCGCGAGATGTCTGTTATCTGATGCCGTCAATATAAAGTTCATTTAGATGTTACGAGAACATTTGAGAACCCATATTTGAGTGCATATTCTTTGTGCTGTGCTGCAACGGGATTTTCAGGTGTGCGACAAGCTTTATACCTAACAGTGGCCGACAACGGCGTGGATACAATGATGATGATGGTAGGATCGAATGTTGATTCCTGGTAACATTTCTACAATAATCTTAAATAACATCAAAGCTCGTTCAGCCGAAGCAAATTGAAACAACTCGTTACAAAGCAAGGTAATTCGGCTACCGTACCTACCGACGAGGAATAAGGGGCAATTTCTCTTGTTCAAGTCGAAATTGGGCATTGTGGTGTTCCTTTGAATAGTTGCTAAGTAGTTACGACGAGGGCGCACAATAGGGCTCTACCAAATTGTTTGTTGTAGCTGGGACCGCTTTTTGTCCCTTGTCGGAATAGTGGCGACGACTGCGACAAGACAAAACAAAGTAAAAATTTAACTACAGTGTAAGGCCATGTGGTGCCGGTTTCGAATTTGCACCACTCCAACTCTTCCCGCGGGTATCGTAAGAGGCGACTTAACGGATATCCATCCGTGCAGAACCATCCTACCTACCATCAGACTGCAATCGCCAACCCGCATGCCCAGCTAGAGGATTATGAGTATAACCCCCTCATGAGATAAAAGCCAATAAGGCGCTTATCAGGGGGTGGCCTACGTCCAACTGTGGACTATTATAGGCTACCTACCTATACCTATGGTTTTTCCATTTTGAATGAAGCATGTTAGTAAACAAAGTACGACACAAATAACAAAATCTCACTTGCTTGGCGTCGAGTTTCAGATATAATTGTAAGAAACTTTTATTGAAGGAGGTTCTAAAATCGACAAGTAATGTAAATTACGTATAAAAGGACGCGCCAACAAAGTGAATTTTAGGTTAAGTATGGGCGGTTTGTTTACGTATATGCTCCATTCAAAATGGATACGATATATATATTTATAAGTGCCTACCTGCTCATTTACCTAAAGAAACTGTAAGTACCTGCCTACATTTAGTCGTGCATGAAGTAGGTATATGAACCAAAACAAATATAATGCGTACCTACCTACTTGCCGAGTAAAATAAATAGAATTTTATTCCACTAGCGTGCGTGCTAGTAATCGAAATGAACGCCGTCATTACGCGATGAGTGGCGCTCCCAAGTAATTACCCAGAATGGCGGTAAAAGTCTGTGTTCTCTGCTAAACCATGGCTTGGTGGAGGCTCGCACACCTGGCTGACCCTGCTGCCAGCTGGGTGACTTCATTTATTTTATAACTTTATACTATTTTATCGTAAAGTACTTCGCACAAAGTATCTTGCGATAAAATTGAGATTCAAAGTTGGCGGCAAATCTTATCAATATTCCAATTCACGGTTAGGTCACTAGATGGCGCTGAACGCCAGTTTGCTTTTGTTTGTTTTCTGCCAAATGCATGCCAAATGTGTCAAGCACGTCAATTTTTTGAATTAGTGATGGACGCGCTTAAATAGTATCGATTTTAACCGTTTTTTAATCGATTTTTATTCGAAGCATTTTCAAGCTGAGCATAGTGAGCATTAGTGTTCAGTAAGTGCTTACATGATTCTGCGCGCGCGCTGACTCTTAACAATTTTAATTTTTTATACATGTAATACACGTCAGACAGAACAGATTATATATTTTACACTAAATTCACGTGAAGTATTTGATCTCATCACACTTTAAATAGAAACGGATAACAAAATTGGATAAATGTTTATAACTCAGTCCCACCCTCAGAAAAACTTACTGAAAAACCAATTGTTGCTACAATAAATAAAATGTGGAACCCGAAAAATAGCAAGGTGGGTAATTACGACGTGAGTTATTATGATATTAGGTAAACCTGTCAGGTAGGTAGGTTCGTATGTTGGTTAAAAAGCCCAAGCTTGGCGACCACATTGTCAACAAGCGCGTGTCATGAGTGTCATGATTATCTCGTTATGCGTCGTCGCGTCGGTCGGTCTGTCTGTGGACACTGCGACGCGCCCTCGGCTGCGACCGCGAACTAGGACATCGTAACCCTTGCTGTCAGTAGTAGGTTTAGTCGCCGCTGTCATCTGGACACGCTATCGCCGCTCACCATCCACGCACCGCGCTCGCCGCCGCTGCCACCGCTGCCTCCGCCGCCGCCGCCGCCGCCGCCGGCTGCCAGCTCCCGCAGTGACGCATTGCAGGTGCGCGACATCCAATCGGCGCGCGCCGAAGAAACAAGGTTCTCGTTACCGCCGCACCCGTCCGATATAAAACCGACTATCCTTTGCGGTTCAAATTTAATCTTGTGTTGTGTGCTTCGAGACATGGACTTGGACGTTTGCTATCCTTGTTTATAAACGGACAGCATCCAGTTTAGTGCTCGGACTATACAATCCAAGGATCGGAGAACGGCTATGAGAATACGGCTAATCGAATAGTCGATTCGGAACGCGACTCGCGCCGGGCTCAAAGCGAATCGGTGTCGCGAGCTTCTCGGCGCGGCCGCTCGCGCGAGGGGGGCGGCAGTATCGTGTCAACCGTCGTTCTGTGCGGTCGCTTTTGCGGCGTAGACTGTGATTTTTAGTGTAGCTCCAGATAATCCAAGTTAATCTACAATGGTGAGTGTTATTTTTGCTGAATCGTGTCAAAAGTGCATTCAGGGGATCCTCCAGGACATGGTCTCGGGTATATTTCGGAGATTTAGTGCATCGGTGTTTTAGTGATGACGGCCTCCATTTATATTATTGTGATGGCCGTTTTTTACCGCAATGCGGAACGAAATCTTTGCTGAACCCGAACAAGGAATGAGAAAGAAAGGAAGCCAGAGTGTAATGATGAGCGTTTTCATTTCGGGAATCGTAAACATTGCATTTCATCCGTCAAAATGGGTCGAGAAACGTCCGTCGCCATAGTTCCGTAGCCGGTGAAGTCGGTGACGTTATTTTCCTCAAAGCCGGTCGACCGACGCTGCCTGTTGGCATAACGTTTCGGTCGCATTCTCTAGTGTTATACGTAAACAAGTGGTTCCAAAGTTTTCAGTTTGTGTACGGCGCAAGAGCCATCATCAGCGTCGCTCAACCGGTGTAACCGTCAGACGTTGACTCATCGTCATCGCTTTGCGATATTTTTTGATACGCAGTTCGCGTATCAGTAGAGCCGTTGACCGGCGCCGCACAATGGTAATGTTGTTCCTCGAGGCCGCCGACGCTTCCCGCGGCCGCACCTGTCACAGCTGACTCCGATCCATCTCCCTCGCTATCACGACACTCTATTATCACTCGAGATTGTTTTCTAACCGCTAGCTCTGAAGGTGAACTGGCCGCGTAGGTATGCTAATTTGACGCATATTTGGATGATAGTGAGTCAGAGGAATGTGTGCTGTGAGTGATGTATTGCCGCCTATGGCTAGCGCTCATATGGCAGGACAGGAGTGACAGCCAGCAACCATAGTAATAATTTGACTTGTACTGTAACAGCTTGTAAAGGCATGTTTGCTTACTTGGTAAAAGACTGTAATGTCAGGGATTTTTCACATAGCCATGCTAAAGTTTAACAAATATTTATTTTTATGTACATATTTGCTAATCAATATTTGGACCTAGACTGACCATTTTTTTTCTGTTAGCCAGTCATTTAATTATCTTTAAATAAGTGGCCGACTGTCACAGTGGATTATAAAAACTTGCTTCATTACACTGCAATTTTAATTGCCAGTATTTTTCTGGCCAGGGCAGTTATCAGCTGCATGAGATTACAGTTCCCACTACAATTCCATTGTGAGTGAGCTTGAACAAAGCCAGCATTGATACTACGAGACAGTTGGTGGAACAATGCCTGCAACTTGTAATTGCCCAACTGGCTATTGATAACATCCTGGTATTTACTCAGTCATTTAAGTTATCATCTAACATTCTTTAGCGAGTTCATTGTTGTCTCGTCCGCATCTCTGATATGATCTGTTAATTTGTCACTTAAATGTATTGAACAAACTTCGAGGTGTTTATGACAAATTTACTTGAATTTTGCAAAATATTTATTTTCTACTTCTAGGTTCCTTGAAAATTTTAATTAGTTCTGACAACATTTAATAACATAGAAACTTACAATTAAAAAATAGAAACGCTTATTTATTTAACTGCTAAATGCAACTGTTAACAACAAAAACAATCTAGAGGTAGCTCAACTGATAACCAGTCCAAAGCATCCCCAAGATGCTGGCTGCATCACATTACTTAGTTTTTGTTACATACTTACATAGAAGGATTTGAACAAGGGTGGGTGAGGACAGGTCTACAAGACTTATTGAAGCAGGCCTGCCCATGGGCACACCCAGCTCTAGAACATCTTAGAAAAGCATTAACTACTTGGCTACCTCATTTAAGTCATCGTTTTACATGAAAAATAATTAATACTTAAGTGGGTAAATAATACCTTTGATTTCTTTCCCTGCTCTGATATACATGCATTGACTTAAGAGCCGCCTGTGTATCACAAATCATAATAATAAGAACCTTGCTTGGTCTTCATGGAGTATAAAAAAATATATTTCTGCATTGGTCCAGGCTTTCTCTTGTTTTGCACTTAATTTAGTGATAATAAATTATGATAAAAGACTAGCTACAACCCACAGCTTTGCATCCTCTTTCAAGTAGCCTTTGTCCATCCCCTGGATACCATTTACCGACCTGCCAAAATATAATTAGGAAGCCACTGGGGCTTAGATTGTGGTTTGAACGTGAAAAAGTAACAGGCAGACATACAGTTACTTTAAAATGTTTAATACCTAGGTGCCTAATTATTTATATGGAAGATGGAAGATCCCAGGAAGTCTTAAATCTAAATTTTAAACTTGAATACCAGTAGAAATATGTTTTAAGTTGGTTTTTCGTTTTATATTATATACAAAGATTGTAATTTGTTAGGTTTTTCGTTCAAAAATATTAGTAGGTAATTTTTATTTTATTTTGTTTATTATCTCATGAAATGAGAAGTCTTCTTAAAGTTTTGATTTTGAATAAACAGTAGACATGAGCATAAACGTGGCTGTAGCTTAGATGTTTGACTGAGCAAGCTTTAACACTTTGAACCTAAGATTTTCAACCCTTCCTGAGGGAAGGGGGAGAACATAGAAATACCTATTTAGTGGCAAACTCTTTTTTTGTATAATTATACTCGCACTTGACCTGATATTGCATGTAGGTATTGATTAACTAATTAAATTATCACGATTTCGTTGAACATTGGCATTGAGTATATTGCCATAATTTATGATTAGGTACATGTGTGTCGATAAGCGATAAGTGTACTGCGGCATTCGGTATCAGGGTTGCAAACCCCGCAGTGTGACGCGGCGCTAGGCAGTAATTACACGTAATCTCGTGTTCCTATCTTATCACGCCTGATAGCGATAACGCACCCGCGACCTGACGACTTTTCAGTCCACGGAACTTGGATACAATGGTCGTCATGGCGCAAAACGTACGGCCCCCAACTTAATTTGCAAATGTATTTTCCCAGCTCGTAAAACAATTTTATGAGACTCTTGGGTCATCATAGCCATCAAACTGATTATCTACGTGGTTCATGTAGCTCTTATCTTACCCGTAATATTGTTCTTTTCTGTAGGCGGATCAACTAACGGAAGAACAGATCGCGGAATTCAAGGAGGCGTTTTCATTGTTCGACAAGGACGGCGATGGCACCATCACGACCAAAGAGCTGGGCACCGTCATGCGGTCCCTCGGACAGAACCCCACAGAAGCCGAGCTGCAAGACATGATCAACGAAGTTGACGCAGACGGTGAGTCACTTACCTAAGTCATCTTATCAGCGGAAAGATAGCCGCTGCTGGACATGAGTTTCCCTCAAAGATCGCCACAGTGACTAGCTTTACGCTACTCATATCCAGCTGTTCATTTACTTCAGATAAGTACCTATAGTATCCATAGCAAAAGCTCTGGAGCTACATTATGCTGTGTAGATTGTCTTAGATTGGTTAAATTCACTTTTAGAAACCTCTATCACATACTGAGACTAAGAGGTTTTATGAGCTGTCGAAGACTGGTTGTTTCTGCTTGACTTTCAGTTGAGCATACAATCAATGGTGTGTTGTTCAGGTGTTCCATTGCTGGAATGTTTCTTTGCGCGGTTACTGTCTCCCACTGCTGGTCCAAGTCTTCTCTTTTCGATTTAACGCAGTCACTGGCCTTGATAGTAGGTAAATTATTGTTTGGCGGCATTGACTCGTCACGCCTTCTCAAACATTACCTACTTATTTACCTTAAAGGGTGATCAAATCTTAGATGAATCAGTTTAATGAGTACGTGTGAAGTCATGGATGACCATTAGTCAGCGGAATTTGCGATGGCACAATTATGAATCAAAATCACCCCAGATGTTTCAATCTTGTCTTTAAATATAAAGACGTAAACCAAGAGGGTGCAAATAAACGGAATCTCAAATACACGTATGGCAAGGCCGACTGCAAGACTCGCCTGCGGGCTACGGTGACAACTGCAGTCCAAGTGCATTCAAGGTCAACTGCAGCGACGACGACGGTCGACGTCTGTCGTCGCCTGCAGTTGAGCCTTGCAATCGGCAACATGCCATAGGACCTACCTACGTGTATTTGAGATTCCGTGTATAAGAGCCCTTATGAATGGGTGAGATTCTTGTAGGTACAAGTAAGTATAACTACCACTTCAGAGCACGAATCGCCCGGCTAACTGCAGTTGGAAACGAAACTGAGTAGTTTCCTCATTAGTGGGCGACGCGGGAATGAGTTTGACCGCAGCTACATTTAGCCAATAACAGGAATACCTACCGCGAAACTACATTCACTATTTTAGCCTCATTTAGCGCTAAATAAGCAATTTGTGTGTAGATCAGGCACTAAATTAGAATCGGAAGTTTTTCTTCTGCTCCTACATGGTCAGCATAACTGATTATAGTTATATACTGGCCAAACTCGATATGGAATATTTGTAAACCACGACACAAATACTAAAACTCACGTGCTTTGTGCCAGTTTCAGATATAATTATAAGCAATATTTATTGAAGGAAGGACTTCAAATTGACAAGTATTGTAAATTCCGCGGCAACAGAGTGATTTAGAGGTGGCAATTTGTTTATAAACATTTTACATCGAGTTCGGCTAGTGTATGGCTAGCTAGTGGAATGTAATCGACATTAAATTCTGATTGATACGTGACCGTTATCCGTCGATAAGCTCAGTTTTATTCACACCTGCCTATGATCGCAGGATATCGGCCCAGAAATTACACGCCCATACGATAAACACCTAAGATAGATAGGCTCTTGCTCGGTTTATGGTCAATCTAATAAAAAGTGATAAATGGCGCTATACGAATCCTTTTAGCGCGTGGTTAATGTCAGGAAAGACATTATTTTAACGCGGGTCTAGGAAAGCAATAAAATGTTCAGTAAAAACTTGCTCATACAAATATTTGTGGTATGTGTTTATTTTACACAAAATTTACACGTCGCACGTCTAAAATTTTCCTGTTATTACCATTGTGATAACAAAAAATATTATTATACTTTTATATACTTTTTTGACACGTCATGTTTCACAGAAAATTACACATTGTAAGGAAATAATAAGACAGCAAGTTCATTTTACGGAACGCATGCAAAAGTCACACTTTTGCACCTTTCTCATTAGCGTTTTAATGGCAGCAAATTCCCTTTTAAACCGTACTAGCACTTGGTTTCTAGGTTCTGCCAGTAATTTATTTAGATGGCAGACAAGATTTTTCTTTCTGATAAAATGATAATGAAAATTTCGTACACATTGTAAGCCAAATTTTAACAACATTTACCGAGTAAAAGTAGCATATTCTCGAGCCTATTTTCCATACAACGGTTTAATAATGCGTTTTTATAGTTTGTGTTTTTACTAATTACCTTGCTGTTTTCTATAAAGTCTTAGAATTGCATGCGTAAATGTCTTGTTGTTGACATTAAATATGTTAGATTTTCGAATCGAGTGTAGATCTATATCTCACCCTCCAAAATCCCACCTCGATCCGTTCAGTTATTGTCACCACCCAAAAATAACGCAACTTTATCTTCACAAACTGAAAATTCATCCTACAAACTTTCAATTGTAAAATATTATTCGGTTTTCTAACAGGTACCTTCTTAGTAAACTTAAAACATTATTCTTGTAAACAATGGCAACGTAAGTCGTTAAATTATTCTACAGAATGTAAAAGTAAATAAATAGTGTATTCAAGCGTAACGGCTTACAGATAAACTTTGAGTCGCGATAACCGCACAGTTAGTTTTTGAGCGACAATAGAAGCCGACTGTTTCATTACAAGTAGACGAACGTCGCCGTCTGTTTCCTATCTGCCTTCATGGATCACGCGCTTTGATAATTAGGTTTGTTTTGGTTGAATAGTATTTGCCAGAATCGGCCAAACAAAGAGCTCCCAACTGTGTTTACACACACGCAATGTACTGATAGTGTTCTGAAAACAAATATTTGAAAAAAAAAAAAAAATTAAGAAATAAATTTTATAATTATTCTGTAAAATCAGGGTACAGAAACAAATACCATCCTACCTATTACATTAGCATGGCAGCGATTATCGATTTTCGTCATAAAAAACTTAACAAATAGGTAAAAAATACGAGATCAAAAATAGATGTCAAAAAACCCTCGAGTGGAATATTTTATATTACCATGATTTGAGTTTTCCTTAGCATTGTTTAGAAAACTCGAAACTCAAATCATGCTAAAATAATATCCCCATGCAAATGACTTTAGTGTCAACAACTATGGCGCTTTTACGCGATATATCCCTCTGATTGTGTCGGAGGTTCAATTCAGAATCGCTAGAAGAGTAAAATGTCAGCAGAATATTGTAAATAAAGAAGCAATCCATGACCTGGAACGGCTCCCACATTGAAGACATCGATCATAAAGTGGGCGTCGCGCCGCGCGCCGGTCATCCGAGGCGATGACGAGTATATTAGCCCGCGCTGTTCACCCGGGGTGACCCTGACACTCGACTCTTATCAATGAACACTAACTTATAAACAAACGGCAAATCGATGCCGTTCCATTCCACGCAGATTGATATCGGCTTGAGAAGTAGGCGTCCGCTTCGACCACCGAGACGCGAACTTTCACTGCGCTGCGTGCGACACACATTTGCATACTGTATCGCTTTCCTCGGTTCTGGTTTAGCTAGCGACATAGATCTGGTCTGCTGCGAGCTGATGATTCATTACATTAGCCAACAGCCTCTGCTGCGTAATGAACACCATGGACTATGGTATTGATATGACACAGAGCCCTGGGCTTGCAACCTGTATCTACCAGCAGTCTTTCGCAGATCTTTATTCCACCTAGCCACGGCTACCAACGCTACGTCTACAGAACTTTAACTCTATTGATATCAGCTTATGTTATTCCTCTGCTAGGACACAGGCAGACAAAGTCCTCCCCTACCTAATGCGCCATATAGCGCCCTGTTTCCTTGCCGCTTCCCGGTTCCAACATCTGCCCGCAGTCTTTCGCGGGTCGTCACGGCAGCTTCCTATTATATCACGGCAAACGTAGGACACCCATCGCCAGTTGGGATGGCCGGAGGGTGTCGTACACTATGTATGGTTTGCCAAGTCGCGGTCTCCACTCAAGAACACGTTTACCCCAGCGGTTGTCGTTTCTTCTTCTCTTGACATCATCGATTGTTATTAAAAGAGTAAACAATAGTGTTATGGATGAATGACTGATGGATGGGGAATGAGGGCCTCTTGTTGATACGGCGGCGATTATACTGGTAACACAATAGGTCTTAGGCTCACGTGCGGCGTAGAAAAACTATAAAACGGTGTAAAATCAAGCTATTTGAAATCGGTTTCTAAACAATAAAATTATTATCAACGCATACGGCTAGCTTACATTCTTCAGCTAATCACGATACCTACTGATGCTTAAGCCGATGATAAGATTATTACTCGGAATCCTCATCAATGAGTTGATAAATTACTTGTGTATGTAATGAAATGAATGATGCAACCGTTTATTACACAAGTTAATCACGTGAAAAAGTTCTATGGTCCTTATTTCTCGGAACACAAACCTGTGTTATACAGATTATCTTAATGCAAGTTAGGTACTCGTATATGATAAATTTAACAGTGCAACCAAATTACTGTTGTTTAACTAGAATAATGGTTTTTTTGAACCGGTCGTCGCGATGCTTACGACATGAGGTCGTGTGTCCGACAGTCACGGTTGTCCGTATACAGTCAACAATGGCGGCGAGCATCCTGTGCGCCCGCGCAGCCCAACCGCCGCAAATTCATTCTCCACCCGCGAGCGGAAAGCGTGCGATAACACACGCATTTACCTGTTAGAACGCTCGTGACATGGACATTGGACATAACGCCGAGTTTATTGAATTTCTATAGCTAGGGCAGGGCGGCTCTGACACTCAAACAATGTAGCTATTCTGCACTCATTATAATTCCAATGATGGATGGCGTAGACCAAGTATTTTCCAATATTGAGACGCAAAACATAAAAGCAGTCGTAAAACCAAATGAGGTATTAATGTTCGCTGAAGGATGTCCCAAACTATGACCGTCCCGGCTCGAAGCCGCAAGAATGTCTAGATTATTATTGTACCTAATTCCACGCGTTGCGGTGAACTGCGTCTTTTATGGCTGGATCTGGAAGAAAAATAATGGCGGAACAATTGCCGGCGGTTTCCCGGTCGGCTTCGAGGAAATGACCCGATTAATCCTAGATCATATGATTAGACCGTTCAACTCATCCCGGTATGAGATGCCTTGCTAGTTCTTGTAAAAAAAACTATTAACTATAGAAATCTCGAGGTTAGATATTTGTCACGTAAAAGTGCTCACGTACATGTCATGTGTAGTATGAGTCTTGTCTAATTGATTTTATAAACAGAAGCATTTTATAAGTACCGAATCACATGTGATCGAGAGCAATAAATATTGTTTTGGGCAAACTTCCATGGGTAATGAACGTCTTGTACTGCGCCCCGCGATCATTATTTTAATGTGCAGTCCATGCTTCATACTACGAATTGTTTACGACAGTAACCAATCTGCATTAGTATTTCTACAACGCATACAAAGAAATAGATTACCACAAATCCCTGCTTTCCAAGAAACGCTATGGAAATAAAAACGTGCTTTATCAGCTATCGTGGTGGCTGACCTTGGACTTGGCTATTTTACGGCAGCCGCGATAAACTCGAAGGCAGATTGAATCGATTCTGTGTAATAGAAATGTCCGTTATTCCGTTGATAAGGCAATTTTCTTCGCTAATGAAATCACCTCTCTCTCTCTCTCTCTCCCTTGGCTTTTGAAAACAAAACGCGACGAGCCTTCAAATAATTTCAACTCGACTCTAGTTGGCCGGAGAGCGACGCGACAAAACGGGCCTTTGTTTTCCATTTTGATACACCTTACACAAAGTTTATGGCTCTACCCCTAGCGACTAGCTGACCCAATTCGCGAAGACACGAACAACAGCGCCCGGGGTCCGTTGACCCCTCTTCCTGAATATTTTAGCGAAGATTTTACGGCTTTTCAAGAGCCAAAGTGCAGCTGGCTTATTCATTGCAATCATGTTGGAAACATTAACACTAACCGTGTAGAGGTGCACGAAAAAGTAATAAAGCAAACCTAAGTGAAGGCGCGTGGGTCGATATTATTCCAATCTAGGGAGTTGATATAGTGTACTATACTAGCAATATACGATACGCCTTATGGTATAATGGTGGACAGTAGAGTATAAGAGTCTCTAGTTGGCATCGGTGGGGGGGTGATGTCACGGACGCTGCGATAAGGAGTCGTTCACTCGCCAGAGGGAGATAGTCGCCGACGCTTCCGATGTCGCCGCTATTTCTGTAACAATGCGCAAGAGAATTTAACCGAATTTACTTGTCGATACAACAGCTGACCGAATGCTGGCGCGTGCTATCTATGATCATGCTACGCTTGTCTCGTGTAGCTTTCAAAATAATGTTATATTTCAATAATTGTCTACCACTTACCACCCCTTAATGTAGGCAGGTTGTATTATTCCTCAGCTGACACTGGGGCGTGCGGGGGTCGCCGCGATCAATACCGAAACGTGTTGAAACCGGGGCGGGCGGGCTCGCTACCCGAGCAATCCCCTTAGGCGCTGGTGACTCGTCGAATCTCGGATGCCGCTCGACGACGCTAAATCCATATCCAATAAATATATATAATACCAGAGATTTATCTACGACTCTAAGATATAAAAATGCAAATGCACCGCGCAGGTGGGCCAGTAAATAAGGTACTGGCTCGCCATTAGCGAACGACCAATTAGCTCGATGGTCCCGCGTCGCCGCGCATCGTCTCCCGGTTCTATTAACCCTATTGAACCGCCAGCCTCCGCCTTCAATACCTAATTGATTCAGTTGTCGCCCTGATTGAAACGCTGTTGACACGATCTGTTTCCCCTGGATAGCGTCTGTCTCTACCAGATACAGACTGATTCATTATTTATAATTGGCGTCCAACTGCGTCGCGCCTCCGATCGATCAAACCGAGCCGAACGTCACTCTTCGCCATGTGTAGCCCCTCAGTATAATAATCTGTTTGCTTACATGGAGCCAGTGACACCTACGGCTGGTATGATTTAATGTATACAGCGCCGATTGTAAAAGTTGATCGCGCGTATGTTTACCCGTCTAATCCGGGATCGCAATAAAAATAGGCAGTGTGCCGGTCATGCAACTCGCCAGCGATCGGCTTATCTCATTGTAGTGCTCTACATTGGCGCACTCTTTGATCTCACTTTAAGCACAGGAGGCTCGCGTTGAATTTGCATTAATCATCCTAAAATAATGTTTACGAACTTATCTTTAGACTCAGTTCATGCCATCACTTACAAGTTTGTTATCTGCTGAACTACTGTATTGGTCAATTTTGAGTTCTAATTTATCGCTTTATTGCATGCCATTAACACATGCCATTCGCATCATCCTTGGCCTTCAGTTCATCTAGGAAGGCTATAGCGTATCAAAATTAATGGCCAACTACGTAAGCTATGCAGAAACGGACGATGATGTCACTGTAGGAAGTAAGCATGGAACAATGCCGTTTATTTCTGCTTGAACATTAATCATGAGTATAATCTAGACAAACTACGCCCTAAAATTTTGCTCGTAAACTGAAATTATGTCTATTAGATGATCTATTAGCTCGTGATATAAATGTGGACAGTCCATCCAGAAAGTGCCCGCTGTATTTATGAGCCAATGCCTCAACGTCCGACCTTTATGTCCCATTACGATGTAGTTCGCACCTCCATGCCGTCATTTGTCCTGCGAGAGAGGATAATTTGTTTTCCTTCTGGTTAAGCGGCCACAACTATCAATGCCTCAATATTTTTCCTCTCTTTTATGTTTTCAGGAAAAAACCGTTATTATTATTGTGTAGTTACTAGTTACTACTCGCAATATTATTCAGTGGGATATTTATTTAGTGATGCTTGTGACTGGTTCTGTTTTTCATTAAACATGACGTTTACTATTCGGTTGTGTATAAAATATTTTCTAATGCTAGCAATGCTGCTACCGATCGTCTACATGCTAGGTGGGTATGACCACATCCGCGTGTTTTTTTTTTCGATATAACATCACAATAGAAACACGATACCGTTTTCAAAACCGCAGGTAACTCAGAGCGACTGACCCGAACTGGAGGACATGATCGCCTCGCCGCAAATGTCAAGAGCATTCTCCATCACATAACAGACGGAAATAATCAGCTAAAAACATTGTACTAGTATCGCGATAGCTAACGGAATAGTCACTAATTTGTGTGTAGTTGGTGGCGCGCCAAGATATTGATCTACCGCTGGCGAGTTCCTGTCGTCTTCAGCGCTGCAGGCATCCCACCACGGCACGTCCTGGTGACCGACTGACCTTTCATTCTCCGAATAACCACTTCTATATCTACCTCCCCAGTCAAAAATCTAATATCGTTGACGCACGGAAATGAAATGGAATTACGCAAATATCAAATTAATTAGTCTCCGGTAGTAAACTGCAGGTGAATGTAGTTAGTGTTGTCGTGATAGTTTTGAGCGATAAACAGTGTTGACAGCGCTCATAGCCACTCGGGAGACGTTGGATTACCGCTACGTTTCTAATGAATCTGCATATTTAGCTGGCTCTCCGCCAGATAGTTCCGCCGCAGCTCTTCGCTCTAACGCTTGCATGGGGCAGTCTCCCGGGATGCACCTTCACTGTTACATTCATTTACCGTTTCATTATTCTTAGGTTCATCTATTCTATTCGCGAAACAGTAAAAGTCATACGTGTGCATTCTCTCTTGTAAACTTAATAAATATATGGCTCATAACGGGAGCATCAACCCTCGCTCGTCGCACGAGTAGGCGGCACGTATATTCTACAATCGTAAAGTGCATCAGTTCTTGTTCTTCCGCATATTTCACCAGTTTAATCAACAGCATAAGAGTTCTGGCAATATCGGCCTTACATCATTAAAATGAAATAACAAAACAATTAATAAGCCGCAACTCGAGCTTGTTACGTATCGTACAAACGATTTCTCCGACTTGTCTGTCATCTTATGAGCAAAAAACATGTTTCATTACATCGATCTACTAACAGACTTATCGGTAATTTATCTTCGAGCAATCACGTATCATATATGGAATGCTGGGAGGCTTACTGGGCGGCTGGCGAGCTGACGCCATGTTGAGTCACATGTCCTTGTCGCCGTTGCGGGGCTTCGCAGCCTGTATTGCCTGCCGACACGGCATTATGTTAGCCACGCCTGAATTAACCTGAAAACTATGCGCTTCAATGCTTTACTTTTAAATAGTTGCTCGAAGGCCGACTGGAACCAAATTATCATAGATTTGTTTGCTTTAACTTGTTAAATTCAAGTAAGAAAATTCCGATAAGAAAGGACTGCAGCAAACAATTTGTATCGTACATACAAATTGTTTACTGCAGTCCTTTCTTATCGGAATTTGCTGGCCAAATAGCCATATTAAGCGTGTTTCGTGTTTGCTCGCCGGAGCTACTGGCTGGATTATCTGGGTTTAGGCACCATGCGCTGTTATCATGAAATAATGTGTTTTTCCAAATGTAGTTGGTTGACTTCACCTCCGGATATAGCCAGATAATTCAGTATTTTAGCCCAGCAACGAGCGCGTGGGTGCGATATGTTTATAAAGGCTGAACGAGCATACAATGGCCTAATCAAACTTTACCCGAAACTCTGGTCTATGAGACGTGTAACCCTGGCCGAGTGATTGCATCGCGGGATTGATTGCGGTTCCGATTGGCTTTCTATTGTTGTTTGGAAAGCTATCGGGAGCAGTGCAGGCAATCACTGCGCAATAAGAGTGCCTATCCCGTCCATAGGCTTGAACTGTTCGGGATTTTTTGCAGTTTTAGGACAATTTTAGCCATGCATGATTATTACCTATAACAAAAGCAAATGACTCAAGTTGGAATGTAATTAATTATCTAGCAAAATAATGTACACAGTGCGCAATTAGGTATCTCATTATATCTTGTATAATTTAACACATTATGCAAAACACAAGTATTTGAATACGTTTACTTGTCATGTTTATTATTTCGGTAAATCCTTGTACGGATTAGGCAAATGCTAAACTCTGAGCGTTCTTGGAACGTAGTGTGAATCGATGCAAGAACAACAAACACGGGCGCGGTGTGCAGAGTACCCGACCATTGCAAGCGCCGCGGGTTCAAGGAGACAAGCCAATGTGTATCCCACGCCGCTCATACAACGTGTCATAATATACCAACACCTCGTGCATATTTCATAAAGCAATCTGTGCTGTTGAATTAATTCAATCCTTGCCTTGTAAACACCGAATGGAGTCTTGATTTAATGTTTACGAATGATTAATAGCTCAATCTGATCAAACCCTTCAGAATATTCACAAAAAATCTACAGCTGTTCGAATTCCCACAGTGTAAGCGACGACAGGCCCAAATAGCAAGATAGATTCATGTGTCGACGGTTGGAAGTGAACTATGATAAATGTACGCAGTGCGAACAGACTGCAGCGGCCCAGGTGCTGCTCCCAGTTACCACAACACGCGCGACGCATTCTCCACAGCCAGCGGTATAAATAGCCCGCGACTACCTCGAAAAGGTTAAACCCAGAATTAGACAGGCCAAACTTAACCGGAACTTATTTTTGCAACACGGCTCGCTCGATCGAGCGTTAACCTCTGCGACAGCTGTGCCAATTGTTCGCACCCTCATTGAATATCTACAATGGAACGCTGAGATGGGAATGGATTAATGATTCCGTTCGTGAACTCCTTGGTTCGGTAAGAAATTATTATTGCAACCACGATGACAACGTTCAACTGGGGAGATGTTTTGTATAGTGTCTGAATCGCGTGGAAACTTCGTTTCCTTAGACATTATTATGTCTATTTCAACCCTCGTTAAAGATGTCGTGTTAAATCCTGGGTATTCTTGTGCTAGTTTACTCTGAACGTGCGAAATGATTTCGGCGAAGTGTCGAGCTGAAAGCTCTCCCTCTGATAACGTGACATGTTTATAGGTGAGCTGCGCACGCGTCGACCGCAGAGTCTGGCTTACATTTACAATGTGATTTATTATCTTTCACGTGACTAAAAAAGGAAGGATTTTGCTTTTTATTGACTGTTTTCGTGACGGTCGTGTGTAAAATCCGCGACATTTTCCAAAGTAAACAACTCGGAGCGTTAATAAATACTTGAATACGACAATTTCTGAGAAGAGCAATACAAACAATTTTCTCTCCAAATCCATATAATATAGAATGTTCGCGTCCGCTTACAAATATTCCACTCCTATTTTGTATTTGAATTAACAAGCCCATAAAACTCCGCTGCTGGTACTCATGACAGTATATTGTTAAACTTTTCCATGGCTTTACGATTTGATCGTCAATTAGCCACGTTACTTTTGTGTTTATTCCGTCGAGTTGATTGAGGTATTCCAACCGCAGTTGCCAGTTTGCTATTTTAATTATCTGAACTAACACATTAGCAAAAATAGCTCGTTTAATTTTAAATCGATGATAATCATAGTGGATTGTCGTCGCCTCGATCCAATCTGCCGTCATACCACAAAACAAAGGTGGATCGTTTCGTATTGGCGCGAGATTTAATGTTTTTGTGGTTTTAATTTTCTCTACGTTCTTACAAGGAACAAAACTAACGGAAATATAATTTAACGCAAATTGCTAACCATTTTTTTATGAACTCTTTACGACTTACTTTGATCGATGGTCTTTCATTTTGTATAAATGTATTATTTGTTAATCTTATTCGGAGAAGATTTTTAGCGGAATTGTTACTAAACAGTTTCATCCAATACCTCTATTGTATATATAAGTAGATCGAAGTTTGTTTTTATTAGAGCATTTGGAAATACTCGTACATAATGTAGATTATTCGCCCAAAATCTCTTATTTTCGTCAATGCTCCAAAAAATATTTTTGATTCTGATTCTGATGTGATTCCTATCTAAGAACAGTACGCGTCGGTCAACTCTTACGTGATGAGCATTCTACTGTATTAGTGAATCACCAACCTACTTGTGATTACTATTGTCCTGTGCAATGTCACATAATTGATGGCCGCAAAGGTATCAATTTGTTTGAACAGTGTTCTTGAAGTTTCTGTTAGTCGTGACAATGATGTATTTACTACACAGCTAATAAAATTCCTGACGACCTCCCTCTGTGACGCAACTGGCGTAGCATATCCTACGACGCAGGAGGTTGCAGAGTCGATTCCGAAACAAGCAATACTATCTACAGATATTTGTTTCAAGTGTTCTGGTTTTTTTCTGTGTATAATGAAAAAAAAATACCTATGTTTACCATACCCATGATGTCCTTAATGTATTTATGTATCATCAATTCACTTACATATATCTATACCGCGTCCATTTTGAATGAAGCACAAACATAAACAAACCGCCCATACTTAACCTAAAATTCACTTTGTTGGCGCGTCCTTTTATACGTAATTTACATTTCTTGTCGATTTTAGATCCTCCCTTCAATAAAAATTGCATACAATTATATCTGAAACTCGACGCCAAGCAAGTGAGATTTTGTTATTTGTGTCGTATTTTGTTTACTAACATGCTTCATTCAAAATGGATAAACCATAGTACCTTTAACACACTGTTTACTTTAGGACTAGTAAATGCTGTGTGGATTGGTTGTCCAGCAATATGATTAAATATTTATCTTTGTATATTCCAGGCAACGGCACGATAGACTTCCCCGAATTCCTGACGATGATGGCGCGCAAGATGAAGGACACCGACAGCGAGGAAGAGATCCGCGAGGCCTTCCGCGTCTTCGACAAGGACGGGAACGGGTTCATCTCCGCCGCGGAGCTGCGCCACGTGATGACCAACCTGGGGGAGAAGCTCACGGACGAGGAGGTGGACGAGATGATCCGCGAGGCCGACATCGACGGCGACGGTCAGGTCAATTACGAGGGTGAGTTGTACCTCTTTATACAACTAACAGGGCCTGTAGGACAGAGAGTTCCTTGTGGGCCGGACCGACAGTTTGAAAATGTATGAATTATATGAAATAAAAGTTTTATCAGGTCGCTCTGATGCTACATTATGTACATTATGCCAAGATGCATCTGACACCTTGGTCGCCCGGTGAAACTGTCGGTTCGACCTAATGCGAACTGCTTTTAGCTGTATCAGTAAAATATCTCTCGTGTTTTAAACTTTTTCTTACGTTTTGAACATTGAAAGGACTACAGTTTTCGACTAGTTGTACTCTTTATTTCCAAATTCAAAACCCTTATTTAAATTCAATTTCAGTCTGCTAGAAATACTGTTAACTTTGCATTTAGACACTAATTCGAAAATATAACACTAGCAGAGCCTCGCGGTTTCACCCGCGTAGTTCCTGTTCCCGTGTGAATTCGAGGATAAAATATTGCCTATATCACTCCTGAAAAAGTAAGCTTCTAATTGATATTGATGAAGGATTTTTTATATCCAGTAGTTTCGGAGCCTATTCAATACAAACAAAGAATAAAATCTTTCCTTTATAATATTAGTATATAGATATAAGAGCAGCCATTCCTTCTAACAGTCTAGGTAGCCATCGCAATAATTTGAATTATTTAAGAGTTGAGATTGGTCTGCTTATCTGATGTTGGAATGTTTTATTAAAAGCTAGAGAACCCAGTCCAAGTTAGATTGTTAAAGAATAATTATATAGATAAACTTGAATATAACGAAGTCGTGCACGGTGGCGTCGATTTCGTTTGATTCAACGTAATTTAAATTAGTAGGCGTGGGATTGTTTTGCCGATTAGCCATTTGGCTGCGCTTGTGATTTGCAACTACTTCTTAAAGAGTAGCCAAACGGCTGAGTAGCTAGGTAGTTACGAAAAAATTAAGTTTCTGTGGGGAAATTTAATGGACTTCATTACTTCCGACGAGTGTATCCTAGCAGTTCTTGATACAATACCACCCTCTGAATGCTGATGATGACTTTCTAATATCATGAGAATAACCGAGCCAGCATGTTACCTGTCTCACTAACGTGGGGTTGTCTGTCCGGATGTCCGTTATGTTTTATATTTAATAGAAAGTGTTCCGCGCGCTAAAGTTCATCACAGTTATGTTAACCAGGCTCCTGATTTATGCATTCCACACCGTATTCCGTGTGTTACCACTTCATCAAAGCAAAACTATCAATCTACGTATTTATTGGCATTCGGCAACATTCAATGTAGAATATATAGTCCTAGTAAAAAAACCAGTTTTGAGTAATTCGTGATAGATTTTAATTTTCACACGCCAGGGAGTAAACCGATAGTGGTTGTATGGTCGCGCTTGCCGCCCGCCGACAAATCTAAAGGTTTCTGGTATGGAGCGTCAGTCGCGCCATGTAAACACCGCGAGGGTCCCTCCGCCCCCGAGCCTCCCGCCCAGTCCCCCCCGCGCCCACAACCGACTGTGGTAAACATTATCATTTGAACCGATCGATTCCAGCTCGCCGGGAGCTTTCTATGTCACATAACGTAAACCGTACCACGAGAGCTATCGCGCAGCGGGTAGCTTTACCTAATGAGCATAGGTCGTACAGCGACGCGACGGTGGGGGCTGTGCGCGGAGGCTGCGGAGTCCAGCCGCACGTGTGTTTGCGCATCATCCGACGAAGCGTTCTCTTTGCAGACTTCCATGCACTCGCCCAAATCATATTCTGCCGCGGCGACGGCAGCCGTTAGCGCGCGCCCGCCGGCCCTCGTAGTTCCCTAACTAGCGCTAAGACAGGACTCTGTGATCTCGAAACGATTTCCCCCCCTAGTGTAGAGTGCCGACGGGCGGCGCTGGCGCGGCGCGTTCCTCCATAGGTATACCAGTGTTGCTCTGAATGGTTTGCTGCTCGTTATTAACTGTTCCTATCTTGGATTGTTAGCTGCTCCCACCTCTCCCCGCTCGCTCGCCCCTCGCCCCTCACTCCTCTCGTTGGGATCTCAACTCTCTGTCTCTCGTGCGTGTTCTGTCTCCCTCACTCACCGGGAGCGTGCAGCCTCGTGCCGCGCGCTACCAGCCTGCACGCCTCCACTAATGCATGCACTGTTGTTAGCATCGTCCCCTATAGAAATACCACCTGGCGATCCCTCCTGCTTGTTTGTTCTCACGCTGCGTCCCCCCCGCACCCCGCGTCTCACAACGAGCAGCAACCAACGTTCAGCGGTCATGTCATAACGAACGATACTCTTACCTTCTCGACTCGGCTTAGCGCACCAAACACTCGCGGTATCACTCACGGGCTCTTTATTCATTTCGGACAATACTTTGATCGATCATATCCAGAGGGTGGTATTTCACATGTTCCCCTTGTAGTGGCATGATGAACTCTTCGGATCGTTAATGTTGTGCGTTGTCGCGTCGAACACACGCCTCGCCGCGCGTCCACCTGCGAAACGAACTCGAGCTGAGGGCATGTGTTCGGCGCCGATTTAGATATTTACTTGTTTAATACATCTTGGTTCTCTGTCTACTAGCGGTTACATAATTAAGTAGTGCATCATTCGCTCTGTCGGTTACTTTCGTTGTGTTCTTATGTTGTGTTAATATTTAATCTTAGGGTAGTGTGCTCGTCTCGTAAATGTATGGGGGTGGTGTCCGCCGAACGTTTCACTAATGCTCGCTTTCTGTTTTCTTTTCCAGAATTCGTCACCATGATGACGTCGAAGTGAGCCTCCGGCTAGTGTGTGTGTAAAAAGCAGAGAATTTAAATATACATTTTGTTTCATGACACACAATATTACCATCGTATTGGACCTGCATTTCTCTAGTGTTTGCGATAAATTAACTCGTCATCGTTTCAGTTGAATGACGCGGGCAGGCGGCGGCGCTCGCCTCGCTCGCCGCGACATCTTTTATTTAGATTTTAAAGTATTCCGTTAATTTTACTATGTAAGAAAAAATTTAATTGTAGCGGTAAAAGGGGAAACGAATAGGTGTGCGTCGCAATGTGATGGTATAGTCTCGGGTTCGTGTCGGCTCATATTAATATTTGTGTATATTCCTCGGCGCTCGTCAGCAGTGTGCGTGCGTGCCCGAGCTGCAGCGCCGCCATGCGCCTCCGCGCCGGTACATTTTAATGTAAATTTTTTTCAAGTATGAGATATTTATAAAGTACGTGAGAATAAAATTTTAAAAAATCCAAAAAAAATAAAAGTATTGTATTCCTGTGTGCGGCCCGCGCCCTCGCGCCGGCCTCCTTCACGCCGTGTACATTCTCGTAATAAATGTTTAGATTGAACTAACTCAGTCATTTAATTAATTAGATTTATCGATACTGCATTCATGTATCAGATTCTGTAAATGACTCGATAAATATTATATTTCTATTGTTGGTAAACTAATTCTATCGAAATGGAAAGTAATCCGCTCTGTTATTCTCTGAGATTTGATTCATTCTGTTTAAATTTTACAAAAGACATACTGAAAATAAATGTTTCTTCATTTTTAGGTCAATAAGCATCGGTGTTTCATTTCGCCCCCGTTGTGTTCTGTTACGTTTGTTTGCCCCCCGCCCCCGCACGTACCGTGCCTAGAGTACATGTACTACCACACGCCCCTTTACCGAGTGATTTAGTTGTTATTCTTATTTTATTTTTATGTAATGGTAATTTTATTTGTAACGTGACAGATTACATGTAATTATAATTTATTTTTTAATAAAATAAATCGATCCGTTACAAATGTGGATTGAAATCAGTTGTATATTTTCTTGGTTATCGTTGTGCAAGCAAGCTTACTCGTTCAATAAGTTAGCGCGAGGCACTTTCTCTTATTTCTGTTTCTAAGTACTTACTGTTGTCTGTTGATAGGCTGTTAATGTTTTAAGTAAGTTCTTATCTTATCAACTAGCTAATCATAAAATAATTTTACCAAAAGATATTATTTTACTTACCAACCTATTGTCCTTGGTTCAGGCACATAGTACTGAGGCTTACTGAAAGGATGAAGACGTCTGACTGCACCCAAGCAGAGATTTGTTTTATACAACCAATAGAAAATACACTCGCGTGCAATTGAATCAACTTAAGGCGACATTTGCACATAAAGTTAATTTTGTCCCGAAGTGGCGAAGGAGCCAAGTTTTAGCTTTGCTATAACAGGTATAATATTATTTATACATAATCAATGTCAAGTCCTCAACTTAACATGAGTCGCTGTTTCACAAGTACAAAAGATTTCAAGTCCATTCAGCAATGGAGATCCATAGAGGGAACGGTTTTCTACTTTATTGTGCAAGATAAGTTATTTTTTCGATTCAGTTGCACGCGTCGTTGTAGCTATTCACACGGCTCCGCTCAGTGGATTGGATACTGCTAGCAGATATATCACATTAGTATGGCCCTATCGAAGCGAGATGTGGACTACTCATCTGTACTCTGCGTAATGTACGTAGCTGTTCAGAGCCAAATATCTCGTAAACCACAAGGGGTCTCATTCTAAGCATTGCAGGAGAACTAGTTATCGTACGTCACAGTTATTTGGCATAGTTCACGATTCTTATATCGCTATAGTATCGTCAAAATCAGTGGGGCTGCTAGCTTGACGTCAAGATAGCAGCCACAGTGAAAGACCTAAATATCTCCTAAAGTACTGGGGCACTATTTATTTTACTTAGGCATCGAGAGGCACAATTTTATGGCACATTTATTGGCATAGTTGGAACCACCAAATTCCATGGTGTGGCTGCTAACTTGACGCACACGACTGTGCCTCGCTAGCCGACTACTGCACGGAGCGGAGACGAGAGATGGTGTGATGCAGCTGCTGTTAACAGTACCACGTTCGGAATCAATACTTTCTATACATAATTAATTTTTTATTTAGGTACAAAATTGTACGTCAAAAATGTACGTCTAAAATAAAAATATCTACTTCAAGATTTCATAGAAAACTAGGTCGGTAGGGAGCATGTTCCCTAGCAGTCAAACTTTATTTAGACGTACAATTTAGTACCTACCTATGTTATCAACATTCACACGCCGCACGCTGCTCTGTTCTGCTGCGGCACACATCTCGTACGTCACGTACATCTCCACGCTGGGTGTAGCGGTGGATACGTCTCTGCTGCTGACATCTCCGCCTTGGTAGACTTCAGTTATAAGATACTTGGAAGCTTAACTTATGATATGGTTTACGTAGGTCAAGGAATTAGAATGCTATCACTGACTCTTGCAGTCGATTTCTCGAACGCTTGTCACATTGAATGGATAGTTCACGGCTTGTTTTATACGCACTGTGGAATCTCACGGTGTGAATTTTAATCTCGCGGAATATAACCTGCGCTTACACGTACGACGAATAAATTTCCTTGCTATTTTAGCTACTTTATAGTGCTCCAAACATTCATATTTTTCCGCTAGTGAACTTTTATTAACTTACAGAATTCTGCAAAAAAACCACGCGAGTAATAAAAGCAGTGCGTGTACAGCCTGACAAATTGTCAACAATTTGTCAAAATAATAAGCGTTCGAGAAACCGGCTGTTAGTCTCGCCAATTTTGAGCTACCGCTTTACCGGTGGGCCCACTAGCCGACTTAGTAGTGGGGCCACTAGCCCTACTTCTAAGTAAACCTACTTATACTTACTAAAATAAAACTAATAAAATCTTGTCAGAAATTTTAATTGGAATCACTTTGAGATAGCGTAAATAAAGATTAGGATAAAAAATGACAGCCCCTTCATGCCTCTGTCCCGCTTAGATCATCTTGATCAAATACAAAAGAGCCATATATTTTAATCCCAATCTACGCGAATGGTGCCTTCTAAGAAAACAAGTTTCATCATTTTAGACCAAAAAATATCCATTCAAAAAAAGGCTGGGTACAGTAACAAGTACAGAACACTTCAATTATATGACTTGGCCGCCAACTCACTTTAAGAAAGTGAAGATTAGCCTTAGATGGAGCAAGCTTTCCAGAAGGAACTTATTTTTTCTGGCTTTGAAAAATCCAAGATTGTCTAATGACAAAACAGACAGCTTATTCCATGGCTGTGGTTATGATAAAGTTGTATGTTTTCTGCAGGTTTGTTTATTCTTCTGGCAGTAGGAGACGGGTCTAGTTCTGTGCGGCGTGTTTGTCGTCCCTCTGCTTCGCCTGACAGTCGTGCGCGATGTTGTGCAGCAGCGAGGTGAGCGTGCGCGTGGGCCGGCCCGTCATGCGCCGCGCGCGCAGGTAGGGCGGCGCGCCGTGCGCCAGCTTGCCCACGCCCGTGATGTCGATGTGCACCCAGTCACAGCACACGAACTTCTGCAATATACCAACAATTATATAGAATACTAGCTGCGCCCCGCGGCTTCGCACGCGTTGTTCTTATGGAAACGTTAAAAGATGATTTTCATCCCACGGGAACTGATTTATGGGATAAAAAGTAGCCTTTGTTTTATTCCAGGATTAGAATTACCTGTATGCAAAATTTCAGCCAGATCCGTCCAGTAGTTTTGGCGTGAAGAAGTAACAAACATCCATACAAACTTTCGCCTTTTTAATATTAGTGTGATATCATTTATTTTAATTGATGTTCTTTTAAAAAACTATAAACCGACTTCAATTATAGAGTTTTGTCTGTTGGTCCACCAAAATAAAACGGCACCACACGAGAAGCACCAGCTTTCAAGCAGTGAGCTAAGTTAGCAGACTTATGAATAAGGGGGTTAGTGACAAAAGGCGGTCGTATCGCTCAAGAGCAATCTCTAACAGACAACCGTGAATGGGTAGGATTATTGAATAGTACTAACTAGGGGATCTAGGTATAAGAATAAAATACTTTTAATATATTTCTCTTGAAATATACTAAGTTGTATAAATAACATCACAATATATATTTACATAGACTACGTATACATAGGGACTCGGACTCGGGTACCTATGCGTTCAGAGACAACAGGACAAAATAGTGCTCAATTATTAACTACTAGGAACAACATAAAAACAAGATAACTACCTATTACACAGTTAGTTTAAAAGAGAAATGCAATACTTAGAAGAGAGCTTTTTGTAAAATATAAAAACTTTCGTAGTTTGATAAAATCAATTGTAAACAGGTTAGCTACTAACATTGTTTTGGAAAACGTTGTTCTTCCAACACAAACTAAAGTTCGTAATTATTTACATTTTTAGTTGTGAACATAATATAAAAAAGACGTGTGGCACTCGGGGACTGCCGCGGTAAAGCTATTGCAATGCCATCTAGAGGCGAGTTGCTGAACTAAATATACAAACGTCAAGGTTTTTTCGTTACGGAATTTCTGGATTCGGTCCCCGCGCTCAAGGCCCGCGATAGAAGCTATGCAATAGCTTAAAATCTACATAATCGAAGCCTTGACTCACCAGGCGGGGCGGCGGTGGAATTTTGGAATACCTACCTACCCAGCTAGGCAATATCTATTCTCGTACCTGTATCCCTAACTACCTACCTAGATAGGTACCTATACCTACCCTAGGTAGGGAACTATTTCCCTTTACAGAACTAAGAATCGAATAGTGATTATGGTGAGGTACCTTCAGAAACGCAGCTCCTAAACAGGGCGAGGCCTTTCCTCGACCTTCGTTCCGCAAATCGACCGAGGGATCATCTGAAATAGGTAAAGTCAATTTTAATTTCTAGTGCTTGCCTTTATAATTATTATCACAGCCCTAAACCACAGAATAGGTGAGGTTCGTGACCGAAACTTATCACTGTTTGGGCTAGTCTAACAAGATCTCATTGTTGTTCATTAAGTTGCGGAGCATTACTCGAGTGTGAAAAGCAAACGCTGTTCTCTAGCCGTGGGTGATGGCGGTCGCGGCGCAAGAATCGTCCCTCACGACTAAGGCCCGTATTATAATCGACCTATTTATTATTTATTTATTTATTAATATAATTAGAACGGCTTTAGGCCAATTATCTAGTTACAGTAGGTTTAAAAATTAATTAATAATAGTTACGTACATTATGTCAAAAAATAAACAATGATCAATATCTAAATTATAAAACAAAACAAAAAAATTATTAAAACATAAAAATATTAAATTGATAGATTTACACATAATTTAAAAATAAGTCAAAATTCATAATACGGTTAAACATTTGTCAAAAATCAAATTCACATAAAGATAAAATCACATGCATAAGAGTTCTCCACTCGTCCGCAAATATATCGGTGTCTGGGTGGGCCTCCAAGAGTTTGTTCAGGGCTGCGAGGGCTCTAGGTATGGGAGAGCGGGAGCGCGCTACCGTGCGGCACGGGGTTGGAGCAAAGAGTCGATGTCTCCTGCCACGTAGGTAGTTATTGGGTACATAGAGTCGAAGTGACTCATTCACCAAATCAGGCGCGTCTATGGTACCACGGAACACCTTGCAAATTGTTGACAGCTGATCGTGCGCCCTTCGCGATTGGAGAGAATTAAAGCCTAGAAACCCTAGAAGGAATCTCGTCGGGTACATGAAAGGGTAATATCCCTGGTTGTGTTTGTATAGGAATCTTAGAAACGCTTTCTGTACTTTTTCCAAGAGGAGCGCGTAGGTGGATTCACATAAGGATTCCATATACTAGAACTTGACTCAAGTTTACTTCGGACCAAAGTAGAAAACAGTAGCCGTAGAACATGTTCGTTCTGAAAGTCGCGAGCTTTTCTTAAAATGAACCCGAGTCTCTGGAAGGATTCCTTAGCAACTGCAGTTATATTGTCATGGAAAGTAAGCCTTTGGTCGAATGTGACCCCCAAGTCCTTTGGATCGAGAAATTACGTCACCGTGTAGAGTGTAGTCAAAGAGTATTGGGCGCCACATTCGTCCAAAGGTCATTACTGAGCACTTTTTTATGTTAAACTCCATTTTATTGGTGAGGCCCCATTGACTGATATTATCAATGTCCCTCTGCAGAGCCAAGCAGTCCTCCAGAGACTCAATGGTAGAGTATAACTTAAGATCGTCCGCATAAAGAAGGCATTTGGCAAATTCTACAGAGGCGGGCAGATCATTTACCATAATGAGAAACAGTAGAGGTCCGAGCACTGAACCCTGACTTACTCCAGAGCGCGTGTGATAGGGCCTAGACTCGTAAATTCATACTGTTGTCGATCGCGTAGATAGTCCGCAATAAGTTGAAGAAGGCCAGGCGCAAAGCCAATGGCGCTTAGTTTCGCCAACAGTATGTCATTGTTAACCCTATCGGACGCTTTCCGGAAGTCAAAGTACAGCACATCTACCTGTTTCTTCCTGTCATGCTGCTTGGAGATATACTCGACAAGGGAGAGCAGATTAGTATTCACTGACCTGCGACTAATGAAACCATGCTGAGTAGCATTCAGAAAGTTCTCCACTTGCGCGTATATCAGTTTATGCAGGGTATTTTCAAATATTTTAGCAGCAGACGACAATATTGCTATAGGTCTGTGTTCATCAACAGCAAGCCTGTTTGAGGTCTTCGGTATCGGAGTTACTCTAGACATTTTCCATTGAGAAGGGTAAACACCGGTTTTCAGAGCCAGGTTAAAAATATGACAGAGTGGGGAGGCAAATGATTGCTTACCTTGTTTTAAAATATTAGAGGCCACTTGATTTTAGCTTAGCTATAGCTTTCACCACATCGAAGACATTGAAGTTAAATATGTTAATGTAGTGCGACCTATTGCGACCACCATACGACGTACCATTGCGACTTTGATCTTGGCAGTTTGTACTTGCCGCATCTAGAAGAGGTACGTCTGTAAGGAATACACTTGAGAAAAAGTCTGCGAAAGCTTCCACCGCCTGGACTCCTCGGCGAGATTCCCCCTTGTAGGTCACAGCTGGTTCGAAGCCGCCCTTTGACCGTAGGCTAGAGATGTAACGCCAAAAATCACGGGGTCGCGATGCTAGATTGCTCTCGATGCTACACTACCTATGCTTGAGCGATGCTACACTACCTATGCTTGAGTGACGCTTTTCTATTTATTTTAGGGGATCTTTCAGCACAAAGATACATTATAAGAGATGTGTAAAGATAACAAGAGGCTATTAATAAGTTCCTACTTATAGAAACAAAATACAATTTCTAAAAACAATATCACATTAAAAACAAGCTAATTATTCGCATTTACCACAAATAAATTCACTATAGATCTATTTAGCTATTATTATGATTTTAATAGGAGAACACTCATGTAATAATATAATTCGCTTATTGTAAGCTCAATTGTTTCAATTTTAAATACTAGTTTTAATTTATTTCTTTTATTTGATTGTAGTTTTCCTATTGTTAATTTGGCTGATATTATCAAAGAAGGATTTATTAAGTTTGTTTTTTAAACTTGGGATGCTGTTATTGAAGATGTCAAGGTCAAACTCAGTGTTCAAAAGGTTAAATTTTTTTCTCACTCGGTACAAAAAGGAATTTTGGCGGTAATTTGTCGATACTAGAGTGAAGCGGCAGCTTCCCTCTATTTGTCATCCTCACTGCGACCATCAAACCCCTGGGTGGGAAGCGTGTTGATTGTAAAATGTTAAATTTCCGCCTTCTCAATAGAATGTCATTGTCAATGGCAACATTTTATGGCATCTCGCTCTTGCACACTGTTATTTGTTATCTTGTGTTAAATCATTATATTAGTACGTATTATTTAGCTGTGTGGTGTTGGCTTAGAATTTGCACCACCCTAATTCTGCCCGTGGGTGACGTAAGAGGCGACTAAGAGATATCCACCGGGGGGGTGGGCAGCAGCACCCCCTGCAGAACAAATCTTCCATCAAACTGCAATCCCCAACCCGCATGCCCAGCGTGGGGATCATGAGCATTACCCGCCAATAAGGCGTTTATCACGGGGAGGCCTGCGTCCAGCTGTGGACCGATAGATTTGAACAGTGGGTTTACCCACTGTGTCGGGAGTAGATATACCTGTGATTTGTTTAGCGTAGTAGTTCCAGAGAGGCAGCCGCCAGGGCCGGTCGCCCGTGCTGGCGCCGGCCGCGCGCGCCGCCGCCCACGCCGCCTCGCTCGACGTGAACAGCCCAAAGGCGCCGCCGCCCGTCGCCAACGCTACGCCGTCTGGGGAACATTCATTATACTCAATATATTTATCGTTGTCATCACATTGGTACCCTACCAATTTTATTGTATATTTTAATTGCCATTATAAAGCTGTTATTCGTAGATAATGTCAATCTTGCTTGTGGTTTAAATAATTTATTTTTATATCTGGATCGGACGCTATAATTACTCATAGGATTTGCTGATTGAAATATGTCTTTATTTTTAAAAACAAACATGCTTATATCGAGTATATATAGGCCAGTCAATGTTATGATCTTAAATTGTCTAAAGTATGGCCTGCAAGAGTCTGTCATTTTCAACCCAAAATGTAATAATTGATTTTGTTTTAAAAAACTATAAACCGACTTCAATTATAAACTTTTTCCATGGAACATATTGTCAGAACTGGACCAAATGAAAATGAGACCACAGGGGTAGCACCAGCTTACAAATAAAAAAGAATCACGAAAATCAGACCACCCGGTCAAAAGTTCCGAGGTAACAAACATTCACAAAAATACAGCAGATTGAACCTGAAGTTTAGAAGTCGGTTAAAACCCGAGATAATCACGAAAAACTGTTACTTATGGTTGTTTGTTTTGTCGAATAGTTTAAAATAGCGTAAGTTTAGTTCTTCGTCAAAAGTTTCCGATATCTAATCCGAAGGCCGATGATATCATAGACTTGAGACAACTTTTAGAACGCCAAGCTTAAGGTACCTTTATACGAAAATTCAGCTTTTTATCTCTCAATCCCGATGTGGATTGCTAAAGTGAGTGGACTACTTGCAGAGACGACGCAGCAAGTAAATATACAAGAACTAACGTGTGAGGGTGGCGACGTCTATGATGAGCTCCGGTCGGAAGGCCAGCTGTCCGTACACGAGCGCGTCGGCCAGCATCAGGCGGCCCTCCATGTCCGTGTTCTCGATCTGGAAATAAATTCAAATCATTTACTAACTCGGACACAAACATCCATAAGAGAATATAGTAAATGTCACAGACTCAAATAACAGGACCTGCAATGTTTAATTTAAATTTTATTTATTTGGGAAACAAAAAACTGATATTTAGTTAACAATAAATTCTTAAAAACTAAAACAAGTGAAGTTTATAAGACAGTTTGCACTCGTAGTCTAAAAGTAAGGTACTGCATTGCCCGGTCTCGGCTTGCAAATCTGTTTGTTTGTTTGTATTATTTTGTAGCCATTTCCATTCCCCTAACACGGTAAAATACTTTTCTTAAAAGGGGGTCTCAAACACTGTTATATAATGTCTTTTAAGTTTCTGAATAAAGATTTGTATTTGTATTGAATAGGCACGGAAACTAAAGGACAGATTCAAAAAATGATTTCATCATTAAAAAGTTTACTTTTCAGGGAGTGACACAGGCTATATTTTATACCGGAATTCCCACGGGAACGAAAACTACGCGGGTGAAACCGCGAGGCACTGCTAGTCTAGAATATACCCAATGTAGACAGGTATGAAAAGTACGGATCTCGTTACATTTATGTATGCTGAATTGAATCGCTGGCTCGGTTCTTGAAGAGCCCCTGTTAGTTTGTATCTCAGATACCAGCATTGTATTCTGGGGTACTTTGAGTAGAGTTGCTGATGACTCGGATAACATTTATTAGGACACAGTTTCCCAACTGACACTTTTGTTTTTAATATTTTTGTCCTGTCGATTCAGACACCATCAACTTATTGAAGTTTGCACACAGGTACTTATAATCCCGTAATCAAACATAGGTAATAAACATACTTTTTATCCCATAAATTAGTTCCCGTGGGATAAAAATCACCTCTAAACGTTTCCATATGAACAACGCGTGCGATGCCGCGGGTCGCAGCTAGTAAAAGCATATTATTATTATTATTACGACTCTGTGGCGCGGTGGGCGAAGGTCCGCCTGCGCAGCAGGAGGTTGCGGGTTCGATTCCCGCCTCGGAACAAATGTGTGTATGATCTGCAGATATTTGTTCAGAGCGTTCTGGATGTTTTCTATGTATAATAAAAAATATCTATCTATGTAGTGTAATGAATTATGTATATCAGTTATCTAGTAACTATAACACAAGCTCTGCTTAGCTTGGGGCTAGATAATGCTGTGTTAATTGTCCAGCATTATTTATTTATTTATTTATTATTATAGTTACCAGTATGGACATCCCGTTGAGCGCGCGCACCACGTCCCCCACCTTCATGCACTGTCCGCTCACCATGTTCTCGCAGCACGGGATCACGGCGTGCAGGTTTATAGGCACCTGGGGGAATATGCGCACACATTACATAGAATAGAAAACAATACCTATACTACATATGAGGCGGCGTTCAATGTATTCATGGTAAAAGCATGAAAAAAACAGCAATTAACAAATTTTTTTTTTCATTGTAATCAGTGATTATTATATTACATAAAAAAAATGTGATTAATTACATTAAAAAAATGTGATTACTAATTAATCACCCATAACCTCAATACTCATATAATACTCAATACTTGTAACATCTCCAAATTATCTTTTCTGTGCCCTGTATAAAATGGATTTAAGAAAAAAATTGCATTTATGGACGCCTGCGTTGACGGAAAATCGCTTTCCACGATTTTTTAAAATAAGGAAATAATAAGTAATCTCTAGGGGCTAGGTCCCTGGTCTGTGTTGTGGATCCCCCCGGGTGGTACCTTGAGCTCAGCGCAGGCCTTGATGGCGGCCAGCACGACGGCGGCGCCGGCCATGCTGCCGCGGTTCTCCACCATGCTCTTCGTCTGCTTCAGGCACAGCCCGCCACTGGAAACACCAACAATCAAACACAGGCCTCCACTGGAAATACAAACACTCAAACACAGGCCTCTACTGGAAACACAGACAATCAAACACAGGCCTCCACTGGAAACACAAACAATCAAACACAGGCCTCCACTGGAAACACCAACAATCAAACACAGGCCTCCACTGGAAATACAAACACTCAAACACAGGCCTCTACTGGAAACACAGACAATCAAACACAGGCCTCCACTGGAAACACAAACAATCAAACACAGGCCTCCACTGGAAACACCAACAATCAAACACAGGCCTCCACTGGAAATACAAACACTCAAACACAGGCCTCTACTGGAAACACAGACAATCAAACACAGGCCTCCACTGGAAACACAAACAATCAAACACAGGCCTCCACTGGAAACACAAACAATCAAACACAGGCCTCCACTGGAAACACAAACAATCAAACACAGGCCTCCACTGGAAACACAAACAATCGAACACAGGCCTCCACTGGAAACACAAACACTCAAACACAGGCCTCCACTGGAAACACAAACAATCAAACACAGGCCTCCACTGGAAACACAAACAATCAAACACAGGCCTCCACTGGAAACACAAACAATCAAACACAGGCCTCCACTGGAAACACATACAATACAATAAAACTTTTGAATCCATCATGGTTATTAATTAACATTAAAGTCATTTACACCGGATATTTACCATGATTAGAGTTTCTTTCCAATATTTCGGCACAGTTTCATACGCCATAATCACGGAATAATTAAATCAGTTAATTAATAATTAGGTCATTCCGTGACCATTGCGCATGAAACTGGGTCGAAATATTGGAAAGCTCAAAACTCAAATCATGGTAAATATCCCGTAAATATACCCCTGATCCGTTCAGTAGTTTTGGCGTGAAGAAGTAACAAACATCCATTCATACATCCATACAAACTTTCGCATTTATAATATTAGTGTGATTGTTTGTATATACCTGTCGAACGTGACGCCCTTGGCCGCGAGGAGCACGGGCGGGCCCGAGCTGCCCTTGTACGAGCACTGGATGAACATAGGCTCCGTGCACGCGCCGCGACACACGGCTAGGTAGGCCTGGAAACATAACTCTACTTTAGTTACATTAGGGTCTTTGGGGGGTAAAAGTGGAATTATTCCCAATATGTACAGAGGCAGGTCTCCTCTGAACCGGGCCGGACTCATCTGCAGGGGTATTTTAATTCATTTGATTTTTTTCCGTCAGTTCGATTTCGATCTGCAGGGGTATTTTAATTCGTCGGAAATCGGCCTTCGGCGTTCTAAAGATCCGTTGGAATCGAATCGAATTAATTTCTTTCAACGGATAGATTCCATAGGTTCCAACGGATCTTTAGAACGCCGATAACCACCTTTTATTTATGTTTTTGGATGTTATTTAATCATTTGATTAATTTATTTGTCCATTCAAAAGTGTAACAATAAATGCTATTTAATTATTTACTTTGAGAAATGTTCTTTCATTTTGTATAAATGTCTAATTTTGAATTTTGTATGATTTGTCAGAATGGTTTTTCGCGAAATTGTAACAAAATATTTTCATTAAATATTAATTAGAATGCATGTCCTCACTTGCATGTTCTGCGCCTCGATCCACTCGCGCCCGCGCGCCTGCACCTCCACGCCCAGCGGGCACAGCACGTCGATGGCGGCCTGCAATCATCACACTTACATTATACATACTAATATTATATTATACATCTAACATTATGTATAATGCGAAAGCTTGGATGTATGGATGGATGTTCTGAACTTCTCGCTAAAACTACTGAGCGGATCTAGCTGAAATTTTGCATACAGGTAAATCTTGGAATCAAACATAGGCTTTTTATCCTATAAATCAGTTCCCGTGGGATCGAAATCAGCTTCGGTCAGTTCAGTAGTTTCGGAGCCTATTCAATACAAACAAACAAACAATCCAATCTTTCCTCTTTATAATCACACTAATCACACTAATATTATAAAGGCGAAAGTTTGTATGGATGTATGGATGGATGTTTGTTACCTCTTCACGCCAAAACTACTGAACGGATTTGGCTGAAATTTTGCATACAGGTAATTCTAATACTGGAATAAAACATAGGCATACTTTTTATCCCATAAATCTGTTCCCGTGGGATGAAAATCACCTTTTAATGTTTTCATAGGAACAACGCGTGCGAAGTCGCGGGGTGCAGCTAGTATTAGTATAGATTTATTTAAAGAACGCAATGGACAATACTCTCGGATTACGGGACAAGTAGACACTCTTTGATATATTGATGCTGGATGTTTCGACGATGGGCCTTCCGGGTTCTGTGTGATATATATACATATACTTGGTCAACATTATCTCATTTGGACAAAAAACTGTACTCGGCAGACTTAGGCCCGTATTATGAAAGCTTACTTACACATGGATCTCTGTTAGAGTGAGGTTTATGCCATAGAAAAACGTCACTCAATCTTAGATCAATGACTGAGCAAGCTTTCATTTCATAATACTTCATATAAGATCCCTCATCGCTTAGCCCCATAACATTATCGTTGTCTTTATTATTACATTGGTGTCTATTCAGCAGATGTCGCCAAAACTAAACTAAAGTAATTTTACAATACTAAAAATGTCGCCGTCCCCGTTACAACGATCAAAATAATAAGGATGGCATCATTTTTAGTCCTGTCAGATCAGTTTAGTCTACTTTTGGCAACATCTGAATTGTTCTGAATAGACACCATTATTTACCTAAGTTCTGTCTATAAAATAAAGATATTTTCATCCCACCATCTCGGAAAGAGTATTTTTAATCTTCAATATCTGAGTGGAAAAGCCGTTTTTATTCGCTAGAGGATAAAGTAAATTGAATTTAGAACATCGTGTGCACTAAGTTTGTGAATTAAAAAAACATTAAACCTATTTACTGCTACCTCTATGGTGCCGAATATATCATACAACTTTTTTTAAACTCAGACTCGGAACCGTCTTGGTGTTCTTTTTTCAATTTTCTTTGTACGCGGTTCTTTACGCGGCATTTTTTCACGTCATTGTTAAACCTTATATTAAAAACAAGAAAATTGAAAACAAGTCAAAAAACTAAAATGAGTGATTCTAGCGACGACGAGGAAGTTTGTTTTTGCATTTAGTCATTTCCTCGCTGAGGTGGAATGAAAAGTTACGTGTAGCACTCGAGTGCAAAGATTTTTCACCTCGTGCTCTTTTGATTCCCTCGCTAACGCTTTGGATTCTAATTTTGTTTTAGAATCCTTCGCTTGCTCGGTCATCAAAATTGAACACGCGGTTAAAAAGCAACTTTGCACTCTTTTATAACAAATAACTATTGATTCTTATCATTTTATTTATTATATAGGTACCTGTGCCAAGTCGACCGGCGTCATGACGTTAGCGGGCGTGTCGGAGAGCTGGCGCGCCCAGTTCTGCGCGGCGCCGCGAATGGCGCCGCGCGTCCACTCCGCGCACGCGCCGCCGTACTTGGACACCTTGCACTCCGGGAAGCGGTCCCGGCCGCGGAACTCTTGGTAACTGTTCAATCAGAGGGTTTCTTCATTAGTGGTGGACGACCCCTGTGGCGCGGTGGGCGAAGGTTCACCTGCGACGCAGGAGGTTGCGGGTTCGATTCCCGCCTCTGGACAAATATTTGTACGATCTGCAGGTATTTGTTCAGGGCGTTCTGGATGTTTTCTATATATAATAAAAAAATATCTATCTATGTAGTGTATTGTATTATGTATGTTATTTATTATGTATATCAGTTATCTAGTATCCATAACACAAGCTCTGCTTAGCTTGGGGCTAGATAATGCTGTGTGAATAGTCAGCATTTTTTTTTTAATAGTGTACCTACAACGGTCCGCTGCATCCTCAACATCAACCTTAACAGCCTGTATTGGTCCACTGCTAGACGCAGGCCTCCCCCATAAGCGTAGTGACGTTTATCTCATGGGGGGTAATGCTCATAATCCCAACGCTGGGCATGCGGATTAAGAAACGCAGTTAGGTGGTAGAATTGTTCTGCAAGGGGCGCTGCTGCCCATCCCCCGGTGGATATCCCTTAGTCGCCTCTTACGACACTGACGGGAAGATTTGGGGTGGAAGAACACAAATAAGGTTCGTAGTTAACCCGCTTCCATCCGTAATGAATTCTCGCGGCTAGCTCTTTTCGGGATGCTGATGTTAAAGTAGAGTCGAGTATACGGAACAATAGCTGTATTGTGTAAAACTACGACTAATTATGTTGTAAATGAGTGCGGTTTGTATGATTGCTGCTGATGCACTGACGTCCGCAGGCGCCCGGTCCGCGCTCGCGGCACGAGTAACCTACTTAGGTCACCTGCTGATGATGCTAAGTACCCACGTGATCGATGTATCGAACAGTTTGAACAGTATAAGTATAGTTACGTCCAGGCGGCCAGCTCTGCGGCGGCGGCGGCGGCGGCGGGCGCGGCCGGCATGGCCACCTCCACGGCGGCGCAGCTCCGCCGCTGCAGCGCGCGCACGCCGGCGCCCACGCCCCAGCGGATATTCTCCTGGATACAAAATACAAAATATTTATTTCTTTAACTTAGGCTACGTTCCGATTCACGCTTAATGCGCTGACGCGCGCATGAAGTCGTTTCATTTCAACTTTCAGCGCGCTGACAGACCGCACGGAAACGCCCACTTCTCCATGCCCCTCGAGCGCACGGGAGCGCATAAACTGCCTCACCTTTCGAGACAAGGCAGCTCGTGAGTTCCTTCAACTTCTTTGTGAGTGCCGTCTGAACGTTTCGTTTCAATAATCGCGCCAACGCGCACCAACGCGCTCAGATGAATCGGAACGGGGCTTCGTGCGCGCATAGCTCGTGCAGTGCGTCAGCGCTTTAAGCGTGAATTGGAACGTACCCTTAATGTACATAATATGACAGTGTTTGAGATTCCCTTTTAAGTAAGAAATATACCTGTGTTAAGGAATCCTGCTCTTCCAAGAAAAATAACATTGTATAGTAGATTAAGCAGTTCGTTAAATTATGTTTATATAAAATTAAGTTAAAACAGTATACACACCCATTAAGTAAATAAAATAAGTTTACTTCAGATAATTAATTTTGTTTTAAAAAACTATAAAACCGACTTCAATTTTAATAGTTTTATCATGGATCCCGTTGTCAGAACTGAACCAAATTAAAATGGGACCACACGGGAAGCACTGGCTTTCATATCAAAAATCGTCAGTATCCTCTGACCCCAAAGGTTATTACGATGCACGAACACAATAAATAAATAAATAAATAATGCTGGACTATTCACACAGCATTATCTAGCCCCAAGCTAAGCAGAGCTTGTGTTATGGGTACTAGATAACTGATATACATAATACAATACACTACATAGATATTTTTTTTTATTATAGGTATATAGAAAACATCCAGAACGCCCTGAACAAATACCTGAAGATCGTATAAATATTTGTCCCGAGGCGGGAATCGAACCCGCAACCTCCTGCGTCGCAGGCGGACCTTCGCCCACCGCGCCACAGAGGTCGTCTAATACACCGAGATACTGTACCTACCACCTTACAAACTACCCTCTGATGAAATTGTGTGTTAAAACTAGTTAAATTTAATTAATTTGTAACATAAGTCAGTACTTATAACCTTTTTTAACCGACTTCAAAAAAAGGAAGAGGTTCTCAATTTTACTGTATTTGTTTTTTATTTGTTACCTACCTCAGAACTTTTGACTGGGTAGTACAATTTTCATGATTATTTTTTTATTTGAAAGCTAGTGCTTCCCGTGTAGTCTCATTTTATAGTTTTTTACATTTAACAAAATCAATTATTATATTGTTTGTTTATGCGTTTTTTTGTGAAACATCACCTGTATTCTATTAAGTACCATTGCCACACAACTAGATGGCGTTGCTAAAATTGACCCAGGGCTAGATCGCGCTAACGAGAACGTACGAGTTCTAGTTTTAAGTTAGTACTTAGTAGTATAAGACGGTAAGGTGTCTTTGAATTTAAATAAAGTAAGTGTGTTACCGTTTGAATTTTTTTTTTTTAAATAAAGTAAGTGTGTTACCGATTTATTTGTTGTGGTCTCATCAGTGTTAACTCGCAGTAAGGAACTTCGATCAAATATACCCTAGATGCAACTTTACGTACTGACACAACGCACAAAAACGGCTTGAGTTTACTATACCTTCCTACCAATTGAGATATACATACATCTTAGGGATAATACTAAAAATCATCACAAAGCACTTTAAATATTTTATTAATAATCAACTTTATTGCAGCAATCTAAAGTTTAGTTTTCAACAATTACCTAACGACCTTATGGCGTTTTGCTCCGCGGCATTGACGAAATTAAACTTTATGTTCATAATTCTAACGCTCAAAATTACTTATATCACATACGACTTTAGGACGTTCTTATTACCCGTTTAAACTCTATTATGCGTGCAAAAGAGACAACTGCAAGGTAAAAATAAAAGGATTTAATTTGTTGAAATACTAATTTGGAGATGTTAACTAGATTATTTCGGATGTTTATCACTGTAAGTATTAGTAAAAAGTACAAAACTTGCCAGAAATACGAAATCCCATGTTGTTTTCTCTTTGTAAGGGTGATATTTTTGCAACTTTTCACAGAACACTTCGGCATCGTTCCACTTGACGGTTGGCGCGACACTGACGGCAAAACAGTGCTTATTATGAATCTAAGCACTGTTTAGTTTGGTTACTTTTGGCGCGCTTACGCGGAATCTAGGTATATTTGATCGAAGGTAAGGAAGGATAAATCCTTCGATTTTACCTTAGTAACGTCCAGCGCCTCCAGTTCGTTATACCCCGGCTCCTTGGGCCCGATGCAGGCGAGCGCCACGGCGCTGTACTCCGGCACGTCCGTGATCACGAACGCTTTGCCCAGCTTCATCTGGTCTGCTACACTGGAATATCACACAGGGGTTACTTGATAGAGGGTAACACACTTGACAACCACAAATCATGACAACGGTTTAGATACTATGTAAGCCAAATGTAACATTTGAGACTGAAATGTGTTACAGAGAGGGCAACTATGTACTTTCAGGTTCCCGTCTATTGCGCCTTTCAGTTCCTTCCTTTGAAACCTTCATGTTTCATTATGAATGTAAGCGTAAAACTACGAACCTTGTTTGTGTTGGCCAACGTTAAGGGATGAAACGTTGGTGTTCTTCCATTGTGTTGGAACAAGGTTACCGCTTAAATTCATAATGAATTCGTCAAACTACGAAACCTTCATGCTTCTTGTTCTAGCCAAATATCTCAGAACATATATTTGAGCTAACAAACTGAACAAACGGTTATAGGAATAGAGGACGTCCACCGGCGCGATGCTTCTTTGACACACGCAAAACCATAGGCTACGCCTGCCCCAGATTAGCACCGGACCTAGGCGAATTGTATAAACACAGAGAGGGTTATGCCCAGCAGTGGGTCGACAAGGGCTGATGATGATGATGTATAAACTGACTCATTGAGGCGCTCCTTCAGCTTGCCGCCGGCCTTGGCGTCAAACTCCTCGGCGGCCGGAGTCAGCTCCAGCTTCTTGTTACAGTCCATGTACACGCCCAGCACTAAGCCTTTCTGAAACATTACCATTTTGTGTGAAAATGTATGTATCTACTATTATTATTATTATTATTTAGACATAATAATTAATTTTATCTTATTAATATTTAGACATAGGCAATCGTGTAATTTTTTGACATAACTAAGTGCTCCTTGTGTTCCTATGGTTGAAATAAATGAAATGAAATCATCATCAGTGGCCAATTGGCTTTATGTGGCTTTTGTGTCACTGCGGCCATTATAGACCTATTGTGATAAAATAATCAGCGGCCAAACGTGGCTAACGACACACATTTAATCACACTAATATGTATTATAGATGTGGAAGTTTGGACAGTAAGTACAGTCTACACACGTCATACTGCATAGGTACAGCCACCAAAAATCGTTACGAAAACTGGGCTGTGTGAATACCTACAGCAAATCACACAATCTTATTCACTTCTTCCGCTAGTGGACAAAAAATTTAAGTGAATTAGAGTCAGTTGCACCTTATTTCTTATTTGATAGTAATTTTAAATTACTATTTATCAAGCTGTTTATGTAGTAAAAAAAATTGACTTGTCTACGTACTTATTTTGTAAGTCTAAAGAAAAAAATCGATTTGACTCTGACTCTGATTCTAACTCAGCCCAGTTTTCAGGACAATCGTCCAACATTGTTTATTAAAAGTTGTTGTCTGTTAGGCTGGTAGTTTAGTGTGATATAAACTGAATTAAAAAAAATATAGCTTATGTACCTTACTTCCCCCGCTGCTCGCGCCCTTCAGGCCCCCTGCAGCACTGCAGCGGGATTGGTCAACATCCTAAAAACAAACGACATTTTTAATAATACCGGCCAAGTGTAATTTGGACTCGCACACGAAGGTTCCGGACCTTTGTATTATCTATAAAAATCAAAAAATACAAATCATTCCTCATAAAAAAAAGTCAACGTGACGCAGTCACCCATCCAAATACCTACCTACTGACCGCGCCTTACGTTCAAGTATTACGTAACGCAATTTTTGAAGATTTTTGACCCCCCCTCCCCCCACTGTAACGCTCCGTAACGTTTTTATGTACCCCCCCCCCCCCCCCCCTCCCTCCCTTTCTAAACGTTACGTAACACTCAGTGATAATTTTTACTCTGAAGTCGCAAAAAGTTATGTTATAGTTTTTTATTCTTGGTGTAGTTTTAATTGCCTTATAAAACAAGAGATTTTTAATTCGCAACACCTGCGTATTTTGTTTATTTTTTTATAAATTTTTGGCTTTACACACAATTGTTTTTCTCCTTCATTCTCCTAAGTATTTTAGCTTTTTTGTGTGTGTTACTGGGGCGGCACGTCGACTCGGATCAAGATGAAAATATATAAAAAAATCAGAGCCCTATGCCAATTTCACGAGCCTCAAAAATAAAATTAGTGCGCCCTATGGTTTCGCAGTTATTCGAGAAAAACAGATTCCGCTGCAGTAACGCCTAAAAACGTTACTGCAGCGGCATCGTTTTTACCTTTTAGCTTTAGCCAAATTTTAAGTAGCTTAAAAGATAGCTTATATTTGAGCACTTCATGAGCCGAACAGGGGCATTTGTGCGCCCTGTGGTTTACGAGATATCAGCAGTTCCCGCTGCGGTAACGTTTTGCAGATGTCCATATCTTCGAAACAGCTGGATGAACGAATATGGTTTTTTGTGAGGCGGTGTGGTGTAACTTGATGCAACTGCAGCATCAGTTAAAATTCAGGTTTTATGTATGTAATCGTCTGATCGTAAATATTATTATTATGTACCTTTGAATTAGTAGTGAGTAATTAGATTATATATATCAAATAGTATGTACCTACCTAAGAATAAACATTATTCACCTACCTACCTACTTTTTATGAGTGCCGTACCCAAAGGCTAAAACGGAAGAAGCTGAAATTCAGTATGCATTTAATTGAATATGCGCTCGGATTATTGACAAATCATTTAAAGTTGTATCTTATTAAAAACTCCCTTTTTTGAGGATCGAAATAAGTGAACCGATTTCAGTGATAAAATTGCTATATTTCAGCGAGACTTAGATGCAGGGTTTCAGAAGTGTGTCAGAAGATACTTATTTCTAATAGGCATTAGCCAATGCAATCACAAAGCACCTTCGTGATGTAGTTCATGAGATATCGGCTATTTTTGATTTACTGAAAAAGTCGTTTAATTCGTAAATCCTGAATTTTTGAAAAAAAAACAACTGGTGCTGCAGTTGCATCAGGTTACACCACACCTCCTCACAAAAAATCATATTTGTTCATCCAGCTGTTCCGAAGATATGGACATCTGCAAAACGTTACCGCAGCGGGAACTGCTGATATCTCGTAAAGCACAGGGCGCACAAATGCCGCTGTTCGGCTCATGAAGTGCTCAAATATAAGCTATCTTTTAAGCTACTTAAAATTTGGCTAAAGCTAATAGGTAAAAACGATGCCGCTGCAGTAACGTTTTTAGGCGTTACTGCAGCGGAATCTGTTTTTCTCGAATAACTCCGAAACCATAGGGCGCAATAATTTTATTTTTGGGGCTCGTGAAATTGGCATAGGGCTCTGATTTTTCTATATATTTTCATCTTGTTCCGAGTCGACGTGCCGCCCCAGTAACGCACACGCTTTTTTTACTAATAAACTCTTCAAATAAAATAACATATTTATTTTAACCTTTGGCAATGCAATAATAAACAGAAACCCAACGGAAATTAAACATTTTACTCGAAATAAAATCGTATTCTTAACAAAATTAAAAAATAATCAACTATTAACTAAGTATTTCCCGTAAAACGTAAACGAAAAGGGTTGCCAATTTGGGAGTTTTAATTCCCTAATTTTTTATATAAAAAAAGAAATAATGTTACGTAACGTGTTGTAAGAAAGACCCCCTCCCGCCCCTGTAACGCATCGTAACGTTTTACGAGAAAAATTGCGTTACGTAATATTTGAACGCTCCCTTACTTAACCTCGGTGATCGGTTCTCATTGTGATAAGGAAGTTGCCCCCCTCAATTATTAAAATTATTTAACTTTTATTATTATTGTTATAGCGGCAACAGACATTTGAAATTTTCACTGATTATGTAATCGGTTTCAACTGTCTAGCTAACACGGTTCACGAGATACAGCCTGATGACAGACAGACAGACCGACAGACAGACCGACAGACAGTCAGACAGATAGGCAGACAGACAGCGGAGGCTTAGTAATAGGGTCCCGTTTTACCCTTTAGGAACCCTCAAAACCTATGTGCCTATTTCAGGCCCAACAGGCCTTTCAACAGCCTGTAATAGTCAACTGATGGACTCAGGGCTCCCACTCAGGGTTGATAAGAGTACAATGGTCTAGCTAGAAGACGCCTTATCACTATTGCAATGAAGAGACCCATGATAATTTTTAGTTTCAAAAGTTTTATCACAGAACTGAGCTATCCATCCAACAGACATACCTACTAGAGGACCTAGTATGAAAGATTAGTATGAAAGAGAGAAAAAAGCTATTTACATCTCTCTTAACAGCAGGCTTATCACAGGACTTCGGTTGGCATTTAGTTCCTTCTTGCGCAGAGCTGAATGATCTGGTCGCCACCTTGAAATAATGAAGGCACTCAGTAGGTACTTCCACAGACAAAATTATCGTTATCAATAAATTAGATGTGCTCAAGTAGTATGTAAGTTGGTAGTTGAATAGGTACCTCATTCCCATCTTTCTTTGGATTTTTCTCTGCGCCCTGGGCACTGCAGACGGTCCTTGTTGTAGTCTAGAAATCACATCAAAAATTATTTTTTCTTTCTTTTTCTTCTTTAATGGCGTCTACGTATGGTTGGTTATAAGTGTTTCAAATTTATTAAAATAAAAACAAAAGCTGTTTTTAAACTTTCGCGATTTTTTAACTGACCAATGGGTCACCCTCTGACCATGATCTATGTAATGTGGTAGAAACGTAGGGGAAACAGTAAATAATCAGTAAGCTATGTTGTTCCGTAACATCAATAAAGTAAATGAATTATTCGGTGAAAACGAATCAAAAAGATATAAGAAAGATACAAAATTCTAGAATTTAGAATTTTGTATGCGAGCGGGAGGGAGTTTAATATGTAGCTTGACAGGACACCCCCTAATGACACTTCATGTACCTTTTTCACTTCAGATTTTTTCCCTGCATCTGTTGAGCAATCTTGGACCATGCTGAATGATCTTTTTGCAACCTGGAAAGGAAAGAATTTGTTTATATGTCAGATGCCAGTCAAGTCACAGGTATAGAACAATGTCTCGGTAGGCTACCAACCTTGGACCCTGCTTCCGGTTTCAACTCTCCATCTTTACCATGCTTGAAACTGATGTACGACCTTCTTAAATTACTGAAATTTATTCCCTTCACGACCTTAGCACTTGATATTAATTTTGGGAAACTCATTATAAAAAAAAATACATAACTAGAATCTTGAAAATAAAGAAACCAACTGGATTTTGAAGGTGTTAGAAAATTATTTGAAAGTGGAAAATAAATAAAAAAAGGTTTATATCAATTGCATTGTGTATTATAAAATACTTACCCAATATTTAGGAATCAGCTACTTGTAAACATTCTTATTCCCAAATATTTTAAAAGAAGTTGTTTTAGGAACATGTCTAATAGTCAAAGATAATCTGGTATCTCTCTTTACAAAAGTACCTTTTACATATTTATTAGAACACATCTTTAAATTCAGAATAGTATCATCAATGAAATCACTTTCAACTTCTTCAATACAGTGCAAGTAATTATTGAACAGTTGGTCTTGCAACACTAGCAAGCTCCTAGGCTCCAACAAAAAGGAAATGACGGGCTTGTATTCTATTATCTTCTGGTCTGTGGGTTCCGAGAACCTCAAGACTGTGTGTGATCCTACTGACACTGTAGTTATTGTTGGGTAAAACAAATCACCATCCAGATGAGGCATTATTCCTTGCCCGGGTAAATACTCATTGACAAGTATATGGTTTGGTTTCTTCCCGCCCATGAGGTCGAGCAGGTGTATCTTGTCAAGGTACTGGTCAAGCCAGGCTGGAATAGTTTCGGCGATCATACCCTTATGGTGAGGAATGCCACCCCAGTTCTGAAGCCTCCTGTTTGCCAACTGAGTCCACTTTGGTTTAGGCGTTGCATTAATTTTAGTCAGAATAGACTGCTCTTCCTCTGTTGTTATGAATTCCGATACATAATAGGCAGTGGGTTGAGCCTGAAATTATTTTATTTTTGTGAGTTTTTGTTTTCGTTTCGATCTTAGGACAACTGAAAGAAGAAGGGTAATACTTACGGTTACAACCCTGAACTTTTCTATATCAGAACCCTTCGACATAATCGATTTGTAAAGGTTTTATAGTAAGTCTAAGACCACAAAGAGAATGCAGAAAGAAAAATGTGAGATAAATCCACAAAATGTTAGTTTTTTCCGGTTTTTTCGATCAATTATGTTTTCGGTGTTTTGTTTTGTTACTAAAAACACTTATACCATGCTAAACACTAAAATTTATTTTAATATGTCATTGTCATGACAAGTTATTGTCAAGAAATTTGCTGGCTGCGTTCAAAACCTCGTTTGGTTTTTCAAGCATGATTTTGTTAAGTATTGTTTTTAGTTTCTACCCACAAAAAACGGGGGAAGTTTTGATATTTTTCTAGGGGTTTTGAGCCAAATAATAGAATATTTTATTGTTCTGTGCAAGAAATGATCATCTCCGAATTTTCCGAGGATATTGTCTGCTTGCTCAGGGGTTTGTCACATTACGAACTTTTTAGTATTGATTTTTGAACGTATGCCTGCCTCCTGTCTGTCTGCGTTTCGTTTGTTTCATGTCCGCCGCCAGCAGGAGTAATAGTATTCTATGGTTCTCATTAGAATAGTTAAAACATAGGTATATTTCGTGTGAAATTCTGTATTAAAGCTATGATTTTTAAGGTACATAACATAAATATAAAAATTATTATGATCCAGAAGTTTGTTCATATACTAAGTTATTAGACGTTTTGAACATTATTGGTTTTTAATTTATGCCATTGCTGACAACTTTGTAGCAATAACAAAACGATACAGTTAATCTTTTTTTTGACAGTAGGCGTTCAGCAGACAAAAAAATGTTTTTTGTTACTTGTATTTTTTTGTAAATATTTGATAAATGAGCAATTGTAGAATGTGAAGGACATGGGTGGGTGCATAGGAATCACTAGAAGTGGTAGTGGACCCATGGAAGAATCCTCAGGAACCGCGTCTCGTCCGAACTCCGGTACGTGGGTCATCGCTTTTGGATGTGTGTACGTGCGTGGTCCGAATCCGCGATCGCCCCAATGACTAGTTTTTTGTTTTAGGCGGTTTGCGAAAGAACCAGTCGCTTTGCCATGAGACTATACGGTGGAAATCTGACGTGCCACTGACGGAAGGTCAGCTGAGGAGTAAGCGTGATGAGTTTTGGGACACGGCCCCGGCCTTCGAGGGTCGGAAGGAGATCTGGGACGCACTGCGGGCGGCCGCCGTGGCCGCTGAGGCGCTGGACTTCCAGCTGGCGCAGGCTCTGCTGGACGGGGCCAGTGTGTCCGTGCCTAATGGCTACCTCACAGAGTGCTATGATGAATGGGGCACTAGATATCAGGTGGGTGTTCCTAATCATGTCTGTTTTCCAGCAAGCTTTAAAACGTGACAAATCTTTACTTACTCTTGTTTACTCCTTCTACAAACTCAAGCATTATGAGAGATAATACATCACTTGATGTGTTCACGGGTTCTCCTTAGGCACTGGCTCCAAAATCTGACAACATTATTATTATTAGCTTGGAGAGTCTACTGCTGGCTCTATAAAATACTAATAGTTAATATGATGTTATTTCCTGTTTTGTAAGAGTTTATTAATTAGACTGTATATTAATATTTAACAGCATAACTGAAGTTATTACACACCTTCATGCTAATTACTAGTGTTGATAAGTTTTATTATATCCTTCACTTAGTATATTATTGATTTGTAGAGCTAGAAAGCCTGCATTCATATAATTACTGGGAGTAGTTCAATGGTACTAATGAAATATTGATTGTATCCCTTCGGTTGTCGGGAGATCTCCAGGAGATAAGATACGACAACATGGGTGTTGTCGGAGATCTCCTGGAGATCACTGTTGAACTGTGACGTAATAGGTATATATATAAATATATGAAAAAAATATAAATATATAATAATAAGGTACCACATATAAAGTTAGGTATCTTGTTATTTGTTACAAACCATATAATTATCAAATAACACAAGGCATACGCGTAAAATTCAGATTAAAAAATGTGTCGCGCGAACCGCTCGGTATGATCCATGTTTTTGTAAGCCGTTTTCTGTGAAAAATTTGTATTAGAAGGCTAGTTTCTTTTATTGTGTTAATGTAGTGTATATATTATTGTAAATAAAACAACAACTTTTTGTAGAAAAAATGGTTTTTTAAGTATTTAGAACGACTTTTCTACAATAAACTGGCAAAAATTGTCTCATCCTGATTTCAAGCTGGAATTATTAATACATTGCAAATACATGACTATAACAAATGTTTAATGTGTTAGCTTAGTACATAACGATTCCAACAATATAAGATAGACGTATAGTTCCCTACAAAACTTTAGAGATATCGTCATTTGAATCACACTCGATGATACCGCGCGAACCACCCAGAAAAGGCTCCCGACACTTCCGGCCATTTTGCAAAATGGTGGCGACACTTGAAAGGGTATAGGAATGGACAATACTAATGCTAGATAACTACTGAAAGTTTTTCAGATCATTAATATTACCATTACCATTATCATAAGCTTTTTAACCATTACTATTGAAATTATACACAACTGGTGTTCTAGTCAGAAACTTTTTAATACAGTTGCGATTTGAGGAAGGAAACTTCAGTGTTCTTGCATTCATATTTAGGTACAATGTTGCAATATGATAAGGCTATATTTCCCCATTGTGCAAGTAAGAAAATTATGTTGCTACAATCAAGTATTTCAATTACATGTTGGTCCTTATAGAGCTAGGAATGTGCACCTATATGTCAAATTTAAAAAAGGTTAACATAAGAAGTTTTTACTTTACTTTGCATAACAATATCTTTCAGTATCTTTGAGAGTCATTCTTAATTAACAAGAAAATAAAATAAATAAAAATTAAGCAACTAAGTAATATGCAGATAGCTATTGGACCTATTATTGATCTGTTGATTTCTTCATCAGAGTGAGAGATCCAAGTAATGCAAACCATTTAAAGTATGGAAAAATATAATTATTATCACAGAAAATGTACTGTGAAAATTTAAAAAATAAATTAAAGATACAGCTACAACTCCAGCATAGTAAATAATTATTTAATTAATCTTCTGGTTATTTTGGATATTTCATGCTTTTACCATGGGATGTCCGTTCACTCCCACCTGTTCTGTTGACAGAACTACTGGGATTTTTTCCTCCATTAGTTCTGTGACTTAAAAGACTATGAGTCAGAGTCAGAGTCAAATCGTTTATTTATTTAGACTTACAAAATAAGTACTTAGACAAGTCAAATTTTTACTAAGTATATAAACAGCTTGATAAATAGTTATTACTATCAAACAAGAAATAAGGTGCAATTGACTCTAATTCACTTAAATTTTTTGTCTACTAGCGGAAGAAGTGAAAAAGAAGCTGCTTATGCTTTACACCTGACTTTTATTTCGCAATTCTGTTGACAGTACTACTGGTAATTTTTCGTCACCTCTTCTATATTATTCTGGGAATACATATTGAGTACGCTCTAAGTTCTCACAAATCAGGGATATTGGTCTTCCGCAGATAAAAACCCCTTGACTGCACAGACTAAGTAGGATCATTGCATATTGTCTCCAATTATGTTCCTGACTTCCAGGTTCCCATATACTGCCTATCGCCGCCCATCAACATGGTGAAAGAAGCGAGCGGGCGCGACTCCCCGGCCGAGTGGTCGGAGCCGGTGGAGGGCGGCGTGGAGGTGACGCTGCGGCTGCGGCTGTCCAGCACCTGCAAGGATGTAGAGCTGTTCGCATACTCCAAGCACACGATCGCGCAGTGCAAGATCAAACTGCATGTGAGTAGCTAGGGTTAGCTGAGCCGGTGGAGGGCCAGGTGGAGGTGGGGCTGTGGCAGTAGCCTGTCACAAAGTTGAGGACAAATTTGTGCAGGAGGTACAAAAAATGCCAGTAACTACCTTGTTTTTAACGGAATTCGTTCAAAAAAGTAGGAGGTTCTCAATTCAACAGTATTTTATATTATGTGTTACCTCAGAACTTTTGACTGGGTGGTTCGTTTTATGATTCTTTTTTTTATATGAAAGCTGCTGCTTCCCGTGTGGTCCTATTTTAATTTGGTTTAGTTCTGACACTGGGATCCATGAAAATGAATGAAAAAACTATAAAAATTGAAGTCGCTTTATAGTTTTTTAAAACAAATTAATTATTAACTTAGAAGACGAGTTGACGACCGCGTGCGCGTCGCAGGGCGTAATCTAATTGTAATTCTAAGTATGGGAACTGTGATCGCAGGGCGTAATAAATGTCGACGATACATGCGGATAGATAGCAGACTGTTATCCAGTATTAGGTAAAATCCGGCTGCGGATAATGATGACTAATTGTTCACGAGTTCAAAAGTTACTTTCAGTACTGAATTTTTTTTTTCAAATTCCGTTGTGTCGAAATCTGTGTTGATGAAGGGGGTAAATAAGACTTGAAAAATATTGACCACGACTCAGCAAACATAGTTTAGGACTCCCACGGCAATGTGGGATGACGACCTGCAAAATACTGCAGGCAAATGCTGGATACCGATAGCTGAAGACATGCGCTACGGCGCTCAATAATGTGATAATTGATGATGCGATCACAACCGATCTAAAATACATTATTAATCTTATAAAATTGTTTTATTTGATGAAAACTTAAATGTGTACAAATGTGACCATAGGTATTGAAGGGGTAGTTCTCACGGGAGATCAGACATTGCCTTAAAAAGATACTTAGGTAGGTACCTACCACTTCTGTGAAACAGACAGAAAGGTAGGCAAAACATAAACCACCACTTTAGTTATTTTATTACTAGGGAAAATCCACAGATGCTGATTCTTGCAGAAAGCTCTCATCATAGCAACAACAAGTCTCTGAGGTCACTAACCCTATTAAAACCCTGAGAGAAAGAACAAGCATTCAATAATAAAGTCATCAACTAAATAAGCATTGACGCGTATGATTCTCTATATTGGTTTCCTGTATGACATCACTAGCTGGGCCTCGGAACGTCGATAACAATTAGGATTCCATGAATCTTATATTGGCCTTGCTTTGATTGAAGCATGTCGGCTCAAGTCTTAGCAAAGTCCGCACTTATTTTTAGCTAGAGTCGCCATAACTGCAGAATCGCAGATTGTATGATAGGGATAAGGACTTCATCTGCAGCCTATGTTCACCTAGTGGTGAATATAGGCTGCAGATGATGTGGGACTAGTGTCCCAGTCCACTGCTGGACATAGGCTGAAAACCGGTTGAAGAACTTTGATTTCTTGGAATTTATCCTGAGTGTGCAACTAGACAAGGTTTATCTTAGGGCTCGTTTACACGGACTGTGTAAATGAGCCCTAAGATGAATCGTCTCAAATACACGGATGGCAATTTGGCCGTCGACTGCCATCGCCTGCAGTCGACTGCCAGTCGGCTGCAGTCACCTACCATTTGATAGAGCCTTGCAGTCGGCAAGTTGCCGTCCGTGTAAACGAGCCCTTAGTGTTCGCGGCCACAGCGCGACTCATCTAGCGAGAAGTGATAACTGAAGGCACACACATGTAAGAAGTACCTATGATTGTTATTCTGATGCGTTCCAGGCTCAAGAGAACATCTCCCCCTGGCGCCAGCGCTGGTACTACGGCGGCAAGCTGCTGGGCGACCGGCTGACCGTGGAGGAGGCGCGCGTGACCCAGGGATACGTGGTGCAGGTCATCGTGAGCACGGAGCCCCACCCGCCCAGGTACTACTACATCAACAACCTATACCTGTGGTACCCGAGGTTGAAGCGACCGAGGCCCGTCTAACTACTACAAGGCTATTGACACTTGCGAAATAAGGGCGCAAACGTAGATACTTTTGTGTCTTGTCAGGTATAGTCAGCAAAAATTGCGCCTTAACACCACTAGGGTGATTTTTCTGTGAAGTGAATAGTTGCCAGTCTCGATTGTTTTTAACGCAAAGCAAAATAGTTTCAAACTGGAAAGGTGTTACGTTTGGCGGTGGTACCTACAAGCCCTCAGGGTGACAACGACAACTTCCGAAAACGACAATTTCCGAGAACGTGTATTCAAAACTCGTCAATTTCTTACGAAATTCCCAAAATGGCAATTAATATTTGATTCTTATAAAACCGGTATGAAATCATCCACTCATTGCTGCTTTAGAAACAGCAATGTGTTTCCCTAAGGGCGCTCCCACCTACAATTAAAAGAGATACAATTGTAAGCAATATAGTACAATAGGTCTAAGATCATAAATATTTGGACTTCTAGTTATATTATCTAAATGTAGACTGTAGCTTTCCTTGGATGCATTTTATTGTATTATCTAGTTTAGTTAGTTTTAGGTAATAAAAGCTAGAGATACCTTCGTATTGCAATCAAGTGATATTGTGATCCAATGGTCGTCAAAAAATGACCAGTTGTTAAATTGATTATGTTATAATCGTCAAACATCTTGTCCTCTGTCGTACAACGTGACAAAGATGTGCAGAGCGCAGTTTTTAGGTCAAATTGATGGACAGTTACCTTCTGGACCGTCGTGTCGATTATTGTGTGTGTAGTGAGTTTTTGTTTTAAACACCGAAAGAGCGGCACAGAGCTGGACGAAGCTGCTGCGTGAGGTACAGACAGCGTCACAGTTAAAGTGCTACCCCCAACTGAAACTAGAGCAGCCACCTATTTTACCTTATCATTTTATGTTTAGGAGATGCGAATGCAGAGTTTGGTGGCCACCAAGTGCAACTTGGGAAGTATTAAAGCTTTTGATAGGTATCACAAACTGTTCTGTCATTTTTGAAAGGGTTTAAATAAGATAAAATAGGTGGCGGAACCACTCTGCCTCGGGGCACCGCTTTAAGTGACCACTGCGTAACCTTAAATATACGAAAATTCAACTTTACATCTCTCAATTCCGAGGTGGACCCTTTTTAACCGACTTCAAAAAAAGGAGGAGGTTTTCAATTCGACAGTATTTTTTAAAAATGTTTGTTACCTCAAAACTTTTGACTGGGTGGTCCGATTTTCATGATTCTTTTTTATTTGAAAACTGGTAAGTACTTCTCGTGTGGTCCCATTTTAATTTGGTCCAGTTCTGACAACGGAATCCATATAATTGAAGTCGGTTTATAGTTTTTTTTTAAACAAAATCAACTATTTATGCTAAAGTGACTGGACTTAAATTCTGAAGCTGTCTGTACCTGCGCAAACTTCCTACTCGCTGCCCCATCGCCGGACAAGTTGTTTGGCACCAGCTATAATAAATCGCGATTTTGTTGGTTGTACATGTTTTTTTGTGTTGTTTTGCAGTTCAAAATCGGCGGAGACTTTATTCGCGTGAGACAGCGAAGGACCGGGGCGGTGCACGATGTGAGCAATTTTAATCTTTACTTGAACCAAGTAAAACTCAATATCCTGTGCAGATACTTGAGGAATGTGCATTTTGGATACATCATCAGATCTGCCATTGAGCTGCCATGTTTTTGTGATGCGTGATTTATTCATATGTTTATTTTAAACATGGAATTTACGACTAATCGCTAAGAGATTTCGCAATTTTATTTTGCTGGATAGCCTTATACTTTCTATTTATAATCTCGAATATTTTTATTTCAATGGTTGTAATATTAAATCAATATTTTCATCACTTCATTCAATCGATAGCTTAGGACATAATTAATTGGAGTGAAGGCTTTTATATGTGCGCGGCACGGGGGCTCCAACAAAAAAGAACTGCTATTTACAAAATATTAAAATATACTTAAACCCGTTTTTTTCTGTGTACATTTTGTGCATTAGCCTATGTTTATTATTATAATTTTGCGTTCACGTAAAAAGCCATTTTGCACAGTCTTGTTCAAACAGCCTGTTTTGTATAATTGTGAATTGACGAGTGGAAATACGTGATTAAATCCTAATGGCTATTTGAAAGCGAGTGGCGAAGTGTGCGTACACTAAGTGGGAGGTCGGCGTTTAGTTAGCACCAGTGTTGATGCGCAAAATTATATTGTTAAGGAGACTTATTAATTATTATACTTATTGGAATATTATTTAAATTAGTTATTAACCGTGTTGATATCGGAAAAATACCATTCCTGTCCCAAAATTGTAAATAGACAATTAATTTTGTACAAATATATTAAAAAAATATCCATATCATACCTTGATTTAATAATACTCATGATAATGTGTACCTACCTCTAGAGGAATATCTGTAACCGGGAGTTAGTAATAGTGTGGCCTAATGGGAGATAGAGTTCAAACGGCTTTGCTACACGATATACGGCAATATCTAGCTGCAGTGTTTGGCACAGGCATTACACGAAGCCCCAAAAGCATAGATTCAGTCTAGGTATATACAAATTTAAAACATAAATACTAACAATTTAGATTTAATGAATTTGATATTTTGTACATTACTTGTAATAAATATTATCACGGGAAGAGGCTTATAGAACTTTTTATGTTTCTGCGTTTTTATGTACCTACTCTTACACTGATCTCAAAGTGTTAACGTGTTACTTCATTTTCGATTGTTTAATAGCTTATTGGTTTAAGCAGGTTGTTAGCTATTAAACAAAGCGCTTCTTTATGCCTGAACTGGAAGTTTATACCGAATGACAGCGAAGGGTGTGGCGCTCAGTTTTATTTCACAAAACACCACTTTAGTTCCTTCCGATTCTCTGATTTAAATGTTGTTAATGGTAGAGTTTGTTTTAGTTGTAAACCAGGAATTACTATGGTGCTACAAACTTGTATTAGTATAGCTCTGCCAGTGCATAGAATCTTTCATTAATTATTTTATTTTATAGGTATTTAAACAATTGGAACCATTTGTTTTATTTATGGGCACCATCAAATCTAATTCTGAATGGTTCCTTTGGCACAACAGTTCTTGTGAAAATCTAAATGTGCCTCATACGTGGCAATAATAAAATACTATAATAATGTTATAAATAAAATATCTTTATTTAACAAAAACATACTCAATTTTTTTGAATTTATTTTGCATTTATTTTTAACTTACTGCCCTGTTTACCCATCTATCTTGTGTCAGTCGGCAACCTAGCGAGCGACCACGATTCTAATGAAAAGTGCGTGTCTTTTTTAAAAGCATGACCAAAAGTATAGCAGTATTGCTGCGTTCCGTTTATAAATAAAATAGATTTGAGCGCTGACAAAAGTAGTCTTTATATCCGATAGCGCGTCTACAGTTCATAGCGAAACGTCATAGATGACGTCATATCTGGCGCCATCTTGCGCTCACAATCGCGAACACGATCTGTCAAATTGACTGATTAGATTTATTTCGATGATATTAATACTGAATTCGATCTACCTAGTGAGCCTTTAGGGCTGATAGTATTGTTAACTATAAACGGACCGCAGCCATTATAGGACTTCATTGGTAGGTCGTTGGTTCCTTTTTTCCGCGTTACATTTTATCATGGTCACTCGGTTGCTGGTAGACTCGGACCATTCGTCTGATATTAATACTAGGCAATTAATAACCTGCCTGGATAATGTAGATAGATATTATATAACAAATTCACTGTGTGTAATTAAGGGTTAAGTATATTGATTTGTATATTTTGATGTACCTAACCATTATCACAAATGCCATAAGCTATCTGGTTTGTCGAAAATTTATATCAAGCTTACCTCTGACAATACATAAGCGTAAATTTTTTATTGGGAATCGTAGTATTACTTAAGCACCAATGTAAATAATAGTTATTCTTTGAAATTATATTTTTTGGCAAACTGGACTGCTGTACGTTTTAATGTCCGGTTACATTGTCAAGCAAATTGGGTTTGACTGCTCAAGCTTGACTGAATTCGGCTTGACAGTGTGACCAAGTGGTAAAGTAGAAATGCTCATGCCTGTATTAATATGAGGATTAGGTACCTTCAATTGATATTAATAAGGGCCTGGTGCATGTATTTGTACATAAACAGAGTTTTCAGTGTGTAAGCAATATTAGCGATTTAGATTTCAAATAAAATCACTTTGTGAATAACATTATACTGTGCGTTTTCATTTTAGAGTAAAGAATTCTTAGAATAGAAATAAATATTAGTTTTATCTTTTGGTTTCTATATTTTATTATAAGGTTGAGGCTTATTCAGCACTAAAACAAATACAAATGTACAAAAGGAACTATGGAATTGTTCTATTTAACTCTAATCGGTTGGAAACAAAAATACATCTGTTAATACTGCAGTCTTTAACTAAACACTTAAATTAAATGCTCACAATGACACTCCCTTGTACTTAGTTGATATAATTTGACTCGGCCGTCCTGAAGTTCCAACACTTATCCCCTTATTCATAATGGTCTCCTAACATAAAACAGCTGCTAACCCCCAGTTTCTCGAACGCTTATTATTTTGACAAATTGTTGACGAATCAATTTGTCAGGCTGTACACGCACTGCTTATATTACTCGCGTGGTTTTTTTTGCACAATTCTGTAACTTAATGGAAGTTCACTAGCGGAAAAATATGAATGTTTGGAGCACTATAAAGGTGTAGGTAGCTAAATAGCAAGGAATTTTATTCGTCGTACGTGTAAGTTACGTTAAGCACGCAGGTTATATTCCGCGAGATTAAAATTCACACTGTCAGATTCCGCAGTGCGTATATAACAAGCCGTTGACTATCCATTCAATGTGACAAGCGTTCGAGAAATCGGGGGTTAGTAGCGTTATTCCTTAGTCTGACTTATGTCAATAGAAGAAGACAGAGCTAGATTTAGCAGTGTGCTAAGCGAGCTATTATGAATAAAGGGGTTAATGTTACAAAGGCTAGCTAGTTTAACGAACTATTGAACTCTTTTGAAAATTGTTTTTTAAACATTTCTATCACACCACACTAATATCATTAGCCCGTATGCGTTCACAGTAACTTCTTCACTCCATAACTTAACAAACGTCGTAAAAACTAGTAGTCCACGTGGCACGAGCCAGGATAGCCAAGTCAAAGCACACAAGGAGTAAATGGAACGTGTTCAATGTCCACTCAGAGTAAGTATCACTTGGGTATGTACTTGAGGAGTTTGAGCTCGTGCGTGAGCCAGATGGCCAGCGTCAGCAGCGCCAGCGAGCCGGACTGGTGGCTGGCCGCCAGCGGGGTGGGCACGTAGTGCAGCAGCGTCATGATGCCGAGACCCACCTGGAATACAACAAGTAAATTTCAACTTAGACATAGACATATCATTTACTAGCTGCGCCCCGCGGCTTCGCACGCGTTTTTCCTATGGAAAGGTTGGTAAAGGTGATTTATATCCCACGGAAACTGATTTATGGGATAAAAAGTAGTCTATGTTTGATTCCAGGATTCGAATTACCTGTATGGAAAATTTCAGCCTGATCCGTGTTTTTTGCGTGAAGAGGTAACAAACATCCATCCAAATTTTCGCATGAATAATATTAGTGTGATTAGCTCTATGGTCCTACGTACCTGCATCCACGCCATGGCGCCCACAGCGTTGACAGCCCTCCGCGCCATGGGCGACAGCGGCGCGCGCCGGCTGGCCGCCCACAGCGCCGTGGCCAGCGCCAGCGTGGTGGTGCCCAGCACTCGATGGTCGAACTGGACCGTGGTCGGGTTTTCCGTGAAGTTGAGCCGGGTGGGAGTGATCGCGAGGATGTCTTCCGGGATCCAGTTGTCGCCCATCTTGGGGAATGAGTTGTAGACCAGGCCGGCGTCTAGGCCGGCTACGAATGCACCTGGGAACAGACGGGTTTATAGATAGACTAGTCTTTTAGGTGTGCGCGAGCTGCAGGGAGCTCGCGGCGGCGGCTGTGCGGCCAACCCGTCTTACTTTTCATACAAACGCACGCTCTTGCGTAATTATGTCGTCGTAACAGATCTTTCTTTGAAACTTTTACTAATTAGGAATCTTGTGTACTATATCTAGGTTTCTATCGCAACAAAAAATCTAAATTTGGAGAAAAAAATGCAATAGGTATAATAAACCTCCAAAAATCTGCTTTTTTGCTCAAATTTTACCTGAACTTTGGGCGTTCATTATGGACTCATAAATTGTAAAAGTAAACAAAATATTAAGATAGAAACCTTGCAAATGTAATGGAGATCACGACAAAGTTAACGTCAAACTTGTAAGGCTTACTGAAAAACACGTATCTCCTGGAACAAGTTTCTTGAAATTTCCTCTCACTATTCTTCCAATTGCCGACTACCCGCCAGTGAGCGGCGAAAGTAACCGAATGCCAACCGATCTGTGGTCCGGAGTGGCGGAGACGGGTCTGAGCAGTGCGCTAACTGCCGTCCACCCACTCACCTAACTCACCCTCCAAGGGTGAATAGGTATCTTCTAGACCTTCGTGATACACCATCAGATGAGATTGCAGTCAAACGAAGGTCAATTCACCGTAAAAAAAAGAGCGATCACTTTCTGTCTTTTCGCTTTGCCTTTTTTTCTAATATTGCGCTGGCAGCGCCCCCCGCAGAACAATTATACAACCAAACTGCGATCCCCAACCCGCATGCCCTATCCTCCCCCCATAAGCGCCTTGTTGGCGATATGATCTCAGCAGTGGACCAATACAGGCTGTTGAGGTCGAGGTAAGGACCCCTACACACATCACTCCTTGTTTGAACGACATTAATCACAATCGTCCACAACACTCATACTTGTATTAGAATGTGTTTTAAATAAAAATGACTACATTTCTATATTAATTTTAGCATATAAATAACTAGCTGCGCCCCGCGGCTTCGCACGCGTTGTTCCTATGAAAACATTAAAAGGTGATTTTCATCCCACAGGAACAGATTTATGGGATAAAAAGTAGCCTATTTTTTATTCCAGTATTAGAATTACCTGACCAAATTTCAGCCAGATCCGTTCAGTAGTTTTAGCGTGAAGAGGTAACAAACATCCATACATCCATCCACACTTTCGCCTTTATAATATTAGTGTGATCGCACACACAACACTCACCCGACAACGCCGTAAAGAAAGCCATAGCCTTCACAGAATGCGCCAGCGCCGTGACTCCCTTCAGCTCCCTGAGCTTGGCGAGTGCGCCGGGCGCGGGCGGGAAGGGGCGCAGCACCCGCAGCGCGCCGCCCACCAGCCCCGCGTACAGCAGGAAGGCCAGCCCGAGGTGCGCCGCCAGCCGGTACTGCGACACGCGCGGCACGTCCGAGGGACCTTGGAACCGGTCCTCGAGACCAGACTTCACCATGTACCAGCCCATTAGACCCTGGAACAACCAGATCGTATTACATACACGGACTGTCTCGTCTACATGGACGTCGACTGCAGACGAAAAAGATTTTCTCATTCCTTCGTAAAAATGTATAGTGCCAATGTGTAAGTAGCCAACGACGTTTGATTCCAGTGTCGCGTAAATTATAAAACATTATTAATAAAATTATACTGAACTTGTGATCGGATCACACTATCACACTTTACACTAGTTTGTATGGATGTATGGATGGATATTTGTTACCTCTTTTCGCTACTAGTTTGTATGGATGTATGGATGGATATTTGTTACCTCTTTTCGCTACTAGTTTGTATGGATAGATATTTGTTAGCTCTTTTCGCTACTAGTTTGTATGGATGTATGGATGGATATTTGTTACCTCTTTTCGCTACTAGTTTGTATGGATGGATATTTGTTAGCTCTTTTCGCTAGTAGTTTGTATGGATGTATGGATGGATATTTGTTACCTCTTTTCGCTACTAGTTTGTATGGATGTATGGATGGATATTTGTTACCTCTTTTCGCTAAACTACTGAACGGATCGGGCTGAAATTTTTCATTCACGTAATTCTAATCCCGGAATCAAACATAGGCTACTTTTTATCCCATAAATCAGTTCCCGTAGGATGAAAATCACCTTTTAATGTTTCCATAGAAAAACGCGCGCGAAGCCGCGGGGCGCAGCTAGTTAAATAATAAATGTCTTCTCACCTGACAAGCAACCAAGGTGCAGTAGACGGCGACTCGGGCCTTCATGCCCTTGTCCAGATACCCTCGCGCCCAGAAGAAGCCGGCCGGCAGGAACATGGCCGCGCCGATGCAGCGGCCCCACGTGCGGTGCGCGTACTCCATGTACCAGATCCATTTGAACTCTGATAGTGTGATGTGCTGGTTTTTACTGGAAATTAAATGTGTTTATGGTTTACTGTGTACAAATATTAAGTTTGTTTTAAAAAAACTATAAACCAACTTCAATTTTATGGTTTTCTCATGGATGCCATTGTCAGAACAAGACCAAATTAGAATGGGGAATGGGAATGTAAAAAAACATTAAAATTGGATCACCAAAAAAAATACAGTCGATCCTCCTTTTTTGAAGTCGGTTAAAAAGTCCTGCCATACACATTACACGACAGGAGATTAAGAGCCCCCCCCCCGACACGCAAAAAGGGCCCGCCTGCGGCCTAGTTGCGAAAACCAGCCTAGTAACAAGTTGTACACGACAGTTTGTCCATTGATTATGGATGTACGCTATTCAAAAGAGAAAAAAATATTTAAAGGTTTTTTTTTCTTTTATAACTAATATTGCTGCAAATTATGTTCTATATTTGTTTGATGTTATTTTTGGTGTCGGTTTAAAGAGTGTTGTTGGAGTAAAACCCATCCCAAGGTTTTGTATCCTCTAGTCTAGACTAGTCTACTATAAAGGCTTTTTCACAAGGTTTTGACTGTTTGAATTCATTTATTGATAGTTTTTGCAACACACTAGGGAGTTTGTTGTAGAAGCATTGCCCTGCATTAATTTTGTGTAGCCTAGTTGTGGGCACATAAATACTTTGGAATAGTAACTCACTACTTGTATTCCGGAAACTGCTGGTACGTCTGGAACTCTTTCTGCCACTGCTCCTCGCTGGTAGGAAGCTTCTCCCCCAGGAGCTTCCACGTCACCATGGATAGCCCTGACTCAGTCAGCCTCGTCACGCCACCTGAAGCATGCAAAATGAGACCTTAACACAATGGTTTCAGACTCATTTTTGAAAGAGAGAGTTGTGTTATATTAAACAAGAAATAATCTGTCTACTACTTAGCACTGTCTAAGCAGAGTTTTGCTCATTCTGACTTATCAGTGAAACAACTTAAAACAAATGAGTCTCTAACTCGGCAATTGCTTAAAGTTGAGAGGGTTTTTCTAAGTGTAAAAGTGTCATATCAAGTTGTGCATAAGTAAGGATGTAAGCAAGGGCAGTAGGCATGGCACACCTTGGAAGATTTTTTTATTTAGCATAGCATATAAACTGGGGCGCATATTAGTAGTAGCCTAACCATGGGTGTCATTAATGGCAAAAGTAATAGATTGTCTACTTACCTAAACCAGTTCAACTTGTGCATGTGAGGATGGCATGCTAGTTTTTTTTTTTTTTTATTGCTGATGGTTTAGCGTTTGGCTACCAACTCACTTTAAGAAAGCGAAGATATAAGATGAAGCTGATTATAAAATAGAATAATTATCTTTTAATGAACTTTCTCAATTGGCAGATTGATTCTTTCATAAATTAAAAAGTTCTGTTTCAATATAAATGAAACAAACATAAGTTTCAACAATATTTATTCAAAATGTATATAGGTACTATTGAAACAAAAAAATACTACAAAAGTAAATGGAATGAAAACTTATTATTAGAAATTAATATTGATTATTATAATTCCACTACTTGTACACATAAGTACTAATTTTGATATCAATAAATTTATTCATAAGTCACATATATATAAACCACATACATTTTATACACAAACTGCAACCTTATTAGTCCCTACTTAAAAGCAATACTGACCAACTGACAACTGATCAGACCCATAGTAATGTAATGTTACACCTAGTTTTAAAACAATAAACTCTTGACTTTATCTTTACTTTGTCCCGTTTGTAGTCTTAACCACAATATTCACAACATAGTACACGCTATAAAGCAGTACTACATATCCCAAGACCATACCTAGCACCACCGCGGTGAAGACCATGCCGCTGCAGCCCAGGAGCCAGTAGCCCACTGCTTTAGATGTCTTGGGCTTGGGTGCAGATGAGCAGAAGCGTAGGATGAGGCCATTTGATTTTAGTAGGTTGCTTAACTGTAGAGTAAAGGTAGTGTGATATAATATCAGCAGGTGGTGTGATATACTTAGTTAACTATGTTGTATAGATGATGCATGTAGACTATTAAAGTCACATCTTGTTCATAAACATGAAGATGATGTAAAACTAGAGGTTCTGGTCTCAAGAACTAATCTAGGTACCTACCAAACTCAATAATAGTCAAATTATTTTGATCATTACAAGCTGTACTCACTGTATAGGTATTATTGCTGTACTTAGCAGGTGTGATAAGCTGTCTGGACAGTGCATTACTGATTATGCCTTTCCTTGAGGACACTCCAAGCCTGCTCTGTGCTGCTCGCAAGGACGAGGTACATCTACATAGGTGGGACACGCTCCACATGTCTAGAGTTTATGGTCTATAAATAAGGAAATACCTGTTAATTAAATAACAAAAGAAACGAAGATTTTGTTTCTACCTGACGACAAGCGTATGATTTAAATACAGAGATTTCAAAAGAAAGCTTTGTCGAAACAACTACCCACAACACAATCGATCTTTCCACAATATTCTGTGTTATAAAATGTTCACACGGAAACTGATTGGAAAATAAATTTCCAAAATCCCACCCAAGGAACATAAATATAGTGTTATCAAGTGACGTATTTACACAACAGCTGATTGTCAAATTTTACATTTATCTAGTGTTGGCCTAAGGATTTATCGGAAAATGCGGTTTTTGGAAATTGCTTTACCGAGCAGTAGCCACGAGACACAGTCAGGTCAGGTCAGTATCATTATCATCATCATCAGCGCATTCCAATGAGGGCATGGGTAGTTATCCTATCATTCCTTAGTCTGTGGAGGCAATGTTTACGTGGACGGAGGGTGTTAAACAGGATTTGCTGAACGCCCGTGTCCCGTTATTAAACCAATAAAAATAAATAGTACCTTCTCGCAGCCGAGCTGAAAGCTACTTGCTTGGAGCAAAGGACGCAGTAAAGAGCACCCCAGAGGTCATTGGTCTGCGGTGTCCATCCCGCAGCTGACTCGGTTTTAAACAGGTGGGTAGGTACCTAGTTTAAATAATACAACAATTTCAGTTTTTGCAATTTTTTATTTTGTTTATATTTTTTAAAAGACCATACAGTTACTTACAAATTAGTGTTTTTGCACTAAAAACTTCAAAAATTATCATGCCACATTCATTTACATTACGCAAATTAGAGACTGGTAGGTACCAAACTTATGAGATCCCAACTAAATTTAAATTGAAGTGTTAGGTAAATGTAGTCCTTCCTTGCCTATGAAGCCTGTATCTACTCTGAATTTACTTAAAGGTATATCGGGAGGAACAACGTTACCTGGAGGGCTAGAGGTTAGACACCGTGTGCTGTCATAGTCAATACAGAATTAAATCGTTTCGAAAACAAACACGACACGGAGACCACGACATTTGCCGAAAACTGGGGAGCCAGCACTTTATTACTCTTCACACTACATGCACTAATTGCACATACCCCTAGGTAGGCAGGTAAACACCAAGGCGATTGCTGTCTTGCTTGACAAACTGTACGATAGGCTTAAATATTGGTCTCCAGTCGGTAAAAATTTTGAACTTGTTCTATACCTACATATTTTCTTTGTTTATACCATAGATTGGCAATGGTAAAGATGAAGGTAGCTAGGTGTTATAAGAAGTTAGCCTTCCATTTCTTTATAATCGTTAGACAATGATTTAATATTGGTAAGTGCGCTCTGGAATTCTCCTTCTTCTAATCCCTCTCCCACAAAATGGTGTACAAAAGCACGCTTTGAATACATCAACGAAAACTTCTTGCAGATGCGCTGCCACGCCACGCGCACTGCTGAGTTACTGGAAACCATCACCGCTGCCCTTTGCAGAGCTGCTAAGTCCCCACCAGGCACAGTCGTGGGTGGCATATAGTTCACACCGATCTAGAAACGATTTTACTTCTTGGTTAAATAGGAAGCTTATTTATCAATAAAAATAGAAAAATATTAAGGAATCAATAAAATTACCTTGAATCCTGTGGGAGACCATGAAACAAATTTTATCGATCTCATACTTTTGATTTGGTTAATTGACGTGTTGATGTCATTCTGATTCACGTCTCCCCTGAATAACAAGCAGCAAGACATGTAATATCCTTTTCTCGGATCACACTTGACCATTTGATTGGCAGGTTCGAAGCAGGACATCATAAGCTGCGCAGTCGAATTTGAATCATGATAAGCCTTGGCCGCTGAGACAAATGGTGCAAAGGTAACCAGGGGAAAATGTATTCTGGGATAAGGGATCAAGTTCGTTCTGAATTCAACCAGTTCCACGTTCAAAGCACCTTCAAACCTCATAGACGCTGTCATGCAGGAAACCACCTAAAAAAAGTTATGTTAAAAATATGTAGGTAGTTAACTACCAAATCGTATGTATTGAATCAACTGTTGCCGTGTGTTGCTGTCCCATAATTTGACCGACACCCGAAGTCTTTTGCGGTTTCCGTGGTTTTCTGAGTACTTACCTACCTACACGGGATTTGGGCATTTTCATCTGTACCTATGTCTGTGTTTCTCTTGTAGGCGTTGATTGTCTCTGTATCTACCATCGTTCCTACCTTATTATACCTACCGAAAATTGTAGTAGGTTCTTACCTGTGCGATAAGCCTATTTAAATTGGTGTAAGTTGGCCGGGGAACATCGAGACATCTTGCAAGGATATCATACAATGCTTCGTTGTCAAATATAAAGCAGACATCTTCTGTATCCATACATGCGTGTGTTGTGAGAACTGCATTGTATGGCTCAACTATGATCGGGGAAATCTTTGGCGAGGGATAAATTGCATATTCAATCTTTGATAACTTTCCATAGTCTTTAGTTAGGCCTTCCAGCATCAATGCTGTAAAGCCAGAACCAGTTCCCCCTCCAAACGCACGAAATATTATAAAACCCTGAAGGCAACTGCATTCCTCTGCTTCGAGCCGAACTCGATTAAGAGCCAGGTCGATCATCTCTCGACCCACACCAAAGTATCCACGAGCGAAATTACTTGCAGCGTCTTCTTTGCCAGTTAAAAGGCTGGAGGGACGGAAAAGCTGCCGATACGCACCTGTTCTAATCTCATCTGAAAGTAGGCAGGTACAACAATGTGTGTAGTTTCGGGGTCACGAAAACACATTATCTAGTGTCTCTAACTGTTAAACCACAAACCAATAGGAGTAGGTTCTAAGTCCACCATGACGACTCTTGGGACCACTTTTCCCGCTCCAGTTTCAGTGAAGAAAGCTCCACTGCTTCGGTCGTCATCTGCGAATGCCATGATACCGTCTGGTCTGATTCCATGTTCGAGACAGTAAAGTTCCCAGCATGCATTAGCTATCTGAACACCTGATTGACCTATATGAATCTGGATGACTTCTTTCTGAAAACATGATGAATCGGTTAAAAATAGGTAGTCAGGTTGGCTACATGATGCAGTCACATAATTTATTGGGACTTTTTATGAACTTAGCACCGTCACAGCATTGTTTAAACCGGGCTTCTCAACTTACTACACCCATGACATGAATTTAGAATTTATTACGGGTAATTTTGTAAAAATATTATAAAATTAAGCTACATTAATGTTTACATTTTTGCAACTTACAAAAGCATAGAGAAAGTAGCTACCTTCCAAATTACCCTCGACGTAGATACCCACCTTTTCCCTCTTTACAAAATGCACAACTGACAGCACAAGTCTGTTTAAAATTTATTCAAAATCTATAGGGCTTTTCTCGGAAGGGGAGGGTGATTTTCTTCGTCCGTGGCTTTTCTCGCTTTGAAAAATCGTGAAAAACGTGGATGAAAAAAATCACAGCTTCTTCTGCAGTCCATGCATAGAGTTTATAATTATAGTACTAAACTCGATGAGTCCATGGTTTTTTTTAAGTAGGTAGGTACAGTCCGACCGGAAAGAGTAGAAAATAAATGAGGGCGCCACAATTGTTTACAATTTACATGGTATCACCATGTACTATGGCTACTACGTTTTGATACTTAATATTTTCAAATATATTTATAACACACTAGCTGCGCCCCGCGGCTTCGCACGCATTGTTCCTATGGAAACATTAAAGGAAACATTAATAGGTGATTTTCATCCCATGGGAACTGATTTATGGGATAAAAAGTAGCCTATGTTTTATTCCAGGATTAGAATTACCTGTATGCAAAATTTCAGCCAGATCCGTCCAGTAGTTTTGGCGTGAATACGCGTGAATTTGTACATACCTATTTATTCAGAATTTTTACATGTTGTTGATGATGATCTTACATACCTAAACCAAAGAGAATACAATAACTTCGTACATATTGTACCAACACGGACTCTTACGAAGTTATTGTACCTACCTATTCTCTTTGACTCTTTGACACGGACATTCGAGCAGCGCGGGGCGCCCCGCCGGCGCCGCGCCGCCGCCGTTTTCATACAATAGGTGTTTTAGGTGTCAAACATGCACCCTGTCTTGGGGCGCTACAAATTTCCATAATACTAGACTAGATAGAATTTTATTAAATAAGTAGTTTCAAATAATATCTTTGTCTTGGCTCTGCTGCCATTATGTCATGTCATTTAAAGTTGACAAGAAGAAGGTGGCCAGGCGGCAAGTTTTGTAATGTCATGTCATTGTCATGATAAATAGGCTAAACCAGTGGTGACAAGTTAGGGGTTTCCCCCCTAAATTTGGGGGTAGAAAATATTTGGGGTTTTTTTTAGGGGTAGTAAATATTTGGGGTTTTTTAAGGGAGGGTAAAACCTGCAATTAAATGGCGAGAGAAGCGAGCCAATTTTTCGTAATGTCTAACGGGTGCTGGTAAAAAAGTTTAGAAGAGTTACGTCGCCGTTTAAAGTTTTTACTAGACTTTAAACACTACTATACTCTAGGGTTTCACATGAACCTAGCAAAACTAAAATATAGTCATAGTTATGTTTTTGTGTAGTATAGGTTAAAAAGACATGCATAACATTCATAGATGCACGCGTCTCTGTTGATTGTTGTGATAATTTCCAAAGTTTAGTTTGTTTTTTTTTTTTAGTTGATTGTTTTAGTGGCTTTGGGGACTACAATACTAAAAATAAAGACAAATAAGTGATGAAACTCTAAACTCTCATGTCTCTGAGAAAAATTGAGAAGTGATTTGCACTATACAAAAAGAAAACTAAAAATAAACTAATTTTTTTAGGGGTTTTTAGGGGGATTTGAATAAATACTTGGGGGTAAAATTTGGTATGGGTTGGCAACACTGGGGTAAACTCGTAGAAGGAGAAACTTAAATAAATGGGGTAAACTTCCAACCAAAGAGCATACAATACAATAACTTCGTTCGCGTATTCGTACTTCCAACCAATAAAAACAAATAGGTACCTACCTACTTAAAGGAGGTTTATTTATTTGTTATCTCGTGAATAAAACTACAACCGGACGCTGATTATTCAGATTGTATGTCGCTCCTTCTAGATCTGTGAGTTACCATACTTTCCATTTTATTTACGTAAACTATGAATTTCACCGGCAAAGTTGTGATTGTTACCGGTGCGAGCTCCGGCATTGGAGCTGCAACTGCTGTATTCCTATCCAAGCTAGGAGCTCGCCTTGCTCTCATTGGCAGAAACGTCGAGAACTTGCAGAAAGTGAGCAAGGACTGTGATAAGTCAGCAGACACCTTCGTACTACCAGCAGATTTGACTAAGGAAGCTGATATCGAAAACATCGTCAAAAATACCGTGGACCATTATGGGAAATTAGACGTTCTAGTCAATAATGCCGGCATCATCGAGACAGGTACGATTGAAACCACTACTCTAGCCCAGTATGATAGGTTGATGAACACTAATGTCCGAGCTATCTACTACCTCACCATGCTGGCGACCCCACACCTTATCAAGTCGAAGGGAAACATTGTTAATGTCTCGAGTGTGAATGGCATCAGATCATTCCCTGGCGTGCTGGCCTACAATGTGTCCAAGGCCTCAGTGGACCAGTTCACCAGATGTGTTGCTTTAGAGCTAGCTCCCAAAGGTGTCCGGGTCAACTGTGTGAATCCCGGAGTTATACTGACAGAGTTACAAAAACGGGGAGGTTTAAATGACGAACAATACAAGGCCTTTTTGGAGAGAAGCAAAGAGACCCATGCACTCGGTCGTCCAGGGAATCCCGATGAAGTGGCTGCTACTATTGCTTTCCTGGCTAGCAACTTGGCTAGCAACATCACTGGGGCCAGTGTGCCTGTGGATGGTGGACGTCATGCCATGTGCCCTCGCTAAGTTTAAAAAATCAGGTGTCTTAATATTTTAGTCATTTAAGAAAAAGTGTACAATTTATACTCAAAAAGTCATGTTTTGTTCATTTACAAATACTTTGTAAAATTTTATAGAAGTTGCATTTAAAAATAAAACTTATAAAGTTTATAATGTTTATTTAAATAATTTACAACTATCATTCACCTTAGCACACTCGTAATTAATTATCACAATTCCTATTAAAATAAGTAAAACTAATTTGCCTACAAACAAATAATCTAATTTAACATCTCATCAAGACAGCCTTGTAAAAGAAAATGGTGGAAAAAGAACTTAAGTTGCTGAAAGAATTTTTGAATGTACAACTATTTTATAACCAGAAAATCACACATGATGTGTAGAATTATCATGGCAGCAGCAGCATTTGTGCTGGAACAGCAGCAAAGAGTTTTTTGGCTTCTTCCACACAAGCTTTGATGATTTGTTCGAAGGCAAGGGGCGCGATGTCGCGTATCACAGGCTCCCAGTTTGCGTTGATTACAGTATGGATTGTTTGACCTGCAACAGATAAAGGGTTACATAACTTTTGAAGCAATATAATTGTGAGATAATGAAATGTAGTAAGTACATTGTTGTTATGAGGTTATTTTTGATGAAATTGCGCTGGAGCCCACAAGGATCAATTTAGGTCCATTTTTATTGAGCCATGTCATGAAATGTATGGTAATGTTTTTTTTTAGATTGTTGATAATTAAGGTTAGGTATGTTATGTTGTTGATAAAGGCGCTTATGTAAGCTTATCTTGAATGTCGGTATTTACTTTCGTTATCAGCGAATATGTTATGTGAATGCGAGATTATTTTTGTGTATATTGTAGGTAAAAAGTACCTATGGAGAATTTTTGATATGAAATTATGAAAAAAATGTTTTTTTTATGAAGGAGATTGTAAATCAATTCATGCTGAATACAATTATGTAAGTAAGTGGAAATTCATGCAGATCAGTAACAACCAATAAACAACATAAAGCGAGCAGCCGAAAGAAGCCTCCAGAACCTAATGATCCAACCATTCACGGCAGTAGTTGGTTGGCAGGAATGGCGGTGAAGAACTGCTGCACTTTCTCGACGCAGCTCTGAATGATCTGTTTGATGGCCCCAGGAGCAATCTCTGACATTATGATCTGCCAGTTCTCGTTTGTAAACCTTTCGGTTGTTTCCGCTGGAAGATAGAGTGGTGAGGTGTTATTATGTGCGATATTTAGCACGTGGTTCAGCATTGGAAGATAGATAGAAAAACGATCGTGTAAACCCGCGGCGTCTATTCTAGTTTCTTTTAAGATCATACTGAATAGATTGGATACGCTGGCCGCAACTTTATTGCTATTGGGTTAACTCGACTTGTTAAACCTTATAAATTGTTAAAGTGCATGTAACGTTGGTTCGTAAATCACCTGTTCTTGACCCTTCAAGTTGTGAAAGACTGTAGGTACAGTCAGATGTTTTGTAAGGTGCCGTGTCCATTCAAAGTGCTGTTTTGTCACAGGTTGTTTAAGAACCATTATGACCGATGTTCGTATTGAAATCGTTTTGAGGTCAAGGCTTTTAATGTTTGTATTGAAATATAATGTGTGATCTTTTGTTTACTAATACTTTATATACTTATCTATTGAAGTTATAAGAATCTTCTGCTATAGGTTGTGTCTTACCTAATTGTCGATTTCCATTGAACAAGTTTTGGAACTTGAACTGCGCGCGGTCCATCTTGTACTGGTCTTTGTAGTTGGTGATCACCCAGTGATCGTTTCTCGTTTCGAAATCGTACTTTATGATGATGTTCAGGTTCGCTGTTGAGAAAATAATAGAGATTTGGTAAAACATCCTTTATCAGAGTGTACCTGCTGACCTATGACAATGACAATGGCCCAAGTCTCTAGCAATTTTCAGATGTTAAAATTCGCTCTTGCGGGCTGTCCTATCTGCTCTCCCAACGCCTTACGAAGTCCTTCAATTGTATGTTTGTTAATGCTACTTTCTTTATTCAGATAAAGATGTGGGTTAGCCCCTACAGATAACACTTACTAACTTACCTACTAAGAACACGAAAGGAATTGCTCGCTTCCCTTGTTAACTTAGAACTTGAGCAAGTCGGTCGTTCACCTTGTTTGACCCATCATTGAATTGTGTCGTAAGTTCAGCGTTTTAATGTGGTCAAAATGCCTGTTGGCCATTAAATATTATAATATGTAAAAATCCGGTTGAGTTTTCAATGACCTCCATAGCAAACTGAGCTTGTTGTCTATAAGCTGCAAGAGCGATACACATATTTCGTACCTATACTTCTTTAGGAAAGTTTTAAATCATGATGACTCGATAACTGGTTGGCTTGTTACGTACTAAAGGGAGTATAGTTATCTGATGGTTATAAGTTTTTTGCGGAAGCTTCAGGAACGATGTGATTGGTTCTTTAAATTTTGTAAGAAAAGCTTACGTTCAAGATTGGCTTGTTGCTACAGTAGGTACTCATACTCACTAATCTTTATTTTGGCAGGCCCTTTGCCTCGGATCGGCAGAATGAGCACCTGTCCGTCCATATCGTACTGCGCCTTCAGAGTCACGTTGGCTGTGAAGTCCAGCGTCGCCTTTCCCTTATCGGGGTTGATCCTGGACAATAAAATAATGTTGTGGGTTAGGGGATCTATTGCTTATCTCATCAGCTGCCTGTTGCCTATTAACAGGCTAATCTGTATGTTTATAGACGAGTAGATTGGTAGGAAATAACAAGTTTTGGTCTGGTAGCGATCTTACGATAGCGTAGCGTCTCAAAGGGTAGGTAGGTACTAGATAGATAGCTAGATAGACTCTTTATTGGGTACACACACAAACAGCACAGGAAAAGTACTAAATCAGTCGGGACATCGACTTCTGTGGCGCGGCGGGGGAAGGTCCGCCTGCGTCGCAGAATTGGCGTACCTATTCGATTCCCGCCCCGGGACAAATGCTTGCACGATCTGCAGATAATTTAATTAAATGATTATTTATCGGGTATATATCGCGTACCTTTGTTTTTATTTCCCCTACGTTTCTACCGCATTACAGCGATCGTGGTCACGGGGCAACACCCGATAAATAATCATTTAATTATGTTATCAAATCGCGAAAGTTTAAAAAGTTTTACTGCAGATAATAGTTCCGGGTGCTCTGGACGTTTTCTATGTATAATTAAACAAAAATTATATTAGGTAGTGTATTGTAGTGTATTGTAGTGTATTGTATTAAGTAAGTATATCAGTTATCGAGTACCCATAACACGACTTATTCACAAGCTCAGCTAAATTTGGCGCTAGATACTGCTGTGTGAATGAATTGTCCAACATTATTAATTTATTTACCTACTTATATGGAATGACTAAGAAGGCCTGCACCTACGTCAGTGAGCTACTGAATTGGACGGGGTAAACTAGTACCCTCTATCCACCACGCAAGGGCCGACCCCTGGAAAGAGTTTGGTAAGCACTTACTTGTAGTGATTAACCCTGGATCCTCGAAGACCAGTAACAACCGTATCCGAAAAGACGATCTTCAAGGCAGGATTATCCACATTCACAGTGCCCAACTGCACTGGGTCGAGTGGCGCGATGCCCAGCTCTGGGATTCCGTCTGCGAACGCTGGGGCGGCGACTGCGATCACCTTTTCTACGCACTGGTTTAGGTTGGGAGCTGATCGCGAGCATGGCGTTATGAAGGATGCTGGAAGGAGACAGATAGATGGATAATTTATTCAATACAAACACGTTAGAAGTGCATTAAAGCAAAATGCACTTACTTAAATTTTGTCATGTACAATCTATTATTTTCTCACAGTGTATGTTAGTTATTTTATGGCAGAGATAGCATTCGTCAATTAGTTAACCATCAAAAGGTTAAAGGTTGGAATTTCTTGGATCTATATAAATTGCCAAAATAACATCTCTATTTATTTATCGCTCATTAGATGACGTCATTCATTATCTACCGATCAACTAAGACCTATATCGTATCCATTTTGAATGGAGCATAAACGTAAACAAACCGCACATGCTTAACCTAAAATTCACTTTGTTGGCGCGTCCTTTTATACGTAATTTACATTACTTGTCGATTTTAGATCCTCCCTTCAATAAAAATTGCTTACAATGATATCTGAAACCCGACGCCAAGCAAGTGAGATTTTGTTATTTGTGTCGTACTTTGTTTACTAACATGCTTCATTCAAAATGGATAAACCATAAGTAAACTTGACTTAGCCGACGAACAAGTTAAACAATCTTGATTTACTTTAGCAGGATACCAGTTAACTTGCTTGGTTATAAATCTATTACGACATTGCATAGGTTTAGTTTTTTAACCCTTGAAAATACAAATTAATTCTTATTCATAATTAGTTATGTTATTTATTATTTCCGGAAACAAGCTTGTGGCTTTGTTACTCGTACAAACAAAAAATAAAATAAATAAAGCTGGAGTTTTCACACATGATATGTGTAGGTTAGGTACCTACGTAAGGACTAATTATTCAAAGAAATAGTTTGAAGATGTCCGTTTTGACGCACCAACTATCAGATCAGAGAGCGAGTCGTAGGTACCTACTTGGCAATCAAGCAACAAATCTCGGCGTGCCTGCTCACGGGAGATTGGTCAAGAATACTAATAGCCCTCTCGACAGGTCAATGTTACACAAGTTATTGTGCTGAGCAGAAGATATGCACGAGTCTGAGATCACAAGACTTGATCTATTGAGCTTGAGGTAGGAGATTGATACCGCTGTAATACAAAACGTTAGATAGGTATCTACTTAGTGAGCGCTTGTTTAAAAAAAGAGTTACTACAAAACTGCCAACCAGTAATGACCATTTACAGTTAGACACGGTTTAGACATAGTTTAAACGAGAGTTAAACCCATGACACTGTTTAGCTAAACGCGTGTTAGACCAGTGTTTACGTTGGTTTTTGAAGTACCTACCGCTGTTATTTGTATTTATTTTTATTTATTTATTCCATCGTTAGGTACCTACACTTAATGTTACTTAATGTCGTAACATAGGTAGGTACTATATTTATAAAAACAATAACACACAAAACTTTGTTATGCATAGGAGTAAGTGTCTAAAGAACAGTTCCAGTTCAAATTGGTAATTAATTAGGTAAGTATCTACCTAGATCACTGATGATCAGAGTCTGGTTCCTAGCCGTGCCAGGTATTGTATATGACAAACACTACAGAATGATATCGAAAAAGATATGGTTAGGTTCATCCCATGAAGTTTCCGTGTGTTATGTGTTTTCTCGTGTTGCTCTTTGTTTATTGAGTAGGCGTGGAAACACCTTTAGCGAGCGTTGAGCCTCAGAGTCGAAACAGCTAGGTCAATGTTACAAAACGTGGCCGGACCGGTCCTGCACGTGAGCGAGGGATCTGGTGCAACCATGCAGCGGAGCCGTTGCAAGAGTGACCGCCGACACTCTCTCTTATGTAAGGTTTTTTATACGATTTTAGTTACGAGTGTTTGGTTAGGAAACTTTGGTTGGATTTTAGTGCTTCCTCTTGCCATTTAACGACCTCTATGGCGCGGCGGGCGTAGGTCCACCTGAGACGTAGGAGGTTGCGGGTTCGATTCCCGCCTGGGAAAAATGTGTGTGCGATCTGCAGATATTTGTTGTTTTCTATTTATGATAAAAATGTGGGAATACAGAATTTATTTATTACACCATAATGTAACATATATCAACTATAAACAACTGGGTATATCAACTATCTAGTAAGTACTAATAACAGAAGCTCTGCTAAGCTAGCGTAGGCTAGATGATGCTATTTGGTTTGTCCAACGTTATTTATTATTTGAACACTCAGGCAAGAAAAACTGAACACCTTTATCATTCAACACATCTTAGGGAATATAATCAAAATCATTCGGGATTAGACTTTCTAAGATGGGTAGATTAGCTTCTGTTCTTCTTCTGTCCTCAGGAGCGCCAAACACGTTATCAAACCTTTACTTCATTTGATACTTGGCTGCACAACACTACACTATCAACGTCCATAAACACTATTCGCTGCAGATGTTCTCTAGCCTCTGTAAGCACTATATCGCTCTAGAAACGCTCTAGAAATTAATTTAAACCTCTACATAACAGATTCGTTACAAGCGAGATACCTAATTTCCAGAAATATCATAATGATCTAGTACATACCTAATTTAAGTTAATTTTATCTAGCTTATACCTAAGTTTTCCTTATCTTTAATTCATATTTTTACTGTGTAACTTTTTTACACTATTCCCACTGATTTCACGATTGTTTCTGCATTGTTAGTTTAGTTGACTCATAATTTGCAAATACAAGTCTTTATTTAGGAACATAATTGGGGTAAAATAACAGGGATGGGCAGCGATACGACCTGCAGAAGTATAAAACTGTATCGCCCTGTATTTTAGAAAATCTTAACTCAATTTTTTTGACTCTGTATATAATGTGTTTTTTTAAGTTGGGTGTCCATAAATAAATAAAGAAGTAATAATTTTAGTAGGTACTCGGCATCTTACTTTTATCTAGAGCTAGTTAGTTCATCTGAGAGACGCAAAAAAGTTTGACACAGTTCAGTCCGTGACCGATTGGAGTAATACATGATTCTTTGCACATAACCGCCTTCCAATCTGTAAAGAAAGTTGACTGACCAAGATCACCAAGTTATCGGTAAGAAAATAAATAAAATAATCCGAGTTCAGCTGACTGTAGACTGTAATAAGGATATTATCTAACATCTGGCAGTTGCGTAGCTAGCTAGCTAACCTCTTGTCTAAGTGCTTATTTTGTATGTCTAAAGAAATAAACGATTTGACTCTGACTCTGACTCTAGCTGGACAAGGGACAAGGGCCCCGGTGCATACAGAAAGAATCGGGCCCTCACCTCGCACTCCTGTCCACGTAGCTTAAACTTATATTGGCCTTCAAACAGGGATGAGAATAGGATGCAGTGTGTTGAACTTATCCCTATGACCTGCCTAGGATAAATTATGGATTTCCTCTCTATGAGGGTAGAAACTATAAAGATTCTAGAGAATAGTAGAGATTGCATAAGGTACTCATAGGTGTGTGATAAAAGATAATTAATTATGTTTTAAAAAACTACAAACCGACTTAATTTTTTATAGTTTTTTCATGAATTTTTATGGATCCCATAGTCAGAACTGAATAAAATTAAAATCAGACGACACAGGAAGCACCAGCTTTCATATGAAAAAAGAATCATGACAATCGGACCACCCAGTCAAAAGTTCTGAGGTAACAAACATAAAAAAAATAGTCGAATTGATAACCTCCTTCTTTTTTGAAGTCGGTTAAAAATGGGAATAAACAACGACCCACGTGATCATATCAAATATTATTATAGTAAATGTTGATGTTCATCACACTAATATTATAAAGGCGAAAGTTTGGATGGATGGATGTTTGTTACCTCTTCACGCCAAAACTACTGAACGGATCTGGCTGAAATTTTGCATACAAGTAATTCTAATACTGGAATAAAACATAGGCTACTTTTTATCCCATAAATCTGTTCCCGTGGGATGAAAATCACCTTTTAATGTTTTCATAGGAACAACGCGTGCGAAGCCGCGGGGCGCAGCTAGTTTAAAATATAACAATTAATAATTTTGACTGCGAAATTAGCCTGAGAGTGATTATGATTAGCTTAGGTAGGTTTTCACCATACTAACAAAAACCTTAGACGATAAACGTTCAAAAATGAGTAAAAGTACCTGAAGGACAAGTAAGGACTTTAATTTCTTTATATTTTCTATTATTTTATGTTTTATGGATTGTAAATCACTATTTTCTACCACCTTCATCACACTCTCACAATAATATTATAAATGCGAAAGTTTAGAATTTTTGTTGTCGTTTGTTACCTCTTGACGTATGAAAATAAATAGAAATAATAACTAAGAAAAATGATAAAAATAAAAATTCTGAATACGCATAAATAGGAAAAAAAATGTATAGCTATAGCTTGGCTAGCTCTAAGCTTGAAATCATACATAGGCGGCTTTTTATCCCATAAAATAGCCATAAATAATCTTATACGTTTCCATAGGAACAACAAGTGCAAAGCAGCGGGCAGAAACTATAAGATAGATATAGAAAATAAATGAGTAGATCCTTGCTCGTGATTGTTTTGTTAAAGTTAAACAATGAAAAGTAAGAAATAATGAGCTGCTGTAATTTAACAAGCTGCAGTTGCAGGTTGCATCAGCTGCAGGAAACGTTTCCCATTGCACAGCACATGGCATTGTTGCGATACTTGGTCATGGTTCATTTGTTCAATCCTTCTTTCGTGACTTGGAAGGAAGAAGAGTTCGTGGGAGAGTTGGCGTTTGAAATGAGAGTTATTGAATAGAATAGAATAATCTTTATTGTCAAAGGTGAAACACATTAAAATCATAAATATACAAAATTTCAGTGTACAGGCTAAGACTTGTCAAATTTAAACAAATTTGGAAAATATTGGTGTTTACCTACATGCCTATTAGTTTCAGCCGCATTGCCGATTTGAGATTTCAGATAAAAAGTAGGGGAAATGTTGCAAATGAGGGTTTACTGCTAATTTGATACCTAGTTTAAAAACAAACTAAAAATCAACATTAAATTCCTTAATATTTACACTGTCTTAAAGTTTTGCGAGACTTGGGAATAATTATTTTGGGACTATGTCGGGACTTTTATACAGTACAATTACGCAGATATCAAAAACATATATTTTGCGTAGGTACAGCCAAACATACAACCGGAAAAAGTAAGTTTTTAAAGTAGTTAAAAAAGAAACACAAGCAACAGAGCTGTTCTTATTTAACTGGTTTCAAAATGTTACATAAAACGCTGTGCAACCCTGAGCAACAAATAACCTAGAAAACTTTTTTTTCCAGTAAAAAAGGTTGCACTGTTTTTTCCTTATTGGTCTCGATTACCTAATGGTGATCTTCAAGAAGCAGTAAGGAGGTACACATAATGTATGTGAGACCAGTGCTCAAGTCACCTTGGTGGGCTCTCCCGAGCGAGGCATTGAAGCACTCTCGGAGCAATGGGACGAGACATTGACACGGTAGCTATGCAATCACGTATTATCAATGGTGTAAACGGTACATGACAGTGTCGTTTGCCCAATTAATGGTGCTGGCCAATGGTGCAAATGACACTACGGGACTTTATCGACCTCTGAACTTTAGAAACGGACTGCTGTGAGGATGAAGATGGTGAAGGAAGATTGGACCTGTGAAACTGAAAGGAAGTAGCGAACTGAGGAAAACTTAGAGAGGTCAAGAAAACGATGATTGGGAATTAAAAAAAGAACATACATTCGAGTTTAGAACTTTTTTTTGAAGTTGGTTAAAAATAACCGATTTGGTGCGCGGGTAAAGGTCCGCCTGCGACCCAGGAGGCTGCGGGTTCGATTCTCGGTGTTTGTACGATCTGCAAATATTTGTTCCAAGTCTCAAATAGGTGTTCTGGGTATTTTCCATGCTAATATAATAAAAAGATTTATAGGTAATGTATTAAGTAGGTAGGTACCTTAATCATCTACACTCGAGAGCAATGAATCCGGGTCACTTAAAGAATGTTAAAAATCTCGGAAACTAAAAATGATAGGTTAATGCAATAAATTGTATTTAATAGACAATGTAATACTCCTTAAATGAAAGTAAAAAAAATATGAGTCACCATACATTTTATTAACACAAAATTACATAAAGAAAAAAACTGCTGATCTCTCCTTAAAACAAAAATAGGAAACATGAAATTTTTGAACTTTATTACGATTTTCTTGAATTTTAATACTTCGTATTGCCTCCTCGTGCTTCCATTACTGCGTTTACGCGGTTTGGCATGCTGTACACCAAGTTCCTTATACGATTTTGGGGAATATTCTCCCATTCCTCTGTGAGAGCAATTTTGAGCTCACGAAGCGTGATTGGGGGAGGGTTTCGTTGTTTTACGCATCTGCCTAGCTCGTCCCAAGCATGCTCGATCGGGTTGATATCCGGGCTGCGCGCTGGCCACTCCATACGAGTAATGTTCATCTCTTGAAGGTAGTCATTCACAATCCTACCTGTATGAGGTCGGGCATTGTCATGCATAAATATAGCATCCTCACCTAAATTGACCATAAATGGACCAACGTGATCATTGAGGATTTCTTCCACATATCTTACGCTAGTTAAAGAGCCGTTTTCTATGATCACCAGCTCTGTGCGACTTTCAGAAGAAATTCCGGCCCACACAAGTACAGACCCACCACCGTAGGCTACTTTTTCTTCGATGCATGCTTGCTTGAATCTTTCCCCTGGTCTTCGATACACTCTGTGTCTTCCATCGTGCTTGTAGAGCATAAATTTTGATTCGTCGGAGAACATAACTTTTGACCAATCTTCAATACTCCAATTTACGATTTTTAGGATTCTTTAAGTGACCCGGATTCATTGCTCTCGAGTGTAGTAGGTACACCCATAACACAAGGTTCTGCTTAACTTGATGATTATGTGTGGATTGTTCAGCATTATTTATTTATCTATTTATAAATATAAAAAAAAACAAAGAAAATATTAAAAACTGTAAGAAAATAGCGCGCCCTCGGGAATCGAACCGTCTTCAATTCCAACTACACTCATATTCCAAAATCAGTCTCACTGTAATTTATAATTTAAGTATAGAGTTCAGATAATTTAAATTGATTCATATAAGTATAATATATAGTAATAATAATATGACTCGCATATTTATTGCACGCCGCGCAGGCTGAATACAATTACTAAAATAGTTATAAAATCTGTCATTGTAAGTACTATATTTTTGGAATATCAAATTAACAATTAGATTTGATTTAAAAAACCGTAACATATCTTGTTGTTAACGTGCCGTTGTCTATCGTTGTGTAAAAAACCGTAACGTATCGTAATCTTTACCAAACCAAAAAAATTCAATGACTTTCACGACAGGATATCATTGAGGAACTCCGATGGAAAGCTCAACCTTTAATGGCCCTTCGGTTTAAAATGCCGCCGGTGCTGAAGCGACTGGTCTACGTGCCAGGCCATCAGGAGTTTGAAGGTGAAGGTATACCTAAGGGCATACCTGTCACTACGAAATGAATCAATCACAAAACCAGGTAACTATTGGGTAATACGAGTAGGTGCTTGTTGGTTTCGTTGGAACTAAAAGGAAATGGCTATTTTATAATCTCTATGGAAATGGCCGATTCGTTATTTTTTAAAATAATACGAAAGAGGAGTAGGTTTTACATAAGTTCGGTTATTGATGTATATGTTTGTTTTTATGTAATATCGTTCGTAAATTTTTCGTCTTTCGCCATTGCACAGATAATGTATTGAATCAAATCAAAAAAACTCCCGGGAGATTATTATATTTTAATTGAAATATTTAAATAGGTAGGTATTGATTGATTGGGTGAACGATGTTTTTTTAAGGGATTAGAATATGTATTGATTCCGCTAGGTAGAGTCTCAGGTTAACCAGGTTTAAGGTACCTAGGTAATATTAGACAATTTTATCTCGACAAATTTTAGAATACTCACGTAATTTAGACGCAGCTGCCACCGACCAGCAAACAGCCGCAAAAATACACAATCGCACTTGCATTATAAAGTTAATTAATTAAAATATTTATAAAGAAAGTAAAAACCGGTGCCTTCTATCACGGTCATCAACGAACTGTGCCAATGTTTGGGTACAAATGCCTTTTATAGGTTGCGCAAGAGTGGACGCCGCGCTCCGGGCTGAAATAACCACCGACTAACAACTGCACTGTTGTAATGTGTATACTACTGGCGGATGAGTCCGTCTCGCTGCAAAGAGGGAGGTATACTACAAACACGGAGGCTTGGGAACACCCCTTGACTAAATCGATGCATCAGACAGGTCAGCAGATGGATCCTTTCCTTGGGCGCTGTGCGAACTTGTATACGTTGTGGATAAGCTGGAGAATACATACGTTTTTGGGAAAAGGCAGCTTAATAGCAGCGTACCTATACTACAATTGAATGTGCTAGCGTTAAGATTTTGACAAGAACCAAGAACCCATGTTTCGTGTTATTTATCGTTCAAGTTGTTCTATCGTATCGTAATCTTGTTTGTGTGACCTACACTGCACGGCCAGACACAAAACGGGGCTGAAGTATCTCAAGAAGGCATCAACCCCTTCCACACCCACAAAAAAAGCTGAAACGAAGCTGTCAGTCACCTAAAGTCCTGCTCCGATACTTCAAGGAGCTGAGCTGGTTAGGGCCTGCTTAGGCAGGGGGATAATGCACAATACACTCCTATGCGAGACGTCCGTGCAGATCTTAGTTTCACTAGAATTACAATATATAAATATTTCACATAGAATAAGAATTAGTAGATATCGTATATCGTTCATTTTCGTTTTAGTCGTGCGCCCTGCGGCACACGCGATGTTTCTATAGAAACGTTTAAAGGTGATTTCTATGCCACGAGAACTGATTTATGACATAAAAGGGGTACTGATATATGTATGTTTAATTCCAGGATTAGAATAACCTGTATGCAAATGCCTGAATTTCAGCCTGAAAACTACTGAACAGATCAGTTCTGGGGTGAAAAGGTAATAAACATCCATCCATATCCATATCCATGTATTCATACATCCAAACTTTCGAATTAATAATATTCAGTCAGAGTCAGAGTCAGAGTCAAATCGTTTATTTCTTTAGACTTACAAAATAAGCACTTAGACAAGTCTATTTTTTACTATATAAACAGCTTGATAAATAGTGATTACTATCAAATAAGAAATAAGGTGCAATTTACTCTAATTCACTTTAATTTGTTGTCAACTAACGGAAGAAGTGAAAAAGAAACCACTAGCAAGTTTATCGCTTATCAACTAATACAATCTTAGCATAACTAAATCTAGACTTACATACTATGTCGGTGTGGAACTGGACGACATTCGGCCAAGCATTAACATCATTAACATAATCATCTAAGGAGTAATAGGCTTTCTTGATAAGATTTAGTTTTATGTACCTACAGTTTAAATTTACGAATAGGGAGCTCAGTTGCTTCATCAAGGATAGAGCTACTCAATGTGTACTGGCGAAAGATTAAAATTTTGCACCTGCACCTAAACGCATTCCGTATGAAGATATCGTTAGTAGCATAGAAGAGACAATGATTCGGAACAAAATACCTACTCATGACGCCGAAACACTGAGACAAGCAAGATGCTGCGATTGTTCTCTGAAAGTCAAGGTTACCGAAGTCGAATAATACCCCAGAAGAGCAGGCAGCAGCGCTTCAAATGCTTCGAGCAACAAAGTGTGGGCACCCAATAACTACTCATTTAATCACACACAATCATACAGCTAAGTAAATAGAGGAACTGAATACCTAAGTAAGTACCTACTTATGTATTCCTAAAATAATTAAGTAAGTACCTAATTACTCGGGAAAACACCGAGACCCGGAACAAAAAATTAACTACTTACCTAATAATGAAGTAAATAAGTAAAACTTATTATTATTAGTAAAAATCAACCATTTAGCCACTTGATATGTTTATCGGTTGTGTAGTGCTAACTTCATCTTGCGCAAATTCACATAAAAACTTGTATATGGACGGTACATACTCACCTAGGTGCTTGCCTGTTTTTTTATAATTACCTATTCAAAACACCTTCATACTCGGAAATATTTGAATTGATATTTTTTGGAGGGCATTTTTACCTTAGACCCAATGTCCTAAGTGTCACGGTTGATGAGAAATCTTCTTATCGTTTTTGTTTGTGGTTTTAATCTGACAAAAAAATAATTTTGCCGTATCCTGCAATGTGTTGCCGTAGGTACCTTATTTTAAACAATTTCACTTTAAATTAAATAGTTGTGAGCATTGATTGAAGGTCGTAAATCTGCTTAAAAGTTATTAAATAATATGATTATTATTATTCGTTATTGAATATTAGTTTATTTTGAACGAAATATAATAGAATTAGATAATTAATCATTGTGAGTTATTGATTAGGTACAACGGGATATTAACTATGATTTTAGTTTTGAGCTTTCTTTTTAAATATCCCGTGTAAATAACTTTAGTATCAATAACCATGATGGATTTAAAAGGTAATAGTCCATTGAACCAAATAATAGACATTAATAAGAAATAGTATATTTACAATTAAAACTTTTCTATTCATTACAAAAAGTAACTAATATTTTGTATTCAGCTTTTGTCTTTTGGCTTTTCTCCATAAAAAAAGACTTGAACGCGCTCTTGGGTGCTACGAAATATTGGTTCGCTGTGACAGCTCTACGAACCTGTTTCAAAATCTTTGTTTCATATTTATCTTTTAGGTTTCGCATGCACTTTTTAACAGACTTCAAAAAAAGGAGGAAATTCTGTTTTTTCATGTTTGTTGCTTCAGAACTTTTGACTGGGTGATCCGATTTTGATGATTCTTTCTTTTTATTTGAAAGGTAGGTAAGATACCTCAGTCCAGTTCAGCATCTGTGGGTACTAGGTATCTGTACATTATTTTAATGCAAATTACAATTATACCAACTACAATTATAAGGCAAATTACAATTACCTAACTACAGAATTTAGTATGTGCCGATCATAAATTAAGCATTTCGGGATGGGTTAGTTGTAGGTTAGACGATTAAATTAGACAATAAATACCTAAGTAATAAAATACTATTAAATTTGTTGACCTAAGTACGTTTATGAAATACAATTATAAAGCGTCTTCGGTTTAGTAAGAACAAGCTGCGCCCCGCGGCTTCGCACGCGTTGTTCCTATAAAAAAATTAAATATGATTTCTATCCCACGGGAACTGATTTAAAGGATAAAAGTAGCCTTTATTTAATTCTAGGATTATAATTACCTGTTTGCAAAAATATGATACAGCCCGATCCGTTTAGTAGTTTTGGCGTGAACAGGTATAATAACAAACATCCATTCATCCATACATCTACATATGTATGTATATATACTGTATACAGCAATACTCTAGAGATGGCATTGAATCGAATAGAAGATATGTGTTTACTTAGCTATTTACTTGAATTGGTACACAACATTACTCTCGACTCGACTGGTTTCCGAGTTTACCTACATATGTATGTATGGACGGACATTTTGAAATCAGTTCTTGGAGGATCATTTATAGGTACCTAAATACAAGGTTTGGCAAGTCTAAGGATGTAGGTAAATCGTTAATTCAGACGAATCTAACAAAAACTAAAAATACATCTACATTAGGTACTCATAATTGAATTGTCACGAAGCATTTAAATCCACTTTTCACAATACGATAACTACACGACAGATTGCTTAATCGAATGCGTTATTATTAGATCGCAACTCTCAGGAAAAAGAAATAAAATTTTGGTAGAAACTTCTAACAACTCAACATAGAAAAAATAATATTGTGGTAAAATCTAAATAAAATTATAACATATCGTAACGAAAAACAAACGCCTAATACACAAAAACAATAACAAACAACAACAATGAAGCAATCAACGAAACGTATGCATTACTTACAATTTAAATGGTTTACAAAATTCGACACGGAAAAAATACGTAACAAGAAGTAATATGAATCATGAATGAAAACTGAATTGCTTGAATTACATTATCAAAACTTTACTCTCTATAAAATCTATTGTCTGTACAATCTGTATAATATACTTAGACTATACACACTGGTCAGCTCCATTGCTGCCAATGAGGCGCTTATCATAAGGGGTTACCATAATCCCCACGCTGGGCATGCGGGTTGGAAATCGCAGTTCGGCTCTGCCGAAAGCGTTGCTGCCCGCCCGCCCCCGGCCGGCGGACACAAAAATGAATAGCTCCGATGGTGAGTCAACATGAATATTAGAAATTTAACATTTTCTTTATGTTAATCTACTGTTTTTATGGAAATAAATAGTTATTGAATCATTCGAAACTTGCTTCTTATAAAGACAATCAAAATTCGTTAAAATATGACCGGTAAAACTATGCGACCGATGTCGGTCGTCATCTATGTCGAGACTGCTTGCCTGAGTCTATGACTTCATTTAAATTACTTGTGTCAAATAGAGTCAGAGTCAGAGTCAAATCGTTTATTTCTTTAGTCTTACAAAATAAGACAAGATAATTAGACAAGTAAAATTTTTACTATTTATACAGCTTGATAAATAATAATTATTATCAAATAAGTAATAAGGTACAATTGACTCTAATTCACTTAATTTTTTTGTCTTCAATAAATGAAAATGAAAATTATAAAACTGAATTGCCCATTTTTAGCTCATATACATACTATAGAGGTAATACCATTCGCAACATTTTGAAAACACTTATGTAACACTCATTTGTTATTCGAAGTTCGTGCAGGATGTATGTAAATACATTTTTACCAATAAGTAATGTCCCAAATATCTCAATAGATCGCACACACTGCTTGCAAACGTCCCGTAATGAGATCAGTGTCGTCACGGGCTCGATTCTTGCGCACGCTGTGACGTCAGAGATCGGCGGGCTTTAGACTGAAAACCAGCGCTCCTTTACCTCCACAAATTACTTAGTCTAGGTTTTTGTGTAGAGCAACAAGCTGAGTTAGGACCTGTTAAACCTACACACACGCGCTCATTTGCCTGCTGACGGGGCTACTTAGTACCAACCCAATACTTAGGTACCTACCTACTTGTTAGTTTTAGCTTTCCAACAATTGTTCACTGTGTTCGTTGTGTTTGTTCGTGTGTCGTAGTGTGAACTTGGACATTCCTGATTCTGAAGACGAATTGAGGGTAGTCGTGGATACTGCCGTCAATTCACGACTGTAAAGCTACTGTTACACATGTTCATTACTAACACGAAAGCATGCTTTTATTGAGCAAATGCTCATTAGTAGCATGTGTAGTGAAACATTGCTGATAATAAGCATGCTCAAGCTCATTTCGAGTTTGCTTTTTTGGGCATGCTACCTGCAGCGCAGGTGGAGGGGGAGTGCTTTTAGTGCGTGTGAACAGGTTTGCTTATTGAGCATGCTTATTGAGTCCGTTCTTCTAGATATCCAATCACGGACCCAAATCTTTCTCTTTCTTTTCTTTTTTTGCCGAGCTGATTAAAGCTTCTGGATGCATTGCATCGCCAGCAAAAGGATTTATCTTATTCAGGCTTTGTTTGAACTGAGACAGAGAGCGAGAGAGCACGTTATAAAATGGCATGTGTATTGAAGTGTTTGCTTCTTCAGGAGCATACTTAAAACTAGAATACCTATTGCTAGCAAATGTAAACTGCTCATAAGCATGCTTATATTGAGCATACTCAATAGCATACTTTTTAGCATGCTATTTTAGAGCATGTGTAACAGTAGCTTAACTCCAATAACATCCAGTCGCCTCGTGACCACGATCGCTGTAACGCGGTAAAAACGGAGCTGTAACGCGGTAGAAACGGAGGAGGTATACCCGATAAATAGTCATTAATAGGCCTATACTCAGCAGTGGGTGTTAACGGCTGGTTAGATTGATAGACAGATGTGATTAAAACCCTAATTTTTATTTTGTTAATCAGCTAGCCTTCGACGAAGACGCTATAATTCATTTGCTAACCAGTTTGGAGACGTCATAAAATGTGGTGCTTTTGCTATAAATCAGACTTCATAAGTTGTCCGGCCTACCTACGTGACGCGGGCAATGAAGGCTTCTGCGTACATCATGAGCCGGTTTTCTTTCTTCAACCGACAAAAAAACGGAGGAATTTCTCAAGTCGACACGTATATTTTTTTATGTGTGACGCACAACTTTTTACAGATTAAATCCGATTTTGATAATTCTTTGGAATTATTAAAAATTTTGATAATTCTTTGGACTTATTAAAATCGGAATTTCTATTTGAAATTTGTATGGAACCACATGGTTTATTTTTATATTTTTGCTTAATTGCTTATTATATTTAAAATCGTCAGGACTTCATTGTTGGCCCGTATTTTACGAATAACAATTAAAAAAAATTCAATTTTCTAACAATTATAATTATAAGATAACATTTTTTATTAATTTCTAATTTATTTATATTGTTGGATTATAATTTCCTTTTTCATTATAGTTTATAAAAAAGAAGTGAATAATTTAATCAGGTAACGTTCTAATTACATTCACAATAAAACTGGCTAAAAGTATACCTACGCATAAAAACCAAGGTACCTACTTACTAACCCACTTTTTTTCATAGCTGTAGTGGATGGGTACCTTTCCTTCAAGCCATCCTTTTGTCGATACTAAATTAAAGTAAAATACCTAAAACCTGAAATAACAAACTTCAAGTTTATAATTCATTTTTAAATCTGGTTAAGTCAGTTGAATACATTATCTACCTAGCAACGAGTAAAAAAACAATAGCCACACATATAAAAACTAACAAGTCTGCGTCATTTCGAATTTATTACATCCACATCAACGAATGAGTAGGTAACGAGTAGGTAACGTGTAACATAGTTTCAGACCACATAACCGAAAATAATTTCCTCAAAGTTTTTTAACATGTGGGTATATACAAGTCGTCCGACTACCTATCTGCTTAAAGCTATACTAGACTTTAGTCACGTATGCCGGGATGACTTTTGAATTCCAACAGAGTCAGACAGGCTAGTGATCATCGCTTGTTAAGATAGTATGTTCGTCTGCTCACGTACGTACAAAATTACGCTACTAGAGTAGTAGGGAACTACTCTAGTTACGGGCTTTTTACTTTTAGATTGTTTCTATAACGGCAATAGACTTAATGATATAGGTAAGTGAAAACAAAAAGTATTTACCAAAAAGTAGGGTCCTTGTGACTGCGACATCATATTTTTTAACTAAGTTAATTTTATAGGCTGACTGTACATTATATCAAAAATCTGTAAATGCTGATGTTGTTTCTTCAGCATGTACCAGAACAAAACAGTTTTTCATGAAATTATGAATTCATCTGAATTAGAATATTTAGTTTTAAACAGTTTTTTAAGTTTTGTGGGACAAATACATAAGACACACCTACACACCTCGGGAATAATTTTTTTTGTAAGACCAATTCGGGATTATGTTCTATACAATTGTCAAAAAATCATCCAAACCGGTTCACAATTACATACAAGAAATGATACATACAGCTGAACAAAGAATCTCCTCCTTTTTTCGAAGTCTGTTTATGAAAAAAGGTAGCACGCCTGAAAATAAGTTTTTGTTACGGTTTTATTTAGATTTCCCAGTTTGTTTATTACCCGACTTCAAAACAGGAGGAGGTTCTCAATTCGACTGTATTTTTTGTATTTGTGTTTGTATTTGTTCTGACAACTATGAAAATTCATGAAAAAACTATAAAAACTGAAGTCGGTTTATAGTTTTTTAAAACATAATTAATCATCATGATTCTTTTTATATGAAAGCTGGTGCTACCCGTGTGGTCCCATTTTAATTTGGTTCAGTTCTGTCAATGGAATCCATGATCAGTCATGAAAAAACTATAAAAATTTAAGTCGGTTTAAGTTTTTAAAACAAAATTCATTATTTGGGTCAAATTGTCAAATCTAGTAGTTCAAATTTGACCCTCTTCCTGTTGACGGATTGACAACGAGTGAGTTTCACCACCGGCTATAACTCAACGAAGCTAGCTGCTCTACCTTGAAGCTCCATCTATTGTGTCTTAGTGAAACTAAGCGGGCACGATATGACTTTCGATGTAATTTAAATGGATCCGAGAAGTGCACGAAATAGTCGTTACAAGAAGGCTTCGCTTTAATAGTATGCTGAGTTTAGTGTGAGTTTACCATATGAATGCCTAGATGTCGCTACACACTACTTTACAAATAAGGAGACTTTCGTTGAACTTTTCTCAGTTCAACACACAGTTAAACGGTGTTTGGTTAAATTATACTTATGAATATGACTACCTTTCAGGTGCGCTTATTGTGAACAGCAGAAGCGTATTCCGCCATGAAATTAATTACGTATATTACTGATTTTAGACGACTCAAAAACACTTTACAGAGATTTATCAAATTAAGCAATCAGGCAAAGTTTTAAATCGTTAGATAGGCCCTTTCCGTAGTGAGACCGCGACGTGTTTGCTGCGAAACGAAGTTTGTGAGCTCACAAACTGGTCTTTGTCAGTGAAATGTGTGTTTTTGTGGTGTGCTTGTTCACAAAAGTTCTTATTATGTGATCGCACAATACATAGCAAAAAAATCCCAATTAGGTTAATTGATAAAAACATTAATTTTATCTACTCATAGTGTACGTGCGTTGGTATTTCGTCATCACACGCATTCAAAGACTATGCCACAGTTTGCCACAGTAGGGCGTATCGAACGATTTAAATCTTTGCATTCAGGGTTGTATTCAGTATTCAAAATTTAAATTTCAGACGAAGAAGCGGCTGTGTTGCAAAGTTTTCACCGCTTTAGTTCGTAAGTGAAATTCGATTTCAATTATAGCTAGTCATATTTATAGCGTAACTAGCTGCGCTCCACGGCTTCGCTCGCGTTGTTCCCTTATTTATGGGATAAAAAGTATGGCCTATGTTTGATTCCAGGATTAGAATTACCTGTATGCAAAATTTCAGCCAGATCCCCTCAGTAGTTTTGGCATGAAGAGGTAACAAACACTTATTCATAGTATGAATTTATTATGAATTTCATACTTATCCATCAAAATTTTCGATTATACAATTATTGTGTGATTTCAGCGGTAGTCATATTTATGGCATAATTTTTTACTTTGTCCAATGGTAGGTAGGTATTTTTAATATTTACCTAGTAATTTTTAGGCTGCATCATCATCATCATCCGCAGTTTTTAGGTTGATAGCTATAATACATAGTACCTGGGTCACCGAGCTTCACTCGGTTTTTTTTGGTAAATTGTGCTTATTAGAAATTATAGTAGTACTTACTATTCGCCAGTAGATGGCAGGAAGAGTCATATTTTTCACTTTAATTCCTAAGGTGATTGGGATAAAGTACATCATTGAAAATACGAATAAAATAGTATTACTATTCGCCAATAGATGTCAGGAAGAGTCAATTGAATACGATAAATCTGATTATTGAAAACATAAATAACTAATAAAATGACATTTTCTGAAAATAAATATCGAAGAAAGAAGAAATCCTAGCTAGATCAATTTATCGCCCCCGAAACCATCTGTATCATCTGTAGGTACCTATACTAAATTTCATGAAAATCGTTGCAACCGTTTCCGAGATCCGGATTATATATATACAAAAATTGCTCGTTTAAAGGTATAAGTTAGGTATACAGGTAGGTAGGTATACAGGTAGGTAGAGAGGTAGGTATACAGGGACTCCAATAAGGAGTGACTTTTATTACTTATTAAGCAGTTTAGTATCCTCTTGATATGGATATTATTTTACTGAATTAATCATTAAAAAAAATTACACCTTGTCCATGACCTGTGATTATTTTATAAATGCTTAATCAGTGCAGGAAAAAAACACAGTTAAAATTCATCTCTGAAGAGGTCTAGTAAATTACTGGATGTAGTTATTAAAATATCTGAAAGAAATTAACAGCGTTTTGAAAAACGCTGTTAATAAAAAACGTTATTGCTTATATTGTGGATATAGCATAAGAAAAGATAAAAACTGGGTATAATAATGGTGTGGAAATATGAGATCAAAGTTCCAAACGCTTCCGCTTATTAATTTTTTGATTTGTGCCTGATTGACTTTGCCCTCCCTCTGCACGCACTTTCAACGTTGTATGGACAACGGATGGATGGACAATGGATGGAGATGAGTGGACATGGGTCCACTCATCTCCATCCATCCTGTTTAATATCTTCCCTGCGTACGCGCAGGTACGTGCGTGGGTAGGTAGGTAGCTAGGTAGGTATGCCCCAATCAGCCGGCTATTAATACCGCACCTTGCGGTCTGAGACAATTAGTATGAAGACGTAAGCAGACTCCGATAAGCTAATCTATTCTGCTGCGTCATCAAACTACATTAGTTCTATAGAATAAGATAAGTTACTGCATAGCTACCGGACTATTATAAATTTATCACATGACGAATATTTTCAACCTGTTGCGCCAAGTTTTATCGTACTAATATCGAAAGTCTGGATATTTGTCACCACGTTATTACCTATACTAGCAGCGTCTCGCGGTTTCACCCGCGTAGTTCTCGTCCCTTCTCGTCTTCCTGAATAAAATATAGTCACTAAGCCTAAGTAACTCCCTGAAAAGTAAGCTTTGTAATAATGAAAGAATTTTTTAAATCGGTCCACAGTAGTTTGCGATCCTATTCAATACAAACAAACAATCATATCTTTTCTCTTTATAATATTAGTACCTATAGATAAAATAACAGCATACAGGTAGTTCTAGAATAAAACAAAAAAATAAAACAAGACATGTGCCACATTTTGTCCCATAAATCCATTCTAAGCGTGCACCGCAGGCAAGAAACTATTTAACTGCAGTGTTAGGAGTATACAAATACTCCTTGCACTGCTGCTTGGATTTATGGGACAAAATGTAGCACATGTTTTGTTTTATTTTTTTGTTTTATTCTAGAACTACCTGTATGCTGTTATTTTATCTGACAAAATGTAGCACATGTTTTGTTTTATTTTTTTGTTTTATACCAAGGAACATACAAATGTTCTGTTGATAGAATCTATTTTTACTTTGATTATTTGAACACCGGTGATATTTATTTTCGCATAATTCCAGTAGCTTTGTGCTGTAGTTACTAAGCGAACCAAAAAGTTAAAGCTAACCAGCAAAAAAACCCAAATTTTATCTAAGTGTTAAGTAGAGCGATACCTACGTGCAAAGGACAGGTTAAGGTACCTATGACTGTCAAAGTGTAAGTCCACAGATGAGAAGATAATTCCGTCATGTGTGTGTGTGTAAGTCAAAGCTGCCCAACCTGTGAGCTGCCTTGAACCGCTGCACGTCGGTCGCGTCGTGCGCAGGAGTGCCTTTGTTGCCGACGTTACCGTGAGCTTGTACTTGTCTTGTACGTCACACACCATATAGGTAGATCATGATACAGTAACCTAAGGTAGGTATGTTTATCATTTACCTCGTTTATCAGAAAAATAAAGAATGTTCTTTGTCCTCAATAAAGTTTGTTCTTGTTTTTTTTTATTCTTATTTTTATGGGACATTGAGCCATTGCTCACTATGTCAGTCCCGTATTTAACAAAATAACTACTTAAACCTACTTAAAACTAAATTACATATATCTAAAATTAATTTAAATAATTTATTTACCTACCGCCTCACTCAGTGGAGCGGCTAAAATTATTTGGATAATCCGATATATCCGATGCTCACACTCTGCTAGAAGATGCTGCACATCATCTAGGACGCCACATGTTTCACAATTGGGCATGGGGGGGTAATTATAAACGCAAAAGGAAACACATTGTGGTAGCTCATAGATTGTTCTTGGTTAGGAAGTACAATATGTAAGTAAATTATTTTTATTTTTTATTGATGATGGACAAGCTTTGGCTACCAACCAACTCTCTTTAAGAAAGCGAAGATGTAGCCTATGATGGAGCACGCTTTTCTAGAAGCTAACAGATCCACCGTTTAAGAACCTTACTTACTTATCTTTTTAATATTTTTTCATGCAATCAATGCAGTTTAGTAGGATGATTTATCAGGTTCAAACATTGATTTAAAAAGGGAAGATAGGTTACGTTCTCCCAGCAGCGCTTAGGGGACGGACGGGCAGGAAGGATATGCTAACTTTGGATAAAAAGAAAAACTACTTTAGCCTATGTTATATTTATGAAATATTTATTGTTTTAATCTTTGGACATTTAAGTTTTTTTATTTTAGATCAAACTAAATAAAAAGTTGAGCCTTCTCCAACTCAGAACATTTTGAAAAAAAATCTGTCGTTATCCGTTTTGCCCGACCAGGGCGGGCAAAATGGTTACATAGGTCGGGCAAAACGAACACAGTACATTAAAATCAAAACAATAATAGCAAAAAAATGCCTTGGCCCATGTATGATGAACAAGCTTCATGAGTTCACTCGCGACAGGTGTCGCATTGTATCCAATCTTCGATTTATCTTTGCACACGATGCAGAAAAATGCTCTGTCTTTATTTTCTTTATCAACGGGAGCTTTTTTGGAACTTGTCTACTTCCTTTGAGTATTGGATGGACCAGGGAAATCAAATGAAACTTTATTTTTGGATGCAGCAGCGTCCTGTTTCTGTTTTTTAGGTACCTACTGGTCAATATTTCTGCTTTTTGTTGTCTTCATCGTGGCATGTTTCTATTTTGTACGGCGTAGGGATGGGTCGGATTTCTTTTAAAATACCTATATTTGATTGATTTTTTCTTCTTCCGCCGAAAAAACCGTTTTAAAGCCTTACTTTTTTTGCGAAGAATCGCTGTCTATGTGTCTTTGTAGAGAAGTAGAATGCTATGCATTTTACTTATATTCAGTTTGGATGTGTTTTATGCTTCTACCATGGCTTTTCTTAATGTTTCTTCAGATCAGATTTTATTTTATTTTATTTTTATTTTATTTATTAATAACAAAATCCACAGCTCTTAGAAAAAAAACTTACTTAACTTATACTATCATTACCTACAGCCAATAAAGGATTTACATTTTATAAGTTTAACATGAGTAGACTATCGCTAAATCTAAAATTTTTATATGAAATTATTGATTTCTTTAAACATAGAAAAACACAAAAATAAAAAATAAGAAACACTCATTAAGTTATTAAATTAATCTAAAAATAACCATGGAAAATACTTAGGAATACTAAGAACTTATACAATCTAATTGCTAATCTACCTATATAATTACCTACTTGTTTATTATATATTTAACTCACTCACATGAGTGAGTTGAACACTACTCCATCTTTTTGATCATATTTACCCTGATCTAAATGAATTAAAATTTGAAGAATCTCACGCTTAAACCCTGATTTGCTTGTATTAAAGATGTCTGTGTCATTAAATATTTTATTATAGCTTGTCTGTAGCCGCTTAATAAATGAGTGTTGCGCATAGTTAGAGGCTGACTTAGACACGGCAAAGAGTTTAGTTTTTGTGTGCCTAGTGCGTTTACTGGGTACGTTAAAACATAGCATTTTCAAGTGTAGCTCCGTGCAATCTATGTAGCCATTGCATAAGCCGTGGAGGAGGGACATGTCCGCTAGTTTACGTCGATTTTCAAGACTTGAAATGTTATGATATTGACACGATTCCCGATAATCAACGCTACGTCCATAACCACGGTAACATCGGTAGTTGAGGTGTTTTATGAATTTCCTCTGTATGCCTTCTATGTTTTGTGTGTATATCAGGTACTGCGGGTTCCATATTGAACTACAATACTCCAGAATACTGCGCACATATGAGTAATATAGTATTTTCAGGCAACCAATGTCTGAAAAAGGTTGACTGGTTCTTAATATAAAGCCTAGACTTTTATAAGCTCTACCAACTATGGAATCCACATGATATGAGAAAGTAAGTTTAGCATCCATTACCACGCCAAGGTCTCTTACAGAATCAGATTTATCTATTTTAATACCATTTATTTGATACTCAAAATGTGTCGGGAGTTTTTTCCTTGTGTACGAAACAAAAGAACATTTACCAACATTAATATCGAGACGATTCCTAGTATAATATATGGCCAACCTATCAAGATCTGATTGTAGGTTCGAGCAATCGGATTGATTTTGTATTTTCATAAAGATCTTGGTGTCGTCCGCGTACATAAGATACCGTGCATGTTTCAAACAAGAGCCAATATCATATAAGTACGAAGAATATAGAAGGGGTCCTAAATTGAGCCTTGTGGCACACCAGATGGTATGGAGACGTAGTCAGAGCAGAAACCACCAACAACTACCGCTTGAGAGCGGTTACGTAGATAGGACTCCATCCACCTCAATAGATTTCCACGAATGCCGATCTCATACAGCTTATGGAGGAGTATGATGTGATCAACACGATCAAACGCCTTTTCAAAATCTGTGTAGATCACATCGACTTGAGAACCTCCGTCCATACTATTAGCGATGTAGTCAATGAAAACGCCCAAGTTTGTGCTTGTTGAGCGTCCCTTCATAAAACCATGTTGTTCTTCCTGGACAGAATTTGATACAACGGGGTATAAACGATTGTGAACAACCCTTTCGAAAAGCTTACTAATGACGTTGAGGATAGAAATGGGGCGATAGTTTTCAATTACTACTTTAGAACCTTTTTTGTGGATAGGGACTATATAGGCTTGCTTCCAAATGTTTGGGAAGAAGCCTTCCTTTAAACAGCGGTTAAATATTAAAGAAATAGGAACAGACAAAGTATCAGCGCATTTGACATACAAAATTGGTGGAATATTATCACTTCCTGCCCCCTTTGTGATATCTAAGTTTATGAGGAGTTTGCTGATTTCATCACTATAGACCTCTATGTCGTGAATGACTTTACCACAACAGTCACCGAGCTCTTTAAGAAGGTAGTTGTCAGCGGGCTGAATGAAATTTTTCTCAAAAAATTGATTAAAACCGGAGCAAATGTCAGTTTGAGTTTCAAGAGTTACTTTGTTAAAGGACATTCTTTGTGGGTAGTTACAGTTATTTTGCCTTTTTGATTTTACGAAAGACCAGAATAGCTTAGGATTAGATTTAATTTTGTGCTGAGATAGATTTAAATAATTTTTATAGCATTCGTCCTGAAGAATCTTTTGTCTAAGCTCAGCAAAGAAGAAATAGTCATTTGGGTTTTTAAAGCGCTTCCAATCCTTATGGGCTTTCGACTTTTCTATAATCAATTTTATTAAAGTACGGCTATACCATATCGGGTAATTGTAAGTGCCAGAGCAACGAACCTGCGGTATGTAATCTACTATTAACTTGCGTAAAATAGTGTAGAAATTATCTATCACTTCTTCGATATTCTCATATCCTACTATGAATGACCAGTCCCAATGACTCAATGATGCATTGATGGCTTCAAAATCCCCACGATTGAATTGGAATTTTATCCGAGACTTTGATTTAAATGGGGGGATTAGTATGTCAGAAGCTAAAATAGATAAAGGCGGGTGAAAAATGTCCTCATTTACAAGTGGGTGAGTTGATTTATAAATAGTTACCGGTGATTCTGAAAATACCAAATCTAGAATATTATTACATTTATTTGTATGAGTGTTGTACTGTGTTAAGCCATGTAGTGAGGTTTGAGCGATCAGATTGGATGCTAGATTCTGAGTTTCAATAGCTCCCTTCTTCAATATTATTGGGTCTCCAGAACTCCAATCCACACAAGGCAAGTTAAAATCGCCGAGAACCATATAATGGTCATGAGGATTAGAAACAATTATTTAGGACATCAATGAAGGACTGTGTTTTTACAGTAAGAGATGAGTTAGGCGGCACATAAACAACCGCGATATGCATGTCGCGCGAAGAACCAAGAGATCGCGCCGGAATCGTTACCCAGATGCATTCCAGATCTGGTTTCTGCCACTCTGGCCTCGCACAGGCATGCAAATGCTCGGCACACAAGATCATTACTCCTCCACCCATCCCAGATCCCCGATCCCTACGAAATAGTGAATAATTACTGTTACAGAGCTCGGCATCCAGTATACCCTCACAAAGCCATGTTTCAGTTATCAAAACTACATCAGATTCACTTAACAGAAGATTATTGTAAAATTCATTTGTCTTAGTGCGAAGCCCCCGTACATTTTGATAAAAAAGTTTCAGTTTTTTCATTGTATGAAAAATATGTAATATATTGTAATATATTATAATAATGAAAAATAGATGGCCCGATCAGTCTTCCTCTTATACTTATACACTATCTTTAACAAAATCTATGAATAAATTAATAATCATGCAAACAAAACACTCTCATTTAAAAAGATCTTTGACTACAGCGGGCAAAATGGATTCTATCCGCTTTGCCCGGTTTCATTATGCCCGCAGGGTACATATTAGGTCCTTACATATGAAATTGGCGTTTTGTATGGGAGGAACAAAAAGTCGAATATTTTTTAATATAATATATTTAATTATTCAAAGTATGAACCATTATTTTCTATGCACTTTTGCCATCTTATAGGTAGTTCATTGATCCCATTACTAAATAAACATCAGCCGTAATAGTCTGGCCAGATTTGAGAAAACTGTAATGAACAATACCGGCACTAGTCCACCAAACGCTTACAAGTAACTTTTTTGGGGTTAATTTTCGCTTGGGGCAGGATTTGGCTGGCTGGCCAGGATCCAACCATTGCGCTGAGCGCTTCCGATTATCGTAAAGAACCCATTTTTCATCACAGGTAATGATTCGGTTTAAAATACCTTCATTATTGTGCCGGTTTAGTAATGTAACGCAGCAGTCGACGCGCGTTTGCCGGTTTGCTTCAGTCAATTCGTGAGGTACCCACCTTTCAAGCTTTTTAATCTTCCCAATTTGCTTCAAGTGAATTAAAACAGTTTTATCACTAACATCGCAGCCTGCAGCTAACTCGGACGTGGTTTGCGATGGATCCGCTTCCACAATAGCCTTCAACTCTTCATTATCAACTTGAGTCTCAGGCCGTCCACGGGGCTTGTTCTGCAGGTCGAAATTTCCAGAACGAAAACGTTGGAACCAAAAACGAACTGTGTTTTCTTTTGCAACACGACCGCCATACACATCATTCACCCTTCGAGTTGTTTCCGCAGCACTAGTGCCACGGCGGAACTCGTACTCGTAAATAATGCGATATTTTAAGTTTTCCATTTTGTAAAATGAGTGACGCAAACAGAAAAAAACAGAAGAAAAAAACAAATGAATGACGATCATCGAAGCACAAATACATGAGTCTATAGCTGTACAAATTTAAATTTGGAATTCCTTACCAAAGAGGAGAAATTTGTGATTAAAGTGGCCAGTACGAAAAACGCCAATTTCATATGTAAGGACCTAATATTTACCGATTATAGCTATAATTATAAAAGATGATGCAACCAACAAACGGAAAGTACGTTTTTGACTCGTCTAATATCAACAGACTTTACTTAAAATATCATAATTCAGCCTCCCAAGATTATTATAAAACAAAGACGATGTACTTACAGCTGGTCTTGAAATTTGTATTTTCTCGCACAAAATACTCAGTTACCTTCCTAAAACGTAGGTGGCACAATGTCGGATAGCGCATCTGAAGGACGCGTCGAGCAGTACTAACGCTGTCTTTTTCTATCGATTAAGCAGCGATTTATCGACTATATTCTTCTTGCCCGACATGTCCTCCTTGCCCGTCCGTCCCCTACTCAAAAAATGGCATGTGTTACAACTACACGCAAACACATACGCTCACAGTTATATTTCCAGTGCTGTGCAATTGAAAGAAGAACAAAGACGGAAAGACGTATCTAGGACCGAAGTGAGACTGAGACAACAATATTTCACGCGAATCACGGCCGCCCGTGCCGCCGGTCAGACGGTAACTGATGTGGGAGAACACAATTTTACACAATTTAAGGTTGCCACTTTCGAGCAACCAGTACCTCATTCGTTTTTAATAAATCAATGGGTTCAAAGGATATTAATAAAACCTAGGGCTTCGCATACAAAAATTCAGAGAAATCATGATTTTTTTGATTTATGAACCCTGTCTGTGTATCAGCCTTAGTTAGGCTATACAAGAAGGCCATCTTGATTTTGCGCCGCTTTGTAAATGCCGCACTGACGAAAGGCTAGAAAAGAAACAACGCATGCGAAGCCGCGGGCCGACCTAGTGTCTGCTTCATTAATAATTCCGTCCATAATACCTTGGTATACCTACCTATCCATGTAAAGGAACAATGAACAAGTAGTTTGTTTAAGGCACAGCTTAAACAAAGGATTCCCTCTTGAACTCTCTGACTAATAAAAACACCTACCTCACTTGTAAAGTTTACAAAAGTTCATCAACCCGACAGCCTCATACTAGTTTGAAGGGTGAAGTGAAACTGCCAGTGTTCGTACCTACACTATGTACAGCAAGAAACATAAATAAATAAAGCGGTCCAGGTATTATAATTCTCAAAAATACACATACAATATATTGTTACGTTTCATTTATAACCGACTTCAAAAAAGAGGAGGTTCTCAATTAGACTGTTTTTTTTATGTTTGTTACCTCAGAACTTTTGACTTGGTGGTCCGATTTTTATGATTTTTTTTTATATGAAAGCTGGTGCTTCCCGTGTGGTCTCTTTTTAATTTTGTTCAGTTCTGACAATGGGTTCCATGAAAATTCATGAAAAAAGTATAAACATTCGGTCGGTTCATATTTTAACCCTGGTCATGACGCTATTCGGTCGGTGGCTACCTTTGCCCCAGCTCTCCTGACATACGGTTGACTGGACAATCCTAGAAACCTACCTGCTGGATAACATTAGTACGTACGACTTTTGGATGTGTGCCGTCATCAAATTCGTAATCCACACTCTCATATTAGTCGAAATCGAAAATGATACATTATCAAATTCTTGAATGGGGGATTCATGGGGGGCTGGGGGCGTGAAGTTGATAATTACCTACTAATTAATTACGTATTATTTACTAATTTATACTGCAGACTGTACCTAGGTACTAGGTACTACATACCTACATTGTATTAAGAACATCACGGAAGTTGACGCGGTAATTCCCATGAAGACTTGCTTTTTTTCAAAAAACGTTTTAAAGTAAATCTCAAGGCTTGCGCTATATTACGTATCTTTGACAGGGAAAACTAGAATCTTCTACGTTTTCCTAGTAGTAATGAATACCCATGGGGTACACCCATGTAGAGAACCTAGCAATTATCTGATAAAAATCTGACAAAGGGATATACCTTACTATCAATAACCTAAATGATTTACATAAGTATTATAATGTGTGTAGGTACTCCCGTAGTTGGAATGATATGAGGAAAATTATAGATAGGTACTAAAGGAAAGTATTTCTCTGTTCAGACGATGTGTAATCTCGGAATCTGAAGAGGTCTCTGTAGAGGGTGCTCTAGGTATTATATAGAGGTAAAATAAAAAACGATCTATGTAAATTTTTAATCTATTGTATTGTATTATGTACATCCTAGTACTCATAATACAAGACTTAGCTTGGGGCTAGAATCTAGATGCTGTGATCATTATTTATTTATAAATATCTGATAGAATAATAATTTGAATGAAAATTTAGATAAAAACCCAGCTTCCATAATAGGATAACGGTGAACTTAATCGATTCCAAAAGGGGCTTTAATTGATAACAATTAAGGTACAGATTTGAATGTCAGAAAGACTTGCATGATGAATAAAATTTATATAAGGAAATGCAAGAGATGCGTTTCTGGCACTGAGCTGTCGATTTTGGAGACGGAAGGTCAGTTTCTAGAAATAACATTTCTTGAAAGGATTGTTTTAATTCAAAATGAGTGCGTTGTATTTTATGTTTGTTTGTGCCAGTTTTTATTGCTGCGTGGACGCTAATTCTGGTAAGTACCTACCTATACGTTTGCAAAATAAACGGTTAGTTTTAGGTTTATTCAATTAAAAGTGATCAAATTCATTTATTTTGCGGAACATAGTTTAAAGGGATCGTGATTAAAATATAAAATGAGCACAGCCATTATCAGCTAACATCATGCAAATTGGGCTGTTCCCAGAAGTCTTACCAGTCGAGCTACTGGGAATATTCTTCCCAGCAGACTTACTGATAACACTTACCTACAGTTCGCTGGTGTAATTTTTTCCCCATTAGTTTTACTTTATCAAAACTTATGAAACATAGACCTAGTAATTGACAGATTGATAAGACAGTACCTTTATACTAATAAAAGTACTGCCTTATCAACTTATCCTACAACTATGTAGGAAAGAAAATGCAAAAATTAAATTAACTGCTGTATATTTTACCAACGTATTTTTTCCAAAAAATGGCCAACGCTTAATATTTCCGCATCAATTAATTGCATTTGGGCATTTTGAATTAACCGGTCGCGTCCAATGTAAACATTGTCTCTTTTCATTAAATTCAAATTGTTCTTGACTTGAATACTACTCACCTTTTTCGTATATTTTATAGATTAAGCAGTCAATACAATGTTAATACCATAAATAATATAAAATTAATTATCTTATCCTAGAATTTGTTTCAAAGATATTCATGTACAGTATAGGTAATTAATTTACGTTTTATTTATATTGCTTAATTTAGTTATATTAAATTATATTGCTTAATTTAGGGCGCATAAAGTTGGCGAGGTAAAGGCAGACTAAGTACTGGAACTGGCCGAAATTTGGCTGTATTAGAAGATAAGTTGGTAATTAAAAAAAAACACAAACAGTATTTTTAAACAATAAAATAATTTTAGTCGCCCTAAAAGATCCGTTCAAAGATAGCACCAATCAGGTAGTAACGAATAACAAACAAACAACCTAAAAAATAATGATGATTTATTTAATTTTTCATTTATGATGTTAGTATTAGATCACCTCATACCAACAAATGTGTTATAATGTCCGGAAGTAGGTACAAGTAGGTACAGGATCGCATTGAGTTTGTGTATCAGATGAGAGCATCACGTTCGGTTAGTCTGATCTGGGTCACGGCTTCATAACTAAAACAAACATGGCCTTCACGTTACTAATCATTAGTTAAGATTTATTGTACTCCAGTATCCCATAGATTTATGTGTATACTAGCTGCGCCCCGCGGCTGCGCACGCCTATGCCACGGGAACTGATTTATGGGTTAAAAAGTAGCGTTGTTATTCCAGGCCTAGAACTGCCTGTATGCAAAATTTCAGCCGTATCCGTTCAGTAGTTTCAAAGCAACAAAACATAGACAACAATACATACAGACATGATTGACGCGTTTATAATATTAGTAGGATATACGATATATGAATCACTATAGATTTTTGTGATAAAAATCGTATGCCTACGTGGAAACTTTTTAGTTAAGTTATATTTAGTCTGAAACATGGGAGACTGCATTACTGACCAAATTAAAATATTGATATTAATTGTTTTTTTTTACAACCGACTTGTGACGCAGCCTTCGAAGGTTCGCCTGCGACGCAGAAGGTTCCAGTACCAGAAAACAAGCTCTGCTTAGCTTGGGGCTAGATAATGCTGTGTGAATTGTCCAGCATTATTTATTTATGTGACTTTGGCTTTGTCGTAGCGACCCCAGTGCTGTCTGTCTGTCTGTCTGTCACCAGACTGTATCTCATGACAGTCGAAATTTTCACAGATGATGTATTTCTGTTGCCGCTATAACAACAAATAATAACAGTTAAATTATTTTAACAATTAAGGGGGGCAACGTCCTTACCATCTTGAGAAGCGCTCACCGAGGTTAACCAACGTCGGGGTCAGAACTTGGATGGGTCATGTTGACTTTTTGTTTATTTACGGGGAAAGATTTGTATTTTTTTATTTTTGTAGATAATGATTGCACGAAAGCCGGTTTTATTATATTTCTGCTTACTGAGTGCTTACTAACCCATTATAAATGGTTAAAGAGATTTTATTTTATTCATTTATTTTAAATACCTAAACTAATTAGTTTCAGTCGGTAAACTTCACACACACACACATACACAATTTTAAAAATTTACAATAGACAAAATAATTACGGCTTTTGCATAGGTATTTAAAAAAAAGGAGATTAATAGTATCACAGAGGACAGGTTTTTGTTCCGGAAAAAGGCGTGTGTAGCCAGCGGTAGCTAGTTATTTATTCATGTTTTTTTTGCTTGCTTACCCAGCTTCCTTCATCACACCATGCCGCGCAAGCGACACCGCCTGCCTGAAGTCTTCCACGCAAGCCGCACTGCCGGTGCTGGCGGCTGGCATACCGTCGCTCGGAGTCAGCTCCATGGATCCCATGCTCATGGAGCGCGTGGTGGCCAGCCAGGCGGGACTGGAGATGGACTTCAGGAACACTGTCGTGAAGGGGCTGAAGAACTGCGTCGTCGAGAACCTTAAGTGAGTATCACTGGTTCAGGAACAAAGAATCAGGTGCTACGAGCACAAGGGCTCTCAAAAAAGAGTCCTTACCTTGGCTCTACGAACAAAATATTTATTTTTACTGAATTGGAATACCCACGTTGAGGGAATTATTTAAAGAAATAAATATTTTAACAGTTATATCGTAATACATGAAAATCTAATGTATACACACAAAAACAGAGATAACTTTATGAAAAGGTGTGATGTTCACAATAAAAATACAAGAAACATGAACAAATTACACATCCCATCATATAGATTACGAAAGGTAGGGAAATCATTTGTGGCCAATTGCGTAAGATTCTATAATAAGCTTCCATCTGAAGCAACTGAGCTCCCTATTCGTAAATTTGAACTGTACATAAAACGAAATCGTATCAAGAAAGCCTATTACTCCGTAGATGACTACGTCAATGATGTTAATCCTTGGCCGGATGTCGCCCAGTTCCACACAGACAATAGTATGTAAGACCAGTTAGACTTAGTTATCCTAAGATTGTATTAGTTGATAAGCGATAAACTTGCTAGTGGTTTCTTTTTCACTTCTTCCGCTAGTGGACAAAATATAAATTAGAGTCAATTGCACCTTATTTCTTGTTTGATAGTAATATCTAACTATTTTTCAAGCTGTTTATATAGTAAAAAATTGACTTGTCTAAGTACTTATTTTGTAAGTCTAAAGAAATAAACGATTTGACTCTTGACTCTGACTCTGACTCCACAAATTATTGGTACCAACAAATCTAAAAGAGGCGGAAGTAGAGTCTTCGTTAATGAAAATGGCCAATTCAACATTCAAAATCGAGTGTGTCATTTGAGGCACGAGGCGCAGTCGAGGGCCTACGCCTCGTGCTTCAAAACAGATGAGGTAGAAATCGCACTTTCTCCCGAGTGCTTTATACTACCTTCGAGGAAAAATATAAATCCCGCTAAACGCGTGAGAAATGAAATTTCATACAGTCGCATATCCTGGACTAGGTGCTAAGCATTTGAACTCAAAATTATTCCATTAATTGTCTCGGGTTAAAGGTACAATCGCGCTATGCCTGCAGAAGTATCTCTGTCCGTCGCGTAACAGAACCACCTTAACTTCCAGACGCAAGGGCCGCCAGACCTTCATGGACCTGCGCTGCTCCGTGCTGCTGGCGGGGGACTACACCCTGGGAGGCAAGCTGCTCATCCTCCCCGTCGAGGGGAAGGGCAGATACAAGATCAAGATCCGTGAGTCATGTGCAGCATGCTCTTTAAAGCCTCTCCACACTCGAACGCGAATCACGACCTGAATCGCGGATTGCGGTGTGAAACTGCCAAGGCCTTCATCAGTATGCTGAGGTCTGACATATTGTTTACTAAAAAGCTTACGTTAACCTAATTTTCTATAGAAATGAGAAAGTTACGTAAGCTTTCCGCTTGGAGCGCTGTCACATTTCCATAGATAATTGTCTTTGTTTAAAAAAAACTATAAACCGACTTCAATTATATGGACCCCATTGTCAGAACTGGACGCAAATAAAATGGGACCACACGGTAAGCACCAGCTTTGAAAGCTGGTGTTTCCCCTGTGGTCCCATTTTGTAAAAAAAGAATCGTGAAAATCGGACCTATTCAAAAGTTCTGAGGTAACAAAAACAAAAAATAGCAGTCGAATTGTGAACATCCCCCTTTTTTGAAGTTGGTTAAAAATAAAGTAACGCAAACTTTGTAGTAAACAGTATGGCATTCACTCAGATAACAAACTACGGGCGGGGAGGGGTGAATGTGAATGGGATGGGATTTCATAGGATTCACAAACACGCTTAGCTTGTGTTAAAGAGTTTGTGGTGATGGATGGACTTACGATTCACGCATTGTCAGTAAATTACCAATTACCCTGTATAATACATTAATTAGCTAAGTGGTGCTGGCTTAGAATTTGTACCACCCCATCTCTTCCCGCGGGTGTCGTAAGAGGCGACTAAGGGATATCCTGAACTGCAGAACAATTCTACCTCCAAACTGCGATCCCCAACCCGCATGCCCTGCGTAATGATTATGGGCAATACCCCCCATTAGATAAACGACAACAAGGCGCTTATCAGGGGGAGGCTTGCGTCCAGCTGTGGACCAATATAGACTGTTGAGGAATATATTAATTGTTTTTTGCTTACTTTCAGGTGATATCCTGGTGAAGATAATGTTCCAGATCGAGGAGAAGTCCCGCGACGGGCAGATGTACTGGCACCTACCCTCGTGGAAGCACACGGCCGAGGTGCTCACCGGTGCTCAGTACCAGTTCGAGAACCTGTTTAATGGGAACAAGCAGCTTTGTGAGTACCAGACAAGGTGGTATGAAAAAATAAGAGTGGCTTCTGAACGCGTTTTTCCAGTATTACAAAACACCACTTTTATGGAATCCAAAAAACATCTATAATTTGTATTTTGGTTAAAGGACCAGACCTTCTGTTAACCCTAACCAAATTTATCAAGATAAAAATGCCAAGGCAATTTTATTAGAGTACACTGTTTGTCATCAGTGAGCGGCCTACATGAATGTCACGTGTCATTACATTATAGACATACCCACGCGATATAATGAAATGCACACTGATTTATGCCGCCGAACAGACTTTAGCACAAGGGTTATCATAGAAAAACTATTGAATGTATCTCTTCAAAATAATTTTATTTTAACTTATTAATAACTATACTATGTTGGTAAACCCTTCATTTTAGAGTGTTCTCCCACCATGTGTTATTTATTTTCGCCCAAAGTTAAGCTAAAATTCGTGTTGAAATACGAAAGTTTAGAAGCTTGTATTTTTCAAACGTATACTGTTTTACTGTTTTAGTTACATAGAAACATAGTTTGTGCCGGTATAAATTGATTTCATCCTCAGTTTTGGATCGTCCATACCAAACAGCCTTGTAGTTACCCTTCCACGTTTGTATGAAAAAATTAACGACTAGTTCAACCTTAAACCCACCTTAGGTTACTACGAACAAAATACTGTTCAGTTGTCAGATCCAAATGTAATATGTGGAGACATATTAGAGACACATGCAGTGGAAAAAGAGAAAGCTTCTCCGAGACTTCGGACATTCGGAAACTTCAGAAACTTTTAAGGAAACAACCTTCTGCCTGCGGATTCGCTTGCGTTATTTCAGAATATAAAATAGCCTAGATGCTATTCCGATCCGGATTTTTAGGCGTGCAAAATTTCAGCTCAATCCATTTAGTAGTTTCGGTTTTGTCTTCGGTCAAACATCTTCACAACGGCACAAATTTTATCTCTATAATATTAACAGGTGGACGTTTAACGGGTCAGCTGGTTTATTCTGATTCTGTATGGATGCTTCAGGGGTAGGTACTGCCACCAGCACCGTTTCTAACAGCAATGGCTTCCTTCCAGCGGACACCATCCACGCCTTCGCGAACAGCAACTGGCGGGAGATCTTCCAGGAGGTAGCTCCCCCCATCGTGAAGGCCATCGTGGCGAACATCGTCAAGGAGGTGCAGAAGTTCTTCGATCACGTCCCTGTTTCAGAGCTGGAGCTTTAATTTATGTACTGGTTCTTCGTTTTCGACCCCCATGGTGTAACTAGAGTTTTATCTATTGTTTTTATGCCTGTAATCCTGAAGACTGCATTTTTGGTAGACAGCAGTAAATGCTTGCCGTTATTGTGATTGAGAAAGCTGTCACAATGATATCGCTATGGGTTTATGTCTTTTAGAGGCAATAAAGATTTTTTTGATAAATACCTACATCAAAAAATCCTTTATTGACAGTGATCATTACAAGCAATAGCAATAATACTAACCTATGCTGAAAATAAAAAATAAAGCAAATAAAAATAATTTTCAAACAAAAATGTAAATACCGACATTTACAATACGTTTTTATAAAGTTTACTGACATCATTATAATCTTTACATTGGTCAAGAGGACTTTGTAGGCACCTAGCTTCAAAACATGGGCTCTCTTTTCTCCAAAGAGGGTTTGTGAAAATATCTTAATAATAAGTAAATAATTAAGAATCTAGTAGGTAATAAGAGCGACTGACAAATAAAATTGTGAGAATATTAAAGATTGAAATGTTTTAAATTTATTTTACTTTCTCCCTCCTACAAAAGTTTGTCGGCAGGAACGCTTCCCGCTTTGGGGATCAGAGTAAAGTGGGTGAATTGTTCTGCAGGGGGCATTGTTGCCGCTCCCGGTGGATATCCCTTAGTCGCCTCTTACGTCACTTGCGGGAAGAATTGGGGTTCAACGTGGGGATTATGGGCATACTCACCTTGAGATAAAAACCAATGAGGCGCTTATCGGACCAATAATGCTGTTGAGGTGATGTGAGGTGAGGATGACGTTTCCGGTAGAAGTTTCATACACTGGGTACCTACATCATTGATTAATTAAAAAGGGAAGATAGGTTACGTTCTCCCAGAGCTTACTCAAAAATTGTCATGTGTTACGACTACACGCAAACACATACGCTCAAAGTTATATTTCCAGTCCTGTGCAATACAAAGAAGAACAAAGACGGAAAGACGTATCTAAGGACCGTAGTGAGACCGAGACAACAATATTTCACGCGAATCACGAACGCCCGTGCCGCCGCCGCCGCCGGTCCGACGGTGACTGAGGTGGGAGCACACAATTTTACACAATATGAGGTTGCTATTTTCGAGAAACTAGTACCGCATCTTCCCCTTTTAATTAATCAATGACCTACATGAAAGTTTTTATCGTCGTAGTCGTAGCTGCTAATTGTCCGATCCTAACGTGCGAATAATAATTATGTACTCGTGCTCGTAAAAAATTAAGAACGGCTTTTATTTATTTATGTGTATAGAAATAAGAAGAGTCAAACACAATAAGTACCGAAGGATAAAAGTTTTATCCTTCGGTATTGTCAGGGTTGGAAAAAAAACAGTTTTTTTATATTTTATAAACAAACTCAAAAATGTTTAAAACAAGTGTTTTTTTGTTTTATTTACTTTTTTATTAATAATAAAATATTTAAGCCATTTCTAAACTATTTCCTAATTTACATTAGTAAAAATTAACAAAACGATTAATATTTACTTTTTGTTGCGTATCTCAGTATCTGTAATCGAACTATCAAAAAAATATTATAATGATTATTCAATTCAAAACACTTTACATACACCTTGTATGTAGTGTAGTGTAGGTAGGTAGATAGAGAATTAGTGAGAGAACGGGGAATACCTAGTGAATTACTTTCTTTCGACGTCCGACGACGTAGGGACTTTCCCTGCGGGACTTTATTGGCGGGGAGTTACCTATGCGTGCAGACTGCAGTGTACAGTGTATAAAACGGCCAACATAGAGACTTTCCACTTGTACATTTATTTAAAGCTATTGAAGTACTAAATAATTATTCGTTTGGATTTATTTCCATTCATTTGCAATAAAAGGTAGTTTTAAACATTGTTTAAAACTGTGTTTTTAAACACTTAACAAAAAACATAGTTTTATTTCAAACTGTTTTAAACACGTGTTTTAAAACAACTTGTTTTAATCATGCCAACCCTGCTTATTGTGTTTGACTCTTAACCCGCCATTTGTGATCTATATATGTCTGTGAGACCGGGTGGATCGAAAAAGTCGAATAACTTTTTTACCCGTTATCCAATTAGGGTGCGAATTCGTATAGGTACTCTCCTGATTTCACGTACCCCACCGTCAGTACACCCCGCATTGCCCCGCATAGGCGAGGCAGGCGCACGTCTTTGAGTTTTGGCGCAAACCCGGTGCGTGGGACCGGGGTCACAGATTACGTAAGTAAAATTATTCAATGATTTATAAGTAAATGTATCTATTTTTGGTTTAATTTTATAAGTAGTTATTGTGATTGTTATTATTCTGTTAACTATTATCTTTTTGAATATGTTTATAAATATTTCACTCAGTTTGTAAGTGTTTTTTGTCTAATTTATAAATATTGTTTTAGCATGTCTTACGAACGTGAGAACCGTCGTTTGGAAGCTCTTCTGCAAGAGGAATTAATCTCCGATGAGGATATATCCCAAAAATCATCGGATAGTGAAGCTGAAAGTGACGGTGAACCAGAAAATCCACTTCCAGATCGCATACCAAATACAGACAGTGAAGGATTTGAGTGATCGGGAATCGTTAGAAAACAACAACAAAAGAATGATTTTTGAGTAGTTTTTTTTGTGATTTTGTATTCAGTACGGGTACCTTTTTTATTTCTTCTTTTATAGTTCCTATTGTAATGAGACTAAGAAAGGATGATATAGTAAGAAAAATAATATTTTTGTAAAAAATTTGGATACTTTAAAAGAGCATAAGAAAAAACTTGGTTATTTCTAATGGTTTAACTATGTAAGCGTAAAGATAAATAAACGATATGTGATTTAAGAAATACCATTGTATTATTATAAAAAGAACATACCTTTTTAATAATTGAATTAGTAAAAGTTCCACGGAGTAAAACTATTTATCAAAATCTCATTTTGAAAAACCTGGTCCGGAAGACCGGCGTCACAAACTACGTAAGTCAAAGTCACGTCACAAATGGCGGGTTAAGAACGGAACGGATACCTTAGCCTCCATACAAACGTACTTTCCGCTTCATTGGGAAACTACGTTTCCGATCGTATTGAAATTTTCCATACATAATCAGATGACAAATAGCTGTGTATGTAGTGTTTTAGTTTTTTAAAAAAACATTATGATCTTTGAATGAGAGTGAAACTAATTTGCCATATTTTGACCACCAAATCGAGTCATTTTCAGGCTATTTTTATTCATGTTAGACACCTTTATTCGAAAATCTGTCACGCTGCAGACATCCTAAGTATATTCACCATTAGAAATAAACAAAAGTATTTCTGAAAAAAAAAAAAAAGTAGTAGGAAAAAATATAAAAAATTAGAAATTCCTTCAAATTTCTGCAACCACTCGCTCAAACGCGGGGGGCGATGCGACACAGGGAGCACAATTCCAAAATAAGGCGAATGCCGCGGAATGGCCCACACAATGCGATTCTACGTGAAACAACAACAAATTCGCTCGGGCCGGCCGCGCCGCCGTTGAGATTTGGAAGAGGTTCGTAGCCTTCCTAATATCAAGTTTTATCATAAAATTTGATTTTCGTTTATATTATATTATACTTTTCTGACTGGCAGGCATATACTTACATATCGAACTTGATATGAACAGAATAAGTAAATTGGACCTGGGGAATTAAAATTGGAATATGAATGAATGGACCTGGATGGAATTTGCACAACAGAACAGACAGCCGTTACGGCCGTTTCAAAAACTTCCCAACATAAATTAGTTATTAAAGTAGACCGTAATGGTTGGGTTCGAAAGTGATTCTGAACCGTAAGCGCTTCGATAGCGCCTTCTATTTGTCTAGTAGCGACATCTAGTTATAATTTTGGTGCTAAAATCACTTGGTAGTTTTTTTTTAATACGAAACAATTAAATAAATTTAAAATACATATCTAGTATATTTGCTATATTATATTAAACTACTAGTTGCTGCTCGCGGCTTCTCACGCATTGTTTCTATGGAAATGTTTTGTTTGCTATCCCCAGTGAACTGATTTATGCGATAAAAACCCTGTGTTGTTCAAGGCCTTGAACTACCTGTATGCAAATATTGCGCTTCCGACTGCCATAAGGATCAGTTGAGCTAACTGTAGATTGTTTGCAACAGTCAGCAGTTACCTCAACTGTTTTAATTAGGTATAAATACCACCTTTTTATTCCTGCACGAAAGATAATCTAGCCCGCAATACCTAAATTAACCTCAAATTAACTTTCTTGTTGAAGATTTTTTTTAAACATATGTGTTATTTATGTTATTGTGATCGAGATAATTTTCAGCTGTATGACAAATAGGTCATAGTATACACCAATTTGTTTCTATTATTTAATTTATGTAAGTAAAAAAAAACATTGAATTTTTTCAATTTTTTATAAGCTTGATATAGTCTGTAACTGACTGTTTTATTTTAGGTGAGTGTAGTTTCGTAACTTACCATTGACAGTACATTGATACAGCGCTGTAGTAGTTTACTAAAATCACATTTAAACCTTGATAAAGGATTGCTATTTGTCCTGTTGTCACTGAACGCATACCATTATTTAACTAATATAATATGTTTTATGCTATAGTGTAACCAAAGATTTCAATAGTGTGCAAAAGTTGTGCTTTGTGATTGCACAATAAAAAGCAATTATAACAGTTAGGTTTATTGACAAAAACACTCATTTTATCTACTCATAGTGTGCGTGCGTCGACATTTTGCTATAGAACGCATTAAAAAAAAAATGCCACAGTTTTTGGGCGTATCTAACGATTTAAATCTTTTAGTGTAACTAACTATACATATGTAAGTATGAAGTATATGTCTATGTCTTATTATTAGCATTAAATTAATAATATTACACAACCTACATAAGGATACCGATCCCCATGTACTGTCCAATAATCCTATCCATCCATGGTTTTCTGGTAGAGATATAATATCCTGCTCTTGAGCGATAACACCGCCAAAGGTCGCTTAGTTTTGAAGTTTTCTTATAATTAGATATTTATTTAAAGTATGAAATAAAGTATTTTCTTTTCTATTCTTCTCTAGTCATTCTTTACGTGTGTTTATTTTCCAAATATACAAAATTTATTAATTTATTTATTATTAGTAGGTGGCTAGTATTAAGTTCTCACTTACAGAAACAAAATACAATTTCAAAAGCACTTGTATGAAAAATTGAGTGAAAACCGCCAAAAGAACTGTTTATAATTAATTTTGTTTTAAAATACTATTAACCGACTTCAATTTTTATAGTTATTTTATGAATTTTCATGGATCCCGTTGTCAACACTGAACAAAATTAAAATGGGACGACACGGGAAGCACCTGAGTTCATTTAAAAAAAGAATCATGAGAATCGGACCACCCAGTCAAAAGTTCTGAGGTAACAAACATAAAAAAAATACAGTCGAATTGATAACCTCCTTCTTTTTTGAAGTCGGTTAAAAATCTAACCACCTGTTGGTGAACTTGGTCTTAAAACGTGATAGCAAAATGGTACGACAGCAACTGACAGAGAGTTAGCGTTAACGTTAGCGTTAAGGTTAGAGGTGGTTTAGCGGCTTATTTCCCAATTAATGGAAATGTTTTGAATGCCACAAAGTCTTTGTGCGTGAACATTAATTATGCAAACAAATATTCGTGTTTTTACCGTTTTCATAATTACCTATACAAATAATCTTTAAAGCAAAATGGCTCACCCTATCTTCGTTACTGTTCATTTACTTTATTAGAAACTTTGTGTGTGCCGACCTGAGAAGAAGGAAAATGACTTTTTCTCGATGGTATTGATGTCGCAGCCGGAACGTAGAATTAGCCCGTTTGTGAAACGGCTAGGCCGTTTACAAAACGGCGCCATTCAGCTAAGTGGCTAGGCCAATTGTAAAACGCTCAACGTTCAACGATTTGGCTGACTCAAACCTAGCCCGATTGTAAAACGGCTATATCTTTTTATACCATGGATTACTAATTAGTAGTTCTGGCGCGCGGTTTTGCTTGTGCGAGAAATACCTGCCTAAATATTTCCTAACCAAACTTCAGAACACTGAAATGTAGGTAGGTACCAAAGAAATGTATTTTATGGGATTAAAGTAAAACGTATTTTATTTGAATCCCATAGTAGTGTCACAGTGCCTCAGATTATTAATAATATTATATAATAATCAAAATCAGTGCATAAAATTTAACTTCTGTAAAATCTAATCTTTAATATACCTCAATAAAATTGAAGTAGGTAGGTAATGTAATAATGTGGCCGTGTGGTGCTGGCTTAGAATTTGCACCACCCCAAGGGATATCCACCGAGGGTTTGCAGCAGCGCCCCTGCTGAACAATTTTCCACCGAACTGCAATCCCTAATCCCTATGCCAAGCGTGGAGCACAGGCGTGAAGTTTATGGTCATTACCCCTCATGGTACAAACGCTAATAAGGAGCTAATCAGGGGAAGTCTGCGTCTAGCAGTACAAGTTGTTGAGGTTGAGGATGAGTAAAGATAAAATAACAGCTGTTTAAATGCATGTTATGGTATGCACGGTAGGTACCAAACGACCAACTTTTAAAATTGTGTTCTACTGTAGGTAGTTAGGTATCGCTGTCTCTGTTTGAGCTAACCTCCGAACCCAATTTTTAAGCAACTTTCCTTGGCAGATAATTGTTGTCATAGCCGGTAATAAAATATAATATGTAGGTAACTGTAGATTCTGCGCAGACGGAGTTGGACAGAGTTATCTTCATTTGACGATCGGCCTAAGCACGGTGAACTGCCTAGCCATTCCCTAAACGGGCTAATTCAGATGATCAGCCATATTGTAGAACGTTGATTTCACCGATCGTTCTACAATCGGCCTAGGCATTTAGCTGAATGGCGCCGTTTTGTAAACGGCCTAGCCGTTTCACAAACGGGCTAATTCTACGTTCCGGCTGCGACATTGATATAATTATCAGTAGATTCGTAGAGCTACCTATAGATTGTTTGTTTTATTTTTTTTTTCTTATTTGACTGTAATTTATTTTTTGAATAAAATTTAATCGTAGACTTTAGCCGTGCTCATCTTTGAGTAAGGCAAATAACACCTTTGGATTTTATTTTAAATTGTGTTTAGAAGATAGAAGCCTCTAGGTATGCCGTGATCGAAATAATGGCAATGTTCTCGACTCCCTCCACACATGATGTGCGAAGTTTTTGCGAGTTTCGAGTAAATTCACCTCATTAACTAATCCTAGAAGAAGTAATTTTCGTAAATTACTATGTCACGATAACGAGTTGGCGAATTTTTTAGAAGGACGGTAACAATGACTTATGGAATTATCGTTTCCCGGATATGTTATTACCTATTTATAATTAAGCTAATTACAGTTCTATTATTTCCTAAAATAACATAGAATAGAGGCCTGTAAATTATTAGTCTACATACTTATGTTATTTTACCTACATGATGTATATCGGCTACATCAAGGTTTCGTTTAGGAAGGTGGATATTCTAACTTACTTACATTATTATCTGTGCCCGGTCCTCGCATGTGAGGACCTGCGAGGACCGGGCACAGATAATAATGTAAGTAAGTTAGAATACAATCATAAATTGACCGTCAGCAATTTTGGACCAATCTATATATATCTTCTTCTTCTATATAATGTATAAAAAATTAATTGCTGTTCGTAAGTCTCGCTGAAACTCGAGAACGGCTGAACGGATTTATCTTATCTTGGTCTTGAAATGTTCGTGGAGGTCTAGAGAAGGTTTAAAAGAAAATCAACCCGTGCGAAACCGCGAGGCACAGCTAGTGATGAATAAATGCTACCCGTTTTAGAACTAAGTAGGTAATGAATTGAGATACCATACCTAGATTGGCATTGATATCTTTTTGTACATTGCTGTACTTACCATTCATGATTATTACTTTCTTTCTTTTTAATATTGAACTTCAGTCCTTTGTAACCTTTTTCTGAAATAAAAATTATTATTATTTATTTTATGTACTATTTGATCCGATAAATTTAGACAGATTGTCTTCATATTCCGTAAAAGCAAATGGATTTTTCATCACTCATACTCAGAAAGTAGTTATCTGAGCTCTAATCGACCTAAATAGGCAGATAATTTTTCTTTTATCGGCCTATTGTAAGTAAACCTAAGAACGCTAAAATTAAATCATCTTTAGAAACAATTATAACAACGTCACGGAACACTAATGACAGTCTTGACAAAACTCGCGAACTTTAACATGACTTGTGTTCAAAAAATGTTGACATGGCATCCATTAAATTACTGGGTTGTTAAGTTTTTCTGACACACTCATACTATTAAATTGTATTATATTAAAGTCTTTTTTTTTGTTTGCATTTAAATAATCATCAATCATTTATTAACATTATTTATTATTTAAATTTAAGTAAATAATTTATTACATTAATAATTCAATTATTATTATTTAAAATATTAAAATAAATTTTAATTGTTAAATCCATGTAATTACTTGTGTATTTGTATGAAAAACAACTACATCTTAGCAAAAAATTCTTTACATAGGTACTTACTTAAAGACATGTAAAATATTTTATACATATTAAAAGTAATGATAATGACATAATATAATAATAAAAAAAGTTTTTATTTTATTTTTGATTTTCTTTTTCTAAGGGGCCAGTCCTATTTGACGTTAGTAACGGGAATGATTGTAACGTATTCTTTTTGTATGGGATTTGTGTAGTTCCTGGTCCGTACGATAGAGGCGGTGTGAAAAAATGTATGGATGAAAAGGAGCTCTCTTTCTCATAAAAAACTGAATTCCATCGTTTTAGCCCACATATTGTGAGAATTTATATTAAACGGCTTTTAAAAATTTCCATAACAAAGTACCGGTCAATCTAGCTAGTTGGTATTTTTAGGGTTCCGTACCCAAAGGGTAAAACCCTCTTTCTAAGAGTCCGCTGTCCGAACGTCTGTCTGTCTGTCTGTCACCAGGATGTATCTCATGAACCGACATGACATGACATGTTGAAATTTTCACAAGTGATGTATTTTGTTGGCGCTATGAGTCAACTGACAAATACTAAAAATATAATAAAATAAATATTTAAGGGGGCTCCCATACTACACATACACACATGATATTTTTTGCCGTTTTTATAGATTATTATGGTACGAACCCTTCGTGCGCGAGGCTGACTCACACTTGACCGGTTTTTTCTGTATTTTTGGAATATGACAGGCAAAAGTGACAACCAGCATCCAAACAAACAAACACAGTGGTCACACACAGCGCCGTGACGTCAGAACTCATTCTAAGAAACCACAGCAAAATAAGTAATAGGTCATAAAATAAACACAATCCTCTCGAATAATGTAAACTTAGATCTTATATTTGTTGTACTTCCTAGAAGTAGGTAAAGTTATATAACTACTTTTGTTGCAGCAGTAAGCAGCGCCCCGCGGTTTTCCCGCGTAATTCCCGTTCCCGTGGGAATTCTGGGCAAAAGTATAGCCTATGTCACTCCCTGAAAAGTAAGCTTTTTATTCTATTTCGGAGCCTATTCCATACAAACAATCAATTCTTTCCTCTTTATAATATTAGTGTAGAAATCGAAATAAAATAATATATAGATAGATAGATAACTCTTTATTGTACCACACAAGCATAAAAAAACTAAAAACAATACAGAAGGAAATAAACAGAATCATGGAAGTACAAAGGGCGGCCTTATCGCTTTGAGCGATCCCTTCCAGCGATCTATTCCTACACTACATACTACATATACCTAACATGCTTACATACATAATGAATGAATATGATGTAACTTATCACAATACATACAAAATAATTTAAATAATAGCTAATATAAAATATTTTCTAAAATTGTTTAAACTTTGACGGGACTGAACCCACACCCTCCGGGAACGTGCTACACGAGTCAAGTGACTGTATAGTTTTTTAGGATATTATTTGATTTCTTAGAAATTACAGTAGAAGTCAGGGTCGGGCTCTATGGTAACAAAAACACTTGTCCCGAAGTGGAAATCGTACCCGCGACCTTCTGCTTCGCAAGTGGACCTTCGCCCGCTACGCCACCGTGGTCGTCAAGTTTGCCAGACGATGGAGCCATAAGAGGTGCCTTAAAGTTCGCAAAAATTTTGTAAATTTTTTAACTTCTTTTGTGAAATTAAATAATGATCATCCTATTCCATGAGTCTATCCAATACGAGACTTAACTACAGAAACTAAGACATTGCTATCTGATCATTGTCATTGAATAACCGTAATATTTACTTACAACCTACAGATTTATTTGTTAAGGGTTTAAGTATCATGACTCAGATAAATTATACACTTTACACATTCTAGAATATACCAAAGTGTCCATTGCTCACAGAGATATGATAATAAAGTTATGTAGATATGTAGAACAGACTCTCATATAGATAGTGAGATATCTCAAAACCCATTTTCCTTATAACTGAATTTACCTTAGTGTATTTTTCCAGAACAAACAATGTCAAAAAAATAAACCGTAGGTACTTTTCTTATTATTTTGGATTGTAATTTTTAAAGGTTTTCCTTCGAATTTTAAATGAATAGTTAGTTTTAAATTATAACCCGGAAGTTGTATTGAGTCTGTTTTTATTTTATTTGCCCATTATCAAATGTGAAAATGATTTTGAGTAGATCATTTTCATATTTGACTAGCTGCGCCCCGCGGCTTCGCACGCGTTGTTCCTATTTTCTTTGCTATAAACCTCACAGAGCCCGAGACCTTTCCAACGAATGCAAAACCGTGGAAATCGGTTCGTGCGTTCTGGAGTTATAGCGTCAGGAAGGAAAACCCGACTTATTTTCATATTATAGATAATGGGCAATGTTTGCATTGAATATTATAGTTTTTATCGACGTGTAACAGTTTTGTAAATATTAGACAGTATCTAAGAATGTGTATGGCAACAGATCTTGTGCTAACTACTTTTACTAATCGTTTACTTATTTTGTATTTTATATATGAATTTAGGGGAGGCCTATGTCCAGCTGTGGACTAATATAGGCTGATGATGTTGATGATGATGATGATGATGATGATATAAATTTATTTATTTATTACAAAAAAAATCCACAGCTCCTAGAGAAAAACCTTATTCAACTTATACAATCATAGCATAACATACAGCCAATAAATGATTTTACATTTTAAGCTTATATTTATGAGTTTTTTAAACTTGAACTTTTCTATACAGTAACTTATTATGCAAATACAGTAAATTTTCCTTCGCGACTGTGACTCGGCGCACCTCACAGGGCAAGTTCAAGTTGAGGAAAATCTGATTCACATATAAAATAAAGCCGCGCTATGACCAAGGTGACTGCATGGGGTTAAGGTCAGGATCGACTGCGGCTCGCAGTAGCTTCACAGTTCATGACGTATAAGATAGATAGATAAATAGATTATATATTTATTGCACCATCAATAAATAACGAGAACAAAGTAATTACTGCTAACTAATCTAGAGTGGCACAACCGCACAATTGACTGCCTTATCGCAAACACATCTTCCAGGCAACCTTTAGATGGATAAGATCGGTACCTACATATAGAAGCTGACGGTGGCGTTATTGATGATAAGAGTGCCATAAGCAATTTACTTCAAAATTGTACTTCAAAATCGTTATTTATCTCAGAATCTGATAAACTACCATTTTCATTTTTAGGAAAATGTTACTTCGATCTTTTATCTCGAATTAGGTTGGTTTTAAATAGACGATTGGTGAAAGTTTTTTCTTCGGTTTTTGTTTTGGTAAAAAACCTAGAAGTATTTCTTTAGTTATGTCTTTTAATTTTTCGATTCGTTGTTTCATTAACTTGTAATTATGTAACAACAGTTTTGGAGCATAGAAGATTCGGTGCCCGTCTCTACTCACTCGCGAGAGAACTATAATCTTGTCATCCCGCTCGGAATCCATCTCGTAGCGGCGTTAATGTACACTGCATTTTCATCTTTGGAATGCTCTATTTAAAAGCATCATTTGGGGGACAGTATCGCTCACGTCCGTAGGTGTTGACCCGCTGTTACCCTACACGTGTCCTCTGGGTGGTGCTAAGAGCGGTACCCTCTGGTGGTAGGCTTCGGCCGTGGCTTGTCACCACCCTCCGGACTGGGCCAGTGCGTGAAGCAACTCTGTTGTGTTTCGGAATGTGGTCTGGAGTAGCCATCTTCTAGACTTTCGTGATACATCGTCGGCCGCATCTTCGCTTTCCATCAGGTGAGATTGCGGTCAAACGAAGGTCTATTTATGATAAAAAATAAAATAAAAAACATGCGTAAACAAAATGTTTGGGAAGAAAAAATACTCGGTACTATAATGAAATAGCGTCGCAATTTTTTTTGCTCGAAGTGTGGGTCATGGTCTCTTACATGAACCTAAGAATAAGTATCTACGCACTATTGTAGCATTATTATTGTTTGGTAAATGTAGGTATTCACAAGTTCCAGATTTTGTAACTAGGTACTCTTTTAACGCTTGTACTGCCTCCTTTCTGCTTCGCGATCCACACAGGGCCGTGTCGAGTAGGACTGTAAGATGCTGTGTGTCGTAGGCACTGAAAGTGTTAATTAGCGCCTTTCAGCCGGTCAGAAGAAACCTTGAGGCCCTATTCTTGAGGCTCTATTCTAAAACCCGGTATTATGTTTACTTGTAATTTTAAATTTCTTGTCAATAAATCAATCTAGGTACCTATAGCTTTATGAAACGTTACAGCTCCTACACCAATAAAACCGTAACTGTAAACATTTATTGAGTGATGTAGTTTAATCCGGAATAATATAAAGTTAAACGGCTATTAAAAATAGAATTACAAAGTTCAGAATGGATATAACTTTACAACAATACCTACCTAATTGTCAACCTCGCGACAAAGGTCCCAAGAGTTCCAAGAAACTTGGTTATTGTATGACAGTCGAACTGTGCGTCACTGTCGCACAATACTGTAGTATCAGTAGGTACCTTAATCATCAGAATTCTAACACAAACTCGACATAAGTCTATCTTCTATAGGAGCCGTTTTCTTCCAGACAACACTAGTTACATGCTTAGTGACTTTCTAAGTTGCGAGAGAATTGGAGGGGGGAAAACAACACAGAAATAGCAAAACTTACTATATTTAGTGGAAAGACTTTCGTTTGACCACAATATCATGGTAATTGGTGATGTGAATATAGTTATTTTTATAAATAAATATTGCGGTTTTCACACAGCATTATCTAGCCCCAAGCTAAGCAGAGGTTGTGTTATGGTACTTTGTAACTGATATAATTTATACAATACACTACATAGATATTTTTACTATACATAGAACACATCCAAAACGCCCTGAACACAAATATCTGCAAATCGTGGAAACAGTTGTCCCGATACGGGAATCGGACCTTCGCCCACTGCGCTACAGAAGTCGTCACAATAAATATAAGGGTATAATATAGTTATTCTTTAGGTAAAGCTTAGGCGTTATAATATGGACATTATTTATTCGTTCTCTAGAGGTAGGACACGCAACCTTATTGTATAGATGCAAATACACTCGAGAGCAATGAATCCGGGTCACTTAAAGAATCCTAAAAACGTAAATTGGAGTATTGAAGATTGGTCAAAAGTTATGTTCTCCGACGAATCAAAATTTATGCTCTACAAGCACGATGGAAGACACAGAGTGTATCGAAGACCAGGGGAAAGATTCAAGCAAGCATGCATCGAAGAAAAAGTAGCCTACGGTGGTGGGTCTGTACTTGTGTGGGCCGGAATTTCTTCTGAAAGTCGCACAGAGCTGGTGATCATAGAAAACGGCTCTTTAACTAGCGTAAGATATGTGGAAGAAATCCTCAATGATCACGTTGGTCCATTTATGGTCAATTTAGGTGAGGATGCTATATTTATGCATGACAATGCCCGACCTCATACAGGTAGGATTGTGAATGACTACCTTCAAGAGATGAACATTACTCGTATGGAGTGGCCAGCGCGCAGCCCGGATATCAACCCGATCGAGCATGCTTGGGACGAGCTAGGCAGATGCGTAAAACAACGAAACCCTCCCCCAATCACGCTTCGTGAGCTCAAAATTGCTCTCACAGAGGAATGGGAGAATATTCCCCAAAATCGTATAAGGAACTTGGTGTACAGCATGCCAAACCGCGTAAACGCAGTTATGGAAGCACGAGGAGGCAATACGAAGTATTAAAATTCAAGAAAATCGTAATAAAGTTCAAAAATTTCATGTTTCCTATTTTTGTTTTAAGGAGAGATCAGCAGTTTTTTTCTTTATGTAATTTTGTGTTAATAAAATGTATGGTGACTCATATTTTTTTTACTTTCATTTAAGGAGTATTACATTGTCTATTAAATACAATTTATTGCATTAACCTATCATTTTTAGTTTCCGAGATTTTTAACATTCTTTAAGTGACCCGGATTCATTGCTCTCGAGTGTATAAATACCTTAAAGAGTGCGCGAGAGTGTTAGGACCACACTTCATACAAAAATCTTTAACCCTTTATTCTTTTTCATAAGATGATACTTCTACTTAGGTTCTACTTACACTTTCCATAATATAGATAATTATCCTCTGCTCTTCTATTTTAACAGCAACATTGTAAATATGTTATCGCTAGAAGAAAAAACTCCACGTCCTGCAAGAGATGTCATCTGTCTAATGACAACACGTGCGTACTTGTGCGTTTTGCTGTACCCCCCCGGTTTCTCGAACGCTTGTCACATTGAATGGATAGTCAACGGCTTGTTATATACGCACTGCGGAATCTGACAGCGTGAATTTTAATCTCGCGGAATATAACCTGCGTGCTTAACGTAGCTTACACGTACGACGAATAAAATTCCTTGCTATTTTAGCTACCTACAACTTTATACTCCAAACATTCATATTTTTCCGCTAGTGAATTTCCATTAAGTTACACAATTCTGCAAAAAAAACCACGCGAGTAATAAAAGCAGTGCGTGTACAGCCTGACAAATTGACAACAATTTGTCAAAATAATAAGCGTTCGAGAAACCTTTGTATTGTTACTTTATTGCGCGACTTTTAAAAAAGGAGAGGGTTTTATTTATAAAATATGTTCAGCTGTCGATAATTCTTTTGGTTTTGTATGAGTAATGATCTGAGGTCGTCCTATAAAAAAATATTCCCGGAGGATGAAGAAGGGTCTAATACTTGTTCTAACTGAAGAGACGGAAGGAGCTTACCCATAATGCTAAGTTATTGAGCCTTTTATAATTTATGTATGTTTTACCTATCCTATAAGATAAGTGCTTGTTTTTAACTGTTTGTAATGGGGTTATAAAATGTATTTCTATCTTCTCTGTTCTAGATTCGCTTACGTAGTTTCTCCTATATAGGCTAATTAAAACGTACTTTCACGTAGCGCTCAGGGATTATGAAGATATATGCACATATAAAAAATATATTATTTAATGTACGTACGATATTTGTAGATCTACTAGCTGTTAGACAAAACTTCATTTGGTTATAATGAGTTCCCAATTACAATAATTAAAAAGCATGAGCAACAATGGTATTATACCTGCACATATTATTGATCATCTCCAATTAGAGACCCGGGGGTTCCTAATTCAGCTCAAATTAGTTATCATAATGAAGTTCGAATTATAGAATTTGATCACATTCTATCACCACTTATTTCTTGGAAATTTAAAAATGATAATCGGTTGTCTTGCTTACGCTCATCTTTTATAGGTACATACTTCTAAATACTACTAATGGTAGAGGTAGGCCTACAGAGGCCTACAGAGTCTAGGCCTACATTACCTACCATTTTGCGTTCAACTGTGTCTATATTGTCTGTGTCCCAATCAGGGGGAGGAATGGTGACGGAAGAATGGGGTCGGCTTGTGAGGAGTGCTGGGCTCGCCGGCCATTATGGCCATGAAGAAGAGGGGACGCCAGATTTACCGCGGTAGGTTTACACGTACCCGTGGTTCGGCGAAAAAGGCGGTAGAGGGACACCGGACAGGTTTTAGTGGGTATTTCGTACATCTCAGGGCGTTGAGTCCCACATAATTCTGGCCCCCCTAGACTAGTCTATTCGTAAACGATTTTTCTCGATGAATAAGAAAAAATAATAAAAGAGGGCCGGCCTAGCCTACTCATCATTTCCTCAAGAAGGCCGGCCAATAAATTTTCCAGGTGGGCCAATTCTTTTAGACTATGGCTGCGCTGGGCCACCACTAATACGATATTCATAGAGAAATTTTATTTTTAACGAATTAAAAAAACGAGGATGTTTTCAATTGAACTGTATTTTTTTTGTCTGAGCTAACAGCTCAGAACTTTTTACGGGGAGGTCCGTTTTTCATGATTCTATTTGAAAGCTGGTGCTTCCCGTGTGGTCCCATTTTAATTTGGTCTAGTTCTGACAGTGGGGTCTTTATAATTAAAGTCGTTTTATAGTTTATTTTAAACAAAATCAATTATAGATTTGTATAAATTGTAAACGAAATGAAATAACACTTTATGTGTGTTTTTTAAATGTGATCCGATAAACCTCTTCACAGTGAAGAGGTTTATCGGACAGTAATTTGACAATATTTGGTTAAATCTGATGTTTAAAGTACAATCAAATCAGAAATGCGTTTTGCAGTAAAAAAATAATGCATGTTATTGTTAAAGTTGTTGAATAATGTTTTTTTCTAAGTAGATGGAACCAAACCTGCCTAAAATTTGCATAGCAAGGCCGCGCAATGTTGGAATATCTTCACTAGAAACTTTTTTCCAAAAATTCAGCGAAAAAATTCAAATGCCGATGCGGCCTGCGTGCCTAGGTTTGGCCAGCCTTGGTCTAGTCTAGACTCTAGACGTCAACGTTTTGATAGTCTATAAGTGAGATAAAAAAAGCTCTCAAAATTAAACTGAAAAACTACACGTGCACACAGCTATTTATATTCCTATGTTGACAAATTTGTATGTGTCTACAACATGTAGTTATTATGTACTATAGTGCCTTGTGACGTCACTGTCGAGGGGCATATAAGGACGACCTTATACGCCTCCGCAGCCAGTTGTTGGAGTGTCGTGAACATGTTGAGGTTACTGAGCTTCTTGGCGGTGGTGCTCGGTGTGCAGTCGGCCTCAGGTAATGTTTGGCTATCAATGGTGTCTGTTGTTTTAGAATTAGATAAAATTAGCTGAAATTAGGATTAACTAATGTCTATTGTATAGCCTTTCAAATTGAATAGTTATCTTGTATTTGACACCAAAACAGCTAGAAAAAGGATTTAGGAATTCTGTTGCATTAAAATTTGTTAAAATTAATTAAAAGCTAGGATTTAGGAATGACAAACAAGAATCAAAATGTATCGTTTAACATTCCTAAATCCTAGCTTTAAGCTAATTTTAACAAATTTTAATGTACAGAATCGACATCAATTACAATCTAGATAGGAATTAGGAGTTGGGTAATAGGATTGTCAATTTTAAAATTCCATTTTCTGGGATCATACGTACACTACCCGACCCGAACTAGAAAAAAATTGTATTTAGAATAGTGTACAAAAATGGGGATAACACTAGTTACTTATTTAAATAATTTGTAACTATGTTTGGAAACCCTTTAAATTTGTTTAAATATGAATCTTATCAACCATTTTAGTTTATTTATTATTAAAATCTTGTTTTAAATTATTTCTCTTATGTGTAATTTTCTTTTTAAATAAAGAACTGAAAATGTAAATAACTGATATTATAATATTCATTCATTCATCATGTTGTTTATTTTTGATACAGCCGGCCAATGTAGTTATCGTCTTGGGTACCTACGCTTCCGACTGGTATTGATATGAATCAGTTGAGCTGCCTGTAGATTGTTTGCATCTGTTTGCAGTTAAATAAATAATGTTGGACAATTCACACGGCATTATCTAGCCCCAGCTAAACAGAACTTGTGTTATAGGTACTAGATAACTAATATACTTAATACAATGCACTACATATGTATATAGATAATTTTTATTATACATAGGAAACATCCAGAACTCCCTAAAAAAATGTCTGGAGATAGTACACGTCCTGCATCGCAGGCGGACCTTCGCCCACCGCGCCACAGAGGTCGTCTAGTTAGCTCAAATTTTTCAATTGTAAATACTTGTTTTAATTTATTTCCATAATTATTTTGTAATTTTCTTTGTTATCACACTAATATTGTAAATGCGCAAGTTTGTATGGATGTATGGATGGATGTTTGTTACTTCTTCACACCAAAACTACCGAACGGATCGGACTGAAATTTTAAATGAACATAGTTCTAGACCTGGAATAAAACATAGGCATATACTTTTTATCCCATAAATCAGTTCCTGTTGGATAAAAATCTCCTTTAAACGTTTCCTTAGGATCAACGCGTGCGAAGCCGCGGGGCGCAGCTAGTTACTTATAATTTTAATTATTTAACAATATCTTCCTCCTCCAGCGCCGTTCATCACGCCATGCAAGTGGGAAGATAACGCGTGCGTGATGGCAGCCACTGTGAAGGCTGTGCCCATCTTCGCTCCCGGCATCCCAGAGCTGGGCATCAAGTCTCTGGACCCTCTGGCCTTGAGGACGGTGAAGGGGGACACGGCGGGCCTGAAGCTCGTGCTCACCGACACCCAGGTCCGCGGTATGAAGAACTGCGTGGTCGAGGGCATCAAGTGAGTAAAATGAATGAATTAATGAATGAATGAATGAGTGAATGAATGAATGAATGAATGAATGAACACTTTTATCGTACATAAAAAAACAAAATAACTTATATCTAAATAAAACAAATGAAATTAAAAACAACGTACAATAGGCGGTCTTATTGCTTAAAGCAATTTCTTCCAGACAAGTAGTAAGCAGTAAACCCTACATTAATATTAAAACGCGAACGTTTGTATGTATGGAATGTTTGTTACTCTTTCACTCAAACACAATTGAGCGGATCAGGCTGAAATTTGTCTGGAATCAAATATAGGTTACTTTTTAACTCATAAATCAGTTCCCGTGGTATAGAAATCAACATTAAACATTTCCTCTATGGAAATATTTAGTGGTGCGAGTGCAAATTAACGCGTGCGAGCCGCGCGGGCAGAAAATAGACAATTAAGAGTGTGCCATAAGCAATTTACTTTAAAATTGTTCTTCAAAACCGTTATTTATCTCAGAATCTGTGAAAGCCACCTTCATATTTAAGGAAATGTTACCTTCGATCGATCTCGAATTACGTATTTTAATAATTGATTTTGTTTAAAAACTATACTCAAACCGACCTAAATTATGTAGTCGGATCTGGGCCAAATTATAATGGGACCACCAGCTTTCAAATAAAAAAAGGCTTTTGATAATCGGCCCACCCAGTCAAAAGTTCTGAGGTAACGAACATAAAAAAAAATTGTCGGATTGCGAACCTCCTCCTTTTTTTGAAGTCGGTTAAAAACACAATTGGTGAAAGATTATTTTTTTGAGAAAAATAGATGTTTTGCACACATTTTGCTATTTATCTCAGGGACCTGATCACCTTTTTTCTTCATTTTTTATTTTGCTAAGAAACCTAGAAGTATTTCTTTAGTTATGTCTTTTTATTTTTCGATTGGTGGTTACTTTAACTTGTAATTAGGTAAAAACAGTTTTGGCGCATAGAAAATTCGGCGCACGTTTCTGCTCTGTACTTCTCACTCGCGAGAAAACCATAATAATATCTTATCATGCCGCAAAATCCATCTCATAGTGTTATTGCACACTTAATAATTTTAAGTTAATTTCCAGAGTCAGAGTCAGAGTCAAATCGTTTATTTCTTTAGACTTACAAAATAAGTGCTTAGACAAGTCTAATTTTTACTATATAAACAGCTTGATAAGTAGTTATTACTATCAGTAGTTATTTCCGTGAAACAAGCCTAGATTAGTGCCTCATCCTTAAGGCGACGCAATGGTCCACTGCTAGACTCATGCCTCCCCCTGATATCTAAGTGCCTTATTAGCTTTTTACTCATGGGGCGTAATACCCATAAACCCCACGCTGGGCATGCAGGTTGGGCATCGCACTCTGATGGTAGAATGCTTCTGCAGAGGGCGCTGCTGCCCAACTCATAATAGATATCCCTATGTCGCCTCTTACGACACCCGTAGGATGGTGCAAATCCTAAGCCGGCACCACGCGTTTTAACTTTTATTTGTTAGTAAAATGTAGAAACTGCAAAAGGCTAGAAGTAATTTTTTTCTACAGTGAAGATATAAAAAGGCTCTTATAGCCGCGGAGCGCCTCTAATATAAAATAATAGTATTCGCGCGCCTATCCCACGGGAACTGTTTTATGGGATGAAAACCTATGTGTTATTAGAACTACCTGTACGCCAAATTTTAGTCCGATCCGTTCAGTAGTTTTAGCGTGAAAGAGCAACAAACATACTAACAGACATGTTTACCAACTTTCGCGTTTGTAATATTAGTATGATTAAGCTTTTAAGGATCAAATTGTAGAGATACAATTACATTACATATTTTAAGAGTGACTTTTTGATAATTGAAGTAAAAAAATTCTTTAATTTATTCTATACTGCTCTATCGGCGGCGGCCAATAACACATAACATGTGTGATGAATCTGAATTGGGCCAGTATGCAGGTTTGAAGTTCGATACATAAGATGCAAGTGGAATAATCGATAAAGTTATCAATGACCTACTTACCGTTCCTAAATCCTATAATAGTTATATTAACTCGTCAAGTTAATGGTATATTCCACCTCGTGCAATATTCTAAACAATAAGATTACGCGGCCATAAACTTATTTCTCACGAGTAACTCATATAATAACTGTTATAAGTACTATGTGGTTATACAATTACGAGTATACTATATTATATATAAAATTGCAAGGAATCATGAAGTTATGATAAGATTAAGACTTTATACACTTAGTAGAGTAGATAGGCAATAGGGTATAATGCATGTGACTTCAAAAAAGCTAATATTTTTTTTACGTATTCTCTATTGATATAGAAGTATATCTGTAATATTTATTTTTGTATTTAATGATGTTTTTATTGAGAAATTTAATCATTGAAAAGTAGATATTTTAAGTCTCAACAGAAAAATGTCTAAACGCAACGCTATTGGCATGTGAAGCGTGACGTCATACTTGAGCATTTTTGTATGGGCATGAAGTTTTGACTTTGAGTTTACATAGGGGACTAGATGATCCGTGACGTCATAAAATGCAATGGCTAACAAGGCAGCGTTTTTATCACCCGAAACTGAGTTTAGTTTTACTTTTAGTTTTTTGCCTCAATAATTTTAATTTTATTTGGGTGTTAAATAATCGATTAAAAAAATAAAAAAACCATGCACCATGCATACCCTATTGGTTTTAAAATGCGTTTTAAATTTGTACTTTCTACAAAAGTTAAAGGTTTTTCGATCCTACCTGCACTAAATAAAAACCTGAGATATATTGGATCTGAGAGAGTATGTACGTCTAAGAGTTTTCGAAAAACCAAATGGAACAGGTTCATATCATTTATTTATTTATTGCGTTATAAATTTATTTATCGTACAATTTGTCAGGACTTATTGACTATCGTGATAACGATGAATGGGACTGCCTACTAAAATACTAATATGGCATAAGCGATGGGTGTCAAATAAAATTAATGCAATGATTAGTTGAGTAGTAGCCTTGCATGTTGTGGCTAACCTGTAATTTAGAGAGCACTGCTTTTAAGTACCTATTTTGTTTTATAATTTGTATTCATAAGGAATACAAAATATATAATAGTTATCTCTAGTTGGTGGCCTTAAATAAATAAATAAATTATTTCACTATCAACGAACGTGACAGTTAACTACCGCCTATTTGTCAAAGTTAGTAGGTACACGCATTGCTAAAATACAAAAAATCACTAAAAACAATTTTACGAATTTCCTAATCGAGTTTACGAAATCAGATATTGGATGCCGTCATTTTTCTTTCGGTATCTGGTAAGTTGAAACGTAAACACAGTTTTACACGTTAGACATCCGTCGAGCGTGTGTTTAACAAAAGCATTACCACAAAACTGCTTTTTCAGACCGGTAACAGCTAGACACAGTCTAAACGTAATTAAAACGAGACATAAACAACAGATAAACTTTGTTAAACCCACCATGTCTAACTTTTTAGGCTCTATTTAGCTAAACGCTTGTTAGAACAGTGTTTACGTTTGTTCGGTACCGCTGCTATAGTTCTCCTAAACTATGCAAAAGTAATTCGAAGAAGACATTAAAAAGGTCGCCGCTCTATTAAAAAGGACGCCGCTTCCACCATGATATTTAAAAAATAAACTCAAGAAATGGCTCTTAGAGAGATCGTTTTATTCCGTAGAGTTCTACGAAATGCCCATTATTTAATTATTTTAGGATGAATCAAAATTATTAATAATTAATCAATCATATTATTGTAATTTTGTTAAATACTTATACTTTAGGTTAAGGTCAATATTATAAACTATATTGCTTATCTTATACCTTTATGACTTGTAACATGGCGTTATTAATAAAATATGTATTGTATTGTATTCCATTGACATTGGTACAGAAGAAATATATATATAGTACTTCTATGCATATAATTTATTGTACTAGTATAAGTAAGGCATCTGGTTAGAATGAAAAATGAGTGTATAAATCCGCAAGTGCTAATAATTTCGCATGATGCCGATTGCCAACATCACAATTAACACGTGGTAAGTAGGTATACTTACTACTGATTCCTATTTTTTTTTAATACATATATGGAAGCGATTGTATCTAGGCTTAGTTTTTTTTTTTCTGGGCTACTTACTTAGTATTCCTATACGGACCTAAGTAAAACCAAAATTTAGTTTTTAAGAAAAAAAAACGTTTGTAACAACTCCGTGTCTTTTATTAATTAATTGAGAACAATAACTTAATAATAATATAAGAAAACAATTATAACTAGTATTTTTAATGTAAGTAAAAATAAAAAGTAAGTATTTATTAGTAGATACAATCCTTATATTCTAAAGTAACATTTCACAAGCATACATGCTTTTTAAACATTTCTTAAAAATCTAAGCCGCCCGTCAACAGAAGGCACTTTCAGGAGGCTGATGGGGCATGTTTACGGAGACGGCTTCGCCGCCTGTATGAGTAAGAAGGCAGCCTCACTGCTTAGCAGAATACGCGGGAGTACCAACACCATCCTGTCAGCAATCGCTGATAAATTCAGAGGCGTCTTTACCTATGGTGCAGGGTGTGCGGCGCACACGGGCGCCGGGTCTAAGGGGGCGCCGAGCGCCCTGCGTCCTCTAATGCGACACCTCCAAAGATGCGTCGATGCCGGCGCTCTCAAAGACCCTGCGCTCATGTGCACCGCACACCCGCCGCCGCACCCCGTCGACGCCGCACACTGGTCCCGATTTATGAAATCAGGGACATAGAGGTCGAAGTCCGAATTTTGATCTAATTTTTTATTAAAAATCAGATCAAATTTGATTTAAACTGAGACATATTAAAGAGAAAGAGCGTTTATGTGTTGATACTTTAGTTTAGAAGCCAAGAATCGAATGACAACTTTTTGCATACAAATAACATAGAAAGGATAGATAATAAGATTACAAAAGAATCCATGTTACCTGTAACTCCCCACTCACAGGTAACGTGAACAATAAAGGATACTAGGCCTTGCAAGACCCTCTAGCTAGCTAGGTAAAAAAATGAACTAATACTTAAACCAGTTAATTAGAGCTCTAGCTAAAACAATACCAGGTAAAAAGTAAGACGACGGGTATATTACAGGTACCTAAGCGATTGTGCTATTATTATTATTATTTCATTTTTTATTGATGGAATGAAGTAAGTAACATTTTTAAATATAAGTATTTAGGTATCAATCAAGCGTATTTAAACAATTAAACATAAAGACAAAAAAAAGTCATCATCATCAATTTATTGTACGTGTAGACGACTTTTTGTAAATTTGTTTAAAACTAATAAGAAATTAGAATCATTTGAAGTACTCGAAATCGTATTTTGAAAGTTTTTTCTTCGTTTGGAATCGAACCATGTTGTAACTTGTAATAATAGATAGATAGAACTACTATTATTAAGATTCAGGCAGGTAAAAAAATGAACTAATACTTAAACTAGTTAATAAGAGCTCTAGCTAAAAAAATACCAGGTAGAAAGTAAGACGACAGGTATACAGGTACCTAAGCTATTGTGCTATAATAATTATTATTCCTATTTTATCGATGGAATGAAGTAATATTATTAAAATATAACTATTTAAGTATCAATCAAGCGTCTTTAATTGTAATTGTGTACTTTAATGTGTCTATGGACTTATGGTCTGAAATAAATGATTTTTATTTATTTTATTTTATTTTAAACAATTAAACAAAAAGAAAAAAAAAAATTTTTTTGCACCTGCCGTTCCTAAACAGGCAGAGTTAAGAAGTAGATGTTTGTGTGTGAAGCGTAAGGTCATTTTCTAAACTAAAAATAATTAAAAACTACCTTAGATCAACAATTGTCGCAAAGTAGATTGACAAATTTATCATTATTAAGTATAGAACATGAAATCAAAATTGAAGTTAGTGACATTGTTAAAGATTTCGCTAATGCAAAAGTTAGCAAAGTAACTTTTTTGTAAATACATTTGTGTGTGTCAAATATATGTATATATTAGTAGATTTACGCCATTATATTAGTAGATTACCAAACTTGTCAAAATCAACAATTATAAAATCAATGATAGACCATTCTGACACTATTGTAATAGCAGACTTGGGGCCGTTTGTTATGTAACTATAATAGTTTTTCAATGAAATATTTTTGAACGAACTAGAAAGTTGTGATTTTCTTATTCTTATAACCCCTTCCTTCCTAAAAAAACTTTTTGCTTCCCGACATCATTTAAAATTGCACCATTTGCATCCGAATTTCCGCTTGAAAATATAACTGTTAGTATTCCATTCTGACCCCGCTCCTACTAGACTAGAGGGCGCCAGAGTACTGGTTGCACGCGGGCGCCACAAGGGCTAAGGACGCCTCTGGATAAATTAGATGGAGTGATGTACATACACTCCAAGTTAAAACTAAAACTAACATAGTCTAAGAATTGATTAACGTATGGATCAATGTTATCTGAAAAAAAAATTATAGAGTGCCCAGAGTGCTGGCAGCATTGTCACCTTGAATGGGAATGCCAATTCGTTGACCAAAATAGAAGCCAGCATTCGATCACCTTAGACTCTATAAGAAGTTGTCCGTGTCTTAAAATACATATTTCGTTGGTTTTTTTTACAGACAACACAAGGTTTTGAAAGTCACTAAAAGCGCGTTTATGTCTTTTCAATGAAATTTAAAAAAATATGTAATTGTCGTCGGTATACAAAGTAACATCCGATAGCAGCATTAAAATATTTATAATTTTTAGACGATACATCTGGTAGAATGGCTTTAAGTAGTAGAGTTGTTTCCGTGATGACTGAGAGCTCACTTGTGACATCCTCACAATGAATAGAAATAATGATTTTGTTTAAAAAAAAACTATAAACCGACTTCAATTATATGGATCCCAAATTAAAAATGACTAAAACTTGAGGCTCCCTTTTTCCTCATCTACTCCGCCCTACTTTTTCTCCTTGCCCTCAAGCCAGTAACTCACACAAAGTGATCGACGTAAATCTTGCAGAATTTGTGTTCCGATTTGATTAAGATTCGCTCCACTTCCCCAACTCTTCCAGTAGGTGTCGTAAGAGGCGACTAAGGGATATCCATCAGGGGCGGGCAGCAGCGGCTCCTACAAAACTATTCTACCACCGAACTGCGACCCCCAACCGGTATGCCCAGCGTGGGGATTATGGGCAGTTCTGCCTATGAGATAAAAGCCAACGTGCTTATCATGGGGAGGCTTGCGTCCAGCAGTGGACCAATACAGAAATTTATTTTAATGTTACTTTTGTTTGTTTGCTCTGTATAAGTTACAAATAATCTCTACCGCTAAAGCGTCCCTTGTAAACAGGCTTCCCGCACGACACAGGTCTCTTCAATCTTGCGGGGGCCGTTATTTGGACATTTTATGATCTATAGATTAATTGACAATATTTTTACAAAATCTGCAATTTTTTCAGTTTTATTTCCTAGAATTTCAAAAGTGAGCTCTCAGTCCACACGCACATGTAGAGTTTAGGTAAACAATTACGTAAATAAACTTTAAGGAAGGAAACTATAATTTCAATGAGATAACGTCTTGTAAGCAAGTTTCTTTTTCCCTGAGTAAACATAACATCCAATTAAGATGCTAATCTAGTTTCCTTTTATAGTGATGCACTTGGCCCTCATTGTCCTCTTTCGTCAAATCCAAATCCACGAGTGCCAAGGTTCAGGATTCCCTCACCTAACCTCAACGGCCTGCGTCCACTGCTGGACGTAGGCTTCCCCCAGATAAGCGCCTTATTGGCTTTTCTCGGTAATGCCCTTAATCCCCACGGCATGCATCTTGGGGACGCTGTTCAGTTCGGTAATAGAATTGTTCTGCAAGAGGCGCTGCTGTTCGCCCCCGGTGGATATACCCCTTAGTCGCCTATTACGACACCCGCGGGAAAAGTGGTGCTGGTGCAAATTCATTTGTTAAATTCTAAGCCAGCACCATACAGCTAGTTTTATTACTTCGTCATTGTTTAATTAAAAAGGGAAGATAAGGTACTAGTTTCTCGAAAATGGCAACCTCATATTGTGTAAAATTGTGTGCTCCCACCTCAGTCACCGTCGGACCGGCGGCACGGGCGGTCGTGATTCGCGTGAAATATTGTTGTCTCGGTCTCACTTCGGTCTTAGATACGTCTTTCCGTCTTTGTTCTTCTTTGTATTGCACAGGACTGGAAATATAACTGTGAGCGTATGTGTTTGCGTGGTATGTAACACATGCCAATTTTTGAGTAAGCGCTGGGAGATCGTAACCTATCTTCTCATTTTAATTAATCAATGCTATTAGTCCTCTTTTGTTTTTCGTCGGTTTAAAATTCATTGTACTTCAGCAAACTTACAGTTTACGATATGTAAATAGGTACCTACTTTACTTATAACCAAATTATAACCGGTGACACACTTATTATAACCCTTTATGATGTAGAATGGTTTTTTTAAAGGGTCCACCGCTACTTTACTATAATATTAATTCGGATGGTGGTTACACCTCCACAAGTCTCCAACCTTGGACTCTAACTCGACTCCATACTTTCCGCTTTAGTAGATACATACGTAGGTAGTTTATTTTCCTAGATAGGTAGGAAAGACGCTATGTTTGTGTTAGCTCAATAGAGCCAGGCCGTCTGATAGGTTTGTAAATAAGTGGTGTTAGATACAGCTAAGTAGAGATCCGTCTCGATCTTATGACAATATCGTTGAATCGGCTGGAAATTTACCAGGTTTCTATACAAGTCTTACTAGGATTGATGGACTTGTCCTTAGTTCATTAAATTTCATTTATTTATATATTTAATTGATTATTTGGTATACAAAACAAAAGACAATCGGATCATGGCACGTACAAGTTATAACTATGGTTCTTCTATTAGATTGTTTTCCTAAACATGCAAACACAAACATGATTTTACAATAACAGAGCAGACAAGCATACATTATTAAAATTATAAAAATGCAGTTTAAAAGTTGGGTTGGGTACATACTTCATATTCGTTTTGTTATATCTGCCAATAATTCCGTGTTATTCGGATATAACTAGGAATATTCGGTATTTGTATTTATTGCATTCATACAAATCAGGTCTTAGTGATTAGGTAGTTTAAGTTAGGATCACCAGTTATAGGTATCAGTTATTCCGTGATCATGGCGCATGAAACTGTTTTGAAATATTGGAAAGCTCTAAATTCAAATCATGGTAAATATCCCGGTGCAAATAACTTTAATATTAATTTCATCTAAACACAATTAATTTTGTTACATAATAATATTATTACAGTGTAATTTGTGTAACGCAATTATGCAATGAATGACATGTTATTTATAGAATATAACGATTTCTCTTAATTCCTTCACGAACTTCGAGAAGATCCTCTTTCCTGTCTGTGTATGAAAGTATGAACGTGATAGTATGAAGTTATCCACCAAACAGTTTTGATTTAAACCTGTTATGACCACGAGCATATCCTTAAGTGAATGTCTTCCTCCGCAGACATGATTTGTCGAAGATGAAGCAAGCGCTGACGATCCGCTGCACAGTCCAGCTGAAGGGGAACTACAAGCTGGATGGACAGATCCTGGTGTTGCCCATACGTGGGGAGGGAAAGCATATCATAGATATCCGTGAGTAAATTACAAATTGCAATTAAAAGATTATTCCTAAATGATTCGTTTACTAAATAAGACATAAACAAGTCGAATCCTACTCATATTATAAAGAAGAAAGTTTGTGCGGTTGTTTGGCCGAAGACAACTCAAAAACTACTAGATATATCAGGCTGAATTTAAACACACATAAAGATTATGGATTTGGAATATCATACGAGCTAGGTACTTTTTATTCCGGAAAAGCCTGTGCAGAAGCTAGTTTATAGTAGTTAAATAAAGTTCAATACCTTTATGAGGCTGGTAAAAGCGAAAAGTGACCTATTTCTAGCAGAGCTTCCTGGGCTAGCCCGCCCGCCTAACATGACGGTTGGTTACTCATCAACAGAATAACCAATCGTCGTGTTGGGCGGGCGGGTTTTTGAATAATCCGTGTAATGGTTCGGAAAACCTTCCAGATTTTTTGAAATTTCCATTCTGTTTATAACGTATTCAGGGTCTAAAGCCTGCTTAACAAATAAGTAAATCATAAATAATGTTAATAATGTTTCTTGACCGTTCCGTTTTTATTTTAGGAGACATAGTGATAAGAGCGGCTACGGACTTGGAGAACACGCAGGGAGAAGACGGCAAGGTGCACTGGGGTGTCAAGAGCTGGAAGCACACCTACCACACCAGGGGAGGCGCGCATTTCAACTTTGAAAATCTGTTTAATGGAAATAAAATTCTGGGTGAGTTTAAAGTTGCCTTTCGTTTTTTATTAGCAGCCTTGCTATGAGAAAACAAGTAGGAACACTAGGTACTCTACCCTACCTATAAAATTTATAGGTCGGGTAGGTCTAGGTTGTCCTAGAAGGGATGCCTTTGTGTCAGTAGTGCCATTTAAACCATTGATGGTACAAGTGATACAACTTTTTATCCTTAGTACCATTAAAGAAAAATGAGGATATTCCCCCATGATACCTATGGAACTCACTACATAGTTCTATAGGTATCATTTTGAACATACATACGTGATACAACTTTGTATCTTAAGTACCTACCATTAAAGAAAAGTAAAGATATTCTACGTAATTTCATTTTTCACGTGCATTTATTTTGTGTTGTCACAAAGTAATCATTACCGAAAAAGACAACTTACAAAAACTGCAATCAAGTTTCGATAGGCCTAGAAAATCAGTTAAATTTTGAACCAAAAAACTTGATTGCGAATTTAGGATTTTTGGCAGCCGTGGAGCACGCACCGTGACTATTCGAACTTTGCCCTATTCCTAAGTAAAGAAGGTTCTTACCTCCACAGCCTATATTAATCCACTGCTGGATGCAGCCCTCCCCTTGATGCGCCTTGTTGGCTCTTGTTGGTCATAGTCCCCACGCTGGCCTTGCGGGTTCGGGATCGCAGTTCGATGGTAGAGTAGATTTGTTCTGCAGGAGACGATGCTGTCCGCTACCAGTGGATCTCCCTTAGATCCCTCTTACGACAGAGCTGGGGTAGGGCAAAATTTAAGACACCAAGAGGTTAAAAACAGAAAAAAACATTAAACTTCTAACATGCTATCATTTTGTTTGCAGCTACCCCAGTAGAAGAGTTCCTCAACAGCAACTGGCAAGACGTGATGAAGGAGATCGCGCCACCCATCGTGAAGGCCATCGTGGAGGCCGTGGTCGATGACGTCAAAGCACTGTACCACGCCGTGCCAGCTGAAGAACTGATGGTTTAGCTTACTCAGATAAGCAGAGATACCAATGATCAGTATTTTGTACGCAGGCGGAGCGTGACTTCAATTTTTTTTTATAAAGCTACGCTCGTTCTGATAACCGTTTCACGTTGTTCTTCGGGGTAAAGATTTTTTTTAATTTGTGGAATTGAAACGCATTTACGAGGTACCTTGCCTAGAAAGTGATATATTTTTAAAGAATATGTATGCAATACAATTAATATTACTTAAGTGTTGTTTTATTCAAAGAACCAAAGTAGTTGCTTGCTACTGAAGCTTTTTAATTCCTGCCGGACCGCCCCGCATGTAAACGTAGGGCAGGACTACGACCTTGTGCGTGTGGTCTGAGAGCTCACTTTTGAAATCCTTCCAAATCGACTTGAAAAAATCACAGATTTAGATGAAATATTGTTAAACATGAAGCAAAGGTCCATTATTTTGTTAAACTTACAGCAAAGCCGGTATGACACCTAGAGAAGAAGCTGTCCACACGCTTGAAAAATAGGCGAACCGTATATCTCAGAAATTATTATTAATCCGCGAAAGGCTGAAGCAATGCTAGATGTACCAATTGATAACTGTATTAAACTTATTCTAATGAAATAAGACATTATGTTGCCTTAAGTTTACTTTAGCATAATAAGATGTTTAGTTGAGTTGCCTTCTTATTTACGCATGTTGTGGCTATCCTGTAATTTAGAGAGCACTAGTTTTAAGTACTTATGTTGTTTTATAATTTGTATTCCTTGTGTTATCTCTAGTTGGTTGCTCTGAATAAATAAATAAATAAATAACCGAGCGTTATGGTGGTCATAGGGCCTATGTCAAGCAGTTGATGAAGTAGTGGCTGGTGATGATGTTTTTATTCAGACAGCCCAAACAACATCATCCGGGAGTCCCATGATAAATGTCCTACCTGCGAATTCTCAAGCTTGGGGCTGGATAATGCTGTGTGATTTGTCCAGCATTATTTATTTACTTTTATTTATTTGTTCAGCATTAGTCCTATCCTAGGTCCGTTGTGTGGGACGCACATGCTGCGCCTTCCCATTTACAGAGGACACCCGTGCACATTCTGGTGGCGGCAGATTCGGCAGCGGATCTCAAGAGGCGCAATAGGGTATGCATGTGACTTCAAAAAGCTAATATTTTTTTTACGTATTCTCTATTGATAAAGATATATATTATCTGTAGGTATATATTTATTTTTGTATTTTATGATTTTTTTATTGTGAAATTTAATCATTGAAAAGTAGATATTTTAAGTCTCAACAGAAAAATGTCTAAACGCAATGCTATTGGCATGTGAAGCGTGACGTCATACTTGAACATTTTTGTATGGGCATGAAGTTTTGACTTTGATTGACATATGGAACTCGATGATGCGTGACGTCATAAAATGCAAAGTCTAACATGGCAGTGTTTTTATCACCCGAAACTGAGTGTAGTTTTACTTTTAGTTTTTTACCTCAATTTTTTTTTTGGATGTTATATTTTTTTTCGTTTATGTATTAGCTTAAATAATTGATTAAAAAAATAAAGAAAATCCAATGCATATACCCTATTATGCAGGTCTCGACAGAGCCAAAGCATTTGTCCGCTTGGAGTCAAGACTTTAGCTTAGAGGGGTAGTAGGACCGCATGGCCAGAGGGTAACTATCGAGCCTCTGTGTAGAGGCTCGATGGTTACCCCTCCGGACCTTTTGGCTTAGGGATTGTTGAGTATCTGGCGCAGCACATCAGCATTACCATTGCCTCTTGAAGACGCTTCCGGGTTGTTATTACTATCAAAGTTTGTTCAAGGGCCACCGTTTTAGAGAATATAGTTTAGAGGATTTGGAGATTTACTTACCGTACTTTTACACGGGCCGACCCGGGCGAAAGGAACATAGACTTATTCATCTTAGTCCGAGTGAGAAATTACAACGCCTTAATAATGTTTTTAGTTAGCGGATAAGTAATAATTCCTTTTTTTTGTCGAAAGCTTAAAAAAATTGTGGTAATGATTCTCGTGGGCAGTGACGCAATGGAAAGGTCCAAGAGGTCGGCGCAGCCCTGGAAGACCATACACACGATGGGACGAGCTAAAGAAGACTGCAGGCCCGCACTGGCTTAAAATAGCATAAAATAGACAAAATTGGGCGACTTTGGAGCACTCAAGTGCCTGCAAAGGGTTCTTGCCAAACAAAAAAGAAGGGAAAACTGTGCATAACCAGTATAATATAAGCTTTACCTAATAATACGTTTTGTATTTGTAAGTTAGTCTATACTATAACCATTATTGTGCGCAGGAAATATAAGGCTTTATAGTTTATTTATTTATAATGGTTCTCGTCATAAAATCCGGTAACGCTGTCACCAAAGTCTGGTAACGCGATGCCATGGCCATCAGCAGCATATTTATCGAATTAAAAACAAAATTTCTTCCTTCCGTTAATTATCTACGGCAGAAGTATATATAGTGTAGGCATTAGGCATGTCTTGAGGATAATGATAGTCAATAATAGATTCAATTAGAAGCTACTCGTAGCTCAGCAGAAACAATTAAACTGGTCGCTTGCACGTGCGCAGCAGTTTGTTTTCTTACGTATTTGTATGTTTCTATGGCATCTCGGGCATGTAGCTGATATAATGTATGTGACTATTTGTCCCTCCGATACAGTAGTCTGACGACCTCTGTGGCGCGGTGGGCGAAGGTTTGCCTGCGACGCAGGACGATGCGGGTTCGATTCCCGCCTCGGGACAAATGTGTGTACGATCTGCAGACATTTGTTCAGGGCGTTATGGATGTTTTTCTATGTATAATAAAAAATATCTATTATGTAGCGTATTGTATTATGTATATCAGTTATCTAGTACCCATAACACAAGCTCTGCTTAGCTTGGGGCTAGATAATGATGTGTGAATTGTCCAGCATTATTATTATTATTATAGTTCATCTGAGTAGTTCAACTAGTTGTACAAATAATACACCACTGTATCATTCACCACTGTATCACTGTATCATAGTCCAACTACAAAAAATACAAGCAAATCTTGGGTTTAGGTTATCCTTCCTAGAATCTTTGTGACGTCACGATGGAAGGTTTATAAGGGGTTTGTTAATAGCATAAAAGACATTTTTGGTCGAATATTTTATTCCCTAACTAGTTTCTTTCCGCGGCTTCGCATGCGTTGTTTCTATGAAAACGTTTACAGGTTATTTCTTACCCATACGCCTCGATACTCCTCCCCATATTTTTTGACGTCACATATCCCATGACATATCTGTGCCACAGACATCCGTGCTGCGCGCGGCGCCTGCGGTCTTTGCACATTTTACATACTTATATACATCGTGTTTATCGCAATCGTTCATCGAGTTTGCTATTACTAATAAACTCTATGCAATCGTTACTATACTTGTAACCTTCTTATGCCTTGTTTACGGAGAAGTGGGGCGTGCGGCGGCGCAGTCCGCACTAAATTCAAACATATGGCGTTGGTAGAGTGTGTTTACGGAGAAACGATTTGGCACGCATTTGACGACCTCTGTGGCGCGTCCGCCTGCGACGCTGGAGGTTGCGGGTTCGATTCCCGCCTCGGGACAAACATTTGTACGATCTGCAGATATTTGTTCAGGGCGTACTGGATGTTTTCTATGTATGATGAAAAAATATCTAGGTATCTATGTAGTGTATTGTATTATGTATATCGGTTATCTAGTACCCATAACACCCTCTGCTTAGCTTGGGGCTAGATAATGCTGTGTGAATTGTCCAGCATTATTTATTATAATATTTATTATTATTATTATTGTTTAATTTACCCCCTTTTCTTTACGCCTATCCATAAACTTCAAATTTTATTGCGATATGCTTGTGTTCACGCGTGCAACGCGGCGTTGCACGCTGCGTCGCACGCGGCGTGCACCGCCACTCTGCACGCCCCGCCTATCCGTAGACATCACCGTACATTGCGATATGTTTGTGTTTACGCGTGCGATGACGGGGCCGCTGCACGCGCCGCGACTCCTTTAACAAAGCCTTAGGTATAGAGTTTTATCTAGTACTTTAATATCTCTATGGCCTTAGGCCTAAGGTAAGTACATGATGTTTTTTTAATTGATTTATTTTTATATGCAAACGGAGGTTGAAAAAGACAACAGTTGTCTCTAGGTAACTGTTTTATTTTCCCTCCTTTTGCATATACTAGCGATCGTTACATACCATAGAGATTATTAAAGTACTAGCCTAAAACTCTATGCTACATACCTACTTATCGGACAGTCCAATTAGCTCACAATACCATTAGCCGAAATCGTGAAGTTGCCCAGTGCTTACATTGTTTAATCTAAAATAAATTCGTTAGAAAATAAATAGAGCAACTTAAAAAAACAGCACTTTGTCAACAAAGAGAATACAATAACTAAGTAAGATTTGTGACAAACTTCAGTCATATGTCGTATGTCAACACGATCGTTCTTACGAAGTTATTGTATGAAGAATTCTAAGATGAAGAAGAAGTATTCTCTTTGACAATCGTGGCTAGGGAAATAAACGCGACTAGGGAATGAAATATGCGATGAAAAACTGTGCTTAGGTACAAAAGTATAATATAAGGACGACCTTATACGCCTCCGCAGCCAGTTGTTGGAGTGTCGTGAACATGTTGAGGTTACTGAGCTTCTTGGCGGTGGTGCTCGGTGTGCAGTCGGCATCAGGTAAGTAAGGTTTTTATTACTATTTGGGAAAGGAATCAGAAATTGAAAATTTATTTATAGGACACCCAACTGAAAAATGACATTACAAGAAATATTTATTATCAGAGTGGTCATAAGATCTAGTGTTATTTTAATCAACGGGTGTGCAAATAATGGATCGACTAAACTTAAGATTAGGTAATATAAAGTTTTATAGGTCAAAAAAAATACCTAGTTTTTTTTTAAATATAAAAAATATGAAAACCTTCAATTCAAAGTGAGTATTACATACTTGTATATAAAATAAAAAACCGCCTCGTTGGTTTAACGGTCAGCTTGTTCAACCGTTGATTATGATGAGGTCCTGGGTTCGAATCCCGGATCGGGCCAATAGTTGATATTGTAGTTTTTCTAGCAGGAAAATTCATAGTCACTGCCCGGTGTCAGGAAGTTAGTGGTGTTACACCCCCGTGCATCGGAAAGCACGGTAAGTAAAATCGTCCTATCGGATTATGAGAGTAAGGGAATAGAGACTGAGTTAGATAGTAGTAGAAGAGACACCTGTGTTTGCGCGCACACTTGTGCACTATAATATGTCCTGCGCTCCTGGCAAGTCTCCGATAACACTGGCCGCCGCCGTCGTCAAAATTCGGCTAGGAGGACATTATAAATTAAAATAGGGTAGGAAAAGAGGTAGAACTCTGATTACTAAAACAAATCTTGGCATAAATGGCGCATAATAATAATAATAATAATAATATTTTTTATATTTGCCTACATGGCGCATGAAACTGGGTCGAAATATTGGAAAGCTCAAAACAGAAATCATGGTAAATATCGCCGTTGCAAATGAATTTAGTCTTAGTTCGGAAAACTTTGGGGATTATTAACTCGTCAACGAATGTTTGATAATCAAACTTTATACCTATAGGTAGGTAGATAAGTAGGTCCTTCACGAAAACAGAAATAGAAGGAACGACACACTATTGTAGTACAATGTCTATATATAAAACTTTTAATCCATCATGGTACTAAAGTTATTTACAGCGGGATATTTACCATGATTTCATTTTTGAGCTTTCCAACATTCAGTTATTCCGTGATCATGGCGCATGAAACTGTGCCGACATATTGGGAAGCTCAAAACTCAAATCATGGTAAATATCTCGTTGTAAATAACTTAAGTAAGTCTATATATTATATATATTGTATATTTTCTAAATTATTATTATAATATCAGCCAGAAGGATCCTACAGCAGGGCAAAGACCTGGAAACGATTTTTTCTAAAAGAGGACAAGAGGACAGAGGGAGCTAACCATTATCCAGTAGTGGGCGAACTTTGGACTGTTTTTTTATTATAATGATTAATCCATTTTGTTTAAATTGTATCAAAGTTTCCGGAATTATCTGCGCGGACATTTTGCACAATACACCACTATTGTGCAGTATCCCCCTGCCTAAGCAGGCCCTAACCAGCACAGTTCCTTGAAGTATCGGAGCAGGTCTTTTGGTGACTGACAGCTTCGTTTCAGCTTTTCTTTTCGTGTGGAGTATTTATACAGGGTGTCCCAGAAATGGTAAATAATCCTGCACGCGCGTGGGCGGGGGAAAAGATGGGACCCCACAACCCCACAAAAAAAAAACTATCTCCAACAGTTCACGGTCTACGACATTTTTTATAAAATTTTAAAATATCCCCGTTTTCTTCACATTTGTGGACATCACGCCCGCTATGTGAGGCCTAGTTCGGAGTTCCCTAAATGACCTTTAAAAAACTCAACTACTTAGGGTGGTTAACTAGTAGTCTAGTCCCTAAACATAAATTTTCTTTATATTTTGTATATTGATTAAAAAAGACGATAACATTACGGTTGTCTCCAAATCGTTATGTCTGTGGATGGGGTTTATGTCTCAGCGATTTCCGACCACAGGATCGTGGCAATTATTCTTTACAAGAACTTAAAATAATTCTGAAATAACAGTGAAGTGTGGAAGGAAGACAGTGTGGCCTTCACCGCTTACAATAATAACTACTAATAAATAGCTCTTCCACCTCAGCGCCGTTCATCACACCATGCAAGTCGGAAGACAGCGCGTGTGCCATGCCTTCCGTCGTGAAGGCTCTGCCCATCTTCGCTCTTGGCATCCCAGAGCTGGACATCAAACCTTTGGATCCTCTCGCTCTGAAGACTGTCAAGGGGGACACAGCAGGGCTTCAGCTTATCTTCACCGATACCACGGTCAGGGGCTTGAAGAACTGTATCGTGGAAGCAATCAAGTGAGTTTCAAAATATTGGGAGTAACAGGAGACTAAAAGTAAAAAAAAAACCGGTGAAGTGCCGTCGTCGCCTGCAGACGAGCCTTGCAGTTGGGAACTTGCCGGCCGTGTATTTGAGAAGTGCAGTCCGTGTATAAGACCGTTTATGAATTACAACATTACTTACAAACTCCCTAATGAGCACAGAACATGCAAAAGCATTATTAGTCTTTTCAAATAGCATAGAAAAAATACTTGCTAATTCCTATTAAGTACCAACCTATCGAGTTAATAGCACAAGTACAATCCATCTTACTGAACAATAGGATTACGCGGATAAGTACTTCTTTCTCATGAGTTTTTTCAATAAAATTGCAACAGGTAACACTGACAACTAGGTAGGATGGGTAGGACCGAGGATTTTTGAACTATGGTTTGTCCACGTTGAATGGAGCATGTTAGTAAACAAAATACGACACAAATAACAAAATCTCACTTGCTTGGCGTCGAGTTTCAGATATAATTGTAAGCAATTTTTATTGAAGGGAGGATCTAAAATCGACAAGTAATGTAAATTACGTATAAAAGGACGCGCCAACAAAGTGAATTTTAGGTTAAGTATAGGCGGTTTATTTACGTTTATGCCTCATTCAAAATGGACACGGTATAGGTGGGTACTCCTAGCTAATTGATATAAAATCTAATTACTGAGATCAGCGCAGGCCTCTGAGTTTGGTTGTATCCACAGAACTCGTAATAATAATAATAACGTTTATTGAAAAAGATTCAGGTCTTAAAATTATTACATCTTTGATCCCCAAACTAGGATAAACCTGTATCCTTCCGTGGGTTCTTATCATAAAATAATCAATCTAACGTTAAATTAAATCAATTTAAAACAATAATATGAAAAAAAATTGTTAAGAGATGGGTCTCCTAAGAACACCAGTCTCGTAAGAGTAATAAGAGTTTTGTAGTTGTATCGAACTTCTTGGTAAATAAAATAATAATAATAATGCCCTACTAGCCAAATTTCGGCCAGGGCGGCTAGTCGCAACGAAGACTAGCCAGATGCGCAGGACATATAATAGTGCACAGTGTGCGCGCAAACACAAATGCACTCAATTCGCTCACTCTCATAAACCGATGGGACGGCAGGCCGACACGACCGAGGTGAGGTTAGTCGCAGGACCAACAGCTTAACGTGCTTTCCGAGGCAGGGGTGTAATGTAACACCGCCAACTCCCTGCCTCCGGACTGCTACTATTTACGTTATAGTGTGTATAGTATATGTGTATATGCACATATACTATACTATATAATTAAACATATACATATATGTATACCCTTTTTTGGAACTATACAGGGTTTTCGGCACAACGTTTGTCATATGGAAACTGGGGAAGGTGGAAACAAGTGCTACAGCTGTTTTTTAACACTGTAAAGCCTCTCTGGTATTTTCAAGTTTACAACGCAAAAACGGTTAAAGCGCGTTTATGTCTTTTGCTCCAATTTTTTTCTTTTTGTTTAGGTAGGTACTTAGTGTACTTACTATCCACCTACTGCTGTTTGAGTTAATACATTGTGAATCTATTGAATTCATTACGGATGCAAGCGGGTTAACTACGAACCTTGTTTGTGTTGGAAGAACACCGAAATTTAAAAAATAATACTAATGAACCATAATATAATTGATGGAAACAACTAAAAAGTTGTATAGTTGAGAAAGAAAAATAGTTGATCCATTTAAGAATAAAAATAAGAAATCTTTGTTTGTAACATTACAATTTAGACAATCTAGTAACTTAACTTAGTTGTAAGTCAAAGTCAAAGTCAAATCGTTTATTTCTTTAGACTTACAAAATAAGTACTTAGACTATTTGTACGTACTTAGACTACTTGTACCTATCAGTAATATCTTAAGTATCATAAGTTGGTCAGTTTAGTTGTTTGGAATGGAAGTACAGAAGTTAAACTTGCTAAATGGTGCTCGTGTGATCACGTTTGCTGATGACACAGCTCTTCTCTTCAACGCCGACAGCTGGGAGGGGGTGGTTGATGTTACACAGAGGGGCCTGGCTCAGGTGGCGCACTGGTTGCAAACAAACTTACTAACACTAAATGCCAGTAAAACCAAATTTGTGGCTTTCAGAATTACAGAGAGATCCGCTCCTAATAATGGCTTGAAAATAAAAATACATAGCTGTAAAGAATTCCCTTTTAGGACTGCTTGTGACTGCATCGAGATTGATCAGGTTCAATGCATAAAATACCTGGGCATCATTGTGGACAACCATTTAGGATGGACACAACAAATAGGTGCACTAACATGCAGAACTCGCAAACTCATGCATATATTCAGGAAGCTGAGAGAAATAGACGATCCACATACGACAAGAACTATTTACACAGCTCTATGTCAGTCCATACTATCGTATGGAATCGTGGCATGGGGCTCAGCAGCTAAAACTCATCTTATTAGCCTAGAAAGGGCCCAGAGAGCTATTTTAAAAGTAGCATATCGAAAACCCTTCCGATTCTCTACGAATACTCTCTATCTCGAAACTAAATTCCTTAGAGTTAGACAGATATTTATACATAACGCTATAACTAGATTTCACCGTACAGCAATCGGTACACTGCGGAAACCTCAAAGATCAGCTAGAACTAGAAAATGGGACATTCCTCAGGTAAAAACCAATTTCGCCCACAAATGTTTTAGCATCTTAGGACCATATCTGTATCAAAAGGTAGATAACATGCTCAGTGTGTTTGAGTGCACTAGAAACACCTGTAAGAAGAAAATGTACCAATGGCTTCAAACACTTAATTATGAACAAACCGAATCTCTCCTAAAGCCTATGTCTTGATTAATCTAAAAACCTAGTTGCACTTATAAGAAGTAAATTCCTCTTACCTATAGATACATCTGTTCACTCCATTTGATGCATAGCATAATACCTACCTACCTAATACCTACCTTTTAATTTTAATCTAATCCTATTTAGTTTAGAAAGACTAAATTTATATACTTAAATAGATATGTAAATGTAGTCTTTTGGAACTTCATTAAACTAAGTTACTAACTAAGACAAACTTCCTAATCGTATGAACCGAAAAGATCAAAACTACTTACATACCTACTACTACATATAATTGAGGCAAGTGCTCGTTTCTGACCATAACCTGAACATAAAACTACCTCAATTACGCTAACACCTGTCTGTGACTTCCAATAGCCTAACTTGAACTAAACCATTAACTAGCTGTAACTCACCAATCTATCTGTACTTAGGTACTTACCTCTGACTATGGCCAAATTAACAAACCATCTATATTTTTTGATCTGCGTCCAAAGCCCATATACAGTATTATTCCGTTATGAAAATGTGCCAAACGAAAAAAAAAAAATTAAACTTTACGACACAGGAATTATCCTAGTGTAAAGTTTATTAAACTAACCTTTGTACAACTTAAAGATTGAGAACCTAAATGTAGGTGGTAATTATTAATACTATGATATAGCTAAAATTTACGTCCTACATAGAGTGTGAATAAATATAAATTAACCTACTTAGTTGTTATATAGATGTTTATATAAATTAACTAACTAGCTGATAAATAGAATAAGTACCCATCATAATTTTAATTAACCTAGCTACTATTAAAGTAACAACATAAAGTTTGTTAAACATAACTTTACGACACAGGATTTATCCTAGTGTAAAGTTTGGTTATGTATGAATAATAACTTAAATAAGCTACCTACACTTACCCTTTTAAATAAGTATGTCTAAGCTGTTTGTGTCTCAAATAAATGATTTATTATTTATTATTATTAAACTTCATCATCATCACCTCACCATTATCATCAGCCTGTATTAGTCCACAGCTGGACTTAGGCCTCCCCTAATGAGGGTCGTAGCGCCCTTTCAGCTTGCCGCCAGCATTTGCCTCCAGTCTTATGCAGATCGTCATGCCACCTAGCTGGAGGGCGCCCTACACTACGCTTGCCGATAATATAATGTACATAAAGAAGAAAGAAAGAAAATACATTTTTTTGGGCCAATTACTTAACACACACATAACACGACATACGTAAAAATTATAGATCAGTAGAAAATAAGAAAAGAATTACATATAATAAACCAAGGAAAGCAGTACATACAATGATGTTTTAATAATATCATTGAGTACATAAATAAAAGAGGACTACATATGTCACCTACATAATTATGTAGTCCTCTTATGTAGGTGACAGCAATAAAGCCTAACGAAAGGTATAGTTTACAAACACCCGATCAGAAGCGACCATTCGTCGTGTAAGCCTACATCACGACGGTATTATATCTTTCTCTCAACCTCAACAGCCTGTATCGGTCCACTGCTGGACGCAGGCCCCCTCCTTATAAACGCCTTATTGGCGTTTAACTCATGGGGGTAATGCCCATAATCCCCACGCTGGGTATGCGGATTGGGGACCGCAGTTTGGTGGAAGAATTGTTCTGCGGAGGGCGCTGCTGCCCGCCCCCCCTAGATATCCCTTAGTCACCTCTTACAACACCCACGGGAAGAATTGGGGTGGTGCAAATTCTAAGCCAGCGCCACACAGCTAATCTATCTTTCTCTAAGTGTGCCTATCTGTTGATTTCTCCCCAGACATGATTCGGCGAAGATGAAGCAATCCCTGACTCTTCGCTGCACAGTCCAGCTGAAGGGGAACTACAAGCTGGACGGCAGACTCCTGGTGCTGCCCATCCGTGGAGAGGGGAAATATGTCATTGATATCCGTGAGTAGATCACACATATCTTTAACCCTGCTGACATGCACCATCAATTATTATTTCATATTTCATTAATTTTGCTTATAATATGTACAATTCATTCATAAATGTAAGTGAATAAGTTGTAATTGGGTACATGCATCCTGGAAGGGCACTGCAAAGTTGAGTTCGACAGCTGATCTATTTATTAATTTATCTTTTTGTAAATTGTAAATTGAAAATTGCGGCTTACCACCACTAGGGTGATTATTCTGTGAAGTGAATAGTTGCCAACCCCGGCTTGCTCGATATCTTTTGGTTTTAACACACAGCAAAATAGTTTCAAACTGGATAGGCATTACGTTTGGCGATGTTACCTACATAACCTCAACCTCAACAGCCTGTATTAGTCCACTGCTGGACGCAGGCCTCCTGATAAGCTTAGTGGCGCCTATCTCATGGAGGGCAATGCAATCCCCACGCTGAGCATGCAGGTTGGGGATAGCAGTTTGGTAGTATAATTGTTCTGCAGGGTGCGCTGCTGCCCGCCCCCCGGTAGATATCCCTTAGTCGCCTCTTACGATACCCACGGAGGAGTTGGGATGGTACAAATTCTATAAGCCAGCACCACACAGCTAAACCTCCTACATAAACTCCTAAGTAACTTAATTATTTTTCTATCTTGTCTGTTTGGCTGATATGCTTTAAGCAGACATTATATTATGTATTTGACGTCACCAAGTGTGTGTGCTCCTACGGCGAATAAATGAGTATGAGTATGAGTATGAGCCAATGCCATCTGCATTATACTTACCTCATTTATTCGCCACACACTGAACTTCTTTCCGGCCCTTGCGGGGTCACGGAGGGGGGCCTCGAGATTTGGCCTTCTTACCCCGGCTTCAACTCGAGGGGTGACAAGGCAATATTTCACCAAGATCCGTTCAGTAGTTTTGGCGTGAAGAGGTAACAAACATCCATCCATACATCCATACAAACTTTCGCGTTTATAATAATAGTGTGACTAGCTCCGCCACTGATTTATAGGATAAAAAGAAGCCTATGTGTTATTCTAGGCCTAGAACTACTTGTATGCGAAATTTCAGCCCGATCCGTTCAGTATTTTTTGCGTGAAAGAGCAACAAACATACATACAGACAGGTTTACAAACTTTCGCGTTTATACCTACTACTATAGTAGGATTGTATTTTTTGTTGGTGTACAATAAAGTATTTTTGTATTGTTTTTTCATGTTTCATAACTTATTTCTTGATATGTTTCACAGGTGACATGGTATTAAAGGCAACGACGGAGTTGGAGAACACGCAGGGAGACGACAGCAAGGTGCACTGGCGCATCAAGAGCTGGAAGCACACCTACCAGACCAAGGGGGGCGCGCACTTCACCTTCGAAAACCTTTTCAATGGCAATAAAATTCTGGGTGAGTGTACATTTTTATTGCAATGCAATAGGTACTCACTGTACTCAGTGGCCGTTCTTCCACTCACCGGCAAGGCGCGCGACGACCGACGACGGCACGGCCCGGCACGGCGACGACCGACGCGCCGCGCCGGTACGGCCCGCGCACACTTACGCACGCACACGTGTTCAATTCATATACTTACAATACACATTGTCATGCAGTGTCGTCGCCGGGCCTGTGAGTGGGTAAACGAGCCATACACTTTCATACATTTTTGCTGGCGAGGCACCACCTCGGTCCGGCGCCGCCGCCGGGTCGTCGCCGTTGCCGGCTAATAGAAAAACGGCCGGACAAAAAATCTAGCAAGTAGTCACCTACTACTTTTCTCATAGCAAGATTTCCCAATGATTAGAATATCTTGCTATGAGAAAAGCGGTAGGTATAGGTACCTACATTATACTCTGCTAATATAGTTATATGTTGTTTTAGCAGAGCTAGAGCTAAAGATCGGATGACGCCTTCTCCGTTTCTCTGCAGTTTGAACCAATTCTTACACCATGTAATCATTGTCATTGTCGACGACCACTGTGGCGCGGTGGGGCGAAGGTCCGCCTGCGACGCAGGAGGTTGCGGGTTCGATTCCCGCCTCGGGACAAATATTTGTACGATCTGCAGATATTTGTTCAGGGCGTTCTGGATGTTTTCTATAAAAAATATCTATCTATGTAGTGTGTATTGTATTATGTATATCAGTTATCTAGTACCCATAACACAAGTTCTGCTTAGCTTGGGGCTAGATAATGCTGTGTATATTGTCCAGCATTATTGATTTATTTATTATTATTATTGTCGATTCCAGCTGGCCCCGTGGAAGAGTTCCTCAACAGCAACTGGCAGGACGTGATGAGAGAGATCGCGCCGCCTATCGTCAAGTCCATCGTGGTGGCCGTGCTCGATGACGTCAAAGCTTTGTATCGGGCTGTGCCAGCTGAAGAATTAACACTACCATAAGCTGAACGCGCACATTTCCGTGCCGCACTCATCGAAGTCATCACATTTTCAAATCTTTGTATGAAATAGTATGCAAACCCGCGCACGGCGCATTTTCCGACAATCCTCTAGGTAGGTAGGTACCTACCGTTCTGACTAAAAGTGACCGCGCACCCGTACGCGCCGATTTCCGTATAGGTAGGTCTACCTATACGGAAATCGGCGAACTAACAGATTAAGTAAGAACATCCAATAATTTATACCAATACCTATAAGTACATTAGTGCCTACCTATAAATCATTCAAATAGATTAGGTAGGTACTTAACAATTATTGTATTGTAAGTGAACCTAGACTAGACACAGTCATAAACATAATCAATCACGTAGGTAGACCGGTAGTGTTAAAAAGCATTTAACTTTTAAATAAAAGGTTCTCTGAAAATGCATCATTAAAAACAATGACACTGAGATATCGCCTTGTTATTTCGTCAAGGGCTAAACACCACGGACTGCACGTTTCAAATTCACGAACGGACGGCAAGTTGCAGACTGCAAGGCTCAAGTAGGCTCTTTATGCGATTGCAGCCGACTGGCGGCAGTCGCAGTCGGCAGTCGGCTGCAGTCGACAACGCAACAACGACGATGGACGGCGAGCAAATTGCTGTTCGTGTATTTGAGACGTCATCCTCACTCCTAACTGCGGAACGTGCCTCCCTCAAACTAAACGATTTGCCATAATCATCACATGCCTGGCTAGCATTAACATGGCAGGCGGTAAAAATACACATTTATGGAATGCTGCCTTTCCTCGGGTATGTCTTTCGTTCGTCGCATAGAGATTATATTAAAATGGTTCGTCACCTCTTTTTTTTTTTTTTTTTTTATTCTTATTTATAAGGGACATTGAGTCATTGCTGACTATGTCAGTCCCGTATTTAACAAACTAACTACTTAAACCTACTTAAAATTAAATTATATTTAAAACTAACCTAAATAATTTAATCGCCGCCTCACTCAGTGGAGCGGCTAAAATTATTTGGATAACACCAGTATCCGATAGGTTGACATTGTACAGGTCGCTTAACTCTAGTCTCATAGACTCGCTCCGCTCACACTCCGCTAGAAGATGCTGCACATCTTCTAGGACGCCACATGTTTCACAATTGGGCGAGTCGGTGATTTTCATTAAATGTTTGAATTTATTAAGGGGCATGTGCCCGGAGCGTAATCTATGAGCTATCACAATGTGTTTCCTTTTAAATTTATAGTTACCCCACCATGGTACATATGCAGGCTGTTCTTGCAAAATTTTATACCAAATCCCTTTGTTGACTGAAATTGAATCATAAGATGACCTCCACTTTTCAAAAATTTTGTACCTGTATTTACATAATATCTCCGAAATCTCCGGCATAACATAAATTTCTGCGCCTAGTTCAATAGCTTTTCTAGCTAATTTGTCCACTTCTTCATTCCCATGAATACCTACATGTGACGGAATCCATTGTAACCTTAGAGACACGCCGTTTTCTAAGAGATATAAAGCTTTCTTTAGAATTTCGTACGCTACTGAAGCCCCACGGACGCCCGAGGTGCATCGAGCGATGTGTTGCAACGCACTTCGACTGTCAGTAAAAATAACTACTTTTCTACAGCTGAAAGTGCGAACTAACGATAATGCCTCGGATATCGCTAGCAACTCTACTGACATAATAGAATTTATGTCGGAATCAATTTTATACAGCTCGCTTAATCTATTTCTAGCGTCAAAAATTGCAGCACCAATACCTTCACTCATTTTAGAACCGTCTGTATATAATTGATGCCAACCCCTATAAACTACGTTAATCATGTGCAAGGAATATTGTTTGAGTATTCGTGGGTCAGATTTATTTTTGGCCTGATTTATACCTTCCACTTCGGTTACAATAAAATCCGTGCTTATTTGTGATACCCAGACATGTAGCATAAAAGAACACAAACAGTTTTTGGTAACAATATTTTCAGATTTTGTCTCGGCATAAACCGTCGCTAACAAAGGTCTTTTCCTCCTTGTCCAGTATCCAGACTCACTCAAGTTACTCAGTTCTGTTATAATTTTAGTAGTCAATGTAGATGAAAACTGAGCTTTTAAACAGTATTTTGAAGCCAGGTAGTGACGCCTCAAATATAGCGGGTGTATGCACAGTTCAACCTCCATGACGTGGATTGGCGTGCTTCGAATGAAACCACCTATTATACGCATGGAAGTGTTCTGTACCTTATCTAATTTATACAAGTGAGACCTAGCAGCAGCGTCATACAAACAACAACCAAAGTCCATCCTACTACGTATTAGTGCAATATACAATCTCCGAATGTGCTTCGGATGGAGACCCCAAGAGGCACCCGCCAAAACTTTTAAAAGATTGATAGTTTTTGTGGTTTTTGCAGCTATCTCATTCACGTGCTTCCCCCATGTCAAAGACCTATCTAACCACATACCCAAATATTTAACGTGTCCCACCATAGGTAAGATATTATCATTAACCTTTATCTGAATTTGTTCCCTGACTATTCCTTTCTTAAAATAACAACACTGTGTTTTAGCAGAGGATACCTGAAGACCCAACTGTTCTAGTAACCTAATAATAGAACTTAATGCGTTTTGAATATGTAAAACATTTAATTTTACATCTCTTTTTTGTGCATATATAACAAAGTCATCCGCGTATTGCAAAGCGCAGACATTGTCTAGCTCAGAACCTACTTTATGAGTTGCAATATTAAACAAAAGAGGGGATATAGGATCTCCTTGAGCTAATCCTCTTCTAGTTATCCTAAATTTATCCCCTACTCCTCCCTCATCACTACATATTTTAAGAATTCTTTCATTTAAAAAGCTCCAGAAATAATTACAAATTTGATCTCCTACACCTAAGTTGTCCATTATTATTAAAAGTTGGTCTATAAGAATATTGTTGTATGCATTCTCTACATCCAAAAAGACTGCCAATGTAGACACCCCTTTCGAAAATCCTATCTGAATTTGGGAAACTAAGCGAGATAAACAATCTAAACAAGACTGGTTCTTCCTGAACCCAGAAGTAATAGGGGATAAAATTTGGTTATGCTCCACAAACCATTCTAATCGCTTACAAATCATAATATGAAGAATTTTACAAATGCAAGATATCAACGAAATAGGCCTTAATTTAGGTGTAGAATTGGGATCACTATTGGCTTTTGGAATCGGAACTACTTTAATATTACGCCATTGACTAGGAATCCGGGAGTACAAAAATATTATATTATACATTTTTAACAAGTATACCTTACATTCTAGCGGTAAATAATATAACATAGAATAAGTGATGCCATCTTCTCCAGGAGCTGTGTTTTTCTTTTTAAAGCTTTTATCCAGTTCTGTGTATGTAAATTCAGACCCTAGAAGAGCGTTCCTAGAGCTAAAGACAGGTTTAGATGTTTGTACAAAGTCAGGTCCTAATGAGCGTAATAGTTCATCCTTGCTCTCTTCTGGGGCATAAACCTGTGGCCTTTTGAGCCCCTTCATCCACCTCATCTTTTGCCACATTTCAGAAGCTTTAGTGGTTTCATCGACGCTGCTACAGAATTCCTGCCAATTTTGTGTTTTTATTTTTCTGTGTACCCTTTGTGCCGCCGCAATTTTATTTTTTAATTTGTCGTAATTAGCTGTCGTAGGATTTCTCCTGAATATTTTAAGAGCTAGTCGACGTTCGGCAATGGCCTGTGAGATATCAGAACACCAATAAGGCTTAGCTACAAATTTTTGAATTGGACCTGACCCACTCCTTGTAAAAGGCATACATTTGTCGGCTGCAGTATTAATCCTATCAACGAAAAAATCATAACATTTCTGGATTGTGTTTTCATTAACCTCTGAAACATCAAAACCATCCAGAGATTCCCCATAAAGTGTCCAATTAGCTTTTTTGTAATTTCTGCGCTGTACGAATCTACGAAAATCTTGATATAGCAAGGTACTTATGACAACCAAATGATCACTACCTAAATTTTCTTGTGTCACTTTCCATGTAAAATAAATTGAAATGTCAGAAGTTACAAACGTAATATCAGGAGCAGATTCCTGTATGGACCCTCCTACTAATTTAACTCGGGTGAATTCACCTGTATTTAATGCAACAAAATTATGATCTAATGATGCTTCATATAACTGTGAACCTCTATTGTCAATTTTATAGGACCAATTGGTGTGGTGACCGTTAAAATCCCCGGCAACAATGGATTTCGCTGAGAACTTCGAAAATATCCTTTTCCACTCTATTTGAGATGTTCTAATTGAGGAAGGACAATAAATAGCAACTACATGTTCTAAAAATTTACAATTACGAATTCTTACATGTAATATTTCTATCCCCGAATTTCCTACATCCAAAGAACAAGCCTGGGCTTTGATTGATTTATGTATAATTATTGCTACACCCCCATAAGAGTCTGATCTATCATTTCTAAAAATATTATAGTTACTAATTTTCAAACTAATATCCCTATTTAACCATGTTTCACTTATAACGCAAATTCCAATTTTACCCTGGTTCAAAAGCAGTTCGAAATCGTAACGCTTAGGCATCAGGCTCTGCGAGTTCCATTGGGCAATATTTAGAAATTGCCCAGTATAACCCACAGGGCCCGATGGCAGCTTATCGATACCTGGATTACTGGTGTTATCCATCATTAGAGAGACCGAATATTTTACAAAACACCTCTCCCTGACTTAAAGATCTAACACAAAAAGCAAGTAATTCTTCAAAAACTAATTTTAAAATATTTTGTACCTTCTCTGCGAAATTTCCACTCGATAAAAGCTCTTCCTGTAGCTTTCGTAAAATTCTGCTAAAACTAAACTGCTCTTTGTTTTCTTTGACCTTTTCTCTGTCCTTCTCTTTTTTCCCCTTTTCCTCATCCACCGCCGCAGGCAAAACATTAGAGCTGTCAAATGCTCGCAATTGAAGAGATTTGTCCTTCTTCTTTTTCTTTTCCTTCCTCATCACTGGATGTTCTCTTCTTAACACACTGTTATCACTGCTCTCGTCACTCTCGGTCCTTAATTCTCCTTTTTTCCCATCTTGGACCGCCTTGCTGTAGGTCATAGACTGTATGCGTTTATTTCTTTCTGGAGTTACAGCATTTTTTTCCTCAAATTCCCTACATACGTTAGGAATAACCGACCGCAGCATGTCGTTCGACTTATTTTCTGTGTGTTTATTAAGTGCCATTTTATAAGTCATAGTATTCTGGGACATAGTCCATCGAATCCCTTTCTCTTTTAAAAATACGGGGCAGGTTTTATCGTAAGCAATGTGTTTACCTTTACAGTTGACGCAGTGGAATTTGGTAGTATCACAGTTGCCATGACTTCCCCCACATTTTGGACAAACAGTCTTATTTGAAGGGCAGCTGCGAACTAAATGCCCAAACTTCCAACAATTCGAGCATTGCGATACTGGAAAAGTGTAGGGCTCAACCTTAAATCTACACTCATAACCATATACGTAAGACGGCAAAACTGAACTCTTAAAATCGAATCGAACTGTCTCGCTGTCAACCCATTCCCTTTCCTCTGTCAACCTCTTCAATCTTTTAACAGATAATATCTTACAATCAGCAGTAAACGATTTCATTATTTCTTCTTCAACCAAGTCAACTTCCAGAAATTTAACGACGCCGTATGTAATATCAACTTCGTTTGTAAAATGACAGCGATATCCCATTTCCATAAATTTTTGATTATTTATTAAGGATAATGCCTCTTCTCTTTTGTCAAAACAAACAAAAACTTTGTAGGCATTTTTATATTTAATGCTGGAAGCATTGTTGATTCCTTCTGATTTAAATAGTTTGGCCAGACCTACTTGCTTCGGTAACATGTCGTATGATGTCAATGAAACTTCAAATTTATTGACTATGGATCGTTTGTTGTTGTTATGCAAATTACTTTTTTCCATTCCTGTTGCAAAAGAATGCTCAGATCGCCTGTACTTATGCCTTCTTTGCACTAAAGTGAACCCCTCATTGTTTTCGGGTACCCGCTCATCGCTCAAAGGGTCAACACTAGGCCTCTTCACACTTTTTCCAGAAAAAATAACCGATATTGGCGACTTGTTGCTGTTCTGCGAAACTACATTCTCACGAATCTCCTCCTCACTCATATCTGAATATACGCACTCGGAATCGATGGACGAAGGTCCACGCTGGACCTCGTCCATTGTTAAAAGCTCTCGTACGGGTAATAAATCGAACAAAAAACACAACCAAAGACACAACGCACAATACGTGCACTCGCTAAGCTGTCACCCACACGACTGCGTTCGTCACCTCTGGAATGGAACTCTTACGTCGTCGTCGCGACCGCTCGCTCCGATTTCCTCCGTCCACGCTTCTGTAAAGTCACGTGTAATTCAGTTATTCCATTGTCAATTCTTTCTATCAATGTCAGAATTTTGAGGTTACATTTTAAGATATTTTTGATTTATTTTTAAAGGTGCTTTAAAGTTTAGAGTAAAGCAAAGCGTTACATTCAAAGTTTTTCATTACAAATGCGACCAACCATCTAAAATGATTTGCCCTGAAATATCGAATTTTCCACCGCCAAAAACAATGGGCTTCAACAAAAAAGGCGTGCATTTAAAGGATGTAAACAAATCCATTAACATGAACAGCTTTTACCACAGTTTAGTGATAACTTGTCCTGACGAAACTCAAACTCCTGGTTCCATTGAAGATGTTCTCACAGAAGATACAGACTATTACAAACTTTCAGCTTGTTCTCTTACAGAGTTCATTGAACCAATTTTTATAGAAAACTTCATCAAGAAAGGTAGTGTTTACTGTTTAACTTCAGAGAGGAACTGTATGGTGCAGAACTGTGCCTCAATAACCCCAGATGGTTTCCTCACTCTGCACATCCTTGACTTTGTGTATCAAACCTTGGGTCTACAGGGAGTAAAGAGACCTCACAACTTTTATGAAGTGAAAATAGATCTGAAATCTCTAAAACAACACAGCAGAGTGCATCAGGGCTTGAGCAAACTAGAACTTTTTGACTTCTATCTTATATGGGAGCCATGTGAAGAGTCTGTTTGTCCATCATCAATAGCCAAGTATTTCTGTGATCAAAACATCAAAGTGTCCATACATGCCTTGGAGTTTATAAAACGAACACCCGATATCAAAGAAGTGCCTTCAATAAAAGATGTAGATATTGATGAGATGGTAGAGTGGATTGGGATGCTTGCTATTGAAGGAAACCTAGATGAGCCAGAGACATACATCAGCTCTTATTGCCAACCAGAGAGCGAGTTCTCACTGAAAACTACTAGAATTTCAGTTCTTATAGTCAAAGGTTTCATACCACCATCTCTAGTCACAACTCTGTGTAAACATCTATCTCACTATGCAACCTCTCGGGAACTACCCAATTATTGGACAGCCATCAGTGTCCAAAGTCAAGAAGACAGCTTATGGCAGTGGAACTCCAGCAGTCCCAAAATGTTTCAAGCTCATGATTCATCATACAATGCCTTTTTCACAGTTGAAGGTGCAACAGTGTATTCTATAGGAACATTAAAATATTCATAAGTAAGTTTGTTTTTGTCAAGCCCCTCACAATCCTGTCAGATATTTGAAGAGTGGAGAAGGAAATCAGGGTGTGGACTTTGCAATCAAAGATACTCTTTCTTTTTCTCTTTTAATTGAAACAAAAATAAGTGGTGCCATACACCAGACAACAAACTAAAAATAAAAGATTATATTTATTCTGCAAGTCATAGGAATGAATATAACAAGCTAATAGACTTACAAATCTAAATTAAATTCCAACCCTGCTTTCTCTTCAATTAGAGAAAAAGACTACCCAGGCCAAGATAGATGGTCGTACTTGACAGACCAGCAAGAGAAGCATTTCCAAAGAAGTGCTCATGAAATGTGGCTTAAGCTTTGGCAATGCCGATGACGCCGCAAGCAATGCGTCCGCCAGCGTTGCCCGTGGTCTTGCTGAGCTCATGGCCGCCGAGCCCAAGGTCATCAGGGTCGGCGTGGACCACCAGTGTGCGGCCAATGATGCTCTGGGCACCAGTCAGAGAAATATGCTCGTCTTGCATTGAAATCTGGAAACAAAATTATAATTTTGCTACAGTCCCCTCATAAGTTCCACTGCACTGGGGGCAATGAGTCTCGACTTTCTTTCCACTAACGCATACAATCCAACCTGTAAAAAATTATTATCACACCTATATCTTGGCTTGAGCAACATAATAAATACAGTATTTAAATACTAAAATGCAAAACTACCACCTATGTATTCAGCATCTAACTTTTGTTTAACTACATAAATCAAAGAGATACTTTTCGTTTCCCCCTTTTATTGAAACAAAGAGTAAGTATCAAAAGTGCTTGGCACTGGAATATAAACTTAAAACAAGAATATTTTTTTTATAAAAAGTTGTGTAGAATAATTAAGCATGCCTTACATGTATAATAAATTTCACTCAGCTCTTTATTTAATTATATTGGGCTGGGATTGTATTTTACCCTATCCTAAATACATAGGTTTGTAAAGGTCTGCAAAGTCTTCCCATACCAATGACATTTTAAAAGATCTGCATGACAATATCTTGAAGGCAACTAAATTTGTTTTTTTAGCGTTTTCATTTGGCGAATTATCACGGCTGGATATCGCTACAGGTCGCGACGTCCTCATTGTATTTCCGCGATCGTGCGAATCGCCTAGTCTTTTAAGGACATCGCGACGCAACGGGGAGTTTATTGTATAAGTGTCGGATAGTCAGATGGTCTAGGGCGGTGTCGGCGGTGAGAAAGCAAGCCCTATGATGCCGCAAGCGATGACTTCGCCCGTGTTCCCGGTGACCTTGCTGAGCTCGTGCCCTCCACGGCCGAGGTCGTCGGGCTTGGAGGCCAGCGTCAGGGTCCGGCCGATGATGCTGTGCGGGCCTACCAGCGAGATCTGCGAGTCTTGCATACATACCTGAAAGTAAAAGGAAGAATTAGGCTAAATGTTTCATACTTTCATTGCCCATGGTACATGCCCTCTGCACGAGGTCAATAAAGCGGTTGTGCGGCCCTCCAGGTTGGTGACGAGGCTGGGCAGTGAATGCCTTATGTGAAACTTAGTTCGAGAATTATGAAACAAATACTTAGTTTGAAGTATTCTGGAGCCAGCAGGAATGGATTAAAGGCAGCCTACGCTCGACACATAGGCCGCGCCATAAGTCCTCCTAGGTAATGGTCACATTCACATGCCAAGGTGGTCCGAGTGAGAAACAGAAATATACCTATATTGAGATATATAGGTAGATGTGTCAATTATTCTTTTTGACTATGAATCACAATATCACATTATATAATATTATAAAGGCGAAAGTTTGTATGGATGGATGGATGGGTGTTTGTTACTTATTCACGCCAAAACTATTGGACGGATCTGGCTCAAATTTTGTATACAGGTAACTCTAACCCTGGAATCAAACCTAAGCTACTTTTTATCCCATAACAAATATCAGTCATAACATATCAGTTCCCGGGGGTTGAAAATCATCTTTTAATGTTTCCATAGGAACAACGCGTGCGAAGCCGTAGGACGCAGCTAGTTTAATTATAAAATTATTGAAAGCGCTTTAATTTTTTTCATTTTGTAAAAACACATGACACAGACACCATGTAAAAACACAAAGTCAAGTGAGAGTGTGTCACAGAAGCGCACAGAATGGCGCAATGGAGGAGGCCTACTGATACCCTGTCAGCCGTGGTAGCTCACTGTCCGAGACAGAATTCAACAAAGAGCCCCAAAAAGCCATGCTCGTAGTCGCAGGACATTCATTTTAGGTCATAACCTTGCTATTAGTTAGGAGTAAAGTTGTTCTAAATCATGCTACGCAATGCTTGTGGCATGGCGAGGCCAATGACCCCGCAGGCAAGGCGCGCGCCAGCATTGCCGGTCGTCTTGCTGAGCTGGTGCCCGCCCAGACCCAGGTCGTCAGGATCAGCGTGGACGACTAGAGAACGACCAACGATGCTGGTCGGACCTAACAGAGTGATCTGAGAGTCTTGGATGCAAACCTGGAATGAAGAGAAACATGCTGGTACATGTCCTGTCCACCTGGTCGCTGGGAGAGATCGTGGTCGCCGATTGTATCTCGAACGACAATCCCTACCTATTTAATTTTAATGTAGCTTAAATAGTAGGGGTTTTAATAACAAAGGTTTCGAGAGGTCTATGAAAAAAAAATCTTGTTTAATGCTGTGCAAAATGTTGGCATGTAGCAAACAATATAAAAAACAAAACAAACGTAGTAATACTGAATAAAATAATACCATAAGTACATTACACACAACAGCGTCATCTGGCCCAAAACTAGGCAGAGCTTGTTTTAGGAGGTACCTGATGCTTGATACTACTTATGGGACATAAACACGCACACACAGGCATAACAAGTACCGAGGCGACTCATTGACCGGAGCCTTCGGGTCAATACACATGGAATGACAGCGACGCGGCAAGCACGAGAGAAACAAGACTGACAAAGCTACGTGAGTCCTGTAGCCCTGGTCGCACCTCTGCCCAGGTGTGATCAGGCCTGATGACTAAAAAATTCTAACTATCAATAACTAATTATAATTTTTTACTCGCCAGGCCTTTATGTCCCCAACATGTACCTTGGTTGGGCCTCCATAAGCCTCGACGTTGCCGAGGTCCCCGACGTGGCGGATGTCTGCGTCGGGTGAGCCGTGATCCTGCTGCTTGGGGTTGTAGTGGGGCCCGGCAGATGTGCAGCCGTTTGAGTTGTCTCCAAACTCGTGGATGTGGAAGCCATGCTTGCCCTGACCAAACGATGTCACACATTATTTACTATTTAGTGAAACCATTCTGAAGGTGCAAAGTTAGTAAACAACATTAAATTTTAAGTCATATAAAAATATCTGATCTTGTTTTGTGGAACAAGGTTTTTTTTTGGGAACTGTTTGATGTAAAATGTAAATAAAATACCTATTTTAGGTTTAGATCTATGTATAGTTCTAGAATATTAACCTTTATTAGGTACTTATACCTATTGGGCTGCATTTTTGCATATAAATTCAGTGGTTATGGTGTAAAGTAATAATATCCATCCATTCATCCAAGCTTTTGTATTTATAATATTAGTGTTAGCCCCCTCCCCCATTCCCCTATGACATCTCTGCCTACTACTGTTTTCAATGATATTTGTATTAACTAACACATCTTATATCCAAAAACTTATAAAATTAATACTATTCATATTTACAAGACTATAAAGTAACAGGCCACAGATGACTTGTCAGCGGTCACAGTGCTTTAGGGATATTATTAAATTTCATAGAAATAATACAGAGGTAGAGTGTGAGGTGAGATGTGGTTCTAGGCCAAGAATTAAACTTTTAATCCCTTAAATCAGTTCATCAATATAAATTACTTTAAAGTGTTTCCATAGAAACAATGTATGTGAAATTGTGAAGTCACGGCAAAAACTTGTCTTTTATGAAATCACCTTATCACATGGGTATATTTATACATGTTATCTTACACTTGAGTAGCATAAACAATGAGTTAAATACACATCAGGTCATTTCAGTATTTAACCAATGTGAAATCTGAATGTGTAATAATTATAAATAGCCAACTATGAGAGTCAGAATGACTTAGCATTATTGTTTTTAATCAAGACAGAATATTTATCAAGCCATAGTACTTATGCAACATAACAATGATGTAATAGAATTTTAATCAATCTGAATTAAAATGAGGTTAATGTTCAACCCAATCATGAAAACCAGTGACAGACTTACAAAAAACAACTTGTTTTAATTACTTACAGAAAGATTCAAACCATAATAAGTAAGAAATGCCAGAACAAACATGGCTTCTAATTCTAAGTGGGGAATTAGGATCTGCATGGACATCTCACAAAGGATTGTATTGTGCATTACCCCCCTGCCTAAACAGGAGGTAACCAGCCCAGTTCCTCCAAGTACCGGAGCAGGACTTTTGGTGACTCTTTAACCCTGTTTTGTGTTTGGCCTCCTCTGTGACTGAGCAGTATAATAAATACAACAAGTTCGGCAGTCTCTTCTTGTAACAAATGTGGCTTGTTTTAATATAAGTGTAAGAAATATTTACCTTAGTTAATCCGTCCACTTGCCCAGAAAGCACTACTGGAGACTTATCATCCTGAAACCAACAGAAAGAAAATGTAGGTTACATTTGTCTGGATAGATAGTTTCATCCAAGTTAAAAATAAGCTGGCAATGTAACACAGTCTCAGGGAAAGTGGTTAAGAGACCCTTAAAGTACAAGTCAATTTTGAACCCCTTAACACAGATACATAAAGGGAAAAGTGTTTCTGAGTGATGTGACCCTGCAGATATAAGTCCAAGTATCTAAGTACCTACCTACAATAAGAATATTATAAGTACTTGAGTTATTTATTACACCTTTTCCTTCTAGAAATATCGGAAGCCTATTCCAAGGTCTAATGAAGGTAGGTACCTACGTTGTAGGTTGGTATGATAGATCAAGCAAAACAAGATCTGTAGAGGCTTGACCTATGATCAAAGGTGTTAAATTATCCTTCAAGGTCAGTTAGGTAGTTATTAGAAGAAAGCAATTAACTAAAAAACTAAGAAAAATTCTTACCCGCTGATCGAAGTAAACCGTGCCGGTGACATCGCCTTTCAGGACGCAGACTGCTCTGAGCACCATTTTGATTCAAGAAATACGTGAACTTTATTTCCACGGTGGAATTAGCAGAGTTTATTTGTATTTCTTCAAAGAGCAGGCTTGGTGGATGGTTTGGATGGATGTAAGGAAAACGAGCAAGAAAACCACTTTTGCGATTTGAGGCGGACGAATAGTAATTTTTTTTCTAACTGACAGACAGTTGACATTGATTGACATAAATTTCGACATGTAAATTTAAAAAAAAAATTGTTGACGTAAGGAGGTTTGAATCGTAGAAGGAGAATTACTAACCAATCTAGCTTTTGTCGATAATCTTCTTTTGGGTTAATAGATACCATAATATTTGTTGTTGCATGGTCAACCATCGAAGAAAAATAAATAATTATTGGATAAACTCAAGGCTGCCAGTCCATAGATGAGTGATTTTGTATGTCCAAGTTTTGTTGTTTTGTGGCGTCGTCGTCGTCGTCGGTGCGGCGCGCTGCGGGGCGGCGCGGCGGCCTCCGAGCCACACTCGGAAGCAATAGTACATTGTTACTCAAGGGATGAAAGTAACTTATTTAATCCCGGGACGAAGTTTGGCGCCCGAGCGCAGCGTAGCGAGGGTGCTAATACTTCGAGGGACTAAATAAGTTACTCTCACCCGAGGTAAACACTGCTTTTTTTCACGCACGATTACAAGAAAAGCCGCGTCACACCAGTCCGAGCGGCGCGTGCGTGTCAACTGCGTGTTTTGGTTGCGAGGAGCCGAGGAGAGAAAAAACTGTTTTTTGGAGAATTTTTACGAAGTTTTCTGTTTTGAATTGATGGGCACCACGGTTAGTATCAGTGCTGTTGTAATATTTTACCACGTTCTTATTGCAGTAGTGTAAAACAAACGAATTTAGATTGCGTTTTCACAGAAAAATCAGTAGTAGGTTAGAATTGTTGTTACTTTTGCAAAGTGTGGCTGTTGGGGCAAGAAGGTCGGGGCATAATGGGATAGTATCCCGTCTTGCCCCGGCAACCCAAAAAATATGGTCTACTCCAGCTCATGAGATTACTCATGAAGCTCATGCATCTGCTGGAACATCAATCACCAAGTCTCTACCATCTGAAAATCTAAATTATATAGAATTGACATTTTCGTAGTTTGACGAATTTATTATGAATGTAAGCGTTAACTACGAACCGAGATTTTTAATAAACAGTGTAATTTTCATATTATGACGTTTTTTCCCTTAAGTATCCCATCTTGCCCCGGTCTCCCCTACTACCCGTGGCTATACCAAAGTGTAAACAAAACTCTACAACTCGAAAAAACAAATGAAGATTAGATGCTGCTCTCCCGCTTTGTGTTTCTATTCCAGTCTCTGCCGAATGGTAGAAATAGAATCGCTCTTGTCTCTATCTATACCGTGTCCATTTTGAATGAAGCATAAACGTATAATACCTTAACAAACCGCCCATACTTAACCTAAAATTCACTTTGCTGGCGCGTCCTTTTATACGTAATTTACATTACGTGTCGATTTTAGATCCTCCCTTCAATAAAAATAGCATAGGTAGGTATATTATATCTGAAACTCGACGCCAAGTAAGTGAGATTTTGTTATTTGTTTCGAAGTTTGTTTACCTAACATGCTTCATTCAAAATGGACACGGTATAGTTTTAAATTGACACATTTTTTTATACCTATATATAGTTTATACGAAATATTTAAACCGTATCGACACGCAAGTTCTAGTGGACAAAAATAAATAAAAGAATTGACTCTGACGCAAGCATTAAAGGCCCTGCCAGATAACCGGCGGCGTTGCTCAATTTTCTGTAGAGCAAAATCATACAGAGGCAGGACCTATTTGGGTCACGTAGAATTATTTAAGTACCTACTTAGTATATTTTTTTGGTTCACATTTCTAATTGCTTTTTAATAAATTGTAGATAGTTTTCAACACTGCATGTCATCTCTGCATACAGCAAACGGTCAAGCATGTTGTTTCTATCCTACTATCTGTCACCTTTTTGTAGGTACACATGTTTTTGCAAATAAATATGCTTATCTTTAGCTTTTTGTATTGTATTGTATTTATTTATTTCAGATATTATGAATCCATAGCACAAAATTAAAATAAATATAAACATGTCAATGAAATTGAAATTAAATCAAAATTAAAATATAAGATACATAATTAACATGTCAATAAAATTAAATCAAAATTAAAATATAAGTTAAAAATTAGAACTAAATTACATTAGCCAAAATTATATAACAGATTAAAACAATTTAATTTACAATAAACAGAATAATAATAAGGATTTAATAAAATCAGGAGCAACACATTGGACAAAGTGTGTGTCCATAGGCTTTATTTTTGAATTTTTATCTACTGGTGAGTTGCACCATCCGGTCCAGAATCACCCTCTTTCGGCTTAGTACATCCGTGGCACCCTCTTTAAGAAGGTAGGTACACCTCAGTACACCTAGCTATAAGCTCTACTATAAGGTATAATAGGTAGCAATGTAGGTAGGTACTTCCGACCTGTGGCGGCTGTCATCGGAAACCCGGCGGGCTTGGCTTATCGAAGGAGTTTGAACTTGACTTTCCCTTACGCTGGCCACTAGAAATCTCATAGGGTGAATTGCCATTTACTTGCTTGAAGATACTCTCACTTCGACGACCTCTGTGGCGCGGTGGGCGAAGGTCTCCCTGCGACGCAGGAGTTTGCGGGTTCGATTCCCGCCTCGGGACAAATGTGTGTACGATCTGCAGATATTTGTTCAGGGCGTTCTGGATGTTTTTCTATGTATAATAAAAAATATCTATCTAAGTAGTATATTATATTATGTATATCAGTTATCTAGTACCCATAACACACGCTCTGCTTAGCTTGGGGCTAGATAATGCTGTGTGAATTGTCTTAAATGTGAATTATTTGTGAATCTTAAACTTGAATTATTTGTGAATTGTGTGATGATGACATTTAGGTATTTTTATTCACTTATTTTAATTTATGTACCTATCTACCTACTTATGTTTAATGTAACCATAATGATGTATCTATTGTGGAATGAAAAATGAAAATGAATCAACAATACCTACATTATTATGCTTGCATTAAAAATAGTAGGTACGGTTCGGCTGTATGTATGTACATAAACCCGAACATAGAACCTCCTCCTTTTTATTCTGGGAAAACGCGTGCGAAGGCGCGGGGAGCACCTAGCTAGCTTCATACTAACCATTGATTAATTAAAAAGGGAAGATAGGTTACGTTCTCCCAGCGCTTACTCAAAAATTAGCTAACAATTACAAGTTAACAACTACACGCAAACACATACATTATTTTTCCAGTCCTGTGCAATACATACAAAGAACAACAAAGACGGAAAGACTGTAACTGACTGCGAAATAATGTAGTAAAATAATCATTGAGTGAAAACTGATTCGTTGGGCTTTTTTTTTGTTTTGTAGCTATACATACATACATATAATAAACGAACACGGGAGCATTTTTGTAGTCTTTCAGTCAAGAATTCACACAAAAGTACGTGTAGCAAGCACGCGAATCACGAACGCCCGTGCCGCCCCGGTCATACGGTGACTGAGGTAAGAGCACACAATTTTACACAATTTGAGGTTGCCACTTTGTGTAAAACTGTGTGCTCTTTTAAAAAGGGAAGATGAGGTACTGCAGTACCTCATCTTCCCTTTTTAATAAATCAATGAAACTAACTATGATATTTTGTTATATGTTTGTTCGTTGACTTCTCTTATAATTTATAAACGGATATTTAAAATTATGTCGCAATTTTATAAAGAATGATCCCGGGTCCTATAGAAAATTTTATTCTCAAGCGATTAGGATTTATGCCGCAAAACTTAAAAAACAGTGTGGGTACTAAATGAAAATAGGTACCTATTGATCCCCAACCATGCGGGTTGGGCCGTTGGCCCAGCCAGCGTGGGGATTGTATGGGGAAGCGCTTCGTCCAGCGCAGTGGACCAATACAAGCTGTTGAGGTTGGGCATAAAGTCAGTTTTTTTTTCAAAACATTGAAATAAATAATCTGGCTATTTCAGGTCTATATGTGCATGTAGGCAAAATTTCAGCCTGATACATTCAGTAGTTTTGGTACGGAGAGGTAGGTAATAAACATCCAAACTTTTGCATTTATAGGTACATGTATCATCTCTAGGCACGTAACGGATCCAATTAAAATAAAAGATTTATTATAGGTATTTTTAGTAGGTAAATAGATACAATAGGTGTAACTATTGCCAACTGGGAAATCTGAACAATTAGGTAGGTGGGTAAATATCTCATGCTGGTAGTAGGAAGGTATCTACTAAACTATCTTACGTACTTACTTCCTTTCCCACCATTGACTCCATTGTAGGTAAGTAGGTACCTATAGTTATTTATCTAGAATATTTAGGCAGGTACTACCATGGTACTACCCATAGTTTCCAATATAATTGGGTTTATTAAAAAAAAAACCGAGTGATTTTCTCATGGATGCTATTGTGAGAACTAGACCAAATTTAAATGGGACCAAAGCACCAGCTTTCAAATCAAAATGAATTATCAAAATCGGATCACCCAGTTAAAAGTTCTGAGGTATCAAACACAAAAAAATACAGTCAATTTGAGATCCTCCTTTTTTGAAGTCTGCTTGGGAACTACTAACAGCAGCTTGCGATTTTGATGAAAAAAGATGGTGGCACCGATCCACACCATAATAAAAACCATTCAAACTAGGTATGTCAATGTACTATATTGAGTTTGGTTTGCGATATAATAATAATAAACTCTTTATTTCGGACAAGTCCATAGTTTTACAATATACACTCGAGAGCAATGAATCCGGGTCATTTAAAGAATCCTAAAAATCGTAAATTGGAGTATTGAAGATTGTTCAAAAGTTATGTTCTCCGACGAATCAAAATTTATGCTCTACAAGCACGATGGAAGACACAGAGTGTATCGAAGACCAGGGGAAAGATTCAAGCAAGCATGCATCGAAGAAAAAGTAGCCTACGGTGGTGGGTCTGTACTTGTGTGGGCCGGAATTTCTTCTGAAAGTCGCACAGAGCTGGTGATCATAGAAAACGGCTCTTTAACTAGCGTAAGATATGTGGAAGAAATCCTCAATGATCACGTTGGTCCATTTATGGTCAATTTAGGTGAGGATGCTATATTTATGCATGACAATGCCCGACCTCATACAGGTAGGATTGTGAATGACTACCTTCAAGAGATGAACATTACTCGTATGGAGTGGCCAGCGCGCAGCCCGGATATCAACCCGATCGAGCATGCTTGGGACGAGCTAGGCAGATGCGTAAAACAACGAAACCCTCCCCCAATCACGCTTCGTGAGCTCAAAATTGCTCTCACAGAGGAATGGGAGAATATTCCCCAAAATCGTATAAGGAACTTGGTGTACAGCATGCCAAACCGCGTAAACGCAGTAATGGAAGCACGAGGAGGCAATACGAAGTATTAAAATTCAAGAAAATCGTAATAAAGTTCAAAAATTTCATGTTTCCTATTTTTGTTTTGAGGAGAGATCAGCAGTTTTTTTCTTTATGTAATTTTGTGTTAATAAAATGTATGGTGACTCATATTTTTTTTACTTTCATTTAAGGAGTATTACATTATCTATTAAATACAATTTATTGCATTAACCTATCATTTTTAGTTTCCGAGATTTTTAACATTCTTTAAGTGACCCGGATTCATTGCTCTCGAGTGTAAAATATAAAATAATAGCTGTGCCCCGCGACTTCGCACGCGTTGTTCCTATGGAAACGTATAAAGGTGTTTTCCCGGCAGTTATTCGAATTTTTCTCGCCGTAAAAACCATCCTTGAACATCAACGAACGTTTAAAAAAAAATCAGCCAAATCGGTCAAGCCGTTTTCATGTTATGTCGTGACAACGGAACACGGGTTTAATTTTTATATACATACATATATAGATTACATAGGTACCTACAGTTTTGAGTTGAATTATGTAACATAGGTATGATATAAATAAAATAAGTAAGTACCTAAAAGACAAGGAATTTAATGGCATAGCGGACGAAGGTCCGCATGATGGGTTGGCCATACGGCATACGTACGACGACACGCCACGCGTGGGAAGAGATGGTTTGGTGCAAATTCTAAGCTGGCATCCATCACACGTTAGGTGGGTACTGCTTGCTAGTAGGGTTTATATTATGTTTCTAATTATTATCATTTAAATGAGGCTACCCGGGCTTAAATCAATCATAAAAAAATTCTGAGCGTTTGGTCGATCGTAGCGACGGGTGACCCGAGAAATGGGTTACCATACAGCAGCGGAGCAATGCAGCGTCTTAGGTACGTTTCCAACTGGCATTGATATGGATCAGTTGATTATTTGCAACAGTCTGCAGTTAGCTCATTGTAAATACTACTTAGTTATATTCTAATTGGTTTCTTTTAAGTATTTTATCATCAGCCTATGTTAGTTCACAGCTGGATATATAATGTTGGATATTTCACACAGCATTATCTAGACCCAAGCTAAGCAACGCTTGTGTTATGGTTACTAGATAACTGATATACATAATACAATATACCACATAGATGCATTTTTGTTATCATACATAGAAAACACCCAGAACGCCCTGAACAATGCAGATCGTACAGACATTTGTTCCCAGGCGGGAATCGAACCCGCAAACTCCTGCGTCGCAGGCGGACATTTGCCCACCACGGAGGTCGTCGGACATAATGCCTACCGTAATGAGCGATGCAAATGCTGGATGCGGCATCGCATCCAGCATCCGCCTGCAGTTTTTCATAGATCGTCATCCCACCTTTTTTTTTATTATCCTGAGGGAAATGCGCACGCATATCGCACTGCCACGGGAAGACAGTGCGATTATGTGGGACTCCAACACCACTAAAACCCTCAGGGTGCTTCCGCCTCTGCCGCTTGGCCGGAACACGTCCTACACAATGTATTCCGAGTCTCCAAGAACACGTTTACCCCAGTACCATCAAGTAATTAAGTATTTGATTGTTATTTAAATGAATATGCAAGTAATTCAGCGCAGCAGACCCGGTGGTGGCCAGGCGCAGAGCCAGTCTCGGATTCCTTGGACGAGATTATAAATGTGATCTGCGCGCGCATCTCACTTTCATTGCACTTTCGATCATTGCGCCGCGGAGATGTGGTGAACTGGAGCCTGCAGTGGATTGTCCAAAGAGGTAGGACATTGCTTTACGTTATTACATAAATTGCATTATTTTTACATTCAAAGTTTATTGAAAAAGGAAATTACAATCAAATAATAAAGAGTTTTCCCTCTTGATGTTTTTTTCTCAATGGGGAAAACTGGAACAAACATAGAACAAACATATTAGTAAGTACCTATTTATAATTACGAGTAATAAATGATTGTCTATGTCTACGTCTATGTCTAATTAAAACAAATTAGCTAATTGCAGACTTATGCAAAAAAATCTAAAGGTTAGCAAATTGCATTAATTTGTAACATTAGGATAAAACATTATTATTTTGCGCGGAATTTTTCTATTATATGGTTTTATCTAATGATATTATTATATAATGTGGTTTATCCTAATGTTAAAAAATAATGATTTTCGGAATTATTAGTAAATATTGTTTTATCCTAATATTATGCCTTATATTCAAATAGCGACTGATATTTAAAAAAAATATATCATTTAAATAATGAGTAAATTTTAGTGAAAAAGAAAATTACAATCAAATCCATATCAATGTTGTATTATAATACATACAATATCCATATTGATGATACAACGATATCAAAATAATATTAAGATTATTATGTTTGAAATTAGGAATTCGAATTGATTACTCTTTTTTTACTTATTGCTACTGAAGGTGAAAACGAAGCCTAAAACACGCTTTTCCAAATATAACATACTAGCAGCGCCTAGCGGTTTCATCCGCGTAGTTCCCGTTTCCGTGGGAATTCCAGGATAAAATATAGCCTATGTCACTTTCTGAAAAGTAAGGTTTTTAATGATGAAAGAATTGTTTAAATGGGTCCTGTAGTTTCGGAGCCTATTCAATACAAACAATCAAATATTTCCTCTTTATAGAGGTAATATTAGTATACATTAGTTTATTAGTATTTGTGTAGATTATTCAATGCAACTTGGATTTGAAGACTTCAAGATTATAGCTAGGTACTGTAACTGTGCATATTATTTATGAAATTAGTGCAGATTTTGTTACCTACTGTGTGAATCAAAGTTGGAAGATATTTTAATTTACCTCATTTACCTCAACACTTTGATTAATTAAGATTACTCAAAATGTACTTCACTATACTTAAACATATCCTGTTTTCTTATACCTATACTATTGCTGATACTACACTATCGATCACTATTACTATTGCTGATACTACACTATCGATCACTTAGAATCACACAAGAGGTATTTAATTCGGGGTTCAAGTGACGACCCCTATTAAAAACCGGAAGTTTATAAGACACGATGGGTTCCTTGTGGTAAATACCAGCCACTTCCGGTTTTGCGACTCGTTACAATGTTAGTATCCCGCTCTCTAGGGAAGGTTTCTTTGATAACCTTTGCTTTTCAACCTTTAGCTAAGTTCAAACTCGCTTCGAAATGTGATGCTATAGCCAGCTGTAGGGTATTCGTTCAGAATAAACTTATCTTGAAACTATTGGTGTGTGAATTGACGTTCCTACCTATTTCTTCACAGCCAAGGACTTTAACACTTTCATTAACGTATAATTATACATTATGGGCAATAAAAGTGTTAATGTCTGGACGCAGATTTCCAAAAATCTTAACACTTTCATTCAATTCAATTTTAAAAGTTCTATAAGAAATATAAATAGTAGAATACATTTCCTGTGTGAGTTTAAAGACCTAGAAACAATTTCATTGCCATTACGTATATACGTTTTGGGCAATACGAGTGCAGCTTGTTGAGCTGCAGCACCCTTTCATGTCGCACCGCAAAGGGCAGTGAAAGTGTTAAAGGCGCATGGAAACCAACACTCGGTGACTTAGGGAACTAGATTATTTTATATAGATATATAGATCTTTGAGTTTATGTATGTATACATACATATAAAAAAGTCTAGTTCCGTTCTAGTTCGAAATTTATGATAAGAAAATTCATGTGTATGAGTAAATACAGAATTAAAACTAGGTACTTGGTACAAATCATTTCTGTGTAAGTAGAGATGATTTACTTATTAAATAAATGTCAACGATTCCCAGACTAGGCTGAGCCTGTATCGTGAAAATCTGCATGTGCCTGGATCGTAATGCTAATGAAGATGACATGTGTTGACAGATGCAGTGGTTGCTGATGTGTTTGGATCGTAATTCAAATTCAAATTCAAATTCATTTATTAATTCAGACACAAAGATCCATAGAAATGCTAATGAAGATGTGTTGACAGATGCAGTGGTTGCTGATGTGTTTGGATCGTAATGCTAATGAAGATGTGTTGACAGATGCAGTGCTTGCTGATGTGTTTGTATCGTAATGCTAATGAAGATGACATGTGTTGACAGATGCAGTGGTTGCTGATGTGTTTGGATCGTAATGCTTATGAAGATGACATGTGTTGACAGATGCAGTGTTTGCTGATGTGTTTGGATCGTAATGCTAATGAAGATGTGTTGACAGATGCAGTGGTTGCTGATGTGTTTGGATCGTAATGCTAATGAAGATGTGTTGACAGATGCAGTGGTTGCTGATGTGTTTGGATCGTAATGCTAATGACGCTGTGTTGACAGATGCAGTGGTGATATGTTTGGATTGTAATGCTAATGAAGATGTGTTCACAGATGCAGTGGTTGCTGATGTGTTTGCTGGCGGTTGCTCACGGTGGCGGTGGAGTTACTAAAACGTCTGGTAAGTACATTAACTACTACATTAACCCTTTTACACAACACATATTAAGACACCGTTGTCCTCCTTTGGCTCAGTGGTGCGGCTAGCTGGGCAGTGAATGCGTTAAGATAAGAGAGGGTGGTTCTTAAGGACCTTATTTATTTTGCCAGAATTTTTCACATAATATAGTAGATCCCCAAAATAAGCGGATCCGGTACACTTGCGTGTAACACATTTGATTTGCGTGAGAAGATACTTGCGTGAGTGAACTGTTGCGCCCTTGCGCCAAAAATCTCAAACTTTTTCCTATACCGAAGCGATCGAAATAAAAAATACCAGTTTATTTCCGTGTCAGTGTATTTTTTAATATGATTTGACCTTTTCTAAGTGTACATTTATTGTATTTATGGAAATAAAGCATTTTTTTGAGTTTGAGTATGATGTTATCTATAAATACTACTAACTAACTATAAATACTACTATTGTAGATCTTTACAGCACATGCTAAGATGGGGAGGTATAAAAGACCTCAACGCGCACCTACTTTTCTACTAAACACTATTTTCTTTTGTGCTACGAAGATCTTTAGAATTATAATAATTATTATAACATTTTAAAGAAGTCGAAGTCTTGTCAGATTTCAGTTTCAAGAGAGCTAAGGAGCGTTCAAGTAATGAAGGAGAGTTAAGGGATGTTCAGTAGTGGATGTTGATGATGATGATGTAAAATTTTAATTTCTCTTACACTAATTTGGAAACTAGAGCGAACGGATTTAAAAGACATAAAATTCTGGGAGTCATGTTCGAAAGTCGACTTGTTTACACTTTCGCAGACCCAAACATAACACGCTACTGTTAACTCAACATAAAGCTATTTTACATGTCACAATGTTATTTTCTTTGAGACTGTCTCAGCTTGCAGATAAAGCAAAGGTCACTGCAGATTTTATCTTCACTTCGAACATATCGTATCAGATACAAGCTGGAATGTTTCTTTCATTCGCTAGTGGACAAAAAATTAAAAAATTAAGTGAATAATTCACTTAATTTTTTTGTCTCAGTCAATTACGCCTTATTTTTTATTTGATGATAATTAAAATTTTTCACGCTGTTTATATTAGCAAAAAAAAAACTTATCTAAGTGCTTATTTTGTAAGTCTCAAGAAATAAACGATTTGACTCTGACTTTGGCTCTGAATGCAACAGTCATCGTATCGGTTGCAAAGAAAATCACATTATTTCGATATGACATGCATGGGGCCAATTCTATTAATATTATAAACGGGAAATTTTGTAAACATGTATGTATGTTTGTTGCTCTTTTACGCAAAAACTTCTGAATGGATCGGGCTGAAATTTTGCATACAGGTATTCTATAGGCCTGGAATAACAAATAGGCTACTTTTTATTCCATAAATCAGTTCCTGGGATAGGCGTGCGAAGCCGCGGGGCGCAGCTAGTTAGCTATATTGTCTTAGTCAATTTTCAACATGTCGATTCTGTTTAATACCTCACAGTTAAGAAAATATATGTGTATGTAGTTGGAAAACTTAAGGCAAACATTGCGGTTGCCCTGTAGGTACGTACAGGGCAAGTTATTTAACATACCTAACTGGATCCTGAGGAAAGTTAGTCAGACTGCATTTCTCCATTGGACGGAATGCTGGTAGTACCTAGTATAAGTAAACTTGTCTACTAGGTACTCATCGATCTGCAGAGATTTAAGCAGAACGGTTCTTACCAAATTCCAAATAGTTATGGAATATGGGGTTAGTGACGACTCGGAAAACGTAGTGTAGGACGCCCTCCGGCAAGGTGGACTGCATGCAGATGCTGGATGCAGCGAACTGAAGACCGGGGACTATTGCGCTCATTAGGGGAGGTCCAGCGGTGGACTAACATAGGTTGATGATGATGATGGCTTTTATAAGGCCAAAGTGTTAAGATAAGGAATAGGAGGAGGAGGGCCAATAAAACATTATTCTTAGCTTTCCATCAGGTGAGATTCGGTCAAACAAAGGTCTTTTTAACGTAAAAAAATAAAAAATAAAAATCCGACACCAATTTGTAGGAAATAATTACAAAAAACTACCTAGATCAATAATCCTACTAGATCAATAATAAATAATACAAGAACTGATAAAATTACAGGAATTGACCAATTCTGGACTGATGACTACAAAATATTCGAGCAAGTGTACGGGAGAACGTCGGATAGAGATCTGTACGGAGCCACGCTGCCACCAGCCATCGACTTCACGGACACCAAAGCAAAAGCTTCCGAGAAGAAAGAGCGATATCTCCTCAATTTTAAAGATGAAGACGATTATGACTCGTACAACACCGGAGATAAGTTCAACTTGCTCCTCACCCACGATGCGCTAAAACCTAAGAAAGAAAAACCATTCAGCTTCATAGGGTACAACAACTTTAAGCCAATCAGCCTCACCAGTGATCCGGAAACGTACAACTATCTCAAACGTCTAGAAAGGAGAGAAAAAGAGAAAATATTAGAATACCCTTTGACCCTGGGTGGGTTTAAGCCGTTACATGCGATCGGTCCAAATCCGGAAGAGACAGACGCGTACAAAAGCATCCAAGACATCTTGGATGCTCATGAAGGGAATAAGGGGAATGATGACGATGAAGATTCGAAGTACCTGACGTATCGAGAGGAGAACAAGAAAAAGGAAAAGGCTAAAGATGCTCAGCCGGCGAGGAAGGCTTCCAAGCCGAGGTGTCTCCGTGGAAGGTGCAGGAAACGATCCACGTACTCTTACAGGGTCCGGACTAGCAGACCGTTTATTAGAAGGATCAGGCAGCGAATTATTTACTGAGATTATTTTTAAGTTGTGTTGTTTAAAGCTTTAAGGTTGTTAAGTTCTTGGGTCCAATTTCACCGTTCACTGCCTTTTGAACGCGTTTACGAAAACGAAGTTTACTTATGACATTAAATGGAAATTAGACCTATAAGTCTGTGTACAGGTCCAATTTTACCGTTGCCATTAAACGCGATAAATATAATATAAGTTAAGCTGTCACGTCATAAAATGTCAAACACGACAGCAAACAGCGGGCAGACTATCATTCATCCATTCAATATCGGGTAAAAAGTTCATTTTCTTAAACGCGTTTAAAAGCAGCGAACGGTGAAATTGGACCTAAGTTATTTATTGATAATCTAGATTGAAACGTATCTGATACTTCTATCTTTTTATGAACTAAGTATTTCTACAAAGATGTATTTTAATGTTGTTGATAAATTAAAAATCGTCATGAGTTTAACTGATTTTATTTAGACCACATTAAATTCAGATTTTCCAATTCATACAATTAAAAACAAAAAGATTTATTCTAATCAATAATACAATATATACATTAAAATTAATAAGAGGTACATATATACCTACTTTAATAAATTAATACATAGTAATTATAATAGATAAACTTTTTCAGTCAAGTTTTCCGACAAGAAAACCAGTGAAAAAGTAACTGCATTTTCACTCGTATTACACAATAAATAAAATCTACAAGTATGACATGTTTAGGTGATTGAAATCATCTCGTGAGTAAAGGCAATTGCGTCCGTTTGCCATTACCCAGGGGGCGATTTGAGTGAAAGTAGGAAATTGAAATTTCTAATATCCACGATTGCTCCGAGCGATGCCGCAGTTAAGTAACCATTTCTCAACCATCTTCAGCAATGATCATGCAAAATCGAAATTGTTAAGTGATTCAATTGAGGGCGTTGAGTTGCCTTACTACGCGCACGCATGTTTTGTGTGTACGGTAAGGTGTCAAAGATTACAGCTGAGAGAAAAGAGATTTTGTTTGAGTACAATAAATACCAAAGGAAAGTCAAAAATGAAGACAAAAATTAAAAGAATTAAGCGTAGAGCCATTGACAATAATTACCGTGAAATTAAAAGACTTCTAAGTATGCCAAATGTTTTTGGAAGGTTGAATTCTTCAGCGCTTTTTGTCGTTGTCTCGATCTCATTTGATGATGAACTCGAACACCCTTAGGTACAGCTGTCTTGTAAATCCAGCAAGATATAATAATATTTTCCTCAACAGCTGGATCTAGACTCTAATAGATAAAGTTAGGGTTGGTATCGCTCTGGCGCCCGCCGCCATTGGCCACAGGGTTGTTGTTCGGGCGGCTTTTGCGCTTGTTTTCTTCAATAGCTTGGAGCAGGAAGGGAGGTGCTGACTGGCGCTGCTGGCGCGCGTCCAGCTCGCGGGACAACTCCTCTACCAGCTGCCCACCCGTCTGGCTGGAGGAAGACACGTGTTAGAACTGTCAGTGTTTTAATGTAACCAAAATCCATCACACTATAGGGCACCTCAAGCTCAACCTCAACATTCTGTATTAGTCCACTGCTGGATGCAGGCCTCTCCCTGATAAGCGCCTTATTGGCTGTTATCACATGGGGGGTAACGCCCATAATCCCCACGCTGGGCAAGCGGGTCGTGGATCGCAGTTTGGTGGTATAATTGTTCTGCAAGGGGCGCTACTGCCCGCCGCCCGATAGATATCCCTTAACCGCCTCTTACGATACCCGTGGGAAGAGTTGGGGTGGTGCAAATTCTAAGCCAGCACAGCTACAGGGTAGGTATCTGCCAATGACGTATTATGTTATGACAAACGGCGACTAATATTTTTGTCTGCATCGGAATTCTATTATTATTATTTATTATATCCTACTAATATTTTATACGCGATAGTTTGTAAACATTTATGTTTGTTGCTCTTTCACGCAAAAACTACTGAACGGATCGGGCTGAAATGTTGCACACGACCGAGGCGAAGGGCAGTAACATATAGGTAAGGAGGCCTATTTCCTTTAGTAGGTCGACAAGGGCTGATGATAATAGATTTAAAGAAGATCTCTAACGGCGGGAATCGAACCTGTAACTATAGGATGACCTATTTCTGTCTGATAACAGAGATAGTAAGACACCGTCATTGCAATAGTTTTGTTCACAAATTATCTGCCGGTATTAAGTCTTCGAGGACTTGATAAATCCTTTGATAATGACTTGAATTATTCATGTAGATATTAATACTAAAATATCGAGTCAGGCAGGATGCAAGTTTGTTTTTCCATTTCGATAGTGTTATCTGGTTATATGCAAATTCATTGAGTTCCGGAAATAATTTTCTTGCAACAATTTAAACTGAATCACTTGATTGATACATTAAATTCAATAAGAAAACTATTGGTATACTTATGAGCTGGTGGTATCTTAGCTCATGATTTCTCTAACCAAGTCCTCGGGCTGTCTGAGATAGAGACGTGATGGTAAACGCTCTTATACACGAACTGTACGTTTCAAATACACGGACGCCAAGTTGCCGATTGCAAGGTCGTCCAATAAATTAGCTTTGAGATGCTTCGTTAGGTAACGGGAACTAATCCTGCCATCGTCTTGTCACCACCCTCCGGACTGGGCCAGTCCGTGAAGCAACTCAGTTGTGTTTCGGAATGTGGTCCGGAGTAGCCATCTTCTAGACCTTCGTGATACATCGTCGGCCGCATCTTCGCTTTCCATCATGTGAGAATTGTGAGATTGCGGTCAAACAAAGGACTATTTCTGATAAAAAAAAATAAAAAAATCGCCTACAGTCGGCGGGCAACTTCCGAACATTTAAATGATCGGGTCTTTTTGTTGAGACTGTTCGGATCAATCACGCGTGGTCAAAGATTCAAAGATTTATTTGCGCCAAACATGGTATACAGGTGTTAAAGTTACAAATAATGTGCTCATGTCTCGCTATATCAAGCATGCAATAATATATTAAACAACAAAAATAAGATTAAAAAATTTCAATACAATTATAATTTGGTATTAAAAAAATCGTTTACGTCGTAAAAACCTCTTTGCTTCAACCATTTTAACAAGGGTCCGTGATTGCAATCATATGAGCCGTTTGTTCATGATCGACACATTCCTACAACTTACCGTTCGTGTCTTTAAGACGTGCAGTCCGTGTACAATAACCCTTACGTTTCGCAGAGTAGAGCGGAATCGACCAATCAGGGTCAATGTAGCTATTGCAATTGGTTGATCCCGCTCTGGTTGCAAAGTCTAAATTTCTCAAGGGTCGACAGTTCCAGGTGGTCATGTCTAAGATTGTCGTGAGCTGGTCACGTACCGGTCAGATTGACGGCTGCTCTCGACGTCATTTGGCATGTACATAGAGTAGCCTCGACGAGACAGCTCCTCGTCCGGAGACAGGGCGGGGTTGTGGAAGGCGTGATTGTTATCTTCGCTTATTTTTAGCTTTCTGAAATGGAAAGAAAATGGGTAAGATACGAAGCAGAAGAGAAGTTTTTACAATATAGGATAAGATAGGAACAGATGGAAGACCTTAGATTAGACGTATGATATAACATTAGGATCAGGCTTACGCCCATGCTAACGCCCATGGGGTAGCATTAATGGCACGCCTAGGCTGCCATTACGAAAGGAAAAGCAGACGCACAGCGCAATACCATCCATACTTGGTGGACGTACCCTCCACTCGCACTAAGCGGTTTTCCTCCACCTTTATTATTCGCACCGCAAAGGAATGGAACTCACTCCCTGCCTCTGTTTTCCCGGCCAATTACAACCTGGGTCTCTTCAAGACAAGGGTAAATAGGTATCTTCTAGACCTCTTCGCTTTCCATCAGGTGAGATTGCGGTCAAACAAAGGTCTATTTACCGTAAAAAAAAAGCAAGGTTTTTACCTATCAAGTATCTCAACCTCAACCTCAACAGCCTGTATTGGTCCACTGCTGGACGCAGGCCTCCCCCTGATAAGCGCCTTGTTTGCGTTTACCTAATGGGGCGTAATGCCCATAATTCACACACTGGGCATGCGGGTTGGGGATCGCAGTTCGGTGGTAGAATTGTTCTGAAGGGGGCGCTGCTCCCCCCCAAGTGCCCCCCTACGACACCCACGGGAAGAGATGGGGTGGTGCAAATTCTAAGTAAGTACCACACAGCTTCTATCCAGCCAGCACTACACGGCTTCTATCAATGTTTTATCCGCGGTCTATCAAATCACCAAACAGGTGGACCACGGGCAATGGACGTTGGTATTTGTACTCACTGCACTCGAATCCGGTTGGAGGCCTGCATCTCGCTGAGCACCAGCCCGAGGCGCCGCACCCTCACGCACAGCGCCGCCGCCATCACGAACACCAGCAGCCACGCCGCTCCGAACACGCTCACTATTATTATTGTTTCTGTCTCCTGGAAAAAGAATAAACTTACTTGGAGAAACATTACTGACGGGATTTGTACAAAATACGGTATGGTTTAGAAACACAAAAATACTCGGCTAAGTTAACTCGCAGCCTGTTGAAAGATCTTGGCTCTCAGCCAAACTGATGCCACCTAAATCATCTTCCGTGGATGTCAACAGGCTATTGACAGGCGAACGCATTTGCATGTTGATCAAGTCATGCTATGCATGGCGAGCCTAGTTAGGTATGACTTAGAATTGATTTGACATTATTAAATCATTGTCCCTAAACGAATGCATCCGACAGAGAACCAAAGTTATCGATATAGCTCAAAGAATTAGCAAGCTGAAGTGGCAGTGGGCCGGCCATATCTCGTATAGAACCAAAAACCACTGGGGTAAACTTGTTCTTGAGTGGGGAGATCGCAACTAGGCAAAAGTAGTATAGGACGCCTTCCGGCCAGCAGCCCCCGCTGGCAGATTCTGTCAAACTGAAGACAGGGCGCTATAGCGCTCATTAGGGGAGGCCTATGTCTAGGAGTGGACTAATAAAGGCTGATGATGATAATGAAATTGTCCTAAACAACATTGGGAGGTAATTTGTATCAAGCATGCATCCTAACATAATACGAAAGAAAGATCAAAGCCAAAGTTCAGTGTCATTTGTATTAGGTATACCCTGAGGGTCCTTCTCAACTTTAATGAAGACCAGGAGGAGACATGGAGGCTGGCAAATTTTGTGACACAGAATAAATACTTTTTACTTTACTTACTACATGTCGTAGCCATAAATTAGTTATTAAATTAGCCATAAACTTGGAAATCATGGGTATTCAGATTTTTATAACATAGATCCAGCCATGAAGCGGAAAATACTGAACTTACCTGCACAAAATGCCTAAAATAAAAGTAGGAAGCCTTGAAGATGCTCTGTGAAGTGTACATAAGTAGGGACGAGGTACAAATGTTTTTGTGGTTATTGGGTTTCATCAGGAGACAAAAGCAAGATTTCGGCCTCATTCATAGAACAACCGGATGACAAAATTTACTTATGAATTTCCAGTTAGGCCTAGCCCACGGACGCATTATTAATCCAAAGAGTTTCTAATCATTGTGCGTGTAATTATTATTATTAGATATTGTTGGTGATTTCTCAAGCTAAATAACATGCGTTATATTGGTTGATCGGTTCAGTAGATATCAAACAAGCAGTTTCTAAACATGGCTTTTGATTTAGGGCTAACGGGCTGATCGATTATCGAGAATGTATTTATTCTGAGGACAAAATGATCAAAACTTACCATTTCTATACAAATACCAATAAGGGAAAAGTGAAGGCATTTTGGTTTAAACATAAAACGTTAAATTCACTGGTAAAACGAATTTGTTATAGACCACAGAACAAAATAAAAACTAACTGAATAGATAAAATAACGTGTAACCTCCTCTGAGAATGAGATAGATCATTATTTGCTGAAAATGCGGGTAGCTCTAATATGGTTCTAATTAACCGCAGCGGTGGCAGCGCTCATGTTGTCAAAACAGAAAAAGATCTCTGAGTTTAGGGCCATAAATGATTGACATTCCAGTTGTAATTTTTTAAATGAAAAAACGAATTACGTTTTTAGATAAATGTAGTTTCATCGCATTTTTTACTGAATTCGATCGGAGGAGGTTTTTTGTCCGGCTGGATGTTTGCCGACTACTACATCAATTAAAATCGAAAAACCTTTCTTTAACAAAACTACCATATAATTTACATGACCTATAGTGTACATCAATGATAGTTTTGTTAAAAAATTATATCTCTTATGAATGTAAGCGGGTTAACTACGAACCTTGTTTGTGTTGGAGGAACACCACAAATAATGAATTCGTCAAACTACGAAAGTTTCTATAGTAAAAATTATATCTCATAATATACATTTTATCATCGAATAATTTATACGAAATAAAATAACAAGCTAAATAAATCATGACTGTTTAATAAATACCGTATTTGTTCAACTTTATATACTTATTTAATATAAATACAAACTCTAAACTATTATCTCACTAACACCACCCCTCTACTGTAACTTGCGGATAACGGGGCTGGTCATACTTTTAGTACTTAGTTATTTTACTATTAACTGTTAATATTTAAGTATGATTGTTTGTTATCCCTAAGATTTTAAAAAAAGTAAAAGCCTTGAAAACTGAACACAGAAAAAAGTTATGGACCTATTTTGAAATATTTGATTGTGAATGCTCATGACATGATTTTGATGTTTTTTTGTCATTGCATTGTAAGCCTAAGATTTTAAATCTTTGATCGTAGCATAGTAAATTAATTATCCCAAGATGGTCACATAAAACTTTATTAGTATTTGACCCGCAAATCACAGTCTAAAATTATGTGAAAAAAGTAGTTCGTTAAAACAATCAATTTATTTCATATTTCAATATTATTTTTGGGTTGTCTTTGGGTACATGCGTTGCGCCCTGGAAGGTTGTGTAGGTAGTATTAATAAGTATGTTAGATATTAGAATTTAAACGTCAATGTATTCAAACAAATACATTTTCTATTGTTTTCCAACTACATGTTTGGATTGATGGAGCTGATAACGTTATCAATAACTCATAGATTATCGCGATGTTCTACAGTTGGGTGACACTGCTTTTATCTGAGGAATTTTATAAACGACCATCGACATTGTGGATTTACCAATGTCTTATACCAATACGAGATAAGCCAAAAGTCTCAGACCATGTAGTTTTAATAACGAATAGCGACGTGAAATGTTAAATGTAGACTCCTTATTAAATTTAGATAAAAATAATAAGGTAGGAAGAGATGTCATCAGCCAGCTTTACCCAATGAGACAAAAACGAACGTGTGAGGGCAAACCCCAGGGCAAACCTAAACCTCTAAACCTTTGCTATTATACCTGCATGAGAGACGAGGAGAGTCTATTTTGACGATACTAACGAGACGTGACACGCCTTCATCGTGCGGGCAGGGAGGGAACTGTACAAATCCCATACAAAAAGGAGACGTCACGATCACGTCTCGTTACTTTAATCAATAGGCTCACCCCTCAGGATACCTATACCGTGTCCATTTTGAATGAGTAAACAAACCGCCCATACTTAAACTAAAATTCACTTTGTTAGCGCGTTCTTTTATACGTAATTTACATTACTTGTCGATTTTAGATCCTCACTTCAATAAAAATTGCTTACAATTATATCTGAAACTCGACGCCAAGCAAGTGAGATTTTGATATTCACTGCCCAGCCTCGACCAACGAGGTGGAGAATGGCACCTGCGCTGCGTCTTGGGCCATGAAAGTGTTAGTGTATAAACGTGGACAAACCATAAGATTGAATAATCATACCAACATATTGTATTATTTGAACAAAATCAATGAGAATCTTTCACCATCAGTGGAAAAGATGATGAATGCTGTAGCTGTGTCTGATTCGATCGTGCTTAGGTACTGCTTCCACAAGTGGTTCAACAAATTTAGAGAAAAGAAAACTAAGAACAATTTATTTCATAATTGATAATAATTTATGATATATAATTTGACGTGTAACTTGTGCTAAACAAAGAAGATATACATAAATATATACATATATTATTGACTAGTGGTGTCGGAAAAAATATGTTCTAAGCCATTTATAACAATTACAATAATTTATATTACACCTAAACACTCGTTGAAGGTTGAGTTTCTTTGATAATAAAATAATAAATTTAAATTAAAAGCCTTGAAAACCTTAAAAACGGAACAGAGGAAAAAGTTATAGGTAATGTCATTTTTGTAACTAGCAATGATGCTTGCTAGCATTTTACACACATAATGATACGCAGTAAAATAGCCACTTACCATTATCTACGTTTTAGGACGCATGATGGTTTAGTTCCACTTCACTCGAAGTCACAACACCCACTGGCTTATCATCACTGATAACAACGACTGTTGTTATCATTATCATGAAGTAAATCGCAGCAAGTTATTCTCGGTGCCTTGCGGTTTTAGCTAGGCAAGTGGCATACGTGATCGCTACCCAATTTATTAAAGGAATTGACGACCTCTGTGGCGCGGTGGGCGAAGGTCTGTCTGCGACGCAGGAGGTTGCGGGTTCGTACGATCTGCAGACATTTGTTCAGGGCGTTCTGGATGTATGTAGTATATGTAGTGTATTGTATTATGTATATCAGTTATCTAGTACGCATAACACAAGCTCTGCTTAGCTTGGGGCTAGATAATGTTGTGTGAATTGTCCAGCATTATTATTATTGTTATTAACTTCGGAGCCACTTTTGTAAAGACCACAGTGAACTCTCTGTTCTTGATGAAAATGAATAGGTAAGTCATGTCATGACAGATATATCTAGTCTTTCAAATTATTTTTAGTTAAAATCGTTTGTTCTCATAGCAAGCCCACGAGTTTAGTAAGATAAAGATAATGCCTTGATAAGATAACAGATTCCTCTATTTGCTTTGCCTCAAATCCAACGATTGCTCAGCTAAGTACATTACCTACTTTTCGTATGCAACCCAATCATTAGTTTGATTGGGTGAATTTGAATGTTGGTAAAAATCACGTAGCTACCTAACTAATCGGTTTTAAGATTATCCTTCATGGATAAAACCGGACGGATTATATTTTATTCCACATGATAAAAGTTGCAGGATAATCCTAGATAATAAATCATATTGATTATTTCAGTAGGTAATAGTTTAATGTACCTAACCTTGAAATTATTCATTTTTATATTTATTAAACAGACTTACTACATTTTATATACAGGATGGGGCAAATTTTTGGCCCCTCATGGGTAGCTACCGTTTCTTTTATAGTAAGACGGTTTTGTTCTTAGGAACCTTCTGTTTTATCTAGAAGAAAAAAATATTGCTATTTTTAGTTTTTTGAAAAAAAGTACAGTTCGCCCAAAAAATTACATTTGTCAAAAAAAACAAGTTGGTCTTAATCGACTCTATTTCTAACCAGGAACACTTTTCCCAAAGTAACATACCAAAACAAATCGTAGGTTTTGGCAATAATTAAAAAATACAATTCCCATACATTTTCTATGAAAAAACGAGCAAGTAAAAACAACAATGTCACTCATTCAATGGTTCTTAATTTAAATTCGTATGTGAAGTTGGCAGGTTAATTTTGAAGGGATATTTCTCTGGGGATATGTTCCCAAATTAGCCTACCAACTTAAAAGAATTAGTTTTTAGTTTTATAAATACGAGTTCTACGCGTAAAATAATTTGATCCCGCTTTTGTCTTATACAAAAGACTTCAACGCGCTCTTAACGTATTCACTGCCCAGCCTCTGCGGTGCGACCCGCAGGGGCGCGCCGCAGCTGAACGTGCTGCATACTGGCACTTGCGTCTTGGGCCATGAAGGTGTTAGTGTATAACGTAATCACTGCCCAGCCTCTGCGGTGCGACCCGCAGGGGCGCGCCGCAGCTGAACGTGCTGCAGACTGGCACCTGCGTCTTGGGCCATGAAGGTGTTAATCAAAATGATGTTATTGTTTGTAAAAATGGTTCGTTGTGAAAATTGTTTGTTATATTTTTCAAAGATCTCATCGGTTCCTATAACAAAATGATGTCACACTACGGTGACCTAAATAACTAGACACGATGTAAGGCTGGTGTCCACTATTTCAAATCTTTCTAAAACAACAAAATTCAACTCAATTCAACTCAACCTATTATACATAGCTAGAATAGTAACAGGATGAAAACATCACATAAACTTGTGAATTATTGCACATTTGACCAACGCCCACGAGCTAGCTTAGGTAGGTAAACCTCGTACCTACTCGTCGCAAGGTGACCAAGATTTTATGTAGATTTGGAATTTGGATGATAAATTTATAGTAGGTAATGTTAGGATGCCATTCATGCATGTTTGCTTGTTTTGATAGTGCGTGACAAATAGAAGGAAGAAATTCGAAAATCACTGTGATTGTACTCTCTACGGTGTGGAATATAACCTTTCTGCGTCTGTCTTCCCATTAGAGTACAATCTTGGAGTCTTTAAATCTAGGGTAAATAAGTTCCGTTTGGAAAAGCGTGCTTCATCTTAGGCATCTGTCGCCAAATACCTCTATACTCTGAATTATGACGAATATTATATGTAGATACGTATGTGGTAAACATTAAAAAAGTAATTAAAGAAGTGCTGAAACAAGGTTATGCAACAATGAGGTGGTTGTTCCACCGGTTCTAATGCTAATTCATCTGACATGATACTTAGCTGTTCTATCTGGATGTGATGACTAATTCATCGGACCGTGATGGTTGTTCCATCGGACTGTGGTTCATTGAGCTATGATGGCTGTTCCACCTGTGCTCAGGTTCAGCGAGCTATGATGGTTGTTCCACCTGTGCTCAGGTTCAGCGAGCTATGATGGCTGTTCCACCTGTTGTGCTCGGGTTACTGACTCTTACTATTATGGGGATAATTCCCCTTATGGCCTCCAACCTCCCCTATAGCCATCCCGTACCTCACACTTTATCTCTGATCTACTTGTCCGCAGACAGACCAACGAATTGGTATACACACAACAATTACAATCTGAAACTGCTTCTAATATCGGTGGCAAAAGATCTCGATTGCATACAATGTAACTCAAAGTCACTCACCGATGTGTCTCGCTCATTGTCTCGTAACAGAATGAATCGTCGGCCGTTCGTCGCCGAAGGACCGCGCCGCGCGCGCCCGTTTCGCCTTGACCGGTTATGGCCAGTCAGCTAAAATATTTATAAACCTACCTACAACCTAGGTAGGTACTCAAAATATTTCTTCGCCTTCGCGACAGAATCATCGCTTTCTTAAAGTGAGTTGGCAGCCAAACGCTAGTCCATCATCAATCAAAAAAAATATGGCACGGCGCCTAATTCATTACGTTTATGGATATTCTATCTATCTATTATAATGGTCACTCCGGCCTCCCACTGATAGGCACCTTATTGACTTATATGTCATGGGTAGTGCCCATAATTTCCACGCTGGGCATGCGAGTTGGGGATCACAGTTCGGTGGTAGAATTGTTTTGCAGGATTCACTGCTGCCCTCCCCCGGTAAATATCCCTCAGTCGCCTGTGTACGACAACCATGGGAAGAGTTGGGGTTGTGCAAATTCTAAGCCGAACCGTAGCTATGGTTACTATGGTTAGGGTATAGGTATAGGTATAGGATAGGATAACTGATATACTTATTTAATACAATACACTACGAATTGGTAGAATTCTATCCCATTTTTGGGTAACTTCAAGAATATTTTTAATAGTTCGTGTTTGATTACTTAATTTTAATAATATTGATTGATAGTAATCGTTGTTCGGTCGTTAGATATATTCGGAGGTGTTAATTATGCAACACAATAACTTATTGACGAGTAAATAATGAAGAGGGAAGCTTTTTGTTATTTGTTAAACTTTGAAGAATAAACCTTCGGTTTTTTTTCAAAAACTAGGAAATAAATCACCACGTCCACAATTACTTAGGAATGCTGGATTTCCGTATGTTTCTTTCTTTGTTTTGATCCAAATATGTAATGGTTTTTTATTGAATTTTTGTCTCGTGTTGTTGCATTTGACCATGGTTAAATTATTTGACACATCACGCTATGTTTGCAGTACTAATATTTTATTATTTTACGCTTTGAGTAGGTACTTACTTTTGTATAATTAAATCATGCATTGCATGGAATTCATTTATACTTAGTTGATCGTTTCGAGTTGCCGCAAGATTCAAATTATTCTGTGGTTTTTTGTTTTCTGCGTTCTAGAATGAATAAAACCAGCGGAAATGTTATTTGCCGCAGATCATAAAAGATTTTATTTAAAAAAACTCCTACTCCCGGTAGGTACCCCAGGTATTTTCGCAACATTTGGACATAATGCCCATAACGCCGCTCCCCCTGTATATATCCCTTAGTCGCCTCTTACGATACATACGGGAAGAGTTGGGGTGGTGCAAATTCTAAGCCAGCACTACACAGCTAAAGCAACGAAAGCAACAGTTATACTCAGTCAGACCCATATTGATAGTTCACTCTAAATTAACGAAACAAACCTCACAAACACTTCCTCTAGCATTATGAAATTGACAATAGTGTGGGCGTTTTGGCAATCGATTCAAAATTGATCGCATCTTTATTCATTGTCAAAGGAATTTATTAGTTGAAGATCGAGAGGAACTTGTGAGTTAGTTGAATTTTATGCGGGTCACTTGATATACTGGTCTGAATTATAAAAAAATCTGATTCAATGATACCTATTGTGGTATGAGTACTACTTTCGTACACATGAAAAAACGTCGCTGTTTAACTTTAGGTACCTATTGCAGGTATATTCAAATTGTTCTTTATTATTGTATTCTCAAAATATTCATTTATCATAGAGGTACATTCTCATCTTCTTGTTCTTATGTAGTATATAACAATAATAATAATAATAATGCTGGACAATTCACACAGCATTATCTAGCCCCAAGCTAAGCAGAGCTAGTGTTATGGGTACTAGATAACTGATATACATAATACAATACACTACATAGATAGATATTTTTTATTATACATAGAAAACATCCAGAACATATGTATATGCCATTAAAATATTTATGTAGGGTAGTACAAGTAATTAATAATATCCATAAAATAATTGCTAAAAAAACTAAAAATCATCTTGAAACCTACTTTTCGTAGCGACGACCTCTGTGGCGCGGTGGGCGAAGCTCCGCCTGCGACGCAGAAGGTTGCGGGTTCGATTCCCGCCTACACAACAACAAATATGTGTACAATCTGCAGATATTTGTTCAGGGCGTTCTGGATGTTTACTATGCATAATAAAAAATATCTATCTATGTAGTGTATTGTATTATGTATATCAGTTATCTAGTACCCATAACACAAGCTCTGCTTAGCTTGGGGCTAGATAATGCTGTGTGAATTGTCCCATATTATTTATTTATTTATTAATAGCGTAATTAGTTTTTCAAACTGGTTTTAAAATTATGCGGGATAAATATGAATTCCTTGGACTTTTTTTATTGAGCCATTCCATTTTCCATTATTTATTTCCTAGATATACAAGTGCAAACGAATCACCCAAATCGATTCATAAATGATAGAAACAATCGATGAACATACAAAAACACATACAGCCTAACATAGAACCTCCGAAGTCGGTTAAAAAAGGAATAAGTAGTTATTATTGTACTTGCAAACTATTTAACCTCTCTCTACTTGCAAACTATTTAACCTCTCTAAAAGATTAATATAGCCATTATTGGAATAAACTGACTCTCCTTGCAGAGTTACAATAGCCCTCCATTAATCAAGCACCCACCTTCAAGCATGCGTGCGCGCAGCGTAGCTCCATATTCAGATGTGCACGTATAAAGCTGTCTTTACATTCGTGCAAGGGTGCGCAACGAATAGTTAGGTTTGATTTTGTTTTTAACCTCCCACAGACAGAGTTAAAAATCATTACCACACTAATATTATAAATGCGACAGTTTGTATGGATGGATGGTTGGATGTTTGTTACCTCTTCACGCCAAAACTACTGAACGGATCAGGCTGAAATTTTGCACACATGTAATTTTATACGTTTTATTCCATAAATCAGTTCCCGTGAGATAGAAATCACCTTTACACGTTTCCATAAGAACAACGCGTGCGAAGCCGCGGGGCGCAGCTAGTCTACAATAGTCAATAATCAATAAAATGGAATATATGTAGAATATGTAAAAGACAAAGACAAAGTTACCTTTTGCCTACTTAAAGAGGTTGCACCTAGTTAGTAAATAATAATAATAATAATAATAAAGCATGTATTCGTCTCTCACAATAGGTGCTTATAACTAAAAACTAAAAAGGACACTAAAGTAGGAACCTAGTTAAGGGCCTAGTTAGGTATATAATGCACACTTTTTGTAGAACTATATTCACCTTTGTGTCCTAATAACCATACTATCTGCTAATTACCTGTTTTGTGAGAGAACTGTGATAGGTTTTAGAAAAAACTTATTGTACATACAGGTCACCAGGCCCTTCACTCCGCGGGGAATAGGAGTTTGTTCATTAACTATTATGGAGCGAGGCGACAAATTACAGTCCAGTAGTATCAAACAAAACAAAATAAAAAAAACTTATTTACTGTTAGTTAGTAGTAAATAGTGAAACCCTAATTATAAGATGTACTTAAGTGAATAAAACTATTATTAATTATTTTGATGTGTTTTTATTTAATTTATTTTAACCTCTTACATACTAACGTCTATACTTTTACAGATACTTAAGTTCTTAATTTTGTGTTCGTTTCATTATTTCGCTTCCCTCTATTTTGGGGAAAGCACGTTAAGCAATGGAGTAGTTACGATGATAGATGGAGTTTTCGGCATAGGTAGGTACTATAAGAAAATAAATTATACAAATATTTCATAATATAAATAATGCATAAAACTAATTGTTTTATGCAGTGGAAAATAAAACAACATTAAATTTTGAATAACAAATGAATATTCTAATTCTTAATGACTATGCATGTATATTATAAAGGAAAGGTCAGCGTACACCTTAACAAATACATTACCCGTGGCATTCTCAGCTGTCAATCAGTACTGAATCCCGTATCATTACCGCAGTGACCCCTGGCCAGGCTCCGACCTCGCTCTGATGCGGAGACAATACCGACGATTGGTGCTCATCATCAGCTGACTCATGCATTCCGATCATTACAAAGGAGCTGGTTATTAGATGTTGTGATCGATGGTGCTTTGGATTTGATTGAATTGAAAGGCAGTTTAATAATGTATAGTGGGTAAAAATTGGCAATTAACCATATCTACAAATAATGCATGTAGATGGTATGTCATGCTGAGTCTATCCTTTCTTTAAACAAGCTAGGTACGACCTAGGTACAGCTACTAATTTATAATATTTGCTCACATAAACCTACTTTAATTCATCACTTTTGCAAAGAACTTTGATAATTTAAATTCCTGTAAAAATGATGATTGTTTCATTTTTATAGTTATGTAACTTTTCACAACATTTTGTGAAACCACCTGAAACCACGTGTAAAAACTAAACAAGCATATTATTATATTATCTGTGACAATAGGATATTTGTTTGATTGATCATTTTAATGTAAATATTATTTTTGTATAATCATATTTCGACCGCCATATTCCACAATGATGAACTGTTTGATAATCCCAAGGTTCCTAAGACAGAAGACACTTTACATTTAAAGCTGATGGTTCCTCGAACAATGGCACGTCAGGACGAAGGCTGAACTAGACAGTGATTTGATTTGAGTTCAATCTGTCTAAGGAATGCGATGTGGCAACTCACACTTGAACAAATGCTACCGACTGATGGTCTGAATCTATCTCGTTTAGAAGAGCACTTTGTGTATACATTTTTTCGCTTCAAAATCTTCGGTAAAGGGCTGTTCAAAATCGCAGTAGACTGCGATTAGTGTGGGACGTACTCCCACAGTCAGTGTCAGTAGTGACACGTGCATTGCGGATAGGTATCTTCATGAAACTGACTGAAAATATTGAGCTTTAATTATTAATTGTAGCAGACAAAAGATATACAGGTATTTGAAACTACAACCGTCGTCGTTGTGTGCAGCAGTAACAAATGAAAATCAACTGATGACCTAGATAAATACGATTCAAATACAAATAATACAATGGTATACTGCAAATATGGTTGAATTAGAAATCATTTTGGTATTGCGTTTGTATGGGCAATTCACCCTTCCCCGGCCTCTTAAGTATAAGCATAAGAATAAAGTTTTGTCTGAATATTCTTACGCTTCTTGCGGTATAAAGTCAACAAATCAAAATCAACTGAGACTCATTAGTTGATTTGCATTAGTTATCTAAATAAAACCGTTGTTTTTTAATTGTACGTTAAAACAGTTGACTGTTATTTAACAGTTGATTTTAAATTTTCTTTTACTTAGATTTCCCTGTTGCGGTCCTAAGCAGGGCAAAGGAACAAGAATTACTTTGAAATGACCGTCCTTGAAAATTATCCTACTCATATTATAAACGCGAAGTTTGTATTCATGTCTGTACGTATGCTTGTTACTCATGCATGCAAAAACTACTGAACGGATCAGGCTGAAATGTTGCATACAGGTAGTTCTAGGCCTGGAATAACACATAGGCTACTTTTTATCCCATACATCAGTTCCCATGGGAAATGCGCAGCATATTGTATGATATAATATCCATGAAGATAGAGGTTCATCACATCACCTTAACAATCATTTTGCCAAGTCATCCGATCTAAAATTTCGTCACTTTAGCTCTCAAACTGAAACTTAAGGACCTATCTACCTAGGTATCCAGCTGAGTATCAGAAGACAAGCACTGCCCTCGGTTCAGCCTCTCGCATTACAAACTGGGCGGGCGCCTCACGATGCCACGAGTTATCGAAACGAGTTCATACAAATGCCAAGCACGCCCTCTGGCGGTGTTTTGGAGTCTTGTGGATTTTGTGAATGATTGTTGAGTAGTTTTGCTGATTTGACAGGTCTTTGCCTAATCACTGCGTCATTATCGTGTCTCGATACCTAGTAATGGGCGGTAGTATGTGCTCGGTATATCGCGCTTGAGCGAAATGATAACCAATTGTCGCTTAGTTATAAGTTTTCTTGTTGTAAATACTTTTTTAGATTTAAGTGTGCAATAAACTGTTTTATTTTCTATTCTATGTGAAAATAACATGAATATCTGTTGAAAATAACATTCAACCTAATATATTCAGTGCCTAATTAGCGATGTTCGTAATTTAAATCAAATCTCTTGAATTGCCTTTTCGCTATTTAGATACATTTTCTTCGTTTTTCTAAAGTTTTATAGTCTACCTACCTATTAGGTAAATCTCCAGAAAACTCATGTGAAGCCATGTGCAGTAGTAAACACTTGAATAAATCATATACCTAATAGGGTATTATGCATGTGACTTTAAATAAGCTAATTATTTTTTACGTTTTCTCTATTGATATATAAATATAATAAGATATCTGTATATTTATATTTGTGTTTTTGATATTATGTATTATTTACGATTCTCTTATGTTAACTCAATGTCAAAGCTTCATGACAATAATAGAATATACAAGTGTGCCGCACAGTTCGTCTGCCCATAGCGTCTTGAAATTTAGCGATCGTTTTCAATGATTAAATTTACCAATAAAAACATCAAAACATACAAAAATAAATATACAGATATATTTCTAAATCAATAGAGCATAATGTAAAAGATAATGAGCTTTTTTAAAGTAACATGCAAATACCATATATTACAAAAATTGTGAATGTTATATTTTCGGTTATGTTTTATGTATACCTAAGAAATCGGTGAAAAATATCAAAAAATTATGCATACACCCTTTATGATGTTTACATTCGTAGATTACAAATTTGCATATGACTGGTACGTGTAGGCAGTAGGCAGTAGGTAGGTATGTAGTAGGCACACTAAAACTCAAGTCAAGGCCTTGCCAAGGTTCACATCCGATGCACAAACCGATCCAAAAGCAGCTTAACAAGCCTCATTACAACGTTAACCCAAATAAGTGCCATAATATGCATAACCGGCGTAATATCATTTTAATGGTCATCTTCAAGGAAACCTCCCGAGGAAGTGGTTTGTTTAATGAACCGACTAAAAAACAAAAGTATTCTTTGATAAAGCTTAAAATTCGTCAATTACGAAAAAACCACACATGCTTATAGGAAGAAATATAATTTTCACGGAACAATACACAACCTCTATTCTCAATGTCGGATAAGTGTATAAGGAACCTCGATTATACTAAAAGACTAGTCGATCCCCTGACATTGTGTGATCTTATAAAGATATATGAATTGATTCGACAACCTTTGTGGCACAGCGGGCGAAGGTCCTCCTGTCCGAAGGGGTCCGACGCTTGCGGGCTTCATTCCCGTCTCGGGACAAATGTTTGTACGATCTGTAGATATTTTTTCAGGGCGTTCTGTATGTTTTCTATGTAAAATAAAAGATATCTATCTATGTAGTATATTGTATTATGTTTATCAGATATCTAGTACTTACCCATAACAGAATAAAGCTCTGCTTTGTTTGGGGTTAGAGTGTGAATTGTCCGGCCTTATTTAATTAATTAATTTATTGATGTCACAAATCCGTTTAAAAACACGCTTGATAGCTTCTGTGGGTAATTGAGAGTGTAGGCATAGGCAGCATGATATAATAAACTGTGGTCAAACTGGTGTTTGACGATAAATATATAAAATTAATAAACTGTATTGCAGCAAAGTTGTACAGTAAGAAATCAGAAATCTTTAAATTTTTTTCTTCGTGTTAAACGAAAGAAATTAGCTCATAGACAAGTAAAAACTAAAATATCAAACAAGAGATTAAGTGTAAGTAGTTGATTTTCTCATCACTTATTAAGGTACAGGAACGCGTTCTTTAAAACTAACTACTGTCTGCAATTGGCGGTCTTATTCAATTCAAAGGTTTCAACCAGACGACCGTAATCACGGTGTACGATAAGATAGAAGAACATTTTAAAAGACCAGTTGTAAGGTTGTTGTTAACTGTTGAGTCCAGAATCATTCCCTCTGGCTTAGTATACATGTTCCGAGGCACCATTGCATGTATATTTAAGCTTTCATACGTAAATAAGACTTTTCATAAGTGAATAAGACAGACAAATTGACCTAGCTGCTATTATAGTAAAGGTCTTTTATCACTTAATTTTCAGAGCCTTTGTTAAGTCAAGAGTGCCACCTCCGGTCGACAGCAATAAAACAAACAAAGAACTTTACAACTCACGCCAACCAAAATATTTACATAATACAACAATAACATATAAAATGTTTAATTGGTTTTAAATTTTATTGCACTACAAGGTCTCAATCAATGTTGAGATGATAAATGTCGTGAGCGATATCTTGTTAGCGTAAAATAACGAATTAGATATCCATGGTAAATATATTGATTACACTGATTGACTTCCTTCAATTTTGTAAGATGGGATGGAGGTTGTTTCCTGATAAAAAATGAATTTTGTATTGGTTAGAATCTATGGGCAAACACATAAGACGTCAAATCATAAGCAACAGCCCGTTGCATCAATAAATATAAATGGATAAATCTTTGGATAGCGATAGTTCTTCTAAAATTACGATTTTTGTGATTATTGCAGTCAAAACAAGCTATAACAAACAACATTTGCGTGCGAACATGCGTTTCATTATTTTTATTTTTAATGCTGTAATAATATGTATATGCAAGTACTAGCTGCGCCCCGCGGCTTCGCACGCCTGTCCTACGAACTGATTTATGCGATAAAAAGTAGCATATGTGTTATTCCAGGCCTAGAACTACTTGTAGACTAAATTTCAGCCCGATCTGTTCAGTAGTTTTGCGTGAAAGAGCAACGTGAGAGTCAAGAGACATGTTTACAAAGTTTCGCGTTTATAATATTACTAGCTGCGCCCCGCGGCTTCGCACGCGTTGTTTCCTATGGAAACGTTAAAAGGTGATTTTCATCACACGGGAAATGATTTATGGGATGGAAAGTCTATGTAATACCAGGGTTAGAACTACCTGTATGCAAAATATCAGCCAGATCCGTCCAGTAGTTTTGGCGCGAAGGAGTATCAAACATCCATCCATCCATACATCCATACAAACTTTCGCATTTTTAATATTAGTGTGATAGTGTGATTTGTAGTATGTATTTATAGGTATAGGTACAGATACATTTCATTTGTAGGTATTCTAATAAATAAATCAATCAAAACGTCATCAATTCATCATGCTTACTAATCAGTAGTTATCTTGGAAAATGCCTTTGTATTTTATTAGCAATTTGAGAAATAAATTAATTATCTTAGGTTTGCACCTTTGCACTAAGTGTGGATTATGTAACCACCTATTATTATAATTTAAGTTAAATTAATACATGATGATCTTGCTTCTGCATGTTTGTTGTAATCGAGGTAGTTAGTGTCAGGGCTTGTGGGTTAGTTTTTGTTGTGGTGTCCTCGCTAAAGAAGATTCTGTGGAATCTATTTCAAGGTGAATAAGGACGAGTTTTATTTAATTGTAAGTTTAATTTGAGCCTCAAAAGGACTTTGTAGGTATGTTAAATCACTTATTTGAAGTTTCTGCTTGCGCTTTAATAGGCCGCTATTCAACGACTGGCAGTGCGTTTATTTTTTAACCGACTTCAAAAAAAGGAGGAGGTTCTCAATTCGACTGTATTTAAAAAAAAAGAAATGTTTGTTACCTAAGAACTTTTGACTGGGTCATCCGATTTTCACGGTTCTTTTTTTATATGAAAGCTGGTGCTTCCCATGTGACCTTATTATAATTTGGTTCAGTTCTGACAGTGGGATCCATGAAAATTCATGAAAAACTATGTTGGTACAGTTTTTTAAAACAAAATTAATTATTATCGAACTGCAAGTATCGTAAGCTATACATATGTTTATAAGCTACATATAAGTATAGCAAGCAGAAGTGGCAGTCGGCCGGCCATATCGGGATGGGGTAAACGAGTTCTTGAGTGGAGACCGCGACTCGGTAAACGTAGTATAGGGTGCCCTTCGGTCAGGTCGGATAAGATCTGCGAAAGACTGCAGGGAGATGCTGGATGCGTCAAGCTGAAGACAGGGCGCTATGGCGCTCATTATGGGAGGCCTTTGTCCAGCCGTGGACAAATAAAGGCTGATGATGATGATGATGTTGATGAAGTATCGTCAAACGAAGGTTATCACTGTGATAGGTGTTATATAAAATATTTAATATATTTAATTATCGGTTATTAAATACTGGTTCAGAAAACAACCCATTTCGACTTAAAATACAACTGTTTACTGTGGCACCTTGTATCATTGAAGGGCTAAAGTTGAAATGCAGTAAGGTATCTAAAAAACAATATCCAGGCCGACATTGTAAATGTAGGAAAACATAATAAATTATTATAAACACACAAGATGGCGGCAATTATGCAGGCATGTGACCTGCGTGGAGCGTCTTCAATTACCAGTACATCGTCGTAAACTATGTAACACGATTATTTACTTACATGTTCTTATTTACGTGCTTTATGTAATCATAAATAATTATAGTTCCATCAAAGTAGACTCACTAATAAAACTAGCTGCGCCCCGCGGCTTAGCACGCGTTGTTCCTATAGAAAGTTCAAAGGCAATTTCTATCTCACGAGAACTGATTTATGGATTAAAAAGTAACCTGTGTTTGATCCAGGATTAGAATTACCTTTATGCAAAATTTCAGCCCGATCCGTTTAGTAGTTTTGGCGAGAAGAGGTAACAAACATCCATCCAATCCATACATCCATCCAAACTTTCGCATTTATTATATTAGTGTGATAAACTAACTTTGATGTTTGTAGGGATTAAATGAATACATAACTAGGTCCATTCGTTTTATTCTTTGTCTACATCGAAAAAAGTTTTCATCACTGAAATCCCATAAAGGGGAAAACTGGACTTAATTTTTTCGGGAAATAAGGAGGTGGTTCTATTTTCGATGGATGAATTCTTTTGGAATTCCAATAAGTTTAAAAAGAAATAATCCTTTGAGTATAAAAATTATCCGATGAGAAAAAAATTATCTGATGAGGGATTGGTATTAAATTGTTCCCGCAAAACTTAAAAACAATGGGTTCGAAGAATTAAATATTTTGAAGAGTGATAATTGTACGTACCTAGGTACATCTGAATTTTACCACAGGAGACATAGATTCACAAGACCTACCTACGTCCAGCAGTGGGATTCAGGGTGATGATGATGAGGTGTAGACTCACATAGCCATTGCAAAGAGCTTTGAATTGACATTTTTATGATTCTTGAGTAATGATTTAATAAAACATTGTACCTGTCAATCAATGGCCTGTCATCAATAGATTATCACTTGACAATGAAGTGGTGTCTCGTGACCCGACACGCCCTTGACCTGCGCCGGCGCATGATTGTCGGTAAAAGTGACCTGTGCGAGACAATGTTGGCATTGTCAACGAAACACGGGGCAAAAAGCTACGCCTTTGTGCGCAAAAACTTGAAAACCCGTTTATTATAAAAAAAAATGATCAGTGTCTTAGATTTATTTCGTACTAGTTTCTGTCCGCAACATCGTACATAAACTTAAGAATATTATAAAGAGGAATGATTTGAAAATCGATGATTCTATAATTTTGGCGAGGAAACTGACCAAAATAATATTTTCAAGTTTAACCGGAATCCATTCAAAATGCCTCTGTGACTTAATAGCAATTTTTTCAGGGTAATTAATCGGACATAAGTTTTTGAGTCATAAAGAAAATTGAGTTGAGGAACTCGTTGATTGTTAGCAAAAGGCTGCAGTTAGCTTAATTCATCCAATTGTAAATATTATTATTTGGTTGTATTTTTGTGACCTGATTTTAGAAATATAGCCAATAATATATTTGCGTCATGATTGAAAAACTTGTTCGCTTTCAAACGAAGCACATAGCACAAATATAAGTTTACGAGTTGCCAAAAAAACCATAATCAGTTGTAAATCCTAGTTCCCACGCGCGATCTTGATAAGACATTCAAACCTACTATCTATCAACCAACAGATAGATAGAGTTTAGAATCAGATAGGTTGGTACCTACCCAGTCTTTCAGATACTCTTTGTTTACCTATAATCATTTGCAAGCTTTCATAATGGGATGGGCCCCATTCTAAAAGCGCGCAAATTAGGAGACAGTCTTGAGAGTAAAAGGACGAAAACAGAATATGACAGACGTAAATGATGAAAATGGAATAAACCCAGGATACCAAACAATAGATCTAGCTCCGTCTCTCCAAGACGCATCTCTTGTTCGTCTTTATTTATTTAGTTCCTCTTCCACTATATTTATTCTAAGTATCTAGCTACCAACTCAGCACAATGAACGGATGCTACTGATTTCAGGTCGACAAAGCTTTTCAAGCTGCTCAAACCTCTAATTTCAAGCCGTAAAATCATAAGTGCAAAACCTAGTGATCTGACAAACAATACATAAAGCATGGCGCGCTTGCATGCGCGTCTGTGCCGTTTTTGAAGGAAAATTATTGTTCAGAACTTTTTCGCTAACGCTTGACGATCAAAGTAGCTTTTACTAAAAAATCACAGATGGGTCGACGACAGAAAGTGACAGAAGGAACTAAATAAATAAGCTGCCTACAAGAGATGCTTCTCGGAAAGACGAAGCAAGATCTTTGATTGGAACCCTGGGTTGATTCCATTTTCATCATCCAGTTAATGGAAACGGAAGGGCCACATTGCTTATAGGGTTTCCTGCATATTCGTTTGAAATCCGAACCCATAGAAAAAAAAATGGTTTCTCAACTACAAAATTAAATATCGAACGAAAATATCAACAGATATTTTGATGAGATCGTCCTTTACTCGTAAAAAAGTACGTCTTTCGAAATAAAAAGAAGACAATCGCTTCGTCTCGCGTCCTCTTTTGTTTCTTGGGGTCACACCCAGAACATTCTAAAATACATAACACGTTAGCAAATGATACCAGTCTGCTGACCACACTTACATAATGAATAATTCCCACATGATCATGTGCATCGAATTAATTGCTAAACACGTATACATGTAAACGTTACAAAAGGCTTTGTTGCCGTGGGAGCGGTTACGAGATCGGGCAAAGGTTAGGAAATGTCCCATTCATGGCACTGACGAACTAGGTACCTACCTACCTTCTGGTGTAGACTATAAGACCTAGAATTTAGCTTTCAATGGGTAATCTATGGGATTACTAGTTTCTGCCCTCGGCTTCGCAGGCGTTGTATCTATGGAAACGCTTTGAGGTAATTTCTATCCCATGGGAGAAGTACAATGTAGTGTTCATTATCAGGGAAGAATCCTAGTCGTGTTTGTATTCTTGTTCTTGCTCATTACATTGTTTTCCCTTTTTCTAGAGGCCAAGATGTACAAAGTACAATGTGTTAATTAGGCTATGCATGTCATTTCATTTTCCGATGTTATTACAGCTTACCAATATCTACGTGAGGAATGTGTCACGTATCAAACGTGACTTCTATCTTTCGTATTATACTTTCTTGTTAACTTTTATCAAATAAATAAATCAGTTGCGAACTTACTGTTGGAGGACTTATTATTACTCATAGTACCCCTAACGGGAACTGATTTATGGGATGAAAAGTACAGTAGCCTATGTTTTATTCCAGGAGGGCTACCTTTCAGCCCGATCCGTTCACTAGTTTTGGCGTGAAGAGCTAACAAACATCCATCCAAACTATCACATCTCAACTATTTAGTGTGACTGGTACGAGAGTTTTACTGAAACCGCAGACTACCTACGGAAGTACTTGAGATTTATTTAGGTTCTATTTGTTGGATCATCCACTGGAAGAACCATGCGGTTATACAAGAGTAAATGCAATAAGTCGGTAACCAAAATGCAAAAGTAACGAAAACACACACACAGAACATTGAATAGTTTAAAAAACGATGTCATCTGCAGAATTAAACACGCAGAATGACAAGATTGGTTCCCTTTCTCGTCACAAAACAGTCATATATGGTCTTGAGTACCATTTTATACCAAACGGAACTATTGATATTGTTTTGGCGAAGGTCCGCCTTTGATGCAGGTTTGTTTCCTGCCCCAAGAGAAATGTGTATACGATCTGCAGATATTTGTTCAGGGTGTTCTGGATATTTTCTATGTGAAAGTTTGTGTGTGACAAAGTGTAGTTTCGTGTGCAAAGTGTAGAGTGTAGAGTATCAAAATACAAAGTACCTACGTACCTATTTATTATCCAAAGCAAACAAAAATTTATGATTTTCAACGGTTATCAAAGAAAATATTAACCTATTTCTGCCTACTCATAAACTTTAACTCCTCGATCATTAAGCTTCATCACATTTCGCAACAAACCTTGTGTTTGATACCGATTCTCTATTGCTCTGTCCATCTTGACCGAACTAATCCATCCAGTTCCCATAGCCATTACGAAATCGTACCCAAAATCAACAAAAACTGATATTTATTCGCACACGACCTCGCAATGGACTATAATCTTTCAATTATGCCGCAGTAATGGGTATTAACAATCGGTATTTGTGTTAGTTTTTGTTCGTAGATAATCAGTAATCACTGTGATACGAGCATCCGAGGCAATTGCGCTTTTTGTGATGACGATGATTCAAATTAAGGTTTCAATGAATTTAAATTGATTTTCCGAGAAATCTTTGTTGATACAGAAGGATTATCCGAAGCTTTAGATATCATTATGCATCATTTACAGCCAGTTAATAGGTATACTGCATGTTCATAATGGTTACTTCACTAAGCGTAGCAAATTCTATTTTACTAAAAGGGGTTTAGTGACGCTCGAAATGTTTTTAGTTCACCAATTCCCATTACGAGTTCGCATCGGCGGCGTCAACGGGGAATAGGTAATGAACAAAAAGTTCACTTATCCCCGTTGACGGGGATTGTCAACGGGGATATGGGGAATAAGCCATAAAATTGGGTTTTAGGTACTTACTAATTTCTAGGTTCTACAAGTTGTAAATACGTGACCCACACGTAATTTCTAGGTTCTTCAAATTGTAAATACGAGACTTACACCTGGTAGTATGGGCCGACAGAAATGCCCATCTGGGCACAGGAAGCATTCGCGTGTCTGTGTCTGTCCTGTCAATCGGGGAGAGGAAAAATGACGGATGAATGTGGTCGGCGAGTGTGTGGAATGGTGGGCTCGCCGGCCATTATGGGAGGAAGAGGGGACGCCAGTCGGGCTGCCGTAGGTATATGTTCCCGTGATTCGGCGAAAGTGGCGAAAGAGGGTCACGGAAAAGGTTTTAGTTTGTATTACGTCCTTCGTCGAGTCCCACATAACGTTTCGGCGGTATAAGGCCTCAAATTAAAACGACCACTTATAATAATTATGTCCTACTACAATGCCCCGTTCTAATAAAAAATAACCATTTTTAACAATACCTTCGTCTGGTCTGGTATTGTTTATGAGGTGCAGTCGTACTGTATACGGACCTTACAGCATTTATGCTGAGCCGAGACCTTTTAGCTGCTGTAAAACGCAGTACAGTCTCTCTTTTAGTTAAATATTTCGTGTAATAGGGTATATGCATGGATTTTTTTTATTTTTCTAATCGATTATTTAGGTTAATTTATAAACGAAAAAAAATATAACACCCAAAAAAAATTAAATTATTGAGGTAAAAAACTAAAAGTAAAACTACACTCAGTTTCGGGTGATAAAAATGCTGCCATGTTAGCCATTGCATTTTATGACGTCACGGATCATCGAGTCCCCTATGTAAACTCAAAGTCAAAACTTCATGCCCATACAAAAATGTTCAAGTATGACGTCACGCTTCACGTGCCAATAGCGTTGCGTTTAGACATTTTGCAGTTGAGACTTAAAATATCTACTTTTCAATAGAGAATACGTTAAAAAAATATTAGCTATTTTGAAGTCACATGCATATACCCTATTATACCACCGAACAGCGATCCCCATCCTGCATGCCCAGCGTCAATTATGGGCATTACCATAGCCATAAGGCGAGGAGGCCTGCGTCCAGCAGTGGACCAATATAGGCTCTTGAGGTGAGGCAAGATAAGCCGCGGGCACAAGCTAGCGTTAAGCAGTACATACAGTGGGTAATAAAGTGGAACTCCCACTACACCTAGAACCATTTAATTAATTTCAACAACAAATTAATGTAAAAGGTTAACGTTATTGTTCTAAGCTTCCATATTATACCTCATTTAGCACCAGAGTAGGTCAATCCTCCACCTTGCATTGTTGGGGTAAATGTGACGCTAGGCTACTAATGAACTGACCCGATGCACAGTGGGATGTAATTAGTTTGGGCCGGCTGGTTCAAGGGCAGTGGGTTAGCCACTGGAAAGACGGTGACCATTATTTATCGTTTTTCTGGGATATTTTCCGAAGAGAATAAATAAATTGATACAAATTGTTAAAACCTTGCTGTGATGAAAGGCTCACTTACAGACTCACAGATTATTTTGAGGATAAAAAAGCTTGGGACGGGTTTTGCTAAAAACTCAAAAAATAACAACTAACAGGTTAAAGGTTTCTTCGTCGCTTCTTTACTTTAGTACAAATAACACAAAACCGACGAAAAGAGACTTGTGTTGGTAGCGTTTCGAAGAAAATATAAGTACCAAAGCTACAAAAGTCAAAAATATAATTTTACGGAAATAAAATTATGTCAGTGTTTAATTGTATAATTTGACCTGTTCCTGGTTCTTAAATCAGTTAAAAATTTCGGGAATTTCTAGGACTAAATCCTAGTAAGTTAAGTACAAACAAAGGTGAGCTGTTTTTATAGCAAACCTTCCATAGGTTTGCTGTAAAAGTAATTTACAATATTATTATAGCAATGATTACCATTCAGGTTGTGTTTTAGCGTGTAGGTAGATTTTACTACTAAAATAATAATTATTATTATTCTTTTAAAATTGGTCAAAACAAAATTACAATATACAAAACTCTCTCGCACGTACGGCGTTTTAAAACATGAAAAATCGATTACACTTATTTTTATCGAATTTGAAGAAATACTCAGCATGTAAACGGAATCATTCCTCAGTTTTCTTACTATAATTTTTATCCTTGAAAAGTTCGCCGTGTGTCCACTCGTTGTTATTGTCAAGGAGTTGCGCAAGCGGCTAATTGTTTCACTCCGGCGGCGTCGGACGGCGCGGCGCGGATGTGAGCCAACCAGCGACGCCTCGGTGTCTTAGCTACGACGCACACCGGCCACTGGCTGGCCACTAGTAAAACAGTCTTATTTAAGAATAAGAATATTAATTTGTACAAACTTATAAAACATAAGCATTGTTTAAGTACTTACTGACTACATATAAATTTGTTCCTCGTCTACATCATACAACATTACATTAATTATAATTATTAACAACACTTATTAATTGCAATTATTAGGGTATCTAAATAACAACACTAAATTAAAAAATTACGGTACAAGCCTTGACTTTCCGTGACATTATAACTGTGTTGTACACAGTAATTGGGCAACCAATTAATTACTTTGCTGTAGCAAAATAATGATTCTCCTCCAATAAAGTCAATCAAACTGATATGATTTCCTTACTTTTCAGCTCATATGTGAACGGGTCAGCCCAAAAACTTATCTGAATCGGAGGGTTACGCACCATAATATAACATAGTATTATTTTATTATCTGTGCTATAGGTAGGTATGAATTATCAAAATTCCAGGTACTACGCGAAATGTCCAATGAGTCAATGTAGTAAAAAAAAAAACAAGCCGGGGCTAAGATAATATCACATTGAGTTAAATTTTCTGAAAACTGAGTTTTCAGATTTAACTCAATTTGATGAAACTTCTAGTAAATTGGCCATACTAGGCGTTTACCGTTTTTTTCACATCACCTACGTGGGCTACCTTAGTGGCAGCGGCAGATCCGTAATAGCAACTAAAATTGTGTTCGAAAAGTGGGCAAGTTTGCGTTCAAACTAACTTTTCCTACACCCTTGGATTCTGGCTACTCTCCGTTGTTTCAGAGGCTATTGCGTTGCCCTTTGTTCGAAGACGGCACTTGGAATTGTTTCAATTGGAGCAATAACAGTACCTACATAATACACCTCTTTTTAAGTTTACATTAAATAGATTTGGTGCAAAGTCTCAGATTCTTTGCTCCTTGTTTGGCCAAACTTGTTTATTACAGACAGGGGCGCGGCGGCGGCGCGGCGGCGCGCGCCGGACAACCTTTGTGGCTCGTGGCAGGCGGGTTCGATTCCTGACGGATAAATGTTTGTACGATCTGTAAATATTTGGTATGTTTTTATGTATAATAAAAAAAAACTATCTATGTAATGTACTGTATTATGTACTTATATCGGTTCGGTCATATTCTGTACTTATACCCATAATACCTCTGGTTAGCTTGGTGCTGTGTGGATTGTCCACCATCCTACTAATATTATAAATGCGAAAATTTGTATGGATGTATGGATAGATGGATGTTTGTTACCACGGAGCGGGCTGAAATTTTGCATACAGGTAATTCTAATCCTGGAATCAAACAAAGGTTAAGTTTTATCCCATAAATCAGTTAGGAACAACGTGTGCGAAGCCGCCGCGGGACGCAGTTTTTCTACATTTATCACCTATACGATGAATATTATAGACTGATATTCATCGTGAGAAGAAAGTCATACTAATTGAATTTATTAGTGGGATGGGATGACATACTTACACGTTGTTTAAAACTGCTGTTTAAAACTGCTGTTATTTGTAATCTAAATAATATCTAAGTTATATTACTCATATTTTTTATATTTAATGTCATAATTTAGTAGGTAAATCTTTTTTCGCAAATAGCGCAGGGTCTCACAACACAAGCAAATTTTGCATAAAGGATGATTTCCTGTATGTATGTTCATTAACCTCTCCTCCGTAGACCGAGAAGAATATATTATATATAAGGTCGAAGAATTCCCTCCTTCCGCCCGCAGGTGCATTCTTGCACCTAAGGCGTAACCTCCATGCCCTTTCGTAGCATCTGGCGACAGCCCAAGCCGAGGCTCGCACCTAAGTTAAGCCACCACACTAAGATTTTGCCAAACAGAAGACGTCATAAAGATTTACCCTAAATTGTGAAATACTAAGACAAAATTTTTAGTGATCTTAAACGAATACCAAACCATGCTTTCTGTTTGGTGAAATAAATAGGCTTCAGCCGTATCCTGAATTTGGGCGCTGGGAGGTGCAACACAGTTTTTAACTTATGCGCTTTCCAGTGTTCCACTTATTTTAAGTACATCATGTATTTGTTCATAAATTATAAATAAATAAAATAAATAAGTGGTGGCCCTTGTGCGTGTCGCCCCAACCTAAATTTTACCGGCGAGGCTCCATCTGCGCCCGCCAAAAGTCCGATAACGCCGTCATCACTGCGGTCAACAGCATTATAGTCCATTCAAAAAAAAAAGTATATACATTTACTGTATTGAAAAAGAAAATACAGTTAAAATTACAATTGAAATTATTGATGACATTACATTATATATTATTTACTGTACATTTAGATTTAGATTATATTAGGTCCTTACATATGAAATTGGCGTTTTTCGTACTGGCCACTTTAATCACAAATTTCTCCTCTTTGGTAAGGAATTCCAAATTCAAATTTGTACAGCTATAGACTCATGTATTTGTGCTTCGATGATCGTCATTCATTTGTTTTTTTTCTTCTGTTTTTTTCTGTTTGCGTCACTCATTTTACAAAATGGAAAACTTAAAATATCGCATTATTTACGAGTACGAGTTCCGCCGTGGCACTAGTGCTGCGGAAACAACTCGAAGGGTGAATGATGTGTATGGCGGTCGTGTTGCAAAAGAAAACACAGTTCGTTTTTGGTTCCAACGTTTTCGTTCTGGAAATTTCGACCTGCAGAACAAGCCCCGTGGACGGCCTGAGACTCAAGTTGATAATGAAGAGTTGAAGGCTATTGTGGAAGCGGATCCATCGCAAACCACGTCCGAGTTAGCTGCAGGCTGCGATGTTAGTGATAAAACTGTTTTAATTCACTTGAAGCAAATTGGGAAGATTAAAAAGCTTGAAAGGTGGGTACCTCACGAATTGACTGAAGCAAACCGGCAAACGCGCGTCGACTGCTGCGTTACATTACTAAACCGGCACAATGATGAAGGTATTTTAAACCGAATCATTACCTGTGATGAAAAATGGGTTCTTTACGATAATCGGAAGCGCTCAGCGCAATGGTTGGATCCTGGCCAGCCAGCCAAATCCTGCCCCAAGCGAAAATTAACCCCAAAAAAGTTACTTGTAAGCGTTTGGTGGACTAGTGCCGGTATTGTTCATTACAGTTTTCTCAAATCTGGCCAGACTATTACGGCTGATGTCTATTGTCAGCAATTGCAAACCATGATGGAAAAGCTAGCGGCTAAACAACCTAGGCTGGTCAATCGCTCCACGCCACTGCTGCTTCACGACAACGCTAGACCACACACTGCGCAACAGACGGCTACTAAATTAGAAGAGCTTCAATTGGAAAGTCTAAGACATCCTCCGTACTCCCCGGACCTTGCTCCAACAGATTACCATTTTTTTCGAAATTTGGATAACTTCTTGCAAGGGAAAAAATTCAACTCCGATGGGGCAGTCCAAATCGCCTTCAAAGATTTTATTGATTACCGTCCGACTGGTTTTTCTAGTAAAGGGATCAATGAACTACCTATAAGATGGCAAAAGTGCATAGAAAATAATGGTTCATACTTTGATTAATTAAATATATTATATTAAAAAATATTCGACTTTTTGTTCCTCCCATACAAAACGCCAATTTCATATGTAAGGACCTAATATATATTATATTTAGATTTAGATTACAGTATATACTGTACTGTATTTATACTCATCAGCGTCAATACTAAAATAGGCAATAAAAAGTTGCGAAGTTTCAAATCAATATCTAGTAACCAATATTTTACAAGCACTAAACGTCAAACCCTTAACCATTGCTTGAGACACCTCCGTAAACCTATTGAATATAATAAATTATTGAGTACTTATTGAATGTAGTCTCGTGGGTGCCTAACCCACGTGACAAAGGTCACATTCACATTACCCCGCTGATCCTCTGTCGGAGGACCCTCGAAGTGAGCGTGTGTCCTTAACTGTCACTTGAGCATGCACTGGGCTTTGACACCTCTTTGACACCTACGGATTGTTGGATATGACAAGGTGGTCGTGACATCGAGCGAAATGTATTTATTTGATTGGGGCATTTTATGAATAAAGAGGTTTCGCTCCTTAAAGGTCTCATCCCATGCGCCTGATTGAGAAACAAAAGAGAACTCGATCATGTTATTTAATTTTATCCACGACATTTTATCCTACTAATTTTATAAACGCGAAAGTTTGTAAACATGTATGTGAACATGTTTGTTGGAATTTGTTGTGTGTAATAAGGCAAATATACGAACAAATACGGCACATTCAATAACTATTATACACTCCTTCCGCCTTTACCAAAACTTAAAATTCTCATGTACGCCTTCCATTCGAGACAATAAAGACGAGACGTTGACGTTGCTTTTTCACGCAAAAACTACTGAACGGATCGGGCTGAAATTTTGTACAGGTAGTTCTAGGCCTGGAATAACACATAGGCTACTTTTTATCCCACAAATCATTTCCCGGGGGACAGGGGAGCGAAGCAGCGGGACGCAGCTATAGTATTTCATACTTTGGCTTCGGAAAAAAGAATCAATTGATCGGCCATCATTCATATTTTTTTATTAAAATTTCACACTTCTCAATCCTAAACTTATTTATTTATAAAATTTGTTGCATATCGAAAGGGAAATCTACTGAAAAAAAACTCAGTAGCTTATTCAAATCTACCAAATGCAAAAGGATCGACTGACAATAATCCTTATTCTCACATTTGTTTTTCAAACATTGAGTGGATCATTAATCAATGTTTTTCAAAGTTGGACAATGCCAATATGAGTAGAGGCATGACCGGACCTGAGGGAACGGGTTGTGACGAGAGGCCCTATTATGGTGTTGTCATGCTGACCGCTCCACCAACGCGGGCCTTGATAAGCTGATTCATCTCACACACATGACTTCAACTATGTGGCCCCTAATTTTATAGTTGTTCTATTTCAAAGTGAGTTTTCATTCATAATAGCCAAAGTTATTTCTTAAATTGCTGCGCCCCGCGGCTACGCACGCCAATCCCACGGGAACTGATTTATGGGATAAATACATTGATTTAAAAAGGGAAGATAGGTTACGTTCTCCCAGCGCTTACTCAAAAAATGGCATGGGTTACAACTACACGCAAACACATACGCTCACAGTTATATTTCCAGTCCTGTGCAATACAAAGAAGAACAAAGACGGAAATACCTACCTAAGACCGAAGTGAGACCGAGACAAAAATATTTCACGCGAATCACGGCCGCCCGTGCCGCCGGTCAGACGGTGACTGATGTGGGAGAACACAATTTTACACAATTTAAGGTTGCCACTTTCGAGCAACCAGTACCTCATCTTCGTTTTCAATAAATCAATGGATAAATAGTAGTCTGTATGTTATTCCAGGCCTAGTATGCGTAATTTCAGCCGGATCCGTTCAGTAGTTTTTGCGTGAAAGAGCAACAAACATATACATATGTGTATGTTGACACACATATTATGTGCTCGGTATTGTAAACATGTGTTTACAAACTTTCGCGTTTATAATATTAGTAGGATTTCTTAAAATCGTGGATGTTGGAAAATCAGAAAAAATATAGGAACTAATAATTTACTAACGAATTAAGGATTAATAAGTAGGTAATAAATAAGAAGAATAAAGGTTTTATGGTGGACTCTGATTAATAAAATTATGAATGTGTTTGTTGTTAATCCAATCCAAGTACAATGGGGTTTAAAATACAAATCTTTGATTCAACCTTACCGGGTGTAATTTCGCAAACACCTCGAATGAGCCGATAAATTGTATCGCAATGCATTGTTGCAGCCCGACAGACGGACAGACAGACGTGTGGCATATCTTTCCGGTGATAGAAATTGCCTTTGTTTTTGTACTGATTTGCCAGAATGAATGTACTCTTTCACCTTCAATTGAAACAAAGCAAACATTTGCCTACTTGTGGAAAGTAATAAGGCCAATAAGGCGCTTATCAGGGGGAGAGAGGCCTGCGTCCAGCAGTGGACCAATCCAGGCTACTGAGGTTGAGGTAACCAGCACTGCATAGTGCCGACAAGGGTAGGTATCCACATACCTACTCACTGATGGCTCACAGACACAGTGCTTCACCTCCGACCAATTTAGGACCTCTCCGAGTATTACGATTCTTGTCGGCACTATGCAGTGCTGGCTACCTCAACCTCAGCAGCCTGTATTGGTCCACTGCTGGACGCAGAGCTCCCTCCCCCTGATAAGCGCCTTATTGGAGTTTGCATGCTGGCTAAGCTTGCCTGAAAAATTTGCTACTAATGTGTTGTAGATACTATGAATCGTCCGAGCATGAGTTTCTGCTCGAACGAAATATACCTACTTGTGTTAGTTTTAGGTTTCGAATAATTGTTAACTGTGTTTGTTAGTGTTACTAAGTAGTCTTTTAATTTTTTACCTCATTTTATTTGTAGTGTTGTGTAGTGTTTAATAAATCATTTTCTTTCTTTTCTTTCTTTCTTTCTTTACCCTAACCCGACTTGTCTACGCTCAGATGATTCGCCTCTAATAATGTTTAAAAATTGATAAATAAATAAATGAAAAAAAAAATAATGTTGGACAATTCACACAGCCCCAAGCTAAGCAGAGCTTGTGTTATGGGTACCTAGTCGATAACTGATATACATAATACAATACATAGATGGATATTTTTGTATTAGACATAGAATACATCCAGAACGCCCTGAACAAATATCTGCAGATCGTACACACAATTGTCCCGAGGCGGGAATCGAACCCGCAACCTCCTGCGTCGCAGGCGGACCTTCGCCCACCGCGCCACAGAGGTCGTCAAAATGATAAATTGATAATTGTGAAATGAAATAAATAAATAAACGAAAAGTTCAATTTTTCTCAAGGTATCTCGTCTCTGAGCTGGGACTCTATATACCTAACTCTTCGATCCAATAACACCCAAGAAATAATAAAGTAGTAGATTCGTTTCCATTGTCAATCCGATTGGAGCTAAGACCGATGGTTGCACACATCATGACCATTTATGCTAACATCTCAATCATTTCACCACTCGATGACAGTATCTGCCATCGGCATCGCGCCCGCGGGAATCCGAAGCGATGATTTGCTGGTAATAGTTGTGTAAGTGATATTTAGTTGACTGAGATACCATCGGTTTTGTAACTGGTTCTCTTGTATTTTTTCTCATGACTAAACGTTCCTTAGGCGCCACTTAAGGTGGGTATTACTTAAGGCCACATTGCTCAAGTAGAAAAACAAACAAAGATGAATAGGCTCTTCAAATTTGAAGGTAATTTACCTATTCCTCAAAAAAATATCGAGAACTTTAAACGTCACGTCTTTAAGATCTTCAAGAAATATTTTCGAAGAATTTTATAATGGGAACATGTAGACGTTTTCGTATAAGATTATAAGCATTGCCGTAAAAGGATAGAAGTTTAAACTGCGACGAAGGTAAGAATTAGTCAGGCTTTGTTTCTGGGTAATAAATTAAAAACGAGTTTTATTTAAAACCTACGCAAATCTAAGTAATTGGAGTTCATTATCAACGAACCATAACTGAAGTAAATGAGCCTGTTACTTAGGTACCTATACCTACCTTATGTACCTTGCATTGTCTTTATCAATTATATTGTTTTATATTATATTCTTTATCATAATATTATGTTATTATATAAATAATTAACATAATATTATGATCTTTTTCATTAGTACATAATTCCACTTCTGAACACCTCAACCTCAATTTATCTCATGAGGGTAATCCCCACAATCCCCACTAGATATGAAATATGATAGATAACAAGCAAAAATTAAATTCTGGGACTCACTTCACCTTAAGACGCTATGGACTGTAAAATGTGAAAACTTTGATAATGATTTTAACAGGTATTTATCGCGTTCTTAAGGTTTTTTTTTCCCTTACGTTCTTACGTACCATCATTACAAATCGCGAAAGTCCAAAAAATTTTAAAACTTGAGCTTTATATATTTATTAACATAACATTATTACTCCAGAACAATAAACTCCAGGAAAACTCTAAAAACCTTGGTTTTAACCCCCTTAGGGGATATATATATATAGAAAAACAAAGCCAGGCAATGTTCCAAGATCTTCAATCTTACGCGAGCAAACCCAATTGAATAGCTAGTCAATTATAATTCACATTTACTAGACCGTGTAAGCATTTGTAATCCATTCGATGGTTATCGATTCGATACGGATCTCTTATCGATTTGAATGTTAGTTTAAGTAACTCGATCATTGGCCGATTGATCGATTGTAAGACCACATTCCAGAGCCTGAGATAGTTTATACTTATGACTTATACCTACTAAGATATCTTGGTAGCCGTTCAACTACCAAATAACGCTCTAATGCACGGTCTTTAAGTGGCCGACTTCATGGAAACTGCACCCGTCGACTGCAGCCTACTGCAGGCGACTGCAGGTGCGTTGATTCGACGGCAGTTGACGACACCGGTCAACTGCAGTCGACGACTGTCGCCGTCGTCGCCTATAGTCAAGCCACAGTCAGCAACTTGCCGTGCTAGTGGATATTTGAGATGTGCAACCGTGTATTTTTATATTTAATTAATTTAAACATTATTGCCTTATTTTATTTAAAGCTGACATAAACCACACTTCGGTTTGTCCGTTGAGAGCGCTCAGGTGGTTGGTCACGTGTAAAAATTGAGTTAAAAACTATAAACCGACTTCTATTGGGTATATAGTTTTCACATGTAGCCATTGTCAGAATTAGACCAAAATGAAATGGGACCACACGGGAAGCACCAGTTTACAAATAAATAATCAAATCACCCAGTCAAAAGTTATGTTATGAGGTAACAAACATAAAAATAACAGTCGAATTAAGAACCTTCTCCTTTTTTTTAATTGTTTAAAAAGCAAATTTATACTATTTAATAATTGCTACAAGTAGGTTAACTAGCACATACCTAAGAGGTTTCGGTCACATTGTAAGCCAAATTGCTATAAACCCACATGACATAACTAGAGAATTATTACTAAAATCAACATTGTGTCATTAGACTCCAAAACGACCTCTATTGGTTCTAAGTTTGTATAGCCATTTCCTATATTTAAAACCCAGCAGTATTTAAAAACCATGCCCAACGAATTAGCATTGCCATTCAACGTGGCAATGCTGCCAGCATTCTGGGCACTCTGAACGCGAACCCTCCTGCGTCGCAGGCGGAACTTGGCCCGCCGCGCCACAGACGTCGTCAAAATAGGTCAGATAAGAATTGCTAAAGTAAATTCCTTATTAGTTACCTACATACATGCAAGAAAACAGAGGTACAGTTAAGTACCTCTATACAGGAAGTAAAGAATATCAGCAGTTACCTAGTTTATGGTTTGAACGTACCTATCTAAAATTTCACATCTATCTATGTATTCTATTGTATTAAGTATATCAGTTATCTTGTACCCATAAGTACAAGCTTCGTACTTGCTGTTGCCGAACGGCAAGTTGCCGACTACAAGGCTAAACCGACTGGCAGTCGGCTGCAGGCGATGGCAGTCGACGACAGCAGTCGACAGCGATAGACGACGTACAAATTGCCGTCCGTGTATTTGAGACGTGCAGTCCGTGTATAAGAGCCGTTAGGGCTCTCTCTCTCAATCACAAGACTAATAATAATAAATAAATAATAAATAATGCTGGACAATTCACACAGCATTATCTAGCCCCAAGCTAAGCAGAGCTTGTGTTATGGGTACTAGATAACTGATATACATAATACAATACACTACATAGATAGATATTTTTTATTATACATAGAAAAACATCCAGAACGCCCTGAACAAATATCTCCAGATCGTACACAAATTTGTCCCTAGGCGGGAATCGAACCCGCAACCTCCTGCGTTGCAGGCAGACCTTTGCCCACCGCGCCACAGAGGTCGTCAAGACTGCAGCTTTCAGGGGAAGTTTCAAGTATTCGGCAACGAAGTGCTGGAACTATATTCCTCCCCCTATTTGCAATGCTAACACTAAATACACATTTAAATTAAATTTCAATAAGTTTTTATTGCAAAAGTAAATAGAAGGTTTTCCCAAGCACTTCGTATGCCAAAAATAAAACTGTCGTTATTTTTTTTCCGAAAGTTATTTGTTATATTATGTTTATCGTTAAAAACACACACAAACTTTTCTACACTAAGTACTTACTTTTTTTTGGACATTACAGTAATAACACTAATGCGACAATGAAATATAAAAAAAATACATTAACACATATATCTAAAAAAATTACAATAATAAAATTACAGCAAATCAACAAACGTCCTACCCAAAAATTTTAGAATCGCATCTTTCAATTTTGGCAAGGAAATAAAAATCCACATCCTCCTCTGCACATAGACTATTAATAACGTGAAAAAGTTTTAAAGTGAATGTCTGAATTATGAAACCTATAGTACTTTTTTGTGAATTGTATTTCTTTGTTAATTGTGTATGTGTGTGTAGTAATTTTTTTTTTTTATCTATCTATAACACAAGCTCTGCTTAGCCTGGGGCTTGCAAGGCTGTGTGATGTCCAACAATATTTCATTTAGTCATCCTGCCCATAAATCGTAGGTTATGTTTTAACTACTCTCAATGCGTCGCCAATAAACTATAATGTTAATAATGTAGTCCTCTGACATCAGTCAGAAGACGGCTTTATAATTAACATTACGGTTAAATTTATTTATTCCTTGTGTACTCGTCCATTGATGGCGGTCGCCTTGCCGTGGCTGAGATGTGCGCATTAGCTAATGAGTTTTCAATCTCAGATGATTGCTTTACCTTGACACCGGCTTTGTTGCTTTAATTTGGTTTTTGCTTTGCTTCAGGCATTTTGTGGCAGTACCTTATGATACCTAATAGATCTCAATAATTAACCGCATATCTCTCCGAGCGGAGAGGTAAGAGGTACATGGACTGCTCGTCTCAATACAACTTTTAAATCCATCATAGTTATTAATACTAAAGTTATTTACAACGGCATATTTACCATGGTTTGAGTTTTGAGCTTTTTAATATGTATTTGCTCGTCTCAAATACATGGACTCTTTTTTAGATAAAAAGAGCAGAGCCCCCTGCCCCCTGCAGTTGAGCCTTGTATGGATGTTTGTATGGATGGATGGATGTTTGTTACCTCTTCACGCCAAAACTACTGAACGCATCGGGCTGAAAAGCATACAGTTGATTCTAATCCTGGAATCAAACATAGGCTACTTTTATCCCATAAATCAGTTCCTGTGGTATAAAAATCACCTTTAAACCTTTCCTTATCAACAACGCGTGCGAAGCCGCGGGGCCCAGCTAGTAATGAATATATTTACAACATAAACATAAAAAATAATTTATTGGACACAAGTACAGTGTTTCAGTATGACATTGAATCCGTAGGGTCCAAGTTAGAAAATTTCTGTAAATTGCTGTCATTATTATGATTTTATTATAATTGCATATTTTCCCACGTAAATGAGTAACATTTAAACGCTCTATACACCTGGCCGGACTTATAAGCCAACTATGTTATGGTCTATGCGCAATATGTCACATTTGTAACATAATATCAACGCATAGCTTCGAAGGAAGGAAGCATATTGATGTTTTTCTTATTTACTATTTTTTATTGCTATTGTACAAAAATCGGCACTAGACGTTTTGAGGACTACTCATATTTATTTAAAAAAAAGAAATTTTATTATTACTTTCCATTTTTTTATAATTTCATCATTAAAAAGCTTACTTTTCAGAGAGTGACATAGGCTATATTTTATCCTGGAATTCCTACGGGAACTACACGGGTGAAACCGCGAGGCGCCGCTAGTACTTGCATGATCATGCACTTACATAATACAATACATACATGCACCTACAGAATACAATACACTACATAGACAGTTTCTTTTATCATACATAGAAAAAATCCAGAATACCCTGACTAAACGTGTTATACATATCTGCAGATCGTACACACATTTCTAACGTAGCGGAAATCGAAGCCGCACCCTCTCTATACGTTATATTTTATCCCGGAATTCCCACTGCGCAGGTGAAACCACGGGGCACTGCTGCTGTATAAATATTTTTAACTTGTCTTTATTTGATTTACCCACATTGATTTATTAAAAAGGGAAGAAAGGTTACGTTCTCCCAGCGCTTACTCAAAAATTGGCATGTGTTACAACTACACGCAAACACATACGCTCACAGTTATATTTCCAGTCCTGTCAATACAAAGAAGAACAAAGACGGAAAGACGTATCTAAGACCGAAGTGAGACTGAGACAACAATATTTCACGCGAATCACGACCGCCGCCGGTCAGACGGTGACTGAGGTGGGAGCACACAATTTTACACAATTTGAGGTTGCCACTTTCGAGAAACCAGTACCTCATCTTCCCTTTTTAATAAATCGATGTTTATCCAGAGTCTTTTGTCATATTCGTTCATGCATTCTTATTTTATTATATCCTCAATATGTGCCACGTTCTTTATTTGGCTAATAAGTTTAGCCAATATAGGATATTAGGATATTCACCGGGGGCCTTCCTCCTCGTCTACTAAGGAAATTAGTAATTAAAATAATAGGAAGAGAAAAGGTCAAAATTAATGTTTGAGTAATTAATGTAATACAATAATATGACTTTGAGTTTAAGACAGTGATTATGCCAGACAGATACGCATTTATTTGCTTCTGAAATACGTATGCAGTAATATGATAATATAATAATAAACATTGATTAAATTATATAAAACGTTTGAATAGTTTAAAAAAAATGCGCAGTACGCCTGTAGCTTTTTCAATAAATTAGGGATTTTAATTTTATATGAATCTTTATCAAAACCTTATCTTATCAAGAAACTATAACATGTCTCTAAAAATAAATCCCAAGCTCATATAAAGTTAGTTAATGAAATATTCAAATTCAAAATGTACAAAATGATTTTGAAAAATAGCTTCATCGAGAATTTTTTCTGCTTTTATGTTATCAGCTTAGCCAGAATCTAGGTAGAAACCTGAATATAAAATATATAAAAATAGGTACAGCGCCTTAACCGTGGTATGCTCTGATTATACCCTACCGGCCTATTGAATATTATGTGTGGTGCTTCCCGTGGGTGTCGTAAGACGCGACTAAGGGATATTCACCGGGGGCGGGCAGCAGGGCATGTTACGAGTACCTACCTAATACCTATGGAGAATTTCAACAAAATATTCCTCGAGAAATATGTTGTTGAAAATGTATCAATACATCCTCACCTTCATAATTTGTACCCAACGCGAATGGATTCTGGTTGACAAAGTGGCATCAGAGCAATTAATGGTAAGCTTAACTTTTAAAACAACCCAGCCAAGTGCGAATTGACTCGCACACGGAGGGTTCCGTACCTACTGTACATACCTACTAACTATTTCGCAAAAGATTGCGCCTAAATAGTTTTTTGATCGACCTCAAAAAAGGAGGAGTTCTCAATTCGACTGTATTTTGTTATCTAAAAAATTAACTGAACATTAAAAATACACAATCTGTAAAATTTCAATGTCTATCTGATTTACAACCCGCGCTGACGACGGACGGACAGACGGACAAACAACGGAGGATTAGTAATAATGTCACATTGTCACCCTTTGGTTACGAAATTCTAAAAACATATTTATCTAGCAAGGGCAGTTGAATGATAAGCTTGATATTATCTACATATTATTAGAATATTGCAAACAAAACAACAAGTTTGTAGGTAGGGGCTAAGAAATAATTTCACGTGACATTTAGAAAACTAAAATTACCTCCCACAAGTCGTAAATCAAACAAATTAAGACATTTCCGAACATGGAGAAACCGAAATAAAGAATCAATAACATAATTTAAATGTATTGACGAAATCACTCCAGTTCCATAAATAAATCAAATTATTGAAGAGTTAGCGCGTCGTGGATGCCTGAATGCTAAATAACTTGTAAGATCCATTCAAGTATTTGTCACGGTTAAAGTCGAAATGATAGACAATTTGGAACTTACCTAGTGATAATGGCTTCTAGGTTTAGAATAAGGCCTCCTACGCACTAGGCTGCTGCGTAGCCAGATAGCCGAAATACTTGAGGGGATTTTTTGGCCTCTTAGTCCTTACGTACTTAGTCTCTAAAATCAACCACGCGGTTGGTTTTAGGGACTAAGTACATCAGACCACATTGAGAAAATATTCCTGTTATAACTCTTATAAGTGTATGTATCTATTAGTTTCCGAGAAGAATATCATAGGGCAAACCAAATCCTCGAGACTCCGATCTTATTGTTCTTATACTTACACCTATACCTAATAGGTGATAGATATTTAAAAATAATTACATTAATAAACTGTTCAGATCAATTTTATACATAAAATAGAAGTTAAAGAGTTATCTTAAAAAGCAGTTTATGACTGACTAAAAACAAATAAAAATAATTCAAAACTAAAAAAACTCTCGCACTCGGGGACTGCTGCGATAAAGCTATTTCAATGCCATCTAGAGGCGAGTTGCTGAACTAAAGAGACAAACGTCAAGGTTTTTTCGTTACGGAATTTCTGGATTCGGTCCCCGCGCTCAAGGCCCGCGATAGAAGCTATGCAATAGCTTAAAAAGTATGGTTAAACAGCCCTTTGCCTCGGAAAGCACGTTAAGCCGTTGGTCTTGCCATCACAGAATAATGATAGAAAGGGAATAAAGCGCATCTTTGTTTGCTCACACACATAAGCACTATGATAATGTCCTGTCACATGGCTAGCCTCCGTTAAGACTGTCCACGAAATGCGCTGCGTATTCGGCTAGGAGAACTTAATCATCACCTACGTCCCAGTGGGATGTCGACTTTACCTAACGCGCAGTAATTTTATTTAGGTACATAACTATCAGTTGGCTTCAGATATCAAATGCCTACGCCCGGCTAAAATATGCGGCTGAATAACTAACGCAAGAATTCACTGAATCATAGCATGATTCAGGCAATTCGCGACCTTTGACTAGTCAACATTTCACACTTTGTCTACAACTACAATATAACTTATTAAAAGGTAGTACGTTCAAGGACGAGGCAGGCGGGGTAGGGGCGCATCGCTAGCTCGCAGCCGGCCGGTCAAATGTCAGTCTCGCGGAAAATCTACACAACGACGCGCGTTCCGAACTGCGAATCGATTTGAATAATCGAATACGATATACGAACTCCTTAGTGTGATTTGTTTTCTTTTGAACTTAGAACATATTGACATTTTGTTTCTTCTGTCGAATAGTGAAGTGAATGTGCAACGAAGAAGTTTGAATAATGATCAATTGTTTTTATTGTATTATTTGATTGACTAATTTCTTGTAATTAGTAACTATTGACTCTATCAATCATTGTATTGTTTAGAAATTAGCGTTTCTGAAATGATAATTTGATTGGTATCGTGCAGTTGACAAGTTGTGTGAAAATGTTTGGAAAGACATTATCGCTGGGTGCGGCGGCGTTTTGTTTTTATTTGTATGCAGTTGTAGCGCAGGTAAGGCATTTAAAGGTTAATCGTTAGTAAAAGTGGTATTAGGTATTTACCAACTACATTTCATAAGCTGGTTATTATTACCTAGATAAAATGATGAGACTAGAATTCTAGTCATAGAAAATTTAGTGCCTCACCTACAAAGCTTCCATAGATAAGATTTCAACGCGCGGATGTCGAAATTAGGAATCAGTATTTTTTTATTCGGAACTATTATCAGAGGATACACAATAACAAACAAGAACACATAATGCATTATCTTATTAGCATAAGACTATGAACACTGATGTATGAATTTGACCTGCTAATGTTATTTATTGTTCCGAAATGGTTGTAATAATGTTTTAATGCAAGAAAATTTGAAAATAATCAAATAGGTAAGTACTTTAAATAAATAAATTAGAACAAGTATTAAAAATTGAAATAATTGAGCTAACTGCATACTGTTGCAGACAATCTACAGGTTGCAGGTTGGATACCTTTCCATATACGTAATGGTTAAATTTTATGATACCGAATTCTGAACACATAGCATACGCTGAAGTTAGTTGAGCAAATTGAGCAATGAGATCCTTCTTTATCGAACTTATCTAGGTTCCTTTTTAACCGACTTGAAAAAAGAGGAGGTTCTCAACTCAAATGTTTTTTTTTTATGTTTGTTAGAACTCAGATTTTAATGATTATTTTTTTATTTAAAAGCTGGTGCTTCCTGTGTCCCATTTTAATTTGGCCCAGTTCTGATAATAGCATCTATGAGACCATAATTAACACCATATAATTGAAGTCGGTTGATAGGTTTTTAAAACAAACTCAAGTATGCACTACGAATTGAACAAAAGGGAACTAAGAAAATCAAATTATAAATTGGAAAATTACACTCTATTTTGAGCAGTCGAAAAAAAGCCTAGTTTATTCAAAATTATTACCCATCAATGTCGACAATGTCGTTATATACTTCAAAACTGAAACTTTATGGTGTGAATGTCATTGAATGTTGATTGAATGCTTAGGAGCTGATAATGTCTTAATTTGTAAAATAATGATAGTCACGAGAGCCAAGTTCAAATTGATAATAACATGTTTACAGCGAGATTCTCAGAATTATCTCTGAACTTATTGTCTCGAGTTAACCTCGTTCTACATTAACTTATATCATTAAGTTACATGTCATCTGTCCCTCATTAGAATTTAGCTTTTATTTGTACGCGAAATTTGTTATTTATCACCTTTTTATTTGATCAAATAATACTTTAACCATATCGACCCAATGACCATCAATGTCTTGATTCGTATACGAATGATACCTATACCTTAGCATAGTGAAGAAAATAATGGGAAGAAAAGACCATTAAAATCAACCCTTCTCTATTCACTGCTGGGCATAGTTTTCGTAAGCTTTTGCAGCTTATTAAAAAAACCGCGATCGTTAAGGTTCTATATACTTATTGTATTTTACTTGAGCAGCGAAAGCTGTCAGTATTTTTCAAGCATCACATTCTCAACACTTTTTATTACCTTCATTTTTTACTGCAAAAATTGTCTCCACGTAGTTACGTGGAGATACTTTTTGCCGCCTCCCCAAACATTCGTTCACTGCGAACTTGCCTCCCTCAATGTTTTTTTCCTGAGGTTGTGTTTGTCTAAGGCCCGTATTATCATAGAGCTATGCTTGAGTGAAGTTTACGCTATAGAAAATCGTCGCTCAAGCATAAATCGATGACTGAGCAAGCTGTCATAATACTGGCCTAAGTGTTTGTGTAGCTGTTGTGACGATTACTGTCATAACTGTAATTTCGACAGCCTTCGATGGAAATTATAAAGCTGATTTCATCTTTTGTCAAATAGGTAATATTGAAACAGATAAATAAATCAATGATGTTGATTGTAAACACGATGCTCTGACTTTCGTGAAACGTTAGGAATAATTCCCCAGTCGAGGGGTTTATTCCTTAATCAGCACGCTTAACAGGTGGATCGGTGATCAACTTTGATTCTTTTCGATTCGATTGAACTGTGATCAGGTGCTAAAATACATAGGAAGAAGGTGCTGTCTTACCTTAAGCCCTCTTCGCCGACTCTTCCGACATCTACGAGTTGAGTTGGACGCGTCGATTCTTGCGTCGCGATTACGCACGATGACGTGCTATCTTATAATTAGTGAAAAAATATATCACAAATATCCAAATTCTGGGATGTTCGAATTTTCCCCCTTGACAAACCCAAAAAGATACATAATATTTGGCGCGCTGAGCTCGGAGTGGCAAAATCTCTGGTGGGGTGGGTATGGTGTCCTGATGATGTCTCGTGGTGAGACGAAACTAGTTTACGACTTACTTTGATAAATGTACTTTCATTTCGTAAAATGTATAATTTGTTAGATCTTATCGCAGAAGGTTTTTCGCGGCATTATAACTAAATATTATCATCCATAAAAACCAATATGGATAAAACCTAAACAAAAAAAAACCGTCTTTTTATTTGATTAAGAGGGAATACTTTCTAACTCACCCAAAGTTAATTACATAAAAGTCTGCCTAAACTTTGCGTTATGTTTGTTCATGTTCGATGTAGATAGATAGATTGTGATAAACAACAGAAAACAAAATTAAACATCTAGTGCATTAAAATCATGTAGTGTATTGAATAAGCTCCGAAACTACAGGACCGATTAAAAAAAACTTTTAGCATTAAAAAGTTTACTTTTCAGGAAGTGACATAGGCTATATTTTATCCCAGAATTTGCACGGGAACGGGAACTACGCGGATGAAACCGCGAGGCTGCTACTATAGCATAAACCTGTAAATGGCAACTCATGTTGTTTAACAGTCCACTAAATATTTATATCAAAAAAGATCGTAATAAAAATCGTTCCGTATCCGATTAGATTCCTCAGATAGCCAACTAACAATCGTCCATAAACCTTAGGAGAGAAAGGTGGAGCACTCCGTTATGTCATAGAGATCAGGGTGATGAATCTGTCTGTCTGTCTAGTCTAACTGGTCATTACTGGACCGTTAAACTTTGAACTTATGGATGTCTTTGATTTGCAATACATAAGATTGTAATTGTAATGTTTTAAAATACTAAATGTTTATAATAAGGTTACGTTAATTGAAGCTAAAGTAATGTTTAAAAGTTAAACGATGTGATATACTTGTGTTTGATAGTACCTAGTGGTGTTAGAGCATTGTTTTTGCATAGTGAGTGACAATAATTATGTGACTTCTATGAATTTATCGGTCATAATGTTCTCTTTTCATCAAATTGTGGTTATCAAACAGAAGTGTAATCAAGATTATTTTAAATGTATCGTTTTTCCTCTTTTTATAAGATAAATGAAAATAATTAATTTTGTAAAAAAACTAAACTAAACTATAAACCGAAACTTAAATTTTATAGTTTTTTCATGAATTTTCATGGATCCCATTGTCAGAACTAAACTAAATTAAAATAGGACCACGCAAGAACCACCATCTTTTTTAGTTATTTAATAAAAAAATAATAATGAAAATTGGACCACCCAGTCAAAAGTTCTGAGGTTCAAACATAAAAAAATACAGTCGAATTGAGAACCTCCTCCTTTTTTTAAGTCGGTTAAAAAATATGAGTTAATCCATTTTCGTAATATCTCTTATCAGCGCTAGCTTCTGCCTTTGGGTTTGAAAATCAACGAGAATAATCTTTGGAAAATCTAAACTTTAAGTCCCCATATTTTTTGGGTCGTCAGTTAGATTCTGTCATTCAGTCTTAATTCACTCACCTGTCAACAAACTTCCTCTACAGCCTATATCGGTCCACTGCTGGACGCAGGCCTCCACCTGATAGGCGCCTTAATGACTTTTATCTCATGGGGCTCTTAATCCCAACGCTGGGCATGCGGATTTGTGCCTCAGTGGATATCCCTTAGTCGCCTCTCACGACATTTTCGGGAAGAGGGAACTTCATATTCGTGGATATACCAAACAACAAAAGGAAGGACGGGGTATAAGCAACCTACGTCTTGATTCGTCCTTTCTTCTATTTGCACATCAAATTGCCAAAGAAAAGATCGGAATGATCTTCTTTTGTTATGTTATAACGATCGAACATAATTATTAGTTTGGCAATCGTGTCGAAACATACTGTCTCCGAGTCTCTGTCCTTTAGTTAATACTCGTAGTCTAGCTATGGACTAGGTTTTGATAGACTAAACTTATGTAAGCTATTGTAATGCATAAGCTGAGCTAAGAAAGGTTGTGGATTCTGACACATGCTTTTATAAATCTGCTTTGTGATTTGTCAACGTACATAATTAATTAATTTATCTATATTACGAGTAATAAGAAGGAAAGATTTTGTATTTTTGTATACGATATACGAATAAACTCTAAAATACTGGACCGATTTCAAAAACTCTTTTACTATTAGAATGCTAATAGTGTACCTAAGTAAGTAATAACACTAAAGAGTGGAATGACCTTTCTGCGTCTGTCTTCCCATGGAATAGAGAAGATTCCCACTATCTTAGAGTCTCCAAATCTAGGGTAAATAAGTTCCTTCTGGGAAAGCGTGCTCCATCTTAGGCTACATCTTCGCTTTCTTAAATTGAGTTGGTAGCCAAAAATATGCTAGATTATGCCTGATTAACATAGGTTTTATTTATACCAACCTAACAGTACTTCGCGGTTTCGCCCGCGCGGTTCCCGTGTCCGTAGGAATTCCAGATTAAATTATAGCCGCTGTCACTCCCTGAAAAATAAACTTTTTAAGGATGAAAGATCTACGCAATTTCGGAGCCTATTTAATATAAACAAACAATCAAATCTTTCCTCTTTTTAATATATGTCATGTTTAAAAAATAATGTCCATCCAAATAAATATTTGTAGAGAATTGTATAAAGAGTTTATTTAATCATTAATTATGTTTTATCACTTGTTATGCAGGGTTATTTGAACTAAAACTTATTTTTTTAACCCATAGGTACCTAGGTACGAATGCAAGTTTTATTTGAATGGGTAATTTAAACCTTTGAGCCTTTGAGTAACGGTTAAAATGCGGTGATGAATAAAGGATGAATAATTGTGATAAATTGATGGAAATAATTTGTACATAATTGGCTACCTCCGTGGATTGTATAGGAGGTATTAATAAAATTACCAAACATAATTGTAGCTGCTTGCATTCAAGATGTCATCGTGTCAAATCACCGACACCGGTGAATGATAATTACCCAACGGCGAAAAAAATAAGTTATGCTTATGAAACGTAACCTCGACTCATTGCCCAACAATAAGAGCAATTATTTTGTCATATCACACGATTTTGAGTCATCTTACTGACCATCTGTATGCAGTTGATTCTGAGATTTATTCAGGTCAACTTCACCACCCCGAAGTGTGTAAAATTACCTCCATAAATATACATGGAGTCGGTTTCACCCGCGTAGTTCCCGTTCCCATGGGAATTCCGGGATAAAATATAGCCCATGTCACTCCCTGAAAAGTAAGCTTTATAATGATGAAAGATTTTTTTTAATTGGTCCAGTAGTTTTGTAGCTTATTCAATACAAACAAACTAACAATCAAAAATTTCCTTTTTACTATATTAGTATAGACTAGCACCCCGCCCCGGCTTCGCACAGGTGCAATGCTGAAGTATTATACATAAAAATATTTCTCTTGAATCACTCTATCTATCAAAAAACACCGCATCAAAATCCGTTGAGTAGTTTTAAAGATCTAAGCATACATAGGGACATGTTTGGTAAGAGACTTTGTTTTATACTATGTAGGCTTAACCTTTATTTATTACACAAGTTTGTGGCTTTTTTGGGATGTGAATTAGCATTATAACGATAATCGAGTACAAGAAATACATGAATGCAAACATTCAGCACCATCTGTTCAGTAGTTTTGCCGTAAAGAAAGTATTAAACCTTCATCCATCTAAACTTTCTTATTTATGCAATACATAAGCAAATCTTAATTAACTTATTCCACAAATAAAATAATATTATATAAAACATAATATAGATATATTATGTTATATTTAATATAATAAAATATAACTAAAACCTGCCTTCAAATGTTATGAACCCACATCGGGATCATTCTCCAAACAATCACGTAATAATAATTTTCCATATAGGTCCATGATTGACGGAAAAATCGACACACATTACATAAAATAACACAACAGCCAAAAACAGAAACTTCTCATTTTTCTGAAGTAGCTTAATTATAGGATAAAAACTCTGCTGAAAAGGATAATACTTTTGTTGCATAACATTGAACTACTTAGGATAACAATGCGTCAAATAAAAGCTTCAAATACATAATCTATATATATAAAAATGAAACCCGTTTTCCGTTGTCACGACATAACATGAAAACGGCTTGACCGATTTGGCTGAAAATTGGCGGGGAGGTAGCTTAAAACCAGGAGACGGACATAGAATACTTTTTATCCCGTTCCCGTGGGATGTGAGATAAATTTCCACGGGGGCGAAGCTGCGGGGTGCAGCTAGTATAATATACAGAAGTATTGTACTTCTGTTAAGCGACTCTGAAGCTTCCTTATCATTAGGATTTAGTGTAAACAATTAATGGAATCTTCCCGGAATAAGTTCTGTTTTATCTCATGTTTATACACTGTACCAATCAATAAATAATAAACATGTTTATTAAATAATATCTAGTTTGATCGGCCTTATGCGCGCACAGCCTCGGTCAGCGACCGTCAGAGGACAATAGGTTATCTAACGAGCTTCTGACTCTATCTGCATAATAGTCTATTCTATTTTACACAATATAGGATAAAAACTCAGCTGAAAAGGATTTTACTTTTGTTGCATAACATTGAACTACTTAGGATAACAATGCTTCAATTAAAAACTTAAATACAGCTCGATAATTTTAAATAATGTTTAAAAACTTAAAAACAAAGTTTTAAAAACCGCCCTAGGCGTCTGCGGATTGTGCATAACGAACTCTCGTGCGCAGTGCTCGGAGAGACGAAATTTAGAACCGCACTCACCCTGAAGAAGTCCCCCATTAAGAAATGAAACGCTAGTTTTCTTTCAACACAAACTTTAACCCACTTATAATAAAAGAGATGAATAGTTTTTAATACCACAGTACGGTTTTATTCAATATTGCAGAATCATTAACGTTGGTATCCGACAATTAGATACAGCTAACTATTAATAAATGACAGCTGATTTGTAAATATACTTAGATTTATATTTAGAATCATTGTTTTTTTTTAGAAAACTATAAACCGACTTCAATATTATGGTTTTTTCATGGATCCCACTGTCAAAGAATCATGAAAATCGGACAACCCAGTCAAAAGTTCTAGGGTAACAAAAATATAAAAAAAAAATCAGTCGAATTGAGAACCTCCTCCTTTTTTGGAAGTCGGTTAAAAAGGGAAGGCCTTGTCGTATCGTGGGATGAAATGACAAATCGAAAAAAAAGTCAAATCATTTAGAGCTAAAAAATAGTAAACCTATATCAAATACTGCGTATAGCTGTAAGTCAAAATCTACTCAGACAAATAACTCAAATGTCCTCTCTAAAATTGTTAAAGAATAATGATTGATGATAGAAAGTAGTATAGCAGAAAGACAAATTTCGCCTTCGAAACTTTCGTGTGTCGCGTCGTGAGGAAAAGATCGTGATCGACCGAAGTAGGAAGACGTTTGAGTGAAAAATTATGTCTCAATATGCATTACAAATACCAAAATAATACATTAGCAGTCTGTGCCGCTTTTTAGTACTATAAATAAATAATGTTTGTCAATTCACACAGCAATCTAGCCCCAAACTAATCAGAGTTTATGTGAATGAATACTAGGTGACTGAAATAATGAATGCTATAAACTACATAGATATATATTTTTTACTATACCTAGAAAACATCCAGAGCACCCTAAACAAATATCTGCAGATCGTACACACATTTGTCTCGAGGCGAGTATTGAACCCGCAACCTCCTGCGTCGTCGCGGGCGGACTTACGCCCGCCGCGCCATGAGGTCGTCAAACATATAAACTATTAACTGCGCCCCGCGGCTTCGCACGCGTTGTTCCTATGGAAACATTAGAAGGTGATTTTTATCCTACGGGAACTGATTAATGGGATAAAAAGTCTATGTTTGATTCCAGGATTAGAATTACCTGTATGCAAAATTTCAACCAGATCCGTTTGGCAGTTTTGGCGTGAAGAAGGAACAAACATCCATACATCCATACATCCATACGAAGTATCGCCTTTATAATATTAGTGTGATTGATACTTACTATAGAAAAGACTGCCTTGTAGGTCTAGCGGTCATCTTATCTCACCCGATGGTCCTGGGTTCAAATCCCGGGTCGAGAGCAGCCCGGAGTCAGGAAGTTGGTGTTACACCCCAGGGCCTCGGAAAGGCGCATACACGAGTGATAGTGCTCCTATCTATTTTTAACCGACTTCAAAAAAAGGAGGAGGTTCTCAATTTGACTGTTTTTTTATGATTGTTACTTCAGAACTTTTGACTGGATGGTCCGATCTTCATGATTATTTTTTTATATGAAAGCTGGTACTTCCCGTGTAGTTTCATTTTAATTTTGTTCAGTTCTGACAATGGAATCCATGAAAATTCATGAAAAAACTATCAAAATTTAAGTCGGTTTATAGATTCTTGGAACAAAATTAATAATATCTTATTATTACGTTAAACACATGAAGTTTTAAGAATCCATCGATCAGATTGTGGAATCTATTATAAGTTTTTTATGAATACCTCTGTAATAGTTTCATTTTGTAAAGCTCAGGCAGAGATACGAAGTTGCGCTTTTTGGTCACCAAACTCTGTTTTCGCATCTCTTCCTAAACTATATAAGATATAACTATTACAGAGGTATTTAAAATAGCTTATAATAGATACAAACTGTACGAAGGAATTTTGAAACCTGTGTTAAACGTAATAATATAATAAAATAGCTGGCGCTGTCATATTGGTTCGGTCGTTATTCCTGCACCTGTCGTGTTGTTTTGTCGTTCCATAAAAGACATGTCAGAAATTGTACACTTTGAAAAAACCTAACATAATTCACTTATTTGTTTTTTTATTTGTTTGCCAATTTTAATAGCAACCTTGTTGTTTTTTAAAGTATTTATAAAATACATTTTAAAACCGAATATGCACTTTATGTTGGTAATAGTAAATAGGGACATCTCAAAACCTTTAAGTAATCTAAATTACGATCGACATTCGCCAATCGGTGTAATTCGAGTTGTAACCGATCGTGACTGTGAAATCATTCACCAAAATCAATTTTGTAATCAATACGGGTCATCTCAGATGCTAAATTGATTCATAAATAAAGTTTCTTTGTCATTTTATAATATCTTCGAGATATTGTAACATCTTTTGTATCCTGAACTTGCTTAATGCGTGTTGCTAAATCCTCAACGCCATTTTAAGGTTCCGAACTTAAAAAGAAACGTATAAAGTATCAGTGTTCAAACAAAACAAACCCAACTCTTCCCGCGGGTGTCTTAGGCGACTAAGGGATATCCACCGGGGGTGGACAGCAGCGCCTCCTGTAACTATTTCACTGCCTAACAGCGATACACAACCTGGGTATTATATACAAATTATGGGCATTAGATAAAAGCCCCATATATAAAAAAACAACGAGGTGCTTATCAGGGGAGGCCTGCGTCCAGCAGTGGACCAATGGCTGTCGAGGTTGAGGAAAAAAGTTTATCATATTTGTCATAATGTCTCACCTCATAATGAAGAAATTGCATAAATTGTTGTTACGTGTCGGTGATCGAGAGAATATCCTGATCGCCAGTAAAATGGTTGTGAAACGAGTTTTAAGCTGGTAGAGCACTGCAAAGCTCTACAAATTTATTCACAAATTTAAAATCGCCAATAACAACAAAATAATTTTAATACCTACCTTATTCAATTATTTTATTTATTTATTTCTTCTGCCATCGCACCTCGGTAGAGATATCATCCCCCATACCTTAGATTAGAGCCTATTAATTAGATGAGGAATTTCCTGCCGCGTACACTATGGAATGATCTCCCCCCTGTCGAGGTTTTTCCTCAGAATTTCAACATGGGGTTCTTCGAAAAGGGTCTTCTATTCTATGACATATTAGGGGTCGAATAAGATATTTTGTTGTCACGGATTACTGTTGTTCTTCCAAATCAATTAAAAGACCAAGAATAAAATAACCTTAAATTACAGCAATTCAAAACACCTTCAAGCCAATTACAGACCGATTATAATATCTTTAGTTCGAGTGTGTCAACCGTTTATAATAATTGTCGATCGTATCGCCTCTCTGCCGGTGGCGTGCGAGCTTTAGCGACGACCTTTAGTTATACATACCTAAGTAAATGATATTTGAAGTCACATGCTTCTTCGTTTGTATACTAGAGGATATACTTAACAGATCTTAGATACGAATATTTTACATGTCATTATTGATTTCGCAAATATTGAGTTTGGGTTCATCATGGTTCTGTGGCGTCGGTCGGTAATAAAAGAAATTATGTCATTATGTGAACGAACTTTACTGAATGACCTTAATGATTTTGTTAAATAAAAAACACAGTCATCGATTTGGCAAAATTGGTCGCAGAACCAGAGTACCGATAGTCTTTAGAACGGGTTTTCGGTTGTGCCGTTTTAATGGTCCATAAATAAACATATAAAATACGTATTTTTAGCAATATAATAACATTTTATTATTATTATTATTTTTATTACTAGAATTCTAATTTGTTTCTTTTTCTTTGTTTATTATTAATATATGTTGATTATTATTATTTTCTTTGATAATAAACCTTTTGTAGTTAACTAAACAAAAAATAATATCCAATTATTGTCTGATCATCCGCACCGAACAAGGTAAATAATTATATTAATTAATTAATTATTAATTATATAAGCTTTATTGAAAGATAACATCTCAATCTAGTAACAGAATTAAATTGGAACTAGTATTTATAATTGAACCGATTGAGCTAACTGCAGACTGTTGCAAACAGTCTGCAGATAGCTCAACTGATCCTTATCTCATAATTTAATCTACTTGATAATAGGATGTATCTATAGGTGACATTTTTCGTTATAATTTAGTTTTAATTATCTTATTATTTCGTCTGTAAATATCACCTAAGAATTTGTGTGGTTGAAGTTAAGAATAAAGTTATTTTCTTTCTTTCTTTCTTTCTTTATATTAATTTCTCCACAAAGAAGCATAAAATGCTTACCGTCTACTACACAGATGATATCTTAATATGAGGTGAATAATAAAATGTAAACAGCTTTTTTGTTGAAATTTATTAAACCAGTTAAAAACCACCTTTGCTTTTTCATAGAATACCTATGTATGGCTAGACTGTGAAGATCATTTTACTCACTACATACTATAGTAAAAAATCCCATGTAATGGACTAAAAAACTAGCTAAAAAGGCAGCAGCTTCTGTGTATTTTCAACACCTCTACTGCGAACAATAATGCGCTGCCAAGCGTGCTCATTATGACAAAATGTACCTCCCCCATATTCTCCAATATATCCACTATTGAACAGCAGTAGACTTTATGTGCTGAGAGGTAAATTAAAATATTGTAAGGCCTAAGGTAGCTCCATTCCTTTATATTCTATTATATATTATATATGAGACTTCCTTTCTAAGCACTACCTAATAGTGCTAAAGTAAGATCATTGACCTCTATGTCAATGTACGCAAAAACCCTTTGAAAAACCTCCGCAATAATAGGTTTACGTTTTAAGTAAGTATCAAAAATAAAATAAAAGGGACGTTTGTTTGTTTTTAACACTAAAAACGTTGTACCTAGTCGTAAGATATGACATAAAACAAAAGAAAAAACTATTCAAAACCATCCATGTTTATCCTTTTTGAACTTTGCAAGATTTTATCAATGACATGAGAGTAATGGTATTTGAAAAACATGAATAAATAATATGTAAACTTTTCGGACACTCTACGGAATCCCAAAAAGGTAAGACAAGTTTTAGTTGTGAGATCTATTTCACCATAAAAAAAGAATTAACATTTAAAAACAGAGGCATTGTAGACATCGAACATAATCATCCAAGGCCACAGAATTTGATCACTGTCTGTTTAGTCTATAAATAAAGGACACGTTAAAACAAAATAACAACTAAATTTAAATGCATATTTCTTTTGTTAGAAGTCATTGTTTGAATTTCTTTGGATAAATCACATTTATAAATGCGAAAGTTGGATATATATAAACTCAAATGGCTCCCTATTCGTGAGCGTAGAAAAGTCAGGGTGCTCTGTCTTCTTTTTTCTATCCTCAAAGATCCTTTTTCCCCCGACTATTTGAAGAGTCGTTTGTCATTTCTAGCTGACTCACATGACCGACCACTCAGGTCATCAAGCAATCTCCTCCTAGAAATACCGTCACATAGCTCATCCTTCTGTGGAAAATCTTTTTCAATCGAGGCTGTTCGACTCTGGAACGACCTACCATATGACATCAAGAAAGTTGAAACAAAAGATGGTTTCAAAAAACTGACTCGTGAGCATTTTGTGGGAATCCTTTACCCGTCTTCTAGTTAAATTGCCGTCTTTTCACTACACTTTTAGATTTTTGTAGGTATCTCTTGTAGGTATATGTAGATATTTTAATATTATTGTTTTTATATAAAAATTATTTATAGTTTAGACTTCATTATTTTTGTTTATCATAGTAAGCTAATGTCTTAGTTTAAGCACGCCGTTTTTGTTGTTTTTGACCTTGTGTGGTTGGCAGGTAGAAAATGCCATCGGCATTATGCCCACCATTTGTGTACTTTTTTATAATTGTGTGCAATAAAGTATTAAAATAAAATAAAATAAATATATGGGTATGGATGTACGTACATATAATGTTTGGATGGATATTTGTTACGTCTTCACGATATAACGACTGAACCGATGAGGCTGAAATTTTCATACAGGTATAAAGCCTGGAACCAAACATAGAATAATATTCATACTTTTATTCAATAAATCAGTTCCCATAGGATAAAAATAGGGTTGCCAGATGTCCGGTATTTAAGCGTACAGTCCGGTATTTTCGGGGCCTGTCCGGTAAAAAATAAATGGTCATACCGGACAGAACAATGTCCGGTATTTTGAGGAAAGTCGGTACTACTGGTCACAAGCGCCTACAAAAGTAGGCATATGAAATCTCTCAAAAGCAAAACTCGCGCGCGCGTATCGAACGCCTTCGTCGAGCGCATTTTCAGTGTGATGGGGAATATTATGGACCAATAAATAAATAAAAATAAATAAAATTTATTCAAAAAAACTCGTATAAAGATAAAACAGAGAGAACATTAAACTATTAAATATAGCTAAGTATAACAATTTAGCAATGAACGAAACCGCCTTGGTTTAGAGACTGAAAAGTGAACTGTGTGTTTTTTTCAAACTCGAGCTGCATTGATTTTAAAGAACATGTTGTATCAAATAAAACACTATTGCAGCGGCGCAAAAAATGCAAAAAAGTAGTAAGTAGGTACTACCTAAAAGTACCTAGGTACAGTACAACATAAGCACATAAATTAGTTTAAGAAGAATGATTCAATTTTATTATTTGTTCGTTGGAAGTTCCTATTATGTTGACTCTCCTGGCAAAAATGATCCTTAAACGGTTCCATGGAAGAGCAGAAGAGATTTTTGGTAGAATATAAAACAGTACCTACTTTACTATATAAAACACTTGCCAGAGTAAGCACATTTTAAAGTTTACTGCCAACCCTATCCACGAAGCTGGTGATCATAACTCACTCACGTTTTAAAATAACAGTGAATTAAACAACTCAAGAAGAAAATCTAACCAAACAGGCAGTTTGGAAAATTGAGGGTGTGTGTGTGCTTATTAAAATTTATGAATGACCACAAGTTAGCTTAGCACGTCACTCAGCGAGCTATGGAAAGAGCTATGCTCGGAGTCTCTCTGAAGGATAAAATTCGTAACGAATACATCCGACAAAGAACCAAAGTTATCGACATAGCTTAAAGAATTAGCAAACTGAAGTGGCAGTGGGCCGGCCATATCTATCGAAGAACCGATAACCACTGGGGTAAACAAGTTCTTGAGTGGAGACCGCGACTCGGCAAACGTAGTGTAGGACGCCCTCCGGCTAGGTGGGATGACGATCTGCGAAAGACTGCAGGCAGATGCTGGATGCGTCAAGCTGAAGACAGGGCGCTATGACGCTCATTAGCCTATACTAGTCCACTGCTGGACATAGGCCTCCGCCTATGTCCAGCTGTGGACTAGTATAGGCTGATGATGATGATGATAATGATCACACGTTAGCAGTTTACCTAAACTTCTACACGCACTTCTTGTTAAACCGATGACAGTTGAATACAAATCATTACGGACAAACGACAACGTTAATGATCTTCCAACACAAACAAGGTAGTTAACCCTCTTACTTCCGTAATGAATTCGTCATACTATGACAGTTTTAATAGCTGAAGACAAAATAAGCCTTAACTTAGTTATTTTGTTATTTGCTATACTCGTTCATACTCATTATTAATCTGGTTTATTTGTTATTTGCATAGTCACTAATAATTATTAATTTAGTTTATGGGTTAAATCAACGGAAGAGCAGGATATCCTTGCACATGTTGGTATATTTTTTCATACTCAAAAGGAAGAAAAAAAAGCCGAGTAACTAAACGCGATTCAGCGTAACCGATCCGTGAGCGACAGTTCAATTTCTTTCTCTGTATAATTTCAAAGAGCGCCTCAAGAAGTTTTAACATGTTTTTCCCCTATGGACATAAAAGTAACACAGATATATTAGTAGTGTAGGTTATGGAGTCACGGTCTGGGTTCATGCCATGTTTTATTCATTCACCTATTGACATTCGCTGAAGTAGTAGTAGTTGACAATGCGTTGACTTATTTTATGTGCATTACGGTGTGGCATTACATAAATGCCTCCGAACTTACAATGAAATTGTGAATAAAGTATCTTATAAATAATGATAAAATAAATGAGCCGTAGCAATTTATATTTAATTTCACTTTTAATTTAATTTGTAATGTATTTCTAGTAAGAATAAATTATTGTATTGTAAATAGATATAACAATGTTAAGGTGGCAAGAAACCGACCGCTGGATGAGGGTAGCCCAGGACTGGTGGTTGTGGCTTATAGCTGAGATCGCTGAGATGAGCAACTTGATTAGAACTGAAAAAAAAAACAGATATAAAAAAAAATACCAAGAGGTTTGATATTGATATGGACCAGTCGAGCTACGAGTACCTGTAGATTCTTTGCATCAGTCTGAAGTCAGCAAAATTTTTTTAATTATAAATACAACTAGTATTTATAAAACCAATTTGTTTCTAATAAGTATTTGACTGTGTTTTCAGAGCTCAAAGCTCTGAGCTCTTATCTCATAAAATGTATTGCCTAAGTTCACCCAACGCCTCACATTGTATATAATATTGCCTCCACTTGTACACTTGTCAATTTATTCTCTTATTATTTTCTTTGATAATAAACCTTTTGTAGTTAACTAAACAAAAAATAATATCCAATTATTGTCTGATCATCCGCACCGAACAAGGTAAATAATTATATTAATTAATTAATTATTAATTATATAAGCTTTATTGAAAGATAACATCTCAATCTAGTAACAGAATTAAATTGGAACTAGTATTTATAATTGAACCGATTGAGCTAACTGCAGACTGTTGCAAACAGTCTGCAGATAGCTCAACTGATCCTTATCTCATAATTTAATCTACTTGATAATAGGATGTATCTATAGGTGACATTTTTCGTTATAATTTAGTTTTAATTATCTTATTATTTCGTCTGTAAATATCACCTAAGAATTTGTGTGGTTGAAGTTAAGAATAAAGTTATTTTCTTTCTTTCTTTCTTTCTTTATATTAATTTCTCCACAAAGAAGCATAAAATGCTTACCGTCTACTACACAGATGATATCTTAATATGAGGTGAATAATAAAATGTAAACAGCTTTTTTGTTGAAATTTATTAAACCAGTTAAAAACCACCTTTGCTTTTTCATAGAATACCTATGTATGGCTAGACTGTGAAGATCATTTTACTCACTACATACTATAGTAAAAAATCCCATGTAATGGACTAAAAAACTAGCTAAAAAGGCAGCAGCTTCTGTGTATTTTCAACACCTCTACTGCGAACAATAATGCGCTGCCAAGCGTGCTCATTATGACAAAATGTACCTCCCCCATATTCTCCAATATATCCACTATTGAACAGCAGTAGACTTTATGTGCTGAGAGGTAAATTAAAATATTGTAAGGCCTAAGGTAGCTCCATTCCTTTATATTCTATTATATATTATATATGAGACTTCCTTTCTAAGCACTACCTAATAGTGCTAAAGTAAGATCATTGACCTCTATGTCAATGTACGCAAAAACCCTTTGAAAAACCTCCGCAATAATAGGTTTACGTTTTAAGTAAGTATCAAAAATAAAATAAAAGGGACGTTTGTTTGTTTTTAACACTAAAAACGTTGTACCTAGTCGTAAGATATGACATAAAACAAAAGAAAAAACTATTCAAAACCATCCATGTTTATCCTTTTTGAACTTTGCAAGATTTTATCAATGACATGAGAGTAATGGTATTTGAAAAACATGAATAAATAATATGTAAACTTTTCGGACACTCTACGGAATCCCAAAAAGGTAAGACAAGTTTTAGTTGTGAGATCTATTTCACCATAAAAAAAGAATTAACATTTAAAAACAGAGGCATTGTAGACATCGAACATAATCATCCAAGGCCACAGAATTTGATCACTGTCTGTTTAGTCTATAAATAAAGGACACGTTAAAACAAAATAACAACTAAATTTAAATGCATATTTCTTTTGTTAGAAGTCATTGTTTGAATTTCTTTGGATAAATCACATTTATAAATGCGAAAGTTGGATATATATAAACTCAAATGGCTCCCTATTCGTGAGCGTAGAAAAGTCAGGGTGCTCTGTCTTCTTTTTTCTATCCTCAAAGATCCTTTTTCCCCCGACTATTTGAAGAGTCGTTTGTCATTTCTAGCTGACTCACATGACCGACCACTCAGGTCATCAAGCAATCTCCTCCTAGAAATACCGTCACATAGCTCATCCTTCTGTGGAAAATCTTTTTCAATCGAGGCTGTTCGACTCTGGAACGACCTACCATATGACATCAAGAAAGTTGAAACAAAAGATGGTTTCAAAAAACTGACTCGTGAGCATTTTGTGGGAATCCTTTACCCGTCTTCTAGTTAAATTGCCGTCTTTTCGCTACACTTTTAGATTTTTGTAGGTATCTCTTGTAGGTATATGTAGATATTTTAATATTATTGTTTTTATATAAAAATTATTTATAGTTTAGACTTCATTATTTTTGTTTATCATAGTAAGTTAATGTCTTAGTTTAAGCACGCCGTTTTTGTTGTTTTTGACCTTGTGTGGTTGGCAGGTAGAAAATGCCATCGGCATTATGCCCACCATTTGTGTACTTTTTTATAATTGTGTGCAATAAAGTATTAAAATAAAATAAAATAAATATATGGGTATGGATGTACGTACATATAATGTTTGGATGGATATTTGTTACGTCTTCACGATATAACGACTGAACCGATGAGGCTGAAATTTTCATACAGGTATAAAGCCTGGAACCAAACATAGAATAATATTCATACTTTTATTCAATAAATCAGTTCCCATAGGATAAAAATAGGGTTGCCAGATGTCCGGTATTTAAGCGTACAGTCCGGTATTTTCGGGGCCTGTCCGGTAAAAAATAAATGGTCATACCGGACAGAACAATGTCCGGTATTTTGAGGAAAGTCGGTACTACTGGTCACAAGCGCCTACAAAAGTAGGCATATGAAATCTCTCAAAAGCAAAACTCGCGCGCGCGTATCGAACGCCTTCGTCGAGCGCATTTTCAGTGTGATGGGGAATATTATGGACCAATAAATAAATAAAAATAAATAAAATTTATTCAAAAAAACTCGTATAAAGATAAAACAGAGAGAACATTAAACTATTAAATATAGCTAAGTATAACAATTTAGCAATGAACGAAACCGCCTTGGTTTAGAGACTGAAAAGTGAACTGTGTGTTTTTTTCAAACTCGAGCTGCATTGATTTTAAAGAACATGTTGTATCAAATAAAACACTATTGCAGCGGCGCAAAAAATGCAAAAAAGTAGTAAGTAGGTACTACCTAAAAGTACCTAGGTACAGTACAACATAAGCACATAAATTAGTTTAAGAAGAATGATTCAATTTTATTATTTGTTCGTTGGAAGTTCCTATTATGTTGACTCTCCTGGCAAAAATGATCCTTAAACGGTTCCATGGAAGAGCAGAAGAGATTTTTGGTAGAATATAAAACAGTACCTACTTTACTATATAAAACACTTGCCAGAGTAAGCACATTTTAAAGTTTACTGCCAACCCTATCCACGAAGCTGGTGATCATAACTCACTCACGTTTTAAAATAACAGTGAATTAAACAACTCAAGAAGAAAATCTAACCAAACAGGCAGTTTGGAAAATTGAGGGTGTGTGTGTGCTTATTAAAATTTATGAATGACCACAAGTTAGCTTAGCACGTCACTCAGCGAGCTATGGAAAGAGCTATGCTCGGAGTCTCTCTGAAGGATAAAATTCGTAACGAATACATCCGACAAAGAACCAAAGTTATCGACATAGCTTAAAGAATTAGCAAACTGAAGTGGCAGTGGGCCGGCCATATCTATCGAAGAACCGATAACCACTGGGGTAAACAAGTTCTTGAGTGGAGACCGCGACTCGGCAAACGTAGTGTAGGACGCCCTCCGGCTAGGTGGGATGACGATCTGCGAAAGACTGCAGGCAGATGCTGGATGCGTCAAGCTGAAGACAGGGCGCTATGACGCTCATTAGCCTATACTAGTCCACTGCTGGACATAGGCCTCCGCCTATGTCCAGCTGTGGACTAGTATAGGCTGATGATGATGATGATAATGATCACACGTTAGCAGTTTACCTAAACTTCTACACGCACTTCTTGTTAAACCGATGACAGTTGAATACAAATCATTACGGACAAACGACAACGTTAATGATCTTCCAACACAAACAAGGTAGTTAACCCTCTTACTTCCGTAATGAATTCGTCATACTATGACAGTTTTAATAGCTGAAGACAAAATAAGCCTTAACTTAGTTATTTTGTTATTTGCTATACTCGTTCATACTCATTATTAATCTGGTTTATTTGTTATTTGCATAGTCACTAATAATTATTAATTTAGTTTATGGGTTAAATCAACGGAAGAGCAGGATATCCTTGCACATGTTGGTATATTTTTTCATACTCAAAAGGAAGAAAAAAAAGCCGAGTAACTAAACGCGATTCAGCGTAACCGATCCGTGAGCGACAGTTCAATTTCTTTCTCTGTATAATTTCAAAGAGCGCCTCAAGAAGTTTTAACATGTTTTTCCCCTATGGACATAAAAGTAACACAGATATATTAGTAGTGTAGGTTATGGAGTCACGGTCTGGGTTCATGCCATGTTTTATTCATTCACCTATTGACATTCGCTGAAGTAGTAGTAGTTGACAATGCGTTGACTTATTTTATGTGCATTACGGTGTGGCATTACATAAATGCCTCCGAACTTACAATGAAATTGTGAATAAAGTATCTTATAAATAATGATAAAATAAATGAGCCGTAGCAATTTATATTTAATTTCACTTTTAATTTAATTTGTAATGTATTTCTAGTAAGAATAAATTATTGTATTGTAAATAGATATAACAATGTTAAGGTGGCAAGAAACCGACCGCTGGATGAGGGTAGCCCAGGACTGGTGGTTGTGGCTTATAGCTGAGATCGCTGAGATGAGCAACTTGATTAGAACTGAAAAAAAAAACAGATATAAAAAAAAATACCAAGAGGTTTGATATTGATATGGACCAGTCGAGCTACGAGTACCTGTAGATTCTTTGCATCAGTCTGAAGTCAGCAAAATTTTTTTAATTATAAATACAACTAGTATTTATAAAACCAATTTGTTTCTAATAAGTATTTGACTGTGTTTTCAGAGCTCAAAGCTCTGAGCTCTTATCTCATAAAATGTATTGCCTAAGTTCACCCAACGCCTCACATTGTATATAATATTGCCTCCACTTGTACACTTGTCAATTTATTCTCAATTCTACGATGTGCAATGGGCAATCACATATATACACATACAGAATTTGCCAAATATCTCCACTTATCACAAATCGTGGTTAGATTAAACCTATACGACGATTTATAGTCACAAGCACGCTTGTTAACTTAGTAAATACCATAATTTGCCATGTTTTTGTGATTCTCATGATTTGGTGCCTACTTTCGCACGCTGAGGTGATCATGTAAGTGGGTTGCACATCTTATTTAGTTTTGCAACGAGGCTGTTATTTTAAGAGTTTGAAGGTACAACTGCGTTTCCCTAGTAAGAAAGAGAAGGGACTACCTGAAGGTTTCCCATCCTATAATCAAAGGTTATATAGAGTCATTGGAGTTCTGAAACTTGGTCGAGTTAAATTTTGAATACTTGCTTCTAGGAAGATTAAAGTGAATAAATATGTCAGAGATCTATAATAGGCATTATAGCTAAATCTTATATTTGCTTCTATATTTTGAATGTTGTCTAAGGTATTTTTTAGGTAATGGGTAATCTCCGGAAGTCCAGAACTATGCTATGCTTTAAAAATCAAAATAGTTATCAGATAAGCCTTAAAGTTTTATCGAGGATCATTAGAAAAAAAAAGTTTTGTTACAAGGAACATAAATACTCCAAGGACCTCTTTGGTGCCCTGATCGGGTTAGTTCCACTCAATACGAAATTGTTGTTCTCTGAATTTACAACTTCATAGAGGATTGAGTCCCAAGCAATGCGACGAAATTTTAAATCGATCCATATAACTGGGACCGTTTTTGTTTCTTAGACTACTTTTGATTTTTGTAATTTTTCCTTTTTTGACAACTTTTTCCAGTAGTCTTGTGCCGTAATGAATAAGCGTGTGTAGTGAGTGGCTAGCAACGACTTACCTATCGCGTGAACATCTGAGAAAGGTTTTATACTAAACGACTTGAGCACTCATCCAACATTGTTTATGTCCTTACATAAAATTGTAAAAACATAATTTTACATTTGCCATCCTACCTTTTCGAAATTATCTTACCGGTCAGGTATAAATCGTAGGAACCAAAAAATTAAGTAAGTAATAAAGTGCCTACTTAAAAGAAAAAAAGACGTGTGGCACTCGGGGACTGCCGCGGTAAAGCTATTGCATAGCATTTTATACGTCTAATCGCACGCACACAACGCCGTGTCGATGACTGCCGAACTGAAACGACGTTAGACGATGCACGGCCTTCAAGCCACACCTCCTTGCCCGGCGCAGTGGGGAGCGTGAGGTTTTGTCGTTACGGAATTTCTGGATTCGGTCCCCGCGCTCAAGGCCCGCGATAGAAGCTATGCAATAGCTTAAAAATATTTTGGTAGCTACCATAATAATATGAGAAAGGTTATGTAATTATTTATTTCCATAACAATTTTGTGTCAAGTTTAAAGCCATTATTTGCTAAGATTGCTAAAACCCAGTAAAATTCAAACTCCTTACAACTTACCTAGATTTTACTCATACCGTTTAATTTAAACTACGGCTTTGAATTAGAAGCTAAAGTTTACGAAAGTAGCCAAAGAAAAGACGTTACAAAACCCAGTAAAACATTATTGATAGTTCCCCAAGCCAACTGGCCTAAGGCTGCCTTCACACGTGTCAATCATCGCTTTGTGTCCTTTCGTCACTTGGCCACATTATTCAGGCTTATTTCGAGAGGTTTAAGATTTAACTGGCCTTCAGTATTTGTGTTAGGATTAGCTAAGTATCCATCCATTGGTTTGTTAAGTTTAGTTTTATCTTCGTCAAGACTATCTTTGTGTGTATGAATTAATGTTGCCTGTTGCACCAGTAAATGACCAGTTGTTTTGGATAGGATTAGGTAGTCGCGAATGTAGATCAATGCCTTCCCATGGCTGCTTTAAGGAATGAAGGACTTTCCATATTCATTTGAAATTTACAATCCTATCCTGATTTAGTTAATGTTCCAAGCCCGACGCTTCTCACTCTTTATTATATTCACATATCGATATCCTTCCAAAGATTGCCTGGAAGAGATAGTTTTGCTTCTTAGAGATAAGGTCACCCATTGTACAATATGTCTTTGTTATTTTTGAATAGGTACTTACTGGACAGCCAAACATGCGGCATTATAAACATAGACATAAACCATGTTTGTTGTCTTTTTGTCAATATTGTATCACTCGCCCTGTAAGTGGGTGCTATTAATTCTGTCTGCTGGACTACATAATAGCTCGCTGCCCTCGCTTCCTTGCTTATGTAACTTTGTTGATCGGAATTAGGGTTGCCTCTTCACGCCATTCTAGGTTGCAGATTTAAGTAATTTAGGGCAGGCGAATTCGAATTTAAGTGTTTTTTAAACAAATGAATCTTCAAAATGAAAAGAATGCACGATTTTTTCATGAATATTAAATAAAACATATAATCTAGCATTTTGTGTAGAGCTTCTACAGCATGGGTGAATTCCTCAAATTACCCGAACTGTAGAAGACCGCTCCAACCCACATTAGGTACTTACCTACATATCTATAATCTACATTTAATATAATCTATTTATTACAATTATGTTATTTAAAAATGGACGTGTAAAATATTGTTTTTATTAATAAATTCTTGTATTCTTGTACTACGTAATATTATATAGAGGAAAGGTTTGATTATTTATTTGTTAGTTTGTATGGAATAGACTACTGAATAGGCTATATTTATCCCGAAATTCCCACGGGAACGGGAATTACCCGGGTGAAACCGCGAGACGCTGCTAGTGATTAGTAAAGTCCTTTGAATATTATGTACAAACAAACCTTATTGTTGCGATAACCCTAGCAAACGATAAAATGTTGGTGGCCCCACCTTAGTGAGCAGTTAAGTCAAAGATTGCATTTTTACATATCTGCCATCTTCCTTTGTGTGCCCAGAATGGCATAGTACCTGTGAACCTACTTCCTTGTCTTTGTAAACCTGAAACATGCGCAAAAAATCACGTATTTTTATGTAATGTATACAATTGCTTTTGTTTCGGTCTCTGCATTGCAAATGATCTTGGTCAATATCTGATTTCTTGAAATATTTAAACAGCGTAGAGATCCACTTTGAGAATGGTGACAGTTTGAGAACTTGGGTGGTGGTTTTTCTCTAGAAGACAATCAACTTCTGACAAATAAGACAAATTCTGTCAAAACGGTAAATTAAACTTTTAACCGGCCGATTGTCTTTTAATCGGACACATACATGTAAGTAATTGTAATGAAAGGAAGGGTAGAAACAGAAAAGGGAAGGCCTTGTCGTATCGTGGGTGGACATGACAAATCAAAAAATCAACGATAGATGGCCAACAAATCATCGTGTGTTCTCACTAGTTCTATTGATTTGTTCGACTGTATCAAAAAAGAGGTGGTCACTACTTACAATGCCACATCTTATGGGATATAAAGTAGCCTTTGTTTGATTCCAGGGTTATAATTACCTGTATGCAAAATTTTATCCCGATCCGTTCCGTAGTTTTGGCGTGAAGAGGTAACAAACGTCCATCCATACAAACTTTCGCATTTATAATATTAGTGAGATTTGTTAATTTCAACCATTGACCAATTTATTCTGAGATAGATTACTTACCTACGTTCGTATCACAATCCCAAATCAGACAAATACAGTCTATTTAAAAATATGTCAAGATTGAGCCCAAATCCTCGTTTTCCAAGGAGAGCACGCAACAATCCTAGACAATGGTTCAATCTTCAACAATGGCTTATCGTGCATCTTTATTGCTAACACCCATATCAGACCGCCGCCGAGCTAGATGCCCTTACTGCTTGTACAGAGATAAGAAGAAACTATTTTTGAATAGCTCCTATGACTAAAAATAGAGCTCGTGGAGTCAGATATGGTATAAGATACAAAATAACTGGTAATTGTATCATATAAATATACCTTTATGCATAAGTTTTCGTAATCAAACAAATTATACAGTAAACTAACAGATGATCTGTTAGTTTATTGTATTATTTTTTTGTTTAAATCAATAGTGTAACTGTGATCTGTGAGTGTAACCGACATTAAAAAAAAAGAAGAAGTTCTCGATTTGACCGTGTTTTTTTTTAAATTATGTTGGTTACCTCAGAACTTTTGACTGGGTGATTAGATTTTGATGATTCTAAAAAGTATTGAAATAAAAATAATATTTAAAAACTGGTACTTCTCGTGTGGTCTAATTTCAATTTGGTCCAGTTCTTACAATGGCATCTATGAAAAAACCATAAAATGTAAGTCAGTTTATAGTTTTTTTAAACAAACTAAATTATATAAATGTATGTTCACTAAGATCGTGTGCAATTTAATGCAATCTTCTCAAGTTTTTAAATAAGCCAAGCATGGTTTACAAAAACATCTCAAAGTTATGTCCACAAACAACTAGGATTAAACCTACACAGGAGTCTGGAATATTATAATTTATTTGTGAAAATTTAAAAACTGAAATGTGTAATTGTGACGCAAATAGCACTTATAGAATCTAAGCAATAAGTTATATGACAAATAAACTTGAATGATTGTTTTTTAAATACAAGCATCAATCTGACCATTTTATAGTCACACTAATATTATAAATGCGAAAGTTTGTATGGATGTTTGTTACTTCTTCACGCGAAAACCACTGGACGGATCTGGCTGATTGTGCATACAGGTAATAATAATCCTGGAATCAAACATAGGCTACTTTTTATCCCATAAATCAGTTCCCGTGGGATGAAAATCGCCTTTTAACGTTTCCATAGGAACAAAGCGTGAGAAGCCGCGGGACGCAGCTAGTATTCTATAAAATGTTCATGTTCATGTCACAGTTCATTATATTCAAATGAAATATGAAGGGTCCACTGCAAGAACGATGAATGTCACAAAATCTTAAAATTTTAGTTAGCACCGTCATTTGGTCTATTAACAAGGGTAGTTTGTTCTCTTGTTTTCTAAATTGACAATATCGCTTGCAGTCCCGAGAAAAAAGCATTTTAAATAATCGGCTACACTGCTATAACGCTGCATGTCACAGGTATACACTGCAATAATGATCTATGTCCAATGAGCGCCAATCATCTATCAAACCAGCGGCGATCTCCCTAATTGTTTTTCAGTCTGTATCTGTCGTGGTGTACCTAAAGTTACGATAAACGCATAAAAGTGTATTTATTCTTAAAACTATGAACGAAAATTACGAAACAAGCACAAATACAAAAAAAAGAAAGAAGACAGGCGTGATGTGCTAAAGAAACTTCGACATGAAATTGGCCATGACTGCAAATGTGATCGTTTAAAAAAATTAAATAAATAATTAAATTTAAATTCAAGGGCTGGACTGCATTTCTACAACCATTTTACAAAAAAACTTGCCCTTTTCCCATAAGACCTTTGCGTGAATTTAAAATCGAGAAAGAACGAACATCCACGGCTCATGTTTCACAGAAATTTTAGAATACACTAGATTCCCATGGGAATCTTGTGTATTCAACACACCAGCTTCTCTTCGGTTGATGAAGGCAGATACTAATGAGGGAGAATTTAAATTACCTGGTTTGGCTTATAAAGAAAAACTGCCGATAACAACAGCAAAATACAACGACCTGCAGTTCCTGAAAAGGTTCTGTAGGCCTGAAACGAAACGCTACTACGATGGACTTCCCCATGGTGCAAATATTATCGAATCAGAAGGTCATTAAACCAATCACTTGGACATATATCACTATTGACCGTAAACGTAGTGTGGACATGGATCGTTTTAGTCCCAAATTTTTATGACTTACTTAAGAATATATAACTTTTCATTTATTTCGAAAACCTAAAGAACGATCATTTTCCTTGGAAAAAATGCTTAAATATATGTTCTTTATCTTTAATAAAAAATATTTTCATATCTTCAGCTCTGAGTTTTTTTTTCACCAATGTTAACCTTTAAACTTAATTATCTCAAAACAACAAACAATGGACATTCATCGTTCTTGCAGTGGACCCTTCATATGAAATACAGTGTCTTGTCAACAGGATACTTTTTGAAATTAACGAGTATATCCTACTTGAAGTTTTCCATTGCAACATCTTAAACAGTACTTAGATATTGTGACCTTAACCATAAGGATAGACAAAACTGACTGTTTATTCTTATGCCGAAAACCACTTCAGTGAAACTTAGTTACTTACTAAAACTCAACATAAGTTTCACTGTAGTTTTTTTTTCACTTTTAGTTAGTAACTAAAACTCAACTGTAAGTGGTTTACGGCATAAGAATATATAGTCAGTTTTGTCTATTCTTATGGTTAAGGTCCTGACGTGACCTTAACCCATAGTCATAGTCCCATAATAATATATCTTTCGAGCACAATTCATGTAAGCATCTATTTTTTATTTATATTTATTTTAATACTGTTTTTGCAAAACTTGCATAATTAATGCATTGATATGTCTGCAACATTGATTTGATTAATCTTTAATTATGTATCGAATAATACATTTGAATGAAACAAAATTCCAATTAAAAACGCATCGGATGATTTATGATGACGTATTGTTAATTAAGCATGTTTATTAAAAGACAATCAATTAGCACTTCTTACAAAAGTCATAAGTTCAAAGTCGCGCACGAGTCAATGTTCTTAGCATAATCACTTGAAAGCTTTTAACCAGCCGCGAAGCTAACAATGCTTTTATTACTCTTGAGAAGTACTTATTCTTCATAATTATCACCATCATCAAAGACGTCCAGTGCCTGACACAGACCTCCCCAGAAGATCGCCGCAGTATAGAGGCGAGTTTATTTGACTTTATTAAATTAGGGTTATTCAAATTCAAAAATGCTTTATTTCCATAAATACAATAAACATGCACGTAGAAAAGGCCAAATCATTATTTAAAAAATACTAGTTTGTGCCATCCACCACGGTCCTGTGCCAACCTCCGTTGTCTGTCACCCGACATGTACTATGTCGTCAACCCACCTTGCAACTGGACGTCCTACGTTTCTTTTGCTCATTATTGGCCACCAGTCAGATGTTGTTTTGCTCCACCTATCATCACCTCGCCTTGCAATGTGTCCAGCCCAACTCCATTTAAGCTTCATGACTCGAGTGCCAATTTAACATCCTGGACCTTTGTCCATTAAATTTATTTACTGATACTTTTTGCAGCTCAGTAGGGGTTTTTATTTTGGGAAACTATTGATATTTTTTTGACTACATATATACAACAAGTTTTCATAAATATATTGACTTGGTACTGTCATTATATTTATTTCTTTGAATGTAACGTAGCATTCATGTTATTGCAATAGTTATTGCCATATTGTGTGATTGATTGTACATAAAAATAAATTTAGCAGTGTATAACCGATTACCCGAAAAAATAAGAGATGCCGCTTCCTCCAACATAAGTATTCAAGCACAGACTTAAGTTATGGCTACTGGTGAGAGTGTTCTACAGCTTCGGTGAGTTACTAGTGCTACCCAAACTGTAGAATACCTAAACCTTACCTAAAACTACCTGTTTATTATTAGAAGTCATACGGCCTTTGCTGGACGTGTGATCCCAAACAAGCTGGTTTTACCATAATCGCTGGCAGGCAGATTGGAGATCTACATTTTTATCATATTGATTTTTCTTTTGCTTTGTTCCAGAGCGATGTCCCGGGATTCAAACTCCCGCGCACCCGGTTTACGTGCTCAGGCCGCCCATCTGGCTACTACGCCGATATGGACACTGGATGCCAGGTAAATAAATGATGCAGGACAATACATAAATGAGCTGTGTGGTGCTGGCTTAGAATTTGCACCACCCCAATTCTTCCCGTGGGTGTCGTAAGAGGCGTCTAAGGGATGTTAAATAAATAAATAATAATGCTGGACAATTCACACAGCATTATCTAGCCCCAAGCTAAGCAGAGCTTGTGTTATGGGTACTAGATAACTGATATACATAATACAATACACTACATAGATAGTTATTTTTTATTATACATAGAAAAACATCCAGAACGCCCTGAACAAATTTCTGCAGATCGTACACAAATTTGTCCCGAGGCGGGAATCGAACCCGGGACGCAGGAGGTTGCCTCCTGCGTCGCAGGCAGACCTTCGCCCACCGCGCCACAGAGGTCGTCATATTCACCGGGGGACGGACAGCCAACGCCCCCTGCAGAACAAATCTTCCACCATACTGCGATCCCCAACCCGCATGCCCAGCGTGGGGATTATGGGCAATACCCCCCATGAGGTAAACACCAATAGGCGTTTATCAGGGGAGGCCTGCGTCCAGTGGACCGATACAGGCTGTTGAGGTTGAGGTTGAGGAATACATAAATACATACTATAATCTCGAGACGAAATTTATAAAATCTCTTCTATAAAAAAAGAAGCGTGTGCTTAAATTAAACAGCTAAAATGGTCGACTGGACCCTTATTTATTTATATTCAGGGATTTGCGTAAGACCCGAGCGTGACAATGTTTCGTTACAGTTTCATCTAGGTGCGCAGTTTTTACTTCGACCAAAAGCGTTGAAACGCTATACTATAAGTACAAGTTTATACAACGTGTAACCATTGATTTAAAAAGGGAAGATAGGGTACGTTCTCCCAGCGCTTACTCAAAAATTGGCATGTGTTACAACTACACGCAAACACATACGCTTACAGTTATATTTCCAGTCCTGTGCAATACAAAGAAGAACAAAGACGGAAAGACGTATCTAGGACCGAAGTGAGACTGAGACAACAATATTTCACGCGAATCACGACCGCCCGTGCCGCCGGTCAGACGATGACTGATGTGGGAGAACACAATTTTACACAATTTGAGGTTGCCCCTTTCGAGCAACCAGTACCTCATCTTCGTTTTTAATAAATCAATGACATGTAACATAATATGTGTACTACGTACTACCAAAATCCTATTTTCAGTTTCCCATACAAAAAGTTTTAATTTCCTAGTGCTTAAATAAAGTGACAACCCTATCCGGGCAACCTATACCTACATACTTATACTACCTCCACAGCTATGGTGGGAGATTACTACTAGTAAATACCTACTTCTGCTTTTCGTATACAGGTATCTTATCTGCATCTTCCACCAGTTAGTTTTGTATAGGAAAGATGGATAGAAAATACTTTTATTGCACATTTAAAACTAAGAAACAATTGACAAATAAAATAATTAGAACTGAGTGACAATTCGCGGTCGTATCGCTCAAGAGCGATCTCTTCCAGACAACCTGGTATGAATAGAAACGTCGGATATACAAGTACATGTCGCGCCTGATGAGCAGACCACCTGTATTCAGTTTTTTTTTAATAACAAGCATGATTATTTTTGCATCAGAATAACGTCACATGATGACATACCTACCTACCGGCTTTTTGTACAAATACCTACCAAAATACCCGCGCAAAAATAGCTGCGCAAATTGACCAATTATATTTTAGTGCATTATAGTGTTCATAACATTATTATTATCTGAATTCTCAAAACAGTTTAGTGTTACTTTTTGCTGGCAATGCAGTGTGACGTCTGACAGAAAATCAAAAACAATAGGAAAAATACAGGTTTCTTCTGATGTACTATCTAACTAAAGGATACGATATTTTAGTCCAACAAGAGGACACACATGTTATTTATAAGGTTTGTATGTATGTATGTATGTGGCATCACATAGTAGATCCATGAGACGAAATAACAGATATAATCAAAGTGTTTATAGGGTGTTCTTTTTGGTTCACGAAAATCGGTACAGACGTTATTATTGTTAGTTATAGGTGATTCAAAGTAAACTCGTCGCGTCGGAGGATTTAGATTTATTGAAAAAGTAACTGTAACTAATCAAATAATATCCAAAAAAGATTTGACTTCGGTGGGACTTGAACCCGCATTCTTCCCACAGTGGGGGAATATGGTAACCAACTACGAGGTAAAGTGACGTAGAAAACATAATGTTTATTGGGATTGTATTTGATTTCTTAGTAGGTACCCTGAGTGTGATGTTTTACGCAATATGATTTACGTATATTATTTATTTAATCTCAAAAAGACAAATTATATAATGTTACTAACTTGAGAAAACGGTTGTGGTCGTTCAATACTGCGTTCACTTAATGAGGAGTAAGCATAATGAGGAGCTCAACATATCGTAAATTTACTATATGTTGGGCTAATTTGAGTTTGAACGCATTATATGAGCTTACACTTTTAATTTGGGAGGGTAATTTATTGTAAAGCTGTGCGCCTTCACATAATAAAGTTGTTTTTAAGCTATTGCATAGCTTCTATCTCGGGCCTTGAGCGCGGGGACCGAATCCAGAAATTCCGTAACGAAAAAACCTCACGCTCCCCACTCCGACCGGAACAGCGGTGATACTTTTTAGTTTTGCCATCTATCGATGAATAGTAGAACTTTTAATGACTTTTTGAAATATGACGTTTCTCTCTTTAGTTCAGCAACTCGCCTCTAGATGGCATTGCAATAGCTTTACCGCGGCAGTCCCCGAGTGCCACACGTCTTTTTCATTTTTCCATAACGATAAAGCAACGTAAACTTTTTTTATCTTCTACTCTAGTGTAAGTTAAACTGTGATTTCATAAACCTCAAAATAACCATAATAATAGTAAATTACTAAAATGTATTTAGTACTATATATTTCTTTTGTGACATTGTGCTCATGTTACCATCATTAATGGTCGGGTAATAAGAAAACCGTGACGAATTACGCGCCAGATGTGTCCTCGTCAAGGTAAGCGCGCCATACTTGGCGCAGCACGGCCAGGGAAACCCACGGGAGTTACGACACCAGTGTACGCTAACTTTGATCAATGGGGTTAATGAAACTCATTCAAAATTTAAAAATGCTTTATTTACATAAATACAATAAATGTACCTAATGTACCACTTAGAAAAGGTCAAATCATATTAAAAAAATACACTGACACGGAAATAAAGAGGTATTTTGGATTTCGGCCGCTTCGGTATGTAAACTAAAGCAAAGAAACGACGAAGAAACCTTTAGCCTTTTAGTTGTTATTTTTCGAGTTGGAGCAAAATCCGTCCCAAACTTTTTTATCCTCTAGATAGTGTGATATTTTACAAGTTTAGTTTTTTTACACCGTAAAATGTTTAGTGATTTTCTAATTTACTTACAGCCGGTTTTTTGAACGCAGATCATCCTTTTCATTAATTAATCAATGGTCTATAATAAAGTGTAATAAACATTTTAGCAAGTCAGATCTAAACAAACACATCTTGGTTTTTGACAGTTTTCAATGAAAATCTGTCAAAATGTGCATGTGAAATTTATTATTAGATCACAAACAACCGATCAAAACAACTTGTTAAGTAACAATTATTAGTATTTAAAATCGACCGTTTTACTTGACAGATAAGGTCAAGTTATTATCTTCTCAGTTTTGTTATTATCTTTTCATTCTATTTTGTTACGTTTAAGTCAAGATAATAATATTAAATTACTCATAATTTAGTTCAAATTTAATGTAGCATGGTTCCTATAGCACGATTATTTATAACCAGTTGAAATCTTCTTTGTCTCGATTGTTGTTGGATAATTAGCGTTGTGATGGGTTAATTATACTAATTACGATTATCAGCTTACCCTTATGCTAAGAATAAGGAGTAAGTATATTGAAGTGCAACTTCAATAAACTTTATAGATATAACTAGGTTGTATACGTGCGCGAGCTGCTTGCAGCTCGCGGAATTTTCTGTTAGTTCTTGTATTTTTTTCGTTCTGACCAAGAAAGTGCGTTTATTCCATCCAGTCCTACAGTAGTTCGATTATCTAACTGTATCTTACTCACACAAGTAATAACAAGGACTGGTACTTTGTTACCAATAAAGAATCTAAATCTGAACCTGTCTGTAGCAGCAGGCAGAAGAGAATTTATTATTTACAAATGCTCTCTCTCATTTCGTAAAAGTGAAAATGGTGGCCCTAGCTTTAGAGGAGTACGGTTTCCCAGAAGGAACATGTTTCATATTATTTTCACCTCTCTCGCTCGAAAACAGTGACTTTGCTGCTCAAAAACAGTGAGCAAAATCGAATTTTACTCACAAGCGGAATAAAGGATATTATGCAACAAGTTCAAAAAATAATTTGAATTTAGAATGGTGTTTCCGCATTTCAATGGCTCTAGACTCTAGCTAGAGCCTAGTAAACCATTGATAGCAATAAAATCTAGAGGCTATTGATACTCTATGGTCGGCGCCGAAAAAAAGATAAAACTCATCGCCTTGTTCAAAATAAATATTTTGGCAAGACATGTTTTACTTTATTGCTACCAATGTTTTATTAGGTTTTAATAGAAAGATTTTTATAGAGAAGATTTCGAGAGCAAATGTTATTTGTTTCTTGCCTTTTAAATCCCTTCCTAGCTCAGCAGTCTACTTTAGAACCGCTCGCTACGCTCGTGACTCTACTCTAGACTGCTCCTTTCTAGTCAGCTTTTACGACGAGATTGGAAGGTCGATATATACGATGCGCCGCGGGTAGTTAGGTAAATAAATAATAAATAAATAATGCTGGACAATTCACACAGCATTATCTAGCCCCAAGCTAAGCAGAGCTTGTGTTATGGGTACTAGATAACTGATATATACATAATACAATACACTACATAGATAGATATTTTTTATTATACTTAGAAAAACATCCAGAAGGCCCTGAACAAATGTCTGCAGCAGATCGTACACACATTTGTCCCGAGGCGGGAATCGAACCCGCAACCTCCTGCGTCGCAGGCAGACCTTCGCCCACCGCGCCACAGAGGTCGTCAATGGTAAGTAAGGTTAGGTATTTAAGTGCAAATATTTTCAAGAAAACCTATGTAGATTATAGATAATAAACAATAGGGTTCGCACGCTGCTGTAGCGCCGATGTAGATGAAGCGGAGGTAGCCCTGACCTATACGGGCGCATACCAGCTTATCGCGGGGCGAGCATCGAGAGAATGTACGGAATCAGGGGCCCTATTCTACTAAACTAATCGCTTTGTATAGAAGAACAGCTTAAAACATAAGACCGATCTATACTATCAATTTCTTCGATTTCAATCAATTTTAAGTTAAAGTTAGTAAAATTGGAAATAGTGATGGCACGCAGTAGGTATCTGGAGTTTCTATAATCTAAGGATTCTACGTTACGACTATGGGACTATTGTGGTGTAATAAACCTCTAGACGACCTCTGTGGCGCGGTGGGTCTGATTCCCGCCTCGGGACAAATGTGTGTACGATCTGCAGACATTTGTTCAGGGTGTTCCGGATGTTTTCTATGTATAATAAAAAAAATCTATCTAGTGTGAATTGTCCAGCATTATTTATTTATTTATTCTGACATCTTAATTATTAACCGACTTAAAAAAAGGATGAGGTTCTCAATTCGACTTTAATGTTTGTTACCTCAGCACTTTTGAATGATGGTCGTCCAATTTTCATGATTATTTTTTTATATGAAGCTGGTGCTTCCCGTGTGGTTCCATTTAATTTGGTTCAGTTCTGACTATGGGATCCATGAAAATTCATAAAAAAACTATAAAAGTTGAAGTCGGTTTGTAGTTTTTTAAAACAAAATTAATGATTTATTGTAACTTTTTGTATACCTATTGGACAAAGGTACATAACTATTTATCATTTTTATTGTAAATATTCCGACACAAATGAATTTGTTTTAGAATAAAGAAACTGAAACTGAAACTGGCAATCAACATAAGCCCCATAAGTCTCCGTCTGGTACTTTAGGGTGTTGGGCTGGTAATGCACACACTGACAATCCCAAGAGGATAATGGTGCTGATATATCAGTTCTAAGACGGATGGTTTTATGGACTCTGAGAATCCGATACAGTGAGGCGTTATGGATGCGTGGTGGTAGCTGTGTGGCTTAGAATTCGCACTACCCCAATTCTTCTCGAGGGTATGAGAGGTGACTAATCCACCGAGGGGCGGGCAGCAGCGCGCCCTGCAGAACAAATCTTCCACCAAACTGCGATCCTTAACCCAGTGTGGGGCAATCGGGGCATTATGGGCACTAACCCCCATGAGTTAAACGCCACTAAGATGTTTATCAGAGGGTGCTCTGTGTCCAGCAGTGGACTGATACAGGCAGTTGAGGTTGAGGTTGAGCCGTGGTGGTACTTTTTTTGAGGATCACCTTAATTAACTTTTCAAAAAGCTTACATTAGTTTTTTGAGTACCTTGGCTGACTTGGTCAAACTGTTGCTAGGCCGTCGGTAACGGATTAGTTCCACTCAATGCGAAACTATCTAAACCATTATAATGATTAAAACTTATTTTAATCATGGTATTCCTGAACTTTGTGAAGCAAGGACCTGTCTTTAAATGAATCACCATAGTCAACGAATAAAGTACTATCTTGCCAAAAGTAAACGCAATAAATTGATGGGCATATTCATACGCCTCTTGAGTAAGACGCATGAATCTCAAACATTATCGATAAGATCTGATATTATACATTACATCATTGTACACAATATTTTAAGGAAAAACAAATGACAGCCGTGAATTATTTAGCTGACTAAGTTTTCTCCATTCTGACTGCGCTTGCGTCGATTGCCTCACAGCGGCGGTGTTTTTGCACATTAGCATGAAACCGATATTTCATGGTTTTTATATCGCAGATTTATTTTCTACTTGTAAAATCTGAATGACCCAATTTTGCTTGGCTGTTGAATAAAACTATTTTGCCTTGTTTGACGCAGTTGATGCAGACATTAGTCAAAGTGTTTGGAGATAGGTAATTATTTTCCCTACATAAAAGCACTAATGTTACTCACAGAGTGTGAGATATGAATGTGGATATTGTAGTTGAGTTAAGGCAAAAAAAGATTAATGGCCTGTGTAAAAGATGACATGAGTAAAAAGGAGTGAGTTCAGAGAAATGACGACTGATAGGTAGAAGTGAATGAAAGAAGAAAAGCTGTTGTGCTGACTCCACCTCAGTGGGGAAAAGGAAAGAGAATGATGATATCTTATAACAATTGAGAAAATAAACTGCATATAGACGCGCGATGTAGCATTCAACCTTGTTTGGAAAGAAACGAGTGATCAAATAACAGTTATAATAATAATAAATGTTGGACAATTCACACCAAGCTAAGCAGAGCTTGTGTTATGGGTACTAGATAACTGATATACATTATACAATACACTGCCTATATAGATATTTTTATTATACATAGAAAACATCCAGAACGCCCTGAACAAATATCTGTAGATCAGACATTTGTTCAATGGACAATCGTCCAGAGGCGGGACCGCAACCTGGCGTGGTCGGCGAAGATCCACCTGCGATCACAAAGATCGTAAAAAAAACAGTGATAAGTGACCTAAATATTTCCAAGAATCCTTGGATCGGACTATCCATATAAAAAGTTTACTCCTAATAAGTAAGTTTATATAGGTACCAATGGCTTATCCATTTTGAATTAAGCAGTAAACAAACTACCACACAAATAACAAAATCTCACTTGCTTGGCGTCGAGTGTCAGATATAATTAAGTAAGCAATTTTTATTGAAGGGAGGATCTATAATCGACATGTAAATTACGTTTTAAAGGACGCGCCAACAAAGTGAATTTTAGGTTAAGTATGGGCGGTTTGTTTACTAACATGCTACATTCAAAATGGACACGGTATAAATGTGCTACACAAAAAATCCTCTAATGAAGTACAACGACTCGTCCACCTAAGTGGCATCATTGCATTACCATTTTCCCAAGCCAACTTCCCATACATTCGTCCCACAGCGCGAGTTTCCCATACAATTCATACAACCGTACCTTTCGGCGCTCCAGTGAACCAGTTCTGCAGCCTTGACCTTACCGTAACGGTTAATGTTAATCTTCGTTGTCGGAAGTGTTTGCAGTGACGGGTAGAGCTGCTAGAGTGGATTATAATAATAAACATTCTAACAAAGTAGGTACCTAATGTTTATTTTGAAATGCGGCAATTGAATTATATTATTAAGTTATTTTTTCGAAAAGGAAAGAAAAAGCTCATTCTCTGAGGTTTTACCATCATCTAGCGCAGATAGAAATGGAGAACATATAATGACATGTTCGGGGGTTATGTGAAGTCCGTAGAGAGGATGAGGACACGTAACCCTGGACTCGAGTCATCTTCTCTAATTGAACTGGTCTTATCTATACTTATATCTCTACTAATATTATAAAAAGGAAAGGTTTGATTGTTTGTTTGTATTGAATAGGCTCCGAAAATCATTTCATTATTAAAAAAGCTTACTTTTCATGATGTGACATAGGCTATATTTTATCCCGGAATTCCCACGGGAACGGGAACTACGCGGATGAAACCGTGAGGCGCTGCTAGTTAGTCACTAAATAGAAGTCTTGATAAACACCAAATTTTATTAGAGAAAACCCGTACAAAACCTTTCTTTTTTATAATTTGAAGGTTTTCGTCTCCGCGTAAAGTCGCTTCGCTTGTGAATGAAGAGAGTCCGATGACATCGAAATCAAAAGTTTACTTGCACTTTCTTACGTTCAACTTTATTAAGTCACGTTTATGATTGTGGTTAATATTTCAATTCTGCACAGAAATATTGGCAATAAACTAAATACATTAGGTAGTTTAGATCCGGTCTTCAGAAATGTTATAAGGATAAACATCTAGCAGTACCTTGCGGTTACATGTTCCCGTGGGAATTCCGGGATAAAATATAGGCTTTGACACTCCCTGAATAAGAATATGCTTTATAATGATGAAAGATTTTGTGTAATCGGTCTAGAAGTTTCGGAGCCTATTCAATACAAACAAACAAACATTCAAATCTTTCCTCTTTATAATATTAGAGTTTTTTCTGAGCAGTGATGCAATTTCCTCTACTTTTCTCTTTCCAATGCGGTCTCTTTTACTTCTAGAAACATAACAGCGGCTTCTGCTTTTCTCCTTGATCTGAGTAATTTATTTAAAAAAACTTTTGTAATATTCAAGATGTAGGTTAATTTTATTGTGAGTGTCTAATAAGTTTGTAAATGTTATGTAGTAACAAACTGTGTATCAAGTTATCTGAAATAAAATAATTTTGTTTTTTTTTTATTTAATTACGAGCGATATACAGGTACCTACATATTTATATTCAGCCAAGTACCTACTACCAACACATAACATTATCTGTACACATCGAATCACAATAGGTAGGCTTATCGCTAACTGAGATCTTAGGCAGGTGTCTCAACTGAGATTGTATCAAAATAATAAAACGTGTGTGTGACTTATGAACATATTGATCAACTTCGTTTGTAATGCCAATGGACGCAAAAAAGATGTTGGTAGAGTCAAGGAGCTGAATTAGGTAGCTAGATTTTTGTAAAGTAAAAAAAAATGAAGCTAAAGTTCCATAGGTATTCAAAGGGTCTACCACCGCGGAAGGATACCAAATATGGTGCCTTCTGCACATCCAAGGCAGCTAAGCAGTGCAAATATGTAATAATCATATAATAACTCTAGGGCACAGCGACCCAAATTGGATTTTGGTCTCTGACAAAAGATTTTTCCGGGCACCATGTGCTCTACGCTCTTAGCATTAGTTATAATATAATATTACCTCAACCTCAACAGCTTATATTGGTCCACTGCTGGACGCAGACCTCCCCTTTATAAGCGCCTAATTGGCTGTTATCATGGGGGTAATTGCCTTTATGAGGTGGTAGAACTGTTCTGCAAGGGACACCACCAACCACCGACGGATATCCCTTAGTCGCGTCATTCTTACGACACCCGTGAGAAGAGTTGGGGTGGAGCAAATTCTAAGCCGGCACCAAGCCTTGGCGTGGCAAGCATAATATTAGGAAACCATTAAATTAAATAAAAGGCCACCTACTTATTTTTAACTACTATCAAACTAAAATCCTACTCAATGGTAAATATCAGCTTATATTTGCTAAGTCATTGAATTATATTCATCTGCTGAGAACTAGGTAACTAAAAAAATGTCTAGAAACCCGATCCACTTCCACTCTCAATACCTATTGTGACGCCCTACTTGGGTACTATTGTGTCTTTCATAAATTATTTAGATACTAAGACCTCCAAATGTACACAATCATTGCAATAAAATCAATATGAAATATGGATGACGACACAAATACAAAACGAAATAATAAACAAACCTTTATCTCAATCAGATCGTAACTAAACTAAATTTAACCAGTAATTTGCATAAACTAAAAACAATTTGTTCTATTTTGCATCCGCATTCAGCTAGCCTACTTGTAAAAACTGTAATGTCAATTTAAATTCTGCAGACATTGTTATTTAAAACTCATCATTGTTATGATCGCTATTTTGAGCTCGTGGAATCTTTACATTCAGCGTCTGACTGTTTGATTTCCTATAATTTACTTTTCCCAAGGAGGTAGGTAGTTTTATGACATCCGATTGTCAATTGTTAGATTCTTTCATCAAACACATAATAACTTTAGTTGTTGTTTGGCTTGTGGTTGTTCTTTCCGTGTTATAAGGTGTTATGAGCTTGCTCAGTGATAGATCTATGCCTATGTTGTATTTGTTTCATAGAGAAGCGTTACTCAGGATGCAGGCCTCCCTCTGATAAGCGTCTTGTTGGCGTTTATCTAATGGGGGCTAGTGCCCATAATCCCACGTTAGGTATGCGAGTTGGGGAACGCAGTTTGGTGGTAGAATTGTTCTGCAGGGCGCTGCTGCCCGCCCCCAGTGGATATCCCTTAGTAGCCTCTTACGACACCCACGGGAAGAGATGTGGTGGTGCAAATTCTAAGCATCACACGGCTGTAACTCGACCTCTCCCTGACATAAATAGACGTTCTGCTTTTTATTAGATTTTTTGCGGATCAAAATGTAAAATGTAAAACAATGTAAAATATCTGTATCAGACATTGAAGTACTACCTAGGTAGTCACGATGTGCAACATGGTAGTGATACGATACTAGTTCGTATCACTACCATGTTGTACATCGTGACTAGCGATTCTCCCCGGATCCACACGTGTGATTGGAATGAGGAAGAGCCGGCCATCTCAGTGGGAATCTATGCGTGACCAAAACAGACAGCGATGTGCGTGACTTACATATGTCTGCATATTATTTATTTATTTCACTAAATGTTTCGTGATACGATAAAAAATTATACGACCTTTAAATGCAAACAAGACAATGGTCTTAAGATTATGTCGACGAAAAACGATGCGAATACCTGAGGTGTGAGTTTATTATAATCTAGGAGTTGGGCGTTGACACTACCACACAGTTTGTAAAGCTTCGGTAGTGTCATCGTTTCAATACGTATTTATGAACCTCCCTGTAAAATGTTCTGAATAAATGATTTTTATTTTATTTTTTATTTTTATTTGACGTTAGGAACGAGATGTTACCGTGACGTCTCCTTTTAGTATGGGAAAACAACTGAACACCACCAATATCTGCAAGTAGATAGACATATATGTAGATCTTATTGGTAAAACACATAGTTACAAGTTATAAAATTAATAAGTAATATTAAATAATTTACCTATGAATACAAATATAATTCGTAATCGCAATACTTATTGTAAACAATTAATTCATAACAATTGTTTAATTAAATGATTAATAAAAAAGACGTGTGGCACTCGGGGACTGCCGCGGTAAAGCTATTGCAATGCCATCTAGAGGCGATTTGCTGAACTAAAGAGACAAACGTAATATTTCAAAAAGTCATTAAAAGTTCTACTATTCATCGATAGATGGCAAAACTAAAAAGTATCACCGCTGCTCCGGTCGGAGTGGAGAGCGTGAGGTTTTTTCGTTACGGAATTTCTGGATTCGGTCCCCGCGCTCAAGGCCCGCGATAGAAGCTATGCAATAGCTTAAAATTTATAAGGATCGTAAAAATATTTTTTCCTGAGGCGGGATTCCTACCCGCAATCTCCTTCGTCGGACGGAACTTCGCCGGCTACGCTACTAGTAACGTCTGTTTTCCCAAGTTCAAGAGCTCTACCTCTGTATCTCTGTATGCATTGTAATCAGCCCGTTATTCACAGCTAATGTTGATTGACGACCCTTTATCTCCCGGTAAGGACGTCATTACTTAGGTTGCATCAGATAGAACACTTGGCATTTGCTATCGCGATCTAGGCGCGTAATAGGATGCGTGCACGCATAGAATTACTTAATGATAATTCTAATCTAGAATACTCTTGTGTCAGCCCACCTCCGCGTTTCATACTAATCTTATACCTTTAAACATTGATTTATTAAAAACGAAGATGAGGTACTGGTTACTCGAAAGTGGCAACCTCAAATTGTGTAAAATTGTGTTCTCCCACATCAATCACCGTCTGACGGCACAGGCGGTCGTGATTCGCGTGAAATATTGTTGTCTCAGTCTCACTATTGCACAGGACTGGACATATAACTGTGAGCGTATGTGTTTGCGTGTAGTTGTAATACATGCCACTTTTTGAGTAAGCGCTGGGAGAACGTAACCTATCTTCCCTTTTTAAATCAATGCCTTTAAATAGAAAGAGCAATTCTTGTATATTATCTGAATCTCGGAAACGGCTTCAACGATTTTCATGAAATTTAGTATACAAGGGGTTTCGGGGGCAATAAATCGATCTAGCTAGGATTCATTTTTAAAAAATGTCGTTTTGTTCGTGTTTTCAATAAACATTCATCAACTTTATCGTAATTAGGGCTTGCATTCGAATATTCGAATATTCGAATATTCGAATAATAAATCATTTCGAATATTTGAATACTGATATTGCAATATTCGAATATTCGATTTAAATAAAAAGTCAAAATTCTGATGTGGATAAAAGGCCACTTAAAAGTTCGCGCGGTATATCCAAGTGATATATATACAATACAAGACAAGTTTACGTTGTTCAGGTAAAAGTTAAAGGGTTTGGAACACGGTTCGGAAACACTCGGGAGTAATCGGGAGTGCCGCGCGCGACTGTATTGTATAGTGCGTTCGCATATTTGACGAGACTCTTCTGTCTATCCGTCTCTGTTGCTTGCGTGAATGTCCTTGTGTTAACGCAGAATTGTGTTCAGTTGTGTATTGCACGCGGTCGTGGTGGTTATTTTATTGTACGAAGTAACGCGAACCCAGAACAGGTCCGGTTTCGCGGAGGATATGGCACCATAGACCACATACACACAGTGAGGCAGATTATTCAAAAGTCCGAAGAGTATAATAAGCCCCTGTGTCTGGCCTTTGTGGACTATGAGAAGGCCTTTGATTCTGTCAAAACCTGGGTTGTTCTGGAATCTTTACAGCCATGCCAAGTAGACTTTTGTTATATCGAGGTGCCGAGATGTCTTTACGACGCCGCCACCACGAGTGTCCAAGTACAGGACCAGCAGTCCAAACCTATCCAACTGCGCAGAGGAGTGAGGCAGGTGGATGTTATATCCCCGAAATTGTTCACGATCATGAGCGCGTTGGAATATATGTTTAAGACGCTAGACTGGAAAGCCCTTGCCTTTTATTAGCATAAACGGCGATTACATCTCACACCTGCGATTCACTGATGACATAGTCTTAGTGACGGAGTCGCTGGAGGAGCTGAACCGGATACTGGACGGCCTAGCTACAGCCTCGCGACGCATCGGTCTTTGCATGAATATGGATAAAACAAAGTCATGATCAATTGCCTCATTGATCCGGGGCCGGTCGTCGTATATGGACACCCTCTCGAAATTGTTTCCAAGTACACTTACTTTGGGCTAATTCTGCAGCTAAGAAAAAACAATTTAGGGAAGCAGGCCAAGCGGAGGATCCAGCTAGGCTGGGCAGCGTTTGGAAAACTACGTAGAGTCCTCTCGTCATCCATACCGCAATGCTTGAAAACCAAAGTTTTCAATCAGTGCATCCTACCCGTCATGACCTACGGAGCTGAGACGCGGACACCCACGAATCCCACGATAGGGTTGATTCACCAGTTCAAAGCCGCTCAGCGAGCTATGGAAAGAGCTATACTCGAAGTCTCTCTGCAGGATAGGCTTCGTAACGAACACATCCGACAGAGAACCAAAGTTTTCGACATAGAGAGTACGAGGAGTAATAGCTAATTTTATAATTTGTGATTTAAAAGACCTTTATATGTTTTTGTACTTTAGTAAATACTAACGCGCAATCGATACTTAAAGTGTTTATTTACTTGTTATTGTGTTACATTTTATCAAAATATCCTAGATATTGAAGACTGTTTTAAAAATTTTTGGTTGATTGTGCGTGTAAATCGCTAATTTCTTGTCGTTACAGCGACACACATTTGATATTTAAAATTGTTCATGGAAATAATACTTATTACATTAAAAGAATTTGATTTTAATAAAAAAATCGTTTTTTTCTATATAATATTCTATTATTCGAATAATATTCGAATATTCGAATAGTTGCCCAAAAATATTCGAATATTCGAATATCAAAAATTTTCGAATATTTGCAAGCCCTAATCGTAATCAATCGACTCTTCCTGACATCTATTGGCGAATAATAATACTATTTTATTCATTGATTTAAAAAGGGAAGATAGGTTACGTTCTCCCAGCGCTTACTCAAAAATTGGCATGTGTTACAACTACACGCAAACACATACGCTCACAGTTATATTTCCAGTCCTGTGCAATACAAAGAAGAACAAAGACGGAAAAACGTATCTAGGACCGAAGTGAGACTGAGACAACAATATTTCACGCGAATCACGACCGCGCGTGCCGCCGGTCAGACGGTGACTGATGTGGGAGAACACAATTTTACACAATTTGAGGTTGCCACTTTCGAGCAACCAGTGCCTCATCTTCGTTTTCAATAAATCAATGATTTTATTCGTGTTTTGAATAATGAAATTTAAAAAACTTTTTTACCATTAGAAAGTTTACTTTTCAGGGAGTGATTTGCTATATTTTATCCCGGAATTCCCACGGGAACAGGAACTACGCGGGTGAAACCGCGAGGCCTTGCTAGTCATTTATATTGTTACCGAGAAATCTATTATTTGTTATATTGTTTTTTTCTCCTTCTACATTAAATCTTCATGGGGAAAAACTGGAATAATGTGTTATAATATAACTATAAAGTTTGCTTTAACTATAAAATACATAACCTATTTACATACATAGGTCTGATTATGATTATGCGTTTATTATAGGAATTGGTATCTAGGTAGGTAGGTACTCTACTTTCGATGGGCGATTCCATTTATCATTGCATGATCATTGCCATTCTTTTAAGTAGCAAAGATGCACGACTTCGCATTTACAGACAAACTGCGCTTCGCTTGTGGTTTTCGAAGCAATCATATGAATTGAATGCTATTTAAATCATGTTAAGGTTTTAAGTATTTGGTTAAGGTGGTTGAAGGTCTCAGAGGCTAATATAAATTATTCTAAAATACATCAGTCAATTTGTTTTAACTGTGTTAATATTTCCTGAAAAAAAAATTACTGTGCTTTATTTTCTTATTTCAGGCACAGGCCTTACAAGATAAAATTGATGCATCCAGTAAAGATAGGGCAATGAAGTGAGTAGGTAGGTAGTAGGTAGTACATTCATCTAAGCGTACAAATGTTTGTATTGTTACAAAAATGATGTGACTGGTCAACCCCAGTCCTTTAAAAACTAGCTGAAGTACTGGCGAGCCAGCTTCATATAGAGTTGAGGAATTATTTCATAAAAATGATCTTACGGTGTAATGTACGCCATAATGGCTGTTATAAATTATTATTATGTTATTTGTATTGTTATTGTATTGTAGGTACAATTTATTATTTGTATTTTTTTATAATTAAATTCATTTCTATTACTTTTATGCCATGGAACAATCTTTATTAATAAATAATCTAAATCTGAATCAGAATTTGAAATCAGCCAAACCCGTCCAACACAGTATCGCTCTTTGGAGCACGGAAGAAACATGCAATCATTTCAAAATTAACCAGTCAAAAAAACGTAACTAAGTACTTACACAAAGAAGAAGAAGATGGTTTAAAATTCCGTGATGTTACCTTCCTGGTAGGAAGTGGAGATGATCATATGAGCGCTAATATGCTTATTATCAGTGGATCATTATGTCGGCAATTATCGAATAATGAGTTTTTTAGATTTACTACAAGGTTCTAACTAACGCACTACCGAAATATTTAATCAAAGTTAAATACTAATGTGCAAAGGCTTATCTTAGGCATAAAAGGCAAGCCAGCAACAAAAGAAGGAATGGAATTATATTACTGGCAAATTTCGCAGTTTATGACTCGTCCGAATCCAAAACCAAAAGATTTTAGATTCGGACGAAATGTACCCACACCGCTCGGACTTGCTGGGGAGCAAATAAAAGAATCAAAAACAATAGTTTTTGAGTTTGATTGTGTTTATAATTTACACAATCAAACTCAAAAACTATTGTTTTGTTAAAAGACAATTTGAAACTACACTACCCTCTATTGGCAATGGGTCGTATCTGATTCTTTGATGAACTGTTAATCTATATGAAACTGTTAATCTATATCTCTATTCTAGGTGTACCACATGTGCGACGGCCTGGGCCGTCAGTTCAGCTACACCTGCCCCAACACGACGCTGTTCCAACAACGCATGCTGGTCTGCGACCACTGGTACATGGTCAACTGTTCCATGTCCGAGCGGGACTATGATGCCAACCTGCTTATAGGTGAGATATCCATGACATACGTTATTAGACTTTGTCCATGATGGACCGATCCGTCTGTTCTACACAGTCATGTTTCAACAACGCATGCTGGTCTGCGAACACTGGTACATGGTTAACTGTTCCATTTCCGAGCGGGACTATGACGCCAACCTGGGGGGTTATGCTCTATGAGCAATTCAACGTCTTACACAGATACCTACGACAAGATATCGGCGGGGAATGGAACAAAACCAATACAGTTTTGCGATATCTTGACGTATCTGTGTAAGACGTTGAATAGGGTATATGTATGTGATTTCAAAATGGCTAAAAAAATATATACGTATTCTCTATTGATATAGAAACATATCTACATATTTATTTTTGCGTTTTGAGATGTTTTTATTGTAGAATTTAACCATTGAAAAATTGGTATTTTAAATCTCAATCGCAAAATTTCAAAACGCTACGCCATTGACTAGAGCGGACGTGACATCACTGTACACATTTCTTTTTTTTTTATTCTGCTTGCTGCACCATGATTTGACACTATTCTGCCCACTTCACATTTCGTATCTTCGATTATTTTCAGTTTTTTCGGAAAACCTCTTTCCTGAGATGATCACTACCGAGGTCGTCACCAAAGGTTTTAATCAAGTGTGTACGTCGACGTCACATAAACATGGCGCCAATATGGCAGCGTTTTTATCACCCGAAAATGATTGTAGTTTTGATTTGTTTTTTTTACCTTGTTAATGCGAAATTCAGTGAGCGTCTTATCATTCTTCGGTTAAATAATGACCTAAAGAATCGATTAAAACAATAAAAAAAATCGATGCATATACCCTATTGGTCATAACCCCCCTGCTTATAGGTGAGATATCCATGACATACGTTATTAGACTACTTATAACCATGACGGACCGATCTGTCACTTCTATACAATACATGTTCCGACCCTGGTAGGAAGGAAGGTGTCAAATGTTCCATGTCCCAGACGGAGAAATGTCGCCAAATATCCATGACATACGTTCTCTTTCTTTCGGCTCAACACTTCAATCCTTATTTCGTTTGGGCAGGTGACTAAAAATAAATCTTACTAAACCTCTCTAAATTGCCCTAAAAACTGTAACTGTTCATGGCGTCCTTATTTTTTTATTGGTGTCACTATTTTTATCTATAGGCTGTTGCTATTCACTAGTTAACCAATTTAAAATGAAATACAAGAGTCCTAGTCGCCTGCGATCACCTCATGAAGGTTTCTCGTAAATTACATGATTAATAGAGTAATTCGCTCAAGTATTTTGCACAGTATACTTTTATGACTAAGGCAGGCTCATTATACTTTTCATTACTTAATCAGCACAATTATAATAGGCCGAGTTCACAGATGCACTCAACCTTGGGCTTCCATAATTGATAGTCTACCTTCTTGACGCCTCTACAAGCATGTTATTTGATACTCGCAAACAATTTAAAATGCATCAATATTCAAATGTAGGAAGGTACTTGAATGCCCACGCGCCGAGGTTTTGCACTTTGTCAGTTTCATCATTTTTGATTGATGATTTTAAAAACAACTCAAGCTCAAAGAATTTCTACGAATTAGGTACGTCACAAATATTTGCGACGCGGCTGCGCCTCGTAGAAGTTTCGTAGTAAAACTACGCCGCCGCGTAGCGTTGTTCTACTACGAAATTTGGGCGGTAGCCGCAAGCCGCGAGTAAATAAGGCGGAAATATTTTTGTTTTTATCTGTCACTCAACGGAGGTGAGGAAAGTTATGAGGTTAGCATCCTATGTTTGTATGTATGTATGTAGCCGATTTTCATTACTGTTCCCGCTGAAGCTATTCATTCGATTTTAACAGAATGTTACCTATGGATTGTTTTGCTACAGTGTCTAACTGTCTAACGAGATAGCATAGATAAGTAACAAAAATTTCATTGTTATTTAATAAGCACAATCTGTGAACACCGCAGTCGGGTTTTTGTTTATTTTATCTTGTTTCGTAGACGACTTAATATAATAATAGATACTACCTCCATTAATTCTTTCATCAAACTTTATCTACCCACAAGATCCACCACGACCTTGTGGCTGAGCGAAGGGCACATTGCGGGATGAACTTGACACCTATTGAGCAGACGGTACCTTAGATTAGACAAACAAGGTAATTAAAAGAAGGGATGCCTCAGTCCAGCAGAGGGATCACAATAGGCTCTAAATAAGATACAATGATACGATATAACAATCATGTTGTTAGTCACAAAGTTATTTATTTGGTATCATACGAGTATGTCAGAGAGAGATAAAATTTCGTAATTATGGGCATGTGTTTTCCTCTCAGAAAAAAATATTTGTCTTCTGTGGTATTCTTTCATCGAAGATAAATAGGGCATGCAAAGCTTTTGCATAGAACCTCTGATAATAATCTCGGCATTGGTAATCCTGACCTGCCTCAAGGTTCAAGATATCGTTAACAAGGCGACGGATGTAATGACATCTCTAAAGCTGAAGAGGTGTGAATAATCGGACCGAGGCGTGAAGATTAATGTAGCGTGCCCACTGGCTACTAGGCTGCTATTTGTGTGTAGGTATTTGTTTACATTTATACAATTATTATTATGAACCTTGACATCTAAGTAATATCTATATATAAAACGCACCGACAGAGCATTATTTTTTTCAGTTCGTTGTTGAAACATTGTCTGCGCCAAACTCGGACGATTCATCAGGATTTATTTGTGTCAAAACAAATTCTTCGAAAGTTGACATAATTATATGAAAACTTCTTTCTTTGACACAAAGATTGGCCTCTAAGTGTTTCAGTTTTTGTTTTTGAAAAACTGGAATAACCCGAAATTTTGCTCTGCTCAATCCGTGCCTATTTCCTTCATTACTAAAACGTGTTTCTTTCATAACTTCCAGGGCAACGTGACAAGCCCTTCGTGTCAGACGAGGAAATGAGCCAGCGTACTCCACGGCCGGACATCCTCTCCGTGCCTCTCAACAACAACTACTACGACGGACTGAGAGAGGCAGAGTCCAAGGTACGTACCTTGTTATGCATATTTCATGAGGCCTAATAGACAACTTCTATCTAGATCAACCCAAGACAGTTAAGAGTAGCTTGTATAAGAAGAATAATAAATAAGAATAAGAATAAAATATATTTTTTTATAGACAGAACATAAGTAGGTATACATTTTAGAGCAAGGAAAAAGAAGAAAGTGTACTTAGGTCCGTCTACAAAATTGGCTGAAGAGGCTCACACCCTCCGGGGTGTCTGTGTGTGTGGTGTGGACTGTCCATGGAACAAACGAGGAGCAATTTATAATAAATAAATAAATAAAATGTTTTATTTCAGACACAGAGATCCTTAGCATGTTTAGTACAAAAAACTTAAAAACTATGTTAGTAGGCACGGCATTTCATCTATCCTACGTATATGTTCTGATGAGTCAAACATTTTTGACAAGACACACATTTATAAACTAACATGACGTGATGACAAATCAATTAATAGGCGAACTTTTAGGCAATATCTTCCACGTCACGCGAGTAAAATCCGCAATTGACCAGCTTATGTATTTTTTAAAGAAAACTTTTGTTTCTTTTTTCAGTACCCACTCCACCCTGGCAATAGCATCGTCGGCGTTCCTGACTCTATAAACAAAGACAAGAACGGCCTCGACAATGGCAAGAATACCTTCCGGCCACCCACCGGCTGGTCCACTCAACGTCCGCGCCCAGACTTGGGCAACATTGATAGTTTAGAAGGCTCGGCGTCCCAACGACCAACCCCGACTGTTCAACCACTAGACAGGGGTACAGGCTCCACAACCAACACGCGAGTGACAGTCACCCCACCCTCCGTCGAGCTGATCCCCCCATACACTCCCCCTACAACAGAATCGTCCGCATCCTCAGAAGAAATGCAAATCGATATTCGCATGAACATACCAGACCCAGTCGTCACATTCATAAACCGATTCGACCCTAACTCCACAGACAAACCGATAACCGACACTGCTATGACTAAAACCGAAATCATAAACCTGAACAAACAGTTACCTGATCCCCAGGCAAGTTCAGAGGAGGACAGGGCACCGAGAAAGAACAAGAACTTTTCCAACAGAAACACAGTCCAAGACAGAAATGTCAAGAGCTCTCCAGATCAATCAAAGTTTGATATCACCAAGGGAACAACCCCGAACGGTATACACGTACCTGATAATGTCCTTCTACCGCCGAAATCCGAGTTCTCAGACTCCCCCACAACAACTGTCGGTCCTCCAATTTACTATGAATGGAAATGGGCAGTACCAGCCTTCGATTTAGAGCCACCGAAACAGGGTAATGACACGCAAACCAACTCTACTCTCTTTCAAATCAAGCCACAATCTCAAGGCCGAAGTCCTTTCAGAGATGTTACAAGACCAACCCCACCTGCCGAAGACCCTACACCAGCGCCAAAGAACGTAGAATACAACATCAGCTCATACTTTGTACCTGATTACGTGTTTCCTTTAGACAAGCCCCATCCGGGTTACGAAAACGATGCAGCGCAAACCTCCTTCCAAGTACAGGTGGCGAGGGAAGGCCGGTCCAGTTATGGGGAGAACCCAGCTTGCCCTCAATGCCATCCCGCGTACCTGAAGCCTGGGTCTTGCGAGCCTTGCATTGTAAGGCGGTAACGATTTGAGGGTAGTCTGTAATTAAGTTTTGGGGGTATTGTGCTGTCAAGATTTTGTTCTTTGCTCTCTATTCATGTCGTCGTTATGTTGCAGTTCGTATGTATTACCTGTCTAGTAACCTTTTAAACTATTGTAGAAAAAAAATAGTAGGTCGAATAGTAGGAAAAGTATCAAAGTAGTCAGATAGGTATCTGTTTAGCTCTACATTGGTAGAGATGTACCTACTCGGTGGGAATAGGGACCGAAACTTTCGCTACAATTTTTGAACTTGTAAATAATTAGATAAATAGGCTCGGCAGCATGATATCTGATAAGCAAGCTATTAATAAATAAAGCCATAATACATAATATTCAGAAAGGTCTTCTCATCTCAGGAATATTTTTTTACCTATCTTGTAAAAAAATAATTCTACCTAGTTTTGTACCAGCAGCACAGTGTTAGCAAAAAGCAAAGTTGCTCTAATATGTTTTTTATAATTTTGAAGGCAGGTGAATAGTCGATACTTATTAATAAAGCCGTAATTTGTCCGTTTCTGCCTTCTTGCATATTTAACTAACTCCATAATTAAGGAAGAAACATATTTACTTAGTTAAGTAACAAAACCAGAATTTAAGATTTAAGTAAAGTAGAATATAATTTATCTAATAAGTAGGTATTGATAGGTGGGACCTACTTTCTATTCTAGCCATGTGTATAACTTATTTTTTAAGATTTTAATTAAAAAACTGAAAATAAAAAACAGACAATGTTTTATTTATATTGCTTGGACACACATGTTATACTATACTATACTAGTACCATGGAGCTGTGTGGTGCTGGCTTAGAATTTGTATCACCCCATCTCTTCCCGCGGGTGTCGTAATGAGGCGACTAAGGAATATCCGACGGGGGGATGGCCAGCAGCGCCCCCTGGAGAACAATTCTACCACCAAACTGTGATCTCCAACCCGAAAGGCCCAGCGTGGGGACTATGGGCACTACCCCCCATTAGATAAACGCCAATAAGGCGCTTATCAGGGGGAGGCCTGCGTCTAGCAGTCGACCAATAAGGTTGAGTTTGAATACCATTGATAACAATTTAGCCTTGCACATCTTAACAGGTAGGTAAGACCTACTTATTTCCACTACACTACTAATCTGGGAATTGAAATGTTATTATAATGCTAACTGCATTACCCCGCTGCTGTATGGCAATGCTGATGCACTGTGGTGCCAGAAGCGCATCAAAAAAATTAACCATCGACTCGTTGATCCGACGACGCGTGATCTGAGATCACCTCCTCGATACGATAGCCACATCAGACCTAGGATCTATCTACTCTTGACTCCGACTCCGAACGGAAGCAAGGGCGTAGTCTCTATCGAAACTTGCATTTGAGCCTCTAGAACAATTATTATCTGAAACTTACGGCTTAGTAGGTATCAGTAAAAGTGTTGGGTAGTTTTATACTTTAAGGCCCATATTAATAAGAAAACTCCTTCATAATTCTCTGTTTATAAGTACAAATTTTACCTAAAATGAGGAATAGCGGTGGAGTAAAGTTACGCACTCGAAAATCGGATTTTATATAAATAAGGCCATGAAACTGCAAATGTGCACGAAACCCACGCCATCTGTACACTGACGGAGACACTATTATACTCTGATTATCACCACGGACGAAGGAAATCACCCCCCTTCGATTACATAGGTCAATGCCATTTGGTTTTGATTGTCAGTGTCAGCCAAACAGGTAGTAAGTAGTCAGTCAGTCAGCGACGCCATTTAAAAAAAATAAAAGTCGGTCAAGTCAAGCTTATTTTATCGATAAATTTTGTAAAATAATTCTAAATTTACTTACAAAACCATACTGTAGAATCTTTTGATAAGATAAAGTGAACTTTTGAAGGTGGTTTTATGAAAATCTTATCTGTTACGACAAATGAAGTAAACTAACCTTACCATGAGCAATACAAACGCTTTGGCTGGGCTAATAGGCAGTTACGGAGATTCCGGGGACGAATCTGACGATGGAACAAGAGTCCCTAGCACCAAACCCAAATCAGCTTACTCCACTCCTATGCCAGCTCCAGGCATGATTCCGAGTGTGTTATCGAAGACAGGCAATCACAACCAGCCGCCTCCGCCGATGCATCATTCACAGCATCATTACGCTCCAACAGGACAGGATCTACAGACAACTGTGCCGAGTGAGGAACCAGGGGGTCCTACGGTCCATCCTTCACCGATTGCGCATTGCCGTAAGTTGTTACTTGTGCTAATAACATCCTTGATTTGATTTTAATGAAACAATAGCTGTGTGATAATGATAAGTAAATTGTAAAGTTCAGTAAGTATTAGTGATCCCCTAAATAATACATACCACAACCTTAATAAACAGGATAAAGGTTTCTTCATCTTTTTTACTTTAGTCTACATACCAAGGCGGTTCCATCCATGTCAATGTTTTTTTTTAATGATTTGACCTTTTCCAAGTGTACATTTATTGTATTTATGGAAATACAGCATGTTTGAGTTGAATTCTGTGTGATGTAAAACTAATTTATTATAGCAGATATTCTAGTCACATGTCTTTATGACTTTTTTTCTTTTAAGTCTCTGATAGATGCTTCCTGAGAGGCTGCAGCTGCTGTCATTATTTCCTCTTTGACTGTGCTGATATGAAAGACGTCATTGTCCATAGTTTCTTAAGAACCATGGTGCTTTTATGAGATTTTTAAAGCACCATTATGGATGCCCTGCCCACAACTCTATAGAATTCTGGTGCAGTTTAAACATAGAAAAATAGCTTGTAAACTCTTATTAGATAAACTTTGTGTAACTTCCAGCTTGGTTAGCTTGCTACGATGAAGGCACAGGTTTCACATACTACTGGAACCAGACCACCAATGCTGTGACCTGGGAGGCTCCGCCCGAGTATCTCCTGGCACTCAAGATAGCGCAGCAACAGATGCAAACTTCAGGTAATATTATGTACATCTTAGCTCATTGATAAAATGATATTAGTCAATACACAACAATAGAAAACAACAAGAACACCCTTAATTAAATATCTGTAGATCATACAAACACACATTTGACATTTGTTTAGACAATTACCCCCGGTTTCTTTACGTTAAGCACGCAGGTTATATTCCGCGAGATTAAAATTCACGCTGTCAGATTCCGCAGTGCGTATATAACAAGCCGTTGACTATCCATTCAATGTGACAAGCGTTCGAGAAACCGGAGGTTAGTTTGTCAGATCAGACAAGTTGGGTGTTTTAAGTTTGAATGGAGTCACCATTTAATTGTATATGATAAACTGATTGTTCTAAACTTAAATAGTTTTTTTTCTGGGTTTTCTAAATATATTTATGTTATTTCGGAGTAAAAACAAAGAACATAATTGTTACCAAATCTACGGTCCCACACAGGTACCACAGATGTGTCAGCAGCGGAGTGGCAACTCTACCAGCAGGCTCTCATAGAGAAGCAGAATGCAGCCAAATTACCTGCAAAGCCAGCCAGCAAGTCCAAGAAAGACAGAACCAGCATTGACAAGAATGGCAAAGCTCACAGCCGGAAGAGGTGTTACAGTGAGGATGAAAATGAGTAAGTTGCTTTACATTGTGTATGAATCATCATAAAATCAAAGAAAGAAGTCGTGCCATAGTAACATGAACAGTACTGGCCTACTAAGAAAAGTAATAATCACACTGGTTTGTGCCTGCAGCTTCGCACGCATTGTTTCGCATATAAAATGCTAGTGCTAGTGTGATGAGAAAGGTCAGATGTTTGTTATGTTTGTCTTTACGTCACAATTTTTGTACAGATGTACCTAGATCAACTAAACAGACCTGGATTAACTAAACAGCGTACATTTTTAGCGTAAAAAGGCGTGGGTATAAGCTTGTTTGTTCATAAATAAGAAAGAGTTAGAAAAACATGCAATTAAACCTCTAAATGAACTACTACTTGTTTTGCAATAACTCGTTCTCACAAGGTTTAATTTATAAACCATTGTTTAGCGCTGTTTTTAGCATAGTATTCGAGTGCATAAATTCATTATCAATAAATCTTTACAATTACAGGAAAATAGAACTTATAACCTCATACCACAACTCTGACTCGGAGTCAGATACTGAACCTAGCCCAGCGAAGGCCCCAACAAAGGTGTCTGTGAAGGCTCCAATAAAGGCCTCAATAAAGGAAGCAAAGCCACCGCCTCTCCCTCCAAGCAAGCCTGCCAAGGTTGCTCCGAAGAAAGTCAAGATGAGGCCTGTGGAGCATGGGCCGGCACTGCCTCCTAATCAAAACTATACTGTGCCTATTGGTCCAGAGATGCCACCCGACCTGACACCTAAAGTAGTTGAGAAGGTTGTCAATAGTCCCAAGAGAAAAGAGGAAAAAAAAGAAGTAAGATTTTTGTCACTTTTCCAACATTTCAGGCTTTTATATCAAAAAACTGTTTCGAGCTTCTCTGCTTACAAATATATTCCAAGAATATTCTTCGATTTTATAACCTCTTCGTATACATTTTTTTAATCAAATTATAGATAAGTACACTATTCCTGTGAATCCTGAGTGTATATATTATATAAACATAAATCATCAACACCAATGATGACAAAATAACACTGAAATCTGCGCACAAATAACTCTCCAATAGTGTTGGAATCTCTTGAGCATATCTACAATTAACCTAACAGTTTCTGTATTTATAAGACTAAACCATTTGAAACAAGTTTTTCATGGAACAAAGATCCAAATGCGTCTTTGTGCTATGAAAAAATATCTCTCTTAGTTGTGTTATTTTCTATTCATTTGAGTAAAAAATATCACAAGGTGCAGTCGTTATGGGTCCTAACTCTATTGTGATAGTTATCTCGCTCAGTGATGGTCAAAGTTTTCAATCTGAGGTGTAAAACACAGCCACATTGCCTGACTTACGCACATTTTCTCTTAAAAGATTTTTGAATCAGTCTATTTGACTTCTTACAGGAAATACCCTCGAAAATGGAAGCAGAAGATAGTGAAGATGAAGAAGAGAGCTCTCTTCTCAAAAGACTAAAGGATAAAGCAAAACTTCTAGAAAAGCTAGGAGGCGAACTACCGACAGGGCTCGAAAAGATCATCAAAGAAACAGACTCCGGAAACTCTACGCCCATCAAAACCATTGATGACATCAAATCTTCAGACATCGACGACCTTCTAGAAGAAATAGAAAAGAAGGAACTTCCAAAATCCAGAAGCAAGAAAATAGATATGTTCGATGAAAACTCGCAAGGTAGCACAGGCAGTGCCAAAAGCTCCATTAAAAGCGGTACCAGCACGCCGGTTTTACCCAAACCTTTGTTCCAAAGTAGCAAAAATATTAAAGAAACTCCCGCCCTTTTTCCAAGTGCTGACAAAAACATAACAGAAACTCCTGCCCTTTTCCCAAGTGCTGACCAAGACATAACCGAAACTCCGGCCATTTTCCCTGGTACAGACAAAAACATAAAAGAAACTCCTGCCATTTTCCCAAGTGTTGACAAAATCATAACAGAAACTCCTGCACTTTTCCCAAGTGCTGACAAAAACATTACAGAAACTCCTGCACTTTTCCCAAGTGCTGACAAAAACATTACAGAAACTCCTACCCTTTTCCCAAGTGCTGACAAAAACAAAACAGAAAATCCTGCTCTTTTTCCCAGTGCTGACAGAAACATAACAGATACTCCTGCCTTATTCCCAAGTGCTGAAAAAAACATAACAGAAACTCCTGCCCTTTTCCCAAGTGCTGACAAAAACATAACAGAAACTCCTGCCTTATTCCCAAGTGCGGACAAAAACATCACAGAAACCCTTACGCTATTCCCGAGTGCGGATAAAAACATTCAAGAAACCCCTGCTCTATTCCCAAGTGCAGCGAGAATTGAAGAAACCCCGCTAGAAAAGGACATCAAACCGGAAGTGGCGCCTATAGTCACGGAAAAGAAGGGGGCGAACTTATATCTATCAGATCCAAGCGAAGTTCTTGACAGACCGCGAAAGAAGCTTCGCATTTCAAACTCCGTACTACCCGAGCGTAAAAGAATCGAAACACCGTCGTATACGACAAAATACTCACAACACATCGAGGGGTTTTCAAGCGAACGTGTCGGCTTAGGCTTCAGCCAAAATAATGAGAGTGTAGAAGCACCCAAAGCAAAGACTATTAGCTACGGGAACGGTCTGCAGTTCACTAAAGGCGAGGTTCTGAATGACAAGAATGAAGAGATGGATACTCTGACGGACCTGGTGGAAGCCAAGTTGAAGCACTTGGATGAACTGCAGCCGGGGACTATATCGGCGATTCAGGAGATGCTGATTCAAGTGCAGGTCAGTTTTACCGATACTGTTTACGAATCAAATCAAATCAGATCAAAACTTTATTTGCTAAAATGTTCATACAGTACCTAAGTCTTATATTTGTAGTTACTACTACATTCTGCAACAAAGTGCGTGCAAATTTCACAAAGGATATAAAATAGGTTTAACATAATTTAAAACAGACTTACACAATTTACACATATTAGACGTTCGATTGACTACAGTTTACGAGCTACAAAAACCAACCAAACACCCAAGTTAACACAAAAATAAACAATTAAAGATGGCTATTTCACCGTATAATAATAATGTCAATGGAATAACTTCAACTTCTTAGCTTCTTTCGAAGCCAAGCTAGCAAGTAAGACTTACTACCCCACACAATGTCCTTTGTGTGTGTAAGGTCTCTTACACCTTTAAAATAACAGATGTTGTTGATTGATAAATGGTTTTATTTCCAAACCACTACGAGCTAATTATATTGATAAATGAGGCACGCGCCCGGTGTGATGGGCTAACATGAACTGATGCGAGCGCGTGCGTTGATAGTTCGACAATAAGGGAAAAATGCTGCAAAAATGAAAAGGTTGCACCGTACATTGTGACTGATTTGATAGCTTGTTTGGATAAGTTGTAGGTTTGGGCCTAAACTCGCCATGACAAAGCCACAGATAATATATTACTCAGCCCACCCACATGTCATGTGGACGAACATTTATGTTGCACTATAATAGGCGCTCCCATAATTTACATACAAGTCAAAGCCCCAAAACAAAATATAGCCGTTTATTTATTTATTTATTTATTTATTGAACACCAACACATTGTACACTAAAACTAACTTACAGTAACCTTAATTAAAAACATTTCAAGTGTCAGTGTAATTATAGGTGAAGACAGCATGCCGTTATGAATCCTCTATTTAAGTGACATTCAGTCTTGTTCTCAATTCTATTTCATTCGGTGAACACTCACTGCTTGACTTGCTGAATAGAATGGCGAATTGGAGAGCTTCTCTATTTCTCCATTCCGTTAAGTCTTGTGTAATTTATTTTCTTAATGAGACAATTTTAATCCTAAACCTCAACCTCAACAGCCAATATTGGTTCACAGCTCGACTCAGGACTTCCCTTAATAAGCGCCTTATTAGTTGTTATCTCATGGAGGTTATGCCCATGATTGTATATATGTTCTGAATATCCCTGAGTCGCCTCTTACGACACTCGCGGAAGAATTGGGTTGACGTTCTGAATGTCTTCTCACGAATGTACGTGTTGTTCCAGACCCTATTTTCTTTATGAGACGTTCTTTTTAATCCTGTACGGTGCAACCGCATCATTCTATCATGTCAGCATTTTTCCCCTATTGTAGCATTGTCAAACCTCAAACTCAACAGCCTAATTGGCTCACAGCTGGACTCAGGACTCCCTAATAAGCGGTTTATTAGCTGTTATCTCAGGGGGTAATGCCCATGATTGGTCTGCATATCTTACGACACCCGCGGAAGATTTCGGTTGACGTTTTGAATGTCTTCTCACGAATGTACGTGTTGTTCCAGACCCTAGGCGCCGCGTTCCGTGCCGGCGCCCTCACCGCTGCGTACTGGCACGGCTGGGCGCGCGCGTGCGCCGACGCGCTGGCGCGCCACGAGGCCCGCGCCGCGCCCCCGGGCTGGACGCCCGCCTTCCAGAGGTACTACACTGCTGTTACTTGATATTACACTACCAGTACCTACATACTTGTGATCTGCCTCTCAGTGCTGAACTGAATCGGGTGAACGAATCTTGTGGACGCTTACGCTTATCGTACGAAGGCTTGAGGGCGCATTCCGTGCTATTTTGTGAAAAGGATAGTCATAGGATTTCCCGCGACAGAGCATACGTTTTTGGAACGACGTCAGCGCAAAGATGATGTTTTTGTATATTTACAAGATAACTACACAATTTATGAAGAAACCCAACTAATACAGACATTATGGGGGGCCAGCGATAACTTTGGTCGATGGTGGTTACTAAAGTGTTTTGAAACGTGCCCATATTGGCATACAGCTGCATGGGATTATTGAACATCTATTGCGATAGTTTGAATACCTACTAAGAAATTCTATGTAATTTTTTTTTATCAAATTTGCTATTTTATACTTTTTGAACTCCTCAAATTGTTTTCACGCGATAAAATAAAATGATCCTATGGCCTTTGCCTTGATCAAAATTTTTCATGCCAAATTTTTTACTCTAAAAAGGAGCTGATGTTTAAAAAAAATTGCACTTGTAACTCCTCTGGTTACAGTGCTCCCGTACTATCCCAGTTTAAAAAAAAACTTGTTTAAAAAAACAAGATTAGGTACACCACCAATGCACAGAAAACCTGAAATACCTAAAATGACTGAGTATCTTTCTAGAGACAAGAAACATGCTTTGATCGACAAACTGATCTAACGCAGAACGCCGTTCAACGCCATCTTTCTAAATTATATATTAGTTAGAGTCGGAGTCAAATCGTAAATTTTTTAGACTTGCAAAATAAGCATATAGACAAGTCATTTTTTTCTATATAAACAGCTTGATAAATAGTAATTAATATTAAATAAGAAATAAGGTGCAATTGACACTAATTCACTTCAATTTTTTGTCCACTAGCGGTGTGTTACTGCACTTGCGTTTTACACTGATATATCTTATGTCTTTTTGATTTATGTATCCATTTATGCTTTTGTATTTATGCGCACTTGACGTAAGAACTGCGTAACAAAAATTCCTTCGCGCAAATTTTATTTTTTTGTTGAAATTCAAATAACGTAGAAGTTTTTTAGTCTTACGAGTAATGGTACGCTGCTGATGCCGTCAATTGGGCATAAATCCAATACGTAAGTAAATATTTAATGGGTTTTCTTTGGTGATGTAAGTATAAACTCGTCAATATGTCATTTTAAACATTTTTGTACCTACCTACTCGGTTTTATAGCTAAGTAATAAGATGATTTCTAATATGTTTGTAATATACCTACTGCGAAATAAATAACTCAAAATCAGTCATAGTTTTTCCTTGTTATGTTTTCCTTACCTGTTTGTTTTTGTTGGCTCAAGATTTTATAAAAGATTTACCTTTTCAATAAATTTACTAGTAGAGTCAACTAGAACTTAGAACCACGAGCAAATGAATTCAAAATACAAGATAAGACTACTGAAGACCAAAGAAGAAACGAAATGACTGACACTGAAAATACAAAATGGCGGTCACTCCGCGTCTGAAAAAAGAAGCCTGAAGAAAGAAATCTTCGCACCGAGGATTTTGGTGAGACCCATAATTATTTACCAGAACTTACGACTTTTCGAGATGTAATGCTTTGGTCTTTTTCAGAAGGAATCTCGTCCAAGTTGTCGCAAAAACGCATATAACTTGGATGGGAAGGGAGGGGACGCGATCGTTGACTCGGTCGATACGGCAATGGTTTAAGTATAAACTGAACAGTTTTGTCTATTAGATTTCTAAGGCCTATGAATGTTGGATAGTGGTCTTGAGATTTTATTTAGTTAGCTAGGATAAAACCATGTAAACTGGTATTTGTATTTATTAACTTGATTTTGCAAATAAACTTTGCTTGATGAAAAAGTACATAGCCTCTTTACCATCAAATCACACCTACATAAATTAAACCACCCTAATTCATTATTATCGTCTGAAACCACTTCAAATAACTAACAGTGCAAACCATAATAGTCAGTCGCGCAATGAAAATTCGTATGACCTATATACATATTAACTGTATTATTATAAAAAAAATGTTTAAAACAGTGGTCATTTGTCTTGGAAAATCTCAGCAAAAAAAAAGAAAATCTTCATCAGTAGTATTATGGTTCAAACATTTACAATTAAAATTTGGTTACTTTAACTATTAAGTCATGGAAAATGGCTCTGCGTTACTGATTTCACGCAATTCTGCCAGTGTCCGTTTTAAGATTATCGTAACGTTAGCCTTTACGCGTGCATTTTTACCCGAATCGGGTAAAAATGCACGCGGAAAAGGGTTATGAGTCTGCCACCCTTTTTTTATGTTTGTAGCCAATTTGTATGTTCCCACATAGCGCTGAAACTGCTCGTTCGATTTCAACAATTGAGGTATCGATTGATTCGTCTCAATACCCCGTTGGTTATAGTGTACCTATATGACGTCAGACGATATTGAGTGTCTAACGAGACAGCGGGGTCTAAGTAAGGATCGAAAATTTCTTTGTTAAATTAATAAACAATCGGTCAACACCGTAGTCGGGTTTTAGTTTAGTTTATCGTGTGGAAAATTTCCGCGCCCATAACACTTGTGTCAAAGGGTGTATCGTGAGCTTTACAAATGAAAAGACTAAAAAATCTCAAGGCCACCGCCCATCGTACAAGGCAACCTCCCCCCTCCCATACAGACATTTGTACGTACTCTTCTATCCCAGGTCTGCGGGGCGGTACCGCTACATCCGAGCGGACGGCTTCGAACAGTGGGAGTACCCGGCGGTGGCTGACACCGACATGGAGATCTGCACCACGCCGCCTCCGCCGCCTGAGGTATGTAACCCCCCGGGGGACCCTTGTGACGTCACTGCCTTTGCCTACACTGAAAACCAGCGCTGAGTAGACACACCAGGTCCATCCAGGAAAATGCTGAGTGTGGGCCATATTTGCCTGCTACGCACAAAAATTAAGTATAAATCTAGAATTAATTTAGTGAAGTAAATTGTGTGTAGTTTGGATGGCAAATAAAATGATTTTCTTTCTTCTTCTAAAAGTTAGGGGGCTTCAAGTCCCTATAAACGTAGTGTAGGTCGTAGGTCGCCCTCCGCTTAGGTGGGAGGACGATATGCGAAAGACTGCTGGCAGATGGATGCATCAAGCTGAAGACAGAGCCCTATGGCGTTCATTAGAGGCCTATGCCCAGCAGTGAACTAATATAGGCTGATGATCATGAGCAAAGTACATTAGCGTATGATGACTGCAAGGTATCGCACGCCATGCTAAAACAGAGAGTACCCACAGTGAGCGACCAGAATATCTCCTAAAGTTAAACGCTATTAATTTTGCAAGAGGAGGCACTATTTATGTATTATCTAATGGCATAGTTGACATCACCAATTTCCACGGTGGGGCTGCTAACCTGGACACAAAATAATCTTAAATACGTTACTTTTCAGGAGGAAGCCCCGCCCCCACCGCTTCCACCGCCGCCGCCGCCGCTGCCTCCGCCGCCGCCTCCCCCCGCGTCCCCCCCAGCCCGCGTGGAGACCCCCCCGCCCCCCGCCTGGCACGACCCCCCGCCGCCCGGCTGTGACGACATGCCCATGCCTGTACCGGTGAGTACTTTAAACCCGTAGAGATTATAATAGTACTAGCCATAGAGAGACTCTAGACAGACACAGGAGAACCTAAGTGACACCTGCAATGGATAGGGATGGGCAATTATGCGCGCTACTATGCGTAAAATATGTCGATAAGAATTCAATTCTTGTGAAATTTAACAAGCACTCTATGTAGGTACCATAAAATCTCGATGTTTAAACCTAAATAGTCATTTCTTCACTGCGCCGTCGCCCCTCACAACAAAGGTGGTAAGCACAGGACACTGCGAACTAAACCATCTGCTGGACAATGATAGGTGGCGCTATATAACCTAGGCGAATTAACATGGTACCTGGTTCGAACAAAAACTTATAAAAATCCAATAAAATAATAACAAATAACAGCAAGAGAATAACTTAAAACAGTGGCCCAACAAAAGGCTTGTTATAATGACAACTTATACCAACTACAACTTAGGGGGGCGCGGCCTATTATGTTAAGGGAAGGGATTTCAGGTATAGAGACTTTCGCCACGGAAAAACTGCACAAAATACGGGCTAGGGGTGCTCGTAAAAACGATAATCGACGTTTCTTTTTCATTTTTACGCAAGCATCTGATGTAAGTGACATAAGGTAAGTTTTTTCATGAAAACGACTCAGAAACTTCTTTTTTTGTTTTCGTAAAGGCCTCCTACTTTACTTACAATTATACTGTAAAGTTACTGTGATACTAAGATACTCATCCAATAAAAATTCGGGTCATATACATAATAGATTCAGGCGTTACTTGCTTGCGGAAATCTACTGTAAATATAAGGTCGAAAATTATTTACTTAAAATTGCGCGAAAAACCTCCGATAAGATCTAACAAATTGTAGTGAGCGTTGTAGAAGATCACACCAACTACAAAATGAAAGCAAGTCGTCAACTAGTTTCGTCTCTACGAGACATTATCAAGGCACTCGATCTTGACACTGACAGCGCCAAGCAACGGCGGAGTCAACAAATTGAAGTGAATTAAAGTCAACTGCACCTTATATCCTATTTGATAGCAATTACTTTATCAAGCTGTTTATATAGTAAAAAAAATGACTCGTCTATGTGCTTATTTTGTAATTCTAAAGAAATAAACGATTTGACTCTTGACTCTATTGAGTCCACCAGAAATGTTGCGTTTTTCGCGGTATTGGAACGGAATATGTTTTTCTTTTTACGGGTCATGTTTGCACTGTAATAGGTTGCAGTTGCAAGCGGTATTGCAATGTAGTAAGTAACAATATGCTTTAGCACTCTGGCAGGATACATCCTGCCATAGTATTTGCTAAATATTGGCCATTTTTGTAACCATATTCTTGTGTACCCAAGTGTATTTAGTATGTCAACTCTGTGTTATGTGTAATGGTTGCCTTTTTACTTTTATTTACTTTACTTAACTGTATCAAAATGTCCCGTTTACTAATTATTCTTTCTCCTACCTACAGGAACAACAAAAGAAGACCAAACTGAAAGTGCCCAAACCTCCAAAAGAGCCCAAAGTTGAAATGGGAGATGAACTTCTCTCTTTCTACAGCGACCTAGCCGAGCTGGAGAAGCAATCTCCCACGCCGACAAAATCGAACACGCCTGAGCCCCCAGAAAGGGTCCAGAAAGTAGAGAAAATAATAGAAAAGGTGGAGATATTGGAGAGAGTTGAGAAGCTGGACAGAGTTGACAAAGTCCGGCCGAGAGAAAGAGAACGGGAAAAGAAGAGTCGGGAGAGAGATTCTTCTGTGAAGCATGAAAAGGATAAATCTAAGAAGAAGAGCAAGGTAGGTGTTTCAGTTTGTTTGCTTTTGTCTACGGTGTCGGTGTACCTAAGTCATTATTACAGCTTGATCGGAACACGAATAAAGGTCCTCAAACTTTATTTTTATTTCAAATTTTCATGTAGGTACTGTGTGTTCCTTGTATTACCTATAAATTAACATAGAATTTAAGACAAATTACTAACAAAAAATGGACCTAAATTGTTGTCTGATTTAATAAATGAATTATTATTATTATTTGATATTTTTATCTGACTTTAAAAAAAAGGAGGAGTTCTCAATTCGATTGAGCTTTTTTTCTGTTTTTTGTAATTATGGAAGTAAATGTAATCGACTTTTAACTATTACAAATATTTTTCTACAAATACCAAGCGTTTCTCGACCGAGAATTATAACTTTTTGGTATACAACCATTCATTACAGGATAATGTTATCCGTAATTCCTCACTTTTTAACCGACTTCAAAAAGGAGGAGTTTCTCAATTCGACTGTTTTATTTTTTTATTTTTTTGTGTTTGTTGTTGCCTCAGAACTTTTGACTGGGTGGTCCGATTTTCATGATTACTGACTTTTTTATATGAAAGCTGGTGGTGCTTCCCATGTGGTCCCATTTTAATTTGGTCTAGCTCTGAAAATGGGATCCATGAAAATTCACGAAAAAACTATAAAAAATTAAGTTTGTTTATAGTTTTTAAAAACAAAATTACTTATTATTCGGCTCTGTCTAATACGTTATGTTTTGTTCGCAGTTAAAAATCTCAGCTGGAAGGGGAATGAAGAACAAAACGGTATCCAACTTGGTCGCGAAATGGCAGCAAGTGGCTGAGGAAATACAATCTGATTGATTAACTAAAAATAACCTATAACGACTCTTGTACACACACGCTTGTTTCGCCGAAACAATCTACGGCTAGCTCGCCGTGAGAAAGCACGGTCGTCAGTGTTGTATGATCGCTATGGAAGCTTGATGAATGCCCATAATCCCCACGCTGGGCATGCGAGTAAGGGATCGCACTATGGTCGTCGAATTATTCTGCAGGGGTCGGGTCGCCCTCGGTGGATATCCTTTACTCGCGTCTTACGACACCCGAAATTGGGGTGGTGCAAAATCTAAGCCAGCATAACACAGCATGGGCGAAAAAGCGGTGTGTCAACAATTTTCCATAGTGATAAATACAACAGTTCACACGACCACGGCTTGGACCCAGCACGGTGCATTCTTAAAAGCCGCCATACACAGAAATCGTGGCCGGACCGGAGGCGAACCCAACCTTTGCTTCCGGCCCGGCCACGGTTCTGTGTGTGGCGGCTTTAAACCTTAGATTTTGATGGAGAAAAAACGTAAGACCAAAGGGCCTCGGCCATTACAATAACGTGCTTTCCTATACGAATATGCCTTTTAAATCGTTTTTTTATATTCATACTACGGTTTATAACAAAATAGACATTATATTAACGTTGAAACAGAACAAACTGGTTTGTACGTGAATATTTTAAAGTTTACATTAAATGTTATTGTAAGATTCATAAATTACAAGTAATAAGTAAGTAAATTTAGCTTAATTATGAAAAGATGTGGTTATTTCTATTTATACAATACTAGCTGCGCCCCGCGGCTTCGCACGTGTTGTTCCTATGGAAACGTTTAAAGACTGGAACTGATTTATAAAATATAAATCAGATTCCAGGATTAGAATTACCTGTATGCAAAATTTCAGTCAGATCCTTTCAGTAGTTTTATGCTTGAAGAGGTAACAAACATCCATCCATACATCCAAACTTCGCATTTATAATATATGTGTAAAGTAAATAATAGAGTATTCACTTCACACATATATTATACGTCTACGATGCAGTAGTTATATGCCAGCGCCATAGTTAAATTAAGGACCGTATTATGAAAGCTTGCTCAGTCATAGTTCTATGCTTGAGTGATGTTTATGCTAAGTATAGAAAAGCTTTATTCAAGCATGGATTGATGACTGAGAAAACTCATAACACGGGCCTAATTCAACAAGCATTTAGGTACCTACCATAGATTGATTATGATGGTGTCTATTTAGATGTTGCCAAAACTAGACTAAACTAATCCGACAGGGCTAAAAATGATGCCATCCTTATTGTATTGATCGTTATGAGAGGGACAGCGATATTGATTTTAGTACTGATTAATTAGTTTAGTATTTGCGACATCTGAATACACAGTAGACACCAATACCTATAATGTATCCTCAGAAAAGTATGAAATGACAACTTCTAATTATGTATCTAGTAGGTATAGCTCAATCGGCTGCCTTATCGCCGATAACCTTTAGTCTGATATTATTATTATTATTTATAGGTACTTATGTGGCCAAAATGTACCAAAAATCCATTAAATTAGGCAACCAATGAAATGGCGTAAAGATGACGCGACGTAAAACCGACTGGGTAATTGCAATTGAGAAATTTTACATTGTTTCAATTGATTCTTCACATTAGGCGTTTTGTATCCAAATATTATATGAATTGAGTTAGTTTTAAGCATCTGTAAATATTCCGAATATTTTATACATATAAACGCGAATAAATATAATTCTTAGAAAATATTTAGTTGTATTATTGTAAAATCTTTATTGCAATATATCAAAGTGATTTTCAGATCATTTTGACTACTCTAGACGCCCATATCAACGCTGACTGTACTACCTACCTACCTTGTCAAAGGAACCTAGGAAATATTGGTTAGACCATCGAGGCCCCAGTCATCCTGTAGCAAAAAACTTAGATAGGTAGTTACGCGGTTATATTTGAAAGCAAATTACACAGAACAGTACTCTTGGACACTTATTATTACGATTTCTGTGCTTATTATACACAATGGAAATGGTCAGGGGTTTCCAAACTTTTTGTAACATGTCTTCAATGATTTGTCGACTGAATCTTCAAAAATGCTCCAGCTAGGTACTTCTTATAAATTCGTGTAGTTTACAGAAATCTTAATAATAGAACCTTATTATTACAAGTTCTGTGGTGTAGTCAGTAGGTCATCGCTCCATAAACCGCTCCACTGTCGCCCGGCACGAATCACCCCAATTTATGCGCAATACGGCCAGGCTATGTTTATGAGCACACGATAAAATACGCGATAAACCCAGATTTGCGAGGCTATATTTATTGACTATTATTTATTTACCTACTAGTGTCTTCCCGCAGTTTCTTGCTTGGATAAAAATATGTTGGTAGGTAAGGTAGGTAGGTACCTAGTTAAACCAATAATAGGTAAACCTCAGTAAGTAGATGAAAGAAACGAATAAGTTCAAGTATTTCATTTTTTCAGCGATAACACAACCTCCTCAACCTCAAGCTCAACAGCCTGAATTAGTCCACTGCTGGACGTAGGCCTCCCTCTGATAAACGCCTTATTAGCGTTTATTCAGCCGTTTTTTCATGGACCTACTATTTTCTCCTATTAGTAGGACCACGAGGGAGACCTATTCCTGTCTTTCCTATTATATACTATAAATAGAAACAACCAATAATTTATACACCCTGTATATTAAAAAAAAGGTGGCCAGTCCTATCTTAGTTTTTCTAAAAACTGGCCTACTGTTATATCACCGTGAATTAATTGTAACTGGCATTTTAATATGAAATCATCGCGATCTAATTCTTCTTTTCGACGTCGTGATGCATCACTTGTTCTTTCGCTTTCCATATCCATTATTGCATTTATCAACCGCAGGATCGAAACTGGTAAACGCTTTTTAACATTCTTGTTTAGTTGAGAGTGCCAGCTTTCAACGACATTATTTGTACGGTGACGTTCACCATATACGCACCATGAAGATCTGTAATCTTTGTTCTTCCACCATGTTCTTTCCATATATTTCAAAAATTTTGTAATTTTTAGGGAACTGGTGCTTTCATTCTTGATATAATCAATACCATTTTCTATGAGATTTTCAGGTAGTAGAGCTAAACCCTTACATAATCCGACAATTATTTTTTCTAGTTTTTCCTTAATTTTAAGTTTGACTTTGGAATTTTTCCAAATGGCTTTCGATAAATGAGCAAAACATTTTTTTAATATCACTTCCGGGAAAATGTTCATCAAAGCATTGGCAATAGCGATTTCAAAGTCCAAATGAATTTTTTTGGAGTCCAATCAGGTATTGTGATTTTATCATAGCTAAAAGAGCAGCATACGACTCTTGCTTTTTATCAGACATGAGGGCATAAACAAGTGGTACTACTTTCGTTTCTGATGACGAAGCACCAAGGTCTCCGTGAATTGTAAATAGTTGCTCAAACGGTTGAGGACAACTCTGAAAAGTTCCATCGACGAAGAACTCCTCAGCTTCTCCTAAAAGCTTTCTGCCTTCATTCGAGCAAAAAACAGAAATGCGACAACTTCCATTTAGGTATTCTGCTAAAAGATAACTCGACAACTGTTCTGGTATTTCCACAGACTCTACATTCTTGAAATTTGTCCTTTTTCGACTTGTATACAAAGCAGTTTGTATATTTTTAAGGGGTGGCACCGGAAGTACGAAATGTATACCTTTATCTTCCAATTTCTTCTTTTCTTTTCCATATATTTGCGTAATTGGAGTATCAGCAGAAGAAGCTTGTTTCTTCATTTTATTTATCGCTTCGTCGATTTGGTTTTTGGTATAACTGACTTGACAGGAATGATCTTTTTCTTTAATAACTTGTCTTCCCTGCAGAGAAACAAATTGAATATATCTGATTATCCTGGGGGTAAAAATTAGCCATATGTTCTAGTCCGAGTCATGGTGTACCTATATATTATGTATTATGTTCATCCGAATCCTTTAATCCGTCCGTCTCACTATCTCGAATGCAGTGGGTTATGAGACTCAAATAAAAAATAGGTAAACAATAATACATTACTAACCTTTAGAGTCACTGATCCCCGGCATTTTTCTTTTTTAGACCATCTACAGTTCCATAAACACCACTTGTTTTATACTCTCTTTGCTTGTAGTACTGCCGTCCTGCATATAACAGTACTGTTCCACCTTTTCTCTTTATAAAAGATATTTCCTCAGACATTATTTTCGAAGAAAGCCAAAGAAATAATGGAAAGTCAAATATAAAATAAATGAACTGATATGAAGGATGACATTATTGACTGACATCAGCCTTTAAATGGAAAAGAGGTTAAAGTGGCCACTTATATTAAACTTCTTATCCTTAGAGCATTTATGTAGGTACTACTTAAATGTTCTATATTATTATCATAGGAGTAACGAGAAACTTATACAGGAGGTAGATTTTTGATTCACCCTTGAATAGGACAGACAGAAATAGGTCTCCCTCGTGGTCCTACTAATAGGAGAAAATAGTAGGTCCATGAAAAAACGGCTGTTTATTCTAATTCTAATGCCCAGGCGGGGCATGCGGGTTGGGATCGCAGTGTGGTGGTAGAATTGTACTCCAGGGGGCGCTGCCGACCGCTCGCCTCTTACGACACCCACGGGAAGACATGGGGTGGTGCAAATTCTAAGCCAGCACCACACAGCTGAATATAGAAAGTAAAGTTAACAAATTATACCTATAGTAAACGGGAGGCAATAATGTACGAAAAAATATTGTAGTAATTGGTCGTGCATTATTAACACGTGGCAAGCTTTGACAACCTGATAGATAATGCACGGCCCGATATTGTACCCCCCGATAATTAGAAGATTAATACGGATTATCAAGGTGTAGGTACGTACGTTGGCCGTGTGATAAATTGTTGTGCCTGTGTGTGTGACCCTAGTTAACAGTATGGCAGTAGATACCACTCCGCATCCTGAATTAGTGTTGCCATCTTTCGTATTTTTAATAAATAGGTATACTTTTTTTGGACTAGTCTCTGCAAATAGGTGTTTGTAGGAAAATACTATAATTTACCTATGTGCTTCAACACACGAGGAGGGTTACGTACATTTATGTACCTCTAAGTTAGTTAGCTATCAATTTGACGACCTCTGTGGCGCGGTGGGCGAAGGTTTGTCTGCGACGCAGGAGGTTGCGGGTTCGATCCCCTACAAATGTTTGTATGATCTCCAGATATTTGTTCAGGGCGTTCTGGATGTTTTATATGTATAATAAAAAAATATCTAACTGTAGTGTATCGTATGAAGTACGTACCTATATTAGTTATCTAGAACCAATAACTCAAGTTCTACTTAGCTTGGGGCTAGACAATGCTTTGTAAATTGTCCAGCATTATTATTATTATTAATTTACCTAGTTGTTATCATTACGGACGCTGTAAGGAAAATAATTTATTACTTAGCTTCCCTCTCTGTTCCTCAGGATGTCGTGTCTCATTGCAATCGATCGATCTACCAAGTAAGGCCACCTTTCCACTAGAGATGTCTGTGCCAACAGCGCTCTGTGTAGTCCCATTCAGCTGGTCCAGTTGACTGGTTCATCGAAAAATTGTTCGGTGGTCCAGATATTTTTCTTATTTACAGTTAATTGGTCCACGAAGAGTCTCATGCTCTATCGACTGCTGTGTGGTGCAGGATTAGAAGTTGCACCACCCGTCTCTCCCCGTGGGTGTCGTAAGAGGCGACTAAGGGATATCCACCGGGGGCAGGCAGCAGCGCCCCCTGCAGAACAATTCTACCACTGAACTGCGATCCCGCATGCCCAGCGTGGGGATACTGGGTACTACCCCCCTTAGATAACCCCAGCAGTGGACCAATACAGGCTGTCGAGGTTGAGGTTCCACGAAAGAAATAAATCTCAAGATTTCGGTTTAGTTAGGTATGGCCCGCGGGCTGAGTGAGGGTTGAACTAAGTGGACCAATGAATCTTATTTTTAACCGACTTCAAAAAAAGGAGGAGGTTCTCAATTCGACTGTAGTTTTTTATGTTTTACCTCAGAACTTTTGTTTGGGTGGTCCGATTTTCATGATTCATTTTTTTATATGAAAGCTCGTGCTTCCCGTGTGGTCCCATTTTAATTTGGTTCAGTTCTGACAACGGGTTCCATGAAAATTCATGAAAAAACTATAAAAATTGAAGTCGGTTTGTAGTTTATTAAAACAAAATTAATTATAAATTCATCAACAGCTTAGTTAGCTGTGTTTGAAGGAAATCAGAGCTACTATTCTGTACTAGCTGCGCTCCGCGGCTTCGCACGCTTATCCCACGGGAACTGATTTATGGGATCAAAGTAGCCTATTGTTATCCCAGGCCTAGAAATACCTGTATGCAAAATAGCCCGATCCGTTCAGTAGTTTTTGCGAGAAAGAGCAACAAACATACATACAATACAATACAAAAATACTTTATTGTACACCATAAAAATAACATTAGGTACATGTGTAATGTGGTTGGTTGGAGGAGTAATTAACACGACTGTAGTAGGTTCTGTACTGATTGTTTATTGAGTTAAAACAAGGCTTTTTATATAAAAGTTGTATCTCTAATTTTATTATAAATTAATTGCTTATCTTGTAATTCGATATGCATGTTTATTTAATAAAATGATATTCTATTTTCTTATCTTTGTTTAGAGTAATCTGATATGTTTGGTATTTGGGAAAATAGAAATCTATTTTCCCTACCCTTTCAGCTGTCGCCACCATTTTGCAAAATGGCCGGAAGTGTCGGGAGCTTTTCTGGGTGGTTCGCGCGGTATCGTCGAGTGTGATTCAAATGACGATATCTCTAAAGTTTTGTAGCGAACTATACGTCTATCTTATATTGTTGGAATCGTTATGTAATAAGCTAACACATTAAACATTTGTTATAGTCATGTATTTGCAATGTATTAATAATTCCAGCTTGAAATCAGGATGAGACAATTTTTGCCAGTTTATTGTAGAAAAGTCGTTCTAAATACTTAAAAAACCATTTTTTTCTACAAAAAGTTGTTGTTTTATTTAAAATAATATATACACTACATTAGCACAATAAAAGAAACAAGCCTTCTAATACAAATTTTTCACAGAAAACGGCTTACAAAAACATGGATCATACCGAGCTGTTCGCACGACGCATTTTTATATCTGAATTTTACGCGTATGCCTTGTGTTATTTGATAATTTTATGGTTTGTAACAAATAACAAGATACCTAACTTTATATGTGGTACCTTATTATTATATATTTATATTTTTTTTTATATATTTATATTAAACCTATTACGTCACAGTTCAACAGTATCTCCAGGAGATACCCCGACAACATCCATGTTGTCGTATCATCTCTCCTGGAGATATCCCGACAACCGAAGGGGCTACCTGCTAATCCTCGTCATTGAGTGACGTCTTACAATAGGTATGGTACCTACACTACACATGGATACATTACATAAGACGAGTACAATGGGCGGCCTTATCGCTTAGAAGCGATCTCTTCCAGGCAACCTTTGGATGGAGAGAATTATACTAATTTAAGAAAGGCAGGGGGGTGTACCAAAAACTGAAACATAAATTTATCATACATACCATTTTATATAAAAATAATATATATATACAATTATATATATATATATATATATATATATATATATAAATAACTTACATAACATAATATTTCTACATACATAAGTATTAGACTATGTATATACAAAAACAAAATAGTAAGTACCAATTCTTCACTTCTCTGACAGGAAAAGCTCCTTGACACGAGCTTTGAAAACTGGCAAGGATACTGCTTTTCTAATAGACTCTGGTAGTGCATTCCACAACCTTATGGCCATACATACTTACATATGCACAAACTCTCACGTTTATAGTATTAGTAGGATAATGGTGTATATTCAGATGTCTCCAAAACTAGAATAAACTAATGATGATGGACTAAAAATGACGTCATCATTATTTTGATCGTTATGACAGGGACAGCGACATTTTTAGTACTGTCAAATTAGTTAAGTTTAGTTTTTGCGACATCTGATTATAATGGTACTATTCAAAAAGAGGTATTGTTTGGTTTTCTGTTTTGTAATTATATTTTTATGTTTTTTTTTTCTCTACTAAAGTTTATGACACTTTTAACATGGACACTGGCAGAGTTGTGGCAGCAAAGACACAGCAAGCCATGAAATAAGAAGTTGAAGTTGAAGTTGAACACGTAGGTAAATCTGCGGACGGGGATTGTCTGGTTATTGTGAAACTGGTAGGTAGGTAGCAAACAGTAGGTTGCTTACCTACCAGCCTCGTGAGCATTCGTCTAAGTATTCGTCTAAAAACACAATCGAACATCATCGGTTTGGTCATAACCGAAGACCAGAAAAGAATCTCGAATTTATTGATGCTGTAATATTGAATGCAGAACAATTATACCACCAAACTGCGATACTCAACCGGCATGCCCAGCGTCGGGATTATGGGCATTACCCTCCATGAGATAAACGCCACTAAGGCGCTTATCAGGAGGAGGCCTGCGTCCAGCAGTGGATTACCAATACAGGCTGTTGAAGTGAGGTGAGGTAATATTGACACCATGCTATTGATTGTTCCCTGACGAGACGACGTCTGTGGCGCGGTGGACAAAGGACCGCCTGCGACGCAGGAGGTTGCGGGTTCCATTCCCGCCTCGGGACAAATGTTTGTACGATCTGCAGATATTTGTCCCATAAGCCCTGATGTTCTGGTTGTTTTCTATGTATAATAAAAATATCTATCTATGTAGTGTATTGTATTATGCATATCAGTTATCTAGTACCTACCCATAACACGAGCTCTGTTTAGCTTGGGGCTAGATAATGTTGTGTTGATTATCCAGAATTATTATTATTATTATTATTATGAGTGACTTCGGTAGACCCTGGCCCTAACGAACGCAATGAATACGTTACGACCAGCTGTGTCGAAGACAAGGGAATTGCTTCCTTATAGGCTATTCGATTGCCGTAATAGGAATATTGTATCGGCTTAATCAGGCTAAGGTAATATTGGAAGGATCCTTAGGTAAGTCAAAGTTTGCATTCGATTTCGAATTTGCACTAATTATTTTATAACCAATTATTGGGTTGTTTGATACTGCAAGTGCCTATCTAATATTCATAACTAGATAGGTATCGTATCATATTAAGCATGAACCGAATTGAAGCGTTATACAACGTTAGGTATAATTATGGGTCAATATCTGTCTGAATATCTAATGCACTTTTTCTGACCATACCAAAAAATTTTTGGCATACATACAATATCCGCTTGCTTCGCTCAAAACTAACGCAAACAAAATAACAACACACTGGTGTCGATTCTGTTGTTTTAGAATTTGCTAAAATAAGCTAAAATTAGGATTTAGGAATGTCAAACGATACATTTCGATCCCTTAATTAATTCCCAATGATGCTTAAATCCTTTATCTTAGCTAGTTTTGATGTCAAAAAGAAGATAACTATTTAATTTTAAAGCTAACGTATAATAATTGACATTCGTAAATCCTTATTTTAGCAAATTTTAATGTATGTAATTCTAAAACAACAGAATGGACACCATTGCCAAATCTAAATATACAATTTTGCACACTTATTGGGTTTTATTTGGACATATTTAATTTTGAGAACTCTTCTGGCAAATAAATGATAATGAATTAAATAACTGAAAAAACATCATTTTCACAGTTTGGTCCGCTTACCGCTAACATAAATGTTTGGATTTGCTTTAACTAACAATTTTTTTTTACTCGCGGCTAAAATGGCAGGATACCTACTTCTTTAAAAACCTTTCGAGATAGAAACGCACGCCCTTTTCACGATTCCCCTGCATCATCTGGTATCCCTACCTACTTATCTGTAGCTGACTGTAGAGAAGTTTCTTCCAAGTTTCTGTAATAAATTGTAACTTTAGACAGTTCACCCATGCTTCCTACGAATCTACCTGCTTGTGGGTGAGTGATTTATTCTATTGCAGTTTAACTTGTTTTACTTTTTGCTTAACAACTTTAGGTACTACTGTCGAGCCCATAGATCACCAAACGAGTTTATTCGATTTCCTGCAGTTGAAGAAAAACATTGTGTAAAATTAAAGCAGGTAGGTAGTTTCTTTTGAAACATAAGAATATTAGATAGAATCGATCTATACCGTATCCATCCAGCATGGAGCTTGTTTGTAAATAAACTACGATACAAATAACAAAAACTCACTTGCTTGGCGTCGAGTTTCAGATATAATTGTATGTAAGCTATTTTTATTGAAGGGAGGATCTAAAATCGACAAGTAAGTAAATTACGTATAAAAGGACGCGCCAACAAAGTGAATTTTAGGTTAAGTATGGGCGGTTTGTATACGTTTATGCCTCATTCAAAATGGACACGGTATAGGTAGCCCATTCAGAACTTCTTGACCTTCTTATTTGTTGACATTACCTCTAGCTTTTTATTTGTTTACATTTTTATACCACTAGGTACTATTTGAAATTTATAGACGAATGAACATTATTATACATACCTAGTCAGTAATCAGTTTTGGCATTAGTCGCCTAAAGCCAATTTCCGTTACAGCGGACATTTAAGCACTATGGTAAGTATTACAAGGGCAAGAAGCGAGAACTGGAATACCTAAGACAAAAGCGAGCGGCGATCATAACATATTTTTAGGTATAGTCTGCAGAAATTGCGCCTTACCACCACTAGGGTGATATTTCTGTGAAGTGAATAGCTGCCAACCCCGGCTTGCTCGATATATTTATTTTTTTATATTTAAGCAGGCGTTACGTTTGGCGACGGTAGCAGCGTAGGTAGGTACCTATAATATCCTCAATCCATGAGACAGTGGCATCAGCCGGTGTCACGGTTGAACGTCTTCAAACCTACTCCGTACTCTAGGTATGCGCTCACTTGCTACAAACTCATGATCCCGTTAACTGTCCTTTATCGGATTTCACGGGTTAACGGATAAATCGGCGCTGTTCGCAAATCCTATACCTAGCTTTGGAAATATTTAACGAAGAGTAAGGGCTCTTATACACGGACCTATAGGAAGATACTTTACCTTAGCGCTTTAAACACGGACTGCACGTCTTTAATTTTTTTTTAATATTTTTAACTAACCACGCCCCGCGGCTTTGCACGCGTTGTTCCTATGGAAACGTTAAAAGGTGATTTTCATCCAATGGTAACTGATTTATGGGATTATAAGTAGCCTATGTTTCATTCCAGGATTAGAATTACCTGTATGCAAAATTTCAACCAGATCCGTCCAGTAGTTTTGGCGTGAAGAAGTAACAAACATCCATCTATCCATACATCCATACAAACTTTCGTATTTATAATATTAGTGTGATACACGGTCAGCAAGTAGCCGACTGCAAGGCTCAGCTGTGGATGACTTCAGCCCCGTCGCCTGCAGTCGACGGGGAAAACAAATTGCCGTCCGTGTATTTGAAATGTGCGGTCCGTGTATAATGCGGATTCGCACACGTTATTTTTATAGATCTTTCTTTTTAAACGGTTTTTCAATCCCATGGGAACTGATTTATAGGAAAAAGAGCAGCTTTTGTTTGTTTTCAGGCCTAGAACTACCTGTGTCTTTTCAGCTCGGTCTCTTCAGTAGAGTCTCTAGTCTCTTATATATCCTTATAGTCTCTTTGGTACTTAGTTAAGGCGTGAAATGGTAACAAACATCAAAACTTTCCAATTATAAATAAGTGTTAAGTGTGATGCTTGGTAGAAATGACCGAAACGAAAATAAATGTTTCGGAAATTCATAATGAAAAAGATGATTGACTTCCGAAAAGCCCTCCATCAAATTACGGAGTTTATTGATGTTAAACACCCGCCTGTCGCTGTGAAGGTTACGACGATGGTCCGACATAATAAGGCTTCTTCTGTACAAATAATCGACATTTTAAATACGCCTGTCGACTTCAAAATTATAATAAGTCTGTCAGTTAGATTATATAATGTATATACGTATTTTTTCTTTAGTTAATCAAACAAAAAATTACAAAAATAAAGCGCGTCAAAGTTTGGGTGGTAGCCGTGACGTCACGCTGAACTTTACCTTCCTCATCATCATAATTTTTGAAGTATAATATTTTTAATGAAAGATTCCTCAGTCATCGATCCATGCTTGAGTCACGCTTTTCTATGGCATAAACGTCACTGAGCATATATCTATGACGATGAAGGCCCGTATGATGAAAGCTTTCCCAAGCATTACTTATGCAGTTATTGCGTGAGTTCTACTCAAGCTTAGAATCAAAGCTCAAGTAAATCTTTATTATAGAACGTAACTCTTACGCTACTCAGCTTGTTGCACTAGAAAAATCTCTACTTGAGTGAGTAGGGTTTTGTCTATTGGCTACACGTTTAATTAGGCGAAAAACGTTATTATTCTTACCTTATCAACCTGACTTTTTTTAGAGCCTTTTTGTATAAAGATGAGTTCAAAGAATCACTAGGCAGAGGTATGAAAGTTTGAAATCGATCTAAAATAGGCAATTACTCAAGTCATGCTTGGTGAATACAAAATTTCAGCCGGATCCGCTCAGTAGTTTTGGCGTGAAGATATAACAAACATCCATCCATCCATCCGTACATCCACTCATACAAACTTTCATATATATAATATTAGTGTAATTTAAAACAATACCAACATAGTCTACAATAAAAACAACAACTAATAGAAAATAGGCACTTCCTATTTTCTATAAGTTGACACAGAAGAGATATAAAAGGGAGGCCAATGTCCAGCACTGGACTAACATAGGCTGATGATGATATAAAATACAAGTAGTACCTATTGAATGTGTCAAAATAAAGCACATTTCAAGTACATAAGCACACATAAAGAGAGTGTTACAAGTCTCTGTAAAGCACTAGATAATTCAGTGAGTCCCCGGCGCAAAATAAATGAATTCTTTACGAGGCCGTGATAAACAGCCTGCCTTCCCGTCTCTTCAATAGATTTATATTCTTGCAAACTAAAGTAGGTATAGGTATATAGCTTAGGTACTTAGGTAGGTAACTATAAGAACCTATCGCTTATAGTTGAAGTGTTTATGTATGCTGCGACGGCCTATGAAAGTATGGTGGATACGTGACCTAACTGTTATAATAATAATAAATTTTGTTTAAAAAAAAACTATAAACCAATTTAAATTTTTATAGTTTTTTCATGAATTTTCATGGATCCCATTGTCATAACTGAACAAAATTAAAATAGGACCACACGGGAAGCACCAGCTTTCATATAAAAAACGGACCACCCAGTCAAAAGTTCTGAGGTAACAAACATAAAAAATACAGTCGAATTGAGAACCTTCTCTTTTTTTTGAAGTCGAAGTCGTAGATATAAAGGGGATTTTACGGATTTAAATATTTTGTAAATGTGTATGTGTATTTTAAAAATTTCCCCATAAACCTTCTCCGATAAGATCAAACAAAATTACACATTAACACAAAATGAAAGAACATTTAACAAAGTAAGTCGTCAACTTCGTCTCTCCACGAGACATCATCAGGACACCGCAACACGCGACCTTGACACTGAGAGCACCAAGAAATGGAAGAGTTCCACCAGAGATATTGTCACTCCGAGCTCGCGCGCCAAGTGAAGCATTGCCATACATAGAGGGACAATGCAGCAGCTTCTTGGGGATGCTACCGACTAGTATTGATAGGGATCAGTTGAGCTACCTGGAGATTGTCTGCATCAGTCTGCAGTTAGCTTAATTGTTTCAATTATAAATACTACTACTAGTTCTAATTTATTTCTGTTATGTACCTAGTTGATTGTAGTTTCCTTGTATCGACAACGAATATTGAAGAAGAAAAAGATATTAATCTTATTAAAAATAAGATTTTATTCAAATATAAATTAACCGAATATTATATAGTACCTACTCTTAAAACATTACCCATAATAGAACCGCCCCGCGGAAATCGAACTCGAAACCTTGTACCCCAAAGCATGTCGGACCTTACCGCTATGTTACAAAAGTCTTCACAATAGTAGAATACCCTCTAATTAAGCCATTCTAACATCTGTGGGTGCGTCGGCGATACCAGTGTAAACGAGCTTCACGAATTTCTAATGAATTCGTGCAATAGGTAAAAGCACTTTCCACGAATTCAACGAAAGCCGAATAACTCTACATCGATATTCGATAAATTCCACACATACCTGACAAACACCTGACGTAGGTTAGGGTACGGGCCCGGGGCGGGGGGGCTTAGTAATCGCGGCCTGGTCAATCGCGATGAAGCTAAGATGGGTTCCATAGGGACGGCCCCATGGGTTCCTCTGAGCTTCATCGCGGGTCGGTCTGCGTAGGCACGGGTGTACGAAGGCGGCGACATGGTCGGCCCTGGTACGGACCGCTTTGCTGGGTTTTGGCCTCTAAGCCCAGTTCGAGCGGTAGTAGAGTCCGCGCCATGGCTCAAGTCTTACGGCAAAAGAGGTGCAACTACATAATTCCCGATCACTTTAGTGAATAGATACCTGCGACCGATTTAGACTGCGATATAAATAAATAAATAAATAGTGCTGGACAAATTCACACAGCATTATCTAGCCCCAAGCTAAGCTGAGCTTGTGTTATGGGTACTAGATAACTGATATACATAATACAATACACTACATAGATAGATATTTTTTTATTATACTTAGTAAACATCCAGAACGCCCTGAACAAATGGTTGCAGATTGTACACACATTTGTCCCGAGGCGGGAATCGAACCCGCAACCTCCTGCGTCGCAAGCAGACCTTCGCCCACCGCGCCACAGAGGTCGCCACAAATGTGCGTAATAAGACCAGAAGAGCATAATTTATTGTAAATAAATACGAAATACTTGTTTTATTAATGCAATATTTTGATGACTTAACATGTTCATATAATAAATAAATGAACCAATAATATTGGACAATAAACACAGCATTATCTAGCCCCAGGCTAAGTAGAGCTTGTGTTATGGGTACTAGATAACTGATATACTTGATACAATGCGCTTTTTTAATACACTTAAAAAAACATCCAGAACGCCCTGAACAAATATCTGCAGATCGTACACACATTTGTTCCGAGGTGGAGCACAGAAATAATCACCCTGATTAGTTAGGGCGTGAACTAACAAACAACTATTCATCCATCCGTCTGAACTTATTAGAGTAATTATAGGTTTACATGACCACAGGCAGATTTAGAAACCATATTATCACGCCTAATACCGTGATGGGCAAAAACTAATAATACTTACGTACAGTGGACTGCACTAAGAAGTTTTAGTACCTTGTCATACTAAAGACAGCTTAGAGTTCACACAGCAGTTCATTTTACCGTAAGTTTTACCGATACGTAAAATAAAAACGTATAGGTATACGTTTTTATTCTGCGATGGTGGATGTGGTTGTACTGTGCTAGTGTGTGTAGCTGTGTGGTGCCGGCTTAGAATTTGCACCACCCCAACTCTTCTCACGGGTGTCGTAATAGGCGATGAAGGGGTTTTCACTGGGGGACCATGAACTGCGCCCTAACTCGCATGAGGATTATGGGTATTACCTAACCAATAAGGCGCCTATCAGAGGGAGGCCTGTGTCCAGCAGTGGACCAATATAGGCTAGTGAGGTGAGGATATAGCTGTATGAGTGAGCTAACAGACATGCCTGTATTCTAGATTCAGTAATGTGTGTTAAATCGTTTATACAACTACAATCCGCCATCGAATATAAATATTTTTTACATAGAAATCACCTGTAACAAAAATTTAGCAATTCTTACAAACATTTGTCCCAAGGCGGAAATCGAACCTACAACCTCCCGCGTCGCAGGCGAACCTTTGCCCGCCGTGCCACATAGGTTACTAAAAACAAAAAACTACACGTAAACTATTTACGTAACTAATTTAACAGAATAAAAGCCTTACAATTATTAATTTCAGTAGAAGCCACCGAAATACTATATATATTATATTATATTACTATATATATTAATATTCTCTCTAAACCGTTTCATTGTGAAATTCAATGATATTGCAATATTCTAAAATAATTAACTGAGTAAATATTTCTGTAAAAAATACGTTTTATTTTGATGAGAAATATGATTACTGATAAAAGGTATCTACATCTGCAATTACCACAGGGACTTTAAAAGATCTAGAAGTAGACAGTTGGAAACATACTTAACTAGTAGGTAGGTGGTAGGTGCCTATTATAGTTATTATGGTTTACTTTTAAATTTTATTTCTCATGTTATTTATGTGATAAAATTACAAAACCTAATAAAAACTCTATCTATCTAACTATCACGATGTTTGCATGATGTCTTTATTTTCTTTGGGATAGTAAAATTCCGGATGAAAAATGTCTGGAGCAAAAATATTTTATGCTGAAAATAAAAAAGATACTCGCTATTTTCAATTAAAACATTTTCTATATCTTGTGATTGAGAGGCAAATATTGAAAAGAAAACCCCTGCAAAGTTGCACTATAAATATAATAATTACGCTTTAGTCTTGTAATTTACTCATAAATAACATGTGTTATGGGTGCAACGGGGTTCGAAATAATTAAAATAGCTTAAGAAATAACTAAATGAAATGAAATACCATATCGTCCGTGTACTTCTGACACCTTACTAACAAAATGCTAATTGTACAGGAGGAAGAAAAAACTTAACATTTCTTTTTGGGTTCATTCTATAACAAAAAAAAGAAGTAGGTACCTAGTTGGTTTTATTAAGGTATCTCATATAATTCATAGAGAAAAAAAAAAGTTAATTTTGCATACAGATATTTATATAGAGTTATTTCTTATCGAGGTTTCGTACACGGATTTGTCTTTCGCCCTTCTAGTAATTCAAAGGTCTGCGGCGTAGCAGCCCGCTACGTCGTAGCAGCGCGCCACACCGCTCTCGTAGTACATCTACGCGGCCCGAGCGCTACGGACGTCTACGCGCCCGCGACCGCTCTCCGAAAATGGAACTACAAACTGTTGAAATAAAACTCTATTTTCAACTTCTCGATTTCTGATTTCTTTCTTAAGTTATTTTTCGTTGAGTGCCTTTTGCTGTAGTGAGTTTTTCAGTGTTGTAGGCAGTTATAAAGTTTTTATAGACGGGTGCTCGAAGATAAATTATAGTGAACTTTTCTTCGAGTAATTAGTGTTGGGAGTTTCAGCACCTGTAAGTACTTAATTATTTCCTTAGTTATATCTATTAGTAATTGATACCGTCGATTTAATTATCTTTATTTACTTTATCAATAAAAATAACGTTAGTGGACGAAACGAATTATTTTCATGGTTCAAATGAATATCGATTTTAACACAAATTTTGTGAAGGCATTTTGTCAGCACACGTTTCCTTTTCGTGCTCCGAAAATAACTTGCGAGGACACCTTTACATGGTAATGTCTTCTTTATATAGGAAGACGTATGCTGATGGCGTATTACGGGGTCTATTCTAGTGGAACGTGGGTGTAAATTGTAGATGGAACCATTATAATGGTAAACATAATAATAATTATTGTTATTAGGTTTATTTTAAGCTTTTTGAAACATGATAACTGTATGTTTTGTATGACTGTTTATCCTGATATTTTTATTGCTAATTTGGTAAAGGCCGGAACAACCAGAGTTTCTTTTTTTTTCTAATGGAATATAGTAGCACCTGCGATAATGACGCCCAAAATTCATCTCAACTAGGTTTATATTGACAAATAGAAAATTAGGTACTTACTTACATTTACATTTATAATAATTATAAAACTTAGTAAACAGGTGTTTGTTCAAACAGATGTAGAACACAGAAAATAGTAGAAATAACGAATGGAATAAAAACACTTTTTAACTAGTAGACAAACTATTTGACGTGAAGAGAAAATCAATAACATCTTATTTCATATTTGATCATAATCAATCACAACAAAATTGCTTATTTTGTTGACGTTGAAGAAATAAACTTATTAAAATCTAAACTGAGTTAGTTATCAATTATCAAACTACGTTAGGTCAAATATAGCATTGACCAAACGTGTTATATGATATTAAATTCATAAATTCTCTACTTTTAACCTTGAATCGCATGCGTATCAAGCTGTTTATATATAGTAAAAATTTGACTTGTCTAAGTACTTATTTTGTAAGTCTAAAGAAATAAACGATTTGACTTTGACTTTGACTTTGCTGAATTTTTACATATGTCCAGCCAAGCAGAGGTATTTTAATTCGTCGGAAAGACCGTCGGATTAGATCTTTGAAACTTTTGACACATCAAAATAGCGTTCTAAAGTTCCGTCGGAATAGAATTCAAATTCGAATCCGACGTTTTTGCTTCGGAATTAAATCGAATGAATTAAAATACCCATGCAGGCCGTTTTTCGTCAAAATATTATTGCCATTATAGTTGTAACACGATGAAAACGTAAAAAAATTACAAAATTTTAGAACCATTAATAGCTATGGTTTTAGGACTTGAACTTCTCTCCATAGCTCATGGACCCTCTTCTAATAGGTTTAGTAGTATTAAAAGAAGTATGGTAATGTCTTCTTTATATAGAATTTAGTAAAAGAGCTTTGGATCGAATATAGGCCAATTGTTTGCTCATAACACGATAATCCGGGGATTATCATCCTCATTGATACCTTCATAAATATCCCGGCATAGATATCCCTATCCCAGGTATATTTATTAAAAGATCGGTGAAACTTCAGAGAATCTAGGTCGGGGATCCGATTATGAGCTCATAAAGGATCACGTCGAGTTTATGTTATGAATACTAATGCATTATGCAACAGAAGTTGACTGCGCAGTCAAGGCGCAAGTGCCTTTTAACGTATTCACTGCCCAGTCTCGCCGCCGCCGGAGGCGCGCACGGAGACGTGCGCAATGGGCAATGAAAGTGTTAATGGTGTGCCATAAGCAAATTACTTCAAATTTGTAATTTATCTCAGAATCTGTGATCTTTTATCTTGAATTACGTGTTTTAAAACACGATTGGTGTTCTATTTTTTTTTTAAAGTAGATGTTTAGCACACATTTAGCTATTTATCTCAGTTTAGATTTTTAGTAATGTCTTTCTCGATTGGTAGTTTCATTAACTTGTAATTAGGTAAAAACAGTTTTGGCAAATATAAAATTCGGTGCACGTCTCTGCTCTGTACTTCTCACTCACGAGAAAACCATATCTCGTCATCCCACTCGAAATTCATCTCGTAGCGGCCTTATTGCACACTTTAGTCTTCAAGTTGGCATTATGGTAAATTGTGTGCCGAGGAACCGAAGTCTCTATAAAACGATAAGTTTGATACTTCCAAAGTACAAGACAAAGAAATTTTCAAATGAAATGAACAGCACATTTATTGTTTTGTATTTTATCTGTAATTTCGGTACTTTTAAAGTTATAGGTAAAGGTATAAATAAATAATTTTGAGAGAGATATATTCGAGATATATTCCTTTTATCTTTGGTTCCAGTAACTCTTTCAATTTAAGTGTTCACGATAAAACATACTCTGCCACGAATTTCAGCGTACTAAGAAATACTTACGTACATTTTCAAACAAAACAACACGCCTTTGTACAAATATATAACAGGGCGATCTGTTTTAAGATACTTCGTTAGATCCATGTTAGATCTATCAAAACGTGACCCAAAACTTTCACAATTTATCATTGTCAGTAAAATAAACGGGAAATTCGTAGACACATTTCAGTAAGCGGTAATAATATCTAATCTAATGCGAGCCCAAACGCCAGAGGCAAGCATGCTCTTATCACTAAGAATGAAAACGAAATAAACTCACGACGTTCTAACGACGTTCACGGTAAGCGTTCCGTGTTATTGTCCTCAAAGGGGTACGACCTTATGTCAGAAAACAAAATTATCTACGATGCAATTAAAAATCTCTGTATACATTCAAATTTGCCTCCTCCTAACTGCCATAGTCTAAAACAGAACTATTCTACGGAATACCTGACGTCAAAACAGCGGGAAAGATCCAAGAAGAACAACCGCTCAAAGTAATACAGAAAGCACATGAGGTTGCATAACGGAGTACCTAACGCACACAAATTAGAAAAATTTTACGGTTAGGACCTCGACTCATCTTTTTATATCGTCTTCATTGTAGTAACGCATGTTACTTGTCGTATTAAACCGATCACACCACAGAACCGATGAATCCGTCAATATTTTGTTTTGAACACCATTTTAGAACGCGACCCTGAATAGCTTATTTGAAGTAAGGGTTAATCTATTTAAAAATACATATACTTAGATCACAATACTAAATTATTTAAAATTAAAATTATTTAACAAAGCTCAACTTTAGACATTATATTTACACTGTTATTTACAATACAAGTTAAAATACAGTTTCACCCAGTGGTGCAGTATGGGATAGTCATGCTTGCCTTTTAGGGTAGGTACATCTATTTAAGGCCGAGCACCTACGCATGGGTGCTGGGTATTCAATATATATGTAGATGTACCTGTACATTTTACTTTTTACGGATGAGTCTGGGGCTATTTTGTACTAATATTTATAAGAAAGACTGGCATGCCCACAAAACAAAATATAGTACTTAACTGATGAGATTTGAAAGACTAGTTAAAATATTAATAACAAAAAAATAAGGTCATGGAACCTTAATAATGTGCCAGAAAAATATAAAAAATGTACAAAGACTCCTTTGTAAATTCACGAGTTGCTGCGTTTTTTTATTTTCTCTTAAAATACGTCATAATCTTCCAACATGTTTTTATTTCCTTTTTACAACTGAGGTTAACTAATTATTTGATCAAGAATTTAAATAATGTACTGAACTTGTCTTACTAAATGTCAGTTAAATTAATTGTGTTAATTTATGTTTTGAAATGATGTATTTTGCAATACATTTTTACAAACATATTCCGTTTTCCGTACTCAGTGGTACAAACCAATTTCCCTTTTTCTCTTTTTCCGTACTCAGCGGTACAAACATAACATATGTCTCGTATTTTTCGGGCGATCTGAGGTACATAAAGTACGATGTTATCGGCTCAGTGGGATCGCGGATTGATGAGTGTGTTCGACTGACGAGGAGCGGCCACGAAGACCTGCCGATATCTATACTTGACCTGATTTTACTTCCGTTACTTCATTGTGGTTTGTGTTATTTTTTCGTAACATTTGTGATGCGAGGTCTTGCAAGATCGCAACGACATGTTATACAGGTCAAACGTCAGGACTTGTTATACTTGTACAGGTTATAATCAAACTATTATAATGTTTTTATAATGTAGAACCTTATAAATTTTATTCTCAAAATGTCCTATGGCAGCAAAATCTGGCCTTCAACTTAAACTCCATGATAACTTTATTAAATAAGTAAATCGTTGTTTATGCAACTAAACAATACTTAGGTACCTATATGGTAAAAAACAAACGATGCCATTTGTAGACATTTTTGAAAACTGTGTGTATTGGTTCTGGAGCTCAAAGGTTTTATTGCATTAAACTCTCCGTACATTAACAAGTATTTAGGAACAAACGTTAATATTGTTATACGTCGTTGTATAAATCACTCTCTATTTTCAAATAAACAGCTTTACCATCATTATTTATCTATATATCCATGTAAAATGTTATACAACCTTATTTTTTATGTGTATGTAAGTTTATCATTATGCCATTATGTAGGTAGTAGACGGCATGTTAGGTATTACAGTATGTTCCTAGTGTAGGTATAATAATATGCTTTTATTTCCTTATGTTTTAAAAACGCCACCATCTACATATATTGCACTCTTATCTCCAGTTCAGGGTTACCTAAAAGATATCGCTTAAAACGACAATGCTGCCCATTGTATTTCCTTGATTCTTTACATTTCATTCTGTTTTGTATTTTATGTTCGTGTGGATAAAGAGTTATCTATGTATCTAAAACAGTTATTCTACAAGAGCATGGCGTTCACAATGCTCCGAATATTTCCTCCCGTCCTTCTTAAGGTCGTGACAAGAGTCTCACGATTTTATTAGCGACTTTCCCTTCCCTTTATCGTGTGTCGTAACAAATGACTTTTATTACGACCCTCTAGATTTGGCTATAGATAAAACTCGGTATTTGTTGTCAGAGGCACAAGATAAGTGTTCTTTATCAGTATTTATTTATGTAAGTGGTTCGAGACTGATTTGTCCGAAAAAGAAACAATTAGAGACCTATTGTTTCTTATTCGACCAAATCTGGTTTATTATAGACCTCTATTTAACGTAAATAGGTAATCGTTCGAGCTTTTTATTAGTTTTCTTTTATTTGCGAAAGCTTGCCTCACGTGTAGGACTGGGTAGAAACAAGAATGGAAATAAATTATTTAGGTTGGTCTAGAAAACAAATGGTTGTATTGAGATTGGTAAAAAAATGTTATTGCTCTACTGGTATTAGTTCTAAGGTTTTTGTTATTATAGTGCGCAAGCCCTCGCACTTTGGGTAATTTCCAAAAAAAATAACATTGACGGAATTCGAGGGGAGGACGTGGGTTCAAATCCCGTCAACGTAAATTTTTTTGGGATTTTATTTCATTTCTAGGCATTGGGTCTATCACGATATGTAGAATTGAGAAGGAAAGCCACACTTATGATGTTATTAACTGAACCTAGCTGTGGCGGCCACAACACTTATACATGACAGACTAGAATCAGTCAATAGTTTTAAATTCCTGATTTTTGGACAATATCGTAGATGATAGTGTCCAAATTAAGAGAACAACTAAATGAATGTGAATCGTCGACCCGAGAGCTGGTGAGTATCTGGCGCAGCGCATCAGCATTGCCATACAGCGGGGAAATGCAGCCAGCAGCGTTTGGGAACGCTTTTGACTGTTATAGATAAGCATCCGTTGAGCTACCTGTAGACTATTTGAACAGTCTTAAGTTAAATCAATTGTTTCAATTGTAAATAGTCGTTTTAATTTATTTGTTTTATGTGATTGTAATTTTCATTTTCACTAATTAAATTGATCTACTTTGTTTCTCAATTTCACAAGAATTAAGTCAGGTCAGAGTCAAATCGTTTATTTCTGTAGACTTAAGAATAAGCACTTAGACAAGTCAAATGTTTTATTATATGTTTTTATAGTCTGTTCAAGACACCGACTCGGCAATCACTGCACAGGGCACGATATTAAATTCATGTCAAAGAGCTCTTACCCACTTTCGTTCCATTCGACAAGCCTCATTTCTGCTAGTGCTCTGCCTTACCTACCAATCTACCTATAGGTAGCGACTTCACTAGCCTACCTGAATGCAAATATTTGTGTCGGTTCGGCTGGCGACCCGTTGGTACTACCTACTGCTAACCCACTAACAGAGTTATAGAGTTTCACGAAGGTCAGTCGAATTTGGGAGCGCGGACGATTTTACTTGGAAACTACAGCGTTGGGCGTATACAAATTGAATCATGATTGGATATTTTCACTGAGAGGAAGTAGGATTTTGTGAACATTTTATTTTGTTTTTAGAAGTTAGGTAGGTGCTTATACACTAGCCAAACTAGACGTAAAATGTTTGTAGGCAAACCAAGACACAAAATTCTAAAACTTACTTGTTTGGTATCGATTTTCAGTTATAATTGTGAGCAATATTAATCAATAAAGATCTCAAATCGATAAGTTGTAAATTGCGTTTAAAAATACGTGGCAACAGAGTGAATTTTAGGTTAAGTATGGGCGGTTTGTCTTCAGATATTCTACATCGAGTTTCGCTATAATGTAATTACCGTGTGGTACCGGTTTAGAATTTGCACCACCCAAACTCTTCCCGCGAGTTGTAAGAGCGACTATAAGTGATATCTAACGAAAGCGGGCAGTGGCGCCTCCTGCAGAAGAATTCTAGATGCGTCCAGCCGTTGACGCAGGCCTCCCCCTGTTATGTGTCTTATTGGCTGTTATCTCAGTATTCAGTATTCAGTATCAAACAAAAACATTACAAAAAATATTACAGTTTTGTAAGTATTAATGTACCCTGTTATTAGGGTATGGCAATAGATCTTAATCTGAGACTTAAGGACATAATTTTGTATTTCATACAAACCTTATTTGTGTTGGAAGAACACCGTAGCCATGACTTAAGTCTGTGCTTGAATATATTGGAGGAAGCGGTATCTCTTATTTTTTGAGGTAATCGATTATATACTGCGGGGCCCATTTTGTATACAGATCTCTCCGACTTCGACAGATATACCGAAGAGATGTACCTGACAACCGCGTTTCGCAGCCGGTTCATTTGAGTCGCAATGCTGAGTCTGGACACTCAATGTCCTTATCTAAAAGACTGGAATCCCTAAATGAAAACAAAAAGTGCAGTTTGAAAGTCATTCAGTCCAGTTAAACTTACTTTTTCAAGCATAACATCTATCCAAGTCTTTAGAAACACTAAATTAAATAGATAGGTTAGTACATAGATACACAGTTTTTCCCGTTTGTAGTGTATCCAACATTTTCCAAGTTCTTCCAAACTATTGTTTCCTCACCGCAGAAATAAGGAAACTTTCGCTCAGCACATTATATTGAGTGTCTTCAGAGGACTTTCCACCAAACGTTTATAGTTATAGTGCTTTAAACTTGGTATCGAATCTTCAGATGATGGGATTATGGAGTTGGGTGCACTTAAAACTTTTAAATTCATCATGATTATTATAAATATCACTAAAGTCATTTAAAACGGGATATTTACCATGATTTGAGTTCTGAGCATTCCAATATTTCGGCACAGGCATTTATCATGAAATTGTGCCGAAATATTGAAAAGCTCAACTTAAATCATGGTAACTATCCCGTTGTAAATGACTTTATTGGATGCATTCTCGTTTGAAAGCGAAAATGATTTTACTGTTCTTAATGGAATAATAACAAATATTTGTTTACGAAAAACCAAATGCAGCAATAATACAATAGAGTGCCAGTGGCATCTTCACGACGCGATCTCGATGATGGGCAGAACTGGAATCCATTGTATTGTGCCGTTCACTGTACCGTATCCATCGAGCATGTAGAATATTAGTAAACAAACCACCCATACTTAACCTAAAGCTCACTCTATTGGTGCGTCCTTTTATACGTAATAATAATTACTAATTAACATTAGGTACTTGTCGATTTCAGATCCTTGATTCAATAAATATTGCTTACAATTATATCTGAAACTCGACGCCAAAGCAAGTGAGTTTTAGTTATTTGTGTCGTGGTATGTTAAGTTACATTATACAAGCTTACTCAATCACACTTCTATTATAAATGCAAAATTTGTGATGGATGCATGGATGAATTGATGTTTACTTCTTTAACCCAAAACTACGGAACGTAGGACTGAATTTTTTATATTTACATAGATGTAGAATCAAACATAGAAAACTTTTTATCCCAAAAACCAGTTCCTATGGGATTGAAAAAACCTTTCAACGTTTCCATAGAAACGGAGAGAGAAAATCTCGACGGAGACAAACCCTGTATGCTCCCAACTGGTGGTGTGGGAAGGTAAACCAAAAAGAAGTTTTCCAACTAAACACGAAAGGCCGTATTGTAGGAAGCAATTTGGTTCCATAAAATAGGTACCTATCTACGCTATGGCGAGGCGTCTTGCCAACAACTTAGGCAGCTAAAGGTCATGGTAGATTTATGGTTCGGTAGCTCACGCTAATTGATCCGCGTACTGTCTCAGTGGCAGTGTTGCCATCATTTTTGGTAGCTCTAGAACTACCAAAATAGCAGCCACTGTGGCAGTTTGACCAGGGCACTACCACAATAAACTAATGCACAATTTATGACCTATTTGTAAACCTTCTAACATAATATGTTACGAGGTTTTTTACAGGTCAGAAGTAGTTTCCTCAACCTCAACCTCAACAGCTTGTTTTGGTCCACTGCTGGACGCAGGCCTCCCCCTAATAAGCGCCTTGTTGGCGTTTATCTAATGGGGGGTAATGCCCATAATACCCTCGCTGGGCATACGGGATCTCAGTTCGGTTGTAGAGTTTTTCTGCAGGGGCCGCTTCGCCTGCGCTCGGTGGATATCCCTTAGTCATCTATGGACCAAACCTTCGATAAGTAGGTAGGTACAATCCACTCGCAAATACCTATACTCGTTCCGATAAAATACTCTGAGCCAGGTAGATTTATATACCTGTACTAGGTATATAAATCTACCTGGCTCAGAGTATTAGTAGCTACCTACGATAGAATACTAATTAGATTAGATTATGAATCCCTGTCAGCCCACGTCGGCTTTCCTCATCTACTTATCACTATTTCTATACGTTAATGCTAGGAAATTACCTTCAAATTATTCTTGTTTTACCATCGATGTAAGCGCTGCTGTGTGGTGCTGGCTTAAAATTTGCACCACCCCATCTCGATTCGACTAAGACTAAGACTAATCCGACTAAGGGTGGTAGTCTTTGATGACTACCGTCCAAAAAAAAGGGAAGCTCGGCCCGTAGTCGTAGACAATCAAAGTGTTATTTCCTTTCTTCATTCAACACATAATCTTGATGCAGAGAGATATAAAACACAAAATAAAAAGACGTGTGGCACTCGGGGACTGCCGCGGTAAAGCTATTGCAATGCCATCTAGAGGCGAGTTGCTGAACTAAAGAGACAAACGTCAAGGTTTTTTCGTTACGGAATTTCTGGATTCGGTCCCCGCGGTCAAGGCCCGCGATAGAAGCTATGCAATAGCTTAATAGTTCCCTGCTAAAACATAATTTCTTTACCAGTACCTAGATCTGCATTTAATTTCCATATAACCGACATGTAAACTCTTAAACACGTTAACGTTTGCCTACTTAAACTAGTTTACGTGTGGGTTTATTGTCTTCAGAAGCGGAACAGTGTAGTTACTACCTCTAAGCACGTAAACGTGATGGAAATTTTCCGCTACCCGATACCCTGCAGTTTTTAGGGTTCCGTACCCCGTACCCTAAATGTCAAAGGGTATTTCTCGTTCTCACTTCCCTATTCGTAAATTTAAACTGTATATAAAACGAAATCTTATCAAGAAAGCCTATAATTTCTTAGATGATTATGTTAATGATGTTAATGCTTGGCCGGATGTCGCCCAGTTCCACACCGACAAAAGTATGTAAGAACAGTTAGACTTAGTTATGGTAAGATTGTATTAGTTGATAACATTGATTAAAAAGGGAAGATGAGGTATTAGTTTCTCGAAAATGGCAACCTCATATTGTGTAAAATTGTGTGCTCCCACCTCAGTCACCGTCGGACCGGCGGCACGGGCGGTCGTGATTCGCGTGAAATATTGTGAAAAAAAAAATTATGTGACTTAGAGTTAATTGCACCTTATTTCCTGTTTGATAGTAACTATTTTATTTATCAAGCTGTTTAGTAAAAATTTTACTTGTCTATGTTCTTATTTTGCAAGTCTAAAGAAATAAACGATTTGACTCTGACTCTGGTAAAACGGAACCCTATTACCTGTCCGTCTGTTTGTCTGTCACCAGGCTGTATCTCATGGAACCGTTGAAATATTTCGCAGATGATGTTTTTCTGTTTCCGCTATAACAATAAATGCTAAAAAACAGAATAAATTAAATATTAAAGGGGGCTCTTATACAAGAGATTGTTTTGCCGCTTTTATAGACGATGGGTACGGAATCAATCAAAAAGTCAATCGATCAAAAGATTGTTTTTATTGACTTGGATTCTCAATAAAGGCAGGGAGTTAAATGGTATCTCGGGGACGGACGGACATGCTACTTAATAATTGATTTTGTTTTATAAAACTATAAACCGACTTCAATTAAGCACCCAGCTTTCAAATAAAAAAAAGAATCATCAAAATCGGACCAGCCCCTGTCAAAAGTTCTGAGGTAACAATGATAAAAAAAAATCAGTCGAATTGAGAACCTCCTCTTATTTAAGTCGGTTATAAAAGGCGCTAAAAGCCGCGGGCAGCAGCTGGCTGTGCCAGCCTATGTTTTGTTCCCAAAAAATATTAAGTATTGTATTTTCTTGCAAAAAAACCAAGAATGGACGACTTCTGTAATATAATAAGCGAACGTTCGCCTGACACGCAAAAGATTAGGTTCGATACTAACATACCGCGGGACCTTTCATACTTATTAGTGATCATTTTTCATTTATTAATTTGATTGTTTGAGAATAAAAAATCCTTATTTTATACTGTTTCAAAGCTTTGTGGGACAAATTACGACATCCACGGCATAACATTTTATGGGACGAATCTCGATGAATGAAATTCTACGTTATTCATAAAAAAATGGTTGTCTCTAAAGTCGATAATTTTAGAATATTTGTTGTTGGCGTTGTTTGCTATAACTGACACAGGCCCACAATAAATAGAATTAAAAAAAAAACAGAGAGTTACAAAAAAGAAATGATTGTCTGTAAAGTCGGTTTAGGACTTGGAAGAATAAGTTTAGGAACGATAATTTTACGTGATAACATCATTTACTTGATCTATTTAAAATCTTACCTCAAAATTAGAACTCTAATTTTCAGTGCTTCAGTCGTCATGACAACAACATCAACAACGTGACATATTTTTGAACATGCTACCCATGTTAATCGATTTAATAGACAAACCTCACAAAAGCCGAACATAAGAAACTGCCCCTTCGAATTCGTTTAAAAATCTGGTATTTTAATATTAGGTACGTAGGGTGTATCACTCATTCAATTTGAGATAGGTACCTACTGTAGTTTGATAACGAATAAATAATGAATAAAAGAAAATTTGTAGGTATAAAGACTGTAACGGATAATAACAGTAAATGAAAATTAAATGACGAGTGCGAATACACTTACAATGAACATTTGAATCGACCAGCTGATACTTTTAAACCTAATTTATTTGTTTAAAATTTTGGCCGAATTTAGACCAAAGTGGCCATTCTCAACTGAGACCGCTTGAGGGGATAATATGCAAGACATAAAAGTACCCAAGCGTATGCGCAAACACATAAATCGTATTAGTAAGGCAGGTCCATAGATAAGTAGATTTACATCTTTATTGCACCATCAATACATAACAAGAACAAAGAAATTACTGCTAACTTATCTAGAGTGGCACAATCGGCGGCCTTATCGCTAACATCGATCTCTTCCAGGCAACCTTTGGATGGATAGGATTGGTACGTATAGAAGCTATAATAATAATAAATAATGCTGGACAATTCACACAGCATTATCTAGCCCCAAGCTAAGCAGAGCTTGTGTTATGGGTACTAGATAACTGATATACATAATACAATACACTACATCAGCCTTACTCAACCTTTTTTTTATAGGGGCCACAAACACGTTTCAGTCATGGTGTCGAGGGCCACCAGCAAATTAATTGAGGTCTTACTTAAAACGTTATTCCAAGTTAACAATGTAGTTACTTTATTTATGAAAAAAGAAGTTTTAACAAAGTTTATAAACGAGTAGATATAGGTTTTAATGCGATTTTTGATATTGTGAACACTTTTTCAAAACTTTATCAAGATCTGGCTTGTCGCTACATGCTATCCTTATAACATCATCCAGATGAGAATCTGTAAGTTTGTTTCTGTAAACGTTCTTTGTGTATTTCATTTTTGGTAATGACGATTCGCACACATACGTAGACCCAAAGAATGTAAGTAGGATTTGAGCACATTGTAACAGGCCGTATCGTAACGATCCTGTTATTAGCGAGAATAATATTATTTGGCAGAATAAAACCCAATCAGTGGCAGAATACTTAGTTGAGTGAACTTATTAAAACAAAGAACAAATAAAATTGAAGAATAAATAAAATCAAAAGGAAAAATTAAAAATATAAATTGAATCAATAAGAAGGGCTGTCGGCACTTTGTCCGCGATATGTCCGTGAAATTTGTCTGTGAAATTTGTCTGCGAAATTTGTCCGTGAAATTTGTCCGTGGAATTTGTCCGTGAAATTTGTCTGTGAAATTTGTCTGAGAAATTTGTCCGTGAAATTTGTCCGTGAAATTTGTCCGTGAAATTTGTCCGTGGAATTGTCCGTGAAATTTGTCTGTGAAAATGTCCGCAAAAAAAGTCTGCGAAATATAATAAAAATCCATAGCACAAAATTGAAATAAATATAAACATGTCAGTAAAATTGAAGAATAAATAAAATCAAAAGGAAAAATTAAAAATATAAATTGAATCAATAAGAAGGGCTGTCGGCAATTTGTTGCGATTTGTCCGCGCTTTTGTCCGTGATTTGTCTGTGAAAAAATCGGCCAAATGACGTAGGATTGAGAAAGGTGGGGCATAAAATAGACAGTGTGAAATTGATACTTATGTCGTAGAAAATAAAGAATGGATTGGAATGTTGATAAAATCGGAAGACTTTTGTCTATATATAGAGGAATGCAACCTTACTCGGGATGACTCGTTGTTAGATTTTTGAAGAAGTAGGTCGTTACGCTGCTCAATTTGTTGTAGGGTTTCTAAGGTCCGGGTACCTTTTTGGAAGAGTGGTAGTTAAAATTAAAGAACGTAGTTGCTGGGATTGAATTAGAAAAAAGATTTGTGTTGTGAATTGTGTAACATTTGTTGGGGTAAAATTGTAGTGAATTAAAATTAAATTATTGGGATTGTGAAGATTGTAATATAACCTAAAAACTTAGCTCGATAAATTCCCCTGTGCTTAGAAATCCAAAATTTATTTTGGTTGTGTGTTACGGCCTGATAAGTAGCCGTGAACACATACCCTCTTGATTATAGGTAGTCTAGGAATGGGATAACCTTTGAGACGGGCCCACTTCGACTTTACCCGTTCCCGGGGTCGAAGAAAGTCTTCCGACGACTTGTGAGATATTTCGTGGAGAGATGTCAGCAAGGGTGTCGGTCTTTTATTTATATATTTATAATATACATAGCCACATTATATGGTAGGCTGTCCATGGCACCCAGCTCGCGAGCTAGTCATTGGAAGCACCCACACAGTATTTAGGTTAGGACAAAATCGAGATTTACTACCTCGTACTCTTCTCAAGGGCTAGTTAGAAGACTTGACATTGCACTCAGTCAAGTCTACATTACACACCACACGCTTAATGATAAAAATGAAGTTTTGACTTCTAAAATTGTGAACAATATATAGCCAGAAATAGGTTAGGATAGGTACTCATGTATGGAAATTAAATAGATAAAATAAACTCCAGTAAGCAGTAGAAACGGAATCAAATAACATTTACCTTTAATTCCTTGAAAAGAAACCTCCTAAACATCCATTTTACTCGGGTTAGATATAAAATAAAACATAAAACAAAGCCTATAATGTATTATCAAATCACAATAAAACTATATCTTAAATATTCATTATAATATACAAATAATTGAACTAAAACAACTAACTAAATACATAATTTCCTTCTAATTAAAATATGATATAATATTCAATAAAACTCTTCATCGGATCATGCCATATTTACTTAACTAAGAGGAATGTTGTTCGTGGTCTAGGTACCTATAGGACCAAGTTTTGTATTTATTAATTGCATTAAAATTTAGCTATATTTCACCTTTTATGAGAAAACCTAATTATATTTGAACAAAATATCTTGGTTGATGGAAGAAATATTATTAATTATTAAAGATTTATTAACTAAATTATCAGTGAAACTTCATAGTGAAATGATCTGAGTTCAGGTTACTACCAAACCTGTTTTATATCTACAGCAGAGGAACTACCTCTATATTTTGATTAGTCTGACTATAGCTTGGTGCATAAGACACTAAATGTGGTAATTCTCTCAAAAGAAGGGAAGCCCATTTATGAGCTATGAGGCTGAGATTCTCAGTCAGATGAATCATTATACCAATATTCTATCTATACTTACTTATTGTAGATTTATCTACAAATAAACCTGAGACTTGGAAATGTTTCACTATTAAGAAGCTGGTAGTCTTCTAAACTCCCGTTTGTGGAGGTTTTGGTGGCTTGGGTAAAGGCACAATCTAATCTAATATGAGGAATATGTTTCTAGATATTTAATTAGAAATTTCATATCCAAGTAATGTTATAAATAAAGAAACTACAACCTTTATTAGCTCAGATTGTAGGGGCGGTAAATGGCGGCCTTACCTTAAACGATTTAAAATATCCCTTACAAAATAAACTATAATATTCTTTCATTAACAACCTAAAATAGTTAATAAACGGATAAGGTAGGGAAACTGCTACAGGAACTGAATTATATGATAGAAATAAAATAAACTATAGGTAATATTCTTTGATAATAATTAACAACCTAATATAGTTAATAAATGGATAAGATAGGGAACCTTCTACAGGAACTGAATTATATATAGTAATAAAATAACTATAATACTCTTTCTAAACAAACTAAAATAGATATAAGGATAAGGTAGTTAAATTCCTATAGGTTCAGAATCATATGATAGGAACTGCTTAAGTAACATAAACATAATTAATAAGTAAATTAAGATACCAATCAATTCATAATAGGTTTAGAATGCTTTAGGTAACTTAAATATAACTAGGGATTCGTTTGTCTATGCTCTTAAAAGGATCTGAGTTGCTATTCACAATATAGGGTCCTACCATTAACTCAGACGATCACTGGCCAAATTACTTCATAGTAGCGATCATTAGGTTAAGACGGTTAGGTAGTTTAAGTTTTAGGGTTGAAAGGAGTTTTCTGAGGGGGGGCGTTACAAGTTGAAAGGCCGTTACCAGGATATATAGAGGTATAGATTCAGATGGGAACTAGGTATCAATTCTGCTAAACATTTACAAAAACTACATTAGGATAGTGTTATTTTACAATAGATTTAGTTATATTCTAGATTTGTTATAGAACTTCATTTTGTTAAGATAATGGGGGACGTGGTTAGTTATAGCTTTAGAATAAGTTTAGTTATATTCTAGATTTGCTAGAGAACTTCATTTGTTAAGATATTGGGGGACGTGGTTAGTTATAGCTTAAGAATAAGTTTAGTTATATGCTAGATTTGTTGGAGAACTTCATTTTGCTAAGATAATGGGGGACGTGGTTAGTTTAAAATCTATCAAGTAGACTAGGTTAGGTTAGGCTAGGATATATCTAGGATTCAGGGTGCGGACTCCGATGTTCGCACAATTTGCTGCCGTGGAATTGGAGAAGAGTATAAGACAGACGAAATAAAATACTTTAATAATTAGGGATATGTATATGGTTTTAATATAAGTAATAAGGTTAGGAAAGAATCGACCTAATAACTATAGAGAAATTAGGATTTAAGATTGGATTTCTATTAAACTTAAGATTCTCTAAAATGGGGACGAGGAAGGTTAGCTTAGAATATAATTTAGTATATAATGCTAGTCCTAGAATGCACTGAGGTGGATCTTGAGTCAGGCCGTAGACAGTGATCTTCAAACAGCATCTGAAATAAACATAGAATAAATTAGAGGTTATAATATGGCAGTAACTGAATAAACTTAACAATAGAAATAATGAGGTTATTTACTTTCAACAAGCCTGACATGGTATTCAAGTAGAAATTAATATTATCATAAGGGTAGTCTATGTTTAATTCCTGGGTGGGAATTGCCTGTATGCGGGATTTCAGCCTGATCGGTTCAGTGATTTTGGAGTAAGGAAGTGACAAGCGTCCATCCATCTATACATCCGTACAACTTTTGCATTTTTATTATTAGTGTATTACTGTTTTTGCTATAGAAAAGTCCTCATCAAGGCGCGCCGCTGAGAAGGAAACAAGTGCGGCCTAGACTAGACACTAGATAATCAATAAGTACCTCTCTTTTTAAGAAAAGTCCTCATCAAGGCGCGCCGCTGAGAAGGAAACAGTTGCGGCCTAGACTAGACACTAGATAATCAATAAGTACCTCTCTTGTTAAGAAAAGTCCTCATCAAGGCGCGCCGCAGAGAAGGAAACAGGTGCGGCTACATACTCAATAGAGCAGGAGACGTAATTCTTATTTTGGCAATCTGAAAAAAAAGAGAGGTTATGTTACACAAATAGAATTTTCCAAAAAGCGTTTTACAATATGGCTGTAGTTCTATAGAATAAACATTGAGAAAATGTGTAGAATTAATAGGTAATAGTGTACTCACGAGTAAGCAGTAAACAATTTGTAGAAGAAAACTTCACGTGTCCATTTGCCATTGATGAAATTAATAACACCCCGTCTTCCTGGGCTCACGTAACATTCAATGCGGGTTCAATTTATCTCATAGATTCGTGAGAATATGATTTATCACAAGGATTGAAAACGCACACAACATTTTAATTCATTTTATGGGATTGGAATAGGAAAACAAAATCAAACAAATAATTCTTCAACTTCTTTTTCTATTTATGGCTCCAGTAGTACTTGCTAAGATTATGTCAACTTCAACTTCATTGTCTGTCACTGCTTGCTTTTCGTTGCGGCGACTGACAGTGTCTGTGCCTTAGGCCTCGAAAACAGAATTATGATCGGTTTTACGAACTAAATATCTATAAATTATGCATCAAATTAAAAGCAAAAGAACAAAACTACAACTATGTCACTGTTACTACGGAGTGTATCGTAAATCTCTAGTCAAAACTTATGTGCTGTTTCCATTGTTCAAGCGGAGTTCAAATATTGGAATTTAAAGATATTAAGCAAAAGCGTCTACACATTGAGAAAACTAGGGCAAAAATTGAGTAACATCAGTAATAAGAAGCAAATATTTGAAGGGATGTTAAGCACGTTATTTTAGAATTCAGGTTCAGACAATAGGATTTCGTTCGTCCAAGGGGTCAACTCTACTCACGTAGCCTTAATTTTACGGTAGGCCTAATAATTAAGAGTTCTCACACATAACGTTATCTTGTAAATGCTAAAATTTTACTAACAATCGTAAAGTTGCCAATTATTATTATTTTTGTTGCTACTAGCTTCCCTTTCTAGTCACAAAACCTCAATAATTGCTGTCATATAACATACGTCTTCTTCTTCTTTTATTCTTTGGCTCTGCAGCGTCATGGTTTGATACAGCCCTGCCAATGTCAGTTATCAATTTACAAATACGAAGGAATGGAAATATAATTTAGGGATGTTAAGAAGAGAGGAAAAACAAAAAAAAAAAAAAAAACACTGAAATAAATGAAAACTCTATGCAATAAAGAAAATTAAAATTCATAGACTGCGCATCTAAATTTTATCTTATACCTGTAAACGAACCATTATTGCAGATAAATATGATATATAATCTGAATTACGGAAACGGCTCTCTACGAATTTCATGGAATTAAGTATACGGGGGGGATCGGGGACGTTAAATCGATCTAGCTTGAATTCATTTGAAAAAAAAAATGTTTCGTTTTATTCGTGTTTAAATTATCAACTTTATCCTCTTCAACTTAGGGTTTTTCTGAAAACTATGACTCTTCCTGAAATCTATTGGCGAATATTATTACTGGAATTTCTAAAAAGCAAATTTTACCAATAAAATAACTGATTATAAGCGCAGCTCGGTCAACCATGTATTTATTTATTATTAAATAGGAAAAGTTAGAAAGTATAGGTGGAAACACTTTAACTAAAGGTGCGGTAGATACGTCAATTGTCAACTTTCTAGAGATTGTCAATGTCACAGCGTTCCGGTCGGGAAAAAAAAAGAGAAGAAGAAAAAGATTGGTTTGCAAAAACGATCGAAAAAACATTACAATTCCTAAATTAATTATGAATAGGATAGAACCTTTGTAAAAAAAAAAAGAAATAAGCTTTAGAAGAAAAGGAATCAACCAACAAATTCTGTAACATCCATTATTTCAAAATAATTAGTTATATATCTGTCATTCAGTTTAGGGGTGATTGTGGGAAGAGCACAGCACAGGGCAGGGAGGAGAAATAGGAGAGGGAAAAAAGATTAAAAATGATTTACAGATTTTCTTTAATTAAAAGGAGAAAAACCGGGTTTATCTTGCAAATTTAAACTAAATTGTTATTCCATATAAAACTATCGTGATTTGAAATCATCTCGGGTAGAAGAGGTCGAGTTCATTATGTCCAAAGTAAATAGGTAGTTTCTGAAAATCTCACCTGTTGAGAATGGTTAAAACTCTCAAATGAAAATCAAATCAAATTCATTTATTTTACGAATCATGGGTAACAGAGATGTTAGATTAAAATAAAATGAGCAAAACCATGATCAGCTTTAAAGCATGCGATATCACAGTACATGTATGTTATACAATGTTCTATTAAATACAGTGTTGAAATTAATATAATGTCTATCTCGTATCTAAAATTATTAATAACAAGTAAAAGAATTATCTTATTCTAGAATTTATCCATAAAATATTCATTAACACTATAATAAGCGTTATCAATTAATAATTGTTTTAATTTATGTTTAAAGATATCTATATAACTCTGTGTCACAGTTTCAAAAAGTAAATTGATGGCTTGCTTAGGCAGTTAAATGTGAGTGTGAAAAGATGAAATACTTGTTGTGTGATAAGAAAGAAGATTGAAGGGCCCATGTAAGCTAACTTTTTTCAGAAACTGGGACGGTCCGCTGAGTTTTGAATCACATATGCACCACAACAAAAAAATAATGTAGTTATAGTTCTGGAGTTAGGATACTTATATGGACTACAGCAAGGTCTGGCTACATTATTATTTATACTACACATGATAGGTTCTGATTAATTACACTACACACACTCCAGATTTAAAAATGGGATTCAATTTAACTTGGGTTTGGGAAAGAAATCAAAGTTGCATTATCAAACCATTTGATATACAGGTATGGACAATTCAATCAGGCTTTAGCTCGAGTTTCGTGTGAAAGCGCATAGAATTCTAAGAAATAGCTTGCTATTGTGCCACTAGGGCTGATCTTGCCTCACAACCAAGGTTCCGTTGTTGATTGTACATACCCTGTTAATGGCTTAGTAAAATAATTTTGATTTTGTCATCATCCTTATTGTAATCATGGTGCTAAACCATTTTGCATTTATTTTAGATCTGGTATAAATACACATTACAGTAACAAGTGTGTGGTTTCAAGATTCAACGGACTAAGAGTTCATCAAAAGAAATAATGTAAATAGTGAAAGAAAAATAATACTGAAGGGGTTTATGATCAAGGACATTAGAATCAATTACTAAATAATAATAATAGAATAATTATATACTTATTACTTATCAATCTTAAGAGTTAGTGGAAAATCTTTATTCCAGTTGACTTGCATAAATGATTTTGGGGACGATTGTAACAGGCCGTATCGTAACGATCCTGTTATTAGCGAGAATAATATTATTTGGCAGAATAAAACCCAATCAGTGGCAGAATACTTAGTTGAGTGAACTTATTAAAACAAAGAACAAATAAAATTGAAGAATAAATAAAATCAAAAGGAAAAATTAAAAATATAAATTGAATCAATAAGAAGGGCTGTCGGCACTTTGTCCGCGATATGTCCGTGAAATTTGTCTGTGAAATTTGTCTGCGAAATTTGTCCGTGAAATTTGTCCGTGGAATTTGTCCGTGAAATTTGTCTGTGAAATTTGTCTGAGAAATTTGTCCGTGAAATTTGTCCGTGAAATTTGTCCGTGAAATTTGTCCGTGGAATTGTCCGTGAAATTTGTCTGTGAAAATGTCCGCAAAAAAAGTCTGCGAAATATAATAAAAATCCATAGCACAAAATTGAAATAAATATAAACATGTCAGTAAAATTGAAGAATAAATAAAATCAAAAGGAAAAATTAAAAATATAAATTGAATCAATAAGAAGGGCTGTCGGCAATTTGTTGCGATTTGTCCGCGCTTTTGTCCGTGATTTGTCTGTGAAAAAATCGGCGAAATGACGTAGGATTGAGAAAGGTGGGGCATAAAATAGACAGTGTGAAATTGATACTTATGGCGTAGAAAATAAAGAATGGATTGGAATGTTGATAAAATCGGAAGACTTTTGTCTATATATAGAGGAACGCAACCTTACTCGGGATGACTCGTTGTTAGATTTTTGAAGAAGTAGGTCGTTACGCTGCTCAATTTGTTGTAGGGTTTCTAAGGTCCGGGTACCTTTTTGGAAGAGTGGTAGTTAAAATTAAAGAACGTAGTTGCTGGGATTGAATTAGAAAAAAGATTTGTGTTGTGAATTGTGTAACATTTGTTGGGGTAAAATTGTAGTGAATTAAAATTAAATTATTGGGATTGTGAAGATTGTAATATAACCTAAAAACTTAGCTCGATAAATTCCCCTGTGCTTAGAAATCCAAAATTTATTTTGGTTGTGTGTTACGGCCTGATAAGTAGCCGTGAACACATACCCTCTTGATTATAGGTAGTCTAGGAATGGGATAACCTTTGAGACGGGCCCACTTCGACTTTACCCGTTCCCGGGGTCGAAGAAAGTCTTCCGACGACTTGTGAGATATTTCGTGGAGAGATGTCAGCAAGGGTGTCGGTCTTTTATTTATATATTTATAATATACATAGCCACATTATATGGTAGGCTGTCCATGGCACCCAGCTCGCGAGCTAGTCATTGGAAGCACCCACACAGTATTTAGGTTAGGACAAAATCGAGATTTACTACCTCGTACTCTTCTCAAGGGCTAGTTAGAAGACTTGACATTGCACTCAGTCAAGTCTACATTACACACCACACGCTTAATGATAAAAATGAAGTTTTGACTTCTAAAATTGTGAACAATATATAGCCAGAAATAGGTTAGGATAGGTACTCATGTATGGAAATTAAATAGATAAAATAAACTCCAGTAAGCAGTAGAAACGGAATCAAATAACATTTACCTTTAATTCCTTGAAAAGAAACCTCCTAAACATCCATTTTACTCGGGTTAGATATAAAATAAAACATAAAACAAAGCCTATAATGTATTATCAAATCACAATAAAACTATATCTTAAATATTCATTATAATATACAAATAATTGAACTAAAACAACTAACTAAATACATAATTTCCTTCTAATTAAAATATGATATAATATTCAATAAAACTCTTCATCGGATCATGCCATATTTACTTAACTAAGAGGAATGTTGTTCGTGGTCTAGGTACCTATAGGACCAAGTTTTGTATTTATTAATTGCATTAAAATTTAGCTATATTTCACCTTTTATGAGAAAACCTAATTATATTTGAACAAAATATCTTGGTTGATGGAAGAAATATTATTAATTATTAAAGATTTATTAACTAAATTATCAGTGAAACTTCATAGTGAAATGATCTGAGTTCAGGTTACTACCAAACCTGTTTTATATCTACAGCAGAGGAACTACCTCTATATTTTGATTAGTCTGACTATAGCTTGGTGCATAAGACACTAAATGTGGTAATTCTCTCAAAAGAAGGGAAGCCCATTTATGAGCTATGAGGCTGAGATTCTCAGTCAGATGAATCATTATACCAATATTCTATCTATACTTACTTATTGTAGATTTATCTTCAAATAAACCAGAGACTTGGAAATGTTTCACTATTAAGAAGCTGGTAGTCTTCTAAACTCCCGTTTGTGGAGGTTTTGGTGGCTTGGGTAAAGGCACAATCTAATCTAATATGAGGAATATGTTTCTAGATATTTAATTAGAAATTTCATATCCAAGTAATGTTATAAATAAAGAAACTACAACCTTTATTAGCTCAGATTGTAGGGGCGGTAAATGGCGGCCTTACCTTAAACGATTTAAAATATCCCTTACAAAATAAACTATAATATTCTTTCATTAACAACCTAAAATAGTTAATAAACGGATAAGGTAGGGAAACTGCTACAGGAACTGAATTATATGATAGAAATAAAATAAACTATAGGTAATATTCTTTGATAATAATTAACAACCTAATATAGTTAATAAATGGATAAGATAGGGAACCTTCTACAGGAACTGAATTATATATAGTAATAAAATAACTATAATACTCTTTCTAAACAAACTAAAATAGATATAAGGATAAGGTAGTTAAATTCCTATAGGTTCAGAATCATATGATAGGAACTGCTTAAGTAACATAAACATAATTAATAAGTAAATTAAGATACCAATCAATTCATAATAGGTTTAGAATGCTTTAGGTAACTTAAATATAACTAGGGATTCGTTTGTCTATGCTCTTAAAAGGATCTGAGTTGCTATTCACAATATAGGGTCCTACCATTAACTCAGACGATCACTGGCCAAATTACTTCATAGTAGCGATCATTAGGTTAAGACGGTTAGGTAGTTTAAGTTTTAGGGTTGAAAGGAGTTTTCTGAGGGGGGGCGTTACAACATCTTTGGACGCTTTTATATTTTTGGGGAACAATACTCCAAAATTCCACATATTCTCTGTTTTCCTTTTTTTCTTCAAACAGAACTTCCAGATTGGTATCGTTTTTAAAATCGATAAACTCATCAAACAACTCTGAGTAATTACAATTTAAAACGGAAGCCAACTCTGAGATGGTCGTTGTTTCTAAATGCCGTGGATTTTCAATAAGTAACAAACATTTTTTTATTTTTCTTAGATCTTGGAACCTTTTTCGAAATTCGTTTAATAGTGCAGTTATATAATTTGAAATTATGGAGCAGATTTTTTCCGAAATGTTAGTAACGTCCTCTGTAGTTTTTGTCATAGTTGGAAAATGTTGCAGCTGTTTGTTCCGTATTTCTCCATGATAAATGCTAAGCTTTTCTTCAAATGCAAACACTTTATTTGCCATATTGGAGACCATATTATTTTCACCTTGTAAACTCCGATTGAGATTGTTGAGTTTTTCCGTAATTTCACATAAAAAGGCTAATATACACCACCATTCATCATTTTGTAATTCAGGGTACACCTTATTGTTTTGCTCTAAAAACAGTATTATTTCATGGCGTAAAGAAAAAAACCTTTCCAAAACTTTACCTCTACTTAGCCATCGCACCGAGGTATGTAAAAGGACGTCGTTGTACTCACTTCCCAGTTCTTCCAGAAGGCTTTTAAATCTTCTGTGGTTCAATTCTCTTGCTCGTATATAATTGACAATATTGATAACTGCCTTCATTACAGCTTCTATTTCTGGATTTACAACATGCGCCGCCAAGTTTTCTTGGTGGATAATGCAATGAAATGATATTAAATTGATTAAATTATACCTTTTTTTAAATAACGAAATAAATCCATTTTCGGGTCCAGTCATTGAAGGACAGCCATCTGTACACAAACACACGATTTTTTGTAGGTCAATTTCATTCTGCTCTAAAAAATTACAAATAGTATCCAGGTAATCTGTGCCTCGGGTTTGACCTTTCATAGGTAGGAATTTCAAAAAATTTTCCTTTATTAAATTGTTTTCTGTACAATATCTAACAAACATCGAGCATTGTGATGTTGCTGAAATATCGGTGCTGGAATCGAATGCCAAGCTAAAAAACTTGCACTTTCTTAGGTTATCTAAAATATCATCGCGAATAAATTTAGAAATGTCAAATTTATTTATTTATTTATTATTTATTTATTTATTTATTTACTGTATTTATCAAAAAGTATATTGGCAGCACTAACAAAGCATTCCTTTACCATTTCTGCATCGGTAAATGGTTTCATATGCTTACCAAGTATGTAACAAATTTCATATGATGCCTTGGTTACCGCGGAGTCTTGTGATAATGCCACAGTCATAACATTTTGTTGTTGATGCAATGACCTCTTAAAAAAACTCAATTTCTCATTTCTCAAGGACGATCCAGGAGGAAACATTTCGTCGAAAGATTTATGTTTTGTGGTAAAATGACGCGAAATATTGTATTTCTTCAATATAATACTTTCACGACATATTAAACAAGTTGCTGCATTGTTTTTGTTTGGCACAACAAAATAATCCGTTTCCCACTCATCTTGAAACAATCTATTTTCACTAGATATTTTTCTTTTATATTTAGAAGACACTCCTGACATTATATTGAAAATAAAATAATAATTTGACACAAAAAACCACAACTATCTGCAATTACTGGGTGCGATTAGCTTTAATTGTTACCACCGTAGCGTAACCTAAGTATCGTAAACAAATTCAAAACAAGTTATGACCCGCAAACAAAGCGACACTCGCAGGTTCGTAGATGGCAAGGCGATTTCCGCCGTCAATTCCGTCTCGCTCATGCAACCACAGATTACTAATGAATAATTATGCAGCGTTCCGATTCACACGAAACGAAATCGCTGATCGGCTCACATTCCCGTTCTGAAACAACCATTCTCTGATGGGCGCGAAATTTAAATTGGTTTACACAACAAATTCGTAACTTCAGATGGGCCAATAACAAAGGCCCGGCGGGCCGCATGCGGCCCGCGGGCCGCAGGTTGAGTATAGATGCACTACATAGATAGATAGATTTTTTTTTTATTATACATAGAAAACATCCAGAACGCCCTGTACAAATATCTGCAGATCGTACAAATATTTGTCCCGAGGCGGGAATCGAACCCGCAACCTCCTGCGTCGCAGGCAGACCTTCGCCCGCCGCACCACAGGGGTGGCCAATAATAGTAACGTCAGAAGCTGACGGTACCATTACCGGAATTCTATGGCCCAAACACAGGTGCATACTCCCTTAAAACTATAGGTAGATAATAAGTATAATCTATCGGAATAAACTTGACTTTAGTGCCAGCACCTGTCCGGCTGACCCAGTTGCCTGACCCATCGATACCAATTACTGCTGTCTGACTGTCGGTTCTGATATTTCACTCTATTCGTAAACAGCTGGCGCGTAAGGCTGAGCGCAGACTTAAGTCACGAGAGAGACAAGACAGTCCTTTGAAGTTTGCGCGTCTTTGTTACAACTATCGTGACTCAAATCTGCGCTCAGCCCAATAGCCGTCAAATGTACCTATACCGTGTCCATTTTGAATGAGGCATAAACGTAAATAAACCGCCCATACTTAAGGCCCATACATCAGCGAAAGTGGCGCCCCCAACTATTATATCTTATTATTACGTTGAACGCAGGAATTTTTAAAAATCCTACGTTCAGTTTGTGGTATCTATTATGAGCTATTTATTAATGCCTCTGTAATAATTTCGATTTGTAAAGCTTAGGAAGAGATACGAAATTGCGCTTTATGGCCACCAAACTCTATTTTTGCATCTCCTCCTAAACTATATGAGATAAAATTATAAAAGAGGTATTAAAAAATAGCTTATAATAGATACCACAAACTGAACGTAGGATTTTTAAAAATTCCTATGATAAACGTAAAAATATGATAAAATAGGAATCGCTGTCAGATTGGCTCCGGTATGCGCCTTAACCTAAAATTCACTTTGTTGGCGCGTCCTTTTATACGTAATTTACATTACTTGTCGATTTTAGATCCTCCCTTCAATAAAAATTGCTTACAATTATATCTGAAACTCGACGCCAAGCAAGTGAGATTTTGTTATTTGTGTCGTATTTTGTTTACTAACATGCTCCATTCAACGTGGACAAACCATAGGTAATAAACAGGATGGTACAAATTAATTAGCTTAAATTTGGTATACCCCTGCCTTTCTTAAATCCACTTAATTCTTTCCATCAAAAAGTAAGTCCAGCAGTGGACTAATATAGGCTGATGATGATGATGATGATGTATCGTAATGAACGTTACGAAGGACAGCTGCCCAAATATTCATGATAGAGAAAGTTATGAAAGGTATTATTTTTAAAAAAAATATAACGGCTGTCACAGTAGTTTGAAAAACTACTGTTTTACTTTTAGATGGTTCAATAATGCCCTCCTAGCCGAATTTCAGCCATGGCGGCAAGTCTCAACGAAGACTAGCCAAGTGCGCAGGACATATTACACTGCACAAGTGTGCGCGCAAACACAAATGCACTGTCTATTCCCTCACTCTCATAATCTGAAGGGATGGCAGACCGACTCGACCGGGGAGAGGTTAGGCGCAGGACCAACAGCTTGACGTATTAATATTAACGTATATGGAAAAAAGTCACCCGCCAGTCCACTGCCTGTCGACTGCCTGTCCACTGCCTGTCCGGCAGGATAGGATCGCTAGGTATTCTTCCTAAATCCGGAGAATATGCTACAGAAATATTGTTACGTTCGTACCACTACACTGCACTGGCGGTAAAGGGGATGACGTAATTCTAAATGCCAATTGTTCAGTTAAAGTCGTAGAATCCACCTAGGGTTATGTATGAGTCAAAGTTGGGCAACCCCTAGTAGCATTAAAATATGGCTTTCAAATATTTCCACCGCTATAAACCTCAGGAACTTTTTTAATTAGTGATTCGTCCGTCAAACTCTTTACAAGTAGGTATTTTGAAAAGTTTCACGGCTCAAGCTTAGTTAACTTTGTGGCAGGTAATTGAGTTTCAGTTTGGTGGGCGGATTTATTTTTTTCTTTCAGCTTGCCTTATTTAATAACTGCCTACCGTCTCTACCTATCCAATTCGATGTGTAATGATTATGAACAAACTACAGTAAAAACACTAGCCGACCTAGTTTCGTATAATTTACATTGTTATATTGTAAGGATCAAGCTGCAGACAGGGCGCTATGGAACTCATTAGGGAAGGCCTATGTCCAGCACTGGACTAATACAGGCTGATGATGACGTTGATGAATGATATTGTAAGGTATTGATGGAAAGATCTCAAATCGACAAGGAATACAAATTCAACATAAATTAAAGTACAACAAAGGTAGTTTTAGGTTTAATAGGAGAAGTTGACTATCAACAATTTCAGATTGAATTTGGCTGGAATATAGTTACTCGTAGATAGGAGAAAGGATAAGTTGACGTCAGGAGCTTTGTAAGCTGGTTTTGCTCAGGGTATTTTGATCCCCTGTTGAAGCAAATCTAGTTCTATTGACACGCAAACAAGGTGCACTTTTAATTAGTATATTCAAAGCCCTAGTAGTCACGTGAATCGTGTAGGTTGTTAGAAACTCAATTAAATATGGCGTCCTACGCAAGTGTCTATAAAAAGATGAAGTCTCACAAATTATCCTAACATCTGCAAAAGGTTCAATTATTTGCACAATGATGGAAGCCGACGAAGCGCGAAAAACTTATTTCCTTTAAGATTAAAATGTCTTAAGATGTCGATAGCAACGACTCATCAATGGAACTGAGCCTCGTTTATGAGGTGCTAGTGGTTTAGTTCCATTTGATGGCCCGCGGTACCACTGGCAAGCTGTGGTAGAAGCGGAGCTAAGAGAACTTAAAGAGAGAGCTGACAGGAAACTGAACAGGACAGACTGAAAATGGCGAGAAAGTGTTTTTTTTTCATTGATTGATTGCAGTTAGGGAGTAAAATATTCATGTGGCGACCGCGTTGCAATCGCAATGCGAAACGGAGTTTTTACTTTGATGCCATTTTCGTATTTTGACTCTTTCACGTGAATGAAAGATGACAATAAATTATCGTATCCACATGCCAGTCACAAAACAGAGGGCCTTTTCAGTGTTTCATCAAAGACTACCCATACAACAATTCAGCAACATCCACAGTTGGACATAGGCCTTCCCCACGCCTAAGTGTACCCACTTGGTCCTTAGCTGCCTTTATCCTCCAATTCCCTGCCCTATCTACTAATAAAACTCGATCTTTATAAACTTACCTTAACGCATTCACTGCCCAGCTCTGCGGTGCGACCCGCAGGGGCGCGCCGTAGCTCCACGCAGATAGAGACTGGCACCTGCGTCTTGGGCCATGAAGGTGTTAAAAAACTTATATTGCCTTAACTTCTTCACTTTGCGGCCAGTGGCAACATTACTAAAAGCAAATGAACAAGCCTTCGTTCAGTGATTGATAACGGAGCTGATAAGGGAATCCGGAAATCAAGTCCCTTCCGTTGGGCATTAGAAATGGAGATTGGAAAACCAGTCGCTTTTGATCAGAGGGCGATTGAATGTCCTAGAAAACATCGCCTTATGTCTGTGTTCACCAATAGATAACCGGACATTAGGCTGCATCGTCGGTTAACTTTGACGTTTAATGTATGAAAACTTATGTCAAAACGTTCACACAACTGTTTAAAATTAACCATTTGTTGGTGAACTCGGATCTTAGAAGTACTAACTGACGCTCGAGGCTTCGAAGGCGTTTCCCGGGACTTAGAAGTACATACGTCTTTACCAAAATTTGATTATTGGTTAGGAGGTTGGTACCCTATGTTTTTTTGTGTGTGCTGATTTTTATGTTATCACGTAGCGCTGACGGCGCAATCGGTGAATGCCCTAGTCAGGTTTCAGTTTATTTTACCGTGTTTTTAACTGTTAACTTTGCGAACAACAGTGTGGAAAAGGCAAGAAATTGAAGGGTATGTAACTGCCGACAGGTGATTATGGTGATTTTCCACGTAAATGAGTTTTCCCTTGTTATACACGTGTGTTTACTTTACCACATGCCAGAATCACGATGAGCACATAATTGGCTCGAGAGAGTTATTATGCTGAAAAGAATTATGTACCCGAGATTAACATCAAAAAGCTTTTCAAGGTTTGTTTTTATAGGTAATCAATGAAATCTGCCTAATTGAAGCTGTGAAAACACTTTTCACTCTTGTTTTTGAAGATTTTGTGGACTCAATGTGTGATTAATTATTTTGAGCGGCCAATTAATTCCAAATTTTTTGAGTCCAAAAAAAATTAAAAGTCAACCAAAACATGACTTAAGTATGAAGTTTATGTAGTCAAGAATGTCTTCTCAAGATAAAGAAAGAATTTTTATAATTGCAAGAAACTTGCAATTCTAAGAAAATTTAACTTTGCGAATGAATTTTAAGAAAATGTTATTTTACATTTGAACGATTCCTATCTATTGCACGAAGAAGCAATTGCTACAATAATAACCATCAACTGAATAGGGGTGGATAACCTTTTAGTATTTGAAGGTACCTATGGTCTTTAGTGCTTATCATGAATGAATAACACGTAAAGAATATGTGTGACAGACAGACACAAAGGTATTGCAATACTTACATATAGCTAAGTCACCACAAAAGTCGTATGTTTTATTTGAGTTGACAGCCCTTACAAGCATAGTCATTCAGTGTGTCTACCATGAGTTTTCACCATATAAACTCGCTAGCGACTGTAGTTCAAACATCTATAAAAGTTCTAAAGCGCCTCTAGCGAATAGTTGGGTACTAAAATGCGCAGTATGAGTCACGTAGATACAAGATAACTACTGTAGTAAGTTCAAGCAATTTAACTGTTACAACTCATGCTAGACGCACTGAAGTATTTGCATCTATCCCCCGAATACTCAAATGCAACTCAGATTTTACGATTCAAGTCACGATTTTTGTCAGTTTTATATAAAATCTGTCAAATATTCGTCTTTTGAGACATTTTTAAATCTGAGTTGCGTTGGAGTATTTGGGGGTATATCACTCATACAATCTTTGTGACTCATTGTCATAATAATAACGTAAAAAAATATGAATAGCGAGGAAAATAGTAATAAACTAACGAATGAATCTGAATCCTCCCATCACTCCGTATGGTCACCATGATCGTTTTTAAATAAAGCCGTACTTGTAAACCATCTGTACTTTTGTAACCAGCTGTACTTTTGCTGTCATCCGACGATCGAGCGTGGTCTATTCTTTTCTAATCTATTCTTCTATTGTATTATGTATATCAGTTATCTAGTACCCATAACACAAGCTCTGCTTAGCTTGGGGCTAGATAATGCTGTGTGAATTGTCCAGCATTATTATTATTATTATTATTATTCTAGTCACCATTTACCATCCTCATCATCCACAGCCGGGTTTACCCACTGCTTGGTACACATATACACCACTATAGGCATTACGACGTACCATCAGTAACAATACAATTTTAAAACTATAGACAATTTATAAGGACAGAGTGATATTTAGAATTCGCCTCAAGCCAAACAATAACGAAACTATCGGTAAGGCTTACCAAAACCTATACAACAGTTTTATCGAATCGATTTGGGCGTATTGTTGTCTGTCCATGTAAGATGACACGGCTTGTGAACGTATTGTGTAGGTGTGGTGTAAGCCTGTGTTAGCTATCATGTTTGCCAGTCTATTAGAGGGTGTTATATCCGCGTTATTTTGGATAACAGGTGCGAATTTTCGTTTTTCTTTCAATAAAACTTTAACACATCGATGCGCGCAAGAATTTTATTAAAAACTATGAACTTTTCTCTCTATGACAACCCCTGGTTTCTTCAATTTGTAGGTACATAAGTTTACCTATAAGCAAGACTGTTTTACATACAGTGTTTTTTTACTAGGACAGTACAGGAGCACCCATCACTAGAGGAGAAACAGGTGCAATTTCATTTGACACATCAGCTCCGTTTTGGAGAAAATCATTTTGGCATAAAATTTTTGAGCAAGCGACTGTAGGGCCTAAAATGAATCGAATTGGTAAAAAAGCAGTCGTTTAGTTCGTGATCTCTCGTATCAAAGTTACTATACAATTTAAACTAAAATGTAATAATAGCTGACCACAGTGATCACACAAAACGTCAGAATCATATCCTTATCTAGCAAATTCCATATGACAATACAGAATTAGATTCCTATTAGACAAAGTATCAAATAACCCCACCCATCAGTAAAACACAAATGAACCAACATAAACATGAATTAGAGCTAATAATTGGTCGCCAGTATCTCCCCCTGGGCTCTGTAATTACGCCTGGTCGCAACCCGCATACAAATTCAGACTAAGTTCTGTGCAAACGAGCCACGGGACACAACACTATAAAAACTATGACCTAAGTTTCGGATGAACAACGGTATCTCAACGTACACTATCCCGATGAAAAATAAAAATGATAATGAGAATCCTGATGCATGAAATATCGACAAAACACATAACATGAACTACCCCTTCGAATATCGACTTCAAAGGGGTAATTCCAATGCACGGAATCTCGACAAAAACCAGAGAATCAACAATGAAAATCAACTGGATAAGGGTTTCTCCTCTTGGCCTATGGAAATAAAAAATAAAAAAGACGTGTGGCACTCGGGACTGCCGCGGTAAAGCTATTGCAATGCCATCTAGAGGCGAGTTGCTGAACTAAAGAGACAAACGTCATATTTCAAAAAGTCATTAAAAGTTCTACTATTCATCGATAGATGGCAAAACTAAAAAGTATCACCGCTGTTCCCGTCGGAGTGGGGAGCGTGAGGTTTTTTCGTTACGGAATTTCTGGATTCGGTCCCCGCGCTCAAGGCCCGCGATAGAAGCTATGCAATAGCTTAAAAAACTCTAGAAGCCCCGTTCAAGGTCCCTGCAATGATAAAATAGTAAAACTGGAATCGAAAAAACCTATACAAATTTAAGTGAAAGTATATTCTTAAAAATAATGTTTAGTCTTGTATTCACACAAGAAAATGTTAAAACTTACAATCTTACAATCTGTCTAGGGTGTTATTTGACATCTTAAACTGAAATCAAAATTGTAATTTCTTGTTCCATGGAAAACGATTTATATTGAGTAGGAATGTATTTGTCCCGTAAAACAGTACACAACAGTGAGCTCGAATATTATTTTTATAATTTGTAATTTTTTTCTTTATACTATTTCGTATTTCTCTATATTTGAAAAAAGAAAAAAACACGTAGGTAGTGGTTTTATCAATAAATTTTACTGCTGTATTTCAGCGTGATTCAATTTTGTAGTCGGTTTTAATTTTATTTAAACAATCAATTTATCTGAATTAATAATCGAGTTTCTTTTGAAATGGCGCGTTTGCGCGGACTCTTACGTAATCCACTGAATAATCTATTGAAAGGAGTTCGCGACAAATGGCTCTTTTGGAGATTTTCCTGTTAATGAGCCTGAGAAGTCCCTGCAGGCAGTTTACTAACTTTGTACAGGGAAAAGATCTACCTTGGGAATCTTGCTTAGAGTTATTTTGCTTGAATATCTGAGTAGGCTTTTGTAATTGTGTGATGTTCTTCATCTGAAGCTGTGAGTGAGGGCTTAGAATTTGCACCACCCCAACCCTTCCGCGGTTGTCGTAAGAGGCGTCTAAGGGATATCCACCGGGTGCGGGCAGCAGCGCCCCCTGCAGAACAATTCTACCACTGTACTGCGATTCCCAACGCGCATGCCCAGCGGATTATGGGCATTGGTAATGGAGGGTCCAATACATAAACGCAGATAAGGCGCTTATCAGGCGAGCCTGCGTCCAGCAGTGGGCCAATACAGACTGTTGAGATTGAGGTTGAGGTCTTCATCTGATGCCTACCTAATACATAGAACTCTTCAGTACCTGGATGACCGGGCTTTGCTCGTTTTTTGGTTAATTTTGTTATTTAGAAATAATAGTATATTATTATTCGCCAATAGATGTCAGGAAGTCATATTTTTCAGTTTAGTACTTAAGTTGGCCAAAATAAAGTTGATTATTGAAAACACGAATAAAAGAGTATTACTATTCGCCAATATATTACGATAAAGTTTATAAAAGTTTATTGAAAACACGAAACTACATTTTCTAAAAATGAATCCTAGCTAGATTGATTTATTGCCCCCGAACCCGTATACTAAATTTCATGAAAATCGTAGGAGCCGTTTTGTGATTAAATTATATTATATAGAAATAAATTTCAAGACATGTACCGAAGCTACTTTAAATAAGCCTAGCGATGCGATTAACCTAAGAAATATATAAAGCAAGCAATTATGATCATTCCCGCCAAGTTTACTTGTTATTACTCACGCATTTAATGGAAAACGAAATGATATTCGTCTAATATCAGCTCTAGGGAATATATGAATATGGATTTCGAGTTACTAATGAGTTTATTGCCTGAATACGAAGCCCGCCAGGCTCTAATGTTATTAGTGTCTGAGGTCATTGACTCATAATTTAATTACCTTTCTCATAACTCTCTCTCCATCTTCTCTCCTGAATTATAGCTCTTAAGGCGCAAACCCGAGCCAATGTGGCGCCGCCACCTATTTTATTATATTTTTACAATAAGCATAGGAAATTTTAAAAATCCATCGTAGCGTTTGTGATAGCTATTTTAAGCTTTTTTTAATACCTCTGTAATAATTTTATTTTGTATAGTTTAGGCAGAGATAGAGTTTGGTGACCAAAAAGGGCAACCTCGTATCACTTAGTCGATGGAGATCTTTCGGAAAATAAATGCTATGGCAACCCACATGAGTCCACATCTGTCAACTGTCGGCGGAGTGACCATGGCTACGTTCCGATTCACGCTTAATGCGCTGACGCGCGCATGAAGTCGTTTCTTTTTAACTTTCAGCGCGCTGACAGAGCGCACGGCAACGCCCACTTCGCCACGCCCCTTGAGCGCACGGGAGCGCATGAACTGCCTCACCTTTCGAGACAAGGCAGTTCGTGCGTTCCTTCAACTTCTTTGTGAGTGCTGTCTGAGCGTTTCGTTTCATTAGTCGCGCCAACGCGCACCAACGCGCTCAGATGAATCGGAACGGGGCTTCGTGCGCGCATAGCTCGTGCAGTGCGTCAGCGCTTTAAGCTTGAATTGGAACGTACCCCATGAGTCAGGTCTCTCTCGTCGTAGCGAAAAGCAAGCGGCGCCATAAAAAAGAAGTTGAAGTTGAATTCGTGTCGATTGAATCTTCTTGCGCTGGCTTTCAAAACTTTTTCTAAGTTTATTTTGTTTTTGGTCATTGTGTGGTCATTTAAAGATTAGAGATGAGATCAAAGATTATGGTATTACTATGTGTATTACATAATACTCTAATCTTTGTATTAAATCCCACTAGCCGGTTATAATGCGTAACTAAGTAGTCTTCCACTGTAACTACCTATTGATTCTGTCGTCTTAACGTTTCAGTTTTATGTTTATTTCAGACCATTTCGTTTCGTGCTCTTACAATTTCCCGGAATAATTTTGTTTATGAATATTCTAAGCGAGCAGCGAGCCTGTCAAATAAATTGATACCTTACGACAAGGTAGAGAGATACCCGCAATAATGAATAAACGATGCCCAGAATGGGGTCAAGTGTTTCGGGGTCGGGTGACCGGTGAATCCACAGTTTTACTCTGGTCGGAATGTCTGGTAAATATTTTGATCATACCGATTATGATGCGTGAGCGTGAGTGAAAAGAGTTTTGTAATTAAAAAATTTACTGGCTTCGCACGCCTATCCCATGGGAAATGATTTATGTAAGCTCTATGGCGCTCATTAGGGGAGGCCTATGTCCAGCTGTGGAAGAAAAATTCCTTAGGAAGAAAAATTGAAATACTAAAGAAATGGAAAACACTAAAAAATACGCAATATTCCATTTCCGAGGATTACCCTCCAAAGATACTTGAAATAAGAAAAGCCCTTTATGAGCAAGCTAAAAAGGAAAAAGAAATCGGAAATAGAGTCATCATTAAGTACGATAAGCTGGTGGTATTGCCTCAAACAAATGAACCTATCATACCAAACGCTCAAACATCCATTCGAAAGAGGTCTTTACCCTTAACGCCGCCACAAGTAACTCAACCTCATTATAACAGCAAAGGAATTAATAAAGTAGACAAGCAAACACACAAGAAAAATAAAATATCATCATATTGGACCCCATCTTCGCGCTATAAGTCACCAGCGCTGGCCGCAGCTGAGAATGAAAACAATCAATAGCAATTAATAAATAAAGACATACTCTGCCCCTCTCAACCTCTCCCACAACGGGTGGTCGCCGCGGGAGAATATGACCAAAACCCCTCATCTCTCTTTATGTGTCTCTCTGAAACTAAAAAGTTGGAAAAATACATTAATGACCACCAAGACTACATCCTATTTAACAACGGCGAACAAAAAGGAAGAAATGGCGTAGGCTTCATAATCAAGAAACATCTAAAAAACAACATTGTTAATTTATCGGCACAATCCGATAGAGTAGCACGTTTTGATGTAAAGTTCTAGAAAACGTACCTCACTTCTCGTACAAGCCTACGCGCCTACCTACCCAAAAAACTAAGGAAAATTAAATTGAAACATTCCACAAAAACTTGCGAAAAACCGGAAACAAGAAAACAAATGTTTAAGAGCACCTCAAAATATAGCAAACTGGCAAGAGATGGTGGAGGCCTTTATCCAGAAATGGATAAACCCTTTAAAAAATATATATAATTTAGATATATTATTTCACAATAATTTTTTGATTTTTAAATCGTAATTTATAAAATTTTATTCTTAATGAGTAGGTACCTATGCAGATAAAACATAAGTATTTTACTAATAACTATTGTTAAATTGTAATTAGGGAATAAAGGCTATTTTTATTTTATTTTATTTTATTTTATTTATTTATTATGTCCAGCTGTGGACTAATATGGCTGATGATGATGATGATATAATGATCTGCAGATATTTGTTCAGGGCGATCTGGATGTTTTCTATGTATAATAAAAAAATATCTAACTATGTAGTGTATTGTTCTTAGTATATCAGTTATCTAGTACCCATAACACAAGCTCTGCTTAGCTTGGGGCTAGATAATGTTGTGTGAATGGTCCAACATTATTTATATTCATTATTTATATATCGACTGTAGGTATTCCAATTTACTTTATTACTGACACCTAGACTACAATTAAACTTAAGACGAATGTGAGTACCGAGACAAACCTTACAAGGTTTTACGGTATAAATATAATGTATACTGTGATGGTTAATGTAATGAATAAATAACTTAAAAAAATATATTAAATATTAAACAGAGTGCAGACTAAAATAACAGAAAGGTAAGAAGAGCGTCCTCTTCCCACACCGTACCATAAAAGAGAATCACATGGATTGAAACATTTACGCATCGTCGCAAAGCACTAAGGGTTCGACCTCACACAAAACAAAGCACAAAATATTCCCTGGAAAGTTTCTATCTTCGCAATATATCGGCAGAGATAAATGATGTTCGATACTGACTTGTATAACCGACTAGCTGCGCCCCGCGGCTTTACACACCTATCCCACGGAAACGAATTTATGGGATAAAAAGTAGCCTATGTGTAATTCCAGCCCTATAACTACCTGTATGCAAATTCAGCCCGAACCAGTAGTTTTTGCGTGAGGAAGAAACAAACATCGAACCATCCAAACTTTCGCATTAGTGACATAGTGTATGTATAGTTATTAGTACCTAGTGGTAGCTTTTCTCGGAAATAGGTATGTCGTGTCGGTTTACAATACAACTTTTGAGAGCGAGGGAATAGAGAGTAAATCTGTGTTTGCGCACACACTTGTGCATTATAAATGTAGTAGTCTCCGTTGAGATTAAGGCTGGCCGACGTGGTCGAGAATTCGGCTAGAGGGAAATCATCTTCAAGACTGCCGCGTTGGTCTAGCGGTAGAATGCACAGAAATATATCGCGACCGCAATTAATGAGGACCCAGGTTCAAATCTCGAGCCGGGCCAAAAATACGCTAAGTGTCGCATCCTAGTGGATAGTTTTTCTAAAACTTAACAATAGTCTTAAATTTTGAAGCTTTCTTCTCAACGTAGAGCTTTTGTTTTACGATGTCTGAAGCAACTTGCTGAAACTTTCAACGAAGTTTACCGACTTCGTTGAAAAGTTACAAAAGTAGCTCTCTGTGAACATTGAAATTTTATAACCACAATATATTTTTCAAGAATCTACTCAGGATATTACTTTTTGCCGCAAGACTTTGAAGAATAACTATGAGTAATTATATCTCCCCACGGTTTCACCACTTTGTCATAGGTAAAAAAAAAACAGAATTTCACGTTGTTGGCTTAGATTTTTCGGTGATTAGAGTTTCTAGGATAGATAGGATAGATAGGAGGTTGCGGGTTCGATTCCATTCTAGGGCAAATATTTGTACGATCTGCAGACATTTGTTCAGGGCGTTCTGGTTATTTTCTATGTATAATAAAAAATATAATATATCTATCTAGTGTATTGTAGTAAGTATGTCAGTTATTTAGTACTCATAGCACAAGCTCTGCTTAGCTTGGAGCTGTATGATTTTCCAGCATTATTAAATTAAATTAAATTATTCTTAGAACGGATTGTATCTCACTGTCGAAAAAATACCAAATTATTATGACCGGTATTGTGCTAAATGAAGCCGTGGGTAAAAGTTCTCGTAAAAACCAAATGTGTGTGTGTTTTTTTAACCAAATTCAAGAAAAGTAGAGAAAAAAACATTAAAGTGCACTGTTTTGCACCTAATTTGGTCTAGATCTCAAGGACTTATACCTATATTAGGTAGTAGGTCATTACTAATTCTTTGGTTCCTTAGTTAGGTTTCTTCATAAGCTATGTAGTTTTCATAGATATATACAAAAACATAATTTATACTTACGCCGCCGTTCCAAAAACGTATGCTCTGCCCGATCCTATGAACGCGACATCCTATGACTATCCTTTACACAAAATGACGCAAAATGCCCAACCCCTCTTAATAAGTGTACAAAATAAATAGGTACCTACAATTGTTAATTTATTGTTAGGTGCAAATGAAGATATCGCGCAAGGATCATAGTAAAATAAAGCCTCTCGTGATTCAATCTGATCCCTTAGAAGTGGTTGCACAGGAGTAGTCAAGTTACTTCGGTCCCGCGGGCCGCTGCGCTCGCCGTCTCGAGTGCTCCTCGAGTTACACTCAGATTACATTTCAAATAAGAGACTCCTCGGGGACTGGCTTTCCACGCCTCCTGTTAGATTAGAAGAAGTTGGTTACTAATCTGGTTGGAGTGTTGGTTGAAAAATGATCTATGTACCTACATAATATCGGATACTACTACAGCCTGCATAGGTACACAGCCGGACAGCATAGGCATGATAAGAACCTCATTGGCTTTTATCTCATGGGAGTAGTACCCATAATCCCCACACTGGGTATGAGGGTTAGGGATCGCAGTTCGGCGGTAGAATTGTTCTTCAGGGGGCACTGCTCAAACTATGGTTTAGGTTTGTTCTTAGGCTGCATCCTACGTAAGAAGATTTATGAACTTTTTAGTTCACTAATCCCCATTACGAGTTCGCATCGGCTTCAACCGGTTTTAGTGAATAAAAAATTCACTTATCTCCGTTGACGGGGATTATCAATGGGGATTAGTGGAATAAGGCTTCAAAATGACCTCAAAAATATAAAGATTACATACATATTTGCCGACTAATCAGTCTATTTGACTGATTAGTCGTATAGTGATACTCGTACCAACTCTATTCTATATGGGTACATTTACAACGGGATATTTACCATGATTTGAGTTTTGAGCTTTCCAATAATTCGGCACAGTTTCATAGCGCATGAAAACGGAATACGGTGATAATAATGTAGCTTCAAATAACTTTAGAATTAACGTTCTCAAAGCCTCCACAGAAAACAAATGACTACGGTGATAAAGTGACGGTCTACTTTACATTTTACATATACTCGTACTTCAAAAATGTACTTAAGTCGTTTAAATTCTACTTGTAAAATCGTTATTTATTTCAGAATCTTTAAGAGCCACCATTAATTAGCAATCAATATTTATGGAAAGGTTACTTCGATCTCTTATCCTGTAACGTGCTTTTAAAACACGATTGGTAAATGTTTTCTCGATTGTTAATTTATTTGAAAAATAAAATTTTGCACACATTCAGCTTCTTATCTCAGTAAAGTAAAACTAAAGTAATGTAAAGTAAACTTTATTTATTTGACACAAGCAAATACATTAGTTTAAATGAATCCATAGACTCCCGAACTAGTATAAACTGTATTTCAGGAGTCAGTGGCTTCTCCCATGTAAATTAAATTTTTTGTCCTACAAAAATGTTACGTAAGTCATTCTTAAGGCAACTAAATAATAAAAAGAATCTTCGTATGAATACACAAACATATAATTAAAAAAAACATAATGGGATAGACAGGAACTAAGGAACAGCACACTTTTTTCTGTTATTTTTGCTAAGAAACTTAGAAGTATTTCATTATCTTTGAATTTTTCGATTGGTTGTTTCATTAACATGTAATTAGGTAAAAATAGTTTTGACGCACAGAAAATTCGGTGCACGTCTCTGCTCTGTACTTTTCACTCGCGAGAAAACCATATCTTATCAACCCGCTCGAAATCCATCTCGTAGCGGCGTTATTGCATACTCTTAACAACATCGTTCTATAATGCAATATTTTCTTTTAAAAACAAACTAGAGCGCTCCATTACCATACCTACATAAACCTTTATTTATTATCTCTAGGTATCACGGTGCACGTGCAGTAGGATTGCGCCGGAGGCTGTAATAACTGACGTCATTTTGCAGAGGGGCTGAACTCGCGCGATTACATTTCCATTTAGAAATAGAGGATCGGATTCAGAGCTATAGCCAAGTAGTAGTCATGTCTAGGTAAATCTCAAACTATTTAAATGATTGACGACCTCTGTACCGCTGCGGGCGAAGATTTTTGAGCAGGGTCTCTGGATGTTTATTGTAATAAAAAAAGATGTTTCTATGTAGTGTCTTCAGTTATCCAGTACCCATAATACAAGCTCTGCTTAACTTGGGGCTAGATAATGCTGTCTGAATTGGAACTGACCTTTTTTTATTATTTCTAAGATATTATAGTTAATTCTTATGACATTCATAATATTTTCACCACTCCTTGGCTCTATTTTGATAACGAATAAAAAACAAAAGTAAATGAAGCAATATGTATAAAAATATAGCCTGAGTGATACACTCTTGAATACATCTGAGTCAAGATACTGGATCATAATAATTTGAATACTTTCGAAAAAAAATATAACCATTAATAAAGCCAACAAAACAATCGCAATACAAAACAGAGAATCCGTTTCGTAACAATATCACAAGCAGGATAAATACGTACGTAAACGTAAACTATAATAAATTTTAACAAATTGTTTGTTTCATTTAATAAACCAACACTTGATTTCCACATATTGTACAAATTTTCTGTATTTTTATTTGCCTATTCTGTATATTCATCTCTTTTTCACTTCTGCTAGTGGACAAAAAATTTAAGTGAATTCGAGTCAATTGCCTCTTATTTCTTATTTGTAAGTAACTACTATTTTTAAGCTGTTTATACAGCAAAAAAATTACTTGTCTAAGTGGTTGTAAGTCTAAAGAAATAAACGATTTGACTCCGACTCTGACTCTCTGATCTGCAATCAATTAAATAGTATTTGTATTGTATTGTATAGATGCGTCCTTGCTCCACCCCTGGAAGCATTTAAATTCACTTTCCATCCACAAAGTCCCGTTTGTGTGGCTCCATCCACACTTTACATCTCTTCGGTGAGCTGTGATATATTAAATTGTGACCTGTGGCAAAGTAAATGTACCACCGATGTTGGTAAAGTGGTTTCACTGAAACCTTGGCGAACTATAAACTTGCTTCTTAACTAAACGGCTTTGCCACTTGCTAAGATAAACTAAACAAGCCAAAAACCGACTTCATAAATAATAGAATAATGCTGGACAAACCTTGTTCGCAGGATCCCATGATAAACACGTTCACTCTGCAAAAAATTCAATTAGGAAAGTTTTGTTCCCGTTACTAGGATTAACTGCGAACGGCGGGGCGGTAATAATACGGTCTGTTATTTTTTATTAATTTATGTTATTAGATCGGCTTTATGCCAATTATACGAAGTAAAGTAGGTTTTAATATAAATAATAGTTAGATTATGTACACATTATGTTATGTTAGATTATGTGCTAGAAATAGTTTATAACTACCTATGTCAAATAATAAATCATCACGTACCTTTGAAACGAAGTAAAAACTATTTTTATCTAGCCTATTCGTCCCACAGCTGTTAAGCTAAGATTGTATTTAGTTGATAAGCGATAAAATTGCTAGTGGTTTCTTTTTCACTTATTCTGCTAGTAAACAAAAAAAATAAGTGAATTAATTGCACCTTATTTCTTGTTTCATAGTAATAACTATTTATCACGCTGTTTATATAGTAAAAACTTGACTTGTTTTGCTTGCTTATTTTGTAAGTCTAAAGAAATAAACGATTAGACTCTGACTCTGACTCAATCGAGTGAAAGATTGCCATGAGTGTAACTCGTGTTATTCTGGGAGGCTGGGTCGCGGAGATATTCAATTGTGTTGGCTGGAGCATGTTGGGATAGATTAGGATTTGGCGTGTTGGAAACGATGCCGCTTTGTTATTAGGTACGTGGCATCCACTCCCGGTTACTGAGGCTGCGTGTGTTTTAGACTGAGGACCAACTAAATAGGTCTTTTCATGAACTCGTGGAAATCTTTTCTATTGTATTCACGCGATTTCATTTGTAGAGGTTTTTTGGGTAGGAAATAATACTTACATTTGTTCAAATTATGCTTTTACGATTTAAGTATTAACAAATTTAAATTTAAGTATTAACAAGCAAACGATTTATTGTTTTTGGTATCCATGGTATTTTGAATGACCGAGACAGTGCGAACCTTCCAACATTATGTATTTATATACCTTTTTTACGTCCTTCGTCGAAACAACTGCTATTTCTGTCCCGATTTTGATAAACACTTAGCCATTATTTGCTATATCTATATCTATACAGAAAAAACCAGGTATGATCTCATAAAATATTTCATTTCATTTCATTTATTTCCAAGCTATTCCAATAACAACCTGGGTCTCTTCAAGGTAAGGGTGAATAGGTATCTTCTAGACCTTCGTGATACACTGTCGGCCGCATCTTAGCTTTCCATCAGGTGAGATTGCGGTCAAACGAAGGTCTTTTCGCCGTGTGGTGCCAGCGGCATAGAATTTACACCACCCCTACTCTTCCCGCAGGTGTCGTAAGAGGCGACTAAGGGATATTTACTGAGGGCGGGCAGCAGCGCCTACTGCTGAACAATTCTGTCATTAACTACGATACCCAAACCGCATGCCTAGTATGGGGATTATGGGCATTACTCCCCCATGAGATAACAGCCAATTAAAGCGCCTATCATAGGGAAGCCTGCGTCCAGCAGTGGACTAATATAGGTGGGTCTTTTGTCCATAAAAGAAAATGTTCTGTCCAAACGATAGATTTGATACAATTTATGAAACACGTATAGGATCCTACCGCTCTCAGCTCAGCATATAGGAACACGGGGTACTTTGCACTACCCGATAAGTAAACTGCTTCCCGCAAACAAATGAGAGCATCGAGGTAACGAAGGCGCGGTCGATCGCTGTGTCGAGGAGCGCCGCGCGCCACCTGTTTAGAAATGTTTACTTTCTTGGTTGAGCTTTATTGATCCACTGGTAATCCTTTTTTAACGCCTCACTAAAATTAATCCTCAAAGGGATAAAAAGTAGCGTATCAAACATAGGCTACTTTTTATCCCATAAATCAGTTCCCGTGGGATAAAAATCGCCTGTAAACGTTTCTGTAGGCAGAACGCGTGTGAAGCCGTGGGGCGCAGCTGTAAGTTATAAAAATTTAAACAAAATTGGCCTTTACTTTCTAGTTCTTATATTTACGAACTTAGCCTTTTTTGGCGTACGTCTCCATTGTATTTTATTAAATAAATGTATTACCTTACTAAAAAAAATTTAAACTTCTAATTTAGTCATCTCAACCTCAACCTCAACAGCCTTTATCTGCCAACTGCTGGACGCAGGCTTCTAGGAATAAACGCCTTATTGACGTTTATCTCATGGGGGTAATGCCCATAATCCCCACGCTGGGCATGCGGGTTAGGGATCGCAGTTTGAAAGATTTGTTCTGCAGGGGGCGCTGCTGCCCACCTCTCGGTGGATATCCCTTAGTCGCCTCTTACGACATCCACGGTAACAATTGGGGTGGTGCAAATTTTAAGCCAGCACCACACAGCTATTTAGTCGCCAAACGAGCAAACCCACCAGCGAAGCCTAGTCAAAATAAATCGCCACCATCAAACTGTCAACAAGAGTGATTAAAACTTCTTTCTTCAATTTTCGATCCAATTTTGATAATGTCGTCGGCCGCATCAAATTATGTTTCTCTCAGAATTCATTTGCTTTAATTTTGTTTCGTTCCACTTGTAGGTACATCAAAGGACTCTCGCAAATAACTTGAAATCTTTTGGGATGTGGAAATAATCATGTTTCAGTTGCGACTGTACTGTATTAAAATACGGTACCGAACCGAACAGCAAATTGACTTTGAAAAAGGTCCGACAAAACTATATTGGCTCAGTGTGTGTGCGCGTGTGTGTGTGTGTGTGTGTGTGTGTGTGTGTGTGTGTGTGTGTCAGTATTGACAACTTCCAAAAGTGTTGATTTTTAATAAAAATTTAAAAGTAAGTAAAAATTTAATTCCTGAGATGCCTTCAAAATTAGCCTACTATATTAAGAACCATTGAATGAGTGACATTGTTGTTTTCACTGACTCGTTTTTTCATAGAAAATGTATGGGAATTGTTTTTTTTAATTATTGCCAAAACTTACGATTTGATTTGGTATGTTTCTTTGGGAAAAGTGTTCCTGGTTAGAAATAGAGTCGATTAAGGCCAACTTGTTTTTTTTGACAAATGTCATTTTTTGGGCGAACCGTAATTTTTTTCAAAAAACTAAATATGCCAATATTCTTTTCTTCAAAATAAAACAGAAAGTTCCTTAGAACAAAACCTTCTAACTACAAAAGAAACGGTAGCTACCTTAAGGGTAGCTACCGTTTCTTGGGGCCAAAAATTTTCCCCACCCTGTATAGTTAAAAAATTGACATGTCTAAGTGCTTAATTTTGTTAGTCTAAAGAAATAAACGATTTGACTTTGACTCTGACTCTAAAGTCTCTTTTCACTCAATCGTTCTAAGAGACTAAATTATACTGGCATTTTGCGAGCGATTTTGAGTGCGCAGCGAACACGTTACGACCATTTTAGCAATCGCACCTCGCTGTTCACTCTGCTATGAAATCTCACACAAATGGCTAGCGATATAACTTTTTTATTTATTTAATTTATTGGTATACAAAACAGAAGACAATCGGATCATGGCACGTAAAAGTTATAACTATGGTCCTTAAAGAGTGTGTTCAAAAAGAGAAGAGTCGTGTCGTTACGGTGAACTAACACTTTTAGTCGTACTGCAATGACAGAGCAGTGTTGTCAAAACAGCAAAAATTGTCAAATTGGCACACGGGCGCCTCACTTCCCACGACTCTTCTATTTTTGAACAGACTATCAGATTGATTTCAGAAACATGCAAACATAATATGATTTTACAATAATAGAGCAGTAAAACACCACACAAGCATTATCAAAATTATAAAAATGCAGTTTAAAAGTTGGCAACTGTTATGGTACTGAGTTAATGTAACATATAAGAAATAAGAATTTATTCATAGCCACACACCTTATACTAATAATAAAGGAAATACAAAATATAACGTACCTAAGAAAAATATAAACTTTTGGATTTAAATGTTGAAATATATTCTAAGCGTGTATAGTCGTCGAGTCCCAAGGGTACCTATAAATAATAATTGGTCTTTCCGTATCTATGTGCGCGGCTTATCAGGTCTAGCCTCAGCTTGATGTCGAAAATCCACCGAGGTCGAAAACGATGTCAAGAATCCTTGACAGAATCTACCTTGTCCTGCTGTCGGTGGTTATTCTAAAGATCCACGTCTACAATGCAATATGTCCGCTGTCAGATTTGCCCAAGGCACTTGAGCGACACGTGGTGAGGATCGATGATGTGGGGTATGTCTTGTGGAGGGTTTTACACTTCCCGACCACTACAACTAGACCTGTGTCGATCGCGATTGATCGTATCACAAAGACTCGATCGCGACGCGTACGTGACTGATCGTATCCCTAATTTTGAAAGGATTCGATCATTCTGGCGTTGATGCGAAAGTGCAAAGTGAACCTTAGTGACCCGCAAACAATCGAGTCTTTCGATGAATCACGCCTAATTTGCTTATAAAAGAAATGTGAACCTTATGACGTAACGGTAAGGGAGTTGCGTACGATTCGGTCGACAAATACGAAAGACCGATCGAACTGCACGGTAGTGGCAAGTCATAGGTCTTTGCGACGATGAAGTCTTTTTGATTCGATCTTTCTGCAAATTAGATCGTGATCGAACACGTCTTGAAAACTGATCGACACAGAACTAACTACAACCTACGAATGGTCACCTTTCTACTTCATGGAGAGCAGATGGTCTTGATGGCTTGATGTTTTGGTTTTGACTTGAACTAAAAATTGAACAACAATTTGAACAAGATATCAACAAGTGTTTCACTTTGATATTTGGTACAAAAACACACAACAGCCTGTATTGGTCTACTGCTGGATGCAGGCCTCCCCCTAGTAAGGTATGCCCATAATAAGGTAGTAAGGTATGCCCATAATCCCCACGCATGCCCAGGCATGCTGGTTGGAAATCGCAGTTTGGTGATAGAATTGTTCTACAAGGGGCGCTGCTGCCCGAAACCCACGGGAATAGTTGAGGTGGTGCAAACTCTAAGCCACAGAAATATTTGGTACCTTCCTACTATAAAAGTCACTACGCAAGAGCTAGTCCTGTGGTACGCAAAAAATAAAAGTTTACAAGAACCAAAATAAAAAAAAAGACGTGTGGCACTCGGGGACTGCCGCGGTAAAGCTATTGCAATGCCACGTAGAGGCTGAACTAAAGAGACAAGCGTGATATTTCAAAAAATCATTAAAAGTTCTGCTATTCATCGATAGATGGCAAAACTAAAAAGTATAACCACTGTGCGGGTCGGAGTGGGGGGTGTTAGGTTATTTTCGTTACGGAATTTCTGGATTCGGTCTCCACGCTCAAGGCCCGCGATAGAAGCTATGCAATAGCTTAATATGTTAATATCTGTATAAAAATAGAGGACAACTAAGAAAACGCCAACTACTGAAAATTCAAAGAAACATGTAAATAAAGTGCTATTAATTATCACACAAACAAAATGCAATTCGCGTGCCACCCCCACATATTGACACGCCATGCAATCAGAGAAGTGAGAAGTAAAAAACCGGCTAAGCGCGAGTCGGACTCGCGCACGTAGGGTTCCGTACTACTATTTAAATAAATGGCAAAAAATATGTCTGTTGTATGGGAGTCTCTTATGTATTTATTGTATTCAGTTTTTTAGTATTTGTTGTTACCAATAGCGGCAACAAAAATACATAATCTGTAAAATTTCAACTGTCTGGTGACAGACGGACAACCCTAAAAACACTTGCGCAATATCAAATTACCATGGCGCTTACCCTCCAACTGTTGTGTGGTGCTGGCTTAGAATGTGCACCACCCTGTCTTCCCTTGGGTGTCGCAAGTCGTAACAAAACATGTTATTCGATCGGACACTGTAAAAGGATCTTGACCGCAATAAAATGGGACCACACTGACGTTTCTGACAGGTCACGTAGGAAATCATTGTCTGGAAACTTAGCTTCTTTAGGTTCTCCATGGAATAGAAATACCTTACTACACTATATAATCCAATTTATAATAATACTAGCAGCGCCTCGCGGTTTCAACCGCTCCCGTTTCCGTGGGAATTCCGGGATAAAATATTGTCTATGTTATCCCTGAAAAGTAGGCGTTTTAATGTTTTTTTTTAACCGGTCCATTAGTTTCGAAGCCGAAGATATACTACATATAAAAACAAACAATGAATAAAATCTTTCCTCTCTATAATATAACTAACTATACCTAGATAGTGTGGATGAACGCGAAAGTTTGTATGTATGTATGTTTGTTGCTTTTTCACGCAAAAGGTACTAAACAGATCGGGCTGAAGTTTTGCCTATAGGTAATCGAATCTAATCTAATCCTGAAATAAAACAAAGGCTTTTTATCCCATAAATGAGTTCTCATGGGATAGAAATCACCGTTAAACGTTCCCATAGAAACATTGCAAACGAAGGCGTGGGGCGCATCTAGTATATTATATTGTTTAGTACAGGGTAGGATACAATATACAATATAAGTAATACACAATCTCTTTATTGCGCACAAAAAAAAAAAAGACGTGTGGCACTCGGGGACTGCCGCGGTAAAGCTATTGCAATGCCATCTAGAGGCGAGTTGCTGAACTAAAGAGACAAACGTCAAGGTTTTTTCGTTACGGAATTTCTGGATTCGGTCCCCGCGCTCAAGGCCCGCGATAGAAGCTATGCAATAGCTTAAAAACAGAAACAATGAAAAGACAAACACTGATTACGTTGTAGAATGGGCCTTATCGCTACTATTGATCTTTTCCAGGTAACCTTTGGACAACTACTTATTATAATCCACCCGTGGGATTACCACAAGATCAAGTCTGGATGTTTAAAGGTTCTGGGTAATGTTACCTCTTCACTGAACGGATCGGTCTGAAATTTTGCATACGGGTAATTCTAATCCTGAAATCAAACATACTACTTTTTATCCCATAAATCACTTCCCATGGGATAGAAAACGTTTTGAAGCCGTAGGCTGAAATAAGTCCGCTATTCAGTAGCGTTTTTTTTTAATTCAAAATTTCAGAATTGAGTCTAGAAATTTCTTTGTTCAAAAATTAGCGTAATCGGTGCACGCCGTAGTTAGTTTTAGTTAGTTAGTTTAGTTTATTTTATCTCGTTCGAAGTGTATTATAACCTATAAAAGGAAGTTTTATTGATATCAACTTACTTTGATGAAATGGAAGTAGAGTAGGTACTTATCGGATATATCGTTTGATCTCGAATTTATCTGGTTTCGTATTCGCGAGGGATTATCATAAAGCTATTAAGATCGGCTCGGCTGGCTCAGGCGGTTTGCGTTTGATTCCTCATGCTTATTCCATTTGGATGTATTTGTAAATTTTGTTTTATACAAGAAATGTTTATATATCAAGTGACGATCTCTGTGGCGAAGCGGGTAAAGTTCCAGCTGCGACGCTAAAGGTTGTGTGTTCGATTCCTGCCTAGCGAAAAAGGTTTGTACGATCTGCAGTTCAGGGTGTTCTGGATGTTTTTAGGTATACAAAAATCTAAGTATCTGAGTAACTATAGATATTTTTTATACCTACTTACCTAATACAATAAACTTATTGTATTAGATAAGTAGGTTTATTGTATTAGGTAAGTAGGTATATCGTTATATACCCATAACATAAGCGCTGTTTAGCTTGGGGCCAGATAATGCTGTATAAACGCTATTTTGATTTGTCAAAGTTTCCGATATCTAATCCGACGGCCTTTCCGACGAATTAAAATACTCCTGTAGTGGGACAAATTGAGGTAATTTAACAATCACTCATTTATCTTAGCATTTCGTCCAAGATCTTAGTTATAAGTATTTGTGCAGATAACATTTACAGAATGCGTTTACCGAAAATCCTCTCTACTTACTCAGTAATAATTGCAGTGCCCTATAAGATTCCACATGTGTTAATCTTAATTGTATTGTTTAAGTAGCAATATACATATTATTCTTTCTTCTTTCTTTTTTTCTTTCTGGTCATGCCCCACTGCGGGATTCGTACCTACACGTAAACCTTCTTATCTCCAACCTCTAGGCTTCAAAAGCTATATTTGGAATATGGCTTGATCCGGGTGAAATATTCCGAGGTCGAATGGAACGCAATCCGAATGAGCCTTCAATTCCGATCTCAATTTGCGGACATCCATCTCAGCTCTGGGAATAGTTCCGAATTAGCTTTCATATGAATCGGGGGCATTTTATGATTCTGGGACTTAGTTTGAATCAACCAGAATTATTTAAATCATGACATTATTCTTCAGGCTTTCCGAAGAAGCGGAATATTAGTTTAGCTGTGTCTGGCTTAGAATTTTGCACCCCAACTCTTCTTGCGGGTGTCGTAAGAGGCGACTAAGGGATATCCACCTCAGTAGCGCCCTGCAGAACAATTATGTAACCAAACTGCGATCCCTAACCCGCATGCCCAGCGTTGCGATTATGGGCATTACTCTCATGAGGTAAACGAGGATAAGGCGTTTATCAAGGGGAGACCTGCGTCCAGCAGTGGACCAATTCAGGCGGTTAAGGTTGAGGTTGAGGAATACTACTTTCACAGTTCCATAGAAAATAAAGTTATCGCAAACTTTATGGTAAAGAAGTATGGCATTACACACTAGCATACTGTAAAACATATGCGTCACCGTCAAACCAATCTGTGACTCTACTGTTTAAAAAAAACAATGGCCGATCTACTCGATTCGATTACTGTTGACACAGTTACAACGTCAATATTTGTTTCGGCTAAAAAAGCCGCGTTCATTGATTTTCGATTCATCACTCCTAAATTATTCATTACGTTCCCGAACAAAAATATGATAATACAATAAACCTAAACGTGAAAGAAATAAAGCGTAAATTTAACGTAGGTAACCTTATTCTGTTTTGTAACGAGAGGAAAACATTTTGAAGTGTGACTTCTATAAATAAACATTTATGTTGATGTGGAAATGCGAGTTTTAACCACCTCTGTACTGGCAAATTGACGCTAAAATAACACCCACGTTTATAATTGAATATTCGGTACACTGCCTGATTCAAGAATGCCATAAAATCTGTTTTTCAGATAAATACGTACTCTTATAGTGCATTTTCTGTAGACGAGAGGAGCAGATAGGTTTTGAATGGAAAGTTTTCCCGCTATGCTCGGCTTATCATGATTGAAAGCGGAAAGCCTTAACTGCCACAATATCAATATATATACATACTAGCTGCGCCCCGTGGCTTCGCACGCGTTGTACCTATGGAAACGTTAAAAGGTGATTTTCATCCCACAAGTACCTACTAATTTATGGGATCAAAAGTAGCAAATGTTTTATTCCAGGGTTAGGATTACCTGTATGTAAAATTTCAGTAAAATCTGTCCAGTAGTTTTGGCGTGAAGAAGTAACTAACATCCATCCATCCATCTATCCATACAAACTTTCACATATATAATATTAGCGTGACATACACTATATCAGTATACAATCATTATCATCTACTAGCCAAAAAACGTCTACTTTTAGCAGTTTATGGCACATCTGGAAAGCCATCACAAAAATGTCCATTTAAATATCCCACTAATATTATAAACGCGAAATTTAATAACTATATAGTAATATTGTAAACATGTCTGTATGATTGTTTGTTGCTCTTTCACGAACTTATCGGTCTGAAATTTTGCATATAGATAGTTCTAGGCCTGGAATAACACATAGCCTTCTTATCCCATAAATCAGTTTCCGTGGGATAGGCGTGCGAAGCCGCGGGGCGCAGCTAGTAAGTTTATACTCGAAATATTTAAATGAATAGTTTATTCATATCAGATACAGAGACTACGCGCGGACAGCGTTTGAAACTTGTGAAAAGTCATTTCCACAAGCTTCACCCACTAACAAAATATGGATTATGTTATCTGAAATAAAAGAATTATTATTATTACTTCGTCATTGTATAATTAATTTTGTTTAAAATAAAAAAAAAACCTACAGACGAATTGAGAACCTCCTCCATTTTTTGAAGTCGGTTAAAAACTATAAACCAACTTCAATTTTTACAGTTTTTTTCATAAATTTTCATGGATCCCATTGTCAGAACTGAACAAAATAAAAAATTGGGACCACACGGGAAGCACTAGCTTTCATATAAAATAAGAATCATGCAAATCGGACAACCCAGTCAAAAGTTCTGAGGTAACAAAACATAAATAAAAAATACAGACGAATTGAGAACCTCCTCCTTTTTTGAAGTTGGTTAAAAATTGAGTTATTCCTAACGTCTCACGAAAGTCAGAGCGTCGTGCTTACAATCTACATCATTGATTATTTATTCACCTTTTTCAACATGCCTAGTGTGTGATTTTCATCATCAAAGATAGCGAGTTTAAACTCTAAAGATTTTTGGTAATTATAGTTCTACACTATCGGTAATTTCTAAGGAATCAAATAAAATTTCGGCTTCGACGGGAACCGAAGTTTAATCATGTTTGAATGTATGTTTTAGGTGCTGTATGGTAGTGGTTTTAGATCACTGAGCGCAGATCTTAGGCCGTATACAGAAAGAAAGCTGAAAACTTATAAGCGCTTACCGGCGCTTGACAGCGCTGGTCCGTTCTACACAAAGGAAGCTGGTTGTCGCAGTTGTTTATTAATTTTAGATGGCAGCGCCCAGCGCTGACCAGCGCGTGTTGAAGCTTGTCGGCACTTGTCGGCACCGTTCAGTGCTTATCGGCGCGCGTTCATATATTTTCCTTTGCGGCTTACCAGCGCTGTAAAGCGCCGGTAAGCGCTTATAAGTTTCCAGCTTTCTTTCTATTTACGGACTTAGAAAGCTTTTTCCGACTGAAAACAGGCCGACACGACCGGGGAGAGGTCAGGCGATGGACTTAACGCGTTTTCTGATGTACGGCGATGTAACACCGCCAACTTCTTGACTCCGGGTAGTGACCGTGAATTTTTCCTATTAAGTAGATAAACCACAATAACAACTATTCGCCCGACCCGGGATTTGAACCCAGAACCTCATAAACAACGGTTCAACAAATTAACCGAAGATAGAAGATAGAAGTTTTATTTGGCAGACAAGGAGAGCACAGAATACAGATTGAAAATAGGTACAACCCGGTCACAATATCTGTGCACCTCCCTGGAATGCGGCGCCTCTCCCGCTTCCCCTGTCACCTCCCCGCGCACTCCCCGGTGCGACAGTACGGTTAGCATCTTCGTTGCCGATACACGTCCCGATCATTTTGATATTTTCACTTTGTTGTTGTTTTGTTTTTAAGCTATTGCATAGCTTCTATCGCGGGCCTTGAGCGCGGGGACCGAATCCAGAAATTCCGTAACGAAAAAACCTCACGCTCCCCACTCCGACCGGTATACTTTTTAGTTTTGCCATCTATCGATGAATAGTAGAACTTTTAATGACTTTTTGAAATATGACGTTTGTCTCTTTAGTTCAGCAACTCGCCTCTAGATGGCATTGCAATAGCTTTACCGCGGCAGTCCCCGAGTGCCACACGTCTTTTTAATATTTATTGTTAAGTGTCAGGTGAACAGATATTGTGACCGGGATTATAGGTATAAAAACAAACATAGAGAAAAAAAACCAACGAGGCAGTTAACCATTATTAATAAAGTATTAACAGAAGGTACGCGATACATATCCGATAAATCATTAATTTTGTCAAAAAATTGCGAAAGTTTAACAATTATTATAACAAATTTTAGACTACCATTCATAGTACAAGCAATTCACACTTCACAAGTCTGTGATTTAATTATTTAGACAAACCGATAGAACCGGTACAATGCTCAATATGCTCATTCCATTCGGGGCTCATGTTTAGGGAACACTCCGTCGGGAAATACAGACAAATATGGTATTCGGGACATCCAGTGCTGTTTGTTTATTCGGTGTACAAACTCTACTCAGTTGAATTCTTGACGTATCTGTAAGGACGCTACAGCTGAGACAAAGATGTGTAGATAGATAGATAGATAGAAGTTTTATTTGGCACACAAGGACAGCACAGAATACAGATTGAACATAGGTAGGTACCTACCTATATAAACAAACATAGAGAAAAAAACTAGAATTAAGAAGGCTACGAACCTCTCCTAAATCTCAGCAGCCGGCCCGAGCTAATTTGTTGTTGTTTCACGTAGTATCGCAACGTGTTGGCCATTCCGCGGCATTCGCCTTATTTTGGAATTGTGCTCCCTGTGTCGCATCGCCCCCCGCGTTTGAGCGAGCGGTGAATATATTTAAGATGTTTGCAGTGTGACAGATTTTCGAATAAAAGTGTCTAACATGCATAAAAAATAGCTTGAAAATTACTCGACTTGGTGGTCAAAATATGGTAAATTAGTTTCACTCTCATTCAAAGATCACAATGTTTTTAAAAAAACGAAAACACTACAAACATAGCTTTTTGTCATCCGATTATGTATGGAAAATTTCAATACGATCGGAAACGTAGTTTCCAAATGAAGCGGAAAGTACGTTTGTATGGGAGCTAAGGTGTCCGTTCCGTTCTTAAGACTTAAGTTTAGAGACAATAAAGTAGGTAATCTTAAAATAAAATATAAAAAACTTATACATAATCTACCTACTCTTATCAGATTGGAGTGTCAGTGCTGCAGAGGTGAGCCAAAACGGATCAGTCTCAGCTTTATGCTGTTCTGCAGCAGGATGCAAAACAGCGCTGGTTTTCAGACTGACCCGGTTTGGTGACACCAGGAACCGAGACGAACCATATGAATTTACTCATAAAATAATAATTATAATAGTAAAAATAATAATAGGTACATGGTGTAATCTTTAGATGACTACCTTCTACTTCTACTTTTCTTTCTACTTAATTTTATAGAATATAATAGAAAACACTTTATTGCAAACTTAAATCTAAAAGATAGATAGATAAATTATATAGTTTATTTGGTACTACAGTCAAACACACATTTAAAGATACAATACAAACCAAAGTACAATAGGTTTAATAATTCAGGCAAGGCATAAGGTGTTGGTCAAATCAATTTAAAATACCCAGCGAGGTACCCATTATAGGTATCTACTGAAAAAGGTTGTTCACCTGTAACCGCAGTTTAATATTTAGTGAGAAAACATAATGAATATTCGATTTTTAAATTCTTGCACAAACGATAAACAAACCCGTAAGAGGTAGGTACCTACTTTACCTACCTCAAATTAAATTCTTGTTGACGATTTTTAAACATGGAAAAAGTAGGTGGGTTCCTACGTACTTGCTGATTTGAGATTCTTTCTTCAAGGTAGGTACCTACCTATATCTCTTTGTCTCGACGTAAAGCATGTGAATTCTAATTTATTTTATTAGGAGCTGGGGGCCTAATACAAACTTTTTATTAACCATTCAAGTTCCAGGCAATTCAGATTACGGCCTAATACTGCCTTGTTTTTCTTCTTCTGTCTGGCTTGCTACGGATACGTTGTCTATGGCCAGTTTTCAAGTCTCGCCCGCAACGTTCAGAAACGACGTTGTATATTTTTCGGAATGTTCCGGTATTGTTTTCTAACACATTTAGTGAGCAAAATAATTCATTTTAATAAACTGTAGATTACAATCTGTCGCTAGTCAAAACGTTATTAGGTTTTTGAACGCATCGCCGTCATACCGCCACAACAATATCTTATAATTTAAACAAAGTAAACCAACATTAGCTTATCAACTTGAGAATCTAAAAGTGATAAATTTCTCTGAAAACTTTTAGTAAGTGTAGTGTAGAGCTTGTGCGTAATTGTGTTTAATGGGTGTTCATTGTAGAATAGCGTAGGTAAGAATGTTACATTTCGATACTTAGTCTAAAAGTCTAAAGAAATAAACGATTTGTGTCTGACTCTGACTCTGTTTATTCAATCTACTAGCAATGAATAAATCAGTTTTCATTTATTAACAATTGATGAATTGGGCGTCGCTCATAAAACAAGGATTGCAATCATCTCGGAGCCGTTTCTTCTTTCATATTTGTAATGAAATGTCCTTCAATCGATCACTCTCCAGGAACTCAAGCATTTTTAACTTTTCACGCATTTCTATTTGCCGAAAACAATATTTTTTTTAATCAAAACTCCAAAACAATTCACAAAAAGCTCAATTGTCGCAGCGTAAACAGAATGGTTTGATTTGACGGATAAAACATGGATAGAAATGTCAAATGGCCACTCGTAGTACGGTATATCCAACCAGGCTTCGTTCAGAAGTCGGTCAACTGTCACGTGACCGCTGACTGGCTTGTATTAGCAGTTCATATTACAAAAATGCCGGGCAGCTGAGTTTACGGCGTATATTGCCTGGACATAAGGGTTCGTAGTAAGGCCCCTGTTGACATAATTTGCAGCTATATGACAAAACATAGATCATAGCCGCAAACTACTACAAACATTACATATAAGAAAATTTGCCTATTTTTTTGGAAAAAGTTGCAAATACCCGGTTACCTATATGAAAAATTATACCCGATACACCCGTGTATTAAAAAACGGGTAGGTATAGTTTAAAAATAGTTAGTGTTCAAGAGGTTCACTGTTCGGAACTATGTGATAGTTCCATAGACAATTGCTCCATATCGCAAAAGGCGTCTTCACAAACGTGTTCATGATGAACCTGCAGTTACCGCAGTGTCACTGAATGACTAATGTGAAACTGGTGGCAGGTGGAAAAAAATAGCTGTTTATCGCTAGGGACGAAAAGTATAACTTTCATTATTATCAGGTCACTTCAGACCTACTTTCCGAGTATGAGTGATGAAAAGAATATTATAAATAAAATAAATAAATAAAAAAATAACTGGACAATTCACACAGCATTATCTAGGCCCAAGCTAAGCAGAGCTTGTGTTATGGGTACTAGATAACTGATATACATAATACAATACTCATCATAGATAGATATTTTTTATTATACATTGAAAACATCCAGAACGCCCTGAACAAATACCTGCATATCGTACAAATATTTGTTCCTAGGCGGAAATCAAACCAGCAACCTCCTGCGTTGCAGGCGGACCTTCGCCCACCGCGCCACAGAGATCGTTAATTTTTATTAAATTCACTTTTTATAATATATTATTTTTCAACAAAAAATAACCACCAGCTGGTTATTTTTCGTTACTATGGTAGGAACTGTTGGTAGCATAATTAAAGCTAACAAATATTTACAAGAGGAGCCATAATAAGGCTTACTGAAGAACAGCGGGACTTCGCGTAACAACCTTCTATTAATAGACCTGACCTAAGGTTTTGAAGGAATCGGTGCAGAAGGGAGGAAACCATACATATAGTTCTTATGAATTAATCTGGTAGAAAGTTATCAGGTGACGTCATCAGCTAAAAATGTTTATTTGTGGAGAGAATTTTGCTATCTCTGGTTCTTAACTGGTTTGTGTTCATTAAATTACTTTGCACTATTACTTCATTATGTTTAATTTGTATGCCTAATGGCAGATCACAGTTATATAAACATAAATAAATAAAATAATGGTATACTCGTATGTGGCATCCCTTGATTTATTTTATAGATAGAATACGTCTCGGCTCTCCTAAAAAGGGAAGAGTCGTAGCGTAACGGTGAACTAACACTTTTAGTCGTACTGCAATGACAGAGCAGTGTTGTCAACGCAACAAAAGTTGTCAATTGGCACATGGGCGCCCTCAATTCCTACGACTCCTCTCGTTTTGAACAGACTCTACGATATATAAAAAGGTAGGTATATATAAGTAGATAATGTTGGACAATTCACACAGCATTATCTAGCCCCAAGCTAAGCAGAGCTTGTGTTGTTATGGGTACTAGATAACTTATAAATTTAATATAATACACTACATATATAACTTGTTCGTTATAGGTAAATAAATTATGTTAGTATGTTTAGTCATTGACAAACAAATTAAGGACAGAGAAAATAAATACCGCCTTATTTCTTATTATAATTGATGGTAAACTTGTCTGTTTAGCGTGGTGCTGGCGGTATAGAATTTGCACCACCCCTACTCTTCCCGCAGGTGTCGTAAGAGGCGACTAGGGGATATTTACCGGGAGGCGGGCAGCAGTGCCTCCTGCATAACAATTCTGTCACCAAACTGCGATCCCCAACCCGCATGCCCTGCGTGGGGATTATGGGCACCCCCATGAGATAACAGCCACTAAAGGCGCTTATCAGGGTAAGGCCCGCCCAGTAGTGGACCAATAGCCTATATTGGTCCACTACTGGACTTGGTTGAGGTTGAGGTTGTCTGTATATCTGTATTGTGAGTCAAAATAAATAAATTTAGTGTCGTCTGAAATCTTTCACAAGCAAACCATTACTAAAACTGATTAAAGAAGATGGTGCCTACTCACACCTAATAAAAGAAATAAAAATGTATAAAGCGTAGACTAGATACCTATCGTAAAACAGAATTTTACAAGACAATTCCATTCCAATTTCCGGTGACAGGGTTTTTATTTGCCCGCTCTAACGAATCGCAATAAAAAGGTTCTCTCCAAAGACTAGTTAAATGAGAGATAAGACAATTTTCATTTACTTTAACTACAATACGAAAAAATCTATTCACATTATTTAAAACAAGGTCCTACTGAAAACAAGTACTTAATAATGTGAAGAACTTTAGTTCTTGTATGTTAAGTTCTTCCATTTGGCGATAAAACAACATTAACGTCTTGATTTCAGGATTGTGTAAGTATAAAGGAAGAATACATTTATATTCTACTGTTATATCATGGAAGTAGCACCGTTATTCTCAGCAGAACTCGTCTCTCAACGTAATAATCTAACTGTCGAGTTTATTCTTCAATTTGCAATTTCAATTACGCGCTGAAGCATCGTCGACCCATTTATATTCCTTGTATTTTACTCCCTTTTCTTGTGTATTATATTGTCACTTGGTAACCATAAAAAGTAAAATTAAAAATGTTGGTTTAAAAAGGAAAGGAAAAGATAAAGGCCGTTGTGGAGTAGCAGGTGAAGGTTCGTTTACCACGTAGAAAGTAGAGGGTTTGATTCTCGCCTTGGGTCATTTAATATTTCTACGATCTGTATGCTGATTTAATCGGCAAATGAAGCTTCTTCACTTACTAACCTACACGTAAAGATAACTAGCTGCGTCCCGCGGCTTTGCACGCGTTGTTCCTATGGAAACGTTTAAAGGTGATTTTTATCCCATGGGAACTGATTTATGTGATTAAAAATATCCAATGTTTGATTCCGGGATTAGAATTACCTGTGTACAAAGTTTCAGCCAGATCCGTTCAGTAGTTTTGGTGTGAAGAGGTAACAAACATCCATCCATCCATACATACAAACTCTTCGCATTAGTGTGAAGTGTGATTATAAGGAGGAAATATGTAATTGTTTGTTTGTATTGAATATTAGTGTGATAGTGTGACTTAAGTTGGGTATTAGCAAAACATTTTTTTTTAATATGCACCCCTATTTTAAAACAATGCATGAGTTTTATACAGTGTAAAATATTTAGTTATAATTAAAATCCTAATATTTTACGATGGATTTATTCAAAGTAACGCCCGAATCTATTACTTATAATTGGTTTTTTATTACTTGAATTAAATTGCTTGACCAAAGTGTTTTTATTAATGCCGATAAAAATTATAAGCGTATGAAGTTATACAACGTGTATCATTATATGTGTAGGTACTAGGAGTAGTAGAAGTTTGAGGGAGAAGGGGGAGGTTTCAGACCACAATGGTGATCAGTTGTGGGGGGGAGATAATTAAATTCCTATTTTCAGTTTTCCATACAAACATATTTACTTAATTTCCTAGTACCTAAATAAAGTGACGACCCGCGCCGGCCTCTGACGCAATGCAAGTATCAAAAATTTTAATAACGGAAAGACTCATTTAGTAAAGTTTTAAGGTAAGTTAGCTGTAGTGGTCGCGGCTTATGAATCGACCTCTGCAACTCAGCCCACGGATGTCATAAAAGTCAAATAAGGGACTTTGCCAGAAGAAAGGCAGCAGTTTCCTTCTGTGTATTACCTATTTTCTTTTCCTTTTCTTCGATCACCAATCTCCTGCCAAGTGATAATGGCAATACCCGTCAGATTCAAAGCTCTGTCCAGTAGTGGACATCAACGGACTGTGTAGTCAGTCAGTAGGTTATTGGATCAACACACAATAACATACAAACAGTTATAACAAATACATGAATGTGTTATCACAATAAGTTTATTTCGTACCATACTGAGGTCATTGTCCCAAGTGCAAGAAACAGCCGACTTAAAGGTTGTCACATCGTAAAAATCAGCTGTCCAATGTCCATTATTGTCCGCTATAAATCAGCTGTCCATGTTGAAACTTTGTTGCAGTTTTTTTCAAAGATATCAATCAAAATTCGAAAAGTTGTTGAACAAAAGTTGTTCCGTCGGGTGTGGATCCCCGCCCCTTTCGCATAGTATACATATTTTGGTACACGTTGTATAAAAAAGAAGTCCGTAAAATACATAAATTGCGAGGGGCAAAAAGTTCATAGTATATTAGGTACGCCGCAAAAAGCTAGGTGCCTCATTAGAAACCTCAAATGCACTAATGAGAAATGTCTTCCAGAGCTAACAAAAGGAAATGCTTTAAAATTTATTCACAGCTCTGGCCCTCTTTCTGTAAAAATTCGAAGTTTTACTTGAAATTTAACTGAAATAAGTGATTTATTAATTCACACATTCGTTTATTATAGTTTTGATCCTAACTTGGGTATACCAAGTTGCTACGATAGTGAAAATAATAGTAAAAGATTTGCCGAAATTCTTGTCACTAAAAAGCGACTAACTTTATTTATAAAATTTTAATAAAGTTTTTATTTTTAAAGTTAAGATGAATCTTGTTTACGTTGTACAATCTGTGACGTAATTAGGTACGCTCCGTCTCTCATAGTAAACTCCGAATGGGTGACTGAGAAGTGACTTTTGTGGGAGACTTTTGGTCGCTATTGTATTTATGTAAAAATTCATGCAGCGCTTCGTCGTCATTGTTATACCGCCATATATATTTTATACATATTTTATGAACTTTTTCAATGTATGTCTTAATACATAAATAAACAATACTAATAATAATAATTATGTATAAGAACAATAAGTACTGCCATTACATTAAGTTATATTAAGCTATTAATGTATACTGTTGGTGAACCTTTATTAAATAAATGAATAAACTCATAAATTACATTCTCTGGCGATGCCTTTAACCCAAGTCGTGTAACTTGGTCGCGTCTGACGTGTTTCTACTCGTCGCGATATTGTGTTGTGTTCGCCAGCTAGTTACAAGCTGAGCTCCACCAGGCACTGCTTTATATTAGTTAATATTATTATTTTCATTAAAACACGATGTTCGTGCATTAGTTTGTCAACACTTGATAACTATTTTATGTTTATATGTTTGTATATTATTGTTCAAGTACAAGTATCAGGTGAGATTTATTTATTACGTTATTACCTACATGGTTTTAGCTTAGGTGGTAGAGATTTTTTTTACCCTATAAGGGTAAAAAAAAACGGTGGGTGTCAATTCCATTGCTGACAAAACTAAACTAAATTAATTTTGACTGACTGGCCTAAAAATGTCGCTATAATTTTTAGTCCTGTCAAATTAGTTTAGTCTAGTTTTGATGACATCAGAGGGCCTAGACAATGAAAAAAAAATCAATGTCGAAAGCGATAGTAGAAAAGTCCAAAAATGAATTGGTTTGTCATATGCCTTAGAAATGTCACCTGTCTATTACGAATATTTCCCTACGAATCTTTCACTTGTTTGTTGATTCGCTCCATAGCGAATGCGGGTTGGCTACGCACTCTGTATCGACACCAATGAATGACTGGACTAGACTTGGCTGACGAAACATAATTAATGTGTTTAGTTTGCGAATGGGCGTTTTTCCATTACCCGGCACGGCACCGGCACCGGCGCCGGCGCCGGCGCCGTGCCGTTGCCGGGGAAGCAAAAATGTATGAAAATGTATGGCTCGCTTTTATACTTACCGCGCCGGCGCCGGCCCGGCATTGAGTCCTGCCGGCGCCGTCGCCGTCGCCGGGGTAGCAAGCTTCCCACCGGTGCCGGCCCGGCAAAATTGCATGTGTATTGCATATTTATTATGAATTGTAGCCGTGTGAGTGTGTAACTGCGCGGGGCGGGTAGGAGAGCGCACCGGGCGTAAACCAGCATCGACACCGGCGCAGTGGAAAAACGAAACCCCGGCGCCGGTCCCGCCGCACGGCCATACCGGTGCCGTGCCGGTGCCGGGCCGGGTAATGGAAAAACGCCCAATAGAGAAAACTTTACACGTTTTCTGTGGAAGTGGCCGTGACTGTCCGTATCTGCTTTGCAAATAGTTTCAAATTGTCGATGTCCAAGAGTGAAAGATTTATTAATGAGGATTATGGTAAGACCCCTAAATAAGACCCAATAAGGCGCTTGTTAAAGAAGGCGTCAGTTCAGCAGTAGATTGGTATTGGTAGGTATTTTTGATGATCATCATCATCAGCCTATATTAGTCTACTGCTGGACATAGGCCTCCCGTAAAAAGCGCCATAGCACCCTGTCTTTAGCTTGCCGCATCCATCATCTGCCTGCAGTCGTCATCCCATCTTTCTGTGGGGCGTCCCACACTGCTACCGAGTCGCGGTCTTCGCTCAACAACACGTTTACTCAGCTGTTCTCAATTCTTGCTGATGATGATGGAAAAATATAATTTTCACAAAGAACTGTGTTACATTACGTATTTAAAAGTTAAAGCTTAGACTTTAACTTCGACCACAAAGAAGAACAAAGTACCAAAACTGTACTGTTTGTAATGAAATTAAAACTTTTGGCATACGCGCATAACTTAACTTTTACCCAATTTGCCAAAGTTGAAACAGTTATTAGAATTCTTGACAAAATTGCTACGAGGAACGTTTTGTTCGAATACGTAGCATTTTGCAAATCTCATAGCACTTCGTAGAACTTCGTAGCACTTCGTAGCACTTCGTAGCACTTCGTAGCACTTCGTAGCACTTCGTAGCACTCGTAGCACTTCGTCTTCACGTTTGGTGGTTTTCTATAGTTTTTTTGAAGTTCGTAGCGATGTACCTAAGCAGTTCGTAAAATCTGCGAAACTTCATTGAACACCGTAGAGATGCTGTTAAGGTTGGGTGCCGACGTGCAAACAAATGCATTCTGCCTATAATTGACATGACGACCTCTGTGGCGTGTTGGGCGAAGGTCTGTCTGCGACGCAGAAGGTTGTGGGTTCGATTCCCACCTCGGGACAAATGTGTGTACAATCTGCAGACATTTTTTCAGGGTATTCTGGATGTTTTGTTTTTGGAGTTTGAGTTTGAGTTTACTATTTAAATTAAATTAATTAAAATATCTATCTAGGTAGTAGTGTATATCAGTTATCTAGTACCCATAACACAAGCTCTGCTTAGCTTGGGTCTAGATAATGGTGTATGAATTGTCCAGCATTATTTATTATTATTATTATTAAAACCTACGGTGCGCAGACGTGGTCGCTGACTGAATTACGAAAGTCTAAGCTCAAGATCTGCCAAAGGGCAATAGAGCGCAGCATCCTAGGCTTCCGGCGAATCGATCGCGTTAGAAATACGATGTTGCGCTCTATGACAGGCATTGCCGACGTAGGAATTAAGACCGCCATACTCAAATGGCAATGGGCGGGGCACATTAGCAGGATGAATCCTGACAGGTGGGCTAGAGTTGCAACACCCTGGGTCCCGGAAGGAAATCGCGGGAGAGGTCGGCCACGAAAACGCTGGCGAGACGACCTTAACGCCTTCCTCGGAGATTAGTGGAAGATCGCGCGTGACCGCACCAAGTAGAAAGATTTGGGGGAGGCCTTTGCCCAACAGTGGGAATCAGGCTAATAAAAAAAATATATACATTATAATTGGTCTTAACTTTAGGAACGTAAAGGGTGTTCGGATTTCTCAGTGCAACCGTGCATGTGCGCAGTCCTATCTGCTCAAGGAGCTTTGGGCAATCAACAGTGCCGTTTGCTATGTAATGTCTGCTCTAATATGATTCCAAACAGTGTATCTTTATGAACCAGTAGGTAGGTAACCATGAATGTATACAATGGTTACTTATATTGTTCATCCACATTTTGTTTGATCTATTTGACAGCCCGTACAAACTTTGTGAGTCAAAGCACGCGCACTCGGCAAACATGTTATTATACGTAACAAAAACACCCTGTTAGAGCTATACCACTACATATTGACAGCTTCGGCAAAATATTTCCGTTCGAGAAGGAAATTGTATTTAACGTGCCTTTGTTGTTCTCGAACTATTCTCTGCATCACCCAGGGGCTTTGTTCGTATTTTTTTACTTGCTATGCTTCCCCAATCACGTTCCAATCCCGACTCAGGGGGACAAATAAACGAAAATTTCTGAATATATCCGAATGGCGGCCCCACAAATGATTCGAATAATATAAAATTATATTTTACGTACTTTAATACTCAATACCCAATATGTTTTTTGTTATCTTCAAACTTTATTTTCCCCTTATTATTCGCACCGCAAAGGAATGGAACTCGCTCCCTGCCTCTGTTTTTCCGGCCAATTACAAACTGGGTCTCTTTAAGACAAGGGTGAATAGGTATTTTCTAGACCTTTGTGATACACCGTCGGCCGCATCTTCGCTTTCCATCAGGTGAGATTGCGGTCAAACAAAGGTCTATTTACCGTAAAAATAAAAAAAATAAAAAACATTTCCCTGACCGCACGATGAAGGCGTTGTCTTAAACTGTATGGGAAAAGAATACGTCACGATCAGTCCCTCACGTCAAATAGACTCGGCCCTCGCATATTTTTAGTCTTAGACCATGAATATGGAAAAAGGATAATATTAAAATATAGTTGATTTCGACACAATAAACTGTTGGGTAGATAAGTACTTGATCGAACTTACTATTTGTACGCCAAGTCCGATTGACGATAGTATCGAGGCACGATCGTGACGTCTTATTTTTCCAGAGGATTGAGAAAAGTGCTTCTATCGTGTGGGCAAGGAACTATGCAAATCCTATACAAAAAGGAGACGTAACCTCTGATAACTATAAATATTGCTCATTTGTCTGAATATTATTTTGTTAGAAGTTATTATTATTTGTAGATGTCTTATCTTTATAATTCTGTCAGTCGATGTCAATCCATTCACGCTTGCTCTGTCTCCAAGTAGTTTAATAATACAGCTCTCGGTATTTGAATAGCTGTGTTTGCACGAGTGAACTTTATTAACAACATCGTTAATGCTGCCTTCGCTCATCGTGCATCGCAGGGGTAGTGAATGTAAGCATTTTAATTGCACGTGCTTAAGGCTCGAAACTAGTTGATTTGTAAAAAAACTAGGCCTAGTTCGCAATAATCACGGGGTTTCCGTAGTAAAAAACAAGAATGATATAAAATTCAACATTTTTTTCTTCGGTTCCTTAGTTGAGAAAACAAGATTCACTAAAAAAATACGATAAAAAAAACATGAAAGTGCACTGTTTTGCACCTAATTTGGTCTAGATCTCAGAAACACGGCGGTCTATAGAAAATATTTTCGTTTTGATTTGTAAGTTACTAAGTAATTCTTTTTTCATAAGTGGTGTAGTTTTCTTGTAAATATACAAAAACGCAACGGAAAAAACAAATAAAGATCGGTTTGTCGCTTTTCCGCTTTTTTTCCCTGGGCAGAGTAGTCCTTGTCGAATGGTAGAAAGTCTCTAGAGATGGCAGAATAGCTAATTATATCTGGAACTCGATGCCAATAAAGTGAGTTTTAGTTATCTGTATCGTGGTTTGTTTACAAACATCCAAACATCTAGTTTGGCTAGTGAACAGAGCAGAGTATAGTATTATAATTATCTGTGGTATAGCTATGTTCCTCTACCTAAACAAACGTAGAACTCGACCATTAAGATCCGACTACCTACGTGTTTCTCACGTAGAGGGTGTTTGCGCACTGGCAATACTCGTATATTAAAATTAACGTACCTACACACTGAACACCCTTTATTGCCCGAGCAGAGTTGTTTATTTATTTGTACAGTCACTACGAAAGATTTATAATATTATTTATGTAGTTTGTAGTTATATCAAAAGTCTGGGTTTTGTATTCCTAAAAAGATTGATAGGCACTCGTAAGTATAGCACATCACTCTTTGAAAGCGATTGCACAGTCATGTCTTTACATTTGGTACCGCGCAGTAAATGATCTTGTACCAAAGGGTTTTCTATTTATTGCTGCAAAATTTCCTTGATGTTGAGTTATTGTAAGTTAATGAAAGATCACTTATGATGACAGATTTGACAGCTATAAGCTGGGCTTACCCCAAAGACGGAATAAATACGTACATGTACTTTCAAATGCCGTACCGAAAATATGTTTGGCAGTGCAATTTGAATGCGAATAGAATTGACCGCCGTTCCAAGCCGCGTTTGTTGCGAACAGGTTCTAAACGTTGTATGAAGCTTTCTTTACTCATTATTTCTGGCCCTCATACGACACCTAGTAGTAACTTCGTAGCCGGTGCTGAATTTGAATTTTCACCACTCCATATCTTCCCGTACTTGTCGTACGAAGTGACTAAGGGATATCCACCGGGAGCGGGCAGCTGCGCCTCCAGCTGAACAATTCTACCACCAAACTGCGATTTCTAACCCACATGACCAGCGTGATATTTACGGACATTACTCCAATACAGCATTTATGAGGTGGCCTGAGGGAATGGACAGACATTTAGAAGGCAGAAGACTTAATTAGGCTCGCCCTGGATGAGGGAAAATTCAAGGGGATGACCACCGACCTTTAATAATGGAGAGGCACTGTAAGAAGAAGAACAGGAGGCCTACGTCCAGCTGTGGACCAATATAGGCTGTTGAGAAGTACATAACTTCTCTCACCTCAACCTCAACGGCCTGTATCGGTCCACTGCTGGATGCAGGCCTCCCCCTGATAAATACCTTGTTGGCGTTTTTCTCATGGGGGGGTAGTGCCCATAATCCCCACTCTGGGCATGCGGGTTGAGGATCGCAGTTTGGTGGAAGATTTGCTCTGCTGGGGGCGCTGCTGCCCGCCCCCCGATGGATATCCCTTAGTCGCTTCTTACGACACCCACGGGAAGAATTGGGGTGGTGCAAATTCTAAGCCAGCTCACACAGCTTTAAAGTAACTTCATAGATAGTCAATTCTACAAGCACTTCTCTAGCCGGCAGTCCCTACAAATCCAGGTGTAGATAACAGATTGCCACTCGGCTGTGGAGAGATATTTATTGCTGGAACGTGACGACAGCTTTTGAACGTTAGCTTGGGCCTTACAAAACACTTTTTATCTTGGAGAAAAGAAAATAACAACTATTTGTTTATGTCAACGGTAATGGTGGCTTAAATGTGTTGAGTTGAGAGTATATAAAGTTGTTTTTTTATATTTGAAGTTGTTTGCGTGTTAAAATAATACTCCGATTCGAAAACCTGGATATTTTTTGTATACAAACCTTAGAAATACTGGTAGAAAATATTTAACGACATTGGTATAATCGAAGCTATGCAAAGAAGCTCGAAGCATTTTTCTATTTTTTTATTTGTGTCTCGTGACGAGGTAACAATTATCCATCCGTCCATCCATACATCAAACCAAACTTTCGCATTTATAATATTAGTGTGATTTTTAACCGACTTCACAAAAAGGGGGAGGTTCTCAATTAAACAGTTGTTTTTGTTTGTTACCTCAGAACTTTTGACTGGGTGGTCCCATTATCATGATTTTTTATTTGAAAGCTGGTACTTCATTTTAATTTAGTCATGTTCTAACAATTTGATCCATGAAAAAAGATATAAGTGAAGTCAGTTTATAGTTTAAAAAAAAAACAATTATTTTTGATCGAATACAAATTTTTGTCGTCAAACCAAACGCTAAAATAACATTTAAAAGTACGACAATGATTGATTGTAAGAAAGATCACGTGAACGATCATTCTTACAATCAATCCGACAGAATGAAACCCAATTCAATTGTTCCAAACTTCAAGGCATCGGCCATTAATCAGTTGTCAGCAAGTTGGAGAATATTGGCCAAGTTTCTAATGTAGGGAGGCAAAGTTTGCAAATCACCTGAACGCTAGTTTAACATTAGGCACAAGGTATTTTGTTCATTCATTTTTATTTTTTGAAAGTTTACTTTGATAGGGTTAACTTTTGAAAAGAATTGATAGCTATTACACTAAAAGATTCACAGAGCATGATCTAGGCCCCAGACTAACCAGAGTTTTTGTTTTAGGCAGATATTAGGAACAAATCAGAGCTTGTACTAGGGAGGTACTGGACAGATTGAAGGTATAATTCTAATTCTAATTCTAAGTGGGGGAACTAAGATCTGCACAGACGTCTCGCATAGGAGTGTATTGTGCATTATCCCCCTGCCTAAGCAGGCCCTAACCAGCCCAGCTCCTTGAAGTACTTCATAGAAGGTATATAATTTAATACTTTTAAATATATTTTGGATTTATTTTGGTACCTGGTGACCGTAACACAGGTTCTTTGAACCTACTTCGAGCTAACATAACATCCAATAAAGCCACTTCTCAGCGGCAGGCCTGCGTCCAGCAGTGGAATAATATAGGTTGTTGTTTGTTGAGGAAAATCCTTAATATAAGTCGATCGATTGTTATATTGTCCTCTATGAAGAAAAAAAAAAAAATTGCATGCCCACGGCGTGAATCGAACCCAAAAATCCTTCTGCATCGCAGTAGACCTTTTATTCACTACGCCGCTGAATAGGTTGGAGTTGTACCGACTTTTGTATTCTCGTAGTTCCGAAGACCATCCTTACGCAAGACAGGAAAAAATATTCAAATCTTTCAATAAAACAGTCTAACGACAGAAAACAATTTGCACCGTTTTGCCGAAGCATAAAAGAAGTTTTCCCAATCGTGATGAGTTAACTAAAAGACTGAAAACTAGGATAGACCCAAAAGTTTGTAATATACTTACATCGACCCTCTGCGGGCCCATTCCTGAACTCTACGCTTAAGAGAATAGAGCGTAGAATATAGGGAAAATCACGTGAAACCTTTTTTCTACATATATGTGGTAGTTAAGAAAATAAATTTTCGACTCTGTAGACATAAAAATATAGATAAAAACGGATAGTTTTCAAATTCAGCTTGGGAGTCCGGTCACGCTTCGGCCCTTACAGGGTACATGAGAGATAAGGGGTTCAAGTAATGCACATATACTTTCAAGGGACGACACCGATTTATACGCAGGAAGGGATGCTGTGTCATATTTAATTTTGTGAACATATTCTGCTCCTACTTCTAGAATCGGTTGTTTTGGAGTTGAATAGAATTTTCTCGAAGAGTCTTGTCCACCGTCAATGAAGTTTATTATTAACTTTTTATTTTCATATTAAAATCCATAAACACATACAAATTACAAATGTCACAATCATATCATAGAGAATTAAGGCGCATACCCGAGCCAATCTGACAGCAATTCCTATTTTATCATATTTTTACGTTTATCATAGGAATTTTTAAAAATCCTACGTTCAGTTTATGGTATCTATTATAAGCTATTTTTTAATACCTCTTTTATAATTTTATCTCATATAGTTTAGGAGGAGATGCAAAAATAGAGTTTGATGGCCAAAAAGCGCAACTTCGTATTTCTTCCTAAGCTTTACGAAATGAAACTATTACAGAGGCATTAATAAAATAGCTTATAATAGATACCACAAACTGAACGTAGGATTTTTAAAATTCCTGCGTTCAATGTTATAATAAGATATAATAGTTGGGGGCGCCACTTTCGCTGGTGTATGGGCCTTAAATAACAATACATTATGTAAACAATTCAATTAATAAACAAAATGAAATAAACATAATTAAATAAGTAGTTACTAACAAAATAAATTTATGCACCTGCCTTACCACCGAACTAACCCTAACTAACTAACCTAACTGACTAACTAACTAACTAAGGTAGCTTGGTAAAACCATACCTTCAAAGTTGCAAGTTAACAGATAAGTAACGTGCCGTGTGGTGGAATTTGCACCACCGCAACTCTCCCCGTAGGGGTCGTTAGAGGCGACTAAGGAATATCCGCGGAGGCGGGCAGCAGAGTCCCCAGAATCATTTATTAACTTGTTTACATGTTGTTAGGTTACATAGGTCTTAGCAGTTAAGACGTAAGAGTCTCAAACATGTACGCTACAAAATAACTTCATACTAGTTAAAAACTTATTTAAAATTAAATTAATTAGCTTCAAATTTTTTTTTTCCTGTGGAACAATTCTACCATCATCGAACTGCGATTCACAACCCGCATGCCCAGCGTGGGGATTAAAAGGCAATACCCTCATGAGATTAAAGCCAATAACGCACGTATCAGCAGTGAACCAATATAGGCTGTTGAGGTTTAGATAAGAGATAAAAGCTTGTTATTTTTAACGCTTAGATTACTGAGTTGATCGATTTGAAATAGTATTTTATCACAAAGATGTAACTTTTGATCCAGAACGTTCCAAACCAGCTAGCTGTGAATAAACTCATGTTCACTCAGTTCATCAAAATTTCATATTTTATTTCGTCCCAAAGGTTCGTTTTTATGCAAATTCCCGTTTTTCCAGCTACACGATGTGACATTCATTTTGCATAATGTTTCAGTCACCTTCAAATGTTTAACTGCTCATAAATCACCCAAATTATCATAGTGAGACAGCTTTTATACAATAATGACCTCCGAAACATTTGTCACTTCAACGCAATAACCACTCATAAAAATTCGTCAAATAAAAATAAAGTGAAGAAAATTATTAATAAGCACTTTACCATATGCAATTATTATTGATTAGATGATAAACTACAATAATTTAATCATACTATTTCTTTCTAATTATTGACATTCTAAATATGACATCTTTTTTATTTTCTTCGACATTGAATCTTTGACATAATTCATGCACGAGTTTATTCAATTGACTAATAAAATAAGAAGTTGAAATTATTCTATTGACATTATTTTTATACGGTGAAATAGCCATCTCCAATTGTTTATTTTTGTGTGAACTCTGTTGGTTTTTGTTGCTCGTAAACTGTTCTGTTGTTTATCGAATTTTATGTGTAAGCTTGTGTTAAATATGTAAAACCTTTTTTCTATATTCATTTTTACCTACCTTTGTGATATTTGCACGCACTTTGTGGCAGAATGTAGTAGAGCCAACTATAGATATAAGACCTACTGTACCTACATTTATGCAAATAAAGTATTGATTTGATTTTGATTTGATTTATTATCTTAACTGAAAAATTAAATTATAATCAAATAACAGAAATACTTAAATAAAAACTAGTATTTACAATTGAAACAATTGAGCTAACAGTTGCAAACAATCTACAGGTAGCTCAACCTCAACAGCCTCCCCATAATAAGCACGTTGGAGTTTATCCCATGGGGGGTAATGCCCATAATCCCCACGCTGGGCATGCGGGTGTGGAATCGCAGTTTGGTGGTTGAATAGTTCTGCAGGAGGCGTTGCTGCCCGCCCCCGGTGGATATGCCTTAGTCGCATCTTACGACACCCACGGGAAGAGTTGGGGTGGTGCAAATTCTAAGCCAGCACCATACAGCTAGCCACCTAGCATTGCCCCGTTGTATGGCTGATGCACTGCGTCTTATACTCACCAGCTCTAGGGTCCCGCGTCGCTTCAATCGTTTATGTATTCTCTATTGATATAGAAATATATATGAGTGTTTATTTTTTAATGTTTTTACTGTGGAATTTAATCGTTAAAAAGTTGGTAATTTTTAATCTTAAAATTATACAAGGTATTTATTTATTAAGCTATTGCATAGCTTCTATCGCGGGCCTTGAGCGCGGGGACCGAATCCAGAAATTCCGTAACGAGAAAACCTTACGCTCCCCACTCTGACCGGAACAGCGGTGATACTTTTTAGTTTTGCCATCTATCGATGAATAGTAGAACTCTTAATGACTTTCAGAAATATGACGTTTGTCTCTTTAGTTCAGCAACTCGCCTCTAGATGGCATTGCAATAGCTTTACCGCGGCAGTCCGCGAGTGCCACACGTCTTTTTATTATACATATATTTTTATTTATTTATTCTGTGCATATAAATAAGTAAACTGCAATAACAAAAAACTAGAATTGAGCCACAGCGACGCCTCTCGTCAAACGACCTAAATGTAACTTTAATCTTTGGACAGGATTGGATCAACTTCAATGTTTCACCTGTAGGTGTGTAGTATCAGAAAATTTATTAGTTCTACGACACTTGACTTAGTGGTGTAGTGGTTAACACATGCCCGTACTGATTGAAGGACGCGGGTTCAATTCAGTCGAAGTCGAAAAGTTTTAGGATATTATTTGATTTCTCAGAAATCACCATTTACTCATTATGAATGTAAGCGGGTTAACTACGAACCTTGAACACTTCAGTGCTCAAAGGGATGCGGAACGCGCGCGTCTAGAACTGCATTCGCCCTGAAGATGTCCCTCGTTAAGGGATGAAACGTTGGTGTTCTTCCAACACAAACAAGGTTCGTAGTTAACCCGCTTACATTCATAATGAATTCGTCAAACTACGAAAGTTTCTATAGTAAAATCACCATTTACATAGTATAAACTATAATAACCAAAAAATTTTGTTGTACCTTAAAAACCTTAAACTCGTTTATAAATAACCCGGCGTGTTTGTAAACGGAACTGGCACATGTCGTGTTTAAACTGCACGAGCGCTGAGCCAAATGTTAGCTTTATTCGAGCGTGCTCAAACTCTTCCGTTGAAAGCACTCGAATTCGTCGTTTATTTTAATTTGTTGTTTTTTCATACGAGAAAGACTGAAATTCTATTGCCAGCTGGAATGATCTGCTAAAGATTACTGCAAAATGACATAACTAGGATACGATAAAACTTTTTAAACTTTCGCGATTTGTGGACATAATTTAATGGTTATTTATCGGGTATTTATCGCGTACCTTTGTTTTTATTTCCCCTACGTTTCTACCCCATTACAGCAATCGTGGTCACGGGGCGACTGAAATAAAAACAAAATTACCGATAAATAATCATTAAATTAGGATACGATAGGCTGGAAATGGGACGATATGGCGCTCTTTAGAAGCGGCCTAGGTATTATCTACGATGTAGTCTAACAAGCACAGGCATCAGTCCGTGGAAACACAAGTATCATCATCATTATCATCAGCCTATATTAGTCTACTGCTGGACATAGGCCTTCCCTAATGAGTGCCATAGCACTATCATCAAATTAGCTTAATTCAACCTATCATTGTAAAGTAAAGTAAGTAAAAATCATTTATTGGTACAGAACATGGCAACAGAAATAGTTTTGAAAAACGATGTCATCTGCAGAAGTTAAACACTGTGTCGCAGAATGACAACGCCGTCACAAACCAGTAGGTACTTTTGTCTAGAATACCATTTTATACAATAACAGAACTATTGGTACATATTTTAGTAAATATATTTAACCTATTTTAATTATTCTAAAGCCAGTATTGTGTTTATTCAGATTATTTTGGTACCTAAATTCCTAACCAGCAAGGGTTTTTTAATTCATTCGACTCATTTCTGAAGCGAACATGTCATATTCTAATTTGAATTCTTTTCCAACGGAACTTCAGAACGCTTTGATTTGTCAAAAGTTTCCGATATCGAATCCGACAGCATTTCCGACCAATTAAAAAACCCCTGCAGAATATTTGTTTGTACTTTACTGTGGACCGAAATTATATCCAAACTCAAACTCAAAAATGCTTTATTTCCATAATATACAATCAATGTACACGTAGACAAGGGCAAATCATAATAAGAAATACACTGACACGGAAATAAAGTGGTATTTTTTATTTCGATCGCTTCGGTATGTACGTACACTAACGTAAAGAAACGACGAAGAAACCTTTAGCCTGTTAGTTGTTATTTTTCGAGTTGGACCAAAATCCGACCCAAGCTTTTTTATTCTCTAGATAATCTGATATTTTATAGCAAGCCTTTTTGCATACTATTGCGTAAAAAAATCGGATAGGTCATCGGATCCGTAACATTTTCATAAAAAAGAAACGTGCGATCCATCATCTCAATGTCTGTTTTTCAACGTAGTCCTGAGACCAAATAGGTACTATTTTCTAAGAAGTTGAGAGCAAACACGAAACGCGATTTTTAGCCGCAGGCCGCGATATAATGAATAATGTCTGTTGGTAGGATGGAGGTGCTTCCGGCAAGGAAGTTGGTTGCTCGTTTAAATGAAATTAATTTGCAGCTGCAGACACGATAAAACATTTGCATATCTACAAACGGATATTCGAAGCCGCGTTACGATTCGTGTTATTTTAATACGTACGATTGTTGACAGGCAACGGACTATAGTCTCAACAGTTATTGAACAGGAGCTCTGCTTATAATAATCACATCACATTAATATTATAAATGCAAAAGTTTGTATGGATGGATGGATGGATGGATGTTTGTTACCTCTTCACGCCAAAACTACTGAACAGATCGGGCTGAAATTTTGCACACAGGTACCTAATTCTAATCACGAAATCAAAAACTTTTACTTTTTATCCCATAAATCAGTTCCAATGGGATTAAAACTACCTTTATACGTTTACATAGAAACAACGCGTAAACTTGTCTTTAATAAGATGTTGTACATTTTTAGGGTTAGGTAAGTATAGTTATAGGAACCTAAACTCGGCAATATTTTATTTGTGCTTAATTTTTATCCGAATCTAGATATTCGCCGTAATATTTCACTTGTGTTGAACTCGGACCGGCTAAGGCTTAAGTTTTCAGCCATAAATCATCTGTGAGATTACGAGCTTCAAGAAACGTGCTTAAGCTTCCAAGTCTATTAGATATTTTTTTCAGTGCTATATAAATATGTAGAAGAGCAGGTTTTTGCGTTCTGTAAATCAAAAAGAGAAAAAGAAATCCTTATTTATAGAGTGACTTCGTTTTCCGTCTGACTGTAAATATAACTAAAATAATATTGTTACTTTTTGGGGTTCGTACTAAGCCTCCGCTGTCCTTCTGTCCGTCTGTCCATCTGTCACCAGGCTGTATCTTATGAACCGTGATAGCTAGACAGTTGAAATTTTCACTGATAATGCATTTTTGTTACCGCTATTATAACAAATAATAAAAATTAAATAATTTTAATAATTTTAGGAACAACGTCTTTATAACCTTGAGAATCGATCCCCAAGGTTAAGCAACGTCGGGCGCGGCCAGCACTTGGATAGTTGTTTTTTTACGAGGGAAGATTTGTATTTATTGATTTTTATAGCTAATGGTACGGAACCCTTCATGTTCGAGTTCTACTCGGCTTGATTAAAAGATTAAAGATGTTTATTTGCTAGAATATATGTTACAGATAGGTCTTAAAATTATATACGTAGTTATATTCTACCTAACATAGGCATGCAAATATTAATTTTCAATTAAACAATACAATTACTATTTCTACATTACAAATACAAAATTAATTAATAAAATGGCCAGTTTTATTATTCGTGCGAAGCCGAGGGGAGAAACTAGTGATAGGAAGGTTTCCTTTTGTTCGTAAATTACTACTAACAACCTACTTTAGCTCATACATTTTATTAGACCTTACTATAAATAAAATATTTACGGTTCCTGGCTCGGTGGATATCCGATAAAACCCAGCACATTTCGAATGCCCGATGTCGATACTAATTAACTTAATTGCGATGCTCTGACAAATTTGCTTCGGTAATAGCTTCTGATTGCTATTTTCACTAGCAATAAGGTTTATTTTATAGGCAGGTTAAATACTTTTATGCTATTTTAGGGTTCCGTACCCAAATGGTAAAATGGGACCCTATTACTAAGCCTCCGCTGAACTTCTGTCTGCCCGTCTGTCACCAGGCTGTATATCATGAACTGATAGCTAGACAGTTGAAATGTTCACAGATGTTGTATTTCTGTCGCCGTTTTAACAGCAAATAAGAAAAATTAAATGATTTTAATAATTAAGGGGACTCAACGTCCAATCAACGTCCTTATCACCTTTGGGAACCGATGACCGAGGTTAAGCAACGTCAGGCGCGGTCAGTACTTAGATGGGTGACCGCGTCACGTTGACTTTTTGATTTTTTACGACGAAAGATTTGTATTTTTTTATTTAAGTAGACGGACCTCGTCGTTTGACTCGCACTTGGACGGTTTTATTACTTTTATCAAAGACACAGAGGCCTAATTTAACGTCACTTTGAGTAGAAGTATTTTAATAACACAAGCTTTTTTAATTGTCCCTAAGTTATTGTTCAAAAGTAAACATCTTCATGATAATGTTCAAGGAGGAAAATCATTTTATGGAATTGAGTGGTCCTGCCAAACTTGGTGTCCTTTATCTAATTTCCTTTGTAGGTACCTTACAACAAACAAAGTAAAACAAAAACAATGATAAAGTTTCTTTTGATGGATCGATTTCATTGTTCAAATTGAAACAAACAAAATAGGTGAGTAGGCATATCGCAGTGAAAATGGTGACTATTCAGATGTCACCAAAACTAAATTAAACTAATTTGACAGTAGGTACTACAAATGTAGCTGTCCCTGTCATAACGATCAAAATAATAAATGAATGGCATCATTTTTAGTCAAATTCTTTTAATTAATGTAATTGGTTTCTTACAACCGTTTTAATTAAAATAAATAAATAAATAAGTTTAGTTTTGGCGAAATCTGAATATACACCATTGTTTGTTATAGTTTTAGCAACATCTGAACAGACACCATATCTTGGAAAATTTGGCTTTTCCGTTTTCCATATTGCAAAACGATTTAAAAATATTATATATTCATCCCATGAAATAAAAGTCATTAAAGCGCTTATCAAGGGCAGGCTGCATCCAGCAATGGACCAATGGTGAGGCGAGCGCACTTGCGCTGCGTTTGTTTTGTTGAAAACAAAAATAAAATCCAATTGCAAACAAGTTACAAAATGCTTCAGTAAGTAACAAAATACCTGCCAATTTCATTTCAAAAGGCATTCCACGTGAAAACTAGCATCGCAATGTTCTTTACAACAGAGCTGCTCTGGCGTGCTTTTACTTCGATTTCGATTTTCTGTTTCGATGCTCTTTACGAATGGGCGAGTCGAAGTGGCGGATGGAGCGAGCTAGTGGGTTATAGAATCTACGGCTTTCATGTAATGCGTGCCTGGAATAGTAAATAAATAAATAAATAAATAATGTCGGAAATTCACACAGCATTATCTAGCCCCAAGCTAAGCAGAGCTTGTGTTATGGGTACTAGATAACTGATATACATAATACAATACACTATATACATAGATAGATATGTTTTATTATACATAGAGGCGGGAATAGAACCTGCAACCACCACGCCACAGAGGTCGTCATTACAAACACAATTTCATATTGGATTTTGATTTTATTTAGACAAAAAAATGTAGATAAATGAAAATTTTGTTTATTAACTGTCTGCGCCCTGCGACTTCGCTACCTTCGTTCCTATAGAAACGTTTATAATTTCTATCCCATGGGAACTGATTTATGGGATAGAAATGTGTTACATAATGTTTGATTTGACCTATGTTTGATTTAAGGATTAGTATCTACTGCTCTAACTGAAATTTTGCATACAGGTGTATCATCATCATCATCATCAGCCTATATTAGTCCACTGCTGGACATAGGCCTCCCCTAATGAGCGCCATAGCGCCCTGTCTTCAGCTTGACGCATCCAGCATCAGCCTGCAGTCTTTCGCAAATCATCATCCCACCTGGCCTGTTTACAGGTGTATACAGGTGCAAATTAATACCTACAATAATTTCAGCCCCAGTTGTTCAGTAGTTTTGGCGTGAAGAGATAACAAACATCCATCTATACAAACTTTCGCATTTATAATATTAGGTACCTATATAGTGTGAAAATGTTTTAATGCAAGTAGCCTGAAACAACATTATAAAGTATCTACCTCGTGCCCTTTATTATTAGTTATTATGACGTCATTCAATAGGTCACAGACTCACAGAATATGAAGGCAAATGTCGTCTTAAAATATAATTAGCTCCAACTAACAAAGTTCTGCTAAATGTCAGGTTACAGCAAATACCTTCCGCGGAGTGAGCATGTGACGTTATGATAATGTTCAGAGGGGACAATCTATGTAATCTTAGTAACGAGACGCAATGTCAGTTTCAGTCTATTTATTTATTTATTTATTTCCATTCCCCGAATGTCTTATCCCTCGAACGTTTACTTACCTCCGAATGTCTATTTACAAATTACTTCTATTAACAAATATTTACTCAAATTGTTTGTAAGTAATAATGTTAAGCTAAATGTCTTTATCGTAATAGTAAGTGACTATTGTATTTCACACCGTGTGGTACCGGCGGCATAGAATTTGCACCACCCCAATTCTTCCTGTGGGTGTCGTAAGAGGCGACTAAGGGATATCTTCTGGGGGGCGGGCAGCAGCGCCTCCTGCAGAACAAATCTTCCACCAAACTGCGATCCCCATCCCGCATGCCCGGCGTGGGGATAATGGGCATTACCCCCCATGAGTTAAACGCCAATAAGGCGTTTATCAGGGGGAGGCCTGCGTCCAGCAGTGGACCGATACAGGCTGTGGATGGATGGATTGTATTTCAAAATTATCACTCATATTGTCTGAAACTCAGGATTACCCAGTTCAGGCTAAATTGTTATACTTAACTATATTTATTCGTTTAATGCTATTTATATTTTGTCTTTTTACGAGAGTTTCTTTGAATAAATATTTTTTTATTTGTTAACGTCTTGTTTTCTATACATATAATTTGGTACAGCACCTCTATCGTGCGGCCACAACGCAAAACAAATATACAATGATTAATTTTAAAGTTTTTAAACTTACGCGATCAGAACACATTATTATAAATATTCACGGGTATTTGTCGCGTTTATTTACCTATTTTTCCCGACGTTTCAACAGGTTTACACTCTGTCGTGGTCACGGGATGACTAGGTTGGGAAAAATAGGTAAATAAACGCGATAAATACCCATGAATATTTATAATAATAATTAATTTTGTTTAAAAAACTATAAACTGACTTAAATTTTTATAGTTTTTTATGAATTTTCATGGATTTAATTGACAACTGAACAAAATTAAAATGGGACCAAACGGGAAGCACCAGCTTTCATATAAAAAAAGAATCATGAAGATAGGACCACCACCCAGTCAAAAGTTCTGAGGTACCAAACATAAAAAAAATGCAGTCGAATTGATCACCTCTTCCTTTTTTTGAAGTCGGTTAAAAAGGAGACGTCACGATCACATTTCGTTGCTAACGTCAAATCGACCAACCCCTCAGCTACATTTTCCACCTCTCGCAATTGCGAAAGAGCTTTATTTGGTCTAACTTGGATCAAGCCAAGCCAACTGCAGCTCGCAAAGGCCAGTTTTTAACGAAATAAAAGTTCTTTCCGTTGGTACAGAAAATCCCGTTGCATTCATTCACTCGAATATTTGTTTGGTGTTCCGCGTTATGAATAAAACGGCAAAAGCTAGGTCAACTTTACAAACATGCATGAGTCAACTCAAATGAATTAAATTTATACCAAATTGGAAAGTAAACAGGATTTTTTTAATATAAAAAAGTAGGTACTTCCACTATGATTATAATGTAGTGTAATGGCGATTAAGTGTGCAATGCCGCTACGAGATGGATTTCGATTGCGGGATGACAAGATATATGGTTTTCTGGCGAGTGAGAAGTACAGAGCAGAGACATGCACAGAATTTTGCTAAATTGAGTATTTGAAACAGCACTGTTATTTCTGTCTATGTAATTTTAAATTCTTTGTTGAGTACATTCACCAAGACCCGGGTTTATGTACCTACAAACTGCCCCGAGGTGGGATTTAAAAATCCAACTTTCAGCGTCTCAGACGTACTATAATAACCCGCTGCGTTCCAGCAAAGTCGTCAGAAAGTGATAGTAAACTAGTTTATTTAGTACTAGTTTAGTCGTAGTTTATTTCCAACTAGCATGAAATCGGACGAAATAATTATTGCTGGGGTTGTCGTCTTGGTCAAGTCCCTGCCAAGTTTCAGTAATACCATTGATTACTCAACGCGCATACGGGATCATCCAGTCTGGAAAAAGTGTTTCTTTTTATTTAGATACTCTATCTAGGTCACCGTGAGATGAGGATTAAACTGCTTTGACAAAAATCTCATTCACGTAAATCCTCATTTATTTTTAACAAGTTTTTTGTACCTTTATATATTTGCCTGCAAACCGACTATTCCCATCTTAATTGAGGTTATAAAAAAGATTCAGGGCAGCCTTTTCATCACATTTTGCAGGCATGAATTTATGTATGTAGGTACATATGTATGAATAGAATACCCATTGGTGAAAAATATTTTTTGGTTTTGACAGCTTATTAATTATTTTATTTGTCTTCAGTCAGAGTCAAATCGTTTATTTCTTTAGACTTACAAAATAAGCACTTAGACAAGTCAATTTTTTACTATATAAACAGCTTGATAAATAGTTATTACTATCAAACAAGAAATAAGGTGCAATTGACTCTTATTCAGTCTGTTTTCGAATTCAAGTGTTCTATAACACTTGATCTTTTCTACCAACGCATAACAATTTCGTGAGGATCGTCAAGGGGGAAAACTAGAATAACTCCAAATTACCCACGAAAACGTTTACTTAATTTAAAAATGGTTTCTTTAAAATTTAATGAAACGAAATTTATTTTTTTACCATTGAAACCATTGAAACCATTTATTCATTGTGATTGTGGTATGTAATACATCAGGTCTTAAATATAATTTTCGGTCTACACAATCTACTCTTTCGAGCGTACAAAGATTTTAAAACTAATTAGATTTGAAATCACATGCAGTCATATTGTAAAATAAACATTATAAATTGTCAGTAGCTAAAAATATTCAACATTTAAAAATTCACAATAAAATTATAATAATCGCACAATAAAATCAAGATTAAGCATAAACAGTCAATAATAGTAATTAAAATAATATATCGCCATCATGTCAGTTAAAAAATTCTTTCATGTCATAAAAACTATTTTGCAAGAGCCAATCTCAGATGAATATAAAAGCAAGATAGAGTTTCGCCGGCCGATCACCGATGGCGGCAAAACTAAGCCTAGCCGTGTACATACACAGTTACACCCCCCCCCCCCCCCCCCCCCCGGAACAAATCTTGCCCACAGACTGTTGGATTTGGACAATTTGGATAACAACATTTATGGCGTTGCGTTCATATAGAAAGGGATATTTTTTATTGCAAAAAAGGTATTACCTTGCCCCCAGCCCTCCTTCCCCTTTTGTAAGTGCTACTGAGGGTTTTCGATTGCAGGGAACTAGAGGCTTATTTTGCATCGAAATAAAAAAAAATCCACTTTCCTCTCACCGCCTTTTTCTTAGCCTCCGTTGAGATCTCCCGAACGCAGTGACTTGAAAGATATTGCTATAGAGGAAAAATAATATTAAATTCAAAACAAAGGTTGCCTCCCTTACCGTCGTACACTCCTTTTATGTAAAAATACCAAAAAATGGCCTAAAAATTGTGAAACTGTTGTGCGTAAATAATGTAATGAAAGCATAGTGATAGTTAGTGAAAAGCAATATAAATCAGTTGATAAAAAGATTTTAAAGCGATTTATTGGCAAAGACAACGTTTTCTCTAACTTGGAGACTGAGCACAGTTATGCTGGCCAAGAGCATAAAATAAGCGATGCATCATCGAAAAATATTTATGTACCTAATACTTTTCCACCATATTTCGAAATTGGAAACAATTTCCAGAACGGTGGACAGTAAATGACAGTTCTACAGAAAACTTACGCAATATAAAGGCCATTAAAACCAATGTTTGATATTACTGTTGTTTTATTGTCCCCCTTTCTAGTCGGAATAAACATACCTACTTATATACTACCTCCAAGTGAGGTAAATATACAATTTGAAAAAATGTTTTCTTATCTACTACTTACTTATCCATTCATTCTGCTAATACAATAAAATATTAGGGGTAATTCGTTTTTACTACACGGCAACACTCATCAAACGCGTATACATGTTTACGAAACGGCGTCACTCTGTCTTGTTTTTTTACTTCGTCTGAGGAGCCAATTAAATAGTTTTGTTTTAAGCTTCTGGAAGGACAAGGAAGTTATTTCAGGAGGTAAAGCGATGGCATTTTCCTACACCATAACAAAAATGGTATCTGTGGCTTCAAAACGTCTTCCGATTTCCCAAATACTAATATCTCTTAATTAACTTCGTTCACAAAAAATATCTATGATTCCAGATCCAAGTAAAGCGACGGCTAGGTTTATCACGATAAGTTTAAATGAGATCACCCTTTGTTGCGCCCACCTTTTATGTTTGTTAAAAGCCTTTTCGTGTTCCATTTGGAGATAAGCGAGTTGTGATGCTGGTGTTTTAAACGTTGTCGCAAATTATTTTAACTGTCCGACTTCCGGGAAGGGGTTTAAAAGTTTTTGACATACTTTTAAATTATTTTGCTTTTAAAACATTTAGAGTTATAATTAAAAAATAAGGATATTTTCATACAGAATTGTGTATTTATATAACTTTATTTAAATACACAATTCTTAAACAGAAAATTACAGTCAAATAATATAAATAAACGAACTAGTATTTACAACAATTGACCTTACTGCAGACTATTGCAAACAATCTGCAGGTAGCTCAACTGATCCATATCAATCATTATATCATTTTATACACAATAGAACGATATCTGATAACGTTTAAAAACATTAACTTTATTGAAATAGCAAAACAATCAAATAATAGAAATAAATACATAAACACGAAGTAAACATATATTCATATTTTGTACGATTTTTAAGTCGTCGTACCCTAATGTGTGGCAACCCAACTTAAGATTTCGAAAAACTGAAAAATAAACCTCTCCAGTAACTTCTCTCAAAACGCACGTCTCGATTTCATAGCGTTCTTCCGCTAGCGGACAAAAAAATTGAAGTGAATTAGCGTCATTTGCACCTTATTTCTTATTTGATAGTAATAACTATTTTTCAAGCTGTTTATATCGTAAGAAATTTGACTTGTCTACGTGCTTATTTTGTAAGTCTAAAGAAATAAACGATTTGACTCTGACTCATACATTCGATATCAGATCTATGTACACCTCCACTATTACCGGAAACGCCCCACTATGCCACAGCAACTCGTAACTAAACACGTATTAAATAGATTGCTTCGGATAATCCCTGCCATTTAGGGTCCTGATTGCTAATGTTTCAATTAGTTCGCGTGTACGATGCTGGCCTATTTCTAATGTTCCAGTTACACACGTGTCCCAATATCTAATATTACCTTGTACTTGCAGATTACGAACTTAGTTAAGAGGGCGCATGGCGCGTCATGTTGTTAAAATAATAGTCACAGGACTTGGCGTTCATAGGAACGGGACAGAGCATTCGTTTTTGGAATAGCGTAGGCGTAAAAATGATGTTTTTGTACGTGGAAAACTACACCACTCATGAAAAAACCAAAGAATTAGTAATGACCTACATATCAAAACAATTAGGGGCAAAACAGTGCTCTTTCGTGATTTTTTTTTATCGTAAATTACGATAAAACGACCATGTAAGTGAAGTTTTTAAATGAATCGTGTTTTCACAACCAAGAAACCGAAGAACAAGTGTTGAATATTATGAAATTTTTGATTTTTGAGGGATTTTTGACTGAGATCTAGGCCTTGTTTTTATAACAAATCCACTAGGTTCGAGCCTTAATGTTCGTTAATTATTACTTAGTAGGATTTTAGGTAAAAAAGCAGTACTAAACAGAAGACAAGGTTACCGTCCCTAACATACGTAGGGTGACGGTGAGGACATTATTTACTTCTGAAGCTGGTCGCAACCTGGAAAGCACCCTTTAGAAACCCCTGTCACGAAGCAAAAAACTGTGAATTCCAATATGGACTGTAACTCGTAACATTTAGACGAATTTTATGTTGACAATTGTAGCTATGTGTGGTGCTGGCTTAGAATTTGCATTTTTTATATTTTTCAAACATATAGCATATAAAAATCTAGGATTGAAATTGTAACTGGTATGCTTTACTGTCATTGAAAATCAGTGTAAATACACAAACTTACACGTTAAAATTTGAATTTGAATTTGTGGGCGTTTAGTGTCACAGAGGTCGTATAATAACATTTTAAAAGTGTTGTAGTTAACGGTAAACGTTTAAGTTTGTGTATTAACACAGTTTATCAACGACAATTTCCAATGAAATAAGCTATTTTACACAAAGGACTGAAATTCTATAGATCTCTCTGCTATTTTGCGCCACGTGTTTCTTGGAAAATAGCTGTAGGTAGTAATTGTTTGTATACCTACTAAGCTTCGCCACGCGCAGCGAAAGCTTTTGAGAAAGATCTCAGCAGAAACAAGGTACGTAGGTACTTAGTCATTAATCTTTACAAGGGTTGTTGAGAACAAACAGTGTCACTGAACTAGGTAAGTGCCTACTTTGACGCTGGATATTTTTTCATTGGGTATTTGATTTATTCTATTTTATACTAGCCTCAGTGGCTTTATCTCTGTTACTATATAAGACTAAACGAGCTCGCTTTAGCCGTTTTGAATTCTTACAAACTTTCCGAATTTTCATTTACGTACATAAATGCCTACCTTTCCTTCATAGTTAGGTATGTAACTAAATAGCTAGGGATTTAATAAATCACTAAGAGAAGTCTTTGTTAAGAGAATCTTTAACACTGATGTATTGCGAAAGTTGGCAATTTCAGTTGAATGGTGTAAATTTCACCTTTCCAAGTTTTTATACAAAACTCCAACAAAAATGATAAGACTTGAGTCTGTGTAACTTTGCCGGCTTGAGACGTAATCTGGTTACAAAAATCTGGCTGCCCTCGCCATCTCCACGATTCTTATTAATTGAGATAATTTTGAGTTTAATTAAGAAGTTGGTTCATTATGTGAAGACTGTTCGAAGAATCATTATGATAATAAAATTATGCATGAACTAGCTAAAGTCTGAATAACATTAATTGCAAAAGTAACGCTGTTAGTCCATCTCTCCTTAAGTTTATTAATGCAATAAATACCTTAATAGGTACTGAATAAGGACTGTGAAAATTGTTCTATGTAAAAATAATAAATTGCTATACCTATCTAGTATGGTGTATGTACTTTAGCTGTAACTAGAAGCTAAGTTACCTATCTATGTACATCTGCAGTAAATTAATTTGATTTGATTGACTGTTACTAATTTTGAGGGTGGTTCTTGTAAGTAGTAGGTATATGAAGCTTTCATATCCAATAGTAAATTCTCTATTGTCAGAACCGATTTTAAGTTCTCTAACAGATCTTTAAGTTCAGTTCATACTAAGTAGTCAATAAAGAAGAAGCAGTCTACTAAAATAAGAATAACTCGATCGCCATTCAGAGTCAGAGTCAGAGTCCGAGTCAGAGTCAGAGTCAAATCGTTTATTTCTTTAGACTTACAAAATAAGTACTTAGATAAGTCATTTTTTTACAATATAAACAGCTTGATAAATAGTTATTACTATCAAACAAGAAATAATAAGGTGCAATTGACTAATTCACTTAAATTTTTTGTCCACTAGCGGAAGAAGTGAAAAAGATTATCATATCAGCCCACAAAGATCCACTGTTGGACAGAGGCCTTCCCCATACGACAGCACAAATAGGTGTCCAGATTCGCCTCTATCCAACAACTCTCTGCGACCGCTACCATGTCGTCGATCCGTCGTTGTCCCATCACTCCGTTTCTCATTTCATTTTGGTTGCCACTCTACAACCTCTAATATGCTCTATCACTCATATAATAAAGCTCAAACTATGCCTCGTCACGTCCGTGGCATGTAAATGGCCCGTTTTACGAAGCAATCTTGGTGTTTGACTTTCACAATCTCACAGTACCTAAGTACGTACCTAATAGAGTTTAATTAATAACAGCGTAGTGAGATAGGATCTCTCTGTGTAGAGCTATCTCTATGTTTGGTTAGTTATTGGCCTACAAACATTTGAAATGGCACTGAAAACTTAGATTTAGGTTTACAGAACGCAAATAATTTTTAATTGGAAACAGTTTTCTTAAAACTTTTCATACTAAGGGTAAATATCTAATAAGTAAACAAAACTATTTAATTTAAGGTGAGGTTTGGTGCGGTGGTAAATTTAGCCGAGGATTTCAAGTGGCGCAAATATACTGGACTCGATAGAGCCTACATTTGCTCCTCTTGAAGTCGAGTTCCTAGGTCCGTGAGATACCAAGGTCTTAAAAAACTATCTGAACGTTTGGTGCAAGCGACGCGTGACCCTAGAGCGCAGTGGAAGACGGTAGTAATGTATTACTGTGTGTACCCCACGTATAAAAATGGAGGCCATGTGTCATTGTTTCCCACTGCGTGGTGGTTGCTTGTTGGGGCAGACGGTAATAAATCACATGGTGAGTATATGGCGCAGTGCATCAGCAATGGCATACAGTGGGGCAATGCAGCCAGACTCAAGAGTCAGTCAATACCGGTCAGTCGGAAGCGTTCCCAATGGATCAGCTGTCATTGCACGCCATTTTGTGAAAAAGATTTTAGCATTTGGCGTTCATAGGAGCAGGACAGAGCATACGTTTTTAGAACAGTGTAGGCGCAAAATGTTTTTGTATAATATATTTACAAGAAAACTTATACCACTCATAAAAAACCGAGGAACCAAAGAATTAGTAATGACCTACGAATCAGTACAAAAATATTTTCTGTAGACCGCGGGGTTCTTGAGATCTAGAGCAAATTAGGCGCAAAACACGTACTATCATGTTTTTGATCGTAATTTTTTTTATGTGGATTGTCGATCGGACATCAATGAATCGTGTTTTCAAACCCAAGAAACCGAAGAAAAATTTTTGAATTTTATGTATATCTTGTTTTTTACCACGTTGTGTAGGTAGGCCTCGTTTTTTTATCAAATCCACTAGGTTCGAACGTGGTTCGAACCGTAAGTTGTCAGCGGTTAACTCAATTGCTTCAGTTGTAAATATTAGTACTAATTCGTTCCTTTTAATGTAACCTATCGTATTTTGATTTATTTTCTTAATAAGTCGCATACACGAGTGAAAGTGTCGCCCCCAACTATTTTATTTCATTATAACGTTTCACAGAAAGTTTTAAAAATCGCTAAGCTTAGACAGAGATACGAAGTTGCGCTTTTTGACCACCACCAAACTCTATTTTCGCATCTCTTCGGGCCCAGTACAGTAACAGTGTTGCCCTTGAGTAGTAAGTTACGTTTCGTTTCCTGAAATGTTACATTTTTGCTGCAAAAGTTTTTTTTTGTAAGTAAGTACGTGTTTTAGGGATCGAACTTCGGCGACAAATATAAGCTAGCTAACCTAACCTTATTCTATTAGTTTAAACCATTTTTTTTTAATTTGTATCGAGGTAGTCAGGTTATCTATTTTGTTGGCTAACCCCAACAGGTTAACCAAAAAATCTTTTTCATATCATAGCTTTCTTGTCTTGCTAAGCATACCTCATCAATTTCGAAAAGGCTCACTTCACTCACACCCACAATGAATTAGTTTCTTAACAATTTTCTCAGTCGCAAACTCGTTTAAATTCGCGGCTCGCTCTGCTCGACCGACAGTCGTCAGTCGACGCTAAAAAATTCGATCAAAACAAAAAGCGCGATGACCGCACGCGCGCAACGGTCGATCATGCGTACACAAACGCAACCCTATTTTTTTTCGTTTGTGTGCGTGAGGCGGAATTCGAAGAATTTTTAAAACAAACAAAGGCCTTTTGCGAGTTTTATAACTAAAGTGGTAGTTTCCACAGCGAGGCTGAACTGTGGTATCACTTTTGGGAAGAAAAAGATATGGCATTGAATGTCCTGACAGACATGATAATTTTGCAGTACATCTAGGATGATCCTTTTTGAATCTGGCAACACTGGACTCATTTGTTAGCGGATCTCAACTGGCGGGACCCGCACGGCCGTATGTGCCTAGTCTGGCGGACCTCGCCACGCGTGCGCGCGTGACTGCGCGTGAGGGAGTTGTGACGCATTCTTTCGCAGTTATCTCGATTAATTTGTATTCAGACCTAGAAAGATCTATATACATTTGGATTTTCTGCAAAATTTCCTACAAAATAGGTAGTAAATACTCTGAAGTTGTTTAAAAATATCGAAATGATGATTCATGGAAAGTACAAGTACGCAATGCTTTTCATGTAAAAAAATAAACGAATTTGATGCACTGTATGTGTTTTATTTTATATAATAGTTTAGATACCGGTAGAATGGGGTGGCTATGTGCCACGCAGGTGAGAATGTGCCACGGGGGTCATCGGCAAGATTATTGCCGATTTCTTTTTCTACTTTGACTTATAGAGATTATTTCTTCGATTAATCGATCGATTTTAAAAACATTTTCCCATCTCTAATTCATTTTGCAAAACATTTACTTTCATCTATCAGTGTCATTCAGTTTGTAGAAGTTTTTAGACAAAGAGGACGAATTTAAAATCAGGTGTAAACTTTATGTTGTCCAGCTGAATCTACGAAAGCTGTCATAATCGAGGTATGTTATGGTTATTGTATATTTTATCGGCAATTGAATGAATGTAAATCAATAAGATTATGTTTTGTTTCGACTGAAATACGAGTGTTTTGTCAAAATATCGAAACTTCGCAGGTGAAAATGTGCCACAAATTTACCTCTTAAAAATTGACTGTGTTGCCATACCATTAGAATAGAATCCTACTAATCTTGTTTTTTTTTATTATTTCACTGCTTACTTAGTGTCATGGCATTATAAACGTACGGTTGGGGCCAGGCCTTACAAAAACTACTCAGTAGAAAAATTTCAACAAAAATAAGAAAATATTAAGTTTTATTTGAAATATAACGCATTTTAACGACCAGGTTGCATTCTATTTAGTGTCGTTTTTAACTAGGTCATTCCCTAAATCACGTAAATACGTTAACTCACAACAGTTTCCTTTTCGAACCTATATAAATGCTATATTTTCAAAATTTACGTAGGTAGGTACTTCAATGAAGTACCTACGTAAATTTTGAAAATATAGCAAAACTTTGTCAATTAGAATCTTTATTACATTTACAAGGTTTCTATCCAAATATTTTCTTTAATTTTACAATTTATGAGTACATTATGAACACAATATAATGTATTTATGAGTACAATAATGATCATAAAAATAAGGCTCTCCTTCTGAATCGCACTTGGCTTAGGCCCGTGCCGTGCGCTTTGGATTTTACCGGTCTTAAACCGAGAAGGTCTTAACCCAAAAATAATAATAATAATAATGTTGGACAATTCACACAGCATTATGTAGCCAGATAAGATAACTGATATAGGTACTTTACTTAATACAATGCCTACACAACAAATATAGATATTAATTATTATGCATAGAAAACATCCATAACGCCCTGAACAAATATCTGCAGATCGTACAAACATTTGTCCCGAGGTGGGAATCGAACCCGAAACCTCCTGCGTCAGACAAAGCATTATGACTAACTGTCGAACTTTTAGATGACACCCCCCCGTCCTCGGATTGCGCCTGTTTCCTAACGTTTAAAAGAAACCATAAAAAAATTAATGAAATAAAAGTTTCGAAGTTTGGTAGCAAACAAAGTTTTGAAAACGTCATTGGTTTCGCAATGCTTACCTACTTAGGCGCTCACGTTGCCTTTACAAATAGGAAACAAGAAGCCTTTAAAATACTTATTAACTAAATTTTTATTTTTTTTATAAAACAAAGCTTTTCTTTGAAAATTTTCGGTATTGTATTTCACAATGTTTTCGTAGGAACTCACGTTAATATTAAAACAATGTACTTGATAAAAATGATGCAGTTCTTGTTAATAAAATCGGTGACATGGTTCTTAAGAGATCGTAGGTGATAGATAGATCTTATAGTTTCAGACTCTCCCATACTAACCGATCTAAATGTGTCATTCTGTATAATAAAGTATCCCCAACAATATATTTTGAATATCTACGGTGATAGTTTTTCATCTCTCTTTTTTTGTATTTAATTGTTTGAATTGAATGTAACGAAGCCGGGAACGCGCACGTACACGCTCAAGCAAATCTAGTTTCAATCCATCCACGATACGTTTAATATTGTCAAATTTAAAACGACTAATTTTAGACAGTTTTGTTCAATTTGGATGCGTTCATAAACTGTTTGCGATAAAAATCTAGTAAGTATTAGAAATCTCGTAGTCTTAAAAGTTACGTAAATTGCCTTAGATTATAAAAATTACTTACATGTCACGCAAGGGGGTCAAAAGTTACGGAAAATGTAAGAAATGTAACCTTCTGGCAACACTGCTTCCTAAACTATAATATTAAGTTAAAACTATGACAGGGGTATTAAAAAATAGCTTATAATAGATACCACAAACATTACGATGGAATTTTTAAAATTTTCTCATGTTAAACGTAATAATATGCTAAAATAGGTGGCGCTGTGAAGTACGTGGGTAAATCAATCAAGGTTAAGACAGAAAACATTCCGAAAACTTTTCAGATACTCGTCGTGATGTCTTTCGGAATTACTGAAAAGTTACGTTCTAACGTTATTCATCTATCAGTCATGATAGATGATGATGTTTTCTGTCTTAACCTTGATTGATTTACCCACGTACTTCACAGCGCCACCTATTTTAGCATATTATTACGTTAATACCTCTGTCATAGTTTAGTCTGAGCTGTCTGAGCTGTCGTTTAGTCTGAGCTGTCGTTCAATCCATTTCATCGCCATCCGAGCTATTAGGACAACTTCGAAGGACCAATAAACCTAGTAATTTGACGTTTTATAAAAGCCATTCCAAAGTAACCATCTGTGAGCGATTACAACTTTTATTTCCTAAGCGATCAAGTTTAAATTGCGGTGGCATTTTGCAAATATTTCAATCACCATTTCATAAGGAGTTCCTAAATTTTCTTTGGTTAATAATTTTTCAATTGAAAAACGCAGAAAGTTCTGGAATCTGGAGAGAATTGTCGGAAAATTATAATTGGAGGTGGAAATTGTACAAACTACAGATATTTGTTCAGGGTGTTCTGGATGATTTCATGTAAGTATTTAAAAAAATATCTATCAATGGAGTGTGTTGTATTAATTATATCAGATATTTTTATTCTATTAACCATACGCGTACCATATTCCACCGGGGGCTGTTAGCAGCGCCCCCTGCAGAACAATTATACCACCGAACTACGGTCCCCAACCCGTATGCCCAGCGTGGGGATTACGGGCATCAATCTCCATGCGATAAACGCCAATAGAGGGAGTTGCCTGCGTCCAGCAGTAGACCAATATAGGTCGTTAAGGTTGAGGTTGAGGTACATAACACAAGCTTTGCTAAGCTTACAATATTCATTATTTAGTAGTTGTCTCATAGATACAACATACTACGCATTTCTGTCAAGATAACATTATTGCTTCTACCTACATCGTCTTCACACCCCGCCCCAGACTATTTTTAAACCATATAAACTAAGATGGCGATGGTAATTTCCGGCGGAAGTCGCCGGATGTACCACGTCTCTATTGGAAAGTTGTTTATAGAAGCGCAATAACTTACCGTAATGGGAAGATGTTCGAGCTGTGCTTACTTTTCTGACTGAAATGTGCAGCATTTTTTTACCAACTCCGAAAGGAGTAGGTTCTATGTTCGGCTGTAGAACATCCTGGAAAATTATACATTTGGATTTCAACCTTTTTCAAAACCAACCGAATGGCTCTAAAGAGACTTAGGTATGCATTTTTAAGTAGTAGTTTTCTCCGTTAATATGCCTGACGAATAAATATTCTAATAAGTCTGTCAGTAAGATTATCAAAGATATTGGACACCTATTTTTTCTTTTGTCGATTTATCAAAAAATTATGAAGATGTAGCCAGTTAGAGTTCCGCGTGACGTCACGGCTCAGTAAAAAGTATTACTCACTTTTTACTGAACCGTTACGTCACTAGCCCTCGCTCCCAAACTTCGACGCGCTTTTTTTTGTAATTTTTTGTTTGATTGACAAAAGAAAAATACATGTCCAATATTTTCCGATAAACTGACGGTCTAATTAAAATTTTTGAGTGACCGATTTTTATGATTATTTTTATTAAGTTTAGAAAATAATCTCGAGGTCGTCCTAAAAATTTTGTCCCGATGGATTACTGTTTGTCCCTAATAAAAGAGTTCAATGCCGATTTTTTTTTTGTAAAAACTTAGGTTTCTCCACGGGAGTGACATAGTCATGTTGACAAAACTCACAGACAATTTATTTAAAGGAGTTAATTAAATAAAGAAAAAAAAAAAAAAAAGACGTGTGGCACTCGGGGACTGCCGCGGTAAAGCTATTGCATAGCATTTTGTATCAACTTATGCAATTATAATTTTACTTTTTTATTTTTTTCATGCAGTATTGCTTTTTCTTTGATATTAATTCAAGTTACACTTTTTGAGCCGAGCGTGGTGACCGATAAGAAAACAAATTTAAAATCAGCAATGTATTTAAAACACTGCCAACCTCTCACTCGAAAGCTAGTACACGTGCACTCGCTGTCCACAGCTGTAATCCGCCGCGGTCGTTCACCCGCCCGACACGTAAAACTCCCGCCGCCGCGCCGCCGCCCGCGCCCGTGCGAGACTAGGTACCTAACCTACCTACCTACAAACTTATCATTCCATAAATTGACCTAACTACTACCTAACCTACCTACGATTAAATTTCCGGCCATGGCCTTGAGCATGCCTATCATTGATTAGAAATAAAAAAAAACACATTTAATTATGTCTAAAATACCCTCGGACACCCGCAGGCTATGGGGTGTACGAGAGTATTTTAGATAAAATTTAATGTGTTTTTTTGGTAGGGCCACAGCCACAACAGCACAGCTGAAATCCGTGGTTGTTCTCCCGCCCGACACGTACCTAAACTCCCGCCCGAGCGAAACAAGGTACCTACCTACAAACTTATCTTTGCATAAATAATTACCTAGTAGGTAGGTACCTAACCTACTATTTAATCAGCGGCCATGGCCTTGAAAGCATGCCCATAATTGATGATAACTTAAAAATGTAAAACACATTTAATTCACATTCACATTTTGCCTTAAATAAGTACCTACCTACCCACTAGTAGGTACCCACTCGTACACCCACAGCCACAGCTGAATTCTGCGGTCATTCACCCGCCCGACACGTAAAGATGAGCGAGCGTTTATTAGGTATGTCCGCGCTACCCTGCGGCCACAGGCGCCGAAGTCATCGCATTTTCGAATCATTCATCATAAAATAATAGGTAGGTACCTACATAGGCAACCCCGCGCAAATATCCGCACCGCCGCATTTTACTCAAATCCTTTAGACTCACGGATTCCGGCGGAAGCGGCTCGGAAGGATGCGCCCTGATGCGCTTTAACAGCAGTCGGCGACAACAGCCGACTGCAGGTGACGGCAGCCGACTGCAAAGGTCGACAGCCGACGACCGTTCGGCCAGGTGGGATGATGATCAGATAAAGACTGCAGCTGCCTGCAATCTTTAGAAGATCGTCTGCATGCTGGATACATCAAGCTGAAGACAGAGCGCTATGACGCTCATTAGGGAGGCCGACCTATGTGCATCTGTGGATTAGTTATAGGCTGATGATGGTGATGATGCCTTTCCGTTAATTCTGGGGGGCAGGAACACATGCCCTACGATAGTCCTCTGATGGATCCCTACCTACCCAGATGTTAACCAAACATCTCACTTGATGCCCGCAGTTTATCGATAGCTACCTAGGTAAGCATTTGTCCATACCTACTCCCTCGCACTAAACATAATGTAATCATGATAAAAAAAAACACTAACCTTATTAAATGCCTCCTCTAAGGATAACTATTATCTAACAAACTCACAATAATAAAACACACAACACCAATAATTAATAGGTATAGGTACACAGGTACACACACTGATCTGCCTAGCCAACGCGCTGCGGCTGCGGCCAACGGCAAACATAAACTTATCTGCCTAGCCAACTAATAATTAACAAAAGAAAATCACGAAACATAAACATACTAACCATGTTTATGCACCGCGCATTTGTTCAGACTGAATAACGAACACGTAGGTACTAGGTACTATACTAACTAAAATGGTTTTTACTATACTAACTAAAATAGTTTAACATGTCTTGTATTTCTTTGTAACTCTCGGAGAGCAAAACGATGTCATCCGCGAATCTTAAATTGGATAGATATTCTCCGTTAATGTTTATACCTTTTTGAGTCCAATCCAGTTTTTTAAATATATATTCTAATAGAGCTATAAATAACTTTGGAGAAACCGTATCGCCTTGACGAACACCTCTTTCTACGTTGAAATTTGTTGAAACATGTTAGCAAGTTTAGATAGAGAGAGTCAAAAATGTGGATTAAAAATGAACTGCGAAAAAACGAAAGCAATGACTAACGACCAACCTCTACATCTTCATGTTAACAACCAGACACTTGAGTACGTTAAAAACTACATCTACTTAGGACAGAATATTTGTCTCGCAGACAGAACTAAAAAAGAAATAGAAAGAAGAGTAACCATAGCATGGAAAAAATATTGGTCATTGAAAGAAATTTTTAAAGGCAACTTCTCATTAAACATAAAGAAAAAGCTCGCTGACTCTAGCATTCTACCAACTCTGCTCTACGGATGCCAAACATGGGCCCTCACAGCTGAAAACAAAATAAAACTAAGATCCTTCCAAAGAGCGATAGAGCGTAGTATGTTGGGTATTAAACTTCGGGATCGCATCAGAAGCTCTAAAATAAGAGCCAAGACTAAGCTCAGCGATGCAGGTACAATGGCAGCAAGACTGAAATGGAAGTGGGCGGGCCACATCGCGAGATCCAATGATAACAGATGGAGCGAAAGAGTTCTGCATTGGTGGCCACGAGATGGAAAGAGAGACCCGGGCCGACCAGTGCGCCGCTGGAAGGATGATATCATCGGAGTTGCAGGAAACAAATGGATACGAGCAGCTCAAAATAGAGCAAACTGGCAAGAGATGGAGGAGGCCTTTATCCAGAAATGGATAAACCCTTAAAAAATATATATATGAATTTAGATATTTTATTTCATAATTAATCATTGATTTTTATTTTTAAATTGTAATCTGTAATTTTTATTCTTGATAAGCATGCATATAAAACATAAGTATTTTACAAATAACTATTGTACAATTTTAATGTAGGGAATAAAGGCTATTTTTATTTTTATTTTATTTATTTAACTAAAATGGTTTTACTATACTAACTAAAATGGTTTTTCGGTAAAAGTCAAAGAGTTTACACGCGCGTATGCGGCCTTTGCTTAGCCCGCCCGCCCCGCCGCGCCACGCCATGCCCCAAACGTACAAACGTAGGTTATAGGTATGTGTGTATGTACAAACGTAGGTAGTACTTATTGTAGACAAAGTAAAATGTGTTTAAAATCATGGACCTAGCAAAATTCACGGACGGAGTCTCATTAAGAAATAAAATGAAGCACTCGATAGTCTGTCCACCCTCAGTACGTACACGAACACACTCACACATTGATATCATAGTCTGTCCATCGACTGCCAGCCATTACGGCTTTAGACGTCAACAGATGTACAGCGTTGTAAACAAATGTAAATAACGAAAAATGCATTCTTGTCTTCTTGTCGTGAAATGTCGCGGAAACCACAGTCGTTTCGTCAACATAAAACACGGGATCACATCCACAAATAAATTTATTGGTTCATCAACGTATTACTTCGATGTGACACAAAATTATTATCAACAGAAAAATCAAAACAAAAACAAAAACTGTCTTCACTTTTGAATCTGTAGGATTCCGTCCGTAAATTTATCTACGTCCATGTTTAAAACATTGATTAATTAAAAAGGGAAGATAGGTTACGTTCTCCCAGCGATTACTCAAAAATTGGCGGTGTTAGAACTACACGCAAACACATACGCTCACAGTTATATTTGCAGCCCTGTGCAATACAAAGAACAAAGACGGAAAGACGTATCTAAGACCGAAGTGAGACCGAGACAACAATATTTCACGCGAATCACGACCGCCCGTGCCGCCGCCGCCGCCGGCCGGTCAGACGGTGACTAAGGTTGGAGCACACAATTTTACACAATATGAGGTTGCCATTTTTGAGAAACTAGTCCCTCATCTTCCCTTTTTAATTAATCAATGGTTTAAAATGTTAAAGTTTCTAATGAATTATTGGCATACTTCAAGGTCATGGCTGCAAATTAAAGTACGTATGGTTTATCCATATTGAATGAAGCATGTTAGTTAACAAAATACGACACAATTAACAAAATCTCACTTGCTTGGCGTCGAGTTTCAGATATAATTGTAAGCAATTTTTATTGAAGGCAGGATCTAAAATCGACAAGTAATGTAAATTACGTATGCGTATACGGACGCGCCAACGTATGTTTACGTTTATGCCCCATTCAAAATGGATGCGAAAGTTTCTATGTATGTATGTATGTTACTTCTTCAAGCCAAAACTACTGGACGGATCTGACTGAAATTTTGCATACAGATAATTCTAATCCTGGAATCAAACATAGTCTACTTTTTATTCCATAAATCAGTCCCGTGGGATAAAAATCACCTTTTAACGTTTCCACAGGAACAACGCGTGCAAAGCCGCGGGGTGCAGCTAGTTATTTACGAAAAGATAAGTTTGTAGTCTCGTCTCGGGAGTTCTAGGGCACGGACTACAAGTTGACACGGACTGCAAGTTGTACACGCATCGACTGCGGTCGACGGCTTCCATTGGCTGCAGTCGACTGCAGGCGAGGCGTCGTCGTCGCCTGCAGTCGACTGCAGTGCAGCCAATGGAAGCAGCCAATGAAGTGCCGTCGCGACGGCACTACCCGGCACGGGCCCCGGCCCATGCCGCGTGCCCGTGCCGCACGGCGGCGCGCCGCCAGGGCGCGCGCAAGGGCGAGTCGCAGGCGCGGGCGGCGGGGCTACCCGAAGGCCTTACGCGCGCGCGTCTTTGATTTTTACCGACAAAATTTAAAAAAAGGAAACTTGAGTCTTATGATTATTACTTTAGAACTCATAGGAGATATGACAGCGCGATTTCGGTCGGCGGCTACTCAAAGAAGTATTCGGCTTTTATAAAGGGATATAAATAATTTTACCTAATTTCACGAATGTTTTTATTATTTTGTTTTAGTACGTGATCACTAACTGGTCTGAATAGTCGCGCGCGGTGTTAACGTAGGTACTGACCGTTTCGTGTATTTTTTGATAATTATTAGAAGCAGTTTAGTTTATTAAGTTTTCAGTATTTTATTGAGTTAGTGTTATTTTTATTTATTATTGTTAGGAAGGTACCTACCTACCTACGTTATGTTTAGTGCGAGGGAGTATGGACAAATGCTTATGTGCTACGGTGAAGCTAGAGGAAATGCGTCACAAGCCTTGCGAATTTACCGGGATAGGTACCCAAACCGGCAACATCCGGTTGATGCTAGAGTCATCACGGCGGCCTATCAGAGGGTTCTGAGTGATGACCGGATTACTCCTCAAAGGCGCGGGGGTGGCAGAGAGGTAGGAGTTCAGGTGCAAGAACGGGTCTTGGACCTTGTCAGGAGAAACCCTCGTGTAGGAACGCGGACTGCAGCAAATCTGCTTAGAGGTCGTGGAACCGTAGTATCCCACCCGACTGTGCACAGGATCTTAAATAAAATGTATGTATATAGAGTAGGTACCTACTCACTCATTTTCTTTCACTATTTTTTCGTGACTTTCTTCATTAATAATAATTGCACTTTGTTCATTCATATTCAAAACACTTTATACACAAATTTTACGAGTACAGCTATTCACTGTTGTACATAAATACCTATACACCTATATACTTTCTCATAAACAGCTGCATAAGTATTCGTCCGATTATATTATACGACGCACACAACCCGTGCCGAAGACTGCCGAACTGAAACGACGTTAGACGATGCGATGCACGGCCTTCAAGCCACACCTCCTTGCCCGGCGGAGTGGGGGGACCTCAGGTTTTTGCGTTACGGAATTTCTGGATTCGGTCCCCGCGCTCAAGGCCCGCGATAGAAGCTATGCAATAGCTTAAAAAAAAAAGAAAACTTAGGTGGATATAGTTACACATACATTTACACCTACACTAACGTGCCCGTGGCAATGATTTTGAAAGTTTAAGTTATGTCATATTAATTTAACCTTAGATAGTACTTTTTCAACGCCCAAAAGCTCAAAAAAAAGCAGCACAAGCCAACACGTTTCTCTATATAAAAGCGTTAAACTGAAGGTTCAAAATAATAGGTACATTACTGCCTTATCTCGGGTTACTGTTGCTTTAATTTGTTTTTATAAGCCAGGGGCTGGATAAAGCAGGAATTGAAAACCTCAATTGTCTTAATTTCATTGCTCAATCAAAGGAATTATACTTGCCAGTATCTTATTCATTTTTCACTGCCTGTAATAAAGCCTCCGCAAAAAGCTAGTCCCGGGCGTTAAAAAAAGGTTTGCAACATGAAAAGGCAGTATTGTTTTCACGCAACCCTTCTTTCCTTTTCCATACCTACCGTACTGCAGCTCTAACTCGAGGGTACTGTTTTAATTTTTTTTTAAATAATTGAATTACCGCAATTAGTCAAACCTTGTTTGGCATGATTTTAATGGTCATCCTATAATAAAAATCCATTTTCATTTTGCAATATCAAAAACAAGGTTCAAGGCAAATTATATCGTAATAATTTGAGCTACATGCAAATTTCCCTCATTCCAGGAGGCAGATTAAATTATATTGCATTAAGATGCCAAAAAATTAGGTTTTCGATAATCTTCACCAATAAGCATCAAAAATAAATTTGTTCATATAAAATAATACCATCTCAAACCTATGTTACATTCAAAAGAAAGATAAATTAGAAGTAGAAGGTATTTATTTTTATTTAGGTATTCAATCAATTGAGCGAACTAAGGACTGTTGCAAACAATCTACAGTTAGCTCAATCTAAGTTAGTCCACTAGAGTGAACTATTGTCTTCAGATTCAAAATTTGCGATATTATTAACACGTTCATGACCCAAGACGCAAATGTGCCACTTTGTCCCGCGTCGCACGTAACTTGCACCTACGGGTCATACCCCTGAAGCCGGGCAGTGAATGCGTTAAACTTATTCTGATCTTTTTCCGAGTGAGTATTGAAAGATGGCTGTAAATTGTCTCCAGATAACTACGCATAAGTTCGTCGTGTCGTGACAGATTGCTAATTGGCCCTGTACTAGCAGATGTCGTAGCTTGTAAAATGACCAGCTAACGACGAGACGCGAGCCTTGTTACTGAAGAGAATTTCAATAACTTGAGGTCGAAGGAATTGTTGGATTTGAGTTTATGAACAATAATATAAGTGTTTTTAGTCGTTACGTAAATGTTAAAAGCTTGTAAGCTAAACTTAATTTGACGTATTCTAGGTATACATTTGTTGTATTTATGGTAATAAGGAGTTTTTGATTTTCGATTAACTGGCGGTTTACTCGGAAAAGTAAAATCGAACTTTACAAAATACAAAATCGTTTATTTTCAAAAATATTGGTACAAATAAAGTTAGAGCTCTGTCTCCTGTGGTAGCTATAATGTAGCTGTGTGACAGGAAATCGATTCGTTGTTCTATCTAGAGGACCGCATAGTTATTTATTTATTTATTTATTCACAAATCAGATAACAATTAAATTATGAATAAGCAAAGCATTTCTACAATTTTGTTCTAGTTTGAGATCAACTAACATAGAAAAAATAATATTGCATGCAATATAATTTAAATTACCCTAATGCGTAAAAAAGAAGGACACTAACTGTTACTTAGAATATAATAATAAAAAGATTTTTTTTAAACACCGCTTAAATCTACAATGATTATTATCGAAGATATCCATGTTATTCGATTTAGCTACTTCATTATACAAACAACACATTCTTTGCAGTGGAATATTGTAGGAAACGTTGTTTATGTACACACTTATTGAGAAAACTTCGGGAGAACGGAACCTGTATTTTGTGTTTATACTGACGGACGCCAATAATTCGGGACAGTCTATATGGGAATGAAGAATTTTGTGCAGGTAAATAAGGTTAATATAATCTCTTCTACAAGATAAGGAATCGATCTTGAAGTGTTTACATCTGGCTAGTACACATTTCATTTCATTTATTTAGTGACAAACAATTGTTAGACAGTGTCGGACTTTTTTCTTAAATTAGGTAAACTTTTTTATAATTTATACTACTAAAGTTCATTTATACGACTAACATTAACATACAATACACCTTTTATACCGTCAGGTATTACGAACCCGTTCCGGGCCCGACTTATGCAGTTTGTATGCAGCCGCGCCACCTGCAATCCTTGAGGTATATAAGCGAATATAAAGTTATAATCCCTTAGAGGTCAGGTACATACTACATTAATAACAGTTTTTTCATGAAAACTAATCAGGAACATTGATTTTCGACTTTAAAAGTACGGGCACAGATAATTAACAAATAAAAGTGAATAAAAATAACAAATAATTGGCTAATCTATACGAAACCGAAAAGAGGTCATTCTGTCTAGGTTCTTTATGAGTTTTATGCAGGTAATTTTGTGAAATACACGAATTGATCGTTCTTAAACTAGCTTGTTTTTTCTATTTTCCGAGATAGGTCCGAGATTATGTGACGATTATTTATCTACTAGAGACTATTGAAAATCTTGGGACAAGGTCTCTCTGCCGCCCCGGTCACCCTATTTCTCAAAGGTCATACAAATATGAATAGAAATCCAATCTATATTCCAAAAAAAGCCCTACAATCCTTATCCATAGAAAATTACACAGAAAAACCCTTGGTCTCGGCCAATTCCAACAATAAAAACATTTCTCTAACACGATAAAACACCTTTGGAACCCCAGCTTATCTATTACCCGACTGCGAAGGAGGTTATGATTTCAATCCATTGTTATCTGAACCGCATATTTCCATAAATAGGTATTTGTGAGACACCAGACACCTAGATAAATCAAATAAGGGCGGGTTCACATTGAGCGATAACACAGTTTTTGAATTGAGGCTTAGATACTTGAAGGACACCTTTCTACATCTAATTGTACTAAGGGTATGTCTTGTTACTGCTGTTTTTACTAAATCCCAATTAAGCTCTACGAACATTGTTGTAAAATATACTTAGTAATATTTTTTATAAACAGTATAGGTATGGATTGAAATGCTCCCTAAATAACCTTTCCTTGTTAAAGTAGAAATATCTAGGTGCATTCTGCGACTACATTAGCAACATGTTTTTTTTTCTATTGACGTAGATGTAGAATCTTTTTCACCGAGAACTAGGTAAGTACTACCTAACTAAAACGAAAGCACCTTTAACCTTAGTCTGGTGGCACGGTGAGCCTGTAAATCAGTTTAACTCAAAAGATTTAAAGTAATCGCTTTAACGTTCACGGGCTGTATTTGTAAACAAAGAAGGAGGATTGCTCCATTCGCCTGGATTATGGACTTTCGTTATAAATTCCACGCTCAGAATACAGATGAAGCAACTTTACAAACAGAGCCAGGCTTCAGTTTACTTTCTACATTTTTAAGCGAGGGTATTTTGTGACCTCTTAAGTTACAATAGAATCAATTTATTTTATTTGTTCCAGATTTGAGCTACAGGAGCGAGACGAAGGAAGAAAATGTGAGATCAAAATGATACCCAGAACCGGGTCATCGCGCAGGCGAAGAGCGTCTAGAAGCGCGGCCACCTCTCCGCAGACCAGGTCACCCCGAGCCTCGGCCCAACCTTCCAGAAGAGCTTCGTTGGCAACAGCCGAGACAGACGAAGAAATGGACCCCATTCCTCAAAGGAGTCCACGCGCCAGCCTAGCTCCAGACGCTGCCATGGACCTCCCAAACTACAACAGAAGTCCGCGACACTCCCTCGCTCCTGAACAAAGATCAGCTAGGAACTCAATGACTCCAGAAGCGGCCATGCAAATGCGGAACAGCCTTGCGCCATCACGCAACAATCTGAACGTTGACATGGCTTATGGCTCACGCCTGAGCCTTAACCCTCAAGACTTCAACCGGAGTCCAAGAAACAGTATCACACCAGACATGGCAGCTAGAAGTCCACGCCGCAGCTTGGTCCCCGAAGCTACTGGCTACCAGGGACGTAACTCTCTAGTCCCGGACGTGGGCAGAAGTCCGAGGCATTCCGTTGCAAGTATCCAGATAGATCCGGCTCGCTCTCAGAAAGACATCGGTCCAAGTCCAAGAACCAGTCCTAGGGGGAGCGTAGCTCCTGAGATGATGAAGAGTAAAGATCACCCAATGCCTGATAGGACGCCGAGAGGTTCTCTCGTGCCAGACTCGCAGAGAAGTCCCAGAGGCAGTATTGCGCCGTCGGAGAGAAGTGCGAGAGGCAGCCTGGTGGCCGGGGACCTGGAGGCAGCCAGGGCCAGCCCACGGGGGAGCCTGACCTTGACTTTCCAGGAGCCGCTAGTGTCTAGGGAGAGGCGGGCCAGTGAGGACAGTCAAGCTGCTGGTGAGTAGTTCTATTACTTTATGTGGGTGTCGTAGCTTATCAATTACAATGACTACAGACCCTTTTAATGTAGAGTAAGTAATAATCTGTCATTTCATGGTGACTTTACATTTGTTGTTGTATCAGTAGATAGTAGTTCGATCGACCGCGCGTGCCAGTAGTCCGGTAGTATAGCTCGTTAATTGGAACTTTGGGCACTACTTAATTCGTGTGGATTTTAATTTGATTTGATGAGTTGGAAAATTGCAAAATAATGCAAAACGCCACCGTTACATTTTTTATTCCACTTTACTCAGAAGTCATCTTCGAGGTTATTTCTTTCATACCTAACTCATGATTTGATTATAACTCCTATGCTTTCTGTTATTCGCTCGTCTGTCTTTGATGTCAATCTAAATTGAATTCTGAAATTATGAGGACTGCGCGGAATTTCAGATTAGATTATTTATGTTTAAGCACATGTGCGAAGAATATTTTAACAATGAAATATGAAGGTCTCAGATGTGAAATCCAGGCTTTAATGTCAGCTTGGTTGTCAAGTTGAAGAATTTAATGTTTCGAGAAACAAGCCCGCATTTCTTGCATACAAATCATAACGTCGAGGTTTTGCCGTATCTCGTTTTGTTGGCATGCAGAAACTGAACAATAACTCAAGCCACAGAATATCAAATGAAGCATACCTGGAATTAAAGCCAAATTTTGGGATATTTAAATTTACGTTAGTTATTTAGTCAAACATCAAGTCTCGATCCAAGTTCTTATTTTATCATCTTACCATTTTCCTTTTCTGTTACTCTTGAATAACTCTTGAACATTGAATTTCAAATAACTTCTTGATTCGTCGATTTGTATAAAAATAAATCCTAATCCAATCCCAATTGTGCATTGAGCATATGTAAAGTAGCTTTCTTGGTAAAATATATATAAAAATATGTATAATATGTACCTAGTATTTGATTTTATCAATAAAACTCCCAAGGAGATCCTGCCTCGATCCGCATTTCATTACATGATGTTGGTTTTTTCATTCAAAGCGAGATGCGCATAATATAGGGGAACTCTCATTCATAAACACTTTGTGTGTTCTCGAGGAATTCATAATAGGTAAGAAAAGCTACCGAGCTTAACTCTGTTCTATAAAATTTTATAAAAATGTACGGATTACCTAATTATCTGAAATAAAAATAATACAAATTTGACCATACTGCTAGGCATATACGTTAGGTTCAATTCGATGGCATCAAAAAGGTACGGATATCTGCATTATTCCGAAAATATATTTTATATATATTATATATGCCGTGCGAAGCTGGGGCGCTAGTGAAATATGTAATAAGTTACCTAATAATCAGTCTGGGTTCCACATTGCCCAGACTCTTATGAGACTGGTGTCCTCGGCCTTTCAAGACATCCGTCACATTTCACAAATAGCACATTTTACCTTCCTGTTATTAAAAAAACGAGATTGGTACGTACTCTCGAATATCTTATTGTAGACATAGTACAGTTTTTTGAAATTAAATTCTGAGCTGCGAACAGTTTTTACGGTTCCGTACCCAAAAGGTAAAACGGGACCCTATTACTAAGACTCCACTGCTGTCCGTTTGTACGTCTGTCCGTCTGTCACCAGGTTGTATGTCATTAACCGTGTTAGTAAGACAGTTAAAACTCACAGATGATGTATCTCTGTTGCTGCTATAACAACAAATACCAAAAACCGGATAAAATAAGTATTTAAAGGGGCACCCATAAAACAGACATAATTTTTTGCCGTTTTATAGACAGTGGTACGGAACCCATCGTGCGCGAGCATCTCGCACTTGTCCGGTTTAATTTTTAGGTTATGGTCCAACGTCAACACGAACTTCTATCACTTGTCCGTTTATTAGTTTTTGCATATAACCAAATCTATGAATAGGAAATTCATAGGTTTCTCTTTAGTTAATATACTATTTTGTACATTGTTTAATACTTTTGTACATAAATTTATCACAACGTATATAAAGGATATCGGGCAGATGTCTGGCAGATAGATGTCTACTTTGCTGGCATCGAATTTATGACAACTCAGCGTCATATAAATTAATAGTGAGAAGGTTTTATTTTGTTAAGTTTGAGTTTGTTACATATCAATAGAAAAAAAATGTAATTTTCTCCCTTTTGTAAACTTCTCCTTATTGTTAACTCATAAAAAACTTTGCGAGTTTATTAATTTTATACAACTTGAAAAAGAATAACAAAACTAAACTTTCAACGATGGTTCTAAGGCTTACCAGGAATTTCAGCTTATTGTTCGTGAAGGGAAATTCTGAAGTCATATAAATTTTTGAGCTTTGAGTAACTTTTACCTTTGGCTCTGAATGTATTGTCAGTCGAATGGTATTATAAACTTTAATAACATTGGTTAAATGCACGTTTAAAATGATTTGATATTGCTGAAAATGTCTTTTTAACTCTCTAGGTTCGTGAGATAAATTTTAATATTATGAAATATACACACAAATACAATTTTTTATTATCAAATAACGTCTTATCAATTTGTAGATTACCTAAGTAATAAAATTTTAATTTCATTAGTTTAAGCACCCCTCGCCCTCACCCCTAGGCTAGGCTACAAATCCTAAATTAATAATTTCCCTTCTAAAACTTAAAAATTTGCGAAGAAGGCAGGATCTTACAATTATACGGGACTCTAGGTGTGCGAGTTCAGCACGCACTTGACGTTTTATCTTCTTATTTGTTTATAGGTTCCAAAGGAAGGAGTGTGTCACCGTACAGGGCTTCATATGGTGGACGCCAGAGTGGGGCGGGGGCTGCCTCTGATGCCGGATCCAGGAGGGCATCCAGTTCTGTGAGCCAGGTTTGTTGAAGCTTTGAGGTCCCTGAGTTTTGGACTAATTAAATACCAAGCCTAGAATTTGCACCAACCTAACTTTTCCTGTAGTGTAGGACGCCCTCCGGCCAGGTGGAATGACGATCTGCAAAAAACTACTGGCATATGCTGGTTGCGGCAAGCTGACGACAGGGTGCTATGGCGCTCATTGCGCGGCGCCTTTATCGGCAATTTAATATTATATTTTTTCCCAAATTTTAACTTTATGTAAGCGCTGTAACCTTTTTTGTACGAAATAAAAGGGCTTTATTTTTTTACTACACATAATAATGTCACATTAGCCAACGTTGTGCCAAACACCCTGTATTTCTAGCTTAGGTATTCCTCAATCTAATGACATATAAAATTTTAAATGTGATAGTTAGGATTTTGAAATGGATGGATGTTTTTTACCTGTTGACACCAAAACTACTGAACGGATCGGGCTGGCGCAATTTCGTACAGCTAATTTTAATCTTGGAATCAAACAAATTACGGTACAGTAGTTATAAAAAAATAATAGCTGCCTATGATATTTAAACGCTCTCTCGCTGTTTTGCACCCATGAAGCTGAGACTGATCCGTTTTGGCTCACCTCAGCAGCACTGGCACTCCTACCTGATAAGAGTAGGTAGTTTTTTTTTTTTTTACTATAAATAGACCTTTGTTTGACCGCAATCTCACCTGATGGAAAGCGAAGATGCGGACGGTGAATCACGAAGGTCTAGAAGATACTTCACCCTTGTCTTAAGATTACTATAAGTTTTTGTAAGATTACTTTATTGTATCGAAACTTAAGTCCTAATTCTGGTTTTTTTCTGTTTGTTTGTATACCTGGCTACGTGTTTATTTCAAACTGTATTCTGTGCTGTCCTTGTGTGCCAAATAAACCTTCCATCTATCTATCTATTTATCTCTCATTTCACATTCATACCGTAGGAGGCGACTAAATCTCACTAAGCTTCGATATTTGAAAACACACCCACACATCCCTTCTTCAGTTTAAGTAGATTACCTTAGTGAGTTGGCAGATCCAAAACTTACAGGAACCTGAGCCAAGTTTACCATAATTTACCACAATTTACCATTATTTACCATCAGGTGTCAGGGGACGAGCAGAGGCGGCTTTGTGGCGAGCAGGCCAAATACAACGACCGGGGAGGCCTGGGCCTCGGCGTTGGCCTCACAACGTACGGCTCTGTGGCCTATCAGCTCAAAGATGCCAACATGGAGGCCTCTGGGACTATGGACTTCGTGTGCCGGGCTGCACAAATTATGAATAGAACTAGTAAGATTTACAAAATTATAGTCAATATCTTGACTTATTTGTGTTGGAAGAACAGCAACGTTTCATCCCTTTAGGAGAGACTTCACATTCGGGTAAGTGCGGTTTGCGTCCGGTGGTAGTCGTTCTTCTTCCAACATAAATAAGGTTCGCAGTTAACCCGTTTACATCCGTGATGAATTCGTTAAACTATGATAGTTTTTATGGCAAAATATCTGAGACTCTTAGGCCCGAATTATGAAAGCATGCTCAGTCATCGACCTATGCTTGAGTAATGCTTATGTATAGTTTTGAGTAAATACTAATTTTAAAACAATGCTTTGGTGCTGAAGTCAAAATCTACACTCACTCATGTAACCCTCAAGTAACGATGCCTTCTTACGGTGCTACGGGTGCTACGGCTCTTATGGAACGGTTACCAAGCATTATCTCAGTAATTGCCAATTTTAGACTGATTTCTAACCTTAAAAACTCTGCCTAGTGATTCTTTGAACTCATCTTTACTCAAGTGTGGTCTGGACCACGCTCTATGACGCTTTATGTATCATTTTATAGCGCATCTATTCGGCCGAGTTTAGACGAGCCTTTGACTCGGCCTTTATCAAGTGTCATGATGACTGTGTCAAAATGTTGACTTTACATTTCCGCTTCCGATGCCTGTTTGTTATAACTTTTTTCTCAACGTGTATTAATTTTTGTTGCAGTTCTGATGACTGTTTTCCTGGCATGTCTCTCTACGCTTCCGGTCATCATGCTGATTGTGGGTAAGTCAAAATCAATTTACACATCATCATGGTCAACAAACTATATTAGTCCACTGCTGGACATAGGCTTACCTATTGAGGGCTATAGCACCCCGTCTTCAGTTTGAAACATCTGCCGGCAATCTTTCGCAGGTTTTATCCCTTAAAGCCGGGAGGCGTCTTACACTATGTTTTCCGAGTCGCGGTTACCACTCAAGAATACCTTTACCCCAGGGTTGTCGGCTCTTCGTAATATGGCCGGCCCATTGCCACTTCAGCTTGCAAAGTCTTTGAGATATCTATCTCGATAACTTTGATTCTCTGTCAATGTAACCATTGATCATGCATGAATTTGGTTTAATCCCAATTTACACATAAAACCGAAAGTTATGCTTCGAAACTTTCGTAGATTGACGAATTCATTATGAATGTAAGCGGGTTAACTACGAACCTTGTTTGTGTTGGAAGTCCTTGTCAGTGCTTGAAGGGATGCGGAACGCGCGCGTCTAGAACCGCACTCGCCCTGAAGATGCCCCTTGTTAAGGCATGAAACGTTGGTGTTCTTCCAACAAAAACAAGGTTCGTAGTTAACCCGCTTACATTCATAATGAGTTATGCTTCGGTTGAGCTTCGATCATTGCAAAAATATTAGTGTAATCAACACCATATCATCGGTAACCTTCTATCGTTAATAAAATGAACAGAAAGACTGTTTATCCACTGTTTGTTATTTTAATTTTTTTACCGACTTATAAAAAAGGAGGAGTTTCTAAATTCGACTGTTTTTATGTTTTTTACCTCAGAACTTTTGACTGGCTGGTCCGATTTTCGTGATACTTTTTTGATTTTAAAGCTGTGGTTCAGTTATGACAATGGGATTCATGAAAAAGCTATACCTATAATTGAAGTCAGTTTAAAGTATTTTTTGACAAAGTCAACATCGTTTTAGTATAGCATTGCTATACAGCGAGCAATACATCAATCTTGAGGATGCTTCCGACTGGTTTTGATAGGGATCAGTTGAGCTACCTACCATAAGATTGTTTGCAACAGTATGCAGTTAACACAATTACTCCAATTGTAAATACTAGTTCTTATTTGTTTCTATTACTTGATTGTTTTTTTAGTTAGAAAACTTGTTTTTCTTAGTATTTTTATAAATGCGCTTTTGTTTTTCTATACTTATTTATAAAGAAGAAATATTTGTTTGTATTGAATAGGCTCCGAGGAAATTCTATCATTATGAAAAAACTTACTTTCAGGTAGTGACATAGGCTATATTTTATCCCGGAATTCCCACGGGAACGGGAACTACGCAAGTGAAACCGCGAGGAACTGCTAGTGTTAAATAAAATAAATAAGTATTATTTGATACATCTCAAATCACCTTCTATATAACAGACAAGCTCGTAAAGAATGGCTGTACCCTCCAGAAGTTCTAAAGTCCAACCCGACTTTTAAAGTCAGGTAAAATCTTTAAAAATTTAAAAGAGAATCTTAATCCTACTCAGACGCAACTTATTTTTCGAGTGGAAAATAGCTTTAGCAGATTTTTAAGCTCCTAATAAAAGCGCTTTACTAAAAGCTTAGTAAAATTAGCCTTTTTGGAGTTCAAACTTGAACATTGGGTGAGAATATAGCTGTAGGTAATTTAGCAGGGCTTTTAATTTTGGGTGCACTTTCGTTTAAAAGTAAACCGCTGTAGTTTATTAGCTTTTTCGATCGATTTAGACAAAATAGTATGTATCTGTGTGATTTGTCCTAAATTATTATTATTATCTGTAAATATCTCTGAGAAAAGAAAATTAAAATTTAAAAATGCTTTATTTCCATAACAATAAATGTACAAAATACACTGTCACCGAAATAAATCATATAAAGTGATATTTTTTAATTTCTGTTTTCTGTGACAGATTCCGTTATTTTGTTTTCGCTGCCTATTAATAATAATTAATTTTAATCCTACTAATATTATCAACGCGAAAGTTTGTAAACATGTATATAATATTTGTTGCTGCTCTTTCATACAAAAACTACTAAACGGATCAGGCTGAAATTTTGCATAAAGGTAGTTCTAGGCCTGGAATAACACATTGGCTATGAATGCCTAATCTTTTTTACTATAAAAACTTTCGTAGTTCGACGAATTCTTCCAACACAAATAAGATTCATAGTTAACCGCTTACTTTCATAACGAAATGACTAATCTTTTGATTGATTCGTCATCTAACATATTATGAAACTCGAATATAATTTTGTTTAGTAGTGGTATACGAATAGCTATTCTTACTTCGTGAACGTAATAAATAATTTTGTTCGTTCGAGTCTTCAAGTTGCTATTTCGAGACCACCGGTCGATACTTGTTCATATTTCATCATTTGCGTGCCTAAGAATGAGTCCTATAATCCATGGAGCCCTAGGATTATACCCAACGGGAGGCTTATAACTCATTGCTTATTGTATCTACCCTCTAACTTCAAACTTCTTTCAACTTTCTGCCATTGCTAAACATTGTATTGTTTTTGGCTTTGCTAAAATTTGCACCACCCCATCTCTTTATGTGGGTGTCGTAAGAGGCGACTAAGGGATATCCACCGGGGGCCCACCGGGTGGATACAGATACAGATCCCCCTGCAGAACAATTCTACTATCAGGCTTCGATCCTCCAACCCGCACGCCCAGCGTGGGGATTAAGGGCTAATGCCCTTAATCCCCACGTAATCGTGCGGGGGGTAATCCCCCTCATTAGATAAACGCCAACAAGGTGTTTATCTAGGGGAGGCCTGCGTCCAGCAGCTATACAGGCTGCTGAGGTTGAGGTTGATGTATTGTTTTTACAGTTTTAACAGATTAGAACATTCGAGAATCGAACAAATCAAATTCAATCAATTATTTAGTTAATTAGGAAACTTACCTCTACTTGATCGCTTATTATTAAAATATTTCCACAAAAGAAAGTGCGTTTGGAGTCATACGATTTCTCTAACGTGTTTTAAATTCATTTTTACACACTTTTCGTAGCTTTCGCTCAATAAATGAATAATGAATATGAATTTGGCCTTCCGTTAAGCTTTACAGAATTCTGTTGGGCCGACCAAAACATGACATTATAGAAAAAGTTTTACTTTAAGCTCTCAGTCTGGGCATTGTTTAACTTAAATAAGTTGTGACTCAAATCTGATAAGATGCAGAGACGTTAAAGTTAATGAAATAACGTTGGTACTTACAGACAAAGAATAATAATAATAATAATACTATTCACACAGTATTATCTAGCCCCAAGCGAAGCAGAGCTTGTGTTATAGTTTATTTATTTATCATCATAATGTAACATTACAGTTTAACAAAAAAATGGATACTAGATAACTTATATACATAATACAATACACTACATAGATAGATAATTTCTTATTATATAATAGAAAACATCCAGAACGCCCTGAACAAATACCTGCAGATCGTACAAATATTTGTCCCGAGGCGGAATCCCGCAACCTCCTGCGTCGCAGGCGGACCTTCGCCTACCGCGCCACAGAGGTCGTCGGAGAATAAATAAGGGTGGTACAGACAAACTTGCTGCTTACTTCAAAAGCTAATATTTGAAATCAATCCGGATCCGGAATCGATCCGATTTTTTCAGGTTTCTACAGATTACTCAAATGTTTGTTTATATTTATTATGTATGAAAAAATCACACTAGTATGTATGGATGGATGGATGGATGTTTGTTACCTCTTCACGCCAAAACTACGGAACCGATCTGGCAAAAATTTTGCATATAGGTAATTCTAATCCTGGAATCAAACATAGGCTACTTTTTATCCCATAAATCAGTTCCCGTGGGATAAAAATCTTTAAACGTTTCCATAGGAACAAGGCGTACGAAGCCGCGGGGCGCAGCTAGTTACTTTATAAAATTGCACTTGTTTGCAATTTTTTTTGTTATAAATAATGATCTTTAAACCGAATATTCATACTTTGACATTTACAAAACCTCGTAAGTGCCCCAGAGGAACTAAGTACCCTATTTAACTAACTAAACCTTTAAAATGACTCGACTATCAGTTATTGTAACAAAATAATAATGCAAAAGTAATACGCCAGAAAAAAAGTATCTAGATAACATAAAGATATTATCTTATTTATCAGTAGCTGAAATAATTGTATTGTATTGTATTTATTTATTTCAGATAATAAGAATCCATAGCACATAATTAAAATAAATAAATATAAACATGTCAATGAAATTGAAATTAAATCAAAATTAAAATAAAAGTTAAAAATTAGAATTAAATTACATTATCTAAAATTATAAAACAGATTAAAACAATTTAATTTACAATAAAACAGAATAATAATTAGGATGAATAAATATACATTAATAAAAGTAGGTAAGAACTAAAACTAAAATATCTATAGATTTATAAATATTACTTCTCAACTGAATATTCAGATTCAGATAAAAGATTTCAGATATACCTACCACAAATTTAATTACGATACTGTTAACAAAACTTCAACAAAGTGATAAAATGTACAAAGGTACGAAATTCCCGCTTTGAGATTTCCCAAAAGGCCCCGCGGTAATTTGTCTAAATTGATTAATTCACCAAAAATGTCATTCCAATTTACAAGAGTGAAGTAATTTCGTTGGAGTACAGCTTTCAAAAGTAGCTGAACAACTGTGTCTACCATGAGTTTTGAAAATCTATACTCGCTAGCGACTGTAGGTAAAAAAATGTATGGAAACTTCTAAAGCGCCTCTAGCGGGTACTAAAATGCGCTGTGGATAACTTAATATGCGTATTTACATAACTACTGTAGTAACGTCAGGTGATTTAACTGTGACAACTCATGGTAGACACACTGGTTGGATAGAAAAACCAAGTATAATATATGCTTACTATAAATAGAATGCGTAGGTATGTAATTGTTCGACGTAGGTACATTTTTATTGACAGTGATTGAAAAGCATCTTACTTAGAGTTTTAAAAGAAATAAAAAATGTCTGCTGAAAATGTTGTCTATTTTAAAAAAGCCGTCTCAATAGCCGGGTTTTAGCTGGTACAAATTTAGAAACTGCATTAACATTTGCCTCTTCCCGCGGGTGTCATATGAGGAAATCGGCCAGGGGCGGGCAGCAGCGCCCCCTGCAGAACACATCTAAAACCAAAATGTGATTCCCAAAACGCATGCCCACCGTGGGAATTATGGACAATATCCCTGAGATAAAAGGCAGTAAGGTGCTTATCAGGGGAAGGCTTGCGTCCATGCGTGGACCATTTAAGTTGTTAAGTTGCTGTTGAGGTTGAGGTAACATTAAAAATAAATACTGTTTGTCATTTTCGCCTAGGTATCTATTTTGTTCCTAAATACAAAGCACGGTACATTCGGTAAAAAAACAAGAATTACATAAAAATCTATATTTTTTCTTCGGTTCCTTGGTTGTGAAAACACTATTCAGAAATAAATACGATAAAAAAACATGAAAGTGCACTGTTTTGCACCTAATTTGCTCTAGATCTCAGGAATCGAAAATACTTTTGCTTTGTAGGTCATTAGTAATTCTTTGGTTCTTCGGTTGGGTTTTATCATAAGTGGAGTAGTTTTCTTTTAAATATACAAAAAAAACATAATTTTTGCGCCTACGCCGTTCCAAAAACGCATACCCTGTCCCGCTTTTATAAACGCCAAATCCTATGACTATCCTTTGCACAAAATGGCGCGCAATACGCCCTCTTAAGGAAAATCGTTTAGAAATACCTGCAGCAGTTGCTCAGCTATTTCCGAACGAGTTATCCCCTTGACGACAATATACGTGCTTTGAATATTTATGCACGTGGTCGATTGAGCCACGAGCGGGCTCGTTACGAATCGGCGAACCGGCCCGTTCGGAAATCTTTTGATGACTTTACTCAAAGGTTTCAGTTGATGGGGTTCGTTGACTTTGGGTAAATTCGGATTGACTTCGAACTAACCTTAAAGTTCTTTCGAGAAATGTTACTTGTTATCACAATATTATCCGGTATTTGTATTTGTATTTATTTTCTTTACACCGTAGGTACACTTATTTTACAAATCATTAAATAGAAACTGTATGCAATGTATTTTCACTAACGGTTCAATAGCGTGAAACACAAACACAAGCTTTAATAAATAGCTCCATGTTTTCACACTAGGCACTTTCCACTCGTCTGCGCCCGCCTGTGAAGCATTTCTTTGGTAAACAATCATTATTGCTCAGTTATAAATAGCTTGCTTCTGTGCGCGTCTTCGCTAACGTAGTGCCTGAACTAAACGAGGATGGGGAGGGATGATTTCAGGGGGAAATTTGAATAATCCCTTATTGTTTGGCACTCAGGTATAATTTTAGAATCTGCCTTCGTTCTGGTTCTATTTCATTTCTCATAATTCGACGCAAACTAACACAACCGGTAGTGCCTGATCAAAACTTAGTTTTTCCCCCTTAGGGGAATGGATTTCAGGGGGAAAATTGGAATAACCCTTATAGTTTGGCACTCCGGTATAATAATAATCTGCCTTCGTTCTGGCAGATAGTTAGTTCAAATACTAAGGTACCTACACATAATATACAAAGTGGAAATGTTACTTACGTGATAAACATACACACATCAACATTGTCTAGGGATATTCAACATTTTGTTGATTTTTACAAAAATTTAAAATAATTTCTTTAGAAAAGAGGTATGGCAAGAATCTTTATTCTGTGTTGTTCATTAATAATAATAAAAATCAACTGTTTGATGAACATTTTTAGTAAAAATTGAAGTGGGAACAAAATTACGAAAAATTTGAAAATATACGGTTCGGTAAATTGTGTTTAAACTATTTTTACGTTGCCATGACTTTATAAAATTCCCTTTTAACAATTTAATAATCGGTGTTGCCTCCCCTGACGTTCATAACACATCTGCACCGGTTATTCATACTCAAAATGAGGTTGTCAAAGTCTCGCTGGGGTATGCAATCCCATGTTCTTTTTAAATGGCAAAAAAATTGGTCTTCTGTGGTCAAATTCGACGGCAAATTGCTGAAAGCCCTTCGCTGCAACATGTCCCAAGCGTGTTCAATTGGGTTTAAGTCGGGTGACTGTGCAGGCCAGTCTAAAACCGCGACATCATGTTCCTGAAGGGCAGCTGATACTAAACGCGCCGTGTGTGGAGGGGCATTATCATGCATGAGCTGAAATTCCTGGCCAATTTGAACTCTATGAGGGATGATCACAGGTTCTACGATCTCGTTCCGGTATTTTAGTGCCGTCATGTTGCCTCTTATCCAAATGAGCTCGGTTCGCGAGCCAATACGAATTCCCGCCCAAACCATGATTGTCCCACCTCGGTACGAATGGACCTCTTGTGGCTGCTGGAGACGACTTTCTCTGCCTGGAACTCTCCAAACACATGTTCTTCGTGAATCGGGGTGGAATCCAAACCGAGACTCATCAGTAAAGAGAACCATTGTCCATTGGCCATTGTTCCATAACAAATGTTCATGAGCCCAAAGTAGTCGTCTTCCGCGATTGCCTCGTCGTAGAGCTGGCACACGAAGCGGCCTACGAGAATGAAGATCGACTTCATGTAGCCTTCTTCTGACGGTTTGGTCGCTGACTGACAGCGGATGGTCTAACTGAAGCCTTTACACTAGCTGCTTTGCTGTGAGATTGGGTTCCCTCCTGGCGGAATTTTGGAGAAAACGATCCTGTCTAGTGGTGGTTACTCGTTTTTTCCAGTGTGGCGCTCTCTTAAATCCCCAGTAATATGATGATGTGACCACAATCGAGAAATTACGTTTTGATTGGTGTTTAGGGTATTGGCAACCACGCGTTGGATAGCACCGACTTGTAACATGCCTATCGCTCTTATCATTTCTTCTTTGCTTAAATGTCGACATTCCATGACATAAGAAATATCACAAGATTCGTTAAAATTAATAATTACTTAGATAGCACTTGTTGTGAATTAAATATAAGTAAATTTATCCTGGATAAAATTAACGTTGTTTTATCTAGATCGGAGTCCCTATTCTATCTTTTGTTTAATGCGTTCTACTTTTATTCTTTTTACAAATTTTGAAAAGGGAACAAAAGAGGTTTAATTCCATGTATAAACTTTTTCTAAAACGTAAACAGTTTGTAAGCAAATCATTTCGAAATGGAATAACCCTAGACAATGTTGATATGTGTATGTATATGAAGAACGTATCACTGGACGTGTCTTTGGACGACGGATCGGGGTGGAAAGTGTGATACTAGTCTGTGATTGGATGACGTCACACTCAAACTGGTCACTAGGTATCAACAGTTAGTCAACCTACCCCTATAGTCAACCATCACTGGTCTCCCTTTGGCCTACAGATTATAGGACTCTCATTTGGCGAAAAAAATGTGGAAAAGCGAGGACAGAGTCCTGAGTTTTTAAAGTTTACGAGGCGCATAACCGAGTCAATTATGACAGCGCCAGCTATTTTATCATATTATTACGTTTAACAAAGGAAATTTTAAAAATCCATCGTACAGTTTGTGGTATCTTTTAGGAGCTATTTTTGAATACCTCTGTCTATCTCTGCCTCAGTCCTGTATGCGCCTTTATCTTATTTTTACCTTAAAAACAGGAAGTTTTAAAAAACCATAGTACAGTTTGTGGTATCTACTATAAGTTGTTTATTAATGCCGCTAGTTTCCCCCCCTAGTCCTAATATACCTAATGCTGGACAATCCACACAGCATCATGTAGCCCCAAGCTAAGCAGAGCTTCTGTGATGATTTCTAGATGACTGATAAACTTATTACAACATGAACAATTACTATAAAATAAATATTAAACGTAGTAAGTACCCAGTACACCCAAAATAAATATTAATAGATCATACACACATTTTTATCATGGCGGGAATCGAACCCGGCGTTGCGGGCGGATCTTCGCCCACCGCTCCACATCCGACGTTATCAAACTCAAAATCAAACTCAAAAATGCTTTATTTCAATAAATACAATAAAGATACACTTAGAAATGGTCAAATCAAAATAAAAAAATACACTGACACGGAAATAAAGTGGTATTTTTAATTTCGATCGCTTCGGTATGTAGATTAAAATAAAGAAACGACGAAGAAACCTTTAGCCTGTTAGTTGTTATTTTTCGAGTTGGAGCAAAATCCGACTCAAGCTTTTTTATCCTCTAGATAATCTGATATTTTATAGTAAGCCTTTTTGCATAGGTAGTAAAGTTTTGTCAGTTTGTTTGAATTTATTTACTGATAATTTTTGCAGCTCAGTAGGGGTTTTGTTGTAGAAGCGTCTATACCTATTGCCCTTTAAAAGATACATTACTTAGTCGATCGACGAATGCCGTCGATCTATCGAGTGATTACTACCTACAATACTGTTCGTAACGTGTTTTATTACCTGTGTTTAATATTAGGCCAACGATACCTATTAATAACTACCGTATTAACTCAACTACGTGCGTTAGCTATAACAATTCGAAATCGATATGTAACGAAGTACCCATTATTATACTCCGTTAGCAATAAATATCCACCGCACTCCCAATTCCTTATATAAATTATTACGATACAAAAGCTTATTTACGATAAATGTTTCTATACCATTCTAATTAGTGACTCGATAACAGGGCTTCTGATAATTAAAAGTACGTGGTATTATAAGCTGGTTAGATAGAATAAATATATAGGGAGGGAGAGACAGACAGAATTTATTTTACCGAAAACATTAATTATCTCCCTATTCAATGGTTTGCTAACATAAAACAGCTGCTAAGTAGTGTTATGTCTCAGTTTGACCAATAGAAGAAGACAGAGCGAGATTTAGCAGTGTGCTAAGTTAGCAGACTATATGAATAAGGTGGTTAGTAGGTACAATATAGATAGGTAACCTAAGGGTACCCCGAGGTCGCCTATTTTAACCAACTTCAAAAAAAGAAGGAGGTTCTCAATTCGACTGTATTTTTTTTCATGTTTGTTACCTCAGAACTTTTGACTGGGTGGTCCGATTTTCATGATTATTTTTTATATGAAAGCTGGTGCTTCCCGTGTGGTCCCATTTTAATTTGGTTCCATGAAATGAATCACACTGAATCATGAAAATTCATGAAAAAACTATAAAAATATTACGGTTTATAGTTTTTTAAGACAAAATTAATTATAGGTATCTTATTATTACGTTAAAGAAAGGAATTTTGAAAAAGAGATGCCAGTTTATGATACCTACCATTAACTTTTTTTTTATATCTCTGTAACAGTTTTTTTTGTATAGTTTAGAAAAAGATGCGAATACAGAGTTTGGTGGCCACCAAGTGCAACTTCGCATCTCCTCCTAAACTATACAAAAAAAAACTATTAAAACTTTTAAATCCATCATGGATGGATAATAAAGTTATTTAAAACGGGATATTAACCATGATTTGAGTTTTGAGCTTTCCAATAATTCGGCACAGTTTCATAGGCCATGATCACGGAATAACTGAATGTCTTGCGTGTGTTTTGGGTGTGAGCTGAATAATGGAGATAAATTTCTTGCTTTTTGTCCCTAGGTGTCCAGTACATCCGCGACTGCCCCGCCGAGCCTCGTATCCCAGTCTACATGGTGGTGGGCGGCGCCAGCGGGGGCGCGGGGATCTGCTGGCTGCTGTGGGCACAGCTGGCCAGCCGGAGCTCCAGGTCCTCACCCAGTCTGCTGGAGAGGGTCCTGGCTTATTCCCTCACTTTGTTCTTACTGAGCTGGTTAGTGGAACTGTGTTTTTTAGTGGGATTAGGCCTTGAAAGGACCAGGGAACCATAAAACACAAAGAGATGGCGAGCCTTAGCTTGTGTACATGGTAGTGGGAAGAGAATGTCCATCGGAGGCGGGCAGCAGCGCCGAACTGCGATCCCCAACCCGTTTGCCCAGCGTGGGGATTATGGTCATTATTCCCCATATCTTATGGGGAATAATGACCATAATCCCCACGCAAAGGGTTTACAGGGGGAGGCATGCGTCCAGCATTGGGCCAATACAGGCTGTTGAGGTTGAGGGGAAAAAAAGTGCTTGCTACTAGCAACTGTGGGCGCAGCCAGGCCCAGGTCCTTACAAAGTCAGCTGGAGAGTAAGTTGGTTGTTCCTTTACCTTTTTACTGAGCTGAAAAAAAAAACGAAAATAAACAATCCTTAAAGTTCGTAACAACTTGCGCAGGGCGTGCTGAGAGCTACAAAACATGTTATCTAAAGAAAATAATGAAAGACCTACGAAAGAAACTTCTTCTTAATGAAAGACAAACAAAATAACCCTCAGAAAAGTGGAACATTTTAATGTTAGAAACGTGGAACATTATAAAGAGAAAAAGTTTAATCGACCGTTATCGACCTTTCAACCGAGTAGCGTTCAATATCAGCATCGAATGAGTAGTCTTTACTATGCCTGCCCTCTTTCATACATCGTTATTGCTTTAAAAGTAATCTTGAAACTTCTTAGTTTCGATGAGGCAGTGTATGAACTTCGAACTGCTTTTGTGGTTTCAAATTAAGTTTGTTCATTCTCGGCAATATTTAAGTTTGGTTTCTTTGGCAATAACTTGTAGTTTTGGTTACCTACACGTACGACGAGCAGCGCTTTCTAATATACTCGTATAAAATCACGAATAGTTTCTGGCCTTCCCGAAGTTTTGCTTACCTACACGTACTCTTATAAAAACACGAATCGTTTCTGGCCTTCCCGAAGTTTTGCTTACCTACACGTACTCTTATAAAAACACGAATCGTTTCTGGCGTTCCCGAAGTTTTGCTTACCTACGTACTCTTATAAAAACACGAATAGTTTCTGGCCTTCCCGAAGTTTTGCTTACCTACACGTACTCTTATAAAAACACGAATAGTTTCTGGCCTTCCCGAAGTTTTGCTTACCTACACGTACTCTTATAAAAACACGAATAGTTTCTGGCCTTCCCGAAGTTTTGCTTACCTACACGTACTCTTATAAAAACAGGAATAGTTTCTGGCCTTCCCGAAGTTTTGCTTACCTACACGTACTCTAATAAAAACACGAATAGTTTCTGGCCTTCCCGAAGTTTTGCTTACCTACACGTACTCTTATAAAAACACGAATAGTTTCTGGCCTTCCCGAAGTTTTGCTTACCTACACGTACTCTAATAAAAACACGAATAGTTTCTGGCCTTCCCGAAGTTTTGCTTACCTACACGTACTCTAATAAAAACAGGAATAGTTTCTGGCCTTCCCGAAGTTTTGCTTACCTACACGTACTCTAATAAAAACACGAATAGTTTCTGGCCTTCCCGAAGTTTTGCTTACCTACACGTACTCTTATAAAAACACGAATAGTTTCTGGCCTTCCCGAAGTTTTGCTTACCTACACGTACTCTAATAAAAACACGAATAGTTTCTGGCCTTCCCGAAGTTTTGCTTACCTACACGTACTCTTATAAAAACACGAATAGTTTCTGGCCTTCCCGAAGTTTTGCTTACCTACACGTACTCTTATAAAAACACGAATCGTTTCTGGCGTTCCCGAAGTTTAGGGGGTTATTCCTGTTTTCCTCCTTGAAATCCAGGGGAAAACTGGACTTAAAAAAAATACCTCTTTAGGTATTCAGTGAACGTATGTGTGTTGAGTTAGCCATCAAAATTATTCATTTGAATTGTAAATCAATCCAGTAACAACATTCACTAAAACAAAACAAAGCTTTCAAACTTTTGGTTTAACGACTTGTCCGTTTTAACGAATTAATTTAGTAAAAATATAAAAGAATATTGCCCACGCGAAATCAAATTTACTTCATGTAATGACAGAGTTTAAATTCCAGTCATTTTCGAGTAGATTAAGCTTTGATTTTTATTTTCATAAAACCTTTTCGAATTTTCAATTTAAAACGAATTAAGTTTCATAATTTACTGAAGCTCTTCAAGAATACTTGTTTTAATTTGTAATTTGATGACCTATGCGCTATGCGTTCACCTTAAATAAACATTGAGGGACCTACGTTTAGATCTATGTTCGTTGAATTGTGTAGAACATAACGTCTAGGGAAGAAAACTGGAATTGCAATAATAATTATTCCAGTTTTCCTCCCTAAGGGGATCCCCTTAGGATGGAAAAGTCAAGAGGGAAAACAGGAATAATTTTTTTTGAAGTCCAAAACAGAAATAATTCGAACTTGAAAGGCGTGCATACATTACACACATTCGATTTGATTCATTTTATGATACTTTTATCACACAAGGAAAACTTGGCAAGTTACCTTACTGGTTACGTCCCAGAATTACAAACATAATTACATCCGATTACCTTGATAGTTTGTGGCCTTGATCCGAAGCCTTTTGCCTCTATTTTCCTTTTCTACGACACAAGAAAAACCCTGCGTTATCTATTTACGTTTAATCTTACGAACTTATCGTAAGATTAAAATGTTTTATGATATATTAGGTCCTTACATATGAAATTGGCGTTTTGTATGGGAGGAACAAAAAGTCGAATATTTTTTAATATAATATATTTAATTAATCAAAGTATGAACCATTATTTTCTATGCACTTTTGCCATCTTATAGGTAGTTCATTGATCCCTTTACTAAAAAAACCAGTCGGACGGGAATCAATAAAATCTTTGAAGGCGATTTGGACTGCCCCATCGGAATTGAATTTTTTCCCTTCCAAGAAGTTATCCAAATTTCGAAAAAAATGGTAATCTGTTGGAGCAAGGTCCGGGGAGTACGGAGGATGTCTTAGACTTTCCAATTGAAGTTCTTCTAATTTAGTAGCCGTCTGTTGCGCAGTGTGTGGTCTAGCGTTGTCGTGAAGCAGCAGTGGCGTGGAGCGATTGACCAGCCTAGGTTGTTTAGCCGCTAGCTTTTCCATCATGGTTTGCAATTGCTGACAATAGACATCAGCCGTAATAGTCTGGCCAGATTTGAGAAAACTGTAATGAACAATACCGGCACTAGTCCACCAAACGCTTACAAGTAACTTTTTTGGGGTTAATTTTCGCTTGGGGCAGGATTTGGCTGGCTGGCCAGGATCCAACCATTGCGCTGAGCGCTTCCAATTATCGTAAAGAACCCATTTTTCATCACAGGTAATGATTCGGTTTAAAATACCTTCATTATTGTGCCGGTTTAGTAATGTAACGCAGCAGTCGACGCGCGTTTGCCGGTTTGCTTCAGTCAATTCGTGAGGTACCCACCTTTCAAGCTTTTTAATCTTCCCAATTTGCTTCAAGTGAATTAAAACAGTTTTATCACTAACATCGCAGCCTGCAGCTAACTCGGACGTGGTTTGCGATGGATCCGCTTCCACAATAGCCTTCAACTCTTCATTATCAACTTGAGTCTCAGGCCGTCCACGGGGCTTGTTCTGCAGGTCGAAATTTCCAGAACGAAAACGTTGGAACCAAAAACGAACTGTGTTTTCTTTTGCAACACGACCGCCATACACATCATTCACCCTTCGAGTTGTTTCCGCAGCACTAGTGCCACGGCGGAACTCGTACTCGTAAATAATGCGATATTTTAAGTTTTCCATTTTGTAAAATGAGTGACGCAAACAGAAAAAAACAGAAGAAAAAAAACAAATGAATGACGATCATCGAAGCACAAATACATGAGTCTATAGCTGTACAAATTTGAATTTGGAATTCCTTACCAAAGAGGAGAAATTTGTGATTAAAGTGGCCAGTACGAAAAAGGCTAATTTCATATGTAAGGACCTAATATTATAGTTATAAGATTATAGCTATATTATAGTCAATTAGAATAAAAGTGATTCCCAGTGGTACCCTGGGCTGATTCACTATCTAATCAGCCCAAGATATCGCTGTGAAGGTCTGTCAAAAATATCAAAACTTTTTTGCTTCGAGTTTTGATATTTTTTATCAGTATTTAGGTAGTTCAAATTTTCACAGATGATTATATATCTGTTGCCGCTTTATCGGAAAATACTAAGAAACAGCATAAAAAACAAATGAAAGTGACTCCGTACAATAATACAGATAGATTTTTTTGCCGTTTTTATGAACGGTGGTTTCGTATGGACGGATCTATTCGTGAGCAAGTCTGCATAACTCTTGGCTGGTTTCTTACACTCAGTTTCAATATTATTTTCCCTTTATCATTTTTTTTCTACGGCTCCCCAATTTTTTAACATACGATTACATTGTCGTAAATCTGAAAGAGCTCAACCTCACCCTCAACAGCCTGTATCGGTCCACTGCTGGACGCAGTTCTCCTCCTGATAAACGCCTTATTGGTATTTAACTCATTGGGGTTATGCAAATGAAGGTTATGAAATAAAATAACATCAATAAAACGCAGGATGCTGGGCAGCACCAACAGTCTGTTACGGGTTCTGGCTGATAGACATTGCAGTAAACTGCAAAGGCACTGGATGTCCAGTCTGATCAAACCAAGTCAAGCAAATTTATTATATTAATTAAGTTTTGGTTATGACTGTGTACCTTATTCTGACATTACTTTAATCTGTGACATTTACTACATGCTCTTCTCTATGGATCTTTGTGTCTGAATTAATAAATGAATTTAAATTTTAATTTATGCCCATAATCCTCACGCTGGGCATGCGGCCTGGGGATAGCAGTTTTTTTTCATAAGGAATACTACTAAAAACTATATATACCTACTATTGTACTATGGAACTCGAGTCCTAGACGGCCGGCGCACTGAGACTAAACATTTCCATACCTTGCCAACAGGCGTTCAGCCACCTGGCACCAGGCTACGTGACGCAACGCCTCTGGACAATAGTATAGTAACTATACTATTGTCCAGAGGCGTTGTGTCACGTGACGCAACGCCTCTGGACTGGCAAGGTATGGAAATGTTTAGTCTCAGTGCGCCGGCCGCCGGCCAAAATACAGTTGTTAATTTGAACTGTTCAAATTAACAACTGTATTTTTCCTTTTATTTTTAGACGACTTGTGGCGCGGTGGGCGAAGGTCCGCCTGCGACGCAGGAGGGTTCGATTCCCGCCTCGGGAAAAATATTTCTACGATCTGCAGATATTTGTTCAGGGCGTTCTGGATGTTTTAAAGATAAAGATAAATCATTTATTTGCTTAAACCGGTTGTAGATATATAAGATTTTACAAACAGGTATGCAGGTATCAACATGTTTTACCGATTACGGTGTACAAATTGTGAAAAATGTCTGTGAGAATTTTCTGTCTAATAAAAAATATCTATCTATGTAGTGTATTATGTATATCAGTGTGTCTACCATGAGTTTTGACAATCAATACTCGCTAGCGACTGTAGTTAAAAAAATGTATGGAAACTTCTGAAGCGCCTCTAGCGGATAGTTGGGTACTAAAATGCGCTGTGGATAACTATATGCGTATTTACGTAACTACTGTAGTAACGTCAGACGATTTAACTGTGACAACTCGTTGTAGACACACAGATAACTAGTATCCATGACACAAGCTGTGCTTAGCTTGGGGCTAGATAATGCTGTGTGAATTGTCCAGCATTATTTATTTATTTCTTTCCTCAGGTTCGCACTCGGCAATATCGTCACCATAGGGATCATGTGGCCCGACTACGCCCCGACTCTCTTCGAGCCCAACAAATGGTGCCACCGCACGCTGTACGTGTTCACCCTCACGCAGCTCGGCGTGGTGTGGGGAGTGTTTGCGCTGATGCTGCTACTGCTGCTGTCGCTTGTTTTCTGTCAGGTACGGAGCAATATCTCGTTATCTCAGGGTCTGGTCAAAGCGACTGGAATGGTATTGATATGGATCAGTTGAGTTACTTCTAGATTATTTGCAAGAGTCTGCAGTTAGCTAGTATCTGGCGCAGCGCATCAGCATTGTCATTCAGCGGGGCAGCAGCCAGCGTCTTGAGGACGTGATGTCTGGTATTATTATGGATCAGTTGAGCTACCTGTAGATTGTTTGCAACAATCTGAAATTAGCTCAATGGTTTCGTTTTTTTCACGTTATTTTATTGTAATTTTTTCTAAAGAAGTTTGAGTCACTGGTCAAAACAAAAACAAACTAACTCTATCTACTAACAATCTGCTACTTAAAACTTAATGATATCTAAATCGAACCTAAATTATTTCGGTAACTCCCATTTATTCTATAGGACTGTGATGTCATAGGACTGTTACCACTTTTTATCCCTGCAGTTCCATGGTAGAACTATTGAAACGAAACCTGTCCCAATTGTTTATAGAACTAATAACTCCTATTAGTACCATTAATTGCCGCATCACTCAGAGCGGCTAAAATTATTAATGGGACACTATGTTTGTGCACAGATATCAGTTTATAGGATGGAAAGCTTTTCCCCCTTCATGAAATTTCCATTTAATTTGTCTATACATAATTCTATAGAGCTATAAGTGCAGCTATCATCATGGCTCATACTGTAATCTCAATGGCCCTTCTCGCTATTATGCCGCTGTAAGACGGAGCTTACAATAACGAGTGCCTACCCACTAGTTCTATTGTGGAGGCTGAAGAGGCACGGAGAAATTTAAACAGCTGATTTTGTTGAAAATTATGTTGTTTAGTGAGACATTTCAAGGATAAATTCTGAGTCAGAGTCAGAGTCAGAGTCAGAGTCAAATCTTTTATTTCTTTAGACTTACAAAATAAGTACTCAGACAAGTCAAATTTTTACTATATAAACAGCTTGAAAAATAGTTATTACTATCAAACAAGAAATAAGGTGCAATAGACTCTAATTCACTTCACTTTTTTGTCCACTAGCGGAAGAAGTGAAAAAGATTCTGTAGCTCAGTAGGCGAAAATTTCCTAATGTTACAGGTTACAGGTTCGACTACCCTCGCATTATTAATATGTTACTCTGATCTGCAAATTTTGTAACTAATTCTTCATCATCACACTAATCATCATATTGATATTATAAAGTCAAAGTCAAAGTCAAATCGTTTATTTCTTTAGACTTTCAAAATAAGTACTTAGGCAAGTCAAATTTTTACTATATAAACAGCTTGATAAATAGTTATTACTATCAAAAAAATGCGAAAGGTTGGATGAATGGATAGTTGTTTGTTACCTCTTCACGCCAAAATTACTGAAAGTATCGGGCTGATATGAAGAGAGAAGAATGCTTACAGGTGATTCTAATCCTGGGATCAAACATAGGCTACTTAATAATAATAACATATAAATCAGATCCCGCGGGATAGAAATCACCTTTAAACGTGGACATAGGAACAAAGCATCCGAAACCGCGGGGCGTAGTTAGTATTGTTATAAAAAAATAAAAGTCATTCAATCATAAATAATCATAATATTCGACAATTTGCATAAAGTAGGTACCTACAAACTTCATGGTATCATCCCAATATTATTCATAGGACTTACCTGGTTGCCTTGTTTTCTGGTTTAAGGCGCATACACCAGTGGCGAAAATGGCGCCCCCACTTATTGTATGTCATTATTACGTTTAACATAGGAAGTTTTAAAAATCCAGCGTACAGTTTGTGGTATCTATTATAATTTATTTATTATTGCCTCTGTAATAGTTTCATTTGTAAAAGTTTCTTTAGATTTTTAAAATGTCCTATGTTAAACGTAATGTACCTATAAGTCACACTAATATTATAAAGGCGAAAGTTTGTATGGATGTATGGGTGGATGGATGGATGTTTGTAACTTCTTCACGCCAAAACTACTGGACGGATCTAGCTGAAATTTTGCATACAGGTAATTCTAATCCTGGAATAAAACAAAGGCTACTTTTTATTCCATAAATCTGTTCCCGTGGGATGAAATCACCTTTTAATGTTTCCATAGGAAGAACGCGTGCTAGGCCGCGGGGCGCAGCTAGTAATGTATAAATATGATAAAATAGGTGGCGCTGTCATATTGGCTCGGGTATACGCCCTGAGTAGTTTAATTAACTTTTGATCCTCTGTCCAGATCTTCGGCTGCGGCTGGCTCGGACCGCCTCGGTACAAGTAGCAACGGCGCAGCGTCGTGCTGGAACTGTGGCACCGCAACATCAACAACACCATGGACGTGGCCGGGGCCTTGATGCCCTTCACGCAGGTATCTGTCGTGACAGGCATCATTCATCCTCAACCTCAACCTCAACAGCCTGTATAGGTGGACCTATACAGGCTTTTGAGGTAGTAGAGCCGACTAAGGGATAAGGGAAACTTCCACCAACCTGCGATCCCCAACTCGCATGGGAATTATGGCCACTACCCTCCATGAGTTAAATGCCAGTAAGGTGTTTAACAGGGGGAGGCTTGCGTCCAGCTATATAGCTGTCGCAAGTCTAGTCGGCTCTTACGACACCCGCGGGAAAAATTGAGGTGGTGCAAATTCTAACCACACAGCATTTCATAATTAACCTATATTAGTCCGATGTATTTGTTATGGTTGCTATCCATAGCGTAACTCTTTCCATAGCTCGTTGAGTGACTTTGAACTGGTGGAGTAGTCATACCATGAGTGTCCACGTCTCAGCTCCAAAGGTCATTCATGATGGATAGGTCTAACTGATTGAAAATTTTCAATCAGTTAGACCTATCCATCATGACCTTTGGAGCTGAGACGTGGACACTCATGGTATGACCACTCCACCAGTTTTCAAGCATTGTGGTATGGATCGCCCATTATACGATCGATCGAATAGACGTAGGATCGAGAAAAGTTAGTTTAGTTAGGTTAGAATTATTGTCAGCTTATACATGTATATAAAAGTATTAAAAGTTTATCAGTGGACGTCCACTGATAAACATTTAATTCCTCATTTCTGGTACAAACGACTGTAAATACCGATCCTGAGACGCCACCATTCATCGACTCCTTAGGAACGCCACATGACCTGACGATCGACTCCCAGTCTGTGGAGTTTAACATCTTTTAGTGTCTGGGTGTAGCAGCTCCCATTAAATCGATTTCTATTCTTATTAACCTTCTACATAAGTAGCATCGCTGTATAACTCTGAACTTTTGCCTATACCATATTATACTTATGTGCACAGTGTTCGTAATTTTCTTTCTCTTTCTAACAGGTCGTCCGCCCCGAGCTCACAATCCACGTACAAGAAGTCCTCACTCACGCAGACAACGTTGACAAACGTATACCCGTCATCAAAGAACCTGAAGACGAAAGGGTTAGGGTCAATAACCCCGATGCAGTGAAGGTCAGTACAGAGGTGAGAACCAACGGCCCCGCCTGATGGTTGACTGCGGTGCCAGCGCGCGACAAGAAAAAAGTGACTTTCGAAATGAAAGAAAAGATACATTATATTTAAATGGTGATTGTGCTTATGAATTTAGTGTTTGCCAAGTGATTTGTGTTTAAATGGTTTATAGTGAGCCATTTTTTTGTTAGTATCTAGAAGTCTTTACAATAAGGCCGGTAGATGAACCAGAAAACAGTGTTTTGAAAAATACAACGAATAATAATCCAAGAAGAAAACCTAAAAACTATATTTTTAAAATTAGAAATATGATGTAAATTGTGAAAATGTTTGATGTAAAACTACAAATTGAAATATTTACGTATTACATTTTTATATTCCGAATTAATGCAATGTGAATTATTTGCACAAAAATAATTTAGGTAGAATAAAAACGATTATTAGGAACTATTGAAATTTTGGGAGTGTATAATCTATATTTAAATAATATCAGGATTGATTAAAACTGCGTGGAACATGCTTTAAATAAAAATATTTTATGTATCATATTACAAATATTTTTGTAATTTAACTATTAGAAATGTATTTTGATGTTTTTATAATTTATTTATTATTAAGATTGTAATCACAATATGCGAAAGCCTACATTTATTTTCATTTTAATGTATCTATCATAAAACCTCAACTTCATTCAAATTTATATTTAAAAAAAATATATGGCATCTTAGAGCATAGAAATAGAAAAAAAAGTTCATAGTACTTATTGTAACAAAATAGATGTAAAGAGAGAGGACATATTATATTTGCTAAGCAGCTAATGTAACCCCTTCCTTTGACCAAAATATCTGGCTGGAGCTTTTGTACACGAGCACTATTTTATGTATTAGATACATATTTTGTATTTTAATCTTCGTATATAACTTTGCAATGCGTGTCGAATTGAACCCTTTGATGTAACAATGTAACTATCAAATAAAATAATGTACAAAAAACATATTTCCAATATATCATTTATTCGTAGTTATTACCAGATAACCGATAGATATATAAATCATATAGATTATATTATAGAATTGGAATTAGCCTTAGAAATGCATTTACAGTGATTTTAACGATAAATATAACAGCAGTATATTTTTGTATAAATGTTAAAATTTCTTTCACAACGTCAATTTAGTTTATAAATAAACAAAGCAGACCACACTACCATCACCAAACTCTCCACTGGCAAGAACTGGCTATCGTTGAAAATGAACAGGATCGTCTTATATTTTTATTGCTGGACATCAACAATTTTGTGTTTCATAATATTATTCATATCTTCGGATACATAACGTTTAGATTTTTAAGAAGGTATATAATGCCACTCTGGTTCAATAAGAAAAATACCTGTCCGAAATATTAATACATTTTTGTTTCTTGTATGCAACGTGTATCCATAATAGTGTGTACCTACTACCGCGAAGGAGTAGTCAGTTGGGGGGAGATAGCTAAAAATTCCTGTTTTTAGTTTCCCATACAAAAAGTTTAAATTTTCTAGCCTAAATAAAGTGACAACCCTGCGCCTGCCTTTGACGAAATGTAAGTATTAGAGATTTCTGGACAGACCGGACAGATTATCTTTTAACGGAAAGACTCATTTGGTAAGTTAGCTGTGTGGTAGGCTTATGAATCGACCCCTGAAACTCAGCCCGCGGGTGTCATAAAAGTCGATAAAGTGACTTCAAAAGAAGGGCAGCAGTTTCCTTTTGTGTATAACCTATACCTTTTTTTCGATCACCAATCCCCTGCCAAGTGATTATGTTATTAGATCACTCAGTAGGTTATTAGATCAACACACAAGAAATTATGGAAAAAGTGGCAAAAGATATGACTGTGTTATCAAACAAACAGCGTACAGTTTATTTCGTATGTTTATCTGTCCCTCCACATATATGACCATACTGAGGTCATTGTCTCAAGTGTAAGAAACAGCTTACTTTAGGGTTATCACTTCGTAAAAAATCAGCTGTCCATGTTAAAACTTTATTGCAGTTTTTTAGAGACTAGCACCACATATCAATTGAAATTCGTAAAGTTGTTGAACAAGTTGTTCCCTGGGGGTGGAAAATCTCTTTTCACATAGTACACATATTTTGTTACACGTTATCTAATACATATTATGAACAAGTAATTGAAAAGAAAATTTAGCTATTAAAATCCACCTGTACTTTCCATAAGAAAAGGAAAAGAAAACGCATTTCTACATTATAACGTACGCAGTGTACGTAATTATGTAGAAATGTGTTAGTAGCAGGAAACACTTCCATCCACGATGTATCGATATATATTATTCTAATGCTGTATAAATTTATCTTTAGTATGTAAAAAGCTACTCTAGTGTATTTTGCATAATTTAAGCGATACCAAATTACCATGTAAAATAAGAACCAATTACTAATTAATTTGACTTGAAAATCTTATGAACATAGATAATTTGGTTGATGGGAACATAAACAAAGTAGGAGACTAGTTTCATACAAAATTGTCTAAAAACTTCTTGAAAAATAGTAAATTATATTGAAATATCTGCATTGAAAAACACAAAAAAATATTCAAGATGCTTAAAATCAGAATGAATGAAATATGTATTTGAGACCAAGGTATTCAAAAAATATATTTGAAATTGTAGATCTATTGATTTATTAGACAGGGCATAATTGTTAAAAGCATTTATATAGATTTTAGAATATAAAGAATATATTTACTATTGATAAGATTTTGTAGAATATTTTTACTAAAATTCTTGTAACTTTCTAGATGAAAGCAAATTTAGGATTAGCGATCCATTATCATCTTAGATGCGAGTAATACTTATCTTAGCTTGATAAAAATATAAATCTTTTTTGTAGAAAATGTATTATCCTTAGATTAAATCAACATAAACTAAAGACTATATTAAATATCATTATGGTACATTATCAGATAATTTTAAGGCTCGAAGCATATATCATTTAAATGTAAAATTATTTATTGGGTGTCTTAATTGTGATGAAAATGAGTATTAAATGTGTTTTGATTTATACAATAATAGTTTTATTTACTGTACATAACTCTTATTATTTTCTCTACCTTCGTTAGTATTATTTTGTTCCTCAGTTATTATATGTATATCAGAGTCTTCAGGTAAATATTTACACTCCGAACAACCTTCGGGTGAAAGGTCACGTCGACTAAACTGGATTATTTGCTTTGAAACTAAGTTAGCAGCTTTGTAATTGTAATGGAACTTGGAAATATGGGCACCTTAAGAGACTGACAACAACAATTTTGTTAAAAAATATACTTCTCACAAAATAACCAATCATTTTCCTTTTTTTCTGTATTTTTGTTCGTTAATGCAAGGATCAATAAATCATTCTCCACTTCCTCTCCACACTCGCAAACAAGTCACAAGTCGCTACAAAACTTCACCTTACACAGATGCTTCTTACGGATGACCGTAAGAAGCATCTGTCATATCTAGATGAAGTCACATTAAGAAATGGTCACTGACCGCCTGAAGGCTTAAGCCCTGCATGCCCAATTAATTAAAGCATTCATCGATTTGCATGATGAGTCCCAATCAGTTTATGTCACAGGCCTTCGTGAACGTTGCTGTTCTTCGAGAAAATATTCCAAATCTACATCGTAGATGTATACACTATAGACTACATACGTAGTCCGGCGAAAAAATCGGGTTTGCAATGCAAGTGCTGTCACAGTACGATCACGGTCTTCTGGCCGGTTTTCTTGCAGCTTGAGTTCTTCCTGAACCACGATACAGGTAGACATGATAATACAACCGGTATCGGGAGACCGGGGTCTCCTGAAACTGGTTCCAAAAGTTTTGGATAGCTCTTCACGAATTTTACAGCTGTAAAGCCATGGAACGTTGCGACTGATCAGCCTCTCTCAATATTACGACTCTGGTAGCAGAATTAATGTCCAAATGGCGTCAAACTCTTGGAATTTTACGGTTACTTGATCACATTACACTTTAACTTCCGAAAACTTGTTAGTAGACTTGGAGTAAACTAATCTGAAATCGAATCACAAAATAAACAAAATTCTACCCACTTTACATTGTTGATGTCTTACATTCTATACAATCACAATTGTTTAACATACTGTCAACACTGTGTATAGATAACAGTGAAGCACTAGGCACTATTTTATATAAAATTTAAGTCAATTTGAGTCAATTGCACCTTATTTCTTATTTAATATTAATAACTATTTATCAATCTGTTAAATATAGTCAAAAAATTTAATTGTCTAAGTGCTTATTTTGTAAGTCTAAAGATATAAACGATTTCGCTCTGACTACCGCGACACTTGAAAACAGTGGCATATTTTAACGAAAGTTGGCAATTGGTCACGAAACCAATTGATACTCGGGATACTAGATGCTCGGGTGGTATTTTGTTTTGAGTAGTGTGCATAGAATATAATCATATTAGTATCATGAATTCTAGAGATTATTTCCTCTCCCTGATTATGTCAGTTCGTATAACGAGAGTGCGAATGGACAGTGGATAGAATTTCACGGTCTGAGTGGGAAGAGTCCATTCTTATGCCGCGATCACTCAGTGAATTGATTGCAATTATTATGTGAATTCGCATCCCAATATTTTGTTCCATGCTAATATTCTGCCAAGCTTTCTATTTAAGGCGCATACCCGAGCTAATATGACAGCGATACCTATTTTATCATATCTTACGTTTACTATAGGAATTTTTAAAAATCATACGTTCAGTTTGTGGTATCTATTTTATGCTATTTTTTTAATACCTCTTTAATAATATTATCTCATATAGTTTAGGAGGAGATGCGAAAATAGAGTTTGGTGGCCAAAAAGCGTAATAAGGGAATGTTGGGTTGGAAATAGGGCTCCTAAACTCGGGCACAAGGTAAGTTCCTCTGGCTACACGAATCGAGAGACCATTGCTACATTTTGATGAGTTTTTTTCATTTTGAGAGATTTGATACAGTTTCTATGACTTTCTAGTACTTTCTGCTACGGTGGTTCAATAAGAACCCCACTTAACTGATTCTCAAGTCCTATATTCAAGTTATGAGAGGGTTAAACCGATGATGGTTTCATAAGTATAATAAGGAGCTGAAACCTCACGAGTACCTACTACGATTACCTAAATCTGTTTCGAAAGGAAAAAAATAAAAAAACTCCGAAAGAAGTCCCAAAGTCCACAAGTAAAGTTAGAAGCCAAAGCAGAGAATATAAAATTTCGGCAAAAGTATTCGTTATTTATGGGTACGGAGAATTTTGCAACAGTAACTCAAGTAGGTTCGCTGGAACAAAAAAATGTTTTAAAAGTTTTTTTCCATAGGAAACCCTAACAGCGTCGATGACGTAAATATGTTCCGGCAAAAATTCCACACGGGGCAGGTACGTAAGCGGGTAATGTATCTAATTACTCAACTAATATACATTATTTTGATGATTTGATTATTCGTTGGTATTGAAAAGGCTCCAAAGTTACTGGACCGATATAAAAAAATCTTTCATTATTAAAAAGCTTAATTTTCAGGGAGTGACATAGGCTATATTTTATCCCGGAATTCCCACGGGACCGGGAACTACGCGGGCAAAACCGCGAGTGTTTAGATAAACTGAACGCCACTGCTACTATAATTTCTATACGAATGGTTGAAAAAAGCTCCGATGACACTCACAAGTTCATATTCTTTCGAAAGGCTTTTTTCAGAGTTCATGTACAACCTGTACATGAACTCTGAAAAAAGCCTTTCGAATTCCGGTTCTACCTATTTCCGACCAAAATAGCTCTTTTCGATGTTTGCGTCAGTATGTCTGTATTCTACCTATAAGCTTGCGTGGGTATTCTAATTATTCAGACAATTTCAGTAAACAACCTTTAACGTGGGTGTGAAAGCGGAAACATTACATTGAAGCGCTGGATTATTATTTACGTTGTCGACTTCGATCGAGGGAATATTGGAGATAATCTAACGGCAATTTAGTTTGGAATAAACGTTCATATTTTATTAGAAAGACGCCTGCTGGCTATCATTTGAGTTTATTAAATTTTGATTTACTTACACCAAAAGTGTCAAATTAATGTTATAATGCGAAAACCTCCTGGACTAGTGTTTTGCTGAGTACAAACCCAACGAACCAGAGTAAGCGAATGGTAACGAACGAACGTAAATGAATCAGTGAGGACGTCATTGCGAAAGCAAGCGAGCCCAAACGAGGACCTTCTAGGTTAACTACGAACCTTGTTTGTATATATCTATTTATTAACCATTATAACATTGGAAGTTATACAAGGCAAGTCGTGTATAAATCACATTCAAGAAAAATTTAATCTATTTATAAAAATGTTAATAGCACACAATATTCCATTCATAATATTTAAATAATTCATTTCTTTTCTATGTCGTTAACAGAGGTTTTCCATGAATTAAATATTTCAATTACTTAAATCAACAAATTTCTACACATAAATTCCTAAGAACGATAAAATGCATTAAAATGTTTAAAATGTTCAAAATTGTCAATGTCAATGATGAAATAATTATATAATTGTATTTTAATAGATGTGATTGTGTTAAAAGAACACCAACGTTTCATCCGTTAACGAGAAACTTCATCAGGGTGAGTGCGGTTGCACATACTACGGGCTAGTGCACGCAGTACACGGGTAGTAGGCTCAGGTTGGGCACACTGCTTCTCTGCTGTTGAGTAAGAGAGTTTACCTCTTGCGGAGTTCGCATCGTGTCTGGTAGTGTACGTATATTCTGAGTACAAACGAACTTACGAACTGACTGTGTACGTACCTATTTCAATTTCAACCGCAACCTCAACAGCCTGTATTGGTCCATTGCTGGACGCAAGCCTCCCTCTGATAAGCACTTTTTTGGCGTTTATCTTATGGAGGGTAATGCCCATAATCCCCACGCTGGGTTGCGGGTTTGGTGGTATAATTGTTTTGCAGGGGGCGCTGCTGCCCGTCCCCGGTAGATATCTCTTAGGGCACCCGGGAAGAGTTGGGGTGATGCACCATACAGGTATCTAATTTTGGCTTATTAATATCATAGACCTAAAGATTTAAACAAAGATTTGACTCGACGAGTTCCAGCCACCGGAACAGGCTTGGTTTCGCGGAGGATATGACACCATAGACCACATACTATAACATTTCGGTGAAATAACATCCCCTGCCCCACTCCTCTGCGCAGTTGGATGGGTTTGGACTGCTGGTCCTGTACTTGGACACTCATGGTGGCGGCATCGTAGAGACATCTCAGCACCTCGATATAACGACAGTCTACTTGGCATCGCTGTAAGGATTCCAGAACAGCCCAGGTTTCGATAGAGTCAATGGCCTTCTCATAATCCACAAAGGCCAGACACAGGGGCTGAATATACTCTTCGGACTTCTGTATAATCTGCCTCACTGTGTGTATGTGGTCTATGGTGCCATATCCTCCGCGAAACCCGGCCTGTTCCGGTGACTAGAACTCGTCGAGTCTCCTGGCGAGACGGTTCGTGATCACTCGTGACAACAGCTTATAAACATGGCTCAGGAGTGAGATGGGTCTGTAGTTTTTAAGGAGGCTTTAATCTCCCTTCTTAAAAAAGAGCACCACCAAACTCCCGCTCCACGCCTTTGGAGTTCTCCCACTGTGAAAGACGGCGTTGAAGAGGTTCTGTAGTTCCTGTATAACAGGGGCTCCTCCGGCTTTCAAAAGCTCGCCGGGGGCTTTTCCATTTCTAAACTGCCTCAGAGCTAGCACAATCTCGTCTTGACTGATGTCTGGCAGTTCGTCGGTATAGTGGCGTGTCAGGGTGGCTATTGAATCGTGGTCGACTCGTTGGGGACGAGGGGCATGTGCAGCGTATAATCGGCCATAGAAATAGATAGAAAGATAGAAAATTCTTTATTGCACACTTAAACATAATTAACAGACAAAATAAACATTACAAAAAAGTGACAATTGGCGGTCTTATCGCTCAAGAGCGATCTCTACCAGACAACCGTGGATGGATAGGATCGTTGGATTGAACATGGGGATCCGTGTGCATGTAGTAATATAATACAAATCTTACATACAAAATAAAATAAAATTTAAATACCTACTGATTTATACCTACTTATATATAAACATACATATATATATCTACATTGTATAAGGGAAATAAGTTTGTGGTCAGTGACAGCAAGACAAATAATGAAATAAATTCCTTTACCATACTTTTAAATATTGAAAGTGACTTTGCACGCCTTACTGAGACTGGCAGTGTGTTCCAAAGATGAACAGCGCGGGCAGTAAATGAGTTGTCGTAGAATGAAGTAGAGTGGACAGGGACTTTAAGCATAAGAGTTTCAGAAGAGCGCAGAGAATGAGCGTGAGAATGATGGAGAAAAGTGAAACGTTCCTTGAGAAATCCTCTATCTCGGCGGATATCTCCAGCTTCGACAAAACGGTCCTCCCATCGTGCGTTTTAAGCTTCGTCAGGTGGCTCCTGCCAAGCTGCTGAGTGAATACTTTGGACCCTCGGTTTCGCTCTATTGCCTCTTCAATGAGGCGTGTGTTGGAGCTCCGAAGGTCGCGCCGTACTATCTTCGCAATTCGCTTGTTCAGGTCTGACCGGTCTGAAGAAGTCGCTTGGGTGGTTTCCCGTCTTTTTGCCATCAGCCCGAGAGTCTCATCCGAGAGTTTGGATTTCTTGCCAGTACGCTGCTTTTGGCAGAACCTGATGCCTTCGTTCCTCAACGTTTCGACCAGATTGTGTAGGGTCTCGTCAGCGTCATCAATGGGATCCAAGGCAACGAATCTATTCCCGAGAAGCTGCTGGAACTTCTCGGTGCCCGCCATGATCTGGATTAGGTTAGGTCAGAGCGTGGACTTCATCAGACGGTTTCTCTCAAGCTTTAAGTATTCAGAGAGCCTCGGAGCAGTCGGTGATCAGATCCGGTATTAAACCTGTTGATCACTGAGACATCTCTGAATATGTGCTTGCTATCCGTCATGATGAAGTCGATCTCATTTTTAGTCGTTGTTTTGTCTCATTTTTAGTGGTTGGTGTTCTTCCAACATAAATAAGGTTCGTAGCTAACCTGCTTAAATTCGTAATGAATATTCGAATTGCCTTTGACGGTTTTTAGTTGTTTCAAAACGAAAAAATGTAAATTAAGTACGAGTATATTAAAAGTAAATACACGACTCTGTTGTTAAAAAGGAAGCCATTTTGAATACTTCCACCCTTTCAGGCGATCTGAAATAAGGCAATACCAACAAAGTTGTTGTTTTTATATTAAATGCTAATGGCTCGAGCTCGTGTTACACTTCATTTGCTTCTATGAATGGAAACTGTGTGGGATGCGCACTAGGAGGGGATGGCACTGGACCTTCCTTTGCGTTGAAACTTGAAACAATAATAATATTCACTAGCTACGAAACTAAGAAAAATTATCATAAAGGCAACAAGCTTCTTAATCAATAACGTTAAAATAAAAAATAGCTTAGTTTCCATTACGTAGCGTGTCATCTCGAAGCGAATTTTATTCCATGGATACAATTTATTCCTTCCTTTGCTCTGAAACTGGAAACAGTATATTACAAACCATTAAAACTAGAAATAATACAACATTTAATGTATCTAAAGAAAGGCAATTACCTTTATTGTCTCGGCCGCATAAAAACCTGAGCCTTACTAATCAACAATGGAACAACAATGAATCAATGCGAACTTATAAGTTCCCATTACGCCAGCGTAGTAGATTAGGAAACGAAGCGAATTTTATTCCATACAATTTTTCCGCGAATTGTGTACAGTCCAAACACGACTAGGATTCTTCCCTGATATTGAACACTACATTGTTCTTCGTACACTGTATAGTGTTTGGATTCTTGTTCTTACACATAACATTGTTTTCCCGTTTTCTAGAGGCCAAGATGTACAAGGTACAATGTGTTTCAGGCTATATGCATGTGATATCAAGGCTACCTAACTTCCTATGTTATTATAGCCTACCAATATCTACGTGAGGAATGTGTCAGTATCAAACGTGACTGACTTCTATCATCCGTATTATACTTTCATCTTAACTTTAATTCAATAAATAAATCACAGTACACCTAACATACAGTTAACGTGACATCTCTTACGATACTAGTTCTAAGAAATATTTGTTTTCTTTACATGATACTGGTTTCTCAGCACATCACATAAAGAAATTCCCCCTGTTTCTCGAACGCTTATTATTTTGACAATTTGTCAGGCTGTACGTACAGTACATGCACTGCTTTTAAACGCGTGGTTTTTTTTGCAGAATTCTGAAATTTAATGGAAGTTCACTAGCGGAAAAATATGAATATTTGGAGCACTATAAAGTTGTAGGTAGCTAAAATAGCAAGGAATTTTATTCGTCGTACGTGTAAGTTACGTTAAGCACGCAGGTTATATTCCGCGAGATTAAAATTCACGCTGTCAGATTCCGCAGAGCGTATATAACAAGCCGTTGACTATCTATTCAATGTGACAAGCGTTCGAGAAACCGGGGGTAAGTCTGTAGCAAGGTATGCAAAAGATTGCAACTGAATGCTAAATTAATGTCCAATGCTAAATAGTCTCAGCACTGATTACAGTAAACAAAGACTAATGAACTTTTCTGCCCTAAGATATTATTTCAGGGATTATAAATCAATTTAAACCAACCCTTGTCAGTTGATGACTAACTCGCAGTAAAACTTGCCCTTAGTCAATGTGAGTTACTTTAGTAACTACAATATTCACTGTTCACTCAGTTGGACCACAGATAAGTTTCTTATAGTTTAGTCTATTTAAGTCATTGCAGTAGTGTTAAGTGCCACATTGTCTAAAATGTAGTTTAAGAAAATGCAACCAAGTAGGGTCCTTTGTAACTATCACGCATCACACTAATATTATAAACTAGCCGCGCCCCGCGGCTTCGCACGCGTTGTTCCTATGGAAACATTAAAAGGTCATTTTCATCCCACGGGAACAGATTTATGGGATAAAAAGTAACGGGCTGAAATTTTGCATATAGGTAATTCTAATCCCGGAATCAAACATAGGCTACTTTTTATCTCATAAATCAGTTCCCATGGGATAAAAATCACCATTAAACGTTTCCATAGGAACAACGCGTGCTAAGCCGCGGGGCGCAGCTAGTATTATAAAAATGCGAAATGTTTGAATGAATAGATAGATGGATTTTTGTTACTTCTTCATGGCAAACCCACTGAACATTGAGTTAAAATTTTGTGTAGATAAAAAAGAGTACATACTTTTATGCCATAAATCAGTTTCATGGGATGATGAATATAATAAACCGTAGAAAGTGGCCATAGAAATAACGCGATCAAAGCCGCAGGCAGAAACTAGAAGGTTGAATAGAGTCAGAGTCAAATCGTTTATTTCTTTAGACTTACATAATAGGCACTCAGACAATTCACATTTTTACTATTTAAACAGCTTGATAAATAATAATTACAATCAAATAAGAAATAAGGTGCAATTGACTCTAATTCACTTAAATTCGCTTATCTACTAATACAATCTTAGCATAACTAAGTCTAACTGTTCTTACATACTATTGTCGGTGTGGAATTGGGCGACATCCGGCCAAAATTAAATAAGTAAAATATTTAGACCTGTAACAGCTGCGTGTTTTTATCCCATGGCTTAGCCTTATTTCTAGGCTCGAGACTTCCACCTCTGTTTCTTATATTCAAAAACCTATTTAATTTAATTTTACAAGCTTTATAAACATTTTCTCAAGCAATTTAGGTTACCATTTACTCCTTTTATGTAAGCGAAATATACTAAATTTTCATTCAACACACGAAATTATATTACCTGTTTACATTTGGCATTTTCAGATTCCAAATTAAATGATATTTGAAAAGGAAAACGGGAAAACGTTTTTCAAATTGAATTTTACGCCTCATCTCAGATTAAAGAGTTTATTGGTTTAGGATCTGCTAACTTCTGACAGCAATTATTATAATAACTTGGTTCAGTTTTGCGAAAGTTAAGGAAAAAATATTCTTTTGTTTTGAGTACAGACGGCCTACATGACGTAATGGACTTGATGCGCAGAAAGACTGGGTTCGATTCTCTCAAAGTAGGTACAGTCATAGTCATTCAGATCCTTTAATTTGGTATGACGGGTGCAATCGGGTGTTTCCTATGTAGAGGTATACTAAAAAAAATATCTATCTATGTAGTGTATATCAGTTATCTAGTACCCATAACACAAGCTCTGCTTAGCTTAGGGCTAGATAATGCTGTGTGAATTGTCCAGTATTATTATTTATTATTTATTTATTTATTATCTCTTGATACAGACCACTAAAAAGCTTTCCAAAAGCCTCAGAATACGTCTGAAGTCCCGACCCCGTCAGTTTGTGGGACAATTTCCCCGCAATCTACCGGAGTGGGATGTAAATGGCAGCGTTTAGACAGAGCAACGTAATTGAGAGGGAACTAATGGCGTCCCGGGTCTCATGGAACAAGGTTATTACAATTTGGAATGTTAAAGTCTGCGTGTACACTGAGAGGTATACTTATACTTGTGTAACGTAGACTCCAAATCGCTACGAGACGGGAATGATCCGCTTAGAAATCGTATGGAGTACGAAAAATCGCTTCGTGCTGGGAATAAATAATTACTGGCACTTGGGGTTCAACACCTTATGCCGAGTACACACCAAGCGAGATTAAAGGAAACTAACGAAAGCAAAAGAACCAATGTGAACGTCATTGCGAAAGTAAGCGAGCCCAAAGGAATGCCTTCAGTGGCAATGGCTCTAGCGCCTGCACATACCCGAGCCAATACGACAACGCCACCTATTTTATCACATTATCAGATAAATAAATAAATAAATAATGCTGGACTATTCACACAGCATTATCTAGCTCCAAGCTAAGCAGAGCTTGTGTTATGGGTACTAGATAACTGATATACATAATACAATACACTACATAGATAGATTTTTTTTATTATATAATAGAAAACATCCAGAACGCCCTGAACCGTTCACATTCGTTCGCTCGCGTTCGCGCGGGCAACACGTACCGTCCGTCCGTTAGAGCTCCCCGTAGCTCCAACCCGGCCATTGTCCGCCTCGCCCTCGCTTGCGCAGGTAGCTAGCCTGCTTCTATTTAAACCAGTTCTTCTCAGAACTAACCTTTCTGTTTCTCGAAGTATTTAGTTCGCTATAGAATTGAATATCAAGACTTTTAACAGCAAACGTTAGCGTCCCGCTCTTTTCAGAGCGACGCTTTTTGCGAGGTTCTCGCTTTTTACAAAGCGGTCTCCTCTGTCTTGTTTCTAGGACTTATCAAACAGTAAATCCACGCCTTCAGTGGTCGACCAAGGGATACGTACCGTGCCAACGAACTTGGTTGGGCGCTGACCCGAAGCGCCTACTTTACTTCTTCCAAGTAAAGTAGAATTCGGCTGGGCCTGGGACCACCGGCCTTGGGGGAGCACCCTCGCCGACCCCAGGTAGCGCTAGGTAGTTACTCACCCCTTTAGCCCCGTAAGAGTGGCATAAGGGACACACAATTAGGTAGGACATGTAGGTACACACCCCCCCCTGTCTAACCCGACAGGGAGGGATCACTCACATCTCCCGGGTGTCCCCCCCGGGCATAGGGACCTTCCCCCGTGCTCTTAAAGCATTTCCCCTGTCCACTATGGACATTACCGGTATGTCAGTGGAGAACCTGCGTGGATTACTCCACGCAATCTTCACGCAGCACCCCTCCCTGTTGCAAGACGTTTTGCACTCTCTACGCCCCCTCCCCGCCTCCACCCTTAAACCGGCGATTCCGGACTCCCCGGATTCGCCGGATGCGTCCCCGCGGGCTCCCTCTCGCTCGCCCTCTCCCGAGGTCGACGAGATGGAGGTCGCTGACGACGACTCCCACACGTCCGATGAGGCATCGGCTTCAGACTCTGAGCCCGAACACGCTTCTCCCCCTCCCTCCTCCTCTTCTGACGACGGCTTTGTCACCGTAGACAGCCGTAAGAGGAAACTGGGGAAGAAAGGGAAGAGCGATCCCCCCGCCAAGACACTAAATCTTGGCGCTTCCTCTCCCCCTCCCGCGGCGCCCGCGACCGCCACTACTCCCGTGGCCCCCGCGCCCCTGTCCTCTCCCCGCAAGGAGAGACCACCCCCACCTATTTTTCTCCGCGAGAAGGCCAAATGGGCTAACGTGGAGAAATTACTCCAACTTAAGGGCATACATTTTGCCAAAGCCCAATCCGTTAAGGAGTCTATAAAACTCCAATTACAGACGTCGGATGACCACCGACGTCTCACCACCCTTCTCCGCTCCGAGAGCATAGGCTTTCATACCTATGCACTCGAGAGCGAGAAATCCTTGCGGGTCGTTATTCGCGGCGTTCCCGCTGAATTTGACGCCGCTACGATTAAAGCCGACCTAGACTCCCAAGGCTTCCCCATCAGGGAAGTCCACCGGATGTATAGCGGCAAAGACAAACGCCCATTTGACCTAGTATTGGTCATTCTAGACCTTTCGCCCGAAGGGAAAAAGATATTCGGCCTTAAGACCGTATGTCGCCTCTCCGGCCTTTCGGTAGAGGCTCCCTTCCGTTTAGGCCCCCCCGGACAGTGCCACAGATGCCAACTCTATGGCCACTCTGCGCGCAACTGCAATGCGCGTCCGCGTTGCGTCAAGTGCCTGGGCGACCACGGCACCGCTGACTGCAAACGCGCACGCGACGACCCGACCCCGCCTAGCTGCGTGCTCTGTAACGCCGAGGGACACACCGCGAACTATCGCGGTTGCCCCAAGGCGCCGAGAGCTAGCAACAAGGCTCGCTCAAGGGCCCCGGAGCGCTTTGCCCCTTCCGCCCCTCAGTACACCAAGACATCCTCAAAGGTGTCTACGGTCCCCTATCGCCCCCCTACCACATCGGCATGGGCCAAACCTTTGGCCTACACAAGTATAGCCCCTAAGGCTAAAACTAGGTCTCCCCCTCTCCCCCGCCCACAGGAGCCAACTCGCGCCCCTGCTCCCACAGCATCAGCCCGGTCAATCAGCACCCGCTGCTGCTTCGGCCGGCTTTGGGGGACCCGCCCCCGCCGTGGACTTTGGAAAAGTCACTGCGCTCCTGCGCAAACTTAGCCAAGCCCAAACGGCATTTGAAAAACTGATGATCCTCTCGGATCATCAGGAAGTCATGTCTTCTCTCGACAATCTCTCTTTTAAGTCTCAATAATGGTTTCACAACCTGAGAGACTTAAACCCCGCTCCATCTCGTTAGCGTTTTTCAATGCTAACGGACTCAAATCCCAGAGAGAACTCGTTCATCAATTTCTGGTTAATCACCAAATCGATATTTAAGACCTTCTTAAAACAGGGCACTAGCAATCCTAGGATTGCTAACTATCAAATAGTCCGAAATGACAGAACGAACGCCCCCAAAGGCGGTACTGCCATTTATTTCAAGAGGTCCCTGCACTGCATACCCCTTGATCCCCCTCCCCCTCCAAGACTTAGAAGTCTCTGTCTCCAGGCTTGCGATGACCGGTCATCAATCGGTCATCATTGCATCCTGCTATCTCAGCCCAAATAAGAAGCTTCTTAAAAGCGATCTTGAATCAGTCCTCAGTCTCGGAAGCTCAGTCATTCTGGCTGGCGACTTCAATTCCAAAGACCCGATGTGGAACTGCCGCATTCGTAACGGAAACGGCCGCAGCCTTTCCCGGTGTCTTGGCTCCCTCGATCTAGACCTGATCGTCCCCATGTGCCCTACGCGGTACTCTCCCAACCCCCGTTTTGGTAACGAGTACTTGGACCTGGCACTGCTACGGAATGTATCCCTCCGGATGCAATCCATAACGGTGATGCAGGAACTTGACTCGGACCACCGCCCGGTCGTGATGAGGCTTGGCCCCCCTCCCAATGACACCCCTCCCACCAAGACAGTGGTGCAATGGTATAAGCTTGAGAACGCTCTCAAGAATATTCATTCACCCGCCTTGGAAAAAATCCCCGACGATATTAGCTCCCTAGACGACATCGCAATTGCGGTTGACTCTTTGACTAGTCACGTCCAATCCGCTATTAGCGAATCATCGAAACAGGTGCCGGCGACGAACGATCGCCGCTGGGACCTGCCAGATGATATTAGACGGCTGATCACTGAGAAGAACGCAGCGACTCGCCGCTTTAGTTCCTATCCTACCTATCTCAATCGCTTTAGAATGAACTCGCTTCGCCGTAAGGTTAAGAGAGCCATTCAAGAGCACCGAAACTCCTCATGGGACGAACTACTTTCAAAGATCAAACCGGGTCACCAGGCATACTGGGACTTGGCGCGATCAATGAAAGCAGATGGCGTCTCTATTATGCCCCCGCTATTACGTCCGAATCATCAAACGCCAGCGTTTGAAGATAAGGATAAAGCCGACACTCTGGCCGAAAGCCTGGAAGCCCAGTGCTCCCCCAGTCTCGAACCTGTCGACCCTGTCCACCGTGATACGGTGAACAGTGAAGTCGAGCGCTTAGCGTCCCTACCCCCTTCTGCCACCCTTGACCACGTCAAGGCGGCTGAGGTCGCAGCGATCATTAAAGATCTCCGACCGAAAAAGTCCCCCGGCTCGGATGGCATCAGCAACAGGCTCCTTAAGAGATTCCCTGTTGCCCTCATCTACCTCCTCGTAAGCATCTTCAATGCAGCCATATCCACTTGTTCTTTCCCTGATGTCTGGAAGGAGGCCAATGTCATTGGCATCCACAAACCAGGCAAAAAGGCGAACGAACCTTCCTCCTACCGCCCTATCAGCCTCCTCAGCTCCCTGGGGAAGATCTACGAGCGACTCCTTCTGAGTCGTCTCTGGGCCCACGTCAATGAGCACAAGCTCTTACCCGATGAGCAGTTCGGCTTCCGAGCTCATCATTCTTGTCCCCAACAGGTGCTCCGCATCACGGAGCACATCCATTCCATGTGGCATCACACATGGCCAGCCGATACGGGAGCTGTCTTCCTCGACGTAGCGAAAGCCTTCGACAAAGTCTGGCACAATGGCTTAATTTACAAGCTTTCCACTCTTGGTGTGCCCGACAGACTCGTACTCATCCTGCGAGACTACTTGTCGAATCGAAGCTTTCGTTACCGCGTGGAGGGCACTCTCTCTGACCCCAGACCCGTCCGAGCCGGAGTTCCCCAGGGATCAGTTTTAGCCCCACTCCTCTTTACGCTGTATACCAGCGATATCCCCCGCCACCATAAAGTGGAGCTCGCCCTCTTCGCGGACGACACAGCACTATACGCATCCGACTCGAATTCGAGTCGGGTGAGTATGAGGCTGCAAGCCGCACTAGACAAACTAGGTGCCTGGTTCAGAAAATGGCGCATAGAAGTAAATCCGACGAAGAGTGCAGCAGTGTACTTTTCGCGGAATTACCCTAAGCCCAGGACCCTTTCCCTATTTGGCAAACCCATTCCCTGGGTTAAATCAGCCAAATACTTAGGGGTGATCTTAGACCGCCGCCTTAATTTTAAACCCCATCTCCACGCTGTAGCCAATCGCGCTAAGTTCATACTTGGCCGATTGAATAGCCTCCTTAGAGCGAAGAGTAAAATGTCCCTTAGAAATAAGGTGACACTTTACAAATCGGTCATACGCCCAGTCATGACGTACTCTTCTGTAGTATTCGGCCACTCAGCCAATACTTACGCCCTTCAGGTTGTCCAAAATAGATTCCTGCGCAAAGCCTCGGGCTGTCCGTGGTTCATGCGCAATAACGATCTCCATCGCGACTTTAATCTCGAGTCCATCGCCCATTTCATACAGACCGCCTCCCAGCGGCATTATGAATCGGCCCCGGATCATTACAATCCCTTGATCTCCACAATACCCGACTATCCCATTGACAATCCTCCCACGAGTTCTCTCCTCCGTAGACCGAGACACGTTCTCGGTGACCCCGTTGATTCACCGCCGCTAACCCGGAGGTGACGTCAACCGATTCGTTACCGCACACTACACAGCCGACCAAAAACCGACCCCGCCGGAAGCGGGGTCGAAGAATTCCCTCCTTCCGCCCGCAGGTGAATTCGTGCACCTAAGGCGTAACCTCCATGCCCTCTCGTAGCATCTGGCGACAGCCCAAGCCGAGGCTCGCACCTAAGTGGTGGCCCTTGTGTGTGTCGCCCCAACCTAAAATTTACCGGCGAGGCGCCATCTGCGCCCGCCAAAAGTCCGGTAACGCTGTCATGGCCATCTGCGGTCAACAGCATCATAGTCCATTCAAAAAAAAAAAAAAAAAAACGCCCTGAACCTGCAGATCGTACAAATATTTGTCCCGAGGCGCGAATCGATCCCGCAACCTCCTGTGTTGCAGGCGGACCTTCGCCCACCGCGCCGCAGAGGTCGTATTACGTTTACACAGGAAAATCCATCGTACAGTTTGCGGTATAAGCTATTTTTGATCCCCTGTAATAGTTTTATCTTATATAGTTTAGGAAGAGATGCGAAAGAGTTTGGTGGCCAAAAAGCGCAACTTCGTATCTCTCCCCAAGCTATACAAAATGACACTATTACAAAGGCAATAATAAATAACATATAATAGATACCACAACCTGGGGCCTGATTCCACTAACACAATCGCCTCACTATGACTACCTATATTTAATTTTGGTATTCTACTAACACGATCTTTTTTTTTGTTTATGCCTTATCTACTATTACGACTATGATTATATGCCCTACCACATTATTGACACGATATTTGAAGTCATAGAGATTGTAAGCTTATGGTATTGGAATACCAAATAAATTTACGACTAAATCTCTATCTTAGTCGTATGGCGCCATTATGGCGCCATTATAGCATTTTGTTTAAAAATAGTGGAATAAGGCCCCTGTACTATAGATTATTAAAACTTCCTATGTTTAACGTGATAATAAGATAAAATAGATGGGGTCGCTACTTCCACTAATGTATATCCATCCGTCCTTACTTCATATGACAGTGGATCAGCTTTAAAGCAATGCGTGTAAGATAAAAAGATAAATCAAATACCTTACCTCCTCAGTGCTTGATTTGTCTTTAAATTAATTAAATAGTTGGAAAGTTGAAATATTAGTTGTTCCTTTTCAGTTGGCTCAAGATACGCATACCCGAGCCAATATGAAAGCGCCTTCTATTTTATCATATTATTACTTTTAGAATAGGCAATTTAAAAAATTCATCGTACAGTTTGTGGTATCTATTATAATCTCTGTAATAGTTTTAACGTAGTTTAGGAAGAGATGCGAAAATAGAGTTTGGTGGCCAAAAAGCGCAATTTCGTATCTCTGCTTAAGCTAAACAATAGGAAACTAATACAGATGCATTAATAAATAACTTGTATTAGATGAAGAACGTGTAACTGTGTGTTGCTGGCTTAGAATTTGCACCACACCATCGCTACCCGTGGGTGTCGTAAGAGGTGACTAAAGGATATCCACCGGAGGGCGGGCAGCAGCGCCTCCTGCGGAACAATTCTACCCTGGAACTGCGATCCTCAACCTGCATGCCCAGCGTGGGGATTATGGGCAATATCATTAAATAAACGCCAACATGGTGCTTAACTGGGGGAGGCCTGCATCCAGCAGTGGACCAATACAGGCTGTTGAGGTTGAGGTTGAGGTTGTATTAGATACCGCAAACTGTACGATGGTTTTTGAATAATCCTGTCTTTAACGAAATTATAAGATGAAATAGGCGCATACACCAGTGAAAGTGGGCCCCACTTTCACTGGTGTATGCGCCTTAAATTAATTATTTGTGCAAGTGTTAAAGTTATATAAGCTGCCCGTTTGGAGAGCTACATTTCCATAGAAAATAAAGTAACGCAAACTTTGTAGTAAACAGGGACCTTACTACGAACCCTTATTTCCAGGCAATATACGCCGTAAACTCAGCTGCCCGGCATTTTTGTCCATCTTTGTCCAGAAACCTAATAACGTTTTGACTAGCGACAGACTGTAATCAACAGTTTATTAAAATGAATTATTTTGCTCACTAAATGTGAGAGAAAACAAAACCGGAACATTCCGAAAAATTTGCAACGTCGTTTCTGAACGTTGCGGGCGAGACTTGAAAACTGGCCATAGACAACGTATCCGTAGCAAGCCAGACATAATCCGCACAGAGTTAGGTACCTTATATTACGAAAAAGAACAGGGCAGTATTAGTATTAGGGCGTAATCTGAATTGCCTGGAACTTGAATGGTTCATAAAAAGTTTGTAGTAAGCCCCCAGTATGGCAGTACAAACTCAGCATACAGAGGGGTGAATCATAGCGAAACGAGACTTAGTCGTGATGTCTCCTTATAGTATAGGATTTCCGAAGTTCCCTGTCCGCACGATAGATGGTTTGGGGATAAAGGTGGTATTCCCCCAAATAGGAACAGAGGGAGATCTCCTCTGACCGGGCCCGACCCATCTGCTCCACAGAGCCCGGTGGTCTCTCGACCGACAGTTGATGTCGGGTATATGACTTAGCGGCAGAAACACAAGCGTTTGCGCGATCTAGGATAGTTCGGCAGTTTGTCGCTAAAGGTCGCCTGTAAGGGTATGGAAGAAAGAGACGTCACGACCACGTCACTACTTACACGTCTATACGTCACTGACGTCAAATATACTCGCACCTCTGGTCTATTTCTGTATCAATCTTGAAACGCAAAAACACTCAAGTTGGGTCTAACATATCAGACTTGGAGTCACTCAGTTATTTTCCACACGACCTGTGAAAAGGTTTCGATTCCAATCCCTTCCTATTGATGTCTCTGCTATACGGTCTGGGAGTTTGTAAAAATATTACTTTATGGGATTCAGGATTAAGAATATTAAACGTATTCGTTTGATGTACAAAGATTGTGACGCGTTTCTTCGATTTTTAACTAGTTTATACATACCTTCGTGTTGAATGGAAATCAATAGAAATAGGCATTGATTTATTAAAAACGAAGATGAGGCGCTGGTTGCTCGAAAGTGGCAACCTCAAATTGTGTAAAATTGTGTTCTCCCACATCAGTCACCGTCTGACCGGCGGCACGGGCGGTCGTGATTCGCGTGAAATATTGTTGTCTCAGTCTCACTTCGGTCCTAGATACGTCTTTCCGTCTTTGTTCTTCTTTGTATTGCACAGGCTTGGAAATATAACTGTGAGCGTATGTGTTTGCGTGTAGTTGTAACACATGCCAATTTTTGAGTAAGCGCTGGGAGAACGTAACCTATCTTCCCTTTTTAAATCAATGGAAATAGGGGTCTTTTTGCAGTGGTTTGAAAGCATTATGTTCACTAAAATGCCACTCAATTAAGAAAACATAGATGTTGGCTAGACTTTAAAGGCATTAGAACCTACGAGTGCGTGAAATGCAAAATGGTTACGGGATATTTTTTTTTATACATACATATATAAATGTTATCTGTAGATACATAATGGCTTCAAAGTGAAAATATTTTGGAATAATATTTAATTTCTTACGGATAAAGTTAGGCGAGAAATGTAATGTTGTGCTAAGCTAATAAATAATTACATGGACTAACTAACAGACTAACCGAGATAAAGCACTTATTAGGGAGAGGCCTGTGTCCAGCAGTGGACCAATACGGGCTATTGAGGTTGAGGCACAAACTGAACGATGGATTTTTAAAATGTCCTGTGTTAAACGTTATAACAAGATATAAAAGGTGACGGCGCCACTTTCACTACCGTATGCGCCTTAAGTGAAGATAAAATCAATTGACACCTAAGCCTTATAAATTTTAATGTTTGATTTCTGATAGGTATCTTCACAGATATCAGAAATCAATCATTTTTAAACACACAAATCCTTGCAGATTTATCCTGAGTATACAAGTAAACCCTGAGTATATAACTAGTAGTGCGAAATACTTCTACGACCGTGACCCTCGCCAACCAGCCCCCGGAGGCTGGGAACTGAGGGTTAGAAAACGAGATAAATATTTATTTCCTCCGGGTGACGTTACTTCTGTCTGCATATTCTATATCTAAGAATAAGGAAACATTTATTTTGTTCTATCTAGGTAGTTAAATACTTACTCTGAATCTATTCTATCTCATTGAAGTGAATTAGGCCCGTATTATGAAAGCCTGCTCAGTCATAGAGCTATGCTTGAGTGACGTTTATGCCATAGAAAAACGTTGCCCAAGCATAGATCGATGACTGAACAAGCTTTCATAATACGGGCCTTAGAGTCGATTACACCTTATTTCTTAATTGATCATTAAAGACTATTATATAAAGCTGTTTATATAGTAAAAAATGCTTAATTTGTAAGTCTAAAGAAATAACGATTTGACTCTGACTCAGACTCTGACTCTAATGAGGGTTACTCCCTCAGATTTATGCGGATAGATCACGTGCATTTTTTTAATAAGTAATGTACCTAGAATAACACAAACTATTTTTAAACGCGCACAAAGCCGTTGGCGGAATCTAGTAAATCAAGCAAAGATTAAAATTTCTGAAATGAAAAAGTTTATTCAGCACGACACATAGACTAAGCTAGGAATTAGCGATTAAATTTAAGAGATGAAAGAGAAATTAAACATACAATAAGGATGCAAGCATGATGCAAGTTAAAATCTAAATTTAGCCAAGACTTACCTATATGCATTTTGAATTATGAATTGATATGTGTGCTAAATTTTCGCAGAGATGAATTTGATTTCCAGCCATATGAAATTCCTGGAAAAGCCTATCAAATCATAATGGATTCATGACATTTCACATTTGTTTGTATAACTGACATTTTGCACAGGTTATTAATAATAATATAATACCTGAGCAGTATTTTAGGTCACTTTAGGTCGGACCGAAAGTTTTACCGTACGACAAAAATGTCGGATGCATATTGGCATATACAGGGTGTAACATAAGGTCGATGGCTGGGGGGTGGGGGACCTCAGTGCCTATCGATTGAACCCATGTATGGTCTGCGATATTCACTCACTGGTTCAAAAGTTATTTGGACTTTCGTAAAATTTTGGTCAAAATCAGATTTCCGATTGAATTTCGCATTAACAGCCAAAATATTACGTCTGTGACCCTTTTTATTTTAAACAATATCAATATATAGTTGGTACCCCTTTACCAATCAGAGTCTTGATTTATACAAATACAAAAAAGAAAAATATAGCTAATTAATTTTTCAAAATCGAATATTTACATTAACTTTCAGTGGTTCTAAAATATACTAAGTTTGCGCGGTGAATGACCGGCCAAATTAATCTATCACCGACTGGTACCCACGGGTAGGTACTTACCTGCCTCGCCTCACTAATATATCTCAACCTCAACAGCCTTCTTTAGTCCACTGCCGGACGCAGGGTACCCCCTGATAAGTGCTTCATTATGTCAAGGGGGTATTGCCTATAATCCCTACGCTGGGCATGCGAATAGGGGATTTCAGTACAGTGGTAGTAGTATCTTTCTGAAGGGGCGCTGCTTCCGTTCTCCAACGGATATCCCGAAGTCTCTTACAATCTTCGGGGGACGAGTTGGGTTGGTGCAAATTCTAAGCCACAGACCTAGATGCATTTCTGTGCCGGCACCATACGGCACTTATATAAGTGTACATCTAGTTTAGAAGTTATGTGTAACACAATTTTAAATTGTTTTTCTATTATTACTGTATAAGTAATTACCACAACAAAGCAAAACAATATAAAAAATTCAGTTCTTTAAGCAAGTATTAAAAATATAACTCAATTTTCAACTAATTTACGTAGTATGTAATTACATAAATTTACTTTGAGTTTAATTTTTAATGAACAAAGAAATAACTGTTAAAAAGTCTGGACCGCAACTGATCACAATCAAGAATCAAATATTCAAAAGGGACTGAATTCTCGTTGTAGATATACAATACAGGATATTCGGATAAAGCCGTCGGTTTGTCCTGACCATGACCTTTCAACGGATGGTCCGACTTGACACCCGGCGACGATATGCCCCCGCCACCCTATGAGTCGGAGCGTCTATTTTTTATTGGATTCAACATTACGTGATAACAATCAGCTAAGTGTAAGAAATGGTTTTGTCAATAATTGTGTATAAAAAATGTTGGTTGGTGGTCAAAATGTTGGTTGGTGGTCAGTAACTTAAAATCTAACTATCCCAGTGACCGTGGCTTAGAATTTGCACCACCCCAACACTTCCCGTGGGTGTCATAAGAGGCGACTAAGGGATATTCATCGGAGGGTGGACAGCAGTTTCCCCTGCAGAACCATTTTACCACCAGACTGCGATCCCCAACCCGCATGATTTCACTTTCACATTTCACTGAAATTTGACTTGTCTAAGTGCGTGTTGTAAGTCTAAAGAAATAAACGGTTTGAATATGAAATAAAAGCCATAATGTGCTTATCAGGGGGTGGCCAGTGAATCCAGCTGTGGACGAAACGGTACATATGGCTGTTGAGGTTGAGGTTTATGAAAACATGGGGTAGATTCTTCAAGCATTTTAAATGTGATTATACGGATTATACTCGTAATGAAGACGAGCCAAATAAAATACGAAAGTCATGGAATCAAAGTGATGTCAATTGTAAGCCACAACGTTTTCTGAGACTTTGGGAATGAGCACGTCTCACATAAAACATGCTATCAAGAAAGCCTATTACTCCATAGATGAAAACATGTTGTTAATGTTTGTCCGGATGTCGCCCAGTTCCACACCGACAATAGTATGTAAGAACATAGTTGTGTTAGACTTAGGTATGCAAAGATTGTATTAGTTGATAAACGATAAACTTGCTAGTGGTTTTTTTCACTTCTTCTGCTAGTGGACAAAAAAATTAAGTCAATTGCACCTTATTTCTTATTTGATAGTAATAACTATTAATCAAGCTATTTATAAAATTGGACTCGTCTAAGTGCTTATTTTGTAAGTCTAAAGAAATAAACGATTTGACTCTGACTCTGACTCTGATTGCGAATAACCATAAATTAGTCTACTATAGGTACTCGTACACCTTCTCGTAAGAATTAAGTCCACATTTCAAAACATACCCTCATTAAGCAGACGAACCAATTTTTTATCATTTACAAAAACATGCTCTCTACACCTAATTTAGAACCCCTATCAATCTCATAAACAATAAACATAAGCCTGAGATAGACTAATTTAATGCTTTCCCTAATTAACTGCGTAATTAAAACGTATTCGTTTGAAAAATATGCAAATTAATTCTTAGGGGCACCTGACCTGGCTTTAGGCACAGGGTTGTTACAACAGCTGGGTCAGGAAGCATGATTCCTCATGATCCACGGAATTATCCGGGAATCACGGGACATTTCTACGAATATAATCATTGATTAATTAAAAACGAAGATGAGGTAGGTACTGGTTGCTCGAAAGTGGCAACCTCAAATTGTGTAAAATTGTGTTCTCCCACATCAGTCACCGTCTGACCGGCGGCACGGGCGGTCGTGATTCGCGTGAAATATTGTTGTCTCAGTCTCACTGATACGTCTTTCCGTCTTTGTTCTTCTTTGTATTGCACAGGACTGGAAATATAACTGTGAGCGTATGTGTTTGCGTGTAGTTGTAACACATGCCAATTTTTGAGTAAGCGCTGGGAGAACGTAACCTATCTTCCCTTTATAAATCAATAAATATAATCACTTTGCTGATTTACCCCCTTGAATGTAGGAACCTAGGAACCTACTTCTGTTATTAAATGCAACACGTAAGTTTAAGTGTAATATATAATTTAAGCTTAAAAGTAAGATATTTTACTTTTACAAGACGATAAGGACGGAAATATTTTAGTAACAATTTTTTTCGTAAAACTGTTACTTAATATTTTCATCCATAGATTTACAAAAGATTTCCGCAAAGTAAACAAAATTTCAAAAAAAATCAAATTTAAAATTCATTATACAAAATTATAAAATAAATTACCTAGTAATACTTTAAAAAAAATCCTGCCAATGATTTAACACTTTTCCTGTGCTGGAAATTATGGATTCTATCCCCTACGTGCAAAGTGCAAACGCAAATGATGCCAAACCTCTATGGTATGGTATGGTGGAAGTAATCCTATTTCCGGATTTGGACTCTCACTCGGTCGATTAAGCGCTAGGCCAGCATAGCCAGCCTAACTCCGTCCAGAAGCACAGAAACTTCCTGGGATATTCACAGGCCTCGTGGAGTGACCTCGGCAAGTTGAGGATTTTTGTTTGTTGCGCTGTTACTCCCTCGCATTCCAGGACCACGTGGGCAGCTGATTCGTCGTCGCTGAGGCACCCGAACTTTGACGAACCTCTATGAAAAGTCTTCTGGTTTTCTCGTCAATATATTGGTTAATTGGAAAAATGTATAGGCCAACAAGAATGGATAAGCCCACGCCTGTATGCTCCCAAGCCAATAATAATAATTAAACTCTTTATTGCAGACACAATGATCCATATTTTAGGTGACGAGACAAAAATTCTACTAATATACAGAAGTACAAGTATTGGTACATAAAAAAGTCACTTATCAAATTATATTTTAGGAGGCAATTAACAGTTTCATGGCCCTGGATGCACTCGCTCACCTGGAGCTCTGTATAGCGGCTGTGGGCAGTGATTGCGTTAAATTTGTTAGGACTTATGCTCCAGTTGTAGGTCATGCACGTACGATGAGAACTCAAAATGCACCGCGCACCGCTGCGTCCCCTGTTCATGACGTGTTTGATAGATTTTTAAATTTCTCATGTCTTAATAATGATACAAGTTGTCCTTATTGCTCTCACTTGTAATTTTGTATCATGCAAGATCAACCAAACCATACTACCAACTAATTTAGGTTAGAACTAGTCGAGTTAAAAAACTTGGGTTCTCATGATGCATGCCAGTTGACTGGGTCAGTTTCGAACTCTTGAGAGTCAAAGGTTTGATATTCTCTCGAAGTAGGTACATACACGTTTATTTTACTAGAAAGCGAGCCGTATTTGGTTGGCTATGTCGCGTCGTTGGCAGACATTCTTTACTACCTCCAAGCATCAAATTTGGTAAAAGCGATTTTTATAAATGGTGACTTTATAAATATTCGTCTGATGTTCCTATCCCTTCGGTTGTCGGGATATCTCCAGGAGAGATGATACGACAACATGGATGTTGTCGGGGTATCTCCTGGAGATACTGTTGAACTGTGACGTAATAGGTTTAATATAAATATATAAAAAAATATATAAATATATAATAATAAGGTACCACATATAAAGTTAGGTATCTTGTTATTTGTTACAAACCATAAAATTATCAAATAACACAAGGCATACGCGTAAAATTCAGATATAAAAATGCGTCGCGCGAACAGCTCGGTATGATCCATGTTTTTGTAAGCCGTTTTCTGTGAAAAATTTGTATTAGAAGGCTAGTTTCTTTTATTGTGCTAATGTAGTGTATATATTATTGTAAATAAAACAACAACTTTTTGTAGAAAAAAATGGTTTTTTAAGTATTTAGAACGACTTTTCTACAATAAACTGGCAAAAATTGTCTCATCCTGATTTCAAGCTGGAATTATTAATACATTGCAAATACATGACTATAACAAATGTTTAATGTGTTAGCTTATTACATAACCTTACATAAGCTTATTAATAAACCTTTTGGAAGTCAACTGGTAAACTTAACATAAAGCCTGGCCCCCCTGTGAGTGTAGAGGGCAAGAGTGAGCGGAAGGAGATAGCGCAGTTATTTAGCGAGCACTTCAAAGTTCACTCCCCCCTTGGCCCCTCGGAGATGACCGATGCCGATTCCTACGCTCGGGGTGACGAACCTCTATTGCATGTGTCGGCGGACCAGGTCCGCGCTACAATAAAAGGCATGACACGAGGCAAGTCTCCCGGACATGATGGGCTCAGCATCGAGCATCTCAAATACGCGGGAAACCATTTGCCCGGCCTCCTGTCAATGTTCTTCACAATGTGTCTTAGTCATGCGTACTTACCTGCTGACCTCATGAAGACGATAGTGGTGCCCATTGTGAAGAACAGAACGGGAGACATATCGGACAAAGGTAACTACCGTCCAATTTCACTGGCCACTACAATAGCTAAGGTATTGGACAGTATGCTTGACTCTATTTTACAAAACCACATAGAGCTACATGACGCACAGTTCGGGTTTCGACGCGGACTGTCCACTGAAAGCGCAATATTATCACTCAAGCATACTGTCCAATATTACACAAGCCGCAGGACGCCGGTGTACGCCTGTTTCCTCGACCTCTCCAAGGCATTTGACTTAGTTTCCTATGATGTGCTGTGGGGGAAGTTGAGGGACCGGAGGGTGCCGCCGGACCTGTTGAATATGTTTCGGTTCTGGTACGGACACCAGAGCAACGTTACTAAGTGGTCGAATGCTCTCTCCGACGCATATAGGTTGGAGTGCGGGGTAAGACAGGGGGGGGTAAGCTCGACCTCGCCTTTCAACCTATATGTAAATGATCTAATTGTTGAGCTCAGCGGCATGCGTGTTGGCTGTCGTGTGGATGGGGTTTCTATAAACAACATCAGCTACGCGGACGACATGGTGCTGCTGGGGACAACAGCGAGATCTGTCGAGGAGATGCTGAGGGTCTGTGCGGACTATGCTGCATCTCACGGCCTCCGCTACAATACTAGAAAGTGTGAATACATTGTCTTTGAGGCCGCCGGCAATAAATTAGAAGAATTCCCAGAAATAACCCTAAACGGCATGAGCATTAAAAAAGTGACATCATTTAAATATCTTGGACATGTTATTACCGACGACCTTAAGGACAATGCAGATATTGAACGAGAGCGTAGGGCTCTAGCGGTAAGAGGTAATATGTTGATCCGTAGGTTCTCCCGGTGTAATGAAGAAGTCAAACTAACATTGTTTAAATCTTACTGGCAAAACTTCTACACCGGGAGCCTATGGGTACGCCACACCAAACGACCGCTGGAGACCCTATCTGTACAGTACAATAACATCTTTAGGATGATGTTGGGACTACCCCGTTTCTGCAGTGCATCAGGGATGTTTGCTGAGTACCAGACAGATGGGTTTGCTGCCATTCTTAGGAAAAAGACAGCATCCCTGATGCGCAGAGTGCGGGATAGCCCCAACAGCATCCTACAAACAGTAGCTGGCAGAATGACTGCGCCGATATGGCAGCGCTTTGTGCAAAAAGTGATTACTTGATTAAATTAAATTTATATTTTGACTTTATGTAATCTAATTTGATAGTATTTAATTCATTCTGACATTTTATTTGATTGTAATTGATTTTTCTATTTGACTGTAATTCATTTTTCTATTTAATTTCTATTTCTATTTAATCGAATTCAATACATTGCATATTTAAATTTGTTTGTTTTAGTGTAAATGTACTAGGTAGTTGTCTAAGATAATTTTAATATTAGCGATAAGTATGACTAACATTTAATTTAAGAAACTACCTACTAACAAAATATGGATTAAGTTATCTGAAATAAAGAATTATTATTATTATTATTATTATTATTATAAAGATTCCAACAATGTAAGATAGACGTATAGTTCCCTACAAAACTTTAGAGATATCGTCATTTGAATCACACTCGACGATACCGCGCGAACCACCCAGAAAAGCTCCCGACACTTCCGGCCATTTTGCAAAATGGTGGCGACAGCTGAAAGGATAAGGTCCTCTACTCACTTTTTTACATTTTTTATGAAAGGAGAAGGTCATTTCATATAAAAATGTGAAAAAGTTAGCTCCTTCATAGTTTTCAATTAATCACTTGTTGATCAGTTGAGTCACCTTTACATTGTTTACGCTTTCGACTGGTATTGATATGGATCAATTGAGCTACCTGTAGATTGTTAATCCTTCTGACTGGTATTGATATGAATCAGTTGTTTTGAATTACCATATTATATTTATTTAACTAGCTATTTATTACTTATTTATTCTTACTTTTCTTGTATTCGTAATGAAAAGCACAGTGTCACCTCTGGTGAGAGTAACTTATTTAGACCATCGGAACTATTAGCGCCAAACCATCTATCGGGATTAAATAAGTTACTTTCAACCCTTGGGTAACAATTTACTATTGCATACTGAATTCAACTACTGAGGCAGATATCCTGATTTCCCTGCGCGTGTGGTCAGCAAAGTTACCGGGCGGTCCCGCCAGATAGGAAGGCATTAGATAAAATTGCGTTCTTTTTGCGGAAATACCCGGAAGTGCCTTTTGGTCCACGACGTGGGTTTATGAATTTTATGTTACAGAATTTTGGATTAAACCGTAATATTAAGCTGAAGCACATTTGGCTTGCTCATGTCATTTAAACCAAATAATTAAATGGTTAGATTAGATACACCCTTATGCCCAAAAACTGTGTCATTTTCTTTGAATGCGTGCGTTAACAAAATGCCGATGCGCGCACACTGAGTAGATAAAATTACTGCTTCTGTCAATAAACTGTTATTTTTGATTTTTATTGTGCAATCACATAGCACCAACTTTTGTGAACTAGCACACCACAAAAACATACAATTCACTGATTCAAAACGACAAAGACAAGTGTGTGAAATCACAAACTTCGTTTTGCAACAAACTCGACGCGGTCTCACTACGGAAAGGGTCGAGGTCGAGGGAAGAATCTAACGCCTTAAATCTATGTTAAAAACAATATTTTCACAAGGTTTATTTTTCAGAGGATATATTGAATATATGTTGAACGGAGTATATGTTAAAAAGGAGTTGTAACCAAACCCCTCCCAATCACTTCATAGTTTAAAACAAGGTCGCTTCCCGCTGTCTGCCTGTCTCTATGTGCATATATATGATCGAACTCGAATTCACTCAAGTGACCAAACTAGGAAAATACTTCTAGGTTTCATAGCAAAACAGAACCCGGAGAGAAAAGTGTACTTGTTCCTAAAATATATAGCAAAATGTGTGCAAAACTATTAACAAAAAAAAACTATCGAGAAGACTTTCACCAATCGTGTTTTTGAAACGCGTAATTCGGGATAAAAGATCGAAGTAACATTTCCTTATATGTGAAGGTAGCTTTCACAGATTCTGAGATAAATAACGATTTCAAGTACAAAATTTCTTATGGGCACTCTTAATATTATCCTAAAAAATACAAAAAGGGCTCATTACCACCATTTATTAATTAAAAAGGGAAGATAAAGACGTATCTAAGACCGAAGTGAGACCGAGATAACAATATTTCACGCGAACCACGACCGCCCGTGCAGACGGTGACTGAGGTGGGAGCACAAAATTTTACAAAATATGAGGTTACCATTTTCGAGAAAATAGTACCTCATCTTCCCTTTTTAATTAATCAATGATTACCACTCCACGATTTTTTGCGCCAGGCATGCAATCGCGACGAGGCGACGCACACTGTTTTTTATCTTATCTACCTACGCCTACCCACTTCATTATAATATAATACTAACAGGTGTAGCTACCTATTTTTTGTTGGTAATGTCACTTATTTCTTACCTACGTGTTTGTGAACTTTCTTATCTAGATTGTAAACACCGTAGAACTACCGTGACTTTACTTATGTAATGCTTATTTTTTAGATACCAATGTATACTCATCCTAAGTGGACTAGTTCGTTCTTTTTGCGTATAAAATAAAAATCTTTAAACCGTACTCACTTCGAACGCAAAATTATTTCACCTTGAAATGGTATTCCTGTGTAAATTTAGAAGAACAAGTGAAGTGAAGTGAGTATCGAAATGAGTTAGGGATTGAACCTACGCGTTATAGCTATTATCGACAAGTCGATTTATCTTTTTTTGGGTTTTATACAATAAAACGTAAGAAAATTAATGTATTTCGTAATAATGTCAATAAAAAGTCAAAGTCTACAAATGAATCTCACTCAACTTTGTTCATTTCATTACAACGCTCGTCACTGAGGCGCTACAAGCATTATCGAGTTTTACAGAATACAAAACTAATATCTCACCGCGGATTCAGCTGAGTGAAGTTAGAAATGAGTTTATAGAATGAGCCTACAGATCTCAAAAACTACGCAACGGATTTTGATGCGGTTTTTTTAATAGACTAAGTAATTCAAGAGCCATGTCATTGTTATAGTCTTCGGCCATCAGGTTTGCCACGCGGTTTTGTTTGTTAACCGACTTCAAAAAAGGAGGAGGTTCTCGTTTCGAATTTTTTATTTTAGTATCACTAACCATAAATTTAAAAATCTATAGTCTATACTTCTAAACACAAGTGCAAACTTAGTTAGAACGCGGAGTCATCTTGACGCTGACAGGTTAGGTACAAGCACAACTTAATTTTACTTTTATTTTACCATATAATAATTTTATATATCTACCTACTTACTAACCTCTTTTTACGAATAAATACTTTTTATTATAGTAGATTCAGATTATTTATTGGCAACAAAGTTACAGGTCTTGTAATACAATAGTCTTACTTAAGTAAGTAGCACTACTTAAAATAAAAAATATAAACATTTCCAATAGAAAATTGGGACATTTCCAATAGTAATTAGAAACTGTAGTTTCTGGTCAACAATGCCGAATAATAAAAAATTCTTTCACACTCTCAGTTACATTATGTGAAGATATTGGAAACGTATTTTTTCTTGTATCGATTAAACAAAAAATTATGAAGATGTAACTTAAAGTTCCGCGTGACGTCACGGCTCAGTAAAAAGTTACACACTTTTTACTTAGCCGTGACGTCACTAGCCCCCACTGCCAAATTGTGACGCATGGTGCTTTTGTATTTTTTGTTTGATTGAGAAAAGAAAACATATTATGTGTCCAATACCTTCGCAATGTATGACCATGCGATGACCATAGACAACAATCCCGTGCTAGGCGGCTGATAATATAACTGACCGACTTATTAGAATGTATAAGTCGTCAGGCCTTTAGTGTTTGATTGAGATAAACGTGACGAAAGTTATCCAGGTTTTACACATTTAACATGACGGTCAACCCTATGTATCCACTTTCGAAGGGGTGAAAGAAGGGTTAAAAACAGGCAACACCATTAGCCGCAGCAATGAATGATGCGTGGGAGTAAAGGTGTAGGTTGTGTAAGGAATTTTAATCAAAATGAATGGTTTCTTTTTTAGTTTTGGGTAATGGATTAGCAATTATCGTGTGGTTATCGTGAAAGGATGAACAAATAATTAGTATTTTTGTTTACCTTTACTTTTGACATTTGAGTACAGCAGAGGGACAGTATCGCTCACGTCCGTAGGCGTTGACCCTCTGTTACCCTACACGTGTCCTCTGGGTGGTGCTAAGAGCGGTACCCTCTGGTGGTAGGCTTCGGCCGTGAAGCAACTCTGTTTTGTTACGGAATGTGGTCCGGAGTAGCCATCTTCTAGACCTTCGTGATACATCGTCGGCCGCTTCTTCACTTTCCGTCAGGTGAGATTGCGGTCAAACGGACGTCTATTTCTTCTATTCCACTAATTTATATCTCTAATTTGTACAATAAGTACGTACATTTAAATTCATATAAGCGTTGATAAACAACTAAAAATAAATACCGTACAATATTATTACGACCTAATAATAGTAACGACTAACAAGAAAAGGGAAACAAGAAAGGATTTTTTTGTTTGTCTCATATACATTTTACTTTTTACTTCTATTATATTAAAACTTACATTTATGGAAATACCTTTATAAGTTGAGCTAAAAATTATTCTAGTTAAACGATTATCCACAAAGATAAAATCTTATTTGTTAGTAAGCCAATAGCCATGAGTGCAAGAGCGAGACTCCCTGCCGTCATACAGTGCCAACTCGTACGGAGGAAAGTCACGCAAATGTTTAATGGACTGTAACTTACCTACCATTTATAACGTATATAATGATTAGTTTAAAATAAGTATTGCCTTTTTTGTAAGAACTAAGTTAGGTTAAGTCGCCTACCTACTTTATTTAGTTTTAGTTATACGTTATTAGATGTAAGTAAGTTTGTAAAGTTAATTAAAAATTTCATTTCATTTCATTTCTGATTTAAAACAAAATTGAGTATGATGTTGTGTTTTTGACCACAGCGGCCTGGCTGAACGGAGACTGACCGTGGCGCAAAACAAATCATATGGTGGGTACACACGTACGTACATGCGCGATGAGCATGTTTCATCCGAGCATTGCTATATACAGACATGCTCGGCCCTACTTCTACGCGAAAAAGCTTGCTCGATGAACATGTTTAATGTGCGTTGAAACTCTTCGAGCAATCTTTTGAATCTTGTTCGAATCGAACATTTTTGTTGGCTTCAAACATTTGTCTTGAGACTTGCATAGTACACACGTTCGTACTTGGTCGAGATCGAGCAAGTTTATCGAGCACGTACGTACGTGTGTACCCACCAATAGTGCACAAGTGTGTGCGCAAACACAGGAACACTCTCTATTTCCTCACCCGCATAATCCAATGGGACTAAATAAGGTTAATTTACGGTAACGGTTCTAATAGAGATCAGAGATAAAACTTAGATATAGATTTTGATTTGGTTAAGAAATAAACAGCACAAAATACAGTAGAAAAAACTAATAGGAAAGTATATCAACAAAAACACTAGAATTTGTTATTCACATCGTTTCTGAAAATTTTCTAAATTATGAAAAGGGTTATCAAATAAATCCGTTAAAGTAATATAATTTAAGTTACCTACAGGCTTGGCAACCCAAATGCTCTAATTCTCCAATTTCTTATCGCGCCGGAAAACTTTCGTGACCAACAAAAAGGTTAAATACTTTGCGATTAGCACGTAATTTAGTTGTTTTGGTATGAAAATATTAAAACATTTTTATGAACAAAGCGCAATGTTCCAAAGCTTACGTTATATTGAAAATGAAGGAAAAACGCTTCCGCTGCCTACTGAAAAAGTTATGTCAGATTAGCTGCGCCCCTCTGTTTCGTGCGCGTTGTTCCCATGGAAACGTTCATAAGAGATTTCTATCCCACGGGAACAGATTTATAGGCCAAAAGTGGCCGATGTTTGATTCCAGGATTTAGAATTACATGTACTTATGCAAAATGTCAGTTCAGTAGTTTTGACGTGGAGAGAGAGGGAGATAATTCATTTTACCAAAAACACATAATAAGTGGGTTATAATACAGATAAGCAGCTTAAAACAATGTTACTTACTAAACTAACTAAAAGTACGTACACTAATAATTAATCTTGTTTTAAAAAATTGTAAACCGACTTAAATTTTTATAATTTTTTCATGAATTTTCATGGATTCCATAGTCAAAATCAAAACTAAACAAAATTAAAATGGAACCACACGGAAAGCACCAGCTTTCATATAAAAAAGAATCATGAAGATCGGACTACCCAGTCAAAAGTTCTGAGGTAACAAATATTAAAAAAAAGTCGAGTTGAGATTCTGTTCCTTTTTTTGAAGTTGGTTAAAAAGAGTTAACAAACATCCATCCATACATTCATCAATCCAAACTTTCGCATTTATAATATTAGTGTGATGTGATTATTGTATAGTACCGTACGATATGTACTACTACTATTACTTACAGGCGTACGATTCGTACGCCTGTAAGTAACAGGCCAGCAGGGTGGAACTAGTCGCTCATTTTTTCATACAAACGTGGAAGGGTAACAAACAAAACGGCTGTTTGTTGTTGACCATCCAAAACTGAGGATGAAATCAATTTATACCGTCATAAACTATGTTTGTATACAACTAAAACAGTAAAAACGTATACGTTTGAAAAATACAAGCCTCTAAACTTTCGTATTTCAACAAGAATTTTAGCTTAACTTTGGGCGAAAATAAATAACATCCGGGGAAAAAACACCTTAAAATGAAGGTTTTACCGACTTAGTTATTAATAAGTTAAATTTAATTAATTTTGAAGAGATAGTTCAATAAGTCAAATCATTCAATAGTTTTTATATATGATAACCCTTGTGCAAAAGTCTGTTCGGCGGCATAAATCATTGTTTATTTCATTCTATCGCGTGGGTATGTCTATAATGACAGGTGAGATACATATAGGCCGCGCTCACTGATGACAAACAGTGTACTCTTAAGGACCAAGATCGTGGAAATGAGAAACACCGTATGATGATACCGTCTTAACATAGAGCCTGGGAATTTCATTCATAGCTCAACTTCCGTGCTGGTAAAATATAGAGCAGCTGTTTCACCTACATTCAAGCATAAAGTCCTCGGTTAGAGCTTTCAATATGAGCTTTACGGCTGCTGTTAACTTTTATTTTATTCATGTAGATTGGCAGCCATTACGAAAATTAGTTCACGTTGATTTGATTTATGTGTTTGTGCAGTTTTTATATGGAAACACTGGAGTTGAAACATGAAGTTAGCGAAGCGGTGCAGTTTTAATTTGATTTCTGAATTGTTGGTAACTTTGTGAGGTAGGTGAAACTGCCCGCGACGCAGGAGGTTGCGGGTTCGATTCCCACCTCGGGACAAATGTTTGTACGATCTGCAGATATTTATTTGTTCAGGGCGTTCTGGATGTTTTCTATGTACTTATAATAAAAAATATCTATCCATGTAGTGTATTGTATTATGTATATCAGTTATCTAGTACCCATAACACAAGCTCTGCTTAGCTTGGGGCTAGATAATGCTTTGTGAATTGTCCAGCATTATTATTATTATTATTACATGTAAAAAGTGTGTGAGTCGTCATTTGATGCGTGTAGAGTAGAATCGTGATGGATGACTCTAATTTCATGACACATTTTCATACCCAGCAGTGGGAAGAAACTGCCGTGTGGTGCCAGCTTAGAATTTGCACCACCCCAACTCTTCCCGCGGGTTTCGTAAGAGGCGTATAAGGGATTTCTACCTGGGGCAGGCAGCAGCGCTTTTTGTTGAACAACTTCTACCACCAAACTATGATCCCCAACCCGCATGTCCAGCGTGGGGATTATGGGCATTACCCCCCATGAGATGACAGCTAATAAGGCACTTATCAGGGGGAGGTCTGAGTCCAGCAGTGGACCAATATAAGTTGTTGAATGAGGTTATAGGGTAAAATCAAGCTGCGTATGATGGTTATTGCTGGAAACTTTTTTACTTTTATATGAAATAAAAACGCTAGGTACCTACCTACCTGCTGGAATTTCCAAAGATCTAAAAACAAGTTGTCCCTCTTATGAGTTTTAAAATATTCGTTTTTAAACCGACTGAAAAATTGGGGTGGTTCTCAACTCAATACTAGTAAGGACGAAAATGATACATGAGAGCAAATATAAATCAAAAATACTAATTCCTGGAGCTTCACACACAAACGTGTTCTGTAAACTGCCTGTAATTTGTTTTACAACAAACGCGGGCACGTTTTTCAGCCGACTGCGATAAAAGCGGAAGTGGCGTGCACGGACCGGAAGCGCCTCCATCGCGATCGTTCCAAGTTTAAAACCACAGAGCACAGAAGTGAGAGTTGGAAAAACAGAACAGCAAACAACCAACTAGTTGTTTGCTGTTCTGTTTTTCCAACTTTACATGTACATATTCAAATTCACATGGCGTAATAACCTCCATAAAGCGAAAGTTTTTAATGGATGCTTTTAATTCAGTTTTCTAACTCACAATCATTACATCATACAATATAAAATATTTAATGAAAAGGTTTGTACTGGGTATAATATTTATATGTTTGGATAAGTAAATTTTTCACGCCAACACTACTGAGAATATCTATAGCATCAGTTTTAGTCCTGTAAAACTGATTTAGTTTAGTTTTGACGACATCCGTAATAAACAACTTAGTACCTTTAATTAATGTGTTTCTTTGGGTGAAATTAATATCTCTATCTCTTGCTTTCTTTTTATAATACCCTAATTCTGCAATCAAATACATCTAGAGATAGATATTATCGGAAAGTTTCCTTCGTGTAGGTAAATTACTCTTTGTTCTAGAGAAGTTCGTGCTCAGTGCATTCACCTCTGGAAAGCAGTTCGTGTGGCGGGGTCGGCACATAAACCTACTGATAAGTAGGGGGTTCGATTCCGATGCAGGGAAATATACTTCGAATTTCATGGTGAAAGGGAAATTGAGAAAATAAACAAATACTGTAGCAATAGCAACCTACCCGGAAAGTTTCTTATTACCTAAACTCTTGCTTAAATACTAAGAGAAATTAGTCTATATTCTGCTGGACATATGCCTCACCCTAATGTGCGACATAGCACCCTGTCTTCATCAGGTCACATCCATCATCTGCCAGCAGTCTTTCGCAAGTCGTTATCCCACCTGGCTGGAAGGCATCTCACACTACGTTTGCCAAGTCGCAGTGCCACAGCCAGTGGTTATTGGTTTTCTGCGAGATATGGCACTGCCACTTCAGCTGACTAATTTGATGAGCTATGATGATTATATACGTGATTCTGCTATTAGAGTACAATCTTGGACTCTTCACTCTTTTGTTTTTTTTTGCTGTAAGATGAATAAAGTATTTTACCCATAATCAGCCGCCGTAGGATTCAGCCTACTCAGGCTGCTGGTAAATATGGCACTGAGTAGAGAAAAGCTTGACCAAAATCAATAAAAAAACAACATGTCTCCGGGAGTGCCGGCAGAAGTGCAAACTACACTACAAACTACACTCTTGCGATGTACTAAGGCACCGTAAGTGGTAATTTTGTTCTTTGCCATAGTAAATACTTTAAACGGCGCCATCTGTAAGCCTGCGGCGACACTTCTCTACTACTATGTAAGGTCATCTCAACTGACGCTGTGGGTTCTGTGCTGTTCTCGGAACGAGCAAACTCTTCTTTCAACTTAGTAAACACACAGGTGTAACTTTTTAACTTTTGAAAGCTCATCTAAGTAGGCTGCTAGCTTACAATGTAGCACCAATTTAAAATTACAATAATGCGAGCGTGTTACGTCATTACGGTTCCGTGAGCCTGAGGCTGATCTAACATGTTAGATCAGCATCACGTAACGCTGAAGCGAGTTTACTATTTATTACCCATGACAAAAAAGTGCGCTACGCCACTAAATAAGAATTCATGTAAAAAAAAACGGCCGATACTGCCCAAACGAAGCGCGTTTCGCCATCACTACACTTGGAATGCTGATTGTTGATCGCAGTAGAGGTGTTAATAAACACATAAGACCGTGCATAAAACAAGAAATCGACTTAGTGAACAATTTTTCACATCAAAGATCGATATTCACTCTCTCGGTATTATAAAGTGGGAAAACGACGAAGTATCGCTCCGCGGTTTGGTAAGTCGGTAATTGACTTGAAGCGTGGTCACCATCCATCAACGTCGTCGGTGACGTCACTCCGTCATACTAACGCGCCAAAAGTGTTATTATTCGGGAACCGGTTTGGACCAACTTCAGCCCACGGCTTTTGTAACAATGTATCTAATCGGATCAGACTCAGAGTCAGAGTCAAATCGTTTTTTTTTAGACTTAGAAAATAAGCACTTATACGAGTTTTTTTTTATATAAACAGCTTGATAAATTGTTACTAATATCAAATATGAAATAAGGTACAATTGACTCTAATTCACTAAAAAATTTTGTTCTCTAGCGGAAGAAGTGAAAAAGAAACCGTTTGTGTTTGTTACCTCAGAACTCTAGACTGGATGGTCCGATTCTCATGATTCTTTTTTATTTGAAAGCCGGTACTTCCTCTGTGGTCCCATTTTAATTTGATCCTGTTCTGACAATGGAACCCATATAATTGAGGTCAGTTTATAGTTTAGTTTAGTTATTAGTTTCGGTTTATAGTTTTTTTAAAACAAAATCAATTATCTGTTACCTGGTGTGATAATAATAATTTAATTGTATTGTCATTCTACCAACACAAGCTAGGTTCGTAGTTATCCCACCTGCTATCCACCAACCAACACAAGCTAGGTTCGTAGTTATCCCACCTGCTATCCACCGCTTACATACATAATAAGATAAAATAATGTTTTAATTCATCTAAAAAACAAACAGGTTGTACTTACCTAATTAACTATTTAAGATGTAGTAATCTGAGAAGATATTAAAAGTTTTAATAAAGTGAACTAGACAGAATTCTCACGTAGATTCATTAAAAGTCTGAGTAAAAACTTTTCATTCAACATCATTCTCATAGCCATTTTATGGTATACTGAATAAGCTTAATAAAGCGTAACAAATATCTAAAATTTCAAGTAAAAGTGTTGTAAAATGGAAGACAAATCCAATAAATCCAAACTCGACGTCATTGTTTCATTTCTTATGGCCAACTTCTCTCTTCATCATCAGAACAGCTCAACGGTGCAATGGCAGTGCACTGTCACCGAATTTACATAGGCATGCCAAATTTAGAGTCAGAGTCAGAGTCAAATCGTTTATTTCTTTAGACTAACAAAATAAGTACTTAGACAAGTAAAATTTTTACTATGTTATATAGCTTGATAAATAGTTCTTACTATCAAACAAGAAATAAGGTGCAATTGACTCTAATTCACTTCAATTTTTTGTCCAAGTTAGCTCAATAGATTGAGGATAACCCGTCTAAAATTTAGTTGCAAGATTTGTTCGACACTACTAGCAGAATAATTCAAACATGTCTTGTACATATTTGAATTATTCTGCTTGCGATAACTTGAATTAGCATGCTGAATATACCGCAACCTCAACAGCCTTTTTGGTCCACTGCTGGTCGCAGGGCTCCCCCTGATAAGCGCCTTATTCGCGTTTATCTCATGGAGGGAAGTGCCCAAAATCCAGCTGGGCATGCGGATCTTAGTTTGGTGGTATAATTGTTCTGCAGGGGGATATCCCTTAGTCGCCTCTTACGACACCCTCTGACGAAACCCGCAGAAAGAGTTGATAAGATGACGAGCTGAGACGACTTTGGGGAATTTGCAACCTGAATTTATTTTAGAAGTAGGTATGTATGTATAATACATTATACCAGTGAATTTAAATGAAATAAGGTAGTATACTGCGTCTGTAATATTATCCAGACGCCTCCTTCAAAAACCCATTACGTGAATTATTCGTGATTAACTTCAGTAACGTAAAACGTAGACGTTAATGAATCACGTCACGTGACAGCATAACGGATGCCTGCCACTTGTCAATTTACGAGTAGTCGTGACTTCGCCCTTCCGTAACGTTAAGAAGGGAAATTGTTAGGGACTCGCTATATTTCTCCGTTATAGTGAATTCTAGTTTCTGCCTGCGGTTTGGCACGTTATTTTTTTCTATGGAAACGTTAAAAAGCCGTTTAAAACCTTATCACGTAAAATTATCGTTCCTAAACCGACTTTAGAGACAACCATTTTTTTAGCAAGGCCAACGTCGTTTTCATCCAAATATCCTGGACCCACATAAAGGGGTAGGTTTATTCCAAGAAATAGTTTAATATGAATAAAATGCTTACCTAAATAAAAAACTCTTATATCCATCCAAACGGGGACACTATGACAGTAAACATTTTACGCGCAACAAAGGTCTCTAGAGCCGATCATTTACGTGTGTAAGATGTACCGAAAGTGCCGAAACTACGGTTCTTTATGTGTACTTCACAAAACTCATACTCGTTTGAGAGGGGAGGAAATGAGACCAAGGTTGGACCTTATTTATAAGTTCAAAAAAAGAACGCGTATCTAAAGCCGATCATTTACGTGTGTAAGATGTACCGAAAGTGCCGAAAGTACGGTTCTTTATGTGTACTTCACAAAACTCATACTCGTTTGAGAGGGGAGGAAATGAGACCAAGTTTGGACCTTATTTATAAGTTCAAAAAAAGAACGCGTATCTAAAGCCGATCATTTACGTGTGTAAGATGTACCGAAAGTGCCGAAAGTACGGTTCTTTATGTGTACTTCACAAAACTCATACTCGTTTGAGAGGGGAGGAAATGAGACCAAGGTTGGACCTTATTTATAAGTTCAAAAAAAGAACGCGTATCTAAAGCCGATCATTTACGTGTGTAAGATGTACCGAAAGTGCCGAAAGTACGGTTCTTTATGTGTACTTCACAAAACTCATACTCGTTTGAGAGGGGAGGAAATGAGACCAAGGTTGTACCTTATTTATTCGTAGTTCAAAAAAGTTTCATAATTAAAAAAAAGTTTATTTTAAAAAAGGTGTAAAACAATTGAGTTAGAGCTCTGTCTTCTGTGGTAGCTACGATATAGCTGTGTTACAGGAGACATTTACTTACCCTGTGTACTGTGACTTAATTTACCAAAATATGAACTTAGGTTTATAATGTTTTTGATAAGCGCCCTATTGGCCTTTATCTCATGAGGGTAATGCTCATAGTCCCCACGCTGGGTATGCAGGTTGGGGATCACAGTTCGTTGGTATAATTGTTGTGCAGGTGGCGCTGCTGCTCACCTCTGGTGGATATCCCTTAGTCGCCCCTTACGACACCCACGTGAAATTTGGTGCAAATTCAAAACCGTCACCACACAGCTGAAAGGAATTTTTGGAAATTGGTTTATGTAAGTAAAGTGCCGACCTCGTATGGTACGTATTTAGTCGTATATTTTATGACCAAATAAAGTTTTAAGTTATAATGCATCATCAATAATATCAGCATATTTTTGTCCTCTCCTGGACTTAGCAAATAATAATGTATGAACTTCGATCATTCTAAAAATTCTTCAATGTTCATAATCTCTCTTCTGACTTCTAATTGCAACGAATTGAGAGCGATTAAAGGCCGCGAGCAAAGCGTGCTCGCGGTTTGCTCGCTGCGCACTCGCCTCGCTTTGAAACGGACTCGTTGCACATTTGCCTTGCATGCAAATTACCAGTGAGTATTTAAGGTTCTAAAAATGATGATCAAAAAGTCTTAGGCCCGTATTATGAAAGCTTGCTCAGTCTTCAATCTCTGTTTGAGTAACGCTTTTCTATAGCATAAATGTTGCTCAAGCATAACTCGATGACTGAGCAAGTTTTCATAATACGGGCCTTAGTATAGTACAATGAATGTAAGTACACTTAGAAAAGGACATGTTATAAAATTACACACTGACAATGAAATAAAGTGATATTTAGGTTAATGTCGCTTCGGTATGACGTAACCTTCAACCCTCGCAGCCCTTTACATCAAATGACAGATCATGTGAGCCCATCTTATTGGCGCCCTACTTAATATTATACACGCGAAACTTACTTACTTGTAAACATGTATGTACGTATATGTCTGTTACTCTGTCACGCAAAAACTACTAAACTGATCGGGCTGAAAATTTTCTACACTTTGCTTTTCATACATACAGGTTGTTCGAGGCCTGGAATTCAAAGGCTACTTTTACTTTTTATCCCATAAAGCTTTCCAAACTCTTAGCTCTAGAACTACCTTTGCACAAAAGCATAGCTCTTTTCTAGCCCCATATATCTACAACAAAATAAATAAAACCATCTTTATAATAGACCTGTCATATAACGATTGTAAATTAAAACTTAATGATTACCTTAAATCCCTAACCTATGACCAGACCGAGGACTTATTTCATAGAATATCCTGAATTACCATCCTAATCCCCTTTACACATAATTATCCACCTAGTAACTTTTAAGTGTTTTATTATTCCCACCCTTCTTCCATTTTTAGGCTAGGTGTTGTTTCTGTATAAATTAGATTTTTTGTATCATTAGTTTTTTTTTTGTATAATTAGAGATGCATATCCTTATTTTCTAAATTAATATTAAGAAAATAAAATTAATTTCTAAATATTTCCATTTTAGGCTAGGTGTTATTTCTGTATAAATTAGATTTTTGTAACTAGATATGTATTTACTTATTTTCTAAATTTAACTTAGGCACTATAAGACCTTGATATAAATATATGGCTACCACCGTTAGTACACTATTGTGAGGAAAAAACCTGAGTTAGCCAGAGCAGGAGCCCTTCGTTTCTTAATACAAGTTTCGACTTAGTAAGAACGAGCAACTCAGTAGCGATGCCTAAATTGGGTCTTTTACACACATCTGGTACCAACTATCTGAATAATAAACTGTACCTACCTTTATTTGTAAATGTGTGATTTAAGACGAAATAAACATTTTATATCTTTTATATCTTTATATCTGTTCCCGTGGGATGGGCGTGCGAAGCCCCGGGGTGCAGCTAGTAGGAAATATTTCTAGATCTGTGACACAATAGAAAATTCAGTATTATTTTTTTGTAATTAAATATAGTCTCAGCTTCTAGGAAAATATAATGTAGATGGATAGATGAGCAAATTTGTAAATTAAGATGGGTACGGAATCAATGTATTTTTAAACGAAGTTACTCTTTGTTGCCACCAAGCTCTATTTTTGCATAGAACTACTATACCTAGAGGTATAAAAAAATTGCTTATTTAGGTATGAGAAAGTATACGATGGAAAATTTCTAAAATTTCCTGTGTTAAATCATAAAATAGGCGGCGGCGGCGCCACATTGGCTTAACTATGTGCATTAACTCGTCATGCCTGTTTGGCCTATTTCGTCACTTTCCCAACACGTCCGATAAAAATCTATCTAGGTACAGTTATTTTCTACGACTAGGTACTCATTCGCTCCAGGCATCTATGTATGATCCAACCTTCATCCCTGGCACCCCTTAACGTCACACGACAGATATCTGTTACATGTGAGCCCATCTTATCTGCGCCCTTGACCTTAACCTCAGGGACGGTCTCATGAGATAAGAGTTTACGCGAATCTTTTTATGATGATGCCCATGCAGCTTGTTGGTTAAATGTTTAGAATTCAGTAAACATTGTACGTAGTGAACGCTTGGCCGGATGTCGCCCAGTTCCACACCGTTAGACTTAGATATGCAAAGATTGTATTAGTTGATAAGCAATAATCTTGCTAGTGGTTTCTTTTTCACTTCTTCCACTAGGCCTAACAATTTAAGTGAATTAGAGTCGATTGCACCTTATTTTCTTTTTTGATAGCAATGACTATTTATCAAGCTGTTTATAATAGTAAAAAGTTTGTTTATACATTCTGTGTTTATCGTACCACTAACATCGCCTCGTGGTTTCACCCACGTAGTTCCCGTTCCCGTAGAAATTCCGGGATAAATTATAGCTTTTGTTTCTCCTGAAAAGTAAGCTTTTGAATAATGAAATATTTTTTTCAATCGGTCCAGTAGTTTTGGAGCCTGTTCAATACAAACAAACAATGAAATTGAATGTTTCCTCTTTATAATTTTACTATGGTATAGATGAAAATTTTGAAATGATTGTGTTCATAAAATATTCCCACTATGGGCGCCCTCATAAGATACACATTCTATAATAAGCTTCCATCTGAAGCAACTGAGCTCCTTATTCGTAAATTTAAACTGTACATAAAACGAAATCTTATCAAGAAAGCCTATTACTCCGTAGATGACTACGTCAATAATGTTAATGCTTGGCCGGATGTCGCCCAGTTCCACACAGACAATAGTATGTAAGACCAGTTAGACATAGTTATCCTAAGATTGTATTAGTTGATAAACGATAAACTTGCTAGTGGTTTCTTTTTCACTTCTTCCGCTAGTGACCATAAAATTGAAGTGAATTAGAGTCAATTGCACCTTATTTCTTTTTTTGATAGTAATTACTTTTTATCATACTGTTTATATAGTAAAATAAAATTATGATAAATTTGATTAATATTCTGGTGGTATTCCCACGTATTTCCCGTTCCCGTAGAAATTCCGGGATAAAATATAGCCTATGTCACTCTCTGAAAAGTAAGCTTTTGAATAATGAAATATATTTTTTAAATCGGTCTATTAGTTTCGAAGCTTGTTCAATACAAACAATCAAATTGAATGTTTCCTCTTTATAAATTATTATAGCATCGATGAGAAATTTTGAAATGATTGTGTTCATAAAATATTCGCATTATGGGCTACCCCCATAAGATACATCGCTGCTTCCCTGCAAAACAGCCTCAAATCAAAATTTCTATTTTTTCAGGAGAGCCTGTCAAAGTTTTGCAACTCATTTTTTTTAGTTTTTTGCATGTTTATGTTTTATATTATATAAATGAAGTATACCACCTGTGCCTTTTGTCCCTTAACCCTTGTGTATTTTTAATTTTAGAGTAGCTATTACTGAAACACGGATAAAGTATGATAAGTCTGTTTAGATTATAAAAAAAATACATTTTTGTCTATTAAATTATTAAATCAAATGGCGCAAGTGACAAAAAATAGTTAGTTTATTTCGAAAAATAAACATTAAGTAGTCAAAACATCAAAACTAATCAAAGAAAGGAATAACATACTAAACTATGAAAAATTCTTATTAAAAATTAGGCCTTACAGGCATCATTCTCTAATAACGACAGTTCCAAAAATGTATTAAAATAACTATAAGATTAAAAGATCCTGTTTAAGATCTTTGTTTTAATACTATAATAGGAACAGAACACTCATTGACACCTCTGGCTCCTTCTCCCTCATGCTAAACAAAGCAAGTGGTATTTTTGGTGCCAAGTTCAGTGATTGTAAAGTTTAGCACATTCAATCAGTGTTGCCAGAAGGTTACATTTCTTACATTTTTCGTAACTTTTGACCCTCTCGCGTAACATGTCAGTAATTTTTATATCTAAGGCGATTTTCGTAACTTTTGAGAATTACGAGATTTTTAACACGTACTAGATTTTATTGCAAAAAGTTTACGGACGCATCCAAATCAAATCAAATCAAATTCATTTATTTTGCGAAACATGGGTAACAGAATGTAAGATTAAAATAGAATGAGCACAACCATGATCAGCTTTAAAGCATGCAATGTAAATGTATGTTATACAATGTTCTAATAAATACAGTGTTCAAATTAATACAATGTCAATATCTAAATTAGTTATTATTAATATGTAAAAGAATTATCTTATTCTAGAATTTATCCATAAATTGGACATAAATTGAACGTAACAATCCAGAAATAGTCGTCTAAATAGAATTTTACTCCTTAACCCACTCAGAGATGGCATTCTTCCATGACAGTGAAACAACGTATTTCTGGATGGATTAAACTTGATTTAGCTTGAGCGTGTGCGCGCACGTTCTTGGTGAGGGCGCAAACTTGCGAAGAGGGAAACGTATGCGTTCCGGGTTTCGTCACAATCAATTCAAACAATAAGAAAACTAATGGCTGTGTTAAAAAAAATAAAGCATGCCGCTAGCGAGTCATCTACACAATTCATCTACACAATTTACTATGCGCTATGAGAATCTATACTTACATATTGTGCTACAGCATGGGGCGGGGCAGCTAAAACCCATCTACTCCCTCTAGAGAGAGCGCAAAGGGCAGTACTCAAGGTAGCCTTTTCAAAACCTTACAGGTACTCTACAGTTGACCTTTACGCGGACTGTAAACTACTCACTGTTAGGCAATTGTGTTTACAGCATTTTGTTTTGAGACGGCATCGAAAAAGCCCAATGTTGGACGAGACATCACTCAGTAAGAGGCGGAAGGATCGAATATATACAACACCACACTGTAATACCCAATCAGCACAAAAACATTTTCCTTTTTTGGCCCCGTACGTCTATAACATCATAAGCAAACAAATCTCTTTAAGGGAACTAACTTATACTGAGTGCAAAGTAAAGACTAAAACATACTTGCTTAGTCTAGATTACAACAACACGGAAAACTTGCTTAAAATTGTATCCTAATTATTAGTGCAATACACAGAACCCCACAATTAAACACAAACATAAAAAACAAACATTCTCCAAAACACACAAACATACAAACAACCACGCACACATACAATAAAACACACACACACGATCCCTCGCGTCTACATCACAAGTTGCAAAACTTAGTTAGAGCGAGGAGTTGAACCAAACGGAGAAATAGGTCTGAACTGAACACAATAGTTATTTTATTTTTCTAATAATTTATGTTACTTGTAAGACCTTCAGAAATAAACTATTTATTTATTTATTTAATAAAAAGAGATGATAAAATATCATCGAAGATAACTGAAAGTCTATTGCTTTTTACATTGCGACGTTCTTGCCTTTTATCGGCGGAGCCCTTTTAAAATAGTTTGTTGAACAGGTAAGTAGGTACGTAAGAGTTATATACGAATCGAATATTAGTAGTTATTTCAGTGTATAACTAACAGATGCACCACCAAGGGCATAGCGAGCAGCTTTTGTGTCCTCGATGTGGTCTGGAGCTGAACCCACGTTTAAGTTTGCGTGCATGCAAAAAACTACAAAATATCGAACGAAACGACAATTTTTTCACGACTCGCTTCGCTCGCCGGTAACCTCTTGTGCTGTTTCGGGTTCCATTTTTAATAATACCTACATGGTCTCGGGCTCACCATAAGATCATTTTGACCACCACCGCGAAAACTTGACGAAAAAGTTTTTTTTGCGGCTCGCTCCGCTCGCCGATGAAAAACGGCTCCGTGTGGCTGGCAGCGTAAGAGAGAGGAGCTTTCATGTACACAGCCAGGGCCCGTACTCTTAATAACGAAATCGAACTTTCTGATTCGATTACGTGATAAGCTAATCTTATGTGAGGCAAGCCACATAAGAGTTGATTTTGGACGACAACGAACACAAATCCTCGATTTTTTTTTCCGAGTACACCAGATGTTAAAATTGACGTGGATTCTGTAGGGCAGAGCTGTTGCTAATTTTTTTTGTTGTTAATTGTAAAACAGTTAAAATATTTCATAACTTTGTTGTCGTTCTAAGAATACCTCACCTCAAATGCGAAAAGGCTGCGGCTCACTCCACGCACCGATGTTCATTTCTTAATAATTCTCTCAGTCACAAACTCTTTAAAATTGTCAGCGCTCTCTTTGCTTGCAGGTTTTTTTTCATATCCTTCTACCACTGCACACTTATTATTCCACAAAATCCGGAAAAGTCCGTAAAACATTTGCGGCTTGCTCCGCTCGCCGTGGTTTATTGATGACCGTGGTGCGTGACCCTTTCTTGCCCCAAAGTCTTGCTGGCTGCGACCGCGCCTTTTGTACCCCCCCCCCCCTTCACAGAATCGTAGTTCTAACTAAATAAATTAAATGATTTGTCGCCGGAGTAAGACCCCAAAAACATGTAACTTTTTTAGCTAAAATGTAACATTTCAGGTAACAAAACGTAACTTACGACTCAAGGGCCCTGGCAACACTGCATTCAATTTTGAGATGTAGTAAAAGACCTTTCACCTTTCACCTAGAGGACACGGCATTACTGCTTACAAATCGTAGACTTCAACAAAGTTGTTGCTGACATTTTCCTTATCTTTTTCTTTTTCTTCTCTTTTTTTGGTTGCCAAAAGAGATATTGAATTCATTAATGAATATGTTGTAATACGCCTGGTAGTAAACAAGCGTTTGGCTACCAACTCACTTTAAGAAAGCGAAGATCTACCCTAGATTTGAAGACTCCAAGAAGAGAAGGAAGACAGATGCAGGAAGTTAATTCCACTCTGTGGCTGTGGATATTATGAAAATAGAAGAGAATCTCTTGGTTCGACACTGTGGTATGTCGACCAGGAATGGGTGGTATGATTTGCGTCTGCTGGTCCTATGATGGAAGGGAGAAGATGGGACAAGGTCGTGCAATGTTTGCGCACAATCACCAAAGTGGTACTTGTAGAACACTGACATTCTGGCAACACGCCGCCTGTGATCGAGGCTTTGTAGGCTAGACTTTGTAAACGAGACATCATCTACAAGTCTAACAGCGCGTCTTTCAATCGAGTCGAGAGCTTCAAGTTGGTATTTAGCCGAGCCATCCCAAAGGTGGCAGCAGTACTCCATGCTAGTTCGGACTCGTGCCTTATATGAACTAAGGAGCTGTCCCAGCGTGAAGCACCGCCGAACCTTAGCCAGGACGCCCAGCTTTATCCCATCAAATTTGGCCTTCGACTCGATATGGGGCATAAAATGTCGATGGAATCATTTTCTAATCACTGTCTTCTACCACAAAGTAGGGGCTTCCTGGCTTCAAAATGACGCCGTAATCATCAAGAATTGATAGACTAGATTAGACTAGCTAGCTATTGGTATCAAATGAATTAACAGATTGGGCGTAATTTTGAAAGAGTGTTCGGTACAAGTTGTTCTTCTTATACTTGAGAAATGTTATGAGTTGTTGTTGGTGAATGCCAAGTCCGGTTTTCTGTGACCATTCCTTACATCCTATGAGCTCTGCTTTCTATCCTGTAATTTATTTTACAAATAAATAATCCACCGCCACTAAAATCTTACTGAAACCACAAAGTATGCCCGTAATTTTCTACCTATAATTTCCTATCAAGACATTGTACATATTTTACTGTAATTAAAAAGCTATAAAGAAAACTTAAAATAAGAAAACATTACAAAAACAATGCCACTGTACTAAAATCTATAATAGGTATAATTTGATTTATGGACGTTTATCACTTAAACAAACCACCGAACTGATCAGTCATTAACTTCACTTCATATAGATGTAGACAAGATTAACACATAAAATGCTTTAAGTCCAAGAAAAAAGCGTTCAGAGCTGCCAGCAGAAGCTACTTATGTAAAAAAAACGTTTTAGTTTTAAGGGTTCTTCCTAAAATGACGGTAAAATGATATCAAACACTGCCACATTTCAAGAACGACTTTTTTGATTAGAAAAACATAAGATTCTACCTAATATTACTATATTCAAAGCAGTAACATTCAAAAATGACAATATTGATTTTAAATAATTATTACATACTTGCTAGCATTTATAAAAAAAGCCGCCTCATCACAAAATAAGGCACCTTAGTTGAAAACATAATTTGTGGTACTTACATGAAATTTTAGATCAAAGCAGCCTCATCTTAAAAAACGACAATTTTGCTTATAATTTTCATTACAAAATCACCAAATTATTAGGAATGTGACCCCTTAGCACATAAGTGACGTGCCCACACGGCGATGTCCTGGTTGCAACTAACAATAAGGCCGTGTAGCTCCGAACTAACCGACCAAATTAGGTAGAACCAAAGGGGCGTTTGTGTATTTTTGTGAAAACTATCGCTAAAAGCCTGGGTGTCTTTTTCACACAGCATAAAACGACTAATTTAATAAGCATTTTTGCAATAAAAACGATTTTAGACATTTTTGAGTTGAGGCTGTGTTGCAGGGAAGCAGCGACATGTCAACAAGGCGCTTATCAGGAAGGCTGCGTCCAGCAGTGGACCAATTATAGGCTGTTGAGGTTAAGGTGTGTCTTTTATTGTTGTAAATGGTATGTTACCGTTTTAAATCTGACTAATAAAATAAATAAATAAAGGGTATCGACCGTTCACAAAACTATTTCATGTAAAAGTTCAAAGTTTGCCCCTGAGAACGTGCGATGATATCAGCAATACCTTTCCTTTTACAAGCTCCTTACTTACTTGTACTTCTCTTCAAAGGGGCAAAGGAAATCAAAGAGCTTTGGAGGGAAAGCCTTTTGTATGTTATTTTCGGAATCGATACGGATAGGGTGCAAAGGCGGTTTACATATCGGATTTTAACAATAAATAACAACGGATTATACTTTTTACTAAAGAAACTTTCGTAGTTTGAAGAAATCATTATGAATGTAAGCGGGTTAACTGCGAACCTTGTTTGTGTTTCTTTGCGAGAAGGGATGCGGTACCGCACTCACCCTGAAGATGGGGATGACAGTTAACCCGCTTACATGCATAGATAGTCAGATAGTTAGATAGTCATTTTATTGGTAAAATCATTTACAATTCATAATGAACGTAATATACTCATATATTTACGTTTGCAAAGATTTAAATCGTTACATAGGCCCTTTTCGTAGTGAGACCGTGCCGTGTTTGTTACCAAACGAAGTTTGTGAGCTCACATACTTGTTCTTGTCATTTGGTTTCAGTGAATTGTATGTTTTTATGGTGCGCTTGTTCACAAATATTGGTGCTATGTGATTGCACAATAAAATGCAATATTAACAGTTAGGTTTATTGAAAAACAATATTATCTACTCATAGTGTGCGTGCGGCACTTTATTAACGCACACATTCGAAGAAAATGCCACAGTTTTTGAGCGTAAGGGTATCTAACAAATTATATCTTTGTGTACGGTGAAACCGCATCATTCTCTCGTGTCAGCATCTTTCCCTTATTGTAGCATTATCAACGCGCGCGTTCGCATCAGTTCATGTTAGCCCATCACACCGGGCGCGTGTCCCATTATATCAATATCATTAACTCGGTAGGGTCGCCAAATATCGTCCCTTTTTTGTAAAACAAAGCTAAAAAAATAAATAAAAATACCACAGTAATAAATGAAACGCCAAAAATTAGGTTCAATATTCCTTTATTCTTAAAAATAATCAAAAACGCGTTAACATTGTTAGAAAAAGTTATACCACAGTAATAAATGAAACGCCAAAAATTAGGTTCAATATTCCTTTATTCTTAAAAATAATCAAAAACGCGTTAACATTGTTAGAAAAAGTTATAAAATAGCTTTAACAAAAATTCTCAAATTATGAAAATATATTTTTGGGCTCCTAATTACGTCCCGGGGACGATATTGAGATCACAATAATCAATACGTGAACTAGAACTGTACTTCTCCTTTTCTTTTATAAAAAAAATTGGACTTAACTATCATAATAATATCTAATCAGTTCTTTCTTAATTATTTTAATCATTGGTAAGGTACAAGTAGGTAATTCTAATTCTCCAAACAAATAGTGCAGACAAATTTTGGTCCTGGATTTTCAACGCAATCTTCGTGCATCCATTGGAAACATTGAATGCATCTTATCCATTTTTCTCCCTTTTTGTCTTGAGAATAGGTATTATGACAAACAGGGCATTCAGCGTCATCATTCTCGCTATCTTCTTCGTCAGTGGAAACCAAAACGGGGTCATCATCATCAGATGATTCTTCCTCAGAAGACTGTGCTTTTCGTCGCTTTTTGGTTTTATCTTTATTGATTCCAGCAGATTTATTTGGTGTCTTTTTTACGTTTTCCTTTTTTTTTCTTCCCGCAACTCTTTCATTCTTCTCTGTCTGCTTCTTTTTTGCTTCCATTATTTCTTGTTTATGTGGTGAGGTCGTGACTACCATCGCTTTCCCTCGTCTTGTTGAGGTTGAAGGTTGTTCAATTACCGGAACTGGATGCACATCTGATGGATCTATAAATGGAGATGAAGGAGTTACATCCGGTTGTGATAATGGAGTTGTTGGTCTTTCCATTATGAAATGTGAAGAGGACGACGCAGCATTTGTGACGGTGCTGTGTTGTTTGCATCGGTCGAAGAAGGAGTATTAGGAGAGTCGTCAAAAATGTTTTCATCCCAATTTTCCAGACACCAATGTTTCTAGAGATTTTTCAGTATTTTTGACGTAATCTTTCAAAGTAGCTCTTGGAACTTCAAATAATTTTGCTGCCTTTTTATAGCCCATTTCATTCGCTCGTACGGCTTCAACAGCTTTTTTCATTGCTCCAGCATCCCACAGTTTTCGTTTCGGCATCTAAGAAATAAAAAAAAAACATTCTAAAGTTACATGTAAAATAAAGTGACATGACCGTTGTGTTCACCATACGAGATCCTAATACCGTCCCGGGGACGATATACGGTTCACGTAAGGGGACGATATTAGGAAATTTCTATTTATTTTGTCGCAACCATTTAAACAAAAAACGTGTCATAACCTGTAAATTTTACTTAATCGATTAAAATCTGAGATATTAATAGTTAGTTTGACAAAAAATTGCATCAATAAGTCAGGTATCTTAATATTTTATGGAATCCGAGAATATTTCAATGAAAAACTCACCTTGAACACTTTTTTTGATTTTCGAATATCTGTCTGTACGAACGTCGTGGCGCACTCACTCTTACACAATGGCCGACTGACGCAACTAGCTTTCGGTTCGCGTCACTGATAATAGATGGCGGTTTTTAAAACAGTAGATATTGAAGGGGACGAAATTAGGTTTGGGGACGATATTTGGCGACCCTACCTTATTGGTTCAAATAAATCCATTTATCAATAATTGAGTTTTTGTTACACCTTTGTGATAGATAATGTTAATTATTAACATTATCTATCATTTTTAAAGGTGTAAGAGACCTTACACTTTATTCGTTATTGAAACGAATAATGACTTTTACTCTTAGCTATAAGACTGCCTATAATCAGAAGGTTATTCTAAGATTTTTATAAAGAATAAAGAACGTAAGAAAATCAATTTATTAGTTTACACAAAAAATAAGAAAATGTAGAAAGTTTTAATTTTATGTATGTGACACCAAACAAAAATTTGGTGTTGGTATTGTTACAAAAAAGTGTTTATTCAATCACCTTATGATTTATGGAAAGCTATTTGATAAAATTATAAATGGGTCCACAACATATCAGTTTCTAAAGCTATGGGTAGTAGTAGGTAGGTAAGGTATTGGTAATCTAAGAAATCAAATGTTATCCCAAAAAATGTCGAACCCGCGCCGCATCTTCACCTCAGTATTGGGAAGTCATAACCACTAGACCACAAAAACCGTCGAAGTCAAAAAATTTCGTGATATTATTGATTTACTTATATCAGTTTCTAGTTTCTGTCCGCGGCTTTGTACAATTGGTTTCTCTGAAAGCTTTTAAAGGTGATTTCCGTTTCCATAAGATATGACATATGGGGTAAAAAGTCTTGTGTTTGATTCCAGGATTAGAATGACCTAAACGAAATACGTCTGAACAGCCAAACATTCACTTATACTAGCAGCGCTCCGCGGCTGCGCACTCGTTGTTCCTATGGAAACGCATTTAATGGGATATTTTTTTTTTACTTTGATAGGCTCTCTGGTGTTATTAAGTAAATTATGTTAAGTTAGTGTAAGCTGTTGATTTTCCAATTAAATAAATAAATAAATAAAAAGTAGCCTTTGTTGTTTGCGCGTGCAACGCCGCGGATGTCGCCACATTCGGGAAGATAGGTTATGTTCTCCCAGCACTTACTCAAAAATTGGCATGTGTTACAACTACACGCAAACACATTACGCTCACATTTATATTTCCATCCTGTGCAATACAAAGAACAACAAAGATGGAAAGACCTACCTAAAACCGCAGTGAGACCGAGACAACAATATTTCTCGCTAGTTCGACCGCCCATGCTGCCGGTCAGACGGTGACTGAGGTGGGAGCACACAATTTTACACAATTTGAGGTTGCCACTATCGAGAAACCAGTACCTCATCTTCCCTTTTTAATAAATCAATGCCTAAGAGATACAGTCTGCTGGGTCATGATTATGCAGACACTTTTTTGAAGTGAATCGTATGAAATAATATATTTAGAAAAAAATTACATTGAAAAATACTGCTCCAGTTAATGTGTGGATTTACAGGCACAACCTAAAAAGATAACGATGTAACGGCGAGATTTCCGGAGATAATATAATATTCCTAACAGGTCCTATCTCAGCTACGGTAACACTTAGGGTATTGATTATATCGGAGAAATGTAGCCCATGCCTATGGTTCAAATAGCGATTACGCTCGTCACCTATGTTGCCTACATAGGTGACGCACTGTTACATATTCGTCTCACTCTTCCAATAAGGTTTACTGGACGAAAACAGATGAAAAGAGAAAGCTCGCCTTTGCTATCATAGCCTTGTTTAAAGTTTATCAGTACCTATTCATGCAGAAATTATGAAACAAAATTATTCATAACGGATGTAAACGGTATAACTACGAACCTTATTTGTGGAAGAACACCAACGTTTGAACCATGAATTTTTCGCACTACGATAGTTTTTATAACCAAAATTATTTCAAAGCCAACTAACACTACACATAAATCCTTTGAACATATAGCTCTATTTACGATACTATTCTCTTTTCACACAGAATCGGCAGTCAAACGAGTTAGGATAAGGTTTCAAAGACATTACTCAAAGCCAGGAGCTATAAAATAAAGGGAGTTAAATTCTATCACCTGGATGCAAAACGTTGGGAATATTATCTCCATTTTAGAACGGATTTTGTCACCTTACTTTAGTTTTTGAATGCTGTATTGTTATTTATTCAGACTAATATACGTTTGCAAGGCACCAAAACGGATAAAACATTAAAAAAACGTGGCAGTTTTCTGCCGCTTACTTGTCAAAGTCATCTCCAATGGATAGTTCCCAGCTGATCACGCTGGATCTGATCACGGCAAACTGCGCCAGAAAGTTTCATCTGATCACGCCATACTAATTGTGCACAACCTAATAATTTACGTTTGTTGTCATAATAAGTAGTTTTTCATTGTTAAATAATGACGAATATTATTATTAGTGTATGTTTATTATATAATAATATTTAGATTCATTGCTTTGAGAGTTGAAACAGTGTCGAGGCGAAAAAAATTACATTATGGTATGTATATGATCAGATTTATCTCTGTTTTCAAAATCAGTTTTATTTTCTGATCACAGCGAACTATGCCTATTCAATGGCTAATCTCCCACAGATGTAAAGTACATGTCTAAGTATTTATTTTGTACGTCTAAAGAAATAAACGATTTGACTGACTCTGACTCTGACTCTGCCCGTTGGAGCGATGATCTGTAAAGACTGCAGGAAATCTATGGCCAAGGATGGATAGAGCAGGCTTTCACCGCCACAAACATCACCATACTAGATATTAGTTATAAAATTAATTTATATTACTCTGACATAAGCATCTTTTAATATTAGTTGGAGAAGCCACTGGCTCCTGAAACACAGTTCTCTAACTAGTTCAGGAGCCTATGGACTCATACTGTCTGTAACACTAAATACTATGTCAATAAATACATTTTTTACTTTTACTTTTATACATTGCGATATATTTGTATTTAAGCGTACGGGGACGGGGCCGCTACACGCGCCGCGTCTCCGTAAACAACATCTAAGTTTAACCACAGTATTTGAGCATAGAATTTGCACCAACCCTACTCTTCCCACGGGTGTCGTAAGAGGCAACTAAGGCATATTTACCGGAGACGGGCAGCAGCGCCTCCTGTCGAACAATTCTGTTATCAAACTGCAATCCCCAACAGCGTGGGGATTATGGGCATGACCCCCCATGTGATGATAGCCAATACAGTCGCTTATCAGGTGGCGGCCTGTGTCCAGCAGTGGACCAATATAGGCTGTTGACCAATGAAGGACGCCCTCCGGCTAAATGGGATGACCTGGAAAAGACTGCAGGCAGATACTAGAAGCGGCAAGTCGACAAAAGGGCGCTATAGCTCTCATTAGGAGCGGCCAATATAATAATAAATATCGATGATAATGATCATGAAAAGATTCTAGGATAAAACCCTCTGATTGAGATGAATTAGATCTCATCTAAAGCCCTGAGTTTACTTCAACACCACGGGGCAAAGTACAATAGATTTCCAATGCAATTTGTGGCAGATACGAGACTCAAGGGCGGTCGGGCACATTTTGTTCATTTCACAGGTCATTACCCCCCTTTCGCGCCATCGGGCTTTTCTTCCGTACCTACTCGATGACTACGATACCTGTTCGGTTAATCGAGTGACTGCGACACGTGCTCGGTTAATCAAGTCCCCCAAACTCTGATACAAAATAAATTCAAATAATTGTTTGTGAACCAAGGTATGTAAAAAGGTTTCTGAAAGTACCAACCCTTAAAAGTAAACAAAAACTGATAACAATAATCAACTTTTCTACTATAAAAACTATCGTAGTTTGACGAATTATTACCTCAAATGGTTAACTTTTACATGTAGGTTAAACAAATTGACTAAGAAGAAAATCACATTTTATATATAAATAGATGTTTATTAATATTAAATTGTACTTCAGAACAAGTTATCAATGAATTTGGAAATGTTATTGTGTTACATATTAAAGATTAAATCAAGAAGCTCACCTTTTAAAATATAGCTTCTTGGATGAAATAAACATTTTTTGAATCATAATTCAAATGTTTTTTAAAACGACTTAAAATCATTTAATTTCAAATCAACTCAACCTTAAAATATGATCCTATTTAAATACAATCTAATCTATATACAACATATTTATAGACAATAATATCTTACACACCTATACACAAATGTATTTACTATTTCTCTAATACATGCAACTATCCATACTACTAGTTTTTATTGCTTTTGTTTTTTTTTTCTCCCACCGTTTGTTTTTATGCACAATATTATACTCATCAATTCATCATGTCTTTGTCATCACGACAAGTATAGAGAAGTACAGCGCTTACTTAAATGCTTACTCATTAGATATAACATTATATACCTTTATTATCCTGAGGGAAATGCGCACGTATATCGCACTGCCACGGGGAGACAGTGCGATTATGTGGGACTCCAATACCACTAAACCCTCAGGATGCTTCCGCCTCAGCCGCTTGTGGTGGGAACATGGGAACGGTTTCTCTTCCACGAACCCACCGCGGCTGCCCGATATCAGGCCCCTCACTGGGGGGTGTGGAGCACCCCCCTTTGCAACGCGCCAGAAACACATGACGCGCCGCGACCACCTCGGATTACCTGCCAATTGGGCGCCGGACAACCCCGTGTCCGAACGCCCAAGGTCTCCCAGTGCGACGACGGGTCAGTCCAGTGGCCCCGTCGCCTGCCACACGGTCGCAGTGGATAGGGAGAGCGGCCTACGGCATACGGACAATCCTCTTCCCCTGCGACCCCACCACGTCCGCCATCAAACGGTGGCGACCCCGCCAAGGCCGCGGAAGGCAGGGAGAGCGGCGTACCGCAATGCCGGCACTCCTCTCCCGCCGCGGCCTCCACCTATCTGCGGCCATGTTGCCCATACAGCATGGCCGCCCGCCTCAGTTTCGGTGCCTCCCATACGACACCGCAACCTACTACCCCTCCAACTGGGCTTAGAGCGCAAAACCCAGAGTTGCGGTCCGTCCCGGGGCCGGCCATGTCGCCGTCTGCGTAGGCACGGCCCCATGGGTTCCTCTTAGCTTCATCGCGGGTGACGAAGCCGCGATTACTAAGCCCCCCGCCCCGGCAAGGCGGGAACCCTTCGGGGAGGAACATTATATACCTAAGTTAATACTAAGATAAACAATATAAAGTACAAAAGGGAAGCAACTGCTCTCCTGTAACACAGCTACATCGTAGCTACCACAGGAGACAGTGCTGTAACCCAATTGTTACACACATTTATGAAAATAAACGTTACACACATTTATGAAAATAAACGTTTTGTATTTTGTGTTTGTATTCATTGTGTGTAAAATAAGGACGCTGAGCCTGTACCTACGGTTCCAAATGGATATACCCTGTCCGGAAGTATCCTTTTTTTGACGACCGTTGTGGCGCGGTGGGCGAAGGTCCACCTGCGACGCTAGGTTGCGGGTTCTATTCCCGCCCCAGTACAAATGTTTGTACGATTTGTTCATAAAAAATATTTAGGACGTAATGTGTATCAGTCATCTAGTACCCATAACTAGCTCTGCTTAGATTGGGGCTAGATGATGCTATGCGGATTTTCCAATATTATTTATTTATATTTATTATATTTTTATGATTTAATGCACCACTATGAATTTCTCTAATTATTGACAAGTGATGTCATAGAAAAAGTTTCTTTTGACAGATGGAGATGAAATATTTCATTCTGTATTAGAAAATCTCTTGTTAACAATTAGATAAATTTATACTGATGCATTGTACCAAAAAAGGATATTTTTTTGGATATGCATATAGCCCCCTCCCCCCACATCTTGGATGAATTGCCCTGCCGTATTAGTATAGTTTGTCTACATAAAAGTCGTTCTTGCATCTCTATTCCTGCAATGCAACTACAAACAAATGCAACTGCAATGCAACTCTCAACAACCCAACAAAAACAAAAATAATAACAACCACTAATAAACTTGTATAGAACAGCAAAACTGATTCAAATTATTAAAGTCGGAGAGTTGAATTTCAGTTTTGCATTTAAAATCGCTTCGTGATTGGGTTGGCTCAGTTCCTAACTCGAACCGTCTGGTTGCGACAGGTTTTCATTATTTTTATGGTTTTATTGCAACCAATTTGAATAGCCGAGGGTTATTGAGATTCGGGAATGAGTGAGTGATCAAAAAGTTTTTAAATCGACTCTGTTTTTATCGAGTATGGGTAGCTTTATTGGCTTTGTTGTTCATAACATTCTTGATTATTTTATCATTTATTTAAGGAGAACCAGCAACATGTAGGTACAACAAATTAAAAATGGAAGACAATGGAAACAAAAGGATATTAACCCATACAAACGACATTCGTCACTGAAACCGTTATTTGTTAAAAACTCGGTTTTGCATGGAAATACGACTTCGTCGTTTCTGGTAGTTTCCTAGCCACCAATGACATTTGTGCGGCGGGGGAGATTGGACGCAGAACACAAGTCTAAACGACGAGTTCTGTCACATTCATATGGGCCCCGTATTAATTGTAAACATTTGTTTATAAACATCTTACTTAGCTTTTTTGCACCTAATTTAATCTATTAACAAATCTATTAAACGCCTACTACGGAACGTAGGCTAATTAATTTTTTTCTATTAAGTAAAAATCAATTTGGCATTAAATAAGGTAGAAAATGTATTTCTTGCGTCGACCTCCACGAATCTACATCTAAGCATTTTAGCAGTCCAAATTGAACAACGATTTGCTCTTTCAATTTATTTGCGTCTAAACCATTCTCAAATCTAGGACAAGTCAAGAGAGATAAGTCTTTATTGCCACAAATTCCTTTAAAATAAAGATAAATTCTCTTCCAAACTAGATAGTGCAAACGTCCCGAGAAGACGTTGATGTATAAAAATTTATCGTACGAATAAAAGGGACGCGCATAGTACAGATAAAACAGTAAGACACTGTAGATAGTTGCATTTCTGCGTATCATCTGCAGTGTAAGTGTCTAGCGGATACCTTAACAGAGGCCTATGCAGGAGCCTATAGGACTACGCTTTAATGAACCGAAATCGGTCGTAGGCAAGCCTCACCTCATCTGCAATCTTCCGGCTACCTCGAGAACATCATCTGACTATTTAGCAGATGTTTCTAGGTTGCCTTGCTCTTACTGGGCGTCCAACTACATATGTCTGTCTGCCTAAGGCCTCCAGCCATCGAATTGCCCTGGCAACATTGCTGAATCTCGCTATAAACTTCTCCCAAGAACGGTAAAAGTCACGCAGATAATATTCAAAAATTCAACCGCCTATAATAGTCCTCTGCTAAAAATTCATACGACCGTCTGGTGCCGGCTTTGAATTTGCCCCAACCCAATTCTTCCCGCGGGTGTCGTACGAGACGACTTAGGGGTATCCATTTGGGGGTGATCAGCAACGCCCCCTGCTGAACCATGCAACCATCAAACCGTGTTCCCCAATCAGCATGACCAGCGTTGGAGTTATGGGTACCCCCATGAGATAAAAGCCAATAAGGCGCCTATAATAAAATATTTATATAATTAAGTACGAGTACATGGCAAGGAAATGTAATCTTGTGAGTTATATCTGCAACAAACTACTACCACAAATGGCCGTGACGTGACCTGCCTTTGGCCTACACTGAAAACCAGTGCTGAGTAGACACACCAGGTCTACCCAGCACAATGCTGAGTGTGAGCCATATTTGCCAGCTACGCACAAAAATTAGTATTAGTTAAGAATAAATTGAGTGAAATTAAATATAATGTTGTGTAGTTTTTAGGTAAATAAAATTATTTTCTTTCTTTCTTTGTTTCTATCAGCTAGTAGCCTGAGTTCAGCAATGGACCATATAGGCTATTGATGATGAAGAGGATGAAGAAATTCATACCAGCAACAATTTTCAGTAGTAGAATCAAAGAACGGTATGGAAGAAAGGCAAAGGTGACTGCAACATGTGTCTAACAATCACAGTTGCGCTACTAGCTTATCTATGTACTAGGTAGGCAGTTAGTGGATATTGTCGACACGGCGCTGGGACGCTGGTATCTCGGATAATGGTCCGGCCGATGTCTGTCTGTTTATGGGCTTATTAGATTGTTTAGCAAACGGTCGACATCTCCTTTAAACTGGTCGGTCGATAATCCGAATCAAAAACCAACAGGCTTTCGGTCCACTATGCCTTTAGGACACAAATAATATGCGGACGAGTTGTTTCGTGAACAAAATGTACCCTAACCTGAAAATTCAGTCAAGCTGCCTAGTTAAGGATACCCGTGCTATTAAATATTAGGAGGTTGACGCTGGTATGGAAATACATTAGTTACATTTAACATGGGAACCGAGAGAGCACTTCCACGAGCCCACGTCATCGAAAAATGACGTCTGATGATTGGGTAACACCTTCAACCATGATGCGATGATTAAGGGTGTTACAGAAACTGGCAAAATAGTTTATTAAAGAGCTTTGAATCTATTAAGCTGAAATTAAATGTTAGTATTTTATAACATTATAAATGGGTTGACAATGATGGGTTTAGATTAAAGCTGTGCTGGGTGTACCCAGCGCATGTTTGAGCAATGTTTACAACAAAAATCGGCCAAGTGCGAATTGGACTCGCGCACGAAAGGTTCCGTACCATCTATAAAAACGGCAAAAAAGTCATCTCTTTTGTATGGGAGCCCCCATATATTACAATTTTTTAATGTTTTCTAGTATTTCTTGTTATAGCGCCTAAAGAAATACATCATCAGTGAAAATTTTAATTGTCCAACTATCTCGGTTCGCGAGATAAAGCCTGGTGACAGACGAACAGATATACAGACGGATCAACGGACGGAGCGAAATCTTAGTAGGGTTCCGTTTTACCCTTTGGATAAAATGGGTAAAACCTTGCTTATTTATTCATCAACGATAGAACATAGAGTAGCTAATATTTGTAAGTGTAAAATAGTATCTGAATAAAATAGCATTACCATCGTGGGCGCATCGAGATTGGACGTTACGGCTGGCCGCCCACCGCGCTGTGAAACGGGGGCGGGAAGTGTGACTTCATATGAACGTAAGAGATGTGAAACTGAGAAAATCCATGGTATTTTAAGACTGGTATACCTAAGGAATTATTGATATTGGAATTTAAAATTAGTAGTTTTAGTGCGAAGAACCGATAACTGCTGGGGTAAACGAGTTCTTGAGTGGAGATTACGACTCGGCAAATGAAGTGTAGGTTGCCCTCCGGCCAGGTGGGATGACGATTTGCGAAAGACTGCAGGCAGATTCTGGATGCGTCAAGCTGAAGACAAGGCGCTATGGCGCTCATTAAGGGAGGCCTATGTCCAGCAGTGGACTAATATAGGCTGATGATGATGATGATGATGAATTTTGAGATGGTAGTTTTAGATAAAGTTCTTGGAAGCTAATTATTTTAAAAGTACATATATCACCTTATCGGCATACCAAAATCAAAATCAAAAATTCTTTATTCCCATGAATACAATAAATGTACACTTAGATTAAACACTGATAAGAATATAAAATGATATATTTGATGATCGTACAAGCGTTTGTCTGTAGGTAGTCTTATTTAATTAACAAAGGAAATTACAATCAATTAATAGAAAATCTTTAATCGAAAAAGAAAATTGCAACGAATGATGATAATAATTTTTAAACCAGTATTTACTATTGAAACATTTATTCAACTGACTAAAACAAATAAGAACTAGTAAACTATAAATTGTAAACCTTTTTGTTCAGATCCGTAGAGCGAGAGCACTGGTGACCTGTAATACATGTTTCATAACCCTTTTCAGGCACCAGTCTCTCACAAAACAGGTTAACATTATAGTGGATCACTATCCGGTAAACATAACCTTTGTAGTTATTTATAATTATTTCTTAAACTTTGTGAAAGAGAAATAAATTATAATAATAAATTATAATAATTATTATTTTCAGGTTTCATAGATCCATACGATAGTAAATTCTTAAACAATGTTAGTTGTAACTAAATTATTAATACGACGATGAAGTTTCAGTACATCACTCCATCTAATTTATTATCTATCTGTTTATAAATGATTTTATTATCATATTATTATTTTTGTCTTGAGCGGGAATTCCGCAACCAACCTGCCACCACCTGCGTCGTAGGCGGACCTTCGCCCGCTGCGCCACAGAGGTCGACATTATTGCCCCTCATCAACCATCTAGTGGCAAGCATAATTTGGTGAATTTCGTTTATGTTTCACTTCTACCCTCTTACTAAAGATACCGTATCTTTACAGCATCCAGCGAGCCGTGAAGCTTCCAACTATGATCGTCGGGAGTGCACACCACGGGCTTTGTCTCGCGTTCTTCTGAACTTAGATTATACTGGACAAGGTTTAAAAATATTAAGAGTAAATTTTATAAGCTAGCTAGATCAAATCAGCTTCCAAACCCAACTTCTTGACGACCTCTGTGGCGCGATAAGCGAAGGTCTGCCTACAACGCCGGAGGTTTCGGGTTCAATTCTCGTTTCCGGACAAATGTGTGTACAATCTGCAGAAATTTGTTCAGGATGTCCTGGATATTTTCTATGTAAAATAAATATAACTATTATTGTAGTGTATTGTAAAATAGGTATATCAGTTATCTAGTACCCACAACACATAGCTCGGTCTATCGCCTTTTTTTACCAAAAGCCTTTAAGGACTCCGTATTCATAAAAAAGTCCATCAAAATGAAAAAACAAAAAAAATACAGAAGATTTAAAACATCAAAAGTATTCCATCATCAAAATTAATTACCATATTTATTCAACCATTTATTGGCAACATAATTTGGCATTGATTCATATCATAATGGCATTGAACATCAATTTGTTTCGTATTCTAAAAATAGTGCATTTTCATTTCAAAAAACCTTTCTACCCGACCTGACGCAAGGAGGATAACATCAAGAGCACTGACATTCTCGAGCCGTTAACTGAGAGAGTACTTGAGGCCTAAATCTGAGGGCTCTCCACTAGTGGACGGAGACGCGTGGGAGCCTTTATAAAAGTGATGAATTAAAAATATTATGCAGGATCAGCTGCTTGGTTTCATTGAGCTTTTTTTTCCCTTTTCGTGGCGTTACCTATTTTGTTGGTAAGAAGGAGCCCTTTTTTGAGTTTAAAAGGACCCTTTTTAACTGAATTCGTCAAAAGAATTCCATGTTCGGCTGTATGATTTTTTTAAAGATTAGTCCAGTTTCTTCCTGAAATTCCCCCTAAAAACACTTTAAAAAAAAACTACCCTTGAAGATGTTTAAAGGGTAAAATGTATGGTTGTCTATTTCTCCGTCGGTTATAGACCGATTGAGATGATTTTTTTGCAGATTTATATAAAATGATACCGATGTGGTTTTATAAAATAACCATTCCCGAGGGACCAGTATTATCCCACAAAACTTGTATATACATGACACATACAGCTGCTAAATTTGTTAGGTAAACATTATGTTATATGTTTTATAAATAGAAAAATATAAAAAAATATGACCAACTTAAATAATCCCTCCCATGTTAATCGCTCGTAGTACAACCAGATCTACCTTCTACCTGACTCATATTATCTTAAGTTTTAGAAATGATACTGTTTACATACTCAATACTCAATCATTTATTGTATTCCATAGGTATTCCATTCCATAGGAGGTATTTACATTTTCATATAATTAGGTTTCACTATAGACCCTGCTATATGCCCCCATAAGAGGCTCCTATTGAGATATTCGCTCATTTTTTGGTCTTGGTCGGTAAGAGTGTTTTCATTTAAATGTTTACTAAATATTAAATTCTCCATCATCAACATAATCCAGAAGAAATTAATATTCAAATTCAAATAGAAAACGACATTAAAATTATAATTTTCAGACTGTGGCTATAAACTTCGTAGTACCGTAGCAGCTCGTAGCAATCGCGTAGCAATTGCGTAGCCGATCGTAGCGCTACGGCAATTCGTAGACCCTTTCCGGTTAATTGGATACTGCCGTATTTGATTATATCGATACGTAGAGAGATGCGTACTTAGATATGGAACTTTACTTGATAAAATAGCAAGCTTTTCTATTTACATTTATTTTCAAAAACTATGAAAAAGATGGTGGTTAATCTAGAGTCCACTTGAGACAAAAATTGCAATTATTATACAAAACAAACATTAGATGAAGAAAATTACGATTAAATAATGGAACAAGTATTTCAACAAATTAGAACTAGTATTTACAATTGAAATGTTTGAGATTGCAAACGATCTACAGGTAGCTCAACTGATCACATCAATACCTGTTTGAAACGTCCTCAAGACGATGGCTGCACTCTCCCACTAAATGGCAGTGCTGAAACGCTACGCCAGATACTCACAAGCGTTCATTTACAAAACTATTGGTTTATAATATTTTCATTTATTACAAAGCGTAACATGTCGTAGCGATTTATCTGATGGCTTAAGAAAAGTACAGTCAGCACGATATATGAAAATCGATTTCAATGTGAACGTAATGGTATCCTTAGGTATAGACGCTACCATCCTATTTACTGCTCCGTTCTAACGTGGCTGTGCGTGCCGTTCCAATCACGCCAGCAGCGCCGCGGTTACCGTCTAATCACCAGTACCAACATAGGGACTTGTTTATAGCAATAGGTATCGTAAACAAGTCCAAATTACGAATCACAGAAACAGTTGTATCAAAAATAGGCTAAACAAACGCTAGATAGAATAGTCTGAACAGTTCTGATGCCCTCTTCGGGCCCCTACCCGTAGGTAAAGTATTAACCACTCTTTACGCCACACCCTGTATAGAGTAGAAACCATACATATTATTAGTTATATTTGGTAACTCAACCTTAACCTCAACCTCTACAGCATGTATGGGTCGGGTCCACTGCTGGACTTAGGCTTCTCCCTCATAAGCGTTTTATTGGCGTTTATATCATGGGGGGTAATGCTCATAATCCTCACGCTGGCATACGGGCTGGAGTTTGGTGGTAGAACTGTTCTGCACAGGGCGCTGGATATAAATATGGATATAAGGTGTTTTAAACTATACTAATGAGATACGATTGTATAAATACATGTTTTTTCAATATCATGGTAGTATTTGCAAGGAAAAGTCACGTTCGCGGTGTTAATTGACTCTCGTTAATTCGAAACTCGAGGGACTCTTAAAATATTACGAATTATCGAGTGTTTAAAATATCAAATGGTCACTTTTCTGTTCACCTCAAAAAAGATGAGGGTCTTCAGCAATCGTCAAACATTTAAACTTTCTAGCGCTGCTCATAAACATTTATGTTATTGTAGTCGACTTACAGTTTTAAACAAAATTAATTATTTAACGGTCATTTTGTTTTAATCAGATAAAATCAAACTCAATCAAGCAGTGATGAAAATAAATAGAGCTTACAATTCAGGTCAGACATTACATTGAAACAATTTCAGGTCGGTATTATATTATTCGGTACAAAACCATGATCCAGTTACAATTAATGGAATAAATTAGAGAGTTTAATTTCCAATCAGAATCCAGTACCTACTCAGATATCCAGCGTAAATGTTTTGATACAATTTGCCCGTGGTACTGGATATTGGTTAGTTAGTTATTTAAATGGGTCGGAACCTTATCAAAGTCAATATTTTACGTTACATTTCTCATAGGCTGGAATTCCGACTTAGGTATAATTAATCACTAATATGAATGAATGATGCGAAAGTTTGGATGTATGGACGAATATTTGTTGCCTCTCACGCCAGAACAAGTGAACGGATCAGGTTGGAATTTTGCTTACAGGTAATAAAACTCTTATCCTGGAATCGAATATTGGCTTATTATCCCATAAATCAGTTCCCGTTAGATAGAAATCACCTTTAAACGTTTCTAAAGGAACAACGGGTTCGAAGCCGCGGGGCGCATCATCTAGCCCCGAGATATGTAGAGCTTGAGTTATGGGTACCAGACGAGTACCAAATATTATAACATGACACTTACCTCCATGTTATACTGTTTTTGTTTGTCATTTGTTTATTTTTGAAACTCTTTATGTACCTGTGTCCAAATAAATGTTTTTTTCTATTCTATTCTATTCTATTCTATTCTATAAAGAGGAAAGATTTGATTGTTAGTTTTGTATTGAATAAGCTCCGAAACAACTAGACCGATTAAAAATATTCATTCATCATAAAAAAGCTCACTTTTTAGGGATATTTTTTTATAGCTATATTTTATCCCGGGATTCACACGGGAACGGGAACTACGAGAGTAAAACCGCGAGGCGCTAGTACATAATAAAAATCATTACGCAGACATAAATAATACATAGAAAAAACGCATACCACCCGGAACGAATATTTTCAGATCGTACAAACATATGTCCCAAAGCGGGAATCGAACTCGCAATCTCTTGCGTCGCATAGGACCTTCATCCGCTGCATCAGTTGGGTCATTATATATATAACATGTTTGTATTGAATCAAATTTTTTTCTATCTATCAAACTATCTGCGTGTTCACAAAACGAAATCTTGTCAAAGTAAATATCCTACCCTTTTTGTTTCAATTTGAAATAGTTCCATCCCATTTTGATTGCTCGTAGGTAGATTATTTTCACCCTGCCCTTCAGCTAAGCTTATCGGTGAACGCAAAACACTTCAAATAATAATGTCGTGTGTTGGGATAGGATAGGAATTTTGTTTGAATTGTTTTCATAGAAAATTCAATTAATTTGGCATTCCCAATCTTTGTGGTCCCGTCCTCATTCGTATTATAAATAAATAAATTATGATGGGCAATCTTCACAGCGTTATCTAACCCCAAGCTAAGCAGAGCTTGTGTTATGGATACTAGACAACTGAAACACATAATTCAATAGATTACACAGATATATATTTTTAATTATACATAGAAAACATTCACGCTTAACAAATATCTTCAGACCGTACAAGCATTTGTCCCAAATCGGGAATCGAACCCGCAACCTCCTGAGTCGCAAGCGGAGGTTCGCCCGCTGCGCCACAGACGTCGACAAATTCGTTAACAGTTGTTGTATTAACTTTTCCAAATAATTCAACCAAAGTCAGTCGATAAAATCACCAACGTTAAGAGCAAATGAAATAGAACTAAATTCAAAATGGCCGCTTCGGCAGCCCAATGAAAATAGGCAGTATCAAGTACCGTGCCTCAACCTCAACCTCAACAGCCTGTATTGGTCCACTGCTGGACGCAGGTCTCCCTTTGATAAGCACCTTGTTGGCGTTTATATAATGGGAGGTGATGCCTATAATCCCCAAGCTGGACATACGGGTCGGGGATCGCAGTTCGATAATACTATTATATATATAGTGGATATTTCATAGTCTCCTCTTACGAGACCCACGAGAAGAGATGGGGTGGTGCAAATTCTAAGCCGGCACCGCACAGCTTCTAAGCAAGCACAGCTCAAGTACCGTGCAATTACTGCTAATGGGGCCTTCGCAAATGCTCCTATATTTCGAACATGGTAGAATTCTGTTCAAATACGAAACAGGTTATGCAGTTTACTTTTCGATCCTGATATTTTCTGTCAATAGAGCACTTTAATCAGTTCGCTCGGGAAAGGTTTTGAAAACTTGGTTAGATATTTACATCATCATCATCATCATCAGTCTATATTTGTCCACAACTGGACATAAGCCTCCCCTAATGACCGTCATACCACCCTGTCTCCAGCTTGCCGCATCCAGCATCTACCTGCAGTCTTTCGCAGATGGTCATTCCACCGGACCGGAGGGTGTCCTACACTTCGTTTGTCATGTCGCGGTCTCCAGTCAAGAATACGTTTAGCCCAGTAGTATTCGGTTCTTCGCGAGATATGGCCGGCCCACTACCACTTCAACTTGCTAATTCTTTGAGCTATGTCGATAACTTTAGTTCTCTGTCAGATGTATTCGTTAATCTTATCCTTCAGAGAGACTCCAAGCATAACTCTTTCCATAGCTCGCTGAGCGACTTTGAACTGGTGGACCAGCCCTACCGTGACTGTCCACGTCTTAGCTCCGTAGGTCACGACGGGTAGGACTTTTTTGCAGAAATTGAATTAGAAATAGAAAAAGTGTTTGACAATTCACACAGAAATATTTTCTGTTCAGCGTGGTATCCGCATATGCTATGCGGTGGTGTCACTTAAGCTTATCAAAACCAACTGCATCAAATTAATTTAAAAAAAAATATATAAAAATTGTCACAAATTGATACCCTTTTGTAGCACCATGTATAAAGCAAGCGACGCGTGTCTCTTTAAATGCAATAACGTGCTGCGGTAATGCTAAGTGCAGGTTCGGTGCCGAGCTGGGTTCTATTTCGGTCACCTTTTAGCCTTTGACGTGCATGATGGTGTGACGGTAAAATTAAGTTACAGTCTTTTTACTCTGTACAATATTACTTTAGGCGGGTTTTATGAAGGCTTTTATTTCACTCGATATTATATACCGAAACCTTTATCTTGTTAGGGGTGTTAGTTTTCGAGTTGGAGTATATAATCGGTTTGCTATGCTAACATTCCTACCCCCCTATTTAAAAAATAATAATAATAATAATAAATTATAATAGTCTGCTAACATAAAACAGCTGTTAAGTTATTAGTATTTCTCAGTCTGACTTAATATGTCAATAGAAGAAGACAGAGCGAGATTTAGCAGTGTACTAAGTTAGCAGACTATTATGAATAAGGGGGTTAAATTCATTGGTTAATTAAAAAGGGAAGATGAGGTACTAGTTTCTCGAAAATGGCAACCTCATATTGTGTAAAATTGTGTGCTCCAACTTCAGTCACCGTCGGACCGGCGCGGCGGCGGCACGGGCGTTCGTGATTCGCGTGAAATATTGTACTCGGTCTCACTTCGGTCTTAGATACATCTTTCCGTCTTTGTTCTTCTTTGTATTGCACAGGACTGGAAATATAACTGTGCGCGTATGCCTTTGCGTGTAGTTGTAAAACATGCCAATTTTTGAGTAAGCGCTGGGACAACGTAACCTATCTTCCCTTTTTAATTAATCAATGGTTAAATTGCAATACTTACGCTAAAGTTATTCAAAATAATTATTCTAAGTGACGGCCTGACACAACATAAAATTTCAAAAGCAACCACATCCATCAAAATGTAACTTTGTATGTTAAAGTATTGTCACGCAACCTTCACATTGTAACCAGGCTTTACGGCTTTATTTATTGCTCCCATAAATATTTATATAGCTACAGGATACGTTAAAATGTCTCAGATGAATCGCTACCGGAGCGATTGTCTTATACGGCCGTTTTAATGTTATTGAATGGTTTTCTACATATGGGTCTGCTTTATTGGTAACTGGTGTACTTCATCAACACACAAAGGATGTTCACTGCCGAACAATATAGGCCTTGTTAATGGATAAGCAGGGCGGGCAGCGGCGCGTACAGCGGCCCCGTCATCGCACGCGTAAACACAAACATATCGCAATGTACGGTGATGTTTACGGATGGGCAGGGCGAGCGCCGTGGCGGTCCACGCCGCGTTCGTAGCCGTGTGTAACGCAGCGTGCCAGTCCGTGTAGCACGCGTAAATACAAACATAATATAGCAATGTACCTTGATATTTATGGATAGGCGGGGCGTGAAGAGTGGCGGTGCACGCCGCGTACGACGCAATAAACTACACAAACGTGTGTATAATCGCTTCTCCGTAAACACACCCTACTAACGCCATATGTTTGAATTCAGTGCGGGGTTGCGTAAACATACAACAATATTGTGTTACAACTAAACGCAAAGACACGTTATTTCCATACTTACCTAATGAGCAATCTTTCATAATTGGTACGTGACTAAGAAATTATAAAATCGTAACTACTTTCTATACACACAATAAAGGTACCTAAATGCAGAAAGTTTTCAGGAACTCTTTCCCCGTCCCGTCATTTTAATTAGAGAATCTCGGTAGCAACTTTTAATAAGTTATTAAAACTGAGTGACACTCGTGGACAAAATGGCCGCATTTACGTCACCGCGAAGTCAAATCAGGACGTAACAATGTTTTTCATTAAAACTCAGTTAGTTAGGTAGCTTCGGCTTTTGTTGACTCGGGAAACACGGTCATTGACTTGGGAATATTGTAAACTAGCTGCGCCCCGCGGCTTCGTACGCGTTGTTCCTATGGAAACGTTTAAAGGTGATTTCTATCCCACTGGAACTGATTTATGGGATAAAAAGTATATTATTATGTTTAGTTTATGTTCTAGCCTATGTTTGATTCCGGGAGTGAAATTACCTCTAAACGAAATTTCAACCCGATCCGTTCAGTAGTTTTGGCGCAAACATCCATTGATTCCATACATCCATCCAAACTGTCGCACATATAATATTAGTGTAATGTTATTATTATTCTTTATTGTTTTGTTTGCAAAACATGAACAAATTTAAGGATTATTTATCGGGTAGATATAATCGCGTACCTTTTTATGCGGTATTCGGGCGATTGAGATCAAGAAATAGCAAATAATCGTGAAAGTCGTTTTTGTCTCTCTTCCTCGTGGAATCCTGTAACTTAAAGTTAACTTAGGTAGATAGGTACATAAATTGATAACTTTTTATTGTCTTTGTTCTTTCATGTCCAGTCCATCACAAGGTTCGGGGGACAGTATCGCTCACGTCCGTAGGTGTTGACCCTCTGATACCCTACACGTGTCCTCTGGGTGGTGCTAAGAGCGGTACCCTCTGGTGGTAGGCTTCGGCCGTGGCTTGTCACCACCCTCCGGACTGGGCCAGTCCGTGAAGCAACTCAGTTGTGTTTCGGAATGTGGTCCGGAGTAGCCATCTTCTAGACCTTCGTGATACATCGTCGGCCGCATCTTCGCTTTCCATCATGTGAGAATTGTGAGATTGCGGTCAAACGAAGGACTATTACTGATAAAAAAAAAAAAAAAAAAAAAAAGTTTGCCTGGAAGAGATTGCTAATAGCGATAATACCGCTCTTTATACTTCCTCTATTATAAAAATGTCTGTTTGTTTTGTTTTTTTTTCTTTCTGTGATTTTGTAAAGTATCCTAATAATATTATAAACGCGGAATTTGTAACAAACATATATAATACCTATGTGTGTTTGTTGCTGTTTCACGCAAAAACTACTGAATGGATCGGGCTGAAATCTTGCTTATAGGTAGTTCTAGGCCTGGAATAACGTCCCAGTGAGTAGTCTTACCAGTCGAACTACTGGGAATTTTCTTCCTAACAGACTTACTGATAGTAACTGACTGAGTACCCTGGTGTTATTTGTTCCCCACATAGGCTATTTATCTCATAAATAAGTTCCCGTGGGATAGGCGTGCGAAGCCGCGGGGTGCAGGTAATTCTTTACATTAATGTACCTAAGAAATCAAATAAAGTCCTAAAAATTTTCGGCATCAACGGGATTCGAATCCACGTCCTCCCCTCAGTATGGATATGTCATGACGATAGCCATCGACCCAAAAAACTCTGGGAATTCTTACGACTATAGCATTGTTAGCTCCACCTACTGGAGAAACATTGAAGTTCATCCTATCCTGTTTTTTATATTAGGTATTACCCAAAGTGTTAAACTATAATAACCAAAAATCTTTAGAATGTATGTACCTATCTATCTTTATTTCCTCATTTCCTATTATTTCGTCCCAATGGACAATTCCCTGAAAATTCACAAAAACGGAAATGGCATTTATTAACCGCACACTCGCGTTAAATTACATTCCGGGATACAACGCGGGATTACAGTACAGTGGGTCCCCACCCTTGTCAGAATACTCGCCGAATCATCCACCTGTGGGTAGATTTCATTATTTTGATCGGGGCTAACCATTTATATTTAGTATTTATCGAACTATTCATAATTTACGTACAATGTTCGTAAACAACTCTTAACACAATATTTAATTTTGTTTTAAAAAAACTATAAACCGACGTGTTTTTTCATAGATTTTCATGGATCTCATCTTCAGAATCAAACCAAATGGGAGGACCACACGAGAAGCACCAGCATTCATATAAAAAAAGAATCATGGAAATCGGATCACCCTGTAAAAAGTTATAAGTTAACAAACATAAAAAATACTGTCCAATTGAGAACCCCCTCATTTTTTGAAGTCGGTTAAAAATCCTAAATTGTCTAAGCGTGGTGTTTGCTAAAATGTCTGTTTTATGCATTTTTGGGAAATGATCAAATTGACTAAGTGGAAATTCTTACTCAAAATAGATAAGAAAGTGATCTTCAGGTTAATTTATGGGGGCAATGTTAACAATATATTGTATATTCAGTTGGTTAGTTACAGTCCCTTTTAATAATACTTAGTTATAAATTTCCGAATACACGAACCATGAAATTAAAATTAAAAATTCTGACCTCCCCTCGCACGGCATATAAAGATGTACAATAAAGCACGATACATATGAGATGTAGATATTTTCATAGAAATCATCAGGAGACCACACACGACAGCTGTATTGTATATTTTTGACTGTAATGTACATTATAGCTACCAAGTATGAAGCCCTTTAGAGTATAAGCTGGAATTTTCAGCGTCACGAAAACACAAGGTGTCAGTAAAAAGTGTTCAATTTATCTGATAAGCTTTGTAGTATTGAGATCCCGGAGCTTTTATTGACCACTCCAGTGGTAAATTTTCATCCGTACGGTGGATATTTTTCCATTACTTATTTAAAACTATAGGAACGCAAAAGAGCACTTAGTTAAGTAAAAAGTTACAAACATAATATGCCTTGGAATTTAGCCCCCCCTTTGTACTTCAGTGCAATCAAGTCTTAAATAAATAAAAAAGATCGTTTCGTGTTGGCGTCAGATTAAATTTTATCTGCATTCTTATGAAACAACTACTAGTAACTTCACTCTGATACACTGTTATTTTCAGAGCTTTTGGGAAAATAAGAGATTTTGGGCATGCTTCCAAAATATAAGTGAATCAAAGTTATTTTTATCATGGGATCATAAAAAACGGTTTACGATTTACGGCAAATTACTTTTATATTTGTTTTATTCCTTTATGTAGATTAAATTTAAGACCACAAAATATTTTAAATCGAGCACCAACATGAAACGATCAACCTACCAGTAGGTAGCCGAAAATTGCAAGCCACAAAAAAAACTGATATGCGCCAAAATTCAATGGCTTCGATAAATTGCAACAAGATTTTAAACAAACGAATCTCCAATTAGCTTATTTTTGTTACCTCGGCTATCATGCTCAACTGGATTTTAAGCGAAAATTCTATTTTGAAAAACAATTGCTGTTTTTGATTATAAAATAAAAAGCTCTGTGTGATAATTAAGGTTAATTGGTATACGGAGATAATTTGCGTGAAGTTTCTCCCTCGCCCGCATTTAAGTACAAACAAATGGAAACGCTGTTTAATTTGAACTCTCATTATATCGTTTTGAGTGGTATACATTAATAGAAGGTTGGCTGATCTCGCTTTCGGAATAATGGTCCTTTATATTTTATTTTAAAACGATTTTGTTTTAAAAACTATAAACCGACTTCAATTATATAGTTTTATCATGGATCACTATCAGAACTGGACCAAATTAAAATGAAACCATACGGAAAGCACCAGTTTTCAAATAAAAACCAAACCTCGAAAATCGGACTACCCATTCAAAAGTTCTGAGCTAACAAACGTCGTTTTACAAAATTCATTAAATTAATGCTTTGCGCCTAGGTAGTAATTATAACGACATATGTGGCGCGGCTATAAGAATCTGAAAAATGTCAGGTGAAAACAAAAGTAAGATTAGGTAAGGTGCAGAGAATAAAGCAAAATAATATTTATTACAATGAAATAACTTCCTCAAAAGCCTGTATTGGTCCACTGCTGGACGCAGGCCTCCCCCTGATAAGGGCCTTATTGACGTTTTATCTAAGTCAAAGTCAAAGTCAAATCGTTTATTTCTTTAGACTTACAAAATAAGTACTTAGACAAGTCAAATTTTTACTATATAAACAGCTTGATAAATAGTAATTACTATCTCATGGATAGTAATGCCCATAATCCCCACGCTGGGCATGCGGGTTGGGGATCGCAGTTTGGTGGATTAATTGTGCTGCAGGTGGTGCTGCTGCCCGACCCCGGATGGATATCCCTTAGTCGCCAAATTGTAAGCCACCACCACACAGCTAAAGTAACAGTTCGAAAAAGAAAATACAATAATTACATGCAGCATTTATTTATTTATTCAAAAAGGGCATCCTACGTGAAAATCACATTAAAGCTTAGGATAATAAATCTGATTTGACGTGTAAATTTAATATTTATCAATAAAATCTTTATCTTATATTCAAACATGAAAAAAATTGATTATATAGAGTAATACCCTCACCAATTATTGGACTCCAACATTGATTTAAAAAGGGAAGATAGGTTACGTTCTCCCAGCGCTTACTCAAAAATTGGCATGTGTTACAACTACACGCAAACACATACGCTCACAGTTATATTTCCAGTCCTGTCAATACAAAGAAGAACAAAGACGGAAAGACGTATCTAGGACCGAAGTGAGACTGAGACAACAATATTTCACGCGAATCACGACCGCCCATGCAGCCGGTGAGACGGTGACTGATGTGGGAGTAGAACACAATTTTACACAATTTGAGGTTGCCACTTTCGAGCAACCAGTACCTCATCTTCGTTTTTAATAAATCAATGGACTCCAAGGAAGTTCCTATCACCACCGTTATTACGTCCCAAGAAAACTGCCACAATCCATATTTCGCGCCGGAAATAGAAACATAACAACGACCGACTGATCGTGTAAGCGTAAATTTTATTAGGGTTCCGCACGAACTGGCTTGTCACGAGCCACTAAAACCGTGCTCATGTAGATTTAGGGAGAAAATGGATAAACTAACTGGAGGAGAGTCGACCGCGGAGTCGAGAGAAGGGTAAACTGCGTTTATGGAATTAAAATCGAGGATCATGCCACCTCTGGTTTTAAAATTTATTGTGTACCATAGTTGAACTGGCTCGTCAACGTCGACTTTATGCCACCTCTATTGATCTAAGGAATTTATTCGCTTAAAATACGGAAGCTTAGTTAACTTATCTAGATAGATACCTACTGCAATATGAAAAATATGACTTCCATTTGCAAGCTGATAGCTTTACTAAAACTTAAAATATAAATACTAATTATGAATAAAATCACAGTCGGCTACAATGAAGTACCTACTTAGATCACAACTTCTCTTTGGGATACGTCTCTTGATTGCACGTAACAGGAAACTTCTGGCTTCACTTAATAATTTAGCATACAAAATAGCTGGAACAGATTACAAAACTACTCTAATTGGTAAACCGGTACCTTATATTGACGCCTGAGTAAAACGCAATACACCAAAAAGTGCTTCTTTGATTGCTCTCATACAAATAAGGGGTTGCTGCTTGAAATCTGTGCCATCCTTAAATTAAACATTACGTTCGTTACTTTCCCCATTTATTACTTCAACTCGCCAAAGAAAACTAGATAGGTAAGTACAAATACTCCATAGGTACCTACCTATTTTTGAGAAAGAATATACCTTATGTACCTAACTACAAAACTTACAGAAGCTATTCGGGGCAGAGAACTTACACAATTTCAATACTAACTCTACCGGGTAGGTACATTGAGAACAACAAACGAGTGATTCGCACGTAAAAGCGGATACCTAACATAAATTTTCGCACAACTACAACTATGTAGGTTACTTTCTGTACTAGAATTGGAAAATTGAGAGCTATCATAATAAACGAAAAGAAGTAAGAAACTGTAAATATGGTTCCCCGGAGAGTTAAAATAACTTGGAGAAAAATATGGCGCAAATAGTGACACACCTACGATGCTTTCGAAATAGACCAGCAGCGCGTGAGGATAATGAGCATTACCGTTCATGAAATGGGCTGTTGAGATTGGGGTCAAGGTTAAAATAGTGATATAGACCATAAAAAAGTTTAAACATTATTCTAAACAAGTATTATCTACAATAATTAGAAGCAAATGCTAGTAATAGTAAGTCGAGTGAAGCCGGATTAGAATCGAGCACCCCAACTCTTCCCGCGCGTGTCGTAAGAGGCGACTAAGGGATATCCACCGGTGGCGAGCAGCAGCGTCCCTGAAAAACGATTCTACCACCGAACTGCGATCCCCAACCCGTAGGCTCAGCGTGAGAATTATGGGCACTACCCCCCATGAGATAAAAGCCAATAAAGAGCTTATCAGAAAAGTCAGAGTCAGAGTCAAAGTCAAATCGTTTATTTCTTTAGACTTACAAAATAAGCACTCAGAAAAGTTATTTTTTTAATAAACTTTTAAATCCATCATGGTTATTAATACTAAAGTTATTGTAGTTGCGTTCGATAATGAAACCGGTGGTAGTAGTAATATTCCGTGATCATGGCGCATGAAACCGTGCCGAAATATTGGAAAGCTCAAAATTCAAATAATGGTAAATACCTCATTTTTTACCATGTAAACAGCTTGTTAAATAGTAACTATTATCAAAAAAGAAATAAGGTGCAATAGACTCTAATTCACTTTAATTTCTGTCCAGAAGGAGGCCTGCGTACAGCAGTGGACCAATATAGGCTGGTTGATACGTACGAATATAGATATAACCTCATGAATACAAAAATAGATTCAGATATTTTCTATGATACTGCTCCAAAATTTAAAAGTAAGCTGTTGGACCATTTCCTGCATCCTCTAGAGAACCCGCCTGATTAAATATTATTCAAAAAAAATGTTTGTTTTTCATATAGTTTATTCTCAGATATTATTGTTCCTAATTTGTAGATAGTTTATTTTGATTTTTATTATATAAAATTTAAAGTTTTTCATAGGAAATATATAGATTTGTGAAGGTAATTCCTACAAATGTCGTGTTTACCTGTAAGTAACAGGCGTATCAGAACAGAACCTAATTTTAAGTTTTTTGTAAGTGATTGATATGTATGTGGTTGGTAAACCTTTTTTCAATAAACAAATAAATAGATTGAGAATAGTATCTCGTCAAGTTGCTCGTCTGCAACAGCCCTCATACCTCGAGTGTGACCGCACCTCCGCTCCGTCACACATCCAGCTCTCGTATTAAAGTTTAAAGCCGAGCCCGTGTCGCTCGTTTGAAATGCTAATTCTTCCACTTCGTCGAAATATAAACCAGGATCCGGATTTATTTTGACTTGTGAGAGTAGCTGGTTTTGATTCTCAAAAGTTTTACTTTGTCTGTGCAATTTTGAAGGGTTTATACCAGGACCACAGATACTTTGTGGAACTATAATAATAATAATGGAATTTAACCTTCTTTTTATACTTATGATTTTATGTTCATTTTTACTTTATATTATATCTCTAATATTTAGCTATCTATAACCTTCTCCAACGATAGGTATGCTGAGTAAATGACAATGCAATGTTATCAAACTAGGAGCAAACCTAGTATTTCTAGGGTCATGCATGAATATACAAAAACTTATAATGACTCGTAGATTGATTTAGATTTAATTTTGCTCAAATTGGCCGTCTTCACACCTTATGCAATAATGATTTGAGCTTAAACCGTGACAAATAGGACGTTTTTGGAAGCCTACCTATTCTGTCGGATGTATTCGTTACAAAATATATCCTTTATAGAAACTCCGAGAATTCAAAGATAAAGATAAAGATAGTTTATTTTCTTGAACACGGTGTAGGTCACATAATGTATATATAATTATATGATAGTATTTTAGTTTCAAATATTGTTCTACTGTATGCAAATGTTACAATAATTGTCACTGTATCCTGTTTTCATGTAAACCCTAAAAACTGTTTACTGCGTTTGTTAGTGTTACTAGTCTTTTATTGTATTTTATTTGTAGTGTAGTGTTGTGTTTAGTAAATCATTTGCTTTCTTTCTTTAACACTAAATAGTAGGTGGTAAAGGGTAAAATGGGTCCCGGGGTCCGATGACCCAAAGACCCATTTTCCCTTTACTACAAGCCTCGATAGGTTTCTAAACGATAGGTACTACTTATTAGTCTTCCAGTTAGTGTGTCGCGCGGTCGTCGTCCCACAAGTGGGTCAATGGGCACACTTAACAGGTTGCCATCATATTAATATCGGCTTGTTTTATTTTTTACCCGATGAAATATAAGTGGAAGGGAACTTGTTTAAACTGAGGTATAATTTGGTCAAGTCACTTTGAAGTTCGTTTGAAATAAAGTGGTTTTATGAATTCTCGCTATGCCTCAAGCTCAACAGCCTGTATTGGTCCACTGCTGGACGCAGGCCTCCCCTGATACGCGTCTTATTGGCATTTATCTAATGGGGGTGATGATAATCCCCACGCTAGGCATGAGGGTAGGGGATCGCAGTTTGGTAGAAGAATTGTTCTGCAGTGGCATTGCTACCCGCCCTCGGTGGATATCCCATAGTCGCCTCTTACGACATCCACGGGAAGAGATGGGGTGGTGCAAGTTCTAAGCCAGCGCCACACAGCTTAGGGTTTTGTATAAATATGAAATCATCATACCTAAACCGCGCTTCTGCAGCGGACTACTTTCTGTGGAAAAGCACACCAGGAAAAAAGATGTACCTAAACATGATTGGGGCAATAGAAACCCATATCACGAAAAACCGTGTGATTTAAGGTGACATATTTCGAACTTGTTTATAGCTAGCGCGCTTTATTATTATAATAAGTACAACATTTACTAACTAATATGCAAATAATAACGTTTTACTTTGTAGTTAAAATAGAAAACGAGAGCGTAAAAAAGTGTGTTATATCTCTTTATTCCGAGGTGGAGCTCTTTTAATGCTAAAGTGATTGGACAATTTTTTTCTGAAACTTTATAACTTAATGCTATGTCACAGGAGAAAATCGCAGATGTTTCGATACTGAAGACATGTGGAGTACAGAGTAGAGCTCGCGCCCTTTAGAGCCTTTCAGCATTCGATCATAGGGGTTAGGATACAAAATAGATATTAAAACTCACAGGCACAAAACTACAAGCAATTTGTAGAAGTATCGGCCTTTTCTCTTTTTGTTGGAAAAGCACCGATGTTTCACCCACTATGAGTGTGCCATAACCAATATACTACAAAATTGTACTTTTAAATCCTTATTTATCTCAGAATCTGTGAAAGCACACTTTTTTTCTTCGGTTTGGTTTTGATAAAAAATCTAGGAGTATTTATTTAGTTATGTCCTGTAATTTTTAGGTATAAACTGTTTGGGCGCATAGAAAATTAGGTGCTCGTTTCTTGTCATATCTTGTCATATCTCGAAATCCATCTCATAATTATCGGCGTTATTGCACACTCTTAAGGCGGCACTCAAAGCCTAGTTTATCTTATTAATACGTTGAACAATCTAATTAAAAAAAAATAGGCTAGTTTGTGATACCTATCACCTATCATTAGCTTTTTTAATACCTCTGTAATAGTTTTTTTTATAAAGCTTAGGAAGAGATGCCATGGCTACCAAGCTCTGTTTTCTCATCTCCTTCTAAACGATACAAAAAAAAAACAAATAAACAAGAAAATTCCTTTCCTCAACGTAATATTAAGATAGACAGCAGCGGCGCAAGTGTGCCTCAGGGAACCGCCTTAAGGCGCCATACACCAGTGAAAGTGGCGCCCTCACCTATTTTATCTTATTATTACGTTGAACACAGGAAGTTTTAAAAATCGTATAGTTTGTGGTATATATTTGTATAGTTTTATTTTGTAAAGTTTAGGCAGAGATACGAAGTTGCATTTTTTGGCCACCAAACTCGATTTTCGCATCTCTTCCTAAACTATATATGACTATTACAGAGGTATCAAAAATATATGATACGATGCCCCCACCATATGGGCATGGGGTATGGTCATACGCCACTTTTCCATAAAATTTTAGGAATTTTGGAATTCCGGGATAAAATATAGCCTATGTCACTCCCTGAAATGTAAGCTTTTTAGGGATAAAATATTTTTTTTTAATCGTTCCATTAGTCACTCCATACAAATAATTTATCAAATCTTTCCTCTTTATAATATTGTAAAGATTGATATATCTCAAACAAGAAATCTGTATAGCAAAATCAAATGGAGAAGGAAAACGTAAAATAGAAACTACGCTTATGTATGCATCAGCTGGGCACATGTCCTTATGACAACCTTAATGCTTTTAGTGGGTAAAAAACCCATCTACAGTAAATCAGATTACCTATCCACGCCCGTCACGGATTCATGATGGATGCGTGTAACTGAACGGAGTAATTACATTCGGGATCGACAGATGGAAATCATCTAATGATGCGTGTGATCGCTCAAGGAATGGCTTAAGTGATATGTTTCAAAGAAGCTGTTCGCCCTGTCTGATCAAGATCTTTGATCACGTTTGATCAATTATAACTGTAAACCTAAGTATTTGTTATGGTTTGTGGTAGTATGATATATAATATTTGCAATGTAGCTGCAAATTATGTCAACAGATCCCAATAACATAAATTGAAATTCACGTGATTCGAGTCGAGATAAAGAGATATAATTGAAAATATTTATTGCAGAAAGGATCTCAAATCAGCACCATTATGTTTAAAAATCGTCAACAAGAAAGTTAATTTGAGGTTATTAAGCACTGCGGGATTGTATCTTTTGTGCAGGAATTAAAAAAAATCTAATATAATTGCCTTTTTTTGTTTGTTAAATGACGAGGAAATTACTTAACGAATGAAGTCAAATAATGTCGTGGTTGCTTCTAAGAAGAAGTGACTGTGGAACACGTTGTGGTACACTGCACGGCCATTGAGGAGGCCAGACATAAAACGGGGCTGAAGTGTCTCATTGAGGCATCTACCCTATCCACACCCATAGAAAAACTGAAAAAAAGTTGTCAGTCACCATAAGTCCTGCTCCGATACTTCAAGGAGCTGGGCTGGTTAGGGCCTGCTTAAGCATGGGGATAATGAACAATACACTCCTATGTCCGAGCAAATCTTAGTTCCTCTACTGAGAATTAAAATAAGAAAGGTCAAATAAAGTTCGTTATATCTTCTAAAACCTCGCCATTTTTGCCGAACACAGTAAAATTTTAACCTATCGTGGCCGGCAAGCGCTACATTCCTGACACTCGCCAACCCCATTCTCCCATTACCTTTTCTCCCTCCGATTGGGACACAGACGGACAGACGCGTCGAGACACGACAGTTAAACGTGAATGTCGATTGCTGTGCCCAAATTGGCATTTCTGTCACCCAAAGGATCAATTACCTTAGGGCAAGTTATCTATTTTCTGAGGAGTATATTAGGCAACTCGCCCGAATAAAAAGGTTCCAGTTGTCTCCCCTAAAGAAAAGAGAACTACCGCCCGTGTTTTTTTTATTGATGACGGTCCGACGTTTGGTATTTGGCCACCAACTCACTTTAACTAACTGAAGATGGTGGTTCTAAGATGGATCATGCTTTTCCAGAAGAAACTAGTTTACTCTGGACTTGAAGACTCCAAGATTGTACTCTAAGTGAAAACAGACTCAAGAAGTTATTTCCTTTCTTTGCTATCTAAAAAATTTATTTCCTTTCTTTGGAATCTAAAAAAAATTCAAACATTCAGATTTATTGTTCACTCAAAAAATGGTGTGATATACAAAAATTGTTTCGCAGTCGTTCTCAATAAATAAAACATTAAAATTTCTCGGAAAACACAAAACCTCTCCATTTATTTAAGAGTAAAGACCCTTTATAGCACACAAATTCTGAGAAGTGTGAAAACTGTGTGAAATCTCTCGAATTCGGTCTCCTCCGTGTAGAATATTCTAGAGATGGAGCGCTGAGCGCTGAGTCGGCTCCAACATCGTTTGTCTTTCCTCTAGCAATGCTAGCAACGACTTGGGCTATGAAAGGAGCGGGTTAAAAAATACGACGACCGACGACCTTCACACTGGTGTCAATTCAGAGGTCGTCAAAACTATAGGTAAACGAATTTGACAGCGCTTAAAGTGTTATCGTCCTTTAATAACGATTGTAATAATAATTTATATTGCTGTCGAATGAATTTAGTTTAGTTTCGTCGACATATGAATTGACACCACTGTCTGTCACAATGCGGCACGCTGCTGGTATGGAGGTAGGCGATAAAAATTTATATTCCTAGCACAAAATATTTTTTTCCTAATCTTCACCGGTTAAACGCTGTACGTTAATAATCCATGGTCCATTAGTATTGACACAATAGTTTGTCAAATAGCTTTGTCATCACTCATACTCGGAAAATAGGTCTGAAGTTGCCTCATAAGCGGGATCAAAGTAATACTTTTCGTCCCTAGGGATAAAAAGTAAATTAAAGTCTTAAACTTCAAACGTAAACGGTTAAATTGAGAACGCTATTTATAGTTATTTGTGACTTATTTGTTTTTACTTTCCTTATATCTGTGATGAAAAACACAGTGTCTACCTCCGATGAAAGTAACTTATTTAGACCCTTGAACTAAGCGCCCGAGCGTAGTTACTTTCAACTGAAAGTAACTACGCTCGCTTCAGAAATAGTACAAGAGATTTATAGAGATGATTAGCTTTCATTCGTAAATCCATAATCCAAAAACTTGAAATAACACCGTTGCTGCTGAGCTGAAAAAAATATGTGCTTTTAAATTAAGATTGGCAATCGTCATTTTCAAATATATTTTTCATCACTCATACTTGGAAAGTAGGTCGGAAGTTGCCTGGGAAGAATAAATATAAGAATAAGTATAAGTAATACATTTCGTCCCTAAGGACGAAAAGTATTACTTTCATCATCATTACTATGTGGTGCTGACTTAGAATTTGTACCATGCCAACTCATCCCGTGGGTGTCTTAAGAGGCAACTTAGGGTATCCACCGGGAGGCGGGCAGCAGCGCCCCCTGCAGAACAATTATACCACCAAACTGCGATCTCCCAACCCGCATGCCCAGTGTGATTATGGGCACTACCCTTCATGAAATAAACGCCAGTAACGTGCTTATCAGGAGGAGGCCTGCGTCCAGTAGTGGACCAATCCAGGCTGTTGAGGAGGTCGAGAAGGTTTTACTTAGCCATTTAATAATTATTGATTTTTACTTTACGGTGTATATTCGTGATAAAAAGCACAGTGTTTACCTCGGGTGAGAGTAACTTATTTAGTCCCTCGAACTCTAAGCCAAACTCCGTCTCGGAACTAAAGAGGTTACTTCCCTTGGGTGTAACAATGAAGTATTGTTTAAAAAAAAACTATAAACCGACTTCAGTTATATAGTTTTTTATGGATCTCATTGTCAGAACTGGACTAAATTAATGTAGACCAAAAAATGAGACCACCCGCGAAGTTCAGAGGACACTCATTTAAAAAAAATACAGTTGTATTGAAAACCTACCTCTTTTTTGAAGTCGGTTAAAATTGCGCATTCTTTTTGGCTGCAGCGAGCATAAACTGGTGTTCAGTCTCGCGTGTTTTATGGCCACAACGAAAGGTGAGCTTCAGGTATCGTAATGATGTAGAATTCGAGAATTATTTAATCAATTCCGTTCAAATAAATCCCAACAACTCCTTAGCCGGGTTATTTCCGGGGTCATTGGCCCTGTTACAAAATAAAATGGAAATACAAAACGTCTTTACAAAGTTAATTTAAAAAATAGGTCAGAGACTGAATTAATTTTATTGCTAAGCTTTTAATCTTTGGATTTGAAGGACGATCGAAAGATTCAGGTTTGATAGGAGTTTGAATGATATTTTTAAAACTAACTGAAATATGTATCCTAAGGTTATTTCTACTGATTTCTGAGATAACACGTAGCCCATATGCTATATTCCGTTCAGTAGTTTTGGCGTGAAGTGTGTGATATCTGTTTAATATTCATTTATTCTCAAAAAAACAAATTATATAATGTCACTTACATGAGAACAGGGTTTATAGTTTATGTATAGATACATAGGTTGTGGTCGTTCAATAGTTGACTCCTTTAATGTGTTGACTTAATGAGAAGTGAATCATCATTTATGATATGTTGAGCTAATTTGAATTTGAATGCATTAAAAGAGCTTACACTTTTAATTTGGGAGGGCAATTTATTGTAAAGCTGTGCGCCTTCATATTGTATAGATTTTTTTCCATAGTTTGTCCGAGTTTTCGGTAGAACGATAAAGCTGGCACGACGTGAACTACGTTTACTTATTTCTTCTACTTTAGTGTAAGATAAATTTGTGTGAATTTTATTATTTAATATTTTACGGACTAGAATGCATGTTGTATATTTGTATAACTGTTTAATGTTCATTATTTTCGTTTCTTTGTAGACTGTTCGCTGGAAGTTAAGTAAGGAAAATTAAAAAGTAATTTAACAAGTTTATTTTGTGATATTTGAAGTTTAGCTAATTTTGATTTTACTGCACTGCCCCACAGCTCAATTAAATATAGCAAATGTGGTTTGACAAGGCAGTTGTGAAGCAGTGATATTATAATATTAGTGTGATACATATCTCAGTTAGTAATATTATAAACGCAAAATTTGGATGTATGGATGGATGGATGGATATAATGTTTGTTACCACTCCACGCCAAAACTACTGAACAGAACAAGCATTCAATTTTGCATATCGGTAGTCAAGACCTCAAGTAAAACATGGGCTACTTGTTATCTCAGAAATCAGTAGAAATAACCTTTATACGTTACCATACAAAACTTGTCGCACTATAATATCACATCACACTAATATTATAAAGGCGAATGTTTGTATGGATGTATGGATGTTTGTTACTTCTTCACGCCAAAACTACTGACCGGATCTGGCTCAAACTTTGCACAAAAGTAATTCTAATCCCGGAATCAAACATAGGCTACTTTTTATCCCATAAATCAGTTCCCGTGGGATAAAAATCACCTTTAAACGTTTCCATAGGAACAACGCGTGCGAAGCCGCGGGGCGCAGCTAATACTTGATAAATAAAACATCTAGTTACAAGACTATTTTTGTGTAAATAACACTGAAAAGCTTTTTCTTTTAAATATTTAGGCACTTGGTCAGATTTTATATTGTAACTAGATCAAAAGTTTATCTAGAAAAATATTTCAAACTAAGACCTCATGTGTTTTGGGACACAGACATATCACAGATTATCCAGACGGGCACAGGCTGTGGCCAGTTACAAATTTATATCGGCCCTTGTACGGGCCAGTACAATTCTTAGGAATATGCAATTTACTTAGGGACTTACATGTTGGGTTGCTGACAGGTAGAGTACGTAAGTTATCCTATATATTCAAAAAGTTGAGACATATAGCGGATACTCGTCTTATAACTATTGTTTACAAAGCTCTCTGCCAATCTATAACCCAATATTGTGTCTCCGTTTGGGGCGGAACACATAAAACCACCCTATTGCCATTAGAAAGAGCACAAAGATGCGTTTTAAAGGTCATGTCCTTCAGGCCGTATAGATATCCGACTAAACTACTATATTCTGAGTGTAAACTACAAACCGTTAGACAGTTATACATACTACAAGTCATATTAAAAAAACACAAAATAACTCCTTACGACAGAAATCTACCATATACAAGCAGAAACTTTAAAATTTGCTCTAATATTCAACCCCGTACAGCATATATAAAACTACAATTCACATATATGTCAAATCATTTATACAATAAAATTAATAAACAGTTGAGTATACACGAAATTACCTACTCTGAATGTAGATTTAAAACGACTAACTGGCTGTTAACTCTAGATTATGATCAAACTGAAGATTTTTTACTTTTTGTTAGATGATTGTATAATTCTATCTATTCGAACTTAATTATACACACAGTACTACACAATTGGCATTACAACTAAAAACTTAATTTAAAACACACAGACACATACACACAACACACACGAATGGTATCTCCTGTTGCCCGGACTCTCAAGAGCCCGGTGCCCTCAGGAGCACCAATCACATACACACGTACACATAACACAAACAACACACCCCTCCCCCATACACACACACACACACAACCTCATACACACTCATGGGGTCTCCTGTTGCCCAGACTCTTACGAGACTGGTGTTCTCAGGAGACCCATCACTTAACATTTTTTTTTTTTTCATATTATTGTTTTAAATTGATTTAATTTAACGTTAGTTTGCATATTTTATGTTAAGAACCTATGGAAGGAGGTCCCCAAGATACAGGTTTATCCTAGTTTGGGGATCAAAGATGTAATAATTTTAAGACTTGAATCTTTTTCAATAAACGTTATTATTATTATTATTATTATTTACTAATAGTAACATTTCATAAATGATGCAGGGATGAAATTTTACAATGATGATGAAAAAAATATGATGATAAAGGACTCTGGAAGGACTCCTAACCGAATCTTTTATCTGGTGTTACACCCTTGCGCCCTGTGCCTTGGAAATATACAACTAAAATTTTAAATGAAAGCCAGATGTACTTATCATAAAAAACGTATTTACACATTTTTTTACAAAACGTAGAGGCGTAACTTTGGTTGTCATTTTCGGTTCTATTGTTTGCCATGAGAAGGACAAAGATTGTCCTGAGCTAGTCTTATGCCATTTGGTTGTCCTTAAATAATATTATACTTTGAAACTGATAACGAGCTGTCATCAACGTAATCTAAAAGCCATTTTCGTAAAATATGAGGCTTTCACAAAATATAACGCAAAATAAAAATAGCATTGAAGTTTTCGGCGTGAAAGTGGGAAAACGTATAAAGTCGAAATTCTGGATTTCAAGTTTGGGCTGTAGCAATTATTAACCGTTAGTGTTGTGTTTACTTTTAGTAAAATTATGATCAGTAGTTTCCTTTATAGTAAAAAGATAACTAAGAGTGTAGCTACATGAGTCACTATGGTCATTCCTTTATTTGTATCAAAGTAATGAATATGGAATTACTGCATAAAGATTGAAAGGCCTCTTGCATTTTTTCAACTCAATTTACGTAGATAGGTCTAAACAAAGCTGTACTTTGGGACTTTTTTGTAACTAACATCAGATTTAAATAAAATGCCTGCTTTATTTCTTAACGTAAAGAAAAACAGATGACAGTTTTCCTCTAAAAACTAAAAAGTTTCGGTCACGTTTTTTGATAGAATGGTACCGAGATAAAGCTCTTGAAGGATGTTAGGACAGCCAATGTCCTAGCATCATTTACTTTTTCGTATTTTATTTTATTTAACGCCAAAGACCTTATTAAATTTGGATGTACAAAATATTATGTCAATTGCAAAGATCATAAATATATAAGGCAGTTGTCTCACCACTGACGATGAAAGAGAAGCGAGTAAAGCTAGAAACTAAAAACGAGTTGGCGAGCAGTGGGAAGCGAGCTTGTAATTCGCGATAGTTTTGTCGTTCAGCTGTAAGCGAGCATAGTTGAGCGAGTATCGCTGGCACGGCGGTGGAACAACTACTTAAAGTAAAATGATCTAAATATAAACAGTTTGAGGCCAACTTCGATAATTTTTCGGTTTGTTTCTAAAAGTGACTTACCAATTCAGTTTATAGGTATAACTCGAAATTTTTGATTGAAAACAAAAAAAAAATTAAATACAGGGTGTGGCAAATTTTTGGCCCCTTAAGGGTAGCTACCGTTTCTTTTGTAGTTAGAAGGTTTTGTTCTAAGGAACTTTCTGTTTTATTTTGAAGAAAAAAATATTGCCATTTTTAGTTTTTTGAAAAAATGTACGGTTCGCCCAAAAAATGACATTTGTCAAAAAAAACAAGTTGGTCTTAATCGACTCTATTTCCAACCAGGAACACTTTTCCCAAAGGAACATACCAAATCAAATCGTAAGTTTTGGCAATAATAAAAAAAAACAATTCCCATACATTTTCTATGAAATAACGAGTAAGTGAAAACAACAATGTCACTCATTCAATGGTTCTTAATTTAAACTCGTATGTAACTACTTTTTTAAAATGGTAGGCTAATTTTGAAGGCATCTCAGGAATTAAATTATTACATACTTTTTAATTTTTATTAAAAATCAAGTTATTTACTTACCAAACATTTTTTTCAATTAAACTCAATTAAAAATGACCGTTGTCTAAAATCTTCAAAATAAAACAGAAAGTTCCTTAGAACAAAACCTTCTAACTACAAAAGAAACGGTAGCTACCCTTAGGGGGCCAAAAATTTGCCACACCCTGTATATCTATGACTTCAAAGAAAGGATAAACATTCTATGTGCGGCTATATGTCCCTGCCTTTGTTTTTTTTTATGTTAGTTTGTCAATTTCACTATAATTACTGATTTTGTTAAATTATTTCTTTATTGTATACCAGCTGCGCCCCGCGGCTTCGCACGCGTTGTTTCTATGGTAACGTTAAAAGGTGATTTTCATCCCACGGGAACAGATTTATGGGATAAAAAGTAGCCTATGTTTTATTCCAGTATTAGAATTACCTGTATGCAAAATTTCAGCCAGATCCGTTCAGTAGTTTTGGCGTGAAGAGGTAACAAACATCCATCCATACATCCATCCAAACTTTCGTCTTTATAATATTAGTGTGAAGTGTGATTAGTATGAAGTGTGAAAGTGTGAAGTGTGATGTGATAGAGAACGATTTTAAGTTGATCCTATAAAATAATAATGTATAATAAGTATATAATATAATAAGTATCTATCCCGAAAAACGTTTAAATTGTGTAAAATATCGAAGTTCGAAAAAAAAGTAAAAGTTTGACGTTGGCTTTTAGTTATATCAAAACAATACATATAATAAATAAATTTACAGTCCTTTATAAAGAACAGTTACTTCAGCAAAACCTTCATAACTAGTTAATATGGTTATACCTCAGGTATGTAGGTACCTCCTAAATTTTCCACTGAACATGCCTCAACTTGCTCAGAATGTTCCTAATGAGGCCTGTACTTAAATATTTGAAAAGACACACGGCCAAGTTAACGAGAAACGGAATTCCTTACCGTTGATAATGTCGTTAGCGTTTTTAAGGCGCATACCCGAGCCAATCTGACAGCAATTCCTATTTTATCATATTTTTACGTTTATCATAGGAATTTTTAAAAATCCTACGTTCAGTTTGTGGTATCTATTATAAGCTATTTTTTAATACCTCTTTTATAATTTTATCTCATATAGTTTAGGAGGAGATGCAAAAATAGAGTTTGGTGGCCAAAAAGCGCTACGTCGTATCTCTTCCTAAGCTTTACAAAATGAAACTATTACAGAGGCATTAGTAAATAGCTTATAATAGATACCACAAACTGAACGTAGGATTTTTAAAAATTCTTGCGTTTAACGTAATAATAAGATAAAATAGTTGGGGGCGCCACTTTCACTGGTGTATGGGCCTTAAGGTCGAAGTTACATAGAATAGATATTTTCTAGATATTTTCTTTTTTATTTTTGTCCGTTTCACATAGGACCGACAGAAAGAAGAAAGGGGGCCTTTTTTCGTATTCAGTTTTATTTAATAATATAAAATTATTCATTTTTTTTCGACGACACTAATAAAGTAGGTACCTATTGGTACAGTTACAGCGTTTGGCCACATATTTGGTGTTATAGATTATTATTTTAATCTTATCTATGTATATACTTCTTAAAAGTAAGGGAACGGTTGTTATATATGAAACTTAGAATGAGCTTCTTCGGCCAGGTGGGATGACGATCTGCGAAAGACTGCAGGCAGATGCTGTTGCAGATGTTTTAATAATATGAGGTTATGTTCTTCTGAATAGATTTAGTTATATTGCTTATCTCTGGGACAACCTGGTGAGTGCCGTTAGTATGCACACTGATGATGATGACGATGATGATATAGGCGCTTAGTATCTAAAAACACTTATCAGAAAAAAATGTGCCAGCACTTACCTGTTAGAAAATATTGTGTATTTAAAAGTGTAAAAATGACAAATAGTTAGATGACTTTGAAATTAGAAACAAAATAAAATTGGGACATTCCATATAAAAAAGCTACAATAACCCCGATAACCTTCCTTTCCCTAAAACTTAAATAATTGTCCCCAAAATGGCACGCGGCTAATGACAAATCTGTTAATCCGATCAAATATCCGTCACAAAGGACCAAACAGTTTATCCGACGCGTTTAACAAAAAAATACCGTTTACTGTGAAAAAACTTATATTTCTATACGCCCATAGTGCGCTGCGCTGAGCTATTGATTCCCCATAATTTTGTCAAAAAATCACTATAATTGGGTAAAATTTCCCAAAATGGGGAACCCATGACCTACATTGTGTGGCCGTCAACATAATCTGATAATGATTCGATGATTACGAGTTAACGCAATATAATAGGAATTGTCAATCATCGGATAATCGGTTCGGATGGAATTGTATTGAAGGGCTTTGACGGAATTATTGTGATCCTGATAATTTTAATCGTGTCATCATCATCATCAGCCTATATTAGTCCACTGCTGGACATAGGCCTCCCCTAATGAGCGCCATAGCGCCCTGTCTTTAATCGTGTATCTCTTAAAATTTTGCGGGATTTTAAATTAATATCTAGATAATCTGATATTGAGTCTGTGGGTATAAATGTATTATCACTCGAGTTTTGTTCCAACTCCAAAACTAATAACCTAACATGGTAAAGGTTTCTTGTTCACTTCTTTACTTTCCTTATAAAGATAGAAGTTAATAGAAAGTTCAAGTCCACGACTTATTTTAATTTGGATTTTCTGAACTAGGATTTTTGTAAGGCATACCTTGACTTTGGATTTAAAAGTTATAATAAAAAAAACTAGCTATTCATCCCGCAGCAGTAAAACTTTTTTCGAACAATATAAAGTTAAGATAGATAAAGATACAGAATGCATTGATTAGGTTACTAACCCTAATCAATACATTCTGTAAGAATTCTAAGCATATACTCGTAGATGCTTAGTATAGGTTTATAGTTAACACTAAAAGACGACAAAAATGATAAATCGATTACAAATGGATTGGAAAATATTAAAATGCGAAATTATACAAAAACAATACAGTTCTAGTTAACGTGTCTAGTTCTAGAATTTATTGCGAGCAAATTTTAGCCTGATCCTGTCAGTGGTTTTTGCGTGAATAAAAATAATTGAGTTTGTTAGAAAAAACTATAAACCGACTTCAATTATACTGATTTCTCAGGGATGCCACAGTCAGATATGTACCAAATTAAAATGAGACCACGCAGAAAGCACCAGCTTTAAAAAACAACATCAAAATCACCCAGCCAAAAGTTCTGAGGTAAAAAATAATTTAAAAAACAGTCAGCAAGACGGATGTTCTCACCTTCTTTTTTGAAGTCGGTTAAAAAAACATCCATTCAATTCAAACATTCAAACTATCGCATGTATATTTGTGTTACTCGACATTATGTATATATAGAGGTTCACTATTAGGTATAAAGCAAAAAAAAATATTTGTACTTTTGTAGAATAAACTCTAAAATCACCGGACTGGACCGAATAAAAAAAACACCATTAGAAAGCTACATAATCCTAAGTAACGTAGGTCATATATTATAAATTATAATTAAGTTTAAAAAATAAATATCCACCCGTGCGAGACCGGGACGAGCTGTGTTTTATATCATCTCTCTTTCTATCATATTTAACTAAAAATTCAATTTAATTTAAACCAACGTTTAACATTTACAATGAGCTCCAGTTAAATCATTTAAAATCTTGTTTGCGTTGCAATAACTCAGTGTATTATGGTTGTAAAATACATTACCATTTTAAAAATGCTTGTAATAATTCAAGGGATATTACAGTTTACATCCCTGTGCAAACTTGTTCTTACAATTGAGTTGTAAGGTTAAAATATGGCTGCTATTATTTAGGGGGAGCCACAAACTAAGCGACTGATGTGGTCGTTTGAATGAACAGCAAGTTGTTACAAGCAATAGCGATTTTTTAACTAAATTAGAGGAGGTGAATGATTTTAAAATGTATGGGAGACGTTGCGTTAAAGTCTGCTTGAAATTGTTTGTTGTAGAATAGATATAGTTATCGAGAAGTATCTACCTTTGCTATGCAAGTGTCATTAATATAGTATAATCAAACCATTTAGACGATTAAGGTCCAATATCACCGTTTGCTGCCAAAACTAAGTTCAGCTTGATCGAGTTAAAATTCGTGATACCTATTGTGTGACGTGACAGCTTTTGAACTCGGTTTCAGTAAAATGCATTGAACGTAAACTATATTTAGACATATTACGAGTATACTAATTAAATGCGTTCAATTGCAAAGGTGAATTTGGACCTAAGACATTTTAAAATTCTCAACAGTGAGGTCCAGTGAGCTGAGTTGAGTTAATTACATTAGAAACTCAGAATGACATTAGCAAATCTCAAGTCACTTTTTGACAGCTTTTTATGAAAATTTGTCACTTGCGACGAGCTTGAATTTAAAATGAGTATTCGGGAGTTAGTCCTGGACCAATATGGTACCAGTGGCTTTCACTTTGGCTTATAAACTTGCTAATCTCCTAGCCCCACCTTTCTACACTACATGTGCCATACATCGCTCTGTGAGAAGAACAAACAGTTATGAACTGATAGGATCATAAATAAACGGATGTTTGTCTGTTTGTTGCGATTTTTTATTAATTCGCCAAATGCCCTTTGGCTTAGTATAAAGCTTCAACGGATGCGGGTAGGTTTTATTGTTTGTAACAGGTAGTTATAAAGAAAAGGAGTTTTGCCTGAAGTGATATAAAATGGTGGCATGGATGTTGGTACATGGTGTTTCATCTAAGCCCAAAGTACTAAGGCAGTGTTTGTGTTTAGTAAATTCAGTTTTATTTTTAACGATTAATTATGGAATTAATTGTTTAGGTTAATTCTTTAATAGTAACGAGATATAGACAAAAAATCTGACCTCAATAAAGAAGACTTTGATAAGAACGCAGGGGTATTTTATGTTATTCGATTCGTTTCCGAAGCGAAAACATCAGATTTGAATTTGAATTCTATTCCGATTGAACTTTAGAACGCTATTTTGATTTGTCCAAATTTCCCGATATCGAATCTGACAGCCTTTCTGACGAATTAAAACACCCTTGGCCAACAAACTCTATTTTCGCATCTCTGCCAAATTTTACAAGATAAAACTATTAAATAAATAAATAAAATAAAATAAAAAAAGCCTTTTGTTTCCTACTAGTTACCTACTTACATTGTTTTAGAGTAAAAAAATATAATATGCTTTTCTAGTTTACATTTCTACTTTTCTCGTTTATCCTTTTACTATTAAGTTATTTAAAATAGTATAACATATATATCCTAGTATCGTTTAGTTTCCTATAGTAGAAACCCCATATTGGGTGAAGGCCTCCTCCAAATATACCGATAAAACTATTAGAGAGGTATTAATAATAGACCACAAACTGAACGATGGATTAAAAAAAATGACAATATAGAACGCGCTGTCATACTGGGTTTACTGCCGGGTACAGGGGCGTATGCGCCTGTTATAGCTAAAAAAATGTTACATTTTAAAGAAAGTAATACTAAATAGGCAAATAGGTACCTAATCAAACTAGCACTAAAAGTATAAGTAAGGCAATATTTCACGTTAATAGCCAATAACGGTATAACGAGACTAGCTTGATACCTGGGATTATGGGGTAGCTACTGGCTGGGGGCCTGGACTGCGACCAAATTGTGCTAGATTATGGTAGACCGTTCCGTGTGGTGCTGGGTTAGAATTTGCACCATCCCAACTTCTTCCAGTGGGTGTCGTTGGGGGCCACTATGGGATGTCTACCGGGGGTGGGCAGTAGCGCCCATTGCAGAACAATTATACCATCAAACTACGATCACCAACCCGAATGCTAAGCGTGTCGATTATGGGCAATACTTACTCTTCATGAAGTAAACGTCTATAGGGCGCTTACCAGTTCCTGCGTCCAGAAATGGACCAATAAGGGCTGTTGAGGTTGAGGACTAAAGGATCTCCACCAGGGCGAGCAGCAGCTCCTCCAGCAGAGCAGTTCTGCTACTGAACTGCAATCCCGACCCGCATGACCAGCTTAGGGATTATGGACATTCTCCCCCCATGAGACAGCCAATAAGGCGCTGATCAAGAGGAGAAACACGTCCAGCAGTGAAGGTGAGGATGGTACACTGAGTGGCCCAGTATATGCACCAGCAAATTACGGTGTATGAATTGACCCATCCAACTCACCCGTCGATGTCATAGTAGAAACGTTTGTAGCAAAAAATAAGGGTAGATCTACAGATCTATATTAATCATAATATTATAAATAGGAAATATTTGATTGTTTATTCATATAAAAAGGCTCCGAAACTACTAGACCGATCAAAAAAAATCTTTCATCATTAGAAAGCTCAAGTACTTTTCAGGGAGTGACGTGGGCTATATTTTATCCCATAATTTCTATGGGAAAGGGCTCTTGCAGTGCTATCACTTATTACGTGATCATGGCGAATGAAACTGTGCCGAAATATAATATAAGAATAATCAAAAATCAAATCGTGGCGAATATCCCGTTTAAATGACATGAGGGATTTAAACGGTTTTAATAAATAAAATAAAATATAATTTATTTCTGTAAGTTTTACAAATATTGTAGCCGTAGTAGAGACCTTCATTTAAGTAAAAGTACTTGTGTTAGGTCTCGCTCTTCTATAACAGACATTACAGATTATTTATCTAAGTCTTTAACAGAAATATAAAAGGAAAATATAGTTTATAATCTACTTCTAGTCTAGCTTAAAATCTAATAGGTTTATGATGTCATCGTAAGAAAAGAATCAACCAAAAGAACCTGCCAATGAGCATTAGGATAGACGTTGGGCCAGTTCTGATTAAATACCACCACAGAAATAAGAAATGAGACGCCAAAATCCGAATTTCATGGAAAAACGTCGCCGAAAGCGCTTTAAGTTGAGGAGTATAGATGCGAAAGTTAGAGAGAAAACAAAGTTAACTGTAATAATTAGTGAAGGCGTCTATCCAGAAATGACATCTGACCTGTGATGATGAATGTGACCTACTAACAGATCTATTATAGGTACTTATATTATAAAGAGGAAAGATTTGATTGCTTGTTTGTTTGTATTGAATAGGCACCAAAACTACTGAACCGATTTAAAAAAAAAAAATTCATCATTAGAAAGCTTACTACGACTAATATAGGCGATAAAAGATGTAAACCATTAATGTCCGCAAGCCATGGCTGTTGCCATTAGCCTCTACTTAGAACACTCAATTAAGATTGACCTCCTAGAACTTTCAAAACCCGGCATAGGGGAAAGTGCCCGTAACTCGGTTAACTAATTCAGATAACCTATAATGACGTAGATAGTTAATGAGCTAGTACTAACTAACTTGATTAAATCGTAGGTGGGCGATTTAACAGTTGGCTGGGCATGGTTAGTCTCCTGTAACCAATTAAGGTTGTATTTCCGGTGCATAGCAGAGCGGAAGCGAGATTAGTTCTAAATGGAAAGTTCAACGCTGTAAAACTTGGCGCTTGTTTTTGTTCGAAGCTGAAATAATTAAATAATTTTGGACAACCCACACAGCGTTATTATAGCTTAAGCTAAGCTTGTGTTACGTGTAGGTACTAGATCACTGATAAATTCAATACAATACATAACATTGAAGTATAATTTTTATTGTAGGTACATAAAAAAAGGGTTATTGCAGTTTTCCCCCTTGTCGAATCTCTCCTGAGGGGGAAAACTGGAGTAAAAACCCAAATGACTTATTTGGGCATTACCTTAAAAGGGTGTGTAACAGTGAATCAATTCTGGCTGTTGATGTGATGTGAAAAAAAGAATAAGGTGGCCTTCATGTGAAGCTGTATGGCTTTGTATATACTATTGTAACCAAGATAGCTTTGGTAAACAGCTAAAGGTCGTGACTTCGATTCCGTCGACACCAAAGTCAATAAAATCTAACAAAGGTATGTAACCTTTTCATAAAATAAACGTGCGTCGGGTTCACTTTGCCATTTTTTATCCGCATCAGAAAACAAAACTATCAAAGCTAAAAAATATAATCGCGTACTGCGCAGCCGACCGTATGTAAACAGACCTTTTGAGCGTATGGTTAGCAAAAACGAGCAAATAAAAACCGTCCAAGTGTGCTCACAAATCTGAGGTATTCCGTTCCGTACGTCTATAATATATTTATATGTATATAGAAGAGGGTACCAGTGTTGTTATTTTTATGTGCAATAGCGCATAAAGAATTTACTTAGCTTATGTATCTATTAATAAGGTTTGTTACCCCAAACGGAACTAAAACTAACACAAATTGATTTATGATAGTAAGATTAGAAAAAGATAGAAAGATTAGAGAAGTGTCGCCGCAGGTTAACAGATGGCGCCGTTTGCAAAGAACAAAATTGCCACTTATGTTGCCTTAGTACATCGGAAGAGTGTGCGTGTAGTTTACACGTCTGTCGGCACTTCCGGAGTGCAACCGTGCAACCTTTACCTGAGTACACGACGTGAGTGACTCAGGTAAAGGGACGCTTGACGCCCTCGTACCAGGAGCGACACCTTACGCAAAGGTTAGGTACGGTTCTTTAGGATGTAACATTACGATACGAACGAGACAACAAACAAAGGCAATGGCTAATAAAATTAAAATGTATGATAGACGAGCCCTCCTTCAGTCGCCTCCGCCCGCGGCGCGTCGTCGGTTAGTTTCGTTTTGTTGGTAGTGGTTGGATTTGTTCTCTTGTCTTTGCCCTGTTGCTGCCAGCTCCCTTACCCGATTCACAGTGACAAACACTCACACAGCTGGTCAGCAATACAAAGGGTTTATTTTTGTGAAAATATTATGTATGAATTATTATTGTATAGTAGGAAATTGATTGACTGTTTTTTGACTGAAATTTGTGTTTAGATTAGATTATTATTAAGGCCCATACACCAGCGAAAGTGGCGCCCCCAACTATTATATCTTATTATTACGTTGAACGCAGGAATTTTTAAAAATCCTAAGTTCAGTTTGTGGTATCTATTATAAGCTATTAATTAATGCATCTGTAATAGTTTCATTTTGTAAAGCTTAGGAAGAGATACGAAGTTGCGCTTTTTGGCCACCAAACTCTATTTTTGCATCTCCTCCTAAACTATATGAGATAAAATTATAAAAGAGGTATTAAAAAATAGCTTATAATAGATAACACAAACTGAACGTAGGATTTTTAATAATTCCTATGATAAACGTAAAAATATGATAAAATAGGAATTGCTGTCAGATTGGCTCGCTGATACTGTAACATGCTGAGGCAGGGACCCATTTACCCTTTACCACCCTGTATTTAGTGTAAGTACTTAGTTTGTAAAATTATTTTAAGCTGTTTACTTCATATCTGTATTGTACCTACTTATAATTTTTTTTTGGTAAATAAATTCTCTCTCTCTCTCTCTCTCTCTCTCTCTCTCTCTCTCTCTCTCTCTCCCTATCTCTCTCAAAGTACTCTTTTAGCGTCCCCCATTATGATAGGGAAGGCCTAGGTCCAGCTGATGATGATGGTAGTAATTATGTAAACGGTAAACGGTTACGCCATTTAAATGTAGAATGGACCGATCATCAGTAAGAATAAACCGAGCTTAAAATAGGTTTATTTTCCCGGCCCAAGGAACCCTGAAAAGTAGATTCATATCACGTCTGGGAGGGTTCGCAAAAAGGAGCAATCCTTTACGTGTACAATTAGAAGTACGGTCAACAATGGCCGTGTCTCGGAGCGATTTGTAAAGGAGAATGCTTTTTTTGTTGTCCGTACATTCTTGCTTATCAAGATTGGAATATGTCTAATCTTCTGCTTGTACCTAATTTTGGTAGAAGCTTGGAACTAATTTGTTCCCAACACTTACCAAGGCGGTACCTCGAGGCACACTAGCACCGCCACCTATTTGATCTTAATCTGCTTGAGCTGTGCGATGCTGGCGTACAATTTGCACCACCCCAAATCTTCCCGTAGGTGTCGTAAGAGACAACTAAGGGATATACACCGGGAGGCGAGCAGCAGCGCCCCGTGCAGAACAAATCTTACACCAAACTGCGATCCCTAACTTGCATGCCCAGCGTGGGGATTATGGGCACTAACCCAATGAGTTAAACGCCAATAAAGCGTTTATCAGGGGGCGGCCTGTGTCCAGTGTAGTCGACCGATACTTGCTGTTCAGGTTGTGGTTATTACCTTGAACAAAGGAATTATCTTTAATAGGTTGGTCCATTTGTCATAGTTTTTTTTTAACAGTTTAAGAAGAGTTGCGAAAACAGAGTTTGATGGCCGAGCGCAATTCCACATAACATTAAAAACAAACACAGGTACTTACAAGTTTTACCTGTTAATATTAATTATTAATATCGACTGACAAACTTTCTGATCTTGGAGCCCCGACTGGTGCTGACGTAAAGTTAATTATAGGAGATACAATCCGCCTTCACCCAACCTGGCAAGATTGCAAACTTTGGTTCTAACTTTGAGGGTCTACACGAAGTTACATTAGGTAATCGCCAAACGTAACGCCTATCCAGTTTGAAACTATTTTGCTTTGCATTAAAAACAAAAGATATCGAGCAAGCCGGGGTTGGCAACTATTCACTTCACAGAAAAATCACCCTAGTGGTGGTAAGGCGTAATTTTTGCTGACTACATACAGTAGAGTAATGTGTTGCTGATAACATTTATGATCATGAACTAAGAAATCATTAATATGCTAATCAGATTTAATATTCAATGATAGGTCTTGCTAGCCGAGTTCCAGCCATGACAGACAGTCTAGACAAAACCCAGCCTGAGTGTACATTGCAATTATGTTATTTATGATTTTAGATAGATAGATAAAAAATTCTTTATTACACAATTATTGAATAAACAATACAATAGATCGGCTTAAAAACTAAGTTACATGTGGCGGTCTTATCGCTCAAGAGGGATCTCTACCAGACAACCGTGGATGGGTAGGATCATTGGATAGTAATAGGGAATCTGTGTGCTCATGAATATTATACATATACTTCATACATAACATTACTTATATATACCTACATAAACTACTTATTACTGGAGTTATTGTTTATTTAATTAACACGGTTAGTAAAAACCAATTACATTTATTAAAAGAAAAATAACAAAATATTCAATTTTTACAAATAGAATGTCAACAAAATAAATGAATTTCTTTATGAGAAGTAATTAATAATGACAATCAAATAACATTATCCATACATCTGCGGCCCATACCCGAGGTATGGGCCTTAACTACGAACCATATTTGTGTTTATAGAACCATTTTTATATCGAACAGTTCCAACACAAATAAGGTACGTAGTTAACCCGCTTTCCCGTAATAAATGGTTAATTTTTTTAAACAGTTTGTAGTTTTCAGTAGGTTTTTAGTTTACTCAGCTTGTTCACACTTTTTATGTAACTATTATTATTTTTAACCGTGATAGCATCCTGTTTCGATGATTTATTTTGTATTTGTATGTATGTGCTGCTGGTTTTAATTCAATCATTTACTTTTCTTTTTCAAAAATTAGTTTTCAAACTTGTCTATAATTTAGATGAATTGAAGCTTTGTCAAGAATACTTTAACACTGAAATATCTACACAGCTGGATAATCCAATGGATTTTCGCCATATTTTCTACTTGTAACTTAAATTTCAACTACCTTTCAAGAAAAAGCTTTTGCAATTCACGATTCTACTACCGCGACAAAAAACCAACTTAAAACAAGGTGAAACTAGGGGAGCTTTGGTTTTATTGGTAACAGGGGTAAGTTTATATTTTAATTGCTCAATATTCTTTTCTATTAATGAATTATATTATTATGACACTATCACACTAATATTACAAAAGCGAAAGTTTGTATGGATGTATGGATGGATAGATGGATGTTTGTTACCTCTTCACGCCAAACTACTGAACGGATCTGGCTGAAATTTTGCACACAGGTAATTCTAATCCCGGAATCAAACATAGACTACTTTTTATCCCATAAATCAGTTCCCGTGGGATAAAAATCACCTTCAAACGTTTCCATAGGAACAACGCGTGCGAAGCCGCGAGGCGCAACTAGTATTGTATAATTTGATGGAAATAAAGAGCTAACTGTAATTACGTTATATGAACAAAGCTATAATTATCGTGGTAACATTCCCAATATAGATAACAGAAGAAGCGCTCGTACAAACGAGATATTTTATGATGAAATATACGAGAAGATAGTACATTTATAGTGGACATTTCGTCCACTGCTGCACAAAAGGGGTGGGTCCTCGTAAAAGGAGCTTAAAATTCGCGTACCCATCAAAAATTGTGATAAAAGTGCCGAGCTTTTTACCCTTAGGCACTCGAATGGCTAAATAAATGAATAATAATAAATAAATAATGTTGGAATGTTCACACAGCATTAGGTACCTACCTCTAGCCCCAAGCTAAGCAGAGTTTGTGTTATAAGTATTAAATAACTGATTCTAGGTACTTAATACAATATGTACACTACCTAGATAGATATTTTTTATTATACTAAGAAAACATCCAGAACACCCTGAACAATGAAAAATCTGCAGATCGTACATACATTTGTCCCAAGGCAGGAATCGAACCCGCAACCTCCTCCATCAAAGGCGGAGCCCTCCTTCGCCCACCGCGCCACACAGGTCGTCGTAATAGTAAATGGAAAACCAATATTCATATTAGAGCACCTAACTGAACCTAACTCAAAAGCACTATCTATAGGTGATACCATTGATTTATTAAAAAGGGAAGATAGGTTACGTTCTCCCAGCGCTTACTCAAAAAATGGCATTGTGTTACAACTACACGGAAACACATACGCGCACAGTTATATTTGCAGTCCTGTGCAATACAAAGAACAACAAAGACGGAAAGACGTACCTAAGACCAAAGTGAAACCGAGACAACAATATTTCTCGCTAGTACGACTGCCCATGCCGCCGGTCAGACGGTGACTGAGGTGGGAGCACACAATTTTACACAATTTGAGGTTGCCACTTTCGAGAAACCAGTACCTCATCTTCCCTTTTTCATAAATCAATGGGTGATTCATGTAGATCAGTCACATTGTTCATAGTCTTAATTTATTGCACTATCCTGATAACTACCGTGAAAACCTTCGATATACGTACTGGTATTTATCAATTTGTAACACTGTATATAAAAGCATCTGGTTTTCCTTGCAACAAGTAAATAAATAAGCGGTTTCTGACTGATATCGTAACATGCACCGGCTAGGCCCTCTCTCCCCAATCCCGTTTGTGTCTTTTTGTGCTGGATCGTATTTCAGCGGGTTTTTACAACTCGACACTGCAGAAGCCTCTAATTTATCACGTCTGGCTCAGCCGCTATTAACATGACTGTCAGCATTTCACGTGTGCTCTGTTATTTTCAAAACCTTAGAATGTTAACGAGTTTCTTATTTCCTCCGACATTATTTAAAAACCGTGAACGCTCAATAAACAAAACCGAAAGTGACAACTAAATTTGTAGCAACATAGGTATACAGGGTGGGGCAATTTTTTGGCCCCTTAAGAAAATATTCCTGATATGCCTTCAAAATTAGCCTACTAACATAAAAAAGTTGTTACATACAAGTTTAAAATAAGAACCATTGAATGAGTGTCATTGTTGTTTTCACTGACTCGTTTTTTCATAGAAAATAAATGGGATTTTTTTTTTAATTATTGCCAAAACTTACGATTTAACTTGGTATGTTACTCATATGTCACATCCAGCTGTGGACTAATAGAGGCTTATGATGATTTACCATGATTTGAGTTTTATTATTCCGTGATCATGGCGTATGAAACTGCGCTGAAATATTCGAAAGCTCAAATCTCAAAACATGGAAAAAATCCCGTTGTAAACGACTTAAGTGACAAAAAAAAATCCGCTATAAAACATAAGCTATAGGGTTAAAGGCTCATTGTGTAGCGAAAAGTTCAATCACTCTCACCGCCTCAAACGAACCCAGCCATTGTGTCCCAAGTACACTCAGCTACATAATTGGACAGTCAGCGGTTAGCCATGGTGTCGAGTACTCTGCAAATTGGGAGAGTGCGCCACCGAGGGGTTTAACGCGGAATTGGTGGTTTTATGCGGCTAACCTAGCTGTTAAAGTCTTTGTTACTAATTAGTTCACATTGCTGATTGTGCCATAACCAATTTACTTTAAAACTGTACTTCAAAATCGTAATATATCTCAGAATCTGTGAAACCTACCACCTTCATATTTAGGGAAATGTAACATCAACCTTTTATCTTCAATTACGTGTTTTATAAACACGATTGGTGAAAAATTTCTCGGTAGTTGATTTTTTTGGAAATAGATATTTTGCACACTTTTTGCTACTTATCTCAGGAACACTTTTTTAATAGCCAATAAGTCGTTTATCAGGAGGAGGCCTGTGTCCAGCAGTGGACCAATATAGGCTGTTGAGTTTGAGGATGCTACAACCTCAAATCATTAGCAGTGAAACTTAGGAACAAAGATGAGTGGGCATCTTTATGCAGAATGTTATTAATATGGATGGTTCCGCTCGCCTCCACAATGCAAATTAATTTGAATAAACTTCCCGCGCTGATCTGTTTGAGATAAAAGTTTGAGAGTTTCGACGGACTTGGCAAAGATACGGTAGGTATACAAAAGCGGTCGAATATAAAATGCAAAAATATGTTTAAATCACGGAATCTTGCTTTGAAGAATTTTAAAAACGCCCATGTTTGCTTTGGTTGATTGAATCATTGGTCTTTGGCATCGGTATTCGCAGATAATACCGATCTTAGTGCACGTTTTGTGTGCATAGAAACCAATATAAAGCATCCGATGTACGCGTAACTTAAACGATTTGCCAGGTCAAGTAAGAGTCGAATTCTCTTGAGAATTTCTACGGACTCTTGTGCTATGAGTTCTACAAAAATACAAATACAAGGAAATTATTTCCAAAACCTTTTCAAAAACACATTAGGAAATAACAATTTTAAGGTTTTTATTTTACTAGTTTAGGTGGGTACCTTTGATGTTTAACTATGATCCCTGCACTAGGCTAGGCCCGTTTCGCGGGGAATTGAATGTATACTTTGTTTGCCATGCTAGGTATACGGTAAAAGATATAATGGAGTACACTACAAATAGACAGAAAACTAGAATAGGTAAGTGCTACACAACCTAGTACCGATATTACAATAAAAACAGTTATAAATACAATGAGAATCAGATTTAAAGATACACTTTTGAAAGATTAAAAGAAGAATGGCTGCCGCGTTCCCTCGACCGCGTAGTTGCTACATTGCTCTTTGCCTTGTCCCTTATTACAAACGGGGGGAGCAAAGGGTACAATTAACACATGACTGGTTGAGCAGTTTTATTGACAAGTCTGTATTTGATGGGATACGCATAACTGCTATGTTACTGACATTGCTTATCGATGGTAAAATAATTTGGGAAACTACTGGAGTTTAACTGGTTGAGCTAAATATTTTGGTAGCATCTCTGTAGATAAAACCTATAATCATTTCCTTAACAGCCTGTATTGGTCCACTGCTGGACGCAGGCCTCCCCCTGATAAGCGCGTTGGCGTTTAACTCATGGGAGTAATGCCCATAATCCCCACTCTGGGCATGCGGGTTGTTCGGTTCTGGTTCGGTGGTTAGCAGCAATCAATTACAGCGGGATATTTACCATGATTTGAGTTTTGAACTTTGTAATATATTTCGGCACAGTTTCGTGCGCCATGATCATGGAATAACTAAAGGCACTGCGAGAGAGTTTTAGTAAAGTCTCATGACTGAAAGAGTGGACCACAATCACAGAAGATGGTCACTATTGGTCAAATATTTCGCAGTGGGTGAATCGGGTTTTGGATGATAATGTGATTTAATTTAGGATGTTCTAGTAGGTACGCATCCCCATTTTTTATAGTAACCGTAACAACATTAGTTATTACTAGCTGCGCCCCGCGGCTTTGCACACGTTGTTTCTATGGAAACGTTTAATGGTGATTTCCATCCCACGGAACAGATTTATGGGATAAAAAGTAGCTTGTGTTTGTTTCCAGGATTAGGATTACCTGTATGCAAAATTTTAGCCCGATCCCTTCAGTGGTTTTTGCGTGAAAGAGCAACAAACATACATACAGGCATGTTTACAAACTTTCGCGTTTATAATATAAGTAGGATTCCTGAATATCTACGTCTCCTTCCATCTGGCACACCATACCTATAACAATTTTTATTTATAGACATTATTATTTCTACAGCGGTCTCAAATCTCAATACATTTGTTTTCAAGAGAAAATAAGCCCCCGTCACCTACCGCGCAGTGTATTCTGGCAAAAAAACGTTTCCCAGATACTTCAACTACTTCAGTCACAAAAAAACTCTACAAAAATTCCGCCGAGTCCATTAAAATATCTTCCGAATTCACGCACTTGAGCAAAACTGTCGCAAAAGGTCTTTCACACCAATAAAAGGTCCAAAATACCCATTAAAAGCTGCAATAAATTACCAACACCGATTTACCACAAACAAGGGTCTTTTTGACCATAAAATTGACAAAAGATCGTGCATTGTCCATTTCTTGAATGAATGGTATGAATGGGATCGTATGAATGAACGTAAGGAATGAATGAACAAGTGTCAGACACGCTGGCGTCGGCTATTCTGCTATTCGAAGGCTGTTTTTGTGTTATTACGTCTACCTGCCTGTTGTTTGATTAGCCGAAAGTTGTCTTTTATTGTCAAAAGAGGAGGATGAAATATTGATTGGATCTTGAAGGCTCAAGGTTGGATTTTGTTATTGCAACATTTCATTTTCTAATTTATTACGATTCTCATTTCGATGATCTCGGATTATTTTATTATAAGACTCAGTTTTATAGAACGCAAGCATTATGGTCGCGACCGCCAATAAAACAGGTGGCCCTTTGAAAGAAAGAAAGAAAGAAAGAAAGAAAGAAAGAAAGAAGAAAGAAAGAAAGAAAGAAAGAAAGAAAGAAAGAAAGAAAGAAAGAAAGAAAGAAAGAAAGAAAGAAAGAAAGAAATAAAAAAATATATTTTATTTGCCTTAAAACGTAAAGTTAAAATATTGTGTTGTATAGACAATATTTTAACTTTACTAAATGAATTCTAGACATATTTAATTTTGTGTGTAGCAGACAAATATGGCGCTTTGAGAGAGTATGTAACCCTACACCATTATTAATATTCCACTTCTTCTACATCCTCAACCTCAACTCAACAGCCTGTATTGGTCCTCTGCTGGACGCAGGCGTCCCCCTGATAAGCGCCTTATTCGTGTTTATCTCATGGAGAGTAATGGCCATAATCCCCACGCTTGGCATGCGGGTTGGGGATCGCAGTTTGATGGTATAATTGTTCTGCAAGGCGCTGCTGCCCGCCCCACGGTGGATATCCCTTAGTTGCCTCTTACGACACTCGCGAAAGAGTTGGGGTGGTGAAAATTCTAAGCCAGCACCACACAGCTACTTAGCACAACCTTCTCCTACATCGTATTTTGTTTTCTTCATTGGTGAAGGTCGTGCCGTCCTTCCTTTCACAGAGACGCTGATGAGCCGTTTCCACAATGCCCTGTCTTCGACTTGTCTCAGGGCTGCAGGCAAAGTGAGTCCAGTTATAGTCTTAATATGTTCAGAACAGCGTCGGTGAGCGTCCTCTTGGTCTTTTCCCCTCCATCTTGCCGAGTACAACCAGTTTTTTGAGGTTTCTGGTTGCTTTTGATGTATTAAGTGGATTACCACTTAATACATAATTGATAGATCTCATTGAATACGCTTATCCAAGAAAAGGATTCCTAATTCAATTCAAAATAACCTACCTCAGTTCTCCATTTTCACATAAGGTGACCCGTGAAGCGTAAACACTACCCACGTGCAAAATTCATAATTCCCGACACCTCTTGCTCCCAGCTTCGTTCAATTTGCCCGGGGCTGGATGCCGCTCCAAATATTTATCGCATCCTTTGAATTCTACATTTATGAGAACTTTTACAGGGTCTGATACGATTACTGTAGAGTTTTTGATGTGATTTTTTAAATCAATGTTACATTTCTGAACTTGAGATTCATAACGTAAGTTTTTTAAGAGACGACCTTTAAAAAAATTGAGTTCTTGATTAAATCGAAATAATGGTCTACCTACTTACTTTCGACCTAGTCAAAACAGTCAACTGATTTTTGGTTGAAACAAGAATCTTGTTTGTTAATTGATCTGTTTTTGTGACACTCCATAATCCCTTGATCAAGAGTGTTGCCCATAAAGTTAAAAAAAATCTTAGAGCAGAGACGTTTAAAAAAGTCGTTCGGATAAATTTCCCCACAAACTTTGCCTCGACCTTTGAAGCGGGAAAATAAAATTAAATGCACACCTACGTACGATTACTGACTTGCCTTCAGAGAAAATAACAACAATCTCAGAACAGCCCCAAACGACAATGTCCTCCTAGCCGCATTTCGACCACGGAGGCCAGTCTCAACGGAGAGATGTGCAGGACATTTATAGTGCACAAGTGTGTGCGTGAATATAGGTCAAAGAGTCAGAGCCAAATCATTTATTTCTGTAGACTTACATACAATATAAGGACTTAGATATGTCAAATATTTCAGGTGCACTCTCTGTTCCTTCACTCTCATAATCCAATGGGATGACAGACCAACGCGGCCGGGGAGAGGTCGGGCGTAGAATGGCTTAACGTGCTTTCCGAAGGACGGAGGTGTAACACCGCCAACTTACTAACTCCAGGCAGTGACTGATAATTCTTCCTGCTAGAAAAACCACAATAACAACTATTGGCCCGACCCAAGATTTGAACCTAGGACCTCATAAGCAACGGTTGGACTAGCTGACCGCTAGACCAAAGAGGCAGGCCCCAAACAAAACGCCTGTTCCATTTCCTACAGTTTTCTTTTTAGTTAGAAAGTACACCCATGGGGGTGAAGTAAAGTTCGGAGCCACACTAACAGAATTCGGCAACATTTTCTGCCCTGCAAATATCTACACCCACTGAATAAACATTGTTATAAGCAATGCGGGTTGGATTTGTTTTGCGCATTGGTTATATTGGAGCGCAAATATGGTTTGAAAGTAAAAACAAAGCGTCCAATTAAATTTTTACGCTCGTTTTGATCTGCAGAATCATTGGTAACAATTCAGGTAGGTACCTACTACCCTATCCAGTACCCACCTCATGAAGAATGATCCATTTTTTGTGTGGATATTTGATGAATTTATATTTGAAAATATCAGCTTGTTCTCCATGTTTTCTTATTGTTGGATTTGTTTGGAAAAACCAAGCTATTGACTATAATAGTTAGGGTCTATGAATTCTAATAAAATCTTCACAAAGTCCTGACACAGCCCGTCGGGTTTCTGTGACATATTTTTAGTGGGTGATAATAGTAAACAATTTTTTTATAAATGAACGCGTCCTTTTATTTTATTGTACAGTATTTTTTTATAAAAACTATCATTGTTTGACGAATTCATTACGGATGTAAGCTGTATAACTAACAAAATTGTGAAACGTTGGTGTTCTTCCAACACAAATAAGGTTTGTAGCTAACATAAATAAATAATAATAATAATAAACATATATAGGTGTTAAGAAAGTTCTTAAAATAAAAACTAACCACTGTTTCCTGCAATTGGCGGTCTTATCCCTTGCAGAGATATCTACCAGATAACTATAGTTTACAAGGCACCTTAAATCCGTAATGTATTATTAGTATGTTTTTCTGAAGTACTTTTATGAGGTGAAGTGCTGCTCTATTTATTACTTTTTTCCTGCATCTTGAATTTAAGTAATAACCGACTTCAAGAGGAGGTTCTATTTTTGTCTGGATGTTTTTTTACCGTCTTCAGAAGAATGTTGTATTTTTTGGCTGTGTGTTTTTTCTGTTAGCAATTTGGTCTCCCGTAATGCAGATTCTGAACCTGATGCAGACCTTCAGTAAAGTGCTAACTAAGTTTTTTTTATGTTTTATAAAAAAAATATTCAGCTAGTTAGACAGGGTTTTATTTATTGGTCGATGGTTAGCTGACTTTGGTGTATCTACATAGCATTACGACCTACTCTAGGTTCGTGTAAAAAAGGGATGTGCGAATAAGATAAAAACAACTTCGGTATGCCACTTTTGAATCATCATTTTGGATCAGGATGATGCCTAAAACCCGATAGCAAAGGCCGAAAAAAATCACCGTCAATCATTGGCGGCACTTGAACGTTTTCACCCTTTGACAAATTCACGTACGCTTTTGAATTCGGCAATCGTTATTTCAAAAGCTACCGACTTCAATCCTCGGCCGATACATCTATTTTGGATGATTTATCTTCATCGATCGTAATTGATCACCGGAGATCAAACGGATAGGCTCCCGAGGTTTTGCAGTCTTTTTTGCGTAAGTTCAAGAGATTCTTTGAATTTTATTTTTGCTTGTCGCTTGCATCGGCTCAGATATTGGTTAAGGACATATGTAATCATAAAAATATGTTCTTCTTCTGTGTCGTATTCTTCATTGCTGAAGGTCGTGCCTGTCCTGGAAAGCTTTTACAGAGACGCTGATGAGCCGCTTCCACACTGCCCTGTCTTTGGCCTGTCTTAGGGCTGCAGGCAAAAATATCTAATCAGTTAATAATTTAACTGGGCATTAAATAAAAAATGTAACCCCTTCGGAGAACACAATTTTTATAAAACATTAAACTTATCCAAAACCAAAGCATTAACCAAGCTTTAACTCCGGAAACAGAGTCAGAGTCAGAGTCAATGTTTATTTCTCTAAACTTACAAAATGGGCATTTATAGACAAGCAACCATGCATCCAAGGTAGGTGAGTAAATTTTAAGTTATTTGTACTAACTCGGATCTAACGAACAAAAATATTATAAATTCAAATTCTAGGCTAGGTTTTTAAATAGAACTAACTTTTCTAACATTTTTTACCGCTTTCAGGAAATCCTCAGTGGAGCAGGGTAGATAAAACAAAGCGACTGGCAACCTCACTCGCAACCGAGGACAAATTAAAATTATTTCCTTCGTACTGTGGAATTAATATATTATACGTACGGAGTACCGCACGATAGGTAGAGTCAATGAACTGGGTCATGTATACCTAAGCATTATATACCTACTAAAACACATGTTCTGGCATCAATTTGCTTACTTACGAATATTAAATCAGTGTCAAACTAGCACTCGGGGGTTTGATTCGTACTTTATCCTATTAATTGACTATTAAAGAAAGTTTTAACTGTACGAAACCCTACAACCTATTTTCATTAAATGAAGCAATAGCTACTTTTTATTGTAGAGTGAAAGGAAAAAAGAAAATTTTATGTTATTAGTTTTTCTCATCTCGAATTTAATAAAACTTCACATTACAACTTCGTATCTATTTCCAACCCCCTTATCCATAATAGTATGCTAACTTAGCACACTGTTAAATCTTGCTCTGTATTCTTCTATTAACATAAGTCAGACTGAGAAATAACACTACTAAGCTGCTGTTTTATGTTGGCAGACCATTATGAATAAGGGGGTAAGTAATCACCAAAATGAGTGATCTAGAGTGCTCCGATTGCTGGCAAAACGTAAAAATAAATAAACCAATAAAAGACAAAAATATTGTGAGTATAAAATCTACACAATAAAATACAGCATTATTGATAATTATAATAATGTCTTTAGAATCCGCCAGAAACACAATCAAAATTAGCAGCTTTTTCTTTTTAACCCTTTTAGCATACGCGTAATTACGACAGGCGCAAAAGGGCCATTAGTAGCATTATGATGAACAATGAACAGAATTTATGGTCATTTTTATGGTCGTTTCGAACAAACAAGCAATAAATCGCAATCACTGCAGGTAGGTCGGCAATTATCCGTTACAGCTGACGACAAATTATTCAAATTAGAGGAGGGTTGGGATAAGTTATGAATTTTAAGCGGTTTTTTGTTTACGTAAGTAAGTATTACTACGTATATATCTGTTTCTTCGAAATTCATTATAAAATGACGTTAATAGTTTAGGAAAATGTTTTTAATGAATATTGCTTTATGATAAGTCCGACATGATAGGTAATAAATTCTATTAATACGCCATGTCTAAATGAGTACACTTACGGTAACCTGTGCCACAGGTTTTCCATAGACCCGTAACAGGCACCAGTCTCTCGCAACGCAGGTTTATATGCATATCAACGCTTTCACTGCCCAGTTCTTGTGGCACGCCGCCCGGAGAGACGCGCCGTTTGTGACATGAGCAGGGAAAGAGTTAGGTACCTACCTATGTAATCTAGACTAAGAACCTTGTGAGAGAAAAATAAATATTTATATTATTATTGATATCATTGTTCCCCTAAAACTTTACCAAAATACGTCATTGTTTGAATAAAGAGTGTAAGTAAGTGTGACGTTGTTTTAGAAAGAGTGTTGGCCTTTAAGCCTAGATGACGACACTGCACGACATGCAGTTGTAAAATAGAAGTAGAGAAATATTTATATGTAGAGAAGAGACACCTTGGCTGACAACATAGCCACTTCTAGTGTCGGAGGCCAAAATCCTTTTAGATGACTGACACACTGACTGACCTAACAAGATGCGAAGATAAGCAATAATCGCTAAAGCCTACACCTCGCGCTGTACACCAAACAGACGTGATCAGACGTACATTGTGACGGATACGAACAATCAAACGAATTGTTTATTGAGTCTGATTGTAATTCTATTTTTGTCGTTTCAGGCTTTTGGGTGATTTCGCTCGTTTCAGCGTGACGTCACGGGCAATTGGTGGAAATCGCGTTAAGGGTTGATAAATGCGAATGTTGAAGGGTTTTCTTACGATTCTTTGGAAAGGAAAAAAATGTTGAAAAACATAGTATACTTGATTGTCTTTTCAATATCTTGTCATGGTTGACAAATCATACATTTTATCTTGAGCGTTGATTATGTTCTCGTTTTTAAAAAGATCTAAATAAATCTTATCACACCTTTCCGTAAACGTTTGCTATTTTATTATAAAAACTATCGTAGTACGGATGTGAGCGTGTTAACTACGAACCTTATTTGTGTTTGAAGAATCGTCGTGGGACATCTTCAGGGCGAGTGCGGTTCTAGACGCGCGCGTACCGTATCCCTTCGAGCACTAGATGGGATAAAACGTTCGTGTTCTTCCAATACCAATAAGGTTCGTAGTTAACCCGCCTACATTCGTAATGAAATATTATCACATTTGCAAGTAAGTACAATAAATTATCCAGAATCCTCAGCTTGATGTGTTCGCGGATGGATGGAAGGTGGTTGAGAGTGCACTACTGTATTTTAGTGAAATATAGTGATGCTCTGCGTTGTGAGCCGCAGCACTATCTTAAAGTCCCTAGTTTTTGTTGATAATACTTAGTCTATGAAAGTTCCTGTTTTTATTTTTGTTGTTGTTTGTCCTATATTACTTTTAATTTTTATTATGTTTGTTTTTCGTTATGATGTTAGTATAATTTTATTTAGATATTACCACAATTTTAGTTTTTATATGTGTTTTAGTATAATTTAGTAGTAGTTACTACCAGAATTGTATTATATATGTAGCGTACCATTAATAACGCATTAGATAAAGCTATCTGTAATGTTATTTTTGTGATTAAATAAAGTGAATTTGAATTTGAATTTGAATAAATTCTTGGTAAACAACAGACGTACGCGTCCTATTAATGAACACCATTTAAAAAAGCGTGCTCTTACCAAAAGAAGTATATGTAATTTTTTGGCAGGCATTTTATTCGTTGTTGCGTTGTTCTTTGAGGTTAGGTATTACCACCACGATGCAATAACATTAACCATTCGCTGCGCACATAATAAACGGGGTTTTCCATGGGGAAATCTGCCAAGACAGAGTATAATCGGATTACTAAAGAAACTATGAGATAGTGGTGGGAATTGTAGAGTAACTTCATTTGAGAAAGTTTAAAGGGGTGGTCCGGTGGGGTTAAATATATAATAAATATGAAAACTATATTACTGGACATCACAGACAAGAAGGTCTTTAGCAGGTTCATTTTAATTTTCCAGGACGTTTTTGTTTCATTAAAACCCTAGTTTTTATGATGTCAATTCAGTTGCTGCCAAAACTAAACTAAATTAATTTGATAGGACCATTGATTTATTAAAAACGAAGATGAGGTACTGGTTGCTCGAAAGTGGCAACCTCAAATTGTGTAAAATTGTGTTCTCCCACATCAGTCACCGTCTGACCGGCGGCACGGGCGGTCGTGATTCGTGTGAAATATTGTTGTCTCAGTCTCACTTCGGTCCTAGATACGTCTTTCCGTCTTTGTTCTTCTTTGTATTGCACAGGAATGGAAATATAACTGTGAGCGTATGTGTTTGCGTGTAGTTGTAACACATGCCAATTTTTGAGTAAGCGCTGGGAGAACGTAACCTATCTTCCTTTTTTAAATCAATGGACAGGACTAAACATTTCGCCATCCCTATCATAACGATCCAAATAATAAGGATGGCATCTGTTTTAGTCCTGTCTAATAATAAGGATGGCATCTGTTTTAGTCCTGTCTAATAATAAGGATGGCATCTGTTTTAGTCCTGTCTAATAATAAGGATGGCATCTGTTTTAGTCCTGTCTAATAATAAGGATGGCATCTGTTTTAGTCCTGTCTAATAATAAGGATGGCATCTGTTTTAGTCCTGTCTAATAATAAGGATGGCATCTGTTTTAGTCCTGTCTAATAATAAGGATGGCATCTGTTTTAGTCCTGTCTAATAATAAGGATGGCATCTGTTTTAGTCCTGTCTAATAATAAGGATGGCATCTGTTTTAGTCCTGTCTAATAATAAGGATGGCATCTGTTTTAGTCCTGTCTAATAATAAGGATGGCATCTGTTTTAGTCCTGTCTAATAATAAGGATGGCATCTGTTTTAGTCCTGTCTAATAATAAGGATGGCATCTGTTTTAGTGCTGTCTAATAATAAGGATGGCATCTGTTTTAGTCCTGTCTAATAATAAGGATGGCATCTGTTTTAGTCCTGTCTAATAATAAGGATGGCATCTGTTTTAGTCCTGTCTAATAATAAGGATGGCATCTGTTTTAGTGCTGTCTAATAATAAGGATGGCATCTGTTTTAGTCCTGTCTAATAATAAGGATGGCATCTGTTTTAGTCCTGTCTAATAATAAGGATGGCATCTGTTTTAGTCCTGTCTAATAATAAGGATGGCATCTGTTTTAGTCCTGTCTAATAATAAGGATGGCATCTGTTTTAGTCCTGTCTAATAATAAGGATGGCATCTGTTTTAGTCCTGTCTAATAATAAGGATGGCATCTGTTTTAGTCCTGTCTAATAATAAGGATGGCATCTGTTTTAGTCCTGTCTAATAATAAGGATGGCATCTGTTTTAGTCCTGTCTAATAATAAGGATGGCATCTGTTTTAGTGCTGTCTAATAATAAGGATGGCATCTGTTTTAGTCCTGTCTAATAATAAGGATGGCATCTGTTTTAGTCCTGTCTAATAATAAGGATGGCATCTGTTTTAGTGCTGTCTAATAATAAGGATGGCATCTGTTTTAGTCCTGTCTAATAATAAGGATGGCATCTGTTTTAGTCCTGTCTAATAATAAGGATGGCATCTGTTTTAGTCCTGTCTAATAATAAGGATGGCATCTGTTTTAGTGCTGTCTAATAATAAGGATGGCATCTGTTTTAGTCCTGTCTAATAATAAGGATGGCATCTGTTTTAGTCCTGTCTAATAATAAGGATGGCATCTGTTTTAGTCCTGTCTAATAATAAGGATGGCATCTGTTTTAGTCCTGTCTAATAATAAGGATGGCATCTGTTTTAGTCCTGTCTAATAATAAGGATGGCATCTGTTTTAGTCCTGTCTAATAATAAGGATGGCATCTGTTTTAGTCCTGTCTAATAATAAGGATGGCATCTGTTTTAGTCCTGTCTAATAATAAGGATGGCATCTGTTTTAGTCCTGTCTAATAATAAGGATGGCATCTGTTTTAGTGCTGTCTAATAATAAGGATGGCATCTGTTTTAGTCCTGTCTAATAATAAGGATGGCATCTGTTTTAGTCCTGTCTAATAATAAGGATGGCATCTGTTTTAGTCCTGTCTAATAATAAGGATGGCATCTGTTTTAGTCCTGTCTAATAATAAGGATGGCATCTGTTTTAGTCCTGTCTAATAATAAGGATGGCATCTGTTTTAGTCCTGTCTAATAATAAGGATGGCATCTGTTTTAGTCCTGTCTAATAATAAGGATGGCATCTGTTTTAGTCCTGTCTAATAATAAGGATGGCATCTGTTTTAGTGCTGTCTAATAATAAGGATGGCATCTGTTTTAGTCCTGTCTAATAATAAGGATGGCATCTGTTTTAGTCCTGTCTAATAATAAGGATGGCATCTGTTTTAGTCCTGTCTAATAATAAGGATGGCATCTGTTTTAGTCCTGTCTAATAATAAGGATGGCATCTGTTTTAGTCCTGTCTAATAATAAGGATGGCATCTGTTTTAGTCCTGTCTAATAATAAGGATGGCATCTGTTTTAGTCCTGTCTAATAATAAGGATGGCATCTGTTTTAGTCCTGTCTAATAATAAGGATGGCATCTGTTTTAGTCCTGTCTAATAATAAGGATGGCATCTGTTTTAGTCCTGTCTAATAATAAGGATGGCATCTGTTTTAGTCCTGTCTAATAATAAGGATGGCATCTGTTTTAGTCCTGTCTAATAATAAGGATGGCATCTGTTTTAGTCCTGTCTAATAATAAGGATGGCATCTGTTTTACTCCTGTCTAATAATAAGGATGGCATCTGTTTTAGTCCTGTCTAATAATAAGGATGGCATCTGTTTTACTCCTGTCTAATAATAAGGATGGCATCTGTTTTAGTCCTGTCTAATAATAAGGATGGCATCTGTTTTACTCCTGTCTAATAATAAGGATGGCATCTGTTTTAGTCCTGTCTAATAATAAGGATGGCATCTGTTTTAGTCCTGTCTAATAATAAGGATGGCATCTGTTTTAGTCCTGTCTAATAATAAGGATGGCATCTGTTTTAGTCCTGTCTAATAATAAGGATGGCATCTGTTTTAGTCCTGTCTAATAATAAGGATGGCATCTGTTTTAGTCCTGTCTAATTAGTTTTGTCTAGTTTTGGCGACTACTGAATAGACACACACCATTTGACGTTTACAAGTTATAACAACTGCGTTATAGCTGTATGTTCATTGTCAACCAACAACGTTTTGAGACGGTTCACCCTCGAGAAACCGTTTTACTGTAACGTATGGAATAGAATAGAATAACATTTATTTCAAAGTAATAGGTACATAGAAAACATACCTACTATACTAAAACAAAGAACAAGTGGGTTTATACTAAATTACTTATCTATGATGGGCGTTAAATCGAGTTTTGCTTCCATGACCCTGTGCCGAAATATGCTGAGTGACGGCCGCTCAGCGTTGTTTTTCAGTCAAAAACATTTATGTCGATCGATATGTTTAACATAAGTATAAGGTTAGTATCTTATTTCACCTATAGATACACCAGACAGACACCTTTTTCTTGAGGATAGATTTCATTGTTTGTTTGTTTGTATTGTATTATTTATATATATTATTATTATTATATAGTAAGCCAAAAGCCATGAGTGCAAGAGCGAGACTCCCTGCCGTCATACAGTGCGAACTCGTACGGAGGAAAGTCACGTGAATGCTTAATGGAATGTTTAATAATTAATTAGGCTCCGAAACAAATGGACTGATTTAAAAAATAAAGCTTACTTTTCAGGGAGTGACATACATTATCCCAGAACTCTTATGGGAACGTGAACTACGCGAGTGAAACCACGAGGCGCTGCTAATGAAATTATAAAATAATTTCATCTTAGTTTAGTTACTTTGGCATGAAAACAAAAGAGGTACTCTACAAGAATATCAGAAGTGAGTTCTAGTTCGCTTGTATGTATAATTTTTATGCCCAATAAACCAGCAGCGAGTAAAACACGGCCTGGCGACAAAACACATCACAAACTCTGATTACCTGTCAAATATTCAGTTAGAAGCCTAAGCAGAGCACTTCCATATTAAACGCGTAACCCAGACTCTCCAGCGTGCGACCTATTTTATCGTGTTATAAGGTTAGACAAAGGACTTTTTAAAATTCCATAGGCCAGTTTGTGGTACCAATCATAAGCTTTTTTAATGCCTCCGTTAAAGTCTTATTCTTAGCTGCGCCCCGCGGCTTCACAGGCCTATCCCACGAGAACTGATTTATGGGATAAAAAGTATGCCTATGTGTTATTCCAGGCCTAGAACTACCTGTATGCAAAAGTTCAACCCGACCCGTTCAGTAGTTTTAGCGTGAAAGAGCAACAAACATGTTTACATGCATTTTTACAAATTTTTGCGTTTATAATATTAGTAGGATCGTTTTGTGGTACCACCATGCGCCATGGCGGCGCTAATGTGACTCGGGGTAACGCCTTTAGCTTTTAGGTACATAAAAGTTACGCAATACTAAACTAAACTACCCACTTTGGTTTACATTCCAAAACTACCCATTCTGGTTTTAGCTGGGTACTTACTTAACGATTTTGATTAGTTTATATTCACTGCGAGAGATATTCAAATCCTAAGCAGGGAACTTTCATATGAAAATTACGCTTTATCGAACTGAGTTCAGTTCGCATACCCCACACGTTGGATTTACGAAATTATTTCACGTTTCGAAACAAACTTGACGTTTGCCTTGTCGTTTAAAAAACATATTTTTCGTTTCAGAAGTTTCTTATCACAAAAGAGTTTCATAATTAATTGCTTTCATAAACTTTGTTTTACGCACTCTACCTTACGTAATGCTAATTTTGACATAAAATCACACAAAAAAGTAATTTACTCCATCACAACTCATTCCCTCTAAGCCATGTTTTGCTTTTAAATGTTCCAATAAACAAGAAATTCCCTCAAAAGTAGGGCGCGACAAAACTTTTTAATCACTCTTAAGTCACGTTCGATCGAGTGTGAGGAGAATATTGATGAGGCTGAGTGGTGAAACACAATTGGGTCAGATATTTATGATGCTGGTGCAAGCTAGGTGCGTAGAAAACCTGCAGGTTCTAGATTCATAACAATAAATAGGTACCTACTGGGGTGGTTAACGTGCTAGCCGCCTGAAGAGCCTCGAACGGAAATTATGAAGTAGGAAAATAAAGAAAATGGACGCAATTCATAAAAAAAAAATCTGTAGTAATTGTATTCAGTTTATTAGTCATCTAATCACAAGCTCTGCTTTGCTTGGGGGTAGATGCTGCCGTGTCAGTTGTTAAACTGTACGACCCTACAAACAAGCTGATAATTTTATTTTAATTTAGGTAATGCCTAGATTATAATATGATATTAATTTTTTGGGTATACCAACAAAATAAGAAATGTGGGCTGAGTAGATACTAGCTATCTACTTTTTCTATCTACTAGATATAATGATAGATAGGTTATTATTCTTAGGTTTGCAATAGATCCAAAAAAACTGTAGGTTATTCATGTTTTTATTGAATGTAGGTACACAATAATACGTAGGCTAGCTTAACCCTCATTAATTGATTTTGTTTTAAAAAACTGTAAACCGACTTCAATTAAATAGTTTTTTCATAGATCCCATTATCTGAACCGGACCAAATTAAAATTATAATGTGCTTCCCGTATGGTCCATATGGTAAGCACCAGCTTTCAAATAAAAATAATAATCATGAATATCAGACCACCTAACCAGTCCAAATTTCAACATAAAAAACGGTTGAATGGCGAACCTCTTCTTTTATTAGAAGTCAGTTTTCTTACAGCATGCCTTAGAGGTAAAGGAGAAGACAAATGTTAACCAATTACATTCAAAAATTTGAACTTAGCTCTGTTACTTCCACTCAACGCAAACTAGATTTACTTATTATCTCAGCTATCGCAACTAGGTATCTGTACGAAATTTCGCATATGTCGGCGCACTCACGGATAGCTTTGCAAAAAATCGGCGCGTCATATGAAGACACCGATATTTCTCAAATTTATTATAAATGTTATATATAAAAATTATGTCGTTGCAATGACAATAAAATATACTAGCTCATCATAGCCCTGTAACTTACAAACGAACGACAAACCACCAGTCAATTAATATGCAAGCCCCTCCCCCGGCCACGCCCCTCAGGCTGGCAGATGCGCGTGAGTCGACAGCGGCAAGCTTTGCCTACTGCTATATATTCTGTGATTTGTGACGAAAGCGCTGTGTCAGATAATAACGGGCTTTTTTAGTTTGATTGACACCTGCCGTATGGATTCAAATGTAAACAGGTAGTTTTATACGTTCTTAAAAAAAAAGTGATTTAGAGTTAATTGCACCTTATTTCTTATTTGATAGTAATTACTATTTATCAGAGTGCATTTTAAAAGTCTACAATTCATGTAAGTAAACTTTAAAAGCGAAATCCGCAAGTCTGATTGAGTCAAAAATTTACTAAAAATACTCGATACCTTATCAGATTAAATAATCGAATGGTCGAATAACTGGGGGCTACAAAGTGGTAATTTGAAGGCAATTTCTAAAGTGAATTTCAACTCGATTATACCAGTCAACACAGCACTTTAATATAATGCGGTGTTCTCAGGTTTCAAGCCAATTCACACTACATCAATGGGATTCAAATTACTGTTCGGAACGTTTTACTGTTTTCGTTATATAGGCTGACTAAAAATACTTGCCTAAGTTTTTTTTACCAGCATCGGCGGCGGCTGGCGCGACAGTAAATCTCATTGCCATTTGGAGATCTTTCATTTTAAGGCGCATACCCGAGCCAATATGTCAGCGATACCTATTTTATCATATTTTTACGTTTATCATAGGAATTTTTAAAATCCTACGTTCAGTTTGTGGTATCTATTATAAGCTCTTTTTTAATACCTCTTTTATAATTTTATCTCATATAGTTTATGAGGAGATACAAAAATAGAGTTTGGTGGCCAAAAAGCGCAACTTCGTATCTCTTCCTAAGCTTTACAAAATGAAACTATTACAGAGGCATTAATAAATAACTTATAATAGATACCACAAACTGAACGTAGGATTTTTAAAACTTGCTGCGTTTAACGTAATAATAAGATAAAATAGTTGGGGGCGCCACTTTTGCTGGTGTATGGGCCTTAAATGTTGCTATGTAATGAATGATGAAAATTGGGCTTATGTCGAAGGCTATCCACTTTTGGTCGATAAGCACTTCTTTTTAACCGACCTAAAAAAAAGAAGGAGGTTCTCAATTCGTCTGTATTTTATGTTTGTTACCTCAGAACTTTTGACTGGGTGGTCGATTTTCATGATTTTTATTTGAAAGCTGGTGCTTTCCGTGTGGTCCCATTTTAATTTGGTAAAGTTCTGACAATGGGATCAATATAATTGAAGTCGGTTTATAGTTTTTTTACAACAAAATCGATTATTAGGTATATTTATAAATAAAAATAAACACAAAAAATCTCAAGAATCTTGCTATTGAAGCTTTGCACAGTTACTACTCAGATAAAAACAATTCTAAATGTTTAAATGCCGAACGAAGTCACGAGCAGAACTTAGTTTATTTATTTCTACAGAGACACAGCGTTGCTCCTCATCAATTTTCTATTACAACTCCAATGTCTTCCACTGCCTTTCACAATTTCATTATTTATTCATCCAAAGTCTGAATCCCCCGAGCGCGTTCCTCGTAATCTTTCCCCAAAATGCGACTTCGTAATTCAAACACCCTGTATAACGTAGCTATAGAATTTGTATTATAGTTATGAAGTTATTGTTAGTCGGTAATCGTCACTTTATAACCGTTTAGCGATCAGATGAGATTTTATCACAGGTTATGATTACTGGTATTGTGGAGGTTGACGCCTGCTGATGTAAGGATTACGCAGCATTTGAGTACTTTATTGAGATAAATAAAGTAAATAACAAGAACAGCAATTTATAACCATGTAATTTATATGAGGTCACCCCAAGCTAGGCAGAGATAGAGTGTAATTGGCACTACATTTTATTTATTCTTAATATTATAAATTTAATTTTATTTTAGTTTAACTTGATTCAATCTGTTTTCATTTTTTTCTATATAATTTGATATAATTTACTTTCATGTTATTTAATCTGCTAGATCGTGTATAAATATAATCAAACGTAATATACTTAATTAATTTTGTTTAAAAAATATGTAAACCGACTTCAATTTTTATAGTTTTATTCATGGATTTTAATGGATCCTACTGTCAGAACTGACTCAAATTAAAATGGGATCACACGGGAAGCACTAGTTTTTAAATAAAAAAAAACTTGCAAATCAGACCACCCAGTCAGAAGTTCTGATGTAACAAACATAAAAAAACAGTCGAATTGAGAACCTTCTCTTTTTTTCTGAAGTCGGTTAAAAAGGTAGATAAGAATACTAAACATTTATTATTTACTTATATTTTTGTTTAAATTTAGCTCTAAATACTTACTTACGCATGTACTTTTAAGTTTAGTTTATTTTGTTTAAACATAACTGTTATTTTGTAAATAGATCTAGACTAGATTAGGCATTACTTCTATTATGTTTCTCGTTTCTGAAACTACAAACAATGTACCTTGCATTGGGAAGGCGCTGCCTTGTGTAACACATTTTTAAAAACTAAAACGGAAGACAGAGCTGCCCAAAATTTTGTTCTTTGTTATTGTGGTATAAACATTTTCATTTTCATTTTCATTTAATACATAGACAACTTTAAAAATATCAAGTGATTTGTTTAACGTTGTCGATGTTGTCATGAAGAAACTACGAGAATGAAAATGGTATCGTCCCGTAATGTTACGTTTTAACGTTTTTCTTTAGATAAAATAAACCACAGATGGAGGAAAGCGCGTCAAAAACTTCAGGTTGAAACGATTCTGTCAATTTATCTGTGCATGTCGGTCGGAGACAACCGGTTCAAATACCCACCACGCCGCCGCCCCGGCCCCAGACGCGGACTTTTATTCGGTGGCGTGTTGGACGCCACCGCGCCGTGGACGCACATTCACTCTTACGGCCACCGACTGATATATTCGCTTATTTATTCACGAATACAGCCCCTTTGTTAATACAGTCCACAGTCTTCAATTCATCTACCAACCTCTATCGAAGATTACACAAACAGATGGTCCTTCGAGCCGGATACACAAACGGTGCAAATAAGACCGGATGCTCTATCTAGCCTCTAGAATTCTAGAGATTATTAATCAAAGGACGATTCCGATTCTATTGTCATAGTAAAGCGGTTGGTTAAGAGAATGTGGCCTCTGTTCGGTGGTATAGGTAAAGTTGGCATCTATCAACTCAACTCAACTGAACTCAACAGCCTGTATCGGTCCACTGCTGGACGCAGGCCTCCCATGATAAACTCCTTATTGGCGTTTACCTCATGGGGGAAAATGCCCATAATCCTTACGCTGGGCATGCGGGTTGGAGATCGCAGTTTGGTGGTAGATTTGTTCTGCAAGCGGCGCTGCTGCCCGCCCCGCGGTGGATATCCCTTAGTCGCCTCTTACGACACCCGCGGGAAGAATTGGGGTGATGCAAATTATAAGCCAGAACCACACATATATCAACGTATCAACGCACGTTAAACGGCGTGAATGCACTGATGCGCACATTGAGTTCCATGAAAGGTCTGGCCATCTAAAAATATATGTTTTGAGTAGAGTATGAATTATTTTTCATTTAAGTTAAATACATTAATATTTACAATAATTTTTTATCTTTAACCAGCGAAAAAGCTGGCCTCAAGATTTTTGCAATTCAGATTGGTCTCGAGTCTAGACAGACGGACAATCACGAAGGATGAACTTCAGCTAAAAAAGTCATTCAATTAGGACTCTTGTTGCAGTGCAGTGGCGACTTCCTTGACAACTACTTGAAAAACCTTTTATCTATACATTATAATAATAAACTTCAATTAGGTATTTCGTGGCCTTCCCCGCATTGTCTACGTCTTGTTATGACGCAGACTTTAAAAACAATAACCTCATCAATTTGGAACTAAGTCAAAATCGCAAAGTAAGTAAACCAAATAAAAACATTCGACGCAGATTTCTTGAAGTTAAGGCAAAAAGCATTATTTTAATGGTAGCAAATGTATTAAAACTTTACTGAAATTGAAAATCGTGTCTATTTTGGTGTCTTGGACGGTTAGACGTGTGATTTTTTCAATTTTGCTACGCGTGCTTTCTATCCGACCTCTAAAATGACTCTAACTCCAATGATTTCCATACATAAAAAAGAAATCTTTTGATACAGACAGTTTCAGGGTATTTTTGATTTCGGTACATAGACAGAAGCAACGAATAACAAAAATGAGTTGACGACTCACAGAAACTCGAGAACGACTGGACCGAAGTGCCTAATTTTGGAGTTGGGATATATGGTCAGGTTTAAGGTAGGTTTGTCAGAGCGATACGACGTTCGACGAGTTCTTGATAATCATTGCTATATGTATGTAAGTACCACTATACCACGAGGAGAGGAAAAGAGAACAAATATTGGTTTCTGTTATTATACATATTTCATTTAGTAGGTTTTTGGGGTTGTTTGCTATGAGTGGCATAGGCCAAAAATAAATATAATTAAAAAAACGGAGAGAACAAAAGAAATGATTGTCTGTAAAGTCGATTTAGGAACGATAATTTTACGTGATCACGTCATTTACTTGATCTATTGAAAATCTTACCTCGTAGCTTAAATACTGTTTTTGCCATTCTGATGTAAGCTAACTATCAACGCTCTATTAGACGAAATTAGAACTTTAATTTTCAGTGCTTTGTCATGACAACATCATCAACAACGTGACACTTTTTTGGACATGCTACCCATGTTCATCGATTAAGTAGACGTTATGACATCAAAAACGTACTTAAAATAAACAAATAATGAGTATTCTGCAACATCTGATTTTGTGTGGGCTCTACTTTCCTAGACTTGAACGTGACGTACCGTACCTAATAAAATCAAATGTAGATTGAACGAAGTTTTTAGCGACAATTTTTGCATAGAAATGATAAAAGAATTCAGTTATTTCAAAACAAATGATGAAGTCTAGACTAGAGGGAAGTCGGGAATTAGACGAAATAGACTGTCTGGTGGACATTCAGAGAATTAGACCTATAGACCGAACCCGATTTTTTTAATAATTACTCGTAGAATGTAGGCGGTATTTTGTTCCGTTGAAAATTGGCCGGATATTGACCGAAGACAACTTTTGTTATAGCGGCAAAAGAAATATATCATCTGTAAAAATTTCAATAATCTAACTATCACGGTTGAAACTCAAACTCAAACTCAAACTCAAAAATGTTTTATTTCCATTAAAACAATAAATGTACACTTAGAAAAGGTCAAATAATATTAAAAAATACACATCAGATACAGCCTGGTGACAGACGGACAGCGGAAGCTTAGTAATAGGCTCCCGTTTTCGCTTTGGGTAGGTACGGAACCCGAAAAACTCAATACGACACAACCATTTCTTTACCTGTTCTAGAAAACAAAATAAAAACATTGCACTTTCATTCACTTACGAATTAAAGTTACTGTCGACGAAATGACTCAGTTATCAAAAATTATAATTGTTAAAACTGTGTACTTTTTTTTATAATCATTTGTTTACAAAGGGTTTGTTCGCTAAAGCTAATAAGGCACCTTGCTAATAAAATTAACTTTAATAAACTTCTAACTTAACTAATTACTGCTACTTAATCGTTTACTTACTAAAAAGTACAACTTTTTGGCATCATCTGAAAATGGATCTGAAAGAATGCTATTGCAAATACCAATCATTGAAAAATTTAAATCATAAAATTATTTCTCTCTTGCGTGTTCTGTACACCGTGGTAAACATCATCGACTAAAAGAACTGTGTACTTAAAACGAACGTATTGAACTTAGGAATATAACTAAGGAAATTCTGGTGTTGCCATAGTAGCTGTTTTGATACTGACCCAGATAAAAAGTATTTAAAATAACATGATTATTTAATAAGCTGATGCATATTTTGATGTGGCAGATAGCCTTCAAATATTAACCGGGGATCCATGTTTGTTCAATCCATTAAATGCGCCCCCAGAGAACGGAGACATTTCCGACGTTTCTGCCAATACGTGATCCCGCAGAGTGGACAGCAATCAAAGCCTGCTCTGCCCCTACAGGGCCGGGCTCAGGACTAGGAAGTTAAAGAAACATTTTTGTTTAGCTGTGTGATGCTGGCTTAGAATTTGCACCACACCAACTCTTCCCGCGGGTGTTGTAAGAGGCGACTAAGGGATATCAATCAGAGGGCGGGCAGGAGCGCCCCTGCAGAACAATTATAACACCAAACTGCGTTCCCCAACCCGCATGACAACGTAAGGATTATGGGCCCTACCCCCGATAAGATAAACGCCAATAATGCGCTTATCAGGGGGAGGCCTGCGTCCAGCAGTAGGAACAATACAGGCTGTTCAGATTGAGGTTGAGGCGGTTTTGTTAAGTGTCTATATTATGTCATGTTATGTTTGGTCTTTAAGGCGGTACCCCGAGGCACAGTAGCGCCGCCGCCTATTTATCTAATTATTACGTTGAAGAAAGGAATTTTCAAAAAATGATAGGTCAGTTTATTACACCTATCATAAGCATTTTTAATATCTCTGTAATAGTTTTATTTTTGTATAGTTTAGAAGGAGATGAGAGAGAGTTTAGCCACCTAGTTCAACTTCGCATCTTCTCCTAAACTATACTGTTTAAGGGGTCAACTCATCCGAAATGGATGATGTTTGCTCGGATGAGAATACCACCTTCTCTCGCGAGGCAGGGCAGTAAATGCGTTATATCTCTATACTCTTGAATAATTTGTTTGTATCATTAGTTCCTTAGGGTCTATTCAGATGTCGGCAAAACTAAACTAAACTAATGTCTAGTTTTGGCAACATCTCAATAGACACCTGGGCAAGCCGTCTCGACATAGATGGCGACCGACATCGGTCGCAAAGTTTTACCGGATATATTTTACGTACTTGGTTTTATTTATAAGAATCAAGTTTCAAATGATTCAATAACTATTTATTTCCATAAATACAGTAGATTAACATAAAGAAAAGGTTAAATTTCTAATATTCATATTGATTTACCATCGGAACTATTCATTTTTGTCGCAAACGACTTTTACGATTTCGGTGAAGGATCGCTACTAAGTTATCGGGCTGTCTAATTTGCTCGCAGTTACCTTTACCGAAATCGTTTAGTTTGCGACAAAAATCGTAAAAATGGCGGTTACCTTATTATTTGGATCATTTTGACTGGGAAGGTGACATGTTTAGTCCAATTCGTTTAGTTTAGTTTTGGCAGCCACTGAATTGACACCTAGGCCGTATGCTGTCCTGTTTATTACAACCTTAAATATAAGTAATTCTGTTTGTAATTCGGCCTCCCGCGATACAGGTTCTGAACTAGTGCGGGGACCAACAGTTAACTATATAACCTCTTTTTGCTATAGTAAATAAATGCATTTTGTTTGTTTGTTTGCCGGCTTCAAATTTGCATCACCCCAACTCTTTGAGATATCCCACAATTCTACCACCGAACTGCAACCAACCCGCAGCGCAGCGTGGGGGTTATGAAAATATTTACTCCGTGTTGTATTCGTTCTTCAAGCATCATAATATATTGCCTGCTTATCGCCACTTCAGCCTACTAGTTCTGTGAGCTCAGTCACATCAGTCGGTTACTTTGGTTCTTCTACGGATTACGTCAAAATGAGTGAGATCCCGAATCCGCCCCTGTGCTACGCTTGTTGACCAGGCTCTAGGTTAGTTTGGTCCAGTTTGTCAGTGGATGCTGTCTTGAATGGGAAATGAGAGGTTGAATCGGACCTTGTTTGAACCTAGGCTTAATTGTATGTACGAGGCATTCTCGAATAGATCTAAGTAGATATAGAAAGTTTTTCATGTTTTATTAAATAAGATTGATAGTGATAGTCATTTTATTGGTAAATAATTGTAATTGTAAAACTTTAATTGCAGCTGTGTTGTGCGGGCTTAGAATTTGCACCACCCCATCTCTTCCCGTGGGTGTCGTAAGAGGCGACTAAGGGATATCCAATGGGGGCTGGCAGCAGCGCCTCCTGAAGAACAATTCTATCATTTCAATATTCAACTGCGATCCCCAACCTGCATGCCCAGCGTGGGGATTATGGGAATTACCCTCCATAAGATAAACGCCGATAAGGCGCTTATCAGGGGGAGGCCTGCGACCAGCAGTGGACCACTACAGGCTGTTGAGGTTGAGATTGAGCCTATTGAACGGGTATCCATAGCGTTTATTAACTAATTTTCCCGACGTTTCGACAGGTTTACACAGTGACACGGTCATGGAATAACTGGAGTACTCGAAATAATATTAAAGCTCAGTCACAACACACTATTGTTTGTTTGGATCCCATAAGTATACGAATATACGATCTTGCGACCCCAACGTAAAAATAATAAACATATTCTTTTGTCTCTCCGAGCTCCCAATGGACTATTACTTAGGTTTATTTTGTCGAAAGTTCTACCCAACACCTGTAGGTACAACCCAAACTAGATCGCCCAACAAGAGCTAGCCACAAACACTTCATTCGCTCGTGGTGGAGGGCCCAATGGGTCCATCGAAGAACGAGCAATAAACTTAGTAAAGTCTGGGCCAATATGTAATAACTGTAACGATTCCGTTCGTGCTTCTTAATTCAAACCTTCGCGCCACTCGCCGTGTCCAACGCGATCGATATGTTGGCGGCACTGTTTCTATGCGTGACTGGCTTGTCTCTGACTCGAGGAGAGGTGACTTGCAACCTTCTTGCGGACGGCGAACTGTTTTCGTTTCTGTCCAATTTTTCACTTTTATTGAAACTTACACCAAATATATATAATTGAACTAATATCCCAGTGAACCCCATATCGGGTGAGTGTTGCATTATTGTATTTAGTGTGTACTTAGTGCTAGAAGTTGTGAGCCAGGTATGTCGAAATAACGGTAACGGTCAATGACCTATCTAACCGCTTTTGTGCCATGAATGCTATTTAATTAACACAAAAACTTAAATTTGTCATCATTATTAATTTATAGAACATCTTCATGGATCAATATTATTCATCGTACAAATACTTGTCTGCCTTTTAGTGAATACTTACTGCAATTTCAATTCCTTAATTCTGTCTGTCTTTGTTATTGGTATATTGCTAAATCATTCTGTCCTGTCATTCTAATCATTCATCTTCTATTGTTTAGATACCTACTCATGTAAATTCTTACCTTGACTCGGATACTTATCTCACAATCGAATCGATTTAGTGAGGTGAGTAACCGTTAATTAACTTCCATTTTCTTTAGCATAAGTATCCATTTGTATGACTGCCTCATCATCGATCACTGCAAATGCTTGTTTGCCATTGCGCTTACGCTTTGAGTCGAGGATGCTGCAGTCATAGCGTGAAACCGGGCAAATCTAAAGTGTCTGGACGTGGATTCCAGGGTTCCATTCTACGGGTTGCGGATATCCGGAAGGGATCACCGTCTACCTCTGCACTACCCCGTCGGCCCCTCTACGGCACGGCTGCACCGACGCCATCCGTTCCCGACAAGCTCGCCACCAATATCCGGCGAAATTTACCAATATCCGGCAGGATTCTCGAGCCACTACTGCACTACTGTTGCTGCCAGTCTATACCTGGATCCACTTGTCGCCCTACTGCGTCGGACCCCGCTCCAGCTAAGGCCAGTGGCAATAATTTTTAGTAACGTGATATTCGGAGACAACGAACCCAACTGTGACCTAGACATAATAAAATCGTAAGCATTATCTCTGTTTTTCCGTTGGGACTAGCCACTCTCAATCATAGGCAGGTCACTACAAAAACCATAGTGTTTCACTGGCGCCCAATACAGGTAACTTTGTCTCCGAATCACGTTACTTTCTGCATTTTATGGTTTCTTTGGTGTTGGCTATAAAAACCTTAGTTTTAAGTTTAATTTACGCTACTTCTCACCTATATGTGGTACCGTTAGTAGTTAACTTGTTAATTTTTAATAATTCATAATTTTTTTATGTACCACACACTAGGTGTGACTTTAAAATTTAGCTTTTAATCATCGTAGTTATAAACTTTATTGCAACACACACTCAATATGGCGTTTGCTATTAAATTCTTATCTCTACAAAAGCCTGAATTAGAGTATGAAGTTGAGTTGCGCGGAGGCAATACTGGTTCTGTCCAAGAATTACGTAAGCAAATCGTTAAACTTGCACAAGATTCGCCATCTGAGGACATTCTTGAATCCTACCTCGAGCCTGAGAGAGACTTGATGGGAATCAGTGACGTTCAAGTAAAAGCGCAAGGCAACCTAACTACATTAAGGCAAAAATTTGATAAAAATCTCTTTTCACGAACGGAAACGTTACTGCACCACCTTTACCACAGGATTAATAGGTTAAGTAGCATCGAGTCGATATCTGGTGGATATCAGTTATGCCGTTCCAGTTATGAGACTCTTTACAAAGAATTAACTGCACTAAGGCCTAATAATCCCCAACCCGGAGCCGCCTCGTCACTTACAAACCTTAGTGCAACCTCTGAACAAATTGCACCTGTTCTTTCCGTAACATGTGACCGAAATATTGCTGCGGACATCAGTAAACTGAAATTTACAGGGAAATCTTGTGTGCGCTCTTTCATTTTAAGGGTAGAAGAGTTCGTTATATCGAGAGGCATTTCTTATGAGAAAATTTTATCCCTGGGCTACGAGATCTTCACTGATGATGCTTTGCATTGGTATCGCTGTAACAGAAGCAGAGCTCAATCGTGGGAGGAACTGTGTAAGCTTTTGATAGAAGACTTCAGCAGCAGTGACTACGACTACAGGCTTGCCGCTGAAATCCGAACTAGAACTCAAGGCGCGACAGAAAACATAACGATTTACCTTTCCATAATGCATGGCATGTTCTCTCGTCTGTGTAAACCTCTATCGGAGGATGATAAATTGGAGATTTTACTCCATAATATTAGACCATGTTATGCTAGTACTCTGTCCGCCTTTCCGGATATTAGGACTATCGAGACTCTCAAATCCGTATGTCGCAACTTCGAAAACGTGCAAGCTCGGTTTGCTAATTTCCATGAGCCACCAAACGCGTCTACGAGTACCCTCGCTCCTGAGTTCGCATATAAAGGTAATAACGAATTATTTACTAACAATAAAAAGGCTAGTGTCTCCTCCATTCAGAAAGAGGAAACAGTAGCGGCTTTGACGTCTGAATCAAAGGCATCTAAATACTGTCCAAGATGCAGAAGTACTGATCACTCTTTAAGGTATTGCAAACAGGAACGCTTTTTGATTTGTTTTAGATGCGGAAAGAAAGGTTTTCGTATTACGGACTGTCCCGAATGCAACAAAACATTACCCACTAAATCGGATAAAGAGGACCAAAAAAACTAATTGGGTCGGATTGTAAGGTACAGCATAAAAATTTTAATCCTTCCGAATGGGAAGATTGGCTAAAATTTATCTCTTCCTTCTCAACTTACAATGCTGTCTCTTCAATCCGGGATAATTCAGTGGTTGATAAATCTCGACCGTACGTTGCAGTTAATCTAAACAACAAGCAATTGATTGGTCTCCTTGACTCCGGCTCTTCTACCACTATCTTAGGTAACGGAAGTCACGAGTATCTCTTAGCCGCCGGATTACAATTAGATACGGTAGACAACACTAACTTCATTGCTGCAGGTGGCAATAAACTTAAGTCTATTGGAGTTCTAAATCTCCCAGTTAGGTTTCAAGACCAAACTCACACTCTAAAGCTTTTTGTGGTACCAGGTATCAAGCACTCACTTATATTAGGTATGGACTTTTGGAGGACCTTTGGCCTTTTCCCTAAGTACTTAGATCGCATCGCATATTACAAGGACTCTGATACTATCCTTGCTGTTACTGATGTAGTGCCCAGTGAAAGCCAAAATCTCTGTTCGTACGAGCATCTATCGGTTGAAGAAAAAGTAGTAGCCGATCAGATGATGTCTCACTTCCATGACATCTCTTATGAGAAACGAGGCTTAGGTCGTACACATCTAATTACGCATGTTATAGACACAGGTGACGCCGCGCCTATTCGACAACGGTACTACAGAATGTCACCTGAAAAACAGCGTATCCTAGTCGAGCAGCTGGATGAGATGCTCAAAGAAGACGTCGTTGAGGCAACCGAGAGCCCTTGGTCGTCCCCGGTCCTTCTGACACCGAAAAAGAATGGCGAGTTGCGTTTTTGTTTAGATAGCCGTAAACTCAACTCCATAACTAAGAAAGACGCTTATAGTCTCCCTTACATATCAGAGATATTGGACAATCTGCGCGACGCCAAATATCTATCGAGCATAGATTTATCAAAAAGTTTTTGGCAGATCTTAATTCAAGAGGAGGATAGAAAAAAAACTGCTTTCTACGTTCCTTCTCGGGGAACCTTCCAATTTAAATCCATGCCTTTTGGCCTAACTAATGCCCCCGCTACGCAGCAAAGACTGGTAGATGCCCTATTTTACGGGCCTGAATTTGAGCATAGGGTGTTTGTGTTTGTTGATGATGTTATCATTGTTTCGAATAACTTCGAACAACACATGTCCTTGCTTCATCGTGTTTTGCAAAAACTAAAGATGGCTAATCTGACAATTAACTCAAACAAAAGTCAATTTTTTAGGAGGCAATTAAAGTATTTGGGTTATATTGTAGACTCGAATGGACTGCAACCAGACCCGGAAAAAGTTGAATCGATTCTGAGCTATCCAACTCCAACGAATCGTAAAGAGGTCAGACGATTTCTGGGAACAGCCTCTTGGTATCGTAGGTTCATTCCAAACTTTAGTTCCTTGGCTTCCCCTTTGAATAAACTTACCTCTCAAAAGAAGGATTCACCTCCCTTTGCTTGGTCCCCCGAAGCAGATGACGCCTTCAAAAAACTCAAATCTCATCTCGTATCCGCTCCTATTTTATCGTGTCCTGATTACTCCATAGCCTTTGAAGTTCACACCGATGCGAGTGACTATGGCATTGGAGCCGTACTTACGCAAACTTTGGATGGAACTGAAAGAGTCATCGCTTATATGAGTAAGTCACTGTCACAACAGGAACGTAACTACAGCGCTACGGAACGTGAAGCACTAGCCGTCCTTTCCGCTATTGAGCATTGGCGGTGCTATCTCGAAAATGGCCTAACGTTTACTGTATTCACAGACCATTCTTCTCTAAAATGGTTCCTCAATCTAAACAATCCAACTGGTAGGTTAGCTAGATGGGGCGTACGCTTATCGGCCTATAACTTTGACATCAAACATAGGAAAGGTTCTGAAAATGTCGTTCCTGATAGTCTGTCTCGCGCTGTTCCTGTTGCTGCCATTGACTCCGCTGCACATATTCCCATAATTACCAACGATACTTGGTTCTTAAATATACACGATGGTTGTACTAAATCACCCACATCATTTTTGAACTATCGGATAGAAAACGGTAGGTTATATAAGTATGTGAAGTCCTTGAATCCTCTAATAAGGGAATTCGAATGGAAAGAAGTTATTCCTATGGAACAACGTCAAGAAATTATTTCTAAAAATCATTCAGAACCAACTTCGGGTCATTTTGGTATCTTTAAAACTCATAAGCGTCTTAGTCTAAACTACTTTTGGCCAAACATGCACAAAGATGTTGTGAACTTTGTATCTAGCTGTGATAATTGCATGTCTCATAAACACTCAACCCAGGCCACGCTTGGAACAATGGGTCGACCTAAAGATTGTAGTCGCCCATTCCAAATGTTGAGTATGGACTTGGTAGGGCCGTTGCCTGTCTCTAAGAAGCAAAATACGTTCTTGTTGGTCGTTACTTGTTGTTTCTCCAAATACTGTATGCTTTTCCCTATACGGCGAGCAACCGCTGAGATCATTGTTCGAATTCTTGAAGAACAAATATTCTTGGTGCACGGTATACCGAGCACACTCTTAATGGATAATGGCAGGCAATTTACCAGCAATATTATGCGAAATTTACTTGCTAACTACAAAATACCGAACATTCACTATACACCACTATACACCCCCCAAGTGAACACAGTTGAACGTTACAACAAAACTATTGTGACTTCTATTTCTACTTTCATTGAGAACGACCATCGATCTTGGGATATAAACGTTCCGAAAATTCAATTCGCCCTAAATAGCGCTGTTTATGAAGTTACAGGTTTTACTCCTGCATTTCTTGTTTTCGGTCGTGAATTGGTTAGTTGTGGATCTCACTACCTTGATTCTGACTTAGGTAGTGATATAGTATTTTCACCCCGTGACAGTTACGCTGAAAACCTAGGGACTCTCCATAAAATATTTGATAAAGTACAACTATCCCTCATTAAGTCTCACTCCCGGAACAGTACTCATTATAACCTTCGGCGTAAGAATATTGAATTTGACGTTGGTGACGTAGTATGGAAGCGCACATTCTATCTCAGCGACAAGGATAAAAAATTCTCAAAAAAATTGGCCCCTAAATTCATTAAGTGTCGCATTAAAGCAAAAAAGTCCAAACTAGTGTATGAACTTGAAGATATGTCCGGACACAACTTAGGGTCATGGCACATCAAGGATTTGAAACTGACCTAGTATTCTTGGTTTTCGATTTTTCTTAGGAAAAATCTTAACCTAAAAAGGGGGGTATGTAACGATTCCGTTCGTGCTTCTTAATTCAAACCTTCGCGCCACTCGCCGTGTCCAACGCGATCGATATGTTGGCGGCACTGTTTCTATGCGTGACTGGCTTGTCTCTGACTCGAGGAGAGGTGACTTGCAACCTTCTTGCGGACGGCGAACTGTTTTCGTTTCTGTCCAATTTTTTACTTTTATTGAAACTTACACCAAATATATATAATTGAACTAATATCCCAGTGAACCCCATATCGGGTGAGTGTTGCATTATTGTATTTAGTGTGTACTTAGTGCTAGAAGTTGTGAGCCAGGTATGTCGAAATAACGGTAACGGTCAATGACCTATCTAACCGCTTTTGTGCCATGAATGCTATTTAATTAACACAAAAACTTAAATTTGTCATCATTATTAATTTATAGAACATCTTCATGGATCAATATCATTCATCGTACAAATACTTGTCTGCCTTTTAGTGAATACTTACTGCAATTTCAATTCCTTAATTCTGTCTGTCTTTGTTATTGGTATATTGCTAAATCATTCTGTCCTGTCATTCTAATCATTCATCTTCTATTGTTTAGATACCTACTCATGTAAATTCTTACCTTGACTCGGATACTTATCTCACAATCGAATCGATTTAGTGAGGTGAGTAACCGTTAATTAACTTCCATTTCCTTTAGCATAAGTATCCATTTGTATGACTGCCTCATCATCGATCACTGCAAATGCTTGTTTGCCATTGCGCTTACGCTTTGAGTCGAGGATGCTGCAGTCATAGCGTGAAACCGGGCAAATCTAAAGTGTCTGGACGTGGATTCCAGGGTTCCATTCTACGGGTTGCGGATATCCGGAAGGGATCACCGTCTACCTCTGCACTACCCCGTCGGCCCCTCTACGGCACGGCTGCACCGACGCCATCCGTTCCCGACAAGCTCGCCACCAATATCCGGCGAAATTTACCAATATCCGGCAGGATTCTCGAGCCACTACTGCACTACTGTTGCTGCCAGTCTATACCTGGATCCACTTGTCGCCCTACTGCGTCGGACCCCGCTCCAGCTAAGGCCAGTGGCAATAATTTTTAGTAACGTGATATTCGGAGACAACGAACCCAACTGTGACCTAGACATAATAAAATCGTAAGCATTATCTCTGTTTTTCCGTTGGGACTAGCCACTCTCAATCATAGGCAGGTCACTACAAAAACCATAGTGTTTCATAACGGTCACGCATAGAAACGTAACTCCTTGGCAGCTTGTATGAAGCTAGAAGTTGATTTGATTTGGAAATTGGGAATGGAAATTTTGTGGGAACATTGCTGCATTACCCATAAGTAATTATTTAATAACTATAAAAAACCGATTCCGTTTTCGATTAGTAATTATTTAATAACTATAAAAAAATGTAAAAGCGGGGCTTTTACATTTTTTTTCAAAAATGACTGGACAAAAGTCTACAAAAAGTAAGAGCTTTCTAAAAACCCTCTGAGTCAAAATTTGCTGGTTCAGTCAACAAATAGACGTTATTTTATTTGTACAAATTTTTTTTGCAAAAGATACTAAAATTGTCACAAGGAACTATTAAAAAATAATACAAAGCTTCACTCTAACCAACTTCAAAAAAGAAACTATTGTCGATTTGTACGACTTGTTTATGTTCAAAGATTCAGATTAACTGGACATTACTCCATTACCAATAAATAATTATAACGAATTATAAACTAAAAAAATCCGATTTAGTCCCGACTTTTATAATTTTTGCAAAAATGACCTGACAAAAAGGTCTACAAAAAGTAAGAGCTTTCTAAAAACTATTCATCGATTCATACGACTGTATATTTATGTTCAAAGATTCAGATTAAAAGGAGTATCACATCTCTATTATCTTTTATCAATACCACGATGTTTACAAAACTTGGCAGAATTGACTCAGTATGTTATCTTAGAGATTAAACGATGAACTCTGTGTTATTAGAAAAGTCAAGAGAGCTGCAAACAGACAAGCAAACCAACAAAGTGATTGGTTTATCGGTACTCTACCTACCTACATGTTATTATATTGAGAAATGGTATTGTTTGATAGTTTAGTATAGTTTATTTATTCAAAATAACTTATGTACATCGTGGGTGTACGAATATAAGGTTCATAAATAAAATAATAGCATGAGATGATATACAATCCAGTTCATCTTTGATGTTCATAAAGTTGTTATTCGCAACTCCAAAACAACATTAATGAGTAAAAGTATATTTTGAGAGTCTATAATGAGAATTACCTTGTGCGTTGTTTCTTCTAAAAAGTAGGCTATGTTTGATTCCGGGATCTGTATGCAAAATTTCAGCCCGATCCGTTTAGTAGCTTTGGTATGAAGTGGCAACAAATATCCATCCATCCATCCATCCATCCATACATTCATACAAACTTTCGCATTTATAATATTATTGTGTCTTTATTCGTGTAAAATGTAAGAAATTTCACGACCAATAGGGCAGAATACATTGTGACATTCCATTATATTATAACAACTTTAATAAAATGTAATTCATGCAGTAGATTATTGATTGATTGATTGATTTGATTTAAGGTTTAGATAAAGATATAGTAGATAAGAATAAATACTTCTTTATGCCAGAAATTAAGACAAAGAAGCTTGTAAAATAGCAATCCACGTCTATTCTATTTTTAAGTGAGGAAACTGAGATCTCCACTGATATCTCGCATGGGAGTGCATTTTCCTCCTGCCTAAATAGGTCTTAACCAGCCCAGCTCCTTGAAGTATTGGAGCAAGACTTTTGTTAACCGTCAGCCTCGTTTCACCTTTTCTTTGGGTGTAGGTAGATGGGCTTGATGTTTCAATGAGACTCTTCAGCCCTGTCTTGTGTCTGGCCTCTGAGGCCATGTAGTATACCTCAACGTATTCAACAGTCTTTTCTTATTGGAAGCAGCCACGATACAAGTTGCTGTCTCTGGCTCCAGTCCTCAAAAGTTGATGGTCGTCTTAGAATTTACACCACCCCAACTCTTCCCGCGGGTGTCGTAAGAGGTGACTAAGAGATTCCACCAGGGGAAGGGCAGCAGTACCTCCTGCAGAACTATTCTACCATCGAACTCCAACCCCTAACCCGCATGCCCATCTTCGGGATTATGACCATTACCTATACGTACCCATATATAACCTTTTACTTTATTTATTTATTATTTAGATATATGTATTTATAAATTATGTTATGTACAATTAAGTTTTCATTCATGAATGAATCATTAATTCTTATGAGATAACAGCCAATAATGCGCCTATCAGGGCGAGTCTTTCGTCGTGAGGCCAATATAGGCTGTTGATGTGCTGTGATGATGACCCAATTGTCATAGTTCTAATTAGTTTCTGGCAATGGACACAGGGATTGTCTCGCCCTGTATCCATTGCCAGAAACTACCAACGAAACTAGATTTTGGACAAACCAACTTATTGCTTATAGCCTAAGCAATAAGTTGGTTTATCTATTCCAGCCCAGTAATGATGTTAAGTGCACATCGCGGGCTGATTGCGATTATTAAGTGTCGGCCGCTGAGGCCCGCAGCAATCTGCCCGCCCATAGACATGTGCACCAGAGAGGTTAGATAACGGGTAGCGTTGGTGGAAAAAGGAGGTTGTTTATTATTGTGTGGGTTTTAGTCCTAAAATACAGGCGCATTCATGTTTTTCCGGATTGGTGTAGGTATACCCATGCTTTTTTCGGCCATGGCGTATGTTGTAATGCTAACAAAATGTTATTAACTACCACATTTCATTTATTTATTACACAAACAATTTCTTACATTTTGTCGGAAATTTTCCTTACATATGTGGGCACAAAATCAGTACCTATAATACTAAATTTCTATTGTGATTAGATTTTTATATTAATAATGAAATAAGAAGAATTAAGGTTAAAAACTTAAAAATTGGGGCCATCATAATAAATTAACTTACAACTTTGTTAAGCGCAAAACTTTGCAAGTAAAAGTATCTACCAATAATTGTTTTGCTGTCCCTACCAAACCGCTAACCATTCAAAGGTCGTGGTCCATCGCAGGCCATCTCGTCCCGCCTAGGCCTCCCCGGGGCAATATCGCAGTTTCTTTGAAGCAACAGCAATCATCTTTTAATGCTGGAAACCTACTTGTACGGAGATTCACTTCTATGAAACTTTATTATGAACTATGTAAATAAATGAAATAATTTTAGATTGTTTTATCTATTTACATAGTAAGTTACTTTATTAAAGTATTTAAAAATGTTTTATTCTGAATTTATAATAATGATTGTTAAGTATTACTATTTGATAAAATAATAGCTTCTATTGTACTTTAGCACCTAAGTACTCGACATGTAACTTGGTGTTTCCAATAACAATATTGTATTGTATTGTATTCTATTAAAAAAATATTATAATTACTAGTTGTTTTACTATACAATACCATAGCGCTTACAAATCGGAAATAAGAATTTGATTTTTTCTAGGTTTACCCAAACATAATTTAGAAATAAATATCAGAACTTAAAGAAACATAACAGCTACGAGTAAAAAAACTGAACAAAAATCTCAAAACATGAGTGCTATAGTTCAATCCATCTACAAGAGCTACGTAAATCGATTTAGAATGTGTTGGCAACTCTTAGATATTATTTTCAACAATCAATCACAGAACATAGAAATAGTTTTCATATTGTTACGTTTTTTGTAAGACTCGTGTCTCGCACCTGGCTTTGGATGCGTCCAACGGAACGCGACGTTCGTTCAACGAATGTCGCCATTAATAAAACTAAATTAACCTTAAACTGCCACGCCCTCTAGCGATTTGTATGGAAGCTGTAAAAAGGACACACGTGCAGATGGCTTTACGTATTTTGGTGTTCGTTAAGTATTTCAATGCCTTGAAAGTAAAAAAAAAACACACCTACGCAATGATTTGAGATGATTCGCTGGTGATTGGTACGTATATACTTTGAATTGGTCCTTAAATCAAAATCGTTTTTCGATTTATGTCGTTTCGGTATGTAGACTAAAGTATTGTAACGACGAAGAAACCATTAGGCTGTTAGTTTTTGTTTTCAAGATAGAGAAAAATCATAAAAGCACAATTTAAAAGAATTAAAAAAAACAAGTCTTAAGTAAGGTTTGCCTTTTTTTAAACCATGAGGTTTTTGTTATTAAAATGCTTAATCCTCACACTCTGGGTAATTTCTAAGAAATCAAATAGTATCCCAAAATTTTCGACTATTCTGACTACTACGTGATTTCATAAAACCATGAGCACTTTCTTTTCTATATCTGAACGTTGATGTTAGCAACACAATACCGCCGAAGGAAAATTTTCTCAAAAGTTAATTCGCTTAATACCTTTTTTTTGCGTAGGTATTATTTTATTTCATAAAACCATAAGCACTTTCTAAGTCTGAACGTTGATGCTGGCAATACAATACCGCCCAAGGAAAATTTACTGAAAAAGTTAATTCCCCTTTCCAATAAGGTTTTCAATCTATCAGACATTTATTTTTACACACAAAGCCGCGAAGTTGATAAGCAATTTCAATAACATTGTCAGGAGACAACAGAGGGCGTGGGAGAGTTAATTTACAAAATATCCTTGTAATTTGAAGTTGATTTGAAAACTGTTATTTTACCGAACGGATCAACAAGAAGCTTGTTATTGTTTATAAAGCTTTTATGAGGTGCAGGATCGTTTGCCGTCTTTAAATAAATTAATGAATAATTTATTTGCAAATAAGTCTTCAGCCAGAGGGCAAGCAGTCTCGAAATAGATGACGACAGACATCGGTCGCAAAGTTTTACCGGTCATATTTTAACGAATTTTGATTGTCCTAACAAGAATCAAGTTTCAAATGATTCAATAACTATTTATTTCCATAAATACAGTAGATTAAAATAGAAAAAAGAAAAGGTTAAATTTCTAATTTTGATTTACCATCGGAACTATTCATTTTTGTCGCAAACGACTGACCGATCGCTACAAACTTATCGGGCTCTCTAATTTGCTTGCAGTTACCTACACCGATATCGTAAAGTTGACGGTAGTTTGCGATGACCGTACAACTTTGCGACCGATGTCGGTCGCCATCTATGTCGAGACTGTCGAAGAGTAGACAGTCAAGCTGAAGAGATGGCGTTATGCGCTCATTAGGGAAGGCAGAGGCCTTCCCAGCAGTGGACTAATACTCATATTCATATACATTTTTTCGCCGTAGGAGCACAAGGGGACTTGGAGACGTAAATTTTCTATACTATAATGTTATTTAAAGCGGAAAGATTTGATTGTTTGTTGGTTTGTTTAAAATAGGCTCCGAAACAACTGGAGCGATTTAAAAAATATTGATTTATTAGAAAGCTTACTTTTCAGGGAGTGACATAGGCTATATTCTATCTCGGAATTCCCACAGGAACGGGCAGCAGCGCCCCCTGCAAACCAATTCAACTACCGAACTGCAATCCCCAACTCGCATGCCTAGCGTGGGGATTATGGGCACTACCTACCCCATGAGATAAACGCCAATAAGGCGCTTATCAGCGGGTGCCCTGCGTCCAGCTGTGGACCAATATAGGCTGTTGAGGTTGAGGTATGCAGTGTGGATTATCCTGTTTCATTTGCTTCCGAAGTCAAAACCCTTGTGACCCGAGAGCTGGTGAGTATCTGGCGCAGCGCATCAGCATTGCCATACAGCAGTGGGGCTATGCAGCCAGCGTCTTGGCACGATAATGTATAACAGTACCGTGGTCTTGGGTACGCTTCGGACTGGTATTGATATGGATCAGTTAAACTATCTGTAGATTTTCTGCAACAGTCTTTAGTTAGCTTAATTGTTACACACCACACCGATAATAGTATGAAAGAACGTGGAAAGAACAGTTATGCTAAGATTGTATTAGTTGATAAGCGATAAACTTGCTAGTGGTTTCATTTTCACTTCTTCCGCTAGTGGTGAATTTGTGAGCTCACAAATTTGTTTTTGTCATTTGGAATCAGTGTTTTTTTGTGGTGTGCTTGTTCACAAAAGTTCGTGCTCTGTGCATAGTAAAAAGCAATAGTTAGCAATATTTTATCAACTCATAGTGTGCGCGCGTCGACATTTTGTTAACGCACACATTCAAAGAAAATTCCACAGTTTTGGGTGTAAGGGCGTATCTAACGATTTAAATCTTTGGTTATTATTATAACCTTTGCATGTCCTTAACCATTACATCTAAAAAACGTTTAAAACTCAAATAATGTTATCCATCCATCAATCTAGTTCACACCTACAGCTTACATGAGATATTGAGTAAGTACCTACTTTATTACTCGAACACACGCGATATGTCGATTCTATGATAACGAGGATTTCATTCGATGTTTTTTGAAGTCTATGGATACGAGTAGATAACTCATTGTGGGCTGTGAATCTAGCAACTCGGGAAACGTAGTGTAGGACGCCAGTCTCTGATCTAGCGTAGTCACTAGTCTCGAAAAAGCCTAGGCAACCGAAAAGACCACAGGGGTAGAAGAGGGAGAGCGGAGGGGAGGGGGTTAGGAAACAGTTAATTTAATTTTAGAAGAAGTTTTAAGCAAATCCTCAGATTCTCGGTAGATTAGGATAGTCAGCCAATCTGTTATGTTCTTACTGCATAATTTCGTGTTTAGCAGTGGACTAGAGTAGGCTGACGATGATTAAACGCACTATCACTAATTCACTTTGTAGGTAAATTAATTTAAAATTCGCTGGTCCATCCAAAACCACTAAACAACAATTAAATTAAATTCAAATGGTTTTCTATCAAGTCCTAACTTAGACCGCAAACTGCACCTTATCCCTATTTAATTAAGTGTTATTCATTAAAGAGGGACGGGAAAGTATAAATTCAGCGTTCCTTGCATACAGATCTATAATATGGGTTGGTCCTGAGCCCTAATGGCGGGCACTAAAACTGAAACAAATGGCATTCACGCAGAGCTGGGAATGCCATTGTGTGTTTGGATGTGGTAGTTTGTACCACTTTTAAATCCATCATGGTTATCACCATAATCAAAAAAACCGAAAGAAGAAAAAAAGACAAAGAACGAGAACAAGGTTTCCAACTAGGTATCTGGACCCTGGAACCTCACCTCAACCTCAACAGCCTGTATTGGTCCACTGCTGGACGCAGGCCTCCCCCTAATAAGCGCCATATTGACGTTTATCTCATGGGGGTAATGCCCATAGTCCCCACTCTGGGCATGCAGGTTAGGGATCGCAGTTTGGTGGTCGAATTGTTCTGCATTAAGCGCTGCTACCCGTCCCCCGGCTGATATCCCTTAGTCGCCTCTTACGACACCCACGGGAAGAATAGAATAGAATAGAATATTATTTTATTGGTAACAAAAAACATATATGGCTTAAAATAAAAAACAAAGCATCTGTTGATTAGAGTCACAAAACGGCCTCGTTACAATCAACGCTGGTTTTGGACAGAGCCTGTTGGTGGATGAATTATCGTCAATCCTGGAAAGCTTTCACAGAGCCGCTGATGAGGCGCTTTCACGATGCCATGTCTTCGGCCTGTCTCAGGACTCCAGGCAAAGTGAGTCCAGTCTTAATTGGGCCAGACCAGCGAGTTGCCTAGTACTAACCAGTTTTTCGAGGTTGCCTTCATAAGAAACGATAACACACCTTGTAATAATTACATTTAAGTATATAAATACTAAATTTAAACAATTTGTTTCCTTTTTAACCAACCTTAAAAAGGGAGGAGGTTCTCAATTCGACTGTATTTATATTGTTTTTTTTTTTTTGTTACCTTAGAACTTTTGAATGATTCTTTTTTATATGGTGCTTCCCGTGTGGTCCCATTTTAATTTCAGTTCTGTTCTGTTCTGTACAATAGGTTCCATGAAAATCCATGAAAAAACTATAAAAATTGAAGTCTGTTTATAGTTTTTAAACAAAATCATACCCAGAATGCTCAAACATTACATATTTTACTTCCAACCAAAATTCCTATCGAAATTCCAGCAAAGTAACTTTCCCACATCCGCGCCTTACCCCACCTCAACACGACGTGAATACGACTCTCGCAGAAATACTATCAGCGGGCGAATAAATGCCCGACTCTACCAATAAAACTTATTAACATGCAACTATAAACCTTGGGCCGCAAGGCATAAAACTGAAAGTGGTGAACGGGTAATGGGTGCATTTTATTGGTGTAGTGGGGTTACTCCCGACGTCGCACATGAAACGGCTTTATTCTCATCATCTCTATCTAATCAATCTACAACTTCTGTTGAACATGTTTTTCAGGAATGGCTTGAATGATCTGCATCTAGACCCCGACTAAGTTCTAGAATAGGCACTACGGAACTAGTAGATTTAAACAGTTGAGCTGATTGCACACTGTTGTAAACAATGTTGACGTAGCTGAACTGCTTTATTGTTAAAACTTTGAAAACCATCATGGTTATTAACAATAAAGGACATTTAAAACGGGATATTTACCATGATTTGAGTTTTAAGCTTTTCAATATTTCGGCACAGTTTCATGTGCCACGGAATAACATGAAACTTTTTTTAACTTTTTTGAAGTCGGTTAAAGAATAAACTTTATGCACAAGAAATGATGTAATTTCTTTGTTTTTATTTAGGAAACAAACAGTTATTATAACATAGGTGTGGGGAATCCTTGCTGGCCCACTCAGTTTATCAGGTACAGGTTTTTAATAATACACACACAGCACGCACGATTTATAGTTTATTGGATATTTTGAATCTTCAAACAAAGTAATCTACATTTTCACGAGGACGCTATCGAAATAAAAAAAAACCACCATGTTTTCTCCGTCGTCATAGACAAGCCGGTAATATGATAACCGCGCCAAATTTAAACGTACACATTTTACAAAGATAGTAACGAATTTATAATTAAGATGTTTACGAAAACAGTTTCAATCGGTTACAATAGGATAAAATTGAATACCTAATTAATGTTTCCACCGTTTAAAAATCGTACAGAAGTAATGGCGCTAAGACGTGTGTGAAATATAATACATACAAATACAATACATAACCACTACATATTATTTACAAGTACTCAATCACTTATTTTAATGTTGCCAATTGAGTTTTATCTTACTCTTGTGCTATCTGAATCATTAATAATATCTGTTTTTATCTATGAATGTATACAATTTAAACGTTCTAGATCGTTCTAGAGATCTTTAGGTTCAAAAACAATTCGTAAAAAAGTCTAATTTGATTATACCACAATACCCATACAAAAGAGCTATAATCACACTTAGCGATAAATTATTCTGACACAATCAACCGTCTTTCAAATCACAATCTAAATATTTAGCTTTAACAATAATTATTTTTTACTATTACAATAGACTTTATTTTAATAATGACGTAGGCACATCGAATCTCGTCTTTGTCACCGTTAATAAATTCAAAACGAAGAAAGGAAACAAATTAAATGTTTAATTCAAAAACCAACTGGTTTGATTCGCCACACTTCTTCAATTTGAATGTATGACGCGAATCGCGAAATTCAAAACCACCCTTATATGGATAGCAGTAAGGACTCGATTATTTCTGCAGAAAATTAAAATGACATTGAGTTTTATCCGGGCGAAAAGTTTGGTACCACTGACTCCACCACTGAAGCCAGTTATATTGTAAAATGAATCTTATATCGGGTTAATTGAAGGTTTAAAATAAATACGTTTTGGGGGATGTTCTAAGGACCTAAGCAACCCTAATAAAATACTGTTTTTCGATTTCAAATTCATGACATTACGAAATGATTTCTTAGAACCAACCTTAAGGTCAGTAAAATAAAGTTTGAATTCCAACTGTTTTTATTCTCCAATTGAAACATATGCACAAAACTTGTCATTATAAAGGGTGTTTAGATTATACAGGGTTGTTAAGAATTGTAGTGGTATAAAAGTTTACTTTGTGGTTGTTATTTCATTATGTCGAGTGACATTGTTAACTGTACTTATTGTACTTCCAAGTGGAATTTTATAATGAGTATAATGAGTCCTTAGCCTATTGATTGAGGATATTATTTACTAATAAGGTTTATTTTTTAAATCAAACAATTTAGATTATGTCAATTACACTACTAATATTATATAGTATAATGTTATGTACAAAATGAATGATACAATGTAAGTTTATTATATTTGATGTCTCGGTTTGCAAAATAAATAACTTTTTTTGTTTTATTTTATTACTTTTGTTGGCATCGCAAAGAAGGAATTCTGACAATGTTCTTTATGCTGAGTGCGAACTGCAGTTGCGTTAACTTTAAATTTGTATTGAAACATCAAAGTTGGTGCGCTGTTACATTTCCTTAGAAAATGAAGTAACGCAATTATTTTTGTAGTAAACAGTATGGCAGTACACATTTAGCGGAGACAAAGGAACCTATCCTTGGTCGGTGTACATCTGACACGGAAGGTAAAGCTTTAAAAAAAAAAGAGATTTTTTATGTACTTAGCTAACTAATTATATCACCATCGTAATACTGAATGAAAACATTCGTAATTTTTATTTTTCCTCCTAAAACAAATTGCTTACAATCTCTAATTTCATCATCTCATTTAATCCCATACAATCCTAAATATTTGCTTGTTTACTCATAAACAAACATTGTAATTAGCCGTCTCGGGTCACGTGGCCGACATAGCTGCTTCGTTAGCCCACGGAATGGATTATAGTTCCGGCCCGAGGGGTTTGGGGCGGTAAAGTCAGCGAGTTGGAGTACCGATGTAAAATATGGCAAAAGTGTGAAAACTCATGGTAGACACACTGTGTGGCTGTGTGTCTAGTTTTCAGAATCTACTGACTAGTAAAAAAATGTATGAAAACTTCTAAAGCGCCTCTAGCGGATAGTTAGGGATTGAAATGCGACGTATGAGTAGCGTAGGCGTATTTGCGTTACTACTGTAGTAACGTCTGGAAATCTAACTATGACAAGTAAGATATTTATGGGTCTCTCAGGCCCGTATTATGAATGCTTGCTCAGTCACAGGTCTATACTTGAGTGACGTTTGTGCCTTAGAAAAGCGTTACTCTAGCACAGTTCGATAACCTAATAGATTTTCATAATACGAACCTCAGACTCACACGGCCTGCGGTAGTGATAATTATAGTACAATTTGAGAGTTGTCAAATTGTTGACCGCCGCCACCGCAGACGTGTCTGTGTGTGACACCGTTCAACGTTTGAAACGGTAAATTTGACGAAAGAGTGGCGGTTGGTAGTTGATTGCTAACCTGCCGGCCTAGCATGAGGATTGTTGTCTAGGGTAGAAAAGAGAAAAATGACATCTCATCGTCATACATTGCGTAAATGATTGAAGTTGGAGAAATGAATTTCAGATATTTTACGCATTAGATGTAATAGTGACACGTGATTTTCTAGACAACGATCTTCGTGCAGGTACTGCAGGCCTAGCCAACCGGCATTCGCTCAGAAGCGTTTCGATTTCTACAATCGTCATCGCCTAAACGATGGCGAAGTACGTTTGGTAGACAAAGTAACCTTCGCGTGGCGATCGCCGTGTCTATTCGTCTGATCGCTCAATACCGCGCTTAGTCTATGGTTGTCGTAGTCAAACGTCAAAAGTGTCATTCGCCTATTTTGCTCGTCTCTTTTACGTTCCGGTCTACGCAAAACTTATATATCTTGGATTTTATTTATGAATGGTTTTCTGTTTTTTATTGCGTGTGGAGGCTTATTATAATAAGTTTTTGATACATTGAGTAGCGTACTTAAATTCTACAGCATAATTAATAGGTTGAAATGGAATTAAAAATTATTTGCATTTTCGAACTAACTTATTGAAAGATCGTAGTCAATTGAAATGAAACGCCAGTGTTGCCAGACGGGGGTATTCCCTGCAAATTCGGAGTTTTTTGGAGGGAGATTCGGGGTAGGCGAAAGGTTTGTTGGGGGGATTTTCGGAGGGAAAACTGGGTTTGGAGGAAATTTGGGGATTCTTATTAAGTACCAAACCGACCATACCATACAAGATGGTACTGAAAAAGCCAGTTGTGTAAATTTCGATCCGTCATAGCAAACATTTAATTCGCAAAACGTGTAGGTACATGTTGAATAAAATAGATATAAATGATAACTAAATATGTATATATATTTATATATACTTATATTTATATATATATAATATATTCGACGACCTCTGTGGCGCGGTGGGCGAAGGTCTGCCTGCGACGCAGGAGGTTGCGGGTTCGATTCCCGCCTCGGGACAAATGTGTGTAAGATCTGCAGACATTTGTTCAGGGCGTTCTGGATGTTTTTCTATGTATAATAAAAAATATCTATCTATGTAGTGTATTGTATTATGTATATCAGTTTTCTAGTACCCATAACACAAGCTCTGCTTAGCTTGGGGCTAGATAATGCTGTGTGAATTGTCCAGCATTATTTATTTATATAATTTGATATCAGAATTGAAATTATGATCATGGTAGTTATTTTTGATTGATAGTTTATAAAAAAATAACGGTGTTTTTTTTGTTACATACTAACCATTCTTAATTTTAATTGTTTATTTATTTTAATACATGATTAAACACAATTGTAAAAAGTACACAAATGGTGGGTGGGCATAATGCCGATGGCATTTTCGACCTGCCAACCACACAAGGTCAAAAATAACACAACGGCGTTCTTAAACTTAGACATAAACTTACTATGATAAAAAAATAAGTCTTAACAATATATAAAAAATAATAATTTAAAATAATGTGTTTCTAACAAAATGGATGTCACAGTCTGAATAAATGAAGTTTTAATATCAATTTGAGATTTGGGATTTGGAATAAAGTTGGGGGGAAGTTCAAGTCATCTGGCAACACAGAAACGCAGTAAAAGACTGAGAACACTTTTTGTATTGTTTGTTTTGTTTTATAAACTTCATGAAAAGAAAACAACTTTGGCGCAATTGGAATTATCTTACTTTGATGTACGTAATTGCAATTATTTAAGTAATTGTAATCAAGAGCACGGGCCAGCGGTGAGCAGTTTTCAGCTCATTTGGAGTTTATGGAAAGGTAAATTAATTATTTAGTACTCGACCTACCTACTTACCTTTCTTTGTAAGGACTAGGCTAGTTATCTACCTCAAAAATTTAAATAACTACCTAAAAAAGTTTCTAGCCGGAAAGCAATACTATACCTAAACCATGGTAGGTATAGTATTGCTTACTTAGAAACATAAACAATGACTCGATTCACAAAGAAATATAAAGAACGAGATCTCTTTAGTTTTATGTTATGTTACAGGCATGGTGACCTCGCAAAACCTCAGCCAGCCTTAGCGCAGCAGTGCAGGGACGTTTGAGGGCTGATCGTTTGTGAAAAGAGCGGGCCATCACCTTAAATTCTGTTGGTGGTGGTGTCCAAAAGACTATGGACAAGTGGAAAAAGGTGGGTACCTTACGAGTACTTATAGCACTTTTATGACTTCATGAAGTAAATTAATTACCTACCAATTGTAAATAGAAAGTATGTACATAAAAAAATCATGTATATTTAGTTCATTATATTAACAAAAAACCCTGCAATCTGCATTACTAAAACTTTCTTGTAATTTTAAGGTGTGGGCAGACTGGAAGTCAAGAGTGAGTTTGTGGCCATCGAGCAGAGACCCCTTCAGTTGGAGGAGAGACGGGCACAGACTGAAGGCCAAAGAGTAGAGGTGGATAGTGAGCGAAACAATCTCCTCGGCCGTTTCACAAAAATAGCTGAAGCCTTAGTTTAACAATATCTGAGTAGGGCTATGCCTGCCATCCGTGAGCCAACAGTAGCCGTCTACAATGTGTCATCTGTGTATATGACCATTTGTGATTAGATAAGTTTGATAGTTCTAGGACACTATTAAACTCCAAAATTAAAGGTATAAGAAATATGAATGAATGTATGTTACAGCAAATGTGTACCCAAATAGATAATAAACTAAATTAAAAATAAAATATGTTTGTAACTTTAACTATGTACTTTTATTTACAATCCACTAAGAATTCTCATTCTCATCAAAACCTGCTGATTAAATGATTGCGCATTGCCCTGCCTCGGATAAGTTCTGTTTGGTTATCAGCATTAAAGATGTTATGTTGTGAGGTGTAATCATCACTGCCATCATTGCTTATGCCAGGACTAATACTTGGTGTTGGACTGCCATGTTATGTAGTACACAGCAAGCAAGTGTTATCTTGCAAGCTTCATACAGGTGGTAGTGAAGAACTCTGTCTTTAAGGAAGCACCTCCATCGAGACTTCAGTAAACCAAAGCAGCGCACTATTGCTGTTTCTGGCTTGCACATAGCGAGATGTGTAAACATCTTCTTGAGACCCAGGTGCAGCATTTAAAACAGGCGTCATCAGCCAGGGTCGCTGTGGATAACCAGAGTCCCCTGCAAGAAAAAAAATCACTTTAATACCTAGCTGCTAGCGCTAAAAAGTTGAGGGCGCAAAACACTAGAAAAAGGAAATTTAAGCAATGTTATTGCAGGTAGGTAGCAGGTCCATAGGTTATCAATACACAATCAAAAATATTTCTTAGACACCTACCTTTATTTCCAGAGATATCTCTAGAGATCCTTTTATTGACGTATAAGGCCGCAACTCACAACAAAGCTTTTAAAATAAGGCTTTGCTGAGTCTAAAGTGCTTGTTTCTGCATTTCATCAATACTTTCCAATTGCTGCCGAGAAAGTTACATAAGTGGCGTCTGAGCCAAACATTTTCATGACCACAGCAAACGCAGCGTATGCATCTTGCACTAATTATTTTAAAATCACAAAACAAACAACGCGATAAACACATCCATCCAATGATTCCTACAGCTGTTTATGAAATCACCATTTTGTGTCGATAACTACAGGGTCTCGGCGTTCGCCAGCGTTTCCATCAAGACGATCGACTATAGGCGTAGTCGATTGTCAAAAGTGCATCTTGGCTAGGCATTTGTATGAAAGTAATCGTTCGATGTTGTCGATTCGTTTGGTGGAATCGTCATGTGTGTACATTGTCTACCATTATTCTATACGTTATAGATAGATCACGTGACATATCTGAGGCATATGTCAAACCCATACATTTTTGGACTTTTCTACTAGCGCTTTCGCTAATCGATTGTTACATTGTCTAGGCCCGCTGGTAGTCAACTAATATTGCGGACACTTTGGGATAAAAACGGAACCTCGGAATTGAGAGAGCAAAACCTGAATTTTCGTATAAACCACATATTAAGGACGTTCTAAAAGTTGTCTCAAAAGTCTTTTAGTAGTAGTGTTTGGAGTCGTAAGTTATTCAAGGTCAAATTTCAACGAATAGTTTTTTGATTATCTCGATTTCTATTGCTCCAATTATGTTATCATCTAATAAAGTGTTGTAGAGCGAATTAATTACGAATCGCGAAAATGTAGATGAAAAGAATAATAAAAATGTAAAAATATAACTTTTCGTTTAAAAAAAATGGGGTGTTAAAAATAACCCATCGTGTTTCATCAAATCCAAAGTGTCATCAAACAAACCAACAAAACTATCAATTAACTGGAGTACACACCAAAAACCCGCTAAGTACCACTCACAAAAATACATTAAAACTATACCGACCCCTCACAACCGCAAATCCAAATAAAACCCTACATTTAGCACAATTTCGTCACTAAAATCTATACAACAATAGATTTTTAAAGCAATTTTACGGAATGCGTTCCTTTCAAAAATTTGTCTCTATAAGTTATTTATTACGTAAAGGCGGGGCAAGGAATTTTATTTGGCATTAAATTTATTGTAGAAATGATATAAAAATGGATAATAAGTGGAAAGCGTGACGTTAGAGGAGCAAATGATGCGTCAAATATGAGATGGGATAAAAACTAACAGATGTTTTGCACGAGCCGCCGCAGCTTAGGGGGTAGTCACTATGGTAGATATCCCTACCGGGTCTGGTAGGGACGAAATTATTGATGGAGGGTGCATTGTACTTTGATATGCTATCTATTATTGATAATTCGTGAATTACGAGATGCTTTGTAATTTTATGGAGCTCTTTGTGTGGATTCATAGGTAGAAATCTTTTCTGTTGTTAGTAGGTATGATCATTCGTTAGTAGTACTTTTACCTTAGTTTTAAATATTTTTGTCACGAATAGTGACAATATTTCAGACCCACACCTCTGATCTACCTTGGCTTATAACTTTAAGGCTCGAACCTAGAGGATTCCTAGATCTCAGTAATCTAAAATAATTTTATGTAATTCCTGGTTTTCACAACGGGGACACGCCGTTGTGAAAACCAGGAATTACATAAAATTAATATGTAATTTGTGTTTTTACCGTGATTACTGAGATTCAGACATTTTTCTCCGGTAACTTGGTTGTGAAAACATGATTCAGTAAAAAAATACAATAAAAAAAAACGTGAAAGTGTGTTTCTGTTGTTTTGCATCTAATTTATTGTGGAACTCCAGGAACCTCGCTCTCATTAAAAAAGATGTTTTATTTGATTCGTATGTCATTACTAATTCTTTGGTTCCTCGGTTGGGTATTTTCATAAATGGGGTAGTTTTCTTGTAAATATACAAAGCATTATTTTTGCACGTTCCAAAAACGTATGCTCAGTCCCGCTCCTATGGACGCCAAATCCTATAACTATCTTTTTCACAAAATGGCGCGCAATGCGCCCTCCTTAGCCTTTTTTAGTCCACGGCTGGAATAAGGCCTAATGAACGCTATAGCGCCCTGTTTTCAGCTTGCCGCATCCAGCAGTGATCATCCCGCCTGGCTGTAAAATTTCCTAAACTACGTTTGCCGCGTCGCCGTCTCCACTCGAAAACACGTTTACCCCAGCGGCTGTCGGTTCTTTGCGAGATATGGAGCATACAGTAGATAAATTAAAATACCTATAATGTAAGTCTCAATTTTTAACTTGGTACATGTACATACCCACGGTGTATACGTTCAACCTTACTCAACTAGGAATGCTCATTTGTTTCTGTATTTCTCAAGCAAAGTTTAATCATGAGAATTCGAATATACGTAACTTAAAAATAATGAAAAAAAATAATAGTGACTAAAATCGTAACTGCCAAAATCAACCTTTACGTTAGGCGCTTGTAAAAATGACAGATAAAATCGCTCACCATAACAAATTCAACCATTCATTCATTCACACTCAAGTAGCACTCTACCGGCGACAATACGTCTGACTTCGCATAGAAATATCAAAAAAACCCTCATTCAAACCGAAGGCACGCATGAAATTCCTCAAAGCATTATAACCAAACGATAACTCCGTATCAATTTCTTACCAAAAATGCCTCTAAACGCTTCTTGTATCATTTTAGCAAAGAAAACCGCCGTTCACTTGATTTTGAACGTTAGAATTCCGAATTCAAAGATGGTATTGGATGTTTAGTGCTGCCAGTAGTAAAATAACAAAAGGATCTTGGGAGCCGATTTGTCGCCGCATGTCAAACGACGTGAGTGAATGAATTGAATGAAAAGAAGCAGTTATGCAATCAATTAGAGGGGGCGGTGCCGATGCTCTTTGAAAACGGAGACAATTTTGAATACGATCTTTTGTGAATAGTAAAATGTTTTTGAACGATTTTTGTGCAAAAATCTGACTATTTTTTAATTTGTCCTAATATGTATGTACCTTTAGTTTCAAATTATTGGCTTAAATTTTGGTCAGGTATTTGTAAAGACACGTGTTTTTCGTAATTAGTTTAATATTATTTATGGCTGAAACTTGATTAATGAGTAGCCAAACTATAAAAATACTTCAAAATAGACTAATATGAGTAAATATTTTAGACATTTGACAAGGATTTTAGTACTTACTACAAATAGGTTGTAAAAATTTAATTTGTTTTAGATTAACTAAATAATTTGCAAAAATTTTAACAAAATCAAATACCTTGGTAGGAAACTTTATAACTAAAATGTTATGTAATTTACACGTCAAGATCTTTAAGTAACTTAAAAACGTCTATCTGCAAGTTTTCTGGCGAATATAAATTAGACGTTATTTTTAACACTTTCTTCTTAACCAAACCATTCCAATTCGCATACAAATCAAAGACACCGCTACATAACTGCAATGACATATTACACCATTCTACTTACAATAATAGAAATTCTACAAATACATACATACATCCATTGTGTAGGTGTTCATTCATACTTTCCTTACTTCAAAATTTTATGAATGGCTTGAAGAGCCCGAAACGAATCTAGTTTTGTTCCCTAATGGTCATGGATTTGTATTTTGTAGTTTCATTCATGAATGAACTGGATACTGGATGCAATATTTGTCAATGAACGACAATGATGGAGAAGTTTGAAAAGGTATTAGAAGTAATGGATTGAGAGTAAATTTTAAGTGTCAAGTACGACGGACAGACCTACACCTACCAATATATCGAATTCTGTTAGGTTATAACAATGTTAGTTAATATTCGTTACGGATGTAATCGGGTTAACTGTGAACCTTATTTGTATTGGAAGAACACCAACGTAGGGACTTCTTCAGGGTGAGTGAGGTTCGCGTCGTACGGGTTAATGAAGACCCTTGATAAGGGATGAAACGTTGGTGTTTTTTCAACGCAAATAAGGTTCGTAGTTAACCCGCTTACATTCTCAATAAATTCGTCGCACTACGAAAGTGTTTTAAAGTAAAATGTAAATATTATTAAATCATTCCTAGGCAGCTGGTCAATTCAGTCATCATCATCATCATCAGCCTATATTAGTCCACCGCTGGACATAGGCTTCCCATAATAAGCGCCATAGCGCCCTGTCTTCAGCTTGACGAATCCAGCATCTGCCTGCAGTCTTTCGCAGATCGTTATTCCACCTGGCTGGAGGGCGCCCTACACTACGTTTGCCGAGTCGCGGTCTCCACTCAAGAACTCGTTTACCCCATCGATCGGTTGTCAGTTCTTAGCGAGTATACCACTCATACTATTTTCGTTTTTTATCGGCTGCATTGAGATTAGGTACCAATAAAAAGAATTCAACTTCTTTTTTTGGCGCCACTTGCTTTTTACTACGACTTAAAAAAAAAGTATAATTACAATAAAAAATAGAAAAAAGAACAACGACTGTCTATACGATATACGGCGACAAAATTTCACCGAACGAGTTAATTTACTTGTATTTTTTGTAGTAGTACTGGAGGTACAAAGGTGTGCCATTTGAACTACCAGTTGTACATCTTGGTAGAACTACTGTCGCGGAGCCACAGAGGCAATTATCCTTCGACACCGTAGGATAGAAGGACCAATGGTCTACATGTAAATCAAACGATTCCGAAATTCCCATCAAAATACCGGCATCGTCATCGAATAATCCCATTTAATACGGCTTCCGGTTCCAAATAGCCGGAAATGACGTCACGCGAGCACGCGCCGGAACTACCCTCACTTCAATTTGGCGCCACGCTCGGAATTAGATCATTTAACGGTTTATTGGCTTTATTTCAATATTTCTAGAATTTAAATAAGTATTAAACTGTATTTCGTAGTAAACTTAAACCTGTTTGTTCAGTTTGATTTTACTCTTAGTGAAATTTTCCCCAATTTCCTGTTTTTTTGCATGGAATAGGCTCCGAAACTACTAGGCAGATTTAAAAATATCTTTCATCATTGAAAAGTTTATTTTTCAGGGCTATATTTATTTATTTATTGCATTACTGTCCATTATAAGTTGTTAACAATTTTTAGGTAGAATCTACATGAACCCTGTAAGGGCGTTGCAACATTCTGGGTTAGAGTTCTTATGTATATAGTTAATCGTTTTATATAAAATTGCGATACAGAGGAAAATAAATACATATATTTTACTAGCTGCGCCCCGCGGCTTCGCACGGGTTTTTCCTATGGAAACGTTTAAAGGTGATTTTTATCCCACAGGACCAGATTTACGGGATAAAAAGTCTTTGTTTTATTCCAGTATTAGAATTACCTGCATGCAAAATTTCAGCCAGATCCGTTGAGTAGTTTTGGCGTGAAGAGGTAACAAACATCCATCCATCCATCCATCCATCCATCCATCCATCCATCCATATATCCATACAAACTTTCTCATTTATAATATTAGTGTGATCTCGGAATTCCCACGGGAACGGGAACTACGCGGGTGAAACCGCGATGCGCTGCTTGTATAAAAAAAAGTTAAAAATTTGAAATTCAATAAATACGAGCATTATTCAACCTATCAAGTTTAACATAGTAATTATATACATTTCATAGAAAAGTTCACAAAAACGTTTAGTTACTCCACAACCTACTCCACGAGGCGGACCGCAATGCTGTTTGCTAATTTGGTATATAAAATAAAAATAGTTTGTTAGTAGGTAGTGGTTGTTTTGAGAGAGAGAGAGAGAGAGAGAGAGAGATATGTTATTTATTTACCCAAAAACACTTAAATTGGTAGGTACAATACAGATATGAAGTAAATAGCTTAAAATAATTTTACAAACTAAGTAGGTACTTACACTAAATACAGGGTGGTAAAGGGTAAATGGGTCCCTGCCTCAGCATGTTGCAGTATCAGGCAATTGCTCAACACTGCGCTGGTTTTCAGGCAGGGCCCTTGAGGAGTGACTTACATTTTATTATAATCTTATAAACTAGACACTTGTTGTTCTTAAAATAACTTAACACTTTAATAATCTAATCTAAACACAAATTTTTTGAAGCAGCATTACCCTTGCTTGTTGGATAAACTTAATGATTCGAAGGGAATCCGATGACTGTGATGTATTTGATCAACTGTAACGGGTATTACAGGGTCCAATACATCCACACGTGTAAAGGGTTAAATAGGAGAAGTGCCATGGTTAAGATTAATTCGATCCACCATCAAGGCCCGAACTAAATTAATCTATATAAAAGATAGATGACACTAAATTGTTGAAATTTTCAAAATGGTTCCAAAGGTTTTTAAGGCTATCGTATTTTGTTCTGCTAGTAAAAGTCACAGCTATGATTTAATTCCGAAATCTGTTACGAGTGCACTACGCAACCAAGTAAAAGTCAAAACACAAAAATTCTTTATTTCCATAAATAAGGAAAGAAAATGATTTATTAAACACACGACATAGCTAATAAAATAAAATAAAAGACTACTTAGTAACACGAATAAACACAGTGAACAATTATTGGCAAGCTAAAACTAACACGTAGCAAGGTAGTACCTTACCTAGTTAAGTATTGGGTTGGGACTAAGTAGCCCCCTCAGCAGGCAAACGAGCGCGTGTGTGTAGGTTTAACAGGTCTGAAATCTAGAGTAGGTAATTTGTAAAGGAACTGAAAACCAGCGTGGTTTTCAGTCAGAACCAGGTAGGATAAATGACAGACACGATCTCAGATCTAGCGCACACAAAGACATATAATAATGTATGAATACGAACGAAACAAGGTGGCAACATTGGTGAACAAAAACACATTTGTATAGCAATAAATAATAATAAATGGTACAGTTTATAATAGGGATATATCATCGATTAAAGTTTTACCCCACGAAATACCTGATCGATGGGATATATTAATAAAAATGTTAATTGGTGCTTTCCAATAATAAAAGTACTTTGTGCTACCTTTATAAGAAATCCACACAAAAACCAAAATGATGACACGAGAGAGTCATTTTATATCAAAACGAGACAAAACTCAGCATCAGCTGTTCCTGCTTGATTTTGTTCCCGTTCCTGTGGGAATCCTGGAATACAATATAACAGATTGACTTCCTGAAAAGTAAGCTTTTTAAAGTTGAATGAATTTTTAAGATCGGTCCCGTAGTTTTGGAGCCTATTCAATACAAACAAACAAACAATCAAATCTTTCTTCTTTATATTATTAGTATAGATAAATACATATTGAACATGCTTTTTAACAACAATACTTGTAAAACACAATGACAAATAGATGAGTAAAACCAATCGCTAGTCGTAATATGTGTCCGTTGGAGCTGGCAACACCATTAGTTCCGCGCACTCGCCGCGTCACGCTGCTGGAAGTAATTACCCGGCTGTGATATTGCTGTTTTGAGTGGTAATTTGACGCTCTTTTTAGTTTATCAAGAACTAACGTTATTACATAGCTTCACCAATTTTAATCGTGAAAAGGTGACTTAGAGACAGAAAGAGATTTGCATTTAAATAAATATTGCTGGACAATCCATGCAGCTTCATCTAGAACCAAAGTAAGAATATGTCCTATGGACAAAATGGAAGATAGCTGATCCTATAAATATTACGAGTATAAACGCGAAAGTTTGTGAACATGTAAACATGCATGTTTGTTGCTCAAAACTACAGTACGGATCGCTGAAATTTGGCATACAGAGTTCTAGGCCTGGAACAACACATAGAAAGAAGCTTAGGCAGAGATACAAAGTTGCACTTTTTGGCCACCAAACTCTATTTTCGTATCTCTTCCTAAACTTTATAAAATAAAACTATTACAGAGGTATTAAGAAATAGCTTATATTAGATACCACAAACTGAACGGTGGATTTTAAAATTTCCTTTGTTTAATGTAATAATAAGATAAAATAGGTGGCGCTGCCATATTGGCTCAGGTAATGCGCCTTAAAGCGCTGAAAGATAGATAGATAGATAGACTCCTTCTTGGATACACACACAAACAGCACAGGAAAAGTAACAAAAAAGAACAGTAGGTAACAAATATCAAAGGCACACATAATTAAGTACATACAGGTAAGCAGGTAGGTAGGTACCTAGTGATTGATAGTATATTGATAGTGTAAGCTAATAAGGGAACGCAGCCCTATACATAACCGTCATGTAACCGCTTCCTTTTCTAAGCTGCGTTAAACCCAGGTTATGCCAATACGTTCAGCTTTTATAATCCTACCCCACCGGGGAGTTAAAAGCCAACCCGGAAGGAAGTCAGACCCATTTACTCTCCTGACATCATTGTTAGGTTTGAGAGGCCCGGGGGCTTTTCCGTGTTGCTGATTTTTTGCAGAAAGGGTAGTGAAGCCAACTTATAATGTTTGCGAATTGAATTTTGTGATTGATTTGGCATTTTTGTAAAGAGCTGTAGGTAATGAATGAACGGGCTTGCTTCCTTCAAAAATAAGTTACAATGCCTGCTTAGATCTAAGAGAAAAAAAAATGAGGCATCAGTTTTTGCATGATTCGAATAAAATAAGAAAATCTTTATTTGCAAAGTGTTAGGTAATTTAACTTATTAATTCATTTTACTCTAGTAACATAACGTCTTCAACAAAAACATGTTTTATACGACGACGCAACGACGTAAACGGAGCTATACACTCACTTTCGCACATTCGACATTTTGACGACCTCTGTCTGAAGCGCAGGGGGCCAAGGTCCGCCTGCGACGCAGGAGGTTGCGGGTTCGATTCCCGCCTCGAGACAAATGTTTCTACGATCTGCAGACATTTGTTTAGGGCGTTCTGGGTGTTTTCTATGTATGATAAAAATATCTATGTAGGTAGTGTATTCTAAAAAGTATATCAGTTATCTAGCACCTTACCCATAACACAAGCTCTGCTACGCTTGGGGTTAGATAATGCTGTGTGAATTGTCCAGCATTATTTATTTATATTTTAGTTTATCATCTTGCAATATCCTAAGATACATTTTGCACATACAAAATGCTTCCAACAAGCTTAAAATGCCTGAGATCTGTCTGTCATCTGATGCCGTCAATATAAAATGCTTCTAAATGTTACGGCTAGTATTTTTACGCTGTGCGGCATCGGTGCGTGTCAGGTGTGCAACAAGATTTGCACTCACCTCGCACCCCAGTGCAACCACATCTTACCCACTCAAGTACCATTCGCAGTGCACCGCAATTAATACGACCACATCGTCCATAGAGGTCTAAGCGGCTATCAAATTAAATGTCATGGGAACTTTGTAGGAGCCACTTCACTTCAGGACAATATGGAACCCGTAAGGAAAATACGTTAGGTTGGGACTTGAGGGCATTCTGTTCTTAAGTTTTCACTGTCAACTGTTTTATAATAAGTTTATTAACTAATAATAATAACTTACCTGTTGCATTAAGAAAAATTTACAATAGTTGATTTTCTTAGAATGTTTTGCTTAAAATTGGTTCTAAGATTTCCACAGACCAGAGCCCCGAGTCTGGTTGAAGACAGTATCGAGACGTGATCGTGAGGCACTGTGCCAATTCCTGTGAAAAAAGGCGACGTCACGATCACATCTCGATTGATCGTCAAGTAGACTATAGGCTCTATTCAGATAAAGGCTAAGAAAGTGAGGATAGTATTTCTTTAAAGGACTTTTCGTCTAAAATTTATTTATGTTATTTATTTGTTATTTTATTACGTATTTATTACACAACACAAATAACACGATTTTGCAACGCTGCTACCGTGGCCCCTGATAATTCTCCTGTGATCGATTAAAATGTTGCTACCAACATTATCATTTATCCGCCATACCACCATTCAACATTCAAATCATTTCAAAATACATTTAGGTAGTTGATAACGGCAGAAAAAAATATTTTATTTGGCCAATATGTTACCTATCAATGTTAATTATGTTCTAAATTTATTTCACGAGGATCTAGTCTAAATAAAAACCATTTTTATCAAATATCAGAGTCCATTACAGCCCTTTATGTCAGCACCTTATCGAATCGATCTTTACTTTGTTTCGAATACAAATCAAAAAACAAATTTAAATTTTCATTTATCAACGTTCAATTTGATACACCAACAAAATTATATTGTATTGTTCACATCTGCATCAAAGGAAAACTAACAGGACATATCATCTACAATCTAAATTCAACCATATTTCAGAAGCAACAAAGTATAGATCACCTTGAAGATTGTATTTAATAAAATCAGGGTTGCCATAATGTTACGAAGCTACAAAAAGGATGTCATTGAAGAATAAGCTTTAGCACTAGAAGAGAAGGTCTGTTATTAAATAAATGTAATAATGTAATGGGTGACATAAGTTTTGAAAACCGTATCCTATTAGCAATGACAAAACACGCTTGTCACCGTGATACGGGATTTATTGCTACAAACTAGTGTGAAACTATAATCCGTATTGATGAGTAAATAAGGGTCATTTTGGAATGGCAGTGATATTGAATAAAATAATTAGAAGAAGCGTAACAAGCCACTTGGCAATATTGAATGAATATCTACCTACTGTAGGGTGGGATTTTATTTGCAAATTAGTCGGGCCCTCGAATGAATCTAAATAAAATTGATCGATACGCTGAATAGGTAGATTTAATCTATTTTATAGATTACAAAGATATCTCGACAGGATCGGTATTTACTCATCATGATTATATAGTATAATAACATTAGGTGGGTAATCAGAGATCAAAATGTATAAAAAAATCCGTAAAATATTTATAAAACATAGGATTTGGCCATCTACTCCCTTGTCAAAAAGTCACTCTGTAATGTTTGTTAATTTAAAATTAGCATCGACTATCGACAGCTATAGCTCCAAATAAAATAGATCTTTTTGTTAAGGGAAGAGTAATTATTATGATGATATAATTAATAGCTGGATGCTATTGTCGGTGTAATGCTGCAGCTTCCTACACTTTTCTCTTTTCAATGCGATCTCTATTACCTGTTCTATTATATACATACATACAACATTACATCGGCTCCGTAATATACGTAAGTGTATATTAATTAATTATTGTAAAGATGTGTTTTTATTTTTGAGAAACATGCAGTTGTTAATACTTAATATACATAATATAATAAAAATAAATAAACTTATGAAAAATTACCTAACCAACACTTTTACCAGCAAAGTTTCCACCAATAAAAGAAACAATAACAAAAAACAGACCGTTCAGAACTCAATATGCAACATGTACGCAACTAAAAACGATTTCAATAACACTTTCCTAATTTCCTAGTGAACCAAACGTAAAACCATAAACAAATACCCAAATTCCCACTGCCCCCACTAATTGTTGACCGAATAATCACATCAACAAATAAATCAGTAGAGAACACACTTAATGACAGTTCAATCGTAAAGAAGAACTGGCTGATGAAAAACAAATTCCACATTTAAATGGGTTCCGAATTCAAACAGATACCGTTGAAAAGAGGACGCGTGGCCGACTCCATGCTTACCAACTCATTGGCAATTACAACGCAAACTAAAATGAACTCTCAAAACTATAGAATAAAGGTTATGAATTTTTTGAGGGTGGCTATAAAAGTATGGAGGGAATAAGTGCGCACGCGGCAAGCGTCCCTCCATAGACAATAAATGCGTTTCGCAAATAATCACAGTGTTTGATTTTCGATGGATGATGGTTGGCTGCAAACAGAAGCCGTGGGAGATACTCGCAAAGTATAGTCGATGATACCATAGAAATTGTATTTGAATGGGTATACCTATAATCTTTAGGTTTATTTTAATTTTATATTATTTGTATTAGATCTCTGATGTATTTTTAAGTCCTAGTAAAGTAAGTGTATTAGGTAAGTTAGGTTATACTAACCCAGCTTGTATGTGTATCTATCGCAGTGCATCAAGCTTTGCCAATACAGCAGCGGGGCAAAGCAGCCAGCGGGATGTCTTGGGAAAGCTTCCGACTTATATTTTAATATGGATTAGTTGCGCTACCTGTAGACTGTGTACAACAGTCTGCGGTTAGCTGAATTGTTTTAATTGTAAACACTATATGATTTATATTATTTGATAGTGATTTTATTTGTCGATGGAGTAAAGAGTAGGTACCTACTGCATCACTGTAGGAAAATTGTGTCACTTATTATCTGTGCCATATTTTTCTTAGATCACACCTACTTATGCACTAAAGATTGCTACTCGTGATTGTAAACTGTGGTTGCCTTCACTCATACGTCTGCTACCTACCATAGCAATCGCTGATGAATAACCCCATTCGATTCCCCTTTCGATTAATATTTTAAACAAACTTTTCGTGTTATTAGAAACTCTGCCTAGAACAGTCTGAACTAAAAGTGTGAACACAATTCGAACAGAATTTCCATCATATTTCCACGAACAAACTACAATCCACAGATTATTTTATGAACTGCACAAACTATTTTGAACTCCGCTCTGGATTCTCATTTTCATGCAAATAGGTCAAATGCTCTATTAGTTTTGTCTATGGTCTCTAGTACATAACGTCCGAGGTCAGAAATGGCTGGGTTGCGAGCCGCGATGATGATGAATAACGAAAGCGTAACTTAAGAAAAAAAAACATTTGTTTCTAACCATTTGTAAGTCCATAGATACATGAAAATACACAATTATAATTTCAAGATTAAATTAAATAAAATAACATAATGGGTAGAAGGTACAGTACACACAATACAATTTAATTAAATAAGATCAAAATTACATAAAATTAAATTAAATGGGTATAACTAGCAGTCAATCTTGTGACCGACAAATCATTGAGCCACCAGCGATGATACCTTACCTGAGATGCTATGATGGACTCAAGCTAAACTAATTTGAGTCCATCATAGCGTTTATTATGTTATACCAGTTATTATAGACCAAAGCTTGTAAAGTGCTTTACACAAATAAAGCGAATAATTTAAATCCCATTGAATTAAAGGATTCGTTACTTGAAGAAACCTAATACCAAAAAACCTAGTAATTATCTCACACGAATAATAGAAACAAATTTGACCTATGTTGAATTTACAATTGAAAAAACGTATAGATTCAACTGTTGTCTGCAGCCCCTCGACGGACTTTTTGGCTTCGTAGTAATGAATAGGTGAAAACATTTAGGAAGCTGTAATTGTATTTATAATTTAATTGTCTTTTTTCAATTCCATTTAGTCGGGAGTTTTGCAAAAAATATTTCTTTATTTTTCGATTACCTACTATTTATTATATCCGTCGTGGGTTTTTCAAAATTTATATTTTGTTTTTATTTACAATTATTTAAACACGAAAATTGAGAAAACCCTAACATACAGTAAATGTCACCGCAATGCTCTCTTGTCCTCCAATTCTTTTTTTTCTAACCAGCCAGTAAAACTTGTACTGCTCATTTTGCATAGAAACTTTATGCACCTGACTATTGAAAAAAAAAAGAATTCGAAATATATCTTTAAACCTAAATATATTGCGGACCGCATAGCACGACAGTCATTAAACTTTTCTGACCGCGCTCCCGGTCCCATGGTAAAGATTTCAAATCAAAAACCCTTACTTAGTGATAGTTTAAGTAAACATTAAGGTCGTCGTCTGAGCGAGGCTGTTAGTACGTTAGTACTATTTTAGTAAATCTGGTGCTCTAAGTAAGAGAAAGCTTAAAGTTTTCGTCAATAAGACGAAATAAGCCCTAAAATCTTGGTTATATCCCTCTAACGAAGATATTCAGAAGTTCCGTTATTCCGAAGCTCAACGTCTCCGAACTTGCGATTGCTTCTGTGATTAAACTCAGCTGGTTTCGACATTAATTACGGATCCGGACTACATTAGTTCGAGGTTTTTTTTTAATGGCATACTAAGTATTTATACAGGGTTATTCGACCTATTCCGACTTTGTGCAATTATTTGATAGTATTCATCCTCATCCTCAACAGCCTATATTGGTCCACTGCTGGACGAAGACCTTCCCCTGATAAGCGCCTTTATTGTCTGTTATCTCATTGGGGGTAATGCCCATATTCCCCAAGCTGGGCATGCGGTTTGGGGATCGCAGTACGGTGACAGAATTGTTTGGCAATTTATTTATTTTCAATGCCTCGATAGAAAGCTTACACACTTAGATGTATTAAAATAATCTCCACGACAAATGTAATAGCATTTTAACCGTCGTTTTTTTGTGTGTCATTAAAGAAATATCGAAAATTCATGATGTTTCCGTCTAGCATTTCCTAATGGGGACTTAAGTAAATTTGTAGTTTTTCTGTTGTTCAAGAATGCTTGTTATGTCTTTAATTGAAACATAAACAAAACTTTGATTTTATCAAGTGTTTATATGTTTTTGACCCCCTAACCTAGATTTTTTTGATAAAAAACATATATTTTTTTTTCTCAGAAATGGTAAATCTTTAAAAAGACGGAAAAAACCTCCACAACCTTTTCACAGGAATATGTCAAACACCATAATAAAAAAACCCTGTATATTAAATTAATCCACCGGACAAAAATTCAAAAACTACATGTGCATGACTTTTTTAAACTATTATTATTATGATTATTTAATCTAGATATAGAATAAACCTTTTTTTCCAGAGTCCTTAGTTTTTTTATCTAAGTATATTAATATTTTCGTGATAATAACTCTCGGATAATATTAATGTTTAAACACCCTTAAAGCCTTTTTAAATAAGCCCATAAAGCCTTTTTAATGCCACCATAAAACTTATAAATTCACCATGACACGAATTGTTAATTGTACTCAATATTAATATATTTGTTGTTGTTCTGTAAATTTTGTAATCAAGCACTACTTACTAAATTGTTGTCCACATAACCCAAAGGTTAGAAGGTAGAGAATGCTACCTAGCATTATGCTCGCCCATGTACAAAATTTGTGTACAATAAAGTACCTATATTTTATCTATCTATCTATCATGGATATCATTCAATTAAATAGCTTTCCAATATTTCGGCACAGTTTCATGCGCCATAAACACGGAATAACAAAACTCAAATCATGGTAAATATCCCGTTTTAGATGGCTTTGAATCTGTGTGGTGCTGGCTTAGAAATTTTACCACCCCAACTCTACCCGTGGGTTGTCATAAGGGGCGACTAAGGGATATCCACCGGGGGAGGGTAGCTGTACGCAGAACTATTCTATCACCAAACTGCGATCTCCAACCCGCATGCCCAACGTGGGGATCATGAGCATTACCCCCATGAGATAAACGCTTATAATGCGCTTATCAGGGGGAGGCCTGCGTCCAGCAGTGGACCAATACAGGCTGTTGAGGTTGAGATTTAGATGACATTAGTACAAATTCCATCTTATTTAGCTCCATCGCTGAAATTGCTTCCTACGAAGTTCTTGATCAGACCTAAATTACGTCCCAATCGTTCCCAACTAATCCAGCCACAAAGGTACAACCTAATGGATTCCTGTAATCGAGTAACAGCTAATTACACTTCAATTTCGTGGTTACAACTGTTTTAATTACGTGGTCGTCGGAATTGATTGAAATCAGATTAATTAATATGTCTGGCTGATGAATAATTTAATCTTATGATTAAGGGGAACGATATAAATTCTCGGCGTTATATGGTATCCAAATTTTAAATACGCCTCAGTTTCGCTTAAAAATATTTGCTTTCAATCAATTCAATTTTGGAAGATCTTTATTGATATAAAAAGTGATAACATCTACCTACATACATTATCTGTGTAAATAACAAGTCCTAGAGTTTATAAAAACGTAAAAATTGCGTTTTGAAGTCATTTATAAGTTTATTTTTACTTGAAATAAGATCTCGGCGATTAAAATGTTTTAAATGTACATACATATTTTTCAGTTAGGTACTTTTTTCATATCATTATTTCATATATATGGTATCATTATTTCACTATTCTATGTAAGTGAGATTACTGAAATGATGCTATATTGAATTAAAAACAACTGCTCAAATCACTACTACTCAAACTTGAAAACTTAAAGTATTTTTTTTTTTTGAGTTTAATATACGACCAAAACCGACCACCATAAAAGTAATTTTCATCAGCATTACCTAAAGCTCATATTATTTCACTTGAAATTAATTTTCACTATCAATAAAATTAACCCTTTTCAAATCCTCGTAAACTTTATTAACCCTTAGCACGCTAAGGGTCTTAACACATACTAAATTCCGGGCATATCTGGCCGTTATGGGGTGTATAAGTGCTCATTACGTGACGTCACGGATAGGGTGCCACTGGGACTGCCCCCGCATTCCGACTTGCATTCCATGTAATAAAATCACCAGTGACATTGGACCCCTGTGAAAACATTCGGGATAATTAAATTCCTATAAATGTAATTGGTTTATTGGTAGCTATTTAATGAACGAATTCCTAGAGATATAAAATGTTTATAATTGCATCTTCTATCAATAATCTCAATTATATTTTTAAGCAGCAAGAACTATGTTTTGTTTTTATTAGGTATAAAACTTTTATTCAGATTTAAATAAGTAGTAGTAAATAATTGAATTTAAAACATCGTGTGCACTAAGTTTGTGAATTCAAACATCATTAAACCTATTATTTACCTCATACATAGTGTCGAATTTATCATACAACCGTTTTTTTATTTATTAAAAACTCGGACTCGGAACCTTCTTAGTTTACAAGTATCCTGTGATTGTAAATGTATTTTTTTGCATTTAGTCATATGCTCGCTGATGTGGGATGAAAAGGTACGTTTTGCACTTGAGTGCAAAGATTTTTTACCTCGTGCTCTTTTGATTCCCTTTCTTTTGATTTGAATTTTTGAATTACTTGCTGCGCTCGTTATTTAATTTTAGAATACTTCGCATGCTCGGTCATAAAAATTGAGCACGTGGTTATAAGCAACTTTGCACTCTCTCAATCACGAATAATTCTTAGCAATTACATATTTTCTACCAGCAAAAGAAATCCCGAATTGTTTAGTCTTTTACTAATTAATTACAGTTAGAAACTAAATTTGTCGTGATTGGTTTAAGATATTATTTATATATGACAAACAATACACTATAATTATGTATATAATAATAGAGGTCTATTTTACAGGTGTAAACAAGCCTAAGAACCTATTTTATTAGTAAGACTATTAATGTGCTAGGTAATAGGGGAAGGAGTAAAGAGCCAATAAATTATATCATAAAAGTTTTATTACTACTAACAATTTAGTAAAACTACCCGAAAATATAGCTATCGAGATTTCAATGTCTCGTCATAAATTATTATTTATACTTTCAACAATTCACAAAATCGGTGCCTTCGCAGAAAGCGTTACCAATAAATAATTTAAACCTAGACTAATTTTAGCCTTTACTTATACGACAATTTTGTACAGGCAAAGTTTTATCAGCTACCTAATTATAAAATTTGTAACCTCAACACTGTTTCTCCCTATAAATCAAAATGCACTAAACTACACTTTTCTTAAAAGCCCAAGAAAAAAGCCTTACATTTTCAATTTTCACAATCACATAAGTTCGTTCATTTTCAATTCAGTCTTCGTAATCGAACCAAAAAATTTAAGTACTTCAACCAAACATTTAAGATTTTGTTTCATTTGTACGACAGATTCTGAGCTTCAAAACTGGTGTCATGATCGCTGACAACGTCGATTTGCTCATTCTCACAATGGTTCTCAGATTTGGAGCAAGTGGATTTCGCACAGCAGCAGTTCTTCTTTCCCTCACTGCCAGACGGAGACTCTTCCTTCTTTAGCTTAACTCGGCGATTCTGGAACCAGATCTTCACTTGTTTCTCCGACAACTTCAGCCGGGAAGCTATCTCGATTCTCCTCAGTCTTGACAGGTACATGTTCATGGAGAACTCTCTCTCTAACTCTAGGAGCTGTGTGCCTGTGAAGGCTGTTCTGATTCTCTTGCTGGAGTCTTCTTTGATGGGTAGGTTTTTAAGGTTCTTTGAGTAGCCAGGGAGTAGTTCTTCAGGGTGTGCCAGTGGTGGGCTTGGAGTTCCATTTCGGCTTTCACTGGATAGAGATGGAGAGCGTTGACCTTGGCTTTTTGATGGTGATATTGCAGTCTTGTAAGGGTGATGCATGTACGGTGACACTGACTTCTTCCTTCTGCTCACTAGCTCTGGCTCTGTCTTCAAGTAGTCAAAAGGTCTAGGCTCAGGCTGCGGCTCAAAGAACTCCTGACTAGGCATTTGATGGAGCATCGGGTATCTGAAGCTGAGCTGTTCTAGAAATGGCCGGAACAGCTCCGTTCGTTGTGGATGCAGTCCGAGGCTCAGCAAATTGTTAAGGTTTCCCGGATAAGGGTAGGGTAGGAACTTCGGGCGGGTGTCAAGGTGCCCCAACATTGTGTAAGGGTTCATAGCGTCACTGGTCGGAGGCTTGCACTCCTTCGTATCACTGATCAAAGCGTCCACCAGAAATGATCGGGACATGTTTGACATGTTACTCGCTCACCGTGCGGTTCACAACTGATCCACCAGGGTGTACTCCGCTAAAGTAACAATTACAAAAACTACCCCCACTTAGTGCGACCCCATTGTAAATAAACACAATGGGTCTCACTTGAAGCGTTTTGGCAATTATTTGGGCCGGCCCACCCTTTTGTCGGAGAGCCGTCAACCCCAGGTTTGGATGTAAAAAAAAAACTATTATTTTGAATGGAGCGTTTTAGTCGGTATGAATAATTTTGTATGACGCTAACATCCCTTGTATCTGTCTCATTAAATCCAATTTGGTTACTGTTTTCGATGCATTCATGAATTATAACCATCTTGATTTTATAAGCGCATTAGGGTTGGGAGGTTTTTGCATCATTGATCAAACGATTTTTTGTTGGATCCAGTTATTTTGTTGTTTGTTGCAGTAGCTAATAAAATATGTTGTCGTGTTTTTAGTTTCATTAAGTTCATTGTTAGTTTTCAAGAATAGTTTGGCTTATTGTCTGACGAACCTACAAATTTAATACTTAGAAACTTATTAATTACCTACTACTACTTTAAGAATTTGTATAGTAATTGTTTGTTGACTCTACATTATTGTGCAAAAACATTAGACATAGGAAAATTGAAATATTAGATAAGTACTTTTACCTCACCTGTGATAATCAAATCAAGTATCAATAGAGTTTTTTACTTAAACTTAAAATCGGATATCATCTTAGCTTAGATAATAGTAGTATCTCGAAGGACACATGCTACACATGTATACAAGAAAAGCGCGTGCAAAGCCGTTAGCTCCAGTGAATTGTGTACTAGTACTTCAATGGTTAGCACAACCAAGCTCCTTCATAAATCCCAAAAAAAAATCTTGATCTTGCATCAAGTATCAAACCCCTTATCTCCGCGTACACCAAACCATATTAATTAAGTATGAAAACCCCATAATACAGGCCGTATGGCACCAGAAGCCCTGGCCCTCTAGGGCAGGCGCACTGTGGCCACGCCCTTAAATCTGAGCCCTTTTAAAACTAGTTTCAATATTAAAGGGCTTTATTTAGTAGCTGTTGCGTCTGACTTTGGCTGCTTTATGGTAAATATATTTATAATATACGTCAATCTTAGGCAAATCGATGTAGATTATTTCTTTACGTCCATACGACATCAGATGGGTTTTAAAAATGTCCCGCTTGTAAGTAATATAAAAAAGCTGGTGTTAGGTATTATTCGCTACAAACCACAAGAGTAAGACGTCATAGCAGACCTCTGATGATAAGGTGGAATGGGCTAAACGGTCACCAGGTTGACGATTCAGTTTGATATATGTGTGCATCACCCATCAACTATATATACTCACAGTTATTAGCTGCATTTTGATTAGGACAATAAAAACGATAATGATCTAAACGAATGTGAAAATAGTATGAGTGACACACTCATGAAAACATCTGAATAGACCAGGAGCACGTGTCCTGTCTGTTACATAAAATGGCAGGGTAGAAAAAAATAAGAAAGGCGGTTGCCCGGCAGTTGAATTTAGTTCTACTAACTTCTAATAGAAGGGCGAAAGTTTGTGACGTTGTCGTGGAGATGTTTGCCCGAAGACAACGCCATAAACACTGAATGAAATTGTGTACACTTAGAGATCTCGAACTGGACTAGCAAGGCTACTTTTTGTGGGCAGAAGTAAGTAAATAAATAAAAATGTAGTAGTAGTAACAATGGCTAATATTCTTTGCAAACCAAAGACAATACGGGAAATAACGGATTAAAGGGAAACAGCTATTCCTGGGCAAATTGGTAACCAACCTCATTGTTAGTCGAGTAGTCAATTCCGTTCTCGTTGGACAAACATTAATTTACAGACAAACAAACATTCTTTCCGTTTGTTAGTATATACAAGCACTGTGAATTGGTGTTATTATCATGTCAGCTATAATTTGAAGGTATTACAAGCCAAATTGGGCTTTTACAAGACCTTTGTTGGCAATAACTTTATTAACTCTGTGCGTGCTCAGGGTTTGTAGTTTGTTATAGCTTTTATTTAATTTTGTTGCAAGCAGTTCGCAAATTGTGGAAAGTATAGAGTTTTTATGAGACTGACCTGTTTAGAGCTTGTATTTTGTATATCAAAGCGTTATTCATGTTAATCCCTAAGTGCTTTGATTTAGAATTTATGTTATCTTTTACAACGTAACATGTTTACCGGCGACAAAACAGAGTATCAACAAAATCTGTTATGAATAAAACAACACCTTAAGAAAAGTGACGAAATGGCCATAAATTCAACACTTCTTAAGTCATTTGAATAGCATTTGAAACTGATATGCTATGCTATTTGGTTTGGGATTTTAGATTTGAATGGTACACCTTATATCCTCTTACTATAATGTGTTTTGATTTATAAATAATTATGGATTTAAATAAACAATTGCTTTAAATAAACAATTGCTATAATGTGTTTTGATTTATAAATAATTATGGATTTAAATAAACAATTGCTTTTTTAACTGACTTTAAAAAAAGAAGGAGTTTTTCGATGTGACTGTTTTTTTATGTTTGTTAACTCATATGCTCATAACTTTTGACTGCGTGATCCGATTTTGATGATTCTTGTATTAAATATGTATATCTTTATTAAACGTAAAATTGAATACGGTTTATACACGTAGTGTTTTTAAAACAAACCCTAAATATCTAAAATCATTTGTTATTGAAGGCGGCACCCGCTGATTGTCCTTTTTCATGTAAATAAATTAATGTACTTACCAAATTTAAAGATTGTGGTGTTGTGCTATTTAACTGGATAACATTTTAAAACAAGCAATATGAACTAAAACAAATCCACATAGATAAAACACGTTTCTAAACATATTTTTTTGCAAAATCACCAATGTTCCATTGTTATCAAATCTGACAGGACCACGATTCGCAGACAAATCGAAATAATAAAGCAAACTAACAACCAAATGCTGATCAAACACATGAAAATAAGGCCTATTTCCCTTTGGCAGGAAACCACCCTCGCAAACTAACAACCCAAGCTACTCTGCACTTTTATATTCATATTTCGATAGATGATTTCTGGTTGCGAATCATAAAATGGTTTTTACATAAATTTTGGTCTTATTTTTACACCTTTAAGGTACATTTTTGTTTGATAGCTAACGGTATAAGGTGAAAAGGGTTGTGGGTGTACAGATGGGACCAGAAGCTCAGCTGGGAATTATTTCCAGTTGATGAACTGATAGGGTACCATATTGACATGGAGGTGATCATCATTTGACGTTAGGTAATTGGGGAATGTCAAGGTATTACAATAGGTAGGACAATAAAGGAGGTTTACAACTCTACCGACTTTTAAATAATGGCCGTGGACATACAGCCATATACAAAGTTGTGTCACATGTACAATCAATGGTATTTCTGACACAAAGGCGAAAAATTCTGATCTCTTTTAACAACTAGCAGCGCTTCGCAGTTTCACCCACGAAATTTCCGTTCCCACGGGAATTCCGGGAATATAGGAAAATATAGGCTATGTCACTTCCTGAAAAGTAAGCTTTTTATGATGAAATATTTTTTTATTCGCTTTTGTGTTTCGAACCCTATTTAATACAAACAAATCTTCACTACGAACAATGAAATATTTCCTGTTACAATATTAGTATATTCCCCAATTCTTCCCGTGGGTGTCGTAAGAGGCGACTAAGGGATATCTTCTGGGGGGCGGGCAGCAGCGCCCCCTGCAGAACAAATCTTTCACCAAACTGCGATCCCCAACCCGCATGCCCAGCGAGGGCATTATGGGCACTACCCCCCCATGAGTTAAACACCAAAAAGGCGTTTATCAGGGGGAGGCCTGCGTCCAGCAGTGGACCGATACAGGCTGTGGATGGATGTGGATATTAGTAAGATAAATTTATTATTTAGATTGCGGCTTCAAAATACTTACAATACTGATTCAAGGCCATATTTTATTCGTTATCTGTAGGTATTTTGTTCTCTGCTGTTCACAAAGCCTACCCTATGATAATTATGTCGCTGTTAGTATAAGTTATTTTATTTAATAATGTGATTTACATTTGTGTCTTTTTCTATAAAAGTAAGGTATGAAGTTTAGTTATAGTTGAGGAAACATTATATTTTCTGTGTGATCATTTTTGTGATTACCGTTATCGCAGAATATAAAGCGGACAGTTTGCTGGTTCAGTCTACAATATTAAATGATTTAAAAAAACAATTGGTTATTAAAATTACTATACATCAAATAAAAAACTACAGGATATGATTTGTACCGTTTTAAATCTTAAAATCCAAATGAAATAGCATAGCGTATCAATTTCAAATGCCATTCAAATGACCAATCTAAGGAACGGAAATGAGCCCAGAAAAGTTATTTAATGACCACCTGTGTAAAGTCAAGTGAATTATATTCCAAGAAGCACTCTCTGGTCAACAATGGTGTCGCCTCTCTGTCTGGGCGACGCGCTCTGGGACGTCCATTGATGACTACGTTCATTCATGTTTCTAGCGACGTAATGAATGAAGTTTTGCTGTTGTGTGATTGTCAATTGTTCGATTTGTTTGTAAGACAGGTACTAAATCTATTGCACCTTATACTTTGGCAGCGATAACAAACCTTACGGCGAAGATATAGAGCTTAAAACCTCTATGGTTATAAAGGTAAAATGTGTAAGAATGTGTATAGTGTTAGCGCTTTTGTGAATGTTAAGCTCGTTATGGTGACAATGCTGATCTGATTTTGAATGGCGAAAGTGTGTTAGGAATACTATGGCTCGGAATTGATCTGATTTTGATTTTGAGGTTTGACGAATCAATTTTATTGGCCCCGGAAGCAAGATACATGGAGAAAAGATCTAATCTTTGTTAGTACGTAAGTACCTACTTCATTGCCTTCAACATTTAGTTTTATATTCATAAAACACTCGGGTGTCTGTCTGTATGTCCGTCTATCACAGCCCATTTGCTATGAATCTTCAGAACAGAATGAGTTTTTATGCTTTGAATCATTTTTTTTTCCTTAAAGTTTTGCTAAGTCTAATCTACATTATTAAATTATACAATTTTGAACTGCATGAATATATACCCAAACAGATCATCACACCAGAAAGTCAGGGACTTAGGAACTCTAACTTCATAAACTGAGTATTTGTCAGTACTTGTCAACAAAAGACCAAAGAATAGAAGAAAATACAAAACATCATTCGGAACTTATAAAAAAAAAAGTATCATGTTTTTGAAGTGACTGTACTATTTTCATACTTTTGATAAATATCGCTTGCTTTCAGCAAGCTTCTGGTGGGTTGAAACAAAACTGTAAATTATGTCTGGGTGGAAATGACAAAAAATATAATATACATATATACTTTTCGCTTGTGGGATGAAATTTCGGGTCGAAATAACAGTACACCAAAAATTCTTTACGGGGACGGTTAGAGAATAAAAAAAATAAAAAAAAGTTAATGTCACTTTGCACACTCAGTTTTCGCGCCATGGACATTACCTGCCCAAACGACCAGTGTAGATCAAAGTGTACATAATATATTTGTGTTTGGAGAAGGTTTGGAGTGTACATATATTTGTGTTTCCATGGAGGTTGCAAACAAAAACAATTATTCAGTGTCTTTGCTAGAATCCGTCTTATTACAGTTCAGTCAGAGTGTAAGTTACAGATAAGGCAGCTCGAACTGTAATCCATCACACCTGGTCGACGCTAACCGCGCTTGTATTGCATGAATAACACATGAACGCGCTGGATTAGCCTCTTTGGATTATACTTGGGGAATGTCAGAGGTGTCTCGTTTAGTATAAGTAGAACCGAGTTATTTATAGTTAAATACCAGAGGGCGTAGCCAACCGGCATTCGCTATTAAACGAATCGAAAACAATTGAAAGATTTGTTGGGAAAAATTCAAAACAGATCACGTGACATATCTAAAGCATAATATGTCAAACCCATACGTTTTTGGACTTTTCCACTATCGCTTTCGACATTGATTGTTACATTGTATAGAGCTAAATTACTTAGCTGTCGTCAGAATCAGTAGGTACCTAGTTAGAGAATACGTGCTCCGCTGATTTAAATAAGATACATCTTATTAATTATTTAGTATATACTAGCTGCGCCCTGCGGCTTCGCAAGCCTATCCCACGGGAACTGATTTATAGGATAAAAAGTAAAGAAAGGGATACCTATAGACATGTTTACAAACTTTCGCGTTTATAAAATTAGGATAACATTACATGTTATGTTCTCAGTTTTATAGTATTTCACGTAACATTGTGAAGTGGGCCGATAAGGGGTGATTCTAGAATAGGTAGAAATAAACGTATTATTTTAAACAAAAAGACTGCTGCAAGCGTCCTTCAAACTCTTCCATATTCTTCCCAACCTCAACCTCAACAGCCTGTATTGGTCCACAGCTGGACTCAGGCCCCCCCCTGATAAGCACCTTGTTGGAGTTTATCTCATGGAGGGTAATACCCATAATTCCCACGCTGGGAATGCAGGTAACATTTACCTCTACTTTGGGCAGGTAATGTCCAGTTACTGCCCGCTATCTTTTTCGTCCTTCTATCTCATTTGTGTCCGTCCCTCCCTCTTTGTTTCCCCCATGGTCTCTATTCCAAGAGTTTCTTGCACCATGATGTCTGTTTGCGGGTTATTTGTTCTGCCATTCCTAAATTAGTCATTTAACTCTCTAAGGCCCGTATTATGAAAGCTTGCTCAGTCATAGATCTAAGCTAGAGTGACATTTATTCCATAGAACAGCGTTTCTCAAGCAGAGATCCACGACTGAGTAAGCTTTCATAATACGGGCCTTACTGATGTCAAACAGTTTGCTTTTTTGTCTCAGCCATTCATGGTTTTTCCTGTCCCTCTTTTATCTCCATTGCCCTTTGAGCAACCTTTAGCGTGGTGTAATGGTGATAGTGCAATTTAGACGAGACCCAAGTCTCTTTTTAACCGACTTTAAAAAAGGAGGAGCTTCTCAATTCTACTATGTTTGTTACCTTAGAACTTTTGACTGGGTGGTCCGATTTCCGTGTGATTTCATTTTAATTTGGCTTAGTTCTTATCATGGGATCCATAAAATTGAAGTCGGTTTATTTTTTTTTAAACGAAAGCAATTATTATTTATTGTTATTATAAAACACATAACTTGTTAAGTAGAAATTTCTAGAAGGAACGCTGACCTAAACGAAATCATATAAATAGGATGACATAATTAAATCAGCCAAGTTCCGTACCATTCCATCTTTAGAAACGGTGTAAAAATCATGTTTGTTTTATGGGAGCCCCTTAAATATTTTTTTTATTCTGTTTTTTTATTTGTTGTTATAGCGGCAACAGAAAAAAAATATTTCTATGAAAATTTCAACGTTCTGACTATCGGTTCATGAGATACTTCCTGGTGACAGACAGACAGACAGGCATACAGACAAATAGACGGACGGACAGCAGAGTCTTGTAATAGAACCCTTAAAAATATACTTAGATGAAATGGATTAACCCCATTCCACTATCATTTTGCGCTTCAAAAACGCGAAGCCAAAAAGTAAAATGGGGAGTTACCCTTTGCGCTCGTAACAGGGTTTTGAAGTTAATAAAGCACGTTAGAAATGCTTTTAAGCGACAGCCAAATTGAATTAGTGCACGTGCACTAGAAAATAGTGCATGTGAGGGACGGAAATTGTATGGTAATGGTGGGTGAGACGAATATGTAAGCGATGAAAAAATAACTTGCGTAAAACGATTTGTATAAAATAAATAATAATATAAAAACCGTCTTAAAATATAATTAAACTTGTAATCCTGGTAAGAAAATATTAAAGGATTAAAAGCTTTGGACGGATTTAGGTGCTGATTTTCCGCACAACCGATCTGAAACGTAACCTGGTAGGCGTAAATTCGCACTTGTGCGGCCTAAGAAAACACAGATATGTGTGACTCAGCACATCCGAGACATGTTTTTCGGACGAAACTCCCGTGCGCCACTCAACCAGCTGTGTCAAGCAGTTAGTATGAATTACTTTATTGAAAAGAAACCGTTCGCAGGCGACGTGCTTTGGAAAAAAACCAATAACAACATAAAATTCTAGTATGAAGAATAACGTAAACAGATTAAAAATAATGTTTGATGGTTAAAAGAGGCTTGCACGGTATTATTGTTATAAATGTCGTTTATAGAGTCAGAGTCAAATCGTTTAATTCTTTAGACTAACAAAATAAGCACTTAGACATGTCAAATTTTTACTATATAAACAGCTTGATAAATAGTAATTACTATCAAATAAGATATAAGGTGCAATTGACTCTAATTCAATTAAATTTTTTGTCCACTAGCGGAAAAAGTGAAAAAAAAAACCACTAGCAAGTTTATCGCTTATCAACTAAATTTGCATATCAAAGTCTATATAAGTATATACGTATTAGGTCGTTTTGTGAATTACCTATTTCCTTTTCTCTAGGTATAATTATTACGACAAAGTAGATAAAAAGAAGATAAATAAAGGTAAACAAAAGAACGTTCTTCAAGATTTTCCTGCAACCCTTTTAACATTAAGTACAAAGTCAAGCTCAGTTTTTAAGATCAGCGCTTAAATCTAATTCAATTTGTTAAACACTTTGTACATTTTAATTTCAATCCAAGGGCACCATTTCAATTACTCTCCAAGTTCAATAAAATAATGCGAACGTAAACAATCGCTCCTCGATCAATAATGACAACAAACGGACAAACGAAAAGGATTGTAATACAATAGCTAAGAAATACTCGACTTTTTTCTTCTAACTTCACTGCATTATAGAGTTACTACTTAATTTGATTATACAGGGTGTGGCAAATTTTTGGCCCCTTAAGGGTAGCTACCGTTTTTTTTGTAGTTAGAAGGTTTTGTTCTGAGGAACTTTCTGTTTTATTTTGAAGAAAAAAATATTGCCATTTTTAGTTTTTTGAAAAAATGTACGGTTCACCCAAAAAATTACATTTGACAAAAAAAACCAGTTGGCCTTAATCGACTCTATTTCCAACCAGGAACACTTTTCCCAAAGGAACATACCAAATCAAATCGTAAGTTTTAGCAATAAGGAAAAAAAAACAATTCCCATACATTTTCTATGAAAAAACGAGTGAGTGAAAACAACAATGTCACTTATGTAATGGTTCTTAATTTAAACTCGTATGTAACTAGATACTTTTTTAAATGGTAGGCTAATTTTGAAGGCACCTCCGCAAATTTTTGGCTCCTTAAGGGGCCAAAAATTTGCCACACCCTGTATATAAAAAACTAAAAAGCTTCAGATTTACACAGTTTTTTTTAGTTTTTCGGGACATTTTCAAGCAACCACCTCGGCAATTATCCATGAAATAAAGAGAAAAAAATAACCGAATCGATTCAGAAACTGACGTAGAAAACCACTATAAAACATTCAGCCAAACATAGAACCTCGTTTCTTGAAGACGGTTAAAACCGGCTGCAATTTCCTACAATTTCGATAATAATTTGAGCTTTATTATCAAGCACGCAGAGATGGAATAAATAGGAACAACAAAGGAACAAAACGATTCTGGTATTTTATTGAATCACAATGGAAATAGTGTTTTGTGATTGCGATTGTGGCGGCCTTTGTGAACCGAGTGTGGGGCAAGTGGAAGAGAACATTATTTCAAATGCAGAGCCGTTTTGGAGCAAAATATAAATTTAAAGTTTCGCGTCATCTTCCCACAGCTATAACGACATAATAATTATGCTGAGCGGGACGCCATTTTGTAGCTTTAAGTTTTAATAAATAATGTATGTACATAAGCTAAGTAAATGTTGTTATAATTAATTACAAGTTCAATTTATACTTAAGTACCTAGAAATTATAACTGTAACAAGCTAAATACTACCTAATATAATTCTGTATCTTATCCTAGCTATAAACAAAAGATATTCTTATTCTTGTTTTGTGTTATTTGTTACCCTTGGTATTTGTTATAACGATAAATTGTGATCTTTATTTATAATTAAGTTAAAATTGAATTAAACTTCGCAAAGAAATAATAAAAAGAAAAAAAGTTGTTAGGTATTGATTTTCGCTTTACTTCATTATCTTCAAATCCGAGTTCGTATCTTCAACTCGAGGCAAAGCCTATCAACAATAATACGAGTATTATAACAATAATAACATTTGAGCTTGGTCCATTGATAAATTATTTAATTAATCAATGGCTTGGTCACATCTTTACATAGTTAGTACCATCTGTGTGTCTACCATGAGTTGTCACAGTTAAATCGCCTGACGTTACTACAGTAGTTACGTAAATATGCATATAGTTATCCACATCACGTTTTAGTACCCAACTATCCGCTAGAGGCACTTATGGAGTTTCCATAATTTTTTTTAACTACAGTCGCGAGCGAGTATAGATTGTCAAAACGCATAGGTGAGAATGTGGTCAAACAAACGTGCATTCTATCACTTGCTGTTCTCACTAACATCATTAAATTGATAAATATCTACCTTCACTTCAAATGAACCTATTTGTTTTTAATGAATTCGTGTGGTTTATTGACCAACAACATATTATTTGGGGTAATGTTACGCGACATTAGCCATCGATCAATTTGCCCACAGCTGGTCGATAGTCACAGGTGATGTTGTAAATTGCTTCTAAAGTAATTGTAGATCTGCTATTAAATTTTATGGAGGTGGGTAAATACGTTATTTTTATTAGGTTTTCGATTGTCCAAGGATTGCTACGTTGACGTTGATCAAGCGATTGAGCAATCAATTCTCCAGCATTCTGGAGATAAAATTAAAATTGTATAATTGTTTTCTGTACTGGATACCTCTTCATCATTATCATCATCATCAGCCTATATAAGTCCATTGCCTCATTGGCTTATGTCCAGCAATGGACTAATGATCGCCATAGCTCCCTGTTTTAATCTCGATATCCCGTATCTGCCTAGGTACCTATTAGAAGGTACTTACTTTAAAAGCTAGAAATTCCAAATTATCTCCGAGCCAACAACTACGCTAAATCAAATAAATAACAATTACCTACTACCCATCCCCTTGAACCTATTAAATACCAAATACAATAAATGTCAATAACTTAGCAACAAATAACTATTATTGATCGACTAAAACTGGCTCCCTATCGATACAGAAAGCCCACAATTAACAATAGCGACAATTCGTCACACTTTGACACAAAGTAGCCAAAATACAAACTTACCATATTCGTTTGAAAGTGGCGCTAGTAACTCTTATTTTCATAGAATCAGAGAGTTTTATCAAAGGAACTGCTTTAGTTCTATTTTTGTCCACATGGAAAGTAAAGTTGGTGGCGCTGTACGCATTGATTCACATTCGGAACCAAAATGAAGTAGATAGCACAATCGGTGATTCGTCACTCATACTTGTAAAGTTTATCCATTGTACGTATCTACTTATAAAAGGTACTTATAGGTTTTGTTGGGTTTGTAATATTGCTTCTTGTATTCTTGTAATTCATTGTATCAAACGTCTTGTGCTTGGGTGTAAATGGTTTGGAAAGGCTAGGGTTATAAGCTTTTGGTTTTGTTCACATGAAAGATTTTTAATTTATTAAGGGATTTTATTATGATGTTTTCGAAGTTTATAATCAGAAAACATAGTCAGTTTTATGTTCAAATTTAAGTTTGTTTTTGGTCATTTGTTAAGAACGGCTACAATAATAAAGATTATATATAAAAAATACTGTTAAACTAAAATACAAAGTCATCAAGATAACTAAGTACCCTTTACGAAGAAGAAGGCATCTTCTTGGTGAAGTCTTAATTATAAATATCGTATATTATACATAACTATGTGAGTAAACTACGTGCGTTAACACACGTGTGCCTTCCGATCTTCCGAAGACATCCATGAGGAAATATCTGCCTCCACACCAGCGGCCACCAGCCAGGCAGATATTTACGATTCTTGAGATCTTCAGTCCAATTTTGACTGAAGACCTTAAAGAACCTATAGCCAGCCTTTAGTCGAAATAATTCATTTTACTAAGAGTTGAAAACCTAAGTCCGTAAGATAAAGAGGGTCCAAGGGTCCCCGGGTATTCAAAATGGTATCTCAGCTTGTAGTCTATGCAATATAATATCAAATGTGTCTAGAACTCATGAGTATCTTTCGCATCTGATATCTGGTATTGATTTGGATTAGTTGGATTGACTGAACTACCTCTAGATTATTTGCACTGATGTTTGACTGTTTTAATTCTGAATTAGCTCCAGGTGTTAGTCATAACTATCAGACCTTATAATACCAAATCAATCAAAACACGATGATGGATTCATAATTATACCAGAGTTACGTGTTTGCTTTGTCCAAATAAAATATAATAATAACAGATTCGGTCCACAGAATCAATCATAATAAAATTATACCTACATCAGATAATGCCGTATCGATGACAATAGATTTATCGGACTGTGTAATTTTAAATTAGGAGAACCCTTTTCAAACGTGGTGGTTCAGAGTTACAGACAATATTGCCTGGTTACATTACGCGAACAAAAATATTGTACCGTCATTTTTCAGTCAAAATTAACTGTGTAACTCAAAATATGTTTAGTAATCTAGGGTTAAATTAGGGTAACCCTTTAACCCTTCTCAAACGTGGTGGCTAATAGGGAGAGATTGGTTGCCTGGTTGCATTACGTGTTGTAAGTGATAAGGCCTACTATTGATGCGATATACATCCATACCTAATTGATATTGATATCCTCACCTCACCTCAACAGCCTGTATGGGTCCACTGGTGGACGCAGGCCTCCCCCTGATAAGCACCTTATTGACGTTTATCTTATGGGAGTAATGCCCATAATCCCCACGCTGGGCATGCGGGTTGGGGATCGCAGATCGGTGGTAGATTTTTTCTGCAGGAGGCGCGTAACTGAATAGGGGGTAGATAAAACTATCTGTGTATTTACGTAACTACTGGTAGTAACATCAGGCGAGTTAACTGTGACAACTCATGGTAGACACACATAATGCCGTTCCATTAGCTATAATGGACACACGAATCGCTTCTTTATTTTCATTACACGGAATCGGCAATTTTACGGTGACCGCGTTGACAGGTGATACTACCGTCAGAGGAAGGTGGTATGTGGAGGGAGCGGATGGACTGTAGCGGACTATATTTTGTGCTGCTGCCGCTTATAAATCAATGTGAGCAATGCGCGCTAAACACATGGGCGTACATTTACTTTTCGGTTGTCCAATTAATGAGTGATTAAAAGAGAAGTCGAAAGCAGATATTTTGACTTCGAAACTTTGTTTCGACTAGTTTGGAGACAAACATACTAAAATTCTCATCCCGGTGAAGCGATTGGGAATAAACGTCAAGGTTATAGAACTAAAGTTAAATTTCGGTATTCTCAGTAGTCGCGATTATAAACTTATTTATTTACGTTAGAAATAAACATTCACGTATTTACATTAAGTACCTGGATGACCGAGCTACATTGGTTTGTTTTGGTAAATAATGTAAATATTTTAGAAATTATAGTATTACTAACTGCGCCCCGTGGCTTCGCACGCATTTATCCTATGGAAACGTTTTAAGGTGATTTCTATCCCGAGGGAAATGATTTATGGGATAAAAAGTAGCTTATGCTTGATTCAAGGATTAGGATTACTAGTACCTATGCACAATTTTAGCCCGATCCGTTCAGTAGTTTTGGCGTGAAGAGGTAATAAACATCCATTCATACATCTTTTGGCGAATAAGATGTCAGGAACAGTCAATTGATTACGATAAAGTTGATGAAAGTTAATTGAAAACATGAATAAAATGACATTTTCTAAAAATGAATCCTAGCTAGATCGATTTATCGCCCTTGAAACTCCCTGTATACTAAATTTCATGAAAATCGTTGAAGCCGTTTGCGAGATTCAGATTATACTAATACCCAAATACTAGGTAGAGTTCCACCCCTAGTTCTAATGAAATTGAATTTAATTCTCAAATTTTATTGCAATTTTACTGCTTAAGGCCCATACACCAGTGAAAGTGGCGCCCCCAATTATTTTATCTTATTATTATGTTAAATGCGGCAAGTTTTAAAAATCCTACGTTCAGTTTGTGGTATCTATTCTAAGTTATTTATACTCTGTAATAGTTTCATTGTGTAAAGCTTAGGAAGAGATACGAAGTTGCGCTTTTTGGCCACTAAACTCTATTTTTGCATCTCCTCCTAAACTATATGAGATAAAATTATTACAGTTGTATTAAAAATAGCTTATAATAGATACCACAAACCGAACGTAGGATTTTTAAAAATTCCTATGATAAACGTAAAAATATGATAAAATAGGTATCGTTGTCATATTGGCTCGGATATGCGCCTTAAAAGGATATATAATATAATTATAATTATATAATTAATAAAATATTATACATAATAACAGACTGCAATCGTGACAAACAAATCAAATTCAATCGTTACGGAATAGTTTTGAGAGAGAGACAGAGGATTTTTGCCATGTCCGCTTACTATCCGCTTAGTGTGAGAACATTTGACGTGAAACATTGATGAACGATAAGTTTTTATCGTATCATTTGTTACGGTTTAAAAAATATCGGTTAAATAACACCCTAATAAAGTGGTTGACCGGTGTTTTACGCCCTCGTGTGTTTTGTTGAAGGTTTAACAACGACTAGCAACCGGCCATGACTTCATTTGCGAGTTGTGGAAGTACCAAGTTAAGTGACACATTTATTTATATTAAAATGACAAAAAAATAATAGAAACAAGTTATAACTAGTATAATTAATTAAAACAGACAGATTAAGATAATATACAGGTAGCTCGACTGATTCATATCAATACAAGTCGGAAGCGTCCCAAGACGCCTACTATTTATTATAAACGCGAAAGTTTGTAAACATGACATGTCTGTATGTATTTTTGTTGCTCTTTCACGCAAAAACTACTGAACGGGTCGGGCTGAAATTTTGATTAAAGGTAGTTTTAGGTCTGGAATGACATATAGGGCATATTTTATCTCATAGATCAGTTCTCATGGGATAGACGCGCGAAGCCGCGGGGCGCAGCTAGTTTTTGATATTTCAAAAACCCAAGTTATATTTGTAGAGAACACTGGACTATAATCTTATATAAGACTATGGACATATTCAAACACATTATAATAGAATTTGAGTTTAGTTTACTTCTGTATAACCATTCCTTCTTATTTATCGGTAAGCGAAAAAAAAACAAATTAAGTTTAAAACAAAAACCTGATCGCGTGGAACTCATCAAAGAAAACGTTATCTGATAAATCATTTTTAAACCAACCTAAAAAGATAAATCTACCGATTACCTAGGTATTAGCAAATTTTCAGTTTTTCAGACAATTTTCATAAAACTCATCACCCAGGTAGGTAGAGTTCAACTAGTCTGAAACCGCGCGCGGCTACGGCTTAAAAAAAACCTAACTTTACATAATAATACATAATTTAAAACTAAAACTAGAAAAGTAATACCAAAGGCGAACTTAACCATAAAAAGATTTCTCTTCCCGCAGACCTTATTGGGCGAGAGAGACAACGTTATGTCCATAATTCGCCTTTCACCTTATATTCATTAAGTTTCGTGAACAAAAGATCAGCGATAACTAATACTATAACTTTTTGTTTTTTTCTCCTGTAGATGCGTCACAATAAGAAACAACTAAGGGCGTGGACGTTCAATCCGTAAGCGGTACCTACAAGTGTTTTAAAAAATTATCATACCAGTTATTGAAAGCCATAGATTTTAAAATGGGTTAGAACGGTATAAACCATATTATTATGGCTGTACTCGTACTGTTTTCGTATTTGATACTTTAAGCTGGGTAATAATAGTATAAAAACTATCGTAGTTTGATAAATTTTATTACAGATAAGCGGGTTAACAACGAACCTTAACTGTTTTGGAAGAACACCAACGTTTCTTCCCTTAACGAGGAACTTCATCAAGGTGTGTGTCCTTCGCTAAAGGATGAGTCGTTGGTACTTACACAACCTCAACCTCAACAGCCTGTATTGGTCCACAGCTGGACGCAGGCCTCATGAAGGGTAATAATGCCCATAATCCTCACGCTGGGCATGCGGGTTGGGGATCGCAGTTTGGCCGCCTTCTGTGGATATCCCTTAGTCGCCTCTTACTGCACTAACTACTACTACTACTACTGTTTTCTTGTTGCGTGGTGCTGGCTTAGAATTTGCACCACCTCTCTTACACAGGGTTCGTAGTAAATCCTATTATAGGTTTCACGCATAGCTCTCCTAAAACCGTGCACAGTTTTAGAATTTAAAAACCCTACCTTGATAATCACATTACAAATTCGAAACAAAACCCGCGGTAAACTCCTAAAATAAGATCACGGACTATGAGAGCGGTTTGAGACAAAAGCTTTTAAACCGTCCATTATAGGGCTTTAGGGTACGGGCAGAAACCTCGCAAATTTAACAAAAAAGATGCCTTCGTATACCTTACTTGGCTCTACAAGCAGCTACCGGTAACTAGGTGTTCTTATAAACTCAGCTCGGCTCAGCTCAACAGCCTATATTGGACTTTGTGTCTTATTACGTTGCCGATAAGGGTCATATTGGCTTTTATCTCATAGGGGTGATGCTCATAATCAGCCGAGCTACGGATCGCAGTTCGATAGTAGTTCTGCAGGAGACGTTACGCAAGATCAACTTGTTTACTCTCTCGCTACTGCCCGCCCTGGTGAATATCTCTTAGTCGCCTTTTACGACACCCGTGGGAAGAGTTGGGGTGGTGCAAATTCTAAACTGGGACCACACAGCTACTTGTTTACTATTATACTATAAAAGATTCATCATGTTGTGTACGTACACAGTAAATAAATAAATTAATAAATAATGCTGGACAACTCAGACAGTATTATCTAGCCCCAAGCTAAGCAAAGTTGGTGTAGCAACTTCATAAAGCTATGTAACTGTATAGCTTGAACAAGCTGTTTCTGTGTCATTATTTCTATCACCTAGTAGCATTTTTGGAGTCAGAGAAGAGGCTTATCTAACTAGGTTATTCCAGTTTTTTCCTTCGACAAGTCCCCCCTTAATCATGTAGCTGATAGAGAAGCCAATTTTTATATGCAAAGATACTAAGAAGTCAAACAAACTATCATCATTTTAATTCTAATGATAACTGTAACAAGCTAAATGCATATCTACTCTAAAATCTTATCTACGTAGATATTCTTATTTTTGTACCAAAGCCAGCAATACCCAATACCTACATAAAACCTTCGGTATCATAAACAAACCTCGCGACGAATATTCAATTACCTAAATTAATATTGTGCTGTCCTGCTTTCTATCTTAATTGTAATAAAATCGAATGGTCTGTCTCAGCCGTAAGGCCTTGTCAACGGAGACGAGGGGCGTGCAGTAACTAGTGCAGCGGCGGCCAGCACTGAATTTAAACATATGGCGTTGATAGAGCGTGTTTACGGGGAAGCGTTTGTTAGATTGGACGCATCGCACGCTGCGTCGCCCGCTGCGTCGCACGCCCCGCTGCACGCCCCGCGTATCCGTAAACATGGCTTTAGTCTTACCTAACTTATCTAAAACCTTTTTGTAATCTTCCAGATTTTACAACGTGGACGGTTTAAAAGGAATTTGCATGTTAAGAGGTTGGAAATATTTTGAATCTCTGGTTAGATTGCGAACAAAACGCTTTTGGGTAAATCTGATCCATAAAGTTACCCAATACAACAATTTCTTTTAAGCAGCTTTTTAGCCTCGCATTTTTTAAATAGCTTTTAAAATACATTTTTATAGGCGCTAGCTAGATTCAACAGAAATATTTGAATACTTCTATGCAAAATTGTATGTCAAATCTTATGCCCAATATCCTTCGATTATCTACCTTTTCCGTGGGTAACGAGGCTCTTTGGGTTTTAAAAAAAATATCTGTGCATCTGGTTGAAGCGACGCGTGACTCGAGAAATGTATTTATTATGCCATATAGCCAAATCACCCAAGAGGTTACTAGATCAAGATCCTTAAACAATACTAGAAGGCCCAGAATGCTGGCAGCATTTAGTTTTTGATTTTGTTTGCTCTGAGTATCTGGCGTAGCGCATCAGCATTATAGCGGGGCAATGCAGCCAGCATCTTGGGTACGCTTACGATTTTAATAAGAATCTGTTGAGCTACCTGTAGATTGTTCTACAGTCTGCAGTTATCTCAATTGTTAGACTAAAAATGTTGCCGACCCTGTCTTATCGATTAAAATAATAAGGATTGCATCATTTTGAGTCCTGTCAAATAAGTTTAATCTAGTTTTGGCGACATCTGAACAAATAAATAAATTTTTATTCAAAAAACTCTCTCGTAAAAATGAAAAACATAAATAGCAAAATAAAGCTACGTATAACAATATAGCTTGAATTAGGTGATCCTGTGTTTCAGGCAATATGAGTGCTTATTACACTAATATTATAAATGCGAAAGTGTGTATGGATTGATGGATGTTTTTTACCTCTTCACGCCAAAACTACTGAACGGATCTGGCTAAAATTATGCGTAAGGTCATTTTATTTCTATACTCGTAATACAATACTAGTACCACAGATAATATAATACTATACTAGTACTAGTATATCATTACATGCACAAAACAATACACAAAAACATCTGCTGACAAGGTCAAGGGTAAGGTGAGACGTGTTTCACGGCTCAGCGACGCGATGAGCCGTGAAACACTGGACACCGGGCTTGACAATAGTACCTATACCTACCACAGAATATCTTTGTATAATGAATCAATGAATAAATTAATGGAGAAACCCTTTCATGTACATAAAATAAAATAACTTATGTCTTTGTGTTTTATTATAAAAACGCACAATGAGCACTTTATTGCTTAAGACAATTTCTTCCAGACGAGGGCAGGATAAACGCCAACAAGGCGCTTATCATGGGAAGGCCTGAGTCCAGCAGTGGTCCAATAATACAGGCTGTTGAGGTTTAGGTACCATTTATACAAAATGTTTGTCTGACTAAATGAACGTAATTATGTAATTTTGTAATGAGTTTATTAATTTTAGCCATAGAAATATGTTAATTAATTGCATGCTATAGAATACTTAAACATAAGCTCACATTTTAGAAAACTGAAATGTTGGTCGAGAGTAGAGTACCAGATATTTCTCCTACACCATCCCTTATTTGTATTTATATCCCTCTAATTAAGCCGTCGAGTGCACTATACGCCGACACGTGCTGGGAGAAAATAAACTAATAATATATTATTATGTACTTTTACTAATATTATGCAAGCAAGTGTGCCGTGCAAAATTACGATATCAGTTATCAATCATTAGACAAAATTATAAGGTTGTTTGTTTTGATATTCCTATTGATATTTGCAAGACAAAAATAAACTGAGGAAATAGCAAAGAAGGAATCTTCCTAAGCTTATTAATATATTAAATTTATGTTCTGACTCAGACACAGTATAAATACATTGTATTTGTTTTAAATACTTTTGAATCTGCGTTATGTTTTCAACTACTTTCAACAATAATTTTAATGCAAGCATTTTATTTCTTCCGTGAGGCCATGATTTACGAAAAAACGCTATTTACTAACATATAATTATTGTGAACTACAGTAGCGTAGGTTGGATTCTTACACTGAAAACCACCCTCTTTGGTTGTATGAAAGTGTACTATTAACTTTCACTGAAAACCAATAGATGGCGCTATATGTGTAGTGTACGTACTTACTGGCTGCATTGTTGAAGAGAGAATTTTGGGGTTGCTTGGAGAATACCCCAAAATTAGTTCAAATGACAGATGTCAGATGTCGCTAGTTTCGCTATTTACAACTAAAAAGTACTAAAATGGCTGTAACATTTGTAATAAATGCAAAAAGAATAATATGACATCAAAATTTGTTTTCTGTAACTACTACCTATAAACTATATTTACCAATAAAATTTTCATTGAACAGGTTAAAAGTTATATGAGAAAGTTCTAGATCGCGCAAGCGAAGTTTTTTGCGAGTTTCTGCTTATATACAAGTTAGTTTGCTCTACGTTTGTACTTGCTTCGGCAGTACATATACTAAAATTGGAACGATACAGAGAAGATTAGCATGGCCCCTGCGCAAGGATGACACGCAAAATCGTGAAGCGTTCCACATTTTTTGGAGTTTCTAAGGAATCACAATGTCCAAAAGGACTGAATTTTGTTGGAAAAACTACTCAGTAGGTTATTGGTGTTAATTCTGTTGTTTTGGGTTAGCTAAAATTAGGATTTCGGATTTTCAAATAGATTTAAGCTATTCTATGGTTGAAAAATTGGACAGACACGTTAGTTTCTATAACCGAGCCAATCTGACAGCGATACCTATTTTATCATATTTTTACGTTTATCATAGGAATTTTTAAAAATCCTACGTTCAGTTTGTGGTATCTATTATAAGCTATCTTTTAATACCTCTTTCATAACTTTATCTCATATAGTTTAAGAGGAGATGCGAAATTAGAGTTTGGTGGCCAAAAAGCGCAACTTCGTATCTCTTCCTAAGCTTTACAAAATGAAACTATTACAGAGACATTAATAAATAGCTTATAATAGATACCACAAACTGAACGTAGGATTTTTAAAAATAACTGCGTTTAACGTAATAATAAGATAAACTATTTGGGGGCGCCACTTTCGCTGCTGTATGGGCCTTAAAGAGCACTGATTCGCTCCGAAATATCTTTAAAGAGGAAAAAATACTGACTCTCACTTCCATTTATATTCTAGAAATGTGCATTTTTGTAAAGAGCAATAAGCTATATATTTTTGAAAAGAAATCTGTTCGTGCATCCTCTCAAAGGTCAAAGCATAAATTCAATATTCGTAGCACTTTCATCACAGCCTTAAAAAAATTCAATAATCTTCCCATAGAACTTAAAACATTAGATGGTAATTTGTTTGGAAACAAATTAAAAAAATGGTTAGTATCAAATCCTTTCTATTCGCTCAAGGATTTTTTTATAACTGATGTAGGTAATATTTTTAAGTTCACAAAATAAATAACTTGGCATGTTTTAATAAATGTAATATACATAGTTATAAAGGTTAAACCTAAAACTTATTGTATGTCTATTAAAGATAAGCTGTTGAAACTGTACCTACCCTTGTACAACAGTTGACAATAAATATGTTTCTGATTCCGAGTCATTTTAGTTGTTTGCAAAATTAAACTAACGGGTTGCAAATTAGGATGACAGCTCTAAAATTAGATTGGTAGATCTTAAACAATTCAACTTAGATAAAAGTAGCTATAACCCTATTCCTTGCATTTCATTTTAGCTATAGTTAGAAAGGTCTACCTAATTGTAGGAGGCATCTAATTGGGTCATGATAGAGCATATAATTTTGAATTCGTAAATTGTAGGTTAGGAATCCTAAAGGAACATAATCGACACCATTGAGTTTATTACACTCATTGAATTTCGTCCTTCACAAGGTCAATCGACTTTGATTTTTTTTTTAACTCGTGGTTATACGAAGGAATGAAAAGAAGGGTAAATAGTTACAGTCTAATTTATGATTATGAAGGAAAGCTAGTTTTTGATAGAAAATTGATTATTATTGAAAACATTATTCGTTGCTACGGCGGCGTAGCGTTGCTACAATGGTGCTACGCTTAAGAGTTACAACCACTTATTTTTATTTATAAAATTAATTTAAAATGTACCTAGGCCATAATTTTTACAACTAAAGAAAATAAAGCAGCCATTTACAATCAGTGAGATAAAAAAAGATAGGTGACCCATCGTCCTGACGGTAACGATGATTCCGTATGACATAAAGAGATTTCTTGCCTGAATCGTGTGACGTCACAACGTGCTAAGCACAAACGCATACATAAGATGTACAAGCACAAACGCGATTCCTAACCGGTGGTTAGTGTGGAATCGAATTTTTTTATTCCGCATGCCACAACATTAGTTTTCTTTCCCCGTTTACAGATTCTAGGGAATAACTAAAGCCCGAGCTTTCCTACAGCTCTTTAGGGGCAAAGCGTCATCTAATGCTAATATGGTGAACTATTTATGTAGAGTAGGTAGTAGTTGTACCCCTTCATTGAAAATACACCCTCATTGGTCGGATGTTATTTCACAATTAACTTTCGCTGAAATCCAATAGATGGCGCTGTACCTACACCACCTCCGGTATTGTTATTAAGTGAGCTTTGGGGTTGTATGGAGAATACCCTTAATTTAGTTCAGATAACAGATGTCAGATGTCGCTACTTTAGATATTTACAACTGAAAAGTACTAAATTGGCCGTAACATTTGCAATAAATGCAAAAAGAATAATATTATACCAAAATTTGTTTTCTGTAACTACTACCTATAAAGTATTTTAAAAATAAATGCTTTTAATTTAACAGGTCGAAAGTTATATGAGAAAGTTCTAGATCGCGCAAGCGAAGTTTTTTGTGAGTTTCTGTTTATATACGAGTTAGTTTGCTCTTCGATTGTACTTGCTTCGGCAGTACATATACTAAAATTGGAACGATACAGAGAAGATTAGCATGGCCCCTGCGCAAGGATGACACGCAAAATCGTGAAGCGTTCCACATTTTTTGGAGTTTTTAAGGATGATACAATGTCAATAAGACAGGATTTCGTTAAAAAAAATACTCAGTACGAGTAGGTTACCTCATTGAATTTTGTCCTACATACGGTCAATTGACTATGAAAGAATAAGTGTTTGATTTTAAGGTTTCTACTTTTTTTTACTTATACCACGATTAGGTATACGAGAGAGTGGTAAGAAGGGTAAATAGTTACAGTCCATTTTATGATAAGGAAAGAAAGCGAGTCTTTGTAAGAAAATTGATTATTATTAAAAACAAAATAGGTACGTTGCTACGGCTGCGTAGCGCTGTTACGATGTTGCTAATAATTTCAACCACAGATTTCAAAAATAATATATGATGTACCTAGGCCATAATTCAACCACAGATTTCAAAAATAATTTAAGATGTACCTAGGCCATAATTTTTACTAAAAAAAAAATGTGGCACTCGGGGACTGCCGCGGTAAAGCTATTGCAATGCCATCTAGAGGCGAGTTGCTGAACTAAAGAGACAAACGTCAAGGTTTTTTCGTTACGGAATTTCTGGATTCGGTCCCCGCGCTCAAGGCCCGCGATAGAAGCTATGCAATAGCTTAAAAAATAAAGCAGCCATTTGCAATCAGTGGGATAAAAAATTATAGGTGACCCAATCTCCTGACGGTAACGATGATTTCGTAAGACATAAATCAGAAATCATTTATTTGTAGGAATGTAGATCGTACAATAAAATATAGGTCCTAATAAAAATAACACTCCAATACATTCTGCCTCGTCAAGGCGTGCAAAATCAATGGTTATACTAATTAAGGCATTTTACAGTACCTATTATACATAATACGTATAAAAAAATAACTGATGCCTTAAATAATAATTTTCAATAATCCAAAATAAATGTACTTACCTACTTAATAATAAAAGTAAAAATAAGTGATGGCATTATTAAATGTCAATTTTTAAAATTAAATATTCCTTATCTATATAAAATACAATAAAATAAATGATACATCTTTAAAAAGTCACTGGGTAATTTGTTATTATGCTATTGTATAGCTTCTATCGCGGGCCTTGAGCGCGGGGACCGAATCCAGAAATTCCGTAACGAAAAAACCGATGGTTAGTGTGGAATCGATTTTTTTTATTCTGCATGCCACAAGATTAGTTGTCGAATCTATGCCCCGTTTTGAGTTTCTAGAGAATAAAGCCCCAGCTTTCCTACAGCTCCTCAGGGGCAAAGCGTCATCTACTGCTAATATGGTGAACTATTTATGTACAGTAGGTAGTAGTTGGACCCCTTTATTAATAATTCACACTCTTTGGTCGGATGTTATTTCACAATTAACTTTTGCAAAAATCCAATAGATGGCGCTATACCTACACCATGTCCGGCATTGTTATTAGGAGAACTTTGGGGTTGCTTGGAGAATAACCTTAATTTAGTTCAAATAACAGATGTCAGATGTCGCTACTTTAGATATTTACAACTGAAAAGTACTAAATTGGCCGTAACATTTGCAATAAATGCAAAAAGAATAATATTATACCAAAATTTGTTTTCTGTAACTACTACCTATAAAGTATTTTAAAAATAAATGCTTTTAATTTAACAGGTCGAAAGTTATATGAGAAAGTTCTAGATCGCGCAAGCGAAGTTTTTTGTGAGTTTCTGCTTATATACGAGTTAGTTTGCTCTTCGATTGTACTTGCTTCGGCAGTACATATACTAAAATTGGAACGATACAGAGAAGATTAGCATGGCCCCTGCGCAAGGATGACACGCAAAATCGTGAAGCGTTCCACATTTTTTGGAGTTTTTAAGGAATCCCAATTTCCAAAAGGACTGAATTTCGTTGGAACATCTCAGAAGGTTATTTTGTTTGTTATAATAATTTTGTGAACAGAGGTCCACTGGGGTAACATGTCCGTGATTTTTTATTAAGGAAGTTAGGTACTCAACAATTTTCAAGGCCATGTTCAAGCATATAATCTATCTATTTTAAGAAGCAAAATACTCGTGTGTAATCCTTTCCTATCCTAATAATAAATAATATATTTCAAGCAAAACATTGTGGAAAAAAAGTAGACGCCATAACGACTGAATAGATCAGCCTGAATTTTTTAACACAGAAAGATCTGGATCAGAAAAAAACAATGGCTACTTTTAATATAAAAAAATGATCAGAAGCAACTTATCTGATAAATTCAAATCCTATTTGATGTTATTTTTTGTCTGCACGAAAACTCTTTATTCACCAGAAAGGTAAAACAAAATACCTCAAGGACTAAGTAGAGGGGGAAAGAGGGGGGACAGGGGGATCGTGTCTGGTAAATGGCGTAAAGAGCGTAAGAAGCGATGCTGATTGCCGCAAATGCATTGCAATCCTGCTAAGTCCACTTCAACCGTGACAAGGATAAAGGACTATGAAATAACTAGAAGTGTCTGATTCTAGGCATCCGTAAATTTTGGCTTTTATCAAGACTTTTCAACAAGGGTAAGAAGATAATTATAGTCTAATTTTTAATAAGGAAAGAAAGTTTTTTTTTTTTCAAGAAAATGTTTATTATTAAAACATCATTTATTGCTACAGCGCGGCGCAGCGTAGCACTTGCTACGATGCTGCTACGCATAATCACAAGATTACTTTTTAAATATTTTTACTTTTCACCCATTGCAGTGGATCAGGGCCAAAACAAAAGTAAATGCCGTGTGGTGGAACTAATTGGGGCGCGAGAATGGAGATTGGCGGGACATATCGATAGAGTGGGTAAGGACCGTGGGAAAGACCACCTTATGCCATAAGATAAGTGATGGGTGATCACATCCGACAACGCGCAGGTCATGATCGGATGCTGAGGGTTCAGAGACAGTCTAGTGTTTTTTTTTTGTTTGTTTGGAGGACGCTTACCAGAAATAGATCCATAACAGGCTGCAATGATTATGATAATGATGACTTATAACCCGCGGGAGATCAGAGCGGGATGAAGCTATACCGAACTAAATCAAATAGGACATTTGTATTGACAAGGTTCCATCTATTAAAGCACGAAAAATGTATGAGTCCGGTCGTGGGAGTATTCTAGCAAATTTAATAAAAAAGTTTATTTATTCAGACAATTTCCATCAGTTACACTGTTACACATCATAAATATTGAATTAGAATTACACTGAGTCGTATGCCACTTCTACTACTTTCCAGCTTAGTAACTCTGCGTTGTCGCCGAAGCACCATTTCCCCCTAGACAAGAGGTCTGTCAGGCAGCGTCTTTTGTATGCGCCACTTATCTGTACTATCTTCATCTGTACTTTAGTTTTAAGTTTTAGAAGGTACAGAAAATTATCCTTTTTTAGAGTTCCGTACCCAAAGGGTAAAACGGGACATCACATCACATCACACTAGGTAATATTATAAATGCGAAAGTATGTATGATGTGTAACTGAATATTATCTGAATAATAAACTTTTTATTTTATTTTGTTTATTTATTACGCTCACAAAGCTCAATTATAGCTAATATGATGATAAATTGTATGGATGTATGGATGCATGTATGGATGGATGGATCGATGGATGTTTGTTACTTCTTCACGCCAAAACTACTGGACGGATCTGGCTCAAACTTTGCACACAGGTAATTCTAATCCAGGATACAAACATAGGCTACTTTTTATCCCATAAATCAGTTCTGCATGTATTTCTGCCGCTCTAACAACAAATAATATAAGTTAAATAATTTCAATAATTAAGGGGGACAACGTCCTTATTACCTTGAGAACCAATCACCGAGGTTAAGCAACGTTGGGCGCGGTCAGTACTTGGATGGGTGACCGCGTCACGTTGACTTTTTGTTTTGTAACGAGGAAAGATTTGAATATTTTTTATTTAGATTAAATTACGAACCTAGTACTAAATTACTATCAAAAAACTCCTTATGTGTACACTATTTACAAGCCATTTCCCTAATCTAGTTTTAAACATATTTCCATTGAGCTGCTTTATTTGTATTGGTAAATTATTATATATTTTAATAGCCGTTATATGTATATGTGCTTTTGCTTAGCAGGGCCGATGCAAGGCGCTGAATGTTTAGGACGAAAACTATCATAGTTTTGATAAGCTGTGTATACAAAACTCATCCTAGGGGCTCTGTTTCATGTTCTACAAAAAGCTTTCAGTATATTTTTCCTTATCCTATTTATGACCCACCCCCACCCCATTTAACCATCCCTGTTCAATTGTATTTCCGATTTTAATCCCATTACAAATACCTGACACCTTTTTCACGCTGTAATTAAGCTAAAATCGTTTTCCGATTCAATAATTCGTTTTGTTAAGCAGGCTCTTTCTGTTGTCGCTTTTAATTACTAAATGCTGTGATAAAACTGAGGTTAATGATTTGTAGATTAAAACATGCACTAGAAAAGAAAAATAGCAAAGCTTACACCTAAAGATATTGGTTGGTGGACCCATGTTTTTTACACGATAAATGAATAGGGTATATGCATGTGATTTCAAAATGGCTAAAAAAATATATACGTATTCTCTATTGATATAGAAACATATCTACATATTTATTTTTGCATTTTGAGATGTTTTTATTGTAGAATTTAACCATTGAAAAATTGATATTTTAAATCTCAATCGCAAAATTTCAAAACGCTACGCCATTGACTAGAGCGGACGTGACATCACTGTGCACATTTTTTCTTTTTTTATTCTGCTTGCTGCACCATGATTTGACACTATTCTGCCCACTTGACATTTCGTATTGTCGATTATTTTCAGTTTTTTCGGAAAACCTCTTTCCTGAGATGATCACTACCGAGGTCGTCACCAAAGGTTTTAATCAAGTGTGTACGTCGACGTCACATGGCAGCGTTTTTATCACCCGAAAATGATTATAGTTTTGATTTGTTTTTTTTACCTTGTTAATGCGAAATTCAGTGAGCGTCTTATCATTCCTCGGTTAAATAATGACCTAAAGAATCGATTAAAACAAAAAAAAATAGATGCATATACCCTATTACCGTCACACGTAAAAGTGCGTAATTTTATTTTATTTTTAGTAAACAGTGTTGCCTACGCCCACGGGATCAATCCCATGGGACCAATATGGGAAGGCGAGGTGCCTTAATGCACCTCGCTTTCCCATTGGTCCCTGTGCCAATGAGAAATCCCAATGCAAAGAAAGTTTACACAATCTGCATTCACTTTAGATGCGCACATTTTGTAGAGTGCGAAATGCGATTGGTTTTTCCTCTAGAGATGGTCCTCTTATTTACTGACTGCTCTTTTACGGTTTAGAGCTTTTTTATACAGTTGGGCAGTGTTTTATTTAAATAAATAAATAAATAATGCTGGACAATTCACAACGCATTATCTATCTAGCCCCAAGCTAAGCAGAGCTTGTGTTATGAGTACCTACTAGATAACTGATATACATAATATGATATGCACATAATACAATACACTAGATAGATAGATATTTTTTATTATACATAGAAAACATCCAGAACGCCCTGAACAAATATCTGCAGAACGTACAAATATTTATCTAGAGGCGGGAATCAAACCCGCAACCTTCTGCGTCGCAGGCGGACCTTCGCCCACCGCGCCACAGTGGTCGTTATATAGTTGGGCAGTGTTTTTTTACTACTAGTAATCAGTGTTCAACAGAATGTTGCAAACAATCTAGAGGTAGCTCAACTGATCCATACCAATACCAGTTGGAAGCATCCCCGAAACGCACTGGCTGCATGGCAATGCTGATCATGCGCTGCGCTAGACCGATAGTTTGGTGTTTAGATTATTGTATGCGTGTTTGTTACTTTTTCACGCCAAAGCTACTAAACGGACTGGGCTGATCCTATAATCAAACAAAAGCTACACTTGTTATCCCAAAAATCAGTTCCCATGGGATAGAAATTGTATTCATATAAACAGCGCGTGCGAAGCCACGGCAAGAACTAGTCACATCACACTAATATTATAAATGCGAAAGTTTGTATGGATTTATGGATAGATGGATGTTTGTTACCTCTTCACGCCAAAACTACTGAACGGATCTGGCTGAAATTTTGCATACAGGTAATTCTAATACTGGAATAAAACATAGGCTATCACCTATCACCTTTAAACGTTTCCATAGGAACAACGACTGCGAAGCTGCGGGGCGCAGCTAGTTTATCATAATTCAGTCAAAAATCGTTTTTTGTGAGCACAAAAAACGATTTTTAAAATAAATGATTTATGGTTTATTTATGACTTCATTTGCGGTAAATCTGTACAGAATAGCACAAAATCAGGCGATTTAAAATAAAGCCTAAAGCATTTATTATGATTCTTAGAACCGACAAGTTAGTAAAGTGCCGGTTTCCAGCTCACAGGGTAGATTCTCCCCGCCGGGGTAAATTCTACCCCATTGCCCTTTTAACGGGAAATTAAGCCGAAACTTCAACTCGACAAGAAATTACCAAGGAACTTTTTACGAGTTTTCCTTCGGTGGTCGTTTTCCCAATAGTGGTTGAGTGTTAAGGGTGTTTGTATGTTGGTCACAATCACAATAAAAGGTGAGGGTTTGTTTTTCATCGACAACGCAGGATGTTGCAGGTTTGATTTCATTTAATATTTGTACATCTGCAGATCAGGAATGATTAGATGATTGGAATGACCATTTACTGTAGAAGTTTTTAACAAATTCTAAGATCATAGACACGGTGAGTTTTTTTATGTCCATTCAAAGTAGAAAAGTTTATAATTTTCACTTTTCACCGCTTTGCGCACTTTTTTTACCTAGATCTCACGTAAATATTGATTTTATTAGGGTCAACTTGCAAAAAATATTGTTAACCATCTTCATTCGAGGCGGGAGGCTTTTGAAAGTTTCTGATCACTAAGGCCTTGTTTACGGAGTAGCGGCGCGTGCAGCGGAGCGGCCCACACTGAGCCGTAGATGATTACGTTAATGATGTTAATGCTTGGTTGGATGTCGCCCAGCTCCACACCGACAATAGTATGTAAAACCAGTTAGACTTAGTTATGCTAAGATTGTATTAGTTGATAAGCGATAAACTTGATAGTGGTTTCTCTTTCACTTCTTCCGCTAGTGGACAAAAAATTGAAGTGAATTAGAGTCAATTGCACCTTAGGTATTTCTTGTTTGATAGTAATAACTATTTATCAAGATGTTTATTTAGTAAAAATGTGACTTGTCTAAGTGCTTATTTTGTAAGTCTAAAAAAATAAATGATTTGACTCTGACCCTCAAACATATGGCGTTGGTAGAAGCAATTTTAAACGCGTTTTTTTGTTTTGACGTGTCGCACGTGGCATCACATGTGACGTCGCACGCGGCGGACACCGCAGTGGTCAATGCCACTCTTCACCTATCCAGACATCAATATACATTGCGATATGTTAGTGTTTACGCGTGCGCTGATGGGGCCACTGCACGCGCTGCTGCAGTAAAACGCACAACGCGCAGCCCAACGCGCCGCTCGACGCTTTGCGTCTGCGTAAACAAGGCCTTATAGGTAACATAAGGTTAAATTTCCGTAAAAACACCGTAAAGCTATTTTATTAGTGCAAAATACGCAATTGACTGTATTTTTTTTGTGACAATAATTGGTCCTCCATTTAGGTGTATAAAAATTGAAAATTTGATTATTAAAACAGGCCCAGAACGCGCAAAAAAAGCCACGGGAGGTCGCTAGTATTTAATAGTAGATGGGATGAGGGTACTTCGTAGTTCCGCACGCATGTAACTTGTGTTTGGGTAATCAAAGACTCTTGTTGCTTTTGCCTTCCTATTTGGGATTACGCGCCACGGTTATTAGGCTAGGTGCAAACGGGCCACAGCCAAAGGTGGCGGGCGACAGTCTGTTTATACGCTTTTTAATACATTTTGTACAACTAGCCGTATACGCCTCGTCTGGAGTAGCGGCAACTCGCTACAGCAGCGTCCGTGATTCGTCACTTGACGCCGCTGCGCACCACGCAAGACACCGACTCTCGTCACTGTCGCCTCGCCCCGCCATCCTCACTCAGTTAAGGCGCATACACAAGTGAAAGTGGGGTCGCCGCCTATTTTATCATCTTATTACGTTAAACGCAGGAAGTTTTAAAAATCCATCGTACAGTTTGTGGTATCTATGAGTTATTAATGCCTCTGTAATAGTTATATTTTGTGAAGCTTTCTATACTCTCCTATACAAGATATAACTATTACTGAGGTATTAAAGTTAATAATAGATACCGCAAACTGTACGATGGATTTTTTAAAGTTCCTGTGTTAAAAGTAAGGTGCAAGAATACCGTACCGCCGAGCTGTGCCCGAGTCATCACGGCGCATGAATAATAGGGTGTAAATGCAAGGTTTTTTTTAAATTGATTATTTCGATAATACACAAACGAAAAAAAAATATAACAGCTAAAAAATATTCAATTATTGAGGTAAAAAACAAAAAGTAAAAATAATATGAGCTTCTTTGAAGTCACATGCATATACCCTATTGCTCGGTCGAGGCACACGACCGGCTCCAACCCATGTTGCAATGTAAGGAATCTATGTCTACTCTATTAGATTGAAATATCTAATGGAGCTACAAAATTATTAAAATACAATAAAGCCCTCTGCAGACAGCCGCTAATTACTTAGCACGTCTTGTGAAGCGTGATTTCGGCGATTTTCCAGCGCGATTCCTTACACACAGCGGCTTATTATTGAAGCGCAATTTCGGCGCCCCCCCGCCGCCCCCTCCCCGCCTTACCGGCAGCGCGAACGACGACGAAGACCGTCCCGCCACCCCGCGCCGCGGCAGTATGCGCCCACGTATGCGTTTTAGTACAAAATGTACTGCAAGCAAAAATCGCAAAATCACGCGACACAGGACGCGCTTAAAAATTAGCGCTGATGTGAGTAGGGCTTAATGCATTCTAAAAATAGTTCACAGTCTTTCAAACAGAAATTCCAGTATGATAAAGTAAAAAAGTGTCCAAGCCATCGGCACCTAAAAGAAGACCTTTAAAGAATTTCCAGGATCACGTTCCCGTGCTAAATATATCTAATCAACTCGAACGTTGGCGCTAAGGGTTAAAATTAACGGCTTATGTGAACTCTGGAGGCACTAGGCACCGAGGTGCCGTGTAGAGAGGGCTTTACGTGACCATAATGAGAACAGGAGCTACATGGAGTAGACATTTTGTATATTTTGCGTTTTATAAGAAAATCAAAAAACGAAAATTCTTTATTTCCATGAACGACTTCTGTGGTGCAGTGGCGAAGGTCCGCCGGCGACGCAGGAGATTGCGGGTTCGATTCTCACCTCGGGACAAATGTGTGAACGATCTGCAGATATTTATTCAGGGTGTTCTGGATGTTTTCTGTGTATAATAAAAAATATATATATAGTGTGTATGTGTCTATGTAGTGTGTTGTATTATGTATATCAGTTATCTAGTACCCCTAACACAAGCTCTGCTTAGCTTGGGGCTAGATAATGTTGTGTGAATAGTCCAGCATTATTATTTATTTTTTAAGTAATCAGCTATAATTTTTGAGCAAATTACAGAAAATTACAGCACAAAGGACCAAGCTCTCATAAATTCATGTCACTTTCCTCCAGTTCAGATATTTTCAAAATGGGCAGATAATACCTCACAGGCCAGCCGCTCAGTCTTCCATCATCCAATATCCCTCAAAGCAACCGAGATCTTTTGATAGACGATTCTGTTTCAACCCCTCACCGACGTGTCTCTGCCTGGCAGTCAATCCTCAATCGCTACCTCTTTGTACTGCAGTTGTTACTTGAATCAAGTATCAAGAATCAGCCGTTTATTTTCAAAATACAATAATAAGGTACCTACATGTCAGATCTTAAAACTATGTATTGACAATGTATTCGACTCACAAGCGGTTGTGTAAATAATTAAATATATTATGTAAGTCATTATTAGGTACGTATACCATACCTCAACAGCCTGTATTGGTCCATTGCTGGACGCAGGCCTCCCGTGATAAGCGCCTTATTGGCGATTCTCATGGGTAGTGCCCATAATCCCCACGCTGGGCATGCGGGTTGGGAATCGCAGTTTGGTGGTTCAATCTGCAGGGGGCGCTGCTGCCCGCCCCCTATGGATATCCCTTAGTTGCCTCTTGCAACACCCGTGGGAAGAGTTGGGGTGGTGCAAATTCTAATCCAGCACCACACAGCTTGGTATACAATACGATTATCATTAATTAGTTTCTTTATAATAAAAAAATAAGTGGGTATTTGTATACGCTAGGTATAAAAACAATATGAAAGCAACCAAATATGTAACTTTTTCTTAAATAAGTTTCCATTCAAATCCTTCAATTCCTCTGGTAGCTTGTTATAAATAATTATACACATGATTTTTTTGTAAATATCCTTACAACTTGGAGGTTTGTAGAGCAAGTGAAACTGCTGACTTGACTCGAGACAAATTGGATAATATCAATTATTATAATAATATAAATGTAGGTATATAATAATTGATTGCTCTTCGGTCAAGGTCGTCAAAGTTTTTTATTTATTTTATTTATATCCATCATTATCTGCAAGATGCAAGACATACGATATGTATACTGTTTATACAGTACCCTCGAAAATCTTTTGAAAATAGTGACTGTTCAAAATAATGATTAAAAGATGACAAGACCAATATTCAAGTTTTTTTTCATGTAATTTTATAAGTAATAAATTTTATACCGATTCTAAGTGTACATGTAATAAATTTATTTATGATAAAATTGTTAAATTTAATCTTGTCACACAAATGTATAAAAATAATAATAATAATAAGCTAAAGAAGTGATATGTACCTACCCAACTAAGTTAAGTAAATTCGTTATTATTTTTAACAACCTACATAAATATTATAAATAAGTACCTAAAAGATCTCTGTAATTTTGTATGAAATACAGAATTAAGTCCTTAAGTTAAGTCTTAGATTATGATCTATTGCCATACCCTAATAACACAAAAATATTAATGTACCCATTATAATACTTACAAAATTGTAATATTTTTGTTTGCAAAAAAGATACTGAATACTGAAAAAATACATTTATTGTGAAATAAACATCGATCAAAAATTTTGCTGGACCCCGAAATTTTTGATCGATGACTTGATCAAATAATACGATTTGACTGACATAAATTGACTAAGGCCTTATTTACGGAGACTCGGGGCGTGCAGTGGCGCGGCCCGCTCTTAATTCAAACATATGGCGTCGGTAGAGTGTGTTTACAAAGAAGCGATTTTACACGCGTTTGTTTGATTTGACGTATTGCACGCGGCGTGCACCGCCACTCTGCACGCCCCGCTTAACCATAAACATCACCGTACATTGCGATTTGTTTGTGTTTACGTAAACAAGGCCTTAGTGGTGTAGATGGCTATCACATTCCCGTATTAAACGGACGGGGATCAAATCTCGCCAAAGACGAAAATTTTTGGGGTATTACTTATTTGATTTTTTTATAAATTTGTATTTTGTTTTTTAAAAAACCTCTCCACACCCTTTTGCAAAGTCCGTCCATCAAACACAGCGTATTAAAGTTTTAATAATGAGTTTCAAATTTACAACGTCTAGACCTTACTACCTACTATGTATTCTGTGTACCACACCTGCAACGGACCGCACCTGTCTTCTACTCGCGATAAATTAAAGAAGATATTTCCAATCGTAAACTAACAGACAAACGACTCAAAATGGCTTGCAACAATGTCTAGTTTGCATGCTATGTTAATTTGATGTGATGATAGAATATAATTGAGGAATGCTTTAGAAAGTTAGGTACTTAAGTATTCCCTAATTAAGTACATTTTTATTAACAAAGAAAATTACAATCAAACTTTTGAAAGGTAATTTAACATCTTCTTGTTTTTTTTTTGTAAACAAATAAAACTTACAATGAATTAAAAGAAACAAATTAAAGTTAGCATTTAGAATCGAAATAATATAGCTGTAGACTGTTGCAAATAATCATGATCCATCATCAAATAATAAAAACATGTGTGAACTAGTATTGACAATTCATCTAAAGTATTTTAGTAAATAACAGAATTTATGGTGTTCATCAGTTAAGGCTTATGTCCACATCCACATCCATCCACAGCCTGTATCGGTCCACTGCTGGACGCAGGCCTCCCCCTGATAAACGCCTTTCTGGTGTTTAACTCATGGGGGGGTAATGCCCATAATCCCCATGCTGGGCATGCAGGTTGGGGATTGCAGTTTGGTGGAAGATTTGTTCTGCAGGGGGCGCTGCTGCCCGCCCCCCAGAAGATATCCCTTAGTCGCCTCTTACGACACCCACGGGAAGAATTGGGGTGGTACAAATTCTATGCCGCCGGCACCACACGGCTTATGTCCAGCAGTGGACTAATAGACCGATATAAAGTGAAGGTTTTTTGTTAACATTACAACAACCGGTACACCTTAACCACCTACGTTGCTCCACTGGACGCCGGCCTTCCCCTGATAAGAGCTTATTGACGTTTATCTCAATGGGAGGTAAAGCCCATAATCCCCACGCTGGGCATTCGAGTTGGGGATCGCAGTTCGCAAGCAATACACAAAAACAACAAAACGACAAATACAACTAGTATTTACAAATGTTTCAATTTCTTAAAACAACCATTAGTATAAAATCTTACTTAGGTAACCTAAAACGACACTGGCCGAGCTCTAAAAGAAAATAAAAACAGAGGTAAACAGCAAACTTTATTTGAATTCAGAGAATCGAACCAGCTCTTACAGGCTTCGTTACCCTGAAAAGGCTCTGAAGGAATGTTTAATCTGGCTGGATGTAGGTCGTATCTCATTAGCGAGGTTCTATGTAAAGTATACATGGGGAGTTTTCCCTTTTGTAAACTACGCTTTTTACTACGACTTGAGTAAATATGTAGATATTTAAACTGGGCTTGTCTATGAATAGACCGCAGGGGTATTTTAATTCATTCGATTCGTTTCTGAAAACGTCTGATTTGAATTATATTTCGAATTTGAATTCTATTACGACGGAACTTTAGAACGCTATTTTGATTTGTCAAAAGTTGCCGATATCGAATCCTCAGACAAAGGAATATATCGAATCTGGCGGATTTCTTTTTTTTTTTTATATCAGAAATAGTCCTTCGTTTGACCGCAATCTCACAATTCTCACATGATGGAAAGCGAAGATGCGGATGTATCACGAAGGTCTAGAAGATGGCTACTCCGGACCACATTCCGAAACACAACTGAGTTGCTTCACGGACTGGCCCAGTCCGGAGGGTGGTGACAAGCCACGGCCGAAGCCTATCACCAGAGAGTACCGCTCTTAGCACCACCCAGAGGACACGTGTAGGGTATCAGAGGGTCAACACCTACGGACGTGAGCGATACTGTCCCCCAAAATTCATTTCTGACGAATTACAATACTGCAGGGGCAGGATTGCAATTCTGATTATATATCTACTGGATAAATATGGCAATAAATGTCAAAATACCTAGTGATTGCTTTGTAGCTTCTATTCCGACGGAAATTTAGAACGCTATTTTAATGTGTCAAAAGTTTCGAATATCGGATTCGGCGGCCATGCCGACGAATTACAATACCCCTGCAGGATTAAAATTCTGACACTATAGCTACTGAATAAAATATGGCAATAACTGTCAAATTTTCTAGTTATTGCTTTGTAGCATGAGCATTCTTAAAATCTGCAACTTGATGATTTTTCTTCCATAAGTTGCTAGATACGAACCGCACGAGATACGGTTTATCGCAGAACTCGATATATTTGTGATATTTATCTAGTGGGTGTACTATATTCAAAATTGGTTGGCGCTGGGAGTGCTCTATCGCCCGAATAAAAGTTTTCTGTTAGTTTCTGTGTAGGATTTATATGTGTAAGTACCTTTATATTGATTTGGTCAGTTGTTTTGGAGATATGTAATAAACATTAACAAGCTTTTGCTTGCGGTTTTGCATGCGTTTTCTGGGGTAAAAGTAGCTTATTTATAATAAGAATAAAAGAAAAAATAAAAATATTTATATTATAGACCGTCGGCCGCATCTTCGCTTTCCATCCAGGTGAGATTGCGGTCAAACGAAGGTCTATTTACCGTAAAAAAAAAAATAGAAAGAACATAATGTAGGATTTTAGAATAACGAAAAAACGTGTATTGTATTGTATTTGTATTCCCGGTCTAAATTTTATTGGAAATTTTTATCCCGGTCCGTCTTATTTAAAACATCATATAACAACCTTTATATTATTATTATTAGTGTAATGGTAATGTAATGTGTAATTTTTGCCTTCTTATTATTGGTAGGAATGGGTACCTGTAACAAAAATACGGCAAAAAGTCGATCCAAGATGAAAGAAACATAAACATGGGAAATGAAACCATTTTTAAGCTGTAACAATAAGTCTGGGTGCTGACGATTTGGCACAAGCGAGGTTAAAACGGACTCTGTTTAAAATATATCTTCAGTTATCTTACGAAAGCGTAGTCGAATGAAAAATACTAAAATTAACACCGCGCCCTATTTGGTTTAGCTCGCACTATAATCTCGTCTTTAATCTCGTTAAAAAACTGTAGCTGGTCGGTAGTGGAGTCATGAAACCAGAGCGAGAGAAAAATGGACAAAATGAGGGAAGGCATATACTATGTGATTTTTTTTTTAAGTGTTGAATTTTAGGTTCAAAGAAGGGTTCATAAAATTCTACATTTTTTTTCTTCAGTTCCTGAAGAAAAAAGTGTTGAATTTTATGAACCTCTTGTAAACTATTATTATTTACCACGGGGATCCCGTGATAATTTTTGGGATATCATTTGATTTTCTCAGAAATTACCTGAGTGTGAATGTACAGGTATTTCAACTGAGCCGCTGCACTGCGTCAGATCCTCACCAGCTCTCGGGTCATCAAGTTGATAGCGCAGAGTCCCTCTCTCCTCATCCATGCCAGCAGAGTCCTTCTTTCCTCGTCCGTGCCAGCAGAGTCCCTCTCTCCTCGTCCGTGCCTGCAGTGATGGACTCGCGATGCAATTTCCGCCGCGCGCTCGCGGATATTGCTTAAAAGGTCTGTCTGACTGTAGAGATGGATTATGCTTCACAATTTACAGGGTTTCTGAATTCAGAGTAACAAATTTTAAGCTTTTTAACCAATGGAAGTTTTGCAGATTTCATTGGCTTGTGTGGATAATTAAATTGCATGAAATCGCTTCCGATTTATGAAATAACTTCCAACGTTTTATCCGGTATTAAAATTAACAGCAATAAGATTATTTATTTATTTATTATTTATTAAAGACTAACAGTGTAGTATAATTGACAAAACTGCTTCTTATTCAAATAATACAGTACAAAGTTATTATTACTATTTTTATCTAAATAGTTTAGTTTTGATAATTATTACTTAACGAGTAGCGAAACAAAGAGTTAATGTAGTAATGAACGCTTTACTGGTAATAATAATGAAAAAGTAAAAAAGCTTTTTAAAACAAGCTTTTAAAGTGCTTGAAAAGACAAATCCAACGAACTCAAACTCGACGGGGTTAAGTCTTTTTATTCAAAAGTTCCCATGGCACCTCTTGTCTCCATCATCAGATCATCTCGATGGTAACATGACATTTCATTGTCACTGAACATAAGTAAATACAAAATTTCAGCACAATTGGTTGAAGATCATATGCTTCAAAATTGAGTTGCTAGATTCCACCCGAACACCCTACAGACATACCTACTTGCATTGCAATTTAAGTGAAAGCTTTTAAAAAGCTAGGTCAAAACGACGACACACAGAATTTTATTAATTTCGCTTATAGTATGGATGGATACAAAAGAACGTAAGGATTCGTAGACAATCAATACAATTATCCTGAAAAAACTTCGGTTTGACTTCCGATAAAGTACGCACCAAAGTTCATACAGACTTTCCTTTAAGGTCCTGCTTCCGGAAAAAGCCAGTTAAAACCAGATAACCTCCCCTCATTACGTCGCAAGAAAATTAACAGAGTTTTTCGCAGAGATCTACCAGACCAATCCGGTTCTCGTTTACGCAATTACTCGCGGCCGGTTTATTGGTGTTTGCGATCTAGTTGGAGTAGCGAGAACGGACTTTACAGAGTTTTTTCAACAAAACTTCCATCTGCATTTTAGGGGCCCATACTTAAAGGGTGCCAACTGGACACAATACGGCCCCGTCCAATAATTCGTCTGTCTTAACAACAAATAAAACAAAGAATTCTCAAGTATTGTTTTAATTAATTATTAATAACTAGCTAACCTATTTTTGTATATCATATAAAGGAAAGTACAGTAAAAATATGAAAAAAAAAATAGAATTAGTATTAACAACGATCAATTATCTCCAAAAATAAATCCTACGATAGCTTACTCCTTATTAATGTAACCTTCTTTATCATCTAAAAAAGTCACAAAGAAATAATAGAAACTGGTTCGGTTACTGGTCGGGTGGTGCCAAAATTAAAGATTCCAAGAGTTTAGATGTAAATTGTATTGGAGAAAAATGTTAAGAAGTTACAGAGGGTTGAATGACTAGGCGTTGAATGACTAGGCGATTCGGGTTGAGAAAAAGATAGTCGCCATATTGAATTTATACAAGAAATAATGTTCGGAAACATCGCACTATATGCCGATGTCGGTCGTTCGGATACGCCGCGACAGAAACCAAACATCACATCACAGAATCACATTGGAATAAGTAATTAAAAAACAATAGATAAATGAAAAAATTCAATAACTCTTTATGAATATAAACCGGTTAACTACAAACATTGTTTGTGTTGGAAGAACACCAAGTTCAATAACTGTACGTACATTTAGAAAAGGTCAAATTCATAATTACTTAATTCTTATTAACACCAAACTCAACAGTTCAATAAAGGTATATTATGTATTTTCATCACTAAATGTTATCTGAAACCCATGTTTTACAAAACCTATACTTAACTCTGATTCCCAATAAATCCGGGTCCAAAAGTATTTTGGGAGAAAATCCGACAAATCAAATATTGAACTTGTTGGATTTACCAACAGTTTCCCGGATGTCTTGGCATGTCGGGGCAATCCCGGTAGAGGTTAATATCCGATTGTCCGAGGGCCAAATCCGTCAAAAACTTAAATAAGTTAAACTGAGCTTAGCCAAAACCCGCAATATTATATCTTAATTATTATATTTATTTTCGTTTATATTTTATACATTTACATTATTTTTATATTATTACTCGTAGAGAGTTAATCAATAATATGAGTCCTACATACTGTACCGATGTGTGAAATGAAAAGTACTAATCAATCAATCAATAATTCTATAATACGACGATCTCCGTGGCGCGGTCAGCGAAGGTTCGCCTGCGACGCAGGAGGTTGCGGGTTCGATTCCCGCCTCAGGACAAATGTGTGTACGATCTGCAGATATTTGTTCAGGGCGTTCAGGATGTTTTCTATGTATAATAAAAAATATCTATCTTTAAAGTGTATTGTATTATGTATATCAGTTATCTAGTACCCATAACACAAGCTCTGCTTAGCTTGGGGCTAGATAATGAGGTGTGAATTGTCAAACATTATTTAAAATATATTTAAATTTTAAACTATTATATATATTAAAATAATTAATAATATTAAATATAATTTACTTGCTGAAAATGTATTGAGCAAGTAAATTATTGATTGATAGATTAGTACTTTTGATTTCATACAAGATACAATATTTTATTGATAAATATTAAGTTTACATGTTATGGTTAAATTATTTTCAATTTATATTATCATTATATAACTGAACCTGTTTAATACAATCACAGTTTTTGGTGAATTCGGCCCGTAATAGAAGGTCAAACTAGGCTTTCTTCGGATGAATATTGAGAAACTTTTGTCATATGTTTCACAAAAAATAAGTATTTCGTTTGTAGTAGAAGTTTCCTACTAAAAGATATTAATAAAAATAAGATTCTGTGAAATTATTAAGGTATGTAGGTATTGGTTGCCAATAAAAATACATAAAAAGATTTCTTCTGGAATATATTTTTTTAACTGGTTTACCTTATAATATCGGCTGGAAAATGCGCATTATAAATGACTAGCAGCGCCTCGCGGTTTCACCCGCGCAGTGACCGTTCCCGTGCGAACGGTATAAAATTCCGGTATAAAATATAGCCTATGCCTTCCCTGAAAAGTAAGCTATTAAATAATTAAAGATTTTTTAAGCTATTGCATAGCTTCTATCGCGGGCCTTGAGCGCGGGGACCGAATCCAGAAATTCCGTAACGAAAAAACCTTGACGTTTGTCTCTTTAGTTCAGCAACTCGCCTCTAGATGGCATTGCAATAGCTTTACCGCGGCAGTCCCCGAGTGCCACACGTCTTTTTTTAAATTGGTCTAGTAATTACGGAGCCTATTCAATACAAACAATAAAATCTTTTCTCCTTATAATTTAACTATCCCAGTGACGCGTACGTACATTGCTTAAGGTGCTGCCTAGCTAGTCGAGCAGGGAGAGCGGCTACCATCAATTTCTATCATCAATAGTTTTCGAGGCGCACGCGATGTAAAGAATATTTTAGGACATTTTTTACACCTTGGGTTACATTATTGGAGTTATCGTAAGGATCCCTAATTTTTTTGAAAATATAATATAGCCTACGTCACCCGGGAATAGTGTAGCTTCCCAACAGTGAAAGAATTTTTCAAATCGGTTCAGTAGTTTCGGAGCCTATTCAATGCAAACAAACAAACAAACAATCAAGTCTTTTCTCTGTATAATATTAGTTTAGATAATTAATTTTGTTTTAAAAACTACAAACCGACTTAAATTTTTATAGTTTTTTCATGGATCCCACTGTCAGAACTGAACAAAATTACCACGGGACCACACGGGAAGCACCAGCTTTCATACAAAAAAATAATCATGAAAATCGGACAACCCAGTCAAAAATTCTGAGGTAACAAACATAAAAAAAATACGGTCTCATTGAGAACCTCCTCTTTTTTTAAAGTCAGTTAAAAATAAATGGCGTCTGCAGTCTTTAGGTCGTCATCAATCATCATTCTGTCAGGAGAGCACGCTACACTAAATTAGCGTTAATACAAGTATCAGTGACACCATAACACTTTACACACACTATTTACGCTTTAAAACGTAAATAATGTAACACTATTCTGTTTTATGTAAATCCACTGTCGCAAAGACACAAGTAAACAATTCACATACGAATCCGACATAAAACCACTTAACAGGAGAACGTCTTGTGAATTTAAGACTATTTGAATTCGGGTTCACAACGACCCACCTATCTCGAAACGAATACTGGAGCAAGGTCTCTGGGGGCACACAAGTGACCATTGAAAAGGACCTGTACCGATGCCCTGAATTATTTAAAAGGCATTGACTGATCGATAATCTAGCCGAATTCGATGTAAAATGTTTGTAGACAAATATTTCTTATGTTAAACCTAAAATATATGTTGCTGTGTATTTTTGTACACAATTTTCATTGCTAGCTCGATATGAGATTTTTTCTTTGGTAAATATTGCAAAGTAATAAGATCTGAAACTCGACACCAAACCTATCGTATCCGACTATGTGGTCTAGCGGTTATGACATCCCCGTACTTTGGGTAGGAAGCGGGTTCGAATCCCGTCAAAGTCCATTTTTTTGAGATTTTATTTAATTTCTTAGAAATTAGAACCCAGAGTGTGAGTGGGATTTCGCACTATAATTACATAAAATCTTAAACTTATGACAAGTCGTTTATTTCTTTAGACTAACAAAATAAAGACTTCAACAAGTCAAATATTATTACTATTTAAACAGCTTGATAAATAGAAATTATTATCAAATAAGAAATACGGTGCAATTGACACTAATTCACTTCGTTGACAAATTTTAGTTATATTTGTAGTGGTTTTGTTTACAAAATATCACATTGAATTTGACTGGAAACTATGGCCAGAAATATTGGGTCGGAAGCAGATAAGCGTAGCAAACTACCAGAGCTTGCTACGGCGTAGCTGCCTACGTAGCTTGCTACGGCGTAGCTGCCTACGTAGCTTGCTACGGCGTAGATCTGCGGCGTAGCAATTAACGGTGTAGCACTCTACTTTGTTATGATGCGAGGTTCCGAGTTATATCAGATAATTATATATATAGCCGAAAATATGAATCGAAGTTTTATACGTATATATATATTTTTAGCAATCAAAGGCTAATTTATTTAAAAGAAACATCATTTTCATAACCTACAAGGGTTATACTCGAAAGACTCGACTTAATTAACCATGACAGTGAGAAATTCAATATTTCGACCACACCAAGCCACTAGCTGATAGGGGGTGCCTATGTCCAGCCGTGGACCAATGTAGGCTGATGATAATGAACCACACTAAGGAACTTAACCAACGTTACCACAAGCACTCGAGGGTGCACGTCCGTACAGCACGACGACTCGCAGCGAAGTCAGCCCGCTACCCTTTGGCTTTTAAAGTAAAGCGACTACTATCCGTTACCTCAAATAAAACCATTACACATAAAAATAAAATATAAATTATAAATATTTATTGCATACGTCTTATCAAAAATAGGGGCAATTCTAATGCCCCTATTTGTTTATAATTTTGTGACACAGAATAAATATATATTATTTTACGGGCTGATACACTTATCCCTACCAAGCTATCTCCACTGGTAGGGATAAGTGCACGATTGTGTAGACTTATTTCTACCGGTAGGCATTGGTGCATTGTCCATTTCGGTTTGTGCATTTATCCCTACTAGATTTATTTTTACCGGTATGGATTTTTATTTACTTACTCTACTGTTGGAAGAAAATAATGATTTATAATGAGGAGAACCTGTCTCAAGACATTGTTTCAGTGCACGCTTTCATGTTTCGCTGTTATCTGCCCATCGCCGGCCTTAAGGCAGTTTATCCCTTTTATGTCTCATCCATAAATCTCCATAATTTGTGTTATTGTCGTACCTTCATTAAGAACAATCACAGCACTCATCTGGTAATTTATGTGGTTAATTATCCCTTTAATTAAGGCTTTAATTATTCATTTTTGATCATTCACATAATAAGGTTTTGCGATATCATTTTTAAATTCAGCCTTTCTTTTTGTTATCATATAAATCTAAACAAAAGAGTTGTTTGCCGCTATTTTCAGTACTTAATGTATCATAGGCCAAAGAATTGGTACTCTGAAGTGGCAGTGGGCCAGCTATATCTCGCATGGAACTAACATTCGATGGGGTAAATGTGTTGTTGAATAAGATACGATCGCAATTTTCCTAAACATCTTATTCAATCGTATCGTATCTTATAAAATGTCCTCAAGCCACATGAAATGACGACCTACGAAAGACTGCAGGCAGATGCTGGATGCCTCAATCTGAAGACGTGACGCTATGGCGCTCATTAGGAGAGGCTTATGTCTAGTTGTTGACTAATCATCATCATCAGCCGTATTAGTCCACTGCTGGACATAAGCCTCCCCCAATAAGCGCCAGAGCGCTCAGCATCAAGCTTGAGGCATCCAGCATCTGCCTGAAATATGTGAAATATGGCCGGCCCACTGCCACTTCAGCTTGCTAATTCTATGAGCTATGTCGATAACTTTGTTTCTCTGTCTATAGCTCCTTCCATAGCTTGCTAAGCGACTTTGAACTAGTAGACCAGCCTTATCGTGAGTTTCCACGTCTCAGCTCCTTAGGTCATGACGGGTAGGACGCACTGGTTGAAAACTTTTAGTTTCAAGCATTGCGGTATAGATAACGAGAAGATTCGACGTAGTTTCCCAAACGCTACCCAGCCTAACTTGGTCCTCCTCCTTCTCAAAATTGTTTTTACCTTACTGCAGAATTTTCCCAAGGTAAGTGTACTCGGAAACAATTTCGAGAGGGTGACCATGTACGTCGACCGGCCTCGGGTCAATGATGTCAATGGTTTTATCCAAATTCATGCCAAGACCGATGCCTTGCGAGGCTGAAGCTAGACGGCCTTCCAGCATCTGGTTCAGCTCTTCATCCCCTGTCCTACCCTGTATACATCCTCTGCGCAGTTGGATGGTATTAGATTGCTAGTCCTGTACTTGGACATTCATGTTGGCGGCGTCGAAGAGACATCTCAGCACCTCGATATAACGACAGACTACTTGGCATTGCTGTAAGGATTTCAGAACAGCACAGGTTCCGACGGAGTCATAGGCCTTCTCATAGTCCACAAAAACCAGACACAGGGGCTGACTAAACTCTTCGTACGTGAACTAATATAGGTTGATAATGATGATGTTTGATCGATGGGCACCAGAGGCGGCCATTAAGTGAGACCGTATTTGACATTTGACATGCCTGTTGTCCACCCTGTTGTGTGGTGCTGGCTTAGAACTTGCAGCACCCTATCTCTTCCCATGGCTGTCGTAAGAGGCGACAAAAGGATATCCACGGGAGTTCTCTGCAGAATAATTTACTACCGAACTGCGATCCTCAATCTGCATGCCCTGCGTGGGGATTATGGGTATTACCCATGTGATAGACGCCAATAAGGCGCTTATCAGGGGGAGGCTTGCCTCCAGCAGTGGACAAATACAGGCTGCTGAGGTTAAGGTTGTCCACCAGTTGTTGTTTAATGATATGTTTGTACGCCTACGGCAGAATTCAGGGATCTAAAATACATGTCTATGTACTGACTATAAACTACCGGATTCACAAACAATAAATGAATTATGAATTAATATTATGAATTACCACCAAATCATACATACACTACTGTTGGTGGACACTACAATACAAAGTTGTGCTTATCACTTAGATAGGTATTAACTATGAAGACAAAGTCACCAAAGCAATTAATACGCAGGTACTAACGAGGCACTAAAACTTTGCGATGGCTTCGAACTTGCACGCCTAATGTGCATGTCAAAAACTCATAATAATCTCGACTCTAGTCCTATCACTTAAGGTTGTTAATGGCAGAACAGCGTCTGATGAATTTTGCTCGCCTCATATGACCAGTTTTAGAATTTCGTATCAGTTTAGTGAAACTGTTACGAAAGCAATTTTGATCTAAAACGTTTGCGCTTTGCGAGTTTGGTTCATAGTTTACATACAATGTTGACGGGGAAGGGATTTTAATCAGTTTTTTAATCAGTTTATATATCTTTTCAGATTTAAGCATCACAATAGCTTTGCCATACAACGGGACAATGCTGCGTATTGGTAACGCTTCCGATTGGTAGTAGATATGGGATATGGGATATGGGAGATATGGGATCTGTTAGCTACCTGTACATTATATGCCACAGTGTGCAGTTGACTCAATTTTTTAATTCTAATTTGTTTCTATTACTTTTTTGATTGATTGTTATTTTCTTTGTCAATAAATAATCGTTTTTATTTCTGTTATATTTGACAACCGATGTGGTCCGGCGGTCGAAGGTCCGCCTGCGACTCAGGAGATTACTCATACTCATACTCATTTATTCGCCGTAGGAGCACAAGGCACACTTGGAGACGTCAAATATACAATGTAATGCTGCTTAAGTTATATTTTAAAACTTGAAGCCATAAAACAGACAAGACAGAAAAATAGTCAAGTTACTTAATAATTTGTACAGTATGTATGTAGGTAGGTATGTAGGTAAATTAATAAATAGATCAGCTGTAAATGGGCGTCGTTAGAGTCACGTACAAAAAATAATTATTGGTGCTGCTGTAAAATGGCATTGTCTATCATTATTATATCTAAATAATATTATATAATTATCACAGATAACTTAGGTAACTAGGTAAAATATAGCTGCTAAGAATGCATTGTCATTTGTAGACTAGCCTATGATAGATTAAAGAGGTGTAACATAATCAAAACTTATTCAATGTCATGGACTTTACAATATAATAAATTAATGCAGCTTGATGTGCATTGTCTGGATGAAGTACATAGGATTATTAGCCTAGCCTGTCGACTGAGTTAGGTTCCAGTTGCATGACGCTGGGGTTCATAAGTAGGTACGTTATGTATTTATATTATTACCAGTTCGATTCTCGTCTTAGGACAAATGTTTGTACGTTATAATATATATCTATGTAATTAAGGTAAGTAATGTAATAAATATATCAATCATCTAGTACCCATAACACAAGCTCTGCTTATCTTGGGGCTAGATGATGCGTGTGGGTTCAGTATTATTCTTATTTATATATTTACCTCATTCCCTTCTTACGACATTCATGGCGCGTGTTCGAGGCATCGATTCTTACGTCAATACAAAAGAAATAAAGCAAATATAATAAAAAAACACACGATAAATACCAAATGTAAAACTTAATGAATACAGGATAAATTCAGATAAGTTAATACTATTGAGATACCGATAATGACCTATAAAAAAGAGACTCAAAAACATTTACGCTTTATTTGAGCTTCTGATATACACAGATTTCATTTGATTCATTTAATATCAGTTTGTGAACATTGAACAATGAACTTATTCAAATCAAATTCCATTTCACATTGTAATTACTTTTGTTAACTTCATTCGGAAATGTTATTATTCACTGAAATTATCCATTATTGGACTTGCCAACTTCGTAATAATATTCAATTAAATACTTTGTTTTAGGAGGTCATTGAATAAGAAAGAAGGTACTTCTATAACTAATTTTAAAAAATAATGATTTTTTAAATTAAAATCTCCATTATCATCATCATCATACAGCCTATATTAGTCCACTATATTGTTGTCTGAATAAATATAATCGTATCTTACCTTACCTTTTCGGAGGGCGCCCTACACTACGTTCGTTTGTTTTTTTATTTATTTATATGTTGATAGTTATTTATATCATAGTCCAATTTTGTAATCAAGCGGTATGTATGCGGCAACCCACATTTCGAATAAACAACAGCAATGAGAGAGAAATAATGAAAATATACACAATTAGTCTTAATGCCTGAATGTTTTTTTACGGTGGTACAGTTATCCAGTCACCTGGAACACGGAATGAAAAATCTTTCGTGGCACAGATAACTGGGCAGCCAAAACAGATAACGGAATCAGCTGAAAGGAGCCACGGGAAGAAGCTTATAGCACCTTTTATATAACCTTTGAAAAAAGATCATAGAATTTTCATAATGTTTAGATCATTCGATCAAATCAACAATCCCTGTGGCGCGGTGGGCGAAGGTCCGCCTGCAACGCAGGAGGTGACAGTTTCCATTCCCGCCTCGGGACAAATGTGTCTACGATCTGCAGATATTTTTTCAGGGCGTTCTAGATTTTTTATACTTTTTATTTATAATAAAAATTATATATCTATACGTATGTAGGGTATAACAGTCATCTAGTACCCATAACACAAGCTCTGCCTTGCTTGGGGCTAGATAATGCTGCGTTAATTGTTTAGCAATTAAATAAATAAATAATTTATTTATTATTATTATTATTTATTTATTATTTACTTACTTACTTATTTATTACCTAAGCAACCTATTGAAGATTACAACACCAATTAATATTTATCTCCTTAATTCCTCCTCTCTTCATCTAAAGTAAACTAAGTCTTGACCCAAATACCTACAAAATCCCCGTATTAGTTCTAGAGGAACCCTTCTCCTCCATAATCCATCTGATCTACAGCAAATTGGCTACCCAATCAATCATATTCATCTCAGCCCATGCATAAATCATCCGGGGGCTGGCTGCCAATTATAGTGGCAGGTAGTGGCGAAGGCCTTAGGATCACTTTTGTATAGTTTACGAAAACTATACATTACTAGCTGCGCCCCGCGGCTTCGCAGGCGTTGTTCCTATTTTCTTTGCTATAAACCTCACGGAGCCCGAGACCTTTCCAACGAATGAAAAACCGTGGAAATCGGTTCGTGCGTTCTAGAGTTATAGCGTCAGGAAAATCCGACTTATTTTTATATTATAGATTATTGTATATTGTAGTGCATCGTCGTTGGAGATATCCGACTTGTGTCAGCTGATACTCCATACTCATACACTCGCTCGCCGCGCTCGCTCATAAACTCATAAATAATATGCCACTCGTCGTAAATCACCTACTTTCCGCATTTGTTCCTTAAATAGCTATTTTATATCCTATCCTATCATATGATTAATAAACAAATGGTCAATAATAACTCATCGACAAGAAAGCAGTATTAAATTGTTACATTACGACCTCAGTGGCGCGGTGGGCGAAGGTCTGCCTGCGACGCAGGAGGTTGCGGGTTCGATTCCCGCCTCGGGACAAATTTGAGTACGATCTGCAGAAATTTGTTCAGGGCGTTCTGGATGTTTTTCTATGTATAATAAAAAATATCTATCTATGTAGTGTATTGTATTATGTATATCAGTTATCTAGTACCCATAACACAAGCTCTGCTTAGCTTGGGGCTAGATATTGCTGTGTGAATTGTCCAGCATTATTTATTTATTTACATTCTCGAAACCTTTTTCGTTTATTATTTCGTAAACTCATGCTAGAGTCTCGGATAGGTGGTTACTGGCTAGGCTACCCCTTTGACTGCCCTCTTCACCTAGCTGCTAAGATTACACCCTTTGAAGGCTAGGGCGGGTAGGTATTCATCTTGAAAATATGCAAGGTGTCACAAGATTGGTGTTCTTATAAGGCAGCCCATTCATTATACTCGTTTTATGTAATAAAAAATCTATTAACAAAGATCCATATTGTGTTAGTAAAACTAATATAGGGCTAGAATAGTATATGTTAAGGTTAGTAACAAATACCTTCTCACTCCATGCACCTAACTTTATTTTTATGGCAATAAATATGTTTTGTACTCGTATTGTATCCCTGCTCCTACAACCCTTCCCTGTCTCTAAACACTTCCTCAAGACTTCCTGCACATCCTGGCGGATGTAATTTGCGACAATACGTCTGTCGTACGGAGGATCTCGCAGGATGAGTCGACGATGAGCCCACTCGAAATGAATGCGCGATTTAAGTCATACAGACTACCTGTGAAAAGGTACTACTGTAAGAAGGTAAGAATGTAATTTAGGACCATAAACTTCTATGTGAAAAATGTAAATACCGAACTATTGACGAATTTTTAGATGATGTTTTTTAATTTTATCATCACACTAATCACATCACACTAATATTATAAAGGCGAAAGTTTGTATGGATGTATGAATGGATGTTTGTTACTTCTTCACGCCAAAACTACTGGACGTATCTAGCTAATTTTGCATACAGGTAATTCTAATCCTGGAATAAAACATAGGCTACTTTTTAGCCCATAAATCTGTTCCAGTGGGATGAAAAAAACCTTTTAATGTTTCCAGAGGAAAAACGCGTGCGAAGTAGCGGGGCGCAGCTAGTTAAAATATAAAATTATATTTAAATTGTCGTTTCTTGATGAATTTATTACGGATTTAAACAGGTTCACTGCAAACCTTATTTATGGATGCAGGATGCAGTGCGGACGCAAATTGCACTCACCCTGATGAAGTCCCTCGTTATAGAATGAAACGTTGATATTCTTCCAACAAAAATAGGGTTCGTTGCTTAACCGCTCAAATCCGTAATGAAATCATAACTCGTATTAAATCTCATAGGTATCTCAATAAAAAATGACTCACTATTACGTCTACTGACTCTTCTGAGAGGATTTATTTATTTAATGTCTGTACATAAAACGAAATCTTATCAAAAAAGCCTATTACTCCGTAGATGGCTACGTCAATGCTGTTAATGCTTGGCCGGATGTCGCCCAGTTCCACACAGACAATAGTATGTAAGACCAGTTAGACATAGTTATCCTAAGATTGTATTAGTTGATAAACGATAAACTTGCTAGTGGTTTCTTTTTCACTTCCTCCGCTAGTGGAAAAAAAATTGAAGTGAATCAGAGTCAATTGCACCTTATTTCTTGTTTGATAGTAATAACTATTTTCTATTATAAAGATTTCTTATTCTTATTCTTATTCTTATTTATCAAACTGTTTAGGTATATAGGAAAAAATTGACTTGTCTAAGTACTTATTTTGTAAGTCTAAAGAAATAAACGATTTGACTCTGACTCTGATTTCTGAGTTTGTTTGAAAACACTATATAAACCGACTTCAGTTACCTAGTTTTGTCATGGATTTAATTGTTGGAACTGGACCAAATTGAAATGGGACCACACGGAAAGCACTTATAATCAAAATCGGATCATCCAGGCATAAGTTCTAAGGTATCTGAATTAGATAACATTAATCTCTTTAATCGTAAAATAAAAATCTTTTTCGGGAAAATGCATTTTACAGCCTAAACGAGTTCTTTAATCACACTAATATTATAAAGGCGAAAGTTTGGATGGATGTATGGATGGATGTTTGTTACCTCTTCACGCCAAAACTACTCAACGGATCTGGCTGAAATTTTGCATACAGGTAATTCTAATACTGGAATAAAACATAGGCTACTTTTTAACCCATAAATCTATTCCCGTGGGATGAAAATCACCTTTTAATGTTTTTATAGGAACAACGCGTGCGAAGCCGCGGGGCGCAGCTAGTATGGTTATATTGGAATCCTCATTTTTGGATCAGGAATAAGTAAAATTTTGAGTCTCAGATTGCTTACAATAACTTATTATAATCTATTCATTTATTTCTAATCTATTGTCATTACCTACCAACTAAGTTATAGAATGAAAATGTGTAAAATGTAATAAATTCACTGACCTAGTATAACACATATGTTATAAGAATGGTGAATAAATAAAAATCTAAAATCTATCAAATATAAAAAAAATACAATCGAATTGAGAACCTCCCCTTTTTCAAACTAATTTAAAAAAGAGCTGTAATGTTTGGTATTTCTTGTATGTTACCAAACATTACATTAGTCAAAAAAAATTACTTACCACATGAATTGAAAAGCTCGCACTAGTTCAAGCAGTCTTGAGGTTATCCATTTTCATTTTAAATCTGAAAAAAATGAAAGTCTGTAATAAACAATACCTCCCAAGCGACCGATTTCCAACTCTACCGACCACAACGAAAGGTCGAAATCCTAGTAAAATAAACTTTGTTTAAATGTCGTCCCTTTTTGCCTCATTAAGTACATTTAGACCGGACATTATTGCTTTTGGAAGTTGTTTGTATTCAATTTTAGTGCTACCATGTTTATGGAAACATGGATGGGTTGGAACTTAAACTGTAAAATGGATGTTGGGAACTGATTTTAGAAATTTGAATGTGTTTACGTTATCGCAACCGATTACGTTATAAAATCGAGAGGTTGGTTGTATGGAAATGAGGTTCGAAATAAGCTGGAGCCAATATGGCAGCGCCATCCAAAAAAATCCATCTTACAGTTTGTTGTATCTATTATAAGCTATTTTTAATACCTCTGTAATAGTTTTATTTTGTATAGTTTAGGCAGAGATTCGAAAATAGAGTTTGGTGGCCCAAAAGGGCAACTTCGTTTAAATATTATGTATACCCAATTTTTTTCCAAAAAATAAATGATCAGTCCCGCCGTGCCGATACCAAACTAGATATAAACACAACCTGGTGAAGCCGGAATCAAAACTAAAAATCCACCAATCCTCCCTCAACTCGATGGCGGTAAAAATTTACAATAAAATCCCAGAAAACTTAAAAAGTCTAGAACATTTTTCTTCCAGTTTGGTTTCAAAAGTGAAAAATATTTTTACTTTGGAAACCAAACTGAAAGAAAAATGTTATTACGAACTTTACGACTTCTACAATGATCAAAAAAAAGAAAAGAAAAATTATAAATTATTGTACCTCAAAGTAAGTTCATTTTAAAGATACTGCGCGATACCTGCCGGTTCTCCATTGCAACACCCATAATGGGTACATAAATGTACTGTGATCTTAACTTAAACTCACCTTATCACTAAGACCTTATCACTAATATCAGGTCTTAGTGATAAGGTGAGTTTAAGTTAAGATAGTGTATGAATGCAATGAATACTGAATACGGAATACTGAATACTGAAACTATTACAGAGGCAAATAAATAACTTATAATAGATATTACGATGATTTTTTGAAATTTCTTGTGTTAAACGTATTAATAAGATAAAATAGGTGGCGTCGCCACTTTCACTCGTGTATGCGCCTTAGCTGAACACAGTAAAATAAATAACAAGTCGGTCATATCCGTCAAGCGTCAAGCAAGCAGCTCTGCCGTGAAATTATTAATTGTTTTTTTCTTTTTTTTCAAAATGTGGGCTTCAAGAACCATCAAATCCACGCGGATCAGATAAATGATGGTAAAATATATCTGTTTTCATTTCCATTTTTCAGATTCGCCTTAGCTGTTTCGATGCTCCGTGATAAGTTAGTAGCAAAGAACCACATAAATAATAAATACTACTCGAACTCGCGAAATTGTACACGACTCGCACATTTAAGTTTATTTTTACTGTAAAAACTACCGTAATTTGACGAATTAATTACGGATGTAACTATAGAAACGAAACATTATTATTCTACCTGTGTTGACGAAACGCTAACTTGTAAACTTGGCTACGGTTTCTCGATTCGTTTGTTCTGACCACGTGACTTTGCGATACAGAAATTTAAGGGTTAGTTCCGCTATGCACGAGTCCAATACCAAAACATTATTTTCGTTTTCTATAGCATTACCGATCATAGATTTGCAACTTGGCTAGACTAGCAGGTTACCTACATATTAGATCCATAATGTATTCAGGTGTTACTTTGCGGAAATCCATTGTAAATTTATGGATGAAAATTATTAGTAACGATTCCGCGACAGTACCTTCTGCGATAGCTCAACAGCCTGTATTGGTCTACTGCTGGACGCAAGCCTGCCCCTGATAAGCGCCTTTTTGGCGTTTATGTAAGGCATTACCCTACGCTGGGAATGCGGTTTGGGGATCGCAGTTCGTTGGTATAATTGTTCTGCAGGGGCGCTGCCCGCTCCCGGTGGATATCCCTTAGTTGCCTCTGACGTCACCCACGGGAAGAGATGGGGTGGTAAAAATTCAAAGTTAGATAATCTGCGATAAAATCCAACAAATTATACATTAATACAAAATGAAAGAACATCATATACAAAATGGAAGAATCAGAGTAAGTCGTCAACTAGTTTCGTCTCTCCACGAGACATCATTTATTAGAAACGTTTAGAACCAAAACATCAAAAGAAAAAAATATCAGATCATATTTAAATAATAGCAAGGACACCGACTTAATCAACCTTTTTACCACAAATTTATTCAAAGCCGAGATTAGTGAATGCGCCAGCCAATTCCACCGCCTAATTGCGTGGTCGCTGCGGCGGAACTTTGGGTCCAGTGCTGTATAGTTTGTTTGAGAACTTGATATCCAGTAGAGCATAGTTTGTTGAAGATCTAGTACCTAGTCCTTGTCCCAAGATCTTGAAGACTATACTTGTATGTCTGGATATTGAGTGTAGACACGAGTATTGAAAAAAAATATATATACATATCTATTGAAAAAGCGTTAAGTTAAGTTTTTAAAAATTTCGTAATCTGGTCAAATAAGATCAAAATGAAACATTATCGATAAGTTATTTTCTTTAATTCACGTTTCTTAATGAATTCGTCGGACTACGAAATTATTAAAGTAAAATATAGAGCCACTTTAAAATAATGTAAATTATTGCTAGTGTAATAATAGCTAAACTCTTGGTTGTTTGAAAGTCACTAATCTAATAAATTTTGGATAAATCATAGAAATCGTTCCTATTATAGGAAACTTGTGCCCAAATAACTTCATGAAAAAGCGAATTTCTTGAATTCAGTCGCGTTTAAAAATCTGTTTCTTGAACAAACCAATCCAGAAATATAAATCGTTTTATTTGCAGTAGTACTAATTGCATACTTTATTTCAATAGCAAAGAGACTCCATGTGTAGGTATGTTTGTTTGATAGTCACCAATCTTACTTTATGTCCAATTAATCGCAGATCCTAACTAGCTGTTTAGCAGTTTATGGTTGGATAATTTCATGAAATTGCGACTTTCTTGATTTGAGTCGCGTTTTTAAATCTGTTACTTATACGGGCTAGTAGTTACCTGATTAAAGGCACTCTATTTCTGCTTAGAGACCTCAGCAACGCGTCTCGAGGGCCTACATAAAGAAGATTACTGTTAACTTGCGCTGGCATGGCGAATGGCACAGCCGTCCCGGGCGGTTCCTTCTAATTAACGTTTAGCTGGATGTGTGGACACGGCCGCCGGGACAGCTAGCTCACAATTATCATTGTTTCAACCTGAACCGCAACAGCATATATCGGTCCACTGCTGGACGCAGGCCTCCCCTTGGTAAGCGCTTTATTGGCGTTTACCTCATGGGGGGTAATGCCCTTATGGGCATTACCCCCATGAGGATCGCAGTTTGGTGGAAGATTTGTTCTGCAAGGGGCGCTGCTGCCCGCACCCCGGCGGATATCTCTTAGTCGCCTCTAATGTCATCGTGTTGATGAACCGAATTATAATTTATTACAATAATGTTCGAGCGTATGAAAAATGTGCTGAATAAAATTTGTCACAAATTTTATACTGTATTTTTTTTTATAATAGATGTAACAGTTCATCACTCACAGTCACTTACAGTCACACAAGCAATTTCTGTTCCTACCCAGTCGGAAAAAAGCATGTTCCTAGACCCTGTGACGCCAAAAGAAATAAATATAATTCGAGGCTTAAAAAACAAGCTAAGCTGCGGAATAGACGAAATACCTCCAAAGCTTATTAAATCATGCATTGACGAACTAACTTTGCCCTATTTCTTACTTACAAACCAATCATTCACAGAAGGTGTTTTTCCTGACTTGCTAAAAATATCCCTAATAAAACCTATTCACTGTGTAATCGTTTTTATTGTTACTGTGAAAAATTTTATCTATTTGACGAAGCACAATGCGGATTTAGAAAAAACCACTCGACTACCTTAGCGGTTTATAAATAGGTACGTAGAAAAAGTTTTAGGTATCCTTGAAAATAAACAATACCTACGCAATAGTTCTATTACTAGATATGTCTAAAGCCTACGACAAAGTACAGTTCGACTTGTTGTTACGGAAACTGTATTCAATCGGTATAAGAGGAACGGTTTACGAATGGTTTAAGACTTACCTAAAAAATCGGCTACAATACGTAGAAATAGAACATTTGACTCCAACGCAGGAACTATTCGGAATATAAGATCCAAGGCACATCACGTCACAAGCTCGATCCCACAGGGCAGTGTCCGAGGATGTTTGTTATTTTTGCCCAAGCATATAAAAACACCATGTGTTTTATTCGCGGACGATATTTCTTTGATAATGCACTAGTAACGAAAACGTAAATGATACCACGCGACACGCTCTCACAGAAGTAGTTAATTGGACGGCCGACAACGGCTTACTTATCAGTTACGATAAAACAAAAGTTATGGAATTTAGACCCTTTCAAAAATAAATAGCTAAATATTAAATTTAAGCTTAACAACACTTTTTTGGAATGCGTAAACAGTTTTTCACTACTCGGCATCACGATAGACACCCACTTAAACTTCAAAGAACATGTTAAAAAAATCAAATCAAAATGATCTAGTTTCACGCACGCGTTACGAGGACTCATCACGACTACTGACCTACCGACAGCGCTAAAATGCTTACTATGCACATAGGCACAGCCACTTGTCACGCACGAAGTGTGCTTCTGTGGGGCAATAGCACAGATGTACAAGACCTGTTTATTATGCAGATGAAATGTGTGCGTATGCTAGCAAATATAAAAAGAACGGACAGCTGCAAACCTTTTTTCAATAATCAATTTATATATTAGAATTATGTAAGTTTGTTCGAAAAAACAGGAAAAAACCCAACGTTCTACAAAACACTCGAAGAACTTCCCAGAAAATACCCACTTAGACCAGACAGAAATAAAGTCATACAACCTTCATCAAACCTGTGTATGCACAGTACCGGCCCTTATAAAATGTCTATAAAAATCTATAACAAGTTACCAAAAATGTTAAAAGACATCCAATCCAATTCCCTTTTCACAAATAAATTAAAACAATTTTTAATTGACAAATGCTTTTATGACGTAAATGAATTTTTAAATGACAAACTAGATAAACTGACATGATAAAAATAACTAAAATTTATTTGAGTAGGTACTTATTTGAGTAGGTAGGTAGGAGGCTATTGATATTATTTAATTGTTTTATTTTAACTAAACTTGCGTACCTACAGTAACTTACATACCTAACCATAATTCTTAATTATACGTGTCGTCTTACTACTACGTGTCTACTTACCAACATTAAAATTGTTTATTTTAGTAACTAGACAAGTAGGTACTGCTCACCTTAGTACCTACATAATATTACCAAAAACAACCTCGGTCTGCCTTCCACTTGTTGATAAGCCCAACAGGCTACACATTGTGATAGCTATATATAATAATTACCAGCCTACCAATGTGATGACAATTCCTCGGTTGGGTTTTTTCATAAGTGGTGGAGTTTTCTTGTTAATATACAGAAACATCATTTTTGCGCCTACGCTGTTCCAAAAAGTATGCTCTATTCCGCTCCAATGAGCGCCTAATCCTATGACTATCCTTTTCACAAAATGGCGTGCAATCCGCCCTCTAAAACTAATTTTCCAACGACACATCAGCAACACTGAGCCAGCTGGAACTTAGCTCGCACCACAATACCGCTGGGATTTTTGGTGCTTAACCGAATTGGAGTTTTGTTGTTTCCGAGTTAAAGTGCATTATCAAGCCAATTGGACAATGAACAAATGCACTGCGCTTACAAACACCATTCTCACTGATAGTTGTTTTAGTTTAATCTGGTTGCTGACTCAAAACTTGTTGTTTTCACTGTTGTCTGTTGTTCTGGATGTTATCCTTTTTCTAACTACTGCCTGAGTAAGTAATAGCGAAGCGAGTTTCGTTTGGTTTTGTTTATGGTGTTCCGCAGGGTAGCATTTTTGGGCCGAGTCTTTTTCTGATGTACAAAGGTGAACACGAATCACACTAACATTATAAATGCGAAAGTTTGGATGGATGGTTCGATGTTGGTTCCTTCTTCATGCCAATACTACTGAACGGACTGGGCTGAAATTTGCATTTTCATAGATTTAGTTGTAGGTCTGGAATAAATAAATATAAAATTTATTCCAAAAATCAATTACCATGTGATAGAAATCACCTTCAAACATTTCCATAGGAACAACACGTGCAAAGCCGTGGGGCGCAGCTAGTAATAGATAAATAATGCTGGACAATTAATTAACATCGCTTTAAGTAGCATTCTCTAGTCCCAACATTGATTATAAATCAATGAGGCCCAAGCTGAGCAGAGCTTCAGTTATGGGTGTTAGATAACAAGATAACTAATATAAAACATATATTAAGGCGCATACACGAGTGAAAGTGGCACCTTCACCTATTTTATCTTATTATTACGTTAAACACAGGAAGTTTTATAAATCCATCGTATAGTTTGTGATATCTTTTATATGTTAAATAAGTATTGATTCTTCTGTAATACTTTTATTTTGTAAAGCTTAGGCAGAGATACGAAGTTACGCTTTTTGGCCACCAAACTTTATTTTCACAACTCTTCCTAAGAAAAAACTATTAAAAATAACGTATAAGAGATACCACAAACTGTATGATGGATTTTTAAAATTGTCTCTTCATATTGAACAAATATTTGTCCTAAGGCATGTCATTATCATAAGTTTCTTAGTAACTATGCTGATGAAGCGTCCATGAAATTATATCTACCACGAACAGAATAATCAAACCTACAAAACCTTTCCACCATCAACACTTAAAAAAATAAACACTGTAGAAACTCTGGCCACTGAAAAAGACCTTATCGCCTTTTGAAAGCTAAACAAAATTTAAAACCAGCGAGTTTATCCATCAACGTCGCGATTTGCATACAAAACAAGTTCCCAAGTGTCCACATGCAGCTGAGCCGAACGCTTTCTGAAATAAGTTTATTTAGTATTTTACAGCAACTCTGGTTAAAATGACTTTGTAATATTCATAGACGTAAAGGTAACACAATTCACGAATCAGACTACCTATGTTGATAATCTATGATTTCTTCATTTATAATGGTGTCGATTCTGTTGTTTTAGGATTCCTAACCTAAATTTTAAGATTTCTAAATTTTCTATGCTAGGTAGACCTAAAAATTATGGTATTCTCTATCCTAAAAATACCTATATTAGAACATTTTTTTAAATCGCAAAACCTCTCTGAGTTGAGTAGTTGGATAAGTTGATGTGAGCAAAATTATGTTTTTTTTTTAAATGTTATTTCAAAAAACATCTTTACATGGGCAAATAGTTCATCCAATTGTATGAGAAATCGTTTAGAAATTCAAATCGATACCAGTTTAAAATCGATAAATTTTAATCATGACCTAGTTAGATGCCTGCTAAAATTAGGTAGACGTTTCTAACCATAGCTAAAATGTAATGCAAAGAATAGGGTTAAAGCTACTTTTAACTAAGTTAAATTGTTTTAGATCTATCAATCTAATTTTAGAGCCGTCATCCGAATTTTATACCCGTTAGTTTAATTTTTCAAGCAACTAAGATGTTACGCAAGGAATATGGTTATAGCCATTTTAACTAAATTGAGTTGTTTTAGGTCTGTCAGCTTAATTTTAGAGCTGTCATCCTAATTTTAAACACGCCAGTCAATTAATAAAAACCATAGTATCGTTTTTATCTATTTGAAATTCCGAAATCCTAATTTTAGCTATTCCTAAAACAACAGAATCGCCACCAATATATCATCTTCATTAACGCATTCACTGCCCAGCTCTGCAGCTCCACGCAGATAGAGACTGGCACCTGCGTCTTGGGCCATGAAGGTGTTAACGGATGTCGTATAGACATGACTATTACATAATTATAATATACTAGTGACACCATTATAATTATTATGAAGAGAAAAGATGCAAACAGCTGACAGTTATTTCAAATGTGCTTAGCGAAGAGTATTATAATGCTGTAAATATGTAACATTACATATTTTTTATTCAAAGAAAGCACCCAGAACACCCGGAACAAATATCTGTGCAGATAATACAAGGCTTAAATTTGCATAGAGAACAGTATATTACCTAATACCCGCAGATTCATCTCGCCGCATATTGCTCCACATTTCTGCATCCGCGCCTCACATCTACATACCTAATGAAAGATTTATTAAATTGGATGTTTGTTTCATTTACATATCTAGATATTAATCTCAGCTAAAGAGCCTAAATAATAATACCTAATAGTTAATAAATACGATATATAAATCTATACTAATATTATAAGGATGTTTGTTTGTTTGTTTGTATTGAGTAGGCTCCGAAACTACTGAACCGATTTATAAAATTCTTACATCATTAAAAAGATTATTCTTCAGGGAGTGACAAAGTCCATATTTTATTCCAGATTTCCCACGGGAACGGGAACTAAGCGGATGAAACCGCGAACCCTTGCTAGTAATAGATGAAATATGTCATGAAAAGTGTTCGTCTGACCTATCAAAAGTTTTAGGGCAATGGACGGCGCGGCGGTTAGCAGCACAGGACCATGGCGGAAAGCACAAAATTAGGCAAACCTATACCTACCCTGCAGTGGGTACAAACCGGCTTTGTACCCACTGCAGGGTACAAAGGCTTGACGTCGAGTTTCAGATAGTAAGCAATTTTGCTTACAATATCTGAAACTCGACGTCAAGCAAGTGAGATTTTGTTATTTGTGTCGTATTTTGTTTACTAACATGCTTCATTCAAAATGGAAAAACCATAGGTATCAACGCTATCTATTAGACGAAATTAGAACTTTAAATCTTCAGTGCGTCAGTCGTCATGACCACATCATCAACAACGTGACACTTTTTTGAACATGCTACCCATGTTCATCGATCTTATAGACATTATCACGTCAAAACATCACTTGATGCATTGTGCTATTATAAGTGACTTTAGTAACAACAATTGTGATAAACTTATTCCACCGGTTTCGTTCTCTGCTCTGTTTGATTTATTCGTGAGTATAAATCTTAAGGAACTTAGCCGACTCACCGTATTTGTTTAATCAATTATATTTTTAAAATGTCCACGTGTGAAAGCTCGTAAAACAAATAACCTTTTTATGTTAAACAATCATAAAACGAATTATGCATGTAATTCTGTTATTTCTAGAGTAAGTAAATTGCACAATGATCAGTTTTCTAAATGTGATATATTTCTGCTCTCTAAGAATAACTCTAAGAAACAAGCGTCACTCTTAAGGTAATTTTGTGTAGTATTCATGTTTGATTTGTCTTTGTTTGTATAAGCTCCAGATTATAAATAAATAAATAAATGGTGTATACCTAGCTATATATGTATACTGTTAATTTAAAGAAAATTGTATACTGTGTGTGCCTCAATAAACGAAAAATTAAATGAAACATAAAAATAAAAAATGAATCACACAGTTTTCGCTTAATTTCATAATCACAAAAATAGTAAGAGTGATACACTCATCTGAATAGACCAGTCGAGCATACAAAATTTCACTGTCTGATAAAAAGACTAACTTGATTATTCTGACAGGGCAAGACCGTGCTTACGACTCAACGCACAAACTTCGTAGAAACCACTGAAATAGTAATAACTAGGAATTCTGTGGTAAAAACCTATCGTTGGTTTGCAAAATGTGGACATAAAATTATACCAATTACCAAGATATTAAACTAGTTTTTTGGAAACCTCTACTTGAATACTAATTAATAATCGATGGTTAAGGACAAGATACCTTGCTTTTCTCCTAAGATACCTTTTCTAAGTGTACATGTATTTGTAGGTATTTATGGAAATAAAACATTTTTGATTTTATTTTATTTGAAGAAACATTAGGTAGTGCGTAGCACTACCTACTGCAATGTAGCATAGTAATTTTATAGGATAGCTTCAATAGGTACCTATTTAGCTAGTGTCTAAATAGGAGTCTACGACCCGCGGCTTCACACGCCTACCCCAACGAGACCTGATTTAAGGGATAAAATTAGCCTATGTGTTATTCCAGGCTTAGAACTACCTGTATGCAGAATTTCAGCCCGATCCGTTCTGTAATTTTTGCGTGAAAGAGCAACAAACATACATACAGACATGTTTACAAACTTTCGCGTATAAAATATACCTAAGTAGGATAAATGCAGCAAGCAGTTATAAAGATTCCTGCTAAGCTTCAAATTAATTTGTCTGAGATCCACAAACAACGACAAAGCTTAAAATTGCGCGGATGTTACTTCGATACAGGGATCAAACTTTGCGATAGAATTTTTAAAACCGAACACGTTTCCCGTTCCCTCAAGCAATCAGAAAACTTTTACCTACCTCACAGAGCCACTATCCCGTAGAGCCTATATCTAACTTTTTGCAATGTATTTTGAGCTCTATATCACGAACTTAGATGCTAGAATGTTCTGTAGATTTCAAGTAATCGATCCGTCAATTTCAGAGATATTTCGACAAGGGGGACAAAGGAATTTAATAACTACATGCGATATGTCCCCCCAATTAGGATGTAGGCAGCACGCCTTGCGGCAATATATTAGCCGAATTCCGTACCTCGTAATGCTAGGAATGAAAATTGGCTTAGATAGTGTTCAAAAGCTATGAAACTACATAAAAGTTCAAAGTTTAAAGATTTTTTTGCAAATATGTACATAGGTTAGCTAAGGTTGTAGTTCCAGCTTAAGTTGGTACATAGGTTAGATAGGTATAGCAATTTGTCATCTTACACTATAGCTTTAAGTATAGGTATTTATTTTTCTACAGTTATAAAATTTTGTAATCACACTAATATTATAAATGCGAAAGTTTGTATGGATGTATGGATGGATGGATGTTTGTTACCTTTTTACGCCAAAAATACTGAACAGATCGGACTAAAATTTTGCATACAGGTAATTTGGATCCTGGAATTAAACATAAGTTACTTTTTATCCCATAAATCAGATCCTGTGGGAAAGAAATCACCTTCAATCCCACAGGATCTGGATTTAAACATTTCGACGAACAACGCGTGCAATGCCGCGGGGCGCTAGTATAGAAATAAAATAGATAGAGATAGAGTGTGACATAGATGTAATTAGTAATAAGGTGTGACCCCCAAAAGGAAAAACGCGAAGTTTTTGTGGACAAGAACTCAAGGACAAAGAAAAACATCAATCTTCTAGACCTTCGTGTTACATCGTGGGACACATCAACACCGAGGGTCGAGACAATGTAACAATCGATGTCGAAAGCGATAGTAGAAAAATTCAAAAATGTATGGGTTTGACTTATGCTTTAGATTATGTCACATGATCTGTTTATAATTTTTCCCTACGAATCTTTCAATTGTTTTCGAATCAAATCGGATGCCTTTTCAAAGCGAATGCTATGAAGCGAATCGAAAACAATTAAAAGATTTGTAGGGAAAATTCGAAACAGAAACATTAAGTCACATTATGTATCTAAGGCCCGTATTATGAAAGCATGCTCAGTCATCGATCTATGCTTGTGTGATGCTTATGTTTAGTTTTGAGTAAATACTAATTTTAAATAATGCTTGGGAACTCATGTCAAAACACTCACTCATGTACTGATGCGATCTTACTACGTTGTTACGTATTGGTGAACGGTTACCAAGCATTACTTGATTACGCCTATTTTAGAACGATTTCAAACTTTCAAATCTGCACTCAAAGACGACTGGAGTGCCGAGGAAACCGCAGCGCACGATGTAACGAAACTACCGTCAAAAAAATTGTCATGTGTTATTAATCCTATCTTACTACTATAGGTATTATAGAGGCATAAGTTTGATAACTCCGTAATACTTAACTGATTTAGATCAATTATTCGGTATGTAAGATAGATAGAATAGTACATTGTTACCCAAGGGATGAGAGTAACTTATTTACCGCGAGACGGGGTTTGGCAGTTCGAAGGACTAAAAGTTACTTTCACCCGAGGTAAACACTGTGCTTTTCATTACGAATACAAGGAAAGTTAAAATAAAAATATGATTGAGCTCATGAAAAAATTAGTATATTTTGTTTTACATAAATCAACAACTTAGGTGAGATATTTATTTAAAGTCTATGGTAAAATTAGAGCAATTATTAGTTATAGATAGTGAAAGGTTTTTTCCAGGTACCTCCTGAGAAATGAAAACTTTGTATTGTTTGGTTAAATCCATCATTTTGCCTTTTGATGTCTTGATGACGTTTCTCAAAATCCTTTAAATGTACATTGTGTGTTGTCTTATATTAGGTCCTTACATATGAAATTGGCGTTTTGTATGGGAGGAACAAAAAGTCGAATATTTTTTAATATAATATATTTAATTAATCAAAGTATAAACCATTATTTTCTATGCACTTTTGCCATCTTATAGGTAGTTCATTGATCCCTTTACTAAAAAAACCAGTCGGACGGGAATCAATAAAATCTTTGAAGGCGATTTGGACTGCCCCATCGGAGTTGAATTTTTTCCCTTGCAAGAAGTTATCCAAATTTCGAAAAAAATGGTAATCAGTTGGAGCAAGGTCCGGGGAGTACGGAGGATGTCTTAGACTTTCCAATTGAAGCTCTTCTAATTTAGTAGCCGTCTGTTGCGCAGTGTGTGGTCTAGCGTTGTCGTGAATCAGCAGTGGCGTGGAGCGATTGACCAGCCTAGGTTGTTTAGCCGCTAGCTTTTCCATCATGGTTTGCAATTGCTGACAATAGACATCAGCCGTAATAGTCTGGCCAGATTTGAGAAAACTGTAATGAACAATACCGGCACTAGTCCACCAAACGCTTACAAGTAACTTTTTTGGGGTTAATTTTCGCTTGATTTGGCTGGCTGGCCAGGATCCAACCATTGCGCTGAGCGCTTCCGATTATCGTAAAGAACCCATTTTTCATCACAGGTAATGATTCGGTTTAAAATACCTTCATTATTGTGCCGGTTTAGTAATGTAACGCAGCAGTCGACGCGCGTTTGCCGGTTTGCTTCAGTCAATTCGTGAGGTACCCACCTTTCAAGCTTTTTAATCTTCCCAATTTGCTTCAAGTAAATTAAAACAGTTTTATCACTAACATCGCAGCCTGCAGCTAACTCGGACGTGGTTTGCGATGGATCCGCTTCCATAATAGCCTTCAACTCTTCATTATCAACTTGAGTCTCAGGCCGTCCACGGGGCTTGTTCTGCAGGTCGAAATTTCCAGAACGAAAACGTTGGAACCAAAAACGAACTGTGTTTTCTTTTGCAACACGACCGCCATACACATCATTCACCCTTCGAGTTGTTTCCGCAGCACTAGTGCCACGGCGGAACTCGTACTCGTAAATAATGCGATATTTTAAGTTTTCCATTTTGTAAAATGAGTGACGCAAACAGAAAAAAACAGAAGAAAAAAAACAAATGAATGACGATCATCGAAGCACAAATACATGAGTCTATAGCTGTACAAATTTGAATTTGGAATTCCTTACCAAAGAGGAGAAATTTGTGATTAAAGTGGCCAGTACGAAAAACGCCAATTTCATATGTAAGGACCTAATAATTATAACATAGAAAACACGCTCCATTATTGTTGAAGGTTTGTAAGTCCTTGCGAACGTTTTCCTCTAACGATTTCACTATTTTCTCAGCGCGCTATTTCATAAAATCGTTGTACGATTTTTAAACCTTAATTTTTGGCGGAATATAGCCTATATTATGGTCTCTGTATTTTACCATGGTTACATGGTAGAATACCGAGAGCTACCATGGCTATAGTCTGCCAAAAAAATCCTCTAGAAAATGAATGTTGAGAATCCTTCCGGATTCAAAGTAACAAGGCTGGGAACGAACAGTGTCACTGTGGCTGTATTGTCAAGTGGCCAACAGGGTAGTGCAGTGGGTAATGGTCGGTGGTCCCGTTTTGATTCTTTTCGGTGGTACCGTTGAGCGATAGCCGGAAAATAGGTGGCATCAGTTGTGTAGTGACAACCCGGCAATTTTGATGCACCTTGGAATGCACGTCCAGATACATAAGGAGATGCCTTGTTTTACAGTGTAACTGCTTCATCGGATACAGGAGTGACACTAAAACTAGGCAACTGACACGGTGTATCTGCAACTCATCGAAGCGCAAACGCAATAGAAACTTGCATTTACAGTGATCCAAAGGCTAATTCTAATTCTACTTCCTACTATCCTTATTATAAACGACGCAGAAAATGGGCGTGATGCGTCACTGTGACAGTTTAAAAGGGGTGGTTTTGCGGGCCATGCTTCACTTGGCAACACCTCTGGTGGGACTCTTCAGTTGTTGTTTGGCGCTCTCAGTGTCAAGATAGAGTGTTGTTACCTGATGATGTCTATACGAAACTAGTTGACGACTTACTTTAATAAATGTTCTTTCATTTTGTGCAAATGTATATTTCGTTAGATTTTATCGCAGAAGATTTTTTCGAGGAATTGTAACTAAATATTTTCATCCATATATTTACAATGGATTTCCGTAAAGTAACGCCTGAATCTATTTTGTATAATATTACAGACGCGAAAGTTTGTATGGATGTATGATGGATGTATGTATGTTTGTTATTCTGTCACGAAAAAACTACTTACTAAACGGTGATCCTGAAATTTCTGTTGCCTACTAACACACAGCAGTGCTCTGAAGTTGACGCAGCGGGTGGCGCGACTAGACAAAGTACTATTAAATAACAATTAAAGAAATAGTTGCAAGAGGATATTAAAATTAAAACACCAATATCAAATACAAAATAAAAACATTTTATTGGAGTTCTTACAAATGAAACACTTAATGCTACATAATGTATTAGTTAAACGCTTTAATATTATAAACAAATACAAATTAATGATTAATAAATGAAATACAAGACTGCAAATTATTAAACTTTATTGACTAGATTATTGAGACCAAAATAAAGTTTATAAGACTGCTAGTGAATTTAATTTTGGAAATATTGCACTGCCCCAAAAGTCAGTCTTACAATACTTACAATAAATTCAAGGTGTTTTATTTTAGAAATAAGTTGATTAATGATATTATTGCATCATTTAATATCAAAGCAGTCGCAAAAAATATTAATATAACTAAAAATACTTACAAATATACATGAAACACCGATCTACTGTTAGTGGAATTTCAAATTCCCTACAATATCTTACTTTTAAACATTCTCGATTATAAAATTCTTCAATCTACGGTGAATCTACTTATGAGAGCTATAGATGAAAATAGAATGAAGATACATAGTGATATGAGATTTAAAGAAAGTTTTCGCCTTACCTATAGATTGGTCCTTAAATTTACTAAAGGAAAGTTATTCAAGGTTAAATATTGCAAATGAAGTAAACAAAATGGTTTATATCTTGTGTATCTATGCCTTTGTGGTTGTATTTTAAATCGACAAATTGTGCTCTATTTTTTGATTCTTATTCTGCTAAAAGTTTTTGTGAAAGGAAATTACATCAAGAGACAGTGTTTATAAAAATGGAATTGAAAGAACATATATTTTTAAGCATTAGCATTTGGCCAAGTTTTTAAAAACAAAGAAAGAGATAGAATACATTTTTCATACTGACTAGACAAATTTATGTTCTAAACATTCAATTTCAATACTTATTACCTCATTTTAAACTTTTACGTTATACCTATCGCTTATCCTGTTGCTATCAGGTGACGAATCATCAGCAAATTTTATATCACTCGATGAATCAGAATTTTCATCAGCAAATTTCAAGTCAGAGAAATCAGATCTTTTCAATGTATCAGAGCCTTTAGTTTCTCTTGCGTTATCGTTTATCCTTTTTAACGTTGACGAGTTTTCTTCATTTCTGTTTCTATGCATTTTGACTGGAGATCTTGTCAAAGTAAGCTCTTTCATTGGTATACCCACGGGACTTTCGACTTTCTTCTTTCTGTTCCTTCTAGGAACTTTGGGCGTATTTTGTAAATCACTGATACTGAAGTTTAGCGGGTGTATGATGTTACCTCGTTCTCTACGGTACGATTTGATGGAATCATTTGAACGCTTAAAACGGTTGTCGGTTCTTTTGAAAGTACTAGATGAAGGAAGTTCTTCAGGAGATTCTGTGTTGCTGCCGGGGTCTGGTAGAAGTTCTTTAGGAAGAATTTCCTGGGAACAAAGATTAATTTTTGAGTTTTAAAAGAATATTGATAAGCATATACCTTTTCAAACTGATAATGCTTCTAATTACCTCATAGATAGGCGCCTCAGTATCGTTTTCATCCATCTCCTTTATGATATCTCCTTCTTCAAGAGGTGGAATCCAAACCAGGAATGCAGGATCCATTCCCAAGTATGATCCGGGAACTGAACCTGCAACAACGTGACGATCAAAATTCTAATTTAAGTGTAAGGTCTACCCATAGCCTTGAGTGTGTCCTTTAACTTTTATGAAGATCAATAAACTATACCCTTTCCAAAGAAGTATCCTTTTTGTCATGATACACCACTATGAATTTCTATAATTGTTGACAAGTAATTTTCAAATACAGAATGAAGCTTTTTATCTCCATCTGTCAAAATTATTTTTGTCTTTTAAAGATATATTGGTGGAGATAATACTCGTAGTATCAAACAACAAAATGCATAATTTAATAATCATTTATAGTTTTACAATTTGACTTATCTTAATATTATCTTAAACTAGCTTTTACCCGCGGCTTCGCACGCTCTATTCAAGTAGCGTATGTCCGTTCCCGGGATACCGTTTACCTCCCTGCCAAATTTCATCAAGATTCGTTCAGCCGGGAACGAAATGAACTATCCTATGTCCGTGTCCTGGTTCTAAGCTACCTTCCCACCAATTTTCAGCCAAATTGGTTCAGCCGTTCTTGAGTTATAAATAGTGTAACTAACACAACTTTCTTTTATTTAAGATAACTTTTATTTATTTGGCAAAATAAATACTCCTACATTATTTTGCTAAATGAATAAAAGTAATAGATTTCTGATATCAACCCCGACTCAAGTTATCTTACCCGCATTGTTGACTTCATAATCGTAGTAGTCGATCTCCATCTCAGGGTGTGAGGTCAGGCTCAGGTCGGAGCGGAGGAGCCGGCGGTTGCAGCTCTCTTTTGTTTGTTTCGCGTTGTCACGGATCCTGGCTGACGCAACTCCGCTCAGTGCAGGGGAGTACCAGCCCTAAATAAGGCAAAAAATACATACATTTAAGTGGTGCTTTACCGAAATTTTGATAAAAGTTTTTTATCCATAATGGTTATTAACACTAAAGTCCATGATTTAAATTTTTAGCTTTTCAATATTTCGGCACATCACTATCATATTTTATGCACAATGATCACGGAATATCAAGCTCAAAATTCAAATCATGGTAAATATCCCATTGTAAATGACTTTAGCGAAATTTTGATGTTAGAAACATTCTAGAGAAGATTTGGTTCGCATATAACCCAGTAAAATAAAAATATAACTTCAAAAGAATCAAACCTCGAAGATCTAAAGGAATCCATAAAAAGAGACTACATTTTAGTTCAGTTAGTAGTGTGATATGTTCTAAAATTAATATTTTCACAATACCACTCACGTTAGTAAGCGTGGCAGCAGAAGATGACGAAGCTCTGCTCTCGCTTCTATCCTTTTCCCACGCACTGTCTCTGTCCTTCTCACTGTCTGTTATCTCGCTCGCACTGCTGATGCTTGGTGTCATTTCTACAGTCACTGTTTCGTGCTTGACTGAGGCTGGTTGTGATGGGGGTTTTGCCTGAAACACAATTGTAACTTCGACTATTCTTTCAAGATACACTATGAATTATTGTTACTGGTAAAAAAATGTAAGAAAGCTAACGTAATAGGCAGGTCTTTATACACGTCATTATAATTTGATAGAGCTAGACTAAACTGATTAAGTAAATTTTTTCGCCTCTGACTTCGTCAGTACAAATTAGCTGCTTCTCCGATATTTTTGTCACTACGAGCGTGATCTAACATCATCAAACGATATTAGTCAACTGCTAAACATAGGCCTCCCCTATTGAGCAACTTAACGCCCGTATTCATCTATGGTTCGAGCTTTTTCTTTTAAAATTCCTTCTATTTGGTTTCGCAAAGGCTTTTGTAAGTCATCGATATACCTCTGTCTGCCTATTATAAAATTCTATGATAAGTTGCAATGCGATAACGATGATTGATGTTGTGATGTGTTTTTTTTTCTATTAGGTACTTACCAGAGTCTGGCAATGTTGACTGACAACAACATTGGTATTGGACACAGTTCGGGACCGTCTCATCGGTGCATGCACGCTGATCACTCGGCCCACTGGTGCACTGCTGGACGACACCGTCTCCGGGGTGACAGTGGCTTGACTCGCTGCGCTCTCGGCACTCGCTTCGCTCTCCGCGCTTGTTTCACTGACGTTGTCCTGAGGTTCAGTGTCGGAGGGCTGGTCTTCTTCTTCTTCATCATCCCTAGGGGTTTTAAGAGCATTCATATTTGGGCTTAATAAATCACATCTACTCATGGTGTCTTTTTCTTCTCCACTTTTGATATTTTCTTGAGTTGGTTTACGTGAAGTTTTGCTAATTTTAGAATTACAGGGAAACCCCGTGTTTTTTTCGCCTGTTTTCTGTTATGTTTATTTTACATGAAATAAAAGGGTTTTTATTCTGGAATAAAAACCAGGAAGGAAGGAAGGTTACTGGTAACCTCAGGTGATCATAAGAAGATTGAGAAGATTTTTATTATTGTTAACTTTTACCGGTCACATTTCAATCAACATGCAACAATAAACTAAACAACACGAGGCATTCAAAACAACGCATTCAAACTCTTTGTCAAACAAAAGGCCCCAGACTGTAAACTATACCAGCAATCCAAAAGTGGAATCCTTGACAAAAATAATGAACAAACAGTCAAGTAGGACTTGGGGCTATAATCAGCAGTAGTATTGCACACAAGCAAGCTATTGTCTGCGCACGTACACTCGCTACGTTGATGAATGACGGGATCATTTTAATTGCCTCGTCTCGGTTTCCAATTAGTGAAATATCAATGATTAATTATTTACAATACAGAATATTCATCAACAAACGATGGTTCTTTGAAAGTAGCTACCGATGAAGGAAGCCATCAAATGAAATTTGCGACAAAGGAGGTGAAACGTTGAATATAATTAATAATGGATTATTATTAATTATATGGATATAAATAATTGTTAACCGTCTTCTCGGCGGCTCTATGTTTGGCTGTAGATATAATGTTTATTTATGTTCGTCGGTTTTTTCCGGCAACTACCTATAGTATTATTATTATCTGAGCTATTATGTAGACTGACATTAAAAATTCTTTCGCCATTCTATAAACTTTGAGAATGATTCCAAGGAGGTTCCGTAAAATTTATTTACGGGGAATTAGTATCTAGTAAAACTTAAAAACGCACACAATTTTAAGTTTTACGGTATACTTATTCGTTCGTTAGTTAAGGGATTCGTAGTCGCTTTTTATTTTTTCAAAATAATTATAAATATGTTATTTGCTTGCTATTCAACAGCTACAGTTTACCCATAAATACCCTCTCTAACTTTAGGTAGGTAACTATTTTATGAACAATCATCTGTTCATTCACATTTAAGTTTTATTTTTATTATTTTTTTCTGTTTTTATACCTTTCTACTTTTAGATATATGTATGTCTGATTCTATTTTGTGCTGTCCGTTTGTTAACCAAATAAACAATCTACATAATTAACTATCTCACAAAATTTGAGCCATTTACAACATCCCCGTTGTAGCATCCATTCTTATTCCGCTACATAAGTCACCTCGTTACACATTCAGGAATTAATATCATAAAATGCTGACCTATGTTCCTGGGCCTCAGAAGCAGTATCCCTCAGTCTGGTATGCCTGGTCTTCCCTGAAGGTAGCAGGCGCCGGAGCGAGACGCCTCCTCCGACCACCTCCGACAGCAGCGTGCTTCGGGAACCAGCGTTGGCGACTCCAAACTCTAGGGAGGCTGAGCATGCTGTGAAGAATGGTGTATTGGTTGATAAAAGTTATAAATGGTGATGTCAAAAGTTATATAGGGTACACAACCAAACGAGCTAAAGCGAGCGAATGAATAAGATTGGGATTCGACGATCATGTAGTACCTACTTTAGTAGAGTTTTTCTATGAACTCCTCCACTTGTTCTTCTCTTTAACCTTCAATGCAAAAAGCGCTGCAGAAGCTTACCATCACTGTCGGTGAGTGAGTCCTTATCCGCAGCGCGCTGGTAGGCCCGGGTGCGGTGAGCAGAGTGCAGCGCTAGACAGAGCGCTGCCAGTGCTGCAGCAGCTGCGAGAGCCACAGCCGCGCCGCGTGCGCTGGCGCCACCGCCGAGCCAGACTCCACTGCTCATCGCCCAGGCTGCTGACGCGTTGCGGATCGGCTCTATGGACATAATATCAGAATCCTCGTAAAAAAGCTTAGTCACTAACCTCGCAGCTTAATTCAATGAGGTTTGCTTGTAATTGCGATTTCTCTTATTTTATTTTATTCTAATTTTTTTGAGAAACTTACTTAACTTACTTGCTAGGCAACAAAAGTTTAGATGAAAATGTAGAACATGCCTGGATATACCAGAAGGTTTGTTGACGGCTAATTACAAGTTCTCGCAGATAGGTATACTTTAAAAAGTACAAAATATTATAATATGATAGTTATCGTGACCTGTAATTTCTATAGTTACATCGTATTCAGAGTACCTTACTAGCCTTCAACATTTTAGCAATATATTTCACTCTGGTCTAGACTTGAAAAGCAAAACCATGTAGTTATTTATACCTTAAACTTGCTAAATCAATATAAGGGTCAAGCCAGTTACGTCAAAGAACAACGAACAACGAACCAACTAATAATGTGCAAATCACTTCTTTAGTGTAACTAGTAGACTATTACTCAGAACAGCCTGCGTGGCAACTTTGAAAACACATCATAAAACCGATCCCACTTGCTACTCAATAACCTTAAACCTTTGCTTTAGTATGCTTACCAACTTGTATAGCATGTCCCAGGAACCCCCCCGCGCACTTATCCCCGCTGTCTCCCGACATCAGCTCGATCAGCACGTGGCTTCCTCCAGCAATCTCTGTCACACCGCCGCTATCCGTTGTCGTCTCTACGTCGCCATTCTGTAATAAGATTGTATTGTACAATCGACTTGTCCCCTTTATCGCCACTTACTCGTAACATACCCGTTCACACAAAACTGATATTTTCCTCATCCACTACCGTAATGGGAACGGCGGCTGGGACAGCCGAATCAGTACCTAATTAATAGGATTCCTCCAGAATCTTTAAACAGAATTTGTGGCGGCACATACTTTTGTACATTCATTCCATTACTTTCTACAACACCGAATGCCGAAGACAGCTGGAACTATCACTGCACCTTCTTCTTACCACATAGGAACTATCCGGTCCATTCCAGCTGGTCAGCAGTGGCGAGCCGAGCGAATTGAGCACCTTCAGCCACTGTCCGCTTGGCAGTTTCATCGATTCTATGCGCAGACGGACCACTAGACCTTCTTACCATGTTTTTTTTACATTGGAGCTGCCACAAACACTTCTTTTTACCATAAAGTAGCTGTCGCTATCCCTTCTTACCATATCGGAGCTGTCACTATCCCTTCTTTTTACCACATTTACCACATTTGAGCTATCACAAGCCCTTCTTCTTTCCACATTGGAGCTGTCCCTCTTCAGCATCGCATCTTCAGTGACTATCCGCTACATGGCAGCTTCACTGACTCTATGCGCAGATGGAACACTAGACCTCCTTACCACATTAGAGCTGTCCGGTCCATCCCAGCTAGCCAGCAGCGGCGATCCAAGCGAGTCCCCGTCTCGCACTTTCAGCCACTGTCCGCTACAAGGCAGCTTCACTGACTCTATGCGCAGATGGAACACTAGACCTCCTTACCACATTAGAGCTATCCGGTCCATCCCAGCTAGCCAGCAGCGGCGATCCAAGCGAGTCCCCGTCTCGCACTTTCAGCCACTGTCCGCTACATGGCAGCTTCACTGACTCTATGCGAAGACGGACCACTAGCCCCTCTTCAGCCTGCGGGACAAATGCACACAATTAAATTTTAATTAAAAACGAATAGATAAAATGATGTAGTATCAAAAATTGTGGATGTGTTTGTTCACTGTTGTCGCAGTACTGGACGGCCGCGCCGTAGGAAAGGGCCGCTAAGCCGTTACGTTGAGACAGTGAGTAACTAACGTTTTCATACTTCCATTGCCCAATGAAACGTTACCTTCCCGCCCGAGAGCGATTAGCATGTTGTTAAAACTTCGGCGCGAGTTATATTTCAATTATAACTTGTTGCGGTAACCACCCGCGGCTTAACTACTGTAACTTCACTAGGAACCATCTACCGTTGGAATCCTTTTAAATATTAGTTGGGCAGCTAGGTAGCATGGCTCTTTACGAGTTTTGCGAACGGTTTTGCGGCATTTTTTATGAGATATTTTCACCGCCCCAACTCTTACCGCGGGTATTGTGAGAAGCGACTAAGGGATATCTACCGAGGACGGGCAGTAGCACCTCCTGCAGAAGAATTCAACCACCAAACTGTGATCTCCAACCCGCATACTCAGCGCGAGGATTATGGACATTACCCCCCATGAGATAACAGCCAATAAGGCGCTTATCAGGGGGAGGCCTGCGACCAGCAGTGGACCAGTATAGGCTGGTAAGGTTTACTGATTTAAGAGCGCAACTAAATCCCGCGTAAATTTAGAATAGAACCACCCTACCACGGTTATAGCAAAACTTTCTGGTTTATAGGGCTTTCAACACCTGTTAGTTTTACGATAGATTTATTGAGATATTTGCGGGAATCAAGAGTTTGAAGTTGAGATATTTGCGGTCGGCCCGTTGCCGTTGAATATAGAATTAAATTATTGCCGTTGAGATTTGATTTTGTCATCGGTAAATATAAATTACCGTTTGTGAAGATTAACGTTAAAGTTGCCAACTAAGTAGTTGGTTTTAATTAACGACCCATGAAACCTAAATATGAAAGAAAAATCTGTTCTGTTGTTTATTTCTTTCACAGTATTGCTTTCGATTGTACGATAATGGTATTGTATTGTATTCTAGTTAACGGATAGGCCCTTTAGAATTTTTTTGAATACAGTCAGTTCTTTGTTAAATAGTTTAAGCTACCGCTTGAGTGAGCGAGCCGCTTTACTGGTAGAAGCTATTCTTCTTTAAATGGAAAGAAAGTTGCAGACATAAATAAATAAAAAGCAAACTCTTTGAAAACCTTTACCAAGGGTTATAACGAGTGCAGAGCCAGAGTAACAATACATTCTACTTCCTAGAGTTCAAGTAAATCTCTAAAAGGTCGTCGATTTGAAAGAGAAGGCTTCAGATTTCATCGCCTTTGTCTCATATTCAATAGAGCTCACTTTACTCCGTCTAATCTTGTTGAAGTTTCAAGTAACTTGACTTGTTTAAAAACTTTTCTGTTTCTTAGAAAGAAAAGTTAGGCAGTGATTATTTTAAATCGATTTATTTAACTCTTTGCAGGCACTGTTAATTAAGGAATAGGAACCTACTTCTTAACAATTTGTAAAAGTACTTCGGATAGTACTGTGAACTATAACAGAGGGGTGAGACTTTTTGACGTTGGTAGCGACACGTTAACATTTCGTCTCCTTTTTCCATACAATTTGGTAGGTACAGCACCTTTATCGCGCGGACAGGGAATTTCGCAAATCGCGATCCTGTCCATCTGAAGGTTGCCTGGAAGCGAACACTTTGAGCGATAAGGCTGCCGATTGTGCTATACCTATTAGATTTAATAAAGTTTTTGATGGTACAATAAAGACGTTACCTATCTATCTATCTATGATAGTTTTAATAGTTTCAATATTTGAAATTGTCACAGGGCGGGTATAATTTAATTTTAGGTATGGGTGACATAGCAATTTAAGTGAAAGTTTTACTAAAATTTTATTTTAAGCTAAGCAATAAAATAACCCATTATTTCTATGTTACTCCAATCACAGAATCCCTAAAGACTAAATTGAAGCAATTTAATTAAAGTAAAACTCAATGACCCTTCATAACATTTCCCGACCGCTGCTGTTGATTTTAACGATCTAACTGAAACGATCTACGTAGAGTCAATATTCAAGCAGAATCGACAACGTAAAGGTTGAAGCACACTTACGGAATAAATAAATAACGCTGGACAATTCACACAATATCATCTAGCTAGCCCCAAGCTAGGCAGCCGGCCTAGCACGGCGATTGTTGCCTAAGGTAGAATAGAAAAAAATTACATCGCATATCCATACATTGCGTAAATTAGAAGTTGGAGATATGAAATTCAAGCATTTTACGCATTCGATTACAAAGTGACGGATTTTTTTCTATTCTACCCTAGACAACAATCCTAATAGGCCTAGCACGGGCCTAGGATAGCTTGTGTTATGAGTCTAGATAACTGATATTCTTAATGCATATACCTTGATATTTTTAAGCTATTGCATAGCTTCTATCGCGGGCCTTGAGCGCGGGGACCGAATCCAGAAATTCCGTAACGAAAAAACCTCACGCTCCCTACTCCGACCGGCACAGCGCGCGGTGATTCTTTTTCGTTTTGCCGTCTATCGATGAATAGCAGAACTTTTAACTTATGCTATGCAATAGCTTTACCGCGGCAGTCCCCGAGTGCCACACGACTTTTTTACTATACGTAGAAAATACCCAGAACACCCAGGACAAATATTTGCAGATCGTACAAACACATCGTTGGAGGAGCTAAACCGGATGCTGGACGGCCTAGCTTTAGCCTCACGATGCATCGGTCTCGGCATGAATTTGGATAAAACCAAAATCATGATCAATGGCCTCATTGATCCGGGACCGGTCGTCGTACATGGCCACCCTCTCGAAATTGTTTCCGAGTACACTTACCTTGGACAAATTCTGCAGTTGGGTAAAAACAATTTTGAGAAGGAGGCCAAGAGGAGGATTCAGCTAGGCTGGGCAGCGTTTGGAAAGCTACGTCGAGTCTTCTCGTCATCCATACCGCAATGCTTGAGAACGAAAGTTTTCAATCAGTGCGTCCTACCCGTCATGACCTACGGAGCTGAGACGTGGACACTCACGATAGGGCTGGTCCACCAGTTTAAAGTCGCTCAGCGAGCTATGGAAAGAGCTGTGCTCGGAGTCTCTCTGAAGGATAGGATTCGTAACGAATACATCCGACAGAGAACCAAAGTTATCGACATAGCTCAAAGAATTAGCAAACTGAAGTGGCAGTGGGCCGGCCATATCTCGCGAAGAACCGATAACCGCTGGGGTAAACGAGTTCTTGAGTGGAGACCGCGACTCGGCAAACGTAGTGTAGGACGCCCTCCGGCCAGGTGGAATGACGATCTGCGAAAGACTGCAGGCAGATGCTGGATGCGTCAAGCTGAAGACAGGGCGCTATGGCGCTCATTAGGGGAGGCCTATGTCCAGCAGTGGACTAATATAGGCTGATGATGATGATGATGATGACAAACACATCATGTCCTAAGGCGGGAATCGAGCCCGCAAACTCGCAGGCGGACCTTCACAACCCCCGGGCCACATCGGTCGCCGAATAGAAGTGGTATTCTAATTTACCTACTAAATTGATTTTCTACCAGGGGCGTCATCGGCGTTGTCGCCAAGGGGCAGCCATCAATATACTATTCCAACGTTTCAATTCTCTTCTATCTTTGCTCTCTTTTCATTGGAAAGATCTGGTCTCCCATACCTGAGACTGCGAGAGTCTCGTCAGTAAGAAAACTGGACAGGATAGACAAAGATGGCGAATGATTTTATCGGAAGCAAAGACATACTTGAGATCACTGACCCAAAAAGTGAGTAAATATAACGACTCCACCAGCTTCATTTAGTGCGATTAGTGGTCTCTTCGACTCGGCTATGCGTGAATGTGCCTTGCCCCTTAGTAAATGGACGCGATCGCTTGGACCTTCTAAAATTGAAGTTTTAATGACTCTATTGCGATACAAACACGATGAGGGAGCGCTTAGTTCAAGCTTGTAGCATAATACAACTTGAAAAATTGGAGTTTGGCGTTTTTCTAGTTTACAAGCTTGATATTTAGATAGGTTGGAGTAAGTAACACTTAGGTAATGCAATATCTTTGGCAAATATAAAGTTCTAACACTCTTACCGCAGGTGTCGTAAGAGGCGACTAAGGGATATCCATCAGGGGTAGACAGCAGCGCCCCCTGCAGAACAATTCCGATCCCCAACCCGCATGCCTAATGGATTATGAGAACTACTCCACATTAGATAAAAGCCAATAAGGCGCTTATTAGGGGGATGCCTGAGTCCAGCAGTGGACCAATATAGGCTGTTGAGGTTGAGGTTGACGTGTGAAAAAGACAAAATTAGAGGCCTCGCTAATGAGTTCTGGGCTTTTGCTAGAAGCGAGCGCTTCTACTCCGGCTAAGGTTTTTTGCCCCACTCAATGGGAAAAAAATATACTTAATAACGTGGTCCCGCCAGCTGAGAGGATAAGCTACTTTTATATAAATGATTCAACCATTTTAAATAATGCAATTCTATTCTATGTTCAGCAGTGGACGTATACATGATGATGATGATGATGAACCCTTTTAGCCTCGTGATCCTCCAAATTGATCCCATTAGAAACAAATTATCAGCTACATGCATAACTGACACTCAAAGCGTCATCAAATATGTATGGCTTGTAACAATTTGCTATCCGCTAAGTGCAATGAATTTTAAATTAGTTTCCGGTGGATTAAACTCTGTATTTTCGATTGTCTGATTATGCCTTGTCAAGTGCATGCACGCCAAAAACAATCATTGACGAAGTGGGTTATTCGAAAATTTGAATATATTATATTTGTTAACCGACTTCAAAAAAAGAGAGAAGTTCTCGATTAGACTGTTTTTTTATGTTTGTAACCTCAGAACTTTTGACTGGGTGGTACGATATTTGATTCTTTTTTTATTTGAAAATTGATGCTTCTCGTGTGGTCCCATTTTTATTTGGTCCAGTTCTGACAGTTCTGACAAGGAGATCCAAGAAAAAACTACATATTTGAAGTCGGTTTATTGAAAAATCTATTATTATATAAAAAAAAAACAATTATTTGAAGTTCAGTTATCTTTGTACTCCAGTACAAATAAGGTCCAAACTTTAAGCGACAACGCTAAAACTGTAATGTACGATCTGAGAAGTTAGTTGGTTCTTGCTCTAACGTAATGATATAAATGCTTTCAATAGGGTGGGTTAGCAAAAAAAATAGGTTTTATTCAACTTCTAGTTATTAAAATATGTATTTCTGTCCTCACTTTGACTAAAAATTTAGATCTAAAATGTGTGGCGTAACTGATGTCGTAATTATCTACCCATAGAAAAAAACTTGACCTCGTATTTTTGCATAATGTATACAATGGTAGCATAGATTGTTCGGAATTGTCAAGTAGGTTTCATATTAAAATTCCCTCTAGATTACCTAGAATCTCAACATTATAATATATTCTCCATTCCATTCTTACGAACAAACTCTGGTCAAAATGCTGTCATGTCAAGACTCTGTAAATCCTATAATATATATCCAAAAAAAGTGATCTTGACCTAGGTCAATCACTAAGTAAGTACAAAAAGTAGTTTCATCTCTTTGGACGGTGTGGTCGCTAAGCGACAAAGTCCTTTGTTAAATCTCTTTGCTCCTCAGAAGATCTGTAGACATCAATGTAGATATCATAGTCTCAGATATTTTATAGCAATAATAAGTTTCTTCTCTTATCTTTTGTTTAAATAATTGTCAATTATTATTATTTAAATCTGTCTTGCTTTGTACCTACCTAAATGTACTTTATATAAGTGTCAATACATCAGATGTTTTTTTATATAAAATTTTACCGTAAGTAATAACTAGTATTAGATTAACTGTGTCGTTAACCGTTAGTTGTAACTTCCTTGTCAACTCTATTTAAAAAATGTTTTTCCATGTAACCGCCTATAATTAGTTGAGCACAAGCGCTCTAAACCTGACTCTATTCCATTGTGTAACTTTGCTGTGTATTAACTGTTGTTGGTTCAAATAAATAAATAAATAATAATTAACTAATAGTTGCCTACCCGGTGTACTTAACTACTCGACTGTCAAGTGTAAACGCTCCTGCAATTCCGTCGCAACTTGAGAGCAATTAAATTAGTAATAGCTCGTCAACTGGCAGAACAACCGCGTTACGAGCGGAAATTGGTCACTGGTCTGTTGCGGGCACCGTAGTTTATTTCGAAATAAGTATTTCATTGAAGTTATTGTTTCGTTGACTACTTAGAACAGGAAAATGTTGACAACAATGCATATGACAAAGTTTACCTGAATGCTTCGATCAGATATTTTAAAGGGGTTCGGCGAAAACCTTGATCGATGTCTCTAGGGTTGTTCCAGTTTTCCCCTTATGGGGCATTTGTCAAGGAGTAAAACTGGAATAACTCTAAATTTCCCCTTTGACAAAACCCCCTTAAAGGGAAATCTGGAGGAACTCTAAACTTTTTTGAAGTCATTTTCCCCTCTTGAATTATTTTTTAAGGGGGAAACTGTTTTTTTTTTAACTCAAGTTTTTGAACCCTTTTTACGGAAAATCTTCAAAGGTTAAAACAAGTTTTTTTTTAAACGAAAACTGGAATGACCCGTAATATCCAGCTGTATGGTGATCTTACCTGAAGAAGCCAGAAGGACCGCAGCTGGCACGCTCTGAGCGACCCGGCCAGCAGCCTCGGCGTCGGCGCCAGGTGGAGGATGCAGCCGCACCGACACTTGGAGCCGACCTCCGCCATCACCACGGACGAGTCGCCAGCCCAAGGGATGGCTGTGCACTCGCAGGCCGCTAGCTCCACCGCTTGACCCTGAGGGAACAGGTTCAGGGGTTAAAGAAAGAAAGAAAGAAGAAAGAAAATTATTTAATAAATACTACACTACAAATAAAATTAAAGACTACTTAGTAACACGAACAAACACAGTGAACAATTACTGGAGAGCTAAAACTAACACAAGTAACTAGGTACCTACCTAAGGTTAGGTTACAGGTAATGTAAGTGGACAGAAAAAAACATTTATCTAAAAGATGTTGAAAGAAAACCCTCACACTTTATACTAATACTGTAAATGCGAAGTTTGGATGTTTGGATGGATGTATGTTATAGTTACCTCTTCGTGAGGTATGAAATCATCCACCCTCCGCCCTGCAATTTTGTCTACGTGTTACCTGATAAATACGTTCGACGAATATGGTATTGTTTCATTGTGAAATAATGTTATTTTAGAACAAAATCCTAAATTTTAAATAAGAAAACCGGCCAAGTTCGTAACCTTATCTATAAAAATCAAGAAAATAATAATCTTTCCTCGTTAAAAAATAAAGAGGCAACGTTACGCGGTCACCCATCCAGATCCCATCCATCTGACCGCGCCAGATGTTACGTAACCTCGGTGATCGGTTTTCAAAGTGATAAGGAGGCCCTCTTAATTATTAAAATTATTTAATGTTAAATATTTGTTTTTATAGCGGCAACAGAAATACATCATCTGTGAAAATTTCAACTGGCTAGCTATCACGTTTCATGAGATACAGCCTGGTAACAGACGGACAGGGTCCCGGTTTATCTTTTGGGTACGGAACCCTAAAGACCAGTGAAATTGTGCGCGGGCTGACTTTTCCACGACTCTCGCTTTCATTTCTCGACTTCCCGCGTGACGTTCAATCGTTCTTGTCTCGCATAACCGATCCCACCCCATTTCGTCTTAATTATTCAATAGCTAACGTGATCTTAGTTCTAGTCTTAGGCCCGTATTATAAAAGTTTGCTCAGTCTTCAATCTCTGCTTGAGTAACGCTTTTCTATAGCATAAATATTGCTCAAGCATAGCTCGATGACTGAGCAAGCTTTCATAATACGAGTCTTAGTCTAGTCTCGACTAAGACTAGAACTAAGTAAAAATTTAGTTATTTTTAAATGGTAACGTTAAAATGTACTTACTAGGTACAAAACAAGCCATTTGTTCCGTTCAGTACTTTTGGCGTTATTTTGTGACAACCACATAATTTTCCAACACTCAACATTTCGCATTTAAATTAAATTAGTAGGATAGACATAAATAAAATAGTTAAAAAGAGTGTACAAAGGCATTTTTATTAAAAATACTAACATTTTTTCTATCATAAATAGTTTACTTCACTAAAACTAATAAAAACTACAAAAAATTTAAAAAATATCAACGTCATCTTTTTGTCATATTTTTTTCATTTACTAAAGCTAGTTCGAAAATACATTTTTATATTTGTAACCCTGTTCACCGCATTTAATCAGCAGCTGGTTCTTCAGCTGGTTTTTCTTCTGCCTCTACTTGTTCTTCTTTTTTCTCTTCTCCCTCTGGTAATACTTCTTGTTTGGCTTCTCCCTCCACCTTTTCCTCATCTCCTGGTTTCTCTTCGTCTACTTTATCTGCTGCTGGTTTTTCTTCTCCTGTTTGTTCACCCTCCACTGTCTCAGCATCAGCTGGTTCCCCAGCTACATGCTCTCCTTCTGCTGTTTCTTCAACCATGTCCATCTTCGATACACTATCTGCGAAATGAGCCTGCGATTTGAACGACATCATTGAGTAAGCGAGATCCTTCATTATAGATTTCTGGATCTCTAGTTTGCTCGCTTCAAGCTTCTTCTGTATACCAGTTTGTTCATCTTCGACTTCTTCTTCTACACTTTCGGATGCGGAAGACGCAGTCATAAACGATGAGAGACTATCCTTAGCTACCAAGTCCGCACCGGAAGATGGTGGCACGAGCTGCACACTTGGTATTGTCTTGATGCTTCCAAGCGAAGATGATAAAAGTGATGGCTCACTTGAAGCTGCCTTCTCTTCTACGAGGTCTTTAGAAGCTCTAACTGATACAGCTGCTGACATAGCAGACTTCTTTACAGTTGGTTTCGGAACGAAACCAAGGTCACCCTCGTCGTAAACGTTGCCGAAAGATGCAATAGTGTCCGTGGACTCGGCTCGAGTTATCTCACGGTATTGACTGACGATTTCCAGCAAGCGTTGGAGTAAGGATTGTCTGTCCATTATTTCTCTAGAGGGATCAGTTGTTGCCCAGTTGTCTAGCTTAAGCGCAGCTTGAACAGCAAATGCAGCTTCTTTGAGAATTCTCTTTAATTTTATAGATTCTGCTGTCATTTTGGATGATTCAACCATAAATCTATTTTGATCACTCAAGCGCGCGTGTAAGTTTTGCTCAAGAATTCGAACATTCAGCGACAAGGTTGCATTTTCCTTTGTCAGTTTATGGATTTTGGCGTTCAAATTCTCAAGATCAAAAGTTCGCTTTTCATACAATGCTTTTTCTTTCTTTATTTCTTGGAAAGCGTTAGTCAACTGATCTATAACTTTAAGTTGAACAACGTTTTTATTAATGGCTTTATCTCTTTCTTCCTCGGCTAGTTCCATGGCAACGCGAGCGTCTCTTTCATTTTCTTTGTATTTTTCATTTTGATCAGCTAGCTTAGCTTGGGTGGACAAAATACTGTCCAATTCATTGTTAATAGCAATATTCTCTCGGATAACCCGATGCGTTGACGCAGCAATCCTAAGTTCAGTAGCGTCTTGAAAATCTTGAGCGAGTTGTAGGAGACGGGCTTCCATTTCCTTCTTTAATTTATCTTTCCCAATTATAAACTTCTTTTCAGCGTCATAAATGATTCGTTTGTACTTCATTTCTTGATCTTTGAACGCTTGCTCCTGATTCTCAAACTTCCTCATTAAATCGTCTCTGATAGCTCGGAACTCTTCTAGTGTATTCAATTTACCCGCCAATAATTTATTTTCAGATGTAAGTTGATCCTTCATATAGGTGAAATTTTTTTCAAGTTCCGCTACGGTTCCCTTGAATTGAGCAGTTTCTATTTCTCTAGTTTCTTCGAGGCCTTTGACCTTGTCTTTGAGTTCAGTATTCTCCTCGTTCTTTAAGTTGAGAGTTTTCTTCAAGAAAGCGATAATATCCGCTCGATCTTCGTCCAGTTTGTCATATGCTTTTTGCAGCTCATCATTCCGAACTTCGTATTCATCAACAGCTGTTCGGAGGCGAGCTACTTTCCTGTTACATTCAGCCAGCTGTAGATCCAGAAAGGTCGTTTCAACTTCCGTGAAGCCGGATTCTTTTTTTGGAGGTTCATCGCCTTTTTTTCCTTTATCTTTTTTCGGGGCCATGGTTTAAAACAATCGTTGGTATTGTATTTCTCTTTGATTTGTTGCACGAAATAAATATAATATGATACAAATTGTGTGATTCCGTGACTCTTTGCGTGCTAATGACAAGATATTGACGTAACTGTTGCCAGGTGACAGTTCCCGTGACAACCGTAAACAAGGAGGTTAGAAACCTTGAAATACAAGGGATTTATGAGGCATACATACTTTTTCATGTAAATCAGTGAAAGGGCAGCTGATATACAGGGTGTCCCTAAATAAAATCAATCAAATTTTATCGACGAACGTGTTCAAAAATGGCTAAAGCCTCTTCCATACTAAATTGCAGTTTCAAATTATTGAAATTTAGTGGGAAAGATGCATTTTACTATCCACGTGTGGTTAGGCTCGTACTTAACACGTCAAATCTCTTCACCGCTTACGTTACCGTAAGTTCTACCGAACTGAACATGAAAAAAATAAATAAATAATGCTGGACAATTCACACAGCATTATCTAGCCCCCAGCTAAGCAGAGCTTGTGTATGAGTCTAGACTAGAGACTAGATGGCTGATATACATAATACACTACATAGATAGATATTTATTATTATTCATAGAAAACATCCAGAACGCCCTGAACATATATCTGCAGATCGTACAAATATTTGTCCCGAGGCGTGAATCGAACCAGCAACCTCCTGCGTTGAAGGCGGACCTTAGCCCGCAGAGGTCGTTTTTTTATTTACCTTACCTTAGTTGATTGATACTGTCAAGCTTGTGTGTTGCGATCGAGTTGCGTTCGATAATGAAACTGGTGGTAGTCGTAGTATTCATAGCAAAAGACAAATAATTGATTTTGTTCAATTACTAGCTTTCAAATAAAAAAAGAATCATAAATCGGACCACCCAAAGTTCTGAGGTAACAAACATTATAAAAAAAAGAAATAAAGTCGAATTGAGAACCTCCTTCTTTTTTTGAACTTGGTTAAAAAAGAGGGTTGATCGTTATATCTTCCAATAAAAACTCACTCGCAGTGCTTTTAGTTATTCCGTGGTCATGGCGCATGAAACTGAGCCGAAAACTTGGAAAGCTCAAAACTCAAATCATGGTATACATCCCGCTGTCAGAAAAGATTTAAATTGTTAGATTGGCCCTTTCCGTAGTAAGCCCGCGTCGTGTTTGTTGCCAAAAGAAGTTTGTGAACGCAAAAACTTGTCTATGTCATTTGTAATCAGTGAATTGTGTGTTTTTGTGGTGTGCTTGTTCATAAAAGTTGGTGCTATGTTATTGTACAATAAAGTACAATAATAACAGTTGGTTTATTGACAAAAACACAAATTTTATTTACTCATAATCTGCGTGCGACGGAATTTTGTTAACTGACTTCAAAAAAAGGAAGAGGTTATCAATTTGACTGTTTTTTATGTTTGTTACCTCAGAACTTTTGACTTTGTGGTCCGATTTTCATGATTATTTTTTTACATGAAAGCTGGTGCTTCTCGTGTGCTCCCATTTTAATTTTTGTTCAGTTCTCACAGTGGAATGCATGAAAATTCATGAAAAAACTATAAAAATTGAAGTCAGTTTATAGTTTTTTAAAAAACTATAAACCGACTTCAATGTTTATAATTCATGGAGATTCATTCAGAGAAAATGCCACAGTTTTTGGGCGTAAGGGCGCATCTAACGATTTAAATCTTTGGTTGTATGTAAATGACATGAGTAGGAACAAAGAGAACACAAAGAATAAAGAGAACACATACTTATTTTACTATAGAAACATTCGTAGTTTGACGAAGTTAAGGGATGAAACGTTGGTGTTCTTCCAACACAAACAAGGTTCGTAGTTAGCCCGCTTACATCCATAATGAACACATACAAAGTTCCTTCTGGAAAAGCGTGTTCCATCTTAGGCTACATCTTCGCTTTCTTAAAGTGAGTTGGTAGCCAAACGCTAATCCATCAGCAATAAAAAAAAACATACTTACTTCACAATACTTAGCTCCGTAGGCCGGCGGTGGCGAGTCACAGAAGCGATGCCGTGATCGGGTCCTGGTCGAGCAGTGCTGCGGCACGGGGCACGCCGACCAGGGGGACCACTCGCCCCACCCACCTGCGCCTCCCGCTGCATAAACAAAATATATATCTTTATCATTGCCGGATTAGCCATATAGCAGAAGTGGCAAATGCTACGGGCCCCGTGCCTAGAGGGGCCCGCGCGTTTGGCCCAAACAATAAAATGAAAGAAAGAAAAAAAATCCCCTATCTATTGCTCGAAAACCGTGACTTTGCTGCTCAAAAACAGTGAGAAAAATCGAATTTTGTTCACAAGTGGAATAATAGATATTATTCAACAAGTTGCAAAAAGTAATTTAAATTAAGAATGGTTTACAAGCATGAGGCTATTGATACTCTATGGTCGGCGGCGAAAAAAAGAAAAAACTCATCGCCTTGTTCAAAAACTTATTTTGGCACGACTTTACCAATGTTTTATTATTTTTTAATAGAAAATAAGTTTAAAAAAAACGAATGGTTTTGTAAATTTGTTTGTATTTCAAATATATACAACAAAAAAATATCTCTATTACACTCTAAAAAATACATTTTGGTAGCACCTAAATATCATGAATTCATGATGAATGGACCGGACCTACCAAGTATTTGAACGCACCGTGCACCTAAAAAGTGACGGACCTAACAATTTTCTCACTGATCGAGGTGAAAGTTGTATGTTTGACTCGAGAGCAAATGCTTTTTGTTTCATGCCTTTTAAATCCCTCGCTAGGTCAGCAGTCTACTTTAGAGCTACTCGCTACGCTCGTTCGTGACACGTGTGTTCTAGACTGCTTCGCTCGGGATTTAAAATGGGCTCGTGCAACAAAAAACCGTTTTGCTCACTTGTTGAAGAAATAACTGAGTTGTCAACGCAACAAAAGTTGTCAATTGGCACACGAGCGCCCTCAATTTCCACGACTCGTCTCTTTTTGAACAGACTCTAAATGATTGAATAGAAGCATACCAGTGACGGCGAGGGTGGGCAGGCAGTCCATCCTGACATCCGCCACGGCCCCCGTGACCGCCTGAGACACGTACACGAAGCAGTACTCCGGGTAGCGCTCGCTGAACATACCAGTGACGGCGAGGGTGGGCAGGCAGTCCATCCTGACATCCGCCATGGCCCCCGTGACCGCCTGGGACACGTACACGAAGCAGTACTCCGGGTAGCGCTCGCCGAACATACCAGTGACGGCGAGGGTGGGCAGGCAGTCCATCCTGACATCCGCCACGGCCCCCGTGACCGCCTGAGACACGTACACGAAGCAGTACTCCGGGTAGCGCTCGCCGAACATACCAGTGACGGCGAGGGTGGGCAGGCAGTCCATCCTGACATCCGCCACGGCCCCCGTGACCGCCTGAGACACGTACACGAAGCAGTACTCCGGGTAGCGCTCGCCGAACATACCAGTGACGGCGAGGGTGGGCAGGCAGTCCATCCTGACATCCGCCACGGCCCCCGTGACCGCCTGAGACACGTACACGAAGCAGTACTCCGGGTAGCGCTCGCTGAACAGTCGGCAGTCGAACGAAGCCGTGTGCTGACCTCTGTTGACAAAACAGTACAGTACAATAAATGAAATGTCAAGTGCGAATTGGAATGAAATGTCAAGTGCGAATTGGACTTGCGCAACAAGGGTTTCTAGCGGTCTTAAGAGCCTTTATTTATTTCTCAAAGAAAATAAATATAGTTTACATAATGAGAAATGCTAAACTTGTACTTAAATTTAAGTAGATTTATATATTAGCTGCTTAGATTTATATTTCGTATTTCATTATTTTGCTTACATATACATACAATTCAATATTATGCCTAAGTGAATTAGTTGTAATTGGGTACATGCACCCTGGAAGGGCACTGCAATGTTGAGTTCGAATACATAACTTAAAACATTAAATTAAATTTATGCAATATTATAAATAAATTTTTTTGAACAGACTTATATTTTAGTTTGAGTGACAGCGTACATTTACTAATAAACCACTTACGTATATTTTATTATAAAAACTATCGAAGTTTGACGAATTCATAACGGATGTAGAATCAGAATCAGAAATATATTTATTGTCAACTGTTGTACAAAAAGATCTTAAGTATAGGGTACAGTCTTAACAGCTTATCTATAATAGACATACAATAAGTTTGAGGTTTAACCTTTATAACTAGGTAGGTATATTACATTTATTAAAACATGCCAAATTATTTATTTTGTGAAATTAAAAATATTACATCATTTATAAAAAAATCCTTTAGCGAATAGACAGGATTTGATACTAACCATTTTTTTAATTTGTTTCTAAACAAATTACCATCTAATGATTTAAGTTCTATGGGAATATTATTGAAATTTTTTAAGGCTGTGATGAAAGTGCTTTTGTGATACATAGTGTTGTTGACATGAGGGATGCAAATATTGAATTTATGCTTTGATCTTTGAGAGGATGCACGAACTGATTTCTTTTCAAAAAAATATAGCTTATTGCTCTTTACAAAGTAAGCGGGTTAACTGAAGATGATAAGTAATAAAACGTTGGTGTTCTTCCAACACAAATAAGGTTCGTAGTTAACCTTTTAACGTATAATTTTAAGACCTTGTTTCTTGCCAGATATCATGATTATAGGTCAACGGGAAGTACGTCCCTATCACTATCCGGGTTTGTTCCATAGCGAGAACAAAGAACTTTTTTTGTAATTAAACCTTTTAATTATATGTTTTTCATTTTTTTTTCTATAATTGTGCTATAAGTCCTTACTTGTTTCCAAATCTTATGATTCTAGGTCTACGGCAAGTACTCCATAGATTTTGTGTGCATGTTGCACACAAAACCTATGGGTATTCCCTTGGTTTTTTTTATTATATTCCTAAAAAGGTCAACAAAGATCTAATTTTGTTTGATAACAATCCCACCTGTGTAGCCGTAGATGTATCAAGAAGGTATAGAAGACACCTTTTCGCTCGCTTCTTGAAGAGACTTGGTTTATAGTTGGCCGGGAAAATAGAGGCAGGCAGCGAGCAGTGTTGCCAGAAGGCTTTTCGTAACTTATAACCACCTCGCGTAACATAAGTAATGTAATAGACAATTTTTGTAACATAAGTAGGTTCTACGATAAGCATTTGTACGAAACTTATTTGCATAAAACCACTTTCCCATAAGAAAATCCATTAGTGCACGGCCGGAACTGAACCCACGATCCCCGCCGGAAGTCCTGCTACAGCCCATTAGCCAACATTATCAACATTATGACATAAAATAAAACAACTGAACCCTTCACAGAATCTCAATGAACCCAAATCCTGAAAATCTCATAATTGTAGAGGCGGAAAACTTCTAAAGTTTAAGGTCTATCTCTATAAGTAGTTTATTTAGAGTCATTGCGGATGTAATGACGCCATTACGGATGTTAGTATTCAAATTAGAGGTAAATTGAAAACCAGCGCTGCTTGCATTCATATGCAAGCATTGCTGAATTTACCCCTTTTGCCTTAATTTATTTTTTTTATTTTATGTCTTAATTTATTTTGTGTAATTTTGGCAATAAACGTTTTTCTATTCTATTCTGTTCTAAATTTTAGAACCATACATCTAGATCCTACTAGTATTATAAACGCGAACGTTTATAAACATGTCTATGTTTGTAGCTCTTTCACATAAAAACTACCGAACGGATCGGACTGAAATTTTGCATACAGGTAGTCAGTTCTAGGCCTGGAATAACACATAGGTTAGTTTTTATCCCATAAATCAGTTCCCGTGGGATAGACGTGCGAAGCCGCGGGGCGCAGCTAGTACTACATAAATATGTAGGTATACATTATTTCTAAATAAAATAAAATAATAAACACTCTTTATTGCAGGAAAAACGTAGATAGAATACAATAGGTGTTTATAAAGTTCTTAAAATAAAAATAAAAGCTAACCACTGTATCCTGCAATTGGCGGTCTTATCCCTTGCACAGAATCTACCAGACAACCATAGTTTACAAGGCACCTTATGTCGAATATCTACATATTTATCAGACGGGTAAACCACATGCCTGTATGATAGGCTACTATTCATACGTTCCAATGAATAGGTAATCTACCTACCTTATCATTTAATTAGAGAAATTCAATATCCATGTGGCTAGAAACACAATCAACAACATCGATGTAAGTAAAATACGGAAGACCGGGTTCCTCGAAAGTGGAAGGCTTAAATTAGGTTCAATTAGGTCCCCATTCAGTCATAATGAAACCGACCACGTGCCGCGCCGGCCCCCGCTGAAAAATGGAGGATGCGGTTGCAAGTCCCATCTTTAATTTTGGGGTATATTTGATTTTTTAAACAAGAACTAAGTTTCTCTGAATTAGGTAACTGTTATTAACTGTTATTATTTTATTGTATATTTTTGTTTTAGTAACAAATCAACGTTTTTGATTGATTGAAATAGCAATCTTTACGAAAAAATGGTAACACAACAAAGACCATTTATAACACTGAGAGAAAGTACTACTATATCTACAGAATTAGACTATGTCTATGATCCATTGTTGGTGTTCGACCATCCGTAATGATTGGCGATGCAAGTATTTGTGCTACAATTAGCGCACGTAGATGATTCCGCTGTTGGCTTGGCTTTGGGCGTATGCATTGTTTCCGATGTGGTTTTATAATAATGAAGTGATTACCGTTGATTTTAGATTCGAATGCTTTATGTATAGGGGTAAAATCACAGAGATATCTCTGTGAGAGAGATGGCAATCCTGTGCGCTGCGTACAAAACCTACTGTCGCAATCCAAGCTCACGCACACACAGTTAATAAAATAAAAACAATACTTCGCGTGGTGTGCGTGTCATGCACACAACGCATAGAGTGCAACTATTCGTTCGCACACTAGGTTGCAAGTGACGTTCGTACAGCACCACTATACACGCAATAATATGCGTTTACGATAGGGATTGCTTGTCGATAAAACGTGAAACGACTTGACTGTCGTTTTTACGCTTAATATACAAATACGCTACGATACAAATCTGTAGGCTATCAAATTTAAATGGTACATAGATTACAAAATATCAGATTATCTTGAAGATAAAAAAGCTTGGGACGGGTTTTTCTCCAGCTCAATAACTAACAATTAGATTGTTAGTTTAAACTTTAACCCGTCAATATAATAAATAAAAGGTATCAAAAATGACAACCTTTATCGACAAAGAACACACTCGAGGCACATCACTAACTCACGGCTACGAGCAGTGGCCACGCGGTTGAACGTATTCTGTTAGCTTCAATATGTTAATTATCCATTGCGGCATTAGAACTCAACGTTCGAATTGTCATAAGTACAGAGCAAGCATTGTATACTAAACGGATCTGGCTGAAAGTTTGCATACTAGGTCTGGAATAACACATAATCTACTTTTTATCCCGAACCCCTTTTTATCGAACAAAATCAGTTCCCGTGGGACTGCCGTACGAAGCCGCAGGGCGCAGCCAGTATCTCATAAAATTATAATCCAAACTATAGCACATGAAATGGAACGGCGGCGTTAGGGTGTTAATAGACCATCGCCAGCGCCATTTGCAATACAAATCTGGCGAGGTTCCGCCTAGCTGTCCCTTTTGTTCCCAGCATTATCATAATAGGTAACTATCTCTTTTTATTAGAACTATTATGGGTGTGAAGACTGTGTAGGTAGGTTCACCCTCTCCTCAGGCTTGCCATTAAGAGTGTGCAATAACGCCGCTACTAGTTTGATTTCGAGCGGGATGACAAGATATAGTTTTTCTCGCGAGTGAGAAGTACAGAGCAGAGACGTACACCGAATTTTCTATGCGCCAAAACTGTTTTTACCTAATTACAAGTTAATGAAACAACCAATCCAAAAATTAAAAGACACTAAAGAAATACTTCTAGATTACTACCTTCATAATTAGGGTAATACGACTTCAATTCTTTACAGATTATGAGATAAATATCGATTTCGAAGTACAAAATTGCCTAAATTGCATATGTCACTCTCGCGGACGACCTTTGTGCAGTGGCTAAAAGTCAAAATTCTGAGATTCAAAAAGTACGATCGAACGAGTTCGATTCAAAGGACAAACGTTTTGAATGAGCTCATATTGTAGTACAAGAGATACAAAGGTGTGTCATCTGTACTACCAGTAGTTCTTAGTAGAACTACGGGGCCAATGTATTAGTCCTGATCAAATGTGTTTTTTTGTATCTTAAACGATTAATGTCCTACTGCTGCAAAGGGTTCCTTTGTCAGTATTCATATCACACGGCTTTTTTATTTTGGTGTTCGAGTGCTGTACAAACAAAAAAATAATCTTCCATGATTATAATAATCCATGATACAAGCTCAGCATACTTTAACCCTTCGAAATCGAACGGTATCTGAATATTGAACAAAAGCTGGTCAAATAACTGCAGTAGGAAAGGAGATGGCCATTTAGCCAGCATTATTTATCCCGGCAAAATCGTTTACAGAACTCTGTGGCAGAGGTTTACCCAGCAGCTGGACTTCCAACAACTATCCAAGTGCTTAATTAATGATCCCTGGAGTGGGACACGTTACTAAATAACCTAAGAGCTCCTTCACCTCCGATTACCTCTGTGGAGAGGTGGAGGAAGGTCCACCTGCGACGCAGTAGATTGCAGATTTGAATCGCGTCTCGGGACAATTTTTTGTAAGATCTGTAGATATTTGTTCAGGGTTGTTCTAGATGTTTTCTGTGTTAAACAAAAAATGATATGTATGTAGTGTATTGTATTCTGTATATCAGTTATTATAATACAAGCTCTGCTTAGCTTGGGCATAGATGATGATTTGTGAATTGTTCCATCACATCCACAGCCTGAGTCGGTCCACTGCTGGACGCAGGCCTCCCCCTGATAAACGCCCTCTTGGCCTCTAACTCATGGGGGTAATGCCCACAATCCCCACGCTGGGCATGCGGGTTGGGGATCGCAGTTTGGTGGAAGATTTGTTCTGCAGGGGGCTTCTTCATATAATAAATAAATAATTGTTCCATATTATTTATTTATTATATGTTTAATTTATTATTTACACAGATAGTTGTTGTAAGTCCAGTGGCTGGACTTATAACAACTATCCAAGTAATTAATATGCCCTGGAGTGGGATACGTTACAAAATAACCTGAGAACTACTTCACCTTAGCTGAACTCTGACTGCGCGAGTTTGCGGCGGAACTTCGCTATGTTTCAGCGAACTTCGTGAAAGTTTAGATTATCGCTTGGTGTAGTGATTCCCTGGACTTGTTACGGACAAATTGACAGTTTTTTGTCGAAGAAATCTTCATACAACAGCACATACTCGTAGTATAAAAAATTCTGTACCATGTCTATAGAAATTTGAGAAATTAGAGTATTCCCAATCCATAAATTTAAGACAAAACTGAGTAGGTGGCTCATAGATAAATGTTTGTACGAAATGAAAAAATCTTTGTTTATTCTACTTTAACTTTTGTTTTGACACGAAAGAGAATTTTGAAATAAATAACTGAGCGATTTATGCAAAAACAGATGTCGAAAAACCTTACCGTACAACGTTACCTATAATTTTGTAATATTCTTATGTGTATTATGATTAACATTTTATCGAAGAATGCACTTCTTTTATCTATCTTTATTACCGAACAACGTTGCTATTATTTTTATTTTACTCTAATATTACGGACATTGTCAAAATTATGTCAACCCAGACGTAGACGCCATTAATAGAAGAAAAGGAAGAAGAAGAAATTACTTTTCCATCCCACCATCTCGGAAAGAGTATTTTTAATCTTCAATATCTGAGTGGAAAAGCCGTTTTTATTCTCTAGAGGATAAAGTAAATTGAATTTAGAACATCGTGTGCACTAAACCTATTTACTGCTACCTCTATGGTGCCGAATATTTATCATACAATTTTTTTTTTAATTTGTTAAAAACTAAAACTCGGAACCTTCTTGGTGTTCTTTTTTCAATTTGCTTTGTACGTGGTTCTTTACGCGGCATTTTTTCACGTCATTGTTAAACCTTATATTAAAAACAAGAAACTTGAAAACAAGTGAAAAAACTAAAATGAGTGATTCTAGCGACGAGGAAGTTTGTTTTTGCATTTAGTCATTTCCTCGCTGAGGTGGAATGAAAAGTTACGTGTAGCACTCGAGTGCAAAGATTTTTCACCTCGTGCTCTTTTGATTCCCTCGCTAACGCTCAGGGTTCTAATTTTAGAATCCTTCGCTTGCTCGGTCATCAAAATTGAACACGCGGTTAAAAAGCAACTTTGCACTCTTGTATAACAAATAACTATTAAAGATATGATTAAATTTATGGATGTCTCTCGTTAAGTGATGAAACATTGGTGTTCTTCCAACACGAACAAGGTTCGTAGTTAACGCGCTTACATTCATAATGGAGTAAGCCTAGAATCTTTGTAAGTAAATATATAAATAAATAAATAATGCTGGACAATTCACACAGCATTATCTAGCCCCAAGCTAAGCAGAGCTTGTGTTATGGGTGCTAGATAACTGATATACATAATACAATACACTACATAGATAGATATATATATTTTTTTATTATACATAGAAAAACATCCAGAACGCCCTGAACAAATCTCTGCAGATCGTACACACATTTGTCCCGAGGCGGGAATCGAACCCGCAACCTCCTGCGTCGAAGGCAGATCTTCGCCCACCGTGCCACAGAGGTCGTCTCGTTTTGTAATGCGCACAAGTATTCCGTTCAAAAAACCAGCTTCCTACTTACTCCTGTACAAATCGCTCGTAAGATCTCAGCTAGAATACGCGACTGCCGTGTGGAACCCCTACTACGATAAATATAGCCAACAGCTGTTTGAGATAGTGCAACGTAAGTTCTTAAGGTCCATGAACTATCGTTGTTTTCGTTCTAAGTCCTCCTAAGATAACCTTTTAATTAAATATAATATGCAAACTTTAAATATGAGAAGACGGCTCTTAGACCTAATGTTATTGTTTAAAATCTGTCATTATAATTTTGACTGCAACACACTTATGAATCAACTATTCCTCCACATAGGTACCTTATCGCTCCTACAAACGCCGGTGAGCGTGCCCCTCTAAATAAATAAAATAAATAAATAAATAGATAATAATTATCGTGTACAGTAATCAATAACTAAAAAATAATATAAATTATAAAATAATATTGCTTCTAAACAAAGTTTTTCAAATTAAAGTCATATAAAATGAATAAAAAAATACAATTAAAAAATTACCTACCCAGATTTAATTTAATTTAATTATATCGATTACATTTTAATATTATTTTAAAAATATATTTAATTAGACAAAATTAACTAGATGTCATAAATTTGTTACTAATTACAATAGCATTCATTCTATAAATAAATATAACTTTACGTCGATTAAAATTATAGTACATATTTTTGTTGGTTTGGACCCCTTTCGGGTACAGGCCTCCTCCAGTTCATATACATTATAATCGCAGTTTTTTTTAATCTAGCGTTGTCCTGGTAAGTTGCCACGTTTTATCTTGATTTTATCTAAATTATTCTTCTTATTCTTCCATTGGCATTCGGCGAAATATAAAATACTAAACGTTGAATGCATTTTCTGAGCTGGAGGGTTTCGGTCTAGCTCTCCCGCGGTGACCAGCCGTATTGGGATGCTTGTTTACGATTTTGTGTTATTTAAATATTATTTTTTTAGTATTTGAAAGAGGTGGCGCTATCTGCTTTTTGTGTTTTAGGTATTTCTATTGTATGTGTCGTTAAATACTGCGTTATGCTTCTGTTTTCGTTGTATATTTTATGTTTTTTTGCAGCTCTCTTAATGTCCTTTTTGCTCATCTTTGGGCCATTTTCATTATGTAATGTCCTCTCAAAATTATTTTCTTTATTACGTATTTTTTTCAGCGGAGAGGTAGGTGCTCGAATTATCAGCTTATTGTATCTAATAAACGCTTGATTTCCTTTTTTTAATTCGTTTTTCAACTGTTCCTGTAACTGTTTTCTTTCTTGTAGGATTTTAGGTGTAAAATCTTCTTTTATGTAGTAGCCAGATTGTTTAAGTTTGAGTTTATTTTTTAGGATAAGAATTTTCTTGCTATAAGTTGAAAATCCCACATTTATGGGTCTTGGTTTCTCTCCTTTTTTCCCTATGCGTCGTACATGCTGGATTTCGCTTGCATTACTTTTTAAGTGTAGGTCATTGTTCAAAATATTCAGCATTAATGTTTCCAACTCTGTATAGGATTCTTCTTCCTCCGGTACACCGAATAGCACCAAGTTCCGGCTCCTCACTTCTTTTTCGAGATAGTCTAGGCGTTCCTCCTGTCTCTGCTGGTTCATTTTTAATTCGTCAAGTTGTGGTTGAAGCGCGCTTATTTTTCTATCCAGAATATCAATTTTTGATGAGAGTTTGTTGTTAATGTCCTGAATCTGTTGTCCAATCGCAGTTTTATGAGATTTTGTTAAGCTTTCATTAATTAATGTCCTTTGTTCACATAAAATATCTTGGATTCTGAATCGGAGTATAGCATTATGTATCAACTATCTGTTAAGTACCGTTTTTGCCCTACTATGTAATTGTCACAATTCGTGGACAACGGGGCTGATTATACTTAGAGTAAGACTACTTAAGTTTAATTTTCTTAACTGTAAGATCTGAGTATAATTGTTTGCTGTCGTGAATAATATAAAATAAAGCTCTTACCTTCGCACTCTTCTCTCAGCCACATACTTCAGCCGATCGTTGTCCCTCCCGAACACCCTAACGCGGTCAGCTCCCTCCAGCACGCACTCGGGGTACTGGAACAGCACCTTGACACCGTCTCCGCAGGGGAACACGGAGCCACCGTGCACGTTCAGCACGAATTGTTCTGACCAGTCCGCCTGCAATGGACAAAGAAGTCGTTTAACGAAGTTTCTTTAGTGGATTTTAGGGAGTCAGAGTCAAATCGTTTATTTCTTTAAACTTACAAAATAAGCTCTTAGACAAGTCATTTTTTTTACTATATAAACAGCTTGATGAATAAATAAAAATAAAAAAATTGATAAATAGTTATTACTATTAAATAAGAAATAAGTTGCATTTGACTCTAATTTAATTCAGTTTTTTGTCCACTTGCGGAATAAAGGGTTTTATTCCCGAAGGATGAAACAAGTCCGTCTGTCAAAGGTCTCTTTTTCATGAAGCGTAAGAGATAGACTTGCCAGGTGGTGCAGGTATGGAAATTGGACCTCCCGCAGAACAATTCTACCACAAAACTGCGATCCCCAACCCGCATACCAGCGTGGGATTATGGGTGACAGCGATGAGATAACAGCCAATAAGACGCTTATCAGGGGGAGGTCATGAGTCCAGCAGTGGACCAATATAGGCTGTTGAGGGAGAGGAAGAACTAGACAGCTTTAGCGAGCGTCCACCCACTAAGCCTTACTAACATTTGTAGAATGAGGAGGTACTTTTAGCCTTTTTCCAAACTCTTGCAATCGTCTTGCTATGTCTAGAGGTGAAGTGAGCGTCAACATCACAATATATTTGGTGGTAAAAGTTTGGATTTTCAGATATATTATGGATGTTTGAATGTTTGATGACTTATTCACGCTAAAACTATTAAAGGATCGGGCTGAATTGCGTAGATTTAGCCTGGAATCAAACATAAATTACTTTTTACCCCATAAATAGTTCCAGATAAAATAACAATAAAATAACATTTACTTAAGAACAACGCGTGCTAAGCTGCGGGTGGAAACTAGTAAAGTCATATCAACATTAGAAAAATATCACCTACACCTATCAGCAAGAAAAATAATATCACAGCATTAATACCCAGCAACATACCTACACACTATAAAAATATCATTTCGAGACAATCTACATAAAAGCTCTCGAGCTTTAAGTAACGTTTTATTGCTAGAGTTTTATAGAGCGATGTTGTTATATTTTTATGGCCATATTTTTGCAATAACCGAAGAGATTCGTAGCGGCTTGTCTTTAGTATCTCATAATGTGGGCTCAAAAAGTCGAGATAACTTTTATGAGTTTGTATTTCATGTTTACAACATAGATCATCAGACCTCTTTTGAGTCAAGTGTAGATTGACATCTATTTGACCTGAATACAGATTTTAATCTTTGTGTAAATAAAATAGCTGACAGACGCGTTTTCTTCCCTTTTTTGGTTTATTTTTCTTAAAAACATAGTTCAGATTAACGTTATGAATACATGTGATATAAACAGTGTATAAAACCTTGTCTACGTAAATAAATTGTTATGTAAGATGAACAAAAGGGACGAATCTGTCATAAATCAAGGTTTCAGCAAAATATTAATGTCAAAATATGAAATAGATATTCTTAGAATATCCTAGTATTAATGTAAACAAGTAAAATACGAAACCTCGTTAATGGATGAAATGTTGGTGATCTTCCAATACAAACTGAAATAGGCTCGTTAACCCGCTTACATTCTTATAGAATTCGTATCGAACGTTTTAATAGTATACTACAAAATAACAACTTCAATTATGGATGGTTTTCTCATGGATTCCATTATCAAAACTGGACAAAATTGTAACAGGACCCGGGAAGCACCAGCTTTCAAATAAAAAAAATCATGAAAATCGGTTCACTCAGTCAAAGTTCTGAGGTGGGTACAAATAACATAAAATACAGTCAAATGAAGAACATCCTCCTTATATGAAAATTTATTCATTAAAATTATCCTAGTACATATATCCAGAAAATGCTTATTCATATCCCAAGAACCCGACTACCTTTCCCAAGTAGAATCTGCCCCATCAAGTTTCTCATGTGATACAATTTCCCCGCCGCCATAAATCTAAATAAATAGCGATACCTTTCTTCGGGAGTTCGAGAGAATTAAACACAATTCCAATAAGTATAAAGGATATTCGAATGCTAAAGTGTTAAGTAGAAATATTATATCTACCTTAATATTAAAAGGCTGTTTGGAAAGCAAACTGTGTGTAATGTCGGTACTACTACTGTAGGTAGACTTGTGAAATTCGTAACAGAATAGATTTTTTATAATAACGAGACGAGATTTTCAAGTTAAGTATACTGACTCATATTTGAGTCAGGTAATATGATAAATTAATAACTGGGCAATTCACACATTTTGCAAATCTAAAGTCACATCCCACTTCACACTAATATTATAAATGCGAAAGTTTGGATGTTTGGGTGGATGTTTGTTACCTCATCACGCCTAAAATACTGAAGGGACTGGAATAAAACATAGGCTACTTTTTATCCCAGTACCTGGATAACATTATTATGTTATAGGTAAATTTTGCTTTTAAAAAATTATAGTAATACTTATTAATCGCCGATAGATGTCAGGAAGAGTAATTTTTGCAGTTTAGTCTTTACATTGATGAGAATAAAGTTCATTATTGAAAACACAAATAAAAATAGTATTACTTTTCGCCAATAGATGTCAGGAAAAGTCAATTGATAACGATTAAGTTGATGAAAGTTTATTGAAAAAGCGAATAAAACGACATTTTCTAAATATTAATCCTAGCTAGATCGATTTATCGCCCCCAAAAGCCCCTGTAAACTTATACTAAATTTCATGAAGCCGTTTCCGAAATTCAGATAATAATATATATTTATTATGCTAAAAATAGCTAGTTTAAAGGTATTATATTAATCAGTTTCAGTGGGATAGAAATCACCTTTTAACATTTCCATAGAAGCAACGCGTGTGAAGCCGCGGGGCGCAGCTAGTTTTATAAGTTTCCTGCGGAAGGATTACGACCTCCGAAAGACGTTGGATGCGGTAAATCGAAGAGAGGGAGACCTATGTCCAGCTGTGGACTAATATAAAATGATGATGAAGATGATGAAGTGTACAGAAAATGTTATTGTAGCTAGAGCTCAATACGATAATTTCAGAAATCCACCGAAAAATTTGCCTGCAAACGTTTTTGAGTGCACTCGAACACACAAACACGAAATCCTTTGTTCTCGACAGTACATAGACACTCGAGGGATAAAATATGGAGTAATCCCGGAAGTAACCTGCTCTCGTAAATATTTATCGAAGTTTACTCGAGTGCTTACGAATATGTTTATGGGTGTTTTTAATAAATACGACTGAGCATTCCATTTTCCCTCGCTCCTGTGATTTTAGGGAAAATCTTCTATCAAGTTAATTTGATCAAAGACACGTTTGGGAGCGGTTGTATCAAAACGGATCCGGACGTTTTTTGAATACGATACTTAGCAAGTACTTATACCCATTTATTTTGTATGACTTTGTTACGTTTCATTTGTGGACAGTCCAATTGAACTGTTACTTGTTAATAATTAAAAATTAAACGTTACAAATTCGTCGACGTCACGTCGTGAAGTCACGTCACCCAATTTAGGTTCTGACTGAAAACCATTGGTTAATTAAGCGTGATTCTTACCTTGATTTATAGGATTACTAGCTGCGCCCTGCGGTTTCGCCCACGTAGAATTTTTTATGTCACATCCCACGGGAACGGGATTAAAAGTCCTATGTCCGTCTCCTGGTTCTAAGCTATCTTTCTACAAATTTTCAGCCAATCTTGAGTTATAAGTAGTGTAACTTACGCGACTTTCTTTTATTTGATAGTGCCTCAATAAATATCCGGATGCATGGTATAAAATTATTGAGGCTTGTTGAACTGAACAAATGATTTCTTGATGATGCCGGCGTCGTCATATTATTCCCATATATATGTATAGCAAATGATTTATCATGATACAGGGCGCTGTATCATGATAAATCATTTATTCAGTCGCGGCTTCGTGAAAAGTATGTGTTATTCCAGGCCTAGAACTTCAGCCAGCAAAATTTCAGCCCGATCCGTTCAGCTTTTGCGTGAAAGAGCAACAAACATACATAAAGACATGTCATGTTTACAAACTTTCGCGTTTATTATATTAATAGGATAATATGCCTTGCCACCGTCAGTTACTAATGTTCTGAAGCCTTTTGCTAAATATATGGATAATATCTGTGCCTTGATGAACGAAGTGGCAAGGTCCTGCGACGACGACGCCGGCATGGCAGTACCAGAGTCAGAGTCAAATCGTTTATTTCTTTAGACTTATAAAATAAGCACTTAGACAAGTATTTTTTTCTATAAAAACAGCTTGTTATTACTATCAAATAAGAAATAAGGTGCAGTTGAGTTAAATATTTTTTTTGGGAACTACGCGGGTGAAACCCTAATAGTCTTGAATAAACAGCCCAGGGTCATTGTCCTATCACGTTATTGAAGTGCTAATTTACAGGCCTCCTACCTTGATGAAGGAAGTAGCGAGATCTTGAGGCCCCGCCGCCGCAGCTGGTCGCAGCATCAACTGTCCTATCATGTTATTGAAGCGCTATTCTACAGGCCTCCTACTCCTACCTTGATGAAGGAAGTAGCGAGATCTTGAGGCCCCGCCGCCGCGGCTGGTCGCAGCGTCAACTGTCCTATCATGTTATTGAAGCGCTATTCTACAGGCCTCCTACCTTGATGAAGGAAGTAGCGAGATCTTGGAGGCCCCGCCCCGCCGGGGCTGGTCGCAGCGTCAACTGTCCTATCATGTTATTGAAGCGCTATTCTACAGGCCTCCTACCTTGATGAAGGAAGTAGCGAGATCTTGAGGCCCCGCCGCCGGCTGGTCGCAGCATCAACTGTCCTATCATGTTATTGAAGCGCTATTCTACAGGCCTCCTACCTTGATGAAGGAAGTAGCGAGATCTTGAGGCCCCGCCGCCGCGGCTGGTCGCAGCGTCAACGCGTAGTCTCCGGCTTGGCCGAACAGCTCACAGCGCAAGGTCATTGTCCTGCGGCCTGGGAAACCGTGCATCTGTGACACAAGAAATTACACGTTAGATGTAGCTGTTAAAAATATGATTCGTCCACATGTTTGCATAGCCATCACACGTCCTTTCAAGTGAGTCAAAGATCAAAGTCAAAGTCAAAGTCAAATCGTTTATTTCTTTAGACTTACAAAATAAGTACTTAGACAAGTCAAATTTTTACTATATAAACAGCTTGATAAATAGTTATTACTATCAAACAAGAAATAAGGTGCAATTGACTCTCATTCACTTCAATTTTTTGTCCACTAGCGGAAGAAGTGAAAAAGAAACCACTAGCAAGTTTGTCGCTTATCAACTAATACAATCTTAGGATAACTTAGTCTAACTGGTCTTACATACTATTGTCTGTGTGGAACTGGGCGACATCCGGCCAAGCATTAACATCATTGACGTAGTCATCTACGGAGTAATAGGCTTTCTTGTTAAGATTTCGTTTAATGTACAGTTTAAATTTACGAATAGGGAGTTCAGTTGCTTCAGATGGAAGCTTATTATAGAATCTTACGTAATTGCCCACAAATGATTTGCCTACCTTTCGTAATCTATATGATGGGATGTGTAATTTGTTCTTGTTTCTTGTATTTTTATTGTGAACATCACACCTTTTCATAAAGTTATCTCTGTTTTTGTATGTATGTGATCGCCATGACTTGGGATACAAATCGATCACATTTGGTCCACATTAATATCATTGAATATTTTTTGACTAACATGGTTACATTTAAGCTCAACCTCAACCTCAACAGCCTATATTGGTCCACTGCTGGACGCAGGCTGATAAACACCTTGTTGGCGTTTATCTAATGGGTGGTAATGCCCATAATCCCCACGCTGGGCATGCGGGTTGGCGATCGTAGTTCGGTGCACCCACGGGAAGAGATGAGGTGGTGCAAATTCTAAGCCAGCACCACACAACAGATTTTATCTAGGTAGTTAGAATTTGTGAAGAATATAATTTATTGATAGTGGTGTCTATTCAGGTGTCGCCAAAACTATACTAAACCAATTCGACAGGAATAAAATGATATCCTTATTATTTTGATCGTTTTGACAAGGATGGCGACATTTTTAGTTTTGTCGAATTAGTTTAGTTTAGTTTTCGTGACATTTGAATTGACACCAGTATTATTTATGTGACATGAATAATTCAAATCTGTTTTCATGGTAACTAACATAGTACATAGGTACGTTGTACTAATAGTTTGAATTTGAATTTAAGAAATTGGAAAATATGGATCCACAGAAGAAGCGGTTCTAAGCTTTGAAAAACTGTCAACATTATCTAAAAGGTAAAAGCTTCTATTACGTTTGCATCGTTAAACGGAACGTTAATAAGTTTGCACCATTAAGTCTTAGTACATTACCGTTCACTACTTATCTGATAGTGTTCCCTTTTTCAGCAAAAACTATTTGCTCCAGTTATTATCCTCCTCTTAATAAAAATCGCCTGATAAGAGCCCTCAGAAAAACTGCCCCATCCGTTAAAAATGTTAAATCAGCCCGCAATTTAAAACCGCTTCATAATGCCGATTAATATCACCTAGAGCTCTGCATTTTCTTTATTAAGAGCATAAATCTGGAATCTCATTTACCTGAGCAAACGAATGGGTTGTGTGCAAAGCTATTTCCCACCCGTCTCATGGCAACACTATTAGCGCCAGTAAAATATTAACTCATTACTCTGAAGAGACAATCCCGATATATGGCGGCTTATAAATTAACATAAATTTGGTAAATGCTATCAAGTTTACCCATTTTCTTGGTAAATTAATTAAACATCGAAAGGAGCGAGGATGTAATAACTTTGTTGCTTTGAAGGAATATTCAATGGGTGATAATAACACCCAGTTTATTTATGTATAAAAGACATGTACATAGTCTGCGTTAGCTCAATCATTTAACTGTAAATTCTAGTTTTCATTTGTTTCTATTATTTAATTGTAATTTTGTGTATGTTGGAAATGGGCTTTTATTGTATTTTATTATAAGGTATAGGTAAAGGCACAAAAAAACAGCATTACTTACTTACAGATGATCGTATATGAACCGTAGAGCGTAGGTAGGTATTTATTTCAACACATATAAATATATAAAATAAATAACAAAAAACACCAAATATACTCAGGGAGAGCAAATAAATTAAAGGAATTTCTAAGACTAACCAATACTCGTAGTCCCGGATTACCCACCACAAAGTCAAACAAGACTTTTTTAAAACCTGCTCATTGTCAAAATGAATTCGTCATTCTTTAATCACACTAATATTATAAATGCGAAAGTTTGTATGGATGGATGGATGGATGTTTTTACCTCTTCACGCCAAAACTACTGAACGGATCGGGCTGAAATTTAGCTCACAGGTAATTCCTGAAATCAAACATAGGCTACTTTTTATCTCGTAAATTAGTTCCCGTGGGATAAAAATCACCTTTAAACGTTTCCATAGAAGTCGCTGGGCACAGTAGTAGTTTATATAGTAAAAAAACCTCTTAAGCTTAGATACCTGTTCAGAATACAGCACATGAGCGTGCGAGCTGGTATTCTTCCCGTCACACAGCACTGCACCACCGCTCGAATGTCCGCAGTACAACAACTCCAGCCAGAAGTCTGCACTCGACTCCACTGGCGAACACACCACTCTCGGAAACTCAAGTATCGCAGTCACCTGAATAAAAATAATTTAGTGAATAGGCATTATCTTACATCTATCGATACAAGACACCACAATTTTGTTTTTACATTTAATTTACATTCATAATGAATTCGTCATACTAAGAAAGTTTTTGTAGTAACAAATGTACTCACCTGCCGCTCTGGGTACGTCTGTATCTGTTCTGGCGTCACGTCGAGGTTGGCTGTTGGCCAGAGCACGTCAAACTTCCACGTTTTGACGACGCTGTCACCCGTGTCCATTATACTACCGTCGTCTACATCGCGTTTCACTACACGTGCTTTATCACTACTATCTGCATTTGTATGTTTAGTTTCACGTTTCACTTTTATATCACTTTTATAAGCATCACGTTTGTCATAGCTGTTTTCGACTTCGATCGTGTCAACTTTACTATTGTCTTCATCAATATTTTTGGTTACTTTTGATTCACGTTCGCGTTTCACATCACCACCACTCATACTCACTTCTGAATCACCTTCATCATTCTTGACTTCACGTTTCACTTTATTACCACTTTTACTCGCATCACTACCATCAACATCACGTTTATCGAAACTATTTTTGTCTTCAAACGTGTCCGTATTATTGTCATAGTCTGTAAGGAAGCTGTCCTTGTCTGCGATGAGTTCTAGATAGTAAACACCTCCTCGGCTGAAGTACCCACAGGGGAGGGTGACTCGGCTCTCAGCGTCCAGGGCTAGAGGGAGCGTCGCGAGGAGGATGCGACCTTCGTCGTCTTCTCTGGCGAGACGGACCCTCAATCCTGGGCCGACTGCGCCGTGGACCTGGAAAAAATATATTTTATTTTATTTTAACAGTTAGTTCAACCTACAGCACATCAGAACGTATAAGCTAGATAAATATTTTTTGCATAAGTGATGCTAAGTCCACCAGCCTCTTACAGGCTGACACGTACTTTAAGTAGGTAATCTAATACAAAGCAGAAGGGATTGTAAAAAGCGATTGTTAAAATATACTTCAGTATAAACTGACTAAAACAAAAAACAACAAAATACATCATGAAAGTACTTAAGAGAATAATGATAACAAAGTAGTAACAAAAGAATTAAGACAAGGATAAAAACAAGCTTGATTAATGTGAAGAGAACTCCATTTTCCCGTTTGGTAATAAGATCGATTGAAATAATGAATCAAACCCCAGCAAGTGACTTCGAAAGCTGACAAGACTATCAGAGTGAATATTCAGTAGATTACATTTAATATGAAGCTTACATAATGCATAATCTAAGTCATTAATGAAGTAGTATCATAGTATTAGTAATATGACCGTATTGACAATACCCGTAGCTATGGAAGTGGATATTATAAAATACTGTGTAATAAATCCAATATTTACTTCCTAGGGTGTCTATTCAGGTGTTGCCAAAACTTGACTAAACGTATCTCACAGGACTAAAAATGATGCTGCTATGTATGCATTTGTATGTGTGCACACCGTCAAAGAAACCAGTGAGCTAATGGAATTTGTTATTGCAAACTTTGCACGTATAGTTAGAAGAACGACAGTCCGTTGTTTTGTGATTATTGAAACCACAAACCGCGCACTTTTCACTATTTTGACGTGATTGTTTCGCGTTGTTTTTGTTTCTTTGTTGAATTTTGAACACGGCGGCGTCCTGATTAGCGTTGTTGATGCTGGTCCCCGCCGCTGCGGCGCCCATGCGCGCACAGCGTACGCTTTCCGCCAGGTCAACAGCTTAACTCAGCGTCAAGCCCTTTACGTCTTGAGCGAAGAGTTTATCTCGTTCATGCCCCGATAACATACCCATGACGAATTTATCGAGAACATTCTCCTCCAGAACAGTGAAACCACAATGCGCAGCAAGGCCACGTAAGCGCGCGGCCCGTTGCGCGGGAGATTCGCCGGGTTGCTGCACTGCCGTATAAAACTTGTGCCTTTCTGCAAATCCACAGCGTTTTGTAGTGAAATGCTCGTCTAAAATTTGCAAGATACTCTCGTACTCCTTGGGGTCTATCTCGGATGGCAAAGCTAGATTGCACGCTAACTGGTACAAGTTCTCTGTGAGCGCGCTCAACAGAACCGCTTTTCGTTTCACACCACTTTTGTCCGTTTCATTGTCCAGGCTGTTGGCGATGAACCATTGCTGCAAACGACTTCTGTAGATCTTACAGTCTTGCATTTGATGGCCAAAATTTGAAACATTTCCGAAAGAATTTGTGCCGAACATTTTTTATTTTTTTTTATTTTGTGGGTAGATTGGATCGTCGTCAGTGGGATGTATAAGGACAGGTCAACTCAAAGACGGCCATTAGCTCACTGGTTTATTTGACGGTGTGCACACATACAAATGTATACATAACAGATGCCATACTTAATATTTTGATCGTTATGACAAGAACAGCTACTTTTTTAGTAGTATGAAATTTGTTTACTAGACTTCCTCCATCGCTTAAGTTCATCTGTAACTTTTATTTCTAGAACTAAGTAAGTATTAAATTTTGTTTTATATTTAGAGGAATGCCGCTTTCAAATCAACCAACTTGTTGGTTGGTACTAACCTGAATGTGGACGTCGCCCCCCAAAGCCACCAGTGCGGTGGGGATATCCACCCATACTTGGTTGAGATCAGTGCGCTCCTCGCTCGTGTATGGGTTCGCGAAGTTGGCGCCGCCTGTTAACAACAACATGGGACTAGTTAGGGCTAGTTTTCAACATAACAGAACAGAGATTTGTGGATATAATATATAATAGACCTCCCCATCGATTTCGACGAGACGGCGACCCTAGATATATGTGTGTGTACAACATACACACATATATCTAGGGTTAATTATTACATGTAGTGTTTAAATTGTGGAAACAAGCAAGAGCATGGTTGTCAAACTTTTATGAAAGATTTTTTGTATCCAGAAATTTGCGAATTTTTGGATTAGGTATATGCTCAGCAATTTTGACGCTAACTGTACTTTTCAATTTAGTTCAAAGGACATCATTCATTTTGGACCAAAAATCAAAAGTGCCGGCCAACGAATAATTTTGGTGTATTCCGGTTAAGCATAATTAGCACCATTTTTTGTTATGAAGGCTAAGCTGTAGGTGCAACATATGAATTGTTATTTCAAGTCAAAAATCGATATTTCATAATTACTACCAATTATTTTTTACGAATTATTAGGTTGTATTTACAAAATACACAATTTTTATAACCAGATAAGTTAATATTGTGTTAGTAAATGATATCTTGATATATTTTATAATGAACCTAAGGCTCTTTATGAAATCACTTACCTTATTATTGACTGAATTCGTTACGACTTACGAAGTATAAAAGTTGAGTTGACCCTCCCGCGCCCTGCCTAGAAATAACTGAATTATGCACTTAAAAGGGGACATTTTATTTACTCATATAAGTAATTGATATCCTTATAAAAAATTACTCATTTGGTTAGTTAGTGAAATATCGATTTTTCAGTAAATATCAGAAATAACGAATTTTTGACCTTATTTAACCACTTAAATAATAATAGTACAACATAGCCGTCATAGCAAAAAAATATCGAGACGTTATTTTCTACCGAAATGTGTAATTTTTTTTCGTTGGCCGGCACTTTTAACTTTTGGTCAAAAATGTATGAAACGTGATTGTTCTCCTTTAATTCTATACATGTTTCCACCAAATTGTGTGTTTTTGACGTCGTCGTTAAGAGCTTGTTGAAGCACTGAAACATGTCATATTACAGAGCAGCGAGGCCCGATTCTAGGAAATAATTTGAATTAGGTATAACGGGATGATATTGGATTTAAAGCCGACGCAGGAGGATGCTGGTTTGGTTCTCGCCTCAGGACAAATGTTCGTACGATCTGCAGATATTATTTAAGGGTGTTCTGGATGTTTATTATGTATAAAAATATCTATCTATGCCGTGTATTGTATTAAGTACCCATATCACAAGCTCTGCTTATCTTGGGGATATAGACAATGCTTTGTGAATGAAAATAACATAATTATATATGTATATGCCGTTATTAATGGATGTCTCGACTCAATGCGTCAAGCTGAAGACAGGACGCTATGGCGCTCATTAGGGGAGGCCTATGTCCAACAATGGACTGACATAGGCTGATGACGAATGAATGTAATGTCTGGCTAGTTTTTTCGACAAACCCAGCGAAAGGCGCATGGCAACAATAAGTAGTGAAATTATCTTGGCCGGCGTTATCATTGGACTAGTTTAGTAGTAGTGGAGTAGTTAAGGGTTTTATTAGTTACTACATGAAATGTTGCCAGTTTCGGGAAACCTTCCATACAAAACTGTAAAAATTACTATCGATTACCTTTTCATTTTTTTTTGGCCGAATCACTGTCACAGTTCTAACAAATTTAAGAGCCAGGGCCTCGGTTAAAATAGGACATGTTTGTGAAAACAATTATTATTTCTGTAAAAAACATGTTTTCATTCGTCGGTGAAAATGTTCATGATTTACGAGTTTGTTGCTGTTTCGACCACTTTTCAGTAGATTCTGAATAATCCAGATTCCGTTATTGATGTTTTATTCATGTTTGTAATTGCTTGTACATAAATAAGTTATTGGATTGTTCGGATTGTACCACTGTTTGTCTTTTAAGCATGGTGCTTGGTACAGTCTCTGTGTATGTAAAGAACATAGCTCTTACATAAAGCACAAAATCATTTAGAAAAAACTCGTAAAATTATTCAATGTTTGGTATGTGCTATCTAGAGCTAAAGCTGAACACTGAAACAAAAGTGAAATTACAAGAACTAAAATATGAGTATGATCTATCTACCCCGAGTCAAAGTGCCGACGCCGTTACGTTTAACAGAGGAAATGGTAAAATCCGTAGTAAAGTTTGTGATACCTATTATAAGCTAGTCTTTAATGCCTCTGAGTTAGTTTTATTTTATAAGGATTAGGCAGAGATACAAAGTTGCCCTTTGTAGCCACCAAACTCTATTTTTTGCTATTAAAATATAACTCATAATATCTGTTGTACTTTTCTTGAGCGAGAAAATAGCCGATAGTTGTCGCTTACTCGCCGGTGGTGGGACAACTACGTAGGTACCTAAAATCAAAAATCATTAGTAAATCACAAGCAATATTTGGAAATTGTCAATGCTCGGAAACTTTTTTAGGTAACTGTACCTATTACTAAACATAACCTTTCATCAAAGGGGGAAAAGTGCGCAAAATGGCGTCACGGGACTCACGCCATAGTCCACTCAAAGTACAGGCTTGTCCACATTACGCTCATGCATTTATGTAATTTCATGTAAATGAGGCATAACGCAAATCCGCGCTTTGCGACGACACAGTGCGGGCAGATAAGCTGGATTTGTTCTAAGTTAGGAAACTTGCTGGTAAGCAGGTTTTATGCCTACTAACTACGGAGATGCAAGCTGTTTCTTTATGGTAGCGATAAAAGTGGGTTTACTTCTGCAATTTGTACGTTAACCATATATTACGTATTTCTTTAAGTTGAAGAAAGAAAATGAACAACAATTTTCGAGGACCTTTAGTTTTGCAAGAAGAAAAATCGGCCGACTGGTCAGCGTTGGATGTGCTTGGAAACTAATGTATGGAAGTTTTCTTTTCCGAGAACAATAGGTTTGGATGTAATGAGAATAAGCCAAGATTTTCGCGGACAGTTCTCATTCGTTCAGATATTGCGCGTGTTGCGCCAACCTCTTATAGATTGAAGAAAATGGTTTACAATTTGCGGCATCTTTCCGATCGGGTTGCAAATATAAATATACTAGCTGCGCCCCGAGGCTTCGCACGCGTTGTTCCTATGCACAGAGCTATATTCCTATGGAAACTTTTAAAGGTGATTTCTATTCACGAGAACTGATTAATGGGATAAAAAGTAGCCTTTGTTTGATTTAAAATTACCTGTATGCAAGATTTCAGCCCGATCCGTCTAGTAGTTTTGGTGTGAAGAGGTAACAAACTATTGTGATTTATTTCTTATGCTACGCAAAAATAATAAAATGCTCACTGAACGCCACTAAATGCTTCTTATAAGGATAAAACTAAGTTTGTTTACTTACTTACTGTGACATTTGCATGCTAATCTTAGTAGAACATAGTTGATACTACTATATTAATTACTAAAAAAATATTAATCTGTGTAACATAGTGTTCGAGCAAATAAACGATCTGTATCTTTATCCTATGTCCATTAGTCGAAGTTGTTAGAAAAACCGTAGCACGAATCATTCCACAACCTGAGGGTTTGTAAGAAAATCCCTGAAGCTGAGCAAAACGATTTTCTCTCCATCAAAATCCCACCAAAGACACTGGTCCAGCTGTCTGAATGACCTAGGGCTCAGTTATGTTGGAAAGAGCCTTAATTAAAGCCCTTTGTGATAACGTGGCTAATGAAGCGAGCGGGCGCCGCTGGATCGGAATCAGAGTTCATTATTTATGACCTTTATGATATTCAGCACTTTTTGCGTAGGTGGTGCGTAAATAGGTGTGGTAAAGTAACATTAATAACTGAACGTTTCACAGGATTCACTGGACATGAGCGTATATTGTGCTCTCTTTACCTGTCCTCCATAGGTACGTTTTAGTCATTTCGATTGTGATAAGTGATGATTTTAATAAAATTGTTTTATTGATTTAAATGATAATTTTGTCATTTAAATCAATAAATCAAAAAATCAACAACTCTAATATGGACACTTTAACTTACATTTTTGTATTCAATTTACTGTATCTGAATAAACGAATAGAATTAAATTGAATTGAATAATGAACCCTGGTTCATACATAAGTAAAATCTGTAGACATGGACCGTTCACTCAGCAGCACTTACTCAACGTTTTGCCTAAGTTTTGACTAAATATATATTTAGAGGTCTCTAAGTATTAAAATCTGTCCCCTTCCTCTACCCCACTTATATATTCAGCCAGACGACACTAAATAAGCGACAATAGACTAAAAGCGCTAATGTTTGTCGGAAAATGGCCATTTAGCTGCCAAGGGCGAGTCGCTGCCACGAAATATCTATGATTTATATCACCCAGTAGACTCACTAAAACCAATTGCTAAACCTACTAGACTCAGCTTGATTCTGCAATAGAGATGCTGCCAAAATAGGATAAATATTTTCATTGTTAGTATTATCCTTTCGTCACGATCAGCCTGTATTAGTCCACTGCTAGACATAGACCTCTTCAGATTCTGCCGATATACTTTCACAGATCGTCATTTCATATGGCCGGGGCGTCATAAACTACTGATGAGTCGCAGTCTCCACTCAAGAACTCGATTACCTCAGCGGTTGTTGGTTCTTCGCGAGATATAACCTGCCCACTGCCACTTCAGCTTGCAAATTCTTTGAGCTATGTTGATGACTTTGGTTCTCAGTCGGATGATTTCATTACGAATCCTATCGTTCAGAGAAAACTACTTTCGCTTTTATAATTTACTAGCTGCGCCCCGCGGCTTCGCACGCGTTGTTCCTATGAAAACATTAAAAGGTGATTTTCATCCCACGGGAACTGATTTATGGGATAAATAGTAGCCTATGTTTTATTCCAGTACCGTAAAATGCTCCAAGATTGCCGACACTGCCCAACTTTGCCTAAAATCAATAAATCGAAATATTTCCACAGCTGTTAGTTGTATTTGTCCATGGATCAAATTAAAATAAGCGTTTTGGTAAATGGCAACACCAAAATCTTTTTTATCTGTAGCAATTTAAAAATGAAATGTCAGTGTCGAATTCAGTGGCAGGCAAATCGGATGTTTTGTTTGGAGTGAACTTTGAAATTTGTTTGCGAGTATATTTACGCTTTATTTCATTACTGAGTAAGTCTTACAGCAAAGAAAACATGCTCTTTTCTCGTGTTCTGCTTATGTACTCCGTTTTATAGCACTATTAGTCCTTCAAATGAAAATAGGCAATGTTGGGCATGTTTTGAGCCTAAATTACAACAACTTGTTCTTAACTGGTATTTCAAGCCATTCACGAAATATCAATATTCATTGTCAATGTATTGAACGTGCACGTGAGGCTAGAAATCGTGGTATCCTATTTGATGATACTCTACGCTTCGAGAACCACATAAAGAGCATTGCAAGAAATTAACAGTATAAATAAGACTGAAGAGCAAAGGGAAGAAAAAACAAAGAAACGCGAGATAGAAACACAAAATAAAAGTTATGAGGAGATGTACAATGCAGGAGAAATAGTTTTGACCAGATATTACAAAGGCAAATCGTGGACATCTATAAACTGCATTTTATGTTTTAGCTTTTAGTGACAACCCTAACTTTTGTAGGTAAACCTTCGAAGAAGCTGTCGCAACTTTGCCTACCTCTACTAATATACGAGAATTCTGTAGTAGATACATGAATACCTCCAATACATGGAATGTATTTAATGCCTAACAATTCACTAATATACCACTTGTTTCTGTCATGCTTAGGTAAAGAAATATCCTACTAGGCAATGTTGCGGTTTTTACAGCAACATTGCCTACATCTTTAAACGCAAAATTTTAATGGTTCTTGTGATGTTTTAAGCAAATAACCACTCTAAACATGTGGCATAAAGTTGCCTTTTCAATGTGAGCTATAACGATATAGGTACGGCTTTCTTTATGTATGAAGAATTATTTACAAAAAATGTCAAAACTTAGGCAAAGTTGGAGCATTTTACGGTATTAGAATTACCTGTATGCAAAATTTCAGCCTGATCCGTTCAGTAGATTTGGCGTGAAGAGGTAACAAACATCCATCCATACATCCATCCAAACTTTCGCCTTTATAATATTAGTGTGATGATATAGTGTGATAGTGTAATGTGATGTGATGACTAATAATACCCCCGTGGCTTCGCCCGCGTGAAAACAGAAAGGCATTAATTCATAGTTTACTTAAGTTTATTTAAGTATACTAAGTTTTGAGTGAATCATACCGAGAAAAAATATTTTTCCATAGGGTACCATTCTTTTGAACCCTATCAGCTAGCTTTTTTAAATTATACAATCGTAGTATTTAACAAGCATTCACACTTTCGCATTTATGAAGTTAGTAGATCTTCATAATAATCTGTATACTAATAATAAAGAGGAAAGATTTCATTGTTTCTTTGCTTGCATTGCATAGGCTCCTAATCTACTGGACCGATTTAAAATAAATAAAGACGTGTGGCACTCGGGGACTGCCGCAGTAAAGCTATTGCAATGCCATCTAGAGGCGAGTTGCTGAACTAAAGAGACAAACGTCAAGGTTTTTTCGTTACGGAATTTCTGGATTCGGTCCCCGCGCTCAAGGCCCGCGATAGAAGCTATGCAATAGCTTAAAAATCTTACATAATTAAAAAGCTTACTTTTTAGGGAGTTACATAGGCTATATTTTATCCAAGAATTCCTATAGAATCAGGAACTAGGTGAGTGAAACCGCGTGGCGCTGCTAGTATGTTATAAAGTGAGCCTTCTGCATGGTATAGTATAGGGTATCATTATTTTGTGTCATGGGGGTAGTGTAGGTACTTTTAGGGTGCCAAAGTAAACGCGTAAGGACGACAAATATTTGCTGTTATAGCATGTTTAGATTGTGATCGCTAATTGCGGAGATAAGTAAGGACAATTTCTAGGTGGACCACGTGAAGTAAAACTGTTATATCGATTTTATCAATAGCTAGTCTGGATATTTTTGTTAAGTGCGTAATGCTCGTAATTTTGTGAAAAGGATAGGAATAGAATAAAGCGTTTATAAAACCGAGACAGAGCTACGTTTTTGGAACGTCTTAGCGCAAAAATCAAGATAAGAAAGAAGAAAGAAAGAAAGAAAGAAAGGTAGATGATATGATGAATGATGATGAGATATATGATAAGAAAAAGATAAGGAACAAGGAAACTACACAAATTATGAAGAATCTGGTTGAAAGAAACGAATAATTAGTAATGGCCTAAGAATCAAATTAAATTTCAATAGACCGCAGGGTTCCTGAGATCTCGACCTAATTAGGTGCGAAATAGTGCACATCCATATTTTTTTTATTGTATATTTTTGTTGGTCTTTGGAATTTCAAGCCAAGTTGTAAACTACTAGTTGGGTTTTTAAGGATAAATACTCATATATGTAAAAGAAAATTACAATCAAATAATAATAATAAAAATGTTCATTCAATAATTCAGTTGTCTTTTGTTTATATTGATTTGGTGTTACCATTTTTTTTTTCTTCAACTTCAAAAAAGGAGGAGGTTCTTTTGACTGGGTTATCCGATTTTGATATTTTAATTATTTGAAAGCCGGTGCTGCTTCTCATAAGGTCCTATTTCAATAGTTGGTCTAGTTCTGATAATGGCATCCATGAGAAAATCATATAATTAAGTCGGTATATAGTTTTTAAAAACAATCTAAATTTTTTGTTTTATTTATCCGTTTTTGTTGAGCTTTTAATCATAAATAACTTCTTATTATGAATCTTTATTGCCATAAAATATCTTAGATTTTAGAATCGAGCAGGTATAATTCCGTTTCAGTGGTTATTTTAGATGCTAGTTTAGTTACCCATCGTAAAAAAGTTAGTCAGTTGATTTAAGTACACATTTAATGACGGGTTTTACTCCGGCCATATAATATAACTAGTTCCCCCCCCCATCCTCCCCCCCTGTGTCTGCCCATCCGCTGTTTATATTGAAACGTTTTCAATACCATTGGAACTACTTTATAGGAATAATGATAATAATTATTTTGTTTTAAAAAACTATAAACCGACTTTAATTTTATAGTTTTTTCATAGATTTTCATGTATCCTATTGTCAGAAATGAACTAAGTTAAAATAGAACCACAAGGGAAGCACCAGCTTTCCTATGAAAAAAGAATCATGATAATCGGAACACCCAGTCAAAAATTCGGAGGTAACAAACATTAAAAAAAAATACAGTCTGAATTGAGAACCTCCTCCTTTTTTTGAAGTCGAAAAAGTAGCCTGTATTATTCGATGCCTAACTGTAAGTAGGCAAAACTTCAGCCCGATGTATTTAAGAGTTTTGATGTAAAGAGGTAACAAACATCCAAAATCAACACAAACGAACCCAGTTTTATATCTTTGTCTATCTCTCTTAATAAGGTTTGCTGGCAGAAAACTCTTTTTGGGATTAAGCTCCCATTTTGCCATTATTTTTCTATTAAAATATTTTATATATTGTATTATGTAGTGCAGAATTCATCCATCCGTACATCTAAAGATGCAAACTAATATTATAAATGCGAAAGTTTGTATGGATGTATGGATGGATGGATGTTGGTTACCTCTTCACGCCAAATCTACTGAACGGATCGGGCTGAAATTTTGCATACAGGTAATTCTAATCCAATCAAATATAGGCTACTTTTTAATCCATAAATCAGTTACCGCGGGATATACAGGTAAATCACATTTAAACGTTTACATAGGAACAACGCGAGCGAAGCCGCGGGGCGCAGCTAGTTTATAATCATCATCATCATCATCAGCCTATATTAGTCCACTGCTGGACATAGGCCTCCCCTAATGAGCGCCATAGCGCCCTGTCTTCGGCTTGACGCATCCAGCATCTGCCTGCAGTCTTTCGCAGATCGTCATCCCACCTGGCCGGAGGGCGTCCTACACTACGTTTGCCGAGTCGCGGTCTCCACTCAAGAACTTTTTTACCCAACAGTTGTCAGTTCTTCGCGAAATATGGCCGGCCCACTGCCACTTCAGCTTTTGCAGCTTTTGCAGCCGCAAAAGCTAGTATATAGTTTATAATATATTTAGGTGTCAAAAAAGGAATACAATGTGGGGCAAACGAGTAATTTTACATGTGGGGCAAAATTGGGGCGAATGGGGAACAAATTGATTATTCAAATATTTCTCTAGAGGTCTTATTGACGAACTGTAAACAACCCGTTTGAGAGAAACAAAGAACTGATTGCCCGAATCCCGAACAAAAAGCTGAGAACTCGTTGTGTTCATCAAAGGAACGGGGCCTTCGGGAAATCCAGCGAAATAACACGCCTAGATGCCAAATCAGGGTCGCAAGATGAAAATAAAGACATGGGTGTGAAGATCGATGGTGTGTAGTAAAAATGTTCTGTAATTCTGTAATTCTTTAAAGTACACAAATAATACATGGAATGAACTTATTTTAAAAGATATGTACAAAGGCGAGCTTAACCCTGATACAGAGTTTTCTTCCAGCGAAACCATAGTTATAGGAGAGGTTATGGAAAAGGTAGAGGAAGTGTACAAATTACAAATATAATAATAATATACATAATATGCTCATAATAAACATTCATAGAATAAAGTAAAAATAACTAAAATAGACCTAATAAATACCTCTATAAATAAATACACATTTATAATATCTATATTTATAAAAGAAAGTCGTGTTAGTAACACTATTTATAACTCAAGAACGGCTGAACCGATTTGGCTGAAAATTGGTGGGGAGGTAGCTTAGAACCAGGAGACGGACATAGGATAGTTTTTATTTCGTTCCCGGCTGAACGAATCTTGATGAAATTTGGCGGGGAGGTAAACGGTATCCCGGGACGGACATAGCTACTTGAATAGAGCGTGCGAAGCCGCGGGCAAAAGCTAGTATATAATATATATAAGGTTCTGGTATTAAAGAGTGCAATGACGCTGCTGAGAGCTGGATTTCGAGCGTGATGACAAGATATGGTTTTCTCGCGAGTGAGATGTACACAGTAGAGACGTGCACCGAATTTTCTACGCGCCTAACTGTTTTTACGTTATTACAAGTTAATGAAACAACCAATCGAAAAATTAACGACATAACTAAATAAATATTTCTAGGTTTTTTACCAAACCATAAACCGAAGAAAAAATCGTGGTGTTCCTGAGATAAATAGCAAAAGTAGTGCTATCTATTTTTTTCTTTATCTTTCTAAAAGTAGAAAATATCTAATTTTTTTTCAAAAAACGAACTATAGAAAAAACTTTCACCTATCGTGTTTTCCAAACACGTAATTCTAGATCGAAGTAACATTTCCCTAAATATGAAGGTTGTAGCTTTCACAGACTCTGAGATAAATAACTTTGAAGTAAATTACTTATGGATATTACACACTCTTAATCAGTCTTGTACAAGCCTTATTCACGGGACCCGAAGTGGATCTTTGCCTCCGATAACTATGATCGCTTGTTGTTTCGTTCCTTAGCCGTTTTTGTCCAGTAACTAAACGATCTGTCGGTCGTGCTTCGGATGACTATTTGCCTTCGGTTAGGTACTTGGGCTACCTACATGTTTGGCTTGGGCTACCCACATCCAATTAAAAAAAAAGTTGTTGCCGATATTAGATACTACATTTTCAAATCACTTTTAGCAACATACTTGGCCACGGGTTATATTGTTGGGTTTTATTCCTGAGCATCGGCTATGCCACTTCATACAAATCTCTGAAGCAAATCTGCTTATTATGGAAAATCCTGTACCTACATGTTATAATATATTTCTTCATTGCTGTGACACATCGGTGCATGTTTAATATGAAGGATATCTATGTGTTAATTGGTGTGATATCATAGTTCTTGCATTATTCTAATAATACGAGGTCCCTAATGATGAGTTTGTGACCCTCAGAAAAACAAAACTTAAAAGCTACAACAAACCACACAAATATGTAGTAACTAACCACTGTAACTTGATCTCTACGATATAACAGCTTTTAAGGAAATTCGAAACTTGCCAAAGACGCCAGGTGTCTTGACAATCTGGCTGAGGTAAAGCTGTTTGCACAAATTAAGAAGCATTAGGGCAAAAAGCAAGGATAAATTAGCATTGTACTTGGGTAGCTCCACGGCAGCTCTTATCTCCTGGTACCCCAATGAGAAATTTCAAGGGAATTGTTTTAAAATGCAAAAGTTTTGAAGTAAAGCTTTCGTGGACATTATATTTCTTTGTTTGGTTTTAGAAATCCTTCTGGAATTAAATAATTTACTGAGAACGAAAGTTTGGACAAATTTCCAGGACAATACTTTAGTAAAATTTCAGGGTTTCTTCACTTTATCACAGTAGGCTAAAAGGTCTTAGTTTCTATAAGACCGAATTAGAGGTATTTTCCCGATGTCTATCGCTTTTGTAGTAAAACTGATAACATCAAGGACATTTACAACGGGCAAGGACCCGTTTATGGTCATGCTTGTACCGCTGAAGCTGGGCAAGTGAAATGTGGGTATAACTTGGGGTATAACGGGGTAAATGGGTATAACGCATAACAGTATAATTAATTTTGTTTTAAAAAACCATAAACCGACTTAAATTTTTACAGTATTTTCTAGAATTTTCATGGATCCCAGTGTCAGAACCGAACAAAATTGAAATGGGACCACACGGGAAGCATCAGCTTTCATTATAAAAAATAATCATGCAAATCGGACCACCCAGGCAAAAGTTCTGAGGTAGCAAACATAAAAAAACAGACGAATTGAGAACCTCCTCCTTTTTTGAAGTCGGTTAAAAAGGAAGCAGATGCTCTTCTTCTCGATCACTTATTCAGCACTTACGACCTGTACAGGCGCTGATTTGTGGACGCTTCTTAAAAGCTGACAAAGTCCTCTGATTCTGTAATTCCTTATTGACCAGTCAAATACAAAGAATGGAACGTTGAAGCTGCCGCTCGGTATAACAGTCCATACAAAATATATGATGTGATATTAGTTGACCGTGCTCCCACCGATACTCGGCTTGGACCCGGCACGGTTTAGCGTGAGTCATACTTTATGATCAATTGATGATGATGTTACCTGCTATGAACAGCAGCCGCAACAGAGCGGCCAGCGGCACCGCGCGCATGCTGCGTCACCGCGCCATCGGCGTCTGCGTCACCGCGCCATCGCTGTCTGCGCTGTCCAAATCTGCAACAATACAAACAATGGGTTAGGATCATTGATTTATTAAAAAGGGAAGATAGGTTACGTTCTCCCATCGCTTACTCAAAAATTGGCATGCGTTACAACTACACGCAAACACACACGCTCACAGTTATATTTCCAGTCCTGTGCAATACAAAGAAGAACAAAGACGGAAAGACGTATCTAAGACCGAAGTGAGACCGAGACAACAATATTTCACGCGAATCACTACCGCCCATGCCGCCGCCGGTCAGGCGGTGACTGAGGTGGGAGCACACAATTTTTCACAATTTGAGGTTGCGACTTACGAGTAACCAGTACCTCATCTTCCCTTTTTAATAAATCAATGGTTAGGATAATGTTGATTCATAGCAAAATATGGTGCAGTACCATTATCCTACAGGTGTTAGGCAGTAAGTTTCATTATGGTTATGAGCACAGATCATAATCTATGTTAAATTTTGTTGATGAAATAAATGTTTGTATATTTGTATAGTTTCCTCCGCCCATTATATGAAAATCTGAACGTTGAATATTTTGTGATAATTTTATTTATAATTTTATGTACCTAGGTTTGGAATTTTTTTTTAGATTACGAATAATTTTATTAGTCACGCGATTAAATAAATTATACAAAAATACAAAATCGATCAAAAAAATAATTGTACCTACACGCGCAACAAAAATGCTTCATTTTTTGTGATAATTTTATTTATAATTTTATGTACCTAGGTTTGGAATTTTTTTTTAGATTACGAATAATTTTATTAGTCACGCGATTAAATAAATTATACAAAAATACAAAATCGATCAAAAAAATAATTGTACCTACACGCGCAACAAAAATGCTTCATTTCGAATTCAAAACCGGTCGAGAGATGAAGGCTTTAAGAAATTGAGCAGTCTTTCAACATGGTCTTAGTTCTTTAGACTTCTTAGGTTAAGCATTGGACAGAAATGTTTTGTTTTGCTAACAAGTTTGATAAGTTAAACCACTGCTATTTGGACACGATCAGCTACCCTGTCTGTTCAACATCCAGTTAAAACTTTGATGTGTCTGCTACCGGCAAGTCAGGCAGTCTTGTTTAGCGACGTGATTTATGGGTTCAAGTTTGATTACCATTCGTTGTCTAGGAAATTAGATTGGAGGAATCATATACGTTTTATCACATCACAATGATATTAAAAGCAAATTGCGATGCTGGTTGTTAAAATTTTTGGATGTTTGTTACCTCAAAACGATAAAAATACTGAAAGGATCGAGTTGAAATTTTGCATGGAATAACATTTTTGTATAAGTTCAGGGTTCCCGCCACACCTTCCAAAGTAGATATAATCGATACTTATATGCTGAAAAGGAAATATTTCCTATGATTGTTTGTTTGTTTGTATTGGATAGGGATCGAAACTACTGGACCTGCTTTCAAGGAGTGACATAGGCTATATTTTATCCCAGAATTCCCACGGGAACGGGATATACATGGGTGAAACCGCGAGGCACTGCTAGTGAGAAATAAAGATCTCGATAGGTTCATCATGGATCTACCGAGAATCATTCAAAATATCGACGGAAGGTTATTAATATCCCGTTAGATTTTTAATAAAATCGCGTATTTTTGTATTTTATCGTTCTTAACCAAACCATGTGGGTCTTCACGGTATAAACAACTCAAAAGCTTTGAAATTGATCCCATACAACTGTTCAAAGTTTGCAAACACATTGAAACGAATCGGGCATGGAAAAGTTTCTGCGGAAATTCAAAGCTCTACCTGCTGTTGATGGTAGAGTGTTTTGAACGTTTTGTTAGATTTTGATCATTTATGAAGTCATGGAACATTTTCACAAAATATAGAGTGATTTATTTACCTTTTAACATAATATAGGTACAGATTACGGCCCGCACGAGGCAAACCTGTGTCGCGGGAAGCCCACAGAAATCTAAATAATGCTATATTATTTAGATTTATGTAGGGAAACCTGCTTATAAAAGTAACATTAGCGGTAAAGATTAGTACATCTAACTTATACATTACAATTAATGATTATATAGGGACTCTTAAGAGCACGCTGTGCTTACTAACATAGGTCTTTCTGAAGCATAAGTACTTCGTCTTCAGAATATTTAGTGATAAAAGGTTGTCTTCTAGCCACGATGTCACGATGTCACCTTTCTCAGCAAGTAAACATAATTTCTCCCAAGTTTCTCTAGTACCATGTACCCGTAAATTTTGTGCTTCGTTAGTACAAAACCACAAACCAATCAGAGGCCCTTTGTACAAAAACTCTTTGGTGTCAAAACAATCTGGCAGAGAATCATTAACAACCTCCTCGTGTTCTGATTGTGTTCCCAATATTAAAATCAAGCAAACAAAACAATCAGCACAAACCATACAAAACCAATCGCTCTGATTGTTCCTGGTACTCGATGGAAAAGAAGCTTTTACGGAAATACGGAACAAACACTTCGGAAGATAACGTGGTAATTTTGAATGTGCGCTTCGACCGAATATTTTCGCGAATGTTTTGAGGATTTATATATTACTAGCTGCACCCGCGGCTTCGCACGCCTATTCCACGGGAACTGATTTATGGAATAAAAAGTACTAAAAAGTACTATGTTTGATGCCAGGTTTAGAATAACCTGTATGCAAAATTTCAGCCCGATCCGTTCATTAGTTTTGGCGTGAAGAGGTAACAAACATCCATCCATACAAACTTTCGCATTTATGACATTAGTGTGATAATAACACCGAACGGATCGGGCTGAAATTTTGCATAAGGTAATTCTAAAAAAAAAAGTCGCGTACGAAGCCACGGGGCGCAGCTAGTACAAAATAATGTTATAGTTTGACCGCAACCGCTGTACCGCGCCTGAGGTATGCGCGCGGCGAGACGGGGGGGAAGTAGTAAGACGCACGCGAGATAAATATCCAAAGATGGGTCAAGCGCTATCTCGGGATGTCAATGTCCAATGGCGAAACGGAAGATGAAGTTGAAGCAGAATCTATGTCAGAATATCTGTAGATAATTTAGTTTAAAAAAATATAATCGTTACATCATATAAACATTTTGTTTATCTTGATATCCTAAGATCTATCTGACAATATCGATCTCATGTTTACTCTGGCTCTTTTTTTTCCTGCCTCCCACCTCGCCGCACTTAAGGAGCGGTACAGCGGTTGCGGTCAAACACGCACATTTTATTATAGTAAACAGTATGCATAGCATTCTCAAGTGAACAAAGTATAGGGCTTTGTTCAAGTTTACCTGAAGTATTTCTAACAAAACTCTGAGAGGTTTAAGTTAAATGCTTTTTGATCGATTCCTATTATTTGAATTAAGTACTTACTTAAAAGTTTTGACCAGACTTTTTCTTTGTGCGTATTTTGCGTGCAATAGAGTTGGGGTAGAACATTACGGTAAGCGTATATCAATAAATGGAATATGACATGAGTTTTGGTAAAGAGTATATAAGAAGTATATAGTTTGGTAAGTTTTTTTATTAATGATCCTAAAAAAGGGGACAAAATTAATAAGAAAAGGCCTGATTCTCTCTTTTTCCAATGCTTTGTTTTTGTTCCGTGTGGCCTTTTGCCGGTTTAGAATCTGCACCACCCGGACTTTTTCCACGTGTCGGGTGTCGTAAGAGGCGACCAAGAATAGGACGGCAGCGCCTCCTCCAGAACTATACTACCGACCAACTGCGATCACTTACCCGCATGCCCAGCGTCGGGATTGTGGACATTATCCCCCGTGAGATAAAGCTAATAAGCTTGTCAGTAGGATTGCGCGTCCAGCAGTGGACTCTTATAGGCTGTTGAGGTGCGGAGGAGTTTTTATTTTTACCATCCCCCCGTTGGATATCCGTTGGTCGCCTCTTATGACACCCACGGGAAGAGGTAGGGTGGTGCAAATTCTAAGCCAGCACCAAAACTTTTTTTTTATTTTTTTTTAATAATAATAATAAATTTTATTGCAAAAAGAAATCATTTCAAAACATAAATTAACATAATTAATTTGTCTGACATTATATATGAGTTAAGTACCTACCTACATATTGAAATTCCTGATCAAATAATTATGTAGCTTCAGTTCCCTAAACTAGACTGAGAAGTCTGTAATATAGGCATAAAACTAGTTAAACGTTAGTGATAACCATAATAGCCATAAACTTTAAAATCTGTCCAATAAAAAAAAGCCGGATAAATATTTTTGACATGTTCCATCCCTAGGAATCCCCTAGAGCGAGTACAGTCCTCCAGTAATTCGACTTTATTGCGGCAAATTCACAATTCTGAATCGACAATAACGTTTTATTATTGAAAATTTCGCGCAATATCAAAGAGAACGAACTTCTGTCTGGTTCTTTGTTGCTTGATTATGATTTGCGAATTGTACGATTGACATAACGCTAGAGATCTTTGTATTTATTTGTTTTCGCTTTGATTTAGTTTGTATGTAAATTATTTGTGGTACCTATGTGGTGTGCGCACCTAAAAAATCTTGCGTTGAAAGTTTCTATCAGGTATTTCGCGGCCCACTCCATTTTTTTATTTTTTTATTTACATTTTAATTTGTCGCTTTGGACAAATTAGGCTAAAGCCATATTAGGGCCATACTGCCTTGTCTTTCGTTATATAATTTTCATATGAGAAATACACGTCTTTACAGTTTAGCCATTTTGTCTTTTTTTTTCTCGCGGCCTACTCCGTAGATACCTAAAACCATAGAGTTTATATGATATCTCTATGCCTAAAACCTTACTTAAATGTCCCTTAAAATTGTCTATGACGTGTTTTGACGCAGACTACGACAGGGACGATGATTTCCTTCCTCCATGCGCAGACAGATAGCGCACAGCCTGATAAGCATAGAGTTTATAAAGTACATAGAGTCTGTTCAAAAAGAGAAGAATTGTAGAAAATGAGGGCGCTTGTGTGGCAATTTGACAACTTTTGTTGCTAAATAATAGATTCAGGCGTTACTTTGCGGAAATCCATTGTAAATATTTTTCATTCTTATATTAACTTTTGTTGCGTTGACAACATTGCATTACGACGTCGAAAACGCCACCACTCTTCTTTTTTTGAACAGACTCTTCGGAACTAGGAGGTAGATTTCATTCGTCTATGATACGGAACAAAAAAATAGTGTAAAAAAGTTTTAAATATTTAAAAACTCTTTTTAAAAACAATAAAAGCTTTTATGGCAAAATATTAAAGTGATAGGAAGACAATTCCAACCAAAACTCGACGGCGCTACGTCGTTTCGTTACAAGTTCTTTTGGCTACCTTCTGTCTCCATTATCAGATCATCTCAATGGTAACATGACATTGCATTATTACTGAACTCACATAAGTATACAAAATTTCAGCTCAATCGGTTGAAGATAAGATTTCTGATATCTGCTTCATAATTGAGTTGCAAGATTCCTCCCGAACAAACTACATACATATCTACATACATACGCATACATACATACATACATACATTGCTAGTTAAATAAAAAAAAGTTAGTGTAATCATCATCATTACAGAAAAGAGGATCTTTTGAGACGGATTCAGGGTGCGCATTGTATATCTACAGGGAAGCTTGATCGATGGTTGAAAGTGTTATCGTATTCTCTCTAAAATATTATTGGAAAATATAAATGAAAAAAGTACCCGTGTAACTGAGTTATTTCAGGTTTTCCAGGTAACTTTGCTGTAGTAATATCTTAACTTACCAAGATCAAAACGTGATCATGTCCAAAAAGGATGTTACTTATCTTAACTTACCAAGATCAAAACGTGATCATGTCCAAAAAGGACGTACCTACATCAATTTCCAAACCAAATGGGACAATAACACACAAGTATTCTGCATTCCGATTGTCACGTAGTCACCTGCCACGTCTCCCTTGTATATTTCCCGGATTAGACCGGCAGGTACCGGTGCGAACCGGAATTTTCCGGAAATTCCCGGTAAATAAACGCTGACGCGGTACACGGAATGAGATCAGCGCGTGATCTTATGCAAGTGAAGATGGTTTGAAACGTGGTCTTAAACCGTGAACTTAAAAACGTGATTATAAAATGTTTTGTCAAAAAACTCTTCAAATTGATCAAAAAAACTAGTTTTCGGATTTAGGGAATACTTCACATTGGACCTAAAAAGTCAAAAATTCAATTCCCGTCTAAAAATTTTACGCTTAAATATACCTATTAGAAATGTGAAAGTTTGAATGTTTTTCATATTTTCTTACTTCTTCACGTCAAAGCTATATAATCTGTCTGTAATTTTGCATAGAAATAGGTGTAGACTAGACTGGAATTTGATTATAGTTATCTATTAATTTCGGTCAATTTGTTCCATTTTGATTTGCCATTTCGACAGCCATTTCGGCTGTAAAAATTTGACAACTGACAAGTAAGTAGTACACAAACGACTTTTTTCCTGTTTACGAACTCTGGACCCAGACCACAGTATACGGCGGTCTTCATTCGTTTTAGCTCTTCAGCAGGAATTTGGGACTAAATGAGCTGGTCTGACGCGACCCTATCAGTGTTAACTGGTATAAACTGGTATTATAGTGCTAGCACACAGGTTCGATTCCCGCCTCGGGACAAATGTTTGTACGATCTGCAGATATTTGTTCAGGGCGTTCTGAATGTCTTCTATGTATAATAAAAAAAATATCTATCTATGTAGTGTATTGTATTAAGTATATCTGTTATCTAGAACCCATAACACAAGCTCTGCTTAGCTTGGGGCTAGATAATGCTGTGTGACATGTCCCACATTATTTGTTTATTTTATTTAATATAAAAGTTATTAAAAGAGTTTTTTTTTACCAACCGGATACATTGGCGGCAGATACCACTCACTACCTACGTATACGTACCATTGAATTATTCAAGGCATAGTACCTACGTTAGGTTCTTTATAGTTTTGGTTATTTCTTATTATAAATATTTTGTCTTAGGTTTTAGAGAGGTATATTATCATTGATTTAAAAAGGGAAGATAGGTTACGTTCTCCCAGCGCTTAATCAAAAATTGGCATGTATTACAACTACACGCAAACACATAAGCTCACAGTTATATTTCCAGTCCTGTGCAATACAAAGAAGAACAAAGACGGAAAGACGTATCTAGGACCGAAGTGAGACTGAGACAACAATATTTCACGCGAATCACGACCGCCCGTGCCCCCGGTCAGACGGTGACTGATGTGGGAGAACACAATTTTACACAATTTGAGGTTGCCACTTTCGAGCAACCAGTGTCTCATCTTCGTTTTTAATAAATCAATGCATATTATAGCCATTTTACACGCCTACCGACGGAGGGCGTCGATATCAAAGTAGGTACAAACATAATCTTGTGACACCCGCTTCAAAATTAAATATCCACCGAACTAGTCCACACTCAATGGCGGTAAAAATATTAATAATATTCCAGACTCAATAAAAAGCCAAGAAAATAACAATACTTTTGAAATTAGATTGAAAGAGATGCTATTGAAAAAAATCTACTACGAACTAAATGAATTTTTAACCGACTTCAAAAAAGGAGGAGGTTCTCAATTCGTCTGTATATTTTTTATGTTTGTTATCTCAGAACTTTTAACTGGGTGATCCGATTTTCATGATTCTTTTTTTAAATGAAAGCTGGCGCTTCCCGTGTGGTCCCATGTTCAGTTCTGACCATGAGATTCATAAAAATTCATGAAAAAACTGTAAAAATTGAAGTCGGTTTATAGTTTTTTAAAACAAAATTTATTATTAAGCGATACTTTTAATGACTTGTAATCTTTAATAAATTGACGGAAATACCTTTATAATATTACTATTACTAAACCATAAATAAATAAATTTAGCTGACCGTCTCCCATTGCAACACCCTAAATGGGTACATATTGTGTGTACTATAAATATACTTATTCGATAAGTTCTGAAATTGTATATATTATACTTACCATAATATAAAGCAATGAATAAATGAAATGAAATGAGGAGGTTAATCAGGTTGGCACGCTATGTTTGTATGTATGTATGTAACCGATTTTGATGAGCGGTCAAACTACACGTTCGATTTTAATAAATTAATGAAGTATCGATTGATTCGTCTCAATACCCCGGTGGTTAAAGTGTATAAGGCGTCAGACTATACAGGGTGGGGCAAATTTTTGGCCCCTTAAGGGTAGCTACCGTTTCCTTTGTAGTTAGAAGGTTTTGTTCTTCGGAACCTTCTGTTTTATTTTGAAGAAAAAAATATAGCCATTTTTAGTTTTTTGAAAAAAGTACGGGTCGCCCAAAAAATGACATTTGTCAAAACAAACAATTTGGTCTTAATCGACTCTATTTCCAACCAGGAACACTTTTCCCAGAGTAACATACCAAATCAAATCGTAAGTTTTGGCAATAATTAAAAAAAAAACAAATCCCATACATTTTCTATAAAAAAACGAGTAAGTGAAAACAGCAATGTCACTCATTCCATGGTTCTTAATTTAAACTCGTATGAAACTACTTTTTTTAAGTTGGTAGGCTAATTTTGAAGGCATCAAACAGAAGGTTCCTAAGAACAAAACCTTCTAACTACAAAAGAAACGGTAGCTACCCTTAAGGGGTCAAAAATTTGCCCCACCCTGTATATTGGGGGTCTAACGAGATAGCGGGGTTTGGTTGGGTTCAAAAATTTCAGTTGTAGGATCATATTAATTCATCAGCCTGTAATAGTCCACAGCTGGGCATAGAATAGCTATGTGGTGCTGGCCTAGAATTTACACTATCCCAACTATTCCCGAGGATGTCGAAAGAGGCGACTAAGGGATATCCACCGGGGGCGGGCAGCTGCGCCCTCTGCTGAGCAATTCAAACACCAAACTGCGATCCCCAACCCTCATGCCCAGCGTGAGGATAATGGGCATTACCACTTATGAGATAAACACCAATAAGGCTCTTATCAGGGAGAGGCCTGCGTCCAGCAGTGGACCAATACAGATAAATTATTCTCGTAAAATATTCGAAAATTACCTACTGTGGCCAAAGCTCTTATTAACTGGAAGCTCGAAAAACTATTCTGCAGTGTTACAAAGAGCTCACAATGTTGAAAGATGGTCAATTCTAGTAGATTGCTAAAACTTTGTAAGACTATCCAATAAATTTCATCTATTTTCTTGAACATGCCAATTTTCCATAAAATGCTGGCGATAAAATTTTTAAAACATCCACTAAATTTGTTGAATTTAATATATGATTTAATAATATGGGTGTTGCTGGCAGAAAATGTCGGCAAAGTTACACTATCAAATTTTGACTCGCAAAAAGCTCGTAAGTACCTAACATCAGATATACTTTCAGATATACTTGAAATTCATTAATACCTTCATATCGTACATAATTATAAAATGACAAGGGTAAAATGAGTAGGTACTATTCCACTTAAAATAAGGAAACTAAAACCTTTCTACTATCTCATACTAAATGTATGGCAGTGATTAATGTAATTTTTTTGGATATTTCTCGTTTTATTTTTAAAAAGTTATTAATGTCATTTTACTCATTAGGTAAAGTACTTTCGATATCAGTTTAAAGTTTTTTGATATCTGCAATAGTTACGGAATAATCGCCTGTGCACACTTAACGATTACACCCTGTATATAATATTATAAATATTAAGGTTTCATCATTCTATCATATCACATCACACAAATAAATGCGATAACTTGGATAGATAACTGTTTGTTACCTTTTCCAGGACTACTGAACGGATTGAGATGAAATTTGAAATTTGTATTCAGGTAAATCTAATCGTGGAATCAAACATAGAATCAAACTACTTTTTTAACCGACTTCAAAAAAGGTTCTCAATTCGTGTGTTTTTTTTGTTTGTTACCTCAGAACTTTTGACTGGGTGGTCCGATTTGCATGATTCTTCTTTTATATAAAAGCTGGTGCTTCCCGTGTGGTCCCATTTTAATTGTGTTCATTTCTGACATTGGAATCCATGAAAATTCATGAAAAAACTTTAAAAATTTAAGTTTTATATTCCATTAACAAGTTCCTTTGATGGCGTGTATTTAGTCTACCAGTAAGTACATGTATTAGTATTAGTTTATAAACAATAAACTTGCTAGTGGTTTCTTTTTCACTTCTTCCGTTAGTGGACAAAAAACTGATGTGAATTAGAGTCAATTGCACCTTATTTCTTGTTTGATAGTAATAACTATTTATCAAGCGGTTTATTTAGTAAAAATTTGACTTGTCTAAGTGACTTACCACCCACCAGTCTGCAGTTAGCTCAATTGTTTCAATTGCTATGACCGATTGTTACGGCTTCTGACCAGAAAGTAAATAAAATGAATATAGGCCAGAACTAGTAAATCTTTGCCATTTTATGAAATCTAATAATATAGGTACCAAAACTCAACCTCAACAGATATCCATAGTGTAAATTATACTGGTTGTGTGGTGCCAGCTTAGAATTTGCACCATCCCCTACTCTTCCCGTGGGTGTCGTAACTGCCTTATGAGGCGACTACGAGATTATCCACCGGGGTCGGGCAGCAGCACCCCTCGACCATTCTACCGCCAGACTACGATCCCTAACCCGCATGCCCAGCGCGGGGATACCCCTTTCAGGTAAAAGATAAGTAGGCATCATCAGGGGGAGACCTGAGTCCAGTAGTGGACTATTATAGGCTGTTGAAGAAGATTAAAGAAACTATAATAACAAAAAACCTTAGATGCTAGCCATTTTGTAAAATAAAGGTAAGTATTTTATACGTTTTTCTCATTTTATTACGGGGGATAACTAAATAGCATTGGGTTTCTTAATAAGTGGCATAACAAATTCAAAAGTAAACCTCGTCTGGGGGTAAGCAGATAATCGCTTTCATTATAAAAGGAAATTCTCACGCCTGTTTACGTGTTGCTCTTGGTAAAGTGACGCCACTGTACTTTTCACAATATCGAACGAGAAATAACAGTTCTATTTTTAACAGACTTCAAAAAAGGAGGAAGTTCTCAATTTACTGTTTTTTATGTTGGTTACCTCAGAACTTTTGACTGGATGGTCCGATTTTCATGATTATTTTTTATATAAAAGCTGGTACTTCCCGTGTGTCCCATTTTAATATGTTTCAGTTTTAGCAGTGGGAACTATGAAAATCCATGAAAAAACTTTAAAATTTGTAGTCGCTTCATAGTTCTTTAAAACAACATTAATTATTATGAATTAATTGTTTATTGTACTTATAAATTACCTTAAATAAAAATCTCACATCTAATTTAGAAATAACATCGACATAATATACCTACCAAATAATTACCTATTAAGAATACAATATTACCTAAATTAACTTTAACCTAATTAGTTGCTTTAACCAGCAATATTATTGCATGTTCGCTAAGTAGGGCCCTTTAATTATTCTGTTACTGCGTTTTTTTTATTATAAAATCAATGGTTACTGTCTTCTAAGTTATATTATATGTCAAGATGTATGACTGAAATATACCCAGGTTTTCATGATAATTTCTGTGAAACATTTAATAACATTTTAGGTGTTTGACAGAAAGTATTATGAAAAGAAATATTAATTTATCGTAGAAAAATAAGGTACATAATATATATGTTTATGTCAGTTTATCGTCCACCTAGCCGAATTTCGGCCACAGTTTGCCAGCTTGCATAGCCAGTCTGAATCATCATCATCATCATCATCAGCCTATACTAGTCCACTGCTGGACATAGGCCAGTCTGAATAGAGAAGAGTATTCAAAGTGTTGAATTTTACAGCAGCAACACTTTTCTAAGAGACTGCTCCGTAAATTAATTTAGAGGCTTTGTATAAAGTAATCAATAACCGATTAAGAAAATTCCTTCGTGAAAATGGGAATCGAGAATTTAATTTGGTATTCAAACGATTTCTTGTAATAAAGTGAATTTATAAAAGGTTTTCCAATTAAAATTTAGGGTGTGTATTTTTCTGTTTGGTCACAAACTAGGTAATTTTACGTTTGGTACCGTTAAATACACATCATTTTGATGTAGAAAAAATTGTTTATTTGTGACTTCCTGCCAAAATCAAAATTATTGGATCACCTTATCCTGTATGTCTTAATCTAATGTAATGGCATTTTGAAAATATGTGTTTACTGAATTATCTACTCTTTGTAAATCACTAATACAATAATAATAATAATGTTGGACAACTCGCACAGCATTATCTAGCCGAGTTAGCAGCTAGTTATGGGTACTAGATAACTGATATACATAATACAATACACTACATACATCCAGAACGCCCTGAACATTATATCTGCAGATCGTACAAACATTTTTCCCAAGGAGGGAATCGAACCCGCAACCTCCTGCGTCGCAGGCGGACCTTCGCCCACCGCGCCACAGAGGTCGTCTGAAATTGATATTCATTTTTATTTTTTTTTTGCTTTATTCGGAGAACAAAGAGTTTTACACACCTTAGAAATAAACTTGTAATATAATATAATAACTTGAAATATGTAATTCATACATTATTCTAAACCTTGATTTACCGTAAGTTAGTAAAACTAGTTATAAATTAACGTAGTTAGAAGCTAGTACGTAGTATGGTTATTCCGTGGCCAGCCAGGCATAACTCAGCTGAAATAGTCGCAAACAAGCAGCACAACTTTAGACTGGGGCTGCGTTCCGTTTCTCGCATAAAACCCTCAGACGCTGCACGAGCTATGCGCGCACGAAGCGATCATTAAAACGGAGCGCCAATAATTAACCTTAAGATCATTTAAGAGTTTCCTCCAGATTTAACGGTGATCAGCATTAGACAGTCTCGAAGAGTTTACGAGGAAAAACAATGGCGTGCCAGTTAAGAAATTATTAAACAAACAACATGTCCACTTTTGAATTTTCTCGCTCAAATGTCGTCACCTACAGGAACACACGAGCTGTTTTATCTCGAAGCAGTGGGTGGGTAGTGAATGGGGCAGTTCATACGCTCCATTCACGCGTGGGAAGGGAGACAGCGCAAAGACGTACATGTGTGGTTTTTCAGCGCGCTGAAAGTTGAAAAGAAACGACTTCATGCGCGCATGGGTGCGTAAAACGGAACGCAGCCTAGATCTACACACGACCCATGTCAAAATTGGATTCTCCCATCACTAAACAAGACGTCACAAATAAACGCGAACATCACAATCCGTCATCTCTGACGTTAAAACAATGGGCGCTGTCAAAGTGACGCACGACCCGCGTCACCGTGACGCCACTGACCGACATGTTGGAAACGAGGTGGAAACAATTTGTCGAATGCCGGAAAAGGCTTAGCAGCGATGGGCAGTTTCCTCTAGGCTATGAAAGTGACGGGTTGGGTATGATGGGCAACAATTGGGCACCTATAAAACTGAGGTAAATAAATCTGGGACGTACTTTGAAACCTTTTTTTCTAGCTTAGAAATATCTTTGAAAATTCTCAATGGTTATAAACAATTTGTTACAACAAACGTAAGTATAATAATTTGTTAGATTTTATCGCAGGTTTTTTCGCGGAATTGTTACTAAATATTTTCATTCTTATGTTGTTGTAACAAGTTAAGACACAATATTTTATTCTAAAGCAGTTTATAGGTTCTAAGTAAATGATTTAATAGCTGGTAAATAATTTATTTGAACAGAATAGAAAAACATTTCATTTCGACACAAACTAAGAATAAACATACGAACCAATAAAAATAATATCATGTAGTATTATTAGGTAAGGATACATATTGTACGAATCCAAAAATCTAGTTACTTCAGTTTTAATTGAGGTTACATTTCGTCCGAATCTAATGTCCCCTCGTTCTAGATTTGGACGATTTATATTCCTACCCAAAAGTGAATAGGACAAATCATCCGCGAGAAAATCGTCGTCACTTTTTAAGGATTCTGTATCAAAATGTTTTGTAGGAACATCCAGCCGCAAATGCTTAGTAAATTAAATGTAATTTTCTCTCAACCACATTCAAAATTACTACAATAATTCAACAAAATTTACATTAAACAATCTACCACGTTGTGTTTAGTAGCCACACGCGACTCGACGGCGCGAGTTGATCCTGGGAGCGGTAATCCGCCCATGTCTTGCGTTAGCATGAGAACCATTTGTTGCGGATGTTTGTCCATCCGGAAATTCCGTAAACAATTGTGAATATTTACTGACATTTAAATTAGTAGAAAGACAAAGAAAAGAAAGAACTTTAAAAATATTCCGACGATACAAGTGTTTGATGCAAGTCAAATCAAACGAGGTCTTTAGTCTGTCGAGTAAGGTACATTGAGTAAGGCCCGTATTATGAAAGCTTGCTCAGCCATCAGCGTTGCTTGAGCAACGCTTTTATATGGCATAAACGTCACTCAAAAATAGCTCTATGACTGAGCAAGCTTTCATAATACAGGCTTAAGAGTCTAAGGTCCGTAATATGGAAGCTTGCTCAGCCACAGATCTATACTTCAGTGACGTTTGAGCCTTAGAAAATCGTTACTCAAGCATAGTTCGATTACCGAGCAGACTTTTATAATACGAGCCTAAGTATATCACACCATGTACTTAGTACTCAGAATAATTTGGTACTCTTGAAAAGTATGATGAAAAGTGTAGTCTTGAAAAGTATGCGTGGAAGCCCTTGAAGTCTAGACAAGAGTACTTGCAATTTTTCGGAACATGAGTTCCGAAAAATTGAAAATGCAATCTTGGTTCTAGACAAGTTCTATCTACTTTTGATGGGATAGGTTGGTTTTAAAGTTGTGGATAATTTTATCAGCTTTCAATAAGTACCTTTCAAAATGTTCTATGACTCATTGTTTACGAGAAATATGCAAAATTCAAACAACCTTTGTACCTCAGAGGGCTCACCTGAGAGCGCTGAGGAATTTTAGTTTATTTGTTCGTCTCTTATTTGTCTAATAAAGTCCCGAAATAAAACTTCCACAATCAATAATGGACCAGACTATTGGTTCCAAATTTAAACAAAATGATGTCGACTACTTATCCAAAACGTAATGAACGAAAGAATACTTTCTTAATTTCACAAAATCGTGAAAAAAGATGGATTTCGGTCTGTCTTCACGGGTACAAAATTTGTTTTGAAAATTGAAACACTGGCTTTGTTGAAGATAAACACACGTATTCTTGTTTTGTTCCGTAACAAGGTCTAACAGTATTATGTTAAATCGAAAGCCGTGTGGTGCTGGCTTAGAATTTGCACCCCCCTATCTCTTCCCGTGGGTGTCGTAAGAGGCGACTAAGGGATATCAACCGGGGGACGGGCAGCCAGTGCCCCCTGCAGAACAATTTAACAACCAAACTGCGACCCTAACCCGCATGCCCAGCGTAGGTATTATGGACATTCATCAATGAGATAAACGTCTTTGAGGCACTTATCAGTAGCAGGTCTGCGTCCAGCAGTGGACCAATGCAAGCAGTTGAGACTGAGGTTAAATCGAACACCAAAACACATAACACCTTCCAGAAAAATTTAAAGCTGTATCCATCGTCAAAACCACCCGGGAATTTCCAGTCCGACCACGTTGAAACTCTCGTCGACCGCCACTCCAGTTATTGATACGTGGAGTAATGAGGAAAGTTCCCAGCTGCTGGGTGTTGATTTGTGGAGAACGTTACTCATAGGTGGTGGTGGCACAAGTTGGAGGAAACAGGCGATTGTAACGAAGCAATAGAACCTGCTCAGCGAGGGATTATGGACATTCCCCTCCATGATATAAACGCCAATAAGAAGCTTATCAGAGGAGGCCTGCTGCCAGCAGTAAACCTGCTATAGTCTGTTGAGGTTGAGTCTTTGCTACGCAGGTGGTGTCGGGTTTGATTCCCGCCTCGCGACAAATGTTAATACGATCTGCAGATATTTCTTCAGGGTGTTCTGGTCGTTTTTTATGTACCAAGGTAATAGATGACTGATATACGCGTTGTACTTCGCACGTGTTGATCCTATGGAAACGTTTATAGGTGATTTCTATCCCATGGGAGCAGACAGTTATTATATTTATTAAAAGATGTATAGAGTCTTACAGAAGACTGATTCTACTAGGTTTAAAATCGGACGATGTTCCCGAAATTCATAACTTGGCCCTCAGTCGATTGACTTGCTAGCACAGCGAACCCTACCTTAGTTCCCGGAACTATTTGTATACGTTTACTAGTCTCTCCTGCAAGTGAAGCTTGAGAGAGCTTTGGACCTTAGGCCTTGTTCACGGAGACGCGGGGCGTGCAGCGGGGCGTGCAGTGGCGCGGCTGCACTAACTTCAAACATATGGCGTTGGTTGGTAGTGTTTACTGAGAGGCGTTTCTACCGAGTAGTTTTGTCGCGCCCATTATTTCCACCCATTAAGGGTTATATCTGACAGTTCCCGTCACATGAAAGTGTCAATTTGACAGCTGTCATAGTCTATTCCTAGTTGTTTGAGAATAGTCAATATAATGAAGAAGAAGAGAATAGTCAATTTAAAACACTGAAAACAGCCGGCGATATTGTAAGGAATTCTATTTCTGGCTACTCGCCGATTAGAATCTTGCGATAAAATTTAACTTTAAAATCGTTTATATATAATATTCATTTTTAAAAACCCAGCAATGTATTGTGAAAATGTTCCTCAATGGGCGAAACGACGCTAGTCATTTTGGGTAGTGTCGTTTGGACCATTAATGGCTGGAAAGCGAGACGAAACTACTCCGTTTTTACACGTGTTTGTTTGATTTTGACGCGTCGCACGCGGCATGCACCGCCACTATTTACGCCCTATCCATATACATCAACGCTCATTGAGATATGTTTGTGTTTACTTGTGCGATGATGGGGCCGCTCCACGCTCCGCTGCACGCCCAGCTTCTCCGTAAACAAAGCCTTAAATTGTAAATGTGTGCAATATCGTATCCATTTTGAATGGAGCATAAACGTAACCAAACCGCCCATACTTAACCTAAAATTCACTTTGTTGGCGCGTCCATTTATACGTAATTTACATTACTTGTCGATTTTAGATCCTCCCTTCAATAAAAATTGCTTACAATTATCTCTGAAACTCGACTCCAAGCAAGTGAGATTTTGTTATTTGTGTCGTACTTTGTTTACTAACATGCTACATTCAAAATGGATAAACCATAGTTACCTCTCGCTTCAACGGTTTCATTCCAATGATGGACTATTTCGGCTTGTGGCTCCTAATGCAATATTTTCAAGATAAAAATAAGCCAATGAAAAGCTTCTGGCCACTTGGTTCGACCGCATGGCTCGATTAATCAGATATGGATTTGAAGACCTCCGTAGCGTAGCGGGCGAAGTTCCGCCTGCGATGCAGGAGGTTGGGTTCGATTCCCGCCTCGGGGCAAATGTTTGTACTATCCGCAGTTTTGTTCGATGTTTTTTATAAGAATATCTGTGTGGTGTATAATATTAAGTTTTGCAGTTATCTAATACCCATAACACAATCTCTGTGAAACAAATGCTGTATGAATAAGGGGCACATACGAAAAAAGTTGAGATTTAAAATATCTACTTTCCAATTATTAAATATCGCAATAAAAACATCAAAATATACAAAAATAAATAATATACTTTATACTTTAGAGAATACGTATATAATATATAAAAAAATAATATATAATAATATATATATAATATACAAAAAAAATGTTAGCTTTTTTGAAGTCACGTGCATATAATTATACCCTATTGTCCAACATTATTTATTCATTTATTTTTCCATTCAAGTTTTTGCATTTACAATATTCGTATAATATACTAAATATTAGTCAAAATAATTAGGTACCAACCAGTAATGGCTAACGAACCCCGTTTTCGAATCCCACAGGATTGTGGTAAACTTGCTAACAGAATCCATAAGTTTATCGAACAATGCCTGCCAAGGGATAATAATAATTTCAGGCGCTATCTGAAAACTAAACAGTACCCTGGGACTGAAACCAAACTAGCAACCCTTCACACCCTGGACTATATGGTCAGGTGCTGTGGTCTGGAACCTCAGGCAAGTTTATTTAATAAATTATCTTACTCTCATATGAGGAAAGATTTGATCTCCAAAACTACAAGATCGATTTAAAAAAATCTTTCGTCATTAAAAAGCTTACTTTTCAGGGAGTGACATAGACGGTATATTTTATCCCGGAATTCCCACGGGATCGGGAATTAGGCCGGTGAAACCGCGAGGCGCTGCAAGTAGTAAATATATAATGAGCTTATGTTGTGGGTACTAGATAACTTACTTATACTTAATACAATTCACGACATGAATAGATTTTTGCCTGGAAGTCAACTTTTGCAGATATAATATTTTTTTTTTTTTTTTTTTTTTATCAGAAATAGTCCTTCGTTTGACCGCAATCTCACAATTCTCACATGATGGAAAGCGAAGATGCGGCCGACGATGTATCACGAAGGTCTAGAAGATGGCTACTCCGGACCATAATGTTTGCCTCGTCGTACGTCGACGCCGAAGAAAATAAGATTACATGAAATTACTTTATCGAATCTTATTATGCTTGCAAACACATAGGTAATTACCCAATATTAAGTTTAAATTCGATGAAGTTAACATAAATTCATCTTTGATTACAACTACAACAATTACAACAATATTATTAAGCCATGGTCAAAATAAATGTTTATAATAAATAATAGCTGTGTGGTGCTGGCTTAGAATTTGCACCACCCCATATCTTTCCGTGGGTATCGTAAGAGGCTACTAAGGGATATCCAATGGGGGCAGGCAACAGCGCCCCCTGCATAACAATTCTAACACCAAACTGCGATCCCCAACCCACGATGCCCAGCGTAGGGATTATGGGCGTTTATCTAATGGGGGGCCCATTAGATAAACGTCGGCAAGGTGCTTATCAGGGGGAGGCCTGCGTCCAGCAGTGGACCGATACAGGCTGTTGAGGTTGAGGTTGAGTTTAAATTAATTAATTATGCTAGACAACTCAAACATTATCTAGCCCCAAGCTAATTGGATTTACACTTCTTAGAAGGAATTTTCTATAATTTTATCGAGTGAGCCCTCTGTCCTACTGCGTCATTCTGTGTAAAGAAGTAAAAGGTTGCGACCACGACTTAAAACCGAACGTAGTGTACCCTTCTCCAGCAACCTAAATCTAATCAGAATTCCAAATAAGTATTTTGTAAACGTATTAGGGACAGACATTTCTATGCAAAATGCTGCCGCTTTTACAATGGTCTTGGGAAGCGCAACGCCATCGCATGCGGTAAGCCGACGCACGGAATAATAGACGAGCTTTACATAATCATAACTTATTATGACAATATTACGCCATGTTTTATAAACATTCCATTTTTGTGCGTAGTAATTTGGAGGGCAATTTATGAATACTAAATATAACGATAAATTAAAATCAATCGGCAAGAGGAAAACCCGGAATTATATTGTAAAAACAACGTAAATAAGTGAAATAAGTATAGCTAAAAATTATGATTATGGTACAAGCCTTTTTTTACTTTAAACACGGCATTTAATTTATTCCGATAAGTAGGTACTCTGGTCCGATTGTACTGCGGATGACCGTAAGTAGAAATACCTGAGATAATTTCTAATTCATACACCATTAGATAACTAGCCCAAGCTAAGCAGTGCTTTTGTTATGGGTACTAAGATAACTGATAATAATAATAATAAATCATTTATTTGTGACACAAACAGCTTAGACATACTTATTTATAAGGGTAAGTATAGGTAGCTTATTTAGGTTATTAGTTCATAGGTACATAGGCAAACTTTACACTAGGATAAATCCTGTGTCGTAAAGTTATGTTTAACAAACTTTATGATGTTACTTAATAGTAGCTAGGTTAATTAAAATTGGCTACTTATTCTATTTATCAGCTAATTAGTTAATTTATATAAACATCTATATAACAATGATATAGGTACATACATATATTTATTCATTACCTAATGATTATTCATATTTTATGGTATATATCGCGTACCTTTGTTATTATTTCCTCTACGTTTCTACCTAGTTACATCAATCATGGTCACGGGGCGACCGACTGGATGTAATTGGAGTTACAGCCGTAAATGACGGAAGTATCCACGACTACCCTCAATTCGTCTTCAGAATCACGAATGTCCAAGTTCACATTACTACACACTACACTAACCGTGGCCGATTGCGGTTCAGTCGGATCACGACACACACACTTATTAAGAAGGCTAGGAAGCCCTATTTCGGTTGCAGATACTACAAGCAATTTCACGATTTTAAATTAGTTATGCTCTCATTTCATGATCACGATGTTTTTTAAAAAACTAAAACACTACAAACATAGTTATTTTTCATCTGACTATGTATGGAAAATTTCGGGGGACGTAGTTTCCAAATGAAGCGGAAAGTACGTTTATTTGGGGCTTAGGTGGATACCTTAGCAGCACCGTTCATAAGTACGGGATTCCACGTGGAAGATGGACGATCTTCACGATTAAAATTCGGGTGTTTTGGAAGAGCGCCACTATTTACGGGATAGAACTTTAGGGTCATGGTGCTTTTGATATATAATACAATACACTACATAGATAAATATATCCTACTAATATTATAAACGCGAAGTTTGTAAACATGTATGTACGTATTTTTGTTGCTCTTTCTCGCAAATACTGCCGAACGGATCGGGATTAAATTTTGTATACAGGTATCTCTAGGCCTGGAATAACACAAAGGTTTTATCCGTTCCCGTGCGATAGGCGTGCAAAGCCACGGGGCGCGGCCAGTTTTATTATACAATACATAGACAACAGCCAGAACGCCCTAAATCATTTGTTTTTTAACTTAAATCTTGTATTCACTACAGTAAAACAGAACAGACTTAAAAAATCCGTTTGTTGTTCATTGTAAGTCGTTAGTGTAATTTCCATGTTAAGGTGCAGATACATGTGAATCGGCGTAATTTGGGTAAAGTTATAACCGTTTTTCTTCTTATTCTTTATAGAAAAAGGTTTGAAAAAAATATATGATAATCTATGCTATACAAGGCATTTTACCTTTAAGCCGCAATTTTGAAATTCCAATTTTAAGTATCTGAAATAATAGTGCAAAGTACCATCCATTTTTTCCGTTAAAACTCTTTTTCTCCTAAACTATCAATCACAAGATTTATTTAAAGTTATCACCATGTAGAATAAAAAGTTACGGAGACTCTCTTCCGCCCACTTTTTCAAATAAATTATCTAATTATTTTTAACGAATTTTTTCCGTAATCGATACAACGTTACTCGTGAGCCGCCCCTCTGCCGGCCCTACAATCAGTGCGGGACGAGACGTTGTGCTGAACGGACCTGTGCTACTTTTAACAGCAATATTATTTTTCGCTGCGGAACCAACTTGAAATTTATTTATTTGACGATTTTTAGTATACAGCGGGTTTATTTGTAAGTTTGTTGTAAGGTAAATGTTTAGTAAGGGGTGATTATAGTTTTGAATAGGTATTATATTTATTATTTCTCTGTGGTGCGGTGGGCGAAGGTCCGCCTGCGAGGCAGGAGGTTGCGGGTTCGATTCCCGCTTAGGGACAAATATGTATACGATCTGCAGATATTTGTTCAGGGCGTTCTCGGTGTTTTCTATGTAAAATAAAAAAAACATCTATCTACGTCATGTACTGTATTATGTATATCAGTTATCTTGTACCCATAACACAAGCCCTGCTTAGCTTGGGGCTAGATAATGCTGTGTGGATTGTCCAACATTATTTATTTATTTATTATTTTAAATTATTATGTGTGCAAAAATAGGTATAATAAAATGAATCGTAAAAAACGTTATTGAAAATAAAATACACGATGAGAATACAAAGAAATGGTAAGTAGGTAGGTAGTAACAATATTTTATTAATTGTCTCTGTACCTAAAGGACTCAACTCACTGGTCGTTGCACAATTGTTTAGGTATCTATGTACTTATATTTTTCTTTTTTCGGTGCAATTCATAATCATCATCATCATCAGCCTATATGAGTCCACCGCTGGACATCGGCCTATAGCGCCCTGTCTTCTTGCCGCATCCAGCATCTGCCTGCAGTATTTTGCAGATCGTCATCCCACCTGGCCAAATGGTGCCCTACACTACGTTTGCCGAGTCGCGGTCTCCACTCAAGCATTCGTTTACCGCATCGGTTGTTGGTTCTTTGCGAGATATATCTCGCCATATATGGCCGGCACGCTGCCACTTCAGCTTGCTAATTCTTTGATCTATGGCGATTACTTTGGTTCTCTGTCTGATTTATTCGTTACGAAACCTATCTTTCAGAGAAACTCCAAGCATAGCTATTTCCATACCTCGTTGAGTGACTTTGAGCTGGTGGACCATCCCTATCGTGAGTGATCACGTCTCAGCTCCGTAGGTCATGACGGGTAGGACGCACTGATTGAAAACTTTGGTTTTCAAGCATTGCGGATTATGGATGACGAGGAGACTAGACGTAGTTTTCCAAATGCTGCCCAGCCTAACTGGATCCTCCAAAACCTAGTCAACAGAATGTTCAAAGAGAATAAAGCGAACTGGCAAACTATACAGGGGACAGGTATAATAAGTTTTGTTTTTGTCATTATTACTCTGTAAAAAAACAATAAATAATATTTTGTTCATATAAAAACGGTTTTTTTTAGAAATGAGTCGATAAGCACTGTCGTGTATTATTTTTATACTAAATAAATACTTATTTTACAAAAAAAAATTGAATTAAAATTGAGTAGTGGACTACAATGTCCTCGCGTCGTTGTCGAAGGTTTATATCACGCCTTATTAGGATGTACCTACTCAGTTTTTTTTTAATCTTGAGGTCCACAGTCGCCTCTTCCAAACATCGACATGATATGTAAAATCAAATAATGAATTTTATAAAAAAAAACTACAATAATAAATCTGTCACAACTTTTCTGAACAAAAGCATGAAAACTTTGTAAGTATTTTATTCCATGAAACCTTTTAAGTTAGCGGTCGAAATCGTGTTCAGGTCCGTAGGAATTTTGTGGTCGAAAACTGAAATTTTACTCATTTCCGATTGTTAATTGTTTTATAAAAATAACTTTACAGAATAACTATAAAACTCTTTATGTATTTAAAATTCAGATATCTATACTACCGAATAGTATCATTTCGAACAAGGCTGACCAGTTGGAAATATTTTTTTTGAGGCCTTAAAGTCAGAACTTCGCTAAATGGTCGGAATCTAGTGCAACACTACAGTTGACTCTAATCCACTTAAATTTTTCTTCCTATTCAACGATACGCAACTATGGAAGAAAGGATCTTAAAATCAGCAAGTACTTTCCATTATGTTCAAAAATAACAAGAAAGTTAATTTGAGGTTAAGTACTGCGATTTAGTTTATCATATATGCAGGGTTTAAAACAAATTGAATATAGCTACAAAATAGGCAGTGGTAGGTGGTTATTCTCTTTATCCCCACCCTACTGAATAGGGAAAAGGAAATATCATCGGTATTATAATAATAAATTTTGTTTTAAAAAACTTTAAACCGACTTCAATTTTCATGGATCCTACTGTTAAAACTAAACCAAATCAAAATGGGACCACTCGGGAAGCACCAGCTTTTTTAAAAAAAAGAATCATGAAAATCGGACCACCCAGTCAAAAGTTCAAAGGTAACAAACATATTCCTTTTTTAGAAGTCGGTAATAAATGTAATAAACAACCTGTAGAGGCCATGCGGCGGCGGTGGCGCGGCGGCGGCAGCGCGCGGATATAATTACTAGTACTTATTCTGTGGCGGTATCTGTTGTATTGTATGCAACATACTTATTCAGGTGTGATGCGGGGAATTTTCATTGGTAAAGCCCATTCGAGCAAGGTCATTGGCATATATCACGTTCTTAAGAATATGTTACGCACAATACATAGATAGTGAGCTACAACACGTCAAAGAGGTATTGGAGCAAAATGGTTATGGCTGGAGACAGAGCTGCCGTATTGCCAACATGTCCCAAAGAAAGCGGCTCTATTCCGTGGAGGGAGCGGTCACATACCTACCCTATGTAAAAGGGCTCACGGATAAGATCGGTCAGCAGCTACAACGAAAATATATCATTAAGACTATCTTCCGCGCTCAAACACAACTGCGGCACTTACTACGCTCTCCGAAGGATAGAATACCACTGGACGTTCCCGGAGTAAACTTGATCCCATGTGACTGTGGTAAATGTTATACCTCCCACTCGCCTGGAAGCCGTGTCTCCATGGGAAGTCGAACAACCGTATGAGTTTAGAGCCGGGTGTAGATACTGTTAGTTCCGCATGTACTCAGAAGACACCAACACCCGACACAGTAGATGAGTCGCACGCCCTGCAGCATCTACAAGCGGCGCACGCCCCACCACCCCCATCGCTCGCTCGCGCGCAGTGTTCGAATGGATGCGGAACGCGCGCGTCTAGAACCGCATTCGCCCTGAAGATGTCCCTCGTTAAGGGATGAAACGTTGGTGTTCTTCCAACACAAATAAGGTTCGTAGTTAACCCGCTTACATCCGTAATGAATTCGTCAAACTACGATAATGTTTATTTTTAACATTGTCATTGTCTTGACCTAGGATCTTCCTGAGCACTTTTTTTCTGTCACCAGTAACTGGTGTTCAATTTTCCGGCTGAGTGCCCAGGCTTCACACTATTATCAAGATCGGGTAAATGATCGTTTTGTTAATGCGGATCTTGGTTCTTCGGCAGAGGATCCTGGGCACCAAGATTTTGTGTAGCGCTGCACTACATCGGTGCGTGTTCTGGGCTCTAGCTCTAGCTCTGGTATGTTGGTTCCATTACTACTGGTGTTAGTGTCCCTTACAAGGCATCCCAGTTACTTAAATCTGTTCACTCACGAAAAAAAAAGCATGAAAACTTAGCATTTTATTCCATGAAAACCTTTTAAGTAAGCGGTCGAAATCGTGTTCAGGTCCGTAGGAATTTTGTGGTCGAAAACTGAAGTTTTACTCATTTCCGATTATTTATTTTTTTATAAAATAACTTTATAGCATAACTATAAAACTCTTTATGTATTTAAAACTCAGATATCTAGACTACCGATTAGTATCATTTCGAACAAGGCTGACCAGTTGTTTTTTTTTTCGGAGAACTTTAAGTCTTCGCTAAATGGTCGGAATCTAGTGCAATGACCCTACAATTGACTCTACTCCACTTAAATTTTTCTTCCTATGGAACAATACGCCACTAGAGAGGGGTGCAATAAAAAAGGGGGCAGTTGATGTTTTTTAACAGTAGGTAGGTACCTATATATATATACTTCAATTATTAATTAACTTACTTTTTACTATTTTGGGTAGGGTAGGTACTATTCGAGACAGAGCTATGATCTATTTGTCATAAAGTTGCAAATTATGTCAATACATTCCAATAACATAAATTAAAATTCACATGCTTGGAGTCGAGGTAAAGAGATATAATTAGACAATATTTATTGAAGAAAGAATCTTAAAATCTGCAAGTACTTCCTTTATGTTATGTTAAAAAATAACAAGAAAGTTAATTTGAGAGTAAGTACTGCGGGATTTGTGCAGGGTTTAAAAAAATCGAATATAGCTACAAAATAGGCAGTGGGAGGTGGTTATTCTCTTTATACTGAATAGTGAAAATAACTAATACTCAATACTGAATCCAGTGGGGAAAAGGAATTATCATCCGTGTTTAATAATTAATTTTGTTTTAAAAAACTAAAGCGACTGCAATTTTAATACACAAAATTGTCATGAATTTTCATGAATCCTACTGTTAGAACTGAACCAAATCAAAATGGAACCACAAGGGAAGCACCAGCTTTCATATAAAAAAAGAATCATGAAAATCGGACCACCCAGTCAAAAGTTCAAAGGTAACAAACATATTGAGAACCTACTCCTTTTTTTGAGTCGGTTAATAAATGTAATAAACAACCTGTAGAGGCCATGCGATGGCGGCGGCGCGGCGACGGCAGCGCGCGGCTATAACTACTAGTACTTATTCTGTGGCGGTATCTGTTGTATTGTGTGCAACATACTTATACTTATGTTGGTGCGCGCTGCGTGATATAATTCAGATGTGGTGCGGGGAATTTTCATGGGTAACGTCCATTCGAGCAAGGTCATTGGCATAGATCGCCCTCTTAAGTCAGTGTGAAAGGGCTGCGCTGTGACGCAGTATGTTTCCTGCTAAACCGGATATATCCCTAAGGCTCTTAAGCTCGGCTAAGTTAAGGGTTAAGTACTTTGCAACATATATACATATATATGTAAGTGTCAAAACAAGTGCTAAAAACGGATGCGGTCAGTACATAAGAATTCATTTAAATTTATTATTATTTAGACATAAGGCAATCAAAACAACAAAGTTTTATTTCACAGACTTGTAAAGCGCCCTTAAGGAGTCCCTTCGTAGTCAAAAAAAAACGGGAAAACTGGAATTTATTTATTTTAATTCCAGTTTTACCCCTCGCCGATTTTTGGCGTTCCAGTTTTCGCTCTTGGGACAATGAAACTGAATTGACGTAATAAAAACCAGAGTTCAATTTTTATACTTTTTGATGGAAAAAGTTGAGGATCGCTAACACAAATCTAAATAAAATAATTTTACTACGAGTATATTACGCTTCGAAGCGAGTGCCACGAGAGCTACGAGAGCGTAGCAGTGCTACGAAACTGCTACGTTCTACGATAAATGTTATTTATAAACGTTTTAAATTATCATAGCAAACCTAGCACTAGTACTGCCGTAAAAAAAATTGACAGAAATGTAACGTGATAGGGAAGGCATTTGTAGAAAAGAGGGACTGCACCGACTCTTAAAAAATACGTTTGTGCGAAAAAGTTTAACTAACAACATCAAATAAAAAATAAAAGAAGAAATCTACTGTGTCTCGTTCAAACGTACATAATATGAGAAAAGATAATGGTCAACATTTTTGAAAATTGCATTACTGGTACAGCTGATCATTTTATGCGAGAAAATAAAATTCATAGCGGTCATAACAATAATTAAACTGCCACAAAAATATTACAAAACAGTTCTAACCGTTCCGCCCGAAAATTCACAAACAAAACGTAAACAAATCATAATGAGAAAACAACGAAAAATCAGGGAACACATACATAGGGTTTTTTAAATACCCCCGAAGGTAAATGCATTAATTTAATTAATAATATTAATAAGACTAAGTACCTACACTACAATATTGCATTAGGTAAAAGTAGTGTACTTTTTATACATTTTTTTTGCCTTTCTTGATTGGTCCACCCTGTACAAACGAATGTGTCGCCACCTCCAACATTCGTAACTCCATGTAAACACAGCAGTTGAAGACAGAGTTAGTTTTATGTGTACGCCAAGTTGGTAGATTAGTAGTTACAACATTGTATTGTGTTACGCGAGGGCGAGGGCTTTGGGAGGGACCGGCCTCTCCTTTTGAAGATCCCTTGAATGTGAAGTAATGATAATGCTGTGTTGAGCTCGTATAACTTGCACTAAGCTATCTTTGGGATGTGTCTTTAGTGCGCAGCGGGAGCGGAGATAGAGCGGATTTTAGGTAAATGAAATAAAATGAAATTTATTTATTTCTTGACCACAACAAAGCCAAACATTAAAAATTAAACCACTTAGAGCTAAAGCTAAACACTGAAACAAAGGAAATTAAAATAACTAAAATATGAGTATGACTATAAAATATATATATGAGTAATTCATCATTATTGTGACAAAGAAATGGCCTATAGCTCAGCGTGATGCTCCAGCATGTCGCCATGCTGTAGCACTGGTATTCTGCTAAAGGCTGCATTTAGGTCACGGTTAGGTGACTTATCAAAAATGTAAGAAACTATAGATCCGCTCTATCCCGCTCCCGTTGCGTACCAAAGACAATGTTTGACCGGATGTCGCCCAGTTCCTCACCGACAATCACACTAAAATAGACATAGTCCTAGGTCTGGAATAAAAAATAGGCTTCTTTTTATCCCATAAATCAGTTCCCGGGGGATGAAAATCATCTTTAACGTTTCCATAGGAACAACGCGTGCGAAGCCGCGGGGCGCAGTTAGTAGTATTATATGTAAGAACATAAATTAGCTGTGTTAGATTTTAGATTTAAAAATGTAAGAAACATTCCATGTAATTTTTGTTAAATTCTGACGTTGTTGACATTGCTGTGCAGATACAAAATAAAAATGTATTTAACTGATAAGAACTATGGTTGTTATTGCTTATACTTGGTTTTATTCTCATAAGGGGGAAAACTGGAACGTCTAAAATCGGTGAGGGGAAAAACTGGAATAAAAAAAACAGTTTTCCCCATTAAGTTTTTTCTCAAAGGAAAACTATACTTTAAAAAAATGAATTACATATTTCCCCCTTTAGGGAGATTTGTCAAGAGGGAAAACTGGAATAACCTGTTTATGTTCATACCAGTATGCTGAATTTGTACTGCCTTAATGTTTATTACAATATTTGAGACGCAGCAGGTTGTAATTGGCCGGAAAAACATAGGCAGGAAGTGAATTGTATTCCTTAGCGATGCGAATAATGAAGGTGGAGGAAAACCGCTTCAACAGTGCGAGTGGAGGGTACATCCACCAAGATTTGGTGGATACACCCTCTCTTAAATAAATAACTAAATAAAATAAAATTCGTTTATTTCAGGCGCTCAATACAAAGTTTGTGACCCATATCACAAATAGTAATAGCTAAAATACACACTCAGAAAAAAAAAATACACAATGCATGTTATCGTCAGAACCCAGCGCATAACTACCGGGCATAATTTCTTGTTACCGCCCAAGTGGACGGATATCCAATGTTGGAAAATTGGGTTATTAAATGCCTTATCATGAATGGTATTGTGCTGAGCGTCTGCTTGTCCTGGTGTGGAAGGGTGATGGTGGGATCAGGTCATGTAGTTCCTGTGAGTATTACCCTAATTAACTATAATATAAAAATATGTCGGGTTTTCCTTCCTGACGCTATAACTCCAGAACGAACGAACCGATTATTCATAGAAACAACGCATGCGAAGCCGCGGGGCGCAGCTAGTTTCCTATAAAAGTTTTGTTTTATCTCCAGCAAATTAACTTTAATACCTACATTTTAAACAGATTAAACAACGCAGAGGTCTTGCGACTAATCGATTTGGAATCCTCTGCAAATAGGAACAAGCTGAGGTTTATTAATATTCAGCATTGGACGCCGGCCCCCGTCTACTGACTATAGTTTTATGTGTTCGTCAAGTATGAGTTTTCTAAATATTTAACCGAGTTTGTTTTAAAAACCTATAACTTCAACCTCAATCCCAACAAACTGTATAGGTCCACTGCTGGACGCAGGCCCCCTCCTGTTAAACGCCTTACTGGCGTTTAACTCATGGGGGTAACGACACTGCCTGATGGATATCCCTTAGTCGCCTCTTACGTCACCCACGGGAAGAAATAGGGTGGTGCAAATTCTAAGCCAGCACCACTCAGCTAAAATAAAACCTATAAACTGATTTCAATTATATCGTTTTCTCGTGGATGCGCTTGTCGAACTGGTCCAATGCTGCATTCAAATAAAAAAAGTATCATCAAAATCGGATCACCCAGTCAAAACATGAGTAAATAATACAGCCGAATTTAAAAGCTCCTCCTTCTTTTGAAGTCGGTTAAAAAACGAAAAAGAAGAAATTTTCTGGAACGAAGTTATCTACCGCATAAGGTAGATACATATTTTCAAATTTAGCGCTCAGATATATTGTTTCTTAAGGCGCATACCCGAGCCAATCTGACAGCAATTCCTATTTTATCATATTTTTACGTTTATCATAGGAATTTTCAAAAATCCTACGTTCAGTTTGTGGTATCTATTATAAGCTATTTTTTAATACCTCTTTTATAATTTTATCTCATATAGTTTAGTTAGGAGGAGATGCAAAAATAGAGTTTGGTGGCCAAAAAGCGCAACTTCGTATCTCTTCCTAAGCTTTACAAAATGAAACTATTACAGAGGCAATAATAAATAGCTTATAATAGATACCACAAACTGAACGTATGATTTTTAAAAATTCCTGCGTTCAACGTATTAATAAGATATTTTAGTTGGGGGCACCACTTTTGCTGGTGTATGGGCCTTAAGGCGAATACCCGAGCCAATATGACGACCTCTGTGGCGCGGTGGGCGAAGGTCTGCCTGCGACGCAGGAGGTTGCGGGTTCGATTCCCGCCTCTGGACAAATGTGTGTACGACCTGCAGAAATTTGTTCAGGGCGTTCTGGATGTTTTTCTATGTATAATAAAAAATATCTAAATATGTATGTAGTGTATTGTATTATGTATATTAGTTATCTAGTACCCATAACACAAGCTCTGCTTAGCTTGGGGCTAGATAATGCTGTGTGAATTGTCCAGCATTATTTATTTATTTATTTATTTAATATGACAGCGATACCTATTTTATCATATTTTTACGTTTATCATAGGAATCTTTAAAAATTCTACGTTCAGTTTGTGGTATCTATTACAAGCTATTTTTTAGTACCTCTTTAATAATTTTATCTCATAAAGTTTAGGAGATTCGAAAATAGAGTTTGGTGGCCAAAAAGCGCAACTTCGTATCTCTGCCTAAGCTTTACAAAATGAAACTATTACAGAGGCATTAATAAATAACTTATAATAGATACCACAAACAGAACGTAGGATTTTTAAAACTTGCTGCGTTTAACGTAATAATAAGATAAAATAGTTGGGGGCGCCAATTTCACTGGTGTATGGGCCGTAAAGGTTCCTGCAATGACGTAATACATATACAGTTTTTTGGTGGAGAGCGCCGTAATACTACTGACCACTGATAAGTAGTTTCTCTCAGCTTCGAAAAGGGCGCTGCAATAAGCTAAACGTATGGAATGAAACTAAAACTTTTACAGTTATCGTACGCAATGCAAAACTCATACTTAAGCCTGATCGACTTGATACATTATTGAGCGGGATGATCAGCAGTGGTTATTTATTGAGTGGGAGTCTGTGGGCTCTAGAACCCGGATCTTTTGGAAATATTTTCAATCTGGTAATTTTATAATTACCTTCTTGATGAAAACTATAGCTTAATTTGCTCAAACGCAAAGAAAATGTGGAGTGGTAGTATCCTCAAACCTCAACAGCCCATAATGATCCACTGCTGGACTCAATCCTCCCCTGATAAGCGCGTTATTAGCCTTTCACTCAAGAGCCCTACCATTAATCCCCATGTTGGGGATCGCAGTCTGGTGAAGTCTATGGAAAGAGCTATTTATTTATTTATTTATTAAAAAGGAACGCCAACAGCGTATACATAAAGCATTTTGTTTTAACTTACTATCTAGGCAGCTAGCTATGCTCGAAATCTCTCTGAAGGATAGTAGGTATTCGTAACGACCAAAGTTATCGATATAGCTCAAATAATTAGCAAGCTAAAGATGCAGGGGGTCGGCCATATGTCGCGAAGAACCGACAACCACTGGGGCAAACATGTTCCTGAGTGGAGCCCGCGACTCGACAAAGTGGTGTAGGACGCTCTCCGGCCAGGTAGGATGACGATCTACGAAAGACTGCAGGCAGAATGCTGATGTCACGCTGAAGACAGGGTATTATGGCGCTTATTAGCTTAGGCCTATGTCCAGCAGTGGACTTATATGGGTTGATGATGATGACGGTGATTTTATGAAGCCGATTAAACCCAATAACGCTACGCTAAGAAGAGGTGGAACTTAAGAACATCAAATTTGAAATAAATCTTGATCATTTTGTGACAACATTACAGGCAAATAAATGAATGACAAGTGACAAATAATATACCAACCTATTGCTATAACCCAATTGAATTTTGTAACTTCGTTCAATGATTTCCATCAACGATAATGAATCATAGTGAACGAATGAATGATCGATATAATAAATTATCGGTAATTGTGTTCACTCTTTGTGTTCGAATTTCAAGTGATGTCAAATTAACGGATATTGGACGTAATGAATTTACATCGGTTATTGATGATTTTATTTCAATTTGGAGTCAATTACCGGCTTAATAAATCACATTTAGTTTCTGTTGGGTTCTGTTCTCACCTTCACCTAAACAGCCTACGTATATTCAGTATATATTATTATTATTCAGCGTCACTGCTGGACACTACGAGTAACGCGTTATTTCACTAGAGTTCAACAACCTGGTTTTTAACGCTAGTTAGGTATTTTTTACGATTATCGTTGGCCATTCGATTTGGCTAGTTAGATTCGTTAAGTGAATGGAAATTCTGTTAACGACACACTACTACTCGACAGACCGTCTCCTGATAAACGCCTTATTGGTTTTTATCCTATTTTATCCCATGGGTGGTAATGCCCATACACACCTACCGTTAATTCAGGGCAGAGCCGTTTTTAAGTAAGTTTCAAATAAAGGTTCTTTGTAGCACTATTTATTGAGTGGAAGGACCTACTACTACCAATACCACCTACCTATAACCATAGCAAGTTTACTCCCTTTCTTAATTTTATGAAGATCCGTTTATCCGCGTTATGCGTGAAAAAGTAACTGTACAGGCCTATGTGACCGTGTACTTTGATATATGATATTGATAAACTTAAGGATGGGAGTTAAAATGACCGAACGACACGGAGGTTTTATGCAGACTGAATTTATTGATATAAATGCTGATCGTTGCTTATTGCTAACGCTGAGGCGTACACAGCTTAGTACAATGTTATTATAGGCAACTAAGCTGGCCTACGTGTGTATATATAAGTAAAGGTACATAATGTGCGGGTGGGCCCGTACATAGTTCCCCACGAGAAAGAACACATAAAATACTTGATTGACATTGATTATAAAATGATAATACACACATTGATACTAAATTGATTGATACTAGATTGACATTGCTAAAACTGATCATGATAATCATGATTACTTATAAAACTCATTACTTTAATAACTTTCTAATTAATAAGCTTATAAAACATATTATCTCAAGCTGACGCTTACGAAACATGCGTAATTATAATGATAAAAAACATTCCATTCGTATGATAAAGCTTATAAAACATTTTATTTATTAAGATGAATAAACATAAGCAATTAATAAACTGATGGTCAAAAGTCAATACGCGAGACTCTAGGCGACGTTGCCTTATTTACGCGCGCACTCACACTTTCTCACTGCTTATCCCCTGGGCGGGCGGCGCCCACGAGGATACTTGATAATGATAACGCTCAGTCCGTTTCTATACCGGAGCCGCGCTGCCTCGGTGGCTGTTGCTAAGCCAGAGACCTTGATAAAATTCCTTGATATCACTGCAACTGCAATCCGTAGGTGAATCACACACAGATTCGCGTAGAAGATCCTGCCCACGGAGGCTCGAAGGACCACTTTGTACAGGCCTATATGACCGTGTACTTTGATATATGATATTGATAAACTTAAGGATGGGAGTTAAAATGACCGAACGACACGGAGGTTTTATGCAGACTGAATTTATTGATATAAATGCTGATCGTTGCTTATTGCTAACGCTGAGGCGTACACAGCTTAGTACAATGTTATTATAGGCAACTAAGCTGGCCTACGTGTGTATATATAAGTAAAGGTACATAATGTGCGGGTGGGCCCGTACAGTAACATCATAAAAATAATTAGTTACTTTCAAATTTATCATATTAATGTGGAACAAGAAAATTACAATCAAATAATAGAAATAAATTAAAACTCGTATTTACAATTGCAAACAATCCACAGGTAGTTCAACTTATCCATTTTAATACCAGTCGGAAGCCTAGCCAAGACGTTGGTTGCATTGCCTCGCTGTATAGCAATGCTGATGCGCTACAGATACTCACCAGCTCTCAGTACTCCATGGACCTAATTACTCCATGGTTCTCAACTCAAAGGCGAGTACTAGGTATCGGGGAAGCTAACGCATATTATGGGCCCCACTGTGTGTACAACAGGATCCCAAAGGACATTATTATAAGCGCCAAGATACTTGGCATTCAAACGCAAACGTAAAACGCGTCTCGTCGATGAAGCATATTACGCTTTTGATAAGTTTGGCTGCCGAAAGCCATCAATTACGTGTGGTAATTTTATGTATTAGAATTAAGTTATCTTTATTATCATACATAACTAAACATGTAGGTACGTGTGCCAAAAAGCAATCATATATGAGTATTTCTGAGCAAATGTTTAGGCTAATTAATTATTTCGTATGCAACTGATTGTGTCCCGGTATATCCCAATAGAGGGTAGGAAAGGTGACGGAAGAATAGAGTCGGCGAATGTGTGGAATGGTGGGCTCGCCGGGTAAGTATGGAAGGGACGCCACCAATCGGATCGCGGAGGTTATATTGTGTTCCCAGGTTTGGCGAAAATGGCGATAGAGGGACACCGAAGAGGTTTTTAGTGTGTATTACTCAGGGCGTCGAGTCCCACATAATTCTGGTTTCTCCCGCAGACCAGTCTATTCGTGAACGAATTTTACCTCGCCGAAAAAAAAGGCTAATTAATAATGGAAGATTATGTAACCAGTAAAAAAGCTTGCAAACCGGTAGCATGGGAGAAGTTACCTAAACAGATTTCGTTTGATTTATTAAATAGAACGACTTTGCTTCAATAGCTTTTTTTGCGCAAAACTTTCACGATTTGGCTCAAACAAAACGACGATACACAAGTGTCGTTTAATGCTCAACCAACTTTCAAACTTCGCAATTTTGTAGCATGAGGACTATTGAAAACACCTGGATCATGATACAAGATTAGTTCGTCTGAGAAGTTTGTATGTAAAGTGATTTCTAACTAAAAGCAGTTACTGCTCACAATTGCAATTGCTGATAACAGCATCTATATATCTTCAGACTTTAATAAAATTAAGGTTAGTCGTAGCTGTTTCCCCAATTCTTCTGGTGGGTGTCAATTCTACCACCAAACTGCGATCCACAACCCGCATGCCCAGCGTGGGGATTATGGGCCCTTCCTTGAGATACGCCAATAAAGCTCTCTTCAAAGGGAGGCCTGCGTCCAGCAGTGGACCAATACAGGCTGTTGAGGTGAGGTGATTTTATTAACTATATCTTATTATTATTTTGGCTCTCGGTACACCACACCTTTCTAAAATTGTCAACAGCTCTAATAGACACAGACCACATTGCTGCGGTTCCAATATAATTATAATCTACTCCGTAATTGATTTTAAACGACATATAATACTATAAATAATCAAATCGATTGTGTTTTTATCATACCTCTCTTGGATCTCACAAGACGTGCAAGGTGAATATTAATTTTTAACATAAGTTTCAATCGATTTGTGTCCGTCATTTCAATTGATTGTTTTCGTATCGCCAAGACATTTTCCAAGCCAATTTTAAGAACCTACTAACCCAACTATAGGGTGTCTCAATAAGAGTGCACTTAATCATTTTAAAATAAAATCAAGTATTTTATTAAACAAGTATTAAACAGAGGTGACAGCTGTCAAATTTCAGAGTTGCCAATTGCATGAAAAAAAAATATTTCAATTTTAAAAGTGCTGAAATTAAACACTGAACCGGATTCTGCTTCTCAGCAGAAGTATTTTAATTCGTTTGATTCGTTGCCCAAGCAAAACGTCAGATTCTAATTTGAATTCTATTCCAACGGAACTTGAGAACGCTGTTTTGATTCGTCAATAGTGTCTGATATCAAATCCAACGGCCTTTCCGACGAATTTAAATACTACGGTAGAGTGAGCGTACGTGTATGGGCTGGCAGATCTATAGAAGATCGCAGTGTTCATAAAAAATGAAACCTGAGGAGGCAATACCATTTATTAAAAATTAAATACTTAACACATACTTATAAAATGTTAGTGAGTTTTTGGACACTAAGCTTAAAATGGCATTTTTATTGTTCCATCTTTTTCTATGTTAAAAATCTTACAAATATGTAAATTACTATACTTGAAAAAATTTGCTATAAAGCGTTTATTATTGTAAATCTCGAATTTCTATATATTAGAAGCAATATGAACTTTAAAAGTTATAGTTAATTAGTTTTACAGGCCAGTATAGATTACGAATGTGTAATGTAGTCACGATAAAGTATTCATTCGTAATCTTAGCGAAATGCTCTCCTTTAAATTAAACTTACACTAGTAAAATGCAAACAAATTTAACTCTCTTCTTTAAACACAGAGGCTGAAATTGGGATAACCTAACATCTATTTGAAACAATCAAATAATTTTACTATAGAAACTTTCGTAGTTGACGAATTCAATATGAGTGTAAGCGGGTTATTAATCAAATAATTTTTGACTTTAACGGGGCTTGAACCCGCATTCTTCTCTGAGTTCGGGAATGTGATAACCGACTTTATTACGAATTCAAGTGACATACGTACGCATCAAAAATCTCAGGGACTTAATATGGACTCAGGCGCCGTAAGCTTAATTTCTTCGAAACCTTACACAGAATAATGATAATAACTTTTATTTGGTTCCAGATGATCAAGACAATCTTTATCCTGACCCTCGCAGCGGTAGCTCTGGCTGCCCCGACCTTAGAAGCAGAAGCAGAACCAACCAATGGCGTGCTCCGATCCAAGGCCACTGACATGTCAGGCATAATGCCGGAGAAGACAGTCGACAAGAGGCAAATCATTTATCCTTACTCACCGTACCAGTATGGATATTACCCACTTAGATACGGAGCTGGCTTCCAGCAACAATACGTTCAGCCAATCGGAGGGCTGTCATCATACGTTCAGCCAGTCAGAGGGCTTTCACCGTACATTCAACCAATCAGAGGACTCTCACCGTACGTTCCAGTCGAAGGACTATCTTCATACAGGAGCTGGTTGTCTTACATTCATAATGGTCTTTTGTAAATTATGTTTGTAAAAGGTTTTGGGAATAATAAAGCAGTATAATGCAGATTAAAACGATTTTTCTTCCTATGATAAAATAAATAATAGTTACCTTTATTCGGTAAGAAAGATTAGTCTGGTAAAGCTAATGCTAGCTAGCTAAATATGGCCAATTTTTGTTGGTGGTGGGTCAGCATTAGAAGTTGTAGCGTTGACATCACCACCCACGCTCATGCTGAAAATGCGGCAATCATCTCAGACTACTTTAAAACCTCGTTTTATCATAATCATAAGCAAAAACTTCTGCAGGTAAGGGTTTATCGACTTCTTTGTAGGTTCCGGTTCCGATCGACGAACATGACATTAATCCTCTTGGGTGTATAGACCAATGAAGATGACGAATGGTTTGATCCTTCATTATTTTAGTATTTCCGATGTAGTAGTCAATCTGATGGACTACAGAAGTCAATCTAATGGATTAAGTGGAACTGTACAGAATAACCCTTGACCTTGACTAAAAATAATAGTAAGTGGTAAAATTTTTGGTGCATCTTCGTAATTATGTAATTTGGCCAAAATTGGTAGGAATTTCTCACCTATCAGTAGTCGTTCTATAACTTTGTTTCGATAGTATTATTTCAGTTGCTTTTTGTGGAAAATTTTAACTAACTGTAAGTATTTAGTCACTATACCTACTCATTAAGTTAGCTGCTAATTTTCTGAATATTGTTAAAATAAATAAATACCTGGTCACCAGGCGCCCAATTCCGCTAGTTTCAGTACAGAAAACTGGTCGGATAATACTTAAAATGTAATTATATCTACTCAGTTATACCTACACCATAGTTGGCGCCTTTATCAAACTGTAAGGTCCTACTGTCCTGTCTTTATTATCCATGTTCACAAATGACGAAAGTTTTAAATTTTTTGTCTTCATTAGATCACCAATACTCGTAAACCCACATTCAATGAAAATTTCCCTCAATAAAAAAACCTACTCCACGTCCGAATTCACTAACATAAAAACTATCAAAGGAAATAGAATTCTATTCATACAATTTAAAAACCTTTTCAAATCCCCTTTGACTATTCATCCCTATAATAAACGAAGTAAAAAAGCGACTTAGAAATGGAAGACATCGTCACGTAGAAGTTTTCAGATGCAGCACAAATTGAATCTTCGTGAATTTGTAGAGTTACAAGCTTTGACTCAATCGCCTTTAGTTTGCTATTGACGTAAAACTAGAGAGAAGTTCTACGAATATTTAATTGAGTTTTTACTGGTTCTAGATGGGTGTCGCAAATCGGGGTTAAGCCGAAAGAGGTGGTGGGTGATTTTTTTATGTATTAGTGTATGAGAGGGGAAGGGGGGCAGCTATAATGGTGTGTAAAACTTAAAATAATTGCGGGCGTCTCGTTAGCACCAGTAAAAGCAGGACATAAAAATTCTTAGAGAAATTCCACTTTTTTTGCCAAATAAGTAGGTACTTAAAAATATTTAATCAATTTACAATTAGCTAGTAGGTTAATTTGTTTAAACATTTCGTATTAGTAGACATGTGTTTTTTTCTACGTAAATAAATCCAGTGGTATATTATGTCGAAAGGTAAGGATAGATCACATTTAATCAACAACCTTGTTGGCTCTAATCATTAGGAGTTAATGCCATAATCCCCACGCTGGGTTCGGGAACGCAGTTTGCTGGCAGATCTGTTCTGAAGAGCTCCGTTTGCAGTTTCATAGGATATCCCGTCTCTTACAACACCCACGAGAAGAGAGGGTTGGTGTGCAAATTTGCCAAAAAAACCAGCATCACACGGCAACTTTATCATGTGGAGCACCACAAGCATAAAATTTATTTTTAACGGATTAACCAAACATGCATGGCTTAATTAAGAAAGATCTAACAAAGAAAAAGACAGGAATATTGATATCAATTTTATTTTATATCAAAAATCATTTCTTTTCAGGATAAAATCCGTAGTTGCTCGCGAAATAATCAGGGTCGAAAGACGTCACTACCCTCCCTGGTCCCTTAACCGCTACTTGCTGCGGGTACGGTATAGAGTACTGCGGTATTTGGTATTGAATCGGTATCTGGTACTGAGCCGGTATCGGGTATTGGTATAGAGGCAGGTTGTAGCGGTAGGACGGAACGTTGTATTGAAAGGGGAGTATGCCCTCGACTCCGTACTTGCCGTATTTAGCTTGCCACTCGATTTCCAATGGCTTAGGCTCTGGAGTCACTTCATCTGAGGCAACGGCGGCGATGAAAGCCAAGGTGATGATGAGGTAAAATTTCATCTGAAAACATGTATACATATTTGTATTGATAATCTGAATTAAAATCAAATTTTGTTGTTTGATAAAAAAAAATTTAGCACGACACAAAACATAGTCACACGGCACAAATTACAATTGCTTTTGAACTCAACAAACTATAAGTTATCATTGAAAGAAAAATACAAAGTATGAATTCATTCCCGTAATAAGACGTTTGCTCAGTCAGCAATCTATGCTTGAATAACACTTTTCTGTAGCGCTCAGGTCTTAAGGTCATAGGTGTATGGCTTTAAGTCATAGGCGTAACCCTTATGGCAAAGACGTCATCCTCACACTCTATAATGTTCTATAGCTGGCCTCAGGTAAGTTACCTGATAAGCACCTTATTGGCTTTTGTAGTAATACCCATAAACATGTAAAGACTTATTGGGCCAAAATTTCAGAAACTAATATTTCTTAATTTTATTTATTAAAATTAATTGTGACAATGGCGTAACTTACCTTGGTAAGGTGTTGATTCTTCAAACTCCTACAAAGAATGAACGAAAACTGCAAATATTTTTTTTCTTTTATACTCAAAAAAGTCTAATCAAACCTGTCACTAATTAGTAGTTGATCACAGAAAAACAACATTTTTAGTGATTAAAAAACAATCATCATCAAATTTGTTTTTTAACGCGAATTAATTGTCATTTAATTATGTTGGTACCTACTTAATAACTTGTTATTGAACTGCGTTATAATTACAGAAAGCATTAGTTTTTTTTTATTACTTTTTTGTTTATTTTCAGTAAAGGCCCTATCGCACTGGGATGCTACAGCGAGACACCGCTCGCTGGCAACAACGTTTCCATAACGAGAAGACAAACTCGAGGACGCCGATATCGTTGATCCACACTTAAAATAAAAATTTAATATTATAATATATTATATAAAAAAATGTAATACTTACTTTTGGTAAGAAATATTATGACGTGCTTAGTGTAAACTATATTTGTACAATAAGTTGTTTAGTATACATATATCTATTGTGTTTGACTTGTAAGAAAATTCTCTTATCAATAAATAACTGGACTGAACTGAACTGATGGCATCGATACGTTGCCGTGCGACGGCACGTCAACGTATACACCAGTGAGCTGGTGAGATAATGTCCCTAAGGGTAAAGCTCCCTTAGGTACATATATCAACATCTCACTGACAAACTTATACATAATGTGACTAGCCTGTCAATTCTGTACCTATTTAGAAACGATTAGTACCCATCACGTAGCGTTTCATCTCGAAGCGAATAATTCCAAACAATTAGTTGAATAATTCTTTTTTTATCCTTCATCCGTCAAGCTTTGTATCGTCGCCGAACCACAAATTCCGCACACATGCAACCACCCCCCTTTCCACGTACATGAAAGTGCACAAAGTTGGAGATATTGTCGACATCAAGGGTAATGGAGCAGTACAAAGGGGTCACACAAAGTGTACCATGGAATGACTGGTCGCGTCTACAATGTCACAGCTCACGCGCTCGGTGTGATCGTGAACAAGCGTGTCCGCGGTAGAATCCTACCCAAGCGCAACATAAACATAAACATTTATTTATTACTTAAAATTTTAACTATAGTAGGTTGGTACAACAACACCCATGTTGAGCATCTCTAGCACTCAAACTGCAGAGAAGACTTCCTCAAGCGAGTGAAGGAAAATGAGAGACCAACCTGAAAAGATAGCCTGCTCAAGCCTGCTCACATTGTCATAAAGCAAGGCACTTCGTGCAGTCATCCATTTATTTTTTAAGCTCTAAACTCATAGGGTTTGTGTGTTTTAAAATATAAGAAAAAGAAGTTCTAGTTTATTATAAAAAAAATTATAATTTTACGAATTCATTACAAACGTAAGCGGGTTAACTAACGAACCTACCTTGTGTCAGCGGAACACCGTGTTCTTCCAACAGAAAGGTTCGGAGTTAACGCAAAATATGTTAGCAGTTGGTTAACTAAAGTTTTACTTTATTACAACATCTTCCTAAGATATCGTACTTTCTCAGTATAGCAAGCTGCTGTTCTTGTTTAAACTCAATAAGCTCCATCACTTAACCGTATTCCTCGCTGCAATATCCAAAGAGTCGAAGGGCTCACATTAGAAGGCGATTCTGTTATGAGTGAATCTGCAGTTCAAGGTTCGCTTCTCGTCAGTACTACACTTGTCGATTAGCGGAACTATAGCAAAACGTCAAGAATTCAAAGAACTCGCCTCCTTCTTCTAAGGCCACAAGATACACGCGAAACAAACGCGGTATTGCAGCGACATGGCGGTGCAAGCGCGGAGATGTGTCTGGAACTTTTAGATCGGCAGAATCGCGCGGAAAAAGAGAGAAATCATAGTCAAATCTATGCGGCAGAACAGGCAGTTTCGCTTCTTTTCCGCTTCTCGTACAATGGACAACGTCATCGCAGAACTAAGGCGGCGCCGCCACCTCAGTTTCGCGTGCTGGTATGCGTCTGGCCTAAACGCTCAATATCACCGGGTCGCCACGGCGACGTCGTATTTGACGACGTTTCCAAACCATCGTCAAATGCCATAAATTATTAGCTTTCGATGAATTATTGAAATGATGAATAATTTGGGTACGTAGCCAGTAACGTTGCCGTGGCGTCCCAGTGAGAAAGGCCCTAAAGCAGAATACTTCCTGAATTAGATAGACCAATAGTTAAACATTAATAAGATATAACACTGTATAATATTGCGTCTGTCACGGTCTACCTACATAAGATTGATGTATAAAACGGTCTCTCTCTTTTTTCAACAAGCTTTGCAGGAAGGCTTACTATATTTATCCATTATCTATCTAGATTTGAAGTTTTCTATTAATCTGTAGATTCTGCGCAAAAGTCTGCAGTTAGCTCTATTCAATTGTAAAGTTTTAATTTATTTTTAATAATTGTTTTCTATTTAATATTTTTACTTGCAACCCAGCCTTTGCACGGGTACAATATAGTATTTCTTTTACTTCTACTGGTTTGTGCGGACCACTCCAGTAAAGTTTCCAGTCGAGATTGTTTTTTTTCCTATCCCCTATCTTCAACTCTCGTCAATCGTCAAACTTCAGACAATTTACACAAAACCCTAATTAATTATTTACCTCATAAATCACTCCATTCATTAGTCAAAATTCTATGACAAGTCGTTCGGTAGCTAAGAGTTTTAGACTTCAAAGTAGAGCTGACACGTGTATTTAACTAATGTTCACGTGTGATTCAACACTAAAAAACACACAGAATGCGTGGACTATATTTTTTAGAGCTAAAGCCGCGTTTGGGCTATAAAGTATGTACATTTAGGATTATTCCAATTAGTTTTAGTTGAACTTTTCAGAATAGAGGATTTGATCTAGCATCAGAGGAGAATAATAAATAATTTTGAAGTACTCAATGGAAAAATATTTTGATAAATATAAGTTATTTTCTCTTCCTGGCAAAACTTAAAGCAATACTTATGAGAAAGCTTGAGACTTTGCTTGAGAAAGTTTCAAACCTAATTACTAGTTTTAGTTTGTATCTATTTTGTGATTGTAATCTAAAAATAAGTTGTGTTTCTTAGTTACTAAAGATGTGTACATAGGTGATATTTTTTTCTATTTAAATCAATAACATAATCCTTATAAAACAACGGGTTGCACGGGAGTTAACCATTTATTACCCATGCCAAAAAGTGCACAACGCCGCTAAAGAAGTTTTCACTTCAAAAACAAAGAACACATATTTTTTTGCATTCATTTATTCATAAAAGACCAGTTCCAATAGCTTAAACTCCATGGTTCTCCTGCTTATAAGAATAAACAAATGGCCGCACGGACTTCACAGCCAAGGCTGCCAGCTTTGGTTCCAGGACTTGCTGCAATACCGGTGCGTTATACCGGTACATCACCGGATAGTCCACCGGTACTGGGGCGCTGATCCGGTAATCCGCGTCCGCCGGGCCGGAGATGTGGTACTTGATGGTAGGTTGTGGTAGTACCTCGTACCGGTATTCTAAAGGTTGACTGTCGATGAGCCGGTATTGGCCGCTTTGGTCCCACTGGACTTCAGCCATGGCGGCGCAGATGCAGAGGGTTAAGATTACCAGTTTCATCTGAAAGGGTTCGAAAAGTTTTAGTTGAAGGAGCTGTGTAGTAATGGCTTAAAATTAGCACCACCTCTCTGCCCGCAAGTGTCGTAAAAATATGCACAGGCGGCGGCCAGCAGCGCCTGTTGCAGATAAAATCTACGACTGAACTGCGATGTTCAATCCGCATGCCCAGCATGGGAACTACGGGCATTACCCTCCATGAGACAAAAGCTAATAAGGCGCTTATCAGGGGAAGGCCTGCGTCCAGCAGTGAACTAATAATATAGGTTGGTGAGATGAGGTGAGTTAAAGGAAAGTATTTAGTGACTAGTTAGGTCAGATTTCTTGGCTGAGTTAATCTATACTAATACTAATAATATTGTCAAGAGAAAAGATTAGATTGTTTATTTGTTTGTATTGAATAGGCTCCGAAACTAATGGATCGATTTAAAAAGTCTTTTATCCTATCCTATCTTTTAGCCTACTTTTCAGGGAGTGACATAGGTTATATTTTATCCCGGAATTCACGGGAACGGGAACTACGAGGGTGAAACCGCGAGGCGCTGACAAACAACGATTCGAGCATTTCGAATATTTATTGCGTTCTCGACTGGCTGAAAACTAACCTACACAGGACACTTCACACGACGTTCAAATTTCAAACGGAACAAAAGAAGTATAATTTAAATTAAGTACAGTACAACCTTATTAGGGTCAACGGGGACCCCAAATTCTTGAGCGTCAAGTGTGCTTCGTTTAAATTAAAAGACCCCGTACCCTAGACCCCACTTGAGAGCCGTTTATCTTTCCGCTAATCAGTTTTTAACCTTGGCTTTATTCAAATTCTTTATTCAAGCTAAATAGAGCGGAAAAGCTGATGAATTCGAGACTAATATTTTTTGTTGTTTGAGGTTTCGCGTTTTATTTTGAAGGAAGTTACTATAAGAACAAATCGTATTTTTGATGTTATCAACATTAAAATCCGTCTTTGCTTACTGTATTAATTTATGTGAAACAAGAGCGAACATTTACCGTGTTACGAAATATACAAAAATGTTATCAGTTCGTTTTTATCATGTTAAGTTATTTTCTTGGAAAATCCCAAAAATGACAGGATAGGATTTTTTTTTTAATTATTTAAATATTTATAAATAATCGACTTACCTTATTGATTTTCACAATAGAAGTGAATGTTTGTTGTTCCCCACATTGCTAATTTATAGGCATGTCGTTTCTTCTTCTAACCACAAAATTAGTTTTGTAATTATCAAAACCTAATGCTACTATTATTATAAACGCGAAAGTTTGTAAACATGTCTGTCTGTATGCGTTGCTCTTTCACGCAAAAACTACTGAACGGATCGTGCTGAAATTTGGTATAGAGGTAGTTCTAGGCCTGGAATAACACATAGTTTTTAGCCCATAAATCAGTTCCTGGGGAGGAGCCGCGGGGCGCAGCTAGTCTATTATAAGTTATTTATTATTGCCTCTGTAATAGTTTTATTTTTTAAAGTCTAAGCAGAGATACGAAGTTGCGCTTTTTGACCAACAAACTAAATTTTCGCATCTCTGCCTAAACTATACATGATAAAACTATTACAGAGGTATTAAATACCTAATTGCTTTTATTAGATACCACAAACTGTATGATACGAGTATATACCTAACTGCTGCTGATAACTCAGCATTATGCTGAGCCGGTGACCTTTTTGTATTAGACGTAATTAAATTTTAGTTGTAATTATGTTTTGTTAATTTATCCATGTCACACATATAAAGATTATCTTTTACTTTTTCTATATGATGGATTTTTAAAACATCCTGTATTAAACGTAATAATATGATAAAATAGGTGGCGCTGTCATATTACCTCGGGTAATTTCACTAGTTTTAAGTCATTCAGACAGAAAAAATTCTACGAAGGCGTCGTATATGTTGACAAACCCGTGCTTACTTTCCGCCATTGTTTCCTAGGGATATCTTTAATGAATCGATCCGAGTTGGTACCTACTCGAGAAGTAGTTTTGTGCCCAGCAGTAACCATAAAAGAGTTAAGTTCAATTATTGACAGAACCCGACTTAGAGTTCGCGCCACGACTCAAGTCCTTTAGACGCGGCGCTGCTATCGCAGATCTATCTTATATTTATAAAAGAAAGTCGTGTTAGTTACACTATTTATAACTCAAGAACGGCTGAACCGATTTGGCTGAAAATTGGTGGGGAGGTAGCTAGGTAGCAGAACCAGGAGACGGAAATAGGATAGATTTTATTTCCTTCCCGGCTGAACGAATCTTGATGAAATTTGGCAGGGAGGTAAACGCTATCCGGGAACGGGCATAGGCTACTTGAATAGAGCGTGCGAAGCCGCGGGCAAAAGCTAGTAGTAAATAAAACAAAAATTTCGTATTTATTTACAATAAATTATGCTCTTCTGGTCTGAGAGGTCTTATTCCGGACATTTCGCAGTCAAAATCGGTCGCAGCTATATATTATTTCACTAACGTGGATTATGTAGTTGCACCCCTTTTGCCGTAAGACTTGAGTCGTAGAGCGGACTCTACCTAAATAATGACATTACCATTCGACATTAGTCAAAGACACAACAAAAAAGTAATTTAAAAATATTGGAAAATTCAATATCAGGGGTCCAAAATCACCCTGCGTCTGTAACACCCATACCTATTGCAGCACCTTGTATGATCTCTTAAAACGTAATCTTCCTTTGTCTTTGTGTAAATACCCTGAGGCTGTCTCGCACTTGACTGTTTTAATAAATCTCTTGGGCTCTTAAAAAAGCAAAGGCAATCTTCATAATCTAGAGAGTCATAATAAACCGCTTGTCCAAAAATCCGCTATCCGCTTAGTTCACCTGCAAATAATTAATTAAAGCTTTTCAAACAGCGGGGAGCGGACACGAGGATTGTTGAGGCTTAGGTTGGCGTTCAAGTCACAAGCTTAGAGCGGGCAAAGTTTTTTTAACCAACTTCAAAAAAAGTGGTTCTCAATTTGTCTGTTTTTTTTACTTTTGTTACCTCAAAACTTTTCACTGGGAGGTTCTATTTTCATGATTCTTTTTTATTTGAAAGCTGGTGCTTCCCGTATGATCCCATTTGGTCCAGTTTTGACAATAGGGTCCATATAATTGTCCATAAAAGTCAGTTTATAGTTGTTTTTAAACAAAATCAATTATTTGTTGATAAAAACCATGATTGAATTTTATCTAAAACGCCCAGAACTACTCCTTACAAAAAAGCTGCAATGCTGTGATATGTGGGCACATTTTCAACAAGATACCAAACAATTACCTTGCAAAAAATTCAAACAATATCCCTATTTTTTTTAGTATCGCCGGGACTCGGACCCCGCATCCTTAGTTCAGTCGTCGTTTTAAATTTATTTCTTAGAAATTTAAATTTAAGATATTTACACTTCGGGTGAGTGTAAATAACTTTAGTATTCATAACCATGATGGATTTAAAAGTTTTACCCTGGCTGATCATAATGTGTTTTAAAGGAAAGTCCTAGTTCTACAAATGCTTTTTTAAATACTATACCCTCTCACGCCTTAAACCACTTGTTTAGATTATAAAGCACTAAGGCGGAATTGATTGAAGAATGCACCGTTTACACTTTATGAACAATGGGGCTTTAGGAATAATTAAAACTGGCTTCAAAAATGTTCATGAATAAAGAACAATGTCTGGAAAACAAAGGGTATCAGCTATAAAGAGTATTGAGAGAATATCCATGAGAATTTATGAGGGAAATAGAACGCTATACGAGACATGAGAATGGCGTTAAAGTAAAAAATAGAAATATGTAAACTAACGGCTGAATATTCAAAAGCAACAGCAAGTCTAAAATTGCGATTTTTTGTCAGTTTTCAATAAAAAATCGGACAAATCTGAATTGCTTTTGAGAATTTGGGGGTAAATGCATCAAATAAATCTAATTAAATTAAATTATCAAATCAAATAAATAAATCTAATCACATAAATCATGAGTTTTAGAGCTTGATATCAAAGTTCACCTTGATAAAGTTCACATTTGTGTGACAATAACTCTTCCAAACAGTGGAGTTCAAATCATAACACCTAGCGTGATAATAAGACAGCTTAAACACGATTTAGCGCTTTAACTGGATCAACTTTATGTCGGTTAAATGTGCTGAACTCGTTTAATGTATTCACTGCCCAGCCTCGGTGATGCGACCCGCAGGGGCGGGCCGGGGGTGCCACTAGGTGCAGATAGACATCGGCCTTGAAAGTGTTAAAGAGATATTTTTGTAATTTGTACCTAATAGAATAGATTTTTTCGCTGCACACGCGAGATCTAGATTAGAAAGATTAGTGATAAGCTTGCTTTTATTACCTTTAATGTTTTTTGTTATTTTTATGAAATTAGATAATTCGATAAATAATAGATAATAAGGTTTCTGAATCGGAGTATTAGGCATATATATATAGGTATATAGCATTATTAATTATCTGATATGTACCATTTTTGCCCTATTATGTAATTGTCACAATTCGTGGACAACGGGGCTGATTATGCGGCTCTTTAGTAAACTGAGGCCGCTCGGACTCATCCCAACGGGATCATTCGACCTAAGCATATTTTGAATTGGTAAACTGATCCCACTAATAGATTTTATGATTTGTATAGACACACGCAAAAGGCTTAGAGTAAGACAACTTAAGTTTGATCTTCTTAACTGTAAGATCTGAGCCTATTTGTATGTTGTCGTAAATAACTAAAAAAAATTAAGCTGAGTTTATCTTATAATTAACGCGTTCAATAGCAACGTAAACTCGTTCTGTAGTTACGGTGAAATTGGAATTAGATCAAAACGCTAAAGTTATTTACAACGGGATATTTACCATGATTTGAGTTTTATAGATCGAAACAGTTTTAAACAAAAAGAACGAATTCCAATCAATTATTAATGCATTTGAATTCTACTAATTATTTGTGATGCGAGCGAGAGCTATACTTGGAATCTCTCAGAAGGATAAGATTCGTAACGAACACATCCGACTGAGAACCAAAGTTATCGACGTACTCGTAGCTCGAAGAATTAGCAAAATGAAGTGACAGTGGGCCAGCCATATATCGCGAAGAACCGACAACCGTTGGGATAAACGAGTTATTGAGTGGAGATCGCGACTCGGCAAACGTAGTGTAGGACGCCCTCCGGCCAGGTAGGATGTCGATCTGCGAAAGACTGCAGGCAGATGCTGGATGCGTCAAGCTGAAGACAGGGCGCTATGGCGCTCATTAGGGGAGGTCTATGTCTAGCGTTTGACTGATAAAGGCTGATGATGATGATGATGATGATAATTTGTACTCATTTCAATTTTGGGGTAAAACGGCCTTAAACTTTTCGTTCAAAGATGATTACAATCCTGACTATTTCAAAAACTAAAATAATTTTCAACTTGGAACTCTACCAATATTTACAAAAGGTATTCACATAATACAAACACCGCATCGGGCCAACGCATTTTCACGCCAAAACCAACAATTTCATTTGTTTTATTGATAATTCTGTCACTTCGAGGAAGTAGGGGAGAAACGGCGACTAGGGGAGGCTTAGATATTACGTTGTTTTGGGGAGAATGGGGCAGTTACCGGCTGCAGTTGCTATTTCATGGAAATTGCGAGGGTTCTTTATCTGCTTTTCGAACAAATACTCAATTAGTGGAGTTCTCTGAGAATTTGAATAGAACGGAATGATCGGCAAGTAGGGGAGTAGAGAGGGCTTCACTAGATTAAATTCTTCTTAGGAATATTTCTTTGCTGCACAATTTTTATCATTTATTAAGGCTTTAGTTCACGGTTTCGTACGTTTTTTCTTTAAATAAAAGAAGCATATGTCGACCTCTGTGGCGCGGTGGGCGAAGGTCTGCCTGCGACGCAGGAGCTTGCGGGTTCGATTCCCGCCTCGGGACAAATGTGTGTACGATCTGCAGACATTTGTTCAGGGCGTTCTGGATGTTTATTAGTATAATAATAAATATCTATTTATGTAGTGTTTTGTACTATGTATATCAGTTAACTAGTAGGTACCCATAACACAAGCTCTGCTTAGCTTGGGGCTAGATAATGCTGTGTGAATTGTCCAGCATTATTTATTATTTATTTATTATATAAGTTTATGCCAGCGTTTCACACATAATACAAAAAAAAAAATTACGGTCGTTGATCCACAGCCATAGGTTCGTCGCAAATCATGTTGTAGGATAGACAGCTAGCTGGTAACTTGGTACTTGAAGATTGCGGTAAGCCATTTTGTCATTGTAAAATGTATCTAAGTAGAGTAAGCCATAAGTCCATATTTGAATGCTGCATTTTTGGGTTGTCCGGCCCTGATGGTCAGACATGTGATCTTTTCAACACCAAAACTTCTAGAAAGTTAGCTCTTTTCAGCCATTTTCGTGTTTCATATGTTTGCTTCAGTGCCCTCTATCATAATCCTTACACATCAAACACAGAATCCATCATGTCGCGGTAAAAGGACAATTCTCGCCGGTGCTCGTGACATGTCGACGAGATAACTGTATCTATTGTGAGTACAATACTACCACCATCGGTTCACTGCGTAGAAAGAGCAGAAATAAAAGAACTTGTAGAACTGCCTTGTATTTCTGTGTATTTTTGTGTCGGGAGGTTGGTACACCAGTTCAAAGTCGCTCAGCGAGCTATTGACAGAGTTAGGCTCGGAGTCTATTTTTGTCTTGGGTTAAGGAAAGATTTAAAACGTTAGATAGGCCCTTTTCGTACCAATCACAAACGTGTTATTGTCGTTTAAAATCAGTTTGGGGGACTGTATCGCTCACGTCCGTAGGTGTTGACCCTCTGTTACCCTACACGTGTCCTCTGGGTGGTGCTAAGAGCGGTACCCTCTGGTGGTAGGCTTCGGCCGTGGCTTGTGACCCTCCGGACTGGGCCAGTCCGTGAAGCAACTCTGTTGTGTTTCGGAATGTGGTCCGGAGTAGCCATCTTCTAGACCTTCGTGATACATCGTCGGCCGCATCTTCACTTTCCATCAGGTGAGATTGCGGTCAAACGAAAGTCTATTTCCAATAAAAAAAAAAGTGAATTGTGTGTTTTTGTCGTGTGCTTGTTCACTAAAGTTCATGCTATGTGATTGCACAATAAAAAAATAATAATAACAGTCAGGTTTATTAAAAAACAAAAATTTTATCTACTCACGTTCGTCCGCATTTTGTTGACGCATGCATTCAAAGAAAATGCCTCAATTTTAGGCGTAAGGGCGTATCTAACAATTATAAGTTTTCTATGCTTCTTGATTATCATGAATGGTATGAATGCCCATATCCATTACTTTGAGGTTGTCATATTAGGTCTTTAGGGTACTCTTTAGTCTTCTGGATTTTGTGAAGTCATTAGCCAGTGTGTTTGCCCAAATTGGGTTTAACTGACTTCGAAAACAAGAAAATTCATGAAGTTCACTGTACTTCCCTAAGTTTGAATTTGTATGGTTCACTTTACAGTTAAGGTACTTTGGCGGAATTTGGTTTCTGAACAATGACTGAAAGGCGGCAGCAATTTCATATCTCACTCATACCTCAACAGCCTATTGATCCACTGCTGGACGCAGGCCTCTCCTGGATAAATGCCTTACTAGCATAAAAGCCAATAAGATAAATCACATAGGGGATAATTAATCATACAAAGTGAAATTAATACACTTCTCTTTGCCGTTCTAGCTTAATCGTAGCTCTATGGTCCTGAAAGCTAAACAAAGAGAAGCAAAATGACGTATGACGGCAGAAAAAGTTTTCCGGAAAAAATACACCTTGTTTTCTGACTTACGGCAAAAACTAGATTGATGTTCTGCGTCCGGTGCGTATGTCCGGTTTATTCGGACTGGCGCGATAGTGGCTACATTTGGTGGCAATCCATGATTCATTGTGACTTTTATAAGTATACTAGCTGTGCCCCGCGGCTTCGCACACGTTGTTCCTATGGAAACGTTTGTAGGTGTTTTCCCGGCAATTATAAAAGAAAAAAAACGTAAAAACCATCCTTGAACTTCAACGAACATTGAAAAAAAAGAATTGGCCAAATTGGTCCAGGCGTTATTAGAGTTATGCGCTTACCAACACATTAAGCGATTCATTTTTATATTATAGATAGGCTTTTAGGCGAAGAAAATAAGATTGCCTACCAAACACCTGTTAAAGAGACCAAAATCTACACACTTTTAAGTTCACAAACAAATCTGAGGTCCAATCTAAGACCAATCATAATAATGCAATTTGTTATAACAAACTATAACTTAATTTTTTATAGGTTTTCATGATTTTTCATGGATCCCATTGTCAGAAATAAACTAAATTAAAATGGGACTACACGGGAAGCACCAGCTTTCATATTAAAAAAGAATCATAAAAATCGGACCGCCCAGTGAAAAATCCTGGGGAACAAACATAAAAAAAACACTCGAATTGAGAACTTCCTCCTTTTATTATAAAAACTATCGTAGTTAGACGAATAAATTACGGTTGTAAGCGGGTTAACTACGAACCAGTTAACTAATTTTAACTAGGTTCGTAGTTAACCCGCTTACAACCGTAATTAACTTCCTCCTGTTTTCGAAGTCGGTTAAAAAACAACAAACAACAGCTTGCCCTAAAACATTTACCTTATACCTAGCCAAGTTAAGCCTCACTACATTTTAATTTCTGCGTACAAAAACTTAATAAACTTAGTATGTTTGCTTCATTTCGCTTTCGGCAATTCCTCTTCTGGCCAAAATGAAATATAGGTGGGTAATTTAATTCATGTAGCTTTAAATCTTCACAACTTGTGTACAGACCCTCCAACTTTAACCATTTATTCAAAACTCATCAACATCATGCATAAACAAACATAAATTATAAGTAAAATTATATAAATATGGTACGTTCTCCCGGCGGCGCGCGTTAACTCAACAAATGGCCTGTATTGTGTTACATTACAACTAAATGGAACACGATATTTCCAATCTTTTGCAATATACCTAATGTAGAACAAAGATGAAAAGACGTACCTAAACCGAAATGCAACCGAGAAAACAATACGTATGCGTCGTTTTTTTTTTAATTTTCAATAGACCTTCCTTTGTCTGCACTCTCATCTGATGAAAAGCGAAGACGTGGCCGAAGATGGTGACTATGACAGAGGTAGTTGGACCTAATTGAACCTAATTTTAGCCTTCACTTTTGAGAAGCTAGTTCCCAATCTCCCGAATTTACTTACTATATGTACTACATTTACCAACTACCTTTAATTTCTAGAAATTTCCTGCATGCAACTTTACAAGTACAGTCGCGCGCTAAAGTCCTTTGAACCGATGTACTTATCAATTATTTAGCCCCTCTGCATGGGGGAGGTAGGTTGACCCCCTCTCCCCTAATGGCGTGCCTTCAGTCATTCATCACAGGCAATCTGCTAAGCTAAATTGAAGCTCTCATTTTTTTGTGAGAAAAGGAGCGTAATGGTCTCGCTTGGATGGACCGTCCTAAATTAGGTTGCCTACGGAATTCTAGGTTGTTCACTTCGAAATAACATTTATTTTATGCTTCCGAAGTCCCTTACCAAGATGGATAGATATTTTCTTTTGTTAATATAACGATAAATGTCCTTTTACAACTTGCGGACGCCAGCATCTACCGCCCACCATTCTTTCCGAGACGTCGACGTCACGCTACCGTCTTTGCCGCGCGACCTTAATATCAAACTCTCCTCAACTCAACCGCCTATCCACAGCTGAACACAGGATTTCCCCTAATAAGCGCCTTATTGACTTATGGGGGGTAATGTCCATAATCCCCTCACTAGGCATGCGGGTTGGGGATCACAGTTCGGTGCTAGAATTGTTTTGAAAGGGGCACTGCTGTCCGCCCCGGTGGATATCTCTTAGTCGCCTCTTACGACACCCGTAGGAAGAGTTGCATATTTAACTAGTACTGCATTATCGTAACGTAGTATTTGACAGTTCATGGTCCTTTCATATTGGCTCAGTGTCGTTTTCAGAGAGACACAATTGATTGAAACGAATTTACTAAAACTGGAATTAAGCTTGAAAGAATTTAACGGGATACCGAGCTTACAGTAAATCGCTTAAACAGATCAGAATACAAAAAGAGAATCGCTTTTAAATTCAAAGTACTTTTAACCCAGTCAATTTACGAGGCTATGCCGAAACGGATGCTATCACGAAAATCTACTTTATATTTGATGGCAGAGGGTGTATTTTGAGATTTGTTTGTTGGGGGTTAATGAATCTTTTTTGTCCACACCTGTACATTGAACAGATAGCAGTTATAGCAGAATTAAGTTTAAGGCTAGGTCAATTCAACATTTGGTTAACTACTCTTCTTTTGTACATGGATACTCATATAAACAATTGCTTCCTGTGTAAGGAAGCTCAAAGAGGTAACATCACTGGTAAAACTCTACCGTTGTTGCTTGAACACTGGTAAAACTATGCCGTTGTTGCTTGAAAGTCTCGGTGTCAAGTCGAGTAACGTTATGGCATCCGCAGGGGTATTTTAATTCATTCGATTCGTTTCCGAAGCGAAAACGTCAAACACGAATTTGAATTCTATTCCGACGGAACTTAAGAAAGCTATTTTGATTTGTCAAAAATTTCCGATATTGAATCCGATGGCCTTTCCTTTTAAACACTCATCATTTCATTATTTAATGTCCCGGTAATTATTTTAATAAAATTAGGAATTAAAAATTTCTATTCTTTGCTACTAATATTGTTTTTTTGCGGTGTCTGACCCAGCTGTTCAACTATAACCCGTACAAATACAATGTTGTTTTCAGTTTTTAGTCATTGTTTTTTTTTATGCGATCATTCATTACTTTTATGGGGTGCAGAGGGCGATATCAAACCTTTGTTTAGCAGTTTATAAAGTATATTTTGTATTTTGTGCCTTTGTTGTAGAGGTTTGATGGGATTTTGATCATCGTCACCCAGAACTGGATTTTACTTACTGGTGGGCTTTCTGAAAATTGTATCATTTGGCTATACTTCATACTAATAATAACAAATACGTTCATATAATATCTGAGTGTTTTGGTCGAAGCGACGCGTGACCCGAGAGCTGGTGAGTATCTGGCGCAGCGCATAGCATTGCCATACAGCGGGGCAAACCAGCCTGCGTCTTGGAAACGCGTCCGACTTGTGTTGATATGGATCGGTTGAGCTACCTAAAGATTGCTTACAACACTCTGCAGTATGAAATTATATCAATTATAAATACTAGTTTATTTTTTTTCTAATTTGTCACTGTAATCTTCATTGTTTATAATTTTCACTACTTATAACTACAACTTAGTGTAACATAATCAATTTACTTCAAAATTGCACTTATTTTAGGAAATTTTACGATCTCGAAATACGTGTTTTACATGTAAGTTTTCTCGATAGTGATTTTTTTGGAAAATAGATGTTTTGCACACATTTTGCTTTTTTGCCTCAGGAACAGACTTTTTTTCTTCGGTTTTTGTTTTGCTTAGAAATCTATAAGTATTTCTTTACGTCTCATTAACTTGTAATTAGGGATAACCCGTTTTGGCGCATAGAAATTTCGGTGCACGTCTTTGCTCTGTACTTCTCACTCGCGAGAAAACCATATCTTGTCATCCCGCTCAAAAGTCATCTTGTAGCGAAGTTATTGCACATTCCTAACAAATCGCGAAAGTTTAAAATGATGATGATGACAACAGTGATTAAGTATAGTACAATTTAGTATCAGTGTAACTGCTTTTAGTCATTGGAGGAACATAAAAACGCTATCAGAATTATTATGATGGATTTTATGGTGATTCCTGAAGTAATAGGCTGTTAACCTACTTTGATTTGTGATTGGGTATTGATTGTATTTATGCTTTTTCTGTTTTGGTTATTGTACTCTCTTTGCTGTTTTGGTCATAATATTTTAATAAAATAAGAAAAGTAGGTGTGTAATTTTCGCATGCTCGAATCTCGCTGTGTCATTATATTGGGTAATTATATATCTTACTACGTTGTTCCTTTGGAAACGTTTACAGGTGATTTTTATCCCACGAGAACTGAGTGACTCGATTACTACGGTTTCCGCATAAAACCAGCACTGGGTGCATAATATCAGTGTGACAATACTGAGCGAAAGCCATGTTTGAATATCAACGCTTTCACTGCTCAGTCTTTGTAGTAGGTACGCCCAAAGAGGCGCGCCGTTTGCGACATGGGCAGGGAAAGAGTTAGGTACCTAGCTATGTAAGCTAGATAAAGTACCTTGTAAGAGAAAAATAAATATTTTATTATTATATATACAAACAATCAAAGAAAAGATTTGATTGTTTGTATTGAAAAAGCTCCGAGATTACTGGACCGATTTAAAAAATATGTTATCCTTTTATAGCTCACTTTTCAAGACATTTTATCCCGGAATTCCCACGGGAACGGGAACTACCCGGATGAAACCGTGAGGCACTGCCAGTGAATATTATAGTTCAATGTATTGTGTAGTAGTTCGTAAGGTAAATAAAATCTTTCAATTCATTCATTCATATTTATTTAGGTATCAACCTCTTTTTATTTCTATGTAAACAACTCGAAAGACAAACACAAAATCTGCCCCCACACATAAAACCTTTCTAAATTTTAATTAATTACACCAGAGTTAAACTTTCGTTTTCATCACATGTTATTTTTTTAATTAACTTTTTGGGGCTTAAACCTGCGCTATTATTTTAGGCTGTTCCCGGATCAGAACATTTGAACATTTGTGAACATGTGTGAAAGCACCTTTACACGTAGGAGTTTAATGTTTTGGTGTAGGAAGTTTTATCGTTTTAACATTCGGGATGAGTGCCCAAGTTTGTTGGGAGTTTGCGTTCCGTCGAAGTGGAATGCCGAATTTTAGAGTTATTTTGAAATTATTGTTCAAAGTAATAGTAGCCACAGTTTCAGAACAATAGAAGTCTCTAAAGTCATTTACTATGATGAGTTTTAAGCTTTCCAATATTTCTATACAGTTTCATGCGCCATGATTACTTTGATTAAATATAAACTGAAATCACTGTGAGTGAGTTTAAGCTCTAGGCAAATATCAAATGTAGTCAAATTGTGTTCTAGACAGTCCAAGACCGACCCCTGTGCATCCGTACTCTTCAACCAGATTCAGTTGATAATTTTGACGTTAGCAATTTCCTATTATGTTTCAAGATTAAAAAACAATAAAATCCTACCTCAAAACAACTTATCAGAGATTCAACGAGCAGTGTGAGAGCTAAATAAAAAAATCCACAACACGAATTGGGCATTGTTCATTGGGCAGTACATTGGGCAGTAGCAGAACATTGGCAGTTTCTTAAAACAATAAGTTCTTAATAGTAAATGAAACACGAACCCAAATTTAACAACTATTCTTTCTGCATTTTTCAGTTCCTGAAACTTTGATCACTGCATTTTTATGACCACGCATTGAAAAGCTGACATACAGCTTTCAAAGCAAGAGAAATGCTTTTACTTAATAAAGTTACCGAGTATTTCAGGTGTTACAGCATATGCTGCGAGTTACCATGCCCTTAGTCAACGGGAAGTCCGCCATGAATTAATGAGTGCGATCGATGGAGTCTACACGCCATGCCATGCTTATTTACGGTAACATTATGGAGTTGTTCTGGAAGTGAACTGTTAGAAATTTGTATGCTTATGAAAAAAAGTAAAGTTCAGTTGTGTGTTTAGTTTTGTTTATGTATCTAAAGAGAGGTGTCAAATGGGCAAGCTATTTGCTTGGCAAGAAATGAATGTGGGCACAGAAGTCAGCAGTCTACTGTGTCTGTCCTGTTTATGTCCCAATGGGGGAGGAAACCTGACGGAAGAATGGAGTCGGCGAGTGTGTGGAATGATGGGCTCGCTGGCCAAGTATGGGAGGAAAAGGGGACGCCAGTCGGACTGTGGTAGGTGAAATGTGCCCGTGGATCGGCTAAAATGGCGAGAGAGGGTCACCGGAGATGTTTAAGTGGGTATTATTATACATCCTTCTCAGGGCGTCGAGTCCCACATGATTCCCACGTAATTCTCAGACTAGTTTATTCAATAACTAAAATTAAAAAGGCCTTAAAGCTGAAATAGTACATATCGGAAGTAAAAAGTTACCGAGTGGCGACTGCGATGCAATGCGAAATGGAGTATGGGAAGACCCATACTCGATGGACCGACGACATTGTAGCGGTCGCAGGGAGTCGATGGATAGAAGCGGCTCAGAGGGCATAGCCAACCGGCATTCGCTATGAAGTGAATCGAAAACAGTTGAAAGATTCGTAGGGAAACATTCGAAAACAATTGTATAATTCGAAGGGAAAAATTAGAAAAAATTTAAAGATTTGCTGGGAAAAAATTCGAAACGGATCACGTGACATATTTATATTATGTCAAACCCATACATTTGTGGACCTTTCTACTATCGCTTTCGACATCGATTGTTACATTGTCTAGGCCCTCTGAATCGCTATTCGTGGCGTCTTTTGGGGAGGCCTGTGTTCAACAGTGGACGTATAATGATAATGTATGTATGTTTCTCTTACTAACTACTTTATTGGATCCTATCAGAGACGGTTAATATATGCGGAATCGTTAGTAATTATTATCATAATTACCTTTTTACCATACTGAAAATGTGATCATTAATCTTTATTTTTCGCTTTTATTTCAAGGATTACCATTCCAAAGCACTTTTTAATCATAGAAAAAAGAGAAATAGCTTCGACGAAAGATAAAAGTTATAAAACCAATAAAACTTGGCGAAGAAAAATATTAATATTTCGCTAAACCGGATCGCTCCCGGCTGCGTCTGTGCAAACCGGATCACAAAAGTTTTTACGAAAAAATTGATAAAATGTATAACTGACAGAGTAAAGAGAGCTGCCGAACACTTGAAAATGAAAAATTCTGTAATAATATCGAGCAAAACCAAATAGCGAACTCTATCTATATATTATTTATTTATTTATTTATCCAACGGCATCATTATACTACCTCAACAACCTCAACAGCCTGTATCGGTCCACTGTTGGACGCAGGCCTCTTGTCCACTGTTGGACATGCGCCTTACTGGCGTTTATCTCATGGGCAGCTATCATTATAAACAAAAGTTTAATTAAGGTATTAATCTAGATTAATCTGCATATCAGTTCAGTTCATACTTGTGGCTGGTTCTATTTATCTAAATACTAGTTTTACAAATATAATATATTATGTCCTTATGAAGAGTTTGTCTATTTTGCATCGGCTTGATTTTTTCTAACTTCAAAACTGTTTTCCTAAAGCCTGTCTACACTCGCACGCTAGTAACCCGCGAAGCTGCGAAACATGAGTGTGGATCCCATTCGCATATTCTTCACGACGAGCGACGTCGCGTCGCGTTAGCAGCGCCTCGTTCCCGTAGCTTGTCGGTTTTTGGTCCCACGACAAAGGGTTCGCAAAGAGCGAATGAATCGCGCGCGAGTTTGGAATTTTTTCGTGATTCGCACCGCAATTTCACGCCATCGCGGCGTGTACAGGCGTCTACACGACACGAATCATCGTGTGCAGATGTGGAAAGGATTATAGAAAATTTCAAATATATTGTTAATTTTTTAATATTTTTAAAAATCTACTGCTTTCAGTTCGTACCTACGCCTGGCTAGATGTGTAAAAGCCCTCTCTGTTTTACGTAAATATGGCCCAAGTTTTATGAAAAGGTTTTTCTTTTTATGGAAAACGGGCGGTTTGGGAACTTTACCATTTGTTTCAAAACTTTTAATGTGACAAAACGCGCTGAGTGTGGATTAAATTGTGTGTGATGTGAAGGGTTCTTTATGTGGCCATTGTCCTTTCTGTTTATTTATTTGTCTTTGTTATGGAGCGAGGACAGCCGTGAGTTTCTGTTTTAGCCATAGTTGCAGGTAATGGGTAGAAACTTCAACCTTAACCTCAATAGCCTGTATTGGTCCACTGCTGCACGCAGGCCTCCCCCTGATAAGCACCATGTTGGTGATTATCTAATGGGGGAGGGAGGGTAATGCTCTTAATCTCCACGCTGGGCATGCGGGTTGGGGATTGCAGCTCGGAGGTAGAACTGTTCTGCAGGGGGCGCTGCTGCCTACCCCCTGGTTGATATCCCTTAGTCGCCTCTTACGACACCCACGGGAAGAGATGGGGTTGTGCAAATTCTAGCAAAGCCAGCACCACAGAGCTACGTAGGAACTTAGGTTCTTATGTATTTTGTACCAACGTAGTTACCTTAGTAATTCTACGAATATGGATTACCAGCTGCGCCCCCCGGCTTCGCACGCTTATCCCGCGGGAACAGATTTATGGGATAAAATGCCTATGTGTTATTTCTATTTCATACTCTAGAACTACCTCTATGCAATATTTCAGCCCGATCCGTCCAGTAGTTTTGCGTGAAAGAGCAACAAACATACATCTTTACAAACTTTCGTATTTATAATATTAGTAGGATATCAAGACTATTTTTGAGACTTCTCGGGTAATTGACGAGTATGAGTCTTTTTATTTTTGTATAATAATAATAAAAACCTTTGAATAATATATATTTTATAATGTAAAGAAAATTTAGAAATAAGGTAAAACAAATCACATCACACTAATCACACTAATATTATAAAGGCGAAAGTTTGTATGGATGGATGTTTGTTACTTCTTCACGTCAAAACTACTGAACGGATCAGGCTGAAATTTTGCATACAGGTAATTCTAATCCTGGAATAAAACATAGGCTACTTTTTATCCCATAAATCTGTTCCCGTGGGATGAAAATCACCTTTTAATGTTTCCATAGGAAAAACGCGTGCGAAGCCGCGGGGCGCAGCTAGTTACATTATGAAGGAGAACTTCAGACCTTGGTCGGATAAACGTGTATTATTATTATTATTAGAGATCTAAATCCATGCTATAATATAAACATTTAAATCCTAGTATAATTAAAATTACATCAAAATTAATGAGTTTGTGGTAACTATTAGTAAAGCTATCAGTAACAATGTGCGTTGGTTTTGATAGCTAATTACATTTTTAATATTAAACCTATTAACAAGGAATGTCACAGACAGGTAATTTTAATTATTAGTAACTAACTAATTATGCCCCGCGACTTTGCTCGCATGGAAAACGAACAAATTTCAGAAGTTTAAAGCGCATACACGTGTGAAAGTAGCGCCGACACCTTTTTAACATTATAAAATAGGTGGCGCCGCGTAAAATATTGACTCGGGTATGCGCCATAATATACAGATAAGGGGTTTTGTAAAATTTAAAAAAGTGGTGAAATTTTTGGGTTTTTATTTGATTTTTTGGAAATTACCTACCCATAGTGTAAAACTAAAATATCCAAAAATCTTAAAAAAATTAGTTATTAATTATTTACTTCATAATTTAGTTCTACCGAGTTTTGAGTGAATCGGAAAAAAAATCGCCCAGGAATAATAATATCAATAGGTACTCATCATCATCAGCCTATATTAGTCCACTGCTGGACATAGGCCTCCTAATAATAAGCGACATATTATCATCTGCTTTCCGCATCCTTCCTTCCTAGATCGTCATCCCAACAGGATGGCGTCTTACACTACGTTTGCCGAGTCGCGTTCTGCACTCAAGGACACACCTGTACCGTTTTCCGCCTATTGCTCCTGTTGGCAACATCGTTGAAAAAAATAATAAGTAGTTACGTAATGCTTGATATTTAACTAAGACTAGTATTTAATATAGCTCAAAAATAAGTAATTAGAGCTTGTGTTATGCTGCTGATTATACTAAATAAGTTATTTTAAAACATATGTAAACAAGAAAATACCCAAATTTGAAAGATATACCTTTCTAATTAGCAAATAAAAGTCCAGCGGCAATGCAATAGATTTCAGATTTTCAGAATTCACCATCTTTTAACAATGAGTGTTAACTAGGTAAATACATATTTATAAATGATTGCATATTATTTGGTTCACCCGTGCCTTTCTTAATTCTTTCCATCCAAAGGTTGAAGGAAGAGATCGCTTCGAAACAATAAAGCCCATTGTACTTTTGTCTTATGTCATTTATTTTATATTAGCTGCGCCCCGTGGCTGCGCACGCGTTGATTCTAGGAAAACGTTTATAGGTGATTTATATCAAACGGGAACTGATTTATGGGATAAAAAGTAGCCTATGTTTCATTTCAGAATTGGGATTATCCGTTCAGTAGTTTTGGCGTGATGAGGCAACAAACATCCATCCATCCATACATCCTTACAAACTTTCGCATTTATAATATTAGTGTGATTGTATTTTTGTTAGTGTACAATAAAGTATTTTTGTATTGTATTGTAATGCATCTATACAGAACTTCCCAGACCGAGAATCTTTCGGTCCTCTATTAGGTAAGTGCCATAAATAACGCTTCCGATTTTGTAATTTGGTACATCGTTGTTAATAAAAACATATAAAGCGCCGACAGATTGTCATTTTGTTTTATCACAAAAACCCATCAATACAAAAAAGGCTCGCGGTGATAAAAACGACAAACAAATCAGGCGTAAAAGCCGGATTTTCCCCATTACGTCCCATATTCCAATCCCCCGTAATATGTACATTATGGGAGCCGCCAGGTGCACTGGGGAACATAGCATGGCACTCATGTGATTACCTATGCCTCGTAAACACACTGATATGAGGTCGGTGAACCCTTAACGCGGGGCTATGAAAACGGCGACAGAGAAAGGCGAAGAGAAAAAGGTTTTTACGTTAAATAGACCTTTGTTTGACCGCAAAGCACCTGATGGAAAGCGAGATGCGGCCGACGGTGTATCATGAAGATCTAGAAGATACCTATTCACCATAAGTTCAAGAGACCCAGGTTGTAATTGGCCGGAAAAAACAAAGGCAGGGAGCGAGTTCCATTCCTTTGCGGTGCGAATAATAAGGGTGGAGGAAAACCGCTTAGTGCGAGTGGAGGGTACATCCACTAAGTATAGATGGTATTGCGCTGTGCGTCTGCTTGTCCTAGAGTGGGTCGTTTATGGAAAAGAAAGCAGACCAGCTATTATTGTGAAGCAGTTGGTTGCGTCAGCACACCAGATGGTAATGCCATTAAGCCGCTGCCCCAACAGGAAAACCTACCCCACCAAAACAGTACTGCGCTACAGTCGTACATTACTAATATTGTCACGATAATATTAGTAATGTTATTCTTATAAAATGTAAAGAGGTACTGGCTGGACCTATTGCCTTTATGTGTAACCTAAGTATAGAAAGTGGAACGGTACCGGCCAGCTTTAAATTGGCTGATGTCATTCCAATTCTAAAAAATGGTGACCCAAAGGTAACTTCAAATTATAGGCCGATCTCTCTCCTCAGCTGCTTGTCTAAAGTCTTGGAAACCTTGGTAAATAAACGGCTCCTTATGTACCTGGAGACAAATAAACTTCTATCACCACAGCAGTTTGGATTCAGAGCACACAGATCGACAGAAGATGCCGTCAGTCTTATGTGCGACCAATTAGTGGGAAATCTTGACCAAGGGCTCAAATGTGCAGGCGTCTTCCTGGACCTAGCGAAGGCTTTCGATACGGTCTCGCGTAAGATACTTATCAAAAAACTGGAGGTACTTGGAATACGAGGAATAGCATTGACATGGTTTAACTCATATTTAACTGGTAGACGTCAAAGAGTTCGGGTGGGTGAAGTGCACAGTGAATACCATGATGTAGGCTTTGGTGTACCCCAGGGCAGTGTCCTTGGTCCTACACTATTCCTAGTGTATATTAATGATCTTTGTTCTCTTAATATCAGCCAAGGACAAGTGATTACCTTTGCGGACGACACCGCTATCATATTCCACGGTAAAACCTGGGATTCTGTGGAGAGGAGCTGCCAGAATGGCTTGAACTCAGTCTGTGCGTGGTTGAGACAGAATTTGCTAACGTTGAATGAGACTAAAATTATACCTTTCAGCATCTCAAAACAAACTGAGCCTTCTAAACCATTTCAGCAAGTTATTCATGAAAACACCTGTGTGCTCTACAATTCAGGTGACTGTAAATGTCCAAGATTGGAGCAAGTTCGCTCGCTCAAATATCTAGGTGTTATATTGGACAACCACCTTAATTGGAGAGACCATATAGACGCGCTTAAAGGAAGAGTCAGAAAGCTGTTATTTATCTTTAAAAGACTTAGGGCGAGTGCTACCGAGCAAATACTCAAAGTTGTATATACAACGCTCTGCCAGTCCATAATTAGCTACTGCATCGTTGCCTGGGGAGGAGCTTGCAAAACTCATCTTCTCAAACTTGAATGATCACAAAGAGCTGTATTAAAAGTAACCCACAGAAAGAACTTTTCCTATTCCACAAAACTTCTATATGAGGAATGCGGTCATCTCACAGTAAGACAACTATTTATTTTACGTGCTATTCTAAAGTTTCATAAAGTGGCCCCGTCCAAAATGATAATGAGTCATCGCCATATTCGATGGAAGCCTCCTCCTCGAAAAACTATGTTCTACTGTAGGTTCTATTCATGGATTGGACCTTTTCTGTACTCAAAAGTGAATAGGGCCTTAAATATCCGCTGTCTTTCGAAATGGAGCTGTAAAAAACTTCTTACAGTCTGGCTACACAACAAAGACTACGATGAAACTGAAAGTATTCTACTGATTGATAAATAGCACAACAAAATAAATATCTGTATAAAAGTATAAAAATGTGTACAAATTATGCAGCAGCTGGCCTTAACTTAATTTAATTTAATTTAATTATTAAGAAAAGTGCCTACCAAAAATAGTATTGAAAAATTTAAAATCAAGTAATCACTTCGCCTTAATGATTCCGTAAATAGTTCACTGTACACACTCTTGTTATTCCTTTTGCGACATGCCTACCCTCTAAAATATAAATTTAATAAATATAAATTTAAAATTTAACTAACCATTGTTACAAGTCATTAATGAACCATGTATTGAATACAAGAAAAAATGCAATCAAAACGAAAACTTAATTGGAACAAGCACTTACAATTCAAACATTTGTTACTTTAATTCTCTGTAAAAGAATTCGTTGTACCTATTTGCTAATTTGTTGTTGTCTTGAAACAATTAAATTCATTAATTGAATAGAGTAAACACAGCTTTATGCATTAACTAAGTAGTATGTAGGTATATTGGCAACCATGTTTGTTTATTTTATATAATATTATGTATAACATTATTATTATTATTTGTATCCAAAATTACCAACTGATTCAAAATCATCAGAGTCAGAGTCAGAGTCGAATCGTTTATTTCATTAGACTTACAAAATAAGCACTTAGACAAGTCAAATTTTTACTATATAAACAGCTTAATAAATAGTTATTACTATCAAACAAGAAATAAGGTGCAATTGACTCTAATTCACTTCAATTTTTTTTTATTATTATTTGTTCACTTCATTATGTATTACCTATCTACTCATCCACTTTGAATACCTACCTACCTATTTGGTTTTATTGTTGAAATAATTAGGATACGAGAACACTGTTACTGACTAGATTTATCTATTCTGACTATAGTATTGGTCTGCACGACACAGGGAATCCTAGTGTGTGGATCAAGGTACCTCTGTTAGTTGCTATTGTTAAATAATGTTCTAAATAATTGTTTCATTTTCTTTTTGTATACTTTCAATTCCATTGTCAAAATTGTAGTTATAAGTATGCATGCAATTATTTATAAGTTTGAAAATTATTATTATTATTAGTTAGTTAGTTTCAAATAAGGAAAAAAATATGTGATGTGATTGATATGTGATATGAGAAAGCTCAAAGCCATATCAAGGTGAATATCCTGTTGTTGTACAAAGTTGAGAGTAAATGTTCATGTATAGGGTTTGCTGCATTGTAAACGTCTTAGAGAATTAAGCTAATTGTCTAAGGTAAACGTAGATTCACGTTGTCAAAACGAGACTAAGCAGTTAAAATGCCTCGTGGTCGTGAAGAGCGTGCGCCGCGGTGAAGCTGAGGCTTTATAGTTTAATGGTTTAAAAGTTTATTATATTCATTTCAGACATGGTAATTACACAGATGGTGTTATAAAAGTAGACCCTCATATGTCGCCACATTACTGGCATGTGAATATCAAAGCACCTACATTAAATTAATGTGATAAATAGGTTTCAAAAATATCAAAACATTTCAAACAATATTTTACGTACTTCATAAATGAGACAGTAGAAAAAAAAACAAGTAAATGTCATGCTAAATAAAACAAAATAATAATAATAGTTAAGTATAAGTCACATTAAATCTTAAAAACTACATACAAATCGTCATCCCTTAACACCTTCATGGCCCAAGACGCAGGTGCCAGTCTCTATCTGCGTGGAGCTGCGGCGCGCCCCTGCTGGTCGCACCGCAGAGCTGGGCAGTGAATGCGTTATACACTAACCTCACCTCAACAACCTAAATTGGTCCATTGCTGGACGCAGGCCTCCCCCTGATAAGCCCTTTATTGGCTGTTATCTCATGGGGGTAGTGCCCATAACTTTATTTAAGGCCGCTTCGCATCCATGGATCACGGACACAGTTAAGGATATGATTAGACTTAGGGATAACTACCATAAAAAGTACAGGGCGAATAAAACTGAGACATTCAAAAGGTCATATAAAGATATGAAGCAATTGGTTGCTGTTGCCATAGAAACTGAAAAAACAGCTTTCTTTACTCAAAAAATTAATAATGATGCTGGGAATTCTAAGGAACTGTGGAAAAACCTTAAGAGTAATTTATTGATTAATACTAAGCAAGCAACTCAACTCCCACCACAATTTAATGACCCGGAGCTCCTTAACAATCATTTCCTTAAAGTTCCAGGTGACGAACTTGTAACTATCTCAGAGCTTACTTATTTCGAACACCACAGGTACAGTTCGAATGCATTTTCTCTTGAACCAGTGAATGAGGTTGTGATCATGAAAATCATAAAGAGCTTTAAATCCAATGCTCGTGGTATTGATGACATCTCTTTGGATATGCTGCTTATGACTTTGCCTCATTCTTTGCCTGTCATCACCTCTATCATAAATAAGTCGATATCCACTGGGGTTTTCCCTGAATCGTGGAAGGTATCAGTTGTGAAGCCTATACCCAAAAACAACCAGCCCTCTTCTGTAACCGATCTTAGGCCAATCAGTTTACTTTCTTGCCTCTCTAAATTATTGGAGAAGGTTGTGTGTATTCAACTTATAAAATATATTGAAGATAATCAAATTCTGCCTCAGTTTCAGTCTGGTGTCCGTAAAGGGCACAGTACATCAACAGCACTTCTTGATTAACTTCTTGGCTGCATAGGACAATGGACTATGCACCTTGTTAGTCCTGCTTGATTTCACACGTGCATTTGACTCAATAAATATACCATTACTGATTTCTAAGCTTGCATTTTATGGTTTTGACTCAAATGCAATCAAATGGTTTTCTAGTTACCTTGATCGGAGACTTCAATGCGTTGAGTTGAAGTTGCCTAACGGCCTTCCTATTCGATCATCCTTCTGCCCAGTCTCCAGAGGAGTACCCCAGGGTTCCATTCTTGGCCCAATTCTTTTCATTATATATAGTGCCGACCTCATAAAGGGTATCTCCTTTTGTCAACATCATATTTATGCCGATGATCTACAGATGTATCTTTCCTTTCTGCCTTCTGATTGTCACAGTGCTGTAAGCAAAATAAACCATGACTTAGAACAGGTTTTCAAATGGTCTAAATCAAATTCATTGGTTCTCAACCAAAGAAATCCCAATTTATGCTCATAGGGACCAGAGCAAATCTTACTAAAATGGCAGATAAAACGATTAATATCGAGGTGAATGGAGAAGGTGTTGCTCGGGTTACTGAAACTAGAAACCTTGGGCTAATAATGGATTCCAACCTTCGGTTTGAAAAGCATGTATCTGAATGTGTACGTAACTGTTTCTATCGGCTAAGAATTTTGTACAAGATCCGGAAATATTTGAGCGAGGACTTACGAATCAGTCTCTGTGAATCCCTCGTCAGAATACAGAATACAGAATACAGAATTTATTTATTACACCATATGTAACAAGTCATTTACAAAGAAAAAATATAGTATTAATATTAATTAATTATTTATAGGATTTATATAAAATAAACATTATAAGAGCGGCAGCTCTAAGTATTCCTCTAATTCATAAAATACAGATTCCGTCTGGAATTTTTTTAGCCTTGTTTTAAAGGAAGGCGTGGAAGGTGCGTCACGTATCTTTTCTGGCAGTCGGTTATATACGGCAGGTCCCATGACATAGACCGATCGTTTAGATTTTTGAAGCCTGTGTTCAGGTGTTACCAGGCGGTGCGAGTGACTATTGCTCCGCATCTCGCGGGTCGTGTTCACGCCACGACGCTGGAACAAGCCCAAATGCAGGTGCGTAAAAAGGGCTATCTGGTATATGAGCTCAGATGGTAGAGTCATAATATTTAATTCTTTGAACAGTTCCCTGCAAGATACGTCACTCGGGACACCCACTATAGCGCGTACAGCTCTTTTCTGCATTATAAATGCTCGCTGGCGGTCGGCGGTCGGCGTCCTATCTCGTTTAAATTATTGTGACATAGTCTATGGTCCATGCTTGCTAAAGCTGACCCAAACTTTGGTGCAGCGGGTACAAAATGCCTGTGCACGTTTTTGTTTCCACATACCTCCTCGCACTCATGTTACTCCTTTTCTAAATTCATCTAAAATGTTAAAGATGAGTGCACGTCGGAATCTCCATTTAGCAACCCTACTCTTTGGTCTGATTGCTAGCAAAATTCTCTTAAACCTTTATAAAAAACTAGCATGGGCGAAGGAAAGCTCAAGGTACGCCAGAAGAGAGTGTACTAATGTGTTTATTACGCCAAGGCACAAAAGCGTTGCTTTTCGCGGTAGCTTTAGTTTCGCGGCTACGAGTTGTTGGAATGTACTTTTGCCACCGATTCGTGGGTGTAAAACGGTATACACCTTCAGACTCAAGCTTCGGAGACATCTACTTGCGACTCAGCTCAACTCATAATTACATAAACTTGAACTCACCGATCATTTATACACGCTTGGCATTGAACTGCAGGGCTCCTGTAGCTAAAATTCCCATGAATGGATAGATGGTTCTCCTTCATTGTGGTTCGCGGCGTTGCACAACAATCGGCATTTGTTTCACTGCACATGCACAAGTCGAACGTAGAGTGAGGTGAGACCGACCCAACGGTACTCCGCGCGTGTACTTTCGGGCCTTACGCGAACCAACCAGTAAGGCAATGCAAACTACAAACATTAAGTACCAAATATCTAATTCGAAGAAGGTAGAAAGGTAAAAGAACAGAACTTTGTCGAGCAAGTCGAGTCGAGTCGTTAGTTCGTCAAAGATGACATAAATCATCGAACTTTTCTCGCCGTCAGTTTCAAAGCTGACAGTTCTGTGGCATGACAGTTTGAAACTTGGACGGCCAAAATCAAGAAGCCGCTTTGACCTAAGATAACTCTCTCGCGTCATTATTTTCACAATATTAACATTTTTATTTACATATCCCTATTATAAATTATATCATTTATTATTATATTTATTGCTCCACCTTGTTTCGTTTCTATTCATACATTATTGTCTTTGTGTGCGCTGGATCTGAGATCGTGTCTGTCACTTGTCGTAACTGGTTCTGACTGAAAACCAGCGCTCCTTCACAAATTACCTTGTCTAGGTTTTTGTGTAGAGCAACAAGCTGAGTCAGGACCTGTTAAACCTACACACACGCGCTCATTTGCCTGCTGAGGGGGCTACTTAGTACCAACCCAATAGGTACTTAGGTAGGTACCTACCTACTTGTGTTAGTTTTAGGTTTCGAATAATTGTTAACTGTGTTTGTTAGTGTTACTAAGTAGTCTTAATTTTTTACCTTATTTTATTTGTAGTGTTGTGTAGTGTTTAATAAATCATTTTCTTTCTTTCCATAATCCCCACGCTCGGCATGCGGATTGGGGATCGCAGTTTGGTGGTAGAATTGTTATGCAGGAGGCGCTGCTGCCCGCCCCGGTAGATATCCCTTAGTCGCCTCTTATGACACTCTCGGGAAGCGTTGGGATGGTGCAAATTCTATGCCGGCACCACACGGCAGGCAAATCGTCGTCGGTAACCATCAACCTACACAGCAGTGCCACATGGTAGCAGTAACTATTTCTGGAATCAGCTCCAATTTTTAAACTAAATTCTAACTAAATTTCCACACGTATCATTTTACACTATGCATCATGTAAAGTACCTATCTATTTAGGTTTTTTAGATTTCAGTTTTCCACACACAATGTATTTTATTTCTAAAGGAAATAAATAAATTGAATTTGAATTGAATTGAAATGAACACGTATACAGGTGTAGTATAAATACGACTGTAAAAATTAACGTGGTAGGCAAACTCAAAAAATTTGTGTGACCCGCTTATTTCGAAGCCACTTAGAAACCGTTTGTTTGCGATTGTCCTTCGTGACCAATGGAGAGGCGATAAGCTCCCCTCATACTGTCGCGTGCAAAAGCGTTATGAGATTATCTATGATCGCCGGGTGTCGTCGTCTAGACCGCCAGGCAAAAAACTACTGCATTGTGACGTTTTAATCCGTTGTCGTTTTTATATCGTGTTTTCGCTGAAAACTGGACAACGCCGGGTTTAAATAAATCTGGGAAAGTTGGCCATACTAATATGTTTAGTTTGAAGATGGTAAGGTGGTAAAGTAGGAAGATTAAGACTGATATATCGATCAGACTCTGCTCAATTTAGGCAACTCACAAAACTCAAAATTTTACACATTTTTATTAAACACTAGCTGCGCCCCGCGGCTTCGCACGCTTTGTTTCTATGGAAACGTTCAAATGTGATTTTTATCTTTATTTTAAATGATCATCAGCTGTAGTGAAAACGGCCCTAAGTCACCGCAGTCTCTTGAATATGCATGTGTTACGCAACACGTGCAGCGGACAAGACTCTGGCCGAGGGCCAAGTAGGCCACGGTCGGCCTAGGTCACCTAGCACAAGTCATTATATCCGCATTCTATTAAAACCGCTCCAACATAGATCCATCTTTACCCATTCACTGCCCAGCCTTAGTGGTGCGACCCGCTGCGCTGCTGTGGAGCTCCACCCGCTGACGGATGGAAAACACACTGGAACACACACTGAAACAAACTACAAAACTACTACTTAGAAGGGCTTATTCCCGATGTACTTCCGAAACTACTCCACATAAACAATAATTAATAAAATGAGTTTCATTTACTCCAACAAAATATAAAACATTTTTGTAAGTTACCTACTCCAAAAATGATCGCCGCCGTCTTTTTTCAATTATTGGCAATTTCGCCGTCTACTAAAACTATACTAGTAAAATTTATAATAGTTGCAAATGATAAACCTTTTCAATTCCGTACAAATTTGTTGCTATTCTAATTCTGCATTTCACCCCAAATCAATTATGACTGTACCGCAAACCACAAATAAACAACCGAATTATTATGAACATAGCCCAATACCACTAAACCTCAACATTATTGAAAACTTTAATCAAAAGCTGTTCACTAAATATGCTTGCATCAACACTTCTTGCAAGTCTCTCAAACTCCCTTTATGAATTATGAATACCAAGGAACACGCCGCATTTTGTGCAAGGCGTGCATTTGACTACACGTTAGTCGCTGGCTTTGCTCCAACCGACGTCATGTGCCAATATTTCGTGAATATTCGAACATGAAAAGGCTAAAAACGGTAAAATAGGTGCTCTATTTTCCGCGTAGGCTGCTCGATCGAGTATTGACTGTTTTGTTCTCGGGAAATGTGTCATTGGTAAATGTGTTGTTATGGAATGGATTCGTTCTGTTAGTTTGCGCTTTGGAAATCGAGAAATAATAAATATGAAAGAGATTGTTTTTGTTGTTTGCCTGTTTTTACTAGTTTCATGGATCGTATTTCTTCATTCGATAATTTATGCGCGACAAATCGCGTTTTGAACGGCTAACAAATCCTATACATATACCTCTAGTATAATTAAAAGTTATAACTCTAATTTATTTTTGAGGGGTGCTACGGAAACCAAAAAAAAAACAGGTATAAAGTGTTACCTACCAGATTGCTTTAATAATGTAAGTAATAATGATAACAAAAGAAAAACTGTTTATACAATACATTGTCGTTAACCTGCTTAATGACTTTAAATAAATAATTTGTATTATTTTTTATTTATTTATTAAGAAACTAATAAATAAATAGATACAAAATCAATTTATCGTGTATAAAATTACCAATTACATTAGTTACTTATAATTAAAACTTAAATAGAATAGAATTATAATTATTTTTACAAATTGTTCTGTATAAATAATGCTGGGCAATATATATAGCATTATCCAGTCCCAAGCTAAGCAGAGCTTGTGTTATGGGTACAATACATTACATAGATAGATATTTTTTTTATTATTCTTAGAAAACATCGAGAAATGTTCAGGGCGAACAAAATATCTGCAAATCGGACAAAATATTTGTCACGAGGCGGGAATCGAATCCGCAACCTCCTACGTCGCAGGCGGACCTTCACCCGCTGCGCCACAGAGGTCGTCTCGCTAATCCTAGGAAATGCTTTCGAAAAGATGTACTCGTTTAAAAATTTTGGTTTTGAGTGTAAAACCTTATTGGCAATGTTATGGCAAAGTTATTACCTTAAATTAATTATTCTTCTAACATTAAGTCGCTGTAATCACTATGGTACATAAAATATTTTGTATTTGTATTCTAAGCCGTTTAGATAGTGTAAGTACGGTACCTAAACTCATAACTTTCGCGGTAGAAAAGTAAAAATTGTTACATCGTTGAACGAAAAACAATTCAACTTTTGAATCCATCATGGTTATTAACTTAAAGTCATTTACAACGGCATATTTACCATGATTTGAGTATGGAGCTTTCCAATATTTCGGCTCAGTTTCGGCACGACATTCAGTTATTCCGTGAACATGGCGCATGGAACTGTGCCGAAATATTGGAAAGCTCAAAACTCAAATCATAGTAAATAACCCGTTCTAAGTGACTTTAGTGAAAAACAATTCCTCTACAAATAGATACCAGATTCCTGTTTGAAAACAACAGACAAAGGCGTCCTCGATCTAAGGGCGCTTGCAAAGAGCTCTCGACTGGAATAGAAGACTTGCGAGAACTAGCTTCTTTGAGACGTCACACTCGAGCTGAATGTCAGTGTCACCTTATTGGCATCTTGAGCGGAGCCTTTCCTGAGATTGGAAAGCGCTTTTTTGTGAGGTGGATTAAAAGGATGAGTCAAAAGGAGTGTGCAAAAATGCCAGTACAAGATTGATTTCGAGAGGGATGACAATATATGGTCTTGTAGCGAGTGAGAAGTACAGAGCAGAGACATGCATCGAATTTTCCGCGTCAAGACTGTTTTTACCCAATTACAAGTTAATGAATAAACAAAAACCGATGACAAAAAGTGTGCTGTTCCCGAGATAAATAGCAAAATGTGTGCAAAACATCTATTTTTCAGAAAAGTAAACTATCGAGAAAACTTTTACCAATCGTGTTTTTAAAACACGTAATTCAAGATAAAAGTTTGAAGTAACATTTTCGAAAATATGAAGCTTTCGTAGTCGTGTGCAATCTAGGATTGTATAAGTGAAATTGCATTTTTAGCAACGCAGAAAAGCGTGGATATCCCTCGCATATATTTGTTTAGTTATTTATCTATCTATCTACAATTTTGAAGTAAATTGCTTATGGCACACTCTTAAGGCTACCACCAAAGCGGAGATTGTCTATATGTAAGGGTTAGGGCAAGCAGTCATAATACCGTCGTACATAGTAGAGTGATCAAAGCGACGTGACCCGAGAGCTGGTGAAAGAATATCTACAGCAGCGCAGGGCCAAGGTAGAAAAGAGAAAAGCAAACTATACTCAGTACGCATCCTATATATACAGGATGGGCCAAATTTGTGGCCCCGTTTCTTTTGTAGTTTCTTTCCTTCTATTTTATTTTAAAGAAAAATTTTGAAAAAAAGTACGGTAAGTACGCCCAATAAAATGAGCGTTCGCGATATCATTTCGAGTCGATTATTTGACAGCATTGTTATTCTGTTCCAATTATGATGCAATCGACTTATCTAGAACTCCATTGCCTTGAAAACAACACCATAACTTCAAATAGCTAGGCTACATAGCTACCTAATTAAGAAATCCAATACACTTACCCAATTCACAGTTTCCCTGGTAACTTCCTGAAACAAATAAAAAACAATTTTAAAGACATATTTCTTAAATCTTGTTAGAAAAAATTAAACTTTCGAGTCGTAAACCCTGTCCCCAAGGAGAGTTGTAACCAAGTGGTCGCAAGTCGTCATAAGGCTCTCGTCGAATTCATTACTGCCCCCTCAGGCTGCTCTTGGCACCTCTCAAATACTGTGGGACGTTTCCTCTTACTTATAAACGTCATAACGCAAAGAAACAGGATTTGTTTTTACCCGACTACCAACTGAGGAGGGTTATGAGTTTGGCATCCTATGTTTGTTTGTATGCAGCCGATTTTTATGTTCCCATCTATCTTTTTAAACTTTCGCGATTTGTTAACATAATTAAATGATTATTTATCGGGTATTTATCGCGTACCTTTGTACGATCGCTGTAATGCGGTAGAAACGTAGGGGAAATAAAAACAAAGGTACGCGATAAATACCCGATAAAAAATCATTTAATTATGTTCCCATCTAGCGCTGAAACAACTCGTTCGATTTCGATAAATGTTCATATAACATTAAAAAGTATATTCTTAGTTGAGCATGTCCCTCGTCAAGAGATGAAACTTTGCTATTCTTCCAACACAAACAAGGTTCGTAGTTAACCCGCTTACATTCATAATGAATAAGAATATATGATAAGCAAAATTCGACACGTAATATTAAAATCTGTGGTTTATTATTTATATAATCAAATAAATAAATCAAGTTCGATGAATAACTCATTACTTATTGTAATGAGTTCTGTTGATACAGGCCCGCGACACAGGTCTCGCCTGGTGCGGGGATCATAGGAAATACTCTCACATTGAACCATAAAAATGTAACAACTTAGGTAACATCTTGTAATCCTCATGTCAAATAAATTATTTTGTATTTTTGTATTTTTGAATTTTTTTTATTTTTTATTTTGATGTAACAACATAATAAATCGAATAGGTACTTAGTACGTCTTCAACTTGATAACCTCCTCTTTTTTAAAATCTATCAGATATAATTATGGAGTCAAGGTAATTGACGAATGTCAAGATGACGAACATGAATAATGTAGATTTAAGTACGTACATTTCGTAAATTAATTTGTTAAACATAAGATTTCTTGTTTACAAAGGACGATTAGCAAGGGTCACAGGCTTCTTATGAATATTGAGACAAAATAATGTATTTGAGTTCTAGGCATGTAAATATATAGGGTGTAACCTAGGGGGTGGATTATTGGTGGCTGTGGATGACCTGAGTACCTATCGATTTAACTCCATGTATGTTCTGGAATATTCACTGGTTCAAAAGATTTTTGTACTTTCGTAAAGTTCATCAGATTCCAGATTAAAATTCGCAATTGCAGCCAAAATATTAGGTCTGTGACACTCTCGTTTCAAAAACGAACACCTAAGGTCCCCTACACCCCAGTCACCGATGATCCACCCCTTATGTTACATCCTGTAGCTTTACTTATGTTAATGAATCTAACCTTTTGGGGTCAAAAAGACTACAACCGAATAATTTTCGCAACTTACGCTTTCGTTTTGAATACAATAGCAAAAAAAATATTATTATAATATTAGTAGGGTTGTCCTACTAATATTATAAACGCGAAAATTTGCATATATCTAAATACCTATGCAAATTTTCGCGTTTATACATATATTTAAATATAAAGTTTGTTACTCTCCCACGCAAATTTTGTTTATAGGTAATTCTAATCCTAGAATCAAACGTAGGCTTTTATCCCAGAAATCAGTTCCCGTGGGATAGAAATTTCCATAGACAACGCGTACAAAGCCGCTGGAATGTACATAATGTCGCTGCTGGATCGCAAAATCAGCCCGTTTGTAAAATGTCTAGGTCGATTGCAGAACAGCGCAATTTCATTAACTGGCCTACCTATCCCGATTGTTAATCGAACATTGATTGCCTACAATTCAGCATTGCTTTTGCAATCGGCCTTTAGCCATTATAAACACTGCCTGATCTTACGATCCGCCAGAGACATGACATGTATATTTTATTTTCAGAAATGATTTCTTTTTTCAATAAATTTATTATTATAGTTTAATTTAAACTCAGTAGATAGCTTCTCTACCTATTTCCGTAATAGAAGCAATCAAACACAAACAGATAAGACCCATGTCAATCTAAATTCTCCCAAACGGTGAAGTTCGCCTCTCCAGCATTATCTCCCCGATTCCATGTAAATTATCTCATTATGTACCAACCTATGTAAATGTGGAGGTTGTTTATCTTCTGATCTTCAGGTATTGAAGTATGGAACAGACAGTTAGTAGACACGGGTTAAATTTAGGTTGATGTTAATTAGAAATGTACAGTTTAGTAAGGAGGAAATATATATAAATAAGCCCCGAATACTCAAATGCTCGTCTCTAACCACTTTTTAACAAAAAAATACCGCCGTAATTTATATGGGACCAATTTTGGGCTATTTAATATGAATAATACCTGTTAAAGTCGATCTACACTGTCAAAAGTTATTCGTAGTTATTCATACAAAAAATACATGCATATCGAGTTGAGAACCTCCTCCGTTTTTTAGTCGGTTTAAAAATATACATGTCCCTGTCGGATCGTGGAATCAGTCCGTTTATAGAATGGCTAAACGCCGATTGCAAAAGTAAGCAATCAAATAATATGCCAAAAATGTTCAACTTGGGCGGGACTTATAACCGTATCCTTCTATGAGTACGGGAGTGTGCTTATCAACTATAATAATAATGCCCTCCTAGCCGAATTTCAGCCATAGCAGCCAGTCTCAACGAAGACTAGCTAGGTGTGCAGGACATAATATTATAGTGGACAAGTGTGCGCGCAAACACAAATGCATTCTATATTCCCTCACTCTCATAATCCGATGGGACGGCAGACCGACACGACCGGGGAGAGGTTAGGCGCAGGACCAACAGTTTAACGTGCTTTTCGAGGCACAGGGATGTCACAACGCCAACTTCTTGACTCCGGGCTGCTACTGTGAATATTTCTTGCTAGAAAAACCCCAATAACAACTATAGGTCGACCCGGGATTTGAACCCAGGACCTCATAATCATGGTTGAACATGCTGACCCCTAGACAAACGAGCCAGTTTTCAACTATACCAAAAGATCAAGTGACGTAAGTCCGTATACAGAAAGAACGCTGGAAACTTATAAGCGCTTACCGGCGCTTGACAGCGCTGATCCGTTCTACACAAAGGAAGCTGGTTGTCGCAGTTGTTTATTAATTTTAGATGCCAGCGCGTGTTGAAGCTTGTCGGCACTTGTCGGCACCGTTCAGTGCTGATCGGCGCGCGTTCATATATTTTCCTGCTGGGTTACCAGCGCTCTCAAGCGCCGGTAGCGCTTATGGGTAAGTTTCCAGCTTTCTTTATGTATACGGCTTAAGATTCGAAAAGATCTGGGACTTCCTAAGGATTCAAGTGCCTTGGTGTGAGGTCTTACGCACTATGGTTGCGCGCGGGCTGTACATTCCGCGGCTCCTGCCTTCTTTTTTCGCCTTTCCCGCGCGACGGCGCGCGTTCGCTTATTCTTGTCTCGCAAACCCACTTCGTCTTAAAAATTGGCAATGTCCCACTAATCTATGAAACTAGAAATCAACAACTAAAGATCTTTTAATCTATGAAACTAAAATGTAGTACGGTTCTCATTGGCACCATTCATCAACAAAATTCTAAACATCTGAGCTAAAACAACACCGAAATTTCGCTCTATTTTCGCTCCAAATCCCTTTGACACACCCCGTGTTAATTCCTAAAACAGTCTACCTACACTACACGTACTAAACGTGATGAAATGTAAAGAGCTCATACATTGCTTGTCTTTACCGCGCTGGCTGGGATCTTTGTTCTTGAGTAATACTGTTAGTGTATTGCATACAGTGCGGCGCGCTCAACGTAATGAAGTTGAGGGTGAGTACAGGAGAGAAAGATCAGTATGCTGAGTGCAAAGATCCTAAGATTCTACGTTCCACTGAGTGTGAACTGCCATCGACTGTCATACTGTTTACTACAAAGTGCGTTAATCCAGCTGTGTGGTGCTGGCTTAGAATTTGCACCACCCCAATTATTCTCATGGGTGTCGTATGACGCGACTAAGGGATATCCACCGGAAGGCGGGCCGCAGCGCCCCCTGCAGAAAAAAACTTCCACAAAACTGCGATCCCCAACCCGCATGCCGAGATTGGGGATTATGGGCATTACCTCCCATGAGTTAAACGCCAATAAGGCGTTTATCAGGGGCAGTCCTGCGTCCAGCAGTGGACCGAGCTGTTGAGGTTGAGGTTGAGGTTGAGGTTGCGTTACTCTATTTTCTTGACGACCTCTGTGGTGTGTTGGGCGAAGGTCTGCCTGCGTAGGGTTTGATTCCCGTCTCGAGACAAATGTTTTGTACGATCTGGATCTGTAAATATTTGTTCAGGATGTTCTATTAGTTTTCTATGTATAAAAAAATATAATATAAGTATTTAATTAATGTATTCTATTATTTATAATATCAGTTATCTAGTACCCATAACATAACATCGATAGTGCTAGATAGTGCTGTGTGAATTGTCCAATATGATTTATTATTTCTATGGGAAGGTGACAACGATCCAAGCGGAAGTTTACAAAACTTCCACATTTCCACAGAAAATAGAGTATCGCAAACTATGTAGTAAACAGTACGGAAGCTTACTCTTACACCCGTATTCAAGAACAAAACTTATGTAAGGTAGCAAGCAACACTGTGCTTGACGACGAAGACATTTCGCACAGCGTTCGCCATGGCAGGCCTTATTTCATTCACAAACAACACTCAAGCGACACTTCACTAAGTGAACGCACTGCGTCGAATAAAGATCTGTGATTGGTCGATTTCTGTTGCTAAGTTCTCTCCACTCTTTTGGCATCTGTTTGACAGATGTGATGATGACATAAATCTAACCTAAAACGTGTTGTCAGTTGTGAACATACTGAATGACAACAGTATTAAGAAAAATCTCTTATACCTAATTAAAATTCAAGAAAATTATTGTCCATTTAGAGACAGATCTCTTTTAATGTTACAGTGGTAGAGATAAATCGTTTTTGAAATGAACGCTTTTTCACAGAGCTATACCAGTTTATTATTGTTTAGTGCGAGCCGTTGAAATATTGAATTATGCCTTAAAAAAAACTTTTAGATCAGACAAAGTCTGCTTATTTCTCATAATACCTAGAGTAATAAACTGGCATAATGCTGTGGAGACGCGAACATTTTAAGAATTTAACACTACCACTATATTTCAGAATTATGAATAAGAATTATATAATTCTAATAAATTTCGTTTAAAACGCGATTGAACTGTGTCTACTCGTACGTTCACAAGATTTACAGAATCAATTCATGTCAAATAAATTCATTTCTCTTACTGTTTCTTTTATCTGTGCCAGGACAGAAGCAACGACACAAAATAAGGTCAGAAAGATCTAGAATGTGTTTAATTGAATGCGCGACGCGTAACGCCCTCGGAAGATATTTATGGCCTGTTCGCAAAACTCATTACAATTGTTCTTAAGGGATTTCTTTAAAATATTAGCCTAATATAGAGGCTTATTGTGTCTTTGGCAAGCCTGAGCGTTTAATCCTTTGAGAATTTCCATTGAGAACATTAATATAATGCAATAATCAGCTTTATTAGGCGCGATATATGAATCATTTTAGCATTATGGCTACGATTCCCCTCAGTTCACGTTATCAGCAAAACAAATGATGCCCAACACCAGAGTTTAATTTGTTTTATCTTTTTGTAAAACTTCCAGACAGCCCCCAAAGGGAAATTACCGATATCCGGGACCAAGGATATCCTGTCAGGATGAAAAATTACTTTAAGCATAAGGCTCTATTTACACTTGTTTAGTAACTGGAACTTTAGCAGCTGATTGGAAAGCAGTCTCTTAGTTAGCTTAGATCTTCCCTGCTCTAGGGAGCGAGTAGGAAAGATCTTTATTTGCATTGCAAGAGCATATCACAACTCTGAAACTAAGAATATAATTGTCCCTAAAGACCTTTATACCTAACTAGCAGTGCCTCGCGGTTTCACCCGCGTAGTTCCCGTTCCTGTGGAAATTCCGGGATAAAATATAGCCTATGTCACTTCCTGATAAGTAAGATTTAAATTATGAAAAAAAAATTCTTATAGAGAAGTAGTTTCGGAGCCTATTCAATACAAACAAACAATCAAATCTTTCCACTTTATAATATTTGTATAGACAAGACAAGTGGCATGGATAGTCAAAGTCAAAGTCAAAGTCAAATCGTTTATTTCTTTAGACTTACAAAATAAGTACTTGACAAGTCAAATTTTTACTATATAAACAGCTTGATAAATAGTTATTACTATCAAACAAGAAATAAGGTGCAATTGACTCTGATTCACTTCAATTTTTGTTCACTTCAAGTTTAGTACCTATAATATCAATATTACCACTAGGCTCCTACATATAAAAAAAAAATAATGGGACACATCAAGAGAGACCTCCTTTCCTTGAAGCATATTTGCAAATATTGGCAGTAGGACCTTAGTAAGCCAAGTAACGAGATTTTATGTGTCATATCGTAGTGGATATGCCTATAGGCCCCTAGGTCCTACTTGGAAAAATAAAATCAAAGTTTCGTTTTCGTTGTCGTGCAAAATCACCTCGCGGTCGCTTGATAAGATTAGCGTGCACAAGAATGAATTTGAAAAGTTAGTAGTTTATTAGTTAGTTATTAGTTTGACAAGTTTTTATTTCTGTCGCCAAGCGGCCGTCCGTAACGTCAAAAAAAATAAAGTCTTTAGCTGACAAACAGCGCTGAGCATAATGTTCAGCACACGCTGAGCCAACCCCTTTCATACATACCTCCATGTTATACTGTTTTTGTTTTTCGTTTGTTAATTTTTTGTTACTCTTTTTTTATCCATGTAACTGTTTTTTTCTATTCCATTGTATTCCATTCAGTTTATTTAAAATCGGTGATTAGAATTCCTACTGACTGGGAAATAATACTCGGGCAAGCACTCAACTCGCCTTGACCACCTCATGCGCGCCGCCCTAATGTCCGACGACAACCGGTCCATTACCCGGCGTCCGTCGATTTGACAGCGACACGATTTGATCATAGATACCTGAGTACCAGTTCTTTGTTCAGGTGGACTGAATTGGAAGTGAGACTTTAAAATTACCCTGATTTTAAATGCAAATCCTGATCAAAAGATTTGCTTTTTCGGGAATTGCACTCGCAACCCTATGCTTTTAGCTGGCAGTATAAATAAATCATTAGCGCTGAAAGCGATTCAGTAGTCGAATTCCTCTCATAAAATTGACTCGGAACATTCGATAAACTTGTTTTATCGATGTTCGATGAACTGATTTTCGTGTTAGCTTTTTTACCTGACAAAATTCAGTTCAGGGTTGAAATTTGCGTATATTGTTGTAAGTTCAGTGGTTTAATACCCTAGTGTTATTCTAGATTTCAATTTTAAGGTTGAATACAGGTGGACTTATTCTTTACGGTCGCTTGACATCTGACGGAAGATGCGCCGAGCGGATTATCGGTCGCGTCTATACGGTTAAATACGGTGTTTTCATATCAGACGCAAAATGCGTCGGGCGTAACTTCGTTATGCCACGTCATTACGCGTCTATTTAGTTGTTGCACTCATCATCTACAGAGTACACCGACAATGCGTTGACGGAAACGGAAAAGACGCTGTACGCTCGACGCACTAACGTATCATCGGTTAAGTGTGAAAGGTCGAATTTTTTTCATATAATGTCAGTTCTGGCGTTACGCGACCGATAATACGCGGCGCATCTTCCGTCAGATGTGAACCGATCTTATATGCTCTACTCATAAAAGCATTATTAAAAAGTAAATAAGTGTAACATTCTCTACGTGTAAGTATCTGTAGGTACCTACAATTACGTAGGTATGACTCTACATTCTGAACATTCCCGCTAAGTTACTACGTTTAAGCATTCCCCATGTGTAAGTACAAGTTCTTAGCTGAAGCAGCGAGCGACTGCAATATCGTCTTAATTCTCACTTGACATCCATCACGTAAAGACAACTTCAGCGCCAAGAGTTTTTGTGTGGTCTAAGTTACAGGCTGTTATATGCACACCTCAATGGAATTACGTCACAAGAACAGTTACGAAAGGCGCGCCTTTCGTCACTTTTCATGTGACGTAATTCCTGTAACATTTAAACCTACTTTTTAATTTTCGAGTCTACAGCAGTGCCAAAACTACAGAGAGTGTCATGGGAAATTAAAGTATATTAAGCAGGTAAAGGCAAAGTCATTTACAAACACACAATTTATTATTATAAAGTAAGAATTCCAGTACCTGGATTTAACTAAAACAAATTAAGAAATCGTTTATGATAAAAGAACTCTCCGTTCTTACCATTAAATACTAGAGTCTCCAGAACAAGCTGATAACCAACACTTTTCACCAGAAATCGTACCGATCTCTCTTTGACCAAAGAGAATACAATAACTCTCGACGATAGAGGACAAACCTCTATCCATCAGCCAAGCCGTAATTCCAAACCCTGAGCGCGCATCATGTTTTCACCATGAAGGCGCTAAGGGACGTCTCTAACTGTGTACATCTTTTTCACTGCACAACCTCTGTGGTGCGACCCTTGCAGGTGCTGGGGTGCAAGAAATGCTTGAACATGGACGTCAGGGGCAATGAAAGTGTTAACTAACCACTAGCTAGAGGAGGTGCGTGAATAAGAGTATAACAACTTATGAGCTCATAAGTTGGAAAGTTGATTTGACTCTGAGCGGATTTTCGAGGCACCTTCAAATAATAACTAATTTAAAACAAACAATCGTTCCCGTTTCCGCTCTCGCTGTTCACTGTAATCACATCCTTAAGGCGCATACCCGATCCAATATGACAGCGATATCTATTTATTTGTTAGAAACGTTTAATTTGTGTACAGGGTAGAACAGCAAAGAAATACATCAGCGTAGATGTGAAATGTGGGTTGTCGGAAGGTCAGCGATTGGGGTTGGACCGATAGGTATAACATGTGCGATGAAAGGGCCGCTGCACGCGCCGCGGAACGCCCCGCGTCACCGTAAACAAAGCCTCATGCATTTGCCCAAAACTGAGTTGGTTTTCAAGCAGGCACTTAGCACTTGGACCACTCCAGTAAATTGAAACTATGCAAGTGCGGAGTATGCCGGCAGGTTTATATCCGGCTAAGTATCTAGCTCGTCAAAGGAAATTATATTAGGAACTACATATACCAGTGACTATAGAAATGTATAAAGATAGATTAAACCAAAATAATATTTTATTCTATTCTCAACTTTAACAGCCACTGCTGGACGCAGGCGTCCCCCTGATAAGCGCCTCATTGGCGTTTATTTCAGGGGATTATGGGCACCCCCATAATCCCCACGCTGGGCATGGATGTGAGGATCGCAGTAGTGGTAGATTTTTTTTGCAGGGGGCGCTGCTGCCTGCCTGGTAGATATCCCTTATTCGCCTCTTACGACACCTACGGGAATAGCTGGGGTGGTGCAAATTCTAAGCCAGCACCACATAGCAGATGTCACTGGGTAGTACCAAATGTAATTTCCAATCTATGCCAAGGATTGCAAAGATAAATTCAGTAAATATTTCTAAAGACGGAAGTTTATTCTAGCTTTCTAGCATTCAGCTGTCTTCAAGACAATTTTGAACACCTTGGGTGCTCAAAATTGACAAAATATGATCTTCTTTTATGTTTTTCAGATCATCATCATTTGACGCTGACTGTACCATCTCAAACTACAAGCCGCAGTATAAGACAGAAATAAATCCCTCTTCCTCAGAGTACCGTTTACAAAAAACGGAGTCAATTGATTCCACACGCCTCACAGAACCTCCTTTCATGCACGTCTAAGATGGGAGCAAAGAGTTTGCAAACAAGTAAAGCTGACGACCCACTGCGACACATTTCACTCAAACAAAGACGCCGTCGCCGGCATTAATGGTTTCTTTTCACTGGGTGCATAGTACTGGTTGCAGAAAAAACACGGAGTTTTTATTTTCCTGCGTTTTTATAAATGATAAATGCAGATTGGAGTTCTGGTAGAGTGAGCCGTACGTTAATTTAAAATGCTTCGCTGAGGCTAAGTAGTGATTTTTAATAGAGTTACGGAAGTTTACCTCATTTATACGCAAAAAGCTTTTTCTCTTTTATTTATTATTAAGCTATTGCATAGCTTCTATCGCGGGCCTTGAGCGCGGGGACCGAATCCAGAAGTTCCGTAACGAAAAAACCTTGACGTTTGTCTCTTTAGTTCAGCAACTCGCCTCTAGATGGCATTGCAATAGCTTTACCGCGGCAGTCCCCGAGTGCCACACGTCTTTTTTTTTCAGTAGAATCGTAAGCGGATTAAATGATTAAGTTGTTCTATAATATAAACGTGAAATATTTACACGTGTTCGTTAAAGTTTGAATTATTATTTCCTTGTGTTTGTAATCCAATGTGAAAGGTCGGATTCGTTAACTTGCGTTTATACATTAAGATTGTTTAATCTCACAACTACTTACTCAAAACCCCCGAATACCCGAAAGCTCACTATAAGCACCTCTAAAGTCGCGATTATTTTGACAGTTTTCAATGAGAGTCTTTCAAAAATTCAACACTTAACTCTGACTTAAGAGCACGTCTCTTAAGTCAGAGTTGCGTTTGAGTCGTAACCTATATAATATATTATGTGATGCGTTTGCTTGCACCTTGTTTTGCTGTCGCTACAAGAAAGTGCACAAACCATGAACTACCTTCGTCCTAGCCCCCATTCTTCTTGCTTAAGCAAGCTGTATTAATTTGCACACCGTACATAAGGGCGTGGTCAGACTGACAGCGTCAGTGGTTACGGAATGGATGTCCAAATGGAAACCTGTGGTTATTCGCAGAATGAAATTAATTGATTAATGTATTGTATTTCTGTATGTAGTATCATTCAAGAGAATAACATGAATCTCATTAAAGTGGTTGGTTATGCAAAATGGAAAAGAGGTTTTTACTATATTAACCGACTTCAAAAAAGGAGGGGTTCTCAATTCGACTGTATTTTTTTTACGTTTGTTACCTCAGAACTTTGGCTGGTATTTTCATGATTCTTTTTTTTATATGAAAGCTGGGTGCTTTCCGTGTGGTATTTTAATTTGGTTTAGTTCTCACAATGGGATCCATATAATTGAAGCTAGTTTATAGTTTTTTAAAACAAAATTAATTGTTAATAAAATATCTAGGTTTGTCGTCACGTTGACGTCAAATTCAACATTAAAGCTTGGATGGCATGGATGGGTCGATGGTTGGACTGTACGTTTCTTACTTCCCGTCAAAACTACTGAACTGATTGAACTGAAATTGGCAATTCATAGATGTTGGAATAACACTAAACTTAAGGCCGCGTAGACTTGCATTAGTAGGCATTTAGCGCTGTCCAGGGCCGCGCGTAAAATACATCGCGCGGACGCAGCGCCGGTGAACTTGCGTAACTCCGCCAGCGTCACAGTATGTATAGAATGCAGTAGGATAATTTTATGCATTTTTTATGATATTTCTTTTTAGATTTTATTTGTTTATAGAATAGTAAAATATTCGTAAGTTTCGTAAATAAAAAAAGTAACCTGTATATTTATTATAATGGAGGATGATAAAAAAAGTTTTTATTTATATACCTACAACATAGAGACGGAAAGAGTTATTGGTTATTGTCTGTTAGACGATATTAGTGGCGCAGGTCCGCCTGCGACGCAGAAGGTTGTGGGTTCGATTCCTGCATTGGGAAAATGTTTGTACGATCTGCAAATATTTGTTCCGGGTGTTTTAGGTATTTTCTATGTATGGTAAATTTAACTATCTATGTAATGTTTTCTAGTATAGATAGGTTGCTATCAGTCATCTAGTACCTATAACACAATCTTTGATTAGCTTGGGGCTAGATGATGCTGTGTGGATTATCCAACATAATTTATTTATGTTTATGATTTTTAGTGCAACCTTTGATAAAAAGTAGTAAGTCTAACTACGTTTGTTATATTCTCTAATTGGTTATTGATCTTCTTTAGGACGTAGTTATACAAACAGGGACCAACCCACAACTTGGTCGAAATGGAGTTATGTGCACAGGGAGGTTCCAAGTCATGTATTCTATGTGCTCAAATAAGATCCTGGCTATCTAACGACTCTAGCAAAGAAAGCAGCAAAGATATGAGTAGGTCACACGGGAACCTGTGAACGGTACCTTCTCAATACTGATGTTTCAAAGAAAAACAGGCCTAGAACGTTTTCTCGAGAGTATTAGCTAAAAGATAATTTTGTGTGTGATAAGTTTATGTTTTTAAAAACTCTTAAAGTATCTTCAAAGAGGGTAAATAAAAAGAGGGTAAATACAACTCTATTAAAAAAACGCTCCTCCTTGATAGGGGGGGGGGGGGGGGAGATAAACAAGCTGGACACAAATCTAATCATAAATAGATTTTAGAAGAAGACGACAATGGAGCCGATTCTGTTGTTTTAGGATTAGCTAAAATTCGGATTTAGGAATTTCAAATAAATAAAAGCTACTTATTCTATGGTTTAAAAATTAGACTGACACATTTAAAATTAGGATAACATCTCTAAAAAAAGATCGATAGATCCAAAACCACTCAATTTAGGTGAAAGTAGCTTTAACTCTTTTTTTCATTATATTTTCAACGTCTACCTAATTTTAGCAGGCATCTAATAAGGTCATGATTAAAATTTATCGCTTTTAAACTGGTATCGATTTGAATTTCTAAACGATTTCTCATACAAATGGATGAACTGTTTGATCCATGTCAAGAAGTATTTTAAAATAACATTTTCGTAAATAAAACATATTTTGCTCACAGCAACACCCAACTACTCAACACAGAGAGGTTTTTAGATTTTCAAAAACATTCTAATAATGGTATTTTTAAGATCTGTATAGACAATATCATAATTTTTTTATCAACCTAGCATTGGAAATTTAGAAATCTAACTTAACATGTAATAAAACTTATTAAAAAATCGCGATTTGTTAACATAATTCATGATTTTATCGGGTAATAACAGAAGGCGCGATAATACCAATAAAATCATTAATTAATATAACTACTACTTGTTGTTTAACATTGTAACATAAAACAAGACAATAAGTACACTTCATTAAAATAGTGCTGATACCCATACTGATATTGTTATATTATATATAACAAAATCAGTATGGGTATCAGCACTATTTACGCGCTGGTCAGAACCCGGATTTACATAGACATTTAAATAATCATATACGAATAGTATTACAACTTGGAATAATGGATTAAAAACACACTAATTTTAGCTTGTATCCGAGTCATAATGACAATTTTTGATGATTGTTTGAACCACTTAACTTACCTGTGTTAAATATTTAGTTTGTAAGTTTTTTTTTAGTAAAACATAAATAAACTAAATTATTTACTTTTATTTTTACACAAAGGAACCTGACAAACCTTTTGTTACGGGGAAACAACCCACAAAAATAATACTACTTGTTTGAGCATAAAAATATCTAAACAATTTAGGCTCTCTATAAAGCCCTTAACACCCCCACACAAGACTGTAAATTAATTGACCACATATGAGCTACCTCGACATCTTCACAAGTTTTTTTCTTTAAACTAAATAGGGTATATGCATGGATATTTTTTTAAATCGTTTATTAAGGTTAATCGAAAAAATAATATAACAGCCAAAAAATTTTAAATGATTAATAACATATTAGGTAAAAAAACAAAAAGTAAAACTACACTCTGTTTTGGATGATAAAAACGCTGTTATGTTAGCCCTTGCATTTTGTGACATCACAGTTCATGGGATCCCCTATGTTAACTCAAAGTCAAAACTTCATGCCCGAACAAAAATGTTTAAGTATGACGTCACGGTTCGGGAGCCAAAAGCGTTGCGTTAAAATTTCACAATAAAAACATCATAAAATACAAAAATAAATATACAGGTATATTTATTGATCAATAGCAATTACGTAAAAAAAATATTACCTTTTTAAAGTCACATGCATATACCCTATTATCTCGAAAGTAACATTTTATGGGTTGGTCCCTGTTTGCATAACTACGTCCTTATTTAGTTATTGATTTCAAATTCCGTTTGGCATAAACAAAAAAACTACATATTTATTAAATTGAATAGATATTATCTCAAAATTCTCTAAAATTCATTTTGTTGTGTACGTGGTTGCAAATCTGATTGTGGCTCAGGAGATGAGAGGACGTTTTGTAAGTAAGGGTTGATTTTCTCCAGACCAGATTCCGAGCACAGAGTCGTCTTTCAGTAACGTAAAGTCCCTGTATTTGATAGAACCAATTTTTAGTTTTTATTTATTGTGCGGGTGTTGCTGGGCTGCCCTATTGTCCTACGATAAAAAGTAAATAAAGTAGGCCACCTATTGCACCACCACCTATAATCATCATCAGCTATAGCACCTATTGCACAGGTTTCATTTCTAGATATAAGTACACACACATTTATTTTTCGTTAGCAAACGGCACGCAGTTCCGGTCTAGACAAAATTTTAAATATCATAATTTGATTACTTTGAAAAATTTAAAAACAGGCTTCGAATCCCTTACTTTGAAACTGTTTTTAAGTTTGATGGGATAAATACGAATCTTTCGGTAATAATTTTTTTATGACCACGTCGGAAGCATCCTATATACAACTAAAAAGAATCATCTAAATCGGTCCATAAATGACGGAGTAATCGGTGAACATACATAGAAAAATAAACATACAGACAGCCGAACAGAGAACCTACTCCTTTTTTCGAAGTCGGTTATAAATCATACATAGCGAGATTAGTAGTTATACCTACTGATATTCTGGTCGGCACTATGACCGTAAGTTTCGAAGCATGATAATACGAGTATTATCTTTAGGAATTTATCGATCAGAAATTGAAGATTCTAAGAATGAAAGGTCAATTACCCATTATGGATAACTTGCAACAATTATAAATTCTTCACGAAAACTCGACAAAATTAAATTGCCGCGGAAAAAATTGACACAGGTCCGTCGTCCGTGAGCGCCAGCGCGCGACTGATCACGTCCGCCAAGTTGCCGGACTCGTGGATTTTGTAGGTATTTAAGCATAGTCATTAAGTTAATCATTTTATCAAGTCAAACTCTGCGACTATGTTTAGAAATGTTAAGTGTCCTTAGGTTAGTACAAAAAAAATATTAAAATTATCAGTAGTTTAGTCATAATATTGAAAAAACATGACGAAAAGAGGTAACTTTGGGATTTTTTTCTATCGAGTGAAGTTCATTCGATCATGTAACTGACTGCGACTTTGACTAGAATAGATCCTCAAGTAATACATATATTTTTTTCGGAATTATAAGGACTATATTCTATGTCTCAGATGGTTTTAAAAATCACAAAAGTGCGGCCATCCTCTCCTGGCTCGCCTTAAGTTACTTTTCATCCCTTATTATCTTATCCCAAACGTTTCCAAAGAAAGATCGCATGCTGATGCCGCGGGCCGAAACAAGCACAAATATAAAGCCGAATTTAGAACCTCCTCTTTTTAGGAAGAGTTGGGTAATAAAAATTTTGAACTGACTAATTAGTGACACCATGGAGTGACACCTCGATGTGTGACTAAATGTTTGAATGACAAATAGGCGCCTTCCCTTGACTTTCCTAACCGAATTACGTAATGCGTAAGAACAAAGGATTGGGTATGCTGAAGTGTGTACAGATAAACCATTCTAAAATGCATGCCGAGTGTATCACATTTTGTGGAGGAGACGTGCCTTTTTAGAATGGTTTATCTACACATACATAATGTAGGTAAAGAAACACAGAAAATTAACATATACAATGACAAGAGGACAGAAAGAAGGGGTCAGAGAATACTTTACAAAATGGAAAAAACAATTTTAACATTTCAATTCTATCTACAGAAATAATCAAGTTCCTTAAATTTTTCGCTAGTGCAAGAATTTCATAATGATTAAAATGATGTATTCCGAGCCGTAAACACTCTACCAAATTCGATGAATAAAAAGTTTGTGATTTGAACCGACATTCTTCCACGCTCAGACCCACCAGGTCAGGATAGCTATGGCCTGAACGACCTTATCCCGACATTGTTTATAGTTTATTTATTTATCATTATAATGTAATAATTGTATATAACGGCGCTTCTCAAACTAGCCAGGCACGAAGGACATATTATAGTGTACAAGTTTGTGCTACTATGTGAAATACACTCGAGAGCAATGAATCCGGGTCACTTAAAGAATGTTAAAAATCTCGGAAACTAAAAATGATAGGTTAATGCAATAAATTGTGTTTAATAGACAATGTAATACTCCTTAAATGAAAGTAAAAAAAATATGAGTCACCATACATTTTACTAACACAAAATTACATAAAGAAAAAAACTGCTGATCTCTCCTTAAAACAAAAATAGGAAACATGAAATTTTTGAACTTTATTACGATTTTCTTGAATTTTAATACTTCGTATTGCCTCCTCGTGCTTCCATTACTGCGTTTACGCGGTTTGGCATGCTGTACACCAAGTTCCTTATACGATTTTGGGGAATATTCTCCCATTCCTCTGTGAGAGCAATTTTGAGCTCACGAAGCGTGATTGGGGGAGGGTTTCGTTGTTTTACGCATCTGCCTAGCTCGTCCCAAGCATGCTCGATCGGGTTGATATCCGGGCTGCGCGCTGGCCACTCCATACGAGTAATGTTCATCTCTTGAAGGTAGTCATTCACAATCCTACCTGTATGAGGTCGGGCATTGTCATGCATAAATATAGCATCCTCACCTAAATTGACCATAAATGGACCAACGTGATCATTGAGGATTTCTTCCACATTTCTTACGCTAGTTAAAGAGCCGTTTTCTATGATCACCAGCTCTGTGCGACTTTCAGAAGAAATTCCGGCCCACACAAGTACAGACCCACCACCGTAGGCTACTTTTTCTTCGATGCATGCTTGCTTGAATCTTTCCCCTGGTCTTCGATACACTCTGTGTCTTCCATCGTGCTTGTAGAGCATAAATTTTGATTCGTCGGAGAACATAACTTTTGACCAATCTTCAATACTCCAATTTACGTTTTTAGGATTCTTTAAGTGACCCGGATTCATTGCTCTCGAGTGTATCTATCAAATAAAATCGTTTATTTGCAAGAATACAAAACTAATAAGTAACTATTTTATTAAATGTATTCAGCCGGCACGCAGAAGTGCAAATATATTACGCGAGAATCCTAACTCAATGTATGCGAGTCATAATATTATAACTTTACAATAATACTTGGCAGCACCCCGCGGTTTCACCCGCATAGTTCCCGTTCCCATAGGAGTTCCGAGATAAAATATAGTTTATGTCACTCCCTGAAAAGTTTGGTACTTTTGTTGCTTTCTAATGGTGACTTTTTTTTATATGTCCAGTAGTTTCGGAGCCTATTCAATACAAACAATCAAATCATTCCTCTTTTTAAAATTTGTAGATTAAATTAAATTAGTCATATCAGTAATCATTCAAATTTCTAGATATTTATTCACAGTTTAAAAGTGTGTTTTATTATAATACATAGAAAACATCCAAAACATCATATATTATATCCGGAAATCGGGATCCTCCGGGTCGAACCTTTGCCCGCCACGTCACAGAGGTCGTCTAGTTAGACAATTCAAAGATCCTGCTCCCGTTAATAACGAAAACATACCTTTAAAATCATGACTTACGTTAAAAACGAACCTTTAAATCGGATAGCTTGCGTTAAAAAGCCATTTCTGCACTTTTTCTCAGCATTTCATATCCCTGAACTAAATACTCGCTGAAAACATTACGACCCCACTTTTACACAGCTAATTAAACATCTTGGTTCGCGGGTGAAAAGAAAATTTCATTTCAGTTTTCGCTCCACGCTCGGTCCCTCGGATAAATTATACGAGTTCCTGTATTTCCCTGCAACATGCAAAGTTCATTCATTATGTTATTTCTGGCTAATAGAACTCGACTTTAGTGAACAAACTGAATTGCCTGTAGTTATAGTTTATTTATCAGGTAAGCAGGTTAGTTTTCAGATTTGTCGCTTGAAATTTAACGTTATTAATGTTGAATTAACTTTCACGAATGTGTACGATTTACTCGTAATATGGCTGAAAACGTTCATTAGGAAAATGACTGACTTCAGAGAATTTGAGGCATGAGATTTTGAAACCAAAGAGTTAAGATCTGTTGTACCTACAGCAGGTTGATTATTGACATTAGTTGTCATATTTGGCATTACCTGTCATTTTTGACATAACCTGTCATAGTTCTTCACGTCCAATATTTTTCCAAGTTTACTCGTTTTTTTTATTTAATTGTAATTTACAATTACATGTACAAACATTAGTCGCGAGACGGGAATCGAACCCGCAACCTCCAGCGTCGCAGGCAGACCTTTGCTCGCTACTCCACAGAGGTTCTTAACTACTCATTTTTCTCTCCTATATTCAGTTTTTCCCCTGAAAAAGCTTAATCCTGGCTTAACGTAAAAACACTCAACTGAAAAACACTAAGCCTTACCATCCAACTATTCAAAAAATCTAATCAAAACACAGCACAAAAACTAAAGCCGAGTTGAAGCTTCGATGAACCCAATCCGCCCGGCCGTCCATTACTTACTACGCTAGACAGACAGTCGGACACCTAGTGACAAATTAAAAAGGCCAATTTGTCCAGTCCATTGCCACTTGCAGGTACCTTTTATTGTTTGGAACTATTTTATAATTACTGGAACATGGGAACAGAACTGGTCTTAAGAGGTTTTGCGTTTGCATGCTGCTATTACTACATACAATAAAGATACTATAATTATTATTTATTACTTTATGGCACACAATTATAAAAACACAGATACATAATATATTATAAGTGCACAAATGGTGGGCATAATGACGATGGCATTTTCTTCCTGCCAACCACACGAGGTCAATATAACAAATTAACCTATCACATGTGCGGCATCTGAGCAGCGGCGGTGGAAATCCTGAAAAAAATCAAAATGGCGTCCAACTGCAGCCTAACAAAGGCTGCAGCACATAGACAGGGGTCAAAATAAAAAAAAAACATGACTTTTCTGAATGTTTGTATGCGAAGCCCTAGGTTTTATTATTAATGCAACCTAATATCTGGATCGTAGTATCATGATACTTGATTCGGAATTAAATGTTTTTAACGAAGAAACAAATGGAGTTTTTTAATCAAACTGTATTTTTTTTAAGGATGCACGTATGTTACTCGATATCTTCGCTAATTGTGGTTCGAGTTTAATAAATATTTCGCTTTTATGTAGAGAATATCCAGAGGTGGTTCCATTTTAGTTTTCCGTGGGATGTCTTAAAGTCCTGTAATACTTGAAAAACAGAAGGTTTGCCTAGGTGGCATAAGTAAATATTTAAAAAAATATTTTTTTTTGTAAAAATCACCCAATTATTGTACTCGTAGCTCCAAAAAGGGAAATCTAATATAATGTGAATATAAAAAAGACGTGTGGCACTCGGGGACTGCCGTGGTAAAGCTATTGCAATGCCATCTAGAGGCGAGTTGCTGAACTAAAGAGACAAACGTCATATTTCAAAAAGTCATTAAAAGTTCTACTATTCATCGATAGATGGCAAAACTAAAAAGTATCACCGCTGTTCCGGTCGGAGTGGGGAGCGTGAGGTTTTTTCGTTACGGAATTTCTGGATTCGCCCGCGATAGAAGCTATAGCTTAATAATTACTTTTGAAAACAAATATAAAAAACGAATTCATTCGGTCTGAATTTAATTAACATAAAACAAAATAAATGAGGCTGGTCGCCAAGCAACTAATTTAGTTTACTCAAAAATATTGCTCTCTTTTTTTTACCTTTTTGCTAGGACCTTAAAAAGTAACTACCATTCATCACTAAGATAGGGTAGGTAACCAATAACAACATAGAAGACAATAAACATGGCATTTCCGAACGGCTTTCCAAAATGGCCGCTGCACGGTTCGCAAAACAAATAAAATGTTACTGCGCCCCTTTTTAAGGACTTTTAACATTCGATTCTAGTTTCACAAAAACAAAACAATATGCAAAATAAATCTACATTTTTTGGCTGGAACCAGCTTTCTATTAATCGTAACAAAGTTTTTTATGAATTTCTAGATTCAGATCAGAGAAAAAACTATTGCATTCTACATTATGTAGCACCTACAAAAAATACTATAGTTGATAATATTAGTAAATCAAATAAAGTACCTAGTTCCAAAATTGTTCGGCATCGACGGGAATCGATTTATTTGATTTCTTAAGAAATTACCCATAGTGTAAAACTATAATAACCAAAAATCGTATATATTAGTGTTATTTATCTAGGCATTTATTTCAAAAGGAAAATGACAGACTTTACACTTTATCAAATATCCACCGAATAATTTAAAACGCCGCCGTCTTGCTTCGGTATCCATACTAAATCTGACCTATTTATTTTAGTAGCTCCAAGAAAATTTAGTTAGCGATCATTCAAATCGAGCTTTTCTTCCAAAAACCCAACAAATTCATTTCTTCGGTCGTCATAACAGGTGGCTTATTCCTAAACCGTCCAACTATTTTCTTTTCAACATAAATTGGTCTTTTCTGCGAACCCTACGAAGCATAAACCAGTTGATTCAAACACAATCGGGCGAACGATACGGCTGCTACAGACACTGTAACAGTAGCTGGAACTTACAAAAATGTCACTTCAAAATTGAATTCTAGGCTGTACAAATAAGGTTTGAATTGTAGGATTCTAAAAGTCGATAGATGGAGATCTCACTACAGTCATTCTACGTATAACAATCAAATAAATAAACAAATAAAAATTGTTTATTTCAAGTACAAGACTCATAAAAATACACAATAATAATATCAATATCAAAGCAAATCACAGACTACCTACTAAAAGTACCATAAATCTACCTTGACTCATTATTTTTATTTAAAAAAACATTTTTCTGTCTGTTTTTTCTATTTTCTCGTTGTACCGTTGTTTCATAAAACCAAGTTTGTGTATTTTTGTAATATAAATATAGTAAACTAATGACATCAAGTGTAACTTATGTGTACCTATGATGTTAATAAATATAGACAAAAAAAACAAATAAAAAAACAGTTTTCCCCCATATGGCGGATTTTAAAGGGAGAACTGGAATACACGTCTGAAAAGTGCAAAGTGCATGTGTTTGGTAATGGTGATTCGCAAACCGCATGCCCAGCATGGGGATTATTGGCAGGTACTATTGAGGCGCGCTATTGGATGGTAGGTATCATGTGAGCGAAAACATGGGTAGGTCGGCTAGATTTCTATATCCATGAGTGACACAACCAGTCCAGTCCAGCTTAGTCCCGATTTGCAAACATATTGGAGCTAAATCTCAGGCTCAATGAAAAATATTTCCGACCTTTTTAACTTTCAAATGAATCCAACCGTACTGAATCTATTTGACGATTTTATTGAACGCTTTTTTATTTGGAAGACATATTTTGTTTAAATTTTATTTATATTCCATTTTGGGCAATGTGGCCCCTGATTTTAGAACTTGTGTCTTTTGTTATTTATTCGTCAAAGCTTTGATGTGAACTTCTTTGCACCTGAACGACAAAATTTCTGGCTCTAAGTACCAAATTATAATACCTACCCACTTGTCAACTAAGAATCGTGGCGGGGTTCAATGTATGCGGCTAACGCAACACCGACATAGATAGCATAGATCTACAAATACAAGTTTTCGCAATCTTAGCTTGGCTACTGGGGCACAATAAAATTGTTACCTATGTACAATTGAAATTGATATAATTGTTTCACTCAGTGCTGGGCATAGGCGAGGGCCACTCAAAGAGAGTAATAAACATTGGCTTACTTAAGTCACTTTGTGAGGTCTATACCCAGCATGGCTTAAATCAAGCTGCACTGATGATGATTATTTTCAATTCCTCATCAAAGCCAATAAAACGAGACAAGAGTTAATTGGTGTCTTCTATAACTTAGTGATCCAACATTGGTAATATGTAGACAAACCAAATACCTATTGGTGTTTTTGGTAAAAACAGTTCATAAAATTAAATTTTTTATGCCATGTCCCTTACACTCGTCCAAAAGTCCTATCGTAAACAAATCCTCGACCTCTGCTATGGATTAACAGTAGGTAAATTTCATGAATTTGTGGTCTCCAGCCAATCCCCTTTGGCATTTACAAGCAAACCTCTGTAAACATTGGACGCCATTTAGAGGGACAGATTCCAAGAATGGTCGACTGAACTTCAAAATTGGAAATTCAATCGAAAATTCTGTTGCCTGTCAGAAATATTTCTCTCTGGTAATAATTTAAGGCTGCCGTTTTGAGGTTAGAGATTAGAATGATCTCCACAGAATTATACAAGTTTTTTACTCTTTTGTAAGCAAAGAGAATACTTTCCACTGTAAAAAAGTCTGGTCTTGGCAGAATTCTACCAAGCAAGCTGACTTTAAAGTTTTATTTCAACGCCTCGTGCTAATGAGTAATAAACTTGTTTAATTCTTTGGAGAGATTTTAAGTATATTATTTTAGTTATACGGGTCTTTCTGTGAGTAATTAAGGTACCTATCTTAAGGCGCATACACCAGTGAAAGTGGCGCCCTCGCCTATTTTATCCTATAATTATGCACTTATTATTACTTATTAAATACAGGCAGTTTTAAAAATCTATCGTACAGTTTGTTTGTGGTATCTATTAAAAGTTATTTATTAATGCCTCTGTAATAGTTTCATTTTGTAAAGCTTAGGCAGAGATACAAAGTTGCCCTTTTTAGCCACCAAACTCAATTTTCGCATCTCTGCCTAAACTATAGAAGATAAAACTATTAAAGTTATTAAAAACTAGTTTATAATTGATACCACAAACTGTAAGATGGATTTTTTAAATAAAATGCTTTAATAATATCCGACAACATTAAGCGAACGAGTGCAAAGTATAAAAAGTATAAAAAGTTGGTACTCTGTGTCGTACTAAATTGCTACCAACTGAACGATCAGCTTCGCTCTCTATCAGCAAGTCAGAGAAACCTAATTATAATCCCGTATAAACCAAGTTCACGCATGATTTCTGACACACGGAAATGAGACCGTAAATTGGGATAAACGGCTCATTTTACGTAAAATAGCTATTTGCGGCGTGGGTCGGGCGAAAGGGTTGCAATTACGCCATGAGCTAGTTGGGACAAGGACATTGGGCCGTTAAGCCGCTAGCTAAGGGTGGATATCGCCCAAACGGTTTAGGAAGTGAATTGGTCAAAAATTGCGGTATAAAACTACGCATTGCCTTGCGTCGGTCAAATCTATATTATCTATAATCTGAGGGTTGACCCCCGGTTTCTCGAACGCTTGTCACATTGAATGGATAGTCAACGGCTTGTTATATACGCACTGCGGAATCCGACAGCGTGAATTTTAATCTCGCGGAATATAACCTGCGTGCTTAGCGTAGCTTACACGAACGAATAAAATTCCTTGCTATTTTAGCTACCTACAACTTTATAGTGCTCCAAACATTCATATTTTTCCGCTAGTGAACTTCCATTAAGTTACAGAATTCTGCAAAAAAAACCACGCGAGTAGTAAAAGCAGTGCATGTACGTACAGCCTGACAAATTGTCAACAATTTGTCAAAATAATAAGCGTTCGAGAAACCGGGGGAAGTCTATTTGACGTAAATAACGAGACTTAATCGTGACGTCACTTTTTCCGTACAATTTGGTACAGCGCTTCCATCCATAGCGGACAGGGAACTAGACATAAAGAATTTTTAGGATAGAGTAACATGTTTTAAATATCTTGAATATTATTTTACCGACGACCTTAAGGACAATGATGACATTGAACGAGAACGTAGGGCTATGGCGGTAGGTTTTCCCGGTGTACAGAAGAAGTAAAAATTACTCTTTTTGAAGCATACTGCCAAAGCTTTTACACCGGGAACCTATGGGTTAGCTACACCAAACATTGTAAACGCCAATACGGCGCTTATCAGGAGAGGCCTGCGACCAGCTGTGAACCAATACAGGCTGTTGTGGTTGAGGTTATTGGCAAATACGCTATTTTTAACGAGTTTTCCTGTCTGCATTTCAAAGACAATGCCACATTTTTTGGTGTCAGGGCATATCTAAGGATTTAAATCTTTGATCCTCCTTATATGAACGGCTGCGCCAGGAAACCGCATCAGTACTTTCGCAGCCATAACGTGGGACACCAAAGGGTCGGGTGATGAGATAACACAACTGCCGGCTATTAAACGACTTGTGCTCAAGGACAACTGAGGGCTTGGAGGGCATTTAACATATTTTAATAACCCATGGTTTCCCATATCTGAGGTACATTTTCAATAATTGTTAATAATCTCTGCAGGTAGCCTAATGGTTTCAATTGTAAATACTAGTTTTATTTATTTGATCGTAATATTCTTTTTCAATAAATTTGTACCTATTTATTAACGTTGTCTATCCTTGATGGTCGATATTTTGTTCAACTTTCACAAAGTGGTTACAAAGTTGAACAAATTGGAAAAATAATTCCAATTAGTTAACTCGTTGAAGTTTCAGTTGAACTTTTCGGAATAGAGGGGTTTATCATCGCCCCCGCCGAGGCTGCAATCCCCGCATGCCCAGCGTGGGGATTATGGGCACTGAGATTACAGCCATTAAGTCGCTTATCAGGCAGTGGACCAACATAGGCTGTTGAGGTAAGGTAATGTAATTATGAATGTTAATTAATTTTCTGTAAGCCATTCAACTAGGTAATCTATTTCTATGGAAATTAGGGCTTCTAAGTGATCTAAGCTATTGCTTAGGTAGCTAATACAAGCTCTAGATATCAATTTATTCTATACCAGTTGATCTACGTGAACAATACCCTAGAGTAATTAATTGTATAGGTGCTATTAGCGTAGCAATAAGCAGGTAGGTACTAGCAATAACACAATTCAATAAGACGGTGATGCGACATGCCTTGAATAATGTATTGATGTGTAGAGTACGTGGTAGTTAGTGCAGTAAGTTCTGAGTGGTACAGTGGTACAGTCGTCGGCAAATAAATAATGCTGGACAATCCACGCAGCATATTCTAGCCCTAAGCTCAGCTTGGGTTATGGCTACTGATATACTTAATATAAAACTCCAAAATATTCGGAACACATATATAATGTTGATGGATGTAGTTTTATTTGAGGTAACGGATGAAATATAAATGTGGATATAAAGGGTGGGGCAAATTTTTGGCCCCTTAAGGGTAGCTACCGTTTCTTTTGTAGTTAGAAGGTTTTGTTCTTAGGAACCTTCTGTTTTATTTTGAAGAAAAAAGGTTCGCCCAAAAAATGACATTTGTCAAAAAAAAACAAGTTGGTCTTAATCGACTCTATTTCCAACCAGGAACACTTTTCCCAAAGTAATATACCAAATCAAATCGTAAGTTTTGGCAATTATCAAAAAAACAATTCCCATACATTTTTATGAAAAAACGAGTAAGTGAAAACAGCACTGTCACTCATTCAATGCTTCAACCAACGATACCACAAGGTATCGTTGGTTAAGGTATCGTTGGTTAAGTATCTTAGTGTGGTTCATTATCATCAGCCTACATTGGTCCACTGCTGGACATAGGCATCCCCTATCAGTTAGTGGCTTGGTGTGGTTGAAATATTGAATTTCTCACTGTCATGGTTAATTGAGTCAAGTCTTTCGAGTATAACCCATGTAGGTTTTGAAAATGGTGTTTCTTTTAAATAAATTAGCCTTTGATTGCTAAAAATATTAATAATTTTTGCAGATCTTGAAAACATTTAGCCTAAGGCGAGAATCGAACTAGCAACAAAATGTCTTCATCAGCACTGTTTAACACCAGGCCGTTCGTACACTGCCGCCGCAAAGTTGCTTGGCTATCGGATACATTTCGAAGTATACTCCAGGAAGTTCATACCTTCATCACACGCTCGATCACATCACGTGAGATTTTTGCTCAAACGAAGGTCTATTTCTGATAGATGTGCTGCTTAATGCAAGCAGTAAGTTACTGAATTTACCCCTTTTGTCTAAATTTATTTGTTTATTTAAGTCTTAATTTATTTTGTGTATTTTTAGCAATAAATGTTTTTCTATTCTATTCTATCAAATATCTTGGCAAATAATTATTTATCTTGCCAAATCGACATTAATAAAATATTTGATTACTTTATTCAACGGATTTAACGAAAGGAAAGAAGTAGTAGGTACTTACTACCTATTTAGTACTATTAATAGGTCACTTACGGATGTAGACGGGTTAATTACGAATATTATTTGTGTTGAAAGAAAAACTGAAAATAAATGCGTCAAACTACTATAGTTTTTAGAAAATATAAAAATTATAAAATATTTAGAGGTCTATGAATTTGTTGGCAATTGAAAATGATATATGAAAGTGACGATGACTGTACCGTTTGAGTATTTACTGTTCGGAGGTATTACAGCGATAAATTATTTACTCAACAATTGAATCAATATTGATTGATTCGATTCATTAAGTTGGTTGTATTGATTTAGGAACATGTGTGTATATAATGTCTGGTCCAACATACTTATATTATAAAGAACTAGCTGCTCCCCGCGGCTTCGCACGCCTATCCCACGGAAACTGATTTATAGCATAAAAAGTAAGCTGTGTGTTTTTCTAGGCCTAGAACTACCTGTATGCAAAATTTCAGTCCAATCCGTTCAATAGTTTTTGCGTGAAAGAGCAACAAACATACATACAGACATGTTTACAAACTCTCGCGTTTATAATATTAGTAGGATAGAACTGTTTGACCACAATCTCACATGGTTGAAAGTGACGATGTGGCCGACGATGTAATTGAGTTACTTTTACGATTTTAAACAACTTATTTTTATATTAAATGTTATTTTATTAAGCTTCAATACATTTCAACTCAAAATGTATTAAACAGCAATTGGATTTACATACAAAGCAAAATATGTACACAATTTTTAGCATGTATGTAATAATGACTATTACTGCTATAAATTAACATTTTCGCGTAACAAGCAAACATCAAACCTGCTAAGCCTCAGCCATTCGCCCACTAAACCAATAAAGTTTATAAAACAATCTAATCACGCGTTTGATTCACGTAACAAGGTTGTATCGTAACGAAGGATGTCGTGCTTAGTTCCAACTTCCTCGCGCACTGAGGAAAGGTCGTTGCTGTCATAAATATTGTCCTGTCACTAATTCCCAATGAGCTGTGGATCCCTGGCGGTCGCGTCGTAAAAATCGACACCTCCAACGATTATATCTACTTAAAAAAACTACCGTTTTCTTCTATTAAAATTAAATAATTAATTTTGTTTTAAAAACCTATAAACCGACTTCAATTTTTATAATTATTTCGTGGATTTACATGGATTCCATTATCAGAACTGGACCAAATTAAAATGGAACCACGCGGAAATCACCAGCTTTCATATAAAAAAAGATTCATGAAAATCGGACCACCCAGTCAAAAGTTCTGAAGTAACAAACAAATAATAATACAGTCGAATTGACAACCTCCTTCTTTTTTTGAAGTCGGTTAAAAAGAAGAAAACAGTATTTTACCCGACTATGAAGAGGAGGGTTGGAACCGTATGTTTGTTTGTAGCCGATGTTTATGTTTCCACGTAACGCTGAAACCACTTTTTCGATATCAACAAACAGGGAATCGATTTACTAATTTAGAATACAGGGGGTTTCGGGGCGATAAATCGATATAGGTAGGATTCATTTTCCGAAAATGTCGTTTTATTAGTTCAATAATGTTTTCAAAAATTAGATTTATCGTATTCAATTGACTCTTCCTGAAATCTATTGGCGAATAGTAATCCTGTTTTATTCGTGTTTTCAATAATGAACTTTATGCCTACCTAAGGAATTAAAGTGAAAAATATGACTCTTCCTGCCATCTATTGTTGAATAGTACAACTATAATTTCTAATTAGCACAATTTACTAAAAAAAACCGGTCACCCAGGTACTAGTCATTATCGGCGAACACCGTAGTCAGGTTATACGTTTATTTTGTTAAGAGTACGCCTTTGTGTGCCAAATTGCTCTACAAAATTAGAACGATACGCAAAGTGCGGACATTTTGAATTACTCTTCCTCATTTTCTAATTAATTATTACATTATGAATTTCCTCAGAGCATGATAAGAGGTCAGCACGAGTGCAGGGCAAACCTTTCCACCCTCTATTGTCCTAGGCACTAGAACTCTATGAAGTTAAAAGTATCTGAAACTTCATTTATGAAGAACTGGTTACGTGGTTTCACTATCTTTTATGCTTGAATTCTTTATTGTACACACAAAAATACATAGCATTAACTTTTTAAATGGGATTTCTACATAGGCAAGCCTAACACTGAATAATTGGGTTTGTTTTAAAAAACTATAAACCGACTTCAATTATATGGTACTAGCTGCGCCCCCGTGGCTTCGCACGCGTTGTTCCTATGGAAACGTTAAAAGATGATTTTCATCCCACGGGAACTGATTTATGGGATAAAAAGTAGCCTATGTTTTATTCCAGACCTAGGACTATGTCTATTTTAAACTTCAGTGAAGAAGTAACAAACATCCATACATCCATACAAACTTTCGCATTTATAATATTAGTGTGATTATCTTGGATGCTATTGTCAGAACTGGACCAAATTAAAATGTTACCACACGGGAAGCACCAGCTTTCAAATAAAAAGAGAATCATCAAAATTGGATCACCCGTAGTCAAAAATCTCAAGTAACATAAAAAAACAAACGAATCGAGAAGCTCCTCCTTTTTTGAAGTCCGTTAAAAAGAATGTTCTTCCTTACGAGTTAAAGGAGAGGTGGTGGAACAGGTAGAGGAAGAATTTCAAAATCAAAAGAGATGATTTCGCTAAATAATTAGTGAGATTACTTTCCAAATCTTAAAAAAAAAATATAAATAATGCTAGACAATCCACACATGATCTTAGAAAGCCAAGATAAGCAGAGCTTGTGCTGTGTGTACTAGATAACTGGCATACATACGCCATAAAATATAAAAATCTGATCTGTAGATTCTCCTTAACATACAAATAAAAAACCTTTTTTATAGTACTGTCTCGATCGATATAAACGGATTTAGCTTACCTTGTTTCAATCAAACCGAATTATAAAAAAGTTTAGAGACTGTTAAAAACAAAAGATTAGAAGAATCCAGTTAGAAATTTATTGAACCCTTTGTAATCTCAACTTCGATTTGAAAACGGTTCTAAAAACTCAATTTACTATCCCCGAATGGAGGGCTGCCAGGGATTTTGAACACACGGCCCGAGCGCGTGGTACAAGACCATTTCACTGTCATTCGGCAGTTTGTTTATGATCTACAGCAAGAATTATATAATATGCACGATTATTACTAAATTAAAAACTAAAACCAGCACATCAGACATGATAGAAATAAATAATGACCACGACGAAGTACAAACCTGTTGAATCTTCGGGAAAAAAGTAAAAAAAATGCGATAAATACCCGTGAAAATTTATAATATCATAGAAATAATGTGGGTTCCTATTTAATTTGACACACTTGTTGGTCACGAATGTCGTCATTCGTTCGTCTATGTTACTTTACCTGTCAAAAACATTTCCACCCTGATAATGGCACTTTCATTCATCATTGGATGAGATTGTAAGATTTGCAATAATGTTATGATAATGGTGTCTATTCTGTTGTTTTAGCATTAGCTAAAATTAGGATTTTGGAATTTCAAATAGATAAAAACGATTCTATGGTTGTAAAATTTTACTGACACGTTTAAAATTAGGATGACAGCTCTAACATGAAGCTGACGGACCTAAAACAACTCAATTTAGTTAAAATGGCTATAACCATATTCCTTGAAAAATTAAACAAACGGGTTTAAAATTAGGATGACAGCTCTAAAATTAGATTGATAGATCTAAAACAGCTTAACTTAGTTATAACTAGTTTTAATCCTATTATTTGCATTACATTTTAGCTATGGTTAGAAACGTCTACCTAATTTTAGCAGGCATCTAATTAGGTCATGATTAAAATTTATCGATTTTAAACTAGTATCGATTTGAATTTCTAAACGATTTCTCAAATAATGGATGAACTGTTTGACCCATGTAAAGAAGTATTTTAAAATAACATTTTAGAAAAAAAACATATTTTGCTCGCAGCAAAATCCCAACTACTCAACTCAGAGGTTTTGTGATTTTGAAAAATGTTCTAATATAGGTATCTTTAGGACCTTTATAGAGAATACAATAATTTTTAGGTCTACCTAGCATAGAAAAATTAGAAATCTTAAAATTTAGGTTAGGAATCCTAAAACACAGAATCGACACCAGTGATAACATAACTAGGTATTTTTTTGTTTACTATGATGTTCTGTGGCGTGGCAAAAAGCAAAAAGAGACCCATTTGGATTCGGGCCACAGTATTGAGCCATCTGGTTTATGGTTACGGGAATTACATTAGATACATACTCGTACAAAACAAAAAACAATCGAATAAACCGTCTTCCAATTTACGCCAAAATGGAAAGCCGCTGAGGGTAATTTTATCAACGCATTGTGAGGCCAAGGTTGAAACAAAACTGAACAAAGCTTTTTGTCGTTGGGTAGACCGGTAGGTAAGCGGTAAAGCACAAAACGTTTTTACTGTCCTTTGAACTATTCACGATACTAACTTTTGGCACAAAATTATTAACTACTTTAGGTAGGTATAACTTTTAAATCCATCATGGTAATTAATACAACGGATATTTACATTGATTAATTAAAAAGGGAAGATAGGTAACGTTCTCCCAGCGCTTACTCAAAAATTGGCATGTGTTACAACTACACGAAAACACATACGCTCAAAGTTATATTTCCAGTCCTGTGCGATACAAAGACGAACAAAGACGGAAAGACGTATCTAAGACCGAAGTGAGACCGAGACAACAATATTTCACGCGAATCACGACCGCCCGTGCCGCCGCCGGTCCGACGGTGACTGAGGTGGGAGCACACAATTTTACACAATATGAGGTTGCCATTTTCGAGAAACTAGTACCTCATCTTCCCTTTTTATTTAATCAATGGATATTTACCATAATTTCAGTTTTGAGCTTTACAATATTTCGGCAAAGTTATGCGTGATTCCGGAATAACTTATAATAGTTGCTTAACTTTAGTTTTTTTTAGTTTAAAGTACCTACTATACTATTTTACAACGACTGTAAAACTTTCCCTAGTCTTGGTGTGTTTGGTTGATTTTACTTAGGTAGGTATCTATAAATAACGTCGTGTCTCACAAGCAATTAAAAATAAAACTGAAGTCAACCCTATTAATGCTTATAACTTTTCGCAAAACCAATACAAAAAAGATCATTAATTTTATTCAAAAAGGGAAAATCCCGATAATAACGTATTCGCAATTTTTCCCGCCCTAACAACCGGCGACGTCTGCCTCCGTTTGCCGCGTAATTAAACGTCAAGCAGCCATTTTGAAATAAACATGTATGAGCAAAGTGGCGCGGAGTCACATCGTCACGTACCCATAGGGATTTTTAATGTAAATGCTTTTAAATCTCTTTTTATGACGTACGAACCCCACTTTGAGAGTAGCGCGAGGAAATATATGTTTTTGCGACGCAAAATGAGGTATTTTACATCGATGATCGCGAATGGCAGAGTTTCTGGTAGAAAATGTCAACAGCCGCCATGGAAATAAGATTGGAAAATAATAACATTGTTTGATTACATTTCCTTGGATTTGCAATGTTAAGTAGGTAACTTGTACTGACAAAGTACCTGATTAAATTTCTTTATTGAATTTGAATTGTATCATTTATAGTAAACAGGTGCATCAAAACGTACAAACCTTTACCGTATAAGAACCATCTATGAGGCGACTTGGCGCCTCAAAGTGGGACTTATCCCGAAGGATTTATTTTGCAACACTAATCGTTTCTGTACATCTCGGCTCCGAGCAAAACATGTCAAGTCAACAAAAACTCAAATATTCATTGTGATGTAAGCGAAAGAAATGATTCATTATTCCACAATTCGGTCACGCTTACGCACGCACTTGACATGTCCCATTGAACTCCATAACCGGCGCTTCATACATAATACATGTCATACACAGTAATGTAGATACCTACAGACGTGGACCCCTCTGTCACAATTCACGACCCCTGCCAAATCACGCCCCACGACTAATGTCAGCAATCACAAGAAATAACCAAGTTCAACCTCCGGCAATGAAAGAAAGCTCATGAATATTGATCTCCTAATTTTCGCTCATCACCTTCTCTGCTTAACAGGCGCGTCACGTCGAGTAGTACAATGACAGGTCCTAATCGGCATCCGTTACACAATCACGTTTAGGCGGCCAATGTCGCGGTCTAAGCGGAATATCGATCATGGAGATCAGAGAAGATCGAGACGCCCGGCCAAAACGGAAACTACAGGAAAAGGAAACTCGGGATCCGATATATAAACGCCACGACCGTTGGACACAGCATCATTCGACTGCAGTCAGCCGAGTAAGCAACAATGAAGAGCTTCGTTTGTGTTGTCCTCATTGCAGCGGTGGCGGTCGCTGAGCCTCCAAGGTACAGGCAGAACATACAGAACTTCAGGTTCCAGAGGCAAGAGGTCGACCGGGAAGCGACCACTCCTAGAACCCAGGATGCTCCTTACCCTGCCGCAGGGTTCAGACCAGCAACTTCCTTCAATCTACCGAATGAAGTCGCCCCCCCTGCCACCTCATACGGAGTTCCCGACAACAGCTACGGAGCACCTGCCCAAACTTACGCCGCTCCTCAACAGGCGTACGGACCCCCGGACAGCCCTGCCACAGAATACGGCACCCCAACCACTGAAGGAAGCGGCGAAGAGAACCTTCAAGTCGAAGGCCTGAAGAAGGAGAAAATCGAAGAAGCGCCGAAAGATGCCGAAGTTCTGAGCAACCAGGGAGCTTACTACGTGCTTCTACCTAATTCCCAGCTGCAGAGGGTTCAGTTTTCCACGGAGAATGATCTGACGAACATGGCGTACACGGCCCGTCTTCAGTACAAGAATGAAGACCGCGCTCCGTTGTACGTTTACAGCGCAGTGCCTCAGTATCAACCTTCAGCGGCTTACGTTCAGCTTTACTAGACGGATTTTTACCAGTGTATGATTAAAATGGACTTATGTATGTTTGGAAATAGGGTTGAAATCAACTCTTGTTCCAAAATCAGCATGATACTCATCAAATAAAAAACAAATTGAATAGAATGTTTAATTTATTAATTCCTAGCTGCGCCCCGCGGCTTCGCACGCGTTGTTCCTATGGAAAAATTAAAAGGAGATTTTCATCCCACGGGAACAGATTTATGGGGTAAAAGGTCTATGTTTTATTCCAGGATTAGAATTACCTGTATGCAAAATTTCAGCCAGATCCGTCCAATAGTTTTGGCGTAAAGAAGTAACAAACATCCATCCATCCATCCATCCATCCATCCATCCATCCATACATCCATACATCCATATATCCATACATCCATACATCCATACATCCATACAAACTTTCGCCTTAATAATATTAGTGTGACTATTGTCATGGCTTCCGCCTTGAAATAAGACCCCCTGGCTTACAAACAACTTTGTATGTTATTTAAAAACATGTAACATTAATATCGTATTCCTTTGTAATTATAATGTATACTCGAGCTGACTCAAGTGAGTACCAAAATGGGTCATTGCCATGTCAACGTAAAATACTCATGACTCAAAAGCTTTACATAATTTTGTTTGTTTTCTGACATTTTTCGGTCGCAGTAGGTACAGGTAGGTATTTTTACAAATGTATGACGAAATGGCGTGACAACAGAGATCATTTGCAATTCAAATTGGTTATGATTTAGTTAATTTTGCGTGAAGATGCTGAAATTAAAACAAAACAAAAAATCGTCAAGGGAAATATTATTATCTACGCACTTTTCTCTTGCTTCAAATTACCTACAAAAACAGAAACAATAAATAAGAAAACACCTCTTATAAAAAAATCAAACCAAAGAAGAAAAAAATCTTCTCTATAGAGGGGTTCCTGCGATCTAGACCAAATAAGGTAAAAAACAGTGCATTTTCATGATTTATTTTAATCGTATTTTTTTTATGAATCGTGTTTTCAGAACCAAGGAACCGAAGATATTTTTTAATTTTATGATATTGTTGTTTTTTACCACGAGGATCCCGTGATTAGTGATTACTTAGGCCTAGAGCCTAAGTAGTTTTTTTATCAAATTCATAAATTAAAGGCGCTGGATTTTTTTAAAACTAGAACGTTCTGAAACGAAAGTTTGGATGGATGGATGTATGATTGTTAGTTCTTCTCGCCAAAACTACTGAACGGATAAGATTGAAATGTCGTATAGATGTTTGTCTAAAATGGATTATGTTTATTTTTATTCTATTGTATTCGAAAAACAAACCGTTTATAACAGTTTATACATAAACTTATAAAATAACTCATAGCCCTCGCAGTGTAGTAACACAATGACATAGTTTTTTTTTATCACGAAAACTAGTTGCTTAAGCTGCAGAAGAACCATCTATAAAATGGGTCCCATATAATATCTACGTGATAAATTCAAAGAAATAAATATAATCACACCTGGTACGGTCAATATATTTATGAAAACTTGTTGTATACTCATAAAAATATCAAAAGTTTCCCAAAAAATTGCGATATACATAATTTAAATAAACATAAACTCGCTATACCTTTCATAAAACTAATGTTTCTTTTTAAAATAAAAATAAATAAAATAAAAAGTTTATTTATTCAGACTATGTCCATCAATTACACATTATAAATACTAAAACATTACACATAAATTAAAATTATATACAAAGAAAATTAAAACTATACAACATACAGTCAAGTCAGACAATAGATATGCAACCATTCAACAGAATCCCAACCTAAGCAGTCTATACGGTGAGGATTCTGTTGAAAGACTGCATGATAGGCGAGGCAAACTTACTACCAACGACCGTCAGGATGGTGTTGGTACTGCCCCACGTTCTGCGCAGCAGCGATGCGGTTTTCTTGCGGATGATGGCATGAAAGCCATCAAAGGCCATCAAAATTAAAGGGCAATGTTCACGCTTCTACAATAAAACTCTTGAGTTGCAAAAATTATCAGTAAATACATTCAAACAAACTGTCAAAACTTTAGTATGCAAAAAGGCTGACTATAAAATATCAGATTTTCTAGAGCTAAAAAAGCTAGGGACGGATTTTACTCCAACTCGAAAAATAACTAACAGGCTACCCTTAGCCATTTTTTCGTCGTTTCTTTACTTTAATCTAAATACCGAAGCGGCCGAAATACCATTCCAATGCAAAAATACCACTTTATTTCCGTGTCAGTGTATTTTTTTAACATGATTTGACCTTTTCTAAGTGTACATTTATTGTATAATGTATATGGAGAAAAAGAATTTTTGAATTTCAAAGTTCCCACGGGATATGATTAGCTTAAATCTTTAAACAGAAACAAAGGTTGCATAACTGCGAGCGGAACCTAAATAACCCTAACACAATAATAACAAACAATCAAGATTATACTCAACAAGAAATCATCACACCTGCAAAACAATTACACAACTCCGATAAGTGTTCGATAAGCGATTCGATAAGCCTACGGTGATCCTTCTATTATTAAAAAGGCGAAATTTATGTAGTTCTGAATACGTGTGGCCAAACACAACGCCAAAATCACTGAACGGATCGGGGCAAAATTTAGGACTTAATAGAGATGGACATGGAATAACATAAAGGCTACTTTTTACGCTAGTAGTAGTTATTCAATGACTTTTTATTACAATAAAACGGGTGCGAATCTAGCTGTATGTGTGGTGCTGGCTTAGAATTTGTACCACCCCAACTCTTCCCGTGGGTGACGTAAGAGGCGACTAAGGGATGTCTACCGGGGGGAGGGCAGTAGCGCCCCCTGCAGAATAATTATATCACCAAACTGGGATCTCAAACCTGCATGCCGCATGGGGATTTTGGGCATAGCCCTCCATGAGATAAACGCCATTAAGGCGCTTATCAGGAGGAGCCCTGCGTCCAGTAGTGGACCAATATAGGCTGTTGAGGTTGAGGTTGAGGCGTGCGTAACCGTGGACAGAAACTGGTAAATAAATAAAAGCCACCTTTCACGTATCATACCACAATGCCAGATATCCTTTGTTTTCGTAAGTTATTTCTTTCTGCTTGTTGAGTCGTAACAGAGGTCGTGTCAAAAACATGAGCCAACATTTTCCTTTACATTTGAAACAAAGAAAGCTGTCGCCAAATACCTCTATACTCTGAATTATGACGAATATTATATGTAGGTATGTATGTGGTAAACATTAAAAAAGTATTTAAAGAAGTGCTGAAATTAGGTTAAGCAACAACGAGGTGGTTGTTCCACCGGTTCTAAGGTTCTAAGCCATTTGACATGATACTTAGCTGTTCTATCTGGATGTGATGACTAATTCATCGGACAGTGATGGTTGTTCCATCGGACTGTTGTTCATTGAGCTATGATGGCTGTTCCACCTGTGCTCTGGTTCAGCGAGCTATGATGGCTGTTCCACCTGTGCTCTGGTTCAGTGAGCTATGATGGCTGTTCCACCTGTGCTCTGGTTACTGATTCTTACTGTTATGGGGATAATTCCCCTTATGGCCTCCATCCTCCCCTATAGCCATCCCGTTCCTCACACTTTATCTCTGATCTACTTGTCCGCAGACAGACCAACGAATTGGTATACACACAACAATTATAATCTGAAACTGCTTCTAATATCGTTGGCAAAAGATCTCAATTGCATACAATGTAACTCAAAGTCACTCACCGATGTGTCTCGCTTGCTGTCTCGTAACAGAATCAATCGTCGGCCGTTCATCGCCGAAGGACCGCGCTGTGCGCGCGCCCGCTTCGCCTCGACCGGTTATGGCCAGTCCGCTAAAATCTTTATCAACCTACCTACAACCTAGGTAGGTACCTACTCAAAATATTTCTTCGCCTTCGCGACATTCCCCCCCTTCAAGGAAGAATGAGAAATAAAGATATTAATATCAATACTATTTATCAAACAAGGATTTGTATGTCGATCACTTAATCTGCCTTTGAACATTAACTGAATTTACTGGTGAAACAATTAATAAGTAAGTGGTCCACTCCTTGACCTTTTCTCTGACTTTAACCGCTGAAGCCCGAGCTGAAGTATGAGGCCAATCAGGCCTCATACTGATTTCTACTGTATCAGTTTTTGATTCTGGTTGCACCGCAGCATGATGTACTGACTTTATTCTATGTTCCTCAGAACCTTTAGCTCTGATCAGTGGAACTGGGTCTACATTTGAAACTACACTTTGCTCTTTGTTCAATTAATGCGCTTTACGCCAGGTGCTACAGAAGACCTGCGCTCTTCATTTTATTCTTCATCATTCTTTTTCTCTTCTTTGAGTGGCAGTCTTTTGGTCTCATACTGTATTTTATAACTGTGTATTTTCTTCTATTTATCATTATACTTTCTTGTTTTATGAGCCAATAAAAAATATATTTTACCTATTATCATTTGGGACTCAATCTGTTTAAGTAGATCTGTGTCTCTTTCAATGTCTCTTGCAACTTTTACCTCCCAATCCAAAATGTTTTCTAGTTCTGCTATTCGTCCAACCCTCCAGTGCGCCCTATTTGCCTCTGATTTTATCTGTAGATAAACCTTTCTTGTATTGATTAGTTACCATCAATCTATTCTGCAAAATCATCGACACGCAGATAATCTTGACGAGTAAACACGTACCTACTCCAGCTCAGCAACTACCGTCGCTCGTCGTAAGCGGTTGTGATCATAGCTTCAAGCTCTTTTATTTTCGTACACAACTGATTGTGTGTGTCCAATACTCTCTTCATAGTATACACCATTCCGGTCCAAACCTCCATTCAGTCCATACCATGGAGCTAATTCTAGTATACATTTCAGCGTCAATTGCTTTCTATGTGTAGCTGTAAGTTTGAATTATTTGACGTTATCCGATACAATCAACTATGGCAATTTGTTACTGCTACATAGTTCTTATGGAAAGAAAACATTCTCCGACATATAGTTCTTTTACTACTCTCTCTATGTGGCAAACCTAGCGTTGCTTCTGAGTAGTTAACTTAGCATATTTGATTCTAATTTCATTTCATTCTTCGACAATATCTATAGTAATAGTATTCGTAAGACCCTCCTCAACCAAAGAGTTAGTCTAATTTTCTTTGTATGTTTGGCCGCTGCGGGAATTTTATGGGATAAACCCAACCTGATATTTAACTTTAATACTTTGACTGCCCTGGGCGCTCACGATACAAGTTCGCTGCAAAGCAACGCAGCGTCGCATACCTTTACTAGTCTATTTATCTGCCTTGATACTCACTCTATACCAGACAGATATTGTTTTGTTGGTAGGTTATTTGTAGTGACTTAAATCTGTTTCATTTTAGAAATCATTATTCGCGGCACAAATGGCAGAATTACTTTACACCGTCTCGAAACTAGATTGCTATTAGTCAAAGCAATAGTGATTTTATTTCCGGCACGGGCGTTTAGTCACGAGAGGCTCGATCGGCCCATGCATCATACAGTTGTCTTTACAAAAATAGTAACTCTGTGGGTTACTATACAAAAACTGTGACATAATTTATCAATCTACATCACAATAGAAATGAACTACCAGCAATTCTCGTCTACGAGCCGGAACGTTATTTTAGTCCCTTAAGGGCACTAATGTAGACTTGCCAATAACAAAATTAACATTAATATTAGCGTGTAAAGAACTGAGCTTATTAACAACTACAGCGTACACTTGCATTGAAGAGTCTGTACAATGCACTTACAATTACAACTTATACACACCTTAATAACTTCATTATTATTTTAGCTTCTGTCTCTGTTGCATGGCATTTTTCATAATTTGTACACCGTAATCGGTAAAACATGTTGATGCTTGCATACCTGTTTATAAAATCTTAAATCTACACATGTTTTAAGCAAATAAATGATATTTATCTTTATCTTTATCTTTATCTTTATCTTTATCTTTATCTTTATCTTTATCTTTATCTTTATCTTTATCTTTATCTTTATCTTTATCTTTATCTTTATCTTTATCTTTATCTTTATCTTTATCTTTATCTTTATCTTTATCTTTATCTTTATCTTTATCTTTATCTTTATCTTTATCTTTATCTTTATCTTTATCTTTATCTTTATCTTTATCTTTATCTTTATCTTTATCTTTATCTTTATCTTTATCTTTATCTTTATCTTTATCTTTATCTTTATCTTTATCTTTATCTTTATCTTTATCTTTATCTCTATTTAAGAGCGGCCAACCCGTCTTACTTTTCATACAAACGCTCTTACGTGATTATGGCGTTGTAATACATCTTTCTTTGAAACTTTTAACTAAAAGGTATATTATATTATAAACATAAATTGTATAAGTAAACACAATATTTAGGTAGAAACCTTGCAAATCTAATGGAGATTCTAAACGACACAAAGTTTCATTTCACACAAACTTGTAAGGCTTACTAAAAAACTCTTATTTCCCTGTTGCAAGTTTCATGAAATTTCTAAACACTGTTTTTCCTAGGGCCGATTACCTGCGAGTGAACTGCGAAACTAACCAAATGCCGACGAGGGATCAGGCGCTTCCTCTCTCTTGTCGCTTTGCCTCTTTCTTTTACATTGCGCTGGTTGAAATAACAAGCTTTTCAATCACGCTCTCGTTGACGATAATAGGACCGGGAAGGGCCCTTAAGTTTTGTGGATGATAGCAATAATTACATTTTAACAACTTTCGTTATTTAATTTTACATCTTTACGAACGCAAGCAGTTCCTTCTGTATGCTTTTGTGGGGTAGTCGGATTGGATACGGATGTTAGGATCCCTTTCCGTTATATGTATTACATCATTCAGGAGGGGTACTTCGTAGATAGTTAATACGCCAGTGTACTAAACGAATTACGACTCTATAATGCCACTGATTTTGCCTGACCAAATAAAAAATAATGAATACCCTTTCCCTCGAGAAAAACGAAGATAAATAATAGTCAATTCATTACTATCAATCTAATCACTGCCTGATTCATTATTTCTGCATATTACAATCTACTCGTAAAAGGCATTCAATTCATTCATTTCAGGTGGTGATTTCGCACCAAAAAGTTAATACTTATACTTATAGGTCTATTTAATCAGTAATGAACAAGCATCTTTAGGCTATAGTTATGGCTATAGGTATTTGACTCGGCAATGCTCGAACGCTAACAGCCGTAACTGAGAAATCGTAATCTTTCTCAGATCTTATTTACTATGACTAAGCAAGGTTTTTAAACAGCGTGGTGTTTATAGCCATATTCATAATTATGCTAACTCTCTGTTTTAGCTGACTTCATTTACCATCCTGTGCAATTTTTTTTTAGGACAAAATATGGCCTGGTTATACGCACCATATTCAGAGCAATACTAACACTTGCGATTATTTCTACAGGTGCTTACCCTGTGACCACAGATATCCGAAACTAAGATTGTGCCTGTGACCTTCTTGAAAGCAGTTAAAGGCAACGGTTTCCTAGTTGAGCTTTCCTGTTGTGAACAATTTTGTACCTTGTACATTTGGCATTAAAATAATCTTGCCTACAACATATACATTTCTCGTAAATTTCCTCTTAGGTGGCTCTTCTGAACTTTCTGAGACATCGTTTTGTCTTTTCTTTGATTGTGTTTTACTGAATTGTCTGTTATCATTTTTGTGTTTGTCTTTTCTATTATTATTATTTATACGTGGCCTATTGTTCGTTATTTCTACAGCTTTTATATGTAATGCTCCTATTGTTATTTTTTCTGTGATGTCTTTCTCTTCTATATTTGCCGGTTCTGTAATCTTTACACCTATTGTGTCTGTCTTTAGTCTATTTGAGGTCTCTATAGCAGATATTATGTATTCTAGATATTTTCTGATACCGTCTACTTTTCTTCTTCGTCTATCATCTTCATTCTTACTTCTTAGATTAGATATTTAGAGAATTTCTCCATTGTCATCAGTCCGAGATGCTCGTGATTTACGTCTTCGCCTAGGGAGCTCAATACGAGTAGGTGTCTCTCTATTCCATTAAGTACATATCTGCATTATTTTATTTGATTTTTATTGACTGGTTTTATCCTGTATAATGCCACATAATGTGCGTCAATAATTGCCGCAGGTTTACCGAACTTTTCCTTTAGAGTTTGGACAGCTATGCTATTATTTGTGTTAGTTGTGTCTTATCTTATCCTTCTATTTCATTGATACTTCTACCGTCAGTATTTGATGACAATTGGTCCTAAATATGGTACCTGTCACTTGAGAATGTCACCATCAAAAGTAAATTCCATTCTTGTCAATTTACCAGAAATATTAAGATTTCCGCCATTTATCGTGGCTGCACTACGTTTTTCATCATTGCGCTATATACAAATATCTAATTATATTCCCAAATCTTCAGCCTGAATTTGTATAAACGTGTACTCGGTTATCTTAGCAGTGTCAGTTTCTGTAGCTTATTTACAATAGATGTGGATTTTTACCACAAACCTCTGAGTAGCACTCTTAAGTTTAGCTCCGTGGTACTCTAACTCTCTTTAGTTACCTTCACCATCAGATATTTGCTTAAGGGCACACTGGGCAGAGTTTATGCACGATTGTACTGATTCGTACAATAATTTCAAACGGGTTAGGACGATACTTATTTTGTTTATTTTAAGTACAGTTCCTCATTTGAACTGACCATGAGCGAAAGATCTTGTCCTTATGTAAAATCTACAACAACATTGTAATTTATTTAGCAACTTACTTGTATTAAGTTCTTGCCTACCTATGTTTCTTAGGTACTATAGGTAGCAATTACGAGCTATTCTCAATATCTCACACGCGGTTTTTCCCAACGTCTCATGTGAGACGCCGCCTCTTCCCAACGTCTCATCTTTTTGCATTAGGGCTGTATTTGAAGCTTTATTTTTATTTCAAGGTTGCAAGATTTTTATTTGTGACTTGCTATCTACTGTCTACGTGGGTACCAAGGAATTTAGTAGGTACATATCAACGTAAGTTTCTACTAAAACCTCTCGACATTAGGTTTATTTAGAAGGTAATTAGTGACTTTTTAACCTACTGCAACCTTATTTAGTTGTATGTCCAGCAGTGGACTAAGGTCCCCTTTCACCTGCTGTAGCAGTAAGGCACTTAATGCAAATTGACTCTCACAATCAATAAATAACACAGCTTTTTTAACAAACAGACTTTACCTGAATTTACAAAAAAATACGTTACTTTGTCATGTATTAATATACAATGCCCGAACTTGTTTGGTAGGCCTATTATATTGTATTTGTAACACATTAGGTACAGGTCAGTCACATTAGGTGTAGGTCTTTTAATAAACTCAAAGTGTCATACAGTGTAAGAACGCCCTAGATACCTACTGCGGGTCTAGTGCATAGGTAGATTTATTACCTTGCACAAAGGTTGCCTGGAACAAATAAGGCCGCCCATTGCGCCAACGGTCTCAGTCTTTGTTTTAATTCTTTATGAGTGTGCATAAGCAATTTACTTCAAAATTGCACATTAAAATCGTTATTTATCTCAGAATCTGTGAAAGCTACCACCTTCATATTTATTGAAATGTTACTTCGATATTTTATCTTGAATTGCGTGTTTTAAAAACACGATTGGTGAAAGTTTTCTCAATAGTTAATTATTAGGAAAATATATGTTTTTCACACATTTTGCTATTTATCTCAGGAACAGCACACATTTCTTCTTCGGTTTTTGTTTTGCTAAAAAACCTAGTCTTATTTCTTTAGTTGTGTCTTTTAATTTTTCGATTGGTTGCTTCATCAACCCGTAATTAAGTAAAAACAGTTTTGGCAAATAGTAAATTCGGTGCACGTATGCTCTGCACTTCTCACTCACAAGAAAACCATATCTTGTGATCTCGCTCGAAATCCATCTCGTAGCGGCGTTATTGCACACTCTTAACTACCATAAGTTGTTCCTGTTGGTATTGTTTTGTACAGTTAATGTGCATAATCCTCCTTGCGAAGTCTATGAGGAAATTGTGAAAATGATCCTTAATGGGCGAATCGACACTACATCTAAATAAAAACCAACTTTTACGCCCGGGCAAAGTGTAAAATCTACACAATTCCTTTAGTGCAAGAAAGCAACGGTCATGCAGCATAATATCCTACTAATATGGTAGGTACCTGGTCTACCAAACGGTAGTAAAATGCTTGAAAATTTGGTCTACTTCGCAAATTTGCAGATAAGCAAAGTCGTAAAATATTCTACGATCTAATTATAGAATTTTACTAAGTTACTCCGTCGAACCGGGCGAACACCTTTAGTAAAACTACCCACATGACATTTTACGAAATCATGTACGGACATTGAATTACTACTACTAGCGTACTAGTGTATCTATTATAAATTTATAACTCACTGTGTTCCGATTCTTTTAGACTGTAAGGTTTGAGATAAAATATCCCTGCATCTCCACCATGTCGCCAAATACCTCTATACTCTGAATTATGACGAATATTATATGTAGGTATGTATGTGGTAAACATTAAAAAAGTATTTAAAGAAGTGCTGAAATTAGGTTAAGCAACAACGAGGTGGTTGTTCCACCGGTTCTAAGGTTCTAAGCCATTTGACATGATACTTAGCTGTTCTATCTGGATGTGATGACTAATTCATCGGACAGTGATGGTTGTTCCATCGGACTGTTGTTCATTGAGCTATGATGGCTGTTCCACCTGTGCTCTGGTTCAGCGAGCTATGATGGCTGTTCCACCTGTGCTCTGGTTCAGTGAGCTATGATGGCTGTTCCACCTGTGCTCTGGTTACTGATTCTTACTGTTATGGGGATAATTCCCCTTATGGCCTCCATCCTCCCCTATAGCCATCCCGTTCCTCACACTTTATCTCTGATCTACTTGTCCGCAGACAGACCAACGAATTGGTATACACACAACAATTATAATCTGAAACTGCTTCTAATATCGTTGGCAAAAGATCTCAATTGCATACAATGTAACTCAAAGTCACTCACCGATGTGTCTCGCTTGCTGTCTCGTAACAGAATCAATCGTCGGCCGTTCATCGCCGAAGGACCGCGCTGTGCGCGCGCCCGCTTCGCCTCGACCGGTTATGGCCAGTCCGCTAAAATCTTTATCAACCTACCTACAACCTAGGTAGGTACCTACTCAAAATATTTCTTCGCCTTCGCGACAAAAGCGAGTGATTGCTTTTTCTCTGCGATTTCATTAATCTTTTTTATTCGGTGGTATTTCTAGGTATTTTGTTTGGAAATGTAATGTACACTTTCGAAGATATGAAAGAAAGGTTGCCACAGTCGACGATAGCCTAGAATCAATCATTGTTTGTAAAATCCCTAGAATCAATCTTTCTTTCTTTTCTTATTTTAATGGCATCTACGTCTGGTCTGAGTTGACATAATTTTGCCAATGCCAGTAATATTAGAGTAAAATAAAAATAAAAGCAACGTTGTTCGGTAATAAAGATAGATAAAGGAAGTGAATTCTTCGATAAAATGTTATAAGAAAGATATAAGAAAATTACAAAATTATGGGCACGGTAATGTTATATGTGTTTATGGGCAACTTTGTACGGTAAGGTTTCGATTTGAGAATCCATCTGACAAGACTTTTTTAGGTTGTAGGAGAAATTCACTGCTCTATTCACTGACATTTTTTTCTGTAACCTTTTTTATTTGGGTGTTCCTTATGTAAATGTACTTGTAATTTTAATTACTTTCCAGTTTTGAGTTAGCACATTTTTTTCTGTTTTGTAGTTTGTGGAGTATCTTTTTTGTTGTTATTTGGAATGATTGCTTTTCTTTATTGTCAATAATTCTTATATAATGTACCTAATTCAAATCACATACATAAAAAAATTATTGTGCACTCCCAAAAAGCTTGCGATGCTGTCATGAGACGGACGTTGGCAAAATTGCCACAACCCAGACGCAGAAGCCACACGCAAGAAGTTGAAGTTGAAGTGCCTAATGACAGAATAACAACTTTGACAAGTTATCAAGTACTGTCATTGACAAATCACAAATGATCTTGATTGATTTTATGTAAATTAACCTCTTTTATTTTGATCCAATACAAACTCAACCTCTATAAATAAAATTCCTATTCCTTCGTCTTTGTGCAATTGATAACTGACATTGGCGGAATTGTGTCAAACCATGACGCTGCAGAGCCGAAAATAAAAAGAAGAAGAAGACAAATCACAATTATGTTATAAAATGCAAAAATTTGGATAGATGTGTTTAGTGAATCTTCAAGAAAATACATAAATCTAAACCTAAAATAAATTAAAAACCTATAGGTACAGAAACAACCGAAAACGTATCTATAAAATAATAAATAAACCTATTTTGACTACACCTACAGGTTTCTATTAATCACGAAAACAACACATGTAAAACCGCGGCCAGAAATTTGTCAGTAAATAAACAAAAATACTGACCAAAATAACAAAATACTTTATTACTATACTTCTAAATCTGTGTACACGAAGTTATTGTATTCTCTTTGCTGTGTACTTTGTGTTCACAGTTTTTCTAAGAGTAAATTTATATTAGAAATTACCTAAGGTTTTTCCAGTGCTTGTAATAAGAAGAAATAACGTAAACAATAATGAGAAAACGAAGACGAACAATCTTTGTAGAGGTGCCTGACAAAAGAAAAGTTACGTGCATCACCACCTTTGTAATGTGGCAGTGTGAGACCCACCTTCCTACCTACCTCAATATAATCTTGATGCCTGTTCAAACCCGGAGGATACGTAACTTACCTTGGCAAACGCAGTGTAAGACGCCCTCCGCAAGGTGGGATGATTACCTGCGTTAGACTGCCAGCAACTGCTGGATGAAGTAAGAAGACAGAGCGATATGGCGATATTATTAGCGGAAGGCTATGTCCAGCTGTTGACAGATGATGATGATAATGACCCTATCCAGAGGAGACGCAGTACCTAGTTCCATTGGATTTCCCTCGAGATTTCGCAGATTGCTTTAGTACGCAGAGTATATTAGAGTCATAGCGAGATGAGCATAGTCACTCGTATACACTGTCGCTCTGGCTAGCGAATACCTACGGTCAAACCTTCAGACATGGAGTATAACAGTGGAAGAATCTAGTGTAATAGAGTGGAGTGTAATGTAGTTGAGTTGAGAACAGTTAGGTGGACACAGCTTGTTTCCTAAATCATCCAGGCCTGGAACGTATAATAAGCTACAGCTACTAGGTTATAGACTCTCAACGTTAACCTCAACAGCCTGTATTGGTCCACTGCTGGACGCAGGCCTCCCCCTGACAAACGCCTTGTTAGCGTTTATCTTAAGGGGGTTAATGCCGATTATCCTCACTCTGGTCATGCGGGTTGGAGATCGCGGTTCGGTGGTAGAATTGTTCTACAGGGGGCGCTGCCCGCCCCCGGTGTATCCCTTATTAGCCTCTTACGACACCCACGGGAAGAGATGGAGTGGTGCATATTCTAAGCCAACTTCACAGCTATAAACAGGTACTAAGACTATGCGTCAAATAATGCCCAACATGTCTTATTCAAAAGCTGTGCAGCAAACAATTGTTTCTAGCTAAAATATACATGGCACAGCTTTTAAATTTCCTGTAGATATTGGTAGCATTTCGTGTCTGGGTTTTTTTTTATCGCGGCTGCAATAACTATGTTAATTAAATTCAAATAAAAACAAATACACCATGAAATATTATAAAACCTAATTATAGGTGTATTTGCACTGCACGCTAAGTTAACACGCACACTTTTTACAACACCAATAAAATCAAGGTACCAACTGAAGGGGCGTTTTTTTCGTGGTCCCATTATTTTGTCCCATTAATGACACACGGACAACGAGGGAGAACTATTTCTTGTAGTCCCATTAGAATGTACGGTTGTGGACATTTTTGTCCTGTATATATTTCCTGTGTGGATAAACTTTTTCAACTACGAGTACCTACGTCGTGTAGAGTCGGATGATAAATAAATGATTATGTTTTTAATACTTCTACTTGACACTCTTGTCATTAGTACCGTTTACTCCCACCTCTTCTGTTGAGTAATTCTGTTGTCAGAACTACGCGGATTTTTTTTCTATTTGTTCTGTCAAAACAAATGGGAATTTAATTATCACTTGTTCTGTTGAGTATTAGCGGTATACCTAAAATTTTATTTAATTAGAAACGAAAAAATAAAAATGCTGTTTTCCCCCTTTCTTCAAATCGCAAATGGGGAAAAGTAATTACCATAAAAGAAAGCTATTATCATCAGTATTATGGTTCGCATAATTTGAACGTAACCATTAACTTTAATGACGGCTTTGTAAAAAATATTGGATGCAAATGGCTGACCACGCAGTTTTAAAATTGCATAAATTTCCTGAATTCTGATCAACATAATATTTTTAAGCTCATCAGAATAATACGATAGATAAATCCTTTTGCCATCGATCTTAGAAGAAAAGGAAGATGAGGTATTCGAGCTTTACGAAAGTAGAAGGCTCAAATTAGGAGCACTAAGAATCATTGTACTTAGGTTAATATATAGGTAACTAGCTGCGCCCTGCGTTGACCCTATGGAAACATTAAAACGTGATTTTCATCCCACGGGAACTGATTTATGGGATAAAAAGTAGCCTATGTTTGATTCCAGGATTAGAATTACCTTTAGGTATGCAAAATTTCAGCCAGATCCGTCCAGTAGTTTTGGCGTGAAGAAGTAACAAACATTCATCCATCCATTCATCCATAAAAACCTTCGCCTTTATAATATTAGTGTGACGAGATAAAATCTATATAAGAGGTGAAGAACAAAGTCGCTGCTGTACAGTATTAGTTGATTCACGTGCCTATGTGAATCAACCAGTTCTGAACCAGTACCACCTCACCTAAACAGCCTACCTAGTACCAACTATTGGTTCACTACTGGATGCAGGCCTCCCCCTGATAAACGCCTTATTAGATTTTATCTCATGGGAATTCGTCTCTTACGACACCCGCGGTAAGAGTTAGGGTACCGCAAATTGTAAACTTCACCATACCGCACTTATAAACAGTCCTCTGGAATTATAGTTTTCCCATACAACTTCATAATCAGTTCAGGATATTGAGAATGAGTTAGTTTTTAGTTTTTTGCAATAAACATCAAATTATTGAGCCAAATGTAGGTACTTGGAAAACTTTTATGTCTATACCGTATCCATCCAGCATAGAGCATGTTAGTAAATAAACCACGATACAAATAACAAACACTCACTTGCTTGGCGTCGAGTTTCAGATATAATTGTAAGCAATTTTTATTGAAGGGAGGATCTAAAACCGACAAGTAATGTAAATTACGATAAAAGGACGCGCCAACAAAGTGAATTTTAGGTTAAGTATGGGCGGTTTGTATACGTTTATGCCTCATTCAAAATGGACACGGTATAGGTAGGGTTTTGCGGAATTGGCTTTATAAAGCTGGGAATCTCCTTTCTGGCATTTCACTTCACGCGAAACAATTTCCATGCAGGCGATTGAAGCATGAAACAGTGCATTTTAGCCGCAAATCGATCGTCTTGCATACACTTTGACCATCACTGGAGCTATGAATATTTTAACATAATGCGAACGTTTTGACCATCCTTCCGGAAGAGAAACTGTAGAGAAACCACCGGCATTTGAATCTTATTCGAGTAAACTGGCATTTTGCAGTGAACTGATTTGTGAAAGCCGATCGTGTTATTGTAGAAACTGAAAATAGGTTTAGGAATCAACAAAGGTCCAAAAGTGTTTCTCTTGAGGTACCAGAAGTCTTGATTTTAATAAAAAAAACTATATTTCAGACTTCATACCTACATAGGTTCATAGATTACACTAAATTGGTACATAATAATCAAATAGTCATCCTAATTTACAGAGAACATTAGTCAAATCGGAACACAACAACACAATATTCAAACCAAGAAAAAAGAATATTCACATTAATTATTTGGCAATGTTGTACATTATATTATTATTATTAGTTTAAGCGTGAATCCTTGAAGAGTGATACAGTGATGCTCATAAAAAAATGTCGTTACGAATTTGAATGATCCTTTTAGCGACTCGCAAATTAAATTATAAATTAATGTAAATATTAAGTTCATTATTAATAATTTAAAGATACTGCGCGATACAATACAATACAATACAATACAAAATACTTTATTGCACACCAACAAAAATACAATACAAAAGAAAATTACATAAAACAAAAGTACAATGGGCGGCCTTATCGCTTAGAAGCGATCTCTTCCAGGCGATACCTGCCAGTTCTCCATTGCAACACCCACAATGGGTAGGTACTACATACTGTGATCTTAACTTAAACTCACCTTATCACTAAGAAGACCTGATTGTATGAATGCAATAAATACTGAATACTGAATACATAATAGATGCAGTTAAACCTATTAGCGAACACGCTCAGAATGCTGTTGGAGCTGGCCCGGACCCTGCGCACCAGAGATGCTCCCCGCATACGCATGGTGGTGTAGAAACAGTCCACGCGCGCCTCAGCGAACATCCTTGATGCGCTGCAGCTTGTTCTTCTAAGCTCTGCGCTGATTACAAGGTGCCACGACGAGAGTAGCCTAATCCGAAAAGGGTGATTTGAGGTGTTGACATAATTTGTTGTACGATTTTTCAGATGATTAGATTTTTTAAATTTAGGCTTTTTTTTATAAATATTTACTCATTTACTTTTTTTTTAAATAACAAGTGGAAAGTTTTTTCTTCATAACATGTGCTTTTACTTTATTTTTTTATAAATTTATTATCATATATTTATTGTTTCAAAATTTCAGAGAATTTACATATTTTGTTATAAAAATAGTAATATTATTTAAACCGTTTTTGCGCCACTAGAGATCATCGGCCAAACCTCCCATATATCAAAATGTTAATCTGCTACCCCACAGGTGTCGTGGTGTGCCTCGCCTCTCTGACTATCTTCCACTGCCTCTGGAGCCCAGACCACTTCCCATTCGACTACTACAAACTATCCAGTATCATGTACTTGTACGACAGGAAAGCTTGTGACTCCAATGTCAAAGCTTCTGAACAGGTCAGAATTCTTTTCTACATCTATCTCTCTCCCAATTGGCTGATAGCGGTAAAACACAACCAATACAGGCACAGCTTATACCATTGGTAGTTGACGAGATGCAGCGTTAGCGGTAGGAAACAAGCAGTGCCCTGCGGTCGCCACTGCTCAGCGTAGGGATCATGATCATATCTTCTTTTTTCTTTTTATAATTTCTTTTCTTTTCAAGAAATCTGATCCCCTCGGAGGCCTATGTCTGGCAATGAGCTAGCTAGAAGGCTGATGTTGTGATACTAACATACTTATATTTGGGAACTCAAACATATACCTATATACGTCGCGAAATTACTGGAAATAAAAAACTTTGAAATACTTCGCCTTCGGCCTTCTTGATATATCGCCGTTTTAATCACTATAAAACAATATAGATGCTTGTGTGCCGACTGTAACCGTATAAGCCAGGCTCATGGCGAGAGTAACAATAGTGGAACGATGATGATCAAAACACGAGTTCAAATCACCAATCCGCCTACCAAGCTCACGATGCTTGGCAGGCAATATACGTAGGTATCCGTATTGTTTGGGGAGGCATATTCAGTAGACGTATGTGTGATGATGAGATGTTTCGATAACGAGACAATTTCGGTGATCGGCTATTAAACCGGCAACCGTAGATGTAGAAAAATGTTTACAAACAATAACTTACTAAAACCTAGATAAATTGCTATATTTCAGGTCCAGACCCTCTACTTCGCTAACGACACCAAAGGCCACGACGTTCTGCCTTACAACTGGAGGCTACCCATCGTCACGGTTTCTACAAGGCTATCCAGTAGTACCAGGAGGTATTTGCATGTTTAAAACTTTAGCAGGTACTACAGTATTGTCAACAACCAATGAGTTGGCGTGAAAGTGTCTGGAAACAAGTATAAACGTATATCTTATAAAAATATATATGTATCACTTATGAATTTATATCATAACAAAGAATGTTTCATTGATTTTAATCATATGTTGCTAAAAATATTCTTGTGGTACCATGTTTCCAACACAATTAGATAAAATTAAAACCAGCTCATCCATATGGGTGGGTACTATGACACCGCAGAGGCACAGATCGACACACATATTATGACTTCTCTGCGTCATGAGCTTAAAACACATAATGACGTCAATTTTCTGCATCTACTCTCACAGTAGGTAATCTTATTTCAGATACGTGAAATCAAGTGTATTTCTGCACTGCATTTGGATGGCAATGACTATTATCCTACGTTGCGTATTCCGACATAAAAAGACTAGTTCAAATTTGAACTTGATGAAGAATGCGATCTCGATTTACTACTGGTATTTCATTATTATAATTCTCTTCGATTGGTCCATGGCTGTTGTCTACTTGTCTCACATCAGACAGAGTTTGACGAAGAATATGATCATCAGGTATGCTTTTATGTTATTTCTATCAATGTGATCGCCTTTCTTGGCCGACTTATTACCTCTGTCCCACTAGGCAGATAATGCCATAAATTATTGCTTTTTTATTGCTGGACAATTTATACAGCATCATCTAGCCCTAAGCTAAGCAGAGCTTATGTTATGGGTACTAGATAACTGATATACTTAATACAATACACTACATAGATAGACATTTTTTATTATACATAGAAAACATCCAAAACGCCCTGAACAAATGTCTGCAGATTGTACACACATTTGTCCTGAGGTGGGAATCGAACCCGCAACCTCCTGCTGCGCAGGTGGACCTTGGCTCACCGCGCCACAGAGGTCGTCTATAATTAACGATAAATAACACCTATTGGTATTAAAATGTATCGTCCCGCAATTTCACACATATTTATTGGGATAAAAAGTAGCAGTTAGTTGGCAGTAAATAGTAGTGTTGGGTTTCTCTGGCCGGAAGTTCCTGCGGGAAAATTTTCAGTCTGGTCTATTTGGTAGTTGGCATTGTTTTGTAGCCAACACACTTCTATAACAACTCACTTTTGAAGTGAGTCAAGTTTTTGAGTCGTTTTTTGTATCCTATCAGGTACAGCGGTTGGAGTGTGTATCTTCAGATGGAGAATGGTGAAGCCTTCGCTGGCTGGCTGCCTATGCTCGCATCTCTTTGTTGGATAAGGGGGCTTATTGTCCTGTGCATCAATATGTATTTGTGTCGAAAATTGCGCTGCATAAAAAATAGGATCCGGACGACTCAGTTTAGAAAGCATTACGTGAGATCATGGAACGAGCCAATACCAGAGCCCGATCGGACACAACACGACCAGAAAGAAGGAGTGCTATATTATACATCAGAGGATTCGAATTTTATAAGAGAGAGGCAGATGTCTCATAAAATACTAAGAGAAAATGTTATTTAGTTCGGCTGAACAGCGTATATTTTTTTATCTGGCCTTTAAATGTGGCTCCTTTATTTCTGCGTTAACTGTGAGCACAACAAGATATAATTTGGCTATGGATTGCGCAAGCCCTCTGGATTTCGTTACCAACTAGAGAGCCAGGATCAATTTAATGTGTTTTTGAAGTTAGGTTCAGTGTTCAGTGTTTGTTGTGTTATCTGACTGTCTATTTATCTATATATGACTTGAAATAATTAAAGATACAAAATAATATAAGACTTAATAAAATAAATTCGATTGAAAATGGCTATCGGTCTTTGGAGTATGTGTATAATATTTTACCAGAGTGAGTACTTATAAACCTTACTTTTTTTAGCTTCAAGGATAACAAAACAACAAATTTCGTTTTTCTAAATACTGCCTTATCCTTATCTTGGCACGGCACCTATCTAGGCCATTCTAATACATGAAACTTTCTAAATCCAATTACAAACAGCTTCAGTTAATATTTATGTGACTAGAATGATCAACATTTACAGCTAACTAGGTATTCTCAATTTCTGCCTACGCTTCTTCCAGCATTCATCTGCATGCTGATAAGCTGGCTGACCTTCGGCTGCAAGCTAGGCCCAGACCCTTCAGAGTTGCATGAGGTGACTCTCGTAAAGCTTCTGTACCTCTACGACCCTGAGGCCTGTGGTCGCATCCACTTCTACAACTTCACCACAACGATCACCATGACCAACGCGATGGTGACAACTGCGGTGGTGTGGCCGGTCAGCAATCCTATTGCTGCTGGTTTTGGAAGGTAGGGTTTTCTTGCAGCTTCTTTCTGATTCTATTAAGCGTTTCTTATTACTTTTTTGAGATGCCCCGACTCTCCCGAAGTGTTTTAATGGGACAAAAGAAGTGCGAAGAATCCTTGTAGGTCAACTTATGCAAGAGACGATGATTGCCACATGGAAGGAGTTTCCCCTTAAGAGAAGTAGTGTAGCTGTTTGAAAAAAAACTTGTAAATAAATTGAGAATGTTAAAAACATACTATTCAACTTCACACAAAACTATTTAGGTACAGCATAAAAGAGTTTCTCGAAAATGACTATACTCAGTTTACTAATGTACAAAAAGAATTGAACAAAGGTTCCTACACAACGTTGCTAGCAACAATATAACCCATTTAATTGATTATCACCCTTATACAGCGACCATAATTTTGTATTTTAATTATATTATTGTATGAATTTGACAAATCTTAACCTGTACACTGAAATTTTGTATATTTATGTTTTTACCTACATATTTTAATGTGTTTCACCTTTGATAATAAAGATTATTCTAGTCTATTCTTCTAGCAAGATCAAAGTATGGCTAATACTCCATCTGCTATGGAGTCTGCTAGCTGTAGCTAACTACTCAACGCAAACGTCACGACAGTGCGCGTTCTACGTGACTCTCGTACCGCTGACTATCACGGGCGTGACGTTGCTAGTGGTGGACCTGATGTTCGCTGCAATGTTCCTGATAGATGCCAAAAGTACTGACTCAGAGAGTAAGTCTAAGCACCTTTGCTATGGAAAATTAATTTCTGTTACGTCACGACAGTGCGCGTTCTACGTGCCTCTCCTACCGCTGACCCTCACGGGCGTGACGTTGATAGTGGTGAACCTGATTTTCGCTGGACTGTTCCTGATGGATGTCAAAGGAACTGGCTCAGAGAGTAAGTCTAAGCACCTTTGCTATGGAGTTCTGGTAGATATTTCATACCGAGATGGCGGGATGATGGGGATTGTCACCAGAGCAAGTGGCTTTAACTGCCGTAGCCGTAGAGAAAGATGTAGTGAAACAGTGGTGGCTATAGTAAGTCTGAGGTCGTTTCTCTCGTCTCTCTCTCTCTTCTTCAATAATTTTCCACCTGTAAAGGATTCTGGTCTGCGAATATATTCACCTCACCTTAACAGCCTATATTTGTCCACTACTGGACGCAGGCCTACCCCTAATAAGTGCCTTATTGGTATCTCATCGGGGGTAAAATACCCATAATCCCTACGGTGGGCATGCGGTGGGTAGAATTGTTCTGCAGGGGGCGCTGCTGCCCATCCCGGTGGATATTTCTTAGTCATACGACACCCGCGGGAAGAGTCCGAGCGGTGTAAATTCTAAGCCACACGGCAAATAAACTGTTATTATTATCGTATTACATACTCTTACAGTCAACAGACCTGATAATCCACATTTAGATTTTGTGCATATACGTGCAAATTTCCTGTGCAAATAAATATTTTATGAAAAATTTTATGATTTCGCCTCTGCCATTAAAAACGCAATATAACCTAACCTCTGAATAACGGCATTAAACTGTCTGTAATATTAACCTCTACTATGAATTTTTATTGCATCGACTGCATGCTCGCTTTCAACTACGACTCAACTGACCTGAATCCAACAGATGCTTTGAAAAAAAGAATTGTGTTGTGCATGTTGGAAATAAATTGGAAATGGGAAACTGTTCCCTTTACATACGAGTACAATATCCTGACACTCAATTTTAACATTTGAAATACAAATGTTTTATAAAAATTCCCAAAAAATTCAATGAGTAGGTACTTCTAGTAAACTACTATTTTGCTTTTTGTAATAACTCTTTCCTTTTAGAGCGGTTCTATAGATTTCAAAAATAATTATTAACGCGTCTTTTACGTTCACAGTGTGTAAAAAAAGGTCAGAAGATACCATAAGTTTTCAAAATCTCACCCAAAATATGGCACAGAAGACAGTGAACATTTTATTCAACACTTTTCCACATTTTATACAAAACTGTTCTCATAAACCAATTAGCTTGTTCTTCAGCTTCAGTGTTTCAAAAGGACAAATTACTAGAAGTAGGTAAACAAAACTTAGCCTGGCATCTAAGTTCTTTGAGTAGTTTGCCTCAGCTACTTGGATTTCACGTCTAAAGTTTACTTAAAGATTATCTAATGGGTTATCCAGCTAAGGCGTAAGGAGACATCTTGTTTAAGCTGAGGTAACGAAGTAACGTGGAAAAGTTATAGCGAGTTTTTTGTAGCGAACCTTTTGTTTTAACTTCTTATCTACAAACCACCGCAATGTAAGATGCAAGGCAATCTGTAGACGTGTACTAGGTGTACTACGCCTTACGCGCGAATTGCCTTTTTTTAATTGCCATTTCCAAACGAGGTGCATTTAGATAAATGTCAATTTGTGGAAGCGCGAATTGCGGGACAGACAGGGCGCTATGGCGCTTATTATTTCATTTATTTATTCATAAAGTTTCAGGTTTATACAGAGATCTTAAAATTATTCTCAAAGTAACTATTTACTACCAAAACCTGCCTTTACAGGCGTATGATTATTATATAAGAATTTAAATTATTATAGATTAATAAGTACATGTAAAATACAAATTAAAAATAAATTACAATAATAATAGCTACAGTCAATATAATACCAATTTACAGTTAATAATATTACAGTTTATATTCAAAAAATTCATTAATACTATAAAAACATTTTTCAGTCAGCCATTTTGTCAAGTTAAATTTAAATCTAGATAATAATGTCATTTCTTTAAAAGTATCACAGGCTGATGTCCAGCAGTGGACTAATAAAGGCTGATGATGATGATGATGATGCAAACTGACAGCAGAGACGGTTTAGCGTGGAATTGTTACTAAATATTTTTAATACAATTATGTTTTGCTTATCCTCCTTGCAAGTCTCAAATTGACTATTTGATGGTAACTCGACCGTCAGTGTCAGGATTCAAAGGTACACATAGGTACGAACATATTGTAAACAATATGATTCAATTAGAGACTGTATTGAGGTTTGAATAGAGCTGGAAACCGTTCAATACCCTTGTGATATTGTAAGCCTTAGGCGTCTAAGCACTAAGGTTTGATTGCATTGTAAGGCCAAGAGTACTTGGATATAGGATTTGACGTATTGTTGAACACGACGTCTGTGGCTTTGTATTATCTGAGACAGGATATAGTCCAGAACATAATATTAAATACCTACTCAGTGCAGGTTACTGGTTACTTTCAGGGATATCCAAATAATACAATAAGATCAAGCTAGCAACTTATATTCATGTGAAACAACTAGTTTTTAAACAACAACACCACTTTTACAATAATTACATGACGCGAGACAGTTTCTCGATCAGTTATAGAGAAGGAATAAATTAATCGAAAAAATTTCTTTCGCAAATATCATAACAGATAAAAGCAACGTCTCAGCGATTTCTAAAGCTGGGCTACCCGCATAATATTCAGGCCTATAAAGCCATTGAATGAGTGACTTTGTTGTTTTCACTTACTCGTTTTTTCATAGAAAATGTATGGGATTTGTTTTTTTTTAATAATTGCTAAAACTTACAATTTGATTTGGTATGTTACTTTGGAAAAAGACCAACTTATTTTATTGGCAAATGAATTTTTTTGGGCGATCCGTACTTTTTTCAAAAAACTAAAAATTACAATATTTTTTTTCTTCAAAATAAAACACAAGGTTCCTTAGAACAAAACCTTCTAACTACAAAAGAAATGGCCTACGTACCCTTAAGGGGCCAAAAATTTACCCCACCCTGTATATAACCAAATAGACTCATAGAGGAAGCAGATACAACGCTCGCAGACAATATACCGATAACGATTTAGGGTGAGCTGTACGGCGTGTACGGTGCTGGCTTACATTTTGCACCACTCCAACTCTTCCTGCGGGTGTTGAAAGAGGCGATATCTACCGTGAGCGGGCAGCAGCGCCTGCTGCAGAATAATTCTACCCCCAAACTGCGATGCTAGCGTGGGGATTATAGGCATTACCCCCCAGAGATAACAGCCGATAAGGTGCTTATCAGGCGGTAGCCTATGTCAGTGGAATACAGACTGTTGAGGTTGAGAAGTTAGTCCTCACGAGAAAACGTAGCTTTTCTTAACATTTCCCTTCATTTCGCTCTATCGGCACTAGGTTTTTGTAAATGTTGCCCTTACACCTTGAAGAACATACCAAATCAACCAATCAAGCTAGGCTTGTTAACGAAGTTTAAGTTTTATTAATAAAACTTAAATTCATTATGCTTGGCGTCGGTCGACTTCCAGATGCGAATATATAGAAAGGCAAGTTCTTAAATCAACAAGGAACTTAAACTACGTATAAAAATATAAACATGTATTCACTTGGTGAATTGAATTTAAGGTTAAGTCATTATCATTTTGTTTATAAACGTTTTCTATCGAATTTTGCTGGAGTAAGAGGTGTCGATAAGGTTGTCACCTTGTTGGTGTTGGTAGTTGGTTACTTAAAGGCTGTGAAAAGGATGATGTTTATCAACATAGTGTGTTTTACAGCGGCCATCCTCCAGTACATCAACTCCAACGGGGTCAGCGTCCGCAGTGTGACATCCAAGCTGGACAAGCCAGCGATCACTGAAGACGACACCTCCTGGATAGCTGTGATGCTGGCGTACGGCAGCATCAGGGGCGTCGTGCAGTGGGTCTTCAACTACTGGGTCGTGAAGGACTGCTATTTCGAAGGGCTGGCTAGCTATCGTGAGTGTCGATTTACCTCTTTACCCGCGAGCTTTTGCGCTACTGAGATTGCTCAACTGTAAATAGTTTAGCAACTGTGCTTCCCTTTTATGTAACTCATTTTGTTCCTCATGGCTTAACACAATCATTTTAAACGAATTATAGACAAAAAAAGTAGTCTTAACTAACAACACTGACAAGTAAAAGTGATTTTTACCCCATGGGAACTGATTTCTGGGATAAAAAGTAGCTTATGTTTGATTCCAGGTTTATAGTTACCTGTATACAAAATTTCAGCACAATCCCTTCAGTAGTTTTGGCGTGAAGAGGTAACAAACATCCATCCATCCATCCATCCATACAAACTTTCGCATATAGAGTCTGATATGATATATGTATAGTAGTACACTATTTATATCATATCAAACTCTATATGCGATTATTAGTAGTCAAAAGCTTTTTTCGTCAAAAGCAAAAGCCGTTTTTCGTTGAATCCATGGAACAGAATCATGGAAATGCTCAGCTCAATTATAAGTATTATCTGAGTGCATAGGGCGATGCTGACTTTGAAATGTTTTTCTGCACTTCTGTACTATAAATTTATTGCAGTAGTAAATCACCTCTTAGTGAATTTAAGTTACGGACACAGTTTATACTCATTAGGGGTGTTCTGGTCATTTTACCTACATGTTCCCGCTACACGTCGTCCCGCTACGAGCTCTATCTCCAATTAGATAATTCTGTAATGATCAGGCGGCGTATCAAAATACCTTGAAGAACCTTAATCAAAACATTACTGTCTAATCAAATCAATCAATTATTTTCAGATCGCATCCAGTACAAACTTACTTCAAAGAGCTCCCACTTTATACGACCAGACGATTGACAAGTAAATTAACAACAATAATTATTTAGAACCATTGTAAAGTTGTAAACTGTAGACCCCTAACTTGTGTTTCAATCAAGTTGGGGTCTAAGAGACCCTCGTCATGGAAACGTCATCTTAATTATTTTGAGAACACTTCGGTTTTCCTTTCAAATTATTTTAGATGTCGATTGAGATTCGCGGAATGTCTTTGTGATTCGGAAGTTGAGGGAATAAGATCAAGTCATCCGGACGAAAATCAGATAGAATCTGAATTATTCTCTCTGGGAAAAGGAATTAAAGAAAACTCATATTCGTTGATTCTTACAATCGGGTTCTGTTTCGCATTCTAGTAACCATCCAAGGTTTCTAAGTCAAATAAATATAACCTGCAAAACAAAGAAGTGAGTACCTTCTTTATTTTGCAGGTTAATCTAAGTAATTTTATTTGGTATTTCTTGATGAAACTAGCATGAACACCTCAAACTAAACCTCAACTGCCTGTATTGTTTCATTGCTGGACGCAGGATTCTTTCTGATATATCTATATATTTTGCTGATGGGAGAGCCTGTTGAGAGAGTGTATGAGGCACGCAATTTAGGTCTTCTGTTTGACTCCAATTTAAGGTTCGAGAAACATATATCTGAATCCGTTAGATCTTGTTTTTTTAAGCTTAAAGTCTTATACAATATCAGACCCTATTTAAGTGAGGAACTACGTGTTCAGCTCGTTGAGTCACTTATACTCTCCAGACTAAACTACGTGGACACTGTAACAGGACCTCGATTGCTGGGCCGCACGCAGCGTCTGATTCAGAGAGTACAAAATGCGTGCGCTCGCTTCTGTTTTAAGATTCCACCCCGGACTCACGTCACGCCCTTTCTGAATCAGAACTTTATACTCCGTATGAGAGCGCGTCAGAAGCTCCATCTTGCCTGCCTACTCTTTGGCGTGATAAAGTACCGTACGCCTGGGTACTTATACAAAAGACTCAGTTGGATGTCCAAGACGAGATCATTGCGCAAATGCTCTAAACAACTGTCGACACATCAACACCACTCGGCAGCCTTTAGAGGCAGTTTCCGGTACGCTGCAGCTAAGTGCTGGAACAACATCCCACCACCTATACGGGAGCTTCAGTGTTTCTTAAATTTTAGGGCAAAACTTAAAAAGTTTATTTTAGATCACCAGAAAAACACTGAAGATCTCAGAAATGAAATTTCAATTCTGTAGTGGGTGTGCTGCGGAATATTATGTGCTCTACCTTCATCCACGCCTCTCTCCTCGCCTCATTACTCGGCTGGCTAAAAATTTTGAGTACTTATGTATTATTTATTAACTGGATTTAATCTGTCTCTACATATTTGTTTTCATTGTTTTCTTTCTTTTTTGTTTTACTATAGGTACGGTCCAATGTTACACATTGAAAATGTTATGGCTCTTTCTCTGTTAAATTATTATAGAATAGCGTACGTGACGCAACGCAGTGGTTTCGACGGAAGATCAGCGTTGTAATAGCTATAACATTTAGCTATCACAACATATGCTGAGTCGAACGCCATTTTGTAGCTTTAAGTTACCTATTTTATAAGGTCTTATTAAGTATATAGTTTATAATGGTGTTGGTAATTTAATTAGTTTTAGTACATTATTAATGTTTAATTTTTAGCTACAAATAAAGCATTTCTTATCTTATCTTATCTTATCTTATCTGATAAGCGCCTTATTGGCGTTTATCTCATTGAGTAATGCCCATAATCCCCACGCTGGCATCCGGGTTAGGGATCGCACCCCCAGGTAGATATTCCTTAGTCGCCTTTATTTTTGCATGAAGAGAGCAATAAGTAGCGTTAGACTATGGTGGTGCCATAGTCTAACGCTACTTATTGCTCTCTTTAGAGCGTCAAAGCGGTATGTATAATCCATCTGATACCTGCGATCCAAATGACTACGTTTTTTATTTATTTTGGGCATAAAACACTATTTTCTATCCTAGCTAGTCTCAAAGGTACTAGGACGTCATAGCAAGGCAGGAGTTTCCAGCGACAGGCAAAGTTCGTCGCATTCTGAATTTATAGATAAAAAGGTTTTAGCAAGACTATTAAAAGCGAAGGCTCCAAAGCGCGGCATCCGCTGAATGGCGGCCGTAATTGCGGCAGTCTATTATAAACGACATAATTATCGCGGGTAACCGCCGCCGCCGCTACTAATGAATGCCGTCCGTATATAAATTATCTGCGGGCTTGAATGTAGTCTCGGTATAAACATTATGTATCCCTCGGAGAGGAAGGATACGCTAGCTTACACAGCAAAGCCCAAGCCCAAAATTACCTATTTCACTTTGAAGATTCTACATCAACCAACAGGGCGCTTATTAGGCAGAGCCTATGTCCAGCTTTGGACTAGAAAATAAATAATGCTGGACAATTCACCAGTTTTATCTAGGCCCAAACTTAGCAGAGCTTGTGATATGGGTAATACTAAGATATAATGGACGAAATATGCTTAATAGAAAATAAAATATATATGTATAGGTATATGTATGGTTCTGAGGCGAAAATCGAACCCGCAAATTCCTTCGTTATTACTACATGTTTGCATACTGTGCCATAGAGGTCGTCGCGCAACTAAAGGCTGTTAATATTATGTGATAGAAACATTGAGTTTCTCTTCAATAAATCTTTGAAGACTTATGAATAAATCCCATAACAAAGTAAGAACAAAGCAAAGCTTCCATGGCGCTATTATCATTTTAGATTTGTTGTAAAATCGACGACCTCTGTGGCGCGGTGGGCGAAGGTCCGCCTGCGACGCAGGAGGTTGCGGGTTCGATTCCCGCCTCGGGACAAATGTGTGTACGATCTGCAGATATTTGTTCAGGGCGTTCTGGATGTTTTCTATGTATAATAAAAAATATCTATCTATGTAGTGTATTGTATTATGTATATCAGTTATCTAGTACCCATAACACAAGCTCTGCTTAGCTTGGGGCTAGATAATGCTGTGTGAATTGTCCAGCATTATTTTATTTTATTTTTTTTAAAATACGATGATTTTCTACTGTTTATTTACTTCGCAACAAATAACTTGAAGCATTTCAAAATCTTACTTTAACAAGAACTTATAATCTTTGGAAGCTTTGAATTATTGATCCTGCGTTGCTATTCGCACACAATATTTTGTAAGTCCAAAGAAATACATGATTGGGCATAAAAACAAAACTTGTTACCTAGGACTTCGGAATCCAGATTATTTTTCCGACCCTTATATTAATAGAGTGGCCCAATTTTGTTAGCTTTATTTCTTATAATTTTAGAAGTGTCAATTTATGACAAAAGTGTTGTATGAATTTGGGTGGATGTAAGAGTGGAAGCAGGCCTAAGAAAAGATGAATGGACTTGGTGAAAGTGACATTGAGTAACAAAGGAGCTGCTCAGATGACGACTGAAAGAAGACAATAGAAGAAGAAGAAAACCTGTTGTGCCGACCCTACCTCAGAGGGAAAAGGACAAGAGAATTCTGATAATAATAATAATAATAATAATAATGCTCGACAATTCACATAGCCATTATCTAGCCCCAAGCTAAGCATAGATATTTTTTTTCATACATAGATGTATTATACAGAACGCTCAATCATACCAACCATGTAACCCGTTGTCTGCAAATAAATGTTTTGATTTGATTTGCTCTGAACAAATGTCTGCCGATCATACACACATTTGTCCCGAAGCGGTAATCGAACCCGCCACCTCCTGCGTGGCAGGCAGACCTTCGTCCAACGCGCCACTGTGGTCGTCATGATGGTTCTATATTTTTATTTCCCACCTTTTGTTTGTAGAAAAGATTTAATCAAGTAAATTAATGCACTGAAATAATCAACAGCTGGGCCAAATTAAATACTATTGTCGACAAGACAACCCGAGTAGACAATTTAAGAGAAGAGAATTACAGAATACCCAGTAATTAAGCTAAATTATTCGAAATACACCGTTCCTTGTTCTAACTTACGAGAAATAAATTCGGGACGACCGACACGCAAACAATGTAAGTTGTTACTTGAACAACAAAAATAACTTGAAACTTTGACGACTCACTGGAAACGATGTTGTACAGATGTTTGTAAAATTAATCAGAATTATCATAAATTATTTTGATTAATTCCGTTTACAATTATTTTAGGAAATGTGAATTAATTAAACATTGTCTAACATGAGTTTCTCCCCTGGGTTTTGCACGCTTTGTTTCTAGGAAGCGTTCAAAAAGATTTTTGTATCCCATTTCACCTGAGTGTTATTTCAGGTTTATGTCTATATTTTCCACGAAAACGAATCAGAAACTTCGATTTGTCTGAAAGATTAGTCTGAAAATATGTCACATACTATAATATAGTATGTCACATACTATAATATTATAGTACGTGTAGTTTTAGCTTTAAGAAGCAAAAATACATGCATTAAATTTTTTGGTAATATCGACAATTTGACATAATAATACTTGTTTTGATACTTTCCTGGGCTAGTGCTCATAAAATTTATTCTTGGTGAGAACGAAATCGAAGTTTCTGATTCGTTTTCGTGCTTTTCCGAGTAGGCTGTTTATTTCAGGCTAGTTTAATTTATGATCATTATATCGTTTATTATAAACACCGAAATATCTAATGTACCTAAAACACAGGAAATGACAATGCGTTATTTACTTACGTACGTATTATTTATTCAGGTATTCGATTATCACTCTACATAAACTAAACTAAGGTCTAAACACAACCAGCGGCGCTCGCTCCCTGTACTGAAGCTGTGCGGTATACTTCATGTTCTGAACATCATTCTCGGTCACAAACTCCACTTTTTGCAGCAGACCATTCGGCAGCAAGACGAAGTACGTCCCTTCGCTCTTCTGCACCTCCCCTGGTCCCTCAAGTTTCTCCGCTTGAGGATTGTCAGTTGTAGGAACTTCTGTTGTGGAGGCTTCAGGTGCACCGTATGTGTTATCGGGCACTCCATAGCTGGTGGAAGGGGGTTGCTGTGGCAACTCGAAAGGCTCGCTTGGTTTCCATCCTGATGCAGGGTAAGGACCGCTTTCTTCCTTAGCTGGAGCTCCGTATGAATCTTGGGGAGCGTCGGGTGCTCCGTAAGTATTGTCAGGAGTTTCATTCGGCAGCGTGAAGGGTTCCCCCGCGGGCTTCCATCCTGAAGCTGGATAAGGAGCTGCGGGTTCCGTGGTTGCTTCGGTTGCTGAATCCGTGGTTGTCGGGGCTAGTTCTTGCCTCTGAAAGCGGAACCTCGCCGGTCTAAAGCGAGGCAGCTCAGCCGAAAGCGTGCCAACGACAACCAGAGACAGAATGATGGTCTTCATCGTGTGTTTTAGTTCTGATGCTCAGTTGAACTGATGATGGTTGGTGGTAGCAGGAGTATTTTATAGTAGGTGGATCGTTTAATGGTGCTTTGTGTAGTCTGGTATGGAAGCGCTAGGCCATTGAAGATAAGGCGCGTCACGTCTTCGCACGAGGCCGGTGCGCGTCAACGGGAAACTACGTCAGTTGATTATTCAAAGGATGTGGTTCATTAACACTTGCAATTATTATTGTATGGGATTGGGTACTTAGCGACAAGCAATTAAAAGGTCTTTGGGCTGGTGACCTTTTCAAAGCGTGTTCCTATCTGTAAATTTATGTACATATGTAGGTAGTTTACCGTAATTCAATTTAACAGGAATTTATAAGGGTTCTCTGTTTAATTTAAGGGAATAATAAATCCAAATATATTTACAATATTCACTACTAAAATCTTCCGTTGGGTAAAATATAACATTTTCTTATTTGTAAAAACAACTTATGAAACCTCAACCAAATTATGGTAAGCATTACGATATCTTTGAACATGGTAGAATGTGAACTTTGATGAACATTGAAAATATTGGCCATAAAACATTAGGACATTCTGCAACTGCAAGTCCCATGCCATAATAATGTATACACTGTACATACTTTTAGGTATAATAGTATGCTTTTGTTAGAATATTACTATTTTTCTTTCAAGACTGAAATAGGAAAATGTTTCGACGCGGGTCTTGGCACATTGTCTAGGTTTGATTCACAGAGTTGTGGTTTTCAGTTTGTTTTACAACGAAATCCATTCGCAAACTAAACCAAACAATATCGGTTGCACAGAGAACTTTGTACCTCGGAAATGGATATTGAAACTTTGGCGTATTCTATTTAGTTAGATACATTAGATCCAACATCATCTATGGAATACCTATACTAGAACTTATGAGAGGCTGGAAGGGAGTTATTTGCCTTGCATAACTTAGCTTAGCTTTCAATTCTAATTCTAAGTGTAGGAACTAAGATCTGCACATCTCGAATAGGAGCGTATTGTTCATTATCCCCCTAAGCAGGCCAGCCCAGTTCCTTAAAGTATCGGAGCAGGACTTTAGGTGACTGACAGCTTCGTTTCAGCTTTTTTGTGGGCGTGGATGGGGTTGATTACTCAATGAGACACTTCAGCCCCGTTTGCAATGCCAAGCTTATTGGTGAACATAGTTCTTATCTAATTATGAAAGTACTAAGAGTTTTCCGTTTAAAGTCTCTTGTATTGTAATCTTGGTTGATAAATTCCGATTAAGTTCGCCATTCTGGTGATATCCAGACATAAATAGAGCCTACCTAGTCAATATAGTACGCTCATGCTGAAATAATTGCCCCACATTCAGGAATCTGCTCCCAATACCGCCAATAACACGCCTCGATAACTCATCTCAATGCGCGTTTATACGTGAACTCATCATCATCAAGGGATTGTCCAATATTTGATCGTCATTACGCCTAGGACGTGGGATGTGGACAATGGGACTTCGATAACCGATGAGTATGGTAACATGGAAAGGCATGGAGGACTATTTTAATGCTCCAAAATACGCAATCGTTTATTTCTTTCCTATTGTTTTGTGCAATTTTATACTCTAGTTGGAGTACACCAATTGGTCGAAACTAAACCCGTAATTTCGTGTTGGAAAACTACAATAGGCTGGTCGAGAAAGGCTGACAATGATAATGATGATTACGCCTAGGAATTCAATGATGGGAAATTTCAGAGAGCTGGGTGCTTCACAAACGTGAATGCTTCACGCCACCCAGTGAGGGCCCCGACAGCGGGCAGCCGCGGTGGGTTCATGGAAGAAATTGGAAGCGTCCGCTCGTTGCCACCACAAGCGGCAGAGGCGGATGGACCCTGAGGGTTTTAGTGGTATTGGAGTCCCACAAAGACGTACTGTCTCCCCGTGGTAGTACGAGATGCGTGCGTTCCCTTTGATTTGTTAGTAAAGGGATCACGGATTTGGATCACTAAGTAATTGTCAATTATTTAGTAGAAAGAAGTTTATAAATTAAATTTATGTAGGAGCTAGAAAATAACCATAAAATTGGAAAACCTGTTTCAATATTTTATGTTCAACTCAAACGAATGATATAAATAATTGCTGCTCATAACGACTAAACAAATATAAACGAATTTCTCTGGCATGTCCGAATTTCAATTTAGATTATAAATCGTTTTACACGGTTGAATGGTTTCATGTGTTTGCAATAAATTTGTAACTTATTGAAAAACATTTTATTAATTTTAAACCGTTTGATTTTACCTAACGTTATCATCTATGTCTATGGCCTTTGGTTTGGAAAGTGTTCGTTTGACGGTACTAACATAATATATGTACATTTCTCGCAAGACCTTAAGAGAAAGACAGCTACAGCTGTAAATTGACAAATTTAAAATGCACCTGCTGCCGCAGATATACAGAAGGTATGTCTGCGTTATGTTAGTCCTGGTAGAAACCGGGACGTAGATTTTGAGAACCTTTTGCAACCAGTAATGGTAAAGCGTTGGAGCAACGAAAGTAACCTGTATTCAAAAGTTCGTTAAAGAAGTTTTATAAATACTGAAGCTCAAAAGTTTTGTAAAGGGTTGAGTAGTTTAGTCAGAGTTTTAATGAATTCAGATATTATAAAAACCTTTCTTTTAAATTAATTTCTGTTACTCACCTTTGTGTTTTAGATGAAGTAGTACCTGTAAGTAACAAAATTATAAATTAATGAAAAGCTTCTTGCTTAGGCAATTATTTGTAAACTAGCTGCGCCCCGCGGCTTCGCACGCGTTGTTCCTATGAAAACATTAAAGTGATTTTCATCCCACGGGAACAGATTTATGGGATAAAAAGTAGCCTATGTTTTATTCCAGTATTAGAATTACCTGTATGCATAATTTCAGCCAGATCCGTTCAGTAGTTTTGGCGTGAAGAGGTAACAAACATCCATACATCCATACATCCATCCAAACTTTCGCCTTTATAATATTAGTGTGATGTGATGTGATGTGATACATACTAACATACCAAATATAAATAACGATGTACGGGATACCTTTAGATGATATGAATAAATGATATGAAGAGTTTATGATAAAAACTCTTATATTGATACTGTTATAATTTGATTCATATTTGAGCATGCGCCTACCATGATGAGGTGAAAACGTGAACTGATGCAATAACTAAGTGGAAGGCGCGTGTAACAATTGACCTTAATATTATCCAAAACAATAATTTGATAATACCTAAATGCACGGTTGCGCTTTACCGTACAGTGGACATCTTACAGATATCATTAATTTCAAGGCACCTTGTTTCTAAGTACGAGAATGCTTATACCCAGCTGTAGGAGCTTACGATGATAATGTTGATATTAGGCACCAATTACAGCTTAACACACACCTACGCCGCACACCCACACAAATGTCACAATTTCCATAACTAAATCCATTAAATTGCTAACTAAAGACAATAATTCCATTGAAATTCTCTGAGACACATAAATCTATTTTCAGACGTTCAATTTGGAGTTATTCATTCAGCAGGTATTCGGGATGATTTACGATGACTTATATTGCTGAAAGCTGAAGGATGTCTCGTTAGTTCCTGAGAATACGCGCACAGGTGGTGAGGTGATCATCGCAGCATGGCGTTGGTAAGGGTGCGTTCGGGTTGTACTCGTACTTTACTGAAATTAGGTTAAACTTAAGATTTATATTATTATTTATATTTTGATTGTTATTACTATTATTATTTTTATTTTCTTTTTATTATTTTGATTTCATTGTTATATTTACTTTTATGTTAATAATGATGTATTGCTTTGTATTTAATTTTTTCACTATGGTAGTACCTACATACGTACTAAACCTATGCACAAAGTGACGTGTAATTCTAGAAATTTACGAAATAAATGATTATTGCTTATTGATTATTGAGGAAAACACTGTCGCGAACGAAAATTGACATTTAATATTTATGTTAAAGTTATTTATAATGGAATATCAACAATTAGACATTTGTTTTGAGCTTACCAATATTTCGGCACAGTTCCATGCGCTATGATCACGAAATAACTGAAGGCAGACTACTATACTCTATTTTGATATGTTTATCGTTTAGCGTATTTTCTTAGTTCACCTATGAACTAGTTTAAGTATTCCATTCTTAATTATACCTACTTACCATACTTACAGAGTAGGTTCTTACCCGAAGGAACTTGACATTATGTAGGTACTTGCATAGCTATACTGGCTTCCAATTCCTTTAGGTATTTCGGCGGTTGCTATTTTCCTTATTCGTGATCGCGACATTCCTCCGAGATTTTGGAACAAAACGTTTTGTTGTCAAATTGAATTTTTACGACGAGGGCCTAGCAAGGGCCTCGTTATTTCGCTTCTCACGCAAACTGGAGGTGCTTTAATACAATTTATAAAAGTAAATTAATTTACAAATACAACTTCGTTTTAGAAAGGTCAGCGCTTAGGATGATGGAATAATAGATAGACTACCTACTTCTAAGAAGTTGGTACAAACGATTTCAGATATTTACCTTTCGGTGAACCAATCTAGTAATTTCTGCCAACCTTTGAAAATTATGCGTGGCTTGACCTTTCATGCGGAATGAATTTGTCTATTTCTGAATTTGTATTAACAGGACGGCTTTTGTGAATAATCTTTCGTGTGTTTTCATTTCTCTTGTGCTTCACGACCTTGTTTCACCTTTAATTATTCATTTTTCATTAATTTCAGTGTTTGTGAAGATTCTTATTTTTTAACGATAATATACTTACCGCCATTGATTTATTAAAAACAAAGATGTACTGGTTGCTCGAAAGTGGCAACCTCAAATTGTGTAAAATTGTGTTCTCCCACATCAGTCACCGTCTGACCGGCGCGGCGGCGCGGGCGGTCGTGATTCGGGTGAATTATTGTTGTCTCAGTCTCACTTCGGTCCTAGATACGTCTTTCTGTCTTTGTTCTTCTTTGTATTGCACAGGACTGGAAATATAACTGTGAGCGTATGTACGTGTAGTTGTAACACATGCCAATTTTTGAGTACGCGCTGGGAGAACGTAACCTATCTTCCCTTTTTAAAACAATGCTTACCGCTGGAAATAATTAAGTAAGGGCTTCATAATCGCATGTGCACAAAGCCGTTAATATTATATAAAAAATATATTAAAAAAAGAGAGAATCACTGTCTTGGTTTTGTTTACAAAGTCCATCCACTAAAATTACCCTTAGTTTTGTTTGTTAAGACTTTTTTGTAAATCAATTATTTAAGAATTATTATTAAAAACTAATGTGGTATCAGGTGCGTAACTAAAGGTCTAGGCTTTCTGATCCGGTTGGTGTTCTATTGTGTTCTATATATACTTAAGTGAATATGTATGAATAGGTTTTTAAAAGCCTTACATCGGTCACCATTTTGGATTTTTTTTCTAGTTTCACTGCGTACAATTAGAGGATAGAGGACAATAACTATATAAAAACAGAAACTTGGCGCTTTAGGACATTATGTTATAGGTATATAATAATGGTGAATGTCTTTCATTTATTTTAGTGGCCGGATGTCGCCCAGTTCTACACCGACAATAATATGTAAGAACAGTTAGACTTAGTCATGCTAAGATTGTATTAGTTGATAAGCGATAAACATGCTAGTGGTTTCTTTTTCACTTCTTCCGCCAGTGGAGAAAAAAATTAAGTGAATAAGAGTCAATTGCACCTTATTTATTGTTTGATATTAATTACTATATATATCAAGCTGTTTTTAAAGTAAACATTTGACTTGTCTAAGTGCTTATTTTGTAAGTCTAAAGAAATAAACGATTTGACTCTGACTCCGACTCTGACTCAGTGTCTGCTGAAAGTTATCATAAAAGATTATCCTATAAGTTTATGCAATAAAAGAAGCTAATCCATGACCTAGTACCACCTAAATGCAAAATCTCAACACGATCCGTTCAGCAATTTTTCTTATGAAGAGGTAACAAACAACCAAACTTTCGCATTTATATTTATAAGTGTAATATTTAAAAGTTTTGCCGATAACTCCTGTACAAATATGCGATAAGTCGCTGAAATTCAAATTTAAACTTCAGCCATTCAACCATTTGAAGGGGTGGCTGAACAATTTGACGTAATGACACTAGAAAGATTTCAGCATTAGCGCAGCGTTTATCCAACCGGGTAATGGGACTCGATGGTGCTACAGACGATTACGTTGATAAGCTACTATTATAACTCCCTCATCATCATCACCAGTTGGAAAAACAAACTGTCAAAACTTTACTGTGCAAAAAGGCTTACTATTAAATATCAGATTATCTAGAGGATAATAAAGCTTGGGACGGATTTCCTCGAACTCTAAAAATAACAACTAACAGGCTAGGTTTCTTGTTGTTAAGTGTGTAAGTTGTTTCTTTTCTTTAGTCTACATACCGAAGCGGCCGAAATCAAAAATACCTTTTTTTCCGTGTTAGTAAATTTTTTACTATGTTGTGACCTTTTCTAACTGTAAATTTATTGTGTTTATGGAAGTAAAGCATTTTTGAATTTGAATTTAAAAAGGAATACTAGAAAATGACCGCCATACATTAACAAAAAAGAAAATCTCCGGCAGATATGATACCAATTCGATTAAAGTCAATCAGGGGTCAATTCTTTTCTCTGCAATGGGTTTCTTCTCAACGTACTAATTTCCAAAATGAAAACATAGACCGCAGCTAGTTGTATTGACTACCTTTATAGAATTACGCTAAAGTTCAAAGTTTCCCTCTTCGCTGATTTACTTTCCGTGAACTTGAGATCACGGAAAGTAAGTAGTATTCGAATCCTACGCCTACGCTCAAAATGTCAGCAATCAATCATTTTGTAATATTTTTTGTACATGGGACAAAACTCGTAGGGTTATATTAAACTTGAGTTCCATTTACGGCGTACATCGGACATTTTTCAATGAAAACTTTGCGAATCCGGCTGCGAATGATGACATGGGAGGAGGATAGGATGATGACAAAAACTATTAATATGTGCTCAATAAAAACAAACTATGGATTTTTATGTTAGAGCCTTTAATCACTTCAAACATCTAGTCCAGGTAAGGCCTAACGCCTGCGTCTTGATAGATACTATGCCAGAAACCCAAATCGCCCCTGTATCGGACCTGTTCCACAGTCAGTGTGTCTGCGATGGTCACATAGTTCCTCTCTTTTCCGTACCGAGGCCATGACATGTCCGGTGTGGGGTTTCTGAGGACATTGCAAATATTAAGATTCACATATGCAGCACACAAGCTATGGCAACATTGGTTACCTAGAAGATGTAAAAGGACTAGAGAGAAAATAACAAGTTTTCAGTTTCACTCAAAATCAAATCTAAGACAAGGATAAACTGAATAAGCAAAGACAAGTTTTTGAGTACTCTGGAAGTACGTTAGTATTATTACTATATTCTCTACATTTTGATGTTTACACTTTAAAGAGCGCAAATTCAAAGTTGGTGTAGTCATCCGTAAATGCTGATAAAGGATCACTGCCACAACCAGTCTTCGGGTTCAAAGGTCAATTACTAGTAACGATGTCCAATGGACTTGTTCCTTGAAGTAAAATTGTTGAACTTACCCAAACTTTGCAAAGTTGGTGTACAGAGTGCACGTCAAGTTAATGTATTTGTACACATCACTATCCTGAGTAACGGGCATTTTGTGATATGTGCTCCCACTAAACAACAGAGGCAGTTCGTCGATGTGAGTACTTTTCTTGATGCCAAATGTATTTACACCGTCTTGGTAACAGTAATTCGTACTAGCGTTTATTGCGGATGCATATAAATACTGATTCTTTGTATTAACGGCCTCATATCTGTCATTAAAGTCGTGAATGCCGTAGACGAAGTGAGAAAAAGTACTGTAATTAACAAATCCGTTAATGGAATCTAGTAAATTGTCGTTTGTGATGTAGTTATTTTGTATTCTGTCTGCAAGTTCTGAAACTTTCTGATCATTTCTTATGTTTGATATCATGGTAGGTACATATAGATCCTTGAATTTAGGATAATACTTCAGTATATCATCTATGACCAAACTTGTGGACCATAATGCTTCACTTTGAGTATGCCCAATCATAAAATCAACTTTATTTACTTGTCCTTTACAAAGTAACTTTCCAGGACGTTCAGTCAAAAATTGCCGATCTTTAAATTTCTTCTCCACAACTGGAGTAAAGTAAAACATCGACAAAAGTCTGTTTGATATTTCGTCAAGAGATTGTAAATTCGGTTTTGCTTCAAAAAGTATCTCAGCCGGTACTTGTTCTAGGCAATGAATAAGTTCGTTAGCATCTGTTTTGTTGCAACCCACTGCACAACCGAGCGCAAAAGCACGTTCCACGTGTTTATAGCTGGTTGAAGAGTCAGAGAAGAATATAGAACTCATTGATATAGCTCTGTCAAATAATCCGTTAGATTGCCGAGATAGTAAGTGTAAGGACACTGAAGTACCTCCGGCACTTATGCCGAAAATTGTTACTTTATTCGGATCACCTCCAAATTTGTGAATGTTTGTTTTCACCCATCTTAAAGCAGCTACTTGATCCTGCATCCCAGCGTTCCCTGGGACGTCTTCCGTGTCCGCGGACAGGAATCCTAGCGGACCGAGTCTGTAGTTGACAGTGACTAACAACACTGAATAGCACATGAGAAAATCTGGTCCATAATCGTTAGAGTTCCCTGAAAATAAACTACATTATTACATTATTACCATTACTTTGTTTTTAGGAAACGAGGTACATATTCCGAGATGTCATGTCACAGTCATAGTGGTTGGTGCAACAAGCTTCTGGATCGCTGCTAGTTCCTTTATGAAATTAGTACTTATACAGTTTCATTTCTTCATACACCATACGTTTTCCAACAGTTTTTCCGTCTTACTTACCTGACCCGGTGATAAAGTAGCCTCCATGAAAGAACACCATCACAGGCAGAGGGTTTGACTCTGCACCATCCGATGGACTGTATACGTTCAGGTAGAGACAGTCTTCCTCGCCAACAATAATTTGACTGGTGGTGTTTTCATTCTGAACGCAGATGGGTCCATGTTCTAAGGCGTTCCTTTTTCCGAGATACCTCTGTATCGGTTGTGGAGCCTAAAATTACACTTCTTTTGCATACACTTACAGATGATATATTTATTATATCTACTTATTTTAAATATTACTCAATATAAATATTGCAGCTCTATGCTTCATTGCACGTAGCGTAAACAAGAATCCAACTGTAGATTAACAAAGGGCAAGCTGTTGCATTGACTTATCTCTAAAATATATGCCCAAAAAAATTATGCGAAGAGAAAATCAAAAACATCATTATATGTCGCAGCCGGAACGTAGAATTAGCTCGTTTGTAAACGTTGATTTCAAGGCTGATTTTGGCGGGCTGATTCAGACGATCAGCCATAGCTGATCGTCTGAATTAGCCCGTTCAGAGAATGGCTAGGTAGTTCACCGTATCGTCCTTTAGAAATAAAGAGTGCACTCTAGGGTAAGACCAATACCTGTTTCTTAGTTTACATAAATCTAAAATAGATCGTAGTTTTCTTGTTACCTGTTATAGTTTTGAATGTTTTGGGCGTTTGTTATATTTACCTTAAACCGAAGTTTACCCAAGGGTGGCGTGGCATAGGGTATGCCCTTGAAGCTATTGTACTTGCAGCCACAAATACTTGCTGTCAGTTGTCTACCTACAAAGGTACCTATGGACAGTTTCACCTCAGGCTGCGGTTCAATTCCTTGGAACTGGAATAAAATGACATAAATTTTGAATGAAATGACGATTTTAAACTAGCATCAGAGATGGTTAGACTTTTGTTATTATAATCGCTAGCCCTTGTACCATGGGTAATTTCTTAAAATGTCTTTATACCTCTACTCTTATCCTGGTCCCGTCCCGTCCTGTCAATGGTCCCGTCAAATTAAATATTTTTGGGATATTATTTTGATTTTATCAGAGAGAGTAGAGCTACTAAGAAAAACAGGTAATAATCATAATTATGTTGGATTATTCAATTCAATCAAAGGTCAAGTAAGAAAATCAAATACTTGACGGGAGATAAGGGAGGCGTTTGGTGAAAATTGCATCAGACTAGACCGATTCAATGTTGAAATTCGTATCAAGGAAAATCGGTAGATTGTGGTGGATAGTTTATCCTGATTGTAAAAGAATAAAACTTACAAAAGTCAAAAAACAATATGTTCCCAACACGTATAACATTTTCGGTGTTTCACAGCGTATAAAAAGGTTTTAATAGCTCGTTCTTTTTAAATAAACTTATCTGTATGTTATACAGATATGTTAATCATGTAAAATTTTAATTAAATGGTAAGTACACATTCTTTTTGAATATAGAACACTATTTAAAAATATATAAAAAATATAAAAATACAAGTTTAACGTGAATGCATCAAATTAACGGAGGTAAACAGTACATAGAACGCGTTCCCATCTCGTGTGTTCTGCGCGATATACCTTTGTTATATGCCGTGGTTGTTACGAACCATCTCATCTGTTTTGTTTTGATGCCCTATACGTGCAGTAGTTATCCATTCGTTTTGTTTACAAAAGTAGATTATGTAACAAGGGTATAACGCAGAGCGAGTCTTACATGGGCGTCATATTAAACCCCGAGTGTAACTTAGGATTTTAGTTTAACTTACGAGCAAAGCGAGGGAGATTCTATAATCGTACGAGAGGGACATAACCACCTAAGACGAAGACAGCTTTATCCACGAGGAAAATACTCTAATTTTAGGTAATATGTAACACGACGTTAGTTTAGTTGATTTTACGAGTATAAGAAGAGGCTAAAGCAGTAGTGGAAATTCTTTTACCACCTAAATGATTAAAGACTTACAAACCAAAGCGTGTATTCTCCAGACAACATTAGGTACTAAACACAATGATTTGTTGATTTATGTAAAACGTACGTACTACTATACGTACTTTTTTATTATAAAAACTATCGTAGTTTGACGAATTCATTACGGTTGTAAGCGGTGTACTATACGTACATAAAAAGAAAATGTACATAATAATTATAAAAATGAACAATCTATGTGCTGGTCCAATACGTGACAAATTCGTGGTAATTAAAGGTACTATCGCTGTATGAGACACGTGTATTTACATAACACGCCACCGTTGATAAACTAATTGAATACTTAAAACATAGTAAACAAGTTTTGCAGATAAAATTAAAGATATTGTTATACCTATACCGTGTCCATTTTGAATGAAGCATACAAACAAACCGCCCATACTGAACCTAAAATTCACTTTGTTGGCGCGTCCTTTTATACGTAATTTACATTACTTGTCGATTTTAGATCCTCCCTTCAATTAAAATTGCTTACAATTATATCTGAAACTCGACGCCAAGCAAGTGAGATTTTGTTATTTGTGTCGTACTTTGTTTACTAACATGCTTCATTCAAAATGGATAAACCATAGGCCTAATGTTATTTTTAATTCAAACCTGAACCTGACTTTAAATTTTTAACAACGGCTTTTACTATCCTTTCAGCCCACGTACTTCCACAGCTGGACATAGGCCGGGCCTATGTCCAGCTGTGGACCTGATTCCACAAACACAATCGCCTCACTATGACAATATTATCGCGTAACAATCAACGCCATTGACACCTTTTGGTATTCTACTAACACGATCTTTTTTTATTATGACTATTACGATTATGATTATATGCCACACCACATTATGTCATAGAGATTGTAATCTCTACGTATATCTTAATCGTATGGCACCGTTATAGCATTTGCTTAAAAAATTGTGGAATCAGGCCCCAGCACGACGCCACAAATAGTGTTTCTAGGCCTTCGTCTTCGTCTTGCAAACGCTACATTATCGTCGGTCCTTCAAGAATGATGATTATATATTACTTATTTAGATTTAATAATGACAGACAATGCCATTTTCCAGCAGCACCATTAATTATTATTTGTACATGACTTTAACGATGCCCATTTACAGCTGATCTATTTATTAATTTATCTTTTTTATGTGTACAAATTATTAACTTGATTATTTTTCTGTCTTGTCTGTTTTATGGCTTCAAATTTTAAATTATATTTAAGCAGCATTATATTGTATAATTGACGTCTCCAAGTGTGCCTTGTGCTCCTACGGCGAATAAATGAGTATGAGTATGAGTATGAGTAATGGTCACACAACACTCCGTCTCGCGTCGCATCGCGATGCCTCTCATTTAATAATAAATATAAAAATTGAAGCATGGTGTATCATATATCACAATGGTATCTGTACAATTGTACATCATATTAATAGGGTGGAGTTGTGGAGTGGTTCAATAGGTGATATTAATACCTATTGAACCACTCAACAACTCCAGCAGTTCCAACTCTTCCCGCGGGTGTCGTAGAAAGCGACTAAGGGATAGCTAACGGGGACGGACAATAGCATCCCCTGCAGAACAAATGTGATCTCCAACCCGCATGCGGGTCCTGAGATAAAAGTAGCTTATCAGGATGACGTCTTTGTCCAGCAGAGGACCAATATAGACTGTTGAGGTCAGGTGAAGAAATGAGCTTACCTGAGCACGCAATGTGTGTACCCAAAAATTGTTATCAAATCGTATGATCAATAAGAAAATATAATTATCTAGTTGAAGTTAAGGAAGCCGCTGAAGATACGTGTTATCAGTTAGTATCGAGCTTTCGTCACAGATCATCATTGAGAGCCTTTAGTCCATACCAGAACATGGGTTATAATGCCTCCCCTGATAAGTGTCGATCACTCTTATCAACGGGAGTACTGCTATAATCCCCTCGTTAGGCATGCGGGATAGCAGTATATCTATATCTACTACAATCCCTGACCCACATCTCTAACGTAGCATGGGGTCCCTGATATAAAAGCACGCTTATCAGGGGGAGGCCTGCATCCAGCAGAGGACCAATACAGGCTGTTGAGATGGGGTGAGGACATCAGTCCAATAAACTATTTATTTTGAGCCCCTACTCTCCCACGGTTGGATTTAGACCACTCTCCCCTTCCACGCATCTTGTAAGAATATTCAAATTAAAATATACATTTTAGATTCAGGCGTTACCTCGCGGAAATCCATTGTGAATATAAGGAAGAAAATACGAAACGATTCCGCGAAAAAAAAAGCCTTCGGCTTAGTAAATATTTTTATTCTTATACACGGACAGCCGAGTCTTACCATTTGGGTATGGAACCCTAAAAAGCTCACAGAGTTCTCGCTTGAAGAGACTCTACCAGGCGGCAAAATAATATAGACTAAAAAGTACATTTTTGTGTCAGCAATCAATTGTGTAATTAATTTGTGCTCGACGCAACAGTTTTGATCAAACGCCGGACTACGGTTCCTTGACTTTGGGATGAAAGGAGTTGGTAATTGGTGACCGGTTTCTGTTTCAAACCTTCTCGTAACATCTATTACTTCCATTTTAATGCACGAGTACCTTAGCTACCTAGGTACTTATTAAGTTACTTAAACACCCTAGTTCATTAGTGGTAGTATAAAGATCTGCTCATTACGATGACTGTTACGGCTTATGCACTATAATAAAATTCATAAAATTTAAATAAATGAAGGAATGGAAGCTTTATATCGATGGACATATCAAATAATAAGCAATAACTTAGCTACAAAAGTATTATAACTTCCTGCGGTTAAGATAACTCTTTGAGATTATCATTAGTGATTGTTGTAGTTTGTTTAACTAGTCTAGTTTGGTGTTTTTTTTTACAGCCAGAAGTAACTATTACATTTTTTTCCGGTATATGTATATATATTAACTTCATTAAACTTTCATATTTCTCTCCTCTGCTTAGGTACACGTTCGTTTCCCTTCGATTTAATGTTTAACTTATATTTCATTACTTTGTTTCAATTTGTTCAACATCATCTATGTACCAATACTAACTATACCACTGTAGGTACATAAGCTGCACTTAAGGCGTTTGTGTTGTGAGGCAGAGTAGCCCTCGCTTCTAAACACAAGTTTCACTTAGTTAGAGCGAGCAGACGATGCATTTCAACAGTAGGGTTTTAGGATAGAGTACTTAAGGCGCATACTTGAGCCAATCTGACAGTAATTCCTATTTTATCATATTTTTACGTTTATCATAGGAATTTTTAAAATCCTACGTTCACTTTGTGGTATCTATTATAAGCTATTTTTTAATACCTCTTATATAATTTATCTCATATAGTTTAGGAGGAGATGCAAAAATAGGGTTTGGTGGCCAAAAAGCGCAACTGCGTATCTCTTCCTAAGCTTTACAAAATGAAACTATTACAGAGGCATTAATAAATACCTTATAATAGATAACACAAACTGAACTTAGGATTTTTAAAAATTCCTGCGTTCAACGTAATAATAAGATATAATAGTTGGGGGCGCCACTTTCGCTGGTGTCTGGGCCATAAAGGTAAATTTAACTATATACATTAAGTTATAAGATCTTATTATTTCTGATCTTATTAATTTTAAGTACACGTTAACCTATTTACACCATTTTTGAAAATAAATACTATTATTATTATAACGTATGTACCCAATATATTGAATCATGCACTGCCAGATAATCTGTCTTTTACGTGACTTGTATCACTTGTTTCTAGGAACTTACAATGCCTGTGTGAGTTATAAGAAGGCAATTTTAAATTTTTTGTCGTCTCCAGTTTGGTCTACACATATAAATATTCGTGAATCATATAATATCTAAGTATGTGTATCAACGTCTAATACTTTCGGATTATCAGCATGAGTGTCAAGTTTGGTGTTCAATTTTGTTTTTACGTAGGTATAATTATAAATGCCTATTTATAACTATAAATGCCTACGTAAAAACAAAATTAAACACTAGATTATAATATTTATAATCTATGAAATAACGATTATGGTGGTTGTTGTGATCCATGGTGTCGAACACAAACTCGAGCCCGGTTCCGTATGTTTGTGGTATTTATACCCAGTCGCCCTTCTTGCGAAATATCGCAACTTTGTTCAATTTTTCTTATAGCGAGCGTATTATGAGCAAAGTTGCGATCTGAGTAACATAAGCAGGTCTATTTTTTTTAATGATAGTTAACGTAATTAACCTATCACTAGTGCGGCATTTACAAAGCGGCGGCCATCTTGAAAAATGTCACGATGGCGGCGTCCATGTGCAGCCTAACTAAGGCTGCTACACTGACAGGGTTCAAAAATAAAAAAAAAATATGATTTCTCTGAATTTTTGTATGCGAAGCCCTAGGTTTTATTAATATCCTTTGAACTTGATAAATCATCCTACTAAATTGCATAAAAAGATAAGCTTCTGTTGGTAAATCAAACTTTTTGCCACGAAACCAACCGACGACGGCTGCTAAGCTGAAGTTGAAATGCATCATTTTCCACATTAAACGATGAATGTGTGTAAATTATTGAAAACATACCTTTGGATTTCAACGGTCTTTTTGAGTCGTCGGTTTTTAGTCGTGTTTTGTGTTTTAGTGGATAAAACTAACAGAAATAGATATATTTTGACAAGTTTAAGTTTTTGTTTATTTTATGATTTCTTACTCAATGATTAGTGTAGCTTATTGTGAGGAGAGACTGTATAGATGTAAGTAATTGACTAATTACAAGCCATAATAAAAGTGATTAATGCACTATTTGTTATTTTACTCTCCTCTTTTCGAAAAAACTTCCGTACAAAAGAAAAAAATAACTTTAGATAATAACAAAAATGATCACATGGGTACCTGTGATCGGCTCCTTCAATCCCTACATCGTTCCACCAAACACCCTGTATGATATCATGTGTCAGTACCGTCGTCTAAATGTTCCAGGTCAAGAAAGCAAAAATGGCAAGAGTTCAAGTGAGCCAGGGCTTGTTGGAAGGCGAGCTGCTGGACCTGGTGACAGGAGACGGACAGTACTACAGCTTCAAGGGAATACCCTACGCGGAGCCTCCTGTGGGGAAACTCAGGTTTAAGGTGAGCTTTTGATATCTACTTCTTGAAATTGTCTTGTTCCGAGTACCTAATCCAAAGTCATCAGAAATAAAATAGAGGGTGCTCAAGTGACCAAGTTTAGGTACCACTGTTCGGTGACCCTGGTTAGATTGTCCGTTATCTGGACGTCGTCGTCGGCCCATGACTTTTATAATAATAATAATAATAATAATTCTTTTATTTCAGAATGATATGCATATTTTGTTAGTAGGTAGTTCTTAAATTAAATGTTAGTCACTAAGGTACATATTTATCGCTAATATTAAAATTATCTTAGACTACCTACTACATTTACACTAAATACAGGTGAAAAGGTGTTTCACCTGTCCAAAAGCCATGAGCCTAAATCTATAAACATGGGAAGCATGAACAAAAAAGTGTCACGTTGTTGATGATGTTGTCATCGTACACACACTTGTCTTAAAGCGGGAATCGCAACCGCGTGCGTCGCAGGTGGACCTTCGTCCACCGCTCCGCAGAGGTCGTCAAATATCGAGTCGTTATAAATAGGAAAGAAAATTTAACTTGGCGCTTCATCTAAATACGAATATCTACTAATTAAATGCACATTTTTTTTGCTGCGCTGTTTCATTGTATATTATACTATTACGTTTCTAGCTCCTCGGCCGCCGCTGCCCTGGAATGGAGTGAGAAAGGCGGAACATAGAGCGGTCTGCTTTCAAGAAGATTTCTTCACCGGCGGGATAGTTTTAGGCAGCGAAGACTGTCTATACTTGAACGTTTACACACGAGACCTGAAGCCCAAGTCTCCCCTCCCCGTTATGGTCTTCATCCACGGAGGTGGCTACAAAAGCGGGTCCGGTAAATGTCAACAACTACGGTCCAGACTTCTTGGTGAACCATGGAGTACTCCTAGTCACTATCAACTACAGACTAGAAGCTCTAGGCTTCCTTTTCCTGGATACAGTAGACGTTCCTGGCAATGCTGGCATGAAAGACCAAGTCGCAGCGCTGAGATGGGTCAAAGAAAATATTGCTAACTTTGGAGGAGACTAGATTATAAGAGCAAGGTTTACGAACTGATACAGCTAGAAAACACGGTGCTTACAAATTTAGCAAAATACAGGTAAGTCACACTTCGTATTGCTCCGATTATTTTTAAGGCGAAAACACAACCCACAAGTTGCAATTGCAAGCAATAATTTATAAGACTTTATTTGAAATGACAGCTGTGTGGCGCTGGCTTAGGATTTGCACCACCCTATCTCTTCCCCAGGGTAAGAGGCGACTAATGGATATCCACAGCGCTGCTGCTTGCCCCCCGGTGAACCAGCATTTTAAAATGGAACTCGTTAATTTTAGATACATTTTAAAGTGACAAAATGGGTTCAAACAAGAGCTCATGCCGTCAATATAAAATTGTTCTGTTTGTGAAAATGTACACATTATTACGCGATAAAACTCTCTGTACCTACTGCGTAGGTTATCACCGTTGTCTAATTCAGATAAGTAGGTACTCTCTCTCTATCTCAGTAAAGTAAGTGATCAGATAACACCACAGGTGGATAACACTAATACAAACAAACAGTCATCCAGTTCTAGATGTAGGGTTCTCTGACACAAATATCAGTTTGACGAATTCATTACGGATGTAAGCGGGTTAACTACGAACCTTATTTGTGTGTAGTGCTCGAAGGGATGCGGAACGAGCGCGTCTATAACCGCACTCGCCCTGATGATGTCCCTCATTAAGACATGAAACGTTGGTGTTCTTCCAACACAAATAAGGTTTGTAGTTAACCCGCTTACATCCGTAATGAAAAAATTACCAGTACCTAAGAAATCAAATAATATCCAAAAAAAATCGTCTTAGAAATTACGATGACAGTTACGGCTTACGCACTAAATTCAATTAAATGATGAATAATGTATGTAAAAGAATAATAAATGGATTTATTCTTGTTTTTTTACTTTTTTTTTGTAATGATAAGAACCAGAATATATTGCATCTAAATCATTAGGCTTTTCTTCAAAAGCCTACCCAAATTTGATATAGGTACAATCAAGCAATAGGGTATATGCATGGATATTTCTAATCGATTATTTAGGTTAATACATAAACGAAAAAAAATATAACACCCAAAAAAAATTTAATTATTGAGGTAAAAAACTAAGAGTGTAGACACTCAGTTTCGGGTGATAAAAGCGCTGCCATGTTAGCCATTGCATTTTTTGACGTCACGGATCATCAAGTTCAAGTAAACTCTAACTTCATGTCCTACAAAAATGTTCAAGTATGACGTCACGCTTCACGTGCCAATAGCGTTGCGTTTAGACATTTTGCTATTGAGACTTAAAATATCTACTTTTCAATGATTAAATTTCACAATAAAAACATCATTAAATACAAAAATATATATACAGATATATTTCTATATCAATAGAGAATACGCAAAAAAAATATTAGCTTTTTTGAAGTCACATGCATATTTGTTAAGTGACCAGTTCCTTAATAAGTACTTATCTACCTACTCTTAGTTCAAATATCATTATCATGCCATGACCGTGACAAAGCAATTTAGTGCCATCTCTCAAATCACCGTTTGGTTCGCATTTATTATCATTAATGGCAAAATATTTGTGGTACGCTTTTATATTATCATGCTGATAGATGACTGGTTTTATTTCAAGTATTTATAGCGTATCTATACAGTACTCAATCAGAGTTCATCCAAAGTTTGTGCGGATCGATCCTCCGGCTTTTCTTATTTTGTAAGATTTACACATCATACAATTTCTTTATAATTCTACCCGTTAAATTTAAGTTATTTAGCTTTGATACCACCACATAAACTAACTTATCATACTTATCAACTACTTACTAACCCATCAAAGCTGTGTGTTGAGTTGGGGTGGTGCAAATTCTAAGCCGGCACTCATAGAATTTACACCACCCCAACTCGTCCCGCGGGTGTCGTGAGAGGCGACTAAGGGCAATCCACAACCCTTCTATCACCGAACTGCGATCCCCAATCAGCATGCCCAGCGTGGGGATTCTGGTCATTACCCCCATGAGATAAAAGCCAATTAAGTGGTTATCAGGGGGAGGCCTGCGTAATAAAGGCTGTTGAGGTTGAGGTATCATGCTATTCATACAATCCATCACACAAATGAAATTTTTTCGCCCTCTGAGTTTTTAATAATCTTAGACGTAGAAGTTTCTCGCACCAATTTACTCTGTGCCTCAATTATATAAACGAAAGTAGTTCTGCCTGACTGTCTGTTACTTTAGTCTGGTAGATGGTATTCCGGGGATGAACATAGGCTACATTTTATCCCGGAAAAGCCGTGGGTACAAACTAGTCCTTACTAAGTATATATCCATACCCAAAAGGCTGTCCGAACACAAGATATAATTGTTAAATTATCTTAATGTAATTTATGATTTTATCTGGTATTTATTGCGCACCTCTATGTATATTTATGACGCCTACGTTTCTACTGTCGTTGCACCACGATCGCTGTAACGCGGTATTAAGCGCATGTTAATATATCGCAAAAGTATAAAAAGTAAAGTTATTTACAACGGTTTATTTACCATTATAAGAATTTTGAGCTTTCCAATATTTCGGCACAGTTTCATGCGCCATGATCACGGTAAATAACTTTAGTATTAATAACTATGATGGATTTAAAAGTTTTATAGTAAAAAAGTTTTTTCTAAATGTTTCAGGTAAAACAAAAAACATGGCCAGAGTTCAAGTGAGCCAGGGCTTGTTGGAAGGCGAGCTGCTGGACCTGGTGACAGGAGACGGACAGTACTACAGCTTCAAGGGAATACCCTACGCGGAGCCTCCTGTGGGGAAACTCAGGTTTAAGGTGAGCTTTATATTCTTCTTATTACGGCCTGAAGTATCCAACTGGTATAACATTAATAAGAACAAAATGTACTAGATATTTTTTTCTGTTTTTTCATTCTTCCATAAAGTAATTCACTTTTCCAGGCTCCTCGTCCACCTCTGCCATGGAATGGAGTGAGGAAAGCAACAGAACACGGATCAGTGTGCTTTCAAGGAAATATTTTCACCGGCGCGATCTCAGGCACTGAGGACTGCTTGTATTTGAACATTTACACGCGCGACCTGAAGCCCAAGTCTCCACTACCAGTCATGTTCTTTATCCATGGAGGTGGCTACAAAAGTGGTTCCGGTGATGTGAACGCTCTTGGTCCAGACTTCTTGGTGAACCATGGAGTACTTCTTGTTACCATCAACTACAGACTGGAAGCACTAGGCTTCCTCTGCTTGGATACAGTAGACGTTCCTGGCAATGCTGGTATGAAGGACCAAGTCGCAGCGCTGAGATGGGTCAAAGAAAATATTGCTAACTTTGGAGGAGACGCCTCGAACATTACGGTGTTCGGAGAGAGTGCCGGTGGCGCTTCCACTGTACTGCACATGGTTTCACCAATGACTAAGGGACTATTCCAAAGAGCTATTCCTATGAGTGGAGTGCCGGATTGTGACTTCTCAGTAGCGTACAGACCTCGTGAAAGAGCGTTCACACTTGGCAAACTTCTTGGAAAAGATACGCAAAATCCCGAAGAGCTATTAGAGTTCTTACAAAAAGTTCCAGCCGAAAAATTGATATCTACAAACCCTACAATTATATCATCTGAGGAACTCACAAACAACATACTGAAGATGTATCACTTTACACCGGTTATCGAAAAAGATTTCGGACAAGAGCATTTTTTGACTGAGCCAGTTTTTGAAGCGATAGCCAACGGTCGAATCCACAATGTGGATTTGCTTATTGGTCACACCAGTGAGGAAGCCCTGATATGTACGCAAATTTTCGTAGATAAATATATTCCCCAGCACAATAGGCATCTTGAATTGCTTGCCCCTAGGAAGCTCCAGATCAAATGCAACCCCGACACGCTTCTCGACGTTTCGAAGAAAATCAGCAAATACTACTTCAACAACAAACCGATTGATAAAAACACCATTAAGGAGTACATCAAATACTCTAGCGATGCTTGCTTTGTTTACGATATTCACAGATTTATACGTAAATTGCCAAAGACTGGCAAAAACAAAAGGTATTTCTACAGATTCTCTTGCCTCTCTGAACGAAATATCTTTGGCAAGATAGGTGCTGATTACGGGGTCTTCGGTGCATCTCATGTGGATGATTTGATGTACCTGTTTGACCCAAAGGAATACAACTTGCCTCTTGATAAGAACAGCAAAGATTATAGACTGATCCAGCTAACAAACAAAGTATTCACCAATTTTGCTAAATATGGGTAAGTCAGTTACATTTGGATAATTATGAAGATTAGCAACATGTCATGCTTTTTAAACCAAATACGAGAATAGGTAAGCGGTCCGGCACAGAAAACAGAAGTGTCTATCAGTTAAACTCCGAATCATAGTAGATTTGCTGATGATCCAACTAACAGGCATTTCGTACAGGTTACAAAGAATGTTCAGTATGCTCCATTGAAAAATATCATATTGAGAATAGCACGAGCGGACATTACAGTTGACCCTAATTTAGGTTATTGATTTTGATAATGATGCTCTGACGACTAATTTTACAGTAACCTATTTCCTGTTCATATTCCTAGGAAAATTTCTGGAGTTTATATTAGAGAACTCCAGTGTCTAGATAAACCTAATTTAGGATTTAAGACCCTACTTACTATAACAATGTATCATTCATAAATCAATAAACGTATCTATCTATCTATCTATGTATCTATTCTGTCTATAAAACTAAAATTTAAATAGTTAGATACGCCCTTTCGGCCAACAACTGTGGCGTTGTCTTTGAATGCGTGCGACGAACGCACACTATGAGTAGATCAAATATGTGTTCTTTTTTTTCAATAAACCTAACTGATAATATTGTCATTTATTAATTAATCACATTGCACGAACTTTTTGAACAAGCACTCCAAAAAAGTACACAATTCACTGATTCCAAGTGAGTAAGCTCACTCACTTCGCTTGGCAAACGAATAAATTTTTAGAAAACTATAAGTAATACCTAGATTTTTAGTATTCATTATTTTTTAATTTATCAATTATCACATCATAGCAGGTTTCTTTTTTAAACCTAAGGCGATAATGGTCCTATTCATTCAAAAGGTATAAGTGACGACTGTATGAAAAAGACTATGGTCTCATCTCATCGTCATCTCCGATGCCATCGTATTAGAAAATAATCATGCTAATTTCTGTTTCAGTACTCCTACTCCTGACGCCTCCCTTGGCCTGACCTGGCCGGAGTACGATGCCTCCAGCCGTCAGTTCGTGGACATCGGAGACCAGGTCACGGCCGGAGCTGATCCTTACGCTGATGTCTACGACTTTTGGAAGGGAATCTTTGAGTTTGCTGGTGTTGACTTTTAGGGAATGTGATCAAACTAAAAGTGGAACTCTAAAAAGTTCCATATTTAGTTTGTTATTTAATTTTATAATGAACATTATTTTAAAAGCTTTAGGTTCAATATTTTTTAAATGTACAGGGTGTCTCAAAATTAGTGGATAAATGTGAAGATGTTTGTGCGGGCGCAAAGGTCAAATTTGAGCTGTTTTGATTTTTTTGTTTCACTTTGGCACAAACACTTTCGACTCACTATGGGACACCCTATATAAACAGCTACGCAAAATCATTATCTATCCTTGTTATATATGATAATATATTTTCAAAATGAATTACGTCGTTTTTATAATAATTAAAAGTACCTAAGTATATTTGTTGCACTTCTCACACAAAGTGTATTTTTTTTAAGGAAAAACTTCTTTAGCCGCCTTATGCACCGAAATATTTTTAACAATCGAAGACATTAGGAGGGTTTTGAATTTTTATGAAGAAAAAAAAAAGTACTAAATATCTCGATAGATGGCAGGGCCGTCGATTGGCATTTGTGTATATCAATGTAAAATTAAAGGAAAACAAACAATAATTAATATATAATTATGCTTAATTAGCAACACAAACTAGAATCTTGAAAAGTTGGTTTTCCTTTTATTTGACATTAATATACTCAAATTGCCAATTGAGACACTGCCATCTATCAAGGAATAAGGAACTAATTTTCTTTTTTCAAATGCAAACCGAAAACCCCTCTCTAACAGCACCATGGACGAAGGAAATTACCTTCCATCCTATTGAATTTGACAGAGAAATTTGTGTCAAATCGACCCAATTAAAAATAGTTATGTAGTTGTATTCTCTTTGGGTATCTGGGTTAGATAAGTTATTGTACAAGTTATTGTATTCTCTTTGTTATTGTATTCTCTTTGATTGTATTCGTGAATTGCTACTCGTATTGTATTTGGCTATTTCTCTCTATTGTTTCAAGTTATTGTATTCTCTTTGTATTGTTTGAATTAGCCAAAGAGAATACAATAACTTCGTAAGAGAATTAGCTTGTTTTACGAAGTCACGTTTGCTTATACTTCGAATTCTCATGTTACCTACACAATCATTTACAGAATGGCTTGGCTATTTAGACCATGGACAGAGTTTGTGAGCAAATGATTTGGTGGAGCATGTATACTTGCGGTGAAGCAGGTTCTTTGACACAAATAACACTGAGAACGAAACTGGAATGACTGGATTTAAGGCGAATAAGTATTTTCGACTCCGCTTCTTAGATGCGAATCTAGCGGCTCACGAAGTAATTGTATTATCTTTGCTAGCGGCTTGAAGAATATGGGAACGAGAGCTTCGATATTTCGCACGTTTTTTATAAAATATGTTTCTATACGATATTTCAAGGTATCGCCCTCCGACCATTATTGCAAACGAAATGTAAGTATAATATAAAAAAAATTGTCGTAACTCGATCGCACTTCCACAAACGCGAAGGTTTGTATTCGTTGTGCTGGGGCCACACACACTACCGGCTCATCGTCGTGATAAATCTCGCGATAACTATCGAATAATGACACGAACGTAGTGTAGCCGCTTCAACGCAATAATTTTTGCGATGTCTCTTCATGTATCGCCACTCGAGCTATCGCCTAACGTCAAACGGCTATGTGAATGCTCTTGTTAAATCATAATTAAAGATTATTTATGGGATATTTATCGCGTAACTTTTTGTTTTGTTCAATCGTCCCGTTACAACGTCGATAGAAACTTAGGGGAAATAAAAACAAAAGGGCACGTGGTAATATAATACCCAATATATAATAATTTATTATGTTAACAAACTGTGAAAGTTTAAAAACTTGTAAAATTATCATGGGAAGTCTAGTACTCCAAAGTTCAACGTCCAACATCGCGATAATTATCGGCATTTCTCGGTAGTGTGGCCCCAGCATTAGGTGAGAAGGGCAATCATTCCATCAACGATACTGCTCGCCTTAATGCCCGAAGAGACTTACTGTTAGCAAACGAAGGAAGCCATAATAAGCTAGCTACAAAAGTATTGTAGTTTACATAACACTTTAAGATTATCAGTAGTGATTGTTGCAGTTTTTTAAACTAGTCAAGTTTGTTGTTTTTTTTCACAGCAAAAAGTAACTATTACATTTTATCCGGTGAGTAGAGTGTTTAATGAACTTCACTTTTATATTTTTCTCCTCTGCTTAGGTATACGTTCGTTTCCCTTCGATTTAATGTTTTAATTATTCGTATTTAATTACTTTGTTTCAATTTGTTCAACATCATCTATGTACCAATACTAACTATACCAATGTACATAAGCTGCACTTTAGGGGTTTGTGAGGCAGAGTAGCCCTCGCTTCTAAACACAAGTTTTACTTAGTAAGAGCGAGGAGACGATGCATTTCAACACTAGGGTTTTAGGGTAGAGTACTATACTTAAAGGTAAATTAAACGCTATACATTAAGATATTAGATAATATGATCAAATTAGTTTTACGCTGTTAACCTGTTGAAGCCATTTTTGAAAATAAATACTTTATAATTATTACGTATGTACCTACTATATCTAATCATGCACTGTCAGGTAATCTGTTTTTTACGTGACCGGTATCACTTGTTTCAAGGAACTTACAATGCATATTGCTAGCCTGTGCGAGTTATGAGATGGCAATTTTCACTTTTTTGTCGCCTCACAGTTTGTTCTATACATATAAATATTCATGAATCATATAATATCTAAGTATGTGTATCAACGTCCATTACTATCGGATTATCAGCATGACTGAAAATTTTGTTTTTACGTAGGTATTTATCACCTATCGAATAAAAGCTCGAGCCCGGTTTCGTACTTCTGTGGTAGTTATACCCAGTCGCATATCTTCATGCATAATATAGCGCATCTTAGTTCCATTTTAGTTCTGAGTTGATCTGAGTGGCATTAACAGCTCTACGTTTTTTAATGATAGGTATAGTTTACATTTCTTCATGATAAAAAAAATAAATTTTTGACAAGTTTGTCTTTGTTTATTTTATGATATCTTACTCAATGATTGGTGTAGCGTAATGTGATGAGAGACTGTATAGTACCGTCTTCGTCTAAATGTTCCAGGTTAAGAAAGCTAAAATGGCAAGAGTTCAAGTGAGCCAGGGCTTGTTGGAAGGCGAGCTGCTGGACCTGGTGACAGGAGACGGACAGTACTACAGCTTCAAGGGAATACCCTACGCGGAGCCTCCTGTGGGGAAACTCAGGTTTATGGTGAGCTTTTGATACCTACTTCTAGAAATTGTCTTGTCACCGTCTAAGATTAACTTATTCGTAAACTTGCGGACGTGAAACTCGCGGATGCATGCGAGTTCCATCCAACCGATCCGATTTTACCAATTTTTTTTCTATCGACTCGCGGGCACGTGGTAATCAATGCTCTGTACAGTAAGATAAATATATTAAAACTGCCAAAACGACGATAATATTGTAGCAGATTACCTAATCCAAAGTACTAGGTCATCAGAAATATAATAGAGGGTGCGCAAGTGACCAAAGTTAAGGTACCCGTTGTAAATCGGTGGCCACTGTTCGTGACCATGGTTAGATTGCTCATGGCTTTTGGACAGGTGAAAAGGTGTTTCTTCCTTAAAGTGAGTTGGTGGCCAAAAGGAAAACCATGTTCAACAAAAAAAAAGGTTTCCTTAGATTTTATCGAGAGATTTTTGGTTACCATAGTTATGGGGAATTTCTCAGAAATCAAATGATATCCCAAAAATGTTCACCTTCGACGGGACTCGAATCCGCGTCCTCCCCTCGTTCGGGAATGTATACATTTTTGGGATAATATTATTGAATCGCTTACTCATTCTATAAGACAAATCATACTTTTTATAACTCATGCAATATCAATCACAATGCAGCCAATTAAGTCGTGAGAACAAAACGTCCCAACGTTAATTGTTTGTTTACCTTATGTCTACAAAGTTGAACTAAATAAGCAAAATTTGTTAGTATAAAAACTTGTTTACACTTTAAAAAATTACAAATATTTGAGTTTTTTGACGTGATAAAGTCAATTAAATCGATGAACACGGATAGCATGTACAAAATAGTTTCACGTTGTTGATACTTTTGTCATCGTACACACACTTGTCCTAAGGCGGGAATCGTACCTGCAACCTCCTGCATCGCAGGTGGACCTTCGCCCACCGCGCCGCAAAAGTCGTCAAATATCGAGTCGCTATAAGTAGGAAGGAAAGTTTAACTTGACCCTACATCTAAATATGATAATTTGTACTAATTGTATTTGCTGCGCTGTTTCATTGTATATTACACTATTACGTTTCAGGCTCCTCGGCCGCCGCTGCCCTGGAATGGGGTAAGAAAGGCCACGGAACATGGAGCGGTCTGCTTTCAAGAAGATATCTTCACCGGCGAGATAATTTTAGGCAGCGAAGACTGTCTATACTTAAACGTTTACACACGAGACCTGAAGCCCAAGTCTCCCCTCCCCGTCATGGTCTTCATCCACGGAGGTGGCTACAAAAGCGGGTCCGGTAATGTCAACAACTACGGTCCAGACTTCTTGGTGAACCATGGAGTACTCCTAGTCACTATCAACTACAGACTAGAAGCGTTAGGCTTCCTCTGCCTCGATACAGTAGACGTTCCTGGCAATGCTGGCATGAAGGACCAAGTCGCAGCGCTGAGATGGGTCAAAGAAAATATTGCTAACTTTGGAGGTGACGCCTCGAACATTACGGTGTTCGGAGAGAGTGCCGGTGGCGCTTCTGTTTCGTTCCATATTGTTTCACCAATGTCTAAAGGGTTATTCCAAAGAGCCATTTCTATGAGTGGAGTGCCAGATTGTGACTTCTCAGTAGCGTACAGACCTCGTGAAAGGGCGTTCACACTTGGAAAACATCTCGGAAAAGATACTCGAAATACCGAGGAGCTATTAGAGTTTTTACAAAATGTTCCAGTTGAAAAATTGATATCTACAAACCCTACAGTTATATCATCTGAGGAAATCACAAACAATATACTGAAGATGTATCATTTTACACCGGTTATTGAAAAAGATTTTGGGCAGGAGCATTTCTTGACTGAACCAGTTTCTAAAGCGATAGCCAACGGCCGAATCAACAATGTTGATGTGCTCATTGGCCACACTAACCAGGAAGTCCTGATTGGAATGCCGCTTTTCATAGATAATTATATCGCTCAGTACAATAGGCATCTTGAAATGGTTGTCCCTAGGAAGCTCCTGATCAAGTGCAATCCCGATACGATTCTCGAAGTTTCAGATAAAATTCGCAAGTTCTACTTCAAGAACAAGCCAATTGACAAAGACACCATCAAAGAGTTCGTGAATTACGCCAATGATTCTTGCTTTGTTTACGACATTCAAAGATTTGTACGTAAATTACCGAAAACCGGCAACAACAAGAGATATCTCTACAGATTCTCTTGCCTTTCTGAACGAAATATATTTGGAAACTTAGGAGCGCCCTACGGAATCTACGGTGCCTCTCATTTGGATGATTGCCTATACCTCTTTGATCCAAAGGATAAGAACTTGCCTTTAGACAAAAACAGCAAGGCTTATCAACTGATACAGCTAGTGAACACGGTCTTCACCAATTTTGCTAAATATGGGTAAGTCACGTTTTATTATAACCCATGGCACTTTGCTTTTAACATCTCTAGCGACCAAAGGCAGGAGATAGCTCAGGACCGTGCCAAGTGGCGTCGGTTTATCCACGAAGACCAATCAGAGCATGATAATACCTACGACGGTTTTCCTTGTTGAAAGATCAAACGTATGAGGCGCCATGACCGGCCCTCAAACCTTCGACCAACTGGGGGTGCACATACACTGTGCACGTACACTTGTAGCGTGTGTGGTCAAAACATTCTATCTCGTATCGGTCTGCAGTCAGGAACGCAAGTACCGTCGTTGCATCTGTAAAAGATGATTGAGCATCGCGTTGCTTAAATCATATTTTACAGATCATCATCATCATCATCATCAGCATTATATTAGTCCACTGCTGGACATAGGCCTCCCCTAATGAGCGCCATAGCGCCCTGTCTTCAGCTTGACTATTTATACATATATTTTACAGATGGAAAGGACTAATTATTATTAACGTCATTTATTATTAATTTAAGTACTCATATAAAACGGTTTTAAAAACAAATGATATTCATTTAATGATTTTGTAGCGACAGAAGCTATTGATAAATATGGAATTGAACCCGCAGGGTGGATCTTCACCCGCTACGCCACTGAGAAAGATAGATAGATAGATTATAACTTTATTGCACCATCAATACATTACAAAAACAATGAAATTACTGCTAACTAATCTAGAGTGGTACAATCGGCGGCCTTATCGCTTACAGCGATCTCTTCCAGGTAACCTTTGGATGGATAGGATCGGTACGTTTAGAAGCTGACGGTGGCGTAATTGATGACTGAGGTCGTCGTATAGCGGTTAATTTTATTTTTCCAGTACTCCAACTCCTGATGCCTCGCTCGGCCTGACCTGGCCGGAGTACGATGCCTCCAGCCGCCAGTTCGTGGACATCGGAGACCAGCTCACGGCTGGAGCTGATCCTTACGCTGATGTCTACGACTTTTGGAAGGGAATCTTTGAGTTTGCTGGTGTTGACTTTTAGGGTATTATGTATCATATTCGATATCATATCAGCATGGTTGCTGATATGATATGATATGATATGATATGATATCGTATTAAATTATCGCTATGGGTACTCCAAGCATTATGCTGAGAGTTATGTGTCCAGATTAGTGTGATACTTTTTGGTAGGCTTAAAACATTTTTTTTATTTCATATTAAGATTTCCATAAGTATTTTGTTTATCTATTAAGTACCTAAGTTGATATTTTTCTTAATTTTTTGTCTCAATAAACAAAATCAGGTTCTCCATATCAAGAATATACCTACTGCATTCAATCGTGTTTCAATAGTCCATCATCCTCAACCTCAACCTCAACAGACTTTATTGGTTCACTGCTGGACGCAGGCCTCCCTGATATACCTACGCCTTATTGGGTTTTATCTTATCGGGAGTAATGCCCATAATCCTCACGCTGGGCATGCGGGTTGGGAATCGTAGTTCGCTGGTGGAAGTGTTTTGCAGGTGGCGCTGCTGCTTGCCCCCGGCGGATATCCCTTAGTCGCCTCTTACGACACCCGCGGAAAGAGTTGGGGTGATGCAAGTTATAAACTAGCACTACACCGCTATCATCATCATCATCATCATCATCCTATTTTATATGTGTCATTGTTTGGTGGCCTTCAAAATGGTAGGCTTTATACACTAGAAAAATTAAGGTTTTGGTTATTATAGTTTTTATAGTTGTATTGTTAATTTCTAAGAAGTCAACTACAGTCCGTATGAAGTCCTAAAGATTTTCAACTACTACGTCACTTCATAGTGTTGTTTATTTTCACATTCCCATCCTAAGGAAAGGACGCGGATTCAATTCCTGTCGAAGTTGAACATTATTCGGATATTATTTGATTTAGGTACTAGATAACTTGTCAAGCTACCTAATCAGATGATGCTCTTACGTTTGAATTGCCAAACAATAGAACCAGGGTCTCGTGCAAATATGAAAATACAGGCATAGAATAGGTAAGGTACGGTAGCAAATATACATACATATATACATTATACATAGATAATCCCTGTTCCAATATTAGCTAGTAAATTATTATTCCGAGCCCTGGCAAATTCCATAAACTAGCAAACCCAATTTCGTTACAATCGCGATGGCGCCTACAAAATCAATATTATCATCAAAATTTCAATCTACTCTTCTATATTAGTAATATGTATTACCGAGCTAAAGTTTGTCTGTACTTAATCAGTCGCAGCCTCGCAGGCAGTAACTGCCATTATTCGGTACTTCTCGGATAACCTTGTCTACCTACTTGGAGCCTTGAAAAATTGAAAGAACCGTGATAAAGTAGGTAATAATATAATAATAATAATAATATTTATTTATTAAAATAAAGGTCTTATAAACAATACAAAGTATGTGTACTTCTAGTCTAAGTATACTATAGACCTATTTCACTTGTTAGTTTCGACACCTCGCTCTAACTAAGTTCAAGACTTGTGATGTAGACGCGAGGGCTCTCTACCTCGGTAAGTTAGTAGGTTACACTATTTTTGACTTATGTATGTACAATGTAAAAACGTTAAGAAAACTATTCTACTTTAAAACTATCATAGTTTGGTGAATGCATTACGGATGCAAACAACACAAATAAGGTTTGTAGTAAACCCACTTACATCCGCAATGAATCTAAGAAAACTGTTCATAACTATTATTTATTATCCTATATTAAAGTTAAGCCAAAAGTAAAATACAGTGTGTATGTGTGAGTGTGAAGTTGTGTGGGTGTGTGTGTGAGTGAGTGGAGTATGAGTTGACTATGTTGACTACGTGTTAACCAATTGTTTTTAATAGGCTTTCTGTTTCATCATAGTTTAGGTTTATTAAATATAATTTTAACTTATTTTTGCGTTGTCTGTAGTTTAAATCTTTAATATCTATATATTTGCTTATGTTGTTATACATGTATGGATCTAAGAAACGAAAATGTCTTTGTGCTAGCGACGTGGTACAATTAGCTATTTTATATATTCTGTCTTTTCGTCGTTTGTTCTCTATTTGTGAGATTTGGTACCTTGAGATAGCCGCAAACCGGTAGATATGGGTATTATATTACATCCCAACTGTTTTTAGAATCCATCCACATCCACAGCCTGTATCGGTCCACTGCTGGACGCAGGCCTCCCCCTGATAAACGCCTTTTTGGTGTTTAACTCATGGGGGGTAGTGCCCATAATCCCCACGCTGGGCATGCGGGTTGGGGATCGCAGTTTGGTGGAAGATTTGTTCTGCAGGGGGCGCTGCTGCCCGCCCCCCAGAAGTAGTCGCCTCTTACGACATCCACGGGAAGAATTGGGGTGGTGCACCACACGGCACGATTTAGAATCCATACATAGGTCATAAAAAAAAGCAAAAATATTCGACTTCAATAGGACTCAAACCCACGTCCTCACCTCAGTACGGGGATGTGATAACCTCTATACTTGTAGTGGAGAGGACGTGGGTTCGATTCCCGTCGATGTTAAATTATTTTTGGCTATTATTTAATTTTGTAGAAACTACACGTAAACTATTATTACTTACTAAAAAAAATATTTTAACTGATTTTAGGTAAGGATGTAGACATCCATCTAGCACGGAGTATTTGATACGGAAAGAAATAAGGTATAATAATAATAATATTTAGAGTGCCTTACTTATAAAGTAAGCAAAGTGACTGCACTCAGGCATCAGTGATGTGATGGCTTGATGAGCGAGATATGCCTTTATATCTGTTTCGCTTACACATGAAGCCGGATTCTCGAATCTACGCAATGTTTATCTTTTGTTCAGAGCTTTCCCGTGGTTCACCTATTTTGTCCACCTGGTGGACCACGGGTAAACATATTCTTCCGTGGTCCACCAGGTGAACTAATATTGTTTATAATTATCGATCAGAAAAACAATGTAGCTAAGCAAATCAGTGCTAAATCAGACGCTGTCGTAACTGTTTGACGAACCGCTGAATAGACGAAACGCGATTTGGACAAATCGCTTTTTGGACAAACTGCTAACAAACCGCTGTTACAGTTTGTTCATCAGATAGGATGCAAGTGACAGTCAGTGAAGGTATACTGGAAGGAGAGCTCGTGAAAAATGAACTGGCGGAGTTCGTCAGCTTCAAGGGCATTCCTTTTGCCGCGCCTCCGGTGGGGGAACTGAGGTTCAAGGTTGGTCGTGGTTTGATGTTTATTTATTTGAGTGACAGAGTTAATAAAAGTTAACGTAGGTATCTATAGTGCTGATTGCTGAGTGTGTACTGTCATACTGCTTACAACAAAGTTTGCGTTACTCATTTTTAAAACAAAGTTTGTTTAAAAAATGAGTAACGCAAACTTCAAGATGAAGTGACAGTGTGACAGCGCTCTAAACGGGAGCGCTGTCACATTTTCTAAGAAAATGAAAATAGATTAACGCAATTATTAGTAAACAGTAAGACAGTCGATGGTAGTTCACATTCAGCATACAGAGTTCCTCTACATTACTTACATAATTATACTTACTCAAATAACATATCATAAATAACTTACAAATAGGTACTATATGTATAGGTAAGATGGCTAAACCTAATCTCCAAGATTGCTCAGATTACTCATATAAAAAAAATATTTAAACATATTTCGTAATCAAAAACACTTTTTGTAGTAATGGACAATAATATCTTGGATTGGATATTAAATGACTTTCTTATCAAGACTTATCTTGAAAATCGATGATAATGCAGCTCCATTTAAATTTGTTCAAAACTCCACACCGATTACAAATGTCTTACTGAACTTCCCATTTTTTTGGTTTCAGGCCCCCGAACCGCCAGCAGCATGGTCTGGTGTTCGCAGCGCCAAGAAGTTCGGTTTCGAAAGCTTCCAGTTCGATCCCTTAATGGGACCTGGACACCCAGTCGGCTCTGAAGACTGCCTCTACCTCAACGTCTATACCCCAAGCCTCAAGCCTTCCACGCCTACACCAGTCATGGTGTTCATACATGGCGGAGCGTTCCTCTGGGGCAGTGGCAACGACGATCTCTACGGCCCAGAGTTCCTCGTCAAGAAAGGAGTGATCTTCGTCACGATCAACTACAGACTTGAAGCCCTTGGGTTCCTCAGTCTAGACACAGAAGACATCCCCGGCAACGCTGGTTTAAAGGACCAAGTCGCTGCGTTCAGATGGATTAAGAAAAATATTGGTTGTTTGGGCGGAGATCCGGAAAATATTACCATTTTCGGAGAGAGCGCTGGAGGAGCCAGTGTCAGCTTACACCTAGTTTCTCCCATGACCAAGGGTCTCTTTAAAAGAGCTATCTGCATGAGTGGCTGCCTCAATAACTCGTGGGTTTGAAGTTCGAGAGAAGACGTTAAAATTAGCAAAAAAACTCGGCTGCAACTCGGAGGATGACAAAGAGTTGTATGAATTCTTTAAAAAAGTGCCAAAGAAAAACTAGTTAGCCTCGATTTACCGGTAGTCAAATAAGATGGTTTAGTTGGAATGGCATTCGGTGTTGTAAACGAAAGAAAATATGGGGAGAACGAAATATTTTTCAATGAAAATGAGTGTGATATTTTAAAACACGGGATTCACGAAGGTGTAGAAGTAATGACAGGCTACACGAGCGACGAAGGCATTATTGCAATGGCCCAAGGTATAAGTATTCAAAATTTGTTGACAGAAGCAACTGAGTTCAAACAGTTTTTCACTCCCACGTCTATCAGAAGAAACTGTAACATCAAAACTCAATTGGAAGCTGGGAGAAAGTTAAGTAAATTTTATTTGGAAAGCCCATTGCAACACATAAAGATTCTGATAGGATTTTTAAGTTTCTGAGTATGGATTCTTTTGTTTACGGTACCATTCTGTTTGGTCAACACTTGTCACGGAAAAGCAAGGTATATTTATATAAAATGGGTTGCAACACAGAAAGAAATATTATGAGCGATTTTTACAAAATTCGAGACTCATTGGGAGGAAAGAAGGTGACTTGCCATGCTGACGACTTGTTATACCTCTTCCCGGTGAAACTGGCCCAATTGAAGGTGGAAAAAAATTCAGAAGCTGAAAAGTTGATTGATCAAATAACAGCGCTGTGGACCAATTTTGCTAAGTTTGGGTAAGTTCTTTAGATTCAACTATGTAACCGTTTTGTTATAATTTTCCATGACACATATTCTCTAGCCTCCCCGGATAAGTACCTGTGGGCCTTCTCTTTTCATTTGGGGGTAATGCCATAGATGTCCTATTAAACTGTAACTTTCTATATTCTACAGAAACCCCACTCCTGACAGCAGCCTGGGCGTCCAGTGGACACCTTTCACAGTGGACAACCAACATTACCTGGACATCGGCAACCAGTTGAAACTCAAACAGAACCCGGAGAAAGAAGACATGACTATCTGGGATGAAGTCATAAAAAATTTCATGCCTAATAATACTTTTAAAATATGAGTTCCGAATGATTATGATTATATGAGTTCTGAATATAAACAGAAAAAAAGATTTATTTTGTGTTTACAATCTCCTGATCTTTTTCATTTTAGAATTAAAAAACCTTGCATAACACTGTGGCTAAGAAATAATATAAAGAGATGCAGCTCAAGTTCCATTCATGGAGAATATTTTGTACGTATGAATAGATACTTATTGTTTGAGAAATGACATCATTAGGTAGGTCCTAATAGGAATTAGAAGCAAACTACTAGTATAATTTCTTCCTCGATACAGGTTTAGCACAGTGAGGAAGTTGACGAATTACTAATTAACTTTAATTACTGATTGACTATTTGAATTCGCTCAGTAAATTATAAAAAAAATATTTTTATACAAAATTCCTATTTCATGTATTTTGTATTATTTGCTGCAATAAATATTTTTTCAATCAAGATCCCTAATGTGTATTGTCTTATACGTGGATTGAAGTCGTAAAGATTACTTTTTTAACCGACTTCAAAAAAAAGGAGGAGGTTTTCAACTGGACTGCATTTTTTTATGTTTGTTACCTCAGAACTTTTGACTGGGTGGTTCAATTTTCATCATTCTTTTTTATATCAAAGCTAGGTTATTCCCGTGTACACGGGCACATTTTAATTTGGTCCAGTTCTGACAATGGGATCCATGACAAATGCATGAAAAAACAACATATGAACACAAATAAATAATAATAAAACATAAAATAATATAGAGATAATAAAGGATAGTTATCATTCACATTTTCAATAAGATAAGACAGAATGTAACATAATACGGGCACGTAGAAATAAAAGTCATCATTCACTTAAGTAATAAAAGTCATCATTAACGGAAACAACTAGTACTTACTTCTTACTTATACTACACAAACTATACTTATACTACATTAATTTAATGATGACAACATTCACAATGACTTGCTAAAGTTTCCTCGGGTGATTATTTCGTAATAAATAGGTACAAACGGCGTTAAATTGATATGGGCGTCCAGAGTCATCAAAATAATCTGAAAAACATAAAAATGATTTGATATACACAGTTCGAATCATCTTGTTGTTGATGATGAGACCATACAAGATGTTTGAAATATCTTACTACTCATTGTTTCATATTTATAAAAGCAGTTTCAAAAATATCTTAGTAAACAAAGCTCTCATCTGACATTTCAAGTATTTAGATAAAAGATAAGATAAGATAAAAATCATTTATTTTACCCAAAGACATAAAAAGTAGGTACAAATGGTACATGCAATAATAAAAACTAATAAGTACTTAAATCTAAAAATTTCTTATACATTGGGTAAAAAGGGACTATAGCTCAGCATTTTGCAGTATAAGGCAAGTGCCCAATACTGCGCTGGTTTTCAGTTAGGGTCCTTATGAGTGACGAAAAACATTACACAAAGATGACAACTACAAACTTAACATAGACAAGGTATAATAAAATTTAATTAATACAATCAAAAAACATCACAAGGCAAAATAACACAAAAACAGCGATTAATTAAATAAAATAAAACTATCATTTTAATTGTACGCATTGGTAAGTGAGCTTTCGAGCTGGCAGCCCGATTTTGGTACCAACATAAGAACAAAAAATTATAATTTTCCAACCACTACCAACATACGCGACAGAATTTGGACGTACGCCGCTAGCGTCGTTCGGCGCGGTATTTATTTTTGCTTGTAGTCAAATATAGTAATAGAGTAATTTTAATTATATTATGGAAGGCTTGTGGCGAACTGGTTTCACTTTGCGTCAGCGTAGAGATAACAATTTGATGGACAAGTGAATGATTATGTGGTTTACTGACGCCGCCACCGCCATTTCAGCGGGACAAACTATTTCGTAAGTACCTATACAACGTTCGTATCAGCAGAGTATCAGCTATGCCTCTTCTATGCCTGTAGGACTTTCTGTTCCGTGAGTAGGAGTTTCTTGAACTGACTTCTAAAAGTGTACAATGATCTTGCAGCTCGTACCGGTGGTGGGATATTGTTCCAACTTCTGGAAGCCGCATATTTAAAGGATCCTCTGAAAGCCATAGTCCTGTGCTTTGGGGTGCAGAAAACCAGAGAGCATGCTCTACTGGGATATCTTGACTGGTCCCTAGCCCAAACCAGTTTGTCAGCAAGGTATGTAGGACACTGTCTGTCTATGACCCCCCCCCCATTTACTCAAAAGCGTTTGCATACTATCTGTAAGAGCTTTGTTTGCAAGATATTTTGAACACCTTGGGTGCTAGCATCAATTATGATGATTTGAAATGCATATTATATCAAATTGTTTTTATGTTTTTCAGATTATTTTGACTACTCTAGATGCTCATATCAATTTGACGCTGACTGTACCTATACAATACAATACAAAACACTATTAAGTAGGTATCTAATCAGGTACCAATCTATTCGTCAGATAAAACGTAAAGATTACTGTAGCTAGTTGTGTGTTCGCCATGGTGCTGGTAACTGTGAGTGAAGGTACCCTAGAAGGGCAATATGTACAGAATGAGCTCGCAGAGTTCATGGCATTCAAGGGCATACCTTATGCTGCACCACCGGTGGGAAACTTGAGGTTCAAGGTACGTAAACAAAATATTGTCGAATCGTCACAGTCACTGCTTTTCGCGACGTGACATGAAATCTTGTTTTGACGAAGCTGCCAAAGGCAAGGGTCTACATCAACATGCCGACACAACACAGCTTGGTGTCGACGACATTATGGAGAATCATGTCAGCTACTTTCTCGGCGGCCTGTGTCGCGACATGTCGGTTCAGGGGCATGAGACGGCCGTTGATATTCGTTTTCCCACCGATTACCGGTGTAAATCTACCCACCCCTCACAAAGCCAACTATGGAAATTACCTATTCTACAAATACATGGATCAGGTTAGACGACAAATATTGGGATTTAGAGTCAGACTCAAATCGTTTAATTCTTTAGACTTACAAAATAAGCACTTAGACAAGTAAAATTTTTACTATATAACTACTTGATAAATAGTTATTACTACAATTATTAGATTTTCCTTGTTAGCTTATTATATATTAGGTCCTTACATATGAAATTGGCGTTTTTCGTACTGGCCACTTTAATCACAAATTTCTCCTCTTTGGTAAGGAATTCCAAATTCAAATTTGTACAGCTATAGACTCATGTATTTGTGCTTCGATGATCGTCATTCATTTGTTTTTTTTCTTCTGTTTTTTTCTGTTTGCTTCACTCATTTTACAAAATGGAAAACTTAAAATATCGCATTATTTACGAGTACGAGTTCCGCCGTGGCACTAGTGCTGCGGAAACAACTCGAAGGGTGAATGATGTGTATGGCGGTCGTGTTGCAAAAGAAATCACAGTTCGTTTTTGGTTCCAACGTTTTCGTTCTGGAAATTTCGACCTGCAGAACAAGCCCCGTGGACGGCCTGAGACTCAAGTTGATAATGAAGAGTTGAAGGCTATTGTGGAAGCGGATCCATCGCAAACCACGTCCGAGTTAGCTGCAGGCTGTGATGTTAGTGATAAAACTGTTTTAATTCACTTGAAGCAAATTGGGAAGATTAAAAAGCTTGAAAGGTGGGTACCTCACGAATTGACTGAAGCAAACCGGCAAACGCGCGTCGACTGCTGCGTTACATTACTAAACCGGCACAATAATGAAGGTATTTTAAACCGAATCATTACCTGTGATGAAAAATGGGTTCTTTACGATAATCGGAAGCGCTCAGCGCAATGGTTGGATCCTGGCCAGCCAGCCAAATCCTGCCCCAAGCGAAAATTAACCCCAAAAAAGTTACTTGTAAGCGTTTGGTGGACTAGTGCCGGTATTGTTCATTACAGTTTTCTCAAATCTGGCCAGACTATTACGGCTGATGTCTATTGGCAGCAATTGCAAACCATGATGGAAAAGCTAGCGGCTAAACAACCTAGGCTGGTCAATCGCTCCACGCCACTGCTGCTTCACGACAACGCTAGACCACACACTGCGCAACAGACGGCTACTAAATTAGAAGAGCTTCAATTGGAAAGTCTAAGACATCCTCCGTACTCCCCGGACCTTGCTCCAACAGATTACCATTTTTTTCGAAATTTGGATAACTTCTTGCAAGGGAAAAAATTCAACTCCGATGGGGCAGTCCAAATCGCCTTTAAAGATTTTATTGATTCCCGTCCGACTGGTTTTTTTAGTAAAGGGATCAATGAACTACCTATAAGATGGCAAAAGTGCATAGAAAATAATGGTTCATACTTTGATTAATTAAATATATTATATTAAAAAATATTCGACTTTTTGTTCCTCCCATACAAAACGCCAATTTCATATGTAAGGACCTAATATTTATTTTTGTCAAATGTGTATAATTGATGATGATCAAATGTATGTACTTACCTATAATTACCACTTAAGTACTGTGTATTGCAGAAGCAAATAAATGTTTATCTATCTATCATCTATCTATTTATTGTAAGCATCTCCCCATAAACATATTCTAAAGTTGACATCTCCTTATTTGCTTTATTCAGTATGAAACTCGTTAGATTATATCTACTTTGCAGCTACTAAGCTAATTATTTCTTCTAATATTCTAGGCGCCTCAGCCTGCAGTGCCATGGAGTGGAGTGCGAAGCGCGAAGGCGTTCGGCTCTATATGCTACCAAAACGATATCATTATATCGCCTGGCCAGCACATCGGCTCCGAAGACTGCCTCTACCTTAACGTCTACACACCAGAAGCCAAGCCTACCGCGCGTTTCCCAGTCATGGTGTTCATACACGGCGGGGCCTTCGTCTCGGGCAGTGGCAACGACGATATCTACGGTCCAGAATTCCTCGTCAGGAAAGGAGTGGTCCTCGTCACGATCAATTACAGGCTTGAAGCCCTTGGATTCCTCAGTCTAGACACAGAAGACATCCCTGGCAACGCTGGTATGAAGGACCAAGTTGCTGCGCTCAGATGGATCAAGAAAAATATCAGTAATTTTGGCGGTGATCCAGAAAATATCACCATTTTCGGAGAGAGCGCTGGCGGGGCTAGTGTCGCGTACCATCTAGTATCTCCTATGAGCAAAGGTCTTTTCAGAAGAGCCATTACTATGAGCGGCTGCCTTTTAAACACTTGGGCTCATGGTTTCGAAGCTCGTGAGAGAGCGTTAAAACTAGCAAAACAACTGGGCTGTGATTCTGAAGATGACAAAGAATTGTATGAGTTCTTTAAAAATGTTCCATTGGACAAACTTGTGGACATCAAATTACCAGTAGTCAAATATGCATCTCCCAGTACGAACCTGCAATTCGGTATAGTAAGTGAGAAGAAATTTGGTAACAGCAAAATATTTTTCTATGGCGATGAGTGTGATGCTTTACGAAACGGTATCCACGAGGACGTGGATGTAATGGCAGGCTACACGAAAGATGAGGGACTCATGGCTTTCGTTGAAGCTTTGACAAGAGACCAAATTCTTATCGACTCGAACGATTTCAAAGAATTCTTCGTCCCTACGCCTATTCAAAGAAATTGTAACATCAAAGACCAGTTAGAAGTAGGGAGAAAGTTGAAAAAGCATTTCATGAAGAAGAATGTCGTTACAATAGAAGATTTTGACGATTTCATGCGGTTTATTAACTTAAATATGTTTATCCATGGCGTCGTGTTGTTCAGCAAGTTTGTATCAAAGAAGAGCAAAGTTTATATGTACAAAGTGACCTGCAACTCTGAGAGGAATATATTTAGTTATCTGATGAAGCTCCGAGATGTAGTGGGAGACAGACAAGTGGTCTGCCATGCTGATGATTTGCCGTATATTTTCCCGATAAAAATTGCCCAACTAAACGTGGAAAAGGGTTCGGAAGCTGAAAAACTTATTGATAATTTTACGACGTTATGGACTAATTTTGCTAAGTTTGGGTAAGTTGCGAAAACTTGTTAGGATAAAAATAAAAAAATCAGGAATTTGCATATCATTTGATACAAGCTAATTTATTAGGAGGTACGAGTAGGTATCTGACATTCATAAGTTTGTTTGTATGCGTAGAGAAAAATCTGCGTATCGATTGTATGTTTGTATCTCTGAAACTGTTCCTCTTCTATACAGAAAATGTTTCGTAAACTCCGAGCATTGCTCGGAGTTTCAAACATTGAGAAGGTTTAGTTTTACGTTTGTGAAGTCATGGCCAATAATATCATACCTACGTATGTATAAGCTGCTTTCTCAGATTTAACTAAACATTTCTTTTCCTTCCAGCAATCCTACTCCTGACAGCAGCCTGGGTTTGAAGTGGACTCCCTTCACAGTCGATCAGCAAACCTACCTGGAGTTGGGAAACCAGCTCCAGCTAAAGACGAACCCTGAGGGAGAAGACGTCGTTGCTTTCGATGATGTCTTAAGCCAGTACCTGCCTAGTTGGACTGTTCAGTAATCATCAATAATGTGAGAGGATGACTTATGCATAACCTAGCGACAATTTGATTAGAATTGAAGAAGATACATTAGTAATTATCTACCTCCTTACTATTTCTTTTATTACACGAAATTAGTTGACACCTTTGGACCTTTTAATCTTATGCCAGTTGTTTGTTCGATGATTAATTATCTAATCAATGAAAAATATCTAGTTTGTAAAACGTCTGTGAAACTTATTATCTCTTTTTCCCCAAAATCGATACCAATTTTTTGTTACACACTTAAATAAATAAATAAACTTAAATTGACAATGGGTTCAGCGAAATTGGAGAAAACGCTCAAATGTGGAGTGCGTAGTGCATACGATATAAAAACTGGACTTAGCATTCTTTTAGTATCAACTCTCAGTAACTCACAATTTTATTATCTCGCAGCGTGAAACGAACCGCAATCTTTTGCGTCACTGGCAGACCAGTACTACGCCTAGCGATAGAATTTTATCAAATCTGAGAAGTTACACAGACAACACATCCCAAACAAATATTTGCCCGCACCATCGATGCCAGCACCTATTTACTCGTATTTATCTATAGATATTATACCACAAAGTCCCTGACCGTTTCTATCCGTCTGTTCATCCGGTAACTTTAAATAAATGAAATGAAATGAAATGAACTCCTCTTAAAAATCATCAGGCAATCATGTTATTTTTTGACATAACTAAATGCGCCATGTGTTCATATGGTTGAGATTGAGAAAAATCATCCTCACCATCAGCCAATATTAGTCTTATTTTTATCTTAATTTAGAGAGCTTAATCACATTTCGATTATGTCGCTCTCCCTACTCTCAATATTAGTCGTCTGTTGGGCATAAGCATCCCCTAATGAGAGTCATTGCATCCTGTCTTCAGTTTGCTTCTTAAATAGACAATAAATCAAAATAAAAGAAACCACCCAACTATTTTCATATCAATAGGGTATATGCATCGATTTTTTTTATTGTTTTCATCGATTCTTTAGGTCATTATTTAACCGAGGAATGATAAGACGCTCACTGAATTTCGCATTAACAAGGTAAAAAAAACAAATCAAAACTTCAATCATTTTCGGGTGATAAAAACGCTGCCATATTGGCGCCATGTTTATGTGACGTCGACGTACACACTTGATTAAAACCTTTGGTGACGACCTCGGTAGTGATCATCTCAGGAAAGAGGTTTTCCGAAAAAACTGAAAATAATCGACAATACGAAATGTCAAGTGGGCAGAATAGTGTCAAATCATGGTGCAGCAAGCAGATTAAAAAAATAAAAAATGTGCACAGTGATGTCACGTCCGCTCTAGTCAATGGCGTAGCGTTTTTAAATTTTGCGATTGAGATTTAAAATATCAATTTTTCAATGGTTAAATTCTACAATAAAAACATCTCAAAATGCAAAAATAAATATGTAGATATGTTTCTATATCAATAGAGAATACGTATATATTTTTTTAGCCATTTTGAAATCACATGCCCTATTGCACCGATCGATTAACAGAGTGATTCACTATAAAGTTTTATGTGTTTAAATCATTAGCATTTTGTATAAATTAGCTAAAATATGGCGAAGGTTATTATGAAGAATTAAAAAAATATGCCTTTGGGAATCTGCCAACAATGCATGAGTACCGAAATAAATGGCCGGTTGCTAGTGATGAAGGTGTATTATAGACAGAGTAAGAATCAGGATTACACTTTTATGCGTGAGTTTTATTCTAGGTCTTTAATTTAAGACGTGTAAAGGCGAGGTCACGTCGTAAACCCGTCTAATATCAGGTGGTACCTGCCTGCTGTGCGGAAATTTACCGTCTGCCCTGCTGCTAAGGTATAGACAGATAGTGCTAAGACAACAGCTAGAATACTCCACCGGCGGTCTCGGCGTACGAATTGGCCCCTCTAGCTCAGCCCATGGATGCCGTATAAGATAATTAAAGGAACCTACTAGATAAAAGGCAGCAGCTTACTAATGTGTAGGTATTTTAATAACTGCACTGCGATCTCCAATCTGCCATCATTATAGCACTCAGTCAGGCAGTAGTCATTCTGGTAAAGCCTTATTTGCGAAGTTTCTCTTTGCAAAGATACAAAGATTCAAAATGGCTTACAATATGCGCAAAACTTCTTATCTGCTATCTTAATTAATTAGGTACCTACTTGTAAAACCTAAAAAATAGTAACGACCCAATATTTCGTCGAGTCTCACAAACTACATTAGGGAATCGTGAAATGAAATGAAATAGTATTGATTTGCATAAATACATATAGGTTGATAATGATGGTTATAAAAAGAGTAGGTAAACCCATTGATTTATTAAAAACGGGAAAACTATATTTCACTAGTTAGTCGTGCAAATGTTTAGATAAATTGAAATACATTGTATTTAGCGCATAAAATTAACAAAATATAATATAATTGTACACAATTTAAGGTATGATTAAAAAATAATGTCGAAAGCATGCACAGGGCATGAAAGGTCTAGGCTTAGTAAATAAATTATAAACTGGCGAACGACAATTGTAGGTCAAAACCATTTGCTTTGACCTGCTATGGGACTCTACAGGCTCCTTTTAAGACCTTTACTGACAAGGTTTAACGGTGTAACCAACTAAGGGGTGCGCCCGAAAAGAGGTCCAAAGTATTACTTTTCAAAGAAGCTAAACTCTCAAGTCCAGCGCAGTGACACAGCTGTTCCATCCAGACTGTGTAGTGGGGAGAGTGGCATTGCTGTTCATTACTGCAAGATGATATTGAGCAGGAATTTATGGAACTTGTTCCACGGGCTCACTTACAAGGAATGGGAAACCAATCTTGGCAAAGCTTGTTGAGATTTGTCAGCTCCAATCAACATTGCAGTGCGTCAAGTCTGCAAAGCGATGTTGATATAATTACTGACATTGTTTTTCAGATTATTGTGTTCTTAAAGTTTATTCATACGATGAAAGAGTCTTAGAGTAAAATTTTGAAACACAGGTAAAAAGAGTAGGTACATAAAGTTTGAGTGCATCTGAACTGGTATGTCTGTCTGTCGCATTGTAGCTTCGAAACTGATTATGATTATTTTTATCATCTGAAAGGAGACTTCATCAAAAGATATTTTTGTAGTCTGTTCGAAAAGAGAAGAGTCGTGGGGTTACGGTGAACTAATACTTTTATTCGTACTGCAATGACAGAGCAGTGTTGTCAACGCAACAAAAGCTGTCAATTGGCACACGAGCGCTCTTAATTCCTACCACTTTTCTCTTTTCGAGAATAATGTTTGTTCCATGAAAAATCATTACAGCCCTTCAAGAAAACATAGTTGAGACCTTCGTCGAAATCTTTCAAATTTCGGCAATTAGCCTGTGAGTTTGCTAACTTTACAGCTAAAGTCGTTTTGTGGATTAAATAGGTACAGAAATAAAAATAATGACATCGTTTTAAAACTGTAGAACATCAAAATCATGAGAGTTATCAACTGTACCTACAACTGACACATCATAATAATTATGATTATGCTTACTTGCGAGCTGTGTGGTGCTGGAATTTGCACCATCCCCAACTCTTCCCTTGGGTGTCGTAAGAGGTAAGAGGCGACTAAGGGGTATCCACTGAAGACGCTCATCAGGTGGAGGCCTGCGTCCAGCAGTGGACCAATACAGGCTGTTAAGGTTGAGATGAGGTTGAGGATACTTGCCTATACACAATGAGTGTACATGATCACTCCATAACATGATGTCGCATCACGCCTTGGTTTTTCATACGCAATAATATTTTAAGAGCCTCATTCTCAAGACGTATTGCAGGTTCTGCGGTGCAAAGTGTTCTTAAAAAGGTAATAAAAACCGCTTGCATAATCATAAAGATCTTAGCTTTCTCGTAAGCCTGCTAAGCACCTGATATTGCCGCATATGAGGATAGGGTAACCATGGGGGAAAACGACTTCAGAAATAATTTTTACAGAGGCAAGTTTCCTTGGTTACATTTTTAGGTAGCACGCGATTTTAAAAGCTTTTATTTATTGACGGAATATTAAAGCTGTATGTACTGATTAATTATCTTTTAAACAAAACCTAACTCGTGAAAGTAAACTGAGATGAAAGAAAATATGGTGCATTTTTCCCAATGATGTTTACTTATTTGTTTTTATAAAAATTTTAAAGGAATGTTAGTTTTTATATAAATCTTTTACTAAGAGTCCTAATTTCGTAATTTAAAAGATATCTGATTTGTAACGGAACAAGTTAAATTTCTAGAAATAATTGCTTAAAAGCAAACAAATACCCTTGAGAGATTAATGTAGGTTGTAAAGCAGACTAAAATTAAAATTCAGCCCGAGCGCACACACCGCAAATATTTGTGTTGAAAAAACTTGTTTCCGTAATACGTGGCTGCCCTACTGGTTTTAGGGAAACAACGTGACGTGAATACGATGTGTAATGAATTCCTCTCGTAATGGAGCACCTAGTGCAGATGTTTTTATTAATTTTAATAAAATGTGCCTAAAGAGGTCCTACATGATGTAATAAAATTAATGTTTGTATTGATTTTACAGAAATGTGCCTAGCACGGTCTTTTATAATAATAATAATAATAATTGTTTATTTTCAGATAACATCGATCCATACGTAAGTAAATTCTTAGACTATGTTAGTTTTAGTTTTAACTAATTAATTAATACGGAGATGGAGTGTCTGTACGTACATCACTCCATCTAATTTATCAGCGATTGCTGACAGGATGGTGTTGGTACTCCCGCGTATTCTACTAAGCAGTGAGGCTGCCTTCTTCCTCTTACAGGCGGCGAAGCCGTCTACGTCTTTTATGTCATAGCCTGATAAGGATAACATTCTTTATTAAAAAAATTATAAAAGTGTGCCCAGAAATGGCTCGACATAACGTAAAATGTGGCACTTTAATGGAAAACACTTTTTTTCCATTTTTTATGCACAATAAAGGATACACAAACATGGTTCGTTTTTTAAAACTTATTTCCGCTCTAGGCACATGAAAATGAATCGAATAAAAAATGACAGCGCTATTAAAAAACGCTGAATAGCTTCCATATGAGTAAGTCCTACCTAGGCCTTCTTCTTAAAATAGAAAAAACGAATTAATGACTTTGAGAGGACGGCAACCGAAATCCTTTCACGATAATATTGCAGGTGTAGCAATATTCATCCAGTGGTTAATCTAGGAGTGACGGTAATGGACGCTGACGATGCGCTAATTGTCGTCGAAATTTGAAATTGAACATTGATTCCAAATATCCCAATCGCGATGATATGCGGTGGGCAAATACCGGCGCACATTGATGGCAACATTACTGTAGAATTTTTATTCATATAATCTACTATGGGAAAGTTTCAGTAAAAAAATCGAGTATTCGCTTTGTTTGTACGTGTATCGATAAGGTTTTTTAATAAGCGTAAAAATATCTTACCTTAGATGATGGTCACTTGAGATAACGGGATGAGATCGACCTGTAACAAAATAAATCAAATAAATTATTTGTGTAGTAAATAAAAGTAGGTAAATAATCAAATAAGAAGTACCCACAATACCTTTTTGCAGTACAAAAGTTTTTATGGACACAATATGACCAAAGATAATTTTAATGGACAATTTCATTTGGTATCGCTCTTTTTAAAAAGAAATTTGAGAATCTGGTGAAGTTAAATCATATTTTTTACTGAAAAGCATTTCAGATTGTGTTACGCAATCATTTGGTTTATTGCCTTTTCATGCAATCAATGGAAAAGACAATAATAAAATCTATAGAGACTGTGCCTATTTAAAAGTTCGAAATGACACAGTTTATTATTGTAATAAAAAGACACAATAACAATAGATGCCTACATATGGACTATTCTAGCTGGTGTGTGTGAAGCCCATTAGAATACCTCAAATAGGTTTAGAGAGGTTAACGTTGACTGTACTTCTGTAATACCTCAAATAGGTTTAGAGAGGTTAACGTTGACTGTACTTCTGTAATACCTCAAACAAGTTTTGAGAGGTTGACTTTGGCTGTACTTCTGTAATACCTCCAACAGATTTTGAGAGGTTGATTTTGGCTGTACTTTTATAATACCTCAAACAGGTTTATAGAGGGTGACATTGACTGTACTTCTGTAATACCTAAAACAGGTTTTGAGAGGTTGACGTTGACTGTACTTCCGTAATACGTAAACCATACGCCAAGTAAAAGGTTTCCGTTCCGAAAACATAAAACAGATAGATAATACGATTCGGCATGATCTAAAAGAAGCGCCATAAACCGAGATGGAGCCAGATAAAACGATCGAGCCAAGTGAGGCCGTCCATCAAGCATCCGAATAAAGTAAAAGGTATAGAAAACCGGCCCTTTTTACACTGGCAATTCACGATTCAGAACAACTGAGTTGTTTATGAAGAGTACGAATTTTGTAGGTATGTTTTTAGTATTTTTTCTTACATGAGTGTATCTTTTCTGGTACTTATTTATTACAAATAATAAAAAAAATAGTTGTTTATTCAGACAACAGGATTTTGTATTTTTTGGGATATTTCAACATCTGTTTATTTACAGTTATAGCATGCAAATCACCACGTGGTCATTAAATTAGCTAAATAGAGCGATAATGGAGCGATCCACGCGTTGATACTATGAAATGGATTAGAATTAACTGTATGCAAAATTATAACCCATTCGATGAGTAGTTTTAGCGTAAAGAGGTAACAACTACAACATACATTCTAGCTTTCACATTTTTTATATTAGTATAATGGCGATTCTGTTAACGGGGGGTGGGATTTAGTTTAAAAACGTTTTAGTTAACTTTTTCGTTGTTATTTATTCGGGGTAACCAACAATTAGTACACTGTTAGACTTATTAAACAGATACTTTATTCCAAACTAGCTCCGCCCCACGGCTTCGCACGCGTTGATCCAATGAAAACGTTTAAAGGAGATTTTTTTCCGACGGGAACTAATTTATGAGATAAAAAGTAGCCTTTGTTTTATTCCGGGCTTAGGAATCCCTGTATGGAAAATTTCACCCCAATCCGTTTAGTAGTTTTGGCGTGAAGAGGTAACAAACATCAATCCATCCCATCCATACATCCATACAAACATTCGTATTTATAATAATAGTGTGATTTTATTCTAATTTTAGACACCGAATTGCTGTAAACAAACAGTTCTGAGAGATTTCATTTTAATTTAATGATGGCAAGTCAATTTTCGTATTTTATATTTAAACTCGAATTGTCATTATGAGAAGATTGAAAGGCTAAGGGCTGACGCCTTGGGGAGCCCTTGGGGAGTCGAAATCGCTGCTTCCCATTAAGATCGATTTTCCGATGGTTAAAGGTCAAAATAATCGACTACGATAAAGTACTTTGCGGTCCCTTATGGATATTTTTAATGAGGCCAAAAGGCCTGAAGGTCTTTTAAATCCAGATGTCCCAATTCGCATGCATATAACCCGTAAGTAATTATACTTACCTACTTATTTATATTATTACTCAAATATACTCTTAACAATGACGAATAAGTTTTATAGGTAAACCTACGTATGAAAATCATGGCATGAAACTATGTTCGTCTAAATAAAATAATAAAAACAAAACCTGAAAGCTCTATGCGTGAATTTTTTATGATTTCAATTGCATTTTTCCGGGTTATATGCATGCGAATTGGCAGCAAAAATATACTCTTAACAATGACGAATAAGTTTTATAGGTAGACTTACGTAATTTACCTTACTGTGATCAGCAAGGAAAAATTCTAAGGATCCAATAAAGAAGAAACTTACAGGTCACATCAGAGTTGGATAACTCTGAGTTCCACGAAACAGATTTCTTTTCTACCACAACTTGGCTTCTTCGCTAACTTTATTTAATAACTACACACTTTGTAAACTTCATTTCCGCGACAAGTAGCTCCTAGCGTATCGGTCGCAGGGGGGCGGACTGCGGGGGCCCCTTTGCATCGAGGGGCTGCGATGTTCCGTGAAATATCGAGGGGGTCATCTGTAGTGATGCTCAAACTTTTTTAACTGGCTAGTTGGAAAGTCCGTGCGAGAAATAACAGACTTTCGACTACGCGATTGTCTTTTTTCTTTCTGAAGGCGCATAAGATAATGATAGTGTTTTGTTTTTAGTTTTTTTTTTATTGCACACTTATTTAATCTTTCTAGGCAAACGCGACATTGAACGAATAATCCGTCATCGATCTTAATAGGCAGAACGCTATGCGCCTGTTCATCTTATTAACCGACTTCAAAAAAGAAGGAGGTTCTCAATTCGACTGTATTATTGTATATTTTACCTTTTGACCGGGTGGTCTGATTTCATCATTCTTTTTTTATATGAAAGCTGGAGCTTCCCGTGTGGTCCCATTTTGACAATGGGATCTATGAAAATTCATGAAATAACTATAATAATTGAAATCGGTTTATAGTTTTTAAAACACAATTAATTATTTTATTTAGTTTCTAATATCGGGCATACTATGCCGAAGGTTCCAAACGGAAATAGAAACAAGCGAATAACACTTGGGCAGTCGCGCCCTGTTTTGACGTTAGTATACGTTAGTATTTAATTGCTAAAAATCTACCTATCGTTAATACCCTGAATATTTATAAAAATTTGTCATGATTGCGTTAGTTTAAAAAACTGTACACGTCTATTAGATCAGCATTACAACTTGAATTCTATAGTTTAATTACCTAACATTCAAACTAAATGTAACACAGCCATTTCGGAAACAAAGACGAACAAAAACATAAAGGTATGTACCCGTATCTCTCATTGCGTTGCGAGTGTAATATTGTGTTAAAGTCAAGTTGTCTCTGAAACCCAAAAGTTGTCTCATTAACCGGACCCGACGAACTAATTTATGACCTAGCGTGCATTTTGCGGACTGTGGACTACTATGGTAACGTATTCAGGATGAAGATGGATGGGGGAAAACTAGTTCTGCGACATTTTGTACGATCAATAACTATCCGGATATCTGTAAATAGATAGGTTAGAGTGCGTTCTCACTGACTGCTAATAGGAATCGGCCAATTAATAACCAGTAAACGAGTGTTTGCATTTTAACTAATGCGATTGAGAGATTCTTACTCGTCTCTGCTCAGCTCAGCTCTGCCTTGATAGAGTGACTTATACAAATATACCATAGCCCCTGCTCGACAACTTTACTCGAGCTCGCAGATCCACTAAGGACCAAATCGAAGTGCACTAAACGGTATGCCTTCATAAATGTACCAGGAAAGCAGCGGTGCGAGAAGAATGGCACTGTATTGTGAAGCGTGCCACCGTTCCTGACATGACGACCACGACCACTCTGTCAAGAGTGTAGCCATTAAGAAGAAAAAGACAACTTTTTATCATAATGCCATTTATAGAATAAAAGTCCCCACAAAGCAATCACTGACTCCGTCCCTGCTGAGCAAAGGTTAAGCAAACATGACCCAATCTATAGAGCTGTGGCGTGGTGCTTTTTTCCCCCACTACACCAATTCAAAGGCGGGGTACCTACAGCAAAGTATAATAATGTAAGTTGGTTTGCTAACGTAACTGCATGGTTCTCACCAATTCCTCGCAATTCAAATACAAAAATCCTGTAATATTCTCTGTTAAATTTCATGAAAACTTCATTTATTTATTTGTGAAGCAATAATTACTTATGCAAATTTTATAGAGGCCTCCTAGCCGAATTTCGGCCATGGTGGCCAACGAGTCTCAACGAAGACTAGCCAGGTGCGCAAGACATATTATAGTGCACAAGTGTGCGCGCAAACACAAGTGCACTCTCTATCCTCTCACTCTCATAATCCGATGGGATGGTGGCAGACCAACAGCTTATCGTGCTTTCCGATGTATGGATATTTTCCAGAGATATACAAGTTTTATTAGAAAAACAATTAACCTATTTCTCACTGACAGTGAAGGCATCGGCCACATTTCCCATTTAGAACGTAAATAAGATATCGACGTCTTTATTTCACATTGTTCTTCCATCCCTGACACAAATCAGTTTGTAGGAACGTCAAAGAAACGGGAGTGAATTTAAGACAGCTTTGAAAGAAAGCACATATACATACATATTATACGAAAAACGCATTTTAACACACGCAATGTAGAGTCGTAGAGAGAGTAGAGTTAAAACCATATACGGTAGAAACCGTACCATGCGCATTCATCACTATAGAGTGATGCTCATCCCATCCGTAATTAGAATGAGCATTTGTTCACTTCCTTTCTCGCGCTATAATCCGGAAATGTAACGTTTTACGTACAATGTGAAACGGTAAAGACAAACAAGCCTCCTTGTTCGTAATTTTCCAGGAAAACTTGCGTTCCAAAGGCTTGTAATTAAATTGTAATCCCTAGCGAACTATTGTCTACAAGACCAACAATCTAAGCAGAACTGAGACTTTTCTTCGCTTGTTTGTGTTCTTTAGTGAGAACTTCAATCATCGGGCTTAGTTACCCCCTTGTAGTTCGTAAGGTACCAAATAAGTATAAATAGGTACATTATCTAACCTCCGTAATGAGTTTCTCGGTCGTGCCAATCGTACTAGCGAAACAAGCAATCAGGTTGGATCATTTTATTTGAACTCACCAGAGTTAGGTTTATAGAAACTTTATTCTCAAAAGAATTACATAGGTATTCACTTATATGAGAACACAAAAGTTATACATAATACATATTACGTACAGCTAAACATTAAAGTATATTCTAAACAATTTTTTAACAAACATAGATGTGGGTAGTTTAACCTTTAATGACAAAAGAGAGTTGACATGGCATCGATACATTCTTCAAAAAGTTCAAAAAGTTTGAGCACCTCTTTGTGGCCTATTCTACTGCCATTTTGCAATACATTGTTTGTTCAATTTATACCCCCCTGTTCTCCAGAGATGCGTTACTTTACTTGCCACTTAGCTATTGACACCCTTACTGTGTTACAATAAGAGTTATTTTCGTACCGTTTTTCGTTAAAGATGCATGTAATTTGTGCGTTGGGTAAATGTAAAATTAAATAACGAAAGTTGTTAAAATGTAATTATTGCTATCATCCACAAAACTTAAGGGCCCTTCCCGGTCCTATTATCGTCAACGAGAGCGTGATTGAAAAGCTTGTTGTTTCAACCAGCGCAATGTAAAAGAAAGAGGCAAAGCGACAAGAGAGAGGAAGCGCCTGATCCCTCGTCGGCATTTGGTTAGTTTCGCAGTTCACTCGCAGGTAATCGGCCCTAGGAAAAACAGTGTTTAGAAATTTCATGAAACTTGCAACAGGGAAATAAGAGTTTTTTAGTAAGCCTTACAAGTTTGTGTGAAATGAAACTTTGTGTCGTTTAGAATCTCCATTAGATTTGCAAGGTTTCTACCTAAATATTGTGTTTACTTATACAATTTATGTATATAATATAATATACCTTTTAGTTAAAAGTTTCAAAGAAAGATGTATTACAACGCCATAATCACGTAAGAGCGTTTGTATGAAAAGTAAGACGGGTTGGCCGCTCTTAAATAAAGATAAAGATAAAGATAAAGATAAAGATAAAGATAAAGATAAAGATAAAGATAAAGATAAAGATAAAGATAAAGATAAAGATAAAGATAAAGATAAAGATAAAGATAAAGATAAAGATAAAGATAAAGATAAAGATAAAGATAAAGATAAAGATAAAGATAAAGATAAAGATAAAGATAAAGATAAAGATAAAGATAAAGATCATTTATTTGCTTAAACATGTGTAGATTTAAGATTTTATAAACAGGTATGCAAGTATCAACATGTTTTACCGATTACGGTGTACAAATTATGAAAAATGCCATGCAACAGAGACAGAAGCTAAAATAATAATGAAGTTATTAAGGTGTGTATAAGTTGTAATTGTAAGTGCATTGTACAGACTCTTCAATGCAAGTGTACGCTGTAGTTGTTAATAAGCTCAGTTCTTTACACGCTAATATTAATGTTAATTTTGTTATTGGCAAGCCTACATTAGTGCCCTTAAGGGACTAAAATAACGTTCCGGCTCCTAGACGAGAATTGCTGGTAGTTCAGTTCTATTGTGATGTAGATTGATAAATTATGTCACAGTTTTTGTATAGTAACCCACAGAGTTACTATTTTTGTAAAGACAACTGTATGATGCATGGGCCGATCGAGCCTTTCGTGACTAAACGCCCGTGCCGGTTAAATAAAATCACTATTGCTTTGACTAATAGCAATCTAGTTTCGAGACGGTGTAAAGTAATTCTGCCATTTGTGCCGCGAATAATGATTTCTAAAATGAAACAGATTTAAGTCACTACAAATAACCTACCAACAAAACAATATCTGTCTGGTATAGATTGAGTACCAAGGCAGATAAATAGACTGGTAAAGGTATGCGACGCTGCGTTGCTTTGCAGCGAACTTGTATCGTGAGCGCCCAGGGCAGTCAAAGTATTAAAGTTAAAATTCAGGTTGAGTTTCTGTCAAAAATCTTGCAGCGTCCAAACATCAACATTTTTGGACTAAATCCTTGGTTGAGGAGGGTCTTACGAATACTATTACTATAGATATTGTCGAAGAATGAAATTAAATTAGAATCAAATATGCTAAGCTAACTACTCAGAAGCAACGCCAGGTTTGCCACATAGAGAGAGTAGTAAAAGAACTATATGTCGGAGAATGTTTTCTTTCCATAAGAACTATGTAGCAGTAACAAATTGCCATAGTTGATTGTATCGGATAACGTCAAATAATTCAAACTTACAGCTACACATAGGAAGCAATTGACGCTGAAATGTATACTAGAATTAGCTCCATGGTATGGACTGAATGGAGGTTTGGACCGGAATGGTGTATACTATGAAGAGAGTATTGGACACACACAATCAGTTGTGTACGAAAATAAAAGAGCTTGAAGCTATGATCACAACCGCTTACGACGACGGTAGTTGCTGAGCTGGAGTAGGTACGTGTTTACTCGTCAAGATTATCTGCGTGTCGATGATTTTGCAGAATAGATTGATGGTAACTAATCAATACAAGAAAGGTTTATCTACAGATAAAATCAGAGGCAAATAGGGCGCACTGGAGGGTTGGACGAATAGCAGAACTAGAAAACATTTTGGATTGGCAGGTAAAAGTTGCAAGAGACATTGAAAGAGACACAGATCCACTTAAACAGATTGAGTCCCAAATGATAATAGGTAAAAGATAATTTTTATTGGCTCATAAAACAAGAAAGTATAATGATAAATAGAAGAAAATACACAGTTATAAAATACAGTATGAGACCAAAAGACTGCCACTCAAAGAAGAGAAAAGGAATGATGAAGAGTAAAATGAAGAGCGCAGGTCTTCTGTAGCACCTGGCGTAAAGCGCATTAATTGAACAAAGAGCAAAGTGTAGTTTCAAATGTAGACCCAGTTCCACTGATCAGAGCTAAAGGTTCTGAGGAACATAGAATAAAGTCAGTACATCATGCTGCGGTGCAACCAGAATCAAAAACTGATACAGTAGAAATCAGTATGAGGCCTGATTGGCCTCATACTTCAGCTCGGGCTTCAGCGGTTAAAGTCAGAGAAAAGGTCAAGGAGTGGACCACTTACTTATTAATTGTTTCACCAGTAAAATCAGTTAATGTTCAAAGGCAGATTAAGTGATCGACATACAAATCCTTGTTTGATAAATAGTATTGATATTAATATCTTTATTTCTCATTCTTCCTTGAAGGGGGGGAATGTCGCGAAGGCGAAGAAATATTTGAGTACCTACCTAGGTTGTAGGTAGGTTGATAAAGATTTTAGCGGACTGGCCATAACCGGTCGAGGCGAAGCGGGCGCGCGCGCAGCGCGGTCCTTCGGCGATGAACGGCCGACGATTCATTCTGTTACGAGACAGCAAGCGAGACACATCGGTGAGTGACTTTGAGTTACATTGTATGCAATTGAGATCTCTTGCCACCGATATTAGAAGCAGTTTCAGATTATAAATGTTGTGTGTATACCAACAATGCGTTGGTCTGTCTGCGGACAAGTAGATCAGAGATAAAGTGTGAGGTACGGGATGGCTATAGGGGAGGATGGAGGCCATAAGGGGAATTATCCCCATAACAGTAAGAATCAGTAACCAGAGCACAGGTGGAACAGCCATCATAGCTCACTGAACCAGAGCACAGGTGGAACAGCCATCATAGCTCGCTGAACCAGAGCACAGGTGGAACAGCCATCATAGCTCAATGAACAACAGTCCGATGGAACAACCATCACAGTCCGATGAATTAGTCATCACATCCAGATAGAACAGCTAAGTATCATGTCAAATGGCTTAGAACCTTAGAACCGGTGGAACAACCACCTCGTTGTTGCTTAACCTAATTTCAGCACTTCTTTAAATACTTTTTTAATGTTTACCACATACATACCTACATATAATATTCGTCATAATTCAGAGTATAGAATATTTGGCGACAATAGTGTCCTTCCAATACAAACAAGGTCCGTTGTTAACCCGCTTACATTCAAAATGAATTCGTCAAACTACGAAAGATTTAATAGTAAAATATTCATGCTTTTTACTTGAACCGACTAACTACACTATTATAATTTTCTCTGCAAAACTACAGTTGGCACTCTAATTTCCGTCGGAATTTCTCAAGGTTATTTACTTTACTTCAATTCAGTCTGCTTTACATGAATCATGTTTCCAGGCATTCCACGTGAACCGTCTGACCTTCACCGCACCTCCAGGGTTCATTATAAGCTTTTATAAAGATTACCTATCATCATCATACACGCGCCAAAGTTTTCAGACGTTATAAATTCTCATGGTTTGTATTGTCTGTGCATCCCCTTTCGGGTATTGCTGATTATAAATTTGCATTTAGGGGTCACGTTTTGGAATGATTGTGATTGGATTTTCTTTTCAAATAATTCAGATATAAGAATTTATTTTATTTATTACTTGGGTAATGTTTACTAACTATTTATACACATAATTACAAACACAACAAACATCCAGATATAATTTAAATATATGGACAGTCGCGTAAATTGATATAAACCAACTATTAAACGTAATAACATTAAAAGTTATTTACAGGAAAATGTTTGCTACAAAACAGAATAAACCCTCGTGCATGTTGGAAATAAACGCTTTAAATTTTCCGGGTTTATAAATTCATAAACGTTCCGTAGGTGCATCGGCCGGGGTATTGTTGGGCATTGCTATGCAAATTTATACTGGCCTGAAGGGACGCAATGTGCACGACGCCGACGGTGGTATGATTTGTGATCTTGGAAATAAATGTGTAAATAATACCAGCGTTGAGCAAGGCACGTAGCTCGCCAAACAAATTGCTGTAGTGGCCAGAGGGATCTCAAGTGACCATTTTGATATCGAAAATGTTGTATTATATATTCATTGATCAGTTACAACCTGGTCTCCACAAGACAAGGGTGTCTAGATGTCTTCTAGACCTTCGTGGGTGATACACCGTCGGCAACATATTCGTTTTCCATCAGGTGACATTGCGGTCAAAAGAAGGCCTTTTTTAACTTAGGTCTTTGCCTTATAAAGATAGCGTAAGACTATATTTACAGGACCTAAGACCTAAGAAGAAATTACTGTATTTTGCATACAGCAAGGTTATAGTGTAGACCGATGATAATAAAGCTTGCAAAATCTACTCAATGCGGGTAACGCATGCCCGAAAGATGGGTAATTGCGGTCTTGGAGTGTTGGCTTCTGTCCAGCAGTGGATGTCTTTGAATAGATGAATGGATGGATAACCATCAATAAATTAGACCTTAATGTCGTCCTGGGTATTGGAGAGCAGTGCTATTTGCTATGTAAATGTATTCCTAGAGGCATGAGCAAGGCGACAACGCAACGGTGCGTGATTTGTGATCTTGGAATAAGTTTTAACAGCAATGAAGTCTTGGGGAATTTTATCGAGGATCATTTGTACAATGTATATACTGAAATAGATGTAATTAGGTTTTAAAGAAAACAGAAAGAAAAATATGTTACATTTACTGATTAAAATAAAGATAACAAAAATTATGAATTGATCCTTAATTGTAAATAGTCTAAGTTAGTTTTCAACATAGTTAGTAACGTAAATCTTTAAAGTTATAAGATGACTGAATATTACATTTAAAATATTTCTTATTTTATCTTTACGGCTAACATCGCACACACGTAATAAAACAAAAAACATGGAGTGAAATAAAAATCTGTTCTAAAAAAGCATTTCAACTTTAATCCTTCATCTACCGAAGCGAATGAAACCATTAAGGTTAAAACCACAATCCCATAGGATCCAGGCTCCAGCTGAACACACCATTCGTAGTCATGAGTGCCGTTATTTTGGCACGTCTCATGAAAGTAAACTGATTCACATTGTGAATGAGTATTTAGGTGCTTGGGGCCCATATGTGTTACAATATTAACCAGGCACTTGTTTTCAAATGTTTTACTGTACTTAGATTCTACACAAAAAGTCAGCAAGTAGACAAAATACTGCATATGTTTCTATTTATTAACCATCATAACATTGGAAGTTATACAAGACAAGTCATGGTGTACAAATCACATTCAAGAAAATGTTAATCTATGCATAATAATACAAATCATTCATTTCTTTTGTATGAATGTTAACAGAGGCATGAAACTGTGACAGCGCTCAAAGCGGGAAGTCTACATAACTTTCAAACTTTTATAGAAAATAGAGTAACGACAAATTTGTAGTAATCAGTATGGCACTCAGGATACTGGCCGGCCTGACTTGACAGGTTAGTTTCTTCATAAAGTTATCATTAGCAAATTGGAAAAAGATCGTGTAGGTATTTTATTTTATCCTGATAACCTTTTTCACTTTATACTTACAATATTATATTATATAACATACAAATATTTCACGTGATTTTTACTAAAAGTCGCCGCACGTTGTTACATTGATAACATGAAAACAATACTAAACTACACGAATACTAAACCTTGTTTTCGCAAAACAAGGCGTATAGTTTAGTATCCACAGTTGGGTGCAACGATACAAATCGCGCGCACCCTTACCTTTTTTAATCAAGGAAAGCACCGCACGGTCAGCAATGTGCCACCGTTCGATTAGCGGTCGCCCGATATATGGGTATCGGTGACCCTTCCATTACCTGCCTATACGAAGGTAATTCCCTAGGCGAAATAGAGAAATGTTGTTTATTGAGGTGTAGAGATGAAAGGCTGCTGAATTACCCACCTACACCAAAAGCTAATTGCGTGTTCCTGAATTCTGTTTTGTATACTAGCTGCGCCCTGCGGCTTCGCACGCCAATTAGAGAGAACTGAGTTTTGGGTTAAAAAGTACCTAATGTGTTTTTCCAGGCCTGGAACCATCTGTATGCAAAATTTCAGCCCGACCCGTTCAGTAGTTTTTGCGTGAAAGAGCAACAGACATACGTACATGTTTACAAACTTTCGCGTTTATAATATTAGTAGGAAAAAAATGGAAGTAGTGACAGTTTTATGTAATAAGAGGTATTATCCAACAAAAAATTAAATGTTATATCGTTTTGTTTTGTTTAAATTTTTTTCTGTTCCTTAATTACTTTTCTATATCCAAATCATAATCCTCCCAGAACATCTTTAGAACATTAATAAATAAATAAATAATGTTGGACAATCCACACTTCGTTATCTAGCCCCAAGCTACGCAGAGCTTGTGTTATGGGTGCAAGAAAACTGATATACAATACATAATACAATACACTACATAGATAGAAATATTTTTTATTATACATAGAAAACATCTAGAACGCCATTAACAAAACATATGCAGATCGTACACACATTTGTCCCGAGGCGGGAATCGAAAACGCAACCTCCTGCGTCGCAGGCAGACCTTCACCCACCGCGCCACAGAGGTCGTCATTGTTCAAATTCATAACACGAAATTTTCTAAAAGGAATCAATTTTCAGAGTTATTTCACATAAAATTTAGTACCTACGGCTTAAGAGCGTTTACTCCTTCCATGCGCAGTTTGACTCAAAAACAGTACTTTTCAAACCCTTTAATATCATTAACCACTTATCTTACACTATATGTTAATTACTAATAATTGTAGGAAATTTCGTTGTCCAAATAGTTAGTTAAGAAAATATTTCGATTAATATAGTATGTACGCGGTCTATCAAGATTACTTGTTAGAGGTTTTCTAAATTTCCCTTTCAGCATCAGTTTCGAAGCTCAAAATATTATGAAAATACTGACATATCTAAATAACAAAAAATAATTACCAATCAATAAGATCCTTGGGAAAATAGTTAGTTAAAAAAATGTTTGGTTTTGGTATCCACCTTAGAGAAATTAAAATTTAAAAAATGTGAAATATTAAGAATTTTAAATGGCTTTTGCTCCGATATACCTTATTAATTTGATATAATAATAGCTTACCAATAAAGTAGAGCATCTTCTTTAAAATTATACATTTAAGTTTTTTATTATTTTGTTGTAATTATTTTTCTGTAAATATTTTAAAACTACTATAAAACGCTGTGCTCAAATCAATGCAAATCAGTCCGCCGCGAGGCTTACTAGAGTGTGGTCACGTCGTTCGGCGCTCTGACTGGCCTTTGTCGTGCGTATAGGACGAGCGGACATTATACTTGCCTACCAGGTTTTGGTACTTTGGTAACTAAAATATTTTATGATAATTTTTGATGGCAAACATATTTTTAGAATGTATTTATATTGTAAAAAATCATATTTCAGACAATGGGAAATAAAAAAAAGTTATTTTTAGCGAAGAAACGAAAGCGCCAAAATGTGGCAAACATGGAAAATGCAAGAGCTAATAGGTTGGTTTATATACGTTATCACACTAATATTATAAATGCGAAAGTTTGTATGGATGTATGGGTGGATGTTTGTTACCTCTTCACGCCAAAACTACTGAACGGATCTGGCTGAAATTAATATATATATATTTATATGCATACAGGTAATTCTAATACTGGAATAAAACATAGGGTACCTAGTCCGTAAATCTGTTACCTTTAAACGTTTCCAAAGGAACAACGCGTGCGAAGCCGCGGGGCGCAGCTAGTTTTGTTAAACTAGCTTCAACCCACGGCTTCGCCAAGGTAAGATACACATTTTCCTATCCGTATACATGTACTATACCTACTGATATGTTTATTTTTTTTATCTTATTGGTCGATGTGGGCTTTCTAATAATATGTTTTTATATATGTTTGTTCGTGCATTTTTATGAAACTGTAAGGTAGATTTTTAATAATTCTGAGCTGGCTCCGACTAAATATTTTTGCTTTTGAGTGTTTCTACGTCTAAAAGTCTGTTGAAATTTGTTTATTTTATAAATTTCCTACGTATAGTATGTTTGATTAACATTATTTTCTTTTATTTATTTACTGCATAATGCTTACTTTCAAATAACAAGGTGTGTGCTTATTGCTTGATGGTTTCACTTCAGGCAATGTAAAAAAAACGCAAGCGAAGAAAATTCAGAAATAGTTGAATGTGAAAAATGAAAACCAAAATATGGAGGTACTTTTAACTTTATTTCAAACTTTTAAAATTTTAATTACTTTTTTCTCTTTTTACGTCATAATACGCCATCACAGACGATTTCATAATATATGCTGTGTTTTTTTTTCAGAATTCTATATTAGAGCCATCTGAAAACATGGAAATGTCGAATTTAGTAAGTTATCGAAGTGGTTAAAAAAATCAAACCACTAGATTATTCATTACTTTATCCTTTTATTATTTTATGCTGATGTTAATCTAAACAAACACAACATATTGATTTTATTTAATAAAACAGTTAAAAATAATGTAAATTACTTTATCTGTACCTAGTGTTTTATTAGTACATATTTGTAACCTAGTCATCTGTTAGAGTTCAAATTTAAATTTAATTATTGCTATAACAATTTCACTCAAATGGATCAAAGTAGTTTTTCAAGTAAGTTTGACTATAGAATGCGCCAGCGCTACGCACACTCACGCTTGCTTCTGTGTGGGTTTGAATTACTACCTAAACTTGACATCGCGCGCTAGGCGTAAAGGCTCTTAAACCCAGTCGTTAGTCGATAGGCGCAACGGAATGTGGGCACGGATTTATTAAAAAACTAAAATTGCATATTCACAGTTTTCTTTTTATATCCAGTCTTTTTTTTAGTGGTTCTTGAAATACCAGCTGGATTTTTAACTATCCAAACCCAATGCAATAGCTTGACTGACAGCAACAACAGCGATTTAAAACAGTGTGTAAAACATTTTGAAATAAAACGATGTTTTTATTAAGTGTTTCAAAACACAGTATAAAACAATATTTAAAACACGAAGAAAAAAACAGGGTTTAAAACCATTAATTGAAAATGAATGGAAATAAATCCAAACGAATAAACTTGTAGGACTCTAAACAAACTGTTTCTTTTTCCAACCCTGCTTGACAACATGTTACAATATGTTTCAGAGGGTACATATAGCAGCTTTTAGAATTCCTTGTTCGTCCAAAAACCTTTTATGACTATAAGGTTACTAAAGGTCTCGGTGAAAAGAGCGTATTTCTTTAGAAATTGTGATATTTTAGCCTCAGGCCTCAACCAACCAGATAACATTTCTTTCGGAATATGTGACACGTCTATTGTTGAATACAGAAACAGGTGCCACCAGGAATTTCCGTTATTTTTCCCACACAAAACCTCATATTTCAGAATGTTTTTACCTAGAAGGTGCGAATAAAAGAAAATAAAAACAGTTTTTTCCTTTGATTAAAACTTCTACGCTTAAGTACATAAAATGGAATTAAGTTTCCTCACGTTCCCGGCGGAAGCGCAGTGTAAAACAGTCTATAAAATACTTTTATTATCTAACTAGAACAGAAAAAGGATATTTAGGCAACTTAATGCTGCTTTAAAACAATGTTCAAATATGGTCTCTGTAGTATTAGCCGTCTTAAAATAACAAAATTGGACTATAGTAACCTCTGTAGCTTTCACACTGTCCAAAAATAACAAAATTAGACTGTAGTTTCGAAAAATATAGTTATATTTTCTGCTTGCCTTTCTAAACCGACCAGTATTCCGCGCAGGGGCGCGTGCTGTGTTCAGTACCAATTATTTACTGCACGGCCCGCCTTTGCCCATTCTCCCCTTTATGGCGAAAACGTGGAAACGGAAAACGGAAACTCGAGTTTTACTGACCGGGCGAGTTTACAGAGAATTTATTTTAAGGCGTTCTTAGCGTTTGGAGAATACGTCCTAGGTCGTAAGGACCTAACTAGGGGTACTACGTTTGAGGAGGAAGAAATCTTTTTCATCTTGCCTGGAGGTATAGGAGAGAAGTTTGTTCTTATTTTAGTCATGAGGATATTTACTTCAGATGTTGTTCTAAGAACGCGGTTAACAAAAGCTACGTAGGTACTTTGTATTCTACATCTAGATAAGCTATATAGAGAGATAGATAGATAGATAATACTTTATACACTTAAATCTAAAAGGAACTATTTACAACAAGAAAAGTTAAAACTAAGCGACAGTTGGTGGTCTTATCGCTCAAGAGTGATCTCTACCAGACAACCATGGATGGATAGGATCATGGGACATTACACATTACAGAGATCTTACTAAACTTCTTAGAGTCAACAGTGATTTCGATCAATGAATTAGCGTTGAATACAATAGAATAGAATATAATTTTATTTGTTACTTAAGGCGGTACCCCGAGGCACAGTAGCGCCGCCGTCTATCACACTAATATTATAAATGCGATAGTTTGTATGGATGTATGGATGGATTGATGGATGGATGGATGGATGGATGTTTGTTACTTCTTCACGCCAAAACTACTGGACGGATCTGGCTGAAATTTTGTGTACAGGTAATTCTAATCCTGGAATCAAATATAGACGATACTTTTTATCCCATAAATCAGTTCACGTGTGATAAAAATCACCTTTTAATGTTTCCATAGGAACAACGCGTGCGAAGCCGCGGGGCGCATCTAGTTTTATCATAATATTACTGTTCAGCGTAATAATAAGATAAAATAGTTGGTGGCGCTAGTTTGAGTCGGTGTACCGCCTTAATACGTAGTACTATATATTTATTTTGTATCGTTACGTCACAGAAGATAACACCTCTACGTAAAATTAGTCCTCTACGTAGTATCAAAACGGCTTAAGCAATTTTGGTGAACGAGGTATCAAACAGTTTAATTCCAAGGGTGTTAATGCATTTTGAAGGTCTTTGTCAAAACGAGGAGCATTTTGACAAAAAAGTTAAAAAGCAGGAACCGAGTCGAAATTATATTTTAAGTTTTGCAAGCCAGCAATAGAAATAATGCTTAAAAACCCGTGTGCAGATACTAGTCGTCACCTTAGCCCTATTTATCCGTCGTATCTCACTTTATAAATCGTTATGTTTGTAGTTGGCAACATCCGACTATCTCCCTGAAGGGCCCAGGTAACCCCTCACTGTAAACCTGACTAATAGCCCTTTACAGCCACTTGGCACAAATTAACCAGTTACTTTGTTACTAGAAGCATACCTTTGATCTTATGGAATTAATCTTAGGCATGGATGGGCTTGGAAAGTTCTAGAGAATCAAGGTCCTTAAGTTAGCTTGCTTGGAGATTTCTGCGAATTTGATTATTATTAACGTTTAGATCCTTTGAGCACGACAGAGTGTAAGCGTGTTGAAACGTCGGAAAAAACAGGTAAAAGACGCATCACCCGTGAATATTAATATCAATTCAAATCGAGGAGAAACTAGACCATTTTCTATGCAATAACAAACGATACTTCTTCGGACAGGGTTTAGTAGACACATAATGTATCGTAACACTAGACTCGACAGACAACAAAAATAATGACTCTGCAGTCGCACTCAAACTAAACTTTTATAATGGTTAATATTGTATGAAGATTAGCTTTATAATAAATAGTCTTTGCTCGCCGCTCCGCTCGCTTGGATGTTTCCGATAATTATATGGGATAGAAATAATCTGTAAATGGTTAGCTAAACAAAAGTTTTTGTTGTAAAAAAATATAAGCCGACTTCAATTATATAGTTTTTTCACGGACCCCAATCTCTCTAGTTGGTTATATATTTCAGTCCCTTCTGTAGAGTGAAGATGTACTTTACAAACATCCAAACTACCGCATTTATAATATTTTTCTGATTCTCACTCCATTTCGCAGTGGTAATAACCATGTACCATTAGTGCGGACCCCAAATCTCTCTAGTTGGTTATATTTCAGTCCCTTCTGTAGAGTAAAGATGTACTTTACAAACATCCAAACTACCGCATTTATAATTTTTTTCTGATTCTCACTCTATTTCGCAGTGGTAATAACCATGTGGATGGTTATGGTTACTAAAAGTACCTCGTGTTTCGCCTGTTTGCACCACATCGGCAATGCGGAGCCTCTATTATTTCCACCGTGTGGCTGCCACAGAGTACACAAGAAGGCCTCCACCGCAAATGTGATTAAATTCCCGAGGTTGTACTTTGTTACTTTTCTGTGGTTTTATCCGCGAGGTTTGTAAGGAATTCCCTATTGTGGTGAATCAAAGCATGGTGCTTTTGTTAAAGTCTGAGGCTACTTCTATGCTTAGTATATTATTAACTAGCTTCTTTCCGTGACTTTACCGGGTAAAATGTATGCATATTTCCATCTCTGGGACCGTTTACCTTCCTGTCAAATTTCGGATTCTTTTTCATCCTAGCAGTTGAGTGTAGTCCCAGCCAAAGATTTTATAAATAAACAAATAAATTCAATTCACGCAGCATTATCTAGCCCCAAGCTAATCAGAACTTGTATTATGGCTACTAGATCACTGATATACACAATAAACCACATAGATAGATACATATACATATATTGACATTTTAACGTTTTAATTTTAGCCCTTAGGCCTAAAAACTGTAGCATTTTCTTTGAATGCGTGCGATAGCAGCAGTTATGCTGTGTGGTGCTGTCATATTAGGTAAGTATAGGTCATAATGTCCTGTGTACAGCAGTGTGGTGCTGGCTTAGAATTTGCACCACCCCAACTCTTCCCGTGGGTGTCGTAAGAGGCGACTGAGTGATATCCACCGGGGGGCGGGCCGAACTGCGATCCCCAACCCGCATCCCAGCGTGGGGATTATGGGCATTACCCTCCATGAGACAAACGCCACCAATAAGGCGCTATATCAGGGGGAGGCCTGCGTCCAGCAGTGGACCAATACAGGCTGTTGAGATTGAAGTTGGGGAGATCATATTAACATGCCCTAAGGCGCATACCCGAGCCAATCTGACAGCAATTCCTATTTTATCGTATTTTCTCTTTTATATTTTTATCTCATATAGTTTAGGAGGAGATCCAAAAATAGAGTTTGGTGGCCAAAAAGCGCAACTTCGTATCACTGCCTAAGCTTTACAAAATGAAACTATTACAGAGGCACTCAGACCAAGTAATTTTACTTGGTCTGAGCAGAGGCATTAATAAATAGCTTATAATAGATACCACAAACTGAACGTAGGATTTTTAAGAATTCCTGCGTTCAACGTAATAATAAGATATAATAGTTGGGGGCGCCACTTTCGCTGGTGTATGGGCCTTAAACTTAGCTGAAATCTCGTAAATTTAAAAACGACAGTACAAACATGAAAATCGCAGTATCACGTCGCCGTAATAAAAAGCACATTTTTCGGGAAAGCAACAAAAAGTATGTAAATTCACCGGGGAAGGGCTCTGTATGATGAATGGTGGCCCTGGGCCGTGATTAATGGTGCTGGACACAACTCTGCCCCCAGGGACGGAGCTAGGGTCCAGGACTTGGGGGCTGGTGAACTGTGACTGAGGAAGGGATGGGAATTCCGTGATTATTTCGTTTGACAGGTGTTATTTGACGATCGTGAGGTAGGACGCGAAATAAGCTTGTGGGTTGATTTATGGGACCACGTGAGATTCAGCTCGGTGAGAAGTGTTAGCAGAGTGATACCTTTACCCTGTAAATCTATGGGACAGTATTTAGCCGTTGATGCGGCTGATGATGATGATGATGTATTAAATCCGCATGAACCGACCAACCGAACTAGCTAAAAACTAAGGTTTAATTTATTTTCTTAAACAAATTACAATGGGCTTCCTTAATAATTAATTATTTTGTGTTTAAGAGACAATCTATAAAACTAAATTTAATAAAGACTTGACAACGAAAAAGTTTAATATAAAACGAAATGCAGTAATCTTATCTATCTATCTTTGTAGGTACAACAAACATCTCATACCGAAATTGTTGATGGCCAAATTTATAAGGCCTATTTTCAAGAGAATTTTCGACATTTTTTTTTTGTTTGAAAGCGTGTGGTGATATTCCTTACAATGAAATCTGATACGAACGTTAGCCCCACAATTAACCCCTAAATCCCCCCTGGATCCATCGACACCAATGATTATGCTGTAATCCTGTAATACGTGAGTGGGTATGGGCATGGCGATGGCAATTGAATGAGGACATTAATCATTTCATTTACACATAGCTGGACCGCTGCGTTCCGGTGAGGATGCCTCCGCCATTTTGGGTGCGTGGATAAATGAGGTGGTAATGGATATGTATCTGCAAGGGTGTTTTAGTGAAAACGTCAGATTCGAATTTGAATTCTATTCCAACGGAACTTTAGAACGCTATTTTGATTTGTCAAATGTTTTTTTATAACCAGGCCGACGGCCTTTCCGACGAATTTAAATACCCCGGCAGCATTGATTAATTAAAAAGGGATGATAGGTTACGTTCTCCCAGCGCTTACTCAAAAATTGGCTTGTGTTACAACTACACGCAAACACACCTCAACCTCAACCTCAACCGCCTGTATTGGTCCACTGCTGGACGCAGGCCTCCCCCTGATAAGCGCCTTATTGGCGTTTATCGTATGGAGGGTAATACCCATAATCCCCACGCTGGGCATGCGGGTTGGGGATCGCAGTTTGGAGGTTGTTCTGCAGGGGACGCTGCTGCCCACCCCCCGGTGAATATCCCTCAGTCGCCTCTTACGACACCCACGGGAAGCCTCTTACGACACCCGCGGGAAGAGTTGGGGTGGTGCAAATTCTAAGCCAGCACCACACAGCTAACACACGCTCACAGTTATATTTCCAGTCTTGTGCAATACAAAGACGGAAAGACGTATCTAAGACCGATGTGAGACCGAGACAACAATATTTCGCGCGAATCACGAACGCCCGTGCCGCCGGCCGACGGTGACTGAGGTGGGAGCACACAATTTTACACAATATGAGGTGGCCATTTTCGAGAAACTAGTACCTCATCTTCCCTTTTTAATTAATCAATGCCCGGCAGGGCTCAAATCGCGAGCAACGATTTCATAAGTTAGGGTAGGTACATATAATAATAATAATAATAATAATAAAAGCTTTTCAGATATTTTTTCCAGAGTTTCTGCAGCTACTAGATCTCTCTCCGTCAAAAGAAACTTAGTCTACGAAATACTTCCATCTTTATTGGAAAATTACTTGTCACCAAAATTGAAATTCGTAGTGCACCACTATGATTTTTTACAATGTATGCCAAAAAACGGATACTTCTATTTGGAAAGGGTTATAAATAGATTTAGTAGACGGAAAATTGAGGTTGACTTTTGGATGTCACAATCAACTTTCAGTAACTACCATGTCCCCTTAACAAAGGCTTTGCCGCGCTGTCGAGCAATTTGAGTAATTTGTTTGAAAGTTGTTAATTACGATTAAGGGTGGGAGGTCACCGACCTCGGCCAATAAACACTAAGCTGAAGCCATATCATGGTTGTATGGCGTATCGATCCGGTCACGTGATCGAGGTTGCAGTACAAAACATGGTAGTAAAGCCATCATCATTATCATCGTGATTATCATCAAACTACATTAAAAAGTTTTTGGATTTTATAGTTTACATGGGTATTTAATTTCAACCTACATAAGTCCACTGCTAGACATAGGCCTCCGCTAATGAGCGCCATAGCGCCCTGTCTTCAGCTTGACGCATCCAGCATCTGCCTGCAGTCTTTCGCAGATGGTCATTCCACTTGGCTGAAGGGCGTGCTACACTACGTCTGCCTAGTCGCAGCATACACTCAAAAGTAAAGCAAAGGAGGGAATGTAAAGCCGGCACACAGCAGCGAAAATGATACCTTTCGCCGTGTGCTGAAATCCGTCTCGTTATATTTTATATATCTTATCCCGGAATTCCCACGGGAACGGGTACTACGCAGGTGAAACCGCGAGGAACTGCTAGTATTTTATAAATTGTTTAATCTTTAGTTATAGTATGTTGCAGAAACAAATAGCTATGATTATCTATAGAGAAATTAGTCGCTTCATGAATACGATTTTATCTTCGATGAGACCTTTCTAAATGAAAAATCAAGATAACTGAAAAAATTTAAATTTAAATTTTAAGTACTTATTTCACCTGATTTCACAGTTTTTTTAACAACTTTGTCGCTTTTTGATTTTCATCTAAAATAGACTCTATCTACCTACACTATCACTTTGTAATTTAAACAGTCATTTCTTTTTTATAATTTAAACTTCGAATAAGAACTTACCACGAAAGTTTAAATTTTCAAATTCTTGGACAAAGTTCGTAAGCAAGGAGGATTCTAAGGTTCTCTCTAGATAAAACTTTGTAAATGCCACAAACAATATTTTACCTAGCAAGACATGGTTGAGACTACACTGAGCATTATTTATCTGAACAAGTATTTTAACCTGTTCCGCGTGTTTCACGAAACAAACAAATCACCCTCATTTATTCAAACTGACCGCCTTAACCCTTTCTGTGGTAAAACTTTGACGCGAACGGCCTAACTTACCCGCGGGGTTAAGAAGGTTAAGTGTTGTGTAGTTTGTATTACGAAGTTACTCAGTAGGTACCTATCAACATTTGTTTCATACCTAGTAACTTGATAAGTTAACATAAATCAACACAACATTGTTTAATGATAAGAGAAAAGTCGTGTCGTTACGGTGAACTAACACTTTGAGTCGTACTGCAATGACAGAGCAGTGTTGTCAACGCAACAAAAGTTGTCAATAGGGTATATATGCATCGATTTTTTTATTGTTTTAATCGATTCTTTAGGTCATTATTTAACCGAGGAATGATAAGACGCTCACTGAATTTCGCATTAACAAGGTAAAAAAATCAAATCAAAACTACAATCATTTTCGGGTGATAAAAACGCTACCATATTGGCGCCATGTTTATGTGACGTCGACGTACACACTTGATTAAAACCTTTGGTGACGACCTCGGTAGTGATCATCTCAGGAAAGAGGTTTTCCGAAAAAACTGAAAATAATCGATAATACGAAATGTCAAGTGGGCAGAATAGTGTCAAATCAAGGTGCAGCAAGCAGAATAAAAAAAGAAGAAATGTGTACAGTGATGTCACGTCCGCTCTAGTCAATGGCGTAGCGTTTTGAAATTTTGCGATTGAGATTTAAAATATCAATTTTACAATGGTTAAATTCTACAATAAAAACATCTCAAAAATAAATATGTAGATATATAATGTAGATATATATCTATATCTATAGAGAATACGTATACATTTTTTTAGCCATTTTGAAATCACATGCATATACCCTATTGGTACACGCGAGCCCTCCACGACTCTTCTCTTTTTAAACAAACTCTACAAATGTTTTATTAAATAAAATTAAATACCCGCATAGTCTATACCTTCTATGTATTATGTTAATTACTGTAATGAGTAGGCCTTTTCGGTGATGAAATCTGTCGAAAATAAATTATACAAAAATGTAAACACATCAATCGCTCAGTGAAATCACTTTCTACTGGCGCTGACATTTGTACTCAGTTCTAGGAACCCTGATCCCCACATCTTCGGCTACCAAGTGGTCTCGAGCCTGACACCCTAAGCAGGTCAGAATCTGGTTCCGAATATTAAAGCATTGAAGCTGAGGGACCCAACAAGGTATACGAAAGAGAAAACCCACCACAATAATGGTATTTTAGAAGGTAACAAATAAATTGTGTAGTTATTTACTGAAAAATATTGTATGTTCACCTCATAACACTCACTTCTAATCTAACATGATCGTGTGGTTACTTATTCTATTCATAACCTTAAGTAGTCACAGTCATATTCTATATAAGCAGCTCCTCGCGGTTTCACCCGCGTCGTTCCCATTCCTGTGGGAATTTCGGGATAAAATATAACTATCCGATGTCACTCCGTGAAAAGTAAGCTTTTGAATGATGAAAGATTTTTTCAAATCGGTCTAGTAGTTTCGGAGCCTGTATTCAATACAAACAAACGCTCAAATCTTTCCTCTTTTAAAATATTAGTTGGTATAGACTAATTGAAAATCGTACTAAATTAAAATGGCACGGAATCGTAATACGTCTTCAAAGGGAAATAATCACACTTATATTATAAATGCGAAAGTTTGTATGGATATATCGATGAATAGATGTTTATCACGCCAAAACTACTGAACGGATCGGGCTGAAATTCTGGATACACGTAGTTCTAATCGTGGAATCAAACATAGGCTACTTTTTATCACATAAATCAGTTCCCGTGGGATAGAAATCACTTTTAAACGTTTCCATAGAAAAAATGCGTGTAAAGCCGCCGGGCGCAGCTAGTAATTTCATTATTCTTAAATCTGTATTAGGTACACGAGTAACCTTCCTCGATTGAGTCAGAATCACGCTCTTAGCTTATTTAGGTATTCTAAGAACAACGCAGTAATTTATAGAAATTACTGCGTTGTTCTTAGAATACCTAAATAACAACTTGGAGAAGCCGCAGAACGTTTGGAATTTATCGCTATGATGAATGAAATACTTCCAAACTACATTGTAACCCTTGTGCCTTTCTCAGAATTTTCTCACAATATTTTCGAACAACAAAGGGAAAACTGACGTGACCATTGAGTTATGGCGGCACACGAACACGCCAGCGTGGGGCGAAAGTTCTAGAGGTTATGGATAAGCGAAGGAATAAGGACTTATCAAGGCCACCTTTAATAATTGATTTTGTTTAAAAAAAACGATAGTTCACGATATTGAATAAAAGACGGCGCTTTTGAAATGGACAATCTTTCCCAATATTTAGTTATTTGATTAATGTTATTCCATCATTTAGTTTCCGTTATTGATGATACTTTTTAAATGGACAAAGGGTACCAATCATCGGTTTCGTCGGACCCTGTTGAATACATAATCAAAGACAATGGGAGATATTTGTCCAATCAAAAGCATCGTAATATTTTCAAATCAAATTAAATTCTTGATTGCGACCTTTTTGTACTAGAACTATTAAAGTTAATAAGTCTCAAATAATATGGACCCGACTAGGGCATATTTTAAGCAATATCGGAAACTATCGCATATCAATAGCGTCAGCTCTAAATATCGGTTCTTATACAATCCAAACGCTATATCGACTTGCAGTTGGTACTTTAAGCTCAAGTAGCAATGCAACCCGTTTTAAAATCTAGCAGGCTTCGGTAGGCAATATCGGCTTTGTACAACTTATCGATATAGGCTTTTCTAGCCTTAGCCTAGTCGTCCGCGCTTTGCCAAAAGCTTGCATAACTCTTCGAAAAAGATTATTCATGTGCAAGTGCAACGCTTTTGCTCGTAGAACGTAGATTCGTAGCACATATTGTGCTATGAACAGCTACGGTCTACGCAAAGGCTAACGTAGACCGTACCTATATGACTATGTTTTTAACCGACTTCAAAAAAAGAGGAGGTTCTCAATTCGTATTTTGTTTATGTTTGTTACTTCAGAACTTTTCACTGGGTGATTTTTATGATTATATTTTTATTTAAAAGCTGGTGCTTCCCGTGTGGGTCCAGTTCTGACAATGACTCATCATGAGAAAACCATAAAATTTAAGTCGGTTTATTGTTTTTTTTTTTAAACAAACCAAATTGTGTCAACGTAACATTACAAGATGACGAAAAATTAAGAATTTTGACAAATAAAACTAATCATTATTTTATTTCTAAACGTCCGCGTTTTTTTCAGGATTAGAATTACTGATATTCCAAATATCAGCCCGATCCGAACGTAGTTTTAAGTAACAAATATCCATACTTACATCTAAACATATAAACTTTCGCGTAAATAATATTAGTATGATTAATTTATGTAACACTACTTATTATTAACACCATTCGTTTCGTATTCTAAAATATTTAAAGTGATTTGATCATTATGATAATGCACGTAATTAGTCAAATAATTGCACCCTTATGGATGCAAATGCTTGGTTACTCATTTTGTATCCAAGGAGACTATAAAAATCTTGTGCACGTGTTATTGCAATAAGCATACTTTTACTTTTCACTTGGAGTAAAAATAAAGTTTAAGATTATGATCGATTATAAAATATACATGTCTTCCCTGTACAGTTTAAAAAAACTTTTGAGATACCTTTATGGAAAAATAAATAAATAAGTACTGTTGGACAATTCACACAGCATTATCTAGCCCCAAGCTAAGCAGAGCTTGTGATATGGGCAGATACTAGATAACTGATATACATAATAAAATAAACTACGTATAAGTACATAATGATTTTAAGAAAATAAATATAATTTTGTTTTGTCTCAAGTTATTATGGAAATTATTTCATTTTCTTCAAGTGAATAAACGCTCTCAAAATAATAGAGCTTTTGATAATAACACCCACCCCTTTATACTAAGAAATATAGCTCGCAATATCGCAGCTCCATGGAAATGAATTCTAAGAAAATGTTAGATTTTCCGAATTTCAATTTTGTAAATGCGAATTCCAATCTAAGTAAATTATGATAAGGTAATTAAAGAACGACTAGTCAAGTAAGTCTGTTTCTAATATCCTTATTCTTAGTTGTTTCCTTAAAATGTTCCTCCAATCGAGCTCAATTGAGACGGTTTGGAGATTTCCTCGAGACCGACCTTGAAATGAGAGCGATTTTGTAAGTCTAAAGAAATAAACGATTTGACTCTGACTCTGACTCTGAAATTGGTATTCTTAGACATAACATACTACGGTACACACTGATAACGAAAGGTGTGACGTCATTGTGTTACGGAAAATGATTTTATATTGGCCAACAGTAAAAATAAAATCGGATTTTTCCGTCGATTTTTTGATATTGACAACAAACAAAAAACAATCGTTTATGTCCAGATTTGTCTTGCAGGATTTTCAAAGTTGGGTTACACCTTACGTTAAACCTTACATTTGACAGTTCCTACCTAAAAAATGTCATTTCTTTCAGCTAAGAATACGTCGAATTTGCTAGAGTGAGGTTGAGTCAAGTCGAGGGAATCTGAAAGAAACAACTTAGAATATACCCCTGTAGGAAAAATATCTTAATTTTATTCATACCTAATCCCTGGAACCAGCTGTGCCTAATAGGGTACGATTCTAAAAAACATTACTCTCTGTCAGCGTAACATCTTCAGGCATTATATAAGTAGGTATCTAGAACATCTAGGCCAGTGGCTCGGTTCTAGAATCCAAGATAGTTTTTGTAAACAATGGTGTAACAAAACCAGAGATTGGTATATTATACGTCACTGGTAAGTGACAACAGAGCAAATCGCAGATGTTTGCGAAAAATATTATGTATATCATTCGTTTTCAAACTTAATAGGTATCATTTTTGCGGCGCGCACACTTCGATGTTTGTTGTAGTTCTTAGTGGTCACCTTGTTGTAGTTAAAGTTTCAAACATGGCTTAGTTTCCATAACATGTTTTGGATTCGATAAACGAATATAGACGCAAAAATGAAACAAATCAAGCATGCCGTTTGAATGCAGCTTTACTGCGTCCTAAATCTTTCAAACCTTATCGAACATTCGTGTCTGCTACGAGGCTTGCAGTGAAATATTGCATTCTCAGACCAGGCTTTACAGCACCTAAACTTCGCTACACATTACAATTTGCAGTCTCTAACAGTTTTGTGATCTTTGACCACACGACTTATCATCATCATCATCAAAAACTATATCTTTCGCAGAGATAGGTTACAAAAAAATTAAGTCTTTGGTGTAAAATAACACCACAACATTTCTTATTAATCTTCTAGTCGGATTAGGAGATAGGTAGGTAGGTAACTCAATGCTTATATGAGATAGGTCATACCACCTGCTACAGCTAAAGTTTCAGTTCATGAAGATAAATTTTAATATGCAAAGTTTCATTCCCAACTTTTGATTCAAAATAGGACGCACTTAATTTATTAGGGAGATTTTAAAGAAGAAAATTAAAATAATAGAAGGTAAAAAACCTCGTCATCTACCTAACTAGGCATGCTCAAAGAATTCCCATAAGCCAGCAAATGGAAGAAACGTTTGTCCTATTATAAAAAGCTACCTCTGTCTTGGACGTCTTCACATATTACATGCTCGAAATATGTCGACCGAGTTCGAGCAGGCCTTTGTGGACAGTTTAACGGTTCACGTTTTGTTAGACAATCTCGGTGCCTGCCAGTAATGAACGGCAATATGTTTGATGACGCTTTGCTGTGAGGATTTGATAAGGGTTTATCTTGTTTTAATATTTTGAGGTTTGCTCTTCAGGGACTTTAACGTCAGGCGATTTGTGACTGTGTTGTTTATTATCAAAGTTTAGAATATAGTAAGCGGCTGATTAAATATGTTTACTACTTCATTTCAGCTTATACAATAAGTCGCGTAGATAAAGATTAGAATTGAAAATGACAGCCTCTTTCATGCTGTCCTGCCTAGATCATTCATAAATGATCGAAATATGATTTAAGGCCCATACACCAGTGAAAGTGGCGCCCCTAACTTTATCATCTAATTATTACGTTTAACGCAGCAGTTTTAAAAATTCATCGTTCAGTTTGTGGTATCTATTATAAGTTATCTATTAATGCCTCTGTAATAGTTTCATTTTGTAAAGCTTAGGAAGAGATACGAAGTTACGCTTTTTGGCCACCAAACTCTATTTTCGCATCTCCTCCTAAACTATATGAGATAAAATTATTACAGAGGAATTAAAAAAAATAGCTTATAATAGATACCGCAAACTGAACGTAGGATTTTTAAAAAATCCGATGATAAACGCAATAATATGATAAAATAGGTACTTATCGCTGTCATATTGGCACGGGTATGCGCCTTAAGTTGGAGGGAATGCGAGAGGCTGTTATTTATAATTCCAAAATGTATAATTATTTTAACGCAACTTATACACAGTAGGTAATTGATTTATTAAAAAATAATATTGTTAGGTATCTACCTATTTTATTTATATGTTCAATTTCTTGGCAATAATTCCGTTCCATTTCGAAGAAATACGAGAAAAAATCATTAATAAGTACGAGCAATAAATAAAGCATTATTTTCCCGCCATGCTGCAGGGGAACGAAGTAATAAATTCGCGATAAAGATAGAGGTTTGTACGAAATAAAAGGTCCCCTGACGACATAGTTATATATCACGACGAATTTGTAACGCCCTGATTCGTAAATGTTCTAGTTTATTAGGTTTTTTTTATGAAAAACTTGAAGTTATGGCGGATAGTACAGTTTTACTGCGTAAAAAACGTCCGCCAATTTTCTTGGCGTAGTAGGTACCTACTTATTGGGTAAGTAAGTACAACGAACAATTCTAATTCTATTTCTAAGTGGGGGAACTAAGATCTGCACGAACGTCTCGCATAGGAGTGTATTGTAGGAGTGTACAATACAACGAACAAGCAAAATGACCTTTCTGGCGTGGGAGTGGGCTGACCCAAACAACTTGAGGACTAGTCATCGATCGAGGCATTCGCCGCCTCTTCGGGCCTATTAAATAACCTATAGGTACCTACATGAATAAGAAGGCAATAGGCCTGTACATATACACAAACCAAACTCAACTTAGATTGTTTACCATCAAATTGCTTATACGTATCCTGAACTCTATTGCTGCGTCTTTAGCAACGCAATTTACATTACTAGGTAGTCGATTTGAGATTCTTTCTTCGATAAATATTTCTTATAATTAAATCTGAAACTCGATGCCAACCAAATTAGTTTTATTTGTTTGTGTCGTAGTTTGTTTTTGTTTACATCGCGTTTGATTAAAAAAGGGATACCTACGTTACCTAGGAAAAGTATCCTTTCCCGCAATGAAAAATATTCTTGACATAATTCGCACATCGACTGGCTGGTAAGGATATGCGGAGGCGGCGGCGGCGGCCGCCCCGCCGCGCCGCCGCAGCCGCCGTGTCGCGGGGGCATTTTGTCATGAAGTTGAAAAGCGTCAACCCTAAGCAAAACTTCGCATGAACGATGCTGTTAGGGTTGGCCCTAATTCGTATCGACGGGGTCTATTAAATTGTTCGATCGGTTTTAACGTCAAACGGAAAGTTCGTTAGTTAGTGGGAACGTTGATTGAAATCTTTGAAGTTATTAAGTGTTATTAACGTCTCTGGCTTAATAGGTAACTTAATTGACACGAAATTGATTTTATAAATTGATAGAGCTAGAATAAGACGACTTTAGAAACTATAAATCTTGTAGGTAAGTTGTACTTACGTTGGGTTCTTCTATCACAAACTAGGTTCGTAGTTAACCTGCTAACCTTCATAATGAAGTTGTACTTTAAGTAACCTGAAGACCAATTTTACCAACAAACTAAAATCCCAGCTTGAGGATTATGGGCATCACCCCATGATATAAATATAAAAAGATGAGGTTTTTCAGGGAGAGGCCTGCGTCCAGCCGTGGACCAATATACGCTGTTGAGGTTGAGGTTAGGTGTATGGCAGCAAAAAGTGGTCAAACTTATTTTTATCTATCAACCTACGTAATTATCTACCTACCCCTGTATACTAAAACTAATAACTATTATTACTTAACCCCAAAAGTAATAAACTACCAAATGCGGAAGTCAACTAGCCTCCACGAATTACGTACAAAACACGTCATGCAATGTTATGGCGATCACACACGATACTAATGTTATAATCTTGTCTTGGTTTGTTTGTATCTATTAAAAACTGGCCAAGAGTGAGTCGTACTCGTATAAAAAGGGATCCGTGCCGTTTAATTGACAAAACATCGTGATAGTGGCCATAGTGAATATTACATTACGAAGAATTTAATAAGTGAAAATTTGACTCTACAGGTGCTTTGGTAAGTAATATTTTGCTATTATTATTATTATGATTGAAAAGGTATTTATCGCGTTTATTTGGGTAGGTACTATTTTTCCCGACGTTTCAACATTTTTTCGCACTGTCGTGGTCACGGGGTGACTAATAATATTATGGTTCTGATATCGCGTCATCTGTCCAGCCGAGATAGCTGTTTCAAAGCCCTCGTATTTTTTGACGTAATTTGTTAGGCGTTTTTGTAATTAAATGTTTTTTACTGAACTTGTACAAAATGTAGAGAAAAAAGACAAGGGTCGCCTAAACGACCTATGCTGAATACAAAAAAACACCAAAATCGGTATATTTTGCATATATATATTATATACATATTAAACATATATTTTGTGCTGCGCGTGTCGCGCGACTTGCGCGGAATGATGCATGTCTTTGTAAAAATTTGTAACGGATGCACGGAAGATTATTCCCGTTGTCCACAGCCGAGATATCCCGAATAGAAAAAAAACTAGTACCTTATGACTATAAGCTGGTACGAACCTTGTTTGTGTTGGATCTACGAAAGTTCATATAGTAAAATAAAACTAGTACCTATTTATAATTGAAACCATGGAGCTAACTGCAGACTGTTCTTCCAATTAATGCTTTGAAATCATTTTTATATAATCGTACCAATTTAATAAAAATTTCAAAGCATCTCGTTGGATCTAATCAAGTAAGTATTTTATAGGGAGAAGTGGACCGAATGCAATCAGCCCAAGGATATACCTACTCATATGGATCTTTGCGACTGGTTTCACAGATTTGAAGTGGCCTATTACATAGTGGCCTGTTAAGAGTGTGCAATAACGCCACTACCAGATGGATTTCTAGCGGGATGATAAGATATGGTTTTCGTGCGAGTGAGAAGTACAGAGCAAAGACGTGCACCGAATTTTCTATGCGCCAAAACTGTTTTTACCTATTTACAAGTTAATGAAATAATCAATCGAAAATTAAAAGACATAACTAAAGAAATAAGTCTAAGTTTCTTACCAAAACAAAAACCGAAGAAAAACGTGTGCTGTTCCTGAGATAAAAAGCAAAATGTGTGCAAAACATCTATTTAAAAAAAAAAATAAGCTATCGAGAAAACTTTTATCAATCGTGTTTTTAAAACAAGATAAAAGATCGAAGTAACATTTCCCTGAATACAATGTTAAGTGATGAACAGACTGAGACCCAGAAGTCTTAGCCATGGTAATAAAGTCCCGACGGCACGCTTTATGTACGGTACGGAACCCTAACAAATAAAACTCATTCGTCACGCGAGGCAGCCCTAACCAAGGGCCGCTCCCTAAGTTTCGCTTCTACAATAAAGTGTATTAATTTTAATAGATGATTTTGAATTGAAGAAAGCTTAGACTTTATGAAACGGGATTATTATGAAGTGCCTTCTTAAAAATTAAGCTTAGTTTGCAAGTTCGGGCTTTCATTACAATACAATTTTAAGAAGGCTGTAAATAATATTTAGTTTGATTTTCTGAAAAGACTTTCGTTTGAATCTTAATGGATTATTTATTTCTTATTACATATTTTAAGAAAATAGCGAACATTTACAAATTAAGAATTTATTGCTATAGAAATTCAATTCAAACTAAATGTTGTATAAAATTTAATTTTATTTAGAGAACTTTGGTGGGTACCTATTCTATTTAATAAGCGTTTCAAGACAAGATACTTGACAAGTAATAATGAAAAAATACAAAAGAAAAGTATGATATCTTCTTTGTATTATTTTATTACCTTGTCGAGTGTTTCGTGAAGCTTATATTTTGTAATAACACAAGATATAAGCTTCTTGTGTGTAAACATATAATAAACGAAAATAAATAATAATTGACGAATTTAAAATCAAATAACTTTTATCGGAGTTTAACCAACTAACATTAGCATTAATCGATACCCTGACCTACCGCACAATCCATTATAAAAAAAAACTTCATTACGATTACGTCACACCCTCGGACAGACTGACAGACGCACATGTAGCTATAATTATATGTATAGATGCAAACGGGAGCGCCGCTAAAACTGAGGGGGCGCAAATTATTGATTCATCCGAATGTAAGGGTGGCTATTCATTGTCCGTCCACAAACAGTATAAATGGCTAGCTTTTATCAATTAATTTTATAATATCATGGGATCACAAGGAACACTTAGTAAAGTCAGAGTCCATATGATTTATTACAGATTAATTACCTTCATTTCATAAGCACATGATAATATCATACAAAATAAATAAACAACATAAAATTATAATATGGGAGCTTTAAATACGATGTTATGCTCTTTCATAACCTTGGTAGCGCGTTATTTGCGAGATGTGCTATAAATAAACGTTAAATTTGACCGTAGTGGCGCAATTTTTTTTTATTTTTTTATCACTTAAAACAGTGAGGAGTGGAAAGAGAAAGAGGACGGGTGCAGTGGGTTCTCGGAAGGATATTTATCACAAATTAACTTGAAATCTTTATTATTTTATGGAAAGGGTCCATAAAACTGCTCTAGGTAATATATACGTAGTTTTAAATCATACATTCAGTAATTCTTGGAAAAAAAATAGTAGTTGATAAAAAATAAGATAGTTTCTGATGAATATCGCTTAGCTGACCGTAACCGCAGGACCGGGTACAGAGACCGCATCTCACATTGATTGTATCGCGTCTAGAGTGTGTATCGCTACTTTATGTCGCCCCATGCGGGTCCAGCCTCACGCCACGTCACCCCATGTTTGCCCCCGCTCGGCCACCGCTCCCCTTAATTTACGAATACGCTCCTTATGAAACTAGTTACGCTAACGAAGACTTCTGACGTGTTTTGTTGTTAATTTTGCTGTTTCTTCTTTAGGTAGGCTTTTGGATCTTTCTAATTGGTTTTGTTGTTGTTTTTGGCTGTTTCTTCTCTAGTAAGACATATAGTCTTTTAAATCTAATACGATTCTCAGCTGACTTACTATTTGATTGCTTTCGTAAAATGTAGTACTTGCATTTCTTGAGATTTGACTAGGCAAATTAACGAGATATCTTTACAGAATAGACTTGCATTTAGCATAAAAAAAATTACGTGTGAAATATAATTCGCTACGAAAAGACATGGACAAGTTGGATGGAACAGTTCACTGGAACGTTCTCTTAAGTTGTTAGTAACTTGACAAAAGAAATACGTATTTCTTTTGTCAAGTTACTAACAACTTGTTTCTTTTGTCAAGTTACTAACAACTTAAAAGAACGTTCCAGTGAACTGGTCCATCCAAATTGTCCATATGTCTATTCGTAGCGAATTATATTTCACACGTAATTTTTTTTATGCTAAATGCAAGTCTATTCTGTAAAGTTATCTCGTTAATTTGCCTAGTCAAATCTCAAGAAATGCAAGTACTGCATTTTACGAAAGCAATCAAGTTGTCTATTATAATGTTTAAAATATTAAAAGCTCTTCTATAGACTTTATTTTATGACTTTATTTGTTTATAGGTCCATTTAGCCGCCAATAGGACCTAATTACCTTCGCAAATAGAGCTTCAGATCTACGGAATTGGTTTAGTGCGACGCGACGATCTGAAACTTTTATACAGAAACGACAAAACTAATAGATAACCTTAGCGAGTAAGTAAGTACCTAGTAGTACTTCAATGGAAAATCCAGGTTTTCTTCCATTAATTTAGACATTTTTGTATGAAAGCTTTTTTTGACTATTTATAACTGACTTCAAAAAAGGAGGAGGTTCTCAAATCGACAGTATTTTTATATGTTTTATAGGTGGTGTTTTATATTACCTCAGAATTTTTTACTGGGTGGTCTGATTTTAATGTTTTTATTTTTATTTTAAATAAAAAAATCATGTAAATCGCTGGTGCTTCCTTTGTGCTCCTATTTTATTTCGTCCAGTTCTGACAAAGGGATCCATATAATTGAAGTCAGTTTATAGTTTTTTTTAAACAAAATCAATTAATAAAACCACTGGTGACCACAGTGTGGCGAATATGTTTTGTTTAGGTAGGTTTCGCCCGTGTGGTAATTTCAGAAATTTATTTAATACCCCTGGAGTCATTTTGTTCAAAAAAATATATATTTCATTATTTACTTTATAGCTTACTCTAGCCGAGTTTTGAGTGAATAATATTTCGGACCAAGGAATAATATTTTTCCGTAGAAACTTTACGACTGTTTTAAATTCCCTCGAAGGTTCATTTTTGGAAATTAGATTAGCATAAGGGTTATTTTATAATTTACCGACCTATGGTTTATCCATTTTGAATGAAGCTATTTGTGTCGTATTTTGTTAGTAAACAAAATACGACACAAATAACAAAATCTCACTTGCTTGGCGTAGAGTTTCAGATATAATTGTAAGCAATTTTTATTGAAGGGAGGATCTAAAATCGACAAGTAATGTAAATTACGTATAAAAGGACGCGCCAACAAAGTGAATTTTAGGTTAAGTATGGGCGGTTTGTTTACGTTTATGCTTCATTCAAAATGGACACGGTACAGTATAAATTTGACTTGTAGATTAATATCTAAGATGCGTGGTCATCATCGTCATCCATACCGCACTGATTGTAAACTGTCGTCCTACCCGTCATGACCTACGGAGCTGAGACGTCACTCACGATAGGGCTGGTCCACCAGTTCAAAGTCGCTCAGCGAGCTATGTAAAGAGCTATGCTCGGAGTCTCTCTGAAGGATAGGATTCGTAACGAATACATCCGACAGAGAACCAAAGTTATCGACATAGCTCAAAGAATTAGCAAGCTGATGTGGCAGTAGGCTGGCTATATCTAGCGCAGAACCGACAACCGTTGGTTGGGATGAACGAGTTCTTGAGTGAAGACCGCGTCTCGGCAAACTTAGTGTAAGGCTTCGGCTTTGGCTTCGGTTTGGTGGGATGACGATCCGCGAAAGACTGGAGGTAGATCATATCATGGGATGACAACATTCATAAGTCAAGCTGAAGACAGGGCGCCATGGTGCTCATTGGGGGAGGCCTATGTCCAGCGGTGGACTAATATTGGCTGTCTACGCCCGACCATCCGACCATCCAAAGACAACTTCCACAACCAACTTCACACCGGACAATGACGTCGTTCAGCGGGGACTTCACGGTGCTCGCCGCTCACCTCTCTCTCTTCTGCCGGCGCCCGCGGCGCGCATCGCACGCGTCCATACATAAAATAAGCAGTGCCAGTTCACATGTAAATTGTCTCCCACGATTAAAAATCTTGTATACCGTAATCAAGTCTACATCATTCCAACGCAGCCGTCTACAAACCCTAGTTTGATACCCTACAAGGATTCGAGCCGGATGTCCAGTTATTTCCAAGAACGAAGAAAAGAACATCGAGTATACGACGGACATTTTCGAACGGGTCACACGAGGGTCGACGACATCAAGGCGGAGCGGAGCTCAAGCACAAAACTATCGATAATTTTCAAGAATTCATCAAGAATACGTCGTCAAAAGGCCGTATTTCGAAGGAATTATTCAAGGATTGGCAAGATTCAAGACGATAACCTTACGGGACGAGCCCTTGCACAGTGCTTATGTACCTACATACTTATCTACACGCTACCTACAGGGAGGGTAAAACAGTGAGTTCGTTCCAATCATTAGATAATTTGCGCAATCCTTCCTTATTTCAACAGATAACTGTTCTTAAAAATTTCTGCTCTCGCTCCCTATCACTGCATTCACATTTTCCGATTTTTTTCCACGAGTCATTCGAGTTTAGAGCTAAAAACAATCGAATCTCAAGGTGCGTAGCAACCTACTACGTGCATAACCTATTTCAGCGCCTAGTGTTTTCAGAGTGGCCTACCTGTCAAAATCACGTTCAATTCCCAACAAACCTAATGTGCATTCACTAGCTGCTTGTTATATTATTTTTAACTTCATTTCAGCACGGAACGCGATCGCGGTCTTGCAAGCTAGCTGCGGCCGGAAAACCGGTTGCGCGCGCTGCACTGCGCGGGCGCCTGGCGTTATCGAGTCGCTTCGCGCACGTGGTTTGACGCTTCTGCTTCGTGTCCTTGCATCTATCACTATAAAATTTAAGTATAATTTCAATTCACTTCTTCACTTCATAATATTTCTTTCAGCTGGACCATTTTAATTTAATTTCATTTTCATCTTGATCCATTTGCAGTTATGGACCTTAAAACTTTAAAAAGGAACAGAGGCTCACATAAATCCAAGCTTACGATTTTCAAAACCTTCTTGCAACCACTATTGCCATGCAAAGAGCTTAATCCCTTGCAGACATGTGAGCTTACAGCTCGTCTAACAAAAATCCAAGACGTTTACAATGATTTTGACTCTGCTCAGACTGAAATAGAAAATTTATCTGAGATTCCAGGTGACGAAGAGCCGGAGAGGGAGGCTTTTGAGGCTAGCTTCTTCAGCGTAGTTGCAGCTGCGCAGGAGCTGCTGGATCGCAGCCAGGCAGCCGCTGCAGCGCACGATGACCAGGTGACAGGTTCTAGTGGTGTATCTGCACACATGCGAGGACCAAACATTAAACTACCTATCATTAATTTGCCCACCTTCTCTGGTAACTATCATAATTGGCTAGAGTACCACGACACCTTCAAATCACTCATACACTCAAACACTAGCATTCCAAAGATAAACAAGTTTCATTATTTGCGAGCTTCACTCAAAGAAAGCGCATCTCTAATAATTCAATCATTAGATTTTACAGTCGAGAACTACGATGTTGCGTGGAGTTTACTGTGTGATAGGTACAACAACAATAGGCTTTTAGTCAACAATCACATTCATGCCTTGTTCAACATAGAACAAATTCAAAGGGAATCTTCCCAAGCTTTGCGCACAGTCATAGACACAGTAAACAAGAATCTAAGAGCTCTAAAAACACTCAATTTACCTACAGAACACTGGGACATTCTCATAATTCACATGGTATTAGGTAAACTTGATCAAAGAACAATGCGGGAATGGGAAGTCCAACGGAACAATTTAAAGGAACTTCCATCGCTGCTTGATTTCAATTCATTCTTAAAAAATCGAGCAGACCTTTTAGAAACAATGGAAGACACATACCACAAGCCACCACGTAGGCATAGTGACATAACACATGTTCGACAAAAATCACTTGTCACAAATGAATCACAGTCAAATCATAATAATACATTTTCCTGCCCGTTGTGTAAGAGCCATCATGCTATCTACCATTGCACTAGATTCAAGTCACTGCCAATAGAAAAACGCATAGAAAAGGTTAACCAATTAAAACTTTGCAAAAATTGTCTACGTCGGGGACACGATGAACAACATTGCAAGTTGAGCACTTGCAAAATGTGCTCACAAAAACACAATACATTATTACACAATCCAAACACACATGCTAGCAATAGCACTAGCTCATCCAAGGAGTGCGTAGTATTACCTGCAACACAAAACCAGGCACAGGCAGAAGAGCAAGCAAGAGAAAACATAACACTTTCATCCATACACAATAGTCAGGTACTCCTCTCCACTGCAATAGTAAACATTTCAGACTGTCATGGTCAATTACACAAGGTTCGAGTGTTGCTAGACAACGGCAGCACTTCAAGCTTTATCACAAAGGGCTTGCAACAACAATTAGGTATACCTACCTTTTCAACATCCATCACAGTCCAAGGACTAAGCAACCAGTCATCACAAGTGACACAGAGATGCGACGTCACTTTATCGTCGCTCTCAAACACAAAGTTCACCACAGAACTCAATTGCTTCGTTGTTCCTCAAATAACACAAATCATACCATCAACACGAGTGAATTGTAAATCATTTACAATTCCACCACACATTCACCTCGCGGACCCAACATTTCACACACCGTCAGAGGTCCAGTTACTGCTGGGTGCTGACCTGTTCTGGGAGGTACTCACTCACAATACATTGTCGTTAGGCAAATGCAAGCCAACCCTCGTTGAAACAAAACTTGGGTGGCTTGTGTCTGGTTCAGTTCCAGTCAAACTATCACAAAGGCAACCTTATACAGTCCACACTCATTTCATAAAAACCATTGAGCTCGAAGAGCAACTAAATAAATTCTTTGAATTCGAATCTGTTTCCACCACTCAACAAACCCAGACAAAGGGTGAGAGTGAATGCGAAGAGATTTTCACAAACACAACCATCCGTCAGCCGGACGGTAGATTCGTGGTTCACATTCCACTTAAGGAATCTCCCAACAATTTAGGTGATTCTAAACAACAAGCGCTCGTTAGGTTCCAAGCATTAGAACGTAAATTCAAGCGCAACACATCATTCCATACATTATATAAACAATTCATGCACGAATACACAACGTTGGGACACATGACTGAAAACCCACACACAGATACAGATGAAGTAACATACTTTCTTCCTCATCACGGCATTTTACGAGAAAATAGCCTCAGCACGAAATTGAGAACTGTATTCGATGCATCAGCTGTCACAAGTTCAGGTAAATCCTTTAATAACATACAACATGTAGGTCCAATCGTTCAGGAAGATCTCATTAGCATATTGATCCGATTTCGTCAGCATAGATACGTAGTCACGGCAGACATTGAAAAAATGTACAGGCAAATATTAATTGACGAACGATTTCGTCCTTTACAACAGATTTTCTGGAGGCCAGAACAGGATCAGGAAATAAAACAATATAAACTCAACACAGTGACATACGGTACGGCATCAGCACCTTACTTAGCTACAAGGTGTCTTGTACAGTTAGGCCAAGAATGTACTAACAAAAACGCACAACAAACAATTCTTCATGACATGTATGTAGATGATCTCATAACAGGCAGCGATTCAGAATCTGAACTTATCAATACATGCAAAGGCGTCATACAAACACTAGAAGGCGCACATTTTCATTTGAGAAAATGGCGTTCAAACGCGCCATCCATCCTCACTCAAATTGTTGATGAAAATAGCAACGACCAATTATTAACAATTAACAAAGAAAATTATGCAAAAACACTTGGTTTACTTTGGACATGTACTCATGACATGTTGTTCTTCTCATCAACAAAAGCTGACACACAAACACATAAACAAAACAAACGCACTATTCTGTCCACCATAGCTCAGGTTTTTGACCCATTAGGCCTAATCAATCCATGCATGTTGCAAGCAAAACTTATCCTGCAAACTCTTTGGTCTACTAACTTATCATGGGATGACGAATTACCTTCTAAAATTATATCACAGTGGCAGAACTTTATAGCGAACTTACCAAACATAGCACACATTCAAATACCACGCAGAGTTTTATGTGATAATCATATTAAAATTGAATTACATGCTTTCAGTGACGCCTCCATAAAGGCATATTCAGGCTGTGTTTACATACGGTCAATCTCCAGCAATGGGAAAGTCAGCGTACACCTTTTGTTAGCAAAGAGTAAGGTAGCCCCTCTCAAACAAAGGCTTACAGTCCCACGCTTGGAGCTCTTAGGGGCGCTTCTCGCAACTAAATTAGCAGAGAAGGTTAAAAAATCATTACGCATAAAAATAGATAAACAGGTTTATTGGTGCGATTCAACAATAGTATTAGGTTGGATTAAAACATGTAAACACAATCTAAAACAATTTGTTTACAACAGGGTCAACGAAATCACGTTAAACTCAGAACCGGCTGGATGGCATTACATTCCCACACACCTGAATCCAGCTGACATTGGATCCAGGGGGCTAAACGCCATGCAGTTAAAATCCTCATCTTTGTGGTGGGAAGGTCCTCGCTTCCTACATGAAGCCGAGTTCACTAGGCCAACACAGGTTCAAATCCCACATACCAACGAGTTACCTGAAATGAAAATTCAATGCAATTTTATGTCAAATGATTCACACGATTTCACAAGTAAATATTTTAGCTTCGCTAAATTACAACGAATAGTTGCATACATACTGCGTTTCAAACACAACTGTCAGACTACAACCAACAAAACAGTAGGTACACTCACCATATCAGAGTTAGAAAACAGTACACAATCACTTTGCAGAATGAACTATTAGTACTGATGGAACTATTTCACAAACAATATACACAATTGATTAGCAATCAACATTTGTCATCCAAGGATAAAATATTAAACTTAAATCCATTCTTAGAAACGGAAACAAACTTGATAAGAGTTGGAGGAAGGCTATCTAACTCTAACCTAGATTACAATACAAAACATCCAATATTATTACACGCATCACATCACATTACACAATTATTAGTGGAGCACTATCACAAGTGCTTACTACACGCCGGGCCTCAATTGTTACTAGCTTCGCTACGACATAAGTTTTGGATAATAAACGGTCGTAATCTCGCTAGAAAAATCACACATGATTGCACAAAATGTTGTAGGTTTTCAGGTAGAACTTACCAACCCATTATGTCACCCTTACACAAATCTCGATTACACGGAGAATTCGTATTCTTAAATACGTCTTTGGACTACTGTGGCCCAATTCTGATAGCGGACAGAAAAGGTAGGGGTTGCAGATTAAAAAAGGCATATATTTGTATTTTTGTCTGTTTAGCAGTTCGAGCAGTGCACATAGAACTTGTCACCGAGCTAACGTCGCAAGGTTTCATAGCAGCTCTCAATAGATTCATAGCCCGCAGGGGCAAGCCTGCAAACATTCATTCCGACAATGGAACTAATTTCGTGGGAGCCTGTAACGAACTCAGTAAATTCATAAAATCAACCTCTAATGACATAGTAGCCTATTCGTCAGAAAATGAAATTAACTTCAAATTCAGTCCAGCGTATTCACCACATTTTAACGGCTTAGCAGAAGCGTCAGTCAAATCAATTAAATTTCACTTAAAGCGTGTCTTAGGAATGGCACATTTAGACTACGAGGAAATGAACACAGTTTTAGTACAGATAGAATCCATTCTAAACAGTAGACCGCTCACTCCTCTCTCCTCAGATCCATCAGACCTTATCCCATTAACTCCTGCGCATTTTCTGATTGGACGAACAATCACAACATTACCTACTCCCCAGGTACAGGAGAACGTGGCTATTTCGGCGCTCACAAGATACATGAGAATCCAAGCTCTCAAGCAACACTTCTGGAAACGTTTTTACAATGAGTACGTTTCAGAATTGCAGACCAGAAGCAAATGGCGTAAGGACATGGGACAACCGCAACTAGGAGACATGGTGCTGGTCAAGGATGACCGCCTGCCTCCACTTCGATGGCTACTGGGAAGGGTCATTGCAGTATACCCTGGTGATGATGGAATACATCGCGTGGCCGATGTCCTCACTACATCAGGGACCATGAGAAGAGCCTTCAATCGGCTCTGTCCACTTCCAACATTGGAACAGAACGTTCCAAGGCCGGCAGCCTGTCTACGCCCGACCATCCGACCATCCAAAGACAACTTCCACAACCAACTTCACACCGGACAATGACGTCGTTCAGCGGGGACTTCACGGTGCTCGCCGCTCACCTCTCTCTCTTCTGCCGGCGCCCGCGGCGCGCATCGCACGCGTCCATACATAAAATAAGCAGTGCCAGTTCACATGTAAATTGTCTCCCACGATTAAAAATCTTGTATACCGTAATCAAGTCTACATCATTCCAACGCAGCCGTCTACAAACCCTAGTTTGATACCCTACAAGGATTTTTTTTTTTGTTTTTTTTTTTTTTTTTTTTTTTTTGGTCTTCGAAATACGGCCTTTTGACGACGTATTCTTGATGAATTCTTGAAAATTATCGATAGTTTTGTGCTTGAGCTCCGCTCCGCCTTGATGTCGTCGACCCTCGTGTGACCCGTTCGAAAATGTCCGTCGTATACTCGATGTTCTTTTCTTCGTTCTTGGAAATAACTGGACATCCGGCTCGAATCCTTGTAGGGTATCAAACTAGGGTTTGTAGACGGCTGCGTTGGAATGATGTAGACTTGATTACGGTATACAAGATTTTTAATCGTGGGAGACAATTTACATGTGAACTGGCACTGCTTATTTTATGTATGGACGCGTGCGATGCGCGCCGCGGGCGCCGGCAGAAGAGAGAGAGGTGAGCGGCGAGCACCGTGAAGTCCCCGCTGAACGACGTCATTGTCCGGTGTGAAGTTGGTTGTGGAAGTTGTCTTTGGATGGTCGGATGGTCGGGCGTAGACATTGGCTAATAATGATGATACTCCGATTCAGAATTCAAGATATTTTATGTAAAAACTTGTTCTTGAGTGGACACCGTGACTCGGCAAACGTAGTGCAGGACGCCTCCGGCCAGATGGGATGACGATGCGAAAGACCGCAGGCAGATGCTAGATGCGTCAAGATGAAGACAGGGTGCTATGGCGCTCATTAGGGTAGGCCTATGTCCAGCAGTGGACTGATTATAGGTTGATGATGATGCGTGGTCACAAACATTCACACAGAGTCATTTATTATATTAGATGTTGATAAATTTTCTGTTTCCTCTCGTTATATTTCTAAGCGCTTGGATGGATTTCTTTATATCTAAAATTAGGGAAATAATAATAACGAGAAGGGTTCCGTGACGAGATTCAAGGTTTTATTTTAACAACAGAACGGTCTAATTAATGACTTTTACGAAGCACCCTTTTATCCGCAAGTCATTAATTTGAGTTTTATTACTCACCTAGTTAAAAAAGCTTTTATAACTTAAAATTGCTTATACAGGCAAAACCTGTGCATAATTTTTATTTTATTTATCATTTGGAATAAATGGTTTACTTATTATTATGATATCTATAAATATATAAAATTAAATAATTTTTTTTGTTGTGTTTGTTATTGTCTAGTGAATTATGCTCCGAAACCTCAGGACCGATTCAAAATAATTATTTTACTCTTCAGGGAGTGACATAGGCTGTATTTTACGCCATACACACCATACTATACAACACTCTACATTCGCGCCGTCTCTCTGTTGCCCAGACTCTTTTGAGATTGGTGACCTCAGGAGACCAAACACACTCTCACACATACACTCCTTCACAATCAAACGCACATACATGCATATGTAGGTATAGTCTTTTTCCGCTGATACTCTTCTCGTATTGATGATACAAAAATAATATTTTTGCATAGTTGTATCATACTTAGGTTTAATTAGCGCTAATTATGTAATAAAATTAATAAGTTGTAAAAAAGCTGAAGCTGGGATCCCTCGTATCTTCACACAAGATTTTCTTAGTTAGAGCGAGGATTCAAACTTACAGGATCATTATAATTAGTCTATATTATATAATCATTTAGATAGATTAGGTTAGTAGGTACATAATGAATGTAAGTCTATTTTGATGTCACATTTTATAATAATAAATACATTTGTTTGTTTGTTTATTTTAGCACCAAATTCCCACGGGAACGGGAACTACGCGGGTGAAACCGCGAGGCGCTGCTAGTTATCAATACACATACTACCGCTATAGCCACATTACCAACATAGTAGTTTCAGTTTAAGTTACTACCCGTAAAAATAGTAGTAGATCAGAAGCGGTTAGCACAGGGCCAAACTTCGAGAGCCTTCTGCCCAACAGTGGGTAAAATTCGGCTGTGGATGATGATGATGATGATGATAATGCGGTCGAAAGCTAACTAAGACTACTTATAAGCCCAAAAGTTTACGGCCTAGATGGGACTAGAACCCGCAACCTTCCACTCAGCGCGGGTGCTAACCAATTTACTTAAGGCGCATACCCGAGCCAATACAGCGCCGCCACCTATGAGTATATTATCATATTGTCCTTATTTTAATGCCTCTGTAATAGTTTTATTTTGTATAGTTTAGTTTAGGCAGAGATGCGAAAATAGAGTTTGGTGGCCACAAAGGGCAACTTCGTATCTCTGCCTAAGCTTTACAAAACAAAACTTATAACAGAGGCATAAATAAACAACTTTTAATAGATACCACAAACTGAACGATGGATTTTTAAAATTTCTATACGTAATAATAAGATAAAATAGGTGGCGGCGCCACTTTTACTCGTGTATTAGATTTACGAGTTTATTCCTAACGTCTTACGTGAGACGTTATCCAAATAAAGTTACTTTTACAAATACTCACAGCATTACTCAGGTATGTATGAGTATGTGGATTTGTGAGTATAACCCGATTTTCTCAAAATCCCTCGTAATCCAGCGCACACGAGTTTTTACACATTGAAACGATAATATCTCCTTTCATTATCCCATATTACAAAAACGTGACGACGAATACGTTTTTATAAATACTTATTTACATTATATTTTATAACATGAGCGTCCATGGAAATTTTATTAAAAATAAACTTATTAAAAAAACGAGATTATCTAATAATGGGCCGAATTTTACCCCGGCCTATTCCGTAAAATATTTTTTAATTAATTTGCAAAAAACGGCATTGGTGATCGGTTAGGTGGAATATAATTAGACAAAATAATGTTTACTAGACTAGTGACCTGCCCCGGCTTAACACGGGTGCAATGCTGATGTATTATACATACAAAAATTCCTCTTGAATAACTCTATCTATTAAAAAAACTGTATCAAAATCCGTTGCGTATTTTTAAAGATCTAAGCATACATAGGAACAGACAGACAGCGGGAAGCGACTTTGTTTTATACTATGTAGTGATTATAAATTTCACAGAAATTGGATTTTACCACTATAATCTTAATTTTTTTAACAAACCATTAACCACTAACACTAACCCCCTTATTCATAATGGTCTGCTAACATAAAACAGCTGCTAAGTAGTGTTATTTCTCAGTCTTACTTATGTCAATAGAAGAAGATAGAGCGAGATTTAGCAGTGTGCTAGGTTAACAGACTATTATGAATAAGGGGTAAATACTTAATCATTTAATAAAACGTAGGTAGCTACATAATATACGAGTAAGTAGGTAAATCTATCTATGTAATATGTGGTATTAAGTTTATCAGTTATCTAGTCAACATAAAACAGCTGCTTAGCGAGGGCCTAGATGATGCTATGTAGATTCTTTCGTTTTTTTTTTAAATAAATATACATTTAAGAAAATAGACTCTTTTGTGACTTTCTTTCTTTCAAGATGAATATAACATTTCATTGTGAATGTAAAGTTGTTGTTGTTAGAGAACACCAACAAATCATCCGATAATTTTTATTTTTTATAACTTAAGATTAAAGTTTTAAAACTTCCGATAAAGTTAATCCTGAGTAGGCTAGTTATATTATAGATACAATTTATAGCAGAAGGTACTCTAAGGGAAAGACTACTGCTATAAATTGTATCTTGGTACGCTTGACTCCATCGTACCAAGAAACCCTTCAAGTAGAGTATCGGATGGCTGACTCGGACATATGTACCTACCTACCTACACCACAGTCGTCTGCCTTGAAATGTATCGAAGAGATTCGGGCGAAATGTTCCATCCTTTGAGGAGCGTACATTTCGTTCAAATCTAAAATATCTTGGTTTTAGATTCGGACGGGTTGTACTTGTACCCTAATGCGCACGAGTTTTGGATTCGGGTGAAAAACGCATTTGATTAAGTACCTATGTCTCTTGTCCAGACAGGTCAAAGGTGCACCCGTCCGTTTGTACAAGAGACAGACTTTAATCAAATGAGTCACTGTAGTTTATCCTTAAGCCAGCGTTACGAGGTGTAACGTAGCGTGTTACACAGCGAGCGTTCGTGCAATCAGTACAATGGAAGAAGACAGACTTCGACGACGCTCGCAACTAGCAAAGACACAGATTTTAGAACACGGCGAGGAACGTATCATGCTGACTGCGAATGGTGCATTACAACCTGTAACACCGGTGAGTACCTGGCTTTAGCCATAATAAGAAAGACGTAAAACGCGATATTGGCCGTTTTTCCATTCACCGGCACGGCGACGGTACGGCACGTCACAGCGTCGGCACGGCACGGTACCGGGCTTTGTTATCCTACTGGGCCGGTAGATCCGCGCACTCACACACGCACACATGTACCATTCATAATATACAATACACATGCAATCTTGCCGTGCCGTAACCTTCACCGTGCCGGTCAGTGGAAAAACGGCCAATATCTCCTTTTACGTCTTTCTTATTATGTCTAAAGCAAGGTACTCACGGGTGTTACGGGGTGTAATGTACCATTCGCAGCCAGCATGATACGTTCCTCGCCGCTTGCCAGGTAAAAACGGCCTTTATAGTAACGTCAGTAACAAACGAAAATAGATACTAAAATCGTGGAAACGGGAGAAGGGAGTAGGTGGTCATCTCATCCGAACAAATCTCATTCACATCGGATAGGTTGAATATTTAATATGATTTTGTAGAGCAATAGTAGGTATTAGTTTTTATTATGTGCCCATTGTAATACTACCTCTTACCTAACTCTCTAGCCTAGCTACCTCTTAGTTTTATTTTTATAAAGATTTATACGAAATGCCTACTTATATTCGAATTGTCCAGCATTATTTATATTATTTAACTAGACGTAGCTGCCAAAATTAAAACAGACATGTCCCACAGAATGTGGGACATGCATGATAGTTCTTAAACTTGGTTTCGCCCTTGAACCGGATCAAAATAATCTCGGTAAAATCTGCTGAAACGTGAAAAACGCTAAACTGAGTTTATCTTAGTTAAACGCGTTCAATAGTGTTTAAAAAAATGTTTAGACCGTCAGTCAGTACGTAAATATAAAAGAAAAATATGACACATTTTTCTTTTATCAATCAGACAGAAAGGTACAAAAATAAAGCACGTCAAAGTTTGGGAATGGGGGCTAGTGACGTCACCTTGCTAAAAAGTGTGCAAGGAACTTTAACTGGCCATATCATCATTTTTGTTAAATAGACAAAATAACACTATTGCAACCTAAATCCATTTCACCGTTGCAATACGCCACTATTGCAACGGTGAAATTGGACCTAAAGGTATGTAGATGTATGTATGTAGTCTGGGTAGTCTGTAGATGTCTGCAGACCGCACTGGGTGGCGCCAGACACGCTCTGTGGATCAGCCTTGACACAGACCTGTCGGATCAGGCTTTTGTTCACTTGGAAGATTGTCTCTTCTTAGAAAATAGAATTGAAATAGGTCTTGAGGAAAACTTGAGATCCTTCTGAGAAAATAAAATATTATTAAAGTACCTGCCTAGGTATCTTTTGTTTGAATCTGATATTAATTTCTTTAAACATGATGGGACCGATTCTCAAAATGGTTCTTTAGTTGCTTAGGGCTCTAGTTTTCTAATCTGATTATTTTGAACTTCGGTCAATTTATTACCAAGCATTGCTTTGTCTTATTTTGTGATCGTTATAAGGATCACTTCAAATTTAGAATAAATAAATAATGCTGAACAATTCACACAGCATTATCTAGCCCCAAGCTAAGCAGGGGTTGTGTTAGTGGTACTAGATAAACTGATATACGTAATACAATCACTGTATTGTAGTGTCGTAGTCATTGTGTGTAGATAAATATATACGAGTATAAGATATATTTATTATATGTACATAGAAAACATACAAAATAGAATAGAAAAATCATCAATCATTTGGACACAGGTACAAATAAAATAAATTTGTTATACCACTCCTTTTTATTACCGACTTTAGGAGGATGTTCTATTTTCATCTGTCTGTTTTTTTTTGTACTTATCTATGTTCACCGATTTCTCCGTCAATTATGGACCGATTTTAAAAATTATTGCTGTTGTATAGTAAGTTATTATGTATGGTTCCGAATTGATCATGAGTTTTATTCGCGAAGGATTAGTATTTATCCTGTCAAGCTTAAAAAACAACAAAATACTTCAGAAAAATCACGACTAGTTACAACAATTTTGGTGATATAGTCGCCAATTCTCATCGAAGCTCGATGATTCTTTACTGTCAAAGGTTGAATTTGAGGTGATACCATAAAAGTAAGATTCACGAGAAATTTATGTGTGCGCTGAAAAAGTATCGATAACTTCACTCATAATTTATCTCAAGCTGTTTCCATGGCAACGGACGTTAACAAGTGGCTTACAAATTTGATGCATGGAGGATATCCAAAAAGTACTTGTATCAATGAAGACGAATAGTATAGAATGAAGGAAGATCTTTTGAAGATGTTTTTGTTAGGGTTTTGTACGCGTAAGGTCTCAAAATTTGAACCCGTTACTCATGTAAGTAATCGTGTTAGAACCGTAATAATTTGACTGGGTTTGTATTTCTATGGTTGCTTTAACAATAAATCATCATCATCAGCAGCGACGATGGCATCCCTGAGAAAACAAAAACACAAATCGGTGTATAGTTTTATTAAAAACAAACCCAATTAAGTATAAAATAACTTATTGAGGTCATTTCATTTTAGCAACGGAAATCGCCTATAAAAAGTTAATCGAACTCGTCGAAACATCAATTACTTTACATTTAGTTGAAAACTTCCTCAAACCTAAAGTCATTTACAACGGGATATATACCATGATTGAGTTTTCCCGTTGTAAATGTCTTTAGTGTTAATAACCATGATGGATGTAAAGGTTTTATTTCCACAAACCTTTTCACATACCTACTTACACTTTTTTTAATTTATCTATCCTACTAATATTATAAACGTATGTACGTAAACATATGTATCTTTGTTGCTCTTTCACACAAAAACTACTGAACGGATCGGACTGAAATTTTGCGTACAGGTAGTTCTTGGCCTGGAATAACACAAGCTTTTGATCCCATATATCAATTCCCATGGGAAGCCGCGGGGCGCAGTCAGTTTATTATAAAAACGAAAATTACAATCAAATAATAGAAATAAATTAAAACTACTATAGTATTTACAATTAAAACAATGGAGCTAACTGTGGACTGTTGCAAACAATCTACAGGTAGCTCAACTGATATAAACCGGTTACATTTACAGAAAACTCTACGTACACCAAACCGTTCAAACAAGCAAATCAGATTACGCCTCAAAAGGACACGCCCTGCGTTAACCCCAGCTAATTGATCCATAAGCATATGTCTGAACAAGGTTGCGATGCCGAATGAAACATCGTTTATCAACATTGATTAATTAAAAAGGGAAGACGAGGTACTAGTTTCTCGAAAATGGCAACCTCATATTGTGTAAAATTGTGTGCTCCCACCTCAGTCACCGTCTGACCGGCGGCACGGGCGTTCGTGATTCGCGTGAAATATTGTTGTCTTGGTCTCACTTCGGTCTTAGATACGTCTTTCCGTCTTCGTTCTTCTTTGTATTTCACAGGACTGGAAATATAACTGTGAGCGTATGTGTTTGCGTGTAGTTGTAACACATGCCAATTTTTGAGTAAGCGCTGGGAGAACGTAACCTATCTTCCCTTTTTAATTAATCAATGTTTATCAACCATAACTTAGTAGTACATCACCATCATCATCAACTGTGATAGTCCACAGCTTTACATAGGCCTCCCCAAATGTGCGCCATAGCGCCATGTCTTCAGCATCCAGCATCTGCCTGTAGTCTTTCGCAGATTGACATCTCACCTGCCTGGTAGGTATCCTACACTACCTTTGCCGAGTCGCGGTCTCCACTGAAGAACACGTTTACCACTGCGGTTGTCGGTTCTTCGCGAGCACAGATTACCCCCAATAGATACCGCATTACGATACTTTTGTTCGGATGCTAGCGCACCAAAATTGGCGGAAGGCGCGGGTTGCGGGGACTGAAACAAAGGCGCTGTGATTGGCTATTTCAAGGTCGCACTAATAATGAACTAAAGGTAAACTCACCGTAGGGTTGGGAAAGTCGAACACCAAATTAGAATTCATCGATAATTAGTTTGTAAATTTCGTATTATAAGAAAGTAAACAATTAATTTTCTATAGGATCATGAATTTATACAGACATTCAAACTAATATTTTAAACCTAAGTAAATGACAAAAACACAACTACTATTTAATTAAATAAAATAAAAAAAATTGTACACATATGATGAAAGATCATCTGTTTTGAATTCAATTATAAAGTAAAGAAAAGTAAATTAAAAGTTTATTTCAATAATAAAATAGCACTATTTAAAGTTAAGAGTTACAAATGTAGTAGGTTATAGAAATTTTTGTATTTATCACAGTCTCTGTAGGTGTTGTTTTGTTACCCGTAGTCGAGTGACTGTCCTCCGTACTAGTTAATACAATTGTACCTACCTACCGAGAGTCCCGCTCATCTACGTCATCCACCATTTTTAACGATATCGACTAGACTCGAAATAAGTGAAATTCTCAACACTAGCGTAATACGTGCTTTCGCCGAAAAGGACAACGAGTACAATAACAGCAATGCGGAAAAGAGACAAGGGACCGTCCTTACGTACCATTAGCCATTATAAGCTGACCTGTTCTATAAATGATAAAATTGTAATTATTTTACTTACCGATGAAATGATAATCCGTCCTTTTGGTAGTTTGAATTTCTTGATGATTTTCCACACGATTTCACTGCACATGAAGTCATTTTATCCAATTTTCTATCACAAAACCAATTTTCACAAGCGTTAGAACACAGAAACGTAGGGGTCTGACACTTGGTCGAAACTGAAGCCGTACTTCGAAGCGGCGATTTACATCTGTGCATTTGCATTGATGCGTGGTGCGCGGTCGTCGTCTTTCATGCGGAATCTATTGGGGGTAATCTGTGTTCGCGAGATATGGTCAGCCCACTGTTACTTCAGCTTGCTTATGCGTTGTAGCTATTTCTTCGTTTTTTTATTTATTTATTTGCTTTTTTTATTTATTATATTTATTTGCTTTTATTTATTTCTTTGAGAATTTGGAAACATGCTGTTAAAATTACAAGACTATTTAAGAACACCACCCATTTTTTGAACCATTTTTGAAGCAGGTTAATAATAACACAAAACAGCATATGAGTACAAAACTCTATGTTTCATGGTTTACAATAGTCTCCATCTTAGAATGCCTTTATATGGCCCGTATTATGAAAGCTTCCCCAAGCATTACTTATGCAGTCATTACGTGAGTTCTCCTCAAGCTTAGAATCTCTACTCACGTAAATCTTTATTATAGAACGTAACTCTCACGCTACTCTCTACTTAGCTAGTTGCACTAGAAAAATCTCTACTTGAGTTAGTAGGGCTTTGTCTATGATCAACACATTTAACTTAGCGAAAAACGTTCCTTTATGAGTTCAAAGAATCACTAGGCAGAAATATGAAAGTTTGAAATCGTTCTAAAATATTCAATTAGGTACACAAGTAATGCTTGGTAACCGTTCAATAATGCGTAACAACGTTAAAAGAACGCATCGTTACTTGAGGTTTACATGAGTGAATGTAGATTTTGACATGAGTTCCCAAGCATTGTTTTACAATTAGTCTTTACTCGAAACTATACATAAGCATCACTCAAGCACAGGTCGATGACTAAGCTATCCTATACTACCCTATATGCTTTCATAATACGGGCCTTAGAGTGAGTTCCCACAGACACGCTCGCAGCTGAACAGAGATGTACAGAAATCGATCAATCAGGGACAAGACGAGATGTTTACTTCAAACAATGTGATTTGTCAACACCTAGCTTCTCCGCCCAAAGACAGTGGTTCTTTTTAAACGCATTGAGAGTGTGCAATAACGCCGCTACCAGATGGATTTCGAGCGGGATGACAAGATATGGTTTTCTTGCGAGTGAAAAGTAGACGTTATTCGACGTTATCAGAGCAGAGACGTGCACCGAAAGGTGAGCATAACATCTGTTTGTCAAAAAACAAACTATCGAGAAAACTTTCACCAATCTTCTTTTTAAAACACGTCAATTCAGTATTGGTTATTAGGTTCTAGATAACTGAAATTTAACTGACAGTTTATTTCTTATTCTCTTAAAAATCCAAACTAGAATAACCATAACAAGCATTTTTCTCGCGTTTCAAACGTGTCTACGAGTTCGTAGCAGATTACTCGTAGACACTCTACGAAGGTGCTACGAAGTCTCATAGATGACGTAGCACTTCTACGGCTGTTTCGTAGCACTAAGGCCTTGTTTACGTAGACGCGGGGCGGGCAGCGGCGCGTGCAGCGTCCCCGTCATTGCACGCGTAAACACAGACATATCGCAATGTACTTGTATATCGAAACTCAAACTAGGAAACGAGTTTTTTGGAAAAAGATGTTGGTATGGTTTTGTTCATTTCCTATGATTTTTGATGATGATGGCCTTTATGTGCAGGATATACAGTGATCAAGTGTGTGCGTAAACACAGGTGCACTCTGCCTTCGCTCTCAAAATCCGATGGGTTAGCTGGACCGACACAACTGAAACTGAAAGATTTAGTGCAAAACCACAGTAATTATCATACCATTATTTTAGCCTTCATGAAATTCTCAAATTTATAATTACTAGCTACGCCCCACGGCTTCGCACGCGTTGTTGCTATGGAAACGTTTAAAGATGATTTCTATCCCACGGGAACTGATTTATGGAATAAAAAGTTATATATAAGTAGTTGTAAAATTTTGTTAATGAAATAAACATTTTTGTATTTGTATTGTATTTAAAAGTAGCCTATGTTTGATTCCAAGATTAGAATAACATTTACTAATGCAAAATTTTAGCCCGATCCGTTCAGTAGTTTTGGCGTGAAGAGGTAACAAACATCTATCCATCCAAACAAACTTTCGCATTATAATATTATTGTGATGAAATATTTATTAAAAAGCCAAGACGAAAATCGAAATGAGCTTTTTTATTTTCCTAATGTATCTTTTCATAACTGCTCGTTGAAATAACGCCTTTCATAAAGTGTTGTCTCCAAGAAAGATGGGCAGCATTTTTTCATTTTTCAAGTACGGTTCGGAATGAGAATTCTCATTATGTATTTTTCATTCTCGGCATTTCTGCGTTTGATTAATGAAAACCCACCTGAGCGCTGAGTGAGGCCGCATTTACACCACAAACTGGTTTCCTGATTTAGAATCCTAAGAATTAATGAGACGAACGCTGTAAATAGGCCTTACGACTCAAATATTCTAATTATTCCGTCATTTAGATATATATGAAGATATTAGACACGTATTTTTTCTAATGATGAAGATGTAGCCGGTTAAAGTTCCACGTGACGTCACGGCTCAGTAAAATTGTCACACTTTTTACTGAACCGTGACGTCACTATCCCTCTCACTCCCAAGCTTTGACGCGCTTTATTTTTGTCATTTTTGTTTTTTTTGATTGAAAAAAGAAAAAAAATGTGTCCAATATCTTCTGATAATCTAATAATAATAATAAATCGTTCATTTCTGAAGGTCTTATATGTAACATAAATTATTAGTAAAATAAAATAACTATTGTGTTCAGTTCAGACCTATTTTTCCGTTTGGTTCAACTCCTCGCTCTAACTAAGTTTTGCAACTTGTGATGTAGGCGCGAGGGATCTCTACCTCTCGGCAAATAGCTGATGGACTTATTAGAGTTTTAAGTAACCAAAAGGCCTGACCCTTTTGGTTTTTATGTAATGGTTAAGTGTTATATGATTATATGAGTGTGATAATCTGTGATTGCAAGCTCAAGTGTTTGAAATAGAGTCGCAGAAAGTGATGTGGTTAGTACACCTATGAAGTAGATTTATGGAGGGTCTATTCGCTTTTGTATTTTGCGTCATATTTAGTTCCAGTTTTTTCAACACAGTTTCTTTATAATATAATATTAACCTTTTACCTTTTCAATAAGGCTAAAACCATTACACATAACAACTAAACTATAAGTACAATTTAGTTTTACTTCTCCATCAAACATCAAGAAACATAATATTAAGTAAAAATTACTTACTGCATTATTATTTTACTATGTATGTCAACAGTTTTTTTTTATATTTTAAGTCATTTCACCAGATGTTTCTTTGTGAGCGAAATTCAAAATTAAGACCAAACGTTCTGTACACCTGGTTTTTGTGTAAATAGCGTAGAAAATGGAGTGTATTTTTCTTAAAATCAACGTTTCGTTCAATTTCCTGCGGTAAGCGCTAGGTGTGCCATCTATTGTGCGCTCAGTCTCGCGCGGCGGTATTGGATTTGCACATTTGCATTTATTAATCAAAGCCATTTTTGCTGCATTCCTAGGTATTCCAGCGAATGGAAGAGGATCGGGTTATCAAGACGGCGTATGAGGGAAACCATCGGAGCGTAAACCATTCGGCCGCCCTAGGTATCACTGGATCATTGATTTATTAAAAAGAGAAGATAGGTTACGTTCTCCCAGCGCTTACTCAAAAATTGGCATGTGTTACAACTACACGCAAACACATACGCACACAGTTATATTTCCAGTCCTGTGCAATACAAAGAAGAACAAAGACGGAAAGACGTATCTAAGACCGAAGTGAGACCGAGACAACAATATTTCACGCGAATCACGTGCCGCCAGTCAGACGGTGACTGAGGTGGGAGCACACAATTTTACACAATTTGAGTTTGCCACTTTCGAGAAACCAGTACCTCATCTTCCCTTTTTTAATAAATCAATGCACTGGATCGAGGAAATTGAAGCTGATTTCTGCGAGCTCGTTCACGTACTTTTACTCTGTCACACACTTGCACAATTATTTTATTTATGCTATAACTACCAAATTTTCCTCTAACTATTTTAATCATTATTTTACTTACTTACGAGACTAAAATTAATTAAAGAGATGAAATTCAGATTCAGATTCATTTATTAATATCTTATTATGATCATTTTGTACATACACCGTTTTTGACATGTATATTACATGTCAAAAAAGGTGTACATACACCGTTTTTGACATGTATATTACATGTCAAAAAAGGTGTATGTACAAAATGATTTACTAATAATGGTACCTACACAAGTAAACAAGTTCAATTAAATACACAGACAAAATTAAAAATGGGTCAAGTAACAAATTAATAATAATGATTATACATACAGTAAAAATAAACACAAAGAATTAAGCATTAAATCGAGATAGGGTAAATCTTAAGACACGAAAACTTCTCTACTGTAGAAGGCTTGATAAGCCACTTTTTTACCCTTGATTTGAATGTTTTCAAGTTTGGAGCTGAAGTAATGCAAAGCTAGTCCATTGTTCCACACTAGATTATTGTTTTGATGGTGCAATAAAGTCATAATCTATATATCTATCCAGTGTCCCAAAGTACAAGAACAAGGCCATTTCAAATCACGAAGGTTATGAAAACAGTTAACTAATACCACAGCCTCTACAATTTTCAAAAATAAGCTCCACACTTTTTTCTTGAAAATAGTTTAATTAGGTACGGTTTTTGTCAGTTAATTCAGTTTTTATCATTTATTCCGGTTTTTGTCTCCGCTCTGCAGAATTCAATTCAATCGTGCGTCCGTTGCCGGATGCAGGGCGCTCCAATTATGCCCGGCCTTTCCAGTCTGCTGGTCGGACACGCGCGTAGCCAACCGTGTAGACGGACTCGAGCTTTAATCACATTGATGTTGTTAATAACAATTCGGACTGACGGGTGATGGGTTGATAGGTAGCTAAGTAAGTTTCGTATGTTCTATTTTTCGGGTCGAAGAAGGTCTTTATAATATATTGATGCTAACCGTGTAGCCAAGCTGATTTGGAGTGAGTTGTACATTACACAAAGATTTTATTGTTTGTTTGTTTGTATGGAATAGGCTCCAAAACTACTAGACCGATTTTAAAAATACTTCACAATTAGAAAGGGACTGACATAGGCTACTTATATTTTATCCCGGAATTTCCACGGGATCTACGCGGGTGAAACTGCGAGGCGCTGCTAGTGTTATATAAAAAAAACTTTATTGGTGTTTTCAGAATAGTTAACGCTATGAGTTGTGTTGCCCCAATTCTTCCCGTGTCATAAGAGGCGATAAGGGATATCCCCCCGAGGGCGGGCGAAGATGAACAATTCTACCACCAAACTGCGATCCCCAACACGCATACATGCCCAATCGTGGGGACTATGGCATTTGGGCCTTACCCCCAAGATAATAAATAGTCATTAAGGCGCTTATCAGGGGAAGACTGCGTCCAGCAGTGGACAATGCATGGTTGTTGAGGTGGAGGTAACACTAAAAGTAACAGCAACAATGCTGGTGCCTTAGTCAGTCAGGTTCTATAGCGACGACGGATCGCATCGCTGAAGCTAGGCAGTGAACGCGTTAAGAAATGAAAGAATGAATACAAACTTGACCCTCTCCGCATAAAGAATCGACCCCTTAAGGCGCATACCCGGATCAATATGACATGAAATGAAATTGCATGAAATATCATTTATTGCATGAAATACATGTAGGTACAGGTGTTTTTAGGTCTATATTATATGATTCAATGTATTCCTACCGGTTTTACGGTGTGCAATGTCTGTTTACAAGTAATAATAATCAAAACTGAAGTTATATTTGGGTTACAATAAAATTAAACAAAACTGAGCTAGTCTGTGTTGAATGAAAACAACTTAAAAATAACGAATGTCATTCATGAAGCAGAAAAATCTTTGTCAGTTAAATGACCGCGCCACTTATTTTATCATAGTATTGCTAATACATTAATTAAATTTATAATACATCGTACAGATTGTGGTATCTATTATTAGCTATTTTTAATACAAATGTAATAATTTTATCTTATATAACAGAACAAGAACACTGCATAGGCGTTGATCTTGAGCCACTAGGAGATTGTCAACTACATCCAGGAGTGCAGTGGACGTACTGTGATTTTTGCGAAAGCCCGATTGCAGTTGAGGTAAAATTTTATGATCTTCCAGAAACTTAATCATCTGAACGCTAACCACTTTTTCTAGTATTTTAGAGATACACGATAGTAAACTTATCGGCCTTAGGTCATTGAGCGAGGAGGGCTGATTATTCTTAGGGATAGGCTTAACTACTGCTACCTTCCATGCATCTGGGAAAATACCACTACTTAAAGACTTATTCACTATGGTAGTGATTGCTGAGAGGGACTGTGGAAGGGTCAGTAGTATCATTTCTAGTGATATGCCGTCCAGGCCATGAGCATTAGATTTGAAACCCTCAATAATCTTAAGAACAGAAAACTCCGATACTGGCTTAAGTGAAAACATTGCATCGCCATACCTATGATGTTCATAAAATGTCAAGAGTGATATATCCACTTGGCCAATTCCAGGAACAGTTAAGAAGTGAGCGTTTATAACGGATGGATCATTGAGATGAACTGGAATCTCAGTATTTGAATTTTTAGTAGGCAGGATATTACTTTTTAGATTTTTCCATAGGACTTTGGCGTTATTCTTATTATTATTGATTTTTTGAGTAAAAAAAGCAGCTTTTTCACTCTTCATGGCTCTGTCGACAATATGTTTCATGTTCTTGTAACAAGATTTTAGGTCCTCAGACTTGCTCCGCTTATACTTAGTAAGATGTCTCTGATTCTCATCATATCCTTAATGGTTTCCGTTATCCAAGGATGTGGTGGATGTTTAAACTTTGTAGTTTTTGTTGGTGCATGCAAGTCAAAAAGAGCTAAGATAGCCCTAGTTAAAGATGATACCATATCATTGATATCTACATGAGCACCGAAATACTCCCCCCACTCAATAGAGTTCAAGTCAGCGGTAAACAGGTCCACAACAATATCTTTGAAAGGCCTATAAGTCACATAGCGTGCAGCTATCTTTTCCCTCTTAATGCTAAATTCTACTGCTATCATTGCATGATTCCCTAGTTCAGGAGTGTATTTAACTATAATATTCTTTGGCTTAGCATCCGTACACACCAAGTCAATTAAGGTCCCGCCATCACATGTAAAGTGAGTGGGATCTGTTATAATTTGAGAAAGGCTCATGCTTTGAAGAAACTGTTGTAATAAATTAACTTTCTTTCCTGGCATAAGCAGATTGATGTTAAGGTCCCCCAAAAAAATAATATGATCACACTTAGCAAAGGAAGTGATTGACTCAGTAATGGCATCAAAAAAACCTAGAATGTCATATTGGTCTGGTGGCCGGTAAGCAGTACCTATTATAATCCATTTGCCAGCCAAACTCATCCGAAGCCACAGTTGTTCAACAGACGCAACAACAGGGTGTGGACAGACTCGTGCATTGATGCCTTTTCTTATATAGAACCCTACCCCTCCACCCCGGCCATTCTTGATACTCTTAGGTCTTGGACGATGAATGAATCTATAACCAGATACTTGAGGAGCCATGTCCTCTTTACCCGGACCCAACCATGTCTCATTGATGGCTATGATATCAGGACTTAGTTCCTCAAGAGCCACCATAAACTCTTCCTGCCTAGTATTAAGTGACCCAGCATTAAATAAACCAATTTTAATATTTTTTAAAGGAAGTTTTGTTTTAGAAGAGGATTTCTATTGTATGATGATGATATAATAAATGGTATTAAATGACTTGAAAGTAAGAGGGTCGCATAATTAGGTATATTTGTACATATATAATGTACCCAACGGGATGGATACATGGGCAAATGAGAACATGGTACATATTGATTGAAATGAATTTGTATGTTATTGAAGACATGTGTAATTTTGTAAAAATATAAGTAATAAATATGGAAAAAAAGCTTCAGCATAAGTATAAGTATATCTGTATTTCTCCTTCCCTTCATTGATAAACAGAGGGAGGTTACAGATAGGATATGGTTAACAGTATGTGTGATGCAGAAACATAGCACAATATATGTAGGCCAACTATAAAAAATTGCATATAATATTGCCAAGTGGCATATCTTAGGTGGCACACAGAGACAGAGATCAACAACAGGTGCATACATAATGTTAGTAATTATAACATGTATGCACCAGGAAGGGGCCAGCACATAAAGACTAGATGCGTGGGTATCATCGGTTGGTGGACGAGTCAAATTCCAATCCAAACATATTCCCAGAAATAATGATCGAAAACAAATATTATAGAAAAGGTCTAACTTATGTAAACAAGATAGATGAGCATTTGACATATTCGGGGTTAGTAGTTGATGGATAAATAGTAATAAATCCCATACACTAATATAATATTTTTTTACAGATACTGGCCAAATGAGTACATCTAACCAAAAACCCTCTGGATATCCGCTTCGCACCGTATGGGGTACGCGTCCCGTCCGTCCGCCTGCCTCACGAACACTCGCCCCCTCTTGGTCCACGTGTAGCGCCACTGGAGCCTGCGGCATTCCTCACGAGCGCGATGAAACAGCTGCCGGTTGAGGCGGGACAACCTCTCGTTGACGAAGATGCGCGGGCCAGCATCGGCGCGGCCGGCGTCTGCCGCTGTCAGCGAGCGGCGCACCCGTGCGCCCTGCAGCATACGGTCCCGCAAATCGCGGCGCAGCAGCCTCACCACGACACGCCGCGCGCGCGGTTTTTCGCCCCCCGCCCCCTCTATCTGCGCCACTCCAACGCGCTCGGCAAACACGACGTCGCGCTCATCCAGCTGGACGCCTAGCTTGGCTGCGAGGACGGTGATGGAATGGAGGACGTTCTCCCCCTTTTCTTCCGGCAGCTGGCCGATCTCCAGGTCTGCCATGAGCAACTCCTGGTCTCGGTCGTTAAGCTCATGCTGCAGGTGCGCCACGGTATTCTGCAGTCTCGTGATGACGGCGGCCTGCGACGCGGGCTCAGCGGAGTGGGCGGCCCGCTCCTGTTCCACGGCCTCGAGACGCTGCTCCAGCCCGTCAACACGGGCACAGACGCCCTTCAGCGAGTCACGGAAGTCTGCCATCTCTGACCTCGTCTCGTTGAGCACGGTGCCGAGGTCCCGCACCTCCGCCCTCAGTGCTTTCAGCTCCTCCAGCATACCCCCTTGCATCCTGCGTATCTCAGAGAGTAGCTCATTCTTGAATGGTTGCAGGCTAAGTTGAAGTTCATGCTCCTGGAACTCCGCCGTGATGTTTTGCGTTGTTTCATCAGAGACCATTGACTCGACGCTCGTAGTTCCGGTTTCCTCCATCTGCCCGTCGAGCTTGCTCTGGCTGGTCGTCTCCTCGCTCTCGTGGTGTGCTGCGTACGAGTGAGCGACGCGCACAGGCGTACTGGGGTCCCTTCCCTTAGGGGCCCTCATCTGGCACTCACCACAGAGCCAGTCGTAAGGCACCTCTGCATCGAAGGCGATTCTTACGCATTCTCGGTGCGAGAGCGATTCGCATTGAGAGCAAACTACTCCATCCACACTCCTTAGAAACCTGCTGCAGGCTGCACACTTCATGTTTGATCCGTAGAACCGTAGGAAGAAGCACTGGCAAACTATTTATTATGAACTCTTTAAAAATATGAGGGTAGAAGAGGCACAATTTGTTTACTGTTTTTTGTTTTGTAAATAAATATTTGTTTACACCGTAAATACTTTGTTTTATTATCACAAATAGGGCACAGCACTATTAAGCTTAAAATAAACTATAACTTGTCCATATAAGTTAGGTAAGAACTTTTTAATCAGATAAACAAGACAGAGCCGTTGTCGTTACTTTGTCAGTCGTGACGTCACCCCCCACCGATGAAGGTGTTAGTGTATAACAAATAATAAGATAAAATAGGAGGGGGCGCCACTTTCACTGGTGTATGTGCCTTAAACTCAGCCCGTGAAGGTCTTTTTTATTGCTGATGGATTAGCGTTTGGCTACCAACTAACTTTAAGAAAGCGAAGATGTAGCCTAAGATGGAGCACGCTTTTCCAGAAGAAACTTATTTACCCTAGATTTGAAGACTCCAAGATTGTACTCTACTGGGAAGACTGACGCAGGAAAATCATTCCACTCTTTGGCTGTGGATATTATGAAAGAAGAGCAGAATTTTTTGGTTCGACACTGTGGTATGTCGACCAGGAATGGGTGGTATGAATTTGTGCGTCTGTTGGTCCTATGATAGAAGGGAGAAGACGGGATAAGGAACTGGTCGTAAAAACTGGAATTCTATGGAAGAAATAAGGGAACAGCTTCCTTCTGTATAACACCTATACTGCGATCACTAGCCTGCCAAGTGTGATGATTAACGTAAAACCACGTTTGAGGTTTTGCGTTAATCAATACCCTATGTTCAGTAGTGGTATGCGTCAGAAGTGTGTAAATGTATTTTATGAAAAATTTCCCACGTTGTCCATCAAGGCTTTTTATTTTTACACATAAAAACTGTCGTAAATAAACTAAGCACAATAAACAACTCAGAAGTGCCATTTTTAATGCAAACTTTATTTTTCAGTGGAAATATGCATTGTCGGAACAATGTTCGAAGTTTTGATGGAACAAAGAACTCCGCTACTGTTTCATTTGACCGGGTGAAATGAAATACGGCAAAACTTTGTACCTTTATGCATTTTGTTTTAGATGGAGAGAATTGGAACTGATACTGAAAAGGTAGAGTGTACGACAAAAGTGTCTGAAATAGTTTAGTTGCGTATAATTTTTAGACAGAGAAGTGGAAACAATTCTGTGGCCACTAATAGCAACTACGCTATTCTGCACAAAGGAAATAATGTCAAACTACCTACATATTTTATAAGCATTTAAAAAAAGCTTATCAAATGATTTTTTTTATTAGAAATTATCAATACAAATATTACCTAGTCGGTAAAATGCGATCGATTTCATAAGTATCAAAAACTGTACAATGGACTTTTAAAAGTTTTTTCATGGATTTTCATGGATCCCAATATCAGAACTGAACCAAATTAAAATGGGACCACACTGGAAGCACCAGCTTTCATATAAAAAACATAAAAATCGGACGACCCAGTAAAAAGTTCTGAGGTAACATAAAAAAAATACAGTCGAATTGAAAACCTCCTTTTTTTGAAGTCGGTTAAAAATGTCTTTAACTAACTTTATTATAAGAAAAAAAGGTAGCAGCGTTCGATTGCATACAAATACTTTTAGAGGGCGCAATGCACGCCATTTGTGAGACATAAAAATCGGACGACCCAGTAAAAAGTTCTGTGGTAACAAAAAAAAAAAATACAGTCGAATTGAAAACCTCCTTTTTTTGAAGTCGGTTAAAAATGTCTTTAACTAACTTTATTATAAGAAAAAAAGGTAGCAGCGTTCGATTGCATACAAATACTTTTAGAGGGCGCAATGCACGCCATTTGTGAGAATGGTATAGAATTTACGAACGTTCATAGAAGCGGGACAGAGCATACGCGTTTAGAACGGCGTAGGTGCAAAAATCATGTTATTGTTTATTTACAAGAAAAGTACACAACGTATGAAGAAAATGGTTCGACGACACAACTACAACCGAATAACTAGGAATAACCTATGAATCGAACCATAAGTGATTTGAATAGACCGCAGGGTTTCACCTTATTATGTGCAAAACAGAGTACTTTCAGTGTACTTTTTATCGTAATCTACACGGACGGTAAGTGCTGAAAAGGTATGTCGTCCACCCACAGATCACAGAAACTCCACCCGTCATGTGCCTATATAGCCAAGGATGCATGGCAAAACAACGATAGTGACATTTTATGAACGAACCTAAAGAAACAACACAGTAAACTTACAGTAAAATTACCTTGAGGCAATTGACCCAAGGCTGTTTAAAAGCTTCCCACTCCAGCAATTGCGCAAAACAATTGATCTGCTAAGAGCTTTATAAAAGGTTCGTGATGTCCACTCAAGAAGATTATCGTGATAATACCTATCAAGAAAATGATCCTGTTGTTTGTATCTTTTGGGAATCGTGATGAAAAAGTGTAGATACAATTTTACCGAGTAAAATAATGTCCTGTTTTTACGTAAATTCGCACTGGTTACCTAATATTTTTCGAGTTTCATAATGAACATTAGTACGAGTACCTAAGTTAGGTAAGGTTCTATGAATAGAACTTACCAAATTTTCCTGAAATTACTTTCTTACACCGAAACGACAAGGTCTTGCCGCAGGCTGTTACTAGATTGTGGGAAAAAATACCATCTGAGTCTCTTGCCTCTAGATTAGAAGTGCCAATCCACTCGAGATTCGAGCGCAAACTTAAAACGTGTCTCGTCAATGAAGCATATTACTCTTTCGATCATTGATTTATTAAAAACGCTTTCGATGATTTCGGCTGCCGAAAGCAGTGAGCTGTAGTAGGTACCTAGTAGTTATTCAATAACCGAAAGCAATCAATGACGTAAGGTAGGTAATTTTGTTTTCAAATTAGGTTATCATTATTATCATAACTAACTAAACCAAAAATGTGCGTGTGCCAAAAAAGAATGAAATAAAACCGGCCAAGTGCGAGTCAGACTAGCGCACGAAGGGTTCCGTACCATTATTATAAAAATCTAAAAATACTAAATCTTTCCTCGTAAAAAAACAATATGACGCGGTCACCCATCCAAGTACTGACCTGCCGAGCCCGACGTTGCTTAACCTCGGTGATCGGTTCTCAAGGTGATAGGTAACTAAAATTATTTAACTTTTATTATTTGTCGAATTGCAGAAAAACATCATTTGTGAAAAATTTCAACTGTCTAGCTATCACGTTTCTTGAGATACAGCCTGGTGACAGACGGACATACGGACAGACGGACAGCGGAGGCTTTGTAATAGGGTCCCGTTTTACCCTTGGGTACGGAACCCTAAAAATGAGGTTTCTGATTATTTCTAGGTAGCTATCTACCAAATATTGTGTGTGCTACATCTAGTATCTTTGGAACGCGCCCAAAACAATCAGATAATACAAGCATAAATCTATTCCCCTGTTCCCGACGACCTCAAAAGGAACCAATTCATTAGTTTTCCCCAAAGCATTAAATAATTAGATAAACTAAGGCCTAAACAACAATAAATACGAATTTGCGTGGCGTTCCGTGTCTTTGTAACCTTGATGCCGGCCGGACATTTCGCTGATTCGATTCCAAGTCGATTCCTCCCCTAATTAAACTACTAAAGTAGGTACCTATGTACCTACTTTAGTACGGTACATAAAAACCTCTTTTCAGAAAATGTGCAGTGTTTTTTTAAAGAACCATGCTCAGAGCAGGTTCTTAATATGAAGGTAGGTAGGTAGTTAGTTTTAATTTAACCTTTTTAAAATTGTCCCGTGACTGTTTGCCATTTTTATAGATTTATAGGCTTTAAACCACACTTTATGGGCTTTCTAATTTCTTGTTTGAAACTTGGAACTTGTTGGAAAGGTAGGAAAAGCCAGAAAATGGCGCACGCCAAAGCACGCATTGTGATGAAAATAAATAAGTAGGTGCCCCTTTTTATTAATTGGCAACCTGGACGTAGCAATACCCAATAGAGTAGCCAGAACTTATAGAACGCAATGCAGTAAATCTCACTTACGTAAGTTGCCGTTTGCCAAAATTTGGATGTCCACTGAAAATAACCACAACACTGGTATAACAAAAAAAAACAAAACCAAAAATCTACACTGGCTGGAAATAAAGAAAAACAAAACGCAAATGTCAAACGAGCGTTCGAAATTCAAATGGTTGCGTGCACAAATAGTTCGGGAAAACGCGATGATTTTCGCGCGGGAACTAGCGCGGAGAGAGCGACCGCTGCGAGGGTGAAACCCACACTGAGGGAAATACAGGACGGATGGAATGGATTCTAAGCCGCTCGGAGGGTGAAATGGGGTTGGCAGACAGCGGGGGTGACATCGTGAATGGACGCCGGCAACGCAAACGCATGACGCTGGCACACTTCGCAATGAATATTGCTCTAATTATCGCAAGGTATTCCAAACTCCTTGCTAATGGCCGCTGGGATATGTTTTATGAAACAAAAGGAAATGGATATCATTAAGGAAGTTGAAGGTTTTGTCTTGTACCTACGGTGTTATGATCTGTGTGCTTTGTAGGCGGTTCCAGTGTTAGTTAGCACTGGAAAACTGTTCTGAGAGTTGCCTTATTTATGTTTAAGAAAAAATACATCGTAATAAATTATATTTTAGAGTTGTAAAAGTTGTGTGTACCTACATACTAAGTAGGTACTTATCAGAATTATCTCGAGGTGATCTCGTAAAATATTCCCATTACTTAAAGTACCTACTTACTAACTTACTTACTTACCTGGGTACTTATTAGATAATATTTATCCCGCAACTTAAAAACAGTTTCAAATAAGGGGACTATTCGATTTTTCAGCACAATCAAATTACTTATGTTCTCAACTCAATTCATAAAAGATACCTTTGTCCCCTGTATGTACTAAGTTACCTTTTTATAAAATTTACTAAATAATGATAAAGAAAGAAACCTAGGCAGGTACGTAAGTACTTACCTAACACATCACATCACACTAATATTATAAAGGCGAAAGTTTGTATGGATGTATGGATGGATGTTTGTTACCTCTTTACGCCAAAACTACCAAACGGATCTGGCTGAAATTTTGAACACAGGTAATTTTAACCCCGGAATCAAACATGGGCTACTTTTTATATCATAAATCAGTTCCATTCCAGTGGGATAAAAATCACCCTTAAACGTTTGCATAGGAACAACGCGTGCGAAGCCGCGGGGCGCAGCTAGTAAGATATAACTTGCAGCATCGTTTATCTATTCTAGATATTGCAAGCTTTTAGAACTTCACCTGAGACAGTCAGACAAACATAATTTAAAATCGATATGAACTTCAAATCTAGACAAGGGGAGCAACGCGCCGCCCCTTGCATTGCACCCTCTTCTAACCGGATTAGTTGTTTTGTTTCGCGACGTAATGTCCGCAAGTGATTCCATGGCTCAATAGATTCAAGGTACGGCGTACGTAGACAGCTACCTACAGTAGGAATAGGTACGAGTGACTATAGTGATTGCGCTACCTACCCTAATTGAAGTGGTACCTACTCACTGACAAAAAAAAACTTTGGCATTGTCTTTGAATAGGTACCTGTACCTATACCGTGTCCATTTTGAATGAGGCATAAACGTAAACAAACCGCCCATACTTAACCTAAAATTCACTTTGTTAGCGCGTCCTTTTATACGTAATTTACATTACTTGTCGATTATAGATCCTCCCTTCAATAAAAATTGCCAACAATTATATCTGAAACTCGACGCCAAGCAAGTGAGATTTTGTTATTTGTGTGGTATTTTGTTTACTATCATGCTTCATTCAAAATGGATAAACCATAGGTTATCATTTCAAAATGCCAACGCACGCAAACTAATGAGTAGGTTTATTACGAGGTTTAGTAGGTACCTACTTGTTTAGGTTTCTTTGAAAAATAATACATTGTTACCCAAGGGATGAAAGTAACTTATTTAGTCCCGAGACGGGGTTTGGCGCCCGATCAGCATAGCGAGGGCGCTAATAGTTCGAGGGACTAAATGTTACTTTCACCCGAGGCAAACACTGCTTTTCATTACGAATACAAGGAAAGTAAAAATAAAAATATGAATGAGCTAATGAAAAATTAGTAAATTTAGGGGTGACAGCTGTAACTTCCGACTTACTTTCAGAGTATGAGTAATGAAAAACCAATTTTCAACCGCCTTTAAAAAAAATTAGTTTTCAATTCGACTGTATTTTTTTATGTTTGTTACCTACCACAGAACTTTTGACTGGGTGATCCGATTTTGATGATTTTTTTTTTATTTTAAATTTGTCCAGTTCTGACAATGGCATCCAGAAGAAAAAAAATATTATTATCATTTATTAGAACAAACAGTGACAGTATACTGTTTGGAAAGACTGTTGGTCAGATCTCACTAATTTAACTTTACCGTGTATAGGTTCAAAGTCTCGAACACCGCCGCAAGGTTGCTTGTCTCATGATCTTGTATAGGATACATTTTGGAGAATGAACACTCACTTGAACTACATGACCTGATCCCACCATCCCCCTTCCACTCCAGGACAAGCAGACGCACAGCGCAATACCATCCATACTTGGTGGATGTACCCTCCACTCGCACTAAGCGGTATTCCTCCACCTTTATTATTCGCACCGCAAAGGAATGGAACTCGCTCCCTGCCTCTGTTTTAGCGGCCAATTACATCCTGGGTCTCTTCAGGACGAGGGTGAATCATTGATTTATTAAAAACGAAGATGATGCACTGGTTGCTCGAAAGTGGCAACCTCAAATTGTGTAAAATTGTGTTCTCCCACATCAGTCACCGTCTGACCGGCGGCACGGGCGGTCGTGATTCGCGTGAAATATTGTTGTCTCAGTCTCACTTCGGTCCTAGATACGTCTTTCCGTCTTTGTTCTTCTTTGTATTTCACAGTACTGGAAATATAACTGTGAGCGTATGTGTTTGCGTGTAGTTGTAACACATGCCAATTTTTGAGTAAGCGCTGGGAGGACGTAACCTATCTTCCTTTTTTAAATCAATGGGGTGAATAGGTATCTTCTAGACCTTCGTGATACACCGTCGGCCGCATCTTCGCTTTCCATCAGGTGAGATTTTTATCAAACGAAAGTCTATTTCACATTTAAAAAAAAGTATGATATTAGTTTTAGTTTTTTTACATTTTGTGGTATCTATTATAATATTTATTGTATTACTAGCTGCGCCCCGCGGCTTCGCCATCGTTGTTCCTATGGAAACATTAAAAGGTCAATTTCATCCCACGGGAACAGATTTATGGGATAAAAAGTAGCCTATGTTTTATTCCAGGATTATAATTACCTGTATGCAAAATTTCTGCCAAATCCGTCCAGTAGTGGCGTGAAGAAGTAACAAACATCCATACATCCATACAAACTTTCGCCTTTATAATATTAGTGTGATGTGATTTATTAATGCCTGTGTAAACAAACTGTACGATGGTTTTTAAGAATTTCATATGTTAACCGTAATAATATGATAAAATAAAATGACTGTCCTGTATTATTGGCTCCTGTATGCGTCTTAAATATGTTTACACAGGAACAGATATAGTACTATACTAGTACCTGCTGATCTCCCCAAATGTATAAAAAATTGTATGTTCCACTGTTACGCGGATGATGTCCAAGTTTATGTGTCTGATCTACCAGATAGGCTGCCACTTGCCGTATCTTTGTTAAATGAAGATTTGGATTCAATAGCAGACTGGTCTTTGCGTAACGCTCTTGTACTAAACCCAATAAAATCGAAATATATGATTTTGGGCACCAAGAATCAAATCACTAAAATACAGCGTAATCCAGATGTCAAGATCCAAGGAGTCTCGGTAGATCGTGTAGATGAGGCACGGAACTTGGGTGTTTTCTTCGATAGCCAGCTTAGGTTCGAGAATCACGTTCTGAATTTAGTAAAGAATTGTTTTTACCGCCTAAAAGTCCTATATAACATACGCAACCAGCTATCAGAAGCTTCTCGCATAGCTTTATGCGAGGCTTTGATAATTTCAAGGTTGAATTATTGTGACGTAGTGTATGGTAAGCGACTACTGGCCCGCACTCAGCAAGTGGTGCAGCGTGTACAGAATGCATGTTGTCGTTTTTGTTTTACGATCCCCCCTCGTAATCACATCACCCCTTATTTAAATAAGATGTCTTTACTAAATATGGAATCGCGTAGAGAGTTGCATCTTGGCGGTTTGATTTTTGATGTAATTAAATTCAATAAACCTGAGTACTTACACTCTAAACTTAATTTTGTAGATAATAGCACTAGAAGTTTGCGTTCAATTAGGTCTGCACTTCTCTATCACAGCCATAAAACCACAGCGTTTAAAGGTAGTTTCCGTTATTTGGCAACGAAGTGTTGGAACAATATACCTCCACCCATACGTATTCTTAGCAGTAAATTCACATTCAAATCACGCCTTAAGTCTTTACTTTTACAGAAACAATCTGAAGGAATCCCTAAACACTTCGTCTGCCAACTATAGCAAGCATTGCTCTACTACTTCTACCTGTATAGTCCCGTCTTTTGCTTTTGCTGTTGCGCCTAGCGCCGATCTCTAGGTAGGAACACGTTAAGCTTAAATAATGTTCTTCTTAATCGTAATCTTGTTTATTATTTTCCTTTTTATATTTCATTTAAATAATTTAGACACATCATTACTCGTTAGTATCTCGTTTTTCGGGTCACCTTAGAGGGTATTACTGAAAATCAGTGTTTGCTCCTAGAGCAAAACTATTCGCTGAGTTAATGCCTTTTTGCTGTGCTGCAGCACACACCGTGCCTATTTGTAAATTTTTTTAATATGTGCTATTTTTATAGGCTGTGCCTTTTGTTACATCAATTATTAGTTTTCTCTTGTTAGCTTTATTTTATATTTATTTTTGTCAAATGTGTATAATTGATAATGATCAAATGTATGTACTTACCTATAATTACCACTTAAGTACTGTGTGTTGCAGAAGCAAATAAATGTTTATCTATCTATCTATCTACCTACCTTACCTACATACACTACGTAATAATAAGATAAAATTGGCGGGGCCGCCTCTTTTACTCGTGATATGTGTTCAGGCTTAGAACATATTGGAGACTAATTTTTATCAATTAAACTCCAGCGTTTGTACTTATTTCTGAATTTAATTATAGATTTAAACGACACGTCTATCTATACAGAGTGAGACTAGGGTCGAGAGAGAGGGTAATACCTACGCGACACGGACTTGTAGTCCGTGTATATGAATCTATATTTTTCTAAACCTATATTGTAACTAACTTATCAAGATACGTACGTAGGTATAACTTACCTCCACCTCAACCTCAACAGCTTGTATTGGTCCACTGCTGGACGCAGGCCTCCCTCTGATAATCGGCTTATTGGCGTTTATCTGATGGGGGTAATGCCCATAACCCCCACGCTGGGCAATCGGGTTGGAGATCGCAGTTCGGTGGTAGAATTATTCGGCCGCTGCTCCCGCCCCCGGTGGATAACCCTTATACGAGACCCACGGTAAGAATGGGGTTCCGTATAACTTAGTCACCGTTGATTAGATTTTTTTTTATATTTAATTAAAATACTGAACTTAAATCTCACCTCTTACTTGGTACAAAATTATCCAACACTTTAGTTCAACGACTATTACTGCTAAACTAATAAAGTTATCTTAATTTTTCTATAAACTTTATAAAGTGCATTATATTTTTTTTCCAGATGTTTCAAGTTTTTAGTAAGCTTTTAGAGCAGGGGCCTACTGGTACAAAAAAATGCACTACTTAGTTAAAGTTAAAGTTTAATATTACGTAAATGGAGCATTAAATCGAAAAATAGCACTACCTATTAGGGTACCTACCTAATTAAATCCCTAAGTATGTATTTTAAAAAGACCTATTCATTGATACCTACCTACCTACCTCACGCGATGGCATGGACGACGAAAATAATTCATCCCTACTTCACATGTAGGGATGAATAAATTATATATTATACCTATTATATTATTTTATATTGTTTGTTTACAAAAATACGATTATGCAACGAAACCATTAGTAAAAAGAAAATAGGAAGTTATAATTGTCAAAGTATGTGGTGGGTATACTAACAATAAAAACCACTTTTACATTAAGGCATTTCAGCAAAAACTATAACTCAAAACAGGAGAGAGAAATTGTCGCAAAGAATACGGGTTAGGGCATTGATTTAAAAAGGGAAGATGGGAAGATAGGTTACATTCTCCCAGTGCTTACTCAAAAATTGGCATGCGTTACAACTACACGCAAACACATACGCTCACAGTTATATTTCCAGTCCTGTGCAATACAAAGAAGAACAAAGACGGAAAGACGTATCTAGGACCGAAGTGAAACTAAGGCAACAATATGTCACGCGAATCACGAGCAAACAGTACCTCATCTTTGTTTTTCATAAATCAATGGGTTAGGGTACGTTTCACCCGAATCTAAAACTCGTCCGCAAAGAGATTCGGGCGAAATGTCCCCTTCACTTTTATAGAGGGTACATTTGTGCGAATTTAAAATCTCTTTACAATACCTACATTATAGGTTCCTATATCGTATCCATCTTGAACGGGCCCCGCGCCTAGAGGGGCCCGTAGCTCCTGCGGTCAAAATAATATAAACGTTAAACTATTTAACAAGGTCCATATCTTTGAAAATGTTGATTTAGCACCTTTTGTATAGATTGAAATCTATGACCTTTTGCACATCCAGCGCAAGTCAATTTGGGTTTTATACAAGTACCTAGTTAGTTTTAGAAACCTTTACAATGAAGCCTACAAGCCATTATTTCCTCTGTTTCTTCTTTTTTTTTATTGATAGATGTGCTACCGTTCTTGTCTTGGTTGCAAGTAAAAGTTTATTACTTCCACAGAATTAGTCACAAAGATAAATTACAATAAATTTTACCGACCGCCTCACTTGCCGTCCTTTTTTGTGTTTGTTTTCTACATTATTTTGGCCGCACAGGCTAGAAAAGTATGCCTACAACTCCTACAAGTCGTTTAACGTTCGCCTTCGTTTTCTTTTTTGTTTTGCCAAGAACTGTAAGTCAACACATGTACAAGTCTGAAACATGCATGCTATTTGCTTAGTCTTAGATACAAGCAGCTCGCTTCGCTCGCTATTGTGTTGGTTGTACAAGCTTTTTGTCAACAACCGAATAGAACCGAAGGCACACAAAATATTGGCAATGAAATAACACGTAAATTTGGCGCGGCTGGCTGCGCTCACCGATAGGGTTGCCAGATGTCCGGTATTTAAGCGTACAGTCCGGTATTTTCGAGGCCTGTCCGGTAAAAAATTAATGGTCATACCGGACAGAACAATGTCCGGTATTTTGAGGAAAGTCGGTACTACTGGTCAGAAGCGCCTAAGTAGGCATATGATCCCTCAAACGCAAAACTCGCGCGCGTAACAAACGTCTTCCTCGAGCGCATTTCCAGTGTGATGGGGAATATATACCAATGAAACCGCCTTGGTCTAGCTAGAGACTGTGAAAAGTGAACTGTGTGTTATTTTCAACATAAACTCGAGCTGCGATGATTTTAAAGAAAGTGTTGTATTAGATAAAACACTATTGAAAGCGGTTGCGTCAAATGCAAAATATGTTAAAAATAAGTAAGTAGGTACTACCTAAAAGTACCTAGGTACAGTACAACATACATAAATTAGTTTTAAAAGAATGATTTAACTATATTATTTGTATGTGTTCTTTTCTCTGAAGTTCCTACCTTTATTTCCTACCATTGTTTAATAAAGACTTTCTCAAACTGAGCGTATTCTTGGAGACCGCAATTTTATGACTGCATTAATTTATGTGGTTAGATTAAAAAATAAAAAACCCGTATTTTGTTTATTTATTTATTTATTCAGGGCAACCAACTAGAGATAACACACGGAATGCAAATTATAAAACAAGATACTTAAAATTAGTGCCCTCTAAATTACAGGATAGCCACAGCATGCGTAAATAAGAAGGCAACTCAACTAAACATCTTATTATGCTAAAGTAAACTTAAGGTAATATAATGTCTTATTTCATTAGAATAAGCTTAATACAGTTTTACTAATTAGACACGTAGGATATCTACATGGATCGTATTATAATATATATTATATTATTATTGTTCGACCTAGCTTCACAATTTTAGCTTGTATATTAGGTCTTATTTCATTTGACTTTTGGGCATCGAGTTTGTATACTATATAAACTCTATGCTTCTAGGCCATTCCGTTTAAAATATTTTCAATGCGGTTGTTTGCGCGTTTACCGTTCGTGAAGTGCATGTGATGCGAGGTGTGAATTAACTAACCGACTGCATATAGACTGAGTGAACGGAAGTGGAATAATTTTAATCTGTGGTTGTTGGAAGTGAGTGAGTGAGTGAATGATTAGTATAGTATACGTTTCGTTTCTTTAGTTTTGCCACCACATTTTATGCCGTTTCTTTGAAAACAAAACGAACTGCATAAACATCAAGCACCAGTGCGTAAACGAAACGTAAATTTCATTTTGAGTTTTCTCTTTGGTTTTCTCAGCCGCTCGCTGTATCTGTATTTTTGCTGTTATTTTTAGCTAATTTCAGCAATTGACTGGACTTTACTATATTTTGAAAGTTATTAATGACTTGTATCAACTAGTTTTTAAAGTAATTGTGTTCAAACTTATTACGATAAGGTAACAAATTCATAGAATCCACACATGACAACAGTCCCAAGCCCAAGTTTTTTTCACATCTGTTTCGCGTTCTATCATCGATTTTTGCAAACTCGAAGATATTTTTGCCGAACGTGTCAGTTCAGGCAGCAAAGAAGTAATGCCGCTGCCTCTTGTGTTCCACATTGATTTTATTTCAGGTTATCAACGAACTGTCAAAGAAGACATTTTTCTTGAGGCTGCTCCTGTGAAATTCGCAAAATAGGAGACGATAATCCCTTCAAGTTTTCTAATTTCATATCGAATCTACCACCAATAGTAAGTTACCTCTTTATCATTTGTAATTCATCAATTTTTCAGGTTTTTATTCTGTACAAGTTGAAATGATGTTTGAGGATGTGGTTTTAGCTGATAAACATTTTCATAACGTTCTGGTAGCCGCTGTTTTGATGCGGATTGCTATGGTTCTGATCATTACTTTGCCAAAAGAACCTATATTGCCACAAAATCATAAACTTCTATGTTGGTAAGAACATGGAATTTATGTAACTCCATTCTGTCACAACAAAAACTCAGCTGTTTTAAAAAAAAACTATACACTGTAACAAGATGTAGTGTATAGTTAGAAAATAACATAGTGGTTATGTAGCTAATATCTTTGCCTATGGGAATTTTCAATATAATCTCAAAGCTATATAGATTATAGTAATTAAATATTATGAATTATGACTTTGCAGTCACTTGAATGGTAGCATTCAAGTGACTGCAAAGCCATAATTAAAGGTTTCATTCAAAGTCTGATTTGAACTATACATCAAGGAATAAAAACCTTGAACTTCAACACATAAAATTTAAAAGTTACTCTTTGTCTGTCTGTTACCTCTTCACACCTAAGTTGCTATTCTCGATAAAATTTGGCAAGGAGGTAAATGGTATCTCAAGGACGTAGGCTACTTAAAAAGCATGTGTCAAGCTGGTGGCAGCAGCTAGTACCATATAAAAGTAAATCTGTCTGGTTATAGTGGCCGTGGTGTTGAATGTATCCTAATACAATGATATTGTTATGATGAGTCCTAACCTTGAAGCCGTCATACATTCCAGTACTTTGGTAGCATTGTCATTTAATAACTATTGTTTATTTAAACTTCTTTTCTCAGAATGTCTCATTACTAGCCTATTTCAGAAGCATCATTGATCAACAAAACCAATCAATTGTTACAATCTGTTGCCAATAGCTGTTGGCACAAAATGATAATGACTGGGTGAACAGTCACTCAATTTGATCATCTAGTTTCTATCTTTCTCGTAGGTTATATGAGAGGTAGGTATAATTAAATTATACATTTTATTTCATTATACCAATGTTTATAAGACAAGTGTGAACACCAACACAAACCTATTGTGGTTAATTATTATATGTATAAAGCCTCCCTGCGGTGTCTGGTAGCTGGGGGCTTTCTATGTATCAGTTGAATATTATAGATCAGAGTTACAATATTTAATCTTTAGATGATTTTTATTCTTTACAAGAAAACTAACAAACAGATCAGGCTGTTATTTTGCATTGATATCAGTCCTGGAAAAACACAGGCTTTTAATCACATCATGGTGATAGATATAAATTAAAACATATAGATAGATATCTGTTGATTTGGAAAACTTTTTATCTTGGAAGCAACACATATGATGCTGCAGGCAGAAACTATGTACTCAAAAACCATATTAAATATCAGCTTGTGGTTGTGGTTGTAGGATTCAAAAGCAATTTGGATTTAGCCACATCTGAAAAGATGAATCTACATTGAGATTAATTGAATTCAAAAGTAAATATACTTCTCTGCGAAACTATCAATCAAAAAATTTATGACGACCATAGAAAAATAATCTCAAAACTTTATTTTATTTTGTTTGCTTGTCACTTCCAGTGGTGCTCGGTCTGCATCATAGTCGAGCGGCTATTGTTTTATTTATTCGTAGAGTCATAGACGTTAGAGACATTCCATTATGGCATGTTCTTCAAACAACCGACTATTATTATTTTTTCTCGAGTTGTTTAGTTTACGAGTTAGCCCTACATTACAAAAAACTATGTTTTCTTAAGAAATAAAATATTCTTAAACCTGATTATGTAGGTATATCATCATGTATCCATAACACAAGCTCTGCTAGGTTGTGACTAGATGACGCTATGTTATTGTCCGTCATTATTATAATTAAACAATTGTTTGCAGGGTGGTGGAGCGATGCCTCGCTGCAGCAAACGAACACGAAGCGGCGCGCCGGCCTCCAGCGCTGTGCTGCCGGGCGCCACCAACCTGGAGGAGCACCACCACCACAAACGATCCAAGAACAGCAGGTAACACCATCACCGGCCCCGGGACGGACCGCTCCTCTGGGTTTTGCGCTCTAAGCCCAGTTGGAGCGGTAGTAGATTGCGGTGTCGTATGGGAGGCACCGCAACAGGTAAGATCTCCGAGGTGGTCGCGGCGCGTCATGTGTTTCTGGCGTGTCGCAAAAGGGGGGTGCTCCACACCGCCCAGTGAGGGGCCTGACATCGGGCAGCAGCGGTGGGTTCGTGGAAGAGAAACCGTTCCCATGTTCCCACCACAAGCGGCAGAGGTGGAAGCACCCTGAGGGTTAAGTGGTATTGGAGTCCCACATAATCGCACTGTCTCCCCGTGGCAGTGCGATATACGTGCGCATTTCCCTCAGGATAATAAAAAAAGGTAACACCATCATTATACACGTGCGCTGGACTGTTCTCTGCAACTGGGCCACTGGTGGGCCCTTTTGATAAGATAAGATAATATTTTATTGCCTCATAATCATAAAACAAGAAAGTGCAATGATAAAAAGAAGAAAATATACAATTACAAAATACAGTATGAGACCAAAAGGCTGCTACTCAGCGTGTGCTGCAGGAGCTCATGGAGCAAATGCAGCACTGGTCTTCCGTTATTTTTGCATGAGAGAGTGATAGAATACGGGTCGCTAGTATAAAATAAAATTAAACACGTAAAAATTATTTTTGTTTTGGCTTCTGGATTTTATGCCATTACAATGATCTCGGGCATATAGGCGCCAACATTGGCTCGAATGAAGCGTGATGGGGTCCAAATTTAGAACTTAGAATGTTGCAACGCACTACCAGGGTTCATGTAGATGCTACCTAAAAATTGTTAACAACTTTTAATGGACGTGAATGCAATAAATTATAAATGGATAAATTTCGACCAATTTATCGAGCAACTGGCCTAAATTGCCAAGTTAGTAGCTAAGTTTATTCATAAAGTTTGTAAAACCGTTTGTTCTCCGAATAAAGCAAAATAAAAATACGGCGAAGAATGTTGACTTCCAAGTGGTCCAATGTCTGTGAGACGCCCTTACATCCATTAAAAGCAAATACAATTGGTTCTAAGTTTCGTCTGTTTGTTTCAGTTCCCGCCGACATTCCAAAGCAGAAGATACAAGTTTCAGTGTAAAGAAATGTTTAATATGGTTCAAAGAATACACTACGGTGTCAGAGCCAGATGTTTTAGGTGAGAATATAATTTTTTATACAGTTGCCAACTTTATATTCATATATTTTATTATTGATACTGCATAAAGCCCAGTTTTCACCGCGCACTTAATGGCGGAATACGTCAAACGCAACCAAACAATCTCTTTACTATAAAACTCATCACCATTATGATCATCAGTAGCCTCTGTTTGTCCACTGCTGGACATTGGGCTTCCCTAAACAGCGCCATAGCGCCCTGTCTTCGGCTAGCCTCATCCAGCATCTGCCTGCAGTCTTTAGTTTGTTAGTGGTTGGGTTGGACATTTTGAATCTTACCATGGTTTAAAATTATTTCATGATCATCAAGTAAAGAGTAGGTAAAGATAATTTGATGCTGTTTTGCAGGACCTGAAGGAATGGAAAAGTTTTGTGAAGACCTCGGAGTAGACCCTGAAAATGTAGTAATGTTAGTAATCGCTTACAAGATGGGCGCCAAACAAATGGGATATTTCACACAAGAAGAATGGTTAAAAGGTAAATTATATTAGACAAGCATTCTGGGTTCGAAATATCCGTTTCCTATGGATATAAGAAAAACAAACTGCCATTTGATAGCATCGTAGAATTACCACAAATCGTGACCCCTGAGAAAAGACCACAATGTGATAATAAAAAGTTTAAGGGCACACTGCTGAATGGCTGGCAGACAGAACAGTGGCCGAGGCAGCCCTGCCTCTCAAAATCACACTAATATTATAAAGGCGAAAGTTTGTATGTTTGTATGGATGTATGGATGGATGTTTGTTTGTTACTTCTTCACGCCAAAACTGCTGGACGGATCTGGCTGAAATTTATGTATGCACAGGTAATTCTAATCCTAGAATAAAACATAGGCTACTTTTTATCCCATAAATCTGTTCCCGTGGGATGAAAATCACCGTTTAATGTTCCCATAGGAACAACGCGTGCGAAGCCGCGGGGCGCAGCTAGTTAATAATAATCTGATGATCTATATTAGTTGTAGACACAGCATATAGGCTTGTTAGTTTTCCTCTGCAATGCTTTTTGCAATTACATCCGTACTATGAAAGCTTGCTCAGTCATCGATCTACGCTTGAGTAATGCTTATGCCATAGAAAAGCATTACTCAAGCTTAGTGCTGGTTGCTGGACAATCTAGCCCCAAGCATAGCAGAGCTTGTGTGATGGGTACTAGATAAATGCTATCTATACTAAAATTATAAATAGGAAAGATTTGAGTGTTTGTTTGTATTGAATATACTCCGAAACTAATGGACCGATTAAAAAAATAATTTCATTATTAAAAAGCTTACTTTTTAGGGAGTGACAGGCTATATTTTATCCCGAAATTCCCACGGGAACGGGAACTACGTGGGTGAAAATGCGAGGCGCTGCTAGTCACATCACACTAATATTATAAATGCGAAAGTTTGTATGGATGGATGGATGGATGTTTGTTACCTCTTCACGCCAAAACTACTGAACGGATCTGGCTGAAATTTTGCAAACAAGTAATTCTAATACTGGAATAAAACATAGGCTACCTTTTATCCCGTAATTATGTTCCCGTGTGATAACAATCACCTTTAAACGTTTCTATAGGAACAACGCGTGCGAAGCCGCGGGGCGCAGCTAGTATTTAATACAATGACTAAGCAAGCGATACAAGTATAATCGATCCTAAAACCCTTTTTAAAAATTGGTTTTAAATGTTAATTTTTCTTATTTCAGGGCTCACGGAGTTACAATGTGACAGTGCGCTGAAATTACAGAATAAGTTAGAATCACTGAAGAATTTACTGAATGACGCACAAGTGTTCAAAGCTATTTACCGATATTCATATGATTTTGCTAGGGTAAGTTTTAAATCGGAATACAATTGTTCTGAACGAATACATTACACAATTAAATAAAAAAAAAGACGTGTGGCACTCGGGGACTGCCGCGGTAAAGCTATTGCAATGCCATCTAGAGGCGAGTTGCTGAACTAAAGAGACAAATGTCAAGGTTTTTTCGTTACGGAATTTCTGGATTCGGTCCCCGCGCTCAAGGCCCGCGATAGAAGCTATGCAATAGCTTAAAAAACTATGCAAGAATAACATGAAAATACACAACTTAAGAGCGGCCACCCCATCTTACTTTTCATACAAACGCTCTTATGGTGTTGTAACAGATCTATTGTTTTAAAACTTTTAACTAATAGGTATCTTGTGCACTATATCTAGGTATCGGTGACGACCTCTGTGGCGCGGTGGGCGAAGGTCCGCCTGCTACGCAGGAGGTTGCGGGTTCGATTCCCGCCTCGGGACAAATGTGTGTACGATCTGCAGATATTTGTTCAGGGCGTTCTGGATGTTTTCTATGTATAATAAAAAATATCTATCTATGTAGTGTATTGTATTATGTATATCAGTTATCTAGTACCCATAATACAAGCTCTGCTTAGCTTGGGGCTAGATAATGCGGTGTGAATTGTCCAGCATTATTTATTTATTTATTTATTTATTTATTTATCTAGCTTAACAAAAAATCTAAATTTGGAGAAACAAATTCAGTATAAGCTTCCAATCTGCTTTTTTACACAAATTTTACCTGAACTTTGTGCGTTCATATTGTACTCAAAAGTAAAGAAAATATTTAGATAGAAACCTTGCAAATGTAATGGAGATTCTAAAAGACAAAGTGTTATTTCACATACATGTAAGACTTACTGAAAAAAACGTTTTTCCTGGAAGAAGTTTTACGAAATTGCCGCACACTATTCTTCCTGGGGCCGACTACCCGCGAGTGAGCGGCGAAAGTAACCGAATGCCAACCGATCGCTCGGTTGGCATCCGGTATCCTCCAACCTTTTATTGCATACAAATCATGTTTAAATTTCCACCGTTTTTAACCGTCTTTAAAAAACGGAGGAGGTTCTGAATTAGACTGTTTTTTTTTTCATTGCTTGGGTGGTCCGATTTTCTTGATTCTTTTTTATTCGAAAGCTGCACAGTGTTTTATGAGACCCGAAAATCGGACGTCATTCGTTTTTCATCCTTTTCGGTAAGATAATAGTAATACAAATGCAAGAGTAAAACTCCCATGGATCTATCTCGCTTAGTTTTGGTGTAAAAAAAATCGAAAGTTTAGGCATTTTAAGGGCATCAAAACCTTAAAAATATAAATATCTAATAAACCGCAAATATTTTTGAACAAGTTAATACATAGGGCAGTAAAGACATTTAAACCACATATTTTGGATGCTTTCGGAAGTCACTAGCATCAGTAGACTCGGAGATATTAATTTTTTTCATATATTTTTTAACATTTTTTTTCTTCCGTATACCATGGAAATCGGAACCAATTGTCAAATAGAACCATGCGTAATTAAGTTTTCTACATCCTTAAACAAACTTATATCCATAACCCGTGGGATATCGGGTAAAATTGAGTTTCTTTAAAATACCGGTAATTAAGGAGCTAGGGTTGTCACTTAAAGATAAGAAAGAAATTACCGATATTGTAACGGTTTTAGGCGAGTATTTATAGAAATCATGTTAATCATGTTCTATCCTAAGAGCATTGTTTGTATGTACATAAGTATATAATACCTATATGTGTATTGTTTATGTATACAGAGTGGATTTTTGAGACGGGACAGTAAGGGCAGGTACCTTAACGATTGTAGTTATAGGAAAACATTCCTATGAGACCATCCATAACTTTTTGAAATATACTGAACTGCATTCACAGTTTTTGGAAAAAATGTACAGTCAGCAAGAAAATGATAAAGATTTTGTGTAAAAATCTTTTTTGATGTCTATTCGATGAATAGATCCTGTTTCTTATAAGGATCAAAAGTATCTACTGGACCGACTGAGGTTTGAGTACTAGAAATATCAGAAATCGCGAAAAACTTTTTCCATACATTTCGGTACGAGAGAAAAACTTCTTCATTGGCCAACATTTTTGTTCTGGATAGATCTGCTATAAAGAAGACTGGCTGAAAAAAGTAGGTAGGTAAAAAAAGTTTCAACTTTCTAACTTTAAATTCGAACGAAGTGGCCATCTCGCAGCCCCGATCTAACGCCTCTAGATTTTTTTGAGATTAAAAAACAAAGTCTACAAAAAAAATACAACCGTGTGCAGGAGCTGAAAGATGCATTAACAAGGATTTTAGATTGATAACTTCAATATATCATATTTATAGAATTAATTAATTTAGGAATGTCATGTTAAAACAAGTATTGTTTATTTAGTTATATTATACAGGGTGCCACGGAAAGGGCCAAAAGCCAAAAGGGAGTGATTTTGGACATAGACACTAACCCCCTTATTCATAATAGTCTGCTAACTAAGCGAGCCGCTATCTCTCAGTCTGTCTTCTTCTATCGGCATAAGTCAGAGTGAGAAAGCAAGTGAGTTAGCGAGTGTTTTAAGTTAGCGGGCCAATATGAATAAGGGGGATAGTATAGAGTATAGATAGATAGGCAACGTTGTTAGTTCTACGATTTTTTGGATTTCGAAGATTTTTTTTGGACAAATATAGAGTCAGTTTTGCTTTATATTCGTGTTCTTTTACGTGTATCCTTGCATTATTTAACATTATAAAAAAGAATTAACAATATTTTTTTTAAATCGAATACCGGTATCGTAGTAAAACAGTTTAGTGACAACCCTGACTAAAATTTTTAAATGTATGTATTTCCTAGATCCCGCCGAAATCGGAAGCAATTTTTTTTCCAGTACGTAGATATCATCGTAGCGTATGCGCCGAGCTGAAAATTGGTTCCGATTTCCATGGGATTTAAGAGATATAATTTTTTTTAAATATAACAAAAAAAATTAATAACTACGTAATCGTGCTAAAGATGTCAAAAAACTTTTAAAAAATGTCCTTTAGATGCCTTTACTGACTAACGTTATCAATAATTAAATTTATGAATAAATATCAATAAAAAAAATAGTTTTAGTTTTCCGGTACTAAAATAAACCCATTATTAAAAAAAATAAAATTCAAAATCAAAGCGAGATCGCTACCTGGGAGTTTTACTCTTGCATTTGTATTACTATTATCTTACGGAAACGGATGAAAAACGAATGATGTCCGATTTTCGGGTCTTATAAAACACTGTGAGCTGGTGTTTCATGTGGACCACACATGAATTTTAATTTGGTCCAGTTCTGACAATGGGATCTATGAAAAAACTATATAATTGAAGTCGGTTTATAGTTTTTCGATTATTTAGGTTAAACATAATCGAAAAAAATATAAGATTTACAAAATTTTATATTATTGAGGTAAAATATCAACATTTGACGACCTCTGTGGCGCGGTGGGCGAAGGTCCGCCTGCGACGCAGGAATAGTAGAAAGCAGATATTTGTTCAGGGCGTTCTGGATGTTTTCTATGTATAATAAAAAATATCTATCTATGTAGTGTATTGTATTATGTATATCAGTTATCTAGTACCCATAACACAAGCTCTGCTTAGCTTGGGGCTAGATAATGCTGTGTGGATTGTCCAGCATTATTTATTTATTTATTTATTTTTTATTTAAACTGCACTTAGTTTCGGTTGATAAAAACGCTGCTATGTTAGCCCTTGCATTTTATGACGTCACGTTTCATCTAATGACCTATGTCAACAAAAAAAAAAATGTTAGTAAACAAACCGCCCACTTAACCTAATATTCACTTTGTTGGCGCGTCTTTTTTACGTGATTTACATTACTTATCGATTTGAGACCCTTCAATAGATATTAATAATAGATATTGCGTACATCTGAAACTCGACGCCAAGCAAGTGAGTTTTTGTTATTTAGTTTTTGGTTTCTTTACTAACATTCTACATACTCGATGGATACGATATAGAATTCATTATGAACGTAAGCGGGTTCACTACGAACCTTGTTTGTGATGGAAGAACACCAACATACTCAAAGGGATGAAGTACGCGCGCGTCTAGAACTGCAATCGCCCTGAAGATGTCACTCGTTAAGGGAAGAAACGTAGGTGTTCTTCCAACACAAACAAGGTTCGTAGTTAACCCGCTTACATTCATAATGAATTCGTTAAACTACAAAAGTTTCTATAGTAAAATACGGTATAGAATGCTGAATGAAAGCAAATAACTGTCGCTAATCAACCATCTCCCCTATTCCAGGATAAAGAACAACGCTCCCTAGAAACTACGTTATAGAATGCTGATTGAAAGCAAATAACTGTCGATAATGAAAGCAAATAACTGTCGCTAATGATAATAATAATAATAAAAGTCTTTATTTCGGACAAGTCCATAGTCTCACAATAAAATTTATTGTGAGACTATGGCTATGTTAAATATGTATGTAATACGTAATAACTATATTTAATATAGGTATTACGTATTACATACATATTTAACATAGGTAGGTAGGTACTCTACTTTATTAAAATAAATGTACCTAACTTACATTACCTAGTTAGGTATATGTCTACCTGCGGTTCCCACCGCAAGATACAGTTCTTGGATGCGCGCAGACGTTTCCAAAAAAAAAGCGAAAGAAAAGATGCGCGATCTGAGGATGGCGTAGAATAATGAGACGCTAATCAACCATCTCCCCTGTTCCAGGATAAAGAACAACGCTCCCTAGAAACTACGGTATAGAATGCTGATTGAAAGCAAATAACTGTCGCTAATGAAAGCAAATAACTGTCGCAAATCAACCATCTCCCCTGTTCCAGGATAAAGAACAACGCTCCTTAGAAACGGGCACAGCGCGGGCTTTGCTCGGAGTCCTGCTGCCTCGGTGGGCGCTCCGCGGCGCCCTGTCGGACTTCCTGTCGCGCGAGCGGCGCTACCGGGTCGTGAACCGCGACCAGTGGTGCAATATACTAGAGTTCAGCCGGTCCATGGACCACCACAGCGCGCCTTATGACGCTGACGGCGCGTGTGAGTATAACCACATACATAGACCATCATTTATTTGCTACTTAAACAGTTCAACAGACTTAAAAATATTATATACTATGGTTTATCCATTTTGAATGAAGCATGTTAGTAAACAAAATACGACACAAATAACAAAATCTCACTTGCTTGACGTGGAGTTTCAGATATAATTAATTGTAAGCAATTTTTATTGAAGGGAGGATCTAAAATCGACAAGTAATGTAAATTACGTATAAAAGGACGCGCCAACAAAGTGAATTTTAGGTTAAGTATGGGCGGTTTGTTTACGTTTATGCTTCATTCAAAATGGACACGGTATAGCAGCGCCTTCCTTCCCTCAGTCCGGGAATGTACTAACCAACACCGCTGTGCCTGTGTACGTAACTGTACTTATTATTAAGCGTGTTTAATGTTTATATTAGAGAAACAGGGTCTAGATAAACCTTATTTAGGATTTAAATCCTATTTTCCATTTACACGTCGGGTAATTTCTGAGAAATCAAATAACACATCCACGGTACGCGACTTCGTGGTGTAGTGGTTATCACATCGGAGCAGAGGCCGCAGGTGCGAGTATTGTCGAAGTAGAAAATTTTGGGATATTATTTGATTTCTTAGTTAAATCGTCTGCGAAACTAGCTAGACTTATAAATTAGTTTTCTATTCAGGCTAAGAGGCGCTAGGGAGGCCTATGCATCCAGGGGATTGGCAGAAGCTCTTAATACAATATAATACACTTTATTTGCACACCAAGAAAATACTAAAAAATACAGGAAAATAGAGATAATAATGGACACCTTTTTTGTTTAGAGTCAGAGTCAAATCGTTTATTTCTTTAGACTTACAAAATAAGCACTTAGACAAGTCAAATTTTTAACTATATAAACAGCTTGAAAAATAGTTATTACTATCAAATAAGAAATAAGGTGCAATTGACTCTAATTCACTTTAATTTTTTGTTTCCAGGGCCCGTAATGCTAGACGAGTTTGTAGAATGGCTGCGCACAGACCACAGCACCGCAAACAGCTGAGAACCACCGAACACAGCCTGCCACCGCTTATCGCCCGCTTATTCAACAGCCATGTTACACTCGGGTAACTACTTCCGGTACCCTCGGACTTGTTACACTCGGGTAACTAACCGCTACTTCCACGGGAGTTTGAGGTTAACTAGGGCGTTATTTTAGTACTAAACTCGAATATTATAAAGTTTTTTGTTGTTATAGTTTACACTATGGGTAATTTCTAAGTCAAATAATATCCCAAAAACATCGACGGGTCTCAAACCCGCGTCCTCGCGTACGGGGATGTGGTAACCACCACGCCACGAAGTCGGTGCCTTTTTTGTGATATTATTTGATTTCTTATACTTTAATACTTTAACCGCATTACCTCTGCCGGGAAAGGCTTTCGTTTCTTCCATTTTACTCGCTCCCTTATATTACACATGACAGTCAGTGGATCGAGAATTCTGGAATCTCTGTCATGGACGCCGTGCCTCTAACTAAATATTGATAAAATCGCGAATTTCTCGCTTTATGGTTTGTATGTACACGTTCTCTGTGCCAACAAGTCGATCCTAAGTTCAAACGGACTTTTGATGGTGGGATAACTGGCAACCCTATATGAAAAGTCCTCTAGTTTTCTTGTCTATTAATTTTTAGGCTACATGTGTATTTTTTTAATTAATCCATGAGAAGAAGATCTACAACAGAAGAAAAATAAGGGGTGTTTTTTTACCACTATTTTGCAATAAGGAACCAGTTAGTTTATACAATAATCCTATAAACGCGAGTTTGTAAACATGTTTGTTGCTCTTTCACGCAAAAACTACTGAACGGATTGGGCTGAAACTTTGCATACAGGTAGTTGAACAACACAAAGGCTATTTTTCCTATAAATCAGTTCCCCTGGGATAGGCGTGCGAAGCCGCGGGGCGCAGCTAGTAAACTTATAAATATTTATGGTTTTGTTCGAAATTTGATTAGAATTTGAAGAGTAGTATATTTCGAACAATATTTTACACAGACATAGTTAAATAAAAATACACCTAAAATTCTACAACAAATCTGCTTTATCTCAAAACTATCCTGCTGTGGATTGGTTCCTTATTGTAGAAGTAAGTCCAATTTAAAACTAGCATAAATAGATTTCATTAAATTATCACCAGAAAACAGATTCGTCTTCATTCGCCGATGGCGTCGATTACGTAGGCTTGTGTCACCCATGTGACCGTTGTGTCTAGGAATTTAATACGAGTCCGCGCCACGACTCAAGTCTCACGGCAAACGGGGTGCAACTACATAATCCACGATCACGTTACTTAAATAATAGATAGCTGCGACCGATTTTGACTAGGAAATGTCCGGAATAAGACCTCTCAGACCAGTAGAGCAATATTTGTTTTACTTACGTTCTGCGATAGCAACGCCGCGTCTAAATGACATGAGTCGTGGCGTGAACTCTATATTATTATACCAGCATGCCGACCGTGTGGCATACACGGTCGGCATCGGCATGTTGGTATGAATGTGAACAGCGCTCCAAGCGGAAAGTTTACACAACTTTCAAATTTCCTTAGAAAATAAAGTTTACGCAAACTTTGTGTAAACAGTGTGTCTACCATGAGTTGTCACAGTTAAATCGCCTGACGTTACTACAGTAGTTACGTAAATACGCATATAGTTATCCACAGCGCATTTTAGTACCTAACTATCCACTAGAGGCGCTTTAGAAATTTCCATACATTTGTTTAACTACAGTCGCTAGCGAGTATAGATTGTCAAAACTCATGGTAGACACACAGTACGCAGTTATCCACAGCGCATTTTAGTACCCAACTATCCGCTAGAGGCGCTTTAGAAGTTTCCATACATTTTTTTACTACAGTCGCTAACGAGTATATACTGTCAAAACTCATGGTAGACACACTGTACACACTCAGAATACAGGAGTTTACTTCCACGTTAGTTTGCCTTTAAGGCAGGCTGAAAAAACTGAATAAATGACTCAATAAATGCCCAGCATAATGTTTGAGTTTAGTACTAAATATAGGCCTTCCTTGATAAGACTCATCTAAATCAAGTTTTGTTCTCCCATATCCTCTAAGTTGTACGAAAATAAGTGCGTACCAATTATAATTTAATTATTTAGCAAATTAACATGTATAGTTAGTTGTTACTGCGGGTTCAAGCTAGACTTGAACCATTTTAAAATTGATTTAGTTATTTGGTATTGTACAGTTTTTAGTAATTCTGTACATTAATGTTATGTTAGTAGTTAGTACTCAATACTGTTTTATGAATTAATTAATTTATGATTCAAGGAAATAATCTGTCTGATTTCATTTGTATTATTATGAACCGTGATTTGAATTTCCATCTGTTGTTATTTTCAATCGTTTGAATACTTCAGTTTCATGTCTAAATAAATTTAATCAAAATTCATGATTTGCATAAGAAGGGTCAGTAATTTACATTTTATTGTATCTAATATATTTTCTTTACAAAAAATGAAAATATCTTATATATTCAGGCAATAAGTTATTTGTATATTTTTAGCATTTATTTTAGAAGCATGTGTGTATATTATTGTTGGCAGACAACTCCTAATTTCCGGTTTTATACTTAGTACTACTTCAGTTTAATGTTGCATAATGGAACCATATTACATTAATTATTTGCCCACCGAACTGTTAAATTACCTCTTTTCCCAAAAGCCAATGTTAATAGAAGTACAGGGTGACTTTTTCTATGTTAATCACTATTACTTTTTAACAATTTGAAGTAAAGATGGCTTGAATGAATTGTGTAAAGTTACCCATCATAGAAACCATGTATTTACCTAAATCAATTATAATTATCTCCGTACATAAGCAGCCATAGGTCTCATAATTATTATTGCAAAGTGTTGATTGACAAACAGTGTAATTGTGCATCCAACCATAGATTTAAATAAAAAACGTTAGATAGGCCCTTACCTTAGTGAAACCTCGACATGTTGTTGCCACGTGAAATGAGATAGCTCGCTCAAGATGAAGATAATATTTCACTTGTAGGTTCAATACCTAGTTTTTTTTTATTATAGATATCTGTGTAATTTGATTGCATAATAAATGAATTGCAAATAATAATAATTAGGTTTATTAGCAATACCAATATTATTAACTACTCGTTATGTCTCTGTATGCGTGCGTCGGAATTTTGTTAACACACACATTAGAATAGGTAAGTACAATGTCATAGTTTTTTTTGTATCGGGGCGTATCTAACGATTTATATCTTTGCAGCCATAGATTTAAGTCGTTAGATAGAGCCTTTCCATAGTGAGACCGCGCCGTGTTCGTTGCTAAACGAAGTCTATGAGCTCACAAACTTCGTTTGGCAACGTCTTTGTCATTTGGTTTCAGTGAATTGTGTGTTTTTGAGGTGTGCTTGTTCACAAAAGTTCGTGCTATGTGATTCCACAATAAAAAGCAATAATAACAGTTAGGTTTATTGTCAAAAACACTTAGTTTTAATTTTATCTACTCACAGTGAGCGTGCGGCACTTTGTTAACGCTCGCATTCAAAGAAAATACCACAGCATTTAGAAGTAAGGGCGTATCTAACAATTTAAATCTATGCTTGCAGTCACATACATGCAATTATTTTGTTGTTACTTTAAAACCAACCATTCTTTGAATTGTGTAATTATCCGAAAGTGAACTATCCATCAAATTATCCGAATTACATGCTCCTATAACTGACTGATTATTTACACAAAATTCGCCTACTGCCAGTTTTATACAACATAGGTTTAGCACAACTACACGTTTTCTATTGCATTGTGTGATAGTTCATATAACACCGAAGCCAAAGTAGTTTCTACAGAAGAATAAAAAAAACAATGAGTCGCTCTTGAATAAAATTTTGTTAACCTATTATAAAAGGTATATATTACCTATTTGAGCCGTTTGGGGTTGAAACCGTCCTTGGGGTCCTGGGGAACACGCAATTAATAAAAAAAAATAATGCTGGACGATTCACACAGCATCTTCTAGCCCCAAGCTAAACAGAGCTTGTGTTATGGGTACTAGATAACTGATATCAGTTATCTAGTACTATATATACTTAATACAATACACTACATTATATATAGATATTTTTTATTATACATAGAAAACATCCAGAACGCCCTGAACCAATATCTGCAGATCGTACACACATTTTGTCCCGATCTTACCAGAGTCCACAGGTGATCCGAATGTTGGCTTTTATTTCGGTCAATGAATTAGCATTGCCATTTAACGTAGCAATGCTGTCAGCATTCCAGGTACTCTGCGTTCTAGTGACGGCTTCGATTTTGAGGAAATAGGTACATTTTAAAAGTGTAAACCTCGTGTAATATTTATTTAATTCTGATTTTTGTTCTGTATAACTATTTTGGCTACGGTTTTGTTAAAACAAGCTTATAAAAGAGGTAGAAAAAGGATAGTAAAAACTGTATTAAAATAGATAAAATATTCAAAGAAAGCGTAGCTATGGTCAGTATGCGGAGTGTGAACTGCCATTGACTGCCATACTGTTTACTATAAAGTTTGCGTTACTCTATTTTCTATGAAAATGTGACAGCCCTACAAGCGGGAAGTTTTTATAACTTTGGCATGCTGTCACATTTTCATAGAAAATAGAGTAACGCAAACTTTAAAGTAAACAGTATGTGAGTCGATGGCAGTTCACACTCGGCATACAGGGCGTCTACTCTACAAACCAAATAGCGAAGTTTCTTTTTCGTTTTCGTGTAAATCGTACTCTAACTGGCATCGTTTTTACTTTCTTATCGAACGACGCTGCGAACGAAGATTTTTTGACAATTGACGTCGTAATTGGTACTCCGGCAGCACTAAAAACGAAACGTTAATATGAATTTGACAGCGAAACTGCGTGGCAAATCAACCCATATTACGAACATTGCAACGACAACTATTTACCTATCGTTTCAATTTTCGTTTGGTGATTTATGATAATTCTGCTTGCTAAATTACTTTATACCACTGACCTCGGCTATTTTTTTGACCTTCCGCATTCTCTATCGTTCGACTTGGCTTGCTTAACGGACCCTCGATTAGAATAATTGATAGAATAATAGGTGTAGCGGTGTACCTACTTCCTACCTGTAAGGTATCTTTTTGCTTTGGATCTTATCCATGAGCAAAGGATTGCCCGGAAACGGCAGTAGGTATCTCAAAGCTCGAGATGACTTTCATTTCGATAAAGTGCCCGAAACCGAGTTCATCAAAAACTATCTTCATCATCATCATCATCATCATCATCAGCCTATATTAGTCCACTGCTGGACATAGGCCTCCCCTAATGAGCGCCATAGCGCTCTGTCTTCAGCTAAAACTATCTTACCAAGTAAAAAATAAAACCATTAGGTATAAGTAATTATTCTTTTATTTAAAATACAGTCACATAAAATATTTATTAATATTATGCAAATCATTACTATCTATATAATATATATGTATACCTACCTATTTATATAGGTATATATTATAGCGACACATTAACATATTTTTATCACAGTAATCATCACAATAACTTTACAATATATTCCATAAATCTAACTTAAAAAATAAAAATAATCATCTTCTCTCTCTCTGCTTCTGAAGAAGCTCTGGCATGCTGGGGACACATCACGACGCTGACATGTTCTCCTTACTGGTGCGTTTCCTGAAAGTAAGATGAATATTATTGTCAATCAAAATTTAGTTACCGCAATATAAAATTACCTACAAAATTTGCAGAGATACATTTAAAATATCTTTATCAAGTAATAGGTTAGTAGGCTCCTATATAGATGTTGTGAATCTATTGCTATCTAATACTATCAGCTACTTACTTTGGTTAGGTAGTGGTGCAGGCACCACATTCACCTCCGGCTCTGCAAGCTGTGCTGATGAGGGGAGTGAGTGCGGTTCAGCATGTGAGGGACTATTCAATACCCCTTTCTCCACATGCTGAGGGTCTGCTTGTACTTCAGGCAGATTGTATGCGGCCACTTCATCTTCAAAGTTCTGAAAAGCGGCGGACCGCAGCAAGCCCCTTGCTAAGTCTCGGCGGTCGCTCAAGAAGTCTAGCAGAGTTGCAAGCTGCTCCGCGGAGCAGCTCGGATTCAAATTCAAACAACGTTAAACACAACAAGGGTGAAATTCCTTTTTGTTGGTTGATCTACCATTTCTGACAATGTCACCACAATTTTTCCACAGAGTAGGCAAAAATTTTACTAGTAAGGCTCGATTTACACGGTCAAGGAAAGGAATTTCACCCAAAAGCCATGGAGCCAAACTTCGCGTACGGATTTCATTCAATCCGATGAAACGAAACTACGAACGACGGTCGAAGATATATACGAAGGTTTTTCCGAGTAAGGTATTTCCGTAATATACGCAGGCAGTATCGTTTCGTCCGTATATTTCGTTTTTGATTTGTAGAGTAGAAGCCCAGTTATGTAATACCTAAACACTAGTCAAACTCGATGTAGAATGTTTGTAATCAAACCGCCTAAAATTTACTACATTGGTGTCTATTCAGATAACGCCAAAAATAAACTAAACTAATTAGACAGTACTAAAAATGTCGTTGTCCCTGTCATAACGATCAAAATAATATGGATGGCATCATTTTTAATCCTGTCAGATTAGTTTATTATAGTTTTGGCAATATCTGAATAGACACTATTGCCGCGTCTTTTTATACTCAATTTACATTACTTGTCGTTTAGATCCTTCGATAAATATTGCTTAAAATTATACCTGAAACCCGACGCCAAACACGTGAGATTTAGTTAATTGTGTCGTGGTTGTCAACAAACGTTCTACATAGGGTTAGGCAAGTGGGGTACACGTTAAAGTTAAAGGGAGTAATATAAGAGTTGAAATAACCGCAGTAGACTGTATCAGCCTAGGAATCATGTCCGGGAGACTAGAATGACTAGTCCGTATCTAAACTAGGGTTAGGTGTATTGTAGATATAGTTTTGTATAAGATTTGTAGGTAGTTATATTCAAATTATCTGAATTTGAGGGTGTAATTGTGATGATTTTTTTTTTGTTTTGTCTCTTCGACAAGTGTGGTCAATTACAGTCAAAATTAAAAAAAGTTTCACTGCGTACTACGTGGAGCGAACTAGACGCGATGGCTTTGCGGCGGCGCATATCTTCGAATGTCTTTTCAAAATATGCCAAAAATGAAATAGCGGGGTCTAAGGGTCGAAAATTTTGTTGTTAAAATCATAAGCACAATCGGTGAATGCCTAAGCATGTCGGGTGGAGGCTGCTTTTACCAACCTATGTCCTCCAGGAAAGCCACCAGCTCGCTGACGCCGGTGCATGCCTCCCTAGGCGTCCTCAGTGTCCCGAGGTAGAGTAGTCTTTGAGGAGCCACGCTATGGCACTCTACAAGCACATGCGCGGCCGTCTCTGCGTTCATGCACCATGCACCCTCTGCATAGACTGTCCGTGATTGATACCCAGATTAAATTGGCGCTGGTTAAGCCCTGGGTTATCTTGAAAATAAATCGGACGACTCTGATTAGTCCGCCAGTTTGATTATCAGAAGTTATCGGACACGTATTTTTTTTATTGATTTATTGCATTCATGTCCATTATAAGCTGTTAATTTTTTTTTAGGTAGAATCTACATGAACCATCTAAGGGCGTTGCAGCATTCTGGGTTAGTTCTTATGTATCATCATCATCATCATCATCAGCCTTTATTAGTCCAACTGCTGGACATAGGCCTCTCCTAATGAGCGCCATAGCGCCCTGTCTTCAGCTGATGCATCCACGTTCTTATGTATAAAAGTTAGTAATTGTAAATTAAGTTGCGATACAGAGGAAAAGAAATACATACGTCGTCAGCATTATGCAGAGTTATAATTTTGTTAATCAAACAAAAACAAAAAGCGTCACGCGCGTTTGCAGTGGGACGTCACGTGGAACTAACTGGCTACATCTTCATAATTTTTTGATTAATCGTCAAAAGAAAAAATACGTGTCCATCCTCTGATAATCTAGTCGTCAGGTCTATTGAAGCTAAACATACCTACTAACGTAGCCTCTCCGTACGCAGCACGTGGGCTTTGGTCTTGAGTTTGACCGTCTTCTAGGGCAGTGTTCTTATAAAATGCGTATTAAAAAACTCAGCAGAGTTTTGATAAATATTACTATGTTCATCATCATCATCATTGCCTATATCAGTCTACTGCTGGACTTCAGTAGTCATCATGATTACACCTAACTTGGTATCTGTAAAAGTAAACAATGTATACTCACAAAAATTATTCAATGTTTAGGCCATTACTATCGTAAAAGAATTGGAAACTCGAAATTGTCTTGTTTTGTTTACATATTGAAGGAAAATTTTAATTCTCAGGTACTTTCTGCTCTAATAATTTTTTTTCAATCTGTTTGTGTCTGTCTTTTACTTAACCCTGTAATATAATAATTGCTTTTGTTTTAATAAACTATAAAACGATTTGTAGTTTTTTCATGAATTTATGGATCCCATTGGCAGAACTGAACAAAATTAAAATGGGACCACAAGGGAAGCACCAGCTTTCATATAAAAAAAAAGAATCATGAAAGTCGGACCACCCAGTCAGAAGTTCCGAGGTAACAAATATAAAAAAAAGAAAAAAAAATACAGTCGAATTGAGAACCTCCTCATTTTTCTCTTCCAAGTCGGTTAAATAGAAATGGTTTTCGAATGTAAATAGATACAAACTTTTTTAGGTTCAAGTTCGCTCACGCTAATTGGTAGACACCACCAACAGATTTTTTCTGTTGAATTCCACCAGAAAATTAGAAATGAGTATGATATATAAATTTCAACCATAGACAATACTTACTCTGTGGATTTTAACGCTATCTTCTCGGACAGTCCTTGCCGCTCGACTAAGTAGTTGGTGGAAAAACAAGTACCTACTACCAAAAAAAATTCTGAGCGTCTGGTCGCAGCGACGCGTGACCCTAGAGCTGGCGAGTATCTGGCGCAGCGCATCAGCATTGCCATACAGCGGGGCAATGCAGCCAGCATATTCATATGGATCAGTGGAGCTACCGTACCCGCCGTGTGGTGCCGGCGGCATAGAATTTCCACCACCCCTAGTCTTCTCGCGGGTGTCGTAAGAGGCGACTAAGGGATATTTGCCGGGGGCGGGCAGTAGCGCCACCTGTCAAACAATTCTGGCACCAAACTGTGATGCCCAGCGTGGGGATTATGGGCATTACCCTCATGAGATAAGAGCTAATAAAGGCGCTTATCAGGGGGAGGCCTGCGTCCAGCAGTGGACCAATATAGGCTGTTGAGGTTGAGGAGTTGAGCTACCAGTTTGCAACAGTCAGCAGAGTAAAACAAAATCTAAAAAGGCAATGATAGATTTTTATTTACACCACTCGCTAATAAAATTGTTTCTAAGATTATTTATCACGTAACTTTTGTCAGCAAAACGCGAAAGTATAAGTTAGAAGTTCTATTACAAACATTGATTAATTAAAAAGGGAAGATGAGTTTCTCGAAAATGGCAACCTCATATTGTGTAAAATTGTGTGCTCCCACCTCAGTCACCGTCTCGGACCGGCGGTACGGGCGGTCGTGATTCGCGTGAAATATTGTTGTCTCGTTCTCACTTCGGTCTCAGATACGTCTTTCCGTCTTTGTTCTTCTTTGTATTGCACAGGACTGGAAATATAACTGAGCGTATGCGTTTGCGTGTAATTGTAACACATGCCAATTTTTGAGTAAGCGCTGGGAGAACGTTACCTATCTTCCCTTTTAAATTAATCAATGATTACAAATAATGTTCTGTTATTTACAGTAACGGTCTGCCTTCATCTTACTTCTCCGGTCCAAGAGTGTCTCATGCAGGGTTCCTTCAGTTTTCGCTTGCCGCAGCTCGATCAGACTGCCTTCGTTGACTCTGAGCTTCTTGTCTTGGAACTTTTGGAATTTCTTACTGCAATGAAAAGAAACTTGAATAACTGATGGCAATGGAAATTAGCAGATTGGGATCCAGACGGTGCGATTCCCGCCGCGTGGCATTTTTTTTTAAAAACTCGTAAATGTCTGGCAACGAAAAAAGATGCTCTAAATAATATAATGTTGGACAATTCACACACACATTTTATCATACACATTTGTGACGTAGGTCAATCCGTTGGAAAAATACCTTTATTAATGCATTGTGTTTTCGTACCTTGATCAAACGAGATGTGCGGATACTCGACATTTTTATTGATAATCAGAAAATAAAATATTATTTCAAAGGTTTTTAATAGAGAAACAACTAACACATCACATCACACTTATATTATAAATGTGAATCTTTGGAAGCATGGATGAAGGTTTGTTACTCTTCACACCAAAACTACTGAACGGATCGGGCTGAAATTTTACGAGGTAATTCTTATCCTGAAATCAAACATAGGCTACTTTTTATCCCATAAATCAGATTCCCGTAGGATAGAATTCACCTATAATCGTTTCCATAGAAACAACGCGTGCGAAGCCGCAGGACGCAGCTAGTAATTAATGATTTTATCGGGTATTTAACAGTCGACTACGATCGCTGTAACGCGGTTGAACCGTAGGGGAAATAATAACAGGAAGTACCTACGCGATAAATTTTGAACTTTATGTACTTCTTGTTTTTTACCACGGGGATCCCGTGATAACTGAGATCTAGGACTAGTTTTATTAACAAATCCACTTCAGACACGTACAGAGACAGGATCTTGCTCCAACTCGAAAAATAACAACAAACAGGCTAAAGGTTTCTTCGTCGTTTATTTACTTTAGCCTACATAACGAAGCGGCCGAAATAAAAAATACTACTTTATTTCCGTGTCAGTATATTTTTTCAATATGATTTGACCTTTTCAAAGTGTGTATAACATTTATTGTAAGTATTTATGGAAATAAAGCATTTTTGAATTTATGAGGCACGTATAGTGAGCAAAAATTGCGCCTTACCACCACTAGGGTGATTTTTCTGTGAAGTGAATAGTTGCCAACCCCAGCGTGTTCGATATGTTTTGTTTTTAACGCAAAGCAAAATAGTTTCAAACTGGATAGGCGTTAGGTACGTTTGGTGATGGTACCTACTTACTTCGTACAGGTTCGACCCTGTTCTTTCCCCGTGTGTTATTTATTTTCGTCCAAAGTAAAGCTAAAATCCGTGTTGAAATACGAAAGTTTAGAAGCTTGTATTTCAAACGTATACTTTTTTTACTGTTTTAGTTGTATACAAACATAGTTTATGACGGTATAAATTAATTTCATCCTTAGCTTTGCATGGTCAAAATCAAACAGCCTTGTAGTTACCCTTCCACGTTTGTATGAAAAAATGAGCGACTAGTTCAACCTTACATAGGTTGAACTCGTCGCAACAAATCGCGGAAGTTAAAAAGTTTTATACTCACACATAATTAACTTCAACTTCATTAAGATCCCCCTCCTCTTCAGCGACCACCACCTTGCTGATCTCCTTGCTCTTGTTGCTGCGCACATGGCAGAACTCCAGGTCCCCTGCGCTGGTGCTGCGGGCTACCACCGAGTCATCGTCAGGGTTCACCGACATGAACTTGTTTACGGAGCTGAGGATAGCTGTTTTGCCTGGAAATTATAATGTATATCTGGATGACCTTTTAATTCATGAGTCCCATAGCCTCTGACGGACGGTTTGTGTGGCGCGATGGACGAATGTCCGCCTGTGACATAGGAGGTTGTGGGTTCGATTCCCGCTTTGAGACAAATGTATGTACGATCTGCAGATATTTGTTCAGGGCGTTCTGTATGTTTTTAGTTATAATAAAAATTATCTATGTGTGTAGTTTATTGTATTATGTTTATCAGTTATCCAGTCCCGATAACACAAGCTCAAGTCAATTTTCAATTTTTTAAATTTTTTTTCAATTTATTTATTCTAAAACAATAATCAAATTGTGTCGGAAATTTAATTTTACATCCTTTTGACTAGAGCGTACCTACTTAATTATAACACTGTTACCAACAAAACTAAATAAAATAGAAAACAGAGTAGCTTGGGGCTAGATAATGCTGTGTGAATTGTCGAACATTATTATTATAGCATAGCCATTTTCACTGTGAGCCATAGCAGTTAGCATTTTCCTTGTCCTAATTTATGACCTGACCTCTTGACCTCAAGCCAAATTGATTCCACACAACAAAAACTGTAATTCACGAGATTAGCACCGAGTTTCAGATATTCTTGTTAACATGTTATAAACAAACTGACATGGAATATAAATTGCGTTTAAAAATTTACAGCAACAGAGTGAATGAAAGTAGCAGTGCAGTTTGTTTTACAAACATTTCACATCAAATGTGGCTGGAGTATACTTCAGTAGGGCTAGAGTCTGTTCAAAAAGAGAAGCATAGTTGGAATAAGCATAAGTTTCGCATGACAATGAAGAAAACCGGTTTCCTTAAGGACTCTATTTCTTTCCAGGTTTTCTTTTTCTTAGGGATCCCTGAATTGGACAGAAAATGACTAATAGGCAATACAATAAAGACGGGATTGCTGATGGAGTAAGTCAAGAAATAATAATGCAGCATGCAGGCCTTCTAAAACTAATTTTTTCTGATCTATAAGTTAGCCTTTAAAAGTTCCTAAGCAGTAAAAATATTCCTTACTATCCTGCCAAACTGGCTCCCACTGCTCCATAGGCCCCACAGCATCAGACCGGCCAGTTACCAACCCATCCTTGGACACTCCCACATATTTCCCATAACCCGACTTCAGTGCAAACTTATTATCGCCGGCCGGGAATGCTGTGAAGATCTCTTCAGGGGAAGGGCCTTCTCCGTCACCATGAGGTGCTCCGATCGTGAACAGGCCATTGTCCAATGCTGACACATATGTGTTGTTACCAAATTCAATGGATATTGATCCAGTTATGTCCTCCACTTTATCTACTTTCCACCAGTGGCCATGCTTCATCAGATCAAGGTCTACTTTACTCTCCTCTGATGACTTTTCTTTCTTGTGTTTGCGTTTCTTGGCCCTGAAGAATAATTAATAACTTAATAAGGGTACAATCCTACTAATATTATAAACACGAAAGTTTGTCAACATTTCTGTTGCACTTTCAATCAAAAACTACTGAAACTTGGCTGAAATTTTGCATACAGGTATTTCTAGGCCTGGAATAACACATAGGCTTAATCAGTTCCCATCCCAGGCGTGCGTAGCCTCAGCGCACAGTTAGTTACCTATAATAAGTAAACAAAAATATTGGTAGGTTAGTTAAATGAATGATAGAAGTTTTTTTTATCAATAGTTAAATAGCGGATTGGAGAGCTCAAATTAAGCAAGAGGTTGTATATGTATATTCACTCAACTTACTTGGGCTTCTCGCCTTTAAGCACAAGCTTTCCCCGTTTAACAGCAGCATACTCATCAGTCATTTTCAAACTGGAAATTAACTTCACGGAACACAGTGATGTACAGCTACGGGTTGCTTTTTACTTACACAGAGTCAGCAACTATTATGTCCGTATAATGAAACTACAACGAACGAATTCTGAGGCATAGATATGTAAGAATAGTACTAAACTAAAGTTCTGAGGGTAAGGAAGGTAAATACATTTCATTTTCATTCAAACAAACAAATCAAAACCATTATTTTGATCAAAACTGATCAAAACAAACTTCTTTTCCACTTCCTCCTATTCTTACATATCTATGACTTCCTCCATGCAGAAATTAGTGTAGCCAACTCAAAATAGCTTCATGACTTAGATTTATGTTAAACGAAACGTATCGTGTCTTGTGCCTAACAACAACGTAGAAAGACGTAGTTGAATAGAATATTCAATAAATTGTGTTGAAATATTACAATAGAAATTGCAAATTAACATTATTTGGATGTTGATATCCTAATTTATTCACACAGTGCGCAGACAAAAAAGCATATTTTCTCATAATACCAGTACAGCTGGCAATGCCAGTGTTTCACTTTTTTGACAGTGACAATACAAATATCATCTGTCATACCATAGACAACCAAAAATGCGAAAGAGGGCTGCAAACTTAAAATAAATCCTGACAAATCAAGCATAATTTTTGAAGGAAAACGGATGAACATACTTATTATGAGCATACGTTTTTATTAGGGTTGGTATAGAGTCACCGCTTATTTTTGAGTAGAACTGATGAAGACTCCATAACCCCGTGTAGTCATAAAATACCTATACCACACCATTTGTTATGCCTGTCACGCCACGTTGCATAACAAATGCTTAGGTACTTACAACTACTACTACGCAAAACAACAAATAATAGTTGCTGAATAAATGTGACGTAGGCACAGAACAAACAGCGTCAGAATTGGCCCCGCAAAACACATGCAGGTTTAAATCAAAACCTCATAATCGTAAGAGTTTTAAATTTAAAAAAAAATCTAACGTTGCGCTGCCTGTGCATACATACACGATGAAACAAAAGGAAAGGAACAAACTTTCAGTGGTGGTTCAGCAAACTCGGTCATAAAAGTGATATTTTTTTTGCAAAAATTCGTTAGTTTCAAAAATCTCCCACTAGACAAGGCAATGATGCATATATTAAAAATAAGATAAACGAGAAAAACATTATAACTATTTTAATTAAATATTTTTTAGCAAAACCTACTACCTGAATTGGAGTACCCTATACTGTACTGTATAGTTGCTAGGTGCGGTGATAAGCGGCTAGCTTCACGCCGAACGAACGAACCTGTATTAGCATCATTCCGGTCGCTGTAATGAATAGTAAATGCACATACGAGTGTGTTTATATTTAATGAGTTTTTGTTTGTGATTTAGATTTATTAAGTAATTAAGTGTTTTAGTTTTAAATTATTGGACAAAGTTACATGTAAATTAGATGAGAACCCAGTGCCTAGATAAACCTAACATAGGCTTTAAGGCATTGCTAACCAACATAATGTAACAAAGTTTTAATGAATAAATTATCTATCTATCTATCTATATACTTATTGACATTGAAAATAATTTACAATAGCCTACGTAACGTACCTGCTCAAATCTCCTTTTAACGCACAATACCTTCGTCAATTTTTTTTTTTTAGAAGTTTGTTCCTTAGTTTTCTTACATCTTGATCATGTTATATACGTATGTAAATAATCCAAGTATCTTGGAGACCACCTCAAAGATGCAGGTATTATCCCCGTTCGGAGATCCACCATGGAATAATTTAGTCTTTTTCAGTTAAATCCAGTAACAAAACCAGGATAAGAATATATCATTCTTCATTAAAAGTGTATCAATTAGGTATGAAACATGATCGATTTTAATAAAATCGAGTGCAAAAAACCTGTGGTCAATATTTGTTTATTTCCTCACTAAACACATTTTCTATTTCCTTTGTTTAATGAAGAATTTCGAAGGTGGCTCTATCTGTAGGTTAGGTAGGTATGTACCTACCTTATAATTAACCGCGTAGGTAGGTACATTATTATTAATAATAATAACGTTTATTGAAAAAGATTCAAGTCTTAAAATTATTACATCTTTGATCCCCAAACTAGGATAAACCTGTATCTTGGGGACCTCCGTCCATGGGTTCTTAACATAAAATATGCAATCTAACGTTAAATTAAATTAATTATTGCTACTGCTATATTAGGAAATATTATCCTACCTATTTTAATTCGGCGTCGTGGTGGTGGAAAATTACTACACGGACGTGGGAGTGGATCATCATGATCCGATACTTTGACGTACCGATAATATTTCTACATTTTAAAAAAAATTATGAATTATTTTAAGATTACAGCTTTATTATTTTATGGTTTAGTAAATTAAACTAGAATTTGTATTGCCAGAGTATTTTAATATATCTATAGATCTCTTTAAAAAAACATGTAAAAAATGAACAATATTGGCTTTCCTTAGCGTAATCTCACTTTTCTTACCATTAATGAACAGTCCTTAATTTTTTATGGCACATTTATAAACTTATTTAGGACATCTTTGGAAAAAACTTACCAAAAACTAATCAGAATCATTTTTGCAATGCAATCACCGTAGAATGGTACAACATGTTCAGGGCAAATATATTTGTTGCAACCATGACATGTGTGGGTTGTTTTGCGGTCTTTCTTCGCAGGACATACTAATTGACAACTTTGACGAACATTGGCTCTTTTAGCTGGTGGCTCCTCTGAACCTTCGCCAGTGATTTTTGCATTTTTTTCGCATTCTCGAGGCAAACAAAACATGTCACTTAGCTCCAAGCCCGGTCGCCGTCAAACAGATACATTCTAGACAATGCATAGAGCAACTCATTGGTTCCAGCTACTGAGAAGAGCGGAAACGTCGTCGTTTGCCTAGTTACCAATCTGTAAGCTAACAAAAAGTCTCCGGTCATTTTGACCCATTCTGCATGATGCTAGGTTGATAAAATAGACACGAGGCTAGTGTGAATAACAATTTATGGAAAATCTATACGACATAGACATGTGCGCCGACGTTGAAATAATCGGCGGCGGACGCCGGCCTGAAATCGGCGGCGGCGGCGTGATTTCGGCGTGAACTCGGCGCGTATAGTATTTGTTAAGGATGTATTATAAATTATTTAAAAATGCTTACATATTTTTATACATTTATTAATAAATACAAGTTACAAGAAAAATTACCTATTTAGAACTAAATAAGTACATCTTCACACTAGTTCACACAAAGTATAATCGTTATGCACAAATATATCTCCGGCTTCGACAATACGGTCTTCCCATCGTGCGTTTTAAGCTTCGTTAGGTGGCTCCTGCTAAGCTGCTGAGTCCAAAGGTCGCGCCGTACTATCTTCGCAATTAGCTTGTTCAGGTCTGACATGTCTGACGAAGTCACTTGGGTGGTTTCCCGTCTTTTTGCCATCAGCCCGAGAGTCTCATTTTTAGTCACAGTGTCGGGGCTTCGCCACGTCATCTTCCTTTGGGGCTGTTTCTTAAAGAAAAAGTTCATTAAGAACAGCCCCTCTTTCTCAAGGAAGTTGACAAGCATTTGCCTCCTGTAATTCCTAACTCCATAACCATGCGAGCCTATTCGGGATTCGTTCCCAGTCCGGGTTCCCACCTTGCCGTTAAAGTCCCCCATAACAACGTTGAAGTGACCCTTAGTGGTGTTATGTAAGGCTTTGGATATGTCTTCGTGCATATCCTCCACTTCATCATCCGAGTGTGCCGAGGTCGGTGCGTAAACCTGAATTACCTTCAAGCTGTACCGCTTGGACAGCCGAAGGATCAGGTACGCTACCCTGGTCGTCTGGAGATTTCTTGAACGTTGTTAGAGAGGGCCTTGTTGACGAGGAAACCTACGCCACCCTGGGATGTTTTATCACCCTCGCGAAAGTAGAGAAGATGGCCCGAGTCTAAGGTTACGGTCCTTCCCCCTCTCTACGGACTTCACATAACCCATAACCAGTGGAGTTAGAGAACATTAAATGGCATGTTCTGTGCCATTTAATGTTCTCTAACTCCACTTCCAACTGCGCTAGATGGTGATCAAGCCTTAGAGTGCGTTCATTAAACGTAGCAAGGGTCAAGTTTTTAAGTAGTGATCGGTAGCCTGCCGTTGTCCGGGGATTCCTAGCGCCCCCTACCCCGCCGTTATCGTGGCCGCTACCATGGCCAGGAATAGCGAGGCGGCCGGGAACTGGGGGCCACTTTTTGACTTGTAAAATCATTGGGGGCTAGTGCCCATAATCCCCACGCTGGGCATACGGGTTGGGGATCGCAGTTTGGTGATGTTATCGGTCTACGGAGGGCGCTGCCGCCCGCCCCCCGGTGTTTGTATCCCATAGTCGCCTCTTACGACACCCACGGGAGGAGTTGGGGCGGTGCTATTCTATGCCGGCACCACACGGTGAGTGTAATTAATCGTGGTGCGCCCCACCACGGTTAATTATGCAGACCATGAATGACCGAGACATAAATTGCTTCCTATTTCGGACACAATTTGGGCTATGCGTCGCACGTTGGCTCCGGAGTCAGTCACCAGGCACAAAGACTTTTCTGACAGACTAAATTCAGATATCATACCTTGGGTGAATACGCTCAAAGCTTCTCCTGTCTTCTTTTCGTCAAAAGCCCTCGTTGCCAGAGTGAAATTCTGCATCTCATTACTATAAAATGCAACATGACGGTTAAGTAGCTGCAGTGTCGATAATAATAATCAATAAAATTACGGGGTTTTCAAAGGGTCTAAAAGGTAACGTTTCACGCCGATCGGCTGATCGGCGGCGGCGGCGTGGGAAATTTGCCGGCGGCGGCGGCGGGTCGGCGCGGCGCACACGTCTAATACGACAATGCCGTTCACGGATTACGATAGGTATCCTTATCGTTAGGGACAACAATATAAAAAGACTGTACACTGTTTCTGGAGAAACGAATAGAATAGATGGCTTTATCGTATCGCTCCCAATGCCCATTTAATATAGGTACTTATTGAAATATAACCTTCTTATGAAACAGCCCAAAAAATATCGACAAAAATGCCAACAACATTCCTTAGCTAGTCAAATTGGCAGGTAGCGGTGAAGTGCGAGGGGTTCAATTCATGTGGTCCCGCGTCCTACCACTGTTTCACGCCCGTGAAATGAATCTTTATTTAATTATTTTAGTGTAAAAAATTGGTAACCGGTGGTATGTGATGCGAATAAACGAAAAATAAATCTGTTATAAAGATCTTTTTAAAGGATTTATTTTTCGTGGCTGAAAAATGGTTATATGCGCCATAAATCTATGTAAAAATGATAGCAGGACGAGGACTAAATTAAATTACCGCATCACATACCACCATGAATAATTGTCATTCATTTGTGAGTTTAGGATGTTCATAATTGTGTCTACTCGATCAAAGGGTGAACAAGCGCTCCACAATTAGAAGTGTTAGTTCACCAAAATGCCACGCACGACTCGTCTCTTTTTATACAGACTCTATTTATGATTGGAAAGTCTGTCAGAAATACTATTTACAATAATTGAAATGGTTAACTGTAGATTTACAAACAATCTAGAGGCATCGGAATTAACATATTAAACTTTTAAATGCTTTAAAACTTTTAAATGCTTTTCGTTAGAAACACTGACCATAAAGCATTTGCATCTGTCTGTCTTGTCCTTGGCTTTGCTTGTCTTCTGCGCACGCCATTTTGTAAAATTATTTCTGAGCATGTTGATTTGCTTCGAAAATGATTTCAATTTTGCGTTATTTTGACCTCGTAGTGTAGTTTTTAGAGCAGATCACAAGATAAAAAAATCAAAATGGAAATGCCGGAGGTTAAATCGTTCAACGCGGAGGTAAATACTTCACAATTCGTGAATGGTGGTATTCCGTGGCACCAGCTCAGTTCTAAACTATGATTTCGTTTCAGCTATCCGGGTTGTACGATAACAAACCGCCGATATCCAAGGCGAAAATGAGTGCTATTACCAAAGGTGCTATAAAAGCCATAAAGTTCTACAAGCATGTAGTGCATAGTGTTGAGAAGTTTATCCAAAAGTGTAAGCCAGAGTACAAAGTGCCAGGTCTTTACGTGATAGACTCAATAGTACGGCAATCCAGACACCAGTTTGGGCAGGAGAAGGATGTATTTGCCCCTCGGTTCGCTAAGAACATGCAGCAAACATTTGCCAATTTGTTCAGATGTCCTCCCGAAGATAAGGTAACTGAAATGTTAGGTTAGGTATATCAGCTCTTATCAGTGGTTAGTATAGCAGCCAGTAAACTCTTCTATAAACATAGTCAGAAACCTCTTTGTACAATATAATTTCAGTGTACTTGCATACCTGTTGCTTAATTACAAAATACAGAGACAAATCTACATTAAATCAAATACAAAGATTTAGTTTTTAAAATCTAGAAAAGCTTTGAAAAGTTCCATCAATCAAATTTTTTATGAACGCATATTGAATTACTACAAAATCAAATTATTTATCAAAACCTATTTTGTTACCTTATTCTTTCCAGCGTAACATAATCAGGGTCCTGAATCTATGGCAGAAGAACAATGTGTTCACGGCACAGGTGATCCAACCATTGTTAGACATGGCCGACCCTAACCATCCACTTCACCAGGAGATTCAACAACAACAAAACAATACTGCTAATGGTAAAATAAATATATTATTACATAAATTATGAAGATGTACAATCTGGAACTTATGTAATGTCAGAAAGTTGTTGACTGTAAAACTAAAGAAACTATTGTTGTGAAACTAAAGTAATAAGGCAGCAATCTAAATAATGCCATCCTTTTTAGTTTGATTGCTATGAAAGGAACAGCATCATTTTTAAAGCTGTAAAATGTATTTAATCACCACTTGTTTAATTTTCAAGATTGATCAGTGCCTCTTCATGTCTAAGAGCTCTCAAACATCACTTTTTTTCATTAGGTACTTATGAATCTCAACTGTTGTGTTCCAATACTAATACTATCCCCCTTATTCATAAAAGTCTGCTAACTTAGAACACTGCTAAATCTCTGTTTCTGTATATTTCTTTTCAGGGAGCAGTCTGAATCTAAGTCATAATACTTCAGATAATAAACTGTCTCCTGGACCATCACAACATTCACCAAGAATGTCTTCTCCAATGGATGGCAATCAGGTACTATTTATTCATTATTTAATTACATTGGATGGATGGATGGATGTAGTTAACACATACACTGCCCAGCCTCAGTGGTGGGTCGCAGATCGCAGACTAGCACTAGCACAGAGGCCCCTTTCTGTTTCTATACATTGTCTGTAGACTCAAGACAGTCTTGAAAAGGGTTTAATTAAGATTGTTATCTAGTACCTAATTAGAAGTATAGTTATTTTAATGAGTAATAAAATCATTATTATTAAGTATTTCAAGGTTTTACTGGTGCAAAATTTTTAGGGCAAAAATAGTCAAAATCATAACTGTTTTTTGACTTGCAATTTCATATGAGAATACCTATCATGGCTATCCAACCATCGTACATGAAAGGATATAAAATAAATAAAACATTTATTTTCTCACCCTTAGGCAAAAGCATTGAAATAATGTGTGAAAGGTTAAAGTTGATTGATGATCCTCACATTACCAATTCCAGTTCCAAGATGAGCCATCCGGTCCGCCCAACATGAAGTTCAACCGGAAGCTTCTGAACGACTTTGAGTATGAGAGTGAGGACGAGCCCATGATGCTCGACCCACCGCTGCCAACATCCTCCCACAGCACACACACAAGTCATTCTACCTACACCAGCCATGGCAACCAACCGCCGTTGCCTTCAAATCCTTCTGATACTATGGCCAGGTAATAAATAAATATTGGACAATTTGGAAAACAATAAGATAACCCGCATAGTTCCCATTCCCGTAAGAATTCCGGGATAAATATAGCCTATGTCACGCCCTGAAAAGTAAGCATTTTAATGATGAAAGAATTTTTAAATCGGTCTAATAGTTTCGAAGCCTATACAATACATACAAACAAACCTGTGTTAGGAGAGGCTGATGTTCAGCTGTGAACCAAGTGGTGAAGAAAAAATAAAGGGGTACTTCCAACAGTTGCAACTCAATTTGATAATGAGACAATTTATTTCAAAATATTAAAGCAACAATTAAATTATTAATAATATTAATTTTAAGCCACTCTGATTTGGTATTTAAAGATGAGGGAGGCCTTTGCCCAACAGTGGAATAAACCAGCCTAATTAACAAAAATATATTACTAACCTATACTTCTATTTTTTTTTCTATTTATGGCTAGACTTTGCCACTCTTTTTGGTATGCATCTGTCATCCCTGCATTTACACTTATAGGCCTATCAACGAAAGTCTATTAACTATTTAAATATGATCTACGCGACCTGCGCCCATTTAGATGGCATGTGTCTGTCATAAGTCCTATAATATTATAAATTTAAATTGACTGGAAATAAAATTAAAGAGAAGGATAGAAGATCTCTCTTTGGAAAGGAATAGAGTGGTTACTATGCCTATTTACTTATTGTTGTAGTAACTTATTTTTTGCACGCATTCTAAAAAATAAACTGTCATGGTTGTCATCTTATTTCTATCTTCAACTGACTTCAAAAAAGGAGGAGGTTCTCAATTCGACTGTTTTTTTATGTTTGTTACGCCAGATCTTTTGACTGGATGATCCGATTTTAATGATTCGTTTTTTATTTGAAAGCTTTTGCTTCCCGTGTGGTCCCATCTCATTTGGTTCTGACAGTGGCATCCATGAGAAAATGCATATAATAGGGTATATGCATCGATTTTTTTTATTGTTTTAATCGATTCTTTAGGTCATTATTTAACCGAGGAATGATAAGACGCTCACTGAATTTCGCATTAACAAGGTAAAAAAAACAAATCAAAACTACAATCATTTTCGGGTGATAAAAACGCTGCCATATTGGCGCCATGTTTATGTGACGTCGACGTACACAGTTGATTAAAACCTTTGGTGACGACCTCGGTAGTGATCATCTCAGGAAAGAGGTTTTCCGAAAAAACTGAAAATAATCGACAATACGAAATGTCAAGTGGGCAGAATAGTGTCAAATCATGGTGCAGCAAGCAGAATAAAAAAAGAAAAAATGTGCACAGTGATGTCACGTCCGCTCTAGTCAATGGCGTAGCGTTTTGAAATTTTGCGATTGAGATTTAAAATATCAATTTTTCAATGGTTAAATTCTACAATAAAAACATCTCAAATTGCAAAAATAAATATGTAGATATGTTTCTATATCAATAGAGAATACGTATATATTTTTTTAGCCATTTTGAAATCACATGCATATACCCTATTGATGTCAGTTTTTTTAAACAAACTTAATTTTGTTTTTTCAGCATACTCACAAATCCGGAAATAATGCGGCAACTGCAGAGCTTGCAAGCACAAATGTCGCTCATGACGAGCATGCAGGGCATCCACGTGAGTAACGTCTGCCTGTTCCCGAAGTCTGTCTGTCTGTTGTTACCTTTTCACGCCTAAACGGCTGAACGGATCTCACTGAAATTTGCAAATGAGATAATGGTATCCCGGAACGGATATAGGATACTTTTAAAGCGCGTGCGAAGCTGCTGGCAGCTGCTATTTTTAACCGACTTCAAAAAAAGGAGGAGATTCTCAATTCGACTGTTATTTTTATGATTGTTACATCAGAACTGTTGACTGGATCCCGATGGATCACCCGCTTTCATAAAAAAAAAGAATCAATAAATCGAACCATTTTCATGATTTTTTTTTGTATGAAAGCGGGTGCTTCTCGTGTGGTCCCATTTTAATTTAGTTCAGTTCTGACAATAGACCCCATGAAAAACATAAAAATTTAAGTCGGTTTATAGTTTTTTAAAATAAAATTAATTATATTGGAACAAAGAACTAAGACCGACCGCACATTAGCTACTATCGTAAACAAGCAGCTTAACGCGTTCACTGCTTTGGTTCAGTGGTGCAATCTGGAAGGACGCGCCGATGCACAACGGGTCGTTATAGTTCAACATACATGACCTGATCCCACCATCCCCCTTCCACGCCAGGACAAGCAGACGCACAGCGCAATACCATCCATACTTGGTGGATGTACCCTCCACTCGCACTAAACGGTTTTCCTCCACCTTCATTATTCGCACCGCAAAGGAATGGAACTCGCTCCCTGCCTCTGTTTTTTCGGCCAATTACAAACTGGGTCTCTTCAAGACAAGGGTGAATAGGTATCTTCTAGACCTTCGTGATACACCGTCGGCCGCATCTGCGCTTTCCATCAGGTGAGATTGCGGTCAAACGAAGGTCTATTGTACAATCGCCAAACGTAACGCCTATCCATATTGAAACTATTTTGCTTTACGTTAAAAACAAAAGATATCGAGCAAGCCGGGGGTGGCAACTAATCAACAGAAAAATGAACCTAGTGGTGGTAAGGCGCATTTATGTCCTTGGTACGTAAAAAAACATGTCATGGGCACTATTGTGTATATATTATAGTTGTTTAACGCACTCTGCCCAGCATCCGCCACGAAGGACTGCAGAGAGATGTGAGAGTCTTCGGCCATGAAAGTGTTTGAATTATTTATTTCACCATAGAGATATAACAGGACCGAACCACTGCCTAAAGTTATACTCACTACTACAAGCACACCAAAATAGAACAACACTTTAAAATCACAATAAAAATTACACAGCAGAGTACTTATTCATATAAATAGACATAAAATAACAATAATATTCACAGTGTTTTTTTTTTTATATGCGCAGTCGAACACTGCACAGTCCATCTCTGGTCTTCAGTCTGGTACCATTCCGTCTCTATAGTAATTTACCGCTCAAATGTCACTGTCGCACTTGAGATACCAATCGATAGGATAATCAATAAAATAAATTCATATAGATAACATAATCATTATACATCGCATGAAGAAAATTAATAGAGGGTTTTACCTAACAATAAAACTTACCTATTATTTTTCCAACGATATCCGGAATCCATATTGAGTCAAGCACCTGTCTTTTAGCGTTAGTTTCCAGCGATTTCCTCCCTTCTGCTTCCGGCGCCACTGTCGTATCCGGTTAGGCGGGCAACGAGGCGACGACCGGAATGGCGGTAGTACTTTTGTTCATTATACTCACGATATACCAGGTAGATATTACCTGGATTCCGGATATCGTTGGAAAAATAATAGGTAAGTTTTATTGTTAGGTAAAACCCTCTATTATTTGTTCCGTGCCGATATCCGGAATCCATATTGAGTGATGTGTTTGTTATCTCCTGGTAGCCAAAATGTAGGTAATGATGATGCTATAATGTGTTAATTTAATAAAAGACTATGTGATAATAATAATACTATATTATTGTTACACAAAGAAATATAATCAGATTATGTACAGACATTAGTTTTAATATTTACCGCACTGATTTAAAATATTTTGACAATGACACCGAATCAGATAAACTATTGTTACGCGATTGATTATCGATTTCCTTCTGGTAATACTTCCTAAAAGTATTTTCTTGTTTCCAATTACTTGTTTCAAGAATTTGATCAATTGTAAATTTTTCTAGCCAGTTCAGAGACGCTACTGCCGAACGTACCGAGCCCGGCGGTGCCTCAACGCCTGCATCCTTGAGCACCGACTTGATCCAGCCTCCTATGATTGTTCTAGATGCTGGCTTCGGCTCGCCTCTGGCTGTTATAAATAATTCTGTAAAAATACCTGACTTTCGACGATCCTGTGAAGTCTTAATCAACTGACGGATCCAGTAAACGCAATCTAGGTTTTTCCTCGGATGTACTTTTAGTCTCCAGCCAGATTGCCTGTAGTTGCTGTCGTCGGTCTTAGATCCAAAAGAAGGCCAGAAGACAAGCGCGTTACCCTCGTCGATGTAGTTTTCAGTATCTATTCTCAGCAGCGTCAGGTCGTGAACTCTGCGTCCCGATGCCAGCAACAGAAGTATAGCCGACCGCCTGGAAACTTGATACAAATTAGTTTTATCAGGTGTATGGTTTTCAAGAAATTCTAGTACATTCTTTGCACTCCAAATCGGTGGTTTAACTTTCTTTTCTTTTGACACCGAAATTGCTTTAATCATGTGTTTTATAAAAAAGTTTGATGACAAATCTGTGTTACCTGATATATTTGTAAACGTAGCAATTACAGATTTATGTACCAAAATAGTTCTGAAAGCTAAACCTTCGCTGTTATGTAGGTGTGCTAGATATGGGGCTACCTGCTCCGGGCTCGGATTTTTGTACGAGATGTTAGTTGAAATACACCAAGCTTTCCATTTGTTCCAAGCTGGTCTGTAAGTATTGAGAGTAGATTTCCGCCAACTAGATAACAAGAGTGATTTTTCCTCTACTGACCAGTCCTTGATGAATTCCGCCCACCCGAAATCAGCCATGCTTCCAAACAAATGTCGTGGATCTCCGGCGGGTGTGTCCCGGTCCTCGTGTCGATCAGTACATGAGGAAGGTCCGGGATGAGGAACGGCTCTCGGAGGGATCGGGCTTGTAGATCCGCTCTCCAAAATACTCTGTGCCACTTCGGTGCTATTAGAATGTACTGACCTTGGGCTGCGTTCAGTAGAGTTAGTACGTGAGGCATGAGGTTTGGTGGTGGGAATAACCATGCCAGCTCGTAGTCCCATTGGAGAAGGAATGCGTTGTGAGTCAGTGCCTCCGTGTCTCGTGTGTCCAGTGAAACATAATTGTCTACCACATGAGCTGTTCTCGATGCGAATAGGTCTACTTGAGGGGTGCCCCACATCGCGAAGATGTTCTTCGTTGCCGCCGATGTCAGGTGCCACTCCGGGCATATCTTGCCTCGCGACAGAGCATCCACCTCGCAGTTGAACCGGCCCGGGAAGTATTGAGCTGTCAAACAAACATTTACCTTGTCCAAAATCGCTAACAGTTTGTGCGTTAGATTGAGTAGTCTCTTGGATTTGGTTCCACCTTCCTTGTTGATGTAGGCTACAACTGTGCGGTTGTCTGTCTGTAGTAGAATGTGCGCATTGATTAAGTGACCGTGCTCTTGTTGTATCGCTGCGTAGACTGCAAACAGCTCTTTGAGATTTACATGCCACGACAGTTGTTGTTTTGTCCAGCGCCCCGACATATTCACCTCTCCCAGCTGGGCGCCCCAGCCGAAGTCCGATGCGTCCGTGGTTAGAAGGTGAGAGAACGGACCTGTATGTATTGGTAGTGAGCCCTGCACTGCTTTTAACCACCACTTTATATCCATAATTACCGGATCTGGCAATTTCATACGCTTGTATGGGTACTCTTTGGGAAGGAATCGACTGTGGTATTGTAGAGTGCGACAGTGTAACCTTCCCCTGCGTATCACGAACGAGGCAAAGTTGAGTCTCCCCAGGAGGGACTGGGCCTGTCTGAGGGACCAACAGCATTTGGACATCTGATGTGCAAGTGCTCTGCGTAGCGTATGGCACTTTGGTTCCGACAGGGACTTCGTGTTGAGTTGTGTGTCCCACGTGACGCCTAGGAATTCGAGACGGCGAGTCGGAACCAGCACAGATTTGTCTACGTTGACAGTCCAGCCGAGTTGTCGCATCAGGTTTATTGTGAAAGCTATGTGATTGTGCAGAACTTGTCGGGACTGGTTTACTAGTAAGAAATCGTCTAGATAAACCACGCACCTTATATTTCGGCTTCTCAGGTATTCTGCTATCCAGTTCGTCACAGATGTGAAGGTTCGCGGCGCTGACGACAGGCCAAACGGGAGACAGGTCATCTGCAGGAGCTGGCCTTTGTAGCTGAGTCGCAGAAACCTTCGATGCTCCTTGGCTATGGGCAGGTGGAAATACGCCTGGCTCAGGTCCATCTTCACCATCCAGTCTTGGCTCTGTAAGAAACTTGGCATACGAAAGTGACTGAAGAGTCGGAATCCTTTTAGCCTCACAAAATTGTTTAAACGTTTCAAATTGAAGATTGGGCGGAACGTTCCATCTGTTTTCTTGACGAGAAAGAAGGTCGAAAGATAGCCTGGGTTCATCTCGGCTCTTTCTATTACATGTGTGTCTAGCATGTTCTCTATCTGTTGTGTCATGTGTTGACTCTGCTTTGTCGCATAATTTTTTATTATTAATTGATTCGGGTATATTAGGGGTGGCTTCATAACGAATGGGATACGAACTCCTTTCAATAGTTTGCAAATATGGTCGGGGGCACCTAGATTTTCCCATACATGTAAATATTTCTTTAGACAACCCCCCCGAAATGGTTTCGAGTCATAAGCGATTGTTTCTATTCTGCGAGTTAGATTGAGGTCGCTTACCTTTGGAATATTGCTGCTTGTTTTTCCCATCGTTAGGCTTCTTGTAATTATCATTGTTTGATCCTTTTGAATTTCCCTTGGCTTTGTCCTTGTTGTTGTTGCCTCGAAAATGATAGTTCGCCTGCTTGCTCGTAGACGGCTTGGGTTTAGCATCGTAGGCACGCCTTGCTCCAGAGGTCGACGCTGCGGCTGAGTGTTGTGCGGGCTGAAAGCAAGCGGTAAGTTTGTCTGCCCCCCCAATTTTCTGAAGATAAGAAGCAAGCATGTCGCTATCAAACAAACTCTCGGCACTAGGTGGGATTTTCTGCAAATCACCGTAATGATACTCCTCGGGGACTTTCTTTAGAATGGCCTCTCTTCGAGAGTTAATGCAATCGGCGCGTCTACCGCAAGACATTTGCAAAATATCATCCGTTACCTTGGTGTAGTTCGAATCTTTCGAAAACGTCTGCTCTATTTTATCAAACAGAGTTTTAGGTGAAAGTGTAGTATCTTTATCATTAGACCAATCTACTAAACCCTGTAATGCCGTACGTAACTCATCCTTCTGCGTCAATAATGCACTTGTTAATGCTGCATAGGTTCGCTCGAGTAGGTATGTTCGATCTTCATTGGAACCGGACGTGTTAAAACGTCGCAACTCATCATTTACACCAAGCTCTACAAAACCGGGGCTGGTTACATATTTCTTTTGTGCTTCCGAAAAACGAATAGCATACCAATCATTACAGTTAAATCTTTGCAAATGAGTAATTTTCTCCAAATGCCTATCGTTAGATCTGGGAATAAGGGGATCTTTTAATGTAGTTGACAAATCTGACAATTTAAGCTGTTGCTCATCAGCCTCCCTAGAAGTAGGCGGCGGGCGCAGACCTAGATCATCATCAGTCGATCTGCTGGATGGCGCTTTAGCGGACTCGACTACACGTGGAGCGTTTGTCGGTTGAGGCTCAAATTGTTTCTGCGTAATCAGATTTGTCAAAAAAGCCACTTGTTGCGACAAGAATTCAAATTTTATATCCCTCACCCGTTTTTTCTTTGTTTTCCTTGCATCCAAATCCTCGTCCGACGAATCACTTTTCGGACTTGGAGAACGACTCCTTTTCCGTGACACGTGGTCTTCACTATCACTATTTTGCACTTCCACATCATCACGGTTTTCTATTTCGTCCTCCATTATGAAGGGAGGAATTTATTTTTAAATATAATTCCGTTAATTTGATTTTTAAAACGTTAAAACTTTTAAAAAGTTGTTTTTCGCTAACACGTGTTAACGCTACGAAAGACGACGCTATAATGAACAAAAGTACTACCGCCATTCCGGTCGTCGCCTCGTTGCCCGCCTAACCGGATACGACAGTGGCGCCGGAAGCAGAAGGGAGGAAATCGCTGGAAACTAACGCTAAAAGACAGGTGCTTGACTCAATATGGATTCCGGATATCGGCACGGAACAAATAATAAAAGTTTTATTGAAAATTTAAAATTAATCATATATTTTAGATAAGCCAAAATATAATAACGAAGTGTTAATATTTTTTTGTGCATAGATAACAATGGGGTCGCTTACTAACTTTAAAGTCAAAATACTAATAGGTACTATAAATAACTACCACTATGGTTTTACAGAATCGAATGCCCTTTTTGCCAGACATGCAGCTCCAACAAACCCAAAACCAACAAAGTGTGCCCTTTCTGGTGAGTTTTACAATCAGACTAACATCCCAATGCTGGGCAAAGGCCTTCTCCTGATTGGTCCGTTTATGCATTACGATTCTGAACCAGGAAAACAATTATAAAATTGAAGGTTAACCAAAACTTCCCTTTTGGAAGTTTGACTATAATGTCGCTGCATCCGAGAGAGATTTTCTAATTAAAAAGCAGTAATTCCATAGGCCTAGATTTCTTTGTTTTTAAAGCATTGCTTGTAGTCAAGATAATTTTGAAATTGATCCAGTTAACATCCAAACGTGTCCCTAACACTTTCATGGCCCGCGACGCATTATGTCGCTGTGCATCCTGTGAATGTTTTGTTTTAATACCTCTTGGTCGCACGGTTTTCGCCGTAAAAATCTAACGGTTTATGGCACCGCCCCGTATGTCATCAGGATCCATACAAAACAAGCGATCATACCTACAGATGGCTCCGTTTTCAATTTTTCCACCGTAGTTTAATTCTCTTGTCCACACAGTTTTTCGCCGTAACAACCGTGTGTGGACAAGGACTTACGCCGGGTAACCGTGAGCGGAGCGGACCCATTACAACTCCCTAGAGTAAACTGCATACTTGTATTTCCACCAACAAATAGTCGAGTGGAAATGACTGAGCGAGAGGAAAGCGTTGAAATTAACGCCCATCTCTCATTTCCCGTTACCCTTTCGCAGTGAAATCCAAGCTTTACGATTCGAGTTTCTATTTTTTTGTTTTCACATACGCTTCTCTAAGTTGAGTAAGATGGTATACATTTTATCTCTAAAAGGTTTCCATAAGGAGTTTCAACTATAAGTCTGTACACCTATTATAATACAAGAATACAAGACAAACTCAACAAACTCCAAGAGACTTTTTCTCCTATACTAGGTGCCAGATAACGTAGCAATACAGGTCGTTCACCTCCTACTCCCATAGTAGGAGTAAAACTATCGCTATTCTGTTGCTTTCCATACAAACCTAAAGGGATACCGGTGTCGCTAGAGTATCGTGGTACAAGCGTACTAGGAAGCAACAAACCGAAAAATTACTGACTTTACGTTTTCAATGAATTAGCGTATTTTAATGTTCTAAAATACCAGATTAAATATAAACCGACGACATTATATTTAATTAACGAATGATATTACATCAAAATGACTGAAAAAATATATGAATTGTGTGTTGTAACATAAGAATATAGACCTATAATTTATTGTTAGTACGTATCTTTGGAAACTTAAAGTTTCCAAAGGTTTTGTAGAAACAAAATTTTAGACTCTTTTATGATTTCGTGAAGGAGATAGGTAAAAAAAAAATAAACGTATTGAATTTTTATTTTTATTTATTTAATTCAATTGAATTGAAAAAACAAGTATTGGCACGTTATCAGGCACCTAATATAGACAGAATCTAAGTAGGTATTGCAAATCAAATACTAATTGGTAATGATATATACCTTAAAACTTTTTCAACTTTCGCGATAGGGGAAATAATAACCAAGGTATGCGATAAATACCCGATAAATAATCATTAAATGATGTCTACCTTATTTCAGACTCAAGATCAACAGAACGATGCCAAAGAAGATATGGCGAACGAGTCTGACATCGAGTTCGTGGACGCCGGGCCTCAGGTCATCGAAATACCAGATGCTAACGACTCCAGGTTATTATTGTGATTAGATTAGCTTCCAAACCAATCAAGCACTTGAATGCAATGTATAGAAAATAATATGTGAGTAGGTTTGTTTGAAGTAAAAGTAGAGAAGTCGTAAAAACAAGAAAGGTGCAATGGGTTTCCCTTGTGGAACGCTCATTGGTTAGTACAGTATTTTATCTCTCGCAATCAAATGCCTCTGATAAATCGAAACATTACACAACAAATATTTTTGTCTTTTTACCAATTCTGTGTGTCTAGTTCAAACAGTTTTAGTCAATTTTAGGATCGCCAAGCTAGGGCTTTTTAGTTCTAAAGTTCAAATTATCTTAGTTTTGATTTCGTAATTGGTTTGAAAGAAAGTTACTTAGCTTGTTCATTTCTTACAACACCATAGCGACATTAATAATACCAATGTATTTACAGGAGTCCATCGCCCAAGTCCCGACGGCATCGGTCCCGCTCCAAGTCCCCCCGGCGGCGCGGCCGGCGGTCTCGGTCCCGGTCGCGCTCGCCGAGACGCAGGCGCGATCGGGACAGAGACCGGGAGAGGTAGGAGCTTTACGTTATCTGTAGATCGCTTTGTAAAATTGATACTTTATGACAACTCTATGGTAGCGTAGCGGGCGAAGTGCCGCCTGCCACGCCGGCGGTTGCGAGTTCAATTCCGCCTGAACTTAGTTATTGTACAATCTGCAGATATTTGTTCCGGGTGTCCTAAGTGTTTTCTGTGGTTGAGACTTTTATTTCTCAAAGAACATAATATAGTTTTGTAATGTTATACTCTCTGTATAATAAAATATAAATCTATGTCACTTAATGTATCAGTTATTAGTTAATACCTATAACACTAGCTAGATTGTACTAATGCTCTGTATTGATGTTACAGAGACAAAGAGAGGGATCGTGATAAAGCAAGCTACAAAGAAAGAGAGGCAGATAGAGAAAAACAGAAAGAAAGAGAGAAAAAAGGACTGCCTCCAATCAAAAAGGAAAATCTTAGTGGTAAGAACTCCATTTAAGCTAAGTTCCTTGTAATACTGCAAAGTTATTTGTTGGGAAGGCGCTTCATCATCCTCATTATTATGAGCTTGTGTCTACGCTGTGTCTAGCTGTGTGATGCTGGCTAAGAATTTGCACCACCCCATCTCTTCACGTGGGTGTCGTCAGAGGCGACTAAGGGATATCCACCGGGGGCGGGCAGCAGCGCTCCTGCAGAACAATTCAACCACCGAACTGCGATCCGCATGCCCAGCGTGGGGATTATGGGCATTACCTCCCATTACGTAAACGCCAACAAGGCCCTTATCAGGGGGAGGCTTGGGTCCAGCAGTGGACCAATACAGGCCGATGCCATCTGCGCTCCGTGCGTGCGCCGTATGTCCCCTACATTTGGGCCGCAGCAACTTAAGGGGCCGGAGAACACCGGGCAAAGATTCTATTCGAGTCGCGTACAAAACTCCGCTCCGAATATCGCTATCTCAGGTTAGCTGATGCAGGCGCGCGCGGGGCACGGGACGCGGTACTACAATACGTGAAGGGAACACACAACCATAGTGCCGTGCCGTCTTATGCGTGTGTGTGTGTGTGAGTAAATGTAGGTTGCTAGGTATCTATCTATACATCTGCCACTGATAACAATTTAAGGCGGTAGCTACCTATTTCTTTAGGGATGTGTATTTATTGGTTAGCGCCTTATTGGTTTTTATCTCAGGGGTAGTGCCCATAATCCCCACGCTGGGAATGCAGGTTGGGTTGATCGCAGTTCGGTGGTAGAATTGTTCTGCAGGCCGCCCACCAGTGGATATCTCTTGGTCGAGACGTGGTGGGTGGGACATCTGCGTCATGGGCCATGAAGGTGTTAGTATGTATAGTAATATACCTACGCATTCAATGCCCAGTCCGCTACACGGGGAAAAGTTTCGACAGATAGATAGATAGATGTTTATTACTTCTTTACGTCAAAAAGAGGCAGAAATTTTGCCTAGATAGAAACTTACAACAAAAGTTCTGCTTTGCTGGAATTACAACACAACAAACTTTCGTTATAAATATCCATTAATTTGTTTGTACCTACTTACCTAACTACCTACCTATGATTTGTGCAAGTGTGATTGAAGCAGGCATAAAATACTTATTTTTTAGGAGTTTTGTAAGAATATTTATTTGTTGTGTAATGAATGAGTGATCTGATTACATTACAATATCATAGTAGGTAGATCATTTACAACTCAACCTTACCTACTTACACACAGGTACCTGAGTAGGTGCATGGTTTTTACAATTTATTATTACTACGCACTTTATCTACAAATATAATTAATTAACCTACCTACCTATCATCCTATAGTAATTCTAATAGATACCTACATGGGTAAGTAAGTAAATACTAAACTAGTAGCTAGGTAGGTAAATGTGAAACATTGCATTTAGTTACAACAGAGGTATAATTACCTAAACCTAGGTAAGGTAGGTCCCCCATCTCATACATAAAAACATCAAAAATCAAAAATGCTTTATTATCATAAATACAATAAATGTAAATGTACCTACACTTAGAAAAGGTTAAATCATATCAAAAAGTACACTGACACATTTTTGATTTCAGTCGCTTCGGTATGACTAAAATTAATGAAACAACGAAGAAACCTTTAGACTGTTAGTTGTTATTATTTTTCGAGTTGACTCGAAGACAAATAAGTTACAAGAAAAGAAAAATAATTATAACGCCGCGACGCGACGTGGAGATTTGAACTCGGTTCTTCTCGCGTCTGAAGCAGGCAAGGTCCGCCTTCGCCACGAAGCGGTTGCAATTAGTGACGAAAATAAGATTTGCACCATAAGTTCACCTTATGTGTACGTACCTAGGATGACGTCACAGAAAATGTTTATTATAACCTACACCTACATTTACTTAGATTTTTTTAACAAACTCCTTGATTTTATAAAACATACAATTCCTACATTCGTGCCCGAAGTATCTACCTACTAGTTTGCTTATCCGTTTTTTTTCCAAGTTTTTCTACAAGGCCTAATAGGTAGGTACGTAGGTACTTATATCTCAAGAAATCTACCAGGAAATGCCTATGTAGTATTATGCAGTTACCTACCTATACTTCAAAAAATTAAAATATAATTCAAAGTTTGGATAGATAGATAGATGTTTGTTCTTTACGTCAAAAAGAGGCAGAAATTTTACCTAGATAGAAACTTACAACAAAAGTTCTGCTTTGTTGGAATGACAACACAACAAACATTCGTTGTAAATATGTTTGTACTTGTACCTGCATACCTACAATTTGTGCAAGTTTGGATGCAGTAAAACAGCCACTAACGTATTTTTTAGGTGTTTTGTAAAAATATTTATTTGTTTGAGTAGGTAATGTAATGAATGAGTGATCGGACTACAATGTCATTGTAGATCCTTTACAACTACCTTACCTATGGTTTATCCATTTTGAATGAAGCATGTTAGTAAACAAACTACGACACAAATATCATAATCTCACTTGCTTGGCGTCGAGTTTCAGATATAATTGTAAAAAAAAATATTGAAGGGATGATCTAAAAGCTACAAGTAATGGAGATTACGTATAAAAGGACGCGCCAACAAAGTGAATTTTAGGTTAACTATGGACGGTTTGTTTACGTTTATGCTTCATTCAAAATGGACACGGTATAGGTACTTACACACAGGTTTATACAATTTACTATAATACGCACCTTATCTACAAATATAATTTATCTACCAAAGTCAAAGTCAAAGTCAAATCGTTTATTTCTTTAGACTTACAAAATAAGTACTTAGACAAGTCAAATTTTTACTATATAAACAGCTTGATAAATAGTTATTACTATCAACAAGAAATAAGGTGCAATTGACTTTAATTCACTTCAATTTTTTGTCCACTAGCGGAAGAAGTGAAAAAGAAACCACTAGCAAGTCCATCGCCTTATAGTAATTCTAATAGACATCGACATAGGTAAGTAAATACTAAACTAGTAGCTAGGTAGGTAAATGTGAAACATTGCATTTAGTCATAACCACAACACATGTATTATTATTATTAAAAACTAAACGTAGGTAGGTACGCCAACACTACATAAAAACACTACTCAATTACCTGAGTAGGTACTATACCACCTAACTAACCTTCCTATCCCAATCCAACTAATTATATACCTACTACTGTACTATACTCTATATATCTTTTTTATTATACATATAAAATACACAAATCACCCGATCTATAGAGAAATTTGTCCCGAGCCGCAAATCGAACCTGCGACCCCGTTGCGTTCCGGCGGAACCTCGCTTGCCCGCCGAGGTCTTCGTGAATAGTGAAAACAATGCACCTACTCATCCAACAAAACGCCTTACTGTTAGAAATTGATGACATGACATTTGATTGAAGCATGACATTGTCCCACCTCACAAAATAGAATGAGGCCCTCATACAAACTCGTTTTGAAACCATGTACCTACCCAACACTTGATTTAGTTTAGAAAATCGTAAATAAGAAGTACTCTTCCTTCTATTCTAACGTCCATCCATAGTAAGTACCTAAAAAGGTGTCCCTGCGACAACGACCTCGGAGATCGTCGTTCGTTGTCGTCACGTCGGTCGTCACACGGGGCTGAGCGGCGCGGCTGCGGCGGGCGCACCGTGTAAATACACGTTGCATTAGCGTGTGTGCGTGGCGTGCGTACCTGTCCGAGCGATCACACAACCGAAGTAATCCCGCCCCGTGCGTGCGCGATAGCAATAGTAGCCGTTCAAAAATGGTATGAATTTGGTTGTGAAAACTTTTTGTATTCTTCACATAGTATTGTTATTCTGTAACTAGACAATATAAGCTATGTTCGACCGTTAAGAACGCGTAAGATATTATTGTTTTTAATACGAATCAAATAGGAAGAAAACTGGTCTATTTTGGCATAAAAATGTGCAAAATGCGATTGTCTATATTTCGTTTTAGGTAAGTATTTTGAAAAAAAAAACAACGGCGGGACCTAGATAAATACGATTCAAATACAAATAATACAATGGTATACTGCAAATATGGTTGAATTAGAAATCATTTTGGTATTGCGTTTGTATGGGCAATTCACCCTTCCCCGGCCTCTTAAGATTCTTGCAATCTTAAAAATAGAATGACACAAGTCATATAATTTTTTTAACCTGATTCCTACAATCTAAAACTTTTCGTTCCAGTATGCAGTACAACGCTCTGGGTGGGGCACCTCTCCAAGCTCGCGACGTTCGAGGAACTGTCGGATCTCTTCGGCGGCGTGGGAGGCGTCGTGACCATAGACGTGGTGGCGCCGCGCGGCTGCGCCTTCGTGGTGATGGAGAGGCGGCGAGACGCGCACAAGGCGCTGAACAAACTCGACAAGCACAAACTGCACACTAAGGAGATCTCCGTAAGTAGTTTCTAGTCTTTGTTATCGACGCACAAAAAAGGAATCATGCTGCCCTTATTTATTTATTTAATTCGGATTGCCATCAGCTTAACTAATTACAATAGAAATTAAAATAGTCACAGAAAGCTAATAATAGGCATTCGCTAATAGAATCGTAATAAACTACCTAAGTGTGAACACTAAAAATTTTATCGTCGACAGTTACGTACCTATTAAATTATTATAATTAACATATAAAAAGAAACAATAATAATAATAATAATAATAAAGATCATTTATTTTTCTTCACAAAGGTTCTCAATACAAATATAGCCGTCTTATTTAGTAGGTATAGTAGTGTGATGTGAACCTGTATTGTGAAGACTGGTGCCTGATGTAGGTTTAATAAAACCTGTATTACAGGTCACCAGTCACAATAGCTAATGGTTAAGAAAAAATAATTACATAATGTGCAAAAGAAGTTGAGAGTCATGCATCGCCTTGCCCTGTGAATGCTAGTATTGAAAGGGTCAATGTTCAATCCCGCTAAATTCATTAAAAGTTCGACTCGCTCGCACTATATATGAATTTTATCTATAATTTGTTCCAACATGTTGGACATGTAGTAATGTTTGTAGGGTTCGTTAGTAGGCAGGCTAAGATATCCACGGTTTGAGTTGAGAGGTATCGATTCTTAACGAAGTGACAGTATTTAGAGATGTCAGTAATGAATCAGAATCAGTAATTAAACACATATCCCCTTATTCATAATAGTCTGCTAACATAAAACAGCTGCTAAGCAGTGTTATTTCTCAGTCTGACTTCTGTCAATAGAAGACAGAGCGGGATTTAGCAGTGTGCTAAGTAAGCAGACTATTATGAATAAAGTTTCAGTTTCTTTATTCTCAAACGTGTCGGAATATTTTACAATAAAAATTATAAGTAATTAAAATGTCAAATATACAAAAAGTTACAATACATAAATAAGATGTCAGTATAATAAAAAATCAATACAATAACACAGAACGGAAGGGCTTAAAATGTAACCATATTCTTAACTCAATCTTAACAGCTTGTATTAGTCCAATGCTGGACGCAGTGACCCGCTGCAGAACAATTATACCACCAAACTGCGATCCTCGACCCGCATGCTCAGATTATGGGCATTACCCTCTATGAGATAAACGCCAATAAGGCGCTTTTCATGGGGAGGCCTGCGTCTAGCTGTGGAGCAATACAGGCTGAGGCTTGAGGTTGAGGTTGAGATTTAAGTGTGCAATAAAGTAATAGCTATCTATCTGTGGACGACCTCTGTGGCGCGGTGGGCGAAGGTCCGCCTGCGACGCAGGAGGTTGCGGGTTCTATTCCCGCCTCGGGACAAATATTTGTACGATCTGCAGATATTTGTTCAGGGCGTTCTGGATGTTTTCTATGTATAATAAAAAAATATCTATCTATACCGTGTCCATTTTGAATGAGGCATAAACGTATACAAACCGCCCATACTTAACCTAAAATTCACTTTGTTAGCGCGTCCTTTTATACGTAATTTACATTACTTGTCGATTTTAGATCCTCCCTTCAACAAAAATTGCTTACAATTATATCTGAAACTCGACGCCAAGCAAGTGAGTTTTTGTTATTTGTATCGTGGTTTATTTACTAATTTAGAAGCTCGGTTGGGTCGGAGAGAAACACTTTATACTTCACAAGATGTATATTGAGCTTTACAGAGTTTACAGAGAGAGTACAAGCACAGAAGGAGTAAGAGACACGTAACACAAATAGAGGAAGAACGTAGATATTTTATAGCGGAGAAAACAGGGAATAAACAGTACAAAATAGATCGCGAGGGCAAGAACAATAGAAAGTTGCCGGCTCGAGTAACATGCGTTTTGCGTTGCGTTGGGTAAGCGACTGGCGCGGCGGCCGGTGAACCACTGCTGCGCGTGGGCTGCGGTGCCGAGCGTTCCCGATCTTTCACGAACGAAAGCCCTTGTATCAGCGCTTTTCGGATACTACCGATATCGCGCGGCTTGGTTTGTGCGTGGATGTTTTCATATAAATAATTAATTAGATACTTAAATAAATATAATGTGTGACTGTAGGTGTGTATTGTAATGATATACATAAATATAAATATATTAAATAGAGGGTCACCTACATCACTCCCTTCCCAGAGACCGACTAAGGTCGATAGAAGTCAGGAAAATGCACACGTCGGCCTGAACGTGTCGTCCTAACAGGTGGCTCCCCGGGCGGTGGTTGTGGAACGTCTGGAGTAGAGGGCAAGGTATCCCGTCGCGGTGCGGCCGAATCAGCGGACAGTATATAGGCTGGCTTAAGGCGGTCTATACTTACCGTCACGTCTTTGCTCGCTACGCGAATAGTGAAAGTCTTGGCACGTCTCTTGAGCACTTCGTACGGACCTGTGTAGGCGGGCTGTAGTGAACCACGTAGTACTTCTTCCCTGAGGAATACGTGACTACAGGTGGCTAGCTCCTTAAATACGAAGGCTTTGCGAGTGCTGGAATGGTGCTGAGGTAGAACTGGACGTACCTTCTCGGCAAAAGATTTCATGCGGGCTGAGAAGTCGGTGATGTCGGTGGTGTAGTGAGCTACGTCGTGGCCGAAAAATTCGCCAGGGAGACGGAGCGGCTCACCGTACATCAGTTCAGCTGAAGTCGTCTGGAGGTCTTCTTTGAAGGCGCTCCTGATGCCGAGGAGCACGAGTGGAAGAGACTCGGTCCAGTTTGCATCAGCGTGACAGGTAATCGCTGCCTTCAACTGACGGTGAAATCGCTCCACCAAGCCGTTGCACTGGGGGTGATAAGCTGTCGTCCTACGGTGATCGAAACCGATAGACTTGGACAACTGCTGGAAAAGTGCCGATTGGAATTGCCTACCTTGATCGGTAACGATCTCCGTAGGACAACCGTAGCGGGCCACCCAGCAGGAAACAAACGCTTTAGCCACTGTTTCGGCGGTGATGTCGGTGATAGGCACAACTTCCGGCCATCGCGTGAAGCGATCGACGGCGGTGAGGCAATACCGATAATCACCAGCTGGCGGGAGAGGGCCGATCAGGTCTAAATGGACGTGTCTGAAGCGCGCCGAAGGTAAATTGTGCTTACCTAGAGGTGAGGCAACGTGTCTGGTTACCTTCGAGCGCTGGCAGGTCAGACATGCCCTAGCCCATTCACGGCAGTTTTTCCGCATCAGCGGCCAAACGAAGCGTTGAGCAACGAGCTTGGTTGTAGCGTTGGCGCCAGGGTGACTGAGTGAGTGAAGACAGTCGAATACCTGCTGACGCAGTTGCTGTGGGACGAAAGGTCTGGGTGTCGGTGTACTGACGTCGCAGTACAAAACGGCACGGCTCCCAGGAATGTTCGTCTTGGTTAGGCGAAGAGATGTGTCGCCATTGAGGTGTTCTACGAGATCTGGATCTGTGGCTTGGAGCTCGGCCATCACTTCCAGGTCGACTGGCATCTGCAGTTCTTCGACACGCGATAGAGTATCGGCAACCACGTTGTCTTTGCCGGCGATGTGTACGATGTCGGTAGTGAACTGCGAGATGAAGTCAAGGTGTCTATACTGACGCGGCGAACAGTTACTTTTCCGCTGATGGAAAGCGTAACAGATAGGCCTGTGGTCAGTATAGACGGTGAAGTGCGTGGCCTCCAGCATGTGACGAAAGTATTTTATACTCTCGTAAATGGCAAGGAGCTCGCGGTCGTACGGAGAGTACTTTGTCTGCGATGGGCTCAACTTACGAGAGAAAAATGCTAGCGGCTGCCAGTGTCCATCCTTCAGCTGCTGCAGAACTCCACCTAAAGCTGTGTCGGAAGCATCAGTGACCAGTCCTAACTTAGCCTGAGAGTCGGGATGAGCTAATAGAGCTGCATTGCAAAGGCTCTGCTTGCACGCCTCGAACGCGCGCAGTGAATCCCCTTCTATGGCTACTGGATGGGAAGCTTTGACCGATCCGGTCAGCAAGGCATTGAGCGGCGCTTGGATTTGCGCAGCGTTGGGCAAAAATCTGCGGTAAAAATTCACCATCCCCAAAAATCGTCGGAGTTCTCTGACGGTTTTTGGAGGTGGGAACTGAGAGATGGCTACTACCTTGCTTTCCAGTGGTTTGGTGCCCTTTTCAGAGATGTGATACCCGAGGAACGTTACCTCCGAGACGCCGAAGACACATTTGGCCGAGTTGACCAGCACGCCGTACTTGCGCATGCGTTCGAAGAGCTGTCGTAAGTGGTCTTCGTGCTCGTCTGACGATTTGCTGTACACTAAAAAATCGTCCAGGTAAGGGTAACAGAAGTCGAGTCCTCGGGTCAACTCGTCCACGAACCTCTGGAAGGTCTGGGCCGCATTCCGAAGTCCGAAATTCATGAAAGGAAATTCGAACAGGCCGAAGGGCGTCGATATAGCGCTCTTCGGAATGTCTGCTTCCTCCACCGGCAGCTGGTTGTAGGCCTTAACTAAATCTATGACTGAAAAAAATTTACAACCAGACAGAGAATGTGAAAAATCGTGTATGTGACGGATTGGGTACTGGTCGGGAATAGTACGCGCGTTAAGTAACCTATAATCGCCACAGGGGCGCCACCCGTTATCTTTTTTACTGACGAGGTGCAAGGGTGATGCCCACGGACTGTCGGACGGACGTGCGGTTCCGTTCGCTAACATTGTATCAAATTCCTGCTTCGCTATCTTCAATTTGTCGGGGGCGAGACGTCGCGGGGAACATGATACAGGTGGTCCAGGTGTAGTGCGAATGTGGTGTGTAATTTTGTGCTTTACGATACCGGGAGTACCAGCAGGGCGTGTTATCTCCGGGTATTCAGCTAAAATTCTATGGTACCTACCGTCACCACCAGTCGCTACCTTAACACTAGATACAAGTGAGTTACTTAAATCTAAAGAAGCTACAGTGCTAACATTGGTAAGGCTATCGACAAGTTTTTGTTGGCCTACGTCGACGATGAGGCGATAGTGCGACAAAAAATCTACGCCTATGATCGCTTTCGTGACATCAGCGATGACAAAGCGCCAAGGAAAATTGCGGCGGAGACCTAAATTCAAATTGAGTTGAATGTAGCCGTAAGTGTCGATAGCTGAGCCATTGGCAGCACTGAGCTGGTACGAGGTTTTACACCGGCGTTCACGAATCGCGGAAATCGGGTACACACAAATGTCACTTCCAGTGTCTATTAAAAACTGCGTAAGAGTTCCACGGTCCGTTATGAAGAGGCGACCAGAGCTGGCACTGCGGCAGTCCTTGGTCGCCATCACTGACTGCCCGTCGCGTTTCCCGCCTTGAAGTCGCAGGGCTTGATGCACCTGCGCGCCTCGGCCCCGTGCTTAGAGTGGAACCAGCACAAGGGCCACTTCCGGTAGCTGGACTGCGAGCGGCGCGACAACGAACGGTTGCGTTGTCCTTTCCCTCGTCGCTCGGTCGACCGGGAACGATGCTGCGACTGCGCAGTTAACGCGCTTACCTGCCGTGTCAGCTCAGCTACCTGTCGCGTCAACTCATCAATAGGTGACGGTGCCGCTGATGATGATGGTAGTGGAGCGGCGGTCGCCGCCACGTGGTGCGTCGGCGCCGCGATGTCGTGGACGCGGTCGGCGAGCTCGGCGAGCGAGTCCAGGGGCAGCGTACACTGCGACGCGACGATCGGCTGCATCGAAGTAGGTAGTCGGCTGGACCAGATGGTCCTAACGAAGTCCTCAGGTATGTTCGGTCCGGCGAGTCGCTGTAGATGTCGGTTGCCCAGCTGTTCGAGTGAAAGTAGCTGCTTCACCTGATTTTCTCGAGTCGCCGACAGTCGCTTTATGAGCTCGTCCTTGAGCCGTTGGTAGTCGGGAGCACCGGTGAGAATGTCCTCGACCTCGGCGGCGTACTGGCGATCGAGGTTGGCCGAAATGTGGTAAAATTTGGCCACCTCGTCTGTCACTCGCATTATCGCAAACTGGCCCTCCACTTGTGCAAACCATATCGCCGGTTTTTCAGGCCAAAACGGTGGTATCCTGATGTTCATGGTCTGCGGCGGCGTCGACAACGTGTCGGTTTTGACGGGAGTGGCCATTTTGTGTCCTTTATGCCGCTGACGCGTATTCACACCAGCTTGGGAGTCTTCCGTGTCCGATCCGCTCGTATCTTTGTTAGATTGCGGTTTTTCCGTCGTCTGTGACATTGGTTATTGTCTCCTTGATGTTCTACACGGGGTCACCAGTTTAGAAGCTCGGTTGGGTCGGAGAGAAACACTTTATACTTCACAAGATGTATATTGAGCTTTACAGAGTTTACAGAGAGAGTACAAGCACAGAAGGAGTAAGAGACACGTAACACAAATAGAGGAAGAACGTAGATATTTTATAGCGGAGAAAACAGGGAATAAACAGTACAAAATAGATCGCGAGGGCAAGAACAATAGAAAGTTGCCGGCTCGAGTAACATGCGTTTTGCGTTGCGTTGGGTAAGCGACTGGCGCGGCGGCCGGTGAACCACTGCTGCGCGTGGGCTGCGGTGCCGAGCGTTCCCGATCTTTCACGAACGAAAGCCCTTGTATCAGCGCTTTTCGGATACTACCGATATCGCGCGGCTTGGTTTGTGCGTGGATGTTTTCATATAAATAATTAATTAGATACTTAAATAAATATAATGTGTGACTGTAGGTGTGTATTGTAATGATATACATAAATATAAATATATTAAATAGAGGGTCACCTACAACTAACATGCTCCATGCTGGATGGATACGGTTTATGTAGTGTATTGTATTATGTATATCAGTTATCTAGTACCCATACACACAAGCTCCGCTAAGCTTGTGGCTAGATAATGCTGTGTGAATTGTCCAGCATTATTTATTTATCTATCTATCTAATCATTAGAGAACATTAGATTGTAATGTTTTATCTTGTTTCCAGGTGAAATGGGCCCCGGGCAAAGGAGTGAAAGGTCGCGAGTGGAAGGAGCAGTGGGAGGCGGATCTAGGGGTGTCTTACCTGCCCTGGGCGGCGCTGCACGCGCGCTGGCTGCTGGGCGACCTGCAGCTGGACGCCTTGGAGGACGGAGGGATGGTGGATGAAGAGACGCTGCCGCCGTGGTTACCGCCCCGGGTCAGTATCACTGCAATACAAATCGCCAGCCATGTTTGGGACGGCTCGGCCAAGTACCAGCTTGCAGCCTTAGACTCGATCGAACGAAGAGCCTTAAGACTCATTGACGAGCAGTACTTTGCAGAGACTAAGGTTCAAAGTCTCGACCACCGCCGCAAGGTTGCTTGTCTCTCGATCTTTTATAGGATACATTTTGGAGAATGCTCACTTGAACTACATGACCTGATCCCACCATCCCCCTTCCTCTCCAGGACAAGCAGACGCACAGCGCAATACCATCCATACTTGGTGGATGTACCCTCCACTCGCACTAAGCGGTATTCCTCCACCTTTATTATTCGCACCGCAAAGGAATGGAACTCGCTCCCTGCCTCTGTTTTTTCGGCCAATTACAACCTGGGTCTCTTCAAGACAAGGGTGAATAGGTATCTTCTAGACCTTCGTGATTCACCGTCTGCCGCATCTAAGCTTTCCATCAGGTGAGATTGCGGTCAAACAAAGGTCTTTACCATAAAAAAAAAATAAAAAAATCGGCGGGCTAAGACCTCCAAACATTTCCATTCTGTGTTTATAGGGGCCCAGTCCGTCAGTTAATTATTTTGTTGGTGTAATGATGCTATAATATGTCGAGTTACCCTTGGGGACTTAACCGTGCCTTGTGGTGGAATTTGCACCACCTCAACTCTACCCACGGGGGTCGTAGCGACTAAGGGATATCCGTCGGGGGCGGGCAGCAGCTACTACCTACTACCACGAACCCCAACCTGCTGGTATGCCTAGTGTGGGAGTGCCCCCATGAGATAAAAGCTAATAAGGTGCTTATCATGGGGAGGCCTGCGTCCAGCCGTGGACCAATACAAGCTGTTGAGGTGGAGGGGACTCTCAAACTAAATCAGCAGCATCAATATCTGCAGATCGTACACAAACGTGTGTACGATCTGCAGATATTTCGCACGTTGAAAACAAAAGTGACACTAAACGAAATTTGGCGGTATTGACTTACAGGACAAACCTACCTGTTAATCTAATAAGAATAAACCAGATTCTGTTAAAATAATACCTGAACTATTATTTAAACCAACAACAGAAGATCTACTTCAATTCATAGATGAGTTGAAGTCATAAAAATAACAAAAACTTTAAACAGAACAATTGGATTTTTTGTTGTATGTCACTTTTGTTTTCAATGTGCGATTTGTTCAGGGCGTTCTGGATGTTCTCTATGTATATCAGTTATCTAGTACCCATAACACAAGCTCTGCTTAGCTTGAATTGTCCAGCATTATTCATTTATTATTTATTTATTATTATTTGTTGACAGATAATGCCAAAGTCAATGATGGAGAACATGTCTCTCCTGGGCATGCCCCCCGGCATGATCTCCCTCCCGCCGCCGCCCGGCATGCCGCCCACCATGCCTACAGGTAAAACGTATATTTTACTACTAGCTGTGCTATTTTATCATATTATCCCGTTTAACATAGGAAATTTAAAAATCCATCGTCCAGTTTGTGGTATCTATTATAAGCTATCTTTTAATACGTCTGTAATAGTTTTAACTCGTATAGTTTAGGAAGAGATACGAAAATCGAGTTTGGTGGCCAAAAAGCGCAACTTTTTAACTCAGTCTAATCTTTACAAAATAAAACTATTACAGAGTAATTAATAAATCACACTAATAGCTTATATAATACACCAGCTGCGCCCCGCGGCTTCGCACGCGTTGTTCCTATGGAAACGTTTAAAGGTGATTTGTATCCCACGGGAACAGATTTACGGGATAATAAGTAGCCTATGTTTTATTCCAGTATTGGAAATACCTGTATGCATTTCAGCCAGATCCGTTCAGTAGTTTTGGCGTGAAGAGGTAACAAACATCCATACATCCATCCAAACTTTCGCCTTAATAATATTAGTGTGATCATAGAACGGGTAAGTGCAAGTCGACTCGCGCACGAAGGATTCCGTACCATTATCTGATATAATTAATTTTGTTTAAAAAAACTATAAACCGACTTTGATTTTTATCGAGATTTTTTTAAGGAGTTTCATGGATCCCATTGTCAGAACTAAACCAAATTAAAAACGGGAAGCACTACTAACTAACTTTCTTAAAAAAAACATGAAATCAACGAACCCAGTCAAAAGTAAAAAAAATACAGTCCAATTTAGAACCCCCTCCTTTTTTTGACGTCTGTTAAAACGTCAAAAAATGTCTGGGAGCCCCCAATTTATTTTATTCTGTTTTGAGTATTAGTTGTTATAGCGGCAACAGAAGTACATCATCTGTGTCAATTTCAAGTGTCTAACTATCTCCACGGTTGTCTGGTAGAGATAGCTCTTGAGCGATAAGACCGCCACTTGTCACTTAGTTTTTAAGCTGTTCTATTGTATTGATTCTTTAAATAAGTGTGAAATTAATAATTTTCTATCTATCTATCTATCACTGTTCAAGAGATACGATGAGGTTCTAAAACGACTGTTTTTATGTTTGTTACCTCAGAACTATTGACTGGGTGGTCCGATTTTCATGATTCTTTTATATGAAAGCTGGTGCTTCCAGTGTCTAATTTGGTTCAGTTCTGACTGTGAGATCCATAAAAATTGAAGTCGGTTTATAGTTTTTTAAAACAAATAAATTATTAAAAAAGAGCACCACCAAACTCCCGCTCCACGCCTTTCGAGTTCTCCTACTGAGAAGAGATTCTGTAGTTCCAGTATAACCTTTCATTCACATTCCTCCGTTGCGTCGGTGAACATCCGCCTGTGACGCGAGAAGTTGCGGGTTTAATTCCCGCCTCAGGACTAATGTTGGTGGTTATCTATGTATATAATGATACTAGCTGCGCCCCGCGGCTTCGCACGCGTTGTTCCTATGGAAACATTAAAAGGTGATTTTCATCCCGCGGGAACAGATTTATGGGATAAAAAGTAGCCTGTGTTTTATTCCAGGATCAGAATTACCTGTATGCAAAATTTCAGCCAGATCCGTCCAGTAGTTTTGGCGTGAAGAAGTAACAAACAAATACATCCTATCCATACATCCATCCAAACTTTCGCATTTATAATATTAGTGTGATTAAGCATAGCTGATGTTGTGGGTATCTAGTACCCATAAATCAGGGGACGAGATGATGCTGTGAGGAATGTCGAGCAATATTAATTTATTATTATTTATATTCGTTCTACCAAAAAATGCTATGATATGTATTTTTTTCCTCTTTCACAGATATGGCAGCTGCTGCGCTCGGTTCCCCCGCTAATCTGGCAGTCACGAGGATGCCGCCGCCAGGGTAAATATCTTCGATCACTATACTCTGTTCTATCCATGATATTTAAGAAAATTATCTGAATGTCTGTCTGACACGGGAGCTGGTGAGTATCTGGCGCAACGCATCAGCATTGCCACGCAGCGAGGCAGCCAGCGTCTTGAAAACGCTTCCGACTGGTATTTATATGGATCAGTTGAGCTAAATACCTCTAGATTAATTGTAACTGTTTTCAATATTATTTGATTGTAGATTTCTTTTTCAATAATGATAATTTATTTCAACAAAGGCTATTTCAAAAACTTACAAATGAATGCTTCACAAAAGATGATAAAAATAGCAGAAAACAACTAACAGAAGTTATTCCCGTAACAAAAACAAATATGATAGCTCAGACGAACGACAGATAAATGAAATCATTCATTGTTTCGATGCTCTATAATAAATAAGCTTCAATTATCCAGTACATTATATAAAATATTTTATCATTTTTTTGTAATCTGATTGTGTACATATACAGGAAAGAATCACTGAACCCACAGTGTGATGAATGGTTGTTTGTGTAATCTTCGATAGAGGTATTTATACTCAAATTCAGAATCGAAGATATTTTATGTCAACAAAGACATTCATCAGTGAAAACTTAACAAAATCTTATAACACAACATAAAACAAGGTAGGTAATATCAAGATTATCACTAAAAACTAAAACACTAATTTCAACAACGCATAATTTCACGTGTGCAGCGAAAAATGTTTAAATTTGAATTCGAAAACTAAAGAGAGGTCCATAAAATGATGAATGAAAACTTTCAAATCCAAAAATTGTTTCGAGTTTCTGTGTTTAGTTTCGATGATACCAATGTCCTTAAATATTTTCCAACAATATTCCTCAGGTTTTGTAACGGCTTTGTATACAAAAAATATCCAGGTTTTTGAATCGGAGTATAGATGAATTAAAGACTAAGTGGACTGTATTAATAAAGGGCTGTATTCGGGAACAAATAAGCGAGTATATCAGTCGGTGGCTGTAAGAGTGAATGTGACGTCCTCGGCGTGGTGGCGTGTTGGTCGCGTCCGCGGCTGGGGCCGGGGCGGCGTGGTGGGGATTTGAACCTGTTATCTCCGACAATGGTAAAAACCAAATTTATTTGAAATCATGAATTTGACCTAGCTAAGACCCATTCACTACACCGCGATCTAGAGCTCGCTCAATATACAGCAGCTATGCACGCCGTAGTCTAGTTGTGCGCCGGAAGGTAGCAGGAAGTTTGCAAGTTTATACAACACGTTGTTTACAAAAAATATCCAGAATTGAATATAGAGTTTTTCGCCTTTCCTAGACGATACTGATTATGACGATGACGTATTGTTACAGAATGCCCCAAGGACTACCTCCTGGAATGCCTCCGGGCCTCCCGCCCGGCATCAGGCCTCCCAATTTACAAGGAGTTCCAGGTAATAATCACAACTGGCTATAGCTGATAACCTCTGGGATTTTTGGATTGGTGGATCTTTGGTTTTTATTTGGATGTCATAAAGAAGAGTGTACTCTTATCGTATTTTTTTACTAGATGCGCCCCGCGGCTTCAAAGATAAAAGGTAATTTTCATCCCACGGGAACAGATTTATGGGATAAAAGTAGCCTATGTTTTATTCCAGGATTAGAATTACCTGTATGCAAAATTTCAGCCAGATCCGTCCAGTAGTTTTGGCGTGAAGAAGTAACAAACATCCGTACACCCATACAAACTTTCGCCTTTATAATATTATATTATAATATTATATAGTGTGATTCCTTATTCTTATTAGATTTGTTTGTTCGTAGGTCTACCAACAGATACGGGTATGGCGCCAACGGGGCCCATGATAAGGTTCCCGCCGGGCATGCCGCCGCAAGGCATGGGGCAGCCAGGTAATTGTTATACTACTAGTTTCTGCTCCCTACCACTGAACTTCGATCGCCAAACCGCATGCCCAGCGCTTATCAGAATAAGGGCTGCGTCCAGCCGGTTTTTTTTCTTTCAGCGAGGTAAATTCGTTTACGAATAGACTGGTCTGGGGGGGGACCAGATTTATGTGCACCTTATTTCTTGTTTGATAGTAATAACTATTTATCAAGCTGCTAATATAGTAAAAATTTTACTTGTCTAAGTGCTTATTCTATAAGTCTTAAGAAATAAACGATTTGACTTTGACTCTGACTCTGTGGGACTCGACGCCCTGAGAAGCGCCGTTTTCGCCGAACCACGGGAACATATAACCTTCGCGATCCGACTGGCGTGCCCTCTTCCTCCCATGCTTTTCTAATGGGACACAAACAGGACATACACAGTTGCATGCGAAGCGTGCAGCCGGCTCAGCACTGGGATTGTTGTCTACGGTAGAATAGAGAAAAATGACATCGCATCGTCATACATTGCGTAAATTATAGAAGTTGAAGAAATGACCTTCAAATATTCGTCTGGTCACTTAAAATATGGATCATTGTCTGCAACAAAGAGTTATTACTATTATTATTAACAGACGGTGTAAAATGTGACGTCATTGTAATGTACCCTAATTCCTTTACCAGGTATGGTGGGCGGCTTCCTAGGCGGTCTCCTTGGCGTGAACGCCCTGGGCCTGGGCAACATGCCCAACATGCCCAACATGCCCAACATGCCCAACATGCCCAACATGCCCAACATGCCCAACATGCCCATGGGCAACATGGGAGCTATGCCCAACATGCCGAACATGCCGATGTTTGCGCCCGTGATGCCACACGCACCGCCACATCATCACCAGGTAAATACAAACCAGATCTTACTAATCTAAGGCCCGTATTTATTTTTATTTATTTATTTATTTACTTGGTCCACCAGTTCAAAGTCGCTCAGCGAGCTATGGAAAGAGCTATGCTCGGAGTCTCTCTGATGGATAGGATTCGTAACGAATACATCCAACAGAGAACCAAAGTTATCGACATAGCTCAGAGAATTAGCAAGCTGAAGTGGCAGTGGGCCGGCCATATTTCGCGAAGAACTGACAACCGATGGGGTAAACGAGTTCTTGAGTGGAGACCGCGACTCGGCAAACGTAGTGTAGGGCGCCCTCCGGCCAGGTGGGATGACGATCTGCGAAAGACTGCAGGCAGATGCTGGATGCGTCAAGCTGAAGACAGGGCGCTATGGCGCTCATTAGGGGAGGCCTATGTCCAGCAGTGGACTAATATAGGCTGATGATGATGATGATGATGATTTATTTACTTTAAGGAAAACCAGCAGCACATACATACAAATTAAAAATAAATCATCGAAACAGGAGGCTACTAAGAGGTTTTCACGGTTAAAAATAATAATAGTTACATGAAAAGTGTGAACAAGCTGAGTAAACTGAAAGCTACAAACAATGGAATACATTAAAAAAAGCAGAAAAATAAAATTAAGAAAGCATGACCTATGCTTGAGTATTACGAAAGCATGACCTATGCTTGAGTATTACGAAAGCATGACCTATGCTTGAGTGATGCTTATGTATAGTTTTGAGTAAAGACTAATTTTAAAACAATGCTTGGGAACTAATTTCAAAATCTACACTCACTCATTGTAACCCTCAAGTAACAATGCGTTCTTACTACGTTTTTCACGCATTATTGAACAGTTTCCAAGCTTTACTTGAGTAAATGCCTATTTTAGAACGATTTCAAACTTTCACCTAGAAATTCAGTTCGCAGGTGTAAAAGGTTAAAAGATTAAGCTCATTAAATAAAGATTAAAAAAAAAAAAAAAAAAGGTTAAAAAGACAATACATTTGTGAATGTAACGATTTATTAATACGAGGTATTCCCCTAGCCTGAATAACAGCTTCCATTCGATTTTTCATTGAAGAATAAATTTTTTTACGAAATCCTGCGGTATATCCTACTGCACTTAAAACTTCACGTTTATAATAGACAACGAACAGGCAAACCTCTTCAATTAAACTAGGTTTACTCATTTATGATTAACTTGTACTTACCTTATTATTAGATTATGGATTCTATTTTTAAGCATATGGAAATTTTATAAGCGAAATCTGTTAAGCTTTAGTTATATCACTATTGTATCTACTTACTTAAGGCGCATACCCGAGCCAATATGACAGCGATAGCTATTTTATCATATTTTTACGTTTATCATAGGAATTTTTAAAAATCCTACGTTCAGTTTGTGGTATCTATTATGAGCTATTTTTCAATACCTCTTTCATAATTTTATCTCATATAGTTTAGGAGGAGATGCGAAAATAGAGTTTGGTATTACAGAGGCATTAACAAATAACTTATAATAGATACCACACACTGAACGTAGGATTTTTTAAACTTGCTGCGTTTAACGTAATTATAAGATAAAATAATTGGGGGCGCCACTTTCACTGGTGTATGGGCCTTAAGTTTTACAAGCTGTTTGTTTTCCATGTAAATTAAAATAAAATAAAATAAATATATACGTGCGATTTCTATGCTCTCGAGTGTATATAGATTACTCAATACTGACTACTGACTACTAATGTGTTTGTGTCACAGCGGCCGGCTGAAGGCAACGACGACGACGCGATGGATCTGGACACGGAGGACATGCACCAAGAGGAGTCCAATGGAGACAATGCCGGGAATAAACTGCCATCGACGCTAATGCCTGAGCAGGTAATTATGTTATTCAAGTACCTTAAGCTGTGTGGTGCTGGCTTAGAAATGGCACCACCCCATCGCTTCTCGTGGGTCTAATTCTAATTCTAAGTGGGGGAACTAAGATCTGCATAGGAGAGTATTGTGCATTATCCCCTGCCTAAGTAGGCCCTAACCAGCCCAGCTCCTTGAAGTATCGGAGCAGAACTTTAGGTGACTGATAGCTTCGTTTCTTGTTCTGTGGGTGTGGATGGGGTTGATTCCTCAATGAGACACTTCAGCCCCGTTTTGTGTCTGGCCTCCTCTGTGGCCGTGCAGTACCACAACGTGTTCTACAGTCTCTTCTTCTTGGTAGCAGCCATGACATAAGCTGCTGTCTGTGGCTCTCTTCCCGTGGTTGTCGTAAGTGGCGATTAAGGGATATCCGCCGGGGGTGGGCAGCACCCCTGCAGAATAATTCTACCACCAAACTGTGATCCGCAACCCGCATGCCCAGCGTGGGGATTATGGGCACTACCCCCATTAGATCAACGCCAATAAGGCGCTTATCATAAGGCCGGTGACTAATACACCCTTTTTGAAGAACCACATGTCGTAGTTCTAAAACATGATCCCAAAGCTTACATGAATGAGATATAAATACAGAAAAATATATTTGCATGGATCAGAAAGCAACACCGGTCAGCGTGTGTCGTATATTTAATAGTTTATTTTAGTTTTATTTTAAATGTAATTTTTTGACACAGAATAAATACTTTTAAACTACTTCAAGGACAGATAAATATCAATATTATACTAGTACTAATCAATTATTCCACTGTTACAATAAATATATAAAAATCGAAACATGACATTTTCTCAAGACATTGATAGCGGGATATTTAATATGAATTGTGTTATTTTGTTTTTTGCATTTATTCAGCACAGATGCATGGTCGCGGAATAACTGAATTCACTGCGTGTGATTTTTTTAACAACTTAATCTGAGGAACCTTATTTCATATTTTTCTTGTAATGTATTGCTTTAAAAATAAACAAAGCTATTGCACTGTTCTTCTGTGACGTATTCTACTTCTTCTTCTTCCTGAAAGTGGCCCGTCCTGCAAAGTTTTCACAGAGACGCTAATGGGCCGCTTCCACAATGCTTTGTCTTCGCCATGTCTCAGGGCTGCATGCAGGCAAAGTTCTATTCTATTCTATTTTTTTTTATTAAACTGTGAATTTACTCAAAATCGAAACTAGAGTCCGCGCCACGACTCAAATCTTACGGCAAAAGAGACAACTACATAATTCCCAACACTATCGTGAAATAATGGATACCAACCTACGAGCGATTTTATCCGCGAAATTTCTGAAATAAAACCTCTTAGACCAGAAGATCATAATTATTGTAAATAAAACGAATATTTTGTTTTATTTACTATAGTTCTGCGATAGCAGCGCCCCGTCTATCATCATCATCATCATCATCATCATCATCAGCCCATATTAGTCCACTGCTGGACATAGGCCTCCCCTAATGAGCGCCATAGCGCCCTGTCTTCAGCTTGACGCATCCAGCATCTGCCTGCAGTCTTTCGCCCCGTCTATAGGACTTGTTTTTTTATATTTTAATTGGTCGCTCTGGACAAATTAGGCTAAAGCCATATTAGGGCCATACTGTCTCGTCTTTCGTTAAATAATTTTCATATCTGTGTTTAATCAACAAATCCGCCATTTTTCTTTTTTTCTGATTATTGTTGCTTGATTTGCTGAATCTTGCCCTATAGGACTTGAATCATGGCGCGGAATCTAACAACAATAACCTCCACAGATCCAAGCACTCCTATCAAAACCGCCGCCAAACTTCAACGCGTCCGAACCCCCGCCTGGTTTCAACGCATCGGAGCCGCCTCCCTTCCCCCAGCCATCGTCGGACGATAAGGACGACGACAGGAAGGACAGGGACCGGGACAGGAGAGACCGGGACCGTAGAGGGGACCGCAGGGACCGGGACCGAGGGAGGAACGACCGCGGGAATGAAAGGGGAAATGAGAGGAGGGATCGAGGGAATGAACGGGATAGGTGAGTTTATTTGTATATTTAACCGACTTCAAAAAAAGGAGGAGGTTCTCGATTCGGCTGTATTTTTTGTGGTGCTTCCCGTGTAGTTCTATTTTAATTTGGTCCAGTTCTGACAAATGGGACAATAAAAAAAGAATGAAAATGGGACCAACCAGACAAAAGTTCTGAGCTAACAAAATTGAAGTCGTTGTATAGTTTTTTAGAACAAAATTAATTATTTTTAACAAAATCTTGCAACTAGAAATTGAAGAATCCTTATAAGGCGAAGGGCTGCGCAGGAGATGCGGGTTCGTGTCCCACCTTTGGATCAATTCTTACCATCCGCAAATATTAGTTCCGGATGTTCTGGGTATTTCTATGTATAATAAAGAAAAATATATATGTATCTATATAATGTTATTGTATAAAGAATATCAGTCATCTAGTACCCATAACACAAGCTCTGCTTAGCTTAGGGCTAGATAATGTTGTTTGGATTCTCATCATTATTTATATATGCTGCAGAAGAGTTGGGAACTAATAATTTATTTTTATCGAGTTGCAATTTAAATTTAGTATGTTTGAGTTTCATCGATTTATGTTGACTGGCGTACGGCAAGCGGCTTATTCCAATAATACCTTGCAAAAGGGATTTCGGGACTTTTTGTCTAGATTTGTGGATAAAAGTTCCAGAAATACCCTCATTTAACTTTTGATTACAAGAAATAAACTGTTTAATCATTTCAACAGGGATGGAGGTCGCGACGATCGCCGGGACAGAGACCGGGACCGAGGGCGGGACCGGAGGGACCGGGACCGCGATCGGGGGAATAACAGAGATAATAATGGGTAAGATCAGTAACATTATAGTTGCCGCCAAACATCCTGTCCGGTGACTGGCAGCGAGAGTGGCAAGTCTATGCAGATACATTCATCACGCATATAATATGAAGCTGTTGACAAAGCAGCTGGCGAAAGAAAGGTACAGCTTCGTAGAGCTGTTAAAAGCTTTTTCAGTGTTTGAAAATAAATTCGCAATGAATAATCGACACGACTGTCCAGAAAGTAAACCGCCGCCAAATTTGGCTTAAGAATTGCGTCCTGTGTATCTTTTAAAACGTGATTCCAGGGGATAAGATGTTTATCGGCAACTACCTAAATTAATTAGCGTAGTATACATTATATAAGACTAGCTGCGCCCCGCGGCTTCGCACGCCTTGTTCCTATGGAAACGTTTCAAAGGTGATTTTTATCCCGCGGGAACAGATTTACGGGATAAAAAGTAAGCCTTTGTTTTATTCCAATATTAGAATTACCTGTATGCAAAATTTTAGCCAGATCCGTTCAGTAATTTGGCGTGAAGAGGTAACAAACATCCATCCATCCATACATCCATACAAACATATTAGTGTGATGTGATTGTATAGGTTTATATAAGATAGCAATATTAGCAATCCATTTTTCCAGAACTAAAAAAGCTATTGCATCTATACTATGTAGGTTTGTAGCTGTGTCGTGCTGGCTTAGAATTTGCATCACCCCATCTCTTCTCGTGGGTGTCGTAAGAGGCGACTAAGGGGCTAGCAGCAGCGCCCCCTGCAGAACAATTCTACCACCGAACTGCAATCCCCAACCCGCATACCCAGCGTGGGGATTATAGGCATTGACCCCCATTAACTAAACGCCAACAAGGCGCTTATAAGGCTTGCGTCCAGCAGTGGACCAATACAGGCTGTTGAGGTTGAGATTGAGGTTTAAATTTGACAGAATAATTGAATGCCATGCTTCATCTATAGTTAGATTTCGACCAATACATTACATTTCTTTTTCACTTGTTCCGCTAGAGGACAAAAAATAGAAGTGAATTAGAGTCAATTGCACCTTATTTCTTTTTTTTTATAGTAATTACTATTTATCAAGCACTTTATATAATAAAAAATCTGACTTGTCTTAAGTGCTTATTTTGTAAGTCTAAAGAAATAAACGATTTGACTCTGAATCTTACAATTTTTTATCTCCACAGTGAAAGACCCCGAGAAAAGTCACCTCGGCAGCCGGGAGCGGCGGAACCCGCGGAAAAGTCTCTACAGGAACGTCTGTGGGAGATGGCGAACGGCAAGCCCGCCGACAAGCCACGCGACGACTACCAGGACAACCGAGACGAACAGGTCCCTCACAATGATAGGATGCAGCCTGGTTTGGATAATGGTGAGTTTGTTAGTTAACGAGCAATTATATAATAATAATAATAATGCTGGACAAAATAGGGTATATGCATGGATTTTTTTTACTTTTTTAATCGATTATTTAGGTTAATACATAAACGAAAAGTAAAACTACACTCCGTTTCGGGTGATAAAAACGCTGCCATGTTAGCCATTGCATTTTATGACGTCACGGATCATCGAGTCCCATGCGGAAACTCAAAGTCAAAACTTCATGCCCATACAAAAATGTTCAAGTATGACGTCACGCTTCACATGCCAATAATGCGTTGCGTTTAGACATTTTGCTGTTGGGACTTAAAATATCTACTTTTCAATGATTAAATTTTACAATAAAATACAAAAATAAATATACAGATATATTTCTATATTAATAGAGAATACGTAAAAAAATATTAGCTTTTTTGAAGTCACATGCATATACCCTATTCACACAGCAGCATCTAACCCCAAGCTAAGCAGAGCTTGTATTATGGGTACTAGATAACTGATATACTTAATACAATACACTACATGGATAGATAATAAATAAATCTTTTTGGATAATTATCTCAGCATTATCTAGCCCTAAGATAAGCAGGGCTTGTCAATACACACAATATACTCCGATTTTATTATAATGATAATGCTTGGAACCAAAGTTTTCAATCAGTGCGTCCTAGCCGTCATGACATGACTCACGGTAGGGTTGGTCCATCAGTTCAAAGTCGCTCAGCGAGCTATGGAAAGAGCTATGCTCGGAGTCTCTCTGAAGGATAGGATTCGTAACGAATACATCCGACAGAGAAACAAAGTTATCGACATAGCTCAGAGAATTAGCAAGCTGAAGTGGCAGCGGGCTAGCCATATGTCGCGAAGAACGAAAACTGTTGGGGTAAACGAATCCTTGAGTGGAGACCGTGTCTCTGCAAACGTGGTGTAGGTTGAATTTGAATTTGAAAACGAAAGAGAGGTCAATTAAATGATGAATGAAATCTTTAAAATTTAAAAATTGATTCGAGCTTTCGATAATGTCATGTGTAAATAATGTGTAAATATTTTCCAACAATATTCCTAAGGTTTTGTAACCTCTTTGTATACAATAGTTTTGTTCAACAAGTGATCAAAACGGTTTTTTGTTGAATTTAAAAGGCACGAAACAAAAAACATTTGCTCTAGAGTTAAACATACTACTTTTTACCTAGATCAGTAAGAAAATTATTCCATGACACTTTTTAGTTGCGGTGCGTTCAAATACTTGATAGGGATATTTAGGTGCTACCAAAAAGTAATTTTTAGAGTGTAAAAGAGATATTTTTAGTAGTATTTATATTTCAAAAAACGAACGTTTTTTTTTAATCTTCTTTTCTATTAAAAAATAATAAAACATTGTGGTAGCAATAAAGTAAAGCATCGTCGCTCGTGTCAAAATAAGACAAAACAAAGCGATATGTTTTTTCTTTTTTCCGGCTTACATTCGGAGTATACATAGATAGATATTAGAATAAATGAAGAAAAACTTGTGGACAAACAGATATGTATCATAAATAACACAAGCTTTGCTTAGCTTGGGGCTAGATGATACTGTGTGGATTGTCCCAGTATTATTCCAGTATGTATTTTTGCCTCGTACATTTTCCTGACTTTCTGAATAAGTGGTTTTTTTCATTTTTTTTTCTTATTGTTTACTTATTTTTTTACTTTAAACGCACATGATGTCCTCCTTTCCGCGCCATTTTTTGATAGGCTTTCGCGTTTATAGAAACGGGACAGAGCATACGTTTTTGGAACGGCGGTGTAAGCGCAAAAATGATGTATATAAGTAGTGCAATTTGCTTGTAGATAGGCGATTATCTACAAGAAAATTGCACTTGCATTTTATGAACAAACTGTATTAAGGAATTAAAGAATTATAATAACCTACAAGTCAAAACAAAAACCTTTATAGAAGGTTCCCGAGAGCTGGACCAAATTAGAGATTTTTTTTTAGTATTTTCAAATTAAGGAATCAAATGAAAAAAATGAATTTTATGTTATTCCATTTACAATGAAAAAAATGAATTTTATGTTATTTTTTTACAAGTGTTTGGCTACAAACACACTTCTAAAAAGCGAAGATGTGGCCTAAAATGGACAGAAACTATTTTCTAAGCCTAGTTTGACTACCAAACACGTTGGGTTCGCCACTTAAAAAGATAAGCCCTGGATACTGAGAACAGCCTTTACAGGCGTAGGTACTTATAAATGCCGAATGGAAAAGGTACCTATAAATACGGAATACGTAACGGAATTTCATTTTAAGGTGTAGTGTAAAGTACTACTATGTACTATTCACTCGAGAGAAAATAACTCGTGTATATTTGGTCCTCGGCAGCGCGTCTCAAATAACACACTCGGCAGGAATTGGGCACTTTCTCGCCTTGGTGTACAATGTAGATAGAGATATTATAGAAAGACATTTAGCAACAAACACAACTCTACAGCACAGAACAGAAATAGTGCGTAATAGTAGTAAGTACATAACTGGAGTTCACGCCGCGCCTTGACCCAATAAGCAGCGTTGCCGTGTCGATCGTAATATAAAAATTAAAATATCGTAAAATTCTAACCGTAATAGTTGAACCTAGTATCAAAAGAAAGCTGATAAAAAACACTAAACATTAGTGAAAACAGGATAAATATATTCGAATCCAGTGCAAAGTTATCACGAATTTAATTTCAAAGTGAAGTGCTAACGGACAAATCAACCCCAACCGGCCAATGACACCGATGAGTCACCGCGCGCACAGCTGACAAACACAGAAACTTACGAAACAATAAGTACCTGTCGTGTTCTCTACACGCAATATGACGTGTATAATATGCCAAAAACCTATCGGACGTAGGGAAGCCCTCCCTTGTTCATCATGCCACGACCCTTACCACATCAAATGCCTAAATTTGGACGCAAACTACTTTGCCGAAAACAAACAAGCCTTAGTAACTTCATGGCTTTGCCAGACATGCGAAAGAAACCCAAATGATACAAGCATGTCAGTTGATGAGTACTGTCTAGAAGATCGCAGCGTGCTAGGAATAACCACAAACACAACAGTCCCGGAATCTGAACAAAGGGATACCAACTCGTCAGAAAGTATGTCATTAGAGAACTTTTCGCGAATCCTAGATCAAAAACTAATGAGCCAAAAAAGCTCCATAATAATGGAAATGAAAACTGTATTGCAATCACAAATAAAATCAGCTATTGACAATGTGAAACAAGAATTGACGCAAACCACAAATGCTTTATCTAGCGAACAAACAAACATGAAGGAAGACATAAATTACCTCGACGAAAATATTTCAAAACTAGAAGAAGAGAACATAAAACTCAAACGCACACTACACGATATGAAAGAAACACAAAATAAAGCCAGCCGGCCGACATCAACCAGCAACGACAATAACGACAACAATAAAAAGATTGTCATATACGGGCTCGAAGAATACTATAAAGAAGGCGAAGGAGACCTAGAACACAGAGTCATCAAAATGTTCAATGCAGTCATGAACATAAATCTGACTGGATATGTTGAAGGAATTGTAAGATTGGGTAAACACGGCCGCAAACGACCGGTGCTGTTAGAATTAATAAGCAAACGTATGACTAAATATATTTTCCGTAACGCGAAAGCTTTTAGGGCCACAGGAATATTTGTGTCTGAATTCCTGGATGGAAAAACCCTACAAGAAAAGAAAACCCTACAAGCCAAGCAAAACCCTCTCAATCAACGCGAACGACATTCAATCTCTACACATACAAATAAAACAATACATAGTGACAACATGACGGAGTTTACAGAAACACAACCATCCACATCACGAGCTAGCAAATCATCCACATCACACGACAGCAAGTGAACGAAACATCGAAACTACGAGATACACCAACCAGCGAAATGACAATGCAGATAAAACAACATCCGACCTAAATTCAAAAGTAAGCGGTACATTTCGCAAGTAAAATATTAGTACAAAACACACAGAGCTTGAAAAACAAAACTCATATAATAGAAAACCTACTCGACGAACGAAAAATACCGATACTATGTCTGACGGAGACCTGGATCCAAGAACATCAACAACACACCATCCAAATCAAAGACTACCAGTTTGCAGCATCCTCAACCGACAACACCACAGAGGAGGAGGGGTAGCTATCCTAACTAGAATTGGACTAAACTACAAAGAACTACCGGACTTCGCCCAGCTTTCGACAGAACTGATTTGTGAATGTTGCGCCATTGAAATAAGTAAGCAAAATGTAATTATTGTAAACATTTATAGGCCTAACCGAGACTTAGAAATATTCTTCGCTCTTCTCCAAAAAGTCATATCATTATTAAAAGGTAAATATTTTAAAAGGAAAATAATTATCACCGGAGATTTTAACTTAGACAAGCTCTCTAGCTCAAAAGAATATAAAAGACTATGTGACACCATGTTAGAATTAAACTTAACTCAACTAGTCAAAATACCTACCAGAGTTACCAACACGACACAAACTTGTATAGATTTATTGTTTACGAACCATAACAATTGCACACTAAGCGTAGAAAACAATGGAATATCGGATCATTATAGCCTTATCTGTGATTTAAATCTAAAATTACCCCTAAACCAGACTGATCACACTTTTGTCAACAAAAGACTATTTACAAATTCAAATATAGAAAAGTTCAAATTATCGCTAAAAAACACTGATTGGGATAAAATTATATTAAGTAACGCAAATATCAATGACAACTACACCTCCAGTTAAAAGAAAAGAAAGAAAACCCAAAGAAAAACCCAAGCAGTTATAGACCGATAGCGTTACTACCCACTTTGTCTAAGTTATTTGAAAAAGCTATGGCTATAAGGCTAAACAAGTTTCTTGAAAAATACGACTTATTTGACAATAACCAGTTGGATTTAGGGACAATCGATCAACCGCGCTTGCCGTCTGTAACTACACTCAAAAAATATATAATTGCATGAATGACAAGAAATATGCCATCGGAATTTTCCTTGACATGACAAAAGCCTACGACAGGGTAAATCATAAGCTATTGTTACAAAAACTGTATGGAATTGGTGTTAGGGGAATAGCTTACAAATGGTTTCAGTCCTACCTTCGAGACAGGAAACAATTTGTGCAAATAGACCACTTTGATAAATTATCACACGAACTGAAAAATATACCTTCCGAAATAATTACTATCAATTCATCAATACCCCAAGGTAGTGTTCTCGGATGTAACCTATTTTTAATATATATAAACGACCTGCCTAAATCAATAAATACACCCTGTGTTTTATATGCTGACGACGTGTCCCTGCTTTTTAGTAGTACACCAAATATTGACATAAATTATATTAAATCGACTTTATGTGACTGCGAACAATGGCTTAAGGACCACAACCTTGAAATAAATTATAATAAAAGCAAACTCGTTCAATTTAGAACCTACCAAAAAAAACCACTTGACTTGAGTATACTCGAAAAAAGCCTTAATATAAAAGAACAAGATAATTTTAAATTACTTGGAATCACATTGGACAACAACTTGAACTGGAAATCGCATATTGAAAATATCAAATCAAAGTTATCACGATTTGTCTACGCGCTCAGTGTTCTCAAATCAAACACAGACTACAAAACTGCCCTCTCCGCGTATTATGCCCAAGCTTTCTCAGCATTTAATTATGGAATCGTTGTATGGGGTGAAAGTGTTAATGTCATTGATCTATTTATTCTACAGAAAAAATGCATACGAATTTTGGTAAACATCCCAACCCGGGACAGCTGTAAGCCACATTTTATTGAAAAGGGAATCCTGACCCTCCCCTGTATATACATATTGCAAGCCTCGCTATTTGTAAGAAAAAATAGACACATGTTTAAATCGAAATCGGAACAAGATGACAAGTACAATAGACGCCACGGAAAAATGTTAATTAAACCACCTAGTACCCTAACAATAGTAAGTAAGAGCCCAGAATCTAGGCTAGTAACTATTTTTAATAAATTGCCTGCTGACATAAAAGATGAAAAATTAGACAATATTTTTAAGACTAGGTTAAAATTATTACTTATACGCAAATGTTATTACACAGTGAATGAATTCCTTAGTGACAAAAACTTTAAAAGTACCTAGTAGGAATATAGCAATTTTATGACATTTATTTAATTAAAACACGTAGCATGAATCTTGACATTTTATATTTACTATTGACATTTTCACATTCTTTAATTTTTATAATTTTCCATTTATTTTAATTTTATTTCTGACATAATAATTGTTATAGCCCTACTTAATGCTGACAACATAATATGTATCTCTTTTCCTTTGTATCGCAACTATAAAATTACTAACTTTTATACCCACATAAGAACTCTAACCCAGAATGTTGCAACGCCCTTACAGGGTTCATGTAGATTCTACCTATAAAATTGTTAACAACTTATAATGGACATGTATGCAATAAATAAATAAATAAATAAATAAATAAATAAATAAACTTACAAACAATAAAATTCAACATGCAATGCAAAATTACCTAAATGAAATAATATGCGAAAAGGTAGGAACTTACGGTACTAAATGTATGTAAAATGCCCGTCAGAATGATGTATGGGGGGGGGATACATCATCATGTCACGTCTACAAAATATTTTCTACAACTTCTATTCGCATATTATAACCAACTAGCTGCGCCCTGCAGCTTCGTACGCGTTGTTCCTATGGAAACTTTTAAAGGTGGTTTCTACACGGGAACTAATTCATGGGATAAAAATAAACCTATGTTTGATTTCAGGATTAGAATAACCTGTATGCAAGATTTCAGCCCGATCCGTTTAGTAGTTTTGGCGTGAAGTGGTAACAATCATCCATCAATCCAAACTTTCGCAATACTTTCTGATTATCACTACTCACCTCACCCCCCACTCATATTCAAGGGCTATACGAAGTACTATATGCATAGATGTAAATCGTTAGATATGCCCTTACCGCAGTGAGACCGCGCCGCACAATGGGCGAAAAATTCGATGTGCCTTTCGTAGGAATTTTGAAAAAAAAGTTTCTTTTTTTGATGTTTTGAGTATGCAGTTTGGTTAGAAACATGAAAAAAATGTATAATATAGTAATAGCGACCTGACTTTTTTTGGAATAAAAACCATACAAATATGGATTTATAGATTTTAAATGTATGAAAATGGGTTTTCTTTTCCTCGTAACTCCTTTCGTTTCCGCTCGGTCGGGATGAAACTCATAGATATTATAAACCAACCTTTAAGGAAGCCACACGACCTTAGACCCTGGTCCGGGACCGTCCACTCTAGAAGATATGAATTAATTAAAAATGCGTATTTGGGCCATATTACTATGTGGGGTAAGTGTATCACAAATTAATATTTTGTCCCATTTATATATTATACATTATTACTTAACCTTTAATAAAGCTAATTGACCTTTGATCTTGTTCCCGATTAGTCCCGTATAAAAGATATGAATTTATTAAAAATACGTATTTGGGTGATATTATCATTAGCTGTATATGTGTCACAAATCCATTTATTATGTTTCTCCTTCGCTACGTGTCTAATGTTTCTGAAACATTAGACACGTAGCGAAGGAGAAACAGATCAAAACCACGTATTTCGCTTTTCTCTGCCAGTCCTTGTTGTTGTACTGTATCAGATCTTGGGGTGGAGCTGCAAAAACTCATCTGATTACACTGGAGAGAGCTCAGAGAGCAGTGCTAAAAGTGGCCTACTCTAGGCCATATAGATACCCAACTACTCAACTATTCAATGAATGCAATATTCTTTCAGCTAGGAAACTATTTATATTGCAAATCATCCTTAAACAACACAAGGAACCAACAAATATAGATATCTCCAACAAAAGAAGAAAACACAAAGTTTTCAAATCAAAATCATACAAAACAAGTTTTGCTCACCATCATGCGCAATTTCTAGCACCCTACCTCTATAATAAAATAAATAAAATAATATCTCTACATAAAAAAACCTATACTGAATGTAAAAAATCAGTAACGCACTACTTGCAAAGTATTGACTACGAACAGGCAGAGCACCTGCTAAGTACTCTATCATAGTCTCGGGCTACATTATTATAAATTAGTATTATATAAATTAATTATAAATTAGTAGTAGTATGTGTATTTAGATACTAGATTGTTATTAGTAAATAGATTTTCGATATCGATTCCTCCTGTCTCATAGATTAGAATAGATAGTAATCAAATTTGTACAATAGATAGTATCCCTCAAGAGGCCGCAGGTATGAGCCCTCCCTTCTAAACGCAAGTGCAAACTTAGTTAGAGCGAGGAGTCATCTTCACGCTGAAAGGTTAGGTACAAGTACAACTTAATTTTACTTTTATTTTACCATATAATAGTTTTATATTTCTACCTACTTACTAACCTCTTTTTACGAATAAATACTTATTATTATTATTATTACCTAAAAATACATTATATGAACAGATATTATGTGTAACAACTAATATACATCAAGGTCTGATAAGTTATCCACGTCCACAAACTCCACATTTTCTTTATCTGCACTAGAAGTTAGTAATAATAACAATTTAGCTTCAACTCAGAGAGGTATTCCTCGAACTTGACTTATCTTAGGCCTAAAACTAGAGAGGTATGGGTCAGAGGATAACAACAAATTATGGATAATATCCTCATTTGTAGCAATTCTGCTCGTTTTTCGCGACTTTTTTTTTTTTTCAAAATTTCTACGAAAGGCACATCGAATTTTTCGGCCATTGTGCGCCGTGTTGTGTCCAACTCGAACCTTACGCATGCATAAACTTGGACTTAGTGTACATCTAAGCACAGTGTTAGCCGGACGTGTTGTGACGTTTGCGAGCAGTTTATAGCGTCACAAAATGACGTGTGCCTGTCGAAAGCGCAAACAATTCTAGAAACACAAACAAAGCCAGAGGTGTTACATTTCACTCTTAGGTATTGCGAGTTAATGAAATAACTTCTATTTTATCGTCCGCATTGTCAAAAATGACTATAATAACAAATTTAAATGGCGAGTGCACGAAAAAGAAAGTAGTGTTTGCAACTAACGTGTGAGAAAAAGAGATGACACTATTTTCTCAGTACGCTTGTTTTGTTTGTGTAGATTGCACATGTTTGAGACATGATACGTCATGTCTCACACACATTGCTACAGTTTTTGGTGGTCGGGGCGTATCTAACGATTTAAATCTATATGCATTGATTTAAAAAGGGAAGATAGGTTACGTTCTCCCAGCGCTTACTCAAAAATTGGCATGTGTTACAACTACACGCAAACACATACGCTCACAGTTATATTTCCAGTCCTGTGCAATACAAAGAAGAACAAATACGGAAAGACGTATCTAGGACCGAAGTGAGACTGAGACAACAATATTTCACGCGAATCACGACCGCCCGTGCCGCCGGTCAGACGGTGACTGATGTAGGAGAACACAATTTGAGGTTGCCACTTTCGAGCAACCAGTACCTCATCTTCGTTTTTAATAAATCAATGACTATATGAGTATTATTTGTCGTTAGAAACGGAGGCTGGAGAGGGTCTCTCGGAACCGGCAGGCTGGGCGCCGCGCCACGGGCCGCCCTTCAGGCCGGGTGAGTCATGGCTAATACTAATAACTAGCTGCGCCCCGCGGCTTCGCACGCGTTGTTCCTATGGAAACGTTTAAAGGTGATTTTTATCCCACGGGAACAGATTTACGGGATAAAAAGTAGTCTATGTTTTATTCCAGTATTAGAATTACCTGTATGCAAAATTTCAGCCAGATCCGTTCTGTAGTTTTGGCGTGAAGAGGTAACAAACATCCAGAGTCCAGAGTCAGAGTCAAATCGTTTATTTCTTTAGACTTGCAAAATAAGTACTTAGACAAGTCAAATTTTTACTATATAAACAGCTTGATAAATAGTTATTATATCCATACATCCATACATCCATCCAAACTTTCGAATTTATAATATTATTAATTAATATTATAGTGTCATAACTCAATTATTTCAGACTATAGAAAAGTTACAGATGTTAACTGTAACTTTACTATAATAAACTTATTCTACAGTAATATTAACAGAAACGTGGGATCACATTTTGTAGGAGTGTCCGGTATAAGCGCATAGTTTACTCGAAGGAATGGTTAGGGAGGACGGACATGAGGGACCGATATATCACTGTGACCTAGTGAGCAACGAGATTAATTTTCAAAGCATTGGCAATTGGCATAGGCGCGCTGAGGAAGGCACACATTCGATCGGGGATTAGAGGGATAATTTTTTTTATTTTTTTTTTAAATCTTTATTTAAAGAGTTTAATCACATTGCGATTATATATTATTACTATTGTAAAAACCGACTTGAATTTTTATAGCTTTTTCATGGATTTTCATGGATCCCATGTCAGAACAGAACCAAATTATAAAAAAAGAATCATGAAAATCGGACAACCCAGTCAAAAGTTGTAACAAACATAAAATAAAATACAAAAAAAACGTAATACTCGTAATATAACACGTTATTTAGAAGCAATCAGGGTGTCAGCTGACGACGGTGTTCTCATGCAGGTGGCCATTGAACTGTAGGAATTTGACGCCCTTCGGCCAAAACGCGCTGAGCTTAAGTAGCTCGAGAGATGTTGAGTTGGAACTCTCATCATAAGAATTGAAGCTTACATTTTTATTTATTTATTTTGAGACGCACAAAACATAAAATAATCACATAATATATAAGGCTTATAAAATATAGGTTTAGAACTTGATCATTTCACAAATTATGCGAACAAAACATGCAGTGGAGAGTAAAAAAAATTAAAATACTAAAATATAAATTTAAAACAGAATAAAGGGATACCTACCTAGATCTGCATTGCAAGCACGCACCAACTTATCTATGTAAGCCAGTACGTACCCGTGATCAGATTACATTGTCTGTAGGCATGCATAAATACTAATGTATTTATGCATGCCTACACACACCCACACTATTATAAGCTTAGAGTCAGGAACAACTTAATTTAATTGATTTTAAAATTCTGGTAAATTATAGCGAGACCATTATAGAGAACATTATAGCGAGAATATCTTAGGGGTCGCTTATTTAATCACCTAACCTCAAAAACCTTTATTGGTCCACTGCTGGACGCAGGCTTGCCCCTGATAAGCAAATTATTGTCTTTTATCTCAAGGGGGTATTGCCCATAATCTCCACGCTAGGCAGTTTAGGGACCGCAGTTTGGTGGTAGAATTTTTCTGCAGGAGGCGCTGCTGCCCGCCAGTAGATATTCGTTAGTAGCCTCTTACCACAACCGCGGGAAGAGTTGGGGGTGGATTAAATTCTTCACTCATTTAATCACGCTATGTTTTTTTAGCTAGTTTTTTATCCCCCTCCCCATGGTGATACGTGGTGTGGTTTTAGTTTAGACTAACACTCACTTAGTATTTACTTATTGTGTTGTTTAAGTTTGCACAAACTGTTAATCGTTTTGTTTCTGTAGTTCACTTTTCTTTTCTGAGGCTTGGTTTGTTAGTAGTTTTTCTTTTTCTTTCTGTTTCATCACACTTACCCCCGGGTTCTCGAACGCTTGTCACATTGAATGGATAGTCAACGGCTTGTTATATACGCACTGCGGAATCTGACAGCGTGAATTTTAATCTCGCGGAATATAACCTGCGTGCTTAACGTAGCTTACACGTACGACGAATAAAATTCCTTGCTATTTTAGCTACCTACTAACTTTATAGTGCTCCAAACATTCATATTTTTCCGAACTTCACTTAAGTTACAGAATTCTGCAAAAAAAACCACGCGAGTAATAAAAGCAGTGCGTGTACAGCCTGACAAATTGTCAACAATTCGTCAAAATAATAAGCGTTCGAGAAACCGGGGGTTATAGTAACAAGTAAAATAATTTTAAATCATTTAAAAATAGCTATTTCAATTCCAGACATGAGAATGAGAGGACTTCCTAACAACCCAAGGCCAGGTACGGCTTACAGTTCTAATAGATACAAGTAAACTAGTTTCGTTTCTATGGACACGTTTTATGGACATTTCTATACCGTAGCAACTGATTTATGGGATAAAAAGTAGCATGTGTTTTATTTCTGGCCTAAAACTACTTCTATGCAACATTGCAGCCCGATCCGTTCACTAGTTTTGGCGTGAAGCGGTATATAAATATCCATCCTCCATACCTCTTGACATCTAAACATTCGTCATTAGTTGCACTTACACACTGCACACTTCGTTAATTCGCTGCTATTGTATTCCGCAGAAGTGACCCACATTAGTTTAATTCGAGTGGTAGGACATTGTGTGATTGTTCCCCGTATGTTCCAGGAGCTCCCTGGATGGAAGGCCCCGGCGGCCCCGCGCCCTTCGGTCCGCGGTTCAACGGCCTCGGGCCCCCCTTCCGGCCTCCCTTCGACGCCATGCCGCCGCCGCGGTTCGACCGGCCGCCTTTCAACAGGATGCCATTCGACATGAACCGCCCACCTTTTGACGGACCAAGACCGCTCTTCGACGGACCGAGACCGCCTTTCGACGGCATGAGGCCTCCCTTCAACGGACCCAGACCGGCCTACGACGGACCCAGACCGGCCTACGACGGACCTAGGCCCGGCTACGACGGCCCGAGGCCAGCCTACGACGGTCCGCCTCGCTTCGACGCGGAACGCCCGCCCTTCGATGGTCCGTTCGATCAACCGCCCGAGTTCTTCGATAGAAACAACAGACGTTTCGACGAGAGGGGCGGTGGAGAGTTCAACGAACGCCCCTGGGACCGCCGCGCCGAGTGGGACGAGAGGCGCGGGCGCAAGCGAGAACACGAGGACCGACCCAACCGAGACAGAAATGAACGCAACGATCGCAATAACGACAGGCGAAGGTCCTACGACGATAAAAGGAATCCCAGAGACGATCGGAAGGACGACAGGCACAGAGACGACAGGACCTCGCACAGAGACGATAGAAGCGGGTCCCGAGACGACAAGGTGGCTAAGGATGGCGGCGCGCCTAATGCTCCTAAAGACGACAATGCGCCGACCGATGACAAAGCGGTGAAAGATCAACCGCCCGCTAAAGATGATGCGAAAGACGAGAAAAACGAGAGGCGTCGAGATAGACAGGACAGGAAGTCCCGCTGGGGCGCGCAAGCTCTCGACGAGGAACCGCCTGAACTAGAGGCGCAGGTAGACGCACCGCCGGTGCAGATATCAGACGAAATCAAGCAGAGGTTGCAGGAGGCTTTAGCTAGGTTACCGCAGAGCGAGAGCGAGGTGCAGAGAGAACCAGTAATACCAGAAGTAGCAGAAAAAGAAAGCATAGCGGAGAAAGACTCTGAGCAGATGACAAATGAAGACGGAAGTCAGAACGATACTGAATCTACACGAGAAAAAGAGGATGAGTCTACGCAGGAAACGAAATATTACGAACCTACTACACCACAAGAGGATTACGAACCCCCAACACCTCCAGAGAAAGATGATGAACCTACGACATCCCAAGAGAAAGAGTATGAACCTACGTCGCCGCAAGAGAAAGAGTACGAACCTACGACACCACAAGAGAAAGAGTACGAACCTACGACACCACAAGAAAAAGAGTACGAACCTACGACACCAGAAGAGAGAGACTCTGAATCTTCGACGCCGCAAGAGAAAGAATACGAACCTGCAACACCAGAAGTTGAGAGAGAGCCGAGCTCACAAGAATTCGAACCTCCTCCAAACGACTCATCACAAAGCGACACAAACAGAGAGCCAAGCGACGAATCTGAAAGTACAAAACATAGCTTCGGCTCAGAGAGTCCTAAAGACGAACGTACTCAAGAAAGCGCGATGGAAAGCGAACCCGAGAAGAACATAGTGTCTAGTTTATACGACGAATCTACCACAGATGTGGGGATCGATAGCAGTTTTGCGAATCCGGTTCTTGAGGAACCTGAGAGGATAGAGAAGCCAGCGCCACGGTCAGAGATTCAAGGCGATGATATATTCGGGAAGGAACCGGAAGTTAGCGACGATGCGGAAAGCACGGAGAGCGGTGCCTGACCTCGACGAAGGAGACTCGGATTCGAAATATTCCAGAGGTTTTGATTCGGGTGACGCGACGCGTGCGTTTTGCCGCCGCCATTTCAACGCGGGAGATCTTTGATAACGAACGATTATTCCAATTTCCAAGCTTGAAATCGCGGCTGCAAGTCCGACCGTCGAACGTTTAACGCCAAAGAGTTATTTTTATAAAAATTGAATATACGAGTGCCTTATTGGTTACCGAATGTGGTGTTTATTTTCGACGGCAAAATGGCGGCGGATGCAGAGGAACCCGCCTGGACGCTCAAGTGGAGTGATCCGGGCAAGGTACGGTTGCTAACTGATATACGAAACGCAAGTCGAAACACAATTTGTCACAATACTTGCAACATTCTCGGTTTTCTGTTACTTGCCACATTTTCGGTAAAATATTCAAGTTCAAAATTTTAAAAGTGCATTAACTTCAGTTTTTATGCACAAATTGTGCTCGGCGGGCGTATTTTTATATTTATTTGACTGTGTTGGAATGGAATCTTACACATTTGCTGTGTGCTCATTATTTAGTTATATAATTTAAAAATTCTAAAAAAAAAATCTCCATTCCGGCATGATATAATATCGCTAGCAATGTGTGCAAAATACCTCTGCGACGAAAACAGCGTGTCACCCGAATCAACTGGAATCTTCGAGAAACTACAACTCCGAAGAACTCTCATATCTATTTCCGTGTACTCTTATAGTTGTTACAACGTTTAATACTTCGCCTAAGGGATTTTATTTTTACAGATAATTAGAAAATTTCTATACTTGCTACCCTAACGTGTAGTCAAAATTCGATATTATATAAATAATTGTATGATTAACTCGCTTTTAAATGTCTTCTTGTTAATATAAGGTGGAGGTAGGAAAAGGCAAATTTAATATTTTATCTATTAAATAGATCACAAGTCTATAGATGTTAGAATGTGTAGAAACAATTGATTTATCCATTTACTAGTTAGGTGTTTGAAATAATTGTAAAAATATACGCGGTTTCGCGATTAATATTCGTTCATTAGCCGTTTGATATGTAAAATACATTTTAAATTTGAACGAAATAGGGTGAGATTATATCTTATTTTGGATAAATTAAAGTCAAACTCACCCTATAATATAATAATATTGCGTAGGGTAAATAGTTTACTCAAATTAATAATAGAATAGAATTAGCTATGTAGACGTTCATTGCATGCTTAATGTTTGTCATTTGTGCTTCAATAAAAATTATAAAATATAAATGATAGTTTATATTGCAGGAATGTGCGAGGGACATCTTAGGTGTTTTTCAGGGGTCCCTTTTGCACACATTGATTAGCTTGTGTGCATTATGTATGAATTTCAGCGCAGCAGCAGTAACTTGGGTTGGGACGCATGCCCTGTTTACCTGACGGGCTGCACCAAAGCTGCTGGCCTAGCGGAACGCTTAGATCCGCAACTGGTTTAGGTCTATAATCAGTTGGTGGGCTTTTCAAGGATTCTTCAATACTGATTTTGTTTGCAGAATACATAAACCCTAATCAACTAGGTACCTACCTACCTTACCACTGGTCAGGATGTTAAGTTCAACAATTGCTACGTTGAGAGGAAGTCTAGTAGCTAATTATTTCTAACACGTACCTAAAACTCTGGGGAGGCAATAATGTACGACAAAATATTATACGGTACAATAATTGGTGACCAAGTTAATACAGCCTAATAATTCATGTACTACAGCCTAATAATTCATGTACCTCCATGTATTCCGATTATCGTGGTGTACATTATAATGACCGTACAATATCAGGCTGTGCTTTATTTGACTCGTGACGAGCTAAAAAATATACGGCACGTTAAGCAATACCCACCTCCGCGCGCATTTATCCGGCTGATCCGGCCGTGCATTATGGTACCGATCTCTGCCTTGGGTGGATGGATGTTTGTTACCTTTTCACACCAAAACTACTAAACCGTTCGTCCGGGCTGATGTTAAACATACAAGTAGGTAGTTTTAGGCCATGAATAACACGCTACTTTTTATCCTATAAATTAATTCCCATTAGATAGAATTACCTAACCATAAACAGCACATGGAACAAATGCTAGTTATTTCTAACACGTACCTCCATCCAAGGCCTTGGATGGATGAATATTTGTTACCTTTCCACGCCAAAACTACTGAACAGATCGGCCTGAAATAAAACGGACAACTTGTTTGTCCCATAAATCAATTCCTATGCGATAGGAATAACCATAAAACGTTTTATAGCAACGCGTACGAAGCCCTTGGCAAAAACTAGTATAAATAAATGCATATAGAAATAGTTTTAGGATCATAAATCAGCCTATATAAATCCATATGAGTAATATCGCATTCATTGCCCCAGGCCACGGTATCGGTAAAACCCGTAGAGGCGCGGAGCTAACTAAGCAATGAAAGCAGCTTTGCCTGTCTTATGTACATTTTCATTGCGAATTAAAGGGCCTAACGGATCTTAAACAGAAGTATATTGGGGGGCGACATTAGTACCTTGCAATCCCGGAAAAACGAACGGAGTTGCGGGTCGAAGGTACACTAACCATACTCTATGTGAAATGTTTGTTAACAAACGACCCTTCTTTAATTTAAAATTCACTCTATTCCTGCGTCTTTTATACGCAATTTACATTAGGTAGGTAGGAGTTTTTTGAATAAATTTTATTTATTTTATTTATTTATTTAGGTACTTGCCGACATGAGATCATTCTTTCAATAAATATTACATCTGACAATTAAAATGAATTTTAGTTTTTTCTGTGTTTTTACAAACATCGATTTTAGCTAGTCTGTATTGTATATAGTATTGATAATAATTATCAATAATTATTATTGTATCTGGTCAAGGTTAGGAAATAAACGACAAGTTTAGTTTGATATCAAATTTAATTCTAGAACTTCCTTCTCTTGAGAATCTCCGGACGCCAGTTGATCGGATGCGTTTCCTCGGACGCCGTGTCGTCCTCCTTGTATATCTTGATTGTCTTGTCCGCCTCCGTGGTGATGAGGCGGGAACCAGACTGGTCGAAGGTCATCGCGAAGATACCTGCTTCTGAATCCATGGAGCCGGGTTGTACGGCCGCCTGGGAACAAAACAATTATTTTATCTGTTGTGTTTACAATTAGTGTATCGGTGCTCTATTCACTATTGCATTGGGTTTGCCCCATAAGGATAGATGTACATCAAATAAATTTCCAAAATTTTTCGGCATTGACGGGATTTGAAATTTTTCGGACTTTATTTGATTTCGAAACTGGTGTAAGTTAGCTATAAACGCTATCTATTGAACGAAATTAGAACTTTAATCTTCCGTGCTTCAGTCGTCATGACAACATCATCAACAACGTGACACTTTTTTGAACATGCTACCCTAGTTTAGACGTTATCAGCGTTAAATCGTTACGGGTTACAGCGCATATTTAAATGCACATTTCTGTGCTGTCCAATAGTGGTGCGGTTTATGGGGCCTACTCGGAAGTCTAAAATTGAACTTTCCGACTAGTTTTCAAGCAATATCAACTCGTACCTGCATAAGAAGTCTAATCAGAAACTTCGTTTTTACGTGTACCTACGTGTACAAATCTGCATCACCCTTTATACGCCCGGGTTAAGACAAATAAAGTCAGTTCACCTGTAATCTCTGGAAGTTGTACCCGGTGCGCCAGTCCCAGCAGTACATAGTTCCGTTGTCACCCCCGGAGACGAGCACCCCTTCGGGGTTCACAGCCATGCAGTTCACGATGGCGTTGTGTCCGGACAGATTCTGGAAATAAAATGATATTGTTACGAGAGCTGATCGGTTACCAGTGTTACTAGACATAATTAAGGAATTTATCGCGTACCTTCTGTAATTATTTATATCGTGAAATTTATATCCACGTTTGAATTATTATTTAAACGTGGGGAATTCACGATAAAATCATTAATTATGTTAACAAATAGCTAAAGTTTAAAAAGTTTCAGTTACCACAAATCAATTAATAAAAAAAACATCGGTGAACAAGACGCTTAAGGTTTGTTTTTTTGGAAAAAATAGTTCTATTGTAATTTGATTTTGTTGACAAGTTATTTTGTTATTTGTTCTCCAATTATGAGTCACGAAGTTTTTCCTTAGGTAGGTACTTGAACAGCAAAATAAAGTTAATGTATAAACGAATTTTCGATTTCCCTGGTAGTCCCGAGAATTCTGGAGACCCGAATATTGACGTTGACGTTGACGTTGACGTTGACGATATTGACGTTGAATATTGGCGAGATTTATAAATTTATTGAAATACAAGACTATCAATCTGACAATCTACTAGAAAAAACTTAGCCCTATTTTGCACACTGAGTTACATTTTTGCCTTCATTATTACCATAGACAACATCTTACTCAAAATTAGCAGAAGCAGCTTAAATAAGTAGCATCCCGCAGCAGAGTTCGATCCTGCAACCTTCCGCATCGCAAGCGGGCTCTGTCCCACTGCGCCATTCAGCTCATAACGCACCTGTATAAACTTCCCCTCGGGACACTTCCACTGCTTGATGTTGTCGGGCGATGCGCTGGCGAAGGTGTACAGCGAGGGGTGGACGGCGATGGCGCGCACCGACTTCTTGTGGTTAGTGAGTGTACAGATGGACTTGCCGGCGGCCAGGTCCCACAGGCGGATCGTTGAGTCGTGGGAGCCTGTGATTATCTGGGGAGAGGGTAATGTTTCTAATTAATGATCATGTCCTCCTAGCCGAATTTCGACCACGGAGGCCAATCTCAGGAGACTAGCCCGATGCAAAGGACATGTTATAATGCGCAAGTGTGTGTGCGCAAACACAGGACTCTTTTCTTCACTCACATAATCCGATGGAACACCAGGAGGGGTATTTTAATTCATTCGATTCGATTCCGAAACAAAACCGTCGGATTCGAATTCTATTCCGACGAATCTACAAAACGCTATTTTGATTGCGCCTCGGATCGGTAATCGAATGTTTCCGAAACGAATCCGCGGGTTGGTGGAAAATATGAATTTACGGAGACAGTTTCGAAATGGTAGAAAATAGTAGAAATGCTTATATGGAATATTCTTAAGTAATTTTACATTCAATTTATATCTTTTTAGCATCTTTTATGTATCTAAATCAATAAATAAATCATCGGGATTTAAATGACAACAATAACAAGAAACACTTCAAATTCACACCCAGTTCTAAGTTAGTTGAGGAAACTAACTTCGATAACCATGACTTCGTACCATTACTTGGGCAAAAGTGTTACCAACTTTACTAGACTTCTCGCCAAATCTAGCGGGTTTAAAGTATCAAAAAAAGAGTTTCAAAAATATTTTTTATTTATTTGTTTTTTAGTCTAGAATAACATACGTAGAGTCCTAATTAAAAATCCTAATCAAAAAATTGCTTCTTAAAAAGGGTACGAAGCTCTCCCGAATCTCAGGGGACGGCCCATGCCAATTTGTTGTTGTTTCACGTCGAATGAAATAGGGCGTTTTATGAGTGAAGCGCATCAAATGCAAAAGCGATCAATACAAAGCTGTGGCTTTGTGAAGAGTGTGAGAAGAGTCGTGGGAAATGAGGGCGCTCGTGTCCCAATTGACAACTTTTGAATAGAAATGCTCGGTGATTAGTTGAAATTCGGAACTAAACCAGGGATTGGTTCGGGCTTGCTGAATGAAAGCTGTTGTTGGTTCGTATCTATGAGTGAGAAAGCGTGTCTGACCATCAAATACAAAGGCGGTGAGTGACGGTGGAATCTGTTCAAAAACAGAAGAGTCGTGGGAATTGAGGGCGCTCGTGTGCCGATTGACAACTTTTAAATAGAAAAACGGTGATTTGCTTGAAAATGAGTCGATTTAGTGGTCAAAATATGGCAAATTAGTTTCGCTCTCATTTAAAGATCATAATGTTTTTTAGCTACTTTTCATGCGGTTTTGTATAGAAAATTTCAATACGATCGGAGACATAGTGTCAATGAAGCGGAAAGTACGTTCGTATGGGGGGGCTAAAATCAAACTATTATCTGACGAATACAAGTTATGTGAACAATACAGACGTTTTCGTGGAAATAAAAATAAAGTTTATGACATAATTTTTAATCAGTGTTGGAAATACTTTTTCCGAATTCGTTCGCGGTTGCTCTCAACATTTGAGTTGAACATTGTTTTTAGATTTTTCAATTTGTGTTTGTGTTGTGAAGTGATACAAGTGGAATTACTATGCTATGAAAGCAAAACGAGCATTACATTATATTATGTAGGTATAAGCTTATCTATCTAATACGCACTAGCCACTAAATGATTGTGTTATGTTGATTGTCGATAGAGGTGAACCTACCAACTTTCTATGATCATGATCAAGTGCTACTTCAGAGTGCCCGAGTATCACCGGAGCAACGTAAGAAGAGTAATTTATGTTGGCCTATGCCGACCTCGCTCACGGCCGAGTCACAGCCCCCGACGCAGCGAGAACGAAGAAAGTTCTTCAACAAGAACTTGCTTTGGTTCCCAATTCGCTGGGGTACAAAGCTGCCGGAGAAATGGTGAAAAGTAAGTATTGTCATTGTTTTCTACACTTATTAATATTATAAAGAGAAAGTATTTGTATGTATGTAACAAATAAACTAAAAAACTACGATTTCAAACATTTGTTTACCATTACAATGCTTCTCTGATTATCCCTGAGTAACATCATCACCCTATATTAGCCCACTGCTGGACATCTCACTAATGAGCGCCATAGCACCCTGTCTTCAGCTTGATGCACCCAGCATCTCCCTGTAGACCTTCACTTTCTGGGTAACATAGGCTATATTTATTAAGTACTAGGAAAAATTAGGGATTGTTCAACACAGAACATACATTTACCCTATGTTTATCTTATAATTATGTGCTGCTAGTATATTACTTATTGTGTGTATGCTTTGTAACATTATTACTATTATTTATTACAGTGCTGTGAAGACTGGAAGTTGGACACCAAGGCAATAAAAATTAAAAACAATCAAGCAGGAACCGGTGGTGGTTCAGCCCCTGCACCACTCTCAAAAATGGAAAGCACATTACCTAAATAGGTTGGCTGTCAATGTGGCCTCGGTTGCAACTGCCGTACTGGCAATTGCAGCTGCAATTGAGAAGCGTTAGAGATAAAGATTAAGGTGAGATACATTTCTTTTTGTGATTCATACCTATAGGTAATTTTGATTGATGTAGTTATGTAATAATGCAATACATTAGAATAATTTATTTATTAGGTCAGACTAAACTTGGATTCCTCTGCGGTGAACATCATTGTTTATATCCAGTGATATAATGTTCTCCAGCCTCAATATCTGCAGGGTTATCTGATTCAATTTCAGACTCTTGACGCTCTTGCACCAGAATCACCTCAAAGTTATGTTAAGTTGCCTATTATATTTGATTTCTGATAATTACTTGCATGTTTTTGTTGCAGTTGCTAACCAAGAAGCCAGCAAGGAGCTGTTTCGGAGATAATTGCCATTCAGTCTTTGACTGCACTAGTCCTTAAAATGAAAGCATCATGTGTGCTGCCTGGATATCTTGATAATATGTTTAATATTATCAAATCCCTATCACATACCTAAAAATCATAATATCTTAAACAAATGTTGCAATTGTTAATTATTTATTTATTTCAATAAAATATACACCTACATACAGCTACATTTGAATTATTTGCTCCCTTTCATTCCTGGCAACAGGGAATTTGATACACATGCACAACACTTGTGGCAAATTTAGCACAGCTGTAGTTTGGCTAGTTGCTTTTGAAGCGGATGCCTGCCTATCGCTAACACCAGCATCCCTCCCATCAGGATTTTGATAGCTATCTTGAGCATAAAAGTGAAGAGCTGCTAGAAACTATAAAAAAGAAGTAAATAATTAGGTAGGCAGGTTGATCTCATCATGACACTTACTTTCCATAAGTTATACCTAGTAGGTGGACTAACCTTCCTCAATACAATTATTAGACCTACTTTTAGCTCTACAGGCATTGCATTTGAGTATTTTGTGTCACTATAAGAGCCCCTCAACTCCTCAATCAACCCCAGAGCTATTGTCGGTGTAAAATAGAGGTAGGTAGCTCATGAGTGAGTTGGAAGGGGTTCGACATATCTCGCAGCGTGCAATGAAGAATGATAGTTCTTTGTCTCTGCTGCGAACTGTGGATATTTCGTTGAGCTCTCTCTCTCTCCCTTACGAGTAGGTATATGGACCATCTAGGTATTCAACAGCAACTTATGGTTTGAAACAAAGCTATTGTTTACTCAATTTGTAAACAACCTAAAAAATAAACAGTGGCAGAAAATCCTCGATTGAATAGGTACCTAGATAGGTAAAACTTCTCTCGTTTCGATCAAGACATTATTCCTATGCTCACGTTGTTAATAAAATGAGTTTTCCTTGAATCTAAAACCTATAAGTAAGTAATATCAACAATAACAAAGAATCTAATACTCCGTCGGAATCGTTTCCGACACTGAATGGCTGTCGGGAACTATCCTATGATGGATCCGAATTCGAATGTCAAAAGTTTTCGAATCCGACGGTTTAAAATAGCGTTCTTCGTAAAGAGATTCCGAATTCGAATCCGACGGCCTTTCCGACGAATTAAAATACCCCTGCAGAATAACGCAAAAAAATTTCTAAAAAAAATATATCTAAATGAAGTACGTTTATTTCTTATAGGCTTACAAAACTATTCAATAAAAATTAAAAGTGTTCATTGATTCTCTTCACTTAATTTTTATGTTCTATACCCCGTCCACAAATTTATTTTCGGTTTGGTGCGCGACTACGAAGTTCCTTAATTATTGAAAGGTGAAACTGATTAACAGAATGAAGTACCTATATCATAGACACCGTTACTTTTTCAGATAGAGATGAGAATCTTTATCGCAATACATCTATGAAAATCTAATGTATACACACAAAAACAGAGATAATTTTATGAAAAGGTGTGATGTTCACAATAAAAATACAAGAACAGGAACAAATTACATATCCCATCATATAGATTACGAAAGGTAGGGAAATCATTTGTGGGCAATTGCGTAAGATTCTATAATAAGCTTCCATCTGAAGCAACTGAGCTCCCTATTCGTTAATTTACACTGTATATAAAACGAAATCTTATCAAGAAAGCCTATTACTCCTTAGTTAATCCTTGGCCGGATGTCGCCCAGTTCCACACCGACAATAGTATGTAAGAACAGTTAGACTTAGTTATGCTAAGATTGTATTAGTTGATAAGCGATAAACTTGCTAGTGGTTTCTTTTTCACTTCTTCCGCTAGTGGACAAAAAATTAAAGTGTCAATTGCACCTTATTTCTTGTTTGATAGTAACAACCATTTATCAAGCTGTTTAGGTATATATAAAAAAAATGATTTGTCTAAGTGCTTATTTTGTAAGTCTAAAGAAATAAACGATTTGACTCTGACTCTGACTCTTTAGACTCTCAAAATCTTACGAAAGTTTCGATTTTAATCGAGCCGACTCATTGGAATTTTTTCAAAGATTATTCTAGAAGAGTTTTTCATGAAAAAGTATAAAAATAGTCTACAATTATGGTTTACTGGTGGTGGGTACGTTCTGAAATGGGAACTGCTACCTGTCAATAATCCCCTGGTGGATATCGTAACTCACCTGAGGCTCTGCGGCCTGGCAGGCCAGCGAGGCGACAGTGTCCGTGTGCCCCGCCAGCGTGTGCACATTGGCCTTGGTGCGCATGTCCCAGACGCGCGCCGTCGCGTCGCGCCCCGCCGTCACCAACACGTCGATGCCGGGGTGCAGCTTTATGGTGTACACCGCTGAGAGATGCCCGTGGTAATGACGTATCACCTGGGAACATCAATGACCGTAAATAAAATAAATAATGTTGGACAATTCACACTATAACACTAATATTATAAACTAGCTGGGCCCCGTGGCTTCGCACGCGTTGTTCCTATGGAAACATTAAAAGAAGATTTTCATCCCACGGGAACTAATTTATGGGATTAAAAGTAGCCTATGTTTGATTCCAGGATTAGAATTACCTGTATGCAAAATTTCAGCCAGATCCGTCCAGTAGTTTTGGCGTGAAGAAGTAACAAACATCCATCCATACATCCATACAAACTTTCGCTTTTATAATATTAGTGTGATGCGAAAGTTTGTATGGATTGGATGGATAGATAGATGGATGGATGGATGTATGGATGTTTGTTACCTCTTCACGCTAAAACTACTGAACAGATCGAGCTGAAATTTTGGTTACAGGTAATTCTAATACTGGAATAAAACATAGGCTACTTTTTATCCCGTAAATCTGTTCCCGTAAGATAAAAATCACCTTTAAATGTTTTCATAGGAACAACGCGTGCGAAGCCGCGGGGCGCTGCTAAAATAAATAATCTTGGACAATTCACATAGCATTTTTGTTTTTTATTTATTTATTTAGACAATATAACATCATAACAGGTTTTTTTTAACCCTAAGGCGATGGTATACTAAGCAGATTATACAATAGGATAAGTAGGTACTAATCTAAACATTTGGTTTCAATGACTAACTGTGCAATTTGTACGAGTTTCGGCAGGTTATTGAATAATAATATCTACGTTGTTCGCAGACAATAAATTATCTAGACCCAAGCTAAGCAGAGCTTGTGTTAAGGGTACTCGATAACTGATATACATAATACAATACAATACATAGATATATATTTTTTATTATAAATAGAAAACACCCAGAACGCCCTGAACAAATATCTACAGATCGTGTACACACATTTGTCCCGAGGCGGGAATCGAACCCTATCTCCTAGACGCCTCTTACGCCACCCGCGGGTAGAGTTCATGTGGTGTAAATTCTAAGCATGCATCACACAGCAAATCACAACAATAATAATTTGGAGGCCTTTACCTAGCAGTTAAACAAAAATACCTTCAGTGGACTAATATAGGCTAATGGTGATGATGATGATGTATTTACCTTCATCATCATCATCAGTCTATATTAGTCCACTGCTGGACATAGTCCTCCCTAATGAGCGCAAAGCGTTTTCAGCTTGACGCATCCAGCATCTGTCAGTCTCTCGCATGTCGTCCTCCCACCTGACCGGAGGGCGTCCTACATTTCGTTTGTCGAGTCGCGGTCTCCACTCAAGAACTCGTTTACCCCAGCGCTCGTCAGTTCTTCGCGACATATCGTCATTTCTTCCCACAGCCACTTCAGTTTGCTAACTCTTTGAGCTATGTTGATAACTTTGGTTCTCTGTCGGATGTATTCGTTACGAATCCTATCTTTCAGAGAGACTGCAAGCTCTTTCCATAGCTCGCTGAGCGACTTTGAACTGGTGGACCAGCCCTATCGTGAGTGTCCACGTGTCAGCTCCGTAGGTCATGATATATATGAATAATTTACCTTGTTATATTCCAAATCCCAGCATTTAACTTGTCTGTCTTCACCACAGCTGAATAGGTATGGATGTCTGGGAGAAACTTCTAGTCCTGCAATCAACATTTATATATAAAATAAATTTTAAATTGAATTATGTATTATGAAATTATTGATAATTTTTGTTTTTATTATAATTTGGAATTTTATTATGATTTTATTATGTTCGTGACTTGACTTATTAATAACTTATTATATTTTTATTCTTTTGTAGTTTAAAGTAAAATTTTACAGCATGCTCTATCAACTGTGTGAACTCTAAACACATCTGATTTGTACGCTCGAAAGAGTAGATTGTGCTGACCTAAAACTAATCTTAAATCAGATCTTAAATTTAGTTTATATTTTCTATTTTCTATATTATTTTCCACAGATAAATAAATGGTTTCAATGGTTTCAATGGTTTCAAATCACTTTTGTTATTAATTGTCTTTGATTTTGTAACGAAATAAAAACACAAGGTTTGCGATATAAATCTTTAACTCTCTAATTTCAAGGTAATTACTTATTAAGTTACAATAAAAGGTTTACGAAAATTTAAGATGTATCAATAAAACGTATCAGTAAATAGGGTATTAATAAATTTTACAAACAGTTACAAGATATACTGGTTTATATTATACTAGCTGCGCCCCGCGGCTTCGCACGCGTTGATTTTCTCACCTTTTAAACCTTCCCTACACCTCCACGAACATTTCAAGACCAAGATAAGATAAATCCGTTCAGCCGTTCTCGAGTTTTAGCGAGACTAACGAACAGCAATTCATTTTTATATACATATATAGATAGATTTGAATGTTTTCGCTACCAAACAGCAAAAAAGGTCCTGTCCACAGAATTCTTAATAATATTATACAAGTTTTGTGGTCCTGTCTAACCCGTTAATCTAAAACCACCGTATTGGATAAATGAGCGGTGAGCTTAACCAACAATGAAGTGTTATACTTACGATATTAAACTCATTGTCTACAAATTAAGACATCTATGACGTGGCGAGCAGAGGACTCCGCCTGCGACGCAGGAGGTTGCGGGTTTGATTTCCGCCTTAGAACAAATTTTGTACGATCTGCAAATATTTGTTCCAGTTCTTCTGGGTATAGATATTTAAAAAAATATCTATCTATGTAGTGTCTTGTATTAAGATATCAGTCATCTAGTACCCATAACACAAGCTCTGCTTGGGGCTAGATGATGCTGTCTGGATTGCCCAGCATTATTTATTACTAGCTGCGCCCCGCGGCTTCGCACGCGTTTTTCCTATGGAAACGTTAGGGTGATTTTTATCTCACGGGAACTGATTTATGGGATTCCAGGATTAGAATTATGTACCTGTATACAAAATTTCAGCCCGATCCGTAACAAACAAACATCCATCCATCCATACAAACTTTTGCATTTATATATATAATATTAGTGTGATGATATTTATATTTAATTATTTATAAGATTACATACCTCTGACAGTACTGACGTGACCAGTGAGAGAAACCTTTAGCTTGCCACTGGCAAGATCCCATATCTTAATCACCCTGTCCGCTGCACCTGTGAAGATTAATTCAATGTTATTGTTATTTGTGTCCAGACAATGCACATCAAGCTGCTTTAATTTATTATATTGTTAAGTCCATGACATTGAATAAGTTTTGATTATGTTACACCTCTATACTCTATCATAGGCTAGTCCACAAATGACAATGCATTCTTAGCAGCTATATTTTACCTAGTTAAGCTAACTGTGATAATTATATATTATTTAGATTTAATAATGACAGACAATGCCATTTTCCAGCAGCACCATTAATTATTATTTGTACATGACTTTAACGATGCCCATTTACAGCTGATCTATTTATTAATTTATCTTTTTTTATGTGTACAAATTATTAACTTGATTATTTTTCTGTCTTGTCTGTTTTATGGCTTCAAATTTTAAATTATAATTTAAGCAGCATTATATTGTATAATTGACGTCTCCAAGTGTGCCTTGTGCTCCTACGGCGAATAAATGAGTATGAGTATGAGTATGTACTCATAAAAGGACATAAACCTACTGGAGTGTGTACAAAGGAAAGCCACTGAAATTCATATACAGGGTGTTTTTTTGAGAAGGGTGGTGATGCCGAAATCACGAGACTTAGAGAAAAGTCGTGAAAGGAGTCATGCCCTACATTTATAGGAAAACAATAACTGCATATTAAGTTTATTTTAAAACTTTTACTTCTCTCATCCTGTATTACCTACCGAAGCAATAGATTTTGTGCTGTTAATAATTAATCTCTGCAAAGAAATGTATTACTAAAAATGAAAGGAAAAAGATCAATTTTACATTCATACCTACAATATTCGGGTCGATTCCATAAAAAATTAAAAGATAAAAAACTAATTATGCAGTTATTGTTTTCTTATAAATTGGAGCCATGACTCCTTTCACGACTTTTCTTTAAATCGCGTGGTTTCGGACTTGTCCATCACCCTTCTCAAAAAACCACTCTGTAGACTACCCCACTGTGCCTCACTATCTGAAGGACAGACGCCTCCTTGGTGATCTGATTAAAACCTTCAAAATTCCTATAACCTGTCTGACGTACACAAAATATACACCCCGAAGGAGCCATTCAAAACAGCCAAATGCGTCTTGAGTATCATGTTCACCAACAAATACCAACATTACTCATCACTTCCTGAGTAACCAAATAGTGTAAAATAGGAACCAGCTTCCTGAAGAAGTTATAACAGCTCTCTCGGTAAACAGTTTCAAAAACAGGGCGTATCGTGCAGCGGCGGGTGAAGCGGCCTGGCCCGGACAGAATTCAAACATATGGCGTTAGTAAAGTGTGTTTACGGAGAAGCGATTTTACACGCGTTTGTTTGATTTGACGTGTAGCACGCGTCGCAGGCAACGTGCACCGCTACTCTTCACGCCCCGCCTATCCATAGACATCAAGGTACGTAGCGTTATGTTTGTGTTTACGCGTGCGATGACGCGTCTCCGTAACCAAGGCCTAACACCGCCGCATATTATTTTACGATAAACAAAAGATTGTTTTAAATGCGTCGGTCAGTTTGTGACGCCCATCATCGTCTAGAAAAATCATGTATCAATATCCTAAGCTTTTGTTATTCATACTCATACTCATTTATTCGCCGTAGGAGCACAAGGCCGTTAAAAGCCACTGTATAGTTTGATTTTGAGTAGTTTAGGCAGAAATACGAAAACAGAGTTTCGTGCGATCGTCCTTACAACACCTGCGCGAAGAGCTGGGGTGGTTCAAATTCTAAGCCAGCACCGCATAGCATTTCAATTCACTAATTCTTAAAGTTTATTTACCTGTTGCAAACCACTCGTTTCCTGGCTCGACCGCCACACAGCGAACCCAGCCCAGATGGCCAGATATAACCCGGAACAGCTTCCAGGGCGCGTGCCACTTGGGTTTAGGCATGGTGGGCGCGCGGCGGGGGATGATTGCCCCGGGAGCGGGGGAGGGGGGCGGCGCAGGCCCGCTGTAGGGGAGCATGGCGCCGTCAGAGCCGAGAGCTGCTGATTCCGCTATATCTGGAAGATGTGGATGGTGTGTGACACATATTTTTTTCTTTTGTCAATCATACAAAATATACCAGTGGGCCAGTGTCGTCATACCTTGCTAAAAAGTGTTGTAAGGTGTGATGCGGAACTTTAACTGGCATTTTTGTTGATGGATTTAGTACAATTTATTAGGACACTCACATATTGTATTGGGCCATAATTCTAATCGACACATGCTGCTTAGAGTTCTCCTTCTGAGTGGGAACTGTGATCACTAACATCTCCACTTCAGCACTCATATATATTTTTATTATGTTTGTTACCTCTTCACTGGGTGTATTACATGAATTTTAAATTTAAAAACTGGTCCTTCCCATGTGGTCGCATTTTAATTTTGTTTAAAATACTGCTAAGTTAACATACATAGTCTGACATTAAACCATTACACATAGTTTTATAATGATGAAACATGTAATTGAGAATATGCAACTGCATTGCATTTTATACAGAGACCTTTGAACAACTTACCTGTTAAGTCCATAGGAGTATCAGGGCGAGTCAGGGACTCCTGGTACTTTATATCCTGTGCTCTGTGTACAGCCGACATCACCTGCCCATAGCCATCTCTGGCTTTCACCATTCTCAACACTTTTTCACTGAAAAATAAAAAACGGGAGATCATCACTGATTTTCTAACAGTATCTAAACAGATTAAAAGTGTTTACATCACAATAGTACTTTCAAATGAGCTGAGAGCTTTAATAGTACAAATTTTGGTAAGAAATGTTTGTAAACATAACCTAACTTTCTGTTGGAGAAAACTCAAAATTAGAACTTACGCGCTGTCGTCAATAGGCGGTAACATTCCTTGGTTAGAAAGGAACATGTCATGAGATCTCTTCAAGGATCTGAAGACCAGGGTATGGACTGAATGTTTTATCACGTCGTCTGACATTGTGTGTTCTTACTTTTTCGTACCTACTAGAATGAATCCACTTTTAACTAGGTTTTGTGTTTGATTTTGGAGTACGACGCAAAGCCTTTTAATACTCTATATATCAAATATTATTAGTAATTTCCCCAAAACAAAAGCACAAAAATAACGACAGTAAAGCAATCAATCACATCACATCACAAAAATGTTTGTTGAATTGTGGCCGGTGTTATTTTACTGCATTTACATAAAAAAGTCGATATCAAGTGAATACCAATCTTATCTTGTAGCATCAAAGCAGGTTTTAGCAAAATAGCAATATTTTTTTTATTTTTTTTTACTTACGTATAGAAGACTACATGTTGCCGTATTTTCGAAACATCCGGTAAAATAGCCAACTTGCTTGATTGGCTTGAAGATTTGATAGCATTTATTTTTATTCCGAGGATAGCATGAAGCGATGAGATGACATGACTGACAAATCTGTCAGTCAAATCCGTATATCATAGAAAAACAACATAACATAAAAAACATTTCTTGTTTTCGTAATTTCGTTTCCGTGGAAGATTATTTCGTGAATACAGAAGATATTAAAATGGATAGTGTCCAAGTAATCACACCAGACTTTGTAAACGTGCTTATCACCAAATCCGACACCGATGATGCAGCACCGGTGGAAAGGAGATTCAAAAAAGGAATCACCATACAGGATTTCAAGGTGGGAGTGACTCACACATTTCGCTAATTTGCCGATTTTCTCGTAAAAATACGCCATAAATTATGGATCAAGTTGCTTAAATCAAATGGTTATGAAAAATAATTCTACTAGCAACTTAAAGACCCTACATGATTGAGAAAAGATCCAATAAACATGAATTAACAACTTTTCGAAGCTGATAAAAAGGATTTTCTAACAAATCATTAGTTATTGCGTGTAAAATTATCCAGGCACATTATAACCCTATTCAATTTATATCTATCTAATGTACTTATATCATAAAATGAGTAATTTATTTCATAAAAAATCATTCCACCATCCAACTGTGAACGCCAACCCCCATGCTCAGCGTTAGGATTATTTATGGGCATTGCCCCCCATGAGATAGAAGCCAATAAGGTGCTTATCAGGGGAAGACTGCATCCAGGTCTGGACCAATGTAGGCTGTTGTGGTTGAGGTTGTCAGGAGGACTAAGGCCTCCCCCTCTTTCTTCAAGCTTTTAATGTCCCTTGGCTGGCAAATAAAACATTCTTCAATTATTTTTACAGACAAAACTTGAGTTGGTCACTGGTGGTTCAGCAGCCACCATGAAACTAAAGGTCTATGACACCAAAAACAACTATGTGTGTGACTTAGACAATGAAGAAGCTCTTCTTGGGTCATTCCACATTGATGATGGAAGCCGGATCCATGTCATAGACAAGTTTGTGCTAACAAAAGAGTTTGCAGACACTGATTCTGCCGAAAGGTAAATATGCCTACTACCACTGTCTATCATCCAATCAGGTTTTTTTTTGATGATTTGAAAATAACTATTTTCTTGGTTACTCACACTTATCCTTATTATTTTATATTACAGCCTGTAAGTATACTTTTAAATGAAGATAAAACCAGCTACATGGACTATATAATGTTTGTAAAAACAATCCTTGTGAGTTCATTTTTTATTCAAACAGTTGACCCCTCTAAGTTCTTTATAACAGCTGATCTGAAATACTTAATTTGGTCTAAAAGCCAACTAATCTCTTGATATACAGGGTGGGGCAAATTTTTGGCCCCTAAAGGGTAGCTACCGTTTCATATGTAGTTAGAAGGTTTTGTTCTTAGGAACCTTCTGTTTTATTTTGAAGAAAAAAATGTTGCCATTTTTAGTTTTTTGAAAAAATGTATGGGTGGCCCAAAAAATGACTTTTGTCAAAAAAACCAAGTTACGTCTTAACCAATCGGTTGGAAATAGAGTCAATAAAGACCAACTTGTTTTTTGTGACAAATGTCATTTTTTGGGCGACCCTTACGTCATATTTTCAAAAAACTAAAAATGGCAATATTTTTTTCTTCAAAATAAAACAGAAGGTTCCTAAGAACAAAACCGTCTAACTACACAAGAAACGGTAGCTACCCTTTAGGGGCCAAAAATTTTCCCCACCCTGTATATCAAACAGATACTAACATTCATACATCATTATCATGTTTCTTGAGACATCCAGATGAATGGTAGTTTAGAAAGTTAGGTCCTATTCAAAGTTAAATAAAAAATTAGGGACTAAGACTTTTTGATGAAAAGAGAAAGAGCTATGCTCGGAGTTTCTCTGAAAGATAGGATACGTCATGAATACCAAAGACAGAGAACCAAAGTTATCGATATAGCTCAAAGAATTAGCAAGCTGAAGTGGCAGTGGGCCGGTCATATCTCGCAATGAACCGACAACCAATGGGTAAACGAGTTCTTCAGTGAAGAACGCGACTCGACAAACGTAGTGTAGGGCGGCATATTTAAAAACCAAAATAATCCTAGAACTTCAATCAAGTTTTGGTTAACCAAAAGAAGTGAAGTGGTTAGTAACCAATCTGTGTTGATTTCTTAGCAACTAACTTTATTGACAATGAAAATTACATCAAATAACAGAAATAAATAAGAACCACTATTGACAATTGAAACAATGAGCTAACTGCAGACCATTGCAAACAATCTACAGGTAGCGCAACTGAACTAAACAAGTTGGACTTTAATCAAAATATTAACATAACACCTTTTCAGGTTCCAATTATCAGAAGAAGAGTACAGTAAGAAGGGAGACACTCTCCGCTCGTTCCTGCAGCAGAACCGCCTTGGCAAGTACAATGAAGAGGAGATGGCCAAGATGAAGGAGCAGCAACAACAAGAGGCTGAAGAGGAAGCCAAGTTTGTACCTCTTTTGTCACTTTCTTTGTACCTTTTTTATTACTCTATTTCAAAAACTCCTGAGTTGAAAAAATGGAGTAGCGCGGTTTCACACAAGATACAATTATTATTACTTTTGTGGTGCGAAAAATTTGGTGTGTAATAGCGCATATATTAATTAGAGTATAAAAAAGCTTGGGGCAGATATTGCTCCATCTCGAAAACTAACTAACAGGCTAATGGTTTCTTCGTCGTTTCTTTACTTTAGGCTACATACCGAAGCAACTGAAATAAAAAAATACCACTTTATTGCCGTGACGGTGTAATTTTATAATAATTTTACCTAATTTGACCTTTTCTGTAAGTGTACATTTATTGTATTTAATGGAAATTAAGAATTTTCGAGTTTGATTAACAACTCCGTCTATACCTTTAATCTATTTGGTAACTCATTTTATTTGCTAACCTACTTCATAAAAAGGAGGAATTCTATGTTCGGCTGTATGTATGTTTTTTACACATGAATGCCCCATGTGAGTTGATTACTCTGTCAATTGTGGACAGATTTATTCTAGAGGGGTTAGTATTTGTCCCAAAAAACAGAAATTAATGATCTTTTTATCGGGTATTTATCGCGTAGGTAACCTTGTTTTTATTTGCCTTACGTTTCAATAATCATTTCTAATCCTTAGTCAGTTAGGTATAATTTATTCACACATCGCGAAAGTTTATAACAGTAGGAATTTGAAGTCGTTTAGTTTTAAACAATCAGATTATTAAGCGATCTTAAAACCACCAAAAAAAAACTTCTTATCTTCATGTGTCACATTGGACCCTATGAAAAAAAAAGACGTGTGGCACTCGGGGACTGCCGCGGTAAAGCTATTGCATAGCATTTTGTATGAACTTATGCAATTATAATTTTATTTATTTATTTTATTCATGCAGTATTGCTTTTTCTTTGATATTAATTCAAGTTACACTTTTTGAGCATGGTGACCCTATACACCTATATACTTTCTCATAAACAGCTGCTTATGTATTCGTCCGATTTCGGAGCAGCTCGTCTCGATTCGTGCGAGTTTCGTAGAGTCGTACAATACGTCTAATCGCACGCACACAACGCCGCCGTGTCGAAGACTGCCGAACTGAAATGACGTTAGACGATGCACGGCCTTCAAGCCACACCTCCTTGCCCGGCGGAGTGGGGAGCGTTAGGTTTTTTCGTTACGGAATTTCTGGATTCGGTCCCCGCGCTCAAGGCCCGCGATAGAAGCTATGCAATAGCTTAAAAAATAGTTATCATTTATTCATCTTGTTCACCTCAATTGGTCCTCATTTATGCTTTGTTTGTACTTACTTCATTACATTAGCTACACTTACAGCCGGTTTCTCGAACGCTAATCAAACCCAATCAGTTGACACGGTAATTAACTTGACACACTGGTCAAATCAAATCTTGTTGCGTGAACGCTGATTATAACACAAATTTACTAAATGATCATCTTTCTTACGATTGCCGATTCTGTATGATATTGGTATATTCCCACATAATTCATTCAGTTCAATCATTCACTCCTAAACCTCAAAAATGACGGACTTTTATGCCGCAATCATAGATTTAATAATGAATTGTATGGGTGGCCGGTGAGCAAGACCGAGTATACGAGTGGGCGGGGTTAAAGGTGCTGCCATGCTATTTTCTTTCCCTGATTTTAGGTTCCTTATTTCACGTCTGATTGGATTAGATTAGCGATTTTCCTGTTCATCAATTTGGACATACATCTTAAGAACAGGCAATTCCACCAAACCTTTGTAGGTACCTTTCTACACTGGTAGGTATAATAATAGTTTTATACTTTTTAGGTACAAATTCGACCTAATGATTCTGTTTTTCCGAGGGGAGGGCAGCAACGCCCCCCGCAGAACAATTATACCACCAAACTGCGATTCCCAACCCACATGCCCAGAGTGGGGATTATGCATAACCCTCTATGAGATAAATTCTAATAAGGCGCTTATCAGCGGGAGGCCTGCGTCCAGCAGTGGATACAGCTGTTGAGGATCTTGGTTTTAATAGAGTCTGTGCAAAAAGAGAAGCGTCCTAGGAATTGAGGGCGCCAATTGACAACTTTTGTTGCGTTGACAACACTGCTCTGTCATTCCAGTACGACTAATAAGTGTTAGTTCACCATTACGCATCGACGCTTCTCTTTTTGCACATACTGTATCCTTCCACCTTTAACATCTGCATTTAAATTTGGTATGAATGCGGGAATAGGTAAATCACATTAATATAAGAAATGCGAAAAGTTTTTATGGATGTATGGATGTATGGATGTTTGTTACCTCTTCACGCCAAAACTACTGAACGCGTCTGCCTGAAATTTTGCATACAGGTAATTCTTATCCTGGAATCATATATAGGCAGTACTTTTAATACCATAAATCAGTTCCTTGGAACGGCATCAGGGAACAGATACGTTTTTTGTTTTTTTTTTATCAATAAATTCTTCTCGAAATGTTTGCTACAAATTTTGGATGACGCCTTCGGTTCCCATCCTTTGCGACCGGTGGCTTCTATCCAAAGCAACCGGACAATGTTGTTTTCGGAAATCTGTAACAAATAAAAACATTTTACAATATGCATCAGCTCATTGTGTATATTCAATTTTTATTTAATTCCTGCACAATAGATAAACAAACTCGCAGCACTTACATCTCAAATTAACTTTATTGTTGACGATTTTTAAACATAATAAAAGTACTTGCTGATTTGAGATTTTTCTAAATGTATTGAGCTTGACTCCAAGCATGTGAATTTTGATTTGTTGTTGGGATCTGTTGACATAATTTGCACAACACTAACTTCTACACTACATAACAAAAATATTGCAATGCACTATTGAGGAATTTTATTTTTGAGTGCAGGTAACCCTAAATTTTCGTAATTTTAGGTTAAAATAACCAAGCCTTATCTTTGCGTAAATTCTAAGAAACAGTATTTTTTTTACCTTTTTAAAGTCAAAAGAACGTGTACGTGTACCTTTGATTTGAATCATGAATTCGGCACTTTTGCCTCACCATCCGATTTACGACCGAAAACACTTCACCGACCGTATCATCGTTGGTTTTGGATTTTATTGATTTATGGTGCAGAAACCCTCACCGAAACACTCTGATCACATAATAGTCCACAATAACAATATTTTCACCAATTTGACGAGGTCTGTCAATCTACAAGGAAATTTGTTTGGCACATCAACTAGCTAAACATTGCAAAAAGCCGGTTATGCGGATGAGACACAAAACCAAACGTTCTATCTCATTTCTTCTTAAAACCATCTATCTAACGTTTGGTTTTGTGTCTCATCCGCATTGCCGGCTTTTTCGATTCAAGCATACTAAATGCTTGAATCATACGTCGTTCTCGCTTTAGTGCGAGTGAGATGGCATTCGTCATCCTTCGACAGCTTTCTCCTTCTACAGCCGCAAATCTACCGACCGAATCTGTGTGTGTATATTCCATAGAAGAAGAAGGCTACTATATCTATGGTATATTCCCACATAATTCATTCATTCCTTACTTCAGTTCAAGCCCTACTCACATCAACGCAAATTTTTAAGCGCGTCCTCTGTCACGCGATTTTGCGATATTTGCTTGCAGAACGTTTTGTACTAAAACGCATACGTTGACGCACACTGCCGCGATTCGGCTTGTCCGAGGCGTTTCCGCGTCCTGCGATTGTGCGGGGCGGCGGCGCGGGGTGGCGGGACGGCCTTCTTCGTTCGCGCTGCCGGTAAGGCGGGGAGGGGGCGGATGCCGCGGCGCCGAAATCGCGCTTAATAATAAGACGCTGTACAAGGAATCGCGCTGTAAAATCGCCGAAATCGCGCTTTACAAGACGCGCTAACTAATTAGCGGCTGTCTGCGGAAGGCTTCAATCATGCATTCCCAAATTTCTTCTTCTTCTTTTTATTTTTGGCTCTGCTGCCTCATGGTCTCACACAATTCTGCCAATGTCAGTTATCAATTGCAAGAAGACGAAGGAATATGATGTTTTGTAATTCTATTTTTATGATTTTTTTCTCTTCTAAACAGTGTTGCCAGGGCCCTTGAGTCGTAAGTTACGTTTCGTTACCTGAAATGTTACATTTTAGTTTAAAAAGTTACATGTTTTCGGGGTCTGACTCCGGCGACAAATAAATCATTAATTCGTTTGAACTAGGATTCTGTAAAGGGGGGGGGGGGGGGGGGGGGGGGTTAAAAAGGCGCGGTCGCAGCCAGCAAGACTTTGGGGCGAGGGGTCACGCACCACGGTCATCAATAAACCACGGCGAGCGGAGCAAGCCGCAAATGTTTTAGAGACTTTTCCGGATTTTGTGGAATAATGAGTGTGCAGTGGTAGAAGGAAATGAAAAAAAAACCTGCAAGCGAAGAGAGCCCTGAAAATTTTAAAGAGTTTGTGACTGAGAGAATTGTTAAGAAATGAACATCGGTGCGTGGAGTGAACCGCAGCCTTTTTGCAATTGAGGTGAGGTATTCTTAGAACGACAACAAAGCTATGAAATATTTTAACTTTTTTACAATTAACAACAAAAAAATTAACAACAGCTCTGCCCTGCAGAATCCACGACAATTTTTAACATTTGGTGTACTCGGAAAAAAAATCGAAGTTTTTGTTCGTTTTTGTCCAAAATCAACTCTTATGTCGCTTGTCTAACATAAGATTAGCTTATTACGTAATCGAATCAGAAAGTTCGATTTCGTTATTAAGAGTACGGGCCCTGGCCGTGTACATGAAAGCCGTCTCTCTTACGCTGCCAGGCCCACGGAGCCGTCCGACATCGGCGAGCGGAGCGAGCCGCATAAAAAACTTTTACGTCAATTTTTCGCGGTGGTGGTCAAAATGATCTTATTGTGAGCCCGAGACCATGTATCATTAAAAATGGAACTTGAAACAGGACAAGAGTTTACCGGCGAGCGAAGCTAGCCGTGAAAATTTTGTCGTTTCGTTCTCTTAGTACGGGTCCTGGCTGTGCACATGAAAGCCCTCTCTCTTATGCTGTTAGCCACATGGAGCCGTTCAACATCGGCGAGCGGAGCGAGCCGCAAAAAAAATTTACGTCAATTTTTCGCGGTGGTGGTCAAAATGATCTTATTGCGAGCCCGAGACCATGTATTATTAAAAACGAAACCTGAAACAGTACAATAGGTTACCGGCGAGCGAAGGGAGCCGTGAAAATTTCGTCGTTTCGTTCGATATTTTGTAGTTTTTTGTATATTAAACTTAAACGTGGGTTCAGCTCCAGACTACATCGAGGACACAAAAGCTGTTCGCTACGCCCTTGGTGGTACATCTGTTAGTATACACTGAAATAAATACTAATATTCAATACGTATATAACTCTAACGTACCTACTTACTTGTTCAACCAATTATTTTTAAAAGGGCTCTGCCAATAAAAGGCAAGAACGTCTCAATGTAAAAAGCAATAGACTTTCATTTATCTTCGATGATATTTTGTCATCTCTATTGTTTGAATTGAATGTAACGAAACCCGGAACGCATACGTTTCTTTGCAATTTCGCGCACTCCCCAAGAACGTGCGCGCACACGCTTAAGCAAAATCAAGTTTTAATCCATCCAGAAATAGGTACATTCTTTCACTTTGACATGGAAAATGCCATCTCTGAGTGGGTTAAGGAGTAAAATACTATTATTTTGATGACTAGTTCTGGATTGTTACGTTCAATTTGGATGCGTCTGTAAACTTTTTGCAATAAAATCTAGTACGTATTAAAAATATCGTAATTCTTAAAAGTTACGAAAATCGCCTTAGATATAAAAATTACTTACATGTTACGCGAGGGGGTCAAAAGTTACGAAAAATGTAAGAAATGTAACCTTCTGGCAACACTGCTTCTAAAGTTTACGACTCTTTTGACATGGACACTGGCAGAGTTGTGGCAGCAAAGACACAGCAAGCAAGCCATGAAATAAGAAGTTGAAGTTGAGGTTGAGTTTGTATTGGATCAAAATAAAAGAAGATAATTTACATAAAATCAACCAAGATCATTATTTACAACCAAATTAATAAATCAAAGCTACTCAGCAAGCACTGAAATAAATTATAATTCTAAGCATAAAGAAACATATCATACATAAACTACAAATGTTTCTGAACTTCAAGTATTATCTTTGTCAAAAACGACAGATTTTTGTGCCGCTTGGTTCTATAAAATATTTCGAAAAATATTTTTGAAATCTAAAGAATACCAAGGAAAAGACTGACTATGGCGGAACCTATCAGCCGAGGAAAAAACTTCACAGAAAGAGAAAAAAATACACTGGCTGCTTTAATTGACAAGTAAGAACCACTTTTCAATTGCTTATTTATCTATGATTTGATTGACTCTTTTGATTTACATATAGTTGTTTAGAGAAATATTGATTATGATCATTGTAATAAGCTGAAGCAGGAGGCATATACCCAGCAGTCGGGGATCCCAGGCTGATTGATGACTAGCTTGGTGGCATTATGCCTCCGTCCCTTTGAGGTTTCAAATATAAAAATAATACTCCTATCCATTATTTTTATATTTGAAACCTCAAAGGGACTCACTGGCATATTTTCATATGAATCAAGGAGAGGATGAGTAGAGTCTGTTCAAAAAGAGAAGAGTCGTGGCCATACTGTGTACTAACACTTTTAGCCGTACTGCAATGACAGCGCAGTGTTGTAAATGCAACAAAAGTTGTCAATTGGCACACGAGCAAGCTCGATTCCCACAACTCTTTTTGAACAGACTCTAGCAGCAAACATTAACTGCGATTTTCAACTAGTCAAACCAGTTCTCAACCTGTCTGCAATGCATGGAAACTTAGTGATTAGTTCATCACACTTTCAATTCAATTCAATTCTTTTATTTAAAACTTATACCTATACTTCCCTATGTAGTAATATTTATTAAGTAAAGAAAACAAGTATCGGAAATTGATAGGTACTAAGTACTAACTGTTTATTTTTACTTGTAGGTACAAATCAATTATTACAAATAAATGTACAAATACTGTTTACACACTAGAAAAAAACAAAACATGGGAAAAGATTACTATGGAGTTTAATAGCTCCGCTCAAGAAAAAAGAACCACAAAACAACTTCAAGGAGCTTATAATAATTTCAAACGGTTGTCTAGACAAAGTGTGGTAAATGAAAATGTAAGTATGATATAACTCTCTATAATCTTTGTCTCCAAGTAGCGACCACCAGAAACTTCACATTCTTATGAAAAATATATATTCTAACAAAAAATTACAAAAGAAGCGCATCAAAGTTTGGGAATGGGGGCTAGTGAGTGACATCACGGAAATGTAACTGGCTACATCTTCATCATTTTGTTGATTGAATAAAGAAAAAAATATGTGTCCAATATCTTCTGATAATCTAACTGGAAGAGCAATTAGAATTTTTGAGTCATCAGATCTATTACATAAACACACCTTAAAGTAATACACCTTAAATCAATAAAAAATGATATTTACAGACAGGCATTAAAGCTACAGGTGAAGGAATATGCACACCAGTGCTCAGTGAAGCTGGGACCCAAATGCTAGACATAATAGTTAAACCGCTGTGCAACCCATATGACAGTGCCACTGAGTTTTACAGTAAGTATAAAAAATGCAAATAATGGTGATCCTAATTGGTAGCTTCTCATTAACTGTTTGATGACCTCTGTGGCGCGGTGGCCGTTCGATTCCCGCCTCGGGACAAATATGTCTGATCTGCAGATATTTGTTTACGGCGTTCTGGATGTTTACTATGTATAAAAATATATCTATCTATGTAGTGTATTTTTTTATATCAGTAATCTAGTATCCATAACACAAGCTCTGCTTAGCTTGGGGCTAGATAATGCTGTGTGAATTGTCCAACATTATTTATTTTATTTTATTTAACTCTAATAAAGGAAATAGGGTTTTTAATTTGATCAGGTTTCAAGCAAATAATGTATGTCTACTATTTAGTAATATTTATGCTTTTTTTCAGTTGCTGAAAACCTTGCTTGCAATAAAGTTGAGCCAGATTCAGAGCCTGTGTCACGTGGTCCGTCTCCACTTCCTCCTAAGAAAGAAGTAGTAGAATCCAAAAGAAAAACACCTACAAGGAAAGGAAATACTACAAAAGACACAATAAAAATGCAATATTATAGAACAAAGCTGGAATGTGCAATGTTGGAAAAAAAAACAAGAATTGTGGAATACAATTCAGCCCTAAAGAAACAAAAACTACTTGATTTGGAAATTAAAATGAAAACAGCAGAATATGAAAATATACAAAATAGTTCAAACGGCTCTATATAGTTAATTAAACAATTTTCTTCCCTAAGGCGCACACCCGAGCCAATATGGTAGGTTTTTAGGTTTTAGGTTGGTGTACTCTTCTTTCCGCACCAAGACTCAGGATGGTCCATTGTGCATGTATGTTTGCTAGACTAGCCAGCCTAACTCCGTCCAGAAGCGCAGAATCTTCCTGGGATCTTCACAGGCTTCGCGGAGTGACCTCGGGTGGTCGAGGATTGAGTGTCGCTGTGCTGATACTCCCTCGCATTCCAGGACTACGTGGGCAGCTGATTCTTCGTCACTGAGACACCCTCTGCAGAGAGGGCTGTCCGTTGCTCCGATGGTGTAGAGGTGTTCGTTTAGTGGGCAGTGTCCTGTGAGTGTTCCCACAAGGACTCGTAGATCTTTTCTGGTCAGGTTCAGTAGGCGTTTTGTTAGCTTAGGCCATGCAGCCGGAAGCGCTGCTCTTGCCTGGCGGCACTCCTGTAGGTGTGTCGAGCCAATATGGTAGCGCCACCTATTTTATCATATTCTTATTATTACGTCTAACATAGGACATTTTAAAAATTTGTCTTTCAGTTTGTGGTATCTATTATTAGCTATTTTTAATACCTCTAATAGTTATATCTTACATAGTTTAGGAAGAGATACGAAAAAAATAGTTTTGCGGCCAAAAGCGCAACTTCTATCTCTGCCCAAGCTTTACAAAATGAAACTATTACAGAGGCATTAATAAATAACTTATAATAGATACCACAAACTGTACGATGGATTTTTAAAACTAACCATTTTTAACGTAGAGGAAAGTGACCAAATATGGAATACCGTTTTGTTTTTTAGGCATAATTGAAACAAATATAAAAAATCAAAAACTTTTAATGGTAATTATAAACTATCATAATATTTAGTTTTTATATGGTAACAGTCTTGTATTATCATTATTAATTATGGGTACTAAAATTTCTCAAAAACAAAATCAACATAAAGGTATCCAAATATGGAACACTACAAAAACAATCAAAAATCAACCTTAAATTGTATCATACTTTTTAGGAACTTTGGTCAAATTAAACTTAACTTCAATTATTTGCAAAAATCACAAATCCAGGTGTCGAACTCTGCACCAGCGCAATCAATATGTGCCCAGAGCCCGCACATGAGACATTTGATCCAAGTTTCCCCTTGAGTATCATTGGAATAAAGCATATGGCAGAAAATACACTCCGCATCTGCTGAGTCTGGAGCTACAAATCCTATTACGCCATCGGGTTCACTGTCTGAGTCAAACAGTACCATCTCGTCATCATCTGAATCTGCTGGAACATTCTTAGTCTTGGTCTTTCCTTTTGGTTGTTTGCCCTTTGTTTTCTTTTCGTTCTGTTTTTTATTCTTTGCCTTTGTGAATTTATTGTCTTTTTCTTCTTTCTGCCTACTTTTTTCTATGAGGTCATTTTTGTATGGTGAAGACGTGATGATTGCTGCAACAGAGGCTTTTCTTCCCCTGTTAGAAGTTTTTCTCATTTTATTTGGCACTGGATTGATATCATAAGGAGACACCAGACCTAGACTGCTGCAAGATAGCCTGGAAGTTGAGGGTTGCGGTTCAATTAAAGTCACGCGGTCATCAGATGATCTTGAGTTGGCCATTGATGGCTCTTGAGGCTGGGAGCTTGATTTCGTTGGAGTAACATTGACTGTGCAGCCATCTTTAACTGTTTGGGAACAGTTTGGGATCCAAATATGGAATGGTCCATATTTGGACCCCATGACCTGTCCATATTTGGAATTTCTAACTAATTTAAACTTATATTCATACATTTATACTTAATAAACATAGCCTATAAAATTGCTTTAACACTTTCAAACAAACATGTATACAATACAAAGAACCAATAAACACAATACTATTTGCAATATTTTTACGAAAAATAATTTATATTTACGTACCTGAGAAAGTTTTCTCACAGCGACAAAACAAAACGCTCTTACCACGGACAAAGGACTCGCTCGACTGACACGTCGAAACCTGTACGCGCGTATAGTGATTGAAAGAGATAGACGATCGCAGTTCCTTGCGTTTAGGAACATTTGTTTTTGAGAAATGCCGGTATTCCAAATTAGGGATACTATTCCATATTTGGTTACTTTCCATAATAAGATAAAATAGGTGGAGGCGCCACTTTCATTAGTGTATTGCGCCTTTACCTATAAAATATCACTATGTTCTCTCATGAGAATCATTAATTATTGTGGTATCATGGACAGATCCTGGCGACCTACAAATCACATCCATGATTTATAAATTTGCATCACAGATTCCTTGCGACATTAAGAGAAAAATACCCTTTTCTGTTTCTGCATAGTTCTGCTTGAAGTCCACCAGGAGATGATATCTTTACATGAGTGCAGTCTATTGCCCCAATCACATTTGGGAATAGAGAAATGTTGTAAAAGTCACTTTTCGCTTTATTTCCTTCTTCTGCAGTTGCAAGCATTTTCACAAATTGGGGTCTTAACTGGCTCATAGCTGCAGACACTTTCTTGATGATTCGGCAAGCTGTTGTCATATGTATACAGACGCGGTCAGCTGAAGATCTGAAATGCACCTGTTGCATAGAAACTTATTGTTAACAGGATCTCTTTTAAGAATCTTATAGATTGACTCCGCAACGTAAGTGGCTTTAAGGACTCCCCAATAGGGTATATGCATGTGACTTCAAAAAGCGAATTTTTTACGTATTTATATTTTATGATGTTTTTATTGTGAAATTTAATAATTGAAAAGAAGATAGGTATTTTAAATCTCAACCGCAGAATGTCTAAACGCAAAGCTATTGGCACATGCAGCGTGACGTCATACATTTTTGTATGGGCATGGAGTTTTGACTTTGAATTGACATAGGGGACTCGATAATCCCTGACGTCACAAAATGCAAGGGCAGCGTTTTTATCACCCGAAACTGAGTGTAGTTTTTTGTTTTTTACCTCCTAAGTTTTTTTTTGGCTAAAACGTCACTAAATAAAGAATCACAGGCTTTGAGACTATTGCATCTTGAATTCTGCTTCCGTAAATTCTTCGAATGGCTCTACTCTTACCCTGAACGTCCTTGATGGTCCAGGCGTATTTTTATCATCAAATTCACTTCTGCTGCTCACTGTTTGATCGATAGATTAGTTATTTTTTAAGTAAGGTAGTTTATAAGTAATATTTTTTTGCGATAAAACGATCCATGTGTTGTTTAATACAATAAAACCACTTTGGAGTACTAACTTGTTGATTTTTTAGTTGTACCTTACCTTATATTTGATTATTTCAGCTAATTAGAGCAAAATTACATAGGCACCTACCTAGGTATTAGTTGATCATTCATTTGATAAGAAAAATCCTTAGGTATTTAGCTTTCCAGAAACCCATAATAAAACTTTTAAATTCATTATGGTTATTAATACTAAAGTTATTTATTATTTGTGATCATGGCGCATGAAACTGTGCCGAAATATTGGAAAGCTCAAAATTCAAATCATGGTGGGTAAATATCCCGTTGTAAATAACTTTAGCAGAAACTCATTTTCTTGTTTGGCAAGAGATTTGCTTCAATGATTTGACCGACTTGTCAACTTATCTCTGTTCAATAACAAAGTCAACATTCAAGCAACACAAATGGCACTTGATTAGATATTTGATCATTAATTAGTTAATTATGAAGATGATTTGCGTTCCAGAAACCGGCTGTTAGGTCTCTTCCATATATGACATGTAATTATTTGACATATTTATTGCATAGCACATGGTACCTATACAGGTGATTAGTGTTGTGGGTATTGAGCTCATGTTTAAGTATCAAATAGCATGCATTTAATTAACCTATGGCTTCAAATTACTAAATTCAATGATGTCATAAAAATAACGCTCACTTAGCCAATTAAATAATTTCTTTTTGAATAACAGTTAAGTACCGTACTATAATTTTTTACACACATAGTCAAGCAGCTTTTTAGCCTTTTTATAAGCCTATTCAGGAACAAATATCCATGATTTCTTACAAAATTTTAGATTTCCCTGACTCATAGATAGTTCGCAAATTAATAGGTAAGTATTTTTATAATTAATTCCGCGATTCCCGTTGTAACCCTAAAAATGGTGTACCTATAATGATTGTTCAACTTGATAGTTTCTAATCTTTACATGAGTACCTACATTATTTTTAAATACCGGAATTTAAACATCATTACACTCATCCCGTGATTGTAGAGAAGGAATTATCAAATCTGTGTTGCTTCCACACTCGAACTTTAGGCAGATCGCTCGCCGGCCGCCGCCCGGCCGGCCTAGCACGGGGATTGCTTTCTAGGGTAGAAAAGAGAAAAATGACATCGCATCGTCATACATTGCGTAAATTATAGAAGTTGAAGGAATTAATTAACTAGTTTTGATGTCAAATAGAAGATAACTATTTAATTTGAAAACCTATCGTATAATTGACATTCCTAAATCCTTATTCCAACTCTACGTCTCGGGTGTCGTCTCTGCTTTTCACAAGACATTTTCTGCTGGTGCCTTGTCGAACAGTCGTCGCGTGAGAGTTAATGTTCCAGCCATTAAAACTGCCTTTGCTAAACGTTTCCGTAAGTTTGCCTTTCCTTTCATCTAGCGCCGGGTCATCAAGCATTGCAATCTGTCTAGCGCGCTATATGGCGTAAAGGAAAAGATTAGACGATGGCTGCTTACCCTTGACTACGATGCCACGAGGACCTCTTTAGTATCTTAGAATAAAAGTAAAGATTACTACGGTAAAATAATATTATCCAAACTCCCCTTTTCCACATCTTCTCCCTACCTTTTTCTCCTTGACCTCAATTCACTAACTCTACATAAATGTAATTAGTGACTAACTCAAATGTTGCAGACTTCGTGTTCCGATTTGTTTAGATTCACTTCACATAATTGATTAGTTTTATTTTAATTTTAATTTTTTTGTTTGTTTGCCCTGTATAAGTTACATTTAATCGCTACCGATAAAACTACTTTTGTAAACAGGCTTCCCGCGACACAGGCTTGCCTCGTGCGGGGGCCGCCAGTAATGTGTACCTATCTTAAGTAATATGGCAAATAAATCATTTTGTATTTTGCATTATTTTAGCTAATTTTATTTAATTCTAAAACAACAGAATCGACAGTAAATCTGTAAAATCTGTATTTTTGGCCAAGGAATCAGTTTCCACCCCTATATTCTGCCTGTTCCGATTGCTGCACATGAATTACCTATTTATGTTTGTTGTATTTTCAACAGACTCGCTCAAGACGTGATAGTGGATTCACGCTGCGAAGTCCGCGTGCCACAGCAAGGCGTGAGGCGAGGCACCGTGAGGCAAGTATTTTAATAACTACGACAAATGTATGACGACTTGGAAAGGATTTTTACGCGCCGGAGCTTTTTTAACCGACTTCAAAAAAAGGAGGTTCTCAATTCGTCTGTTTTAATGTTTTTTACCACAGAACTTTTGACTGGGTTGCTTGATTCTTTTTTTATATGAAAGCTGGTGCTTCCCGTGTGGTCAAATTTTAATTTTGTTCAGTTCTGATAATGGGTTCCATGAAAATTCATGAAAAAAACTGTAAAAATTGAAGTCTGTTCATAGTTTTTTAAAACAAAATTAACTATTTTAAATAAAGCGTCTACAATGTTTGAAATCGTTCCGTTTCGTTTCACAAAAAACATTAAAATGCTCTAAAAATAAATTGTGATAGTCCGGTTGATAAGGTAAAGGAATATTTTTCGCTTAAATAAAGCCATAGGCCATGAAAACCCTACTCACTTATCTGAAAGATTTTTCTTGTGCAACTAGCTAAGTACAATACACTACAAATGTTTTTATTTCGTTAACAAAATGATTAATTATCTTAACCACAAATTGAAGTATCGTCAGAGTTACGTTTTATAATAAAGATTTACTTGAGCAGAGATTCTTTGAGCAGAACTCACGTAAACGCTTAAGTAATGCTTGAAGAAGTTTTCACAATATGGGCCTAAGAATGACGGGCCCTACGCTACTCGCAATCAGCCTTTTCCTGCGACCCGCGATGTTGTCCCCACACCAAGGGATATCCACCAGGGGCGGGCAGCACCAGGAAGCATTATTGGCTTTTAACTGCTGGTGTGGGGACGTCCTCAACTCATCAGCTATTGGTCCACTGCTGGACGCAGGACTCCACCTGATATGGGCCTTATTGGCTTTAATTTCATGGGAGTTCATAATCCCCATGCTGGGCATGCGGGTTGGGGATCGCAGTTCGGTGGTAGAATTGTTCAGCAGAGGGCGCTTCCCGCCCACTGGTGGATATCCCTTAGTCGCCTCTTACAACACCCGCGAGAAGTTGGGGTGGTAGAAATTCTAAGCCACACGGCACACAGGTGAGGAATAAAATATATTAATTATAGTTTGTCTCTGCAGATACAATGGAGCTCTCGAAGGAGCAAAGGGTATTTGGATAGGCGTGCAGTATGATGAACCCAGAGGGAAGAATGATGGATCGTGAGTACTTTTCTTGACGACCTCTGTGGCGCGGTAGGCGAAGGTCCGCCTGCGACGCAAGAGGTTGCGGGTTCGATTCCCGCCTCGGGACAAATATTTGTACGATCTGCAAATATTTGTTCAGTGCGTTCTGGATGTTTTCTATGTATAATAAAAAATATCTATGTATGCAGTGTATTGTATCATGTATATCAGTTATCTAGTACCCATAACACAAGCTCTGCTTAGCTTGGGGCTAGATAATGCTGTGTGAATTGTCCAGCATTATTTATTTATTTATTTATTTTATTATTATTATTTTCACACTTTTTGTTCCATAATAACACTTAGCACATTGTGATGGAAACGTTGTAAGAGTCAGAGTCAGCGTCAGAGTGAAATTGTTTATTTCTTTAGACTTACAAAATAAGCACTTAGGCCCGTATCATTATCTTGCTCAGTCATCGATCTATGCTTGAGTAACGATTTTCTACGGAAAGCCTCGGAGGCCTGCGTCCAGCAGTTATATCCCAAGACCATGTAAGTCGTAGCTTTCACGGCTATTCAGACTGATCCATCGACGAGGGATTCAGTAGGCCACAGGGTTGCTAATATCTCGACCAAATGATGTGCGAAACTGCACACTTTTATTTTTTAACCGACTTCAAAAAAAGGAGGAGGTTCTAGATTCGACTGTATTTTTTTATGTTTGTTACCTCGGAACTTTTGACTGGTTCGATTTTCATGATTCTTTTTTTATATTAAAGCTGGTGCTTCCCGTGTGGTCTCATTTTAATTTGGTTCAGTTCTGACAATGAGATCATCATCATCATCATCATCAGCCTATATTAGTCCACTGCTGGACATAGGCCTCCCCTAATGAGCGCCATAGCGCCCTGTCATCAGCTTGACGCATCCAGCATCTGCCTGCAGTCTTTCGCAGATCGTCATCCCACCTGGCCGGAGGGCGTCCTACACTACGTTTGCCGAGTCGCGGTCTCCACTCAAGAACTCGTTTACCCCAGCGGTTATCGGTTCTTCGCGAGATATGGCCGGCCCACTGCCACTTCAGTTTGCTAATTCTTTGAGCTATGTCGATAACTTTGGTTCTCTGTCGGATGTATTCGTTACGAATCCTATCCTTCAGAGAGACTCCGAGCATAGCTCTTTCCATAGCTCGCTGAGCGACTTTAAACTGGTGGACCAGCCCTATCGTGAGTGTCCACGTCTCAGCTCCGTAGGTCATGACGGGTAGGACGCACTGATTGAAAACTTTCGTTTTCAAGCATTGCGGTATGGATGACGAGAAGACTCGACGTAGCTTTCCAAACGCTGCCCAGCCTAGCTGAATCCTCCTCTTGGCCTCCTTCTCAAAATTGTTTTTACCCAACTGCAGAATTTGCCCAAGGTAAGTGTACTCGGAAACAATTTCGAGAGGGTGGCCATGTACGACGACCGGTCCCGGATCAATGAGGCCATTGATCATGATTTTGGTTTTATCCAAATTCATGCCGAGACCGATGCATCGTGAGGCTAAAGCTAGGCCGTCCAGCATCCGGTTTAGCTCCTCCAACGACTCCGCCATTACGACTATGTCATCAGCGAATCGAAGGTGTGAGATGTAATCGCCGTTTATGTTGATGCCCTTACCTTTCCAGTCCAGTGTCTTAAACATATCTTCCAAGGCGCTCGTGAACAGTTTCGGGGATATAACATCCCCCTGCCTCACTCCTCTGCGCAGTTGGATGGGTTTGGACTGCTGGTCCTGTACTTGGACACTCATGGTCGCGGCGTCGTAGAGACATCTCAGCACCTCGATATAACGATAGTCTACTTGGCATCGCTGTAAGGATTCCAGAACAGCCCAGGTTTCGACAGAGTCAAAGGCCTTCTCATAGTCCACAAAGGCCAGACACAGGGGCTGATTATACTCTTCGGACTTCTGTATAATCTGCCTCACTGTGTGTATGTGGTCTATGGTGCCATATCCTCCGCGAAACCCGGCCTGTTCCGGTGGCTGGAACTCGTCGAGTCTCCTGGCGAGACGGTTCGTGATCACTCGTGAGAACAGCTTATAGACGTGGCTCAGGAGTGAGATGGGTCTGTAGTTTTTAAGGAGGGTTTTATCTCCCTTCTTAAAAAAGAGCACCACCAAACTCCCGCTCCACGCCTTTGGAGTTCTCCCACTGTGAAAGACGGCGTTGAAGAGTTTCTGTAGTTCCTGTATAACAGGGGCTCCTCCGGCTTTTAAAAGCTCTGATGTTATGCCGTCCTCACCGGGGGCTTTTCCATTTCTAAGCTGCCTCAGAGCTAGCACAATCTCGTCTTGACTGATGTCTGGCAGTTCGTCGGTATAGTGGCGTGTCAGGGTGGCTCTTGAATCGTGGTCGACTCGTTGGGGACGAGGGGCATGTGCAGCGTATAATCGGCCATAGAAATCCTCTATCTCGGCGGATATCTCCAGCTTCGACAAAACGGTCCTCCCATCGTGCGTTTTAAGCTTCGTCAGGTGGCTCCTGCCAAGCTGCTGAGTGAATACTTTGGACCCTCGGTTTCGCTCTATTGCCTCTTCAATGAGGCGTGTGTTGGAGCTCCGAAGGTCGCGCCGTACCATCTTCGCAATTCGCTTGTTCAGGTCTGACCTGTCTGAAGAAGTCGCTTGGGTGGTTTCCCGTCTTTTTGCCATCAGCCCGAGAGTCTCATCCGAGAGTTTGGATTTCTTGCCAGTACGCTGCTTTTGGCAGAATCTGATGCCCTCGTTCCTCAACGTTTCGACCAGATTGTGTAGGGTCTCGTCAGCGTCATCAGTGGGATCCAAGGCAATGAATCTATTCCCGAGAAGCTGCTGGAACTTCTCGGTGCCCGCCATGATCTGGATTGGGTTAGGTCGGAGCGTGGACTTCATCAGACGGTTTCTTTCAAGCTTTAAGTTGATATTCAGAGAGCCTCGGAGCAGTCGGTGATCAGATCCGGTATTAAACCTGTTGATCACTGAGACATCTCTAAATATGTGCTTGCTATCCGTCATGATGAAGTCGATCTCATTTTTAGTCACAGTGTCGGGGCTTCGCCACGTCCACTTCCTCTGGGGCGGTTTCTTAAAGAAAGAGTTCATTAAGAACAGCCCCTCCTTCTCAAGGAAGTTGACAAGCATTTGCCCCCTGTGATTCCTAACTCCATAACCATGCGAGCCTATTCGGGATTCGTTGCCAGTCCGGATTCCCACCTTGCCGTTAAAGTCCCCCATAACAACGTTGAAGTGAGCCTTGGTGGTGTTATGTAAGGCTTTGGATATGTCTTCGTACATATCCTCCACTTCATCATCCGAGTGTGCCGAGGTCGGTGCGTAAACCTGAATTACCTTCAAGCTGTACCGCTTGGACAGCCGAAGGATCAGGTACGCTACCCTGGTCGACACACTGGAGATTTCCTGAACGTTGTTAGAGAGGGCCTTGTTGACGAGGAAGCCTACGCCACCCTGGGATGTTTTATCACCCTCGCGAAAGTAGAGAAGATGGCCCGAGTCTAAGGTTACGGTGTCCTCCCCCTCTCTACGGACTTCACATAACCCCAGAACATGCCATTTAATGTTCTCTAACTCCACTTCCAACTGCGCTAGATGGTGATCAAGCCTCAGAGTGCGTCCGTTAAACGTAGCCAGGGTCAAGTTTTTAAGTAATGATCGGTAGCCTGCCGTAGCCCGGGGATTCTTAGCACCCCCTGCCCCGCCGTTACCATGGCCGCTACCATGGCCAGGAATAGCGAGGCGGCCGGGAACTAGGGGCCACTTTTTGGCGTGTGCAATCATTGGGGGGGTAGTGCCCATAATCCCCACGCTGGGCATGCGGGTTGGGGATCGCAGTTCGGTGATATTTTCGGTCTACGGGAGGCGCTGCTGCCCGCCCTCCGGTTTATGTCCCTTAGTCGCCTCTTACGACACCCACGGGAAGAAATGGGGTGGTGCTATTCTAGGCCGGCACCACACAACCAATGAGACAATGAGATACCATGAAAAAACTATAAAAATTGAAGTCGGTTTTTATAAAACTATATTTTTTAAAACAAAATTAATCATTATTCCCCATCGTGTTTGCACATTCAAGGATCCAAAAAAATAATGTTGTCTTTTATGTTCGAGTTTTTACCCATGGGAATCGTGAGTACTATAGTCCGCGCCATTTAAATTGAGAATAAAGTTCATTGACCTCAATTTGGCATTACAAAAGAAGAGGTCTAACCCAAAAATTACCAATTTTGCAAATTTTGGCCAAGATGTAGCCAGTTAAAATTATGAAGATGTAGCCAGTTAAAATTATGAAGATGTAGCCAGTTAAAATTCCGCGTGACGTCACTGCTCAGTATAAAATTGTTTCACTTTTTACTGAGCCGTGACGTCACTAACTTGATAACTTGAAACTCCCAAACATTGACGCGCTTTATTTTTGTAATTTTTTGTTTAATTGACAAAAAGAAATACATGTCCAATATATAACTCACGGACTAATTAGAATTTCTCAGTCGTCAGGCCCATTGTCCAACATTATTTATGAATCTATAAATCTAATAACTATTTTTAATTTCAGTGTAAACGGCCAACGCTACTTCACCTGCCCTCCAAAGTACGGCGGCTTCGTGAAACCGGTCTACGTGACTGTTGGAGATTTCCCCGAAGAGGAATTTGACTTAGAAGATGAAATATGAGTACCTATTTAATTATATTGATATCACGTTATGTATGCTTGAGTTCGAGATATGTATGCTATAATTATAATGTTATGTATGCTTGAGTAAGATATGTATGCTTGAATTTGAATGTAGTATGCGGCGAGATGAGTTTGCTAGGCAAACAAAAGGAAATGAAAGCAAAAGAAAAGGAAACTGATTTGTCTGCATTTATGTATGTCCCACCCCAAGGATTGGGTTACATCTTGAAGTGTACTCGTGCTTAAATTTATTTGTAAAATCATGTGAATATTAGATAATTTTCGGCGTGGAATAGATATGTGAAAAGCATTTATTATTGTTTAGTGGACACTCGCCCATTGTCCTATAGTCGGACACTCAGGTGACACAAAAAAAATTATGAAAAATACTTTCTACAAATGTTTTTAGTTAAAAAGTTTCTCTTATTTATAAGCTTGCTGATGTTATGTATGTATTACTTAATTTTTTTTATGTATTTCTTATGAAAGTTAACAAAATTAAATTTTATTTAAAAGATCACGAGGAAATAATATACAACAAAAAAAATAACAAAAAAAATAACTAACAATCATTTGCATTCCTCTCATATGTTCTCGATAATATTGTGAATATGTAAATTCTTTTTGTTTAGCGACGTAGTTGGCTAGATTAGAATTTACTGATAATAATTATGAAGTATATTTTTACTCACATTAAAAAGTTAAACACTGAAATATTTTTTTTATATTTTAAAAACCCTGTAGTTGAGAAAAAGTCCATCATTCATAAATAAAATGTATTTATTGAGGCTTGTATAAAATTGATAATATTGCAATTACTAATATTTCTAATAATATTAAAACTAGCATTAATTCACGTGGGTATCTAATTCATAATCACATAAAACTTTAAATAAAATCTGACTTTATTTGCATAAAAAAATCTAGACAAAATCGGCACCTACTCTAAACGTTAAAAACTAAAATCTATTTTTAAATACAGAGTTCTACATTATTAATACTTAAGTTTACCATATTTCCTAAAACTGACATCCAAAACGGTACAATAGCAAGATTAAGTGAGATTTTCATATCGGCATACATATTGACCCTCGCTCAGTAAATCTTTGTCTAGAGAAGGATCAGATTTACTTGAAAGTTATTGCTAAAGACCAATATTTATGCCGAAATGTTAAGTATAATTATTTAAGAACTAGAATGACTAGAAAGTGACTAGACGATAGCGTTTACATTGCACATTATAATCTAAATTCTATTTTGTTAATATTATGAACAGTCGTGGTAAAAATGGCAGATACTCGATGCAAAAACTGATTTTACAGTCACTTTCACTTTAAAATATACTCTAATTTACCAGCAGAGATGCTGAAACATGTCAAGCACCAAAGATCTAGTTTTAGAATCACCATAATACTCTCCCACGCGAGATGTAAGTGCGAATCATGCGAGCGTATTTAATTACAACATGCAAAGGGTTACATTTAAATACCATTTACATTTTCTAGCAAACGCGTACAAAAGCATACGTAAGTAAACTTATGTAAGTAATTAAATCGGTTCCAATCAAGCTTGAAACTTGACGAGTCAATAGGGTATATGCATGGATTTTTTTTATTGTTTTAATCGATTCTTCAGGTCATTATTTAACCGAGGAAAGATAAGACGCTCACTGAATTTCGCATTAACAAGGTAAAAAAAACAAATCAAAACTACAATCATTTTCGGGTGATAAAAACGCTGCCATATTGTCGACATGTTTATGTGACGTCGACGTACACACTTGATTAAAACCTTTGGTGACGACCTCGGTAGTGATCATCTCAGGAAAGAGGTTTTCCGAAAAAACTGAAAATAATCGACAATACGAAATGTCAAGTGGGCAGAATAGTGTCAAATCATGGTGCAGCAAGCAGAATAATAAAAGAAGAAATGTGTACAGTGATGTCACGTCCGCTCTAGTCAATGGCGTAGCGTTTTGAAATTTTGCGATTGAGATTTAAAATATCAATTTTTTAATGGTTAAATTCTACAATAAAAACATCTCAAAATGCAAAAATAAATATGTAGATATGTTTCTATATCAATAGAGAATACGTATATATTTTTTTAGCCATTTTGAAATCACATGCATATACCCTATTAACCCTTTAACGCAATGCCACAGGCTTTCCATGCCACAGGCTTTCCCAGTTCGAACTGCAATTTTTACCGCGAAAGTACATTTCTTGCTGATTTTGTTCCACAATAAGTGTAACAAGCTTCTTAAAACTTTATAATGGTAGCGATTATTTTGGCATCAAAACGTAAAACTTACTAGCCTAAAAATAAGTAATTTCATTTTTATGGGTCATAGAAAAGGGACAGCAACATTTATAAAAGGCGCTTGCGAACCATTTTCTTAAAAAAGTCGTATCAACTACTCCACACAGCTGTTCTGTGCGCCGCGCCGCACAGGAGTTTCATCACTTGTTACGGCTGTGGTGAGTCACACATATCTGTGTTTTCTTACCCGCCGCGCAAGTGCGGATTTACTCCTATGTTACGTTTGTGCGGAAAAAAATACATAGGTATGGTGCGATTTCAGCACCCAAAGCCAAAAAGGCTAGTTATTTTACGTTTCGTGCCAACAGAATCAACAACGTGATAATTACGAGTTATAATTTCAAACCTACGAGTATTTACTCCGCGGTACTGTAAAAGCTATCACTGAAAACACAGTAAAGTTCAAAGTCAAGTCTTTAGACGAGACGATCGACAGAATGATCGTGCCATTCGTAGTCGATCGAAGAATCGGCGACGGAAAACACCGCGCCATTCTCGGTTCAGATGGCCGCTTTCTCCGGGTAATTCGCATCGCTGACCCGACGAGAATGCGGCGCGCGCAGCGTACGTGGCTGCAAATTCAACGGCGGCAAGTTAGGACGCTCAATCCTAGTAGGAGAGGATACCAACGGCCGATTAATATTCCCTCTGCGTAAGGTCTCTATTCCGTTACGGAAGTAATCTTCGGTTCTCTCGCTGTAGCTTTCGATCAGCGGTGCCGGGTCTTCGTACTCCACGTTGAAATGGCGCGTGATGCCTAGATCTTCGGGTGGGCCGAGTTTGTATAGAGCTGGTTCTACGCATTCGTAGTGATGATCTTCGGTCTCGTCGTGAGGGTAGGTGTCGGCGACGAAGTGGCGCGTGCCTCTGGGTGTCAGCGCTGCCCAAAGGACGCGAGAGTCGATAGCGGCGCCGTAGAGGGCGTTGGAACCGCTTGCTTTGACCGCGCTGCTTTTGCAGCCGCCACGGGCGCTGTTGGAGAGAAGTTTGAAGTACCTGAGTACATTATTAGGTAATTTTGAAGGTCGTAATGCTATTTGGAGCTGAATATATAACTATTAAAGGCCGTGGATGACGTGTACGCTGGGGTATAGGGTAAGGTAATCAATCATGTAGGTATTGCTTGCAAGTCAGATTTCTGATGGATGACAATGAACCTCTGATGTAAGTTAAGTTTATAAAGAAGGATGGCAACACCCGCCCCTGCACGAATAAAAACAAACAAGGGCTGTGCAGACATGTAATAACTAATGACGGATAAATAATTTTTTAAAAGATTTTTCTAACCATCATTTACATTTGTAGCTGTTGGGAGTCAAAATATATTTTTATTTTTATTTTGTGCGAGAAAGAAACGCTAGGTAGCCGACATAAAGCTTAGAACGTGACTTCTTTTGTGACTGTCAATGTCGTAAATCAAGTAACACAAATTGAAACAACGACACTTCGATCAAATATACCCTAGATGCAACTTTCCGTAGTGAGACAACGCACAAAAACGGCTTGAGTTTACTATGCCTTCCTATCAATTGAGATATACATACATACATCTTAGGGATAATACTAAAAATCATCACAAATCCATTTAAATATTTTATTAATAATCAACCTTATTGCAGCAATCTAAAGTTTAGTTATCAACAATTACCTAACGACTTTTTAAGCTATTGCATAGCTTCTATCGCGGGCCTTGAGCGCGGGGACCGAATCCAGAAATTCCGTAACGAAAAAACCTTTACGTTTGTCTCTTTAGTTCAGCAACTCGCCTCTAGATGGCATTGCAATAGCTTTACCGCGGCAGTCCCCGAGTGCCACACGTCTTTTTTTTTTTTTCGTCAATGCCGCGGAGCAAAACGCTGTTATTGCTGTCGCGGTGGCGTCTAGTGAAATTAAACTTTATGTTCATAATACTTATATCACATACGACTTTAGGACATTCATATTACCCTTGTAAACTCTATTATGCGTGCAAAAGAGACAACTGCGAAGCAAAAATAAAAGGATATTATTTCTTGAAATACTAATTTGGAGATGTTAACTAGATTATTTCGTATGTTTATCACTGTAAGTATTAGTAAAAAGTACAAAACTTGCCAAAAATATGAATCCCATGTTGTTTTCTCTTTGTAAGGGTGATAGTTTTGCAACTTTTCACAGAACACTTCGGCATCGTTCCACTTGACGGTCGGCGCGACACTAACGGCAAAACAGTGCTTATTATAAATCTAAGCACTGTTTAGTTTGGTTACTTTTTGAGCGCATACGCGGAATCTAGGGTATATTTGATCGAAGCAATGACATTGTCTCCTGGCGAGTAGATTGATTTGCTGTTTACCTACTTTTTTTCAACGAAAATCTTAGAAATCGATACCACGGCATTCTCAGAGCCAAATCTCATCCAGTCTCACGTGAGATTGGGGAGGGGGGGAGGTATTCGAGCAAAATCCATATCTTTTATTAACGATGGTTTTTAAGGTTAGCGCAGTTTACACGATAAACCTATAGCAAAAATGCTGTCTACCTACATACATACATACATAACACTACATTTATATTCATACAATTTACCTACTGGTATAGTAGGTGCAGGTGGTATAGGATCGATCGATCGAAATAAAATAAGCGTGTCTTGTGTCAGATACAAGCTACCGATGAATATTTGATTTCTATAGAATCAAATCATCAATCATAATCATCCATTCCTGCGCATACGTGTGCCTAGTTGTTCCCACTCCCACTTAACACATACTCATTGACGATCATAAAGTGTTCGGTGTGCCGTGTCGGCAACAAAATGTGTCTACGTTTATGCAGCCCAACAGTCATATAACCTAAAATAACTTTTTTCTCCCAACTTGTAAAAGGTTTATTCTATTGATTTCTGAATCCTTTAGGTGCGTATTGTTTATTTTATAAGGCCGGGGTGATGCTCGTCGCCAAAAAAGTTGGGTCAGCAGATGTATGGAACCTTGCCATCCTTCTTTACTTATTCTGTAAATTTTTACAGTTTCTTTTGTCAGTAAATTTATATGATTAATTGATTATGTTGCCTAGTAGTTGAAGTTATATTATTTTTAAAAGATGTCTGAAAAGGCAGCATTCTTTGTTCGGCTGTATGTTTACTGAATTGAGGGCCGGTTTTTAGTGCTTCTAAACGAATCAAATTTTGTATTGAAATAGCGCTGTCGGCTAGATATCATATCACGCTCGGCGGCCAATTTAGCTTGACTCTAAATGCTATAAGCTCATAAGCAGCTGTATTATCCCTTAAAGCTTAAGTGGATTACGCTAAAGTGCTCTGTTATATCTAGGAAAATGTGACCGAAGTCGCTGTCAGAAGTTAGACTGAAATAAACAGGTAGGTAGCGTAGTTGTTGGATTAGGAAGAAGAGTTTATTTACATGATCATGATCCATAAATGTTTTTATAGATCATTTAGGTTAATACATAAACGAAATAAAAATATAACAGCCAAAAAATTTTAAATTATTAAAAACAAAAAGTACCTAATACTTCACTCAGTTTCGGTTGATAAAAACGCTGCTATGTTACCTATCCCTTGCATTTTGTGACGTCACGGATCATCGAGTCCCCTATGTCAACTCAACGTCAAAACTTCATGGCCATACAAAAATGTTCAAGTATGACGTCACGCTTCAGGTGCCAATAGCGTAACGTTTATACATTTTGCGGTTGAGGTTTAAAATATCTACTTTTCGATTATTAAATTTCACAATAAAAACATCATAAAATACAAAAAATATTTCTATATCAACAGAGAATACGTAAAAAAAATATTAGCTTTTTTGAAGTCGCATGCAAATACCCTTATTACCTATGAATGAAAGCGGGTTAACTACGAACCTAGTTTGTGCTGCAAGAACACCAACGATGATGATGGTGTGTCATCGTTGGTGTTCTTACGGAGAAGTTAAGAAGTTCCATGTTCAGACGAGTGTCTTCTTAACTGACAATGAGCTAGGAAGCCAGATAACGTTTAAGGTCTACTCTAGATACTCACTCTCTACACTTGAGGAGGAACAGAGCCAGCAGTGCTGCGATGCACAGCACGGCGATGCAGCACGTGATGACCACCAGGAACCAGGTGTCGTCGCTGCTGGCTGGTTCTGCAGACACAGTACATAGTTTAAATACTAGAAATAAACATAAACTTGATGTACCCACAATAAGGCTTCATAAAACTATATCGTATCCATTTTGAATGGAGCATAAACGTAAACAAACCGCCCATACTTAACCTAAAATTCACTTTGTTGGCGCGTCCTTTTATACGTAATTTACATTACTTGTCGATTATAGATCCTCCCTTCAATAAAAATTGCTTACAATTATATCTGAAACTCGACGCCAAGCAAGTGATATTTTGTTATTTGTGTGTACTCTGTTTACTAACATGCTTCATTCAAAATGGATAAACCATAGTGTATCTTTTAAAGGGCAATGTATACGCTTTACCAAAGAGAATATAACGCTACGACTTTACAATAAAACCCTTACTAAGCTGCAAAAAATATCAGTAAATAAATTCGAACGTCCAAACCTTGCTGTGAAAAAAGGATTACTATAAAATATCAGATTATATCTAGATCATAAAAAAGGTTGGGACGGATTTTGCTCCAACTCGAAAATTAACAACTAACAGGCTAAAGGTTTTTTTCGTCGTTTCTTTACTTAAGTCTACATACAGAAACTACTGTAATAAAAAATATCACTTTATTTCCGTGTCAGTGTAATTTTTTGGAAGTCAAAAAAAATTACCTACTTTAGACTTTGATTATAAGTCGGTTAGGTTTTTCTCTTGCTGCTTTGCAATTAGTGATGTCGAAGGAGTGAAGAAGATGCCTATTTCTTAGTTTTTTGTATTCAAATGCAAAAAAACTAAACTCTGTCTTGTCGCAGAGAATTCACAACAAAATGCGGGATTCGCGTCCATGAAAGTAAACCATAGAAAGGTTCGCTATTGCGGAACCCGTTGCAGTCGAGATCCGTACTAGTATTTTATTAGGTATCTGTGTCCGTAACTAGATATTTGCAAGTGTGGTTATTACCTGATTGTCAACTGTTCAATTTATCTACTTATTTGTTGCTATAGGAGGCATCCACTGCCTTTGCATAGTTTCTTAAAAAAATATTTACTACTTATAAAACAAACCACCTACCATCTACCTATTAACTTAGAGTACCTATACGGAGTTCGGAGGCATATAGCCCTACAAGACAGTTGATTGGTCTGAGAGTAACTTGCCTGGCTGGAACATAGAGTTCCCAGTATTAAGTAGACAGTTGACACTTGGCAGCGCGGCAGAGTGGCTTCAGGTTGGCAGAACTCACTAGGAAGGCACTATAACCCTAGCCTTACCGGGGTTCAAGGATGGAAGAAACGTTCCGGGTTAAGAATAGTCACTTCTCCGCCAATTCTTCCAGGCAATTTTACCAGTGTACACTTACCATGTCTGGGCAGTTCGTGGTACTCCACACCAGGGAACAGAGAGTTCTCCTCAGTATTGGGTATAGGGGGGCATTTAGCAGCGCGGCAGGGTGGCGTCAGGTTGGCAGCGCTCGCTAGGAAGGCTGGCAGCGGGGGTGGCGGCATGTGGAGGATCCAGTCTGGAGGTGGACCCAGGGACAGACATTCTGAGCCGCAAGACATTCTGCTGACAAGGAGAAATGTTTGGTTACGCACATCATAAGCTGGGTGCTTATGTCGCATACAAAAAAAAACATACCCCAGCTAATATGACAGCGCCACCTATTTTATTATATTGTTACGTTTAAATTGAATTTATGTTATTTGAATCTGTTGACATAATTTGCAGCTTTATGACAAATAGATCATAAGTTACTATACGAGTATAGTTACTCCAATCTAAATTCAAATTGAATGCTCGCGGGTTATTCTAAAAGTTATTAAGCCGAACAAAAGCTTGAGGTTTTTATTTTACCTACTGTCTTTTGTTTTGTTTTAAAATTAATGGATTTTTCCCTACAAAGGAGCGCTGAAAACAAGTTGCAAATAAATTGCATGTAACACCGCTCAAAAACAAGTGTGACCGCAAATATTTTGTTGCTTCGCGCCTTCTAAAAATTTCCACAATGGCTACGAAAACTCGTAGTTCCGTAGACAAATGCTACAAGCGCTACGAATGTCTACTAGAATCTGTGAGCTTAGGTACTCCGAAAAGGTTTTCATTGTGCAAAACCTTATTATAACTCTTATTATGTCGTTTGCATAAGCTTGTATAAGATTGTATTTGCACGAAAACGAAACAGTAACATCGATTTCGTTTATAAGCGTAGGTAGGTACGGGCCCAGTTTCGATAAAGCAGTAAATTTTTGCGTAGGTAGTACCCACACATATTTTTGTTAATTGTTTAAAGATTCTAGAGGTCCTTGTTTAGTAGTGGCATGACCCAGACCAAAAACAGGCGTAATAATTTCTAGAAATTACCTATATTTAATTGGAGAATTTTACCCCGAATGTTGATAGGAATCTGTTACCTACATAACATAAAAGCTTATTTCATACCCTAATTTGTAACACTTATAAAAACCTATCAAATTACACAATACAACTTACTTTTAGAATATATTCGGAATTTTATCACAAAATGGTTGCACTTTACACCAGTTTCACGTTACACTTGCTAAGCATTTGGTCCACGGATGCAGCGCGCAGGCGTGAGCTCCTACCAACGTACTTGCAAACCTTCCATAGACCTACTAAATTTTTGTCTATTTAACAACCATCGCTGGTTTTGTACAAAATTTCTCGTTAAGTATTGCACCAAGCCAGTGATGTAGAGTAAGAGAACAATACGATAATATCGCAAGAGCGAGCAGTAAGGGTGATTTTATCGATTCGCGCGTGCGTACTATCATTATTCGCAACCCCAACAAGGGGTGGATTGAAACGCTTTGTGTATTAAACTACTGTCGTCTCGCTCTTTCATATGGTGTCTTTCTTATAGGGATAGGGTGATAGTGATAAGAAATGTTGATTCCTTTGTTTACTATTCGCAAGGGATGTGATGTATGTGACTTCATTAGTCAAGATGAGGTATTGCTAATTTTTTATTAGACTTTTGAACTTTGATAGTGCTTTTTAATTAGAAAATTCTAGAAGTATTCACAGTTTTTATTACTAATTTCGGCTTAGCTTGTGTGGTACCTACATTGAAAAAACTTTGCCTTTGAGACCTCTGTGATTGTGTTTTATAAATCGTTTTCCGAAGACACCTAAACTTACAAATGGACAAATTTTAGTGAAAACATTGTCTCGACGAATTATAACGAATAACAAAAAACGAACTGAAAACAGTAACTTAACAAACAGCAAATACCTACCGATTCCAAATTATACATAGGTACCTACAGTGCTATTAATCACCACAGTCAATCAACAAAAATGTAAGCATCGAAGTCCTAAAATAGAGCCCTACATCGAAAACAAAGTTTCACAAGTTTCAAGAGTGATTATTTGATTGTGCTACGTAATTTTTACTTTTGATGGTTGTTGCATAAACTTTTACTGGCCCATTAAAACATCGCAAGCGAACCAGTATTTCGCCCCGCAATCTATAAGTTCGGTTGACGTAGTTGTTTGGCACGTTGGAGTAAGCTTTGATCATAAAGAGAACTGGTTCAAGTCCTCACAAGGAAGGTCTTTTTGCATGTACAATTTTTTTGTTTCAATAAAGAAAAAATGGATGAGCTAACTAAGTCTATTGCTGCAATTGAGCAACAGATTACGGACATCGACGCCAAACTCTTTTTGAATCACGAAGTAAGTTTACTTCAAACACAACTCGACGATTTAAAAACAAACCAGCAGAGACTAGAGAAACGATTAGACGATATTGAGAAAAGAATAAGGCACCGAAACATAGTTATTTTCGGTGTGCCGGAGTATGAAACAAGCTACATAGAACTAATGCAGCTTGTGCTAAATATTGTGAACAACGATCTACAAATACACACCATCTCAAGTGAAATAGAACATGTACGTCGCATCGGAAAAAAAGGAAAGAAGGCTAGACCTATAAACGTAGGTTTTACCACTTTTGGGAAGAAAATTTTGATCACGCAGAGTATGCATAAACTTAGTCAAACTGGCTTCTATATAAAAGATGATTTTCCACCAAAAATCCAGCAAGAGCGAAGACAGCTTCAGGAGAGGCTGAAATATGAAGCAGAGAAGGGAAATCGAGCGTTAATTAGGTACAATCAATTGATTGTCCTAGGACCTAAGTCTCCACCGATGAACAAACCCATCAAGAGGAAGCTACCTAGTGAATACGGGGCAAGCATAAACAACAAAGACGGCCGAGCAGCAAAAAAGAAGAAAGTTCACAACGAAAATAGAAATATAAAACAATATTAATATCTTACGACCGTCGCCTCCTCAAAAACGTTAAACACAAATAAAAATACAACAAAAGAAAACAAGCGTATAGAAATAGAGAGACAGAAGAGCATTCATTTATGCTAGAGTGTGATCAAAAAGAGAAGAGTCGTGGAAAGTGAGGGCACTCGTGTGACAATTTGACAACTTCTTCTCTGTCATTGCAGTACGACTAAAAGTGTTAGTTCATCAAAACGCCACGGCTCTTCTCTTTTTGAACAGACTATACCTGCCGAAGCAAAAATATGAGAACAGATAAAATATATGCAAGAAAAAAACGTGACTTACAACCTACTTACTGAAATTAAGCAAGATTGAAGCAGACTTAAAATAATGCGTGAACTGGAGGAAGCCTGTACCTGAATGGACCAAGGAATATCTATGTAATTTATAATCGATTAAATTTATTATGTAAAATATACCTACTATGTAATCATTAGGGGAGGCCTATGTCCAGCAGTGGACTAGTATAGGCTGATGATGATGATGATGATGATGATGATGTAATCATTGATTAATTAAAAAGGGAAGATGAGGTGACTAGTTTCTCGAAAATGGCAACCTCATATTGTGTAAAATTGTGTGCTCCCACCTCAGTCACTGTCGGACCGGCGGCACAGGCGGTCGTGATTCGCGTGAAATATTGTTGTCTCGGTCTCACTTCGGTCTTAGATACGTCTTTCCGTCTTTGTTCTTTTCTCTATTGCACAGGACTGGAAATATAACTGTGAGCGTATGTGTTTGCGTGTAGTTGTAACACATGCCAATTTTTTTGTAAGCGCTGGGAGAACGTAACCTATCTTCCCTTTTTAATCAATGCTATGTAATTGAATTTACTTCAATTCATTCTATTTGACATGAATTACAAATTAATTACTACTTTATGTAATAATAATGTTTAATGTTATCAGTTCGCTCCATTCGCTAAAGAACGAGCATGTCGAGCATTATTGTAACGTCGCTCGCACACCGGATAGCTGATCCATGTACCTACCTAACCTACCAGCCCCGTTTGTAGCTTCTAATTAAAAACTATAATAAAATCGGCCAAGTGCGAGTGACTCACGCACGAAGTGTTCCGTACCATTAACTTTATTACCATTATCGTTAGATAGGCCCTTTCTGTAGTGAGACTGCGCCGTGTTTGTTGCCAAACGAAGTTTGTAAGCTCACAAAATCGTCTTTGTCTCTTATAGAATCAGTGAATTGTGTGTTTTAGTGGTTTGTTTGTTCATAAAAGTTCGTGCTATTTTATTGCACAATAAAATGCAACAATAACAGTTAGGTTTATTGACAAAAACACTAATCTTATCTACTCATAGTGTGCGTGCGTCGGCATTTTATTAACCTACGAATCAAAACATGTTTAAGTCATTTCAATAGACCGCTGGGTTCCAGATCTCGACCGAATTATGTGCGAAACAGTGCACATTCATGATTTTATTTGAATCGTATTCTCACATTTAAGGAACCAAAGTAAAAAATAATGTATGTTAAATTTTATGTAATTCAAATATACCTACAAATGGTTTTGGGCAAAAGGGCTTATCTAAGGCACGGTCGGACATATACTTTTAGGAGGTTCTAAGCCAGTTTGACTAGCTTCCGTCCTCTTTGTTTTAAAATGGAAACTACGGAACCCTTAGGTACATAGATGGCTTATCTAACGATTTAAATCGTTGACTAAAACATATTATTTTGTGACGCTAACTTTCGATGTGTCTTTATTGGCTTTTTATTAGTTTTAGTAAAGTAATAACTGTAATTATGTGTTATGATAAGTAACGGCTTGACCTACGAAGAAGTATTGGGTTGACCATATTTTTTAACTACCTACATACCTACATAGGAATGTACCTTCATACTATACCAAATTTTTTTGATATAAATACTTTGATTGACGGATAAACCGAAGTGTGGTTTATGCCAACTGTAAATAAATGAAAATAAAAATGTGTAGCATAAATATAAATTTAAAATGATATTATAGTAAATAATGAATGATTTGATAACGTATTATTAAGGTTATGGAATTATAGGCTTTTTTATTTTTATAATACCTAAATATAATTGTTATTATTTTAAAAACTAATAAATAAATATAAGGAAATAGGTAAGTAAAGTGTGTCTACATCACAAGTTGCAAAACTTAGAGCGAGGAGTTGAACCAAACGGAGAAATAGCTCTGACCTGAACACAATATTTTATTTTTTTCCTAATATTTTAGTAATGTAAGAGTTAAGCTTATGTAAGAACTTCAGAAATAAACGATTTGTTATTATATGTTATTAAAGTTCCTAGGTTTAATGAATGTTATAAAATTAAATAAAAGTTAACATAATCCGATAGTGAGACTGATATGTAAAATTGCGTGTTACGATATAATAATACGAGTAAGTGGGTGCGCTATGGCTAAGTAAGTAGGTTGGAATATGCAGCTCGTATGTTAACACGTGATGAATTAAAAACTAGAAAATAAAAAAAAACTATCAAATCGGCCAAGTGCGAGTAGCACTCGCGGACGAAGGGGTCCGTACCACTATCTATAAACAACGGCAAAAAAATATGTCTCTTGTATGGGAGTCCCCTTAAAAAAATATTGTATTTTTTTGTAGTTTATGTTATGGCAGCAATGGAAATACATTATCTGTGAAAATTTCAACTGTCATAATAACTACATAATATCATAATAAACATAATATCACGGTTCATTCAGACAGACGGATGGAAAGCGATGTCTTTGCAATCGGGTCCCTCCTTGTCCGGTCTAGAACCCTAAAAACCAAGCAGAAAAACTTTAGCAATATGGCAAAATTATTTGCGAAAAAATTCATCATACTTTCGTGAAATGAAAGCAGGTTATTTATTTCAGCAATAAGGCCGCATAAAACTACGTAGCGAGATTAAATTCAGGCTACGGCTTCGTCGTTTTTATTTACCTTAGCTGCTACAAAATTTTAAGGTTTTACTTTGTAGAAATGTAGAGGCTTCCTTTTCACTTCTTTGCTTTAAAATGATCAAATAGAATTTTTCCTTGCTAGGTTCTTTTAGATCTTGTGAAGAAAATATGGAAAATAATTCTTATTTTACGCACCTTAATATTTTTTCTCTGATTAATACGAATATTAATCACACTAATATTATAAATGTAAAGGTTTGGAGGAATGGATGTTTGTTACCTCTTTACGCGAAAACTACTGAACGGATCGGACTTAATTTTTGCATACAGGTAGTTTAATGCCTGGAATAATAAAAATTCATCATTTTATCCCATAAATCAGTTTCCATGAGACATAAAATAACCATAAAATGATTCCACAGAAACAACGCGTTTGAAGCCGCGGTCAGAAACTAGTATAATATATATAAATTAATATAAAATTAGCATGTATAATTTACAAAAACATTATTTATAATAACTTAGAATAATACAGTGTAATGTGTAAGTACCTACCTATTTATTTGTCAAAACATTAGTTTAAAATATACCTTAAGCTTAATCTTGAAATAAATTTTAAGAAGGTTCTGTTTTGAGAATTATAAAAAAAAAACACTAGCCGTTCGTTAGTAGTAGTAAAAACATAAAAACATAAAAAGTCTTTATTTAGGAACATAATCGAGGTACAATAACAGAAATAGGCAGCGATGCATGATACAGTATAATACTGTGTCGTAGATCGCAACGCCCACCTCCGGGATTAGTTCGATAAGTTCCACGAACTGTAGTAGATATGTATATAATATCAACAAGTACTAAAGGCTAATAAGTAACAATTTTAGAAACGTCTGCCAATGCTACCCACGGCAAAATATAGAATACTCTGATTCATTATAATTACCAGCCTACATAATGATACGTAGAAGGCCTACGCCGTAGCAGGTGGTCTACGGAATAATGCCTACGCCGTAGGCCTCTACGAAAGCTCGTAGCATATTAGGTGAGCGAACCAATTATGATTAAGTTTTGGATTTTGTTGCGTTACACTTAAAAGGTGCATAAGTTTCATGAAAATTGGTTTATCTGTTCTAACGTTACAGATCGTAATGTACCATTCACAGCGAGCGTGATACATAAATGTTACGCCGAGTGCTAAAATACGCCTCGTTTGTGGAGCGCCTTCTTTCCCGTACCGACTGAACGAACGCTCGCTGTGTAACACGTTACATTACGCCCCGTAACGCCGGTCAGTACACCATAGGGTCTCTCTATGGCTAAGGTCTACATAATCTCTATGGTGGGTACCTTATAAACGCACCACAAAGTACTTTTTTATTGAAATGTACCAATTAACATTTTTATTTATTTATATCCCTATTATACCATTATTACCATTTATTATAATATTTATTGCTATAAAATGTGTTTTTGTTTACCAGTGTTGCCACCTTGTTTCGTTTGTATTCATACAATATTATATGTCTTTGTGTGCGCTGGATCTGTGATCGTGTCTGTCACTTATTCTACCTGGTTTTAACTGAAACTAGCGCTCCTTCTCAAATTACCTACTCTAGGTTTTTGTGTAGAGCAACAAGCTGAATCAGGACCTGTTAAACCTACACACACGCGCTCGTTTGCCTGCTGAGGGGGCTACTTAGTACCAAAAGGTACTAAGGTCTAACTGCCTACTTATGTTAGTTTTAGCTTTCCAATAATTGTTCACTGTGTTTGTTCATGTTACTAAGTAGTCTTTTATTTTATTTGTAGTGTAGTGTTTACCAAATTATTCAGTCTACTAATGTGTTAAGGTTGTGTTTTTAGTAGACAGCGGAAGCTGAAGCGTTTAGAGCAGATTTTTGATAACTTCTTTCTTTCTTTCTTCAATACTAAGAAAGAAAGAAAGAAGTTATTAAAAATCTGCTCTTAACGCTTCAGCTTCCGCTGTCTACTAAAAACACAACCTTAACACATTAGTAGACTGATTTATGTGCAAGCCATTAACAGTATTCCTATTTATTTATGAAGTAGGTTATTACGGCTTGATGGCATAGCTTTAGGTCATATGTACGAGCTGGAGACTGAGAAGTAATAGACCAGGCCTCAGCGTATACAGTAGGAGATGGCACACACACAGACACACAGTTTTAACACTAAAAATTATATAATGATATTGACAAAACTAGACTAAACTAATCTGAAAGGACTAAAAATGATGCCATCCATATAATTTAATAATAATCGTTACGATAGGAACAACTACATTTTTAGTACTGTCAAATTAGTTTAGTAAAGTTTTGGCGATATCTGAATAGATACCATTTCATGTCAAAGTCTGATGGCAAACATCAAAATACCGATTATTTAAAGAAAAATTTGACTATGACCTGCTCATACATTCACATTTTGACATTATGTTTCTTCTCACCAAAGAGAATATATTAACTACGTTCTCAGTTTCGCAATAGTAGCATGACTGTCTACCTTAAGTACGCCTAGATTCTCGGTCTACGGTAACAGTGCATTTTGTTTGAAGTGATTGAAGAACATGCTAAATGACAACGTCATAAAGTATCATCAGATGATTAAATATTTAAGGAGTTTTTTTTTATAAAGTACTCATAATATTATAAATGCGAATGTTTGTATGGATGTAGTATGGATGGATAGATGGATGTATGTTTGTTACCTCTTCACGCCAAAACTATTGAACGGCTGAAACACACTGGTAGTTATAATCCCGGAATCAAACATAGGCTACTTTTCATCCCATAAATCAGTTCCCGTGGGATAAAAGACACCGTTAAACGTTTCCATAGGAACAACGCGTGCGAAGCCGCGGGGCGCAGCTAGTATCTCAATAAAATCAAACGACTCTTTTTTTTACCGACTTCAGGGGGAGGTTTTACTGGTACTGGTTTCAAGTTTCTCTAAAGTGGCAACCTCAAATTGTGTAAAATTTTGTGCTACCACTTCAGTCACCGTCTGCGGCGGCATAGGCGGTCGGACTAGCGAGAAATATTGTTGTCTCGGTCTCACTTCGGTCTTAGGTACGTCTTTCCGTCTTTGTTGTTCTTTGTATTGTACAGGACTGGAAATATAACTGTGAGCGTATGTGTTTGCGTGTAGTTGTAACACATGCCAATTTTTGAGTAAGCGCTGGGAGAACGTAACCTTTCCCTTTTTAATAAATCAATGGTTGATATATAGAGGATGGAAAAATCACAACAACTTTGGTGATATCTTTGCCATTACTTATCGAAGTTTGATGATTCTTTCTTTACTGTCTAAAAGTTGAATTTAAGGTCGTACCATAAAAGGAATTTACGTGTGCGCTGAAAAAGTATCTAAAACTTCCTCTTCTCATGATAATTTCACTCATTATAATTTATCTCTAGCGGTTCTGTTGAACCATGCATTTGAACTTTCAATACAGCCACTCAACTTCAACTTCTTGTGATGCCTTCTGCGTTCTGCGGCTTCTGGTTTGACGCAATTCATACAGCCACTCAATTACAGCGCGATGTAAAATCCTACTAATATTAAAAGTTCTGATTCAGATATGGATTTAACGTCTGATTTCACTCATCTGTTAATTAGCTAATTCATATTTTTATTTTTATGCTTCCGACCGGTATTCATATAGATCAGTTGAGCTACCTGTAGATTGATTACGCTCCTGACTGGTAATGATATGGATAAGTTGAGCTACCGGTAGTAAACAATACCAGTCAGTAGTTCAGCTTCCGACTGGTATTGTTTTAGATTTTTATTTTAATAACCATATTATAATTATATATGTAGGCAGATATTACTTAACAATTTATTACTTATTTATTTTTACTTTCCTGTATTCGTGATGAATAACACAATTTTATTATAACTATAGTTTGACGAATTCATTACGGGCGGTTTAGCGGGTTAACTACGAACCTTATTTGTGTTGGAAGAACACCAACGTCTCCCTTAAAGAGGGACATCTTCAGGGCGAGTGCGGTTCTAGACGCACTCGTGCCGCATCCCTTCGAGCACTCGCAAATAAGGTTCGTAGTTAACCCGCTTACATCTGTAATGAAAAGCACAATGTTTACCTCGGGTGAAAGGAACTTATTTAGTCCTACGCGAGGGCGCTAATAGTTCGAGGGAAAAGGATTCGTTACTTTCATCCCTTGGGTAACAATGTACTATTTATGACATGAAGTTTATTTTAATTACAGGACATTTTAATAGTTAAGTAACACTTTTTTGACATTTATTTATTTAGATTTTTTTTGTCTATATTTAATGCTTCTTTAATGATTGTTTATAATTATTAAATTTCTAATATCATTTTATTATCTGTAATAATTTTGCATTCCTTGACGAGGAAGAATGTTATGGAGCTATTACCTTATATAAGACCTATTGTACCGACATTCCTGCATATAAATGATTTATTAAATTATATACCTAAATCAATTTTAGAAAACGGTGCATAGGTAAATTTAGGATATTCGGTTAGCACCTTTTGGGTACGCGATATAAAGGAACTTTAAAAACAACAATAGATACCTACCACTACACTTTAATCTGAGACTACTTCTTCGTCTAGCTAGTTCATTCATGTTTGATCTCGGCTCATAATAATTAGCCACCTGTTGCTTTGTCTGACTCAGCTCATAAATTGCTGAGCACAACGTCTGCACAAGGTTATCTTGGAGTAATGATAATTGATATACTATACTCATAGATGAAGCTCCCGTGAAGAAATTCTGGTCTACTTTGAAAAACGATAGACGAAATGGACGGGTTATACATGGCACGAAATGCAGGACGACCCGGAAACAAATTCTGTTAATAGCCAATCTTTACTATGACAATGGTAACAAAATCTAAATAAAAAATATTTATAGCCATATATACAATAAATGTACACTTAGAAAAGGTCTAATTATAAAATTAAACACCGACTATGAAATAAAGTGATATTTTAGATTTCCGTCATTTCGGTAGTTAGACTAACGTAAAGGCGATGAAGAAACCTTTAGCCTGCTAGTTGTTATTTTTCGACATGGATCAATACCCGTTGCAGCTTTTTTATCCTCTAAATAATTTGATAGTATATTGTACGCTTTTTTGCACAGGAAGATTCTGGCAATTTGTTTGAATTTATTTATCGATAATTTTTGCAACTTACTAGGTAGGAGTTTTGTTGTAGAAGCGTAGGTATACATTGCCCTTTCGAGTTGTGCAATGGGCACAGCAAGTTTATGTTTGTTTCTGGTATTAAAATTATGTTTATCGCTATTTTTGTCTTTAGCTATAGATGAAAGAGACTCTAGATATTATGTCCGGTGCTATTTGCACGGAGAGATCGATTGGTTGGATTTAGTCGATAAGGTCCAGTTCTCTGAATGTCCAGCCTGTCCATTTGGTCCTTACCATCTTGTCACTTTTGACACGATCTGTTGTTTTGTTGGGACTTTCGGGCGAAGCGATTAATGAAGTGGAATTTGACCCCTGTTCTCCGATCTTACCGTTATGAAATAGATTTTGACTTATTTTTTAGAGATCTAAAATTGAAGGTTTATGTGGTGATTATGCAACAGAAAATGGCTTCTAATTTCTGGCTGCCTTACTATGGTGCTCAAGTGCACATAAGTGAGGCCTATGGCCACTAGAGGACTAATAAAGGCTGATGATGATACCATGCCAGTTCATGTAAGTACCTAATCTAGAAAACAAGATAGAAAGATATTGCTTTATTCATCATCTAAAAATGAAACAGATTTTACATAATTAAACTAGAGAACAGCGATGGAACTGGCGGCCTTATAGATTAAATATATTTCTTCCGGGAACCAAAAAGCTTAAAAGAACGCACGCAGAAAACTCAAGAAAAAGCTACCTACTTAGTTCATATAATCTTCCATTCCTAGTGCCCAACTGTTCTTACAAAGAGTACCGACTTAAGTACCTACGGGATGCCCCGATATTAGGTACCTACAGTAGGTAGGTATACCTAACAACCTACGTAGACCTTTTCGCTGCGGTTTCTCTCTATTATTTGGGGTATTCGGTACCCAAACCTTAATTTAGTCTGACCTCCATTTACCTGGGTTTGATGAAATTAAACTTGTATGGCACTAAACATTTCTTTGTTAAACGCTTCCTGCACGCTAAGTGAGTTGGTGTTGGTGTTCTGAAAGCGGCTATTTAGCTTTTATTAATGGTTTATGTAGGTACATTGCCTGCTTACCTACTATGTTTTTAAACTCTAGGTAGATACTCACTTACTTGGTCGGTAGAAATAAAAATGTTTTCTAAAAAAAGTGAAAATGCAATTACGTACTTTGTTAGATACAATTTTATACAAAAAAGCAATTATTTCGTTAGGTACCTGAAACCTACCTTATTCATCAAAAAATATATTTACTTACTTAATATGAGTAGAGAGGTAGAGTTATAGGTCAGAAACATAGGGATACTCTATCTAGAGTCTAGTGTCTAAGTTTCTCTCATTTAAAAGAGGTAGAAAACCCTATTGAACATATATGTTTCTTACTAGCATTTAAACTACTATAGATTAAGACGCTATGATTTATAAACCTCTAGACTTCGCCAAAGACTCTAAGTGTCCTGTACCATCATAGGGAAATAAAAAGCTTTAACTTTGACCTCTTTATAAAAACCCTCTTCCACGAAACAACCCAATCTCCAAAAAATACAAGGCATCGTTCAAACGCAATAAATCTGGCCGAAGGAAAACAAACATTACATTATCCGCCATCTTGCTGACGTCAGAACATGGCGCCCCCATTGATAAAGGCGCCGTGTCGACCGGCGCGAGGGAGATGCGCAGAGCCCGTCTATATTACTACCATTGATAGGTTTAAAAGGTATTTTGAGGTAGCGATACGATTTTTATTTTTCTTATTCATTTAGTTTTTGTTTAATCTAAAGTTCTAGGCGATGCCGCAGAATCTTAACATGACCGCAGGCTAATTAATTTTTTTTATAAATTTAAATTAGCCTGCGTAACAAAATCAACTTACTTTATTATTATTTTTTGTTATCTGTACAGTTTTTCAGATATATTTGGAATATTGTGGTACTCGATGAAACTTATTTTACGAAACACAAAACCTGTCAGTCGAATATTTGTTAACATAGAGATAATACTTACTGAAAAAAGGCATAGTAATACATCTATTCGATACAGATTGATTAGAACCCCTGATGAAAGTGTGGTGCACGTGCACTGCACTTGGTTTGACTATCTAAAAATTTAACACCTTAGAATTATTGTTTCTACATTGATAGGTACTTCATGAAATAAAATAATCGGCACAAAGAAGATTTGGATCATTTTTGATCATGATTAAGGTTAATACATAATAAAGTAGGTACCCCCTTGAGCTCCAAAAGTCGTATGATATAAAAGTCGCTCTCTCAAGCCTACACCAGCCGTCCAAACTAGGCTGTAGATGCCTTGCCGCCGGCAACGACGGTCCTTTGCGCGCAAATTTGAATTTGGAACTTTGTTTCTTTTTAATTTAAACGCGTGATGGTTGTTTAGACCTTCTACCTCTCCTTGAAACAGCGGTACTTATTTTGGTGAGTTTAGTTTAGATGATCTAGATTTAGATTTCTAGAAATGAAATTAATGGTGACATTTGGCAACTATTGACCTCATCCAAATTCACTAAACTTGGAAAGCTTTTTCCAGAATCCAATGTTGGTTCGAAAATTATAATCGAACTATCTAAAAAAATAGTTAAAAATAATTACCTACCTAGATTAGTACTTGTTTTAATAGTATCGAAGATAATGCCGTTAAATCAAAGGTTATCGTGAGCGGTCCACAAGAACGTTTTAAGCGTTTTTGATAAAACTTTTTTCGTTTTTAATATACTTACATTATATTACAGTAGTTGATCTAACATGTCGGCAATATATTTTACGGTTATTTAGATACCTGTACACTCTTGTACAGTCTTTACATGCTTTATTGAGTCGTTTATATTCGGTTCTTATTTCACAGTCTACGAAGCGTAGCAGCGTAGCACTTGCTACGGTCTACGCGCTACGCAAGTGCCAAAACGGTGTAGCTAGGGACGATTAGGAAATATTTAGAAATAATACCAAGTTTCTTTAGTTACCTACTAATTATAATATGTATGTATTATTTTTTGACTTTACACGGGATTTAGATAGATAGATACACATTAATTTGCTCCTGCAATACACAGTACATAGGTAGTATAATTATAAACATTTGACAAAAAATATAATAAGCTGACAAGGAAAAAAAATATTGTTAAAAGTAATGAAATTGTAAGTAGGATAAATAGATCTAAGATTTCGTCTGCAAAACTCACATAAGATAGATAGATAGATAGATAACTCTTTATTGTACCACACAAACATAAAAAAAACAATACAGAAGGAAATGTACAGAATCATAGAAGTAAGTAATAAGTAAGTAAGTAATAAATAAGTAAGTATAAGATAAGTATCCAATCCAGCTATTATTATAATCTATTGAATTGCAAGACAGTATGAGTTTTCTTTTCCATGGATCGAGATAACGGTGTATCTAGAGACGATTTAATAAATATTTTGAAATAAAAGTTTCTTACTAAATTTAATTATGTTTGAATTATTTTAAACCTGTATTTAAACAGGATATAAGATTTCGTTTGCAAGAACCCGTTAGATACATATCCAATCCAGATATAAGCTATACTCAACTAAATTGCAGGTAATAGGTATTTTCTATGGATTGGGATGTCATAAATATCGATTGCTATGGAACCATTCGTTCTTTTATGATAATGTGTACCCAGCTTTACTGAACACTTATACATCTTTCTCGATCTTATTTTCTGTCTGGTACCTACATGCACGACTATGAAATACCCGGTTTGTCATCTTAGAAAATCGACGAAAGTTTAGACTTTTATCGAGCTGACAATGTATGTAACGAAGAATATTCTAGATGATCTTTCCATGTACTTTATTGAAAATAGTATTAAAATTATAGATTACCACCGTTATTCTTCCTACTTTACTTTTGATCACGAAAAAACACGTGTAATACCCCCGAAAGAAGCATGTAGCAAAATGAAACAAACTCAAAATAACCGCTTACATGCATCATGAACTCGTCAAACTACGAATGTTTCTATAGTTAAATAAAACTAATAATACTTACAATTTTCTTTATTTGACCTAGGTAATTATGTAAACTTTAGGATTTTGAAGAGGTGGCGCTCTCTGCTTTTTGTTTTTTAGGTATTTCTATTGTATGTGTCATTAGATACTGCGTTATGCTTCTGTTTTCGTTGTGCTTTATATGTTTTTTTGCCTCTTCAAAATCCTAAAATAATAATATTTAAAAACACAAAATCGTAAACAAGCATCCCAATACGGCTGGTCACCGCGGGAGAGCTAGACCGAAACCCTCCAGCTCAGAAAACGCATTCAACATTCAACGTTTAATATTTTATATTTTGCTGAATGCCAATGGAAGAAAAAGAAGAATAATTTAGATAAATCAAGATAAAACGTGGCAACTTACCAGGACAACGCTAGATTACAAAAAAACTGCGATTTTAATGTACATTGAACTGGAGGAGGCCTGTACCCGAAAGGGGTCCAAAACAACAAAAATATGTACTAAAATTTTAATCGACGTAAGTTTTATTTAGTTATGGAATGAATGATTGTAATAGAAACAAATTTATGATATCTAGGTTGTTTTGTTTAATTGAATATATTTCTAAAATAATAATAAAATTTAATCAAAAAAATAAAATAAAATTCAATCTGGGTAGGTAATTGTTTAATTGTATTTTTTTATTCATTTTGTTTGACTTTAATTTGAAATACTATGTTTAAAAGCTATATTATTATTTAATTTATATTATTTTTTAGTTATTGATTACCTACTGTACACGATTATTATTACTTATGGTTTTGGAATAAATGGCTTTTATTATTATTATTATTATATAATTATGTAAACTTAAACTCAAATAATAATAACCCTAAAAATAAAGTCACTTAGTTGCCTGAGTATGTCTTTACCTAGGTAATAATAAATTATCAATAGGAGGTCAATATCGCCAGAGGGCGCTTGCGGCCTAACATTGGAATTCTAGAGCAACTATCAAAACAAATAAAATTTTAATATTCTACGCGAGTGAAATAACGTAAAAACTAGCAAAAAACACTTTTCCATGTACAAACCTCAAGTGAAATTGTTTTCACGGCGGCGAACAGGCTAATAACATTATAAATACAACACCAAAACCATAGTGAAATTGTGACACTTGCTGGACTACTTTTATGTTGGTAACTAAACACTATCAACGAAACCGTGAGTAATTATGGAATTAACACGAACTGCATCAACACAACACCAGAAATCCCGATAATCTTTTTATCATAACGCATACATAAAGTGATAAATCAAGAAGCCTACTGTGATACTGTTTCTTGTGCTTACCCACAATTTATTTATTGTGAATGCAAGCCGTCGTCGTCGAGTTGATGTCCCGCAAATAGACTAACTGCAGTTGACTCACGCTCAGTACATTCGTTAATTTCGCCTCACAACGAAAGTAGACCAGTGGCTCAGTTGTAAGTGTGAATGGCTTGTGTTTGGATGACAAGCGTTCGAATCCCCTAGTGACCACTAAACTTTTTGCAATTTCTTTTTGAATTTAATTTTGTTTTGAGGAAATTCTGAGTTGGTATGGAGAATATCTGAATGAACCTGGACTAATCAATTTTAATTTAAACAATGGATACAAATAGCAACATCACTATTAGGCGTTTCCGGCGTTACAATTCGGAAATGGATCTTACACATCTGAACAGTACCTTATCTAACAATTCCGATTTGATTTTGGACCAATCAATGAGAAGCGCACAAGATGCCTCGGTTTGCAATAATTCCCGCGTCATAGAACTGGAAATGCAGATAGAGGAAATTATGCAGAACCTAAATATAGCCAACCAGGAGGTGGAAAACTTATCGTATGAAAATAGCAATCTTAAGAAAGAATTAGACCACTGTAATTTGATAATTAAATCGCTAAAAAACTTGCAGAGCCCGAGCAGAGAGAAATTAACAAATCGTTATCTGTCCCCAAGTTTGATTCGCTCATTTATGTTGCGTGACAAAGATGACAAAGATAACAAAGAAATATTACCATGTTTAGACGCAGCAGTTCAAACAGATAGGCTTACGTCGAAGGCGAACATGACAAATAAAAAACGCTGTAAAGGCATAAAACTCGCCATTAAACAAAAAAACAAGTACTCGAACAGAAGCCTTTTTAGAAAATTGAGAACTAAAACCAAGCAACTAAAAAAACTAGAGATTCAATTAAAATGTGTTTCAAGAGATAAAAAACTAATAGAACATAAAATTTTGGAACATGAATTTTCTTCGAAGATCACCTTACCAAGGAATACACAGAAAACTACAGACACAAGTAACTTAATCATAAAGAATGCAACAGAGAAGAAACAGGTGAAAATTTTTTCCGATGGGATAGGAAGTGGATTAGCAACGAGACTGCTAAATCAGGCCAGCTCGTTTAACATTTTTAACTATTGTAAGCCAGGAGCTTCCAGCTGTTCAGTGCTTACAAACTTTCTTGAACGTAGTAATGGTCTTAAGGAAAAAGACCTTGCTGTTATACTAATTGGACAGTACAATGAGACAAAAACGGAGAAAAAATATATTGAAATATTGAAAAATATCTTAAATAATGATGTAAGAAGATTCAACATTCTGCTCGGAAGCGTTATCTATGACGGCAGGCACGACTCTACAATCTACGCGATTAACAGAGAGCTCGCTCGCTTAGCAGCTGTAACAGAGAACGTTAAATATATAGACTTAAATTACCAAAACAAGCGTACAATTAAAAGTTTCATATATAATGAAATTATGACCGCAACAAATAGCTTTAATAGCTCTTCAAGTTTAAAGTTTGTGAAAACCACTGTGAATCCTGACGATAGCTCAAATTTTCCAGAAGCATCGAAAATCATAATAAATGGCTAAATATAATTCATGCCAACGTACAAAGTATAGGAAACAAATATTTGGAATTAGAGCTTCTGACTGAAAATACAAGTTGTGACATACTGTGCCTAACAGAAACATGGTGTAATGAAATTAAAGTTAATTCAATGACTATCAACGGATATAACCTAGCTGCTTTTTATAATAGGACAATGTTTGAACATGGCGGTACAGCCGTATTTGTGCGATCTGGATTAGAATATAAAATAAGACACGATCTTACAAAACTTAGTTTTGAAATGAATTGCGAGGTCGCGGCCATTGAAATTAAATTTTGTAAATTAATTGTTATTAGCGTTTATAGGCCTGACTACGATTATGATATATTTGAAAATGTAATGACTAAAATTTTTGAAAAAACATGTAGTGAAAATAAAAAACTTGTAGTGGCTGGAGATTTTAACTTAAATGTACTGACAGATAATAAATATAATAAAAAACAGGTTCAACATTTTCTAAAGTTACTGGACGAATTCAAATGTAAAATTATACTGAACGAACCTACTAGAATTAAGAACAATAGTGCTACATGTATTGACAACTTTATAGTAAATTTTGATTGCAATTTTAAGAATCACATTGGAAAAGTACTGGATGAGAAACTATCTGATCATAATGTTATTTCATTAAAATACCAGGTTAATTCTTATAAAAGTAAAGTAACTAGTTCCAATAAGACGACGCGAATAATGTCTGCAATCAATAAAGATTACTTCCACTATTTATTATGTAAAGATTTGAAGGATGTCAGTTATGCAGTGGAAGTGACTGAGAATGCGCATGAGAAAATGAACATAATTATGGAACAGCTGAAATTTTGCTATAATACGGCATTTCCCTTAAAAACTGTAAAATTTAATAATATCATAAACAAAAACTTATCAACTAAAGGTATTTTAACATCAAAAAGTAATATACAGAAGTTAGAGATTTTACAACATTTACACCCTTGCTCTATCAGAAAACTTAAAATTAAAACACAGAAAAAGGTCCTTAAAAGAGTTCTTCAAACAGCAAAAAAATTAAATAATTCATCTAGAATACGAAACTCTACCAACAAAATTAAAACAACATGGAAAATTGTCGGAGAACAAGGAAAAAGGCAATCAGAAAATAGGTTTAAAATAAATAAAATTCGAAATCTCAATGGCCAGTTAATTGTAGGTTATAAAAATATATCTAATAACTTTAACCATTTTTTTAATAACATAGCACGAAATATAACAAATCATTTAAATGTAACTATCGAAAATTGTAACCAATACTTAAATAACCAACCCTTGACAAAAATAAAATTTAATAAAATATCATACGTTGAATTGAAAAAAATTATAAATTCCATGAAAAATAAGACTTCTAAAGATATCAACGACATGGACCCTAAACATATTAAACAATTAATATTAAATAATGATAACATATTAGGAATAATTTTGAAATGTTTTAATGCATGTATTTCACAGGGAATTTTCCCGGATTGCTTGAAAATAGGTAGGATAACGCCGTTGTATAAAAAAGGAGAAGTTATTGAAGTAGGTAATTATAGACCGGTATGCATCTTACCAGTTCTTTCAAAAATTTTGGAAACTGCACTAAAAACTAGAATCTTGAAATATTTTGAACAAAATAATCTATTCACAGAGTGTCAATTCGGGTTTCGTAAAAATAGATCAACAGAAATGGCAATTCGAAAAACTGTATATTTCATACTAAATGCAATGGATAAGTCGCAGAAGGCCTCCAGTGTCTTCTGCGACTTATCAAAAGCATTTGATTGTTTGCGCCACGATGTGTTAATTCATAAACTTCAGTTTTACGGGTTTGAAGGTACAGAGCTAAAGATTTTAGAATCTTATTTAGAAAATAGGGCTCAATTTGTCAGTGTCGCTAATGTCACATCGGATAAGGAACACAGTAGGATCGGAGTTCCTCAGGGCTCTATTTTAGGTCCTCTACTATTTTTGATTTATGTAAATGATTTGTCAAATTGCCTACCTGACGGAGTATTTATTACACAGTTCGCAGACGACACACATGTAGGAGTAAAAGATATTAGGACTGAAATGGTTGTAGAACAGACTAATCTTGTGGTAGCTAAATTAAAAAGTTGGTTTGAGAATAACGGTATAGTTCTAAATGAAAGTAAAAGCATTGTTATGAATTACTCAACTAGGAAAGTAAATAAGGACGAAATAAAAAATGAAGTAAAATTTCTGGGATGTACTTTAGACGCAACACTGACATTCGACAGTCATATAGACAAACTGTGCAAGCGGCTGGCCAGTGCAAATTATGCCTTATTTAAGCTTAAGCCTATTATAGAAAGAAAGACCCTAATCTCGGTCTATTACGCATACTGTCACTCGATGATTAGCTACGGAATAACAATCTGGGGGAACGCTACGCAGGTTAAGAGGGTTCTCATTTGCCAAAAACGATCTTTACGCATTATTTATGGATTATCGAGATTAACGTCGGTTAGAGCTTTTTTCAAAAAAACTAAAATTATGACAGTCATATCCATATTTATATACAAATCTCTATTGGAAATACACTCAAATAAGGAAGAATTACCAATGAAAATGAACTTACATGGTTACAATACCCGGAACAAGAAAAAATTAGTAGTACCTCAAACTAAGCTTGTTAAAACTCACAAACAAGGCATATGCATAAAGATTCAAATGTATAACAAACTACCGCTGGAAATTACAAGTCTTTCTCTAAATCTATTTAAACTAAAAATAAAATCTTTCTTGGAATCACAACCCTTTTACCACATTAGTGAATACTTAAGTTGTTCTTTTTCTGATCTGCATTCTTAGTCGAATTTTACATTTAATATAGGTAACTATTATTTTCTTTAATACTGCATACTTTATTATATACCATTAATGTAATAATAATGTCAACATGGAATAATTAATTATGTAATGTTTAGAATTATCTTACACATGAATGTATAAATTGACTTGCCAATGTTATTTAGTGTAACGAAATGGTGAATAAATAAATACTGAAATACTGAAATACTAGTACTTGTAGGTAGGTACACCTAACTAAAATAAAAAAATCGATTAGGTACAACTTTTCTAAATCAAATAAACAGTCATAAAATATCGAATCAGTAAAGCATTAGGGCATGACTATTTGATGACCAGTCGAAATACGAAAGAGAAGATAAAACCGTGGAAATACTCGTAAGTAAAAATTTATCATAGATCTTACTCGGATGGTCTGGCTTATATTAATGGAAGTAATTTACGTGGCCTGTGTGTGAGTTCCAACATCTGTTCACTGGCACTTTCATGGCCAACCTGGTTTTCACCCGTCATTATGAATTTACAATAAGTCAGAGTCACAAAGTACAGTTTTACTATATAAATGACTAGAGTCTGTTCAAAAAGAAAAGAGTCGTGGAATTGAGGGCGCTCGTATGCCAATTGACAACTTTTTTTGCGTTGACAATACTGCTCTACGACTAAATATCAATCGGATCATAAAAAAATATCAACCAAATAAATAACCAATATCAATCAAATAAATATCAATTGCAGTACGACTAAAAGTATTAATTAGTCCACCGTAACGCCACGACTCTTCTCTTTTTGAACAGACTCTACCTAATGCAAAATACGTCATTCTCGTTATGCCTGTAAACATTAGGTAGTAGGTATGTTTGTACATGATCCGAAAAATATTCTAATTAATTTGTATATTCGTCATTTTATACCATCCTTCATCCCTGAAACATAATTCGAGATAAAATAATTTACCCAATCTCTTATTTTTTAAATTCTTTTCTCGACTTTTTAATGGTCCATATTAAACAAAGAAAATTAATTTTATTTGAATTTTTTTTTGTAAAATGGAAACGAAACCGCCTTCTTTCAATAATCATATTGAAGGGTTATTCTTCCTCTATGGCAGAATGCGTAGGTACTTTGCGTTTGCGTAACAAAGACGTTAAAAAAATTGGTAAACATTTCTTGGTATTGTTCCTTATTGCGCTTCTTATTCTACCTAATATGATTGTTCATATAAGTACATCGCATGAAATCTCACTTCTTCTGTGTCTGACATTGATTCATATATAAAAGACTTCGGGGTAGAAAGAGGGGTTAAGGGGTGAGGGTGGTAACAAATTAATCCAATTCACAACAGCTACTTGTTTGACGAGTTACAAGTTGTCTTAAGAGCTGTTTTTGATTGCGACTTCAAATACGTGTTGTATTTAAGGAGATTTGATTATATTGGTTTTGGCAGGCTTTTGACCCTGAATTTAACGGGTAGAGGTAATTTGCTCGAACTGTTTAATGTAACGTTTATTTTTCGAAGCTCGAAATCTGCTAGTATATTTATCTACTCTGTCTATCATCTACAATGTACCTATGAGTGCACCAGTATTTCTGTCTTTTTAATCGACTTCCAAAAATTTTGTTCAGTTCTGACAATGGAATCCATGAAAATTCATGAAAAAACTATAAAAATTTAAGTAGGTTTATAGTTTTTTAAAACAAAATTAATTATTGATAATTTGTCTCTGGAAAAAAACCGATGATTGCAACTATAATATATGTATATCTGTCTTTTTGTGAATAAACCGATGTGGGTCGATCTTGTTCTGTCTAGAACAGAATTTGACTACATTTGGTATTTGCCTAGAGCTTCAATTAACATCTAGGTACATAATGGGTTGAGCACTCAAATCTCCTAAAACACAAAATGACTAGTGCCACAACATTTTCATTCGTTCTTCATTAACATTTATTCATGAAAAAACCGCCAAGACTATTCCTGAAAAGTATCAGGAACTATAGAACTCACCTGCATGCGAACAGAACTCTGATTTAGTAGCAGATTTTAGGATGCTCTGCTAACTTCATAGACACCTAAGTCACCTCCTGTTGTAAATAGTTTACGTAACCGTGGCAAAACATGCTCAGATCGCTATAAAATGTCCATAACCTAAATTATCTATAAATAGGGTAACCACTAAAAAGGTTAAGCTTAATTTACAGATAGTGCTACTAAAGCTTTGTGATAAGATAACACTAGGCCACCTGTTGGAAAGAGTTACCCTATATCCGTGCCAAAACATACACTCAGATCGCCATAAAAGATATGGCCATGGCCTTGTTGGGCAATCACTAGAAAGGTTAAGCTTTACCGATAGTGGCACTAAAGCTCTGTCCGCCCCCGTTGAGTGTCTAAAGCTCATTGTCGACTGTTCATTGCAGCAGTGTCCGTACGCCTTTGTCTGGAAATAGAACATACCGGCACAGAGTTCCTTTGTTTTACAATCTGGTCCTATTTTCAGTTGTAGACTTACATTACAAGAAGGGTTATTAATGTTACGGTTACATTGATTATTTATTGTCTTTGTTAAGGTCACTTCGTACAAAGATATAAAGGTACCTGCCCACTAGCGTAAACGGACACGTTTTGCCATGAATACAGAAGGTATATTAGGCACATACCTGGCTGTCTAGATACTTACCTTACTATTACAATTTAACTTATGAGTATGTTTACTTACTTATATGTACTAACTTATCAGTGTATAGCTGTGTGGTGCTAGCTTAAATTTGCACCACCCCAACTCTTCCTGAGGGTGTCGTAAGAGGCGACTAAGGGATATCCACCCGGGGCGTTCAGCAGCACCCCTCGTAGAACAATTCTACCATCTAACTGCACCACCCCAATATGCACCACCCCAACTTTTCACGTGGGTGTCGTAAGAGGCGACTAAGGGATATCCACCGGGGGCGTTCAGCAGCACCCCTCGTAGAACAATTCTACCGCCTAACTGAGATCCCCAACCCGCATGCCCAGCGTGGGGATATGGGCATAACCTCCTATGAGATAAATTCCAATAAGGCGCTTATCAGGGGGAGGCCTGCGTCCAGCTGTGGACCATTATCGGTAGGTTGTTGAGGTTGAGGTTATGAGTATCAAATAAGCATTTTTCAACGAGTATATTAAATAAGTATACTTAACCTTAATCAATAAATTTTAATGGAAACAATAAAGAATTAAAGTTACCTATTAGATAGAAATACGTAATTTTATCAATTTTTTCATTTATAAATCAACTTCAACTTATATCTCAGTATCTTTTTACAGCTGTTTCGGCCATCCACCGTCTAGCCGAGTAAAAAACTCGAATAGATTGGACTCGACTCGACTCGATAGTAATCTAACTTCAAAGTGATTTGTGAATGTCGATCGAAATGCCTACGTGACTATCATTATTTATTTGGGGCTTTCAGATCGACTGAAAGGTTTTTAGCCTTGATGTGATGAATACAAAATGTAATTACTACGAACTAGGCAATCGATTAGAATATAATATTTTCTTTAATTTAGTAAAACTACTAGACTCAGACCACTTTATTTTTTTATTTTTTAAAAATATATATATATATGATAAAGAGACCCATTGGAGTCTCATTACATATTAAAGTTTTTGCAGCTAACGCTATCTCTTGTAACCGTTTGTGTGGGAGATTTTTGTTGAGATTAGAAAATGGCTCCTCTGATAATTAATAATTTTATTCCATACAAACTTTTAGATAGGTATTCGAATCGTCACTGCATGCAGCGGTTATTAAGTTAGACAGATTGAATACTTAAGTAGGTAACCTGTATTATGTATTTCTTTAATAAGGCCCATACACCAGCGAAAGTGGCGCCCCCAACTATTTTATCTTATTATTACGTTAAACGCAGGAATTTTTAAAAATCCTACGTTCAGTTTATGGTATATATTATGAGTTATTTATTAATGCCTCTGTAATAGATTCATTTTGTAAAGCTTAGGCAGAGATACGAAGTTGCGCTTTTTGGCCACCAAACTCTATTTTCGCAGCTCCTCCTAAACTATATAAGATAAAATTATTAAAGATGTATTAAAAAATAGCTTATAATAGATACCACAAACTAAACGTAGGATTTTTAAAAATTCCTATGATAAACGTAAAAATATGATAAAATAGGTATCGCTGTCAGATTGGCTCGGGTATCTTATTTTATTTCTACGACAGTAAGGCCCGTATTATGGAACCTTGCTCAGTCATCGGTCTATGCATGAGTGACGCTTATGCCATAGAATAGCGTTACTCAATCATAATTCGATGACTGAGCAGGCTTTATGCTTATGCTTACGGGCCTTAAAACAACAGAATGTGTAATGCGATTTCTGTGCTTAAAACCCTATAAACTATCTACAAAAAGGTGCCTCGTCCGAAAAAAATTACTGTACAATACAATACAATACTTTTGCCCTAAAAACCGATATGAAGTCAAAATAGTACATGTTGTATTGACACGCACGAGAGGCATTATTTATTCAGCTTTAAGTACTACCATATATTTGTCGTGAAATAATAATAGCCTTTGGGAAAGTATGTTTCGATTCTTTTGATCGTCCAATAAATGGTGAGTTTCTAAAGTCACAGATAATTATATACTATACCTAAAGTCAAAGTAAAAAGTAATTGGTAGAGTCTGTTCAAAAAGAGAAGCGATGTGGGAATGGAGGGCGCGTGTGTGTCAATTGACAACTTTTGTTGCGTTGACAACACTGCTCTGTCATTGCAGTACGACTAAGGTTTTTTTCTTCAGTTATTCCGTGATCATGGCGCATGAAACTGTGCCGAAATATTTGAAAGCTCAAAATTCAAATCATGGTATATGCCTCGTTGTAAATAACTTCACGACTAAATGTTTAAGTTCACCGTCACGCCACGGCGCTTTTCATTTTGAACAGATTCTACATATACTATAAGATATAGAAAACAGAGTTTATGTGTGCTTATGACTTTATCTTGATAGATAATATGAGAAACGTCGGAGGCATGTTTGATTTGGGTTGGGATCGATATAGGTAATGTAGATTTGTACTTACTTAGTATATTTCGCATTTGTGTAAAATAATATAAATGCGAAAGTTTGGAATTGTGTATTTTTGGATAAGTGTATGTTTGGGCGCTACCCCGACTTAAACTAGCGCCGCCACCTACTTTATCTTTTATCAGTAAAATTTTCAAAAGATGATAATGATAGACCAGTTTGTGATAAGATAAGAGACGAAAATGCGAAGAAATGCGATTTCACTTGGTTGCCATCAAACTCTGTTTTCGCATCTCTTCTCCCTAAACTATACAAAATAAAACTATTACAGAGATATTAAAAAAGGCTTATAAATGTATCATAAACTGGCCTATTATTTCTTGAAAATTCCTTCGTTCAACGTAATAATCAAATAGAATTGATTCTGTTTTAAAAAACTATACATCGACTTCAATTGAATAGTTTTTTTTTCATGGACCTCACTGTCAGAACTGGACCAAATTGAATGGAACCAAACGGAAGGCACACCATGTTTCAAATAAAAAAAAATAATGAAAATCGGACCGACCACCTGTAAAAAGTACTGAGGCAACAAAAGTTAAAGTCGAATTGAGAACCCCCTCCTTTTTGAAGTCGGCTGATTATAGGTGGCGGCGCTAGTGTGCATCGGGGTGCCGCCTTAACACATTGAACTGAATGTTTTAATCCCATAAATCAGTTCCCATGGGATAGAAATGTTAAAATATAGATGATTTAACATTTTTATCAATACGGAGGATCAGCCTCCATGTATATGCGCGGAAACTAGTTTGAAATTCATTTTTCATCACTCACACTCGGTAAGTAGTAGGTTGGAAGTTGCCTGGAAAGCGGGATGAAAGTAATACTCTTCGTCCCTAGGGACTACTTGACAAGTAGTGACAGCTGTAAAATATCTATTGAACCATGTATTCGAACTTTCTATAACTTCTTGTGAGATGCTTCTGCGTCAGGTTTGGTTTGACACAATCGCGCGGTGTTAAGTAAATTGCCATATTATAATTTACTTTTAACTATTTCTTTATACTCCGTATAGCAGACAGATTGTATTATAATGAGTTCATCTGATTCAGATAAGCATTTAACGATTTCACTCATCTGTTCATTAGCTAATTCATGTTTTTATTTATATGCTTTCGACCGGTATTGATGAGCTACCTCTAAATTATTTACGCAAGACAGATATTGATATGGATCAGTTGAACTATATGCAGATTGTTTACGCGTCCGACTAGTATTGATATGGATCTTTGTTTTTAATAACCATATTATAATCATATAGGTGTTACCTCGCCGTTTATTACTTATTTATTTTTACTTTCCTTGTATATATTCGTGATGAAAAGCAGTGTTTACCTCGGTTGAAAGTAACTTTTTTAGTCCCTGGAACTTTTAGCCAAACCCCGTCTCGGGACTAAATAAGTTACTTTCATCCCTTGGGTAACAATGTTCATCACAACCTTCATCACATACTTTAGCTTAGGAACGTAAATATTGAACAAGGGATCTTTTCGTCTTCACGCTCGTGCCTTCCAGTCACATTCGGACACCTTACTTTTAGGTAAGAAGATGCTGCCTTTTGTGTTTTAACACCTCTACTGCGATTACGCTAAAAAAAGGATAGATCTTTGGCAGGGTAAGTACAAAAACATTTTAAAAATCACTTATTTTTCTAAAAGAAAAAGGGAAGGATCGCAACGAACTTGAAAGCTCCCAAAGCTTTCTATCGAATGTTTATAAATAGGCTGGGGACATTAATAATGTCCGTGACCTTGGATCGATCGGCTCGTCCATTTCGAACCGATAGCTGTACGCGTACCTACGCGCGAGAAATACTGCCATATTACCGTTTCGTAATTAAAAATCTAATCGTAATTAAAAATGTACCTAATCTAGTTTTAAAGATACATAAACCCGAGAGTAGTATGAAATTAAAAGCTTCTTGATAGATCTATAAATGTAAAAACTAAATAACTTAATTACAAGTTAGTTACAAGTTTTAAAAAGCCTATGGCTTAAATAACACTAATTGTTTTATGATGTATTGTTTCTAGGTTTATTAACTCACACTGGAAATGTACTACGAATATACTATTTATATTTAATAAAGAACTTTTAAAATTGAAAAAAAGGAATTACCTACACGTGTTTCGTTACAAAAAATATAAAATGTTGAAGTGACAAAATAACAGTTTTTTTAGAGAGAGAGATAATTTATTTTACCCAAAAACACTTAAATTGATTGGTACAATACAGATAGGTAGGTAACTTAAAACAATCTTACTAACTAGGTACTCACACTAAATAGAAGGTGGTAAAGGGTAAAATGAGTCCCTGCTTCAGCATGTTGCATTGTCGCGTTTTTACTAAATGTAAAAGTAATTATACAAAACAAAACTTATTTAATAAATATACAATCATACTTATAACAAAACTTATATAAATAATCATATATATATATTTATTGTCTAATATACCTGAAACAAAACATTCAGTTTTGTACTGCTTACTTTCTTTTGTAAAATACTCAAATTTATGTTAAATAATATCTTTGTCACTTGGAGATATAATTTTATAGCTTATGACCACCTTAGTGATATCTTTGTCACTTGGATATATAATTTTATAGCTTCTGACAGACACATATTATATTGCGCGTGAGTCCGACTCGCGCTTGGCCGGTTTTTTATTTTCTAAACCTGTGAATCCGCCAACTCAACGAGCCTGAGGGAGAGTTGTTACCACAGATCACAGAAACTGTTGTTACCCTATTTTTCATAATGGTCTGCTAACATAGCTACTAAGTAGTGTTATTTCTCACTCAGACATATCACAATAGAAGAAGACAGAGCAATATTAAGCAGTGTGCTAAGTTATCAGACTATTATGCATAAGGGGGTTAGTATTTTTCAAATAAAATATCACAGATTGTCACAAAAGATTTTAACCTTCTGTTATTACTCTGTCTGTACTGTACCTACCAAAAACATCTGCCTACACCATTACCTCCTACCATTCACGTACTAGATAAATATCGGAACAAAAACGTCAAATTCTGCGAATCAAATCAAAGGAAGCTTTTTCTATAATCCCTACCTGCGTAGTTTCAGTAGAAATTGGCGAGAGTACATTACAGAGCTTAATATAGCCTCCATTTATACTAATCTACTGATCGCTCCTGGCCGTGACTTCACTTACGTTTACTTGGACGTGGGATGTTCGCTAAAATGTGGCAAAATATTCACGGGTACGATTTTTTTAGGTTAAGGATGACTGTAGTCAGTCATCCTGTGTGCTGACAGAGTGTAAGCCTGTTCAAACGTCAGGAAAATAGGTAAATGAAAGAGATAAGTATCCGTAAATATATTTAACTAGCTGCGCCCCTTGGTTTGCACGCGTTGTTCCTTTGGAAACGTTTAAATGTGATTTCTATCCCACGGGAACCGATTTATGGAATAATTGATTTTAGAATATGGAATAATTTGATTCCAGGATTTGAATTAACTGTATGCAAAATTTCAGACAGATCCGTTCAGTAGTTTTGGCGTGAAGAGGTAACAAACATCCATCCATCCATCCATCCATCCATCCATACAAATTTTCGCATTTATAATATTAGTGTGATAGCATTGGGGGACAGTATCGCTCACGTCCGTAGGTGTTGAACCTCTGATACCCTACACGTGTCCTCTGGGTGGTGCTAAGAGCGGTACTCTGGTGGTAGGCTTCGGCCGTGGCTTGTCACCACCCTCCGGACTGGGCCAGTCCGTGAAGCAACTCTGTTGTGTTTCGGAATGTGGTCCGGAGTAGCCATCTTCTAGACCTTCGTGATACATCGTCGGCCGCATCTTCGCTTTCCATCATGTGAGATTGCGGTCAAACGAAGGTCTATCTCTAATAAAAAAAAAAAAAAAAAAAAAAAAAAAGATAGCATATCATTATAAACAGCATTCAAAAGTCCATCTAATGAGCTTATGGGTTTACGGATCCCTCTTCTGGGCAAATACCATCTCACCTCAACAGCCTTTATTCGTCCACTGCTGGACACAGGCCTCGCCCCGATAAGCGCCTTATTGAAATTGAATTACCTGAATATGCAGTTTACGGTTGTTTTTTGTGAAACTAACAGACAGAATTACACATTTTTATTTTCGCATAACGTACTCACATCTACAAAGCTTAATGTATTGTTATTTACATGCGATATTCTATATGTTCTTGTATATGTAAATAGGATTTTCGAAGGTTGCCGGGTGCCAGCGTATTTATAAAGGTGCTCTTAGAAGTCTCGCGGAAAAATACGAAGGCCGTTTCGGGTATTGTATTTAAATCTATTAATAATAAATAATAATAAGCAATCTTTATTGCAGGAAAAATGTAGTTATATTACAATAGGTGTTTAGAAAGTTCTTAAAATAAAAATAAAAACTAACTACTGTATCCTGCAATTGGCGGTCTTATCCCTTGCAGAGATATCTACCATACAACCATTGTGTATAAGGCACCTTTATGTCAAAGGCTACCTATGAGCTTGTTGTATCTAGCTGTGTGTTGGCCTAAGCCAGTGTCAGTGAGTCGGACACCATGCGGTCGCTCACTACCCCCGAACTATACCGTGTCCATTTTGAATGAGGCATAAACGCAAACAAACCGCCCATACTTAACCTAAAATTAATAATTGCTTACAAATTATAAAAATTGCTTACAATTATATCTGAAACTCGACGCCAAGCAAGTGAAATTTTGTTATTTGTGTCGTATTTTGTTTACTAACATGCTCCATTCAACGTGGACAAACCATCGTTGGCACTGTATCTCGGGTTGCCTTAAACTACTCGCGCCGGCCTTGACAGTTAGTCAGGCTCAACTTTAAAAGTTAGATTCGTTTAGATTACCTAAGACAGGACACAACTCATATGTGTATCGTTTTTGACAAACTCAAACTCGAACGATACGTCAAAGGTCCATTTCAAAATCCAAGATGGCTAACATTTTTAAATCGTAGTCTCCACTTTTGGTTATCAATTCCGATCAAATCGAGGGTGTTGCTTAGGGGATAAAGGGGAATGCAAATAAAAGAAATAAAAAACAATAATTGTGCGATCCCACTAGAAGGGCCTATATGAATGAGCGGGTGCACACTTGCTATTGCTGGATTGGAGGAGTCGAAGGTGAAAATGACGTAGAATTGATAGATGGTTCTGTGAAAAGAGCTTATATTTTTCTATTTACATTTACATTTCACTGTTCACTTGTTTGTATCCAAAAACTCAATGAATAAACCGCCGAAACGCTTTTATGCTTTATATGTAAGTAGGTCCTTTCTAGATAATTCTACGCTGTTCCAGAAGCTATACCTATCTCTTTCTTTATTCCAGAATATTTCACTATCTTTGTCTTTCCTATCGATTTGTTCTAGAACGTTTGACCTATATGAAAGGCTAGGTTCTAGAACATTCCATAAGGTTCTAAGTCCTTCCATGGATTTCCAGAATGTTCTACGGCCTTCCTTAACGTTCTACAGGCTTCCAGAATTTTCCAGAAAGTTCCCGAATGGTCTCGACTACTCCAGAATATTCCATAACCTTCCAAGGCTTTCTACGCGTTTCTTCACGTCTCTCGAAAGCTCATCTAGAATGTTCGACTGACAATGCGTAGAAATAAAATCTTAAAACTAGCTTATCCAAATTAATCTACATCTAAGTATATCGGTCGCCGACAGTATTAAAGTAAACTATCTTGCTTAAAACTATTAGGTCCTTACATATGAAATTGGCGTTTTTCGTACTGGCCACTTTAATCACAAATTTCTCCTCTTTGGTAAGGAATTCCAAATTCAAATTTGTACAGCTATAGACTCATGTATTTGTGCTTCGATGATCGTCATTCATTTGTTTTTTTTCTTCTGCTTTTTTCTGTTTGCGTCACTCATTTTACAAAATGGAAAACTTAAAATATCGCATTATTTACGAGTACGAGTTCCGCCGTGGCACTAGTGCTGCGGAAACAACTCGAAGGGTGAATGTTGTGTATGGCGGTCGTGTTGCAAAAGAAAACACAGTTCGTTTTTGGTTCCAACGTTTTCGTTCTGGAAATTTCGACCTGCAGAACAAGCCCCGTGGACGGCCTGAGACTCAAGTTGATAATGAAGAGTTGAAGGCTATTGTGGAAGCGGATCCATCGCAAACAACGTCCGAGTTAGCTGCAGGCTGAGATGTTAGTGATAAAACTGTTTTAATTCACTTGAAGCAAATTGGGAAGATTAAAAAGCTTGAAAGGTGGGTACCTCACGAATTGACTGAAGCAAACCGGCAAACGCGCGTCGACTGCTGCGTTACATTACTAAACCGGCACAATAATGAAGGTATTTTAAACCGAATCATTACCTGTGATGAAAAATGGGTTCTTTACGATAATCGGAAGCGCTCAGCGCAATGGTTGGATCCTGGCCAGCCAGCCAAATCCTGCCCCAAGCGATAATTAACCCCAAAAAAGTTACTTGTAAGCGTTTGGTGGACTAGTGCCGGTATTGTTCATTACAGTTTTCTCAAATCTGGCCAGACTATTACGGCTGATGTCTTTGTCAGCAATTGCAAACCATGATGGAAAAGCTAGCGGCTAAACAACCTAGGCTGGTCAATCGCTCCACGCCACTGCTGCTTCACGACAACGCTAGACCACACACTGCGCAACAGACGGCTACTAAATTAGAAGAGCTTCAATTGGAAAGTCTAAGACATCCTCCGTACTCCCCGGACCTTGCTCCAACAGATTACCATTTTTTTCGAAATTTGGATAACTTCTTGGAAGGGAAAAAATTCAATTCCGATGGGGCAGTCCAAACCGCCTTCAAAGATTTTATTGATTCCCGTCCGACTGGTTTTTTTAGTAAAGGGATCAATGAACTACCTATAAGATGGCAAAAGTGCATAGAAAATAATGGTTCATACTTTGATTAATTAAATATATTATATTAAAAAATATTCGACTTTTTGTTCCTCCCATACAAAACCATATGTAAGGACCTAATATGTAGACGTTGTCCTGCAAAATAATTATACCTAATATAATATAATAATAATTAATATAATATTATGTATATGTAGTGTACACAGCCGCCACCGAGAGCTGCTTGCAGCTCGCGCACTTATACAACCTAGTTTAAATCTATTAGGTACCTCAGTACACTAGATATTATTGCCATCGCCTGACCCATGGTTTTTTTGCGAATATGAATTGATTTTCTGACTGTCTTAACTATTTTCTATCTACCATCTTTGTGCCTACTCTAAGTATAAAATTTTAAGTAAGAACCCTTTGCTAAGCACTTAAAATCGTTCGTGCTAACTTTAGGTTTGTCTAAGCCTAAGACAAACCTAACATAAGCTTTAAGGTATTTATCATCTTTGTACCTACTTCACCTAAGTATTAAATAAGTAAGAACTCAGTGCTAAGAAGTTAAAATCGTTGGTGCTCACCTAAGGTTTTTCTAAGCCTTAGATAAACTTTAAGGTACTTTAAGGCACATGTTAACCAAGTTATGTAACGTGGGTACCTAACATGACTACGACTGATCAATCAGAATTCGGGCGCTATGGCGCTCATAACGGGAGGCCTATAATGTCTAGACGTGGATTGGTATGATGTTCCTACATAAATAAAATTCTATCAGTGGATTCCTGTCAATAGCCCAGCAACTTCTATTGTATTACCCATTATGTAAAATGTGCTGATGGTTTCCCTAAAAATAAATAAATACATAAATAAATAAAGGGCAGCATTTGTAAGCAATTTTTAACCGCCTTCAAAAAAGAAGGAGCAATAAGAAAAGGTGTTATTGAACACATTCTTAGTTTAAGCTCTGTTAGCAATTTAAGTTAAATTTAAATTACTCATTAGCCCTCATTGTGGCTAGATTGTAATCATACTAGGGCTCATTCTTTAAAAATAACTAATTAATGTGCACTGTATAAAAAAAAAAAAAATAAAAAAATAAAAAAAAAAAAAAAACAAAAAAAAAAAAAAAGGAGGTTCTCAATTCGACTGTTTTTTTCAACTCAGAACTTTTGACTGGGTGATTCGATTTTGATGATTCATTTTTTATTTGAAAGCTGGTGCTTCCCGTGTGGTTCCATTTCATTTGGTTCTGACAATGGCTTTCATGAGAAAATTATAAAATTAAATCAGTATATAGTTTTTTTTTAAACAAACCCAATTATATAACCTAAGTACCTACTATAGATTAGATAAGTTATTTGTATATGGTAGATATTCATAGTTATTAAATGCTTGATTTTATTTCATTCTTTTTTATTTACATAAAGCTCTAGAGAGCTAGAGCAGGGTGGGTACCTTATACTTTATAGGAAGATTTAGTAAAAACAAATTAGTCTCATATATGTTCATTAAAACTTTTCTTCTTTTCCATTGGAAGTTCCAATAAATCCTAGAGAATAAAATTGCATTACAGCCCTAGCGACAGGAACCGGAGATAATGTGCATGACGTCATTCGCGGCCATCGATTTATCCCGAAGCGCAGTTCTATCAGAGACCTGTACCGCTATGTAGGTAGGTTAGGTAGCTACGGCGCATTTTAGCTGCGCGTGTTGTCGTTTGTTTGACTGTTGTTATCATACAAGGTATAAAATAGCCGTTTGGTGCCGGCGGCATAGAATTTGCACCACCCCAATTCTTCCCGTGGGTGTCGTAAGAGGCGACTTAGGCATATCTTCTGGGGGGCAGCAGCGCCCCCTGCAGAACAAATCTTTCACCAAACTGCGATCCCCAACCCGCATGTCCAGCGTGGGGTTTATGGGCATTACCCCCCATGAGTTAAACACCAATAAGGCGTTTATCAGGGGGAGGCCTGCGTCCAGCAGTGGACCGATACAGGCTGTGGATGGATGGATGGATCATACAAGGTATGACTACTCTACCTACCAGTATAGTATTATATTATCTGTTACTGTAGGTAACTTATCCAGATATCTGTAGGTTTAATCCGCATTATTTTTTATTATGACAATTCGATCCTGTTTCGTTTCGGCCAATTGGTGTACTCACACTGAATGACCGAATAAGTACAATCAGATTTATAGTACACGTAAAGTGTATAAGTCTGATTGTACCGTGGTTAAATTGCACCTTTGTCAAAATGTTTACGACATTTATTAAACCAACTAGAAGTAACACAAGGGATCACAAATTTAATCCTACTATAAAACTTAATAACTAGTGCACTCTAAATTACAGGTAGCCACAACCTGCGCAAAAAATAAGCCATCACAATCAAACAGCTAAATTAATAATATGTAGCTCATATGCAGCAATCATAAAGTGATTATACATAATTTTTAAGGGCACGAGTTGGTACCTATTGTATCTGTGTATGTGAATCAGTGATCAAAATGTGTACCTACCAATGAGTAACTGTTACAAAGACCAAACGACAAATCATCAGCATGACAAAATCCGCTAGTGCGAAAATGAATATGTGACAAAATTGGACCTACTGAACCTGAAGAGATAAATGAACCTTCCTTTTGAGACGTTTGAGAGAGAGGAAAAATACATATAAAACCATACAAATCTCTAAAAGAGTTGGTTCATCCTTTTATTTGCAAATCCTCTTCCCCGAGCACATTTGAATAGATAATTGCATTAGTGAAAAGAGCGTGGGTGGATTCATGCGAAATTTACTCTCCTAATCGAATTTCAGAGTTCCGAATAAAATGAAATGTTTTGCCCGAACTTTTGGAAAGTCATTTAACAATTCAGGTGAGTTATAGACGAGTTTAACAACTGACATGGCTTAGTGGTGGCACAGATAGCATAATACTCTAGCTAGTAGTTCTTGATTCACGGGCGGTGGGTTCATAAAACTCCTCTCAATTGTTAACAACACACCTACCATATACCCACTACCCTTCGTTAATACCTCTGGTTACTATTACTACCTATGCGTTGGATCTTAGAAAAGCGTCATATTTTTAGCAATGTACCTCAGTTTGGGGCATTTTAGCAGGTAGGCAAGTTTATTTTAAAAAATGCGTAGTATGAAAAGGTCTATTTTCAGGTCGCTATTTTAGGTATATTTACAGGATCATTAAAAAACTTAATGCAAAAATAGGTATTTATATTGGATAGGCAAAATGGCAACACGTTTTTCTAAAAGTACCTAAACTGAAAATGAAAAGACTTGCTTAGATCAAATATCATTTCATAAACCTATTTTCGTATTAACCGCGCAATTAATTTGGGATCCATTATGAATTTACACTTGACGTAATATTCGCAATTAAATTACCAAACCATTTAGGAGGCTCTGCGTACCTATTTTACACAGAAACATTAATACCACTCGAATTATTGTAGACTTGGTATGTAGTGGGAATTCAGGTCAGCTAAAATGTCAGCTAAATATGTTAGATAGGTAGTTGCTTCTTCAGATGAAACAGTGGCCTAGATTTGAAGCCGAAAAGATAAAGTTTTAAACTCGACTTGTCTATTTGGGTCTATGTCTGGTCTGAGCATTGTAGTTCTCAAATAGATGAACCAATTTTCATTTTGTTCGTATAAAAGATAACTTGATTGATAGTGTGCTCTTAGCTTAGCTTTATTAAAATCGGTAATGGTGTCGATTCTGTTATTTTAGGATTCCTAACCTAAATTTTAAGATTCCTAAATTTTCTATGCTAGGTAGACCAAAAAATTATTGTATTCTCTATAAAGGTCCTTAAAATACCTATATTAGAACGTTTTCCAAAATCGCAAAACCTCTCTGAGTTGAGTGGTTGGGATTTAGCTGTGAGCTTAATGTCTTTTTCTAAAATGTTATTTCAAAATACTTTTTTACATGGGTCAAACAGCTCATCCATTTGTTTGAGAAATCGTTTAGAAATTCAAATCCGATACCAGTTTAAAATCGATAAATTTTAATCATGATCTAATTAGATGCCTGCTAAAATTAGTTAGAAGTTTCTTACCATAGCTAAAATGTAATGCAAATAATAGTGTTAAAGCTACTGAAAACTAATTTAAGTTGTTTTAGATCTATTAATTTTAATTTTAGAGCTGTTATCCTTATTTTAAACCCTTTAGTTTCATATTTCAAACATTTAAAATGTTACGCAAGGAATATGGTTATAGCCATTTTAACTAAATTGAGTTGTTTTAGATTATTAGCTTAATTTTAGTGCTGTCATCGTAATTTTAAACGTATCAGTCAAATTTTTCAACCATAGAATCGTTTTTATCTATTTGAAATTCCGAAATCCTAATATAAGCTAATCCTAAAACAACAGAATCGACACCAATGCCAATCTATTGTTATTATACAAAATAAACAATCACGTTCGTCTAGGACCCAAATTACTAAAGACTATATATGTATAGGTACATAGAAGAAGACTTCTATCAAACAGTTCAGGTTTTTAAGTTAAGTTATTGAAGGTTCGACAAAATGACCTCCCATCCATAGGAAAACCACCCATTTATATATTACTAGCTGCGCCCCGCGGCTCTGCACGCGTTGTTCCTATGGAAACGTTTAAAGGTGATTTTTATCCCACAGGAACTGATTTATGGGATAAAAAGTATGCAAATTTTCAGCCCGATCCGTTCAGTAGTTTTGTCGTGAAGAGGTAACAAACATCCATCCATCCATACAAACTTTCGCCTTTATAATATTAGTGTGATTTTAATCAAGATAATATATTTTAAAACTATTTTTTTTAAGTAAAATGAAGATAAAAATCGGCGCTGTCTCTCGAAATATCGAGTCGCTGAAGCATCTAGCCGTGTGGCTCAACATTCTAGCCGATGATAGGCTAATTATGTATAAACATAATTTAAAAAAACTACAGTACTTTTAATAGAAACAAATTAAAAGAAGTACCTATTTATAATTGAAACAATTCAGCCAAGTGCAGACCTCGGCAATCTTCTATAATATAAAAAATGAATCGCTAAATGTGTTGGCAAGCGCATAACTCAATAACGCCTGGACCAATTTGGCCAATTCTTTTTTTTTAATGTTCGTTGAAGTTCAAGGATGGTTTTAACGGTGAGAAAAATTCTAGTAATTGCCGGGAAAACACCTATAAACGTTTACATAGGAACAAAGCGTGCGAAGCCGCGGGGCAGAGCTAGTAAAACAATAAATGTAATTTCATGAAACGAAAATCAATGCAATATTGCAATTACGAGTCTTGAAACAGGGGTTACCTATTTAGGAACGCCACTGTACCTACCTACGCTAGAGTCTGTTCATTAATAGAAGAGTCATGGCGTTACGGTGAACTAACACTTTTAGTCGTACTGCAATGAATGACAGAACAGTGTTGTCAACGCAACAAAAGTTGTCAATTGGCACACGAGCGCCCTCAATTCCCACGACTCTTCTCTTTTTAAACAGACTCTACTCGGGAAGGCTACAGGTATACAGGCTTGTTTCACGGCTGGATCGCAAACTGGTTATAGCCATGAGCTATTTTGGTTATCCGAGTGATTTATTCAACCTCCCACGTGGTTTAATGAAGAGCCCTGAGTTTTCAACATATTTGCGATGTTTTCAAGCGATTTAATAAAATAACATCCTACCAACAACGCCCACGCCACATCGCCATACTTTACTACAGAGCCTTTTATCCACTTTATCTGGATAATCCATTGAAGAACTAACCTTAGTGCTCCGGTTCATTTTATATTAAAACTGTTCAGCGACGGAAATAGAAAGAGATGATTATATTTATCTTTATTTGAAAGGTGGTAAACACCATGTTAAACAAAAGTAGAGATAAGTACCTATTATACCTACTAGAGTGTTCAAAAAGAGAAAAGTCGTGGAAATTGAAGACGCTCGTTTGCCAATAGGGTATATACATGTGATTTCAAAATGGCTAAAAAAAAATATACGTATTCTCTATTGATATAGAAACATATCTACATATTTATTTTTGCATTTTCAGATGTTTTTATTGTAGAATTTAACCATTGAAAAATTGATATTTTAAATCTCAATCGCAAAATTTCAAAACGCTACGCCATTGACTAAAGCGGACGTGACATCACTGTGCACATTTTTTATTTTTTTATTCTGCTTGCTGCACCATGATTTGACACTATTCTGCCCACTTGACATTTCGTATTGTCGATTATTTTCAGTTTTTTCGGAAAACCTCTTTTCTGAGATGATCACTACCGAGGTCGTCACCAAAGGTTTTAATCAAGTGTGTACGTCGACGTCACATAAACATGGCGCCAATATGGCAGCGTTTTTATCACCCGAAAATGATTGTAGTTTTGATTTGTTTTTTTTACCTTGTTAATGCGAAATTCAGTGAGCGTCTTATCATTCCTCGGTTAAATAATGACCTAAAGAATCGATTAAAACAATAAAAAAACCGACGCATATACCCTATTGTCAACTTTTGTTGCGTTGACAACACTGCTCTGTCATTGCAGTACGACTAAAAATGTTAGTTCACCGTAACGCCACGGTACGAATCTTCTCTTTTTGGACATACTCGAATAACTCAGTGAATAGAGACCAAAAGGTACAAACGGTTCGGTGCACCGAACCGCTAAATTTTCACTAAGATTCACTGAGTTATATATCAAGAATTTTGAGCCACTATTATGTTGTAATGTGCAAAACGCATTATTCCCCCGACGAGCGAGACTACGAGAGAATACAGTCTATTCGACGTTAGTAGGAAAACGTGATCATAAAGTCTCCTTTTAGTATGGGATTGGCGTAGTTCTCTGTCCACGCTGCAGTACCAATTTGTATGTAACCTTTTTCCAGGCTTTTACGAACACGTCTCGTGACTAAAGTCAAAAAGAGTCACCTCTCTGGTTATACGATTTTAAATTTCGAATTATGAGTTTTGACTGTTCTTTATTTTTTCTTTCCGATGTTGGTATTCTTGCAATAAGTAGCACCAATGAGTCTTAGGGCCTCGTTCACGATCTCCAAGTAAAGTGTTGAGTAGTTACTTCTTAGATAACGTTAATTGGCAAGTAAAAGTCACGAGTATCTTTTGTCCATTTCACAAACGAAAATTGAGCCTCGAGTAACAACTTACTGGTTAAGTGAATGACGTATAAAATCATACCCTACCATTCGTTCAATCATCGTTCAATAAACGTCAAACGTCATAGGCCGTTGTCAAATGTCTTGTTATTTGTTTTGTTTTGGTGTTTTGGAGGGAGTTTTTGAAAAGCGTTGTGTCGTGCGTATGATTATTTCTCTTTATTTTCTATCATGGATAAAGTTAAAAGGGAAAGAAGTGCAAACTTTTCCATTAATGAGAGGGATATTTTAGTGCATCTTGTGCAGAAATACTAAGATGTGCTGGAAAATAAAGAAAGCGATGCTTCGACGAGAATGTCAGTAGATTTTATAGGTATTAATAAAATCATTTGATTAATGACAAAAAGCCACTCACCTTTGCGATTTAGGGATTATTTTGTGTTTTATTAAGATAAGCACTTTGTTTACTGCATATTTCGATAGGCAAAATCTAACAAAAAAATCAGTTTCATCTAGGTCCGTAAAATAATCAACACGGAATTTAAATACACGAATCCTAGGTACTCGTTGCGTCGTAGAATCTTCTAATTCATCCAATTGATGATCAATTAGGTCAAATAAATCCATTTTTATTAATATATTTTAAATAATCGTTGGATATTATCTGATAAGTATCGACACAAAATGAAAACTTACAGCTTTGAACTGTAAAGTAAATACGCTAATTGGCAGATGTTGTGACGAGTAAGTTACTGGTTAGATAATCATATGATTAGTGCTACTCGAACATCGTGAAATTGGCATGTGAAGTTACGGGTGACTTTATCTAGCGGTTAGCCTACTCAAGACTTTACTTGAGGGTGGTGAAAGAGGCCCTTACTCGTATTAGCGAGCTTCACGTTTCGTTAAAATAAAACTTTGTTTCTACAATATAATTGATTTTTATTAGAAAGGTTATCTATGCAAAATAATATGGGCCACAGAGTGAACTTGAGGGTATGGGAAGATTAAATAAAACAAGTTTATTTTCTACCTGCAATTTAAATTTCACAATAAACTTCATTAAGACGAAGACAAGTCTCAATATCAAATATTAATAATATAATTATTTAAGTTTTGTATTGTAATAAAATAAATAGCATAATAAAATATTTTTGATCCCGTTATAAATAGTATAACGCAGTTACCTGACGAGCCTGTCAATGTAGTTAGTAGCAGAACTAATGAGGGCATTAAGCAATATTGTCGGTAGGTAAATACAAATTTAAACTGACCACATCGACAACGGGAAAGCAAAATTCATTTCATATAGTCCATCAGAATATACAAGGGTTACCCAGCGAAATACTAAAATTAGAATTTTTTGAATTACCTATTTAAATGTAGATGTTATGATGTGCTTATCAGAACATTGTTTTGTAAAAAATCAGTTACAGCCCTTTTATAATAACTATTGTTTTGAAAGTTCCTTTAAAAGAGAGACATACCTTGTTTCATTATACCATGCCTTCAGCTTTTATAGTAGAGCAACTACTATCCGTTACCTCAAGTACAATCACATTCATCAATATAATAACCTTGTATGGCACCTCAATGGTGGCACTATATTTTATGACCAAAATAAATGAATAATCTCTAAATGAATAATCTCTTCTACATAATCGATGTCTACCTTCTATTGAGTGATATCGATTCAGTTAGGACCTTAATCAACGAACGTCCTAGTTTGAGCTCCGGTTTAATTTCGTTAGAGTTCCATCAGCCAGCGATAACTCGATGAATCTTGTTGGAGATGAAAGGAGTTTGCAGAGAAAAAGGTTTTTTTTTACGATATCAAAGGCAAAATAAAAAGTCGATTTTTTTATTTCATTATACAGTTTTATAGACACACAACACTGGCTTTGTCTGCTGTAACATTACTTAATATATGTATATTGTTTTTTTTTATTATTTTTACTTACCTAAAGAAAACACGCATACAGTACCTAGATATTTGATAGAATCTAAATGTAATAAACTTCAGATAAGATGGCCTTATCTTACACAGATGAGGTTTTTTGTTTAGTTAAAAAAATCGACATACTTCATGTTGCAACTTCATATAAATTTGCGTAGGTACTTGGCGGGTACGTATACCTTATTATAGGGTAAATCCGGGATATATGCCCAACCTTATTTATTTTACTCATATCTCCTTAAATACAAATAATACGCACATGGTTTTCATATGTGCAGTCACTTTGTTCTTCTATTTAATCGGCTTGTAGTGCTTTTTGTATACTAGTCAATAAATAAATCGTATATTTTGAGTTAAAAATAAAACTGCATAACGGGATAGATGCCTCACGTGCGGGTTATAATGCCCAAGACCTGCACGGGATAGATGCCCTTTGCAAACAATTATTTTGAACATAGGTTTCAATCAACATTATTATTTATTAAATATGTATATTGTTTCAGCTATTTATATGAACATTTTAATTAAAAACAATTTTAATAAAAACACTGAAGTGATCAATCATCTACAACACTAAAGTACACGACGACGATAAAGTTACGTATTCATAAGATCTAGATTAATTCATGTACATCTTTTTTTACGACGACGTATTTTAATAGAAACACATATCGCGACAATCGCAGCAGCAGCATGGCGATGGAATGTACCACACTGAATTGCAGTCTGTGTCAGATAGTTGATTCGTGGAGACGGCAAATACATACACTGGAACCGGTACACTAGGGCTACGTTCCGATTCACGCTTAATGCGCTGACGCGCGCATGAAGTCGTTTCTTTTCAACTTTCAGCGCGCTGACAGAGCGCACGGCAACGCCCACTTTGCCACGCCCCTCGAGCGCACGGGAGCGCATGAACTGCCTCACCTTTCGAGACAAGGCAGCTCTTGCGTTCCTTCAACTTCTTTGTGAGAGCCGTCTGAGCGTTTCGTTTCATTAATCGCGCCAACGCGCACCAACGCGCTCAGATGAATCGGAACGGGGCTTCGTGCGCGCATAGCTCGTGCAGTGCGTTAGCGCTTTAAGCTTGAATTGGAACGTACCCTGATACCTATGTCGACACAAAAAATTGCTTGTGGACGCAATCGACACAAGTGTCGACATTTCTGTCGAATGTCAGTGTCGTCGTCGTGTATACTAAGCTTTAAACTTAATTTACAAGACGAAAATAAAAATTATACAAAAATTAAAATTAAAATTATGTATTTGTCATTTCTGCCATAGCTGCCAATGGGTTCCTTGGTCCATGTAATAACACGCGGTCGGACGCCGGCTTAACGCTTGTATTTCCGAGCATTTCCGATCTGATTCATATAACATAGTTAGGTAGGTACACGAAAGTACGGCAAGGGATAGGTGCCCTTAGGGGCGAATATCCCAAAGCATATATCTATTGGGGCATATATCCCTTTTCACAGGGATATATCTTTTGAAAGAAATAGTGGTTAATTGTTAATATTAGAATTCATAAATAAATACATTACCTACAACGATTTAAATCTTTGCTACAAACATAGATTAACTTTTTTATAATTAATAGACCGTTCGTTTCAGCATAATCTCACCTTATGAAAAGTGACAATGTGGCCGACGATGACGGTGTTTCACGAAAGTCTAGAAGACGCCTATTTACTCTTGTTCTGAACAGACCCAGGTACCTACTTGAAAAAACAGCAGCCAGCGAGTTCCAAATATTAGCGGTATGGGTGATGACATGACTATAGAGCAAACCCGCTTACAGTTATTACTTAAAACTATCACATAGAAAATATTTTAATACAAAACCTTTTATTATCAGTATCAGTAATAAATTCAAAAAAACTGTCAAAACTTTATTATGCAAAAAGGCTTACTATAAAATATCAGATTATCTATTCTAGAGGATAAAAAAGCTTGGGACGGATTTTGCTGCAACTCGAAAAATAACAACTAACAGGCTAAAGGTTTCTTCGTCGTTTCTTTACTTTAGTCTACATGCCGAAGCGATCGAAATAAAAAATACCACTTTATTTCCGTGTCAGTGTATTTTTTAATATGATTTGACCTTTTCTAAGTGTACATTTATTGTATTTATGGAAATAAAGCATTTTTGAGTTTGAGTTTGAAAAAAAAAAAAAACTTCTCGTAGTGCGGCGCTAAGAGCGACCCAAACTAAATCTAACATTATCAATCTCATGTTTGCAAGCGAGAAGGTGAAACAAAAACTACACCAACAAACGTGATTTCATTGATTTTTCTCAAAGTTGCGCAAGGTCTAAATAATTACGGTGTGATAAACTTTTTAACTTTAAAAAGCTTTATAAAACCAGTCACGTAGGTCCCTGAGGCATTTCAATCAGCGAATAACGTATGCTATTTCATTATATTAATAAATTGTTTTCCTGGGCACGTAGCTATGAGACTGGGGTGCCTTTAGACCTTTCGCCTCAAATGGAAATGCGATCATACTTTGAAGCATGTAATAGTAAAATCTATAGGTTTAGGATTACAGAGGATATCTCGGGTTAGCTTTACTTGTGTGGGTTTTATGGTCCTATAATTCAGAATTTACGTTATGTTATGACGGACATTGTGTAGGTTCTAGCACCCAAGTTGTTTCGTTCCGATTTCCTTGACTTGACTCAACCTCACTCCAACAAATGGGTATTCTTAGTTTAAAGAAACGACCTTCACTTGAGATTTTTTACGACTCACGTCAGTTCAAAGTATGGTGGGATCTGTCAAACGTAAGGTACATAACCAATCTTGAAATTCCTTGAAGACAACTCACGACGATGAACAATTGTTTTTTGTTTGTAGTAAATATCAAAAGTTTGACAGCATAAAAGCAATAGATTTCCAGCGAAATCGGTATTCTTAGACAATAATGCCATACATAGACAATCATAGACAATAATGCCATCAGATCGTCATAGGTACATTGCGTAAGTTAATTTAATTTTTCTTATTGTTTCATATGACTATTGTATGACCTGTAAACTTGCTTTATTATCAATAAAATGTCTGTATATCTGTCTATAGGTAAATTGTTAATTATAAAAAAATATTGTAGTTGCGACGACGTGGACTTTATGTGGATTAGATAAGGTTTAAAATAGTTAGAATATTTCATAAACTTGTTGTTTTAAAATAGAGTTCAAATTCGAATGTTATTTTAGGTAAACAGAATATGTAATAGTAGCTGTTTTCAAGACGTCGTCATAGAATAAGTAATAGTAGTTGCGCCCGAGCGACTCGCTATACATATCTACCTATTTATGTATAGATAAGTTTCTGGAACGAATAGAAAGGAAAGACAAAGACAATAAAATATTCTAGAATAAAGAAAGGGATAGCTATAGCTTCGGGAAATGTGTGGAATTTTCTAGGCGGGACCGACTTAGGTATAAAAGCTGGGCTTTTTGGCCGTTTGATTATTCAGTTCTAAGTGATCGAAGAGTGAACAAGTGTTATGGAAAATTATTGAAGTGAATTATTAAAGTGCAGTTGCAGTGACCTTTTGTATTAAGTGCGTAGTTAAGTGTATGGTTGAATAACCCAACTTAAAGTGTTCTGAAGTGTTTTTACTTGGACATCATTCCCGACCAGCCCTAGTTGAAGTCTTACACCTTCGACGAGCCCCTACAGTTTTTGGTCCTTCGAAAGCCGGATTGGGAAGTGATTTCGCATCATGCCTATTGTACGCTCCAGATCACCGATCTGCCCCGGGAAGACGGGTGCCGAATACAGTTCAACTTCGTCATTGAACATGCTGGCTGACTTGAGCACCGCCGCTCCATTGTCCATTGGAACTCCTTGCACAGTTGTACCGTCTGGGACAGCGGAAGCATTCGAAAGCCCAGCAATACTGCCAGGGCAATTAAGGAGGTCAGCACGTGTAAGAACTAAGAATATTGGAGGACAACAAGATGTTCCAACGTTTGTTTCTTTAGAATCATTGTATCCTGCAACTGCTGATGTAAAGCCGAAGAACATTGGAGGATCTGCTATGATTCCACCGTCAGCTTTTTCTGCATTCTTTGTTCCTGCTTCAAGATCGATGAAATCCTCAAGAAGATCGCAGTCATCTGCTCTTCGGGCACTAGAAGAAAAAGAACTTGAGGAGGCTAAAGCAAAGATTGCTACGGCTAGAGCTGAAGCCGCGGCAGCCAAAGCCAAAGTTGTTGCTAAATCTAAAGCTGCCGCTGCCGAAGCCGAAGCTGAAGCTGCAGCTGCCACCGCTGCCGCTGAAGCTGCAGCTGCCACCACTACCGCTAAAGCTGCAGCTGCCACCGCCGCTGCTAAAGCTAAAGCCGCTATTGCTGCCGCCACTGCTGAAGCTGAAGCTGCTGACGCTGAAGCTGCTATTATAAAAGCCGAAAAAAAAGCAGCTACAATCGCCGCAAATTTTGCCCGGATGAGTGTCAATGGGTCCCAGTGTCCATCAGAAATTCATTCGGAAGATGATGAGTTTGACGAGGAAAGATCGGTACAGGTGGAACGATGGGTCGAACAATCGACAAAGTTTACACAGAATAAACCGAAGTCATCTGCTGAGAATAGACCATTGCCACCTGCTAAGGACCAGCCAGGCCTTAGTTGTGATATAAGTAAACTTGCCGAAGCTATCATCAGAGCCATTAGATTTGGACAGCACGCACAGGCTTGGGATCTTCCAGACTTTGATGGGAATTATGAAGAATGGTTGCCTTTCAAGAGGGCATATTTGGACAGCGCTGCTGATTGCACAGATGTGCAGAACATGGCTCGACTAAGGAAAGCGATCAAAGGAACAGCCAGGGAAGTCGTGAGAAGTCTGTTGTTTGTGGCTTCTAACCCTGGCGATGTTGTAAATGCCCTAGAACGAAGATTTGGAAGGCCCGAGCAAATCGCGCTCGCTGAAATTGAAAATATTGAAGAACTTCCACGTCTTGGAGAATCAATGAAAGAAATATGTGTGATTGCCAGTCGAATCGAAAACGCAGTAGCAACGATTAGCGCATTGAACAGACCTGAATATTTGCATTCTCCGAAAACCAGTAAGAAAATCATCGAGAAGTTTACGCCGTTAATGAAATGGAGATGGCTCGATTTCAAAGCACGCAGTGGTGAAGAACCTGAATTAGTCACGATCAAGAACTTCTTGAATCAAGAAGCATCTTTGTGTGCCGCCTACGCTCCTCCAGAATCTAGCAAAAAGAGACACACACGTCATCGGGTGAATGCAGCGACAGACGACGAAGAAGAAACGGCATCTGAGAAACCCAAGAAGTTCTGCGTTTTATGTAAAGAAAATCACTGGCTTACCGAATGCGAAGAGTTCAAGGAAGCATCCGCAAACGAAAGATGGGAGATCGCTAAGAAGAATCGATTCTGCTTCATGTGTAACACTTTCGTAACTTCACTTCTAAAAATAATCTCGAGCCAATACGGTAATCCTTCCTTTTAAATTTGCCGCGCATTCTAATTTTAATGGCACTGACAGCCTGACAGTTTTGAGTGAAGCGAGCGAACATTGACAATCAAGAACAATGAAACAGCATTTTCGATTGTCACTGGCCGGACTGAACTCTGACTTGCTAAATTGCTACGACTGAGAGTAAACGTAAAGTTTTATTAAAATAATAATTAGCAACTAGACACAGCTGACTTCTCGCTTAGTTTTGTGTTCTAATCTGCCGGAACTTGTGAAACCCCAAATTGGGTAAGTGTTGTGCTTTGAAATATAAGTTAGAGTTTAAGACGGTGCAACGGCCCACGATCTTTCATTTCATACCTATTTGTATTCTTGTAGTCATAAGTAATAATTTAATTATTCACTCATTGTCATACGTAGCCGCTTTGCATTGCACACTCGCAATCAATTCTTTGTTCCACCTTCTGTCTTCAAAAAGTGTAGGTATTTTCATTCTGTCTGCCTTGTTCTAAATTGCACCATCATTCTTGGACATAATTCTCACTGCATTTCTCACTGCTTATTTTAGCCTTTTAATCCACCTGTTTGACTGCCTCATCACTGATTACTATTATATGCTAGTTGCCATTGCGTTCACCATGAGCTTGGGATGTCGCAGTCAAACTTTGAAAGTGGACCATTTCTTGATTATCTGGAAATGAATTCCAGGGTTCACCCTACGGGCAGACTTGATTGAAGAGATCCCACTGAAGACTCGACGCACGTCATCATCATCATCACCCGAACTGAAGACGCGAGTCGGCGCCCATCTTACGCGAGCCGGCGCCCATCTTATTTTCTGCACCGGACCGACTCCCGCTCTTGCTAAGGCCAGTGGTATACTTTTTAGTCTCACAACGCGATTCGGATACGACTTCTCTAAACTAAATTCACGACCTTGAGATTATATACTTGTAACTTTAAGTAAAATTAAATATTGTAAATTATTCTTCTTGTTTTCTTCATCTCTATCATTAGACTAGGAAAAACAAGTAGAACCGTTTCAATGTGCTTACGAGGAAGACACTTGAAGGCTAACTGCAGAGCATCGCCCTGCAAGAAATGTGAGCGATCTCACCATACCCTGCTGCACTTGGAGCAAGCTTACCGTGCTTCAGCACCGCCATCGCAGCAGGAAGAAAACACCAATGAAGAGAAAAAGGAAACAATGACATCCGTTTACGCAACAGCTAACAGAGAGAGGGTCTACCTGAAGATGATTCCTGTAGATGTCTACGGACCGAAGGGGACCACTCGAATTTTGGCACTGCTGGATGAAGGTTCTACAGTGTCATTGATTGATAAAGACATTGCTCGTCGCATTGGAGTCACTGGAACAGCAGAACCGCTGAAATTTGAAACCGTTGGTGGAAAGAACGTTGAAATTAAGAACTCCAAGAAAATAGATTTGAAAATTAAAGGAGCCTTAAGGAAAGATAAGCGCACGCTGAAAGGAGTGCGCACGATAGAAAATCTAAGACTGACATCTCAAGGTATCGACGAGAAGATCATCGATGAATGTTGCCATTTGAAGAATTTGAAAAATGAACTGCTGTACGAGAAGCAAAGGCCAATGTTGCTAATTGGACAAGATAACTGGAATCTCATCGTGACGAGGAAGGTTCAGAAAGGAAAACGCAACGAGCCAGTCGCATCGCTTACCAGCTTGGGATGGGTGCTGCATGGTGTTCGTCCAGGTGCGACAGCAGCAGTAAACTTCGTAAATTACTGCCGCATAATAAATGAAAAAACTCACGCGGTTGAGATCCAGCAGCGAAACCCCAGCAACACAGCCGACGCTAAGCTGACTGAAATTAAGAAACTGGAACATAGACCCGGCGCTGGACTTCTGGTAACCAAAGTCCAGCAGGAGAACCCCACGAAAACAAGTGTCGAGGAAACTCCATTGGAAACTTCACCAGTAAACGTCGTGACACAGACAACAACAGCAAAGGCAGAGAATGAAGAACCGCTAGTAAAAGAAGAAACTTTCGAGTCACGAGATATAAGAAACTTGAGAAAAAGCAGAAAGGAAACGATTATGGCCAAGGCTCCAGACATGTCTGAGAGCAAAGGGAGTGGACGGATCCGCCTGCTGCGAACAACAGAGAGGAGTAAGAAAAGTGCAGAATATGACAATGGGAACTGGCTGTGCAAAGAAACGGAGCACTTAGCTACAGGAAGATACTATGAAGCTCTTCGGCGCACAGGACGGCTTATCGGTGAAAGCTACTTCTCATCCCATCCAAGAAAGAAGTATTGTGATTGTGACGTCGCTTCCAAGGATGGAGTGCTTGCTGGACCGCGCACTGAGGGGGAGAATGTTAGCGACGACGACTTTATGTGGATTAGATAAGGTTTAAAATAGTTAGAATATTTCATAAACTTGTTGTTTTGAAATAGAGTTCAAATTCGAATGTTATTTTAGGTAAACAGAATATGTAATAGTAGCTGTGTTCAAGACGTCGTCATAGAATAAGTAATAGTAGTTGCGCCCGAGCGACTCGCTATACATACCTACCTATTTATGTATAGATAAGTTTCTGGAACGAATAGAAAGGAAAGACAAAGACAATAAAATATTCTAGAATAAAGAAAGGGATAGCTATAGCTTCGGGAAATGTGTGGAATTTTCTAGGCGGGACCGACTTAGGTATAAAAGCTGGGCTTTTTGGCCGTTTGATTATTCAGTTCTAAGTGATCGAAGAGTGAACAAGTGTTATGGAAAATTATTGAAGTGAATTATTAAAGTGCAGTTGCAGTGACCTTTTGTATTAAGTGCGTAGTTAAGTGTATGGTTGAATAACCCAACTTAAAGTCATTAAAGTCATTAAAGTCATTAAAGTCATTTATTTCATCTTTAAACTTATATTAAGCACTTAGACATGTCGAAAGATTTACATAAAATTTTTACAATGTACCTAGGTCTTACTTATTCAATAACAGAATTATCTTGACAAAATAAAGATGTATCCGCCATAGCTTCGTCAATTGTATAGTAACATTTTTTCATTAAATGGTTTTTAACATATTTTAGTAATTCAATGACAGGTTTTTGTCTTAGATCGAGAGGTATTTTATTATAAAATTTTACAGAAATACATTTAAAGCTTTTCAAAATTTTACTAAGTCTGGTTCGAGGAACCACTACATTTGCTTTATTTCTAGTATTATGACAATGAACCTCTGCATTTGTTACCACATCTCCAATATTTTCTAGCATATAGGCTATATTTTGATATATAAACTCACTAGCCATGGTCATTATATTAAGGTCATTAAATTTACCTCTACAAGAGTCTCTATATTTTAGTCCTAGTATGTATCGAATGCATCGCTTTTGCAGTACAAATATTCGATTGCAATCGGCTGCAGTACCCCAAAACATTAGTCCATAACTCATAAGAGAATGAAAATAAGCAAAGTATACATCCCTTGCAGCCTTCTCTCCGCCTATTTCTTTAATTTTTTTGATCGCATATGTTGCGGAGCTTAGTTTTTTTGATAGCTCGTCTATATGAGTTTCCCAAGTTAATTTTGCATCTAACCATATACCTAAAAATTTAATTTTGTCACTTCTGGGCACATCCATTTCTTCTAGTGCTCTATCAACCATAGTGCTAGAGTTACTGCCATTTGCTCCTAGACCAAATTTTACTACATGAGTTTTGTCAACGTTAAGGAGTAGGTTATTTACGGAAAACCATTCTTTTAAATTAACTATGACTTCTTTTAACTTATGACTTAGAGTTACATTACATTTGTCCTTAATAATTAAACTAGTGTCGTCAGCAAATAAGACTATGTCAGTATCCTTACAAGCTATAGAAACATCATTCACATACAATAAAAACAGTAGTGGACCTAGTGTAGAACCTTGAGGTACCCCAAGTGATGTATTGTTTACGTCAGACCTACATCCATTTACTTCCGTAACTTGCTCTCTGTCACAGAGATAGGATTCCAATATTTGAAGTTCTTTATTTCTTACACCATAGTGCTCCAGCTTATTAAGGAGAATTTTATGTGAAACACAGTCGAAGGCTTTGGAGAGATCACAAAATACTCCGTAAGTTTTTTGTGATTTCTCCAGGCCTGCAAACACATCTTCAAGTAGCCTTGTAATGGCATGTTTGGTTGATTTTCTTTTTTGAAAGCCAAATTGTCTACAGTTCAGCAAATCATTGTCTACAAAGTAAGTAGCAAGTTCTTCAACTATATACTTTTCAAAAATTTTACTTATACTAGGTAGTACCGAAACAGGACGATAATTATTGCACAAAGCCTTATTTCCTTTCTTATGTATTGGTACAACTTTAGCAATTTTCATTTGCTTTGGAAATGTCCCACTTAGGATACAATTGTTTATAATAAGCGTCATTGGTTCAGCTATTTCACATTCAATTTTCTTTAACAGATAAGGGGTTATGTACCAAAAATCGTTAGATTTTTTTGGTTTCAAACTTCTTAATAATTTTACAACTCTCTTAATATCAACTTGCTTTAAAATAAAATTAGATTTTACGGATGGAATAAATTGATTTAGATAAGATCGAGATTTTTCTATGGAACAAATTAAATTACATGTCACATCATTAGCAATATTTACAAAATAGTCATTAAAAAAATTAGCAATGTCAGTCTTATCTAAAATAAACTTATTACTAGTATCACAATGTATTTTATCACAGATATTATGACTAGATATACAATCTTTCCCTGACTCTTCCTTAATAATTTTCCATACGCATTTAATTTTATTAGCAGATCCTTCGATTCTCATAGCTATATGATTCTGCTTAGCTATAATACAGACTTTTTTAAAGATCTTACTATATCTCCTTATAAATGACTTAAGTACCGAATTTTCATTCATATTATATAAAGCGTATAGGTCAAACAGTCGTTTTCTAGATACAAAAATTCCTTTTGTAGCCCACTCGTTAAATTTTTTACTAACAGTAGGGATATTTTCCACCACAGGCATGCACATATTCAAATTTCTTAGAAAAAACTTAAAATAGTCATCATAATCTTTAAATTCGGTCCTATCATTTATAACGTTAATTCTTAAGTTTTCTTTCAATAAGTTTATCCTAAAATTATTTATTCGTCTAAGCATCACTTTTGGTGGTTTCATATGTTCTATATTAAGCGTAATATTTATAGTTTGTGCGTAGTGATCAGATTTGACACCATTTATAACTCTTACATTTTTTGTTTCGCTCGCATCAGTGAAAATATTGTCAATACATGACATAGTTGTTGCTGTAACCCTAGTGTAATCAAACACCTGCTGTTTTAACAAAAAGCTATTCATAAGATCTAGCAGACTAGCGCAATCTTTATTTTTAATAAGGAAATTTATATTAAAATCTCCACATACTACAATGGTTTTGCTATTATTTGCTGTTACTTTATTCAGACATTGTTCTAGTTTACTCAGATATATATCCAGATCAGCCGAAGGCGATCTGTATACTAACACTATTATAGTTTCTTTTAGTTCTATGCACAATAGCTCACAAACAAACTCTTCAGACAAATAGGAAACATCATTTCTAACTTTAAACTTTATATTATTTTTCACTAGGATTAGACAACCTCCTTTTGCATGGGCAGTCCTGCAGAAATATGCCGCCTTGGCGTACCCTTCTATACAGAATACGGGAGTATTATGTACGTTAAGAAAAGTTTCTGTCATACACATAATGTCTATATTCTCAGCTTGTAGAAATAAACCAAGTGAGCAGGCCTTATTGTACACACCTTGGACATTTTGGTGACACAAAATCATTTCACGACTCCTATTTTTGTCGCTTGCGGAAAATTTCCAGTCGTGGGCGGTAGAATGACATCACCTGTAAATATTAAAGTGAGATTCTTGCTGCTTCCTACATATAGCAAGTTGGTAACAAGATTGCTCGCTATGGTATTTTGTACACTTATTCCAGGTTTCGTTCCACGCGCATTGATTTCAACAATAGTTATATTGTCGTTAAGAGAAGCAATATTAAAGAGCTTGCTGTTCACATACGCTATTTTATTGTTGACTTCTTTGTGTTCAGTATAAGCGATCGTGGTTATTATCAACCTCTTTTTGCTCTCGTTGATATCTTTTGCAGCTTCATCTATTTTTCTGAAATAACCACGTATATCATGTTTCACAGTTCGGTAGTCCCCTATTACTAATATTAAAGCCTCCATCTTTGATTTCTGTTCAGCATTGTAGTTAACTATATTATTAAACGTATTATGGGGCTTACAAACATTTTCTATAACATACTCATCGGAGTCGGAGAGTTTATAATTCATTTCAGCTGACACGCTTTTGCCGTAAATGTCAGATAGCATAACTATTGATCTCTTTATCTTCTTTACTTTTATTCTGTCCTTATTCGTCATTATATTATAATCTGCCTCCATATTATTACAACTTTCTATGTTTACATTTATAGCATTATCTATATTTTGGCCGTCAGATTTCTCATTAAAGTCAGGTTTTGTACCTTCCTCCTTGATTTGTATTAAATTTTTCAGTTTAATCAGTTGCTCTTCCAAAAAACGTACTTTGTCATATGTAACTTCTCTTTCCTGCAGGGTTTTCTCATTTTGTTGTATAATTTCTAATAGTTTATCTCCTTCTTCTTGTAATGCTTTAATAATATATTCTCTATGTAACAATTCTTTCTCTATAATCGAATTTGCTGATGTTAAGTGCTCTATCTTTATATTTATTTTTCTGTATTTTTTCTTCAAATTTCTAGCATTTTTGTATCTTCTTTTAAGACATTTGTATCCATTTTTTGTTGAAGAATTACAGTGTAGTAATAGCGTGCTATATCGATTTTGTAACTCCATGTTTTCTTGTATTTTAAGGTCTAATTCGCTTTCAAGTTCGAAAACTCTAGAGCAAGCTGGGTGGTTTTCCCATTGTTCCAATTCATTTTTTAAAGTAGCGTGTTTGGTTAGAAGGCATTGATAGAGATTAAGCAATTCAATATTCTTTTCCTCTTCCTTATACGCTTTTAGTTTTAACTGTTGTGTCTGTTTGCAGAGGTCCTCAAACTCCTTAGCATTAGTTTCCTGTTCATCTATCAATGTTTTATTCAATATATCTTGTTCAAGAATTTTTTCCTTTAGATTGTCAATAATTTTGCAATAGTTATTTACAAAACTGTCTTTTTCTGTTACTTGATTTACATTCGTAACTTTTTTGGCTCGTGACCTAGTCATTACTGCATTAATTGCGGACATTTTTGTCTACTGTGCAAAAATATGGCTTTTCGTTAAAAATAGTTTGCAAAATTAAAATAAAATCTTAAAATCATACTATATGCATCAAAACTTCCCCAACCGAATTTCACTCTTCGGTGGGTTCGAACCCGGTGTCATGTGCTTTGCAGTCAGTGCGTATTCTAACTAAGCCAAATGTGTTATATGAACCACGTCGAAAATTCAAGTCAATATGTGATTCACTGCTGTGAACGTTGGTTTTGAATCAAGTTATGACTCATGTCTTGTTTACATTGGCTTTGAAAGTAGGGTTATGGTCAATATAATATAAGAGTTCATGCGTAGAAAACAGGGTTTCTGTGGCTAATTCTGTACTCACAGTTTTCCAGTGCTTTTATGGTTCGCTTCTGTATTCACTTCTTATAATAAATTGTAGTAACTTTTTCGTTTTGATCACTGAAATGACTTCACTTTTTGTCGTCTATATTTCCATAAATCCTTGATATTTCTCGGATATAACAATTGTGCTCGTGAATCACTTCTTTATTTAGATGTTTATATCATCTAACTTGGAAATTAACAAATATAACTATTTATTTAAATAAAATTTCAAGAGAACGATGTTAAACGTGCTAGCGCCATCTAGCGGTTAAAGTGTTCTGAAGTGTTTTTACTTGGACATCATTCCCGACCAGCCCTAGTTGAAGTCTTACACCTTCGACGAGCCCCTACAGTAGTTGAGGGAATAAATTTTAAAGAATTTTGCGCATTCGATGACAAATTGACGTAGTTTTTCTGTATTCTACCTTAGACAACAATCCCTGTGCTTGTTATAAAGGAATTGAGATTGGCCACTGTCACTAAAACTCAAAGACATCATCTAGCTTGTAATTAAAATAAACCTAGGGTTTTTATCAAAAGACTAATTACACTAGGAATCCCACGGGTAAGTTCGTGTGGTCAGACGGCTTACGTTGTAAAACTTTGTGCGGCTCGCTAAGGATTACTTGACCGCGCGTAGCAGGATCTCCGTTAATTGGACAAAATGGCCAGTTCCGTACGTTTATATTTTACTACGGTTTGTTTGCGGTTTTATACATTTCCGGGAAATTAGTAGTACTGAGTAGTATTATTAGAAAAATACGCTCGAATATCTCACAACATTGTATTTAATTATAATATATAAAAGTTGACTAATTTAATCACATTACAATACTTAGGTATAATAAGAAGAAACAAAATGCCGACTTTTAGACAATTAACGTTATTTACAACGTTTGTATGTCGTTATTTACAACGTTATTTACAATTGAATTGACTAGCTGCCCACAGCTATCTACACGCGTTTTGAAGATAAAGATAAATTTATGATGTTAGTCTAGACTTGAACTATATATAATTACAACAGTACCTCCCTGGTCCTAGTCTCCCTAGTTTTATTCATTTATTTTAGGAAAACTTACGGGTAAATACTAACTAAAATTTAAGTGTAATAAATGATGATGATGATGATGATTAAGTATACTTCTAAACTATTGTTGTTAAATCTAAAAGTCATAAATAATAAATGAAAATAAATTTAATAATGCTGAAGAAGTCACCCAGTATTATCTAGCCCCAAGATAAGCAAAGCTTGTATTATGGGTACTAGATAAGTGATATAATATTTAATATAACACACGACATACTAGATAAATATATATTTTACACACATTTGTCCCGTGGCGGGATTCGAACCCCCTGCGTCGCAGGCGGACCTTCGCCCACTGCGCCGTCACCACTGCGTCGGCATCACAGGTCGTGACGTACTCTCCTTCAATTTTGTTATCATTAGTAGGTATCAAAGTATATATAGATAGGTATCTATGTACTTTATCAAGTTGTCGTTTTAGTAATTTTCGTGGAAATAGAATTGAATACCTACTGATAGTGGCTGTCTAATGTTTATTGAAACCAGTTCCCAAAAGTTCAAATTTAGCCAAAGTACTATAGATAATGAAATTTCTGAGAATAGAACCTTATTTGTCGTAGTTTTGACGACTAATCAACATGATACTCATAATACATCAAAGATGGAGGGTTATGCTCTATGACCAATTCAACGTCTTACACAGATACGTCAAGATATCGGCGGGGAATGAGGTATTGGTTTTCTCCCATTCCCCGCCGATATCTTGTCGTATCTTTGTAAGACGTTGAATTGGTCATAGAGCATAACCCGCCTATTTAGATAGTGATTAGTTTTGATTTCTGAGAGAAGTCACGAAAACCAAGAATCGGGGGTAGGTGGGGAGTCTCCCAATTCATTTATTTAATGTTGATATCGAGTAAGTATGTACATCACAGAAATTTATCTAGATATATTTATTTGAACTACATTAACAAAGAAAATAACAATGAAGTACTTAATACAAACATATTAGAAATAGTAATAACAATTGAAAAAACTGAGCTGATTGCAGACTGTTGCAAACAATCTACAGGTAGCTCCACATATTCATTTGAATACCTCTCGGGTCACACGTCGCATCGACCAGACGCTCACATTTCTATATACCAGATAATAATAATACATATATAATTATCTTGATTTTAAAAAACTCATAAAAGACACTACCCATTACAATACAAAAATATCACATTATTTACGTAACAGTGTAATTTTATAATATATGTATTTTGACCTTTTATTAGTGTACATTTATTGTAATCGGTGCGATTTCGTGAGCCGTTGGGAAGGATCACGTCTCACGTGGGACGTTGGGGATAACTTTATTTATGTTAATAAAGAATGTAATTTTTTTACTTTGACTTTGAACAAATTGAACAGTAAATCTGTCTGTCTGTCTCCTCTTCTTCTCAATAAAGTTAGAAAACCAATTTGTATTTGGATATGGCGTTAACGTAGCAGCATGGAAACAAAAACGTGTTATGTTATCAAACATCTATTTTTGTTCTCGTAGTACCCTCTCATTTATTCATGTTAACCCACATTACCATTCTCAGACAGGATAAAACCTTTTTGTAAAGCTTAAAATAAATACCGAACAAGCTTAGGCACATTTTATCACTGAAAAAGTTCAAGCTTCCAAAAGCTTTTAAGGTGTTGAGTGACACTTATGATCTTTATTCAAAAAGGAAATTACATTCAATCGAAACAAATTAAAACTAGTATTGTCAATTGAAACAAATTAGCTAACTGTAGTCTGTTGCAAACAAACTATAGATAGCTCAACTGATCCTTTTGGTAGATACCTAGTTAATTTCACATGTAACAGCCGCTCTCAGAGAAGTTTTACTTAAAACTGTCAATTTTTTCAATTTTAAATACTACACCCTTTCCAAAGAAGTATCAATTTTTAGCATTATGCAATAATACCAATTTCTCTAATTCAATTTACAAATATAGAATGAAGTATTTCAACAGTCTGTAATCAGCTCAATTGTTTCGATACAAAAACATTTAATTTATGAATTTAGACATATTAAAATAAAATGATATATTATAAGCATGGATTAACCCATGCACAAATAATGGCATAACTCAAATGACTTGCAATGGCCGCAAAACGATTTATTTGCTGCCTAAACTTGCCGAACCTATGTAAAAAATACCTAAATCCCAATTTTAGCATGAGTGAAGTTCCATCTTAAGCAATAAGTAAAAACGTACTTATACTTCAACTAACGTACTTAAATTGAGAATATACCTCTAGACATAATAAAAATATACACGTAATTAGTTCTGAAAATAGGTCAATTTTCAGAACTAATTACGTGTATATTTAACCAATATTAGTTCATTCAATCAACTCTACTATTGAAAACGTGTCATAAAAGTATTGTATAGTAGTTGTACTTGTATATCTGTATATGAGTGATTTAATAAAGACAAAAGTTTGGAATTAGTTAGATTAGTTCGTAACTCGATTTATGTTTGTTCAGCGAATATTTCGGCGTTGGTGTTGGTGTGTATTTCGTAATTCAGTAAGTTTATTTTGAAAGTCAAAAAAGTCTAAAGTTCGTAGCGTGTCTACGCTTTCGTAGCAGGTCTACGTGTTTGTTGAGGAGCTACGTGATCGTAGCGTCTACGGTTCGTAGAGGGTCTACGATCCGTAGCAGGTCGTTACTAAGGCTACTAAAGAATTTAATAAAAGGAGGTATCATAAATTTCGTTTTCTCTTTTATCGACGTTGTAAATTCTTTTAATTTGAAGGTGGAAGAGCAGGCGAGTAGCAGGTAGCAAATAATTAAACTCCGATATTATTTGCACGAAGTTCGAGTAAATCTAGTTACATAATTACGGTAATTAGTGGTCATTTCCTAGCATAGAGTTAATATAGACATAGAGCATTATGGTCTATTTCTCCCAATGCCCACCGTAGACAGGAAAACCTAATTGACTACTGCAACGGATAGGGATGGGTAATTATACGCGTTACTATGCGTAAAATATGTCGATAAAACATTTAATTCTTGTGAAATTGAGTACGTACATGGTAATAATGGTAAGGCTTAATAAACTATAATTGTTCTCAATAATATAATAGATAAACGCCAAGAAGGCGCTTATCAGGGGGAGGCCTGCGTCCAGCAGTGGACCAATATAGGCTGTTGAAGTCTCAATAATTTATCCTTTCAGACTTTCAGACATACACTAACTATCTTATTATAAAAAAAACTTAGCAAAAGTTGGATCAAAAGAAAATCTTAATTGAAGTCAAGATAAGGGTAAAATATCTTTGTTTCTATGAATAGCTACAATAGATGAACACATAACAAAATATATTTTTTTAAATAAAAATACACGTAGCAATATTATTTTATTTCTTACTTCTGTGGCTTCAAGATGTATACTAATGTAGGACGAAGAAACCTTTAGCCTGTATAGTTTTTGTTATTTTATAAAGTACATATAGACCTTATGAAACATCCCAAAAATATCGACAAAAATGACGATAACATCCTATAACTAGTCAAATCGGCAGGTAGCGTTGAAATGCAAGTGGTTCATATGTTCTCGCGTCCCACCCCAGTTTCACCCCCGTGAAACGAATTTTCATTTAATTATTTTAGGGTAAAATATTGCCAACCGGTGGTAAGGGATGCGCTAATTTAATGTAGTCCTCGTCCCGCTATCATTTTTACATAGATTTAATTTTTCAGCCACGAAAAATGTATCTGTAATATCGACTGTTCACACAGCTGGTTCTCACATGAATAATTATCATTCATTTGAAAAGTCTAATGAAATATTCACATTTGTGTCTTCTCGATCAAAGGGTGAACACGTGTTCTTTGTATTATATTATCTCTTTGTTTCCTAGTCTCTTCTATTATGCGTCAGGTGACAAGAAAGGTGACGATGAACTAAACATATTGACAGTTTGGCAGACAGATAAAGTAGTACATATTCCTAACATAATACCTCTTCATTGACACAGAAAATTACAATCAAATGATTTTGTTTTAATCTCTGTCAAAAGATACTTTATCTATGAAATACTTCATTCTGTATTAAAATCACTTGTCAACAATATAGAGAAATCGATAGTTTTGCATTAACCCAAAAATGGATAATTCTTTGGAAAGGGTCATCGATAAAAAATTTCGCTGGCCCGGCCGCTAAATATTTGATCGGTGGGTGTAGTTTTTATAATTGTAATAATTGAAGTAACTGCACCCTGTTGCAAACAATCTACCGGTACATAATACTTCTTATCACTCTTCAAGACGCAGTAAATAGCATTCACGAGGGAAAACGGTTTATACTACCATCTTGTGCGAGGAGTGTTTCTTTGTAGACAATTAATTCAGCTTAGCAGTGGACTAAGTAATTAGGTACGTTCGCTCAGGGGTGTCGTTGTACAATGCTAATGGAATTTAAGGCGCAGACCGGAGCCAATAACACCATCGCGCGCGCCACATATTTTATTATATAATACAATACAATAAATACACTTTATTTCACACCATAAAAATTACACGACTACAGAGTTGCACAATGGCCGGCCTTATCGCTAAAAGCGATCTCTTCCAGACAACCTTGGGATGGACACCATTATATTATTACGTTTAAAACATTACATTTTAAAAATCCATCGTACAGTTTATGATACGTATCTATTATAAGGTATTTTTTAATACCTCTGTAATAGTTTTATCTTTTATAGTTTATGAAGAGATGCGAAAATAGAGTTTGGTGGCCAAAAAGCGCAACTTCGTATCTCTGCCTAAGCTTTATAAAATAAAACTATTACAGAGACGTGTGGTATCTATTTTAAGTAACTTATAATAGATACCACAAACTGTACGATGGATTTTTGAAATTATCTGTGTCAAACGTACATATTATTAAGATAAAATAGGAGGCGATGAGACTTTCGTTCGTGTATGCGCCTTAATAGAACTTCTACAATTCTAATTTTCCTAGCGCTAGTGTTGCTTAACGTTGGTAAATTACTAAGAACTAACGCGATCGTCTGTTGTTCTTCGTAATTTAGTTTCATTCGATCGGGTTGTTCCACCCCGCTCATGGTTTCATCCGCCATGGTTTCATCATTTTAATTTTCATACATTGATTACACCGCGCCCCAAAACAGTTTTGTAACGTTTGCATAAAAATAAACTTAGCATGACACTTATGGTAAGGTATTTAAAATATTATCATAAAAAAAAACATATCAGTGTATTGTCGTAACCAACAGCTAAAACGGTTAAATTGTCAAAACATGTTATCTAGAGGATAAAATAGCTTGGGACGGGTTTTGCGCCAACTTGAAAAATAACAACTAACAGGCTAAAGGTTTCTTCGTCGCTTCTTTACTTTAGTCTGTAAGTGTACACTTAGAAGAGATCAAGGTTTAAGGGGAGTTTTGTCATAATTACTTGGCAGGCGGATTGCCGATAGCAGTGGAGCAGTATCTAAAATACACATAAAGATTCTACTGCCATACCTTTAGTAGGTTACTTAGTAGTCGGTTCTTACAACATCCACGGGCTGTACCACGAGTTGTGGGGGTCGATTCTTACGCGGCGATTACCACAGCTACTCGGCCATTTGCAAGAAATCATCTCTGTTTTAATGTGGTATTATATTTTATCTCTCGTCTGCCTTGGTTTAAGTAAATCGACAGCAAATTGCTGGTTTCTTATTTGTAAAAAAATAGTCGAGGGTTTTTTAACTTTAAAAATAGATGTTTTGTATGAACTTAAAAACGTCTTGAAATTCCTCATGATGTTTTTGATTTTTGCCCGCTGTTTCTGTTTAGTCTAACGGACGGAACCAAAAGTAATAAATAAATTTAATAAAAAAAAATCGTGTCACCTTTGTATCGTTCTCTATCTAAGTAGTAAATAGCATACAAAAGTGAATGAATCATCAAAAACAAATAAAAAAACAAGTGCGAGGCGGACTCGGGCACCAAGGGTTCAGTATAACTGAAAGACCTTGTTTCTTGGCAAATTGTATGATACTTCCTGTATACCGGAAGTACCCTATTGGTTTGCAATAATGAAATATCAAAATATGTGGCTGTAACTCTAGATTGCGTTGACTTAGAAGATTTGATTATATCGAGTCGCCAAGAGGTTACTGACTTGAATATTTGATGTAAGTTTCAACACGATACCTACGCGTTCCTGAGAAAGAGAAGTTCACAGACGGACAGACAGACAGACGGACAAAAAACTGATCCTATAAATAAATAAAATATATTTATTCTGATAGGTTCTGTGTATGACACACAAATTAAAAAGAGATAAGATTTAAGAACAAATTTCTTAAGAACTTGTTAGTTCCTAAGATAATAGTTAGCCTAAGATAATAATATTGTTGTCTTGAATCTGATCGTATAAGTTAGGGGTTCCTATTTAACCGACTTTAAAACAAGGAGAAGGTTCTCAATTCGACTGTATTTTTGTTTCTTTTATTTGTTACCTCGGAACTTTTTACTGCATGGTTCGATTTTCATGATAATTTTTTTATTTAAAAGCTGATGAAATTGAAGTCCGTTTTGTAGTTTATTATAACTAAAACTATTATTCCTTTTGTATTACGGCACCCTAAAAACGGATTACAATAATCGGTTATAACGTTCAATTGATTCCTAATCTATTAGGTAAATTGATAATTATTATCTAAGTCAGTAAGTATAGTTATCATTATTTATGCCAGGAGCATGAGACAAATAATCCTTCAGATAATAATTTAATTTAACATTATATTGCTTCCTCATTATCATTTAAGGTTATCTACGCAATAAATTCGTAATTATATGAAGTAGCGGGAGAACTCACTATTAAAATAAATGAAAAGCTATAACTATATTAGCTATAAATGGTTTGTTTTAAAAAACTATAAACTGACTTCAAATATACAATAGTTTTTTCGTGGAACCCATTGTCAGAACTGGACCAAATTAAAATGAGCCAAACAGGAAGCACCAGCTTTCAACTGAAAAATAATCATGAAAATCGCGCCACCACAGTCACAGTAATGTTATATATATACCTATATAACAGTCAAAAGTTCGGAGGTAACAAACATAAAAAAATACAATCGAATTGAGAACCTCCTCCTTTTTTTGAAGCTGATAAAAAATAGAACATCATGAATACTAACAATACCTAGTCGGTAAAATGCGATTGATTTCTTATCAAATAATTCATCATAAATTAATAGATACAATGAAATGTTATAGAAATTGCCTATTGTCACAATAAATACCTATGTCTAAAAGCTAAAGTTTAAAGGTCATGAAATTATTACCTACTAGCAGCGCCTCACGGTTTCACCCGCGTAGTTCCCGTTCCCGTGGGAACTCCGGGATAAAATATGGCTATGTCACTCCTTGAAAAGCAAGCTTTTTAGTGCTAAAATATGTTTTATATCGGTCAACTAGTTTCGGAGTCTCATTAATACAAACAATCAAAAAATCAAATCTTTCCTCAATAAAATATAAGTATAGATTTATCAATGAAATGACTTTAGTCATTATTTAGAAATTCGCTAACACTATAGACGGTTTTTGATGGTTGGATGTTTGTTTGTTACTTCATGCCAAAACTACTGAACTGATCGGACTGAAATTTTGTAGAACTTGTTGTGGAAACATGTAGGCTGGCCAGCCCGGATTTAATATACTTTTTATACTGGACTCACCTGACCTCATCAAAACAGCTATATTAGTCCACTGCTGGATCCAGGTCTCGCCCGATAAGCGCCTTTTTGGCTGTTATCTCATGGGAGGTAATGCCCATAATCCCCCGTTGGGCATGTGGGTTGGGGATCGCAGTTTGGAAGTAGAATTCTGCAGGAAGCGCTGCTGCCCGCCCCGGTAGATATCCCTTAGTCGCCTCTTACAACATCCGTGTGAAGAGTTGGGGTGGTGCAAATTCAAGGCGGCACCACGCCGCCTATAAGTAATATAACACTTTTATTCAACAAAATATTTCAAAAGCTTTTGAGTTATTGGAACAGCGAAATTACCAATTAAGTACGCTAAAAGGGTATTTAAGCATGTTACTTCAAAAAAAAATTTTTTTTTTAATTTTCTCTATTGATAAAAAAATATATTTATAAATATATTTTTGTATTGCTGTTTGCTTTTTTTTTGTAAAATTTAATCATTAAAAAGTAGATATTTTAAATCTCAACAGCAAAATTTCTAAACGCAACGTTATTGGCAGCTGAACCATGACGTCACACTTGCAATTTTTTGTATGGTCATGAAGCTCTGACTTTGAGTTTACATAGGTGATTCGATGAAACGTGACGACATACATAAGATGCAGGGGCTAACATGGCAGCGTAACTAGTAGTAGTAACGTTTTCACCCGAAACTGAGTGCAGTAGTAGTAACGTTTTCATCCGAAACCGAGTGCAGTTTTACTTATTGTTTTTTACTTCTATAAGTATTTTAAAATTTTTAACCGACTTCAATACGGTATTTTTTTTACCTTTTTCAACATTTACGTAATCTCACTCAGTTATTTTTCCATTGATGGCTGACGTTTCTGCTGCGCGAGACTTTGACTTGACTAGGTTCATTGATTACACCACTATCTTGGGATTGACTGATAATTTTAACAATTCGGTATCGTTGATAACAAGGTTTTCTGGTATAAAAGAGCAACCGCCGTTGAAGAAGGCATCATTTGATCACGGCTAAACCCAAAAATGTAAGTCATCTATTTATGCTCACAAATATTTCACACCCTGTTCACTATTATAATTTCAATCCTTTCATCATAACTTTTCGCTTTGGTAATGCTGTATGATGTTAATATCAACAGGTTTTCTCTTATAATTCTCTAATCGCATAATTATTGTGAATCAGATATTCTACCTTCATCAAAGTTCCGCAGTTTTTAACTTCCACCGCGTTATAGCGCAAGCAGCATCCATTCCTGAACTTTTAGGCACAGAAATTTATTTTGTAAACTTTTACAGCCAAAAATGAAATTCTTCGCTGCATTCGTCGCCATCCTGGCCCTGGCTGCCGCCAGCCCGCTGAAGCCCGCTATCAACGAGGTCGCGGAGCTGGAGGCCATCATCGCCGCCATCAACAGCCCGAGCTCCGACCCTGCCACCGCCGCGCTGCTGGAGCAACAGCTCGCTGAGATCCTCAACGGACTCAACCCCATCGCTGTCGGAGCTCCGATCGTGACCCCTGTCCTCCCTGAGCCCGGCGTTCTGCCGATCATGCCGATCGTCCTGCCCACTCCCGGCGTTCTGCCCATCCTCCCCGAGCACCCGATCATCTCCCCCATGCCCGTGGTCCAGCCCGGCCCCATCGCTCCCATCGTGCCTCCCTTCCCCATCAGCCCGATCAGCCCCATCGTCCTGCCCATGCCCGTGGTCGAGCCCACCCCCGTGCCCGCGCCCGTCGCCGAGCCCGTGGTGCCCTCTCCCGTCGTGGTCGGTGAGATCCCCTCCGGCAGCTCTCCCCTCGTCCAGATCATCGTGAACGTGAACGAACAGTTCTCCGCTGCCGCCCCCGCCCCCGTCGTCACCCCTGTCGGCGCCCAGGAGCCCATCATCCCCGGACCCGTGAACGTGGTCGATCAGGCCGAGAACATCGTGTCTCCCATCCAGGTGGTGTCCCCCGTGGTGGTGAGCCCCGTGCAGGTGGCCGAGCCCATCGTCCCCGGCCCCGTCAACATCGTGGACCACCCCGTGCCCGCGGTCGTCGAGCCCGTCGCCATCGCAACCCCCATACTGCCCGTCGCCATCGGAACCCCCATCCTGCCCGCCCCCGTCGTGACCCTCCCCGAGGAGCTTAACTAAACTAAACGAAGCTAATACAGCTCGTTTGGTGAAAGGAACTGTTAACACCATGTTTCAATAAATGTTTATTATTTTGTAAAATGCATATTCTCTACCTGTAAACCTTCTGACCTCTTAAGTAGGCATATGTATACCTTATAATTATAAGTAGTAGGCACCTTTTATATCCTTATACGGGTAATTTATGTTATCACAGCATTTAGATATTTGAGACCACAATTAATGAGTTCAATATTCTATTCCTCGTATGTTCGTGCATACACATTAGTTCGAGCATTCAGCAAACAAATGAACTCATCATCATAAAAATATATAATAGTAGTTAATGTAGTAGTATGTTGGCAACGGCTAGAAATAGGCGCAACGTAAGTAAGTACTGTGGTGTGTACTCTATCTGGATTCTTCTTTTGACCTTGCCTACAAAACAGATTCTGCAGAGACATCTGCCTCAGGTAAATTCACAGTGGCCTTATAGTCATCTTATAATTTCCTTACGATCATGTCGTGTGGCGATACTGTTTGACATCTTTGCAAGGGTTTCCGAACAGCCAGAATAGTGTCCAAACTATAGATAGTCTACAAAAGCCAGCCTCCCTACATGAAAAAATACAAATACAAAATAATTTATTTAGAACAATATAAAGGGTCTTTCAACAAGGACGGGGTCGATGTTAAAATTGAATAAAACAAGATGTGTGTGAGATTTTATTTTTTATTTAAAAGGCCCATTTGTGCCATTATGGATGGAATATCACATCGATCAAATGTTCGCCGCGGCTTCGTATGGTGGCACGAATCCGAGAGGTCCAATTTTTAATAACTCTGCTGCATAGATCCGCAATCCCGGACACACGGAATCTCAACAAAACACATAACAAAAAACGTTATCTGAACGTTATAGCGACGCTCAGAATCCCGACAAATCATAATGGTTCCCTGAGACTAATTATGTATTTAGATGCTGCTCACATTATATTAATTTTTAAGTCAGGTGACAGATCTCGCTGCGAAAATTATCGACCAATTAGCATGCTGTCTTGTTTTGCGAAACTATTTGAATCGCTGGTTTATGACACCTTATATCACCATTTACAACTATTCTTGTCGCCTAATCAACATGGCTTTATTCGAAATCGCTCTACCACTTCTAATCTACTCGAATACAAGAACTATCTTTGTAGTGCTTTTGAAATTAGTAAACAGGTTGATAGAATTTACTACGGTTTCTCCAAAGCCTTTTATAAGGTTAATCACACAATGCTTTGCTCCAAACTTTCATCTTATTATGGGATACACGGTAATCTCCTTCGCTGGATTGAGTCATACCTACGCAGAAGGAGTCAGCTGGTGACTGTCAAGGGCTTCATTTCGTCCCCAACTGCCGTCAGATCTGGAGTGCCCCAAGGATCCCATCTCGGTCCTCTTTTTTTCTGCGTATTAATTAACGACCTATTGATAAACTAACCTGCCCCTGTTTATTGTATGCAGATGATCTTAAGGTATACAACGCCATAGGCAGCCTGACTGACTCCTTGATGCTTCAATCCGACCTTAATGTGATTGACCACTGACCAGAAGTGGTGCGATATGAACAGTATGTTTCTAAATGTCAATAAGTATTTTATCATTTCCTTTAGAACCAAAAAACTAAAACAATTTTATGATTATAGGCTAGGGGTAGGTAACTCAAACGTATGAACTACAATATTATTTCACTTTAAAGGTTTTTCAACATTTACGTAATCTCACTCAGTTATTTTTCCATTGATGGCTGACGTTTTTGCTGCGCGAGACTTTGCTAGGTTCATTGATTACACCACTATCTTGGGATTGACTGATAATTTTAACAATTCGGTATCGTTGATAACAATGTCTTTTGGTATAAAAGAGCAACCGCGGTTGAAGAAGGCATAATTTGATCACGGCTAAACCCAAAAATGTAAGTACCTACTCACCAATTTATGCTTACAAATATTTCACACCATGTTCACTATTATAATTTAAATCTTTTCATCATAACTTTTCGCTTTTGTAATACTGTGTGATGTGAATATCAAGAGGTTTTCTCTTATAATTCTCGTTTGTGGTATCTATTAGGTATAAGTTATTTATTAATGCCTCTGTGATAGTTTCATTTTATAAAGCTTAGGCAGAGATACGAAGTTGCGCTTTTTGGCCATCAAACTCTATTTTCGCATCTCCTCCTAAACTATATGAGATAAAATTATTACACAGGTATTAAAAAGTAGCTAATAATAGATACCACAAACTGAACGAAGGATTTTTAAATATTCCTATGATAAACGTAAAAATATGATTAAATAGGTATCGCTGTCATATTGGCTCGGGTATGCGACTTAACTTTTAGGCACAGAAATTTATTTTGTAAACTTTTACAGCCAAAAATGAAATTCTTCGCTGCATTCGTCGCCATCCTGGCCCTGGCTGCCGCCAGCCCGCTGAAGCCCGCTATCAACGAGGTCGCGGAGCTGGAGGCCATCATCGCCGCCATCAACAGCCCGAGCTCCGACCCTGCCACCGCCGCGCTGCTGGAGCAACAGCTCGCCGAGATCCTCAACGGACTCAACCCCATCGCTGTCGGAGCTCCGATCGTGACCCCTGTCCTCCCTGAGCCCGGCGTTCTGCCGATCATGCCGATCGTCCTGCCCACTCCCGGCGTTCTGCCCATCCTCCCCGAGCACCCGATCATCTCCCCCATGCCCGTGGTCCAGCCCGGCCCCATCGCTCCCATCGTGCCTCCCTTCCCCATCAGCCCGATCAGCCCCATCGTCCTGCCCATGCCCGTGGTCGAGCCCACCCCCGTGCCCGCGCCCGTCGCCGAGCCCGTGGTGCCCTCTCCCGTCGTGGTCGGTGAGATCCCCTCCGGCAGCTCTCCCCTCGTCCAGATCATCGTGAACGTGAACGAACAGGCCTCCGCTGCCGCCCCCGCCCCCGTCGTCACCCCTGTCGGCGCCCAGGAGCCCATCATCCCCGGACCCGTGAACGTGGTCGATCAGGCCGAGAACATCGTGTCTCCCATCCAGGTGGTGTCCCCCGTGGTGGTGAGCCCCGTGCAGGTGGCCGAGCCCATCGTCCCCGGCCCCGTCAACATCGTGGACCACCCCGTGCCCGCGGTCGTCGAGCCCGTCGCCATCGCAACCCCCATCCTGCCCGTCGCCGTCGGAACCCCCATCCTGCCCGCCCCCGTCGTGACCCTCCCCGAGGAGCTTAACTAAACTAAACGAAGCTAATACAGCTCGTTTGGTGTAAGGAAATGTTAACACCATGTTTCAATAAATGTTTATTATTTTGTAACATGCATATTCTCTACCTGTAAACCTTCTGACCTCCTAAGTATATTAAGACCTTATAAATAGCAGGCACCTTTTATTCTTTTAACAACCGGTAATTTATGTTATCACAGCATTTAGACATATTACACTTTTTTCCTCGTATGTTCGTTCATGACACATTAGTTTGACCACCCAGCAAACAAATGAGTTAAGAACTCATCATCATCAACATATTCTACAATAGTAATGTAGTAGTATGTAGTCAACTGATAGAAATAAGCGTAATTTGAGTACTGTGTACTCATCCTATCTGGATTATTCTTTTTACTTCGCAACAAACGGATTCTACAAGACATCTGCCCCAGGTAAATCCATAGTGGCCTTATAGTCATCTTATAATTTCCATACGATCATGTCGTGCAGCGAAACGGTTTGACATCTTTGCAAGGGTTTCCGAACAGCCAGAATAGTGTCAATCCTTTGTAAACTATAGTATAGATAGTCTACAAAAGCCAGTCTACCTACTCATGAGCTGATCCATTAATGAGCTGTAATATTTGACAATTGCTGTAATTTCTGACATCTCATATAATGAGAAATACAAATCTCAATAGGTCCATCATGAATCTACTGAGTAAAAAAGTTCTCGATAAATCGATCATGGATCTGATGAGAAATAAAGTTCTCGATAGATCATCACGCTGGTGGGCATCATCACAGGTCACTGTGAATTGAACCATGACCTTTTCAAAACTGGAGCCACAGACAGCAGCTTAGTCGTGGCTGCTTCCAAGAAGAAGTGACTGTGGAACACGCTGTGGTACTGCACGGCCACAGAAGAGGCCAGACACGAAACGGGGCTGAAGTGTCTCATTGAGGAATTAACCCCATCCACACCCACAGAAAAGCTGAAACGAAGCTTCAGTCACCTAAAGTCCTGCTCCGATACTTCAAGGAGCTCGGTTGGTTAGGCAGGGGGCAAATGCACAATACACTCCTATGCGAGACGTCCGTGCAGATTAGTTCCCCCACTTAGAATTAGAATTAGAAACATCATAGATCTAGTCAATGGATGTAAGCGCTCTAATATACACGGACTCACGACTGCACGTCTCAAATACACGGACAGCAAGTTGCCGACTTTTGTCGGCTGCAGTTGACCTTGAATGCAGTTGTACTGCAGCCGACTGCAGTCGACGGCGCGGTGGCGGTCGTTGCTTGTAGCCTCCTGGGGCCTGATTCCACTAACACAATCGCCTCACTATGACAATATTATCGCTTCATTATCGCGTTACAATCACCGCCATTGACACCTTTTGGTATTCTACTAACACGATCTTTTTTTGTTTATGCCATAACTATGACTATTACGATTATAATTATGTACCCCACCACATTATTGACACGATATTATAAGTCTTAGAGATTGTAATCTTATGGTATTGGAATACCAAATTACGACTAAATCTCTATCTTAATAGTTTGGCGCCATTATGGCGCCATTATAGCATTTTGTTTAAAAAATAGTGGAATTAGACCCCTGGAGGTGAGCCTAGCGGTCGATAACTTGCAGTGCAGTCTGTGTGTTTGAGCCCTAACGATAATCATCCGATTATCTATTGGATTAAACTCTTTAGATTTTTTTCTTCTTTCGATCTTGTTTGCTGTAAGTATCGTATGTACTCGTATGTAGAAATGGTCTACTTTCCTAACATCTTCTTCCTCAAATCACGTTTTTAAGAAATGTTTTCCAGCTTTGTGCCATGACACCACGACCTGTCAGAAAACCAACGCCGTTACAGCTTCGGCTTGTGCGGCATAATACTGATCCAGGGACCTAATTGGCCCGTTATATAACAATCATTTACATGTTTCTGTACCACTTTCATTGTCTTTTTTATGTAGTTTTTCTTATTTTTGCTGACCTGTAATTTGTACATATAATGTGTCGTGTTATGTGTGTATTATGTAATGGCTCCAATCAAGCTCAATTTTCTTTCTTTCGTTCGTTATTTCTATGGACTCCTGATTTTCCTACTAATTAATTTATTCAAACATGAATAAGTGAGAAAAAAATTCAGATAAATTTTAAATCTCAACCGCAAAATTCCTAAACACAGCGCTATTAGCGGTCGAACCGTGACGTCACACTTGTACATTTTTGTGTTGTTATTGATGGGTGCTCAAACTAATGTGTATGAACGAATAAATAAGGAATAGAAAACTAATTAACTGTGGTCTAAAATATCTAAATGCTGTGATAACATAAATTCCCGTTTTGAGGGTATAAAAGGTGCCTACTACTCATAAGGTATACAATACATATAGTTCGACTACTTCTAGAGGTCAGAAGGTTTACAGGTAGAGAATATGCATTTTACAAAATAATAATAAACATTTATTGAAACATGGTGTTAACAGTTCCTTTCAGGAAACGAGCTGTATTAGCTTCGTTTAGTTTAGTTAAGCTCCTCGGGGAGGGTCACGACGGGGGCGGGCAGGATGGGGGTTCCGACGGCGACGGGCAGGATGGGGGTTGCGATGGCGACGGGCTCGACGACCGCGGGCACGGGGTGGTCCACGATGTTGACGGGGCCGGGGACGATGGGCTCGGCCACCTGCACGGGGCTCACCACCACGGGGGACACCACCTGGATGGGAGACACGATGTTCTCGGCCTGATCGACCACGTTCACGGGTCCGGGGATGATGGGCTCCTGGGCGCCGACAGGGGTGACGACGGGGGCGGGGGCGGCAGCGGAGGCCTGTTCGTTCACGTTCACGATGATCTGGACGAGGGGAGAGCTGCCGGAGGGGATCTCACCGACCACGACGGGAGAGGGCACCACGGGCTCGGCGACGGGCGCGGGCACGGGGGTGGGCTCGACCACGGGCATGGGCAGGATGATGGGGCTGATGGGGCTGATGGGGAAGGGAGGCACGATGGGAGCGATGGGGCCGGGCTGGACCACGGGCATGGGGGAGATGATCGGGTGCTCGGGGAGGATGGGCAGAACGCCGGGCTCAGGGAGGACCACTTCGGGGACAGCGGGGGCGGGGAGCACGACAGCCTCGGGGACGGACACGATCGGAGCTCCGACAGCGATGGGGTTGAGTCCGTTGAGGATCTCAGCGAGCTGTTGCTCCAGCAGCGCGGCGGTGGCAGGGTCGGAGCTCGGGCTGTTGATGGCGGCGATGATGGCCTCCAGCTCCGCGACCTCGTTGATAGCGGGCTTCAGCGGGCTGGCGGCAGCCAGGGCCAGGAGGGCGACGAATGCAGCGAAGAATTTCATTTTTAGCTGCAAAAAGTTACAATAATATGAATTTCTGTGTGCTCTTTCAATGGTTGCAGCTAACGCAGAACTGTAGAATAGAGAGGAGTTTTAGGAGGACAGCTGTGTGGCGCAGGCATAAAATTTGCACCACCCCCAACTCTTCCCGTGGGTGTCGTAAGGGGCGACTAAGGGCTACTATCGGGGGCAGACAGCAGCACCCCCTGCAGAACAATTCTATCACCGAACTGCGATCCCCAACCTGCATGCCCAGCGTGGGGATTATGGGCACCACCCCCCATAAGACAAATGCCAAGAAGTCGCTTATCAGGGGGAGGCCTGCGTCCAGCAGTGGACCAAACAGGCTGTTGAGGTTGAGGTTTGGAGGATTCTCTTCAAACTTTACCCAATGCTCTGGCATACGTAGAAAATTACGAGATGACGAAACGATATTTGCAACTTATAAAATTAAGACGAGAGATTTCAGAAAAGTTTAATATTTTTAAATAGTAAAGCTTATGATGAAACTATGAAACTCTTGTCAGTGAAAAGGGATGTGAAATATTTGTCAGTATAAATTGGTAGGTACTTACATTTTTGGTTTTAGCCGTGATCAAACGATGCAGTATTCAACCACGGTAGCTCTTTTATACCAAAACGTATGATTATCATAGATACAGAATTGGTAAAATTATTGGGCTAATAAAAGATAGTGGTGCGTATCGGCGTAAGGTAGTAAAAGTCTTTAAGCTTACCTACCTTGATAGGTGATGATTAACTTCTTGTTTGTAATATTCCAAACAATAGGTTTTTTTATTATTTGTGGACTTTGACCTTCCGTTTAATTCCAGGAAGGTTCTAATTTTTTTGACACTGTTTTTAATTTTTATTTTTTATAATGTTAAATAATTTCTGACTGCTGACAAAAAGTATAAGTAAAAGATATAATTTACTTTAAATAAAGTTTTTTTACGATTTCTAACTGTCACAGATTTCCGACAGGATTTTTGACAAAAAAATTGATGACTTTCGATCCTATTTCTTATTAGGTACAACGCCGTAGCAACGCCTCGAGGTTTCACACGCATAGTTCCCGTTCCCGTGGGAATTTGAGTTAAAATATAGCCTATGTCACTTCCTGAAAAGTAAACTGTTTAATGATTAAAGATTTTTTTCGGTAAATCGGTCCAGTAGTTTCAGAGCCTATTGAAAACAAACAAACTAACAATCAAATATTTCCTCTAAGTATATAATATTAGTATAGAAGTATAGATAGTAATTGATGTATGAGGTGAAAAGCCTATCTTTTATTCCAGGCATATAACTATGTCTATACAATTTCAGCCCGATCCGTTTAGTAGTTTTGGCGTGAAGAGGTGACCAACATTCATCCCAACATCCATACATTCATACATCGAAACATCCAATCCTTTCGCATTTATAGTATTAGTGTGATGCAAATGGATGCAATGGGAAAATATGTTTGGTTGTTTGTTACCTCTACTCGACAAAACTAAATGGATCAGGCTGAAATTCGCATTTTCGATTCGTTCAGCAGGGGTATTTTAATACATTCGATCTGTTTCAGAAGCGAAAACGTCAGATTCAAATTTGAATTCTATTCCTTTAGAACTTTAGAACTCTATTTTGATCTGCCGAAAGTTTCTGATATCGAATCCGACTGCCTATCCGACGAAATTTCAAAAACAATGAATTTAAGGGTTAAAATGCAGGGGTCTGCAGTAGTTTTGTCGGGGTCTAGATCTGGATTAGTATGGCTAGGCCTCTACTCTGTTACTATTGTTGTTATAAATAAATATATTTCTTTCTTTCATTATACTTAGGCTAATACTTCTTTTTTTTATAAGCATTTTGTATTGTCATCTTGTTTCCTGTTATTTGTGGTACCTATGTAATAACAAAGTGTTTCCTAACTATCTGACTTTGTATCTCAGATAAAGTAGGTAGAGTCTGTTCAAAAAGAGAAGTCGTGAGAATGGAGGGCGCGCGTGTGCCATTTGACAACTTTTGTTGCGTTGATAACACTGCTCTGTCATTGCAGTACTATTAAAAGAGTTAGTTCACCGAAACGCCAAGACTCTTCTCTTTTTGAACAGACTCTAGTCTATAATATCGAAATCCATAACGTAGTCAAATTATTTTCGATCGAATCATGTACGTAACTAGTAGGACTTGACTTGATGATGTATAAATATCTAGTCCAGAATTCATACATACGGATATTTTGAAGGTATGATGATGAGACAATAAAACCGTATCTTTATTTATCATAGGTTTACAGCTGATTATCAAAAGCGGCTTCAGACCAAGGTTTATTATCCTAATCAATATTATAACCAGTTCCTATTATCCAGGGGCGAATCAAGGGGGTTCGGTTGTCAAACTAGGCCTAGATCGCAGAAGGTATTTAGGGGATCCCCGTGGTAATAAACTCGAATTACATAAAATTATATTTTTTTATTACTGGAAAACAAGATTGCGGAAACAAAATACGCACTGTTTTGCATCTAATTTGGTCAAAATATCAGCAACGCTGCGATCAATATCATCGCGGTCTCTATCCTAAAAAGGTTTTAGTTTTGATTAGAAGGTTTTTACTAATTTTAACTATGGTTCCTTAACAAAGTTTCTGCATAAGTTGTGTAGTCGTTCTAAAACCGTATGCTCTTTCCCACTCATATGAACTTAAGCCTATACCTCAGCATAAATCCTATCCATTTCACAAGATGGCGCGCAACGCGTCGGCAGGCTCCGCACTGACCGCATCAAAAATCCTCCCGCGCACCGTCGTCGTCAGGTCGCCTTTCTCATTCGTACGAATTCGACCGCATGCTACGAAACCTCAACCTCTCAACCTCAACAGCCTATAACGGTCCACTGCTGGACGCAGGCCTCTCCCTGATAAGCGTCTTATTGGCTTTTACCTCATGATGGTAATGCCCATAATCGGGTTGGCAATCCCATTTCAGTGGTAGAATTGTTTTGCCCCTGTTCGCCCCCGGTGTATATCCCTTAGTCGCCTCTTACCACACCCGCTGGAGGAGGCACATACTAAGCCGGCACCGTGCGACTGCTACGAAAAAAAATATCTCATGATAATGTTGCAAAATAGTTTGAAAAAGGCGGTCCAGTCAGCAATCCAGTTGCTGCGGTTTTAGTGGACACACCGAGTGTGCACGCCGCCGCTACGAGATGGATTTCGAGCGGGATGACAAGATATGGTTTTCTCGTAAATGAGAAGTACAGAGCAGAGACGTGCACCGAATTTTCTACGCGCCAAACAGTTTTTACCTAATTACAAGTTAACATCCAATCGAAAAATTAAGACATAAATAAAGAAATACCTACTTTTACTTTTCATATCAAACAAAAACCGAAGAATAAAAGGTGTTGTTCCTAAGATAAATGGCAAAATGTGCGCAAAACATCTATTTAAAAAAAGAACTATTGAGAAAACTTTAATTAATCGTGTTTTTAAAACACGTAATTCAAGATAAGAGATCGAAGTAACATTTCCCTAAATATGGAGGTGGTAGCTTTCACAGATTCTGAGATAAATAACGATTTTGAAGTACAATTTTGAAGTAAATTGCTTATGCTTGCGATTAGCGCGGAGCGTCTGAATGCCAGCCTGTGGACCTAGCGTCCACAGGCTGGCATTCAGACGCTTATTAATAACTAGCTGCGCCCCGCGGCTTCGCACGCGTTGTTCCTATGGAAACATTAAAAGGTGATTTTCATCCCACGGGAACAGATTTATGGGATAAAACTATGTTTTATTCTAGGATTAGAATTACCTGTATGCAAAATTTCAGCCAAATCCGTTCAGTAGTTTTGGCGTGAAGAAGTAACAAACATCCATCCATACATCCATCCATACAAACTTTAGTGTGATAATATGCATTACAATTTGAAATTCGGGTATAGAAATTTATACCATCAACAGGTACGAAGGATTCCCTTTACGTAGCGAATTCATTTCGTAGCGAAAATCATTCCGAACAATTTTTTATGCGAATCATTCCCGGCGCGTAGCGATCTGCTTAAGTACAGTCAACAATGCTATATCACATTCATAACTACTACTTCGTAGTAGATAAAATTCATAAATACATTAATATAATAAGAAACCTCACAATCAAGTTACCTTTCAAACGAAAAACCTAATTAAAATTAGATTCATCGGAATGGGAGTTACAATCCTACGCACCGAGAGAGAGTTTCTCTCAGAGTTAGAATAAAAGAGTTTGTTTTAAAAAAACTATAAGAGCTGGTTCAGACAAGGCGGATTCCGTGCGGATGCAAATCGCGCGGTTCTAAACGCAAGTATTCAGACAGGGGTGCGGATGTATTTGCGGAGTGTAGAGTGACAGTCCAATCATGGAAGCTCGGTATCGAAGCGATCCATTGTCACCGTCCGATACGCGCGGCGTCCGCGCAGCAACTGAACGCGCTCTAAACCGACTTCAATTTTATGGTTTTCTCATAGGTGCCATTGTTAGAACTGGGACCGAAAATGGGAAGCACCAGCTCTCAAATAAAAATAATCGTCAAAAGGATGCAGTGAAAAGTTCTGAGGTAACAAACATAAAAATCAGTCAAACTGAGAAGGAACCTTTTTGAAGTCAGTTAAAAATAAAAACTACGCTGCATTTTCCAACATTGGTACGACGTAGCTTTGTGCTACGACGTAGCTTGCTACATTGTTACGTACGACGTAGATTGTCTTACTATACAGGGTTATTGGTAATTCGGGTTCTGCCCATCTTCAGGAACATGTTCGCAGAGGCATTTGGCCCGCGCGGCCCCTTGAATTGCATTACTGTTTCAAATTTAAAATCAAGGTAAATTCAAGGGGAATTTAGGAGAATTAGTACATTTTAGACTTATTTCAAAATATATCAAGAAGTATGAAAACACAAATAATTAATTTTGTTTTAAAAAACTAGAAACCCATTGTCACATCTGAACCAATTTAAAATGGGACACGGAAAGCCCCAGCTTTCATATAAAAAATAATCATGAAAATCGGACAACCCAGTCAAAAGTTGAGAACCTCCTCCTTTTTTGAAGTCGGTTAAAAAGGAAGGCGACCGGGGAGCGATCGGCAAAAACTGGTCAGAAGTTTGGGTGAGCCGACCAACCAATAAGATCCTCTTACCTGTATCAGTTGGTACACTTGCTTTATGGTTAATCCCCCACTGCATGTTCTTGAAGACGCCATTCTCTATTCTTATTTTTTTCTGATAAAAAACTGAAAAACCACGTTTACCGGAACAACGAATGCCCAATAATCCTAACACAAAAGCGTGTATTATTAAGAAAACTTTATTTTAATAAATTGAATATTCTTAAAATTTCTAAAGTCCATCCTTCAAGATACTTGTCAATACCTTAAGGCGCATACCCGAGCCAATCTGACAGCAATTCCTATTTTATCATATTTTTACGTTTATAATAGGAATTTTTAAAAATCCTACGTTCAGTTTGTGGTATCCATTACAAGCAATTTTTTAATACCTCTTTTATAATTTTATCTCATATAGTTAAGGAGGAGATACAAAAATAGAGTTTGGTGGCCAAAAAGCGCAACTTCGTATCTCTTCCTAAGCTTTACAAAACGAAACTATTACAGAGGCATTAATAAATAGCTTATAATAGATACCACAAACTGAACGTAGGATTTTTAAAAATTCCTGCGTTCAACGTAATAATAAGATATAATAGTTGAGGGCGCCACTTTCGCTGGTGTATGGGCCTTAACAACTATTTAAATTGGATCCCAGATGTCTACTGCAATCTTAATAATCATTCCATCGCTTCGCTGTCGCCGCTAAAGTAGAAAACTTGACCCTCATCGACGCGAAATGAAGATAAAATCTATTTATTGCTCTTCCTAAATTGCGCTGGACCCTATCTGGATGGAAATGGCTTTTATAAGCATTGTTTTACTAGATAAAGTTTTGTTGAAAAACTAAGCACATACTTTTAATCTGTTTTTATGGTAACTCACATATATTATAGGTTATTGTACTACTAACATTTATGGTGAATGACCGAAATAAATGAATTGAATTGAATTGAATTAAACCGCCAAGTTGGTAACAGGAAAATAAATACGTCATAAAACTCACGTATAAAGACAATTTACTATTAAAACAGTCGGCTGACTGCAGACTGTTGCAAAGAATAGTCAAACAGACACATATAATACAGAAATCAAATAATATCCCAAAAAATTTCGATTTCGACGGGATTTGAACCCGCGTCATTCCCTCAGTACAAAAATTAATTTTGTTTTAAAAAACCATAAACCGACTTCAAGTTTTATGCAGAATATGAATTTTCATGGATCCCAGTGTCAGAACTGAACAAAATTAAAATGGGACCACACGGGAAGCACCAGCTTTCATATAAAAAAAGAATCATGCAAATCGGACCAACCCAGTCAAAAGTTGGTTACAAACATAAAAAAAATACAGACGAATTGAGAACCCTCCTCCTTTTTTTGAAGTCGGTTAAAAAGGGGCTGTCTATGAAGCCAGTCGCACGCGAAACTAAGGTGGCGGCGCGCCGCCCGCCATAGACGTCCGTTGTACGAGAAACGGAAAAGAGGCGAAGCTTCTGCCGCATAGATTTGACCATGATTTCTCTCTTTTTCCGCGCGATTCCGCCGATCTACTCAAGTTCCAGCCACATCTCCGCGCTTGTTACGCCATTTCACTGCAATACCGCGTTTGTGTCGCTGTATCTTGTGGCCTTAGAAGAACGATTAGAGTTCTTTGAATTCTCGACGTTTCGCTAATAGTTCCGCTAATCGAACGATGACAAGTGTAGTACTGACGAGAAGCGAACCTCGAACCGCAGATTCACTGATAACAGAATCGTTTTTTTGGAATTTTTTATCGCTAAACAATCAAACCAGCAACTTCTACGTCCCAAGTTAACCCTCACCCACTGCGCGACAGAGGGCGTGAACACAATTACGGTCCTCGTATTTATAGCTTGTTAACCCTCGAGGACAGATCGATTTCAATTTATTTGAGAGCTTTTAAAGCTTTTGGAGCCTGCGGGTCAATCCAACTTATTACCTTTGTTTTGTAGTCTGTCGGGGATTTATTTACAGATTGGAGAGTGAGGATTTAATGGATTTAATAGGGCATAGAGCACTCTGTTTTATAATAATAATAATAATTCATTTATTTCAGATTATAGAAAAGTTACAGATCTTATTTAACTTATTCTATAGTCCATAGCAATATATACCTTAAAAACTAACATACAGAAAATAATTAAACATAAATAATAATGGCGAGAACTTAAATAATAATGTTTTGCATATGGTCAAGTATTTATCCTCAGCCTCAACCTCTCAGCCTGGTTGGTCCACTGCTGGACGCATGCTTCCCTGTGGTAAGTGCCTTATTGGTCTTTATCTCATGAGGGGTAATGCCCATAATCCTCACGCTGGGCATGCGAGTTGGGGGTCGCGGTTGTAGAATTATTCAGGGCTCTTAATACATAATACTATAATAATAAAATTAATAAAACTATAATACATAATATCCCTTAATCGCCTCCTACGACATCCACGGGAAGAGTTCATCATCAGCCTATATTAGTCCACTGCTGGACATAGGCCTCCCCTAATGAGCGCCATAGCGCCCTGTCTTCACCTTGACGCATCCAGCATCTGCCTGCAGTCTTTCGCAGATCATCATCCCACCTGGCCGGAGGGCGTCCTTCACTACGTTTGCCGAGTCGCGGTCTCCACTCAAGAACTCGTTTACCTCAGCGGTTATTGGTTCTTCGCGAAATATGGCCGGCCCACTGCCACTTCAGCTTGCTAATTCTTTGAGCTATATCGATAACTTTGGTTCTCTGTCGGATGTATTCGTTACGAATTCTATCCTTCAGAGAGACTCCGAGCATAGCTCTTTCCATAGCTCGCTGAGCGACTTTGAACTGGTGGACCAGCCCTATCGTGAGTGTCCACGTCTCAGCTCCGTAGGTCATGACGGGTAGGACGCACTGATTGAAAACTTTCGTTTTCATACGCCAGCGAAAGTGGCGCCCCCAACTATTATATCTTATTATTACGTTGAACGCAGGAATTTCTAAAAATCCTACGTACAGTTTGTGGTATCTATTTTAAACTATTAATTAATGCCTCTGTAATAGTTTCATTTTGCAAAGCTTAGGAAGAGATGCGAAGTTGCGCTTTTTGGCCACCAAACTCTATTTTTGCATCTCCTCCTAAACTATATGAGATAAAATTATAAAAGAGGTATTAAAAATAGCTTATAATAGATACCACAAACTGAACGTAGGATTTTTAAAAATTCCTATGATAAACGTAAAAATATGATAAAATAGGAATTGCTGTCAGATTGGCTCGGGTATGCGCCTTAAGCGTACAGTCCGATATTTTCTAGGCCTGTCCAGTAAAAAATAAATGGTCATACCGGTGGGGAATATGGACCAATGAACGAAACCGCCTTGGCCTACAGATTGTGAAAAGTGATTTGTGCGTTTTTTTTACATAAACTTGAGCTGCACTGATTTTAAAGAACGTATCATGTACCAAATAAAACACTACTGAAAGCGGTTGCGTCAAATGCCAAATATGTATGTTAAAAAGAAATAAGTAGGTAGGTACTACCTAAAAGTACCTATGATAGGTACAGTAGGTACCTACAACATACATAAATTAGTTTGAGCATAGTCTTGGCGACCACAATTTTAATGACTGCATTATATTTTGCTCGACCTAGCAAACATACCCCACTTTGAGGCTGTCCGGTATTTTTTCGCGACTCACCTGGCAACTCTACTTGGAGGTAGGTAAGGTATCCAGAATGAAGGCCATGTTACACTGGAAATCACTCGGAACAAGTCAAAACAAGAAGTAATAAAGCAGCTGTAACCCTCAAGAAGTCTTTGCATCCCATCAACATCCCCTAGGAAGAAGTAGGACCTCCATAGGACCTCTCCCCGTCCTCAACCGGCATCTCTCGAATCAGCGGGGCTAACCAGCCCAGTTCCCGTAGGCCAGCTTCCCTAACCGGAGGTTAATCCACAGGGACCAAACGGGAAGCACCTTTCAATAAAAAAGAACCATAAAATCGGACCACCCAGTCATTAATTTATTAAAAACGAAGATGAGGTACCGGTTGCTCGAAAGCGGCAACCTCAAATTGTGTAAAATTGTGTTCTCCCACATCAGTCACCGTCTGACCGGCGGCACGGGCGGTCGTGATTCGCGTGAAATTGTTGTCTCAGTCTCACTTCGGTCCTAGATACGTCTTTCCGTCTTTGATCTTCTTTGTATTGCACAGGACTGGAAATATAACTGTGAGCGTATGTGTTTGCGTGTAGTCGTAACACATGCCAATTTTTGAGTAAGCGCTGGGAGAACGTAACCTATCTTCCCTTTTTAAATCAATGCACCCAGTCAAAAGTTCTAAGGTAATAAACATGAAAAAGTCGGTTAAAAATCGATGACATGGCTCATAAGAAGAGATCTTCGTATATCTTATATATATAGTTTCAGAGTTTTCCATAGTGACTGATCTAAATACTAGTATTACATAAGCGTTTTGTTTCCCAAATAAATAAAAATAACAATAATTAAACCCCTAAGTACATAAAAAGTATAAAAAGAAACCAAATAATCACCTGATATCACTCAGGGTAGGCTAAAAGTTTGCTGCTAATGGAAAAACTTGGTAACCTTGAGAGTGGCTTGTAATACGAGTATCAGACAGATCGGGAAGACGGACGATTCCCTTGGGATAAGTCTCGCTGTTTGTAAATAAGTTTACGAAACTTCGAAATCCGTCATGGTTATTGACACTAAAATCGTTTCTCACCGGATTTTCGTTTCAACCCAAGCCAGGAAAAGTACAGTCAGAGAAAAAACATAATAGTACATTGTTACCCAAGGGATGAAAGAAACCTATTTAGTCCCGAGACGGGGTTTGGCGCACGAGCGTAGGGAGGGCGCTTATTAGTTCGAGGGACTAAATGTTTCTTTCACCCGAGGTAAACACTGTGCTTTTCATTACAAATACAAGGAAAGTAAAAATAAAAATATAAATGAGCTAAAGAAAAAATACATAAATCAACACCTTTCATAAGATATTTATTTAAAGTCTATGGTAAAATTAGAGCAATTATTAGTTATAGTGAAAAGTTTTTTTCGAAATACCTCTTGAGAAGTGAAAACTTTGTTTTTCTAATCCATCATTTTGCCTTTTGATAAACGATGTTAGTCTCTCGAAATCCTTTATACGTACATTGTGTTAAGTACCAGTAGTAAATAATATTGAAGGTTTAGTCTTTGAGAATTCGTTAAAATATAATAACATAGCGTTTTCTTATAACGATTTCACTATTTACTCAGAGCGCCATTTACCTTAATACCTTTTTGATACCTTCATATTGATTTAGGTGCCAAAAGGTTTTCCACTACTGCTTGAGCCTCTTCTTTTATAAAATCAGGCGTTAAATTTATGTCTTTATCACTGTCTGAACTCATTGTAATAAACAAAACAACGAAAAATCAAAAACCAAACTCGAAAAATCAAATGAAGATAGGATTGCCGTTTTCCCCGCTTTCTTTTTATTAGGCATAAACAATCTTCTTTATAGATGATATAAAGAAGATGTATGTGAGAGCTATAGCTCTCGCTATTCTACCATGGTACAATAAACATGGAAGAATACCGAGATCTATTCTACCATTAGTTTTTATCATTTCAAAAATGGAAAATATTTTGCCGAAATCTATGTTATTTTAAAGAGATACCTAGTTGAAAGTAAATTATAATATGGCATTTTACCTTTAATTTATTTCAATTTTACATCATGCTGTAATTGCTTTCCAATATTTCACTATAGTTATTGTTTTCTTATTAATATAATTTTAATTTTCTATGTGCAAAATAAATGAATATTTTTCGTTGTGTTATATATAAAGTATTCTGCAAACTCTCATTATTCTGCAAACACTAGACCCCGTTCACAACGAAAACAAACAACTCAACTCTGGAGTGGATGTAGCTTGTTGAAGTGACAGCTCTTAGCTGCTCCAACTTTATACGAGCCCGCCGGTTTGGGACCTAATGCTGCTTTAATGGCCTGTACTCCTTTCATATAGGTAACTAGGACATAAACGGAGTAACCTTGGCTGACGATGCAATCAATAGCGTTAATACAAAGTGGTGCCTTTTGTAAAAGTGATAGCAATGCAATCGGGCAGCTATAACTTTTTTTTTGGGCTTAATAGGTTTTTCACGTTCCACAAAGTTAAAGTAGGTACCTGTACAAATCAGATTTTCCTCATTTATCATTCGAATGTACGCCGATTCAATTTACCTATTGGATTTTTGGTATTTTACCGCCATACATTGCTGACCACAATATCTAGCTAACTCATTTCAGAAAGTGCGGAATACAAAAAGTTTTACAAATCAATTTGTGAACCCCACTAGTACCTGATACTATTAGCTATTAGCGACTTTTATCGCCGAAGATACCAGCTTCCTACCTACTCATAACGTTTGTGGCACAGTTTGTGTCAATGTTTTCTACTATCTTAAAACTATAGAAACTTTCTTAGTTTTTTCATTATGAATGTAAGCGGGTTAACTATGAACCTTGTTTGTGTTGGAAGAACCAACGTTTCATCCCGAGGGACATCTTCAGGGCGAGTGCGGTAGAGGCGCGCGTACCGCATCCCTTCCTTACGAAGTTATTGTATTATCTTTGACCCCTTTTTTTTTTTTTTTTATTATCCTGAGGGAAATGCGCACGCATATCGCACTGCCACGGGGAGACAGTGCGATTATGTGGGACTCCAACACCACTAAAACCCTCAGGGTGCTTCCGCCTCTGCCGCTTGTGGTGGGAACATGGGAACGGTTTCTCTTCCACGAACCCACCGCGGCTGCCCGATATCAGGCCCCTCATGGGGGGGGGGGGGGGGGTATGGAGCACCCCCCTTTGCGACGCGCCAGAAACACATGACGCGCCACGACCACCTCGGAGACCTTACCTGCCAATTGGGCGCCGGACAACCCCGTGTCCGAACGCCCAAGGTCTCCCAGTGCGACGGGTCAGTCGAGTGGCCCCGTCGCGACGGGGACTCGACGCGACTCCCTATCCTCTGCGACCGTGTGGCAGGCGACGCGTCGCCTGCCACACGGTCGCAGAGGATAGGGAGAGCGGCCTACGCCATACCGACACTCCTCTTCCCCCGCGACCCCACCGCGTCCGCCATCAAACGGTGGCGACCCCGCCAAGGCCGCGGAAGGCAGGGAGAGCGGCGTACTGCAATACCGGCACTCCTCTCCCGCCGCGGCCTCCACCTATCTGCGGCCATGTTGCCCATACAGCATGGCCGCCCGCCTCAGTTGCGGTGCCTCCCACACGACACCGCAACCTACTACCGCTCCAACTGGGCTTAGAGCGCAAAACCCAGAGGAGCGGTCCGTCCCGGGGCCGGCCATGTCGCCATCCGCGTAGGCACGGCCCCATGGGTTCCTCTTAGCTTCATCGCGGCTGACGAAGCCGCGATTACTAAGCCCCCCCGCCCCGGCAAGGCGGGAACCCTTCGGGGGGGATCTTTGACCCCTACTGAAGTTTTCTACTGTCTTAAAATTTTCAACAGACTGCCGAATTCCTGAATTACTTTATTTAGATTTTAGTCATAGTTGTTTTTAAAATAATTGTTCGTTGATTTGATTACGGATGTAAGCGGGTTAACTACGAACCTTATTTGTGTTGGAAGAACACCAACGTTTCATCCCTTAACGAAAGAACTAGAACCGCACTCGCCCTGAAGATGTCCCTCGTTACGGGATGAAACGTTGGTTTTCTTCCAACACAAATAAGGTTCGTAGTTAACCCGCTTACTAAATAATGAATTAACGCGTAATGAATTCGTCAAACTACGATAGTTTTTATAATAAAATAATTCTTCGTTGTTTCAGTTTCCACGATGAGGTTCGTGATGCCGGGCTGCATCAAGGATGTGCGCAGTGTGCCGGAGCTGAGGATATTCACCTTCTTCCTGGCTGTGATCCTGTATGTTTGTGGGGGTGAGTGTTTGTGTGGCGGAGTGTTCCTGATACCAGGCTACATCAAAGATGCCCGCATTCTGCCAGAGCAAAGGATCTTTACTCTATTGCTAGCTATGATTCTGTACTGTACTGTACTGTCTGGTACGTAAATTCTCTTCAGTACTTCTCTGTTCCGTGGACCAAACTCTGTGGACTAGCTACCATGGTATTATATATTTACACCTACCTCTGTCTGGCTGTTTCGGCAAGTTCGGCGTGTCCTTTACCTAATAGAGCTTCGATCAAATATACCTATAGTATATTTGATCGAAGTAATAGAGGTTCAATGATTATTTATTTATCGGGTATTTATCGCGTACCTTTCTTTTTATTTTTTAAAAGTTCTAATAGAGGTTGTCTCGCAGGTGCGTGTGTGTTCAAGGCCATCGAGGAGCCCCTGGAGGACCAGGCAAGGGACAGGCTGGAGAGGCTCAAAACCAACTTCTTGAACGAACACCCCACTGTCACAGGTCAGTAATAAATGCAAGATGTATAATTACATCTTGCATTGTATAGTAAGGTTGACGACTTCTGTGGCGCGGGGTCAGCCTGCGACGCAGGAGGTCGCGGGTTCGATTCTCGCCTCGGGACAAGTGTGTGTAAGATCTGAAGATATTTGTTCAGGGCGTTCTGGATGTTTTCAATGTGTACTCCTCGATCAAAATGTTCCTCTTCGATCAAAATCTGATTGTAGGTGTATCTAATAAAAATATCTATATCTTTGTATTATCATTTATCGTATAGCGATCACCGCGATCACTCACACATTAAGAATAAGTGCGTCGAAAAAAAGCAAATGAGGGAGGAATAATTCTGTTTGACTCATTGATTTAAAAAGGGTTTTTAATAAATCAATGGTTTGACTATGGCAAAAAATAAGTGTGTCGAACTGAAGTTCAGTGGCATTGCATAACTTCGAAAGACATCACAAATCTGCATAAAGACTATAAAACTGATTTCAAAGTTTTTCTTTAAAAAAAAATGTAGGCCCTGCCTAGGTAATTAGGTAAATAGTTTAGTCGATTCCTTGCTTTCAAAATATTTTCAGGTCACCCCTGATCTAATAAGAATTAATAAGAACCATAAAATAAGAACAGAACTATTCTTAACGTAATACTTTACCTAAGTAACTGGCCTAGGTTGGGAAACATAAAACCAAACCAAGGCTGCCCTTCATTCGTGTACACAAATAATCACTTCTCAAATTACTTGTCGATAGAAAGGACTGTTGGCAAATTAGACAGGATCTTAAAATACCCGCAATCAAAGATTTTAATTGTTAGATTTTTAAGCTATTGCATAGCTTCTATCGCGGGCCTTGAGCGCGGGGACCGAATCCAGAAATTCCGTAACGAAAAAACCTTGACGTTTGTCTCTTTAGTTCAGCAACTCGCCTCTAGATGGCATTGCAATAGCTTTACCGCGGCAGTCCCCGAGTGCCACACGTCTTTTTTATATGTTAAATTAAAAATAGTCGTAGTTAATTATTTTTTGTTGTCAATAATGAATGTTTTACAAGCAATTTGATTTTAATTTTAATCACACTACGCATTAGATAGGGCACAATATTTAGACTAAGTTTAAGTTTTAAGTTCTCTGTTAGCGAATTTTGTAAATTCTTTTGAGAGTAAAAATATCTAAAACCGTGGATACGCCCTTACGCCCAAAAACTGTGGCATTGTCTTTGATTGCGTAGGTAAGGAGGTAGATACCTACGTTAACAAAATAGCGACGCACGCACACCATGAGTAGATAAAATTAGAGTTTTTGTCCATAAACTCAACTGTTTTATTGCCATTTATTGTGCATACATTACGCAAACTTTTGTGAACAAGTACACCACAGAAACACAATTCACTGATTCCAAATGAGTGAGCTTACTTCGTTTGGCGAAAAACACAACGCCGACGACGTCTTACTACGGCAAGGGCCGATCAGACCGACAATAGATGAAGGATATCGTGTTGATGCGCTTGCCGAAACCGCTGTTTTTGAGCAAGTTTTCTTACGAGGAACGAGGGCCATTTCTTTTACTACAGTTCTTTTTTACATATTGTATTGTATTTTTTACTACATTTCTTTTTTACATATTGTATGGGCTCAAAGTACCATCTAGGACTACTTGATCGGTTCAAGCGGTCAATTGATCATTTCCTTTATATAATATCGGTTAAAGACGTCTAATAGTCATATAGGTAGGTAGGTATACATACCTACTTACTTACATTATAAAAGAGGTCAAAGCACTCATCATAACTCAGAAGATTAAAGGTGGAGTTTACCTTATAATAATTCTACTGATTAAATTACATTGATAATATTGGCAGGCGAATCTAACTATACTTTATCCAAACACGTATCCTTTTTTTAGCATAATACACCAATATGAATTTCTATGTATAATTGTTGACAAGTATGTAGGTATAAGTAATTTTCATAATACAGAATGAAGTAATTAATGATTTTTATCGGGTATCTTCTGTTACTATTTCCCCTTTATATGAAATACTAGCTGCGCCCCGCGGCTTCGTAGCGTAGATTTTTTTTATGTCACGTCCCACGAGAACGGGTTATCACTGTGTAACTGACACGACTTTCTTTTTATATATGTACCTTACCTACCTATATAGATATATTTTTGCATTATGCAAAAAAAATGAATTTTCTTTAGACCTTGTCTAGGTCTAAATATATGCAGGTAACTTTTACACCAATGCTACACTTTTGTAAAAAACAAAACGCTAATAGTAAGTTTTAATAATCATCGAAACACGAAATAGAGATAACAAAGAATGATTTTTTTAAACTAAAACGATCCAAACACTATATTTAAAAAAAGACACATTAATTGCTTTAAATATCCGTGAATATTTTATAATAATCATAATATTGGTCGAACTCAAATAAGTACATGATACCTACTTATTTAACAATTTCAAAGATCTTAAATTACAATAATATGAGTAGGTAACAGGTAACACTTTAAACATTATTTTGTTTACGCTTCGTATCAACAGAAACCGATAAACAAACAAACGGCACAATAATCGTTACGTATCAGGGTACCAGGGTACTTACGCGATAAGGCGACCTCTCACAAAGATAACCATTACTTAATTATTTACTGACGGTACTTCACTATTAGTATTTCTCGGTGACTGTTCACTGTTCACCACACAGCAGTCGTGCAACGCTCACTGGACGGTTAACTCGATACGTAACATTATCTCCGGTTTCCACTTACTATTTACAGTTTTAGTTCTTGAACATGCATCAAAATGGTCATTTTTAAACTCGAAAACTGCCGCCGTGATACAAAAGTGACAGAGATTTTCGCGTTGTTCTTCGAACCTAATCACCCGAAACGGTTTTTCAAGTACAGTTGACGATAATCCAGTGCGTTCCGGGATTTTCGGTTTGTGTTCTGGAACCGGCTGCCAAATGAAAACAAGCCAGTAAAACCGCGCTGTTTTGACGGAGTTTATTCGAACTTTTATTTTTGACGCAAACCTAATCCGAACAGAACTTTATTTAGAACATTTTAAAACGAAAGACTTTTTAAATTCTAAAATGGAGAAGCAGCAAAAATACGGCCGCATTCAATCCTACGGGAGCATGTGCTCAAGCCGTAGTGACGATGATATGACAGTGCATAGCAAGCTTTACCCATATCCGAAGAAGATGGTCATAGAAAGAGAGATTTTGTACGAAGAGGAACACCCACCCTTCGAGCCGCTGTTTGCTACCACGAGAATCTTCGGCAAAAAGAGGTTCACGTACCTCCTGATGATGTATTTGGTGTTCTACATCTCTTTTCTGGTGACTGGTGCTTTGGTGTTCTCGGCTTTGGAAGCTCCGATGGAAAACGGGATCAGGTTGGACGTTATAAGAGCCAAGCAGGAGTTTATGCTGAAGAACCCTAACGTTACAGGTTAGTGTAGTCAATTTGGAGTGTAGTTTACGGGACGCAGTCAATTAAAAGGCGATATTTTTTTTATATTTTAACTTTTAACAGCCTGTAATGGTCGCTGCTGGACCCAGCCGCCCCCTCATACAATAATAATAATGTCACAGCATTATCTAGTCCCAAGCTAAGCAGAGCTTGTGTTATGCGTACCTACTAGATAACTGATGTAAGTAGGTACCTACATAGAGCAATACAAAGCTATACATTATACTCGTAGCTTATCATAATATTAATAAGCGCCCTATAGGCTTTTATGTCATGGAGATAGTACCCATAATATCCACGTTGGACATGCGACCTGGGTATCGCAGTCTGATGGTAGAATTATTCTGCAGGGGACGCCGCTGCCCGCCCCCAATGGATATTCCATAGTCGCCTCTTACGACACCCGCGGCCCCGCAGGAAGAGTTGGAGTGGTGCAAATTCTAAGCCAGCACCACAACTCCACCTTTTCTAATTCACTATGATTTCATTGAAACCTTATCTATCTAAATCTACATGGGTACCTACTTAGTTCGTGATAACAATAAATGATAATGTACAGAATGAAAACAATAATAGGTGATTCTTGCTACGTACTCGCTCGAGAATATCTAAAATTTCCTACGAAAGTTTTCTTTATAAAAACCAAGCGAGTCGTGAATTACTAACTAGAAGCTGAGCTGAACTTCTCAAGATTCGTCGGAGATTTTCTTGAAAACTTCAACCTTCCGTACTACGCCTTGGTATCCGTAAAAGAAGGCACATTAAAACACTTTTATTTGCGTAGTTTCTCAGATGTAGAAAGAAAGAAATGATAAAACGTGAAGAGAGCTGTATTTTATTTAGGTTAGTGAATAATATTTATCTGATAAATAAATATTAATTAAATTTCGGGCTCTTCATAACTGTGATTAATTCCGATAAATTCCAGTTCCTACTTAATTTATATTACTTTTGTATTTGTGGCTAGTACTATATAAACTCTATGATCAAGCTATTTTCATAACTTGAAAAACTCATTATCACATTCGAAAGTTCGGATGTATGGATGGATGTTTGTTACCTCTTCGCGCCAAAACTACTGAACGGATCGGGCTGAAATTGTGCATACAGTTAATTCTAATCCTGGAATCAAATTTATTTTTATCCCATAAATCAGATCCCGTGGGATAGAAATCACCTTTAAACATTTCCTTACGCGTGCGAAACCGCGGGGCTCAGCTACGGCGCAGTGCGCATAAAATGCATTTTATCAGAGGTTTTTCGGAATTATTACCTTACTTCATACTAATATTAACTGCCTCGGTGAATAGCTAGCTCATCAAAGGTACTTGTACTTTGTGGCCCCACCCCTACTCCGGAAAGTAAAGGTCTGCCCCAGGCTTGCTATCCAATCTCGTAACCTAACACCCCACTGCGCTGTGCGGGAGTGAGGTCAGCGGGGTGTAAATAACCCAAGGAATAACCCGTTACTTACACTATGCCATAGCAAGGTTCCGATTTCACCTTTTTCCTGCTGAGTTTGACCTCCTTCCTCTGATATAACTCCGTTCATCCTTTTTTAACAGACTTCAAAAAAAGAAGGTTGTATGTAGACGACCTCTGTGGCGCGGAGGGCGAAGGTCCGCCTGCGACGCAGGAGGTTGCGGGATCGATTCCCGCCTGGGACAAATATTTGTACGATCTGCAGATATTTGTTCAGGGCGTTCTGGATGTTTTCTATGTATAATAAAAAATATCTATCAATGTAGTGTATTGTATTTAGGGTTGCCAGGTGAGTCGCGGAAAAATACCGGACGACCCCAAGGGGGGGGGGGGGGGGGGGGGGTAAGTTAGGTCGAACAAATACGGGTTGTTTCATTTATTAATCTAACCACATAAATCACTAAGTTAGTAACAAAATATATTGCAGCCATAAAATTGTGGTCTCATTCAAAATCATTCTTTTGAAACTAATTTATGTATGTTGTACTGTTACTTCTTACTTCTTTTTAAACATATATTGCATTTGACGCAACCGCGTAGTGTTTTATTTGATACAACACGTTCTTTAAAATCAGCGCAGCTCGAGTTTATGTTGAAAAAAACACACACTTCACTTTTGAGTCTCTATCCCACCCAACCCAAGGCGGTTTCATTGGTCCATAATATGGACCAATGAACGAAACCGCCTTATAACCGCATTATATTCCCCATCACACTGAAAATGCGCTCGCGAAGGCGTTCAACACGCGCGCGAGTTTTGCGTTTGAGGGATATCATATGCCTACTTTTGTAGGCGCTTCTGACCAGTAGTACCGACTTCCCTCAAAATACCGGACATTGTTCTGTCCGGTATGACCTTTAATTTTTTACCGGACAGGCCTCGAAAATACCGGACTGTACGCTTAAATACCGGACATCTGGCAACCCTAATTGTATTATGTATATCAGTTATCTAGTAGGTACCCATAACACAAGCTCTGCTTAACTTGGGGCTAGATAATGCTGTGTGAATTGTCCAGCATTTATTTATTTTATTTTATTTTTAAAATGTGATTGGTTGTTGTATGGTGATCCGATTTTGATGATTATTTTTTAATTTGAAACCTGGTGCTTTCCGAGTGGTCAATTTGGTCCAGTTCTGACAATGGCATCCAAGAGAAAAACATATAAATTGAAGTCGGACAAACTCATTTATTTATAGAGCAATATAGTGGACAATACCTAACCTAATATAATATAAACTAACCTTCGTTTAACCGCAATCTCACCTGATGGAAATTGGAAAGCGAAGATGCGGCCGACGGTGTATCACGAAGGTCTAGAGAAGATACCTAGGCACCCTTGTCTTGAAGAGCCCGGCTTTGTAATTAGCCGGAAAAACAGCAGCAGGAAGCCAGTTTCATTCCTGAGTGGTGCGAATAATGAAGGTGGAGAAAATCCCGACCTCATGTGGCGAAATAAACGAGAAACCAAGAGAAACATTAAATTCCACTAGACAAACTTATGCCCGTGTTTTGAAAGCTTGCTCAGTCACAGGTCTATAAGTACTTGAGTGACGTTTGTGCCATAGAAAAGCGCTACTCAAGCATAGTTCGATAACCGAGCAGACTTTCATAATACGGGCCTTAGAGTTCGCGTCACGACTCAAGTCTTACGGCAAAATGGGTGCAACTACGTAATCCCCGATCATGTTACGGTAAGGTTTAGATTTTTATTTGTATTTGGAAATTGAAATTCTAATGATCATTCTGAGTGATCATTCATCGATCATTCATAAAATAATTAATTTTGTTTTAAAAAACTCTAAACCGACTTCAATTTTTACGGTTTTTTCATGAATTTTCATGGATTTCATTGTCAGAACTGAACAAAATTAAAATGGGACCACATGGGAAGCACCAGCTTTCATATAAAAAAAGAATCATGAAGATCGGACCACCCAGTCAAAAGTTCTGAGGTAACAAACATTAAAAAAAAAAAAAAAATGCAGACGAATTGAGAACCTCCTCCTATTTGAAGTCGGTTAAAAAGTATGACAGTGGACTGACACCTTTGGTATTGACAGCACTATGGAGATCGTATCATATCTCCATAGTGCTGTACGGTGCTATACGGTGCGGAGGTCGCATCACCTCATCTCAGTTAGGTACGCTGCGCTGCGTGACTAGGGTTGCCAGGTGAGTCGCGAAAAAATAGCGGACAACCCCAGGGGAGGGGGAGGTCGGGGGGTTATTAATCTAAACTTTATCTAAACTTTAATAATACCTAACAAAACATAATGCAGTCATAAAATTATGGTCGCCAAGACTATGCTCACTTTGAGAAGTCTTTATTTATTTATTTATAAAAAGTAATAATGTACTTTATTTATAAAACTAACATTTTAAACAAGTGTATGAATATTATAATCAAAAATTAAGTTAGTAGTATATTATAATATTGCTTGTGACCAGTAGTCCCGACTTTCCTCAAAATACCGGACATTGTTCTGTCCGGTATGACTATTTATTTTTTACCGGACAGGCCTCCAAAATACCGGACTGTACGCTTAAATACCGGACATCTGGCCTATGCGTGACCCAGCTCGGTGACTGAGCTCTGTGATTGATAGCACACAGATCGCAGGGAATGCATCGACCCGCTCTAGAAGTGGGTACTGTACTTACACACCTACCTATACCGTATCCATCGAGCATGTAGCATGTTAGTAAACAAACCACGACACAAATGACAAAAACTCACTTGCTTGTCGAGTTTCAGATGGAATTTTGAGCAATATTTACTGAAGGATCTCAAATTATTAAGTAATGTTAATTACGTATAAAAGGACGCGCCAACAAAGTGAATTTTAGGTTAAGTATGGACGGTTTGTTTACTAACATTCTACATGATCGATGGATACGGTATATAATAAATAATAAATAACGCTGGACAATTCACACAGCTTTATCTATACATTAGGTATAGGTACATCGTTTCTTGATAGCAGTTCATATGACGACACCTCTCACTATCTTTGCAGTATGAGTGAGTATGTTTTCCAGTGTAGGTTGACATAAAAGTACCTAGCTACAGTAGCTACCAACATCATCATTATCATGACCTAACCTTTTTCCCACTGAGTTGGGGTTGCGTCGTCGTCGTCGGTGTTTTCTTTTTCCATTGACTCTTATCAGTCAACACCAGGGTTGAAAAAAAACAGTTTTTTTATCACACTAAAACTATAAAGGCGAAAGTTTGGATGGATTTATGGATGGATGTTTGGTACCTCTTCACGCCAAAACTACTGCACGGATCTGGCTGAAATTTTGCATACAGGTAATTCTAATACTGGAATAAAACATAGGCTACTTTTTATCCCATTAATCTGTTCCCGCGGGATGAAAATCACCTTTTAATATTTTCATAGGAACAACGCGTGCGAAGCCGCGGGGCGCAGCTAGTATTTTATAAAACAAAATGTTTAAAACAAGTGTTTTTTTTGTTTTATTTGTTTTTTATACTTTTTACCTTTAAGGATCAATTCAATTATAACGAATAATAAAATATTTAATCCATTTCTAAACTATTTCCTAATTCACATTAGTAAAAATTAACAAAACTATATAAATATGTACTTTTTGTTGCGTATATCAGTATCTTTAATCTAATTACCAAAAAATATTAACTATTAATCAATACTGGCGAAGAGTTATTATGCATGCAGTGTACTGTACTGTACGGTGTATAAAACGGCTAACATAGAGAATTTCCACTTGTAGCTATTTAGAGTTCTACATATTTATTTCCATTCATTTGCAATAAAAGGTAGTTTTAAGCCCTGTTTTTTTTCATCATGATTTAAACATTGTTTAAAACTCGTTTTAAACTGTGTAAACACTTAATAAAAAACATAGTTTTATTTCAAACTGTTTTAAACACTGTTTAAAACACGTGTTTTAAAACAACTTGTTTTAATCATGCTAACCCTGGTCATCGCAGTAGGTACTCCCTCTTTTCTTAGTCATGTTAACTTTCACACAGTCCATCTATCTTTTCATGTTAGCTTATTTCTAGGTTCATTTTTCTCTAGAATCGCCATATTCTTTGGTTATTATTACTTCAACCATTAAATTCCTTTTAGAGCTAGTTGTAGTAATTCAATGTTTTTAGAGGAAAATGTGTTATTCAGTTTTCAACCAACTTTATTTGGATAACAACTTTCCTTGAAAATACTGGGTTCGATCCTACGCAAATATTGATGACGTCATTAAATATTTGCCTACGTGAGAAACATTCTATTTTCTAGTTTATCAAGGGGAAATGGCGTGTTATTAGCTAGATTAAAGTGGCTGACGCAATTTATTGGTAGTAAGTTTACTTTCCTGTGATAATTATAACGTTACGTGATCAAAAAAGATCATAATTATTTAGCGAATAAAAAATTCACAATGAATTTAAGATACTATTAAAATTGTTTTTTTTTTAATGGATCAACAATACAATACAAATATTCTTTAATGCACACAATATAAAAATAACGTTGCACAATGGGCGGCAGCGGATCAACATTTATTTATATCATCTTATTCTTTTATATATATTTGATTTAATAACTTTTTAGGACTAAAATTTAACTAGCAATAAATTATAATACTAGCAAATATATTCATAATGTTTAACTTTGATCTCATTTATTAATTGAGTATAGTTTATATAATTTTAAGACAGTAGGTATTTATCAAACAATGTTGTGTCCGCCTATTATATGTATAAGCGTTTAAAGAACCTGCCTAGATACTAAGTTAAAACTAATAATTAATTTTGTTTTAAAAAACGAACAAAAATAAACCGACTTAATTTTTTATAGTATTTTCATGAATTTTCATGGATCCCATTGTCAGAACTGAACCAAATTAAAATGGGACCACGCGGGAAGCACTAGCTTTGATAAAAAAAAGAATCATGAAAATCTGACCACCCAGTCAAAAGTTCTGAGTTGAGTTCTGAGTTCTAACAAACATAAAAAAAACAGTCGAATTAAGAACCTCCTTCTTCTTTTTGATTTCGGTTAAAAATGCTTGATGTATGCGCTGTTGGCGTTCCTTCTTAATAAATAAATAAATAAAATATAATCGTACTGAAACATTTTAATTGTGTCTATTATGTAAAAAAATAATAAGAATAATAAAAGAAACATAATAGAAACAACCTCGTTTTTTAATATAAAAACTATCGCAGTTTGACGAATTCATTATCTATGGCTGTATATGCGGGACTTAATTTTTTTTGTGTTATTTTATTTTGTAAGGTTGCTTACATTGAGACACAATGTAAAGTTTTCCTGGATAATAAGTTAACTGAATTCTCGATAATATTTTATATACCTTAACCTCATTTTTCATGCTAAGTTTATTTTTATGAAAACCACTAAAAAATTTTGGAGCGCGATGGAATAATGCATGAAAATTGAAATTATGATAATAAATTTTGTTTAAAAGAAATATAAACCGACTTAAATTTTTATAGTTTTTTCATTAATTTTCATGGATCCCGTTGTCAAAACTGAATCAAATTATAATGGAACCACACGGAAAACACCAGCTTTCATATAAAAAAAGATTCATGAAAATCGGACCACCCAGTCAAAAGTTCTGAGGTAACAATCATAAAAAAAAACAGTCGAATTGAGAACCTCCTTCTTTTTTTGAAGTCGGTTAAAAACTATGGGTTTTGGAGCGGGATGGAACTACCCGTGAAAGTTCAACAAATTTTATTTTTAAAGTTATTTCAATGATTATAGTTAAACCTAATCATATCATAGGTAGGTCAGTAATTTTCCAATCTAGGTACTAATTATATAGTGATAAGCTCAGGGTTTTCAAACTGATAACCTTACTTCAGTATAAATTATTTTATTATCCTGTTATTTGGATGCAGCGCCTGGCGGTTTCACCCGCGTAGTTTCCGTTCATGTGGGAATTCCGGGATAAAATAGCATAGCTTTTTAATGATGAAAGAGTTTTTGAAATTAGTCAAGTAGTTTCGGAGCCTATTCCATACAACAAACAAAGAATCAAATATTTTATGCTTTATAATAGATAGGTATGTTTATAATAGTATTAGGGAGCGTTCAAGTATTACGTAACGCAATTTTTGAAGATTTTTGACCCCCCCTCCCCCCACTGTAACGCTCCGTAACGTTTTTCTGTACGCCCCCTCCCACCCTTTCTAAACGTTACGTAACACTCAAGTGATCATAGATAGATAGTTTTTTTTTATTATACCTACAAAGAAACATCAAAGTTTCAGCTACCTACCTGTGTAAATAGTTCACTAAGTTGAAAGATGATGTCGCTAATAGGATATACGTATTCTCTATTGATATAGAAACATATCTACATATTTATTTTAGCATTTTGAGATGTTTTTATTGTAGAATTTAACCATTGAAAAAATGATATTTTAAATTTCAATCGCAAAATTTCAAAACGCTACGCCATTGACTAGAGCGGACGTGACATCACTGTAACACATTTCTTCTTTTTTTATTCTGCTTGCTGCACCATGATTTGACACTATTCTGCCCACTTCACATTTCGTATTGTCGGTTATTTTCAGCTTTTTCGGAAAACCTCTTTCCTGAGATGATCAATACCGAGGTCGTCACAAAAGGTTTTAATCGAGTGTGAACGTCGACGTCAAATAAACATGGCGCCAATATGGCAGCGTTTTTATCACCCGAAAATGATTGTAGTTTTGATTTGGTATTTTTACCTTGTTATTGCGAAATTCAGTGAGCGTCTTATTTTTTCTCGGTTAAATAATGACCTAAAGAATCGATTAAAACAATAAAAAAAATCGATGCATATACCCTATTCGGGGAGCAACAAAGAACCCACAGCGTCAGAGCGTTGAGATGACCTAACTGCGCCGTTCAAAGTATTTATTATCGCAATGAACAAAATTGAAAAATGAAAAATGAAAATGTTTATTTTGTAACCACAATAACAAAGAACAAAGTTTTGGGCTATCAATTGCTATCAAACTTGTGGTGCCTTAGTAAATCGAGTGTGCGTGTAGTTTTCACTTCTGCCGGAACTCCCGTACAACCCATTGATTTATTAAAAACGAAGATGAGGTACTGGTACCCTTTTTAAATCAATGGTACAACCGGTTGTTTTTTTTGTCTTAAATTGTCTAGCTAGATGAATCTAAAACTAGTATAGTACCTAACCTACATCTTGGTACTTAACTTATTGGCATTTCAAACGATAAGAGGGTTATCGTTATATCGTCAAAGAAAACAAATAGGTCAAATTTCATATCAGTTGCTAGGGAATCACACTAATATTATAAAGGCGAAAGTTTGGATGGATGTATGGATGGATGTTTGTTACCTCTTCACGCCAAAACTACTGAACGGATCTGGCTGAAATTTTGCATACAGGTAATTCTAATACTGGAATAAAACATAGGCTACTTTTTATCCCATAAATCTGTTCCCGTGGGATGAAAATCACCTTTTAATGTTTTCATAGGAACAACGCGTGCGAAGCCGCGGGGCGCAGCTAGTATAATATAATAGTACATTGTTACCCTAGGGGTGGAAGTAACTTATTTAGTCCCGAGACGCGCCAATAGTTCGAATGACTAAATAAGTTATTTTCACCCGAGGTAAACACTGTGCTTTTCATTACGAATACAAGGAATGTAAACATAAAAACATGAACCAGCTAAAGAAAAAATATCTGAATCAGATGAACTCAGATATCAGAAACCTGTGAATGAACTCATTGTAATTCAAATCTCTGCTATACGGAAGTAAGTATAAACAAAACTCTACAACTCGAAAAAACAAATGAAGATCGGATGGCTGCTTTCCCCCTTTTTTATGATTATGAGACCTAATTCCGCCATTATTTTTCAATGTCATCATTGAATTTTTTTTTAAATATTTGGCCGAAATAATGTTAGTTTTAAGAAACAGTGGAAACTAAATTATGAGTCAGAGTCAAATCGTTTATTTCTTTAGACTTACTTAATAAGCACTTAGACTAGTGAATTTTTGAAGTTTAAAAACAGCTTGATAAATAGTAAATAATATCAAAAAAGAAATCAAGTGCTAATTCATTTTTTTCTTATAATAATGGTCATTTAAAAAAACTTAATACTTAACTTTATGTTATTTCAATAATAATTTTATATCGCGCTGTAATTGGGTGGCTGCATAGAAAGTTGGAACATGGTTCAATAGAAATGTGAAAAAATGCTAGGTGGCTACAAATAAGTTCGATTCTTCCTCCTTTGTTCCCAAGGAGGCGCGCCATGTTGTGACGTCACAATTGATGTCACATCGTTGACCGATCTCGAGGTGAAAGGTTATCAGTTTTACCCCCAAGCACTCTGCACGCGACTGTACTCGATTTCCGTGATTTAATAGCCTGTTGCGAGTGATTGTACGTGCCTGCTACAAGACATCACTCGATTATTATTTATGAGTTTGCGGGGGTTACAAAGTTAGGTAGGTATTTCATTGTATCAATGGTCAATATACCTACTTGGTAGGTCTAGGTAGGTAGTAAGAGTAACCAAGTGTCATCGACCTTTAGTTCCTCTTCAGTTCACCTCTTGTTTTTCGCCATCTTGGTTATTCTTGGTGTTAGGTAATTATTGTTTAATTATGTTAGATTATTATAGTATACTCACGTAAGTATGTTGTTAGGTAATTTCATATTATCTTCACAGGGCGACGTGGTTGTATATTATGTACGTACCTACGTAAATAAAAAAAGACGTGTGGCACTCGGGGACTGCCGCGGTAAAGATATTGCATAGCATTTTTTATCCCAATGCCACCTAGAGGCGAGTTGCTGAGACAAGCGTGATATTTCAAAAAGTCATTAAAAGTTCTGCTATTCATCGATAGATGGCAAAACTAAAAAGTATCACCGCTGTGCCGGTCGGAGTGGGGGAACACAGGCGCGGCCGAAATGGTCTTGGTTTTTGCGCCACGCATAATTTAGACTCAACTGTGTTATAAATAAGACAAGTTTAAAATAAAAGCTTGGTCTGTACTTACGTATTTTAATCAAGCTATTATAAAATTTTTTACGTCTTTTATTTTTACACTTAGTTCATAAAAATTTAACATGAATTAATTTGAACAGACTATTATAGCCAAATTGGTTCTTAACAAATAGATAGGTCCTTACCTAAGAGCAATCGAGGTCCCACTGGGTTTTCATGGTGTACTAAACCAGAGATGAAACTTTAATAAGCTACCTTGTTGAGAGCCTTCCAACTGCATGAAAACATTTAACAACACTTTATTTAAAAAATTTTGAACATAAATTAATTTGAACAGACTATTATAGCCAAATTGGTTCTTAACAAATAGAATGGTCCTTACCTTATTGATATTTAATATCAATAAGGTAAGGACCATTCTATTTGAACAAACATTTTTTAAACAAAGTGTTGTTAAATATTTTCATGCAGTTGGAAGGCTGCTAGAAAATAAACTGTAATTTTCTCCCAACCATTAAAGAGCAATCGAGGTCATAATGGGTTTTCATGGTGTGTTCCAACTTAGGTTTCCTCGAGAACCCCGGCTGGTGCCAGCAAAATGAATTATTTATGCGTGGAATGAAACGCGATATTCGCGCGGGAAAACCAAGGGCAAGGCAAAATGGCAAACCGATACCAATTTAATAGGTACCCTTTTTGTATAGCTTCATTCATTTAAGCTACACGAATTATTAGATTGCGATTCTTTAGGTAGGTTGTTTCATTTTAATAATTTAGTTTACCGTATATAGTAAACTTACTTAATGTTTATATCTTTAGGAAATGTGTTTACAACCAAAGAAAAATAATGGTAGGTACCCATTGATCAATTAAAAAGGGAAGATGAGGTACTAGTTTCTCGAAAATGGCAACCTCATATTGTGTAATATTGTGTGCTCCCACCTCAGTCACCGTCGGACCGGCACGGGCGGTCGTGATTCGCGTGAAATATTGTTGTCTCGGTCTCACTTCGGACTTAGATACGTCTGTCCGTCTTTGTTCTTCTTTGTACTGCACAGGACTGGAAATGTAACTGTAAGCGTATGTGTTTTCGTGTAGTTGTAACACATGCCAATTTTTGAGTAAGCGCTGGGAGAACGTAACCTATCTTTCTTTTTTTAATTAATCAATGTAGGTACCTACTATCTTCTATTTACTATCTATTTAGTCGTACACGGCTATCTATGCTGACTTTGATACATACTTATAGCCCATAAAAATATTGTCTGTTGTCTTCAGATGCTGACTTGGAAGGTTTGCTTGAAGAAGTGATCCGCGCCGCAAACCGAGGAGTGTCAGCATCGAGGAACGCCAGCTCTGGCCCCAACTGGAGCTTCGGACAGTCGCTGTTCTTTTCCACCACGGTCGTCACCACTATCGGTAAGCCGTCAAAACCTTACGTGCACAGATGATGTTATGGCTTCTAGATAATGGACGGACATACATACTTACAGTTTTATACATTACTAGCAGCGCCTCGCGGGTTCACCCTCGTAGTTTCCGTTCTCGTGGAAATTCCGGGATAAAATATAGCATAAAATATGTCCCTGAAAAGAAAACTTTTTAGTGATGAATCAGTTTTTAAAATCGGTCCAGTAGTTACGGAGCCTTTTCAAAACAAACAAACAATAAAATCTTTTCTCTTTATAATATTAGTAGGTACAGATATGATATGCCTTTTTAACGCATTCACTGCCCAGCTCTGCGGTGCGACGCGCAGCAGGGGCGCGCCGCAGCTCCACGCGGATAGAGACTGGCACCTGCGTCTTGGGCCATGAAGGTGTTAGTGTATAATGTTTAGTGTATAATGTATAACGCATTCACTGCCCAGCTCTGTGGTGCGACCGGCAGGGGCGCGCCGCAGCTCCACGCGGATAGAGACTGGCACCTGCGTCTTGGGCCATGAAGGTGTTAGTGTATAATGTTTAGTGTATAATGTATAACGCATTCACTGCCCAGCTCTGTGGTGCGACCCGCAGGGGCGCGCCGCAGCTCCACGCGGATAGAGACTGGCACCTGCGTCTTGGGCCATGAAGGTGTTGGTGTATAATGTTTAGTGTATAATGTATAACGCATTCACTGCCCAGCTCTGTGGTGCGACCCGCAGGGGCGCGCCGCAGCTCCACGCGGATAGAGACTGGCACCTGCGTCTTGGGCCATGAAGGTGTTAGTGTATAATGTTTAGTGTATAATGTATAACGCATTCACTGCCCAGCTCTGTGGTGCGACCCGCAGGGGCGCGCCGCAGCTCCACGCGGATAGAGACTGGCACCTGCGTCTTGGGCCATGAAGATGTTAGTGTATAATGTTTAGTGTATAATGTATAACGCATTCACTGCCCAGCTCTGTGGTGCGACCCGCAGGGGCGCGCCGCAGCTCCACGCGGATAGAGACTGGCACCTGCGTCTTGGGCCATGAAGGTGTTAGTGTATAATGTTTAGTGTATAATGTATAACGCATTCACTGCCCAGCTCTCTGGTGCGACCCGCAGGGGCGCGCCGCAGGTCCACGCAGATAGAGACTGGCACCTGCGTCTTGGGCCATGAAGGTGTTAGTGTATAATGTTTAGTGTATAATGTATAACGCATTCACTGCCCAGCTCTGTGGTGCGACCCGCAGGGGCGCGCCGCAGGTCCACGCAGATAGAGACTGGCACCTGCGTCTTGGGCCATGAAGGTGTTAGTGTATAATGTTTAGTGTATAATGTATAACGCATTCACTGCCCAGCTCTGTGGTGCGACCCGCAGGGGCGCGCCGCAGGTCCACGCAGATAGAGACTGGCACCTGCGTCTTGGGCCATGAAGGTGTTAGTGTATAATGTTTAGTGTATAATGTATAACGCATTCACTGCCCAGCTCTGTGGTGCGACCCGCAGGGGCGCGCCGCAGGTCCACGCAGATAGAGACTGGCACCTGCGTCTTGGGCCATGAAGGTGTTAACCGGTTCAGCAATCGTGAATGTTTAGTTGCATTATCTGTACTTAGTAATATAACATTTGCCAAAAACCTTTTCCTCAGGTTATGGCCACGTGACACCACTCTCGAAGCCAGGCAAGCTGTTCTGCATAATATACGCACTCCTCGGGATCCCGCTAACGCTGGTGCTCTTGACGGCCATGGTGGAGCGCCTGCTACTGCCCACGACCGCTCTGCTCCGGTCCCTGAACGCAGCCCTGGGGCATCTCTACCGGCCGTTCACTATACGGCTGATGCATCTACTGATTATAAGTAAGTTCCTCCTTCTATTAATCCTATAGTTTTTTAAGCTATTGCATAGCTTCTATCGCGGGCCTTGAGCGCGGGGACCGATTCCAGAAATTCCGTAACGAAAAAACCTCACGCTCCCCACTCCGACCGGAACAGCGGTGATACTTTTTAGTTTTGTCATCTATCGATGAATAGTTTGACTCTTTAGTTCAGCAACTCGCCTCTAGATGGCATTGCAATAGCTTTACCGCGGCAGTCCCCGAGTGCCACACGTCTTTTTTTTTTAATGCTGGACAATTCACACAGCATTGTCTAGCCCCAAGTTAAGCAGAGCTTGTGTTATGGGTACTAGATAACTGATATACATAATACAATACACTACCTACATAGATAGATATTTTTTATTATATATGTAGAAAACAACCAGAACGCCCTGAACAAATATCTGCAGATCGTACAAATATTTGTCCCGAGGCGGGAATCGAACCTGCAACCTCCTGCATCGCAGGCGGACCTTCGCCCATCGCGTCACAAAGGTCGTCGAAATAATTATAAAAACACGATCGTTTTTATGGATGTTTGTTACTCTTTCATACAAAAACTACTGAACGAATCAGGTTGAAATATTGCATAAAAGTTGTTCTAGGCCTGGAATAACACGTACCTACTCGTCGCTAATAACAATAACTCATACCTACTTTTTATCGCATAAATCGGTTCCCTTGGGATAGAAATAACCTTAAAACGTTTCCATAGAAACAGCGCGTGCGGAGCCACACGAACTAGTAAATAATACCTAATGCTGTTAAACAATCCACACGATATCAATGAGGTTTTCTCATTGCAGAGTATCAGACTAACCTTGGTGTCTACTATCCTCTAAACTAAGCTAGTTAAAAGTGAATCACAAATTACTCAATACGAGTTTTTGAGTCAAGGTACAGATATGCCATCACAATATCGAGCTCAGTTACTCAGGGCAAATACCTACTATTTTACTTAACAATTACAACCTTCTCAGGATTATGTAAGTTCGTTTGACACACTCCTCGTAACTTCATGCATCCATTGTGTCAGTGATTTATAATTTCACCTTTAGGCACATAATGTAGGTACTGACTAGCATTCCTTACAACAACACAACACAATACAAAAATATTTTATTGTATACCACAAAACATAATACAAAAACATTACATCAGACACAAGTACAATCATAGTCAGCCTTATCGCTTAGAAGCGATCTTTTCCAGGCAACCTTTGGATGGAAATAATTATTTGTCCCTGCTTACAGTAACAAACTTGTTTATGTCTTGGTTTAAATAAATAAAGTATATAAAAAAATCAATAATCCCAGCTTATTTAGTAAAAATGACATAAAAACTGCACCTACCCTTGAAAATGTCTAACATTTTTAATTATATTAATCTCTTTTCCAGTGAACCTGTTCGTGCTTGTGTTCCTAATCGCCCCTGCGTCAATCTTCGCCTACATCGAGCCGGATTGGGACTTCCTCGACTCATTCTACTATTGCTTCATCTCGCTGACGACCATCGGGCTGGGAGACTACATTCCCGGGGACTCGCCGGACCAGCCGTACCGACCGCTTTATAAAATGGTTACAACCTGTAAGTACCTTTTTTTTCTTAGACGAGGTAAATTTGTTTACGATTGTTAGACTGTTCTGGGAGGGACCAGAATTATGTGGGACTCGATGCACTAAGAAGGACGACGAACCCCGGGAATATATATAACCTCCGCGATCCGACTGGCGCGATGGCGTCCCCTCTTAGCCAAGAGCCCACTATTCCACACACTCGCCGACTCCATTTCATCCATTCATTTCCTTGTTACACGTATATTACAAATACGAAATATTGTATGTTTACATGACGTATGGATGGATGCCATTATGTGTAGTGCTGGCTGCCGTGGGTGTCGTAAGAGGCGACTAAGGGATATCCACCGGGGAGCGGGCAGCAACGCCCCCTGTAGAACAATTCTACCACCAAACGACGACCCCCAACCCGCATGCCCAGCGTGGGGATTATGGGCATTACCCCCCATTAGATAAACGCTGATAAGGCGCTTATGAGGGGGAGGCCTGCGTCCAGTAGTGGACCAAACAGGCTGTTGAGGTTGAGGTTGAGTTAAGCTACCTGTATATTGTTAGCAGCAGTCTGCAGCTAGCTCAATTGTTGTAATTGTGAATACCTACATACATACATTAATTTAATAAAATACATTATTATTATAATACCAGAATAATAATAAAAAAAAAACCAATAAGAAGGCAGGTGGTTTTCCTCACGATTAATAAAAATAAATACATATGAAATCGCTTGATGAATGGGAAGCTTTATTTTACACTTACAGTCATTCAAAGTTATGTCCCCTACCAATGCACGATATCAAAAAAAAACTATTTGTCCCTAATATTGGTAGACACTACGCGCTAATGTTGACAGATGTTATGTGCGGTTTCTGAACCAGGCTGACAGACATTTTTTATTCCTTAATTATATACCTATATACTATATAATATTATATGTATTTATAGACAATTTTATGAATTTTGTTTTGTATGATAGGTAAGGAAAATTGAATTTACAAAAAAGGTGCTCACAATTAAACCATGGCACGTATCACCAGGGTGGAAGAGGGATAAAAAATGGCTACATAAACTTAACGCGATGATTTAATAGACGACCCCAAAGCTCTTGCTTATTTGAGTTGTATGGACTAAGTGTTTATATTACTTTTTGTGGAATTATGGCTCATTTTTTAAGCTATTGCATAGCTTCTATCGCGGGCCTTGAGCGCGGGGACCGAATCCAGAAATTCCGTAACGAAAAACCTCACGCTCCCCACTCCGACCGGAACAGCGGTGATACTTTTTAGTTTTGCCATCTATCGATGAATAGTAGAACTTTTAATGACTTTTTGAAATATGACGTTTGTCTCTTTAGTTCAGCAACTCGCCTCTAGATGGCATTGCAATAGCTTTACCGCGGCAGTCCCCGAGTGCCACACGTCTTTTTTTATTTGCTAAACAATCTGATTGCCCGACATGGACACCATGTCGAGTGCCCTTTTTAAATCAATGGTTCTAGTAGTTCTCCGAACAGTGAACCTCGCGAACACTAACTATTTTTAAACCGTACCCTTTTTTATATCCGGGTACACCGGTGTAACCGGGTATTTGCGATGATTTGCAGAAAAACTGGCAAATTTTCCTATACATATTTTTTTGTAAAAGTAGGTACCTCCCTACCTACTACGGGTTTGTTTATCGTTTGTGCAGGAAAGTTGCTTCCTTTCCTTTTTAACCCCCACAAAAATAAAGCGCCAAACTCTTGCACAAACAACAAACAAAGTCTAAAGTCAATGAAAACCAAATTCTTATCCCTGGTATTTTTAATAGATGGCGTTTATTTATCGATTCAAAATTGATAAGTAAGAGAATAGGAGTTGTTAGTCTAAAGAATATTTTTTATTTGATTCATTTTTTTAATTTGCTTTTTGAAAACGAATTTAATAAATAGTTTCATAGGTATAAGACTTCACTTTCACACACTAAATGAAGAGCTAGACTAGGAGCACTAGCGGAGATATTCTAAAGCCCCCTTTTTGCCTGTTTTTGGGGGAACTACAACTTTAATCAAAAATACCCGACGACAAAAAAATTCTTCCCTCTCCCCCCAAAATATGAACCCTACATTCAGGTTTTTTTACATTCAGGTCTTTTATCTTTCCAGTGTACCTTATCATCGGCTGCGCAGCGATGTTCCTGACACTGACAGTGTTCTACGACATCCCCCAACTCAACATTAGCACTGTCTTCTCATCCGTCAAACTTGATGGGGATCCCGAAAAGATGAGACTCAGTGGGTCCGGAGTGATGGGACCAGGGTACGGACTGGGCGGACTCGTGATGAGAGATGACTACAACCAGCATGACCAACGCCGCTCCGTGGTCCACATCCGGCCACATCTGGACGACTCTCCCAGTCCCGAGGACACCACACCGGTCCACGCTCGCGATATGCGCGTCCATTAAACGAGACACTGGCGACTCTAGGAATCTCTTTTTGTATTTGTTTAAAACTAGGTACACTTCTTTTGCTCATCGATGTTACTTGTGAAAATAGCGCGGATAGTTAATATAGAATAAATTAATTGTTAGTAAGTGTGCCTAATGTCCCTTTTTTGTTGGTTCCAGGATTCCCTTGTCTTGGCCGTCCCGTTTGCTTTTTACAAAAATGTCAAAAGAGTTTTCAATAACTTTGCCAGCAATGTATCACTAGCATGAACCGTGTTGGAAAAAAGACTGACAAAGTTTTGCAAGTTTTTCACACTTTTCTAATTCTTTTTTAGAAAAAGCGCCGCCTTCTTGGCTAAAGAAGTTTTTAAAAATATACATGAAGGAAACATTGTAATATCTTAACAGACTGACTATCAACATGTCCCTCTTGGTTTTGTATACAACGCGCTCATTAATCTTCGTAAAATAATAGAATCAAATTATACACTTTATTTACTGGTAAAATCGTAAAAATCATTTTGGTTCATTGCTCTTTAAAAAAATACTCAAACCGATGATGCGTATTCATCACAAAGTTGTAACAATATTGAAAATTTGGTGTTTACTTATAAATAATAACCCTCTTCTAATAGTTCATTAGGATGATTTAGCTAATGCGTTTACATAAGTAATAAATACCTTCTTAACACAACTAGTAGAATAGTGAATGTCAAAAATTATAAAGTTGTCATATTTAATATATTAGATTATACTTACATAGATATATCTTATTATACCCAGTTTGGACGTAACGTATCAATTTTAGGTGTGATAGAAGACCAATCCGTTGAAAAATATCATTGTAGAAGAAATTATCGTCACGAACTATTTACCCATGTAAACATAATCAAAAATATTAGAATTAGGTATATACTATTCACTTCAAAAGTGTCGTAGGTCCTAAAGTGTTTAAAATGTACCGGTATTGTAGTAGCTGCTTTCTGGTGTAATGCTATTTTACGTGATTATAAAAAAATCTGCTTTTTTGCACTTTAGTGTTAAATGCAACAAATGACAATATTATTAAAGACCTATATATATATTAAAATACAAAAAAAAATATTTTATGACACGAATCAATTCTTATCAATATAAAAATAAATATATATTTAAAACTACATACCTACAAGAGGGTAGATAGGTCAACCCTGAATATTTTTATTTGTTTGCATTAAGAATATCTTGGTATTTTTAATGTGATTATCACTAGTAGAATTTAGTAGGTAGATAAATATTATTACAAGAATCGATCTTATTATACCTACCTACCGTAACTCTATCAATGTTAAATCTTTATGACTGATGTCAATATACGAGTAAATATAATATAAATATTATAGTTGGTAGCGCATAGAAATAAACACATATTAGTTGAGTGGGTTTTCTGCATCATTATTAAACAAAACTGTATCCAAATAAACGAGAAACTGAATAAATCAGCTTGAAAAATTATATTTGTCTTGCATTATTACTAGCTAAGTTCCTATGGTAGGTACCTACCTACAATTAAGGTGGCTGGGTACCCATCATAACCCTTGTCGTAGATTATTATGTATTCTATTATTAGCGTATGCCTTTTATTGGTTATCTGTGACTATTTTGTAATTTGTTAAGCTGATGGCAATCCGAATTAAATAAATTAGATTATTGATTTAATTCAATCACAGCGCAGCATCATCCAGCTTGCCTCAACCAAACTATGCAAAGCTTGTTTTATAGTTACGCACTAGATATTTGATACCTAAAAGTATTATTATGTCCTTAGTGTCCTTATTGTCCTTAGTGCGTAGGTAGGTTCATTTCTTTATTTTTTTTTCGTTTTTAACAAGGCAGGTCGTTCAAACATTTGGCCCACGGCGGAAATGGAACTGGCAACGTCACTTTTTTTTCGTATGGCATAGAATGCTGTTGATCGCAGATGGCCATGAGCGTTACCGGACTTTTGGCGGGCGCAGATGGCCCCTAGTTTCGTCTCTCCACGACGAGACATCATCAGAGGACAGTGGAGAGACGAAACTAGTTGACGACTTGCTTTGAAAAATGTTCTTTCATTTTGTATAAATGTATAATTTTGTATAATTTGTTAGATTTTATCACAGAAGGTTTTTTCGCGGAATTGTTACTAAATATTTTTCATTATATATTATTTACAATGGATTTCCGCAAAGTAACGCCTGAATCTATTATTTATTTTATTAACATTTATTAAATGTTTATTAAATCACACATTTATTATTCGTGTGAAATGATAAGAAAGAACCTCAGAAGGAACGTAACGATTGGCATGGAATTGAAATGGAACGTAGACAGGGATGTTATACGTACCTACCTTAATTATGATAAACGTACCTTAATCCAGGGGCCATATTCCACTATTTTTAAACAAACTGCTATAATGGCGCCATACGATTAAGATAGAGATTTAGTCGTAAATTTATTTGGTATTCTATTACCATAAGATTACAATATCTATGACTTATAATAGCGTGTCAATAATGAGGTGGGGCATATAATCATAATCGTAATAATCATAGATATGGCATAAATAAAAAAAAAGACGTGTGGCACTCGGGGACTGCCGCGGTAAAGCTATTGCAATGCCATCTAGAGGCGAGTTGCTGAACTAAACTAACTAACTAACTAAAGAGACAAACGTCATATTTCAAAAAGTCATTAAAAGTTCTACTATTCATCGATAGATGGCAAAACTAAAAAGTATCACCGCTGTTCCGGTCGGAGTGGGGAGCGTGAGGTTTTTTCGTTACGGAATTTCTGGATTCGGTCCCCGCGCTCAAGGCCCGCGATAGAAGCTATGCAATAGCTTAAAAATCGTGTTAGTAGAATACCAAAAGGTGTCAATGGGGCGGTGATTGTTACTACGCGATAATGAAGCGATAATATTGTCATAGTGAGGCGATTGTGTTAGTGGAATCAGGCTCCGGTCTTCGTACCATGTACCATAGTACTTCCATCCTCTATGGTACGCTTGTGTAACATAATTTTCTATCATCTAAATTGAAGTTTCAGTGCTAGGTGAGAAAATAAATTCAGCTATTTACAAACATACATTATAGGAGGTTGTCAGTCAACCTTATTTATTCCTCCGTTGGTAGTCGGGTAAAAATATAAATAGCTAAATGAATATTTAACATTACGTTTCGCGTCACATAAATAACTTACTCAATAAACGGGGACTATTGTGACGCTTACTAGTGGCAGCACTTATGGAGGTTTTGTGTTCCAAGTACGATAACTTGCAATCAATAAAATTAATTTATTAAAAATATGGAGATTACTTTATGTATGAAATGTGATTCCATCTTTCTTTTTGTTTTTTGAAGATTGAGTTTTAAACTCTTTCACAACACAATTCGGCAATTTTTATTCAAAAAATACAAAATATTATAGCTTGACACTCCACGTGCCGACATAGCATAACCAATATAACCTCATGAATACAAAAATAGATTTAGATATTTTCTATGATACTGCTCCAAAATTTAAAAGTAAGCTGCTGGACCATTTCCTGCATCCTCTATCTAGAGAACCCGCCTGATTAAATATTATTCTAAAAAAAATGTTTGTTTTTCATATACTTAGTTTATTCTCAGATATTATTGTTCCTAATTTGTGGATAGTTTATTTTGATTTTTAATCAAATTTAAAATTTTTCATAATAATATATAGATTTGTGAAGGTAATTCCTACAAATGTCGTGTTTACCTGTAAGTAACATGCGTATCAGAACAGAACCTAATTTTAAGTTTTTTGTAAGTGATTGATATGTATGTGGTTGGTAAACCTTTTTTCAATAAATAAATAAATAAATAAATAAATAAATAGCTCGACTGACAGATAAGCTAAGGCGTAGTTAGTGTGAGTGATTCGGCCGGCGACATTCTGTCTTGATATTTATTTGGTCTGAGTCACTGACATAAATACGTTCATAGAGAATAGAATGTATGAAAGATTATTTTGCACTCTGCCGCCGGTACTGTGTCGGTCGGACGGAACTGAAGATTCACTGATTAAGTCTGAAATTCTGAATCAACCCTAACTCAACCATCAGTGTAAGACTTAGAAATCATAAGCCTTACTTAAGCCTACCATAATTTTTGATAGTGTACCATAATTTTCACAGGCCGATGGATGTCATAACATAATTCCTGAGTTAGCATCTACATCCCTAATTCCATGGTACAAGAAAACAAGGTATCGCACTCCGAGAAATCAGGGTGACGTAGTTGTCACCAGATTACCAACTCCAAAAATTAGCCATGATATTACTAAATAAATGAGCTTCACGTTTCGTTAAAATAAAACTTTGTTTATGGAATATAATTGATTTTAATTAGAGAGGGTATCTATACAAAATAACATAGAAAACACAGTGAATTTAAGGGTTCGGGCAGGTTCAATAAATGTTCAATGAAGTTTCAAAAAAAAAATCCATGATATTATTAAAGAGCTTCACGTTTCGTTTACATAAAACGTTGTTTATGTAAACGAAACGTTACCGACGTTTCAGTCAGGGGGAAATGTCAGGAGCATTTCCCCCTGACTGGAATGGAATGAACATAGTAAAAGTAAAATACATTTAGATAGGTATCTCAGTCATAATCATAATATAATTCCCAACAACCTCAAAGAAGATGTTGACATTGAAAGGGAACGTAGGGCGCCGGCAGTTAGAGGTAATATGCCGCAGCCTTTCCCGGTGTACAGAGCAAGTAAAAATAACTCTTTTTAAAGCCTACTGCCAAAATATGTACACAAGAAGCTTGTGCCTATCATGCCAAAAACTCGTTAGTGACCTTTCGTATCCAATATAATATTATTTTTAGATAATGTTGGGGCTGCCTCGCTTCTGCAGTGCATCAGGGATGTTTGCAGAGTATCAAACGGATGGTTTCTGTTTAACTATATCATAATAATATACATCCGAATATTAATTTGGTTATGTATTACTCTGACATTGTTTTATTGTTTATTTTATAATAGATTCTTTAGGCTCTTATAATTTTGTTTTAGTTTATTTGACTATACCCCTATACAGCAGCTTTATTTATGTAAGTACATGTTAATTTAATCTAAATTATTTTATGACATTATTATGTAATTTTGTACATTATTTTAATACAGTTTGACAATGCCCTTTTACAGCAGCATACTTTGACATAAGTACCTTTTATTTTATTTTATTAATTTAATTGTTTTATTTAACTAGACTAGACTGACCTCTCATATTTATGTTTTTAATTTCTAATAAATTTATGTCTGTCTGTCCTTTTTTTCTCTTTGTACCCTATGGTGTTATGTAAAGCCAAGTTTGTGTATTGTAATATAACGTAGTAGTGTACCTACGGTGTAAAAAAAATACATGTACAGCAAAAGAATGTAATTTATGCCAGGCACGTAATCTGAGTTTTAGCTGTATATTAAGGTTTTATCTATTTTTAAGCTATTGCATAGCTTCTATCGCGGGCCTTGAGCGCGGGGACCGAATCCAGAAATTCCGTAACGAAAAAACCTTGACGTTTGACTCTTTAGTTCAGCAACTCGCCTCTAGATGGCATTGCAATAGCTTTACCGCGGCAGTCCCCGAGTGCCACACGTCTTTTATTTATCAGTTAATAATAATTTATTTCAAATCAAGCATTCGTAATAGTACTTATGTCTAACAAATAATTAAGAAAATTTGGCTTGGCTTCTAGATTTGGATTACAGCACCTACACTAAGTGGTTAGACTTGTGTCGTAGGTTTCTCAGTTTCGAAGATTTTGGCAAACGTATCTTTATTAGACTTCTTCCGCTAGTGGACAAAAAATTTAAGTAAATTAGAGTCAATTGCACCTTATTTCTTGTTTGTCAGTAATTACTATTTATCAAGCTGTTTATATAGTAAATTTGACTTGTCTAAGTGCTTATTTTGTAGGTAAGTCTAAAGAATTGAAACGATTTGACTGACTCTGACTCTAATGTGGTTTGTTCAATAAAATTATTATCTACCTATATCTCACCAGGCCGAGCAGGCGTAGACAGCAACGGAGATTGAGGCTGGGGCGAGCTGACGGCTGACGACTCTCGTCGTAGCCGATATTTGGAGTTGGTAACCTTTTTAGAAGCTGGTGTCTATGGTTGATATACTCTATGGCTGGTGGCAACCACTGTTCGGAATGCAATACCTGGTTTTATTAAACCGTGCCTAATTCTAACCTTAAAATGATGCGGCTTTTCTTGTACGTACGGTATTGATCGATTGATTCGTTAGCATCCTTAGTACGTACAATGTGATCGATTGTGTTGATTTGAAAACTGATATTAGTTTCTTGCAAATTGCTATAAAACTGTCCGATTTTGTTGGTCTTGATTGTAAAACTATAATCACGAAGCCGCCTTACAAAATTCTGGATTCCTAGCGAATTTGAGCCAAAATGAACACGGATTCTCCAATGTCGGCGTTTGCAATCTACAGCGCCACTAAAAAGCCAAAGAAAAACAAGAAAATCAAAAAAAAGAAGATTCCCCAGTCCTCAGCAAAACCAGGACGAAACATTTCTGAAGACGTACAAATTCAAGTCGCTAAAAATATAAAAAAACAACAGAAAAAGAGTAAGGAAACCAAAGCCATAGGTAAGAAAAAAACTCCCAAAAAGAATGGAACGACCCTTACACAAACAACCCATAAATCCAAGATAGCTAAACAGTTTATAAATAAGAAAATATCACAAGCTTCTGAAAGTGATGTAGAACTGATTGTAAAACATGACCTAGATCAACTAGAACTTGATTCAGAAGTGGAAGAAATACAAGAAACTATGTTAAGTGCAAGTGAGTGCAGTAACCTGAGTGAAGGCAGCATGGAATTTACACCTGTTCAAACGGACAGTGCAGAGGAAGGCTTGAAAGTTTTCCAATGGATGATCGCTCCATTTGAACAACAAGAATTCTTCCAGCAAGTTTGGGAGAAGAAACCCTTGCACATATCCCGGAAGAAGCCCAATTACTATAAAGATCTTATATCGACACCAACCATAGATCACATGCTGCGAAATGAAAACATCCAGTTTAATAAAAATTTAGATGTGACATCTTACATTGATGGGAAAAGAGAAACTCATAATCCGGAAGGTCGCGCTCATCCACATCTAGTGTGGGATTACTATCTGAATGGCTGCAGTGTAAGGTTATTGAACCCACAGACGTACATCCCCAAACTGCATATACTAAGTGCCACATTACAAGAACATTTCAACTCCTTTGTAGGAGCCAATTCTTACCTGACCCCACCAGATAGCCAAGGATTCGCTCCACACTATGATGACATTGAAGCATTCATCCTGCAAGCTGAAGGAAAAAAGGTCTGGCGAGTTTACAAACCTCTGAAAGAAGAGGTTTTACCAAGAGTGTCTTCCAAAAACTTCAACCAGGATGAGATTGGAGAGCCAATTCTACAAGTAACCTTAGAGGCTGGAGATATGCTCTACTTCCCTCGCGGCTACATTCACCAGGGTGTCACCATAGATGGAGAGCATTCCCTCCATCTCACCATCAGTATGTATCAGAAACACTCATGGGCTGATCTGTTTGAAAAACTTATGCCAGCCGCTCTGCATTTTGCTGTAAAAGAAAATGTTGAGCTAAGAAGAGGATTACCATTCGGTATCTATGACCACTTTGGTCTTGTCCACTCTGATTCACAAACTCCTCGCAGAGAGGAAATAAAAGATAAGGTGCTATCACTTTTCGATACACTAAAGGACTATCTACCTATTGACGATGCTGTGGATCAAATGCACAAGAACTATCAGAGGTATGCTCTACCACCTGTGTTAAATGACAGTGAGAAAGAAGTCACAGTTTATGGAAGCTCTGATTTGATGGTAGAGGATGGGAAAGTGGTCAACAGAGTTGAAATAGATCTTGATACAAAAATAAGGCTCTTACGGAAGAATATCCTAAGAATGGTTTCAGAGGATACATTGAGAATTTACTATCATGTGGAAAACTCTATGGAGTATGACGCGAGTGAGCTGCCATTCTTGGAGATCGAAGAGGACATTGCCAAAGGTGTGGAAGACCTGATTACTGCCTACCCTGGATACGTGTCTGTAGAAAGTCTTAGCATAGAGGATGATTCTAAAAAGATTCAGTTGGCTGATGCTTTGTGGAGTCGAGGTTTAATTATGGCTGAATATCCATTAATGATTGTAGAAGACGATTAAAGTGATTAATTATTAATATTTTTTTTTTATTTGTGATACCTACATAAATGAATAATGCTGGACAATTCACACAGCATTATCTAGCCCTAAGCTAAGCAGAGCTTGTGTTAGGTACTAGATAACTGATATACTTATTACAATACACTACATAGATAGATACATATATTTTTTTATACATAGAAAACAACCAGAACACCCTGAAAAAGCATCTGCAGATTGAACAAATATTTGTCCCGAGGCGGGATTCGAACCCGCAACCTCCTGACGGACCTTCGCCCACCTTATAATATTATTATAGTGTGATATAACGAATTTAATGTTTAGCTGTTTCATGTAGCCATTTCTGTGCAGCTAGGTGTGCTCGTGTGTATAAACTTACTACCTAACCTACCATATACATATTTAGTTGGATGGATAAGAATAAAACACTGATCATTTTCTTATATTATTATATTTATTCTGAATTGCAATATAAATTTGTGGACTTTCTGTTACAATAGTACTCTCCACACTCCCAACTGATATTTTTTTGTATAAAACGCTAAAATAAGTTTTTAAACTATTGTACCAGTGTTGCCAGATTCACTAACATTCACTCCACCTTGGTACTTATTAACAGAAAATACACACACAATAATTTATATTCTACCCTTAATTGCTGTTTTAATATTAACCTATTTAAAAATACCGCCTAGAACTTAGGTACTTAATTCTCTAAAATGTTCCACACACACTCATTGCTCCAAGGAGCTGTTCTGATCCAACAACATGGAGGTATCAATATGGAAAAAAATAACAAAAATTTCAGGGCTATCATAGGTTCAACTCCAACTATTGTTGAACAACCTAAAAACAACACAAGGTGATGTAACATAACAAAAATGCTCATTTTGCATACAACAGTATGCCATGATTACAAAACTAAAAATAAGATGCAAAAACCGTAATATTACATGAGCTGATAAAAGTGGGTATTTATAATTTAGATAAATGGATGCAGTAGGTACAGTCCATAACATAAGTTAGCAATCTGTAATCTCACAATGATCATTACAAATCTACTTGGAAATTGGTCCAAACGGGATATCATAACACTGATTTAGAAGACAATTTAGAATTTTGACATTTTCTAACAACCTTCACTGCACATCTTCATTGAAAATAAACTGATCATATCAAAATACAATTTTAAATTGAAGCAAGTCCGAATTTAGTCTTTGTACTGATATACAAGATTTTGTCGCAATTCTTACAAATATTCTCGCAAAATGCTAGCCTAGTTAAAAAGGAAACTCCCTTACCATTGCTAAAGGTAAGAGGTAAAAATAATCCCCCTTACACTATTCTACTACCAAGGCAGTACCAACGTGGCTAGTTTTGCATTTGTTCCTTTGGGAATCACGCCGCCATTGCAGATAATACATAGCATATGTATTTAACAATAAATTGTTCTATGACGTGGTTATAAATCATCGCCAAGTAGGTACCACCTAAGATTTCGTTACTAGAATATTTACAAGGAATAATTCTTAAAATATGTTAGTCCGCTAGTGAAACGATTAACCTGATCAATTCACTCGAAACGTTATTTTCCGACACTTGCAAACTTAAGGCCATATCACTAAAATTAATATTCTCATAGAACTGAAATTCAAATGCTATGGCTTCAGCAACATATTGCCGTATGGGCATATCTGCTATTAGCTCACAACAATAAAATCTAAATTCCATTTCTTGCGCTGAGAAAAGCATTAATTGAATTTAATTTTATTAATATAATAATTCTAAAATAGAACAAAACAAATTTTGTTTACGTACAAAGTTGAGGCCTTTTATTGCTTTCGTTTTCAAAATTGCCTGTGTTAGAGTATGGCAATACTATATTAAAATTCTTAATACTTTATGAAAACAAACTCGTAGACTTCATTGGGAAATTGACAACACTAATATTTTTGTCTTAAGATCAACCAACTTATTTTATTATTTCTTGTACAATACGATAAAAATTGTGCTAAGGGCCGTTCATAGGAGTTCTATGCAAACTTCTATGCCCATTGTAACCACCATTTAGAATTATCAATTTTAATAAACAAACTTAAAACTTCGGTTTTTCTAAGATTTACACACAGGACTCTGTAAAAATAACCCGAATCTATTTCATGTACTTTAAAACAAATTAAATTAAGTTGCAACAAAAAACTTAAAATATAAATATTGTATAAATAATCATGATTATGCTGATTTCAAAGGTAAAATAAATCTCATTGAAGAAACTCCATCAAATAGACACTGATAAGCTCATATCACTATAACATTGCAATATTAGGGGACTTTTAATGATCAACCATAATCATAATCTGCAAGTATTAGATACATAAGGAAAAATGGAGCACAATAAAATCTCCAAAAGATGTTAACTTTTGCAGGGATGTGCATCTTATACAGTGTCAAATGGTATAAATACAACTCAGACCAAATCATTATAATGCAATTCTGACGCCTATCTTTTAGCGACTTGTGTACCGAGTTTCACTTCTATTCATCTTACTATTTTACCACACAGCGTATACAAGCATGATATTATGTATTTTTGCACAGATTTAAGCCAAAAGATAGGCGTAAGACACGAATAATCGTCCCAGTACCTAAAACCTTAGGCATACATAAGACAATACAGACCTATTCGAAAAGCGGGCAACCACACAACAAACATGCAACTTACAGGTCATTGATGTAGATATGTTTCACTGAGCAATAAAGCAGACATTACGGATTTTAAGCAGGGCCATACTCTTAAAAACGAAATTGAAATTTCTGATTCGATTTCGTTCAAACGGTTTTATGCAAACCAAAGATTTAAATTGTTAGAAAGGCCCTTTCCAATAAAGTTAACAGTAACAAAGTAATGGAAACAGTTACATTTATTGGCAACATCATTTAAAAACCACTTTTGTAGTTTGGGTGCGTCAGCATTTTGTCAACGCACAGTTTTTGTAGTCAAGGCGTATCTAACAATTTAAAATCTTCGATGCAAGCTACATAACGAGTTGTATTTCCACGACTTCGAAAACGAAACTTCTGTTTTGCTTTTCCGAGTAGGCCTCAGGTCAATCGAGCTACCTCCTTGAAGATAAGTACTTTGAGCCGTTTCCTTGCAGCCAATGTAGTAAGTGCATATTGGTCGATGGTTTTCTTTTCCCGCCGTTGCCGGTGCGTGCTTTCGATCGTCGTTTTGTCGTCATCGATTAAAAGAACTAGTTTGGAATAGAATCGAGAAGATACCTACGTTATTAGTGCTTTTCTCGACATTCGATTTACAATCATAATATCGATTGCAGACAAAATCACTTTCTGTGCTTTAACATTTATGAATTGATATTTCTTGGTGTTTGTTACGAGAGGTGAAAGTGTTCCAAGGGAATAATTATATAGGTATTTACTAATGTCTGTCAGTAACTTCTGTACATTAAAATGAATAGAAACATTAGTTCGGTTTAGCCAAAAGACTGAATTAGACAGGATGCACTAATGATAATGACCCTCAGTGGGTGTCAAGATGATAATTTAGTTCAAAATAGTTCATAAAGCGTTAATAAATTATGGAAATAAAGGATAGTTTTGATCAATATGCGATTCGATGGAGAGAGCCGGCTCTGGTGCCGAATTCTGCTAACTAATCGCTTTGTGTGGCTTTGGTATAATCGCAGAATTGTCCATAGATGATAGAAACTCTAGATAGTGCGTATTTGCACCGAGATTGGTTTCTAAACCATGTCAGTTTTGACACGCTTCTCCAATGTGTAGTTTCTTTCAGGTATATTACAAAACTTGTCAATCTGAGAGGAAACCATTGCTAAGCTAAAGCGATTCATTTAGTGGCATGAGTTTCCTGGTCAGCTATTCGTTTCGTTTAAGGGAGGCCTAAGGCTCCAAGACCTACTGTACCTACATTTTAGCAAATAAAGTATTGATATTGATAAGAATTTCTAGTTCTCGATTCTAGTTCCCCACTACCGGTATCGATACGTCAGAACGGCGCCGGCCGCGGCGCGCGCGTGTTATTTCCGCTGCGGCAGTTTCCTCGGCGTGCGGCCGGTTTTGCCGGTCGAGGTGGAGGGAACCGCCTCTGGAATGGAAGGAGATCTGTTAGCTGGAGCCGAGCGGGGTCTGCTACAGGAAGAACGCTGAAACAAGCCGATTGTTTAACGGGGCGCCCCGGCTTTAATAGAGGTAGAGATTGAAGTGCAGAGACTGTTCAATAAGAGAAGCGTCAGGCGCCAACTGCGTGCGTGGGGATTATGGGCGTTACCCCCCATGAGATAACAGACAATAAAGGCGGTTATCAGGGGAAGGCCTGCGTCCAGCAGTGGACTAATCTGGGCTGTTGAGGTGAGCCAACTGACAACTTTTGTTGCGATGACAACACTGCTCTGTAATTGCAGTACGACTAAAGCCCGTATTATGAAAGCTTGCCCAGTCATCGATCTATGCTTTTCTGCTTTTCTATGGTATAAACATCACTCAAGCATAGCTCTTTGACTGAGCATGCTTTCATAATACGGGCCTAAAAGTGTTAGTTAACCGTAACGCTACAAAGCTTCTCTTTTTGAACAGACTATATTATTATTAAGTATAACCGGTGTGGTTAAGGCATTGGATTATAAATGACATCCCTTAGGGCGTGCTCACTTTGGATCCGAATTTGTTTGTACGTAAACATACGAGTACTGTTTCGTACGGATTGAGTGCTCACATTGACTTCGTTTTTTTCGTCAAATAGGCCGAGCCATAGAGTAACTTTTATATGGGACGTGCCCATAGAGTAACTTTTATAGAGAAGATACGACTTCACTCACGAACGCGATACCACAGGCCAACACTATAATAAAATTTACATACTTAATGATTTTGGACGTCGTCGTAAAGTACACGCACGTATACTTACGACTAAACGCACGCAGTTTGTGCGCTCTTATATTCCTTGGAAGGTTAGGATCATTCGTGCGCGTGCGTAGTCGCACGAATCAAATTCGAAAAAAAAGATAAAATCGTGTCCAACCAAAGTGAGCACGCCCTTCTTTTGTACTGGTTAGGTCTTATACACGTACGTCGACTGCCGTTAAGTGCAGTATTGACAATAATTATTTTGTTTCAAAAAACTAATAAACCGACTTAAATTTTTATAGTTTTTTCATGAATTTTCATGGATCCCATTGTCAGAACAGAACAAAATTAAAATGGGACCACACGGGAAGCACCAGTTTTCATAGCCATGACATTCGGACCACCCAGTCAAAAGTTCTGAGGTAACAAACATAAAAAAAGTAGAATGGATAACCTCCCCCTTTTTCTGAAGTCTGTTAAAAATATTGGCATCGGCCCAAAAAGGTCTTGGCGGTAAAGTACGGAAGTAGCATTTCAATATAGGCTACCTGGCATTACAAATCATTTGCAAAGCTTCTCAATAATCCATACCTTTCGCTGCAGCCGCCCTCCGCCCGCCCTTACGTAGCGGCGTAGTAACCACGGGTTCTGGTTTGGCTTGTTTGGCCGGCGTCCGTTTAGGCGGAGCTTTAGCTGCGACCTTGGCCTTCTCAATCACCGCTGTCGCCGTCTGTAGAGCGAGTTTGTGTTATAATGCCTGGGGTTTATAGTTTGCAGGATGAATTTACTAAAAGTACCGTCTTTGTACAAAATCCACGCATTTATTTTCTTTAGACTTGAGGCGCTATTTGCATTTATTTTCTTTGGCGTTAGCCCGACCCAAACTAGCGTGCGATCTATTTTATCTTAATAAGGATGAACAAAAGAATTTTCAAAAATTTATTGGTTATTTTGTGTTGATACGTATCATTAGCCTTTTTTGATGTTTTTTTATATAGTTTAGCCAGGGATGCGAATATAGAATTTGGTGGTCAGAAAGAGCAACTGAGCATCTCTGCATTTACAGAGACATTAAAAATGCTTATGATAGGTGCCGATTTTTAAGAATTCATTCGTTTAACTTATTAATAAGATAAAATATGTAGGTGGTAGCGCTGATTTGGTTTGGAGTAGCGCCATTGAAGGAACACAGTTTTTCTTACACGCGTAATCTGTCAGCTCGATAAATACCAAAGCATAACGAGAGCTTTGATATCAAGTCGATAGATTCGCAGGTTTAGCCAGACAGTCGCCAGTCGATACCGTTCAGTCAGTCAAAGAAAATAAAACTGTGGACGGAGCCTAAACGGAGTAGTGAATAGTCCTGCGCTGCAGCGGGAATTATAATGACAATAAGTACATAGGGAAGACAACACAATATAAAATTGTGGGTGTTTTAAGATATTTAAACATAGGTAATAAAGCTTTTATTTTAGACAAATGAGAGGATTTCCTTCAAAGTTCTGCGTTATACAGCAAAATTATTTATGAAGAAAGTTGGTACCTACTTTGTTTGTAAATTGAAAAATTATATTAAACTATCGATAAAAAAATGCAACATTTTTATGCAAATTGGCTCGAGTTGGATTATTAAATTTGGCAATATGCAAGAAATCCTCTCATTTTACCAAAGACATCTGGTTAAAATGTCTTTGCATTTTATGCATCCATACAACAAAAGAATAGAAAAATTTCGACAAAATCCAGTTTCACAAAGCATGCAGCTAAAGAAATCATGGAATAAATTAGGCTGTTAGACGGAAACAACACAAAAGCGATGGATGTATGGATGAGCGTGATAGAACCTGGCTAAGAATAGATTAGTAGTGTTAGTAAAAATTTACAACATTCATTTAGAGATAGGTACATATCTGTTTGTCGAAAATAAAGCTATGCAGTAGGTACTAAAATAGTTTCCAATATTTATTCAAAATCTAAAAGATAATATTGAATCACTATTTGCATATAAAAACCGGCAGATCGGCAGGTACTTATGTCAAACAATCTACAGTGACTGAATTTGGAAGACCTAGATTTTCTTTTAAATATTGGTGAAATTTCCTTAAATATTTTTTGAAAGAATTCATGCAAACCATGAACATATTTATTTTTAAAACCACAAAACTGTGTTACAGAAGGCAGCGTCTTCCCCATGCATAGCGATTTATAGTTTTGTCACACAAAACCTAACATGGGATGATGGTATGAAATAATAAAATAATAGTACCTTTACCCATAATACTGATAACTGGATCTCATTGTGCAGTTCGCCGCAAATTTAATAATCTTAAAATAACTTTGAACTTATTGTGAGGACAATAAGAACGAAATTACAAAAGATTAGCGAATTTTGGCAACTGTTCATGCATAGAAAAAACAATTTGTAAAATAACGGGAAATCTAACTAGAAATTAAATCAATTTTATGAAACACAGTCAACGCTTCCATCTGTTTAGATTTTATGTAGAGACAGCCAAAGTTTTAATAAATATTTATTAAATTAATATTCAAGTGACATATTCCAACTATGAATTTTTATACAAAATTTGAAAGGTCAACCCGTGGGTCAAATTTATTTAGTGAAAGCCTGTAAGCAGATACCAGAGGCCCGTCTGCACCAAAAGCAAATTCATGCTTTGCAATATTGGTTCACTTAGGCTGCCTTTACATTGTACAACATGAAATTTTCAAGAAACAATGAAATTTTTGAAATTTACAAAAAAAAAAAAAAAAAAAATATGGAATAGGTTGTTTTAAATCTAAACAGATAGATAAGCGCCAGCACACACGGTATGTAATGAGTGATTGCGATACGTACATTTCTATAGATCCGTTGAACTATGCCTACCTTGCTAGTGCTCGCCACAATGGGCGTACTACCTGGCGATTTTCGCTTATTATTGTTAGTTTTAGCCGGAGGTGGCGTGGGTTTCGCTTTTCTGGTTGATTTCGGACTGCGTTTCGGAGCGGTGCGCGCCTTTTTGACGGGCGTCACCTCTTCCTGGAAATGTCAGTGCAATGTCAGCCACCGAGCGTGGACTTATCGATCGATGAATGCTAATTTTGAGATAATTCAGAGAGATCTTGACTGTTTGTTATTGGCTAAATGTGTTTGGATTGCGACTTTTCTGCCAGGGTCCAGTTCATACAATTCGGAAGCGAGGGAATGGAGGCATTACAGTAGCATTATGAACGGTAAATTTCGAAAATAACCAAGATCATAGCTTAGCAATCTTAGCATCCAACGTGATTTTCTGATACTTATGACGATATGGCGAATGCGGTTATTAGATTTGCGCACGTCTCAAGTCACGATCTTTGATCGTTTGCAATAAAAAAATCTGCTAATAAATAACGACGAAAATAAAGATAAACGCTCAAACTGCATAAAAAAGAGTTTTTGTTTGGTTTAAAATAAATTGATATTATATATCTACATAAATTTATGACTCTTGCAATGGGCACTGGCAGAATTGTGGCAGCAGAAACAAAGTGAGCCATAAAATAAGAAGTTGAAGAGACATGCTCAACATTGATTTGAGTATTCGACGGTGAATTGCCCCCGCCTAGGGAGCAGTGAGACAACAAAGGTTTTATTTATTAATTAACATACAGTACAGGTTTTGGTTACTGAACAGTTTCGTCTTGTAACTTATCGATCGATTCGTCCATACTCGCTACTCTGATAGTGAGGATGCGTTTAGTAAGTTTATGTGCCACAAATCAATCGTATGAAAGGAAACGGTGACATATGTTATCGATGATAGAAAAACCCAACAATCACATCTATTTGGAAAAAGTCTGCAACAGGCCTAAGCCTTCGAGTTTGGTTTGACGACGCGACACGTTATCGTATCGTCTCATTGTTAAAGATACACGTAGCTTTGTCGAAAAAATGAGACGTCACGATTCTCACAATGACGTGGTACCATCGCCAAACCAAATTCAGGCCTCTGTTCATACAAACTCGGTATTCGCTACCCAGAGCCGGCAGCGAAAGCCTATATGCGGTCCATACAAAATGCGAAGTGAAATGTTTTGCTACCGGTCTAAGTAGCGAATTACCGCGGAGGTTAGAAATAGTCTTCTAATAGATAAATTAGTATCATTTACACGTAACGAGTGGAGTGGTGCCAGTGAGTTCGGGTGATTGTTCGGGTCATAATGGCCTCAATGACCATTTATATCTGGTTTTGCTTATTAGTTAATGAATTTAGATATTTCTTGTAAGGTTAGGTAAGAAAAAACTGTACCGTTTTGGGCAGATTTAGGCGATTCTATGTTTTTAAGTAAATTATTTAGTCTCACTGGGCTTAGACGAATGCTAAATACAAGCATGTTTGTATGCATGGCAAGCATCATAGACCTGCTTTTTTTCTTCTTCTATTGTTTTAATTTTAGATTTAGTACTGAGGCTGTAAGTATGTCTGTATGTTTCACCTTTGATTAAACATAAATATATTTCTTTCTATCTTCTTCTACCTCTACACTTATATCATACAGAGAAAAGATTTGTATGTTAGTTACAAGTAAACTCAAAAACTACTGAACCAATTTCAAAAAATATTTCACCATTAGAATGCTACATTATCCCTGAGTATTTGTTATATTTTAGACATTTCTTGTAAGGTAATAGGTAAGAAATAACTGTAGCGCTTTGGACATATTACTTGTTAAAAAATGTATGTCCATCCGTGCGCCTAGTTCTAGTATAATTTTACTGCACTGCACCCATTACGTGTAAATATAGTTTTTTTTAGTGTAGGTATATTATGTAGTGTACTCACGACAGTCTCGGTACCGTCGCCTTTGTTCCTCGGCGAGGTCTTGGCGGCGGCGCGCTTGCGGCGCTTTTCTATCTGCGACTCGTCTGTGTATAGCGATAGGTCCACTGCCAATCATATAGTATTTTACATTTTACACAACCAGGTTAACTTTTTCAAAGTCTCATAGATGGAGGCTTTTAGAAAGTTCGATAGATAGATTATTTATTTAATAGTTATCAATGTGTACGAGCTGTACAGATTTAGCTAGCTAGAAAGAATGCGGCAAAAGTGGATAGCGCACGTCCGTTACGTGCTCGTGTATTTTTCTTAGTTCTAGCTTAAACATCGATTAAACACTCTCTAACTAGAAGTCAACAAGTTCGGTTGTATTATTCTCCTTGGAGATCAACCCTTGTCAGCTCGAAGCTTTAGGGGAGCACCCTTAGCTTCTTCTCAGCTCATAGCTACCTCTAGCTCATCTCAGCTTATTTACTGTTAGGCAAACTGCCGAAACACAATGTAAGTAGGTAAGCTATGTGGTGCTGTGGGTGGCTTAGAATTTGCATCACCCCAACTCTTCCGCGGATGTCGTCTCTCTACCTTTACTACCAATAAACTGCGATCCCCGACTCGCCAGCCTAGCGTGGGGATTATGGGCCCCCCTTATGAGATACAAGCAATAAGGCGCTTATTAAAGGAGACCAATATAGGCTGGTGAGGGATGTAATTAAAATTCGGGAGATTGGGTACTATAATTCAATGATTATTTATTTATCGGGTATTTATCGCGTACCTTTGTTTTTATTAATACCCTTACCCAATCAGGTACTAGCTTCTCGAAAGTGGCTCGTAAGTTAGAAGTGGGTCTAGCTAGTTTAAGCGATCTATAGCGTGTTTAGGTACAATACTCACGTCCGTCTGGATGTTCAGGTGTGAGTTGGAGGCTGCCGCCACTGGTCTCCGCTTTGAGTGCTCGCTGTAAGATGGAGGTGGCTCTAGCTTGTTCTGCGGCGCGTAGTATCCATGCGCCTCCGGTACCGGACGCGCGGGTTAGAGATAGCGTTGTAAGTACGCATTCCATGTCTATGGGAAATACATGTTATTAGTACTCTTACTACGACATAATCTAATCACGCTTAATGCGAAAGTTTGGTGGGTTCTTGTTATGAAGTGTTGGTTACTTCTTTAAGCCGGGTTTTACCTATTACTCCATAGATGATTACATTAATGATGTTAATGCTTGGCCGGATGTCGCCCAGTTACACAGAACATGGTCATGCACGTTTCTTGTTTTCCTACAGTATCTATGTCATGGTGGGCATAACTACCCATACGATTCCTTTTGTTTCGCAGAAAGAATCGAATGCGAGCACACTTTACTTCCAGAAAAAAATATTGGCACAACACTATCATCGCTCAGGTTAAAAATGACCGGGAAATTTATAAATATTAATTTTAATTTATAATTTTTTTAAGAATTTATAGACCTAACTACATTTTCATTTCATTCCTTGAGATTTTCACAATGAATAAACTTGGATTATACCCAAGCTAAGCTAGACACAAACCATATAATAGGTAGTTATCATGGTCCTTTTTCCGACAATAGTATGTAAGAATTGTGTTAGATAATATGCAAGCAAAGATTGTATTAGTTGATAAGCGATAAACTTGCTAGTGGTTTCTTTTTCACTTCTTCCGCTAGTGGACAAAAAAATAAGTGAATTAGAGTCAATTGCACCTTATTTCTTATTTTATAGTATTAACTATTTATCAAGGTGTTTCTATAGTAAAAAAAATTACTTGTCTAAGTACTTATTTTGTAAGTCTAAAGAAATGAACGATTTGACTCTGACTCTCTTTTCACTATACGCGTACTCTCGGACCGAGGCGTCATGCGAGCGTCATGCGAGCGGCATGAGCAAGAATACTCGGACGCTAGTCGTAGCGTGTGAAGTGAACACGTGATCCGAGAGCACTCGAATAGCAGCATCCGATCAGAGTGGTCTCGGACGCGGTTGTATTTTTATAAGTTCACTCGGAATCACACTATTTATTTATTTATTCAGGGCAACCAACTAGAATAACACAAGGAATACAAGTTATAAAACAAAATACTTAAAACTATATTATATCACATCACATCACATCACACTATCACACTAATATTATAAAGGCGAAAGTTTGTATGGATGGATGGATGGATGTTTGTTACCTCTTCACACCAAAACTACTGAACGGATCTGAAATTTTGCATACAGGTATTTCTAATACTGGAATAAAACATAGGCAACTTTTTTCCCGTAAATCTGTTCCCGTGGGATGAAAATCACCTTTTAACTTTTCCATAGGAACAAAGCGTGCGAAGCCGCGGGGCGCAGCTAGTATTTTATAAAAACAAAATGGCGTCAAGTAAGAAAAAGTGGAGTGAACGTGAAATAAAATACTTCTTCGACGCTGATGAACTCGTAACGTGTCAATATAATTTTGAGTGGACTTTATTATTATTATAATATTATAAAGGTGGATAGGTAAGGTAGTAATAAAACATTTTTGTAACTTTGACAGAAACTTAATATTGCCCGATGTAAACGTGACTTTATAATTAAAGACGTGTAATCTGTTTATGAATGTGAATGATTTCTAGCCATAATTAACTAAGGTGTAGGTATTAGTATGTAGTAATTTGTATTACTTTACTTGACTTAGTTACTTGCTGCTAACTTATGTTTTCTTGTTGTGTCTAGTATGTAGCTATTTGTGGGAACCTAGTAATGGTCAGCATAGTGCTAAACACTGTATTTAATTAGTAAGTCCTGAACCGACGTTTCCCCTAAAATAAATAAATAAATAAAATAAAAAAATAAATAAATAATGCTGGACAATTCACACAGCATTATCAAGCCCCAAGCTAAGCAGAGCTTGTGTTATGGGTACTAGATAACTGATATACATAATACAATACACTACATAGATAGATATTTTTTATTATACATAGAAAACATCCAGAACGCCCTGAACAAATATCTGCAGATCGTACACACATTTGCCCCGAGGCGGGAATCGAACCCGCAACCTCCTGCGTAGCAGGCGGACCTTCGCCCACCGCGCCACAGAGGTCGTCAAATAACTTCTCTTGAGTAGGTTCTAAAGTAAAATACTGACCAGTAACATCATAGAAGTCTGGTTTATAGGTCTCCCCGGATGGATCCGCCGCCTTGTCCTGGGACAGCCAGCGGATCTTGATCTTGCGCGTGGTCCGGTACACATTCTGCATGGTCTGGCACACGTAGAAACCACCCTCCGCGTTGCGGACTGCTAGGTACTCATTTCTGGTAAGAAATGATAAGAAATACGTGAATTTGAAATAGGAAATAGTTAAACTTTTGAATCCATCATGGTTATTAACAGTTATTTACAACGGGATATTTACCATGATTTGAGTTTTGAGCTTTCTAATATTTCGGCACAGTTGGAAAGCTCAAAACTCAAATGAGTCAAAGAATCAAAGAGTCAAATCGTTTATTTCTTTAGACTTGCAAAATAAGTACTTAGACAAGTCAAATTTTTACTATATAAACAGCTTGATAAATAGTAATTACTATCAAACAAGAAATAAGGTGCAACTGACTCTAATTCACTTCAATTCATGGTAAATATTCAATTGTAAATAACTGGGAAATAGTACATTATACTGTAACTATCATGGTTTATGAGATACAGTTTGGTGACAGACGGATGGACTCAACCTCCTCAACCTCAACCGCCTATATTGGTCCACTGCTGGACGCAGGCCTCCCCCTGATAAATGCCTTATTGGCTTTTATCTCCTGGGGGTCATGCCCATAATCCTCTTTTGCTGTGCATGCGGGTTGGGGATCGCAGTTCGATAGTATCATGTTTTTATAGGAGGCGCTGCTGCCCGCCCCCGGTTGATATCCCTTAGTCGCCTTTTACGACACCGGGAAGAGTTGAGTGGTGAAAATTCTAAGCAACCACACGGCAGACAGCGAACGACGGACGAACAGCGGAGTCTTAGTAATAGAGTTCCGTTTTACCCTTAGTGATTAATAGCGACGATTTCTCGACACAATATCTTCAAACTTACTTGTAGAAGACGATAAGTTTGTCGTCGTTTTGCTTGGTGGGCGTGGAGCGACCCGCGGAGGCAGACAGCTTGGTCGCCATCGCCAGCTCAGGAGTTGGAGACTGGTATAGCTGTACCTGGAATCATGAACAAAGTATGTTTTCATTTTTGACAAATTTATACTTACTTTACTATTTTACTAGCGACCCATGGTGTAAACTATAATAACCAAAAACTTTAGTTTGACAGTGCCCATAAACAACAGCATACTTTGACATACCTTTTAATTTTTATTTTTTATTCACGTCTCTGTTATTTTACTTTTGTACCTTATAGTGTTTCATAAACCCAAGTTTGTGTATTATTCATGTACCTATGGATGACCGAGCTTCACTCGATTATATTATTGATAAATTTTGTTTTTTAGAACTTATAGTAATATTATTCGCCAATAGAGGTTAGGAAGAGTCATAATTTTCAGTTTAAAGCTTAAGTTTCATAAGTTTTCATAAGTGTAACACCTGTGGCATTGCCACATAAGTACTTTGATTTGAGACTAGCGGTGCTTCTGCTTTAAGAAACTTGTTGGTTTGAGCCTCACTCCTATGTTTTAACTGTCAAGGGTTTTCAAATTTCGGTAAAATTACCTTGATAATGTTCTAAAAAGCGAGACCTGCGAGATGACGTCATTGTTTGTTTCACAAGTTGTCTAATGCTAAAAGAATTAGCGGCCGGGACTTCGTTCGCGATACCTTTCATAAAGGACGATATCAGTTTATTTTTATTTGTTTATTTAGTTATAAAACCGAGTAAAATTCTCACAAATATACGGTACCTACACCGTATCCATCCAGCATGGTGCATGTTAGTAAATAAACCACGATACAGATAACAAAAACTCACTTGCTTGGCGTCGAGTTTCAGATATAATTGTAAGCAATTTTTATTGAAGGGAGGGTCTAAAATCGACAAGTAATGTAAATTACGTATAAAAGGACGCGCCAACAAAGTGAATTTTAGGTTAAGTATGGGCGGTTTGTATACGTTTATGCCTCATTCAAAATGGACACGGTATAGTTTCATTGTCGTTACGTAATTTTAATAGGCTAGATCACACTCGCGTGCAATTGAATCGACTCAAGCCGACATTTGCATAAAGTAGATTTTTCGGGAATTGGCTTTTTCGATTTGCATACAAGCAACCCAAATTTTAGCTTTTGTTTATAATCAATGACAAGTCGCTCCTGCAGGGGTATTTTAATTCATTCGATTCGTTTCCGAAGCGAAAACGTTAAATTCGAATTTGAATTCTATTCCGACGTAACTTTAGAACGCTAATTTGATAAGTCAAGTTTCCGATATCGAATCCGACCGCCTTTCTGACGAATTAAAATAACTCGGCTGAACTTAACATGTGTCTGCTGTTTCATGTACTGTAGATTTCAATTCCAGCAATGGAGATGCGTCCTGTTTACCGACCGACGGAACAGAATGTGTCTCCATGGTAACGACAGAAGAGGCCGAGTATACAGGCGTCTAGGGGAACGGTTTTCCTAAATAGGTTTCGCTGATTCTACTTTTTGTGCAAAATTACGATTTGAATCGATTCAGTTGCACGCGAGTGTAGATTTTACCATAATACGCAACATAACATCCAATTAACTATAACGTAATGCAAGCTAAAATTAACCAAAAATCTCAAGTTAGAGTACTTTTGTAAACTTTTCTAAACAGCCTATTCCTAGAAGGTAGAACCTAGAAGGAACGTATTTTAGTTTATAAATAGCACTTTTATTTTATCTAAATAAAACAGAGACCAGCGCATTTAAACATTTTATAGCGTAATAAATAAATGCAATTTACGCAACTATTTTCTACTTCATAAAACAAATTAACCTAAGATTTGTACGTTGTTTGAGCGTTGTAAGAATTCAATCAGACTCATAATTATTATTATAAATGTTAGTTACATAGATATGTAAATGTTAGTTACCTCTTCAAACTTAAATTATGCATGAATGTTGTTCTAGACGTGGAATAAAATAGAGGCTATTTTTTTAATCCTGAAACACAGTTTCTAACTAGTTCAGGAGCCTATGGACTCATAACTGAATGTAAACTTATAATTATGTCAATAAAGAAATTTTTTACTTTACTTTACTTTATTTATCCCAAACAAAGTCGTGTGTAGCCGCGGGGGAAAGCAAGCTCTCAATTTGTGTCTATTTTGGATTAATCGACCTTTTAATGTATTTATTCTATTCTATTTGTGTCATTCAATATAGTTATCTAATAATTCAATTAATTTTGAAGTGTAATTGAGTACCTCTACAATAATTTTCAATCATTATTTAACTAATGTATCGAATTGAGCGAATTAAATAGTATTATTTGCTCATAAATACCTAAATACAACAAATTTAAAAATCATTTACGGTACGCCATACGTAACTTGTAACTGAATTTTCACCACTTGAAAGATGTCCCAATCCCAACCCCAACCCGCATGCCCAGCAGCGTGAGGGAGGATTATGATTTATGAGCATTACCATAAGAATAGACGCATTATCCCCCGTGAGATAAAGTCAATAAGGCGCTTATCAGGGGGAAGCCTTAGTTCAGCAGTGGACCATTTTAGGTTGTTAAGGTTTGGTAAAAGATGTCCTGTACAGACATGTTTTATATTGATTACTAGCGACCCGCCCTCGCGCGGGTGCAATGCTGATTATACATAATAAACCTTCCTCATTAATCACTCTATCTATTTATAAAATTCCGCATCAAAATCCGTTGCGTAGTTTTAAAGATACAGCGGTAAGCGACTTTGTTTTTTTATACGGCACTATGTAGTCTATAATAAAATTATAAGGAAGAAATATTTGTTTGAATCCCGGAATTCTCACGGGAACGGGAACTACGCGGGTGAAACCGCGAGGCGCGGCTAGTCATATTATACATATAGAGGAAAGATTTGATTGTTTGTTTGTATTGATTATGCTCCGAAATTATAGGACCACTTAAAAAAAATCTGGGAGTGACAAAGGCTATCACATCACACTAATATTATAAAGGCGAAAGTTTTTATGGATGTATGGATGGATGGATGTTTGTTACTTCTTCACACCAAAACTACGTGACGGATCTGGCTGAAATTTTGCATACAGGTAATTATAATCCTGGAATCAAACATCTACATTTTATCCGATAAATCAGTTTTGTGGGATGAAAATCACCTTTTAATGTTTCCATAGGAACAACGTGTGCGAAGCCGCGGGGCGCAGCTAGTGATATTATAAAAGACAAAGAAAGCCTGTGATTGTATAAACTTCTAATCTCAGGTCATTAGCATTACGTCAGCCAAAAGCACAGGTCAAGGCCAATGCAAGCGACGACGCGACGACGTAAACAAAATGTTGTCAACTCAAAATTATTACCACTTTATTAATAAATACGCAATGAAATTTGGCAGAAAGGGACATTTGGGGACATAGGCTACTAATACTGCTCTACTTTCACAATATCGACAGCCAAAGAGTGGAATGAGCTTGCTTCTGTTATCCCATTAGAGTACAATCTTCGAGTCTTGAAGTCCAGGATAAATAAGTTCCTTTTGGAAAAGCGTGCTCCATCTTAGACCACATCTTTACTTTCTTAAAGTTGAGAGCCAAACGCTTAACGATGGTCAAGGAAAAAACCGGCTAAGTGCGATTCGGACTCGCGCACGAAGGGTTCCGTACCATTAATACCCCTACGCGTACATGAGGAAAGGGATAGTATATATGAAAGCTGGTGGTACCGTGTGGTCCCATTTTAATTTGGTTCAATTCTGACAATTTAAATTTATTATTATTTTTATATGATTTAACTAAATATTTCCGGTTTTCGCAATTATTCCTTTATCTGTACGTTGCTTCGCCAAATTTACGTACGGGTACACTGTAGGTTTTGATTCCCTTGCGAGTGTCAAAAATTTGCTGAAATTCGCGGCATAAACGGGTGTATCTTTTGATAGCGTTGGCTTAGAAGTTTGATTTTTTCACAGCTCCAAGGGACAGTAGACGTATTTGATATAAATTCCGGCTTGATACCTCCACGCATTTCTGAGAAAAATGGTCTTAAACAGACAGACGGAAGGACAGCAAAGTGATCCCTATATTATATGGGTTCCGTTTTTTCCTTTCGAGGTACGGAACCCTAAAGAAATCTAAGGAGTAAACCGGAAAAGGGACTGTGATGCCGCGGGCTAAAGCTAAGGCTAAATAGGTATACTACAAACTAAAAAAAGGATCGTAAAATAGAAAGGGAACCCAAATGTCCACTGGGATAATGTTTCAGCCAACTTTCTGTTTCTGTTTGCTTTGTTATTTTGATAATAATCCCTACATGGGTATGTGGGTTGGGGATTGCAGTTTGATGATAAAGAAATTTATCTACAAAAACATGATTACAAAAAGGTGACAAATAATAATAGGAAACAACATGCTTGACCATTGCGTATGATGGAATAATTGTTCTGCAGCGGGTGCTGCTGGCTGCCCCCCGCTGTATGACTGTCAATATTTTCTTCCAGATTTAGTAAAATACTTATTAGTGTATGGTAAATAAATTGATATTGGGTAATAGAGCTTCATGGGGTTGGAATTTGCCCAGAATTGGTAAGAAAATGGCTGGAAAAAGTTTCTTACCTTGGTCCGATTTCTCTTCGTCCTAGCATCAGCTGGAGTAGACGTGGAACTCTCGCCTTCTGCTACTTTCTTGGCTGGAGTGGGTCCATCAGCACCTTTGGCTGGAGAGGTCTGTCGTCTCTTTCTTAGAGGAGGAGTCACTGTTGCCAGTTTCAATGTAGACTTAGGTTTTGCTTCTTTCTTTGCATCAACCTTTTCTTTCTCTGCAAGTTTTGGTTTAGTTTCAATGGCTGCTTTAGGTGGCTCTGGTTTTTCTTTCACTTCAGGTTGTTTGGGTTTCTCTTCTATGCTTGGTTTTTCAGGTGCTTGTTCCTTCTTTTCTTCTACTTTGGCGGGTTCAGGTTTGGTGCTTTCAGCGGGAGGGTCCTGTTTGACCGGAGTTGGGGTTTTTTCCTTTTCTTTCTCGGGCGGACTTGGTTCACTATTGCTTGCAGATTCTGGAGCAGGTTTGGTGTCACTCTGTGTTGGTGCAACATCAGCTGTTGGAGCTGGTTTTGGTTCCGCAGGCTTGGCCGGAGACTTCTCTGTGGGTTCACTAGCAGTAGCTGCTTTAGGCTGTGTTGGAAGATCCGCTTGAGTCGATGGATTGGAAGTTTCGGGTTTTTGAGGAGTGGCCAGCAAAGCTGCTTTCTCGGGAGGCTTAGTTGTACTAGGTGATGTCTTAGCAATGTCCTGCTTGTCTTTATTAGCATCCATGTTCTGGGCTTTCAATGTCACGGGGGCATTTGATGCCGATTTCGGGGATTCTATGGTACCATTAGACTGTGCATTAGAGTCCGGCTCCTTCTTCTCAGGCTTGTCCGGGGCTCTCGTTAAGGCTAAGGGTTGGGAGGGGTTAGCCTTCTCAGCGACCAAACTGAGTGGGGAGCTGGTACTGGGGGCCTTGCTAGGACTGGCGGCCGGCGCCGGCGCGGGGGCGGGGGAGCTCTGGTTGACTTGAGAGAGGTTGCCGTGGTTGCTCATGTTCTGCGCCATTTGTGCCATGTTGGCGGAGACGGGCGCCATGGAGGGCACGGCGTGCGGAGGGGCCTGCGGTGCGGGCGCGGGCGCGTGCAGGTTCTGCGCCGGGACGTTGTTCCCGTTGTTGGCGTGGTTGAGGGAGTTCTGAGCGCCCTGGGGATGCCCCACAGACGCGTGGTTAGCGCTCGCGACGTTCCCCTTGGCCGGACTCGACTGCCCGGCCGGTGTTGGAACTCCCGCGCTCGCTAGAACCGGCTTCAGAGCGGAATTCATTACGTTAGTATCGATCTGAAACACGGAAATTTGATTTGTTTACTTTCTGGGCTGAGTTCGCGTCGAAGCGGTTGACCCACAAGCACAACAATAAACTCAACAGAGAACTAAGTAGGTACCTATAAGTAGGTACAGTGCGAACGCGCGCAACTCAGGAACGCGGGGAACTCGAGGCCCGCTTTCTGTGTACGCAATAGCGATGGGATAAATTCAATGTAAGGGAAGTTACCGCTAGTCTTTCTGATGGAGAACGCCCATGAAACAGTAATTTACGACGGCCCGCAGCGGAGATAGCCGCAAAAAATATGCGATGCTACGGCCAAGAAACTTCCGCCAGATACAGCCCGCCACTTGGTACACTGGGATGATGCCACTGATTAGTTCACTATTTCACTGATCTAATGCTTGGTATCACTCGCGTAAGAATTCCATGATTTATTTACACATAAAATCACGAATTATTCTGTGCATTTCTCAAGAGCAAGTACATAATCGGGAACAGAAGTTCAGAGATGGCGTCGGCAGGCAACTCGTCGGTACAACGCGCATGCGCCACCCTCTTTTGCCTTCCGCCAATAGAAACCACAAAAAAACTTGTGACGAAACGATGCTCAACGAATTTTGAACGAACTTTTCTAAGTATTGCATCCGACTCCCTCGTGCTAATGGTGTTTTTCTATAGCTGCCTCGCTCTTTCAGTCGCATAAAATGACGTCACACATCACTTGTTTTTTTTAATTATTAATTCAGAGATCAAAGTAAAACAATTTAAACCAAAGAGAATTCACTCAACTATTTTGAACTTTACTGTTTAATTTTTCCCGTGATTTTTCAATTAACTAAGAATTTTTTACAGTTATTCTAACTATTCAATAAATATTTTTAACGCTAAAACCGTAAAAAGTGAATGCATTTACGGATTAGACGGGAAAAGTGTCACTGACAGTCAACTCAAAATTGATTGTCACTGTCATTCAAGAGAGTTCAATAACCCTTCCCCATTCCATGTGCGTGCACAATTTTTTGTCGAATTAAAATTAATTATTTGTCAAAGAAACTTACAAATAATTTGCTACCAAAAAAGTCTCGTACAAAATAATGGTGAGTAAAGCTGGACAAGGCGCTTTGAACCCCATTTGTACGCCATGCACCAGTCGCCAATATACATAGATATCTTCGAACCTAGGTAACGAAGTATGTTAACAGCAGTGATCGCTACTAAAACAGCTTATTTACTGCTTTCTAGCCTTCTTTTCACATAAAATTTGCTAGCATACATAAAGTGGTGATATTCTACTTCTTTTCTTACTATTTATTATTCTTATTTTTCAGGACGTTTTGGCGCGACCTGCTGAAGAATTCGGAAATGATGAGACCCTGGAGCACCTCTGGGCTGCCAGGGCGATGGAACATAGTGACATCTATTTCAATGTAAGTTATTTGATACAAAGTTAACCACTAAGAAACAGTAAGTACTGGACTAATGAAAAAGACCAATTACCTACTTTTGTTGTTCTTTATTATTAAACATTCAAGCTATATATATCCCGGGCTATGTTTTAATAATTAAAATGGCTGGGCTCGGAGCTTGATACTTCCTCCGCTGCCCTGCCATCTTGTGTAAAATATTCGAGTGTTTTATTATTGGTTTTTGTTTAAATCGAGTCCATGTTAAAACACCCAGGTTATATGTAGTTACTTTTGTGACAAAATGTCCTTCTAATAATATCCTTAGTACCTACAGGGTGTTTAAAAGATGGTTGCAAAGCCATTTGATAGTGCAATGCAAGCTATTAAGCCATGGATAAAAAGTTGTTCAAAGTTTGTCTTAAATAAAGTTATGCTTTATTTCTTATAAATATGTATGGTTATGTTATTATTTGCTCTAGCCCAACAGTAATATTAATTGAAGTCTTATAATTCCAGGTATTATGTTCTGTTGACACAAGATGGCTGCAGCTGACACCTCACGATGACCTGATCCACAGCACCTTCAGACAGGACTTCCCAGACCTAAATGTCTCCTTCATCAAAGAAGATGTCATCAAAAACAACACCAACAAAGCTAAATGGAGAGTCTTCTGCGATAAATTCAAAAACATCATTGAAGATTACAGTTTTGGTACACTAATGAGAGCGGATACTAAAGGGGATTATTCAGAACGCAACACTATCCTCGTGCCAAGAGTACAGTTCTATGCCATAGAAATAGCAAGAAATAGAGAGAATCTAAACAATGATGTAAAGAAAAACCATAAATGTTCGTCAAAATCGATCATTGAAGATGAAAACAGTCAAGCAGCATAGAATAGCTCCAAATATTAGCCTTTTCATGATATCCTAAAAGCAATAATGCCTAATGTGATTTATGAGCCTATTGAAGTACCTATAGTTTACAACTAGGTTATTTAGTCAGTACATTGTATACTTGTTTGTGTACTTTAGAACAGGTGGTATGTCTGTTTAAAGCAAGTCTTTTGCTGCTAACATTGATCAAAACTTGTATAAGCAACTATCTATGATCTATTTTATAATAAAACCTATCATAGTTTGACGAATTCATTACGGATGTAAGGGGGTTAACTACGAACCTTATTTGTGTTGGAAGAACACCAACATTTCATCCCTTAACGAGGGATATCTAGGATCTAGCTAAATTTATCAATAGTAACTATGTAGCTGTCCATTATTATTGTGTGCTGTCCAAATGATTAGCTAGTATTAGATGTTGAAGATAAAATCTTACTCCCTTATTCATAATAGTCTGCTAACTTAGCACACTGCTAAATCTCACTCGGTCTTCTTCTATTGACATAAGTCAGACTGAGAAATAACACTACTTAGCAGCTGTTTATGTTAGCAGACCATTATGAAAAAGGGTGTTAGTCTATTGCTGGCAGCTTACCATGGCTATGATAAATTTCAGTCATGTATAAGAAAAGAATAGGTCTGATGGATAGAGGTTTGATGCTCAATGTATTGAGACATTTCTTTGATAATAAACACATTTTATTACTTCCCTTTGTTTATTTCTGTCTTCCCTGACTTTTAGGGCTGGGATCTAGCTGGGAATTATAATTATTTATTCTTATTGTGATACTCAAAGATTTAAATTAAATAGTTAGATACGCCCTTATGCCCAAAAACTGTAGCATTGTCTTTGAATGTTAACAAAATGCCGACGCACACTATGAGTAGGTAGATAAAAGTGTTTTCTAACTTTTGTTGGCATTTATTGTATTTTTCACTATTTGCTTATTCACAAAAGTTTGTACAATGATTAGTACAAACTTTTGTGAACAAGCACACAATTCACACTGATTCCAAACGAGTGAGCTCACTTACTTTACGTAAGTTTACACGTTTGGCAAGAAGGCGCGGTCTCACTAGGAAAGGGCTATCTAGCGATTTTTAAATCTTTGGTGTGTTAGTAGCTTTACACCATAAATAGTTTTATCTACGCCATGCGACGAAGAGGAATTCTTATTCGTAGACGCCATATGACAAACAGATTTGCTTCAGGAAGTACTTGTAAAGTTACTTATCTGCAGCCTCCGCGGCACCGCCGTTAAGTGATAGTCTCAAACATGTACCCCGTTGGGGCGCTACAAAATAACTTAATAGGTACTAGTTAAAAAACTAATTTAAAATTAAATTAATTAGCTCCAAAAAACACTTCCTATCCTATTTATTTATATTTCAAAATATTCTTGAAGGTTGTAATAGAATTAGTTGTGCCTTGGTTTGTTTATAAACATTCTACACCAAGTTAAGCTAGCGTAAGTGTAATTTACTCCCACTCCCACCTGTTCAGTTGAGTAGTTGACATCATTAGTCTTGATAGTTCTGTGGTTACAGTATTAATGTATGGTTGGTAGTGATGTTAGGATAGGGTGTTTTGCTGAGGGCTCATCATAATACACGGACGTGGACGGTAAGTTGTCGATAGTAAGGCAACTGCACGCGTCGGCATTCGTGGACTGAAGTTTATTTGATGTTCAGTCTTGCAGTCGGCAACTTGTTGCCGTCCGTTCCGTGTTATGAGCGCTGAATATCAGGTCATCTAGTTATCATAGCATAGACCCACTCCACCTCTTCCCGTGGGTGTCGTAGGAGGCGACTAAGGGATATCCACCGGGAGCGGGCAGCGCCCCCTGCAGAATAATTACTACAACCGAACTGCGATCCCCAACCCGCATGCCCAGAGTGGGGGTGGGTTATGGGCATTACCCCCCATTACATAAACGACAAAAAGGTCCCTGGACTGGTACCTATACCTTATCTATCGAGCATGTAGAATGTTAGTAAACAAACAGCCCATACTTAACCTAAAATTTACTTTGTTGGCGCGTCCTTTTATACGTATTTTACTTTACTTTTCGATTTGCGATTCTTTCCTTCAATAAAAATTGCTTACAATTACATTTGATACTCGGCGCCAAGCAAGCGAGTTTTTGTTATTTGTGTCGTAGTTTGTTTACTAACATTCTACATGCTGGATGTATAGATGCAGCTAAGATACATAACCTCCCTAACTGATTGACAAGTAAATATTAAAAACATTGTCATTTATTTATCATCAGACTCTTTGAAGACATTCTCGTAAAAGTTTTTCTATGCAAGAAATATACATACATAATGCAGAACGAAAATAACCACCCCACATACTACTGGGAATACAAGGTACAGTACAGGTCTTCCTAGTGGTCCCATTGTGGGACGAAATAATGCAACCACGAAAAAACAGCGCCCTCTATAACAAGTGTTTATCCCTGTTCTGTTTCAATCTAAGAATCAAAAGAAATAAATAATAAAACAAGATCATGAATTTTTACATTTATTTTGGTCTTACAATCTATATTTACGAGGCTTCCATCGCTGTAGCGGTCTCCTCAGTGTATTTTCCCTTGTCCTTGCCGAGGGCTGCTAGCCTGCCCTTGGCTCTGCGGTCGAGGATAGATTTTCGGTCCTTGTTCATCTTTAACTTTACGATAACACACTGGAACAAAACACACAATTTCAATTTTATATCTATACAGATGACCAATTAAATTTAGAGGATGTAAGAGGACATCAGAGCCATGGAAGTGTCACAGCATTAGCAGAGCCCCTGCACCACTGCAGCCGTTGGTAAAACCGCAAGCTTTAGTAATACATAAGGCAGAGTCTAAGTTAATGTTTATCATCATTTGATTGCCTATTCAGATAAAGTTTTTTACTGAGTTTTTAGTTTAATTTAACAGGTTGAAAACTTGAGTGATTTAATGATTGACCGTTTCTAAGTGTACATTTATTGTATTTATGGAATGCGCGAAATAAATCGGCAATTTGAAATGCGGACCCCACATATTTGCCGGCCACGGGTTAAGCTCAGGGTGCCAGATATGCAAATTAGCAGAGTATAAATATAATAATTAGATTTATACTAAGTCATTACCAATATATTTTTTAATTATTAAAAAATATATTGATTGATTAACCAATATATTTTTTAATTATTAAAAAATATATTGATTAATTACTTGGATCATCATCCTCATCATCCATCAGCCTATATTAATTAGTGCACAGCTAGACAACGAATGTATTGAAAACTTTTAAATTTTTAATATTATCAGGCTAATATTATAAATGGAAGTTTCTTACCCAATCAATGCCACTACTATCAAGCTGAAAGTTTATATACCTACATGTAGTTCTAGACATAGAAGCCATGGGCATAAGCTAGTAATACGAAACTGTTTTTATCAGACAATCAATATAAACTGTCAATGATAAAACCCTTGCAGTATATCATAATTAACCTATATTTGTCCACAGATGGACCTAGGACCCTCCCCTAATGAGCACCCTCTCTTTGGCTTGCTACATCCAGCAACTGCCTTCAGTTTTTTGCAGTTCTGTGGCATTTACTTAGATGAGGTTCGCCACTATCTCCACTCTTGGCAGGTGATTGGTGATCGCATGTGAGGGAGTCTAAATACAGCAGCTGCTCTTTACTGTGATAAAATTTAAAATGCAATTTTACCTTTGAGGGGTGGATGCCAACGTACGCACTTGCTCCATTGGCCTTTTCACGCTGGATCCTCTCAATGTAGACAACAAACTTTTTACGGTAAACTTGGACTACTTTGCCAACCTGTTGGCCTTTGTAATGTCCACGGACAACCTAAAACAAATACATGAATGAATATAGTAGGAATATTGCAGGATACAGAATCCAGTAATGTAATTCTTAGATTAGATGCAAATTGTTAGCACCAGGAAAAATAATCAGAGCCAATTTTTTAACCAGGGTATGGACTAGCAAATGGGCCCAAAACTTGCCAAAGAAAACCTTTGGTTTGTCCCAAACTCAGATGCAATCATCCATGGTCTGTGAATGGTTTGGTATCATCATGTTAGTTTCACTTGTAAACATAACCTAGCATCAGACTAAGGGGCGACTTGATTCATCTGTTTATTTTATTGTGGAAAAACCATCAGCGCCAATTTTTTAACCAGGGCACGGACTAGCAAATGCGCTCTTGACTTGCTGAAGAAAACCTTCAGTTTGTCGCAAACACAGATGCAATCATCCATGGTCTGTGAATGGTTTGGTATCATCATTTGGCTTCGCCACTTGTAAACATCTGGAACAGGAGCGTGGGAATAGGGGCGTCTGTACCTGAACTTCGTCGTCTTTACGGATGGGCATCGATTTGACGTTGAATTTCTGTTTCAACTCCTTGGAGAGAGGAGATGACATGAGAACTCGTCTGATGTGTGAGGGCGCGCTGAAATGGCGCTTCCTGTTTTTCCTCCTCGAGGATGTGACGAGCTTATTGTACTTCATTCTGTCACTCTTCACTGAAAAGCCAAAATAACACGTTTTATTCACGGACTCCAATGTTTAGGTTACTGCTTCCTGCGTGCGAACTGTCAGTTTGCCGCGACAATAATTCCGTTCGCGAGCAATGAACACACATGAAATATACATCGAACACGATGTCAAATATTGTATTTGATTTATTTAGAACTGTTTTCACTGTTGAAATCCAGGAATTACACAGATTTTTACGGATTATTCAACGTACCCGAAACGACACGGCAAAGAATCGAAATAAAAAGGAATATTGTTAAGATGTTGCCATATGTTGTACAGAAAATACCACAATACACAAAATTTTAAAGCAAAAATAAGGAAATCAAATTTGTAAAGTAAATCAGCAACATTTTTTTATTTAATCGAATGAAAAACGTTCTATTACAAATTAAAATATGTTAAATAAGCAAAAATACTACTATTTGTTGTTAACTTTTGGCTTAAGGTTTACCTATCTATAGGTGGAAAATATTTAATATAGCAACACCATACTGAACTGTCTAAACTACGTTTCATTACACGCAAAATTAATGCGTTTTATAAATGCCAATCGCAAAGAGAAAAGATCGAAGACAGGAGGATCAATGCAATACTTATTATAATTTATGTAATTTTGAAGCGCGTGGACCTCATCAGCCTCTCTCCTGGCATATTTTGTCGTACATTATTGCCTCCTGTCTGCACCATAGATGAAACTAAGAAAGTAACGGCGCCAAAGAACTTGTAGCTTAGGTAGGTACAGCCTACCTACACGCCTAGCGCCTACATGTACCTACCCTAACTAAAGTACTTTCTTAGTTACCACGTCCGTGGTCTGCGCACATGGCTAGTCACCGCTGAGCCTGGCCGCGCAGACCTAGCCGAAATTCGGCTTGAACGACATCATCATCATGAAACGCATCTTGATATGCAAATTACCACCTGCTACAGTTAGGTACCTATATACATATAGATGTAGATACATACGTGACATGACATAACTACCCACCTACCTATCTACCGTAGGCAAGTAAAGAAAACCCACTTCCTACTTTTTGTTTCATTTATCAAGCAAATGCCTAGACGTTTCTGGGAAGTAGAATAATTCAACCTTTAATATACCTACTTCCTTACTTTTTGCTTTTGTTTACCTACCTATCCCATTCACAGCCGGAGCACAAGTAGGGTTACTTGCCCAGGAAGCTTGAAATGCACCTAGTAACTAAAATGTGCTTCCCATCTACGTACCTAGGGTCATTGCGCCTGTTTGCGTCCAATTAGCGTAGTTGTCAGATTCAGATATCGAAATAAATATATTTTTTTGAGCTTTTAAGAATAAAACTGATTGCACCACATGGCTAATATACTCTATTTTCACATGAAAAATAGACTTTCTTCTTAAATTTAACTGTTAATTTTAAAATAATATTTTAATCCGAAATACCTCATTTTACCAGTTCTCGTCCAAAAATTCCAGTTTGCGACCCTATTTTTCCCAGATCTCGACCACCATATATCTGATAGGAAACTTACTTAGAATAATCATAATCTTCAGCCTGTATTAGTCCTCTGCTGGACATAGGCCTCAGAGTCCTGAAATCTTGGTCTTGTGGTCTCGTCGTTGGGAACGAGGGGTATGTGCAACGTATAATCTGCCATAGAATGTCCTCCCATCGTGCATTCTAAGCTTCGTCAGGTGGCTCCAGCCAAGCTCCTGAGTGAATACTTTGTACCCTCGGTTCAGGTCGGACTTGTCTGACGAAGTCACTTAGGTGGTTTCCCGTCTTTTTTTTGCCATCAGCCCGAAAGACACATCCGAGAGTTTGGATTGCTTGCCAGTACGCTGATTTTGGCAGAACTTGATGCCCTTGTGCCACAACGTTTCAACCAGATTGTGTAAGGCCTCGTCAGAGTCATCAGAGGGATCCAAGGCAGCGAATCTATTCCCCAGAAGCTGCCGGAACTTCTCGGTGCCCGCCATGATTTGGATTGGATTAGGTCGGAGCGTGGATTTCATCAGACGGTTTCTTTCAAGCTTTAGGTTGATATCCAGAGAGCCTCGGAGCAGTCGGTGATCAATAATCAATAAATATGCTCCACTTCATCATCCGATTATGCCGAGGTCGGTGCGCAGACCTGACTTACTGTTCCCTGAATACCTGTCAACATAGGTACTGGAGATTTCTTGAACGTAGTTAGCAAGGGCATTATTGATGAGGAAACCTACGTCACGCTGGGATGTTTTATCACCCTCGCGAGAGTAAAGAAGATGGCCCGAGTCTAGGGTCTAGGTGTCCGCCCCCTCTCTACGGAATTCACTTAACCCCAGAAAATGCCATTTAATGTTCCACTTCCAACAGCGCTAGGTGATGGTCAAACCTCAAAGTTCGGTGTGACCTCACCCGAGGATTCTTCGCACCCCTGACCACAAGGCTGGCATGGTACCCGTCAACGCCCTTCACGTCAACGCCGGGCACTTTGAACCTTTTTGTGGGCTATCTATCATTCATTGAGGGTTTGGGCCATGACCCACCACGCTGGTTAGCGTGTTAGTGGGTTGTTTTGTCATTGCCTCGTTTGTTGGTTGGATTTAGGAATTAGGAAGCACCGCGGGCAGTAGGAAGGCCGCCTTACCTGGCGGCACTCCTGTAGGTGTGTCCATCGTTCGGCATGCGTTCCTCTGGTTTTTTGCCTTATCCATGTTCGGAATTGTGAGAATGCTAGGGGAGGAGTGGACGTGGGCCTCTCATATTCATCTCTTTTAGGTGTCTCTCCTCATATAGTTGTATCTGGTAGTGTTTCTCTTGTATAGGTTTGCTGGGCATTCTGTCACAGGGGGCGGCTTAGAGAGGTTCATAGGTTAAGGCTCTGTTTAAGATCTGAGTGTGAGGGTTTTCTATGCCCCCCCAGAATCTAATGTTTTTTAGTCTCAAAGCCGATAAGGTCTCCTCTTGTTGTATATATAAGTCTAGTGGCGCTATGTCTAGGATTACCTCCAGGGCAACGCCCGGTGTAGTTCTCATGCAGCCTGTTATCGCTGAGCACACCAGTCTTTGGAATCGTTGCAGTTTGGTTATTGAGGTTTATTGTATTGTATAGGTATTTTTGAAAGTAGTAGTGGCTATCACTAGCTACTAGTATACAAAAATACCTAATAAACATATAACCTTTATTAGTATTCTATATTTAGAACTCTGATGACTGGCACTGTGTTTAATTATACGCAGATGGTCGATATCTGGTCTTATATAGTAGTTCTCGACCACAATATTTTTAAATAAAATTGCATATAGCTTATTTCAAATAAAGTAAAATTGAATGAAATATGTTAAATACACAATACTGGATAACTCAATGACTTAATATACAAAATTCTATTACATTATTGTTAAGTTTACATAATCAATAAAGCTAAGGTCGAAATCAGGACGTCATTTAATCTTGTCCAATTCCCGACCATAAGAAATTTCATGACTTAGTATTTTATAGTTCGTTGCTCCGAGCCTGGACGAAATATGGTTTTTAGATACCTTACGAGCATAAGGTTCAAATTTAATAAAATGTTTGAGTAAATTTTCATACAATAATTAATACAAGAAACCACCTTATTGACACGATATGTCCGATTCGCGTCCAGCCCGGTCTAAAACGGGACTTTCTCAAAATATCGTGGAACAGTTCTCGTCCACGTAATATTTCAAATTTATTGACTATAATTTAGGCAGAATTACACAAATTCATATTTTTTAATCCAAAATGAAGTCACACTAATAACCATCAACTCTGAAATGCATAAAAATAATGTAAAACTTAGCGTTGAATTTGCGACACGCTGCTATTTTTCGCGTTGATATAGACACGTTTGGTCTTGTTGACGGCGGACCACAAATTGATTAATTTATTTTACTTATAATTGCTGGTGCTTGTGTTGTGTAGTTAGCTTGTATGCGTAGCTTACACATCCAGGTTGTTGATATAATTTAATGTCTTTGTGTGAGAGTGCAAATAAGGCTATTTTCGACAAAAAGTAACTAATAGTGCCGCGAAAGGTCGTGAATGGGGCCTGGACGCATAACAGGCGCATCTACCCTACCTACCTATATGTAAGAAAACACGTACATTTCTTACGACCCATAAAATTGGCAAGCAAGCAGATCTTGGCATCTTCGATCATTCAGTCAAGACTTAACAGCGGTGTTTACCGTGGAGTCCGCATGACCTTGTGACCTCTGAGGCTCCGCGAACCTCGGACGGACTCGGGGCGCGAGCGTAGTTCGCGATCAGTGCTCTGAGTTTGCGCAGTATCCACGATCCCGGGCTCCAGCCGCCGCCAGCCTCCAGTGAATGGAGCGCCGTCGGCGGCAGCGCACGTGTTTGGAGCTACAGACTCGATGAGTGACTCAGTGAACAGTGGTACAGTGATGGTATACTCGTGATCAGGATGGCCGAGTGCTCCCTCGGGCCCGGCCACCTTAAAGGATGCCCGTAGGTAAGTGCTCAAGGTCACCCCGTAAACATAACTGACACGCGATGCCCTGCCCTGTAAATTTATCCTCACGTTCCTTCATAAATTAAAACCTGCTGAAATTTGCAAATCTATGTAATAAACAACGAGGTTTTGAATCTCTGGAACTGTCTCTGTTAACGCCTTCAAACGATTTTGATATCACACAATTAAAAGCTCTCGAGTTTCCACATTTTATTAATTTACCTAGCGTTTTGTTTCGTGATAAAATTCAAACCTGCTGAAAACCTAAAACTATGTGACGAATAGACGACGACGGCTTTTATTTTATTAGGTATTATTTTCTTTGTGAACACCTTCAAATTTTGAGATCTACTCTACGTTAGCTCGCCACAATTTGGTGGCTCGTTAAATCTTTAACCATCTGCACTCAACGTTTCAAGTTACCTACCTAAGTATGGGCACTACAATGTTAATGACACAAGGGGCAAGTTAGTTTGTTATAAGTGTTGTTAGTTGTTAAAATTGGCAATTGTATCTACACCTTGGCACTGTCAAATTAAATCCCTCCCAAATTAAAAATTTAAGATGTTACTAAAATACAATAGATGACACAGCAGTTTTTGCCCAATGATTTTTAAATTGGCAAATGTAAACGCACTGACTGTGCTCTATATTGTAAGGTCTCCATTTTAGTAGCTCGTTAGGTAAGACTACCGGCTTCAAAGGCCTTATGTGTCTTCACTCTTCAGACTGGAAATTTCATTGTTCTTAGAACAAACTCAGCGAGATTTCTGGATTGATTTAAAGCTAGAAAGATAGCTTATAACAACTTATAATGCATCAATAAACAAAAAAAGAAACCTAACCGGTACCTAAACTAAAGTTAAATATTTATTTGCAAAAACATGTGTACAAAATGGTGACAAATAGTAAGAGAGAAACAACATACCTACTTGACCGTTTGAGATGACAATATGATAACTATAATAAGTTTATTGTTTTAGTATTTTACCACTGCGTTGGAGCTAGGGCTTGTTAATGCTGCGTGAAATGCATTGAGTAATTCAGTTTTATCATTGTTTTTTTTGTGGTAGGTAGGTGTTGAAAGTAATCCCTAAGCAAAATAAACACCAGCCCTGAGTTTCCGTTACCAAAATTTGAAACGGGTAGGGTCCCGTTTTACTTTTTTACCCGTTTTAAATTTCTTCAATTTAACAAACTTACTTGCATCTAATAACTTATAACTAAAACTAAATAAGGTAGGAATGTGACTTAAAGCTTAATTAGTTCTTACAAAAGGGCAATACTTATTTTAAGCTAATCATGAGTTAGGTAGGTTATATTGTAGGTAATAAGTCCACTAAACATTCGAAATTATAGGTTTGGTTAGGAAATAGGGATTGCAATCCAGCGGCATTTTTAATCCAGATGCCAATGCCAGATAACTAATCCAGCTGGATCCAGTATTAAATAATAGAGAAGGTATAAAAAACATGCAGTTTTAGCAATATTATGTGAATTGTGTAGTACTCCCACCCAGCCACGTAGGCACTTAAATGTAAATTACCTAATTCAGAGGGAATAAGTATTTTCAACCCACTAATGAAATATGCACCGTTTCAGAATTAATTCAGTAATTCTTATGTAGATCAAAAGGGAGCGAACGGTGTAGAAAATTGGGTTCCACCATTCTCTACGGTAGGTGGATACCGACTAGGGGGCTCATACATACGGCACAACCAAGGTGTTTTGTTTTAAGGCGCATACACGAGTGAAAGTCGCGACGCCACCTATTTTATCTTATATACGTTAAACACAGGAATATTTAAAAACCCACAGTACAGTTTCTAGTATCTATTATAGTCCTTAGTGGCCTCTTACGACACCCGCGGGAAGACTTGGGGTGGTGCAAATTCTAAGCCACACAGCTTCAAACCCGTAGCAATAAATAATGGCTACAATTCTTCGCCTCTTTATGAAACTTGGTTTACTACAAATACCGTAGCAGCGTAGCATTTTTGCCTCTACGATCGTGCCGTTGCTACAACTCGCGTAGCACCGTAGCATCTGCCTCTACGCTCGTAGCATCTGTTCAGTGGTATTTGTTTCTACGATAATGTAGCTTTGTTCGTTCGCTTAAACTAAAAATAAAACGTTCGCTTAAAAAAAACGTTACTTTTCTACCATCCATTCAAGGTTCTGGCAGAGATCACTCACCTGATCAGCGATAAGACCGCCGGTTTTGTCACATAATTTAGATAAGTTTCACGAAACTTTGTAAATCTAAATTTAAAACGTTAAATCGCAAGGAGTGGGTCTAGTAAAAGAAAGGCCTTTTCCCAGCATGGGAGATAACTAAATAAATAAATAAAATAGGTATAAAAAATATAGGTTAGGTAATAGGTTGTAAAATACAATGTAAAATAAAATACAAACCGTAATCTATTCTTCTTCATTTGCTGAGTCCGAGAATAGTACCAACAGCATCCTAAGAACTATTGCTGAGAGGATCTCCTCTCCTATGTGGATCTGTTTTGTGCGTAGGGTACAAATATGTGTTATCTAATGAATATTTTTTTTAATATTGTGTATGTATCTGTTACTAACCTTAACTTAAAATATTTTTAGTTCCTTAATAGTTTTACTAACACATTATGGATCTCCATGATTTGTTTTTTTTATTTTAATTTATTGTCTCTAAAACATTGAAGTAATAGCATTTGTAAAACTTCATCCCATATGCAATTCAAGTGCCAAAAAAGGGGCCAAAGCAAGAACTCAAAAATCCATTAGGAGCATTTTGGGTCGAATCGAATGACTACACATAATTCGGGGTAAGAAGCACCCTGTAGGGTCAGGTCAGAGTTACGAGGGTCGCCACACAAAGGATATGAATAAAATTACAAGTTGTTGGGAGATATGTGGATGAAGGATTTGAAAGTGAGTTTGATGAGGCCTACAACTCACGTCTATTCAGATGGGAAGGCAACGGATTTTTATACCTACTTAACAAATAGAATATATCACGAAAATTGCAACACGAAAACTAGTGTTCATTTATAGCTGTTGTAGGAAACTCTAACCCCCTTATTCATAATGGTCTGCTTACTTAAAACAGTTGCTAAGCAGTGTTATATCTCGCTTTTGATGAATAAAGGGGTAAGTGTAGGATTTTGGTCCCTAGCTTTGGCTTCAATTATCTGCCTCTCTAGGATAGTAGCATTTGCTACAACTCGCGTAGCACCGTAATATCTGCCTCTACGACCGTAGCATTGCTTCAACTCAAGTAGCAGCGTAGCATCTGCCTCTACGATCGTAGCATTGCTACAACTCGCGTAGTACCGAGCCATCTGCCTTTACGATCGTAGCATTGCTACAACTCGCTCAGCACCGTAGCATCTGCCTCTACGATCGTAGCATTGCTAGGACTCGCGTAGCATCGTAGCATCTGCCTCTACGCTCGTAGCATCTGTTCAGTGGTATTTGTTGATCAGCGATAAGACCGCCGATAGGATTCGCGTGGCACCGTAGCATCTGCCTCTACGATCGTAGCAATGCTACGACTCGCCTAGCACCATAACATCTGCCTCTACGATCGTAGCATTGCTAGGATTCGCGTGGCACCGTAGCATCTGCCTCTACGATCGTAGCAATGCTACGACTCGCCTAGCACCATAGCATCTGCCTCTACGATCGTAGCAATGCTACGACTCGCCTAGCACCGTAGCATATGCCTCTACGATCGTAGCATTGCTAGGATTCGCGTGGCACCGTAGCATCTGCCTCTACGATCGTAGCAATGCTACGACTCGCCTAGCACCATAGCACCTGCCTCTACGATCGTAGCAATGCTACGACTCGCCTAACACCGTAGCATCTGCCTCTACGATCGTAGCAATGCTACGACTCGCGTAGCACCGTAGCATCTGCCTCTACGATCGTAGCAATGCTACGACTCGCGTAGCACCGTAGCATCTGCCTCTACGATCGTAGCATTGCGATCTTACCATCTGCCTCTACGCTAGAAGCATCTGTTCAGTGGTATTCTTTCTACGATAATGTACGATGTACGATCTACGATAATGTAGCTTTGTTTGTTCGTTACCTTTCTACCATACATTCAAGGTTGTCTGGCAGAGATCACTGACCTGATCTATTTTACTATTTTATGAAACTTTTAGTAACTGAAAAAATCTGTCACCCTGTTAGTCCTGAGGTGAGAGATCGGACAATAATTAATTTTGCTTCGATGTGACGATCGTGTTGTTGTTATAATTTGTGCTGTTGATTAAGTGTCCAGTGCAATATAGTATTTTTTCTTTTTAATTTTTGGCTTAAATCATCAGCAGTAAAATACATTCGTCCTCTTACATAATGATCTAACAAAAAAAGTAGATTTATGAAGGTAATTCCTACAAATTTATACAAACATTCGTATCAGAATAGAACTCAATTTTTGGTAAACATCAAAGAAAAATAAAATGTAGGTTCATTTTATTCTACATAATCATCTATCGTACGTAGCATAGGTTGATAGCAATGCTACAACCATCGTTGCAGCGCCAGCGCAGCATTGCCTCTACGATCGTCACATCGAAGCAAAATTAATTATTGTCCGATCTCTCACCTCGGGACTAACAGGGTGACAGATTTTTTCAGTTATTAAAAGTTTCATAAAATAGTAAAATAGATCAGGTGAGTGATCTCTGCCAGACAACCTTGAATGTATGGTAGAAAGGTAACGAACGAACAAAGCTACATTATCGTAGATCGTACATCGTACATTATCGTAGAATACCACTGAATAGATGCTTCGAGCGTAGAGGCAGATGGTAAGATCGTAGAGGTAGATGCTACGGTGCTACGCGAGTTGTAGCAATGCTACGTTTTTTCTAAATATATACTGTGCACATTAATTAGTTACCTACTTCTAAAGAATGAGCCCTAGTATGATTAGAATCAATTATTAATAATAATACATCATTGCAAATAGAGTGACTGATTATTTTTCCATTTGTCCCCCTAGAGGGACAGAGCGGGGTGACAAATGGCAATAATTCATTATAACGTAGGTACTCTATCGTACAGACTTCTAGAATAGAAACCATTTATTTCGAAAGACGCACATAAACAAAACAACAACAGATAAAAAACATACAAAACTAAAACAAAGAACCAGGAGGTTGATACTAAATTATTTATTTATTTATTTATTGTTAATAGACGAGCAGCCTGTGGCTGATGTGTCCATAACACAGTGTTGAATTTAGTCATTGCATCACGTTTTTAGTTTATTTTTGTTGTCTCGTAACCAGCTGTCAAGTTTATTCTTGAAGGCGTTTATTGACGTAGCTGATATATAACTTCTGGTAATAGGTTCCAATTATGAACTCTATTGCTAATAAAATGGTGTGCTGCAAGGGCTTGAGTAGAGTCACGGGCAAACATAGTATGTTGGACGAATCGAGTTTTGCCGATGCTGTGCGATTGCCACTCAGTGTTACTTTTCAGTCAAAAATCGTTTGATTTATTTGTATACTAAACTTTTATGTTTTTACTTTTCCATTTCGTCGGTTTGTTTTGCTGAGAAATCTGTTTAAAATTTTATGAGACCTTGTTTGATGCGTTTTTAATGTACATTAGGTGCTTCCAGGGTTCTTTACGAGGCCCTACAGGAGTAAAAGGAACTTAACGGCCCTAAAAGGAAATGAGATAATTTAATTCAAATCAAAAGGTTTTTAAATAAAAGCAAACAACATAAATACGCTTTATATAGGGTAAAAAATCTTTGTTTGTATTACATTACAACTTAAATTTAATCTAGTAAACAAACAAAAAAAGAATTTGTTGAAAAAAATAATACTTCAATGCTAAAAAAGGGCGTCCGAACACCATTTGTTGTGATAACTAGTCGGTGGGCGTAGTAATGAAACCAAATTTGTCAAACAACCAAGTTTTTTTAATATATATATATACGTACTGTGCACATTAATTAGTTCTAAAGAATGAGCCCTAGTATGATTACAATCTAGCCACAACGTGGACTAATGTGAAATTAAAATTCAACTTAAATTGCTAGCATAGCTTAAACTAAGCATGTGTTCACTAACACCTTTTCTTATTGTCTCTATGTAAGATTTATGGGAAGACTCTAATTCACTTGCAAAGTCTATTACAGAAATAGCGCATACAAATCAGTAGGCATAAGCTGATCAATAAAAAACCTTTACCCTTAATCCCTGGACTACACTAGGACGGGTTCTAAATACCAGGGCACGTTTAATATAGCCTCCTATAAATATGCGAGAGGGCATGAAGGCAGGTGCTATGTGGAGCACAGGCACACGGTATCACCGGCTTGTGTGAATTACTGCAATGCATTTATGCTTCTTTATAGGGAAAAGGGGTTTTAAGACTCCTCCTCAACCTCAACAGCCTGTATTGGTCCACTGCTGGACGTAGGCCTCCTCCTGATAAGCGCTTTAATACCCATAATCCCCACGCTGAGCATGCGGTTTGGGGATCGCAGTTCGGTAGTAGAATAATTGTTTTACAACAGGTGCTGCTGCCCGCCCCCACGTTTTAACTACATTTTAACTACACTACAACGTTTTAAGATTGAATTTTAGCAAATGTTTTGAATGGATCCTTCTCTTGGCCTTTTTTAACTAAAAAATAGGCTAATATATTTTTTAACAAATTACGTCTGAGGGGGTTAAAAAGGGTGGTAAAGTTTCTATGGAAAATAATTATTAATGAACCATGTATTCTTTATTTTTACCAACCCCAGTGTTGTACAATATATACATTTCAAAAATTTTCACGCGATTGTAGTTGTGGAGTATTATTAAAGCAAGTATTAAATAAATGCTAATAAATATTTTGGGTTTTTCTCCGAAAACTGTGTAATTTGAGTCCGGTTTCCTCTGCCCAGTGAAAAAGAGAGTTTTTATCAAATTAAAAATTAAATACGTCAAAAAACATACCCTACCTTTTGATTCAGTGAATCTACATTTTCAAACATACAAAGTAAAAAAATCCGATTATTAGCTAATTATGAACAGCTTTTGAATTTCAACAAAACGTAATGGAACGGAGGAGCCAGAAACCGAATATAATTGGATTAGGTATATTATACTTCGCACCAACGGCAACGTCTGCTTTCAAAGCAAAACAGGCAAGGGAGAGTAGCCGTTAATTTGAACTCTATTGGCGTAGTGCCGAATTTACTGCGGATGTGATTCAATTAGTCAGGTGCCTGTACGATTGCCATAGTGGAACTAGAGTTTTTGTTTGCGAAATAGTTGTAGGTACCTAGGTACCAAGTTATGGACATAAGTTAGGTTAGATTAGGATCTACTTCTTTATATCATGGTATATTTTCTTCAAGAAGCAATGAAATATCTTCTCAAAAGGTCTATAAACATTGCTATAAAGCAACAGATTATTTAGAACTGGAAGCACTCTCAATTTCAATCAGTTCCGGTTAAGCCATAAAGTTCGACTCCATTAACGACCAGAGTATTTACGACGGCGGCCATCTTGGTTGTGTCGACACAAAATGGTGGTTTATTGGTATTGTCTCTGTTTCCTATTAATAGGTTAGTAAAATTAATAGCAAATGAAAAGTAATTGACATTTGAAGGTAGGAAGTAGGTACGTAGAATATTAAAAACCGGCAGAATCTAATTTGTCGCAATGAGTCACAGAAACGCATCTGTTCGAATATATAAAAAGTTATCTGTTCGGTTGGTAGAGCAACACTTTGGAACAATTGAACTACGAGTATTTACCTACATATTACGGTTTCTAGTTGAAAAAACCTTTGAAAAACTTAACTACCAAGCAAGTTACTACTAGGAAAATAGGAAAATCGATTATATAGGTAGGTATACTTCCGATTATGCATTATATTATGTACTTTGAGTCAGCTCAAACTATTGGTCACACTAATATTATAAATGCGAATGTTTGGATGTTTCATAACTGTTCATAATGCAAATCTACTGAACGGATCAAGCTTTTACAAACTTGTACTTACCCAAATGTAGTTCTAGACTTGGAATAACATTACACTTTCTTGTTGTCACCATCCAGCATCGCATGGCCCACTGCAGGACAAACCTCCCTGATCATATAATAAATAGGTACACACTTTTCTTATAGCAATAACAGAAACCACCCTCTTATTTATAACTACCACTCATATATATCAAAAACCTTACTTCTGGGTTTATGTGCTCATAAAAACTTCACGTTTACGTGTACGAGTACACAACAAACAGGCAAACCTCTTCAATTAAACTAGGTTTACTCATTAATTATTAACTTGTACGAGTACATACTCTATTATTAGATTATAGATTCTATTTTTGAAGCATATGAAAATTTTATAAGCGAAAACTGTTAAGCTTTAGTTATATATTACTTGTCATTTGTTTCTGGGCTGGTTTCCGCAACTAGCACGCAGGTGGGCCCTTTTTGCGTGTCGGGTGGGGGCTGTTTCTTTAGTTATATCACTATTGTATGTACTCATTTAAGTTTTACAAGCTGTATGTTTTCCATGTATATTAAAATAACATAAATAAATTAATGGGTACCTTTGAACTTTCTGGAATTGACTTGGTACAGAAAGACTTGTGCAAAGTCGCGTGCAGAACCTCGTATCAAATAAATAAATAATTTCAATAGAAAATCGATACTAAATCAATATGTAGGTACCCACAAAGATAGGTACGTACCTACCGCCAAAGCCATCAGTTCGTAAAAGAAAATCACGCGGTCAACGTTCGACCAGTGGCTTTACCAAGCGGAAAAGCAAATGAAAGTATTTGCTTCGTTCTGTACCTATTTGTTTTTTTAATTAAGCCCACTAGCTAGTGGTTTGCCAACTCATTAGGGGCTCTGGTTTCCCAAGCATTATTTTCTATGAACCAAATGATAGATTAAAGCATGCGTACATTCTGAAGGCCTCTGTGGCGCGGTGGGCGAAGGTCCGCCTGCGACGCAGGAGGCCTCGATTCCCGCCTGAGGACAAATATTTGTACGATCTGCAGATATTTGTTCAGGGCGTTCTGGATGTTTTCTATGTAATAAAAAATATCTATCTATGTAGTGTATGTTGTATGCTTAGCTTGGGGCTGGATTATGCTGTGTGAATCGTCCAGCATTATTTTTTTATTTATTTATATTCTACAGTAAATACCTAATAATAGATACTAACAGGTATTTTAGTGCGTAGGTACATTATACTTACCGAAAAAGAAAATTACAATCAAATAAAAGAAATAAATATGGACTAGTAATTAAAACAATTAAACTAACCGCAGACTGTTGCAAACAATCTACAGGTAGCTCAACTGAGCCATATCAATATCAGTTGGAAGCGTCCTCAGAACGCTTCTGGCTGCATTGCTCCGCTGTACGGCAATGCTGATGCGCTGCGCCAGATACTCACCAGCTATGGGCTCGGTTCACGTATCGCCTCGACTCTACCAGACGACCGACGATGTTCAGATAGTTTTTTGAAATTCCGCAGAGCCTTGGTATCCTACCGACCTAAAGTCTAAACACCAAGAGGAGCAAATGTTTAGGCTAAACTATCTACTCAGGTCACCTACCTACTTATTTGCAATAATTATAGGTCCACTAAAATCAATTGAAAAGATCCATTGGTACAGGTATCTTTTTGGATCTTTACAATGTCCACTTTATTATTGTATTCATGATTTTTTATTTGGTGAGACTACATTAAAATATTAAGAAGTTAATTTAATTAGACTGCGCTGTAGCTTGATAACTTTGCAAAGATTTACATAAAGAGAGTTGACGGCACGGCGGCCATTTGTAATTTTCTTGAGTGCGCGGGAAAATGAGAAAGACTTGTTGATTATGAAAACCAATTTGAAGAGCTCTTTTCACAGTATGAACAATGAAATCATTTCTCCGTAATCTTCCTGTACGAATCGGAATACATTATCTTAATTACCTACCATTAGAAGATAGTTATTCTATTGGTACATAATTTTATTTAAAACTTATATCAACTGATCCAAAACTTTTTCATATCAGTTTTTTTACCAGTATTTGAATAAGTAACATCAACCAAAAGCGTTCCTTATGATACATATACATTCAATCTTATAAAAAATCTTAATAAATTCATCAAACCACGACACCTTGTTTTTATAGTAAACTTTTAAGTGCTTTAATGCAGTAAATAACTAGCTAGAAAACACTTTAGGAGATAGGGATATTCTTCGAGAGGCTCGGCCACCCGAAAAATATCGAACAATGCGTTGATAATCTGCACACTTCGGTTTGCTATAAGCTACCTACTTCGTCACTTTTTACATTGTTAGTAAAAGTAGACTCGTTAAGAGACAATGTAAGCCACTCTGGATAATGATATTGAATGTAAGTTTATCTAAAGTAGGTAATACCTACTTGCCTTAAAACATTGTTTAATGTATAATTACCTGCCTATATTTAGTTATATAAAATAAGTGTACCTAATGGTTATGAATATGGCCCGCACGTAGGTGCCTATTATGTTCGTACACGTCATAACAATAATTGTACCCAACCCGAGGAATGTCACATTCTGCACAAATCCAGACGGGTTAAGAGAATGTTAAAATTTAAGATTAGATTAAGTTTTAATAAAAAAACAAGTACAAAATACAAACACAAAATTATAGATAAATGATAATACTAGTTGTAATTTGTCTCTTTGTTGTTGTTGCGACAAGGCTAAGTTACTGCAACCAGCTCTAGCATAAAAGAGTCTGAGTCAAATCGTTTATTTCTTCAGACTTACACAATAAGCACTTAGACAATAATAGCATGCCACGTACAATACAACTCAAATCAATAAATCGGTTGCGATCAAAAAACTATTGGAGGACTTATGCACTTGCATAAGTGCATAAGTCCTCCAAGAGTTTTTTGATCCCCGACAAAACAGTATCTGCATTATAATTTATAACTTATCAGTTGGAATTACAAAGTTCCTGCTGCTGGGATATTTTCCATCAAAGTTTCCATAGAATGGAGTCTAACTTGCTGTCATCAAAGTTTTCCGAGCTCTAGCTTACCGCTCCGGACCATTCCGAGTTAAGGAAAGAATCTAGTTTCAGAAAATCCTTGGTCTTATCTCTACTATGATGTAGAATTTTGATGTTTTTGTTATAAAATTATGTACTTACCTGAGAATATTTCAGTAATATATAAACTGGTGGATTACCTATTATTAATTTAAGATTTAGGTACTGAAATGTTTGTAACAACAACTTTACATTTTACCAATTAAGTCTATAGTTACTGTTAGTTTGGGTTATGGCTATAACCAAAGGTTCAAACCATAAATCCGCCACAGACAGGAACCAGAAAGCGATTTGTCCGCATTTTATTCAGAAGATGATCGAAGATGAAGAAGATGATGAAGATGATTGAATTGACAAGATTATACATTCCAACCCCGTCTAAATTGCAGCTCAGGACGGCAACGAGATTCCCTGTTAATAGCTGCCAAGACCTCAACAAAGGCTGCAGTTACGTGCCAAAATCTAATATACCTAGAGGATATAGAGGAACAATTTCTCGATATTTCGAGGAACACTAGCGAAGTGATTAAATTTTCAATTATATTACACGCGGCAGCCATATTGGGCTTGTTTGCGAACGAAATTTAAATGAGCTAAAGAAAAAATACATAAATTGACACCTTGCATAAGATATTTACTTAGTCTTAAGTCTATGGTAAAATTAGAGCAATTATAAGTTATAGTGGTTTTTTCCAACTACCTCTTGAGAAGTGAAAACTTTTTTTTTTGTTAAATCCATCATTTTGCCTTTTGATATACGATGTTATTCTCTCGAAATCTTTTATATGTACATTGTGTTTAGTACCAGTAATAATGTTGTCTACGCTCCATAATATTGAAGATTTGTAAGTCTTTGAGAATTCGTTAAAATATAATAACAAAACGTTTTCTTATAACAATTTCACTATTTACTCAGAGCGCCATTTACCTTAATACCTTCTTGATACCTTCATTTTGATTTAGGTGGTAAAAGGTTTTCCACTACTGCTTTAGCCTCTTCTTTTATAAAATCTGGCGTTAAATTTATGTCTATGTCACTGTCTGAACTCTTTGTCATAAACAAAACAACGAAAAATCAAAACCTAAACTCGAAAAATCAAATGAAAATAGGATTGCCGTTTTCCCTAGTTTGTTTTTTTTTAGTTTTGACTGCTTTAAAAGACACCGTTTACTTCCTAAGTCAAACCAGATAACGAAAACCCTAGCAAATTATTTCACTCCCAAAAAGGAAGTTACAAGTTCTCTTTTCTATTGAAAACGAATTCAGGAGCACAACTCTGAAATATCTCTTCCCAGCATTCCATCTCTTTTTTGTTCGGCTTCGCTAAGACCTCCATGTCATTCCCTATGTCCAGGAACTCCTTCTTCTGCAAGGAGTAGGCAGGCCAGGTCACTTCGAAACTGCCGTCAATTGTTGGGTTTCTGAAAAAAAATGTGTATTAATAGTAGTAAAAAAGATGATGCAATTTCGTGACGTCTGAATAACACGGTGTTACTGGGATGGCACGCATTAAATTCCATTCCATTATAAAAGCTTTCCAGCGTTCTGTGTTGTTGAGATAATCTGTTACTTGTATTTGTGGTTATTGTTTATAGCTAGGTTTTTTATTTTTAAGTAGATAAATTTCAATGAGAATCAATCTGATACGAAATAATCTATCCTAATCAGTAATCAATTACACAATATAATAAATAGGTACGCCTTTAGGACTCGCATTGTTTTTAGTTTTATCATTGAACTTGTCTTGTGGACAAATGAAAATTATCTTATCTTATCTTATTTTATCTTAATGTTATAAATGCGAAAGTTTATGTTTGTTACCTTTTTATGTCAAAAATACTGAACGGCTGATTTTTTTCATACTTACAGGTAGTTTTAGGCCTCTTATAAAATAGGCTACTGTTCTTTTTATTTCATTAACCAGTTCCCATGGGATAGAAATTTTATATCTATGGAAATTTTATATTTATATTTATCTATTCAAGTTATTTATATCCCCTGGGAACATAGCCTTTTAGCCTACATATATGTTATTTTAGGTCGAAACCTACATCATCAAATATTTACATCATTTAGTCAGACCCGTTGAGTAGTTTTGCCTTGAACAAGAAACAAACATCCATCCATACATCCTATCTCAAGTTTATAATACGAGTAGTTTGACAGCTGGGAACAGCTTGGCCAAGCATCCTCGCGAGCTAGCCTGAAAACTAATACCTAGCCATCGTACAGCTACTTGCTGGAAGTCTCCAGTCTGGACGCAGTCATTGTGGTAATTTGGAGATCAGAAGTCTTTTATCGCTGGACTTGGACATCTAAATTATGAAGCAGATATTTTTAAGGCAATACAATACCATCTTCTTGTTAAATCATCTTGCAGTAAACTATTAATTCTGACCAGACTTACCCGAATTTAGCAATATTCGTCCACAACTTAGTAACCTTATCAATAAGCTGAAACTCCTTCGAGTTTGCATCAAGCTTCTCTGGTATCACCTCCTTGGCATTAAATAAGTACATCAGATCATCTTCATGACACACCATTACCCTGCCGTTGAGAAAGTGTTCCACTCCTACAACCTTCGCAAAGACATTTCTTTTAGATAAGCAGGAGAATCGGTATAAAAATACTTTATTCTTGTTGAAACTTGCGATGTTGTTTATCCATTGGGTGGTGTCATATACAAAGAATAAGTCATTGTAGTATTTCATAATACTCTCCCATTGGTTTGGTTCTACTTTGTTACTGGAAAAGTACAATTTCTTTATCTTTTTACCTGCTTCGAGCTGCTTGTAGATAGGACAAGATATCTCGATATGTTTAGGAACAAACTCTTCGTAAAACGTACTCATTTTTGTCAGCATTGTTTCAAAATCACCAGCCAGTCCCAAACAAATAAGTCCATCATCAGCGGTGTACCCTGCGAACACTTCAACTCCCTCATGAATTTGGCTTGCTAGACTAGAATGAGTGAAATCTCCGTAGAAAAACCTTTCCTGTCCAAAATCTTTTTCACTTACTATTCCCGCTGTGCAATCGTAAGTAGATTTGATGCTCTGTGTCATCGTGATGGGGACTTTCAAGTAAACTAAGTTGCTTATCGGTTGATTTTTGAAGAATTTGTAAAGATCTATATTGTCCTCGGAATCGCATCCAAGTTTATTTGCGAGCGCAAGAGCTTTTTCCCTAGCAGCGGTGAATTGGGACCACCAGCATGCCGCATTACCACTCTGAGCGATGGCTCTTTTGAATAGACCTTTACTCATCGGCGAAACAAGATGATACCCTACAGATGCACCTCCTGCACTCTCCCCAAAAATCGTAACATTACCCGGATCTCCTCCAAAATGACCTATATTCTTGTTGACCCATCTAAGTGCTGCCACTTGGTCTTTCATGCCCGCGTTGCCTGGGATTTCAGGAGTGTCAAGGCAGAGGAATCCGACGCCTTCGAGTCTGTAGTTAATGGTTACGAGAACTATATTATGTCGGATTAAGAATTCTGGTCCGAACATGTCGTCATTTCCACTGCCGCTGGCAAAGCCACCTCCATGGATCCAGAACATGACAGCAAGGGGCTTATCAGGGGTGGTGGTGGGAGTGTACACGTTTAGGTAGAGGCAGTCTTCATCACCCACTGGTGGGCTCTTTCCCATAAAATCTACCTGGTAACATACGTTTCCGAACTCTTTGGCGCTACGTACTCCAGTCCATGGTTTAGCAGGTTGTGGTGGCTGAAAATGTAAGAAAATATTTATTAGAATCCAGGTGATAAGTACTTATATGTACCCGTAGGCAGTTCTACGAGTTCTTTGTTAGAATCTTAGAAATAAAATAGTAGTAAGAAGATTTGAATGGTCTTATGAACGACACTGTGAAATTTCCACGACGCGACGTCACTGGCGGAAAAAACAATCAGGACACAAATATTGCCATAACTAAGAAGTCAAGTTAAGTCATATGTCCATTTAATAGATTACGGGTGATTTTGTATGTATTGTAACACTGAAGATGTTCAGTAAAATTATCTCACATTGGGCAGGCAGTGCGGTATCTCAACCTCAACCGCCTGTGTTGGTTCACTGTTGGACACAGGCCTCCCCCTATAACCGCCTTATTGACGTTTATCTCATGGGGGGTAATGCGTACAATCCCCACGCAAAAAGGATTACTATTATATATCAGATTATATAGAGGATAAAAAAGCTTGGATCGGATTTTGCTCCAACTCGAAAAATAACAACTAACAGGCTAAAGGTTTCTTTGTCGTTTTTTTACTTTAGTCTACATACCGAAGCGTTCGAAATCAAAAATACCACTTTATTTCCGGGTCAGTGTATTTTTCAATATTATTTGACCTTTCCTAAGTGTACATTTATTGTATTTATGGAAATAAATCATTTTTGAATTTGAATTTGAATTTGAATTTGTCATTGCAGTATACGACTAAAGTGTTAGTTCACAGTAACGCCACGACTCTTCTCTTTTTGAAAACTCTAATAACATCAATTTTTTTTATATTAGAAAAAACATATTTTTATAATAAAGATAGAAAACACCCGAAACTAATATTTGGAGATCGTACAAAATATTGGTTCAGAAGAAATCGCTCTGAAATGACTTGGAACAACTTTATTATCGAGTTAGTATTCTAACTCGATGGTAGTTAAGAAATAATTAAAATTACCTTGAATCTCAAGTCTCCCAACGGTGGGGCAGCGTAGGGAATCCCCTTAAAACTGTAGAATATCCCCCCATACTCATTATGAATGACGTCACCTTCCAAAATCCCCTCGCTCACACGTACTTGCGCCATGAACGCGAATTAAAACAGCAGAACAAAATACAATGTAATGAAGCTATATAGTTTTCTATCATTCCTAAAGATAAGCCTATACCATTGATTTATTAAAAAGGGAAGATGAGGTACTGGTTTCTCGAAAGTGGCAACCTCATATTGTGTAAAATTGTGTGCTGCCCTCAGTCACCGTCAGACCGGCGCCACGGGCGGTCGTGATTCGCGTGAAATATTGTTGTCTCAGTCTCACTTCAGTCTAAGATACGTCTTTTCGTCTTTGTTCTTCTTTGTATTGCACAGGACTGGAAATATAACTGTGAGCGTATGTGTTTGCGTGTAGTTGTAACACATGCCAATTATTGAGTAAGCGCTGGGAGAACGTAACCAATCTTCCCTTTTTAATAAATCAATGGCCTATACTATTAATTAAAACGTACAATTCTTTCAGTCAGAATATGTTATCTTTTCAAGGTTAAGTGGTTTAATAAGCAAATAGACGATCTAAGTGGCGCATCGGGCGAAGATCTGCGACGTAGGAGGTTGCGGGTCCGATTCCCGCCTCGGGACAAATATTTGTACGATCTGCAGATATTCATCAAAATATTTAGGTGCTACCAAAAAAGCTTTTTATGCAACAAGTGCGGAAAGTAGGTGATTTCCGACGAGTGACATTTTATTCACGATCGAGCGAGTGTATAAGCCGACACCAGTCAGAAATCATCTTTACGCGCGTGTATCATACATTGTTTTACTATGCATTGTGTGAGTAAGACCTAATTTGAGCCTTCTGCTTTTAAGAAGCTGGTTTCCAATCTCCCGAATGTTACTTAGATCGAGGCCGACATCAGCTTAGCTTAGCTTAGTCACAAGTGGGTCAGTGAGGTCAAGGCTTAGCTACCATCCCAGCTTACCGCTGATCTCTATCAATAGGAAATAAACTCTGTAACGATTATGTTGCTTTTATGTTAGAGTTGGCGCACAGGAGTCGATATGACAGCGCCACCTATTTTATCATTATTATTACGTTTAATAAATAACTTATAATAGATACCACAAACTGTATGATGGATTTTTAAAACTTCCTGTGTTTAACGTAATACTAAGATAAAATAGGTGGGGGCGCCAATTTTACACATGTATGCGCCTTAACCCTATGTCACCATCATCATCATCAGCCTATATTAGTCCACTGGACATAGGCCTCCCCTAATGAGCGCCATAGCGCCCTGTCTTCAGCTTGACGCATCCAGCATCTGCCTGCAGTCTTTCGCAGATCGTCATCCCACCTGGCCGGAGGGCGTCCTACACTACGTTTGCCGAGTCGCGGTCTCCACTCAAGAACTCGTTTACCCCAGCGGTTATCGGTTCTTCGCGAAATATAGCCGGGCCACTGCCACTTACTTCAGCTTGCTAATTCTTTAAGCTATATCGATAACCTTGGTTCTCTGTCGGATGTATTCGTTACGAATTCTATCCTTCAGAGAGACTCCGAGCATAGCTCTTTCCATAGCTCGCTGAGCGACTTTAAACTGGTGGACCAGCCCTATGGTGAGTGTCCACGTCTCAGCTCCGTAGGTCATGACGGGTAGAACGCACTGATTGAAAACTTTCGTTTTCAAGCATTTTAACCCAGATCCTCGAGGAGAAACCGGACGATTTTGAAGACTCGAGATGCCGGTTACCAGGTCGCAGAAGGATGCCCCCTTATACCCTCAGTCACGCGCCTCGGATAGGGCCGGGACACCAGGAACGTCGAGGCCAGAAGGGGTCACGTCTGCGTCAGGACCGGAACCGGGAACCATGGGGACTGCCTCGGATTCTTCAGGTACATCTGCCGCCACGGGCACATCTGCAACTACATATACATCGGCAAACACGGGTACTACGGGTACCACACATACTTGGGACACTAATGTGACTACGGATACTACTACTACGAGGGAGACGATTGCGACCACGGCTGCGTCCGGGAAGGGACATCCCAGTGAGGGACATGCAGCACAAAAAGTGACCAAGAAGACTCCAGATCGGACGTTGGCACAAGGTGTAGAAGGATCCACCACAACCTTGAAGCCAACAGGAGTCTGTCACCGAGCCAGGTCCATGAAGACCACGAGTTCATCAGCCAGGAGACGTGAGCTGGAAGCCAAGGAGCAATTGGCACGCCGGGAGCTGAAAGAAGCCCAAGCGGCTACGAAGCTAGCTCGCGTCCGACTGGAACTGACACAGTATGATGATGAAGACTCTGTGGGTGAAGACCTGGAAGAACAAGAGGACAGAGAAGCACAGGTGCGGAGTTGGATACGGACATCCATATTGGAGGACGACAAAGAGGAACCGGAACAGCGAAGCCTGAAGCCCGAGGAGGTGCCCCAGCAGAGGGTGAAACCTGAAGAGAACCCTTCAAGTGCCACGATTGAGATACGAGCTCTCACGTCTGCTTTGAAGGAAGCCTTCACCGGAGGAAGAGGCCCAGCATCCCAGCCGAGTTACATCCACGAGCTACCCTACTTCGACGGGAACAGCAGCGAGTGGATGGCGTTTAAGGTCGTCTACGCCGATACCGCACCGATGTTCAACGATGTCCAGAACATGGCTCGATTACGACGAGCACTGAAAGGAAGCGCCAGAGAAGCAATAAAGAGTCTGCTGTACTCCGAAGCTTCTCCGCTAATGTAATGGACGCCCTCAAACGAAGATTTGGAAGACCTGATGCGCTGGTGCTGGCCGAACTGGACAAGGTCAGAGCTCTATCAAAGATAACGGAGAACCCAAGGGACATCTGCATCTTCGCAAGCCAGATCAGCAACAGCGTAGCAGCAATCAGAGGGCTGAAGAAACCACAATACCTGCATTCACCGGAGATAGTGAAGCAAATTGTGGACAAGATGCCGACGGTTCTCAAGTTCCGTTGGTACGACTTCACTGCAGCATCAGATGAAGGCGGGTTCTCGGACCTCACCCTTGTCTCACAGTTCCTGAACACAGAAGCGGACAAGTGCGGGGCCTTCGCGACGTCGGAAGACAAAGGCGGTAGCCTCAAGAGGACCAGACAAGCAGCACACTCAACAACGGAAAAGGACAAGGATTCCAAGGACAAGGACCAGAGGAAGACCGAGAAGACCTGCCCCATATGCGAGGGTGAGCACTTCCTCTTGGAATGTCGGAAGTTCCTGAAGGCGTCAGTTCCGGATCGTTGGGCAGCCGTCAAGAAGACCCGCATATGCTTTAAGTGCCTTCAAGGGAGGCATAGGAAAGAGAGCTGCAGGAAGCCGCCGTGCAAGGAGTGCAAGAGGTGGCATCACCATCTACTTCACGTCGAACCAGAAGGAAGGACCTCTGATGAGAAGAAGGAAACATCACCAGAGGCTGGAGTCACTGGAGCAGTGAACACAATCAACAACGCAAGGGCCTACCTGAAGATCGTTCAAGTGGAAGTCTTCGGGTCCAAGGCATCAAAGAAAATATTGGCCCTCATGGATGAGGGGTCAACGGTGTCACTATTGGACAAACAAGTGGCAAAAGAGATCGGCGCTCAAGGAATACACGAAGAACTGGTCATCGAGACAGTTGGAGGCAAGTTCATCAAGAAGAAGGACTCGCAGGTGCTGGACCTCACGCTAAAAGGGGTTCATCAAGGACAAAAGAGGACCCTGAGGAGAGTTCGGACCATCGACGACCTGAAGCTGACGCCACAGTTCCTTGACAAGAAAAAGATGCGAGAATACCCACATCTGAAGAGGATCGCCGATGCTCTACACTACGAAGGGGAGTCACCACAGCTACTCATCGGACAAGACAACTGGGAGCTGATCGTGACTCAAGAAATAAGAAGAGGCAAGCCAGGTGAACCGGTCGCATCCAGGACGGGACTTGGATGGGTGCTCCACGGGACAGACGTCAGAGGTACGAGACCAGTGCATTTCCTCAACACATGCCTACACATTAGCACGCCGGAGGAGGAGATGCATCACACCATCAAGGAACACTTCGCCATCGAAGCACTTGGTGTGCAGCCCAGAAGACCAACAACGGACTCAGATGGAAGAGCACTCGCCATCCTGGAGAAAACCTGCAGACGACTGGAAGACGGGCGCTTTGAAGCTGGACTCCTGTGGAAGAACGACAAGGAGCCCATGCCGGAGAGCTACACTTCCGCCAAGAACCGCCTCTTCAACATCGAAAGGAAGATAGACAAGGATCCGCAACTGAAGCTGGAATACGACAAGCAGATCCAGCATCTTATCAGCAGCAACTACGCAGAAGAAGCACCAGATGGAGAGGACGAGTCGAAGAAGATGTGGTACCTACCGCATTTCTCCGTGGTTCACCCCTTGAAGAAGAAGATAAGGATTGTCTTCGATGCCGCAGCCAAGTCCAAAGGAACAAGCCTCAACGACGCTCTGCTGCCGGGACCTGACCTGCTGCAGTCGCTCTTCGGAGTTCTGCTAAGGTTCCGGCAGGGACCCCTCGCAGTGGCAGCCGACATCAAGGAGATGTTCCTGCAAGTCCGCATCAGGCCAGAGGATCGAGACAGCCTGAGGTTCCTGTGGCGAGGGGATCGTCGCGACGTGCCGCCGAAGAAGTACAGGATGACATCAGTCATCTTCGGCGCAACATCATCTCCGAGCACAGCAATCTACGTGAAGAACAGAAATGCAGCGGACTACAAGGAGCAACATCCGGAAGCGGCAAGGGCAATCGAGCGGAACCACTACATGGACGACTACCTCCACAGCTTTCACTCGGAAGAGGATCTCCGGAGAGTGACAGCACAAGTGGACTCCATACATAAGAAGGCGGGCTTCGAACTCAGGGGATGGGCGTCCAACCAACCTGAGCTGCTGCAAGGAGTGAACACTGAAGCGACGGAGAAGACTGAAGTGGACCTAGGCGAGAAAGAGGAGAAGACTCTGGGACTTCGCTGGTTCACGGAACGGGACTCCATCGGCTTCAGGGCAAACCTCCGGAACACACCAGAAGAAATAGCAAGGGGGCTCAAAGTGCCCACAAAAAGGGAAGTCACCAGCGCCGTGATGTCGACCTTCGACCCACTAGGGTTGGCATCACCGGTCCTCATCCAAGGGAAGAAACTGCTTCAAGACATCTGGCGGAGCGGCATCGGCTGGGATAAAGAGATCGAGGAAAAGGAGTACGCAGCATGGACAACCTACTTGGAGAAGATGAAGCTACTTCACGACCTGCAGATCCCGAGATGCCTGGCGCCACATCGCACTGAGGGGTTCTAAATACCAGGGCACGTTTAATATAGCCTCCTATAAATATGCGAGAGGGCATGAAGGCAGGTGCTATGTGGAGCACAGGCACACGGTATCACCGGCTTGTGTGAATTACTGCAATGCATTTATGCTTCTTTATAGGGAAAAGGGGTTTTAAGACTCCTCCTCAACCTCAACAGCCTGTATTGGTCCACTGCTGGACGTAGGCCTCCTCCTGATAAGCGCTTTAATACCCATAATCCCCACGCTGAGCATGCGGTTTGGGGATCGCAGTTCGGTAGTAGAATAATTGTTTTACAACAGGTGCTGCTGCCCGCCCCCACGTTTTAACTACATTTTAACTACACTACAACGTTTTAAGATTGAATTTTAGCAAATGTTTTGAATGGATCCTTCTCTTGGCCTTTTTTAACTAAAAAATAGGCTAATATATTTTTTAACAAATTACGTCTGAGGGGGTTAAAAAGGGTGGTAAAGTTTCTATGGAAAATAATTATTAATGAACCATGTATTCTTTATTTTTACCAACCCCAGTGTTGTACAATATATACATTTCAAAAATTTTCACGCGATTGTAGTTGTGGAGTATTATTAAAGCAAGTATTAAATAAATGCTAATAAATATTTTGGGTTTTTCTCCGAAAACTGTGTAATTTGAGTCCGGTTTCCTCTGCCCAGTGAAAAAGAGAGTTTTTATCAAATTAAAAATTAAATACGTCAAAAAACATACCCTACCTTTTGATTCAGTGAATCTACATTTTCAAACATACAAAGTAAAAAAATCCGATTATTAGCTAATTATGAACAGCTTTTGAATTTCAACAAAACGTAATGGAACGGAGGAGCCAGAAACCGAATATAATTGGATTAGGTATATTATACTTCGCACCAACGGCAACGTCTGCTTTCAAAGCAAAACAGGCAAGGGAGAGTAGCCGTTAATTTGAACTCTATTGGCGTAGTGCCGAATTTACTGCGGATGTGATTCAATTAGTCAGGTGCCTGTACGATTGCCATAGTGGAACTAGAGTTTTTGTTTGCGAAATAGTTGTAGGTACCTAGGTACCAAGTTATGGACATAAGTTAGGTTAGATTAGGATCTACTTCTTTATATCATGGTATATTTTCTTCAAGAAGCAATGAAATATCTTCTCAAAAGGTCTATAAACATTGCTATAAAGCAACAGATTATTTAGAACTGGAAGCACTCTCAATTTCAATCAGTTCCGGTTAAGCCATAAAGTTCGACTCCATTAACGACCAGAGTATTTACGACGGCGGCCATCTTGGTTGTGTCGACACAAAATGGTGGTTTATTGGTATTGTCTCTGTTTCCTATTAATAGGTTAGTAAAATTAATAGCAAATGAAAAGTAATTGACATTTGAAGGTAGGAAGTAGGTACGTAGAATATTAAAAACCGGCAGAATCTAATTTGTCGCAATGAGTCACAGAAACGCATCTGTTCGAATATATAAAAAGTTATCTGTTCGGTTGGTAGAGCAACACTTTGGAACAATTGAACTACGAGTATTTACCTACATATTACGGTTTCTAGTTGAAAAAACCTTTGAAAAACTTAACTACCAAGCAAGTTACTACTAGGAAAATAGGAAAATCGATTATATAGGTAGGTATACTTCCGATTATGCATTATATTATGTACTTTGAGTCAGCTCAAACTATTGGTCACACTAATATTATAAATGCGAATGTTTGGATGTTTCATAACTGTTCATAATGCAAATCTACTGAACGGATCAAGCTTTTACAAACTTGTACTTACCCAAATGTAGTTCTAGACTTGGAATAACATTACACTTTCTTGTTGTCACCATCCAGCATCGCATGGCCCACTGCAGGACAAACCTCCCTGATCATATAATAAATAGGTACACACTTTTCTTATAGCAATAACAGAAACCACCCTCTTATTTATAACTACCACTCATATATATCAAAAACCTTACTTCTGGGTTTATGTGCTCATAAAAACTTCACGTTTACGTGTACGAGTACACAACAAACAGGCAAACCTCTTCAATTAAACTAGGTTTACTCATTAATTATTAACTTGTACGAGTACATACTCTATTATTAGATTATAGATTCTATTTTTGAAGCATATGAAAATTTTATAAGCGAAAACTGTTAAGCTTTAGTTATATATTACTTGTCATTTGTTTCTGGGCTGGTTTCCGCAACTAGCACGCAGGTGGGCCCTTTTTGCGTGTCGGGTGGGGGCTGTTTCTTTAGTTATATCACTATTGTATGTACTCATTTAAGTTTTACAAGCTGTATGTTTTCCATGTATATTAAAATAACATAAATAAATTAATGGGTACCTTTGAACTTTCTGGAATTGACTTGGTACAGAAAGACTTGTGCAAAGTCGCGTGCAGAACCTCGTATCAAATAAATAAATAATTTCAATAGAAAATCGATACTAAATCAATATGTAGGTACCCACAAAGATAGGTACGTACCTACCGCCAAAGCCATCAGTTCGTAAAAGAAAATCACGCGGTCAACGTTCGACCAGTGGCTTTACCAAGCGGAAAAGCAAATGAAAGTATTTGCTTCGTTCTGTACCTATTTGTTTTTTTAATTAAGCCCACTAGCTAGTGGTTTGCCAACTCATTAGGGGCTCTGGTTTCCCAAGCATTATTTTCTATGAACCAAATGATAGATTAAAGCATGCGTACATTCTGAAGGCCTCTGTGGCGCGGTGGGCGAAGGTCCGCCTGCGACGCAGGAGGCCTCGATTCCCGCCTGAGGACAAATATTTGTACGATCTGCAGATATTTGTTCAGGGCGTTCTGGATGTTTTCTATGTAATAAAAAATATCTATCTATGTAGTGTATGTTGTATGCTTAGCTTGGGGCTGGATTATGCTGTGTGAATCGTCCAGCATTATTTTTTTATTTATTTATATTCTACAGTAAATACCTAATAATAGATACTAACAGGTATTTTAGTGCGTAGGTACATTATACTTACCGAAAAAGAAAATTACAATCAAATAAAAGAAATAAATATGGACTAGTAATTAAAACAATTAAACTAACCGCAGACTGTTGCAAACAATCTACAGGTAGCTCAACTGAGCCATATCAATATCAGTTGGAAGCGTCCTCAGAACGCTTCTGGCTGCATTGCTCCGCTGTACGGCAATGCTGATGCGCTGCGCCAGATACTCACCAGCTATGGGCTCGGTTCACGTATCGCCTCGACTCTACCAGACGACCGACGATGTTCAGATAGTTTTTTGAAATTCCGCAGAGCCTTGGTATCCTACCGACCTAAAGTCTAAACACCAAGAGGAGCAAATGTTTAGGCTAAACTATCTACTCAGGTCACCTACCTACTTATTTGCAATAATTATAGGTCCACTAAAATCAATTGAAAAGATCCATTGGTACAGGTATCTTTTTGGATCTTTACAATGTCCACTTTATTATTGTATTCATGATTTTTTATTTGGTGAGACTACATTAAAATATTAAGAAGTTAATTTAATTAGACTGCGCTGTAGCTTGATAACTTTGCAAAGATTTACATAAAGAGAGTTGACGGCACGGCGGCCATTTGTAATTTTCTTGAGTGCGCGGGAAAATGAGAAAGACTTGTTGATTATGAAAACCAATTTGAAGAGCTCTTTTCACAGTATGAACAATGAAATCATTTCTCCGTAATCTTCCTGTACGAATCGGAATACATTATCTTAATTACCTACCATTAGAAGATAGTTATTCTATTGGTACATAATTTTATTTAAAACTTATATCAACTGATCCAAAACTTTTTCATATCAGTTTTTTTACCAGTATTTGAATAAGTAACATCAACCAAAAGCGTTCCTTATGATACATATACATTCAATCTTATAAAAAATCTTAATAAATTCATCAAACCACGACACCTTGTTTTTATAGTAAACTTTTAAGTGCTTTAATGCAGTAAATAACTAGCTAGAAAACACTTTAGGAGATAGGGATATTCTTCGAGAGGCTCGGCCACCCGAAAAATATCGAACAATGCGTTGATAATCTGCACACTTCGGTTTGCTATAAGCTACCTACTTCGTCACTTTTTACATTGTTAGTAAAAGTAGACTCGTTAAGAGACAATGTAAGCCACTCTGGATAATGATATTGAATGTAAGTTTATCTAAAGTAGGTAATACCTACTTGCCTTAAAACATTGTTTAATGTATAATTACCTGCCTATATTTAGTTATATAAAATAAGTGTACCTAATGGTTATGAATATGGCCCGCACGTAGGTGCCTATTATGTTCGTACACGTCATAACAATAATTGTACCCAACCCGAGGAATGTCACATTCTGCACAAATCCAGACGGGTTAAGAGAATGTTAAAATTTAAGATTAGATTAAGTTTTAATAAAAAAACAAGTACAAAATACAAACACAAAATTATAGATAAATGATAATACTAGTTGTAATTTGTCTCTTTGTTGTTGTTGCGACAAGGCTAAGTTACTGCAACCAGCTCTAGCATAAAAGAGTCTGAGTCAAATCGTTTATTTCTTCAGACTTACACAATAAGCACTTAGACAATAATAGCATGCCACGTACAATACAACTCAAATCAATAAATCGGTTGCGATCAAAAAACTATTGGAGGACTTATGCACTTGCATAAGTGCATAAGTCCTCCAAGAGTTTTTTGATCCCCGACAAAACAGTATCTGCATTATAATTTATAACTTATCAGTTGGAATTACAAAGTTCCTGCTGCTGGGATATTTTCCATCAAAGTTTCCATAGAATGGAGTCTAACTTGCTGTCATCAAAGTTTTCCGAGCTCTAGCTTACCGCTCCGGACCATTCCGAGTTAAGGAAAGAATCTAGTTTCAGAAAATCCTTGGTCTTATCTCTACTATGATGTAGAATTTTGATGTTTTTGTTATAAAATTATGTACTTACCTGAGAATATTTCAGTAATATATAAACTGGTGGATTACCTATTATTAATTTAAGATTTAGGTACTGAAATGTTTGTAACAACAACTTTACATTTTACCAATTAAGTCTATAGTTACTGTTAGTTTGGGTTATGGCTATAACCAAAGGTTCAAACCATAAATCCGCCACAGACAGGAACCAGAAAGCGATTTGTCCGCATTTTATTCAGAAGATGATCGAAGATGAAGAAGATGATGAAGATGATTGAATTGACAAGATTATACATTCCAACCCCGTCTAAATTGCAGCTCAGGACGGCAACGAGATTCCCTGTTAATAGCTGCCAAGACCTCAACAAAGGCTGCAGTTACGTGCCAAAATCTAATATACCTAGAGGATATAGAGGAACAATTTCTCGATATTTCGAGGAACACTAGCGAAGTGATTAAATTTTCAATTATATTACACGCGGCAGCCATATTGGGCTTGTTTGCGAACGAAATTTAAATGAGCTAAAGAAAAAATACATAAATTGACACCTTGCATAAGATATTTACTTAGTCTTAAGTCTATGGTAAAATTAGAGCAATTATAAGTTATAGTGGTTTTTTCCAACTACCTCTTGAGAAGTGAAAACTTTTTTTTTTGTTAAATCCATCATTTTGCCTTTTGATATACGATGTTATTCTCTCGAAATCTTTTATATGTACATTGTGTTTAGTACCAGTAATAATGTTGTCTACGCTCCATAATATTGAAGATTTGTAAGTCTTTGAGAATTCGTTAAAATATAATAACAAAACGTTTTCTTATAACAATTTCACTATTTACTCAGAGCGCCATTTACCTTAATACCTTCTTGATACCTTCATTTTGATTTAGGTGGTAAAAGGTTTTCCACTACTGCTTTAGCCTCTTCTTTTATAAAATCTGGCGTTAAATTTATGTCTATGTCACTGTCTGAACTCTTTGTCATAAACAAAACAACGAAAAATCAAAACCTAAACTCGAAAAATCAAATGAAAATAGGATTGCCGTTTTCCCTAGTTTGTTTTTTTTTAGTTTTGACTGCTTTAAAAGACACCGTTTACTTCCTAAGTCAAACCAGATAACGAAAACCCTAGCAAATTATTTCACTCCCAAAAAGGAAGTTACAAGTTCTCTTTTCTATTGAAAACGAATTCAGGAGCACAACTCTGAAATATCTCTTCCCAGCATTCCATCTCTTTTTTGTTCGGCTTCGCTAAGACCTCCATGTCATTCCCTATGTCCAGGAACTCCTTCTTCTGCAAGGAGTAGGCAGGCCAGGTCACTTCGAAACTGCCGTCAATTGTTGGGTTTCTGAAAAAAAATGTGTATTAATAGTAGTAAAAAAGATGATGCAATTTCGTGACGTCTGAATAACACGGTGTTACTGGGATGGCACGCATTAAATTCCATTCCATTATAAAAGCTTTCCAGCGTTCTGTGTTGTTGAGATAATCTGTTACTTGTATTTGTGGTTATTGTTTATAGCTAGGTTTTTTATTTTTAAGTAGATAAATTTCAATGAGAATCAATCTGATACGAAATAATCTATCCTAATCAGTAATCAATTACACAATATAATAAATAGGTACGCCTTTAGGACTCGCATTGTTTTTAGTTTTATCATTGAACTTGTCTTGTGGACAAATGAAAATTATCTTATCTTATCTTATTTTATCTTAATGTTATAAATGCGAAAGTTTATGTTTGTTACCTTTTTATGTCAAAAATACTGAACGGCTGATTTTTTTCATACTTACAGGTAGTTTTAGGCCTCTTATAAAATAGGCTACTGTTCTTTTTATTTCATTAACCAGTTCCCATGGGATAGAAATTTTATATCTATGGAAATTTTATATTTATATTTATCTATTCAAGTTATTTATATCCCCTGGGAACATAGCCTTTTAGCCTACATATATGTTATTTTAGGTCGAAACCTACATCATCAAATATTTACATCATTTAGTCAGACCCGTTGAGTAGTTTTGCCTTGAACAAGAAACAAACATCCATCCATACATCCTATCTCAAGTTTATAATACGAGTAGTTTGACAGCTGGGAACAGCTTGGCCAAGCATCCTCGCGAGCTAGCCTGAAAACTAATACCTAGCCATCGTACAGCTACTTGCTGGAAGTCTCCAGTCTGGACGCAGTCATTGTGGTAATTTGGAGATCAGAAGTCTTTTATCGCTGGACTTGGACATCTAAATTATGAAGCAGATATTTTTAAGGCAATACAATACCATCTTCTTGTTAAATCATCTTGCAGTAAACTATTAATTCTGACCAGACTTACCCGAATTTAGCAATATTCGTCCACAACTTAGTAACCTTATCAATAAGCTGAAACTCCTTCGAGTTTGCATCAAGCTTCTCTGGTATCACCTCCTTGGCATTAAATAAGTACATCAGATCATCTTCATGACACACCATTACCCTGCCGTTGAGAAAGTGTTCCACTCCTACAACCTTCGCAAAGACATTTCTTTTAGATAAGCAGGAGAATCGGTATAAAAATACTTTATTCTTGTTGAAACTTGCGATGTTGTTTATCCATTGGGTGGTGTCATATACAAAGAATAAGTCATTGTAGTATTTCATAATACTCTCCCATTGGTTTGGTTCTACTTTGTTACTGGAAAAGTACAATTTCTTTATCTTTTTACCTGCTTCGAGCTGCTTGTAGATAGGACAAGATATCTCGATATGTTTAGGAACAAACTCTTCGTAAAACGTACTCATTTTTGTCAGCATTGTTTCAAAATCACCAGCCAGTCCCAAACAAATAAGTCCATCATCAGCGGTGTACCCTGCGAACACTTCAACTCCCTCATGAATTTGGCTTGCTAGACTAGAATGAGTGAAATCTCCGTAGAAAAACCTTTCCTGTCCAAAATCTTTTTCACTTACTATTCCCGCTGTGCAATCGTAAGTAGATTTGATGCTCTGTGTCATCGTGATGGGGACTTTCAAGTAAACTAAGTTGCTTATCGGTTGATTTTTGAAGAATTTGTAAAGATCTATATTGTCCTCGGAATCGCATCCAAGTTTATTTGCGAGCGCAAGAGCTTTTTCCCTAGCAGCGGTGAATTGGGACCACCAGCATGCCGCATTACCACTCTGAGCGATGGCTCTTTTGAATAGACCTTTACTCATCGGCGAAACAAGATGATACCCTACAGATGCACCTCCTGCACTCTCCCCAAAAATCGTAACATTACCCGGATCTCCTCCAAAATGACCTATATTCTTGTTGACCCATCTAAGTGCTGCCACTTGGTCTTTCATGCCCGCGTTGCCTGGGATTTCAGGAGTGTCAAGGCAGAGGAATCCGACGCCTTCGAGTCTGTAGTTAATGGTTACGAGAACTATATTATGTCGGATTAAGAATTCTGGTCCGAACATGTCGTCATTTCCACTGCCGCTGGCAAAGCCACCTCCATGGATCCAGAACATGACAGCAAGGGGCTTATCAGGGGTGGTGGTGGGAGTGTACACGTTTAGGTAGAGGCAGTCTTCATCACCCACTGGTGGGCTCTTTCCCATAAAATCTACCTGGTAACATACGTTTCCGAACTCTTTGGCGCTACGTACTCCAGTCCATGGTTTAGCAGGTTGTGGTGGCTGAAAATGTAAGAAAATATTTATTAGAATCCAGGTGATAAGTACTTATATGTACCCGTAGGCAGTTCTACGAGTTCTTTGTTAGAATCTTAGAAATAAAATAGTAGTAAGAAGATTTGAATGGTCTTATGAACGACACTGTGAAATTTCCACGACGCGACGTCACTGGCGGAAAAAACAATCAGGACACAAATATTGCCATAACTAAGAAGTCAAGTTAAGTCATATGTCCATTTAATAGATTACGGGTGATTTTGTATGTATTGTAACACTGAAGATGTTCAGTAAAATTATCTCACATTGGGCAGGCAGTGCGGTATCTCAACCTCAACCGCCTGTGTTGGTTCACTGTTGGACACAGGCCTCCCCCTATAACCGCCTTATTGACGTTTATCTCATGGGGGGTAATGCGTACAATCCCCACGCAAAAAGGATTACTATTATATATCAGATTATATAGAGGATAAAAAAGCTTGGATCGGATTTTGCTCCAACTCGAAAAATAACAACTAACAGGCTAAAGGTTTCTTTGTCGTTTTTTTACTTTAGTCTACATACCGAAGCGTTCGAAATCAAAAATACCACTTTATTTCCGGGTCAGTGTATTTTTCAATATTATTTGACCTTTCCTAAGTGTACATTTATTGTATTTATGGAAATAAATCATTTTTGAATTTGAATTTGAATTTGAATTTGTCATTGCAGTATACGACTAAAGTGTTAGTTCACAGTAACGCCACGACTCTTCTCTTTTTGAAAACTCTAATAACATCAATTTTTTTTATATTAGAAAAAACATATTTTTATAATAAAGATAGAAAACACCCGAAACTAATATTTGGAGATCGTACAAAATATTGGTTCAGAAGAAATCGCTCTGAAATGACTTGGAACAACTTTATTATCGAGTTAGTATTCTAACTCGATGGTAGTTAAGAAATAATTAAAATTACCTTGAATCTCAAGTCTCCCAACGGTGGGGCAGCGTAGGGAATCCCCTTAAAACTGTAGAATATCCCCCCATACTCATTATGAATGACGTCACCTTCCAAAATCCCCTCGCTCACACGTACTTGCGCCATGAACGCGAATTAAAACAGCAGAACAAAATACAATGTAATGAAGCTATATAGTTTTCTATCATTCCTAAAGATAAGCCTATACCATTGATTTATTAAAAAGGGAAGATGAGGTACTGGTTTCTCGAAAGTGGCAACCTCATATTGTGTAAAATTGTGTGCTGCCCTCAGTCACCGTCAGACCGGCGCCACGGGCGGTCGTGATTCGCGTGAAATATTGTTGTCTCAGTCTCACTTCAGTCTAAGATACGTCTTTTCGTCTTTGTTCTTCTTTGTATTGCACAGGACTGGAAATATAACTGTGAGCGTATGTGTTTGCGTGTAGTTGTAACACATGCCAATTATTGAGTAAGCGCTGGGAGAACGTAACCAATCTTCCCTTTTTAATAAATCAATGGCCTATACTATTAATTAAAACGTACAATTCTTTCAGTCAGAATATGTTATCTTTTCAAGGTTAAGTGGTTTAATAAGCAAATAGACGATCTAAGTGGCGCATCGGGCGAAGATCTGCGACGTAGGAGGTTGCGGGTCCGATTCCCGCCTCGGGACAAATATTTGTACGATCTGCAGATATTCATCAAAATATTTAGGTGCTACCAAAAAAGCTTTTTATGCAACAAGTGCGGAAAGTAGGTGATTTCCGACGAGTGACATTTTATTCACGATCGAGCGAGTGTATAAGCCGACACCAGTCAGAAATCATCTTTACGCGCGTGTATCATACATTGTTTTACTATGCATTGTGTGAGTAAGACCTAATTTGAGCCTTCTGCTTTTAAGAAGCTGGTTTCCAATCTCCCGAATGTTACTTAGATCGAGGCCGACATCAGCTTAGCTTAGCTTAGTCACAAGTGGGTCAGTGAGGTCAAGGCTTAGCTACCATCCCAGCTTACCGCTGATCTCTATCAATAGGAAATAAACTCTGTAACGATTATGTTGCTTTTATGTTAGAGTTGGCGCACAGGAGTCGATATGACAGCGCCACCTATTTTATCATTATTATTACGTTTAATAAATAACTTATAATAGATACCACAAACTGTATGATGGATTTTTAAAACTTCCTGTGTTTAACGTAATACTAAGATAAAATAGGTGGGGGCGCCAATTTTACACATGTATGCGCCTTAACCCTATGTCACCATCATCATCATCAGCCTATATTAGTCCACTGGACATAGGCCTCCCCTAATGAGCGCCATAGCGCCCTGTCTTCAGCTTGACGCATCCAGCATCTGCCTGCAGTCTTTCGCAGATCGTCATCCCACCTGGCCGGAGGGCGTCCTACACTACGTTTGCCGAGTCGCGGTCTCCACTCAAGAACTCGTTTACCCCAGCGGTTATCGGTTCTTCGCGAAATATAGCCGGGCCACTGCCACTTACTTCAGCTTGCTAATTCTTTAAGCTATATCGATAACCTTGGTTCTCTGTCGGATGTATTCGTTACGAATTCTATCCTTCAGAGAGACTCCGAGCATAGCTCTTTCCATAGCTCGCTGAGCGACTTTAAACTGGTGGACCAGCCCTATGGTGAGTGTCCACGTCTCAGCTCCGTAGGTCATGACGGGTAGAACGCACTGATTGAAAACTTTCGTTTTCAAGCATTTTAACCCAGATCCTCGAGGAGAAACCGGACGATTTTGAAGACTCGAGATGCCGGTTACCAGGTCGCAGAAGGATGCCCCCTTATACCCTCAGTCACGCGCCTCGGATAGGGCCGGGACACCAGGAACGTCGAGGCCAGAAGGGGTCACGTCTGCGTCAGGACCGGAACCGGGAACCATGGGGACTGCCTCGGATTCTTCAGGTACATCTGCCGCCACGGGCACATCTGCAACTACATATACATCGGCAAACACGGGTACTACGGGTACCACACATACTTGGGACACTAATGTGACTACGGATACTACTACTACGAGGGAGACGATTGCGACCACGGCTGCGTCCGGGAAGGGACATCCCAGTGAGGGACATGCAGCACAAAAAGTGACCAAGAAGACTCCAGATCGGACGTTGGCACAAGGTGTAGAAGGATCCACCACAACCTTGAAGCCAACAGGAGTCTGTCACCGAGCCAGGTCCATGAAGACCACGAGTTCATCAGCCAGGAGACGTGAGCTGGAAGCCAAGGAGCAATTGGCACGCCGGGAGCTGAAAGAAGCCCAAGCGGCTACGAAGCTAGCTCGCGTCCGACTGGAACTGACACAGTATGATGATGAAGACTCTGTGGGTGAAGACCTGGAAGAACAAGAGGACAGAGAAGCACAGGTGCGGAGTTGGATACGGACATCCATATTGGAGGACGACAAAGAGGAACCGGAACAGCGAAGCCTGAAGCCCGAGGAGGTGCCCCAGCAGAGGGTGAAACCTGAAGAGAACCCTTCAAGTGCCACGATTGAGATACGAGCTCTCACGTCTGCTTTGAAGGAAGCCTTCACCGGAGGAAGAGGCCCAGCATCCCAGCCGAGTTACATCCACGAGCTACCCTACTTCGACGGGAACAGCAGCGAGTGGATGGCGTTTAAGGTCGTCTACGCCGATACCGCACCGATGTTCAACGATGTCCAGAACATGGCTCGATTACGACGAGCACTGAAAGGAAGCGCCAGAGAAGCAATAAAGAGTCTGCTGTACTCCGAAGCTTCTCCGCTAATGTAATGGACGCCCTCAAACGAAGATTTGGAAGACCTGATGCGCTGGTGCTGGCCGAACTGGACAAGGTCAGAGCTCTATCAAAGATAACGGAGAACCCAAGGGACATCTGCATCTTCGCAAGCCAGATCAGCAACAGCGTAGCAGCAATCAGAGGGCTGAAGAAACCACAATACCTGCATTCACCGGAGATAGTGAAGCAAATTGTGGACAAGATGCCGACGGTTCTCAAGTTCCGTTGGTACGACTTCACTGCAGCATCAGATGAAGGCGGGTTCTCGGACCTCACCCTTGTCTCACAGTTCCTGAACACAGAAGCGGACAAGTGCGGGGCCTTCGCGACGTCGGAAGACAAAGGCGGTAGCCTCAAGAGGACCAGACAAGCAGCACACTCAACAACGGAAAAGGACAAGGATTCCAAGGACAAGGACCAGAGGAAGACCGAGAAGACCTGCCCCATATGCGAGGGTGAGCACTTCCTCTTGGAATGTCGGAAGTTCCTGAAGGCGTCAGTTCCGGATCGTTGGGCAGCCGTCAAGAAGACCCGCATATGCTTTAAGTGCCTTCAAGGGAGGCATAGGAAAGAGAGCTGCAGGAAGCCGCCGTGCAAGGAGTGCAAGAGGTGGCATCACCATCTACTTCACGTCGAACCAGAAGGAAGGACCTCTGATGAGAAGAAGGAAACATCACCAGAGGCTGGAGTCACTGGAGCAGTGAACACAATCAACAACGCAAGGGCCTACCTGAAGATCGTTCAAGTGGAAGTCTTCGGGTCCAAGGCATCAAAGAAAATATTGGCCCTCATGGATGAGGGGTCAACGGTGTCACTATTGGACAAACAAGTGGCAAAAGAGATCGGCGCTCAAGGAATACACGAAGAACTGGTCATCGAGACAGTTGGAGGCAAGTTCATCAAGAAGAAGGACTCGCAGGTGCTGGACCTCACGCTAAAAGGGGTTCATCAAGGACAAAAGAGGACCCTGAGGAGAGTTCGGACCATCGACGACCTGAAGCTGACGCCACAGTTCCTTGACAAGAAAAAGATGCGAGAATACCCACATCTGAAGAGGATCGCCGATGCTCTACACTACGAAGGGGAGTCACCACAGCTACTCATCGGACAAGACAACTGGGAGCTGATCGTGACTCAAGAAATAAGAAGAGGCAAGCCAGGTGAACCGGTCGCATCCAGGACGGGACTTGGATGGGTGCTCCACGGGACAGACGTCAGAGGTACGAGACCAGTGCATTTCCTCAACACATGCCTACACATTAGCACGCCGGAGGAGGAGATGCATCACACCATCAAGGAACACTTCGCCATCGAAGCACTTGGTGTGCAGCCCAGAAGACCAACAACGGACTCAGATGGAAGAGCACTCGCCATCCTGGAGAAAACCTGCAGACGACTGGAAGACGGGCGCTTTGAAGCTGGACTCCTGTGGAAGAACGACAAGGAGCCCATGCCGGAGAGCTACACTTCCGCCAAGAACCGCCTCTTCAACATCGAAAGGAAGATAGACAAGGATCCGCAACTGAAGCTGGAATACGACAAGCAGATCCAGCATCTTATCAGCAGCAACTACGCAGAAGAAGCACCAGATGGAGAGGACGAGTCGAAGAAGATGTGGTACCTACCGCATTTCTCCGTGGTTCACCCCTTGAAGAAGAAGATAAGGATTGTCTTCGATGCCGCAGCCAAGTCCAAAGGAACAAGCCTCAACGACGCTCTGCTGCCGGGACCTGACCTGCTGCAGTCGCTCTTCGGAGTTCTGCTAAGGTTCCGGCAGGGACCCCTCGCAGTGGCAGCCGACATCAAGGAGATGTTCCTGCAAGTCCGCATCAGGCCAGAGGATCGAGACAGCCTGAGGTTCCTGTGGCGAGGGGATCGTCGCGACGTGCCGCCGAAGAAGTACAGGATGACATCAGTCATCTTCGGCGCAACATCATCTCCGAGCACAGCAATCTACGTGAAGAACAGAAATGCAGCGGACTACAAGGAGCAACATCCGGAAGCGGCAAGGGCAATCGAGCGGAACCACTACATGGACGACTACCTCCACAGCTTTCACTCGGAAGAGGATCTCCGGAGAGTGACAGCACAAGTGGACTCCATACATAAGAAGGCGGGCTTCGAACTCAGGGGATGGGCGTCCAACCAACCTGAGCTGCTGCAAGGAGTGAACACTGAAGCGACGGAGAAGACTGAAGTGGACCTAGGCGAGAAAGAGGAGAAGACTCTGGGACTTCGCTGGTTCACGGAACGGGACTCCATCGGCTTCAGGGCAAACCTCCGGAACACACCAGAAGAAATAGCAAGGGGGCTCAAAGTGCCCACAAAAAGGGAAGTCACCAGCGCCGTGATGTCGACCTTCGACCCACTAGGGTTGGCATCACCGGTCCTCATCCAAGGGAAGAAACTGCTTCAAGACATCTGGCGGAGCGGCATCGGCTGGGATAAAGAGATCGAGGAAAAGGAGTACGCAGCATGGACAACCTACTTGGAGAAGATGAAGCTACTTCACGACCTGCAGATCCCGAGATGCCTGGCGCCACATCGCACTGAGGGGGAGCTGCACACATTCACCGATGCCAGCGAGACGGCGTATGCAGCTACAGTCTACTGGAGAACGGAAGACCAAGGCGGGATCTACCACACCAGCTTGATGGCAGCCAAGGTACGAGTCACTCCATTGAAGCCGGTCTCAATCCCGAGGCTGGAGCTGCAGGCGGCCCTCCTAGGAAGCAGATTGGCGCATTCAGTCGAAGAGGAAATGGACCTGAAGGTGACGAAAAGGACATTCTGGACAGACTCCAGCATCGTGCTCTCTTGGATCAAGACGGACCCGAGGACGTTCAAGACGTTCGTGGCTCATCGACTGGCTGAGATTGAAGATCTCACCAAACCCCAGGACTGGAGATGGGTCCCATCAGCGCAGAACCCTGCGGATGACGCAACACGTGACGTACCAGAAGGCTTCAACTGCACTCACCGATGGTACACTGGACCGGACTTCTTGACAACAGAAGAGGATCTCTGGCCAGCAGCAAGGACATTCAAGAAGGAGACCACCGGCGAGGAGAAGGCAGCAGACATCACGGCAACAGCGAGCGTCACCCAACCATCACCAGATCCAGAGAGATTCTCATCATGGACAAGGTTATGGCGAGCCACAGCAAGAGTTCTGCAGTTCATCAGACTCTGCAGACGAAAGGAGAAGGTCAACGTCAGCCAAGCAGACCCCGACTGGAAGAAGACGACAAGGAAACCAAAGAAGACCATCACACGAAGACAGCCATCTTCACGAGCGGTAAACCACATACCGCTGGAAGCTGATCTACTGGAGCAAGCGGAAACTCTACTGCTGAAGAAGAGTCAAGAGAGAAGCTTTAAGGAAGACATCAGGTGTCTTCAGCAAGGAAAACCAGTAGAAGGCAGCAGCAAGATGAAAAGGCTCGACGTGGCGCTAGAAGATGGACTTCTGCGGCTGAAAGGAAGGATCGACGCGATACAGGGTGTGACCCGGGACTACAAGCGGCCCATCGTGCTCGACAGCAAGGACAAGACGACACAGCTCATCATAGACGAGTTCCACCGCCGCTTCAACCATGGGAACCACGCAACGGTCATGAACGAGATAAGGCAACGCTTCTGGGTGCTGGGACTGAGGTCAGCAATCAAGGCTGTTCAACATGGATGTCAATGGTGCAGGACAAGGAAGGCGAAACCCCAAGATCTACCAACTGGCAACCTACCGGGCGAGAGGCTGATGCACAGTAATCCACCGTTTACGTGCACCGGCGTTGACTACTTCGGCCCAATGACGATCACCGTAGCAAGGCGTCACGAGAAAAGGTGGGGCGCTCTGTTCACATGCTTAACCACTCGAGCTGTGCACATCGAGCTTGCTCCATCGCTCTCCGCGGACAGCATGATCATGGCGCTACGACGATTCGCTGCCAGAAGAGGAATGCCGAGGAAGATCTACTCGGACAACGGGACCAACTTCGTCGGCGCAAACAAGGAACTGAAGGAAGCCCTGGACACCATGAAGAACGAAGACCTCATCTCAGAAGCGGAGAAGATCGGCGTGCGATGGAAGTTCATCCCACCTGGAGCACCAAACATGGGCGGTGCATGGGAGCGTCTGGTGCGGTCCATCAAAGCCGCACTGGGCGCCACACTCAACGAGAAGCATCCACGAGAGGAGGTACTCCACACCCTCCTGCTGGAGGCCGAGCACATCGTGAACTCTCGGCCTCTCACCCACCTCTCCGAGAGCCTTGAGGAGGAAGCACTCACTCCAAACCACTTCCTCCTCGGGCGATCCTGCGGCACTGCAAGAATCGGGAGCTTCGAGGACCACGAGCTCGTGGGCAAACACACCTGGAAGACCACGCAGCGGCTTGCCGACCACTTCTGGCAACGCTGGCTGCGCGAATACCTGCCCACCCTACTGCCGAGGAAGACTTCGAAGAGGACCAACGCCACGGATCTACGAGTCGGAGACATTGTGCTCATCGTCGACCACACCCTACCGAGATGCACTTGGCCACGCGGAAGAATCCAGCACGTGTATCCTGGACCAGATGGGCGTATCCGGATCGTCGACGTCGAGACCAGAGGAGGAGTGCTGCGCAGACCCAGTACGAGAGTAGTGCTGTTGGTGCCGGGAGAATCGCCGAGTCTGGAGGATGGTGCGACGCACGAGGGGGAGAATGTCGGCGACGTAACCCCCAATTAGAGACAATTCATAGTGAAAAATAAGACAAAATTCTCGTTAGATTTTTTCCTATTAGAATTACGTAACTTGAAATTACACTTTTTTGTTTGTTGATATTTTGTGACCAAATTAGTGTCAAAAGAAGAGGCTTAACCCAAAACTATGTTTACAAGTTAATTTGTATAAATCGGTTAAGTAGTTTTTAAGATATCGTAAATTTAGTGTTTAGAAAATAAGTTCTTATTGGTTTTTTGTTAGAATTTTGTATGAGAATCTTTTATTATGTACAAAAACCTAGATTTTAAGACTTATTCATAGAAAGGCATGTTTTCGCCTTATATAACACATAGAAATAAGATAATCCATAAGGAAATGACTGAATAAACAAAGAATTACGGTCTCGACTCAAGCGAAATAGAACGTTAGGAATAGGCCAAATTTAGATAGGCGCCCGAGCGGTATAGCTTTCCTTATATAAATATATCCTCGCTTCCGGCAACCGCCAGTCGCAATCCAACCACCGGAGTGAGAAGTAGTCAGCAAGCAACATCAAGAAGTCCTCAAGAAGTCAGCAAGTAGTAACAGTGAACAGTTTAGTAGTTTAGAGTCAGTGAGCTAGTTCAGTAGGCCAGTGATAGTGGGCCAGTCCGGTAGGCCAGTGCAAGTGAGCTAGTTCAGTGGGCCAGTGGGCAAGTAAGCCAGTCCAGTGGGCAAGTAAGCCAGTCCAGTGGGCAAGTGAGCCAGTCCAGTGGGCAAGTGAGCCAGTCCAGTAGGCAGTGACAGTGAGCTAGTCCAGTAGGCAGTGACAGTGAGCTAGTCCAGTAGGCCAGTGACAGTGAGCTAGTCCAGTAGACAAGTGACAGTGAGGCAGTCCAGTAGCCATATGACAGTGAGCCAGTCTAGCAGTCAAGTGACAGTTAGCCAGGCTAATAGACAGTGAGCTTAAACAGTAAAACAGTTAGTGAGCCGAGACCTTTAACTTATTTATAGATAAACAGTGTGTGTGTTTGTGTTTTCCCACGCCAAGTTCCTCGTCCCAGTAGGCAGGTAGGATAGTGCCGGGATTTAGGAAACAGTGTATGTAGTGTCGGTAATAGTGCCCTGTACCAACTTCTCCGCGACCCAGTACGCATTCAGGGGTGCGTGACGGCGTGCGCCACCAGCCATACGGAAGGACAAAGTGCACGTCGAAATCTATTGGGATACTTTCCCAGGGGCGTATCAGGTCATATCCTGGTGAACGCTGCCCGCAACAGTCGCGCTTATCCGGCAACTTCAGACCTACTTTCCGAGTTATGAAAAAATGCTACCTTCGAATTACAATCTATATATGCAACATATTTAGCGTACCTACCTAATATTTTGCAAATAATAACTTGATAGCAAGAACTAATGAAGTTAAGAATCAATAATCAAAGACAGAAGCATAATTAGCCAAGTTTGGAGAAGTTTTCAATATATCCAGATCTTGTAACAAGGCCCACAATGTCCCACTTACGAAGTAATAATTTGGACTCATAGCGGTTTGATTAATTGAGTTTTAGAGCACGGAATTGTTTGATTGCTTCAAAGTTTTAGGACACTTCTGGAATATTGGATGAGTATAAAGATGTTGTAAAAGACAATTACCCATAGGTAATGACTAATGAGAGATGATATTCCATAGTTTTTTGTACCGCATTTGAATCCGCCTGTAATGACGTACTTTCTATCTAATGTTTGGAAATAGGACATTGTTACCTAAGGGTTGAAAAGAACTTATTAAGACCCGAGATCCGAGAGAGAGACGGGGTTTGTCGAACTATGTTGTAAATTGTTTACACTTCCGACTGGTATTGATATGGATAAGTTTTTTCATAACCATAATTATAATCATTTCCGCACCCGCATGCCCACCGTAGGTATTATGGACATTACCTCCAATGAGTTAAACGCCAATAAGGCGTTTATCAAGAGGAGGCCTGCGTCCAGCAGTGGACCGATACAGGCTGTTGAGGTTGAGTTCGAGAGACTAAATAAATTACTTTCACACGTGGATGCTAGTAAGTAGGTAACTTGTGAGCTCCAAACGCAGTGAGTGAGCTAAGTGAGCTCACTCACTGCGTTTGGCGACAAATACGGCGCGGTCTCACTAAAAGGAATATCTAACGACTTAAATCGTTGTTTCCCGCTGGTTTTATTCCTCATAGAACGCAGAAAATATTATAAACCACAAAAAAAACTTAAGTTAACACGAAACGTTCCACCTGTAGACATTCCTGTAATCGGCTTTACCTATTAACAGCGTGTTAGCACGGAATATTATGTTTAAATACGATGCAGTGTGTTTGCGTTTAGTTCGGTCCGGCCGGCGGCGGCGCCTCGGATTAGAGAACGGAGGCGGTGGGCTGATTGAATTGCTGTGTCAATGATAGAATACGGTGATAGAATACCTCTGTGGTGCGGCGGGCGAAGGTCTGCGATGCAGGGGTTCGATTTCCGCCTCGGGGAAAATGTTTTTTCAGGGTGTTCTGGTCGTTTTTTTGTGTAGTAAAAATATTGATGTAATGGATTATGTTTAATGGAGTATGTTTAATCAGTTATCTGGTACCCGTAACACAAACTCATATAGATAATGCTGTGTGAATTGTCAAGTATTTTTTTTATAATATTCACTGACGATCTTCTGTAACCATATGTAGTTAGATCTTTATTGTACTGTTGATTTGTTAGAGATTTTATAATTAATTTTGTTTTAAAAAACCATAAGGTGACCTCAATTTTTATAGTTATTTTATAGTTATTTCATGATTTTTCATGGATCCCATTGTCAGAACTGATCAAAATGGGACCACATGGAAAGCACCAGCTATCATAAAAGAATCATGAAAATCGGACCACCAGTCAGTCAGTCAAAAGTTCTGAGGTAACAAACATAAAAAAACAGTCGAATTGAGTATCTCCTCCTTTTTTTTAAGTCGGTTAAAAAGCGAGACGTTTGCGCATATAGCGCCGCCGCCCCGCCGCCCCGCCGCAGCGACGACGACGACACGACGTCACGGGCATGCAGCGAGCTCCTGTGCAGAGTGCATATCTTGAAATCGCCTGTACCTATGATAAGAAGTAAACACGCCCATTCTTCAGATTCTAGCACTATACAATAAAAATTTTAGACTCATGTCATAAACTCTGGTATATGACATGGGTCTCAAACTTTTATTGTAGAAAGGAACCACTTTTTAAACGACTTATGAAAAAGGAGGAAGTTCTTAATTCGACTGTATTTAATTTTTATTTTTTATTTTGTTAGTTACCTCAGAATTTTGACTGGGCGGCGGTCTGATTTTCATGATTCTTTTTACATAAAATAAAACAATTATCCTACAATGGATACCGTCACATATTCAATTAGACGAAGACGATTGGGTTGATTATCCAGCCAAACAAGCCATAGTAGATGGGGTACCTCACTTATTGAAACCGTTACATACTGATTACGTTCCTTTTTTTTAAATGAACTGCAAATACAAATTTAAATAAGGCAGGAGTATTTTGACAAAAGATCGGCCTAGAAAAATGGGAAGATGAGGTACTAGTTTCTCGAAAATGGCAACCTCCTATTGTGTAAAATTGTTCGTTCGTGATTCGCGTGAAATATAACGGTCTCACTTCGGTCTTAGATACGTCTTTCCGTCCTTGTCTTCTTTGTATTGCACAGGACTGGAAATATAACAGTGAGCGTATTGTGTTTGCGTGGAGTTGTAATACATGCCAATTTTTGAGTAGGCGCTGGGAGAACGTAACCTTCCCTTTTTAATTAATCAATGGTCGAGAAAGGTATTTGGTTTCGCACTATACAACCTTGAATATCGGTTTTTCTTTGATTGATGATGCAGACTTTAAGCGGAAGGAAATAGTCACTGCTCTCAGGCTGCGCTCCGGACACATTCCATCCAACAAAATTGGATTCTTAATGAAAAAAGTCTCCATCACCAAATTGTGACATCTGTGGTAGTATTGATGAAGTTCATCATGTGCTAATGGAATGTGTACGAAATGCAAACGAACGACTTCGTATTTTTGCAGTAGCTAAAATATATGATGATGGTAAATGTAACAGTATGTTGTCCAATCCATTATCTGAAGAAGCCCGAAAATTTTACGTTTCTTCTGTAGAGATTAGTTTTTAGTTTTTATTTTGTTATAAATATTGAAAATACGTACCAATTAGGCGATGTGGACGCTCTGCGACAAAGCCTTTTATTGTGTGGTGTAATATAAAAATAAAAAAAACTCTATTTACGTAGGTATCCTCGGTATTTGCGTCCAGAGTAGCCCTCGCTTGCGTCCACGCGCATACGCGCCGTTGACCACGGCAATTGCCAAGCATCCGTGCAACCCGGTTCAATGGCTATTTGGGAGTTCAGGGAACGGTGCTGAGTAACTCTTTGTAAATAAAGGTGTAAAGAGAATCTTACTGATGAAAGAATATCAGAACATGGCTAATGTTCTGATATTCTTTTAAAGTATATTTGATATTTTAAGTATATTTGACTATATTTGACCACCTCTGTGGCGCGGTGGGCGAACGTCCGCCTGCGACGCAGGAGGTTGCGGGTTCGGGACAAATGTGTGTACGATTTGCAGACATTTGTTCAGGGCGTTCTGGATGTTTTCTATGTATGATAAAAAATATCTGTCTATGTAGTGTATTGTATTAGGTATATCAGTTATCTAGTGCCCATAACACAAGCTCTGTTTAGCTTGGGGCTAGGCAATGCTGTGTGAATTGTCCAGAATTATTTATTTATGAAAACCATATAATTGAAGTTTGTTTTAAAAAACTATAAACTGAGTTTTTTAAAACAAACTCAATTATAGAAAACCTGCAAAGCAACGATACTCCACGCACCCACCACTACCAAATTGAATCCCCACAGAATTATGCAAACACCTATTTGCCCCCTGTTGGGTAAATAAGTCAACCTTCGAACTATCACTCGAGTAAAGCAAAGCTACAAACAATGTGTAGGCAAACTAGTTTAGCAGAACAACTGCACGCAAACGGAACAGCGGAGTTCCTTTGTGTAGAGATTATGCTTTCTGTTCTATTGTGGAGCCTAACGGGTAATGGACGGCTGGAACATCTTGTTTACCTGACGGGTATTGATGCGATACTGGCTGAAGTTGCTTTTCAACGATTCATGACGCACGGTCAGAGGTAACTACCCTTTGAGCGATTCATGCACGTTCAAAGGGATCTTTAAACAGTCTTTTGAACGATTTATGCATATTCAAAGGGAACTAGGTAACTACCCTTTGAGCGATTCATGCACCTTCAAAGGGATCTTTAAACAGTCTTTTGAACGATTTATGCATATTCAAAGGGAACTAGGTAACTACCCTTTGAGCGATTCATGCACCTTCAAAGGGATCTTTAAACAGTCTTTTGAACGATTTATGCATATTCGAAGGGAACTGCCTTTTGAACGATTTATGCTCGTTCAAAGGGCAATCTTTTCAAATAGTTACGACGCGCGCTTAAAGGAAACTGTCTCTTCAAGGGGAAATATCCTTTGAACGATTCACGACGCACGCTCAAAGGGAAATGTCTTTTGAACAATTCACGATTTATTTTATAAGATTCATGCGCGCTTAAAGGGAACCGGTGAAGATTTCTTTGGCGCAGTAAACAAAGATCTCCCTGAGATGCAGTTAGAAGACCGTACAATCAATGCTTGTATCTGCAAGTAGGTACCATCGCCAAACGTAATGCCTATCCAGTTTGAAACTATTTCGCTTTGCGTAATTGGTTGTAAATCCTTATATCAAGCACAGGTTCGATCTAATAAAATAAATACTGCTGGACAATACACACAGCATTATCTAGCCCCAAGGTAAGCAGAGATGGTGTTATGGGTACTAGATCCTGATATACATAACACAATACACTTCATAAATAGATATTTTTACTATGCCGTGTGGTGCCGGCGGCATAGAATTTGCACCACCCCAATTCTTCCCGTGGGTATCGTAAGATGCGACTGAGGGATATCTTCTGGGGGGCGGGCAGCAGCGCCCCCTGCAAAACAAATCTTCCACCAAACAGCGATCCCCAACCCGCATGCCCAGCGTGGGGATTATGGGCACTACCCCCCCCATGAGATAAACACCAAAAAGGCGTTTAACAGGGGGAGGCCTGCGTCCAGCAGTGGACCGATACAGGCTGTGGATGTGGATGTGACTATACATAGTAAACATCCAGAACGCCCTGAACAAATATCTGCACAGCGTACACACTTTTGTCCCGAGGCGGGAATCGAACCCGCAACTTCCTGCGTCGCAGACCTTCGCCCACCACACCACAGGGTCGTCGAATAATAATAATAAACAATACGGGCAAGCTTGAGTTCTAACGACTAAGTTAAACTAAAACATGTCACTAACGCAAATTCGGACCGCTCGAAACTCTAACAGCGCTTTTCAAGCAGGACTTTCACATAGCTTTGCTTAGCTTTGCAACTTCCTAAGTAAGTTCTCTAACTTATTTCACAACACGTAAACTTTCCATGCAAATTTACATAATGAAACTCTGTGTAACTTAAAGCTTTGTTCATAATAATTACCGTTTAATTAAAATTTAATTTGATGTATTCGAAAACTCAATTATTTTGATCAATGGTTAATTTCCATTTATAAAGCAATATAAAACAAATATTAAATAATACGCCTACAGGAAAACAGATTTCATAATCCAGATGGCCTTTTCAAATTTTCTGAAAGCCTTGCGTAATGCATATTAAAGACAAGGTGTCACAAAATGGATCTACTAAATAGCCGGGGATTCCGGGGCTCTTGTTGATTTTTAAAATATCTATTTTGACACCTTGATAGGACCGGAATTACTTTATTATGTATACCTCTACATGTGTAGGTTATGTAGGTATTTAGGTATAGTATGTAGTATAAGTATTGTTTTCTTTTGCCACCATCTCTTTTGTTCTTGCATGTCCAGTCCATCCTAAGGTTGCTTGGAAGAGATCGCTCATAGCGATAAGGCCGCCATTATACTTTGTCTACTGTTAGCATTTATATCTGTATTGATATCTGTCTTTGCGTGGACACAATAACGAATTATCTATCTATTTATCTCTTTCTGCATAGATAGGTATAACCATTGATTTATTATAAAGGGAAGATGAGGTCCTGGTCGAAAGTGGCAACCTCAAATTGTGTAAAATTGTGTGGTCCCACCTGAGTCACCGTCTGACCGGTGGCACGGGCGGTCGTGATTCGCGTAAAATATTGTTGTCTCGGTATCAATTCGGTCTTAGATACGTCTTTCCGTTTTTGTTCTTCTTTGTATTGCACAGGACTGGAAATATAACTGTGAGCGTATGTGTTGGCGTGTAGTTGTAACACATGTTAATTTTTGAGTAAGCGCTGGGAGAACGTAACCTATCTTCCCTTTTTAATAAATCATTGGGTATAACCCATCTTATGATACATGTGTGGTGTCTATTCAGATGTAGCCAAAACTAGACTAAACTAATCTGACACGACTAAAAATTATGCCTTCTTTATTATTTTGATCGTTATGACAGGGACAGTGACATTTTTAGTGCTGTCAAATTAGTTTAGTTTAGTTTTGGCGACATATACTGAATAGACATCACTTAAAGAAACATAAAGAAAAACCTTCAGTCTCCAGACAAAAAACATAAAGAAAAACCTTCAGTCTCCTTACAATTTTTCAGCCGTTATTCAGAGGTGTTATTTTACAACCTACTTCCTCCTTTATTATTTCTCGCCGCAAATATCCTATTTCTCGCACGAAACCCATAAAACAGGTCAACATTCTCGCCTTACAGCCGAAGCGATTGGCAATGAAACCTTGCTGTTATGTGAATTGGGTCACACAACGTGTCATGTAGCTTGGCCGCCTTGGCCGCCTTGGCCGAGCCACAGCGTGTGAGTTATAGCTGGGCCACTCTGTCCATAAATTACAGCGAGCTAAACCAATATACGGTAACTCGTAAGTCAAATAACGCTTTGTTTTGTGAAAACGGTTTAAAAGGTGGTGTGGTATGTTTTATTCATGGTGTACCGTTTGGTTTGAAGTTTACAGGGTGTCACAAAATAATTGTACTAAACCAAAAGGTGATTCTGGACCCTGAGAGGGATCAACGTTTGATCAAAATTTGGTAACTAATTCGTATTTGTTTTGTACAAAAAAATAATTTTCTTCTTAAATGTGCGTGTTCTTTTACGTGTATACTAACATAATTATTATTGTTTTGAAATTTCGAAGGTTTTACACCTTTTTTTTCACAATAAAACTCTGATTTGGTGAGAAAACTAGCAAAAACATTTGTGCAATATTTTGAAATGTAAAAAATGCAAAATTGGAAAAAACAAATAGGAAGTTTTTTTTGTATAATTAAAATCGTGAACGCTAATCCACAGCCAAAAGGTGATGTTTTGGTTTGTGCACATGTTACTTGGTGGACTGTGTATCTACAGACAAGATTGGATTGTGGTAGGCCTCTAAAAGGTTTTTAGAGTCAGAGTCAAATCGTTTATTTCTTTAGACTAACAAAATAAGCACTTAGAAAAGTCAAATTTTTACTATTTAGACAGCTTATTAAAAAGTCATTACTATCAAATAAGGAATAAAGTGTGACTCTAATTCACTTCAATTTTGTCCACTAGCGGAAGAAGTGAAAAAGAAACTACTAGAAAGTTTATCGCTTGTCAACTAATACAATCTTTGCATTATCTAAGTCTTACAAATGTATGTTGTTAAATACTATTGACGACATCCGGCCTTCATAGCTTTTATGTGGTTTGAATTGGTGGTCCCAGCCCGTGGTCATAAGCTTAGAAGAGCTCTGTAAAGTTGTTTGCGAATAGTCAATTTGAGAAAAACGACACTACACGATTTTTTCGCCACACACTATTTAGTCTGCATTTACTTATTTGTTAAAGAAGAGAGAAAGATTAGAATCGTAAAAATCACTCGATTCCAGCGAACCCAGTGACCCAGAATCCAGCGATTTTTGACCTACCTACATGCTTTAGTTCGTATTCTCTAGATCTCTCCACGAGCAATAGGGACATTTTCAAAACCATGTTGGTATTGGTACACAGGTTAACCACGAATATAAATAACGAGAATAAAATGTCTACCTATCTAATATTTAGCAACACTAAATATACCTCATTTACTAAGTAGTTGTTATAATGTTGAATATTTATATATTGCTAGCTGCGCCCCGCGGCTTCGCACGCGTTTTCTTATTATACCACGGGAACTGATTTATGTGATAAAAAGTAGCGCATGTTTGATTCCAGGACTAGAATTACCTATATGCAAAATTCACAGCATTCAGCCTGATCCGTTCAGTAGTTTTGACGTGAAGAGGTAACAAACATCCATCCATACATCCATACAAACTTTCGCATATTAGTGTGATTAATAGATAATATTCAGTTTAACAATGTTTAGATATGATAATATTGTTAAACCTAGATTAATTTGTTCTTATGTATCTCCTTATAAATAAATCCAAATGTGTTTGTATGAGAATAAAGTTCTTTAAATCTAAATAAAAAAAAATCTAGGTACATTCAGTTATATTGAGGTGGACCAAGAAAATAAAAAAATGCCCCTGGTACAGCCAGGTGTACTGTGTAGGTGGACTACGGGTAAGGACCAGTTTGTACTTATTTGGTAAGCCACATTTTCTCAGTAGGTTTTGGTTGTCTCTTCCCACTTATGTTTTATGTCAGGTCTGTTTATCGCCAAGGCTTCTTAAAGAATAGGGGATGAAATTTATTCTTTTATTTAGTTCACGTATGGGTCTTTCTACTTTCTGTTTTTCTTTTATTGCCATTACAATCGTCGGATTGGGGATTTAAGATAGAACGGTCAGGTTTTATTTTGCTTTTACTATTATTTTTCCTCGGTTTTGCCTTTAGCAACATCACTATGTTATATTTTTGTGTTTTCATTATAATATTTATTTCTAGATAAGTGTGATTTTAACCGTGTAATTTATATTCTTATTTATATCATACCATAATTTTTGTCTGAAATAGGTCAACATATAATTTATTTTTCATTACTCATACTCTGAAAGTAGGTCGGAAGTTGCCTGCGCAGCGGGTTGAAAGTTATACTTTTCTTCCCTAGGGACGAAAAGTAATGACAAGTACAAAACAAATGACAGCTGTCACCTCCCCTTTCTCTTGAACCATGCATTCTACCTTTCTATACAGCCACTCAACTTCAACTTCTTGTGAGGTGGCGTGACGCAATTCATACGGCCATTCAATTACAGTGTAATGTAAACTTGAAATAAATTAGAGGTAAAATACCACATTATAAGTTACTTTATAAAATAGTGAAATCGTTAGAGAAAAACGTTTTGTTAATATATTTTAACGAATTCTCAAAGACTTACAAACCTTCAACATTATGGAGCTTCAACATTGTATTATAATGTTAAAGACAACACACTATGTACATTTAAAGGATTTCGAGAGACTAACATCGTTTCTCAAAACGCAATATGATGGATTGAACCATAAAAATACAAGGTTTTCACTTCTCACGAGGTACCTGTAAATAACTAATAATTGCTATAATTTTACTATAGACTTTAAATAAATATCTCATCTAAGTTGTTGATTTATGTAAAATAAATTTTACTATTTTTTTCATTAGCTCATTCATATTTTTATTTTTACTTTCCTTGTATTCGTAATGAAAAGCACAGTGTATACCTCGGGTGAAAGTAACATATTTAGTCCCTCGAACTATTAGCGCCCTCGCTACGCTCGGGCGCCAAACCCCGTCTCGGGACTAAATATGTTACTTTCATCCCTTGGGTAACAATGTACTACAAGCACTCAGTTTTAATGATTGTATCACCTGTGAAATAATCCTCAGAATCGGAATTATACTTAGATAAACAAACAAAAGTAAGAACAACATTACCAACGGTTTTTAGTTTTCCGGTTTCCCCATCAATTAATTGTTTTAACTCAAAAGTATCTAATTATCAAACACAATAGCGACGGTACTTTACCGTAGACAGTTTAATGATGCCAACATCCGTTGCGTGATTTTTACGTTTTTTCCGCGTTGGTGTAAATGTATTTACATTTATCTGAATAACATTTTATAATAAAATGCTATCATTATTTTGACATCACATGACCGTTTCATTTCAACGCTTTAGTATTTTATGATAGCCAGTTTAAAGTTTAATGTATAGCAATGCAGTCTATTGGACGCGGAGCATTTTAAATGGGAAATGTGAATAAAAGATCTGCTCTATAAGATTCATGGGAGTTTCAAATGTTTACCAGCTGATATTTGTGAGTTGTTTACTTATATAGCGATTTCATAGTTGGTAGGATTTGACCACTAGTTTTATAATGTATTAATTTAATGCAAAAAAATTTAATAAGCCAACTTGATCATTACTCGAGCTGTATTTTTTATTTATTCTGCCACGTATCTAAAAGTTTGACAATGAAATTCTATTATGTCAGTTTATTGTATAGGTAGTCTTCACAAAAGCAAATGTCGGAAATTCGAGTTTTACAAATGCCTAATGTTTTTATTGACCTAGGTGTATGCTTAAGTGTATGTAACCATGACAGTTTTAAATGTTGTATTCACAAAACTATTATGAATGCATAAACGTTCGCAGATTCCAGACCTCAAGGCATAAATTTATCTATAATATAAAAATAAGTCGGGTTTTACTTCCTGACGCTATAACTCCAGAACGCACGAACCGATTTCCACGGTTTTGCATTCGTTGGAAAGGTCTCGGGCTCCGTGAAGGTTTATAGCAAAGAAAATAGGAACAACGCGTGCGAAGCGAGGCGCAGCTAGTGCTTTATAATTTTTGTATCCGTGGTCCGGGATTCCTATATGTTTAGTAGGTACACTATGATGATGATGACGTTTTTAAGTATTGTGTTTTGTCCACAGCTCGGTCCGGGGTGCGTGGGCGCAGAAGGCGCTTGCGCGCGTGTCGCTCGCTGAGTTAACAGCATGCTAAGCGCGTTCAACGAGTCAGACAACTTCACCGACTTGGTGCTCGGCGACCTCCCCACCAGCCCCTACAGCCTCGCCCAGAAGATTGTAATCGCGGTCATCGGTAGCGTACTCTCCGTCCTCACCGTCGTCGGCAACTCCATGGTGATGATCAGCTTCAAGATCGACAAGCAACTCCAGACAATCAGCAACTACTTCTTGTTTTCGCTGGCCGTTGCCGACTTCGCCGTGGGTCTGATCTCCATGCCTCTGTTCACCATGTTCACTATATACGGCTACTGGCCCCTCGGACCGTATATTTGTGACACGTGGCTCGCGTTGGACTACCTCGCGTCGAACGCGTCCGTGTTGAACTTGATGATAATCAGTTTCGATCGGTACTTCAGTGTGACGCGGCCGTTGACGTATCGGGCTAAGAGGACTACGCGTCGTGCGACTGTGATGATAGGGGGTGCGTGGGGGTTCAGTTTGGTTCTGTGGCCGCCGTGGATCTACGCGTGGCCGTATATAGACGGCGAGCGGAAAGTGCCGCCGCAGGAGTGTTACATTCAGTTCATAGAGACGAACCAGTTCATTACGTTCGGGACGGCGATCGCGGCGTTCTATGTCCCAGTGACAGTGATGGTGTTCCTATACTACAGGATATGGTTGGAGACGCAGAAGCGGCAGAAGGACCTGCCGAATTTGCAGGGAGGGAAGAAACACGACTCTTCGAAGCGGTCCAATTCTAGGTGAGTTCTTCGTTGCATTTTTTTTTATAAGCTTAAATCAGGTTTTATACCTATCTGGACCTAATCTTCAAACACACCGAGGGAGCTTAGTGAAATGAAAGTTTTCTAACGATCAAGGAAAGCGAAGTTTTTAGGAATAGAGCCGTTCGTAAAATGCAAAATGAAATACCGACAAACGAATTGATTTCATACAACGGACTTGATTCCTTTGGCTCGGAAAATGTTGGTTATTCCAGTTTTTTTCACTAAAAGGTTCATTTATCGATTAAAAATCTCCAAAAAACAGAACATAACGTTTCACTGTAACAGTTTGTGAAAGTTGAACTCTACCGACCTAGTTCCTACAAAGAACAATCCCATACACACTACAATCCTCCTATGCATCGATCTAAGTAAAAAACCTATATGCTTTACGAGTTAAGTTCAACCCATCATGGCATGGTCCATATTTAGGTTGTTTACACTTACACTACCTACATTCACTACCTACGTGGTTTCCTTACTCCCAAGCCACGGTACTTGCCTCTTTGGGCTAAGATAAGCCCCTACATCACCATTTTCTGTCCACACTTCAATTTAGATAACATAGGGCGACGTGATCCTTCCCGGACCTCTGAAACTGTGGCACGAACGGGAAGTTTAGTGACCTATCTTGCGAATGCGTTGGTGAAATCGAAAATACTTTGACAAGGGATGTCGGAACTGACGAAAAATATCGACATATCGATGTATCGATATTTTTAACCGTCATCGTCATGCCAAGAGAAGTTTTTGAACAAGGCGATGACTTTCTTCTTTTTTTCGGCGCCGAGCATAGAGTATCAATAGCCTCTAGACTAGAGCCTAGTAAACAATTGAATGAAATGCAGTAACACCATTCGAAATTCAAATTACTTTTTTCAACTTGTGAGCAATTTTGCTCACTGGCTTTGAGCAGCAAAGTCACTGTTTTCGAGCGAGAGAGGTGAAAACAATCTTCCGTTTTTACAATAAGAGCCCTTAGTGAGGGCAATACTTTTTCACATTTAGTCTAACTCTTTTACTTTCGAGTGCAATAAACAATTTTCCGTTTTGACAATACATAATACCTCCCAAGTGTTTCATTGTGATCCTACAGCAAAATAATACACAAAATATTATATTTCAAATAACATTACTAAGTCTTAGTAAATAAATAAAAGACAAGACAACACAATTCTTTGAACTCACATAAGCTTTCCCTGGTTAGTAAGAAAGTAACTTTACTTCTGCCAAAAAGCAGTAGTTATTTGCAAAAGATAGATATGGTTTTATTAAAATAAATTGGGCACATTATTTTGATAAAACTTTTGAATCCATCATGGTTATTAACACTAAAGGTTCCGTGATCATGACGCACAAACTGTGCCGAAATAATGGACAGTTCAGAACTCAAATTATGGGAAATATCCCGTTGTTTTTAATTTTGTGTTACTGCAAACTTTATTTTTATTTCAAATTTTCATGTACTGTGTGTTCCTTGTATTACCTATAAATTAACATAGAATTTAAGACAAATTACTAACAAAAAATGGACCTAAATTGTTGTCTGATTTAATAAATGAATTATTATTATTATTAATTTGTATATGAAAATATTACGCACAATAAATATACTCTTCTATTTTATCCTTCGAGGATAAAATAGAAATGGGATATTATTTGACTTCTATGTTACATATCACACTAATATTATAAATGCGAAAGTTTGTATGGATGTATGGATGGATGTTTGTTACATCTTCACGCCAAAACTACTGGACAGATCTGGCTGAAATTTTGCATACAGGTAATTCAAATCCTGGAATCAAACATACTTTTTATCCCATAAATCAGTTCCTGTAGGATGAAAATCACCTTTTAACGTTTCCATAGGAACAACGCGTGCGAAGCCGCGGGAAGCAGCTAGTTTTTAATAAAAACGTTGATCTATCATGTAAAATGGGACCGTGCGGGAAGCAGCATCAGCTTTCAAATAAAAAGGAATCCTCAAAATCGGATCACCCAGTCAAAAGTACTGAGGCAACAAAAAAAAACAGTCGAATTGAAAAACTCCTCCGTTTTTGAAGTCTTTTAAAAACATCCTCCTTTTAAGACGTGAGAATTAAATGATACCTACCAACATTCGTTTCCCCTATAGCTGGATTGCTCCGGGTAGGTGTGTATTTGGAAGCTCGAAAAGGCTCGTCCCTAAAGTGATTTACCCGGGATCGGCATCCCAGTTCATTATCCCGGGATCGATCTACGAGTGCGGGCGATGAAGAGGCGAATTCTACGAGGGAGCGAGGGAACGTTTTCGTAGGTCCCTCGAGACACAACAGCAACTTGACTCAACTAGTAGTTTAAGCAAAATTCTCTCGAAGTTTTTTTTTTTTGTTTTACGGTATATAGACCTTTGTTTGACCGCAATCTCACCTGATGGAAAGCGAAGATGCGGCCGACGGTTGAGTTGAGTTCCATAGGTGATTCTTTTAAACTTTCGCGATCAGAACACTTTATCTGTACCTACTAATATTATAAATAGGAAAGATTTGATTCTTTGTTTGTATGGAATAGGCTCCAAAACTACAGGAACCATTAAAAAAAAATCATCACTCAACCTCAACAGCTTGTATTGGTCCATTGCTGGACGCAGGCCATGATAAACGCCCCTCAATAAACAAAGTTTGGGGATTATGGGCCAATGCCCACGCTGGGAATGCGGGTTGGGGATCACAGTTCGGTGGTAGAATTGTTCTCCAGAGGGCGCTGCTGCCCCTGGTGGATATCCCTTAGTCGCCTCTTACCCACGGGAGGTGTTGGAATAGTGCAAATTCTAAGCCAGCACCACATAGCTGATTTCGATTCAGGTCATCATTAAATCGAAATTATTCCGAGTATTTCCGAGACTAGCCTTTAATTATGAAGATTGTCGTTACGGCTGTCTTCACTCTGCTAATGAATTACCGGCAATTAGCATATTTGATGCACTGTTAATGCCATTAGGTTGAGTCCTTGAGTGCAAGATTGGATATGATAAATTCACTCATGTTATCTAATAGGGCATATGTATTTGCATTAAAAAAACATTTTATACGTAATCTCTATTGATAGTTAGAGAAATATATCTGTATATTTATTTTTGTATTTTATGATGTTTTTATTGTGAAATATAATCATTGAGAAGTAGATATTTTAAATCTCAACCGCAAAATGTCTAAACGCAACGCTATTGGCACCATTTTTTTCGATTGGACTATAATGCTGTTGACCGCAGATGGCCATGACAGCGTTACCGGACTTGTGACGGGCGCAGATGGCGCCTCGCCGATAAAATTTAGGTTGGGGCGACACGCACAAGGGCCACCACTTAGGTGCGAGCCTCAGCTTGGGCTGTCGCCAGATGCTACGAGAGGGCATGGAGGTTACGCCTTAGGTACACGAATGCACCTGCGGGCGGAAGGAGGGAATTCTTCGACCCCGCTTCTGGCGGGGTCGAAGTTTTTGGTCTGAAGTTTTTGGTCGGCCGTGTAGTGTGCGGTAAAGAATCAGTTGACGTCACCTCCGGGTTAGCGGCAGTGAGTGGGTCAACGGGGTCAGCGAGAACATATCTCGGTCTACGGAGGAGAACGCTATTGGCACCTGAAGCGTGACGTAATATTTGAACATTTTTGTATGGGCATGAAGTTTTGACTATGAGTTGACATATAGGCACGGTAATGTTATTTATATAACATTACCGTGATATAAGGGACTCAATGATCCATGAAGTCACAACATGCAAGGGCTAACATGGCAGCGTTTTTATCACCCGAAACTAAGTGCAGTTATACTTTTTGTTTTTTACCATAATAATTTAAATATTTTTGGCTGTTAAGTATATATTTTTTTCTTTTTGACCTTTATTTTTTTGACCAATATAGGTTTAAGAATCAAGAGTAGGTACCTAGGTATAGCGTTTCTATGATTCGTCGACACATACCAAACTCATGGCGTGAGTTTGTGAATCAGTCAACGGTTTGTTTAAAATTGTATAAAATAGTGTTTTTTTATTTCTTATTTATAAGGGACAGGGAGTCATGGAAAATTATTAAAAAGTATATTTTCTGCGGTATAAAATTCTGTGATACCTACCTATAAAAAACCCGTCTGTTGGGTCAACTCAGCCTGGCTTTAAAATTTTGAGACGGCTAAACTTTCATACGCAAACTTTATAAACGGCTAATGAGGAAATGAATTCTAAGACACTAATCTTCGTAAATTTGATTTTTGATTTTTGAAAAATCAAATTGGGGTCGAATTTGGAGAAAAGGCTCAAAGCAAAATTGGAGTGCATAGGATAAAAAATGTGGAATTAGCGCTTTAGCTAGACTTTTCTAGAAGGTGTTTCATGAAAATCAATTCTAGCTTTAAATTAGTTTTATACTTACCTTATCTATGTATTAGATCTTGTTTATTCTAGCCTAATAAGGTCATTAAACTTTGCTCAGAAAATCCTAGTAATAGTATAAACACGAAAGTTTGTCAACTTGAATGTAAGCATGTTTGTTGATCTTTCACGCAAAAACTACTGAACGGATCGGGCTGAACTTTTGGATACTGGTAGTCTAGGCCTGGATTAACACATAATATGCTACATATTATTCCATAAATCAGTGCCCGTGGGCTAGGCGTGTGAAGCACTAAAGATATAATGTAAACGCACAAAACATGTAACAACCGCAAAAAAAATAACAATCTTATAATAGAATAAACAAGGGCTAACGCTTGATTGTGACACAACCTATGTGCATACAGAGAGCCGTAATAGTATATTATCTACAAGCAATACATGTAGAAGAAAAATATAAACAATACAAAGGTGAAGGAATAGCTGTTACATTTTACCTCTTTGTAATCTCGAGCGCGATGCTGTCCTAGGAAATATTACAACAACGTTTGCTCCATAAAACTGTCCGAGATATACTCTGCTTTGATGTTTGTAAACGTCGGTATTACATTTCTAAGAAGTCAAATAACGGCGGTACTTACAACGCGTTTCCTTCCGTCAGTACGGGAATGTGCTAATCAGTGACGTAGATTTCCTTCGGACTCTACCGTTATAAATATAATATTTCTTAGAAATATTCCTGAGCCTGCCATCACATCATTTTAAAAAAATTACCCCATAAGGTCCAACCTAAAAAAACTACCGGTCCTAAAAAATGAAGCCACTTTTTTATAGTTGTGTGCGTGAAAGTGTTTCCATCTGAAAGAAAAACTCCCTATATTTGTAGGTCTGAGGGTCCAACTAGCCGTTCATCTTTTCATAAAAACGTAGAAGGACGTAACTACGACACTGTTTGACGTTGACCATCCAAAACTAAAGATAATATCAGTTTATCTCGTCATACTAAAGTTATTTACAACGGGATTATATTAGATTTAAAAGTTTTATCTCGTCATAATCTATGCTAGTATACACCTACCCAGAAACCGTACAAAAAGTATACATTTTGTATTTCAACCCTGATTTTAGCCGAACTTTGGGCGAAAATAAATAATATACGGAGAAGAAATCTCGATAAATTTATTTTAAAAGGATACGGCCAGTAGTTTTTCTCTAATAACGCTTGTGCTAAAAGTCGATTCAAATTTTTTCACATGAAATAAACTATTAACTTGAAGTAAAATATCATACTATAATTTACTTTCAACAATTTCTTTAAAATAACATAGATTTCGACAAAATATTTAAGTACCATTTTATATGATAAAAATTAATGGTAGAATAGTTCTCGGTATTCTACCATGTCTATTCTACCGTGGGAGAATAGCAAGAGCTACCATGGCTATATTCTGACACCTCTGAAGAGGATTTTCTATGCCTAAGAAAAAAAAGCAGAAAAACGTCATTTGATTTTTCGAGTTGTAGAGTTTTTGTGTGATTATTACAATGAGTTCAGTAGTGGAAAACCTTTTACCAAATAAATCAAAATGAAGTACCTACCTAAAATCGTACAACAAGTAATCAATACTTTATTTGCTGAAATGTAGGTACAGTAAGTCTTATTTTTATAGTTAGCTCTACTAAAATCTGCCACAAAGTGCGTGCTAATTTCACAAAAGATATAAAATAAGTTTAACAATAAATATAAAGTAGGTTTAACATATTTAACACAGACTTACGCAATTTACACATATTAGAAATTCGGTTTACTACAGTTTACGAGCAACAAAAACCAACCAAACACCCGAGTTCACACAAAAATCAATAATTAGAGATGGTTATTTCACCGTATAAAAAATATCAATGGAATAACCTCAACTTTTTATTTCATTGGAAATTGAATAAACTCGTGCATGAATTACTAGAAAGATGTCAAATCGAGAATCAAAGAGAATACAACAACTATTTCAATAAAATAGAAATAAATAGTATTAATAAATTAATTAATGTAGTTTATCATCTAGAAATGCATTCACTGTGTAATAGGATTTTTCAGTTGATAACTTTGTCAAAGTACTTTTAATAGTACCTACATTATTACCTAAGGGATGAAAGAAACCTATTTAGTCCCGAGACGGCGCTAATAGTTCGAGGGACTAAATGTTTCTTTCGCCCTTTTCATTACGAATACAAGGAAAGTAAAAATAAAGATATGAATGAGCTAAAGAAAATATTAGTAAATTTAATTTACATAAATAAACAAAGTGACATTTAGTCCCTCGAACTAATTGGTCCTATTCACCTATTAGCCCCTCGAGCTACGCTCGGGCGCCAAACCCCGTCTCGGGACTAAATAAGTTACTTTCATCCCTTGGGTAACAATGTACCCTTGAGTACTGATGGATTTCCTTACGATGATGCTATCTCACCTTAGAGTTCTGTAATCTCGCACACAGCTCGCTCTCCTGGGAAACGTTACAATCGTGCGCCTCATAAAATGTCGTGGTTATACCCACATCTACCTATCTTAACGGCATTAAACTGGGAACTAAATCTTTATAAATAAAAATGGACCCATATTTCTTGGTCACGGCATAGCGCTTAAATTGCTGGACAAAATATTTTGCTAACTATTCTCATCTTGTTGTGTTTGGTGTTGTCAAATGATACTTATGAAAAAGATTAGGAAAATTGGAAAAATTCATTTCCACGAGGGGAAAGTTGCGGAGTACATCTTGTAATCGAATAAAATAATTTATTTTGTTTTAAAAAACTATACCGACTTAAATTTTTATAGCTTTTTATGGATTTTCATGGATCCCATTGTCAGAACTGGACCAACTTAAAATAGAACCACACGAAGCTCCAGCTTTTATACAAAAAACAATCGTGAAAATCGGACCAACTAGTAAAAAGAGGTAACAAACGAAAAAAACAGTTGAATTAATAACCTCCTCCTTTTTTTTAAGTCGGTGGTTAAAAAATGTCTTCAGATGATTTCCGACACAGAAAAGTGAGCAGAGGTTCTCTATATAAAATTGATAAGCACCGATTTTGTCCCTGATGTTGATCAAAAATTGTAAAGTTCGTAGTGAATTTGCCTATCGATCCTTTCCATAACCGCTCACTTCACGAGAGCGCGTGAATCGTGCGATGAGAGTACACCGCGCTTTGGCGGGAAATCGTGCGTGCGGTTGGAAAGGACTTGAAATAAGCTTTTTTTACCTGTGTCTGTATCTTTTATTTGTGTTGGGGATGTATACACGGATTGGACGACCTCTGTGGCGCGGTGGGCGAAGCCCGCAACCGCCTGCTACGCAGGAGGTTGCGGGTTCGATTCCCGCCTCAGGACAAATATGTGTACGATCTGCAGATATTTGTTCAGGGCGTTCTGAATGTTCTCTATGTATGATAAAAAATATCTATCTATGTAGTGTATTGTATTATGTTATATCAGTTATCTAGTACCCATAACACAAGCTCTGCTTAGCTTGGGGCTAGATAATGCTGTGTGAATTGTCCAGCATTATTTATTATTTATTATTTATTTATACAAAACCATAAAGTGAAACTTGAACTTGAACCTTGACCTGATTTGAACCGCGAAGCTTTGTATTCAAGGATGTAGTTTCAAATATATATATATTATATGTACATCTATCTACATTTTTTGGTGTATAAACGTAGTTTAGTATAACTCCTCTAAGAATATAATAAAACATGTAGGTGTCTTCAAACAAAATAAACAAAAGATTGATATAATCATAATTCAAAAATAGAGTTGCCAAAAATTCGCCGTTGCTAAAAAGTAAAAAATTCGCAAAAACTTTGCGAATTTTTTACTTTTTATTTTTGTCACGGGCATGTTAGATGTCTATGTCATAGGCAATTTCATTGTCAACGCACCCATACACGCCAAACAACCATAGAGCAAACAGAATTATAGAAAAAACGTTTCTTTTGGCCAAACAGTGAAGTGGTAGCTCTAGTTACCAGAATGTTTTAAGCCTTTTTCTAACTGGTAGCTCTAGTTACCAGACTGTATTTTTTTAATTTGCCTATCGATCCTTTCTATAAGGATCGAGTTGGCTTAATTCTCTAAGGGATCGAAACGTAATCGCGCTTTCGAATCGATTTTCCTATCGTCAAAAACCTCATAAATAAATATTGCTTGTTTTACAAATTTTCTTCGCAATAGTTCTTGAATCGATAGCGATTTTATAGCTAGCATAGAATAAGTAGTTTATGTGTTGATATTGCTATTGAATTTTAAAATTTGTCGTTGCGAAAAATAATTATATGGAATTTCTCCACGACGACCGTAAGTTTCGAAATATTCAAGCGCCAGCGCGTTTTACTTGGAAAAAAATGCGACCAGCTACAAAATCTTGAGCATTTTATAGTGCACAACATTATTTCAAAAACATTACAAGCAAGACATTCCTCTCCATTCCTTCCTAACCACAACCCGAGATTCTCACAAACAAAAGTAGACCTTACACGCCATTAAACAAGCTCTAAATTACCCACGTCATATTCCGCCCTTCTGGCCATTACTCACCTTGGGAAGTCCTGCCGTAAAATCGGAATAGCCCGGTGTTTGTCAAAAACGATAAATTTAACCCAGAGATCCAATAAAAACGCCTACCTTCTAAAAGGCTTTAAAATTTCATCGTTGGCACATCTTCCTTGGGTGGTGCCCCCCTGCCACAGAAAAGGGTGTAGTTACTATCGCGTGGCCGTGGATATTTCAGTTGAGGGTAGACCTTATTTCAGGATCTTCGGTATTAAGTTTTTTTTTTATTTAAGATTTGAGTTTTATCCAATTTACTATGGTGAAGTGATGATAGATGAATAAAATAAAAATCAGCCAAGTGCGTGTCAGACTCGTCCACGAAGGGTACCGTACCGTATCTATAAAAACGGAAAAAATTATGGCTGTTTTAGAGGAGCATATTTTTTTTGGTTCTTTTGTGTATTTTCTATGAATGATAAAAAATCTGTCCATTTAAGTAATTGTATTGAGATTCTCTAAAGTAAGTAGGCGATTTCGGAGCGTCTTTTGTGTTGTCTTCTCGTGAATTTGTTAACAAAAACCAAACTGTTAATTCATCAACATGGATATTGATTGTTGAAAACGATTTATTTAACTAGTGGAATATATGAGAATATTGTATGAATCTCTCAAATTCAACAAGAAAACAAGGATTGAAGCGGATAAGAGCAAATTATTACTGCGGGGAATTAAATAAATAAAGAATACCTAAATAACGCTGGACAATTCACACAGCATTATCTAGCCCCAAGCTAAGCAGAGCTTGTGATATGGGTACTAGATAACTAATAAACCATACATTACATAGATATATATATTTTTATTATACATAAATAGAAAACATCCAGAACGCCCTGAACAAATATCTGCAGATCGTACACACATTTGTCCCGAGGCGGGAATCGAAATCGCAATCTCCTACGTCGCAGGTGGACCTTCGCCCACCGCGCCACAGAAGTCTTCATCAATTGCGCACCACGTTGGCATCGCATAATCAAAGAGTCACACTAATATATAATATATATCACACTTCACATCACATCACACACATCACACTATATCACACTAATCATACTTCACACTAATCACACTAATATTATAAATGCGAAAGTTTGGATGGATGTATGGATGTATGGATGGATGTTTGTTACTTCTTCACGCCAAAACTACTGGACGGATGTGGCTGAAATTTTGCATACAGGTAATTCTAATCTTCGAATAAAACATAGGCTACTTTGTATCCCATAAATCTGTTCCCGTGGGATGAAAATCACCTTTTAATGTTTCCATAGGAACAACGCGTGCGAAGCCGCGGGCCGCAGCTAGTGGTCGATGTAAGAGTGACACAGGTATAGGCGGGAGGCTTTTACTGCGAAGTAAAAGACATTACTCTGAGATACGGAGGATTTACGTCGACGTATGTATACGTAATCACGTACACGTAATCATGTTCCGTAAGTATGGATCGTTACGTAACGGGATCGAGCGTTGATTTTGATCTGAGATCTGTTTTGGTTATTGATTGAGAGTTTGAGACAATGAAGCGAATCAGAATACTAACGGATGGATCAGTTGAGTTATCTGTAGATTGTTTGCAACAGTCTGCAGTTACCTCAATTTTTTGATTGTAAATAGTAGTTTTGATTTATTTCTATTTATTTGATTGCAATTTTCTTTTTTAATAATGAACCTACCTATTTAATTTATACTTACATAATATAAAAATTAAAAACATGAATGGATAAATGAAACTTTTCTATCTATCATGGTAATTAATACTAAAGTTATTTACAACGGTATATTTACCACGATTTGAGTTTTGAGCTTTCCAATATTTCGGCACAATTTAATGCGCCATGATCACGGAATAACTAAAGGCACTGCGAGTGAGTTTTTATTTACTAAAAACTCAAATCATGGTAAATATCCCGTTGTAAATAACTTTAGGATAGATGGTATAGGTTTAAAGAATATTTATTTTCTCAAAAGAAATACATTTCACTTATCTGAGAAAACATCTTAAGGTTAAGTATATATTAAATAAAACTTCGAGCAGTCGAACCTTTTTTTACCTAAGAGTACCTACTTAAATAATATGTGTTGATAACAAACATTATTGAAAAATAAAATTACAATCGAAGTAATTAATATATCTACAGTTAGGGTTAATATAGAAGTTTGTAACTCTACGTTATAGTTGGTTTAAGTGTTACATTCAAACAAACAACAACGGAAAGAACTTTTAGATTTAGTAAGTTAGCAAAAAGATTTATAGCACTACCCGCAAAATCTTGCACATTTTTTAACTCCCATTGACATGGTCTGGTCAGTGCGAAGTCGTTCTGCATTATCATGTCACAGTGAAGGCAAAAACAGTTAGGTTAATTTGTTATTTGAGTAACGATATGTCATTAAGTATATGTTTTTTAAGTTTAAGTTTGAAGTTGCTGTACGATTCCGCATTCTTGACCTCTTTGGGAAGACTATAGAACTTTTAAATCCGTGAGTAGACTAGACACTAAAGTCAACAAAATATATCCTGTATATTTACCATAATTTCAGTATAATGTAGAGAAATCCAATATTTCGGTACAATTTCATTAGCCATGATCACTAAATAACTGAAGGCACAAAACATTTGTCCTGAGGCAGGAATCGAACCCGCAACCTCCTTTGTCGCAGGCGGACCTTCGCTCACTATCGTTATCATTAATCATCATATTCATCATAATTAGATCTTTGAACGTTATTCCCAATTTTAGAGCGTCACGTCCTAACATCGCGATATTTCGAATTCGAATTTATTTCATTTCTATCAATGGATCCACCTGTGTCAATAAGGTCCTTGTGACCTTTTCCTGGGTCTATGAGAAAATGGAAATGGGTCTACCATCTTCGAAAAGGTTCGATGGCTGAGACCTATACTTTAGTCGGGAACTTTTGAATTTGCTACCGTATTTTTGGCCTCTTCATGGTCCATGAATAATTTATGTAGGTAGTATTAATAATTTATCCATTTTGGATTTTAGGATTACACCACTGTGCCTACAAAATGTTAAAAACGTGATGTGGTTACTTTCATAGGGCGGGAAAAACATGCAATTCAAATATTATAAAAAGCTAGATGTTTTTACTTCAAAAAAGAAGAAGGATCTCAATTCAAATGTATGTATTTTTTAATATGTAACCTCAGAACTTTTGTCTGGGTGATCCGATTTTTATGTTTTTTTTTTATTTGAAAGCTGGTGCTTCCCTTGTCCCATTTCAATTTGGTCCAGTTTTGTCAATGGCATCCACGAGAAAACCATAAAATTGAAGTCGGATTATAGTTTTTTAAAACAAACCCAATCATTCTTCATCAATAACTTGTAAGTATAGTTTCATTAACATAAGGTTTTCTACTAAGTAGGTATTATCAGGTCGGTCTAGACCATTGATTTATTAAAAACGAAGATGAGGTACTGGTTGCTCGAAAGTGGCAACCTCAAATTGTGTAAAATTGTGTTCTCCCACATCAGTCACTGTCTGACCGGCGGCACGGTTGGTCGTGATTCGCGTGAAATATTGTTGTCTCAGTCTCTCTTCGGTCCTAGATACGTCTTTCCGTCTTTGTTCTTTTTGTATTGCACAGGACTGGAAATATAACTGTGAGCGTATGTGTTTGCGTGTAGTTGTAACACATGCCAATTTTTGAGTAAGCGCTGGGAGAACGTAACCTATCTTCCCTTTTTAAATCAATGGTCTAGACTTAGTTAAAATAAAAAATGAAAAAACAACCAAAAATTCATAGGTTCAATATAAAAAAATCACTATTTCTAATCTCCTCATCTTCTCATCGTGTTTCTTCTGTTGTAATTGTAACTCATCGAGTTTTGCACACCCACTATTCTGAAAACCTTTTTAAACTCGGATCTAGCTCATCAGAGCTCACCCATAACTATTTTCCCATGGTAAGCAAGGCTGTTCTCTATTGCAGTAGTATGCATTGATATCTGTCAATGTCATGCCATTGTGCGAGTCCGACAATGAGACTCGGCCTTTGAAATTAAAACCCATTAAGGCCCATACAAGTGGCGCCACTATTTTATTTTATTATTACGTAAAACGCAGGAAGTTTTAAAAATCTATCGTTCAGTTTGTAGTATCTATTATAGGTTATTTATTAATGCCTCTGTAATAGTTCCATTCTGTAAAGCTTCGGCAGAGATACGAAGTTGCGCTTTTTGACCACCAAACTCTATTTTCGCAGCTCCTCCTAAACTACATAAGATGAAACTATAATAGAGGTATTAAAAAATAGCTTATAATAGATACCACAAACTGTACGATGGATTTTTAATAAATTAAATTTCCTATGTTAACCATAAAAATATGATATCGCTGTAAAATTGGCTCTGGTATGCACCTTTGAGACTAGCTTTACTTATTGTTCCAAGAGTTATACCCTTTCATCTGAGGTTTTCCCATCAGAATAAATTTTACCACGGACAGCTACGTTAGAAACGAATAGGTAGGTATCGCAGATACCGTCGTGTATTTTCATTAAAGACTGTGAAATTGAAACCTCATTTTCCTAGAACAAACATTTGGTATTCGAAACATGGTTTCCATTCCAGTATAAGGTATCTTTTCAGTAATGACGTAGGTAGGTATCACGTGTACCTACGTAGGTACCGACTTGAGTCCATATTTACTTAGTACAATAATAAGGTCTCTGTAAACGAGCTAGTCGTACCTAAAGCGTTTCATCTTGTGAAAATTAATTACCTATGTACAAAGACTACTCCTTCCAGCTATTTTCAACGTAAACTTCGAATTTCAAACTCTAGCTAATACCTAATAAGGCATTCTCTCTCTACAAAATTCAAATGAGTTTCTCCGTCCTTGTCTTCTAATAGCTTTTAGATGAGACAGTGAAGGGTAAAATAGTAGGGATCTATTTTACAAGGAAAAAGTTAGAAAAATCGCTACGACGACCTCGAGCGGCCGCAAGCCTATCCATCAAAGTCCTGTCCTTTCAGTAAAAATGACCTAACTGCTACGGAAAAACAAGGAAAATTATACCATAACGCAATGGTTTACAGTCTAAAACAGATGTAGGGATAAAAAATGGTTTACTAATGTGGGTGATTTCGCAGTTCAAATTAATGTTTTTCAATATAGCAGAAAAAACAATAGAGGGAAATAATTCTGGGACAATTTCGTGTCATTGTCGGGATAAATAATGATGTCGGGATGACTGGATGATTTTGAGTTGGTTTTTGTTGATTTTTGAAGAAGGTGAAGCGTGAAAATATTTTGACGAATGACGTTGAGTGGGATTGGTTAATTAGTACCTACCTTAGCTGTGTGACGCTGTCTTAGAATTTGCACCACCCTAATTCTTCCCGTGGGTGTCGTAAGAGACGACTAAGGGATATCTTCCGGAGAGCGTGCAGCAGTGCCTCCTGCACAACAATTATATCACCAAACTGCGATCCCCAACTAACATGCCCAGCGTGGGGACTATGGACATTACCCTCCATGAGATAAACGTCAATAAGGCGCTTATCAGGGGGAGGCCTGCGTCCAGCAGTGGACCAATACAGGCTACACACACAGCACACAGTTGAGGTTAAGGTTGAGGTAGTACCTACATATACATATACAGGGTGTAATCGTTAAGTGTGCACAGGCGATTATTCCGTAACTATTGCAGATATCAAAAAACTTTAAACTGATATCGAAAGTACTTTACCTAATGAGTATAATGACATTAATTACTTTTTAAAAATAAAACGAGAAATATCCAAAAAAATTACATTAATCACTGCCATACATTTTATTTCTTAGTAAGTACAAAATTTTGTGTTCAAAGCATATGTTCGAAGTGACGTCCTCCTTGTGCAATACAATGACGAGCTCTATTTACAGTTTCTAAATGAACTTTCCTTAACATTTGCGGAGTAATTAAAGCAATTGCACGACGTACACGATTCTGTAACTCTTCTAGGCTGTGTACTCTCTCAGCGTACACGTGGTCTTTGACAAATCCCCATAGTAAGAAACCACAAGGCGTGAGATCCGGGGATCTGGCAGGCCAAGGGGTTGCACTATTATTGTCTATTAAGCCATTATAATTGTTTCGTAAGAAATTCATTACAACATTTGTATTATGTGCAGGTGCTCCATCTTGTTGAAAAATTATCGACCTTCTTTCATCGTCTGGAATTGGTTCTAAGAGACTTGGCATATCGTTTTGTACAAAGGAGAAATATATCTGTCCATTTAAGGTTCCACTGTAAAAATATGGCCCAATGATCCGATCTCCAAGAATACCACACCACACATTAATTGAGAATCGCACCTGAGCTCTAACTTCAGTAGTTAAGCGAGGATTGTCAATTGACCAATAATGCGAGTTTTTTCTATTGTAAATGCCGCAGTTTGAAACATTACTTTCATCGGTCCATAAAATTGACCTTACATTGACATAATTATTGACTAGCCAATTGCAATAGACCAGCCGACGAGCAGGATCATCATTGTGCAGCGTTTGAGTAGGTTTTATCTTAAATGCTTTGAAGTTGTGTTTTTTTAATAACTTGTGTACATAATTGTGGGACACTGGAAATGATCGGGCCACTGAACGCGTTGATTCTTGTGGATTATCTACTACGTAGTTAATAATATTGTTATCTAAGTCATTATCAAATTCCGGAGCTCTTGTTCTCGAACCTTTTTTTCTGTTAAAAGATCCATAATTTATCAAATTGTTATCCAACTTACGTACTTCGACGACCTCTGTGGCGCGGTGGGCGAAGGTCTGCCTGCGACGCAGGAGGTAGCGGGTTCGATTCCCGCCTCAGGACAAATGTGTGTACGATCTGCAGACATTTGTTCAGGGCGTTCTGGATGTTTTTCTATATATAATAAAAAATATCTATCTATGTAGTGTATTGTATTATGTATATCAGTTATCTAGTACCCATAACACAAGTTCTGCTTAGCTTGGGGCTAGATAATGCTGTGTGAATTGTCCAGCATTATAAAAAAAAAAAAAAAAAAAACATGTCCCTCTTTTCTGTATTGGAATATGCCATTTTTCAATCAATAAATGCAACAATCACGATTATTAACGCAAATGGAAAAATACAATAAATTGGCGGGAACGAGAACCCGCGATAAAGAATTTGAATTTAGAACGAACACCAAAGAGTATCTTTCTTTTTGGTTTTATTTAGTATGTTGCTTTTCAGCTAGTTCAAATCAATACAATATTGAAACAAGGTTTATTATAAATTTGAAGTGGTAAGATAATTAATCTACACGTGTATCTACTTGAAATTCATTAATACCTTCATATCGTACATAATTATAAAATGACAAGGGTAAAATGAGTAGGTACTATTCCACTTAAAATAAGGAAACTAAAACCTTTCTACTATCTCATACTAAATGTATGGGAGTGATTAAGGTAATTTTTTTGGATATTTCTCGTTTTATTTTTAAAAAGTTATTAATGTCATTTTACTCATTAGGTAAAGTACTTTCGATATCAGTTTAAAGTTTTTTGATATCTGCAATAGTTACGGAATAATTGCCTGTGCACACTTAACGATTACACCCTGTATACCTATATCGCATTCACTGCCCTCGGAAGACACATGGGTTAAGCGGCTCTTGTGTCTTCACTTGGGCCATGAAATAGAAAGTTTACTATTTTCCAGGTTCTAGGTACAAGTTAAACTTTGGAATTCATCATGGTTATTAACACTAAAGTCATTTACAACGGGATATTTACCATGATTTGAGTTTTGAGCCTTCCAATCTTTCGGCACAGTTGCATGCGCCATGAACACGGAATAACGTTACAGTTATTCCGTGATCATGGCGCAGATCATGGTAAAAATCCCGTTGTAAATGACTTCTACAGGTAATTTAGATAGCATATGAGAATTTTTGAGTTTTTCCCAACGTCTCACGAAAAGTATTCTCAACGTCTCTCACGTGAAGCGCGCTCATTCGCATTCGCGTGAGACGTTGGGTGGGAATGAGCACGTGTCACGTGAGACGTAGCGAATACTTTTCGTGAGACTTTGGGAATAAGCACGTCTCACGTGTCAAACTACAATTGATTCAAAGTTTCTTTATCAAGGCTTCATAGCTATTGGTTTCCTTACCTAAATTTTAAGATTTCTAAATTTTCTATGATAAAATTAAAGTACTCTCTATACAGGTCCTAAAAATACCTATATTAGAACATTACACCTAAAAATTATAGTATTCTCTATACAGGTCCTAAAAATACCTATATTAGAACATTTTTCAAAATCGCAAAACCTCTCTGAGTTGTTGCTGGGAGCAAAATATGTTTTTTTCTAAAATGTTATTTCAAAATACTTCTTTACATGGCTCAAACAGTTCATCCATTTGTATAAGAAATCGTTCAGAAATTCAAATCGATACCGGTTTAAAATCGATAAATTTTAATCATGACCTAATTAGATGCCTGCTAAAATTAGGTAGACGTTTCTAACCATAGCTAAAATGTAATGCAAAGAATAGGGTTAAAGCTACTTTTAACTAAGTTAAGTTGTTTTAGATCTATTAATCTAATTTTAGAGCTGTCATCCTAATTTTAAACCCGTTAGTTTAATTTTTCAAGCAACTAAAATATTACGCAAGGAATATCTTTATAGCCATTTTACCTAAATTGAGTTGTTTTAGGTCTGTCAGCTTAATTTTAGAGCTGTCATCCTGATTTTAAACGTGTCTGTCTAATTTTCCAACCATAGAATAGCTTTAATCTCTTTTTAAATCCGAAATCCTAATTTTAGCTAATCCTAAAACAACAGAATCGACATCACTGGCTTACAATATGCGCGAAACATCTTATCTGCCATCTGAATTACTTGTGAAACCTTGAAAATGGTGTAAACCCACTGTAAACCTGATTTTTCATGCGTCACTAACCACATTAGGCTATTGTAGAGTCATGGGTAGAGGTAGAGGTATCAACCTTTTTGCAAATTAATTTTGACCTTGCATCGCCACCTTCCGTAGATTATGAACCTAAATGAAACAACATTTTTTTTGTAAAAAGAATTACCTAAATACCACGGCGTTGGCGATAATGAGGTTGAGTTAGAGTAAAACCTCCTTGCAATTACATTGTTGCCTTCTAAAATTAAAATAACATCCTAAAACAACGGCGTTGGCTACAATGAGGTAGAGTTAGAGTATAACATCCTTGCCCTACATTCGCTAAAATTAAAATAAACCTATCTCGTTGAAAAAACATAAAAAAGCACAGTCTTAGATTATACTGGATAATCTAGAAAGTTGGAACGTGATGAACAGCCGGCACTAGAGCAAAGTGGACGCTCTTGAGATACGAGCGCTCATAACAACGGATAATAATATGTATTGGCTGACATTTTGGATTAGGAAGGCACCTATCTAAACTGATTAGGAGTAATAATGTATGTCATCATCATCATCATCATCATCAGCCTATATTAGTCCACTGGACATAGACCTGCCCTAATGAGCGCCATAGTTGTACGCGGTACGTTGTACGTACCGCGCGTTAATACCAACTATAGGCAGAACGCATTTATTATAAGAGCAAGTAAATATTTTAACTCCTTAACAAAAGTAAATGACGATATTGATATTTTTAACACATCAGTGCATAAATTAAAGCGTCTACTTAATGATAAATTATTTTTGGACAGCGATCAAACTCAGGATTATATTTTCTAATTAGCCTACTACTGCATTATTTTTCTAAATTCTAAATTTAATTTAACTTTTTGTCTGATTATGTATCCGTAATTATCTTTTTATGTGTACTTATTTCCATTTGACGTCGTCTATTGTTCGTTACCTAAATTTTTTTAGTAAACATATATGTGGAAACTTGTAATTAGCCCTCAGAAGCATATCATGTATGTATCATGCATGTTATTTTAAGCAAATACCTTATTGTATAATCATAGCTGTAAGTTTTCTTAAAATTCGTAAAATAAAATAAAATAAAATGAAATTAAAAAATAGCTCCCTAGTTTTCAGCTTGAAGCATCTCTGTGGTGCGGTGGGCGAAGACCGCCTGCGACGCAGGAGGTTGCGGGTTCGATTCCCGCCTCGGGACAAATATTTGTACGATCTGCAGGTATTTGTTCAGGGCGTTCTGGACGTTTTCTATATATAATAAAAAAATATCTATCTATGTAGTGTATTGTATTATGTATATCAGTTATCTAGTACCCATAACACAAGCTCTGCTTAGCTTGGGGCTAGATAATGTTGTGTGAATCAGCATTATTATGGCCTTATGTTTAGTGAATAAGTATGTATGTCAATTTTAGTTCTTAAGGGCTGTGGATTTTGTTAAATAAATAAATAAAATAAAATAAATTATTTATTTATTATCTAGCATCAGCCTGCAGTCTTCCGCAAGTCGTCATCCCACCCGTGTAAATTATACTCATCAAGATATCTTATGGGACTGACTTAGTCATTGTTAGACTCAAAGTCCCTAATTAAATTTGAATAACAAAAAAAGGCATTTTACCATCAGTAGTTCCATTTTCACATAGTCCTAAATAAAGCACCGTTCCATTTTACGCATCCCACCCGGGTAAATTATACTCATCAAGATAATCCTATGGGACTTACCCTCGAATACTCAAACGCATCTCAGATAAGCTCGTCTCAAGTGACGAATATTTGACAGTTTTTCATTGAAAACTGTCAAAAATCCGCAACTTGAGACGAGCTTAAACCGAGTTGCGTTTGAGTATTTGGGGGTTAGTCATTGTTAGACTCAAAGTTCATAATTAAATTTGAATAACAAAAAAAGGAATTTTACCATCAGTAGTTCCATTTTCAAATAGTCGTAAATCACCGTTCCATTTTACGCTCTCGCCGTCGAAATCGTTTTGTTTATCGCGAAATCCGATTGCCACCGCAGCATAGAAACGGAACGTCTCAGGATGCCGCTGAGTGGAGCCTTATTGGATAGAACCTGGCCTTATACCGGGAAATTGGATTGTGTGGTTTCCTAGCCGGTAATACCGAAAAATACAGAGATACAAAATAGCGAGGAAATAGGCGTTGGACTTTCGCGGCTTGTAGAGAACTCGCTTAGTCCTAAGTTCTTTACTGATTCAAGTAATGCTATCAAATATCATAAATTATCCATGTAGTATTATTGTAATTTAAGCAAGTTATTTTGTACATAAATGTTACAGCACTAAATACGTTCTTTTTTCGGAAAAATGTAAGAAATAGGTATAAAAATAATTAGACATGTATGTAAACTGTTGTTTTATAAACGCGGTACGGGGTTGAATATGTAAGGTACTTATCTAATTCTGAGTGTTGTCTAAATTGGTTCTTTTTCTGAACAGATATTTTTATGGATGGACATTTTTAGTCTATTTGACATTTTCTTATTTGCTAAATAGCCGTAGCGACATGCGGAACTTTAACTGGCTACATCTTAATTTTGTTTGTTTACTGGAAAAAAGAAAAAATACGTGTCTATTCCTGCCTGTACTTTTTTATGTTTGTTACCTCAGAACTTTTTACTGGGTGGTCCGATTTTCACGATTCTTACTTTTATACGAAAACTGGTGCTTCCTATGTGGTCTCATTTTATTTGGTCCAGTTCTGACAATGGGATCCATGAAAAAACTAAAAAATTAAAGTTGGTTTATAGTTTTTTAAAACAAAATTATTTATTGCTTGGTGTGTTGTGTTCTAATTGGATTACCTAATTGTTCTTGTAGATTTTTGTGTTTCTTAATTATTATGTCTTGTAGTCTAAAATATATGTACGTACATAAATGATAAAAAAACAGGGTGGTTTTTGCGTAATCCATGCCATATGTACATAATGATGGGGTCCATCTCTTTTTAAATTAAATGGTCATTAGGTTAGTTTATTAGTTTAAATTTTCATTAGGTTAATTATTATTTTAATTTATTTAATTCTTAATTATTTGATCTCATTTCGCTTCTTTTTTTTGTAATTATTGTGTGATTTTGTGTGACTTTAAATAATTTGTTATATGGATTTTTAATTTGAAATAAAGAGATGATAATAATAATATGTAGTGAATAGACATTTTCAGTGTAGTTATCTCACAGCACTCTGAAAGGCAAATTGGCATCGCGGTGGCAACCTCATTACTGATCTGATGGATGGAGTGGAGTGCATCATTTGATGCGACCGCAGCGCCCTCTGGGCTGAGTGCTACCAACCACAGTATACAGGGTCGGTACTTAGAATCACAAAGGCTCACTTCAACGTTGTTATGGGGGACTTTAACGGCAAGGTGGTTACCCAGACTGGCAAATCCCTAATTATAATAATAAGCCGGTGTTAAGCCAATTCACTGATTTTATCAATTTTTTACAGTAGAATAGTTTTATAATGTATTATTTTCTATAGGAAAAAAATATTTTTAACGAGATTTATGAATAAAGGAGTGTCTATTAATAATAACGTTTATTGAAAAAGACGGGTACCAAAGACTTGAAATTATTACATCACATCACACTACCTAAACTGAGGTAGGTAGGTATGGAGTTATTCCCTACGTCTCACGTGGGTCGTCTTTATTCCCAACGCCGCACGAAAGTCAGAGCCTCGTGATTTATAATCTACATCATTGATTATGTACCTATTTCAATAGGTAGTGCCTATTTGTCAAATGATGAAATCAATTAATTTTTTTTCGAAATTGTTGTTTTTGGTATGGAGCCATCGATCAAAAATTTACGCCGAAATTTTTTTCGCAAACTTTTTTGATCGATGTATGGAGCTCAAAATATTTCAGTACCAGTGTCACTATAATGAATCTTATATGATTTTTTACACACTTTTATATGTATAATACTTGTAAAAATGTATACGTTCAATCTTTCACTAGATATTCTCCGTAGTAGAGCATCATAAAATGAAACTAGCAATGCTAGTTTCATTTTACTCTTCACGCCCAAACTACTAAACGGATTGTGCTGAAATTTGCATACAGGTAATTCTAATCCTGGAAACTAGCAATGATAGTTTCATTTTTCTAAATTAAAAAATCTTTCACCATTAGAAAGCTTACTTTTCAGTAAGTGACATAGCCTATAGTTTATCTCGGAATTCCCACGGGAACGGGAACTACGCGGGTGAAACCGAGAGGCGCTGCTAGTCACACTATCATCACATCACATCACATCACACTAATATTATAAAGGCGAAAGTTTGTATGGATGTATGGATGGATGTTTGTTACTCCTTCACGCCAAAACTACGGGACGGATCTGGCTGCAATTTTGCATACAGGTAATTCTAATACTGGAATAAAACATACTACTTTTTATCCCGTAAATCTGTTCCCGTGGGATAAAAACCACCTTTAAACGTTTCCATAGGAACAATGCGTGCGAAGCCGCGAAACGCTGCTAGTATCAAATAAAACTCATTTAAAATTCACAGTTAGGAGGGCGCATTGCCAACAGTTCCTAGTTACTGCATATTCATGATGTTTCGTGTTATTGGACAAGTTCACTGTAACTGTGCTGGTTTTGATTGGCTGTTTCATGAGTTGTGAGTTTTTGTTTGTGTTGAATAGCCGAAACTACTGGACCAATCACACTTCACACTAATATTATAAATGCGAAAGTTTGTACGGATTTATGGATGGATGGATGTTTGTTACCTCTTCACGCCCAAACTACTAAACGGATTGTGCTGAAGTTTGCATACAGGTAATTCTAATCCTGGAATCAAACATAGGCTACTTTTTATCCCATAAATCAGTTCCCGTGGGATAAAAAACACCTTTCAACGTTTCCATAGGAATAACACGTGCGAAGCCGCGGGGCGCAGCTAGTTAAAAATAATATTTTTATTTTTATCTCTTAGGGATAACAAACAATCACACTTAAATATTAACAGTTAATAGTAAAGTAACTAAGTACTAAAAGTATGACCGGCCCCGTTATCCGCAAGTTACAGTAGAGGGGTAGTGTTAGTGAGTTAACATAGTAGTCTAGTTAATCTAGAATTATATAAAGTAAGTAACTAAATAAAGTTGAATAAAGATGGTATTAATGAACAGTTAAACATCATTTAGCTTGTTATTTGTCTTTCTTTATCTGATGCTGTTTCCGACCAACAAACCCTGCGTACACGTCCCAGTGCCCTCCATGCTCAAAACCTAGAGGATACGATCTGTACTCAAAAAACACCGAGTCATGCACAAAGAGCCTGCTACTCAAAAACAACATCGGATGACAAAATTAGGTTGATGGCTTTCTTATACAAAGCAGGTGAAGTAGCAAATGGATCTGTATTAGAGTACTTATTATATGCTTTTGTCATTCTATGCAGAGGAAAGAATTTACCTGCGTTCGTTTTACAAGGAGTCGGAGCGAATAAAGCACGTTTACGGGTCTCTCTAATTGGACGTGAGCAATATGGTACATGTATATAAATTTGGTTAATTAACCTGTTGCAGTCGAATTTATTATGACAAATATTATATAACATTAGTTGATCAAGGAGCAGTCTTCTCTGTTTCAGTGAGGGGAGCGAGTATTGATGAAGTAGGTGATCGTAGGAGGACTTCGAACGAAAGCATCTGTAGTGAGTTGAACGTAAGAATTTACGTTCAACTCTTTCTATTTGATTGTTGTACTTAAATCTTTTAATACTTATTAGAAAGCTTACTCTTCAGGGATTGACATAGGCTATACTTTATCCCGGAATTCGCACGGGAACGGGAACTACGCTGGTAAAACCGCGTAGCGCTGCTAGTATTTTATTTTGCTATTTGCATGAGGAGTTTCATTTTTCTATTGGTCTAGGTATGTATTTTCTATAGTCGTTTTTAATCGGTCCAGTAGTTTCGGAGCCTAAAAAACAATCAATCAAATCTTTCCTCTTTATAATATTGGTATAAATATAGATTACAGGTATGAAAAATGAAAACAATAAAGCTTTAAAATAAATAAACGTATCCACAGCCGTAGTTCTCACATTTCCAGAACAATTGGTAGAGATACCCATTGACGTTTGAGATCCATTCAGCAAACTGCGATACTATCAGGTGTCCCTAGTTCCATAATACCCCAGGAAGGACGTGTCAGCGAGGGAGACAGCATTATACCCACGTCGCGCGAGTAAAAGGGACGGACACTTATCATTGTGTTGCGCCTCGATTGTTACAGCTTTGTATGCACGGCGGAAGCTCCTTTTATGTCTGTGCGCCTGGTAACTACACCATGCTCGTTTTAAGATCTTTGTGCGTTTTGTGCGATACTGATAAAAATAAACATACCTGCGATTCGCTGATGATTAATGGCGGAGTCGCTGGAGGAGCTGAACCGGATGCTAGACGTCCTAGATTCAGCCTCGCGACTCACCGGTTTCGGCATGGCATTTGAATAAAACCAAAGTCATGATCAACGATCATGATCCGGGGCCGGTCGTCGTACATGGCCACCCTCTCGAAATTATTTTCGAGTACACTTACCTTGCACATATTCTGCAATTGGGTATAAAAACTTTTGGGAAAGAGGCCAAGAGGTCCAGTTATCAAGTGTGTACGTCGACGTCACATAAACATGGCGTCAATATGGCAGCGTTTTTATCACCCGAAAATGATTGTAGTTTTGATTTGTTTTTTTTACCTTGTTAATGTGAAATTCAGTGAGCGTCTTATCATTCCTCGGTTAAATAATGACCTAAAGAATCGATTAAAACAATAAAAAAAATCGATGCATATACCCTATTGACTCTAATTCACTTCAATTTTTTGTCCACTAGCGGAAGAAGTCAAAAAGAAACCACTAGCAAGTTTATCGCTTATCAACTAATACAATCTTTGCATAATGGAACGATGATGCAGCACTATATTAAATGTTATTATATTATTATAATGATTGTATATCCAGCATAATTACAAAATAATTTACATCATGTTTATAGTAGGTAACGTGAGATTCATCGTTTCTGAGAAAGCCTTTATTATTCACGTGCCAACTTTCCGTTTGTTCTACTTCGCAAAGATTTGTTTTGGCTTCTCGCAAATGCTTTGAGTATTTAATTAGTTCCCTGCCTGTAAAATACTTAATTATTTAACCGCAAAAAGGTATTTGCTGTTATAAGATTAAGGTTTCAATTATAATTTGCTTGACATCTTCATTAAATATGTTTTTTTTAAATTGCTGATGGATTAGCGTTTGGCTACCAACTCACTTTAAGAAAGCGAAGATGAAGCCTAAGATGGAGCACGCTTTTCCAGAAGGAACTTATTTACCCTAGATTTGATGACTCCAAGATTGTACTCTAATGGGAAGACAGGAAGGTCATTCCACCCTTTGGCTTGGATATTATGAAAGTAGAGCAGAATTTTTTGGTTCGACACTGTGGTATGTCGACCAGGAATGGGTATCTAAGGAAGATCCGATACTGCTGATCTGAAGGTTAAGTCTAGTTGACTTTAGTAACGAGACGTGATTGTGACATCTTCTTTGTGCATTTGTGAAGATCCTTGTCCGCACGACAGACGCACTGTACATAATCCTTGCATTCGTAGTTCCTTGAGCTGTGTGGTGCTGGCTTAGAATTTGCACCATACAATTTTTTACCGCAGGTGTCGCAAGAAGCGGCTAAAGAATATACACCGGGGGCGGGCAGCAGTGTCCCCTGCAGAACAATTATGCCACCAAGTTCCGGCGCTTAATGGAAACATGAAAATCGGCTACATACAAAAAAACATAGAGTGCCAACTTCATAACATAACCCTTCCTGGGTCGATAGTCGGATAAAACTAGTGCGGTTAGCGGATCTATCTTTCTTGATATTGTAAGCAACTAAATAAAAAAAAAACTAACTTTTTGCAGATTAGGTAACATTAGAGAAATCTGCATTATGCGAAAGATGCATACCCATATGATTTTTCACTTCTCTCCCTCGAAAACAGTGACTTTGCTGCTCAAAACCAGTGAACTAAATCGATTTTGCTCACAAATGGAATAAAGGATATATTATTCACAATTTGAAAAACATAATTTGAATTTAGAATGGTGTTACTGTATTTCAATGTTACTAGGCTCTCTAGAGGTTAAACCTAAGGAAGAAGTATTATCTAGGCATACGAGACATCAAAATAAGTTTTTTTATGTTAAGGCCCATACACCAGCGAAAGTGGCGCCCCCAACTATTATATCTTATTATTACGTTGAACGCAGGAATTTTTAAAAATCCTACGTTCAGTTTGTGGTATCTATTATAAGCTATTAATTAATGCCTCTGTAATAGTTTCATTTTGTAAAGCTTAGGAAGAGATACGAAGTTGCGCTTTTTGGCCACCAAACTCTATTTTTGCATCTCCTCCTAAACTATATGAGATAAAATTATAAAAGAGGTATTAAAAAATTGCTTATAATAGATACCACAAACTGAACGTAGGATTATTAAAAATTCCTTTGTTAAACGTAAAAATATGATAAAATAGGAATTGCTGTCAGATTGGCTCGGGTATGCGCCTTAAATAAAAATTCTACACTCTTCGTCAGTAATTAGTTTTACATGGCAATTAAGATATTAAATGTGTTACCAATGGCATTGAAGAACTTGCCAATGACAATATTTAAGAATAGACCCAATAAATGGTTACTGACTTATTGTTAACCGACTTCAAAAAAGGTGGAGGTTCTCAATTCGACTATATTTTTTATGTTTGTTACCTTAGAACTTTTGACTGAGTGGTCCGATTATCCTGATTCTTTTTATATACGAAGGCTGGTGCTTCCCATGTGGTCCCATTTTAATTTTGTTCAGTTCTGACAATGGGATCCATGAAAATTCATGAAAAAATCTATAAAAGTTGAAGTCGGCAATATTAATCATTTTTATAGATAAATACTAGCTGCGCCCCTTGGCTTCGCACGCGTTGTTCCTATGAAAACATTAAAAGGTGATTTTCATCCCACGGGAACAGATTTATGGGATAAAAAGTAGCCTATGTTGTATGCAAAATTTCAGCCAGATCCGTTTAGTAGTTTTGGCGTGAAGAGGTAACAAACATCCATCCATACATCCATCCAAACTTTCGCCTTTATAATATTAGTGTGATTTTAAATTTAAACAGACAAGACATTGTGTAATTTAATTCGTGGGTAGGTTTATTAGAATTCAGATCCATAACTACTGGTAGTATTTACATTGATACCACTCTTACAACAACAGCATTGTAATATTTGACATGTTTTCTGTGAATAAATGATTCTAATTTAGCACCATTAAGGTTGAACTAGCTGTTCATCTTTTCTTACAAACGTGGAAGGGTAACAGATACGCTGTTCGATCTTGATATTACTTCATATCGTCATTATCTATGTTTGTATACAGCCAAAACCGTAAAAAAGTAAACAGTTGAAAAATACAAGCTTCTAAACTTTCGTATTTCAACACGAATTTTAGCCTAACTTTGGGCAAAAATAAATAACATACGGAGAAAGAAAACTCTAAAATAAAGCCTTTACCGACATAGTTTGATTATTAAAATGTCAAAATAAATTTATTTTGAAGAGACTCAATAGTTTTTCTTTGATAACCCCTGTGCTAAGAGTTTGTCCAAACTTTTTAGCCGTTTTACCAATATATCATTGTGCATTTCATTCTAGCACGCGGGTATGTCTATTGTGACAGGTGAGATAGCATTCATTTAGGCCGCGCCTACTGATGAGTTCAACGCGACAAACAGTGTACCCATAAGCACATGTGCAAACAATAATAGAAAACAACGTGATTAAGCCCTCATAAATTGGATTAAAACTTTATCCATGATATAATTTACTACCAAATTCCAGCCTTCTACGAATAACCAATTCAGTGTTCAGTACCTTTTGTAATCCAATCAAAAAGTTTACGGTTTAGTTCGTGTTTACATTTGAATTCATATTTTCAACTATTTGTGAAAAGGTTTTGTTCGGAAATGCTTGTTTTATTAACGAATCGTGAACGCTTTTTAGTTTCGTTTTGAACGTTTTAACGATTATTTTATTTACAGTTACAGGCAGTGGTTAAGAAGGCTACGAACCCCTCCCAAATCTCAGCGGCCGGCCCGAGTAAATTTGTTGTTGTTTCACGTAGAATCGCATCGTGTTGGCCATTCCGCGGCATTCGCCTTATTTTGGAATTGTGCTCCCTGTGTCGCATTGCACCCCGCGTTTGAGCGAGCGGTTGCAGAAATTTGAAGGAATTTCTCAATTTTTTATATTTTTTCGTACTTTGCGATTCATTTTGAATAATCGACTGATTTCAGAAATATTTTTGTTTATTTCTAATGGTGAATATATTTAGGATGTTTGCAGTGTGACAAATTTTCGAATAAAGGTGTCTAACATGCATAAAAAATGGCTTGAAAATGACTCGATTTGGTGGTCAAAATATGGCAAATTGGTTTCACTCTCATTCAAATATCATAATGTTTTTTAAAAAACGAAAACGCTACAAACATAGCTATTTGTCATCCGATTATGTATGCAAAATTTCAATACGATCGGAAACGTAATTTCCAAATGAAGCGGGAAGTACGTTTGTATGGGAGCTAAGGTATCCGTTCTGTTCTTAAGTACTAAAGGGGTAAAACTGGAATTCATTATTCTATTTTAGTTCAGTTTTTCCCTCTTTGGGGGAAACTGGAATAACCCCTAATTAGGAATAACCCCTGAAGAATAAAATATACAATCTACACATAGGTAGTACACAAATAATGAACATCATCAGAATATATTTTCTTTGTTTGTATCTATAATTTAAATTTTAGGCTAGTGCACATAAAACCTAGTTAATTAAGTTTTTAGTTTTTATAATTGACCGAGTGAACGTTAGTGAACAAAGGTGTCTGCTTCAACTAGACATTTTTTCTCTTTGTCAAAATGTCCGTACTCCTCTACGAGTCGTATTTGACAACCAATCTTTACGAAATCTCGTGTACAGATTTTACGAGTTTACAGATTTTTTTTGTCCTCGGAGTTTTTTGAATAAAGGCGTACTTCCCCCAAAAAGGAAAAAAGGGGGCTTTCAAATATCTCCATATTTTTTATTGAAAGGTAACAAAATAATCATAATCCTCATTAAAAATTGGTAAAAATCTGATCAGGATTTTGGCATAAACAAATTTTATTATTTTTATAAAATTTATAAATAATTCTCTCATTTCGTAATTGTTAAAAAAGTTAGTGTTCGCGGGGTCTACTGTTTGCAGAACTACTAGTACTACCGAGGAAGTAGGTTTCCTAGACACGATCCTAGACGTAAAACGTTGGAGTACTCTGTAATGTTTGGTCTGGTTTAATAAATGAATTGAATCATCATCGTCAACCTATATTAGTAAACTGTCGACATAGGCTTCCCTTAATGAGCGGCCATAGCACCCTTTTTTCAGCTGCATCCAGCATTTGCCTGCAGTCTTTGACAGGTTGTCATCACCTGGCCGGAGGGCGTCAGTACGTTTTCCGAGTCGTGGTCCCCACACAAGAACTCGTTTACCCCAGCTGTCGGTTCTTCGCGAAATATAGCCGGCCCGCTCTGCAACTTCAGCTTGCTAATTCTTTGAGATATGAAATAAATTATAATAAGGTTTATGGACTAACTAGCTGCGCCCCGCGGCTTCGCACGCGTTGTTATTATGGAAACATTAAAAGGTGATTTTCATCCCGCGGGAACAGATTTATGGGATAAAAAGTAGCCTATGTTTTATTCCAGGATGAGAATTACTTGTATGCTAAATTTCAGCCAGATCCGTCCAGTCGATTTGGCGTGAAGAAGTAACAAACATCCATCCATACATCCATCCAAAGTTCGCATTTATAATATTATAAAGTGTGAAAAAACACACAGGAACGTTTTCTTGTTCCGTCTGAAAATCTTTTACCAAAAACATCACTTAAATTGTATTAGGCAGGTAAGAACCTGTTCTGCCTAATACTTATATTAGAAAGGTAAAAACCTCCTTAGAGCCAAATCTCATAAAAAGCTAAAAAGAAGAAAACAATCCAAATCCATCTAATTCAATGTACCCTTATCCACATTATCATAAAGTCCATTACGCTCCCACAATCATGGCATCAAATTAAGTACAGACAACTTTATCAATTTATCTCAACATTTCTGCTGGTTTCGCTATTATCAACCACCACATGTTACCTCCCTTTTCCACCCACCCAACCCCCCTTTTCCACCCTCCAAACCCCCATTATCCCCCCTAAACGTACGGAAAATGTACAAGCTTTTGCCACCATTACCTACTCAAACAATTCTCGAATTTAGTACGAAGAGAATACAATTCAAAATGCAGGTTCTTTCAACGCAGAATAATGCAGTAGTTGGTATCAGTTGGTTGTTGGTTTTCGCGAATGTAATGCAATCAAAAGTCAACCGCTCGTCTTCGGGACAAGACTCGTAATTGCTTGATGGGTGATGTATAGTTTCAGCACCTGCGATACCTTGTTTACAATTTAGCAAATTGTGTAAGGATGGTTACCGCTAAAAGGATTTTTTTTTAATATAATAATTGGAGATTTAGAAAGAAAGAAAGAAAGAAATGTTTATTCATAGCCTAAAAAATACACTTTTCTTAATGAAGTTATCCTACACCGTAAAAAACTACAAATAAAACAAACAACAGTAAACAATTTACTGTTAAGCATGTCGCATGTGGTGTTATAACTTCATCACATCACACTATCTCACTAATATTATAAATGCGAAAGTTTGTATGGATGTATGTGTATGGATGGATGTTTGTTACCTCTTCACGCTAAAACTACTGACCGGATCTGGCTGAAATTTTGCACACAGGTAATTCTAATACCGGAATCAAACATAGACTACTTTTTATGCCATAAATCAGTTCCCGTGGGATAAAAATCACTTTTAAACGTTTCCATAGGAACAACGCGTGCGAAGTTGCGGGGCGCAGCTAGTCTTAAATAAAGCTTATGTCACCCGGACACTTCTGGTTCGATTGAGACCCCATTCATCAAAATGGAAGAAGTAGTAGCTTCTCCCATTTTGCGCTGCAGTTCCATACAATGCTGTGCTTTTAAGTATAGCTGTGTGGTGGCTTAGAATTTGCACCACCCCAAATCTTTCCGCGGGTGTCGTAAAAGGCGACTAAGGGATATCCACCAGCTGACGTTGGACCTTAAAAGCCGAGTACATACATAGCGAAATACAATTTTTTTATGATTACAACAAAAAAAGGTAAATATATACGTAATAACTTGTAAACTTGGATTTAAACTCTAAACTTGTAAACTAGTGTTTATCTAACACTATTGAAAGGTCTAATACCTATCAATCCACCTATCGATGTCTATTATATTGAAGCATTATAACCACTCCCAGCTGTGTGGTGCTGAATTAGAATTTGCACCACCCTATCTCTTCCCGCGGGTGTCGTAAGATGCGACTAAAAATATCCACCGGGGCTGGCAGCAGCGCCCCCTGCAGAACAATTGAACCAACAAACTGCGATCCCCAATCCATGCGCATGCCTAGCGTGGGGATTATGGGCATTACCCCCCCATTACATAAACGCCAAAAAGGCGCTTATCAGGAGGAGGCTTGTGTCCAGCAGTGGACCAATACAGGCTGTTGAGGTTGAGGTTGAAGCATTATAACCACACCAGCCAGATTCTAAGCTCGATTAACTGCATTGTCTCGGTCCCAGCTCAATTATCAACTAAATTGGTTCAGCCAATGCGCTGGTTTCGGATAATGGGTTTACATTTGATTACACTTAGTTATCTCCTACAATAGCTTAGTTGAACCTTCATTTTGAGTGTGGTGATTGGAGTTGCTGGTTTGATGCTCGCCGCGCGGTAGAGAAATCAAATAATATCCCAATTTTTTTCATAAATTAATATTTTGTGGTATTGCTAGACATATGCGAAAAATCATAATTGTTTATTATTATGGAAAAACAATGGTTAGATACATTAAATAGTAAAAATATGAAAACGTAGTCATTTGTCAAAGTTTCAAAACATGTGTCGCAGATTAACGACCTCTGTGGCGCGGTGGTCGAAGGTCTGCTTGCGACGCAGGAGGTTGCGGGTTCGATTCCCGCCTCGGGACAAATGTGTGTACGATCTGCAGACATTTGTTCAGGGCGTTCTGGATGTTTTTCTATGTATAATAAAAAAAAAAAAAAAATATATATATCTATCTATGTAGTGTATTGTATTATGTATATCAGTTATCTAGTACCCATAACATAAGCTCTGCTTACCCTTGGGGCTAGATAATGCTGAGTGAATTGTCCAGCATTAATAAATTAATTAATTAATTAAAATGAGGTGGACTGTTTAAAAAAAAAAAAGATGACATGGCTCACCTCCGAAATTAAAGTGGATAGATCTTAAACTTTCGCGATTTGTTAACTTAATTTAATGATAAATAAGGTAAGCGATAAATACCCGATAAATATGTAATCATTAAAGTGGATAGAGTTCTAGTAAAAAAATATAACAAATTTTCTATCTACATTGAGAATAGGTAAGGGGTGATCGATTGGCATTTTTATGAAGAATTTTTTTTTACTAAATATCTCGATATTAGTCCACTTTATCTATCTAGGTACATTGAATTAGATGGATTTGGATTGTTTTCTTCTTTTTAGCTCTTTATGAGATTTGGCTCTAAGGAGATTTTTACCTTTCTAATATAAGTATTAGGCAGAACAGGTTCTTACCTGCCTAATACAATTTAAGTGATGTTTTTGGTAAAAGATTTTCAGACGGAACAAGAAAACGTTCCTGTGTGTTTTTTCACACTTTATAATATTATTAATGCGAACTTTGGATGGATGTATGGATGGATGTTTGTTACTTCTTCACGCCAAAACGACTGGACGGATCTGGCTGAAATTTAGCATACAAGTAATTCTCATCCTGGAATAAAACATAGGCTTTTATCCCATAAAGCAGTTCCCGTGGGATCAAAATCACTTTTATACGTTTCCATAGGAACAACGCGTGCGAAGCCGCGGAGCGCAGCTAGTCTTAAATAAAGCTTATATCACCCATTCATCAAAATGGGAGAAGTAGTTTATACGCTGCAGTTCCATACAATGCTGTGCTTTTAAGTATAGCTGTGTGGTGGCTTAGAATTTGCACCACCCCAAATCTTTCCGCGGGTGTCGTAAGAGGCGACTAAGGGATATCCACCGGCTGCCGATGGACCTTAAAAGCCGAGTACATACATAGCGAAATACAATTTTTTTATGATTACAACAAAAAAAGGTAAATATACACGTAATAACTTGGAAACTTGGATTTAAACACTAAACTTGTAAACTAGTGTTTATCTAGCACTATTGATAGGTCTAATACCTATCAATCCACCTATCGATGTCTATTATGTTGAAGCATTATAACCACTCCCAGCTGTGTGGTGCTGAATTAGAATGTGCACCACCCCCTCTTCCCGTGGGTGTCGTAAGATGCGACTAAAAATATCCACCGGGGCTGGCAGCACCCCCCTGCAGAACAATTGAACCAACAAACTGCGATCCCCAATCCGCATGCCCAGCGTGGGGATTATGGGCATTACCCTCCCATTACATAAACGCCAACAAGGCACTTATCAGGGGGAGGCTTTTGTCCAGCAGTGGACAAATACAGGCTGTTGAGGTTGAGGTTGAAGCATTATAACCACACCACCCAGATTCTAAGCTCGAGTAACTGCATTGTCTCGGTCCCAGCTCAATTATCAACTAAATTGGTTCAGCCAATGCGCTGGTTTCGAATAATGGGTTTACATTTGATTACACTTAGTTATCTCCTACAATAGCTTAGTTGAACCTTCATTTTGAGTGTGGTGATTGGAGTTTCTGGTTTGATGCTCGCCGCGCGAGAAATCAAATAATATCCCAATTTTTTTCACAAATAAATATTTTGTGGTATTGCTAAATCATAATTGTTTATTATTATGGAAAAACAATGGTTAGATACATTACATGGCAAAAATATGAAAACGTAGTCATTTGTAAAAGTTTCAAAACATGTGTCGCAGATTGACGAACTCTGTGGCGCGGTGGGCGAAGGTCTGCTTGCGACGCAGGAGGTTGCGGGTTCGATTCCCGCCTCGGGACAAATGTGTGTACGATCTGCAGACATTTGTTCAGGGCGTTCTGGATGTTTTTCTATGTATAATAAAAAATAAAAAATAAATATATATATCTATCTATGTAGTGTATTGTATTATGTATATCAGTTATCTAGTACCCATAACATAAGCTCTGCTTACCCTTGGGGCTAGATAATGCTGAGTGAATTGTCCAGCATTAATAAATTAATTAATTAATTAAAATGAGGTGGACTGTTTAAAAAAAAAAAGATGACATGGCTCACCTCCGAAATTAAAGTGGATAGATCTTAAACTTTCGCGATTTGTTAACTTAATTTAATGATAAATAAGGTAAGCGATAAATACCCGATAAATATTTAATCATTAAAGTGGATAGAGTTCTAGTAAAAAAAAATAACAAATTTTCTATCTACATTGAGAATAGGTAAGGGGTGATCGATTGGCATTTTTATGAAGAAATTTTTTTTTACTAAATATCTCGATATTAGTCCACTTTATCTATCTAATTTAGGCACAAACTGATTGAGAAATGTTTTCATTAACATTTCATAAACTATAAATGATACATGCAAGAGTAAATAGGTATGGTATTGTAACTGTAACTTCAACCACCTAATTCTTGGACTTACTTTTTGATAGTTCTCTAAAATAAAACTACCTCTCCCATATAAACTAAGTTTTTTTATAAGCTAACATTCCCATAATAATAATAAAACAATAAAACACACACTCACTGACAAGGCTTTTCGCTGATTTTTGTATGATACAACATGAGGTGCGCTAGTTACCTATCTTGCTTTAACAAGAACGCATTCCAATAGGTTAAAACAAGATATAAACATAAAGAAACGTGAAGTTGACCATAAACTAGGCACCAACTGACAGGCCCTATATGGGCTTGCGCACTGTTGACAGATACTTATTTGACGGTAGCCCTAAATGGGCCTAAATGCACTGTTGGGCGGATAGGTGGCAGGGCCGTCGATTGACAATTTGAATGTCAAATGAAAGAAAAACAAACACAACAAAAAAATATGCAAAATTGGCAACACAAACTAGAAACAAGTAGTTTTCCTTTTATTTTAAAGTAAAAAGTAAAGTAAAAAGGCGTTTATTTTGCAACCATTACACATAATTAGACATAGAAAATAGATGGGTACACAAGATAAAGGTTACAAAAAATGACCAACACTCAGCAAATGCTATGGCAGGATGTGTCTGCCAGAGCGCTGGTCTTCCGTGGAGGCCATAGTAAAATGCGTGAGTTACGGCGCAACTCACACAAAAATAATACAATGTTGAAAAAAAATACACAAACCTAAGTAAAACAGAGAAATAAACACATAAATTAAACGGAAATACAAACACACAAATGAAATAGAAAAACAAACAACTAAAATAAATACATTAAGAATCAAATAGTGTACAATTGTTACAACTTTTATGATGGGAAATTTTAATATTAGTAGGTACCTAAAAGAGGTACCGAATGAAAAAACGAACTAGTTGGGGAAGTGGTGAACGGATTGAGTGAAGTCCAAGAACGGTTGCTTACCATAATTAGCATAATATTTTTGAGAGTCAATTAGATATTTTTTTAAACAATTTTTGAAAGTCCAAATCGAGTTACAATTTTTGACTGGTGGTGGAAGGTCATTCCAGCATTTTGTGGCAGCAAATCTAAAGCTGCCACGAAATGCAGCCGTTCTATGCTTTGGACAAATAAGTCGGATGGCGAAACGAACATGACAGCTGGAGAAATGAAGTTTCTCATAAAGATAGACTGGTTGCTTAAATTTGACAAACCCAAACATTAATGTAGCCAGGTGAAGCTTTCGTCGAGACGTCATGTTGAGAAGACCCTTGGCATTGATATAAGGAGAGATGTGACTCCGAGGAGGAATAGGGAAACAGAAGCGTACACATGCGTTCTGAATGCGTTGGGTTAGCTTCTTAGTCCGGGCAAGCATACATTCTCCGAACACGTTGTCCGCAAAGTTCAACTTGGAGAGTATTAGCGAGTCACATAGTTTGATCCGTAAGTCTACGCTTAGATGTTCGCGCACACGATACAAAACAGACAGTCTGTAGAAGCACTGTTGGACAATTTTACATGGTTATACTCAAATTGACGATTGAGACACTGCCATCTATCGAGGAATATGGAACTAACTTTTATTTTATGCAAATCAAAAACCGCTCATTATTAAAAATTACAATCTAATTTAATAATATTTCACCCCGAATTAAAATACGTACCTTATGAAAGCATCTACCATGGAATTCCTTTTGCACTCCGATTTGTTGTATAAAAGCTTTGAGCTTTCTATCTCTCAAAGAGAATAATTAGATTTTCCCCTGCAATTTCCTTTATAAGGATGCGCTTTTAGTGGAAGTGAGAACATGAGTGGAAGCGTATTTTAGGCTACGTTCCGATTTACGCTTTATGCGCTGACGCGCGCATGATGTCGTTTCGTTTCAACTTTTAGCGCGCTGACAGAGCGCACGGCAACGACCACTTCGCCACGCGCCCCTCGAGCGCACGGGAGCGCATGAACTGCCTCACATTTCAAGACAAAGCAGCTCGTGCGTTCCTTCAAATTGTTTGTGAGTGCCGTCTGAGCGTTTCGTTTCATTAATCGCGCCAACGCACACCAACGCACTCAGATGAATCGGGACGGGGCTTCGTGCGCGCATAGCTCGTGCATTGCGTCAGCGCTTTAAGCGTGAATCGGAACGTACCCTGAGTCAAGCGTGTCGGCCAGTGCGCGACATTTTCTAAAGCATCAAAATCGGTCAAGAGTCCAAAGAATCGCTACCCCACCTTAAGCCGCGTTGACACAATCAGAGCCAGCTCGGACCAAGCTCGGACCGAGTGGACTCGTATGAGTAGCTTCATACGAGTGCTATGCTGAGAGTGCTATGATAGCTGTTGATATTATCAAAGTTCACTCGGATCATTATCGTCATTATTTCAATTATTTTTATCAGTCAACATCGAAAAATGACGGATTTAGTGCGAAATAGTATCGGAATTGTCGCAGACTTGCCGATAGAGGAGCTAAGACAGGAAAGAGATAAGAAATCTCGCAAAAGGAAAAGAATTTGGACTCGCTCTTGGATTCTACGCCGCCGACAACAGGGAGCATCTTACAATTTTTTCCGAGAAATTGAACAGGAAGATCCTGCTTCGTATAAGAATCATCTAAGGGGTTGTCCATTAATCACGTGATCTTTTTTTAGCATTTTTTAACCCCCCATCCCCCATTGGTGATACGTAGTGAGGTTTAAGACCACCCCCCCTCCCCCTTCTCAACATCACGTGTATTTTTAGTACCTACAAAGAATCTTCAAAAATTTTCTGAATATTATCTTAATTTAAACACAGGTATAAACTATAATTTTATTTTATTCTGAAATTAAGGACCATAATAAAAATGTCTACACCAGGTTGCAAGTTTTTTTTGATTGCCATAACAATAATAATAAACGAAGAGTGTAATCATAGGAAAAACATGTATTGTACTATGTAGTACATGAATATATTTAATGTATATTGTCCTCGGGCCACGGATTAGCAAGACATTCTTCAATACTAACAACTGGATAGCAAGACGAAAAAATAAATACACGAGATATCTTACTACACCCCCCCTCCCCCCTTGTGTTATTTTCGTGATTTTTATCAAACCCCTCCCCCCCCTTTCAAGCCTCACGTGATTAATGGACAACCCCTAAGACTGAATAATTAACGAGACGCTTGGTTGTTGTTATTAGCCGCCATTTTGTTTTCCAACTCTTATACGAGCTAGCTCGGATGAGTAGAACACGGTCCGAGTCTACTTAGACCGGACGCCGTCGTCCGAGCGCGCTCGGATTAGAGGTTGCCACAATCCGAGTTGTGTCCGAGTACGTATCCGAGCTCACTCGGTCCGAGCTGGCTCTGATCGTGTCAACGCGGCTTAACATGTATCCTATGCGTAGGCATTGAAACAGTTGATCAGTTATTCCGTGATCCTGGCGCATGCAACATGCCAAAATTGGAAAACTCAAAATAACATAAATCATGGTATAGAGGGTGTTCGGCAGACCGTGTGCCTTTTGATAACTGGGGGTAGGTGGAACCAACTGGGATGATTGGCGGCTTTTTTAACCCTGATAGAACTATTACAATAGGTAGGTACCTACAATTAATATTTAAATGAGATTCAGATAGATAAAGCCCCTATGGGCGTAAATAGTAAAAAAGTTAAAATTTTAAAGTAACACGTTTTTAAATAACCCAAAGTACTTACGTACTTCTTTAAGTCTTCAATAGGTACTTACACGATATAATAGAGCAGGTAAGCTACTAACTTCCAAATCTTCAAAAACTTACGTCAAAGTCGCCCTAACTATTCACGCATTAATTTCCAATTACCCCTCTCTCTCTCACCCGCCACCAGCCGCCCGAGTGCGAGCGAGAAAGCCTTGGCCCGAGGCCAAACGGTTAGAGTCCCATAGCGCGTCTTTACGCGACTTTGATTAAGCCATTCTGTTCTGTTTAAATTATTATTGTGCTTGTGATTATGGAACTTGGAAGGAGGTTGTGTTCGTAATTTGAATAGGACGACCTCCTTAGTGGGTAAGCTATTTGCTTATAATGAACCAAGGAGTCTTCACGCCAAAGTCTGAACGCCCACAAGTTTACTAAACTCTGGCTACCTACAATAAGAATTTAACCCTTTGCCACCTGACGTGTTTTTGAGTTACACTACCATCTGACGTCGGTCACAGAGACTGGCGAATTAATTATTCACATTATTCAGTTACGTAGTTATTGTATTCTCTTTGTTATTCAGTTACTATGCAAGCGGCGCGGCGGCGCAACCGTGCGTTCATGTATTTAACGGTTAAATACCATTACGTAATAATACTATTCGCTGTTTAACCAATGCCACCGCCGTCAATGAGACGTCAACGAGAACCAGATGACGGCATCGAATTAGCGATATACCTCCTGTCATGAGTGATGTAAGATCTTTATATTTAACTGCCAGTGGACAGGTGTCCACAGCACAATTTGCCAAATCCTGTGATATTTACTATGGCCACCTGGCCATATTAAATGTCACATACTATGGCCGCAAGTCCACTCCTGGGCCCCGCCAACTGGCCACCGAAGATAGGAGCAGTTCCACTGCTGGAACCGCTGGAATTCGGCCAAAAATTGCGACGGACCGAATGTTTCGGCAATTCAAAACTCGCTTTTCCGCTGTTTGGCTGGTTTTTGTTTTGCCCGTAGGACTTTTCAGACTTTCTGTCACAAAGTCATAGATACATAATTTCATACAGATTTGCGTGAAATTCAAATATTTTTGCGATTTCTAATATTTTCTGAGTTCTACGACGAATAGGGTATATGCATGTGACTCTAAAAAAGCTAATATATTTTTAATATTTTTAATATTTTTTTATATTCTCTATTGATATAGAAATAAATCTGTACATATTATATTTTTGTATTTTAAGATGTTTTTATTGTGAAATTTAACCATTGAAAAGTAGATATTTTAAGTCTCAGCAGCAAAATGTCTTAACGCAACGCTATTGGCACCTGAAGCGTGACGTCATACTTGAACATTTTTGTATGAGCGTGAGGTTTTGACTTTGAGTCAGCTTCTCAGCGCAGCTGCGACCCGGGTGATCCGTTGAACCGTTACGTCACAAAATGCTAGGGCTAAAATGGCAGCGTTTTTATCAGCCGAAACTGAGTGTAGTTTTGCTTTTTGTTTTTTACCTCAATAATGTTTTTTTTTGGCTGTTATATTTTTTTTAGGTTAATGTATTAACCTAAATAATCGAAAAAAATAATAAAAAAAATGTATATCTATCTAGTTTTCCATATCTAAATAATAATTTCCGACAATTCCGTTCCGACATTTCTATTTTAATTCTAAAAACGTTTTATAAGAATCAGGTAATGAATACCTATTTGCGTAGGTATCAAGAAAATTTGAGTATCAAGAAAAGCGGAATAAATAGCCGTGGTACCTCCCCGGGCGAATTAACAAACAGAGCTACTTCCTTACAATCAGACAACATGGCAAACATTGCTAACAAGTCTAGAGCAAGTTTCCTGCTCAATACGCAACAAATTAGACTCAGCGTTGGGAATAGAGGTTGAACCATACTTGTCTTAGACCTCGCGTACCTCTTTTATTTAACCTTTAACAAAAAGAAGGATATTATAGGTACAGGAATTGAGAACCTCCTCTTTTTTTGAAGTCAGTTAATAAAGAGAAAATTTTTGATTGTTATTTTATTTCTTTGTCTGTTTTGATTGTAAAAGGCTCCGAAATTACGGGACAGATTTAAAAAAAATCTTCCATCAGTAGAAAGCTTACTTTTCAGGGAGTGACATAGGTTATATTTCATCCCGGAATTCCCACGAGAACGGGAACTACGCGGGTGAAACCGCAAGGCGCTGCTAGTAGTGCAAAAGTTCAATCGTAAGTCGTGAAAGATACAACCTTTGCTTTACTCACACCAGAGAATACAGCTTCTCAGCGCAGCTGCGACCCGGGTAATCCAATCATTACTGCTATCCAATTTCAAGAAATATCCCGGAAGTTACTGCATTTCCTTTTCCAGCTGTTTGCAAGTTCATTGAGGAACGGATCAGAGTTAGAGTCAAATCGTTTATTTCATAAGACTTACAAAATAGCACTGAGACGAGTCAAATTGTTACTATATAAACAGCTTGATAAATAGTACTATCAAATAAGAAATAAGGTGCAATTGACTCTAATTCACTTCAATTTTTTGTCCATTAACGGAAGAAGTGAAAAAGAAACCACTAGCAAGTTTATCGCTTATCAATTAATATAGTCTTTGCGTATCTAAGTAACACGACTAATTTATGTTCTTACATACTATTGTCGGTGTGGAACTGGGCGACATCCGGCCAAGGAGTTCAGTTGCTTCAGATGGAAGGTTGTTAAAGAATCTTACGCAATTGCTCACAAATGATTTCCCTACCTTTCGTAATCTATATGATGGGATGTGTAATTTGTTCTTGTTTCTTGTATTTTTATAGTGATCACACCTTTTCAAAAAGTTATCTCTGTTTTTGTGTGTATACTTTAGATTTTCATAGATGTATTGCAAAACTACTGTAAAAATATTTATATTTTTTTAAATAATTCCCTGAACGATTTGCGTGGATTTAATTTATAAGTAGCGCGTACCGCCCTTTTTTGAAGAACAAAGATAGTCTGGATGTCAGCTGCCTCTGTAAAGGTAGCATGGGCCTTACCATCAATTTCTATTTAGAAAGATCTATAATAAATAAAAATAGTAGAGTACTCTCCAGAGTTTATAGACAGAAACATTACATAAAAAAACATTTACCTACTGAGTTTTTAAGCCATAGCCTGTTTAAAGAGCACTAAATTTTAATTTACCCCTACTGAGCCGCAAAAATTATCAGTAAATAAATTCAAACAAACTGTCAAAAATTTACTATGCAAAACGGCTTACTATAAAATATCAGATTATATATGTAGAGGATAAAAAAGCTTGGGTCGGATTTTGCTTCAACTCGAAAAATAACAACTAACAGGCTAAAGCTTTCTTCGTCGTTTCTTTACTTTAGTCTACATACCGAAGCTATCGAAATCAAAAATACCTAAATAATTTACTGTTTTTATGGAAATAAAGCATTTTTGAGTTTGAGTTTGAGTCACATACTCGTATTTAATATTTCACATTAGGGCTATCAACAAGAGTTTACTTTTTTACTACTCTAGGGTTTATGTATCCTTAAAACATTATTACATGTTTTATTTACGTTTCAAACCTTACCATAGATGTTGCCATTTTTAGTGCAACAATAAACACCGTTATATTTTTATATTTTTTTAAGATAAGTATAATAAGGAAGATTAAACTGGAAAAAGCAAAACTGGTCGTTCATTTATCATGTGAGGTTGTTTAGCAACTTTGTAATTCCTTTTCCTCCCACGTATCACGTGGGTTGAGGTTTTAGAGTACCACCCAAAATCATGTGTATTATTTGTAGAACTTCTAGACAACTAGAATTCTAAAAAAATAATACTGTGATAAAAGTATAACGGAGTAGGCATTTGATCTGTCTCACTTGTGGCATAATTTGATAAAGACAGTTGAAAATTAGGTAATAGTGCTCTGAAAAACATACATAGATGGGCCTCTAACTACACGAATCGCAAGGCGGTTTCAACATAGTTTCTAGCGACGTTCCTGGGGGCCTATTTTAATTCTCCACCACGCAATTTCGTGTTGGACACGGAATTAGAGTACCAATTAGCACGAAAAAAGGAAACGTAACAATCGATCGGTCGTGATTTAATTCGCTGCCGCCCTGTGTAGTATCATCAAAACTTTAAACAAGCCATAAGCTTATTTGATAAAAAATCAACTTATCCTCATTCTGTTGAAAATATTATACTGAATTTTACGATCAAAAAAAGAGTCGTTCGGCAACTCGCCCCATGAATCTTGTTCCAACTAGTGTGACTTGACGAATCGTGAAAAAGCTATACTCTTCGTTCTGCAACTCACACCACTTTTTTACATCGACATTTATTAAATACTAGCTGCGCCCCGCGGCTTCGCACGCTTTGTTCCTAGGGAAACGTGTAAAGGTAATTTTCATCCCACGGGAACTGATTTATGGGATAAAAAGTAGCCATGTTTGATTCCAGGCTTAGAATTATATGTATGAAAAATTTCAGCCTGTAAAGTTCAGTAGCTTTGACGTGGAGAGGTAACAAACATCCATCCATCTAACCATCCATACATCCATACAAACTTTCGCATAGATTATTTATTTGATTTATTTATTTTATTACTTTATTGCACACAATTATAAAAAAAGTACACAAATGGAGGGCATAATCCCGATGGCATTTTCTACCTGCCAACCACACAAGGTCAAAAACAACAAAAAGGCGTGCTTAAACTAAGACATAAACTTACTATGAGCAGCGATAGATTGATGTGTATTACAATTAACCGTACAACCAGTGTTAAAAAACTTGTAAGTGGTATGGTTCTCACACAATCCCTTTGTTCCAGCAGCGATGAGACCCGCGACGCGGACGGACGGACGCGTTCCGAGTCCGGCGACGTGGACTCCGTGTACCACGTGCGGGGCGCGCTCAACGACCGTGCCACGGTAATTACCTCTATACATGTTTATTTATTATTATACAGGGTGCGGCAAATTTTGCTGTTTTATTTTGAAGAAAAAAATATTGGCATTTTTAGTTTTTTGAAAAAATGTACGGGTCGCCCAAAAAATGACATTTGTCAATAAAAAAACAAGTTGGTCTTAATCGACTCTATTTCCAACCAGGAACACTTTTTCCAAAGTAGTATACCAAATCAAATCGTAAGTTTGGGCAATAATTAAAAAAAATCAATTCCCATACATTTTCTATGAAAACACGAGTAAGTGAAAACAACAATGCCAGTAACTACTTTTTTAAGTTGGTGGGCTAAATTTGAAGGGATATCATTTTGGCATATTTTTTTTATTAAAAATTAAGTAGGTTAAAGTTCCAGATCAAAATAAGAAACATACCTACCTAACTACCTTTTCGACAAACGTCATTTTTAATAGAGTTTAAAAAAAAACAAAATTGTTTAATTGTTTTGTAAATAACAAAACAAACTCGTATGTAACTACTTTTTTAAGTTGGTGGGAAATTTTGAAGGGATATCATTTTGGCATATTTACTGTGATAAATAACATGATTTTAATTTTAAAAAATATTAATGATATGCCTTCAAATTAGCCTACCAACTTAAAAAAGTAGTTAGGTACATACGAGTTTAAATTAGTTTGCGGATTTGATTCCCGCCTCGGGACAAATATGTGTACGATCTGCAGATATTTGTTCAGGGCTTTCTGGATGTTTTCTATGTATAATAAAACAATATTTATCTATGTAGTGTACTGTATTACGTATATTAAATAAATAAATAAATAATGTTGGACAATTCACACAGCATTATCTAGCCCCAAGCTAAGCAGAGCTTGTGTTATGGGTACTAGATAACTGATATACATAATAGGTACATAATAAATTAGTTATCTAGTACCCATAAGTTCCCATTCCCATGGGAATTCTAGGATAAAATATAGCGTATCTCCCTGAAAAGTAAGCTTTTTAATGGTGAAATATTTTTTTTAATCAGTCCCGAAGTTTCGAAGCCTTTTAAATACAAACAAATTAATAACAAAATCTTTATAATAGTGTAAATAACGTTTTGGGTTACATATACATTCATATAATAGGTATTGAAAAAAACTATAATAATGATAATGAAACTTAATAAATTGTCTAATTCAAAATAAATATTAAAACATACTATGACCAGGACCGAACTCACGACTCGGACTCCGAGAGTAATTTCGCAGATGATTATTGTGTGATTGCATTTCCGTCGCAGATTCAGAGAGAACCGGTAAACTTACCCAAATCTTATTCTCCCAAAGCTGATTCGCTATATCCCCCCCCCCTCTTCCCCCCTCTCAGCCTCTCACACCGCATTAGGCCGGGCGCCGCTAAACTTCCAAGACTAAGTTTGACTGCTCGTTTAATTGGGGCTTTAAACTTTTACTCAATGTGCTATTTTCATATTCACACGAAACGTCATGCAGCTGGATTTTACAGTTACTCTTGTGTTTCTGAAGGAATTTGGTAAAATAAAATAAATAAATTATTATTGTTGGATAATTCACACGGCATTATCAAGCCCTAAGCTAAGCAGAGCTTGTGTTATGGGTACTAGACAACTGATATACTTTATACAATACACTACGATAGATATTTTGTTATTATACATAAAAAAACATCCTGAACGCCCTGAACAAATATCTGCAGATCGTACACAAATTTGTCATGTGTTGTTTTCATGCACGCCAGGTTCGTACTCTAGGTATAAAGTTGTCTTAGTGGTTATAAAATGCATAAAAAAACTAAAACGCTACAATGATTTCGGGTTCGTAAAAATCATTAGTTACTTAAAATTAATGAAGTAAAAATCATTTATTTCAGGTTCATAAATTGCTCCAGAGATAGATAAAATATATAAATAATACACATTAGAATACACAATTACAAATTTCAAAATTAAATGCTCAAACAGTACTAATGAAATAAAATAAAGTAAAACGTCGTTATAAAAATATCGTCGCAATAATAATTAAATACGATCGCAAATTAATGTTATATTAGAAGTAGTCAAATAATATCAATTTAATCTAATCAATTTAATAAATATTAAATAGTAGATTCGACGAAAACAATTCTTAAGCATGCAAGCGTTTATAAGAAAGCGCAAAGGTTTAGGAAATTTTGAGTGTCAATCCTAACAGATTTCTTACAGGAAATTAATTAATTCACTGACATAAGGTACGTAACTCAAATAATAACAAACAATTCTTAGAAACTCGTCTAAATTCCGAACCAATATCTCAATCGATAACCACAATGAACCACAAACCAGCTGGCATTCCAGCCGGAATGTTGGCGACCACAGACGTGCCATTGCATAGCTCGATAGATCTGCCAAACCATCCTAGTTTCGGCTAAAGACATTGGAGCTAGAAGTCCGAATATTCGTAACTTCAATATTGATAACCAATATATTTTACGGTATTATTGTAAACTATATCGCCCACTGCTGGACGCAGGCTTCCCCCTGATAAGCATCTTATTGGCGTTTATCTCCTGGGGATAAACCCCATAATGTCTACAATCCCCACGCAGGGCATGTGGGTTAGGGATCGCAGTTCGGTGGTAAAATTGTTCTGCAGGAGGCGTTGCTGCCCGCCCCGGTATCCCTTAGTCGCCTCTTACGACACCCGCGGAAAGAGTGGTAAAATTCTAAGCCAGTACTACACAGTTACTTATAATATTATTGATTATTGTAAAGGCAGTGTTCAAAAGTAGAAATTCTATTAATATCTCCATTCAAATAGAAATGCGACGACGTTTCTGTGACGATACCATTCTCTCAGTCAAGCAATTGGTTAGCCGAATAGGGCCTAACCTTCGAAGACATAGTATGACAAAATAAAACAACCTAAACCTCAACCGAATGTGCTTATTATTTTAACAATGAAATTTCGACCGTTGCATAGACCTCACTATTTATTTATTTTTATTGCATTTATATTTATTTGGAAGACAAACAGTACCTACATCTATACTATGTATACTAATATTTTAAAGAGGAAAGATTTGATTGTTTGTTTGTATTGAATAGGTACCGAAACTACCAAACCGATTAAAAAAAATCTATTATTATTAAAAAGCTTAATTTTCAGGGAGTGACATTCTGTAATTATTTTATTCCGGAATTCCCACGGAAACGGGAACTACGCGGGTGAAACCGCAAGGCGCAGCCAGTTATTTTAAATCTCATCCAAATTCGAAAAGATAGTATAAAAGTATATAATAGGATCGACGAAGCCATATTTTGCTTACGCTATCAATCGTCATTTCCACTGATTTGCCCGAGGTTTCCTCGAAGTTATGAGAAGTTATTAGACGAATTCAATTTACGCAATACCTCTCATTCATAGTAATTTGCGTCTACCTACACGATGGGTAAAGAAGGGGTGGAGGGGGGATCCACTCTCTCAATGTCCAACTTAGAAACAGTGAATTATATTTACGGCTAGAATTGCGAGCTTCGAGTTCGACCCTTTATCAAAGGTTGTTAGCAATTGTTGCAAAGTGCGAAGTTGGTAGTGATTTCTTATTTAGCGGATATAAAGTGGGGTGAAATTTGTTTAAAGTTCTGCGAACCTTCGTTCTGCGGTATTCGAGTAGTAAGTAGGGGAAGTACGTACAAAATGACATACTGTTTTGTATTTCTTTAATAACTTTTTTATTTTTATTACTAGAACCGTACAATTTTACAATCATAAACTTTACTTATTTATTAATAGAATATACATGCAAAATCAACAATAAAACAATAAACAAATGAAAATAATTAGCCTTGAACAGAGATCAATGAAAAACCATTTTGTCCATATAGCATGGACAAAATGGCATAGACTTAATGGGTAAAATGGCATACTTTAAACTAATATTTATTTGTGCTTTATTAAACACATATTGCGCAAATAAACTTTTTGGTTCTCTTGGGCAAATCCGCACATTCAGCGTGGGCCCAAAGAGAACAATTTATGCACCGTAGCCAACCTTCTCCGGGTCTTGAGCGCGAAAACAAGTCATTGCAGTAAATGCAAGCACAGTCATCATTTTCGTCCTGCTGGGTCCCGAAAGGTTCTTCTTCACTGTCCGATTGAAACAGGTTCTTTGTGACCTTTTTCTTTCTCTTGTTACAGAGAGTGAGATTTTTTGTAACAGCCTTATTCTTGACCTCTTGCATATTTGGAGTCGATGTCAAAATTGTGTAAGATTTTTGAGTTTTTGGCTTTCGTTTGCCTTGGACACTGATAAATCTTCCTGTCGGAATCGGCGATAATACTTCTATTGGAACAGCCAACGAACTAGAAGAAGGACCAGGTTGATCAGGTTGGTTGGGTTGTTGGTGGGATGGTCCAGGTTGGATGTTTTCAAGTGGCAAGATTTGAGGTTCAATTTCAAGATCTGGAATCGGCTCAGGGTTTGTTGTGTTTGAATCAACGTTATCTGCTGCTGAAGTGCCGGATGTTTCTTGTTCTATTGGTATGTTTGTGGTCTCTGCTGGGGCAAACATATAATCAGGAAATACATCTGGATTGACTGGCCAAAGGCCAGTGGTTTTGAAGCCATGACACGCATTTTGAACAGTCGCTGTTTTTCCATTCGGCTTTAGTATTTTGTTGTGCTCTAAAGCATGACGACGTAGGGTGCTTTGTGGAACGCCGAAAGTTTTAGCTGCCAAAAGCCAGCGCATTTCCTTATTTTTGACAGCATTTATAGCTTTTTTCATGGATTCTTCGCTCCAACTTTGCCTATCTGTCGTCCTTGTGAAAGCGCGCGGCATTTTTTCACATGTCAATTACCTGCAAGTTGTAATATAAAAAGTATTTATTAGTTATTATAATAATGTTAAAGAAGAATTAAAATTTTATATCTGGATAAATTTTATAAATGGCATATATATGTCGCAGCCGGAACGTAGAATTAGCCCGTTTGTAAAACGGCTAGGCCGTTTACAAAACGGCGCCATTCAGCTAAATGCCTAGGCCGATTGTAGAACGATAGGTGAAATCAACGTTTTACAATATGGCTGATCATCTGAATTAGCCCGTTTAGGGAATGGCTAGGCAGTTCACCGTGCTTAGGCCGATCGTCAAATGAATATAACTGTTTCTGTGTACGAGGCTCCGTCTGTGCAGAATCTACAGTTACCTACATATTATATTTTATTACCGGCTATGACATCAATTATCTGCCAAGGAAAGTTGCTTAAAAATTGGGTTCGGAGGTTAGCTCAAACAGAGACAGCGATACCTACCTACCTACAGTGAACACAATTTTAAAAGTTGGTCGTTTGGTACCTACCGTGCATACCATAACATGCATTTAAACAGCTGTTACTTTATCTTTACTACATCCTCAACCTCAACAACTTGTACTGCTAGACGCAGACTTCGCCTGATTAGTTCCTTATTGGCGTTTGTACCATGAGGGGTAATGACCATAAACTTCACGCCTGTGCTCCACGCTTGGCATAGGGATTAGGGATTGCAGTTCGGTGGAAAATTGTTCAGCAGGGGCGCTGCTGCAAACCCTCGGTGGATATCCCTTGGGGTGGTGCAAATTCTAAGCCAGCACCACACGGCCACATTATTACATTACCTACCTACTTCAATTTTATTGAGGTATATTAAAGATTAGATTTTACAGAAGCGAAATTTTATGCACTGATTTTCATTATTAAATAATATTATTAATAATCTGAGGCACTGTGACACTACTATGGGATTCAAATAAAATACGTTTTACTTTAATCCCATAAAATACATTTCTTTAGTACCTACATTTCAGTGTTCTGAAGTTTGGTTAGGAAATATTTAGGCAGGTATTTCTCGCCATTACTACTAATTATACCATTACTAGTAATCCACGGTATATATTATACCATTACTAGTAATCCACGGTATAAAAAGATATAGCCGTTTTACAATCGGGCTAGGTTTGAGTCAGCCAAATCGTTGAACGTTGAGCGTTTTACAATTGGCCTAGCCATTTAGCTGAATGGCGCCGTTTTGTAAACGGCCTAGCCGTTTTACAAACGGGCTAATTCTACGTTCCGGCTGCGACATATATATTATGGACAAAATGGCATAGGTATGCCATTTTGTCCATAATATATATATGCCATTTTGTCCGTACAGGGCTGTTTATACCTAAAAGCCCAAAAATTATTGAAAACTAAAGTAATTCATTAAATCAAAACACAATAACTTAGGCAAAATGTCAAGGAATGCAAAAAATACGTTACCAGAAAGTTTCAAACCAAATCACTTACCAAAACTTTAAAAACTCTTCGCAGCGATAAAAAACTCACAACAACCGAAAACTTGTTTATGATGACTGAGTGAAAATGACTGCACTGACAATGACAGTATTTTGACAGCTCACTAATAGACAAATAAGGCACGCACTGTAATTGCCAGTATGACTAGAAAACCCGCCAAATTTGAAATACAGCAGGTATGCCGTTTTACCCGTATATGTCATTATGTACGTACTTCCCCTACTTCCTGCCAAATTATTTAACTGAGTCAGAAGTCAGAGTCAAATCGTTTATTTCTTCAGACTTACAAAATAAGCACTTAGACAAGTTAATTTTTTACTATATAAACAGCTTGATAAATAGTTATTACTATCAAACAAGAAATACGGTGCAATTGACTCTAATTCACTTCAATTTTTTGTCCACTAGCGGAACTATCAAAGCAGGGTAAAGAGTGAATCTAACGCCCGTATACTCAAACGTATTTCAGATTTAAGCATGTCTCAAGTAGCGATTTTTTGACAGTTTCCAAAGAAAATCTGTCAGAAATTCTTCACTTGAGACGGGCGTTTATATCTGAGTTTCGTGCGTTTGAGCATTCGGGAGTATGTCCTTTAGCACTGTACTTTACTTTTTGTACTAACCAAATGTTGCCAAATTCTTTACTGGACGATGGATATCTGAAATAATGCCAGCCGAAAGCGTAAACAATCTACAGGTAACTCAACTGATATATCAATACCGGTCGGAAGCAAAACATAAAAACATGAATTAGCTAAAGAAAAGATGAGTGAAATTAGGTGTTAAATCCATATCTGAATCAGATGAACTTATTGTAATATCTCAGCTAGAGTCCGTTTAAAAGGAGAAGCGTCCTAGGAATTGAGATCGCTCGTGTGCCAACTTTTGTTGGGTTGACAACACTGCTCTGTCGTTGCAGTACTTTACAGTACGACTAAAAGTGTTAGTTCACCGTAACACCATGACGCTTCTCTTTTTGAATAGACTCTATAGAGGTACGGAAGTATAGACAAAAGTCTACAACTCGAAAAAACAAATGAAGATTGGATTGCTTTCCTGATTTTTATCTCATACCTAAGTAGTCTAGTGCCGAATGGTAGAATAGCGAGAGCTATTCTAATGGTAGAATAGCGAGAGCTATTCTACCATTATATCTACCTACCATGACTATTCTGATTCTATTACTTTCATCCCGTGTCTCAGGCAACTTCCAACCTACTTTTCGAGAATCAGTAAAGAAAAGAGTAGGTAATAAAAAGTCACAACAATGGTTGTGTAACACATCGAGTGTCCATGAGTAGGTAGGTACAGGTACATACTATGTAATAACCGGTCATCGTAAATATTATGCCTAATCCTAATTATCGGATAAATACCTCAATCATTACACAAATAACAGCCACCGGCCTAATGCTCGATAATTAATTCCTGTAATGTTGGTAAACGAAGGAAACTCACAATATCGGTTTATTTATCTAACCAATTTATTTTCCAATGTTTGCTTTGAATTATCATCAAATGTCGGACTGGTAATGCAGTCTCAATTGAACAAACAGTATTAAATCCGATGTTTATTTGATATCGATATAGGTATTTAGTGAAGCATCCACCTACTTCAGTGTATCGGAATGCCAGATTTTAATAGAATATTGGATTGTTGTTGAAGTAATACGAGTAAGTGCCTGATGCCGAATGTATCAAGACTATTCGAATAATTATAATTGCGATAGGTACTAATCCTATTCCATAAAATACTATTTCATCCCCCCATCTAGGAAGGAGTATAAATTTTTTCTCGTCGATATCTGAGTGCAAAATCCATTTTTATCAGATAGAGGATAAAGTAAATTGAATTTAGAACACCATGTGCACTAAGTTTGTGATTTCAAAACATCACTAAATTTATTTACTTCTACCTCGAGTGCTTAGATTTTTTGAACGCGTGATCTTTCGATTCCCTCGCTAACGCTCTGGATTCTAAATTTTGTTGTAAAATGTTAGGATCCTTCGCGATTGAGCACGCGGTTAAAAAGCAACTTTGCACTGGTTCTATAACAAATAACTATTCTTTACGTTAATTCGACTCACGATGAAATGCTTACCTCACAAGCCTATTATCGTTCTATTATTATTTTTCTATTTCCTTTATGTGGCTTTTGTGTCACTACGGTCATTATAGGTCTATTGTGATCGCCACTGTGTGTTCAGCCTCGAAGCAGCGGAGTTTATAGTTCGCCAGAAACAAACCGTTCAGGTCACTGGCCAATATTGGTCAACTGCTGGACGTAGGCCTCCTCCTGATAAAGTGCCTCCTCAACCTCAACAGCCTGTATTGGTCCACTGCTGGACGCAGGCCTCCCCCTGATAAGCGACTTCACCTACCTTGATAAGTGCCAATGCACTTACCTCGCCGCCCACGGGAACTGATTTCTGGGATAAAAAGTATCCTATGTGTTATTTCAGGCCTAGAACGACCTGTATGGTCAAGGGGGGTAAATTTCAGCCCGATCAGTTCAGTAGTTTTTGCGTGAATGAGCAAAAAACATACATACATGTTTACAAACTTTCGCGTTTATAATACGAGTATTAGTAGGTTCATGGTTGTGCTCATTCTATTTTAATCTTACATCCATGTTTCGTAAAACAAATGAATTTGAATTTGAATATTTAACCCTATATGCAGACCAAAAAGAAAATTATAATACTTACTGGTAAAAAAGTGTTTTACCAAACTGGCTAGAACACAGCTACACTACATTCATATTCATACACAGATATAACAAAGCAAATCTTCATTACATTCCCACTGATCTTTATAACCAGATAATAGAGTTTATTTTCGCATAATACTATGAAACAAATGGTGAACGGGGTGAGTTGGAAAGAGGCCAGGGCGATCATTTGGCATAGAACGTCGATATTGAAGTATCGTGTAGGGCTTTAGTTATATAAAATTATAAAAAAAGAAAATCTTTTTATTGCAGTCATTGACTTATTAAAAAGGGAAGATGAGGTACTGGTTTCTCAAAGGTGGGACCTCAAATTGTGTAAAATTGTGAGCTCCCACCTCAGTCACCGTCTGACCGGCGGCACGGGCGGTCGTGATTCGCGTGAAATATTGTTGTCTCGGTCTTACTTCGGTCTTAGATACGTCTTTCCGTCTTTGTTCTTCTTTGTATTGCACAAGACTGGAATTATAACTGTGGGCGTATGTGTTTGCGTGTAGTTGTAACACATGCCAATTTTTGAGTAATCGCTGGGAGAACGTAACCTATCTTCCCTTTTTAATAAATCAATGGTTAAACTAGCTGTGTGGTGCTGGCTTAGAATTTGCATCACCCCAATTCGTCCCGCGGGTGTCGTAAGAGGCGACTAAGGGATTTCCATTGTGGGGCGGGCAGAGCGCCCCCTGCAGAACAAATCTTCCATCAAACTGCGATCCCCAATCCGCATACATAGCGTGGGGATTGTGGGCATTACTCCCCATGACAGAACAGCCAATAAAGGCGCTTATCAGGGGGATCACCTGCGTCCAGCAGTGGACCATTATAGGCTGTTGAGGAAACTAAATAAATCTATTATCTATCCATCTACCTGTTCCAGTGCTGGGCAAGATCCTGTCCCAAAGTGACCTTAAACTACAGTATCCTTCTCCTAAACTTGGTGTTATCATTAAAGATATTATATTGTACTAGCTGCACCCCGTGGCTTCACACGCGTTGTTCCTATGGAAACGTTAAAAGGTGATTTTCATTCCACGGGAACTGAATTATGTTATAAAAAGTGGCCTATGTTTGATTCCAGAATTAGAATTATCTGTATGCAAAATTTCGACCAGATCCGTCCATTAGTTTTCGCGTGAAGAAGTAACAAACATCCATCCATCCATCACATCACATCACACTCATATAATAATATGCGAAAGTTTGTATGGATGGATGGATGGATGGATGGATGTTTGTTACCTCGTCACGCCAAAACTACTAAGCTGACCGGGCTGAAATGTTGCACACAGGTGATTCTAATCCTGCAATCAAACATAGGCTACTTTTTATCCCATAAATCAGTTCCCGTGATAAATCAGATAAAAATCACCTTTAAATTTTTCCACATTTATGATGGGCGCAGCTAGTCCATCCAGATATCCATACAAACTTTCGCATTTATAATTATTAGTGAGATTGTCATCTTCCGCAGTACTACCGTCAAGCCGACGCTCCCCGTGGCTGGCCTGCCATCAGAGCCTGGTGTCTGGCGTGGTGGCACTCCGGACGAGAAGACACTGAGGATACGGAGGAGACCGAGGATCCGTCAGAGGCAGGATACGCCACGCCCGTGTCCGTGGAGACGCCTCTACAAAGCTCTGTGTCAAGGTAATTCAACTTAAGGCGTATACCCGAGCCAATATAACAGCGATACCTATTTTATACTAGCTGTTGCCCGCGGCTTCGCACGTGTTGTTCCTATGGAAACGTTTATAGGTGTTTTCCCGGCAATTATTAGATTTTTTCTCGCCGTAAAAACCATCCTTGAACTTCAACGAACATTTAAAAAAAAAATCAGCAAAATCGGTCACGCCGTTTTCATGTTATGTCGTAACAACGGAAAACGGGTTTCATTTTTATATATAATATAGATTTTAACGTTTATCATAGGAATTTTTAAAAATCCTACGTTCAGTTTATGGTTTCTATATATTTTTTAATACCTCTGTTATAATTTTATCTTATATAGTTTAGGAGGAGATGCGAAAATAGACTTTGGTGGCCAAAAAGCGCAACTTCGTATCTCTGCCTAAGCTTTACAAAATGAAACTATTACAGAGGCATTAATAAATAACTTATAATAGATACCACAAACAGAACAATTTATTTTTAAAACTTGCTGCGTTTAACGTAATAATAAGATACAATAATTGGGGGCGCAACTTTCACTGGTGTATGGGCCTTAAGAAAACAATATAGCACAGGGTCATGGGGGCAAATCGATTTGACGCCCAGCATACTATGTTTAATTTAGAGAAATAAAAGATATTCTATTCTTATTCTATAAATCAAGTCCCATAAATTTTCGGCATCGACGGGAATCGTACCCGCGTCGTCCCTTTAGATTTTTGGGACTTTATTTGTTTTCTTATGAATTTACCCTTAGTGTGAAACTATTAATAACCAACTAAAATTCTTTACATTTTAAGTAAAAGCGACACCTGAGACCTGGTATGTAAGGTTACCTAATCTATGTCTATGGCAGAGCAGGCCTATTATTATAATATTGCTGGACTATTTTCCAGCATTATAAATTAAATTTTTCTTTTATTTACATTAACGGTTTCTAGAACGCAGATCATCTTCATAATTATCTAATCAATGATCAAATCTCTAATCAAGAGTCATGTGGGTTGCCCCTTTACATGAAGTTTTAACGATTACGTACTTTGTTTTTGAACAGAGATTTGTTGACAAGTCTGTCAAATCGTTAAAGAAAATCTCTTATCAAACATGAAAATGGGATTCTGGAACGCTAATTATACATTCTTCTTTGGCCAAGCTCTTGTCAAATCAATGATCAACTAATATGTGATTTTGCTTTTTTGTTTAATCAGCATTCGTGCAACCCTGAGCAGTGTGTCAAGCTCGTGTCAAGTTAATTACCTTGTCAACTGATTTGGGATTTGATTAGCGTCCGAGAAACCAGCTGTTAGACTCTGTATCATAAATGTGTAATAAAGTGTACCTACACGATATGTTTGTTACACAGATGTACATCACTGAACGTCATCAGGGACCCATACGCATCACGCGCCGGCTCCGCTGGGAACAGCGATGGAGGCTCTTCCCCCCTCCGCCGCACATACGACCCAATCAACATCCCATCAGCTCGCGACAGCCGCTCCCTTCCCCCCAACACCAGAATCAACTCCGCAGCATCACCGGCACTCAAGGCTACCTCCGCAGACTCCGTCTACACTATCGTCATCAAATTACCAGATGCTAATACAGAAAGGGCCACAATAAAGATGATAACAGAAGACTCCCCACCTTCCGTCAGCAGACCACATTTCCGACCAACGCGAGGAGACTCAGAGCTGAACCTCCACCCGGCTGGACACGCGAACTTAACGAGGAGAACGTCAGCGATCCAGGACGTGAGAATACCATTGAACGCAAAGATAATCCCTAAACAGTTGATGGGGAAAGGGTTCACAGCAAAGCAACCGCCGCCGAAAGAGAAAAAGAAAACGCAAGACTCGAAAGCTGCCAAAACGTTATCAGCAATCTTATTGTCGTTCATTTTAACTTGGACGCCGTATAACATCCTGGTTTTGTTGAAACCACTCACAGCTTGCACGAAGTGTATTCCTGATGAGTTATGGTCGTTCTTTTACGCACTATGCTACATCAACTCAACCATCAACCCAGTCTGCTACGCTCTGTGCAACCAGGCGTTTAGGAATACCTATGTCAGGATCCTGACTTGCAAGTGGCATAACAGGAATAGAGAAGCCATGACAAGAGGAGTGTACAATTAATAGTGTGTGTTTCCAGGTACCAAAATATAGATTGCCCAATTTTGGTACCTTCTCAGTGATCTCAGTGGCCAATTTAAAAATGTGGACTAAATTTAAAACTAATAATTAAACCTGTACCTTATTAGTTAGTAAAGAGTCGTTTCGTTTAATTAGGAGCATTTTTTTGTTTTGTGATTTAATCATCCCGTCCATTTGTAGATGTATGATTTTGTAGTTTCAACGCGTGGACTGTCAAGGGTTGTTTATAAGCCGTTTTTCGTTATTTCGAATGGTGGAACCGGTTTCCGTTTCTGTTATGCTCAAATATTCTGTCGTAAGAAAAATAAAGTTAAAATGAACCTAAAAGCCAAATCTGTGAATAGCTTTATAAATTGTGAATTGTATAGATAAATAATAATGGTAGTTTTTTCGTAAATTTTAGTCGATGTGTGATTTTCTAGTCCCAAACTTTTGAGCTTTTAGGGTTAACGTGAGCTCAGTACTCGATTATTTCCTGACTCAATGAAGAAAATAGGTTTTGATCATAATATTTTCTGGGAACTGAGATTGTGTGCCAAAAACTTCACTTCAAATTATTGTGTTAGTTACTTAAAAGACCAATTCGATGTTTACTTATTCTTAGTAATAATCGATGTTCCTTAAGAGAGAACCATGCGCCTTGTATATGTGTTATTATGTATGTTCCAACTTTCTATCATTTAAGTAAGTTTTCTAATTATAGGAGTTCTAAGCAATATAATATATTTATCTTTGTTGTCGTCTTAATTGTAAGGATACGCGTTAACCTTTAATTGTAATTATAATATTATTTAAATTCATTCACGAGGATATTTTCTCAAAAACTAAATACCATACAACGACTCTAACCTCTAGACCACTTAGATTAGTGCCAATTTGACTTTTATCGAAAACTTCAAACAAATGCCTTTATAAACTTGTATTTGATAAAATCTAATATCACTTTTGTGATAGAATAAGTATTATAATTTGAAGAGAATGGTACCTCTTGAACATTCTAAAATACATTTACAGGACGCACTACAAAATACTAAAACATCGCGTGAGAGTGAACAGTAGTCGGTGATTATAATTCTAAATTATTATTACTAAACCTTAGAATAATATTTAAACTGTAAATACAGTTAATTCGAAATTTCTAGCTAATGACACGATGATGTCATATATAGGATTATTTAATTACGGTTTATATATTTGTATGTTAAGCGTAAGAATATAATTTCAGAACTTATAATATTAAAACTATAATGTTATTATACATCAAAATCTCAGTGTCGTAAAACGTTCCTTTGTTGTGAAGGAGGTTCTATTAACCTATTTATAATAAACATAATAAGTGTGTAGTAGAATTTAATATTTAAATATCAGAATAGAGTAAAAGTGGAACTAAAACCGGGGAATAAAGAAAAACTATAAAATTTTGTACAAACGAAAAATTTCTAACAATAAGCATTGGTATAACATTTTAAAATAAATTTAACTCATTCATTCATGGTCTAAATGCCCAGTAATGCCCACCCATGATCAGGGCGTAATTCCTTAAATAAATTAAACCAAGAGCAAATCATTTTATTACAATAGTACAGTACAAATATAATTATTTGGTAAATATTTTATACCTAAAATTAAAACAAAATTATTTTATGATATTATAATTACTCAGATAGGAACCTTTAGTTGGAAACTAGTCGGCATCCTTTTGAAAACTGTGTAACCAATTTCATCCTTCTGTATCCATAATCTCTTTTCAGAATTTTTTGTAATTCCTTAACTTATTATGAATGCGCACAGTAAATTTTAGTATAATTTGTGTCTCTTGTATTTATAGGAATTATAATTTTTTTAACAATCGCAGAGGTTCGTTGCCTCAAATAAAGCATAAAAATAATTTTAAAACGACTATTGATAAAATACCTATTGTTATTATCATACAACTCTTTGCCTTTGTATATACAAATATTAATATAATTTTTTACTTAATAATAAGTAAGTAGATGCTTCATAATATTTATATGGAAACTGATGCTTGGTTCTTTATTTTTCGTTGCAATTATAATAAAATCAAGCATAAATATGGTTTTGTTTTAAACTTCTATTTAGTTTTTTTTGTTTATTATTGTATACAATCTACATTTTTAATATATATATATATACCATAAATACATATTTTCATTTACATTTTGTATACGGATATTAAACCGTAACTAATTACGTGTTTTTTCGTTAAACTGGCGTTTATTTTTACATAAATTAATTCATATGCTTAGACAAGGCGAGGCTTGACATAAATAATTATGAGGCCGCATTCTAGATCAAAGTAATTCTAATATAAATAATGAAACCAAAAAATCTCACTTCTTCTTTTAGAGGACCTGTGAAAGGAACTGGTGAGAAAATCATTGTTCTTGCTGGTCAATCTAGACTTATCCGTGAGTGTATCAATCGTAGGTACTATTTTGGCTGCTAGATTGCTTTATTTTCTTTTGTTTTTTTCGTGAACAAAAATCAGCTAATGGTGTCTATTTACATGTTGCCAAAACTAGACTAAACTCATCTGACAGGACTAAAATGATGCCATCCTTATTATTTTGATCGTTATGACAGGGACAGCGACATTTTTAGTAGGGTCAAATTAGTTTAGTTTAGTTTAGGCGACATCTGAATAGACACCATTAAGGCGCCAAAATACCACACATAATTTATACACTCACGAATAACATCTGAGTCAACCAGTTGGGTATTTTTATTCCGTCTACGCATATATTTTCTTTGAATTTATGTAACAATGCAATATTTCATAAACACGTTATCTGTCAGCGAGATATATGTACATACATACGTATATCAAAGCTCTCTTTAGTAAGTTTTTTCGAGTCGGCTGATTCTCATCTCAATACAATACACTTTATTGCCCACCAAGAAAAAACAAAATAAACTACAGAAAACGAGAGATATTTTCTTTAAAAGAAACAGAGTCTATGACATATTGCATTATGTCAAAGAAAATAAATACTTGGATTGAGTATAGTCGTAAAATCCGCTTTACGGATGCCAAATGCGAACTTAGGAATATTTCAACGAATTCGGTAACCAGACGTATATTTAAAATCATTTTAATGTAAAAACAAGGGATTAAAATGAACTGAATTATTTAATTAAATTACATATTGTGGTGTATTTGTAGTAACTTAATATAACTTAATAAAGATACCTTTGGCATTAAGTACCTATAAATATTTGATGAATTTTGCATGATGTAATTAAGTAGGTTTGTCTGTATTGTACCTATGTATTTGGGGATTTATATAAGTATTGATAATATTTGCACTATCTTTTAACACATCTACAGTCTACACGTTTCTAAAACCTATGAATTTGTTATTATTTTTTTGTTAAAATTCTAACATATTTAATTTTTTAGATTGCCGCTGTTGTAATTTAAAATTTTAACTCTATTGACGCGTTTGATTCGGAAAGACGAGCGTTCAGTAATGACAAAGAATAAGAAATAAATAATTATTATATGAAAAAATAATAATAATTCATGTAATAATTAAAGAAATAGTATTTAGTTTTGACATGAATGCTGGTTAGATTCAAAAGCAATCCAAAAACAATAATTTCACTTTCTGGTTTTCGTCAATCTATTATATTGTATTCGCGACGACAGCTATTTAGATAATTGATTAAAATATATTTATTTGTCATAAAAAATAGGTTTAAATATAAAAAAATCAATATACAATAACATTTATTTTGGAGGCTAAAATATGTAAAACAAGGTGTCAGATAGTTTTCGCGTATTATATTAAGGATTTATTATTATCAATGTACAATTTTAGTCATTCACTACGTATTTAAATAAAATAAATGTGTTTTGTAAGTTATTTTAAAATTAATCCATGTTTTTGTATAACCAAAGACAATAAAAATTTAACTAAAAATCAACGAGTCTTTTATTTTTTTTCTTTTAGAATTCTGTCAGCTGAGTGAAATAAAAAGCACCATAGCCGAGCGGCCATTGTTTTGTTTACGTGTAGAGACATTCCATTACGGCATGTTCTCATAACGTGTGTTAAATTTTAATCGAGATGTTTTATGCGAGTATTTTACGCCGAGCCTGAGGGGCTATTCTTGAGATTGGTAGGAACTGGGTCGACTTCCTTTGAGATTACGCACTGCTTAATTAAATCGAGAAACCTGATCGGTATAATGGGGACGGGGAAATGAAGTTAACTTTAGAATTGGTTTTTCCCTATAATAAGTAATTGCGTAGCACCTGCATATACAAGTATGAAACTAAAATTATTAAGTATAATATTTTCGTGAAGTTCTAAAAGACTTCACAAAACGATTACCACTATCTTCTTAGTCCTGAAATGAATTTAGTTGTGAATTATTGAACTTTTTATTCTAGTTTCAGACTTTCCCATACTGACCGATCTAAATGTGCCATCCTGTATATATTCGACACAAAATACCCACCTCTGACCTGTCTTTCTACGGAGGTTCAGGAGGTTGCTTGCGGGTTCGATTCCTGTCTCGGAAAAAATATGTGTACGATCTGCAGATATTTGTTCAAGGTGTTCTGGATGTTTTCTATGAATAATAAATATATGTATCTGCTCATATGTTGTATTATATTAATTAGTTATCTAGTACCCATAATACAAGCTCTGCTTAGGGCTAGATGCTGTGTGAATTTACCAACATTATTTATGTATTTATTTCTTCAAGCCAAGTTTTCACAAATAAAATGCCTACCAATACGATCCTATGGACCATATTCCCAATTCATTTCTCCACACTGTTAAATCTAAATCGGCCTGACATCGCTACAGCTCCCTGGAGGTTGTATATCTTCAGAACGCTATATTTATGAGGCAAGTTTAGCTCCTATACCTGCGGGTTAAGGTACAGTCTCGTACGAGCGACACCGATGCGCGGCGTCGAGACACGTCGTTTAAGCTATATTTACGACGCAAGTTTGCCTTGGGTCGTACGCTCCGCTTGTGCTTGCTATGGTTACCTTTGGGTTAAGGCACAGTCTTGTACTAGCAACGCGACGCCGACGTCAAGACATGTCGTAAGTGCGATTTTTACGACGCAGGTTTGTCTTGGCTTGTACGCTCCAGTTGTGCTTGCTATGGCACAGTATTTTTATTGAGAAAACGATTTTCCTGGTAGAATTCGTTGTCTCTATTGAAAATATTTTAGTTATCGCATCACCTTAAAATCGTTGAACAAATACAGTTTGACTGGCGCATATACCGACAAGATTTTTATAGGGTTGGGGTGTCTTGCTCTCATTTTCCCGGATAGACCATAGGGTCTATGTCCTAAGTATCACGGTATTATTTGATACACCCGAAGATCTAGGTATTATATTTAAGAGGCAAGCTCCTATACCTGCGGGTTAAGGCATAGTCTCATAGGAGCGACGCCGACGCGCGACGTCGAGACACGTCGTTTAAACGATATTTACGACGCAAGTTTGCCATGGCTCGTACGCTCTAGTTGTGCTTGCTGTGTTATTTACCTTTGGGTTAAGGAACAGTCTTGTTATTGAAAAAACGATTTTTCCATTAGGCCAAATATGGGTATTGTTCTGTAGGGTATAATAGACAATAATTATATATATCGCATCGTCATACATTGCGTACAACATTGAAGTTCAAGGAATTAATTTTGAATAATTTACGCATTTGATAACGAAGTGGTGTAATTTATCTCTATTCTACCCGAAACAGCAATCACTGTGCTATGCCCACAGGTAGAGTTTTATGTAAGTATTTATTAATTGTTTTAACAATATAACATATAATAACATGTTTTTTTAATCTAAGGCGATGGTATAATATGGTGGTAGATACACACAATAGGATAAGAAGGGGGGGTGTCAAATCTCAAATTTTCGTATAAATATTCGCTAGGTTCCCCGGAGTTCGGCTCCTTTACGACATTTCCGTAAAAAAAACATACCTCAAGGAGAAAAATTTAGCAACTTAGTCAGAATTAATACAATTATTTATAAATATTATTATCATGATGATTATAGAAACTTTCGTAGTTTGACGAATTCATTATGAATGTAAGCGGGTTAACTACGAACCAGCCAACCTTCGAGCACTGAGCAGTGCTCGAAGGGATGCGGAACGCGCGCGTCTAGAACCGCATTCGCCCTGAAGATGTCCCTCGTTAAGGGATGAAACGTTGGTGTTCTTCCAACACAAACAAGGTTCGTAGTTAACCCGCTTACATTCATAATGGAATCATGATGATTGTTATCAATCCTGATTACAACCACGTTTGTGTCATTTTCCGAACGCGCCGCCAAACCTTCAATAATCTTATATTATGTTGTCGGCAGCAAATTGAAAACATTTGGTTTCAATGACTACCTGTGCAATTTGTAAGAGTAAGTCAGTTAGTGTCTATTAAACACAAATGATTTTGGTAATCACATCAAAATATACCTCTAATCGTAAAGCGAATATAATAAAACAAATACATGACATATTTCACCCGAGGAAAACCAGAAAAAATCAGAAAGAGTGTACCTATACCTACTCAGCAGTTGGTTCTCAGAAGCTGAAGAAACCAGTAGATAAGTGTTGGCAATTTTGTAAATGCCGAATAAAAATCATCTCTACACAGTACACAAACCGCACCTTAACTCAGGAACGTTTCTGAACTTTGCACTGTTTCCCTACATCAATAATTTAGCATTAGCATGAAGTTATAACAAACAAATAACTGGTGAAATAATTAAACTTATTTGGTTGCGTGTTGCTTGAGTTCTTAACCAAATTCGAAAAAAGAGAATTAGGAGGTAAGTTTTATATGTATTTTTTATGATGTTCGTCTATTCCTTCTTAAATTATTTTGACCTATTTTGAGAATTTGGGTTATTCCCAAGAAGCAAGAAGTTGGATCGCGCGCGGTCAGGAGAAAATTATAAATAAATAATTTCGCTATTGTATACAGAAGCATCTTCAGCATCAAGGTTCTTCTTCCGAATTGGAAACCAACGTTATTTTTTAATGAACCTTTATCTATACTAATCTCTACTAATATTTTTAAGAGGAAAGTTTTGTTTGTTTGTATTGAATAGGCTCCGAAACTACTAGACCGATTTTAAAAAATCTTTCATCATTAAAAAGCTTACTTATCATATCAGGCAGTGACATAGGCTATTTTATATCCCGGAATTCTACCGGGAACGGGAACTACGCGGGGGAAACTGCGAGGCACTGCTATTCAATAAAGCTCTAAGCTCGACCACATCAGGTTTCCTCGGTACAATTTAAAGGAGAGAAGCCAAAAACGTCTCAAAATGGAACAAGCACAAATTACGTCCACTTAACGTTAAAACAGTATTCTCCCAGGACACACCTATCCAGTGTCGTGTCGTCAACCCGTGAGAAACTGCAGACGTGGCTAACACGGAACGTCAGCGGTAAGTTTACAGAAACTCGAGAATACTTTGATGTTTTACGTTCCGTTCCTTTTTGTTGCAAGAAGGTTTTTGACATTAAATCCTTGAAGAAAAAACTGAGTTGGATAAGTCATATTTACGGTGTACGTTGTTTTTTTTGGTCAAAATTTTAATAATGGGTTCATGAGCGATTTTAAGATTTTGTTTGTCGTCAAACTACGATAGTTTTCAATTGAATATTTTATTCATTGCAATGAAACTGGGTTAACTACGAACCTTATGTGAATGAACGTTGGTGTTTTTCTAATGTCAACATTAAATCATTACATTATCTTTCTGCATACTTTCAATTCCATTGCCAAATTTTAATTATATGTAAGTAAGCATGCAATTATTTATGAGTTTGAAAATTATTTATAAGTTTCAATTACAATGTATTATTATTTAAAAAAAAACCGTAATGGATTTAATGTTTTTGGCCTATTCTTAATTATTGAAGGTTTAACAAACAATATCTCGTCTTAGTCATTGAAGTCATGAGGCACGAACATTTGCCTAGTTTTGTATTACCTCAACTTCAACAGCCTGTATCGGTCCACTGCTGGACGCAGGTCTCCCCTTGATAAGCGCCTTATTGGCGTTTATCTAATGGGGGGTACTGCCCATAATCCCCACGCTGGGCATGCGGGTTGGGGATCGTAGTTCGGTGGTAGAATTGTTCTGCAGGGAGCGCTGCTGCTCGCTCCCTGGTGGATATCCCTTAGTCGCAGACCCCTTTTATCAGCAGCCTAGTTTTGTCTTAAACCATCATTAAATAAATAATAATGCTGGACAATTCACACGACATTATCTAACCTTAAGCTTAAACATTTGTCCCAAGGCGGGAATCAAAGCCGCAACCTCTGCGTCGCAGGCGGACCCTCTCCCGCCGCGCCAAATCGTACGGTAATTATCGTTTTAAGGCGCTACTAGGAGCCGATAACCTTGAGCGAATGGGTGTGGCTATCGTTTCGGCCCCGCACCTTCCGCGCAGCCCCCGCCGCGCCGCCGCCGCCGCGCCGCCGCCTAGTAAATAGTTTTCGCGCGTAAGTGTTCCTTCGTGGCGGCGGCGGCGGCGCAGCGGCACGGCTGATACGCGAGAAATGCAAATGCGATTCCCACTACGAGATAAATTTTTACAATAACTGCAAATATTTGTTCCTGGTCTAAGTTTTGTGGTACCATGATGGTAGGTATAAGTAACCTAATCAAGGAACAGAACTCGGTAGGTACCTACTTTGAACCTATTTATGTCACTGTTGGTTTGGTTTTATTACGAGATACTTATTAAACGTACTAATAACGTAACGTGATGTAGGTAACTACTTCCTTCAAAAGTAGCCTATATTTCAATAATTCAAAAGTTTTATCCCTACACGTAGTAACAAACATTCAACTTCTTTAATTTTTAATGTTAGTAGGATATCAACGAATGTATAGGTAAAAGGTAAGGTAACAAACAGTAAATCTCTGAGCAAGAGGAAAAAGGGCATTAATGGACCAAGAGAAAAAATACGGTTTCATGGTATTTAGGTTTTTTACACCCATATAAAAATTAAACCAGAAATACGGATGGAATGATTTGATAAAACAATAAATTTCTTAGCTAGAGGAGAAAGAGCATCCTGGAACAAGAGATAAAACTACTGTTACAGACTGGATTTTTTATACCGTTACAAATGAAGACCCATATCAAAATTTCAAAAAGTTTAATTGCCTTTCGCGTAGTATTTGTGAGACTTCTATACGTGTTTCATTTCGCTGCCTCAGCTTTCAATGTTTCTGTTTTTGATTTGGTTTTTCTGTTTTATTTTTACTGTATATCCACGTCATTTCTGCTCCTATCGGTTCCTGTTCAATTAGTTCATCTATGTTTTTAGTTGTCACTGTTATTTCTTCTTCCATTTTTTCCTCTTCTATCATTTTATTTTCTTTTAATTGCTTTTTTTTTGTATTCAATAGCTCCTAATATATAATTTGGGTCTCTTAATGGAATAGATCTAGAATGTCTTCGATTGTTTTTCTTAAATTATTAAGAAAAGTATTTTTTTCTCTTACATACATATCAGGCGTCATGTCTGGCTTTACACATTTTCTCCTGTAATCTATGACCTGTCCATTTTGGAATGATCTTTTATTTTTCCATTAATTTAGATTTCCTCAACCGTCTTTCTTCTAGAATATTAATCTTGCCTCTTGAAATATTTCTCACAATTAACAAAAACAACTGACGATACAGCTTTATGAGTATTAAACGACACAACTGCAGCTTGGCTCTGCGTTTAATAAGATCGTTTTCGACAAATATTTATGCGGTTACCACCCACGAACTTTACTACAATACTATAGGTGTAGACTGTGGTTCTGTAGAATCTGGCTGGAACAATGAACTATTAGATTAAACAGTCATTAATTTCAAGTAAATTACGGAAGAGAATGAAAGGGAAGGGAGGGGAAAAGAGGAAAAAAAACATCCTAAAATATGAGTCAATAAGTTATTATAATAAATAAGGGAAGGGAGGGGAAAAGAGAGAAAAAATATGCTGAAATATGAGTCAATAAGTCATTATAATAAATAAATAAATTTTGTTGGACAATTCACACAGCATTATCTAGCCCCAAGTTAAGCAGAATACACTACACTATTTTTTATACATAGAAAAAGATCCAGAACACATATTTGCAACATTCTCGAGGCAGGAATTGAACCCGCAACCTCTTTTCGCCCACAGAGCCATGGAGGTCGTCACTAATTATCTCTACTTCGAATCCATCTTCAATTGGATCTGGTCTAAAATCCTGGTTAGATGATTCTAGTGATCTTGGTGTCATTGGTTTTGGCTGTAACATACAAAATAATAGGCTATTTCTTTGTTATGTTCATTCAAAAGATTTCAGTCGTGCCCAGTTTACTAATTTGTCCCATGCTGGGATAAATAGGACGCACGGTCAAATTTTTTTTGGTAACAAATATTTTGAGGAAATGAATGGCAAAACTTATCAAAAATGTTTGACAAATAACTCGAACACTATAAGATGAAAAAAAGGCTATGTTCCGTTTTAACCCAATCTCCTTTTCATTTCGAAATGCATTACCATTTCAAACAGTAAACGTATTATAGAATTCACGCAATGTATTAATACTTTGTATTATATTAATATTATATTATTTGGGGCTAGATAAAGCTGTGTGAATTGTCCAGCATTGTTTAACATTTATTGTTATTATAATAATATGTTTTCAATACCTCTGGGCTCAAAGGGCGTAAAGGACATTTGGTCGAAATTGACTATATAATGCAGTTTTACTCAGTTTTTAATAATCTATCGAACTGTATATTTAGTTACCTCAAATTTGCATATAAAGAACCTTTACGACCTTGCATTTCTGTCACACTAAACACAATTTAATTATTGTGAAAGAAGGATGTAAACACAAATCTTGAATGTAAAAATTATTTAATACCAAAGCGCATCGCAGTATTGTGCCGACATAGATGTAAAGTAGGCTTTATAGTTCTACTATACATACTTGAATTATGCTATATTATATAGGGTGGGGCAATTTTTGGCCCCTTAAGGGTAGCTACCGTTTCTTTTATAGTTAGACGGTTTTGTTCTTTGGAACCTTCTGTTTTATTTTGAAGAGAAAAATATTGCTATTTTTAGTTTTTCGAAAAATAAGTACGGTTCGCCCAAAAATTGACATTTGTCAAGAAAAACAAGTTGGTCTTGATCGACTCTATTTATAACCAGGAACACTTTTCCCAAAGTAATATACCAAATTACATCGTAAGTTTTGGCAATAATTAAAAAACAATTCCCATACATTTTCTATGAAAAAACGAGTAAGTGAAAACAACAATGTCACAAGTTGGTAGGCTAATTTTGAAGGCCTTTTAATATATAGGAAGAGTGTTCCTGGTTGGAAATAGAGTCGATAGAGACCAACTTGTTTTTTTTTTTGACAAAATATGTCATTTTTTGCACGAACCGTACTTTTTTTCAAAAAACTAAAAATGGCAACATTGTTTTCTTCAAAATAAAACAGAAAGTTTTAAAGAATAAAACCGTCTATCTATAAAAGAATCGGTAGCTACCCTTAAGGGGCCAAAAATTTGCCCCACCCTGTATATTCTCAGATTTACTCTCTGTCGAAGTAACTGAATGACTAGAGTACTGGAACTGTAGTACTGAACTACCGCCGCCTGTGCGAAGCGGGATGAGAATTTTTTGTTTAAAAAAGCTGCCCCCACTTCGCAGAGCCGGTACCAGTACTACATTCATCCCGTGACCACGACAATGTAAATCTGTTGAAACGTTGAGAAAAAATTGTAGATAAACGCGATAAATACCAGTGAATATCTATTATAATGTGTTCTGATTGCTTAAATAATTTAAGTGCCTTTAAATGTAGAATAAACAGTTTTAATTTTATTTTTAGCTTTGTTTTATTTATATAGCAATGGCCTTTCATTGAAATTTTAGGATAAATTCAACAATAATAACACAATGCATAGAAAAAAAACATAATTGGTTAATAATTATGCTTAATAATCAATCCTTCACGACTATATTAATATTAAATAAAAATTAAATTTGTCAATTACGTCCTTAATTTGTACAATTTTGAACAAAATTAGTAGCTTTACGCACTAAGGTGCTTGCATAGTTGGAATTTTTTGTAAAAGTCGTAAAAGTCATTTTTGTGTAATTTTATGGACTATTTATCAAGCTGTTTATATAGTAAAAATTAATTTGACTTGTCTTAGTACTTATTTTGTAAGTCTAAAGAAATAAACGATTTGACTCTGACTCTGGTCGTATAGGAAATTTATTTCAGTAAATATAACACTGGGACAGTTTATCAACGCAGTTTTAGAAAATAGCACAAATTCTAAGAACTTTATTCCTAGGTTTTGTCTAAATAGCACCAAAAACAAAAAACTACAGTCAAAATAAACTTTTTGTTTTTGGTTTTTGCCTGTCCTGTAAAGTCGCCTTTTGTCCTTTACGCTCTTTGAGCCCAGAGGTATCGATATGTGTCTCTGAGCGTAGCTGCAGGTAGCTATACAGTTCCTATTGCTGGCTCGGATTGGAGTAAACGGAGAGGTCCACCACCTCTCAGTTTACTCCAATCAGTACCTAGACCATGTACCTAGTGCCTCACTTCGGAGAGACATGGAACAGGTGTGACTATGTATGGTAGGTATCCTATTAGATTTCAGTCTGCTCGTCTGTGTATTCACGAAGTGTACCTTACTAAAGTTCTGATGATGATCATGAATCGGGTTAGAACGAATGTCATACCTACTTATATTATTTCGTCGCAGAATACATACCTAACATTACATAAGCATTGTGGATGTTTTACCTGTTGCATAGTCATTTTCACTATGTCAACTTGGCCGGTCACTTTACATCTGTAAATAAATAATGATGGCAGAATATTTTCTCTCTCTTCCTCTCGACTTATTGCCCTTTCCTCGATCTCCTACAGTAAATATACAAATAAGAAAAATGTAGGTACATAATATTGCTAATTAGTAACAATAGCATAAAATAAAATGTACCTAGGTAGCAAGTAGTTATACTTACATAATTTCTTCCAACTTTTGAGCTTACAGAGCTCTGGATTTCTTCAGCTTACTGATCTTCGGCATTTTCAATATTTTACAAACTATCTTACCCTAAATAAAGCGCTCATGCGCGGATGTATCACACTAATATTATAAATGCGAAAGTTTGTGTGTATGGATAGATGGTTGTTTGTTACCTCTTCACGTCAATACTGCTGAACTTATCGGGCTAAAATTTTGCATACATATAATCCTAATCCTGAAATCAAACATAGGGCTACTTTGACGACCTCTGTGGCGCGGTGGGCGAAGGTCCGCCTGCTACGCAGGTGGTTGCGGGTTCGATTGCCGCCTCGGGACAAATGTGTGTACCTACGATCTGCAGATATTTGTTCAGGGCGTTCTGGATGTTTTCTATGTATAATAAAAAATATCTATCTATGTAGTGTATTGTATTATGTATATCAGTTATCTAGTACCCATAACACAAGCTCTGCTTAGCTTGAGGCTAGATAAGGCTGTGTGAATTGTCCAGCATTATTTATTATATTTATTATTATTTATTTACTTTTTATCCCATAAATCAGTTCCATAAATCACCTTTAAACGATCCCATAAAATCAACGCGTGCGAAGCCGCGGGGCGCAGCTAGTGTATAATAAATAATTCTTCTGTGCGCCAATATAATTAATTATTATCGAAAAGCAAAGTAAAGCGAAAGCTCGTAGGTGAGCGTGAGGCGGACGAACACAACCTCCCCGTACGACAGCCAGCGCGACACTGCCTCCCGTCGCCCGCGCGACCACCTCCAAAGGTAAGCGCCCACTAATTATACGGAAAAATGTAAAATAATTATTTTCTACGTGAAAAACCATCGCATCACAAAATCATACGTTCAACTTAAAGATAAAGTCTTTGCCGTCATGTAGGTGAAGAAAAAAGTACAAAATTCTTAGTCGTTTAGAAGTAGATACAAATTTTCAGTCCAAAACAGCTGCACTTTGTGAATTTTTTTCACATGGTAAATGAACAGGTAGAACTTTTTTGTACGTTCACTTTACAGATAAAAGGTCAATAAGTAACATATATTTTTTTCAGCACATAACATTGACTCCTCTAGGAGGAGAAAGCCTCTAAATAACACCAAATAACACCTATCAGCTAGTGTATGGCCCTTAAAAAATACAGTCGAAAAAATACTTCTTTATGTATTAAAGTTTTTCGTAGTCCACAAGAAAAACGTTTCTAGGTGGTTGGGCTACTAGTCGGATGGTGCCAAAATTAAAGATTCCAAGGACTTTAGAATAATTTGTATTAAGGCCCATACACCAGCAAAAGTGGCGCCCCCAACTATTTTATCTTATTATTACGTTAAACGCAGCAAGTCTTAAAAATCCTACGTTCAGTTTGTGGTATCTATTATGAGTGATTTATTAATGCCTCTGTAATAGTTTCATTTTGTAAAGCTTAGGCAGAGATAGAAAAGTTGCGCTTTTTGGCCACCAAACACTATTTTTGCATCTCCTCCTAAACTATATGAGATAAAATTATAAAAGAGGTATTATTAAATACCTTATAATAGATACCACAAACTGAACGTATGATTTTTAAAAATTCCTATGATAAACGTTAAAATATGATAAAATAGCTATTGCTGTCATATTGGCTCGGGTATGCGCCTTAAAGCAAAATGTTACAGAGTGTTATAATGACGACGCGATTTGGGTTTAGTTAGGATAGTCGCCATATTGAATTTATGAAATAACGTTTGGAAACACCGCACTGTCCCGATGCCGGTCGTTGGGATACGCCGCGATAGTAGGTATTACAAAGAAGTAAGTACCAAAGAAGAAGAGAAAAAAATGCTAAATTTTCTTTATATGTAATAAAGAAAATTTAGCATTTTTTTCCCTTTTCATAAACAAATGATTGAGATTTAATACTTAAGGCCCATACACCAGCAAAAGTGGCGCCCCCAACTATTTTATCTTATTATTACGTTAAAAGCAGGAATTTTTAAAAATCCTACGTTCAGTTTGTGGTATCTATTATAAGCTATTTATTAATGTCTCTGTAATAGTTTCATTTTGTAAAGCTTAGGTAGAGATACGAAGTTGCGCTTTTTTGCCACAAAACTCTATTTTCGCATCTCCTCCTAAACTATATGAGATAAAATTATTACAAAGGTATTAAAAAATAGCTTATAATAGATACCACAAACTGAACGTAGGATTTTTAAAAATTCCTATGATAAACGTAAAAATATGATAAAATAGGTATCGCTGTCAGATTGGTTCGGGTATGCGCCTTAAACGACACAATAAATTTAACGAGAATGCTTAAATCCCACGTGAAATATTTCGTGCGGAGCAGAGTTCAAGAAAAACATGTCATTGGCTCAGCATTGTGCTCAGCGTGTATCCACGCTGATTTGCGCTCTGTCAGCTCTGGTTTTCAGCGGAAACCACAATAATCACGTCACGAATCTGTCTTGCTTACCTTTTTACCTCCCTCTAACTATTCCGTGACTTTTACTATCAAAAGCACTCTGTAAATCCACGCCAAATAAAATGTCAAGAGACCTCTAAAACCTCGGTAAGTGCGACTCAAGAGCCGTGGCGTTTAGCGCTCTCGACGCCCCCTGTCGAGTAGAACGGCGACAATTGGCGTTTACCCTGTAGACCTACATTTTGACGGGTGCAGGCAGCAATTCTTAAATTCTTTATTGCAGACTCAAGTTTTACGTTCAAATTTACAAATGCTGGACTGGACTTTTACATAGGCGAACCTAAAAGTGTTTTCTTACAGCAAACCTAAAGATAGAGAATTTATGAAACGAATGGGGCTAGATAAGTGTGTGTCGCCAGTATCTAGCCCCATCCCCTTACGCTTAATCAAAATGTATAGGTAGAGTCTGTTCAAAAAGAGAAGAGTCGTGGGAATTGATCGCTCGTTTGCCAATCCGACAACTTTTGTTGCGTTGACAACACTGGTCTGTCATTGTAGTACGACTAAAAGTTTAAGTTCACCGTAACGCCGCGACTCTTATCTTTTCTCTACCAAACTATAATAGGATCAAAGCATAAAATAGACTATTATTTATTTTTATTGCCAAGATTCGCCTTTTCAGTGTTAAAAAAACCCCCAAGCTATTGCATTTGGTAAGGATTTTTTCTTTGTTTTTAAAATAGTAATCTTTGTCCAAATGTATTATAAGAAAAAATATAAGTGCAAAACGAGTGTGAGCACCAATACAAACCAACACTGGTTTAATGGAGCAAAAAAATACTTACTTAAATATGTATACTGTTATAAATAAATAAATAAAAAAAAATAAAAAACCTACCCATAATATCCATAATAACAAACGTTATACCAATATTTTACCCATTGGCACCCCCCAAAATCAGCCGCCCTAGGCTTCAGCCTACTCAGCCCCCTGCGCTGGTAAATCCGAACTGAGCAGTGCTTTCGCTCGCTCTATTTTATTTAGGGTTCCCTTTTAGCATTATGTTATTTAGACCTAGCGTGGGGAACAGAGTCTAGTTTAAGGCACCTACCTAGCTCAGATATTAGATCAAATGTACCGGACATAATTTAAGTAAATGTATTCCGCTTACTGAAATAAAGTTGTTTTTTATGACTTAAGACCTTAGGATAGGACCTAGTTTTATCGAGTGTAATCACTGCTCATAGTCATGCACGCACCAGTCTTCACACATCATCATTGCTGCCTGAACCCTCCGTCAAAAACAAGTGACTGAGTCCTAGTATCCTATAAATATTATAAATATTTTAAGATATCAAATAAATCCCAAATTTTTGGGATTTTAGTTAATTTTTTTTAAATTGTCGATACTTTAATGTAAAAGTATAATAACAAAAAATCTAAAGATTATAAATATTATTTATAATTAAGTTCTTTAGAATTTAAAAGACGCTGAGTTACAAAAATGCACTTGCTTTTTTCTTGGAATCTCGTTTCTCAATATATCTCTGTCTATTCCTTTAATTAATTTTAAAAGTTTCCGCGACTGAGAGTTCGGAATGGAGGAAATTCTTTCAAGGCTCATAGGAATTTTTCAATAGGCATTTTAAAATCTTGGATGCAGTCTAAGAATTTATTTGATTGAAACTGCTCCTACCAGTCGTTCCCTCCAGTAGTTCTTTTATTTTTTGCCTTTTTTATATTAGATAATACGGAAGGAAGTACGGAAACCTTCGTGCACGAGAACGACTCGCACTTGGCCGATAATATTAAATGCTATTGGGTTTTGTCTCAAGGAATGAATTCATATTTTTGACTTGAAGACTGTGGAAGGCGAAGAATCGAATTATAAAAATACTAGTTGTATGTTTTTCATACCGAGTAAGACAAATCGTCACAATTAATTTGATTCTTTCGGCTTAATATTGTTTTGGTTCAAGTGCTACAAAATAATCATTGACTTCGCTTCGAAAGAGCCTTTTAATTTGTCTAGTGGCGACATCTAGTTGTGGTTTTAGTACTAAAATGCCCTCCATTATGGTTTGAAATTTATTTAGAGTACTTATGTTGCTCTGTGTATTTTACGATCTCGTATTGTATTTTAAAAACGTTTTTTATTGCATGTCTTCTTAGTTATTAAATATTATTTTTATAAATATCGTATAATGATAAAACTTAGGGCGCTAGCCAGTAAGAAATTAGAAATAAGTTAATATAAATCTCATTTTAAGTGAACTCAATGTAAGTTTTTTATGAGAATAAATTCTTCTTTAAACCGAAATGACAAATTTGACTAAATTTTTTTTTTTCATTATTCATTCTCTGGAAGTAGGTCGGAAGTTGCCTGCGCAGCGGGATGAAAGTTATAAGTACAAAACAAATGACAGCTCACTTTTCTATTGAACCATGCATTCTACCTTTTTATACAGCCACTCAACTTCAACTTCTAGTGAGATGGCTTTTGCGTCTGGCTTGATGCAATTCATACAGCCATTCAATTACAGCACAGATGTAAAATTGAAATAATAAAAAAAAAAAAATGGTAAAATCCCATATTCTAATTTACGTTCAACTATCTCTTTAAAATAACATCGATTTCGCCAACATATTTACCATTTTTAAAATGATAAAAACTAATGGTAGAATAGATCTCGGTATTCTTCCATGTTTATTGTACCCTGGTAGCGAGAGCTACTATGGCTATTATGCCATGTATAAAGAAGATTCTTTATGCCTAATAAAAAGAAAGCTGGAAATCGTTTTACGAAAACGTTTTGTTATTATATTTTAACGAATTCTCAAAGACTTACAAACCTTCAGTATTATGGAGCGTATATTCTATGTTAAAGACAACATTACTAGGTACTGGTACTAAACACAATGTACATATATACAAAGGATTTCGAGAGACTAACATCGTTTATCAAAAGGCAAAATGATGGATTTAACAAAGTAAACAAAGTTTTCACTTCTCAAGAGGTAGTTGGAAAAAACCTTTCACTATAACTAATAATTGCTCTAATTTTACCATAGACTTTAAATAAATATCTTATGTAAGTTGTTGATTTATGTATTTTTTCTTTAGCTCATTCATATTTTTATTTTTACTTTTCTTGTATTCGTAATGAAAAGCACAGTGTTTACCTCGGGTGAAAGAAACATTTAGTCCCACGAACTATTAGCGCCCTTGCTATGCTCGGGCGCCAAACCTCGTCACGTGACTAGTTAGGTTTCTTTTATCCCTTGGGTAGCAATGTACTATTCATTCCCGTGAAAAACTTTGTTAAATCAAAATATCACAAAATTTTAGATTTTCTTTAAGTAACCTACATTTAGAGAGTTTTTGATTTATCGGAACCATTCTCGGTAGAATCAGACCATAATTGACGGAGAATTCGACGAATCGTACTTACATCAAAGAAGTAAATAAATATCACACTAATATTATAAATGCGAAATTCGTATGGATGTATGGATGTTTGTTACTTCTACACGCCAAAACTACTGGACGGATCTGGCTGAAATTTTGCATACAGTTAATTCTAAACATAGGCTACTTTTTATCCCATAAATCAGTTCCCGTGGGATAAAAATTACCTTTAAACTTTTCATAGGAACAACGCGTTTGAAGCGGCGGGGCGCAGCTAGTAGGTACATAATGTGGGTATATACAGCCAAACATACCTCCAGCTTTTCTTGAAGTCGTTTAACATTTTCATGGTCCTGAACGCACTCGCTCATCTGGAGCTCCGTGTACGTAGGCAGTAAATGTGTTAAAAAGAAAACGCGCAATCAGTTTTTACCCAGCTCCGTGTACGTGGGCAGTGAATGTGTTAAAAAGGAAACGCGCCGTCAGTTTTTACCCAGCTCCGTGTACGTGGGCAGTGAATGTGTTAAAAAGGAAACGCGCCGTCAGTTTTTACCCAGCTCCGTGTACGTAGGCAGTGAATGTGTTAAAAAGGAAACGCGCCGTCAGTTTTTACCCAGCAGACTGAATATGATTGGTAATCGAGTACTTTTCGATAGTTCGGGGAGTAAAGGAAGGGAGGTTTTAATTGCTTTTTCAATTAGCGGGCACTACCCCTGAGATCTTCAAGCCGTAATGGACTGGGCAAAGATGTGTGGGGACGAACAGAGAGGGCAAATATTTATTTCCGGCCAGATTGTGAAATGAAATGAAATGCTTTATTAAAAAAGAACAGCATTAATACAAACATTACCTAGTCGGTAAAATGCGATCGATTTCTTGTCAAATAATAATAAAAATGCGTGTGTATCTCTTATTAAACAAATCTAAATAACACCTTTTCCAAAAATGACGGATTATTTGTTTAAGCTACTTATGTCATAGACCAATAAAAATGGGTATACAGTGTGGCCTGAATAGGCCTTATTGTACAGAAAACTTACTTAAATAAATTAAAGGATACGAAAATAATGCACACAATCGATATTTAAATTTAAATAGTGTAGTATATTTTTTTTCAAAACGTCCGGGTACGATTCCCGAGATAAGTACCTAGAAGTTTTTTTAATGTTACAGTTCTTCTTGTTACTAAAATGGATGACATGGTACCTATGAAGAGTTCTTAGTTTGTCTTATAGTTTCAGACTTTCCATACTGACCGATCTAAACGTGCCGCCAGCCTATGTGTCAATTCCCATTAAATCACACTAATATTATAAAGGCGAAAGTTTGGATGGATGTATGGATGGATGTTTGTTACCTCTTCACGCCAAAACTACTGAACGGATCTGGCTGAAATTTGCTAAAGTGTATACGAATGTCGAAAATTCGTAATGTCTGACAGAAAAGGTACATATAATGTTACATTTTCTAAGAATTCTACAAATATTTCTGTTTATTTCTCAGTTATATCCTACAGATGCACAACATTAACAACATCAACACCATGTATTAGTCCACAGCTGGACGCAGGCCTCCCCTTATACGCGCCGTATTGGCGTTTATCTCATGGTGTAATGCCCATAATCCCCACGCTGGGCATGGGTGGGTTGAGGATCGCAGTTCCGTGGTAGAATTGTTCTGCAGATGCACGGTCAGGCGTATTTTTTCAGCTGATCTTCTATAATATAAAAATGAATCGCTAAATGTGTTGGTAAGTGCATAACTCAATAACGCCTGGACCAATTTGACCAATTCTTTTTTTTAATGTTTGTTGAAGTTCAAGGATGGTTTTAACGGCGAGAAAAATTCTAATAACGGCCGGGAAAACACCTTTAAACGTTTCCATAGGAACAACGTGTGCGAAGTCGCGGGGCACAGCTAGTAAACGTACAACAACAAACTTAAAATATTTTTTGCTACTTCTATATTCAGAATAATAGTAAAAAAAACCTTTTCCCTACTCGTCGACTCGATCGAGATTTAAGGGCTGAGTTCGAGGGGTCGATTCTTTCGCCTTGCCAGCAAAAGCTTCATCTCCATCTTTATCTATGAGGAGTAAACGGTGGGATGTATTTCCGGTGGAAAGTGAATGCGGACGCGGGTTTTAGAGTTTTCATCCAAGGAAAATTGAAAGAAACTCGTACGGTAGGAAAACAGGGTGGAATAATTTTCTACCTCATTGAGTGGATGATCAAATCAAGGCTATTGGTTTGTACATCTGAAAACAGTTATTGAAATTTGTGTAGGTTTTCATACTTTTTGAAATATTTTGTAAAAAGTCGAAATATTTACTCCTCAACCTCAACAGCATATATCGGTCCACAGCTGGACGCAGGCCTCCCCTTGAAGCGCCTTTAGTAGCTGTTATCTCATGGGGGGTAGGTGCCCATAATCTCCACGCTGGGCATGCGTGTTGGGGATTGCAGTTTGGTGACAGAATTGTTCGGCAGAAGGCGCTGCTACATATCCAAAGTGCAGCAAATAATCATCATCCGCCTATACTAGTCCACTGCTGGACATAGGCCTCTCCTAATGAGCGCCATAGCGCCCTGTCTTCAGCTTGACGTATCCAGCATCTGCCTGCAGTCCTTCGCAGATCGTCATCCCATCTGGCTGGAGGGCGCCCTACACCACGTTTGCCGAGTCGCGGTCTCCACTCAAGAACTCGTTTACCATAAACTGGTGGACCCTATCGTGAGTGTCCACGTCTGTCGTCCATCTTCGCTTTCCATCAGGTGAGATTGCGATCAAACGAATATCTATTTCTGATAAAAACAATCAAGGAAGTACAAAGGGCGGCCTTATCGCTTTGAGCGATCTCATCCAGGCAACCTTGGGATGGACTGGAGATAAAAGAAGAATATAGACGGTGGCATTAAAAAAAAACTTAAGGGACAGAAAGCAATATTAATATACCTACACAAGAGATGAAACATTCCATAGAGATAAACCATCCTAAAATGCACGCTGGTTGTATTGAAATAGATTGTCAGAAGATTCTCAGAAAAGAAAATCATTCTGCTATACTTTCATAATATCCACAGTTAAAGAGTGGAATGACCTTCCTGCGGAAAATTTAAAAAACCTTACCGTACAACGTTGCCCATAATTTTGTAATATCTTATATTATATCTTTTTGATTAACATTTTATCGAAGAATTCACTTCCTTTATCTATGTTCATTACCGAACAACGTTGCTTTTATTTTTATTTTACTCGAATATTACGGACATTGGCAAAATTATGTCAACTCAGACGTAGACGCCATTAAAAGAAGAAAGGAAGGAAATCCAGGGTCAATAAGTTCCTTCTGGAAAAGCGTGCTCCATCTTAGTATACATCTTCGCTTTCTTAAAGTGAGTTGGTAGTCAAACGCTTGTCCGATCATCAATAAAAAAAAATGAACATATCAACTTCCACGTGAGCGAAGCAGGGCATCGATGATTCGAATCGAATACAAGTGAGAATTTAGTTATTACAATACAGAACTAGTATATACTGTCCTAAACAATCTTTAGGTAGTTTAACTGATCCATGATCAATACCAGTTGGAAGTGTATCACAAAACGCTGGTTGCATTGCTCCGCTGTATGGCAATGCTGATGCGCTGCGCCAGATACACATCAGCTCTCGGGTCACGCGTCGCTTCGACCAGAAAGCTAAGGCATAATAACCATATTTACTAATGAAATCCAGCGCAGTATTGGTCAAATGCCTAATATTGCAAAATTCTGAGATTATTTATTTATTAGTTTTAATAATAAATAAATAAAAGTTGCTGGATAATTCACACAGCATCATCTAGCCCCAAGCTAAGCAGAGCTTGTGTTAGATAACTGATATACTTAATACAATACACTACATAGATACATATTATTACATAGAAACCATCCAGAACGCCCTGAACAAATGTCTGCAGATCGTACACATATTTTGTCCCGAGGCGGTAATCGAACCCGCAACCTCCTGCGTAGCAGGCGGACCTTCGCCCACCGCGCCACAGAGGTCGTCAATTATTTTATTATTGTATATACAGTACATAGTTGTCTTTGAGTAAAATAAATGATTTGTATCTTTGTCTTTATCTATTTATTTATTTGATTTCCATCCTAACCTTAATCTTGTCTAATTTATTTAGGTAGGTTCCGAACTTTGACGTCTTTTTCGTGTCTGAATAATGTATTATCTGTCTTTGGTTTCAAGTTAACGTTCAACTTTGACTGTATAATTAGATTTGTTTACGTTTTCTGAGATTTGTATTATCTTACTTATTTTCCTTGGAGTTTTGTTTAATTAGAAGACCGAAGACGGTTTGAAAAGTTATGAAGTAATAATAAACTTGATTCATTAACCTACACGTACAAAAAATGTATAGTTCCTTTCATGATCAGAGTATTTAACTAACTAGCAGCGCCTCGCGGAATTACCCGCGTAGTTCCCGTTCCCGTGGGAATTCCGGGATAAAATATAGCCTATGTCACTTCTGAAAAGTAAGCTTTTTATTGATGAAAGAATTTTTAAAATTGGTCCAGTAGTTTCAGAGCCTGTTCAATACAAACAAACAATAAAATATTTCCTCTTTATAATTTTATTATAGTATAGTAAATGTATTACATTCAGCCAAGTACACTAAAAGCTGCTTGTCAATGTGTATAAAAATATATAATAAGATACCAAAGGAACTTTAAATAATGAACAACCATTTATTTAAAATCAGATTGTTAAAATGGTTGAAGCAAAGAGGTTTTTACGACGTAAACGATTTTTTTATTAACAAATTATAATTGTGTTGAAATTTTTTAATCTTATTTTTGTTGTTTAAGAACAGAACGGATACCTTAGCCCCCATACAAACGTACTTCCCGCTTCATTTGCAAACTACGTTTCCGATCGTATTGAAATTTTCCATACATAATCGGATGACAAATAGCTATGTTTGTAGTGTTTTCGTTTTTTAAAAAACATTATGATAGTTGAATGAGAGTGAAACTAATTTCCCATATTTTGACCACCAAATCGAGTCATTTTCAAGCTATTTTTTATGCATGTTAGACACCTTTATTCGAAAATCTGCCACACTGCAAACATCCTAAATATATTCACCATTAGAAATAAACAAAAATATTTCTGAAATCAGTCGTTTATTCAAAATGAATCGCAAAGTACGAAAAAATATAAAAAATTGAGAAATTCCTTCAAATTTCTGCAACCGCTCACTCAAACGCGGGGGGCAATGCGACACAGGGAGCACAATTTCAAAATAAGGCGAATGCCGCGGAATGGCCAACACGATGTGATTCTACGTGAAACAACAACAAATTCACTCGGGCCGGCCGCTGAGATTTGGGAGGGGTTCGTAGCCTTCTTAATATATTATTGCATGCTAGACATAGCGAGACATGAGCACATTATTTGTAACTTTATCACCTGTACACCATGTTTGACGCAAATAAATATTTGAATCTTTGAATCTGTAATTAAAATATGATGTTATAATAAAGCTGTGTGGTGCTGGCTTAGAGCTGTGTGGTGCTATCTTAGAATCTGCACCACCCAACTGTTCCCACGGGTGTCGTTGGAGGCGACTAAGGTATATCCACCGAGGGGCGGGCAGCAGCGCCTCCCGCAGAACAATTCTTCCACTAAACTGCGATCCCAAACCCTTATGCCCAGCGTGGGGATTATGGGTGCTGCCCCATGAGATAAACGCCAAAGAGCGCTTATCAGGGGGAGGCCTGCGTCCAGCAGTGGATCAATACAGGCTGTTGAGGTTGAGGTATTATTATTGTGTTGTTAAGGCGAGTGCACTTTTAGTAGGTAGGTGCCTATTAGCTCTTGGATTTGTTTTTCACTTTCTTCTTTTAACCTCATGTTCTAGTGAACATGAGGTTAAAAGAAGAAATCTATATAGGATAGGTACCTAGTGGTACCTACCTACCTATCTCCTTACCTGTATGTAATTAATTATGTCTTCCTTTGATATTTGTTACTTGTTACTGTTCTTTTTTGTTACTTTTCCTGTGCTGTTTGTGTGTGTAGGTACCCAATAAAGAGTTTATCTATCTATCTTTTATTATTATATTCGCTATCCCCAAAAAATAAACAGTAATAGAATGAAAACTTTTAATTCGAATTCCGGCCGAATAGAAGAATCATAGCTCCGAATGAATAGATAGATCTGTCACTTCGTCTGGTGTTTAACCGATGATCTTGCTGCCGTAGCCAACGCCGCCGAGTCCGCCCCAGCCGAGTCCGAGTCCTTTGGCACCCAGGCCGTATCCTCCCAGGCCGTATCCTCCCAGTCCAACACCGCCCAAGCCAACACCGCCCAAGCCAAGACCACCCAAGCCATATCCGCCCAGGCCAACACCGCCCAGGCCGAGTCCGCTAACGCCGATGGATTTGACGACAGGCACGCTCACAGGGGCGATGATAGGGGTGGAGATGATGGGCCGGATGATGGGGATGGGGGCGGCTTTCACCACGTTCACGGAGGACACTGCTGGCCAGCCGACGCCGATTCCAGAACCTGTGGAATTAAATTATTCGTGAATTAGGCTAGTGTCCGAAAATAATCTAATTAAATATTATGAGAAGATTTTTAGATACGTAATCGTATTTATTATTTCGTCGATCAAACAAAAATTATGAAGATAGTTAAAGTTCCGACTGACGTCACACCTTACTAAACAAGATGTGTAGTCATTAGCCTCCCAAACGTTGACGTGCTATGTTTTTGCAAATTTTTTGTTTGATTGACAAAGAAATCATATAATACGGGTCAATCATTATCATTATTAACTAGGCTCTAGAGGCAATTGATACTTTATGGTCGGCGACGAAAAAACGTATATCTTGGTCATAAACTTATTTTGGTTGACGATACTTTACTATATTGCTACCAATGTTTCATTATTTTTTTTACAGAAAAGAAGATTAAAAATAACGTATGTTTTGTAATAAATAATAAATATATCTTTTACACTTCAAAAAATACATTTTGTAGCACCTAAATATCATGATAAGGTGGTCCCCTATCAAGTATTTGAACGCACCGTGCAACTAAAAAGAGACATAATAATTTTACTGATCGAGGTGAATAGTTTGTTTAACTCGAGAGCAAATACTTTTTGTTTCACGTCTTTCAATCCCTCTCTAGCTCAGCAGTCCACTTTAGAGCCACTCGCTACGCTCGTGACTCTACTCTAAACTGCTTCGCTAGCTGGGGATTTAAAATGGGCACACATAATATATAACCACTGAAATGCAGTAACACCATTCTAAATTCAAATTACTTTTTTCAACTTGTTGAATAATATCCTTTATTCCACTTGTGAGCAAAATTCTAATTTGCTCACTGTCTTTGAGCTGCAAAGTCTCACTCGAAAACAGTAGTCGAGCGAGAGAGGTGTAAAATATGTTTTTTAATTATTTTAATATTCGTGCACGTACCCCATCCGCCAAGTCCGCCAAGTCCGCCAATTCCGCCAAGTCCGCCAAGACCAACACCCACGGGGTTGCTGTGCACCCCCGCGACCAAAAGGCAAGCCAACTGAAAATATACAATTGATTAGATGTTTGCTATACTTACCTACTTACTTACTTAAAGTCGTGTGTCGTTTTCAGTATTTCCATTCACTTCACGAAAGTAGGTAATAGCCAGCGATAATTATTAATTAACTCTAAATATTTAAAAATCATTTACAACTACTACTACTCTAAATAGAAAGATAACAATTTCACGACAGATGTGGTTATACGCATGATGTTAGAAACCGCTAAGAAACGAGTTATTTCGAGCATGGCGTCGTGAAAAAACTTCCCTTCATATTTTTTCTTGGCTTGGACACCATAGCTTTAAAAAGATAAGATGATATCCCAGGAAATCAATCCCTCACACCCTTGCGCTCTACATTATTTCTCCTGGGGAATTTCATGCCATCAGAACTGCAGAACCACTTGAAACAGACCGATGTTGTTGCGTCTCTTTGAAAGAAGAATGAGCTCTATCACATAGACATACTGCTACAAAGAGATATTAAATTGTATGCACTCCTTTTCGAGTCAAATACGCCGATAGAACGGGGAATTTGTTTGGAAAAAACAGCGTTCGATTCAAATAGATTTGCATTAGACTTAGTTGGGATGAAGGGAGAAGACTATCGGAAAATTTCACAGACTTAGACGGTTAAAAAAGCAAGAATAAAACAAACTGCTACTTACGACAATGTAGGTGTTCATATTGCTTCGAAGGTGGACGAAGTGTGCTGTGTAGATGACTCTTCAGGTTTATATACCATTTACATGCTCATACTCATGTTTAGTGCTGAATTCGCCGGAAGCCCTACGCACGCGAGCGTGCTGCAAACTATCGTGATCTTGCATCATAGGATTAGCATTCAATATCCTTTTTAGACTCGAATTGTGCTCAGCCATCTGGTTTCCATAGCACATGACCATCATCTATAGCAGGAATCTATCCACATCTACGTAGTCGTGCCATAAAATCTGTCCTCCTGTTCCTCTCCAGTAAAAATCTCATAACGCATCCCGGTTTACTGTTGTGAATAAGCATACTTCCCGTTTTGTTAAAAAAATACCGTTTCGTCATTGAATTTCGAACGAGCAACATGGAGTGGGGCGTACGTATAGGCGCCTCCTGGCCTCCTAAAGTTTGTTGCCTTAGCTCTGATTGTTTTGACGCAAGACGACATCGTCTTGCCTCGCATCGTCCTGCGTTTAGCCTTCACTTATTTCTTGGCAACGACAGAAAATTTGAAGTGAGCGAATGTTGTTCTATGTCGAATGGGGTAAACGTGTTCTTGAGTGGAGACCGCGACTCGGCAAACGTAGTGAAGGGTACCCTCCGGCCAGGTGGGATGCAGGCAGATGCTGGATGCATCAAGCTGAATACAGGGCGTTATGGCGCTCAGTAGGGGAGGCCTATGTCTAGCAGTGGACTATTATAGGCTGATTATGATGATGATGAATGTCCTTTTTGCCCCAGACGCTCACTCTGAAAGCTGTAAAAAAATGGAAAATTCACACAGCATCATCAAGCCCCAAGGGAAACAGGAGCTTGTGCTATCATTATGAGTAACTAGATAACTGATATAGGTTACTTAATTTAATACATTATACAGGTTGTTATATTCTACAAAGAAAACACTCAGATGACCCGGGCCAATTATTTTACAGATATCTTACAGATATTTGTTCTGCTGTGGTAATCGTTTGGACTTTTCAGAGTTACTATAGTTTTTCTTTGCTCCATGATTACAAATTAAAACTTTGCTAGTTTGTCTTTATAGGATTGATTGATTCACTCGATTCGACTCGAAAACCGGATTTGGGTTTAAATATTTTGTTACTTAGTTGTGGATGTTTTTCTTTCGAATAGATTTATTGATATCATTTTATAAATAAAAATGAAGTCGATTCTACGTAGGTCCCCAAAAATATTTAGACTTAAACTATTCTACTATATAAATAAACATGAAACCTTAATAAAATGTCCATTGTCAGAAGTGGAGCAAATTGGAATGGGACCTTTCAAATAAAACAAGAATCATCAAGATCGGATCACCCAGTCGAAAGTGCTGTAACAAACATAAACATGCAGTTGAATTGAAAACCTCCTCCTTTTTTTGAAGTCGGTTAGAAAAAAAACAAGGCTATTGGTAACAAAGTAGCAAGAATGCAGCATTAGTGACAAGGTTTACTTGAAATTCAGCACAATTACCGGTTCATGAAATATTGAACAATAATTTGATATAATTACACCTCGTTTTGGCGAGCACATGATTTCTAGGTTATATTTTGAATAATCATTCACGAATTAGCATCTCATTGAGTTCAGTTTGTTTCCTTTGTTTTAAGGCAGTATTGATAATTTGTTACTTACCCGAATGTAAATGAGTAAGTCCTCTTAAATATTTACACTGAATAATATTTTACTAGGTTAATAATTAAAATCATACAAAAATCTTAGAAATCAAATTATATCTCAATAATTTCCGATTTTGACTTTTTTTTAGGACTTTTGGTATAGTGGGATTTTTTTTGGGATATTATTTCATTTCCTAGAAATTAGGTACTTACCCATAGTGTAAACAAGACACAAATACAAAATTTTATTAATAAATATTAAATTAACATGTCAAATCAGGTTGCATTTGATTATTGTTGACCTGTTTCAATGTAATTAATATTATTTTGTTTCACTATACACCTAATCTAATCTAATCTTATGTAATTTTCTGTAACTCTACCTTTTTTTTTTCACTTGACATTGTTCAACACGTTAAATCAGGAACGGGGATTGTATTCTACAGTTCGTGTAGCTCTAGTAACTCACCGCACAGCTGTGTGGCGCTTAGAATTTGCACCACCCCATCTTTTCCCGTGGGTGTCGTTAGAGGCGACTAAGGGATATCCACAGGGGGCGGGCAGCAGCGCCAAAATTCTACCACCGAACTGCGATCCCCAACCCGCATGCCGTGGGGATTATGGGCATTACCCCCCACTAGATAAACGACAATAAGGCGTGTATCAGGGGGAGGCCTGTGTCCAGCAGTGGACCAATACAGGCTGTTGAGGTTGAGGTAGTAACTCATCGAAGCTATAGAACACTCCAGTAACAATGATTTAAGTCTGTGCTTGAATATGTTGGAGGAAGTGGCATCTCTAAATTTTAATATATTAACCCGAAATCTTAGAAGTAAATCTTCATAATATCCTAGTCAAATTATACAATGCAAAAATTTGTGTGTTTCTGCACTTGCAAAGCTAAAACTACTGAACGAATTGGAGTAAAATTAATTAATCATGTTATATACAACATAATTTGATTGAAAATGGATGTATATAATATCCATTTTATTTGATAGGCAAGATAATTAATTGGAATGTTCCGTCCGAATTTCAGCAGCGGCGGCGGCAGCCAATTACTACGGAGACTAGATAAGTACTCGTAAGTTTTTGCAACACGTAACTTAATAAATCAAATTAATTTTGTTTTAAGAAACTATAAACCGACTTCAATTTTTACAGTTTTTTCATGAATTTTCATTTCCCATTGTCAGAACTGAACAAAACAAAAATGGGACCAAACGGGAAGCACCAGTTTTCATATAAAAAAGAATCATGCAATACGGACCACCCAGTCAAAAGTTCTGGGGTAACAAACATTAAAAAAAAAACAGACGAATTGAGAACCTCCTTTTTTGAAGTCGGTTAAAATACTAAGAGTGTGCAATAACGCCTCTACGAGATGGATTTCGAGCGGGATGGCAAGATATGGTTTTCTCGCGAGTGAGAAGTACAGAGCAGAGACGTGCACCGAATTTTCTATGCGCTAAAACTGTTTTTACCATAATTGCAAGTTAATGAAACAACCAATTGAAAAAATTAAAAGATATAACTAAAGAAATACTTCTAGGTTTCTTTAGTTTACTTAACAAAACAAAAATAAATAAAAAAGTGTATCTGATACAAATAGCAAAATGTGAGCAAAATATATATTTTTCAAAGAAAGAAACTATCAAGAAAACATTCACTAATTGTGTTTTTAAAACACGTAATTCAAGATAAAAGATCGAAGTAACATTCCTCTAGATATGAAGGTGCTAGCTTTCACAGATTCTGAGATAAATAATGATTTTGAAGGAAATTGCGCATGGCACACTCTTAAGGTGGAATGATAGATGTCTTCAAACTAGTGCCATTACCTATTTGTGAACACCTATTCGAGATTGTGTACCTACAATCACATCACACTAATATTATAAATGCGAAAGTTTGTATGGATGTATGGATGTATGGATGGATGGACCATAGTTACATCTTCACGCCAAAACTACTGAACGGATCGGGCTGAAATTTTGCATACAGGTAATCCTAATCCTGGTTGCCTGGACGAAATGCTTTAAGCAATAAGGCCGCCCATTGTACGTTTGTTTTAATTTCATTTGTTTTATTTAGTCCCTTCGGTTGTCGGCTTATCTCCAGGAGATTCATTACAACAACATCGGTGTTGTCGGGTATCTCCTGGAGATCAGTGTTGACTGTGACGTAATTTGTCACATGTAAAATGGTCGCGACAACTGAAAGGATATAAGTTATTTTGTATTCTATGAACAATAAAAGTGTTCATTCATTCATTCATTCATTCCTGGAATCAAACATAGGCTATTGTGATACCATAAATCAGTTCCCGTGGGATATAAATCACCTTTAAACGTTTCCATAGGACCACGCGTGCGAAGCCGCGGGGCGTAGCTAGTATTGAATTAAATGATAGTCGACTGCACGATGATCAATATTAATATTAATTTAGACATTTAGGGATATTTTAATTCATTCGATTCGATTCCGAAGCAAAAACGTCAGATTCGAATTTGAATTCTATTCCGACGGAACTTATTTTGATTTTTCAATAATTTCCGATATCGAATCCGACGGCTTTTCCGATGAATTAAAATACCCCTGCTGATGTCTCGAATTAATTTTGATTATCAGCGGATGCTGATTTTAATGATGATATTCGTAACAACCCTGGTAGGTACTATACCGTGTCCATTTTGAATGAGGCATAAACGTATACAAACCGCCCATACTTAACCTAAAATTCACTTTGTTGGCGCGTCCTTTTATACGTTATTTACATTACTTGTCGATTTTAGATCCTCCCTTCAATAAAAATTGCTTACAATTATATCTGAAACTCGACGCCAAGCAAGTGAGTTTTTGTTATTTGTATCGTGGTTTATTTACTAACATGCTCCATGCTGGATGGATACGGTATAGGTACCGGAACGGTTATTTTCTATATATTTATGTGGATACTTACCTAGTAATTTAAGTGTGAGGTTTGGATACGTGGGTTTGCTAATATTAGACCGTCCTAAAATAACAGAGTCTAGTTTGCTTAGTTTGCACCTTTGTGTGCATACACCTTTATGTTATTTAAATGAAACAGAAATAGAAGGCCATTGTTTTAGCCCCATTTAATGTAGAAATAGAAATAAATAGGTGTTATCGAATTTTACAATAGAATAATGTAGAATGCGAGAAATAAGGATAGGTTGGAACCATTGATTGGATGATGAGGTACTGGTTGCTCGAAAGTGGCAACCTCAAATTGTGTAAAATTGTGTTCTCCCACATCAGTCACCGTCTGACCGACGGCACGGGCGGTCGTGATTCGCGTGAAATATTGTTGTCTCAGTCTCACTTCGGTCCTAGATACGTCTTTCCGTTTTTGTTCTTCTTTGTATTGCACAGGACTGGAAATATAACTGTGAGGCGCTGATGGCGCTCCCCAGGCGGCTCGAGCGAACTTCTAAGCTTGTTCATGTCATGGGGCCAAAGGTGTACAACCGTCTACCGTCCGATATCACTGATGCTGTATCGACGCAATCCTTTAAGTTTAGACTCAAGATATGGCTGGTAAACCAATGTTTTTACACGTTGGATGAATTCTTGTCACGTAAAAGTGCGTAATTTTATGTTGTTAAATTATTTGTTCAGACATTGTTGTTTTGACATTCTATTTTATACAAATTATTATTTATTATGTTATTATTTCATTTTACTGACATTTATATTGCAATGTAATTTAGTTGTGTCAGAATAGAATGTACTATTAATTAATTTTAGAATAACTATGTTAAATTGTATTTTATTTGAAAATATTGATTTAATATTGTGTTTATTTGACATGTAACCCTATTTGTTACCAATAAAGAACTTGAACTTGAACTTGAACTTGAGCGTATGTGTTTGCGTGTAGTTGTAACACATGCCAATTTTTGAGTAAGCGCTGGTAGAACGCAACCTATCTTCCCTTTTTAGATCAATGGTTGGAACCGATTTTCATTTGTGTTGTTTTTCGCCGTGTGGTGCCGGCCTACCACCCCAACTCTTTCCTAGGGTGTCGTAAAAGGCGACTAAGGGATATCTACCGGGGGCGGGCAGCAACGCCTCCTGCAGAACAATTCTACCACCGAACTGCGATCCCCAACCCCCATGCCCAGCGTGGGGATTATGGGCATACCCCCCATTTGACACACGGTTATCAGGGGGAGGCCTGCGTCCAGCTGTGGACCAATACAGGCTGTTTTACAGACTTTAGACTTTTTAAACTTTCGCGATTTGTTATACGTACATATTAATGAATTAAATGAATATAATGATTTTATCGGGTTTTTATCGCATACCTTCTTGTTACCCTTCCTAATTAATCTGGATATTTAGTGTCTGTTTTAAATGGTTTATAATTACCGCTCGACTCTTTTTATATATTTAGGACGAAATACGGGTAGTTCAACTGTGAAAATAACTTTCTAAATAATATATAGACGGTGCTCATTAACTGTTATTATATTAGCAGGTGGAACGATTACTTATTCATTCGCTTCAACCGATCGAGAAACTATCTCGCGTCATGTAATTTAATAATAATAATGTAGGACAATTCACAAAGCATTATCTAGCCCCAAGCTAAGCAGAGCTTGTGTTATGGGTACTAGATAACTGATATACATAATCTGTCTGAAATAAAGATTTATTATTATACAATACACTACATACATAGATATTTTATATTATACATAGAGAACATCCAGAAGGCCCTGAACAAGTATCTGCAGATCGTACACACATTTGTCCTGACGCGGGAATCGAACCCGCATCCTCACCTCCTGCATCGCAGACGGGCATTCGCTCACCGCGCCACAGAGGTCGTCAAATTTAATCAATTTAATGTCAATTATCGTAAAAGTATGGTTGTTGTTTAAAAAAACTAGTTTTTTCACATGAATATTAAGTTAGTTAGTTGTAACTTTGTAAGTAGCTCGATCTTATTGTATTATTTGGATATCCCTGAAAGTAAACAGGTATTACCTGGACGGAGTAAGTATTTGAATATTGAATATAATATTCTGTTATTATTTCCCCGACGTTTCTACCGCGTTACAGCGTTCCGGATCCGTCACGAGAATTGACGGCAGATTCCACGACTACCCTCAATTCGTCTTCAGAATCAGGAATGTCCAGTTTTGTAGTTTTAGAGTCTGTTCAAAAAGAAAAGAGTCGTGGCGTTACGGTGAACGAACACTTTTAGTCGTACTACAATGACAGACCAGTGTTGTCAACGCAACAAAAGTTGTCAATTGGCACACGCGCGCCCTCAATTCCCACGACTCTTCTCTTTTTGAACAGACTCTAGTAGTAGTAATAACAGAAGGTACGCGATAAATACCCGATAAAATCATTAATTATATAAATAAACAGTTGCAGCATTAGAAAGAGCAACACTACATTATAAGGTAATCCCATCACGGTTTCTATTTTTCTCCAGACCGTTTAAAACTCTGTCTATACATAGATAAAGTTTATTTTTGCAATAGAAACAGTAACGGCAGAAAAGCTCTCAGGGGAAATAAAGTGCAACGCAAATTGTTTTGCGAAATGCGTTGCTATTTGCAATTCATTACCCGAAGCGCAGAGATATGGCAACGTGGAGTGTCCCGCGGCAATAAACAGATGGTTTACTTTGTGGGTCATTTAAATAACGCTTTGAAATTCACCTACTTGTTCATTCTGTAAATATTGCTGTTATTTTCCACTTCCGTTCACGTTCCTTACTCAAAGTATAAAACGGTATTACTAAAAGCTCAATTACACTTTCCGGTACATCGTCGCGGTGTGAGTTATGAACCTTAAAACGGAAGGTGTAATCACTGTTAGGAAGGAAAGAAGCCGATATCGGAAGACAGTGAGAGCCCGGCCGTCCTAACTTCCTAATTGCCGGTGTACCGGCAAATGTAATAGAAAACAATCAGAACGCCCTGAACAAATGTCTGCAGATCGTACACACATTTGTCCCGAAGCGGGAATCGAACCCGCAACCTCCTGCGCCGCAGGCGGACCTTAGCCCTCCGCGCCACAGTGGTCGTCAAAAAAATTTCGACGGTGCAGCCATAATAAAAAAATAGGGCGATTCCATTGTTTTATATTTTGAGAGCACAGGCGTCGTACTCCTACTACGTTCGACTGCCAACTGAGTTTTGAGGCCGGCCACCGTGTAGTGTAATCAGAACGTCCTTTCCGCTGCCACGGCACACCGTTCCGACAAACCGTGAAGTGTAATAGGCCTTTAAGACTCCGCTGTCCGTCTGTCACCAGGCTGTATCTCATGAACCGTGATAGTTTGTTGTGTTTTTCACAGATGATGTATTTCTTATGCTGTTTTAACAAAAAATACCTACTAAAAACAAAATAACCTAAATATTTAAGGGAGCTGGTAGGTACCTACTATTATTTGATATTTCCAATCAAATAATATGTATTTGATTAGAATTTTCTTTTTAACTAGGTGCTATATAGTTTTGAAGGTTTATCAGAAGGTCTAGTTTGGCGATTTTTATAATTTATGGTTTATCCATTTTGAATGAAAGCATGCAAATAACAAAATCTCACTTGTTTGGCGTCGAGTTTCAGATGTAATTTCAAGCAATTTTTATTGAAGGGAGGATCTAAAATCGACAAGTAATGTAAATTACGTATAAAAGGACGCGCCAACAAAGTGGCGATTTGTTTACTAACATGCTTCATTCAAAATGGACACGGTATAGGTATGTTAATTCATGTATAGAACTACAATATGCAAAATTTTAGGACAATCCATTCAGTAGTTGGGACGTGATCAGCTAAAATTTATAAAAAAATATTACCAGAGAGCATACAAATAAAATAAAACACGAAATTGTTTCTTTATCATAAATCACTATTATATCATACATGATACGAATATTTAAATAGCTTAAAACATTCAATTAAAAGCCCATATTTTGACGAAAAGTGCTTTTATGTTGTGTCAACGCTTCAAGCTCACACTAAAGCTTGGTGGTCTTATACATGACATACACACATACATTTGAGCCTTTTGAGTAAAGATTATCATAAAATGTTAAAACCTACTTTACCTCAGGCATGTTCAAACCTACGCAATTTTCTGTTCACTCAAGTTTCACACGATCCGCAATATTTAGAGATTTTATTTAGAGTAAATAAAATAGAAATTAATTACAATATATTGAGAAAAGTGTGCTGTGTGGTTTAAAATTTGCCCACCCCATCTCTTCCAGTGGGTGTCGTAAGAGGTGACTAAGGGATATCCACCGGGGAGATACATATTCACCCTTGTCTTGAGGAGGCCCAGGTTGGCGCTTATTACCGTACCGTGGACCGATACAGGCTGTTGATGTTGAGGTTGTTGAGGACCTACCAGAGGGCGTAGCCAACCGGCATTAACTATGAAGTGTAAAGAAAATAATTGAAAGATTCGTAGCGTAAAGTTCGAAACAGATCACGTGACATATACATATATAATAATAATAATAATAATAATAATGCTGGACAATTCACACAGCATTATCTAGCCCCAAGCTAAGCAGAGCTTGTGTTATGGGTACTAGATAACTCATATACATAATACAATATACTACATAGATAGATATTTTTTATTATACATAGAAAACAACCAGAACGCCCTGAACAAATATCTGCAGATCATCCACACATTTGTCCCGAGGCGGGAATCGAACCCGCAACCTCCTGCGTAGCAGGCGGACCTTCGCCCACCGCGCCACAGAGGTCGTCTAAGGCATATATCTAAGGCATGTCAAACCCATACATTTTTGGACTTCTCTACTATCGCTTTCGACATAGATTGTTACATTGTCTAAGCCTAGGTTTGTACAGGAATACCGGAAGAAAAGTTGGCAACACAAATATAGCTAAGAGCGAACTAAAAAAATGCCTTGGTCCTTCCAAGGCATTTTTTTAGTAGATTTTAAGATGGATATTTTAAAGAGTTTTAAAGTAAGAGTAGGACTACCACATTCTCTCTGGGTAGCGATAACTGCGTAAGTCTGTACAGGCCTTAAAAAAATATCTTGTAGAGGGTAATCTATGATATATTCTTGTCTTCGCAGACCCCTGGCTCTGGAGGAATGGTGAGTGTGTTGGTACCAGGTTTGAAGTTCTCTGGATGATCCTGAAATGGAAACAATATAAAGTAGCTGTCACTTATATTTATTTACAATTTGACTTAACAATTAAGGCGCATACCTGAGCCAATCTGACAGCGATACCTATTTTATCATATTTTTACGTTAATACATTTGTAATAATTTTATCTCATATAGTTTAGGAGGAGATGCGAAAATAGAGTTTGGTGGCCAAAAAGCGCAACTTCGTATCTCTACCTAAGCTTTACAAAATGAAACTATTTCAGAGACATTAATAAATAGCTTATAATAGATAACACAAACTGAACGTAGGATTTGTAAAAATTCCTGCTTTTAACGTAATAATAAGATAAAAAAGTCGGGGGCGCCACTTTCGCTGGTGTATGGGCCTTAAATTAAATAAACAATGTTTCGTATTATTCTGTATTTTCACCTAACAAACAATTTCATCATTTCAATTTCACACAACTCCAAAAAAACTGAGTTGCGTTATGGGATGTTGTTGGAGTGGAATAACTTTTTCTATATCCAATCACGATCATAGAAAAAGTTATTGCGGAATAACTTTTTCGTGATTTGATCAAACTATCCAGCATTATTTCTTTACCTTGTGTTAGTGGCGGCCATTTTGCAGGAAATAGTTCTATTCATCTGTTTTTCCGACTTCAAAAAAGGAGGTGGTTAGCATTTCAACGGTTTTTTTATGTACGTATATGTTACCTCAGAACTATTGACTGATGATTTTTTATTTGAAAGCTGGTGCTTCCCGTTTTAATTTGGTCTAGTTCTGACAATAGCTTCTATGAGAAAACCATAAAATTGAAGTCGGTTTATAGTTCCTATTAAAACAAACCCAATTATTTCTACTCGCAGATAATTTGAACTTTGATATTTTCAAACTAACAAATTCTGCTGGACAGTTTTGATTTGATCAAATTTTAAAAAATATAATGGTGATTTGCTCAAACTGTGCAGTATTATGTCTAGCTGTCCATAATTTCTTAAAATGGCTATTAGTTAAAATATTATCTACTTACGTATTCAATTGTTCGGTCCATGTGCATAGATTTCACCATTTTCTGGGCCCTCTTCTGGGCAGATGCCGCTCGCTGTTGCAAAATCTGAAAGAAAAATTAAAATGTAGTTACTTTTACCATCAACTCAAACTCTGTTTTCTACAAAGAACCGCGCTGGAGGGACCAATCTTCTTCTTGTTTATTCTAACTATCTGTCTTTGTTTCTCTTACTCCATTGGTCTGTTCACCACCTTGTCTACCTTGGTTTCTCACCGTCTACCTCATCTGTCTCTTTCCAGTTCACCTCTGCCAGTTTCTCCTCAATATCCGGGAGACTGATTTCAGGCTGCGTCGGCTGCAATGGGGGATTCCTGCGTGCTTTCCTCAAACTCATCTAGAGGGACCTCGTAGGTAATATGCTGATATCTGCTGCCGGCATTCTAATACTTTTTTGTTTTTTGTCGGTTGTTTATATACCTGCTGGCTCACACTATCGAAACTTCGATTATCCTAAAAAATCAAATATAATCCCAAAAATGTTTGTCTTGGACGGGAATCGAACCCGCGTCCCCTCCTCAGTACGGGGATATTATTACCTCTAGAGTCTAGACCTTGAAGTCGGATACCTATAGATCGAATTTTTTGGGTTTTATTTGATTTCATAGATATTGGTGTCAATTCAGATGTAGCCAAAACTAGACTAAACTGATTTGACAGGACTAAAAATGATGCCATCCTTATTTGGATAGTTAGGACAGGGATAGCGACATTTCAGTCCTGGCAAATTAGTTTAGTTTAGTTTTGACAGCAACTGAAAAGACACCATTACCCATATTGTAAAACTATAATTACCAAAAAGCTTTCGATTATCGTTTTTACAGTTAGCCCGTGGTATCTTTACTACTTTTGTATTATATACTTTGAATTTACTTTACCTATTGTGGGTTGTTTTAATGAAAGATGTGACGTACGTTGAACTGTGTCTATTGATTACACAGAACACACGTACATGAAATTACAATAGAATGCTTATCTTTAATCCTTAATTAGGATATGACTACTCAAATGGGGCTCTACGAAGTGACTCTAATGTAATCTGTAACCCCTAACTAGGGTAGGTGTTCTCTGGGAGAGCTTGGTGGAATGATTGGCGAGACGGCAGTGTTGCCAACAGTAAACCGAGCTCTCCACCAGATTCAACCTCTCAAACCACCAGAAAACCACTAACAAAAAACGGTCCTACTCTTAAAATCACTAAAATTTCCACCAAACAAAATTTAACACTATGTATTTTAGTAAATAGCCTTTATTATTACCTAATAATCAGTGATCGGAATTATGAGGGCTAAAATACCTACTGCTCGAAAAATAACACAGACAAGTGGAGACGCCTTAGCACTAAATATTTTTTCGGTCCAATTGATTCGGTTTTCGGGATATTACCAAAGTACATCTAAAATTAACTCTGAAAACATGTATCAAATTAATTATCGATGTAGGTATATTATTTTCAAATTAAATGGTAATGGTTTCTTTTGAACAATTTAAGTCAAAAGATGCAGAAGGTAATGTAATTTACATTCCACCTTATAAGCCTATGAATAACTAACAATCGAAAAGTAAAAAAATCTACTTTATAGTTTTCATACCATTTATTATGTTTTTGCAACCATTGGAACTAAACATAAACTCAATACCTACCTAATTATAAAAGTAACCAATGTTAAAAACCTTGATAATATTCGGTTGATATGGAAATTAGTCTGTTTATCTAAATCTCTAAAGGCTTTTTTTATTGCATTGAATTACAAAGGGTGGGCTTAATGCAGAGGCATTTTCTACCTGCCAACCAGGTTTCATCAGAAATGGAGTTTTCCTTGTCAAGTTGTCAACTTGTCACCATCAGATACATTGGAGAATTATAATAAATTATTAGGAGTTTTTCAAAAACTTAAATCTTTAAACGATTTGCGCTTAAAATCCATTTATAAGTAGAGCTCATTCATTGCCTTTTGCTAAATTCTCGCAAAATGTCTCTTTATGCATCTCGATCTGAATTTGTTTTCATAAAGTTTTCTAGTTTTATTTTGACTCGTTCAGCTTAGAATAAGTATTGCTTGGTCATATATTATGTGGGCAGGATTCCGTTAACAAAATATTAGACTTATGTAGTTGTTACAAGCTTTGGAAGATTTAAAAATATTCGTCAAAAAATCAGTTTTTAAATTATATTGTTCAGTTTTAGCGTGCCTGAAGGACAGAGATTCAGAGCTTCTAAGAAGTCTTACAATAATTTAAATTTGTTCGTAATATTTTGCATTATACAAAGCCTCTCTTAGCCATGTACCTACTTTAATACCTTTTGGCAATGGCATGTTCGGAAATCTTTCTTTTAATAATTTTATTCTTATGGAAGCCATTAAAAATATTTATTACATTTTAAATTAACGTATTAACCACCGCATATTCTGCCCTTATTTGTTCTGAAACTCAGTTAAAAGCGTGTACAAAACAGGTACATGTCACGGTATCAAATTCGGCAAAAAGTTTTTAAAATTCTGTCAAAGATGCATACACAACTGGGGTCGACTCTTTGAATGCGAAGAAAAACGCAACAGAGTTATACAGTTATACAACAAAGTTATAAAAATAAAAAACATTTGCAGTCGGTTATAAAAATGATTTGAATTAGTTCACAATATCATTAACATTAATTTTCAATTAAATTTGCATACTTTCTTTCTTACGGCAACAATTTTTCTAATTTTCAACCCAATTGCATAAAATTGTTGTAGTAAGGAAGTCTCCACTTTTTTTGCCTCTGTTCTATGAACTTTAGGTATTTTAGCCCTCATAATTCCGATCACTGCTAATAATACATTAACAATTATTAGTAAATAAACATGATTTTTTTTTAATAGGAACATCAAATAATTCAATCAAAAAATTAAATTAATTCTTCTTCTTCAGATGAACCATTTTGGTCTACACCATCATCCTCGGTTTCAGATTTGTACGATTCTTTGGTACCGATTTTATTTGTGACGTTGATTGGAATTGTATATTCACTGCAACATTTTCCTAATATTTAGCCTTAGATGGAGTTTACCACCCACTTAGGGCTGCACTCTCAAGCAACCCGACTCTGAGGAGTGTCCCTCTCGCAGCCATCCTCCGTCGCTACGGGCCTGGCACCCTCTATGGGAAATGGGCCCCGTTCAAGACGAACTTGGACAGGAGTGGACGGATACGAGAAAGCGGAACCTCCCGAACACCACATCTCCCGACGCCGTTACAACGTCGGGATTCAGTGCTGGGCTTATTCCTGTTCGCTCGCCGCTACTAAGGAAATCCTAGTTAGTTTCTTTTCCTCCGCTAATATGCTTAAATTCGGCGGGTAATCCTCCCTGATCTGAGGCCAACGTATAAAAAGGGGAGGCAGACACGATATCCGTTACGACGCGACACAGTGATGTGACGCGCCCTTAGGAGTAGCTAAGCCGCGTCTCGCCGAGACGCGGCTTAGCTACTGAAAAAGCTGAATAAGCGAAACGCGTTTGCGCCGCGTACTGCTAGCTTAACTGTGTCACCACACTACGATCGATTTCTAAACGAACTTATTTCGAAATTCGAATCGTTTCACCATCGAGCTTTTCTATGCGCTCCACGTTTAATTTCCTGCCCGCTCATCCAGCCGCTACGGCGGTTCCTTTACTGTTGACTCGGTAAGGTTATGGAATTCTCTCCCACACGATATTCGTGCTCACTCGTTTTTTTCAATTATTTTTCTTTTAAATGTTTTACCATAATGTTTTACTTTGTGCAATAAAGAATTAAGAATTATTCCATAGATCTTTTTTTCTCTACGCGATAGCCAACATTGAAGTACCAATGTTCAAAGACAAACACAAAGCTACTAAAACCTATTTTCGAAAACTTTTTAATGTTATACCTCGTCAAAAAGGTTACATTTTAAGCGCGACTCGCAGCTAATGGTTCTCGCTTTTACTGCTCTATTATCAGAGTTGACCGCAATCTCACCTGATGGAAAGCGACGATGCGGCCGACGATGTATCACGAAGGTCTAAAAAGATGGCTACTCCGGACCACATTCCGAAACACAACAGAGTTGCTTCACGGACTGGCCCAGTCCGGAGGATGGTGACAAGCCCCGGGCGAAGCCTACCACCAGAGGAGACTGCTCTTAGCACCACCCAGAGGACACGTGTGGGGTAACAGAGGGTCAACACCTACGGACGTGAGCGATACTGTCCCCCAGAAAAGAGCTCCCAAACTTTTTACGAACCATGGACTGCGCGCTTTTACTAGGTAGTTATCCTCAATGGTTTGCTTTATAAGCTAACTCACCGTCTGTCTCCTTTGTTCAGCCTCTGCCAGCTTCTCCTCAATATGCGGGAGGCTGATCTCCGGCTGCGTTGGCTGCAGCAGCCTCTGCAGGCGGGGGGGAGGTGACTCTCTCGTGCCCCCCTCAAACTCCTCTATGGGGATCTCGAAGGCTATTGCTGGAATGGAAGATGAGTGTTCGTTAGCTTATGAAATTAGCGTTTCTCATAGATTTAAATCGTTAGATACGCCCCGACCACCAAAAACTGTAGCAATGTGTGTGAGACATGTCGCGTCATGTCTAAATCATGTGCAATCTACACAAACAAAACAAGCGTACTGAGAAAATAGTGTCATCTCTTTTTCTCACCCGTTAGTTGCAAACACTACTTGCTCTTTCGTGCACTCGCCATTTAAATTTGTTATTAAAGTCATTTTTGACAATGCGGACGATAAAATAAAAGTTATTTCATTAACTCGCAATACCTACGAGTGAAATGTTACACCTCTGGCTTTGTTTGTGTTTCTAGAATTGTTGTTGCGCTTTCGAAAGGCACACGTCATTTTGTGACGCTATAAACTGCTCACAAACGTCCTTCACAACACGTCCGGCTAACACTGTGCTTAGATGTACACTGAGTTCAGGTTTATGCATGCGTAAGGTTCGACTTGGACACAACACGGCGCGGTCTCACTGCGGTAAGGGCATATCTTACGATTGAAATCTATGGCGTTTCTCACATTGTGATTCATGTAAAGATCTAAGTAAAGTTTTACTTATTTTGTACTCACGAGGTTTCGGTTTAACCGGAGTGTCTGGCAGAACTTCAGTAGGCAGGTCGTCATCATGGTCCCCATGTCCATTGGTACCATTCCCATTGGCAACCTTAGCGTGGCCGTTTGCCGGGTTATCCTGGGATCCCACCGCGTTGCTCGATGTGCCACAACCCATTTTAGAGCTTAAGGGAAGGTGGGACAGTCCATTTCACTTTGCGAAAGTGTGCACTCAATTCACTGGTTTCAAAAGCTTTAAATATTCTGAATTTAGTTAACTATGTTGAAAGAATTAAAGTCTATTTTGCTACACACACAAAAACTAAAATAGTGTTGTTTGGCTTTTAAATTGATTGTTTGTCACTTGTTTTTAAATTCAGCCTTTACCTTTTCGAAATTCGAATCGTTCCGTCACGTTATACCACAGACCTAGATTTTTATCACTCGTTACTCAACATTGAAGTACAGTTTTCGTAAAGAGGTTTTAGTAGCTTTGTATTTGTCTATGATTACTAAAACCTCTTTACGAAAACTTTTTAACGTTCTACCTCGTCGACCAAAGAGGTTGCATGGTTTTCGCTTTTACCGCTCTATTATCAGAGTAAACTTGCTCCCAATACTTGGCCTAAATCCCTACTAAATTGTCCCACAGTTTCCAATCAAAGGCTGACCTCAATTTTCGAATCGGCCCCGACTCATCGCCACCATTAACCTGAAAAATGTAATGAAATTAATTGTACCGAGGTGTTTTCCATGGGATGGATAAAAGGGCCAATTTGTCACGGGCCCGGGGGGCTGATAAAGCGGGCTCTTGTAATGAGCTTTCTAGCGATGGAATAAACTTTGGTAATTTTGTTCGAGCATTCAAACAAATCAAACCAAATATTCTTTATTTCCATAAATCCAATAAATTTAAGCTTAGAAAAGGACAAATTATAAAATTAAACATTAACACTAAAAAGTGCTAGGTAGGTACTATTAATTTCTGTCGCTTCTGTATGTAGACTTAAGAAAGGAAGCGATAAAGAAACCTTTAGCCTGTTAGTTGTTATTAATGGAGTCATTTAGTCTACCTTGTATGCAGTTCTATGCAAATTAACGTGAACATAATCAACGATGACACACAAACTATACCGGTTGATACTGGTTGGTTTGTCGTTTTCTAAATAGATTAAATAGAAGAGAACAGAACCAAAAATACAAAGCAAGCAGTTTTGGAGTCAAGGACAGTACGCACAAGAGATTTATTCTTTGAAGAAGATTTAGAGCGATAGTAGATACCAACGACCGAAAATTTGCCAAAAAAATACGGCAAATTCGTTACATTTTCCTATTCGTGTACCCACGCGCATTCCCATAAGCCTGCAGTCAGTTTTTTTTGTGGGACCAATTATACTTAGATAATAGGTAGAATCTAGGGTTAATATTAAATATAATAGGCCAGCCTTTAGGATTTAAGCTGCGTCGCACGCGGCGTGCACCGCCACTCAGCACGCCCCGCCTATCCATAAACATCACCGTACATTGCAATATGTTTGTGTTTACGCGTGCGATGACGAGGCCGCTGCACGCACCGCTGTACGCCCCGCTGCTCCGTAAACAAGATAAATGTGGAGTAACACTCTATACTTTAATATTAACACGACCATAAACTCCAGAACAACACTAGATTCTAAGTTTATTTTTGCATTGTGTTCATAGCAAATGGCTTACAAAGATTGCAAAACTACATAGAGTCTGTTCAAAAAAAGAAGAATCGTGGGCTTTTGTATGCCAATTTGACAACATTTATTGCGTTTACAACACTGCTCTATCATTGCAGTACGACTGAAAGTGTTAGTTCACCAAAACGCCACGACTCTTCTCTTTTTCAACCGAAAACAACAAACTAAATGCCAGCTAAATAACTTGTAAAATCTGGAAATAACAAAAATCTGGTTTCTTTGCATCGCATTTTACCCTCAACTCCTATTTTCACACTCACTTGTTACCGTTATTCGAGTGCTTTGGTATTTTAAGCCACTTCCACTTTTGATTGCAAAAATATGAATCGCGCAACAACCACACAGGAAGGAGCTTCAAAGCTGAACTGAAATAGAAAGCTTGCAGTCTTCAGACATCTGTCAGTTCCCATGATTATGCACAGATGCCAGCTGTGCCCTGGGGCTTTCGACCCTGACATCGCAGTCAATAATTTTATTGAGTAGATAAGTGAGTTGTGGAATAATAAATATTAATAGTCTGTTCAAAAAGAGAAGAGTCGTGATGAGTCGTCAATTGACAACTTTTGTTGGGCTAACAACACTGCTCTGTCATTGCCACAGAACTTGTAATAATATTATTACTTTTGATTTTGTGAACTGAGTTTGTAAATGATCTTGATTGATTTTATGTAAATTATCCTCTTTTATTTTGATCTAATACAAACTCAACCTCTATAAATTAAATTCCTATTCCTTCGTCTTTGTGCAATTGATAACTGATATTGGCAGCATTGTGTCAAACCATGACGCAGCAGATCCAAAAATAAAAAGAAGAAGAAGAATATTATTACTACGATTTCTGTGGGCATTGCAGTACGACTAAAAGTATTCGTTCACCGTAACGCCACGACTCTTCTCTTTTTGAACAGACTCTATAATGTATTAAGTATATCAGTTAAACTAGTAGGTACACATGCTCTGTTTAGCTTGGGGCTAAATGATGTGAATTGTGAGTTGTCCTTTATTATTTATGACGCTAATCCTAATCTAATCCAAGCCTGTCGAAAACCTTTTCTCTTCCTCTAATAAAATTCCACGAAAACTTCTCTAAAACCCATTTTATTTCTTTTTTAAAAGTTTCGGTTTCTACGAATTTTGTAATAATGCAAAGGCGAACAAACCAGACAACAATTTTCAAAATGGCGGCGGTGGACTAATGTTAACAATTTTTCAATGGAAGCTATGTGTTCCTAGGGGTCAGGCACACATTAAGATTTTTTTTGCCCATTAGCAAATGTTCGTCAGTTAATCCGCTTCAAAATAATATACAAATGCTCTCTCATTTATCACAAAGCGGGATTTTTCATTCCTAGAACTCTACTCAGAGTAGAATAGGAGGAAAATCCCGCTCCGAAGCTTCCCTTGACTTTGAAAGTTTAGCGAATAGAAAGATTTTCGCGGTCGGTATTATGGTACCATTAGTTAGAGACTTACTTAGGTACCTTATAATAAATGTAGGGCTTAAAGATTTTTGGATAGACAAGACAGGTGACATTTAAAGTATTTTTTCATATATTAATCTCCGCGCTTTCAGTGCGCAGACATATTATGTAATAATGTTATATAATAAGATAAAAGACACAAAACCAAATAATAAATTCTTATAAAATAATATCCTAAAGCGTCAGGTTATTGAGATATTCACAGATGAAAACAAAATTAGTGCGCGGAGATTTCGGAACTAAAAGACGAAATGGACACTGATGTAAGGGACAAAATCTTCAAACTCATAAACTTAGGCACATGTTTATCATAACGTAAAGCTACAACGCCCAACATTCTACCTATCACCTTACAAAACATCATTTCCTCTTCCTTCCGCGTTGCGAAACACATAATTTCCTTAGATCGCTCTCGGTGTGTTCCAAGCCGGGCCTCGCCGGATGGATTGCCGGCAATATTTCCTGATTACCCTCCGCTTGCAGAAAAACATTGAATATACTTTACAGGGCCTGTGCTTTGAATTTATTGAAGAACCTGTTTAACGCATTTACTGCACAGCGTCGACGGTGCGACCCGTCACTACATGGGGATGGAAGTGGCTATAGGCGGAGTCTTGGGCCATGAAGGTGTTAGTCTACTTGATGACAGTAACGTGATCGTGACCTCCTTTTTCCATTAAATTTGCGTAGTTCTCTGTCCGCCCTATAGAGGCCTATAGTGCGGACAGAGAACTACGCAAATCTTATAGTAAAAGGCGAGGTCATTTTACTTACGTTAAATAGACACTCGGATCTTGTTAGTTTAAAAAATATGGAACTAGCAGTTTTCTTGATAATATTCTTAATTTATTCTTTGTTTTTTTATCTTTGGCCTTCATCGCCACGAATTCATAACTGTATAAATTTCTTACTGTATGAATATGAACCTGTGCCTAAGTTCATTTCAAAACCACTTACATAGTGTTGATATGATTTAGAATGTAATATCCGAATTCGGACGGATGCAACGAAGACACTATCCCGTCACTTTACAAATTGTTCGATGAAAACGATTCTTAATTCATAATTTTAAATGCTACGATATTGCTACGCCACCTACACGTTTTCGTTGCTACGATACATGCTACGCCGTAGCATAGGAAAATTTCAGAATTTATAGAAAACGAGCTGGGAAAAATGAGGCCTAGTATGTTTACTTTGTTACGCCATTACTAAGGGCTTCGCCGTGGCAAAAATATCATATTCTAAACCAAACTGAAAGAGATGCTCAAGTAAATTCATCTCAGCAGCAGAGGTATTTAAATCGTCGGAAAAGCCGTCGGATTCGACATCGGAAACTTTTGACAAATCAAAATAGCATAGCAGGCCGCTACAACAGCTGCCGGTTTTCTATTACAACAGCTTAAATGGGTACAGATTCGGGTAAGAACAGTAAAAAAATTAAGAGTAATACCAGTTAATTTCTCTTTTGTGACCTAAAAGCAGACTTTCTTTTTTGTCTTAATAGTATCCTACCAAGCAAGCAGACTTTTTAAAAGTTATATTCTATATTACATTCTCCTCTTGTTAAAAGAGTAATAAACTGGTTTAACTCTTTTAAGATGCATTCATTTTAGGAATGGTTTATCGCTACATACTGATGATCTTAACTTAAACTCACCTAATTACTAAGACCTGACTGATTATAAGAATGCAATAAATATAATATTGAATAGTGAATCAGAAATACAAAATGGTTATATGTGACGGGAAAAATGTGCCTAACCAAGCCAATATTTAAATTGTTACATACGCGCCCTTACGCCCAAAAACTGTGGCATTTTCTTTGAATAGATAAAATGAGTAGATAAAATTACTGTTTTTGTCAATAAACGCAAAAAATTGTCATATGTATTAGAATAATTACCATTAAGATTTTGTTAGATATAGACATAATATATATGATGTTTGTGTTCTTTAAATAAATAAATAAATAAATAAATAAATAAACCTAACTGTTATTATGGTTTATCCATCCAGCATGGAGCATGTTAGTAAATAAACCACGATACAAATAACAAAAACTTACTTGCTTGGCGTCGAGTTTCAGATATAATTTTAAGCAATTTTTATTGAAGGGAGGATCTAAAATCGACAAGTAATGTAAATTACGTATAAAAGGACGCGCCAACAAAGTGAATTTTAGGTTATGTATGGGCGGTTTGTATACGTTTATGCCTCATTCAAAATGGACACGGTATAGTGCTTTGTAAAGTGCAATCACATTGTGCAATCACATATCACGAACTATTGTGAACAAGCACATCACAAAAAAACACAATTCACTGATTCCAAATGACAAAGACAAGTTTGTGAGCTCACAAACTTCGTTTGGCAACAAACATTGCGCAGTCTTTACGGAAAGGGCCTATCTAACGATTTAAATCTTTGTACCCAAGTGTTTGTTGAAAATAAGAGAGTTCCGTGGTCCTATTCGACTCACAATTTCTTACTACTCATGGTGCAATTATTTACTTTGCAACGAGAATCAACAACGTACGTAAATTTAATTCTAGGTACTTTAACACTCGATAGTTTTAAGTTCTACCACCAAATCAAAAAGTCATTAGCAATATAAAAAAGTTTCTAATAAATTTTCCTTTCGTCACTATCCGAAAACTTCCATTAGCTACACGGTAACATTAATTCACTAAAGTGCCAGGCCGAGAGTCAAACCCGCGTGGCGCCGCGGCCGCATCGCTGCTCAAACTAGCGCGATTAGTGTGGATTACATTCAGACAGACTTTTTCCATTCTAACCCCTGACGTGTGCTTACTGCGACTTTGAGCTTTGATACTTTTATTGGTCGAGCCATTAATTTTCATGGGTTGTTGATAATCTATGAAAATGCAGCACATATTATGTGCTGTGCACATATTACGGACAGTCAATGTACGTCAAATATGTTGAGGCTACATGAGGTACCCCTCATGTAGTTTAATCAGTGTTTGCCTATCCGCTTTGTTTATTTTGTTGTTTCCGTATTCAATTTAATGAGAATCGTATTGTTGGTAAGCTCACTTCTGGTTTTGAGCACTTTATTTGTCGGGTCTTCTAGATAAGTCTTAGCTGAAATTAAGTAATTAAAGTTTCCCCAACTTTCATGCAACTTACATGCTTCATAATCGTTCCAGGGACTATTTTCTATAGCAGGCTTTAGAACTGGATGCCAACAACCCTAAATCTCCACCTTTACAGCCTATATTGGTCCACTGCTGGACGCTGGCTTTCTCCTGATAAACGTGACTGTTATCCCCTATGAGATAACAGCCACGGTTATCAAGAGAAAGCCAAGCCACTTGGGGATTATGGCCGTATTGCCCATGATCCCCAAGTGGTCATGCGGGTTGGGGATCGCAGTTTGGTGGTAGAATTGTTCTGCAAGAGGCGCTGCTGCCTGCCCCGGTAGATATTCCTTAGTCGCTCACTCACGAGAATAGTTGGGGTGTTACAAATTTAAAGCCAGCACCACGCGAAGCTGATATACCAATCACCAACTAGCGAACGAAGTTTCAACGCTATAAGTTTCACGTAAAGTATCAAGACTTGCCGCCCGCATTAATTCAGGAGCACAAAGCTTACATACAAATTACCATCGTGAATACAAGCTGACCTACTGGCAGGTTAAAGCAATAGAGTTGAATTTTATGGTTTAAAATTATCAATTTTCATTTTCGTTCTTTGACATTGTCATCAGCATTTTGTAAGTATTTATTATTGGGGCTCCAAACAGACGAATATTATTTAGCTTTCACTTTTCATTATTTCGTTAACATGATAAAATGGTAAGTGATGCAAATCAGAGTAATATTCCGAAGGGACTTTTCTAGCAATTTTTTTTAAAAAATAACTAACAAGTTCGGTGGTGGAATTGTTTTGCAGGGGCCGCTGCTAGTAAAGAAGTAAAAACATTGCAATGGAGAGAGAAAAATGAAGGAAATTTCAACATTACACCGACAAGAGCTAGGCTTTAGTTTTTTAATTTGTAATGGTCTATCTATCAGGTAACTTGTTCCGTCAATAAGTGTTAATAAAATGAAATACTAAAAGAACAAAGAAAGAAAGACGTTCTTTTCCAGTACTTTAAAGCAGTCTCAAAAACTTTTAGCTTCAATGCGACTCCACACCCCTCGGTAGTCAATCACCAACACCTTCATTGATTGCCACTACATAATGCAGGAGCCACCCCCCACCCCCCTCGCGTCCTCTAATTGTATCACCGCCAGCGAACGTAGAGCTGGTAGCTAAAGTGTTAAATTTTTTGAATAATTTAGTAGTATCTGTTACCATTTCTGCTGTGCGGTGCCGGCTGAGAATCTGTACCAACCCGAGTTGGGTTTTTCCCGCGGGTGTCGTAAGAGGCGACTAAGGGATATCGACAGGGGCCCCTAGCTGAACATATCTACTACCGAACTGCGATTCCCAAACCATATGACCTAGCGTGGGCATGCGGCATCCCAGTATCCCATTTTGGACAACCTCTGTGGCGTGGCGGGTCAAGGTTTGCAAGGTAGTATGTTGCGGGTTCGATTCCCGCCTCGGAACTTTGAGTATGTAGGATTTGCAAATATTTTTAACATAAGGCGGCGTTAAGGCTTGTTCACAATGTTCACGTCTGTCAAGAATCGAAGATCAAAATGAAGCGTTTTTAATTTTTATTTCTTCAGTGTTAAAGATGTCTTCATATATGTAAATTAAGAAGAAAATCAGTAGAACTGTTAAATTTTTTTGATATTGGTTTTTATTTCTGTATAACTTTTGATGCACAAGTTTGTTTTTTTTTAGCTTTTTCATTTTATTAATAAAACAAGATACGAATAGACACAGGTCTCAGTAAAATGGTGAACCATCATCGAGTAAAAACTTTGTTGTCTCTGGTATGTTTGTGCATGTCGGTAATGTTGTGCCTACATTATCGATTTTAATAATTGTTAGTGTCATGGCGCTTCGTGTTGAGCTTATAGACTATACGTATTTGTGTCATCCACCATGTTTTGGTACCTACAAATGACCAATTTAAGAGTATGCTATAAGCAATTTACTTCAAAATCGATATTTATCTCGGAATCTGTGAGAGCTACAACCTTCATATTTAGGGTCATGTTACTATAATCTTTTATCTTGAATTACGTCATTTAAAAACACGATTGGACAAAGCTTTCTCATTATTTTTTTTTTTTTTAATAGTTGTTTTGCACATATTTTGCTATTTATCTCAGAAACATAACACTTTTTTGTTCGGTTCTTGTTTTGCAAACCTAGAAGTATCTCTTTAGTTATGTCTTTTTATTTTTTGATTGGTTGTTTCATGAAGCATTAACTTGTGATCAGGTAAAAACAGCACATAGAAAATTCTGTGCACGTCTCTGCTCTGTACTTCTCACTCGCGAGAAAACCATATCTTGTCATCCCGCTCGAAATCTATCTCGTAGCAGCATTATTACACACTCTCAACAAAAATTGGTATAGGTGGCTGGTGCGATTGTATTTTGCTTTTTGATATAGGTAATTATTCAAACTAACCTCACGCATCCCTACACTGAACGAAAAACAAAAAGAGATCGCGCTACTACCTATTCCTTTTTTTAAATTACCAATTCCCAGTTAGCTTACTTGAATCAATCGGCAAATACTAGCCCCCTTATTCATAATGGTCTGCTAACATAAAACAGCTGCTAAGTAGTGTTATTTCTCAGTCTGACTTATGTCAATAGAAGAAGACAGAGCGAGATTTATAGCAGTGTGCTATGTTAGCAAACTATTATGAATGTAGATGTTTTAATTTATATTATTGGATGTAGGTATGTAATTTACTTTTTCAAAAAATGATTTAATTCCATTAAATCAATAACAAGCCTGGTTGTTATTGGACCATGGTTGATATCGGACTAGTAATTATTTCAGCGCGCGGGAACATAAAATCGGCTACATATACATACATACAAAAATAGGGTGTCAACCTCATAACCCTCCTCTGTTGGTAGTCGGGTAATAATTGACGTGATTGTGCTAAACGATGCCGCGAAACGGAGTTTACAATCAAATCCTCATTATAATTTAGTATAGATAAATATTAGTTTTAATTTTATAAATTTTCATGCATGGTCCAGTATCACCATAACATAGGATGGGCTTTTTTCCACTTAATAAGGACCTTACCTACTAAAGCTGAAACAAACCTTTGGGCTGCTTATTGAATATATATATGCCGAAAACTAGTTAAATTAGCAAAATTTAAAGTTTAAATTATGAAAAAGCTCTGTAATGTAAAGCACAACACGACAGTTTTTAAATCAGATAAATGATTAAATAAGAGCGCCTTGATCGCTCACAAGAGCAAACAACGGCGCTTGCTAAAAACGCCGTCAAAGTAAATATTGAGTAAAAAACTACACTTTTACAATATCGCCCGTGAAAGCTTAATATTTGCCGTAAATATTGAATGCTTTTGAAAGCTCTTTGAACGTTAACTACCTGGGCTTCTGATCTTTAATGCTTTTGATAGGAATATTGCAGAGGCAGAAAATTGTTAATTATTACGTACCTACTTATTTGTCAATAATATTTTGCTCTTGTTTGTTTATTCACAGAAATCAGTTTTGTATGTTCTCTTTCAATTTTATGATATGAAATAGTTAAATAATAATAAATAAAGTCATTGTCAGGAAGTTCCTCTCTCTGCAACCCTAGTCACTGACCGCTTGAGCATAAGATAAGATAAGATAAATCATTTATTGTCAATATAATATAATATTTATTATTTGTGCACCACAAATAATAAATATACAAAATGTATAAACTATGAGGTGCACCGCGTAGCTACGCGGCCGGTGATTCCACGTTTTGATTTATTTTTTACCGTAGAATAGTTTTTTAATAAGTATTTAATTTTCTATAGTAAAAATTGATTTGCGAGATTCACAAAATAATGAGTCGGATTCAAACAACTGCGATAATCTCAAACGCTCATTGCTGACCAACACTTGAAAAAAATAATAATGTTTAATAATAATGAGTGTATAAATTATGTGTTTAATGTGTTTAATAATTATAAATAATGAGTGTTTAATAATCTTCGAAATAATAAACGATCTAGTAAGAATATTTTCGTGAATAAGCGCCATCTATGATAAAGACAGTAAAGCTTTAGAGTCTATGGCGATTGAGCTGGAGAAGGTGGAAGGCTGTTTTCATGAATCGATCTTTGTCATCGATCACAGATAGATGGCGTTACGTGTATCGAAATGATACCGATAAGAGCTTATGACGGTGATCATTTCAGGTAGGTTTTATTTGATTAAAATTTAGGGCTGAGAATTGGGTAATCATCATCATCATCATCTCACCCAGATGCTACTGAGTATAGGCCTCCATTTTACATGTCACACTTTTATGAATCTCATCCACGAATAAGGTTTAGACATTTCTGAAGAAGTCTTTCAGACAAAGTGAAGATAAAAAAATTCTCCTTATTTTTTCGTCGTAAGATTAGGTACCTCAAATCTAACATTATATGACTCGTGGTTTATATAAAGTTATTATAAGCTTAATAAATAAAGCTGGAATATCCAGATAACATCATCTAACTAAGCAGAGCTTATTAAGGATAGACTTATGGGTAGGTACTAGATAGCGGATATACTTACATGCATAGTTAGATATTTTATTGTTAAAAATAAGAAGCACCCAGAACACCCGGAACCGATTTCTGCAGATCGTTCAATGTCCACGAGAATCGACCCGCAACCTCTTCCGTCGCAGGCGGACCTTCGCCCGCCGTGCCACAGAGGTCGCCTATAAATATAATTTCATTTTAGCTTTAGATACCTGTATTTTTTTCAAACTACCATTTATTGAAAAGAAAATTACAATCTAATAATGAAAACTAGTATTTACAATTGAGGTAACTGTTGCAATCAATCTACAGGTAGCTCAACTGATATCAATACCAGTCGGCGTATCCAAAACGCTGACTGCATTTCCCTGTATGGCAATGCTGATGCGCTGCGCAAGATATTCACCAGCTCTCGGGTCACGCGTCATTTCGACCAGACACCCAGATTATTTTTTGAAAATCCGAAGAGCTTTGTTACCCCACGGACCTAGGGTTTCAACTCCAAGGGAGTTTTTTTTATTTCAACTTTTCAGTTCCTTCACATCGACTGAACCGTCTCTATGCATTCATCCAGCGTAGCTCCAATTTTCAGCCGTCAATAAAAGGTCGTTGCCCGAAGTTTCATGACCTGAAAGCCTTACAACGAACTGTCTTTGTGTTTTACAATGAACATGACTTGTCTAGACTTTCAGGTTGCCTGAATGGTGTTAACAGGATACATTTTTAAAACCTAGGAGCCTTTTTTACCTACAAATATCGGCGTTGATGTAGGTTTCATTTGGCTTGAGCGTACCAATTCAAACTAACAATCAAAACCATTTCCTGATTAGCCTACATGCGTCAGGTTTTTTTTATTAAAAAGGGTTTTTATATCGTCTGTTTAAAGATATATTTATGTACCTACTTATTAGTTTTATTGTGTATTGTACCACTCCTTTTGTTATGTATTGGGTAAAATAAACAATTTTTTTTCTTTATCCTTTTATCTATTTACTAGCAAGGGACTAACAAGAAAAATAATGCTAAGCAGAGCTTGTGTTATTGGTATGTGCTAGATAACTGATATGCATACTTAAATTTATATTTAGATATTTTTTTTTTTTAAACCTACCTTTATAAATAACAGCCAGAGCCTAAACAAATATTTGCAGATCGTACTAATGTTGGACCACCATACCAATTGAATTTAAAGTTGAAGCGATTTTGGTCCGGATGAGAAGCTATAGAATATATATATATATATATAGAAATAAGGGTTATTTCAGGAGATCAGAAATCAAAACCTATTTACACCTCCCTTAAAGATCAAATCCGGTGCCTTGAGACTTAGAATTTGCACCACCCCAACACTTCCTGCGGGGGTCGTCAGATGCTACTAAGGGATATCCGTGGGGACGGGCAGCAGAACATGCAGAGCAATTCTACACCGAACTGCGATCCTCATGCTGCCGCATGCCCAGCATGGGGATTATGGGCATTATCGCCCCATTAGATAAACTCTAATAAGGCGCTTATACGGGGGAGGCCTGCGTCCAGTTAGTCCACCAATATAGGCTGTTAAGGTTGTCGATCCATAGCTCAATATCCGTGCCGGACCACAATCCAAAGATCCTATCTCATATTGACATCAGCTTTCAAACCACTTGCTCAAGTCACTACCACGCATTTTCGAAAAAGGAGACTGTAGGGTAATAAATACCATTTTTGGAACAGCACCGTAGGTCAACGACCGGCCTCTAAGCTAGAGATTTTCAATTTTAAATATTGCACACGAAATCATGATTGCTAGCTTTTGCGCGTCATTTTGAAATGCGTTGAAAATGTTGAAATCTAATATAGAGGACTAATTTTAATTATAATTCTGAGTGGGGGAAACAAAGATCTGTACGGACTGCTCGCATATGGGGATAATGCACAATACACTCCGTATTGTGCATTATCCCCATGCCTAAGCAGGCCCTAACCTGCCCAGCTCCTTGAAGTATCAGAGCAGGACTTTAGGTGACTGACAGCTTCGTTTCAGTTTTTCTGCGGGTGTGGATGGGGTAGATGCCTCACTTGACTAGCTGCTGCCCGCGAATTTGCACGAGCTTTTTAAGTAGCGTATGTACGGACATTCGCTACTTAAAAATCTCGGGTGGTTTTACCCGGTTACGGACCCGGGATATCTTTTACCTCTCTGCCAAATTTCATTGAGATCGGTTCAGTCGTTTAGGCGTTAAAAGGAAACAGTGTTAAAAAACAAGCACAATTTCCAAACACAGTTGAGATTTACATATCAAACTTATATACCTTAGTTTTATCGGGTTCCGTACCGTAACGGAACCCTATTACTAAGACTCGGCTGTCCGTCCGTATGTCTGTCTGTTTGTCTGTCTGTCACCAGGCTGAACTCATGAACCGTTGCAGTTAGACAATTGAAATTTTCATAGATGATATATTTCTGTTGCCGCTATAACAACAAATACTAAAAGACAGAATAAAATAGTATTTAAGGGGGCTCCCATTCGACAGACGTGTTTTTTGCCCTTTTTAACCGACTTCAAAAAAAAGAGGAGGTTCTCAATTTGACTGTATTTTTGTTATGGTTGTTACCTCAGAACTTTTGACTAGGTGGTGCGATTTTCATGATTCTTTTTTATATGAGAGCTGGTGCTTTCCGTGTGGTCCCATTTTAATTAATTTTTCAGTTCTGGTTCAAGGGTGAGTCGAGAGTCGAGACGACGGATATACGGAGACGTGATCATGTAGTCTTTTTTTTCAATAAAATTTGGCACTAAGGTATAATGAAAGCTTGCTCAGTCCTAAATCTATGCTCGAGTGACGTTTATGCCATAGAAAAGCGTTGCTCAAGCACACATCGATGACTGAGCAAGCTTTCATAACACGGGCCTTAGACTCGTCCGCCGAAGAGACGACCACTTCACTTTTGAGAAGGGCTAGGAACATGTCGTCCTAATCTAAAGTCCCTTGGTTTTCGATTCAGACGAGTTGTACAATACAATACAATACAATACAATACAATACAAAACAATACAATACAATACAAATACTCTTTATTGCACCCCAAGATACAGAAATACAGAAAAGAAAAACACAAACACAAAAACAGTTGCACAATGGGCGGCCTTATCGCTAAGAGCGATTTCTTCCAGGCAACCTTTGGATGGACACGTGATTATTGTACAGGTATAGACGGTGGCGTATAACAGACTATTACACAGGAAAAAAGTACATAAATAAATATAATTTGTTGTACCTAGCCCGTAGCTATTCTGTGATCTATGTACACGGAGTATCCAACATAACTAATCAACACGCTGTTGTTGCAGAATTAATGGATCATGTTCTACTGAAATTGCATTATTGTTGATGGATTAATCAGTTCAGTTCCACTTCCCTAGATGTGAACCTTCTTATGCACAGAAGAGTTGGTATTGAGTAGATAATATACTAACTAAGATTAGTTAGGTAGGTATCCGTAAGGTAGGCGTAATATACCTACTGGATACCTACCTAACTAAGATTAGTTAGGTAGGTATCCAGTAGGTATATTATCAGTACTAGCTGCGCCCGCGGCTTCGCACGCCTGTCCCGTGGGAACTGATTTATGGGATAAAAAAGAGCATTGTGTTATTCCAGGCCTAGAACTACCTGTATGCAAAATTTCAGCCCGATCTGTTCAGTATTGTTTGCGTGAAAGAGCAATAAACATACATACAGACATATTATTATTTACAAACTTTTGCGTTTATAATATTACCTAGTAGGATTATCAATTTTTGCCGTATTTAAATGACAAATTCAGGGGAGGTCTTGCGGCTTACTTGTTTTATTGGGATGGTTTTGGGGTGGTGCATCACCCCCATGTGTTCGGTGTAGCGGTCTTGACACACGCTGTATAATTAAACAGCGTGTGTAAAAATGTTTTTTTTCTGTAGATAATTGAGTTTGTTTTAAAAAACTATAAACCAACTTCAATTATATGGTTCTCATATATGCCATTGTCAGAACAGAACCAAATTGGAAAAAGGATGACAAGGGGACCAGCTTTCAAATAAAAAAGAATCATCAAAATCGGATCACTCAGTCAAAAGTTCTGAGGTAACAAACATAAAAAGGAATACTGTCGAATTGAGAACCTCCTCCTTTTTTGAAGTCGGATCAAAAGTCATTCTTATTTATATCTGGATTGGATCATTGGATCCCATAAAATTTAATTCGGAATTATCTGTTAAAATTTGTCTTTCAATACACCAACAGTCAAATCATAAATACAAGACTTAAAATAATACTAAGTGAACCCATAGAATCGTTCTCTGTATCAAGAAACCGTAACGCGATCTCCAAAAGCGTATGAATGGCTGATCAGCGTGATTCAGCTCTAATAATGGGCAGCTTTCCTTTTTCGGCGATTTATTCTTCATTCGAGAGGAATAGCTTTTTTAGGGATATCTGAATAGCGGGTATCGGTTCCGATGAGATCAGAATAACGGTGCGGTTACCCTATTAGTTCATTGAAAGTGGGAGATTATGTTTGAAGACAAATGTTGTTTTTAAAAACTAGTTTAAAAACAACAAATGCCTTAGATATTATTATGTCACGTGATCTGTTTCGAATTTTTCCCTACGAATCTTTCAATTGTTTTCGATTCGCTTCATAGGGAATTCCAGTCCTCTATTCCGAAAAGTTCAACTCTTGGGTACGCCCTCTGATGAGATTCTGGTGCATCACATCAGCATTGCCATACGGGTCTATGCAGCCAGCGTCATGGGGACGCTTCTGACTGGTATTGATATGGATCAGCTGAGCTACCTGTCCAAAATCCGTAATGTCACAGACGTGGACACATCTAGACTAGTTTATTTCAGCTACTTCCATAATATTACGTCTTATGGTATACTGCTTTGGGGGAACGCTGCAGATATTATCAAATAAATGATCTGTATTCTGTATTCTGTATTCTATTAACACCATATTTGTGCTGCAGAAGCGGGCTGTTCGTGCCATCTATAAAATGGGTCCCAGAGAATCCCTACGCGATAAATTCAAAGAAATAAACATAATGACAGTACCAAGTCAATATATTTATGAAAACTTGTTGTATACTCATAAAAATATCAATAGTTTCCCAAAAAATAGCGTTATACATAATGTAAATACTAGAAATAAACATAAACTCGCTGTACCCACAACTAGGCTGCATAAAATTAATGTATCTTTTAAAGGGTTTCTACAACAAAACCCCTACTGAGCTGCAAAAAATATCAGTAAATAAATTCAAACAAACTGTCAAAACTTAACTATGCAAAAAGGCTTACTATAAAATATCAGATTATCTAGAGGATAAAAAAGCTTGGGTTGGATTTTGCTCCAACTCGAAAAATAACAACTAACAGGCTAAAGGGCGAAGCGATCGAAATCAAAAATACCACTTTATTTCCGTGTCAGTGTATTTTTTAATATGATTTGACCTTTTCTAAGTGTACATTTATTGTATTTATGGAAATAAAGCACTTTTGAGTTTGAGTTTGAGTTTGTAGGTTAACCTACAACTCCACATTGAATGTTGCAATTAGTTGCAACAATCAATCTGGAGTTCAATTCAATTGTAAATACAACCTATGTTTTAGTATATTTAGTCATTTGAACCACTGGGCTTTTTAACTCGCTCCCAGTTGCTGTTTTTCCAGCCAATTAAGGCGTTATTAAATTAAATGGCCTTCGTAATTTGCAATTGTATGTCGGAAGCCATTGAAATTACTTTCAAGGCCATCAAAAGGCCTTGCAAATGTCACATATTGGATGGGAGATTTTACCGTAATCAATCTGCTGGTTATCTTCTAAACTAAAGTGAACAAGAGTGAGGTATCTTCTAGACATTCATGTTACATCTTCAATCACATTGTCACTTACCTTCACGTGAGATTGAGGTCAAACAAAGGTCTAACGACAAAAAAAAATGAAGTTTCTGATAAGTATTTTATTGATTTTTTCTATTGCTACTAACTTACATTTATATCAAGACCGTCTATTTCAATTCAACCCTACGATTATCTTTCTCCTTGCTATCCTAAGTGCTCTAGGAAGGTCGTCGTACTCAGACTCAAACAAAAGAAGGGATGAACGTAATCCACCTGCTCAGAGAGGATCAGAGCTCTACGCTTTCTACTTCCTTACTTTAATAGCACTCCGTACCTGCATTACGATAGGTAATAAATATGGATGCGTGAAGCTGAAGACAGGGCGCTATGCGCTCATTAGGGGAGGCCTATGTCCAGCAGTGAACTAATATAGGCTGATGATGATGAATGGCTGGATAATTTACACAGCATCATCTAGCCCCAAGCTAAGCAAAGCATGTATGATGGGTACTATTGGGTACCAAGATATACAGGGTGTTAGAATAACGTTTGTCTTATGGAAAATGGGGATAGGTGGAAGTGGAACCAAGTGTACATAAGGTGTAAAAGTTAGGTGGCTTCTATAGCCCTGAAAAGCCTTACGACTTTTTTAAGATTTTTAGTTTTTTTTCGGAATTTAAACTATTGCCGTCGACTTTTTTTGTACTTCTTGCATGCCCGTAGCTTTATTGACCTAGATCTTACGTAATTATTGATTTAATTAGTACCTAAGGAACTAACATGCGAGATGTAATTGAAAAAAAGTTAAGCGTAAGTAGAAAAAAACACTCAATATCGCAGTAAAGAATTTAAATTGAATTGAAATTGCCACACTTAATACTTAGTTCGAAATTCGGAAAAAAAACCTACAAACTTTGCATTTGTTTCTTTTATTTTCTACTAGCTGTGCCCCGCGGCTTCGCACGCGTTGTTCCTATTGAAACGTTTATTAGGTGTTTTCGTGGCAAAAAAAAAACGTTAAAACCATCCTTGAACTTCAACGAACATTAAAAAAAAATTGGCCAAATTGGTCCAGGCGATATTGAGTTATGCGCGTACCAACACATTTAGCGATTCATTTTTATATTATATAGATAGATTGAATTGTGAACAGAGCTCCAAGTGGGAAGTTTACATGGTAATTTCAATTACAACAACTGTCCAATATTTTTTATGCATTTGAGCACGTCTGTGATTTGAGCACTATTGGCCCGTAATTAGAGTATCGCTTCAAAAAGGGGCGGACCATATTCGGCGACCCGAATCAACATGGGCCATATTAGGGGCCGAAAATTAACGGGTCAACAATACGTTGGAAACTTGATATGATCAGTGCTAAGTGACTTATGTCACTGTGACACCAAGGTTTTTTTTATATTTGTTTGTCGAATTATTTAGAGGGAAAACTTCAAATTAAAGTTTTGCTTGTTAGTGTAAATTACTGTTCTATAAAATTATTTTGAGGCAAATATTACCTGAGTATCCAAAGAACATAATATTTAAGTTGATACTTGGATTTTTTTAAGTAGGTATATTTTTATGTATGATAGGCAAATAAGTAGTTAGGTATGTTAACTAGGAAAAAGATCTAAATCTTTTTTTCATCTCCCAAGACTCGGGTCTTCTAGACCTTCGTAATATACCGTCGGCCACATCTTCGCTTTCCATCAGATGAGATTGCGGTCAAACGAAGGTATTTGTACGTAAAAAAATATATAGGTAATCGTGTTCTTTTACTGCGATGATTTGAATTTATCAGCATTAGTGTGATGATTTGAATTTGTAAGCGTAAGCACCTAGTTATAATTAGTAAACTCAATCACTCGTTATGCAATTCTCGTTATGTAGCACCTACATATAGGCAGGTACTTAGGTATCAATTATCGCTCATTTAGGCCTAATGATGCGGCGCCGACGGCTTGTGGAACTGTGCATGAGTACAATTACCTTAACAATAATTAATTAGGTACATTAATAGCTGAATATCTCGAGAAATCTCTTAATTGTAAACTATACAATTCATGTATGTATACTGCGGCAACGCATTTAGTTTCTTTGACTTTATGAAAGAATATTATATTACTATAAAGTTTTTTCATAAACACGTAATCTCTCACACTCGATAAAATATCGAAGCTTTCGTTAGTCCCGATATTTTTTGAGGTGAGATTTGTTTCGCTATTTTTTAAAAATAATTCTGCTTCTCTTTAAAAAATAATGATGCGAATCTGACTAAATAAAATCATGCAATATGTTATAAATTCATAATCTATAAAATATTACATTATTTCATCCAGTCAAAGAAAATAAATGTGTGGACGGGGCCTTTATGTATATTGCACTTTATTTTGAAAGCAGTAAAAAACTTGCTCCGTCTTTTTACCGAAAATTCACCTTCAATTACCTCATCAACACACGTCATACGTTCGGTACTGAAGGAACCTTCTTAACTCAAGACAAGGGTTGTTTTGACATAATAACGCAAGGAGATCTGTGATCGCATTCGAGGCATTAAACATTGCATTGGTTATTATAAATATTCACGGGTATTTATCGCGTTTATTTACCTATTTTTCCCGAGGTTTCAACAGGTTTACACTCTGTCATGGTCACTGGATGACTGGAGTTCTGGAAACGTCGAGAAAAATAGGTAAATAAACGCAATAAATACCCGTGAATATTTATAATAATGTGTTCTGATCGCGTAAGTATAAAAAACTTTATTGCATTGGTTTTTTGCGTTTTTTCGCCTCGATAACTATCCTGTAGTTAAGTTAATCCAAGTCAATAACTGTATATAATTATGCATAATTCGAATCGCTCAGTAGTTTCGTCGTAAAGAGGTAAAATAGATCTAAACTTCTAACCATCCAAACATTCTCATATAAAATATCTCTATGCGTGACGTGATCGTATAATGAGATTATTTTCCATGATACAATTACTTATCCCAAGGAAATAAAAACATTTCAACTTGACCCGAGTTCCCGCCTAAAGCACTCGATCACATCATTTCCCTATCCATCAGCTGAGTCAGTCAGAAAACCCCTCGGCTGGCAGACACCACGTGCCTCTCCATATACCAAGCGAACCATATTTTAGGACCCAATCCATAACCAAGGGACCATCACCCTGTTACACTATGTCAGTGTTGCCAGTGCGGAACGAAAATAACGATATTCGTATGTTTTTCCTGTTGACTGTCGCAGTTTTAGTCCCCTTTTACTTCGGTTATCTTTTATTTCTCCTGTCAGCCAGGATAACTCATCAACTGAGAGCCAGCCCGTACGGGAATAAATCTATTTTAGGGATAATACTCTAATACTACTATAACTTTATAATAAAATTTAAATAATAAAAGTATATTAAATTTAATTTTGACATTTTGTGGACTTTCCCGGGTATGTAATTAAACCTCTGAAGTATAGTTACATGACAGGCAGCTCCATATGGGTCACACGAGAATATTCAATGTCGTCGTCGATATAATAGTCTGATTATTTTCTTGTATGAACTTACCAAAACTAGCATTCCTGATTCTGTGAAAGTAAAGCGAAGAGAAAACAATTGATAACACATTTTTTTTCTAATTTGATAATAATTTATGGAAAAAATGTGATCCTATGAGCATAGTTTGTAAGGCTAAAGAAATAAACGTTATTGACTACTGTAAACTGTTCAGTTAGTAGCATAGTTTCACGCACTTTTTCGTAGAATCCCCCACATTTCATCTGGCAACACCGCGCTGCATATTTAGCCCTACCTCTTTAAGGAACCTACCTATTTAGGAGCACGCTAAAGATGCTAAGTCTCGCGGGATTTTCTTTTTAGGACCGGACTTTAAAAGGACTAGGTTACGCAATATGTGAATGAACTGTCGTTTTTATTTGTTTTTGAAAGTGGTTAAGGTTCGTGCCTATAAACTGAAGTTGCTCATTTAAATATGGGGAGTACAGGTTGGCAGGTAAATTGTAACGAAGATGCATGCAACAGGTTAAGTTAGTTTCTGATTAAGTGAAATCGTAAGTAGTGGGATTATTGAAAGTTCTTTTGTGTTGGGTTTATTAATAAATTTGCCGGCTATTGTCAGTCAGAATTAATATGAGTTATAAGTAAATTATGAACCAAAGTTATCGACATTAGGACATAGGGAGGGCCGGCCATATCTCGCGAAGAACCGACAACCGCTGGGGTAAACGAGTTCTTGTAGGACGCCCTCCGGGCAGGTGGGACCCATTAGAGGAGGCCTACGTATATTAGTGCAGCAGTGGACTAATATAGGTTGAAGATGATGATTTGTGGTGGCAATAGTATACGCGTGGCACTGATGTGGGTATTCCGGGATGTAAGTACATATCGAAATACCTACTTCTATTTCGGCACCGTTTCTGCTAGGGCCTCAACCTTTGCATTCATGAATATTATGTGAGGTTTCTTCATTTCTTGACTAGTAACAGACCGAATTAAATGACAACACATTTTCTATTAATACTAAGATTCATTCAATTTTACACTGTTTTTCGGGACCAATACCATAACTATAATATCTCGGGAACAAAAAATTTATGGGACGACCTCTGGATCATTGAATAAGATATTTAAAAATTGATCCATAATTGACGTAGAAATCTATGAAAACACATAATATAATAAACAAACATAAACGTATATAAATTAACATAATAGAAACTAACATTTCTCGCAAAATTTTAAACCATACCATTGACGGTAATTTTCAGACCAGAGAAGACCATTTGATGGTAATTTTCTTTATCAAATGTTGTGAGAAATGTTCGGTAGTTTATACTATGTAAATTTACCTAATAGAAATAATTACAATTGAAACAATTGAGCTGACTGCAGACTGTTGTAAACAATCAGCAGGTAGCTCCACTGATCCATATCGGCACCAGTTGGAAGCGTACCCAAGACGCTGGCATTGTCCCGCTGTATGGCAATGCTGATGAGTTGCGCCAGATACTCACCTGTTGTTAATTGTTTGAATATTTTAGGACGGTGTGGTCGCTAAGCGTCGCTGGCGACAAAGGCCTTTATAAAAAACATAACCTTTTTCAAAGTCGGTTCAAAAAGTAAATAAAGTTTATTCTAATTCAGCTTTTAATTACTTAAATCTTTTGATGTAAGCCGAACGATACCAGATCGTAAGAATCAGGATGATAATAATCTGTTGGAAACGTTTCAGCAACGCTTAGATAGCGATTTTCTTCAAATATTGCATTTCCTTGCGTCCGAGCTCAAAGCATGCAATACTATCCGTAAACCAACCAACGCCGCTGAACAAATATTGGTTTCTATTGACTACACACGAAGGAGATTCTAAGCTCCTTGCTTGCAAAGGGATTCCCTGTCTAAATAGTATTGCCAACTACACTGTTTACCAGTTGAACCACATTTTATGGGAAACAGTGGTTGCATAGGAATTATTTCCGTAAGCGCCTCGTTACGGGTAGTATCCAATTCACGAGGCACGTGTCAACGAAAATATGTTTAGGCACGTGTTATCGAGGTTTTTGGGTCGTTGTCGTTTTAACATTGCTAAGTTGAAAAACTTTATTGTGAAAATGATGAGAAAATTTTAATACTTTCGAGTGCCAAAATTACATGGGCTCGAGAACGCACTCTGATGTTAAAGTTGAATACAATCGCTATTTTTTTTTTTTTTTTTTTTAGGATGTAGTACATTTGTATTCTTGCGAATAATTGTATGGTATACAGGTGTATAGGCACGCAAATCAAATTCTAAAATTCTTCAAACATTTTTTATGACCTTAAATACAAAACTGTACTAACAGTACGCTTAGAAAAGGTCAAATTCTTATAATTTAAATAGATATGGAAATAAAGTAAACTATTATTTTTTACAAAACCTAATAAGTAGGTACTTTGGAAAGAAAATTACAGTGAAATATTAGAAAAATAATAATTATTGAAAATGGAGCAAACTGCAGAAGTGATTATCGTTTATTATTTCCCAAAGAACTACCTACATTCTTTTGATATAAAAAGATAAGAATCCCGTACATTTATGTAGTATGTAAAGAAGCGACGAAAAAACCTGTTTAGTTGTTATTTTTCGAGTTAGAGCAGCAGCCGTCACAAGCGTTTTTCAGCAGTGGAATTTATTCATGAACCTAAATATATGCCCGAGGTATTGTATGACTCAACCATGCAAAAAGAAAAACACCGTGACATGCAAAGCTCGTTTGTACCACTTATATAATTACTACCATTACGGTGCCTTCCCTTATAAGGTCCACAAATATGAGTGAAATCCTCTAAGTACCATCCCATACCATATCGATAGCCGAAGGCTCCTACGTGCCATGATTTGATGGTGTTTGGAACATCCGCCAACACAGGAAGGAGCACCGTTACCGTCGTTGGTTGCATAACAATGGATGGGAAGTGCGAATATTGGTGATGACCACGTAGGCCAGCTCTGGACACGTAGGCGGGACAAAGGTAGGAAGTGTGTTGTCTGGACTTTGACATGGCAGGGTTTGGACAATAATATGGTAAAGTCATAAATCACGCATAGATAAACGCGAAAGTTATGATAGGTTAAACCTGGATTTTTGCAGATATGGATGTAGTTCCAAACCTGATATAGCATCAGTTATGTTTATTCTTGTATAAAACACGCAAAGCTGTCTGCAGAAACTAGAACGAATATTTGTGCCTATTTAATTTGTAGGCACGAAAAATCCCGAAACCTAGTATTTTGCTTAAAGCTTGTTATGTCAAATGCAAATTAAGTAGATCTTGACAAAGATAAAACGTTTTGTTAGCTGTATCTTTGTGTGGTTTGATATTTTTCTATCATCTATTTTAATGTTTTTATTATTATAGCGCGTAAGCGACTTTAAGTAATTTCTAATACCTATCTATTTAATATTTATTTGACGACCTCTCTTACGCGGCTGGCGAAGGTCCACCTGCGACACAGGAAGTTGCGGGTGCGATTCCCGCCTCGGGATAAATGTTTATAAGATCTGTAGATATTGGTTCAGGGTTTTTATGTTATTTTTTTTCTGTCTGTGTACTGTATTGAATATCTAGTACCCATAACACAAGTTCTGCTTAGCTTGGGGCTAGGTAATGTGTGAATTGTCCAGCATTATTTATTTATTAGCTGTGTGGTGTTGGCTTAGAATTTGTACCTACCCAACTCTTCCCGCGGGTGTCGTAAGAGGCGACTAAGGAATATTCACCACTGCAGAACAATTATACCACCAAACTACGATCCTCAACCCCCATGCCCAGCGTGGGGATTATGGGCATTACCCTCCATAAGATAAACTCCAATAAGGCGCTTATCAGGAGGTCTGCGTCCAGTAGTGGAATACAGGCTGTTCAGGAGGATTTATTTATTAGTCTCTGTATTTATTTTAGCCCTATCGTGGGGGCAATCTAGGTATCCCCAAAAGCTCCAAACATCACAAGTTCATTGGTGCCATAGCAAGCTCGACAGCTGGCAGCATTAATGTGTCAATGGACTGTCAATAAGAGATCCGGAGAACGGCCAGCGCATTCGAAGTTGCATTTGCAGAGCATTAGCATTCTGCCTGCAGTTTATCCGCAGTAGGTTTGACGGGCACTGGGTGTGTTGGGCGCATTAACATGTTAAGTAGGTACCTATCTCACCTAATACATTACAATGTTAAGTAGGTACCTCGCCTACTGCATAGGTCTGACTTTTGTTGTTTAAACTGTGGAGAACTGGTAGAGAAAAACAAAGTTTCTGATGACTGTGTCATTGTCTGGATTGGACGGACCATGGACGGCAAAATTCTCAGTGCGTTTCGTTTAATTTGCTCTGTTTATTTATAATATATTATATTAAAGCATTCACTGCCCAGTCTCGGCGGTGTGACAAGCTGCAGCGAGCTATTACTTCACAAGGAGGACATAAGCGCGTCTTGTGCGATGAGAGTGGAAGTAAAAAAATTGAGTATATCAGTCATCTAGTACCCATAACACAGCTCTGTTTAGTTTGGGGCCAGATATCGCTGTGATTATTGTCTAACATTATTTATTCAAGGTAATCGCTGCTAAATAATTCGCAATCTTACTGTTTTCTCGTTTCAGATAAAGAGATATTTAGCAATTGCAAGCTATCTTCGCCTCTGAAAAAGTTTTTGAATGGACTGACGGCCTCAGTCCACTTATAAACTTTTTTAGAGGTTTTCTAGGTTTTGCTAAATGACTTTCAAAGCTAACTTACGTATGTCTCAGTAAGCTGTTCAAGGAGTACGACATACTCACTCTCACGGGTGAACGTATCTACCAAGTAGCTCTGTTCACCCACAACAACGTGGACCTGTTCCAGCGCCGCGGTATCAACGCCGCTCGCGCCCTGCGTAGTAATAGCCATCACTACCGTCTACTCACACCAAAACATACGCTACAGAAGTCAAAGAGGTCCGTTTATATAATGGGTCCTTCAGTTTACAACCGGCTGCCCGACTGGATCCGTGATGCGGCTTCCACAGGTATTTTTAAGATTAAAGTAAGAAAGTGGCACACTGAATTGATATTATTGATATACAACAGATACAAACGAATTTTTTAATTTGCCGTTATTATAATCAAGTTGTTAACAACGACCCTAGTTTGAGTTGAAGAAAACCAACTTTTAAACTCTGACATCTTCAGGTTGAATGCCCATTTCATACTACGAAAGTTTTTATAGTAAAATAAAAGAGGTGTTGGAACATATTCTCGATAAATAAAATCTTAATTACTGGTTATTACTAAGCCAAGCCTCTATAACGATATGTTCTCCCATACAACCAATCATTATGGGTCTCACATCGCTGTCCAAATCGGGTGGCAAACAGAACGGTGCGCGTCCGGCGGACATTAGGAAAGTAAACTAAGCTGCTTACGCGGGTCAGCAGGAAGTTACCATTGGATTTATTAATAAATCAGTTGGACTATAGCTTTTAAATGCGAAAGTGGATGAGGTTAAGGCCTTTTTGCCTCTTTTCACACAACTGATGTCTGATTTTTTTCTATTACAATAGGTACTTTACAAAAATTGTTTATTGTACACATCGATCAAAGTTTGCGCCGGGCCGCGAAATACCTGATCGATGATTGTACACCATAAAAATAACACGAGGAACATGTTTACAATACGTAAAACGAGTACAATACCCTTATTGTACTCGTTTTACGTATTGTAAACATATAGGCTTATCGCTTAGAAGCGATCTCTTCCAAGCAACCTTTGGATGGATAGAATTATGCGAATCATTGTGCCAGTGTGTTAAATAAGCAATGAAACAAAATGTAACTCTAAGGGCCTCTTTCACCACCCTCAAGTAGTGTTTAGGTAGGCTAACCACTAGATAAAGTCACCCACCCGTAACTTCACATGCCAATTTCACGATGTTCGAGTAGCACTCACTAATCATAAGATTAACTGACCAGTAACTTACTCGTCACAACATCTGCCAATTTGCGTGTTTACTTAACAGGTAAAAGCTGTCCGTTGTCATTTTGTGTCGGTACTTATCAGTTATTATGCAACGATTATTTAAAATATATTAATAAAAATGGATTTATTTGACCTAATTGATCATTGGTTGGATGAATTAGAACCCGTTATCAAGCGAAAGTGCTGTGTTCTTACCACCTCCGGTAAAGTTCCGAGCGTGTTGCAGCCGACTTTTTTCTGACCGTACGTTTAAGGCCCTCATATTTCACTGTTAAAGTTTAGGACGATCAGAACGTGCCTCCAGATTGAGCATTGTACTCCTTTTCTATGTTTTCCCAAGCGGTCTCTTTCTTCCTCCACGTCGAAGCATCGCTTTGTTTATTTTCCAGCACATCTTGGTATTGCAGCACAAGGGTTACTAAAATGTCCCTCTCATTAATCGAAAAGTTTGCACTTCTTTCCCTTTTAACTTTATCCATGATAGAAAATAAAGAAACAAAATAATCACACGTACGACACAGCGCTTTTCAAATACACCCTCCTTTCCTTTCTTTCCTTTCTTCTTTTAATGGCATCTACGTCTGGGTTTACATAATTTCGCCAATGTCCGTAATATAAGAGTAAAATAAAAATAAAATCAATGTTGTTCGGTAATAAAGATAGATAAAGGAAGTGAATTCTTCGATAAAATGTAAATCAAAAAGATTATAAGAAAATTACAAAATTATGGGCAACGTTGTACGGTAAGGTTTGATCCGAATAATACAAATACACCCTCGAAAACACCAAAACAAAACAAATGACAAGACATTTGACAACTGCCTATTAAGTTTGACGTTTATTGAACGATGATTGAACGAATGGTACGTATGCTTTTATACGTCATTCACTTAACCAGTAAGTTGTTACTCGAGACTCAATTTTCGTTAGTGAAATGGATAAAAGATACATGTGACTTTTATTTGAACATTAACGTTATCTAAGAAGTAACTAATCAAAACTTTACTTGGAGATGGTGAACGAGGCCCTAATTCTAAGTAAACTAAGATTGAAAAAATCGTTCCAGCTTTTCGGTAGGTGTAATGACAAACGATTACTGAGGCACCAACGGGCTGCAGCGACTGTCGCAGACCCACCATTATCTACCGGGTACACGGATGCCAATACTGCGTTCGCATCTGTCGCTCCCGTACCTACCGGCCTTTCAAGTCATCTACGTAAGTGCCAAAAATCGAACACTACATAAACCATCCTTCGTGGATTTAAGGCCATTGATGATGGATGGTGTTGATGAGCTTCTTGAGCCGTTTTTTCAGGAATACTCTGTGAGCGACCAAAAATGTAAATTATCCTGCAAAACATTCGAAAGTATGTTCTTTACCAAGTATAGCCATAACCACAAATTAAAATGTCCTATGCTATGTTAAATAAAGTCCTAGAATAACATAGAAATATCTAATTTTCAAAAATAAAGGTGAAGCTACAGATTTTTTTATCTATACAATCTGGGATGTGTTCAGTAAATTTCTTAATTTTGTATGGATTCCACGACGGCAAAGTTTTTATTAAGTACCCTCTTAATGAAATGATGGGTACTCAAATATAATCAATATTAAAAATTAAGAAGTACCTTTGTAAGTTGCTATCTGCCAACTACCAAAAGAAAATTGATATATTATAGTGGCTTCTCAAGTTTTATTGGTTATATCGTAGACTGATTATTTTAAATTTAGCAGCATGGCATGTTTTGGTAAATGTTTTACAATTTTTTATATTTTGTTCCGCAATGTAAAGTTTTTCTGGATAACTGAATAAACATAATCTGTTGTTTTTTTCATTTATGTAATATTTTATATACATACCCTACCATATGTTTTATACTAAGTTCATTTTTATGCAAACTTAACTAAAATTTGTTGGAGCGCGGTGGAATCAATTAAAATTAGATTACATTACCCAAATTTTTCATAGTTTTAATTACATACAAGTTAAAATTATGAAAACTATGGGATTTGGCGCGGATTAGAAAATTACATACATTTTTAAGTTGCTTTTCTTGTTGGTTTAAGTTGGAATATTTGCGCCAACATTGTAGTTTGTATTTTAAAAAATACATTTGTATGAAACGATCTTTATTTATTAGGCCATTAGTATATACAAGGAAAATTTAGTAATAAACAGCTATTTTAGGAATATTACTGAATGTAAATTGGCATAAATATCTACCTTAGTTTAATGTTAATGTGTAAATGCAAACCTTATTAAAATTAACAATTGAAATTGCATTTAAGGCGCATACCCGAGCCAATATGACAGAGCCACCAATTTTATCATACTCGTATTATTAGGTTTAACACAAGAAATTTTAAAAATCCATCGTTCAGTTTGTGGTTTCTATTATAAACTATTTAATATACAAATGTCATAGTTTTATCTTATATAGTTTAGGAAGAGATGCGAAAATAGAGTTTGGTGGCCAAAAAGCGCAACTTCGTATCTCTGCCTAAGCTTTACAAAATTAAAATATTACTATTACGTTAAACACAGGAAGTTTTAAAAATCTATCGTACAGTTCGTGGTTTCTATTATAAGTTATTTAGTTATGCATTACTAAATAAAAATCTATCGTACAGTTCGTGGTATCTATTATAAGTTGTTTAGTAATGCATTTCTAAATAACTTATAATAGATACCACAAACTGTACGATAGATTGAATTATGATGATAGATTTTTAAAACTTCCTGTGTTTAACGTAATAATAAGATAAAATAGGTGGGGGCGCCACTTTCACTGCTGTATGCGCCTAAATCGTCGTTTTTGTATCTTTATTATCCTATCTCTTAATTTCTTTTCCATGGTAAGATAATCAAGTTGTACAGCATATCGTGGTCATTGTAATGAGGCTACAAAAGGTCTCAAACTGTTTCAGCGAAACGTCAGAAAAACAATGATGACATCCCATTAGGTACATACATGCGAGTACAACCATCGATAACATCATACTGATCGTTTTAATTATTTAAATGTTTACATTTAAGTGTTCGTCTGACTGACCACGACAGTGTGTCTGCAAACCTGTTGAAACGTCGGGAAAAATAGTTAAATAGAGACGATACATTAATAATAAATATAACTGGTCCTGATAACGTAAGATAAAAAAAAATACTCTATTCTCTCTGTGATCGTTTGTGTTTTTAATGCATGTAAAAATAATATTGATTTCAGTTTGGTTATTACTTTTAGCTTCTCTTGTAATTGTAGACTTTGCATATTTTCAATAAATTGCTACTATACTCGTATTAGGTCTACAAAAAATAGAGTACCTAACTATTAGTTTTTTTTGCAAAATATGATGACGAACAGACACCATGATTATTTATCTGGTTAACGTACGCGGACTTAGTTATTAACAAAAAATAAGTCACAGACTTTTCACTCGTACCTTTGTATAATTAAATAATATTTCATCTACATTGTCGCATTGAAAATATGTGATGTACATGAAACTATGGGATACCTAGTAGAAAAATGGTCCCCACGCAAAAACTAGTACCTACTTACATAAACTTAATGATTTATGTAGTATATGTAATGAAGGGGTAAAAAAGGCTGGTCAATATACTGTAAGACTCCTCCCCTATTTAATATTGATAACTAGTTTTTGCTGTGACAAGTTACAATAATGTTTTAAACGACATATCAGAAATTATATCAAGAGATATTGTTTTTATTTAACTGAATTATAATAATGGTAATATTGGAATTCAGACAATTTTCATATTTAAATGTGAAGGATCAATGTAAGCTGGGAACATTTTATGGAATGAACAATTGATGAGAAGCAAATGTTTTAATTAGCATTTATTTTAATTAAGTATCGGGTTTAAATAAATAAAACAAATACAAAAGATACGAGTAGATTGGTGTTGGTATAGGCACCTTAACCGATCCATGACATCTGCAGGATTTATCATGTTCTAATAATAAACATAGAAACTGCAATATTTAATTAAAAAGCGAAGGTAAAAAATCAAAACAGCAATTTAGAATCCCATACCATCGTAACCGATCAGTTATTCGCCTCACACAAACAAATTCTTTCCGTACGAAGAATCCTTCCGTAAATACTCCCATGCGCATTAAAATTGTATAAGACGTAGTTTTTGTATGAGACGGTAGTAGGTATAATTGTAATTAACATGAGGTTTCCCGTAATAACCGGGGAGCGCGCGCGCATCCAAAATTGGCGCGTACGACTTTTTGCGCCGCGGCGTACCTACGCTGAATATCATAAGCGTCGTGCGTGTGGACTCACATGGAGGCATTTTTCATCGAAATTTTCTTTTACTTTTGGAACCATAGACATATATTATTTTATACAGTGATACCGAAGTAAGTAGTGACTAATGTTAAGCTAATATCTAATTGAGTGATTTTTGCACTTATTTGAAAAAGCTCAAGGTTTGCATGGGCAATTTCACTAAATTACAATGAAAAATAAACGGCCCAAAGCCAGTATTCGGTAAAGCTCGGGCGAGATATGATCTACTCATAATAACAAACTTCACTTCAAATAAGTTGTAAGCAAGTTACATATTTATTGTAATCGAAAATCACCCCGTGTGTTGTCCTGTTGTGGACAGCACAGGGACAGTCCTACGCCCGTAGCTATAGCTGCTCCTTACTACGCTCTACAACTGATGCGCCTAACAGCGTACGACACGACACTTGATATACCGGGTACAGACCAAGCGATCGAACAAGCAGAGGCTAGAACGAACACTAAAGAACCAGTGTGGACGTCATTGCGAAAGCAAGCGCCACAATTGCACTTACTAGTTTGTATAAAACACAAATAAAGTATTTTTTCCGTTGGCCGAGCAAATTAAGTTTTAGTATTTTGTTGCTGACTGCCTACGACGAACATACGAGTACTCGTAGGAATTTATCGAGTAATCGTTAAACTTGTACCTACGTATAAGCGACCGAGGAGTTGGTTTTGCGCTACAAAGAAAACAAAACATAGGTAGATTTTTGTTTTCTGAGTAAATCCCGAGGAATCGACATGCTTCGGCTAACACAGGGGTGGATCATAAAATTTCGATGGTTTCAACTGTTTCTAACCACAACGACGCTCCTTGTAGATAGCCGGCATTGTAATTACATAATATTCTAGCAATTTTGAAATAGGACCTTTTTGTGAATCCTGTCCAAAGTATCCGACACGACTCTGATCGGCCGGCCTAAGTCCACAACCGCGATACTCATATGTGGCATGCGCTCGTTTTTGCGCCCTCTCGTAACACGATCGCTCGCTCTCGTAATTTTACCTTTTTTCCAATACGATGCCAGGCTCCTTATAAGGGGGGCCCGATTACGTCACTGGAGGTTGCTATGCGGTGACAGTTTCTATTGCTATCAATTTGAAGGAATCAAAGAATATCAAATTGGTAAATTGTACCAAAAGAATTGAATTAAAGTGGGATGAGCTTGCCATTGTACGAAGTTGATGTAATGGAAGTCCGCGTTTTGGTCATATTGTTTCTAATAGTAGGTATAATTATTAAATTGGCAGCTATGGTTGGAATGCTATGGAATTAGGTGTATATTTTTATTTTTTCTTTAAGTATCTAAATAGATTTATTTACTGTCACAGTCACATATATGTATAATATATTGTTCATGCATGTCCAGTCTATCCTAAGGTTGCCTGGAAGAGATCGCTCTCAGCGAAAAGGTCGTCCCTTATACTTTCTCTATTTTATGCATATTTTCTGCTTTCATATTTCGTGTCCATCGCGCACAATATTTTTTATCTTGGAAATTTTCAAGAAACCGTTTGCCCTGCATATCGAGAACGCTTAATTTAAGCTAAAACCTTTCAAATCATCATCATCATCATCATCATACTAGTCTACAGATGGACATAGGCTTCCTCTAATGAGCGCCATAGCGCCCTGTCTTCAGCTTGACGCATCCAGCATCTGCAGTCTTTCGCAGATCTGCATCCCACTTGGCCGTAGGGCCTCCTACACTACGTTCAAATAAAATAATCAAAAACCACTTAAACCATTTTGTCTCCTCAGCATTAGACACGTAATCAGATCTATCTCTACCATCGATAATGTCCCATACACTAGCGGTACCGCGCGTCTGCGCGCGCGCAGTATAATGGGGAGCCGGGGTCCGTCGCGCATACTAAGGAACCCTAAGGACCTTTAAGGACCTTTAAAGTAATCTCGTAGTGTATTCCTAACTAGCTACTAATGAAGAGATAGGAAACTCTTTTTTCATAAATCATAAATCATTTATTCAGAAACAACCATACAATTGTGTACGTTTTTACAGGGTCGAGATCTGTCTAATTGTTTTTTTTTCGTGCTTGTGAAAACTTGTTCGGCTATTTTACTAAAGCTTCTGTAGTATGACGAATTCATTATGAATGTAAGCGTGTGAACTGTGTTCTCCCAATACAAGCTAGGTTTGTAGTTAACCCGCTTACATACATAATTAACTGATTCGTCTGCGTTACCGGCCTCTGATATTTGAACATAGACTTATATTAATGGTACATACATATTTTTTTTCAAACTAAAGCCTTACAATAAACACTAAATATTGCAGGATAATCCTAGATATAGAAATTGGTATGTACCCAGCATGAATAAAACATAAACTATTTTCTTTCCCGCACATTTTCTCGCAATAGTCGTGGTTTTAATTAGGACACAGCTCAAAGGATTTGTGTCTTTTGTAGCTATATTTTTATCACAAATAAAACACTGGAAGTAGTCACAACCTTAAAGTGTTTCCACAAACAAAAAAAATAGGTTTGTTGGTAGTTTCTTTGTCTAATTAATGACTAATGTCGAAGTACTTCTGCAAAGATATTCCTACCTTGAGGTCCTTACTCAAGTGATGGTTTCGGGTCTTTTGCCAGCGTGTGTACAATCTCTAGTTTGCATGGATTAAATAAAATAAAATAAATTATGCGTAGTATGTTATTCTTATGTTAAAATAATAATAATTTGCTTCTCTATGTGGGTAGGTACTTATACTTAATATGAAATTAATGTCAAATCGAATTAATGTAGTTTGCAAGAATTGCATCCTTTATTCCAGCGAAATACTGCTGTCTGCTGGGTGTCCTTCAACTATAATTAATAGTATGTTTTGTCTTTTTACGAGACAGTTTTTTTAAATAAATTTTATTTTTTTAACTACCCTAGATACCAATCTTCGTGCTTCTACAGTCGGTTTTGAAGATAACACACATTACTGATTACGAATAAGTACCTACTACATAAACGGGCTTATAGTAACGAAGGTATTTTTCAGTACATTGAAACAATAACCCCTTTGTGGTGAGTTTCCTCGTGAAAATTATTCCGTCTGCGCGGCGGCTGCCATTTGCGGAGCGGACGCGGGCTAGGCGCGTGCGCAGCTCTGAATACTTAATTTGGGGCCCGCTGTGACCACACGGCCTAATTATTGGTGGCGAAAAATAGGACCATGGATTTTTTAGGAGTGTAAAAAAAAAGAGTGTTAAAAAAAGAGTGTTCAAAAAAAGAGTAATAGAAATTACATGCTCTGATACGTGTTAACATTTTTATATGCTTAGGCGCCTTCCCTAACCTTTGTTTGGAGTAGGCTTGCCTACATGATGCGTATTCAAGTGCTTGAATGTTTGTCTATTTTATGGCTCATGAATAAGGTGTCATTTTATTCTAAAATAGTCGCATAGAAGTATCATTTCGAGTCCGTCCATAACTCGAACACTATCTTATTATTAAGTGTGCAATAAATAAATTTCTATCAATACTAACTCTTACGGGTCGTATTATATTATCTGAGTCCAGACAAAAGAGAACGTACACTACAAGGATTTTTGTGAGAAAAAAAGAACAAGGAAGGCTCGTGACATAGAAACAGCAAGCAAGTTATCTTGCAAAACTAAGAAAACTCACAGAGTCAGAGTCAGAGTGAAATCGTTTATTTCTTTAGACTTACAAAATAAGCACTTAGACAAGTCAAATTGTTTAATAAATAAACAGCTTGTGCTTTTGAGCTTTGCGTCAATTGCACCTTATTTCTTGTTTGATAGTAATAACTATTTATCAAGCTGTTTATATAAGTAAAAAATTGACTTGTCCAAGTGCTTATTTTGTAAGTCTAATGAAATAAACGATTTGACTCTGACTCTTTGACTCTCTGACTCTTTTGTAACGTTAGTAGTGGTGACTACTTCACAGTCAGTATGGCCACCCTAAGAACTGACGCGCTACCCCCAAGTACGGCACCCATTATTATAATAACGACCCTTATAGGGTGGAGGCAAATGCTCTTGCGCGATGAATGCTTATTAGTGTTTTTCATTGTCCCGAATTTTCCAATGAAATATCTACAGGCGCGTGCGCAAGTTGTAAGCAGGTTTTTGTTTGACAACTGGCACATGATTGGCGGATGTTAATTTGTGTGGTTGAAACTTTTTTCGCGATTTTAATAAAGTTTTATGATTATTTTAATAAACTTGTATCTATACTAAAAATATAAAGAGGAAAGATTTGAAAGATAGATAGATAGATAGAAGTTTTTATTAGCACACAAGGACAGCACAGAACACAGATGAAAATAAAGGTATAAAGAAACACAGAAAAAAATAACAAGAACTAGACTAAGGTTAAGAGACAATAAAAGTAATCTTAAAATAAAATATAAAAAACTTATACCTTTTCTACCTTACTAGGTTGGAGTGTCAGTGTGATTGTTTGTATTGAACTACTGGACCTAACAAAAAATAATTTCATGAATAAAAATCTTACTTTGCAGGGAAGTGACATAGGCTATATTTTATCCCAGAATTCCCACGGGAAGGGCAACTACGCGGGTGAATCCGCGAGGCTAGTATTATATGTGTTTGAATAAAGATTTTCTTGTCTTTTTCTAGCAACTGATTCATAAGTTTATGTGTTACAGGAACTTGATGACTTACCACCAGCTTCCTTCCACTTCAGGGCAAGCAGACATTCAGCGAAATAAAAACTTACGGATAGGTACAATAACCGTACCTATAACCTTACACTAAGGGGTTTTCATGATTGCTATGGATAGGAACACACTCCCTGCTCCTTTTTAACCGACTTCCAAGAAAGTTATCAATTCGACTGTATTTTATAACCGACTTCAAAAAAGGAGGAGGTTCAGGAATTAATTTTGTTTTAAAAAACTATAAATCGGCTTCAATTTTTACAGTTTTTTCATGAAGGATCCTATTGTCAGAACTGAACAAAATTAAAACACACGGTAAGCACCAGCTGTCATATAAAAAAAGAATCATGCAAATCAGACAACCCAGTCGAAAGTTCTGACGTAACAAAAATAAAAAAAAAATATAATACAGACGAATTGAGAAACTCCTCCTTTTGAAGTCGGTTAAAAAATACGAAACATATATCAAAGAATTTAAAACAAAGACAAATAAGCAACTAAAATCTTTGAAATTGTTGTGGATTTGTAACACAATTAAATACAAAATAAGACGCAGAAGCATTCAAAGTTTGCAAATAATGTGGAAATAGATTACAATGCTTGTTCGCAGGAGCCTTGTGTCCGATATCTACCAGAAATCCTTGGATCACTTCTAGTGTCGTATTATTTACCTATGTCTACATATTGTATTACCTATGTCTACTTATTGTATTCAGTATAATAATGTTAACTCAAACCTTTCTCAAATGTCAATTTCTGTAATAGTTCACGACATAATAACTCACAATTCTCTTTTTGGCGCGGAGACCAAAAAATAATTTTCAGCGTTGTAAGTGCTCAACTATAACTTGAACATAATTTTTAACAAGAAGTAATTTTTTTGTAAAGTATCTTAGCCATATAGTAAAAGATGCTGCCTTCTTGTTCTAAGATCGCTTCGCAGAAATGTTTTAAGAGGCGGATTGGAGATCGCGTGGGTTAAAAATACGTAGAGGAGAAGGATGTTTCTGCCCTACTGCTCCTAGGTTCCTCTTAACACATTGCTGGACACTACCGCCCACAGACGTAAAGAGTAGGTGTTTTTGTAAACGTTATTTCTGTTGTTTTTATTTGCATAACACTAATTCAAATTTGTATTGTATCCGTAAACGATATATTTCTCATGCATTTGTATTTTTTGAGCAATTTTTAGTGATACTAAAATACATTGATATTATTAGAAGATGACGGCTAGAAATTCCTATGAAAACCAACAAAAAAGACCTCAAGACTTGTTTGATGCGGTTTCTACTCCTGCCTGAGTCAAGTGAAGACCATTTTGCTGACGATGGGGAGTATGGAAATGACCAAGATTATGAGCAATCTGGCAACGAATATACGCCTATAGACGTACTGTCGTGTTACATATATATTTTACCACGCGTTGTGACACTACGCCTATAGGCAATGTATGAAAAAAGTAGTGACAAATTATTAACAATCAGTATACTAGTAGTGTCCATCAACCTGTTAAGACATCCCCGAACTGAGTTGAAGGGGTCGATTCTTACACGACCGCCGTGTCGTGACCGCGTTTCTCAGGGGGAGGCCTGCGTCCAGCAGTGGACCGATACAGGCTGTTGAGGTTGAGGTTGAGGTAATTTATTAAGTATATCAGTCATCTAGTATCCATACCAACCCATTGCTCTGCCCAAGCTCTACTTAGCTTGGGGCTAGATAATGCTGTATGCATTGAACAGCATTATTTATTTAATATTTCAATTCCAATCAAAACAAATAACTACCAACTGCTAGTATGTCTAGGTACCTATCCATAATCCACGAGTGAATTCCGACTATTACAGGGTTAACGAACTGAAGCGTACATTTCCATCATACTATCAATGAAACACTTAATCGAATATCGGAAGTGGATTAGTTCATTTGTGCAAATAATTGATAATCTATCATTTGAATGATTCAAATGATAGATTCGGAATTCATTTATATGAATTCTGTTCGTACTGCGTTACTATTTTGCTAATAATTTAAATAAATACACAACGGTCCCAAGGTTGCCTGGAAGATATTTTTATGACGCAGTGCAACTTAGCCAATCATCTTAGTAAGTAAAGTTTATGTTTTTGGCACCAGATGACTGTATAAAATTACTTTTTTATCCTTAAATTCATATCGAAGACGCCAAGAACCAAAACAAAATAATTATTTGTAGATAAAACATAGACAATGACTAACGTTAAGGCTCATGCACGAGCCAATATGACAGTGCCACCTATTTTAGCATATTATACTATTAACACAGGATATTTTAAAAATCCATCGTACAGTTGTATCTATTATAAGCTATTTTTAAATACCTCTGAAATAGTTTTATCTTGTATAGTTGAGGCAGAGATGCGAAGATAGAGTTTGGTGGCCAAAAAGGGCAACCTCTACCTAAGCTTTACATATGTTTAAAAAAAACTGAAAATTCGATTTCGTTTGTAAGTAGTTATAGAGTATCGAAACCGCATCTTTAAGTACTACTCTAACGGAGTATAGTTGTAGTAAAATAGTATTCCAGTCAAGGGAATTAGAAATCAATCAGACTTGTAAACATGTCAACAGCTCTACATATTTATTACGAGCGGAGGTATTGTCTGTACGTCACAAGGCTCTGGAAGGCTATCTACCATCGACGAATGTCAAGCAGTGCTATAGATAGAGGTTTCACGGGTTGAAATCACAATATTAGGTGGGTATATTACATATTATGGATGGAAAGCTTGGCTGCGAGCGCGATAGTGTTTGTCTAGTAAATTGCAAAATAATATACCTGCGTTAGTCCCGGAACTACTTACATATAGTACATATTATAATACATATAAGTCCCGGAACTACGTACGTATGTACGTAGAGAGCTATTTTAAAAGTAGCATATCGAAAACCCTTCCGATTCTCTACGAATACTCTCTATCTCGAAACTAAATTCCTTAGAGTTAGACAGATATTTATACATAACGCTATAACTAGATTTCACCGTACAGCAATCGGTACACTGCGGAAACCTCAAAGATCAGCTAGAACTAGAAAATGGGACATTCCTCAAGTAAAAACCAATTTCGCCCACAAATGTTTTAGCATCGTAGGACCATATCTGTATCAAAAGGTAGATAACATGCTCAGTGTGTTTGAGTGCACTAGAAACACCTGTAAGAAGAAAATGTACCAATGGCTTCAAACACTTAATTATGAACAAACCGAATCTCTCCTAAAGCCTATGTCTTGATTAATCTAAATACCTAGTTGCACTTAGAAGAAGTAAATTCCTCTTACCTATAGATACATCTGTTTACTCCATTTTGATGCATAGCATAATACCTACCTACCTAATACCTACCTTTTAATTTTAATATAATCCTATTTAGTGTTAGAAAGACTAAATTTATATACTTAAATAGATATGTAAATGTAGTCTTTTGGAACTTCATTAAACTAAGTTACTAAGACAAACTTCCTAATCGTATGAACCGAAAAGATCAAAACTACTTACATACCTACTACTATAATTGAGGCAAGTGCTCGTTTCTGACCATAACCTGAACATAAAACTACCTCAACGCTAACACCTGTCTGTGACTTCCAATAGCCTAACTTGAACTAAACCATTAACTAGCTGTAACTCACCAATCTATCTGTACTTACCTCTGACTATGGCCAAATTAACAAACCATCTATATTTTTTGATCTGCGTCCAAAGCCCATATACAGTATTATTCCGCTATGAAAATGTGCCAAACGAAAAAAAAAAAAAAACTAAACTTTACGACACAGGAATTATCCTAGTGTAAAGTTTATTAAACTAACCTTTATACAACTTAAAGATTGAGAACCTAAATGTAGGTGGTAATTATTAATACTATGATATAGCTAAAATTTACGTCCTACATAGAGTGTGAATAAATATAAATTAACCTACTTAGTTGTTATATAGATGTTTATATAAATTAACTAACTAGCTGATAAATAGAATAAGTACCCATCATAATTTTAATTAGCCTAGCTACTATTAAAGTAACATCATAAAGTTTGTTAAACATAACTTTACGACACAGGATTTATCCTAGTGTAAAGTTTGCCTATGTATGAACAATAACTTAAATAAGCTACCTACACTTACCCTTATAAATAAGTATGTCTAAGCTGTTTGTGTCTCAAATAAATGATTTATTATTTTTATTATTATACGTATAGTGATTTGACAAATATTTTGTTACCCCCTTATTCATAATAGTCTGCTTTACTAACTTAGCACACTTGCTGGATCTCGCTCTGTCTTCTTCTATTGACATAAGTCAGACTGAGAAATAACACTACTTAGCAGCTGTTTTATGTAAGCAGACCATTATGAATAAGGGGTAAGTATATAAAAATGTATTCCGGGATTAAAAATAAATGAATAATTCATAATAGATTCAGGCGTTACTGTGCCGAAATCCACTGTAAATATATGGATGAATGAAAGTATTTAGGAACAATTCAAATTAAAAATATTAATACTTGGTTCTGGGTCAAGAAAGAAGAAATTGAGGGATAATTTTGGCATGTATGAGCTTTTACACGATGTTTACATACTAGCAACTATTGAAACTTCGAAATAGGTTTTTTTATTAATGGTTGGTAGGTTGGTACCTTCTCTACGAAATGTACCCTCTTTAAAAGTGAAGGGGAAATTTCACTGAATCTCTTCGCCGACGAGTTTTCGATTCGGGCGAAACGGCAACAGTGTACGTACCTACAGTAGAGTTTTTAATTCGAGAAGATACGTAACCGAACGAGCGCTTTAATAATATGAACAGGAACATAATATAAAAACTCAATCTTTCTGGACTATATTCATAAAGTTTCAATTACCCAAGTATTTAAAATAGCTAAAAGCATTCAACTGAATTATTCAGCTCTCATTTGCGAGGTATTCAACCACACGTGAAATCACTGTTAACCGCCGCTCAAATACAATGTGGTTGCGGGGTTTTATTGGTTGGTACGAATGTTGTTGAATTTGAGCAACAAATAGAATAATTAAAGCGCATACACGAGTGAAAGTGGCTGCGTCACCTATTTTATCTTATATTACGAAGTTGCCCTTTCTGGCCACCAAACTCTATTTACGCATTCTAAACTATAGAAGATAAAACTATTACAGACGTATTAAAAATAGCTTATAATAGATAACACAAACTGTACGATGGATTTTTAAAATTGTAATGATAAAATAGATGCGCGGCTCGGGTATGCGCTACTAACTACAGAGTGAATTTTAAACTTATAATAATACAAACAAATTAGAACTAGTACAAAGGTACGATAAGGTAAGGTAGTATATAGATACGATTGAAACAACTGCAGTTTGTTGCAAACAATCTACAAGGAGCTCGACTAATCCAAATCAATACCACTTGGAAGCGTCCCGAAGACGCTGGCTGGCTACTTTCCCTCGCAAAAAATACTATATAAAAACAGGAAAGATTTGTATTTTTGTAATTAAAAATCTCAAAAACTTGACCGATTTCTCAAATTCTTTCACCATTATTAAAGTTACATCTCTGAGTAACATAGGTTATAACTAAATGTTTAAAACCTGATTGTCCTCCCGTGCAAAACCGAGACGGGCCGTGGTGTAGGATGCCCCCCTCCCGCCAGGTGGGATGACGATCTGCGAAAGACGCAGAAGCTGAAGGCAGATGCTGGATGCGGCAAGCTCAAGACAAGGTGCTATGGCTCTCATTATGGCAGACCTATAGATAGATAGATAGATAGATAACTCTTTATTGTACCACACAAACATAAAAAAACAGTACAGAAGGAAATGTACAGAAGCATGGAGTACAAAGGGCGGCCTTATCGCTTTGAGCGATCTCTTCCAGGCAACCTTGGGATGGACTGGAGATAAAAGAACAACATAGACGGTGGCATTTAAAAAACAACTTAAAGGAACAGAAATCGATATGAATATACCTACACTACATACTACATATACCTAACATGCTTTATACTACCTATACTATACTATAATGAATATGATGTCACTAAACACATACAAAATAATTTAAATAAATATTAAATTTTACATGGATAAATAATGTTGATGAAGCAGCTTTTTGAAAATAGGGAGTGATTTTGCACGTCTGATATCCAGGGGAAAAGCATTCCATAGGCTGATAGCTTGTACAGTGAATTATTTTTCATAGAAAGTAGTAGAGTGAGCAGGAACTTTTAAAACAAAGGTTTCAGAGGAACGTAAAGACCTATGTCCTAAACCTATACCAGCAGTGAACTAATATAGGTGGATAACGATGATCATGATAACCTAAAACATCAACCTCAACAGCCTGTATTGGTCCACTGCTGGACGCAGGCCTTCCCCTGTTAAGCGCCTTATTGGCATTTATTTCATGGGGGTAAATGCCTATAATTCCCACGCTGGGCATGCGGGTTGGGGATCGCAGTTTGGTGGTAGAATTGTTTTGCAGCGGGCGCTGCTGCCCGCCTTCCAGTGGATATCCCTTAGTCGCCTCATATTCCACCCGCGGGAAGAGTTGGGATGGTGCAAATTCTAATCCAGCATCACAGCTTATATCGCTCATGATAAGACTTATTGTAACTTACTCAATATCCTAGTTCCAGTTTTATTCTAATTAAGATAAAACTAATGATGAAAACTAATTTTATACCGACTCTAAAGAATCAGTTCTTGTAAGAGTTACTTACTGAACTGGAAGGTACGAGTATGTCGCAGTAATCGGTGTGTACCTTGTCGTAGCTCAGCGCATGTGATGTGTACTATATACGGTGCTCGTCAAATGAGGACACGGAGACTGTGGAGTCTATTGCTTGAAAATCCTCCTAATATTATTAACGCGATAGTTTGCAAACATGTATGTATGTTTGTTGATCTTTCACGCAAAAACTTCTGAACGTATCGGCCTGAAATTTTGCATACAGGTAGTTCTAGGCCTGGAATAACACTTAGGCTGCTTTTTATCCCATAAATCAGTTCCCGTGGGATAGGCGTGCGAAGCCGCGGGGCGCAGCTAGTTATTTGCAAGTGTTATTTATGAAATAAGGATTTAAAACCACTTACAATTATCACATTAATATTATGAATCCGAAAGTTTAGATGTATGCATAAATGTTACCTCTTCATGCAAAACCGACTGAACCGATCGGGCTTACATTTTGTATAGATAAGCCTGGAATCGAACATAGACACCTTTTTAGCCCATTAATAATTTCCCATGAGATAGAAATAAAGTAATCTTTGAACGTGTTCATAGAAAAAACGCGTGCGAAGCCGCGGGGAGAAAAAAAAGAACAGAAAAAGGCCATATGAGCGTAGTTTTTTGAGTTTGAGTCGAGTAAAATTAGTCGCTTCATAAAAGTTCTGCGGCTTCCAGACTATAAATTGTAAATTGTTTTTTCTGTATTTAAACCAACTTTTTGAAAATACGCCAGTTTATAGGTTTTAAGACAGATTGAAAATTATATAATAGGAAAAGAAGTTTTTGAACCCCTCAGAGTGAGAACGACAACTTCCTTTTGAACGTAATAAAATAAGGCATGGAAACGGTTTACATTTCTCAAAGATTTCATAGTTTTGACTTATTGGGCTTCCTCAGACGCGACATGTCAAAACAATCAGCAATTACTTCAATGTATCGTTAAATTTATTCTTCTTACATATCGTACAAGGCCTATTTTGTTGGTAGAGCATTATATCACAATCTTGGAATTCCAACAGCACAATAAATAAGTTGTCAATCATAGATTAAAATACTTATTCATCGATATGACTACTCTATGGTTTCCTTGTAAATTATTGCCTATCAATCAGCTCTGCTGATTGGTCGATCCATGCCTGATCATCGGCCAATAGGATCCCAGATATAATTATTAAAGATCGAATAATATAGGCTTGTGCTATGATAAATATTATCACCAGAAATAAATGAGCCATGAGAATGGTAAAAACAGCTTCATGCGAGTATGTTTGGAGATGTAAGAGAAATCTAGGTGGTTGGTTAAGGAGTTGTATTGTTTTTTGTGAGACTATTCTAGGTTTTTGTGACTGGTGAATCTGGTTTGTTATTTTTTTTTTAATGGCCGGTGAAGTTTGAACAATTCTATGAAACAAATACCATGTTTTAATTACAAATCTAAGCTTCTATCTTTATATAGAGGAAAAAATAATGTACAATAATATTTTTTATTTTAATTTATTTTATTAAAAAATTAAGGAGAGGAACATTAACTTTCGAGTTAAACAATACAGCAAACTAAGTAGTAACTTAATTATTCGAGTCGCAGGACAAATAATGAGAATTATTGTTATAACAAATTATAAATCCATACAATAATTTTAGCTCTGTGAAAGCTTCTCATTATCCTGCTATTAGAATAAATTAAAAATACAAGTGTAAAATAACTTATAAATGCTTTACCAAATGAACAGGAAACGTAAAAAAATTCCAACTTAAAAATGTATGAGACTAAAGAACTCAGTGATATGATAAATAACGGAGTTTAAGAGCATTTTTAGGATATTTTTAGAACAAGTTAGTTAAGTTAGTTTGATATGGACAAAATATTTAAAATACCGACTAAGGTTCAATTTGATGGCAAAACTTAAACAAAAGTTCAGCTTGATCGTAAATACAATAACTATATTGGTTACTAATCGTAACATATTGTATGACAGCTCTTGAGCTCGGTTTACCTTTTGTCTGCCGACTTTATGTCGGTAAAATGTGCTTAACTCGTTTAAGGCGCTAAGCTGAATTTATTTTATATTGATCACATTCAATCGCTACGGTGAAATTGAACCTTAGTATATCTCTGAGTAAACTTAAACTTTGCTCAAACACTTTCACAGAATCATCAGAAGAAAATAGTTATCTTATCTTGAACTGAGCGAAATCAAAGTGGTGATCTATAGATTCAGGTCCGATTAATAGCAACTAGGAGTAAGTCTCCAACGGTAAATATTAAAAATAAACTAAAAGGTAACATAAAAATAAAATGCACTTAATTCCATGTGAAAAAGAACTCGTACGGAATAAATACTAGTTCGTAAACACGTTTAACAATATTAATTGGTACAAAAATACACATTGTTTAATAACTACAAACATTACATTGGATAACTTATAAACTCTATTAGGCCGCAGTTCTTTGTTATCTGCTATAGTTAGACTTGCATAGTTTACAATTGATTCTTGCATTTTGATTTTTGCAATAGCAAATTGCAATTTGGGCAAACAACAACAATCGCAGCAATTGCAGTCACATAATTGATTGCAATTAATTCTTAGCCCTTAAATAATTATTGCTGTGATATTTTAATTTATTGTGGCAAGATTGGTCACATTAATTTTTTTCTCAAATAATGTAGGTAAGTACACAATAATTGTGATGATTATATAAAATAAAAACAGGTATACTATCACTGATATTATAACAAGATGATTAACTGAAAATAGACCAAAAGATTGACCTATTTTTATGATAAAAGTAATTGATTATGAATATTACAAAGAAATAAAACACATTATATTACAATCGATTTACGCAATGTTAAGTCCAAAACTTTGGTAAATAATAATAATAATAAATGAACTACTTATATGAGAAAAATGATAGTTTAATGCCAGCCTTACGTTGCCCCTGAAACAAAAAAAAGCTATTAGAAAACCATAGTTCTGTAGATATGTTTTGCTACCGCTAAACGCAAAGACACGCTTTTTCCATTATTTTGCAATACTTATGAACAACATAGACGGACAGACGTACCTAGACCGAAGTGTGACCGAGACAACAATTATCACGCGAAAAACGTCCGCCAACGGCGCCGTTCCGACTATGACTGAAGTGGGAGGACCACAATTGGACACAATTTGAGTCTGCCACTTTCGTGGAGCCAGTGCCTTAACTCCTCTTTTTTATATCGATGTAGAAAACCAAACTAATATGAAAATTGCCGAAGCTTGCATGTCCATTTGTTTTTTGACTCGGAAAAAAACTTATGATACTTTTATCCGTTGGATAGCGATCTGCGGAAAGACTCCAAGCACCTGCTAGATGCAGCAAGCTGAAGACAGGCCGCTCTGTCACTCATAAGAGAAGGCCTATTCAAATTAAAATCCATACTATTTATAACAGAAGACTATAACATTACGCATGCCTCTATGTCCAGCAGTAACTTATATAGTCTGATGATAATGTTGAGTTTTATCCGATAAACCAGTTCCAGTGCAAGGGATGGAAATAACTGAATGTTACCATAGAAACAAAGTGTACGAAGAGTCGGTCATAAACTAGTTCTCCGTCTCCCTTATCTTATCGCTAGTTGCGCATATGCGCAGCGGTGGCCATCTTGAAAAAAAATAAGATGGCGTGTCTGTGACGGCCTAACAAAGGCTGCCACACTGACAGGGGTCAAAAATCAAAATAATCATGATTTCTCTTAATTTTTGTATACGAAGCCCTAGGTTTTATTAATATAATTTGAACCTGATAAATCATCCTACTAAATTACAATGATTTCGTGAAAAAATAATAAAAAGCTTCTGTTGACAAATCAAACTCTTTGCCGCGAAACCAGCCGACGACGGCCGCTAAGCTGAAGTTCAAATGCATTATTTTCCACATTAAACTACGATGAATGGTATCAAGTGTGTAAGGTTATACTGCTCAGCGGTTATAAGAGTACTTACGTCACTTCCGACCAGTGCTGAGGTCTTGCAACTCACTGCTGTCGTCGCTGGAGCATCCGTTGGCGCCCGCCATCGCCATGTTGGCCATCGACAGTGGGATGGTGATGAACTGCGGCTGGGTTGATGATGATGCTGGAATGGAATGATAATATAACTTACTAAGGATTGGAGATGATGGGCAAATAGGCGAGTATCCTGAATCGAATTAGTCCAACAGTTAAATTATCTGAAGATATTAGATACCTACATATTTTTTCTTTTGTAGATAAAACAAAGAAATATGAAGTTAATGCTAGTTGAAGTTTCGCGTGACGTCACAACTTACGACACAGTGTGACGCCACTAGTCCCCTCGTCACAGAGAATATTTTTTTTTTATTGCTTCGCATCTGAAAGATCTAGTTTTGAGTCAAAGTTACGGTATTTAATTAAAATCGCCATTAATGCAGAGAAGATGTAGTTAAATGATATGAAACTTCCCAAAAGTTTCATTCCTCTCTCCATATTCGAGTCCAAACTAGATAACTTCATGAAATTCCAAGAAATTTCAGCAGAAAAGTCAACTGTAATTCACGAAACTACGTGAAAACTATTTGACTCGAAAAGTTTCAAGATTTCATACCGTCTCGATTCCAAGAAAGCCGGGAAAAACAAAGTAATAAAACTAAAGTCATATCTTTTATTCAAACCTGTCTCCGAGGCTAACCTAATTATGGAACTGGATACCTGAACTAAAACTAAATCTCTTTCGGAAATGTAAAGTTTATGGTACAGTCGTCGTGGAGTCGGAAAAACTTGGCAAATAAATTGAGGTTACAAGATTTTTTGTAATTTTCACCGTGTCATCAAAGAGTTTTTGTTTTAACATTTGTGTCCTATACAATGTTTGTGAAGTTTCTGATTCTAGATTTGACATGTCAGATAATCTAAGCCCAAAGCAAGTTAGGACTCTCCAAGATGTGACCAATAGAAAATGCATGGAGTAGGTATAAAATGCTCATCATCATCAGCCTTTCTCGACGCACAGCTGGATCGACACGGGCTTGATCCTGTGCTAAGTGTAAGTACAAACAAGTACAATATGCTCGAACAGGTAGAAAATGCAACCGGCTGTATTGGATCTATTTGTTTATGAGTGCTAGGTGTTGAACTCAGTTACTGTCTAGCCTTAGTGGTCGGATGTGAGGATTGCTAAAGGTGGATGCTGACCGGTGTTATGGGGCGTAATGTACCTACCATTCTCAGCAAACATGATACGTTATGCCACGTGCTAAAATCTGTCTCGCTGCTCGTTGCCAGCGCTTTCTTTCCCCGTAGTACTCCCCGTGGTTTTATGTCTGAGATAAATATTTTTTCATTCTATTCTATCCTATTCATTTCTTTATACTCATTTATATTCATTTGAAAATTTTTTTTTTATTTCACTGTACATAATTTGCATCTAATACCTACAGAATATTATGCGTACCTTAGTACGCTAGTTACTGTTTATGTGAAATGTTCACAGTTATTTAAATAATCATAATTATTCTAATTGATTTCACTTATTATTTGTACGTTCAAAAAACTATATGATAAAGCCCCGAAAACTTGGCTCTTATTGGTGTTTAATACCTACCTGATCAGATCCACGAAATACGAAGGTCCTTGCAATTCACAGAAAAATCACCCAAGTGTAACACAGCTAGCGTTCATGAACACCCCATAACACCACTGCATGTGTCATATAAGAGTTATACATCGATCAAGTTAGCGATGAAATGTTCGGTCCAAAAGTGTTAAAAGAAAAAACTTTATTGATGCATAAATAGTTCCTACAAATATTGTTCAGCTGTGTTAGTGTTACATGGAAAAAGGTGAGAAATCGCCCCTTTGAAGTTGTCCCTAGTCCCTATTCAAACTACGTAAAAACTACGTCCCGATTCTGATTGAATTGGAACGTAGTTTTTACGTACATTTTAAAAACGAAAACTGTTCCCGCTCGGATGTTCGTCTGCATGTCAATATTGGCAGATTCGAATGAATTTGCAAAATTTTGTATATTCAGTGCTGCGTTTTACATATCTACATTGAACTTTTGATCCGAAGGATCATTGTATTGATTTTACAAGTTTTTATTATTACATTGCCCTGTTTACTGGGGCAAATCATAGTAACCGAATTTTTGACGACGCGACCATTATGTCTACGAGTACATTCACCAGAAGACCAAGACAGGCTTATAAAAAAATAATAAAAAATGCTGGACAATAACCCTAAATTGTCCTAGGTAAATTATTTTATTCAATTTTAAGAAAAAATATGTGTCCTTTATCTTTTTCTCGCTTAACTGACGAACTAATTAAATTTTTTAAGACACATTTTCACACAGCTTCACCTACCCTAAGCTGAGAACATCCGTGTTGGGGATGCTAAAACCAAAGAAGAAAAGAGCTGCTTACCACCTTCCTGTCCCTGATTAGCCAGCCCTAGTATAAAGCTGTGCGGATAGCTCATCGCCAGTCCCCCCAGACCCATGTTGTTCCCGATATTGTCCAGCCCCATCATTCCAGGGTACAGCATAGCTCCGCCGGGCAGGTTTATCTTCGGCAGGATCTTTGCTAGGCCAGGCTGGTGGGATGGTTTACTGCTGTCAGGTTCCTGGGAGTTTGAGGTGGACGCGTGTGGCTCATGTTGCTCCCTGAGTGGAAATATAGAAGGATATTTTTATTAAACTCGCAAAATGGGGACCTCAAGATTGAGTTCGCCGATAAAATAATACAAAAATACGCAGAGGCTTCACCATCATGTTGTAGGGTTCGGTGTTAGGAGGCTTGAATGAAACGACTGTTTGTTGCTATGGTCAGTTTATTACTAAAGGATTCCTATGACAATACATATATAGGGCAGCAAGTATCTGCCTACTTAGGCATACAGTACAATGTGAACGTCGAGACTATCCAGCTCCTCGACAACACAGACATAGTGAGAAGGCTCAAAAGAACCTTTTGAGTTAGTGTAGTGTTATAGTGTAAATGCATAATTGCTAATTTTAAAGAACACATGAAATAAGTGTCTTCCCCTTAAATAGAGACAATAAGAAAAGCGCCGATGGACACGTTCTTAGTGATATGTTTTTATAAAATTAAGTTGAAACAAAATTACCCATTAGCCAAACCTATGGCTAGATTGTTCTAGTGGGTTTAGATAATGTATGCTAGAAAATAATAAAAAACTCAAAATGCTGGAGTGAATCGACTGAAGACATTGACTGACCTTTTGATGACCTCATTAGCTTCATGATTAGCCCACTCCTGCTTATGGATCTGCATCAGCTTCTCGCTCGGAGACTCCGGTTCGCTGCCGCTCTCGTCACAGCTGTCGCCTGATGATGCCGGTTCATCCTGAAACGGGAACTTGGGTTAGGAATCAACTTAGAACTTAAGACGAAGGGATTAGCTTTGCGAGACAAGAACGAGCGGTCTGTGAGCGATTGAACGAGGCTGGCAAACCCTCGTTCAATCGCGCACAGAATAACTATAATAGTATTTTTTTTGTATTCCGTTATCCGCACATCATCCGTTTTTCAAAGAAGTCCAGAGCATTTTTTGGCCTTTTTCAAAGATAGCTCGCGCGCGGTCGTCTATGTCCCGAGAATTATAAAGTATACAAAATAACATCTGAGTTTTCGGGATCTACATATACGTAGGTACTTTTAAACTAGCTTAGGTTTACTACCGTTTGAAAAGTTTACAGGTCCTGTTACGTCTCTTTTCTCAGAGCTAAAAGCTTCACTTAAAAATACTTTTACAAGTCACGAAACTTTTGAAAGTTGTTTGACAACATTCACTTGAAACCTCTCTGAAAGTATCACACTTCAGACTTTTGCACCCGTACCATAAGTTCACACAAACGAACTCGATAGCAAACATACTCGCAAGAAACTGTAGTGAATGTTCAGAGCTATACAGCCAAATTATGTGAAATTATTATAACTAAGACACAATAAAACTAAGTCTCCGTTGTTTGGCGTCGAGTTTCAAATAAAATTGTATGTTATATTTATTGCAGGAAAAATCTTGAGCCGACGAGTAAAGTGAGTTAAAAAGATGCGAAATGGGCGTTCTGTTATCAAATATTTTTTATCGAAGTTAGCTGGAACATAGATGCCATCTTTTTATGTGTCAAAGTCATTTTTTAATCATTGTTTCAAGTAATTTTTTATACAAACGGTTGCAAGAAATCCACCAGTCGGAAGCGCCCTTAAGGCGCTAATAAGCTGCTCCATATATTCACCAGCAGGGTTTTTTTATTTCATTCGATTCGTTTTCGAAGCGAAAACGTCAGATTCGGATTTGAATTATATTTCGACGGAACTTAAGAACGCTCTTTTCATGTGGAATCGTTTCCGATATCGAATCCGACGGTGTTTCCGACGAATTAGAATACCCCTACAGGTCTCAGTGCACGCGTTGCTACCACATAATTTTTAAATTACAACTGATCGAAAGATATAAATAAGTAAGTCTCGGTGAGTAACGTATAGTTAAGTTAGGACAAGCAGACAAACATGCCAACTGATCCTATCAACAGTAAAAATAAATAAAAAATCTATAAAAATACTGAACACAGATGGTAGAGGTAAGTGTATTACCGAGTAATAAAGCGAGTACGTAACGTAGTTGCCAGGGAGCGGGCTCAGGTGTCGGGAAATAGGCCTTTTAGGAAAAACTTCCCGCTAACTGGCACTTAATACAGCCTGCAGCTGGGCTCTCTTATTCCATTATACTAGGGAACTTCGCTAGGTATCAGGTACAAATCAAAAAAATAGATTAAGGTTTTTATTTACCCAAGTTCTTGGGTAAATATAATCTAGTTTTTTGCAGCTACCGTAAGTATCTGAAATCGTTTTGAGATACTTACGGTAGCTAGGTATCAGGTACAAATCAAAAAAATAGATTAAGGTTTTTATTTACCCAAGACCCCCCGTTGTGGGTAAATAAAAACCTTAATCTATTTTTTTATTATATTTTAGTCGTCAAGTCCTACATAATTATGGTCCCTCCTGATGAGTCTATTCGTAAATGAATTTCCTCGCCGAATAACAAAAGATAAAAAAGTTTAGATTATTAGAAGATATAAGACCGATAATTTTCTGTTAACAATGAAACAAAAAATAAAATACGTCAAAGTTTGGGAGTGGCTAGTGAAGTCATACCTTGCTAAAAAGTGTCGCTAAGTGGGTAACTACTTACATATATAATTTTTCGTTTAGTCGACAAAGGAAAAATAAGACTACTTAGACTTTTTAAGGAGCCTACATACTTTGGTATATTGTCCAGTATAATTTATGTCATTACTGCATTTTCAGTGACATCCAACAATATTATTTCGTATTATAAGTCAAAATTGTAAGACACCAAAAATTTTATCCGGATTACGCCCAGGTACCTACATAAATTATAAAACACCTATTCCTCGTCCGTCCCAAATCATTTCCGTGCCGGGATCTCGCCTGATCTCTCACGAGCCCGAGGCATTCGCTGATATTTGTGGCAGCTTGGGAACAAACACGTACGAATTACTGACGAAAACAAGTCGTTACACCATTGTAGGGGTTCTGTAGACAAGTTCCAGATCAAACGAAAATACAGCGATATATTTATTTAGGAATTAATGAATGAACACTTTATTGTGCTTATAATTATGAATATTCATTAAAGTCTTATATCTAAATCATAAATGAATATAGTACAAAAGACATACTTATCACTGAGAGCGATTTCTCCTAGGTAACCTTGGGATGGAAACAAAAGATATAAGAATTAAAAAGGGTTGATAGTGCACATACGTTAGAAGGTATTTATTTGTTCAAACTTTACTTACAGTGATCTCATAATAATGTTTTGGAATGCACTATGTATATAATAAATGTATGCACTATGGTAGGTACGTAATTATAATATAAAATAGTATTACACAAAACATCAGTTATAAATTATGAGTCATTATTAAACAAATACTTAGTTAGACAGATAATAATCATACTAAGGTCGATTGTAAAATCGAAAGTATGAAATGAAATGCTTTAATAAAAAAAGATTAGATGCGAGTAGTACGGTTACAATTTAGTGAACCGGGCGCTCGACGACTAAGTAGTTCCGTTGCCTAATTCAAACTTTACGTATCATATGCATCGCATTTGCATCACGTTTGTTTTGTGGACGACCACTTGTCTACTGTAGATCTTATCGTTTCAGCGTCACCATACAATTTACAACCCTTAGCCAACTTTGCTCCTCTGGCGCTACCTGTTTGTGAACGTAAGCCATTTACGAGAATTGAATGCAAAACTTACACCAACACTATTAGAAATGCATTAGGGAGGTATGCTGTGTGGTGCTGGCTTAGAATTTGCACCACATATCTTCCCCCAAGCCGCATGACCAACGTGGGGATTATGGGCACTAACCCCCAATAGATAAACGCCAATAAGGCGCTAATTAGGGGAGGCCTGCGTCCAGAAGTGGACCAATACAGGCTGTTGAAGTTGAGATTGAAATAAATAATGCGAGACAATTCACACAGCATTGCCCCAAGCTAAGCAGCGCTTTGTGTTCAAAGATTCAAAGATTCAAAGATTCAAATATTTATTTGCGTCAAACATGGTATACAGGTGTTAAAGTTACAATTCATGTGCTCATGTCTCGCTATATCTAGCATGCAATAATATATTAAACAACAAAAATAAGATCGAAAAATTTCAATACAATTATAATTTGGCATAAAAAAAATCGTTTACGTCGTAAAAACCTCTTTGCTTCAACCATTTTAACGTTTGCTTCAATCATTTTAATGGGGTGTTACGGGTAGATACTTAATAAATAACTGATATACATAATACAATACACTACATAAATATATATTTTTTATTATTCATTTAGAAAAACGCCCTGAACAATAATCTGCAGATAGTACACACATTTGTCCCGAGGCGGGAATCAAACCCGCAACCTCCTGCGTCTAAAATAAACTGACACGGAAATAAAGTGGTATTTTGATTTCGGCCACTTCGGTAAGTAGATTAAAGTAAAGAAACAAGAGAAGAAACATTTAGCCTGTAAGTTGCTATTTTTTGAGTTGGACCAAAATCCGTCCCAAGCTTTTTTACCCTCCAGATAATCTGATATTTTACAGTAAGCCTTTTGCACAGTAAAGTTTGACAGTTAGTTCGAATTTATTAACCTATCGATATTTTTTGCAGGTAGGTAGGTATAATAGTTACTTACGGTTGTTTCCCCAGCAATCTAAACCCAACCAAAACAAAACCATTTCGTAACACATTCCCAAACCATTGCGTTCCAATAACAAAACAATATAGACAATAACTAACGGATAAAATCAACCAGATAAACACCGTAAGTTGCAGATAAAGGCCATATTAGTGCGGCTAATTTACGGCTAGAAGTAATGAGGCAATACTGCATTGTGACGTCACTGTTCGTTCCTAACAGACTCCAAAACGGTGCTGTACTATTGTAGACTCGCTGGCTGCTAGTGGACACTTCGGTACTGATGGCAGAACAGGTAAAAAGTCTTTTTTTTTACTTATTTTTGATCGAAAGTAAAAAAAACACACATTGATCGTCGCAAATGCATGTGTATTTACGCAACACTGTGTGGTGGTGGCTTAGAATTAGCACCACCCCATTCACGTGGGTGTCGTAAGAGGCGACTAAGGGATATCCACCGGCAGGCAGCTGCAGCGCCCCTTGCAGAACAATTCTACCACCAACTGCGATCCCCAACCCGCATGCCCAGCGTGGGGGTTATAGATATCAGTCCCCATGAGTTAAACGCCAATAAGGCGTTCATCACACAACGAGCAATGGTTAGAGAATTACAAAAATCTGTTAAATTGTAAGGAGGCCCATCGCATTTTTGTATTCCTGCCTGACTGACAATAGAGACATTGAGACACGAATATACGAGCTAATGCGTGATAAATGTGTGAAATTGTTAACTTAACAATACGTAGCTCCCAAATCTATAAAACGATTTGAGCATAAGTTGTAAATGACAAGATAGAGTCACAATAAGACTGCAACAAAAGCCGAGAAATTTCCTAGAGTATGTTCAAAAAGAAAAGAGTCGTGGGAATTGAGGGCGCTTACGTGCCAATTGAAAACTTTTGTTGCGTTGACAACACTGCTCTGTTATTGCAGTACGACTAAAAGTGTTAGTTCACCGTAACGTCACGATTCTCTTTTTGAACAGACTTTAATTACAATTTCCTTCAGAGTGTAACCTTCTTTAAGCCACGTAATAAAAGTGTTGCCTAAAGCTTATATTTCTTATACAAAAGCATTAAAATATCTTCCTCCATCGCGTGCCATACTAATAACCCAAGTACCAAGTAGCCAATTTACCGACAACACAAGTGCGAAAAAGATAAAAGTCCAATTCCGAAAATAAAGGTAAACAGTCACATTAAGTTTATCAGATCCTCGGGATTTATTTGCGAACGGTACGCTATCAGATTTAAGAAGAAAGCCGAATGCGCTAAACGGTAGTTAGTTAGTTGCAATTATTATTATTTAGTGCGTCGGAGCATAAAGGACGCCCACGCGGTTTCATAGAACGCCTAGTTTTGTTGCATGGACATAACGTTCAACATGTCCTTATTTATTAATTAACTGCCAAGTGAGAGTCAGTAGTTTTTCGAAGAACATAAAATTTACATGTGCTTGAACACATGTAAATTTTACGTTCAAAAATCAAAATTTACATGTGTTTGGTTGGACACATGTAATTTTATGTTCTTCGGCCTTTTTTAATTTTCATCATAAATGTATTTTTAGTATTAGTTGTTATTGCAGTTGAAGTGTCACTTGTTTATAGTGTTATTTGTATTGTTTCACGTTTATGTGGTTCAAGAGATCCAGTACCAAAATTAAAAATAGAAAAAAAAACAATATGGGAGCCCTTCAATTTGGATATTAAATTTATAAAAGGAAAAGGAAATATACATTCTTTGAATGTTTAAACCGTCTACCTCTTAGGGTTCATGAGAGCCTTTTGATAGACGGACGGACCGATAGCAAGCCCTAAAGATGGTAGGTTTAAGAAACGTCACGTGGTCTCGCTTCGTTCTCTGCACTTTCACAGCATCCCAATTATTAACTCGCTTAGCTCGCCAACCCAAACTGAGCATCTTTTCTCACTTGATATACTTATTGTCATATGTCACACAGCACTGTGACATATAACATTAAGTATACTAATTTCCGTTCATAAGGAATAACAAATATTTTAATAATCCCAATTCTAGGTTATTTAGTTAAACGTTTAAAATTGCAAGTCTCGGCGACCCCTGAACTTCTGGTGTAGAATTAAAAAGTACCTACTGCTTAGTTTTGAGACGTATATAGTACATAGTAATAATTGTAATTTTAAATATGTATATCTGTTATTTTTCCACTTTTATTCTGAAGCAATTAATACAAAATCATAATTAAATATGAATCGTAAATAATATGTGCCATTTATTTAATTTTCACACTTTCAGAGTTTTTTTTTCATAATTATGTACGTAACAACCAACCTTGTCCACACTAACCTACCGTTCAAATCGTTATCTTCACCAAAGAATCATCCTGTATTTATTTATATTTGTACTTGATCCGATGGATACAACTAATTATTCGTGTGATTTATTGTCGGTCGGTCTGTTTGTTGTGTGACGCTGCCATTGTTCAAGAGACCTTTCAAAGGGTTAAAGTCGTGGCTTACTTCTTAAGTTTTTAAGAATAGTGTACCTGTTATAAAACGAGGTTTAATAAATATACGGAACTCTAAAAAATGCCTCTGTAATACAAAATAAATATATAGTAGGAACTACGTATATATTTACCACTTTCAATGATGTGTAGTTACTTCTTTTCGCATTAAATTACTTTAGATTATTGTCATAATCATTGGATTGATGAAACTTGAGCTCCATGTAGATTGTTTGCAACAGTCTGCGGTTAGTTAAATCGTAAATACTATTTCTAATTTATTTCTAGTATTTGATTATAATTTTGTTTTTCATAAAAGACATTTGGATTGATTATCGCATTATATTCAGTATTTATATTATTTGGTTTTTTCTGTCCTACTACTGGGCAAAGGCCTTCGCTCCTTCCTTCCACACTTTTCTTTTTTATTTTGTCTACCAAATAACTAATAAGCCTTTACATATTTTTTCTTATTATGTTAACAATATTAGCCCCAGACTAAAAGTACTACTTCAAGGTAAATCTTGCAGTTACAACTTTTGAAGATCCTCAGACTCAGGAGCTTCCCAAACTGAGTATTTATACGTATTGCGCTTTCTGAGTACACTCAGATAGTAAAAGTCAGTAAAATTTACATTCACGGTATTTTTTTAAACCATAAGGCAAACAAGCATGCGGTTCTTTTTGTAGAACCCCATCTTGTAGTCCCGAGGGATAGATGGCAATCTTTTCCCTAAACTTATATTGCTTATGAAATTATTCCGAAATGTTAAGTAACAATGGATAACGTCGCTCTAAAACAAAACGCAGATAACTCAAAAACACAGAAAAATCTCAAATTGCACAACAGCTAGTCTAGCCTAGTGAGGAGTACCTACTCGGCTGAGCGTACGTACAGTCGGCATTAGCGCGATTGACAGGAACACGCGGCTTGTTACCGCGCCAGCGAGATGCGTATCACACTCCTTTGGGCCACTGTTTTCGAATCTGCCACGGAGATTTATGATTTACTAGATGTGTCTGGGAAATAATGCTCTATTTGCACAAGCCCCGTCGATGTTGGGAGCTAGATATACATATAAAATTAGAACCTCTAACCTCATAATGAATACTTTTTAGGTCATAGTTCTATACGTCATATCGACACTTAATAATTTTCATTAACATGCATTAAATTGCATATGGCTAAATGTACACATGCAATCTACCTAGACATTTTGCATGATTTCATACTGATTATTTGTGATATTCCAATACGTTTAGTAATTAAAGACTGAAACAGAGGTAGTGTTTTCCTGGGTGACAGTAATTTTCAGAACAAAACATTGGAAAGTAGATAGAAGGTTCACAATCTTTATTTACTCATGTTGTACACAATGTACAATGTGGGTAAAATTCGTCTTTGTATGAAAATATCAGAGCAATGTGTATTTCTTTGTAGAAGCATGTCGATTCCAGCATCTTTAGATCTCAGTCGGCGGTTGGCTGGGTGTAAATGGGTGCATAATAAGGGACCATTCAAAATCAACCAGATACATTCCACCCCGTGTATAATAGGAATTCTTCACTATACACATGTTGTTCGTCTGTACGTATGTCCGGACATTTGTATGGGAGGCTTGAATAATGATTTACAATGCTGCTTTAAATAACGCTCTTGTTTTTTGGATTTTCTGAGTTATTCCCTTTTTCGTGGTGCGTGCCGATCGTGCGATAACGGGAGCGTATCGATTGTTATGTTTACGAGTCGGTATTGAACTGCGCATGACTGGTAAAATAAAGCAAGTAATATTTATTGAATGTCTTGTATTGTAATTGTAACCAATATAATGGTTGTGGCAGCGGCGGTCGCGGCGTAAGAATTGACCCTTTCAACTCAGCCCGTGTGGATGTCATAAGAGTCGGACCCTCCCATACTTATCTTCCTTCTTTGTCTACCCCAATGTGACGCTAATCCGCCAAGCATCGTATTTATTGCAAACCCTTTTTTCATCACAGATGAAGCTAGTATTTATTTTATGTGGCATAGTTTCATAATATTTTGCCTCACGGGGTTATATATCACAATTTTCTCATTTGGCCCGGGTTGAACCACCGAGCGAGATGAGTCGAGTGACCTACTCGTCTTAGCTTTAGAATAGCTAAACTATATCTCTCCAACTAAGCTATAGATACCGTTAAAAGACTAAAGGGAATCCAAGGGTACTATTAATACTTTCATTAGGAGTCGACCTTATGAGGCCAGTATATTAAGGGTTCCGTACTGAAAGGGTGCCATGCCAACGGGACCCTATTAACTGGACATCGTCGGTCCGTCCGTCACAAGTCTTACTATCTACTGAATAACCTTAATATATTGAGTTAAATTTTAACTGAAAACGTGTTATTTTGGAAACTTCGAAGCTACAATCGCTAACATAAACAATATTCATACATACTACTTAATTCAATTTTTCCTAAAAAAAAAGAATCCCTTAGTTATAAATAAGTTTGTCGGAATATATAATAGTCAGGGGATCAGTTTTTTATGGGACCACCTCGGGATAGCCTCCACAAGTGCCAACAAATCATAAAATTTATTAATTGTTTCATTTTGTAAATGTAATTTTGTTTGTGCTAAATAAATTAGGTATCTATACTGAACTGATCTGGCTTGCCAGAGGTAAATGACGACTTTTCTAACTTTTATCAGAATGTGATAATGCACAAAAATATGCATTGGAATGTGGGCTCATCCATTTGGATGAATTTTGTATTGATTGACTACGTCAGGTCGTAACCACTCGCTTAAAGCTTGTGTGAAGCCCTTTTCCACTGTAAAATGTAACTCAAGATCACGAATTTGGGCCCATATTTGAATGCTCGTTTTTGTGCTGTTTGGTAGCTGTATTAGATTAATGAGCTTGAGAATAACAAATAGGCTACATTCATCCTAAAAACTGCAAAACCGCGAACATAAAGTAGTATCCTATGAAACTGGTTAGCCCAGTCGATATCCCAAAACCTCTCCAAAGCTCAGTTAATCGCATAAACATGTAATTGGCACCTCGAAAGTCACGTGTCTCGCTATCGGGAATCGAACCCGCGACACAATGGACACGCGTCAACACCCGCGCGACAGGTACACGGCCCGAGGTGCTGGTTTGATTCTCTAGCTGATGATGGGATGATTTGTTTCCTGATATTTTCACTTTGGGCAAAACTTTGGAGCGTATGTCCAGATTGCCCTCCGGAATATTTTGTTAGGAATGTAAGCGGGTGAACTACAAACCGCACAATGTGTGTACACAATAAAAGTTATTTAAGTATTTGGATAGAGGACAATAAAACAAATAAAAATGTCCTAAGGTGTCAGGTTTCTGAATAATATATTATTTTTCTATAATATGAATATATAATAATATAAAAATATCGTTATTTTTAACTACGAATTTATCAGAAATCTGATGCTTTATGACACAATTTTAGATGACACTTTTTTTTGTGTTCTCTATCGAAATATTTTACTTGTATTTACTGAAAAAAATAACAGTATCGTGTTCTATGTTAGGGCCAAAATCTTGAAAACGCCTTAGTATACCTCCATTTAAAATTACAAAATTAAAAAATATAGAATACGCATAAAGGAAATATTGACACTGTAAATTTTACAATAACTCTGTGAAATAGGACGTGGTTAGTGAAATAAATATAGCAGGTTTTTTATCCAGTCATTCTAAATGTACAATGTTTGTAACAACTCTCAACACGAAAATCCAAAATGTTTGTTTTTAGCGTGATGTCCGACAATTATTGCCAGCGTATACAACGCATACCGCATTGTACGAAAGAACTAAAATTGACTAGTAGTGCAAATTCTGACTCAAAATGTACATGAGTGTAAGTAGACATTTTAGGTTAAGTGTGCAGGCAATGTTTACAAATATGGTATATTCAGTTTGAGCAGGCAGCTGATAATAATAGCGATTTAATCAGCAACAGCAACAAATTACAGCAACCATAAGCAATAGGAGCAATAACATTAAGGCAAAATAAGATGTCGTAATTCTTAAGTTAATAACATAACAAGTTCTGCCCGTTTAGGATCGAAACTCGAGCAAAGCTCTGCCTCTGTAGGTAAACTGGTGTAAGTACGAAAATTAAGATTTTCAAAATTATTATTGACATGCAGGTAGGTAGTATAACATTATTCCTATTACACTAGTTTTAAAAATAACAAACTGTTATGAATATTCTCTTTCTCGTATACCTAGAAAGAATTTAATTTGAGTACCGGATTTATAACTTATAAAAAAATATTATAATCTGGATGAAAATATTTCAAAGTAACACCCAAAACGCATAATTTAAATTTGCAATTACTGAAAATGCAGATAACCCTAACGAATTCCACGAAATCAGCTGCAGAGCATTTCCATTAAATCCGTCCCCAACTAAGGGTTAATACAAACCAACCATTTTAATGTGGTTTATCGAGAATGTTTTGGTTTTTATGCCTTTACTGCAACATTATTATTGTTTGCTCTTTTTTCTTGTTTTATCTTCTTGTTTTTTGGGTAAGTTAAATGCATTTATTTATTTAATTTTCACCACGACTTTTTCACGATTGTTTTCACTCTGCATCATCTGTAACACATGTGAAAAATTTTCGAGTGGCTGAAGTTCAACGAATGAACTCAAACAGCTAGTGGTAAAGAATTGAATTTGTTGTATTTATGTAAAAAGAAGTTATTTAATTAGTTCAGTGAGTCTCTGAAAATGAGTACAGAGCTCAAAAAATAAACAAAATTAATTTATTAAATTATTATTATTTATGTTTGCTTTTCCTGAAGTAGGGTAGTAACTAGTAGCTTTTGTCCGATTTTGCTACGTACGTACTAAGTACCTGAGATTTCTAGAGCAAATATAGTTTAGATATTAATACTTACCGAGTACTTACCGAAAGAATTGTAAAAATATTATTAGTTGTTTGGATAAAAACATACTTTGAAATATAGGACGCCCGTCTGCGCAGAATCTACTAAAACGTGAATATTCATGCAACGTTAAAATTCAAATGGCGCCGGAAATGCAATAATTCGCGGTTTCCGCTGATAATGGCGCGACTTATCTCATTTGGGAGTTTTATTTAGTTTTTTATAGATATTTAACCCAGTTTTACAATCTACACATTACGAAGGTTGATATAAGAATTCTCTCATCTTCAGAAAATAGTTGTTTACTTCACAAATTATTTGTCTATTTACTTTTCTTTTGAAATTAGTGCCAGATACTCGACTCGCACCTACCTACTAATACATATAATGCTACTTTTTATCCCGGAAAACAAGCCAGGAGCAGAAACTAAACTAGGTATATTAAAAAAGTTGGTAATAATTTGAAGCTACCTAACCGAAATCATTCCGCGAATTCATCAGTCAGTCATCGCGCCCAGGCGTTATTTGCGCGTGTACAATTTATATAAGCGAATGCCGTCGCCATGCATATGAAATAACTACCGATGCAGAATTTGTACTATTTTACGCGAAAAAGCCTTGTTTGTCACGTTTTAAACAATCTGTTCAAAATTCCGGTCCAGTTTGTTGTATTTTATGCCTATGAGCAATGTTTCATCAGTTTAGTTTGGGACTCGTACTCGAACATTTTCCTGTTGTTAGTAAATACAATTCAAAGTTACTTTCCAACTTTGACTGAAAAATTTGGATATGTTACCATTACCAGTGACGTTTCCATAGTGTCCCGTTGACATAGGTCCCTTAGACTTCAGTCAGAACTCAAAAGCTTCTAATAATTAACCAGGTGTACAATTTTTCAAATTCTTGACTTACCCCTCTGTAAGTCTGCGGCACACGGAAGCTAACCTCACAATAGGCGGCCAGATGAAAGGCTCTTAATATGCGTGACGTAACGCGCTAATGGTCGCCCCGGCTTCGCCTGCATTGTGCGGTGAGTCAAGGAAGTGTCGGCTGCGACTTAAAGTCGCGGCGTAGTAGTAGTAGCGTATCACGCACTCACACTTATCTTCTGGTGCATCAACCCCACGGAAGGTCTTGGCTGTGAACGTCAAGTAAGTGACTTACTTTACAATAATGTCCTGTGATTGGGGCAAGTCGCCGTGGGTTACACGGTGACTGAAAAACCCCCATAAGTTTACCCAGACTTAGAATTTACACCACGGGAACTCTTCCCACTGGTGTCGTATAAGGCGACTGCGACCCCCACCCGACACGCAAAAAGGGCCCACTTGCGGCCTAGTTGCGGAAACCAGCCCAGAAACAAGTAACAAGTAAGTAAGGCGACTAAGGCATATCCACAGCGGCGAGCAGCAACACCCTCTGCAGAACAATACTACCACCTAACTGCGATCCCCAACCCTTTGGAATAAGACGCTTATCATGAGGATGCCTGCGTCCTGCAGTGGACCAATTTATGCTGGTGAGGGAAAGAGCAAGTCGCGATTCCAAGTCGCGTCTCATACCTACACAAGTGTACCTACTGCTCGCCCCGGTAAGGACTGCAAGGAGCGAGCAGTCGTGAGATGCTGCCGCCTTGCGATTAGATGGCGGGAGATAAGGGACGACTCACCAATTGCCTATTCAAAACGAGTAACTATCACAGGTAGGTACTTGTGTAATAGAACGTTTTATAACGTTTTACTTTTTTTTTTATAACGTTTTATAGTGTTGACGAGTATGTACAAAAAAATTTATAATATTTTAATTATTAATTGAATTATAATTTATTTATTGTTTATAATTAATCATTTGAAATTGTAATTGTATTATTATACTCAGTTATAGTAGTTATTTTCTGACTTGTAATATGTTTTTTACAAATAAATTGATTATTCTGATTATTCTGATTATTATTATTAACTTCTAGGATATACCACTGATATAATAAAACCTGAATTGTACTACCAGTGGTCACTTCATAAATAGCCTTCAGGTACATATTACTTTCATGTGTTTATATTAAGATTTCATGTTTTTTGTTCTTACTGTAAGTTTTCCGAAGATTTGAAAATAAAAAAAAAAAAAAAAAAATGGTCATCACATCACCACTTTTACATAACATCGTCTCTTTCCATCAGCTGAGATTGTGGTCAAACAAAGGTCTAGTATGAACAAAAAAAAATCATTGGTCGTTCCAAATAAATTAGCTGTGTGAATTGTCCAACATTATTATATTATTATATTATATTAAATAGAGGCAAGTCTAATGTGGGACAGTTGGTAATAAAGGCTTCGATTAGATATAAGGCGATATAAATCCGTTCTCAGGTTAAATTACTTCGTCATTCTTCCAAAAGCTCTACAGAAAAGGATAAATCCCAAAAAATAAAGTATTTTCTGTCGTGTAGGTAATGTTTTTATAACAATGACCCTTTATAAGAAAGCCCCGAAAGTGTATTCAAATCGGCTCATTATTCGCTCGAAACGAGTTCGGGATTAGATAAGCTGGACAATTTTTTTAACAGAATTCAATAACGAAACTGTCCTTTCACAAAATAAATACCCAGTTACCCTGACTATTTATTGTATTAAGTATAAATAACATACGATAAAATATAAATATTTAATTACTTATCAGTGTGATTGATAAGTAATTGAATTATTGAATAAAATAAAATGTAACTAACACCGAAATGTATCTACTTACTTCAATATTTTCTAACAGAAGCTCTGTTTAATTTGGGGCTAGTACTCGTTTAATCTGATTTCATTATAATTATCCAATAAAAGGTAAATATTTGTTAACAACGATGTAAGTATTTGATTTATATACGCTATAGGTAACAAAAAAAGTTCTTTGTTAGAAATCCGTGTCTATACAGCGCTTTTCACGCAAATTTGACCCCTTCTATTTTTCCCACATCGAAGTACCGGGATTTAACAATAGGACCGCATTGTCGATATTTGCGTGAATCGGAACGCTATCCAGTTCCGTTTGATGCCGTCCATCGCTCAATAATCTTTTTATACAGAGTGTTTGCGATAAATTTAAAGAAATACCTATTTATTTCCGCACAAAAAGGTTTTGAATTCTGAGAAAACTAGTGTTTTCCATTTCCTTCAACATTCAATCGGTATAAGGTGGATAAGAATTATATCTATAAATATTTACGCCTTAACTTATCTTTGTTTTGTGACTTATTTGATTCTTATCTACATATACATATAAATAGTAGCGGGGCCCGGGTTTCCATAGGAACAACGCGTGCGAAGCCGCGGGGCGCAGGTAGTAAGTACATAAATTAATTATGTGTCTTGATACTTAATTTACTCATTCAGTCTGTAGAAAATACAAATTACCGCTAATAAAATGCTAAATAAGGCGATATAAATCCATTCTCAGGTTTAATTACTTCGTCATTCTTCCAAAAGCTCTACAGAAAAGGATAAATCCCAAAAAAACAAAGAATAGAATAGAATAGAATTTCTTTTATTTCGACACACACACACAGGTACAAAGAAAAATGAAAACATACAGATAAAAACATGCAAAACTAAAACAAAAAACAAGGAGGTCGGTACTAAATTTAACATAGTATGCTGGGCGTCAAATCGATTTGCCCCCATGACCCTGTGCCGAAATAGGTGTTGGCTCAGCATGTGCTGAACGATTGCCGCTCAGCGCTGTTTTTCAGCCAAAAACCTTTGAATTTTCGTTACGGACGTCTAGTCGGTGGCAAGCTTTTTAAACAAAAATAATACAAAATGTTTTCTGTCGCGTAGCTAATGTTTTTATAACAATGACCCTGTATAAGAAAGCCCCGAAAGTGTATTCAAATCGGCTCAATATTCGCTCGAAACGAGTTCGGGATTCTTTTTGCATCAGCTTGGAATCCTGAGAGAAAATAGTAATTTAAAAGCCTTGGGTGTTTACTCTTGGAAGGATTCCCAATTCTAATTTGAAACCTAAGCTTAGTTTGGCTGTCTTGAATACATTCAAGAGTGCCAAACTAAGAAATAATCTTAATCGCGCAGTAGTATATTACAATTTACCCACTACGACGCGCGATTGGGATCGAATTTTGGTATTTTAACGGTTAAGTAAATATCGAGTAATTATGTATACTAGATACGTACAAAAAACAATGTAAATAAAAAACACGTGCTCTGCTAACATAACTGTTCTGTCTAATTTCTGCAGCGTTCCTGATACCTTTAAAAGTGCCTAATATCGAGTTTGCAGACAAATACATGAAATACATACTATACCTATCTTAGATAATCTACATACAATATACCTACATACTTACCTACGACAAATTGCTGAATGTTTGGTTATAATGTTCATCTTATTTTATTGTATTGTTTTGATTTAATTTTTATTTACTAAACTTTTTTTCTTACTTAAATATATTAGTTGTGCATTTAACTTATAAACCGTTAACATTCTGGCAAGAGCAAGTGTACCCTAATAAAAGGAAATATACAAAATTATTGCAAATATTGCTTAAACTCCAAAACAAAGTTCAATTTTATAAGTTATCGAAATAAACATTTAATTATATTAATATTAAGTATTATCTTCAAAATAGAGGCTGCATCTAGCCAAAAGAGGATAAAGCTGGCAACACAAATGCGTGGGTGCAACGACCTCGTAATAAACACTAAAAAAAAACTCTTTATTTTGGAAACTCTTTTCTTCTATTTCGTAAATTGAAGACTTGAGTTGATTATGCAAAGTGGTTTACATCGAGAACGCTTTCGATGCCAATTTCCGTCTCTTGAAGCTTTTCTACGGATTATGTTAATTTATTTACTTTTGTTAGAGAAATTTTCTTAAAACGATAAATAAGGTTGGCTCCAAATAAATGGAGGGCTTATCGGTAAGCGAACTTCGTCTGAAAGTGTGTCGAATGATTCTCGATAAGGGTGAAAACCTTTATCAATCTTCGTTTTCTTTCTGTCTTATTTGCGACTTAAAATTTCTAAAAACTTTTAAAATTGAGAGGTTTCGCCTGCGTTGGTTGGCGCGAGATTAAAATAAGCCTATCCTATCCTATTTTCCTTTTTTGCTAATGTAAATACTTACAATTTTTAATTGATATTTTCTTTGTTATCGCACCGTACATATGTTTTTAAAAACACACATGGGCCCTAACGGCCCATTGCGGGAATAACACATTTCTTTTTGTAACTGGAAGATCTAAATCTGAAAGAATCCAAATGATTAAATTTTTTTTTCATCTCTCATAAAACAGTCATCCTGTAGAATCCTCGCAAATCGCGCGTTCCCGACTCCGCCTTGAAAATTTGCACCACAATATCGATATTTCGTCCGAAACGTGACGAATTCGAATCGATCGCACAAACAGCGAGTAACGCAAATCACAGGCGGTGGCGGCGTGTCGTGCGCCCCTCCGGCGAATCGATCCCGCAAGATTCTATCGAGCTGTGCGAGATACATCGCTTTTTACGCTGTGTTTATTATCTATACTCATGCTTTTGTAAATAGGTAACGTTAATGGATAGTCTAGCCAACTTAGGTCCAGAAAAATGCTAGTACCATATTCTCTGCTGCCTCGCCGAATTTGCTGGTGTTTCTGTTTGTAGTGCATTCCCTACAAACAGAAACACCAGCAAATTCTGCGAGATATATAGCAACCATTGTTGCTAGTGATATAACAGAAGTCTTTGTGTGCCTTTACAAACACAGATGAGCAAGAATATGAGAAAAAAATCATTTTCTAATGTGGAATATGGATATGCCCACCTCCCAACATAAGATGAAATTTATAAAAGGTCTTTGGCCACTAGGTACAAACTGGCAAGCTGCATTTTTTCGAATTTTCTAATTTGGTCTATTTGGTCTTGTGTTGTGATGTCTATGAACTTTGTAAAGTAGAAATAGAGCACTAAAGCGCAATGTACCTATCACCTAGCACGATACTCGCGGTGAATCGTCCAAATTGAACGTTAGAGCCACTCGCGCCACGGATAAGCAGTTCACACTTGAACGCTGCGAGGTAAGTATTCAATGGAGTTTCCCAACTTTAAAATTGCGGTATCCAGAGTGCTTATAATCTCCATGTCTTGATCTTGATTTCCAAATACGTTCACGGATTAATAAAGAAAGTAAAAATAACTTAGTCCACTTAACTGGTATTGATATGGATCAGTTGAGCTACACGTAGATTGTTTGCAACAGTCTGCAGTAAGCACACTCTTTTCAATTTAACAAATATAAACTAGATTAAGTTTTTTTTACAGATAATGATTTATGGTTTTTGAACTTAGTCCATACTATAAATTCTTTACTTTGACTTTTTCACGACCGAAGGATCCCAATGAAATTTGGAATAGGTAAATAGTATCTTTAGGCCATACCTCAACCTCAACCTCAACACAACAGCCTATATTGGCCCACTGCTGGACACAAAAATCCGCCTGATAAGCGCCTTATTGGCATCTATCTCATGGGTGGTGATGCCCATAATCCCCATATTGGGCATGCGGGATCGTAGTTCGGTGGTAGAATTGCTTTGCATGGGGCAAATTGGCTAAAGATACCAACAACAGATAGGATAAGCCGACTACCACATACCAACCAATAACATTTAGAGAAGGTCACTCTCATCGAGTGGACAATCGAATGGTCCAAAGCCTTGATCACTCGGGTCGTACCTTTAGCTCGGGGAGGCGGAATTGATTGCGTTCTACGTATCTAATCCATGCGGCCATTTCTCGGATGAGCGCGTTTTTAAATAGATCTTTCGCTTCGTTGGGAAATTCGGGTCCCAATGAGGCTTTGAGTTTACTGAATTAATTCGAAACCGCAGTCGTCAGTTCAATAATTAGGTACACAGATGTATAGTCAGCAAAAATTGCGCCTTAGGTCCCACTAGGGTGATTTTTCTGTGAAGTGAATAGTTGCCAACCCCGGCTTGCTCGATATCTTTTGTTTTTAACGCAAAGAAAAATAGTTTCAAACTACATTACGTTTGGCGATGGTACCTAGAATTGATGAGGATAAATTTAGTAAAAATATTATGAAATGGAATCTTCTTGTGACGAATGATTGGGGCAGTTGCCGAAGGTCTGCTTAGTGCTTATGTATGACGGATGCAGAGTTCAATTCCCGCCACGTTGTTTGAATAATCTGCAAATTTGTTTTGGGTGTTTGAATTAGGCTGTTATAAATATGTATTTCAGTTTAAATAACACTATTTTAGTTTTATTTGTTGTTGTTTTATTTGGTATTACGGTGTAGGATAACTACGCAACTCACTTCAGTGTATGAATGTATGTAATAGTGTATTTTAAGCTATGAAAGAACAAGCAAGAAACATGGAAGATATCTTCCCATGTTTCTTTCTTTCTATCTATTGTCATACATACCCAGAGCACTAAAGCCTGGTCTTTTGATCACTACGCTTTACACTGCCTAATGTTCTTTACTGCTGACACAGATATCTACGGAACAAAATACCACTAGTCACGAGACGTTTTTCTTATGGCTCTTTGATGGATGAGTCGACTAAACAATTAATTTTATTAAGAATATTATGTCCGGCAACGCATATCGCATCAAACAGCCCACTGAGATCTACTGATCCAGAGACGAAGTCCCAAGACCGATCGGGACCGCCCAATAGCCGGCCCAACCCAACAGGCAACAACATACCTCACAGCGTGGGCACGTGGGATAACGTCCGCGCCGCCGGCTACCCTGCGCATACATCTGCATCTGCCATTAGATCTGCCATGACCTAGCTCCTCCACCTATTGTCGAGTGAGTTCTATACACTTTACCCTATCTATACTTATTCTTCTTTCTTCTATATTTATTCCCGCAGGAGGTTGCGGGTTTCGATTCCCGCCTCGGGACAAATATTTGTACGATCTACAGATGTTCAGGGCGTTCTGGATGTTTTATATGTATATTAATAAAAATATCTATCTATGTAGTGTATTGTATTATGTATATCAGCTATTTAGTACCCATATCACAAGCTCTGCTTATCTTGGGGCTAGATAATGTGTGAATTGTCCAGCATTATTATTTATTTATTTATTGCAATTATTGCGTACTGTTTTAGATCTTTAGTATCTAAGTAATGTCAAAGACACTATGGTACCCAAGCAGGGCGTGGCAATAGGTTTTTTCCGATTTTGTAGATTTTTATTTACTCACCATTCAAAAAACATTATTATGTGGTATATTAGGTAAGTCATCGGTACTGAGAGTGGACCGGGGGAAGTACGGTAAGTATATGTAGTAAAGTATAAGATAATTTAATGATTATTTATCGGGTATTTATCGCGTACCTTTGTTTTTATTTCCACTACGTTTCTACCGAATTACAGCGATCGTGGTCACGGGGCGACTGAAGTATAAGAATCGCTAGTTAGGTTAAGGAAAAGTATAATTCAATCACTTGTACTTTTTATAATGTAAAAAATTACGTTTTTATCTATTCTTTATATCAAAAACTTAATTGCTGTAATTCTTGAGAGATTCAGGGCAGTTTTTTAACCGACTTCAAAAAGGAGGAGGTTCTCAATTCGTCTGTATTTTTTTTTTTTTTTTTTTATGTTTGTTACCTCAGAACTTTTGACTGGGTGGTCCGAGCTTCATGATTATTTTTTTATATGAAAGCTGGTGCTTCCCATGTGGTCCCATTTTAATTTTGTTAAGTTCTGACAATGGGATCCATGAAAATTCATGAAAAAACCGTAAAAATTGAAGTCGGTTTATAGTTTTTTAAAACAAAATTAATTATTTGCATTTTGTATCAGAATTCAGAAGTGATTTACAAAAAAATAGAATTTAAGTGTTTAAGGACTAGGAAATTCTGAAGTAGGTACCTATTTGACTTCACTCAGCGTTCATCCTAAGAATTAAGAATTCTTGAAAACTAGGATGCCTATTTCAATTGGCGGCATAGGTCTTGTTACACGATCAGTACCTTCCGCTAAACCTCGTGTTTCCCGCAGCGTTTCCAGAAATCACCTTCGTACGTGAGCGAGTTGGCAAGGCGCTGCGTGTGTGGTCGTATTTGCATTGCTGATTGAAGGGGTTTCACTTCTAACTAGGTACTATCTTATGTAAGTATACCTTTGACTGAATCCCGGAAAGAACTAAAATTAGGTATACAGGGTGATTATGATGATTTCATGCGGCTAGGAGGCCGAATCGAGAGCATGGGTCACCAGTAATGCATGTGCCAGATGTTGAATTTACTCCTTTTGCCTCAATATATTTATTTTAGTTCAATATGTATAAGTCTAATTTAGTTATTATCTATATATAAAAAAATTAATTGCTGTTCGTTAGTCTCGCTAAAATTCGAGAACGGCTGAACGGATTTAACTTATCTTGGGCTTGAAATGTTCGTGGAGGTCTGGGGAAGGTATAAAAGGAGAGAAAATCGAGTTTACGAGTGCGAAGCCGCGGGGCGCAGCTAGTATAATATTAGTCTAATTTAGTCCAAGGTGTGTACAGAGATGACGGCTGATAGAGCAGAGTGGAGGAAACTGACATGTTGTGCCGACCCCACCTAAGCGTGGGATAAGGAGCGGAAGTATTTTTGGCACTAAACGATTTTCTATTCTATTCTAAGAAATCAAAATTCAATAATATACAAACAAAATCTATATCTACAGGTGCCGTGCCCCCTCAGTACAAGGATGTGTTAATGATAACCACTACACGTAGTGGTTATGGTGTAGTGGCTGTAACATCCACGAGGACGCGAGTTCGGGTCCCGTCAAAGTTGATTTTTATGGGATAGTATTACTTTTCTCAGAAAATATAATAATAATAATAATAATAATGCTGGACAATAGGGTATATGCATCGATTTTTTTTTTAATCGATTCTTCAGGTCATTATTTAACCGAGGAATGATAAGACGCTCACTGAATTTCGCATTAACAAGGTAAAAAAAACAAATCAAAACTACAATCGTTTTCGGGTGATAAAAACGCTGCCATATTGGCGCCATGTTTATGTGACGTCGACGTACACACTCGATTAAAACCTTTGGTGACGACCTCGGTAGTGATCATCTCAGGAAAGAGGTTTTCCGAAAAAACTGAAAATAATCGACAATACGAAATGTCAAGTGGGCAGAATAGTGTCAAATCAAGGTGCAGCAAGCAGAATAAAAAAAGAAGAAATGTGTACAGTGATGTCACGTCCGCTCTAGTCAATGGCGTAGCGTTTTGAAATTTTGCGATTGAGATTTAAAATATCAATTTTTCAATGGTTAAATTCTACAATAAAAACATCTCAAAATGCAAAATAAATATGTAGATATGTTTCTATATCAATAGAGAATAATAATTAGCCATTTTGAAATCACATGCATATACCCTATTCACACAGCATTATCTAGCCCCAAGCTAAGCAGATCTTGTGTTATGGGTACTAGTTACCTGATATACATAATACAATACACTACATAGATAGATTTTTTTTTATTATACATAGAAAACATCCAGAACGCCCTGAACAAATATCTGCAGATCGTACAAATATTTGTCCCGAGGCGGGAATCGAACCCGCAACCTCCTGCGTCGCAGGCGGACCTTCGCCCACCGCGCCACAGTGGTCATCCAAAATACCGATAGTGTCTTATTGGCTTTTATATCAAGGGGGTATTACCCATAATCCCCACGCTGGGCATGACCTGTACCTCTTTATCTACCTACTACCCTGTAATACCCTAACCCCCTTATTCATAATGGTCTGCTTACATAAAAGCTGCTAAGTAGTGTTATTTCTCAGTCTGACTTATGTCAATAAAAGAAGACAGGGCGAGATTTATCAGTGTGCTAAGTTAGCAGACTATTATGAATAAGGGGGTAACAGTCTAAGGCCCGTATTATGAAAGCTTCCTCAGTCATTGATATATGCTTGAGCAACGCTTTTTTATAGCATAAACGTCACTCAACCATAGCTCTATGACTAAGCAGGCTTTCATAATACGGGCCTAACAGTGGACCAGTTGACTTGAGTACCTCTTTAGTGTTAACAAAAACTTTATTTTAGTCTATTCTAAGAACTCTTCAGAACACCGAACTTTCGAAGCAAACTTCTAAAAGTTGGAACATAACAGTTCCAACTTTTAGATGTAACTTTGACAGTTGACTAATGGTATTCCGAACGATACAGTTCGTGCCTAGTGCGCCGCTCGTGATAGGCCGGAGCCCCGCGGCGCGCTATGGAGCCCTAAATCACGTGGAGTAGACCTGATTTGTATTATCTGTGTTTTGTCTAGATTGAGTTTACTTACAGAGGGCCTAAATAATGTAACAATCTATGTCGAAAGCGAAAGTAGAAAAGTCCAAAAATGTGTGGGTTTGACATATGCCTTAAATATGTCATGTGATCTGTTTCAATTTTTTCCCAACGATTCTTTCAATTGTTTTCCATTTGCTTCATAGCGAATCGAAAACAGCGGTTGGCTACGCCCTCTGTTAGATGAAGTTAACATGGTGACGCTTGTGGCTTTATTTATGTTATGAAAAGTTTTCAATCAAATACTGATCATAATTAAATACCCTCTCCCTGGTCATATAATAAATAGGTACACAATAGGTATTTATAGCTGTGTGTGGACTTAGAATTGGCACCACCTCATTTTTTCCCGTGGGTGTCGTAAGAGGCGACTAAGGGTTATCCACCGGGGGAAGCAGCGTCCCCTGCAGAACAAATCTTCCACTAAACTGCGATCCTAAACACGCATGCCCATCGTAGGCATTATGGGCATAACCTTCCATGAGTTAAACGCCAATAAGGCGTTTATCAGGGCGAGTCCTGCGTCCAGCAGTGGACCGATACAGGCTGTTAAGGTTGCGGTAGAGAGGTATTTATAACTACAAGTTTACTGATAAAAATGCAAATGTTTAATTGGATTTATGTGACTCTTACAAACTACATACTTTCACAGTTATAGTTGGCAACGAACAGCCAAACCACTTTAATTAAACTAGGTTTACTTATTCATTAATAACTTGCACTTGGGTACTGTATTGTTCAATTTGTATAAATCGATATCTAGTTTATGTACCTATATGAAAAACGTATAAGTAAAAACTTATGCTTTAGTTATAATTATTACACTAGTTTTTCTACTCATTTAAGTTTATAACCGGCCTCAAAAGACGAAGTTCTCAATTTGACTTTTTATGTTTGTTACCTCAGACCTTTTGATTAATTTCGATGTTTTTTTTATTTCAAAGCTGATGCTTCCCGTGTCACTTTTCAATTTGGTCCAGTTTCAATGGCATTCATGACGAAACCATAAATTGGTGTCGGTTTATAGTTTTTTAAAATAAACTTAATTATAAAACTTTTAAATCCATGGTTTATCGTAGTTTGGGAATCAAAGATGTTATAATTTTAAGACTTGAATCTTTTTCAATAAACGTTATTATTATTATGGTTATCAACACTAAAGACAAGGACAGCACTAGTGGTAACGTTCGTAGCAAAAGACTAAAAATGAGGGTAGATCGATATATCTGCCGATAAAAACTAACTTCAGCATTGATTTATTAAAAAGGGAAGATAGGTTACGTTCTCCCAGCGCTTACTCAAAAATTGGCATGTGTTACAACTACACGCAAACACATACGCTCACAGTTATATTTCCAGTCCTGTGCAATACAAAGAACAAAGACGGAAAGACCTACCTATAACCGAAGTGAGACCGAGACAACAATATTTCTCGCTAGTACGATCGCCCATGCCGCCGGTCAGACGGTGACTGAGGTGGGAGCACACAATTTTACACAATTTGAGTTTGCCACTTTCGAGAAACCAGTACCTTGGAACCACACAATTTTACACAATTTGAGGTTGCCACTTTCGAGAAACCAGTACCTCATCTTCCCTTTTTAATAAATCAATGCTCCCCATCTGACATTCAGTTACTCCGTGATCATGCCGCATAAAACTGTCCCAAAATATTGGAAGGCTCAAAACTCAAATCATGGTAAATATCCCGTTGTAAATGTCTACTTAATTATTTCCTTTTCAACCTGCTAAAATTCATTCTAACTTCCTTTCTCGCTGTCCACAGAAAATACAGCCTAATGAACCCCACTACACTTCCATCATAATTCTTAAAAAACTTTTCTCTTCAACCGTACGTGAACTGAATACGAAACCATACCTACGCGTAAATACGAAAGAGCTAGCATCACCAATAACAGTAACTTTGTCGCGCCAATAACAGTTCCTCCCCACTTATTTATCTCTATCAATAATTGCTCAGCCTTTGAAGACGAACTGCATGCACTTAGGTTCGATCATTGTTTGTAGTGATGCCACTGTAAAATATTTTGAACAGTAACGCAAGTTTGACGATCTCTGTGGCGCGGTCGGCGAAGGTCCGCTAGCGACGCAGGAGGTTATGGGTTCGATTCCCGCCTCCGGATAAATGTGTGTATGATCTGCAGATATTTACCTCAGACCTTGTGATTAATTTCGATGTTTTATTTTATTTTAAAGCTGGTGCTTCCCGTGTGGATCCGGGTCTGGATGTTTTATGGTCTGGGATGTTTTATGTATATAAAGAATATCTATATTTGTAGTAAGAAGTTTCTAGTCCATAACACAAGCTCTGCTTAGCTTTGGGCTAGGATAATGCTGTGTGTATTGTCCAGATTTTTTTTGGTACGTGCTCTGTGTATTTTATTATAGTTTTATCAATAAATGGCCCCGAGATGGTGCTATGTGCTGTCGGTTTAAAATTTGTTCCACCCCAACTCTTACCGCGGGTGTCGTAAGAGGCAGCCCGATTGCGGCATTAACGCACTAATACACAAACTTAGGCAAAATATAATTAATAGTAGAATGAATAGTTCACTATAACATTCAAGTAATAAATTTTACTAATTATGTAAAGAATAGTTAGTAAACTGTTTTTTGCTTAATTACAAGAAGAGACACTCTGTTTGATGGCCCTTTTCTATCCAAAACAATCCCTAAAATTCTAAAAAACTATTCAAACACATGAACTTAAAGTTTACGCAAAAAGAGCAGAGCTTATAAGCTTGAAGTTTACAAACGTACTTTGCTTTACTCGTCCTTGAAAATTAGCTGAAAAAGAGGGCGCCACTAGTAATGAAACCTCCTTCAAGATATTGCGCTACTTATCCTTTCTACTACGTTCCACCTCTTAACAGTAGGTAATCTATATGCAAATGTAATAATAACCGACGCGATCGGTAGCTATCAACTCACTTTTACACATTTTCAACTTTACGACTTTGCTTCACGACTCTTTTAATTTGAACCTCTTGAATATCATCATGTAATTAATTGGTAGTTATAAGTTTAGAGTCAGTTTTATGAGTACGGTAACTTTGACTTAACGGCAACTGCATCAAGTTTTCATTGATAGAATGTTAACTTTAATAACGTCATTATGTAAACTTATTGACCGCGAAAATAGATGATACCTTTTAAAAATTGATGATCCCTAGTAGTGATCATCTGATGATCCCTAGATGATCACTACTAGAATCTAGAGACTAGAATCAATTGCTCCTTATTTCTTATTTGATAGTAATTACTATTTATCAAGCTGTTTAAATAGTAATAAATTTGATTTGTCTAAGTGCTTATTTTAGTCTAAAGAAATAAACGATTTGACTCTGACTCTGATCCCATTAAAATATTGTTACGGAGGGATAAGGTTACTATTTATAGCGCAAAATTTAAAAACTAAGCAATTCGAAGTCGGTTTCAGCTATCCCCTCCCCCATCCAAAAAGTCGCTATCGATCTGGGGATTCCCATGTTCAGCAGACTAGTAGCTGTTGATGATGATAATCATGTACTTCTTCTCTGGGATGACCATAAATAAATCAATCATAACATATCAAAACGCACGCTCAATTATCTGCACTTACAACTCAAAGAACCGTCAACAAATTCTACGAGTAGTGATTTCGATAAAAAATATCGATGTTTGATTTATGATGAGGATTTTCCCACGTGGCGGTTCCAGGAATGGATCCCGGAAGGTTCCCTGGGAAAGGGAGTAAGCGTAGTATTGCGTTTTTCTTGGACTTGCAGCTAACAAACTGGGATAGGGAGGGGCTGGGTTGGTGAAAGCTGCTTATCGATGTATCGATATCGATGAATTCCGCTATGAAGCTAAGTAGCGTTGCAATATCTTGAAATGATGAAATAAACCAAAATAAAATGATATTATATTTATTGCATAGAACATGGTATACAGGTGATTACTTGATTAGTGTTGTAAGTTTTGAGATCATGTATAAATGTATAATGCTTATAAATAAATAATGCTGGACAATTTACACAGCATTATCTAGCCCCAAGCTAAGCGGAGCTTGTGTTATGGGTACTAGATAACTCATATACATAATACAATACACTACACAGGTGGTTTTTTAATTATATACAGAAAACATCCAGAACGCCCTGAACAAATATATGCAGATCATACACATATTTGTCACGAGGCAGGAATAGAGCCAGCAATCTGCGTCGCAGGCGGACCTTCGCCTGCTGCGCCACAGAGGTCGTATTAAACATGTTATTAATTAAATTTTCTTATTAATCCTACGAATATTATAAACGTGAAAGTTTGTAAACATGTCTGTATGTATGTTTGTTGCTCTTTCACGCAAAAACTACTGAAGGGATCGGGCAGAAATGTTTAATACAGATTTTTCTAGGCCTGGAATAACACATAGGCATACTTTTTATCTCATAAATCAGTTCCCGTGCGAAGCCGCGGGGCGCAGCTAGAATCTTATACAATATTCGAATAACTGAAGTATCGATAAAAACATTCGATCTATCACATCCCTATCAGGATCCCAGTACTGGCAGTATTCGAGGCATGATGACAAGTCAGCGTTTCTATACATAGAGCCGTCGCGCGTTGAGCCACATAAAATAATAAATAACTACCGATGGGTAGTTTGTTTTAGTAATGGAGTTTACTGTTAGGTGAAGAAAACTGCAGGTGCATTGCTTATGTCGCTGTTTCGCACTACAAGACAAAAATAAATTAATAATAACTGTTTCGTTTCTCACCGGCTGTTTTAAGATTTTCGTTTGAACCCACATATTTATAAAAGAACCTATCAGAACTAAAAGTTTTGAAAAGTACGGTCAGAGAAAAAAAAAACATTTTTTATTGTCACAAAAATATCTATCTGTGTAGTGTATTGTATAATGTACATCAGTTATCTAGTACCCATAACACAAGCTCTGCTTAGCTTGGGGCTAGATAATGATGTGTGCTATTACTATTTATTTATTTATTATTGTACAACTCCTGAAGAGTCTCAGTAATTTAACGACTTTAGGTGAGGTTCCATTTGCGTCTGTGTTTTTTTTGTATGTATGTTCTAAATCATGTGACTTTCTGTTCTGTGTTATTTACATCGTAGAGTACAAGTAGGATAATTATTTTCGTTTACTCCCACCTCTTTGTTCTGTTGGTTTTTTTCCATAAGTTCTGTGACTTTTATTTAATTGTTATTTATAATTTTTTTATATAATTTGTTATCATGTACCAATTTTAATGCTGTGACTTGTAAATTATTTTACCAATAAAATGACTATCTTCAGATAGTCATTTTATTGGTAGAGATAAGAGTAGAGATAATAGAGATAACAGTAGAGATAAAGCCAAGTGTAAGCTTTTAATTCATTAAAAGCTTACACTTGGCTTTATCTCTACTATTCCTACCTGATCTGTTGAGTAGTTCTGTTGACAAAACTATTGGTAATTTCTCCAATCAATTCCGTAATTCGCATTAGGAGCACTTTTGTGTATCTGAAGTACATCGTATAGTGCAAGTATTATGTAGTATTTGTTATTAATATAACCTAAAACACACAACTATGCCAACCAAGAACATACCTACTACGTGCGGCATTGACTTGCTGCATTATATTCGTCGGTAAGAACTGACTTGACTAAGTGATTTGACTTGACTAACCCCCGGTTTCTCGAACGCTATTTTGACAAATTGTTGACAATTTGTCAGGCTGTACACGCACTGCTTTTATTACTCGCGTGGTTTTTTTGCAGAATTCTGTAACTTAATGGAAGTTCACTAGCGGAAAAATATGAATGTTTGGAGCACTATAAAGTTGTAGGTAGCTAAAATAGCAAGGAATTTTATTCGTCGTACGTGTAAGTTACGTTAAGCACGCAGGTTATATTCCGCGAGATTAAAATTCACGCTGTCAGATTCCGCAGTGCGTACATAACAAGCCGTTGACTATCCACTCAATGTGACAAGCGTTCGGGAAACCGGGGGTAAGTGTTCCCTGTGAATCTATGTTATCAGTAAATGAATTGAATTGGATTGAATTGAAAAAATCTATAATTATAACAATTGAAAGCTGAAATAAACTATCTCTTAGTTCGAAGGACCTAAAATTTGATAGACGCTTGGTTTATGGTTAGCTAAAGGTTCTTATACACGACTGCAAGTTTCAAACTACACGCGTCGACTGCAGGCGACACGGCATGGCAGTCGCCGCCTGCAAAAGATAAACACCTTTACTATGAGTCCTTGAAATATTAGTGAATAGAGAACAAGATGGGCAATTTTTTACACTTTATCTACATTTACACTTGTAGTCGCCGCCTGCATTCGACTGCATTCAACTGCCGTCGTCGTCGAAAGCAATTGACGTCTGTATATAAGAGCCCTAACAAAAACCGCCTGCTTGACGGGTCGCCAGCAAAGTCACAGTTGTTCAAATGACAATGTTTTCAGGCTATTTATACCGAGTCAAACGGACTTTATAATAATATAGAAATTGCTCATCACCCATTCATTAGAATAACGATACTAAGAATTGAGACGCGCCCCGCCGGGATTTTAAGGGCCGTTAAATTTTTATTATAATCAATTAACGATGACCGAGGGTTAAACTTCTCCGTGACTCATTTGTTTATGTTACTGGCAATACCGAAATAAAACGAAGTCTTTGATAAATCTTTGATGAGTGGAAACTTTTAATTATCCCTCAGAAGCGTATCATGCATGTTATCTTAAGGAAAATAAGGTGCTTATCCGGGGGAGGTCTAACAGTGGACCATTATAGGCTGTTGAGAATTGAGGAGGATTGAAGAAGCGAGATGTTCAAGGGTTCAGCATTAGATGGAACCTCATGCTTGTTCTGCAATTAGTATCAGTTCAGTAGCTCTGTTCATTTACAAAATCTTTTGGTACAAAATACACCATTGAAATCTGCCATAAAATCCGTTGGTGCATAACCATACAAGAAGATATGTTTACTTTTGGGTAAATTGATCCCGTGTGAAATGTCCCATTCATTACATATTCCTTTGTCACTTTTACAAGTCTACAGTGAGTCTACCACGAGTTGTTACAGTTAGATCGTCGACGTTACTACAGTAGTTACGTAAATACGCAGAAAGTAAGTTAGAACCTTTAGCACCATGAGTAAGCAAAATGACTGTGTGGTGCTGGCTTAGAATTCGCACCACCCCATCTCTTCCCGCGGCTGTCGTAAGAAGCGACTAAAGGATATACACAAGGGGCAAGCAGCAGCACCCCTTGCAGAACAATTCTACTACCGAACTGCAATCCCTAACCCGCATGCAGAGCGTGGGGATTATGGGCATTACCAGTCTACTACAGTCGCTAGCGAGTATCGATTGTGAAACTCATGGTAGACACACTGAAATAGCTTCCTCCCTCACTTCCAAAACAAAAATGAGTTGTGTTAAAACTATCTCGCACTCGCATTATAGATATGCAAAGATTGTATAAGTTGATAAGCGATAAACTTGATAATGGTTTCTTTTTCACTTCTTCCGCTAGTAGACAAAAAATTGAGGTGAATTAGAGTCAATTGTGCCTTATTTCTTATTTGATAGTATTTACTTTTTATCAAGCTGTTTATATAGTAAACAAATTAACTTGTCAAAGTGCTTATTTTGTCTTAGAAGAAATAAACGATTTGACTCTGAGTCTGACTCCTCACTTTAAAAGAACGTATCTGTCGCATACCCAGGCAGATGATACTAATTTAAACACTTACACGGAACGCGCTTACATTACCGATAAATAAATAAAATCTTTTTATCGTATACACACGTCCTCAGATGGAATCCAGCCTTCCGTATAAGGCCGGGGGACCTCTGCAGGGATTTTGTATGCGGGTGTGCAAGTATAGCAAAAAACTACGCTACGAGTGTACTCTGTGCCGTACGGGGATGCCAGCCGGGAGTTGCCAGGTAAGCGGCGGTGTTGCCTTGTACAAAAATAAAAGAATTCATATTTTATTTGTTGAAGTTTGTAAATACCTGTAGCGCAAGGACGGGATCAATGTCTAGGGTAGAATAGAAAAAAAATACACTACGAGTGTGTATTTTGTGCTGTACGGATATGCCAGACAAGTTGCCAGGTGGTGTTGCCAATTTCAAATATAAAAAGTTTGATATTTATTTATTGAAGTTTAATATGCGGAAATATTAACATTTATTCATTTATCTCTTGAACCACCAACGACAGACACACCAAAAATTGCAAAAAATAGGAAGAATAAGTTCTTAAAAGTTATGTGTTCCCTCAATTACAGGTGTCTGTATAAAGATATAAATACACAAATCAAAGGTACTTGATAACTACTTGTTAAAAACCCGTAGCTTAGTTTACTGCTTACCAATAGTTTTTATTTTCAATAAACATTTGTAAACAAAATCGTCGCAAAGAGACACACCACATAAGCAATTTGACACTGTACTTACCATTCTATTTTTAAACATTGGAAAACTCAAAATAACACAAATGGTAAATATCCCAACTAGCGGCCTGCCCCGGCTTCGCACATGAGTTTAGAATTTTTTTTAAACAGCCTATGGTTGGTTGCTCAGGGATAATGAACCATCATCATTTCAATGAACCATCATCTTTTCAAGACTGGAGCCACAGACAGCAGCTATGTCGTGGCTGCTTCCAAGAAGAAGAGACTGTGGAACACGTTGTGGTACACTGTACGGCCACAGAGGAGGCCAGACACAAAACAGGGCTGAAATGCCTCTTTGAGGCACCAACCCCATCCACACCCACAAAAACGCTGAAACGAAGCTGTCAGTAACCCAAGGTCCTGCTCCGATACTTCAAGGAGCTGGGCTGGTTAGGGCCTGCTTAGGCAGGGGGATTATGCACAATACACTCCTATGCGAGACGTCCGTGCAGATCTTAGTTCCCCCACTTAGAATTAGAATTAGATAATGCAGCTTCTGATGGATACATAATTTTATGAAATCGGTCCAGAAGTTCTTTAGTTTATCCATTACTGACATACAAAAATACAATATTTGTATAGGTAAATGATGTAATCAGCTGTTAAGCGATGAAATGCTAGCCGCTATACCCGTCGTGTGTAGAATGCCTGAGATACATACAGTCACACAGTCTGAGCTTCTAGGCTTCTATACTAGATAGCTTCTGTGACTTCACTCTGCCTAAAATATTAGGAATCGGGGCGACATAGTCGCAGAGTGATTAAGGGGTAATCAGACTGCATTTATATGTACATTGCCGTAGAAAGAAGATGATGGAGATTTCTGAACATTTCTGGACATTTCTCGCATCTGCAACACGCGATGAAAAATATCACATTATTCAAACTAATAACTGATCTTCACAATGTTATCCTCCTTTTTAAATATTTTGTGCAGTATTTAAAATAGAATATACTTACTTAGATAATTGGGTTTGTTTTAAAAATCTATAAACCGACATCAAGTAGGTATATGGTTTTCTCATGGATGCGATTGTCAGAACTGGACCAAATTGAAATGGGACCACTCGGGAAGCACAAAACACAGTTTTCAAATAAAAAAATAATCATCAAAATCGGATCACCCAGTCAAAAGACTGAGGTAACAAACACGAAAGAAAAATAAAAATACAGTCGAATTGAGTACCTCCTCCTTTTTTGAAGCCGGTTAAAAACTCATTCGAACCCAGACATTCCTAGATGAAATAGTCATCTTTACCTAACTTAAAGTTATTTTATTAGACTTAACTTAACACTGGACTCAAATAAATCAAGTTTATAAATAAGCCATTAGATTTGTGAAAGCATTGAGTGTTCATTACAATGAGAATGGACCTGTTTTCCATCAGTCTACGTTTCCATCTCCTAATCACTTCAACTTCACTTATTGTTTCACCTTCTCGTTAATAATGTAATTCAAAACAATGATAAAACCTTATTATAATTTATTATACATTTTATCATCAAAGATAAATAATCCTGATTCGTTTGTACAAACATACTCTCTGATAAATCTCCTAGATAGTCGACCATTACTCAGTTTTTGCGTGATGCCGGCAGGGTGCGCAATTATGCCCCATATTGAATTGTAGATGGCGGCCGTGATTAGTATTGTTTGCTTCTATAATGTACGGGGGAATGCTACGTGGAGTCCTGTGACATTGTTGTAAGATTTATGTAAAAGCCAATGATCTTTTCATTGGCCTATTCCTCAACCTCAACAGCCTGTATTGGTCAACTGCTAGACGTAGGCCTCGCCCTGATAAGCGCCTTATTGGCGTTTATCTCAAGTAGGGTAATGCCTAAATCCCCACGCTGGGCATGTGGGATGGGGATCGCAGTTTGGTTGTATAATTGTTCTGCAGGGGCGCTGCTGCCTGTTCCGGGTGGATAACCCTTAGTCGCCTCTTACGACACCCGTGGGAAGAGTAGGGGTGGTGCAAATTCTATGCCAGCACCACACAGCTATTGGCCTACCATCTCGACATACGCTATACCGACAGAAAACAAAAAGTGAACGCAGTACCGACGCACGGAATCTCGACAAAACACATAACATAAACGTTATCTGAACGTTATAGCGATGCACAGAATCTCGACAAATCATATTGGTTCTTTGGGAAGAATCAGCAATGACATAAAATTTACTTAAGGCCCATACACCAGCGAAAGTGGCGCCCCCAACTATTATTACGTTGAACGCAGGAATTTTTAAAAATCCTACGTTCAGTTTGTGGTATCTATTATAAGCTATTAATTAATGCCTCTGTAATAGTTTCATTTTGTAAAGCTTAGGAAGAGAAAATATGATAAAATAGGAATTGCTGACAGCGATACCTATTTTATCATATTTTTACGTTTAACATAGGAATTTTTAAAAATCCTACGTTCAGTTTGTGGTATCTATTATAAGCTATTTTTTAATACCTCTCTAATAATTTTATCTCATATGGTTTAGGAGGAGATGCGAAAATAGAGTTTGGTGGCCAAAAAGCGCACTTCGTATCTCTGCCTAAGCTTTACAAAATGAAACTATTACAGAGACATTTATAAATAGCTTATAATAGATACCACAAACTGAACGTAGGATTTTTAAAAATTTCTGCGTTTAACGTAATAATAAGATAAAATAGTTGGGGGCGCCACTTTCGCTGGTGTATGGGCCTTAAGTGCTGAAAAGTTAAGCCAAGAAAATTCTCTACAGATGGAATCTGAAAAGCCCAGGAAACCCTGAAGATAGAGAATAAACATCATCGGCGGAAACATCATCACTTTCGCTGGTTCCTCTATTTAGATTGAGAAATCAAGTTGCGATTTTTTGACAATATCCTATGAAATTCTATCAAAAACTCGTCGTTTGAGACGAGCTTAAATTTGAGTTGCATGGGTAAGTAAAACTAGGTCCACGACATTTTGTGTGACGCGAGCTGACATGTGGAATTCAAAATAAATCAACCTTTCTAGAAGATCGGAACGTCCACACACTAAAAAACTATAAACTGACTTCAATTATGACATTGTCAGAACTGGACAAATATAAAATGTGGTTCCATTTTATATTGGTCCAGTTCTGACAATGGAACACAGGAATCACTAGCTTTCAAATAAAAAGAGAATTATCATAATCAGATCGCCCAGACAAAAGTTCTGAGGTAACAAACAAAAAAAAGTATTGTTTTTATAAATATTTTATGTTTCTTTAGTTTGTCAGAGAATTATGGAGTTTTGTGTTATGTACGTGTTGATGTAATAGACAAATCTTTTTTCTTGCAGGTTGATACCAAAGATTCTATCCCGGACCTATTGCATCCTAGCTACACACCCGCTGCGCCTCAGAGGTCGACCACTATCAGAAGGCTGTGCATAAAATGGCCAGTTTTTACATTAGTGGAATAATTAACAATACAAATACTACTCGTAAATCAAACGCAGCTTCCGCCCTGGATATGGGCATAATTAGAAAATGCAAAGCGATTACTGGACAAAGAATCTTAGACGGAGACACAAATCAATCATGGTAATTTGCAGAATATTTGTACGACTTTTTTTGGTTAAGGAAAAGAGGCTGGTGATTAAATAGATGGATTTAATAAGAGTTTGAAATAATGTAAAATTATGCTTACAACGAGTACTTACATCTTAAACTATTTTTTATAAATCTACGTCGTCCCCGGAAGGCAAAGTTCCCAGAATGGCTAGCAGCATTAGCCTAGTTGAATGGCAATGCTAATTCTATTCTTAAACGGCTTAAATTTTTAAGATACTAGGTTAATTGTTTTATTTAGTAACAATGTAGATATCAAGTGCTATAATTGATTAAGATTAACCGGTTTTTGAGGTTTTTGTTAAGTATGTAGATTTTGCGACATGCCATTATTGGTAAAATTATTTATTTTTTAAGATTATTCGTTTTTTTTGTTTGTACCCAACCCAAGCTTGTTTCTAGATAAAGAATAGATGGAAGAATCAATGATAAACATTAACTTCTTGCAAAGCATTCTCTCAAACAAGTTTTCGCGTCGTCGTCAGCAGATTAAATGTCAACAAAGTAGCAACTATCGTCAAAATCTTTAATTATAAAGCTATTTTAGAGACAATTTGTCTTCAAATAACATACCTAAGCCCAAGGTCCCTTAAAGTCCTTGCCTAAACAATACGCGACATAGCGCAAGCCAACAAAACCACCCACATTGCAGGCAGATTTGTGAAAAACACGAAAATCTAAAGCATTCCCTCACGTTCAATATTCATGGTGTACCCAGAAAACCTTGGTGGTGGCCTTACAGGGTGGATTCCGGGAGTCGAAGAGTCAGTTTTTCGGTAGCAATTAACCTCACAAAAGGTTGGCGAGTAGCTGGCCACGCGACAGTCGCGCGTCTTCCTTACATGGTAGGTCCACTACCAGCCGCTACTAATTGTATCTTCAGTGTGAACTCGCTAGCGAGTACACAGCGAATGGATTGAAACCAAATCTGTTATTAAATAAATCAGACAGGTTCATACATGCGGCAAAGATCTACTGCAAACAGACACGCTTTTTCATAAATTTTCGTAAAATTTCAGACTAAAATATGTGCAACCTAAATTATTGTATGCAAGATCATTGTATCGATCTTTGGCCTTTGATCAGCAGTTGAAGTATGACCAAGTGTTCCTTGTGATTTTACGGAAAATAAATGATTTGAATTGAATTGGATGTCTTTCGGATGAGATGATGTACATCACTTAGGTAGTCGTTTGTCCGACAACAAACTCCCAGACAAGGTTAAGGTATGGACACACCGAAAATTTTTAATTCGAAAATTTTAGTAACAAACTAAAACACTGGCTCGTAGAGAAGATTTTTTATAAATACGACGAATTTATAAATTTTGAATGATGTGCTAATTTATTTAAATTATTATTTTTTATTTGTTTATGTTGACGTGTGACGTAAAATTTGACAAATTATAGATAAAATGTTTACTTTATCTGTAGTATGGCCCGACGCACAGAGGGCCAGGAATGAAAAAAGGGACTTAGGATTTTTTTTCAAAATTTTCTACATTTTCTTATGCCAATCGATAGAGTTTAATGATCGTATTAGAAACTATTCTATAACATTTTGTCATAAAACTAATCCTCAGCTAGAAAAAAAATAAAGTTCAAAACATTTGTATGGAATGACATCTATCATGCTCGATTTCTGCGAAGTCTTCAGTTGTCTACCTTTGAAACGCCTAGGTATCATAAAACAGCTCTTGACCTATCGTTTGACACCATACACATGTACATCCATCCGCAACCTTGTCCGGTAATAGGCGCTGAAAACGAGTCTTTTTAACCACGAAATAAAAGCATTGTAACACGAACTTGGAGATTAAAAAAGCGGTAATAATGTTTTGAATATTAATTTTGAACTTACTGACATAAGTGATAAGATTTTTTTAATGAAAATATATTTTTAACTTTCTTTACAAACTATACTGTCAACTAACAAATGTTATAAAACACGATAATCCGTTTTACTACCTGGAAATTGACAATAATCAGTAGAGACTGATAATATTCTATTAAAATTAATATTCAAAACATTATTACCGCTTTTTTAATCTTCTTTAAGTTCGTGTTACAATGCTTTTATTTCGTGGTTAAAAAGACTCGTTTTCAGCGCCTATTACCGGACAAGGTTGCGGATGGATGTACATGTGTATGGTGTCAAACGATAGGTCAAGAGCTGTTTTATGATACCTAGGCGTTTCAAAGGTGGACAACTGAAGACTTCGCAGAAATCGAGCATGATAGATGTCATTCCATACAAATGTTTTGAACTTTATTTTTTTTCTAGCTGAGGATTAGTTTTATGACAAAATGTTATAGAATAGTTTCTAATACGATCATTTAACTCTATCGATTGGCATAAGAAAATATAGAAAATTTTGAAAAAAAATCCTAAGTCCCTTTTTTTCGTTCCTGGCCTTCTGTGCGACGGGGCGGCAGAGTTACAAGATAATAACAAACTCATAGTAGAGGTTCGGGTTACTCTTGCACTCCGTTTGCGAAGACAATACCAATGGTAGACGATCGAAGCTACAGTGGCAAGGATCGATGTCCGTTTTGGAATTTTAGAGCGGGCAATGAAAGGTCGTTTGTAAATATGAACTTTTTACCTCCCTTATGAAAGTAGACACGGCACATTGAGGAATGGTATGCCGATGGATGATGCGGCCATTTATTGCAATTGTAATATAAAAACAGACTGATGATTATTAGCGTATTTCTTTTAGAGATTTTCATTTGAAACTATCATCATTATCAGCCTATATCCCGTTCCGGGTGTAGGTCTGCTGAAGTTTAGGCTTAACTATATTACCTTTATTTCAATCAGGTACAATTTTTTGCTTACGTTCTTGTGTATCATTTCTTTATTTATTTAAAGTGTTTCTATTTATTTTGAAGTGTAGTTATTACATTACATAGTCTATTTCCAAGTACCTACTTTGTTATTTATTATCCATAATGCAAGCTCTACTTTGGGGCAAAATAACAAAAAGGTACATCCACATCTATGTGGATGTATCCACCATGGTGCGATAATTACTCGTTTATTATTTAGAGGAAGGTAAACTAATTCATTATAATACCTACTGATTAGGTAGTTGCCAACCCCGGCTTGCTCGATATCTTTTGTTTTTAACTCAAAGCAAAGTAGTTTCAAACTGGATAGGCATTACGTTTGGCGATTGTACTATCAGCAGATTCTATCGCACTCCTATTTTCGGTATATTAGGTATTTGAAATTTAAAGCCTTTTATCTAAGTAAGGCTTTGTTCTTAATGTACACTATTTTCGTACTTCGATGTAGTTTCATCTTGCTGTAACTATTCATTCGTCTTGGAGATCCTAGGCGACAAAAGAAAATTCCTATTTCACAAACTTTTGGCTTTATACTTTGAGAAGGATGTATCTTACAAAATATCTCGTATTTCTAAAACGCAGAGGACTTTACCCTTCCTTCGAAAATACAATGTAGTGACAATTACATACAATCTAAGCATTTATAGAGACCTAAAAGGCGACACGTTGGATTCCATACAAGCCGGCCACGATTTAGTCAAATAGAGGATCATTAAAATACCCGTCGTGACTTATAAAAAAAACGAAACTGTCGTGAATCAGATCAAATGATCTAAATCACAGTGGACACAAAATGACACTGGATCAAAAATCGACGGTCAATCATTAGGTGACACTGTGCGTTTCTTCATTGGCCGACCTGATCCGGCAACGATAACGACATCGACAACACTCAACGACATTGCACCGACAGCTAGAGTCTGTTTAAAAAGAGAAGAGTCGTGGGAATTGAGGGCGCTCGTGTGCCAATTGACAACTTTTGTTGCGTTGACAACACTGCTCTGTCATTGCAGTACGACTAAGTGTTAGTTCACCGTAGAGCCACGCACCAGCGCCAATTTCAGCACATTTCTACCGCTAAACTGCGATCCCCAACCTGTATACCCAGCGTGGGGATTGTGGTATTACTCCCAATGACAAGAAGTCAATAAGGCGTTTATCAGGAGGCCTGCGTCCAACAGTGGACCGGTGCCGGGCCGGGCCGGGCAATGAAGAAACGCCCGATGGAAGTTGTGGACACTGTAATGATCCTTATTGAGGGAATTTGATGTTGATTGAACGTGTACGGTACGGTTTTGAATGTCACCTGTAGCCTATAGTTATATGGAGTGTGTAACTTTTTCTAAATATTTGAGACTCCAAATTTGGTCCATTATGAGCGACCTGTAACCTATGTATTGGATATTGATTTTTGGGGATCGTGAGAGAGGACAGATACACAGATTCGTGTCAAACTTGAGTTTTTAGAGGACTTATTGCATCAGAATATCAACTTAATTAACAAACAACAATTAAATAGTTTACAGGAACAAATTAAAGCTAATATTTACAATTAAAACAATCAAGCTAACTGCACACTGTTGTAATCGATCAACAGTTAGTTCAACGGATACCAACACATCAACTAATTTTTACTTTGAATATACCTACGATTACCTGCAATATGTCATTTATTCCACCGTAGGTACATTTAACATACACTTGATGTCGATAAACACTTCAGTTCGTCTAAAAATAGATTCGTCCAAAACGCGTTTCTTCCAATAAGCGACGACGACGGTTCGTTAAGAATCCATACGCAGTTCGTTCAAAAAGCGATTCGTCTACATCGCGTTCAAACTTTACAAGGTAGCAGGTAGTATTTTGATTAAAAAAAACAAGTATTGTGTTGTGCGTAAACGTATTCTTCTGAAAAGTTAAGTAGGTACAGAGATTATAGTCTATGACAGATAGACAGATACTAATACACTGCTAGTTACTACTCCCGTTGGCATAACGTAAAGAAATTAATTCCAAATATCTACATCCCCTTTAAAACCACGTAAGATTGTGTAAGCACGGACCCGGTGTCATCGTATACTACACTGCAGACCAAATAAATTGCCGCGCTCATTGTCAAAACAAAAATTTCCCTACAATTCTCAACTCGATCACAACAAGCTCGTATATCGAGAGGGTGCTTGTAAATATCTTATTGTATCGTGCGCTCGTCTGTCCGTCTGTCCGTGGAGTGATTTGCGACCCGCTCCCGTATAGTAATGAAGGTGCAATCGACAGCGCCCTCGCGCCGACCTCGAAATGATGATCGATTCGATGATTAAAATCGATTATGGCCGCGGTGAAGACAATTTTTTTGAACGATGTGTACTGTACTTATAATATGAGGACTTAGAAATCCATAATGTATTTATTAGGTGCGTGTGTGTAGATAAAAGTTATTCTTTTATTGCATTTTAAATTTTTAATATTATCGATTAAAGGACATCATTCATTTTGGACCAAAAATCAAAAGTGCCGGCCAACGAATAATTTTGGTGTATTCCGGTTAAGCATAATATTAGCACCATTTTTTGTTATGAAGGCTAAGCTGTAGGTGCAACATATGAATTGTTATTTCAAGTCAAAAATCGATATTTCATAATTACTACCAATTATTTTTTACCAATTATTAGGTTGTATTTACAAAATACACAATTTTTATAACCAGATAAGTTAATATTGTGTTAGTAAATGATATCTTGATATATTTTATAATGAACCTAAGGCTCCGCACGTAAATCACTTACCTTATTATTGACTGAATTCGTTACGACTTACGAAGTATAAAAGTTGAGTTGACCCTCCCGCGCCCTGCCTAGAAATAACTGAATTATGCACTTAAAAGGGGACATTTTATTTACTCATATAAGTCATTGATATCCTTATAAAAAATTACTCATTTGGTTAGTTAGTGAAATATAGATTTTTCAGTAAATATCAGAAATTACGAATTTTTGACCTTATTTAACCACTTAAATAATAATAGCACAACATAGCCGTCATAGCAAAAAAATATCGAGACGTTATGTTCTACCGAAATGTGTAATTTTTTTTCGTTGGCCGGCACTTTCAACTTTTGGTCCAAAAATGTATGAAACGTGATTGTTCTCCTTTGTCACTATTGTTTTATTATTATGTGTAACTATTTTGTTTATAGCTGTGTTTTCTTATTAAATGCCAACACAGTATATTAAACGAAATCGCGGAAATTTAATGTTTCATATATATAAATATATATTATATTATATTAAGTTTCAAAAGACACCTACAGTTTCATTGTGAGTTTTTTTTATTCAACCGTGACATTGCTGATAAATGTCTTCCAAAGCTTTTCCTATTTAAACTATCAAATTAAATATTTTTATTGAGATTTTTCAGTAAAAACTGTCAAAAACCGCGACTTGAAATGTGTTTAACTAAGAGATACGTTTAAGTATTCGGGCACTTAGTCACTCGAAATATTATCACAAAACATAGCCGTCTGAAAACAATAGCTCAAATAATACAAGAATTATTTTATGATTCAGTCTTGAACGGAGATTTAGCAAATATATTCCACTAAGTCCCACTATTTATGTCTCATATTGTTTTATTTGAAATACATGAGCTTAATACGAATACATTTATTTAAGTATTTCTTAGTTTCCTTTCTCACAATATTTCTTCTCAGTTATTCAGAACTATAACTCACAATAACACATTCACGGCATAAAACGTTCATTACAAGTTGGCAACATTCTCCAATTATCATTTGTGATACCAACAACCACTTTAGGCGTAAACCAAACAGCTCGGACTGTTGATTGTCTCTGACTTTGCTTGTTTTTTGTATGAATTGTCTGAAAAACTGACTTGGTGGGTATTAAGAACTTGATGGGTAGGTTAGGTACAATATTTTTAACTGCTGAATTAGAAACTAACTATTTCATTGTTTTTTTTTGGTTTTAAGATTTTAGTCATTTATGTTTAATATTTATTGCTTTAATATTCGTTTTAATTAGCCTCTTTTCTTTTATCACAACGGTTGGGCAAAAGTTTCCCCTAAATTTCAAAACCTCGCTCAATTTTTAGCCTTCACACCACTGTAAATGTTTAAATCCCAATTAAATTTATTTTACTTAAATTCCTTTATTTACACGCAGCCATAACAATTTAAGGTGTAGATAATCCAAAAAGTTAATATTTAAAATCCGCCAAGCCGTTTATTCCGTGGCAGGCGTTATTTTTCGCACGTTATCTGCAAATCAAGTTACAAGTGTGATTAATCGGCGTGTACCGGTGCATCAGTGTGCATCTGCCTTTAGGCCGTAAGTACCGTATTTTGCGCCTCTTTTTGTACCGCTTTTTTGGTACTTTCGGGTAACAATATGAGGATAATTTATTTAATGGCGCGTAATATTTTTGTGCAATTTGTATAAGGTGAAATTTTATTTCAATTTAAACCTTTTATGATGGACTTTTAGAATAAACAACTACTCAACTCATTTTTTTTTAAATACTGAAGCTACTTCGTTGATCTAGCGGTCGCGTGTTCAATAACGAATAATAAAGTCCCAGGTACAAACCCGGGTCGGGCCAAAATTGTTATTGCAATTTTTTCTAAAGAGAATTCTCGAAGGTTCTGTACTTTACAGCCTGGGATCAGGAAGTTAGCTAATTTACACCTCCGTGTCTCCGAAAGCATGTTAAACAATTATTCCTGCGCCTGGCCTCTGCCCGGTAGTGTCAGTCTGCCGTCCCATCGGATTATGGGAGTGAAGGAAAAGAGAGTGTACTGTGTTTGCGGACACACTTGTGCACTATAATACGTCCTCCATGACTAACCTCCCCGTTGAGACGGGTTGTGGTCAAAATTCGGCTAACAAAGCGATAAAATAGTTACGTTTTAAAACGTGTCATAGACAAAATTTTACTAGTTTAATTCAAATACTCACAACAATGCTTTCAAAACGTAAAACCGCTTACCTGGAACAAAAACAATAATATTACTTTTAAATACATTTAATCCTCACATCTCAGCTCACTTCAACATATAACATAATTTTAATACAACGCCAATCAAAAGCCCAAATAAAAAAACGTTTACCATGCAATATCAACTCGCTTTTATATACAAAATGGAAAAAAAAACCGGGCCTAATTGACCAGTGCTAATAATGACATATTTATGTTTCCGTTTTGGGGTTAGGACAAAAACCGGCATTATTAATAATTGATATTAGACTAGTGGACACGTTCCTTCAGCCGCCGGCGCCTGGCATCTTGTATTCTGGCAAAAAATCAAATTATTATCATAAGCGCTGCTTAGATACGCTGAAGACGGCATTTTAGTGTAGTATAAGCAGAGGTCGGCAGATAAAACAACATCTAAATACTCCAAAATCACGTAAGTTCTTTACAAAGACATATTTACTGTGATTTGAGTTTTAATAACAGTACATAATATACTAATATTATGACAACCTCTGTGGCGCGGTGGGCGACGGTCCGCCTGCGACGCAGGAGGTTGCGGGATCGATTCCCGCCCTGGGACAAATATTTGTACGATCTGCAGATATTTGTTCAGGGCGTTCTGGATGTTTGTCTATGTATAATAAAAAAATATCTATCTATGTAGTGTATTGTATTATGTATATCAGTTATCTAGTACCCATAACACAAGCTCTGATTAGCTTGGGGCTTGATAATGCTGTGTGAATTGTCCAGCATTTTTTGTTCTATTATAAAGAGGAAAGATTTGACTGTTTGTTTCTATTGAATAGGCTCCGAAACCACTGGACCGAAAAAAAACATCATTAACAAGCTTTTCAGGGAGTGACATGGGCTATATTTTATCCCGGAATTCTGAAACGCGAATGAAACCGCGAGACGCAGCATTAATAATAATTTAATCATTCATTTATCCAGATAGTAAAATCCATTGTGTTAGTTGGCTTATTTTAAATAATTAATGATTTTGTCCTTAAGACTGTTTTATATATTACAGGACAGTAAACATTTTCAACAATCGCGGTTAGGATACTGTTGCTACTCCCTCGGGTTCTGATGAGTACTGTAGTGAGGCTGTCTCCTTATTAATTAAAGGTTTAAGCTAAGTTTTGAGGATTCAGCTTTATTTATTAGTGTAAGACAATACACTTACTAAATGTCAAAAGAGGTGTCGGTAGGGTAAACCTTTAGACACAAAATCTCTTCCACCGTGTAGAAGGTTGGCTCGGCAAGCCACTTTTTTTACCTTGATTTGAATATATTCAAGTTGGGAGCCCCAGTAATAGAAGTAGGTAACTGGTTGTAGATGTCCGGCCCCTTTCCAAAGACTGTTTGGTAATAAATATAATGGACTTAGTAAAAATCAATCCAAAAAGATACAACCTTGTTCCAGGCTACGTGTAGCTAAATGACACTCTAATGCCCTAAACCGTACCGGGTCGTACTGTGTCGAGATGTTTATAAATCTTTCCTCTTTAAAATATTAGAGTAAATAAGCAGTTTCAAAAATGTAATTACACTAATATTGTAAATGCGAAACTTTGTATTGTTGATGGATGGATGGATGGATGGATGTTTGTTACTTCTTTACTCCAAAACTACTGGACGGATCTGGCTGAAGTTTTGCATACACTTAGGAGATAGTAATTCTAATCCTGGAATCAAACATTGGCTATTTTTCTTCCCATATATCAGTTCCCGTGGGATAAAATTAACCTTTTAATGTTTCCATAGGAACAACGCGTACGAAGCCGCGGGGCACAGCTAGTAATTAATTTAATTTAGTGTGTTTAATAATATAAAATAATAAACTCTTTTTTGGGCCTATGTATGTGCAGATCCTAATTAATATGTTATTGTTTTACATTATTGTGCGCATAATAAATAAAAAATTAAAGAAGTTTAATCTTAACCATGTTGCCTGAATAAAATTCAAATTCAAATTCAAATTCACTTTATTTAATCACAAAAATAACATTACAGATAGCTTTATCTAATGCGTTATTAATGGTACGCTACATATAATACAGTGAAAGTGATTGATTTATCTGAAAACTCCTTCTACTATGATCAAGCGTCGAGCGCCAAAACGCCCAACAAGTGGTCCAGTACACAAACAAAAAGGATCCCGTATAACAAAAGCACATAGGAATGTATTTCATATAAAAATTGTCGTTTGTTTTGCGTCGGCATCGAGTGACTGAATACTTGTGTGTTTATTATACTCTTAATGTGACAGACAGAATGTATTGTGCTTTATTTATGTCGGCGTTTTGTTGGAATATTTGGGGATCTCTAATGTTGGCTTATTAACGGCGGTGGTAATTATTATTTGGTATGTTAGAAATGATAAAAAGCAACATTGTTCGAAACCTGCTAAGGAATTGGTTTAACAAAATCAAAGTGACTAGATAACGTTTAGAGATAATTTACACGTATTTACAAGCTGGGTAGAAATAACTTTATTCATAACTAAATAAAATGATTCCTGCTAGTTTTACGTCGTAGTCTTTGATTATTTTTGTCTTTGTATACAAAATCTATAAAAGCAACCATTCATTTGCTAAAACATTCACTCAATCTATATTTGATTGAAAAACCAATTGTATCTAAAACCTAAAACACAAACATTTACAGAATAAAAACAAACAATGTCTATTCCCCTAAACGAATATAACGTCCGAGACGTTTCTCTATATATATATACACACATGTATGTATATCTGCCATGGCTAAAAATACATAATGACCTTTAGTTTAATAAACAATTAGTTTTTAATAATTAATTTGTGACGAATTGCAAAAGCTATACGTCAAAAATTATTACACAAAGAACTGAACCTATTGACCAGCCGCGATATTATGTAAAACATTATTCAGCCGCAATTTTTTGCCATTTCAATTCAATACACTGCAATACAATAAACAATAGAACTTCGGTATGTATTAAAGTTTTAAAGTTACTTTTGACAGGTGCACAATTAATGTGAGAAATATTAACAAGAACTAGCAAGGTATTTGTCTCACTTCTGGGCAAATTGTCAGTTGAAAATGGCAATGGGTTCTGAACACAGACTTTGGGCTAGGGCCTTTGGGTACACAGAGACCGGATGACTAAAGACATGATTTTATAAGACTTTTCTATTTGTCTTAGTGTCCTCTATGTAAAAAAAACACACAAAATAGAAGTAGAACTACAAATATAAACTAGGGGCTAGTTAATACCACAGATCATATAACTTTGACACGTTTTATTTTTGTAATTTTTTGTTTGATTGACAAAAGACAATATGCGTCCAATATTCTGAATGAAACTACCCTATTACAGAAGGATGTGTATTCAATAGGTGTTGAGGACGAATAACTTTTTTGTGTGCGCCTATTTTGAAAAAAAAAAACATCAAATAGTAGAGCTATCCATAAAAAAATCTTCAAAGCCGAGAAATATATTGGATCTTGGGTCTACATAAAAGAACAGATAAGGTAATAACTAAACGATGCTACTTTTCATTAAGGGCCGCTTCAGGGCGGCATCCCTTCGAGCACTGGCACTGTGCTGGAAAGGATGCGGAACGCGCCCTGAAGATATCCCTCGTTAAGGGATGAAACGTTGGTGTTCTTCCAACACAAACAAGGTTCATAGTTAACCCGCTTACATTCATAATGAATTCCTCAAACTACGAAAGTTTCTATCGTAAAAAAGATGCTACTTTTGTTCTAAACAATAAACCATTCTCAAAAGGCGCTTCAAAAACTGGCTTTACAAAAATTTTTGAAACGCTAGCAAGAAATAAAGATGCGGGTTCGAGCCCTGGCGATGCACTTTGTGATAATGTCTCCGAAGCTCGGCAGTTATGATTGATGACCGATTTTGACAATTGGAATTAAAATGTGAATCGATTCCATAAATAATTTATTTTCGTGAAATGAAGGGCTTTTAACATTTTTGATGTCCTCGATACGATTTTGTGACGCGCATTTTGGAATTTATTGATATTGCTATATTTATACCTCGGATTTACTCGCTTTAAGAAAAAAGTTATTTTAAAGAGTATCAATTGCTTTTATTTGAAATATCATAAATCAATCAATTAAATAATTTATTTGCAGACAATAGGTAGGTAGGATAACTCCCATGTGGCTAAAAGTTAAGTATGTATCACCAAAGATGAAATGTTTTTTAAATGCGTGCCATTTAAATCGTGACTCTATTCAAGACTGATTCAAAAGTTCAGAATTTGATGTCAGCCCGTTTACTATATAATTTCTTGCAGTTTTGATAGATAAGTCTTGATAGATAAATATTAACAAGAGCTTGTACAAGCAACGCAAGCTGTGTGGTGCTGGCTTAGAATTTGCACCACCCCATTCCTGTGGGTGTCGTAAGAGACGACTAACGGATTAACACCGGGGGTGGGCAGCTGCGCCTCCTGCAGAATTATTCTACCACCGAACTGGGATTCCCAAACCGCATGCCCAGCGTGGAGGGAGATTATGGGCAATACCCCCCCATGAGATAAACGCCAACGCGCTTATCAGGGGAGTCTTCAATGGACATACAGGTTTTTGAGGATGAGATTGAGAGGAAGCCTATGTCCAGCTGTGGACTAATATTATGCTGGCGATGATGATGATACAAACGAACAAACAAATACCATTCAATATTAGTATAAAGTTAGGCTATAACGCATCTCTGGCAAAAACTTATCCTCAGCGATGACATTTTATCTTTACGTTATAAGAATGGTTTCGTTGATTTTATCAAAAGGAATTCATGAAATCATATCTCGATACAAAAACTGATATTTTATAATGAGATAAAATACTATATTTCCTTTGAACCAAACAAAGGGAGCTTTCATTCTCTGAATAAACTTAAACAGAACTTAAACTAACAGTATCTATCTGATCAACAGAAAATCAATTGACAATTAATTTCCTAATTAATTTTATTGTGAAAGTAATTTTATGTTTAAAATTTCACACGCATAAGGCCCCGTATTATGAAAGCTATCTCAGACAAAGATCTATGCTTGAGTTATATTTATGCTATAGAAAAGCGTTACTCAAGCAACAATCGATGACTGAGCAATCTTTCCTGATACGGACTTAAGAGTTCAGGTTACCTTACTAAGAGTACAGGTTAAATATCTGTTTTAAAAATGATTACTTTTCCTTTAAGTAGAACTCTTTATCACAAAAAAAACTATAGTCAATAATATTAAATAAATTTGGACCAGTATTTACAACTGCAACCATAGAGCTAGTTGCAGACTGTTATAAACAATCTACAGGTAGCTCAATGAACTAGATACCAGTCGAAAGCGTCCCCAAGACGCTGGCTACAACGACTTCTTGATTAATTTTTCTAGCTTTTTATTCCACAATTCCGATAAAGCTACATTCATACGAGTTCTAACCGTAATGCTCTACCAGCTCATATTTCTGTATGCCGTCAGATATTGGTATTTACAACTGAAACCATAGAGCTAGCCGCAGACTGTTATAAACGATCTACAGGTAGCTCAAATGAACCAGATACCAGCCGCAAGCGTCCACAAGACGCTGGCTGCAACGACTTCTTGATTTATTTTTCTTTTTATTCCAGAATACCGATAAAGCAACATTCATACGAGTTCTAACCGTAATGCCCTACCAGCTCATATTTCTGTATGCCGCCAGACAATGGTATTTACAACTAAAACCATAGAGCTAGCTGCAGACTGTTACAAACGATCTACAGGTAGCTCAAATGAACCAGATACCAGTCGAAAGCGTCCCCAAGACGCTGGCTTCTTGATTTATTTTTCTTTTTATTCCAGAATACCGATAAAGCAACATTCATACGAGTTCTAACCGTAATGCCCTACCAGCTCATATTTCTGTATGCCGTCAGACAATGGGCCTCAATACGGGAGCCGTGACCTCTGACACCGTATCTCCTATCATCTCAGTTACCGACTTCACCCTGCGACCTGGGGGGTAGCCATGGCTTTGGAAAATGTAGTTTTTGACTGCGAAAGTTACGTTTAAATTAAAAAATATATATTTTTCAGTCAACATTATCCTAGTACAGGATTTAAAATACTTAAAAACTACGGCCTACTAAAATATATACCTTACACAACAAACATAAAACAAGTCTTTTACGTAGTGGCAACGTGTGTTTAGTTTTTGGGTAAACTTGTTGTAGTTTCGATGATTGAAAAAAAATCTTTATTATTTTTTTATTTTTATTATCTATTTCTGTTTCAATATATGGCTTCAATATACTATATACAATATACTAGGCTTCAATATTTTGGCACGAGATAATGGCTAGATAATTGTCCAGCATTACTTATTTATTTATTTAATATATGATAAACTATGCATATTCTAACCATTTCTAACAATCTATCTTCAATAAAACAGTCTCTGTCTACTGAAAAATTATATTAGCAAGGCAATGGTTATCCCAGCCTAAAGCAATAGTAATAATTCGACAATATGCCTTATTTAGGTAGGTAGTAATTTATAGCAAACCCCCTTTTACGAATATTATATGGGACTATTTTGTGTTTGATTCGCTATTTTAGACACATACCAGAGTAACAAAATATTCACACAAGATGAAAAAAATCCACGATCAATTAAGATTAAATTATTAACATACGATTATGCTCTGCTAAGCTTGGCATGCGTAGAGAATGATGCTGTGTGAATTAACTAGCATTTATTTATTTAATAAACCTTTTGAAACTTTCTCACTTGTCATCAGAATTAATATTTATGGGGTACTTATCGCGTATGCCATAATTAAAACAATATTATATAACTTTCATTATTATATAGTAGTAAAAAACCTTTACAAAATGTCCTCAGATTTCTGCGTCACCCTACAAGTAGCTCTTGTTTTTCGAATGCCAACTTTATGTCCTGCGGCGCAGCGTAGCATCGGATTACACATTTGATCAATATTTCCTTATAAATTTCTTTTCGATGCTTTCATTGCTATATTCCTTTGAAGTGCCTAATAATCCCAGCAATGGAATCACTCTGTCATCTTATTATACCTATTATTATGTTATACATGTCATGACAGTAAGTGTCAAAGTGACAGTTAAAGTCAATTGTGTGACAATAAATGTCAATTTAACAGATATCATTTGTAATAAAAATATAGTTATGAAAACAAAAAAATACTAAAGAATTAGAATTCGTAGATTAAAACAGTTGAACTGATTGAATATTGTTGTAAACAATGTTGAGGTACCTCAACCCCTTTATTTTTAATGGCCATTCTTGAAAAACATGATCTTCAGATGTTGTAGATTGTAATAAGAAGCTCTCTGACTTTTCGTGAGACGATCAGAATAGGAAACGTCTCACGTGAGATGTTGATAATAACTCCTATTTCAAACAATATTTATTTCATTAAATACATTCATGTTATGTGTGAAAAAATATCTGTCTATGTAGTGTATTGTATTAAGTATATATCAGTTATCTAGTACCCATAACACAAGTTCTGCTTAGCTTGGGGCTAGATAATGCTGTGTGAATTGTCCAGCATTATTATTATTATTAGTAGATTTTTCATGGTAATTATATCGTATTTTTTATCGTTCCCAAAGGAATGTATACATTTAACAAAGTCACGATTTATTAACAAATTAAATTACAATAATCAAATATAACTATTACCACTTCAACGTTACACATTTAATAACTAACTTATTCCAATACTGAACAAAATATAAAAAAAACTTAACTTTTCAGTCGTTTTTTGTAAGTAAAACTCAGTCAAGCATTGTTTTCCACTAATCTTGTTTTTCTGCTAAAGTAGTAGGTAGTAAGTAGTAGGTAGTAGGTAGTAGGTAGTAGTAGTAAGTAGTATTTTCTTGTTTTTCTACTAAAGTAGGGACCCGAAAAGAAGATGCATAAAACAAGTAACGTTGATGAGGTCGGTCACAGTTCATCTATTTTTACGCCTTGCCTTTGGTTATTTTTTAAATATTTCTGCTCCGTTCCACGTAGATGGAAAACATGAAACAGGGCTTTAAATATGTGTGAATAATATAAGATATTCCCAAAGTTATGGTATCAGTGGCTCAGAATTTGCACTACCCCAACTTTTACTGCGGGTGTCCTGAGAGGAGACTAACGGATATCAAGTAATTATGTTCTTAGATATATGTTTATTGGTATGATTACGATTTTGATCAAGTCAGATAAATTATTAAATTAGTAAATAAAGCCTATGTCAATCCTTGAAAAGTAAGCTTTTTAATGGTTTTTTTTTTAAATAGGTCCAGTTGTTTCGGAGCCTATTTAATATAAACAAACAATCAAATCTTTCTACTTTATAACATTATTTGTGTAGATAAGAGAAGAAAAATGTTACAATTCTAAGAAAATCTCCATATTTTCTTGGAAAGGAAACATGTAGGTAAATAAATTATTTCTGTTTCATGTTTATGGCAACCTTAGCCTTTATAGCATCGGAACCGACTAAGGGTAGTACTTAAACGCAAAAACTTACAAAAAAAGTTGACTTACTCGTATATACCTTCGGTACATTAAACTTATAATCGTTCTTTCACTTTAATAACTTGCTCGCTTAGCACTAATCGCTAAAAAGAAAAATAAATTGCTATATTAAACTATTAGCCTAAAAAGTGTATTCAATCTACATTGGAGAGAAAAAATAAACAATAAAAAGAAATCGTACCACGGTATCAAGGTACTAGCCTACCTTGATACCGTGGTACGATTACTCATGGAAATGAAATAAGAAGAAAACTAAATTTTACAAGTTCCTACTAAAAGCGCATGTTCACACGGTTTTACATGCAATTTTTTTATCCATCTCTGGGTTATCTTTGTAAATTCGGATTTACGCATTTACGCAGCGACTCTATAGGTACCTATGACTGTGTCCTCTCACCAAAACAATACCCATAATCCATTAGCTTGGTATGTAAACATATAACAATACCTAAGTAAATAGATAAATATTTCGTTATCATTTTATAAATTAAGATGATTATGGCTGTAATCGAAACTTCCGTCATTTACAACAACAACATTAACACCACAGTAGCTGTTTGTAATAATAGCAACAGTGTTTTAGTTTTACCCTACATTGGTTAGTCTCTCTTACAAAGTCTTTAGAGGAGAACCCTCGTACCCAGGTTTCGGCGTCGATTTATCAATTACTGCCACATTCCAAATACAATTGCTCATTAATATCGAACGAACAAAAAGTAGCCAAGCGTTAACGCCACTTTTACTTCGTCGCAATTATTATTTTGAAAGTTGGACCACAGGAACGTCGCGATGTGTGGTCCATCGCAAAAACTCATCGGTTTTTAGGTACACAAAATCAGCAGAAAGTGAACTTTAGCTGACCGTGATAGGAGTCACTGAAAAAATCAATAAATCGCTTAGAAACTGTCACAGCGGAATGATTTCGTCGCGACCGATATCTCCAATTAATTGTAGGGGGAAATAAAAAGGGTTTTGGACAGCTAGGGGAGGTGGGTCAAATTGGATCAATACAGTTATCGTAACGAAGCAGAAACAATAAAATACGATATGATAAAAGCGAAAGTGTGTGTACGTAAGTGTGTTTGTATCACGCTCAAGCGGCTGGACGGTTTTGAATTAAATTTGGTATCAAGATAGCTTGCATTTGAGTTTAAAAGATTGGTTACTTTTTATTTCGGAAAAGCACAGTATTTCTGTAGGATATTTTAATTTAAAAGATTGGTTACTTTTTATTTCGGAAAAGTGCGGTATCTCTGTAGGATGATCTAATTTAATAATAAATAAAAGATTAAAATATGCGAGTAACTGAGCCACGGTAGTGTTATCTGTGTCTACATTACCGTGGCGGGGCGCAGCTTGTAGAGCCCTTTATAAGAATATTGTTTCAGATTGGCTACACATTTTTTTGTTCTGTTATTTCTACTTAAAGGTAATCTAGATATAATTTTTCTAAATAAGTTAAATATGCCGAGGCAGAGGGGCTGATTGGAACCCTTCACCAGCCAAAAGGTAAAATAAGATTACATTCATTAAAGAGGTACTTTGAGCTCTCTCTGAAATGCCTAATGAAACCCTTAAAATTAGATTATAGAAGTAGCATTTCTAAAACTGGCCTAATTTAGGGACTCTCCTCGGTTCAAACCTCAATGTTTAAATTTATGCGCCCTTTGAATTTATTTTCTTCTGCTCTATTTATTTTATAACCCCGTGTCAATAAATTTTAATATTTTGTTGGGTACACATAAATTCTCAGTACCTCTTGAATTACAAAATGAGTTATATTGAACCCAAACAGGAAACTTTAGTTTTTATATCTACCTCGAAATTTTAGACCATTTACATAGGAACCTAGTTTTAAAAAATATTGCATGACACTATTCTGAATGATTAGTATTAAGACCATATTTCATGCAATAAATCAAATAAAGAAATAAATAATTCTGGACAATTCACACATCATTATCTAGCCCCAATCTAATCAGAGCTTGTGTTATGGGTACGGTACTAGATAACTGATATACATCATACAATACACTACATAGATATTTTTTATTATACATAGAAAACATCCAGAACGCCCTGAACAAATGTCTGCAGATCGTACACACATTTGTCCCGAGGCGAGAATCGAACCCGCAACCTCCTGCGTTGCAGGCGAGCCTTCGCCCACCGCGCCACAGAGGTCGTCGAAATAGAGAACAACTTTTTAAGACCTGCGGTTTTGAGCTTTGAGTCAGTCAGTCAAAATCAATGTTTCAATTTATGTCCCCGGAACCTCTGGTCTAGTTTCCCCGATCTCCCCTCGACCTCCCTCGTCGTCCCAGTGGGGTGGGACTCGTTGAATTGCCAATGACCCATAACATAACCGCGCATTCGGGACTTAACGATTTTAATTGTTTAAAGAATCTATCAGCCTAGGTGATTGGCAGTTTTTTGGAGATCGTGGTGGTCTGGGTGGTAAAGTTTTGAGTAAAGTCAAAGCAGACTGAAATGTTGCATGGATCCTATTATCCATGCAACACTTCAGCTCTCATTTCAGCATTTTAGCTCTTGGATAAAAAGTAGACTATGTTTGGCCAGGAATCACTACATTTTATCACTTGAATCTGTTCACATGGGATAGCAATAATCTTTATACGTTTCTATACAATAAATAAATTTAAAAGCAAAGCCGTGCCCAGAAACAGTAGTTATTAAATAATGCGGCTGACTGTACCTGATAGAAACATAAGAAAATGATAAAACAATTTTGGCAAACAAATATTTATTACCTGTGTTATTAGGTGCCTCATATCAACTCATATGAGTTGTTAGTAGTTTAAAAATATATCTATCTCTTCTACTACTTAAAATAAAAATCAAAACTTATGTCGTCAGTCAGACACACACATAGAGACTACAGCAATTATAAAGTACACTTTTTCAAATAAATATAAACAAAACACAGTTGACAAACTTAAATAAAACAAACAATAACATAGTAGACGAGTTAACAAGTACAACTGAGTTATTCGTCAATTCTTGTAGATGAAGATTGCAAAAGAAGTCCATTATCTGTTAGAACCAACGATCCCGTGATACCTCTTGATTTATCGCTGGCCAAAAACACCACCAAATCAGCAATTTCTTTGGATTCGGTAACCCTTTTAAGCGCTGTCAAGTTAAGCACATTTTCCCACATACTGTCATGTTTTTCTTTAGGAATATTGTCCATATTGTCGAAGAAGTCAGTTTTCACGGGGCCTGGGTTGACGGTGTTTACTCGAACTCCATGCGCTGCCAGTTCTAGAGCTGAACATCTCGAGAAGTGGTCCAAACCTGCCTTCGAGGTACAGTAAGCTGAAAATCCAGCTGTCGTTTTGAGTCCAGCAACACTTGATATGTTAATAATGTTTCCCTTTGTCTCGATTAAGTGTTTCGCAGCTAGATGTGTTAGGTAAACCGGAGCACGCAGATTCGTTGCTATAATTTTGTCAAAAACTTCTATGGCTTTGTCATCGAGGATGGTAGCTAACTCACCGAACCCAGCGTTGTTCACCAAGATGTCTATCTTTTTAAATGCTTGCAATGTCTCGGCGATGATCCTTTTAGCATCTGCGTCCTTCGAGACATCAGCGATGATGGTAAGCGGTTTGGCGCTATTTTTTGCGATGATGTTGGACACATTTTTGAGTTTACTTTCGTTTCTACCGACGATTACCACAGTTGCGCCTTCTTCAGCAAACTTGAGGGCTGTAGCCGCGCCGATACCAGAGCTAGCTCCCGTCACTATAGCCACTTTGTTTGCCAGACTCATGATCAGACACTGTAGTGGTCGGTTCAAGGTAGAATTACTACTAAAATACCATTCACGATTTCTTATCTTTATATACATAGTTTGAACGTAAGTACGATGACACTTGAGATTACCTGATTCCGTGATAATTTCCGGCAAGTCACGATCATGATTGAGCAGAAAATCATAAGTGTTAAGCATTGCGTAATGTTTTGAAATTTGAAGACAATTCATCGGTCTTAGCTCATACAAATTCATACAATTCCGGACTATGATAATAATATTTTCATGCAAGGAAAGGCTCCAGAATTTTCGCAGCTGGTTAATTAAGATGTAATTGTGAGTGTATCACTCAATACTATTTTCGCCACTCACTGGCGGGAAATTAGGAAACATTATGTGTTTGTCCTTTTGGTTCCATAAAAATATTTAAGGCCCATACACCAGCGAAAGTGGCGCCCCCAACTATTTTATCTTATTATTACGTTAAACGCAGCAAGATTTAAAAATCCTACGTTCAGTTTGTGGTGTCTATTATAAGTTATTTATTAATGCCTCTGTAATAGTTTCATTTTGTAAAGCTTAGGAAGAGATACGAAGTTGCGCTTTTTGGCCACCAAACTCTATTTTTGTATCTCCTCCTAAACTATACGAGATAAAATTATAAAAGAGGTATTCAAAAATAGCTTATAATAGATACCACAAACTGAACGTAGGATTTTTAAAAATTCCTATGGTTTATCATAGGAAAGTAAAAATATGATAAAATAGGTATCGCTGTCATATTGGCTCGGGTATGCGCCTTAAATCGTTAGATAGGATAGGCTCTTACCGTAGTGAGACCGCGCTTAGTGTTGATGTCAAACAAAATGAGAAAGCTCGCTCATTTGGAATCAGTTTACATCTAATTTCACGGTATATAGGACATTTATTTTATTACAAAAGGTCGTACAAAAGCTAGATGATTGCACAATAAATGGTAATGATAACACATTGATTAATTAAAAAGGGAAGATGAGGTATTAGTTTCTCGAAAATGGCAACCTCATATTGTGTAAAATTGTGTGCTCCCACCTCAGTCACCGTCGTCGGGCCGGCGGCACGGGCGGTCGTGATTCGCGTGAAATATTGTTGTCTCGGTCTCACTTCGTTCTTAGATACGTCTTTCCGTCTTTGTTCTTCTATGTATTGCACAGGACTGGAAATATAACGGCGAGCGTATTTGTTTGTGTGTAGTTGTAACACATGCCAATTTTTGAGTAAGCGCTGGGAGAACGTAACCTATCTTCCCTTTTGAATTAATCAATGTGATAACAGTAAGATTTTTTTGGCAAAAACACTATTTTCAACTACTCATTAGTATGCGTGCGCCGTGCCGCATCATTTTCATCATTTTTTCATACAAACGTGGAAGGGTAACTACAAGGCTGTTTGATGTTAACCATCCAAAACTATGGATGAAATCAATTTTTACCACCATAAAGTATGTTTGTATACAACTAAAATAGTAAAAAAAGTATAGGTACGTTTGAAAAGTACAAGCTTCTAAACTTTCGTATTTCAACACGAATTTTAGCTAACTTTAGGCAAAAATAAATAACACACGGGGAAATAACACTCTAAAAAGGGTTTACCAACATAGTTTAGTTATTAATTAGTTAAAATAAATTTATTCTGAAGAGATACATTCAATAGTTTTTCTATGATAACCCTTTTGCTAAAGCCTGTTCGGCGGCATAAATCATTGTGCATTTCATTCTATCGCGCGGGTATGTCTATAATGACAGGTGAGATAGCATGCATTTAGGCTGCGCTCACTGATGACAAACAGTGTAACCTTAACACATACATTTAAAGACAATGCCGCAGTTTTTTGGTGTCAGGGCATATCTTACGATTTAAATCTTTGGTTCCATGTCCATTCCATACATTGCACCTCTTAAAAATTAACAACAAGCTTCCAACGCGTTAATCTCCCGAAATCCCGTCTTTTTCCTTTCACAGATTAAAACATGTCATCACGATGTCTCCCGAAATTGGTACAGACATTTCGATCGAGTCAACAACATTGTACGCGTTACTCACAAAAACTTTCGTGCTCGTGTAGACATGAGAAGAAGAAATATTAGTGGTACTTACATTTAGGAGTTGTGACATTTTTGCTGGACAGAGCCAAAAGATTTAAATCGTTAATACGCCCTTACGCCCAAAAACTGTGGCATTTTCTTTAAATGCGTGCGTTAACAAAATGCCGATGCATGCACACTACCTATGTGTAGATAAAATTAGTATTTTTGTCAAAAAACCTAACTAACTACTACTACTATTGCTGTTCATTGTGAAATCACATTGTGCAATCACATAGCACGAACTTTTGTAAACAAGCACACCACAAAAACACACATTTCACTGATTCCAAATGACATAGAAAAGTTCGTGAGCTCACATATTTGTCCCTAGCGGACATTCGCCCACCGCGCCACAGAGATCGTCTAAAAAAGTTCTGATATTATCAGTCGGAGGTGGTAAGGTTCACTTAATAGCATATAACAATTCTACCACCAAACTGCGATTCCCAACCCGCATGCCCAGCGTGGAGAATATGGGTATTATCCCCATGATATACCAGCCAATAAGGCGCTTATCCGGGGGAGGCCTGTGTCTAGCAGTGGACCAATATGGATTGTTGAGGTTGTGGAGATAGCCCGATGTGAATAGTCCAGCATTATTTATTTATTTCGGTCAATATTTTGCTGAGTCCTGTACTGCTTATTCCGCAATTCCTCCAAGAGAGCCCGGCATGTGATGGCTGTTACATTTCATGGTTATAGCTTACGTGGTCAGCTTGTAAAGCACACGTTGTAACGACCGTTTCAACGCACTCCGGATTTATTGGGTCCCTGTGTTATCTCAGGGAATGTTGATGAGCGGGGATTTCTGTGAAAGTGTAGGAGTGTTTGTGAGGGGAAAAGTTATGTGATGTTACTGTTCTCATCTGATAAAGACGTTTTTTGCAGTCATGAAGATAATAAACAAAAAGTTCTAGAAAATTTTCTTTTGTAAGTTGAGTTCTTAATATAGCTTAATTACGGAGAAGTTCCAATACTTAGGTAAATATTTTAATACTTGATGGTTAAAATACGGGGTTAGTAGCGAATCGCCATTGTACTCTGTTTTGTGATGATGATGCTCTAAGATAGATATTTAATCACAGAGCATTTAAAGTGAATTGAGCAAAAAAAACAAACTTGCATGAACCTGGATCAGTTTGTTCAATTTCAATTATTGCACGTTAGAAAGAAAACCTACCAACAGACTACAGTCGTATGTGTAAGAAAAGAAAAAACTAAAAGGACAATGGGCAAAAATGTATGGAACTTGGTCCAAGAGCGTACACTGATGGGACTTTTGGGAAATGAAAGGAAATAGTTGTAGTATGATTCTGGCAAAAGCCTATCAAATTCTGTCCCGGGGATTTTTTTTTATGCACATATTTGTCCGGGTGTTCTCGGTATTTTCTATGTAAGTAATAAAATATATATATCTATTTAATGTATTTTATTAAGTATATCAGTCATCTAGTACCCATAACACAACCTCTGCTTAGCTTGGGGCTAGATGATGCTGTGTGGATTGTCCAGCATTATTTACTTAATTATTTATATAACTCTCTAAAGTACCTGATATGGTTGCATTTTTTCTATGATAATCACAGCAGCTTCTGGATTCTCTTCAAAAAGCGATTGGGTAATGGTCATTCGTCTTTTGCGTAACACAGAACGGTTACACAGTGAACAATGAACTCCCGCTGAAGGGTGAAACATAATGAGACCTCAGTCAAAATCAACAATCACAAGGCAAAAAGAGGTATTCATTAACAAGCACAACTAGAATAAGTTCAGTTTTAGCGGCAAAAATCAAGTCGATTCATTGGCTCAGGTGGGTATGTTTTTCAAAATAGTTCAAAAGGAAAAAAGATTTTACTCCGAATCCGCTATAATAGGATATCGGCCTCTTCCGTCGTATTCGAAACAATAATTAAAAAAAAGAACCAAGTTAAAATCGCGCGAGCACTTATTTATTGCCATTTGAGTTTACAATTTGTATTTACTCGAGTTGTTTTGAAGATTCTAAAACGATGATTTTCCCCGTAGGTGTTGTATAAAGCACTATGCACTAATAATAATAAATAACTAATAATGCACTATAACACTCGGAAGAAAGTGCGATTCCTACCTCGTGTATTGTAGTGTAGGCAGTGTATAGACGGGCATTTTCTCTCATCACTGAACCATGTACCTACGTAGGTACATAGTTAGAACAAACATGACCATAAAAAAACCCCCGGGACAGAATTTAATAGTCTTTTGCCAGAATCATTCTACAACTATGTCTTTTCATTTCCCACAAGTCTCATCAGTGTACGCTCTTGGACCAATTTTGCCCATTGTCCTTTGCAACATTCCCAATTCCACTCTGCGAAAACATCTCGCCACCTCACGAGACACGTAGCTAGCTTGTATTTAGGTCACCAGCAAAAAGAGAATATCAAATTGTCGGTTCATTTCCGATTCATACACGAGACATGGCCCGACATGTGCAAAAACGACTAACATGTCCCGGCCGTGTTAGAAGCAAGCTCGTTCGTGCACCGAAATACTTGCGGGACTGGCTTGTAAACAAGGAGTCGACTTTGGTAGACCAATTTATATTTTCAGAACGAAGCCGCGGAGGTATGATTATTGCCTTAAGCGAGTACATAATATTCTAGGAGAGGAGGTACCTACTTGGAGGCAATAGGAATATTAAGCACTAGCAGCGCCTCGCGGTTTCACCCGCGTAGTTTCCGTTCCCGTGGGAATTTCGTGATAAAATATAGCCTACGTCACTCCCTGAAAAGTAAGCTTTTTAATGTATAAAGATTTTTTTAAATCGGTCCAGAAGTTCGGAGCCTATTCAATACAAACAAACAAAGAATCAAATATTTCCTCTTTATAATATTAGTATAGATTAGGAATACTTGGAGGCAGTCCTCCAAGTCCGGCTGTGGTTGACTAATAGGGTATATGCATCGATTTTTTTTATTGTTACTAATAGGGTATTTAATCGATTCTTTAGGTCATTATTTAACCGAGAAATGATAAGACGCTCACTGAATTTCGCAATAACAAGGTAAAAAAAACAAATCAAAACTACAATCATTTTCGCGTGATAAAAACGCTGCCATATTGGCGCCATGTTTATTTGACGTCGACGTTCACACTCGATTAAAACCTTTTGTGACGACCTCGGTAGTGATCATCTCAGGAAAGAGGTTTTCCGAAAAAGCTGAAAATAACCGACAATACGAAATGTGAAGTGGGCAGAATAGTGTCAAATCATGGTGCAGCAAGCAGAATTGTGAAAAAAAGAAGAAATGTGTACAGTGATGTCACGTCCGCTCTAGTCAATGGCGTAGCGTTTTGAAATTTTGCGATTGAGATCAAAATGCTAAAATAAACATGTAGATATGTTTCTATCTCAATAGAGAATACGTATATATTTTTTTAGCCATTTTGAAATCACATACATATACCCTATTGGTATTTTTAGAACTAAGCGACAGAGAGATACCTTAACTAGTAGATAATAGTCGAGGAGTCATAATCATAATACTTGCAGGACTTGTCAATAAGGAGTCGACTTTGGTAGACCAATTTATATTTTCAGAACCTACCGACAGAGGTATGATTGCCTTAGGGGTTATTCCAGCTGTAGAATGTTAGTAAACAAACTGCCTATACTTAACCTAAAATTCACTTTGCCTGCGCGTTCTTTTATACGTAATATAAATAACTTGTCGATTTGAGATCCTTGCTTCAATAAATGTTGCATACAATTAATTACATCTAAAACTCGACACCAAGCAAGAGACTTTTAGTTAATTGTGTCGTGGCTTGTTTACTAACATTTTACATGTTCGATGAATACGGTAAAGGCATTGATTTAAAAAGGGAAGATAGGTTACGTTCTCCCAGCGCTTACTCAAAAATTGGCATGTGTTACAACTACACGCAAACACATACGCTCACAGTTATATTTCCAGTCCTGTGTAATAAAAAGAAGAACAAAGACGGAAAGACGTATCTAGGACCGAAGTGAGACTGAGACAACAATATTTCACGCGAATCACGACCGCCCGTGCCGCTGGTCAGACGGTGACTGATGTGGGAGAACACAATTTTACACAATTTGAGGTTGCCACTTTCGAGCAACCAGTGCCTCATCTTCGTTTTTAATAAATCAATGGGTAAAGGTAGTAAAGTTATTCGAGAAATTTAGCTATTACTATCGGAATTGATTCCCCATAGTCGGGTCCTTGTTCAACTAAACGTCGTTAAAAATGTCGAATAATCAATTTTTACGAGAGATTTCTTTCACACATATTCGTTTGTGATTATTTATATTATTCCAATTAAATTCCCAAACACGCAATCGATGGTTTTGGGACGTGTTCTGTTTTCTAATGTTTTACTAAGAAAGCTTTTTGTTTATATTGCCTTCGACGACATCAGACTTATATTGGGATAATCAAATAATATCCCAATAATTGAGTATGTTTAAAAAAACTATAAACCGACTTCAATTATATGGTTTTTTCGTGGATGCCAGTATCAGAACTAGATCAAAATGGGACCATACGGAGGCACCAGTTTTTAAATAAAAGGTGTCATCAAAATCCGAGCACCCAATCTAAAGATTCCGAGGTATCAAACATAAAAAAACAGTCAAATTGAGGACCTCCTCCTTTTTTTGAAGTCGGTAAAAACTATCGACTTCAACAGGACCCGTCGTTTTGACTTCAGGTTGATTTATTTTTATATTACTTAATTTTTCTTAGATATTATCATAGTTAATTTTATTTAAATTAGCTTTATACTTTTTGGGATCTTTTTTGTTTATAAAAAATAACGTCATAATATTATATACTTAGGTTAAGGGTTAAAAAAATATATATTTAACGAGCTAAAAAGAAAATCATATTATTTAACCTAATTCTTTACAGCCAAATAGGTATTTATTACTATAATTTCATACCCAAAACAGAATCTATTAATTTGTCTAATTTATTCTTACCCAATAAAATCAATGACTAATTTGCCAAAAACCACAAATTACGAAAGTTTGTAAAAACCACGAATTAATTAAAATTATTCAAAACGAGTCCTTTTACAAACAAAGCTTTCAAAATATCATAAAAATGTCCACACGGTCTTATTTCCCAAAAAAACTTGAATATAATATAATTTACTTATCGAACGAATCTATCAAAATTTAGAGCGAGATGTAATTATAAAAATCGTTGTGTTAGAAAGAGATGGAGATATTTATAGACACAAATGTAACCTCAATTTTATAGAAGCCTTATAAGGATAGAGCAGAAAGGATATTATTTTATTCAGTCAAGGTAAATGAGTCTTTGTTTCTTAGACCTAAGGTTTGTATTTGAATAGTAATAGAATAATCGTACCGTGTGCAACCGCCAACACAGATATGACAAGTAAATTATAGTAATGAAGTGGTTTGAATGGTTAAAATACGTTTTATGGTTTAAAAAGTTGAATTTATTAAGTGATACCTGTACTTTTTTGCAGATATTGTTATAAATTTATATATGTGTCGATTAAATAAAAGGACTTCATTGTTATGTTTGTTATGGAAGGAAATTAAGTTATTTAAATCTGAAATCTGTTAAACCCCGTTAGATGATTAGCCATAGAATCTGAACAAATATTAGGATTTATATGGTTGTTTACGACAACAATCAAACAGACAAGAGTTTATAGGTAATTGAGAAAACTATAAACTGACTTCAGGTATATGGTTTTCTCACGGATGCTATAGTTAGACCAAATATAAATAGCCCACACGGGAAGCACCAGCTTTCAAATAAAAAATTAATCATCAAAATCGGATCACCCAGTCAAAAGTTCTGAGGTAACAAACATAAAAAAATCTAAATCGTCGAATTGAGAACCTCCCCATTTTGTAAGTTGATTAAAAATATATTACATATATTTATTATTATTAAATAGATCAATAAATCAAAACCACGATGCCTTACTTGTAAAAAAAAGGTACGTGTAGTTTAAGTTCGCTAAATAGCAGACGAATCTACAAATCTATAAATCGAACTATCTTTATCTTTATCTTTAAAAGAACCTGCTTCTGTCGTCGAGCAATATCCCGGTCTTCTCTTTCACTATGCCATAGACGTCGTAAAGAGATAATGAGCCCAACATCAAAGCGCATTTCACAGTAATATCGTTAATCAGTCATCAAAGCAGCTAAGGTGTTAACCGACATTGTTGACACTTTAATCGCCTGATTAAGTCATTAAACGGGCGTTTTCTTTCAAAATATTCCATAATTTTTACACAAAACGGTAATTATTTACATAAAGAGATATTTGACATTGTTTGAGGTGATTGTGTATGCGTTTAATTGTTTATTAAAATAACTTTGGGTTCACGTTTTTTATGGTATGTTTGGGTGTAAAAGACTTGTGTGGTCATCAACACATTCATAGATGTAGTATGGACTTTTGGTAGAACTTAAGCTACAGTAACTTCGTTATTGTAGCTTATGGATCCAGAGATCCTAGTATTTAAATAGATTTATTTTATTTTTATTTATATATTTAGTATATTTAGGTTAATAGATAACCGAAAATTAATATAAAATCCACAAAATTTAAATTAATTGAGGTTATAACAAAAAGTAAAACTGCACTCATTTACGCCATTGTCATTCGCTACTTATTGAATTTTGATTGAACCCTATTGACGATCGCGAATGACGCAACCAATTGAACGTATCGTTGTGCCAAATCATAATTCGGTACCATCGTTTGTCTACATTTTCTTCTGTCAATATGGACGAGCAACTGACGCGTCAATTAAAGTTCCATCATTCGTACCTTCAATTGAAACGGTCAATCACGTACCAATTGACGAATGACGAAAAACCGTCTCCGGGCACTAAGTACCTATGTATGTATGAAGTAAGTAGCAGACATTGTACAATCTAACAAAAGCACTGACGTTGCTCTATTGTCTTCTGTCACCATCCGGACCTAAGCCTTAAAGGCTAGGTTACACGTCTCTTATCGAAAATATATTTAAGGCAGGGCGAAAACGTGGACACTTTGTGTCTTGTGTCAGATACATCGTTGAGTTTTTGATTTCTATAGAACCAGTATGAAATCATCCACTCACTGCGCATAATTGTGTCTAGTTGCTCCCACTTTACACATACTCTGACGATCAAAAAGTGTTCGGTGTGCAGTGTCTTATATAAATAACTAACTGCGCCCCGCGGCTTCGCACGCGTTGTTACTATGGAAACGTTTAAAGAAATTTTTATACCAGGGGAACAGATTTACGGGATATAAAATTTTAAGCCTATGTTTTATTCCAGTATTAGAGTTATCTGTATGCAAAATTTCAGCCAGATCCTTTCAGTAGTTTTGGCGTGAAGAGCTAACAAACATCCATCCACCCATACAAACTTTCGCATTTATAATATTAGTGTGATGTGATTGCCTTACTCTTTTCGATGAATATTCTAAATTCTAAAATCACAAAAAGTAGGTACTTGTACTTACTTGGAGATTTTACCTTTAAAACTTCTTGATTGGTGTATCTCCACCCTAATCCTGCATCATTCATTGACATATTCATTGGTATATTGATTAGCTAAATGATATAAAAGTCATTGTTTACCAACGCGGCGATAAGGACGTGACTTTAATGATGATATTCTAGCAAATAGTAGGTTAGTCATTGATGGTTGACCCTGTATATTGATATAATACCTACCAGAATAATTCTGATCCATTTTTTTAGTTTACATCATTTAGTTCATTTATTTATGCCACTGTAGATATAATATCTGTTATATCTGTAGCCGTCGTAGCATTGATATAATAATATATCAATGCTACGACATAATATATGATAGTAGCGTTGACGTTTTAGTAACAAATTAACAATAGAGTGAAAAAAAACCTAACTGCAATTTTAAGTAAAATCAGTCAAAAAGTGTATTTATTCGGTTTTACCACTAAGCCAACGATATGTCAATACACTTGATCTCGTTATAATCTAATTTATTACCTACTGATTAATTTAACTTAATTTTTTATGATTATTTATACAACAAAAACACAGTTTTTGAGAAGGAAGAAAGCACCCAAAAAACAAACAGAGATTCCTATCCAAATAATAACAAATAGTTGGCTGTAAAAGGGCAAAGAACGAATAATGTTTAAAAAAAAAACATGTCAAGAAATGTCATAAAAAAGCAGCAGTAAAACACTTTGTCAAATAGGTCAAAATAAACTAAAATATTGGTAGAATGGATCAGTCGAGCTACCTTCGTTTCGAACAGAGTACTTTTCAGTACTTTTCATCCCATAAATAAATTTCCATGGGAACTAAATAACCCTAGAACGTTTCCTTTCCCTAGAAACAACGCATGCGAAGCCGCGGGCAGAAACTAGTCGTCGATGTTAAAAAAAAACATTTTAACAAGGAAAATAAACAACTGCTTACATCATACAATATACAAGACTATGTGTGACGTAGGCATTAGATAAGGTGGGTTGGGGTTTCGGGACAACCAAAACTCAGTGATAACGTAACGCACTTGCCGGAAACGCGTCACGAACACAATCCGATATCCGTTCATACGTGAATGGGTTACGCAGAAATGAGATAAGTCTGAGATGAACTGATTAGGTAGGAGGAACCTAGAAGGGCGTAAGGGTGCGTTCCCAGGATCCCACTGTGTCGTAATCGTAACCATAAATTATGATCACGTAGCATCCATCTGGTCAAACACCTCCACTGGAACCAATGGAAGGAAGACCAGCGCAGCTGGTCTATTCCTCGTATCCGCCTGGTCATTGGTAAAAACTTAAAAAACGGTAAAGTCACAACGGGATGCTTACCATGGTTTGAGTTTTGAGCTGTGCGGTGGTACACTTCGTAGCAAACAACGAAAAATATGTACATGGATGGGTAAGATATCTGCATATATATCTGTATAATAAAAAATCTCTCGTAGCACCTTTCTTTATTATGTGATCATGGCGCATGAAACTGTGCCGAAAGCTGATAACTCAAATCATGGTAAATATCCCGTTGTAAATAACTTTAGCGTCAGTAACCATGGTGAATTAAATTTATTTAGAAATGTTCATCGACCTTTGGTTCTAGCTTTAAGCAGTCTACATACAGACACTAAATATTCGGCACATGCTACGTCGCAACTTCCTGTCGGAAGTTCATCCTCGCTGCCAAATAACGTCTTTGTCGAGTTCATTCACACTTGGGTTTCTTCCCCATACGTGTCAGTTTGGATTGGGTCTATAGGACATCTACCGATATCAGTTTCATCATCTTAAAGTAATCTACTGCTGGACATTGTCCTCCCCTAATGAGCGCTATAGCGGCTTGTCTTCAGCTTGGACGCGGCACTCAGTCTTTCTCAAGCCGTCTTAGGCGAAAATTCGATTTAAAATTACTAATGACAATAATTTCGAATGAGCTAGATTCAGAACAAGATAAAATTAGAGCATGAGTGGTAGAGAAGATCTGGAGATCGCACTTTACGAGGAGATCAACATAATCTGTTATGCAAAAACCAAACTTATAACCAGTGATTGGTTTAGCATTCTACCTCTATTGACTTATTTCTAAGAACAACGAATATATCCGTGAAGATTTTTGTTTGAAGATTTTTGACCCTAACATCAGTCACATATTAAAAAACAAAAAACTAGAGCACTACCTGTTATTTTCATATGTGAATCTCTAAAACCTGACGCTTTTCGACATTATGTCAATCTGCATTTTTGATTTGTATTAATCTGTATCATTATATTTTATTGTGCGCAGCGCAAAAACTGTTTTACCGATGTTAGTGCCATACGAAACTTTTCAAACCCTGTTCGTGAGAACTTGTAAGAAAAGTGGTGAGCATGTTTGCTTTAGATTATAAAAATCTGATCACGAAGCCACAAACATTCACCAATAACAATCAATCACTATTCCACACAAGTCCCTCCATTAGACCACCGAATAAAATCAATATTACTATTTACAACACGTGTTTCATTCATGTCATATTGACTCTTCCTCTAGAAAAAACCAGCCAGCAACAAAGTAATAAGATATTCTATTGCGATATATATAACCGTGGTTTTCGATTGTGTTTTTTTTCAAATGGTCATAACATTGTGGTGAAGTTCACACCAACATCCGGAGTGATTGAGTATGCGAGGGAGGTGGTAAGAAAGGAAGATGCTTGCTCCTTTTCACTACTTTTGAGTTATGATGACAAGAAAATGTTCGTAGAATTTCGAAATAGGTTTGCAGCGTTTGCACTACCTAACCAAAGAAACAAAAAAAATGATAATCATTCGAAAACTACAATCGAATTGACAGACTTGTGGCCTACGACAAAATTTCCTCTCATGTTCGTAATCAAATGAAATGCAGCTAATGGTGTCTATTCAGATGTCACCAAAACTAAATTTAACTAATTTGACAGTACTAAAACTGTCCCTATTCCATTTTTAGTTTATTTTTAGTCCTGTCAGATTAGTTTAGTCTAGTTTTGGCAACTGAATAGACACCAATGACCGGCAAAAATAGTATGCCTAATAATTATAAGTAATAAGAAAAAAATTGATTAAATATTTTTATTTGGCTTAAAAACTACCACAAATAACGAAAAGGTTTGTACATTTTCATTCTCGTATGCGCAGACCAACAGAATCTGAGGCAAATATGGCCGCCACTCAGTGTATTGCTAGATAGACACGGTGCGTCTACCCAGCGCTGTGAAGTTCCAATTCTTATTCTGAGTAGGGGAACTAAGATCTGGGCGGACATCTCGCATATGAGTGTATTGTGCATTATCCCCATGCCTAAGTCGCTGAGAAGCTCACGAATACAATTAATTTGACCAGCTGCATCGAATGAACCCACATACTTATACATGATATAAATCGAAAAGTAAAGCTGTTTTTTTTTCAAGATTTTAGCACGATTTTCGATTGTGGACTACCTTACTGTAGACATTTGTACTATTATAAGTTAGGTACCCTCTTAGAATAAAAAAAAGACGTGTGGCACTCGGGGACTGCCGCGGTAAAGCTATTGCAATGCCATCTAGAGGCGAGTTGCTGAACTAAAGAGACAAACGTCAAGGTTTTTTCGTTACGGAATTTCTGGATTCGGTCCCCGCGCTCAAGGCCCGCGATAGAAGCTATGCAATAGCTTAAAAATACTACTTGTAGAATAAAAATAATTTAATGAATCATTCTGTAAAGCAGGAATTGCAGGTTTAGGTTTTTGCATAACAGCAAATTAATTCTTACGAGCGCGGTGTGTTATCAACAAATATCACGTCATAAAGCACGTAACAAAAATTTTATAAGTCGTCAGATAAGGAATTTTTATGATGTCATAACATTGCCAAAAGGCAAATGATTGAAACGTACTTGATAAGAAAATAGAGTAAGGAACATTTTTTGTCGTTTATCCTGCTTATCGATACTTTGGTTTTCCTGTGACGGAATATTTCAACCTGAAAGGAAGTTGCTAATAAATTAATTGGTTTAACAGATAGAGTTCGCAGAATTGATAAAACACATACTTAATTAAGTATTAAAATATGAAACGTTTAGGTAAGTATCAGAGATAACAAAAATATATTATTAGGGAAAACTGGAAAAAAATCCAGAATTCCCCTCATCTTTTTTAATTCTACTTCTGCATGTACCTAACCTAATAACATTGTATAATAGAACCACACTCACAATTTGTTTTAGGGCAATGTGTCCCTTTATTTGTAACTAGCTGCGCCCAGCGGCAGTTGTTTCTATGGAAACGTTTAAAGGTGATTTTTATCCCACGGGATCAGATTTATGGTATAAAAGTAGCCTATGTTTGATTCCAGGATTAGAATTACCTGTATACTTAATTTCAGCCAGATCCGTTTAGAAGTTTTGGCGTGAAAAGGTAACAAACATCCATCCATACAAACTTCGACATTTATGATATTAGTGTAATAAATAAAAAAAAACTCTTTGTATACCGAAATAAAGGCGATAAAAATCTTCTAAATATATTCACTAGTGGTTTAATGTGTTCTCTATCTGTATGAAAATAAGGACTATAGTTTTTAGTGTCAGTTTAACATTAGCGATGCAACATGCACCACTGCAATTAGGTTAGTTTAGACGCATACGTGATTCCGTGACACGTGACGTGAAAACTCATTTTATGTTGGATTTCACGAACCCAAATATCTCTTCGCTACCAAAAATATATTTACTTACTTATTTAAAACAGTGATTGCAAACTTTGCAAAGTTAATATTTAGATAGATAGATAGATAGATAGATAGATACATTTATTGAGCAACACAGTTACAACACAGAACAGATAGGTATAAGTAGGTAGGTGTAACCATTATAGACTAGCGTAGTAGGTACATAATATAAAAAATGTAATGCTGTAACGATGCAGGTCAAAGGGTTCCACCTCAGCTTGATGCTACCTCGCATTAATGCAAGTTAGCGCTGGTTTTCAGATGGAACCTGTGGGTTTTACCATTTAGATTTTTCTAAACAGAAAATATGTCGTGGTGATAAAAAATAATTGGCAAAAAGGTGATGCAATTTTTAAGCAAGAAAGAAAATCTTCAAAAATCATTTCCTTGAGATAAAGTTTAGTTAAGTATCGATCTCAATAAGTATTCCATAATCAATATAAAAATCTCCCTAATTAAATTATTGTTGTCAACCGTCAAATAATTTATTTAGTTTTGTCTTCTATTGTCAAACAAAAACAATCTGACCATTGAATTATTAATTTACCATAGATTACGAACTACTTACTAAAGCTTGGGTTAATAACCTTTTTAAGAGGCGGAAGTTTGAAGGGAAGTGCCACAGACTACATAAATGTTTATGAGCGTTGTGAATTTTTTTAATGTCTATTTCGGTCTTTCGCAGGATATTACGTATTTTTGTTTGACTTTGATTAGAATTCGAATAGCGTTTCTTCCTGTTTTAAATTATACTAACGTTAAAGAGAGGCAAAGTTTGTTGGTTTGTAATGAAAAAATGGCTAAAATGGGTAGCCATAACAGTAGTGACGTAAGAATTAACCCTTTGACTCAGCTCGTGGAAGTTGTAATGGGGAGGCCACACACTTACTTAATGGCATGGAAAGTAACGAGGAACGAAGACACAGACACAGAGAGGATTTGTTCAGGGCGTTCTGGATGTTTATTAGTAGGTAAAATAAAAGAAAAAAAAACTATCTATGTAGTGTACCTATTGTATTATGTATATCAGTTATCTAGTACCCATAATACAAACTCTGCTTAGCCTGGGGCTAGATAATGCTGTGTGAATTGTCTAGCATTATTTATTATTATTACAGACGTATTGTGACAACATTACTATAATGTTTTTACAGACGTATACCAAACCAATAAGCAGCAACATTTTTTGTTTCTACTAATGAAATCCTGCATATCGTGAAAACTTAGTTAGAGCAAGGAGTCAATCTCATCAATCCGCAAAGATTTTCGCTACTTAGTACCCACTATTGTTGCAAATATACTTTTTCATGTATAACCTTAGATAAGTTTAATGTAAGTACTTTCTTAACCTGAAATAAAAACTGTTATTATTATTATTACTCGTCATGCAGAATGTCATGCTTCTCGTCTTACCCACCGCTCCCTATTTTGTTGTTTTTTTGAGCGTGACTCAAAGGAACAAGAAAGCAATAGAAACGCGAGTTGCTGACCACACACTCACGCAGTCGCGCACGCGCAATACCTTTTCTTCGTCTTTTTATAGCATAGGTAAATAACAAGTGATTTATAGGGGGTATATGCATGTGACTTCAAAAAAGCAAATATATTTTTACGTATTCTCTATTGATATAGAAATATATCTGTTTATTTATATTTGTATTTTATAATGTGTTTGTTGTGAAATTTAATCCGGGTGATAAAAACGCTGCCATAATCCTTGCATTTTGTCACGTCACGGTTCATCGGATGTAAACTTGAATAGAAACTAGAAATTTTGCGGTTAAGATATAAAATATCTACATATTTTACTCGTATATCTTTACCGCAAAATTTCTAAACGCAACGCTATTGGCACACGAACCGTGACGTTATACTTGAACATTTTTGTATGTGCATGAAGTTTTGACTTTGAGTTGATATTCATCCGATGAACCGTGACGTGACAAAATACAAGGACTATGGCAGCGTTTTTATCACCCGAAACCGAGTGTAGTTTTACTTTTTGTTTTGTACCTTAATAATTAAAAAAAATTTGGCTAGCCAAAAATTCTTGTATAATCTCTAGTTGGTTGCCCTAAACAAATAAAATGAAAGATTATCCAGGTATCGCGTGAGTAAAACCGCGGGAGAATTTAGTTTTACTAAAGTTTTATAGTTTAACGTTCTATGGTATGAGTTGGTTAATGACGCTAATGAGTCGTTCGTTAACGTCAAGTTTGTCTGTCGTGACTTTCGGGTTGATTTGTTCCCGCTGGTAATTGAGTCATAAATGTCACTCATTTACTGACAAATTAAGTCAAATTAAATGGGTTTCAAATATATTTCTAACAAAAAAAGCAACATCAATTATATATTATACCTTTGAACGAGCAATTCAATTCTTGTATATAATAAATAATCCGGATCTCGAAAACGGCTCCAATGAGTTTCATGAAATTTAGTATACAGGGGGTTTCGGGGGCGATAAATCGATCTAGCTAGGATTCATTTTCAGATAATGTCGTTTTATTATGTTTTCAATTTAACTTTATCGTAATCAATTGACTCTTCCTGACATCTATTGGCGAATAGTAATACTATTTTATTCGTGTTTTCAATAATCAACTTTATCAAAATCAACTTAAGAATTAAACTGAAAAATATGACTCTTCCTGCCATCTATTGGCGAATAGTACTACTATAATTTCTAATAAGCACAATTTACCAAAAAAAACCAAGCAAAGCTCGGTCACCCAGGTACTGGTTTCTAATGCCATGGACCAAATTGGGACCACTTGGGAAGCACTTTTGCTAGAAAATTTGCAGATATGGTGACAAATGCAGAGATTCATTGTCATAATACTTACTAGAAATAAGGCGAACGCAGTGTTTGCTCGGATTTAATTTCGTAAAATTTTGAAAAGCTTCAAATGTATTTCTGTAAAATTCATAACAAAATACCCACAAAACCTGTCATTGAATAACTGAAATATCTTAAAAACCTACCTTATTAAATAATAAAAATAATCAGAAAACAACTGAACAATAATAATAAAATAATAATAAATAATGTTGGACAATTCACACAGCATTATCTAGCCCCAATCTAAGCACAGATTGTGTTATGCGTACTAGATAACTGATATACATAATACAATACACTACGTAGATAGATATTTTTTATTATATATAGAAAACATTCAGAACGCCCTGAACAAACCTGCAGATCGTGCACACATTTGTTTCGAGGCGGGAATCGAACCAACAAAATAGGGACATCATTTAGGTACAATAAAGCCATTATACCTTTAGTGACGGTATGCATCCTCAGAAATTTGGTTAGCTGCTTTCACAGCAGAGGAATAACGTCATAGGTTATTGTTAAGTTATTCCAATTTGCAGATAATAAATGTTATTTAAACTGACTTATTTTTTTATTTATCACTAGCTGTGCCCCGCGGTGCTACCCGCGGTTTAAGCCTATCTTTTAATCCAGGGTATCAACTACCTGTATACCAAAATTGGTCCAAACGTTTGAGTGTGAAGAAGTAACAAACATACACACACACTCACAAACCTTCGCATTTACAATATTAGTGTGATTGCTACAATAAGGGATACGCAGGTATGAGGTCATTCTTGGAGTGGTACGCAGCAAAAAATAATTGGGAACCACTGTTATAAGGGATTCTGAAATAGAACTCCGCTGAGTAATTCTATAAGATTTCCAAGTTCATCTCATGAAGGAACCCTGTCTAGCCGTAGATCATTTAATTCGTGATAAATAAATCATAACAAACCTTTGTGTAGGCGCGCGGGCGCCGGTGACGTCACCGCCAGATGACCAATCGCGGCCTTCGCTCCTTTTACGGACAAATGATTTTCACTCTATTTAAAGCTAATCAGGTCCTTGTAAATTAATGTTATGCTAAGATCTATGTAAATGTTTATTTTTTTATTCAAAGCAACAGCTGTTTGACATTTTGATATAAATTATTTTAATTAATAGCCGTTTAGCGGGCTTAAGTACGATGTGATTTATTTTGATTTGAATACCAGCTTTGATTTGGCTGCCTACACAAACGTATAGTTACTTTTGTCGTTGTTGAAGTTTGATTTATCAGACAACCAGCAAGATTAAAAAAAACAATACTGAATTTAGATATAAATCTAGGCGATAATTATATAAAGTTCAATGGCAAAATAAGCGAAGAGCGTGAAAGAAAATTCATAGTCTTTGGTCACTTGGCTGATTAAAAGACATAAGTATTGAAAAAAAGTTTAGGTACAATATCTTAGTTTTACAGAAATAAATATGCTCGATAAGAGATCGAAACGCAAAACATTTTCGACAAAAACAAAAAATCGTGAAAAAAGAAAACAGTATTTTTATAGATAAACTGTAAAAACGTCCATAAAACAGTACTTCCATAAACAACAGAAATAAAAGAATGCCAATATAAATCCCTTGCGAAGAACAATATTCTTCCGATACATTCGCAAAGAATTGCCCTCTTACATTCAGACCGAGATATTTTCGATACAACTTGTAAACAAACCGATATTCAGGTTCATTTTATGTGATATTTATAGACATTTAGCGGACAACATAACATCCGCTAAAAGATTGATTATACGTCTAAAATCCGTTAGCTTTATAATAATAATTTTTAGAATTGTGGACATTTGTAAGTGTTAACTCAACTAAGATAAGAAGAAATATAACATATATATGTAGGTAGGTACTAAAACTTATTAAATTACCAACACTAAATAAACTAACAACTCTTTTGTACTGTTCTGTCCACTAAGCTTTTGAAGAGCAATTTTATAGTTGCCCTTTACATTTTGGACAGTAAATTATATTCTACTCTATGCTATTATGCTAAAAATGTACGAAATTTTATATCATTATATAATATACAATCTTAATTTTGCTGCGAATTTATAGAGGTTTTTGTAAGTTTTCTCCTTTGAAAAATATTGATAGGTATCTATATGTGATATTGAACTCCGCTTAGTAACTCTATAACATCTTTATACCCATTTTACTCACATTGATTAAAATCCTATAATATCCAAAAAAATGTTGACTTCGACGGGAATTTAAAATCTTAGAAATTACTAATAGTGTGATGAGTCATCATTTACTTAGATTTTTGTTATTATATGTACGTACATTACTTAGATTTTTGAAAATCTAAGTATTGATTGAAATAGCTAAGTTAATGAATTTTTAATTAAACGTACGCTTATAAATTAAAATAGATACTCTTTTATACTAATAGTGAATGGCGAGAAGTATCCCTTTTATTCTGATTTAAACTTTAGGATTTAACCCACGGTTAGTTTAAAGTCGTGTGCAAAAGTCCGCTGTCAGTCCGCTCGCTGTTCACAACCTATGTAAATGACCCTTCCCATCGGGTGTTAAAATCGGCTCCCGTGTGGGTGGCTGACTAAACCTCCATATTTGTACATTTCGTCTCTAAAACCTCCGAAATAGGAGGGGAAGCAATTAAAACGTGAGTTTTTTTGTCCATATCTCAGCTCGACCATTTTTGGTGCTGCTACCGTGTTTGACAATAGAGATGGTACAGTTAGTTAGGCGGTTTTGGAGGCTTTCTCTTGTTTTTATGAATAATTAGTTTATGTCCTCGTGTTATTGTTATTCTGTTTTGAAATAGGCCTTCTAAGCTCTGCGCAAGTGCTTTGCAAACAATGGAAGCTTTAGTAACTTAATTGCTTGGAAATGTGACGGGAATCTAATGCTCAGTCAGAGCAAGGTTTCATAATATATTTAATGAAACCTAGTTCAGTCATAGTTCTATGCCTAAGAATAATTTGACTATAACTAAAAATTTGCAATTTTATATCATTTTTAAATATAAGATTTTATTAAAAAAATATAATATATCACACTAATATTATAAAGGCGAAAGTTTGGATGGATGTTTGTTACCTCTTCACGCCAAAACTATATTATATGTTAACTCATTCCTTTCCTTTCTTCTTTTAATGGCGTCTACGTCTGGGTTGACATAATTTCGCCAATGTCCGTAATATTCGAGTAAAATTAAAATATAAGCAACGTTGTTCGGTAATAAAGATAGATAAACGAAGTGAATTCTTCGATAAAATGTTTATCAAAAAGATATAAGAAAATTACAAAATTATGGGCAACGTTGTACGGTAAGGTTTGATCCGAAGATCATTCTCTCTTGTCATCTTCGTTAAGGCGCATACCCGAGCCAATCTGACAGCAATTCCTATTTTATCATATTTTTACGTTTATCAAAGGAAATTTTAAAAATCCTACGTTCAGTTTGTGGTATCTATTATAAGCTATTTTTTAATACCTATTTTATAATTTTATCTCATATAGTTTAGGAGGAGATGCAAAAATAGAGTTTGGTGGCCAAAAAGCGCAACATCGTATCTCTTCCTAACCTTTACAAAATGAAACTATTACAGAGAAATTAATAAACAGCTTATAATAGATACCACAGACTGAACGTGGGATTTTTAAAAATTCCTGCGTTCAACGTAATAATAAGATATTAGGTCCTTACATATGAAATTGGCGTTTTGTATGGGAGGAACAAAAAGTCGAATATTTTTTAATATAATATATTTAATTAATCAAAGTATGAACCATTATTTTCTATGCACTTTTGCCATCTTATAGGTAGTTAATTGATCCCTTTACTAAAAAAACCAGTCGGACGGGAATCAATAAAATCTTTGAAGGCGATTTGGACTGCCCCATCGGAGTTGAATTTTTTCCCTTGCAAGAAGTTATCCAAATTTCGAAAAAAATGGTAATCTGTTGGAGCAAGGTCCGGGGAGTACGGAGGATGTCTTAGACTTTCCAATTGAAGCTCTTCTAATTTAGTAGCCGTCTGTTGCGCAGTGTGTGGTCTAGCGTTGTCGTGAAGCAGCAGTGGCGTGGAGCGATTGACCAGCCTAGGTTGTTTAGCCGCTAGCTTTTCCATCATGGTTTGCAATTGCTGACAATAGACATCAGCCGTAATAGTCTGGCCAGATTTGAGAAAACTGTAATGAACAATACCGGCACTATTTTATTTTTTTACTTTATTTTATTTGTAGTGTTGTGTAGTGTTTAATAAATCATTTTCTTTCTTTCTTTCTTCTTTCTTTCACTAGTCCACCAAACGCTTACAAGTAACTTTTTTGGGGTTAATTTGCGCTTGGGGCAGGATTTGGCTGGCTGGCCAGGATCCAACCATTGCGCTGAGCGCTTCCGATTATCGTAAAGAACCCATTTTTCATCACAGGTAATGATTCGGTTTAAAATACCTTCATTATTGTGCCGGTTTAGTAATGTAACGCAGCAGTCGACGCGCGTTTGCCGGTTTGCTTCAGTCAATTCGTGAGGTACCCACCTTTCAAGCTTTTTAATCTTCCCAATTTGCTTCAAGTGAATTAAAACAGTTTTATCACTAACATCGCAGCCTGCAGCTAACTCGGACGTGGTTTGCGATGGATCCGCTTCCACAATAGCCTTCAACTCTTCATTATCAACTTGAGTCTCAGGCCGTCCACGGGGCTTGTTCTGCAGGTCGAAATTTCCAGAACGAAAACGTTAGAACCAAAAACGAACTGTTTTCTTTTGCAACACGACCGCCATACACATCATTCACCCTTCGAGTTGTTTCCGCAGCACTAGTGCCACGGCGGAACTCGTACTCGTAAATAATGCGATATTTTAAGTTTTCCATTTTGTAAAATGAGTGACGCAAACAGAAAAAAACTGAAGAAAAAAAACAAATGAATGACGATCATCGAAGCACAAATACATGAGTCTATAGCTGTACAAATTTGAATTTGGAATTCCTTACCAAAGAGGAGAAATTTGTGATTAAAGTGGCCAGTACGAAAAACGCCAATTTCATATGTAAGGACCTAATATAATAGTTGGGGGCGCCACTTTCGCTGGTGTATGGGCCTTAACTCATTCACTGAGACAATTCTTGACAGTGACGTGAATTCCATAGCAAAGCGTTACTCAAAAAAGCATAGATCGATGACTAAGCAAGAAAGCTTTGACAGTGCCGATAAGATAAGTGTCGCGTATTTGCATTTCTGACAGTTTCCAAAGGAAAGCGAAACTGAGAAAAAGTCGTCCCAATTATATGATACCTACCGATAACTGAGCTGAGAGTCTCAAGCGCATAATAAACTCGTGTAACAAAGAGTGTACATTGAATTTTTGACATAATATACTCAAATACCTACAGAAGACGAGGAAAATCTTAAAATAAGAGGAAAATCTTCATCTAAAAATAAGCCTAAACTAAAGAGTCCACGGACCAACTATGGAAAACGAACCATCCTGTATGAAGGTGCACAGGTTTATAATAACTTGCCTGAGTGGTAATATTAAAAACTGCTTATCAATGCACATATTTAAGAAAATCATACTTATGAAAAAATATGTTAGCAAACGGTACCAAATATTATGCTAAAATAACAAAAAAAACAAAACTTAACCTTTAGCTATATAATAACTAGTTAAGGTGTTAGCAAACGGTACCAAATATTATTCTAAAATAACAAAAAAAAACAAAACTTAACCTTTAGCTATATAATAACTAGTTAAGCTTAAGAATAATGTATATACATTCTCATTTAAGTAAACTGTGTTCTTTTGAGATATACAATTCTTTAAACTGAACTGATCTTAGTTTACCAGTTTTTTTAGTGAAAGTCTACTAATACTAAGCACCGTTGAGCAAGAAGATGGTATTTCAAGTTAAATTAGGCAACAAACCTGGCGAATCTGGATGAGATTGGCGCAGATCCGTGTGAAGTGGCCTATCGCGGAAGATGATGTTCAAGGTGACAAAAATATAAAAAAAATCAGACTGAAAATCCACAAACAACATCAACAAAAGCCAAACCGGAAAAAAACGCACTTTTCAAACTATAATAAATGAAATAGGCATCTTGCATACACAATGCAACAGCGTGCAGAATTATTATGACAGCAGCAGGCTGGACAATAGTGGGACAATGCCACCCACGGGTGGTTATTATGCACCATCCGCAAGGAAGTCCGGGGGCAAGAGGTAGCCATATTAATAAGGACGAGCTAGGTGCGATAGATTTATGGTGATAATTCTAACGAGAGAAATAGAGCGGCTTCTTAGAGCGGTTTATTCAAAGCTTATTAGTTCTTTAGTTTCACAGAGGCAGTCTGACGTGGTCTTACTGAGGTATTTAACTAGCTGTACCACGGTTAACGAAAGATTTGTGATGATAATATCTCACCTATACCGTGTCCATTTTGAATGAAGCATAAACGTAAACAAACCGCCCATACTTAACCTAAAATTCACTTTGTTGGCGAGTCCTTTTATACGTAATTTACATTACTTGTCGATTTTAGATCCTCCCTTCAATAAAAATTGCTTACAATTACATATATCTGAAACTCGACGCCAAGCAAGTGAGATTTTGTTATTTGTATCGTGGTTTATTTACTAACATGCTCCATGCTGGATGGATAAACCATAGGTACCTAAATTTTCATAAAATCCCAAATCGTCAATTCTTCTCATCTAAACTATGGCGATGAAAACGGTTGATGTATCAGTCTTGTCGGGTAGCTATTATAAAGCATATCTCTGATGCTGATGTCCCAACTGACAAAATCAGGTGTATTAGATAAACCATGGGTAAGTTAATTGAAACTTTGTCTTGCTGTGCAGCTATGCATATCAGAGTACCATGATGATGATGATGCTTCCAAGCCGATATCACCTACTGCTCATGCGTTTTTACTTAGACATAGAGGGCTTCAACAGATTATCATACGATATAGACGGTTTGTAACCTCTACTTCTTTTCGGTAATAAACACATAAAACCATTTTAAATTAATTCGCAATCCATCAAATTCATATTTCTATCGAAGAAAAACTCTTCAGAATCACGTAAATACAGCGGTTCTGTAGAAAACAAAATATGGCGGACAGAAAATAAAATTTCAATTCCAAGCCGCGTCTCCGTAAAGAAGGTTTACAAAGAGCATGTAGACTGCATCACGAAGATTTCCCAAAGGACTGCGCGACGCGCGTTGCACAGGGTAGGAAATTTCTCATATTGTAACTGTGAGACAGTAACGAAATAAAATAAGAGACACAATGTTTATTTTGCATTTATATTAGCCGACATAAGGCCCACGTTTCTTTGGCTGAAGAAAGCTTCCGCTTTTCAAGCATATTAAATTCATACTCTGCGGAACTTTGAGTTCCTATACTAAAAAAGCGTCTTACATAAGCTTCTTTTTTCTGTAGTAGCTTAACAAACTTGGGGAAAATAATGAACCTATCTAACATTGAAATAATCTTCAAAATCAAACACGTAGTTAAACAAGCGAGTTACAAATTGTATCTCGTTAGAATACTAATCCACTGAAGTTGTAATAAATGTATTTGACTAACTGTGGTGACAAACCTTGAAGAGATATTCACACTTTTAGTTTTTAGCAGCCAATTATGGAGAGCATCAATGTCACGCAGGTATATAAAGTTTCAGATGTAACATTGTATTGCTAACTCTCAATTTATTCAGCAAACATAAGCCAGGTTTGAGCATCTTGTTACTAAAATATGTGCATTAGCTGACTCAAGGAATCTTGAAAATGCGCTTGTAAATACTATTGGAGTCAACTCTGGTCGATCAACATCATTTAAGAATTAGTACTGAACTAGCCCGTTTCGGTTTGATATATTTCGATGAAATATTCAGGGTAAATATGTTTAGAATATATGAATGTAAAATCATCAATTTTGAAATTTACAGACCAAATCTTGCTAATGGCCCAACTTTAACATTCTAACTCCATAAAAACTTAGCTCTGTATTAGGTGTTTGTTTCGCAATTGCAGTATGCGAATGCTCGAGCGTCCGATCGATCAAGCGATGACAAATAGCGCTCACACTAGGCCCCACCAGTGAGCCGGCCACCATGGCACCTTCCCCACTAGCTGCGAGCGCCGAGTTTCCCACTTTCCCGGACCGCAGTGAAGTTGGCAACACAGCAGTGGGCGGAGCGAGGGCGGGCCTGGGAGTGCCGCAGTGCGCTTGCGCACCGACCGGGCGACACTACACGACGCGCTGCTTTCCAACGCGAGCGCAAACACTAAGTCAGACCACAGACATTGATGGTTCGCTACTTAAATTCGAATGCTCGAAAAGTCCAAGCTGTTTGTCAAGTATGAAAGTCTTGCTTGAGTCCTGATTGAGCCCCGCTAATGAAGCCAGCCGCCCAATCAAACAGGTGAGCTGGACGCATCTGTAATAAAGCGACTGACCTTTACCTGTACTATTTGTCGCTGCTCATGATTAATTCATGACTCCCAGTACAGCTTTTTGCTGCGTAAAGTGCGTATTGTGGACACAGAGCGTGGTAAATGCGACCTTATCACCCATTGCGAAGGGAAATAGTTTTGAGAAATTTTTCTCGTTGGTTCTTATGGTCGATATTGTAATTGGCAGACATTGTTCGGCCAGTATCGGCATGCCTTCGGGAGTAAAAACGGTTACGTGCGAGGAAAGAATCGATAGATTACAGTTTTTGTGGGTGCAGCGTGCACACTAGCCTCAACGACATTGTTCCCGGCGACGTCAATTAGAGATAATGATGAACTGTGTTTTTAAGGTTGCATGTCGCGATTGTTTTGAGATTCAAGGGCTTCAAGACTTTAACTGCTAGATGATATAAGTGCACTTTTGTTTGCTTTTTCAGGGGTAATAACGTGGACTTTTTATTTGCCGTATGCGGTGTCGGCGCCGCGGTTTTTGTTCTATTTACATGTGCAACTTGTTTCTATAACTCTGCTTCAAGTATTTGCTTGCCATTCATAGAGGCACCTTTGGAATTACGAACACATTTTGCATAGGTGTGTAGCAATTTCCAATACCTTTTGAAACTGTGTACATCAACATTAGTCAAATCCAGAACCGATCAAAACCAGATGTTATTTTACCGAATGGTCACGGAAAGTCTAACAAAAGAAACTGACCAATAGTACTGTAATAAAATTGAATGGTACCAACAAATTGATCCTCAGTGATGCGTGGTGCTCTACTAATCCCAGTTTCAAATCTAAATCTGCAACGAAATATACCAGTATTTCACAAAATGTTCACTGAACGCCTAAACGAAAGAAAATGACCAAAAGGTCCTGTTATAAAATTGGAAGATACCACGAATAGATTCTCAGAGAAGCCTGTTGCTCTACTAATGCCAGTTTGAAATCTGAAATCTACAACTTAATAGAGTAAGCATTAGCTCAACCAGTTGCCATATACAGCCGTAGCGAACAATGAATTGAGGACAAATCCCTCACGTGATATATCTCAAATGTCAAAGGAAACATGTGAAATGGCTCTGATAGAGATGTCGAACAAAGGTCGTTACGAGAACTTAGAAGAACTTGGTCTTTTAAATCTGTTCTTGATAATTTATGAGGCAGAAACTTTTAAACTGGAGTATACCTCAACCTCAACAGCCTGTATTCGTCCACTGCTGGACGCAGGCCTCCTAATAAGCGCCTTATTGGCGTCTATCTCATGGAGGGTAATGCCCACGCTGGGCATGCGAGTTGGGGATCGCAGTTTGGCGGTATAATTGTTCTGCAGGGGGCGCTGCTGCCCGGCCCCCGGTGAACATCCCTTAGTCGCATCTAACGACACCCACGGGAAGAGTTGGGGTTGTGCAAATTCTAATTTAATTGTAATCTTTTTTAACAAATTGTTAGTAACCGTACAGGATATTTAGAAAAGTCAATTCTATGAGCCCGAAAGCACTTTCCCCCAAATACTCAAACGCAAGTCAGGTTTAAGCTCGTCTCAAGTTGCGGATTTTTGACAGTTTTCAATGAAAAACTGTGTGTGTGAGACGAGCTTAAATCTGAGATGCGTTTGAGTATTCGAGGGTTTGACTCCTGTCTGTTACAATATTAAATGTAATTTTCTTTACTTTAAATGGTACTGTCCCTTTCATAACGATCGAAACAAAAAGGATATGATCATTATTGATGCTGTCAAATTAATTTAGTTTTTAACATCTTAACTGACATCATTAATCAATAACTAGACATAGCTAGAGAAGGAAAAAAATACCTAAAATACATAATACGTGGCGCGCGGAGCTCGGAGTGGCAACATCTCTGGTAGGACTCTGCCGTTGTTGTTTGGCGCTCTCAGTGTCAAGATCGAGTGGTGTGGTGTCCTGATGATGTCTCGTGGAGAGATGAAACTATTTGACGTCTTACTTTGATAAATGTTCTTTCATTTTGTATAAATGTATAATTTTGTGTAATTTGTCAAATTTTATCACAGAAGGTTTTTTCGCGGAACCGTTACTAAATATTTTCATTCTTATATTTGTAAAGAAATAGGTATGTAATATCATTTCTTTATTTTTAATTGTGGCGCCTTGAACAAAACGAGTGATTCGGAAACATTGCATCAAGCAGTTAGCTAGCTGTCATTGTTTGACAGCTAGCATTGTTTGACAGCTAGCAAACTGCTTCATAGATATACTATGTATGTCATTGTCACATCAAAAATGCTAATGGTAAAAGTCAGTAAAGTAAGAAAACCTAATGCCTAAACCAACAGAATATAAGGAGATGATTCATTTTGAGATAAGACAAAGGTTGCTGGAGTGCATAGATCCTGATCTAGTAGATAGGTACTTCAGAACTCAAGGTATGGGAATTCAGAATGTTTGTAGAAATTCTGATGATAGGATTTGAAGTAAGCATCGGATTAGAGACTATCGTTGATAATCAGATCATCATCATTATCATCAATTTATCGTCCTTTTATAGAGGTCGTTCTTTACCGACCTCACTAAAGCTATCGTATGAAATAAAGAATCGATAGCGACGATTTTGATTGGTATTTATATGGATCAGTTGAGCTACCTGTAGATTGCTTGCAACAGTCTATAGTTATGTTAATTGTTTTAAGTGTAAATACTAGTACTTTTTTAAGTTATTTCTTGATCATGGCGCATGAAACTGTGCCGAATCGCCTTGTACAAACCTCATGGTAAATATACCGTTGTAAATAACTTTAGTTTTAATTTACTTCTATTATTTGATTGGAATTTTGATTGCCATTAAAGAGGTTTATTTAAAAAAGTTTGATTTTTATTGGCCTTACCTAAGTTCGAAATTCTCACGTTTACAGGTATTAAAAAATTCCGATAGTTCAAATATCACATTCTTACACCAAAACTACAAAGGAAACGGAAACAAAACTTAAAAAGGGGAGTAATGATAATTTTCTTAGAGAAATCTACGTAACGCAGCATTAAATTTATCCTTACCTAACTAAAAGTTTGTGATCGATATTTATCCTTACCTAACTAAAAGTTTGTGATTAATACGCATGATTTTCAAAACAAAAACCAAACAACAAACCCAGCACATTCCAACCAAACGCAATCAAAGAATCCAAGCAAACATACCAGCAAAATAATTGGAGAGCAACTCTATCTAACGAATTTCTAATTTATTGTGTGCGATAGTATACACCAAGCAGTAAATCCTGGATCCTGCGCGCGCGCATCTAATCGCACAGTGGCGGTATCTAGCGGCGGCTTTGCGGACTAAGATGTAGAGTGCGCCGCCGCCGCCCGCGCCTGATTGCAGCTGAAATATTTCTATATGCGCTATCGTCGGCGCTTGCACTTGGTGCGATAACTGTACAGTACTGCCACTGGATAATTGTAGAAGTACCTAGCTTGTTTGTTTGGGTAGTAAATGTAGAATAGTGTGTAGAATTCGTGTAGAATTCGAACACTCATTCGTCATGCAAAAGAAATGTGTTAGAATTCTCACCAATACCACCACGGGATAGCTGTAGACCTCACTTCATTAATAATAAAATACTGACATTACCATCTATTCATATTATGCAAGCCTGTTTATTTGTAAGGAAACATAAAAACTTTTTTAAAACGAAGTTAGATATTAATATTGACTACAATTGACGAAATAGGAACAAAATAGTACTAACTACAACTAAACTGAAACTGGTTAGCCAAAGCCCATACCATAGATTGTCAAAAATCTATAATAAAATACCTGAATATTTAAAAATGAAGAAAGAGATACTGCCTTTTACAAAAAGATTAAATTATTTTTATTAGAAAAATGTTATTATTGTGTCCAACAATTGGAAACAGACAAACAAAAATGATATTTAAATTCTAGGTAGGTAGGTAGGTACTTTTGTATGACTGACAATTAATTTATAATATTTCATAAATGTATTTTAATGTTTTAACTATGTATTCGAACTCAAATTCGCAGTACCCTTCCAGGGTGCATGTACATAATTACAACTAATTCACTTAGACTTATGAATGAATTGTACATGTATGCAAAATAAATGAAATATGAAAATAAATAATAAGTAGAGCATATACTTTTTCAATGTTATTGCTCTCTCTGTTATAGTGAAAATAGTTGTTCTTTTTTGTAGTTATGTGTATTTTTTCTGTATTGTAGAGTAGCGTACGTGACGCAACGCAGTGGTTTCGACGGAAGATAGGTCTGCCGGTTGGCTACGCCCTCTGTTCATTTTCTTATACATATAGTAAAGAAATAAAAATTATGAAAATATAGGTAAGTATAGGTACTTACTACTAGTATGAGAAATTGTGTTACAGTTACATTACACCCCCGTGCCTCAGAAGATCAGGAGATGATTCATACGCTGCTAGTCACACTGATAATAAAAATAATAATAAAAATGCGATAGTTTGTATGCATGGATGGATGGATGGATGTTTGTTATCTCTTCACGCCAATACTACTAAACAGATCGGGCTGAAATTGCATGCATGCAGGTATTTCTAATTCTGGAATCAAACATACTTTTTCTTCCATTAATCAGTTCCCGTTGAATACAAATCACCTTTAAAAGATCCCATAGGAATAACACAGCTAGTGCTAGTTTTATAATTAGCTACATTTTTGAAAAACATTTCTCATACACAAATACTTTTAAAAGCTCCAGTTACTCTATGTGACGGTTGTAGTAACTAAAACTAACTAACAAACAGATTTTAAGTTTTGTATATTCCTGAGACAGCTGATCTTATTCTTCACGATCACGGAATCGCAACCACCAACCGAAAACCACCTGTATTCAAAGAACATAAAGCACATACTTGGTAAAAGCGTCGTCAAAAAGAAAAGCCGCAACTGGCGCCTGCTTATGCATGAAACGATTGTCCCACTGAGATTTGTGTATGGTCAGACTCAAAATTGTGTCGGAAACTGGTTATTTCTGGTTTACCGGCTCGGATATTAAGCGATTGTCCATTGGATTTGAGTCATCACAGATTTGCTACACAACTCTAGACCATAGATCGATTCAGCTCTATATCATAATTTGTAGTGAAAAGTATTTCATCTCATTCCGCATTCCAAAAATCCCCCTGTCAACACTAGTGATGCGCACCGTACGCTTATGATTTAGCGTGTCGATATCGATTACTGTGCCGACTTGCGGCGCGGCATCGATAAATCGACAAGCTCACTCCTCCGCAATCTGTGGCTCTGTCGACACTGAACTAACGAACACAGGACTTTCATTAACCGTTTCGATTACATTTCTCAATGTACAAGATATTAATGACTTTTATAAACAAGTTACAATAATTGTTTTGGTAAGAATACCTCACCTGAACGCTGCACGTGTGTTGACTTACCTGCAAATAAAAAGGTTGTTTAATTTATGATTTTATAGGCCAATAAAATTTATTAAATGCTTTTTAATGAAGTTTCTTAGTGTTTTATGTGGTTTATTGTCAAATTCAAAGGTAAAGACGGACACATTTCAATTAAATACTACGGTTAGTTTTAGATAGCTATCAGCTGTTTTCATAATATAACAAAATTGTGCAGGTAAATTGCAAAAGTTTTCGAAGTATTTTCCAAATATAAAAAGTCAATTTGCATATAATTTGAATATTGTCTGTATTGAATAATGACCATAATAAAGATATACGGCCGGCGAGTAAATAAATAAATTGTCTCATGGCATCGTGGTAAATATGGTATAACGGGGTCGATTAAGGGAAATTTTGGCGCGAATATCGGCGGCCTGGCGGCGCCTTTGATGTTTACGCGCAAAGTAAACGTGACGCTCATCGCGCCCGTAATTGACCACAGTTAGGGATGTGCTTTTCGATTGTAGTTTATCGATTAAAATAAATTGAGATGCAAAGGTTTCAAATATTAGAACTTAGAACAAAAATAAATGCGTATGGTGTAAAAATTTGACAATTTGTATTTACAACTGAGGTAACACTGAGGAGACAGAAAATTTCAAACAGCGTCTTGTCATTTTATCTACACACATCTACAAAACACAAATGAAAAATAGAATATTTTTCAAAATATATACATATATTTTATTACAAACAGAGTTAGAATTAGAACTTTACTTTGTCTCTTGTTCCTGAGTGTGCAGTGCAAACATAATTGAAAACAAATAAGCACCCATTTCTTTAAGTAGGGTGGTACAATAAAGCAGTAAACCACCTAAAGCACACGAGTAATATCATAAAACAACTCATACATACTCCTTACATTGTAATCCGATCGATAAATTAAATAACCGATAAGTTCGATACATCACTACGTACAGGTCGATAATTATGGATTGTACATTTTGTTTCCGAGTCTCGGTGCCCCCCGGGCGTAACTCATAATTCTCTTTTTTGTTTTTTTCTCAACAGTACTTTCTTTTTAGGAGCGTCTTCGTGAAAGCACGGTTGGATGAAAAAATAGGTCAGGCGTGTTCAAGCTTACGCTCAGTGGGTTCTGTAAGCATTTATGTTGAAGCTTTTGAGTGCAGTGGGGGATGATTTATCCGTGGTTCAATATTGAATGTTTAAGTTTGTTGTGTGTTCAGAAGAATGGCGTTTTTCTCATTTTTATTATTGAAACTGTTTGTAGAATGGGGAAACAAGTTACAGGAAGGTTATTTTAAAACCAATAATGTGTGATATCATCAATTGATTTAAAGGGCTTAAATCATTTGATCATTCGATTTGAACACATTATTATTAGTACTATTGAACGGGTATTTAACATTTGGTGATATCACACATACATTGAGTGATAGTATCATCATGACATTCCATATTATGACAATTGTATGTACGAAACTTTTATTGTAATTCTGTTTTCTTTTAATTAATGTAATTGGTTTCCTACAACCGTTTTAATTTGAATAAAAAAATATATAACGACATTATAATTATCGCATTTTTATGATCTTGAAATCTCTTTAGAACCCTAAAAGTATCTAATAGTGATGTACCACCCGATCACCTATCATCACCAGATTGTTCTAAATACTGTTATCTCGTCAAATTATCACCTTGCATTGATCGAGTAATGATGTTTTTTGTAAGCGCTTCCGGATCAAATTATAATGGGTATGTTTGTTTAAATCTATTACGATCCAGGGTTGGATGGACTTTGGTGCAAGTCGTAAGCTTTGGACGAGTTTACCTGGTCTATCCTTCAAGGTACAGACAGTGCTATTGAGCAGTGCTGCTAATCTTGGTAACAACTGTTCTTTTTTTGCATGGTTCTCGGTCTATTTATAATAATAAACTCTCCGACATATTTACCATGATTTGAGTTTTGAACTACCCAATATTTTTAACCGACTTCAAAAAAAGAGGAGGTCATCAATTCGATGACCTTTTTTTATGTTTGTTACCTCTGAACTTTTGACTGGGTCCGATTGTCATGATTCTTTTTTTATATGGAAGTTGGTGATTTCCGTGTGGTCCCATTTTAATTTTGTTCAGTTCTGACTACGGAATCCATGAAAATTCATGAAAAAACTAAAAAAATTAAAGTCGGTTTATAGTTTTTTAAAACAAAATTAATTATGTTCCAAGCAGTGCAATTGAGCAGTGTTGCTAATCTTAGTCACAACTGTCCTTTTTTACATGGCTTTTTTCACCCTTTATAATAATAAACTCATTTACAGCGGGATATTTACCATGATTTGAATTTTGGGCTATCCAAAATTTCGGTAGTTTCATGCGCTGTGAGCACGGAATAATTGAATTGAAAAGCAGAATTGAATTGGAAAGCTCAAGACTCAAATCATGATAAAACGTTGTAAATGACTTGTATGGATTTAAAAGTTTTGTCTCCCTAACAAGTTTAGTCAAGCCCAAGCACTAGATATATCTCTACGACATACATATATACATACATATGTATGTGGTACTTATACTTACACTTTGATGCCCATGTTTGTCGTCGTTTCCTCTAGTACGGTACCTAAAGGAACCTAAGTCTAGGCTGAGGCTTAATGGGACATGGACAAAATTAATCATTTTACTTAGCAATTATGGAATTGGCTTCATTTGTAGAACCACTGTTAGACCTCTATAAAAAGTTTAGTTTTGAATTAAGGTTCCAAATTCACCGTCACCAAAAGGTTTTTAATCTATTTTATAATCACAATAGTCTTTTACTTAGAATTTTAACGCCACTTTGCGCTTTTATCTTGCACCATTCGCACCAATTTCAATGAATGACAAATAAGAATAGATGATTACACAGTGCGCGCTCAACGATCGAGTAGGTAATTGATGCGCCGATCAATATCTGTTATAATTATCGATTTTTGTTTCATCGATCGACCGATAGGTAATGATGCGTACGGTTAAGTTGATATAATCTCTAATCTTCACACTTACTACTTTGAACGATCATGGCCTTTTAAGCACCAGCTATGGGAACTATCGTAGCGATTTAGAAAGATTTACAAAAATATAACAGTTAATGCCCATCCCCACGCTGGGCAAGCGGATTGGGAATCGCAGTTAGGTGGAAGATTTGTTCTGTAACGCTGCTGCCCGCCCCCCGATGGATATCTCTTATTCGTCTCTTTCGAATCCCACGGTAAGAATTGAGGAGGTGCAAATTCTAAGCCAACACCACAAAGCTATTCATTCGCTGCAATACTTTTTATTCCAACTTTATTATTCCATTACATTTTTTGGATGCTGTCTTCGCCTATAATTGACATGATTTTTACTAAGGCAACTCTAAGCAAGTTTTTGCGTACACTATGTTGGTGATCCTTAAATAAATAAATACAGGTAGAAAGCTACATTAGAGATTGCTTTAAGTAGAAATTCCCTTTGTAGCCTTGGTGGGCTTTGTTTACTTTATGGATGTTTAGATTCTTCCATAACGCTGATACAGGATAGGTTTACCATGAATCTTAGGTTGTTCCTAGAATTGACAATGAACGTAATTTATCGGTAACACGGTAACGCTAGATTTTCTAAAAACTAACATCCGCACTTAGAGACGTTAATGTTTACTTAAATTAATCATTAAGTAAAGTCATCTTTTAATCTTTACTAAGTGATAGAGTCAGTTCAAAAAGAGAAAAGTCGTGGCGTTACCATGAAAACCAACACTTTTAGTGGTACTGCATTGACAAAGCAGTGTTTTCAACGCAAAAGAAGTAGTCAATTGGCACACGAGCGCCCTCAATTCCCACAACTATTTTCTTTTTGAACAGGTAATTATTAACCTGAGTGTGACTGTAGAGCCTATAGATATTAACTATTACCTAAAGGTGTTGACCGGATGTCCCGTGATCAATTCAGTGCTTGCATCTGTCGCGTCAAGGACATAAATCCCGTCATCTTCGTGTCAAAGCCTTAGACGAGATAATGAATGAATATATCATTCTAGAGGATTGTGTCAGCTAAAGTATTGCGTGGGAGCTTTTTTTAGTTGAGAAATGTACACTCCCCTTATTCATAATAATAATAATCATAAAAATATTTATTTTTCTCTCACTGCTACTACATATTGCGATATGGGCAGTGAACGTTGATATGCAACACAGTAATATTATAAATGCGAAAGTTTGTATGGATGTATGGATGGATGGATGGATGGCTGGATAGATGTTTGTTACTTCTTCACGCCAAAACTACTGGACGGATCTGGCTGAAATTTTGCATACAGGTAATTCTAATCCAGGAATCAAACATAGGCTATTTTATCCCATAAATCAGTTCTCGTGGGCTGAAAATCACCTTTTAAAGTTTCCATAGGAAAAACGCGTGCGAAGCCGCGGGGCGCAGCTAGTATACACACCTGCGTTGTGAGAGACTGGTGCCTGTTATAGGTTTATAGAACACCTGTAGCACTGGTCACCAGTGTACTTATTCAGAGGGAGGTAGTTATGTAAGATTGCTCATAGTATCAAACGAAGCAGAGAGAGTTTTACACATGTTTAAACTAACGTAATTTACTAACCTAATGAAGATAAAATTATTAACATAATAGTCCGCTAACTTTAAACAGCTGCTAAGTAGTGTTATTTCTGACTCTGACTTATGGTTATGACAATAGAAGAAGACCTTAGCAAACCTATATGAATATGTATTAAAATCCACAATAATTTAGGTACAATAATTTTTCACGTAGTTATTTCTTTGCAATTATAGTATTTTCCTAAATAATGACGCACGAACAGTTCCATAACGACTTTTCTCTTGTTAAATTCACATTGCTGCTGTTTTTTCGGCCAAATAACCTACAAACCTACATCTCTTCAAGACAAGAGTAAATAGGATTATGTACTTATTTTCTAGACCTTCGTTGTAACATTGTCAGTTTCCATCAATCAGGTGAGATTGCCGTGAAACGAAGGTCTAACAATAATATAAGAAAATGTGCTTAGAAAAGGACGAAGGAAGACTTTTGAGTTTCTTCAAAGCATGCGATACGATGGCTACATACCTTTACACCTGTTTCTAGGGTAAGAAACATGTCCTTTCATAGTAAAATCGAGTTCTGGTTAAATTAAACCGCGATTTACAAACCAATATATGAAATAGACCTAAAGTTTAAAAGCCGTTAGTGTTGTGAATGTCTTTGTATATATCTCAATCGATGATCGGCTGAGATATATGAAGTGCTTTAGTCGACAGCAAGTTAAAGACAGGTGTGTTGATGTGTTGATGTGATGGGAGTGAATTAGTCAGAAGGCGTAGCCAACCGGCATTCGATATGAAGCAAATCGAAAACAATTGATAGATTCGTAGGGAACAATTCTAAACAGATCACGTGACATATCTAAGGCAAATGTCAAACCCATACATTTTTGTGCTTTTCTACTATCGCTTTAGACATCGATTGTTACATTTGTCTAGGCTCTAGGGCCTAGACAATCGAGTTTTTCGAATCTTTTAATTGTTTTCGATTCGCGTCATAGCGAATGCCGGTTGGCTAGGCCCTTTTTTTAAATTTGATGGTTTCAAGATCCGTTTCCTCCGGAACCAGTATTTGTACGCTGCGAACATTTGTTCTGGATATTGTACAGGGTGACACAGAAAGGGTGTAATAAGCGGAAAGTTGGTAATTCTGTAAATCGAGAGGGGTCAACGTTAGTTCTAAGACTTTAAATTACGCACATTGATTATCTTGTTTAAAAAAAAATTACGTCTAAATGAGACGGACAATACAAAATACCTAAATGAAAAAAAAATATTGTGAATTGTTCAGCTTTATTTATTACATATCTCAGTGGATGATGGTTTGTATATATCTCAGCCGATCATCGATTGAGATATATACAAAGACATTCACAACACTAACGGCTTTTAAACTTTAGGTCTATTTCATATTTTGGTTTGTAAATCGCGGTTTAATTTAACCAGAACTCGATTTTACTATGAAAGCCGTTGAATTGGATTCCTTTAAAAGTGTTCGCGTAAAACTTATTAATTCTCGTTAAGGGGAGGCGAGACTCTCAGATTAATTGGTATCGATTACCCAATTTAGAGGCCGTAATTAGAGAGGCCCTTAAAAACCGGGTGAAAATAGCCGGACTATTCAAAATAACTCAAGTACTACAAAAATAGGTTGTTTATTTGATGAAAATTCACCGAAATCTCTGGAAACATTGCTTATTCTATAGTAATAATAATAATAATAATAAACGTTTAGTGTGGAACAAAAACAGTGGTACATGGTTTTTAATGAAAACGATGCCATCTGCAGTAGTTTAAAAGATGAAAAAATGTTTTTTTTGTATATTTTTTTATGTTATTTCCAAATTTAATACATTTTAAATCCACATCCACATCCACAGCCTGTATCGGTCCACTGCTGGACGCAGGCCTCCCCCTGATGAAACGCCTTATTGGCGTTTAACTCATGGGGGGGTAATGCCCATAATCCCCACGCTGGGCATGCGGGTTGGGGATCGCAGTTTGGTGGAAGATTTGTTCTGCAGGGGGCGCTGCTGCCCGCCCCCCAGAAGATATCACTTAGTCGCCTCTTACGACACCCACGGGAAGAATTGAGGTGGTGCAAATTCTATGCCGCCGGCACCACACGGCATGCATCACACTCACATTTTAAATAGTGTTGGATAATCCACAGAGCATCATTTAGATATAACGACTACCTCTGTGTCCTGGTGGGTGAAGGTTCGCCTACGACGCACCTTAGTATATCAGTTATCAAAACACAAGCTCTGCTTAGCTTGGCTATATAATGGTGTGTGAATTTCCAGCATTATTTATATTTATTTATTTATAATTTTATGATCAGCGGCAAATGACTTCCCGCTAATTTTATTCCTATATGAACGCAGAAAAATATTGTATAATTCATGTGTAATATTTTAATTTAATATTGATGCTTGCAACAACATAAATCAAACCACCTTAAAATGTCAAACGCTGCCTAAAACATTCTTATGCCTAACAATATATACATATATTGTTCGCGGAGGAGGGCGCTGACTATGCTACACAGTTTTTAACTTTTGCGGTTGTCAGCCCACAATTATATACTCTATACTAAATCATCACCACCATCATCATTATCAGCCTATACTAGTCCACAGCTGGACATAGGCCTCCCCTAATGAGCGCTATAGCGCCCTTTCTTCAGGTTGACGCATCCAGTATCTTCCTGCAGTCTTTCGTAAATGATCATCCCACCTGGCCGGAGGGCGCCTTACACTACGTTTGCCGAGTCGCGGTCTCCACTCAAGAACTCGTTTACCCCATCGGTGTCTTCGCGGTTAATCAAACATTAAGTATATGTGGGCCGGTCATATACCGGCCCGCATATACTAAATGTTTGATTCCAAATAAAGACATTTGTATTTGTATTATATTTGTATACCGAGCATCGATTTAGCCGGACGAATAAAAGGGTCCGGCATAATCAGCCGCCGTCCAAGTCTTACAACTCTCTGCACTCGTTTCGATTGCATCGGTTTTTGGAAACAGTTCGATCGAGCATAATTATATTGTCAGCTACTTTATTACGCTGAGAATGAGATCGCATGACGCAAATATGTAACAATGTTACTACTATAATAATGTGCGCATAATTTATGAGCTTATGGTATTCTTTTGCAGCGCTGGACCCCTGTCTCTATGCAAGCCCGAGCCAGATGTTTTGTCAAGATTTGTCTAACATTATTATTATTATTAATTATATCTATATACAGGATGTGTACATATACACACCCTGTGTACATATTCACACCCTGTATACATATAAAAAAATATAAATGAATTGACGTTTGTTAGACTCACAAAAACTCAAAAACGACTAAACCTATTTGGTGGAACGATTTCGATTTAAAATATTTGTAGTTCAAGGAAGATTTGAAAGGTGATAAATATAAAAAAGTTCAGACAACTTTTATTGGCGGTACGAATTTCGGGTCAGCTAGTAAATACTTAAAAATATTAATGCGGACAATTCACACGGCGTCATTTAGCCCCAAAGTAAACAGAGACAAGAAAACTGATTTACTGTATAGATAAATAATAATAATAAATAATGCTGGACTATTCACACAGCATTATCTAGCCCCAAGCTAAGCAGAGCTTGTGTTATGGGTACTAGATAACTGATATACATAATACAATACACTACATAGATAGATATTTTTTTTATTATATAATAGAAAACATCCAGAACGCCCTGAACAAATGCCTGCAGAAATGATTTTGAAAAGCAAAGAAAGAATTACTTTTAGACGAAGTTTAAAAACTAGTTGGTTAAGTTTACTCTCCGGGTAATTTTCGTAGATCGAGTAAAACCTTTTCGTAAGATCTTCGTCGGTTTACCTAGATAGGAAGTTCGAGCTTCGGTCCATTTTCATCTGAGTTAAGCATGAGTTGTGCATAGCTTACGAAAACTACCAAAGTCATTTAGAAAGGTATAATAAATAAACTCTAAAACTCAAATCATGGTAAATATTCCGTTGTGAATGACTCAAGTGTCCCATACATTTGCATTACCTGATAGAAAGGAACTCATTTTGTAGTGTACCTGCGATCTAATAATTTCCTACGAACTTTTTATTTCATTACGGATGTAAGCGGGTTAACTACGAACCTTATTTGTGTTGGAAGAACATCAACGCTGCTCGAAGGGATGCGGTACGCGCGCGTCTAGAACCGCACTCGCCTGAAAATGACCCTTGTTGTGGAATGAAACGTTGGTGTTCTTCCAACATCAATAAGGTTCGTAGTTAACCCGCTTACATCCGTAATAAATTTGTCAAACTACGATAGTTTTTATAACTTTTTATTTGTTTAGCGGCCTTTGCAATAATTTGCCACCTCCTCCATAAATTAATTCTGCCTAAATTACTCTTGGAGCGCTGTTTTTATTTCCATAGAAAATAAAGTTAACGGAAGATTTGTAGTAAACAGTATGGCAGTACACACTCAGCATACAGCTCAGTGGTAGTCAACGGAACATTTTACTCGTTTTTATATTGTATTTTGCAAACCCGTACTAACCCACTCAGAATCACAGGATTAAAAGGATTTCAACCCGAATGAAAATAGCTCTCAGTTAGAACCAAGCGTGATTAAGCGTGGGGAGTTCCGAGTTGTAGACAAAGTGGGGCGAATCGGGACGAATGGGTCGCCACGGGGCGCGGACCACACAGTCTAGACCCCCCTTAATTACCTATTAGAACTTGGACTGAAAAATCTAAAACTTGCAAAGAATGTCACTGTTGTTTTTTAACATCGAGCTAAAAAGGTAAGTAACAATTTAAGGTTTTTATGTTAACTTAATAGGCAACAATATTATCTATGTACCAAAGAAAAAAATATATTATAACTAGTTTATACCTGTGGCTACGCACAATACATGTACTTTCTAGGGAAACGCGTAAAGGTGATTTTTATCCCACGGGAACTGATTTATGATATAGTAGCCTATGTTTGATTCCAGGGTTCAAATAACCCGGATGTAAAATTTCATTTCGACCCGATCCGTTGAGTGGTTTTTGCGTTAAAGAGTAACAAACCTTAATCCATCCATACATACAAACGTTTATAAAAACGTTTATAATATTAGTAGGATGTGATGTATTACAAAATGTACCGAAGGGTTCAACGAAAGAAGGTGGTATTTTTGTTATAATTTTTATTAAAACGAAATCCTGGTGTTATCTCAAGATCTCTTAACGTAAATTTGTCAACAAACGCGATCGTTATGCAACTCTACCTCTAAAATGCTACCGTTTTAATTGTACCTTAAAAATACTTTAATTGGCGGCAAAATTTTAATTTACAAGAAACCTGTAAATCAGAGCAAACTTTCATTAGTCGTAAATTCACGATTTTATTATATTTTACCGAATAATTTCACTTTTAAAGTGCCGCTGATATTGTAATTATCGAATTTTAAACAGAAACTTGTATTTCAATAAAATAATTTAAACAGTTAGCCGAATCGCATGTAGAAAACAATTATGCGAAACAAGGCGAATTAAAATTTATAATTTAGTGCAATCCATAAATTTATTTCACAGCATGGGTGTGTAAAACTTTTATAAGTCGTTAAAAATAAATTTTAATATTATTTTGTAATTTATTGACGCCGTTAAAACGTTAATTACCTTCGTTAATTTTCAGGATGCGGAAGTACCTACTTTTTAAATAAAATAATAAGTGAAGGTACCTGCCTACATTGTAAGATTTTTAAATTGTGGTCAATCGAAGGTCTATTGATTAATAAAAGAAACTCAACATGTGGCAATGAGTAGTTAGTATCTATCTAATAAGTTCACAGAACGTTTTCTATTTGCACAACTTTTAGAAAAAAACATTATCGTTTGCCACATGAAAATGCATGGCCACCTCCATAAGTTATGAATGTGGATAACACTCACAAACCCACTTATAACCTACCTTAGTCTTCTTACCATAGTCATCACAATCGATGAGGAGGATTGTAGATGCATGCAATTTTTTTTTTCCATTTTCTAGACGAAAATTGTTATTTAGTAGGCAAGTTCAATTCCCGAACGAAATTCAAATTGTAGGTACACACTGTCTACATCGCTCTGAAGAAAACTAAATCAATCATATTCGGAAAGTGTGTCTTTATTGTAGCAAAAACAAGTCAAAAAGTTAACTAACCTATAGGTGCGTCAAATTTTCATAGTTTTTTTTTAGCTGTTTATCCATGGATCACAAAGATTCGGGAAATAATGCGGAAACGTATCTACACCATAGCCAGTCACCGATTTCAAAATACACTGTAACAAGTCGTCAATGTAGGTTACCTAGCAATTTCCATATTTTCACGGCATCCTACGTAAGAAAGGTTTTTCCAACGCTTTTTCAATCCATTAAAATTATTCGGTAAATTTCCAGTAAATTTCGCAGCATCAATTTCAATTCTCTCCGACGGAGTAAACAATCCACGCGACTGACAATTCGAATTTAATTTTCACGTAATTTCAGGTCCGCATAATTTTATTCGAAACGAAAATGTTATTTATTCGAAAATGGCTGCCTGGCGTGCGTGGCGGGGCGAGTAAACGTCGACTTTTTCGACACGTTGTCGCTTAGCATAATAGTAAAGGAGATAACCGTGATTAATATCTCTAAAAAAACGTCTTCTTGGTGTATATTCAGATGTTGCCAAAACTAGACTAAACTAATCTGATAGGACTAAAATGATGCCATCCTTATTATTTTGATCGTTATGACAGGGACAGCGACATTTTAAGTCCTGTCAAATTAGTTTAGTTTGCCAACGTCTTAATAGACACCATTGTCTCTGTCTTAAAGAAGGCCCTCTGTCTTAAAGAAGATTGACCCTTTTAATATTTTTATATTCACACACACATACAATCGTAGTTTTGACGAATTCATTACGTTGGTGTTCTTTTAACACAAATAAGGTTAGTAGTTTATCGCATACATCCGTAATGCTAATGACGCTTGACCCTGTTCAGCAGTTTTTGTTGATGACTGTACTCTTCTCGAAACGTAGTTTCCTTTTTCACTTTTAATACTTATAAGAAACACTTGTCAAAAGGCTTATCTAGGCCATATAGGCCATATCCCTTTTCACCATCATCATCAACCTATTTGAGTCCACTGCTGGACATAGGCCTCCCCTAATGCTCTGTCTTCAGCTTGCCACATCCAGCATCTGTCCGTAATATTTTTTACCTATTTTAAAATTAATTTTTACACAGACAGAAAATCTATCCAGGTTATATTTTTCATAATAAAATCCGAGAATTAGGAACGAATCATCACATGCAGCCATTTAGAATGACGTGTGGAATCGACCATCAGCTCCTAAACTTAGATGCCCGTGTGGATGATATTGTCCAATATCTCACCAGCCTATATGCAGTCCCTTTTGATGTTATTATTATTTGTTCAGGATAGGTGTCATCTCAAACAGGCTCGGGGAAATGGGACTAACGTATTAGCATCTTCTATTTTCGATTCAATGTATTTTATCCACTTTCGTATCGTGTCACATTTTTCAAGGAAGTAAAAGAGACAGCTCCTTTCTCACAACAAACTTGGGATTTGGAAAACTGTAGACAGGGCACTATGGTGCTCATAAGGAGGGGGTGGAGGGGGGAGGTTATGTCCAGCACTTTGATGATGAGCATGATGAAGTTTAGAGAGGGTATGATTTTCAAAGTTGAGAATACATGCGTACATTACGCATCAGTACACGTAGGTACGTCCACTGGTAAACATCCACAGCCTCCCTCAAAACAACACGATAAAAGGGGTTTGGCATAACCACTATGTCAGACACATCAAATTTTAATAAAATATTCGTCAACGCCTATCACACGTCACAGAAACCAATAAACACATTGCATAACACCGTCCATATCAAGATGCAATATTCACAACAGGCTAGTTAGTAGGTACGCGATTATTGCTTTATCTGTCACATGAGAGGCCTAATTAAAACGTAAATGTGGGACACAATTGGGATTTTTTTACCGACTTCAAAGAAAAGAAGGTTCTCAATTCGAACGTTTTTTTTATGTTTGTTACCTCAGAATTTTCGACTGGGTGAAACCAATTTTGATTATTATTTTTTTATTTGAAGACTTGTGCTTTAAATTTTGTTCAGTTCTGAAAATGGCATCCTTAAGAAAGCCATATAATCGAAGTAATTTTTTTGTTAAAATTATGTGAAAACGATACGCCTAGGATTTCGTGTTCATAGAAAAGTGACAGAGCATACGTTTTTGGAACGGCGCGGCGTAAGCGCAAAAAACAAGTTATTGTTTAATTACAAGAAAATAACGGAACATATTGTAAATATTTGTTCTAATTTGATTCTATAATTTGATTGTTATTTTCTTTATTAAAGGAATACTAAGCAGGTAATTTAGCAAGTACTTACATAGCAGTAATAAATAAAAAATGTCAACCATAGCCCTTTCCGCAACTTCAATCCCCTTGCCAGATCCAAGCAGATAATTTGCTTACAATATAATCGGACAGAGATTGCGAGCCTCAAGGAAAGGGGTAAAAAGCGACCCATAGGAAGGGGCTATTATATTCAAATCACTTGGTAAAGGCAATTTATATGGAGTTTATTGACAAGAGCCGGCAACTGTGCGAGAAATTCTTTGAGAGAATGTCTTGGAGCCCGCCTAATTGAACGGAGACAATATTGTTAGGGTTTTATGCAGGCTTTTATATTTTTAAGCCGCTTTAGAAAGATTGCTTGCGATTTAATTTGAAAAAGTCTAGCCAGCTCGCATGAATTCGAAATTAAACTTCAAAACGCTCGAATATTTGAAATAGGCAGCATTCAGTGACGTTTTGAATTATTATGACATTCATTTTGATTGAACACAAATATTCGAAATAGGCAAGAGACATTTTGAATATACTTTTGAACGAACAGTTAAAACGTTTTGAGGTTTTTACCTTCACCAATAAATTTATAATGCAAAATAATAGATGATTTACAAAAGGTGGCCTCATCGCTAAAGCAATCACTCTTAAGCAACCTATGTATAGTTTATTCGACTTTTCCCATACAGAAAAATAAAAATTCTTCTTCCTTTGAAAATAAAGGTATACCTCAGTGGAAGCATCAGGAGAGTCGTCGATCAAAAGTCAAAGGTCCAGAATCGTAAGGTCTAAAAAGTCAAGAGATGCACATGTCCGATGATCCGATAAGATGGTATCTTTTCGGATATTGCTCGGCATAATCATATGCAGTTTTACGTAGGTATTTTTTATTTATTTTTGCTTTGCGAAGGCGTATAGGCGGACAACAATGCTTGATGCATGCTGATGCTTCTTCGAAGCGCTTTTTTGGGTCGGAGTTTCATACAAAATAATGGTTTGCGTAGGTGAAGCACTAAATAATCTTTTAAAATAATTAACTGATGTTGAGAACTGATACCAAGTTATGTCATTTTCACTTCATATTCTTTTGGGTTAGTAATTAGCAAACTGAAATGCATACCTACTTAACACTATTATTAAAAAAGATAAACCTAAACGCTTATAACCGAAAAAAACCGAGGAAGTAGCCCTGGCTGAACAGTGGTCGTTCGGGGAAATGGACGAACAAGTAATTTGAGTAGTGGTCGTCATAGGACGTGGCCGTAGTTGACCGGATCCTTTTCAAGTAATCCTAACTTAACGAATTAACTAACAACCTTCTTTGTGATGGAAGAACACCAACGTTTCATCTTTTGAGGAAGGACTTTAGAGGTGACATGTGATTCATCAAACTACGAAAGTTTTTGTAGTAAAATGTTAAATCATGACTGATTATTTGGGGAAGTGCAAAATTCAGTACTACACATACAAATAAAACGGTAAGGCGGTGACTCGATTTGGTGGTCAAATATGGCAAATTAGTTTCGCTATCATTTAAAGATCATAATGTTTAAAAAAAACTAAAACACTACAAACAAAACTATTTTTCATCCGATTATGTATGTAAAATTTCCATACGATCGGGGGCGTAGTTTTGAAATGAAGCGGAAAGTACGTTTGTATGGGGGCTAAGGTATCCGCACCGATCTTAAGAATAGCGGATGATCCCAAGCTAACATGATGATGGAAGAAATACACAGCAAATTAAAACAATCACAAGGAATGATTTTCCTGCCAATATAGCTCCTGATTTACAGAACACAATCTTATTTGGTATTTTTCAGGTTTACTTGAGCGCGCTGAGGGCGGCGCGAATTACGAGCGCGCCTCGGGCTTGCACGCGCACCGATTTACGCGCCTCATAGCAAATAGTGAGGTGCAACTGTGAAGACTTGAAGAAATTTATCGATATTATTAATTACTGATGTAAGCGGGTTGACTACGAACCTTATTTGTGTTGCAAGAACACCCAACACAAATAAGCTTCGTAGTTAACTCGTTTACTTTTACTAATATCTGTAATAATTCGTCAATCTACGATAGCTTTTATATTATTAATTTTAGATATTTCAAGCAAATTAAAGACAGGTATTTATTTGATGTATCTGTGATGTTAAAACTCCGTAATTTTAAAGAAAGGGACGTCAGAAAACGCCCGTAATAAATTTCCCACATTTTATCTCTTTTCAATTTCAGCTTTGATTGCAACATATGAAAAAAAACAAAGTGGATAAATGACGATGCAAATAGCTAGTTTTTCACCTAACAATAATGAAAAACCAAACTCCATTTGCAATTTGCCTGAATACCTGAAAATGAAAGCTTTGAAATGGAAAATTTGAAACGCGAAATTAGGTGATCTTTTGACACGAAAATGGAAACAGGCCCAAACTGTTTGAACTCAATAATGAAAAGTACATTTTGTCATGCAGAATAATGAATATTCAACGCAAACAGAGCGGCGACAAAAGCTCTCCAATTTATAGCGGTTTGCGATCAGGTTTTATTTTAAGCTGGCGCGCAAATATTTTTGCAATGTGGCACCCGGTAGCCTGGATATTTAATCTTACCATCGCCATTTTGTTATTTTTCATGAAAAGAAATATTTTGTTACATTATACATAGAGAAAAATAGTCACACATAATCAATTGTTTTATTACAATATTTGTTTTGTAGTTGTTTTTGTAATTTGTTAAGCAATTATGAAGTATAAGTACCTTAACTTACGATTCTGGTTAAGATTTCGATTGAGGATTATCTTCGCATATAAGTATTTTTGAAGATTTATGATGCTACATATTATTGTTTTTTCTTTTTGTAAGACAAACCAAGAAGTAGGGCCGTGGATTAAAAAAAACAATTCTTTCCACACACGTTGCTTGTGTGTGGAAAGATTACTTTTTGAATTTTTATGCTTCCGGTTAATCGACTACGATATTTTTTTTTTATTTGGCGTGCCATATTGCAGTCATTATAGGTCTACTGTAACCGCCACTTGAAACTAGTTGAAACGAAATCGATATCGATAATCAAAAAGCTAAGACATGCACATCACTAGCGCTTGCTTGCCTTCGGCCACCACGCGCGTTATCGACTCAAAAATGTACCGTGACCCTCGACACCAACCAAATTATTCTCGGTGAGATAGCGAGTTCGATTCCCGTCCTCTGTATAAAGATGAAGTGATAATAAGTTCTAGAAAGTAGATCATGTTATGATTCGAGTAGGTACCACATACATACACTTTTTTGCACACCGAGAATATACAAAAACACAAGAAAAGAGAGATAACAGAGCTGCACAATGGACTGCCTCGGATAGCGAGCTCTATAGATATAACTCAACTACTTCGCCCCGCGGCTTCGCACGCGTTTATTCTATGGAAACGTTTATAAGTGATTTTTATCCCACTGGAACTGATTTATGGGATAAAAAGTAGCCTATGTTTGATTCCAGATTACCTGTATACAAAATTTCAGCCCGATCTGTTCAGTAGTTCTAGCGTGAAGAAGTAACAAACATCCATCCATCCATCCATACATCCATACAAACTTATAATATTATAGTGTGATAGTAAGTATGATAGTGTGATAGTGTGATTAGTGTGATAATTATAGATAGATAGATAGACAGATAGAAATACTTTATTGCACACTTTAAACTAAGAAACAATTTACAAATAAAATAATTAAAACTAAGTGACAATTGGCGGTCTTATCGCTCAGCCGGACTCTCTGCCAGACAACCTGGTATGGACAGAGACATCGAATATACATGGGGTCTGTGTGCATGTAATAATTATGGTAATACTTAAAAATAAATACTTTATACATACCAACAAAAATACAATACATACTTACACCTATAAATATATTATATATACATATATTACTTATACATTATATATCATAGTGTGATATAATATTCACTTTATATCACACTATATATATTAGATATATTAGATCTATATATGTTAGAGAGAGGAAAGATTTGATGGTTTGTTTGTTGGTTTGTATTGAAAAGGCTTCGAAACTACTGGGCCGATATAAAAACTGCTTTCACCATTAAAAAGCTAACTTTTCAAGGAGTGAGTATAGGCTATATTTTATCCCGGAATTCCCACTGGAACGGGAACTACGCAGGTGAAACCGCGAGGCGCTGCTAGTTAATCATAAAAGTATATTACAAGGTTGATGAATATTTAAATGAAAAATATGTAAACGAGTAAAATATTCCTAACCAATGACATCCTCCTTTCTCTCCATACATACAGGGCATAAAGCGAAACTTCATAATCACACTATCTCACTAATATTATAAATGCGAAAGTTTGTACGGATGTATGGATGGATGGATGAATGGATGGTTGTTACTTCTTCACGCCAAAACTACTGGACGGATCTGGTTGAAATTTTGCATACAGGTAATTCGAATCTTGGAATCAAACATAGTATACTTTTTATCCCATAAATCAGTTCCCGTGGGATGAAAATCACCTTTTGACGTTTCCATAAGAACAACGCGTGCGAAGCCGCGGGGCGCAGCTAGTAATTATATAAATTTAAACACCTCTGTACACCTATGGGATAAATGATTGAGTATTACGTAATAAACGTCATCCATTACGCCACCGTCAGCTTCTATACGTACAGCTACAGATCCTATCCATCCAAAGGTTGTCTGGAAGAGATCGCTTTTAACCATAAGGCCGCTGATTGTGCCACACAATCTTATAGTTAACAAACAGTTGTATTTTAATTCTTTTATTGTATTGATGGTGCAAAAATAGGAAATGCTATAGTAACTCGCTACCCATCCGCAAATGAGTAGTCCTCATAGCCCGAAGAAGACTTTAGACAGGACAAATTACCAGTATGCTATAACTATACCTACAATGAAAAGACAAGATCAAAAAGAATAACTATTCTAGGCTTGCTTATAAAAGCCGTGTGGTGCCGGCTTAGAAATGACACCCCAAATTCCCGCGGGTGTCGTAAGAGGCGACTAAGGGATATCCACCGGAGGCGGGCAGCGGCACCCCTGGCGAATAATTGTGCCACCAAACTGCGATCCCCAACCCCATGCCCAGCGAGGGGATTATGAGCATTAACCCCATGAGATAAAGAATAGAATAGAATAGAAAAAAAACATTTATTTGGACACAGGTACCTGCAAAAAGAGTTACAAAAATAAACAAATGAAAAACAAAAAGTATAACATGGAGGTAAGTGTCATGAAAGGGTGGGTGGTAGTTTACAAAGTCAAAGTCAAAGTCAAATCGTTTATATCTTTAGACTTACAAAATAAGTACTTAGACAAGTCAAATTTTTACTATATAAACAGCTTGATAAATAGTTATTACTATCAACAAGAAATAAGGTGCAATTGACTTTAATTCACTTAAATTTTTTGTCCACCACTACATTGTCCCTGTGCCGATAAAGCGCTTATCAGGGGGAGGCCTGCGTTCAGCTGTGGACCAATATAAGTTGTTGAGGTTGAGGTTGAGGTTGAGGTTATAAAAGCTTCCTTAGTCATCGATCTATGCTTGAGTGAGTATTCTATGGCAAAAACGTTACTCAAGCATAGTTACATAACACGGCCCTAAGGATATCGAAACCTACAAATGAATGGTGTTGAATTTCACACGCAACATTCCGTTCAGTTACGCCATTTTAATTGGCATCGTATAAACAATAAAACAGTACGTAAAACTCGTACAAAGCGAATAAATTAAATGCAAATGAAAGCTGTGGACATTAGCCGCGATTTTGATACAGTTCTGCTCTCTTTGGTTAATTAAGAGTCGTTAATTGCAGGGCGCTTTTAGGCGTGCCGCTTCTGGTAGTTTTGTTATTCTGTGGTTTATATTTCACCTGTAGAGTCTGTTCAAAAAGAGAAGAGTATTGGCGTTACGGTGAACTAACACTTTTAGTCGTACTACAATGACAGAGCAGTTTTGTCAACGCAACAAAAGTTGTCGGATTGGCACAGGAGAGCGCCCTGAAATCCCTCGACTCTTCTCTTTTTCAACAGACTCTAGCTTCTTGAAAGACCGGAACCTCTAGTTCTATGCAAAGACCGTAGGTGCGATGCTATGGCCTTAGTATGGGGATTTTTCCCCAAACCCCCATTCCCGAATTGAGAAAAATTATGTCACATCTACATCGAATGCGTAAAATGTATGAAATTCATTTCTTCAAATTCAATAATTCACACAATGTATAACAATGTGAACAAACATTAATAACTGCGATCCCTAACCCGCATGCCCAGCGTGGGGATTATGAGCATTACTCCTATTAGATAAACGCCAATAAGGCGCTTATCAGGGGGAGGCCAATACAGGCGCTTGAAGTAGAGATCTATCTACAATTATGCCCCGTAAATATACATTTAAACCCTTAATAAGCATAGCTTTATAAAACATAACAGTTTAAGGAATCAACATAAAACCAAATACAATTGAAATAATCATCATACTTCAATGGCCGGTAACTAGAGAGGGACAACACAACAGTGGCCGGTAACCAGAGCAGTAGCAGGACAATACGAGTAAACTGTATTAATATTCAACGTCGCGGATAAACTTAATATACGATAAAGTTTTTGATGTTAAGGCGAAGCGTTTGACAAGTGAAAAGAATGTGTCTTAAAGCTTTGTTTTCTTTTTTTATCAAAATAATAATAATAATAACTTATTAATGTGGGACAAATTACACAGAATTATCTAGCCCCGAGCTAAGCAGAGCTTGTGTTATGGGTACTAGATAACTGAAATACATAATACAATAATAAAGCATCCAGAACACCCTTAACGAAATTATGCAGATCGTACAAACATTTGTCGCGAGGCGGGAATCGAACCCGTAACCTCCTGCGTCGCAGGCGAACCTTCGCCCACCGCGCCACAGAGGTCGTCGAAAAGATACTTATTTCTTATCCTCAACTGATCTTCGAGCTCAACATCAAGCTGTGATTACAATGGAATTACATGTGCAATAGAAACTGTGTAAGCCAGGGCACAGACCCTGAAATTTATTTTGAGTTAGTTTAATTATTGTTGAAGGTTTTGTTCGGAAGTATAACAGAATCAGGTTCTTCATTTCCATTTGTGATGGAAATTGTTAGGATTGCAGCTGAAATAGAAAGATTTCTTGATAAAAAAATACGTTTAATCTTGATAGAAACGTTACAACAAATAAGGGAAAATAGGTGGGATAAAAGATGCCATTCTGATTGACATTAGAATTGTAAGAGACAGAGACAAGAAGGATGGATACCATAAACTCTTCATGTCTATGGTACGAGCTCTATGGTGGGCGACTAACGACGGACCGTCGTCGGTGGTAGGGTCGACGTTGACAGAAATAAAATAGCTAATTCTGTATTTGAAAATTACTTGTCAACAATTAGAGAAATTCATAGTGGTGCATTTTGCAGAAAGAAGACACTTCTTTGGACATCTAGTTATATAATTAATTTTTGTTAATTGATTTGCTTTATTTATCGGGTATTTATCGCGTACCTTTGTTTTTATTTCCCCTACGTTTCTACCGCATCTAGTTATATCTTGTAAGTATGATTAGATTAACATATATACAAGCTATAACAATGTAAAGGCATCTAAACATGTGGTCCTTAACGCTCGCATCGCCTTAAGGCCAGATCACAGGGCGGGTCGAGCTCTGAGCCCACGACACAGGGGCTCACGTAAATACTGTATTAATTAAAATGTACAGACAGAACCCTAATGTTCATTGTGTAGGATTTGGTCTTTCAAGTGGAGGCCATTTGTTTTGCCCTTAACAGTTTTGTGCTGATTTTAGGTAGATTGGAAGGAAATGAATGCATAGAGGACTGCAACGTATGATATGTCCAAAACTTGTAGTCCTCTATGTTTATATCAAGATCAAAGCTAGAAAATGCGGGTTATTCCAATTTTCCTCCTTAAGGGGGATTTGTCATTCCCCTTAAGGAAGAAAATGGGAACTTTCACACACGATTTATTTCTGTTATAATAACAAATACTAAAAAAATCATTATGAATGTAAGCGGGTTAACTACAAGCCTTGTTTGTGTTGTCCCTCGTTAAGGAATAAAACGTTTATGTTCTTCCAACACAAACCAGGTTCGTAGTTAACCAGCTTACATTCATAATGAATTCGTCAAGCTACGAAAGTTTCTATAGCATAAATACTTAAAAACAAATATTTAATATAAATATACAAATACTAGAATAAAATAAATATTTAAGACAGACAACAGACATTATTTTTATAGATAATTGTACGTAACCCTTTGTGCGCGAGTGCAACTCGCACCTAACAAGTTTTATTTCTCTTTTTTATCATTGTAGTATGTTGTTCTTGTATGTTGAGAACCAATAAAAAATATTGTTATCAATTTATTAAAAGACCAAGGTTGTAATTGGTCGGAAAAGCAAAGGCCAGCAGCGTCTTAATGATCGAGCGATCAAATCAATGTAAGATCGATGTTTTTACTACCAGTACGAGTTCACAATCATTACATTACACAGTAGATGCCGAGATAACAAAAAGATCTGATCGGGGAAAAAGCGATCAAAAGGTTGCGGGCACGACCGTACGGCCACTCAACCGATTATATTATTGTTTCTGTAAAGATGGGGGCGGATTAAGGGATAATGAGGGGTAGCCCGGTTAACCCTAGAGGGACAAAAATAAAAAGTAATTGTTGTTGCAATTTAATGCGGTCATCGAGAAGATAACACAGTACAACATTGTGTGGTAAAATTTAATAAGGTCGTCTCAAGTCGCAACTATTGACAGTTTTAAACGAAGAGCTGTTTCTTTTTCACTTCTTCCGCTAGTGGACAAAAAATTGAAGTGAATTAAAGTCAATTGCACCTTATTTCTTGTTGATAGTAATAACTATTTATCAAGCTGTTTATATAGTAAAAATTTGACTTGTCTAAGTACTTATTTTGTAAGTCTAAAGAAATAAACGATTTGACTTTGACTTTGACTTTGTCATAAATTCGACAGTTGAAATGTGCTTAAATCTGAGTTGCATTTGAGTGTTCGACGGTTGTTTTACTACGCGTAACGCCGATATGTTACTTATAATACAAATGTTTATCAGTGATTTGGATTTATAGGACAGCGAAAATAAGTGTAGGTAAACAGAGGATATATTAATAAAATGCTTTACTTAATAATTTTAACTACTTTCTTCCGGGAAATTCTAATTAAAAAATGTTACAGCTCTTTTATAGGTAAGGAAGGTTCAACACAAATAAGGTTCGTAGTTATAATGTATGAGTTCGTTGAATTTAAAGCTTTGCCCCAGTACTACACTGAGTACGTTCCTGTCAACAATGCCGTTGTTTTACTGCTATTTATGATTATTGAATTTGGTGCACTTATTGCAATGCACTGGGATAAACTGCGAAATAACTTTTATAGGCAAAATTTATTTTATTTTAATTACGCACATTTATATTTAATAGTGATGTTTAACAAGGTTTTTGTTGTCGATCAGGCGATAGTTATAGACCTATTACTAAATTTAAAGAAGAAAACGGTTTTTAATTAAATTTGTAGAAAACTTAAACGTTGTTTAGCAATAAAGGATGCCCTCCAGCTAATAGTCAATTCAGATATATTCGTAAATGTATTATTCATACAATTTTCGCCGGTTTTATTTAGTTATTTATAACTAGCTGCGCCCCGCGGCTTCTCACGCGTTGTTCCTATGGAAACGTTTAAAGGTGATTATTATCCCACGGGAACTGATTTATGGGATAAAAAGTAACCTATGTTTGATTCCGGGATTAGAATTACTTGTGTGCAAATTTTCAGCCAGATCCGTTCAGTAGTTTTGAAGTGAAGAGGTAACAAAAAACCATCCATCCATCCATACATCCATCCATACATCCATACAAACTTTCACATTTCTAATATTAGTGTGATTAATCTTTACTAACAGCTCCTCGCGGTTTCACCCGCATAGTTCCCGTTCCCGTGGGAATTCCAGGATAAAATATAGCCTATGCCACTAAACAACAAACTTTTTAGTGGTGAAATATATTTTTTTTACTGGACCGTTTTGTTGAAGTCGGTTAAAAACCGGACACACCACACCACAAAGTTCCAGCCGTAGTTGAAACCGCCTTACATTGTATCATCCCCTCTAACTTAGAAGGGATGATACAATTTAAAGAAGTTCTAAGAGCCATCTCATTGCATTTTACATCTCCACTACTAAGAATTAGGTACTAAGTATTTGTTCGGTATGCGTAATACAAATAGTTATTTATTATTGTCCGATATACGAAAGCATGTGACTCATCATTGCGGTTTCGCTGCAAAAAGTTACACGCGCGGGAATGCAAGCTCAGAGCTGGGGCGCAGAGTATTTGTACAGATCGGACGGTTGAGTTGGAGGTTGTTGCCTAAAGAATGTGTGCCTCTATGAGACATTAACTTAAGAAGTCGAATCAAGAAGTCGAAGTCGAGTCAAATCGCGACACTTGGTGATTTAGTTGTAGTGTATTCGATGTTGTTGCCTAAAGAAGGCATGCCTCACTGAGGCATTTGAAGTTAAAAAGTCGACATAATGTCGTGAATTTGTTGTAAAGATTCATAAAACTAAATTATGATATGAAATCAACAGAATTAATCATAAGAACCTATAAAAATCAAGTTCTATTCAAAATAAGAACGATTATTATCCATTCTCGGTCGTTTGGTAGACATCGTTCGGAAAAGATAATGGCGCGGCGTCGGTCGCCAAGAAATACTATCTGTTTTTTTATTGGTTATTGAGATTATAATAGACATGTTTGTCCGTTACACGATTTTCACTCATTTACTCCGTACGTAAAAAAAAATACAAAAGCCTCCTCTTTTGAGGCAGTCTTGTTATGTGCTGATAATAGTAAAGTAAAGTAAATATGTATTTATTGACAGAATTATAGTTTTACATACAGTAACGAGTCCATAGGCTCGTGAACTTGTTCAAAATAATATAAGATTCAGAGAAATATAAGATTTTTCGTGTAGATAATTTAACGATCGTCATTTCCATTCAAGTCCCATCTGTCTATCTCAACTCTATGCCATTACGCGAATCCGTCGTCTGCGTTTTCTCACATTAATACCGGGGATTCATCTTAGGTCCTCCATTTCGCTAATTAATACTTTAAGCGTTTTGTAAGTTCTTTAAGCGTTTTGTTGGTTTACTAGATGGGTGTTTATTGGCCTGGCTCACACGCTTCTACGACATTTCTATGGGCATTTTCATTAGATTGTTTTTACTTCGTCTAATGCAACTGTATCTTTATTTCTCTGCACTTTAAGCGGTGGTGATGTCTGTATTTATTTTACTTGGGTATTTGTAATTTTCGTTATTTATCTTATATTTTGCGACAGGTTCTTTCCTTTCCCTACCCAAGAATTACTGAACGAAATAAAGTCTTACAGTTTCCCTGAAAAATTGAAACTTATTATATGTCTAATGTCTCGATAAGCTGTTTGAAACTGTACACGTTTTAAGACCTAAGCTGTTTTTAACAGAACAGTTAACAATAAATTCCTGATTCGTTCGGAGTTAGTTATTGACAATTTGTCAATTGTTCTGATTGAGTATCGAGGGGGTAAATATCGAGATTTTCCATTTTTGCTTGGGATTTGGTACAGGACATCTAGGCTCTTACATGCGGACATGATACTGCAAATCTAATACATAAATGGAACATCTCGACAACGAGAAACCAAAATCCGTTTCACATCTTGTGCCATTTTGACATTATTATGTATACTGTAATTTCCGACTATAGATTTTTCCCTTAAGTTAGTAGCGTTTGTGACGATTACTGTCATTAATGACAGTAACCGTCAATCTGAAACCATCATTTTTATAGCTGTCATTTTAACTGAAAATCATAAAATAGGCAATATTGAAAAAGATAATTAATCGATGATATACATGATAAACCCAACGCTAAACTAAATACTTTCGTGAGACTAAGGCCCGTATTATGAAAGCATGCTCAGTCATCTATCCATGCTTCAGCAACGCTTTTCTATGGCATAAACGTCACTCAAGCATAGCTCTATGACTGAGCGAGCTTTCGTAATACGGGCCTAAGTCTAAGTGCTTATTTTGTAAGTCTAAAGAAATAAACTATTTGACTCTGACTCGATGAGATGTTGAGAATACATTTTGTGAGTCGTTGGGTATATGAGCACACCACACGTCATCTATTTTGCTATGTTGCTCTTGTCATAATAACAAACGAACATAATTACTGGCATTATTTAACGGTAGGTTGAACGAACTCAAATTACAAATTCATAAGGAATTAATACAATCGCCCGCCGGTGACGATCAAAAACTGCAATTGTATTGCACAGATTTATAATCAGTTAGTATGAAACGACCACAGTTGCGTGCACAGTTAGTGTGAGATGGTGGTGTCACGCGTCGCATTTTAATAAGCGCGACTTTTTGCCGCACGGCAGCGTGGGAGCGGTGTGTACTTGCCTTTATTTTAAATGTTGAAGCTTTATACTTTCACTGTAATAAAAATACATTTCAGTTATGTGTTAAAAAAATATATGTAAAAAGCAAATAAACTAATCAAAGTGGACATCGACTCTCGTAGTTTGTGGCACCTTCCAGAAATAAGTCCAAAAACCTGTATTTAGTAGGAATTTTTAAAAAACTTCATAATTAAATAGGAAGAAGAAGATATATAAGAAGTTTATTTATTCAAACATTGACCATTACATGCATACTAAAACATTACACAGAGTTAGATAAATAAAAAAGTGAGTAAAAAAAACGCCACTAATATATCTGAGGAGCAAAGATCCTCACGCGCCTATCGAATTCAATATTCCATTTTCAAGCATTTTTTCGCACTGCAGCTTTTTGCAGCTTGTCGCGAAAATGCATGGTTCCGCGCGATGCGTTTTTTTGCCGCATCGACACAAACACGTGCCGCGTCGGCCGTCGCGTTTTTGTGCGGCAATCAATTTTCAAGGCGTGATCACACTGCAGGATCGTCTATCAAAGGCTTTATTTCACACGTCTTTGTTAGGTTTTTCTACTTTTTCTTAGCTACGCAGCGTTGATACATGATGAATTTTAAAAGGGCTATAGGAAAGCATTTAATCACACAAGCTTTTACGTAAAATGGTACCAATTACTCGAAAATCGAGATCTATCCATGGTTAGAGAGAATATTTTTAAAGACTTTTTTACTTTGACGAGAACTGTATTGATGATGACAAAAATATATTATTTGCAAAAAAAGTGTATAAAAAGGTAGGTAACAAATAAAAAAGGAGAAATAAAAAGAGCCAACATTTTACATTGATCGTTGGCTCTTTCCCATGTCGTAACCATTTTCAAACAAATGAAGATCACTCATCCATCCTGAAGTTAAGAGATGAAACGTTGGTGTTCTTCCAACACCAACAAGGTTTGTAGTTAACCCGCTTACATTCATAATGAAATTAAGATCATTTTACGGTTTGATGGCTTGTCATGTCAAACTATCTACAATTAAGATATCATTAAAAAAAATCGTTTAGGCGATGGTAACATTTTACAATCAATCATATTTGAATTTTCTCTTCAAAGGATTGATCCACTCAAAATTTACATATAAAAAATCAACAGAACCCGAAAAAAAGCAGTCGCAATCATGTGTATAAATGAATACATAACGTAGCCTGAGTTCCTCATGATTGAGAATCTTTCGTCATACCATCCCAGCAGTCCCAGCTATGGCCTCCCCCCGTGCATTTCCTTAAACACTGACAGGTGCCCACAAAAACGTGTAGAGATTAACACAAGACCCTCATTAACCACCCCCCTGCGGTTACCGAAACAAGAAATGCACTCGCAATAATTGGTATGTGACGTATTATGCCTGGTAAGGCGTAATTGTGTAGAATTATCCATTTTAGTCGTTACAATTGGTGCGTTTTCTCTCTTGGCGGGTTACTAAGATTTGTTGCTTCACTATCCGTATTTATGTTAAAAGAGTTGTTCTTTAAAGTTATTCTGTGGCTTGAAGTAATTTATTTTATATTATATTTTGTGTAAAACTCAACATGTAAGGATACCTACCTTCCTCTCAGCTAGTACGGCTCTTTTGGGGGAAAACTGAACTAAAAAAGATTTATTCCAGTTTTCCCCCTTTATTGTACCTATCTACCAATCGAAATTGAACTTTTAATGCAAAAATTCGTATGCCGCACTAGGCAGCATTCATCAGATTCCTGATAACCAGAATTCCGCAAAAACCGCAACGATACCAGTAAAATTACCATCGAAATGTCAAGTCCAGTATTGTCCAGAAATCATGCAAGGGAATGGATCTCATCCCGGCGCCAATTATATTGGCGTAGCCGCTCTCCGCTAACTACCCATTGTGGCCAGACCTGCTGCTTTTTCGACAACATCTTTATCTGAATCAATAGGTCGTTAAGGCCCGCAGATTTTTGCGAGGTTAAGGTGTGAATTTTAAGGGTTTATTTTGTCAAGGGAGGCACCATTTTGCTGATGATTATCACCCTAATTGCCGCTGGATTTGGCTTAGTTTCTTATGCCTGTGCGTGAAAATGCGGCCTTTTAATACAAGTATGGGCTGGTTGAATTGAGATCTCAGATTTTGTACTGATGGTGATCAAACTGAAACAGCATGTTCAAAGGAACATTGGTTTTGTTATAAAGAAAGTTTTTGTAGATTCCATCAGAAAATGACTTGATAACCAAGGAACAATCCAATCCGCCTCCGAAGTCATCAAAACAACTTCTAAACTCTCGTTTAAGTGCATAATAGTATTTTTACTGCTGATCCTGTCAACTTAAACTCTTCACCAGCAATCAAATCCCACTAAAACAAAATGGCGGAAGCGATGGGAATGGCGCGTAAAATGGGAATTAGAATAGGATAGCCACTGGGTAAAGTGGGTAATCTACGAGGGCTTTGTCGGGTGCGGCTGGTGTAGTAAAACGTAATGCTATTTGGAGGATAGAGATGAGGTTAGCTCTGAACTGAAATGTGACTGGGAAATAAAAAGAGCCTAAACTTATTAGAACAAAGCATGTTAAAAATGTGTTTGAGTCACCCTACTAACAAACCGTGATCTTCATGGCGTAGACTTTAGCATGACAGACCAACCATTCTCAGACCATGTCTATTGTATTTTTTATTCAACAGTTAGTGGACCATTTCACGATAAAGCTCTTTTGGGTCAATCTTACGTCAATCTCTGTTTACCTACACGTGTCCTCTAGGTGGTGCTAAGAGCGGCACTGGTGGTAGGCTTCGGCCGTGGCTTGGCACCACCCTCTGGACTAAGCCTGTCCGTGAAGCAACTCTGTTGTGTTTCGGAATGTAGTCCGGAGTAGCCATCTTAGACCTTCGTGATACATCGTCGCCCATCTTCGCTTTCCATCAGGTGAGATTGCGGTCAAACGAAGGTCTAATTCTGATTTATAAAAATACACTGGTTTTCAACATGGCAGCATGTTGGCTAGAAAATAAAGGTGAAACACCTTGAAATTGCGCACTGAAGCTTACGATGCCGCTAATTAAGAAATACTTGATTGAGGCGGACTAGACGGCTATAAAATAAATATTTTGTGTCGCATTTTAATCCCCGCACTTCACGGGAACTCGATCCGCAAATCACTCTTTACATGCTTACATTTAAAGATGCGATTGGCGTGGAAAAATTAACTCATTTAGTGACATTTCTACCTCCTAAGCAAGATGCTGACTGCACGCGTAGACGGCAACCAAAGCGAATGCAGTTGACTGCAGGCAACGGTTGCCGTTGCCTGCAGTCAACTGCCGTCGCCGGAAACTGATAGCCTAGCATAGCACGCTAAATATGTATGTGTATGTGGGTACAAAATTCCATAATATTATACCAATAGGCTCTGAAATTCTGAACTTCAGAGCTAAACCAAGATCAGCGCGACCTTTAAGAACCAAAGATATCCTTAAGGGCTCCAATAGGTATTCATTAATTGGTAGGACGATTACAATCATCGTTTCGAATACCGTGAACTTTCATATTGCATCACAACCAGCCTCCTACTAAGGTAGGACCACCGGGAGAAATTCTGTAATGAACCAAAGCAAAAGCAACCCAAAAATGTCTACTACACATCTGAAATTCCTCTGCCACAGTGAATTCCCCAGAAATTTACACGATAACTGCTAAAATAAGTTCTAGAGACTAAAGTTTTGGGTTGAAAATGAGTTGGAGTTGATTCCATATCTGAATCCACTTGGGGCTAAAACTTTAAATTGATGCACATTTAATTCGTTAAGTCTGCGAATTACTTCTGCCGAAATTAAATTCGTATTTGCGGCCGTAGACAAGAGTTTTTGTGAATTCACTTGATTTATGGTACGTTTGGGTAAATTGATTTTTTAAAGATATTTTTCTTGTTTTTCTTCAAATTTGTAAGCAGGTTTTTAAAGCTCTGCATAAAATTTGGCACAGACTGAGAGAAGATTTTGCGAAGCGCACGTAGTTATACCGTAGTAGGCAGTATGTTACGTTGCGTGGTGCTGGCTTAGAATTTGCACCACCACATCTCTTCCCGTGGATGTCGTAAGAGGCGACTAAGAGATAACCCCGCAGAACAATTCAACCATCGAACTACGATCCCCAACAAGCTTGCCCATCGTGGGGATTATGGGCATTACCCACCATTAGATAAACGCCAATAAGGCGCTTATCAGCGGGAGGCCAGGGTCCAGCAGTAGACCAATACAGGGTGTTGAGTTTGAGGAGGCAGTAGGTATATAATCCAAATCAATTTATTTCGGATAAGTACCTACTGTAGAGCAATTCAAATCAACTTAAAGATGTTTATAGCACCTGATATAAAATTAACCTTTAAAATAAATGAATAAATCTATCAGTAAAATGAATTGAGTCTATTAAATGAGAAAATATTAAGCAAAAATTTGCTTCTGTACTCTGAATACTTACATATTATGCTGACTACACCCATTTCTAAAATACCAACAAAGAAAACAATGAACAGAAAAACGTCGGCCTCATTAATGTCAGTGACAACAGTATCAAATGCATCTCAATCTCTCAGCTAATCTCATTATAAACAAAGATCACATTTCTTACGCGGAATGATTCACCCTTTCGCTGCTTTTGCATAAATATTACGAATTTAATTCGTGCGCCAACTGTACCAAACAAACACAATCAAAACAACACTCTAACTCTTACGATTAAAGCAGAGAATCAAACCAGTCGGCGAGTTCATTTGAGCCGCGTCGTTTGAGAGCAAAACGTCGTAACTGCAAAAGGCGCGTTTTTTAAATCAACTCTGAAATCGCAAGGTAAAGCTGATTTGAGCTCGTGGGTGTGTTGTGTATGGTCAGTGTAGTGATTCAAACAGCTAGTTTTGGCTCCCGGGGTGGCTTGTACATTGTACTCGCGCGTGACACTGCTCTATTTACGACGGAGTCGCTCGCACGGACCATAAGGACGTGACTAGGTATGAGAATGGAGGAGTCAATTGGAAATTATTTTAGTGATTAAGATTTACGTAAGTTTAGTTAATTGTAAGTACAAATTATTTAAAAAAATATATTGGACAAAACAAGATCATCTTTAGGATTCAGTAAATTTTAACAAGAAATATTTCTCTGGTCAAGGTCGAAAGAAAAATGAGAATTATGAAAAGTAGTTAATATTATCTAATACGTAGCACTGAAAATTTAACATAAAAAGTATTCAAGTTTTTAGAATAATTGTGCTACAATTTAATCAAACAACGGTAAGTTTATTTTAGCATATAACTTATACCTATAGAGGTATAAGTTATATGCTAAAATAAACTTACCATATCCAAAATATTCATTCTGCGCGGAGTACCGTGGCACATCGGATTTACCTCACAACCACGGTACAGCGGTATTGTATGCCTTGTCCACACTATTAACCGGCCGATTTATATGCCCTTAATAGCAGCCTCTGTCCGTATTTTGAATAATTATAAAAGATGCGCGCGCGCTCCTAGATTTATGCAGATGTCGCCACTGCGCGCTGTTTTATTGGCCAATAGAAGTGCCAGTTAAGTTTGAATTGATTTTGCGGAATCTGTTTGTGATATTTGTTGTGATTGATTTGTTTATTGGGATTTATAATTTTCACGGTGGTCTAGCTGGCAGAACTAGATTGATTAAGTACAATCGGATTGCTGGAAAATGATAATAAAGAACTTACGACATTATTCTATCAGACATGCGATATATCTTTGAATTCTTTGTCAATTAAGTTTGTCATTTGGATTCATTACGCATATAGACAAGAATAAGCGTTGCTGTCAGTACACAATCATCTAGATTTAACCAACAGATCTAGGTAAACGCCTTGTCATCAATCTGGTCTAGAAATAGCCCTTTCTAACTTGCGTCCCCACTTTCCAACACGACGTAAACCAATTTCTTCAGGTCCATATTTCAGCTCAGACCTTAACTATGACCAGACGGGGTCAAAGCATACTTACTGAGCAGCGACAACTATATAACTAGCCTTCTACTATTGCAAACTCCCGCCTATTGTCTGATGACTTAGGTTGTTTTTGCTTTGAGACTAGCTGTCTTAGGTTACTGTCCTTAGACTAAAGCTATTGTTACAGCTTTGAGTCTTGAGATTAGAAGTCTAGGGTAGTTTTTTCTTTGTGTTCTGTTTGTTTTAAAGCTTTTTGTGATTGAGGGTAGTTAAAGGAGATCTCCGCAGGCGGCGCGGGGTCAGAGATAGTATCGGGTGACCGAAAGGTCCTGAGGCATCGTTTAATTGCAGGCGCGGGTTCGATTCCTGAATGGGTGGGCGTACGGTGGCCGATGTTTATAAATCGGCGGTAGCTATGGGTGGCATGGTATGACCATGTGTGTTCTACGCTATTAGTTCTATTAGCTTAACTGTTGATATCTTTGTGAGTTTTCAATGGGGCAGATAGGATGGTTATTGCTTTAAGCGAAACGCCTTTTTGCTTCGTTTCTGCTGGATGAAGGTTGGGCGTTTAGCAGATTAATTCTTAGAGTTGAATGTAATATTCTTCGAGAATTTGCAATAGAAAAATTAGCACTTTGACTTTCGAAGGAGGTCAATGCAGCTAGTGTCTTGGAGACGCTTTCAACTGCTATTGACATGGATCAGTTGAACAAACTAACTACTTGTAGATTGTTTTGCAACAGTTTGCAGTAAGCTCAATTGTTACAGCTGTAAATACTAGTTTTCACTGTCTACACCCCCCCCCCCCCCCCCCCCCGTGGGTTAAAGACAAATAAGGCGCTTATCAGGGGGAGACATGTGTCCAGCAGTGGACCAATATAGGCTGTTGAGGTTGAGGTTTCAAACGTACTCACGTTTGAAACCTCAACCTTCAGTGCTGTATAACTTTTTATGTACTAGGTATTTAGACCACAAAGCTTTGACCATCATATCGCAGAAAATGCTCCACAACCACGTTAATCCTCCGTCCGAGATATTTAACGCGCACGATTATAATTATTATGACAGCACAATGCACTGGAGACAGCTGTTTACATGCGCAACGGACAAACTGAGATAACAAGATATCCGTATCAGATCCAAGCCTTTATTGTTCTGCTTATTATGAAAAAAGGTATAAAGGACAGTGCTACAGTTGTATTCAAAGGGAATTGGGGTATTAGTCAAAAAGAAAAGCAAAGCGAAACCTGCCAGCAGATGCGAATTATTATTGAATAGCTGCACCCCGCGGCTTCGCATGCGTTTTACCTATGGAGACTATGGAGATTTAAAGGTGATTTTTATCCCACAGGAATTTATTTATGGAAAAAAAAAGAAGCCTATGTTTGATTCCAGGATTAGAAATACCTGTATGCAAAATTACAGCCCGATCCGTTCAGTAGTTTTGGCGTGAAGAGGTAACAAACATCCATACAATCTTTCGCATTTATAATATTAGTGTGATATGGAGAGACAACGAATGGGAGAGCCGAAACAGATAGTCTTCATTAACAGAAGATAAAACTGGGTACCTATAAACGTTTAGATATACTCTATCAGTAAATATATGTACCTTAACTTCAACAGCCTATATTGGTCCACCCCGATAAGCGCCTTTATTGGCTGTTATCTCATGGGGGCATGCCCATTATCCCCACGCCTGGGTATGCGGGTGGGGGTATTCGGGTTGGGGATCGCAGTTTGGTGAGAGAATTGTTTGGCAGGGGGCGCCCCCGTTGGACCTCATGCAAGCACACAAGTAGTTTTAAACACACGCACTCAGAAGTCCTGAAGAAGTCCCTCGATTCTTTCTCTTTTTGATTTGAAAACTGATGCTCGCTGTGTAGTCCCATTTTAATTTAGTCCAGTTCATCAATGGGATCTATATAAAAACTATATAATTGAAGTCCGTTTATAGTTTTTGAAACAAAATCAATTATTATAGTAAAAATCCATTTGTAGTATACATGAAGTAAAACGCCATTTGTAACTCACATGTTACAAATGGTTACTTTCCGTCAGTATTTTAACTCAGAACTTGATTTCTCCTAAATCTTTTCATTGTCAACCATGTACCCAGAACATGACATTATCAGCCTGGTTATTCAGTCTCTATCCCAACACGTACAGTCAACAGCGAAGCTCGTACATTATTAGATCGAGTCCGTCGCAATCTTACAAACAATATCTGTGCAAATACGTCGGTGCGACTGTTTGTCACAAATATTTGACTTCCTCGTGTGTTCCCGTGTCGTTTCCTTCGTTAGTCAGCGTCTCAGCGTCCATGACCTTTGAGCGAGGGTTTAGCTTTTTTATCTCTAGCTTTCGTTGACAGAAGATGACAGACGATGATGACAATAACAAAATATTGCCGCATAACCGAGCCAATATGACAGCGTCACCTATTTAATCATATTATTACGTTTAATATAGGAAATTTTATAAACCCATCGTACTGTTTGTGGTATAAATTATAAGTTATTTATTAATGCCACTTCCTGTGTTTAACGTAATAATAAGATATAATAGTTGGGGCGCCACTTTCACTGGTGTAGAGCCTTATAGCTTAACGCATGCACTGCCCAGCCTCACATACGCTTTTCTGGAGTCTTGGGCTATGAAAGTGTTAAGGTTGAAAACGGCTTATGCCCAGACAAACACTTGTCTAGTGTCAAACAAAGTGCGCTTGCAGTTTGGAATTATATTATATTTTTTTTTTAATATAACTGTTGTTTTTTTTGTTATAACTTATATATTTAACTTAATCAATATCGGATCTCGCCTTACTTAAATGCGTTATACCTCAGGTGGTAATACTGGTTTCTATTCAGATGTCGCCAGAACTAAACCAAACTAATTTGACAGTACTAAGAATGTCGCTCATAACGATCAAAATAATAAAAATGGCATAATTTTTAGTCCTGTCAGATTGATACGTTAGGTGATGGAGTCAGAGTAACTAGAACCACCGTAGTACAGTCAAATAGATCAAACCAAGCCCCACCTATTCCTCCTCTAATAAAAATGCACCTCACAGTGCACGATAGATAAGGCACGAGAGAAAGCATCGCTTATCGCGCGTCGTGTCGCGATCCACGATTGTCGCGACAAAGGCGCCGCGCTTTGTTGTCGCCGCTGCGCCCGCGCAGGAATTAGGATTAAGCACTGTGAGAGAATCGGACCGGGTCTAATCAGGGAGATGGGAGTAAAGAGTAATGGGGAAACAATATGGTGGGCAAGCATCCTTAACAGCCTATATTGTCCAGACGCAGACCTTCCCTGATTACCACCATATTGGCTGTTATCTCATGGGGGGACAGTGCCCAAAATCCCCACGCGGGGCATGCGGGTTGGGGATAGCAGTTTGGTGGTGGAATTGTTCTGCAGGAGGCGCTGTCCCCGGTAGATATCCCAAAGTCGAAAGTCGGGACGAAGTTGTTGATGTGATTTGACGAACGACACGAGAAGTTAGCAGTAGAGTATTATTGTCAATTTCCAGGTAGTTAAATGATTCTTGTGTTTGATTACATACCTGAGTGACAGTAGGTATATTTTGTAAGAAAGTTCAAAATAAAAAAATAAAAAAAAATACCGTTACGTCATATCGCAAAGTTTACAATGTTTTTTTTAGATCGTACGTTCCTTTTTTCAGTCTCGGCCCACCGTTCTATGGGCTCCACAGATGGGTCTGGGCAATGAATGCCTTAAACTGCTGGCTGTTTATACAGTGAGCAGTCAGTTGACTGCCTTGTTGGTCTAGCGGTCAGCATGTTCAACCGCTGATCATGAGGTCCTGGGTTCAAATCCCTGGTCGAGCCAATTGAAAAAGAAATATTGGGGAAATATTTTCTAGCAAGAAAAATTCACAGTAGCAGCCCCGTGCCATTAAGTTGGCGGTGTGACACCCCCGTGCCTCGGAAAGCACGTTAAGCTGTTGGTCCAGCGCCTAACCTCTCCCCGGTCGTGTCGGTCTGCCGTCCCATCGGATTTTGAGAGTAAGGGAATAAAGAGTGCATTTGTGTTTGCGCGCACACTTGTGCGCTACAAAGTCCTGCGCACCTGGCTAGTCTACGTTCGACTGGCCACCATGGCCTAAATTTGGCTAGGAAGGCATTATTATTATTTATACAGTGAATGCGTCAAACACTAGATATTATGGTAGCTTTGATCAGATTTCACGAATGACAAAGTTAGTATCACCTAAGAATATGTCGCAAAGTAAATTGCTTACGCCCTTGTTTGCATCCGGAGCAATTTCGTTAAATAAATGTGTGACAATGCTGCAAAACAAATTCAAGCCTCAAAACACATTGTCGACGCAAACGAGCGATGGAGTTTTGGATAAATGTATTTTCGTAAATATTACCTATTCAATGGATAGGTCTAAATCTTTGCAAAGACGTTGATCCAGACTTAGACAGAATAATCATTTTTACTTTAGATAAAAATACATAGCAACCGTGGCTATATTATTATATGTAAGCCTTACGTCGCGTCGCTTTTTTAAGTTCCCTTAAGCATATGAAATAATTGGTCTAAAGTTAAAATCAGTTTTAGTTATTCATTTTAAATAAAAAAAAATAACAAGGCGTAAATATGTTGTTGTATGGTAGAGTCTTGTAGCGATAGGTTTTGCTATATATATATATATATATATTTAAGCTATTAGCTTTTTTAGTACGTGGTCTATATTTTTTCTAGGTAAATTTATTATTTAACTAGTATACCTAAGTTTAACATATAGTAAGTATGTTATTGTTTAATGTAATAACTAGCAGCGCCTCGCGATTTCACCGGCGTAGTTCCCGTTCCCGTGGGAATTCCGAGATAAAATATAGCCTACGTCACTTCCTGAAAAGTAAGCTTATTAATGATGAAAGAACTTTTTAAATTGGTCCAGTAGCCTCTTCAATACAAACTAACAAACAAACAATCAAATCTTTCCTCATTACAATATAAGTATAGACTAATAAATCCTACTAATATTATAAGTTGAGAAAGTTTGTAAACATGTCTGTATGTATGTTTGTTGCTCTTTCACGACAAAACTACTGAGCGGATCGAGCTGAAATTTTGCAAACAGGTAATCCTAACCCTGGAATCAAACATAGGCAACTTTTAATCCCATAAATCAGTTCCCGTGGGATATGCGTGCGAAGTCGCGTGGTGCAGCTAGTAAATAAATAAAGTTGCTCGTCCAGCAGCCGTGGCATCACAGCGTAGGTGTTGCGTGGGTGTCTGCAAAAAGGCTGCAACTTTTGAATTACTGTTTTTGTAATAAATCATAAGCTGTGACCCGACCGTGACTTTTGTTTACTTGCCCAGTTCTTTCGTAATGTTGCTCTTCAATTTAACGACTTTTGATTCGATTTTATTGCCACATAAAGCCGGGTACTGATGGGTGCTACGGGGTATAATGTAACTACCATCACAGAAGAAAGGGTTATCCCATATGGTTATATGGTTGTCGATATGGTTGTTTGATCAGACCTTACTCTCTTTTTTAGAGTTCCGTACCCAAAAGGTAAAACGGAACCCTTACTAAGCTGTCCGTCTGTCTGTCTGTCAACAGGCTGTATCTCATTAAACATCATAGCTACAAGGTTGATATTTTCACAGATGATGTATTTCTATTGCCACTATAACAAGAAATAATAAAAGTTAAGGAACTGTAATAATTAATGAGGGCAAAGTCCATATCACCTTGAGAACCGTAGTACCATTTGCAGTATGAAAAGTCAAAAATCGATCTCGTTACGAGGGCCGTCTTTTCCCATACTGGGGGATGATACATCAAAACGTGAGACGTCACGTCGTGTTCTAAACACAAACGCGATTTCTAAACGCGGCTTACTGTGGAATCGAATAACTGTAGGTATTCTAAATCTCACGTCATCATAGTGAATACTCCCCTAACTGCACGAACGTTCGCTGTGTGACATCACGCCCCGTTACACTTCAGTACCCTGCTTTAGAAGTCATTTTTTTTTTATTTTTTGGATAAGTAGAAATACTAAAGTGAACTCCTTGCTTTTAAAAAACATGTTCATAATTATTTAGATAATTCAAATATTTACTCTAAATTCTCTATAAGTATACAATGCTCCAAACCATAAATATCAAAGTAGTTGAATCTAACTAAGCAAACACGACATTTACAAGCATTTAAGGCGAGCCACAATACGCTAACCACAACCTAATTTATTCCAAACACAATACACTTTCTTCATTCAAAACCATCTATCTTACACATTCATATCAACTAATTCAACTAGATATTTATTCGTCGGCAACAAAGCCTCCGAGTAAGGGCCACCGCACACTGGCCACGATAAATAACGTCGTATTAGAGGCGAACTAAAACCGAGTATACACGAAGCGACTTTTTCGTCGTTGTCGCCACTGAGTGCTTGACACAAATGTGAAACAGTTTAACACCTTTATTCATAATAGTCTACTAACTTAAAACAGTTGCTAAATCGTGTCATTTCTCTTTTTGATTTATGTCATCAGAAGAAGACAGAGTGAAAAATAGCAACGTTTAAAGTTAGCAGGCCATTATGTACAAGGGGGGTTAGTGGTTAAAGATATATAAAAATCAGAAAGCACCTAATCCTCTCAAAAAACCGAATGGATATTGTGAAAGAAGTATTTCTTTAGATTCTCATATGGTGTCATACACCTTGATGTAAATCTAGTGATGACTGTGATGAGAGACAGAGACTAAATATATCTATAAAAACGGTGAAAAGAACTAGTGAAAATATTCACTATAGTTCCGTTTATGCGTAACAGCTTCATACCAATCAAACTGTACACCACACGCTAACTTAAAGTGGGTAGTTTATTTAAACTAAAACAGAAACCAGGAACACCTTTCACTTGTTTTGTATAATGTATTTGTAGTAATTTCCAGAGGTCAACAACGGTGGCAGTTGGAATTGTTGCCAACTCTGTGGTTGCCACCGTACGAGGCTCGTCTATACCCAGCCTAAAAGTTAGTATTAACCGTGTAGGAGTTTCATTCAATGTCCTCGCTCATTTTTATAATTGACCGCTAAAACAAGGAAAACATTATAAATTGCCAATTGTACGTTGATAAGTGTGCTCATTGTTTAAGACGGGCATTAAAACCCGAACAAGCATCAATACTTTTAACAGGTAAAGTTAGTTTTCCAACTATAATGAAGGCAAAAGGAAAAAGCTTTTCCTTTTCTATCAAACGCAAAGTTTTTCTACTTTATAGGGAAAGTTTTCGTTTATAATATTCCCAACTTTCTTTCTATTAAAGCTTTTTCAATATTTTTCCGATAGTTCAGTCAGTCTTGGATTTGTCTGATCAATCAGTTCTTTTAATCGACTTCAAAAAAGGAGGAGGTTCTCAATACGTTTTTATGTTTTTTTTGTTTAAACAAAAGCCTGTTGTAAACAGGCTTTTGTTTAAACAAAAAAAACATAACGACAAAAACATGACGTTCCAACAGACAAATAATTTTGTACGCTCTCCAAATTTTAAAATGTTCAGACCGCCTAGACAATGTTACCGATATGAGAAAGTTATCGAAAATGATAGTAGAAAAGTTCAAAAATGTATGGGTTTGATATACGCCTTAAATATGTCACGTGATCTGTCTCGAATCTTTCTACGAGTATTTGTTTTAATTGCTTCATACTGAATGCCGGTTGGCTAGGCCCTCTGTTTTCCTTAGCGTGATAGTTTATTTACGTCCGTCACTATGATTCAGTGTCAAGGATTTAGAGCAACGATATTCTGTGAATCCTTTGGATCGACATATTCAGTTCCTGCCACTAATCTCTAAGTAATCCATACTATTGCGTCACCCAGTAGCTGAACAACGTTGTTTCTTCCGATCCTATCTCATGTAGGAGTCTATTGTGGACATTGAACAATAAGATACGAATGTGTTTGTGAAAGTTTATTGTTCAGTTCGTCTATTTGTCACAATCACTGGCTTAAAGTTGACCTTTGTGGGAAAAATATCGTGTGTTTTGCTTTGTAATGTTGGCAGAGGATTTTGTTTATTGTCATTGTTTCTATATCTTTGTTCCATTCCTCGATTGGTTGCCCAGGAATTAGGTACATTAAAATTACAAAGTCAGGTTTTTTATTATAGGTATACTTAACAATAGTATCTAGCTATAGTTACATCCCACAGATAACCAAAGTTGCTGAAGTGGCAGTGGGCCGGCAATATCTTGCGAAGAGCCGAAAATCGCTGGAGTAAATGTGTTCTTGAATGAAGACCGCGATTCAGTAAAAAAAGTAGTAAGACGCCCGGATGGCATGATGGTGGGATGATGACTTCGAAAGACTGCAGGTAGATGCTGGATGGGTCAAACAAGACTTAGCTAAGATAAGCTAAGGCACTCATTAGGGCGCTAAGGCATATGGACTAACATAGGCTGATCATGATGATGATGGCACTAGATGTGAAAGGAAATGTTGGGACCCAACAAATATTTTTAAAATTTCAAAAGGATTTTAAAATGGTTCGCGCCATTGATTTATTAAAAACGAAGATAAGGTACTGGTTGCTCGAAAGTGGCAACCTCAAATTGTGTAAAATTGTGTTCTCCCACATCAGTCACCGTCTGACCGGCGGCACGGGCGGTCGTGATTCGCGTGAAATATTGTTGTCTCAGTCTCACTTCGGTCCTAGATACGTCTTTCTGTCTTTGTTCTTCTTTGTATTGCACAGGACTGGAAATATAACTGTGAGCGTATGTGTTTGCGTGTAGTTGTAACACATGCCAATTTTTGAGTAAGCGCTGGGAGAACGTAACCTATCTTCCCTTTTTAAATCAATGGTTCGCGCTTATAAAATTGTTCTATTCTAAGATTTACTTGGTGTATATTTTCGTTTCAATGTGTTGTTATTTTTTCAGCGTACGTGTTGAACACTCTTCAGTCTTTTAGAATCCTATAAGAGAAAGAATCCAGGCTCAAGAAAGAAAATAAATCATACAAAGAAAGCAAGCATCCCAGTAACTGATTACTCACTATGTACCTACTTACAATGATCTCATGTAGATATCTCTCATATTCGCTGTGTATGCGCATGAGATTATCGCTAACAGATCCCTGATGCCATTGGCGGCTCCTTGATTATCGTTAATTAACCAGAGACGGTGGTGTGGGCGTGGCATGAGAACTGGGGGTGCTTCGTGCTTGGGACTGAATTTGAGCTTGTGGTTGTGGTGCAAAGGGTGAAAAGTGAGAGGAATTGAGGTTTTTGGAAATGCTGACAAGTACTTACTAAGGCTGACTAGCTGTGTGGTGTTGGAATTTGCACCACCCCATCTCTTTTCGTGGGTATCGTAAGAGGCGAATAAGCGATATCCGGGGGTCGGGCAGCATTGCCCCCTGGAGAAAACTCTACCACCGAACTGCGATCCCCAACCTGCATGACCAGCGAGTAGATTATGGACATTACTCCCCATGAAATAATCGCCAAAAAGGCGCTTATCAGGGGAAGGCCTGCGTTCATCAGTGGACCAATACAGGCTGTTGAGGTTGAGGTTGACGTATGCATACAGGTGTTCTCAGTATTTCAAAGTTCTATTGTACACGCTACTCTCTTCTACTTTACACCAAGCTAAGCTCTTAACCGCTAACAGTGGAGTAAACCCCGCTAAGTGGTAAACGACACGTAATTGTTTTACTCGGTTCACAGTGTACCTCCTCTGTGTGCCTTTAAAACAGACCCTGAACAAAGAAGTCCCGTGTTTTAACGAATGATTACTGAACGCATTAGTGCCTCTTCAGATTTCTCTTGATTGTCTGGGAAAGTGGGGATTTTTCACTACATTCAATTTTTTTTAAAAGCCTGTTTTGATGCACTGATGAAAAAAACCCTTCCCACTTGCCAGTCTTGGTCGTGATCCAATTTTTCAGGTAAATCAAGTTCTCGAAATTCCACCACTGGCCACTTCGGGGCGAAATACAGTTAGGACCATGCATCTTGTTACCATGGCTGCATTTTTCATCAAACATTTTAAAAAAATTCTCTCGATGAAGTCGCCTTTTTATTTAACATAATTCGAGGTCCAATGGAGCTGATATACAATGTTTACGTTAAACTTATAACGCTTCTCTTTTTGCATTAAGAGTTAAAAAGATTCGAGAAGACAAAATAGGTTGAGTAGGTACTCAACTGTATTTGCAATGTGTTCTTGGAAAGTTTGAGAAAATTAGGGTAGGGTAGATTGGCTCGGCTCTCAAAGGCGTCATACAAAACATTTTATTGGGCAAATTGGGTGGAGAACTTCGTTTCTTTGAAACTCTTCTTAATAAATTGGATGTTTGATACAGAAACGCTGTTACGTTTCTGTGTGTAAAGATACTGTTTAAAATATCTACAGAAATATCTAGTTCGTGGAACTTAGGGGGATCAAAACCTTTAAGACAATCTATTATGAACAATTTAACTCAATACGGATAGTTCGGTACTAAAAATATTTAGCTTAATTGCATCTTCTGATTTCGTAAATTTAACCTTTATAGTACAGATTTTTAAATTATTTTTTTAAATAAAATACTGTACAATTAATTCCAAAATAGGCTTGGTAGTGCCGTTAATTGGCAACGGCACTTCTGGTAGTGCGGCTTGTAGTGTCGTTGTCAATAAATGATAATTTCGTAGTAGGTATTGAATCAGCCTTGGTGATGATAATGGCTAAATCGTCCTTGTGTAGGGGAGGCCGATCCATCAGTGGACGTAGATTGGTAAATGTGCTCATGAAGAATCAATCTTCACGTATTCTGGATAAAATTAGTGTAATTAGCCGTAGCTTACCGGCCAGAAGCTTGCAGAGAACGTCCGAATTCAATTCGTGAGGTGAATGAGCAACCAAATTCAATATAAGCAATATTAGGAATTACCATAATCACCATACAATAACATACCCTTGACCAGCAAGTGAGTCATATCATAAGGCGAGAAGTCACCGCGAATTGGCGAAACTCTTATAAATATTCAACGATGGCAACGAGCAACCAGTATTTGACCATTGGCGCCAATCGGACCTACCATCCTGGAGTAATAATAATGTAGGTGGAGTAGTCTAGCATACAAAGCCTCGATCACAGCCAGCGCGTTGCCAGACTGTCAGTGTTCTACAAGTACCACTTTGGTGATTGTGCGCAATCATTGCACGATCTTATCCCATCCATCCCATCATCTTCTCCCTTCCATCATAAGACCAGCAGACGCACAAAATCATACCACCCATTCCTGGTCGACATACTACAGTGTCGAACCAAAGAAATCTGCTTTATTTTAATAATATCCACAGCCAAAGAGTGGACCTTCCTGCGTCTGTCTTCCCATTAGAGTACAATCTTGGAGTCTTCAAATCTAGGGTACATAAGTTCCTTCTGGAAAAGCGTGCTCCATCTTCGCTTTCTTAAAGTGAGTTGGTAGCCTAAGGCTTCGTTCATACGGCATTGTCCTGCACGTTTTTTTGCAGTATACGTCTTAACGTATAAATAGTGACCATACAACGTACATATATCCATTCGCACGTCGATTGTACTGCAAAAAAACGTGTACCGCTTATACGTTTAAAATACTTACTCAACGGACTTGTCAAGCAAATCGAATGAACTTTGACGTATTCGGTTCGCAGTGGCACACAATATAGCTCTGTCTCGTTCACACGGCACGATGTTCACACGTTTTTTATCGAATAGCAACCGAAGAAGCGTTTAGTACCTGAGCGTCTTTTGGACGGGTGGCACGTATTTTATGTTTGATTTGGTTTGATATTCAAAATGGTTGAGTTCGTTAATGCATTTCCGCATATTCGTCTTTGATTTTGGTAGGCTTGAATTTTCCAGTCGAGTTAATAACTTTCAAAATTTTCAACAGACATTCGAAAGTAATTAAAAAGCTTTTTTTCATCGTTTCTAAGATTTTCGAATAATTTTTCAAATGTGATCGTTCGCATAGATTCTTGATTAATAGGATGTACCCAAAACCTTCTGTTTTGTCGGCGGCGAGACCGTTGGCGCCTACGATACCAATATAAAAGTACAACCACGCGTGGATCCATCAGTGACGTCTACTCACTGTGACAACTGTGTGAAGACTGCGGCTATTCGTCTTTTACACGAATGATAATTTACCGTGTGAAGACCCGGATGATTGTACGTTAAAAAAACGAATACAAAAAAAACGTGCAGGACAATGCCGTGTGAACGAAGCCAAACGCCAGTAAATCTTCCAGCCGGTTTATTGCCAAATCCGCTGGAACAGCTAGCAGTCATCGGGTTCACATCGCCCCTATAGCTTGCTCGACCACTCCAAGCTCCACACACAATAATGCAGTAACGTAAAGGTGATGCAGTCGCGTAAATTCATGGTTGTCACAGTAATGTCAAGGTTCAGAAATGACTTCGAAAGTTTGTCGAACACGGCAAAAATCTTTCGGATCGGCTCGTTGTGTTATCTCTCGACGTAACTGGGTCAACTGGTGTACATCTTTACAAAATATAAGGCCAGGTTTTATGGACTAGGTCAGTAAGATGGGCTATTTGCGTGTGCTGTGTTTAAGTGTCAATAAAGATTTTAACGATTACGTTACACAGTGGTGAAAATAATTCTATGTGTCTGGTCTTCAAAGAAAACATATTGCAAAAAAATCAATAATATTTTCAAATGATCACCTTCAAATGTATAAGTTACCTTGTGATCTACATTAAATTTAGTATCATCAGATACCAGGCAATTTTTCTCAATTCGACCAAAAAAATGTTGCATAAATGCATCAGCACCATTATCAATCAGCCCAGCCTGCAAACGTCCACAGCTGGACTCTCATACGACACCACATACATATTGCGGTCCTGAGCCGTATACTCATCTATACACACCTTTCCACCGCTACAATACCGCCAGTCTGTCGTGTGGATTGGATGGTCTCTCAATACTCAGTTACGTACTGTTTTATTAATTTTTGCCATAAAGTTACATCATAGTCAAGTTTAAGATGAGTAGAATTAATCCCTTTTATGGTTTATCCATTTTGAATGGAGCATGTTAGTAAACAAAGTACGACACAAATAACAAAATCTCACTTGCTTGGCGTGAGTTACAGATATAATTGTAAGCAATTTTTATTGAAGGGAGGATCTAAAATCGACAAGTAATGTAAATTACGTATAAAAGGACGCGCCAACAAAGTGAATTTTAGGTTAAGTATGGGCGGTTTGTTTACGTTTATGCTCCATTCAAAATGGATACGATATAGGCATCGATCAAAAATTTTCGCCGGCGGGGGAGGCCGCGAACTTTTTTGATCGATGGATATAGGTAACATATTTCATATACATCAGTCTACACTACGGAAAACTCTTGTAAGATGAACGGCCTACATTATGTTAAAACATTATAGTCCCTACAACAAGATCACGCAAAGCTACCCACAGCACGTAACCCGACGCCAGGAATGCCTGTCCGATTGACTCATGTGTTGATGTTCGCGGCACGTTCCATAGCCTAATGCTTTTGCTATCAATGTGTACATCGATTAGTAATCCAAGCTACTGTTTGATTGTTATATTTATAATATAAGTCTTCTTATTCCCTTGTCCTTATTAAATATTACTTTCGAAGTGCTTATTTTGTAAGCCTAGAGAAAAAACGTTACTGAAATCTGAAAATCTCAGTCCTTTATACCTATATACATAGCTTCTTTGTATAGACAAATACATAATGCTGGGCATTTCACACAACATAACATAAGCTTATTAGAGTGTGCCCAGCAGGGTCTATGTTGATATTTAATTAAATTTATATAAACCTATGTACCCCACTGAAATACAATACATGATTGAGTATTGAGTTTTAAGTAATGGGTACCTAAGTGTTGCAAATCAAAGCAGACAAACTGCATGCTTTCTTGAGCATTGTTTATCGAGTTGAGAGAGAGATACTGTTGTACTCGACCATGAGCTATTTTAAGATAATGCAGTTTTTACCATTGATTTATTAAAAACGAAGATGAGGTACTGGTTGCTTGAAAGTGGCAACCTCAAATTGTGTAAAATTGTGTTCTCCCACATCAGTCACCGTCTGTCCGGCGGCACGGGCGGTCGTGGTGATTCGCGTGAAATATTGTTGTCTCAGTCTCACTACGGTCCTAGATACGTCTTTCCGTCTTTGTTCTTCTTTGTATTGCACAGGACTAGAAATATAACTGTGAGCGTATGAGTTTGCGTGTAGTTGTAACACATGCCAATTTTTTAATAAGCGTTGGGAGAACGTAACCTATCTTCCCTTTTTAAATCAATGGTTTTTACATAGTTTTCATTGATACGATAAACGACTTTTTAATTTCAAAATGTCAAGTTTCGACTTCTTATTTCACAGTAAAATTCACTATCCAAGGAAGAAACTTATAAACAAACAAAAGTCGATACAAAAATCACACAGTCATGCATTTCTGGGAAGCCCCCATTGTATTTGTGCACCATGCCACGGTAAAGTCGAATTTGAGCAAATTCCCAGTCCACCCACCATTTCGCGCGATTTAAAAGCGGTACACGGTAGGAGACATGCCAGCATGCCTAGCTTTTTGCCGACACGGTTCAAATTAAATTTCACGAAGATAATTAAACGGCATTAACAATTCATGAGGCCACGGGGGGGCTGATGATGGCGATAGTACCAGCCTTGGAAATAACGAATGTGGCTTTCGCTACTTGAATTTGCAGTTGGATACTTGATTTACAAGGAATTCCTGTAACTAACTGTTATGGATTCATTTAATTAAATAGATATTATTAAGTAAGTACAGCAAGAAATAACACGCTACGTAAATGGAACCAATTATAATATAATATAAATGTAGTAAATACAAACTATTTTGTAATCCCTTTCCGCTTTATGAGAATGTACCTATTGCAAATTTGTGAAAGTCTTATCAGATTTTAAGAGACCTAAAAAAAACAATTCAAGCTTTATATTTTTTGCTCCAAAGGCGAATTATTATTCGAGATGTCAAGATGCAAGTTGTTTTGTTTTGGCTAGGAAATACTACATCAAATATAGAGATTGTTTTTAGTCTGCCTATTTCAACTACGATTATGAAAAAAATTTTGTCTCTAAAGTCGGTTTAGGAATGATAATTTTACGTGACTACATCATTTACTTGATCTACTGAAAATCTTACCTCGCAGTTTATATGTATACTGTTTTAGCCATTTTGGTATTAGCTAGCTATCAGCGCTATCTATTAGATAAAATTAGAACTTTAATCTTCAGTGCTTCAGTCGTCATGACACAACATCATAAACAACGAGACACCTTTTTGAAAATGCTACCCATATTCATCTTGTCACGTCAAAAACATCTGCGAAGTTCAAACCGAGATCAAACAAGAACGTTAATTCTATGTTTTCAGCTACCATACCAGGATAATATGGCAACATACCAGCATACGAGTATAATACCAGGGTATTCTGTATTTAAACAAATTTAAAGTTGAGTGACCCCCAAAAAGTCGTTATATCACCAGCTCGTGATATCGGGAATCTTTGTAATGAAGCACGGCCTGGGTTTGTTCTTATACAATAACGTTATCGGTTCAACTCGCAGCCAGGGTACACTTCCGAAATACGGACCAAACTTGCGTACAGTGGGGGGAACTCAGTCGGGTAACTACAGGAATCCGCTTCAGAGGGCGTAGTCAACCGCCATTCACTATGAGGCACCAGGGGCGGGCAGCAGCGCCCCCTGAACCTTCTACCACCGATCAGCGATCCCCAACCCGCATGCCCAGCGTGGGGATTATGGGTATTACCCCCCGTCAGATAAACGCCAATGAGGCGGTTATCAGGGGGAGGCCTGGGTCCAGCAGTGGACCAATATAGACTGTAGAGAGAGAAGTTAATGTTAGTCGTACTGCATTAAAGGTACTGTGTCCACTTGCGTTAATAAACGTCGGTGTCAGTGGGTGAAAGTCCGCAGATTTATTCCGCGATGCGAACCCATCTTTAGGCCTGCTCTCCACTGATACGGGTTACGAGATGGAAATATCTGAGCACTCCCAACTACAATCTGGGTTACTTCAAGACGGTGTCTAATAGACCTTAGTGAAATCAGCCTAGGTATATGAGTCTACTGCTGGACATAGGCCTCCTCTAATGACCGACATAGCATATTTTCATTTCATTTCCGTCTTCAGCTTGACGCATCCAGCATTTGCCTGCCTTCTTTCGCGGAGCGTCATCCCACCTGGCCGGAGGGCGCCCTTCACTACGTTTGCCGGGTCGCGGTCTCCACTCAAGAACTCATTCACCCCATCGGTTCTCAATTCCGAGATATGGCGGGCCCACTGCCACTTCAGCTTGCTAATTATTTGAGCTATGTACGTATGTGCTATGTATCTACGCGATAACTTTGGTTCTCTGTCTGATGTATTCGTTACGAAGCCTATCTTTCAGAGAGACTCCGAGCATACCTCTTTCCATAGCTCGCTGAGTGACTTTGAGCTGGTGGATCAACCCTATCGTGATCGCATCGCGGTCGCTCAACGCATACATCTATCAGAATTTACTTTATGCTAGAAACAATTTACATCATTTTAAGTGTGTTAAGGATGGACATGGTTACAATACAAGACATAAAAATAACTTAGTTGTCCCAAAAACGAGGCTAACTAAAATTTCAAAAAGTTTCATTTGCAATAAAATAAAATTATACAATATGTTACCAATTAATGTAAGGTCTATGTCTGCTATTAAATTTAAATGTTTTATCAAAAACAGATTAATAGATAAAAGCTATTATCGATTGGACGAAGCTTTTGCTGATAAAAATATTTTTACATTCAATGAAATTGATTAATGTGCATAGACATTTAAAGTTTGATATTGGACAATTTTATTTTTATTTTAGTAGTAGTGTAGTTTATCTTATTTTACATTTTGATAATGCTATTGCAGCCACGATTGTATTTAATCTGTATCCTAGTTTTTATTTTGTGTTTTAATGTGTTTCTATTTGACTTGACTAAGTGTTCCCTGTGAATCTATAGTATGAATTAATGAATTGAATTGAACGCTTATCGGTTCTTTCTTTCAAAGAATGGAATGATCTTCCTGCGTCAGTCTTCCCAGTAGAGTACAATCTTGGAGTCTTCAAATCTAGGGTAAATAAGTTCCTTCTGGAAAAGCGTGCTCCATCTTAGGCTACATCTTCGCTTTCTTAAAGTGAGTTGGTAGCCAAACGCTGATCCATCAGCAATAAAAAAAAAAAAAAAAAGGTTCTGCGAGCTTTATAGCCTGACCATTACCACTTCAGCCTGCTAAAACAGAGATATATCGGTTACTTTGGTTCTTCTTCTTGGTTCTTCAAGACTTCCGTATTCCCGATCCTATTACGTAGAGAAACTCCGAGAACAGCTCTCTCCGTAGCTCACGTGTTATGCGACATCCGAAGGAAAATAAGCCAGAGTTTACTTTGACCACTCATCAGTGGAGCACAAGCCTATCGCCGATGCGAGCCCATCCTTACGTAAGCTCAGGCACTCCGCTTTTCCGTTAATGGAATTTATTTACATACATATCACACGGCTATCCTTCTGAAGGCTTGGACGGTAGTTGGGGATTTAAATTATGAAGTCATAGGGAACCCAATTTCAGTCTATGGCATAGATTGCTGAGTGGTGTTAGCGACGAAGGGATATCCACCGGGTTCCCTCCAGAACTATTATATTCCTGAACTATTCCACCGAACTGCAATACCCAACAGCCCGCATTCCCAGGGTGGGAATTATGGGCATTACCCCCCATAAGATAAAAGAAGTGGAAAGTTCCGAGCTAACAAACTTGTTACCCTTTCACGCAAATACTACAAAACGGATCGGACTGAAATTTTAGGTAATTCTAATCCTGGAATCAAACATACTTTTTATCCCATATATCAGTTCCGGTGGGATAAAATAACCTTTAATCGCTTCTATAGAAACAACGCGTGCGAAACCGCGGGGACAAACTAGTATAAAAACACAAACGTTAGCAAACATACAATTCCTTACACAAAGTCAAGTTCAAAGCACAGTTGAAATAACATTGTAAATGTATAACTTTGACCCGATGTTAAACAAATCGCTGATTGTACCTAATGCCATCCGATACGGAGCATCTCGAGGATCAGTCAGGGGCGGACAACATTTCAGGACAGAAATTAAATCATACAAAAATGATACACATACTGTACTGTACACATACTGTGTATAGGTACTATAACAAAAAAATAATAATTCAAGACAGTCCTAGAGTTTTATTATAAAAATTATCGTAGTTTGACGAATTCATTACGGATGTAAGCGGGTTAACTACGAACCTTATTTGTGTTGGAAGAACACCAACGTTTCATCCCTTAACGAGGGACATCTGCAGGGCGAGTGCGGTTCTATGGATGAAACGTTGGTGTTCTTCCAACACAAATAAGGTTGGTAGTTAACCCGCTTACATCTGTAATGAGTCCTAGAGTTGTTGTTAGGAAAATTTGGCCTCGGTGGCTTACAGTGCACCGCACAAATCAGGAGTCCTAGCCTATTGCTATACCAGCTGAGGATGGGTGTCAGATCAATTGTTTCAAGTATTTAGGTACTAAGTTCCAAAATACCTAAATCAAAATTCTAATATCTCAACCTCAACAGACTGTATTGGCCCACTGCTGGACGCAGATACAACAGGAGGAGGCCCCTGATAAGCGACTTATTGGCATTTGTATCATGGGGTGTAATAATAAACACATAATCCTCAAGCTGGGCATGCGGGATGGGGATTGCAGTTCGGTGCTAAAATTGTTCTGCGGGGGGCGCTACTGCCCGCCTCCCGATAGATATCACTTAGTCGCCTCTTACGACACAAACGGGAAGAGTTGGGGTGGTGAAAATCCTAAGCCACACAGAGTTTAATAAAATTCTAATATTAAGTATAATTTTTTTATCATTTCCTAACTGTCTCCTAGATAGGTCTACAACTAAAAGTGGAGTATTACGCGCAAGTTAAGTATTACGCGGGGACCTTATTACAATTATAACAATGGCACACATATATTATATCGTATTGGTTCAAGATATTAGTCATTCTTTTTACATATTATTATTTTCTGTATGGATTGTCGCAAGACTATTATTAATTTTCACAGACAGTTGCACACCCCTGAATCGATGATATATCTGGAACATCGCCGGTGTCATCACAGATTCCGAGAAGCGAAGGGCAACCAGTCCACGTGATTGTACCTACCTACCTACAGTACCTACCTATACCTACAGTACTTTCCTATACCTACAGTACCTACCTATCCCTACCAGTACCTACCTACCTATACCTACAGGACCTACCTACTAGGGTTTGGTCCCGGGAATTCCCGGTTCCGAAATTCCCGGGAATTCCCGAAATTTTTGTCCCATTTAGGAACCGGGAAATCCAAATTCATTTCCCGGGAAATTTCGGGAATTTCGGGAAATTTATATACTAATACCGAAACGACATAACTTAATATATTTCATTTCGTCTTATAGCATTTCAAATATATCGGGTACCTACGCGGTACTGGGCAGGGTTGACATGATTTATATCACTTGATTTCAATCAGTAATTATTTTTCCTGCAATCAAAGTGTAAACAGCATTCACCAAAATGACTCTGAGAAGTTCGGCTAGTGTTGTCAGGATGCAGAACGATATATCAGAGCCCCTCCGAAATTTCGGTGGTCCTTGTCAAGGACGTTCTTTCATTCCTAGTCTTCAATATAGACTTGACAAGTGCAGAAAAACTCAAAAATTTAAATGAATGATACCATTCCTTTGAAATCAGTTCAAGTTCTGGGTTATGCCGATGATTTGGATCTGTTAGGGCGAAATTAACTGGCAGTTAATTTCGCCCTAACAGATCCAAATGAAACATGCTTACCACGCCTTGTAATAAGAGTCAAGAAAGGCAGGAAAAAGCTAAATTAAACGTAGTCACCTTCTGTGTCCAAATTGGTGTTACCAATAGTTATACAAGCTTCTCATTTTCATTTCATTTTTTATAACTATTGGTATAGTTCGACCGAAACCGCTGTACCGCTCCTTAGTAAAGTGCGGCGAGGTGGGGACCGGGGAAAAAAGAGCAAGAGTACACATGAGATCGATATTGTCGGATAGCTCTTAGGATATCGGTAGGTAAACGAAAATATGTTTATATTATGTAACGATTATATTTTTCTATAACTAAATTTTCTACAGATATTCTGACATAGATTCTACTTCAATTTCATCTTCCGTTTCGCCATTGGAAGTTGAATTGGAGTCGTTCTACAAATTTATTATTAATGGATCGATAATAATATTAAATCTACTATCGCGATCACTTTTACATTCAAGGCTTTCTTTGATGGTCTTGGCATCACGAGATAGCGCTCCCCCATCTTTTCATATTTATCTCGTGTGCATCTGACATACAGTACGGTACAAAAGCTACCTATCGCCGCCGTGAGCGTTGACAGCATACTGATGGATCTCAGCGACCGACGAGGGCCTATATTTCCCCCCCCCGTCTCGCCGCGCGCATACCTCAGGAGCGGTACAGCGGTTTCGGTCAAACTAGAACAGCGTTTATCTTCTTGGCTCACGGTAGCCTATACAAACAAGGTGGACGTGGAAATCAATAGAACAATTCAAGCCGCTTATAGATTCTTCTTCAACCTTTTCAAATATTTACGCTTTAGGTTGATCTAGAAGATCTAAACTACTCATTTACAAAACGCTACAACGTCCAGTTCTTACGTAAGCCTCGAAAATGACTTATGGGTTCTAACCAAGAAAACCGAAAGACTCGTGTTTGAAAGAAAAATACAAAGACGAATCTTCGACGCTGTACCTGGATGGTGACTACTGGTGGCAAACCTGATGGCCGACGACCCCCTGGAAGACTGATACCCAGGTGGGTCGATGGAGTCCAACAAGACCTAAAGGCAATTGCAGTGTCCGGCTGGCAGTAAAAAAAGCCAAGAATAGGAGAGAATGGCGCATTTTACCAGATCTAAGCCCACCCGCGGCTGTAGAGTCAGGGTGGTAAAAATGAATGGAAACAGTCCAAAATGTAAAATAGAGTGCCCAAATCAAGCTTCCGTGTGCATGCATAATGTACCTCCATTTTGAAGAAAAAAACTTACGTACTTTAAGTGATTGAACCTTAAATTGAATCAACCTTTCGTAATAAATCTTTGAACTGGATAGACCAAAGCGTGTTTTGATTGTGATAAAAATAACAATTTAAAACCGATTAATTTGATTTAAAATAGCTTTTTTGTAATTATTAATTCTTATATTCGGCGATTTTTCACACAAAGATACTTTCTGTTTATCAAGATCAAGTCCAGCCTCATGGAGTTTTGCTGCCTTGAGATTTTTGTTGTAGGTAGTAAATGAAGGTGCTTGATTCAGTCACGACTCTTTAGAACGAAAAGTTTTAAAGCTTGTTGTCGAACGAGGGAAGAAAACACATCGACCACATTGAATTAAGAACTTGATTTCATTTTAACAGATGTATAGTATGTTATATCAGGTGATATAAGCGACATGGCTTAAGAGGCAGTTAAATTATCTAATTTCAATAAAAATACAAAATAAATATATTTCCCGGGAATTCCCGGGATTTCCCGGTTCCGACTTCAACATTTCCCGGGATTCTCGGTTCCTCGAAAAACCGGGAATTTGCAATCCCTACTACCTACCTATAAGCCCTCCTTCACAGTACCTATAACTCTACGGGGCAAATCTACTGCCACACGTGTAAGAGTATTTAAGAGTGTGCAATAAAGCCGCTACGAGATTTCGAGAGGGATGACAAGATATGGTTTTCTAACGAGTGAGAAGTACAGAGCAGACGTGCGCCGAATTTTCTATGCGCCAAAACTGTTTTTACCTAATTACAAGTTAATGAAAAAACCAATCGAAAAATTAAAAGACATAATTAAAGAAATACTTCTAGGTTTCTGAACAAGACAAAAGCCGAAGAAAAAAAGTTTTCTGTAAAATAAATATAGTAAACTGTGCAAAACATTTATTTTTCAAGAAAATTAACAATCGACAAAACTTGTACCAATCGTGTTTTTAAAACACGTAGCTCATGATTAAAAGATCGAAGTAACATTTCCCTAAATATGTAGGTGGCTTTCACAAATTTTGAGATAAATAACTGATTTTGAAGTACAAGTTTGAAGTAAATTGCTTATGGCACTGATGACGGAAGCGGCGTTATCAGTACCAGCATGGGCTAGTCATCAGGAGAAGACAATAGGCCATGTACGGAGCAGTCGGAAGCAGAAAAGACAGAAGTCGAACCTGCCTCCGATCACCGCGATCACCAACCCGTCGTTGCTGGCGTGGTGATTAAAGCTAACCCCCCTCCAAAACCCAAAAATGACAGACAAAAATCAACATCGACCCCGAGTTCCCAGCGCTTCGTCAATCCTCGGTTCGAGCAGTAGCCGAGTGACACGGGGCAGGGGTGCGGAAGTTAATCCCTGGGAGATGACAAACTGCCAAAAACTACATATTGCAACATATAACATTCAATCGTTGTCGTCGGTTGACAGATTAACCGAATTAGAACTAGAACTGGATAAGATTAACTGGGACATTCTCGGCCTATGTGAAATAAGGAGAAATGGCGAAGAACTCACAACCCTTACCTCAGGACACCTCTTTTACCACCGTGAAGGCCAAAGACCCGGGATAGGAGGCATCGGCTTTCTCATAAACAAAAACATTAAGAATAAGGTGGTAGATATCAATAGCATTTCAGATAGAGTCGCATATGTTAAGATCAAACTATCAGCGATGTATGACTTAAAGATAGTTCAGGTATATGCTCCGACAACTGACCACACAGATGAAGAAATTGAATTATTCTATGATGACATTGATAGCGTTTTTAAAAAGGTTAAGACTCACTTCACCTTAGTCATAGGGGATTTCAACGCTAGAATTGGGGCAAAAGAATCAATACATGAGACCAGTATAGGCGAACATGGGCTAGGGAAGAGGAATCACCGAGGCCAAACATTGATTAACTACTTGCAACAGAAAAATCTCTATGCCATGAATACCTTCTTTGCCAAAAAACCCCAAAACAAGTGGACATGGAAGCATCCTGATAAAATACATAAGAGTGAATACGACTTCATCATTACAGACAGAAAGAGTCTTGTGAAAAATGTTTCGGTGCTTAACAGCTTTAGCACAGGTAGTGACCATAGACTAGTAAGATCAACCTGCTTATTTAATTTACGAAAGGAAAGGAAAAATCTGGTGATTAAAAAGCATATTCGAAACACGGATAAGATTGAGGTCATAAAGCATAATCGAAACCTGTATTTAACACAAGTCAACAATAGTATTAAAGAGGAAGTAGAACAGATGAGTGTCGAAGAGCTCAATGACCACATAGTGTTTTCCCTAACATCTGCTTTAGAAAACATAGCACCTAGAAATACAAAGGCCAAACAACAGAAACTGTCTCCACAAACTTTAACCTTTATTGAGATGAGACGACAGATGAGAACAGAAGGTAGAGCAGACACACCCGAGTACTCACTTCTTCAGAAAAACATCCGCAAAGGGCTCAAATCAGACCTAAAGCGATACGAGGAGGATGTTATTGAAGAAGCTTTAAGTAGAAACACAAATAGAAAAACTATGGCATTAAAACTCAGCACCGGAAGGAAGCAAATTTTCAAACTTAACGACGAAAACAACAATGTTGTCACAAATAGAGACCAACTACTAAACATTACTCGCAGGTACTATGAACATCTTTACAAAAGCAAAGCACCAAACCCAAATGCACAAGGTACTCCAAAACGTGCATTGGTGTTGAATGTGGGATCAGAAGAGCTCCCAGATGTCACAACAGCTGAAATCGACTTAGCCCTCCGACAACTTAAAAACAGAAAAGCCCCAGGAGAAGATGGTATTATTCCAGAAATGCTGAAAAACTCCACAGAAAAATTTAAAACCTCACTGGCAATCTTATTTACAAAGTGTCTAGTGGAAACTCAAGTACCTGAAAATTGGAATAATGCTGTTATTACTCTTCTTCATAAAAAAGGGGACATTAAACGACTCGACAACTATCGACCAATCAGTCTGCTCAGCCATATATATAAACTTTTTACTAGAGTTATAGTAAACCGCCTTCAGAATAAACTCGATGATCAGCAACCGCGAGAGCAGGCTGGATTTAGAAGAGGTTTTAGTACCTGTGACCATCTGCAAACCATAAAAACAATCATAGAGAAATGTCACGAATACCAAAAGCCGATAATATTAGGTCCTTACATATGAAATTGGCGTTTTTCGTACTGGCCACTTTAATCACAAATTTCTCCTCTTTGGTAAGGAATTAAATTCAAATTTGTACAGCTATAGACTCGTGTATTTGTGCTTCGATGATCGTCATTTATTTGTTTTTTTTCTTCTGTTTTTTTCTGTTTGCGTCACTCATTTTACAAAATGGAAAACTTAAAATATCGCATTATTTACGAGTACGAGTTCCGCCGTGGCACTAGTGCTGCGGAAACAACTCGAAGGGTGAATGATGTGTATGGCGGTCGTGTTGCAAAAGAAAACACAGTTCGTTTTTGGTTCCAACGTTTTCGTTCTGGAAATTTCGACCTGCAGAACAAGCCCCGTGGACGGCCTGAGACTCAAGTTGATAATGAAGAGTTGAAGGCTATTGTGGAAGCGGATCCATCGCAAACCACGTCCGAGTTAGCTGCAGGCTGCGATGTTAGTGATAAAACTGTTTTAATTCACTTGAAGCAAATTGGGAAGATTAAAAAGCTTGAAAGGTGGGTACCTCACGAATTGACTGAAGCAAACCGGCAAACGCGCGTCGACTGCTGCGTTACATTACTAAACCGGCACAATAATGAAGGTATTTTAAACCAAATCATTACCTGTGATGAAAAATGGGTTCTTTACGATAATCGGAAGCGCTCAGCGCAATGGTTGGATCCTGGCCAGCCAGCCAAATCCTGCCCCAAGCGAAAATTAACCCCAAAAAAGTTACTTGTAGGCGTTTGGTGGACTAGTGCCGGTATTGTTCATTACAGTTTTCTCAAATCTGGCCAGACTATTACGGCTGATGTCTATTGTCAGCAATTGCAAACCATGATGGAAATGCTAGCGGCTAAACAACCTAGGCTGGTCAATCGCTCCACGCCACTGCTGCTTCACGACAACGCTAGACCACACACTGCGCAACAGACGGCTACTAAATTAGAAGAGCTTCAATTGGAAAGTCTAAGACATCCTCCGTACTCCCCGGACCTTGCTCCAACAGATTACCATTTTTTTCGAAATTTGGATAACTTCTTGCAAGGGAAAAAATTCAACTCCGATGGGGCAGTCCAAATCGCCTTCAAAGATTTTATTGATTCCCGTCCGACTGGTTTTTTTAGTAAAGGGATCAATGAACTACCTATAAGATGGCAAAAGTGCATAGAAAATAATGGTTCATACTTTGATTAATTAAATATATTATATTAAAAAATATTCGACTTTTTGTTCCTCCCATACAAAACGCCAATTTCATATGTAAGGACCTAATAGTTACTTTTGTGGACTACGAGAAGGCATTTGACTCTATAGAGTTCTGGGCCGTAGAGCAAGCCCTCGCGGATGGCCGTGTGGATGAACGCTATATTACAATGATAAAGCACCTGCAAAGACATGCTACAGCTTGCGTTAGTCTACACGAGAAAACTGATAAATTCTCTCTGGAGCGAGGAGTTCGTCAGGGTGACACGATCTCTCCAAAGCTCTTCACAGCCGCATTACAGAACATCTTTAGCAAAATTAACTGGGAGAAGAAAGGCATTAACATCGATGGAGAACGCTTGACGAACCTAAGGTTTGCCGATGATCTGGCAATATTTGCGGACAATATTGTAGATATGACGGTCATGATCGATGATCTGAAGCGAGAATCGGCTAAAGTCGGTCTCAAAATGAACGTCGCTAAAACCAAAACCATGACCAACATACCTATTCCACAATCGAACCAACTCCCGGTCGAAGTAGTAGGGGAGTATGTCTACCTTGGTCACAAGATCACTCTGGGGTTACAGAACCAAACGGTAGAGGTTGAGAGACGCATAGCCCAAGCCTGGGCAGCTTTCGGCGCCAACACCAAAATACTGCGCGGAAAGCTCTCCATAGGAGTGAAGAGGAAGGTTTTCGAGCAATGTGTACTGCCGGTCTTTACTTATGGCGCGGAAACCATGACCCTTACAGAAAGATCTGCAGAGAAAATAAGGGTGGCGCAGAGGGCAATGGAAAGAGCGATGCTTGGAGTTTCCCTGCGAGACCGTAAGCCCAATAAGTGGATTAGAGCCAAAACAAAAGTTAAAGACGTGGTCGAACAAATTGGGACGCGAAAGTGGAGATGGGCGGGACATATTGCTCGAATGGATAAGGAGCGATGGACGCGAAGACTGCTGGAGTGGAGACCACGACAGCACACCAGGCCGCGGGGAAGACCACCAAAAAGATGGGTTGATGACATCCGACAACACGCAGGCCATGATTGGATGTTGAGGGCTCAAGACCGTCTAGAGTGGAGGCGTTTGGAGGAGGCCTACATCCAGAAATGGATTCATAATAGGCCGCCATGATGATGATGATGATGCTTATGGCACACTCTTAAGCCCAAGTTCGGTCTGTCGGGTTATATTAGAGCTTACGATAGGAAACCCAATATCTAGGGTCGCCGTCGTTGAAATCGATGAGGAAGCCTATATCTATGTACATCCTATGAACTTCGTACCTACTCTCTACCCTGTATGGAAGTGGAAAGTTTAAGGAAAACAAGAGCTCGCGGCAGATCCCCTATGCGCTGGACAGACCAAATAAAAGCTGCACTAAACGGTCCCATACATGAATGTACCAGGAAAGCAGCGGTGCGAGAAGAATGGCGCCGTATTGTACAGCGTGCCACCCTCCCTGATATGGCGACCACGAACACTCTGTCAAGAGTGTAGCGACTAAGAAGAAGAAGAGTTATTTTACCGGAAGCTTGGGATCCTACTTTAGGTTTGAGCGACATAGATAGATAAATAATAATTTTCTGGTTTATAGGGTGCAGCAAAATACATATCCCAAGGTTGTCTGTAAGACATCGCTCAGGCGATAAGGCACTTATAGTGCCATATCGCCCTGTATCCTAAGCACTGTTACACTTTTTTTAATATTTGGCGGACAAATACTAATCCCCGGGAATAAAGTTGGGACCACCTTGGGATCATCACTTCTCTACCTATACAATCGCTAAAGAATTTTCAAAATCAGTCCATTAGGTATTGACGGATAAATCGACGAATATACATCAAAAACATACATACGGCACATAGAACCTATTGGTTAATGGTTAAAAAATATTTAGTGCCAAAGCTCTTGCTAGCTTTTAACAATCAATAGAAGTGCAGTACATCAGCATTGCCATATTTGCCATACAGCGGGGCAATGCAGCCAGCGTCTTAGGGACGCTTCCGACTGGTATCTATATCTGTAGATTGTTTGCAACAATCTTGAGTCAGCTCAATAGTTTCAATGACTAATTCTAACTTACTACTTTTATGTGATTGTAATTTTCTTTGTTTATAAGATAAGTACTTATCAATTAAATAAAGATCTAATTCTAACTTCACTACGCTTCCCATAAAAAGCTACGTCTAGTCTAGACTTTGTAAACAGTTATCGATATTTCCCACATAGTATCCTAGATTCCTAGACTTCTTCCTAAGGCGGACATCCTCCAAGCACTCCGCTGAACTCTTTTACACAACTAACCATACCGAAATCAACCTTAATCCCTACAGCATACAGCCTATCCACCTTCTACAGTTCGAGTATAAAAGTCAATTTGTCATTGGGTAATTTACAGTAGTGCTGTTTGCTGGAATTTAAAGCTTATAGTGATGGGGTAAAGTTTAAATTGGTAGTTTGTTAAGCGACGGAAGCGGTACGGCCTCGCGGTTTGGTTTGGTGCAAGTTAAAATCTGTAGCGACGGTGTATATCAGATTTTCTGCTAATTTAAAGTGATAGATAAATACAGGGCATTCCATCGTCTGATCAGGGAATCGAACCCTCCAAATTGGCACCGATAAAAGGTTATTTATCAAAAAATAAGATAACATCTTTAATGACCATGAACATTTTATGAGCTACGGACATAGCTTTTGCGAATAAAACAATTGGTGTATTAGATTTGTATGTGGAAGCTCATGTGTTTTCTGATCAAATCTGATCAAAATGACTATTTTTCCGTTGTCTGTTTTATGGCTTAAAATTATAATTTATGCAGCATTATATTGTACTAGCTGCGCCCCGCGGCTTCGCACGCGTTGTTCCTATGGAAACGTTTAAAAGGTGATTTTTATCCCACGGAAACAGATTTATGAGATAAAAAGCATGTTTGATTACAGGATTTGAATTACCTGGGTGCAAAATTCCAGCCAGATCCGCTTAGTAGTTTTGGCGTGAAGAGGTAAGAAACATCCATCCATACATCCATACAAACTTTCGCATTTATAATATTAGTGTGATAATTGCTCCTACGGGGGCGAATAAATGAAAATATAAGTATGAGTATGAATTTAAAACACTTCTTGCCAAATTAAAGAACATCTTGTAGTGGGCAACTTGATGATGACTGGCTAAGTCAGACGGATATCTAATTTTTGAACATACATCATATGTTGAGATTTGAGATAAGGACACCTTTATTCACTAAGTTCGTAACTTACACCACCCGCTAGTAGATCGGCGCACGCGTCGCGGAAATGACGTCACGGCGCGCCCTCGTATCTCGGCCACAACCACTTATCGTTTCCGCCAGGTCACATCACTAGAAAACGTTCCAAGCTACGCAGAATTCATCTTACTTTAAAACGTTCCGGGCTACGCAGAAATCATTTTACTTTCTGGCACGAAGGAAATGCCTGGGAGTTTTTGCGTAAGGCATCTATAGGTCATTCGGAGTATTTTGTTTTAAGTATTTTTACAACACAATGATATGAGTTTCAAATGCGTATGAATATACCTATGAAGGTTAACAAAACCAACACAATCAGTAGGTTAGTTTAGTATTTACATTGCAATTATTTTTACCTAAACTATAGTAACCATTTCCACAGGGAAATGGTCATAGGATAACCTTTGTCCATTATTTTTTACCTTAACTAGTGTAACTACAGAGTTACACTAGGCAGGTACCTCAACTTGTGTAGCTACAGGATAATTGATTTGTTTAAAAAAAACTATAAACCGACTTCAATTATATGGATCCCATGGTCAGAACAGGACCAAATTATAAAGGGACCACACGGGAAGCACCAACTTTCATATAAAAAAGAATCGTGAAAATCGGATCACCCTGTCAAAATTTCTGAGGTAACAAACATAGAAAAAAACAGTCTCATTGAGAACCGCCTCGTTTATTTGTCGAGTCGAGTTAAAACGGTTACTGCACCTTTGAAAAAAATCCATCCTGTATTGTTATACCCTTGTATTTGTATCATGTATGATAATGATAGTAGATGATAACTCTTATAAGAGGTACATTAAGAATAATAATAATAATAAATAATCTTTATTTTATAGCCAGACATAACATACTTCCCAGATGGATCCGGTCTTATATAGGTCCTAATTAATTTTGTTTTAAAAAACTATAAACCGACTTCAATTTTTACGGTTTTTTCATGAATTTTCATGGATCCCATTGTCTTAACTGAACAAAACAACATGGGAACCACCAGCTTTCATATTAAAAAAGAATCATGCAAATCGGACCACCCAGTCAAAAGTTCTGAGGAAACAAACATAAAAAAACAGACCAATTGAGAACCTCCTCCTTTTTTTGAAGTCGGTTAAAAATACTACGTCGTCGTCGGCTTTACAACATAGTAAGGAAATTCCTTATAATTTTCCCGTATCATTTATACTGAGTATGATCGGATCGCGGACTGACAGACAGACAATAATCGCTCGATCGACAGATGTCGTCGCAGGCGCAGGGAGACGGCCAGGGAAATTCATTAGAATTTCATTAGTTTTGCAGCTTCGTGTGATAAATAATAAGGTTTATTTGCGACAGAGTCAGAGTCAGAGTCAAATCGTTTATTTCTTTAGACTTACAAAATAAGCACTAAGACAAGTAAATTTTTTAATATATAAACAGGTTGATAAATAGTTACTACTATCAAACAAGAAATAAGGTGCAATTGACTCTAATTCACTTAAATTTTTTGTCCACTAGCGGAAGAAGTGAAAAAGAAACCACTAGCAAGTTTATCGCTTATCAACTAATAGAATCTTAGCATAACTAAGTCTAACTGTTCTTACATACTATTGTCGGTGTGGAACGACATGGATAGAGAATAACGATAAAACAGAGTTTAGAGTAGGTAAATTATAGAGTCAGAGTCAAATCGTTTATTTCTTTAGACTTATAAAATAAGCACTTAGACAAGTATATTATATTTCGAATTCATTATTCAAATTCAAATTATTTATTATTAAAAAAGACGATAACATTACGTAAATTAAAGTCTTCTCTTTTGAAAAAGAAAATCACAATCTTGAAAACAATGTTGCAAACAATCTACAAGTAGCTCAAATAATTAAATAGTTTCAAAATCAAAGTTCCGGGTGTCCTGGGTATTATGTTCTTTCTATAATTAAAATATCTATCTATGTAATGTAATGTATCATATAAAGAATTAGTATTATTTATATTCATTTAATGTACTCCTACCGGTTTCACGGTGTAACTTTTAACTTTTGAGGAATTAGATGCATCCAGTAAGGGGATGTGGTAAGCTACAACTATATATTGTCAAGTATGTAAGTTCGTACGCACTCTTTTAACCGACTTCAAAAAAAGGAGGAGGTTCTCAATTCGTCTACCTATCAGAGTACATTAGTCAGTTAGTACCCATAATACAAGCTATCTCTTACCTTGGGCCTAGGCAATGCTGTGTGAATTGTCCAGCATTATTTATTTATTTAATTACCTACGTAATGCTTGGACAATCTAGCTTCCAATCAAACAGAAAATGCAAATATAGAAAGGAGCTTTTTAAACTTTCAAGTTTTGGTCACATAATTAAAGTTTTACTACATAACAGATAATTTATAACGTAGGCAGGTACATAGTAGGTACCTTTTTATTTCGATGAAAAAAGGGTCATGCAAATGCAAAGCACGCAATGTTGCGGGTAGCGGAAGTTCGTTGTAGAGAAATTATGTATAGTTTCATCAGCAGTAAGATTGCGAAAATAAACTCCATCTTCAATAAGCGAACCACTAAACCTTCACCTCGACAGCCCTTATATGTCCACTGCTGGACGCAGGCCTCCTCCTGATGGGCATCTTATCGGCTTTTATCATGGAGGATAGTGTCCATAATCCAACGCTGGGTATGCCCAGCGTTGGATTATGGACACTTGGGTTGGCGATTGCAGTTTAGTGGTAGAATTAAACTTTTTAACCTTTCGCGATTTGTTAACATAATTAAATGATTATTTATCGGGTATTTTTTCCCCTACGTTTCTACTCAGTTGCCCCGTGACCACGATCGCTGTAATGCGCTAGAAACGTAGGGGAAATAAAAACAAAGGTACACGATAAATGCCCGATAAATAATCATTGAATAGTGGTAGAATTATTCTGCAGGGGGCGCTGTTGCCCGCCTGCGGTGGATATCCCTTAGTCGCCTCTTACGACGCCCGCGGGAAGAGTTAGGATGGCGCAAATTCTAAGCCGTCACCACGATTATAAGCGAACTCAAGCCTACAACGTTCGAAGCAACAGACGTTACTATTAAACCACCACGCTAATTACAAGAGAATTCGCGTGACACTTACAAATATCGAGTCGAGTTACTACGGTCATAACTTGAGTTGAGGCAACGATCGATTTTGAGATTTAATTAATTAAGTATTGGGTTGCTTTTTATGAGACAGAAAGGTAAGACCAGAGGGAAGGGCCTTGCAGGTCATGAGTTCGAATATTATTAATTTCAGGTCTTGTCATTTCAAAAAACCTAGAAACAAGAGAAGGTTAATTCTTCCAGGGGGGTTATGCTCTATGACCAATTCAACGTCTTACACAGATACGACAAGATATCGGCGGGGAATGGGATAAAACCAATACAGTTTTGTCCCATTCCCCGCCGATAATGCTTGGCCGAATGTCGCCCAGTTCCACACAGACAATAGTATGTAAGACCAGTTAGACTTAGTTATCCTAATATTGTATTAGTTGATAAGCGATAAACTTGCTAGTGGTTTCTTTTTCACTTCTTCCGCTAGTGGACAAAAAAATTAAGTGAATTAGAGTCAATTGCACCTTATTTCTTGTTTGATAGTAATAACTATTTATCAAGCTGTTTATATAGTAAAAAATTGACTTGTCTAAGTACTTATTTTGTAAGTCTAAAGAAATAAACGATTTGACTCTTGACTCTTGATATTTTGACGTATCTGTGTAAGACGTCGAATTGGCCATGGAGCATAACCCCCTGAAGAGAAGCATGAGAGTACATGTTCTTTGTGACAAAATACATTAACAAAACGTTTATGAAGTGCTTTCAAAAATGTGGGTAACAACTTGTTAGAGCATTGTCTCCTGTGGTAGCTACGGTGTAGCTGTGTTACAGGAGAACAGGTACTTCCCTTGTGTCCTTGACATAGTTTATCTTAATATTAACTTATATATAATTAAAAATAATGTATATATTTAAAAATGATACTGATGTTAAAGATATTATACCTGGAATACCATAAAAGCTTCTTTATCAGACCTATGAGGACAGGTGCGTGACTTAACATGATGAACTATGGTTTATCCATTTTGAATGAAGCATGTTAGTAAACAAAGCACGACACAAATTACAAAATCTCACTTGCTTGGCGTCGAGTTTCAGATATAATGAGTTTCAGAATTAATTGTAAGCAATTTTTATTGAAGGGAGGATCTAAAATCGACAAGTAATGTAAATTACGTATAAAAGGACGCGCCAACAAAGTGAATTTTAGGTTAAGTATGGGCGGTTTGTTTACGTTTGTGCTCCATTCAAAATGGATACGATATAGTGGTAGAGATGAAACTTTTGGTGATCTAATTTTAGTAGTTTATACAATTGCACCTTGTTTCTTGTTTGATAGTTATTACTATTTATCAAGCTGTTTATATAGTAAAGATTTGACTTGTCTAAGTGCTTATTTTGTAAGTCTAAAGAAATAAACGATTTGACTCTGACTCAATAAAATCAGGGTGGATTTGTGTAGTACTGTGTACTTTTACTTTCACAGCGCCACTCACTTGTTAGTAGCTGAGGTATCTGTGCAATGTGCCATTGATTAAAATATCGCGTGTTCAGAAATATTTGGAGAATTAAAATAGACGGAAAATTTAGATATATTTTCATTAAATTCCTTAAAAATCTATTTTGTACCGTACAAGAAATTAATTACTTGCGTGTCCGATCTTAAAATACGGTGCGTGGACCGTCAGCGCCGCAGTAAATCTCAATGTATTGCAATAAGCCGAGATACCGGCGCAGATAAATCCGCGAGATAAGTTCAGATGTTTGCGCTTAGCCACTGTTTATCGCAATCAACGAGTTAAGCAGTAACTCTACTTAGGAACTTGAATCTGCACGCACACACTCACTGTTGTGTTTGAGTGTATACTGTCTTTAGGTTCCTAACAATACATATACGTATGTAGCAAAGCGCCCTAGAAAATGACAATTAAAATGTATAATAAACTCCCCTTAGAAATAAAAGACAATAACATACAACCTGTTTACTAATTAACTAAAATATTTCCTTATTAAAAAATGTTATTATGGTATAAAATAATTTTTGACGTCAAAACTAAATTAAATTATTACTTTTTATGTATAAACTGTAACTGACATAAGTACCTACCTCATACGATCACGCGTTCGAAGCCGCGGGGCGCAGCTAGTAATTGTATAAAACTCTCTCGGTCCTACATAGTTACACTACTGTATTTTATCTAAAGTTTTCACTGTTCTAGAGTTGAGGTGTGGTTTAGTAGATTCGTATTAAGATGTAGAACGACTAGAGGCGACCCATTTGTTTTTAACTGATCTATACTTAAGTTACCGAGTTTATATGTATATTAGGAAAATATTGCACCGTCTTGGACTTTGCTCCACCCCAACACTTCCCGCTGGTGTAGTAAGAGGCGACTAATAGATATCCACCGGGGGGCAGGTAGCATTTGGCAACCTGCATGCCCAGCGTTTTGGGATTACTGGCATTATCCCCATATATAATGACATCCGATAAGGCTCTTATCAGGGTGGCCTGCGTCCAGCATTGGACCAGAATCTGTCTGTAGATGAAATATTAGTTTCTGGTCAAAATACTACCTTAATACGAGAAAAGTGACACACGATTGGTAACTTATTGTACCTAATTCTATGCAAACAGCCAGATAAGTTCAGTAGTTTGAGGATTTTGAGCGGGATGACAAGATATGATTTTCGCGCGAGTGAGAAGTACAGAGAAGAACTAAATTTTCTTTGCGCTCAAACTGTTATTTCCTGATTACAAGTTAATGAAACAACAAATCGAAAAACTAAGACACAGCTAAAGAAATACTTTTAGGTTTTTTAGCAAAACAAAAACCGAAGAAGAAAAGTGCTATTCCTGATATTAATAGCAGAATATGTGCAAAAAATTATTTTTCAAAAATAACTTTTACCAATCGTGTTTGTAAAACACGCAATTCAAGATAAAAGATCGAAGTAATATATCCCTAAATATGAAGGTGGTAGCTTTCACAGATTCTGAGATACATAACGATTTTGAAGTACAATTTTGAAGTAAATTGCTTATGGCACACTCTTAACGGCAGTTGACGACAGCCGTCGCGTCGCCTGCAGTTGGCAACATGCTTATCTTTTATTAACCGACTTCAAAGAAAAGAAGAGGTTCTCAATTCAACAGTTTTTTTATGTTTGTTACCTCAGAACTTTAGACTGGGTAGATTTTCCTGATTTTTTATATGAAAGCTAGTGCTTCTCACGTGGTCCCATTTTAATTTTGTATAGTTCTGACAATGAGATCTATAAAAATTCAAAGCTATAAAAATTGAAGTCGGTTTATAGTTTTTTAAAACAAAATTAATTATTTGATTTTATGGTTACTTCACTTTATGTCCTTATTGTTATTGTAAATGCAAATATAAAAACTACCGAGAGACACGTGGTTGGTTATCGTTATTATAATTATAAATCACGCTAGTTATAACACGATCCGTAATTATAGGCTAGAAGTGCGTTAGTACTTATTATAAATGCAGTCCACTTAGCTGTTTCAACTCGTTACGTTTATAACTTTAAATGCTTAGGTAATTAGAAAATTATTCACCCCAATAACATTTATTTAGAAAAATATTATCAAATTAATATAGTTATTTGCGTGCCCACTTAAATGTATTTAATTATGATTACGGCGATTTATAAAATGCGGTTGGCAATCAAACACTAGTAAAGTAAAAGTTTAAGTTAAATAAATATTGTTTTTTATAAATATTATAATAGGTATGCATAACCTAACCTATGTACTTTATTTTGAAAAAGAAAATTATATTCAAATAATACGAATAAATTAGAATAAGTATTTACAATTGAAACAATTGAGCTAACTGCAGACTGTTACAAACAATCTACAGGTACTTAACTCTTGCAAGAGTTTGGGGGATACTACCTTTTCCCAGCAGTGGGACTACATAGTTTAGATATTTTGTTAAACTAATTTTTTATGCGATGATATTAAATATTTATCGCATTTATTTACAGCGTTTATTTTTCGCGTAATTTTATGGAACTTCATAGCTATAAAATTAAATATACATAGGTACATTAATTGACTGGATCAGTACGTTTTTACTTTAACCTAAATAAAAACGGCCAAGTGCGAGTCGGACTCGCGCACGAAGGGTTCCGTCTATCTATAAAAATAAAAAAATACAAATATTTCCTTGTAAAATTACAAAAAGTCAACGTGACGCGGTCACCCATCCAAGTACAGACGCGCCCGACGTTGCTTAACCTCGGTGATCGGTTCTCAAAGTGATAAGGACGTTGCCCCACTTAATTATTATTATTATTTGTTGTTATAGCGGCAACAGAAATACATCATCTGTGAAAATTGCAACTGTCTAACTATCACGGTTCATGAGATACAGCCTGGTGACAGACGGACAGACAGACGGACAGCGGAGGCTTAGTAATTATGTTTTACCCTTTACCCTTTACCCGGTACGGAACCCTAAAAACAAATTGTCTGGATCAGTTCTACTTAAACCTAAAAATCTTATCTTTAAACAAGAACCACAAATTCCAGGAACAGATCATTTCAACGACACTTTAAGATTAATTTAATGCGTGCCATGCCATCCCATTAGCACCGTGTTAATCTAAAACACCGTTGCATTGTAAAAACTTGTCACAATTTTCAGTTAAAAAACCTGCAACTAACTGTTAAGAGATACATCTTCGAGCAGCGCGCCATCTGTCACCTAATCAACCTATCCTGCGAACCCCTGATCAACCCCCACCAATAACAACCGTGGAAAGCCAGAACAACTGTAAAAGAAGTCGAAAGGTGAAATTTCCATTTCGATATCTCCTTGCGTTCGTATTTTATCACAAGTTTTAGCTACATGTGACCGCCGTATTTGGTATCTTGTTTTTACCGTAGTCCTGTCCTTTTCTGTTGGGTGGTGGTGACGTGAGTGCGTCTCGCTCGGATGACGTCATCCAACGGTGGTTGACAGACTAGTTTGAGGCCTATGCCTGAGTTTGTGTCAATCAGATCGTAATCTGTGACCCTACGCCAGTTAGCTTTGTTCTAGACAACTTTATGTGCTACAAATCAACGTAGACTTTGAAAAGGTTACTTCTAAATTCGAGCGTACCTTCTAAGAAGTTTATTTTCCTTTAGGCCAGCCATATAATAAATAATGAATAAAATGAATAAATATGGCTCGTAAATCCATACAGCATCATCTAGCCCCAAGATAAGCGCGCCACCCAGTACATGTGTTACCAATGGGTACTAACTATTTATATATATTATATTAATATTAATAATAATTAATGCTGGACAATCCACACAGCATTATCTAGCCTCAAGATAAGCAGACCTTGTTATGGGTACTAGATAACTGATATACACAGTACAATACGTTAGATAGGTAGTTTTTTTACTTTATGTACATATAAAATCCCCAATCCACCCAGATAAAATATTTGCAGATCGTGCAAACATTTATCCCAAGGATCGAACCCGTCTACGTCGCAACCTTTTACGACGTAGACGGAACTTCGCTTACCGTATTGACTTTTCATCATCGAGTTTAGGATTCTGACTCGATGCTTTTCATATATCAAAAATTCTTTATTTCCATACATTTTCCATATATACAATAAAGTTACACTTAGAAATGGTCAAATTATAAAATGAAAAACAGATATAATAAATGAAAATAAAGTGATATTTTTGTTGCTGATTTTTTGATATCTTTTGTAAGTAAGCAAGCATCGCTGAATGAAATCGGCATACACATTAAGTAGGTAGTAGTACCTACTGGGACAGCAATAAGAGAAACCATTTAAAAACCAGTTCTTTATCAATTAATCTACTTCAAGACTAACCGATTACCTAGTTTAAATAAATAAAACACCAAAAAAATGGCCAACACTACTTAGCATAGTGGCATAGGTGTATTAAATCTACCACGCGCGTCAAGCCAGCCTGAATTAGTGTTGTGCAGCTCGCGTGTCGTCAGCGGGTGTCGATATCGATATTTATCGATGTGACGCGGCGACTTATTGCCACCGATCGCCTGATAACGAGCCAATTTGTTAGCGGGGAGGCGCGTCGACAAAACTTTTGTTTGTTTTCTTGTTACGCAGCGTCGATGATGAGATTGTAGTACTTACAAGTTTTACAAGCTACTCTGTGAGCGGGTTTACTTACACATCTCGTTTTAATATTGCACTTGATGTAGTATGGTTTTGATACGGTTATTCCTGGCCTCTGTTACTTTGTTGCGCCTGTTAATATGTACTCTTAACTACACACATCTAGTTATTACCACCAGGTGTCATCAAAGTTGTTAAATAAGTACCTAGCCTGAGAATAAATGTTTAGTAACGTCGATGTTTAATGCATTCCGGTCTTTAGAAAGTAAAATAAGACAGAAAAAACCTAGTTATTAACAAAATAAAGTTTTAAAATACCTAATTGAGAATTAATTTTGTATTAAACTTCTTACAACACACAAAAAGCTACAGGTTCACTTAAACCAATTAGGTTTTAAAGGACAAAAAGCATTAAAGTATTATTTTCTGTAATCGAATCGCATAAAAAGTTCATAGATAAAAGGATATCGCGTAGTGTCGTTTTAAAATTCATATTTCCGTCGCAAAAAGTTTTATCGATAACTAGGCAGTTAGGCACATCACTAGCTGCCAGCGGGCTCGTTAGCTCGCGGTAATGTGTCGACATTTCTGTCGCCGAGGTAAGCCTGCCTTTCCATCAGAGATGGGCGAGAACTGAGCTGCGAAGGTACAGCTAAGCTATAATATCTGACCGTCTGTTTTAAATAAATATATTATAAGTATATATAAATTATTTTTTGGTCGTAAATTAATTTCGTTAAATAATAATAATGATGTTGGACAAATTTCACATATAATCAAGCTACAGTCAACAGTACTAGGAGGCTGATATAGGTACTTAATACAATACACTACATACGTAAGCTTTTAGTTTTTCTTATCTTGTCTCTCTCTCTCTCTCTCAATAAGGTTTGCTGAAAGAGAACTCTTTATAGGGTTAAGCTTGCCTTTGCTATTACTTTTCTATGTAAAATGTTTGACATATTGTTTTACTATTACTACAAATATTCAATTCAATTCAATTCAATTTATTTATTCTCAAACAATAATCAAATTGAGTCGGAAATTTCACTTTTACATCTTATTGACTAGAGCGTACCTAGCTACTTTATTATAACACTGTTTATTACCAGCAAAACTGAATATAATACAAAACAGAGAATTGGAGTAGGTACAATAATTATGAAATTAATTTTATACATAAGATTTCTAGAATGTCAAAACACTTGTGCAATGAAGAATTAAGAAATTAAGTTTTTTTTTATTATATAGATTTTATTTATCAAAAGAAAAATAAATAAAATGATGAATGATAATATGAACGGATATTATCGATTACTTATCCGTCTAATAATTTTATACGTACTCGATAACTTTTCCCTGCCCTAATTACATAACCAACGAACATAAAAGAGGAAGGATTATAATTTTCAGGCAGCTCAACTGATCCATATCATTGATTTAGTTAAACACAACACCTACTTCGGTAAAATATGCTACCGAGAAAATTGAAATCAGCAGCATTTAATTCATCCAAAAATATTACCAAGTGCATTATTAACTGAATCATAAATTCATAATGAACATCGCGGTAGGTGCTAATTCAGGAGCACTGACACCGATCATAGCGATAGGGTGCCTGCTGACTGACATCATACAAACTCATACACGTCTCAAACATACCTTTTGCACGTTATCTCAAGTTTCGCGAAACATCGCGCTTTATACATTTTGATACAAATCGTTTATGACGAAATTCTGGTTTGAGATAAAATGTAATTTATGGCTGAGATTGGGTTTTTGAATGATGTGTGAAAAAATTACGGAGGTGATGGTTTTCCTGTGAGAAAAATAGTTCATCTATGTTAGAATAATATATGAATTATCATTTTAGAAAGATTTTAAAATGTCCGCGCGTAAAAACTTCTTTCTCTTCGTTTTTTCTGTTCTCAGCTTAGCTAGAATACAGGTAGTAAGTAACCTGAACTAATATAATTAAATATAGATGAAAATATTTTGTAAAATTTGGCGACAAAACCTTCTGCGATAAAATCGAACAAATTATACATTTATACAAAATGGAAGAACATTTATAATAGTAAGTCGTCAACAAGTTTCGTCTCTCCACGAGACATCATCAGGACACCACAAAACTTGATCTTGACACTGAGAGCGTGTCCTGATGATGTTTACTTATAATGTTCTTCCATTTTGTATAAATGAATAATTTGTTAGGTTTTATCGCAGAAGGATTTTTCGCTGAATTGTTACTAAATATTTTCATGCTTATATTTAAGATGGATTTTCTCAAAGTAACGCCTGAATCTATTAGGTTTCTAAGATTTTTATAAAAATTGGAGACGTGGATTGTTTGGAAGTTTATTTTTTACTTGGTAAAGAGCAATTCGTCGACAGATTTTGTGTGAATCCAAAACAATTGAACCGCTGAGTACTTTTTGCCAGTTTACGATGCACAATGGCTTCTGTTTTAAACAAACTTCCCAAACAAACAAAATTGACCACAAATTCGCACCCAACTTACCCGATCACCCTTGAAGCTGCTTCACAGGAAACTAAACTTTACGATCCTTAAAACTACGGTGAATATTGTAAAAAGATGTGTTGTTAAAAACAAGTGCTTTATTTCAACGAGTTTAGGTTGAATATACAGGGTGTCTCATAACATGTGTACTAAACCGAAAGGGACCCCGAGGGAAATTCCGTTTTTTTTTTTAACTAAATTGTTTTTATTTCTTTCTTTTAGTGTTCTTTTACACGCAATTTGGAAATATTAAATATGTATTATAAAATGTTACGTGCTTGTTTATTTAAACAAAACCAGTGTTTTTTTAAATGATTTCAAAAATATAGTGTAAGAACTTTAAAATTTTGAAACAATAAAAATAATCTAAGCATATGCGTAAAAACACAAATAAGAAGATATTTTTTTTTACATTTGAAGTTAAAAAAATCTTTCAAGAAAACTTGATCCCCCTGGGTTCCAGAATCACCCCCGGCTTAGTACACGTATGACGTGACACCCTGTACTTATTTCACGACCATAAGTTTGCGATATGAAAGCAGGTAGATTAATCATGAAGATGCATCTCAGCCGGCTGGTAAGTGGTAAGAGGTAACGGTTGACACTTAAATAACGCGAGATTAGCTTGAAACTCTGCAATTAATTATATTTAATTCTTTGAACAGGTAATATGACACGGAGTGGGTCAATGTGAGTTTGTGGTAGTGACAGATTTAAGATGGAAGTTATCTACGTAAGGTATCTAAAGGTAAGTACCGCTGGCCGGCGAGCATCTGTGTGGATTTTAGCGTTTGAGGTGAGGCGTGCGGTGCTGGCTTAGAATTTGCACCACCTTACCTCTTCCCGTGGGTGTCTTAAGAGGCGACTAATGGATATCCACCGGGGGGCGGGCAGCAGCGCCCCCTGCAGTCCCCAACCCGCATGCCCAGCGTGGGGATTATGGGCCCCCATTAGATAAACGAAAAACATAGCGCTTATCAGGGGGAGGCCTGCGTCCAGCAATGGACCAATATAGGCTGTTGAGGTTGAAGTTGAGGTGCGGATGGCCTTTGTATGCGAGCACCTTTAAGATAAGTTTTTGACAAGTCCTGAATAGGTCCGAAAATAGTTTTTTTGTTGTGTTAAGTTGCGAATGAAGACTCACTATCAAATTACACTGAGGCTGGTGATCACCAAAAGATGATCGGATAATTAGCGGCTTTGTCGATAAACTTTGGCGTAGACGTCAAATTAATTAAAATGATATGAAAAACCTTTTTTTTTTTATGGAATTTAATAAATTGGTAACTGATGCATTAATAATAATTTTGCAAAAGTGGAATAGGGCTGGTGGATATCCCTTAGTCGCCTCTTACGACACCCACGGGAATAGATGGGGTGGTGCAAATTCTAAGCCAGCACCACACGGCTGCCAGCACCACACGGCGATATCCACCAGGGGCGGGCAGCAGCGCCAGAAAAAGCTAAAAGAACATTTAGGTACCTAACCTGTGTATAAAAATTATAAAATTTAGAGCTCACCACTCACAAATTCCATAGTTTATTAACTTGAACCTCTAGAATTAGAATTTCAACATCGGGTAATCGCACCACCGTTTAACGTAGATTAATTCACCTCTGGCAAGAACCGAGTGAATTCTCTGACTTGCAAGGTAGAGTTGCCATAACTACCTACACTTCATTCAGTAATTCTGACCGGCTTTTCACCTTTTCATCATATTTTAAACTTAGTTTTAAAGTACCCGTTTTATGCAGCGTTTATATTGTGCTTAGTGTGCTTTTGTTTGTTTTGTTTTTACTTTTCCTTCGTGTTTTATGTGTGTGCTTAGGTTTTTTATTCTATTTTATTGATTTTTTTAAAAAGATCTTTGTTTCAACAACATAAGTATGTTTGTTTCAACAATTAGTAGGCAGTTTTCATACTAGCTGTGTGGTGTTGGCTTAGAATTTTCACCACCCCTGCAGAACAATTATACCACCAAACTGCGATCCCCAACCCGCATGCTCAGCGTGGGGATTATGGACATTACCCTCTATGAGATACCTACCACGAGATCTCCTGCATACCTATAGTATTTCTGGCCGGCTTTTTGTCTGTTTTTCAAAAAAGGAGGAGGTTCTTCATTCGACTGTGTTTTTAGTTTGTTACCTTAGAACTTTTGGCTGGATGATCCGATTTTGATGCTTCTTTTTATATTTGAAAGCTGGTGCTTCAAATGAAGTCTCATTTAAAAAATCCATGAAAAAAACTACATTATTAAAGTCGGAATAAAGTTATTTTTATACCTAGATTTATTTACAAGATTTTTTTTATTATCAAGATTACATAAAGCACATATTAACCGGGTTTTTCCAAATTGAGCCCTTTTAAATAGCTACTGGTAACAGCTAATATTAACTACGATATTAATTGAAACGCTCCGTCTCGCTCTTAATAAATCACCGAGCTTTAGCCGGGCGCTTATGTAAGGACTAATTAATTTTAGATTAAGAAACAATTTCATATTTGCAATAAAAAAAATGATAATAAAATTGATAAATAATGTCGGACATTCCACACAGGATGTTCTAGCCAGAGGAGCTAAGCAGAGCTTTATCATCATCAGCCTATACTAGTCCACTGCTGGACATAGGCCTCCCTGAGCGCCATGTCTTCAGCTTGACGCATCCAGCATCTTCATTCGCAGATCGTCATCCCACCTGGCCAGAGGGCGTCTTACACTACGTTTGCCGAGTCGCGGTCTCCACTCAAGAACTCGTTTACCCTATCGGTTGTCGGTTCTTGGCGAGATATGGCCGGCCCACTGCCACTTCAGCTTGCTAATTCTTATATAGATTCATTATACAAACCTAAGTCTATGTCGTTCGTTATATAATTTTGTAATATAGCATTATATCAGCTAGGCCAAATGACGTTCTAATAACGGGTTTCCTACAAAAAATTCAAAAATCTTACCTTATGAATTTTTTTATTTCTAGTTTTCAGTTCTCGTTCCAAGTCCTGTAGAAAAGGAAATTAGTGGTTAGTCAAGCAGAAAACGTTAATAATAAAGCAGTGCGAATTATTTGCGATCCATCCAAGTTAGAAACAACAGAAAAGAAGGAAACAAAAAGAGAAGAAAGGGAAAAAAAAAGCAGAAAAATGTTTCGAAAAATCTTTATTTAAAAGTGAAACAAAACTAGGATTGACGACACCGTCTTTTGTTTTTTGTTTAGCAACAGGTGCCTATCAGGGGGATGCCTGCGTCCAGCAGTGAACCAATACAGGCTGTTGAGGTTACAATTTGTTACGTTTTTCTTTTCATTAAGTACACAAAACCTGTAATCGAGATCAATATGCTGAGTGTGTACTGCCATACTATTTACTACAAAGTTTGCGTTACTCTATTTTCAATGGAAAAGTTAAATAAACTTCTCGCTTGGAACGCTGTCACGTTTTTATATTTTCAAAGTACAAGCGGGAAGTCTACATAACTTTCACAGTTCTATAGAAAATACGTATAGAGTAACGCAACTTTAGTTAGAAGGATTTTATGTTCGGCTATATCAGATTTTTTTATGTATGTCAATTTCTCAGTCATTTATGGATCGATGATTGAAAGGTCCCAGAAAAAATAATCCCGAGGTATTAGGTGATGAGGGTATGCATGCATTTACTATCAGTACATGCATGCATACCCTCAAAATAGGAATAAATATAAAATAGGGAATATTTATATGCATGTACTGATATTATATTCATTAAAATATTCCCGAGAATTTGGTAACGGTATTAAAACTGTATGTGGTATTATAGGTGTGGGCCCTCCCAAATACAGATAAATAAATAAATAATGCGGGACAAATCACACATAATTATCTAGCCCCAAGCTAAGCAGAGCTTGTGTTATGGGTACTAGATAACTGATATACATAATACAATACACTACATAGATAGATATTTTTTTAATATACATAGAAAACATCCAGAACGCTCTGAACAAATATCAGCAGATCGTACAAACATTTGTCCCGATACAGATTCATGTACTATTAGTATATGCATAAAAAACCAACACACAATGAAGGTAACAAAACAAATGCCCTGAACCCTCATGCGTAACTCAGAGCAATTAGGATAGTTAAGTAATAGCGGCGCCAGGTTTGACCCAAGGCAAGCATTAGGTCGGTATGTGGGTCGAGGAGTAGGTACCACCAGTGGTCTACCACTGACTAGATGACTGGAAAAGTGAGAGTATGTCCGTCGGTCAGAAAAGCTAAGTTCAGATATCAGAAGAGAATTTAAGTTTAGATTTTTCTGAAAGCTGATTTAAATCTGGTGGGTACAGCTACCAACATGATCCCGGGTGGGGCACTACTAAATACATGATATTTTTGCTCCTAAGAGTATAGGTGCAAACATATTTTTACTTAATTCTAACTTAATTATTATACTATACAAATCTGAGATTACATATAATTATTCATCGAAGAATTCCTGTAGAGTATAGAAGCTTTTTTCTATTAGGAATATTTTGAATGCTTTTTTAAATTTTAGGAGGTCACTTTCATTTTTTATATTTGGGGGAATATTGTTGTATATCTTAATTGCCATAGCATGTGTTCCGGAATGAAAAATCTTAAGTTTAGAAAAGGGGACGGCTAATTTACTATGTGGTCGAAGATTTTGAGGGCGAGAGTATTCTTGGAAGAAGTTCATGTTTTTCCTAACAAATATGCTTATTTCTAAAATATACCTCTATATACCAGTAAGCGTTTAAATATTTTCGTTGGTAAAGTGGGTTTTGCAGCTTTCCATTGCATCGAGGTTCAGTATTATTCTGAGACATCTTTTTTGTAGGACAAAGAGTTTCAGTGCGTCGGTGCTATATATCAAAGCTGGTGCTTCCCGTGTGGTCCCATTTTAATTTGGATCAGTTCTGACAATGGGATCCATGAAAATTCATGAAAAAACTATAAGAATTGAAGTCAACAAAATTAATTATGTTACATTGATAACTTTGATACCTTATACCAATGGAATTAGTTTATTATTTGTATATAGAATATAATGATTATATTTGTATATTGAATGTCATTTTTTATAATAGTGGTTATTAAAGGCACGAATAAAATAATAATAGGATTAAATACGATTAAGTTTTACCTTGATGATGGACCGGACTTACTATGTATGTTTTCGTATGTTTCCGTGACTTCTCCGAATAAACAATCAGAGGCAGACAATTACAGCAATAACGTTACAATATATATTTATCGGCAATTCTTTCGATTAATTAATAATATCGCCGAATCGAACATGCGGATTAATCGAGTTGATTCATGGCAAGTGTGTTGGTTTAACGGAGAGAGGTTTATGGAGACCTTGATGAAAAAATGCTTAATATCGCAATTATTTATTAAGTAATTATTACTTACTTAATAAATGAATGATGCTGGATGATCGCACAGCTTTTTTTTCTCGTAGCACCAAGCTAAGCAGAGCTTGTTGGAGTTGGTAAAATTCATATACAAAAAAAAAGTCTTCAAGACAAGGGTGAATAGGTATCTTCTAGACCTTCGTGATACACCGTCGGCCGCATCTGCGCTTTCCATCAGGTGAGACGGTCAAACGAAGGACTATTTACCGAAAAATATAAAATTATATACATATCTACGCCGTATGTAAATTTTGTCCTACAATGTAAATTTTGTAGACAGTAACATTAGAAGGGGACACGTTAGGTCCTTAAAAATAAACAAAATGTTCTGATGTTACAGTAACAAACACAGACGCCTAATGTTTAAAACGCCTGATATTGTGACGCTGGTAAAAAACAAGGGATTTTCCTAACATAGTGCTCTTGGCAGGCGGATCGCAATTCTGTTTTTTTTGTTTGTATGAAAGTTTTGCTTGAAAGCTGTCTGTAACCATACATTACTGTACTTCTTATGTGCAAACTAGACTTAAAAATAAAATTTCAGTTCACATTAAGAGATCTTCAAGGTGGCAAACTGTTTTTTTTAGATTCCAGTTTTTCTATATGAGGATAAACATAAGGGAAAAACTTAAATTATGTTTTTTTATTCCAGCTTTCCCTATTAGGGGGTATTTCAGGGAATCAGGAGGAAAAACTGGAATAACCCAATATTAGCTAGGCTTCGTAACGTATTAATGCGTGTTAAGACCATGTGCTAACATTCCCATACAACACTTAGGCACGTGGGCAGCGCGCATCGAGACCGAAACTTGGGCAATTGTGTCTGGTGGACGGGACTAAACCTTACTGCACCAAGAAATAATTTATTCAATCAATTTAATAATGGCGGATTTAGATTTGCCTACTCTTGTCTCGTCAATTATTTGTCGAGTCAGCATTATCTTAGTGGCTAAAACTTCTAACTTAGTGATAATATATTTCTATATTACTTGGAGTTTGAATAGATTGCGATAATGTAGTCAGTGAAATAAATAATCCTTGAATGGAATAATTATGAAAAAGGTGATTTAAAGTGTTACTTTTTCTGCATTATTTAATAGTAACAGAAACCGAGTCAATTACTGTCAACGAACTACTTAAATCACAGTCTGATTTGTACTTGAGCTATAAATGTATGTAAAAGTAGCAAGTCCGCGGTGCATAAACAAGATCGCATGACTAAATTGAGAAAAAGCTGTCACTAGCGGTGATAAAACACGCCACACACATGCAATGACCGACCTTTTTAGAAGTAAACCACTGACCTGGAAAGAATAAAAAAAGAAATAAATTAAACACTTAATAACATAATTCTTATAGATAGGTAATTGCAATACAAATTGTACCAGATCCATAGATTGATCGGCAAAATAAAATAGTAAAGATTTTTTAAATTGCAGGTAATAGAGAAATATTCAATTATAACATTTTTCCATAATAAAACCATGATACGACCCCGCAAAATTAATGATATATGTGCTAAAACATTATTCCAACGTTATACATTTATCAAAGCAAGGCTTGCATCGATTACCTGTCGATCTAACAAGCAAACAGAGTATCGAATACTAGTTTTAATTATCATTAATTAATGTTAACGCGTATGTGCAAGGTATACAGTGTTCTTTTTTGCTAAATAGGCGTGGTAACCAGCCATCACGCATTACCAGAGAGATTTGCATAATTCCGCATAACTTTTGTTGTTTCTAGACAGGTGCATAACACAATACAGCTATAATTGTAATATATCTTAGGTATTTTTCCTATTTTGCAAATCAACCGGCCGTATTAATAACCCGTAAATATTTTTTTAGATAAATTGTGTGAGTGAATGTTATAGAATTTTTAATTGATGTTTATACTATAAAAGAATTTTGTAATAATGAAATAACATGCTGCTTTATTTATGGGAAGAGCATCTTGAATTCTTGGGAGGTTTTAAATTTTATTAAATTTTATAAGTACTTTATATTTTAAATAAACAGGTGTATGGCTTCATTCTGCATTCGTCCAGCCATAGAGAGGATGATGGACGAATGTTTAACAACGTTTGGTCACCTTCCAAAAGATATTGTCCAATGTCCTTTAGTAGGTACGTTTCACGTTGAGGTACGGCCTGCAGATCAAATGTTCTCAGATAAAAATAATTTATATATTTTTTCTGAAATAAAATTGCTATGTTTCTTAAGAAAATAAATGAATAGGTAGTAATTTCAAAAATATAACTGTAAAGGTCAAACCACAACCAAAACGATATGAATTGAGTATTTATTTTGGATTTTCCGTAGGTACATGACATACTCATAAGCTGAGGGGAAAAGGTTGGGTGGGTAACTATGTAAGTATTTTATTTAGGTCATAATTTGCAATGAAATAAAAGCATGGTAATAATTTCATAAAATTAGTCATTTAATAATGTTTAGTGTGATAAATCAAATAATTTGGTTATGATTTTCCTTTTCACATTTGAGGAATTAAAGATATTTTTTTAATTCCTCAAATTATACATGCATGGAATACCATGCATGAGGAAAATGATTTCAATTCAAAATGTACTTATAATTACGTAATATCTATTACATCAATTATTAAATATAAAGAAAATTATTATAATGACGTCTCAAAAATATCCATTGGATATTTAACCTCAAAATTAATAATTGAATATTCTGACCGTACACCACAATAAAGTGTCCACGTACATTTATCATCATAAGAGTGACTATACACTGGACACAATGTTCTGACACATACACATGTACCTATATTGTGGGTCACTACAATAGAAATATGTAAGCTATAGGCTTTCATTTGGCCGGGGACAATCACAGCTGGGGTTTACGAAGGGCATTCAAATATTGCGCTCGATATTACAATGGTAAAGCAAGCTAATGTTTTATTATATAGTTCACAAGGTAAAGGAGAAAAAATCAAAGAAATAAACTCCTAAAAAGGTAATTTTGAATTCTAGTGGCCACGATCCACTTCAGACCAAAGCGCCACGGCAGTAAGTAAGTAAGCTTTGAGATATTTATTTTTCTCTTAAGAATTAACAAATTCACTTATGAGAAACTATAGCTAAATTAATAAAAGCAGACCTTTCAGCTTTCTATATAAAGAACAAAGGTATTACAATGGCATATCATCAATTAATACCTACTTCGTTTGTTAAGTCAAAGAAGTACTCAGTTGATTAGGTAGGTATATATTTGTTTGAACTTAAGTTTTTAGGTAAGTAATACTTCTCTAGTTACGAAGAAGAACGACTTTACATTCTACTATTTGCCCTCGGACTGTTAATCCATTCACTGAACAGCTTCACACTTGTCACGTATATATGCGTCTCGGGTAGTGAAATTGTTACAATATGCCAGAAGTACAACTTCATATCTATACTTCTACACTTAAGGCCCATACACCAGCGAAAGTGGCGCCCCCAACTATTATATCTTGTTATTCCGTTGAACGCAGGAATTTTTAAAAATCCTACGTTCAGTTTGTGGTATCTAATATAAGCTATTTATTAATGCCTCTGTAATAGTTTCATTTTGTAAAGCTTAGGAAGAGATACGAAGTTGCGCTTTTTGGCCAATAAACTCTATTTTTGCATCTCCTCCTAAAATATATGAGTTAAAATTATAAAAGAGGTATTAAAAAATAGCTTATAATAGATACCACAAACTGAACGTAGGATTTTTAAAAATTTCTATAATAAACGTAAAAATATGATAAAATAGGAATTGCTGTCAGATTGGCTCGGGTATGCGCCTTAATAATATTATAAAGAAAGAGAAAAGATTTGATTGTTTGTATTGAATAGGCTCCAAAACTGGACCGATTAAAAGAAATCATCATTAGCTTACCTTTCAGGGAGTGACGTAGGCTATATTTCAATATAGCCTATGGTGACTCCCTGAAAAGTAAGCGTTTTAATGAATAGATTTTATTTCATCATTAAAAAGCTGGAATTCCGGGATTCCCACGGGAAAGAGAACTATATAACGCACGAAACCACGAGGCACTGCTAGTTATTATACAAAATAGTAGTTCAAAATATTATTGCTTTCCACTGTTTTAAATCGCAACATGTAAAACCACTGAAACACGCAATACACGAGAAATCTGCATAAGCATAGACGAAAGTGCTTCCGCAAACAAAGTAATTCCACCCACGAATAGCAAAATGTAAATAAACATCGGAAGTTTGAATTACACAATTATATTTACTTACATAGTTTCCTATGTAGGTACTGTACATACTTACAGACAGCGTTATAAATTGCAGATACCACTGCTGGACATTGGCCTGCTCCCAAAGAGTGCAATAGGCAATGAAACAGCACAGGGGTTGAATTCTGCTAACCAAACGCTTTACTATGAGTGGTATCGTCGTTCATACATGAAAGAAACTCTTGATAATGAAAACGGAGAGAAATGATCTTGTTTCTGAAATGATGAATACAATAAATGTACACTTAGAAAAGGGCCACTTATAAAATTAAACACTGACACGTTGAAACTACGGGAATGGTCCCAATCTCCACCACTTTATTGGATATGCTCAAAGAGATGTTAGTATTCCGAATTTCAAACTGAAAGGGTCACAAAACACTGAGTGGAATGATCTGGTTTTTCACAAGTTTATTTAACCAATATTCACAACTTCACCGCAAATTTACGCAAAACCAATTTTTCGCATATCAGACAATTCGCCATTACATCGTAAAATTTAAACACCGTTTTATATGTATCACCTTTCCGTCTCGCTTCTTTTCGACCAGTCAGAAAGAGATGTGTTAACCATAAAATTAAATTGGATATGATAATTGACATTGGTCAAAGCCTTGGTCAAAGCAAACAGCGGTGTAGGTCGGACCCTGTGATTTTGGAATATGTCTTGAGGGCTATTTGTTTACTTCTCGCTCGATAATTTCTGATATAAAAGTGAGATCTTGTGAATAAATTCAGTGTCTTTGCCTCTATCAGGAACAAGATCATAGCTATGAATCGTTTTGCTCAAATAATTCGTTAGATATGTTATTTATGAAGATAATTACACAGACATTTTTTTCTCTGCGTTCATGGCCAATGAAGGATTTGCATTGGGATGTCAGTGGGTACGATTTGAAACGACATTTGTCACAAAATGTGTACCTACCTATACATATACGTAGCATTTTGGATTAGAAGAACGCAGATTTCTAAGGCGATGCCAATACCAAGTTAAAATTCTTAAATGCTTTCATACGAAATAGATCAATGTATTTTATAAGATATGCTAAAAGAAACTCTTGACCAAATTAAAAAATATATAATAACTAGTATATATATTTACAACAGTTTTTTGATATTACTCATTGATGCTTTTACCTAATAACAGTTCGATAGAATACACAGTTTCATCCTGCTAGGGCAACATTTCCGGCGTGTCACCGCAGAGTAATCGCTTCTCGGACGAGCACAGTGATTGATGCCCGATAACTGCCACCGTCCGATTATTGGCATTGAGAAAGCAATTTTTCGTACGCTTGCTCAATATTTCGACAAGCATCCATTATAACGCAATCTTTTAATTATTTACTCGAGAAACATATTTTTATTTTGTTACTTCTCGGCAAGTCGGCACGGCACGTATTCGCAAAAAATCCACGCGTAAACGCGATTTCATTGCGCGCATTTCAAGCTAAAGTAAACCCTCTTACATTCATATTAACAAAGTGATTGCCAGTACTGTCACCGTCCACCGGTTATGTAGAGCATGGTAGGGTAGCTCTATGCGTAGCGGGCAACCTAAGGGTTGCTGAAGATTGGCAGTGAACGCGTTAAACGTACACGTAAGTCCCAGTGAAAGTTGAAAAGGTACCCCACTCACTTTGAATCCGAATCGCACGTAAACGTACGGAGCACTGTTCGTAAAAATTTAGTGCGCACTCTGAATACGATTTTCTCTATCAAATAAGCGATGTATGCGTTCTTGAAGTACAACTGAACGTACGACTGCGTGATAAATCCCAACAAGTTCGTATTTGGACGTCCTAAGTAAACGCACGAATAAGTAGGGACTAGCGCACGCAGTTTGAGCGTTCCCATAGTCCCTGGAAAGTCTTCTTCTCCTTCATTCGTGCGTAATCGTACGTTTCCCCGCGAATCAAATTCGGACGAAACGTCTCCGAAGTGAGCACGGCCTACGTGTGTGTATAGCCGATCATTCGAATAAGGGCCCTGATGCTTTCAGCTCGCGTTTAAAGGACGTATCTTAGCACACAATAACTTTCTTGATAATAATATGTAATTAAAACGGTAATTACGGCGACAGTTTGTATTCGGTATTTTCGGGCGGTGATATTAATCACGGGTAGATAATTCGCGGACAATTTGCTTGGTTTATCAGTGCGCAATTATACGAAACGCGCACGTTAATGAACGGTTGCGGAGTGGCCGTGGTATGGGGGAAAGGCAGCAGCGATTTCAGGACACTCAGGCCCGTATTATGAAAGCTTGCTCAGTCATAGAGCTATGCTTGAGTGACGTTTATGCTATAGGAAAGCGTTGCTCAAGCATAGATCGATCGGCCTTAGTGCGTTATCATGCCGTGAGTACAGGACAAGCGACAAGACAAGACAAGAGACAAGCGACAAGAGCGGTACCCTCTGATGGTAGGCTTCGGCCATGGCTTGTCACCACCCTCCGGACTGGGCCAGTCCGTGAAGTAGCTCTGTTGTATTTCAGAATGTGGTCCGGAATAGCCATCTTCTAGACCTTCGTCAACCGCATCGTCGCTTTCCATCAGGTGAGATTGCGGTCAAATGAAGGTCTTTTTCTGATTTAAAAAACCGAGAGCAAGCAGCTGTCGATACGTCAAAGAAAAATGTAACGAACGTACCGAATGTCGAATCTTAGTCGTTTGCGTTCGCTAAATCATTTAGTGCCCACGACACGACGCACATAATGGGTCTTGCTGTACTACAGGCTGAGTAGTGAATGTTACACTTTAGACCTGGGCGTGCTCTGTAGTTACACTTTAGAACGACATTATACAATAGCCAACAAACGACACGACAGGCACTTACCACGATGAGACCATGTCGTGTTGTTTCCACGCGAAATGAGAGACACTCGCTCATTTGGAATCAGTGTACCTACATCTAAACACAGTGCTAACCGTAACATAGCCATAGCTATAGTCTGAGCCTAAGCCATAATGATTAAAACTGATGTTATCCATGCGAAACAAGGATGTCTTTCCTTTATTTTGACTGGGTTTCATTAAAACAAACAATAGTTTTAAAAGGTTAGATATAATCAACGTTCAAATAGCCTCCCCGCTATCGTACGCCCGGTTTAAATAATTTATTCTCATAAAAAACTTGCATAGTTCACTTTTAATGAGATTTATGGTAACTTATTTGTAATTTCTTTATGGCTAGCGCCCAAGATTTATCATTATACCATATTTATAATAACATTTACTAACAAAGATGACAAGCAAATAAAAACGTTTGACTTTGTAGTTAAGACAGAATATGAGAGCGTAAAATACCTGCCACGCCAAACAACGAAAACGCTTCGCTTTCTACCTTGGAGCAAGCCCCAGTCGACTCCTGCGCATCTCCGCATCTCCCGCGCTGTTATTACAGACTGAGTTATTGCGTTGACACGTATAGTGTTGTCGAAAAAATATCACGCACAAAAGTGATAATTAACCGTGAAACTCGGTTTCCATGAAACCCGTGGAAAGTGGTTATGCAACGGCGCATCACTTCGATTTCTTAATTATTCTGTGAGAAGTTCCGAGTAGCGGGTTCGATACCCGGTTATAAGCAGGGTAATAAGTTCACGGTAACGGTAAGGCACAATATTAATTTACGTGATTGTATAAATCATAAAGATTTTATTTCGTTTAGTATGTGGAAAGGAGCAAATGACGAAGGAAACAAACAAAACAAGATCTGTTGAAAATTGTGTACGAAATTAAATCTTTAATATAACATAACATATTATTTCATTTGATAAGATTATGTAAGTATGTAAGTAATAGTAATACAATAGTATGTAAGACCAGTTAGACTTAGTTATCCTAAGATTGTATTAGTTGATAAGCGATGGACTTGCTAGTGGTTTCATTTTCACTTCTTCCGCTAGTGGACAAAAAATTGAAGTGAATTAAAGTCAATTGCACCTTATTTCTTGTTGATAGTAATAACTATTTATCAAGCTGTTTATATAGTAAAAATTTGACTTGTCTAAGTACTTATTTTGTAAGTCTAAAGAAATAAACGATTTGACTTTGACTTTGACTTTGACTTATGTTTTATTCTGTAAGATTATGTTATATAAAGATCATTTAGATAAGATAGAGAGAAACCAATGAAATAAAGATTGTTTTTGTTTTGAACTTACATTTATTTTCTGCTGGAAAATATACTCGCAAAATACGGAAATACCAAGTTTAAAATTTACATAATTAATTTTTTATTTGTGTTATTTTAGAAATTTACAAAAATTCCCCGTTTAGGTTAGGTACCTACCAATATTCAGTTAATTTTACTTTTAAACGGGAAAAAGAAAGGAAAATTAGTAACGGCAGCATGTTGAAATGGGAAAATTATGATAAATATTATGAGGTACGAATGAACCAAAGTATTTTTTTTAAAGCGAAGCGCGAGTGCGATTTCAATGTTATAAAACTATTTCGAACTGACACCACCGCAATTAACTGTTACAAGGTTCCATTGCAGTTTGAAACACACAGTTTGCACAAGAAATACTTTAAGGTTTATTCCCATTCTGATTTCGCGCAGACTGCGATTTATAGAATTTTCTGCTTTCATAACACCGATTATATTATTTGTTATGTTTATGGTAATCCTTGGGTGCCACAACTTACTGACACTATCAGAGTCGTAGCGAAAAACAAGCGGCGCCATTAAAAAAGAAGTTGACGCATATAATATTTTAGGTTATGGCTATTTGTACAATAATATCCGTTGCAATAAAATTAGACTCTTGGCGTGCATTCTCGCCAATTCCCGGCGGGAGTCTAGAAACAGGCTTTAACCGTTTCTACGACAATCATTAAACCAGCGGGATGCAACAGGTGAGGTCCTAATATTTCAATACATCAGCCAAGTGTGAGTCAAACACACGCACTAAGTTTTCCGCAATCAATTATTTCACTCACCTACTGAATGAGATAGTGGAACCATTACCATAAAAAAACAGGTGGTATTATTATTTTTAGCCGGCTGTAAAAAGGAGGAGGTTCTCAATTCGACTGTATTGTTGTACCTCAGAACTTTTGACTGGGTGCTCCGATTTTGATGATTCTTTTTTATATGAAAGCTGGTGCTTCCCGTGTGTCCCATTTTAATTTGGTTCAGTTCTGACAATAGGATCCATGAAAATCCATGATAAAACTATAAAAAATAAGTTTTATAGTTTTTAAAACAAAATTAATTATTTATTTGTCGTGGTAGAGGCCTTATTTTACAGGTATTTTTATAATAAACTAGCGGCCCGTCTCGGATTCTCACGGACTTTTATTTTCTAAACATATATATACCTATATTACTCGGAAATAATGCAGCACTCTAATTGGTAAGAGTTTTTAAAATTGCTTTAGTAGTTTTTGATTTTATTCGTTACAAACATACAAAAACACAAATATTTCCTCTTTATATATTCAAAGTATATATTTTATTCGATAGATTACCTTAATAGAGGCCTCTGTTGCTGGCTAGAGGGCCTACGGAGCCCTAAAAACCATAGCAACTAACATTAATCGCATAAAACCTAACTAATAGGCCTAACAATGACTCATAAAGGTTGAATACAAAAAAAGAGTTTACTTAAACATCGCCAATTGTGTTTAATTAGAATCTAATGTATTATTTATTGTGGCATGTATGTTTTGTGCATGTGATGTGCCCGTGGGTTGGCACGAGGCGTGAGAGCGGCCTTATTGCATGCCTGAGCGGGGTTTCTCTTCTAGGTTCACACGGCAATGGGATGATAAGAGAACGAAGCTGTAGAGAAGGGTTTGAACAAGTTTAGACATTAAAGTTTTTTATAAATAAAAAAGACGTGTGGCACTCGGGGACTGCCGCGGTAAAGCTATTGCATAGCATAAGTCATTAAAAGTTCTGCTATTCATCGATAGATACTAAATAGTATCACAGCTGTGCCGGTCGGAGTGGGGGGTGTTAGGTTATTTTCGTTACGGAATTTCTGGATTCGGTCTCCATGCTCAAGGCCCGCGATAGAAGCTATGCAATAGCTTAATAATTGTGTGAACTAAGAGAGTATTTATAATTGAAACAATTGAGCTAACTGCAGACTGTTGTAAACAATCTCCGAGTAGCTCAACTGATCCGTATATAATACCTATGCCGATGCGCTGCGCCAGATACTTACTCACCAGCTCTCAGGTCACGCATCGCTTCGACCAAAGAACAATTTTTTTTTTACTATATAAGTAACAAATAATCGAATCATGGTTCAAAAAGGCTCTACAAAGATAAATGAAGCATCGGTTTTATACTCCAACTAAAGTAAACCAATAAACTACAGCATAAAAAATAACACAGTAAAAAAGAAAAATATTTTCACACAATAATGATGTTAAGAAATTGCTTAACATAGAAAATGCCTTTTGCATAGCCGCTTTCTGTCTCATTCAGAGCAATGTTAATTATTCTTCAGCCTAATTAAATGGCCCTAAGATATTCCTACGGTAGATGCTACCTTCTTTAAGAGTCGCATATCCGACAATGTTATAGGCTCCTCGAGTAGAGACTATCGGCAAATATCGCTCATAGAGTAATAAGGATAATGGTGGTTTTGGTATGAACCATCAGTCACTGTATGATAAAAAACTCTAGTAATTCCACTCATCTTCAGCATTACCGGTGTCCCCGGGGGTCGTGTCCCCGGACCGGGGACAACGAGACGTCATAAATGTGCATTACCGTTGTCCCCGGTCTACATGAGGACATAGCATCTAGAAATTTGAATTGTGACTAATAATATTTAATTTTATATAGAATTATAATTAATATGACTCTCATAACACTTGCACGCCTGCATGCAGGTAGAATACATTTACTAAAATAGTTATAAGATCTGACATTGTATAATTTTAAATTCTTGCCAATAAACGATTTGATTTGGCCTCTGGTGACAACGGGTAGTCATGACGTCCTTTTAGCCTTTCAGCCACGGCGATGGAGGCGGCCAGTCTCAACGGGGACTATCTATTTGCGCAAGACTATTATAGTGCACAAGTGTATGCGCAAATATAGGAACCTTTCCTTCATTATAATGGTCACGTCAGAGTTCCCTACGTACGATACATCACCACCATCATTTTAAACCAGTATAACCCACAGGAGGCCCTCTCAATATTTACCATCCAATTCCACTAAATTAATTGCTTCACCATACCAAATGGTACCATTTCAGAATGACACAATAGGGTATATGCATCGATTTTTTTATTTTTTTAATCTATTCTTTAGGTCATTATTTAACCGAAAAATGATAAGACGCTCACTGAATTTTGCAATAACAAGGTAAAAAAAAAAACAAATCAAAACTACAATCATTTTCGGGTGATAAAAACGCTGCCATATTGGGGCCATGTTTATTTGACGTCGACGTTCACACTCGATTAAAACCTTTGTGACGACCTCGGTAGTGATCATCTCAGGAAAGAGGTTTTTCGAAAAAGCTGAAAATAACCGACAATACGAAATGTGAAGTGGGCAGAATAGTATCAAATCATGGGGCAGCAAGCAGAATAAAAAAAGAAGAAATGTTAACAGTGATGTCACGTCCGCTCTAGTGGCCAATGGCGTAGCGTTTTGAAATTTTGCGATTGAGATTTAAAATATCAATTTTTCAATGGTTAAATGCTATAATAAAAACCTCTCAAAATGCAAAAATAAATATGTAGATATGTTTCTATATAAATAGAGAACACGTATATATATTTTTAGCCATTTTGAAGTCACATGCATATATATTATCATTTTACCTCTGATGGAAGAAACTACAGATGGAGGGAAGCGTGTCAACAGTGTTATGGTTAAAACCACTCTATCAATCTCTCCGTGCAAATATAAACCGCACTAGCTAGATTTTCTTTCATCTATAGACGATTCTGCGGTGAAACCATTGCCAGTTGAGTGATTAGTCAGCAGAATTCGGTCCCAAGACTCTTTTAAACTTTGAACATGATTACTTTCAGAAAATCTCTACATCCTTTCGTTCACATTATTTATCAAATCAAGTAGAGAAATCATTTTAAAAATGCACACTACAGTACTGAAACGACGAAGAAACCTTTACCCTGTTAGATGTTAATTTTCGAGTTGGAGCAAATATATGTCTAAGTAGGTCGAGACAATTCATTCTAAAAAGACACGTCCCCTGCACAATACACACGGCGTGCATTTTTAGAATGGTTTATCTAGGTATTATATACCTAGGTATTATAACACTTTCAATACCAAACTATTTTATTGAGTCGTCTGTAACAAGTTAATAAGATGCCTATCACAGCCGTGGGCGAGCAGTGCTTTCCAAGTGCGATCGTAATCGGTGGTAATGCGACGTCTCACTTTCGATGGGAATTACTTAACGATGGTAAATGATGGTAAATGGTAAAGGTTGTGATAGCAAGATTTAAGGTTTATGGGTCGCAGAGTGTGGTGCTACTGGGTAGAGACGACTTTGAAACAACAAATCGCAAAACGTATGGAGACAGAGAGAACTTAAGTTCACCAAAAATCCACTTTATTTCGTGTTTGGTTGAATCTGTCAGTGTTCTACTCTACAAGTTTTACTTTGGTGATTGTCTGCAAGCATTGCAGGACTTTATCCCATCTTCTCCCTTCTACTATAGGACCAGCAGCTGTTTTCCGATTATGTACAATCTTGTTTTCAAATCCAGGGTAAATAAGTTCCTTCTGGAAAAGCGTGCTCCATCTTAAGCCACATCTTCACTTTTTTTAAATGATTTGTAGGCCAAACAATAGATCATCATCAATTTAAAAAAAAAAAGTTTGTTTTGGATAAGTTGGACAACCGAAGACTTTTTTGTATGCACCACAATAATACTTTGAGTTCACCTTGCTCCAATGTCTCGCTTATAGATCTCAATAATCATAAAGTATGTGTTACGATTCTGCTCTATTTCTTATAAAAAATCACAAGTCACAGAAGTGGTTTGCGTGGGCTAGTAGATTGATAGGTGCTGTGTGACACATGACATGACATGCTGCCAATAAATGACGGATTTACGCAAGAATCGAAGATACGATCAATAGAGTTAATAGCAGTCTTTAGAATTATGCTGAATTCGAACGCCTTCACGTTTTTAACTCTCTCGGAATATACGCGCCTTGAACGAATACAGAGAAGGTTTGTTAAAGTGCTGGGATACAGGTGTGGCATACATCGAACTCTACAATCATATGCGGAGAAATTAAGTAAATTCAAACTCATGTCTCTAGAAACCCGCCGCCAATACCTACTGTGTATTTTGTTTGCATATTTTTTAATTATATTCTGTACTAGCTGCGCCCCGCGGCTTCGCACGCGTTGTTCCTATGGAAACATTAAAAGGTGATTTTCATTCCACGGGAACAGATTTATGGGATAAAAAGTAGCCTATGTTTTATTCCAGGATTAGAATTACCTGTTTGCAAAATTTCAGCCAGATCCGTCCAGTCGTTTTGGCGTGAAGAAGTAAAAAACATCCATCCATACATCCATACAAACTTTCGCCTTTATAATATTAGTGTGATGTGATGTGATGATTGTGTGCAAAAAAAACCAACAAAAACTATTTTTGTTTGTATATTTTTTGATTGTATTCTGTTTTGTGTGCCAAAAAAAACAACAATTACTATGTATTTAAAAAAAAAATCCTTAGATCGAAAATGTTTTGTTTGTATGAATTATAAATAAAATTAAGACTAATATTTAACTAAAATCTCTTATACTTAGGTACCTAAAATGCCTACAATTTTGGCCTAGGAATTTAGCATTTTTGCTGTATCTTAGGCCAAATTCGATTTAATAAGATTTAAAGATTTTCTAACAACTTAATCGTATCTTAAGTTGATGATACTAAACCCATTGCAAACTTCTCTATGGGCAGAACTGTATTATAATAACAGTAATTTGTCCGACTTAATGAAGACCATAATTTCTAAATTAAGTAGACACTTCTTCTGTCAACAAATTAAATAAAGATGGCAACATAATTTATATTGCACGTTAAATATAAACAGCAAATCTTTAAGAGAAATTGCTACAAAACTATTATGGCCAGAAAAGTCGGATCAGATTTATTTAATGTATACTAATATTATAATCTTTTTCACTTCTTCCGCTAGTTGATTTTTTTTTAAGTGAATTTGAGTCAATTGCACCTTTTTTCTCAGCTGTCTAAGTGCTTATTTTGTAAGCCTAAAGAAATAAACGACTTGACTCTGACTCTGACTCTAATGAGGAAAGATTTGATTGTTTGTATGTATTGAATAGGCTCCAAAACTAGTCGACCGATTTCAAAACTCTTTCATCATTAAAAAGCTTACTTTTCACGGAGTGTCATAGACTATATTTTATCCCGGAATTCCCATGGGTACGGGAACTACGCGGGTGAAACCGCGAGGCTATGCTAGTACAAATAGCAAACTTTTTTATAATCAATTTATTTAACTCTCTGGCCTGCTACTGTGTATTTTGCAGCTATAAATAGGCCTATATTAATGCAAAGTGCTAGCAGCCTAGAGACGATTCTAAACTCTGTTTAACTCTCGATAAGACCTAACAGATCTCATTTATTTACATCGACGTAAAGCCCGATTCACCGCCAAAACTCCTCACCAAAATCGGGAATCCGCAGAAATTCTCTTCGTCGTCGTGTCAAAAGAATATCAGCACGTGCCGACTCATACCTCACTTAAGAGTTTATGACTTATGTTATGTCAACCATATCAGATGGAGTGTTTTCGGCAGATCGCATGTTGCGACCCTTGCTCCAGCACGTGGGGTACGTGGAACCAGGATCAGCGACGACCAGTTTGGTATCAGACAAATCAACGATGGACATACGAATGTGACCCATTTTAACCTGATTGCTGGAGGTTAGCTGAGAGATTGGAAACCTGTTCTTTAAGCTTTTTAGCTGTATGTGAAAAAGAAATGTTCTGTATTCTCTTGTTTATTTCGCGAACAAAAACTGTTATTATTCTGAAAAACTTTTTAACTGTAGGTAATAAAGTCTCGATTAATTGAAAAGGAGTAGGGTCAACAGGGTTGTAAGCTTTGCAACTAGAACTTAGGAAAGTCTAAACCACAGATATCAGAAACCTCTGTGGTCTCCTTACCCATCTAGATGTTTTTGGGATCGCAAGTTTATCTCAATTTCTTTTGAAGTCATCCCTCGTGAATATAGTTAACACATATAGTGACCAATTTGTCAGATAACAGAGGTTATGTAGTTTTGGAATTATTAAAATAATCCGTTCTCGACTTATTGTAGGATTTTTAGTAGGTATAGATTTTAACAAAAGTTGTTTAGAATTTATTGTCAAATCTAAGCTCGTAGGTACACTTAAAAACTAAATCGAAGTTTCCGATTCGTTTTAGTGCAAACGCAAATCTTATGCAAGCATGACAACAAAATAGAAACTTTGATATTCTTTTTCCGAGTAGGCTCCTTCGTTACATATTCTTATTTCTCATTGTAAACTCGTAAAACTTCAACTGTGGGGGTGTGAATCGTGAAGTACTCGCCGTTTTATGGCTTTGATGAAATACGGCGTCAGATCTGGCTATACTCGTAATATTACAGCGAGGGACCGCCCCAGTGGTTTCAGTATTTGATTATAACAACCGTTAAATATATTTGTCACTAGCAACGTATTCAAAAGTCTTAACAGATATTCAGATAAATGTGATGCAATGCTACTACAATTAACTTTAAAAGCTGCCGTAGTTGACAACACTTATTGCACATTAGAGGCGGAAATCTACTAGCCATTCGATTTACTATGGCAATAGTACTTTCGCAGAATCCTCCATAAACGAAAATTACTCATCTAGAGTTGCTTGCGTGCGGTGACACGGATTGAGAGATTGATAGATTGGTTTTACCTGTGACACTTTTGACACGTGTCCCTTCATCTTTGGTTTTTTTCATCAAAGGTAAAATCCCAAGATGTGTCATTATGAGGCAATACCATTGTTAAGATGACGAGATTTTAGTGTAATTTGGCCCCTGGTAGGTACCCCTATTTCTGGACTTTTTAATTTTTCATTATTTTTATACTCAGTCTATAAAATTATTTTATCGCATCCCATCCAGTAGAAATCATGCATAACCAAACTATCTAGGATAGTCTGGTATATGGACGGACAGAAATAAAAATTAGCGTGGTTTAAAAAAGAATAGGCCGTACCGTACCTGAACAGTGAACAGCTAGATAAAATCGCAATTCGCGTTTATTGCGCAATGAATTGTAGCGTTTTATGTTAATAACGAAGCATGTGGGCCGGAATGTCGAAATACTGACTAATCTGGCCGTGGGCTGCCGGAGGAAAAAATGGCAATTTTAAATTATACGCTGCCCACACCACAGAAGCTTTAGCAGTTGTAAAATGTTGGTTGCTCTGCGAAATTTTTCTAATCAGAAAAAGCCGGGAGCTTTTAAAGGTATTTATTATTAAAATCCTCGTTTAACTTTATGCTGTTTAATGCATTTGGAGCCAAAATAAAAGCGTGCTTGCCTTGATGATCTTCAATAGATACGCTGCTGCTCCTATGGTTTATCCATTTTGAATGAAGCATGTTAGTAAACAAAGTACGACACAAATAACAAAATCTCACTTGCTTGGCGTCGAGTTTCAGATATAATTGTAAGCAATTTTTATTGAAGGGAGGATCTAAAATCGACAAGTAATGTAAATTACGTATAAAAGGTCGCGTCAACGAAGTGAATTTTAGGTTAAGTATGGGCGGTTTGTTTACGTTTATGCTCCATTCAGTTACAGATAAAATAATCCGAGATAACGCTTTATTTTTCAAGTCAAGTCAAAATATCTTTATTTTCATAAATACAATAAATGCACACTTCGAAAAGGTCAATTAAAAAATTACACTGACACGTTTGACATTCCTAAATCATAATTTTAGCTAATTTTATCTTATTCTAAAACAACAGAATCGACACCATTTTTATTTCGGTCGCTTCGGTATGTAGACTAAAGCATCACATCACACTAATATTATAAATGCGAAAGTTTGTATGTATGTATGGATGTATGGATGGATGGATGTTTGTTACTTTTTCACGCCAAAACTAGTGGACGGATCTGGTTGAAATTTTGCACACAGGTAATTCTAATCCTGGAATCAAACATAGGCTACTTTTTATCCCATAAATCAGTTCCCGTGGGATGAACATCACCTTTTAACGTTTCCATGGGAACAACGCGTGCAAAGCCGCGGGCGCAGCTAGTAGTATTTTATCTACGACTAAAGTAAAGATAAGTAAAGATTTCTGATATCACCCAGAGATATGGTGTAGTAGGCGATACCAGACTCCAAACACAATTAAATCTTAACCATAATAAGACTTAAAGCAACTCTATAAAGACTATTTTTCACTAAACTAGTTTACGAGAGACAAAACTTGTATACCTATAGGCTGCCCACTCTAATCGAATATGTTCTTTATTGTAACATCTACATTTATAATGACTTCATTATTAATAGTAAATTAATATACCAGTGAGTTTCGCCTACGTGGTTTTATTGGTTCTTAAATATCCATGAAGAAGGTCATTAACAAACTGAGATATTAAGGACTTTTTGAGATACAATTAATTAGTTTTATCAAATATTTGTCAGGATTTGAGCAATAGACATAATTAATGCTGGTTGGCTCAATCAAGCTTATTTTAGACTGGTCGAAAATATTTACCAAAAATTAAAAAGCTAGAGTAGAGAGTATGTTCAAAAAGAGAAGAGTCGTGGAAAGCGAGGGCGCTCGTGTGCCGATTTGACAACTTTTGTTGCGTTGACAACACTGCTCTGGCATTGCAGTAGGTAGACCACTCTCCTCTTTTTGAACAGACTCTAGAAGCCTCTAGCTTGTTAGTGGTTTATCCTGATGATAATTAAAGCGATCCCTGCTAAGTTACAATAACAACCAGAAACAGCAATAACTCCAGATTATCCGCAAAAACAATCCCGTGCAAGTTTACAGATAATATTTCAGATGAAACAAAGCTCATACAACTCCGGGGCCGACAAAGCGGCATCGCAAATCTCATTTGCGGACAACAAACAGATAGCTATCTCATTCTTTCAACAATGGAGTGCGCGTTCATAAACAGAACCTAATTAGTAATATTCCATTGTGGTAGCAAACGTACAATACGATGGAAGTTATCTAGGGCGATAAGCGAAACCTTCCAGCGACAATTATCAGCCGATGACGGTTCTAAAGCTTTCTGCATCGCTTTCAGACCAACCATTGCTGGCTCAGCGTTTCCCTTTCCCCTTGCGCTTGCAACTAAATCTTCAAGCTGCAGGTTTCTTTGAGATGGTGCAGCTTTTAGCTGAGTCGCGATAGGATCGTGTGCTGAATACGTAATGGTCAATAGTGCTCGAACGTGTTCGGCATTGTTCCGCCGGCGTAAATTGAATATGTGCGTTGAGGAAGATTAGAGGCTGCTTGAGCATGGAACTTGATTTATCTGAATATTTGCATTGCTCCTATCAGGAATGTTGATTATCTGATAACTATAATGAGAAGTAGCAATTAACAAATGAAAAGAAACACAGGCATGATGGTGTATGCTGTGTGCCAATATAGGCTTATTGGCTTTTATCTCATCGGGTAATGCCCATAATATCCACGCTAGGCATGCGGGTTAGGGATTGCAGTTCAGCGGTGAAACTGTTTTTTGGAACCGTAGGAGGCGCTGCTGCCTGCCTTCAGGAGATACCCCTTAACCGCCTCTTACGACACTTGCAGGAAGAGTTGGGGTGGTTCAAAATCTAAGCCGGCACAACATAGCGGCTACACAGCAGTAGCAGCATGCTACTGCTCTATCTCAACCTCAACCTCAACAGCCTGTATTGGTCCACTGCTGGAGGCAGGCCTTCCCCTGATAAGCGCCTTATTGGCGTTTATCTCATGTAGGGTAATGCCCACGCAATGCCACGGGCATGCGGGGTAGAATTGTTCTGCAGGGGGCGCTGCTGCCCGCGACCCGGCGGATATCCCTTAGTCGTATCTTACGACACCTACGGGAAGAGATGGGGTGGTGCAAATTCTAAGCCATAGCACAGCTGCCACACTGCTGCTACTCCACTACCTAGTTTCTTTCAACTATGGGTGATTCTGTGACAATACCATTGTCTCAGCAAAATCAGCATAGCAACTGGTTAGTAGAATTTGGCCCCTGTTGTATCAGATCAGATCCAATTGCCGGAATGCCCAGTCAGCTCGTTAGGTCTATTTCCTTGAACCTCATATCTTCACAGAAGCTGTGCTTAATTATCAGTCCCTATTTATAAATATAAACTGAACCCATCATACTAAATAATATTTAACCACTGAGCTAACCTAGAATTTCTCCTGACGCGAACTAATTCGAATTTTATGCTAAGTACACTCAGGGTAATTGATACATGCGCAATGGCAAGCGAGAATGCTAAGCGACTTTTAATTCCCGTAAAATTGTTTTGTTGATGACTGTACAGGTGTGTAAACTTACACTTTGCAAAAGGTGTTTGAGGTTGTTTAGTTTTTTATTTAATAAAATATTTATAACATTGGCGTTAAAATAGGCACTTATGAGCTGTACAGTAGATAAAGCGGCATTAAGATTATTTTTAACCGAATTTGAAAAAAGGAGGAAGTTTCTATGATTGGCTTGGCTGTTTAGGTATGTTTTTTAAGTAGGTTGGATTTCTCTGCCAATAATGGACCGATTTTGATAATTATTTCGCTTTTGTATACTCTATACAAAAGCGAAATCATTTTCAAAATCGGTCTATTCTATAGAGATAAGAGTTTGATCCAATGATAGTCTAGTAGAGATAAGCGAAGTATTTACAATAATATACCTTTGATTGAAAACTTAGGTAACATCCTTACTAACCATAAACATACTCTCTCATCTTTCTATTATTACCATACTCTTTTAATTCATTACGCTGTGTTACCTACACACCATGCAGGTAGCATTTTTTTGGTATGTTGGTGAGTGGATACTCATTAAGGGTGTACATGTTAATTTTTAGCCCTTTGGCATCATTCGTTTACGAGATATCGCCCTGCAAATAAGTTAATCCGGAAAAAAACGGCAACAATGGAGCAAATTTAGTTTCGAGCCGTTATAAAGTTCCTTACCAAGCAAGGAAAACCTTCGCTTACCATAATGAATGCGATGGGAGCCGTAGGTACCCCACCCCTCTAAATTTATTAACGTTTTTCAACTTATAAAAGAGCACCATGAAGATTCGCTCAGACAAGAAAAGGCCAGCTATGCAGTATCTGAACTCAGAAAATGACGATGACTGGTATTCTGATGACGGACGAAGTCATCCTGAGCACAAAGCGAATAGGTCAAGTTATGCAAGCTACAATGTCTTTCACAGCCGTCAAGCTGCTGGTTTATGAAGCACAGACAGGCACGGGCCACCCCAACTCATGTAAATATGTATGAGAGGGTAGCTCTGACAGGAATTGAATCATAGTGTAGCAAACAAGATCGTTACTAAGCAAAGTTACGCGGTGTTGCCAGGTCTTACGGTTTTTGGTGGAATCTAGCCAAATTGTTTTCATAAGTAATTTGTAACCCAAAATTTGCTAGAGAAAATAGATTTTCTATGGAGGCGTAAAGGAATTTTAACCGACTTCATACAAGGTAAAAAGGTTATGTTCTGCTGTGTGTGTGTGTTTTTTAAATAGTTGCGATCGTAGATTTGTAAAATTATTTCGTTATCTTGCGTGGATTGTAATTATTAATAGTAACTGTCCCACAAAACTAACAAAATTTTACTATTAAAACCGACTTTAACTTTGAATAACAAAATCATTTTTTAATTTTTTAAATGGTTACAGTCAAAATGACTATTGAATCGTGCCTATTTCTGTTTGTGAACGTCAAGACGACTGCATAGATCAAAACTTAACTATGTAGGTACTGTGGTTTGTGATTTTTTCTTTCTTTTCTGTTTTTCTCTATCTTGCGTTGCGATAAAGACAATTTGTATTCTATTGTATTGCTTTGTCACTACTGCTACAGTTATAAATTAATCTATCAAAGCACTTTTCTTTAAAGCTTTATTGCTTTCCTTATTAAGCAGCAGAAATTAGCTAGAACCCCTTGATTTTTGAGGTCCGTCAACAAACATGATTATTTACAGGTCACTCAATTAGAGCTAATGATTTTTTTACGTATCATATTGACATGGAAATATATCTTAGTATTTTTTATGTTTTATTGTGAAATTGAATCATTGAATAGTAGTAGTTAAATTACATTTTTATAGATATTTTAAATCTCAATCGAAAACTTTCTAAACGCAACGCTATTGACAGTCGAACCGTGACGTCACACTTGTACATTTTTGTATTGTCATGAAGCTGACAAAGGTGGTCAACCTGGCAACGTTTTTATTACCTGAAACTGAGTGCATTTTTACTTTTTGTTTTTTATCTCAATTATTTATAATTACGTTGCGCGTCCTGTTCGGAATAGATTATCTAATTAATAAACAATGTAGGTATACATGGTAGTAGTCGCGTATGTACCACTCACTAGTTCAGAATTAATGCATTCTTTATTTTTATTATATTTTTTCCTAATCTCTTTCGAATGTTCACTATAATATTCAACTTTGACTTGCCTGTCATTCGCAATTTAGTGCTCAAACCACTCAACAATTTTTCCATTATATTTTCGTGGTTTTTACGCAAAATACGGTAAAAAACATAACGAAACGTAAACGTTCTAAGCAAAGTAGGATAGAACTTCATTTACAGGTAAGTTCGTTTAATCATAAATTTTTAGTATGTTATATTTTTTTCGGTAATGTATTAACCTGAATAATCGATTTAAAAAAACTATGCATAAGATACCCTATTCCTAGCTCTAAGCTGGCAGCATCGGCACAAAATAAGCCCAGCATACAACTAGGAGCTCAACGAGTATGCAAAGTCGCCGGTTTGAATGTTGGCTTGTAGCTTAATAAGAGCCATTGTTATTTGTGTGGGTTCCGCACAATTTAGTTGTCCGTCCTAGTCGCGATGGGGTAACAGCACACCGACACGAAATCCTCGATCAACCGAGGTCACTCCGCCAAGCCTGTGAAAACCCCAGGAAGATTCTGCGCTTCTGGACGGAGTTAGGCTGGTTAGACTAGCTAACAATCACGCACAATGGACCATCCCGAGTCTCAGTGCGGAAATAAGAGTACACACACCATAACCATAACCATAACCTAGTCGCGATTAGAATTTTATGCAGTTAAATTATATGGATGAATTAAACATTCATTTAAACAAAGTAGTTATTTCATTCATAGCTTTAATATGTACTAATACATTGTCCTAATATGTAGCGCAACTAAGATTGCTCAACTGCGAATATTTAAGCAACGAAGCTTCCCCTTTGCGCAACTTATTTTGTTCCTGCATTGCTCAACACAAAAATTTAACTAAATAAATAATGTTGGAAAAAGCACACAGTATTATCTATACACTACATTATATAGATATGTTTTATTTTACATAGAAAACATCCAGAATGCCTTGAACAAATATCTGCAGATCGTAAACATATTTGTCCAGAGGCGGGAATCGAACCCGCGACCTCCTGCGTCGCAGAGCCCGTCAAACAAAAAAACAATTATTTAATTTAAGACGAAATAAACTATCACAAAATAATTAATTTTGTTTTGAAAAACTATTAATTGACTTCAATATTATAGTTTTTTCATGAATTTTCATGGATTCCATAGTCAGAAATGAACCAAATTAAAACGGGACCACACTGTAAGCACCAACTTTCATATAAAAAAATGAATTATGACAATCGAACCACCCAGTCAAAAGTTCTGAAATAAAAAACATACAAAAACAAAAAACAGTCGAATTGATAACCTCCTCCTTTATTTGAAGTCGGTTAAAATAAAGCTATCTGGCCAACTTATGTTAGGTGACGGGCGCGACACCCAAGTTTTAAATTCTCACTACGCATTATTCTTTGATGATACTTGTTATAAAGAAACTCCCATTATAAATGGTAGTTATTATAATTATACTATTGCGTCGAGTGTCCACAAAACTGAGCTCAAAGAAAATAAAAAAAAGGATGAAGATGCAAACAACAAGGTTGGAGATTTAGATTTTGTTGGCTAACATTTAGACGTTATTTTTTCTACGATTTTAGGATACCATTCTACCACAGAAGTGCTACGTTGCTATGTTTCCAGCAGATCAATAGGATCCCTTCTTTAATAAATAAATAAATAATGCTGGACTATTCACACAGCATTATCTAGCCCCAAGCTAAGCAGAGCTTGTGTTATGGGTACTAGATAACTGACATACATAATACAATACACTACATAGATAGATATTTTTTTATTATATATAGAAAACATCCAGAACGCCCTGAACAAATACCTGCAGATCGTACAAATATTTGTCACGAGGCGGGAATCGAACCTGCAACCTCCTGCGTCGCAGGCGGACCTTCGCCCACCGCGCCACAGGGGTCGTCGTTCTTTATCGCTTCGCTTTACCAGCTATGAAAATGACGCGATAATGGAGCGATCCTATATGTTGGCTGAAAGCGTTGATAGTCTATCCAGACATAAGTAATTAAAGCTTCATAGTTTCCTTGTCCTTTTCCCACTTAAATGTGGAGTCTGCACATGTATTTTCCCTCCAAAAGTTTTATCAGTCGACTACTGACAGGACTCACTATTCACCCATGCCATCCATCCATCATCCATCCACAGCCTGTATCGGTCCACTACTGGACGCAGGCCTCCCCCTGATAAACGCCTTATAGGCGTTTAATTAATGGGTAATGCCCATAATCCCCACGCTGGGCATGCGGGTTGGGGATCGCATTTCACCCAAATTCACACAATGCACAATCTTTGTCGTAGTTATGATTATTTTTATCGGATAACTTTTCATAAATTCATATTACATCACACTTTACACGAATATTATACGTGCGAAAGTTTGGATTGATGGATGGATGTTTGTTACTCCTTCACGCCAAAACTACTGGAAGGATTGGGCTGAAATTTCGTGCATAGATGTAGAGGTTTACCTGGCTACTTTGTACTAATTATAGTATTACTCATAGGCTACTTTGTAACTCATAATTCAGTTCCCATGCCTTTTTTTACTCCAAAACTAAATAGGTAGGTAACGAAAGGAACAGTAACATGAGGAATTCTAAGAATAAACTCGTAAAGTCAAAAATATATCGCTATTAAAAAATCATGATTAACTCAATATACATCAAGTTTAATAATGACTGAAAAAAAACAAAGAAAAATGATCCGCGTGAAAAACATTGCCTTGCTTGAACAGTTTGAACATCATCGTAATAAAAATGTCCTGACATTGGACCCCGCTTGTTTTTGTCGCATTTAATACAATGAGGGTACGATCACTTATATAACATCTCTGGCATTGATTTATGTACTGGGTTATTGTAAAGGCGTAGGTACACTTGGTAAAAATTAGCAGCCTACATTGTCATCATCATCAGCCTATATTAGTCCACGACTGGGCACTGGCCTCCCTTAAAAAGCGCCATAGCGCCCTGTCTTTAACCTGCCGCATCCAGCATCTGCCTGCAGTCTTTCGCAGATCGTCATCCCACCTGGCCGGAGGGCGTCCTACACTATGTTTTCCGAGTCACAGTCTCCACTCAAGAACTCCCCTATCGGCTGTCGGTTCTTCGCAATCATGTTGTTTGGTTATGTTAATATACCCTACCTACCCTATAGACACAAGATACTGATCCAAGATTAAATAAATGTATGGAAACGTGAAAAAGCCAAATGAGGAGCATGTGTGCACGTGTACACCAGCCCCAAGTCTCATGACTAATAGCCACCCATCACATTGACAGAGTCACAATACTCAATCGCATAATCTATAGTTACTTTGACTCAATGTCCACCATTTAGTGCTTTTTACAGACTCTTCATGTCATAATACAAGTGAAATGTGACCTATTACAGAAACATGAGGCGAAATATTTATTGGTTTGATGATTGAGCGACGATACCTGCTCATAGGGATCGATGGGGAAAAAATCTTCGGGAAATACTGAAGCGCAAATATGAAACGGAATTTTTGTAGTATATTGCGAATGATTACATTTCGGGCTAAAAAAGGGTGGCGGTGGTGCAATGGAAATGTTTCAAGGAGCTATTCCGAAAAGGGGGGACTTGTCCTAACAAGGCTAGCTGTGTGGGGCTGGCTTAGAATTTGCACCACCCCAACTCTTCCCGTGGGTGTCGAAGGGGCAACTAAAGGATTTTCAACGGGGGACGGGCATTAGCGTTTCCTGCAGAACTATTTTACCACCTATTTTACTATAGAAACTTTCGTAGTTTGACGAATTCATTATAAATGTAGTGCTCGAAGGGATGCGGAACGCGCGCGTCTAGCACCGCATTCGCCCTGAAGATGTCCCTCGTTAAGGGATGAAACGTTGGTGTTCTTCCAACAAAAACAAGGTTCGCAGTTAACCCGCTTACATTCATAATGTATTCTACCACCGAACTGCGATGCCCAATTCGCATGCCCAGCGCGAGGGTTATGGTCATTATCCCCATGAGATAAATTTGCGTCCAGTAGTGGACCAATACAGACTGTTGAGGTTGAGGTTGATTACGTTTCGGGCTAAAAATGGATGGTGGTAGTGTTATGGAAATATTTGAAGGAGTTATTCTGATTTCAATATATTGGTGCTCGTGCAAAAGGAAATCTCCTTTCACAGAGTCGACTTCTGTATTGTATCTGTCTATCTCACCAAATAAATGGTTATTGTTAGGAATCTATTAGGGCAAAACTAAATGCTGTATGAAATTTGCTGGCACTTCGGCAGGGCAAACATGACAAGACGACAAAATGGATCATTAGCATGTGGACCGGAGCTGAGTCTAGTTTCGGTCAAACAGAATATCGAATTGACCTCTCCAACGCTCATTTCTACAAACAGAATTCGGAATTATCCTATTAGTGGAAGAGAACCCTAAAGTAGTGAATGAGTTAAAGGCACACTAAGTACGCCTTTAACTCATTCACTGCCCGTGAATGAGTTAAAGGCACACTAAGTACGTTAGGGTTCTCTTCCACTAATAGGTCTATCTCAACAAATAAATGGTTATTGTTAGGAATCTATTGGAAAAACTAAATGCTGTATTAAATTTGCTGGCACTTCGTACTTATCCTATTATTGGAAGAGAACCCTAACGTACTTAGTGTGCCTTTAACTCATTCACTGCCCCGTCGAGGCACTGCGACGCACGCGGCACGCCGTTACAACGAGGGGCTGCGGTGGATGTGTGCGTCTTGGACCTTGTATGTGTTAAATATAGATTTGGTCTGTCTTTGAAAGATCTTGCTGAATAAATCAATAAAAATAAAAGCCAGTAAGGTAAGGCGCTTATCAGGCATGGATTCATTAGTGGACCAATATTATAGGCGATAGAGGTGACATGACGGTAGATCTAACTATTCTATGGAAACGTTTTCAGATTATTTCTACACTTTAGGAACTGATTTAGGAAATAAAAAGTAGCCTGTTTGTTATTCCAGGTCTAGAGCTACATCTATGTATGCATAAAATACATAATTTAACTCAATGCGTTCTGTAGTTAAGGCGTGTAGAAGTAACATACTCGTACATAATATCTATTTATCCAAACTTTCAAACCTTTAAAATTTGTGTTTTTTAGTGCGATTCTTCAACCAACACCAGCTATACCTACAACTATATCCACAGCACTAAAGATGATGACAGTCAAACAATGGACCTGAAAAACCGAAAAAATCTCACACTGCCGCGACCTCGAAAAACCTTATTATCGATACACAATCGATCAAGATTCGACCGTTTCGATTATAGGTAATTTCACCGGCGAAAAACCTGCATTCTCCTGTAATGAAATGACAATTACGGGAGACCACAGAATAAATACTACAGCTAACTATCATACAATATTCACTGCAAATTTTTAGTTCAGCTATTCGTTTGGTGATTATATCAGTACACAGTAGAAGGTCTTCAAAAAGTTAGTATAAGCTACTTGCAGTTCTGGATTTGAACTACCTTTTTATTTTAAGCCATGCAGCATCAGCATAACGATTATCTTAAATACCCTGCTGAATTCAAGTGACAGGAGTTGGATGATGCGAGATTCAGGGTACATTACGGAACTTTTAGAAGGACGGTTACTATAGGTCTTCGAGACTGAATCGATGCCAGAACTCGAATTCGATCGCAAGTCGCTTAAAGAACTCAAAAAACACTGACTTAGGATAACTTAGAAAACTCAAAGGGCCACGTAGGTCCACCTTCGGCGAAGCAACGGAGCTGTCAATTAATTGATTAATGTTAATCCTATACGTTCGTTGTAAAAATAACAAAGCTTTTTATCTAAAGATAAAACATTCTTCGACTAAACGAAAAGCTTTTAAAACAATCCACACCAAAGCTTTGCTAAAAACACAAGCAACTTTTTCGTTTCGCAAATACTTTTTGCGTCGTTGGTAGGAGTTTGCGCGTTTATCGCAAGGGAGACGTTCGATTGTTTTATAAATAAAGCCTTAGCAAAAAATACTATCGATCAATCGTTCGAAAGTCAAGCGATGGGCACCGATAACGACCTTACAGAGAACCTTCCACCTTAAAACAAACAACATACGTCTTACAATCCAACACTGAATGTACTATTGTAATAGTCTCACAGGACTTTTTGCTGATGCATTGTAGATCATACAGTTGAGGAGGACGGTTAGTTTTCGTCGAGCATTTAACTGAAGAAGACTCGTCATCTTCGTGCGTAAGATCGTAGAGACGGTACTCCTGTCCAAACATTTTATACTTTCAAATACTATCTCTAGTGATGATCTGAAATGCTTATCTCAGATCTGCTTATGGTTCTTAGATCTTTATTAATGCGATCCTGATTTTGACGTGAGTTCGACGTAAAATTATGCTATTGTTGGGTGGTGGTCACTTTATTTCAGATTGTCAGATCGCTGATGTATTTATTGGTGATAGATTCAGATGGTGATAAGATTATATTCAGTTTTGATGCCAAATTCTGAAATGATGAGAACGTAGGCCCTTAGCGCAGGGTGTCATAAACAGACGAGGAGGATCCAACCAAACGTCCAAATCTCTTGAGAGCATAACAGTTTCTTTTGCTGCCATTCCATCCTAAAACATTATAACAAATATCAGCACTAGTGACATTATTTACACTCAGCGCAAATGCCTGACAAAAGTAGGGTGAGTTGCAAAGATGGCGCCATGAATCATTTTCGAAAAACATTTAATACTAAGAAATCTAATAATATCTCAAAAAATTTTGGCTTCGACTGGACTCAAACCCGCGTCCTCATTACGGAGATGTCATGACCTCTAGACCACAAAGACGGATACCGATAAATTCGAAGCCGATTTTTTTACTATTACAATCAAAAAACATTGAATAGCGATAAACCCTCCTATTCGAGATTAGATTTAGATACCTATTTTACAGTGGTTTAGAAAGGTCGAAGTTGCTGCTGTTCTATTAGTTTATTCTACTTTGAATAGATATGTGATACCCAACACTTGCTAATGATAACCCTATATTATTATCTGCACTAGAGCTTTAGAAAGACAATACTGATAAACCACTAACAGACCCACAAGAGGCAGTTCAGTGAAATCGAATGAGTGGAGCGAAATTGCTAAAACAACAACATTTGTCACGGCTTGTTTTTGTGTCGCCCACGGCATGCGCATGTGGAAGTAATGTGGCGTGTGCCGCAATGTATAAGCTACAGGGATCTTCTAAATCATCATCATCAGCCTATATTTGTCCACAGATGGGCATAGGCCTCCCTTTATTCCCTTAATGAGCGCCATAGCATCTTGCAGTATTAAGTATCTGCAGATCGTTCTCGTACATTTGCCAAGTTTGCCCAGTCGTTGTCTCCACTCAAGAACACGGTAAACGTGTTTTTGAATGGAGACACCGACCAACGGTTGTCGCTTCTTCGTGAGGTCAAGGTATGGCCAGTCCACTGCCACTTCAGCTTGCTGATTCTTTGAGCTATGTTGAATGTATTCGTTACGAATGGTATCTTTAGAGAAACTGAGCATTATAGCAAAACCACCCGTTTTTGGGAGATGCACGTTCAGCAAATGTGTTCTAAGAGGAACGGTAGAGAGGTGACTTAGTTCCTAATGGATTAGAAAATTAAGCAATTTAGTTTTAAGTTATTGGACAAAGTTATTTATATGTAAATTAAAATAGGTAAAATAGATGAGAACCCCGTGCCTAGATAAACCTAACTCATCTCTCTCATAGGCTTTACGGCATTGCTAACCAACCTATGTAACAAATATTTCATAAATAAATGATCTATCTATCTACCTATCAAGATAAGTAAATTAAAAGACCAGACAAATTGAAGATACCTTCACTCAGCTTTAGGTGTTCACGAGCTGAAGAAGAATATAATATATAATAACCCTCGTTATGGGATGACACGATGGTGTTATTCCAACGCAAACATGGTTCGTAGTTAACCTCACATTTTTAATGAAGACAAGACAAAACTTAACTTTATTAACTTCAAAGATTTTAGTGATATGAATGTCAATTCATATGAAAGATAATGAAAGAAATACAATAATGCTTATTTTTGTCCTAGACAATACACAAACACACTACAGTAAATATATTGCTAACCAGAAAACATGTAAGTAATATTAATTAACATTATGACATAAAAATATCAACAATAAACATGTACCTACATGTTATTTGAGTAGATAAAATGAAGTAGAAACTAAGCTTATACATTTCAGCAAACGAGATATTTAAATTTGGGTGTGCTAAAAAATAGCGAGCCACAAGTTTCTGCCTTGGACCACACAAGCACAGTCAATTAAACGATTCGCCTACACGAAACAACATCGTCTATCTCTATAATATCGATTATAAATTACTTGATGTGTCAAACCAGACCTACACACTAAAAGGTCATGGAATATGTGCTCAAGTGTTCATTCATGGTGATATTTGGGTATTTATGGTTATAGAGTACCTTGATAATCTCAAGCATTTCCTCTCAGGTTTCGAGTTTGAAATTAATGTATTGTCGACTTATTTTCTTTTCATATATTACATCTTTTCATAGACTTGCTAATAGAACAAGATTTATAATAGGTAGGTGTTATGTAACTATCAAAGTTTTCGTAATAAGTTAAAAATTGACGTCTCTGAAGGCGCCGAGATGCCGGGTTTCGATTTCACTGAGTATCTAGAAGTAGACAAGACATATTGTTAAAAGAAATAAAGTTATGTGAAATTTTTAAGAAAAGAACAAAATGGAATGTTCAGTCTTTTTAATTTTTTCAACCAGGAGCTAGAAACCGGAGGACCCCGTGATGCAAGCGATGCAGAAGGCAAATTTAGCACGCACTGAGCACGCGTTGAAACAACTTCACAATATCTATTACATACGCATAATGAGCGTGCGTGGAATAGCTAACCAGCATGAATATACATGATCATAATTAATTACACGCAATTCCACGCATGTTACAATTTGTGAATGCTGATATCGAACATCGATTCAATAGCCATAGAAGTAATTTAAAATTTCTCTAAATATTAAAAATTCTTCGTAAAAGGTAGTCCTACCTTCTTTCTTTCTTTCAAATTCTTCGTAAAAGGTATAATAATACAATTTCTTCTTCATAGACATCTTCTTGTATCGAATAACACAGGATAGAGGATAGTAGACCCAAACCGATTGATCATCCTCATCAACTTTTACTGCTACCAACAACGGTTACCATTCTACTTAAGGCGACTTTCATGTTAATATTTTGATTCGACATCGGTATTGTTTGTATCCTTCGTTCGTACCTCAAACAGTCTGAAATGGTGGACAACGGGAATAACCCAGATCTACTTAAATACTCGATATGATGAAAAAACAAATCAAAGTGCCTTAAGGCGCATACCTGAGCCAATCTGACATCAATTCCTATTTTATCATATTTTTACGTTTATCATAGGAATTTTTAAAAATCCTACGTTCAGTTTGTGGTATCTATTATAAGCTATTTTTTAATACCTCTTTTATAATTTTATCTCATATAGTTTAGGAGGAGATGCAAAAATAGAGTTTGGTGGCCAAAAAGCGCAACTTCGTATCTCTTCCTAAGCTTTACGAAATGAAACTATTACAGAGGCATTAATAAATAGCTTATAATAGATACCACAAACTGAACGTAGGATTTTTAAAATTTCCTGCGTTCAACGTAATAATAAGATATAATAGTTAGGGGCGCCACTTTCGCTGGTGTATGGGCCTTAAGTTGACAGACGCAAAGTGATGCTTAGTTCATTCCTTACATGCTTGATCTAATTTCTATGCGAACCCTGATAATTTTTATGCAATAGATATTCAGGCTGTAGTTACCTTAATGTTTAACAGGCCCCCCTTTACCGCACAAGAGTTATGTTTTAATCAAGTAATTTATATAGCAGCTATAATTGCTATGGATAATACCCAAATACCCTTACATATTAAATTCCGAGCCGCAGACAACATAATTGAGCAAGATGAATAGACGATCTATGAGACAGGGGATAATTGTATAATCGATAGGACATTGAAAAGGTCACTGAAAATGCTATTTTTCACGTCAATACGCTTTCTTTACCTACATAAATATAAATATTTACTGCCCTTACTTGACAGTGAAATTGCAGTCCCTGTTATGGGAACTAAATAACTAAGCAACCCTCTTTAGTCTCTCCTCTTGGCTTGGAGGTGCATCACATGTATACTCTGCCTAATTCACTTTACAAGGTTTACAGGCGGTAACGATTTTGACCATACAAGCCTTAACTGGACTTACATTTTTGTGCTCTGAAAGCGTGAATACAGCTGGACAGATACAGCTGATAATTATTAGGTATCAATCAATAACTATTCTATTATGTCAATGTATTTCATTGACCTTTTTGTAACCCATCTGTACACATTTTCTTATCCTACTTTGTAGCTCTAACTTTACTTGTACTTTATCTAGCTGTATAATACTAACAAACGCCTCCCGGGTAAATAGCAATGGTTTCATTAATTCACCCATACCGATTTATCTGATTGGCCTTTTCTATTGAATAGTTTGCAATTATCCCGTCTTCCCTGTTAACTTATCCCTTTGTAACTGCAGCCTTCTCTGCAGGTGGATGAATGGCGTCATCGATGGAAGATAAGATCTTATCGATCGATTATGTTGTTAATTCATTATTGGTTTATACAAATGTGTCTGTCGTAATAGAGATAAATTGCTTCTTAGCTAATTGAGTTTTATTTCGTTTTGGTGAGTATTTGAGTTAGAGGTATTGAGGGATCAAGATATGGTAGAAAGGTATTGCCAACTATGTGTCACTTATGGTTGCAATTTTAACTTAATACATCGGTAGGTCCTATTCTTGGACATTTTTCTCTCCATAAAAACATTAAACAGTTATATCCCAAGAAAATCTACTCTAACCTAAACTCAATAAAGCTCCGTTTACTCTATTAGTTTGTAAATAGTTGACCCGATCTTTCTGAACTTTAATCGGCGGGATGATCGACGATTATTGTGCCAAAACCGAACTGAGATTGATGCCCGGGTCGGTAATGCAGGCACCGTTATAAGAGTCAAAGTGGATTTTGTTATAAACAGAGAAGTGAACAAAAACTTGGCAAAGTTTGTGCTTGATAATAAGCATAAGCAATACAAACATGGTGAACTGGTCAAAACAAAAACGAACAATGTCAAAACTTTAGTCATGCCTGCTATCTCTACAAAGAACAATTTCATCGTACAATTTGCCCGTCCCGCCGTGTTGCCTGTTGAAAATTCATGATGCGCATAATGCAACTTTCTTATTAACAGCGTCAATCTTCTCGACGACAGGATGAGAATTAACGCCGAATACTGTCGAAAAACAAATTGTTTTCGACGCCTCTAGTGAGGGGAACGTCGATAAAATAAATATCGGTAAGTTGGGCGCGTCTCGTAAAAATCGAGATAGCAAGCTGAAATGTATATTCGAATTAAATTTAAATAAAACTGCGATGTGTATGACTGAAAATGGCTTCTTCGGTAAATCTTAAATGAATCAACAGTCCATAAAAAGTTAAAAATGTTTACACGGAAAAGAAGATATTCTTCAACAGATGTATGTAGGCTAAGCCATTTTGATTGAATCAACATTTTGATTGAAATTTGAAGATGACAGAATTCATAATTTGATTTAAGATCGGATATAGCAGATTAAATGAAATTATCGACAGATAAACCTTTCTACGAGTCCAATAAAGATGATTATCAAAACCGGTACTGCCAAGTCGAAATTATTAAATCAATCAAAGCTATTAGAACCCACGTGTTTATCACATAAATGCAAATTCATTCATAAAGTTCGTGGTCAAAAGTTGAATTGAAGCGTGAAATTAAGGTTATTTTAAAAATGTCGAGAACTGGGTAGTGCGTGAAGGTTATATGAGAAGGCTTATCTACAGCCTCCAGGCTAACTTTTCGCCTGGCTTATTGGACTTGAAGCAAAGACGGGTCAATAGATCTATGAACGATTTGTGAATTGTGTCATGACTTCATGAGTGCATGCATGAGCCATGGATAAGAAAAACCCCAAGTAACTGAGGTAAAAAGTAAATTATTTTCATCCTACGAGTACGTAGCATTTATAAGTCATAATTTGCGAAAGGACGTTAATTTTCCCATTTCTCAGCATTTTAATGAAATCCCCGTTAATATTTAATGTAATTACTTATCTGATCGTTTCGTTTTATGACAAAAACGTTTATACAAATTCAATTTCAACAAGAAATTTGTGCAATAGTGTTTATCTTTAAATTTTCTGTTGAAGTAGGTCAGCGTATTCTACAAAAGTACAACCAATTCGTTCCGCATATAAAATTGAAAATTTACCTCTCTATATTTTAGGTCCATAAAAATTTGTAGCCTGAAGTATAGGATGGGCACCGTAGCCTGTCAAAAGCTTCTGTGAAAGGGGGTAAATTACAATTTATTTAAGAGACGCCATTTCGTGTAATCTATATGATTTCTCGCGAGACTGAGAGCAAATACGTCGGTGTGGCCAGCACTTATCTCTTAAATAACGCTTTCGGGACCATCAATTATGCGAACATGTAATTGAAATAAAATCTTACAAGATAATTGAAAAGCAGGAGTAATGTCGACTTGACACGGAACTTTCCAAATTACTAGGTGAAGGTGGATGGGTCGGTTTCGATAACCACCCCTGCTATTAGGCAATGGCGATGACGATGATGGAGATGACAATCTTTTCACTCTCGATAATAACCAGTACCAAGACATTGCGGATGTTTGCTAAAGACAGTAACTCGACAATATGTCACATTGGCAGCTAAATACTGGTCAGCGATGCTTTTTAAGGTTGCCTGGAAGAAATAGCTTTAAGCAATAAGGCCGCCTATTGTTCGTTTTTTTTATTGATATTTTTTTGTTTAGATTTAAGTTATTTTATTTTGTATTTGCAATAAAAGTGTTAATTCAATCATTCTTTTGCGAGACAGAGGATTGTATTCTGAAACTTAGTAGGAACGGAAAATTTACGACAATTCAGGCAAAAAAGCACAAAAACACCAGTCTAAGGACGCTAACTCTTCCGACCATCCATAGCAAAGTATAGTAACCCTCCCGTTGCTTTGCTTGTAATTTGTAAAATGGCCATCAATAAGCCAGATGCGTGCCGGCTTTTCATAATGGCCGTTCGGTGTTTCTCGCTGCGTATAAAAATGTTCGATAACACGTCCCGGTTTTGCAATTTGCATTAATATAACGTATTCGCGTTATCGGATGCTGGGGATTGCAGCTGGCAACACTAAGTCGACAAGCTTGCTGGGTGCGCATGAGTTTTAAGAGTTCGCTTTATTGGTGTTGGAAACGAAAGAAAACAATAAGCTCAGAAATATTGCCATCTTATTTGAGAGAGAAAAAGTGTAAATAATATTTATTACCAATTCATGATTGAACTCGAATCGAACAGAACAGACTTCAACATAATTTTATTTTATTTTATTTTCATTTAATTTAAATAACAAAATTATTAAATCCTTGCTTAGCCCTGGGGTCAGCTAGATGATGCTCATAACAACAATCAATAAGATGGAATTTGGCCAATGTGATACACAAAGGCCGGCCAGACCTATATCGTATCCATTTTGAATGGAGCATAAACGTGAACAAACCGCCCATACTTAACCTAAAATTCACTTTGTTGGCGCGTCCTTTTATACGTAATTTAAATAAATATAAATAAATAAATAATGCTGGACAATTCACACAGCATTATCTAGCCCCAAGCTAAGCAGAGCTTGTGTTATGGGTACTAGATAACTGATATACATAATACAATACACTACATAGATAGATATTTTTTATTATACATAGAAAAACATCCAGAACGCCCTGAACAAATTTCTGCAGATCGTACACAAATTTGTCCCGAGGCGAACCCGCAACCTCCTGCGTCGCAGGCAGACCTTCGCCCACCGCGCCACAGAGGTCGTCTATTAATTTACATTACTTGTCGATTTTCGATCCTCCCTTCAATAAAAATTGCTTATATCCTAAACCCGACGCCAAGCAAGTGAGATTTTGTTATTTGTCGTCGTACTTTGTTGACTAACATGCTTCATTCAAAATGGATAAACAATAGGCCCGCAGGCCACAAAGTGACCCGCCTAGACATTTTAATTTTCCCGCTGAATTTTCGGAAAAAAGTTATAAGATTTTCAGAACATTGCGGTCTTGATTTGCAAATTTTAAGCAGGTGTGGTTCTACCTCTGTCTTAGAAAAAATCATTTTAAATCTATCATTAAAAATAAATATCGCAGATCAGTCACTGCAAAACACATTTCTGATTTGATTGTACTTTAAACATCAGATTTAGCCAAATATCGGCAAATTACTATCAGGAAAATCCTTTCAAAACGCAAAATAAACTTGTGTTATTTCATTTCATTTACAATTTATAAAATACATTTCTTTATGAATATGGTAGTAGTGGAGGCCCGGCGCCGCCACTGTCTAAGAAATTTGGCTCACCTGGAAAATTTATTGGCCCACCTTATATACGAGTACCTACAGGGTATAACACAAGTGTCAAAAATATTTCACTTCACAAAAGGGCAAAATATAACGTTGAAACAACCAGCTCAACTAAATACAATTAACCGTACCTTCAGCGAAATGATGAAAGAAATGATAAATATAACGAGATGATTGAAAGCAATACTTTCTAATTAGCAGGAATACCTACATACATTACCGAGGCATCTGCTAACGATGCTCGTCACACCAGCTCTCTACATCTCCATAATGTGACAATAAACAATCACTTACTAGCCACGACGTTACGTCGGAATTAAATGCCAATAACTGCAGTTTAAATTGTAAAAAAATGTGGGGTCCTTTAATTGTGGGCAGAAATTTACGGTATTTTTTTACTATTAGCATGTGACAATACCGAACAACGTTAACAAAATATCATTTTGTATAATGTAAATATCATGTTGTTGTGTTGTATAATCTATTAAATATTTAACAATTCTAAACAAAATAATATCAGTATACAATTTTATTCGTTATTTTGCAATTACTAATTACGGATTATAAAGGGATGTCCAAATGATAAATGTCAATAGATTCGAAAATAGTTTTTGCAGTGAATTTATCGATAAAAAGTTTGACAGCTTGGCTTGAAGGTTTTATGATTCGATTCATGAATTATCGCAAATAAAATTTCTTGGTTGCAAAAACTATAGAAGCTTAAGTCTATGGCGAGTACTCGTAAAAAGAATTATACGAGTACTTATAAGAAAACTCAGTCAACCTTGTTACTACGGACTATAAAATTTAAAGACGCGATAATGGGAAGTGCGGTGCGAAATGTCAGTAATTGTGGAGTTGCAAACTAAATGTATACTTATTAGTTTTACTGAAACAGAGAATCTTTAGATTTCCATCAATCGATGGCATCGTCTGAAGTTATAACTAGGACTGTACATATTTGAAACTGTATTATCATGTATGCAACGAAACGAAATTAATCTTACTATATTCCTATATTAAATTGATTCAATTTGATGATAAATATCAAGATGACATATCTCGGTAGATCAATAAAATGAGGAACACACAGAAGCCCATTCGAAAGTTTCATATTTCAATCCCTATTTAGCATAAGCGACTGTCTTGCAATTTCTCAGTCTGAGTAGAATACTATTGGCAATAAAGACTGCAAGCAGATGAACTACTGACCAACGTACTCGATAAATTTCCCCATTGAAATGACGATCAATGGGTGAAAATACACAACCGAAATAGCAAGACACTATACGTTCAAACTTTGTCTTAATAATCGCTAAGACGTAAAGGCTCCGTATAAATTGGTCAGGAGCGCAAAACAGTCTCACGTACTACAGATTACTCACAAAAGTCACAATATTTTAAACTGGTACTTTAAGTCCTGACCTCTCACTGATTATGTGGGTGTCAGTTTAAATGTATTATTTAAATTGATGTGGAAAAGTATGACGATGTAGTTCTTTACGAGCCTACGTTAATGTATATCAAGCATTCTTGTAAAAAAAGCAAGTGAAAGACTGTTGTTGCCGCTTACCTAAAGAACAAGAGATGAATTGATACCTGTATAAAAAACCTGAAAAAGCACATCGAAAACACACAAAAAACAATCATATTAGGCAGTTAGTCATTAATTTTCAAACTAGAAAAGTATAAGAAAAACGCACTTACCTTCTGGATTCTTCAGTCTTCTTTCTTCTCAAAAACTTCTGCTCACTTCAACGCAAAGATTGGCCAATCTTATTCTAGTTTTAATCGTAAGTTTCAACGCAATCGATGCCAAAAGAAAGCTGCCCAAAACGCCTTTTCTCTGTCACAACCCGAAGGAGGATCATTGTGCAATTATTGCATGTTTATGATTTTAATGTACGATCGAGCGGCGAAAGTAATTACGGAGACAAGAGGTACAACTTTTGGCATCGATGCTGCTCTAACAACCGGCCGATTTCCAACAGGCCCTTCCAAGACTTGCAGACAAGCCTGGGAAAGCCGCTCGAATCGGTCGATTTATCGATTTAACCAAACACTATCGGACACACCCATCAAAACGATTAATGTAATGCAATTATATACGTCAAAATCAGGTGTTTTACGACAATGGATGGCAAAGACCGCGACGGGAGGATGATCCGTACGGTCCGTTGGCGGCGATCAGAATCGAAATCCTACAAAATTTCATCGACAGCACGCACAACACTTTAGGCCTTTAAGTGATGTGCGGCATATCGATAAAATAAAGGAGAATCTCAACTGGGGCCCCACAATCGCCGCCCCTAGTTACAACTTTCTATCGGCGTGCCGTAAATTTAATTTTCAATGGAAGTTCTAGATGATGAATGGAAATTTATATTGGAAAAGATATTGAAAGTTCAATTTCCGGCGAGGACGTCATACGGGATCTGTTCCCGGGTGCGCCCGGCAGTGGTGGGGAGGGTATCTTACTATAATAGGCATAACACAAAACTGATAAAATTTTTAAACATTTTATTTTTATAATTTTTTTAATGTCTCTTCCGATTTCAACCTCGACATTCCACAAACACATAATATAAATTATTCGAAACGATAAAATAAGTCATTATTAAAAATAGAGTAGATTAAATCTTTCAAAAATATTTAAATAGAAAAAACTTGTACAACATTGCGTCTAGGTTTAAAATTATTTTCGCTTATTAATTATTGTACATATTTACAAACGTATTTTACAGTAACAATGATCTAGCGTCTTTAGGTATTGTTTCTATCACATTGCTTTACGTTAAAGTAACTTTGACGTTACTTTAGATTCTTCCAAAAGTCACTTTATAGTATTTGTGACGTCAGCAATCATAGAGTTCACAAAATGGAGTCGATCTCACAACCAAGTTAAAATTATTAATGTCAAAACAACACTTTGACCGATATAGCCGAAGAGATAATTCAACGAAGGTGTAAATGAAATTGCTATCTCGTGTTGATCAAATCACTAAGTAATTCGTTTAAATATAAAAAGATTATCGAGCACAAGAAATACAATCTAATTTCATTTACAGCTTCCACTAAGTATACTTTATAACTTGAATGAATTAAGGCTTTACACACGATAAAATCACACCAGGAACACTATAAACATGATAATGAGAGCTATAAATTTTTACACGAAAATATACAGCGGGCTGCGTGCAGTGGCTCGTGTGTAAAACCTTTACTCGAACAAGCTTTTAAAACGAGAATGGAATTATTGCACGTCGCACATTTATCAGAGAAACATGAATAATCGCCTCGGAAGAAATGAGCGTCGCACGAAAAACTCAATTCCATATTTAAATATGTGTTTTCAAGGTACGTTCCAAGTTTTTCAAGTAAACATTATGTCAACATGCTTGATCCAAGCGGCTTGACGCCTCAGTGTCAGCTTGACGACATAATGCAGAGCTGCACGCTCAGTCAAATTGGCACGACGACATTCATAGCTTTATTTAATAAATAAAAATGTCGTAAGTACTCGTAACTTATTGGCTGAACGTGCTTACTAAAACTGCAAGGTCCAACAAGTGAACTATTACCATAAAGCTAAAAGACTCACGTTATGTTTAAGACCGAAACAATAAAAATATCGTAACAATACGAAAGTGGGTTATTTTGTCCACTCCAATAGTGATGCAAGCTCTAGGCTATTTTATGAGTCATTTAGCTTTCTCTCTAACTGTGTCACTTTAACATTATATAGACCTTTTCTCATACTAACATTAAATACTAAGTTTATCAGATTTTAAAAGTACATTTTTTAAAAATATTCCCATTTCAATTCACTAATTAAATACCTCTGAGGCCAAAAATCGTATAATACTGAAAATACAGTCGTTCTCATTTCTTTATTTTTAAGTACTTGTTTATAGTTCATAAGGCACTTTATTATAAGACACTGTACAGTCTATTATGCACATTTTTTTTTCACAAATCGACGTAACTTAACGTTAACTGCCAATAACTCCGCACGTTGTTAGGACACATTCGTACTTAGATATTAATAATTATTAATTATTATTCAACGACGTCAAAATCGCGAGATCCAATTTTACTAGTCATTTGTCTAATCTAATTCGTTAATTTCATACTAGTAAAATTGAAGATTGACCGACGCTCGATTTAAGTTGCTTTCAAACAAAAGCGGTTAAAGGTTTCAGAAACCTTTTAAATAGAAGCGTCAGTCAACAGTAAGTAAACAACCGTTCAAACACAACATGCCTTACACTAATTATTTCATTACGTTGGATGGATCACAAACATGTTATACAACACTGAAGCAAACTGGGAATGTTACGTTACTTATACAGGTATCAATATCAAGAGGACATATAAACTACAATATAAAATATATTATGATTTTTTTAAATAGAGATCACCTAAGATTCCCTTCGTCGCCACAGCAGCACCAATCGCACCGATTACGAGTATATTACTGATCGAATTGATCGTGTAAACAGAGCCTAACTATTCGTTGCATTCGGATTGATACGAACCTAAAACTATTAGAGAATGGCACTTCTTTAATGGCCTGAGAACTAATGAGTAAAATGCATTAGAGTATAAAACTTACAGTTAATTGAATTACAACTACGATACACCGTCAGTTTGTTGCGAAAAATTGCAAAAATTTGACTTGTAGAATGGTCATTTCAAAATGACAGTGTATAGTAGCAAAAACGCGAAATATATAAACAAAATGTACATAGCAATCGTTTATTATGCTAACCCTCGCATGTCGCGTTTGGTAAATCGAGTCACGTAAAGTGTGTTTGTTTGCCTCTTGTCTTGCATCGGATCGATGTATACTATTTATTATGATTTTAATGACTTGTCGAGTTATTTGTCTTCTTTGAGGATTTGAGTCGCCAGAGGAAATAATGACAAATGGGTGTACTTAATTAATCTTATTCATCAATGAAAAATGTAAATAAAATACGTTTTATGGACGCAGAAGTATATCTCGACTCTATAGGTGCAACTTGTGCATTAAGTACTTATCTTACAATTTACCCACGAGTAAAGTTGGATTTATAACTACATTTATACTAGTTTGTCTGTTAATGCCGTTTTATATTTTATAAGTTTTTTCTACAGAAAAAAAAACTTTTGTGGAGTCTGTTCATAAATAGAAGAGTCGTGGGAATTGAGGGCGCTCGTGTGCCAATTTACAACGTTTGTTTCGTTGACAACACTGCTCTGTCATTGCAGTACGACTAAAAGTGTTAGTTCACCGTAACGCCACGACTCTTCTCTTTTTGAGCAGACTCTAATAGCCAGTATTTTATTAAAATCGGTTTCTGGGTCTGATATCAACAATGACCGGACTCTCATCGCATTTAAAGCCAAGTACTTTATTTTTTTTACTGTTAAAGCACAAATAGTGTCAGCCTGACAGTTCGAATCACAAAGTATTACCACAGTTATTGCGAAAAACATTTATATCGGATAACACAACAAGAGGTTCGAAAATTAAGTCATAACTTAAAGATGGTCGTTTCGAAAGGTGACCTAAAGAAAGTGTCGGAGTTTTATCGCGGACCCACCTACGGATTGACGTAATTGCCCTACTCAGACAGGGTCTAAATAACAATACTAAACTGAGTACAGGCTGTACCATTACTCAACGCATTGTAACTATAAATATACTCGTAGAAAATAGGATTAAATATTGTGCGAATTGTCTGCCTATATTCAAAAAGCAGTCGCCTAATGTTCAATCTATCATTATGGTCATGGATTCTGCAGTCGAATTTTGAGACATTGCTCAAACGAGTTCACGGTTAAATTCTTCCTATCTAGAGAAGTTTTCAGTTCTCTTTGGCTATAAGCTTTTAAATGATGGACGATTTCGCGTTTCCTGTATAGAGGTCATTTCATTTAAATTTTATTCCAAACTAAAAGCTCAAGTAAGAATGATCCCTTACTGTAGTGTACTGTAGTATTCACTCTGTATAAGCTACACAGCACAGTACATTTGTAACAAAAGGTATAAAAGTCAAAACAATTGCGGTGGACCACCGGATTGCAAAAAGGTAGCGTAGGAAGACCGTGGGCGGACGGAAGTGAGAGTACGTCAGTTGACTTGGACATTACATCCTTGTCTAGCGTGACATATGTCGACAGGGGCGAAAGAGATGCGGGATATTAGATTTGGAGAGTTACACCGTTTATCGTAATCAATGTTGCAACGTGGATTTCATTGAGGTGGATTTCAAGCAAGGTCATTATCGCACTTGACTTTTTGCATCCTTTTCTAGCTTAGAAGAATGCTAACAAGAATAAGCTAGAAAGAACAAGATGGAGAATCAAGAAGACTGTACTCATAACGAAGATTGAACACCCCTCGTAATCAGTGATGCAACTCTTGCGCATTTCATTGAGAAAAATACGGTTATTATCGCGAATCGCGAAATTCCGGTCACGTTTTGGTATACATTAAGGCAGGGTTTACGTTCACAATAAATGTTTTTAATGAGTTATCGCTACATGCAACCCGCTGATATGAAATTTGCTCGCGTTTCGTTCATCAATTACGTTGAGCAAATAAAATTAAAAGCGTTAATTAATCGTGATTTTAAAATACTGTAATGTATTTTGAATCGCGATTAACCGGAGCTTTGGAGTGCCGAAATGTTGCAGAGAGAAAGAATGTTGGACTGACCAGTCACCACGTAGTTATAAGAAAACAAGAAATGCATTGAGATAAAATTCAGATTGATGATTCTTGATGATTCAATGACTTGCATTTTGTAATCATTGAGCAATTGCGACTGAAGAGACCAAGAAGGAAATAGAGAGAAAACACATCACGAAATAATGCTAGTATTTACTCGCATATTTATGTATGTATACCATTTTACCGGTAATAATATATTAGGTATATAAGATGTTAGCATTGTTGCTGAAAGAAACAAATTAGAACTTTGTTGATCATATATTAGGTACATTTATATGACACTTTATTGCACTAAAATTACAAAAGCTTCTTTATGATGAGTAAATACATAGCTTTTTTATGAAAATGATCAAAGATACAGATAATAAAAAATTAGACACTACAAACAAACCAAATTTAACCTCTAATTACGAGTAAAGAGAGAAAATCTATATAGAGGTAAAACTTCAGAAAATGTTAGCAAAGTAACAGAAAGCAATTAATTAGGACTTTACGTCAAGTTGTAACTCCGATTCAAGTCAAAGTGAAGACGAGGCGTATTTATCTTTTTTACGCGTATTTAGTTGATTGAGGATTCATTACAGACCAGTCTAGTTGGATGGACAATGGTGCACTAAGTATACTCGTAAACTAGCCGTTTAAGAGCATTTTAATTCCTTAAGACTGTCTAGTCATTTGGTAGCTTTACCTGGAAAGGTTTCGTGTTCTATGAAATAGGACGTTGAAAAAAGTAGAAATAATTATTTTGTTTTAAAAAACTATAAGCCGACTTCAATTTTTATAGTTTATTCATGGATTTTCATGGATCCTACTGTCAGAACTGGACCAAATTAAAATGGGACCACACGGGAAGCACCAGCTTTCATATAAGAATCATGAAAATCGGACCAAACAGTCAAAAGTTCTGAGGTAACATAAAAAAAATACAGTCGAATTGATAACCTCCTCCCTTTTTGAAGTCGATTAAAACTTACCGCTTCTCAACTCGATAGTCCGGTAAAATTGAAATTCGGTACTTCAAGTAGGTAATATGGCAGTTTTCGTTAATATTGACCGACAGAAATTTAAACGACATAAATACCTACTCTACTTTCTGGTGCAAGCGAGTCACGTTTTGCGTAGGAGGTAAGAACCAGGCACAGTTTCATATTTTTCAAAGAAACAAAACAAGTTCCCTAAAGTCTAGAACCTGCAGGTAGAACGTATTGAGTTATTTTCAGTAACCCCAGCGACGCCGGCGCAAGTTTACGATCCAATCTGAGAGTCGATCGGCTTCTACACACGCAGGAATCTAACCTTTACTACCAATCCAATAAATTTATATCCATCAGCCTTCAATTAAAGCCCTTTTCCGCTGTAATTATTGTCGATACTGTGACTTTATACGCAATTAAAGACGACAGAATTTAAAGTTTGGGGGAATAAGTTTATATCTCGGTTAGAGCTCGTTACGGGTTAATCAGCCTCCGATAATGACGCGAAACAACTCGGCCAATTTAATTTGCTACAGTTTTGAAAGTAACATTCGGTTCTAGAGAACACAGAACGGGTTCTTTGATACAGTTTTTCCAGAAAAGAAAGGTTCGGTTTTGTTAATGAAGGCAATTTCGGTAACTGGACTGATTAAAGTGACGGGCATCGATTACGCACGACGAGACCCGACGGGGTTTGTAGATTCACGACACGATCGCGGGGCTACGAGAGCTGCGTCGCGAACACAATAATTCCGGAATATATCTAGTTAAATGAGCCGAGGAATAGCATCATGCATAAATCATGCGCAGGAGTGGATCGAGAGGCGCACGCGCGGCGCAGAGCGGCGGCGAGTAGAGTAGCGCGGCATTCGGAGCGCGCGCGCTCGCCAGGAGGACGTCGGCCCACGCGTCCTCTAATGCAGCCATGAGCCAATACGTCGATTATATCACCGTTTATGTAGGTGGCCATATAAGGTTAATGTTTTAGACGCGTTCGAAACGCCGACTAAAATTCCCACGTAGAGCCTAGTGTCGACGCGGAACTAATCCAGCACGTACCGGAGATTAGCATTTGAAAGCTTTGTTTGTGCAAGCTCGCGATGCCGGTCAATAGAAAAACTATGATGGATCGGCGCGGTCACAAAGCAAAAGATTTGTTTTCAGAGCTGAATAGCCGTCGAGTTAGTTCGGAACGCGAACGGAATATATTATATAGTGCGCGAGCAAAGGAAAAATGGTGCAACGCATTGTATGGAGCACACCAGCACAGCCATGATTCAACTTGCGCCGTAGATGTCTTGGATATTTTCTAGGAAGCTCTCCTTTGAGGAGTGGAACCGTTAGGCCATCAACACCGTTAGAAACACTTGCGGAAAAATCGGAGGTATTATATGGATGGCATACATCTAGCAAAACCGTGTAGAGTCACACGCAAGTAAACCCCAAAGCGACATAAAAGCTTTAAATTAATTTTGAGGTGAATTGTAAAAGCTGTTGCGGCGCAATCAAAACAAACAATACCCAGAACATTTTACCACTGCCATGTCCGTAGGTAAATCCCGCATAAATCATCGGCAATTGTTACCAAATAACGCGGTGTTTACACACAATCCCGGGCGTTCCCACGCGGCTGTCACCGCGGGCGCATATCGCCGCATCTACACCACTCCGGTGGACAATCGTCCTAACAAAGCCTCACCGCGCGGGGCATGGGCAGTCTGGTAGGGTCGTCAGGCGACAAGAAAGATTGCTTGAAATCTGCTAAAGCGTGCGGAGTTAGTCCTATGATTGAGGCAAGGACTAGAGCTTAGAAACTCGGTCAAACATTGCCAAATTGTTGTAGAAATTGTAGAAACAAATCATTGAATATGAAATAATAGGTCTTTAGATGTATGAAAGACTAACAAGATCAGAGGTCTTTAGTTGGACATCGGTCTAGCAACCCTAGAGGGACCCAATCATTTCCCACGCGGTAACGGGCCCGCCTCAACCGGGACGCTAGTTTGAATTTATGTTCACGGAACTATCTCTGCACTAAACATCCAATTCCTGCTAACTTTGGTCACCGAGAACCAGGCGCTACAAAAAGCGGAGATGTACCGCGCACAAATGATAGCAACACATCGTTACCTCCAAAAGCGCAGAGATCGCGATACAAAAGCATGACCGATAGTCTTCTTTCAATAACATAAGAAAACAACGTTTGAACTAAGTCCAGTCATGCTGATAAGGAATTACAATGCCAATGCTCAGAGATTAATGATACAGATGTTTGATTTAAACAAAGCCGTTATGAATACGGACCTAAGAATAGAATAAAAGGAATCGAGAAAAAAGATTTGGCTAACAAGATAAAGTGCAAACGCTAAGGCTGTTTAAATGCAAAAGAATTCAAAGAAATATTAAGATAAAAGCTATTAATTTTATCAACACAGCTCCCAAATCGACAACGATAAATGTATTTCTGCTTTTCCAGAAGTTGACAACCTTGACAAATCTCTAGGCTTCAGACCGCACCGTTCTCGTTTCAAGCAGGTTTTTAGTGTTTTCTTTATTTACGACCGCTGTGAGTAATGTACACGTGTGGACCTAGGACAATTTAGCCTCAGGACGATAACTCCGAAGTTACTCCTTATAATGGTACTACAATATGGATATTTATTCTGGGTCAGTCATTAGCATGTTCAACTGTTAACTAGTCATCGCCCGCTTTAAAAGAATCTTTGCCGTCTACTTTGTGGGTCCTAGAAATGTTTTATTACTATCAACGAGTTTTATTACCTTTGGAGTATTAAAGTTTTACGTTTAGTTTTTGGAGTGTTTGGCCACAAGTGCGGCTTGATAAAAGGGAACGCGAAATATCTGTACATCTATAAACAACGGGAGCGAATCACGCGTGCAATATTCTGTTTTGAATTGTAACACAATCTGGAAAACAGGTCGCGTACGAGCGCTACGAGTTTACGCTATTTTCGGCGTGAGACTAATTTTAACCATGTGCGTCTCCCAGACTATTAGGAAGTGGGCTGTGTTGGATCCACGGAACTGATTGAATAATAGCTATTGCGACACGCCTGCTATAGGCGTGGTGGACAAGACAGGTGGTGTGAATTGAGTCTTAAATTGTCCATTGAGTCTGGCGATACAGGTTTTACTTGTACTTTATGTTTCAGTGCCAAAATGACACAAAATGAAAATGGTGTTACAATTTTATTCAAGAACGTAGATTGATAAGACAAACCTGAACATTAAGGATTTAGTAACGAAACGATACAAGATTTATGATCGAGATAATTTGAACGCAGTATATATTTTGACACGATAAGTGTGTTAAGACAAAAAACAGAAATCTTTTTGCACATTAACATAGAGCATAATTGGGCCTAGATAAGCCGAGTGACGCAAGTTGTCAATCAAAGGATCAGAGTCTTGCAGATGGTGAATTGCGCAAGAACTCCAATTATCGAAATGACACAGACGGTCGAGACGATACTCGGACTAAATCTATAATGGATGAGGCGTCTCGCGTCAATCCAGTAAACGAGACCGCATAAGCGCAGACGCATGCGAAATGTACGGGTTTTATTCATTACGAATTAAACTGGAGCAGGCCAAGAACTAGTGACAATACACTAGATAACGAAATAACCTTCGATCAGCTACAAAAGGTTGTAATTAATTTAATCAAGGAAGAGGGAGAACAATTTATGGGGAACGAACGCAGTGTAGAATATTTGTGGTCCCCTGAGTCAGTAAACAAGCTTCAATTAGAACAAAGTACAAGGAAGTGTATGGGAACGATAAGGGCCCGAGTCTGGTGCAGCAGCGCATACAAAGCCGGACCTCCGCCGCAAATCATTAGAATTGCGGTAAGAGAGATGTGAGCGGAATGCCCGCTTTGATCCAACCAGCTGATAATGACGGATTACTTGGCAACCGCCTGCAGGATGTAAACACTGCTTAAGCTAAGGGTCAGATTGTGCATGATAAATTGGGAAACATTTAAACAGTTATTCGCGACCGAGACAACAATGAGCTCGCGAAGGAAATATCAAAACAACAGTAAATTAATAAACGTGTCAAGAGTTCTGAATGACGTACAATGTAAACGTCCGAGCATAATTCGCTTGGAAGATTTGTGGGGGACTGTAGAGATGAATCTCCGCAAGCCAATTTGTATGAACCGACATAAAGAGTAAGGTAACGAAGTCCCTAAGCAAGAGAATAAGATCCACACCCCGCACTGTATCTCACTGGTGACACGTCGACAGCACAAGAAGCGGACTTTACAGTCACCGACGTAACGAGGGAGGCAGAACCCCATTGTATTTATGCCTCAACAATTTATTTATTCGCCAAACATTACGGAGACACAAAATCTCGTCCATAAATACATGTGAAAGCACATATCAAGTATCGGAATGCAAACGGCGGGTCTCGTGCCTGAATTATGCAAGAGCGGTGCAGGCTCCGTAATGCGCAAACACACGCAGGTCCTAAAATAATGCGTACGATACCCTGGACCTATCGCCACCAAGGCCTTAGCAATTATGATATGGACAGCAGCGGAATAAATATGAGATCCATTAATTTAATGACAGCGCGAATGGGATTCACCACGGTGATCGCTCTTGCAGGTTTCACCAAATTTTTATAGCTTCCTTGGTGGGACATCTCTGTTGAAGAGGACACGCCGAAGGCGGGCTGCGATTATTGCTCTTATGTTCGATCGGATTTTGGTCCATCGATCTTGCGTTTGGGTGGTCGGCGGTGCGTTAATTACAAGGCAGAACCAAGCATTTAACGTGAATTTCGCAAACATTAAATTTTGATGATCGAAGAAGCGGTGCGTTTACGCGGTGAATAATAAATTGATAAAGGCATCAACCAGGACACTAAACTCTGTTTAAACCCTACCATCTCCTCAGAGACTCGACGAATGACATGACAGACACATAAAGACACTACACATTCCAAATTACAATTACAAATAAACTCTTAACTAGAACAATAGGCGCAGAAAGGCGTTCATTAGGAGTCGGTGATACGAGCGTCGACAAACAACTCTGTAATCCTAAAACCACACGCGGCGACGATTACAACGCACCTATTAGTCAAATTAGCTTTATTGTTGCTTTTGTTGCACAAGACGACCAATCGGCTTAGACGCGAACAATTATGTGGTACAATACGATGAGTCAGCGAAATTGCGTCTCAAGCGTTTATCAAAACAATAGTATTGATAAGTTAATAAATCGAGGTGCGAGACTAACGAGCGATTACCGACCGGCCCAAGAATAGACGTTGAATACGTTAGGGAGTGTGACTCATCCCTTTCAAGGTAGCCAAGCGAGCATCGCCCTAAAAACTAACAAAAATCCATGGCTCGTGTTGATATCTACGGGCGCATATTTCGCTCCAACACAAACGCGAATGTATGCTCGTGGTATTTGCACAGGAATTCGATGAAGAAACGTGCGCACCGAAAGCGAAATCTCAAGAGCTGGCCTGTTGGCTGCGAGTTACGAAACGGGCTCGATTAGGGAATACGACCGCGTGAGGCCACTGACCGACTTCCACATTTATACCGCTAATTCATGTACAAGTATCTGCAGCCCAGCCAGCCAAGCGCCACGCACTAATCTCCGCTAATGCAGTTTATATTCACGAAACAGGCTCACGGAGCGCGGAGAATACGTAAAGAACTGTATTTATGTTGACGACTCCAGCGATGACAGGTGAAACCGTTCCTAGAGAGAAAAATGCCGCCTTTGAATATTAAAGCGCATAAACCGAGATACGGCACACGGCGCGGTCACGAAAACATGTACTCACAACGAATAGAACACAGACTCTCACGATAAGGATCTAGAAGAGCGGTCAACGCGGCCCGCTTATCTCCTCAAATCGTAATTACCACGTGAATGTTTCAATCGAATCCACTTTGACGCTTACAATAACGATTGGAATCGAGAGGAATATATCATTTCCGTACGTCAATCTATGAGAGAACGGAACGACCCACCTGAAAACGAGATTACATCGAAACGCGAAAAGAAAGAATCTACAGCCGATTTCAACACATCGACACTGACAAGAGATATTCGAGGTCGAGGCGGGCGGTGGGCGCCGGATGGATTCGAAATTAAAACGATATGCAAATGAGTCTGGAATTAATCGATCGGCGCAATCGATTCGACAACTGCGAGAGCCGCTACTGGGTACAAATCGATGAATAAACAGTGTGCGATTAGCGACGCAAGGTGTAGACGCGAGCTTGCGAATGGATGGACGAATTGAATCTAATCAATGTGGCTCAATGAATCGTCCCGCCCGTATTTGGGAGTGTTTGATCAGCTGCTGTTCCATTGATTAACCGCTGGCACAGAGAAGTGATATCGATACGCATCGCCGCGTCTAACGTAGGAAGCTGCTAGTATCGGAGGCGTCTCGAGAAAGCTACGCTACCGCGTTACACAAATTGATTTTCCTGGTAACACGATCGCAGGCGTCGGGCTCGACTCGGGAATGTATAATAATCACTCTCAGCCTGTACAGCCAAAAGTAATTTTCAATTAAGTTTCTTGATAATCCGGATCAGAGTTAGACCCGAGGCGATGACGCGCGCTCCTTCGTAATTGGAAACTGTCTCTAGTTACAAATAACACACCTGCCGCTATCTTCGGATAAATACATGGATTTCTTTGTCAGTGCTTCTGTAACGAGGGACTAGATTATGTTTATGCTAATAGAGCGATCAATACGAGCGACTTCCTACAATTTAGAGCATAATCAAGACTATTATGCCCCGTTTCGATTGTGTACGAGGTTTTTAGAACGAAAGTCCGATTCATTGATTGTAATGATCATTCGGTAGTCAGGCGCCCTCACTTCCGAGCCACGGTCTCTAACCGGTCTCACATTAATTATAGACTGATTTAAAGCTGATCATTTCGCTACCGAACACTATTCAACATACTCGGTAGCTTGTACAAAGATCATCAATTTCTATGATAGGTTTCCGAGTGAGATGATATATTGAGTTTTCGTTTACAAATTGAATATTAGGCTGCTGACGTTTGAGATATTAACAAAGTAATGAATATTAATATGAGATTTTAGTTCGAACAGCGAGATAACAAGTTACTTAGTTCTGTCGGCGTTCTGGCAAACAAGTCATTTTGTAATGCGCTTATCTGAGTCGTGTTCAGAGCGCTCAATCTCGATCCGCAATGCACAGTTTGTAACATAATCACGTAAAGCTTTCTCCTCAAATCCCCTCAGAAGACGTACGCAAATAAACTACAATATTTACAAAATATATTAACAGAATTTATTGGTCGTATATTAATCTTTCTTACCTATTAGAAGCTAATCTAAGACTGGGAGTCGTTGGTGTCGAGAACTACCGTTGAGGATGGTGCGACATGTGGGGGTGCGAGAGGTGCGCGTGCGAGTAAGGCTGGCCCAGCGAGCTGAGGGGGAGCGGCGAGGGGCACGGGGGGTGCTGGTGGTACTGCTGCAGCGGCGACGGGGCGAGTCCCGGATGGTGCTCTATAGGATACTGAGAGCCTGCGTACGCCAATTGCCTCACCTTCATGTCTTCGTCTACAACGTTGTAGGTTAGCTCGGTTTCCTCGAAGCCGGTGGCGGCCATGCGCTGCTCGCTGGTGGTGGGTGGATCCGGACTGTTGAGGCAGGTCTGGATGAGACGCTTGCCTGAGTCGGAGGTGATCATGGGCTGGAGCTTCCGCGTTGCGAACGTGTACACGTGCCCCGTCTCCGACGCGACCAGTAACATCACTTGTGTCCCCGTTAGCGTTGATAGCTCGTAAGCCTGGAAACAAATGGACTTCATTAGCATTCATATTAATGTAAGTTATAGTTGTTGGGTTGAAGTCGCATTTTTGTGAACATTTGCAAGATACGTGAAAGTCAACGGTAAAGTAGATATATGGGCTTGCGTTGGTCTACACTAGACTCTTATCTGAAACTTCTCAGAATCGGTGATGGTATCTGTACTTTGGAGACGAAATTAACGGAAAGAGGTTTTGAACGCCAGTACTTTATGAGCGCACCAATTTAAGATCAGATGGGGATCGGAACTTCAAAGATTGGCTTTCGTCCCGATCTTTCACCTATCCCACGGTAATTCGTAGGCAAAGCTTCAGTTTCGGGAGCTCCCACGGCACTCTTTGTGTATGCACGAGGAATTATCACACCCATAGCCCTAACACCCACATCCTGCCACTCCAATTCCAACTCAAACACACTCTCAATAAGATCCATGCGACATATTGCATGGCAATTGTCAAAAGTCAGGTAGCTATTACGTTACGCATCTATAAATTGATGTTAAACTAAAAGTAAACCGTAATGTGTAGGCAATACGATTCTGTTTCTGATTTGGGAATGTAAATAGTATTAATTTGCTTTTCTATTGCATAATAGGAGTCTGCGGTCGCGACACAGTTCGCCCACTGGAGGCGCCTCCGTAACGGATCTGTGTGTACACTTGCCATACTTTTCGTTCGATCAATCGGAGAAGGAACAGATTGATTGATCTTCGCGAATAAGACCGTCTATTGTAGACTTTGGTCTTTTATATAATTCACTATCGGTCGTTAAATAATTATTATGCATTTAGTCACGTGCGTTTATTCGCGTTAGGATATCATGTCTCTTAGCCAAATTGCATTCATTCTTTTTAGCCCGCTTAGGCGTAAAATGGATAGACATACTGCGTAATTTTAGCATTTGTTATACATAATGTACCTAATCATAATCATAAATGTGTGTTAGTTAGTGTATGGATTCATTTTAAATTTTATGCGAAAATTAAAACTGACTTCTTTTATATCCACTCATAATTTCTTTGTATGTATGTAGTAGAATCTGTCTCGAAGGACCATTCATCTTTTTGATTTTAAATTACTTCAGTCCGAAAGCCTTTTGTTATAAATTGAATTGTACAAATTGCTTCGTACCTTCAGTACGATTCAATTACGTTCTGGAGGCACCACCTAACCAGCACTTCCCTTCTCATTCAAGATGATTGATGGTAACCCCTAATTAGCCACCACTCCCATCTGTGACACCGACACCGTTACCGCACAACCAGGTCAAAGCATAATGAGCCTTATTAAAACGAAAACAAGCCCTCGACGCCGGCACAATCAATTTTGTTGTGAAATCTGCCGAAATTGACAATTACAAATGCACCCTTAATGAGCTTTTGTTAAGACATGATTAATGTATCTTCAGAAATTTCAGATGCCAAGATATCAATGAAAAAACTGGCAAACCCAAGATTTCGCTATCTCATTAAAAAATAAGATAAAAGTCACTGATACTCCCGCTTTCTTCCTCAAAGTTTATTAATCGACAATTACTGTTAATTGTGCAAAACTCAAAGGTCAAATTAATATTGCAGATGTCACAATAAGGTAGTTTAATAATTATTAAAAAATAATCGAAATACCATCGGGTATAAGCACATCAGTTTGAGGATTTAATCAACTGTGTATGTTCCGCCGACATTTAAGACATGAATATGTTAACAGTAAAATCATCTTCGATAATCATTAACAAATTATCGAAAGGAGCGGGGCCATTAAAATGTGGATTTACAGCCAATTCGCTTTATAGCCTTTTCCACGCGTTAATAAATAAAGCGGCAATACAGTAGCCGCGAGAAACAACATGAATCAAAACAATCTCGGGTATAATTGTAATTGTACAAGGTGACAAAAGAGATGTGTATCTTTACAACTTAACATAAATTATGATTGATCATACCTACTGGAAAGTCAAATTGTCAAATTGTGTATAGAAATAGAACTAAAATCACTGAACGGCCAATGCTGGGCCAGTAATTTTTCCCAGTAATAATACTTATGATATTAATAAATTAATTACAATAAGTTAATGATGAAGATAATCATTTCTAAAACATAAATTACATAATTAATTTGTCTGATATCATGGAATAAGTTAAGCACATAGTAGTTGTAGATTGAGAATGGGAATCACACTAATATTATAAATGCGAAAGTTTGTATTGATGTATGGATGGATGGATGGATGTTTGTTACCTTTTCACGCCAAAACTACTGAATGTATCTGGCTGAAATGAAATTTTGCATACAGGTCATTCTAATCCTGGAATCAAACATAGGCTACTTTTTATCCCATAAATCAGTGCCCGTGTGATAAAAATCACCTTTAAACGTTTCCATAGGACAAACGTGTGCGAAACCGCGGAGCACAGCTAGTAACATAGTAAAAGGCTACTTTTTATCTCACTTAACGCATGAGAAACCGCCTGTGAAATCTATTTATAACAGGCGTTATAAATAAATTTTATAAACATTTTATGACACTCCCTCACACACAAACAAAACGATATTTTTTTTAACTATCGTAGTTTAATGTCAAATTCATTACGGATGTAAGCGGTTAAGGGATGTAACGTTGTGATTCTTCCAATACAAATGAGATTTTTAGTTATTCCGCTTACATCCTTAAGTAAGTAATATTGTGTAATTTTGAAATTAGAAAAGTTAAAATGAAATCGCGTTTTAAATCCTCTTCAGCAACATCATCGTGGCACCTTATACCCGAGCTAGATCAGGATTACGTTGTAAACATCCGAGTTAACGGTAAACTGGATTTAACTCCAGAGTTAAACCAATAGCTTAGTTTAAACGATGATTAGACGAGCAAACAATTCCCTAACCTCTTGACTCTTAGATTCTTAGATGTGGGAACTATAGGGCTGGTGCTGTATTTATTAAGGCGCATACCCGAGCCAATCTGACAGCAATTCCTATTTTATCATATTTTACGTTCATCATAGGAATTTTTAAAAATCCTTCGTTCAGTTTGTGGTATCTATTATAAGCTATTTTTTAATACCTCTTTTATAATTTTATAATTTTAATAGACGACCACTGTGACGCAGTGGGCGAAGGTCTGCCTGCGACGCAGGAGGTTGCGGGTTCGATTCCCGCCTCGGGACAAATTTGTGTAAGATCTCAGATCATCAGAAATTTGTTCAGGGCGTTCTGGATGTTTTTCTATGTATAATAAAAAATATCTATCTATGTAGTGTATTGTATTATGTATATCAGTTATCTAGTACCCATAACACAAGCTCTGCTTAGCTTGGGGCTAGATAATGCTGTGTGAATTGTCCAGCATTATAAATTTAAATTTTATAAATAATTTTATCTCATATAGTTTAGGTGAAAAAGCGCAACTTCGTATCTCTTCCTAAGCTTTACAAAATGAAACTATTACAGAGGCATTAATAAATAGCTTATAATAGATACCACAAACTGAACGTAGGATTTTTAAAAATTCCTGTGTTTAACGTAATAATAAGATAAAATAATTGGGGGCGCCACTTTCGCTGCTGTATGGGCCTTAAAGCTTTATCGTATTCTAAATAGCAATACATAAAGAATTATTCACATTGACAAATCAGGTTCAAACTTACAGGATCAATATCATTAGTCTATATATTTAATCATTTAGATAGGTAAGTAGGTACATAATGAAAGTAAGTTTATTTGTTGTCACATTTTCTAAAAATAAATACTTTTGTTTGTTGTTTTAGGTAGGTAAATAAATGAATCATCAAGCCCCAAGCTAAGCAGAGATTGTGTTATGGGTACTAGATAACTGATATAGTTTATTTGAATGAATGAGAATGAGAAATCAATACAACATAAATTTATAACACACCCCTAGGGGTACATTACCACGCTTTTAAACGCTCTCAGAGGATAATTTTCGAAGATTAGATTAACTTTATTCATATAATTTACGTTGATTGATTTTCATATAGGTAATCTACACGGATTGTGATATGTTTTATTAAAATAGAGAAGGAAATATTCACAATAAATGCACAAGCCTTGTTTAGCTTGATAATATTTTTATATGAAGTGTGAGTATAATAATAGAATGATTCCCAACGTATCACGTGAGACGTGCTCATTCCCAGCGTCTCACTAATGCATTCATAATTATTATAAAAATGTATACATAATTCATTATGAATGTAAGTGAGTTAACTACGAACCTTGTTTGTGTTGGAAGAACACCAACGTTGTTAACCCGCTTACATTCATCATGAATTCGTCAAACTACGAAAGTTTCTATAGCATTCATAATTATTATACTCACTGTAGTAGCAGAGCATGCGAGGTTTCGATCATTTGCTTCATCTGTCGTGTACAAAAAACCTATCAACATTCCTACAATCAAAATTACCAATTATCATCAAACATTAATCCTAATTATCACCACGAGCTTTCACATTAATCTTAAGCTTAACCCGTACAGTGCCTCAAACTTATCTGTAGTTAACAGACGTGTTAAGCTGAACGCGCACATTCCCGCGCCGCACTCGCTGAAATCATAGCATTTTTAAAAGCTTTGTGTGAAATAGTATGCAAGCCCGCACACATCGTATTTCACTATAATCCTCTAAGTATATACGGATTCCGGGGGATGCGCCGCGGACGGGTGCGCGGTCACCTTTAGCGCTAAGAATTAGATAGATAGATACATAATGACTTTTTTGCACCATCAATAAAAAAGGAATTATTATTAAATATAAATTAATGCTAGAATCGAATTAGAAGAGCTAGTTTCAAGTCCTAGTTGTCACCTGAGCAAATAAATCAGTGGCCCTGTAGCTCGTGGTGCAATGTAATCCCAAATTGAATTTACAACAAGATTGACAGATATTATCGCATCTGTCAATTTCATTTCATTGCAAAAAAAATTGCTCCAATTACGTCAAAAGTGACGGTACAGGCAAAACAGACCACGAAAGTCGTTTGTCGAGGAGTACAGCCGAAACCAAAAAGAGATCGAGAAATTGAAAGCTACGCCGCCTGTCAAAATTAACAGTAATAATACATGCGCGGACAGCGTAATCCCTGCGTAATATAATTGTCAGATATCTGTAACATTACGAATAAATACGAGAATAATCTTGTCAAGACTTCCGTTAACTATAGGGTGTCGAATTTTCTTGGAACGAGCTTTGATCTAATATATCCTAGCTCCGTTTTAATTGTTTAGTCACATTACGAATAATTACGACAATAATCTTTTCAAGAAAGTGTCAAGACTACCGTACCCTACAGGCTGTTGAATTTTCTTAGACTGAGCTTTGATCTAATCTAATGATTGGTATTGCCCTTACTGGATTTAAAACTTTGTTACTGGGTTATCTAAACACAAGTATTACCAAATAACTGTACAATAACCAAAAGAAAAAGTAAATATTTAGTACCTAACTAACTACTATTTAAAGAACATTCATCTGTTGTAGGCAACGTGTTCTTGTGTGGAAATCACGACTCAGCAAACGTAGAGTAGGACGAGCTTCGGCCAGGTGGGATGACGATCTGCGAAAGACTGTAGACATTGCAGATGCTGGATGCGTCTAGCTGAAGACAGGGCGCTAAGGCGCTCATTAAGGAAGGTCTATTTCCAGCAGAGGGCTAATATTAGGCTGATGATGATGACTATAATTCCACCATTATAGCCTACATTGTTAATTGAACTTGTCTTATCGTACATCTTAACGTTATACCTCTAGCACACATTGTCCGTTATTTTCATAACGTGTGGTAACCCAAACGTAATCTGACAGATAAGTAGCTATAAAAAGTTCGCGAAAGTCATAAACGTCAGTATTATTCCAAACAAGTGGGCAAATAAAACTGCGCTACAGAATAATGTAGTGCACTTTATTGATGAGAAGTTAAATAATATGCCAAAATACCAACTATGCCCCGTTAAAAAAAGCTATTCTTAGAGGAAAGGAAGGCATTTGTCAAGGTACTGGTTTCCACAGCTACGCAAAGGCCTTCTTTTATCACCATGGCTTCATTAATTACATAAAATTCCGACAGTATATTTTGGTTGATGACATTAACCAGGATAGGTTCGTGTCATCCTTATGACGCAAATAAGGACATGATTAATGCACGAGTAATACGCAAATAAAATATAAAAGAAATTATTTTACCAGTGATTGGTATTAGATTTACCTAATTTTATAAGTACATAAATTGTCATAAATAATTGTCCTTTACTCGATATTAAATAAATTATCTACTACAAATTTAATTACTGACTCAATGGCTAAATCTAAATGTTGATGTGTAATTGGTAGGAAAACAACATTTGCAAACGTAAATGGTTCAATGGATAGGGTGATAATTGAAAATTACACACATCACAAACCCACAAAATTTAGCGTTATTTTTGATTTACTGGTATTGTTGCAGGTTTGAAATTAAACTCATTAGGCTAAACTTTAAAATCATAGTGATACAGAAGGAAATACAGAATAACGCAAAACCAGTAATAGCGACAATGTAAAACATATAACTGACATTGTTTTCAATGTCAGTTTAGTTACGTTTACGTTTTACACTGTCACAAAAGAAACAAAAAGACAACCCTAGATGAAAAGCTCTGTGGCGGCGCCAAGCTATCGAGTATCGAGCACGAGGGCGATGAAAACGGCACTTTTTGCCGAGATCAGATACAGCGACCGATAGCACCAGCTAATAGCTCTATAAACAAGATAATCGCCTAGTTAGCGCTGGGAAAACATCGTGCCACGGATTTATGAAATATTTAAAAATATAGTATTTGCAGTGACCGATGGACCGTCCAAGCAAGAAACAGCAGAAGAAACGTTGTAGATGGTTTCGCTAGACGTGGATTGAATGTTATTGCAGTAATATGACGACAGATCGTGTGACAATGTACCTTCAAACGTTTCTGAAGCTACACAGAATAACGAGAGAAAAGGCACTGGTGATAAATCTAGCAAAGATGGACGAGTTATAAATGTGATTGCATAACGGGAAAATGATTTACCCGACCCACATCAAGCAATAACGCTAAATAATAAAGCAACAAAACAAAACCTCAACGGTCAACTGACAATGAACAACGTCACTCAAACCGTTCACACGTGAATAACCACTTACGAAACGCAAAAAAGATTTTGATGGTCTGAAGTGACTTTGTGCAAAATTTTGATGAAAACTTTCCCAACAAAAAGCAGAACGTAGAATAATTGTGGTATTTGAGTCACAAATTAAACCGACAGACATTAAGGAAGAGTGCATTGCGATCCGCGACATTTCTGTGACAAGTGCGAGTTGCGACAACGCCGCCCGAAAAAAGCAGCTAATTACAAGTACAATGAGGTACAAAGAGCCCGCTGTTCCCACGGAGCATCCGCGCATGCGTACCGATCATTTCGAGCGTGCTCGACTTTTATTGCCAAAAATTAATGCCCGGTAAACAGTCCTTAATTGCAAGCCACGTCAAGTCAGGCTTGTTAAACCCCCGCCCGTCACACTAGCAGTAACGCTTCCGCGAAAACACTACCAGAAAATGCATAAAATACGCAATAACCGAATGATAATAATGTAATATAAGTAATACCCTGTGATTTTTGAGACGACTCCGATCGAGTCGAGCCCGATCACCGTTTTATTACATTTTAATTTTATTGGTCAATGCTTGGTTCCGCATCATATTGTGCAATTCTCCTTAACAACTTTATAGCTGAGAGGCAGAATTGATATTCCTTTCATAAACCTGAATTCAAGTTGAGTGCATCAATATTTTTGTAAATTGTCGAGGCAGATGCTCGCGGCGATAGCGAAACGGGAACCATTAAAAATATCAAATGTGACATTAATGTTAATCTTAGTTTTATACTTAACGGTGGCGGTGGCCCAACCTATATAACGAACACTTACTTTACATTAAAATTGTCAAGATAAGAATATGAAGGTGTAATTAAGAGCCATTTTTAAGCAACATAATTTGAGGCGACAACTGACAAAAATAAGGTCAATATTCCATTACTTTTCTCCTGAATGTAAAAAATAATAATCAAAACATGCGAGTATAGTTAAACAAAGACAAACTCTAAGTGCAGAGATCAAGTCATCATAATTGTATTATGTACCTTGGCATTCAACATACACTTAGTGTACTGGTATTCAAATGAGCATATTGATTCTCAAATGCACGCACTTTCAATATCATTACACTGTGTTCCCTACAACTCTGGCCATAGCCTTTCCACTTTCACTGTGTCCGAGGTGTTGCCAGGACTATCCGAGGGCTAGACGAGGTCCATTCCTATGTTAATGAACTGACGGACCGACAACGCCTTGCCAAGGTTAAACGCATTTACAATTTACATCTATTAGTTTTCAGGGAACTTGTAGAGTGAGCTGAGATAATTGCAGAAAAATTGCTGCTGTGTAAAGGCAGTCAAGACAAGATGGATTGTACTGTACCTATTGTTTAGTCACAAAATTTACCAGAGAAGATGATGAAACACGTTGGATATATGAAATGGATTGTGATGAAGGGCTTAACTAACTAAAAACTATTCCAATATGTTACCAAAACCTCGGAGCTAACTCAAGAGTTTAAAAGAAATCAAGCAATAGATCCAGCTAGCATGGCACAGCATCAAAATGTCGCAGCAAAAAGAGTTTGGATTGGAATTAATTAAGGAACAGAGAAAGTAAAGCCCACCCTTTTGCTTATTCGAACTGCAATCAAAACCAAGAACATAAAATCTTGACAGAATAAAATAACGAAAACTCCATTTGTATTGCTCGTATATCGTGAAAAGAAGTCGTATTGTCAACAGCAGATTACGATTACAAAATATTAAAACGACACAAACCCACGTGCGATATCAGCAAATAAAAAGATATGGAGTAGTTCACCTAAAGGGGCAAAGGAAACCCCAAAAACAGGTTATGAAAGGCCAGGTTGCCATATTTGTGGGCGGCTCTTGACTGGATTAGTCGTAAAAGGTTGAAACGGGCCGAGTTCGTCTTTTGCCTACCGGAGCGTGTTCGCCACGTGGCCGCGCTTTATTTGTTTGCAGCCTGCGACGTCACGAACACCCTGTATGGCGAACATACCGCTGCTATTTGCATTAAGGGCACAGTTGATTCACCTCATGACAGAAACTACGTGCACTTATAGAGCTTCATAAACGGGGGTCACAGTCACAGATTCGGGTACATACAGACGTTTATTGAAATGGTCATATGACACAGCAGGGGTTTCGTCAAGTCTGATGCGACGCCGCCGGTAATGATCGCAAAGTGAAAGCTCATCATTATCAGATGGTGCAATCCAATCGGAAGCCACGCATTTAATCACGATTAAGTGATCTGCAAATCATACAAAGTTGCGCCGCGAACATCCAAGGAATGAAAAAATGAGACTGAGAATCAGAAAAATTGCACACAGCGACTGCAAATGAGTTTGGCGAATTTGCAGCTTGTTTGTTTTGAGTGGTTGTCAGCCGTCGAAAAGTTGATTACAGAAAAAAATAAAATAAGCGTGGACAAGTCCACCGTTCCCTGAATAGCGGTACAATATGTAAATAAGCGCGGGATGAGCGTCCGAGGAATCCTCCGCTGTAAACCTACGCATACGAAGAATGTCATATTAAAAACCCAACAATGGCATAATAAAATTTCCAACTCATTCTGAAACCACTCGATATGTAATAAGGCTGCGATTTGAAATGCAAAATTTTCGCGAATAGCGAGATATTCTTAAGAGTCGTAGGAGTTACGCTTAGCGATTTAATTACAGAATGCGGCTGTAAAAATACTTGGTATATCATCGCTGCAGTAAAGAGGAAGAAATAATGGAAAGCAAAAAGTGTTTCGCAAAGAACTTAAATTAGTTAATATGCGGTATCGCGTTAATTACGAAGTGAATGTTGTTGGGTGTGTTCATTAAGCAAAAATCTGTATCGGTAATATCGAGACAGTGATTCAGGAATCAGGGCACGATCGGCGATTGCACTGACGGCGTCAAACTGCCACTAGCTAGCCGCCGCGAGCAGTTAGCACCGCAAGTGATTATTTTAAACGACGCCTAAACAATAATTACCGATTACGGTAAACCGGTGTTTTATCGTCGCCCTAACGCCACTTGCCGCCGATGAATTAATAATAGATTAATAGCTATTTGTCGCGTTTAAATTCTAATGCGCCGCGCTACGCAGCATTCTCAATGGCCTCATTGTTCGACGAGTTATCAGCCTGATCGAAACACAAAGTAATTTCTGAACTCGGCATCAAGAAACAGAGGGCAATATCTAAAGTGTAATTCCAGGGCTATTATCAGAGGAACAATAAGGAAGATCCAATTAAACCTGTTAGCGACAATGGAAGCTATAACCAACAAAGCCCAATCCGCAGAACAATGGGCAGCAATGGATCGATACGAGCGGAGTAAAACCAGCGCCACGTTGGTTGAGACGAATGCAAATCGCACTGGACGCCAATGGCGGCGTAATTACCAGTCTGAGTCGTCAGTTTCATTCATAAACAGCGAGATTGCTTATGAATGACCGTCGCACCATATCCTTCACTTATTGTCGCCCCGCGCACCTCCATAAGTTTCCTGCTCGGAACATTACCATTTATCGAATGTTGTTTACGCGCCATATAATTTTGTAGGCGCTGCGGCCTTGATTAATGAACTTCATTCAGTACGCTAATCCGCCGGCGCATTCCGCCCTGCCGAGCGGTTCCAGAGATGAATTTATTAAATAACATCCAATTCATTATTGGAACATGCGAAAAAACAAACATAACTCGACACGCTATTACCTGCTTATGAACGTGAACCTGTCCGTTAATATTTCTTTTCTTAATGGCCTCATGGTTGAATACATTTTAGCGCTAAATAAACAAGGTTTATCTGTGATCAGCACAATGCAGGGTCCGGCAGGGGCGGCGCGAGAGCCGACTGAAGCGCCGCCGCCGCGATACCATCACACCGATACACATCAAGGAAGACCACTTGTCAATACATTTCACTCCGACCGAACCTACTTGATGGGCCGTCGGCCGTCGTCGCTGCCCGGAACGAGTTCCCATGAATTGTGTTGCGTGCGAGACATTTTTATACTTCTGTACCGACAACTTGTACCGCGGGCTTACATGTTAATGCATCTGCCGAGAAGACTTTACGAGCTCCGCGGGCGCGATCGCATTTCTAATTGGAGAATCGCGTCGATTCAATGCTGCGTCTCCACTCCACCGAGGAGCGCACTCAGTGTTAATGCTAATTTCCGTCTCGGCCGAATGCAAATGATCCCTCGCGCTACTAAATAGCATTAAAGCAAAGGCAAATATTCCGCTAACCTTATTTACTGGACAATTCATACGTCCAGTGGCTACACAGGTGGTTTCGATAAAGGTCCGGCGCAGCATCAGAGGAAGCCGCTCTCCCTAAAAGGATAATAATACGCCGTTGCGAGCGGCGAGAATCCCCAGGAATCGGGGAGAAATGTAAATTGTCCCGCACTGACAAATAGCTTAATTAACGGATAACACGGGAGCTAAAGGATACCCCGCGTGGTTTAGCTGCTTGATACGTTGTCTAGTCATCCGCCAGGCTGCCATTCGCTTCCAATTAGCAACTATTTTTGAATAGAAAGGTTTTTGAATACAACACGTAAGGCTAGTACGTGTGCTAAGCCCACATAAAGCAATTTAGCCAGCCAAGGTTAAGTCAGGAGTTGGAGATTCGGTGTTTTTTCGCAATGTTATGATCGTGGGTGTAAGGTGGGCGCACGCACGTGACGGAGCTGTGACTGTAATGCACACGCACGATCGTGTGGGAGGACCGCCACTGCCTGATACCTTTAATTTTGTGGCATTTTAACAGCACCAATGCTAAGGTTAGACTAGAAGGTCCATTGTAAGTAAGTTCAGAGCATTGTTGAGTAACAAACACTGAGGCCATACCAGCCCTGCGATGTAACCTTTTTAGGGTTCCGTACCCAAAGGGTAAAACGGGACCCTATTACTAAGACTCTGCTGTCCGTCCTTCTGTCTGTCTGTCCGTCTCTCACCAGGCTGTATTTCTTGAAACGTGATAGTTAGATAGTTGAAATTTTCACAGATGATGTATTTCTGTAGCTGCTTTAACAACAAATACTAAAATACTAATTTATTTACAGAGGGTTTGTTTGCTAAAGCGTAAGGCACACTGATAATTATGTCAACTTAAATAAACGTCTAACTTAACTAATTACTACTGCAAGTTTTTTTTTCACTCGAAGAAATGCAGATAGCGGCAGAACAGTTACAAAGTATATTCTTGCTGTGATAGTTCACAAATCTAAAGACTGAGAGAGGGTTAAGCTTCTATCGAAAAGTCAGCATGAATTGAGCACAACGTGCAGCAAAACCGAAATCACGAAATTCTCCCGAATTCCCGGCAAACCGCGATCGAGCACAAAAACCGTCGGTATTGTTCAATTGCATGATAACGAACGGAATCCGCGGTTTCCCACCGAAATCTGGATGCTCAGCCCGTTTTTTTTAATTGCACGAAAAAGCCACCTCGTCGTGCTTTCGAATCGCAATCAAATAAAAACCTACTCGTTAATGTTTTATGTATGACGAACCTGATGCCGATGTATTATGGATGGAACCCGCTGGCTTCGGCTTTGGCAATTTTGACAGAGCGACAGATATCAGTAATCTCTGTGACCACCGATCGGTGACCGTTTTTCTGGATTCTGTTGAGTCCGATAAGATCGTATGTCGCATAAACTATACTTGTCGAGTCATTACTTAGGCATGTAAATATTTATACATGTTTTTCCAGAATAAGGGATTTATTTTCGGGAGAAGATGCGTCTCATAATGATCAGATCGGATTTGATAATGTGGAGATAAAATGGACGTTTTTGTGGAGATCCCGGCTTTTTAATTAGTTGGGTACTCTGTTACCCAATGACTCATTCATTAGTAATGCGGTACATTAGGTGCAATTACATAAATTACTTTCAATAACCATACAGAGAACAAATCGCAACATTATTACTGTATATATATATTTTTTTTGATTGTTTAAAAAGAATTAAAAACTGACTACGAATTCCTTAGTTTTAACTTTTGCGGGTTAAATAATAATCACACAGGAATAAAATTTCTGAGACCATCTCGGAAAAATTGTCTATACAATTGCAAAAGAATCATTGAAATCGTTCCTGACTGATAAATCGGACGGACAAATATAAAAATACATACAATACAGTCGATCATAAAACCTCCTTTTTTTCACAGTCGGTACTCGGTAGGCTCTAACTTGAACCATTCAATAATGGATACCTAGATAATGAATGGTTATTTATCGGTTATTTATCGCGTACCTAGTGTTATTATTTCCCCTACATTTCCATCGCGTTACAGCGCTCGTGATCACCGGTCATTATGTCAACAAACCGCTAAAGTTTTAAATACTAACCCCCTTATTCATAATGGTCTGCTTACATAAAACAGCTGTTAAGTAGTGTTATTTTTCTGTCTGACTTATGTCAATAGAAGAAGACAGAGCGACAGAGATTCAGCAGTGTGCTAAGTTAGCAGACTATTATGAATTTATATTTTTATTTATTCACGACAACAAACAATAATTATACTCAGATCTTACAGTTAAGAAAATGTAACTAAGTAGTCTTACTCTAAGTATAATCAGACCCGTTGTCCACGAATTGTGACAATCACCTGTAGGTAATTGTACGTCCGTTTTTGCCCTACTATGTATAGTAGGGCAAAAACGGAACAGATATGTAGTTGATACCTAATGCTATATTCCGATTCAGAATCCAAGATATTTTATGTGAACAAAAGACATTAATGAAAGCTTAACAAAATCTCATAAAAGTCACAGAAAACATCAAGTACCTAATGAATATGGGGGTTAGCTGTTACAAACCATATGCATTATCCTCCGTGAGATAAAAGCCAATAAGGCACTTATCATGGGGAGGCCTGAGTCCAGCAGTGGACCAATACAGGCGGTTGAAGAGGTTACAACTTTAGTAAGACATCAAGATACGGAAAATCCTTGGAACAAAACAAGAGGGTAACATCGCGTAACTTCTCAACAAACCCACAAGGAATACCTTATAGAAGATTCCTATCAAACAAATTACATAAAATTACAATTACAAAACATAGTGGCAACAGTTGTTAGAGGAATCACAATTTATTGCGCAGCCAAAGCCTGCTTTTACGCACCTGAGTCTTACAGTACAGTAACCTGTCTTAGCAGGTGGATACTGTTTGTATGGATAGGTAAATTTCATTAAAATACTTAGGTTCTAAATGAATAAAAGCTATTAAAGCTAATGAAATATTAAGCAATTCACTTTACTATAATTTTGTTTTAAAAAACTATAAACCGACTTCAATTTTTATAGTTTTTTCATGAATTTTCACTGTCAGTACTGAACAAAATTATAACAAAATTTTAGGGGCCACACAGGAAGCACCAGCTTTCATATAAAAAAATAATCATGAAAATCGGACCACCCAGTCAAAAGTTCTGAGGCAACAAACAAAATTTAAAAAAAAAAAAAAACACAGCAGTCGAATTGATAACCTCCTCCTTTTTTGAAGTCGGTTAAAAATACTTGATTAACGGCACCGCATTGAGTGGAACAAACCCCTTCGCTACAGCCTAGCCACACCTTTTGTAAATAAAAGAATTATATTGATATATTTTTACTTATGATAAATAATATTGGATAACTTAAGCCTAGCCTGTTTCAGCTTATGAGTAAAACAATAATGTAACATAAAACTAATCATGTATCCTTAAAAAATGTAAAGGTACCTATCAGCAAAGTTTAGAGCGTTTTTGACAACAAACGATATCTATTTATTTTGTGGACACAAAAAATAACTAATTTGATAGCACTAAGAATATTGCCGTCCTTATCATAGCCATCAAAATAAAAAGATGGCATTATTTTTGTACCTAATACAAACAAGTCCTAGAATGCGTTAAACAAATCTAAAAACACATTGGAAATTATATTTTAAGTATCCTTAACCGTTTATCGCCATTATAAAATATTTTTTAGCTTATTATAGTCTTTAATGGTGGTATAATTGCGTCGATTAAGAATCCCCTTCGTTGAAAAAAGTAGATACAGAAATTGCTTAATAAAATCGACTAGGATCTCAATAACGGTGAATAAAAGTTTAAAAACTTAATAGACGAGTGTAATTTTCAAGTGGAATTATATACCTTCTTAGATTTATATTTATATGCAAGCTTTCAGTTTCGGATTCTCATAAAGCGATGATGGGTTCTCTGCATCGAAAACGTCAAAAATGTAGGTATGTAGTAAGTAACGCCGAATAGGTATTTTGTAGCTCTTCACACCAGCGTCGCTAGCTATTTATCTTAATTAACGTTGAACGAAGAAATTTTCAAAAATCGTTGGAGTAAGAAATAACAAATTATTGGCCTACGGCTGAACAAGAAAGTTTGCGATTTTCGTAACGTGGAACGTACATATTTTTATTTACAGATATCGCAAGAATTTTCGAAAATTGTTACAGCAATAAATAAAAAATCGCCTAAGACTATTACAACCGCAATGTTTGCAATTTTACCGCAAATTTAACACTATCGTGGCCTAACATAGACGTACATCTCCTTGCCGCGGGTCCCACCGCCGCTGGACATGCGTTAACTTAGAAGGATAGATAGATGGAAAATTCTTTATTCCACACTTATTGAAAGAAACAATACAATAGAAAGGCTTAAAAACTTGGTGATAAGTGGCTATGTATTTTTATTTTGAGATATCGCGCGTCTAGAACCGCACTCGCCCTGAAGATGCCCCTCGTTAAGGGATGAAACGTTGGTGTTCTTTCAACACAAATAAGGTTCATAGTTAACCAGCTTACATCCGTAATGAAAATAGATAACTAAACTGGAGTAGTCGCCTTAATGTAGCTGACTGTACCTATTGATAGAGGTAGCCACTACAGTAGTAAAGAATCCTCCCGTGGGATCTAAACTGCCCAGAACCTGACTGTGTCACACCACACCTAGGAACACGTTTGTGGCGCAAGTCATAAGAGTAGGCATGGCATCTAGGCTGCCGTTTATTGGCATTTGGCACATCTAGCCGTTTTAATATTTACCTGTGTTTTTGTCTGTTTACGTGTTATCTATATCGTATCCATTTTGAATGGAGCATAAACGTAAAGAAACCGCCCATACTTAACCTAAAATTCACTTTGTTGGCGCGACCTTTTATACGTAATTAACATTACTTGTCGATTTTAGATCCTCCCTTCAATAAAAATTGCTTACAATTATATCTGAAACTCGACGCCAAGCAAGTGAGATTTTGTTATTTGTGTCGTACTTTGTTTACTAACATGCTTCATTCAAAATGGATAAACCATAGTAATAAGTTGTTTGTCATGGTAAGGGATTGATCAAACGAAATTCTCAAGTTTACTTCAATCGATATTGTATGGGTCGTTTCATCCGAAGATCCGAAAACCCTTACGAAAGTTTTGCAAGTTTACTTTAGAAGGAATGAAGAAGCGAGCTAGTGTCGAGCGGTGGCGACGCGACGCGGGTGTTGCCATAATTCGAGTTAAGAGTGTGAGATAGATTTATCTTTAAAAATCGTGCAGGCTTTCTTGTACGTTTGAAGTATTACGTTTTCAACACATTTATATCGAGAATGAAACTACGAAATACAACTAGTGAAATAGCCTTTTATATTTCCATCCCCTTTTCTTTTTCCGATTTAAGAAAGTTTTTTTTCGATTTTTTTTTAAACAGCTCGCTTATTCCCATACCTTGACCCACACATATCGTCCACTCATTACATGCGATGCGATAATGACCGCGTATCTGCAAGTTTAATGCGATATCTCAACGCATCGCCGGCATTGTACGCGACCGGCTTTAAATATCTCTCGTATTTCAATCGCGTAGGCTTGCGAAAAACGTATGTGTGGAAATGCCTTTAGATTACAATGTGAAATTGATTGCCACCCAGGGGATAACTGACTTTTTGAGTATCCTATACGCTACTTTAATTTAAAGTATGCACCTTTCTTGTTTGATAGTAATAACTATTTATCAAGAAGTATAATAGTAAAAATTTGACTTGTCTAAGTGCTTATTTTGTAAGTCTAAAGAAATAAACGATTTGACTCCGACTCTGTATCTTATCTACCTACTTAAAGACGACCGATGTGGCGCGGTGGGTAAAGGTCAACCTGCGACGCAGGGGGTTGCTGGTTCGATTCCTGACTTGGGATAAACCTTTGTACGATCTGCAAATATTTGTTCTGGGTGTTCTAGGTATAAGAAAGAACATAATAATCTGCGTAGGTAAAACTTAGGTTTTATGTAGAAAGCAGAATTACTATGAGTAAAAAAGCATTTTTTTTCACAAATTTATTATTTTCTAGCTACACAATTATGTTGATGCGCACCGTTAGCTAATTAATGTTAGCACTCAAACGATCCCCTGTTTGAATAATATAAAATTCTAGAAATGTCGTATAATTCTACGCAATTCTAGGAATCTAAGGAATTCTATTTTGCGTTGCGGGGTGCCAGCTTCCCAGAATGTTTACCATCTGTTCCAGAACTAGTTAAATTATACGAACTCAAGTAGATAGGTACTCGAGTTGTGTAAACTACACACAAGCCAAACTCGATGTCAGAAGGAAAGAAATATTAATTTAACAATGGATTTTCAGACACTCGTTAGTTTTTAAAATCCAGTATCCAAAAAATCCTGCATAGCGGAATAATGAGGACATAAAGGTCCTAAAAGATCTATCAATGGATCTTTGCAACGGATTGTAATGGATCAAAGCGAAGGGTTCTGAAAAATCCTACTAATATTATAACCGCGAAAGTTTGTAAATATGTCTGTATGTTTGTTGCTCTTTCACGCAAAAGTGACTGAATGGATCGGGCTGAAATTTAGCATATATGTAGGTAGTTCTAGGAATGGAATAACACATCTATATGCTACTTTTTATCCCGTAAATCAGTTCCCGAGGGATAAAAAAACGGGACAATAGAGTGTGGGCAAGGCAAAGCCTCGAAATAGTATTTAAAGAGTACCTACTCTAGAGCAAGGTTCTTCGTTCCACGTAAGTTTTCGCAGGAATACATAGGTATAAAGACACATTTTGATACAAAATGATCAAATGAGGCCAAGGTAGAAAATAGTATGGGCTGTTTGCTTACAAATATTCTACATCGGGTTTGGCTAGTATATAGATCCATATGTAGAGAAGCTAAGTGCTTCAATAGGTACTTCAAAACGTTGGAATTGGATAGGTAGAATAAAGGAACTATTATTTGCAATTATCTTAAAAGACTTTTGTCGTCGTTTTCCTTAATTGTAGACGATTATGAAAAATAGCTCGACTTGTTAATAATGTCAAAAATGTAGAGCTATTTGAATTTAGAGTAGGAAATAATCGACTATTATAAGAGGCTGAGCACTTGAGGAGCAATATTATGACAACGTTTCGATAGGTCAATTAGGTTTTCAACAGTAGGTAAACGTAGAGGATTGGATATACTAAGTAATTTCTGATGTTCTTTTAAAAGGGACCAGGTTGGTCCCGTTTAAAAGGTAATATTACCAATGTGATCTCATTTTTCATTGGGTAATAATAATAATATACTTTATAAGTTTGACAAAATTATGTGAATTAACGTATTTCAATTTAAACGAATAAGACGAAGACTCAAACCACTCGGAATAATTATGATAAGATACTTCATCATAAAAGTTGTAACTATTGTACCATTTATTTAAAAAGGGAAGATAGGTTACGTTCTCCCAGCGCTTACTCAAAAAATGGCATGTGTTACAACTACACGCAAACACATACGCTCACAGTTATATTTCCAGTCCTGCGCAACAAAAGAACAACAAAGACGGAAATACCTACCTAAGACCGAAGTGAGACCGAGACAACAATATTTCACGCGAATCACGGCCGCCCGTGCCGCCGGTCAGACGGTGACTGATGTGGGAGAACACAATTTAAGGTTGCCACTTTCGACCAACCAGTACCTCATCTTCGTTTTTAATAAATCAATGTATTGTACACTATATTTGATTCTTAATGTATTTATTTTAGTTTGTTTGTATTTCTGTTTAATTTATGTTTATTTCTGTTTTACTTAGGTTTGTGTATTTATTCAACATTGTTTTTTTTGTGTTAGTTGCGCCGTAACTCACGCGTTTTAAAAAGATAAGTCGGCAAAGAAAGACCCTCTTTGCCGACTCGGCGTGTACCGAAACCCGTGTGGTCCCATTTGAATTAAACATCATGAAAAAATTATAAAAATTAGAGCTGGTTTATAGTTTTTTTTAAACAAAATTAATTATTAACTATAAAATTAAGTCTTCTTTCGGTAAATTTTCCATCTACATACTCGTATATATAAATAAATCCCCATTTCCCTTGATCACGGCATCACGCGTGACCCTCACGACTGGACCAATTTGGCTAAATTTTGTGTTTGTTATTGGCAGGAGAAGGGTCTTATAATAGAAAAAAAATATAAAAGTTTTAAACAAAATTTTCCTCCATGTGGCATGGCCGTAGAACGCACTGTATGTATTGTACCTACCTAAATAAATAAACGAATAATGATAATGATGAGCTGAAACTACGAGTACAAAATTGAAATGTTCGGTTTGCCGCAACGAATCTAATCAACCAGCATATTAACATACATTCCTAGATACCATATCTTCGTTTCGTGTGATCTTATTACCATAAGAGCTTTAACATCACATTCGTGAGTTCACTACAGTTTTCTCGAAATCGTCGTGTATGTGTATATCGTGAGCCGAAATCCTTTGAACGGACCGACACAGAGGCTAACTAACGTCGATTCACCGATTACGCGAATGACGGACGCGCGTCACTATTATCGACTCATCAATTCGCAATGACAACTAGCCCCGCACTATTCATAGGGATGGCTGTGGTTCCGGATATCGGAAAAGGATTTTTCGAACGGATTGTTTCGATTCTGTGTCGGATTTTTAGACGAATTTCAGGGAGGTCTCTCAAGTTTTTAAATCTAAACTTTTCGAGTATCGGAGTATATCATTTATTGATTTATACAATATAACAATACAATAAAGTACACTTAAAAAATACAGCACACCTAGAAAATACAAAAATAATAATCTTTTGTATTTGTCTAGTGACTGTTAACTATTTGTTACCACAACAAACAAACGGAAAAAGTTTTGTAATTTTTTATGTTTGTTAGGATTAAAGGAATTTGTTATAAAGCCTAGTAGCTACTTACTTTGGGAATTTTGGAGGATCAAGAACGACATTAAAATAACAAAAAACCTGAATATTTAAAACATTATATGTCATAAATAGATCTTATGCCGTATCTCGACTGGCAAGTCAATATCTTTCAGAGGAAAGTCCCACGCTTCCGCAACCCTACTATTTACTGATGTTTTGCTGTGTGGTTTGTGTGGCTCCAAGGAGTTGTAACTAGTTGGATTGGATCGCGTCGTATCTATCAATCAAAGGGAACAAACTACAAATTGGTTGAGAACAGCCAATTGATTCGATTACGCTATCCCTTTATTGAATTCTGCGGTGCTCGTATTGATTTAAAATCAACGGTTTGTGAAAACAAAAACTCAAAGGAAGCTAATGGGTACTGAAGGGTAAATATTAAACATGAGCACCGACTGGGAACGAATAACTGAAGCTTACATTAAATTTTTCCATTTATCCCCCCCTACCATGTTTCTTCATAACATACGTAAAAACAAACATTACATTCAGCCATTGTCATAAAAAGGAATGGTCGCCAATCAATCAACCGGTGGCGTAACGTAACTCGTATGGCAATGGTACCCGATCACAGGGGCCTCATAACCAGCAAGGCGTTAACACTAGAACGGGGGCGGGCCAATGAGCCAGACATTCCCTTTCCAACGCCCAATCGACTTAGAACCACCCCGGCCCGCGTTATGCCTTTCTAGCAGTTATGGACGGAGAGTGGCATAGTTCATTTGCGAAGGTCTTTTTAGGATGGATGGATTTGACTACCTCTTTTGTTTGTATGGTGCCCTGGTAGTTGAGGTTCATTGCGCGCCGTTGTTTTTAGTGCCAAAGTATCCAACTATCCTTCCCCTAATCCTTCCCTGAATTTCTTTGTAAACTAATTATTATGAAAATAAGTGTTGGAAATAGGAACCTACTAACAATGCGTATTAGTTTGAATGGTTTTTAATAATAATATGTATGTTCATTGAATATTTTATAATATAGATGTTTTATTAGTTTAAACTAAGTTGTCATTTGATTTGAATATATTAATTTAATTACCTATGTTTCCATAAATAAATTTCAAATAAGCGCCATCTATCGAACATGCCCTCAGGTTTGGTTACTAACAGTGATGTGATGTGTGTTCCCTGTCTCCAAAAAGCGCCACCGAACTCATGCGAGGCTCTAGTGAAGCTCGATGGCGCGTGAATTGAATTCCGGCAACCTCTTCGTAAATTCTGCGGCCCTAGTACTGTCGGTGCCATATTTGGAACTTTCCATTTTTGCTGAGCGATGACAATGGCCGCAACTTTATAGAGTTTTTATGAGATTTATGAATAATATAACTCTGTACGTTGGGATGATTTAGATATGAAAACAAGAATATTTTGATAATGATAATATTATAATACCTACAATAAATTTACGTCTACTTCGAGTTTTTTTATGTTCAAAGCGAAGAAAGTAGGAAATCTTAGATTTCAGATAGTCGCCAAAATAACATAGTACAACACTTCAAGATATCAAAAGCCGACCCAGAATAAATAAAATAATAGACAAGCTGGATTCAGGATCAGAAAAGGATAAGTCCAAAGCACAAAATGACTACGCACAGGTCGACTCATAGCGCATTAGCATTACAAAACTGCGGGCCGTGAGATATGGGTCGCAGATGCTAGCCCGCGCGGCAATTACTGCGCAATAATAATTGTTTCATTTCGGAATGGCCTACCTATTTGGGTGCTGCGAATTCGTAGACCTCTTGGAACCACTAAATTCACAAAATTGAATAGATACATGCTTTGAGATTTGTGTGAACAGACTACAGACATCCGAGCAGCGAGCGTGGAACAGACTGACTACTTTGTTGAAACTGTGCAGGGAAAATAATATAATATCGGCATTAAAACAAAATGGTAAACAAAACTTTGTCTGAAATGCACTGATGCCTAAAAATTTACCTTATTTTGGTGAATATCTATAATTATCTAATTTTTAAATCATGGAACAATGTGTGGAATCACAAAATCTAAACGTCGTCTCGTCGTGTGGGAAAATAATCTCAAGCGCAATCTACATCCAACCTAGGTCCTAATTAATTTAGTAATCGTTCGTGACGACTTATTCCGGCCCTAGACCGAACCACGAACCTAACGAAATCACGACTCTGCAAGACAACGATAATCGTTATTTTAAATTTATTAAAATGTCCTCTTTAAGGACTATATCGGAACGCCTATATCTGACTGTATAATTTATTCTTGCATTGGAGGTACGGGCTAAACAATGAGGGCTATTATCATTTCTTAAGGAGCACGTTTTGATTTATAAATCCCGAGCAGAAAAACGGGACTGCAAGTGAATTGCTCATCTACTTGATTATTTCAACGTCGTCGGTGGTTTCTTTTTGATAACAAGTCTTTACGAAATTCATCATTAAAATACAGAATAGAAAGAGCATAACGCGTTATTTCGATACATCAGATGTTATTAAAATTAATACCAAGAAAATTCACGAGCTATCGTTTACAAAGCCGGACGTAAAGCATAGCTTCTTTATGACTCTGTCAAAACGTTATGTTGTTGAACTAAACGGTTGGACTGGTGAACAACGTATCGCCGACGATTTTCATGACAAAGTCGGCACAATGCCGGCATGCTGGCAACAAATGCCGTCGTGTTGCCCTCAGGGCCCCTGGGGCGTCGCAATTAAAGTCCCGCTTGTAAGGTGATCAGTTGATCCGACTGATGAATTACCCCTGTATACTTTTAAACATACCCACCGCCAATATTTGAATAACAAAACATCAGTAAAGCTTAAGTAACATTAGACAGCGATCAAGAAAATTGGGGATAAAGTAAAGAAATCTGTGACACCCACGCATCCGAGGAATCATTTACAGAAATGGTGAATTCAAGAGACAGCAAAAGAGAAATCAAACAATTATACACCCACGAAATAGCGTGATTTACGGTGCACTAAAATCACATGAGCTGGTGAAAAGAGGGCTTTGGACGTTTTCAAAGTGACATAAGGGCTAGCGGATGCGCACGGTGGACTAACTAGTAACAACAGGGCATGCCGCCGGTGACTTTGATTCCCGCTGGGCGACAGGGCCGCTTGCGTGCACATTACGCGACCTCTGAGCTTGCGGTCCAAGTTTTAGACGGAGAAACCATCAAATGGATCAACCAAAACTATTAACTCAGTAATACAAAATACAAATATAAATAATTTGTTTAGAATATATAAGTTAAAGCAAAAGTTTTGATTAGCATGTAGGCATGATTTGCTGTTGCTGTTGGCACTAAGCAAAGCAGAACCGCAAAAAATCTCGTAAAGAAGTGATAATTTTGCACCTTATCCCTTAGTAAATTTTGAAGTAAATGCAAACTAATGCTCGCGAGCGGATAAAAACAACATCTCGCTAAGTTTATAACTTTAATATTGATGATTCTTACACAAAAAGCTACAGAGCAAACTCATTAGCTGTGATTGTATACGTTTGTATTTTTAATTTCTGTGAGAAATAAATTGAAAACAGCACGAGAATGTATTCAATGTTACAAGGGTCCGAAGTAAATTATCCGCCCATTGTCTGGCCCCAAAGTCTCGTATCTATGTTATTATTATTAAAATAAAGTTAACTTGAGATAATTTTATTTTATTCACAATAAAACATCAAAAATCAAAGACATTTAGTAGTAGCCTAAATAATAATATTCTTGTTCAACCAAAGTAAGCAGATCTAGTAGATAATATTTATCGATATTGACGATTCGCTATGCGCTCGCGATTTGCATCCTCGATATATTTTGACGGACATCCCTACACGGGCCGCGGAGACGTTTCTACACGCACAGATTGACAATGTCTGCTCAGCTAATGAAGCTACCGTCGTTCCAGAGGCGCATAGGGAAATGCCTGCTACGTCCGCTCCGACATCGCTGAGAATAGCTTGACCTGGGCGGCTTTTAGTTTGTAATTGATTGTTTCGGTTTATTAGCTCGGTTCAGCGTGAGCGCATCGTGCATGTCTGATACTTATATACTGATAATTTAATACTCCCTTGTATTTCTATACAATTAGATTTTCTTACATTATATTTAAGGGTTATTATTGCATTGGTTATGTATTGTTATAAATTACATACTTATCTATCTTCCTCATGATTAAGCTTTCAAAATCTTTATTGGTCTTCGTGAAAAAAAGGTCATTGTTCTTAAAAATATACGTAAAATTTAGGACTTTTATATAAAAATTAAAAATATCTATGTCATTATGAGTGTAAGCAGGTTAACTACGAACCTTGTTTGTGTTGGAAGAACACCACGCCTGAAGATGTCCCTCGTTAAGGGATGAAACGTTGGTGTTCTTCACACACAAACAAGGTTCTTAGTTAACCCGCTTACACTCATAATGAATTCGTCAAACTACGAAAGTTTCTATAGTAAAATATCTATGTCGTATCATTAAATACATCAGTCATAGTACCCATAACCTCTAGCTCTGCTTAGCTTGAAGCTAGATTCTGTGTGGATTATCCAGTATTATTATTATAAGAACTATTTATTATTATATATTTTATTATAAATTTAAAGAAAAACAAAGCATTGGCGTTAGGTTTCATTGATTTAATCGTACATTAATATTCATCTACAATAAATTATTTTTGTAGAATCATATTATGAACATTTAAATACAAGTAAGTACACGAAATAATAATTGTAAGGCATTGTCAAATTATTCTTATTTAAAGATAAAGAAAATAAAAAAAACTATTTATCTCCAGACTATAACGTTGTTGCCATCGTAAAGTTGCACGCAACGCACATTATTATTAGTTTTCGATTCAAACCCTAGTTCCTGTTTTACCCTTGCGTGCATAATAATAACCGATTAATTTTAGTATTTCAAAAGCAAATAGAAACAAAGTTGCTAGTAACTGGTCTAGATAAAATTAGTTGTTGATAAAACAGAAGGCGAGCATGCAACTGGCAATCCTAGGCCCGACGGGGGGTGATATACAATCGAATGATAATTAGAGAGCTGAAATTTACATTGAAATATTTTTTTTTTACAAGGTATCAGTTTTTTATGTGAGTCGATACTTACGGTACCTACTACCTACATACTTTTACTATCAAGAATTAAACCAAACCGTTTAGAGCTCTATTTTTATAGTAGACCAACTAGGTAGATACTTATTGTGTTTCCAAGTTCAAATTAAATAATATGAAGAAATATTCTAGAGCTTTTATTTTATTTATTTCTATAGCCGCGGTTTTTGCTAGCTATCGGTAGTTTCCAAGTCCAACTTAAATAAACCTATCACCCGAAAAACCTAGGTTCCTACTTTTTTTTGTTCAGAAGTTTTGTTTTTTGTTTTTTTTGGATTAGAAAGCATTGTCTACTGGGTAGTAGTTGCTAAGTAGGTACCTACATGTTATGTAAGTATGTACTTAATGTAAGTTTAATGTAGGTATCTTGCAGGCCTTATAAATAGAAATCAACATTGTTATTTACTGAAGCAAGGTTACTACTTGGAGCTGATTATACCGATGCCGTCGCCACCGCCGCGCCGCCTACACAGGTAAGGTACCTAATTCGTTAGGTTTTGCTTATTTTTATTAACTAAACACATAGGTTCCTAGGACAAATAGTAAATTTAACGAGGATTAACTTTTGTGTCCCGTATTCAAATTTCCACCAAATAAAGTGTGGATAAATAAATTATAATGAAAATAATCCGATATTTTCTTCCGGACTTTCAAATTCGAGTTTAGCGCATCACTACAAAACAACCCAAAAACGAAACTAGTAACGCCATCTATTGACGGATGCGGGCGTATCACAGCTGATTCACCTACGGCTGTCACTCAGCTTTATTTACATTTTGTGATTCTAATTTGTAACTCTCTAAAATACCATATTTACCCAGCGAAAATTTGAGGAAATGCATTGAAAATTTTAATAAATTCAGACGTTTTGGTAATTTTGTATTTTACTTACGCAAATTCATTGCAACAGATGACAGCAGCTGTCAAAACTTTCATCACAAATGTTCACAAAAACACTATTATACTGTAGAAAACACTTTCTATACAAATTAAAGGTCAATAACTAACTTAAACTTAGTAATAAATAAGCATTTGGACACTTTTCCGGCAATATTCCATACAAATTTACCCAACACAGAAACATAACCTCTAACATCAAGTTTTATTATTTGATGATCATTAAACTAAAAGGCTTTTCTTACTATTTCAAGCTAGAACACTTTACCACCAAATATATAGCACCCTCAAGATTACACATCACTTGCCATTAAACAGAAATATGAAATAAAATTAAAGAAATCAAACATCAAAACATTCGATTCAAGAAAATATGTTACCTACTTGTTTTAACTTTGTAGATGCTTACACACTTTAGAGAAAAATTCAGAATTAAATTTGCACACTTATTGAGTACACCCAAGGTACCTAATAACTTGGAGTTGATGAGGATTATAATAATTAAATTTAGTCGCACCAAGTTGAAATACTTATAACACATTTTTAACTAGTTTTGAAAGCATTTTACAAGCCTTTTAATAATTTTATTCACTTTTAAATGATGTGTGCTCATAGGATTCAAATGCACATTGCCACAAACATTAGCCCGGTCTCTGAGTGACCCATATGGAATATTGCCAAAAGCGGTGTCGCACACCCACCTTCTTCATAATGCCAGTCTTCCGCTTGGAGAATGTGGTGTACCGCCGCAGTTTGTTGTCTATGTACTCCATTTTGATCTTAACTCTTCCCTTGGTCTTTTTGCCGTTCGATGGGGGTGACTTTTTGGGTTGAAGGGAAGCGTAGCCATCATCTGCTATATCCGGCATGGGACAGTGCTCAAGCCCCACACTCTGGGATGGTCGCTCGTCGTAACACTGGTCAGAAGGGCGCTTCACGCCGGCCCGCGGCATCGGACAAGGCTGCATACCGGGCCGCAGGGCTCCGCCGCCGAGCGCGCCCGGAGGCCTGCCTCCGTACATATCTCCCATCTCTCCAAGCAGTCCCATGCCGTAAGGCGACCCAAAGCGGGGCTCCCGCGCTCCGCCCGGCGCGTCCATGATAACCTCGCAGTACGCCACAGTAACCGGTGCGCACGCGCGCTATGTGCACCTCACCGTCCGAACGTCGAACGGAGACTAACCGAAAACGCGAAAGAGCCGAGGGCGGGACTGACGAGTCGGCCGCTCGGACCGCGACTGACTTCGCGTGGCTGCGTCCCGCGCGCCTCGACGGCTGTCCGTCTCGCTCGCACGCCGGGCGGCCGTGCTCCGCAGAGAGGGATGGATGCCCCGGCCGCGGTAACCCGACACATCCGTAGGAAAAACCGGGAACCCGCGAACAGTTTTCAGCGCCTGAAATCCGCATTTAAAATAGAGCTTTTATTTTGAGTTTATTTCGTAAATAGAAATAATAGAGTCGGAAGTGGAGCGATCTCGCTGCGCGGGGCGGTGGGCTGAGCCGTGCCATATTTAGACGCGGCTCGTGCCAAATATGGCATTCGACGGTCAAATGGGGGCCACTGAAATCCCTCCTACTTGCAGCTGGCGATTTTCACGTCTAATTGTAATTAAAAAATTTGTCACGCCGCGTCTTGAATGTTACGTGTGCTAACTAACAAACACTGCCATTTGCTGGCTAGGTAGGTAGGTACCTACCTACTTACCTAGGTTCAGTTAGGTAGGTGCCTACCTACTTACCTAGGTTCAGTTAGGTAGGTACCTACCTAGCGATAGACACCGCAGCCTGCCTGTGTTTAATTTAGAAACTTGGCAGTGTAAATTAAATATTAAAGGCACAATATTTCTGTGAAAAGAAAGAGCGAGAATTTTTACTGACTATACCTACCAAGTGTAGGTATAGTCAGTAAAAATTACCACCACTACTAGGGTGATTTTTCTGTGAAGTGAATAGTTGCCAACCCCGGCTTGCTCGATATCTTTTGTTTTTAACGCAAAGCAAAATAGTTTCAAACTGGATAGGCATTTAACGTTTGGATGTTACCTATACCTCTACCCATCCCGTCTATCCATCCCGTGGGTGTCGTAAGAGGCGACTAAGGGATATCTTCTGGGGGGCGGGCAGCAGCGCCCCCCGCAGAACAAATCTTTCACCAAACTGCGATCCCCAACCCGCATGCCCAGCGTGGGGATTATGGGCATTAACCCCCCATGAGTTAAATGCCAATAAGGCGTTTATCAGGGGGAGGCCTGCGTCCAGCAGTGGACCGATACAGGCTGTGTATGTATATGTATACCTCTACCTACCGACTCTACCAAACTCTATATATCTCTACCAAATTCTTTACTATAAACTTTCGTTGTTTGACGAATTCATTATGAATGTAAGCGGGTTAACTACGAACCTTATTTGTGTTGGAACACCAATGATTCATAGAGGGACATCTACAGAGCGAGTGAGCCCATAACCCGTTCGAGCACGAATTATGGGATGAAACGTTCTTCCAACACAAACAAGGTTCGTAGATAACCCGCTTACATTCATAATGAAAACTATACATACTTTTATTCTACCTGAATGATGAAAGTATAACATCTAACTACTTATTTATTGGTAGGTTTTAGGTACTTACCTAGTACGGAATAGTTAATAGCCCATAAAACAAGAGCGTGCCTACTTTAATAAACTATATTAACTAAGATAAACTTAAGCAGTTATAAGCTCTACACATAGGTAGGTACTTAATTTAATAACCGTAAGAACTACCCACCTTCTAATCTATTAGAGCTAAGCCTCAAAATTAGCGACATTTTATACCTTTTATCACATTTTATTGGGTTATTAGCAGAAATTTGTAAGTTTCTGCGTTGTTGGATAACAGTAGGCCGCCCACCGGGCCGTTTCACCTTTTAAAGGGTATTTTATTGTGGTTACTCAGTAGAGTTCGTTTAACCCAGCAGCCAGTGGACAGTGTTTCGTATAGAAGTATAAAATTTATATTTTCATGCGTGTTTAATTTTCCTTAGAATTAATATTTGACTGACTTTGAGGAAGAGGTTTTCAATTCGAACTGTTTTTTAATTACCTCAGAACTTTCCACTGGGTGAACCGATTTTGACGATTCTCTTTTATCATTTGAAAGTTGGTGCTTCCCGTGTGGTGCTATTTTAATTTGGTCCATTTCTTACAAAGGCATCCACGAGAAAACCATATAATTGAAGTCGGTTAATAGTTTTGTTTGTGCAATGAATAATTTGAATTTGAACCCTGGGTCTTTTTAGGACAGCGTTTAAATTACCGTGGTACCATTAGGTAGTACCATCAATGATACTGTGGCAATTATTATTTGCCGTCGTTCCATTACGTCGATAGTACCATTGCAAATAATATTATTGTACATTCAGAAAATAAATAAAAACCAAAATATAATTCAATATTGTTTTTGTGATCAACTTAAAAACAAATGTATGGCGAACTTAAAATAAAATTGATATATTAGACCAATAGTCTTCATTACTTTTAATTTCCTAAACTCGAAAAGGAGTATGTATACTTACGTCTTCTAGACCTGCATCGTCAGTCACATCGTCACTTTCCATCAGGTGATATTGGCAATCCAACGAAGGTATTTTGACCATAAATAATAATAATAAACGTTTATTACGGAAACATTGTTCCTTAAGACAAAAAAATAATACCTACCTACACAAAGGCAGATATAATTAAATAAAGATAACTAAATAACAAACTATATAACAAAAATGTTGGACAAATTCACACAGCATTATCTAGCCCCAAGCTAAGCAGAGCTTGTGTTATGGGTACCTACTAGATAACTGATATAAATAATACAATACACTACATAGATAGGTATTTTTATTATACATAGAAAACATCCAGAACGCCCTGAACAAATATCTGCAGATCGTACAAATATTAGTCCCGAGGCGGGAATCGAACCCGCAACCTCCTGCGTCGCAGGCGGACCTTCGCCCAGCGCGCCACAGAGGTCGTCGAGATATAGAGTACCTATGGTTTATGCATTTTGAATGAAGCATGTTAGTAAACAAAGTACGACACAAATAATAAAATATCACTTACTTGGCGTCGAGTTTCAGATATAATTGTAAGCCATTTTATTGAAGGGAGGATCTAAAATCGACATGTAATGTAAATTACGTATAAAAGGACGCGCCAACGAAGTGAATTTTAGGTTGAGTATGGGCGGTTTGTTTACGTTTGTGCTCCATTCAAAATGGATACGATATAGTTATTATACGACCCATGACCTCTGTGGCGCGGTGGGCGAAGGTCCGCCTGCGACGCAGGAGGTTGCGGGTTCGAATCCCGCCTCGGGACAAATGAGTGTACGATCTGCAGATATTTGTTCAGGGCGTTCTGGGTGTTTTCTATGTATAATAAAAAATATCTATGTAGTGTATTGTATTATGTATATCAGTTATCTAGTACCGTACCCATACCACAATCTCTGCTTAGCTTGGGGCTAGACAATGCCGTGTGAATTGTCCTACATTATTTATTTATTTATACAAACATATTTATAGAAAGTGCCACACATAACGTCAAAATTAAATATTGAATCCAAACTAAGTAAAACAATATTGTTGGACAATAATTAACTCAGCATCATCTACATCCAAACTAAGCAGAACTTGCGTTATAGGTAGGTTAGGTAGGTATCAGATGATAATATAAATTACTCCCTATTTAAAAAAAACTGCTTCATCAACATTATTTATCCGTGTAAATTTATTATTTTCATTTTTTTATGTGTGTTAAGTTTTATCATTGCATTCATTATGTATGTACATAGGTAGGTAGTATAAAGCATGTTAGGTATTGTAGTGTAGGTAATTGATATTGCTTTCTGTTCCTTAAGTTTTTTTTAAATGCCTCCGTCTATATTGTTCTTTTATCTTCAGTCCATTCCAAGGTTGCCTGGAAGAGATCGCTCACAGCGATAAGGCCGTACTTTGTACTCGCTTGATTCTGTACATTTCCTTCTGTATTGTATTTTATGTTTGTGTGGTACAATACATATAGAGTTATCTATCTATCTATCTATAAATTATGTAAGTATTTTTTATTTATGCATATAAAACACCCAGAACAAATTGCAGATAGTAGGTAAGGACAAATATTTGTGACTTATGCTATGACCACATCTGACATCTGTGGATAATAATTATTATTAAATTTTTTTAATTTTTTCTAATTTGGAATCAATAAAGTTTTGTGTTTTTGTATTATGCTTGTTCCTAAAAGTTGGTGCAGTGTGGTGGCACAATAAATGGTAAAAATAACAGTTAGGTTTATTGACAAAAACTCTAATTTTATTTATTTACTCATAGTGCGCGTACGTCGGCATTGTGCATGTTAACGCACCTTCAAAGATATTGCCACATTTTTTGGGACCTATCTAACGATTTAAATCCTTGCTTATTTTACGACAAACATTTGTACAATCTGCAATTTGTTCTGTGGGAATCTAATCAATTCCTTCTCTTCTTCTCCCAACCTTCGCCTGCCGAGCCACAGAGGTCATTTAGAATCATTTAGGTATTAACTTGTTTACATGTTGTAAGGTTACATAGGTCTTGGCAGTGAAATTGCACCTTATTTCTTGTTTGATAGTAATAACTATTTATCAAGCTGTTTATATATTAAAACATTGACATGTCTAAGTGCTTATTTTGTAAGTCTAAAGAAATAAACGATTTGACTCTGACTCTGAAATAAGGTCTTCAAAATTGTAACTTGCAATTTCATCTCAAGCCAGATCACCTGATACCTATACCGTCTTCGTCGTCAGGTAGATAACTGTCACCGAAGCTGTAAGATCAAGTTGCCATGAAGGTGCACATTCCGCACCTAATTCGGCTACAGCCTGCGCCTGCGACGGTGTTGACACAACGCCATTCAACACACCAGGTAGGGAATCCATATTTTAGGATACAAATTTTCAAAAGAATATCCCACTTTAATTTTTTAAAGTCCAGTTTTCCCCCTTAAGGGAATGCCAGGGGGAGAAAATGGAATAACCAATTAATAAAGTTTGAATAAACTGATAACCGACTTAAAGTAGGAGGAGAGGAAAATATGGGAATGTAAAATTCTTTAGGCGACCAAATTTTGACAGATTTTCATTGAAAACTGACAAAAAATCGCGACTTGAGACGTGCTCAAATGTAAGCTGCGTTTGAGTATACTTGGGTAGTATATATACTAGGTAAGTCTATATGCATCGACTCGCTGCACGCGCTATATAGTCAGAGAAGATTATCAAACTTTTTACATCAACATTTTATTATTTTAGTGTTATACAACCACCTATAGCCTAGCTTACCTTACCTAATATTATATTATACCAACCTTCTAAAGTATAATTTTAAGAAATAAATAAATGTTTATGTTTTATGTTTTTTATGTTTAAACTTGGGAGACACTGGTGTCTATTCAGATATCGCTAAAACTAAACTAAACTAATTTGACAGTACAAAAATTTGTTGCTGTCCCTGTCATAACGATCAAAATAATAAGGATGGCATCATTTTAGTCCTGTCAGATTAGTTTAGTTTAGTTTTAGCAACATCTGAATAGATACCACTAGCAAAGGAGTGCGTTGATGTCTTTTGTAGGGTGTTTTCGATTTCGTAGCCCGTAGCGCTTTCGTAGACCTTCTGTAGATTTTTAGCAATAATTGATTTAGTTTAAAGAAATATATAAACCAGCTTAAATTATATGGATCCTATTGTCAGAACTGGACCAAATTAAAATGGGACCACACGGGAAGTACCAGCTTTCATAATAAAAAAATAATCATGAAAATCGGACCACCCAGACAAAAGTTCTGAGGAAACAAACGAGAAAAAAAATACAGTCGAATTGAGAACCCTCGTCTTTTTAGAAGTCGGTCAAAAATACATAGACAAAAAAAATTATGAATTAGAGTCAATTGCACCTTATTTCTTATTTGATAGTAATTACTATTTTATCAAGCTGTGAGTAAAAATTTGACTTGTTCAAGTGCTTATTTTGTAAGTCTAAAGAAATAAACGATTTGACTCTGACGCTCATTCGTAGTATGGTTTATCCATTTTGAATGAAGCATGTTAGTAAACAAAATACGACACAAATAACAAAATCTCACTTGCTTGTCGTCGAGTTTCAGATATAATTGTAAGCAATTTTTATTGAAGGGAGGATCTAAAATCGACACGTAATGTAAAGTACGTATAAAAGGACGCGTCAACAAAGTGAATTTTAGGTTAAGTATGGGCGGTTTGTTTACGTTTATGCTTCATTCAAAATGGACACGGTATAGATAGGAAACAAATTCTTCGATTTTCCTCATATCATGGGTTCCCTAGTCAGGGGTATAGGTAGGTAAGTAGAGTCAATACCCTACAAGATTGATTCATAACTTGAATTAAAGCCAATGATTCGTAGGTATTTATGTATATTAATAAATATGATATGGCAACATTAGAATATAATGAATTTGCGTCACATACACTGCCTATTGTATTGTTGCAATATCTATTCATGTTGAATTTTAATTTCAAATTAGTTTTTTGAAATTAATTAATATCATGTAGCCTTTTCGAGGACTAGGTGCCTAGCTATCAACTGCTGAGGATTCTGAGGATTAGTAGCCTCGTCATCATCATCATCATCAGCCTATAATAGGCCACTGCTGGACATAGGCCTCCCCTAATGAGCGCCATAGCGCCCTGTCTTCAGCTTGACGCATTCAGCATCTGCCTGCAGTCTTTCGCAGATCGTCATCCACAATGGGGGCCTACTCGGAAAAGGAATTTAAGTTTCGTTGTCGTTGCCGCGCAAAACCAACTTTTATGTCACTTGCATAAGATTAGCGTTTGCACGAAAACGAATCAGAAACTTCTATTTTGTTGGAGACAAAGTTTCCGTAGCAGGTACCTCAACCTTAACCTCAACAGCCTACGGTCCACAGCTGGACGCAGGCCTCCCCCTGGTATGCGCCTTATTGGTTTTTCTCTCATGACGGGTAGTGCCTATAATCCCCAGGCTGGGCATGCAGGTTGGGGATCGAAGTTCATTAGTAGAATCTTTCTGCAGGGGACGCTGCTGACTGCCCTACTAATGGATTTTCTTAGTCGCCTCTTACTACACATGAAGAGTTGAGACGGTGCAAATTCCAAGCCGCCACACACGGCCGTAGGTAGGTACCGTGCAAAAGTAGTTCGATGAAAAGCGTGCTAAATACCTTGAATACCGTAGCACTAACAAACAAAAAGCTAACAAATAAAGGCCGTGTTACACCGTACCATCGCAAAACGTAAAAAAACGAAGTGCGCAAAAAATGCGAGGAACGCGCGAATCCCGTGTCGCGTCTATTAGTTATTCTGTGGTCCAGCGCATGCGCGTTGTAAAATGCGTGCAATTGTGTTAGTTTAATTGGTAAAATAGTTCAGTAGTAAGTACGTCTACCAGTACCAAGGCATCCCTCGTTAGTATCCTAAGAGGAAATGTCTATAGGATTTGAACTGCTTGAATTTCAGAAACGATTAAAAAAAACTTTTTATTCATAATTTTTGTCTCATTGGTTTAAGGAAGGTAGTTCTAACATAGACAGAGTGAAATAGGAAGGGATCAAAGAAGCTTTTCTCTTGGAGAGTAGGTTATTTTTTTTTATTTATATTTTAATTTGTAGCTTTGGACAAATAAGGCTAAAGCCATATTAGGGCCATACTGCCTTGTCTTTCGTTAAATAATTTTCATATCAGAAATACACGTCTTTTTCCCTATTCTCTTTGGTTCTTCTCTTGGAGAGTAGGGTTTGAAATGGCTAGTCATAAGTATCTACTAAGTCACTTCCAAAGAGTTTCTAAACTAAACCTCTTCTTGTTGGCGACCTAGTGCCTCTCAATAAATTACCTACCTATAAAGTTCCGAGTATATTACGTTTAACATAGGTTTATTGTATTTATTTTTTATTTTTGCACGTCCTTAATCAATAACTTTTGTTCCAAGGTCTTTTTGTACACAGTTTCTTTAATAAATTCCATTTCGATTTTTCTCCATCGGCGATCCACCAGGCTCTCATGAACCGTGGTAGTTAGACAGTTGAAATTTATACAGACGATGTATTTCTGTTGCCGCTTTATCAACATATAAAAAAAAAGAATATAAAAAATATTTAAGGGGCTTCCATACTACAGATATGTTTTTTTGTCGTTTTTGTACCTAATGTAGTGGCCTACACTGAAAACCAGCGCTGAGTAGACACACCAGGTCTACCCAGCACAATGCTGAGTGTGGGCCATATTTGCCTGCTACGCACAAAAATTAGTATAAGTTAAGAATTAATTTACTGAAGTCAAATATAGTGTTGTGTAGTTTTTAGGTAAATAAAATTAATTTCTTTCTTTCTTTCTTTCTAATAGTACGGAACCCTACGTGCGCGAGTCCGACTTCCACTTGGTCGCTTTTTGTATGTACCTACCTACCTAAGTCTAGCTTGAATATATTCCTTCACATCACTTCTTACTTAAAATCTTGAAACTGCTTATCCAATTCTATGAAAATATCCATCAATAATTCCTCGCCAATTTAAGAAACAAAGTCACACCGCCTTTATAACTCACAATGCGTTTCCGAGCACAATCGAATCGGAGAATAGTCAACATTTCACCAGTAGCGTCACCTAGTAGCCAATTATTGAAAACGGTCTCCGTATTCAATAATCTCAACGTATATTTTATGTCTCTATTGATAATAGCGGCGATGGAGGAAAGTTAGTTTGTCTGTGTGTTTTACCGTAGGTACCTAATGGCCACAAATAGGTGGGTTTTCCAGGACTCTAGCTCACAAATCTGGCAGCGGCATGTGAACTTTAATAAAATACATACCTACCTAATAAATAATTAGATTAGGACACGTGTGAAGCATTCTTAAAATTAACTTTGTTGATAATTAGGTACTTTGTTGATATTTAGGTAATTTACGTACCTAGAATGAAAACAAACCACGACACAATTATCAAAAACTCCATAGCTTGGCGTCGAGTTTCAGATGTAACTTTATCAATGTAGTAATATTTATTGAAGGAAGGATCTCAAATCGACAAGTATTGTAAATTATGTAGGTATAAAAAGGACGCACCAACAAAGTGAATTTAGGTTAAGTATGGGCTGTTTGTTTACTGACATTCCACATGCTCGATGGATACGGTATAGGTATTAATATCATCATTATCGATCAATGTTAGTCCTCTGCTACACAGACATAGGTCTCCCTTAACAAGCGCAATAGCGCCCTGTCTTCAACTTACTGCACCCAGCATCTGCCCGCTCATCATCCCACCTGGCTGTTTTACACTACATTTGCCGAGTCGCGGTCTCCTCACACGTTTAGCCCAACGGTTGTCAGTTATTCACGAGATATGGCCGGCCCGCTGCCACTTCAGCTTGTTCTTTGAGCTATGTCGATAACTTTGGTTTTCTATCTGTTGTCTTCTTCGTTACGAAACCTTCAGAGAAACTCCGAGCATAGCTCTTTCCATAGCTCACTGAGTGACTTTGAACTAGTGGACTGAATTTATCGTGAGTGATATTAACATGGCTTCTTAAAGTAAAAAGACAGCTTATGCACTAACACCTGTTAGTGCATAAGCTGTCTTCATATCTAAAAGCCTCTACCGCTGTTCCAAACTAATTCACGCAAACAAACCCGCGGGCTAAATGATAGTACTAATTAAAATTGTTTCGATAGTGTAGGAAATAAATCGCGTGCGTTTTGTTCTTGCTACATATTTGCACTGACGCTAACACCTTCGCGGTTCGACAAAGGAGTGGTTTATTTATTCCACGGGGGATTTGTGAGGTAGCACGTTTTAAATATCGCTGGGCTTACAATGCGTATGGTGGGGGCTCGGTTTATACTGGAACCAGGTAAACGGAGTCGAAAGCATAAAAAAAACTGGCAAGAATTTGTGTCAGATGAGAGCGATAACCATGCACTGTGACGGCTTCCTTTGCAATTTAATTTGAGCTTTTTTTTTTTACTTTTTCAATGGCAATAGCACCAATGAGTCTGTGGGAGTTGCTTCACTGCTGGGCAGCGATGGGTCAACCAAATGTATTTTCTGTCAGTACCTTTTTTTTCAATGTGTTATGTTGAAGGTCTAAAAACTTTGACAGCAAATAACTGGAGCCTGAAAACTTTTACAGGATCTTCACTAAATACTGGTATTCTTTGGAAAAATCGTAAGTAATTAGCAATGCCATAAAGCATATGTTAGGTTTATCTAAGCACTTACCTAGAGAGCTCTGATGTCCAAAACTTTGAAGGCAAATTATCGAAAAATTTATCAAATTGCAAAAACCTGCCACCAGTAAATAATATATTCAGGCGTTACTTTACGGATAACAAGATATTAAAATAAAATAAAAATTAGTAACAATTCCGCACCAGTTTTTCACCATTAATTACATGACATGTCAATTTGTAGTTTAAATTCAAATTCAATTTCTTTTATTTCATATAAATTAAATGTTGGTGACTAAGGTAACATATTTATCTCTCTAAAATAAATTAAATATTATAAAGTTCATCTAAACAAATTAAATATAGGCAACATTAGATTAAATCATATAAACATTAAATTAAATTACATATAATCAAACTGAATTACCTACTACGAAATACCTTCTTACTATGAAATTCAATTAAAACACATTAAATTAACATTATAATCAAATAGGGGATCAAATGGTAGTGCACGCAAAAAGCCTTTTGCTGAAACTCATCATAGGTTTTGCGCGGAATTGTTACTGAACATTTTTATCCGAATATTTGAATTGAAATTGTTCATTTACGAAATATTTTAATCCTATAAGGATTAAAATATTTCTCTGCCAGTATTTAGTGTAAATCCACCCAGGAAGGTTGGAACATCGAAGGCCCTCGATATATGGTCGCCCGGCTGCTTTGTTCGCTAGATCGCATCGCATCCGCCTAATAGAATAGACCGAGATGCAGCCAACGTACGTTTATTGCAGCCTGTCATTTGTAAGGTGGTTTGTTTGTAAATACGGGGTGTTAGAAAGGTCGGTTTCTGTAGCAGTTACCTTATAACTAGGGGTACTTAGTGTAAGGTAGAGATTTTATAGGTGTCAGCCGCGGTACCACGCACCATGGCTGAGTCTGAGAAACTGACACATGTTATTGGACCAATGGTATACAACCGGTTGCCCAAAACAATAAGGGAGGCCCTAGTCTCAACACGTTCATATCCAAACTAAAACGCTGGCTTGTCGAGAAGACATTCTACACCTTCGACGAGCTCACAAGCCTGAAATTAGCTAAATAAATTAATATGTAGGCAAATGTATAAGTTTTAAGTATCTAAATTGGACAATAATGACCTGTAATGCACATTCCATTATAAAATAAATGAACTGAACTGAACTCAGATAGGTATATATAAGACACCTACATAATATACTGCGTCTACTGTCCACCGCTGGACATACGTCTCCCCTAATGAGCGCCATAACGCCCTGTCTTCAGCTTGCGCATGTAACACCTGGCCGGAGGGCGTCCTTCACCTCAGTACGGCAGATTTTTTGGGAATTTCTTGACGGTAAGTATATTATTATTATCTTTTGCCCAGCAGTGGGATGAAAAGGCTAATAATAATAATAAATATTATCTTTTAAGTTTTATGTAATTTTTTTACAGACATCCAATCCAATCCAACCAAATCTACTAAATTTCAATAATTTCCAAAGAAAACTCTTATACCTCGTCTTATGAAGACTTTTAAGTTCATAAGACTTTAATATTTATAGCTAGTAATTTTATTAAATTCTTTATTAAGCAAAACACCTTTAAACTTGTCATTTTAGAAAAGGTAACATTAAAATTAAACAACAAGTTAAAAACTGATATGTCTTCATTTATTCTCATTTAGAAGTGAACTATTTACATGTTGTATTTGAAATAAATCAAATGAAAACCGAAATAATTAAATGGGTACGTGATACGTCATATTTAGTCAATCATGTAAAATTTATCAAATTAAAATGAAATTCAATTTTGTTGATAAGACATTTAAAATTAAATAAATAACCAATTACAAATAACTTTCATTTGACAACACATATTATTTACTTAAAATATAATGATAGCTACCATGATTACAATTTTTATATTTCACTAACCAAAGCAAACCTACATTTTTTACAGTTAGGCCACTCCAATTCTTTTACTAAATGAGATATAAGTTGTTTGAAGACTCAATTGGTTTTTTACTCCAAAATAATATTAGCTATGAATCTACGTACAAAAATTAATTTACGTACTCTAATAATAATATCATTCTTATTAATAAAAGGACATTTTTATTTACTTTAATTTCATATTACATCCACAGAATTCGAATCTCGCATTGTGTTAATTTATTCCATCTATACCTATTAATATTTTCTCTAGCAAATTTCTAGCAATTTAAATCATTTTCGATTATTTAACTAGAACTAAATCAAATGTTTCCTTTATTTTTACCAATACGTTCTTGATCTATCTAATTTCTCGCAAAATGCCTAATAAATGTAATTTTCTTCAGTCCTGAACGGTAACACACCATAGACTTAACATTATATTTATTACAAATAATAATATTACAACAAAACAATAATAAATGCATCAGAATCATAAATACTCAGACTAGTAGCTTATGTCTTTGGCTATGATTCGAAAAATAAAAAATAACATACCATTAACTGTAAATAAGAAATCAAATAATATCCCAAAAAATGTCGGCTTTGACGGGACACGAATCCGCGACTCAATACGAGGATGACATAATCACTAGACCACGAAGACATGTTGAAATTTTAGGGATATTATTTGATTCCTTAGAAATTACACGTACTTTAATAAATAACTAACTTTAGAATTAACTTATACATGCTGTCATCCACGGAATAAAAACGAAATCATCTAAATAAACAAAAAATAATTTGATTCTACAAATAAAGCTAAATGTACAAATACAATGTTATAAAAAGACAATAAAAATTATGTAAAATTTATGTACTCATGATTTATGAACCGATTTGATTTATAAAATGTAATATAAATTTTTCCCGGAAAAAGCAAAATATTTACAGATATACAACGATAAAACGGCGTTTGCCCAAAATCGAGCAAACCAATACATTTATGTACAAAATAATATTCTTAGAGATACAAATTATGCCTTCTATGAAACTATTTTCTCGTTCTATCGCAAAATGTGCACTTATAAATTAAACATTCAATAATTATTATTAGTTTTAAAAATTATTTATTAGGAATTTCCCCTTTCTTTTCGCACAAGCACCGATATGTCAAAATGGACTATTTAACTAATAAACTAGAATTTATTACAATATCTACTATATTTTTTAGAATTATTTATCTTTACATTTCTAAAGACTAAGGACAGATGGCATCTTTGTTAGGTACATTATTTCAGGTCTAGTTCCGTCTTTTTGACATAAAATAACACAAGCAAAACTAATAAATGTATCATATTTCGCCAAAGGATAGGCCGTTTTTCATTTAGCAATAACTAACAAACCTTAATTATCCGTAATTTATTTATGCCAAAAAGACAGATAAAACGCATTAAAGTTAAGAATTGACATGAAAGCAATTGAAGGGTTAACACTAATACAAAACGTGTCTTAGAAACATTGGTATTTATTTATGGCAAGTTTTCCTAGATATTGCTTAGAAATGCAGAATTGTAAATTCTAAACCAAGATTTATTGCTTTTTATAGCTAATCTAGATATGTTCGTTCTATGATTTAGATTACAGAGAATGTATGTTCATGATTACATTTAAAATTGATTTTACACGAAATAAGAAATCACATACAAAAATGGCACAGAAAATAAAAAAGTTCGATATGCCTCACTTTTCCCCATTTAAATAATAATAATAAGGGGTAAGTTACAAAAATTATAACATTATATTAAATATAATTATAACAGAATCACGTGGTTTAATAAATCATATCTACTGATGACGGGGTAAATACCAATAGATATGTACAGTACAAGGTAAAAATATGTTTTTAATACTTTTCGAGTAATTAGCAGTCGCAGTGTTATATGTAAAAAACCTAGTAAATTAAAAATATTTGGGTTAAATATGAGGTGATAAAATATGATCATTGTGTTATGGTAAACTGAGGCAGTTATTCTTACGTTAACCTTGTTCGGGTCGGGGTAAATGAGTCGTTCTAAAAAAAACTGAATCTATTAAATAAAAAATAATAGATAAATTAAAAATATAATTTTGAAGGTTAAATATCAAGTACTTAATTAAAAATTTAATATTTTATGGGTAAACTAAGGGTTAAATTAAAAGGCAGTTATTCCTACATTACCCTGGTTTAGGGACGAAATCCCACTTGCAGCCTTCAACATTGTTATTGTCCATACATTCTAAGTTCGTTTACCTCTCTTTACCTACTAAATCGGTACTTTTACACAATCCTTATGTAAATCCTGACCCCCTTATTCATAATAGCCTGCTAACTTAGCACACTACTGAATCTAGCTGCCTTCTTCTATTGACATAAGTCAGACTGAGATATAACACTACTTAGCAGCTGTTTTATGTTAACAGAGCATTATGAATAAGGGGGTGAGTACTTAATTTTTATGTACTTAATATATGTTGACATGCAATCTCGATAACGGAAACGAAAATAATGCACAATTGCTAGTAGCAATCTGTAGTATAACCCGCGTACTTAGAAAGGGATTGAGAATGACGTAATTGATCATGCTGTCCCGTTTAGCCTTGTGATTACGTAAAAACGACCATCCTATATTGACACTTAAATCCTTTTGAATGACCTTCGTAAATGGATATGGCCAATTTTGACAGCTATGTTATTTCTGAATTTTGTTGTTTTCCTGAGTTTGTGTTTGTGTAGCATTTGTGACGATTAGTGTCAGTAATGACAGTAACTGTAATTTTGACACCTTTCATAGAAAATTATTAAGTTGATTTCACCTTTTGACAAATAGGCAATATTGAAAAAGATAAATAAAGCAATGATGTAGATTGTAAGCACAACGCTCTGTCTTTCGAGAGACGTTGGGAATGATCACGTTTCACGTGAGTCGTTGGGAATGACTCCATTAGAGTAGCTTTCAAGCCCATTGAAAAGGATTTCAAATGTCAATTATGGGATGGGTGGTTTCTGCGTAATCGCACAGCAGCTCGAATTCGAACCGAGCAAAGAAAGATGACGCCATTTTCAATCCCATTATACATACATGTAGGCCAATTACCTTTTAGTGGCTGTACTTTTCGCAACCAAGAAAGATTGCTTGTTATTATTTTCGATTCATTTTATTTAAAGCTTCTGTCTGAAAGCTAAGATATTGTTTGTAAACTAGTATAAAAGCAAGCTTTTTTGTCAGTTTTTAAATACAAGGTAATCAGTGTGTAACAATATGTTTATTGTTTTTAAATTCATAAAAATATGCTGCTTCAAGTACTAAGCCTTGCTTTTATTTCTAATAAGTGGTAAGTTTGAAATTGAACTATATCCCTATATCCTTAGGACTCATCTAGCTTCACTTTTCATTCTATAATTAGATTATAACCTCATTTCTTAATAAACTTCTTTCAACTTGACGCAATGGCTAAGCATTGTCTTTTTTCTCTTTCTGACTTACTTACGTCAGAAAGAGAACGAAACAAACGGCTCTTAGCGGGTTAAGTCAAAACATGGGAACGGAATCGAAGAGATTTTTCTTAATGTTTTGATAGTAAATTAAAATAGATATGTGTGCCTTAAACTGTGGTGATAACAGTTTAAGGCACACATATCTATTATGATAAAAAGTCGCGAACATTCGCGAGCATTTTAAGGTTTGAATAATTATATCGAAAACTTCAAAAATTCCGTTCGAATGTGCCTCGACCCTAAAGTTGAACATTTTTATAAATAAGGGGTATGCCTTACGTACGAGTAGTAATATTCAAATCCATCTCTGTACTTATACAAATAAAGTCGAATTTCCATAAGCATTAAACAAAAAAGGGACCTTCCTCACAACGCGCCGATGTCAGGGTATGAATGCGGGATTGCACCGGGTTCCTTGTACTGCAGGGGATCCGCTCTGAACTCTACTGCCTGGAAATAAGAGACAAAACAGATTAGCAGGATTATTTTCGACGACCGATGTGGCGCGTTGGGCGAAGATCCGCCTGCGACGCTGGAGGTTAGGTTTATAGAAACTTTATTCTCAAAAGAATTACATAGGTATACATGGTATGGATGTATGGATGTTTGTTACCTCTTTACGCCAAAACTACTAAAAGGATCTGGCTGAAATTTTGCATGCAGGTAATTCTAATACTGGAATAAAACATAGGCTACTTTTTATTCCATAAATCTGTTCCCGTGGGATGAAAATCACCTTTTAATGTTTTCATAGGAACAAATCGTGCGAAGCCGCGGGCCGCAGCTAGTTCACTTATATGAGAACACAAAAGTTATACATAATACATATTACGTACAGCTAAACATTAAAGTATATTCTAAACAATTTTTTAACAAACATAGATGTGGGTAGTTTAACTTTAAATGACAAAAGAGAGTTGACATGGCATCGATACATTCTTCGGCACTGTTAATTTGACAATCTGAAATGTAATCTTACGTCTAACATCAGAAGGGTGAAATTTGTTCGTTTGTCAATCTCAATAAGCCGTGTCCGAGTGGTAGCACCAAGGATTACGAAAAATAAACCAAGCAAATTTGGATGTGGCAGTTTAGTTACGGGTTTGATTTCCTACTTGGAACCGAATGTTCGTACGATTTGCTATTATTTGTTTTAGGGGTTTTGTGTATTTTGTATGTATAAAAAAAAACATTTTCTTTTTTTTTTTTTAACTAGATCTATGTAATAAAGATATAGATAAAGATACATTTATTTGACCAAAACAGGTGGCTACATAGGTACAAAAGTCCTTCAGTATGGGATTTGCGTAGTTCCCTATCCGCAACGCAAAATAGAAGCGCGTACCAAATTGTATGAACAAGCAGACGTGACGATCCTCAACTCCAACCTCAACAGCCTGTATTAGTCCACTGGAGAGATGGGGTGGTGAAAATTCAAATCCAACACCACGATCACGTCTCGTTAATAGCGTCAAATAGACTCACTCTTCTGGGCCTTGATTAGTGAGTTACCTACATCGTTAATTTTACTCCCCAACCTCAACAGTCTATATTCAATATTATCAAATAAGAAATAAGGTAATATTAATTTTCATTTCACTTCATTTTTTTATTTTTTATGTGTCTTGTTGGTCCAATTTCAAGTTGAATCAAAATTCATTTATACCAATTCCGGATAGGAAAATCGATGTTTCGTTTTCGTTGTCGTGCAAAAAGAAGCTCTATAGAGGCTTGCATAAGATTTGCGTTCGGTCGCGGCGTTATAATCGACCCCAACTCCGCCTTTGCCTAACTGGCTCTCTGTGCACCAAAGTGGGAACCGTAAGTGATATGTATTTTAACTTTGATTTTAATTTATTTATAAATAACCTATGGGTTCTTTTTTATGACCTGAAATAAATGATTTATTTACTATAATTATGTATTATTATAACTTTAGGACCCACCAAAGAGCAGCAGTTTCCTGCTGGTATTTTGGAAGCTGCAATCACCAATTCGCCTGCCAAACGTTGAGATTAGCTAGGCAAACGCCTTTGTTTGGGGGAGGTATGATCAGCAGTATTATACTGCTGATCATACTCCGATTCAAAAACCTGGATATTTGTTGTATACAAAGTCGTTACAAAACCTAAGGAATATTGTTGGAAAATATTGAACGACATTGGTTTCATTGAACCTAAACACAGAAGCTCAAAACAATTTGTGGATTTGAAAGTTTTAATTCATAATTTAATTGACCTCTCTTTCGTTTTCGAAGTCAAATTTAAACATTTTTCGCTGCACACGTAAAATGATGCGTTGTTGAAGTGTTTTAGTTTTTAGTGATAACCTTGCTATTAACTTGTGGTTTTATGTTATTGTTATATGATTTTGTTAAGTTTTCACTGATGAATGTCTTTGTTGACATAAAATATCTTGGATTCTGAATTGGAGTATAGACTTAAGAGTTTCGATAATCATTCACTTCACTTCTTCCGCTAGTGGCCAAAAAATTAAAGTGAATTAGAGTCCATTGCACCTTATTTCTTATTTGACATTAATTACTTTTTATCAAGCTGTTTATATAGTAAAAAATGTTACTTGTCTTAGTGCTTATTTGTAAGTCTTAAGAAATTTGTATATTATTCATTTGTTATTTGACTGTAATGTTTACATTGACAGTGTAGGTTGTTTCATATAATTTGTTTATCTCTACGAGTATACTATTAATTTGCTATTTGACTATAATGTTTAAATTTACTATGTAGGTTATTTAATTTAATTATTGTGTACCCAATATGTACCAATACCATTTTTGGCGTGTATGTATATCATCTTATACCAATAAATGAATCTGAATCTGAAATAAACGATTTCACTCTGACTCTGGTCTGAATTAGAACCTTATACATTTTTGTCACGAGGTGCTGGCTTGCCATGACGAGCCGGCTTAGACTTTGCACCACCCCAAATCTTCCCGCGAGTGTCGTGAGAGGCGACTAAGGTATATCCACCGGGGGTCGGACTAAACTACCACCGAACTGCGATACCCAACTCGCATGCCCAACAATGGGGATTATGGCCATGACCCCCCTATAAGATATAAGCCAAAGGGATCATAGGAAGGGCCTGGCGTCCAGTATGGATCATTACAGTTCTGTATTTTGTTGAGGTGCAGTGAGTGATCTAAGCATGATGTCCCTATTTTTAACCGACTTCAAAAAGAGAAAGAGGTTCTTCAAGAGAAGGTTCTGTGTATAGAAACTTTCGTAGTTTGACGAATTCATTATGAATGTAAGCGGGTTAACACCAACGTTTCATTCCTTAATAACACCAACGTTTCATCCCTTAACCTTAACAATTTTCACCCCTAACAAGGTTCGTAGTTAACCCGCTTACATTCATAATAAAGGTTAAAAAATTTAGGTAGTTACAATAGACCCCTTATTTTTGTATGGGAAATGGAAATCCCTAGTGATGTACAGTGTCGATAGAATGGCTTGTCAATATTTTTGTAATAAAACTGAAGTATTTTGATGATGGCAGGAAAAATAGCTTACATTCATAATGAAGGTTCTATGATTTTTTTAATTATTATATATTTTTTAATTCAACTGTATTTTTTTTAATGTTGGTTGCCTTAGTACTTTTGACTGGGTGGTCTGCTTTTCATGATTATTTTTTTATATGACAGCTGGTGGTTCCCGTGTGGTCCTTTTTTTTATTTGGTTCTGACAATGGAATCCATGAAAATCCAAGAAAAAACTATAGAAAATTATGTCGGTTTATAGTTTTTTAAAACAAAATTAATGATCAATCCCATTCTCTATCCACCCGGCTCATACCTGTAGAGCCATGCGTCCGTAGATCTTAGTGAAGCGGTCTATACACGCGGATCGCTGAGTCATGTGCCGTTCGTCGGCCGATAGCATCTCCGTGTTCGTGCATTCGGGGCATTTGAACTTTTTTCTTGGGGTCACCTGAAACGTAGAAAAGTTTTGATAATGCTGGTAATCTAACAGAGTCCACGGTAAGGAGTGTAATAATAATAGTACAAGCCATGTCTATAAAAATTTACAATAAGATCCCCCAAGATATAAAGAAAGAAAATAATTCACATAAATTTAAGCTACTTTTAAAAAAATATTTAATTAAAAACTGTTTTTACTCCTTGCAAGAGTTCTTTGATCTATAAATTTGTATTTAGTGTGGTTATTTGTTTATTATTCCATTTTTTACTAAATTATTATTTTTGTAATTTGAGTTATAAAAAAATATAGTAGCATTTAATTTTGTTGCTGTCATGTTAAATTTAAGTTTACAACTCTTTAATTCTAATTGGTACCTATGTACCTACTATGTTACTAATATAAATATTGTAGTGCCCTAACCGGGTCAAGTTTGAAACTATTTGTACCTATTTACTTCTTACCTAACCCACAACATGGTGTCAATAAACATTTTGAATTTCAATTTGAATTAGTACCTGGGTGACCGGTTTTTTTTTGGTAAATTGTGCTTATTAGAAATTATAGTAGTACTGTTCGCCAATAGATAGCAGGAAGAGTCATATTTTTCAGTTTAATTCTTAAGTTGATTGGGATAAAGTTGAATATTGAAAACACGAATTAAATAGTACTATTATTCGACAATAGATGTCAGGAAGAGTCAATTGATAACGATAAATCTAATTATAAAAACATAATTAAACCAATAAAACTACCTTTTCTGAAAATGAATCCTAGCTAGATCGTTTTATCACCCCCGAAACCCCCGTATACTAAATTTCATGAAAATCGTTGAAGCCGTTTCCGAGATCTGGATTATATACATACTATATATATACACAAGAATTGGTCGTTTAAAGGTATAAGATTCTAGATAAAACCAATAGCACAGCGCTTCTCATTGACATTGCGATCCCTAACACGCACAACCTGCAAAACACCATCGCAGCGAAACTATCAAAGTACGTAGACCTGAAAATGAAATAACTCGAATGTGGCGTCTTCAAAAGGTATCCATTGTTGCAATAGTTTTGTCATCAACCGGCGTTATACCAAAACAGTTATCCCATTCCATAGCATATTTAGATTTGGTAAAGTCCACTTAAATCCTTTTACAGAAGGCTGTTATTTTAAACACAATATGTAGAATAGTAAGAAAATTCCGTCAGAATGAAATAACCGAGCTTCCAAGTGAAGTCTCTTCTTCTGAAGCGCACTTGGCTTAGGCCCGTGCGCTTTGGATTTTTACCACTTTTAATCCGAGAAGATCAGATCTTAACACTATACTAGTAATAATAATGCCCTCCTAGCCGAATTTCGGCCATGGCGGCCAGTCTCAACGAGACAGGTGCGCAGGACTTATTAAAGTGCACAAGTGTCCGCGCAAACACAATAGCATTATCTATCTCGACGACCACTGTGGCGCGGTGGGCGAAAGTCCGCCTGCGATGCAGGAGGTTGCGGGTTCGATTCCCGCCTCGGGACAAATGTGTGTACGGTCTGCAGATATTTGTTCAGGGCGTTCTGAATGTTTTCTATGTATAATAAAAAAATGTCTATCTATGTAGTGTATTGTATTATGTGTATCAGTTATCTAGGCTAGATAATGCTGTGTGAATTGTCCAGCATTATAATTTATAATTATAATTTATAATATTCCCTCACTCATTATCACGTATAAGAGGTGAGATTAACACGTATGCACAAAGAGGACGACGACGCTCGCATTTGCTATAAAAATTGTGTTCCGTCGTATGTTTGAAAGACTGCGCAGAACATTTGTATGTATTCATGCTCAGAGGACGCGAGTTAATAAATCGCTTCCTTTCCTTTATGTTGGAAGATCACACCCCCTTTGATTTATATTTGGGGCTCATATAAAAATTAAGCAGTTTCAGCGTGTTTGATGATAATTGAAACCCACATCGACACAACTTATATTTATACTTTTATTACGTGAAGATATTTTATCGTTTCACGACAGTCATACTAGATGTTTACATTACTTTGTGATGTCTTGAAATAAATGATTATTATTATTATTATTATCTGTTTCTCTTCTTCTTACGGTCCCTATCCCACGCTAGTTGATATCGGTCGATACAACATGTATTTTTCTTTCAATCTGCACTATCAGCCGTCATCTCTGTACTATACACCTTTCTCAGCCATGTCCTCTTTCACATAATCCATCCATCTTATCTGAGGTCTTCTTCTTCTCCCCATAAATCTCCAGACATTATGTATATTCACAACAAAAAAAGTCATAGACGACAATAAATCGTGTTGCCATCCATTGAAAATTTACAACTTTATGTCGTCACGACACAGTGGGAACGCGTCCTTATTCGCTCTGATGTCACAATTGTTACTGTAGTGTACTGTACTGTATTGTACTGTTCTGTACCGTATATGTATTTTCTTTATTAATTAAAACTTATTCTAATCTTATTTCTAGGACACTAAACCAGGTATATGGTTTGTCTAGTGTCTACAGTTTCAGGGTGTTTGTGTCGTGGCGTACTGTACTGTACTGCACTAAAGTGTACTGTACTGTGTATCTGTACCTTAATAGGCGGTTTCCTGGTAACATTGGCGACTAGAAAGTTCATAGCGATATCTTCGCAGTTGAAGTTGTCGTCCACCCAGCGCCTGATTTCTGCCGGCATCTTGTGCGTGTAGTACCACGACCAGAGTTTGTGGTGGAAGGCTGCCCCTGTTAGCACCTGGAAAATTAAAAAAAAAAATTAAATTTGTTTTAAAAAACTATAAACCGACTTAAATTTTTTGTAGGTTTTTCATGAATTTTTCAGTCAAAATTTCTGAGGTAACTAACATAAGTCGAATTGATAACCTCCTCCTTTTTTTGAAATCGGTTAAAAATACATTCTGTGTATAGTGAAGCAATAATTGTCTTAGTGAGATAGTATGTCAGAGGATACGTGCGAGCCTCAGCGCCCAAATGTTTCTGAAAATCGCGATAGGCAGATATTGATTTATAAGTAAGTCTATCAAAACTTGATAGCTATTTTCGGGAAGTAGGTGTTTTAGCAGACAATAACTTTTTTGTTTTCAGTGGTTAGCATCCAAAAGCTTTTTTCCGAGACAAAGCAAATTTAAGGAATATTCTGAGGTAGATATTGTCTTAACGTCAAAAACTTTGATGTGAGAACGAAGAAGCATTTAAAACTGAGTAGCTAAGTATGACATTGACATATTTATTTGGCGAGCAAACTTTATAATGTGTCTAAGTTATTTTGGTTTCTCATAGAAGAAGAGGCTTAGAAAGAAAATAGAGAAACGAGATGTATCCAAAAATAATGCGACAAATTAGCCTCAATATCCTATTCGTATACGTGAGCTTGTGTGCGTAAAAGCACTGAAATTATATTATATGCTTGTCAACTCAAACATAGATTCGATAGTGGCTTTAAAATCAAGAAAATACTTGTTTGACACTACCCCTTGTCATAGCAAGGGATAGAGTCAAACAAATATGTTCTATTTTACTATAGAAACTTTCGTAATTTGACGAATTCACTATGAATGTAAGCGGGTTAACACCCGACACAGTAGATAACTCTCACACCCTGCAGCATACAAGCAGCGCACCCCCCACCACCCCCACCCGGCGGGCACGTCACGCGCTCAACGCGTATGCGGTACACGCGCGTCTGGAACCGCACTCGCCCTGAAGATGGATGTCCCTCGTTAAGGGATGAAACGTTGGTTTTAAATAATAATTATAATGCTGGACAATTCACACAGCATTATCTAGCCCCAAGCTAAGCAGAGCTTGTGTTATGGGTACTAGATAACTGATATACATAATACAATACACTACATAGATAGATATTTTTTATTATACATAGAAAAACATCCAGAACGCCCTGAACAAATGTCTGCAGATCGTACACACATTTGTCCCGAGGCGGGAATCGAACCCGCAACCTCCTGCGTCGCAGGCAGACCTTCGCCCACCGCGCCACAGAGGTCGTTTTATTCCAACACAAACAAGGTTCGTAGTTAACCCGCTTACATTCATAATGAAATATTTTCTAAGCGTTTTTACTCAATGTATTTACCTATACCCGATAAATTTTATGAATAATTGCAAAAAAGGTATACAACCCTGCCGTATTTAACCCTAAATTGACTTTCCTGTTCTTTAACTTTTACACCGAAAAATGAATTAAAAAAAAATGTATAACTTAATCTCTTTAATAATTTAATCATAATCTCAACACCAAGCACGTGTATTTAATTTGTTTTTGTTCGAATTAGTAACATAGTTTGAAATTTTAATTCTAGTATATTTAATAGCATAAAAACCACACCTTTCGCGCACAATTTCAAAAGCTATTGAATTTTTGAAGTGAAAACTTCTTTAGCGGCGTTGTTGTGCACTTTTTTTGACATGGGTAATAAATGGTAAACTTTCGTCAGGGTCACGTGATGCTGATCTAACATGATAGATCAACGTGAACGTGGTGACGTTACACGCTTGCATTACTGTAATTTTAAATTGTGTACTACATTGTAAGCTAGCAGCCTACTTAGATGAGCTTTCAAAAGTTCAAAAGTTACAGCTACCTGTGTAAATAGTTCACTAAGTTGAATAAAGATGTCGCTAGTTCTGGGAGCAACACAGAATCCACAGCGTCAGTTGAGATGACCTTACATAGTAGTAGAGAAGTGTCGCCGCAGGCTAACAGATGGCGCCGTTCAAAGTATTTATTATCGCAAAGAACAAAGTTAGCACTTGTGGTGCCTTAGTACATCGGAAGAATGTGCATGTAGGTTTCACTTCTCTGCCGGCACTCTGAATGCAACCCCTTGTATTTTTTAAGTACCCACTAACGACATAGGTCATTAGACGAGATAAGTAGGTCCAAAGACCGGCTAAGTCAATGAAACATTTGGTATGCCATTCTTTTAGCTTGATCAGCCGTATCCAGAGAAACTGATTGTTCATTTCGTTTGTAGTTTAGCAGTGGATATCTTAAAAGGACATTCCTCTTCAGAACTCCCCTCTTCACTTAAAACTAATAAGGTTAACTTCTTATATAATATAATTATAGTGCTCTCACTGACATTTTAGTGTTGAAAGTGAAAATAAAGATAAAGATACATTTATTTGGCCAAAACAGGTGACTACATAGGTACAATAGCTATAATTAAGGTAGGCTATACATAGGTAGGAGGCCTACGCCAAAAACGGCGACTACTTACATAAATAAATGTTTGTATATAGATGTACATAAGTAGGTAAACAAGAAGTAGAAATAAAGGGCTATTTAAAAAAAAATAATACATAGATAGGTGCATACAGATGTTAACGACTGTGGCCAAAAAGGGTCAAACTCAGCTCTGTGCTGAACCACTCGTGTGCGCGGATCAGCGATGGTTTTCAGTTTGATCCTGAAATTAGTGATATCACGAACACGAAAAAGAGAGCATTTCAAAACAAAAACAACATAGAGTGGTGTCCAAGGATAATAATAACTATAGGAACATAATAATACAATGCAGTAAAATAAGCTATTTTAAGTACTATGTACGTGCTACGTAATACTAATATTCAGTATTATTACACAAAGTAAAACAAGTTGATGTCTTGATTGCAGATTGGCTTAATAAAAAATAGGAATTTAGAAAAAAGTTTAAATATAAAGGTGATACTGAAAATGCATCGTCTCCTCGCTCTAACCGATATATTGTTCTGTGGCTCTAGGTAAAATTTGTGTTTAGACGTGAGAGCTACTCTATCCCACATACCTCTATCACACTAATATTATAAATGCGAAAGTTTGTATGGATGGATGGATGTTTGTTACCTCTTCACGCCAAAACTACTGAACGGATCTGGCTGAAATTTTGCATACAGGTAATTATATTTAACTAATGCTGGAATAACATAGGCTACTTTTTATCCCGTTTATCTGTTCCCGTGGGATAAAAATCACGTTTAAACGTTTCCATAGGAATAACGCGTGCGAAGCCGCGGGGCGCAGCTAGTATTCTTATATGGCTTTAAGAACATTTGTGTTTAGACGTAAGGGTACTCTACCCCAGATACCTCAATATTGTTCCGTGACACTAAGTAACATTTGTGTTTAGACGTAAGGGTACTCTACCCCAGATACCTCTATACTCATTACGGATGTAAGCGGGTTAACTACGAACCTTATTTGTGTTGGAAGAACACCAACCGCTTACATCCGTAATGAATTCATCAAACTACGATAGTTTTTATAATAAAATACCTCTATATTGTTCTGTGGCTCTAAGTAAAATTTGTGTTTAGACGTGAGGGGTACTCTACCTCACACACCTCTATATTGTTCTGTATGATAAGAAACTTTGATATAGTGCACAAGATACCTAATTAAATAATAAATAATGCTGGACAAGTCACACAGCATTATCTAGCCCCAAACTAAGCAGAGCTTGTGTTATGGGTACTAGATAACTGATATACAAAATACAATACACTACATAGTTAGATATTTTTTATTATACATAGAAAACATCCAGATCGCCCTGAACAAATATCTGCAGATCGTACAAATATTTGTCCCGAGGCGGGAATCGAACCCGCAACCTCTTGCGTCGCAGGCGGACCTTCGCCCACCGCGCCACAGAGGTCGTCAATTAGTTAAAAGGTTCAAAGAAAGATCTGTTAAAACGCCATAATCACGTAAGAGCGGTTGTATGAAAAGTACGTCGGGTTGGCCGCTCTTAATAAAATGACTGTCTATCTATATATCTTTACTGCAAACGAAAATAACAATCAAATAATAGAAAAAAATTAAAACTAGTAGTAACAAGTATAACAGTTGAGCTAACTGCAGACTGTTGCAAACAATCTACAGGTAGCTTAACTGATCCATTATCAATACCAGTCGGAAGCGTACCCAAGACGCTGCTGGCTGCATTGCCTCGCTACTGATTCGCTGCGCCAGATACAGCGAGTGAAAGTGGCGCCTCTACCTATTTTATTCTATTACTAGCTTTTGCCTGCGGCTTCGCACGCTCTATTCAAGTAGCCTACATCCGTCCCTGGGATACAGTTTACCCCCCTGCCAAATTTCATCAAGATTTGTTCAGCCGAGAACGGGATAAAAAGTATCCTATGTCCGTCTCCTGGTTCTAAGCTACCCGCTAATTTTCAGCCAAATCGGTTCAGCCGTTCTTGAGTTATAAATAGTGTTACTACTTTCTTTTATAAATATAGATTACGAAAACACAAGAAGTTCTAAAAATCCATCGTACAGTTTGTGGTATCATACGATGGATTTTTAAAATTTCTCATGTTAAACGTAGTAATATGATAAAATAGGTGGGGCTGTCAGAATGGCCTTAAAAGTTAAGACGGTATTGGACAAATCACAGCAAAGTAATTAACGAATACATCAAATCGAAGCGAGCATTTGGAAGACCTCTAAAAGGGTTCTAGTCTAGACGCCTAGTCAAGTTACAACGAACCCATTTTCATTACAGATTCATATAAGGTTCTTGAAGGACGACAGACAGACGATAGTAAAAGGATGCCGCTTGTTACTTTTTACCCGATTACCAACGGAGGAGGGTTATGATGTTCGCATTGGCACCCTATGTTTATAATAGAAAGCGGGAATGTCGTACCTACTTATCTCAAAATTTGGGCTAAATTACTTTCAGCTTGATTGTTGATCAACAAAAAAAAAACCACGTGAAACGGTCTATGGGGGACACAGTATCGCTCACGTCCGTTGGTGTTGACCCCTGTTACCCCTGTTACCCTACACTGGGTGGTGCTAAGAGCGGTACCCTCTGGTGGTAGGCTTCGGCCGTGGCTTGTCACCACCCTCCGGACTGGGCCAGTCCGTGAAGCAACTCTGTTGTGTTTAGGAATGTGGTCCAGAGTAGCCATCTTCTAGACCTTCGTGATACATCGTCGGCCGCATCTTCGCTTTCCATCAGACGAAATTGCGGTCAAACGAAAGTCTATTTCAGATCAAAAAAAAATTATGTCTCGTCTTTCTACGATTAAAAGAAATTATGATACGCACATATTTTTCCTAGTTTTTGTATTGCTCACACGACTATTTGTTGTAAATAAAGAAAAAATCGCAACTACAATAGATACGACAATACGTCGGATTTATAAAATAGTTACAACATTATTTTTCTATTACGGACATTGATTTAAAAGAGACAGCATTTCAGTCGCCCGAAAATTTTTATGTTACCAAAGATACATCAATATGCTTAGAAATGGTGAATGTTTATCGACCAGTTACTACATTTCAAACATTTAATGGAATAGCGAAAATCTTGCTTACAGCATAAGAATAGAGTATTATTTTGTGAAATAATTATCAATAACGCTATTCTAGTCAGACACAACCCCTTCTCCCACTGCGGCGTGTTACCAAGCTATTAAAAAATCAATTGAAGTAGTAACATTCATGAATTGTAACAAGTGACATTAAGATTGATACAAAATATGTTCCAATTTTGAACTATCTATCTTTATTAGATTATGCGTTATGATTTTTTGAAATAGTTTTTTGGCTCTGGTGTGAAATTGGATATTTTGAGATACGACAAAATCGCTTTCTTTCGTCGATATATACGTAACGTATGTAGTAAATTTTTATGTACTACGTAGCGCTGAAACTACTCGTTCTATTTCAACAAATCCAGTATCTACTGCCGTGTGGTGTGCTGCTGGCTTAGTATTTGCACCACCCCAACTCTTCCCGCGGGTGTCGTAGAGGCGACTAAAGGATATCTACCGGGAGCTGGCAGCAGCGCCTCGTGCATAAAAATCTACCATCAAACTGCGATCCCCCACCGCATGAGATTGTGTGGGGATTATGGGTATAACCAACGTGGGGATTATGGGTAAAACCCCATGAGATAACAACCAACGTGGGGATTATGGGTGTTCGGTCTTTGCTCAAATAAACATAGGGTAGATAACTTAGTGAGACTACCAGCCGGTTTCGCCTACCCTCTGCTTGGAAATCGGCGAATGAACTGGATGTGACGTGTGCCGCCGGCGATATAAAAAAAACACCGAGTGCGCTTTTTTCATCGACCTGTTCCGCCCCGACCGCCGCACAAGCCGGACGTTAATACGTAAATCTTGGAAAACTGAATATCGAATCAATTCTCATCATTATTTGTGTTGCCGTGCAATAACCTACGAAAAACATTACAAACACTCGCGAGTGGAGTTTTAATCCTGTGTCCCTATATATCTGCGTTCTGGAAGCTGGATCCGTGCATGGCTTGGAGAATTCAGGTCAGTGGTCAAGCTATTTTATCTACCCTGTGTAACGAGCAAAGATCTATCCTTTTCTTTAATATTTCGCCTAGGTACTGGTACAGCATTCGATCAATTCACTCAAAATCTCTGGTCCTTCGATTTATATATTTTATTACTAGCGTCCTATTCAGACTCCACATTTTGGTACTTCGAGCCTGGATTATAATATTTTAAATTGATTTTCGTAAAATCATCCATATTTGGTGCGATATTCTTACGTTATTTTGTCATAATTACCACGTTGGTAATTCACTTTGCGAGACGCCATTTTGAACAGCGACAAAGACGTTACGTACCGTGTGCGTAACGATTTTTCAAATTAAATTCACAAGCCGTGCTTGTTCTATTTTTAACTTGATTCTACTTTAACTTAATTTTACTTTATATTTTTACCGAGGCATTTCCCCTATTAGTCTTTACGCTTCCTTAAAATGTCTACCGACATGGAAAAGGCTCCATCGAAGAAAGAGCTAGAAGCTGTTAGGAATTTAAACAAATCAATAGCTAAAAAACAACGATTGTTTTCGCAAATGCAGCAGGTTTATGATTTGTCGAAAAAACTTGATAATCAACCAAGCATAAAAGATATGTTTCTTTTGCGTGCCTCAGAGGTACAATCATTGCGGGAATCTTTTGAAGCAACTTGCTTAGATGTTTATGAACTGCAATTGATAATAAATCCCGAAACGCAATTCTCTGAGAACGACCTAAAAAGCTTTGATGACTTATTCTTTCATGTAAAATTGTGTGCCGGCAAATACAATATGGCCGACGTGTCGTCAAGTGCCACGAATAAAAATCACAATGTTGAAATTCGTCCGCGTTTGCCCAAACTAGAGTTATTTACATTCGATGGCAATATTGAGAGTTTCACTACATTTTATGAAACATTTTGTTCTTTGGTGCACAATCAAACCGGAATTTCAAACATAGATAAATTTCATTACCTGTTGTCATGCACAAAAGGTTCCGCGCTTAGCATCGTAAAAAGTATACCTATAACCGCGAGTAACTACGAGGTAGTCTGGCAATCCTTATTGGATAAATATCAGGATAATAGAATGCTTGTGGGTAAATACCTAGATAAGATGCTCAACTTTCCCGCGCTAAAATCAGAGTCTCCTACAAACTTAAACAATTTTATCGAAACTTTTGATCACTCGTACCGAGCTATAAACGCCCTAAACATTGAGCACCTATCTAGCTATGTACTGTGCCACATTGCTTTGAGAGGATTAGATCCAAGTACAAGAAAAACCTTTGAACAAACTCTAGATCAAACGACCATACCTACCTATGAACAGCTGATGTCCCATGTGCACAATCAGATAAAAATCTTAGAGCATTCACAGTCTTATTCTAGTCCCACTATCTCGCATAATAAAAATTCTGCGTCAAACAATCAAAACCGTAAACCAAGTGATAACAACAATAGAAAGGTATTTGCTTCGCAAACGCAATCGAAAGACATTAAATTCACTTGTTGTCATTGTGACAAAAATCATATGATTTTTCGCTGTGTGCAATTCCGTGAATTATCTCCTGCGCAAAGAATCAGCCGTGCTGATGAATTGAAACTATGTCACAACTGTCTCAAGAAAAATCATTCGACTTCCGACTGCCGAAGTGAATACAAATGTTTTACATGTAATCAACGTCATCATGCATTACTGCACATTGACTCGGAAATCAAACCCACTACCTCGCGAGCCGTGCCCGCCAACTGTAGCAGTGTTGAGCCGATAAATGCTTGCACAGCGCATGACACCAACGTAAACAAACACCATACGGTATTATTAGGTACAGCCATAGTCAATGTGAGTGACTCACTCGGGCACTCGCATGCTTGTCGCGTTCTTATCGACTCAGGCGCCCAGTCAAACTTCATAACCTTGAATTGCTTAGAGCGGCTAGGGTTGGCACGTCAAAGATGCCCGTTCAATATTGTAGGTTTGGGTGGAAACGCAGTAAAGAACTTCGGCATGACATCATGCACGATTTCACCTCGGTATTGTGATAAGCCTACTTTAAAAATTGATGCAATTATTTTACAAAAAATTACTTCGGACTTGCCTACGGTAGAAATTTCGGATGAAATATCCAAACAATATAAAAATCTTTCATTAGCAGATCCTTACTTCTATAAAAGGTCACCTGTGGACATCATACTCGCAGGTGATGTATTTCCTCATATTTATGATGGAAATAAAATAACAATAAGTTCCACATTACCCACTGCGCTAAGTAGCATCTTTGGGTACGTATTGTGTGGCAAAATTGAAGTACCGTGTACTTCTGATGATGTCGCTAATATTGCAACGTCTTGCAATTTAGTGTCGTACACTAATGACAGCGACACCATCAACAATCGGTTAAAATCATTTTGGGAAATAGAGGAGGCGCCGTGCGACATCCCTATGAACCCACTCGATAAATTAGCCGACGAGATTTATTCTGAGCGTCATTATAGGGACGAGACTGGTAGGTACGTTTCACCTATCCTACTGGACCCTAATCATACTCCTCTTGGCGAATCTTATAACCACGCCGTGCGTCGGTTACAGCACTTAGAGCGCCGATTTACTCGTTCCCCCGAGTTGCGTGAACCCTACGTAGAATTTATGCGCGAATACGAGCAGATGGGGCATATGCAACTATACACCGGTACAGAACCAAGTAGGTACATTATACCACACCACTGTGTGGTGAAAAGCTCTAGTACAACTACTCCCGTGCGAGTAGTATTTGATGGCTCAGCAGCAACATCTAACGGAGTATCATTAAATGATAACCTACTTACGGGCAAAAAACTTCACCATGATATTTTAAAAATCATTTTTAATTTCCGCTTGTATCCCATTTGTTTTACTGCTGACATAGCCAAATTCTACAGGATGGTTCATATCAATCCTGCTGAGCGCTGTTATCAGCATATTTTGTGGCGGGAAAAACCAACTGATAAAATTAATACATATGAGCTTGTGACGAATACCTACGGCCTGCGCTCATCTGGGTATGTAGCAGTACGCTCCCTACAGCAACTAGCCGCTGATGAAGGTGCACGCTATCCTCGCGCTGCTGAGATACTTATGAATGGTTTTTTTGTAGACGACCTGCTATGGTCGACGCAAGACCTTAACGAAGCCTGTACGTTACAGGATGAGCTCGTAGCTCTGTTAAAGCTTGGTGGCTTTGACCTTCGTAAATGGGCAAGCAATGACCCCGAGTTGCTTGCAAGGATTGACGCAGACCAAGCAGTCGCTATAAACTTTACTGACGACACCGTGTGCTCGTCACTAAAAGTATTGGGCCTAAAGTGGCTACCTATCGATGATTGTTTTTCGTTCGATTATAATATGACGGATAATACCTATACGAAGCGGTCCGTACTAAAGTTGCTTGCTAGCATTTTTGATCCTGTAGGATTTTTATCCCCATGTACTTTTTTGGCAAAATGCATAATGCAAGATTTGTGGAAATTAAGCCTTGGCTGGGATGATCCGCTTCCTTCCGACTTACGCGATAAGTGGTCTTCATTTATCACTTCATTGTCTTGCCTCTCATCACTAAAAATTGAGCGACACATGCTTATACCTAAATTTTGTGATGTGCACCTAGTTGCATTTTGCGACGCATCAACCCGTGGTTATGCTTCAGTAATTTATTTACGCAGTGTTAATCAAAACAATGAGGTGAAGACCCGTTTGCTTATCAGTAAAAGCAAGGTCTCTCCGATAAAGCCACTTTCGATCCCAAGGAGCGAATTGATGTCTGCTGTGTTGCTTTCTAAGCTGGTTTTATTTGTCAAACAAAACATTCAAAATATTTCATATAAAATTACAGCATTGACGGATTCAAGTGTAGCGCTAGCTTGGTTGCAAACCCCTCCCTACAAACTAAAAACATTTGTTTCAAGTCGTGTCGCTCAGATAGTGGAGGTAGTTCCGTCAAACTGCTGGTTTCATGTACGAAGTGAGAACAATGCCGCTGACCTATGCTCACGCGGCGCATTACCTACTCAGATCGTAGCTGAGTATGAGCGTTGGTCGAGCGGCCCAGCGTGGCTTAAGGATGACGTTCATCTGTGGCCGATTAGTACATTTTACGTTACTGAAAAAACGGATATTTTAGAACTTAAGACCAGTACTGATACATTCAATTTCACTTCTCATAAAATAGAAAATGAAAACTTAGGCGCTATATTTGAAAAATTTTCATCGCTTAATAAATTGCAACGCGTCATTGCTTGGTGTTTGCGATTTGTAAAAAACTGCAAAGCATCTCAACGTTCTGTCGGCCCGTTATCAACTCATGAGTTAAAAGCGTCCCATGACCTTCTAATAAAAACAACACAACAACAATACTTTTCTAGCGAAATGAATAACATTAAAAATAATAAATTTGTTCCTTCTCTAAGGAAGCTTTCACCCTTCGTGGATGCGCATGATTCCCTCAGGGTGGGGGGTAGGATCAGTGAAGCTGACCTACCCTACAACAGTAAGCATCCCTTATTGTTGCCTAAAAAATGTCATTTAACAATTTTAGTAATTGAACATTATCACAAAATGTACCTACACGTGGGACCTCGTTCCCTACAAGGAATCTTGTGCAAGCGATATTGGATCTTATCAGCACGCAGTATGATTCGAAGTGTGTTGTCTAAATGCATCACTTGTTTTAAATGTCGCCCTACGTCAATACAGCCCGTAATGAGTACGTTACCTAGTGAACGATTAAAAATTAACAAAGTGTTCAATGATGTTGGCTGCGACCTAGGTGGTCCATTGCACATAAAGGCCAGTTTAAATCGTAATGCAAAAATTCTTAAATGTTACATGTGTCTTTTTGTGTGTTTTTCCACAAAGGCTGTTCACATTGAAGTTCTTAGCGATCTATCAGCTGATTGTTTTCTCGCCTCGCTTGATAGGTTCGTGGCGCGACGCGGCTTATGTTCTTGTCTACATTCGGATAACGGAACGAATTTTGTCGCCGCTGCGAAACACTTAAAAGACGTTTGCAAATTTTTCAACGTTAATAATAATATAATTTCTGAGGGTTGCTCAAAACGTTCTATTGAGTGGAAAAATATTCCACCAACGGCAGCTTCAATGGGCGGATTGTGGGAAGCTGGCATAAAATCTGCCAAGCATCACCTACTCCGTGCAGTAGGCGAAAGGGCACTAACCTTTGAAGAGCTCACTACTGTCTTCTGTAAAATTGAAGCGGTCATGAATTCGCGGCCCCTTTGCCCCTTATCTGATAACCCTAATGAGTTTGATGTTTTAACACCGGCTCATTTTTTGGTAGGACAAAGTCTTCTTGCCGTGCCTGAATACGATTTTGATGACGTAGATATGAATCGCCTGTCACGTTGGCAGTGCTTGCAAAAAATCTCTCAAACGTTTTGGAAGAAATGGTCTAACGACTATTTGCATACCTTGCAACAAAGAACAAAGTGGTTCGCATCTCCTCCCAATTTAAAAATCGGTGACTTAGTTCTTATCAAATCCGAGTTAACTCGTCCGCTGAACTGGGCTCGCGCTAAAGTGGAACAACTTCACGAAGGTCCAGATAAAATAGTTCGAGTTGTTACTTTGAGGACGCAAAAGGGACTTATAAAAAGACCGGTTAACAAGCTGTGTCCTCTACCTTATACAAATTAAATTTAGCTTTCATATGTCATTCATAAACCTGCTTAACATTTTATTTGAGTAGGTTCATATAATAATCAAAGCTTAACTAACTTAACGTAATAAAATGTATCTATATGTATTAAAATTTGTTAAAATTATATTCTATCTGCCCTATAATGGACACATTCCTTCTTTCAACCTTATAATGCTGTACCAATTAACTGTTGGGCAGGTACATTAAGGTTAGGGAAATTATCATGATAATTTCTGTGGGGGGTATGTTCGGTCTTTGCTCAAATAAACATAGGGTAGATAACTTAGTGAGACTACCAGCCGGTTTCGCCTACCCTCTGCTTGGAAATCGGCGAATGAACTGGATGTGACGTGTGCCGCCGGCGATATAAAAAAAACACCGAGTGCGCTTTTTTCATCGACCTGTTCCGCCCCGACCGCCGCACAAGCCGGACGTTAATACGTAAATCTTGGAAAACTGAATATCGAATCAATTCTCATCATTATTTGTGTTGCCGTGCAATAACCTACGAAAAACATTACAAACACTCGCGAGTGGAGTTTTAATCCTGTGTCCCTATATATCTGCGTTCTGGAAGCTGGATCCGTGCATGGCTTGGAGAATTCAGGTCAGTGGTCAAGCTATTTTATCTACCCTGTGTAACGAGCAAAGATCTATCCTTTTCTTTAATATTTCGCCTAGGTACTGGTACAGCATTAGATCAATTCACTCAAAATCTCTGGTCCTTCGATTTATATATTTTATTACTAGCGTCCTATTCAGACTCCACAATGGGTAAAACCCCATGAGATAACAACCAACGTGGGGATTATGGGTAAAACCCCATGAGATAACAACCAACGTGGGGATTATGGGTAAAACCCCATGAGATAACAACCAACGTGGGGATTATGGGTAAAACCCCATGAGATAACACCCAACAAGGCGCTTATCAGGGATAGACCTTCGTTCAGAATTGGGCCAATATAGGCTGTTGAGATTTAGAAAAGATCGATTGATTCGTCTCAAATTGAGACGAATCACAATACCCCGATGGTTAAAGGGACGTCAGACTATATTAACGTTTTAAAAAGATAGCGGGGTCAACGAGAAAGTAAGGCTCAATTTTATTGTTAAAATAATAAGCAAAATCAGTGGGTTATTTCGGAAGCTTCGATCTATTAGCTAGTCACCACGCGTAGTTAACACGGAAACCGCAGAGGTTCATTCACCTAATGCGAAGTTTGGATGTTTGTTACTCCAAAACGAATAATAAATATAGCGGACATTACCCCCCATTAGATAAACGCCAACAAGATGCTTATCAGTGGGAGGCCTGCGTCCAGCAGTGGACCAATACAGGCTGTCGAGGTTGAGGAATAATAAATCTAGCAGATTTTTAACCAACTTCAAAAATAGGAGGAGGTTCTCAATTCGTCTGAAAAGTTTCCACACAACGCTTGCGAAGGCGCGGGTAGAAACAAGTAAATAATAAATTGAATAGTAGCGTTCGTTTTAATGGCTTCTAATAAAGTGTTTTGAGAAGTCGTGATTTGTGTTGGCATGGAGACCTCAATTGGGGCAATCGAGTGGCGACGCGTCACGTTTTAAAATCCATTGCCTTGGGAACTGGATTTATAACATTGGTGTAGCTCTGGTGAGTATTATACATTGACCGATGATTGGTTAGGGAATTTTCAAAAGGGTATCGGTGGGTTGAATTTTTAAGTACCTCATGGGTATTGTTGGTTGGGATTTAAATAATTAAATATGGTTGGATAATTCACACAGCATCATCTAGCCCCGAGCTAAACAGAGCTTGTGTTTTGGGTGTAGATAAATTATGTTCTAAATACATTGTATACATTGCTCTAACATAGACAGTTAATTAGTAAATTAAATCATACTAATATTATAATGCGAAAATTTGAATGTATGGATATTTGTTACCTCTTTATGCCAAAACTACTGAACGGATCGGGCTGAAATTTTGCATACAGATAAATCGACAAAAAAAATACGTGCTCAATCAGAATTTTATAGTCGTCAGGCCTATTCTAGGCCTGGAATAATAGCCGCGGGCAGAAATTAGTCTAAAATAAATTAGTTTATAATACTAAACTATACACAGATATCTAGATATTTCCTATTGTACATAGAAAACACTGAAAACACGCGGAACGAACATCTGCTGATCGTACAATTATTGGTCACGAGGCGGGAATAGAACCCGCAACCTTCTGTGTCGCAGGCGTACCTTGCCGCTGCTCAGGATTGACCCAAATAAGTAAGAAGTACTTCACTTCGAATCAATATTTAAACGAATCAAAGGCAGCTAGCATTTGATACGTTTAAATATTGATTTGAAATGTTGGTAGTTAATATCATACTATGTTATGAATATTTCTCATAGGTTTTTGTTGCTAATGTGGCAAGTTGTTGCATGCATACTTTACCTACCCAATTAGTATTATATTAAGTATATCAGTTATCTAGTACCCGTAACACAAGCTATAGCTTGGGGCTAGATAAAGCTGTGTGAATTGTCAACATTATTAATTTAATTGCCTTATCGAGTGCGAAAAGTAGGATCCGAAATGTATAAAGACAACATTTTTTTAATCTTATTTAGATTTTTGGTTCATCGTTAAGTGATGAGACCAATATGTATAAGCGAACAAGTAAAAAAGCTAAGACAGCGATAGACGTATAAAACTAAATCATAAAGGTTACGATTTTGCGTTTTGACTCCGTAATCCTGAAATTGGGTTGAATTAACTCGCCTAAGTAGTTTATTTCGTACTGATTCGGACGGCCATCACATCGCATCACTCTCTGTTCTATATTAGCATTACACCAATTGCCTCATTTAACAGTGTTAGATGCACGCGCCCTAATCACCACGATAAGAAAACAGATTGGTCATCGTAGCAGAGGTGTTAAACAGGTAGGTTCCCTTAGTCGGTTCTTATGCTATCCACGGGCTCAGTTGATGGGGTTGATTCTTACGCGCCGCGACAATACGTTACCAACCTTTAAGTGTTACAAACTGTACAATATTCCATCGAGCTCATCAATCGGTAATTCACATCGCATCACTCTCGGCTCTATAATACCATTACATCAATTGGCTCATTGAATTAGATGCGCTTACGCCTAAATCACCATGCCACCGCTTAGCAAGTGGAAAGGTAGTTCATAAGTTCATATTTATAATGTAACAGCCATGTTTGAAATATGGCTGTCGGGTGTGCCTGTACTTAATAAATAAATAAATAAATAAGATCCTCGAGCTGATCCTCGGGCTGGTTATATTGATAGACACGATGCAGTTCTACGTTCTACCCTTCAAGTGATTTGTACAAACTGTACAAAGCTCCATCGAGCTCATCAAACGGTATATCACATCGCATCACTCTCGGCTCTATGATAGCATTACATCAATTGGCTCATAGAATTAGATGCGCACACGCCTAAATATCCATGCCAGAATATCTACGCTTAGCAAGTGGAAAGGAAGTTCATAAGATCCTGGAGCTGATTGGATTGATTGACACGATGCAGTTCTACCCTTCAAGTGATTTGTACAAACTGTACAAAGCTTCATTGACGACCTCTGTATGCGCGGTGGGCGAAGGTTTGGCGACAATATGTATGTAGTGTATTGTATTATGTATATCAGTTATCAAGTACCCATAACACAAGCTTTGCTTAGCTTGGCTAGATAATGCTGTGTGAATTTTCCAGCATTATTTATTTATTTATTGAGCTCATCAAACAGTATATCGCATCGCATCACTCTCGGCTCTATGAACGCATTACATCAATTGGCTCATTGAATTAGATGCGCTTACGACTAAATCACCATGCCACCGCTTAGCAAGTGGAAAGGTAGTTCATAAGTTCATATTTATAATGTAACCCGTATACTTAAGTTTGAAATATAGCTGTTTGTTGTGCCTGTACTTAATAAATAAATAAATAAATAAGATCCTCGAGCTGATCCTCGGGCTGGATGTATTGATAGACACGATGCAGTTCTACCCTTCAAGTGATTTGTACAAACTTTACAAAGCTCCATCGAGCTCATCAAACGGTATATCACATCGCATCACTCTCGGCTCTATTGGACGCATTACATCAATTGGCTCATTGAATTAGATGCGCGCACGCCTAACCAGTCTGTGTGTTGTGTAGCAAGGACGTGGCGCAGTGGAGTTAGTTCAGTACGGCAATATCGACAATCATTAATTGTTTGTACCTATTGTTGTGGACAATGGCCTCTTTACAGCAGCAAATAATATTATAATATAATATTTTTCTTTAGTTTACTTTGACAAAGCCCATATACAGCTCTTTTGACATTAATCTTATTTTTGTTATTAATTTAATTTAAATTATTGTTTAACTGACGTTATTATTGTTATTTTAGGACCTTTTACAGTTTCATATAATTTGATAGGAGTATCTGTTAGTTCAAAATTACCGTCTGTCTGTTTTTATTTTATTTTTACTCTCTCCTGCGTACAATCCCTTATGGCGTTTCCTTTAGAAAGTTATTTTGTGTGTTTTGCCTTACAATATTATAATAATTATTAATTATGTGAAATTCAATTATAAGGACATCAAGTGTATGTTTATATGTACGTATGGTGGAATAAATGAAATGAAAATGAAATCTAAGTACATTCACGATGATAGTTATTTTTTGTGAAGTAACATTCTCAGACCAACAAAAAGGGATTCTGATCTTTCTGGTCTGAGGTAACATTATAGTATGTTTGAGGGTTTGTTCAGATCTACGTGGTATTGCTACTCAGAGCGGTAACGGTAAGTTTAGCTTGGGTTTCGCGCGTTCCTCGGTTTTCGTTATTTTATGTTACGTCTGTTACTGCACGTACACTTACTCGGAGTTCGCTACCGCTTTCGGTAAAGAACACTCCGTTGTCGGTGTAAACAGGTCTTTAGTAAACAACATGGGATAAAAAGATGTTATTAAGTAACGTTTCCGTAACATAACACAGAAACAGCAAGTTCTGTGAACATTATTTGCTGCCCGACATGTGTGACGCTAGGTGTGTGTGTGTGTGTGAGTGTTTTTATTAGGTACTAAAAGTTATTCCGTAACTTTTTGGTCGCTTAAGGCGATGACACGACTTACTTTTACTTTAATGACAGGTTAAATGGCGCGACTTTCCACCAAATGGGAATAAGTGGCTGCAAAAAATATAGTTACAGAAGTTTTAAATCAAATATAATGATAGAAACTGCATTATCTAGGTCAAAGTAAACAGAGCTTATTTTACAACGGGATATTTACCATGATTTGAGTTTTGAGTTGCGTTTTATGTACGTAGTTTTATTTCACTGCTTTGGCACAGTTTCATGCGCCGTAATCAAGGAATAACTGAGTTTAGAGTTGAATTTTAGTTAAACTTAACTGAGTTTAGTGTTGAAGATTCTCTCAAACTCCAAGATGGGTACTCTAATGGGAAAACAGACGCAGGAAGTGTGGATATTATGAAAGTAGAATGTACTTTTTTGGTTCCACACTGTGCTAAGTCGACGGATGGTATGTTTTTGTACGTCGCCTAGTCCTATGGTGGAGGGGAGAAGATGGGATAAGGTCGCGCAATGCTTGCGCACAATCACCAAAGTGGTACTTGTAGAACCCTGACAGCTTGGCAACGCGCCGTCTGTGATCGAGGCTTGTAGGCAAGTGAATCATCATCCATCACGACTTTCAATCGAGTCCAGAGCGAACTGGTATTATGCCGAGCCGTCCTAGAGTTTTAACAGAACTTGTGTTGTGGGGACTGTGTGTCAGGAACGCTATACTAAATTGTTTTGTTTTTTAGGTTTTTTTTTAGATATAATTTATTTTTAAGTAGTAAGTAAGTAGTTAGTATGTTAAATACGGGATTGAGATAGCAATGACTCAAAGTCCCTTATGAATATCAATAAAAAAAGTTTGTCAGTTGTAATACTGCATCTTCTTACACTGTGCACCGCCTCAATAGCACAAATGCCAGCCACTACTGTAGGTACTGTGTTAGGTTTGTTTTTGTGATGGCGCCAAAATTCTTGTTTATAAACCGTTGCCAATTTTAGTATAGGTATGATTTAACGTGTGAAACTTAGACTTTCTTAATATAGAAAATTGTGCGTTTGTATAAATACCCACGAGGAACATTTCCTAGTGTAATACATTATGTTATTTTTATTAAAATTTTATTTCGTGGTTCGGTAATTTAAGTTTTTATACTGTAACTTGCTATTTTGTACCTGTGTTCTGTGGAAAAAAAGCGATTCAATTGTTGATAAGAAGTGATAATTATTATGTTCTTAAGGGCGCTTCGAGGTAAATTGCTCAGTTAAGTCTTCACCGTTTTATATATTTCAGTCAAACGAATATATTTAAGGTATGAAACGAATCACGAATATATGTATGACTAAAAAATGTTGGAATTTTTGGAAAATGTTTTGGAAAAATATTAAATTTGTTACAATTTTTACGCAAGTACATAAATGTTTTTTTGGGTTTTTATTATTGTATTGAATCTAATAATAGTTACGAAAATCTATTATTCGATTATTTATAGTTTAAAAGAAAGATCTGATATTGAATGAAGTAGTGGTTTTTTTTATTGATGTTTCTTGTTAACTGTGAGGGTTAAAACCACAGAGATATAATTTATCATAAAACTGCAATATATTGTAAAACGAAATATTTTATCGTGTAGATCAGATATTGGTCATATTTTGTGATTTGTTTCAGTACTTTGTTTATCTTAAATAAGTTTTTTTTTAGTAAAAAAAGGTAAAACTTTATAACGGTGAACACAGAATTAGGCAATTTACCACGGAGCCCCCTTAAGTATATGTATATTGTATACACATACATACATAGTTAAAATTTGTGCTTGATCCGTTCAGTAGTTTTGCCAAGTAAATAAAAATAAATAAATAAATAATGCTGGACAATTCACACAGCATTATCTAGCCCCAAGCTAAGCAGAGCTTGTGTTATGGGTACTAGATGACTGATATACATAATACAATACACTACATGGATAGATGGATTTTTATTATACATAGAGAACATCCAGAACGCCCTGAACAAATGCCTGCAGATCGTACACACATTTGTCCCGAGGCGGGAATCGAACCCGCAACCTCCTGCGTCGTAAGTAACAAACATACATCCAAACTTACACATTTATAAATCTAAGAGTAATAGAAGAATGCAAATCATTCCGATTATCATGCATAGACTAAAAGGTTTACTTAGGCATGATTGACGGGTGTGTAGCGGCAAGGTCATAGGTTCGATTCCCAGAACTGCGTAACTTGTTTATTTAAGCTTGGGTTTCTAGGAATATGTAATTTAGCCAAATAGGTCCCACCTACAAGTGTGTAATATCAATGCGGAGGTTGCGGGTTCGATTGCCTCCATGAGACATTTTTTTTGTATATCGAAACAGTGATGTAAACTTATTCAACACCAGCACAATTAACCTGAGACGCTTACTTGTTGATATATTTATCTATATTTTCAAGTGTAGTTAACTGTCAGCAAAAATTACCACCACTAGGGTGATTTTTCTGTGAAGTGAATAGTTGCCAACCCCGGCTTGCTCGATATCTTTTGTTTTTAACGCAAAGCAAAATAGTTTCAAACTGGATAGGCGTTACGTTTGGCAATGGTACTATAAACACTAAATTAGCTATTGAACTCGATTATTATTGTATTTTAAGTATTTTTGTATTTAAGTTTATGTTATTATTGTAAAATACCTGCACCCCACGGCTTCGCCCCCGTTGGTCCTATGGAATCGTTTAAGGTGATTTATTTCCCACGGGAACTGAATTCTGGGATAAAAAGTACAGCCTATATTGATTCCAGGATTATTATTACCTGTATGCCAAATTTTAGCCCGATCAGTTCAGTAGTTTTGGCGTGAAGTGGTAACAAACTTCCATCCATACAGCCATACAAACTTTCGCATTTATTTATTTATTTTATTTACGTGCTAATTCTGATAGTAAGACGTCTACTTTTTAAACTTTCGCGATTTCTATATCGGGTATTTATCGCGTAGCTTTGTTTTTATTTCCTCTACGTTTTTACCGCGCGTTGCAGCGATCGTAGTCACGGGGCGCCTGATACCCGACAAATATAATCATTAATTAAATTTTTCAAGTGTTGTAACTATCTACGTAACTTGTAATTAGGCGTAAACAAACATGTACTGGTCTATCCAGGAATGTTCTAAATTTTTCATAAAAAAAAATTAAACCTAGCTCTAAGTTTCTCTATTTTTTTTAAGGTTATTTATATCCAAAGGGAACTGATCTATGGTATAAAAAGTAGCTATGTATTCTTCCAGGATTTGAACGACTTGTATATTAATAAATTTCAGCCTAATCCGTTCAGTAGTATTTTGCCTGAAAGAGTAACAAACATCCGGACATTCATACAAACTTTCTCGTTTATAATATTAGTAGGATAACACGAGCGAAGCCGCGAGAGAAAGCTAGTAAGTAAGTAGGTAAGTTAAACAGATATGTTCCTTCTGGGAAATGTGGTGGAATGCAAACAATTAAACTAAAACGTTTCGTTGGGTAATGCCATTAGGGTTCTAAATGGGACAAGTTCTGGACATAAATCGGGTATTGCCTCTGGCTATGTACGGTATGTAATGCGTAATAATTGATTTTGGGACGAATTAGGGTTCCGTGATGGATTTATCGATACGACCTTAATCTAAAACTCGGTTTGTCTGTTAAATTACAAAACGGCAGTGGTAAGGCGATAGATTGTATTCTATGGAAGAGTAGTTACGTTTTAAGTTCTAAGTTTTTTAACAGTAACGAATAGGTTTAGGTAGACGTCAAATAAACAGAATAATAATCCTTTAAAAGCATTCGATTTGAACAAAATTAAAATTTTATTTTATTAATTTACATCAAAAAAATTGTAATCCTAGGAACGCTCAAAAGTAGATGCATGTCTTGCTGATAAGCTAATCAGGTTTAGGACAAGACGCAGTTCATATTTTCTACCCAAATAATTGAATTGAGAAAACCATATAAATGAAGTCGGCTTATAGTTTTTAAAAACAAAAACTATAAGCGGACTTCATTTATATGGTTTTCTCATGTATGTCATTGTCAGAACTAGACCAAATTGAAATGGGAACACCCGGGAAGCACCAGCTTTCAAATAAAAAGAATCATCAAAATCAAATCACCCAGTCAAAATTTCTGTCAGTCTAATTGAGAACCTCCTTCCTTATTTGAAGTCGGTTAAAAACACTTCAATACCTTTCTGTTGCGATTGCTGATATAAAACGGAAAATTACAGTTGTTTAGGAAAAATACATGATCTTTCATCAACGGAAACTATGAAATAATACGGCTTACGTCGTACGCGTAGGTCGTACGCGATAAATACCCGATAAAGTCATTAATTATAATTCAAACTAGGTTTGTGGTAAACCCGCTTCCATTCATAATGGATCCTACATCGCTTTATGGCTTGCAGTCTTGGCCTGGTGATAAAAAGTGTAATGATTATGAATTTCATTTCATTTCTGAATTGTAAAATTGTATTTATTGTGGTGGCAAATAAATGATAACGTCTTTGTCGAATGGAAAATAAGCCCCTGGTCCCCGTGGAAACCCCACTATCCTACTATTCTGTACAACTCCAGACGGTCGTGACGTACCAAGCCTATGGCGTTCACTGAAAACCAGCGCTGGCTGGAGTGGGGGCCATCTTTGGCTTAGAATCTGCTGCGCACATAACTGAGAGAAAGTTTATAGCTTTATTTAGTAGTATAAGTTTTCGTGTACCTTTTCTTTTTTAAGGTTTATAAAAACTATTTTCTTTCGATTCGGTCCGAGAACACTCGCCATACATCGAACCTACGATAGGTCAACACTACAAGACTTTCTGTCCTGAGCTGGTGACAAAGGGTGGGAATCACTATGTATGTGAATAGCACATATCCGAATAAACTAACACCCAGGGTTCAACCATCATAATATCACTGCTGAATATAGACCTCTCCAAATGACGTCATAAATTGCGGTCCTGAGGGCGTAGCCAACCGACATTCGCTATGAAGCACAATAATTTAAAGATTCGTAGGGTAAAATTCGAAACAGATCACGTGCCATATCCAAGGCATATGATAAACCCATACATTTTTGGACTTTTCTACAATAGCTTTCGACAAAGATTGTTACATTGTCTAGGCCCTCCGAGCCGCCTTCATCCATTGACTCCCTGCACCCGCTACGATATCGTCGGTTCATAGAGCGAAAGGTCTTCCCAAACTCCATTTCGCATTGCCTCGTGGTCGAGAAGATCTATATGAGCTGGGAACGATAGTTTCAGCCACCATCTAGCACTCACCATGGATATCTGGTTGGTCCACTCGGAGTGGTATCTCCAGGAGTCAGTAACGTTGTCCCAGACGTGCAGACGACTGGGGAACCCCACTATCCGGTCCGGGAACTCTCGCCACACATCAAACCTGAAACATGAGGGATTTAAACTTATGGATCTATCGCGGTCCACTCCTGATAAGCACATTTATAGGTATTTCTACTGCTGAACATGCCTTTCCAAATAAGGGGGGTTTGTCACAGAAAAGCTGAAGCCGAAGTCGAAGCTGTCAGTTACTAAATGTCCTGCTCCGGTACTTCAGGAGTTGGGCTGCTTAGGGCCTGTTTAGGCAGGGGATAATGCACAACACACGTATGTGAGATGTCCGTGCAGATCTTAGTTCCCACACTTAGAATTAGAAGGGTTTTGTCATCAATCACCATACACCACGCTTGGCAGATCGCTGAACGCTGTGAAGACATTATTTTTCTTATCGGTAATACTTTCGTTTAAACACAATCTCATCTGATGATAAGTGACGATGTGGCTATAATCTATATATAAGACGCCTTTTCACTCTTTTTTTTCGAATGGACTATAATGCTGTTGACCGCAAATGGCCATGACAGCGTTACCGGACTTTTGGCGGGCGTAGCGAACGACACGCACAAGGGCCACCACTACGGTGCGAGCTTCGGCTTGGGCTGTCGCCAGATGCTACGAGAGGGCATGGAGGATACGCCTAAGATGCACGAAAGCACCTGTGGGCGGAAGGAGGGAATTCTCCGACCGGCTGTGACCTATTCACTCTTGTCTTGAAGATACTCAGAAGGAAGGTGTGCCCTTCCTCTGGCAGGATTTGTAGTCGGTACTTACGACAGCCACGCAAGCCTGTAGATGTCGCAAGAACCGAGAGAGATAATAATTGACTCAGTCGAGTTGGAGGGATTGATTCTTACGCCGTGATCGCCTAGCCATTACCAGTGTTCGATAAACCGATCACGTAGGTATTTAGCATCATCAGCAGTTTAACCTAAGTAGGTTACTCGTGCCGCGAGCGCAGACCGGGCGTCTACGGAGGTCAGCGCATCATCAGCAATCAACCAAATTTTCGCGATGGACATGGCCAAAGGTTACTTAGGCATCTCGTCGAATAAAATAGGAATTAGTGGAATTAATTACCAACAAATCAGTGTCCGTTTTATACCAATAACCATTCTACAAACGGGCTGATTCCCTGGTATCCAACAAATACCGTTGAACATCCCGTTAACAGCTTAATTTAACGTTATATGTTAGTCACGGTGTTAACTTACGTTTTAGGGTTGATCCTACCTTAAGAGTGCCATCGGAACCCAATTATTTCCCCTAGGTAGTAGTAATAAATAACAACAAACCATTAAACTTTTCAAAATCGTTCCTAGCGTGGTAGATTGCTGCCTTTACATTTTATAGCCGTGGACTTTTGCTATTAAACAGCGAAACTCCCATAAAAATCGGTTAAGCGGTACAAACTAACAAACTTCGAAAGTACAGGGTGATCCGATAAATGTATGCCAAATCAAATCCTTATTCTTTACTAGTTTGTGCCCACAGCTATGCACGCGTTTTTCTAAGGAAACGTTAAATGGTTATTTCTTTGCCATGGGAACTGATTAAAAGGATAAAAAGTAGCCTATGTTTGATTTGGAATTACCCAAAAATTATAATTAAGTACCTGTTTCAGCCCCATGCGTTCAGATGTTTTGGCTTAATAAAGTAATGACCACCATCCATTCATTTATACAAACTCTCGCATTAATAATGTTAGTATGCTAAATAAATCGCATTTTCGGAAAAGTATTTGTTTTGTTTTCTTCGTGTTATAATCGGAAAACAAATTGTAAATTTGGGTCTATTTTCACGCTTACGAGCAAATTTAAAGCCAAATGCCAAGGCCGCCCTATCTGAGTATAACTTCTAAAGTAATTTAGCGCAAGTTCAGCGTAAGTTTGCTGTTAACGGCCGTAATGTCTTGAATTTCCGTGTTTGTTGGACCAAGTCGTTCAAATCACAGTGTACACCCAAACTTCGAAAGTCACTTAAAACAACTTGAACTAAGTTATTTTTGTTCTGAAGCTAATATTCTGAACCGTATCGAACAAAACACCCTGTAACTTCCACGACTTTCAAAGTCACTTAGCAAACGTTGGAGTTTGCTATTTTAAGGCCCCAATGTCCATTACGTATCGGACCCTATTGCAGGAATCACATTGTACGTTCTAGTTTCAAAAGTCATTCAGCGATCGTTAAAGTTTCCTATTTTAAGAGCGTGATATTGTAATATTCATATTTGGACCGAGTAGTTGGAATCACTCTGTAAGTCTCATGTATGACTTTGAAAGTTCAGTCAAAGTCCAAGTTTAAACTTAGGCCTGCTAATGTCGCTTGGTATTGTTTAGTTTTGAGTCGGTTTGGAAAGGATTAGTTAGTTAGAAGGTCGATCTAAATACGGGCTTTGCTCCTGCTAGATTATGTACCTAATAAATCGTCATCATTATTGAGAAGTTGACCAAATTTTATCTACATACAAACTTTCATCATCATCAACATCAGCTTATATTAGTACACAGGTGGACCTATGTCCAATTGTGGACTAATATGAGCGCCATAGCGCCCTGTCTTTAGCTTGACCCATCCCGCATCTGCCTGCCGTCTTTCGCAGATCGTCATCCCAACTGGCCACAGGGTGTCCTACACTACGTTTGCTTAGTCGCGGTCCTCCACTCAAGAACTCGTTTACCCCAGTGGTTATCGGTTCTTCGCGAGATATGGCCGCCCACTGCCACTTCAGCTTGCTAATTCTTTGAGCTATGTCGATAACTTTGGTTCTATGTCGGATGTATTCGTTAAGACTTTAAACTGGTGGACCAGCCCTAATTCGTCCAAACTTTTGCATTTATAATATTAGTGTGACTATTTTTATTTAAAAACCACACAGTCTATGCAGATTGCAAAGTATAATTATAAATAAATTTTACAGACACGAAAAACTCATCCACCATTACCATCTTTTCAGTCTTAACGAACTAATTTCTGCTTGACAATTCATAATTGTTTTGGTTAGTTATTTTCTAATATTTGCAGTTTTCTAACTGTAAATTGACCGTGTTCCATCGGCAATATCATCGGGGCGAGAGTTTTTATTAATTCGCTCTTTCGCCTGTGGATTTTGTTACACAAGCCCTAGTAAGACCATATTTGCTTGAACGACATCACGCCGGAGCAATCTAGCCCAGGTGTTGTCTGAACAAACTGGGAACAAAAGCGCATGCAAACTTAGCCCTTAAAGTAGTGGCCAACGGCACCGAAATAACTCCTAAATTGGATACATGAAAACCTTTTTTCACCGTAATTACGCTGACAACTTATTTTAAGAGCAAACCTAACTTTGGCGCGCGAAAGGTCAATTTATTCTTCAGCTTTTAACATTTGTGTGCAAATATAATCAGATAAAGTAACGCCTACTTACTTATTTTTTGTTATTATATGATCTCGAAATACTATTCTTTTTAGGTAGTTGTTTATAATTTAATATGTGCCTAAATATTTATTTTAGACCACCTTTGATACACTTTTCTTAAATTCATTGTTTTCCATCAAACCTGGGAGAAATCGCTCCTATGCGATAAGGCGCCCCCATAATAATCAATCTTTTTCATCTTATAAATCTCTTTCTATATCGTATCTACCCCGAAAGCCTTAAACCGGTAATTCAGCCCGTCTTCACGAAAAAAGGGAAAAAGAATGGTAATATAAAACTACCGTCCCATAGCTCTAGTCTCAACATTTTCAAACATATTTGAAAGACATAGCTATTTTAATAATCTTTACTTTTTCATAGAAAATCGTAACATTCTTGTTAAACAACGAAACGGTTCCAGGAAAAATAAATGCATAAACTTAACTTTTTTTTAACCGAATTCAAAAAAAGGATTCTCAATTCGACATGTATTTTTTCATGTTTGTTAACTCATAACTTTTCACTGGGTGGTCCGATTTTCATGGTTTTTTTTATTTGAAAGCTAGTGCTTCCCGTGTGGTTAATTTGGTCCAGTTCTGACAATGGGATCCTTGAAAAAACTATATGATTGAAGTCGGTTAATAGTTTTTTAAAACAAAATAATTTTTTTATATTTGTAATGGCTCTGTTTGTTAAGTCTAATCAATAGCTCTCCCAAAAACCTGCTCATTCGCGGAGCAGACCTAACCTGAGCCGCCTTTGCTCAAACGGAAGCCATTGGCCATTTCACACAGCTCTACACCGTGAAAACTTTTGTGGAATAGCTCCAAAAGTATTTAATAAGTTACCAGCTGCTCAACGTGAGTTAAGCTTAAAATTGCTACTATCATATATTTAACTTTGTTCTAAAAAACTATAAACCGACTTCAATTTTTATAGTTTTTTCATGGATCCTAAATGTCAGAATTGGATTAAATTTAAATGAAACCACACGAGAAGCACTCGCTTTTATATAAAAAAAGAATCATGAAAATCGGACCACCCAGCATAAAGTTCTGAAGCATAAAAAAATACAGTCGAATTGAGAACCTCCCCTTTTTTCCGATCTGCATGTCTATTTGCTATTATTATAATTTTTTGCACAGCAATGCTGTCTAGCTGGTAAGCCATCGCAAGGGAAATTTTAAAATAAGCATACCCATTTATAAACCGTTGTCTGAAAATAAATGATTCGAGTTTCAGATGTATCTTTGTAATTTTGTCTTTCTGTTGTATAATAAAGCATTTTTGTATTTTATAATCTACTAACTGCACCCCGTGGCTTCGCACGCGTTGTTCCAATAGAAACGTTTAAAGGTGATTTATATCCCACGGGAACTGATTTATGGGATAAAAAGTAGCCTATGTTTATTTCCAGGATTAGAATTACCTGTACCTATGCAAAAATTGCGCCTGATCCGTTCCGACTTTTTATCCCATAAATCAGTTCCCGTGGGATGAAAATCACCTTTTAACGTTTCCATAGGAACAACGCGTGCAAAGCCGCGGGGCGCAGCTAGTATATTATACAACTTTTTGCTTGTGAATATTTAAGTGGATAAAAGCGAAGCTCCTTAGAGAATAATAACAATATGAGGGAAGGAAAAGCAGCACGTTTTGCATGTATTATTATTAAATCTATGATACAAAGGCCACTCAGACGATTGGGTGAAAGGGGTGGCTTACATGAAAAGAATAGTGTACTTATAGAGGTATCGGAATGGGTATTATCCGAGCCTTGCAAAGGGTAGTGTGGAAAGGGCAAAATGGAATGACTATCTGTGAAAGAATGGAATATTTCGAAGCCAAAAAATTGATTGACTAAATTATGCTAGCCTTTGGACATGTCTTTTAAATAACCAACTTTTGTGTAAGTCTGTCACTATTTCGTCCTTACTCGTCTTTGTTGAACTTATTTGTAGCCAAAGGGAGGAGCCCAAGTGTCTCTATACAAGTTATTCTAACTTAGTGAGAGCGAGGAGTCATTTTCTTTGACCGAGTAGGTTTATATTAAGCATGTTTGTACTAGACAGTGATCATTTGAAAAATTGTAAACCTATCCGTAAATATATTTTTTTATTACTATTATTATTATTATTATTATTTCATAATTTGCGTAGAAAAAACATTTGAGTATTATGATTTGAAAAGATTTTTTTGTATTTGATTTGACCAGTTTTTTTGCATTTATCTTTAATCGTGATACCGAAACTTCTCACCTTTTCAGTAAATTCCAATACAAATGAAAACTCGACGAAAAGCAAACTGTATTTCACGCTAATTGCAGGTGAGTACTTTTCGGAAGTAGGTACCAAAATAGCAAAATTGAAAAAAGTTCTTTTATTCACGTTTTATTATAAATGCGCGAGGGCATTCTGTTTATTGCATGCATTTTTGTCGTTGAATTATTTTTACATTGATCTTTTTTTTATGCACGATAAGTGCAGTGTTTTTATAACTTATTTCTTTTCGATCCATTTACCTCCCAGGCAAATTTCATAAAGATCCGTAAAGTCGTTTAGTCGTGAAAAGGTAACATACTGACAGATAGATCCGAGTTACTTTCGAATTTATAATAACTACACTAGATACACATTAGTATCGATGGATACGATCATATTTTGAACCATATCATAAATCACAGTCTCGACGCACTCGTAAATAGCAATAACGTTATATCTGTGATGAATTAACGTTCCGTTCACTGAACACGTTGTCTAATAAAATCACATCACCGTGCGTCTGTCAGGTGCCGTGGTCACTGGGACGTATCGAACAAGGGTTGTGTCAGCTACATTTATCTACATTATTTGTTATTATATAGGGAGTTATACGAATAACAGCTTTTATGCAACAAAACGCTGTATATCCATAAATAAATTATACTGGACAACTCTCATAGCATTATCTAGCACCAAGATAAGCAGAGCTTGTGTTATGGGTACTAGATGACTAATAGGTACATACTTCATACATTTTTACATTACATAGATAGATAGATATACTGTCATATTTTGAACCTGATCATAGAATGACAGCCTCGACGCAGTTGTAAAATAGCAATATTGCCATAAATTAGCTTTCCGTTCGCTGAGCACGTTGTTGTATAATAAAATCACATCACCGTCTGTCAGGTGCCGTGGTCACTGGTACGCAGACACGAATAGGGTTGTGTCAGCTACATCTATCTACATTATTCGTTATTACTAGCGCCCGCCACTTAGCACATGTTTTTTCGGATAAAAAAGTACCTACTCTTTTTAGTTATTCATTATATAGCGAAATATCTGACCGGTACCTTTCTACACGAATATTATAAGGAGGTAAGTTAAGTTATGAGAGGTAAGATATGATATTATCTCGATGTTATACTGATTTGTTTTTCATTTGTTTATTTTTGTAACTCTTTTTGTACCTGTGTCCGAAAAATGTTTTTTTTCTATTCGATTCTATTATATTCTATACTATATGTGATATTAATTTTGTAACGAATAAACTCGAAAACTTCTGGACCGATTTCAAAAATTCTTTCACTATGAGAATGCTACATTATCCTTGAGTAACATAGGCTATATAGCCTATGTTATAAAAAGAGATGTCCACCCGTGCAAAGCCGAGACGAACCGCAAGTAGGTAGTACCTCTACATATTTGTGAAAATTAAATATGAAATTTATTTGTCGATCACCGACATGTTGTGAAGTTGTATACAGCATGATTCTAAGGTAGTCCCTAAAAAAGTTATTCCCGAGGAATTAGTATTTATCCCGAAAAGCTAAAATACTGTTTAAAACTAAATCGCAGTAATTTTTTTAGTTTTTCCGAAACAATCAAATTATATCTTCCACCGATACTATAACCAATTTTCAAAATGGATAAAAATAAAGCATTATGAACGTTCTCGATATTCAGGAATATCGTCAAGCGATCGTTTCTCTGATAACTTCCAAGGGGCGTCCGGGAACTGTATCGGTGGGTCAGGTAACTGAGTCTTAAGGTGGTAGAGTCTGTTCAAAAAGAGAAGGGTCATGGCGTTTCGGGTGAAATAACACTTTTAGTCGTACTGCAATGACAGAGCCGTGTTGTCAACAAACAAAAGTTTGTCAATTGGCACACGATCGCCCTCCATTTTTGCACAGACTCTACGTCACACGTGAAATTAAAAATAATGACACTACTATTGATTAATTAAAAAGGGAAGATAGGTTACTTTCTCCCAGTACTTACTCAAAAATTGGCATGGGTTACAACTACACGCAAACACATACGCTCACAGTTAGGTATATTTCCAGTCCTGTGCAATACAAAGAACAACAAAGACGGAAAGACGTACCTAAGACCGAAGTGAGACCGAGACAACAGATATTTCTCGCTAGTACGACCGCCCATGCCGCCGCCGGTCAGACGGTGACTGGGGGAGCACACAATTTTACACAATTTGAGGTTGCCACTTTCGAGAAACCTGTACCTCATCTTCCCTTTTTAAAAATCAATGTCACAAACATTTATATCTAAGGATAAAATAAACGAAGATATTCCGTAATATCGTCGAGCGATCGTTTCTCCGATATCTTCCAAGGAGCGTCCGGAAGTCAGCAGCGGTCCCTCATCTCAAGAACACGTTAACCCGCTATCGATTCCTGTGCGATGGCCGCATCTTCAGCGAGAACTGTGTCGGTGGGTCAGGTAACTTAGAGCAGATCTCAAGACGTAGGAACTGAAAGTCTACTAAAGAGCAAAACCTTCTGCCGTTATAAAGTTTAATAATCATTTATTTATTTAAGCGTCAGTGTAAAATGTCTGGTCTATCAATGTGTCTGAGATTCACTGCGTTTTAACCTGGGGGCGTTTAATTGAATACTTAAATATTCTATATTATTTCGAACTAGTTTTCAACTTGTACAAAAACACTCGACTTAGGGTACATTGCAGCCAGTAACTTAGTAAATAATACGAATACCTACTTGTAAATATTAAAAGCTATTTCTCTGAATAAAAGAAATTTCACCATTGCCAAGTTAAATACAATGGGTCTAGCATGCTCATCCTAAACGCTTCTAATTCTACCATTAGCATTATCCATTGGTACAAAGTAACGAAAAACAAAAAAAAAACAGTCGAATTACAGTGAAATTTATCTAACATCAAAAATAAAATTGTCTGGAAATATTTTCCGACGTTATGATTTTTGTGAATGGCGTTCATTTTACACTCTACTACGTAGGTATATTAATTCATCTGAGTAGCAGTAGGTATAGGTACCGTAGTTGAGCTTCGTACCCATAAACTGTTCATTGCCAGTTATTCCACGGAGAATATAGGCCAGCTGACAAATACGAGTTTTGAATCGAATCGATTTTGAGGAAAATTTATGAGGCACCTAGGGAATTTTATCACGTGGAGTTGTTTATGTCGGAATTTGACTCGGGTAAGGGAGGGTCGCTTTTGTTTAAAATTTTGCTTTAATCTTTATTTAAAGCTGTTGTAAAAGATTCAATCTAAAGCCTGGGATCGTGACGAAAAATTGATTGACTTGATAAAATTACTTATAAAGGTAAATTTTGTCGAAGTTTGGATGGTACGGTTTTAACTTTCAATTGGTGTGCTTTGCGCCATGAAAGTTTAATAACCAGGCGGAGCCCTCAGGGTAATAAATAATTCAATCCCTCAATTTGCTGAGTTTTACACAGAATTAACTGTTTTCATGGTCTTGTACCGCTGAGATTTACGAAAGGTTGTAGAAGAAAATTTACGAAAATCAGGCCTTTTCTCTATCACACTAATATTATAACAAATGAGAAAATTTAGATGGATGTTTGTTACCTTTTCATGGCAAAACCTACTGAACGGATCGGGCTGAAATTTTGCTTCTATTTTTTTAATAAAATTCAGTTCCCATTGGATATAAATAGCCATAAAACGGGCAGACTAGAAGTAAAAATAAGGTTAGAATTCAATTTAAAACAGACTTAAAAAGGAGTCGGTATGTACATTATGTTCGTTGATGTATCCGTCATTTGTGGGTGGATTTTCATTATTCTTTTGGTTTTTTATAGAGAATAATTCAGAAGTGGTTCCATATAAACTTCATACCCGAGAGATTACTATTAGTCCCGCCAATCCTAATAAATAAAAGGCCAAGAAGCGGATTCGCGCATGAAGGGTTCCTCCGTACCATTATCTACAAAAACGGCAAAAAAATAATGTCTGTTGTATGGGAGCCCATTTAAATATATACCTCCGTTTTTCCCTCACTTTTTTAGTATTTGTTATTATAGCGGCAACAGAAATACATAATCTATGAAAATTTTGAACTATCTAACTATCACGGTTCATGAGATCTATACATACAGCTTGGTAACAAACGGACAGACAGACGGACGGACAGCAGTTCTTAGTAATAGCGTTTTACCCTTTGGCTACGGAACCCTAAATACCGTGAAAATATAAACCCATTCAATGTCAGTTTTTCGTTTTTGCAACATATAAAATTTTATCAGTTCAACCACTGAAATGAACATATCTAAATTTGGACGAATCGAATTTCACGTTCACTCTCAAAACCATAATAAACTCTATGCTCAAAACTAACTTTAACAAATTGTAAACAGAGTTTTGTTTGCCGACAGGTTCGCAGAAGTTTTATCACTTGTAAGAACAGTTTTAACACAACTAAAACATGCTCTCTAGGATTTATAAAGTCTGGTATTGCTTGGCGAAAATGTTTACAAAGCTTTTAAGACATAGACATCACTATCATCAGTCTTTATCAGTACACTGTTGGACTGTGGGCTTTCCCTAATGAGCGCCATACAGCCCGGTATTAGATAGATAGATAGATAGATAGACTCTTTATTGGGTATACACACTGTTTGTGTGTATACCCAATAAGGAGTCTAGATAAAGAGCACAGGAAAAGTAACAAAAAAGAACAGTAACAAGTATCAAAGGAACACATAATTAAGTACATACAGGTAAGCAGGTACGTAGGTAGGTACCTAGTGTATTATATTTATATTCAGCTTACTGCATCCAGAATCAGCCTGCAGTCTTGCCCAAACGCCAGAGAGCGTCCTACACTACGCTCGCTGAGTCGCGATATATACTCAAGAACCCATTTATTTAGCTTACGGTTGTCGGTTCTTCGCGAGATAGTATAATATGCGAAAGCACAATGCATCACAAAGACCGCGAACGATTTTAAGATACGTTTCCTTCAATGAGTACGAATGGAGTACGGGTTGTTAATGTGGGACAACTCAGTAGATGTCGAAAGAGTATTTAAAATTGAAAAAATATGCCTTAGAGTGATAAACAGGTCTTGGTTCCTTGACAGTTGCAATGCAAGCCACTCAGAAGCCACTCAAGAACTGTAGGATCCTTCGTCTCGCATGTATGTATATAAAGGAAGTTTGTCTATTTGTAAAATCATATCCAAAATATTTTCAAAAACGTAGCGACGACGTAGCGACGTAATATAATATAACCCGGCAAAAATGATATTAGTTTTAAAAAAATCCCGTTGGCTAGTCCGAAGCCGCGGTGGGGAAATTTATAAAATATTTTTATACTATGAACGATATCTAGAACGATATGAACGACATCTAGAAATTTGAATCGTTACATAAACGACTAATTTAATTTAGTTTAATACATAATTGGAAGTACCTGGATGAACGAGCTTCGCTCGGTGTTTTTTGGTAAATTTTGTTGTTTAGAAATTATAGTATTCACCAATAGATGTCACAGGAAGAGTCATATTTTTCAGTTTAGTCTTTAAGTAGATGAGCATAAAGTTGAATAATGATAACACGAATAAAATAGTATTACTATTCGCCAATAGATGTCAGGAAGAATTGAAAGATGAAAGTTTATTGAAAACACGAATAAAACAACTTTTTCTAAAAATGAATCCTAGCTAGATCGATTTATCGCCCCCGAAACTACCTGTATACTAAATTTCTTGAAAATCGTTGGAGCCGTTTCCGAGATCTGGATTATATACATATACTATATAAACATATATATATACAAGAATTGCTTGTTTAAAGGTATAAGATAACATGACTCCCATAACATCTGCTCGCCTGCGCGCAGGCTGAATACATTTATTAAAATAGTCTGATCTGACATTGTATAATTTTGTATTCTTGCAAATAAACGATTTGATGAATGAGGATTTGATTAGGCAAACAAATCAACCAATAGTTTCGCATGTCTCTTCATCCCACACTTGAACGCCTCCCTAGTTTTCTGCCTCAGTGCTTTTATTTGATATGCTCTCGTAAACCAAGCTAGCAGCATATTGAAATGTATTTATATGTATTATTTATTCACAAAGAAAATACAATTAAATCATAGAAATAAATAAGATAGAGATATAGAAGCATTTATTGAAAAGCACAGTTACAACACAGAACAGATAGGTATAAAAAAGACATTTATTCCTTAACCTTAATTCCAATTATCATACGTATAAATAATTTCTTAATTCATATTACAATGTTTGTTATATGATCGAATATTATTATAAATTATATACATTTTTAATAATATTAATAATCGATTTATAAAATAATTAAAGCATGCATTTTGTATAAATACATTACCTACCTAGGAACTGATTTTCATCAAATAATATTTTTGCTTGAATTTTCATAGCTAGATAATTACAAATTACTAGCTGTGCCCCACGAATTCGCACGCGTTGTTCCTATGGAAACGTTTAAAGATGATTTATATCCCTTCTGATATAAGTAATAAAAATAACCTAGTAACCAAAGTTTGATTTAAGGATTAGAATTACCTGTATGCAAAATTTCAACCCGATCCGTTTAGTAGGTTTGTCGTGAAGATGTAACAAACATTCATCCATCTTTCGCATTTATAATATTAGTCTGATTAAAGCATGCATTTTGTATAAGTTCATAGGAATAGATTTTATTTAAACGTATAATTGTAGTCGGTTTATAGTTTTTTTAAAACAAAAAAAATATTTTTTGAAGTCTACTACTAGCGTACGTACGAAGTGATAAGTAGGTGAATCGAATTGAATTGGTGAATTTATTTTAGAATTCTGATAAATGAATTGTTTACTTTATGTGACCTTGTGAACCAAATAACAATGTTCATATCTAATTGTCTTTGTATCGCATCCGTATTCAAAACCTAACATGTAAACATTGATTTAAAGGGAAGATAGGTTACGTTCTCCCAGCGCTTACTCAAAAATTGGCATGTGTTACAACTAAACGCAAACACATACGCTCACAGTTATATTTCCAGTCCTGTGCAATACAAAGAAGAACAAAGACGGAAAGACGTATCTAAGACCAAAGTGAGACCGAGACAACAATATTTCACGCGAATCACGACCGCCCGTGCCGCCGCCGGTCCGACGATGACTGAGGTGGGAGTACACAATTTTACACAATATGAGGTTGCCACTTTCGAGAAACTAGTACCTTATCTTCCCTTTTTCATAAATCAATGCATGTAAAGCATGATTTTAAAACCGAACATAGATTCAATTAGTGACAGCCCTAATTGCGACCGACAATAGATCATTAATCACTTTCGTTACTTATACTTGCACTAGCGCACAATCTAAGATTATTTACAACTTGCAGCGCCTCGCGGTTTCACCCGCGTAGTTCCCGTTCCCGTGGGAATTCCGGGATAAAATATAGCCTATGTCACTCCCTGAAAAGTAAGCTTTTTAATGGTGAAAGAATTTTTTAAATCGGTCCAGTAGTTTCGGAGCCTATTCAATACAAACAAACAATCAAAACTTACCTCATTATGACATTAGTATAGACTAGTTTCTGCCGGCAACTTCACACTCGTTGTTTCTATAGAAACGTTCAAAGGTTATTTCTTTCCCATCGGAACTGTTTGATGGGATAATAATTAATTTTGTTTTAAAAACTTAAACCGAATTAAATTTTTATAGTTTTTTAATTAATTTTCATGGATCCCACTGTCAGAACTGAATAAAATTAAAATGGGACCACATGGGAAGCACCAGCTTTCATATAAAAAAAGAATCATGCAAATCGGACCACCCAGTCAAAAGTTCTGAGGTAACAAACATAAAAAAACAGACGAATTGAGAACCTCCTCCTTTTTTTGAAGTCAGTTAAAAAGCCTATGTTTTATTCCCGACCTAGAACTACATCTATGCAAAATTTCAACCCGACCCTTTCAGTAGTTTTGGCGTGAAGAAGTAACAAACATCCATCCATGCATCCAAATTTTCGCATTTATAATATTGGTGTGACTAGTGTCTGCCCGTAGCTTCGCACGCGTTGTTGTTTATATAGAAACGTACAAAGGTTATTTTTTGTCCCATGGAAAATGATTTATGGGATAAAAATGTAGTTAACTTGATGTCGCCTATCTTTTATTCCATTTCTAGAACCTCTATGTTAAATTTCAGCTAGATTTGTTTAGTTGTTTTGGCGTGAAAAGGAAACTAACATCCAAACTTTCGCATTTAGATTTTAGTGTGATGTGATTATAAAACGAGATTTTATGTCTGACTGTACGCACAGCTGAGCATACCGTACATCACATGTAATTATTACTTACATTATGTGCTATGCTATAAAGTACTTTGCTATAAGTGCCATACTATATTTGTGATATGGGTCTCAATTTTGTATTGTGTGCCTGAAATGAAAGAATATTATCATTTATTGGTAGTATCTTCTTCCAAAGACATTTGTTACTTAGTTAAATTGGTAAATAATTTCGTTGAGACCTATCAATACTAATATTAAAGCAATTAATTAATAATTTTGTGGGTAAAGAAATATCTATACAAACATAATTTCATCACGAACAAGCGTGCAATATAAATGCTTTGAATATATAATTACGGTAACGTTCGATATTTTGACCCAAGAAACTTCATTTCACAAACGTTTGCATTAAAAATTAAAACGTTTTCAACTTTGCGTTGGGAATAACTCCTCCGATGTCACTTACATACCGTAAGATGAAAGAAAACGAATCAGAAACCTCGATTTTCGTTCCGCAGGATGTTCGAGCAAGTACCTAGTACCTACAGTACTACAGGCTAATTTTCGTTTTTAAGAGCAGGTCGATAGATAGTCTCTAGAATTCTAGATACACACATAACACATAAAAGTCAAAACAACACGACATGGCTTAAGTCTGCGGGTAGTTCAACCACTACTTCTGGTATTTAGCAATTTTATACGTTTTGCATATACTTACCATTAAGATATGCAAAACGTATGTTAAACGTACAATGTATTAAGATTGTAATTTAACAAATTGTATAATAAATTATAGAATCCATACAGAAACGTACAACTACTCACCCAAACTCCAGTTCATCGGGCGTCAGCATAACAATATCATCGTCTATGGTCAGCTGGCATTCCGTCTCGATATCGTCGTACGGATAGAATCGATTCGACAGCTTGTTCTCTTTGGTTCGTATCACTTTCAACGGCTTGTTTATCACTGGCCACTCGGACGCTGTAAAAAAAGTAAAAGTCAGCGTTCGAATCGAAACCACATTCGAAGGTTAGTGATGCGTGAAACCTCTTTGGTTTGAATTCGGATGGTCTATGTTATCGATTGTAGGTATTCACTTTCAGACAAAAGCTGCCTCCTGTATTTTTTGCAGCGGTATAAAATATTTTAAGCTTTACTAAAAATATGAATTTCCTCTCGGGAAATTCATGAAGTATGTATGTTTAATCCCCTTTTAAAAAACTGTCTGTCTGTGCTATCGTAGTCGCTCTAAACGGATGAACATATTTTTATTCAGTTATATTTTATTTTATTTCGCAAACAACGAGACTTCGATAGTCCGTTTGATGAAAGTCGATGCAGCCGTTCTTCGTAACATCACCGTCGGGGGGGTTATCAAACGTTGGTGCAATTAGTTTGTAGAAAACATAATTTAACACAAATCAATCATTCCAACAATTATTAGAATTTTGATCACAGTATCATTGCACTATCGCGTGTACGTTTTTACACCCAGTGTTTTTCTACACCTAAACGTAAATTTAGGGGCGAGTCTATTCGAGACGTGATCGGGACGTCTCCTTTTTAACCGACTTCAAAAAAAGGACAATTAGACTGTATTTTTTTTATGTTTGTTACCGCAGAACTTTTGACTAAGTGGTCCGATCTTCATGATTCTTTTTTTATATGAAAGCTTCCCGTGTGGTCCCATTTTAATTTTGTTCAGTTCTGACAACGGGATCCATGAAAATTTATGTAAAAACTATAAAAATTGAAGTCGGTTTATAGTTTTTTAAAACAAAATTAATTATTCACACAACTATCAAATAAACTGACCCCTCTGAGCTATTCATACGATAATTCACGCAATACTCTTTACGCCACAATTTTTTTTTTGTTATCAATATGCAGGCTTATTCCGTTTGATAAAAAAATAACAAAAGTAAATCACATTGGATAGTGATACACATCTGAATCTACCAACAGATGTAACTTTTCTTTGGCAATCCTCACGTTACTCTATCATTGTCATAGTTAATATCTAAGTATTACCTAACAAATTACTCGCAAGAACGCCAGAGCGACAAACGACATAAATGGGACGCGCACTTGGCCTATATTGAGGACAGTAGTGTTTGTCTTGCCGTCCTTACTAGCAGTGCCGTATTAAGCCAATGCGGGGCCCATAGTAGATGTGAATTGGGGGCCCTTGACTTCTAATATTATCGTTAGATCACTATATTTTGTGGTAGAGTGCAAGAACTTAAGCAGGATCTAACTCGAGACCAAACATAGTAGTCATTCATTTTATTGGCAAGCGTAGCGAGCCACGCAAAATTTAGATAATTTCGTGTTTTTGCGGTTAATATTTGGTGGTTCACTTAAAGCTTGTCAAGCCAACACAATGGCAAGCAAAGCGAGCTGCGCTCATACTTAAGACTTATCTCAGCAGTTCTTGTCAAAAAAGGGGAACACGAACAAAATATTAACGGCTAGCAGAGCGTGCCGCAAAATTTTGATATTTAGTTATTTGGCCGAAACGCGGGACTTTCCTAGGCGCGAGGCCCGTAGCATTTGCTACTCCTGCTATATGGCTAATCCGGCACTGCTTACTAGTCAGTCAAATGAGAAGTCTCATTAGACTAGAAGTGCTTGAGGGCTTCGAGACATGGCATACACGTGAGCGAAAATGCGAAAGTATGTTACCTTGTATCTCCGTTACTCGTATAAAATTGCTAACGTTTATGTGGTTATTTGACGGCCTACCTTTTTTTTTAGAAACTTAAACGAAAAAAAGATTTACATATATAGTAGGTAAGCTAATTAACTTTTCTAGTAATTCAATTCTACCACATAATTAATCGTGCGAGGGTGGTGTTGTAAGTTCTATACTTTCTATGTGTGTAATAGATTTATGCCATGATCGTTATTTTCGGCCCACGCCATGAAACTCTTTATTCGTCCTGCATGTTATTTGTGTAAATTATCACTGAGAGCATGGACGTTGGGGAAATTAACTACGTCCAGTCTGAGAGCATGGACTTATTTCGTCCATGCTGAGAGTAATATTTCTCGCCCCGGCTTCTGGAGTCTAGAGTCACACGAAGTGGTGCAGTCTGAAAACCATCAGCGCTGTTACCCATTAGAAAAATTAGTTATTATTTGTGTAAATTATCACTGAGAGCATGGACGTTGGGGAAATTAACTACGTCTGTCCAGTCTGAGAGCATGGACTTATTTCGTCCATGCTGAGAGTAATATTTCTCGCCCCGGCTTCTGGAGTCTAGAGTCACACGAAGTGGTGCAGTCTGAAAACCATCAGCGCTGTTACCCATTAGAAGAATTAGTTATTATTTGTGTAAATTATCACTGAGAGCATGGACGTTGGGGAAATTAACTGCGTCCAGTCTGAGAGCATGGACTTATTTCGTCCATGCTGAGAGTAATATTTCTCGCCCCGGCTTCTGGAGTCTAGAGTCACAAGTGGGGCAGTCTGAAAACCATCAGCGCTGTTACCCATCAGAACAGCAGAAAGCTGGGACTGAGCCGTTTTGGGCTCACCACGACAGCAGAAACACGTGTGGTGTCACAAGTGGATCTGAAAACCAGAGCTGTTTTTAACCGACTCCAGTAAAGGAGGAGTTTCTCAATTCGACTTTTTTTTTGTTACCTCAATACTTTTGACTGGGTGATCCGATTTTGATGATCCTTTTTTTATTTGAAAGCTGGAGCTTCCTGGAGCAGTGCGGAAACTCGTGGGTAGTCCCTATCCCTACCTATGGTTTGTCCACGTTGAATGGAGCATGTTAGTAAACAAAATACGACACAAATAACAAAATCTCACTTGCTTGGCGTCGAGTTTCAGATATAATTGTAAGCAATTTTTATTGAAGAGAGGATCTAAAATCGACAAGTAATGTAAATAACGTATAAAAGGACGTGCCAACAAAGTGAATTTTAGGTTAAGTATGGGCGGTTTGTTTACGTTTATGCCTCATTCAAAATGGACACGGTATAGAGCAGACAGTGACTACGCGCTGGGGCAAGTGCCCTTTATGTACTACCCACTTAGGTAGTTATTGTTTGTTTTTGTGCTTTGGTTTACCTTACCTACTTCCTTGTTTGCCTATGTAAATAACTGCTTCTGTTTCTCTTTTTTCCAAGTTTTAAAGGAGGTTGGTTCTATGTTCTGCTGGATGAATGCTTTTTTTTGTTTACAATCATCGATTGTCAATCGTCGATCGATTTTGATGGTTCTTTTGATTTTCTATAAAAAATAATCCCGGGTTGGTCCCACATAATAATTTATGTGGGACCAACCCGGGATTATTTTTTATATTCCTGACAAAATTAAAGGTCGTTTTTATTTACCTCTGGTTAACAAATCAACGCTCAAGAAAATAATGTAATGTAATATGTAAGTAACATATAACAGTCGATTATATAACCTCCTTCTTTTTCCGAAGTGTTTTAAATAGGTGACCTGCGATCGTGAAACCGGCTGTATAACAGATTACTCTTATCAATTCCGCGATCAAAGATTTTACAGCGGTGTTCTTGACAGGATAAAAGATTAAAATGAAGAGATGATGTCTAAGAAAGGTGACTCAAACAAAATTAAACTTAAAGTAGCACTAACAGAGTCTAGATTAGCACAGGCACCGAGCACTGTGGGTACTAATTGCATATACAATCTATCATTATGTTAATAACCATATCTAAATAATTAACCAGATCTCCTGTCAAACAAATCACAATATTGGCGCCACAACGTCAGAATCAAACCATTTATATTCTAATGGCAGCATTTATCTAGTCACAGTTCACGTTGCTTTAATTTGTGCTATAACTCAATTTGAATAAAGCTTATTTTACGGCAACAAACAAAGTCCCTCTGTTTTGTAGTGCTTTGTTAGTGCCCGCATAATGTTGATCAAGTTTATCTAGTTTACTCATTTGTGATTGTACATTGAATCAGGGATGTTATGGATATCCGTACCCGTAACCGAAACTATCGGATATCCGAAATAAAAAACTTTACGTGACCGTAACCGAAACCGATATAAATGTTTGGGATAATTTAAGATAGGGGCCGAGTTTAAATGAGACAAATTATGACGGGTTTAATTTTTTTATGGGCGTAGTTCCCTGTCCGCGCGTTAAAGGGAATGTACGAATTCCCTTGGAAAAGGGAGACATCGGTACTATCACCAACCGCCCAACCGGACTCAGGGCTCTGCTGTCAATAACCGCTTCTTTGAAAATCCTACTATCCTACTAATATTATAAACGCTAAAGTTTGTTAGGCCTGGAATAACAAAAAGGCTTTTTATCCCATAAATCAGCTCCTGTGGAATAAGCGTGCGAAGCCGCGTGGCGAAGCTAGTATTTAATAATACTTTTAGAATTTTATTCAATTGCAATCGAATATCCGTAACCAGCAGGCCTCCCCCTGATAAGCACCTTGTTGGCATTTATCCAATGGGGGTAATGCTCATCATCCCCACACTGGGCATGCGGGTTGGGGATGGCAGTTCGGTGGTATAGTTTTTCGGCAGGGGCGCTGCTGCCCGCCCCCGGTGGATATCCCTTAGTCGCCTCTTACGACACCCACGGGAAGAGATGGGGTGGTGCAAATTCTAAGCCAGCACCACACAGCATTAGCTATCAGAAACTACCGGATAATCCGAAATAATGTAAGATCCGCAAACGAAACCGATATAATATTATTCGAATATCGTCCGTAACCGTATCCGAAATAGCATATCCGTAACATCCCAGCATTGAATACCTACACGTCTATTGTTTTTGCAATAAGCCAAAACGAACGCCTGTTTCGATGATGAGCTCTCTCAAAATAGATTATTTATCCAGTCTGATAATTAACAGATGCAAGCTTTGGATGTTAATGTATACTAACTATGTAATTTATGTACCTATGCTTAAATTATATTGTTTGTCCAGAAACTTTTATTATTGATCAAGAAAAAGGGCGTACGGAGCAGCCCGTGTAGGAAAAAAAATTCAAGTGAATTAGAGTCAATTGCACCTTATTTTTTATTTGTTATCAATTATCTATTTATCAAGCTGTTTAAAAAGTAAAAAAAAACTAAGTGCTTATTTTGTAAGTCTAAAGAAAAAACGATTTGACTCTGACTCTGACTCTGTACCTATATTACCTAACTAATCGCTAGTGGAGATATGTCCACTATTTGGTTAATGTAATCAAATTACTAATAATTAATGCGGAATGATCATTAATATCATTCTACGATGCAGGCAGTAATGAAACTCTTGGCCGTGTAATAATATCAAATGCTGCCTATATTAATTGGGATTTAGTTACTGATATACAAGGTGGCAGATTTAGATCGGTCAGTATGGGATAGTCTGAAACATACGAATATCTCTTCTTAGGAACCATGTGAACGATTTTAGTAATAAGAAAAACTGCATTCATACATTTTTAAAAACGTGTACTCAGCTTGGGAATCATAAATTAATGTCTATAATTAATTTTGTTTTAAAAAACTTCAAACCGACTTCAATTTTTATAGTTTATTCATGAATTTCATGGGGATCCATGAAATTCATGAATAAACTATAAAAATTGTCAGAACTGAACAAAATTAAAATGAGACCACACGGGAAGCACCAGCTTTCTTAATATAAAAAAGAATCATGAAAATCGGACCACCCAGTCAAAAGTTCTGAGGTAACAAACATAAAATAAAAATAAAAAAGCGAAGTCGAATTGAGAACCTCCTCCTTTTTTTTAAGTTGGTTAAAAATGAATCAAATGAATTGTTTTCATATCCTTTAATTTATTTTAGTGTAGAGAACAAAACTTCGGAATGGCCATGCCAATTGCCAATGCCATAATGTAAAGCAGTATATGTAACATGTTGCTACACTAGCCAAGAACTACAAACAACCAGAGAGACAATTTTACACAATGAGTTGAATGTTGTATTGAAAAAAAATGGTGGTCATTTCAAAAACTTATTCAAATAAATTAAAGGATATGAAAACAATGCATTTTTTCTTAGGAACTACTAAGAAGAGATCTTCGTATGTCTTAGTCTCTTAGTCTTGATAGTAATTACTATTTATCAAGCTGTTTAAATAGTAAAAATTTGACTTGTCTAAGTGCTTATTTTGTAAGTCTAAAGAAATAAACTATTTGACTCTGACTCTGACTCCTAGGACCGTATTATGAAAGCTTCCCCAAACCTTACGCATTCATTACGTGAGTTCTATTCAAGCTTTGAATCTCTGCTCAAGTAAATCTTTATTATAGAACGTAACCCTGACGCTACTTAGCTAGCTGCACTATCAAAATCTCTACTTCCCAAGAATCGTTCTAACATTAGTTATCACTCAAAACTATACTTATGCATCACTCAAGCATAGGTCGATGACTGAGCATGATTTCATAATACGGACCTGATAATTTATATCAGACTTTTCCATATAGCCCGATCTAAATGTCCCACCCTTTATAGGTACATATACGTTAAGTCATCTCGCACTACGATAATAGTAGGTAATAAGTAATTATTTTCCAATTAAATAATTTTAAAGCAACATGTGCCCACTAATGACGACCTCTGTGGCGCGGTGGGCGAAGGTCTGCCTGCGACGCAGGAGGTTGCGGGTTCGATTCCCGCCTCGCGACAAATGTGTGTTCTGGATGTTTTTCTATGTATAATAAAAAAATCTAATTATGTAATGTATTGTATTATGTATATCAGTTATCTAGTACCTATAACACAAGCTCTGCTTAGCTTGGGGCTAGATAATGCTGTGTGAATAGTCCAGCATAAAAAAAAATGAGGATTTCTACGAAGTTACATTATTGATACACGAACGTCCTGCCCTTGACCAAAGCACATCATGTATTTACATATTCCTTATACATATATATACATACCAAACCTATCCACATAAATATTATTAGACTGATTGATTTATGGACGAGCATGTCTTCTGTATATTTTATTACTTATTTTTGTTTATCGAATTGAATTTATTTTTCCTTAATATTAGGTAAATTACAATTTATAATAATTTTAGTATTCTATCTTAGCATAAAGTTGTACTGTTTAGTATTTAAGATTATTATAATGACTATTTATGTTTTTATTAGCCCAATTTTCTATTGGTAATGGTTAATTTTTTTATTTTATTTAAGTAGTGCTACTTACTTAAGTAAGACTATTGTATCACAAGACCTGTAACTTAGTTGCCAATAAATAATCTGAATCTGAATCTATTTAAAATTGTATTTAATTTGTTAGTATGTACCACATTTACATATTTATTTTCCTTACTTGTAAGTAAACAATTTTTACCAGTAAAATGACTATCTGACTATGTACTTGGGCAAAGAACAACATTATAGGTATCAACTTCCCGCCTCTGCTTACGACTCACACGTACTTTACCCGGATAAAAAGTAACCTATGTCCGTCCCTGGGATATCTTGGGCGACTGAAGGGAATCTACCGGGGGGACAGCAGCCCCTCCTGCAGTCAAGAGTGGTCATCCAATGTTTGACATTTGAAAGTCCTTTTGATGGCTGTGTGGTGCTGGCTTAGAATTTGCACCACCATATCTTCCTGTGGGTGTCGTAAGAGGCGACTAAAGGATATTTACTGAGAGGCGGGCAGCAGCGCCCTGCAGAACAGTTGTACCACCGAACTGCGATCCCGAACCCGCATGCCCAGCTTGGGGATTACAGGCACCACCCCCCCATTTCATTGATTACATGAGACAATAAGGCGCTTATCAGAGGGAAGCCAGGGTCCAGCAATGGACCAATACACCTCTAGGCTGTTAAGGTTCAGGTTGAGAAAGAATGGATATTGTCTTCAGTGTGGCTGTGGTTTGGACTGTCCAGCATTATTTATATTTTAGCTTTTTGGTTTAGTTTGGCAAGTAAAGGAATCCATTATTTAGATGGTCTAATCTAATATATCTCTATCGGATTTGCGAATTTTGTGCCTATACAGGGTCTTCGTCCGGTAAACTAAGCTGTGATGGATATCATGGCAAGCGTCCAGCTAAAGTAATACCGCGGCAGTACCGAAACGCCCTAGCGTGCGTGGACCAAACGTATTCGTCGAAAAACCCATTCCAGTTTTTATTTCATTTCTTATTAACTACTTCTTAAAATTTCACTAGTTTATAAAACAACACTACTTGCTGTAACCGTAAGCCTCACAGGGTCTAAAATATTTTCGGCAGAATATCAGCGCCTTTCTACTCCTGAGCGGTAAGGTATTTTATGCTGAGCTGAGACCTTTTTGCTGCTGTAGAGCACAGTACTCTTTTGGTTAATGTTTTATGTAATTTTTATTGTTTTCTTTCTCGTAAGGAATCCTTGTAATATAATTTTTGTATGTCTGTTTTGTACTGTGTAAGTAGCAAATAAACGATTGTCTATGTCTAAGTCAGTTCGAATCATACACCCCTGTACATAAATTAAGTTTTAATACTCCTCTGTATACTTTGAACACTATTTTATTTTCAGTGGCGCACCGCAGAATACAAATAAGTCTCTCCGGTCATTCCATTTGAATATTTAATCAACGGGTAAACGCGTGCGTAATATCGGTAAAAACAGCACTGGGAATTGGGAATTTTCGGGACTGTCAAGTTGCAGCCGAATTTACATAAAGGCCAAATTGCTATGCTAGTATCCCAACAAAAGAATGTCTTAGCTGAATAAATTGCTAGCAAAAATACAGCAAAACTCACCCTTATAAGCCTATTTGTATTCAAGTGCTCAATTTTGGAGGATCTCGGCGTAATGTACAACGTGGGCCCACTGCAGATTAAGGGTTGTGGAATTGTGGATGTAATGCATTCTCTCTCTTATTTAGTTTTAGCAGGGGCCTACTCGGAAAAGGAAAATCGACGTATCATTTTCGTTATCGTGCAAAACCAACTCTTAAGTCGCTTGCTTAAGATAAGCGTATGCACGGAAACGAATCATAAATTTCTATTTCGTTTTTAGGTGTAGGTACGGACGGGCCCAGGTTAAAGACGACCTACGAAAGTAATATTCAGTTTAAAACTTTTGAAAACTGAAAGGTTTACTTTTTGTTAAAGTGAAAGTAAAATTCAAATTTTAAACTTGATTGCAAACTGGCAGGCAAACTGCTATAAGTTCGTTTAAAATACGACAGTAAATAAACTTCAGGCGATGCGCTTTGCTTTGTTTCGGCTCGGCACGCTACCTCAATAAACTTGTAATTTTCACGTGCATAAAGTTTTTATCCGTTTTCAGGTTCATTTTACGTGGACGATGCTCGTAAAGTTACTGTCCGACGAATTTTAGGTGTAAATAAATGGGTAGGCTCTACCGACTACTTAACGTCATAGCTACGCTGTTACTGTTACTAGCTTTATTAAACTAGTTTACTGCAACTGTTACTAAAACGTATTAGGTAGTTTTTCTTCTGATTAACTTGTTTAGTACCTAATAGAAATAAACATTTAGTTAATTCACTATGTTAATGAGGTCTAACTTCTAAGTTACAATATTTTTAACATAGTTAACAAGTTTACTGCAGTTGTTATTTTAACGAGTTTCTTTAGAAAATATGATTGGATTTTGTCCGTATTGTTTCCTCCTCCTCAACACACATTATGACTGAACTAGCTTTCCCCGTACAAGTATTGTTAAATAATTTAATTTAAGAAAACTTAGGTTTTTACTTGAATCATTAATTACTCTATTTAACATTGTTCATAGCGCGAAAACCTGCCAACTTGATAACACTGGTAACCCTTACGGTTGTCTAAATTAGTAGGGCAGTATAAGTCTATAAAATGTTAACTCTTTATAGGCCAGTCTGTCAATGTTTACTATAACTGTGAGTCACACGGCGATATTTTCTGGTTATTCAACACGACACGCTATGCAAGACTCAGAGTCTTCACGGGCATAGTTACAAGCACTAGCAAACTCTTCACTCTACCATACGTCAGTAAGACAGCTGTGAAAGACGCGACGTTTTGGCTTAACTCTAATAATAATAATCTCCTTCTAGCCGAATTACGACTACAGCAGCGGCCAGTCTCATCGGAGACTAGCTAGATGAGCAGGACATATTAAAGTGCACAAGAGTGCGCCACACACAGGTGCACTCTCTATTCCCTTTCTCTCATAATCCGAAGGGACGACAGATCGACACCACCGGGGAGAGGTCAAGCGCAGGACTAACAACTTAACGTGGTTTCCGATGCACGGGGGTGTAACACCACCAACTTCCTGACTACGGGCAGTGACTGTGAATTTTTCCTGCTTGGAAAACCACAGTATCAACTATTGGCCCGACCCGGGATTCGAACCCAATACCTCATAATCAACGGTAGAACAAGCTGACCGCTAGACCAACATGGCAGTCACTGGCTTAACTCTAAGCTTAAACTTAAGCTAGTATGTTAATGTTTACTACAACTGTTACTGATTACTACAACAGTTACTCACAAGGAGGCGGCGCTTTCTTCTGGTTATTCCACACGACGAGTATCTTGGCGAGGCTCGGCGTCTTTACTAGCATGGTTACAAGCGCGAACAGGCTCTCCACTCGATCATACGTCAGTATGACAGCTGTGAAGCCCGGCGCTTTGGCTGCTGTTACTGGCAGGAACAGTGGGTTTACTGGACCGTACTGTGAAAGTTAGTCGTGTTTAGATTCGATTGAAATAAATAACAGGGACAGTAATTTGTACCTAAACTTATAGCATAAGGTTAATTTCAAAGTTGAAAAAGTACTTAGCTAATGATCCGTCTTTAAATCTGTTTCCGACATTTTATTTATTTAAATATCATCCCTAAGCCCTAAAGGTTATGGTTTATCTGGGCTGTACGTGATGATAAATAAAAAGATTCCCACGTTTATCGTAATTTTTTTTGTCATTTTTTTAACAGTTATACCTAATTTACATACGGTGTGCCCGTGCTCTATACTTTCTTATAATTATATTATTATTAACTGGGAATATTATAATTAATGGTTATCAGCACACATACGTCCAATGCTGAACATTCCTCCCTTAAACAAGGAGGGGTTTTGCCTCATCTCCTCAGCAGGTGGAATGGTGATCCATCAGTGATCTGATCACAGTGGAATAACGAATTATACAAAGGTTGCTTCCCTTCCTCTGAAAGATTCTGGTTCTTACGAGATCCACGAGCAGAGTTCGAGAGGTCGATTCTTTCCCCGCGCATATTAATAATATACAAATAGGTATACAAATACAAAAATGTTTATTTCATAAACAAAATTTTTCAAATATCATAATCCGTGCTCGGAACTTCCTTTTAAGTATAAAATACCTGTATTAGGAGGTAACGCTCTTCCATAACATACATTATTATGAGTAACAAAAGAATCTTACCAAAAAAACATTTTAGTAGTCTCAATGTGCGTAAAATCAAAAGGAATGAAAATGAAATTAATAACAAATTAGTCGAGGGTAGATTTAAGTTAAAGTAAGTTCGAAGTAAGTGTTATGTGGTGTGGTACAAGTGCAAGCGGTTGCGAATATGCTACATAATATACTGAATTACTATTGTATGATACAAACGAATTTTTTAATTTGCCGTTATTATAATTATAATTTTATTTTCTATATTTAATTAAGTGTGTGACATTAATAATGGTATTACGAATAAATTATGTGTAATCTATAATCTATTAACAAAAATTATAATGTATTCTGTATAAATCAAACAGGTTGATAACATTGGCATATACCGTATCCATTTTGAATGGAGCATAAACGTAAACAAACCGCCCATACTTAACCTAAAATTCACTTTGTTGGCGCGTCTTTTTATACGTAATTTACATTACTTGTCGATTTTAGATCCTCCCTTCAATAAAAATTGCTTACAATTATATCTGAAACTCGACGCCAAGCAAGTGAGATTTTGTTATTTGTGTCGTACTTTGTTTACTAACATGCTTCATTCATAATGGATAAACCATACATACAAATATGCGGCGTACATAATATTAATCGATTACCATTATCAATGTGCGTAACTATCGTCAAACCGAACTACATTATATTACACATAGGTATTGCAGTTCAGTACAATTCGTTTCCAGTCTATTGCATGCTATAAAGCACGTTTTAAATGCTGGTCATTGACCTCGTGATAAGCTTATCACTTTATCAGTTATCAGTCTCGCAAAACGAGATAATCCTTATCAGAGAATCACCTACTTCCTAAACTAGGATAGGTTTGGAATAAATTGCAGTGGAATATAGTAATCTAGGAGTCTCTCTGCGAGATCCAGAAATGGGAAGATGGCGGAAAAACCAAGGTAACCGAGATGGTATAAAAACTATCGTAGTTCGACAAATTAATAGCGGATGTATAAGCGGGTTTACTACGATCCTTATTTCTGTTGAAAGTTTGATGTGCCTCGATGAATCGCTGGTGTTCTTCCAACACAAATAAGGTTCGTAGTTAACCTGATTGCATCCGTAATGTAACCGAGATAGCTCTCAGAATTGACAAACTTAAGTGGCTGTGGGCAGGGCACATAGCTCGTAGGACCGACAGCCGCTGGGGTCGTAAGGCTCTTCCTCAACCTCAACCTCAACAACCTATATTGGTCCACTGCTGGACGCAGGCCTCCCCATGATACGCGCCTTATTGGCGTTTTTCTAATAGGGGTTAATGCCCATAATCCTCACGCTGGGCATGCGGGTGCACCTTATTTCTTCTTTGATATTAATAACTATTTATCAAGCTGTTTTTATGGTAAAAATTTGACTTGTCGAAGTACTTATTTTGTAAGTCTAAAGAAATAAACGATTTGACTCTGACTCTGACTCTGGCCGTCGATCGGCTGATAGGATGATGATGATGTAGTATTCGTAAGTTTAAGTGACACCGATCCCTTATATCAACATCATGAGCATCTGTTAAGGATAGTCCACATCTGGACAAAGGTCTCCCCTGGGTTGCTTTCCGCTTGTTGCATACAGTACCTGCCAGTTGACTTTGGCAAGTCGACATCCCACTATTGGGCCTACGCGTAAAAACGAAAATCGAAAGTTTATGATAAGTTAAACCTCTTATGTCACCTGAATACTATAGCGTTTGCGCAAAAACGAATGGAAACTGGCGATGTAGCCGACGCGACTATGTGTGGATGGGGCTAGATGATGCTGTGCAGATTATTCAGCATTATATATTTATTATTTTATTATTATTTAAGACATCTTTATTGTTAGATACTCTAATCATTATTGTATTAGTAACATGTTTCAACTCACCAAATGTTCAGGCATATTCCAGTCTTCATACATTCTACTGGCTAACGGGAACACTTTCTCGTTCAATATCTCCAGCATTGTCAGTGTAACTTTTTCGATACTTGCAAAGTATCTATCATACACCCATCGTAGTTGCCAGTACAACTCCCCTCTCCTCTCGTTACTCACAGAATGCACTATTTTAAGCAGATTCTTTATATTATCCTCAGCTATAAAAATGGCTATTCTATGCCAGTCAATATGAGAACTAAACGGCATAACAATGGAGTCTGCTATAACTATTGGTATACACTGCGATGCGATTACGTCCATAAGCATTGCTTGTGTTAATCTAGCGCTTCTGACTACTAAACAGAACATCCCTTCTTTTAATATACCGGGATAGTCAAATTCCTTTCCCGTGTTGTACTCACAGCGTTTATCATCAGTCTTACATCTGCCTAAAAGTAATAAGTCGTTGGATGCTGATGCTATGCTCTGTAGCTCTTCTAAGTATACGTGGGGAATGTTGAGTTGAGATGAGATTATCGTGTAATTCTTTTGTGTTGGTTGACTGCTATCGATTTTTGAGGCGGTGTCACTGTAAACGGGCAGGGATATGTCAAAGCCATGTCGGAAGGTCCATGTGTTGAAGCCAGCACCCGCAATGATGGCTTTGCCAGAGTTGAGGTTGACAACGGAGTTGTAGTTTGGAGGCGTTCCTGGCAGCATGCTGAAGATGAGGTGGTTCTCGCCATTGTTCCAGCTGTGGATGGGTTATTAATAAACCATTTTCTTTTCTAGGTCTATAATAATAATAGCAGATGAGGTGATAAACTTTTACTCTGACTCGTGTTATTGCTGTTATCCATATTACTTATTACCACCATATTACTGTTATATTATATCTGTGGTGAAAAAAATACTTTGAATTTGAATCTGATTGTGTTAAATGCTGTACGAATATTATGGACTATAAATTAACAGTTGATGGTACTAGAAATAAACTAATTGGAGATGGATCATAAAATATTGCTTGAATTTAAGTGGTACTTACTATTCAAGACTATGCAAGGCTTGAGAAACATGCCCGCTAGAGAAAGTATTCTCGTTCAGAGTATCTATGCTCGGCACTAGCAAACAAGCCTCTTCCGGATTAGACGTATAATACCGGCTACGCTTAATGGTATCTAAAATTACAAAAAATTCCCTAGAAAACTGTGATATAGAATTCCCATTTTCAGTCTGATAGTCTTTTAAGGGGTATATGTATATGGTTATCTTCTCGTGACCGCCTCTTCCGCATTTGTAGACGTCGAAGCAGTCCCAATATGTACAGTTCGCGGCTCGACCATCGGCCACCACCACATCTCGCCTCACTGTAACGATTTCAACACTCCTATCCAAATTCACAGGCAAGAAAACGTCCGTCCGTTGCGAACCGCCAGAGAACGCATTAAACACGATAGTAAACACTAACGATATCACTATAAACAACAAGAGTCCTACGAAAAACCTACGATACGAGATTTGGGTATAAGATGTATACTTTGCGTGCGTTCCCGTTTTCAGGAGCAACTCCCCGGCCATTTGTGATTGCAGTTACTATCTGAATCTTCGCGTTTTGTTACTGGCACCCATGTTATATAGAATTTGGATGATTTTCATTCATTATTTACGAAATTGTGAAACGCGATCACCCGCTGCCCGTGCGGAGGAGAGAAACTGACGCATTTATGAAAAGTGCTGCCAACTGAACCCTTGTCAAAAGTTCATTTCAGCTTGTACCTCCTACCGTTATGCGTTAGAGCGCATGGCGAACAGCTCACATCACATCAACATCTTTCTGCGTTCAAATAGAGGGTATCTCTGTCTACACTATTGAAACTGAGCGGGACCTAAGACTTTAAACACATTTAGTGCACTAACATTTAAAAAAATTCAGCACTATTAAGCAAAAATAAACTAGTTATTTTGTGGCATGACATGACAACCACAAACAAATCAAATTGCCGATTAAGAGACAAGTTTCTATAAGATTTCCGATAAAATTTGTTTTTTTTTTATTATAATCTGCAACCATCTGTGTTTTAATCTCCATGACATTGATTATATCACAGAATTGTAGTAGGTATAAGAAAACTCCTCGAAAATTTTGTTAGTCGCAACGCAACAGAATAGCAAACACCCTGTAAAAAAAAATGTACTAGGTCAGTTAGATTTAACACAAAATTAAACATCAAATTTATATTATTGAAATGCAAAGGTTTGGATGGGTGGGTGGACAATGCATGTATAGAAGAATGGTTGGATGTAAGTTTGGGCTGACATAAGAGCACCTCTGGATGTAATGTGGTTATAGCTAGTATAGCTTGATTATCACGAAAACTACTTTTTATCCTAGTTCACATTGTTTTTTTTTACTGTTACGCACGAAAGCTAATGAGTAGGTATAGCCCGAAATAGCTAGAACATTTCAAATTAGAATTCTTGCGATAATAAACGCTTTTAAAATATTGTTGGCAGCTCAAAAATTACGAGTTTTTTTGACATTGATATTATTGACAATGACAAATTATTAGTATGTGACAGACAAGCAGTCTAAAATGCGTTCTCGAAACCATGAAGCAAATCATGGATCTTCGGATCAAACCTTACCGTACAACGTTGCTTTTATTTTAATTTTACTCTAATATTACGGACATTGGCGAAATTATGTCAACCCAGACGTAGACGCCATTAAAAGAAGAAAGGAAGCAAATCATGCTTGAAACTTTTTAACACATTGGTCAGACCCATTCTAGAATACTGTTGTCTCATCTGGAACCCCAATTTAGTCCAGTCATTATAGTAAGTTCACCTCGGAATTTGAGATAGGTACCCAGCTGTAAGTCTGTAAATACTTGTATATCGACATCCTTAAAGTTGTCTCAAAACCTACATATGGTAGGGTGTGCGCAACTATTAAATTTCAAGGTCAAAGGTCACAAAAAATTGGTTTTGTGCGCTTTTTTTGCAAATATCTCATTTCCTATGGGTTTTTTGCCATTTGTATTTATTATCAATATTGTAGAATACAAAATTTTCTACAAATTTGGTTTAAAAGTTTTTTTTATACGGTGAACCGTTTTGGAGATAGAGGGCGGAGAACGCGCGGTCACAGCATCACTTCAGGTCAACCGGTGCCTCCGGTCGAAAACGCGCCATAATAATATATAGTTGATGAACTATCAATAAATCGATGATTATAAATATTTGACAATTTTTATTAACTACTATATTATACTAGCTGCGCCCCGCGGCTTCGCTCGCGTTGTTCCTATGGAAACGTTTAAAGGTGATTTTTATCCCACGGGATCAGATTGATGGGATAAAAAGTAGCCTTTGTTTAATTCCAGAATTAGAATTACCTGTATGCAAAATTTCAGCCAGATCCGTTCAGTAGTTTTGGCGTGAAGAGGTAACAAACATCCATCCATCTATAAACCCGTCGTCATATAGACTGCTCCGAACTAGTTGGTAAGCTAAGTATAAACTCCCCATCTCGTTTGCCCAGAAAAAACGCCTATAACCTATTTACCACCTCTTTCTCAAACACAAACTTAGGAAAGTATTCTTCCCTTTCACGACTCTGTAGGCATTATAACACAATTTCTAGGGATGACATAGACACAGACATCGCGGAACCTCTACCTAAGTACAAAAAGAAGCTTCGTGAAATTCTTTTCCAAATTCAAACTCATAGTACCTACAAATAGTTCAATTATATACAGAACTCCTTTTAAATTTTTATACCATTATGTACCTACTTATATGATACACACACACACTAACTCACCCTGGTAGCCCCTGTTGCCCGGACTCCTATGAGACCGGTGTTCTCAGGAGCGCCGAACACGTTATCAAAACTTTACTTTTTATGGTGCCTACTTGGCTGCACAACACCTATAGTACCAACATCCGTAAGCATTATTCGCGGTAGAATTATTCTCAGGCCACTAAGCACTATATCGCTCTTAAATAATATTTAAATCTCCACATTACTGTTTGATACATAATACCTACCCAATATCAAGAAAATTTAATTTGATCATTTATATTTAGCTTATATTATGCTGTGGCACTCTGTATTTAGAAAAACACTAGACTTAAGACCACTTTATATTTTTTTTACTCTGTATGCGATGTGTTTTTTCTGTTGGGTGTCCATAAATAAATAAATAAAAAAAAGAAGACGTGTGGCACTCGGGGACTGCCGCGGTAAAGCTATTGCAATGCCATCTAGAGGCGAGTTGCTGAACTAAAGAGACAAACGTCAAGGTTTTTTCGTTACGGAATTTCTGGATTCGGTCCCCGCGCTCAAGGCCCGCGATAGAAGCTATGCAATAGCTTAATAAATAAATAAACTCAGTACTACCTATACTACACAAGAAGTTGAACTCAGCACACAATTTGACAATGATTTGACATCTTGACTGACAGCTGATCAATTGTTTTTGTTTTGTTTTTCTTTCTTTGCTGTCACTTCAGTTTTGTGTTGTGCGTAGTTGTGGTTGAGTTTCTCATGGCTTAATTTATTTTATTTCTCCATTTATTTTTCGATTTCACCGATATATTTAGTTCGAGCTTGACCAGAGATGGCACTGCTACCACCTGACTCAATTTACACTATCAGGAACGTGGATAATGTGCCTGTATATTCACTGGCTTTTAGCTTTTTGCCGGGAGGTCTCGAGAGGTTACTAGCCGGTTCTAAAAACGGCTATGTTTATGCATACAACCTTCAGGTGAGCCCACATACTTCTAAACATACAGTTTACCATAATCTACATCACGTAAGACGTAAAACAAACTCTCAGGTAGGTGTTATATCGATTATAATACGCAGTACCCCAACTCCTTTGTTTTATGACTACCTATTTTGTGACCTAGAAAAATGGTTTGCGCGCCTATTCGGAAGCCACTTGGCGATGATTGTCCTAGTTTTATATCGTGTTTTCCTGTTAACCTACATTGGAATAGATTAATGACTAAAATAAATTTTATACATTCAAATGATAAATATTTTAATTTCATTTTCAGACAAATCGAGTACAGCAGAAGATTCAAGTTGGTCAAGCTCCCATCCTGCATCTCCTCCATACAGACAGTCAACTCATCACCCAAGAGAAAGGTGGAAAATACAAAGTCTTTGAACTGACCAACAGTGGTTACGCAGAAGACACTCTCATTGAAACTGATTACCCTGGATTTTGCCGCTTCGAAGCCAACACAAAACTCGAAACACTTTATGTACCTGACAATGAATCAAAAATACAAATATTCAGCTTTTCTGGAGAAAAGTTGGGATGCTTGAAGCCGAAAAATGATCCAAAGCTGGGAGATGTAATGTGCCTGAAGTACATTGAGTTTCCCTGTGACCGGCCCTGTCTCTTAGCCGGATACGAGGCTGGATGGCTCCTGCTATGGGATCTCAACACTAGTCAATGCATCAGTACATTACAAATAAAGGAATGCCCAATGTCTGTGGATTATCAGCTGGACCAACAGCGAGGTATGATCGGCAATTCATCAAATGTGATACAGATTTTTATCATAGGGAGAAAAGACTTAGGCTTGGCCCACAAAATGGATATAACTATAAAGAATCCTGGGACTAACAAAGTGCAGTCCCGTTCAGATGGAAAGGTGTTCGCGTCAGGTGGGTGGGATGGGCATATTCGCATTTTCTCATGGTTTTCCCTTCGCCCACTTGCAGTTCTGACTGAACACAAGCAAGCTATTCAGGATGTGGCATACTCTACTGAGAAGGTATCTCTTTGGAATGCCCATATCATGGCAGCTGGGGGGCTAGATGGTGCCATAACATTGTGGGACCTCTACAATAAGAAGCAATAAACATTTTCTAGCTGCCATGCTCTGTCATAGTTGCCTTTGGAAGTTAAAGTTATGTTTTGCTTTGTAATATCAATTGGATCTCAAGTATGTACAATCTGTGGCTACCTACCACATGGTGTGGCCAAGCTATTAGCTGTAAGGAAAGTTGTTGAATAGAGCAATAAAATATTTTCCAAGTTTTTTTCGATTTATTTTCTAGAGTCGAGACATTAAAGCATTTGAAGTTTTAAAATAGTTTTACTGTTTACCTATGCTATTTTCAATCTGCCACCTGAGTTATCAAGCAATCATTGTGTCATTATTTGAACAGTTTTGTGGAAAGTAAATTGTACCTACTTAACAATTTAATACCACATCAAAATAATTGTAGGACAAGCTAAATGATTCGTTTTTAGGTTGCCAATGTAATCAAATATGTAGGGCAGCAAACATTGGCAGAGGTGCAAATCTGAGAGTAAAATAAAACAATAGTTGACATTATTATAAGTTTATTAAACATAAAGCTGTCTATTTATAATTGTGGTCTAGTTTCAAATATGATCACATTGATCACCTTAGGACGTTTAACTTTTTACTAAAATGTTTATTATAATTCAATCACACTTATAAATAAGACAGGCATTGAATAAATTACTAATATCACATAAACAGTGCGCCTATTAAATAGAAAATATTTACAGTCAATACAGATAATCAAACCTTAAACCTAGGACTAGCAACCTGAAAGATTATGAAAATGAACTCTGTTCTTATAATGCTTGTGATATGTATAGGATAATGACTTGAGAGTTTAAACTTGAACTATCTTTCTAGTTTTCGGAATGAGGGCATCATCTTCTGTTGCTTCTACCAGTCTCCGTCGTTTTCGCAAAGGTCTGGAAGATTCCGACGGCTCCCTCGCTTTGGCTACGATCTTCGCCATTTTGTTTCCTAGTCTGGTTATTTTGAACTTCGGCAATGTCTGCTCCGGTTCGTGTTCATTCGACTCCGTATCATGATCACTATTATCATCTTCTGTTCTGGGAACTTCTGTATGTTCCGGTTCATTCAGTACAGGAGTCTCTTCAAAAGCCTCGCTAGGTGGCGTCTCCACATTCTCTTCGTTCCGTCGGTGGTTCATCGTGAAGTCTAGAGGACCCTCTGCATCGTCGGCTCTCGCTTCTGTCTTGACTTTGGTCGTGTGAGCTTGCACGAACGCCGATAGCGGCATAGGGATAGGAATTGGAATGGGAATAGGAAGGATTACTGGATAAGGGACTAAAACAGTCACTGGAGGAGGCTGGCCCAAAGGTTGGGGAAAGTTTAAAGGTGGTGGCAGTCTTGGGCGCTCGTGCATCGGCATGTGACGGGGACCGAAGAACGGCATTCGAGGCGGAAACATGTTCGGCATAGGATGTCTCATTTCATGATGGTTATCCATGAAAGGAGGCGGCATGAACATAGGGTTTGGGAAAGGTATTTCCCTTGGTTGGTTCATCTGATGAGGAGGGGAATGGATAGCGTTTGTAATGGTAGAGGCTGGTGATGATCCTTCCGAAGGGCTGCACATTCGGAGATCCTGCGCTTTTGGGGTAGCAGACTTCTGTCTTTGACTGGTAGTGGCGGAGGATTTTGACGTCCGTCGTTTCCTCAAATTCATTTTATTCCTAGTTTCTTTCTTTGTTTCTGGGGACTTCTGGACCGGAGGACCTTCCTCTGTGCGTTTTTTCATCAACTTTGCTGTTGGTGCAATGGTTATTAGCGGCAGTGGTGATTTCTGCAACTTCGGTGGTTCTTTTTCTTTTGTTTTTGCTTCTGCGTTGGGGGATCCGGAGCGTTCTGTTTCCGTGGGGGAAGCGGACCGGCTCTTGCAATTTTTGAGCCAAAGTTCAGGGGTTATGAGGCTGGAGGATGATGATGCGTTGACTAGGTGCGGGTTGAGATCGAGGTGCGCTTGCGTTTCTCGGCAGAAGATGTGCATTTTGTATTGGTTCAGGCATTTGTCTGAGCAAAACTGCAGCTGAGTAGCGCCGTCCTGGAAAGAAAAGAGGAATGGTTTAGCAACTAGTTTAATGCCTACTTAGGTAGGTACTCAGAATGGTACCCAAAGCCCAAAAAAAATTTTTTTTTTTTTTTTTGTTTTGAGAATGGTACCTAATTATTTTGTTTTACTTGGCGTCTAACAGCGAGCTAGGAGGGGTTTGCTATTGCAAATGATAACGGTCTTATACCCAAATTGTATACCTGACATGTCTGTCGTCTTAAATCTGTGTCCCTGCTTTATGTAGTAATTCCGGGATATCGCAGCATGTTCTTCCAACTCTTCCAAGGCATGGACCCTTGGAACAAACATGCTGCTATATCTATACTAATTAACAAGCTAGTGTCTCGGCGCGGCGTCTTGTCGTGCATGTCATATAGGTACGTAATTTTTCTGAGGTAATGTAGGTATATAAAATCAAGCGTAAAACGGCTTCAATGTGTGCGTGGTTTTAGTGCAATGTGCAGGCTCACTTAATTCCAGCGACTCAGATCTGCAAATACGTCCTTAATAAATGGGGTATGGGTATAGAATAGGTGTACCAAAGTTATCGACGTGGCTCAAAGAAGCGGCAGTGTGCTTCCATATGTCCTGAATAAACGACAACCGGTGGGTTACCTAAACGTGTTCTTAAGTCGAAACCGCGACTCGGAAAATCTAGTTACACCTTCCAGCCAGGGTAAGTCACAGAACTAATTGAGGAAAAATCCCAGTAGTTCTGTCTACAGAACAGGTGGGATGTAAACGGGTCGGATGCGAAAGACTAGGCCATGACTAGGCAGATGCTGGATTCATGACCGTTTCGTAACATTCTAGAAGCACACGTTATAGCCATTGTTATAGCTGAGTATTTCATGCCACCTATGGTATTTCATTTCATCTATCAAGACGACCTCAGTGGCGCAGCGGGCGAGAGTCCGCCTGCGAAGAGGCCGGGTTCGATTCCCGCCTGAGAACAAATTTGAGTACGATCTGCCGAAATTTGTTCCGCTGGTCTGGGTGTACTTTTACCTACGACAAGCGAAAGACGACGCTATGGCGCTCATTAGAGGAGGCCTATGTACAGTGGATTTACATAGGTTATTGATGAGAATAAATAGATCGCCTATAAAAATCTAACTTTCATTATAGCCAGTACTTATTAGGTACCGTAAACACTTTATAATTAATTTTGTTTGAAAAAACTATAAACTGACTTAAATTTTTATAGTTTTTTCATGGATCCCGTTGTCAAAACTGAACCAAATTAAAATGGGACCACACGGGTAGCACCAGCTTTCATATAAAAATCGGACCACGCAATCAAAAGTTCTGAGGTAACTAACGTGAAAAATATGTCGAATTGAGAACCTCCTTTCTTTCCCACCTGAAAATCCACATAAGCCACCGTATGCCGAACATGGCGGCACCAATCGCAAGTCTTCGCGCGCTTGAAGTTCGCGCGTCGTGATTGGCTGAAGCACAGCTCTGAACAGAACGCTGCTCCCGCTTGCTGCAACGCCCCGGATTCACTTGTTATACTCTTGTTGCACCAGGAACACTCGTCTGGAAAGATACAGATAATTTATTTATTTATTTACTAGGGCAATGCCAACAAAACACATACTAACACATTTTTTTATAAGCAATGTGAATACTATACCTACTATAGAATGTGTTCTCATAACAGGCTTGCACAAAGCCAACAGTGCACAAACAATAGCTAAAATAAGGGAGACAGTTAAAAAAGATAAACAATAACTAACAAAAAACAAATTAAAACTTAAAATACTTACAAATTATGTAGGTACTAGTTAAGTTAAAACTAAATTATGAGATAATCGTTAGATAGGCCCTTTCCGTAGTGAAACCGCGCCGTATTGTCGCCAAGTGAAGTGAGATAGCTCGTTCCTCAACCTCAACCTCAACAGCCTGTATCGGTCCACTGCTAGACGCAGGCCTCTCCCTGATAAGCGCTTTGTTGGCGTTTATCTAATGAGGGGTAATGCCCATAATCCCCACGCTGGGTATGCGGGTTGGGGATCACAGTTCGGTGGTAAAATTGTTCTGCAGGGGGCGCTGCTGCCCACCCCCGGTGGATATCCCTTAGTCGTCTCTTACGACACGACACCCACCACGGGAAGAGATGGGGTGGTGCAAATTCTAAGACAGCACCTAGCTGCTAGCTCATTTCGAATCAATATTGTTTTTGTGGTGTGTTTGTTTATAAAAGTTCGTGCAATGTGTTTTGAATAACTTTATGCATGGTGTCGTTGCTTTGGTAACCTCGGCCTAAAGGACCCACAGTCTATTTATTTATTAAAAAAGGAACGCCAACAGCGTAAACAGTCCACACTAAAGGGTCACACTCACACTAACTAACGCCAATAACAATACAAGTAATACAGTAGGTACCTATCTACGACTGATCGATTTTATTAACAGAACAAAAAATACTAAGGTAATCGATCATGTTTGCTTATTTGATTATTTGTTCACGATTAATTCGCTTTCTCTCTCAGGTAACTACTAAGTAGGTGGTAGGGTGTTCCCATCTGAATGAGTCTGTTCGTCTATTATTACCACTAAGTAGGTTAGGTAGGTACCTACGTTCTATTTTCATGCAAACTCACTGACTTATCACAACAAAAACAACTAGGTACCTACCTACATTACCTACCTACTTAACAACACTCGTTTATGAAGGCTGATAGGTACTTCCTCGAAAATTATAAAAGGTTAACCTATCTATGGAGGTTGATAGCCAGAGAAGATTTTCGTTTCATCATAATAAAATAACCTACACCTATTATAGGTAGGTACATGGACAGTCGTCTCGATTTCGCTCCAATTAAGCGAATGATACTTATTGAATGTAGGTAGGTACCTGCATAAATAAAATCTTGTAAAGAGCTCCGCGTAACTGAGTCTTCTTTTCCAACCGGTGTATCTTGAGCCTTGTTAATTTTACGTAGGTTAACGATCGGGGATCGAATTATTTGTTGGTTTATTGAAGGGAAATTAATACTTTTATCAATTAACAAAATATGTACCTACCTACTTACTTATATCTATTTCTCAAACAAATAACTATAGGTATAACCTACCTAGCATCATATTATTCGCATTTTATGCATGTTGTAAACTAAGTACCTAGGTAACTGGTAGTGTATGTAAAGCGGTAGGAGAAGGTTCGCCTTCGACGCAGGAGGTTGCGGGTGGGTGAATCAACTATTTTACCCACACTTTGCTGTCCCCGACCATTTTTTATTAAAGTACGTTTATTGGTTATAGTTACACACTTAATCAATATGGCAATAGCATCTATGATTAATAGGCACCAAAGAAAGTTAAATTATGTTCTCGAAAATCTTTAATTTCCATGAAATTTTATGGTAACTCAGTATACGAAAAATTCGCTCCATACAAAATATGCCTGTCCGAAGACCGCATTCTCTATGTAAAACTTTAATTTAAATGAACCTAAACTTCTTGCTTTCGGTTGATTCTGATTACACAACAAGTCAGTATGTTAAAGTTTACCGTGTGCATATCAAAATAAAAATAGACTTAACCACTTTTTCAAAAAAAAATCTTGAAATTTTGTCCCTGGCTAAAATGATTTTACCCTTGTATGCTGAGTTACCGTCGTAAATTTTACCTAGAAACATATAGATGGTACTGTTTGCCATGGGTAGCTTCGTTTGTGTTTCCTTAAGCTCGCATGGAGCGGCGGTGTTCCTAGAAGATGCCGTCGAGCCGCCAGGCCGCGCAGAACGTTCGAAGGGAGTGCGTGCCTTTTTGTGTCGTCTGCTGAGTGACCGCGATATCTCGATGTAGGTTTATTATTTAGTTAATATTATCAGATATTTTTGGAGTACCTAACATATGTTTTCGATTAAAGTTTGTGTTGGTACTATAGTCAAATGATAATGTGCTCTTTTCATGAAAATACACCATTTTGTCTGTTGAGTTACTTGTATACTGAGTTACTTTGGCGGTAACTCCAGAGACATTCTTGGTAACTCCTAAGACATTCACGTACTTAATGAAGGTATTACCTTGAGTAAAATGAACTTTTATTATATATTTTAGTTTTAAAACATTCTATGATTATTTATTTGGGATTTATTTTGTTTTTAAATTTGTTCCTTACATACAAATATTTTTTTGTGTATACCTAATTTAGATTATTATCATGTTTTGCTACTTCTACTTTTTCTTAGTCGGTTTAAATTTATTGTAAATTGGCTTTCTGTAAAACGAGTAAGTAGTTATAGTAAATAAATACCGGCAAATATAAATTGTAAAATAATGGTTACTCCCGTGAGCACTTCCACAAAATTAAACGGCTTGCAAAAGATTTAACATTATTTTAAAAGAAGCAAGTTCTGGAATTTGAGACACAGAATAGGTACAGAATGAAGACGAAGAATTTACAATTCACCTTGAATGCACCACCAAATTCCCAGGCAAGTGAACTCAATGACTACAACGGATCACCACTAGCATGTCCGGCATCCATATAGCATTCCCAAGAACTTGGCCGAAAGAAGGTAAGAAAAGACTGAGTAAAGTGCACAGCTAGAACATAAAAACACTAAAAGAAAACCAGAATATAAAATATCCCAAAATAAGAAGGTTAAAAAAAACTGCGAAGTACCTACAAGAAAAGACCAAATAAAAATAAATTATGGAAAGATATCAGAAATAGAACCAAAATTATAAGATATTAACAAATTTGATTAACTCTTAAGAAAGCATTGTTCAAAAGCCTTTTTGAAAGTGATATCATAGAACAAAGAAAAAATCCTTCTAAGAAGCAATTTGGCAAGTTCAAATGGCTTGGCACAATGCTTGCCCTGATGCTGGTCTCCAACGTAACTTTTGCTCGTTGACATGGAATTTGTTTTTTTATGTTACAAACGTGCTCTGCGGATCCTGGCTATTTCTAAATGGAAGTCAGGACATTGGTTGCAAGTATTTCCTTCCACTCTATTGGATCCTGTAACTTTCCGTATTGCAACATGTCTTCGGTTGGGTGCAAGGTGTTGCGCACCTCAATAATGCCAGTGCACATTAATGAGGTGCGCAACACCTTGCACCCAACCGAAGACATGTACCTAGTAACAACTGCTAATTCTAATTCTAAGTAGGGAAACTAAGATCTGCACGGACGTCTCGCATAGAAGTATATTGTGAATTATCCCCCTACCTAAGCAGGCCCTAACCAACCCAGCTTCTTTAATTATCGGAGCAGGACTTTAGGTGACTGACAGCTTCGTTTCAGCTTTTCTGTGGGTGTGGATTTGGTTGATGCCTCAATGAGACACTTCAGCCCCGTTTTGTGTCTGGACTTCTATGTGGCCGTGCAGTGAACCACAACGTGTACCACATTCTCTTCTTCTTTTAAGCAGCCATGACATAAGCTGCTGTCTGTGGTTCCAGTGTTGAAAAGATAATAGTTCAATTCATTCGTGACCTGTGATGATGCCCACCATCGTTATTAGGTTCTCTCGGCTCATTTTGAGCATTGTGTTGGTGTTTTTCCTTTCTTTGGAGGGGAATATTGATTTAGTATGCTTGCAGTCTGTCCAACGCTCCCATAGCTTTTGGTGTTCTTTTTCAGAGTTAAGTTTTAATCTGTTTTTGACTTCTGTTGTGGGTGGGTTCAAGAAACTTCAAGAGATCTTGTTGTGTTGGAGTTAGTCTTGCTCTTACCTTGAGTAGTCTGTCTGCGTTTATGATGCCTGGGCAGGATCGACTCTCTTTCCATTCTATTCAGACCTTAGTACCTACTGCTGTCAAACAGCTTGGTCATCATGGGTTATTGAATACTAGCGGCCCCGCCGCCGGTCGGATATCTCGCCATGCCAGCCGTAACGATATCAACTGGCGGGCTTTGGCCACCGCTAACGTAGGTACCAGCTATTCTCGACCCGAATGGTCTGTTGCGTGATAATGGTATAAGGCTCGACGGTATGACACTAGTCCCATAGGAGTTGGGGAGGCACATTGTGTGGTATGGTACATGCGTCGACACACTTCCGTCTTCCCATTTATCAAGAACAACCGTGAGAGGCAGATTTGGCCGAGGATCTCAAAAGGCGCAATTATGCAGATCGCGACAGAGCCTACACATGAGACGCTAAGTCCGTTGGGTACCGAGGCTCTTCGGATGTAAAAAAAATTCTGAGATTCTGGTCGAAGTGATCTGGCGCAGCATTTCAGCATTGCCATACAGCGGGGCAATGCAGCCAGTGTCTTAGGCTCCATATCAACCAACTTAACTGATCCATATCAATACCAGTCGGACGCTTCCGACTGGTATTGATATGGATCAGTTGAGTTACCTTTAGATTGGATGCAACAGTTTGCATTTAGCTCAATTGCAAATACATTACATATCCGATCGTAAAATGCGTATTTCTTTCCATTTTATCTTTAAATTGCCAGTACCTTATTTTAACAATTAGTGAGCTTCCTTAAATAATTCATTTTTATTCGTAATACTTTTACATTTAGTTTAATGTAGAAATAGCTATAATTTTTTGGATAAGGGTAACGCAAAAGACCAATAGCAGTTAGTTTTCTACTAAAATTTAAGTATTATATGGAGACTGATTTTAGCAAAATATTTGATTATGCATGCAGGATAAAAAAAATGAAAATGAGTAATGGTTTCGAGTTTCATTCAGCATTTATGTAAGATTAAGTGGCGGTAACTCAGGTGACAGATTTTGAGGGTCTGTGTTGGTTGTAGTTTCTTGTAAAAAATAGCTAAAATATGAATAAACGTCCGTGCCCTTCTAGGTTGTTAAAGTAGATGAAATTTCTAATGCCCTAATAAAATTAGAATAAAAGAATATTAATGTTTTTATTTTTCAAAAAAATATTTCTACACTGTCCAAAGTGTGGGTAAAATAGTTGATTCACCCGGGTTCGAGTCTCATGTACCTACCTCGTATAGGAAGATTATTAAAAGGAGTACCTACCTACTCGTACCTAGATAGTTCTCGTGGATCCTCTGAGTGAAATGATGAAGATGTTCTAGGCAAGTTTTTAAGTAGGTAAGTACCTACTGGAAGCTAGCGGATATTCAACTGTGTTGGGTACTGAAATAAAACAGGTTATCACGTTTACAAGGGCCTATATTCCTTTTTCAACGTAAAACACTTATCAATAATTATAACTTCTCTTGTTTTAGCGGCAAACCGCGATGAATGACAGACTGAGTGCTGCCCACTCCTGCCTACCACTTTACCTATACATAAATTATTTCCAACTATTTTATTATTTTTGGGCAAGCTAACAGTACCTAACCTACCTTAGGTGAAGGTGTCTTATAATTTTCATAAAGTGCCCATTTTGAAATGAAAAGTGTACTGTATTCCGAGAAAGAATCAACCCCTGTTCTATTCTTAGAAACAAGTTAATTCGATATGTTTTACAAAATTAGATAATGTATCGATATGCATATCGAAATGTTTTATCTCGATGACTGGCAACATTCACAAGCCCCTTTCCCGCTTTATTATAAGCGCGAGGGCTAAATTTCGTCCAAAACTCGATTCGTAGAAGCAAGCTGCGATATTGGAGGGTCTTGTTCTGAGAATTTATTGCGTGTATATCGGAAACATTCAGGTATTTTACGTAATCACTGTTTGTTAGATACTTTTTTTCAATTACCATCATGCTCTGGTAAAATCTTTCTTCTAGGTCTGCCGCAACTACAGAAATCGTAAATTATTACAATTTCTGTGGCCGGAACGCAACCCCTTACTGAAAACCAGCGCTCCTTCACAAATTACCTACCTATCTACTCTTGGTTTTTATGTAGAGCAACAAGCTGAGGGGGCTACTTAGTACCAACCCAATACTTAGGTAGGTACCTACTTGTGTTAGTTTTGGCTTCTTAATAATCACCCTAATATTATTATAAAGGTATTATAAGGCGAAAGTTTGTATGGATGGATGGATGGTTGTTTGTAACTTCTTCACGCCAAAACTACTGGACGGATCTGGCTGAAATATTAATTTGCATACAGGTAATTCTAATCCTGGAATCAAACATTGGCTACTTTAAATCAGTTCGCGTGGGATGACAATCACCTTTTAATGTTTGCGCGTGCAAAGCCGCGGGCGCAGCTAGATATTATATACTTATTAATTAATTACTGAGAAGCCTTATAATTTATTTTATCTGTAGTATAATGTTAAATAAATAATTTTCTTTCTTTCTTCTCGCGGCTTTCCACATGGTGGTGGCTAACTAATAACTATGCCAACAGATCTCCTGGCCTACAGCCTTAGAAAAATTATATGCCTACAGCAGATGAGATCAGCTATTCCGAGCTTGTCGCCGCTGCTGTCATTTTCTGTGTCGCCCCCAAGAGATATAAGCCAAAGGCAGGCAGGCAGGACCAATATAAGCTGTAAAGAGGAGAATTACCTTTGTTCCTTTGATCGCTGGCTTGCTCTGGGCTGGAGGCGTCGCGGGCGCGGGACGCAGCCCATCGCCGCAGCTCCAGCCGCTCATAGCCGTACCAGCCTAGCAGCTCGTTCATTGCCGTCTCTGCGAACTCCTGGAAGGAAGAGAGAAGAACTTAGTTAGAAAAATCCTGAACGAAGTGTGTTTATGACAGTACTTTGGCTTTTCTGTTATAAATGTTAAGGTGGGAAATGGGACGAATGAGAAAGGATTTCTGCATAAAATTTGCGGGACGTGGTAGGACGAATGCTGAATAACTCGAATGCTGTTGATGAGTATAGGTACTTAGTCTTTTTTACAGTCCATCGAGACAAAAAATCACGGGTAGGTTCGCCCGAATCTGAAACTCGTCTGCGAAGAGATTTTGGCGAAGTGTCCCCTTCACTTTTGAGATTCGGACGAAATGTACCCTTCCTCTACCTCACCTCAACAGGCTGTATCGGTCCAATGCTGGACATAGGCCTCCCCCTGATAAGCACCATGCCAGCGTTTATCTAATGGGCTGGGGGGTAATGCCCATAATCCCCACGCTGGGCATGCGGGTTGGGGATCGCAGTTCGTTGTTAGAATTGTTATGCAGGGGGCTACTGCCCGCCCCCGGTGGATTTCCCTTAGTCGCCTCTTACGACACCCACGGGAAGATATGGAAATAATATGGATATAAATGTACCTACCCTTCATTTCGTCCGAATCTCACATGCCTACCTAATAAGTGTTTAGGTACGTTTTTTTGTACCTAGCTAAAAGCAGTTTCAGTGTGGCTGATTTTAAAATTCATCTTGCAAATTCTTAAATTCAACATCTACCAAGAGCACTACGACGACACAATAAAATAAATAATTTGATGAAAATAAACCCATCCATAGGAACAAAACCTTTAAAGTAAAGTAAAGTAAAGTAAAGTAAAAATTTATTGCATCAAATACATGTAAATAAGGTACATAGGTGGTGTTTGTTTAATTTAAGACACAATGTATTTCTACCGTTGCGGCGTGCAAAATCTGGGTACAATGTAATTATATGTTTTAAGTTAACTAATCAAATTGAGAGGAATAGTTGATTAATCATATCACTAAATAATTATTAAAATATAATTGGAAAATTAAATTAGGTAGAGAAAAAAATAGATATTTGTCATTTACTTATATCTAAAAATGTTTATCCGTCATGAAATCATTGATTGTATAGTAGCATTTACGTTCCAAATTGGTTTTTAACTTTCTCCGAAACAGTGTGACTGGTAGTTGTCTTAATGATTTTGGCAGTTTATTGTAAATAGAAGGGGCCATGCAGAAAATACCCTTGCGCATTAAAGCTGTCTTTGAATTTGGCATGAGGACTTTATATTGGTCTCGTCGATTTCGAGGAACAGCATCGGAAAGCTGTTTAAATAAATCAGGGTTATTTTAATTCGAATAGCTTTTCAATTTATTGTTATGTTGCCATCATCAATATAATTTTCCCCGCTTTTATTACCAGCTCCGCCTACAAGGTTATTTTTATGTTCCGTTTTAAATAACCCTGTGATTTATACAAAATAAATGGATGAAGCTTGACCCCCTTTTACGCGATTTTACTGCCAACGATCGCATTAATAAATATTACAGACGCGATTAAACAACGCGTAATTCAAGAAATATCTGTGTCGCAAAAATGTTATTTTAAATCGCGCCTTGTATTGTCACTCACTAGCTACTGTGTTTTTCTTTGTGGTTAATTTTACGTAGGTATCTTTCTACATATTGTATTAGATGTATTTACAGTGAAATAATGCCTAGTCTACCTACATGGATTAATAATATAAAAACAGGAGCTCTACGATATTAATTTCATACGTAGATATCAACAACAAAAGCCGACGTGGAGGCGGCGCCGCTGGCGACCATTTCGCAAAAGTCCATTAGATACCATACTAATGAAGACGTTCATTATCATAGAAATCGTATATCCCTGACACACGAGGTTCGAAAACCTGGTTTTAATTAAAGCTGGCTATGACAACGTCCGCCGTCTAGGGTTTCAGAAGATGACCAGTCGTTACGCTAAGATAATTGGGCTCTTGTTACAGAAAGAACTGATGAATGAGGTGTTTTTAACTGTAAGGGAATGTCCCTTACAGTTAAAAACACCTCATTGACTGTATTACTAGCAAATTGAAGACGTCGTTATTTTATTGCGACATACGCTTTACTTAGGTCCTTTCAGGTTAGTAATTAGGTTAATGTGTACAAAAATGTTTTTTATAATTATAATAATAATATGCTTTTATTTCAGACACATGATCCATATATAATAATCACACTAATATTATAAAGGCGAAAGTTTGGATGGATGTATGGATGGATGTTTGTTACCTCTTCACGCCAAAACTACTGAACGGATCTGGCTGAAATTTTGCAAACAGGTAATTCTAATACTGGAATAAAACATAGGCTACTTTTATCCCATAAATCTGTTCCCGTGGGATGAAAATCACCTTTTAATGTTTTCATAGGATCAACGCGTGCGAAGCCGCGGGGCGCAGCTAGTAAAGAATAAAATAATCAGGTATAGGTGGGGACATAATTGCATCGATTTGCCAGACAGGACATAAGTAATACTATTGTTACACCTGTCAACCCTGGATAAAAATTTCGCGATGCGTGTTCTTTGGATGGCCTCAAAGAACAGCCGGAGGCGCTACAGCACCATCTTAGTCTTAGTCAAGAATTAAGTTATTTGAGGTTAAGTACTGCGGTTTGTTTATTATTTGTGCAGGGTTTAAAAAAATGAATGTGATGGATTTTGGCGTACCTTTTGTCAAAGTTTCTTACAAAGTTCCTTAATAGGTAAGCAATAAGTGTGTCGTATTAAAATAAATAGTATTCCACGAGATGAGTTTTTTTATAAATACCCTAAAGTAAGGTAATTTAATAAATGAGTACATTATAAAAATAAAACATTATTTGCTCTATTAACATTCGCATAATATTCGTATAGATTTTGGCGAAAGCGAATGCGAGTACCTATTGAAAATCCTGCGATTATGCGTCACACCCCTTGCTACGGACGAACTACCTACCTCCCTATGCATTATTGCCTTGTTAACAATCAATTTTTTTTTCTATAAAATCCTAATAATAATTTAAAAACCAAAATTAAATTAAAGTGACAGAACCACAGGCGTGGCTCGAGCTCCGGCTCCGGTTTACCGCCAACTCGCAGTGTTACCAGCTTACCAGTATTCAGTTGCGTAATAATTATCCCTGAAAACACGATATCTAGGTACTCCGACTCCGAACACAGCCGGGTTCGTAAACATGATATTAATAGACAATTATTATGTTACTGAAAATGTTCGTTTTCCAGCTTTACATTAATAACATTCCAGTCATAATAACTATGGTTTATCCATTTTGAATGAAGCATGTTAGTAAACAAAATACGACACAAATAACAAAATCTCACTTGCTTGGCGTCGATTTTCAGATATAATTGTAAGCAATTTTTATTGAAGGTAGGATCTTAAATCGACAAGTAATGTAAATTACGTGTAAAAGGACGCGCCAACAAAGTGAATTTTAGGTTAAGTATGGGCGGTTTGTTTACGTTTATGCTTCATTCAAAATTGACACGGTATAGGTACGTATGCGAAAAAGTACTTACCTAATGAGTTGTTTTGGTCCGAATAATGTCTGATTGATTTGATTAGGCATTATTTGTGTCTTTAAATTGGAATCAGTCAAATTATCTTTTAATTCAGCTTGTAGCTAAGAGTAACTAATTGACCTACTAGTACTAGTATGGTAGGTAATGCCTAGCTAGCTATTATACATTATTATCCTAGCTCTTCCTAGAAAATGTAATAATGATAATGATGAAATCTTAAAATTTATTGACAGACGGACCTTAGTTACCCAATCCAATCAAAGTGTATCTTCACCCGCTTTGTTTGGAATGGATTCCCGCCATAGGACACATGTCAATATTATTACTAAATCCTGAACCTTTCTTACCAACTAATTATTCAATGTCCTGGAATCGCATGATATTTGTCGAGCATCGTTCAAGTTCGAAGAAAAATATCAGATTTTATCATTGTTTTTGTTTATTCCTTGAGCATGATATCTATAATACCTAGCTTCTATTTTATTCAGCGTGTCTACCACGAGTTGTCACAGTTAAATCGCCTGACGTTACTACAGTAGTTATTTACGTAACTACGCATATAGTTATCCACAGCGCATTTTTGTAACTATCCGCTAGTCAGAGGCGCGAGGCTTTAGAAGTTTCGATACATTTTTTTAACTACAGTCGCTAGCGAGTATAGATTGCCAAACTCGTGGTAGACACACTGGACCGTGCGTTTGGTAACGTAAAACTGACCGCCCATTATTCTGTTCCGAGTTTATCAAGCCACCGGAAACCGAAAAGCCCGCGAAAATCATGCACAGAACAGGAATATCCGATAACGAAGCATCAAAATATTAATTATTAGAGATGCGTTGAATTTAAATTATTGTTGAGATTACAAATAGGTAATGAAATATCCTTTAGTTCTCTAGCCAAAATAACAGTTCTGCCCACAATTCAGGAAATGTATTTTGCTATTGCACCATTATAATTATTATTAGAGAGTAGGTACCAGTATCTATCTGCCTAATGCTAAAGTGTACATAATCCTTTTTCATAATATCTCTATTTGCTCAAAAGACCGCAATGATTTTTATTCCCGAGGGATGATATTGTATTATTAATATTTATATTAGGATTCGGAGTAGGTTTAAAGTTTTTTCAAAACAATCAAATTATTTCCAAGAGTGAAAAAGTGTCTGTCGTTCTTCTAGACTTCATGAATCATGATTCATCGGCGGCCACATCTTCACAGACAATGAAAATATGGTCAAACGAAGTTTGAGTCACTTCATAAAATATAATTGTTCAGTACATTAAAAACTCCAAAATCTGAGCTTATTTATACTAGGTACCTACCCGTGTCTAGCGCGCTACTTCGGGACTAAAACAAACACCGTCCCAACCTCTTTGAAAGGCAACATAGTCACAATAAAGAATGTGCCGGTCAAAGCGTAACTTTACCCCGATAATATTGTGATATCCAATAAATGCTTTTAATGGCAGTAGCTTGGCTAAGGTAAATTTAGGAGCGTTCGTAACCCGAGACGGTGGTGGCGCATAGCGACCCACGCAGTGTTGCCAGTGGAAAATTATTGCGCTTTACTGGTAGAATGCACTAAAATCTATGCTTATATGATCTAACAGAGCTTCTGTGAACATTTGGCACCTGCGTTTGGTCAGAGTCAGAGTCAAATCGTTTATTTCTTTAGACTTGCAAAATAAACACTTCAAATTTTTACTCTAAAAACAGCTTGATAAATAGTACCTAATTTCTATCAAATAAGAAATAAGGTGCAATTGACTCTAATTCACTTCAATTTTTTGTCCACTAGCGGAAGAAGTGAACTAACTGCCTAACTTTATTGCTAGCTTAACATTTGTATAATTATTTTATCTATTATCTAATATCATCTGGCTAAACAAAAATGTTAGTTTTCCCTTGTTTTAAAAACCCCTGTTACACGTACATAAATGGCTTTGTATAATTTGTCATAAAATATTTTCGACGTTCTAAACTTCGAAAACATACATTGGCTTTAACCCAGCAGTTGGTCAACAAGTGCTGATGATCATGAAACATAAAGAAGTTCAGAAGAACATAGTGTTCACGACATCCTCAACAACATTATTGGTCCACAGCTGGACGCAGGCCTCCCCCTGATAAGCGCCTTATTGGCTGTTATCTCATGGGGAGGTAATACCCATAATCCCCACAGGCATGCGTGTTGGAGATCCCTCTTACGACACGTTGGGATGGTGCAAATTCTATGCCGGCTCCCCACGACACCCAATAACTTACAAATAAGGCACGGGATCCTCCCTTGACCCACTGCGCTGACAAAGAACTAATCGTGGGCGCGCATTTGGTGTCATATACCGGCTCACGTCATTCATTAGGCGGGGTCGGGAGGCACAGTAGAAAATTGTATCCAGTGCGTCAAGTTTATTATGAAATTGGCTTGACGGGAAAAATTGCGTTCGGTCCTTCTTGAAATAGTTTTATTTCTAAACTAGCAGCGCGTCGCTGTTTCACCCGCGTAGTTCCGTTCCCGTGGGAATTCCGGGATAAAATATAACCTGTGGCACCACTCCCTGAAAAATATAAGCTTTCTACTAATAATTTTTGGTTTTAAAAGTTAAATCATACAATCTTTCCTCTTTATAATATTAGTAAAGATGAGAAATGTAGTGTAGGTACATACCTATTGTAAGACGTCACTCAATGAAGAGGATTAGCAGATAAGGAAAATAGATTTCTATTTTCCCACTAACATATCAGATTACTCTAAACAAAGATAAGAAAATAGAATATCATTTTATTAAATAAACAAGCATATCGAATTACAAGATAAGCAATTAATTTAATTATAGTAAAATTAGAGATAGAACTTTTGTATAAAAAGCCTTGTTTTAACTCAATAAATAATCAGTACAGAACCTACTACAGTCGTGTTAATTACTCCTCCCTCCAACTTCATTACATGGCGACCTTGCCAGTCCACTGCTTTAAGGCAGTACTGGGCCGAGTGTTACGAGCCGTAATTAACTCAAGTTAGAGTACGAGTTCTTCAATCATCAAAATATGGGCAGTCGATCATCAAAATATTTAGACAATAATTCAAACAATATGTGAGAATTGAATAGGCACCTATGAATAAATCTTTATGCTCTTATTTTTAAATAATATATGTTTTATATATGTATGGCATAGTGAAATTTACCAAAACTTATACTAATTTTATAAATTTTACTTTATAATTTTACAATTTAACCTTTTGCTAAGTGTAAATAAAGATGTTTTGATTTTGATACAATATATTTCCGAATTACGAATAGGTTAGGTAGTCTAAAAATCGAATGTATACTTACACAATGCTTACACACAAAAACAGAGATAACTTTTTGAAAAGGTGTGATGTTCACAATAAAATACAAGAAACAAGAACAAATTACAAATCTCATCATTTGTGGGCAATTGCGTACAATAGGGTATATGCATGTGATTTCAAAATGGCTAAAAAAATATATACGTATTCTCTATTGATATAGAAACATATCTACATATTTATTTTTGCATTTTGAGATGTTTTTATTGTAGAATTTAACCATTGAAAAATTGATATTTTAAATCTCAATCGCAAAATTTCAAAACGCTACGCCATTGACTAGAGCGGACGACGTGACATCACTGTGCACATTTTTTCTTTTTTTATTCTGCTTGCTGCACCATGATTTGACACTATTCTGCCCACTTGACATTTCGTATTGTCGATTATTTTCAGTTTTTTCGGAAAACCTCTTTCCTGAGATGATCACTACCGAGGTCGTCACCAAAGGTTTTAATCAAGTGTGTACGTCGACGTCACATAAACATGGCGCCAATATGGCAGCGTTTTTATCACCCGAAAATGATTGTAGTTTTGATTTGTTTTTTTTAACTTGTTAATGCGAAATTCAGTGAGCGTCTTATCATTTCTCGGTTAAATAATGTGACCTAAAGAATCGATTAAAACAATAAAAAAAATCGATGCATATACCCTATTCTATAACAAGCTTCCATCTAAAGCAACTGAGCTCCCTATTCGTAAATTTAAACTGTACATAAAACGAACTCTTATGAAGAAAGCCTATTACTCCATAGATGATTACATTCATGATGTTAATGCTTGGCCGGATGTCGCCCAGTTCCACACAGACAATAGTATGTAAGAACATAGTTGTGTTAGACTTAGTTATGTTTTATTAAGGTGATGAATAAAGAGTTATCTATCTATCTATCTTGATAAGCGATAAACTTGCTAGTGGTTTCTTTTTCACTTCTTCCGCTAGTGGACAAAAAATTGAAGTGAATAAGAGTCAATTGCACCTTTATTCTTATTTGATAGTAATAACTATTTATCAAGCTGTTTACATAGTAAAAATATGACATGTCTAAATGCTAATTTTGTAAGTCTATAAATAAACGATGTGACTCTGACTCTGACTCTGTAGGTTAGGTTAGCACACACAGCACCACCTACCTTGTTTCAATGAAAAATATAAATATTGCCAACATATTAATATCTCACACCCAAATTTTGTACCGGTTATGTAGATTTGTATTGATATAATATTATGCATATAAACGTTTGTCGCGTCGTCGCTCACATCAAATGACAGCTTACTTTTGCTTTATCTTTGCCGCAATGTTGCACACTAAGCATTGATTTAAAAAGGGAAGATAGGTTACGTTCTCCCAGCGCTTACTCAAAAAATGGCATGTGTTACAACTACACGCAAACACATACGCTCACAGTTATATTTCCAGTCCTGTGCAATAGAAAAAAGAACAAAGACGGAAAGACGTATCTAGGACCGAATTGAGACTGAGACAACAATATTTCACGCGAATCACGGCCGCCCGTGCCGCCGGTCAGACGGTGACTGATGTGGGAGAACACAATTTTACACAATTTAAGGTTGCCACTTTCGAGTAACCAGTACCTCATCTTCGTTTTTAATAAATCAATGACATAAAGCCCTGTCTGAATTCTGGAGGTGGAATTCCCCTGCTGCATTCCTGTGAACTATGGCAAGGGTGAAGCCGAGCCGGCACCGTCGGCAAACATATCGGGTGTCAGCGACTAGTGGAGCTTATAATTTACCTAATGCCGTGTAAAATGATCGCTTTGCTAATGTACAACGTATGGATGTGGATTGTGGACCGATTCCAACATTTAGGTATGTTTACATACCTACTGTACGCTACCATGTCTAGGTAGTTTACTAGAATCAAGTTTGTGTCGTGCATTTTTAGGAAAGCTTCAAAAAACACGCCACTATAATTAAATTATTCAACACTTCTTGAATAATTTTTAGGCTAAAACGGGACCCTATTACTAAGACTTCGCTGTCCGTCTGTCTGTCTGTCCGTCGGTCACCATGCTGTTCTCATGAACCCTGTTAGTTAGACATGAGATTTTTTTTACAGATAATGTATATTGCCGCTATAACAACAAATACTAAAAAACAGAATAAAATTAATAATTAGGCATGATTTTTTTGGCGTTTTTAAAGATAGTGAAGATAGTGGTACGGAACCCACGCGCGAGTTCGACTCGCACTTGGCTAATTTTATTGTAAACATAGTAGAAGGAGCATAGTTGCATACTTTTTACTTTCGGGGCGGCGGTGACCGTGATATTCGGGATTTCCCCATGAAATTCAAACACAACAACTGGCAACTGGCAAATAACTGTTGCCACCAGCCAGCGGTAGTGGGATATGCCTATACATATATATCTAGGAATATAATAATATGAATTACATAGATTCCTAGAAATGTAATAGTGCACATTGTCATAGTGTCATGTTTCTCGTAAGAACCTGTGTATCATTTTGAATTGTCCAACATTATTATTATCATACGATTTTAACCATGGGAAATGAAGTTAGATAGATACCTCATCACTAAAAGTAAAGTAAAGAAAATATAAGAAAAAATTAAAAATGCCTAAAAATAATACTTACAGGAAATTAATTTTTTTCATCAAGTGTAATTAAAATTACCTATCATCTAGGTCTAACTTAGGTAAATAAAATAAACAGTATTATAATACGAAAAAAATAGCGTTCTCGTCTAACAACTTTACCATTATAAAATTGTCTGAAAGTTGCTATACCAAATAATGATGTAGGAATGAAAATATTTTCGTCATTGATGTTGATAATGTGTGTGAAATGATAATAATTATAGATGATTAATGACTAATAATTACGTATAATATTGTACATTTCGAACGCGTCGAATCCAAACAGAAGATAGAATCCTTAATCTTATCAAGGCTCTTGATGATGATGATCTATTCGAGGACCACACAGTTTCCAGTTTCAGCTTTGAGTAAATCTAGATCGTTGCAGGAACTAGACATCTGAGATATACCTAATGGTGTGAGGCTGAGACCATAATGGCTAATCTCGGCACAGTTTGCCTCAAAGAGCCTCAGCCCAAATTAGTTTACAAGGATGAGTGCAACTTGCGCCTGCTGATTTTTAAGTACATAACTTATTGGCAAAGACTTATCTAATTAACTAAATCATTGGCAAAGTTTACTGTAAACTTTTGAGCAGTCCTTTAGTTTCTTTTAATATTTAAGTATAAAACGAGCCATCAGTTTGAGAGCGTTGATCGCGTTTAAAGTTTTGTGAAATCAGCTTTTAATAGGGTAACTACGGAAACCACCTAGATTTATCCTCAACCCTCGCTAATGGCCGGTTAATGATAATGATAATCAATGATAGTAAATTTAATTTTTGTGAAATTTAAAGGCAAAATACAACCCCTTCCCAAAAAAAAACTAATTTCGTTTCTCACAATTAGGTAGGTACTAGGTAGGTATAATACAAACCCTACTCGCGAACAAAGGCTGCAAACCCACGGAGTTGGTTTACCTCTCCAATATCCAGCTATCGATTATGTTTCACATGTTTCTCATTATACCGTCTGGTGCGAAACAAAGAGTCTCGGGTTTCTATGCATTACTCTTCGAAACTGGAGAGCAACACTGTTTTGGTCATGAAACACCGCACTTCCAGGGAAGACCTGTTTTAGCTGGCAACATTGCTTTTCCCGCCTTTGAAAATTAACGCTCCGTTTGGATAATGAGAGCGCTTGGAGACATTGCGTTCGTTTGAGCATTTTGGCGTTTTCAAAGAGTAGGGTAGGTAGGGTAGGTACATTACCTACTTGTATTAGTTGTAACCATAATTTACTTGAGACATTTTGAACCCCGTGCCTAGTTTCCTGGTCTGGAATTGGGTAATGATCCGCACCCCAAACTCTACCTTCATCAACATCTTCAATCATCAGCGCATGATAAATTAAAAATGCACTGCTAGAAATAGGCTCCCGATTGGACCATCTTCTGCAAAATCACAGCAAAAATGATTCAAATTCAACAATGTACAATAGTTATTTTATTTTATGTAGTTAATGTTATTGTAAGCAAACCACCGTGACAACTAAATAACTAATTACTTAGTTACTAACTCTGTTAGAAAGTTAACTGGCAACACTAGTTTTCTTTTAACCAAATCGGCAAAGGCTTGACAAAAAGTAAAGGTGTCTGATTACGAGATATGAATGCGATGGTATTTCTGTGGCCGGCTTATCGGGTTACGCGACAACATGGGGTCCGACGGGGTTCAACAAAGGGTAAAGACAGAATTAGTGTGAATTACTTAGTTGGTAGCATTCTCACAATTAATACTTTCGCTTTAGGTTAGGGCACAGATGTGCCTAAGTGTGACTTTAGAACTCTTTTTGAATTTTGTGCCTAGGTAGGTACCTAACCTACTTTTGCTTAGTCTCTATAACTATTATGTATATCTATTACTATAACATTACCTACTTGTCGATTTTAGATCCTCCCTTTAATAAAAACTGCTTACAATTATATCTGAAACTCGACGCCAAGCAAATGAAATTTTGTTATTTGTGTCGTAGTTTGTTTACTAACATGCTTCATTTAAAATGGATAAACCATAGGTATGCACGCATTATGATAAGTACCTAACTACTATAATGTGAACAACATCTTTAATAAGTAAGGTAGGTAAGTATAAGTATAATAGTAGGTACTATGACTATTATACCTACGTGATTTTTTACTTATGAGCTCCATGCATCGGCGGCTTATGCATGGAGCTCATAATGTAAAAAATCACACACAATACGAAAATCAAAATCACTATAAGATTTTTAGCACTGAGATATTAATTACTAACTTTTAACCAAATAACTCAAATGGATTTGAGTCTTATGTAGAGTAACCATGTCTTTGTTTTTTCTCGGACATTTCGAAAGTCATTTCCCAAACAATGTACGAAAATGACTCGCTCCTTATTTCATCAAAAATCAAATAACTTTCCACCCCATACATCATAGAATAGGTTGAAAGTATAGACACGCCAGACGGTTCACGTTACATGAAAATTAACGTCAGTCTGTCAGGACGGCAGCCGTGACGCAAAACCATCGCAAAGAGGAGTCAAATAACGGCCGGTTAGTTGAGACGAGCATTAATTATACGGTATCATGTTCAACCAGCCCTCGGTAGCAAGTAGTTTTATTGTTATGACGAAACGAACGGAACCCCCTCACGTCAAAATTTCAACGTAGGTAGGTCTCGTGATTTATGTTAAGATGTTCGACGTCTGCTGAAGTAACGTCGATGGTTAGGTAGGTACTTATTGTTTAAATATATCATCATAAAAAGTTCATAAAAATAGTTGAAACAATTTTGTTGTATTCAGAATAGATAGTGTAAAAATATATATTTTCATACCGTATAAATTATATAACACATCACAATCAAGAGATCTTCCCGAATACCTTGACTGATGGTTTCGTGGGAATTATGCGGAAGCGAGTGGCTCGATATTATAATGAGTAGAATTAGTTTTTTTTAATACAATAACAACAATTTAGGTGGTAACAACTGCATCCTGAAAGTCATTATTATCTCACACGTATGATTGTCCCATACTACATCACTGGGTAAAATAAGCTAGACATAATTAATTATATTAGTTTTATTTTATTTTCTTTGTTATATTTGTGTGCTGTTGTAATTTAAGTTTTCTCTGGACCTGTGTTTGTTTCCTTTGTTTAGTCTGATAATATAGATTGTGATTGAAAATAGAAAATATGCGAAAAGAAAACCTATTCAATTTATATAATTATTACATTTTATCTTATTAATAAAAATTATAATCAACAATTTTTTTAAATTATTATCTATTCTTGAATTAATACAGGAAGTACTTATCAATATTTATTGGGACTGTATTTTTTGACATGAGTAAAAGTAAATCAATCACATTTTTATGGATACGAAACATTAATTTGATGCCTCCAGGCATCAAATTAATAAGATAAAATGTAATAATTATATAAATTGAATAGGTTTTCTTTTCGCATATTTTCTATTTTCAATCACAATTTAATTTCGAAACTTCGAAAACCCATAAAGCATAAATCAACAATTAAGTATCATAACTAAAAAATCTCAAATTATGTTAATAAATTCCAAACATAGACGTTTTTTCATTAAAACTGAGAGGTACACCGCGTCTCCGCTTACACTGAAATTAACGACGAAACGATACGCAGCGTCGGGTGTCTCTTCTGTAGCACTAAATAATTAAAGCTCGATTGAAACCTCCGATGTTCTCAAATTATTCGTAATTAAAAATATTGTAATTATACTGAAAATACTATACGCAGCGAATAATATTATGTTACACGCGCTAAATTAGGTAAATAAAGTTTATTACATTTTCTAAGACTCGTTTAATGTTAAAACGGTGGCTGATTTTTCTATGTTGATTAGTACTACGCTACGAGGTACTTATCCTAATTTAATTATTTGAGTAATGACTTGTGAAAGTAACAGGATTGAGTAGGTAGGTAGGTACATAAATACGTCATGTATTGTATTTTGTTATTTATTTCAGAGACCCGATAACGCCCTAAATAACCCAGATCTCAAGTTGACGAGACACACAGGAACAGGGTATCAAATATTACACTAGGATGTAGATATATAGAAACATGACAAGACTCAGTAGCATTAAATTCGAAGACAAATTCGTCCGCCTCAGTAACAAGAGAACAGTAAAATGATACAGGACTAAAAGCGGACCCGTCTGGGACTAGTGCTTATTCTATGGCCAGTTCGAATGTGGATGTGGTATTGCATTACAAACGGTCATTGGTGGAAATAATCATATTCCTGACGGCCATTGGCTAAAATCAACACGAAATAGGTGACGCATTTTCAAACAAAGAAATGAGCTAAAGAACATCGGTATTTTTGGCAAGCGAAGGCAACACTTATAATATTATGTGATTTTCGATAGTGGTTACATTTTACAGAAAAATACAAGTATTATTAGGCCAAATGGAATATTATTAAAAGTTTAAGGTATCGTTCCTACCTCAAAATGATGATTCAAATAAAAATATAATACCTATGTTAATATTTTAACCGATTGAAAGAATGAAGTTGATACCTAGGTACCTACCCTTCAAATTTGTGTAACTTTACCTACATTGTTGTCGTTAAACCGCCGTTGGGTATCAAAATTCACGATTACTGCAATCCAAAAATATTCACAAGCCCACATTCCACTTAAGCACCACTAAAATTATATTGCATTTGAAAAGTCATGAGAAACGAAAGGCAACGCGACACCAATGTGCAGTGTCACACGATATTTGGTAAACACATTATGAACATTTTACAAGTGTTATTTATGCCCATTGCAATTATTTATTGTGGTTTGTTTTACAGGCATTAATGATGTATAGTCGATATCGGTTTCATAGAGTGATGATAACGAGTTTGATCCTTATTGGCGAAAGAGATCATTTAATTAAATAATACTGAACTAAAAAAAAAGACGTGTGGCACTCGGGGACTGCCGCGGTAAAGCTATTGCAATGCCATCTAGAGGCGAGTTGCTGAACTAAAGAGACAAACGTCAAGGTTTTTTCGTTACGGAATTTCTAGATTCGGTCCCCGCGCTCAAGGCCCGCGATAGAAGCTATGCAATAGCTTAATACTTTCCTACTGCACTGACGTACCTAGTTAAGTAAATCCAGATTATCAAAATCAGGAGGTCACTAAAGAAAAGAAAAAGTGCAAAAGAAATCTTAAAGTTTCTCGAAGAGTTTAGTTAGCAAGTGGATAGAGAACAGGATATTAATTACCAACGCTGCGAAATAAACCACACAGTGCAAGTATAAAATAGTAAACAAAGTTAAGATCTCCGATTCGGAAACCTAAGCTCCGATCTAGATTTACTAGGTACCTAGCAGCAAAGTGTTCTGGGAAATCTGAAACTTGCTGCCTGGGCATAGGGTCGAGGATGGATCGCCAGGATCGGACTACACTTGATACGCTCACGCACGCCTCCCGCGAGGTGGTGTTTATTCACCCCCTCTTTGACAAAGATTAAAGGGTGTGTGGGATAACACAGAACGGCCATAATGGATGGTAATACAAGCAGGGTGGGTATGTCTAACCTATTATATCTAGCTTTCCTGCTGATGTGTCTGATCTTATTTGCGGGTAAGTCATTAATATTTTGCTAGGACATTTCCGAATCAATATTTAGTTCTATTCTGTACCTACGATACTGCGTGCTAAGGTACGCTTAGATTCTGCTTTGCTAGAGTAAAAAATTAGGAAAGATCAATAAAATCAGTGACCTGGGTGAGTCTATCTGACGCAAGTCAAAGTCAAAGTCAAAGTCAAATCGTTTATTTCTTTAGACTTACAAAATAAGTACTTAGACAAGTCAAATTTTTACTATCTAAACAGCTTGATAAATAGTTATTACTATCAACAAGAAATAAGGTGCAATTGACTTTAATTCACTTCAATTTTTTGTCCACTAGCGGAAGAAGTGAAAAAGAAACCACTAGCAAGTCCATCGCTTATCAACTAATACAATCTTAGGATAACTAAGTCTAACTGGTCTTACATACTATTGTCTGTATGGAACTGGGCGACATCCGGCCAAGCGTTAACATCATTTACGTAGTCATCTACGGAGTAATAGGCTTTCTTGATAAGATTTCGTTTTATGTACAGTTTAAATTTACGAATAGGGAGCTCAGTTGCTTCAGATGGAAGCTTATTATAGAATCTTACGCAATTGCCCACAAATGATTTCCCTACCTTTCGTAATCTATATGATGGGATGTGTAATTTGTTCTTGTTTCTTGTATTTTTATTGTGAACATCACACCTTTTCATAAAGTTATCTCTGTTTTTGTGTGTATACATTAGATTTTCATAGATGTATTGCGATATTACTGTTAAAATATTTATTTCTTTAAATAATTCCCTTAACGAGTCTCGTGGATTTAATTTATAAATAGCGCGTACCGCCCTTTTCTGAATAACAAAGATAGTCTGGATGTCAGCTGCCTGTCCCCAAAGCAAAATACCATAAGACATAACACTATGGAAGTAACTGAAGTAAACTAACCTAGCTGTATCTTCATCGGTAATGTATCTAATTGTTCGAACCGCATACGCTGCTGAACTAAGTCTGTTTGCCATTGTGTTGTGTAACGAAACAAGACGAAACGTGAATTCGTGACGTCTCCTTTTTCCATATAATTTGGTACAGTGCCTCTATCATGTGGTCAGGGAACTACTCAAATACTAAAAAAGACGTTACGATCACGTTTTGTTAGTGTTACTAACGTCAAACAGACATCTTAGACCCTTGAGTTTATTTTCTCGATCGATAGGATTAGGTACAGTGGTTCTACCGTGTGGTAGTAACTACGAGTCCCACAATTTTATTTATTTTTTTATTAAGGGTATAAATATTTTATAGTGACTTTGTCTTGTCCTAAAGTCCTGCAAGGTCTTAGGAAATGAAGTACTTTGATAATATTAGAGTCATAGTAGTTTGAAATTGCCGCATCTGCGCATCTTCCGTGTCTGTGGAAGATGAGTACAATGCAGGCTCGCATCGCGGTGTCGGTTACCTACTATCGCATATCACATGACATCGCATCGCATGTCACACTGTAGTGTTAACGTGCTTGTTCGAACGCGCTTCACCAAAACTTATTAAAAATAACAGCTAACTATAATATTTATGTGAGAGTTCCCAAATTGCTACAAAAGCATTAGGACTAGGCATTGATTTATTAAAAAGGGAAGATAGATTACGTTCTCCCAGCGCTTACTAAAAAATTGGCATGTGTTACAACTACACGCAAACACATACGCTCACAGTTATATTTCCAGTCCTGTGCAATACAAAGAACAACAAAGACGGAAAGACGTATCTAAGACCGAAGTGAGACCGAGACAACAATATTTCACGCGAATCACGACCGCCCGTGCCGCCGCGCCGCGCCGCCCCGGTCCGACGGTGACTGAGGTGGGAGCACACAATTTTACACAATATGAGGTTGCCACTTTCGAGAAACCAGTACCTCATCTTCCCTTTTTAAATAAATCAATGGGACTAGGGCTTTATTTTATTGCACAGTTTGAAATACCTGAGTGATTCAAAAAAAATCTCATTATATTCGACTTCAGAAAGTACGTATTGTAATAAAAGTGGATAGAAGATTTGCATTTTTTTCTATTAAAATTATGAAATTTGGAATATTTTTTAAGGTATAATGTAATAGGTAGGTACGTTTGCGGAATTGGAAAAGGTAAGCACCTAGGTGTTAGAAATTAAGTCGGTAGAAATACGCTTAGTAGGTAGGTAGGTAGGTACCTAATCAGTATCCAAGGTGTACACTGCCAACAGATGACCCATTATCTAATCGGTTTATGTATATTTGTGAATGGATCTATTAAAACGTGTTGAAAACACACATTATAATGTGGTAATTTTGGAACGCAATTTCTTGCCAATGCGGATTACGATCAAACAGTCCTCCTTGACCATGCAAACACTGACCTAACTAAATCACACGCGCTAAATGAAACATCACGAACATTAAAATCGGACAATGTTGTTATAAATTCCTTAACAACACAGAATGAACCATATTGCCAGCATGTAGAGACGCTATTGTCATGAATGCAATAAACTCTGGACAAATTTTGATTACAAAATCAACCTTAGGCCGTCGGATATAAAACGTAAGAATAAGCAAGTGATGCACTACCGTACCGACCTTGTCCTAAATCTGCGCGAGCGCATTTTGCAAGTGCAGCGGCCAGCAGTTTTGGAGATTTACACGGAAAGGTTTCTAGGGCATTATGATGCGATTTTCTCAATCTGGGCCAATCATTGGTAAATGTTGCTCAATAGAAAAGTCTGAAGAAAGTAAGCAAATCGACGCTTTCATAGCAACAGCTCTTTTCACGTTGCTCTAAAACTAGATTACCTTGAGCTGTGAAATGTGATACCTTTGCTAAATCATGTTTATCCAATAGCCCTTTTTGTAATAATTTGTAATGTAGAGAGAGATGGGACGGTTTGGGTTAAGTCCCTGTTATGTTATATCTCAATGGTGGGATCAATAAATTGAAATTAAATTTTCTTTGGCGAAAGAAAAAAAAACATAAAAAATGCTTGGTAGGTAATTAATAAACGGACACTATAACGGTCAGTCAGCTGAAATGAAATTGAAGACTATTCTGACCAACTCTGACCATTTAGTACAGCTACATGTGCGTCACCTCTCAAATAGACATAAAGATGATCTTACTGCTTTATGAAATTTGAATCGTATAAAAGTGTAATTAATCAGTTATGTATGGCAGCAATAATGGTGGGTGGATTGGATACCAAACCACACCGGAAGAAGTAACAAACATAGTAAAATCGCGTGACCAACAATTTGCTGCAAATTATTCAGTCAATTTCCCAAACATGACTGACTGAAATGAAGAACCCTATTCACGGATGGATGCATTGTTTTATGCATTTGCGATTTGCATATAGATCGAAACAAGGCTTAAATTCCTCAATATTTGAATAAGGGTTCGTGCAAAATTGCACTCTTATTATGTGCAATTGCTAAGGATTTACACATTAGGTACATCAACACTACACGAGCTTTATTTACACATTTTGGGGCTAGATAGTTCTGTGAGAATGATCTAGTATTATTTATTTTTATTATATCTACTTGTATTTTGTCTTTTAACAGTCATAATTAGATCCGACTTGGCGTCATTCATAACGCGGAAATTTTAATATTATTGGTGATTGATGGGTACCTCTGTGGCGCGGTGGGCGAAGGTCTGCCTGCGACGCAGGAGGTTGCGGTTTCGATTCCCGCCTCGGGACAAATTTGTGTACGATCTGCAGAAATTTGTTCAGGGCGTTCTGGATGTTTTTCTATGTATAATAAAAAATATCTATCTAAGTAGTGTGTTGTATTATGTATATCAGTTATCTAGTACCCATAACACAAGCTCTGCTTAGCTTGGGGCTAGATAATGCTGTGTGAATTGTTCAGCATTATTTATATTTATATTATATATTTTACCTATTCAATTAGATTCAAGTATTTATCGCATACATAGGTACATGGTGTGTGTGTGATACATTTAGTGATAGATTTGCATAAAGATTCTTGTATAAAGATCTTACTTTATGATAGGTTTACATAAATATCTTACAAAATTGCAAATTTTGAACACGAATCCTGTAGGTAATATATTTGTACTAGTTACATCAAGGTGGCGACTGGAAAGTGCTAGTTTAAAAGACTAAGAAAGTGGTTAACCTACCACTACCTACACACAAGTTGAAGTGATAGCAAGTTAGTAAATTAATGAATGAAGACATGGAATAAATTATTGATAGAGACAAAGAATGATAATAACAGAGCTTAACAAAAGACTGGAGCGCATTTTCATTTATGTTATTTTATTTTTCCCTTTCTTTTACTGTATCTATGTCTCTCTCTGTCATCTACCTAACTCCTCGAGTGTGGCTGTACCTAGCATCTATTTAATTAAGCTTGTACTTAGTATTGAGATGGTTAACAAAATATTTTCATTCACTTCGATGTAAACAAAACCAGTCAATCATTTATGTAAGTGTTAGAAATAGAAATTGAGGATTGCACAAATTGATCTTCAGTGCGCGAATATGCCACAACACAAGTGCCTAGTTGAGGACTCGAGGAAACCAATTAAATTAATATTTTTCTAGGATTTCTTCATCCATTCACTATATCCGTAAAATAAACACAAGAAACGTTATGTCTGGAAAAAATATGCTAAGCCTATGTGATGTGTTTGTGGCAAGTCATAATGAATCAAAGATTGCATGAAAAGAAAATTTAGATGTTCTGTTGTATTATACCTATAACCCTGTATAATTAAGATAAAAATAAAAATGTCTATCTAGTGTCATATTTTTTGGTAGAAAATCCTTTGTACCTACTTAAATATAAAAACCTTGAACATCCAATAAGTGTGATTTAGATCAAATCAATCTTTTTTTAAATTAAAAAGTTGACTTTCTGGTACCTATGTAAGTATATGTTTTAATGTATGTGCTGTTCTACCTTAACGTATCTATCTATTAATCATTTATAATCAAAGTGTTTCTGCGTCATAATTTATTAATTAATTGGAAAAATAACAAGAACAGTCTCATATTATATTACCTACCACATTCGGCAATGAAAAAGGTAGATAAAGCTTCACCGATGTTTATCTTGAAATGATATCTTGATTTTGGCTTTAATTTATTGCTACCGTGAGATGGTTTTAAGTTACAATTATCTCGAGGGCATGAAATCAACAAGGTTGTGTTGTGTCACTGTGTCAGAAAGTAAATACATAGGTACCTACCTACTTACTTAAATAAAAATGTTGAATAGTCCTCATATAATCATCTAGCCTTAAACTATGTAGAGCTTCTATCATGTATGAAGTTAGTCTACTTTGTTATTATTTAGGTTACCTACAATTATTAGGTAGGTATCTACCTAAAAATTTGTTTGATTGTTTCAGTTTGAATCATCACAAATGTGCGTAACACATTGTATTGAATATGTACCTACGTATTTAATTAACCAGATCTTTCATCCGCTGGTGTTATCCCAATAGCAACAAAATGTGACGCGCTATTTTCAACATTTCGAAAGATACAAAAATAAAGTGAATGATATCGAAATATTTAGGACGAGCAAAATGTGGTATAATAAATAAAATTGCCCTCAAATTTTAAGTAATCTACGCGTGTGTCCTGTGACGTCACCAAGACGCGTGGACACCGCCAATGGGGTTATTGACATGCTATACTATTTTTGATGTGCCAAAATAAAAGCGCGTGAATCGACAGGACTAAAAAATTGCAGAGTTCCTCCTTGGTACACTGTAGAGCTTAAAATTAAACATACAATTACAAACAGAATGAAAACAATAAATTCTAGCGTCGTCGAGTTGTGGCCTGGGACGGTCTCGAGTTACGTTTTGAGCAAAGGAACGTCTAAAATTACCCGCACGCACACATCCAACCGGCATCAAGTACATATACACCAATACAGCAGCAGCGCCTATATCTATTATCAAAACATCCAACGACTCTGGTTACAGCGATCCGAGCGCGCTTCGGATATCGCATTACACACTTTAATGGCTGGAAAAGGCCTCGAAATCGTGATATTACACGCGTTTTATTGTGTATTGCAAAATGTAATTAATACTGAAATCCGACGCCGAATAATTTATTCAGCGTAACCCCAAGACCTGAGAGCCTTTGTGAAGGTTCCCCTCGCTAATCAACGCAATAATATCGAATTTAAAAATACGATTCCGCAGTCTCCTGTTACGAGATGGGCCGAAACAGGCCGGTTGCCAATAACACGAACCCGTAACAAGATGATGGCTTCCCAACGGAAACTTCGCTTCAATGTCATCAAAAGTACTAGAATATATTTGAAATTAAGTCTTACCTTGATTTCCTCTTCGTTTTCCTTCTTGACTTGGACCCTCGGCGGTGAAGAACCTGCCGGTGGTGTCTGCCGATCCATTTTAAAAGTACCCGCGATAAACAAAAATAAATGTTTTTAATAAATTAAAACACAAAAACGTTCAACTTTCGAATGTACAATTATAGCTTTCGCGTAAACATTTTAAGCGCGCGCGATACAGAACCCCGCTAGACAACTGTTCCACGCGGCATTTGCAGCGCGACTGTCGGCGCGGCCATGATTGGTCGTTCGTCCGATACTCGCTATGAAAAAGCTTAATTTTCCTGCGCAAGCATTAGCTAGGGCGGAGTCTGTAAACCAAAGCTCTACTGGGCGGTTATGATTATGAGTTCTTTGAGAAATAAATGATTAAAAAAAGTATTTGGTTATTGCGGTTTTTATTTTTAGTAGTGGATGAATTTTATCCCAATCAAAGCCAAACTAGTAGGTGCAGCTTGCCGGTGTGGTCGCAGTGGAGGTGTTAAAATACACAGAAGGAAGCTGTGCATGGCATTTTCATCAGTGGACGTATACATTGTTGTGTGCTCATGAGGTATTTTTGCCGATAAGAGTTTGATTTGCCGACATTCACCTTATCTAGAAGTATCTACTTTACTTCTATCAATATCAATAATTCTATAATAATTTCCCAGTGAGCTAATGCAATATACCTAATATTGCATTAGCTCACTGGGAAATTATTATGGATACAAAATATTTCATGTGTGCTGACTGGGCTCTACCCGTAGACATAGTTGATCCCAAGTGAAACATCTACAAATAGTCGTTCCTAGAAAACAATCACTTGTTTTTGGGAAAAATAGATTAAAAATTGGTGTGCGTTACTGGGGTGGCACGTCGACTCGGATCAAGACGCAAATATAGGTATAGGAAAATCAGAGCCCTATGCCAATTTCACGAGCCCCGAAAATGGTTTCGGAGTTATTCGAGAAAAACTGATTCCGCTGCAGGAACGCCTAAAAACGTTTCTGCAACGGCATCAAACAAGCCTGTTATTTTATTATATTATATTTGAGCACTACGTGAGCCGAGCAGCAGCATTTGTGCGCCCTGTGGTTTACAAGATATCAGCAGTTCCCGCTGCAGTAACGTTTTGTAGATGTCCATATCTTCGGAAAGGCTGGATGATTAAATATGATTGTTTGTGAGGAGGTTTGGTGTAACCTGATTCAACTGCAGAATCTGTTGTTTTTTTGAAAAAATGCAGGATGTATGTTACAATACATGTAAAACGTGTTTAGTACTTACATGCTTTTAATTATGAAAATATACTTGTCCCAGGATGTCCTGCTCTTTCTTCCATTTAATCATTTGGATTTAACATTTAATAAACTAAATTAATTATTTTAAACGATTAACTATGCAAGTAACAAATATACTAGATGAATAGGAGCATGAGTATACATAATATATTACTTTATAGTACCTACTTAAGTAGGTACCTGAAATTACATAAAGCTGTTTGATAGTTAAGTTAAGTACTTACTTACTAATGCTTGTGAGTAGGTACCTACCTACCTACTTATGTACCTATATTTTTAATATATTTTTTTATTTTCATCTAAATAATATTTTTAACTTAGTTTATTTGTCATATAGGTACTTACATTATATTAAATAATGTAATAAATCTATACATATAAAAATAAATTGCTGTTCGTTAGTCTCGCTAAAATTCGAGAACGGCTGAAGGGATAATTTATCTTATCTTGGTCTTGAAATGTTCGTGGAGGTCTAGGGAAGATTTTTGAAATCGACCGTTTTTGCGTTCGTTAAAATCGAATAACTGCCGGGAAAACACCTGTAAACGTTTCCATAGGAACACGCGTGCGAAGCCGCGGGGCACAGTTAGTACCTACCTAACCTAATAAAAAAAATCGAACATCGCAGTTTTATTGATATTTGCGAAACCTTAGATTGAAACGGAAACCAGAATTATGGTCACCCTTGTTTTCAATATAAAACAATAATTTTCTACACAATTTATGCAAAAAATAGGGCACAATGAATACTGCTTGGCAGCCCTGACTGTGCCTCGTCACCAGTAGTAGTACCTACGTACAACAATATCTGTACTTATATTAAAACGAGTTTGTTTTGTTTGTCCACGTTTGACTCGAACGTAGGTTCTTCTGTTTGCTAAACGACGGCAAACGCGTGTATTAATTTGTGTCAAGTTTTATCAGTCAGCGGGTTGCAATCTGTCGTGTCTGTCATTGTCGTATCATGGAGGAGAATTTTAGGTTATGCTTTTGTTTTGATTGTGCAAGCGAATTTATTTATTTACGGAAAACTTATAAAGTTATAAATTAGGATGCTACTAATTTATCGTAGAAATGAAGAATAAAGTAATACTTACGCAAAATACATGATGTCAAAGTTACCAAAATCTACTTTGAGCCTTAAGCAGGTAGGTACAAAAGCTTTTGCTATTTGTGAAATTATGTGAAATCTACAAACTTGTGCTGTTGTAAAGATGTTTTGCGAAGACAACGCCTACTACTGAATGGATCGGACTGAAATTTTGTTGTCTGACATAGCTCATGGGCTCTTACTTTTTATTCCAAATACCTGCTTGCGAAGCCCTTTAAGTTATTCAATATTCTATTGTTGCAACCATATTATAGTTGAAAATCTTAATCTTAAGTAATGCTTTTAATGTGAATTGTCATGCATGTTGTATGAGAAATAAAAAGGTACTCTGTTTCTTTCAGTTTATGCTCAGGCAGGAAGTTTTAAAGTTGTACCGAGAAATATTTAGAAGCACTAAACATGTCACAGATGAAGCAACCAAGAAAGAAGTAAGGGATTGGGCCAGAAGTGACTTTAGGAACAATATGCATCAAACAGATGAGACTAAAATTAAAACCTTATTGTATTATGGACGGAAATCATTGAAAGATCTGCAGAGTTCACTTGCTTTGAGCAAATGTTAGATTTTAGATGTGCCTATAATCCTAAGTTAGGTAGATTATTAAATTAATTGACATTGACAGCTTTATGAAAATATACTTAGTACATTATTATAAGAAATAAAACAGATTAGTCCATCGAGAAATTCATTTTTATTCATTTTATAATCTAGCTTTTACAAAATGTATAACAGCTGATTATGTGAGTGGGATAAGCTGAATATTATTATTCCAGACTAAGTATAAATTGTGGAATAAAAAGTACCTCTACATTCTATATAATTATTGTAACTTAAAACTCATAGATATAATAAGTTATTAAAATTATGTGACTAATCCTTGTCTGTAGTTCATAACTTGACCGCTCTCCACTCTGCTTAGCAATCTAATCTAACTACTCTCTAAGTACACAGCCTTATAAAACAAAAATATCAGTATAGGCCCTGTTACACCAGTACCCACAAAAATAGTCAACACAGTAAAGAAGGTTATGAAATCACCATTCTTATGTAATTTTTTTGCCAGCAATGTAATGAGGTTCCTTGCAATGTGATGGCCATCCATCCCATAACATGGCACTATGTTGAGAAAACCAATCCCCATTGAGAATATGAAAACATACCGAAGCAATTTTTCAAACTGTGTAGGAGAGAAGAATGAAAACAATGCAATTCTAGGGAAGTACTGGTCAATAAATACTGTTTTGTACAAATCGTGCGGCAACCCTAGATACAAAACAGGATGGTGGTTCTTCCTCTCAATCACTAGAAGATAAGTGTGGTTGTTCAAGGATGGCTTTAAGCAGTGCTTGCCTTTACGGCAAGAATATCCTTCTGCATCTGTACATTTGGTAAAATCATCATTGACCATGTCCCTTGGTCTGAGGCAGGAGAACTGACCGGGTAGTACAGAATCACTGGCCACTTTCGGCTCCATGTATTCAAAACAGAAGCTGTAAATGTCATCTTTACGGCAGCATTCCACGACATCATTTTCTTTCACCGTCTCCATCATTATTTCATCATTCTTAGCCACAAATTCTGCACTTGTGCAAATTCCAAAGCGCTCATGAGCCAGGTGTAGACATTCAAGCCAGTCATAAGCATTTTTTATGTGACAACCATTGATTGCTGTTATGACATCCCCCCTCTCCAAGCCTCTAACTTCATTCAAAGGAGAGTCATGACTAAACTCTGATACCTTCACACCTACTTCAGTTTCATACCCAATCTTAAACAGAATTGGAGCAGCAAAGAACAGAAGTAGAGCTATAAAAGCTGTGGCTAGATTATGCCACACTCCAGCACAGTAAATCCTCAGTCTTTTTGTTATAGGCAGATTGTTTAAATGCTCCGTATTCAAGTTGACATAAGCTACTGGAATGATTGTAAATACATAGAATCCTACTGACAGAACCTGGACATCTTCTTGAACTGCTGCTAGTGCATGGCCGAGCTCATGAGTGACTGAGCTGATGCAAATTGATAGGAAGTACACCCAAAAATCGGATGTGGGTATGTTGATGCCAGGCAACATTGCCTTTACCTCGGGCATGCTGTTGATCTGGATGCTCTCATAGAAGTGCTCAAATATGATTGACAGCAGAGTCCAAATGGAGAATGGTAGAAACAGCCAGATTGTAATCAAATAACCGCAAGTATACCATTTCCTAAGCACAGAAGAAAAGTTTTTGCTCCATCTGAATATTAATCTGTTCAAGGCACTTGTGGTCCATGAGAAATTAAATATTCCTATTTTGAACCCTGTTCCTTCCAAGAATGCATAGTAGGGATAGTGTGCGCAGCTCTGTAACACATAAAACATGTTTGTTACTTACTACTTAATTAGGTACCTACCTACAGAATAATCATAAAATTGGGTGTTATCACATTGGAGTTGGATTTTATATTTTCATACCTTGAAAAACGAATCAAAAAACCATATAATTACGTAGAAGACTAGTACAAATGTGCATAAAACCGTGAAAGACATTGTTTTGATATTTTATGCAGGTAATGGAAATTATACGCGTTCGTCACGGCACGTCTGTTTAGTGCATTTCTTGTTTTTAGTTAACATTGTTTTAAAATGTTTCTAATGTAATGATGCAACACCACATTTCAGAAACAGGAGTTCTAGGTTCTACAATGCTACAAAAAACATTTATTTCAATTTCATTATGTAAAATTTTATAGCTGAACAGAAATATATTGTGTCATTCAGCTCAGCGCTGCCGCCGCCGCGCCGGTCGATTTATTTACATGTTGGTTGACGTCACGATGACATAACATTGTTTAAATGTCAATGTCATGTCATCGTGACGTCATTTCACAGAGGGTTCAGTGGAAAGCTAGGTAGGTCAAAAAGAGCATTTTTGCCTCACCCAAGGACTGAGGGGTGTCGTCACCCATCGAGTTGAAGCCGGGGTAAAGAGGCAAAGCCTCGAGGCCCCCCTCCGTGCCCCCAAGGGCCGGAAAGAAGAAGTTGATGCTAGGTAGGTAGGTACCCTGAAAATCTATTGACAATGCTATTGATAGTGGTCATTTCTCCGGATCAATGAGCATCGCACTTATATTTTTTTTATTTTGTTAGCATTAAAGCACACGGACGCTAATGAAATAGCGCGTCTTGTGAAGCGCGATTTCGGCCATTTTCTAGCGCGATTCCTTACACACAGCGGCTTATTTTTAACGCTATTTCGGCGGCACCGTCGGCCGCATCCTCGCTTTCCATCAGGTGAGATTGCGGTCAAACAAAGGTCTATTTACCGTAAAAAAAGAAAAAAAAAATACTTACTCCCTCACGACGAATAACAAACTAACAAAGCGCCTCATTTTGTTTATCTATTTTCTTACTATTTTGTATAACATTAACATTTAAACATATTTATTTGCAGCAAACACAATCATATAACAGTATAATTATTTATTATATTATAACCTTTTTCAAACTTTGATCCCTATACTATTTATTAATTAATTTATCTGTTGATACAGAGCTCTTTATTGATCAAGTTTAAAATCAAATAATAGAAATAAAATAAAACTAGTATTTGCAGTTGAAACGATTGAGCTAACTGCGGACTGTTGAAATCAAACTGCACTTCTGTCGCCAAGTTGCCGTCCGTAACGTCAACTAATAGTAAGGTCCTTGGCTGAAAAACAGCGCTGAGCATAATAATTATGCTTGTGATGCTGTGTCCAAATAAATGTTTTTTCTATTCTATTCTACATATTATATTTAACAAACTACTCGGAAACATTTAAATAAGTCTGTAACACAGCGAAATGACTGTTCTTGAGGAAAAAAATTGTAAACTCGTCTGATAAAATCAAAGCAACATGAAGGCTTTTAATAACGAAACTGGTAAACCGAAGTCACGAATCCAGAAAAAAGGTTAAAAATTAAATAGGTGCCTTTAATTTAATACTTAAACACGTTAAAGATATCGTCAGTGGAAAGGAAAAAATGCTTAAGCGCCAATATGGCCAGAATGAGTTTTATATATCATTGGATTGGATTTTTTTTCTGCGTCGATCTGTTCAGGTTTTAAGGAAATCCGACAGCATTTTGGCACGTAAGCGTTTTGAAAAATTCGAGAAAATCTTGATTTCCCTTTACTTAAACGGCTACAAAACGATGTTTTCGAAACAGAGGTGACATAAGTATACAAAATTGTATATTGTTAAGGTATTTTAACTCATAAGAACTTTTTCCTTTAAACGTTTTTTTTTAATTTTCGATCACTTAAGCATATTACCTTTGTTTTACTTTAGGTGGCAATGCCACATTTACAATTACAATTTTAAAATATAATTTTAAAATGCTAGATAATTTTCTTAGTCATTTATTAGACCAGTGAGGTAGGTACTTACTTTAATTGTCAGATTTATAACGTTGTTAAGTTAATGATGGTAAACATTGTAGTCAAATAATTGTGATTTTTAGATTAAAAAATAGCGATCTCAATATATAAATGTTAGTAACAATGATAACTTACTTGTACCATTAGTGATTTTTGTTCAACGATTATTCGTATTATTTAGGAGAACTGTAGTATTGTAACCGGATTACTCCAGCGTGATTATTTGATGATTTTTTTTAATTTAGTAGATTAGTTTTATTAGTAAAAAATATTTTTTTGATCATAATAGGTATCTATTATGATCAAAAAAATTTTTTTTACCAATAGCTTATGTGACTTTTATAACCATTTATTTAATAGAGATATGTATATTAGCTTAGCTAAGCAATTTTTTCTTAACAAAACTTTAATAATTAAAAGTAGCATAGCATTTTTTGTTTCCTGTATAAAATGTAGATGCCATTTATTAGCATTTTTAAATTAATTATTTTCTTATATTTTCGATAGATAAGCAATTTTTTCCTGACTAACTTGTAGAACACTTTTGCTTAAGCGACAGTTATTTCATGAAATAGAAGGGTAATACAACTGAAAATGATTTGGCAAAATAGAAACAATTTTAAAATTAAACTTACACTTTGATTCACTAATAAAAATAAAAAACAAAAAAGTTATAATTAAAAAAAAAAAAAAAAAACTTTAAACTTGATTTCCCACAAATAGTATTTTGGCGCTTTAGCATTTGTTCCTTTCCACTGACGATTGGTGTCGATTCTGTTGTTTTAGGATGGCTACAACCATATTCCTTGCGTAACATTTTACTTGCTTGAAAAATTAAACTAACGTGTTTAAAATTAGATTGATTGATCTAAAACAACGTAAATTTGTTAAAAAGTAGCTTTAACCCTATTCTTTGCATTACATTTTAGCCATGGTTAGAAACGTCTACCTAATTTTAGCAGGCATCTAATTAGGTTATATTAAAATTTATCGATTTAAAACTGGTATAGATTTGAATTTCTAAACGATTTCTCATACAAATGGATGAACTGTTTGACCCTTGTAAAGAAGTATTTTGAAATAACATTTTAGAAAAAAACATACTTTGCTCACTTTGAAAAACGTTCTAATATAGGTATTTTTAGGACCTGTATAGAGAATACCATAATTTTTAGGTCTACCTAACATAGAAAATTTAGAAATCTTAAAATTTAGGAGGAGTCCTAAAACAACAGAATCGACACCATTGCCGATGCTTTTGATGCATTCTTTTCTAATTTTCCTAAAGTACCTATCCTTCAATCACGGTAAATTATTAGAATCAATCATCCGTAGAAAATTTTACCGCGGTCTTTATCTTTAGTATTGTAAACGCTAATTATGTTGTGAAAACAAAATACTGAGGATCTTTGGGTTTTATCAACCAAAGTAGGTGCTGCGTTTTATTATTAAGGAAGTTGCTCCATTATTGGCATTTTTTTAATAGTTGTGCTGACGCAGGAGTTTTTCCTGATCTCATGAAATATAGTACACTGGTTCTTCTTTATAAATCTGGAAGCCACGCTTATCAGAAGAAAAGCAAATTCTGTACCTACCTTTCCACCTACCTAGGTATTAATATGGCGATGATCCATCAGCTAACCGATTCTTGTAGTAGGTAAATGAATAAGAGTCGTTTGTAAATAGTCTGTGTCTAGCATCGAGCTAGAATCCTACTCGATGGTGTCTTAGGTAGGTACTAAGAAAAATATCTTCAAATCAAAACTCATAAATCAGAGATGTTCAGTGACATTTCGAAGTAAGCCTAATAGGTTAAGGCGCATACCCGAGCTAATCTGACAGCAATTCCTATTTTATCATATTTTTACGTTTATCATAGGAATTTTAAAAAATCCTACGTTCAGTTTGTGGTATCTATTATAAGCTATTTTTAATACCTTTTTTATAATTTTCCGCCGCCACCACTCCGTACTGCTGCCCGCAAGAAGCAAGACCCATCATGACGCAGCTTCAAAATAAGCCAAATCGCAGGACGCGGAAACGCCTTGGACAAGCCGAATAGCGGCGATAAAATAGTGGCAGTGTGAGTACGGCAAACAAATATCGCGCGTCGCGTGACACAGGTCGCGCTTAAGAATTAGCGCCTGTGTGAGTAGGCAAACGGAGCCAAAGTAGGTGAGTAGCAAACTTGTTTGACACAGACATTATTTATTCGTGAAATTGACTTTTCGACGGCAAATATCGAGCGACCGACAGCTATTGCAAAGTGCTGCCAACAAGGTTTATACTGAGGCCAGATGTGACGCTAAGTACTGTACGTTTTTCAGAACAATTTAAACCTGCGTAAATAACACATTGCAATATATACCTATTGCCTCTTAATTTTGTTTGTTTATAATTAACTGTGGATTTCTCTTTCAGTCTGTTCGTTGAGTTTTACCAACGTTTCCAATGAGATTTAGTATTTTGCATGTTGTTTAAAATTTACCTTTTGGTCTATGAAGGACACATTAGATTTTTATTCTCTAATCTGAAATTGAATTGAAATTAAAAAGCGGACCTTCTAGATACGATTAAATAATACTCAGTGAAGAGAAATTAATGTAGACTGACACAATATTTATACACATAGGTAGTCTACATCACATGTGTTCAACATACAAAAGGATTACACACACTATTGCCCAGTCTCATGAGACTGGTGTGGTGTCTTCAGATATACACTCCGTCCATCCGTAGTACACGCACTCACTCGCAAACTCACACTTACAAACACACCCTCGTTATGCCGAAGTGCTGAGTCATCTTAATGACGCCACGACCACGAGGATCTAAGCAGTTCATACCCACCCAACTGCGCAGAGGAGTGAGAGGGGGATGTTATATCCCGGAACTGTTTACGAGCGTGTTGGAAAACATGTTTAAGACGCTGGACTGGAAAGGTAAGCATATAACATAAACAGCGATTACATCTTACACCTGTGATTCGCTGATGACATAGTCTTAACGGTGTAGTCACTGGAGTAGCTAAACCAGATGCTGGACGGCCTAGCTTTAGCTTCGCGACGCATCGGTCTCGGCATGAAATGTCATGCATGATCAATGGCGTCATTGTTTCGGGACAGGTCGTCGTTCATGGCCATCCTCTTGAAATAAAATTGTTCCCGTGAACACTTACCTTGGGCAAATTCTGCAGTAAGGTAAAAACAATTTAGAGTAGGCGGCCAAGAGGATCCAGCTAGGCTGGGCAGCGTTTGGGAAACTACGTCGGGTCTTCGCGTCATCCATACCGCAATGCTTGAAAACAAAGTTTTCAATAAGTGCGCGTCATGTCATGACCTACATGACGGCCTAGCTAAAATACCTGTGCTCGGAATATCTCTGAAATACATCAGTCAGACAGAGAACCAAGGTTATCGACATAGCTAAGCTGAAGTGGCAGTGGGCTGGCCATATCTCGCGAAGAGCCGACAACCACTGTCGTAAACGAGTTCTTGAGCAAACGTAGGACGCCCTCCGGCCAGGTGAGATAACGATTTGCGAAAGACTGGAATCTAATGCTGGATGCGTCAAGCTGAAGATAGGCAGATGCCATATCATCTGCCTCATTGGCAGTCTTATGGCACTCATTGGAGGATCATGTCCAGCAGCATTTTCTGTCAAAAACAGTTATTTTCCCACTTGTGTACGGTAGGACCAAATTTAGGTAGCGGCAACACTGGTGAATAGCCTGGAGAGTGGAGAATGAAATAATGCAGAGTATTGCAGAGCTTGTCAATGTTTTGTAACCATTTTCCTGTTGGTTTAGTTGGAAACTTATCATATCAGCAAACGCGACTTTTATTCAGTGTTTGCTTTTGCTGTGCTGACTGACTGTGTTGTGAACTCGAGTTTCCATCACAATTCTATCAAATTTCAGCTTTGCATTGATTGTTGTGTTACTTTACACAGATTTTAACATGTGAGTGATGAGTTGTACGGAAAATGAAAGTGGTAACCCATTTCTCTTGCTCTTCCCAGCAGTCTTAGGCTGTCTGACATTGTTCCTAGCTCGTCGGTGGGCTAGTACCCAAGTTAGCACAACATCGTCTACAGCTATCTCTAGACGGCGAAAGATTATCAAGGATCCGAATACTAAGCGGCCCCACTTGGCGGCAATCTGTAAAATGATGGCGGGAGCTAAGAAGACCGCCGCAGTCAGCAAAAAGGTGAGTTTGTTTATCGTTTTGTCACAGCTGTTGCTCGCTTTCCGGCCGAAGGTTTATGATTGCTAATTTGAAGGAATTCTAAATGCCCCTGCAAAGATTCTATTAGGGCTAGATGATGCTGTGTGTAATGTCCAGCATTATTTATTTATTAATACCTATTTGTTATTCAGGTTTACATTTAATTTTATTTATTCAAGTTATAGGGAGACAAGGGAACACTTAGGTGAGAGAATGTGTTGACTGGGTTTTTTACGTTAATCAATACATAAAAAGAGCCCATCTGTAGCATAGTGGTGGTAACCATAAGAAACAAATAACATGAATGGGATGCTTACATGCTGCCGGAGTTAATTACTAATAAAAAATAATATTTCAGGTTTCTTTACCTGAGGAAGAGATTAATGGCAAGCGAGGGGCTCGAACCACTCGTCTACCTTCCACCAATCCCTCAGCCAATGATGTGAAACCCTCAGATGGTCCGGTCCCACCGAAGCATGTCCCATTCCCATTCATACCACAGGATGGGACGCTGCTCTTTGAGGCCATGACATTTATGTTCACATTGGTGACAACAGGATTGCAGTTTCTTAATCTGTACAGGACAAACTGGTGGCTGCATAACTCGTATACTACAGAGGCAATGGTTGGTGTTTTGTTATTTTCCCTAACATTAGTGTGTTCAAATAAATTAAACTTATTTGTCAGGTCCTGATAAGATGCTGTCCTATTAATTTTTATCATTATGCATTTTAAGTCCTGTTAAATTAGTTTACTTTAGTCTTGGTGACTTCTGAATTGCCAGCATTATCCTATATTAATGCTAATCTGATTGTAAAACCCTTTTTTAAGGTTTATTATTTTATTAAGGAAGGGAAGGGCTTTGTCTATTTAAATCCCAAATATGCTAATGCCTGTCTGTCGCTATATCCTGACCAGCAGCATAAGAGTAGAGACTGACAGTCAGTCAGTCAGTCTCTATTCTTATGCCAGCAGCTTTAGTGATTTATTTCTTGTTTCTTCTGTCTTTTTCCTCAAATTCTATATCTAGTGTATATAAACCTTGTTTCCCCATAAAGTAATTATACCAGACTACTGTTATTTGAGGAAAATAAATACTTATTTTAACCTATCTTGCCCCACAGCTGCCACTGCTGGCTAAATATCTCCCCTAAACTTTTCCAACGCTTACACTACATCCCTTATAAATAAATCAAGTTTTAAAGTTATTAAAATCACATTTTATGTGCTTCTAGTATTAAAATCCTTATTTCCTCAAGCACATGAACCATGTTATGAGGTAATTATTATTTTTTAACCTACCCTGTTCTGGACAAAGCCAGCTACATGCCTAATGAATAAATAAAGCTCCATTAATTGTCTCAATGACTTGTTTTATGTCTAGTGTTTACAACAATGATAGTTTAAGTTTTATTGTACCGTATACCGTATCCTTGTTGTTTTCAGAGCTACTACCTCATAGATGTTCACCTGGTTACCTTTATAATAACGCTCATCAGCCGTCGCTTCATACTGTGCGCGGCAGTTGAGCTTTTAAAAGCGACTCTCGCACCCAAACTGATACCCCATGCTATTGCTGCATGCAGGTAAAGTATTACAGAAGAATAATTTATTCGATGACTAGCTAGGTCAGACGAAGCAGGGATGTCTGCATGTGTGGATTACCTTTTTGGGGTTACATACCCAAAGGGTAAACAGAACCCTATTACTAGGCCTCCACAGTCCGTCTGTCTGTCCGTTTGTCACCAGGCTGTATCTCATGAACCGTGATAGCTAGACAGTTGCAATTGTCACAGATGATGTATTTCTGTTGCCGCTATAACATAACAACAAATAATAAAAGTTAAATAATTAAGTGGGGCAACGTCCTTATCGCCATGTGAATCGATCACCGAGGTTAAGCAACGGGTGCGGTCAGTACTTGGATGGGTGACCGCGTCACGTTGACTTTTTAACCGACTTCAAAAAAGGAGGAGGTTCTCAATTCGTCTGTTTTCTTTATGTTTGTTACCTCAGAACTTTTGACTGGGTGGTCCGATTTGCATGATTCTTTTTTTACATGAAAGCTGGTGCTTCCCGTGTGATCCCATTTAAATTTTGTTCAGTTCTGACAATGGGATCCATGGAAATTCATGAAAAAACTGTAAAAATTTAAGTCGGTTTATAGTTTTTTAAAACAAAATTGATTATTATTTTTTACAAGGAAAGATTTGTATTTTTTTATTTTTATAGTTAATGGTACGGAACCCTTCGTGCGCGAATCCGCACTTGGCCGATTTTATTGATGTATTATTTGTTATAAGCCCAACGTCACCCCTCCAGCTCAGCCCTTATAATAATAAATAATAAATAATGCTGGACAATTCACACAGCATCATCTAGCCCCAAGCTAAGCAGAGCTTGTGTTATGGGTACTAGATAACTGATAAACATAATACAATACACTACATAGATAGATATTTTTTATTATACATAGAAAAACATCCAGTACGCCCTGAACGCGTCTGCAGATCGTACACACATTTGTTCCGAGGCGGGAATCGAACCCGCAACCTCCTGCGTCGCAGGCAGACCTTCGCCCACCGCGCCACAGAGGTCGTCAAAACTTTGTGGCTCGCACTCAATATGACTATTGATATAATATCACTCTATAACATCAACAAATATCAACCTACAGTATTTCCATTGTTAATTAATTATGTTTATTTTCAGGTTAATAGTATTGGGCGTTTTATTCAGTGTACTGATGTTCTGCATTTACTCCATGATGTTCAAATACAGTATAATAAAGATACTATCTTTAATATACCCGTAAGTATCTAATCTACTCTATCATACAATAATTAATGTATATCTAGTACTAACGTAACTCTATATAAATAAATAATAAAGGACAAATCACACAATATTATCTAGCCCCAAATTAAGCAGAGCTTGTGTGATGGGTACTAGATAACTGATATACATAATAAAATGCACTACATTGATAGATATTTTTTTTATTATACATAGAAAATATCCAGAACGCCCTGAACAAATGTCTGTAGATCGTATAAGCATTTGTCCAGAGGCGGGAATCGAACCCGCAACCTTATACGTCGCAGGCGGACCTTCGCCTACCGCGCCACAGAGGTCGTCAGTCATATAATTATGTAGTTTAAAGCAGTTCCTCAAACGTCCAAAATACGCTTATCTTGACTGTTTGAACGCGTTAATGTAAGGTACCACTCTTAGGCCCGTATTATGAAAGCTTACTCAGTCAACGATCTATGCTTGAGGAACGCTTTTCTATGGCTTAAACGTCACTCAAGCATAACTCTATGACTAAGCAAACTTTCATAATACGGGCCTTATTGTATTTGTGTATTTAGCATATTTGGGAAACAATAACCATGGTGTGGACACTTTATTTGACAAAGTGTACGCCTTTTTTGCCTATTTGACAAATAAGGCCAATACCAAATACGTGTTACCGTGCGCTTGTCGGTTTCTCGAGGCATATCAAAGCAGTCAAATAGGCTGATTTTTATACACTCATGGACAAATTTAGAGGAACGCAACTTCATAAAGACAAATTAGCAAAATAATCGTTGTGTCTGTGTTTATTTGACTTTCAATAGGGTTTGATCAATAAAATGAACATTTTTAAACAAAACTAAATCTCGATAAAATAAAAAAAAAAACCATTTAGTGACAATGCAGTAAGTAGTTGTAAGGTAAAGTGACGGCTCTAGAGACGAACCACGCTGAGAACCGGCATTATAACTTAATTCATTTAAATGACGTGTACGTAAGACGACCACAACGTTTTTTGATAAAAAGTTAATAACAATCTGCAATTTATTAAAAACACAAACGCGGGGAATTTTTTTTGCAGTACAAATCAATGAAATTAACACAAAGCCGAAAAAAAAAACAAACTATGCAACGCTGAAACAAAAGACGATAAAACCCCTACATATTTCAAATTACATGCACCTGTTTATTATGTATAATGGCCAGTGCATGATATGATATGAACATAACAAAAAAATACTTGCGTTCCACTAAATTTGTCCCTGAGTGTATATTTGAGTGCCATGTGTGGATGGTCGTATTTGCCTCTCTTTGCATGTTCGTCTGAACGCACAGATTACCCCCAATAGATACCGCATTACGATACTTTTGTTCGGATGCTAGCGCACCAAAATTGGCGGAAGGCGCGGGTTACGGGGACTGAGACAAAGGCGTTGTGATTGGCTATTTCAAGGTCGCACTAATAATGAACTAAGGGTATACTCACCGTAGGGTTGGGAAAGTCGAACACCAAATTAGAATTCATCGATAATTAGTTTGTAAATTTCGTATTAAAAGAAAGTAAACAATTAATTTTCTATAGGATCATGAATTTATACAGACATTCAAACTAATATTTTAAACCTAAGTAAATGACAAAAACACTACTACTATTTAATTATATAAAATAAAAAAAATTGTACACATTACACAATAATGATGAGAGATCATCTGTTTTGAATTCAATTATAAAGTAAAGAAAAGTAAATTAAAAGTTTATTTCAATAATAAAATAGCACTATTTAAGGTTAAGAGTTACAAATGTAGTAGGTTATAGAAAATTTACAGTCACAGTCTCTGTATGTGTTGTTACCCGTAGTCGAGTGACTGTCCTCCGTACTAGTTAATACAATAATACCTACCTACCGAGAGTCCCGCTCATCTACGTCATCCACCATTTTTAACGATATCGACTAGACTCGAAATAAGTGAAATTCACAACACTAGCGTAACACGTGCTTTCGCCGAAAAGGACAACGAGTACAATAACAGCAATGCGGAAAAGAGACAAGTGACCGTCCTTACGTACCATTAGCCATTATAAGCTGACCTGTTCTATAAATGATAAATTTGTAATTATTTTACTTACCGATGAAATGTTAATCCGTCCTTTTGGTAGTTTGAATTTCTTGATGATTTTCCACACGATTTCACTGCACATGAAGTCATTTTATCCAATTTTCTATCACAAAACCAATTTTCACAAGCGTTAGAGCACAGAAACGTAGGGGTCTGACACTTGGTCGAAACTGAAGCCGTACTTCGAAGCGGCGATTTACAACTGAGCATTTGCATTGATGCGTGGTGCGCGGTCGTCGTCTTTCATGCGGAATCTATTGGGGGTAATCTGTGTCTGAACGTCATATATTTTGCCAAATACAACAAACACCCAATAGCGAACACAAATAGCCATGTGAAATGCCACCGTCAAATACACGGATGGTAAGTTGACTGCAAGGCACAACCGTCGCCTGCAGTCGCCGGGAAAATTGCTGTCCGTGTATTTGAATCTGTGTGGTGCTGGCTTAGAATTTGCACCACCCCAATTCATCCCGTGGGTGTCGTAAGAGGGACTAAGGGATATCCACCGGGGGGCGGGCAGCAGCGCCCCCTGTAGAACAAATCTTCCATCAAATTGGGATCCCCAACCCGCAAGCCCAGCGTGGGGATTATGGGCATTACCCCCTTGAGATAAACGCCAATAAGTCGTTTATCAGGGGGAGGCCTGCGAACATGTATGTATGTTTGTTGCTCTTTCACGCAAAAACTACTGAACGGATCGGGCTGAAATTTTGCATACAGGTAGTTCTAGGCCTGACACATAGGCTTACTTATACTTTTTATTCAATAAATCAGTTCCCGTGGGATAGGCGTGCGAATAAGTCGAAATTTTTGTATTATTTATTTATTTATCTTTGGGAAACATAAAGCTATAAATCGAAAAGTATAAACACGTAAAAATAGAAAAATTAAGCTAAGCATCTTCCACGCATAATAAGAGTATAAACTATCCAAAAGTAATATACAAAACACAAGATGTACTTAAAAAAAAACAATTTTTAGAGAGTTTAAGAAGCCATATCAACCTAAAGGGAAAGGATAGCATGATACCTTCGCAGTAACCTGTGGCAGTAACCAACTAAATATATCTGTACCTACTAGATACCTATTGTTAGTAGAATTATACGTTTATATAATTAAACATAAATGTAAGATGTAAGGTAATAAATATAAAAATAAGAATATTAATAGATTGTAGCAGTGTTAAGCAGTAAGTGGGTTAAATTAATGTAGGTGGTAGTGTTGAGCCAAAGAAACTAGTGTTAATTATTTTATTAAGTGCATTAAGCCCTCCGCAAACAGCCGCTAATTAGTTAGCGCGTCTTGTTAAGCGCGATTTCGGCGATTTTCCAGCGTGATTCCTTACATAGTGGCTGAATTAATTGAACATATATTTTGCCAAACACAAATTGCTTCAATTAATAATAATTAAGCGCGATTTCGCCGCCCCCTCCCCGCCCCTTACCGGCACCGCGAACGACGAAGGCCGTCCCGCCACACCCCGCCACCCCGCGCCGCCCCGCAAAATCGCAGGACGCGGAAAAGCCTAGGACAAGCTGAATCGCGGCTGCCGAATCGCGGCAGTGTGCGTCAACGTATGCGTTTTAGTACAAAATGTTCCGCAAGCAAATATCGCAAAATCGCGTGACACAGGACGCGCTTAAAAATTAGCGTTGATGTGAGTAGGGCTTTAGGTTTGGATGTAAAGAGATCGAAGTCCGCTGTGCTGTATGCGCTATTAAAGAGACCAGTAGTCCGAGAAATGAAGGAGTTCTTGCGATAGTTCGTCACACAGGTAGGAACATATTATTTAATTTGTTTTATGTTTTCAGCGCTGTAATATACCTGGTCCTATTTGGCTTCACGCCGAGTCCGCTCATGGAGCTGAACACGTCGCCGCCCCCGCTGCACTGCTGTTCTTCAGATCCTGTGCAGATCAGGCATGAGGTACACTTATTATCTAACCTAAGATAATCACACTATATATATATATATATACTAGCTTTTTATATATATAGATATATCACACTAATATTATAAAGGCGAAAGTTTGTATGGATGTATGGATGGATGTTTGTTACTTCTTCACGCCAAAACTACTGAACGGATTGGCTGAAATTTTGCATACAGGTAATTCTAATCCTGGAATAAAACATAGGCTACTTTTTATCCCATAAATCAAAAAACCGGTCTTCGAAATAGAACATTCGGTACTTAGAATTAGAATATATGCTACCAAACACAGAACCTCCTTTTTGAAATCAGTTAAAAAGTGTAAGAGTCACGAAAGTAAAGGTTTTTCAACCTCAACCTCAACAGCCTGTATGGGCCCACTGCTGGACGCATCCCTGCCTCCCCTGATAAGCGCCTTATTGGCCTTTATCTAATGGTGGTACTGCCCATAATCCCCACGCTGGGCATGCGGTTTGGGAATTGCAGTTCGGTGGTAGAATTGTTCTGCAGGGGGCGCTGCTGTCCGCCCCCCGGTAGATATTTTATGAGTTTGAGTTTATCTCTTAGTCGCCTCTTACGACACCCACGGGAAGAGACAGGGTGGTGCAAATTCTAAGCCAGCACCACACAGCTATAAAGCTTTTGCAGAACTTATAAATTATATCATCTTTTCTGCTAAAATAATTAACAAATATTTAAAATCGTTCAACTCATGCTGAGACAAAGCCAATTTCTTCAACGGACATAAGTACACTTGCTCCTTGCTCTAAAATTGAGTTTTATGTATACCTGCTTATGTTCTGTCTATAAAATAAAGATATTTTATTAGTAAAGTAAAGTAAAGTAAAAATTTATTGCATCAAATACATGTATATAAGGTACATAGGTGGTGTTTTTTTATATATAAGACACAATGTATTTCTACCGTTGCGGCGTGCAAAATCTAGGTACAATGTAATTATACTTTTTAAGTTAACTAATCAAATTGAGAGGAATAGTTGATTAATCATATTACTGAATAATTATTAAAATATAATTGAAAAATTAAATTAGGTAGAGAAGAAAAAAAAAATATAGATATTTGTCATTTACTTATATCTAAAAAAATTTATCCGTCATGAAATCATTGATTGTATAGTAGCATTTACGTTCTAAAATGGTTTTTAACTTTCTACGAAACAGTGTGATTGGTAGTTGTCCTAATGATTTTGGCAGTTTATTGTAAATAGAAGGCGCCATGCAGAAAATACCCTTGCGCATCAAAGCTATTCTTATTATTATTGTAAAATATTTTTCAGGTTGACACTTTACGGGAGGATTTCAACATGAGAGTCAAGAAAATATTATTCAACTCCGTTTGTGAAGCATACTACTCTAGTTTTATTCCGTGCTGTTTTGCTCAGGTGAGGGATTTCATCTATACTTAGATTAGCCAAACTTGATCTAGAATGTTTGTAAACAGCCTGTATCGGTCAACCGTTTAGGTTCATAGAAAATGGTCTAAGATTTGTGGTAAACTGCTTAACTGGTAGTTTAGTTCTTAGCAGAACGCAAAAAATATTAAAATCCGCTAAAGTAATAGGGCTAGTTTACGAAGACCCGTGTAGCGGGGCGGGTGTAGCGGTCGTCATCTCACGCGTAAAAACAAACATATCGCAATGTACGGTGATGTTTATGGATAGGCGGGGCGTGAAGCGTGGCGGTGCACGCTGCGTGCGACGCGTCAAATCGAACAAACGCGATGAAGGATATTGTCGAAGGTGTAAGACTTCAACTAGGGCTGGTCGGGAATTATGTCCAAGTAAAAACACTTCATAACACTTTAAGTCGGTTTATTTTGGGGAACAGTATCGCTCACGTCCGTAGGTGTTGACCCTCTGTTACCCTACACGTGTCCTCTGGGTGGTGCTAAGAGCGGTCCCCTCTGGGCCCACTGCTGGAGGCTCTGTGGTAGGCTTCGGCCGTGGCTTGTCACTACTCTCCGGACTGGGCCAGTCCGTGAAGCAACTCTGTTGTGTTTCGGAATGTGGTTCGGAGTAGCCATCTTCTAGACCTTCGTGATACATCGTCGGCCGCATCTTCGCTTTCCATCATGTGAGATTGCGGTCAAACGAAGGTCTATTTCTGATTTAAAAAAAAACAATCATACACACTCAACTACGTACTGAATACAAAAGGTCACTGCAACTGCACTTTAATAATTCACTTTAATAATTTTCCATACATGTTCACGCTTCGATCGCTTGGAACTGAATAATCAAATGATATCGCCTTATTGGCTTTTACCTCAGAGAATAATGCCCATAATCCCCACGCTGGGCATGCGGGTTATAGTTTACAGTTCGGTGGTAATATTTTTCTGCAAGGCGCGCTGTGCTGCCTGCCTCCAGTGGATATCCTTTAATCGCCTCTAACGATACCCACGGCAAGAGTTGGGGTGGTGCAAGTTCTGAGCCTTCACAGCAGTCCGGCATTATCATTTCATATTTCATTTATTTTGCTTATAATAAAAGTAATAAATTTGATTTAAAATTAGAACTAAGAAGCCAGAATTTTTGTCAGTTCAATAAGTACCTATATTTTTATTGCTGATGGATTAGCGTTTGGCTACCAACTCACTTTAAGAAAGCGAAGATGTAGCCTAAGATGGAACACGCTTTTCCAGAAGGAATTAATTCAAGGCGACATTACAGTCGCATTGTTTTTAGAAAAAATGCGTCGTTAGAAAAAAAACATTTTTTATTTTTTATTTTTACAAATACACATTATAAACTATATTATGTATTTGCTTGTTAAAATAACGTAGTATCTTTTAAGACGAAATTATTATTTTCAATTTGTTTTTTTTTTCACAAGTAAATTCACGGTATAAACTAGTATCTTTTTCAATGGTACTAAGGCCACATAGTAGTATCACTTGTACCATTGATGGTACAAATCAATGGTACTATAGACACCAGGGGACTTATTTACCCTAGGTTATTATTTTTGTTTCTTTGGGTATTATTTTTGTTTCTCGTTTGTGTTTGTGGCGAATAACACCATTTTTCTAATAAAAATAATTTAACCTTGTTGCAAAAGGGAGTATCATTCTCTTTCTTCATTCAATTTACCTCTAACATGGGGTAATATTTATAATTATTTGTATCCATTGTTTTTGTATTGTACCTATTGTTCAAGATATGACTTACTTTGTCTCATTTTATCATCATATACCTGACTCTTGGACGTTTTTGTTTTAGCTGTAAGTCCATTTGTGAAGTTAATAAATGAATTATGAATATTGTCCCCAGTCGTATATATACTACGACGTATATGCAGCGTCGCAACAGACCGTGTTTGTATGGGGCGGCGTGTTCGGCCGCTACGCCAGCCAGCTACTCCCCGCGGCGCTGTGCGACACGCCACATCGCTCCGCCAAGCATCTCTCCACCTGGCACAAACTGCCGTCTGCTGAAGGAGGTAACTACATTGATTTATTAAAAAGGGAAGATGAGGCACTGGTTTCTCGAAAATGGCAACCTCATATTGTGTAAAATCGTGATTCGCGTGAAATATTGTTGTCTCGGTCTCACTTCGGTCTTAGATACGTCTTTCCGTCTTTGTTGTTCTTTGTATTGCACAGGACTGGAAATATAACTGTGAGCGTATGTGTTTGCTTGTAGTTGTAACACATGCCAATTGTCGAGTAAGCGCTGGGAGAACGTAACCTATCTTCCCTTTTTAATAAATCAATGGGTAACTAGTACTCTATGATATACTACCTAATTTAGGGCGCCGCCGTGGTGGTATTAGAAGTAATATTTGGGATTGATTGTCTTAACCCCGCTTGCGATGCGAATTATTGAAATCTGGTTTCAATTAAACTATAAAAGAAAATTTGTGTTTAATAGTAAATTCTGTATTGTACAGTTGTTAAAAGAAACAATACAAAGAAAAAGCTTTCAAACTAAGTGATGTGTGAAAAGCTATCTCCACCTATGGTTTATCCATTTTTAATAAAGCATGTTAGTAAACAAAATACGACACAAAAAACAAAATTTCTGTTGCTCGGCGTCGAGTTTCAGATATAATTGTAAGCAATTTTTATTGAAGGGAGGATCTAAAATCGACATCGAAATTACGTATAAAAGGACGCGCCAACAAAGTGAATTTTAGGTTAAGTATGGGCGGTTTGTTCACGTTTATGCTCCATTCAAAATGGATACAATATAGGTACATCTAGAGTCTGTTCAAAAAGAGAAGAGTCGTGGGAATTCAGGGCTCTCGTGTGCCAATTGACAACAATAAATAAATAATGCTAAAATAATAAATAAAGAAAATAATTAATGCTAAGCAGAGCTTGTGTTATGGGTTATGTACAAAATATGTATCTATGTAGTATATTGTATTACATAATACAATATACTACATAGATACATATTTTTTATTATACATAGAAAACATCCAGAGCGCCCTGAACAAATATCTGCAGATCGTACACATTTGTCCCGAGGCGGGAATCGAACCCGCAACCTCCTGTGTCGCAGGCGGACCTTCATTCACCCCGCCACTGAGGTCGAGGAGAGATAACAAAGTTGCATGGGCGGCCTTATCGCTGAAAGCGATCTCTTCCAGACAACCTTGGGATGGACACGAAGCAGTTGTACACGTATAGACGGTGGCGTGGAAATACAATAAATACATATAATACATACCATAAAATACATAATATACTTACTATAAAAATAATACATAAAAAGATGCTAAATATAAACTAACAATCTATGCATTATGTTATGACTGAAGAGAGATAGCGTTCATAGACCATATTCTTAAATACAGGGAGACTTTGCGCGTCTTATGGTAGTCGGTAGAGCATTCCACAGCTTTGTGGCACGCACGGTGAAGGAAGAGCTGTGGGTGTGACAGGAGCGGGTTGTCAAGGAGAGGGTTTCAGTGGAACGAAGTGAACGGGAATTGGCTGTATTAGTATAGTATCGAAGTTTATTGAGATAATTATAATTTTGTTTCTTTATTCCAGAAGACCCCCAAAACTATCCGTTGTGGTCGGGCTCGGTGCTGTACGGGCTGGGCGCGCGCGTGCGCTGTGACGGAGCGCTGTACACGGCTCGCGCGCACGCCGTCGCCGCGCATCCCGCCAGTAAAGCGCACTATAGGTTCTATGTAAGTAAACTATCCCATGTGATAATGGTGTCCATGGCAACGGGCGTAAATAAGAGGCCTACCTAAAAAAACAAATTATATACTAAGTTGGCGGATAGCGCATTGCATAAAATGAAGGATGACCGCTCTTTTAATGACCCTTCTATGGTTATGATTTAGTCTTTTTTTTTAGAGATCCGAAAAATTAGGTATCGTTTAGTGACGCGTCCGAAGCAACGGACGTTTGCACGTTCAGCAGTAACATTGTTCGTTTTGTGCCCACCACAACCGAAACTTCTTATGTCGTGTTTCAAAGTAGGCCTTTCTTTCTAGTCGTTTCACCCATGCGTCCATGCGTCAAACTAAATTACTCGAAATTTAACTAGATTTCCCGTCTTGAAGAATTAGAAGTTTTTTTTTTTTTTAAACTAATACTTCTCTGTTTCAGACGGTGTTCTCCAACCCATCATCTCTGCTCTGTTTTCTCCTCTGCTTGCAGTTATCACTAATAATGCTGCAAATCTGCGTGATCGTCAGCTCTATAGCGTGGAACAACATCCTTTCCATAATCATACTACTTTTCATAAACTACTACACTCTATTTAAGATTGTGAGAGACTACCTTATAGCTTTCAAAGTCTACCGAGCAGAGACAATGATACAGGAAAAGGACTGTTTACTTGCAAACTAATAAAAGAGACAAGAAAAAGCTTAAATGTGTTAGCGAATGTGTGGTAATGCGACGAAACGTGGACAAAATTCATTGGTTAGCTCTAAGGGACTAAGCACAGTCAGATTGACTGCTTCAAGCTGGTAAAGTTAACTGTAGTCTTCCATTCACAGATGGAACAGCTAGAGCAGGTGCATATTTCACTATGCAGTTACAGATTAAAGCAGTCGATCCTGGCTTCTTTTAGTTGCCCATCTATCTAGACTCTAACTGGTTGTTATATTGTGTCTGTGAAATTAGACTTTATTGCTACGTTTTTCTGGTGTAAAATACATAATGGCTGGTTTATGAGAATTATGAGTCATTGCAATGCCACCTAAACTGAATGGTTTAAATTTATGTTACCAGAGGGATATTATTAATTTTCTGGTCTTAAAAGTGATAGTGATAAATCAATTGAGCTATATAAATTTTAAAAAAATCCACGCACAAGTTTTACAGGCTTCCATCAACAAACTTTTATCAAAATTGTACTTGTCCTGTTATTAAATTTTTATAGTCATTATTTCTATATATAAATCCTGTTAAGCGTACATTCCATTCAGGTAAAGCGTGTGTTACGTGTTAAAATAAAATGTACTTAGTTATGCTCAAATTCATAAAAAAATATTTTGTTTAGTCAAAATTTTTTAAGACTGACGGATTTGCGTTGGAGTTTTGATAATGAACTAACTTAATATCGGATGGAAAAGAAAATGAAATCAAAATACTCTGTTATTAAAAAGGGAAAGAAACCATTTTTTAAAGTCATATTACAAAACAGATTACAACTTTTAGGAAACAATCTAGTGTCAACATGTTCCTATAAACTAAATTATCTAAGTTTATTTTTAATATATTTAGGAGAAACATTAATATCTGTTAACAACTTTGTGTGCTTGCCTAAACTTATTAAACACCCTACAATCTGGTTTCGTCTTTGTCTAGTCAGAGGACATGAATGTAAGATAAAATAAACATTTGAATTAATTAACATACATATTTTATTTCATCCAATATTTTTTACATTTTACTTATGATTATTTACAATTTACATTATCATACAGCTAATCTGTGGGTTAAATTTTGTACTTGTTTCTACTTATTATCTTTTCCAATAATACAGTGTATTAAACTACTGATAAGAACACCTATCATGCTACTTTGTAAGCACCCATGATGCAATTTTATTAGTATCATTGATTTGAACTTTAGTTGACTTCATTTTATCTCGAACAATATCACAAGCTTGTAGTAGGTCTTTGTCCTTCCTACTGAGTGCATTCAACCTCACTGTATGTCTGAAGTCAACAAGCGTGTCTATTATTGAGTCTGATATGCTATCAGCTTTTGATTCTTGCAGTTTTACACCAAATCTAGTTAGTACTGTGGTTATATACTCAGCTATAAGCATAACCGGCACAGGGTAGTAGTCTTTAGTGTCACTTTTGATTACTTTGTTGGTGTCATACACTAAATTTAGGAGTGTGTTTATACATGATGAGGTATCAAAGTCTGATTTCAATGATTCAAAGTTAGCATCTTCTACTTTTTGGAGGTTTTGTAGCATTTTCTCTTTGTAATCTCCACTGGCCTTGTTATCATTATTATTTACGTAGATAACAGCATCTCTGAGGAAGAATTTGAACTTGTTCAGTACTGTTTCAGCATTTATCATTAGTTCTTCATTGAATTCCATGGGATACCGGTACCTAGACAGGAGACAAGCCATTCTGAAAGTATCAGCACTGTAGGAAGATAGTAAGGTAGGGATAGAAATAGTGTTTTTCAGTGATTTGGACATTTTAACGTCCCCTTTCACATGTAAATGTCCAATATGGATCCAGTAGTTTGCCCATTGTCTTGTATTGTGGAAGGCACATGATTGGGCTTCCTCATTCTCATGGTGAGGGAACTGAAGGTCTACTCCACCAGCATGGAAGTCTAGCTGGGATCCAAACACCTTGCTAACCATAGCAGAGCATTCAATATGCCAACCTGGCCTGCCCTTGCCCCAGGAAGAGTTCCAAAAAGGCTCACCTGGTTTATGACCTTTCCAGACAGCAAAATCCATTTTATTTCTTTTTGAAACATCTGAATGTTCACCGGATTCTTGCATCTTCTGCAGTTTACCATAAGAAGGGAATTTGCTTGTGTCAAAGTATACAGAGCCGTTACTTGCAATGTAAGCCATTTCAGAATCAATGAGGCCTTGTACGAAAGATTCAATGGAATTGATGTGTTCAGAAACCCTTGTGATTATCAGAGGTTTTTCAATGTTAAGAGAGGCCATGTCGAGCCAGAATTCATGTTCGTACTGCTTGGCGACTGTTGTGAAGTGAGTGTTCGTCGCGATACCCTTTTTGATGATTTTATCATCGATATCTGTTATGCCCATTGCAGTCACTAATTTAATGTTGAAAAAGTTTTTTAGGATCCTTTGAACGATGTCCAGCTTTACGTAGCAGCTGGCGTGGCCTATGTGAGCGGAGTCGTAGACCGTGGGGCCACAAGCGTACCAGGTGGCGACGTGGGGGTCACTCAGAATCACCGGAACCTTCTCGTTGGCCACACAGTTGAAAACATACGCTCCTGTTGGGTTTCCATTTGGCATGAGCCATCTTGTTTCTTTGTATGGCTTTAGGCTGCACACGTGAGAGAGCCTCCTTACAAAAAGCGGAAATATTGTCATTTTACTGCAAAATCAGCTGTATTCCATTTCGTAAAACATATCTACAAAATCGTCCAATCACCCGGAACAGCTGTGTGTGTGACACTGACTGACAGACCGACATTTTTCAAATATTATCTGACGGTCAACTTCAACTTCAACTTTTTGTGTGTGGCATGGAAACACCAGATTGTCACCAGATTACCAACTCCAAAAAAATTGCCATAATTAGCCAAATAAATGAGCTTCACGTTACGTTAAAATAAAACTTTGTTTATAAGATATAATTGATTTTAATTAGAGAGGGTATCTATACACAATAATATAGAAAACAGAGTGAATTTAAGGGTTCGGGAAGGTTCAATAAATGTTCAATGAAGGTTCAAAAAAATTATCCATGATATTATTAATGATCTTCACGTTTCGTTAAAATAACTTTGTTTCTACAATATAATTGATTTTTATTAGAGAGGGTATATACACAAAATAATATCGGCCACAGAGTGAATTTTATGGTATGGGAAGATTCAATAAAACAAGTTTATTTTTTTAAACATTTCAGAGGGAGCATTTCCCCCTGACTGGAATGGAATGTGTTCTAATCTATGGTCTTAATCTTAACTGTCAGTGTCAAATATGGATGACACCTGACAGCCGCGCATCGTGCGTGTGTCTTCTACTTCACTTGTCTTGTTGGTCACACATAATAAATGATGGTCTCCATCTCCAATCCTGCCTTTCTTTATTTGGAACGTCCCAGCCTCTGCCAACGACTAGGCGAATAAATAAACATGGTGTCAGAAGAAACGAAGATGTCGATGGAAGATCCAAAGTTCAGCGTGGTTATGACTGCCACGATCAAGCCGCTAAAACTGGATTCAGATCTGGCAGCGATGTCGAATGCATGGAGATTATGGAAGCAGAAGTTCCTCATCTACCTCGAAGCGAATACGATTGATAAAGAATCGGTAAGCCGTCAAATAGCCATTTTTCTAAGTCTTATTGGAGATGATTGTCTAGAAATATTCAACTCATTTGGTCTAGATAGAAAAGATGCATCAATGACCCTTGAGAAAGTCATTCAAAAATTCGATGACAAATTCCTTCCACACAAAAATATCACAGTAGAGAGATATAACTTTTTCACAAGAAAACAGTCAGAAGAAGAGTCCATTGAAGAATATGTCACAAAATTAACAAATATGGCAATCAGATGTGATTTTGAAACTCTGAAAGAACAACTCATTTGCGACATGTTTGTAATTGGAATAACTAACAGAAAAACACAGGAAAGATTACTGCAACAAGAGTCACTAACAATAGAAAAAGCCATAAAAATTGCTAAAAGCATTGAGATTTCGCAACGAGAAACTGAAAAGCTTCAAATGGCTATCACAAAACTAGAAAAAGAGAGTACAGTTCAAGCCGTCAAGTCTCATCGACAAAATCAATCAACAGACTTGAGTCAAAAAAGTCAGCCAAAGTCTTCGAATAACCATTCTAGATTTCAGGTCTCAACACAGTCGCAATCACCTATACAAAAATCTTGTAAGAGGTGTGGTCAAGTCCACAGGTTCAAGTGCCCAGCTGAAGGAAAAACATGTTCAAACTGCAAAAAACAGAACCATTTTGCTAAATATTGCTTCTTCAATAAAGATACCAACATAAATGTAAGTATGGTATGTCAGTCAGAAAATAAAAGTAACAATGAAACGAATCAGTCGGATTACTTTGTCATAAACTCCATAAATAAAGTGTCAAATGAATGGAATATAACCATTAAATGTCATAATCATCCATTATTATGTAGAATTGATACAGGTGCTGACACAAATGTTATTTCTAAATATACATTAGATCAAATGATGTCTAAAACAGGTCAGGAAATCAACATTTTTAGGACAAATAATAAAGTCTTTTCATTTTCAGGACAATTAATTCCAAATACAGGATCATGTATACTGAAATGTAACTTTGAAAATGGAACAACAGCAAACATATGCTTTGTTGTTGTCAATGCCCAATGTCAAACAATCCTAGGTTGGAAAATATGTGAAAACCTAGGTATAGTAAAAAGGATATTTGCATTGTCTGAGGAAACATGTTATGATAATCAGAGGTCTGTTACTGATATTGTAAATAAGTATTCATCAACATTTGAAGGCTTAGGATGTCTTCCTACTCAAGCACACATAGATGTTGATTCTAGTGTCACACCAAAGGTATGTCCAGTTAGAAAAATTCCATTTGCACTTCATAATAGGCTAAAAGATGAATTAACTAACATGGAAAAACTAAAAGTTATTGAAAAAGTCATAAAGCCAACAAAATGGGTAAATTCAATTGTCTTAGTCGAAAAACCCAACGGTAAATTGCGTATGTGCCTTGATCCGAGAAATCTTAATGTAGCAGTCAAAAGACCTCATTATCCATTTCCTACATTTGATGATTTACGTTCTAAAGTTGCAGGTGCCACAATTTTCTCAAAATTAGATGCCAATTCAGGTTATTGGATGATACCACTAGATTCGGAGAGTAGTGACCTCTGTACATTCAATACACCTTTTGGTAGGTATAAATTTCTTAGGCTTCCGTATGGAGTAAATTCAAGTGGAGAAATATTTCATAGAATAATGACAGAACTTTTCGAAGGGCTACCAGGAGTAATTGTTTATATTGATGATATCTTGGTATACGGGTCAAATGAAAATGAACATAAGCAACGTCTAGAAAGTGTATTTAAACGAGCAAAAGAAGTTAATTTAAAGTTTAACAAGTCCAAATGTCAGTTTGGGGTAACTGAAGTAAAATATGTAGGTCATATTTTCAATAAACAGGGTGTTTCACCTGATATGTCAAAAGTAGAAGTCATAACCAAAATGTCCAGTCCGAAAAATGTCAAAGAGCTACAAAGATTTCTAGGTATGGTCAACTATTTAGGTAGTTTTATCCCAAACTTGTCAATAGAAACAAATTTGCTTAGAGATCTCCTCAAAAAACAAAATGCATGGCAATGGTCACCCATACATGAACAACAATTCACAAAGTTAAAATCAATCATTTGCCAAACACCAGTACTAGTCCACTATGATGTCAGGAAACAAATTAGAATGTCTGTAGACGCATCAAAAGATACAGTAGGTGCAGTAATTTTTCATGACAAAAATCCAATTGCATATGCTTCAAAGTCACTAACGCCATGTCAAGAGAACTATGCTCAAATTGAGAAAGAATTATATGCCATTGTATTTGGTTGTAAGAAGTTCCATCAATATGTTTATGGAAAACCAGTCTATGTAGAAACAGATCATCAACCACTTGTAACTTTATTCAAAAAACCTTTGTCTGATGTCCCAACAAGACTTCAAAGAATGATGATCACATTACAAGCATACCACTTAATCGTCACATACACAAAAGGCACAGAAATGTATATCTCAGATACTTTGTCAAGGTCAAAAGTCAATAACATAGAAGTCAATGAAGTTCTCGAAGAAATAGAAACTGGTATAGAATGTCATGTCAATTTATTAACATCAAATTTAGCTATCACACCTGAAAAATTAGAAAAAATCTTGATGAATACCAACTCTGACAACACCTTACAAAAGTTGAAAGAATTCTACATACAGGGATGGCCAAACTGTAAACAAAATTGTGATCCAAACACATTACCTTACTGGAATATTAGACATGAAATACATGTAATTAATGATTTGATCTTCAAAAGCAATGCCATTATCATTCCATCTACAATGAGATCAGAAATATTGTCAATTTTGCATGCAAGCCATATGGGTATTGAAAAAACAAAGAATTTAGCCCGAGGAATAGTCTATTGGCCTAACATGAATCATGAAATTGAGATTCTTATAAAACAATGTGAGTCTTGTCTAACATTTAGTCCAAACAAAACAAAGGAGCCTTTATTGCCACATGATCAGCCTAAACTTCCATGGCAAAAACTAGCCACAGATTTATTCGAATACAAAGGAAAGAAATATTTGATTGTTGTTGATTTCTATTCAAATTATTTTGAAGTAGCACACTTAAACCAAAACACTACACATTCAATTGTCATAACACAATTAAAATCAATATTTTCTCGTCATGGAATCCCCTTGCAACTAGTCAGTGATGGAGGTCCACCATTCAATTCAACAAATTTCAAAGAGTTTTTAAGTGATTGGGATATTGAACATATTGTCTCAAGCCCACACTTATCCAGGTCAAATGGTCTCGCAGAAGCAACTGTGAAAATAGTCAAAAATATTTTTAGAAAATGTGATGATTCTAACACAGATCCTTATCTAGGCCTATTACAATATAGGACCACCCCAAGAGGTCATTTAAACTCACCCTCACAACTACTAATGTCTCGTCAACTAAGAACTAAATTACCAACTCAACTGTCTAGTCTAAAACCCAAAATTATCAAATATTCAGAACATAATCAAAAGAAACAAACAAACACACATAATACAAAAAAATATTATGATAAGAGTTCCAAAACCTATCCAGAGTTCAATATTAATGATGATATCTATTTCAAAAAAGACCCAAAAGGCATCCAATGGTCAAAAGGTACTATAATTTCTAAAACAAAATTCCCTCGTTCATACATAGTCGAAGATGGAGTAGGAAATAACTATCGACGAAGTTCTCAGCATATTCAGCTGAAACATAAAAATATATCAAACACTCAGCCACAGTCGAGTCAGTCATATACATCACAGTCAGAGAGTCATACTCATTCCAATAATTTACAGCCAAATAAAACATTTCACTATAAATCAAGTCAAAAAATAAAGTTACATACTCAGTCAATGGAAAAGGAAGAGGATGATGAGATAATTACTTACCTTATCCATAAACCAACTCAGGCTAGGCCAAGGTCAAATAGTCATTCATCAATTTCAAATTTCTCAAACCAGTCTACTAACTCATTCTATGAATCTATAAACTCTGATCATATGGAAATGGAATCTCCAATATTTATGGATTTAAGACAAGAAGTAGAGAGTCATGATGATACGCTTGTAGAGGAAACTAGTTCAAGTAATGATTCAAAAAACAGTGTAATCTCAGTTCACTCTTCAGAAACTCAATCACCATCAACCTCTTCAAATGTCCAATCTGACAATAGTTCTTCTGAGTTAACTGAGAATAGTCCAACTCAGAATGTACCTCTACCTGACACGCCGAAGTATAGCAGTCGAGGAAGGATAATTAAGAAAAAACAACTGTTTGATTTATAAATGTAATGAAAACACTATCTAATCTAAGTACTATGTGCATGAAAACATAAAAATGTAATAGGTAGTCACTTCACTTCTTATAATTAATGTTTTATATATAGTTTAGCCGATAATTAGTTTAATTAGTATATTAGACATAAGCACTGTCTTCTTTCTATTTGTAATTTAAGGATTTTGTCTAGGAAAAATATTTTGTTTTGTTTTTGTAATATTGTAAACAAGTTTGAAGTACTTGCTTTATGTCAATGTCAAAGTAACTTCACTTTTGATATTTGTCTATGTCTCAAAAAGGGGCATGTTCTAATCTATGGTCTTAATCTTAACTGTCAGTGTCAAATATGGATGACACCTGACAGCCGCGCATCGTGCGTGTGTCTTCTACTTCACTTGTCTTGTTGGTCACACATAATAAATGATGGTCTCCATCTCCAATCCTGCCTTTCTTTATTTGGAACGTCCCAGCCTCTGCCAACGACTAGGCGAATAAATAAACAGAATGAACGTAATAAAAGTAAAATACATTTAGATAATATATCTCAGTCATAATATAATTCTGTTTTTATCTAATTTTATGACGATGTTGGGCCTGCCTCGCTTCTGCAGTGCATCAGGGATGTTTGCAGAGTATCAAACGGATGGTTTCTGATTTAGCTATATCATAATACTATACATCCGAATATTAATTTGGTTATGTATTACTCTGACATTGTTTTATTGTTTCTTTCATAATAGATTCTTTAGGGTCTTATATTTTTGTTATATTTTATTTAACAATACCCCTATACACCAGCTTTATTTATGTAAGTACATGTTAATTTAATCTAAATTATTTTATGACATTATTATGTAATTTTGTACATTATTTTAATACAGTTTGACAATGCCCTTTTACAGCAGCATACTTTGACATAAGTAAGTACCTTTTATTTTATTTTATTAATTTATTTGTTTTGTTTAACTAGACTAGACTGACCTCTCATATTAAGGTTTTTAATTTCTAATTAATTTATGTCAGTCTGTCCTTTTTTTCCCCTTTGTACCCTATGGTATTTTGCAAAGCCAAGTTTGTGTATTTTATATAAATTGTAATATAAATGTAGTTCCTACATTATATAACGAAGAATGTAATTTAAGCCAGGCACGTAATCTGAGTTTTAGCTGTATAATATGCTTTTATCTATTTATCAGTTTCGAAGATTTTGGCAAACGTATCTTTATTAGACTTTTTCCGCTAGTGGACAAAAAATGTGAGTAAATTAGAGTCGATTGCTCCTTATTTCTTGTTTGTTACTAATTACTATTTATCAAGCTGTTTATTATAGTAAAAATTTGACTTGTCTAAGTGCTTATTTTGTAAGTCTAAAGAAATAAACGATTTGACTCTGACTCTGACTCTAGTGTGGTTTTTCCAATAAAATAACTATCTATCTATACTATACCTCACCAGGCCGAGCAGGCGTAGACAGCAACGGAGATTGAGGCTGGGGCGAGCTGACGGCTGATGACACTCGCGAGATTTTCGTGAGTGTGAAACGCCTTTTAGCAGCCGATATTTAGTTTTGGAGTTGGTAACCTTTGTAGAAACTGGTGTCTATGGTTGATATACTCTATGGCTGGTGACAACCACCGTTCGGAATGCAATACCTTGTTTTATTATACCATGTAGTGTGGCTTCTGCGTCTGGGCTGACGGTCGGTCATCGATGCCGATTGACAGGTCAGTCAGCTGTTAGATTTGTTAGCAATCCATCAAATCCTTGTTTTCGTAAAGATAATTTGCAATTGCATTGGATTTGTGCGAGGAATTTTGGTTCTTTTACGTAATTTCTAAAGGTTTTTGAGTGAAAATACAATCTCAGAATCAAGTAACATGGTTACTTACGCCCCAGACGAAATCGGTTTGGAAGACAAGACACCTTGCGCCAGTATTAGAGCTGATCTTAAGAGTTGTTTACTAGAAAGCGACTGCTGCAAAAAGGTTAGTTCCCGTCTAAATCCCCCCTAAAATCTGGCTTTCTTTTCAAAATAAACCTTAATTAAATACGATAACACTAACATATTAGCTGTACAGTTTCTAGCAAAAGATAACTGAACTGGTTTATTTCAGGATAGAAAGACCCCAAGAGAGTGTCTTTCACGGGGAACGGTACCTGATGAATGTATGCAGCTGCGGACGCTATTCTTCGAGTGTAAACGATCTCTTGTAAGTATCAAATTATTGGTAAACCTACTAAATAAACATGATCAATTATTTTACTTTATTAACCATCGTAGTTTGACAAATTCAATAAGGATGTAAGCAGGTTAACTACGAACCTTATTTGTTTTGGTTGACCATCTTATAATAATATAATAGGGTTCTGAGTTAATAACCTATACATATACATAATGTGAATTTAACATTCATTATGCCTGGACTTGAAACAGTCAACTTTCTTTATTGCTAAATTATGTTTAACTAGCTGCGCCTGCGTCTTGCAAGTGCTGTTCTTATGCAAATGTTTAAAGGTGATTTCTATCCCACGCAGACCACAGTGCTCTTAATTTTATGTCTGAACATCCCTGTAATACCTAATGATCTGAACATGGAATGGGGAATGGGACAAAACTGTATTGGTTTTGTCCCATTCCCCGCCGATATCTTGTCGTATCTGTGTAAGACGTTGAATTGGTCATAGAGCATAACCCCTAACATAAAATCAATAGAAGAAGACAGAGCGAGATTTAGCAGTGTGCTAAGTTAGCAGACTATTATGAATAAGGGGGTTAGGTTTATTTATTTTCTACATACTGACTGACAACAAAAATAAGAAAATGAAATTCATAATTTTCTTATTCTTTTCAGTTGGACAATAGAAGAAGATTTCGAGGGCATAAAGGATACTGACAAAGTGAGTTAGTTTATTTAATTTAAATGAATTTAGTTTATTTTAATTTGTACATAGTACAATGTGATATGTTGAATAAAAGTTGACTGTTATACATTGGATTTTAACCTCACACCTCACAAAAACGAATACTGACTTGCTTGGCATCAAGTTTCAGTTATGATTGTAAGCCATATTTATTAGAGGAAGGATCTCAAATAATGGAAATTGTGTATAAAACAAGGCCAGAGTAAATTTTAGGTTAAGAAGAGTGGTTTGTATACAAACATTGTACATTCAATTTGGCTGTCTAAAGAGCACTTTGCTCTTAGTATCTCTTAGTAACCTTCAAGATTATGGAAGTAAAAAGGTTCTTTGTAGGTTTTCCAGTAATTTTATGGATAAACAAATAATTAATGGTGGACAATTCACACAGCATCTAGCCCCAAGCTAAGCAGAGCTTGTGTTACGGGTACTAGATAACTGATATACATAATACAATACACTACATAGATAGATATGTTTTATTATACATAGAAAACATCCAGAACACCCTGAAAAAATGTCTGCAGATCGTAAAAAAAATTGTCCAGAGGCGGGAATCGAACCCGCAACCTACGGCGTTGTAGGCAGACATTCGCCCACCGCGCCACAGAGGTAAATATAATTTTTCTTTTGTTTTCATTAGTATTCTCAAATAGGTACTTACTCCTTTATCTTTTTTTATACTGAAGATGATGATGATATCAGTGAAATGTGTATAGGCCCTTAACTCCTACCTAATTCTTATATTAGTTTACATTAACACATAAATAAATATAATCATCATCAGCCTATATTAGTCCACTGCTGGACATAGGCCTTACCTTATAAATAAAGAAAATGCATAGGGTTAAATAAAAAACAAAGGTGTTTTTAAAATTTTATTATAAAAATAATCGAAATTTCTTGATTGAAATCTATTATAAACTACAAAGAGCTTAGCCCATAATTAAAACTAGCTTTTCAAGCTGATTATTATAATTTTGGTACTTACAAACCTTCGCTTAACTAGGTTTAGGCCTCCTGCCCACTAGAGCGACGCAAATAACGCGCGTGATTTTACGCTTTTGAGATTAAAGTACCATAATTTTCATGCCTGATTCTGTAGCATCATTTTATACAGTTCAGATATCACTTTACGACCATAGGCTTTTAAAGGGTGAAATGCTGAATAGTTATTTCTTTAATACGCAGCGTTGTCGCTGTAGTGGGTAGGTTATAATTTTGATAATAATCTTATTACATTCAAGCCAAGTGGTCTCAGAACCCATTCATATAAATTCGCCTAGTCTAACCAGGCATACTTGTTCTATAAATAGCTGAATTGTTGAGTTTTAGGTGGTTTTGACTATAAATTTTGGTAAATATTGATAAGAAATGTAGGAGTGATAGGAAAATAGATGTTGCAGATCTGTTTTCGAACTTTAGCTTAAGGATTAATAGTATAGTTCCTTTGAAAAATATAGCAAGATTTGTGCAGATATCAAAACATCTAGTGTCAGCAGTAAGTAAAACTAGAAAGACAGGTTTTATGACTAAAGTATGTTAATCAAAACGACCATTTCAAAAATTAAAGAAAATATCTGTGGCACACATTTTAATTTGGGTTTTAATATTGTGTCTAGCACCATAATACTGGACTGCTTTCACAGTAAAATTAATATTTCGAATCATTAATGCCTACGAGAATTAATACTTACTATTACTACTTAAGTTTATGTACCTAATTATTTATTTTATTTGTGCATTAAGCTTTATTTTATTGCAGGTATTTAAATATTTTTTTAACATGATCCTCGTCATAATGGTCGTGTTCAATTCTTATTGTGCGCATCTAAACAAATATTCATATTATAAACTGCATATTTTAAAATAAATTCAATATATGTATATTATAAATAACAATTCCGGTTTAGCACAACTTGTACCTATCTGTTACAAATTTCGTTGAACATAATATTAAAAATAACGTAAAAAACGTTAAGTTATTGGTAGGCACGAATATACGTTTTGATATGTTCAACGGGATATGTCTACTAAAACAACAATTAATTATTGTCTCTGGCAGTAATAAAACTGAACATATTTTTGGTATTTGGAAGACATCCCAAAGAAAATAAACACATAGTACGTAAAAGAGTAAGTAAAACTACATTTGCGTAAAATAATCTACGCGCCATTGTCGTCGCTTACGTCGACTTCAGGCCTAAGTGAATTCTAAGGAACACTATTAAGTATGAGATGAAAGAAAGCGAATTTTAGATTAAATCTATTAAATTTAAAAGAAGCATCTACTAAAATACTAAATCGAGGAAAATCACTTTTATTGATAAACCTTAACATCTAAGTTTTCAAGAACACTTTATTCGTCCGCGCTTTACGCCCTAACGCTTTTTCTAATTTAAGTTAAGTATTTGAGTTTTGGGACGATAGTGAAACATACCCGATGTTCCACTATCGTTTTCACATTATTCTCAGTAGTTAGTAACTTTATTTCAAAAAGCACATTGATGTGATGTAATATAACACTTTCGCTACACACCTCTCCAATCCAAAATAACTTGAAACGACCAAGTTTTGCGATCGCCGATTTTTTCTTTAATCCTAAATACATCGGTGTCAGTTCAGACCCGATAAATAATGCACTGCAAGTGTTACACTTAAAAGATAGAAGAGACGGACAGACAGAGTTGATTTCGAATTAAAATAACAATTATAAAGCATAGATGTATAAAACAGGGAGATGAGGCACTGGCTTCTCGAAAGTAGCAGCCTTAAATTAGGTCTTATTGTGTCCTCCCATCTCAGTCATGGTCGGAACGGCGTCGCTGGCGGTCGGCTAATTGTGGTGTCGGTCACACTTCGGTCTTGGTACGTCTTTGCAGCTATGTTGTTCTTATCTAGGTATATCCTAATTAGAATTCTAAGTGGGGGAACTTAAATCTGCACGGACGTTCTCGCTTATGAGTGTATTGTGAATTATCCCCCTGCCAAGCAGGCCCTAACCAGCCCAGCTCCTTGAAGTATCGGAGCAGGACTTTAGACTGGCTGACAGCTTCGTTTCAGCTTTTCTGTGGGTTAGGTGTGGATGGGGTTGATGCCTCAAGTAGGTATATTGCAAAACAAAAGGAAAAAGCGTGTCATTGCTTCTAGTAGTAACACAACACAGGCCGTTTATTAAGTTAGCGCTGGAAGAACGTAACTTATCTACAGAACTTAACTATGATTTGAAAGTATGGATTTCCTCGAGAAGCCCGTAGTAAAGTGTTATAAATACTCACTCACTGAATGATAGTGAAACTTGCCCTATTTTATTGAATACTTTGGTCCGTTTTCACAACATGAGCTAACAATTCAAAACATCTGCAGAATCTCTATCGTCTAAAAATACAGAGAAACGGTTACCGAATAGTTTTAACACAGTTGGGAAACCGTTGTGGATAGAAGGTATAACCTGCGAACACTTGCTTAAAGAATGGGATTGAGACGTCATAACTGATGCTGTCCGGCTTATACATTAGCCATACTCGATGTAGAATATTTGTAAACAACCACGACATGTGTTGTATTGTACTGGTCCATCGAGTTTGACAAGTGTATAGTTTGAATCGGATCTGAGGGTCAAGTCAACCGGCATTCGCTATGAAGCGAATCAAAAACAATTAAACGATTCGTAATGAAAAAATTCGTAACAGTTCACGTCATATACTTATATGACGTGATCTGTTACGAATTTTTTCGTTATCTAAGGCATATGTCAAACCCTTTTTGGACTTTTCTACTATTGCTTTCGACATCAGCGATTGTTAAATTACCGGTAAAGCATCAAAGATGACGTCATTTTCAATCTCTTCCATTGATCTGTTCTTGTCCGAATTTCTTACGATATCCGGGGGTTATAATGAAAGTAGGATCTATCACAGTTTTCTAGATGCCCAACAGACCTATACTAAAAGGTCTACAAGACCTAGAGCTAGATGTCATAGACCTGAATTGGTCAGGTTTCCTGGACCCCGATTGTTACAGCTGGGATTCACTAGACGCATTTGAATTACACATGTCATACACGAAGTGAACGAAGAATTATGAATTGAAATGTAACCGCCGAATACTCAAACGCATATCAGGTGTACTCCCACCTGTTTTGTTGAGTAGTTTTATTTTATTGACAGAACTCCTGGGATTGCAATTCTCTTTTGTTCTGTTGAGTAGTTCTGTTGTGATAGCACGTCGTAGGCACGGTCGCCAGTGTTGTATGTATCACTATGGAAGCTTGTATACACACTGGTTTTTTCGAGCTAAAATTTAACGGTTAATTCGCCGTATGTATGTAGCTGTCTGGTGCTGCTTCTAATTAGCACCACTCCAACTCTAACTCTTCCCGCAGGTGTCGTAAGAGGCGACTAAGGGATATCCAATGGGGCAGCAGCGCACCCTACAGAACACTTCTACCACCAAGATCCCCAACCCATGCCCAGCGTGGAGATTATTAGCATTACTGTTGAAGTTGAGGATGTACGCAAGACACCGTCAGCAAACTTTCATAATGATCATGACCGTGCCTACACGCAAACTAACCGGCGATTTTTACAGCGAAAAAAACGTTCGTATAAAGCGCCCAAACGCACCCTAATCTACAATCTAAGTCTATTGAATCCCAGCTTTAACACCTCAACAGTCTCAGTCCCTAAAAGGTCTGGATCGGCCGATAAAGCCCAGTATACCCGCACAACCGCGCCCGTAATGCTGTGATCAACATGGCCGCTCCTGAGAGGTTATCCATGAGGTTGGCACACTCACACACCAGCAGGTACATTTTGTCTCCATGTGAGGCCACTGACTTGTGCAACGCTATCTTCCTCATGCCGACGCTGTGGGGAAGGTGTCGGTACAGCATCCTCGCTCCGGTCCAGTACAGCCAGTTTTTCTCGAAACGCTCGCCGTCGTCGCCTTCGAATACCTGGAATAGAAAGTGGAATTGTTAAGTACTTGGTAAAAATAGAGTCACAAACAGACAATTTTTGGATAAGGCCGTATTTAAGAACGTTTCTGGCCCGTACTCTTAGAAACTACAGAGTTATGCAAGTTTAGATTTAATTATAAATATCTGGATGACCGGTTTTTTTTGGTATTAAAATTGAATAAAGATGAGTTGATAAATTAAAAGTAAACTGACATCTATGCACTGTAATATAGCTTCTAAAGCGACGACTGCTTTACTCTATAATTAAGCTAACAGCTGGTGTGTTTCACACGGTGCTGATGCGCCTATAATCATTGTCAGGGTTTTAATAACCTATTAATAGTGTTTGTAGAGTAGTTATGTTGGTTAAATGTTCCGTTTTTGAACCATTTAATACTCAGTTCGAGTATTATTTCCCCAAAATATATAGTTGGTTTGTTTGGCAAATTTTTTTTAGCTTAGGTGTCGATGACATCGGTAGACCGTGGATTGAACCATGAACTGTGGATTGTCAATAAATATTAATAATAAATAAATGCTGGACAATTCACACAGCATAATCTAGCCCCAAGCTAAGCAGAGCTTGTGTTATGGGTACTAGATAACTGATATACATAATACAATACATTACATAGAAAACATCCAGAAAGCCCTGAACAAGCGCCTTCGTTTTTCCACGACCGAAATATTTTTTGACAATCACTACTGCGGCGACACTAAGAACCAAACGTTAAATTGAAACGTTAGAATTTGACAGCGAAACTTTTGTCAAATCGACCCAATATAGGACCTATGGGCCTATTATATATTTATTCTATGCCAATAAAACGAACATTGCAACGACAACTATTTTGCTAATCGTGTCTGTTTTCGTTTGGTGCTATTATTTAATTTTGCTTGCCAATTTTTTTGATCTATTCATTGGCCTATCTTTCTCTATTACTTGACTCAGCTGGTCTTACGGAGTCACGATTTGCCAGGTGTTGATGTAATAATAGACTTTTCTGGCTAGTCAGACAAAATGCACTTAGGTACCAACCAAATTATCTAACCTACATTACATTTTATAAAAAATCCTAATTATTTAAGTTTTTACTACCTGCTAGCCTTGCTAGCTCAGCTTCGTTCCCACTTAAGCCAGTGTTGCCCTACCAACCGACTTGGATTAAGTTATGCATAAAGTTGACCCGTGAGTAGAGATTTACATTTTGATTGAAATCGATAGTTCTAGTGGCTTGTTGAAATGAGCATCCATCAAGGTCTAGTCAAATAAACCATAGCTACCACTTTTCTAACACAACAATTGCAGAAATTATCAATAAATAAATTCAAACAAATTATCAAAACCTTGCTTTGCAAAAAGGCCCACTATAAAATATCGAATTATCTAGCTAGAGGATAAAAAAGGTTGAGACAGCTTTTCTCCAACTCGAAAAATAACAACTAATAGGCTAAAGATATCTTCGTTGCTTCTTTACCTTAGTTTATTAAAAAATATCACTTTATTTGGTGGCCTGCGGCCAGAAGTGTACCAATATACGCTGTTGAGATCAGGGACCGTACAACCCCGATTTTGGGTAACCCCCTTCGAATGGGTAACTTTGTGCATTGGGTTTTAGCAGCGATAGGGTTCCGATTAACTCATCTTACCCGTGCAAAACCCTAGCGAAGGGTAACCCTCTGCATAAAAATCTTATCTCAACTTGAGATAAGATTTCTATCCATAAATAAAGCAAAATTTTTAAACAACAAAAAAATATCCTAATGGTCTATTCTATGCAATTGTTATGTGGCATCGTAACAACCACCTTTTTAGCTGATTTATTCACTCCCAAAGAGAATACAATAACTTCGTAATTCACCCCTATCGGCACAAAGCTTGCTCAGACACTATTGACAAAGTCTGTTAAATGAGACAGTCATTATGGAAATATGCTGAGTGGATTCAAAGCTTTTACGTGAATTGTATTTGGTATTCAACGCGGTGCAGGTGTAAGTAATATTCGAAGCAATTTGTGAGTTGAATGAGATAGCTGTAAGGACCTGTCGTCTGTATTCTTTTGAATCGTTAAATATAAATCCAGCTATACACATATTCCTGAATGTTTGGGATGATAAAAACCTGGAGATAAATGTTTAAGGCATTATTAAACGCTCTCGAAATTGACAACGCTTTTAGAAAACTGTGCGTTGTTTTTGTTTCTGATTGGTCCAGGAAAAATGTACTCTGTATTATGAAACCATACGCTCTGGGGCCTAGTTTTGCAAATTCGATCACCGTGCATTAATAGAACAGATAGAGTATCAAGTATTATCCAATAAATAGCTACAACAAAATTGTCCTTATAAAACCTAGTGCGCGGCACAATACAATTGATTCGTCAGATCAGTTAACACATGACTCGCTTTCGTCGCAAAATCGCCTCCAAAGATCTTTTCGTATTCTACGTAGCGACTGGACTCGTCAGTCGTCACGTATACGACGAGGTCAGTCTTAGAGAAGCTATTGGTTTAGTTAACTGAATTTGGCCTCTGAATTCAACAATCTACGGACATACACGTACACATACTGTCACATCATATTTTCCGTTAAGAGTGTGCCATAAGCAATTTACTTCAAAATTGTACTTCAAAATCGTTATTTATCTCAGAATCTGTGAAAGCTACCAGCTTCATATTTAGGGAAGTGTTACTTCGATCTTTTATCTTGAATTGCGTGTTTTAAAAACACGATTGGTGAAAGTTTAGATTTTTGACAAATATATATTTTGCACTTATTTTGATATTTATCTCAGGAACAGCACACTTTTTTTCTTCAGTTTTTGTTTTGCTAAGAAACCTAGAAGTACACTCGAGAGCAATGAATCCAGGTCACTTAAAGAATCCTAAAAATCGTAAATTGGAGTATTGAAGATTGGTCAAAAGTTATGTTCTCCGACGAATCAAAATTTATGCTCTACAAGCATGATGGAAGACACAGAGTGTATCGAAGACCAGGGGAAAGATTCAAGCAAGCATGCATCGAAGAAAAAGTAGCCTACGGTGGTGGGTCTGTACTTGTGTGGGCCGGAATTTCTTCTGAAAGTCGCACAGAGCTGGTGATCATAGAAAACGGCTCTTTAACTAGCGTAAGATATGTGGAAGAAATCCTCAATGATCACGTTGGTCCATTTATGGTCAATTTAGGTGAGGATGCTATATTTATGCATGACAATGCCCGACCTCATACAGGTAGGATTGTGAATGACTACCTTCAAGAGATGAATATTACTCGTATGGAGTGGCCAGCGCGCAGCCCGGATATCAACCCGATCGAGCATGCTTGGGACGAGCTAGGCAGATGCGTAAAACAACGAAACCCTCCCCCAATCACGCTTCGTGAGCTCAAAATTGCTCTCACAGAGGAATGGGAGAATATTCCCCAAAATCGTATAAGGAACTTGGTGTACAGCATGCCAAACCGCGTAAACGCAGTAATGGAAGCACGAGGAGGCAATACGAAGCATTAAAATTCAAGAAAATCGTAATAAAGTTCAAAAATTTCATGTTTCCTATTTTTGTTTTAAGGAGAGATCAGCAGTTTTTTTCTTTATGTAATTTTGTGTTAATAAAATGTATGGTGACTCATATTTTTTTTACTTTCATTTAAGGAGTATTACATTGTCTATTAAATACAATTTATTGCATTAACCTATCATTTTTAGTTTCCGAGATTTTTAACATTCTTTAAGTGACCCGGATTCATTGCTCTCGAGTGTATTTGTCTTTTAAATTTTCGATTGCTTGTTTTATTTACTTGTATTTAGGTAAAAACAGTTCTAACGCATAGAAAATTCGGTGCACGTCTCTGCTCTGTACTTCACACTCGCGAGGAAACCATATCCTGTCATCCCGCTCAAAATCCATCTCGTAGCGTCGTTATTGTACACTCTTAAGCACGACGTTCACATAGTTCTTTCCCCCTTTGTTAATTTATATGTGCCCTGCAAGTACTCACCTTATAAACACTAATGATGAATCCAGTCGACGGCGTATGCGACTTCTTCGGTCCCCCAGCTAAATCGCTGAACGGTGGCCTACAGATCATCGCGACCTCGCTATAAAGGTCCAGAGTATGAGCTGCTGAATACCGGATCGTTTTCGGATCAAACTTGTTCAGCGACGCACATCTCATGTTATTGTAGAAGAGGAGCGGATCTGTCTGCTGGGTGTTGATGACGTAATACGCTATAAAAGGAAACTCAGCGTTTCTTTCCATGTTAGCTAGCAGCATTCCCCCGACAGCGGTGTTCGCTGTAGCTACTTCGCTGACTAGTTCTGCTGCAGCGGCTTTTTGTTTGAACAGTGGTTTGGTTAGAGGTGATTCGAGGATAGGCTCGATTGGTTCTAAGGGACTCATGAGGTGGGCGAGGATGCAGAGCTTTGGGTCGGCGATCTCGAGGATGCTGAGGCCGTTGGATGCAGTCTTTGTTTGAATGCCTTTCTCTGGTGTTGGTGGTGGTACAGGCAGCTGAAATGGAAGATAAAATATAGCTATTAATATCTTTTATTAGATTTAGTTAAAGAAGTTGTCAAGATGTTCAAATTGTCTGAAGTTACATTTTGCCAGTTTCTGGTTTCCTGATAGAACTTTTCCATCTCTTGACTCTTGTCGTTAAATATTACTTGAAAGCGATGGTACGTCTTATTTTTATCTAACCATAAATGCCTCAATTTTTTGTACCATCGACATTACATGTGCCCTTTTCTAACCATTCGAAAATATCTATGATGCTGTTACAATTAGGAATTTTACGTCTAATTTCCCGACAAAACGGCATTCATATACCTATGTTAATTAACCTGCATTTCGTACTTACTGGTACACCATCAGGCAGGAACCTGTCAAGCGCGTGCGCCGGTATCACAAAGCAGTCCTTCTCCAACGTTGCCAGACTAACGGGCTCGGTCCGACGTCGGTCCGGCGCCGTGACGGTGGTGCCTCCGCGGTCCCATCTCAGGAGGGACACGGTGGGCTCTCTTGTGACGAGGGGCTGCGGGGGCTCCGGCTCGGGACCCGTGCCGCCGCCGAGAACTGGACCACATCGTTCTGGAAGGAGATATATGAATGATTAATGACTAAGGTGTATTTAATTAAATACGTAGAGAAAGAGGATCGTTTGAACAAAATATGGGAAAGAAAAAAAACAATTGAAGTGATACTCTACTTATAAATAAAAGAAAGGAATGAACCATGAGTGGTTTTGGAGTGTCTTATTATTATTATTAACTGGGGTAGTATGTGGGAGTATTATTAGTAATGTGTGGTTTTGAAATATATAGAATACGTGGTGTACGTGGATAAAAAAGATCTTTCTGGAATGAAAAATAAATAGGATGGTGAGTGGTTCTGAAACATCTCAGCGAATTATACAGATTTAGATGTGTTTTTTGGGTTTAAAAGTATTTGTGGTATTGCAGTAGATCAAAGTAATATTTCATAATAAATTACATGGATATCTATTGGAGCTCGATGATGACCGCAGTAGTTTTTAGTAAAACTGTGTTTTTTGAGGTATAGAAAGAAATATGGTGTAGAATTGTAGAAGTGATTTTGAAGTGTGTCAATTTGATCATAGGATTGCAAAGATTAATTTACAAGTAGAATATCTGGTTTTATGCAATTAGTTATGGTTATGAGAAGGTTTCCCGATTGATGTTAAAAAATAGTGGAATTTGGGCTTAGACATCTAAGGAATGGTAAAAATAAAAAAGTTAGTCTGGTTTGGAAGCTTCTCGTAGACAGAGTGTGTAGACGGCCTACGAACCGTAGAAGCCTCTACGGCGTAGATATTTCGTAGAAGCCCCTAAATAAATACTCACATTTAGATATTAATCTTGTAATAATATGATTGATTGGGGTTTACTTAAACACTATTTATGTATCTAGTACCTCTGGTTTATCCTTGTTCATTAATAAGCTCACGAAAGCTCTCAAACTCTCAGCCGCTTCCATCCATCTTGGTTCAGCAATATTAATTATGATAGCTCATTAACATCTATTAATACCCTGCCATATGCAACTCATCGCGCGTACTGCCTAATAACCTCGCTTTTGCTCACAACATCAACAACTAGTTTTAACCAGATAAAACCACTTTTTAATCTGAAATTCCTCGAAAAAGATCAAACTTTACTAAAAACAGGATTTTCAAGTAGGTTTCTTAATTTGTTAGTGCAATTGTAAGAACACTTGTTACGTTTATAAATATTTTAGGCAGAATGCAAGCTCAAAACATTGTTCAGTCAATCTAATTTTGGATGCTTTAACTTCAGCACGTTTGGTAATTTTGTTTGGCACTTTAAAACTTACCATCAAAACACAAAACAAAGAGTTTGTTACACCTTCGCGTATTGACTATCCATTGCTAGTTTCTACAGTGTTATTGGTGGATTAGTAAGGAATCTGTTACCTCCTCCATCATTGTACTGCGTGCTGGCTCGAGGCGCCGCGGAGAAGAAGATATGGGTCTTGTAGTGGTGTGGTTCTTCCATGCATGAGAAGCGTTCCCTGTCCCGTCGCTTAGCGTTCCTTCCTGCACCTAACGCCCCTCTGGCCTTCCCCCCACCCCCGCTACTAGAGATCGTCTTCTCTGTACTGAAGTTCTTCCGAAACATCAGATTCATCTTGGATTCTTGCCCAGTTTTATCTTTGTCGCACTGACGAAGGTGGGTATTTCTCTCTTGCTCTAAAGTTCGTAACTAAATAGTAATTAGCACGCGTCGTTGGGCTATATTCAGTAGTTGTCTGTCTCGTTCTAAACTGGACTAGATTAGTTTGTTTATGTTTCGTCTCTGTTTGTTTGTGGCAGTTGCGAGGTGAAAAGTCTTTACATTTTATTAGGTCTGAATTAGAATTTAAATTCCTTCGTTTCAGAAGTAGTTTTAAAAATTGAAAATCATTGCGTTTTCTGCGTGTAATGGAATTAAATTGACGAGGATTTATTTACTGGTTTTACTTGCCTAATAGGGTATATGCATGGATTTTTTTATTATTTTATTCGACTATTTAGGTTAATATTTAAACGAAAAAAAATATAACAGCCAAAAAAATTAATTATTGAGGTAAAAAACAAAAAGTAAAATTACACTCTGTTTCGGGTGATAAAAACGCTGCAATGTTAGGCCTTGCATTCTGTGACGTCACGGTTCAACGGATCCCCTGTGTCAACTCAAACTCAAAACTTCATGCCCATGCAAAAATGTTAAAGTATGACGTTCGACGGACGAATTTCACAATAAAAACAACTTAAAATACAAAAATAAGTATACAGATATATTTCTATATCAATAGAGAATACGTAAAAAAAATAGTAGCTTTTTTGAAGTCACATGCATATACCCTATTAGTTTCGTCACTTATTTAAAACTGAAAAATTTAAAAGCTTCTTATTTGAATTCATATACGAGTATGTGTACCTACTACTTCTTGGGTTTTTGTTTATAAATGACATTAATGTTTTATTTTAATTCACGTGTCTCTTGCACTGTCGAAAGAGAAGTACCAAAACACCATTATATTTTCGGAACGATAAAAAAAATGGTTGCTGCATTTAGAGTCAGTTCAAAAAGAGAAAAGTCGTGGCGTTACGGTGAACTAACACTTTTAGTCGTACTGCAATGACAGAGAAGTGTTGTCAGTTGTCAATTGGCACACGAGCAAGCTCAATTCCCACGACTCTTCTCTTTTTGAACAGATTCCATCTGTTAAAAAATAAAAAAGTAGGCGTGGTGCGATTTCATTTATAGAGTTTTCATTTTGTTGGCGTTATTCAACCTGTTGTGTGAAAATTTGAAAAATTCGGCTAAGTCCGATAGCAGGCTCCTCGCTATTAAATCGTGCCAGCTACATTGAGGGTGTTTGAATCCGTAGCAAGTCCTAATTTTAACTAGTTGGGTACCTACTGTAGTGCGATTTTTAACTCGTTTCGGTACTGGTTGTCGGTTTAAGCCATTTAATGGAAAATTATATAAATTCATAATTAAAAGTAAAATAAATTAGAAATAGTATTTACGATTGGGCTAACTGCATCGGAATAAAATCTATAAATTCTTAGTGCCCTGCCCTATGTCTTAGGTCAAAAGGAGCCCAATTATCTACGAAAAATAGTAATACCTAATTACAAAACAAACGACCTATGAACTTCGCAACTTCAAAAAAAAGAAAATGCAAGGTGAACATTTACTCAATCGCTAGTGATATCAATGGACATTAGCAAATCGTTTCTTTGAAGCCAGTGCCTTTGATGATTTAACCACCGATAAAGCTAGTAAATTACACTAATTTTCTTTGTTTTGATAGCCGATCAATGAAAAGAACAAAGAAACTTACTTCAGCTAATTTAGCTCGCAGTTCTGTTTCTACTTTAGGAATGTTATTTGTGTTGACTGACTTTCCACAGTGTTTTTAAAAGTTCTTGGTAACAAAGTTTTGGTTATTAATTTTACACTCCTCCTCAACCTCAACAGCCTGTATTGGTCCACTGCTGGACGCAGGCCGGTCCACAGCTGGACGCAGGGGAGGCCTGCGTCCAGCAGTGGAACAATACAGGCTGTAAGCGCCTTATTAGCGTTTATTTCATGGGGGGTAATGCTCATAATCCCCACTTTGGGCATGCGGGTTGGGGATCGCAGTTCAGTGGTAGAATTGTTCTGTAAGGGGCGCTGCTGCCCGCCCCCCAGTAGATATCCCTTAGTCGCCTCTTAAGACACTACCGAATGGTCCTAAAGGTAAAGTTTGTTATTTGATAACCGTAAGGCACAGATTTCTTCTATAATCTAAACCGTAAGGTAAGTAGGGCATTACTTGTTGAATTAAACGACTTTCATGAAAAATTCAACACCATCGATCTGCGTTCAGCCGACCTTCAAAATTTTTTGTAGGTTTGTTAATTAACAGTCAAAGACGATTTCCATTGAAAATCGAGGATAAAAGAATCTAGAATGATAGTAAAATATATATTTTGAAATGAAATGAAATTTATTTATTTCTCGGCTACAACAAAGTCAAACATTAAAAATAAAACCACTTATAGCTAAAACATGAAAAAAAGGTGGAAATTACAATAATATGTGTTTTCAGATTTCAATAGCATTATTTCTTTAGGCTTACTTAGTAAAATTTTATACAATAAAATATTATCAAGTGTGTATTATAAATATGGTTTATTGATTTTACCTTCACTTATTTTTTTTTACCGTATTAAAGAAAAGGAAGTACTAGTAAGTAGCGGTTGAAAAAAGATTTTTTGGCTGCAAAATTGCGTTTTCCAAAAAGGCGGAATAAATTACTTTTGATAACACAACCAACACCCATGTCCTATCTTAAGTGGGAGTCCTTTTGTGGTGTTATCTAGGACCCCTTCCTTTGACCCCATCAGAGGTCAATTGCTGTGATAAGAAAGGAGGGACTATCAGTAAAATTTCACTGAACATCAGCAATCATTTAGGCTTAAGGCGCATACGCGCCGCCACCTATTTTATCTCACTAACAGGAAGTTTTAAAATACATCGTACAGTTTGTGGTATCTATTATAAGTTATTTTAAATGCCTCTGTAATAGTTTCATTTTGTAAAGCTTAGGCAGACATACGCAGTTGCGCTTTTTGGCCACCAAACTCTATTTTCGCATCTCTTATAAATATAAGATAAAACTATTATGTATTAAAAATAGCTTATAATAGATACCACAAACTGTAATATGGATTTTTATAATTTCCTGTGTCAATCGTAATAATAAGTGATAATTGATTTTGTTTTAAAAAACTATCGACTTCAATTATGTAGTTTTTTCATGGTTTCCATAAATCGGACGAACCAGACAAAAATTCAAAGAGGTAACAAAGTAAAAAAAAAATATTCGTTTTAGAATCTTCAAAATAGCTAGAGGGAATTCAAATTGTAAACTCAAAAGTAGCTATACCTACATAATAATTACCACATACATACTTTTTTGAGTTATTGTTCCGAATACGGATGAGGCCGATATCATATGGCGGGTTCGGAGTTATAACTTTTTGTCTTGTGACCTATAATGAAAATAACCATCGGCTGACATTTCAGAAAAAAATATAACAGGCTAAAAATTAATTTCCATTTTTCTCCCCTCTTACTAAACGCGTGAGTAATGAAATTCCATAGAGTTTTCCCTCCCTCATTTCGGCCCGCCTTAGGTACAAGGAACTTTCTGAACAGGTGTGGTATAAAGATTATTCCTCCATAACAGAAACTGATTTATGGGATATAAAGTAGCCTTCGTTTTATTCCATGTCAATTTAGCCTAACCCAAGATATAATATTGTATTGATAAATATAAAATTTACATGTCAAAAACATACATTATTACTACTTATTTAATACAATATTGTTAACTTATTTCAATTTATATTATTTCATCTTAATTAATATTATTTTGCTTTACTATATACCTAATTTAATCTTATCCGTTGTAGCCCTACCTATGTTTTGCACCTGTCATTTTTGGATCGTTAAATCAGGCTTTATTCTACGGTTCGGGTAGCTCTAAGTAACTCACCGAAGCTGAAGATCCTTTCAGTGGTTTTCGCGTGAAGAAGTAACTTACATCCATCCGTCTATTTATGTTAATTTTCGCATATATAATATTAGTGTGATTCGTCTCTAATAAAAACAACATTGGTTATGCACTAGTAGAATTTATTTAATGAATATGATTTCTATGATTTAACATCATCCACAACATCCCAACTCTTGGTTACCAAGAAAAATATACAATATAACGCAAGTTCAAAGCAGCCTTTGAGTCAAGTTGAATTCCGCTATAACCAATATATTGCGCTAAAATACGAATGAAAGGTGAATATAACTTTAAACTTCTGCAGAAAAACAGCATGTTTTCAAGCTAAAGTTAAAAGTTGAAACCTTTCCAATTTTCCGAGTGCTCTGTAAATCTCAATAGTATCTATACATATAGCTATCCTAATTGATTTTTAAGCGTCCATGTTTAGCTGTGTCTCGATGCCAATAAAGCTAAGGGGTTTCACTACTTACCTTCAGAGTAACTAGACGATACCTACCTGAGATTTCTTGTTTTTCTTGAATCGCTCGACTAGTAAGGTAAGTAGAGATAAACCATTCTTAAAATGAACGCGTCTCCACAGATTTATACCAGTTTATTTCTCTTTTTTGAGCAAAACGCAGAGTTTTCTCCCTTGTTCTTGGTAGGTTACTGCTAAGCAAACTTCTTTTTTAAAGTTATATTTCAACGCCTCGCGCTAAAGATAAACTGGTATAATTCTGTGAAAACGCGTTCATTTTATGAATTAATTATCTCTACCTACCAAGATTGATGGCTATTTTATCAACCCCTGACTAAAACAGAGAGGGGTTATCCCGTTGTGTATCTCTCTCTGCAATGCCATTGCATTGCAAATTCCAAATAGATGAACTGATTCTGTACAAATAATATTTTTTTAGGGTACCGTACCCAAAGGGTAAAACGGGCCCCTATTACTAAGCCTCCGCTGTCCGTCTGCCTATCTGTCACCAGGCTGTATCTCATGAACCGTGATAGCTAGACAGTTGAAATTTCCACAGATGATGTATTTCTGTTGCCGCTATAATAATAAAAGTTAAATAATTTTAATAATTAAAAGGGGCAACGTGAGAACCTATCACCGAGGTTAAGCAACGTCGGACGCGGTCAGTGTTTCAATGGGTGACCGCGTCACGTTGACTTTAAGTTTTTTTACGAGGAAAGATTTGTATTTTTATAGATAATGGTACGGAACCCTTCGGGTGCGAGTGGAGTGGGTGGAAACTCGCACTTGGACGGTTTTATTTTATATATAAGAGACTTGGTCCATTCATTAATATCTTTTATTATTTAATTTATCGCATTAATTCATCAAATTTTTATGGATCTGTGAATTCAGTTCAGTTCGGTCCATTTAGTATAACCATAGGAACAGACATTGGTGGAACACTTAGTAAAGTCAAATTAACAAGTTCAAATCTTTTTAAAAAGGTTAAAGAACAATTAGACAAATACAATTACATAATAGGATTTATCAGTTGTATAGGCCTTGTCGGAAAATGAATTTATAGAGACAAATAAAAATAAAATAATAATAACAAATTAATTTTAAATTGAGCGGCTGTACAGAGGCCTTGTCATTGATAAAATAGTTCCATTCCATATTTACCTAAGTTACAAATGAACCAGTGTATCTACCATGAGTTTTGATAATCTATTCTACTCGCTAGCGACTGTAGTTAAAAAAATGTATGGAAACTTCTAAAGCGCCTCTAGCGGATAGTTAGGTACTAAAATGCGCTCTGGATAACTATATGCGTATTTTACGTAACTACTGTAGTAACGTCAGGCGATTTAACTGTGACAACTCATGGTAGCCACACTGACGTCTTGTGTTTTTCGAAGACAGTAGCTTTATCCGAGGATGTCCATGCGTTTTTGTCGTCCGAATTTTCAGCGTAAGAATAATAATTATGTTTTTGTTTTAATTTTTGTACTTGTATGCCATGTAACAAGCTTTGTACATAATCTGAATCTTATACAGAAGTCCAGGTTCACCTTTCGGTTTAGTACATATGTTTCGAGGCACCTTGTAAGTATTGTATACTAGCTGCACCCCGCGGCTTCGTCCCCGTGGAAATTTATCTCACATCCCACGGGAACGGGATAAAAACTCTATCCTATGTCCGTCTCCTGGTTTTAAGCTACCTCCCGACTAATTTTCATCCAAATCAGTTCAGCCGTTCTTGAGTTATAAATAGTGTAACTAACACGACTTTCTTTTATAAATACATAGATTATTCATTTCTATATATAAGTAAGTCCCAAGTAGGTACAATTGTTGTGTTTCCTTCAGTCCAAACTAGTTATGACCATAGTTAGGCTAATTCGACGACCTCTGTGGCGCGGTGGGCGAAGGTCTGCCTGCGACGCAGGAGGTTGCGGGTTCGATTCCCGCCTCGGGATTAAATATTATTATTATGTATAGTAAAAAATATCTGTCTATGTAGTGTATTGTATTTACTATGTATATCAGTTATCTAGTACCCATAACACAAGCTCTGCTTAGCTTGGGGCTAGATAATGCTGTGTGAATTGTCCAGCATTATTTATTATTTATATTTATTTATAATTATCGGCTATTTATCGCATAGAGTCTGTTTAAAAGGAGAAGAGTCGTGGGAAGTGAGGACGCTCGTGCGCCGATTTGACAACTTTTGTTTGTTGACAACACTGCTCTGTCATTGCAGTATGACTAAAAGTGTTAGTTCACCGTAACGCCACGACTCTTCTCTCTTTGAACAGACTCTACCAACTCTTCTAAATCACTGCATACAAAATCGTTCATATTATAATATCATCGATCAAAAATTTCGCCGGCCCCCCTTAGATGCACAATGCACGCTCTGAAACCGTCTGTATCAAAAGCTGCCTACTTACAAAATTAAATAAATTTAACTCCACTTATCTCTTGTTCCATAAGCAGAAACCTTGTCAGGCTCTGCGCAAACTGTCTGCGTCAATACATACAAGTCGTAGACAATTTTGAGTGTCATTTTCGTAAGGTTCTAGGTAACTACGGGGGAGGCCGGCGAAATTTTTGATCGAGTATAATATTCATTTTTCTAAATCAGCAATGTGTTGTGAAAATGTTCCTCAATGGGCGAAACGACGCTAGTCATTTTTGGTAGTGTCGTTTGGACCATTAATGAGCGGAAATAATGGGTGAGACGAAACTACTCCACACCGCATGGGTTGCTATATTTATGACCAATTACAGATAACCTTTTAAATTAGGTAATCTACCTAGCTTATGTCTTTTCAACTGCCTTTGTAGTCAAGTCTTAAAGTGTTGCCTGATACAATCAGAGCCTCCACGTAAAGACTGGATTCCCTGATAAGGACTGCCTGGATAGCCTCTGTTCACACGCAACCCTCGTTAATGCAAATTAAACGAATTGTTTTTGAAGTCATGGTACCTACCTAATGCGTTCTGGGAGTTATTTTCAACTGTTATTTTGTATTTGATTATTTTCTAAATTAAAAGTACATAACATTATAACGTTGTTCCTGCCAAAATTGCACAAATTTTGTACAATTTCGGCGTTGCTCTCGTGGACACAATGTACCTAACTACTCAAACTTTATGGAAATTTCTCATGTAATTAAGAAAAGAAGTATCAACTTCTATTCTTAATTACATTTACAATTTCTCATGTAATTAAGAATAGAAGTTGATACTTCTATCCTTAATTACATGAGAAATTTCCACACTTATATTACAAATGCAAAATAAAGTACCGTGTTATAATTTATACTAATTTATAATGCATCTCTGCCTGTTTGTTACCTGAGGTTGAACTGTTGTTTGAGGCAAAGATTTAAATCGTTAGTTAGTTAAATACGCCCTTATGCCCAAAAAGTGTGGTATTGTCTTTGAATGAAATGAAAAAACCAATCAAATAATAGAAACAAATAACAGCTAGTAGGTATAGGTATTTACAATTGAAAAAATTGAGCTAAGTGTTTTTGGTATTGTCTTTGAATGAAATGAAAAAACCAAACAAATAAAAGAAACAAATAACAGCTAGTAGGTATAGGTATTTACAATTGAAAAAATTTAGCTAAGTGTAGACCGGTGCAAACAATCTACAGGCTGCTCAACTGGTCAATACAATACCAGTCGGAGGCCCCACTGTATAGTAATGTGCTGCCAGATACTCACCAGCTCTCGGGTCACTGTATTAATGAAGTACCTAGTATGGATTACGTTAGAAGGTGCTCAATTTAAATTTATATCTTGTGTCTATTTTGCATGCCGAATTTACCGGTGAATTATATGAACTTATTTTAAGCTTAAGACCATTATTCAAGCAATAAATGATTATGATTATAAGGCAGATTCCTCTCTATTTATGCCAACAGGGTATATGAATGGATAAAAAAAAAACGATTGTTTAGGTTAATACATAAACGAAAAAAAAAAATAACAGCCAAAAAATATTTAATATTGAGGTAAAAACAAAAAGTAAAACTACACTCAGTTTCGGGTGATAAAAACTCCGTCACGGATCATCGAGTCCCCTATGTCAACTCAAAGTCAAAACTGCATGCCCATACAAAAATGTTCAAGTATGACGTCACGCTTCAGGTGCCAATAGCGTTGCGTTTAGAAATTTTGCGGTTGAGATTTAAAATATCTACTTTTCAATGATTAAATTTCACTATAAACATATCATAAAATACAAAAATAATTATACAGATATCTATATCAATAGAGAATACTTTAAAAAATATAAGCTTTTTTGAAGTCACATACAATATATCCTATTGCTCTACGTTTTCTCGGCAAGCAGTAATTTTCAAGGCGTTTCTACCTTGATTTCTGATAACTCAATTAATTCTACCGCGATAATGTTGAACGCAGTGGCTTGTTTATGCAAATGCACATACAATCCATTGCTTTGCTTATCAGAGGATGCACGCAAGTGGTTGCCCACTGCGCACCCAATGGGCAGCGAATGGCTACCGAATTCACTGATAGTGGTAAAGGCAAACGTCCACTAATATCGTAGTTAGATTGATATCGATTATTTGGTTCACAAGGACAGCACAAAATACATACAATCTTAGACAATAACACCAACTTATTGTCAATGTTTGTTTGCATTTTGTGTCAAGTAGGATTACTGAATTCTTTTCTGATTATCTCTAAAACTGTTTAAATTGTTCTATGTAAAAATAATAAGTGTAACGTGACAAATTGCTATGTATACCTATTTCACATGGTGTATGTACCAACTTCAGCTGTAATTAGAACCTGAGCTACCTATCTATATACATATCTGCAATAAATGATTTTGATTTGATTTGATGAAGAAAGAAAATAATTCAGTAGACCTACTCTACCCATCTAACATTATTATCACTATTATGGTCAAACAAACAATAAAAAGATTAAAAATAAATTGTTAGAAAAGTACACTTTTATAAATAGACAAAAACTAGAATTAAAACTTATGAGTAAGAACAAATAGCAGTAAGGATTTATGCACATACATAAATAGTTAGTAGGTTCGTTCGTACACAACCACGTGTACGAAAAGCCTAATTTTCGTCACATTTATTTGATTGGTAGATAAGATTTTCATTCGATTTGTATAGTTTTCAGGTATATAAATAAGTACAGTCTAATCGTGGGATATACACTAAACCTTTCTTTGTATTATGCAAATGTACATAACTTTATCAGTAGGTGTCGTGAGAGGCGACTAATATATCCAACGGGGGCGGGCAGCAGCGTCCTCTCTAGAACAATTCTACCACCAAACTGCGATCCCCAACCCGCATGCCCAGCATGGGCATAACACACTTATCAAGGGGAGGCCTGCGTTCAACAGTGGACCAATATAGGCTGTTGAGGTTGAGGTTATCATTGGGGCATGCAAGTAACTAGCGTAGATACCAGATTCACTAATATAAGGTAAAGGGTATCTAATCCCACTTATATTGAACAGAGTCTGAATCTGAAATTTTACTGTTTTGAACGTTTTAAAACATTAACCTTAAGTAGGCACGGCACTCACTTTAAATAATCCCGCGAGGATTAAAAAATTATGGAACCATCTTGGGGTCATTCTATATATTCCATCCAATTTATCTCTCTATAACCAAAGTTTTTAATATTATTTTCGGTTGTTTCAAGCCACAAATAAAAGAAGTTTAATCGTTTGGTAAGCCTAGGGGCATATAAGTTCTGTAATTAGAAAAGTTTTCTTATTTACAAAGTATTTGGGCGTGTACTATTGCGTGTACTTATAACTTTCTTAAATGTAAGTCAATACTATGAGGTCAAGGTTACACAGTCCTTTTGTAGTAACTTATGGTACAGTCAGCGTCATAAGGACCTATAGAGGCACAAGTGAGAACTTTGTCGCTTTCAAGTGCCCTTTAACCGACTTCAAAAAAGGAGGAGGTTCTCAATTCGAGTGTTTTTATGTTTGTTACCTCGGAACTTTTCACTGTGTGGTCCGATTTTCATCATTCTTTTTTTGTTTGAATGCTGGTGATTTCCGTGTGGTCCCATTTTAATTTTGTTCAGTTTTGATAACGGGATCCATGAAAATTCATGAAAAAACTATATAATTGAAGTCGGTTTATAGTTTTTTGAAACAAAATCGATTTTGTTCCAGAAAGCTTAGTGCAAACAGTGTGGGACGCTTTGACGCTATGCAACCCATTCAAAGTAAGTAAATATTTTATATTTTATAAATCATTGTAATAGACCGACACAGGTCTCGAAAAGTGCGAAACAGTGAACTTTAATGTTTTTTTCTTTCAAGGAACCAAAGAAAAGCTGTTGAATTTTATGTAGTTCGACGTTTTAACCACGGGAATCCCATGAGAACCTACTGAGAAATAGGCCTAGTTCGACAGCCAGACCCGTATCGCATACCACAATGCTTAAAACGAAAGTTTTCAATCAGTGCGTCCTACCCGTCATGACCTACGGAGCTGAGACATGGACACTCACGATAGGCTTGGTCCACCCAGTTCAAAGTCGCTCAGCGAGCTATGAAAAGAGCTATGCTCGGAGTCACTCTAAAGGATAGGATTCGTAACGAATACATCCGACAGAGAACCACTTTGTTAGTAAGACATAGTTTAAAGAATTATGTTTGTTGCCAGCCGTGGACTAGTATAGGCTTATGATAATGATGTTTTTACGGGGCGAGCGCCGCAAAAACATGAGCTCTATTTATCTTTAAAAGCTGCTCGACTCATATCGACCATTATCACGTACCTAACCTATCTCCTGTCATTATAGCCATGATTGCTTGTAATAGTCGCTAGCTATCAGCGGTAATTGTCACCAATCATCGACTCGCAATGAATAGGTACCTATTTTCTATCAATGTAGGTAACTGTTTTACTAGCCTTAAGTAAATATGTAATTTGCAGATTATAAATAAAATAATGTTGGACAATTCACACAGCACTATCTAGCCCCAAGCTAAGCAGAGCATGTGTTATGGGTAAGTAGGTACTACTAGGTAACTGATATACATAATACAATAAAAACTTGCTAGTGGTTTCTTTTTCACTTCTTCCGCTAGTGGACAAAAAATTGAAGTGAATTACAGTCAATTGCACCTTATTTCTTGTTTGATAGTAATAACTATTTATCAAGCTGTTTATATACTAAAAATTTGACTTGTCTGAGTACTTATTTTGTAAGTCTAAAGAAATAAACGATTTGACTCTGACTCTGACTCTGAAATACACTATATACGAGTACATAGATATATTTTATTGTGCATAGAAAACATGCAGAACGCCCTGAACAAATATCTGCAGATCATACACACAATTGTCCCGAGGCGGGAATTGTCGATTATACCTATTATTAATTATTATTATTATTATATCTCAATAGATGTGATCATGTTTTGTACCATAATAGGATTTATTTCATACTATTAATTTTACTATGAGATTTGTGACAGCAAAAACACTTGTAGTAAACGTACATAGATAAATATCAAGGGTCTCGTCTAGATCAAAACAGCACCCTGTTTTTATATTTTCGCGCGCTATACGCAGTGAGATCGAAGCATCCAATCACTGTTAACGACTCCAGCGCCTTCCGCGAGTGAAACTTCACTTCCGTTTCGCGACAAAATCAACGAGCATCGCTCCGCGCTGATTTTGATTTCATTTTGAACTTTACTGCTTATTTGTGATTCTCAAAACGTGAAAACCCAAGACTGACCACGAAAATACCTAGTGGTATTCCAAAAGTTGTGCCAAGTGTCTCAAGATAGTACCTACATCAACTTCAGTCCCACCGGTGGATGCGTCAGCGCGCAGGCGGCGAGGTGAAACAAGTTAGATCACTACATTTAGGCGTAGACAGATCACATCTACTGGGATTTTAGGTTTTTGTTTCATTTGTGTAAAATTCGATAGGTACTTAACCGTTTGGTTTTCTTCTCTATAAATTTTACCTTTTAAGGCGCATACACAAGTGGAAGTGGCGCCCCCACCTATTTTATTTATCTCATTATTACGTTAAACACAGGAAGTTTTAAAAATCTATCGTACAGTTTGTGGTATCTATTATAAGTTATTTATTAATGCCTCTGTAATAACAAGTATCATTTTGCAAAGCTAATCGGGGGGCGGCTATATCTCGCGAAGAACCGACAACCACTGGGCTAAACGAGTTCTTGAGTGGAGAACGCGACTAGGCAAACGACGCCCTCCGGCCAGGCGGGATGACGATCTGCGAAAGACTGGCAGATGCTGGATGCGTCAAGCTGGGGACAGGGTGCTATGGCGATTATTAAGGGAGGCCTATGTCCAGCTGTGAACTATTATAGGCTGATGATGTTGGTACATCTCGGCGGAGTGAAGACGAGATGTGAAAGACGACATTCTATAAGATTGTTACAATTAAAACGAATCTCTTTGGTAGAGTCTGACCAGTTTAAGTCTTATGGTGGGTACATGCGTACGTACTTGCTCGATAAACTGTACGGACGTGTGTACCATGCAAGTCTCAAGACAAATGCTCGAAGCCAACCAAAATTTTCTATTCGAACAAGATTCAAACGATTGCTCGAAGAGTTTCAACGCACATTTATTGAATATGCGTTGAAACTCTTCGAGCAAGCTTTTGCGTGTATGCAGGGGCGAGCATGTTTGTAGATAGCCATGTTCGGATGAAACATGCTCATCGCGCATGTACGTATGTGTGTACCCACCATTAGATATCACATAAGCTAAAGTGTTATACTATTCTGTGTAGGATAGAGAGAAAAATGGCACTTTATTTTACCACACAAAAAAAGAAAATAAATACATAAAAAAACTAAAAAAAGGAAGTATAAAGGCTGACTTATCGCTGAGAGCGATCTTATCCAGCCAACCTGTGTCTATGTATGCAGTTAGTATGTTTTCCTAATATCTTAATGAAATATTATACTACTATTATGTCATACTACCGATAGTCTGTCTCACGACTTAGGATAGTTTACAAGTGAATGACAAAGTGTTGTAGAGTATTGTTTCTTGGACGACTGCCAGCCAACATGTGCCATGTTGAGATACTTGTAAACTATGCTTGGACTTTGTTCTAAAACGCAGATTATTTTAATTCAACAAAGGCATTTATGAATGAAAATTTCACAAAAACGGATAGGTAACAAAAAAGGACAGTAAAACAAAAACTCTTTACAGTGGAAAATTACACAAGCGTAGCGAAAAAGGTTTAAATTCAAAAACGGACGAGACGTAGGTAATCAAATGATGAATGAAAATTGTAACCGGCTTCAGAAATTTGCTTCGATGATACCAGTGTAATATTTTAGGCATATTTTCGACCAATATTTCTTTGATTTTGTAGTCTTTGTTTACAAAACTTATCTTGGATTCTAGAACCGGTACAGTGGATTCTTCTACGTAAATGTGGAACTTAACGTTAACCTTTTTCAACAATAACATTTTGATGACGTTACAAGAAGCTTTCGTAAATGGATACAATGTTTGGTACGTAGCAACTGTTACGAATCGGCCCTCTACGTAGGTACAGTTTTGGAGCATCGTTGGATTTCGTTTTCATTGATATTAGGGTACTGTCCTGGGTAAAAAAATATATTTAAATAATATTTTATTTATTCCGTTAGTTAGATTATCAAAAGTTATTGAGCACATATTGTTTCTTTTGTCAATCAAACCAAAACTTTAAAAAATAAAGCGCGGAAAAGTTTGGGGGTGCGAACTAGTGACGTCACACCTTGCTAAAACTGTCAAAAGCTCGCAAGGTGTGATGTCACGCGGAACTTAAAAAAAAGAAACAAATTGACACCTTGCTACGCCGTAGCAACGTAGCAAAAATTCTTCTCAGTCTATCTGGCGGAAAATACATTTATTTTATTTTTATTTATTTGGGAAACTTAAATTACACTTAAACCAGCAAAGTTTCCACCATTGAATATCACATATCACAATAACAAGACACAGACGGTACAGAGCTTAATAAAATGCAACTAAATTTATGAAACAATAATAATGAAAAAAGAAAAACTAAATAAAAATGTAATTAGAATAATAACTTTTAGGATAATAACCCATTACAAATATTCATCAATCAGATTTTGAAAGAAAAATTAATTGCTACGTGAACATTAATTTATGCTCAAAACAACCAATAGGGTATATGCATGTGACTTCAAAATGGCTAAAAAAATATATACGTATTCTCTATTGTTGTAGAAACATATCTGCATATTTATTTTTGCATTTTGAGAAGTTTTTATTGTAGAATTTAACCATTGAAAAACTGATATTTTCAATCTCAATCGCAAAATTTCAAAACGCTACGCCATTTGCTAGAGCGGACGTGACATCACCGTACACACTTCCTTCTTTTTTTTTTTTTGACGGTGCATCATGGTTTGACACTATTCTACCTACTTCACTTTTCGTTATGTCATGAAGTTTCGGCGGGATATCTTTTTGTACCTAGGTATTATTTCGCGGTTGTTTGGTGTTTTCCGGAGAGCGTAAGCAAAGTTGATTCCTTGAGAAATATTGTGAAGTTTTTCAACCTTCTTACTAAAAACAATGACTGAAAGCGGTTTTGTAAGAGCGCAGTCAGATAATCTTCCGAAAATAGATGTTTTCATGATGTCTACCTTCTTCGCATCAAATTCGGAATTCACATCTGCTGAACTCAGAGGAGTAAAAGCCGCAAGGTAAATAAGTTACCTACTTACCTATTTCAAAATATTTATATGAGGTAGGTACTCTAGGTACTACCTACCTATAACTTATTCACGGTTATGTAAGTGTTAGACGAGAAATATTTCAAGCAGGCAATCATTTTTATCTTTGTTATGTTATGTGATATGACAGATCCGAACGAGAATCCTACGGCGATGCCGCCGTTGGATATGTACAAGTAAAACGGGTAATGATAGATACTTACACTAGTGGTCTGATTCTGCACATTGGTACCTATTTACACCTTCATGGCTCACGACACGACGACTGGCGATGTGGAGGACATTGCGATCGCACTTCAGCCCCGCCACCCCGCGCCGCCGCGCCGTCCGCAAGACGCGGAAACGCCTCGGACAAGCCGAATCGCGACAGTGTGCGTCAACGTATATGTTTTAGTACAAAAAGTTCTGCAAGCAAATATACCAAAATCGCGCGACACAGGACGCGCTTAAAATTAGCGTTGATGTGAGTAGGGCTTTAAGGGGTCTCCGAACAATTTGATGTCCGTTGAATAAGCTGCCTGATTTTTACGGTACGGAACCATTCGTATGTGAGTCGACACGCACTTGGCGGTTTACGATTCGAAGATAATATTAAATTATTTGAAATTGATAGGTACAGGAAAACCACTCACTCATGTTAAGCCCTACTCACATCAACGCTAATTTTCAAGCGCTGTGTCACGCGATTTTGCGATATTTGCTTGCGGAACATTTTGTACCAAAACGCATACGTTGACGCACACTGCTGCGATTCAGCTTGTCAGAGGCGTTTCCGCGTCCTGCGATATTGTGGCCTTCGTCGTTCGCGCTGCCAGTAAGGGGCGGGGAAGGGGCGGCGAAATCGCGCTTAATAATTAAGCCGCTTTGTATAAGGAATCACGCTGGAAAATCGCCGAAATCGCGCTTTACAAGACGCGCTAACTAATTAGCGGCTGTTTGCGGAGGGCTTTAATAGGTACTTATTATAGCATTATTTCGGATCGAAGCACCTGGGCAACTAACTAAATAAGGTAGGGTAATAATAATAATAACATAAAGAATTTGATACAGTCATTTATGTTCATGGAGTTTAATCGTCAAAATTCAATGAATAGAAGCTGTTTTCGAAAACCTCTTTCCTGAGATGATCACTACCGAGGTTGTCACGAAAGGTTTTAATCGAGTGTGTACGTCGACGTCACATAAACATGGCGCCAATATGACAGCGTTTTTATCACTCGAAAATGATTGTAGTTTTGATTTGTTTTTTTTACCTTGTTATTGCGAAATTCAGTGAGTGTCATATCATTTTTCGGTTAAATAATGACCTAAATAATCGATTAAAACGATAAAAAAAATCGATGCATATACCCTATTAACTTTGAACAAACCAAATATCTATAGACCACATAGATTGTCTATCATGTTTTTAGCCTTGACTTTGAACCTTGGGAACTGTCTACCTATCTACATCTACAGTAACTGTAGAACCAACTGTAGTAAGCAGTAACACACGCACGGTAAATATTAAATTACTTTTTGTTTACTGTAGAATCATGCAGTAACTTTACCGCTATCACTAGGATAACATTACACCTCCTCTTTTTGAAATTGGTTAAAAAGTATAAGTACCGAATTTAGGGTGGGATGAATTTTAGCCGATATCAAAATAGGGGGAGTTTCTATGTCCGTCAATTTCTCCGTCAAATATTAACCGTTTTGGAAAATTATTTTGCTTTTGTATAGAAAATGATCCCGAGGTGATCATATAAAAAACCAATTCACTAGGCTTAAAACCTGTATCGCGAGTGGCCGTATTCCAAACAGAATTTCAAAATAGATTAAATTTTATTCATACGAACAAAGTAAAATTACTGTAAACACAAAAGTAGTTTTTTTACAGTAGTAGTACTGTAAAAAAAAATGGTGAAAGTTTTTCAAAAACAGTTCGCCAATTATATCAAGTTTTCGGTCGCACTAATGCGTAAAATATATCGACAGTGAGGCGTTTAAATACATTTGAGACCAAATTTATGTATTTAGTATATTTATAGTGTTCAGCATCTCTCTGAGATGAACATCTTAAAGTGAAATACATTCACATGTATGCGAAAACGTTTTACTAGGTATAAAACAGGTCAGCAGTTAATTATCACACTAATCACACTAATATTATAAATGCGAAAGTTTGTATAGATGTATAGATGGATGGATGTTTGTTCTCTTCACATCAAAACTACTGAACGGATCGGGCTGAAATTTTGCTTTTTGGTAACTCTAATTCTGGAATCAAACATAGGCTACTTTTTATCCCATAAATCAGTTCCCGTGGGCTAAAAATTACCTTTGAACGTTTACATAGGAACAACGCGTGCGAAGTCGCGGGGCGCAGCTAGTTACTTATATTTATTAAAACACTAACTAAAACTAACTCATTTACATAAGTTCTCAATAATACCAACACTGAAAGAGAAACAATGGCATTGTCACGCTGTCTCGAGGATGTCCGGTCTTATTCAAGTCAGCAGCGATACCTATTTCCTACTCGTGTAAGATGAAAATTCTAGAAAAATCGTTTATATTACTAGTTTATGTTAGAATTTATAAAATTTAGGGTTTCCAAACAGGATTATCCATAATATCTTATTTTTCTGTTCTGTATACATGTACAGTGTACACTGATCTATCCATATTCCATATAGAAGAAAAAATGAAAAGTTTTATGTAATTCTTGTTTTTTACCACGGGGATCCCTTGATTACTGATTATCTAGGCCTAGTTTTATAAACAATTTACCAGGTTCGAGCCAATCGTCGCAAATACCAATGCCATGGGAATAGATTTTTTATGCGACCACTTCGGGATCATTCTCTTAGAGTGAAATAATTATGAAAATCGGTCTTTAATAATTAATAACTCATACTTACTCATTTATTCGCCGCAGAACACAAGGCTGTTTTTAATTTTTTATTAATTTATGTACCTCTGTCTGTTATGTTTTCCCCCTCTGTACCTTATGGTGTTTTGTAAACCCAAGATTGTGTACAGATACAGATTTTATTCATTCCATTATTACATGTCAATTAAATTAAATATAAAATAATAATTAATATCGCTATGATAAGGGCAACTTATAAAATTGATTTATGTCATACAAAACTAATTCAATAAGCCACTTTCTTTATTTATGTATTATTGTAATATAAATTATGTACCTACCTTAACAAACGATATCAAGTGTAACTTAATTCTACCTACGGTGTAAATCAATACAACTAATTATGGGTTACAATATGCATTGTTGTTGTAATTGAAGGAGAAATGGAAGAATATACATTAAAACAAACTTACACACAGCCGAACGTAGACCCTCCTTTTTTCAAAGAAGGTTACAAACATAACGTTTAGGAATCTTCAAATCTACTTCCCTCACTGTGTTTGCTCGGGCGTTTAGAATTATCAAAGTTTGGAGCCTCTCATAGCAGTATCTGTTTCAGGTACATTTAACAAGGAACGGATAGACTCATAAAAACTGGGGTTTGAATTAAATTAGTTAATAATAAGAACACTTTTTATACAACAGTTTTTTTCATCAAGTAATATCTGACCGACGCCATCGGGTTGTTTAGATAACCAAACCAACAACAGCACTTAATTAAAAAAAATAATAGGTACCTACCTAATAATTTATTTTTAATACACATAAATACTTACTTAAGTAGGTACTTAGTTCTTTTAAATCTAACTTTTATACGGTAGATTTTTTTAATTTATGTCACTTCGGTATGTAGGCTAAAGGTATTGTATCTATTTTATTATCTGTGACTAAAGAAAAGAAGCGACGAAGAAACCTTTAGTCTGTTGGTTGTTATTATTCGAGTTGGAGCAAAAGGCAACCTTGATAGAGCACACGGTTATAAATTAAATATCGTTTGACCCGCGTGCGTCTCAAAGGTAACATAACCAAATTGAAAACGGCCCAAGTGAATTGGCCCAGCATTATATAAATTGGCCTCTCTATAAAATAACATATTAGTGTGTTCGCCCGATACTGGACCCACTAATCCATACTTATTTATATACTAGCGGTGCCTCACGGTTTCACCCGCGTAGTTCCCGTTCCCGTGGGAACTCCGGGATAAAATATAGCTTATGTCACTCCCTTAAAGTAAGCGTTCTAATGGTGAAAGAATTTTTTGAATGCTTCGCGGTGGGCGAAGGTACGCCTGCGACGCAGGAGGTTGCGGTTTCGATTCCCGCCTCGGGACACATGTGTGTACGATCTGCAGGTATTTGTTCAGTACGTTCCGGATGTTTTATATGTATGATAAAATATCTATTTATGTAGTAGATTGTATTAAGTATATCAGTTATCTAGTACCCATAACACAAGCTCTAATAAATAAATAAGCTAAGCTAATCAGTGGCCATCGCTTGTGGTGTTGGAGTTGCTCCAAACTCATGACGCGCACCCGACGACACTCCATATCGCCGATATCAGTGTTACACACCTTGCCAGACATTTCACAGATATTTAGTAACGAGTGAAGTAAAGGATAGAAGCTGCAGGCAGTAGCTAGTTTCCCAATAACCAAGTAATATTATCACACTCACACTATATGACACTAATATTATAAATGCGAAAGTTTGTTTGGATGGATGTTTGTTACCTCTTCACGCCAAAACTACTGAACGGATCGGGCTGAAATTTTGCATACAGTAATTCTAATCCTGGAATCAAACAAAGGCATAAGTACTTTCATCCCATAAATCTTTAAACGTTTTCATAGGAACAACGCGTGCGATGCCGCGGGGCGCAGCTAGTTTTACATATGAAATACTCAGAATACCCGAAACAAATATTTGCAGATCATACAAACATCCCTTCCCGGTCTTTCAGGTGGGAATCGAACCCGCGATCCTCTGCGTTGCAAGTGAACCTTCGCCTGTCACAGACGTCGTCAAAGAAATCTTCAACACAATTAAAACAAAAATAGAATCTCCTTTCAAAACGATGACAATTTCAAATGGTTTGCCGGCACATGTTCAGCTTTACTTTATTTCCATTCACTATTATTGTCGCATTCATTTTATATTGGAGTGACAGGGACAGAGCACGAGGTTTTCTCAAATGTGGCAAAAGACTGGAGGCCCGCCAAAACGGATCGGGCGACTAAAAAATCAAATGTAAGTCATACGTGGCCGACCAACTGGATTAAACTGCTCCGTTTTGATAATTATACGCGACTGTTTTGTTCTTAGTTGGTAGTTTCTGTAACAGATTTTTCAGTTAATTAGTATCTACTGATTTAGCATAATTATCAAGATGATTTATTGATACCTATCTTGCTTGAAATCTGCCTATTTTTGACTCAAGATCTCAAAACAAATCAAAACGTATGCATCGATACTGAATTTTAAAGGGGGCACCTTTTAAAATTCAGTAGGTATAATTAAAACATAGTACCTACCTAACCTACCCATCAGTAAAGAGCCGTATGATATTTTCATTACTTACAAGAGTTATAAGGTAACATTGTCTTCTCATACAATTATCCACACTGATGTCATAAATGATTACCGGGTAAAACAGGGTGAATAGAGACTTAAGGGTGAAGAAATGGACGCAATCCCTCAAGAGTTCAGAGCAACTGACACAGAAGATGAACAGTTCCGGACTAAGGATACTTCCACTGCTACCAGCCAGAATGTCTCGCTCGAGTATTTATTCGGCCATTTTAATACACCCTGGAGTCTTTAATCACCCCGTTTTACGATAGTCCTTCAAGATATTAAAAACAAAAGGGGATCGCGGCAGCTTTTAAAAATGTATGAGTTTTATCCTTTACCACTATTGTATACTAGTGTACGAACCAGAAACGTGTAACGGTTGAGGTATTTTTTTTGACGAGTGGCTGGACGGTAGGTACGTAATGCGACGTATTTGGGTGATTACTCCAAAATGACAGCGCATTAAATGCAACATATCCCTAAAGCGACATTCAGTTGTTTGGTTTAAAAAAAGGAGGAGGTCCTCAATTCGACTGTTGTTTTAATGTTTGTTACCTCAGAACTTTGGACTGGGTGATCCGATTTAGATGATTAGAATAGAATAGAAAAAAAAACATTTATTTGGACACAGGTACAAAAAGAGTTACAAAAATAATAAATGAAAAACAAAAAGTATAACATGGAGGTAAGTGTCATGAAAGGGTGGGTGGTAGTTAACATTAAATATATGGGTCTGCCTCCACGTCCCTGTGCCGAAATAGGGGTTGGCTCAGCGTGTGCTGAACATATGCTCAGCGCTGTTTTTCAGCCAAGGACCTTACTATTAATTGACGTTACGGACGGCAACTTGGCGACAGAAGTTAACCTGCAGTTTGTTTTCAACAGATTCTTTTTTTATTTGAAACCAGGTGCTTCCCGTGTGGTCCCATTAAAATCTGTTCCAGTTCTGACAATGGCATCGATGAGAAAACCATAAAATTGAAGTCGGTTTATAGTTTTTTGAAACAAACTTAATTATATTCGTTACAACTTGCAATTTGCAACAATTCCCTCTAACGATCAGATGGTATTTTCAAAGTAAACAGATGGTAATCTTAGTAATGCCATGCACCCCGTGCCAGTAATAATACCATGTAAAGTAAAAACTGGTCATTAGTGGTCGCGGGCGGCGCAGGATATCCGCAATTTTGTATTTCTGTTTATTATTTGACCTCCACACTGCGTAATGGACTTTTTAAGGGCATTTCTTTATGGGACCCTTTTTATGGATCGTAAGTATTAATGTTAATGGTTTACGAACTGTTGAGTCCTCCTCCTTTTTTGAACTCAATTAAAAAGAATCGGAGAGATAACACAGAAAAAAACAGTCGAATTGAGAACCTTTTCTTTTTTGAAGTCGGTTAAAAATAGAGTTACACGAACTTGTAGTAAACGGTATGGCATTACACTCTGCCAGCATTCTGCTTTCTTCGAAATTGACTTCAAATGTAACAGAGGGGTCAGCTTACAATGAACGCCACTGCAATGTACGCTGACCGACCTATGTAAAAATAACCGACACATTTTGTAATATTCTACTTTCTACCTCGGATTTCCATCAAATCATAATAACTGCGAAATGTTATTATTGCGTGGAGCATAACATAATTAATTCAGTGCAAAGGCCGGGGAGCGGTCAAAACTGAACGCACATTCCGGGTAAGTCACGCGTGGTTAAATGTTTACGAGACATGTCTGTACTATAATCACAGGACATAAATAACCGGGTGCCACCTTATTAAAAACTAGCAGTGCCTCGCGGTTTCACCTGCGTATCTAATCGGGCCAATTACAAAACTGCCTGCAATTAAAAAAAAAAAATCTCACACAGTTGTCCTCTCACTTCAACCTCAATAGGTTGATCAATTTGGCTTCACCAAGGGTAGATCGACAACTGATGCTGGTACAGTTCTATAAAAGCACATATTGGATGCATGGGATAAAGCGAAAAACGCTATTGGTATATTTTGTGACCTTTCTAAGGTTTTTGTTTGCGTGGATCATGGTACAAGAAAGAAATTAGAACTAAGAAGTTTTTACAATTGAGTTAACTGCAGACTGTTTCATTGCCAACAATCTACAGCTAGGTCAACTGGTTCAAATTTATTATCAGAAGGTACCAGTCGTTAAACGAATATTACAGAATAGATAAATGACTTTCAAAGTCATCTGTAAAGCTTTGTCAGAGATCCATTCTATGTATTTATAAATAGAAATGTCCATCCATTTCATATAAATAAAAAAATATTCAGGAATTATACTTTGCGGAAATTCATTAAAAATATTAGGAAGAAAAAAAAATTAAACGTATTCCACAGAATTCTACAGTAAAAAATATATCAAAACGGTGAATAGTCGCGAAGCTAGGCTCAAGCGGCCGGTAACTAGGGCTGCAGAAAGAGGAACTTTCTGACGATGTTCGCCATTACCATTATTATGGCATCACGCTATAAAGAAAACCTCTATACGTCATCACTCCTCAAGTGGCCATATCAGTTCGGGTATCACACAATTGGACCGCAGCGGCCGACAACCAAACCTTGGGCTCCCCCAGCCATTAGCAGACCATGTGACCATTACTGGTGGGTCAGGGCCATGGGGACCATGGGCCATGGTATTACGCATAGAGGTTCGCTTGTTTGAGGTTATAAATTGGGCACTTCCTTGTTCCTATTTCGGTTACCCATAACGAGTAACTTTCTTTTGTTGATTCTAGATATGAATTATTAGTTTTTATTTTACGTCTTTTAAATATACCTTTAGGTATCATTCATATGGCCGGGATTGTGGACAAAAGTCCAGAAATCCCCTTTGCAGATTTTTTATCCCTTAACTAATAGGTTTATAATAAAATCTCTTTTTACTGTGGGGCTAGATGATATGCAACACTGCGTGTTGCAAATAACCAGGATTAGTTATTAATTTATCTCATTGAATGTGGACATTTGATAATAGTACAAAAGGCTCTGACAATGGAATTAATAGTTCTTGTCACTGGCAGATGAATGCAATTCAAAAACGATATACTAAGTTATTTATTTCGAAGATATGTTTGTTTATTCCAACTCTAATTATGTTGTTAATAATTATAATAATTGTAATGTTGTATGATGTAGATGATGAACAGCTTTGTATTTAGTCAGTAAGTACTTAAACAATGTTGTATAAGTTTGTACAAATAAAATATTCTTATTCTTATAACTTTTTTATGTTTTGATTAAGGAAACAAACAGTTATTATTATTATATTCTTCGCCAACATTAATTGCGAGCTATTATTGTAAATAAAGATTTAAGAAATAATGAATGCCGGACAATCCACACCGCATCATCTAATCCCAAACTGAGCAGAACTTGTGTTATGGGCACTAGATAGATGACTGATATACCTACTTCATTCAATACACTACATTACAAACGTTTGCCAATTGATAGAGCGATTGAAACGTCAGAAAAAAAAAGGTAAAAGCGGTAAATACCTGGTGTAACTTAATTTATGATATTTCTATTTACTCGCCCTTGAAGACAGTCCCTTAGGATCAAAAAAAAAGTTACTGTGTTAGCAAGTTAAGATAACAAACAACCTTTGTTATCTATCTATGTAGTGTATTGTATTACGTATATCAGTTACCTAGTACCCATAACACAAGCTCTGCTTAGCTTGGGGCTAGATAAAGCTGTGTGAATTGTCCAACATTATTTATTTATTTAGCTAGCTGTGCCCCGCGGCTTCGCACGCGTTGTTCCTATGGAAACGTTTATAGGTGTTTTCCCGGCAAAAAAGAAAAAGGTAAAAACCATCCTCGAACTTCAAAAAACCTTTAAAAAAAAGAATTGGCCAAATAGGTCCAGGCGTTATTGAGTTATGCGCTTACCAACACATTTAGCGATTCATTTTTAAATTATAGATTATTTGTTCACGGGGTCCAAGGTCACGTATGAGTTAAAGTTCCTACACCGAAATTGCCCTCCGTAACAAATATTTCTAACTAATAAAATACGTTCCTTTGATATCTACGAAAGAGAAATTATGCTGAGAACAAATAACAATCTCTTTGATTTCAACTTTAATTTTAATAAGAGTGGGCATGTCATTCTAGAACTTCAGAAAAGTTGGGTCGTAGATAAGTCAGTTTGCAGGGTGTCTACAAATAAAAACTTCTATAGAGTCACGACAATTCGCTATCTTTACTTTAGTATTATAGACGTGTTGAATAGACAATGTTATTGGGTTTTTAAAATATAATGATGAGCCAATATTTGCCTCGACCAACGTTATTTTAAGATTGAAATAATCATAACTAGTTATGTAGGTATGTATATAAAATATTTTCTGTTGATATTTTGTCGTACGTTATTTTTTGAAAACAGTAATTAGCAGGTATTTTTTTTAATGTAATGAAAGATATATTTTCAAAAATCTATAAAAGTATGTAGAACCTACTAAACTAGGAGGTATCTGGAAGTGGAAAGTGGTCATTTTGAAATTAGGACCCTTAATAGATATACCTAAGGGTGAAACCGGAGTACATTTTAGACAGTGCATTTTCTGTCCATTAATAACAAATAGAGAAGTAAAGCCCTAATTTGTGAACAATCCCGAATGAGTACTTCCTGAACCCATTCTCATTGCCAGTGAATTGGTGCAACCCTCGTTAATTGCGCGCCGTGCCCCGATTACCACAAGGCTCTCGAAACTATGATTTATGAACAATTTCTGACTAGTCAGTGGAGTGGGATTGATTTGTCAATTATAGAATACTAGCTGCACCCCGCGGCTTCCTATGGAAACGATTAAATGTGATTTCTATCCCACGGAAACTGATTTATGGGATAAAAACTTTTTTGATTCCAGGATTAGAATTAACTGTATACAAAATTTCAGCCCGATCTGTTCACTAGTTTTGGCGTGAAGAGGAAACAAACATGCATCCATGCATACATCCATACAAACTTTCGCATTTATAATATTTTTACTTTTTATCCCATAAATCAGTTCCCGTGGGATTAAAATCACCTTTAAACGTTTCCATAAGAACAACGTTTGCGAAGCCGCGGGGCGCAGCTAGTGTTTGATAATGTTTTTCATGACATTTTCATCCAAATCTGTCTTTTATAATTTTGTTGAAAGGTGTTTTTAGCCTAGGTAGGATCTCAGGAGTACCAAAAGCCACGTTTATTTCAAAGAAGTTAGTAGAAATTAAAATGAAAGACGGTAAAGAAATCTGTTGATTGCATTCAATAAGTTTAGATACCTACGCATTGTTTACTCGAGACTTACAATTCTCACTCACTGTTTGTTTTACAAACAAGGGATGTGCAGCGTCCGTTGTTTGATGTAGCCACTGTTATGTTTGATTCATTGCGATTCCAATGAAACCGAATATAACAGTGGCCGCATGTCGCGTCGCCGTCGCGTCGTCGCTTCGTTGGCCTCGGCCTTCGTTTACAGGAAAGTTATTTAACTAAAACCATCACAAGCAGTATTACCACCTTGGATATTGCTTGAAGAAAGGAGTCGAAGACAGAGCGAAGTGGAACAATATTTTAAGGAGGCCAAGCTCACAAAGGATTTCGACGCAAACAAAACTGTTTCGGTATAATCTCTTAATACAGGTCGAGGACAACTCTGTAAATTAAATGGACATCCGCGAAAACAAGCCATCATAAAGTAATCCTAAAACACATCCGACTGCCAAAAACCTGTGAATATATCTGGAGGTCCTCTGAAACGAGCGCATTAGCATTGATGGTGTTGGCAACATCGTTGGAAGAGGTTTTAGTTCAACTGAGTGTGAAAAAAGCAGTTTTGAGTCGCAAGGGATATTAATTTTATTGCATCATTTGCTATAAAGACTAATGGTACCTACTTGTATTTTCTCCAGTTGTTGTAGAATACAAAATAAGAGAAGGTACCAGTAAAACTATTATTTCACGATGGAATGATTTTTATTGTTCGTTGTTATACCTTTTTAAATGATCTGACTTACTGAAATGTTGGTGTACTTAGAATTTCACGTCTAGGGGACTTCTTCTGTGAAAATCACTTTTTTTCATATACCCGAGTTCTATTTGACCCTCTGTACCACAAGCATGGCTCTACCAAAATGTAGCTGAACCATGCAATGTTATAATAAATCTAATCTCAAAAATAAATACGTAAATGCTTTTTACAGAATTACGTTTGTTCTTTCTGCAATTTAATTTCTCGCCCAAAAAAGTACTCAAATGAAACTCACAATTAAGCCCGTTAAAGAACTTGATCGGAACTTTTTCGTTCTAACCATGTTCCGGAAGCCCATTGAATTTCTGACAGAATTTCAGTGAAAACGTTAAAAAATAGCGACTTGAGACGTGCTTCAATCTGAGACGCGTTTGAGTTTAGACTCATTTACTTTTCAAGACCTAACTCTGCGAGACCGACATAAAGTGCGCGACAATCATTTCGTCTCAGCTTCCATAGATTATAGTCTTTTTTACTTAGGAAGCGTACCGTGACGTTTCATTATGAGGATTGTAGAAATGACTTAAATTTATCATTCCAAACCTTTTCTTGAATAGTAATGAATAGTTCTTTATTCATTTTCATTTCGGTCATCTCTTTTACGTTTCGCTCTACGCAAACCTAATAAAAATATCTCTGATTTTATAAAAAAAAAATCTTTTTTTTTAGTACGTATGGAGGCTGGAATTGTAATTTATTTTTTGATAATTTGAGTAGTGAACTGAAATTGTATAGGTTATATAATAGAAATAAAATTTCTTTGCATTTTCCAAATATTATTGTGACAAAATCCGAGTCATTTGAAATGAAACTCACTCCATCTGTCACAAAACGGTTCCTACTTAGGAACTGTCTCTAAAGAATCTAAACTATATCTAAAGAATCTAAACTATAGTCACTTTTTAATCTGAAAAAGATACTAGGTATAATTAAATGTTTTTCGTGTCGTCCGTGTCATAGTCTCCCAAAGTCAGGGCCGAGAATCGAATAAGGTTGAAGTTAACGGGTTGTCTCCGACATTGTCCATTTAGTTTTATCTTCTCTGTTATTGTTCCACAGTTAAACGATGTCTAGTTCCTACTTAAAGTACAGACAGCTATTCTTATTCAGGTCTTGAAGTGAATTAGAGTCAATTGCACCTTATTTCTTGTTTGATAATAATAACTATTTATCACTGTTTATATATACGTAGTAAACATTTGACTTGTCTAAGTGCTTATTATGTACACAAATATTTTATAAGGCCTTTTGTGAGTGGAAAATAAATGGTTTTATTTATTTATTTATTTTGTAAGTCTAAAGAAATAAACGATTTGACTCTGACTCTAACTCTGTCTAGAATGAGGTACGCTGGTCTAAAAAAGAGGTGAATGTGGATGGATGGATAATACAGTAGCTAAGTTAGTTAGATTAGAGTAAATATTTTAATTGAAATAGAGTATGGGGTTTTATTTAATGAGGCAGTTATCGAAGGTCTCGGTATTTTCGGAGTCTACAGATACGAATCGCAACACTAACCTTAAAAAGTCTATGCAATAAATATTGCATTTTTTTAAATGGCGAATCTGTCGTCGCCTTTTTGTTTGCAAATTGCTCATCTGTCGAACCCTCTCCGGGAGATGCGCGCAGCGTCGCCGTCAAGTGTGATTAAAATTACGATATCTCTAAAATTTAATTCCTTTATTCCAAATAACATAAAATATCCTTCATGCTAAACTTCTGCCCATTAATTTTAGCGTATGAAGTAAAAAACGTACATAGATATTGAGTAGAATTCTGGAGCACACACTCTAGGTCATAGACAAAATATTTTTTGCCACTACACACACACTCACGTATCTGTTATCTTTATCCAATTTATCCACACTATTGAGTAGTACCTTCTGTCCAGATTAATCTAATTATGTACCTACCTAGATAATTTAATCTAATTGTCGTGTAAGCTGGCGTGCAAATGAGGAGGTTAATGCCCAGCAGTGGATGATGAAACTTATATCATCTGAAAAGTCTTGATCATAGTCAAAGAGATGGTGACGATGATGACGAGTATAGGAAATTGGAGATGCTTCCGATCGGTATTGACATCGATCATTGAGCTACTTCTATATTTCTTGCAACAATCTGCAGCTAACCCAGCTGGCTCAGTTGAAATTTTCTCAGAATGTGTATTTTATCTCTCCGTTATAATAAAAATAAAATAAATATTAAAGTTAAAGGTGACCTATAAAAAACGTAACTACCTACTTAATTATTTTAAGTATTTTTGCTCTACATTAGACAGGCTGTGCATTATTATTGCCACTACAGAATTCCTAATAATAAGGCTACTTACGTTGTATTTATTATATATATTGTGTTTTTCTTAACTTACAAAGTTACTAGATTACCTGATTCTAAGATTCAACATTGATTTGCCATGATAGTTTAAATTGGGCTTAAAATAGACAATCTTGGCGCTTTGTGACAAATAAATCAGAAGCTCTGAAAATATCCCAGATTCCGCGATAAAGCGAGCCAGAATGTAAATAATCGGCTCGATTCACTTTCATGTGAAATCTTTATTATGTTTTTGGATAGAGTTAATGAGCAGGTTTTGTTAATCCTATTCATATTACGTACTGTTTCTTCTTAAATAATTTAGGAGGGAAAGAATAATTTTATGCTTGGTATTTTTCTCTAAAACAAGCTATTGTTTTTATTTCAATCTACTATTGGACACTTACATAATTATATCGTTGTTATATCTTTGAAAAGTAGGTTGTTTTTTTTATTGGCCCAAACAAAAAAAGGCGAGTCAAAGTGGCGCCACCACCAATTTAATCTTATGTGAATGAAAACGAGGTTGCCTTTTGTAGCCACCAAACTCTATTTTCGCATCTCTGGTTCTAACAATTCTACCACCGAACTGCAATCCCCAACGCACATGCCCAGCGTGGGCATTATGGGCATTACCCCCCATGAGATAAACGCCTATAAGATGCTTATCAGGGGAGGCCTGCGTCCAGCAGTGGACCAATACAGGTTGTCGTGGTTGAGGTTGAGCTTAATTTGGAATCTTCAAACTCTCACCTATAAAATTATACTGCTCGATTAGAGACCGATTAACAGAAATGTAGAGTTATTTTTATAGTTTTGTGGTTACCTCGTAAATCTTAAACGTTTTATTGGTAGCCTTCGTGTAACCTTTACATTTTGGTACTGAAGTTCTGTAACATATTTATAGATTATATTTTTGGTTCAGTAGTTCAATGTTTCAATAATATGTGTATTATTCTTGGAGCAAAGGATAGAGTTCGTTTGATCTACAAAAACAGGAAGAGCTCATAATTTAATTGTATGTTTTCACCTCGCGCTGCCAAAAACTTACCTAACTTGCTAGGATTCTAAACCAATTAACTTACGAATTTAGCACTCTGTAACACTTTTAAAACACTAATATTATATGCACTTTTATTTATCTTACAATACCACTACAGCTAAACAAACTATTTTACACTAATGTTTTTAATTTCAGTCAATCAACTCATTTTCAACAATGTTACTTTCCGAACGCGCGAAAGCATTGCATTTGCCGCGTATACTTCGAATTTAGAACACTGAATGCGTCAGTGACATTCTATTTTCCCGGTTAATTCATTCGGAAAAGTTTTTATTTGCGTGTTTTTTTTTAGTTTAGTGTTGTGACGCTCGCCTTCGCGGTCGCTAGCGGACTGAGTGTCTGAGCGCTCAACTCCTTGGTCACTGCTAGGTATGGTAGGTAGGTATACCTACCTAGTAGGGTATTATCGACGATCACAATCTTGATAACAAAGAGGTCAGGGTTCATCGGTGAAATACACCAATCTTATTAGGGTTTAAAAGTTGATAGTCGTTAACGTCTTGAGGATATGTTTTTGTAGAGTTTGATTTTTTTTTATTTCAAGGTAAGTACATTTAGGCCCGTATTATGAAAGCTTGCTCAGTCTTCGATCTATGCTTGAGCAACACTTTCCTATGGCATAAACGTCACTCAAGCATAGCTCTATGACTGAGCAAGCTTTCATAATACGGGCCTTAGTTGCAACAGTCACCAATTAGCTCAATTGTTTCAATTGTAAATACTTGTTCTGATTTATTTATTTATATTATTTGATTGTAATTTTCTTAATCAATAAAGTTTTTGGTCTCCTATTAGTAATACCTACTAAGTTTTTAGGATATCTTTTCATTCTACTTTTTTCTGAGATTTGTGACAACTTGCACGTACACCATAGATATAGGTAGGTAGGTACATTAGGTACCTACCTACCTTTTTCTATGATGACCTATAGATGTTCAATGATGGTCTCGTCTAGATTGAAACGGCAACCCTGGTTTTTAACTAATTAAATTGGTAAGTTAATTTGATTAAATAGGTAGGTACCTAATTATGTGTTGTAAAGTACCTGGTAAATATATGTAGAAGTAAATTGGGTGAATTAGCGCCATTTTTAGATTTTCCAGCTACTCAGGTAAAAAGGGTATAACGTATTGCGTAGAGTAAGTAAAATATAAGTAATTAATTATCAAAATGATCATTGTTTTTTATTTACTGTTTATGGTAGGCACTTAACAATAGATGGATAGGATAGATAGACTATTACTTTATTGCACCATCAAAACCCAATATTTTTAAGTCAATAGACCTTCGTAATTTTATCAAGTGTAGCCTTTGACCAAGCGGTTTAAATTGTCTAAGGGCGTGGTACAATCTTCGGCATAATAATTGTCATTATATCAGAGAAAACTTTTAAGAACAATTACCCACACTTCAAACAGGTTAAGAACTAAAACCCATTAGTAAGATTCAGTTAAATTGTTTTTCTTTGCAAGTTCTTCAAAGGCGATAAATATAAATCTCAATATCTGTCTGGAATATTTCCGACAAATTGAGTAAATTTTCCAATTCTTGGCACGTTTCCGATTCGTATCTACCATTCAGTTTATTTTCTCAGAAATCATCAGACCTGTGCTACCAATGGGTACAGTCGACGACAGAAATGGACCAGGACCTGTCTGAAAATCAGCGCCGTTATAGCTTCGGCTTGTAGCGGCATAATGCTGAGACAGGGACTTCTACTGATCTACAATTTCTATGTATGTCGTGTTATGTGTGTGTTATGTAATTTGTCCAAAATAATGTATTTTCTTTCTTCTTCTTTCTTTCAAATGTTCAAGTTTAGTTATGGGAGATAGATGGATCGATAGATTTATTTTTATTGGACTCCTTAAAATAATTTACAAATAAAATAAACATTATAATATTGGTATCGAGTCGTCATTGAGTCGTTTTATTTTTGTATGGATTTGGTAGAGCACCTCTAACGTACGGATAAGAAAATAGGTACGCAACTTCATTTAATAATTGGATTTAATATATAAACCAACTTCAATTAATATATGGTTTTCTCATAGATGTCCTTTTCATAAAAGGACCAAAAATAGAACCACACGGGAAGCACCAGTTTTCATATAAAAAAAGAATCATGAAAATCGGTCCCCAGTCAAAGTTGAGGTAACAAACCAAAAAAAAATACAGTCGAATTGAGAACCTCATCCTTTTTTGTCGGTTAAAAAGGCCGATTTGGTCGCTAAGCGACAACTTGTACCCAATAAAATGTTTTTTTTTAACAGGTGACCGATTAGTTCTTCCTACATAAACATTTAAAAAATATACAGAAAAAAACCCAATCCCGAAAAACAAAGGAGCCTTGAGTTTAGTGTTGATAATATCAAGAGTCAACGAGACATCTCATTTTTGTATGAGATTTGCGTAGTCCCATTGCCACACTATAGAGGCACTCCACCAAATCCCTTAGAAAAATTGTACGTTACGATGACGTCTCGATACTATTAAAATTCAGCGCTCAGGTGACTAATGTACCTAGGTACTAAACACAAACAAATATAGAGAGAAAATACCTTCCTTTTTCCATACAATTTGGTACAGCGCGCCTCTATCGAGTGCACAGGGAACTAAGCAAATCCCCATACAAAAAGAAGACGCACGATCACGTCTCCTTACTTACACAGAACAATAATACTCTACGTCAAAAAGACTTCACCCTATAAAAAAAATCCTGGCTGTCAAAGTCTAACAACTCGTTGAACGTGAGACTTTGACCCGCAGGGGCGCGCCGCAGCTCCACGCAGATAGAGACTGGCACCTGCGTTTTGGGCCATGAAGGTGTTAGTGTTTAGTGTATAACGCATTCACTGCCCAGCTCTGCGGTGCGACCCGCAGGGGCGCGCCGCAGCTCCACGCAGATAGAGACTGGCACCTGCGTCTTGGGCCATGAAGGTGTTAGTGTATAATGTTTAGTGTATAATGTATAACGCATTCACTGCCCAGCTCTGCGTTGCGACCCGCAGGGGCGCGCCGCAGCTCCACGCAGATAGAGACTGGCAGCTGCGTCTTGGGCCATGAAGGTGTTAGTGTTTAGTGTATAACGCATTCACTGCCCAGCTCTGCGGTGCGACGCGCAGGGGCGCGCCGCAGCTCCACGCAGATAGAGACTGGCACCTGCGTCTTGGGCCCTGAAGGTGTTAGTGTATAATGTTTAGTGTATAATGTATAACGCATTCACTGCCCAGCTCTGCGGTGCGACCCGCAGGGGCGCGCCGCACCTCCACGCAGATAGAGACTGGCAGCTGCGTCTTGGGCCATGAAGGTGTTAGTGTATAATGTTTAGTGTATTATGTATAACGCATTCACTGCCCTACACTGCGGTGCGACCCGCAGGGGCGCGCCGCAGCTCCACGCAGATAGAGACTGGCAGCTGCGTCTTGGGCCATGAAGGTGTTAGTGTATAATGTTTAGTGTATAATTTATAACGCATTCACTGCCCAGCTCTGCGGTGCGACCCGCAGGGGCGCGCCGCAGCTCCACGCAGATAGAGACTGGCAGCTGCGTCTTGGGCCATGAAGGTGTTAGTGTTTAGTGTATAACGCATTCACTGCCCAGCTCTGCGGTGCGACCCGCAGGGGCGCGCCGCAGCTTCACGCAGATAGAGAATGGCAGCTGCGTCTTGGGCCATGAAGGTGTTAGTGTTTAGTGTATAACGCATTCACTGCCCAGCTCTGCGGTGCGACGCGCAGGGGCGCGCCGCAGCTCCACGCAGATAGAGACTGGCACCTGCGTCTTGGGCCATGAAGGTGTTAGTGTATAATGTTTCTCGTGAACTCTCCGTCATTGACCGTACTAAAGCTTGTTATTTTGAAGGCGTATGATTTATACGAAATTGAAATGTCATGGTTAAGCTTTCCCTGGAAACATAGGTAGCCTTTCTGGGGCCCTATGCTGCTAAACTAATTTATTTTATTTTATTTTAACAATTTTCAGGAAATTAACAGCTAACTTAGGCCCGTATTCTGGTAGCTTTCTCAAGCATTACTTATGCAGTCATTACGTGAGTTCTACTCAAGTTTAGAATCTTTGCTCAAGTAAATCTTAAAGAACGTTACTCTCACGCTACTTAGCTAGTTGCACTAGTAAAACCTTTACTTGAGTGAGTAGGGTTTTGTCTATAGTCAACACATTTATCTAGGCGAAAAACGTTCTTTTAGGTACCTTAAAAACCTGACTATCACAATGTATTTTTGTTTATTTGATGCTTTTTGTGAAAAAAAACACAACGATTTCAAAAATTTTTGGCGCGAAAGTTTAAAAAAAAACTTTCGTGCGTAGAAATCTTTGCCATGTGTGGTCCTGACCACACTAAGGCCCGTATTATGAAAGCTTGCTCAGTCATAGAGCTATGCTTGAGTGACATTTATACCATAGAAAAGTGTTGCTAAAGCATACATCGATGACTGAGCAAGCTTTCATAATACGGGCCTTAATCATTCTGAAATAGGCAATTACTCAAGTAATAACCGTTCAATAATGCGTAACAACGTGGTAAGAACGCATCGTTACTTGAGGGTTACATGAGTGAGTGTAGATTTGACATTAGTTCCCAAGTACTGTTTTAAAATTAGTCTTACTCAAAACTATACATAAGCATCACTCAAGCATAGATCGATGACTGAAAATGATTTCATAATACAAGCCATAATGAGCGAGGGTCACTAGTGACGTTTTAATAGGTATTACGCCCTTCTCAGGGCGTCGAGTCCCACATAATTCTGGTCTCCAGAATTTACCTCGCCAAATAAAAAAAAAGAGATACTTAGTGACTAATACAATACAAAAATACTTTATTGTACACAAACGAAAATAGAGTACATAATAAATTGCATACACTGAGCGGCCTTATCGCTTATAAGCGATGTCTTCCAGACAACCTTAGGATGGGTAGTATTTTGTGAATTTAAGCAAGGCATGCACGGGGGACTAAATACTTGGCTAATAAAAAAATTCCACAAAAAGCGAGTGAAATAATACTATATAAACGATTTTACAGCACGACGACTGATAGAGTCTGTTCAAAAAGAGAAGAGTCGTGGAAAGTGAGGGCGCTCGTGTGCCAATTGACAACTTTTGTTGTGTTTACAACACTGCTCTGTCATTGCAGTATGACTAAAAGTGTTAGTTTACCGTAACGCCACGCCTCTTCCCTATTTGAACAGACTTTAGGTGAGAAATTCCTACCTATTTTGGTCTTAATTACGAAGATAAACAAGAAGAGACAACAAAAAGTTTACCACTCTTCTTAGTTTAGTGAATCGCTTCACTACAGTCACAAAATGACACCTTTTGGTAATATACCAAAGAATGGGGCGTCAAAAATGTTAAGGTTGAAAGCATTCTACAATCTCTTTCTGCAAATTTCGCACACAAGACTTGTAGAGTTTCTTTCTTTTTCCGACCTCTGTGGCGCAACGGGTGAAAGTTCACCTGCGACGCAGGAGGATTCGATTCCCACCTCGGGACAAATGTTTGTACGCAGATATTTGTGCGTTCTGGATGTTTTCTATGTACATAAAAAAGAAATTATTTAGTAGTGTATTGTATTAAGTATATCAGTTATCTAGTACCCATATAACACAAGCTCTGCTTAGCTTAGGGCTAGATAATGCTGTGTGAATTGTCTAGCATTCCTCTATTTATTTATTTCACTTACGATTTCTGCGTGATGATTCCGCGACGATACGAGTAGCATTATTAAATTATTATAGAAACATTGTGGCCGGAAGTCGCCCAGTTCCACCCTGACAATAGTATGTATAATAGTTAGACTTAGTTATGCTAAGATTGTATTAGTTGATAAGCAATAAACTTGCTAATGGTTTTTTTTTCACTTCTTCCGCTAGTTGACAAAAATTAAATTGAATTAGAGTCAATTGCACCTTATTTCTTGTTCGATAGTAAATACTATTTATTAAACTTGTCTAAGTGGACAAGTCAAATTTTTACTACATAAACACTTGCTCATTTTGTAAGTCTAAAGAAATAAACGATTTGACTCTGACTCATTCATTACTAAAGCGATTGGTTTGCAGAATTGGGCCCCAGCTAGGTCGGCATAAAGCGGATAATTCATAATAATGTAGGGCATTGTTGCAAAGTTAATTTGCCAGCCCGTTGGTTATCGTTAACGGTAATAACTAGTGGTTGACTGCTCGATGCTGGTGAGTCAGTTGTTGCCGAATTTCGGCTTTTTAAATATGTGTTGAATGGAGGTGAGTTATACAGTTTGGCTTTAGTATGCGGCGCAAACGCGTTTCGAAAATTCAGCTCTTTAATTAGTTAAGACGTGTCTTTCCAGTCATTCCACCAAGCTCTCCTAGAGAACACCTACCCTCATGAAGCGACGCGGGGCGTGCGGAGTGGTGCTGCACGCCCCGCGTTGGTGCTGCACGCCCCGCGTGCGATGATGCATGACGCCGCGTGCAACGCGTCAAATCAAACAAATGCGTGTGAAAAGTAAATACACTCTACCAACGCGATATGGATGTCTACCCCATCGATTAAAAAATTCCTACTCATAAAAAATAACTCTATTCGCATCTCTTCAAGTATATAAGAAAAAACTATTACAGAGGTATTAAAAATAGATTATACTTAATACGAGTAGATACCAGAAACTGTACCTACATACGATGGATTTTAAAAATTTCCGGTGTTAAACCGGAATTCCGGTGATAAAATGATAAAATAGGTGGTGGCGCCACTTTGTCTCAGGTATACGCCTTATGAACCTTACACAAATTAGTTCTACAATATTTTTGTGGGCCGAAAACATGACCGAAACTCAAGATTCCGGCCAACTCAACATAATAACCGAATTCGTAGATTAGAAATATAGGAGCTTTCGTTAAACCATTGGTCATTTTATAACCTACTCATGAAAATAATAACCCATAAAATAAAACTGACCTATTTCGTTTCGTAATTTGTACCTTCTACTACGCTACCTTAAGATGCGTCCAGAATATGTACCTATGTAAAAAATATCAGAATCGGATCACCCAATCAAAAGTTCTGAGGTAACAAACATAAAAAAACAGTCAAATTGAGAACCTCCTCTTTTTTTGAAGAAAAATTTCGCCCGCCCCCGAATTTTTTTATCGATGTTTTCACCGCAAGAAACCGCAAAAACAGCGCCGACAGCGACGATGATTGTATTGATATGTCATTTGATGTTATGTGACGTAAGGCTGCATAGCATGCATCGAGAAAAAAATCTTGCAATAGTTTTATCATATCTTATCATATCATATATTTTGACAACCTCTGTGGCGCGGTGGGCGAAGGTCTGCCTGCAACGCAGGAGGTTGCGGGTTCGATTCCCGCCTCGGGACAAATTTGTGTACGATCTGCAGAAATTTGTTCAGGGCGTTCTGGATGTTTTTCTATGTATAATAAAAAAATATCTATCTATGTAGTGTATTGTATTTTGAATATCAGTTATCAGGTACCCATAACACAAGCTCTGCTTAGCTTGGGGCTAGGTAATGCAGTGTGAATTGTCCAGCATTATTTAAAATTTATTTAAATTTATTTTAAATATCATGACTGTGAGACAGGCTATAAAGGGGTGCGTTATTAGTTACCTTCTAGTATTCGAATTAGAAGGTAGTGGTTAGCTACATTTCTGTTCGACACGAATGTTTTTCTAAAATAATTAGAAGTCAATAATTAGTAAGGCGCGCCGGTACACGTAACATACGCGAAGCCTCTCGTGGTATCACCCGCGTAGTTTCCGTTTCCGTGGGAATTCCGGGTTAAAATATAGCCTAGCCGAAAAGTAAAATAATGATGTTTTTTTTTTAATCGGTCCAATAATTTCGTAGTCTATTCTAATACAAACCAATAATCAATCAAATCCTTCCTTTTTATAATATTAGTGTAGATAGAGGTCAGTGGTATTTTAATTCAGTAAACAAAATATCACAATCACTATAATTTCTTCCCACTTGTTTCCCGCCCACTGATAAAACCGCTACAACAGCGACCTCTATGAAGTCCCCATAAACTAACGCAAGTTCGTTCAACGCCATCTTACGGTAAAGCACGAAACTATTAAAGCTTCTGAAACTCTGAAACAAACGGAGAGCCGAGCCTAGCGTCACCTGAAAGACTTCTCTCGTAGCAAACAGATGGCGCTACGAAACGTCGTAGCAACGGCTTAGCTTTTTCGTAGCGATCTTTTCTACCTCAATCAAACTGAACCTCAACAGCCTGTATTGGTCCACTGTTGGACGCAGGCCTCCCCCTGATAAGCGCCTTATTGGCGTTTATCTCATGCGAGATGCCCATAATCCCCACGATGGGCATGCCGTTTGGGGATCGCAGTTCGGTGGTAAAATAGTTCTACAGGTGGCGCCCGGTGTATATACCGTAGTCGCCTCTTACGACACCCACGGGAAGAGATGGTGGGGTGCATTTGACGTTACGAAACGTACTAATTAAGAATACTTTTAGCATGGGTTTTGCTTAGTTCCCTCTCCGTACGATAGAGGCATTTTACCAGATTATATAGAGTGATAATTGATTTTGTGTTAAAAAACTATAATCCTACTTCAATTATTTTTTTCATTAATTGTTTTTTCATGGATTCTATTGTCAGAACTGAACTGGGACCGCACGGGAAGCACACACACACCGTAAGGAAGCCAAAGTTTTTTTTCTTTGTAAAGCGCCAATAATGATTGAATCTGTTGCGTTTCGGTTTAAAAAAACCATCAAAACAACAAACAACCTCTTAAAAACAAATAGTGATAGTCAGGTAAAGGAACGTTTTTCGCCTAGATAAATGTGTAGACCATAGACAAAACCCTACTCACTCAAGTAGAGATTTCGCTAGTGCAACTAGCTAAGTACCGTCAGAGTTACGTTATATAATAAAGATTTAATTGAGCAGATATTCTAAGCTTGAGTAGAACTCACACAATGACTGCATAAGTAATGATTGGGGAAGTTTTCATAATATGGCCCATAGATTTTGTATTGTACCCCAATGTAAAAGTGAAGGTCACATTTCGGTCGAATCTCTTCGTTACTTCAAGAGTCTCTATCATAAACATCTAAATTGGACAATAATATGACCTCATTATGAGTGTAAGCGGGTTAACTACGAACCTTGTTTGTTGTAACACCAACGTTTCATCCCTTAACGAGGGACATCTTCAGGGCTTCAGGGCATCAGCTACCGTTTCTTTTGTAGTTAGAAGGTTTTGTTCAAAGGAATCTTGTTTTATTTTGAAGAAAAAATTATTGCCATTTTTAGTTTTTTTTTAAAAATTCGGTTCGCCCAAAAAATTACATTTGTCATAAAAAAACAAGTTGGTCTTAATCGACTATAACTAACTCATGTATTCCTGTGGATATTTTAATATATTTTGTTTTATATAATTTATTTTATATATTACAAGGAAAACCAGATGCTTTTATATATATAGATACAAATTGATAAATACCAGTAAGCTTATCGAAGGTTTTCACGGGTAGTTAATACAGTTAAGACTTAATTTTTTATCATAGTTAGTTTATGTCTAAGTTTAATTAAGCACGCCGTTTTGGCAGGTAGAAAATGCCATCGGCATAATGACCACCATTTGTGTACTATTTTATAATTATGTGCATAAAGTATTAAATAATAAATAATAATAACTGACTACCCACAGAAATCGTAATTTTTTTTTTGTAATTTCTTTTTGACAAATACACCGTATGTTTTACAGTTGTTATCAATATGTGAACTTAAAATGTGTGAAACCACTTCCAACCTGATAAGCTGATAACAAAATATGGTTTCTTTTCAGTACCTACTTTTCCCCTATCTAATGTAATGAGGCAATAATAAAAATAATAATGTAGAAATGACAAATATTGGGTACTAAGGGCCGTGGTTGTAGGGCACAAACTTCGAAAGGGCTTTTAGCTCTTAGGTGATAAGTTATTAAAATACTCCGCTAAAACTTTTTAAACTTTCGCGATTTGTTAACATAATTAATGATTATTTATCGCGTTAAACATAAATACCTGATAAATAATCACTAAAAACTCCTCAAATCAAAGAATCATGAAAATCGACCACACAGTCAAAAGTTCTGAGGAAACAAACATACAAACAGACGAATTGAGAACCTCCTCCTTTTCTGAAGTCGGTTAAAATAGGAAGAGGTTCTCAATTCGACTTTTTTTAAGTTTATTATCTCAGAACTTTTGATTGGGTGGACCGAATTGATTATTCTTTTTTATTAGAAAGCTGGTGCATCCCATGTGGGTCCTATTTTAATTTGGTCCAGTTCTGACAATGAGATCCAAAAACTATGAAATTTATGTAGGGTTATAGTTTTTTAAGACAAAATCAATTATAAAATCACAACAACTCGTACATAAAATTCGTAACGCGAAGTGTAAAAATACCTTCGTCAGTTTGGATAAGCGCACGCCCTAGCTTCTTGTGAGGAGTATATTAAATAGTAGCTATCTAGGTTTTATGTTTTATTTGATTATTTACATAGAAACAACGATTGCGAACCCGCAGACAGGAATAAGTCGTAAATAAAAATGCAAAAAGATTGTCAGAAGTGGGATTCGAACCCACGCCCACAGAAGTGGACTGCGACCTGAACGCAGCGCCTTAGACCGCTCGGCCATCCTGACATGTAGCTAATTGTCAAATTTACTGATCTCATGCTACGTCATAGTTAGTAGACCCTCTCAACTAACATTGGGCGTTTTTCCATTACCCGGCCCGGCACCGGCACGGCACCGGTATGGCCGTGCACCGGCACCGGCGCCGGGGTTTCGTTTTTCCACTGCGCCGGTGTCGATGCTGGTTTACGCCCGGTGCGCTCTCCTACCCGCCCCGCGCAGTTACACACTCACACGGCTACAATTCATAATAAATATGCAATACACATGCAATTTTGCCGGGCCGGCACCGGTGGGAAGCTTGCTACCCCGGCGACGGCGACGGCGCCGGCAGGACTCTATGCCGGGCCGGCGCCGGCGCCGGTAAGTGAAAAAGCGAGCCATACATTTTCATACATTTTTGCTTCCCCGGCAACGGCACGGCGCCGGCGCCGTCGCCGGTGCCGGTGCCGGGCCGGGTAATGGAAAAACGCCCATTATCTATCTAAATAGGCAAATCTCAGAACTTTATCTGAGACGTAAATAAGAGAGTCAGTGGTGTCAATTCATATGTCGCCAAAACTAAACTAAACTAAATTGACAGGACTAAATATGTCACCGTACCTGTCATAACGATCAAAATAATAAGGATGGTATAATTATTATTCATCATCATCATTATCATCATCAGCCAATAGCGGTTATCGGTTCTTCGCGAAATAGGGCTAAGTATAATTATTAGGGCTGTCAGATTAGTTAAGTCTAGTATTAGTGACATCTGAATAGATACCAAGTGTGTCTACTTGGGTTTTCTCGATGAATTGATCAGTGAATTATAGATGTCACTCGCGTTTATTAGCCGACTTAAAAAAAGATTTAATATTTAAAAGTCTTGGTAATATAGTGGTACTGTGGCTTTTCGGGTTTTCAAAAAAATATCGGAACGTCTGGTCGAAGCTACGCGTGACCCGAGAGCTGGTGATTATCTGGCGCAGCGCATCAGCATTGCCATACAGCGGGGCAATGCAACCAGCGTCTTGGAGACGCTTCCGACTGGTATTGGCATTCCAATAAATATTATTTTTTGTATGGAAATAAAAAGTAGTTAAATTACAAGTCCTAGAACAAATGTTGTTGCTGATGATGCTAGGAAGATAATTACCGAAGGTTGCTGGTGTTTTAAAAATCACCATGTCTAAAGAAATTCATCATTGTTAGGGGTACTGATGTAATAAGTCCACTCTAACAGTAAGTTCGCAACTGATTTATTTATTGGATTAAAGTTAACATGAAAGTATAATACGGAAGATAGGAGTCACGTTTGATACGTGACACATTCCTCACGTAGATTATTAGTAAGTTATAATAACATAGGAAGTTAGGTAGCCTTGATATCACATGCATAGCCTGAATAACACATTGTACCTTGTACATCTTGGCCTCTAGAAAAAGGGAAAACAATGTAATGTGTAAGAACAAGAATACAAACACGGTTGGGATTCTTCCCTGATAATGAACACTACATTGTTCTTTGTACAATCATTAAATAACCCGCCCCTGAGAATTCCTGCTGCAAAAATAAGTAATGCTTGCAGCATTATATACGGTACTGGCTGAATAACGATGGCAATCCTTTGCACCAAGAACGACGCGGAGCTGTCTCCTATCGCTTCGTTAAGTCTACGGCCTCATTCTCCCACTAAACACTTCGCGTCCACATTCCAACTGCCCAAAGTCTCCACTGCTACAGGTGCAAAATGGTAAAGTTGCTCCAGCGGCAGCGTACTTCAGCCTTTATGTTGAGCAGGCGTCTTCGGCAGCGGCCGATGCAGAGAGCATGGTGCGACTCAGGTGATTGACGGAGACAGTGCTGACGCAAGTTGCGTCACAGTTCAGGCACTTCCCATTTTTCCATGGCACCAGAGTCAGCTTATCTGGCCTCTTTCTTGTCCTGCTGAGACCTGGAGGTTCAAGCACTCAGGGGATATTCGCCGATATCAGGGCTCTACGGCTTCTATTAAAATTAGTGTTTAGATTAGATTGTTGAAGTGTTAAGTTATTTTAAGTAACCCATAAAGCATATAGTGAGATTTAATTCATTATAAGATTAGAATAAACATCTAGTACCCATAATACAAGCTCTGCTTAGCTTGGGGCTAGATAATGTTGTGTGAATTGTCCAGCATTATTTTTATTTGTAATTATTATTTAGGTATTTTTATCTATGTCACTCCTCAAGGGCCCTGCCTGAATACCAGCGCAGTGTTGGGCAAATGCCTTATATTGCAACAAGCTGAGGCAGGGACCTCTTTACCACCTTGTATTTAGTGTTAGTACCTAGTCAGTAAACTTGTCTTAAGTTACCTACTATCTGTATTGTACCTACCTACCAATTTAAGTGTTTTTGGGTAAAATAAATTATCTTTCTCTCTACGAACTATGTCGTTCAGAGCGTGGTAACGCAGTAACCTGCCGGTGCATCGCCGACAACTAAGAGCGTCGGCCTCGACCATGGAACCGCAGTTGCATATCTTATCTATATAATTTGATTTGATAATGATTGTGGTTTTTGAATTGCTATAAATGCTCAAGAAGCAACAAAATTAAGTTATACCGAAACTATCCTACGTATCACGAAGACTACTTCTAAACTGCTAAGATGATGCAAATATATAGAACTAGTACCAACAACGACCCTGCAGTTGATAACTTGAGGAATTACCTGAAAATCCGCAGTGTCCACCCCAATGTCAACTATGGTAAGTAGTCCGTAGTATAGTACAGTATCTATATATTAGCCAAACTAGATATCGCCTCCAATTAGAGATGGGTTTATGCCGGGCATTTACAGGGCGGATTGAGTAAATGCCTAATAAACGTCTTTTTATGCCTTGTAAATGCCCGATGACAGGGCAGAAACTACGATTCTAGTCTTTAAACATTTTTTATTTTTCAAGAATTTTCTTCAATTTAAAGTATTATAAGGTTTACTTCGTGATGTCTGAGAGTCAATATTATATTATTATTAAGTAAGTATGAATAAGTGGTACCTTGAAGCAATAAAAACCATGTACCTACTTAACGTCTTAAGAATAAAACATTAATACGTAAGTACGTACGTAGCGTAGCTTGTAATACTTTAAATTGAAAAAAATTAAAAATGTTTAAAAACTACAAGCGTAGTTTTCTGCCCTGTCATTTATTCAATCCGCCCTGTAAATGCCCGGCATAAACCCATCTCTACCTCCAATACATGTTGGCCCAACGTTGCCGAGTAGAAGCCAATACCAACGTGTAGACGACACGTTTGCATTGCCTTGCCATCGCTCGGTATCGCTCGCCTAGCTGGCCGAGTGAATACGAGCGTCAACGTGTATAGAGGTCATTTAAAGTGACTTGTCACGGTAAACTGCGACCCCCAACCCGCATGCCCAGCGTGGGGATTATGGGCATTACCCCCATGAGATAACAGCTACTAAAGGCGCTTATCAGGGGGAGGCCTGCGTCCAGCAGTGAGGTTGAGGTTAGTTATGGCCGCAACTGAATTGATTCCTCATTTACGAATTTGTCAGATGAATGCGTGCAGTACTTGCGAGGCCAGGCCAAGGAGTTGGGTCTACCAGTGCAGGTGTTCGAGCCTCTGCCGAAGAAGCCGGTGGTGGTGATGACCTGGGCTGGTCAGGAGCCAACACTGCCGTCAGTGCTCCTCAACTCGCATATGGACGTGGTACCAGTTTTTGAGGTAAAGTAAAGTAAAGTATCATTTATTGCATGAAATCAGGTTTAAGAATATTTTATTTCTCACTAAGAATAAATTCACTTACATGAGCAAACATAGTTTTTGTAATGTAGGGCTAACTCGTATACTAAACAACTTAACCAAAATAAAAATATATTTTTTTTTACAATGAATAACATTTAGGTAGGTACAGGAGTTTTTATGTCTATACTATTATATTATTTATATTGATTCAATGTATAACTGTGTAACTTTTAACTTTTGAGAAATATGATGATATCCCAAAAATATTCGAGTTTGACGAGATTTGAACTCGGATCCTCCCCTCAGTAAGGGATGTGGTAACCTACAACTACACGAGGTCAAGTATGTAAGTAAGTTCGCCCAAAAAAATTACATTTGTCAAAAAAAAACCTATTTCCAACCAGGAACACTTTTCCCAAAGTAACATACCAAATCAAATCGTAAGTTTTGGCAATAATTAAAAAAAAACAATTCCCATACATTTTCTATGAAAAAACGAGTAAGTGAAATCAACAATGTCACTCATTCAATAGTTCTTAATTTAAACTACTATGTAACTACTTTTAGTTGGTAGGCTAATTTTGAAGGCATCTCAGGAATAATTTTTTTACTTATTTTTTATTTAGTAGTAGTTTATCCGTTGAAACATACATAAATAAAAATATTTCCTCTTTGCAATACTAGTGTAGATTAAACGCGCCCATTAAGGGGAGACCTACTAAGAAGTAATTATTCATAATTATACCAGCCTGCCTCCAGCAATAAAACATGGCTGTAGAGCCTAGGTCTTCTGGCTTTAATGCAGCTTGGTGTACGTCCTGTTCTGGGGATGTGGTAGAGTCTGGTAAATAAATAAAATGGCACAGTTTCGACCACTTGCGCAAATGACATTTTGGTTCTTTGCTCCTATTTCAGCTTGCCCAAATGTCTTTTAGCACCAATGGCCACACTCGAATGTGTCGGCGGCAAAGATATTTCAAAACGTAGGCTAGGATCTTTGCATTTCTCCCATAGCCAACCGAAGTAACTAAGATAAGTAGTTTTTTTCCAAAAAAGGACGCACTGCTTACAATAAAGTTGCTATGGAAACTGCATTTGTTTGTGTGTATTTGATAGGTGTTATAGGTACGTTGAATAGTTCACCCGTGCCCTAGAATTAAGTTCATAGAAGGTTCATAACACGTGTGCCCAAAGTTGGCAGTCAAGACCACAACAAGCAATGTTTTCAAAGTTTTACACAATAGCAGAATCTTACAAAATGACGTGATTAATAAGAGATTGGCATCTAGCCAGATCTTCAGCATCAGGGCGTCTGTAAGCAGGGACGTTAGCTCCATCTTCATGAGTACTAATGCAAGAATAACTGCTCAATTACCAAGACACCTACTTGTGCTACTTTACTTTGAAAAGTTGGAAGTGGACAGTACGTCACTGCATCCGAAAATCTCTTTGGATGCAGTGGCTCGTGTAATTAAGGTCAAACTTTTGTTTAACCTTCAATTATATTTAGAAGGAAATTCAAAGTAACTAATAGCCGCACTCTGAGACGTTAACACCTTCATGGCCCAAGACGCAGGTGCCTGTGTCCATCTTCGTGTAGCTGCGGCGCGCCCCTGCGGGTCGCACCTGGGGGGGAGCTGGGCAGTGAATACGTTATACACTAAACATTAACGCATTCACTGTCCAGCTTTGGGCCATGAAAGTGTTAATGATTACATAAAACTATCACTTAGTAAAATTTTACAGAATCTTTAAGTTAGTGACAGTTTTTATAAGTATTAACGTCTGAGTGCGGCAGTAAGTATAAAAAAATCGATAAAAAAATCATGAAAGTGCACTCTTTTGCACCTAATTTGGTCTAGGAACCCCGCGGTCTATAGAAAAGATTTTTGTTTTGATTCGTAGGTCATTACTAATTCTTTGGTTCCTCGGTTGGGTTTTTTCATAAGTGGTGTAGTTTTCTTGTAAATATACAAAAACATCATTTTTGCGCCTACACTGTTCCAAAAATATACGCTCTGTCCTGCTCCTGTAAACGCCAAATCCTATGACTATCCTTTTCACAAAATGGCGCGCAATGCGCCCTTTTAACATTTAATACGTCGTCCGTTACCTCTTGTAACCATGATAAACTCAAACGAAATCAAAAGTTACAGCCGTAATAATTTTATTACTTTATTATGTATCTACGCAATTGTCAACGATAAAAAAAATTGTGTTCATTCTTAGGTAGTTTATTATGATTCTAGAATCGAGCTTTCTGTGTCTATTTTGAATTCTTTTATAATTATACAGTATTCATCGAGCATGTAGGTAGAATGTTAGTAAACAAACCGCCCATACATAACCTAAAATTCACTTATTTGGCCCGTCCTTTTTGTACGTAATTTACATTACTTGTCAATTTAAGATTCTTCCTTCATTAAATATTGCTTATAATATCTAGAACTCGACGCAAGTAAGTTTTTGTTAAGGCGTCTGTCTTGTTAAGGCGTCTGTCGTGGTAAGGCTGATGCCAATCTAAATAAAATACCTAAATTAAATAAATGAATGAAGAATCACATGCACACAAACCTTAAAGAGTACTTCCCGTTGACCTAGAATCCTAAAATTTGACATGCCCGCCTTTGTACATATATTTTTAAATAAGTTAATGCTATGTTTTTTACTATATTATGTTCATACTATGTATATGTGTGTACAATAAAGAATTACAGAATAACAAGAAGCAAGAACTTGTGTAATTCGGAACGTTATTGATGAATTTGACCTTTTCCAAGTGTTCCTCAAGTACCGTATCTAATTACGACAGTAAAGCATTCTGATTGATTCAAAATCTTACAGCGTTATAAATTATGACACCTTTATAAGTCCTTATTTAACTCATTTGTCATACTCCAAGTTATTGCCTTTCTGGGGAGGAGATTATTGAAACTCGTTAGTCAAAATCCATCACAGCGCGCAACGTGATGGATTTTGATAGTAGAATAGATAGATAGAATATGCTTTACTGTACAAAAATTGTACATAGGCGAACATAATGCTGGATAGCATTCTCTACCTGTAAACCTTTGAGTGAACGTCGTAGTCGGTTTAGTTAATGTTAAGTTATTTACAACGGGATATTTACCATGATTTGAGTTTTGAGCTGAACTGAGTTATTCCGTGCATGAAACTGTGCCTAAATATCTATAAAATCAATTGCTGTTCGTTAGTCTCGCTGGAACTCGAGAACGGCTGAAAGGATTTATCTTATCTTGGTCTTGAAATTTTCGTGGAGTCTAGGGAAGGTTTAAAAGGTGAGAAAATCAACGCGTGCGAAACCGCGGGGCGCAGCTAGTATATAATATATAAAAAGAATATTCTATTTAGTTCGTCAGTTAAATTATCAGAATATATTGGATACATATTTTTTCATTTGTCAATCGAACAAAACATTACACAAAGTGACGTCACACCTTGTGTCGAAAGGTGTGACATCTCTGGGAATTTGAACTAGCTATATCTTCATCATTTTTTGTTTATCGTCAAAAGTAACAAGATACAATTAAAACTTTTACATCCATGGTTATTAATACTAAAGTTATTTACAACATGTTTACAACGAGATATTAACCATGTTTTTTTTTTTAAGCTTTCCTTATTTCGCACAGTTTCATGCGTCATGATCACGGAATTGCATGAAACTGTGCCGAAATATATTCTGATAATCTAAATGACGAACTAAATAGAATGTTATTTTTACCCAGGACGTATTTCCACACATTCTAGAAAAATTCCAAGTCAATTGACGTGACCTTAACACCTCCAGAACAGCTGGACCCACCCGCCGTTCGCAGCTGACCTGGTAGACGGAGTGATCTACGGTCGCGGCGTCCAGGACATGAAGTCAGTGGCTGTTCAGTACTTGGAGGCAGTTAGGAGGCTGAAGAATAAGGGGGTGCAGCTGAAACGGACTGTGCATTTGTCTTTTGTCTCTGGTAAGTCATAGTTACGAATAGAGAACAAGTTGTACACTTTTTACACTCTATCTACGAAGGAATGACAAAAACTTCTTCAAATAGTTTCGCCAAAACATCGACTTCGGTCGTTGACTACAGTAGCAGTCGACTGCACTCAACTGCACTCGGCGGCTGCCGTGTATATGAGACGTGCAGTACGTGTATATGAGTCCCAACTGTTTCGCAAAATGAATAACATCAGAATCAATTTTATCCCCCATCGAGATATAAAATCGTACGACTCAAGAGTTATAAAAGTCAATGCGGTATTGGATAGGTCTATAAAATATCCGGCTGCCGTAAAAACAAATGTAGAGTATCCTGTAGATAGGATATGCAGGTAACATAGGGTTATTCGATATTATTACTCTATTGGAAATAAAAATAAACATTGTAAATGTAATACAAATCTCTGATAATAAAATTATATTGATAGCAAACAAAAGACAATCGTTTATCGTCTTAGTTGTCTTGAGTATCAAGATTGGGCATGAGGAATCTTTCCTCTTACAAAAAATCTTCAAGGGGAAAACTGTTTTTTTTTATTTATTCTAGTTTTCCCTTTTGAAATCCCCTTAAGGGGGAAAACTGGAATAACCCTTTTATGGCAGTTCTTACCTTAACTTAAACGAAAAAAATCTTAATTGAAAGACGTAGAATACGAATCTTTTGGAGTAAGGTTTTTGTTTTTAGCCTTTGGGCCGAAGACCGCTATTTATAGCGTCTTAAAGAAAGGCCTATGTCCAGCCGTGGACGTTTGTGGGTAGATGTGATAATGAAGTTGTTTTATTTCTACAGATGAAGAGATAGGAGGCAGAACCGGCATGGCAGAGTTTGTGAAGACACAAGACTTCAAGAACTTGAATGTAGGGTTTGCTTTAGATGAGGGTATCGCCTCTCCTGATGATGAATTCCTTGTCTTCAACGGGGAGAGGACTATTTATCGTGAGTTCTTTTGCATTTATTTCTATTTCGATTTGATCTACTTTGAATTACTTATCCACGGTTCAAAGGAACAAACAGAGAACCAAAGTTTTCGACATAGTTCAAAGAATTAGAAAGCTGAAGTGGCAGTGGGTCGGCCATGTCTCGCGAAAACCACTGGGGTAATCGAGTTCTTGAGTGGAGACTGCGACTCGGCAAATGTAGTAGAAGCCCTCCAGCCAGGTAGAATGACGATCTGTGAAAGACTGGATGCTGGATGTGTCAACCTGAAGACAGGGCGCTATGGCGCTCATTTGGGAAGCCTATGTCCAGCTGTGGACTAACAAAAGCTTTGATGAATATAATGAGTTGAAAGGGCCGGCCCGCACTTAAAAAAATAAACGAGTGATTTTATTATTTTGGTAGTTCTGTAACACCAGAAAAACTAAGTGAAAAATTAAACAAAATAAAACTTTCAAAAGCTAGTTTTTAGTACAGCAATCAAGGGTTAAAAATTAATACCCATCCAGGCTATCCGATACAACAAATTTCAGTATACAGTGTGTCATGTCAAATCCGGTTAGGTTAATGTGCCGTTTCCTTCCAGACGCAAGGGTCACTTGTCCGGGAAAATCCGGACACGGTTCACTGCTGCTACCGGACAACTCCGGGGAAAAGGTCAGATAATTATACGGAGGGTGGAAATTATAACCCTTTATATTGTGTTGTGAAATTGCTTTTGGGTGTTATGTTTTTAATGATGTGGAATGAAGGGTGTTAAGGTTGTCCCACATTTGGAAAATACCGCTGCAACACAGCAGAAAAATGTACATTCAAATATGAACTTTACCTCGTAGGCAATATTTAGATGCATATTGACTGTACCAGATAACATACTGCGCGATACCTACAAGTTCTCCATTGCAACACCCACAATGGGTACATACTGTGATCTTAACTTAAACTCACTTTATCACTAAGACCCGATTGTATGAATGCAATAAATACTGAATACTGAATACATACAGCTCATGGACCACTCGTTTTTCTCTTGTGGGAAGCCATTTGGCACTGTAAAAAGTATCTAAAGATGCAAAGTTTCAGTCCATATTTGAATACACATTTTGTGCTGTGTGGTAGCGGTATTGGTTTAATAAACGCGGAGCTTTAACCGGTAGAGTCGTACCGTGGGTCTCCGTGTGTGGTTCTGCCTTTGGCATCGTCAATCAAACGAATGACCCGGTTTCCAGATCTCAAATAACCAACCTATTTGTAACTTGCAAAGTTTCAGCACGATCCATTCAGAATAGCCAATATATATACTAGCCAAAGTCGATATAGAATGTTTGTAAACGAACATATGTATATTTATTTTGATTTTTACGCAATTCACATTGCGTGTCGATTTATGATCCAATAATAATTGCTTACAATTTATCTGAAACTGAATTGATGAGTTCATTTTAATGATTTGTGTCGTGGTTTATTTACGTGCAAAAGCTTAGTGAATCTGAAGTCAAATAAATAAATAATGTTGGACAATTCACACAGCATTACCTAGCCCCAATCTAAGCAGAGCTTGTGTTATGGGTACTAGATAGCTGATATATATACCTGCTTAATACAATACACTACATAGATAGCTATTTTTATTATACATAGAAAACATCCAGAACGCTCTGAACAAATATCTGCAGATCGTACACACGTTTGTCCCAAGGCAGGAATCGAACCCGCAACCTCTTGCGCCGCAGGTGGACCTTCGCCCACCGCCCCACAGAGGTCGAAGAAAATTATACGAAAACGCTATGTAGATATGCCTTGGTATGCAAATCGTTTATAAATCCAATCCGTATACTCCGATCGTACTTAATATCGGCTAATTGAGTGAATGTAGTTATCTCAGCACGATTTACTACGGCCATTGGCAATGGGCCAGACTGAGCCGCTACGTACAATGTAGAATGTAGTGTAGGTATGTGCCATACCAATGTGCAAGTTGGCATATGATGTAGGTACCAAGTATGTGCAGTCAAAGAGAAGTCTTACTTTATCAGCACACGTACCCATATACTTCCTGTTTTATTTTATTAGTAGGGTAGTGTATGGTGCATCATTTTCTTTTTTTTTTCTATTCTGAGGGGCTAAGGGGGTTTTGCCATAGACAAAACGCTTGGCAGGTGGATTGATTCTTATTCGGATTTATTGGCAATAGGGTATATGCATCGGTTTTTTTTATTGTTTTAATCGATTCTTTAGGTCATTATTTAACCGAAAAATGATAATACCCTTACTGAATTTCGCAATAATAAGGTAAAAAAAACAAATCAAAACTACAATCATTTTCGGGTGATAAAAACGCTGCCATATTAGCGCCATGTTTATTTGACGTACACGTTCACACTTGATTAAAACCTTTTTTGACGACCTCAGTAGTGATCATCTCAGAAAAGAGGTTTACCGAAAAATCTGAAAATAACCTACAATACGAAATGTGAAGTGGGCAGAATAGTGTCAAATCATGGTGCAGCAAGTAAAATAAAAAAAAAAAGAAATGTGAACAGCGATGTCACGTCCGCTCTAGTCTATGGCGTAGCGTTTTGAAATTTTGCGATTGAGATTGAAAATATCAATTTTTCAATGGTAAAATTCTACGATACAAACATCTCAAAATTCTAAAATAAATATGTAGATATGTTTCTATATCAATAGAGAATACGTATATATTTTTTTAGCCATTTTGAAATCACATGCATATTATACCTTATTAAGTTACAGGTCTTATGATAGGTACATAGTATTACTTGTGTAAGTAGCCTACTTACAATTAAAATATAAACATTACCAATAACACATTGGTCTAATAAAAATATATGAAGACTTATTATAATAATCTTATTTATACATTAAACAAAATAATTTTTTTCTTGGTACCTATAAATATAATTAATTTTGTTTGACAAAACTATAAACTCACTTAAATTTTTATAGTTTGTTTCATGAATTTTCATAGATCCCATTGTCAGAACCAAATTAAAATAGGACCACACGGGAAGCATCAGCTTTCATATAAAAAAAGAAAATCGGACCACCCAGTCAAAAGTTCTGAGGTAACAAACATAAAAAAAACGCTCACTTGTTCGCTCACTTGTTTGCACGCTCGCTTGTTTGCTATCAATATAAAGACAACGAGTTATTTAGGAGCAAAAGGGTTCCGTCGTTAAAAAAGTTTGAGAACCGCTCTGTTAGTCGACTCTCACGACATCCACGGGCTGAGTTAGAGGGGGTCGATTCTATGAATATCATTGATAGAGATTAGACACCCTGATATAATAAACATACTCAACAACTCTTTGACGTGATTTTTCTTCAGATTCGTTACATAATCGACCAATTCATGAATTTTCGCACCGACTCCAAGAAGAAGATGGCAGAGGATCCAACCCTCAATATTGGAGACGTCACGTCAGTCAACCTTACAATGCTATCGGTACGTGAATTTTTAACTCTTGAAGCCATTGATTTATTAAAAACGAAGATGAGGCACTGGTTGCTAGAAAGTGGCAACGTCAAATTGTGTAAAATTGTGTTCTCCCACATCAGTCACCGTCTGATCGGCGGCACGGGCGGTCGTGATTCGCGTGAAATATTGTTGTCTCAGTCTCACTTCGGTCCTAGATACGTCTTTCCATCTTTGTTCTTCTTTGTATTGCACAGGACTGGAAATATAACTGTGAGCGTATGTGTTTGCGTGTAGTTGTAACACATGCCAATTTTTGAGTAAGCGCTGGGAGAACGTAACCTATCTTCCCTTTTTAAATCAATGATTGAAGCATACTTACTAGTCTATGCCTTGAAGTATCAGAGGGGTGTTTATTTGCCGTTAGAAACGAGACGTGATCGTCTCCTTTTTTATACAATTTGGGACAGCCAGCGCCTCTATTGTGAAGACATGGAACTACACAAATCTCATACTAAAAGATGACGTCACGATCAAGTACCTTCCGAAACTTCACAGCAGATTTGAAGGTCGGACGGATGAAGCTATTTTAATTTTAGTGTCAACTAAAAAAAACTACGTCTCTGTAGTTTTTAAGCTACTGCATAACTTTTATCGCGGGCCTTGAGCGTGGAGACCGAATCCAGAAATTCCATAAAGAAAATAACCTAACACCCCCCACTCCGACCGGCACAGCGGTGATACTTTTTAGTTTTGCCATCTATCGATGAATAGCAGAACTTTTAATGACTTATGCTCTGCAACTTTGCCGCGGCAGTCCCCGAGTGCCACACGTCTTTTTTTAAAAAGTGACGTCATGGTAGTCTCTAAAGCCGCTTTAGGAACGATAATTTTACGTGATAGCGTCATTTTGTTGATCTATTGAAAATCTTATCTCGTAGTTTTACTGTTTTTGCCACTCTGGAGTTAGCTAGCTATCAACGCTATCTATTAGACGAAATTAGAAGCTTTTTTAACCTTTGTGCTTCAGTCGTCATGACAACATCATCAACAACGTGACACTTTTTTGAACATGGTATCTATGTTCATCCGTTTTTGTTTTGAGATGTTCAGCGATTTAATAGACGTTATCACGTCAAAGATAATGAACGCCGTAATAAAATTTCATTTGTAAAACTGTGCTTTCATCATCATCAACAGGGAGGCATCCAAGATAACGTGGTTCCCGAGAAGCTGAGCGCAACCTTCGACGTGCGACTTGCCCTATCCTTCAGCCCTAGCGACTTTGAAGCCCTGGTGAGTTCTATTCTAACCCCCTTATTCATAATGGTCTGCTAACATAAAACAGCTGCTAAGAAGTGTTATTTCTCAGTCTGACTTATGTCAATAGAGCAAGATTTAGCAGTGCGCTAAGTTAGCAGACTATTATGAATAAGGGGGTAAGATCACAAACATGTTACTTTAAGTCTTAGGCTCAGTATTAATATTATATTATTTTTCATCTTTCTATACATAGGCATCTTTAAACATACCAATCGTTCCAGCACCTTTCATGTTTTCAGGGATCCTGTTATAAACTGGACCCCTTCGAAAATAACTGTTGTGATTTAAACTCATATAGGTACATAATGTCTCAAAAGTTATTACACCAAAAACAATGGTTATACAAAGTAACTGTCGTTGTCTTCATTAAATAATAATATCTTTATTAAATAATAAACGCCTAACTAAATAACATCTTCGAATATAACCTGCAACCTCACAGGGATATAAATACGCTACGGGGTCAGATAATTTAATAGTCGAATAACTTTGGGACTGTTCTTATTCCAACATTTTTTTGTCATTCCCGTGTCATTCTGTATCAGGTAACCAAGTGGTGTTCAGAAGCAGGTGATGGTGTGAGCGTGGAGTACTTGCAACGAGATCCGTCCATAACTCCTACAGTCCTGGACGATTCTAACCTCTATTGGAAGGCTTTTAAGGGCGCTGCTGATACTCTGTAAGTTTTAACAACCTGTTACATTTGTTACACAAAGTAATAAGCCCCGCACTGGGTTGACAACAACAGCAAGTATTTTATTTGTACCACTAGAATCAAACCTGCAATCTTTTGCGTCTCAGGACATAAATGCCACTCCTCCACAGAAGTTGGAGATCAACTACCGTTTTACTTTATACTCCGAGATAGTACCCAAGTAGTATTTGAAGTTCTACAGCATTTAACTAATGGTCCAAAGTATAGCTGTTTATAAGCTCTATAGCATTCTATGCTAGCATGCATGAAAAGTATATATATAGCATCCATTCATAGCTTATATACAGCATGCATGCTATGCATAGCATGCACCAATTATTTAGTTCACAAAAGGTACACGGTAGCAGAATAGTATATCAGCAATGGTAGTTTCAGAGAAAACAGGAGGTATCAACTGATAGAGAAGCTGATCGACAGCATTATACTCGTATAAGATTCCGTAGTTCTTCATACAGAGAAGAGAGCTTGACAGGCTGTGTACATGCAAGCAAATATCTAATAACACAGATAAAAACTGAGAAACTTATGGTGTCCTCTGATTTGAAAGCTCGTTCGTCTACATCAGTCATCAAATTCACACCTGTCTTTCGATCTCTTCGATTACCTACTTAAGATATTTATTTATTCCTCGACATTTTTACAGAAACCTTACCCTAAAACCACGCACCTTCCCTGGTGGAACCGACAGTCGCTACCTCCGCGAGAAGGGAATCCCAGCACTCGGCTTCTCTCCAATGTCCAATACAGTGCCTGGTCTACACGAGCATGATGAGAGACTTAGCGTGGACGTGTTCCTACGAGGAATCCAGATCTACGAGGCTTTGGTGCCTGCTGTAGCTAATGTGTAGTGAAACCTCATTTGAAAGAATAAAACAACTGTACACAACCTCTTTTATTATTGTTGGTCAACCTTTTTCCCTCCGATCTAAGTATGCAACCTCTTTTGTTGTTCTTCTGCTCAAACTACAGAAATATAAACTTTAGGCACCCCGCGCAGCTCGGGTGATATTATTTTGTAGCAATAAGAAAGCGGCGGCAGCGCCAATATAAAATATGTTCCTTCCTTTCCATCGTAGAACAAGCAAGTTTGATTATTTTCTAAAAAAAGTAATAATGGCAAGATGATTGTTACAAAGTGAAGAATGGATAACGGAGGAAAGGGCCGAGCAAAATCAGAAGTGCCTCAGAAACTTGTGCCTTCGCGAAGTCTATATCGTAGGTAGCGCTAACGTTCGTAGCTAAAGACAAAAACGAGGAAAGCAATGTGGTTGAACAGAAATCATAAAATTAATCGACGACCGATTTGACGCAGAAGGGTTCGATTCCCGCCCTGGTTGAAAGTTTGTACGGCCTGCAAATCTTTTTTCTGTGTATTATATGTACGTAATAAATAAAGTCCGAGTCTGATTTGCGCACGAAAGGTTCCGTATCATTATCTATAAAAACGGTGCAGTGAAGTGATGGTACCTTTCGGGTACGGAACCCTAAGGCCTTGTTTACGAATACGCGAGGCATGCAGCGGCACGTGCGGCGTCGCGTCGAGCGGTGCATTGAACGTTTTGCACAGTTCCGCACGCGTAAACACAAACATATCGCAATGTACAGTGATGTTTATGGAGAGGCGGGGCGTGCAGAGTGACGGTGGCCGCCGCGTGCGAGGCGTCAAATCAATAAGATTCACTAGAGTCTGTTCAAAAAGAGAAGACTCTTGGGAATTGAGGGCGCTCGTGTGCGAATTGGCAACTTTTGTTGCATTGACAACACTGCTCTTTCATTGCAGTAGGTACGACTAAAAGTGTTGGTTGACGGTAACGCCACGACTCTTCTGTTTTTGAACTGATTCTATCTATGTCAGTCATTTAGTACTCATAACACAAGTTCTGCTTATCGTATGTGTATTGTCTAGAAATATTTATTTATTGTAATCTCATCTCGTTCAAAACACGGCAACGGTGGTCTTTTCATTTTCCTACAGGTTTATTGACAAAGTTTTCATCTTTACCGAGCCCGTGTTTCATACCACGTTTATTATGAATGCGGAGAGTTTAAAGTAGGTAAGAAGTCGAAGTTTAGATGGGTAGTGAATACTGCCACCCGGTTTTATTTTATCTCTTCTCTGGAAATTTCTGGAAAATAGGGTTCTCACTTCAAAATTATTAACATATTTTAACATGTTCTTCTCTTTATGTCCAATTCTGTCGCGAAATAAAATAGTGGGTGCTGAATTAATGCTATAAATTTGCTAACCAAGCTGCCGTAAGGCGCTAAGTGAATGAAATTGCTTTATCATAGATCAAAGTAGTTTAGTACGCAACAGGTAATGGATCGCAAACTACAGAGCGGAAGTTTAGTGCACCTTCGAGGCATAATATAGGTATTTACGATAGAGCTGTATGTCAATAAATAATGTTCTAGGTAGCCTATAAAACTGAAGAAAGCCTATAATGCTGAGAGCGTATAAAACTGAACTAATGGGGTAATAGTTTGCATCACTCTTACTTGGAAAGTAGGTATGAAGTAGCCTGATAAGCGTGATGAAAGTAATACTTTTCATCCCCAGGGGGTCAAGTAAACGGCTTATAAGGCTTAAAATGATAATTAACAGTTCAATTATTAGTGATATGGATCAGTTGAGCTAGCTGTAGATTGTTTACACTTCCGGCTGTTGATATGAATCAGTTGTTTTTATAATATATATTATAATAAATATATATAAATAAATATAATTAGCTTAGCTTTTTATATCTTATTTATTTATAATTTCCTTTTTATATCTTATGTATTCGTAATGAAAAGAACAGTGTTTATCGGTGTGGATTGTCCAGCATAATTTTTTTATAAATTTAATTTCAACATTTAACGCATTTACTGCCAAGTGTAAACGTTCATTCAGCAACGGTGCGACTGTGGTTGTTTTTGAATACGGCTCCAACATTTTCATGACATTTGGCATTCTAAGTTAAAAAGTTGAATTCCAAACATTATTGGTGCAAGCGTGAAAAGCTTCGCAACTGGTATACCTAGCATGCTTTCAGATTGTTAACTATGCAAATTGCAACAAAAGGCAAACCGATATTTGTTAGTAGTAAAGTGTAATTGATTCCAATGTTTAGCGGTGCCAGGCACCGTCCAATGCGGGGATAAAGCCGTCATTAAATAACTAGGGCCTTCAAAAGCCGCCCTGTTTCGCAATGCGTAGAAATGACTGCTCCGCGTTGGGCGCCAAAATGAGCATTTGGCGCCCAACATGGGGCATTTCAAAAAAGTCTCGTTTTCTATTTTTGGTGTTTGGAATTATTTTTGAGAATGACATTTTTGTTTGATTGTACCTAGGTAACATGCTATATGTAGGTATTTAAATGAATTATATTATAATCGTTGGATCGCAAGGAGTGAAAGGGGAAAATATTTCTCTTTACTTACCTCAGAAATTGCTGAAAATAAATAATTAATAATATAATATTAAAATTATTATGAATTTCTGATTGTTTCATTCTCGAAATAGAAAATTTAAATTATAATTGAAATTAAATCATGTATATATCTAGTGAATATAGCGAAAAATAATGTTTATACTTTAAAAAGTCAGCGGGGTGGTTTACTTAAGTCAATGGGTGAAAATTCCCATCCACGCCATTGACTAGAGTAATGGGGCAGATGGGAATTTTTATTCCCATATGGGGAGTTAATGGGTTGGTAGGGAATATATGAAGTAAGGGTGTCAAAATTGTACTCTGTTCTATTGTATATTTACTGCATTATTTATCCCACTTAAATGATAGGTAACTATGCGTTAGATAATTACCTATGTTTATTCCTGAAGGAACCATTAAGTCTTTTAATTAATAGCAATATTTCGACCGAATAACGAAACCCTGTATTTGTTTAATGGGAAAATATTTACCCGAGCAGGTGCTTACGTGAGAAATGATTTACCGCAGTGGGCATTATCCAAGCGGGGAGATTTACGACATTCTTCGCGCCTAATGGTCCTTTGTGTTGCCAGTTTAGCCGGGCTCCCTGGAGCGAGGGTGTTGGTGACCGTTATAAAACGGACGTCAAGCATTTTCAATCTAAAGTGATGTATATAACTGGTTTCCGAATAATCGTCTTTTGAGAAAATAGGTTTACCTATATCCTTATCCAGGTAAACCTCTTTTCTCACGGAATAAATTGAAATAGCAGTTTTATTAAATCCACTCGGCATTATCTGGAGTATATCGGTATTGGTAATAGGCACGCAAAAATTCATATAAAAAACACCCATATTAGCTTCAGGAATATAAAAAAAATGGTTCACTTCCATCAGAAAACAAATAAATACTGAAGTGCACTATAAAATCTACTATGGAAAGAACCTTAATATCCACATTATTTTATAAGCAGCATCTACGAAAACTCCCACTCTGTAGCGCTGCATTTCATCGCATGCGGCTTCCGTGAACGACTTTGAATTAAATATCAACAGCAATCGATTCGTCGGCAGCTGGTGCAACCACACTTTGGGACACAGATAAATAAGTTAAAAAATCTGTGGCTGTCTTAAGAGTGTACCATAATCAATTAACTGCAAAATTGTACTTCAAAATCGTTATATATCTCAGAATTTGTGAAAGCGACCACCTTCATATTTAGGGAAATGTTGCTTCGTTCTTGTATCTTGAATTACGTGTTAAATACGATTGGTGAAAGTTTTGGCGTAATTAAAAAAAAAAGAGGTTTTGTACACCTTTTGCTATATTTATCTTAGGAACAGCACACTATTTTTGTTCGGTTTTTGTTTTGGTAAGAAACCTAGAAGTATTTCTTTAGTTATGTGTTAAAATTTTTTGATTGGTTGTTTACATTATCATTACTTGTAAATAGGTAAAAACAGTTTTGGCGCATAGAAAATTCGATACACGTGTCTGCTCTGTACTTCTCACTCGCGAGAAAACCATATCTTGTCATTCCGCTTCGAAATCCATATCGTAGCGGCGTTATTGGACACTTTATTTATTATTGCTTACTTTATCTATTTGTAAGTTGTGCTGAAGATATTACTTAAGAGTGTGATAGATTTAGAGGCTTTACCTACCTAGACAATTATCTTATTTTGATAGAACCATAAAATTACCTACCTTACGACGCAACCTAACAATTTGGGGGTAGAAAATAATGAAATCAGAAGTCAGAATTCAATAACTTTATTTCTTTAGGTTGACCGATAAACACAAATGTACAAATAGAAACAAGGTGTTATTGAGATTCTGTTCACTTCAATCTTTTGTCCACTAGTGGAAGAAGTAAACAAGAAACCACTAGCAAGTATATAAAACCTTATTATTAAAGACATACTTACATAATAAGATAGCCTTAAAATAGAACCTTCAATACCTAATAATAATTGTTATGCTTAAATCATCTAGGTAAGACATTTCTTAGTGATCTATTGTTCTGTGGACACATCTAAATAGATAGGGGTTTTATAATTTACCACATAAGTATTACGTACCATAACAGATGTTTCTCGTTCTGTCGCTGACCAAAAAGTGGCGTGTTCAGGCCCTACAGGTCTTATTAATATCACCTCACAACAACTAAAATCCTCGTCACGAAACTGTGTCGTTAGTCCACCGCTTCTCGGCGGTTGGCATAACATTTTACTTCTAATTAATAATTATTTTGTATAATCTTATAAAATATCTATATCAAATGTTCTTAAATATAAGTGAATAATTTAGAATACACAGCAACAAGAATATAATGCAATATGAAATACCTAACTCAATAATGAAGCTGATTTGTATTGCAATTTGAATTGGAGCGGGAAAGCAAACAGGAAATATCAAGCCTGTCACATTTTATAATTGAATATCTATTGAAACCATATTATTTATCACTTAAAAAAATTACAATATCTTACAAGTGCATAAGAGCGTTGATGCGCTAACCTGTCTTACTTTTCATACAAACGCTCCTACGTGATTATAGCGTTGTAACAGTTCTTGCCATGAAACGTTTAACGTATAAGGTATCTTGTGCACTCTAGGTTTATATTACAACAAAAAATCCAAATTTGGAGAAACAATTCAGTATACGCCTCCAAAAATCTGCTTTTGAAATTTCCTCACAATATTTTTCCTTTTGCCGACTACCCATGAGCGGCCGCGAGTGAGCGGCGAAAGTAACCGAATGCCAACCAAGCGACAAATAAAATACTTACGTCACAAACATATCAAACACAAAAAAGGTACAATGGGCGGCCTTACATTTTCAAATTAAAAAAAAACTAAACAACAAACATGTGAATCTCAACCCTGAATAACTACAAGAAGCTTTTTCCTTCGTTTCGGCAGTGAATGGATAATGCAAGCTCTCTTCCGTACTCTGAATGGTTAATGTTTCTCGGCAATGGTTCTACGTGCTGACTCCGATATAAGCTGGTAACACTTTAGTGTAAGTAAGACGGCATTCTGCATTGCACATAACAGCACGAAACTGTTAAGTGCTAAAAAAGCATTAACCCTGTGGTGGGATTATTCAACCTCTATTGTATTGAGGTTGAATAATCCCACCACAGGGTAAACCTTAACAGCCCATATTGCTCCACTCCTGGACGCAGGCCTCCCCTGAAGAGCACTTTAATGGCGTATGTCAGCGGGGTAAAGCCCATTATCCCACGCTGGGCATGTGGGTTGGGATTGCAGTTTGGTGACAGAATTGTTCGGCAGGAGGCGCTGCTGCCCGCCCCCGGTGGATATCCCTTAAGTAGGTATAGTCCTACTCTCTAGTACTCTGTACCTATAAAATCATAATTTCCTTTGGCCAGCCTTTGAAATATGTGCCCATTGTTAGTCTCTGGGCGGCCGTACAAGCCGAACACCTGTGACCGCCCGCGCCCGCAAACCGATTGCGATATATTCTGATCGAATGGACAGAGGTTGTCAATTCATCAATAACTAGCCATACCTACACGGATTTGCCCATCGGATCTGTCTAATAGACGTGCTTGGCAGGCAAAACTGCTGGTGTATGGTGAAAACAGACACGGATTTGCCTCCCATCTGTCTGCCCGCTGCCCGTGGTCTAATTCACCGGTTCGGGCACTGGGCAGGTAGATCCGAGATTAAAGATTAAAGATGTTTATTTGCCAGAATATACATATGTTACAAATGTAGGTCTTAAAACTATATACGTCCAGTTATATTCTACCTATCATAGCATGCAAATATAAATTTTCAATTACACAATACTACATTGCAAATATTATTTCTACATTACAAATACAAAACTGGAATGTCATTTTCTAAATTTACCATGTTAACCTAACGTATGTAACCTTCAATTATCAATGTTGTGTCATTAGTAGGTATATAGAACGGCACCAACTGTGCGTGTGTGATAATGATTGCTTCGAAAAAGACATTTTTACAGACAACCGTATGTACCTACTGGAATCACGATTTGAACTGATGCCCGAACTCGTGTGTGTGTGTGTTGTTTACTTTTTTTTTATTTATCACATTCTACACGCTCTGTGTTGCAAGCGTTAAATCGACACTTATCTGTACATCGATTTTTTAGACACAGAACAAAAGAACTTCATAAACATCAAAAATTCGTATCGCTATTAAAACGATGCGCCATGATTGCGCTTACTATTATATCCTGATTAAAATCGAACTGCCAGCTGCATGTGACTGCACAGCTGAAACTCGAGGCCATTGCGAAGTGGAGAACAACTGCCGACAGCAAGTTTACCTACTTGTGCCGTACATGCGGAGAATTTTAAGTGTTTAGTGCTCGAGTGTGTTACTTTGTGAATGGTAAAGTTAGGGAACAAGTGGTAATATATGGGTAGGGAATCGGTAGGCAGCGAGACAGGGCACATTACATTTTAAAGTAAAGCTTACGTGAAGACCACAATCGTATTTCCTTTGCCTGTGTCAACTGCAAAGTGAAAGTAACTGGCTACTGCTTTCGGTAAGTCGATAGATTTTTCAACTTTAAACTATGATTACAGAAATATCCTACAGTTTTCCTTATATTTTGCTTCACAGCAGGTACTTTTAAACAAAAAAAAGTATCGCATATTAGGGAAGTATAATTTATTTCTATATTATACTACCCTAATATGCTAATATTTCTATATAAAAAAAGTTTATAGAAAAAAAACCAATCAAATAATAAGAACTGTTTGAAAATAAATGGATTCTCGCATAATTCAATTCATCAATTCGAATCTTTACATTATATTTAAGATGCATTACAATTTCCATCAAAAAATTTTGCTTGGCAATGCTCCTATGCGGTCTACGAAATATCTGCTACGAACTATCGTAGCAGATCTACGATATTTATTTGTAGCAGTACGCCGTAGACCTCTATGGCGTAGCCTATCGTAATAGTGGATACAAAAATATCTAACATAACATAGGACTCAAATGGATATTAAAGATATTATAATCATATATTTTTATAAGATAAATTTACCAAAACTAGGTGAAAACCTGTGTTTCAGGCAAAAAAGAAATGACAAAAAAAATTAAATCATATGTATAGGGACTAGTTAGATTAGATAATATCTAATCTAACGGACCTAGTACACATCGAAGGTGCAGCCGATCATATACAAATGTTCCTGTTATAAATAGATAAATATTTTTTTTGCCATCAAAGTTGTTATTTTTCATCAACTTGTATCATGTAAATAATAGATAATAGAGCCACGAAATATTTTCATTCTCCGATAAATATAAAGTGTAGTACCTAGTGAAGGTATGAATTACCAAATTATTGTTATTATTTATCTAAAATAAAAGATTTATTTTATTTTGCTTTATTCGGAGAACAAACAGTTTTACACACTTTAGAAATAAACTTAGATACTAACTTTTAACAATTTATATGTCCTCATTGTCATGTCATGTCGTATTTTAGATGTACGAGAATCATCAATCAAATCATAGTTTATTCATGAATAATAATTTCGTTCTTATTATTTGGCAAAAGCTTCAATCATCCCACTAATATTATAAACGCCAAAGTTTGTCAACATGTAGGTACATATGTACGTTTTTCACGCAAAAATCACTTAACGGATCGAACTGAAATTTTGCATAGGTAGTTCTAGGCATGTAATAACACATAGGCTTTTTATCCCATAAATCAGTTCCCGTGGGATAAGCGTGCGAAGCCACGGGGCGCAGTACCCATATAAATACTTACCTACTCCGTAAACAAGAAAATTGAATCTAGATTTCCTCTATTGGCTGACACGGACATTGACAGGCAAGAAACACTTCTATTGACTCAAGACTTGGTAGGAAATTGATATTTTTTGCTTGAGAACGGCTTCAAAACGTTGAACTCAATACACTTCTATTTTGTTGTTTGTATAAACTTACTAACGTGTATGTTACAATGCTACCGACTGAAAATGTTTTCTAACTTTAAGGATTTGTTAACGTATTAACGATTTATATTAACAGATTTGCGATAAAACCAGAAAAATAAATCTTTGATACTGAAAGTTTTGTAATTTTACTATATTTATCGTTTAAAGAACTTTTAAAATTGTATTTATTATTTTTTTGCTTGATCGGAAAGCAAGCGAAATCTATATCCAATTTGAAAAAAAAAACAGAAATATTTACCGATACCATGTTTAGACATAAACTACAACATTATAAATGACAACGCGAAAAATACTGAATGAATCGGGCTGAAATTATGCACACATAAAGATCTGAACTTAAAATATTATAATATATATACATATAGGCTACTTTAATAAAAAAAAAAACTCGTGTAAAGCTGCGGGCAGAAACTTGGTACACTCTCTCACGCCAAAACCTCTTTTACCTCCTCTTTACGCCAAAACTACTAAACTGATCAGGCTGAAATTTTTCCTACAGGTATGTCTAATCCTGAAATAAAACATAAGCTACTTTTTATCCCATAAATCAGTTCCCGTGGTATAGAAATCACCTTTAAACGTTTTCATAGAAAACACGCGTGCAAAGCCGCGAAGAGCAGCAAGTCTTGAATAAATATTGGTGTTTGAGTGACGAGGTACATACAACAATAGGGTATCGTGCCTGAATCACTTCCGTGTCGTCACAACATAACGAAATGCTACAATAAACATGTTAACGTTTTCATGGATGTCGCGTTTCGAACCACAAGCCACGCAAGAAATACTATACTAATACATAATGATATATAGATATAATTATACTGATAGGAGTGAATATGTGTATAGTAATATGTACTTTTAAGTGAATTGGTGTATAATAACTTTGCTATTTAAACGAACATCCAAACTTTAGTGCGAGAATGGTAGGATCTTTATTTCTGTGCCGTCTAAAATCAAATATGACAATAAAAAATCTAAATCAATTAAGTAATTTTATTTCTTGATGCTCACAAAACAAGCTTAAAGAAAAGTTAAATATTAAACGAAATTAGTATCAAGTTAAATTAAAACAGTCAAAATTATTGTCGAATAAGAAATAAAGCCATAATTATATGTATTAGTACATAATGTGCTTAGACTTTCTATGCAGCTGACCTATTGTAAGTATTTTTTTGTCATTTTATAACTTAGTCCCGTAAAGCACTGGTTTCAAGAGGGCTTAAAAGTAGCTGACACAAAATTTGTAGGTTCTTCATAAAAGGTGTTGGTAGAGAGAGGCCCAAGGATCACTAAGGATCGAGAGGTCGAGGATAAATCAGTATTATAGTAGATATTGTAGAATGGTAGAGCCTTAACTTTATCTTTATCAGTAAATGACACCATTTTTTTAGCGACTTCAAAAATGAAGGCGGCTCTCAATTAGACTGTTTGTTTTTGTTTGTTACCTCATAACTTTTAACTGGGTGGTCCAATCTTCATGGTTCTTTTTTTAGTTGAAAGCTGATGCTTACCGTGTGGTCCCATTTTGGTCAAAAACTTGAAAAAACTATATAATTGAAGTCGGCTTATAGTTTTTTATTTTATAAAAAGATGTATAAATTTAATTAAGGCCAAGTTGACGGTTGACATTGTCTAAGCGCCAGGTTATTATAATACTAACTTCATTGATTGCGGCCTTTTTTTGGTTCACTGACTGTAGGTACAAAAATATTTCCGTGATTTATTTATTTATTTATTACACAAAATCCTAATAAAATCAAAATTGACCTTGTTTCACCAGCAGGCTTATGGAGGTTTCTTTACTCTCTGGGTATCGGTAAGCAGAGAATTCACAATGAAACTCTAAATACTAATATTGACGCTCTAAACAAACACTTCACTACTCGAGATAAAATAGATCCTCACCTTAAAACCCTAGCTCTGTCTGATATCCTAAATATAGCTCTTCCACAGAACGATCCCTTCTCCTTTACCACGGTTAGTGAGGATAGAATTGGAAAGACTTTTCTCTCATTCAAGTCTAATGCAGTCGGCTGTGATAACATTGGTCGCATCATGTTTTCCAATATCCTCAAGCAACTACTCCCCACTTTTACTCATATTATCAACTACTCTCTTATGTCCTCTCAATTTCCAGACCAATGGCGCAAGGCACATGTGATACCCCTTCCCAAAATCCCAAACCCTGTTCTACCCAATCAATATCGTCCAATCTCAATTCTCCCCTTCCTCTCAAAAGTTGTTGAAGCCGTTGTCCATACTCAGGTAATGGAGTATCTCTCTAATAGTAGTTTTATTAATCCCTTCCAATCTGGGTTTAGAAAAGGTCATAGCACCACTTCAGCACTTCTAAACGTCACGGAGGATATTCGGAAAAACATGGAAAACTCTTACGTCACACTACTTGTCTTAGTTGACTTCAGCAGCGCCTTTGACGCTGTAGACCACGATCTTCTACTCTCACTTCTTCCCCGATTAAATTTTTCTCCTTCCGTTGTCCGCTGGTTTGCCTCATTTCTGAGCAGCCGTCAACAAAGGATCCGGAATGGCGCTGATTTCTCGGCTTGGCTGGAGATCGTAGCGGGCGTACCACAGGGCGGAATTCTCTCGCCACTTCTTTTCTCACTCTTTATTAACCTCCTTTCCCACAACCTTCTTTGTCATTACCATATGTACGCCGATGATCTCCAGCTCTACCACTCTTCCTCGGCTGATAATTTAGACGATGCTATTAAGTTCCTCAATGGTGAGCTTGAGAAACTCTCAACCTGGTCCACTCGTTTCGGCATTAAGGTCAACCCTAACAAATGCCAGGCTATTTTGATCGGAAGCTCACGTCAAGTGGCTAAACTAGATGGTAAAAACATAGTCTCTCTACGATACAACGGGAACGATATTCCTCTCTCCCCCACTGTTAAAAATCTGGGTGTCATTTTTGATAGAAAGCTCAGTTGGATTCCCCACATAAAAGAGATCTCCAGAAAATTCTATGCCTCAATACACTCGCTTCTGCGTCTTAAGAACTTCCTCCCAATTCCTACTAAAATTACCCTCGTAAACTCTCTCCTCGTTCCAATTATCGACTATGCCGACGTTGTCTTCCTCGATCTTAATGAGAATCTCCTCAATAAACTAGACCGTCTACTAAATACATGTATCCGGTTCGTCTACAATCTTCGCAAGTATGATCATGTAAGCAAATACCGAGCTATGCTCAAATGGTTACCTATCCGTGAACGAAGAAAACTAAGGATCCTTTGTCTACTGTTTTCCGTCTTAAAAGACCCTTCAGGTCCCCTTTACTTAAAGGATCGCTTCAATTTCCTGGCAGATGAACACAGTAGAAATCTCCGCTCCTCCGATAATCTTCTGCTATCTATACCTGTGCATAACACCTCCTTCTTTGGAAATTCTTTCTCTGTAGAGGCAGTGCGGTTGTGGAATGACTTGCCTCTGGACATTCGTAACGCAAAAACACGTGATGCATTTAAGCAAATGGTGCGCAGGCTTTTTCTTAAGAGGTTATACAAATAGTTAAGTCGGATTAAATTTTTGTTATTAGTAACTAATACTATAACTTATGCTTTGGTAGGTATATACAATTATTTTTATGAATAGGTAATGTGTAAAACTTAAATTAGCACGCCAACCCCCTGTAAAAACAATGTTTCTGGTTGGCAGGTAGAAAATGCCTCGGCATTAAGCCCACCCTTTGTACTTCAGTGCAATAAAGTGTTTAAATAAATAAATAAATAAAATCCACAGCTCTCTTAAATAAAATTAACTTAACTTAAGAATATCACTTACAGCCAATAACGGATTCACATTTTATAAAAAAAAACTAAAGAAGACAGTCACCAATGTTGTCGGAATTATATTGATATACTCGTAAGACCAAATAAAAAGATCTATCAATGGATCTTTCTTTACAAAGGATTTTAGTGCACCACCCTTTGGTGGTTCTAAAAAATCTATAAAAATCCACATTGCACAAAGTCATAAATGAAATGGACCTAAAGGTTCAAAAAGATTCATCAATGGATCTTTGCAATGGATTTTAGTGGACCTAGGCACCTGCGGAGGTCGGAAAGGCCGCTGTAGTCGATATCGGAAACTTTTGACAACTCAAAATAGCGTTCTCAAGTTCTGTCGGTATAGAATTCAAATTTGAATATGATGATTTCGCTTCGCAAATGAAATAAATAAATTAAAATACCCCTACTGAAGTAGTTCAGGTACAAAATAGGCACATGTACTATATATGTATATCAAGCTGTTTATATATTAAAAAAAATGACTTGTCTAAGTGCTTATTTTGTAAGTCTAAAGAAATAAACGATTGGACTCTGACTCTGACTCATATGTATAAGTAGTAGGCTGACAAACCGGTAACGCCTAGTCACGTAAAAGTTGCAGGCTAACTTTGGTTCCAAGCCTGGTTTGGCAGATCGCCGCAGAGATTTAACTGATTTAAGACAAACTTTAACGTTGGCGGAATCTGAAATTCCAAGTACTCTTTCTGAATTTCTGCTGGACAGTGGGATCGGAGAGGTAAGTCCGGTTGACGATAGTATCGGAACGTGATCGGTTACACCAAAGACTGTTCTAACTATAGAACAATGATGAAGCATAACCGTTCCCGCTCCACTCCACTAAGAAGACACCCTTTTCACAATATCATTATAAATTATACTACACCAGCTCAGTAAGTTGCTTATTCCTCAGCAGCCTTATTGTCTAATTTGAAGTCCCTCCCAGACCAGTCGTAAACGAATTTCCTCGATGTCAGCCATATCGAAACAATAATAAAAAAGAAACATATGTAAATCACACGTATTTGAGTTTACAATTTGAATTTACTCGAGTGTTTTTATCGATTCTAAAACAATGAATGTCTTCGAAGGTATAATTATAAGCACTAGGTATGTAAAACCTGGGACAAAGTGCGATTCCTAGCAGGAATTGATTGAGCACGTTTTCGCCTTGGTGTACAATGTACAGTACAATATACAGTATATATATATATATATATACAATATACAATATACAATACACAGTCCTCTTTCTAGTGTCACTACCTTGTGGAATAAAAATCCACGCTTTAACATTCAAAAGCTACAAAATCATAAATACCTACGTGATTTACGTCGAAGCAAAACTTTTTGTAAAGTTGGGGTTGCGTGTATAAAAATAACAAAGCCACATTAAGCTGTCCAATTATGAAACGTTTTGTGTCAAAGGAAACAAAACTCATAGAAACAAAGAAATAATATACTAACCTAAAACCCAAAGCTTAAAGTTAAATCGCATGCAACTTTTGCCGTTGCATTTAAATACTTTTGTAGGAATAAGAATGTGAGTTTCAACGTATATCATAGGTAATAAATGCTCGGCGTGCGGAGCTCGGAGTGGCAACATTTTTGGTGGTGGGTCTCTGCCGTTGTTGTTTCACGCTCTCAAGATCGAGTGGTGTGGTGTCCAGATGATGTCTCGTGGAGAGACGAAACTAGTTGACGACTTACTTTGATAAATGTTCTTTCATTTTGTATAAATGTATAATTTTGTATAAGATGTTAGATTTTATCGCAGAAGGTTTTTTCGCGGAATTGTTACCTACTCAATATTTTCATATGTATCATTTAACTATCTTAGTTAAAAAGGGGAGATGTAGTACTATATTCTCATTGGAAGACTCTAGTTAGATGGCCGAAAAAATTGCAAAGCCGCCGGTAGATCTACATATTAAATGAATAGGTAGGTAATAAAATTTCAATTCGTTACAGGTAAAATTATATCAACATGCAACTGGACGCAAAATTGGACGAGAATTCAATGCCAAATGTCCACGTAAATATTAACGAGCGGCAAAAAGTCTTTTACGAAAACTGATAGCAAACGCTTGTGTCATTGTACTGCATTGCATGCAACGTAACTTTGAACAATTTGTAGGTGTTTTTTTAAATGCGGCAAAATAATTCTGCTTCATTTTTCAGTTTATCTCGAAACACTACTGCAGTTGTGAAATGTATTAGGTGACTTAAAAACAAGGAGAAGGTTCTCAATTCGATTTATATGTTTTGACTGGGAGTAGCCCACGCCCACGCCCACGCCCACGCCCAAGCCCACGACCACGCCCACGCCCATTTTGTGTTTTTTTTTTAACCGACATAAAAAAGGTAAAATGTTCTTGTATCCAAAATATCACTATAGTTTTTTTTTATATTTGGGTTGCAGTAATAATAATCAGAAAATCAATAAAAATGAAAATAATAAATCTAAATTATCAACGACGGTTGCGGGTTTGATTCCCGCCTCGGGACAAAGTTTTGTACGATCTGCAGATATTTATTCAGGGCCTTCTGGATGTTTTCTATGTATAATTAATAAGAAAAATCCATCCATGTGTATTGCATCAACTATATCGTTATCTAGTAACCATAACACAAGCTCTGCTTAGCTTAAGGTTTGATAATGCTGTGTGAATTTTCCATTATTTAATTTTTACTTGAATTTAAAATAATTATATTATATTATATAATACAAAATAATTCATACAAGATTTTGGTACAAAATTTGTAAGGTGCAGAATTTTCACGTTCGCACTAATTTCGACTGTGAACTCTCGACTGTAACGAATATAACAACGCTCGTTATGGCCGCCAAAGCAATTGCAAGGTGGCCTAGAAAGTAGAGTGGTTTTTCAAATATTTTTGTTGCAAAAGCGTAGATAATAAACCGACTTCAAAAAAAGCAGGAGGTTCTTAATTAGACTGTTTATTTTTATCTATTACACCGGTCTACAGCATTTTTGTGCATGGGATATGAATGCCTTATTTTAATTGATTTTATAGCGAGTAACAAGAATAAGAACAAAAAATCGTTTTGTATTTGCTTTTATGTGTGAAAAATGCAAAAAACCAACTCTATAAAAATACATAGAACTTGTACACGGAAATGATTTATTAAAAGATAACGAACATCCATTTATGACTATTTGTCTTAAACTAGCGTTCAAATGTTTAAAAATGAACAGTTTTGCTTTTCCTGTCATGTTCAACAGAAGTTTCTCTTATCAACCCCCAAATATAATCCACCATCATGCTTTCAGTATACTGGCCTTAGTAACGTCGCTCACACTACCATCCGCCCTCTTACTTCTGTTTCGACGGCTACAGTGCGCAAAGTGTTTTGTACTGTGTAAGTGGCAAATAAATGATTGTCTATGTCTATGTCAAAGACCGTCATTAATTGGGCGGAAAATCAAAAATGGTCAAATCGCTATAACTTTTTTAAAAGCAAATATTTTCGATATCCAATCGCATTTCTAAAAATATTTTTGCGTATATAATCGGAATATAATAAGTAAAACCCATGCACAATAAAAAAAATTTTTTTTGTTGACCTGTGTTATGTTTGTTACCGAACTTTTGACTGGGTGATCCGACTTTGATGATTCTTTTTTTATTTGAAAGCTGGTGCTTCCCGTGTGGTCCCATTTCAATTGAGTCCAGTTCCATAATAAAACCATATAATTGAAGTCGGTTTATAGATTTTTAAAACAAACTGAGTTATAGCTTTAATTCAAAACTCAAATCACAAAAATTTACAAAGTCGTTCAGTAAACTACTAAATACGCCCCGCGGCTTCGCACGCGTTGTTCCTATGTCAACATTTAAAGGCAAATATTTCTATCCGACGGGAACTTTTTGATGGCAGGATTAGAATTACTAAGATGCAAAATTGCAACCCGATCCGTTCAGTAGTTTTGACGTGAAGCGATAACAAACATCCATCCAATCTTTCGCATTTATAATATAAATATAAATGTAAAATATAAGTGTGATTTGATTTTGCAGAATAATGCAAAATTACTTAGCCAATGTAAAAGCCTCAATATTTTTGTTTTATAGTTCTTATAATAACCTAGCCCTAGGCTCATAATTATTCAACGATTCTATGATTTATTTTGGTCCGAAAGCTTCATTATATGGCAAATCACTCATAAATTAGCTTGAATATTATTTTGTCAACATTGTCTTCGGCTGCTTTTAATCACAAAGCACCTTCCATTTACTATCTTCATTATTTTACGGCAATAATTTATCAAAGCAGAAATACCCTGCGAACTGAAATTTAACCGATATTTTACTGTCTTTGTCAGTTCAGACTATGTTAGAGTGCACTCGCGAGCGATATTGAATTCGAACTCAGCTTTGCAGTGCCCTTCCAGGGTGCATGTACCCAGATACATCTAATCATTCACTTTGACATAAGAATTTATTTATTTATTTATTTAATAAGGGCAACCAACTAGAAGTAACACAAGATATCACAAAATTATTACCGTAAAACTTAAAACTAGTGCACTCTAAATTACAGGTAGCCACAACATGCGCAACAAAACAAGGCAACTCAACTAAACAGCTAATCGTAAATTATAATAAATGGTTAAATCAAAGTGGTTTATACATTATTTTTATAGGCACAAGCAGGTACCAGAATTAATCCATCTTCGTACATAGTCCGCTTGCTTTAGCAGGAAGAAGGTATAATTAATATTTTAAGAAAATTTATAACAACTTATTCGTCAATACTTATATTATAACGAGAAAAGATTTGATTGTTTGTTTTGGCTTCGAAACTACTGGACCAATTTAAAAAAATCGCTCTTCATTAAAAAACCTAATTATTTTTTATAAATTGACAAAAGTGAAAACTAAATAATTTAAAATAAAATAAACTTCTGAAGCACTTTAGTTTTCGCTGTGCAAAAGCGACAAATATTGATATCAACTTTATTTTAATCCGGGTAGAACGGACAGGGTGAATACGGAACTGGGTGACAACGGGCTGAACCCAAAATTAAGGACCCTCAGGTTCTCTACCTACTTCACCCATATCTTAAGGTATGGAGGAGGAATTTGACGAATCTATTTTAAGAAGGATTGTAGCTATGTAGGCAGATAGTACGGTAGGAAGGTAGTTAATTATAAATGCGTGTATTAAGATACCTACTCCGCATTAGCATTCCAGTGCATGAATATTCAGCGTTTCGCCGACTAAGACTAACTCGACTAACCGACTACCTACAAGCCTTTCCTCGTGTTTATAAACAACACTGGAATCAAGGTTAGACGGAACTTTATTTTCTTCGTCGTTAGTTGACACATTTTTTAACCGACTTCAAAAAAAGAAGGAGGTTATCAATTCGACTGTTATTTTTTATGTTTGTTAGTTACCTCAGAACTTTTGACTGGGTGGTCCGATCTTCATGATTCTCACACATTTTGAGGTCGACAGAGGTCAAAGTACTATATTATATACCTATCAAGAGTTTGCCATAAGCAATTTACTTAAAAATTGTACTTAAAAATCGTTATTTATCTCAGAATCTGTGAAAAGCTGCCAGCTTCATATTTAGGGAAATGTAACTTCGATCTTTTATCTTGAATTACGCGTCTTAAAAACACGATTGGTGAAAGTTTTTCTATTGGCTCTTTTTTTGAAAAATATAAGTTTTGCACACATTTTGCTATTTATCTCAGGAACAGCACGCCTTTTTTCTTCGGTTTTTGTTTTGGTAAGAAATTAACCATATTAACAAAAAATTCGGTACACGTTTTTGAGAAAACCATATCTTGTCATCCTGCTCAAAATTCATCTCGTTGCGGCGTTACGTTATTGCACACTCTTAAGGCTTTAATAGCGAACAAGATCGCCAATTTACTGATTTATGTTCATTTTAGAAAATTTTGAAACATTTTCCAAATAATCCACGTTTTAGTAACGTTTTTTCAGGCTTCGAGCATGCCTCGGCCGCCGGCCGGGAAATAATGAAAATGTCACGTGTCATAACGCCATAACAGATGGCGCTGTACCTCTCAGTTCCCGCGCTTTACGAGTGACTTTATTACGGACCCAGGGGTATCCAATACCGTTGTTTTTCAGCGCAACGGAGGACAAAGGTTAAACAAAGTTGCTGCATACATAACTGATCAACATAAACTTACATTCTATGGGAACGTTTTCTATCCCATGGGAAATAATTTATGGAATAATAACTAGAAGGTACTTGATTCTAGGATTATAAATAATTGTGAGCAAAATATCAGCCAATATTAGCGATGGTACATACAGAGTCGTTGAAAACATTGCGTCCCCGAGACGCTTCTGACTCCTGCTGCTATGAATTTCTCTAAACTCTGTCAAAAGAAACTTTGACTATGAAATACTTCATTCTGTATTTGAAAATCACTCGTCAACAATTAGAGAAATTCATAGTGGTGCATTATGACAAAAAAAGAGATACTTCAGACAGGACACAGGGCAGGGTATAGATTCAAAAAAGTTGATTTTATAACTCATACTTGGAAAGTAGGTCAGAAGTTGCCTGATACGCGGGATGAAAGTAAGATAAGGCTTTCTGGCCCTCGCTACGCTCGGGTGCTAATAGTTCGAGGGACTAAATAAGTTACTTTTACTCGATTTAAACACTCAACTTCAACCCTTGGGTAACAATGTACCATCGCCAAACGTAACGCCTATCCAGTTTGAAACTATTTTGCTTTGCGTTAAAAACAAAAACCGGGGTTGGCAACTAATCACTACACAGAAAAATCACCCTAATGGTGGACTATACTATTACTTACAATTGCGAATATGGATAAACTGGCTAAAACAACCCCAGCCAACTGATAATTACACACTTCCACCGTGTTTGATATCTCTCTAGTTTGTTATTGCTCTCAAACTAAACCTACTGAAACTCATTACCGACTCCCAGTGTTTCTTTCCTTAAGTAGTTTCTGAATATTGCAACTATGTTAGAAAACTTCTGCCGCAAGTTTTTGTAAGTATTCGATTTGAGTTTCTCGCAGGCCGAAAAAGCTTCATATTTGCCCCGAAAATGTTTCCCTAATAATAATTGGATGAAGGCACTTCTGGGAGGAACGCTTTATAAACAATATTGCTGTAGCTACTACAATATCTTCCAAACAAGATTAAACTCTTGGGTGTAGGTTGTTAGGTTACGTAGCGTCTTCGGTGTAGCGTTTTCCTGTGGCTTTGTCTGCATTTTCTTTTATATAGAGAAAATATCCACTGAGGGTTCAGTATTCAGTATTTAATACATTCACACAATCAGCTCCTGAAAGATTAGGGTCTATCTTTTAGTCACTATTTAGGGCTATCTTTTAGTCACTATTTACCTATTTAGGTTCCAAGATACAAGATTTTATTGCTAAATTTTAAATTTACATGTCAAATACATTAAATAAGATATTTACTGCTTATTTAATCAATAAGTCATATTTTTTGTTTGTAAGTTAACCTATGTATAAAATTTCAAGTAAGTATGATTTATTTATTTACTTAGATAATCTAATAATCGGTTATCTAAATTGCTACCGACTAAAAAATTACTTGCCTTCTTGTAACCTTGTAATTTTAACCCCTCAAGGGTAAACGTAAACTTGACACCTTCCTAAGCATTGAGATAATTACCCAGAGGATATCTTTATATTCTAAGGCTTGAGGCAACTCTCAACACGATAAAATTTAAATTCCGAGAAACCTTTTGATCGGTCCTTGAAATGTTAAATTCAAAGAATTTTGGGGACATCTTTGAACTTCATATTTAAGTATATTGATTTTTTTGATGGCTTTGATTGATTGATTTATGAATTTGTGTAGACTTAAAAAATATATAGGGTCTTATTCGGGCTTTATTGATTGGTAAGAAAAAAATTAGTAAGTATATTGAGGTCGTCGGTTATTTGGTCAAATTTGTCACGAAATGAATTGTAACCTACTAAAGTACTTAACCTTTAGTTACCTTATATATATCATAAGGTTCTGGTTAGAATGTAGAGTAGAGTTTAAGATTGTGATTTGGACTCATAACCTATAATACATAAAGGGTGGATCAACACGTACAGGACCGTAGAGCCTAAATCTGCTGGTCCGTTTTGTTTTTAAAATAAGGTAGACCCTTATGTTACACCCTGTATATTCCATCAATATTCGATGTAGAATGTTTGCCAACCGCTAAAACTCAAGCTAAGATTCACACTGTCCCCGCGTCTATTTAGTGTATAAAACCTACTAGTCGATTTGTGATACTTCCTTCAATAAATATTGGTTACAATAGGCCTGACAACTAAACACTTCTAAAAAGTTCAGTTTTTGAGATCAAACAAAAAATGTCAAAAAAAAGCGCGTCGAAGTTTGGGAGCTAGTGACGACAAGGCTAAGCAATAATTAATTTTGTTTTAAAAAACTATAAAGCCATTTCAATTTCTAGTTTTTTCATGGCTGTTCATGGATCCCATTGTCAGAACTGAACAAAATTAAAATCATGTTTTGTTTTGTGTTGAATTGACGCCAAGTACCTAGGTAAGTGAGTTTTAGTTCATTGTGTCGTGGTTAGTTGCAATCATTCTACATCTACTTTGGCTAGTGTATAGATACCTATTACAAAATCATTGAATTACTACTAATAGCGTAACGTCTATACGAACGTACAAAACTTTGCCATAATTATGATGGATGCGGAACATTAGATACTTTACTTGACTATGAAATAAGAACAGAGACATGGTAGAGTCATTCTATTATATGCTAGAGTCTATTATGCTATAACTGTGTAAGGAAGCAAAACCCGTAATTTCCCCACAAAACGTGCCTCGCACAACAAACCGGGACTTTTGTGGTAAAACTACAGTATTACTTCAACTAAATCACTGAAGTAACTACCAAATGTCTTTGGAATAACCGCATTACGGGAACTTTGCTCCTAAGCACCCGCTGAGCTATCTATACACTAATATTGTATAGGGTGTCCCATTCTTAAGGGATCGTACAAAGTGGAATCCAAACACATCACTTCAGTTCGTTAGAAAAACGTTAGAGATTAGCAGCCTCGCGGTTTCACCCGCGTAGTTCCCGTTCCCGAGGGAATACTGGGATTAAATATCATCATCATCATCATCAGCCTATACTAGTCCACTGTTGGACATAGGCCTCCCCTAATGAGCGCCATAGCGCCCTGTCTTCAGCTTGACGCATCCAGCATTTGCCTGCAGTCTTTCGCAGATCGTCATCCCACCTGGCCGGAGGGCGTCCTACACTACGTTTTCCGAGTCGCGTGGAGACCGCGTCAAGAACTCGTTTACCCCAGCGGTTATCGGTTCTTCGCGAAATATGGCCGGCCTACTGCCACTTCAGCATGCTAATTCTTTGAGCTATGTCGATAACTTCGGTTCTCTGTCGGATGTATTCGTTACGAGTTCTATCCTTCAGAGAGACTCCGAGCATAGCTCTTTCCATAGCTCGCTGAGCGACTTTAAACTGGTGGACCAGCCCTATCGTGAGTGTCCACGTCTCAGCTCCGTAGGTCATGACAGGCAGGACGCACGGATTGAAAACTTCCGTTTTCATGCATTGCGGTATGGATGACGAGAACTAACGGGATTAAATATAGCCTTAGTCATTCCCTGAAAAGTAAGATTTTTAATGTTGAAAGAATTTTTCTAATCGGTCCTGTAATTTCGGAGCCTATCTATTCAATACAAACAAACAATCAAATCTTTCCTCTTTATATTATATTAGTAGGTATCATTGATTAATTAAAAAGGGAAGATAGGTTACGTTCTCCCAGCGCTTACTCAAAAATTGGCATGTGTTACAACTACACGCTAACACATACGCTCACAGTTATATTTCCAGTCCTGTGCAATACAAAGAAGAACAAAGACGGAGAGACGTACCTAAGACCGAAGTGAGACCGAGACAACAATATTTCTCGCTAGTACGACCGCCCATGCCGCCGGTCAGACGGTGACTGAGGTGGGAGCACACAATTTGATTTGGTTGCCACTTTCGAGAAACCAGTACCTCATCTACCGTTTTTAATAAATCAGTGGTAGGTATAGATGTTTTTTTCTTCATATTCGACCGAGCGCATTCCCGTACTATGTAAGTTGCACTGTTTGTCATCAGTGGGCGCGGCCTAAATGTATGCTATCTCACCTGCCATTATAGACATACCCGCGCGATAGAATGAAATGCACAATGATTTATTGGTAAAACGGCCGCCGAACGGACTCTTAGCACAAGGGTTATCATAGAAAAACTATTGAATGTGTCTGATCTCTTCAAAATAATTATTTTATTTTAACTTATTAATAACTAAACTATGTCGGTAAACCCTTCATTTTAGAGTTTTCTTTCCCGTATGTTATTTATTTTTGCCCAAAGTTAAGCTAAAATTCGTGTTGAAATACGGAAGTTTATAAGCTTGTATTTTTCAAATGTATACTTTTTTACTGTTTTAGTTATTATACAAACATAGTTTATGAGAATATAAATTGATTTCTTCCTTATTTTGGACTGCTATGGTGTTTACCGCGGCTATAATGTTTTTATGCCGAACAGAACTTTGTCTGACCACAATCTTACCCGATGATACCTCAACCTCAACAAACAGTATCGGTCCACTGCTGGACGCAGGCCTACCCCCAAAAGCACCTTATTGGCGTATGTCGTGGGGTTAAATGCGCATAATCTCCACGCTGGGCATGCGGATTGGGGATCGCAGTTCTGTGGTAGAATTGCTCTGTAGGCACTGCTGCCTTCCCTCCGGTGAATATCCCTTAGTCGCCTGTTACGACACTTACGGGAAGAGTTGGGGTGGTACAAATTCTAAGCCAGCGCCACACAGACGATAAGTCTCCATGAATTACGAAGGTCGAGAAGACACCTACTTACTCTTTTTTCCTCAGATAGTCCATGAATAGATACAGTAAGCTTAAAATTTAAGGTCATCGGAGTTTCAGTTGGCAATACTATTGAACGAGGGAATTCCCCACTACTTGAATCTTACTAACTTAATACATTTTAAGGTGTTGCTGTTATCATGAGCTCAATAAAGTGGTACTTACTAAGACTGTTATAATCTGTGGCACATCCCCAGTGCTGCGCATTGCGGATGTGCCTTCACCCAGTCCTGTGTAGAATGTATGTACAGTATACACATGTACCAAGGTACCAAGTAGTACTGTCCGCGAGATAAAAATAAATAACACATTAAGGCGCATACACCAATGAAAGTGGCGCCCCAACTATTTTATCTTATTATTACGTTAAACATAGGAAGTTTTAAAAATCCATTGTATAGTTTGTGGTATCTAATGAAAGCTATTTATTTATGCCTCTGCCTGTAATAGTTTCATTTTGTAACGCTTAGGCAGTGATACGAAGTCGCGCATTTTGGCCACCAAACTCTATTTTCGCATCTCTTCCTAAACTATATGAGATAAAATTATTACAGAGGTATTAAAAAATAGCTTATAATAGATACCACAAACTGTACGATAGATTTTAAAATTTCCTATGTTAAACGTAATCTATCTATCTTCTATAATATACAAATGAATCGCTTAATGTGTTGGTAAGCGCATAACTCAGAACGCCTGGACCAATTTGGCCAATGCTTTTTTTAAATGTTCGTTGAAGTCCAACGATGGTTTTTACGGCGAGAGAAAACACCTATGAACGTTTCCATAGGAACAACGCGTGCGAAACCGCGGGGCACAGCTAGTAATATGATAAAATAGGTAGCGCTGTCATATTGGCTCGCAGGCGGATCCGAGCCTTGTTCCCCGTTCACCACATTTCTTCGCCCGCAAAAAAATCTGCTTTGCCCTATGGCAAAATATTTCTGGTGCCGCCCGCATTGCAAAGGAAAGTAAAGGTGACAAGACAAATATAACCAATTGATCATACATTGATAAAAGTATGATCGATTGGAAAGAGTAAAAATATTTATACTTTTACGTAGAATCATCTAATTTATTTCTATTATTTGATTGTAATTTTCGGCCTAGCGATGTTTCTCACCTAGGCTACATACAGGCTACATGTTCTTATGTCAAATCAGTTTTTGCCGTTTTATATCAAAAAATGTCAGCGTTTCAAAACACATCAAAATAAATAATATTTTGTCTGATTTTCTACCCAAATTGTCTTAGTCAATAAAGATGTTAATATTCATTTGTTTAACAGTAAGTACATATTTACGTTTCTACGTTTCTACCGCGTTACAGCGATCGTGGTCACAGTGCGACTGATCACACAAAGAACAGTCGCCCCGTGACCACGATCGCTGTAACGCGTTAGAAACGTAGGGGAAATAATAACAGAAGGTACGAGGTAAATACCCGATAAAATAATTAATTATATTAAAAACTCGCGAAAGTTTAATCTTATATAAGTAATTTCAGGTCTCGAACCTAACGACAAACCAAACATTTTACCTATTTGGATGCTCTACATTTTTTTAGAGCCACAAAACCTATTAAAGCTTTATGTAGCAGTCACCACGATAAGCCTTTTGGGGTAAATTATTTGTTCAATATTGCATTTTTGTGGAAATTTCAACAGCCATGCCAAATTTTTGGTATAAACGCACTTAGGCAGTTGTCTCACCGAGAGAAAGAGAAGCAAGAAGAGATAGATTGAAACGAGTTGGTGATTAGTGGGATGCGAGTATGTTGTTCCGAAAGTTTTGTCGCTCGGCTGTAAGCGAGCATGGCTGAGTGAGTATCGCTGAGCGAGTATCGCTGAACTAGTATCGCTGAGCGAGTATCGCTGAACGAGTATCGCTGAGCGAGTATCATCTTATATATAGCTAGCTTTTATCACTCTGCGACAAACTAGTAAAGCGAGGACTCGCCGGCGGCGGCGGTGTGAACACTTGGCTATCAACTATTGATACATGCATGTCTTTAGTTTACACGGAATGTGAACTATTGTACGTTTCTTGAGCGAGAAAATAGCCGATGGTTAGTTGCTTACTCGCCGGCAGCGGCGGCGATGGTACAGCTACCGACGTTGTCTTTTCGTGAGACTGTTACAATTAAATTACGATAATTTATATGGCAAAGAAAAAAACAGATCTTGCCCTAAGCTTGTATTATGACACAGAATAATATTACTAGGGTTACGAGTACTAGATTACTGATTCATCTTATACAATACATTACATAGATACTCATATAATTTTACCCAGAACACCCGGACCAAATATTTACAGTTCGTAGAAACATTTGGTCCCAAGGCAGGAACTTTCCTGCGTCGCAAGTGGATCATCCCCCGCGTGAAACAGCGTCCGTTGTGTTTTCAAAAAAATCTAATAGATATAGACAAAGATAAAGATACATTTATTTGGCCAAAACAGGTGACTACATAGGTACAACAGTTATAAGTAGGTAGGTAACCACCGCAATCGTAATATTATTACGATTTCTGTGGTCACAACCTAGTTACATTTACATAGATAGACACAATACAGCAAAGGGTTGGTGGAGGTAGGCAGCTAGAGATATTTAGTAGGTAATTTATATAATTCTATGGTAGATAATAGATGCATGTAAAATACATATGAAAGTTTCTGTATCTCGATAAAAATCGCGAGTTACAACGAGTATTCAAACAAATCTTATATATACATAGGTTGATTGTAGATTTTAACACCTTCGACACTTATTTTCCTGACTGTACCAACCTATAAAAAAGTATTGTGTGAACAAACATTAAACTTTATTTTGTGCTTTTCGTTCGCGTGACTTTTTTATTTTTTCGGTCATGAAAGTAAGGAACTCTCAGGTTTTAAACCTCATTAAATTTAATAATACAAAATCACGAGGTTAATGTGTTGGTAATTGATAAAACTATACGGGGTTGCCATTACGCTGCTATAACTATTGCTAAGTGGTCGGGCAAGAGAATCAAAGTTTTTTTTATAATGTATAAAATTTTGTTTATAAACGTTTTTTAACATGGCCCTTTTTTATTTAAGTATTACCTTACAAGTAGGTTTCACTTAAAATTTTGTAATTTTTATCTGTATGTAGTAATCACAACAACTAAGAGGAAAGGTTTCTTCGTCGTTTCTTTACATTTAGTCTACAAACCGAAACGGCCGAAATCAAAAATACCACTTTATTTCCGTGTCGGTGTATTTTTTTAATATGATTTGACCTTTTCTAAGTGTACATTTATCGTTTTTATGGAGATAAAGCATTTTTGAATTTGAATTTGAATCAAAGAATATAAACAAATAAGATCAATTTTTTACAATCGAAACAATTGAGCTAATTGCAGACTGTTGCAAACAATCGACAGGTAGCTCAATTTGAGCTACCTACCACCATTACCTGTATTGCCACAATTGTAGCTTTATATTCTTATTTACAAAAACCAAACATATATTATTTTCTTCTTAGATAATCTAAGCTAAGATGAAACAAACGATGATCATAATGTGAAATTGTAGAAGGGAAGAAAAACAAAAGTTTAATCTCATCAAAGCAAAATTGGTTGAAATTATTTCTGTTTTATTTGTTTAACATTCAGACACATATAACTAAGCCCTCACCAGTTTGCATCATTACACCAAGCTCGCATAAAACAAGCGCTGAAAGTTGCCATAATTTAACATTTTTCTTTAGCACCGATCCGAACGTGGCTTCAGCGGAAAGCGCCGCCGCTTTAAATTTTTTTGTTTGTTTACAGAATGAAGCAATTTTCGGATTATATATAATGCTTTATCATTGTTGTTGAAATTAGGCTAGGCCAAGTATTTACTTTGTGGTTTATGACTTATCATATATAACAGCCATATATGTATGTCCATGTCTTATCATTATTATTATAACTCTTATAAATAATTCCTTTGTCGCAGATGCTGGTTTGTTTGTAGGTAGGTAATCTAGAAGGATTTTACCAAAATATTAGTTTGTTCTTGTATTAGTATATACAAGAGACAACAAGTAAATAACAAATAGTATATGAAACAAAAATAGTATATTATAATATACAAAAGACATATTTTGTTTTTTTTTAGCATTATAGCATTTTCTATCCCAATGCCACCTAGAGGCGAGTTGCTGAACTAAAAAGACAAGCGTGATATTTCAAAAAGTCATTATAAGTTCTGCTATTCATCGATAGATAGCAAAACTAAAAAGTATCACCGCTGTGCCGGTCGGAATGGGGGGTGTTAGGTTATTTTCGTTACGGAATTTCTGGATTCGGTCTCCACGCTCAAGGCCCGCGATAGAAGCTATGCAATAGCTTAATAAAAGTTAAGAGTAGTTATAGGAAAACCTTAATAATTGTACTATATAGTTCTTCTGTGACTACGTTTAACGTACAAATACGGTTTGTCCATCAAACTAAATCCCAGTTAGATGGCCAAGTTAAACTCCGCAATGTCAGATTAAGTACGAACATAAATCCGGTGTCAGCTTAATGTGCTTGTAGAGTTTGTAATTGGGAAATTATTCAGAAAACTTTTTCAATTCCTAGTTTCATTCACGGGTTCTTTTAGGTCTTTATAATCTTAATGTGAAAATATGTTAAAAAGAGGGCCTAAAAAGATGTAAGACAACCCGTCTCTTCATCTTTAACATGAAATTAATAGTATTTATCTGGCAAAGGTTTATTCTGTGCGTAAGAACGAATAATACCTAGGTACTTATATTTATTTTATTGTGTCACTGAAAAAGAATTGACTGGCCATTATTTTAATGACAGGCATTTTCCGTGTGAAAGAGTATATAGATAACATTACCGTGGTTACGTAGATTATTACACCCTGTATAATCAACTGTCACCGACGAAAATAAGGAGCGTTTTTGTTTTATTTTCAGAATAAAAAAGATAATTTCCCAGAGGAACGTTTTCTGTTATGAAGACCTAAGGGGAACATAGCTTGTTACATTTTTTGCCTACACATGAAGTACCTATGTGAAGGCAAAAAAATCTAGCTAAAATAAAAACCTCGGTTTAAAGAATTTATTCTCATAAAAATCTTACATAGTTCACTTATAATGAGATGAATGGTAACTTTATTTCTAATTCCTTTATGGCTAGTCCTAAGTTTTATCATTATACGATATTTATAAAAATAATATTTACTAACTAAGAAGACATGCAAATAAAAACGTTTTTTAAAATATACCTTACCTACCTAACATTTTATTTAACTTTAATACCTCATGAACTTTTTATATTTATTTTATTAAATCACGAAAATTTCACAAAGATTTTATACAGGGTTCTCCAATAAAAAAATGCCGGACTTGTTATTCGTCTACCTAGTTAGCTGCATTGTAAATCATCCCGTCAATGGCCGACAGCATCCATTCACGCCAGAGTATCACGTATTAGATCTATCGGATAAATAAAGCACGGTGCCAAGGCGAATGGTCGCCATCTGACTAATTCTGTCAACTGCATTATTTGGGACAAGTGCTAGCCAAATACAAACGTACGATAGCATCGTAAACAAAAATATTACTCTCGTTATTTAGAGTCGGGTGAACAGGTGTTAGACTGTAATAGGAATCCGACTATCATCCGACATCAAACCACCCGAATTTTATACGTATGTTAATCGATCGGCATTATTTAATCATCATATTAGTTTCATCATCAGCCCAAAACCACAGCGTAAATTATTATTATAAAATGGAAGATAATAATTTGTGTTTTATTGCTTATATTTTTGTGTGGCCTTGTTTGGCACTCCAACGCATAACTAACCGCAACAGAGCAATTCAAATATTCACCCTCTCGCATCTGTCATTCATAACGCGCGTTCCATAATCCCGAGTTTTATTTTTAATTCATATTTTGTCTACGTCCAAATCAACACACCAAAATAAAACGTGAAAATGCCGGAAGTTTGAGTTTCATGCATGTTTCAAACTTTTTCAACAAGCCAAAATGTAATATTTTGACACACATGGGTCAGTAAATCACATGCACAAAAAGGTTAAGTTTTCCGCGCCAAAACTTGACATTGATTTACGCGGGGTTATTTTTGCGGCTTCCGGATTGTCGTAGATACCTGACCGTTGTCTGACAGATTGCTAAGGAATTCAAATTACTTCTTTAGACGAATGGTAGAGTTCCACACTGTTTATTTATTCAGAGGCTTTAACGCGAAAACTGGAAAATATTTTCGCGTATCTACGTTTTGTTAGGTAAATTTTACCGTAAAAAGACACTGTTTTCAGCATTATCTACAATGCCTTTCAGGCAGGGTACATTAGTACACCTACCTTTTATTCAATTTGATCCTTCACTAAAGTTGAGGCGGGAACACCTTTTTTCATTAAGTCGTCCTGTTTTTTTATGGAATGATAACGCTTTTCCAACATGTAGCGTCTAAATCCGGGAACATTAATTTCAGTTCTATGCTAATAGCTTTTTAATCACTTGTAAAGTTTTGTTCATACTTTTGGCGGCCAAAACCCAAACTTACCGGGTGGTGTCTTAACCGGCGTTTCCGGGAGGTCATGATACCTCACCGGCTGCAATGCAAACTCCGTTCCAACCTCTTCAGATCTCGGACAAGGCACATACGCGTATTGTTTCTTTGTCGGCCCCGGGGCGGGCGCGACTCGGTGTTTCCCGCGCTCGGCCATACGCCGTCCGCCGGCGGCCAGCCGCAGCTTTCCACTGCCGCAAACAGGGCGACTTTGTATCTGACAACCCTGTATCACTGCGGACGAGGCCGTTGTAAAATTAACTTTATAGAAATACTTCTAAAGTTCAAACTGGCTTGATTTGTAACGGGTGCGCATGGTTAATCTGTGGTATTATCACTGTCTGCTTGGTCGTTCTGAAACTGACTTTGTAATTTTGTTAGTAAAGTCGGAATTCGTTCGCGTTTTGGCCGTTGTTCTTAGTTAAACTGTGGCTATTGCCTGTATCACTTCGGGATTGGCCATTCTATTCCGAAAATATGGACTTTAATTTACAAAATTATTATATGTTTATCTGATTTAAATAAACTCTTAACCACTGAACTTTATTTTAGTAGTTCTAATTACCTAATCAATCAGAATCATCTATTCATTTGTTTACATGTGTTACATAGGTCTTAGGTATTATAAGTGTCAAAAATGTATCCCGTTGGTTAGTATAGAGACCTATCCTTTATAACAAAGACCGTGTTATTTTTGTTGAAATTAGATATAAAGAGAACCTCAGTTAATCAGAATAATCAGGTCCTAGTAAACAAAGCAGTGGTCCTAAGTAACCTTTTATTTTTTTACTTCATTCGGAGTATGCCAGCTGGGAAAACGCTTTTCATTGTAACTAAAAAAGGCCGAATTTTTGAGTTATTTTAACAAGTCTTTAGATGTTATCTAGAAATTTTTTCGTGAAGGCATTTTTAAGGCATTCTGCATTGCTCACTGGAAAAATGTTAGTTCACTGAAAATATTCACATTCAATCATATGTCTACATCATACTTCATACAAGATTATACTTTTTAACCGACATTTCGACTGTATTTTTATATGTTTGTTAGGTTCTTTACAACTTTTGACTGGGAGATCCGATTTTGATGATTCTTTTTTTATTTGAAAGCTGGTGCTTCCTGTGTGGTCCCGTTTGGCCAGTTCTGACAATGGCATCCATTAGAAAACCATATAATTGAAGTAGGTTTATAGTAATTAAAACAAATTCAATTATTTAGGTATTATTTATTATTTTATCACAAATTATTTATTATTAAAAAAAAGACGATAACATTACGGTTGTTTTTACCTGGATGTTTTATCTCCTGGAGTTTTTTGCAATGACTCAATTTGTTCAAAAGCCTTACTGGCGAAACTGGAACCTAAGTATTATTCGTCAGTTTTTAGAATTTTGAACAATTTTACCGCTCAAAATACCGCATAAAGGACCTCTTTGGCGCAGCAGGCGAAGGTCTACCTATCTGCCTCGCTGGTGGTTGCGGCTTCAGTTTCCGCCAACGATCTGCAGATATTTTTTCGGGTGATCTGGATGTTTCTATGAATAAAATCAAATTATATGTTTATGCATTACGTTAAGTACCTATATCAATTATCTATAAGGTAGGTACCCAACAAACAAGCCCTGCTTATCTTGGAACTAGACGATGCATAAATTGTCCACAAATTGTCAAAAATTTCGCAAAAATTGACAAAATTTCGCGGCCTACCGCCGCCGCCGGCGAAATTTTTTGATCGATGATTGTCCGGTATTATTTGTGACTTATGTGATAATTAAGTCATGTCATGTTTTCATGTTAATGCCATAAGTTTTGGCATTGCCATGAAAACAAAGTCTCATGTCATAAGTCATCTCTTTACACCATAAGCGTTAACTTAAGTTCCTAACTACGACAAAACAGAAAAAAGAAACTTTCAACATCGCATAAGCTTTAAACTCCAGCAAAATCTTGATAAGTAGGTAGATAGGGTTCGGTCTATTATGTTTAATTCCTTGAATGTCCAGTCTCCGAAAGTCTCTTGTCTGAAAATCCATTCCACAAATGCCTTTATCTCCGATCGTCTACTCTCCGAACGTCCATTTATCTGTACGTATATTTACCTGTATGTCTATTCTCCGAATGTTTATTTATCTATTCTCCTAATCTCTTTTCGTCGAATGTCGTATTCTGTAAAAATAAATTGTAGACAAAAAACAGATGACAGATAATTTAATTTCTTAGTTGACAGATGTCATTTTATTGTTGCTGATGGATTAGCGTTTGGCTATCAACTCACTTTAAGAAAGCGAAGATGTAGCCTAAGATGGAGCACGCTTTTCCAGAAGGAACTGATTTACCCTAGATTTGAAGACTCCAAGATTGTACTCTAATGGGAAGACAGATGCAGGAAGGTCATTCTGAAAGCAGAGTAGAGCAGAGTATATTTCATTTATTTCCCCAAACAGTTTTTACACCGTGTCGGAAATTTTAATTGAAAATTTAATACATATCTACGTGTGAAATACCAAGTCCGCAGCACGTGCTCCACCGATAGCCTAAAGCATGCTCTCAGCATTCTGCGAGGTCGATATTCCACTCCCTGGGGACCGCAGTCCAATGCGGAACTCCTCTGCAATTATTTTAAGTTTGCCCCTGGTAAAATAGTTTGCACCTTTTGTTTTTAAATCACCAACTCTTTAAGGCGCATATTATGGCAGTGCGAGCTATTTTATCATATTATTTGGTATTAAAAATACTCGTGTATGCGCCTTAAACCGAAATTCTATTTTCTTGTGTAAACCGATAAAAATTATCGTATCTCATCTTAGTGAAGGTAATATTTTGTGAATCAATATGCTTGACCGTAGACTGTATGCAAAAATATTTGAGAGAGAATAATAACGTACCTACTGACTAAAAATTGTATTAAGTTATGCATTAACAAAATTGTAAATATTTTAATAACAATTGACAAAGAAAATTACAATCAATATAAATTAGTAAGAACAAGTATTTAGGTACCTACTATTGAAACATTTGAGCTAACTGCAGACTGTTGCAAACAATGTGGAGTCCCCAAGGCGCGCTTGCTTCATTGCCCCGCTGTATGGCAATGCTGATGCACTGTGCCAGATACAGATAACCAGCTATTATTTAATAGCTGGTGAGTACAGCTATTATTTAATAGCTGGTGAGTAGGTATATCCTGTGTGATGTTCAGCAATTTATGCATAGTTTGATAATATAATAATAGCTGGTACTCACGAGTCGCTTCGACCAGCCGCTCAGCTGAATTTTTATGATATAATAAAATATCATAAAAATTCAGCTGAGCGGCTTTTCGGCATTTTTGTAGTACAAAATCTTTATTATGTAAAGGTATTTTATTATGGTCTTTACCTTAAGATTAAGCTTAATATTATCTGCAACATGAGAACTATATTGAGAAACTGTAAGGTGCCAAACATAGAGAAGTACTATATAAACTCTATGGTGCCAAAATACAAACACTCTTTCCACCAGTCAAAAAAGGTTTGTTACACTACAAAAGATAGAAATAAAACTACCAGCTCTATCAGATATTCAATTAAACAAAACAGGCGTGCAAGAGGCGCGGCAAACAAAGAGATCTGGAGCTTGACTGAATTATTCATACACGCTGGGTGGACCAGGCGGTACGTACGGACTACCAGATCTCAGAACACCGTTGAATACATATATTATGTACCATTATATATGTACTGTTGAATACAATATGTACCATTCTTTATTAATATAAAGAAATTATTTTGTTTTAAAAAACTATAAACAGACTTCAATTTGTATAGTTTTTTCATGGATCCTATTGACAGAACTGAACAAAATTAAAATGGGACCACGCGGGAAGCACCAGCTTTCATATAAAAAAGAATCATGAAGATCGGACCACCCAGTCAAAAGTTCAGAGGTAACAAACATAAAAAACAGTCGAATTGATAACCTCCTCCTTTTTTTGTTGTTGGTTAAAAAACAAGTTATAAGCCACAAAGAAATAAGGTACCTACCTTAGCAAAGTTTATGATATTGAACCTTAAATTCAACTTATGTAATTTAGAGATAATACTTAATTTAACAGTATTTAACCCCTACAATGCATATCGAAGACAATCATTTTTCGTACACTACGCTATTTTTTTTTTGTGTTGCGTGTTGTTTACAAACATATACATTGTGTGTTTTTTGTTTAGATAAAATGTGTAGACCATAGACAAAACTCTACACACTCAGGTAGAGATTTTGCTAGTGCCAATAGCTAAGTAGCGTCAGAGTTACGTTCTATTAATAAAGATTTACTTGAGTGGAGATTCCAAGCTTGAGTAGAACTCACGCAATGACCGCTTAAGTAAAGCTTGGGGAAGCTTTCATAATACGGGCCTAAGAGCCTTTCTTCAGTTTATTTTTAACCGTCTTGGTGGAAGTAGAGAAAACCTTTACCTATTTATAACGGTACCTTATGGCACCTCTATGGCACGTTTTATGAAACTGTGCTCAGTCATCGATCTATGCCTGGTTGAGTATCGCTTCTGCCATTGAAAATTGCACTCAAGCATGACTTAGCAACGTCTTCACAAAGGTGCTCGATATGATCGGCGTAACCTGCATGCATTTCACGCAGTGTCAGTGAATTACCAATGACCCTGCATGGTCGCACGCAGGATGCACTTTAGTTCGAAAATCCCCTAATTTCCCTCAAATCAAATCTAGCAGTCTCGTAAGGGATTTCCAATAAACAGATTCCTAAAATCCCCTACATAGCTCGAGCATAAGAAATGTAGGCCCTCTAGAGTTTGATCTGCAAAACCAAAAGTCTTATAGTCCGTCCGTCTGCAAAGGTTTTACTGTAGCAAACATTGGGTGGATTTGCGGCTGGCTTGCTACAGTTACTCGCTTCGTTCCAGCCGCACTTAGTGCGATTGTTCCAAATACAAAATCCTACTTTTTAAATGCATACAGCCAGCATGAAAGATTAAAAAAACTTCGTTCGGAAATGGTTGTGGGCTTTGTTTTGTGATTAGTTTTAAAGCTCAGTCATGTTTTGCATTATGTTTTATTGTTTGGCAAAACTATCAAAATCAGCGAGGAAGTAAACGTTCTATTCATGGTAAGAGATGGATTTGGACGTAGATTCGTAAAAGTTTCAGTAGAGTTCAGATTGGTAAAGCTTACTTACAGTGAGGTACCTAAACTCTAGCCAAGTTCGATGTTAAAAGTTTGTAAACAAACACAAAAAAATGTACCTACCAGCCAGCATACATAACTGAGAACCTAATACCATACAGCAGTCCGACAATCTATTTTAGAACCTCTTTGATTTATCAAGCTAACGAAGCAGTCCTAGAATTGCGTGATTTGGGTTCAGAAAAGTTTTTGAACGAATACCGCAATGCTGAAAATAAAGTAAAGTCGGTTTCGAATCCCAAACATGGTGCTTCTTTACATAGGCAGATAAAATCGTAAAATTGGGAGAGGCAAGGGACAAGGGGAGGTTTTTCATGAATAAAACGAACGTTGCTGGGGTAGGTTATGAATAACGCACCAAGTATGGTAGGTATATCGCCTTCCTTTGGCCAGCCAAAGGAAGGTGAAACTTCTTTCAGGTATAAACAATTTAAAAGAAGAATAGCAGGAAGTTTATTTTAGAATGTATAGTGATGATTTTAAGTACCTATTCTTGATAATATTTATTAAGTCCCGAAAAGAAAATAAAGTAAGGAATAGCACAAAAATTAAGGATAATGCTAACGTTAAAAGTAAACCAAGGAAAGGTAACCTACTTTAATCTAGATAAACTAAGTAGGTATATTTTATTTATGTCCTCAAAACAAAAGAGTTTATGAAGTTTCCGAAACAAATGCTCTTGTAAATTAAATTGTGTTGTGTTTAGCCAGAGAACTTAATAAATATATCCAAATTTTATCGGTCCATATCTGCAAACATTTCATTTGGTAAGTATGTCTAGTAGATCTACCTACCTACTTCAAAAACCAGCAACGTAATTGAAAATGTGGTCCCCAATAAACTCTGTCTCATAACTCGACTAGAGAAGGTTGTTTTTTGAGCTCCAATGTTTATCTTGGGTTCAATTTGTCATCCATATCTCTTGTAATAGTTATTGCTTTCAAAAGTCTGATATATCGTGCTTGGAACAAGCCTGGTGTAATGAACGGCAACGGTAACGACCGAAAATGGCAATATTTGATCGGTTTCTATGAAAAACTCTACATGGCATCGGTCGGAGGATTAGTTACGATATTTTCTGAAATGGGAATATATGAGTGCCACGAAATATGTTTTCTAAGCCAAAGAGAGGTGATTCTGGAAACCAAAAAATCTACTCTAAATAATTTTGCTCAGAATGAAGCGCTGATCGAAATGTGTGTATTGTTTGAAAGTAAATAGCCTATATTGCGTGCAAGTGGGGATTATGGGCATTAACCCCATTATCTCAACCTCAACCTCAACAGCCTATATTAGTCCACTGCTGGACGCAGGTCTCCCCCTGATTAGTGCCTTTTTGGCAGTTATCTCATGGGGGTAATGCCCATAATCCCCACGCTGGGCATACGGGTTGGGATGGCAGTTTGGTGACAGAATTGTTCGGCAGGAAGCGCTGCTGCCCGCCTCCGGTAAATATCCCTTAGTCGTCTCTTACGACACCCGCGGGAAGAGCCCCCATTAGATAAACCCTAACAAGACGCCTATCAGGGGGCAGCGTGCGTCCAGCAGTGGACCAATGGAGGCTGTTGAGTTTGAGGTTAAGCCTATTTTGGTCCACTGCTGGACTAAGCCTTCCGTAATAAGCACCATAACGCCGTGTACGTGCCCACTTCGCATAACAACCTACATCGGCCCATTACTGGACTCAGGTTTCTCTCTGATTAACGCCTTATTGGCATTTAATTCAGGGTTTCAGTTCAGTTCATTTAATAATAAGAAAGTTTTCTCACAGTTGTAATACCCATAATCCCCACGCTGGACATGCGGGTTGTGCAGTAAGTTAAAATATTCTGTAACATAATTGTTAGCTTACTTCTCCATCAGTAAGATTTTCTCAGTTATCTCTGTAATCTTTTATTAGATTGTTCTCAGAAGCTCACCTAGGTTTCACTTCAATTGGTCAATAATTCATAGGATTTTATTAATATTTTTTTAAACACCTTAAATAAACAACTATATAAATGATTGAGAATGATTTTTCAGCATTATTTGATAACTAGCTGCGTCCCGCGGCTTCGCACGCGTTGTTCTTATGGAAACGTTAAAAGGTGATTTGCATCTCACGGGAACTGTTGTATGGGAAAAAAGTAGCCTATGTTTGATTCCAGGATAAGAATTACATGTACGCAAAATTTCAGCCAGATCTGTCTAGTAGTTTTGGCGTGAAGAAGTAACAAACATCCATACACCCATACATCAATACATCCATACATCCATACATTCAGGCAAACATTCGCGCATTTATAATATATGATCTTACCTGCCTACGAGGTTGTTTTACTGAAGTAGAACTTTTGTTAAGTAGCATAGCCTCATTCTAACAATTCAAGTTAAAAAACTCAGACATAAACTGGAATGAATAATAACCTCGCGTAGCTTTTTCATTCGAAGAACTTTTAATCTAGAATGGTTCAAGTTTTCATTTGCATTGCGAGTTGCCTTTGTACCGAATTTTGTATTCCTTTTTCCGAATATAAAACTACAATATATTTTTTTCGACTACAGCTAGAATCTGACGCTCTGTTAACAGACCATCAACAAAAAAATCACCTTTAAGCTGATGAGTTTAATTTGTTAATTATGAAATACATGATAATTAGTGCCCTACACCGTTGATAAGCTAGTCACAAACAAGTTTTAGTTTTACGATGTTTATTTCGCTTGTACATTTGGCTTTTAGCTTAAAACTAACAGCACTGCTTTCTAAAATAGTTGAGTGAAAAGTACTTGACTGCAAAAAGTTTGGGTGTTGGACTTTTTAATTACAATACCTACTTTTGGACTGCAAAATACACAATGAAAAAGGAAAGATATAATAGATTTAAAGTAGTTAAGAATAGGTATTCAGAAATCGTTAGATTTGGGCTTTTATTTAGAATATGTATTTAGAATTCATAGTGTAACTTTTGTCCGCTGAATACACCCATGGAAAAAAGCAATCAGGTCGAAGATAAAGTAAATTTAAAGAAGGTCAAAAACAGATCGTAGAGAACTAAGAATAGGTTTCAGAATCCAGTGCCAGTGCTATATTTGTGACTGATGATGATGATGATCCATCCGGCGTTTAGCAGAGATGCATGTCGGTAAAACTCTTCTTGTCCTTGAAGATCGGGCCCCAGGCTCCGTAGTTCTTCGGCTCCTGCTTCTTGGGCTGGTATTTAGAAGCGGTAGATGTTATGGATTTCCTGTAATAGAGAGAAAATAAATGCAGGCTTTTGTTATTACCCTCATAAACAACCGGCTTCACCGCGGGAACCGTTTGAGCCTTATAACATAATACAACAGTGTGTTTTACCTAATCAGTTGAAATTCATAAACATTTAATAAAATCATCATCAGTTTATATTAGTCCACTGCTGGACATAGTCTTCGGGCGCCATATATACTTAAATAATGTATTATTATTACTTGATTTCTTACATTAGGTACCTATATAATTTATCTCATAAAACTAATCTCGCACAACTTTGTCTGCCCAACGCTGCGGTTATCATTTCGACGAGGGACAACTATTTTTATTTGTATTTGCAAATACTACTTCGAGATATAGCCATGTAGCATATTGCAAATACTTACTTTGCTTTTTCTAATCTTACCCAACGAAGACTATTTAATGTTAATATTATTGTGAACTCATTATGAATGTAAGTCGGTTAACTACGAACCTTGTTTGTGTTTGAAGAACACCAACGTTTCATCCCTTAACGAGGGACATCTTCAGGGCGAGTGCGGTTCTAGACGCGCGCGTTCCGCATCCCTTCGAGCACTGCGGGTGAGCGCGCGACGTGACCGCCGGGGGTGGGGGAGGTTCGTAGTTAACCCGCTTACATTCATAATGAATTCGTCAAACTACGAAAGTTTCTATATTATTGTGACCCTTAAAACTTACTGTATAGGAGCAGTGACGTCCAACGACTTGCACGCATGGTTAGCCTTGCTAGCGGTCTTGCATTCGTCTCCGCGAGCCATTCTGCTTAGGTATGTGCCGGAGGGGGTATGTGCTGGTGTGGGGGGTCAGGGGACCTATGGCACGTGCTGGAGGTGGGTAAGCACCGCGTGTTCTAGCCGATTGCCAGTGTTAGCGCGGCGGCTGCCTTTTCTGGTACAAAGGTTCTTGGCGAGCCTGGAAAGGAGGATGACATGGTTAGTGCTAGACTTATTTTGACAACGCTGAATGGAGGCCATATTTGCCTTAGAATGTTCTGCGCACATAACAGAGAGAAAGTTATATATTAATCTAGTAGCATAAGTTTTCGTTTTGTGTGTATGTTTTCTTTTCTTTTCTTTGTTTGGTTAGACGGTCTAAATATCCCTTAGTAATATATATTATTCTCTGTTATCAGTGTTTGTTTAGAGTACAGAAGCGTTGGGCGCTATCTAGCAGCAGTGAGATAGATAGTATTGCAAAAGCCGCTGGGCGAAACTGAATATGATTAGCGTGGACTTTACAGCGGTAAAGGACTGTACATTTCAAATACACGGATGGCAAGTTCACGATTGCAAGCCTCAATTGTAGCTGACTGGTAGTCGGCTGCAGGCAACGGGGAAATTGCCGTCCGTGTATTTGACACGTGCGGTCCGTGTATTAGAGCCTTAAGGACTGACATACAGACTATCTAGCCCTATACTCAGCAGCCACACAGCATAAAAACGTGCTGGTTGGTGGAAACTTAGCAAGGTGAATTCTAACACTATATCTACCTAGTAGCTGAAGGCTATGAAAGCCTATGAAAGCTTGCTCAGTCATAGATCGACCAGTCTCTATGCTTGAGTGACGGTTATGTCATAGAAAAGCGTTACTCAAGCATCGATGAATAAGCAAGCTTATGAGAAGTCACATGTTGCTCAGACATAGTAGGTAAAGTAGTTATAGCCGGTTTTTATAAACGTGTTTGGCTTTCGCCGGCAGAGTTTGCCACCATACAACCAACTATAGCCAAAGAGAATATACCTAACGCTACGCTAAGAGCTAGTGTGAAATTGTTAATGCTTTATTTTATTCATTTATTATGCAGAGTGCAATGCGATGCCCGCTCAGAAACGGTCGTGTCTCTTGCACTGTCTCGAATATTTATTAATACAAATGGTAATGTAATGAATGACTAACAAAACTTCACTTGACCTTGTGAGTAGACCCTGCTGAGTATTGGCCATCTGTGTACTGCGAATTTCTCTCCAGTTCTGTACCAACCTCATCCATCCTTAAAACATCGTCGAATAAACTGCCACTTCAGTTTGCTAACTCTTTGAGCTATGTCGATAACTTTGGTTCTTTATCGGATGTATTCGTTACGAATCCTATGCTTTAGAGAAACTCCGAGCATAGCTCTTTCCATAGCTCGCTGAGCGACTTTAAACTGGTGGAGCAGCTCTATCGTGAGACCACGTCTCAGCTCCGTAGGTCATCCCGGGTAAAATGAAATATATTCTATGAGAAATGCACATGTCCATGGTTTCATGGCGCACCTTTTTGAAACCGGTTAAATTTCCATACAATATGCAAAATAAGCCGTCGTCGTCGGTTATGCATTTACTTTATATGCAAGAATATTATTCTCTATAGGTACTGGTAAACAATATGATGCAATAACCAGTCTGTTTTGCACCATTTTATTTAATACCACTTAACATCTGCTCTCAATATGCTAGCTTAATATAAGTATCTTTTACTACACCTATACCTATTACGAGTATAAGTATCAATAATTAAATCAAATTACAATACCTACTTCAAATAAAATACTGAAGCTTGAATGGATGGATGTTCTTTGCTATTTTATCTCATAACTACTCAACGGACCTAATAATTTATAAAATTTTAAAAAAAATTTAAATTACAAATCTTTTCCGATATTTAGAGATGTTATAATTATAATTATTAATTTTTAAATATGATAGGGTAGGTTCTACCTTACCTTTTTTTCACCTTTTTTTCACCTTAGTACCTATGTACCTTCTAGTCTAGACCTCGAATAGCATGATACATAAATAACTTTTATTTTTTTTATCTTTTATTTTTTATTATATTATGTGCACTGTATTTTTGTGTGATATGGGTCTTTTTGTGCCTGCAATAAACTGATTTTATTTTATTTATTTATAACAGGGAAGCTTACATATCTCATTATTTAAATAAATAAAGCCGGACAATTCACACAGCATTATCTAGCCCCAAGCTAAGCAGAACTTGTGTCATGGGTACTAGATAAGATAACTGATATACTTAATACCAATATCATTAAATATCTAATCGATATTATTTATTATACGTAGAAAACATCCAGAACACCCTGAACAAATATATTGCAGATCGTACAAACATTTGTCCCGAGGTAAATACTAAATACATACCTACTTAAATACTTCCAAAATTATAAGGTTTTGGCACATTAGAACCGAATGAAATACCCTTCATAATTTATGAATAAACTTTTCCAAAACGAATTCTGTCTAGTCCTGCTTTTGACCTAGCGATCACGCACTGGCCGCGTGGACATTTACCATACTCACTTGTAAACAAAAACCGGTCTTTGAATCACTATGATTTGCGTTTGCATAAATCTATTACAGGATAAAAGATTTACTTGGAATATATAAATAATAAATATAAATAAAAATATTGTGTCTCCGTCCTGCTGTGTTTGACACATATATTGCTATTTTTAAGCTTAGTGTCTAGGTAAACCTAACTGTAAAGGCACTATTAACCAAAAAACATGTAATCTATTTAACAATAAACGATATATCTATATATCTGTCCAAGAAAACATGGCCATAGTTCGAGATGACTACAAGGATTGACATCGCATCCTACATGGACGTGTAGATATGTATAATTTAGGGGAGGTCTATGTCCAGCAGTGGACTAATATAGGCTGATGGTGATGATGTGTATACTGTAGCTAGGTACCGATTTGTAGTTTCCGAACTAAACTGAATTACCTAATGTTATACAAGCAGACAGAAGCTGAAATATCTAAAGCTAACACAAAATTATTGTTGTTTTGCATGCATAGCGACAAACTATCATGTTACGGGAAGCCTGTGAAATTGCATTTGAATCTAGTTGAGGTTCTAAAAAGAGACGACGTTATTACCTACCCAATTTCAAAACAATCCATCCATCATCATCCACAGCCTGTATCGGTCCACTGCTGGACGCAGGCCTCCCCCTGATAAACGCCTTATTGGCGTTTAACTCATGGGGGGGTAATGCCCATAAACCCCACGCTGGGCATGCGGGTTGGTGGAAGATTTGTTCTGCGGGGGGCGCTGCTGCCCGCCCTCCAGAAGATATCCCTTAGTCGCCTCTTACGACACCCACGGGAAGAATTGGGGTGGTGCAAATTCTATGCCGCCGGCACCACAGGACGAACAATATGTCTATATTATTTCCTATCTTTGGTAATTAGCAGTAAAAAACAATTTTAGTACTTGGGCAAGGTACTACTGAGTGAGAGTCAGAGTCAAATCATTTTTTTTTAGATTTACAAATAAGCACTGACTCAAGTAAAAATGTTTACTATATAAACCGCTTGATAAATAGTCATTAATATCAAATAAGAAATAAGGTGCAACTGAAGGAGATTACCTCTAATCTCAGGTCTATTTGGTGGTTTTTGTTATTGTAATCAAATCGAAGAAGAGTGATTGAATAGGAGTAATATACCAATAATAAAACGTTTCATCACGCAACATTTTGTAGGGAGCCTAATAAATGTCGCGTCATGGCTAGTCAATTTGTTCAGGATGTTCTACCACGTCGTCGCCTCCGGTAATTTGCCGGCCGGCTAATTTTGACATTACTATCTAATATGAAAACTACTTGTTTGAAAAAGGTTACATAAGCGTGCTCAAAAAGCAGACATAAATAGTGACGTAAGATTTAGGTATTGTAGCATTAATATTTTCTTTGGATGTGATTATGTTGGGTTTACAAAAGGTGCCACAAAATTGGTGACAGAAATAAAACTAAAGACGCTTGAAATAATCTATAGATGGCAGTATGAAGTAAAATTGGAATTAAAGATTACAAGCTTATCCACGAGCGAAAATAAATTAAAAATGTTGGCTCTTACCTTGGTAGAAATTTGTTGATAATCGCAAATTTTCTCTGGGATTTTGTCATTGACACATACAATTTTATTGATTCGGTAATAAATCACACCCCGAATAAGAAATTTTGTAAAGTTTTATTTAAAATATGATTAAAATTTAGCGGCCGGATAGTGTATGGTCGGAAACAAACTGACTGGGCCGGGCGGTGAGCAAGAGTAGATATTTATGTCAGCCGAACACCGGTTCTTGTAGACCTCTATGGAGGTTTCACCACAGCTCTGGAAGGCAGCTGATTCAATTAGGATGCTTGCGTGCTGGAAATCATGTAACTTCCCATTATTCTGATAAACTTCCATTGTTATGTTTTGTATGTTCTGTTTCAGATCATGAGAAACATTAGGGTTACCTGGAGCATATACAATTAGCTCCACTATCTTTTGCATAATGTTTCGGAAAGTATTGTGTAGCTTCTGAACCAAATCCAACAAATTAATGCTTTCCAGAACCAAGTTTATGTTTGGATACTACACAGGGTTTTTAGTTAGCTAACTCAGAATGAATTCTAACCCTGTGTTTTTCTGTACATTCTCTTCTGTCCCATTGATAGGCTGGATGACCAGAGTGACCCAGCGATAAATCGATTTGAACTGTGTGGATTGAATCTCAAGTAGTCACAATCACAAGCTCTGCTGGATCTGCTTTTCCATAAATATTAATCTATTTCGCGTCACAATGGATTTTTCCGTGGGTTTTGAACTTTTGATGTCCAGTGGGATATGTGCCATTCTATGGCCAGTATTATAAAAGCTTGCTTAGTGATCTATGCTTGAGTAACGATTTTCTATGGCAAAAGTTTTACTTATAATAGTCAAGAGATGGTTGACCATAGTTTCATAATACGGGCCTATGTGAACTAATAAACAGTGTGCTAAAAATAAACATAAGTTGGTACCTCGGTTTGTACTTAGGTATATGGTTCGTCTATGTTACTTACTCATCGTAAGAATCGTGGCTTACATAAAGAACGTTTTGAAGAAACACCCTTTCTGACAGGATAACAGGAAATCTACGGACACGACAATGATTATTTAGCGAAGCACTTATTAGTCCGAATAGTTTCGTAATAAGGTAAATACATTTTTCAGAATACCGTTTCACTAGATGAGTTCATCAAACATTATAATAATAATAATAATAAAAGTATTTATTCGTAAAAAGAGGTTAGTAAGTAGGTAGATATTTAAAACTATTAATGGTAAAATAAAAGTAAAATTAAGTTCTTGTACCTAACCTTTCAGCGTCAAGATGACTCCTCGCTCTAACTAAGTTTGCACTTGTGTTTAGAGAGGGCTAATACCTGTGGCCTCTTGAGGGGTTTAAGCACAAATTTGATTACTATCTATGAGACAGGTGGAATAGATATCGAAAAATCTATTTACTAATAACAATCTAAATTCTAAATACATTATTTTAGATCTCAGTTCATCGAACATTACCTACATAATATTTATTTATCAATGGTAAGTACGGCTACCTCCACTGCAGTTCAGCACACGCGGTCTACTGCTTTATTTCCGTTATTCAGTTTATTAAAAACAGTAAATATAATTAATTTTGTTTTAAAAAACTATAAACCGCCTTAAACTATAAACCGACTAAAATTTTTATAGTTTTTTCATGAATTTCCGAATTGAAATCTGGTAGGTTGCTGAACGTGTCTCCGTAAACAAGAGGAGTTTTATCTTCCACAGATGAATTTGGTGATTGTCGAGGCAGACTTTAGCAATCACCAAATTCGTCTGTGTCTATACAAAATGTGTATAGAGACCCTCTCTATACAGAAAAAGAGAGAGCCTCTACACATTTTGTAAATAAATCAGTTTCTCATGCGAATTGACTCATAAAGGAAGTAATAACAAAGGTTTTCTTTCTGGTTTAAAATCAGTCAATACGTTCATTTACCCAAGTGCTGGTTCAAAGAACTTTCATTGCTTTTGTTACAAATTGTTACTCAGTACATTTTTATTATAGGTTGCTAGGCGGATTTGTTTGTTTTGTGAAAAGATTGAATCCTTCAATTTCCGGACTTATATTTATTTATGAGTAATTTGGAGTTTACTCTCTTTGAGTCTGAAATGTGAGATTAAATTCAATGTTTTCGCCTTTTACGTTATTATCTTTCGTTAGTAGGTTTTCTTTAGAAATTCTTTTTTTTTAATTTGGAGTGGGGTCCTAATTGGAAAAATAAAAGAATAAGGTAATAGGGATACCTAATTATTTTATTCGTCCGGACTTTTTGGGTAAGCAATATTTTATTAAGGTTTACTATGTCTTTTTTCGGACTGAATCAGAAATGCCTAGGTATTTAATTTTTCCAAAATGATCACGTCTGCGAAGCGTGGACTTGTTCGTCAGGATGTTAATTTACATAAATTATTATATCCTTTTGACTTTTAGAGATCCGAAATCACTATTTTTTTGTGTTCTCATAAAGCGGGTCAATAACATTATATGCATTTTAAAGACATGTTTTTGGTTTTAGTTTATTCGGTGTATGGTTTTATAACAATGTTTTCGCTGCGACGTTTGCGCCGATTGAACAACCATTCCATCAGCAATACTGTAGACGCAGAGAAGAAACCTGCAAAAGATATCGACATTAAAACAAATATTATTATTTTTATTTACATTAAGCCTATAGTGTCCACTGTTGGGCAAAGCCTTCGTCTGATCCCTCCTCAACCTCAACCTAACCAATACAGGCTGTATTGGCCCACCGCAGGCCTTCCCCTGATAAGCGACTTATTGGCATTTGACTCATGGGGGGTAATGCCCATAGTCCCCACGCTGGGCATACGGGTCGGGGATCGCAGTACGGTGTTAGAATTGTTCTGCAGGGGTCGCTGCTGCCCGCCCCCCGCTGCTGGATATTTCATAGTCGCCTCTTACGACACCCACGGAAAGAGTTAGGGTTGTGTAAATTCTAAGCCAGCACCACACTGCTGATCCCTCCATGAATCAACATTCTGAGCCAGCTGGACCCACGTTCTATCGAAGGTGTCTAATTCGTCGCGCCATCGTTTGTTCGGTCTACTGTGACGCCTTACACTGTTGGAATTCCACTGAGTGGTGATATTAGCCCACAGTCTTCGGACATGCGGGAAACATGGCAAGCCCAGCTCCATTTAGGTTTTTTGTTTTTACTATCAATGTAGGCCAGAAAAATATTCCTTTGAGCGGTAGGCAGCATAAAATGTACTGTTACTCGTTTGTATCTCGATTTTCGGGTCACCTTAGAGGGTATTAATGAACATCAGTGTTTGCTCCTCGAGCAAAACTATGTTAATGCCTTTTTGCTGTGCTGCAGCACACACCGTGTACCTATTTTTATAAGCTGTACATATTGTTACATCATTTATTCGTTTTTCCTCTAGACTAGTGACTAGCCGAGACGATTACATTAAAATACGAATAAGTACCTCAATAGAAACTACATAAGGCGATTTTTTATGCAAAAGTAAAAAAAAAAAAAAAACAGTTGCTATTCTACTCATTCTCTCTCTCTCTCTTTCACAGGCTGGCTGTGCCTGTGTTGAGAAAGAAATAGTGATTTAGTAACGTTAATAATTTGGTAAGTAATTAATTTTGCACATATATTTCAATTTTCAATTTATAAATTGTAGGTAAATATGGCCTTCTTCCTTCAAGTAATCTTGAAGAGATTTAAACCAAGACCATTACATTATAATAATAATAATAATAATAATAATATAATAATGCTGGACAATATAGGCACATATAGGCTCTTATAACATACCAAAGTACGCATAAGGCATTCACAAAACAACACAAAGGACAAAGTCGTAAAATTTAAGTAATGGCCGTCCAAAAAACAAATTGAAAATATTAAACAAAATTCCAATCAAGACAAGGTTCGAGACCCTTTGCTCAGCCATGAGAGGTAGTGATGGTAGGTAGTAAATTACCTCCACACCTCAACAGCTGTATATGTCCACTGCTGGACGCAAGCCTCCCCTGATAAGCGCCTTGTTATGCCCAGCATGGGGATAATGGATGGGATAATATCCATAATCCCCGTGCTGGGCATGCGGGTAGATATCTGCAGGAATAGGGTAAATGCATGTGACTTCAAAAAAGCTAATATTTTTTTACGTATTCTTTATTGATATAGAAATATATCTATATATCTATATATTTATTTCTGTATTTTTTAATATTTTTATTGTGAAATTTAAACATTGAAAAGTAGATATTTTAAATGGCAATAGCAAAATTTCTAAACGCAAGGCTATTGACACCCGAACCGTGACGTCATACTTGAACATTTTGTATGGCCATGAAGTTTTGACTTTGAGTTGACAGGGGATCCGATGAACCATGACGTCACAAAATGCGAGGGCTAACATGGCAGCGTTTTTATCACCCGAAATTGAGTTTTGATTTTTACTTCAATGATTAAAATTATTTTGGCTGTTATATTTTTTTTCGTTGATGTATTAACCTAAATTAAAAATTAAAAAAATCCATGCATATACCTTATTGTTCTGCAGGAGGCGCTGAAGCCCGCCCCCTGTAAATATCCCTTAGTCGCTTCTTACAATACCCGCGGGAGTTGGGGTTGTGCAAATTCTAAGACACATGGCAATAGTAACGGTAGTAACGGTAGTAAATTAATGAATACGAACCTAGAAATAGAACAAAGAAGGAGCCCTGCATATCACTCAAATTTACAGTGTGGTTGTTAACCTCTTGAGCAATAGAGGTGCTCTGCCAGCATCTGTCACGTTTGGGACTGTAGGCGCTCAGCCATTTGGAGATCAGGCCTGCTTTGTGCATGCGGTTGATTCTGAGGATACAGGAAGATACATCAAAGTCTTTAGCTACAGACAACAAAGGTCTATAGAAAACACAAACTTACGAACGACATAGAACAACAACGTAACCCGTTTTCTGTTGTTAATCTAATCCAAACAATCTTCCAAATTCATAACTTATCCTTAATTCTTTGTCGTTCGTTTCGATACAGAATTATTAAGGATGGGTTACCTTATTTGTGTTGGAAATGCTCAAATAAGGTTCGTAGTTTAAGTAACTTTTCAACCCTTGACGAGGGATTTCATCAAGGTGGGTGCGGTTCGCGTCGCGCCTGCACTGCGTCCTTACGCGCAGGGCAGGCGTGACGAACTTTTGTGAAAAAGCACACCACAGAATTTACTGATTCTAAATGACAAAGACAAGTTTGTGAGCTCACAAACTTCGTTTCGCAACAAACACGGCGTGGTTTCACTACGGAAAGGGCCTACCCATAGATTTATTAAAAAGGGAAGAAAGGTTACGATTCTCCCAGCGCTTACTCAAAAGTTGGCATGTGTTACAACTACACGCAAACACATACGTACGCTCACAGTTATATTTCCAGTTCTGTGCAATACAAAGAAGAACAAAGACGGAAAAACTTATCTAAGACCGAAGTGAGACCGAGACAACTATATTTTACGCGAATCACGACCGCCCTTGCCGCCGCGCCGCCGGTCCGACGGTGACTGAGGTGGGAGCACACAATTTTACACAATATGAGGTTGCCACTTTTGAGACACCAGTACCTCATCTTCCCTTTTTAATAAATCAATGGGCCTACCTAACGATTAAAACCTTGGCCCATAGCAGTGAAAACTTAAAAAACAACTTAAAACTGTGAAAACTTACTCTTTATTGATGATGGCAAGGTACGGACTACCAGCAGGGACGAGCATCGCAAGTTGTTCCTCTAGGAATTCATCCTCGCCTGAAAATAATCACGGGAGACATTAGAAAGGAAATGATTGGTATGTTAATATTATTGAATACGCGCACTCGCCCTGAAGATGTCTCTCGTTAAGGGATGAACAGTTTGTTATTCCAACACAAACAAGGCAAGTTTGCCCCTGTCCAGAGCTGAAGTCCACTGAATTACGAAAAAATCAATAGGAATCTAGCCACAGATTAGTAACATCGTCTCTCTAAGGTCTCTCCTAGTAAAATTCAAAAATAGCTTGAGTTTGTTTTTTGTTATTATTCTGGAGCGGTCAAAGAGGTTAGCAAAATTGTTGTAGAATTCGTATTTCAAAACATAAAAATTATAAGAGCTCAAGGATACCTCAGTGCAAACTCGGTGAAATCATTTTAGATGACCTCCAATGTTTTAGAATCTCTACCAAATGAGAGGTCCAGTAAAATTGTCAATAATTCGAAGAATTATTTAAAAAATCACGCTAGAAAACACCCATTTCCTACTCAAGTACATAGGTATGCCTTTTATGTAAGGCCAAACTTGATTTAATTGATTAATTGATTCCTTTCAACCCTCTTGTCCAAAAAGCTAATTTGGCCCCACTAAGTAACCAGCACGATTCACATACATACGTAAGTAACCTTACCGAGAGCAAAATCGCAGGAGTCTCGTTGGATAGCATCAGCGCTCATCAGGTGTCGGAGACGGAGCTTCCAATCAATGAGGGCGTGTCTACTGCTACGGACGCGGTTCAGCAGTTTGGAAGCTGAAAAACGATAAATATAGATCAAAAATTTTACAGCCGAAATTTATATAGTGGGATTTCGGTGTGCATCAGAATGGCGGGTGTAATGTTGCGAATCAGCATAGAATAAATGTGGGCCGCCAACCTGACGTCAGGTTGGCGGATCCTGACGTCAGGTTGGCGGCTCACTTTATTTTTCTTATAACTCTGTATTCAAAGAGATACTTTCATTTTCATTATTGGTAGATTTAGGTAGAATCAAGGTAGATTCGACCCACATTTATTCTATGCTGATTCGCAACATTACACCCGCCATTCTGATGCACACGGATTTCGGGGTAGGCTTTCCAATAAAAATCGGACTACTCTGTAAAAAGTTATGCGTGGTCATACGAGTACATTAAAAAATATAAAATCACGTATATTTTATATTTTTTTATGTACTTGTATGACCACGCATAACTTAAGAATCTCCTCCGTTTCTTCGTCGGTTAAAAATATCCTTTACTATTACATATTTGGTGTTCAATGTCTGCGACCTCATCTCACCTCAACAGCTTATCAGTAGTGGACCAATGTCCACTGCTGGAGCAGGCCTCCCCTGATTAGCGTCTTATTGGCTGTTATATTACGGGGATTAGTTTAGTGCCCATAATCCCCACGCTGGGCTGGGTCCATTGTGCAACGAGTCTGTTTGAATCGGTATTTGTCAATTCCTGTTCTGTGTTTCTGTTATTATTTGATGGTAATGAAAACTATTTTACTGTAAGTCGCAGTTCAGTAGTAAAATTATTCTGCAGGAGGCGCTGCTGGATATTTGTCCCCCGGTGGATATTCCTTAGTCGCATCTGACTACACCCGCGGGAACAGTAGGGGTGATGCGAATTCTAAGCCACAGTGCGGCAACATCATGCAATGTCTACAATTAGTGATCTAGACAAATCATTTGTGTGATACTTTTTATTATAAACGAACTGCGCCCCGCGGCTTCGCACGCGTTGATCCTTTGTAATCGTTTAAAAGTGATTTCTATCCCACGGCAACTAATTTATGGAATAAAAGTAGCCTATGTTTGATTCTAGGATTAGGTTTACGTATATGCAAAATTTCATACGACAAGCTAATCTTTTTAAAAGCACGATTGAAACTCTTTTCTTATGGTTACGGAATAAAAGGGCTTTTTATATTATTAAAGCCAAAATTTCAGCCCGATTCGTTCAGTAGTTTTGGCGTAAAGAGGTAACAAACATCCATCCATCGATACAAACTTTTGCATTTATAATATTAGTGTGAAGTGTGATGTGATTTTCAGTGATAGTGTTACGCACCTTCCTTCATTTTAGTTTCAATAGCAGCAACGCTGCTGCTGATGTCTGCTCCTTTGTAAAGAGCGCTGTACTTCGGCTCTTCTGATTTCTAAAATAAGACAATTGATATTTTACAAAAACAAAGTCCCGATTTCGAACTTCTTTATATTTGCACTGTTTTCTTTAGGTTTTACGCGACAAATAACTAGTAATCCCTCGGGAATGGTAATCCTTTAAGACCACCCCGGGATTATTTTCTATACAAAACAAAAACAAGACAAGTGTGAATAGGTATCTTCTAGACCTTCGTGATACACCGTCGGCCGCATCTTCACTTTCCATCAGGTGAGATTGCGGTCAAACGAAGGTCTATTACTTATACATTTAAAAAAAAGAATCATTAATTTCAATCCCCAGGAAACATCTTAGTACAATACAACCGAACATATAGAAACTCCGTTGTTCGAAGTCGCTTTAAGACCACGACACTCAGAATTCAAGCTCAAGTCAACGGCCTATAACAGCCTATAATAGTGACTCTCACTGATAAGCGCCTTATTAGCTTTTATCTCATGGGAGATAATGCCCATAATCCCCACGCTGGGCATGCAGATTGAGGATCGCAGTTCTTCACTTATACCATTCGAATCGTAGGTTCTAAAAGGTAACGTTAACCGAAGGTTCTAGGTACCTACTATATTTGTTTATTCATATTATTTGATTGTAATTTTCTATTTTAATAGGTGCTTTAAAGTTTTGGAGGTTTATTAGTTTGGCTATGTTTGTTGAGGTTAACTAAGTATATTGTCTTTCTTTCAGTACCTTCTGGAAAATATTCCATTTTGTTCAGAGTCAGAGTCAGAGTCAAATCGTTTATTTCTTTAGACTTACAAAATAAGCACTTAGACCAGTCATTTTCTTACTATATAAACAGCTTGATAAATAGTAATTACTATCAAATAAGAAATAAGGTGCATATTGTGTACCTATACCTACTCACTTCAATGTTTTGTCCACTAGCGGAAGAAGTGAAAAAGAAACCACTAGCAAGTTTATCGCTTCCGTTTAACTTTTACAAAGTGGTTACAAAGTTCGAAAGTTCGTTACAAAGAACTATTTGGAAAAAAAAACAATTAGTTCAACTCGTTGAACTTTGAGTTGTACTTTTCGGAATAGAGGAAATTGTTCTGCAGGGGGCGCTGCTGCCCGCCCCCGAATAGTCGCCTCTTACGACACCCGCGGGAAAAGTTGGCGTGCAAATTCTAAGCCAGCACCACACGGCTCGTCACGTTCAAGTACAACCAACCTTCAATTCCATCTCCAGATAGGACCCCTTGCCAATAGTCCAGGAGAAGGTTGCACTGTTTTCCACCAGTTCCTCTATAGTCGTAATCGGCATCTCCTGCTTAGGAAAGGTAAGGAACGCCACCAGGTTCCCGGAGTATGTGGTGACCACCACTAGGACAACCAACCACCATGTACCTACTACCAGACGGCCACTGTCAGCACGGGGCAGGTACATACCACCTGTCAATGAAAAAAGGAGCGAGAAAAAAGGGTTAGTGATAGTTTGAAAAGAAACATCTAAAGACAAAGCTAACTGAATATGTGGCAGAAAAGTATTTTTAGATGCATTGGGTTAAGTACGAAAACTAAAACGACCTACCTACTTAATTTATACATACTTTAGAATTTCCTTTTTTCATGTAAGTGACATTGTGTCTTTTTGAGAATAAATTTATTTAAACCGAAAGTTAGGTTACTTTGGCTGGTTACTCATAGATAGACCCTAGTATAAGCCAATGTAAGACTTTTCTGGCATCAAAAAAGGGTTATATGACAGTTTTTAGAAATAAACATCTTACTTATGGTTAATGGGCTATATTGGCTAATGGTCTATATCGGCTGGGATAGAACCTGGTTTAAGACAATTTATAACTTTTCTGTTATCAATCATCTTCTTGTATCATCAGGTAAACGACTTGCCTTAACAAGATAAATAAAAAATTAAAGGAATCGGAAGTAAATTATAAATACCTAGGATTAAAAGTGGAAGTTGCTAGGGTGTTAACAAAACAAAACATGATAATAAGAGGAGAATGTAAGCTGATAAATAAGATGATAATGATGGTTATATCAGACCTTGTTGCAGCAGTGCCCCATAAATATACCAGAGGCAGTTATGTATGGTTGCCAGGCCTCCTTGGCGAGTGATCTCTTTAGCTTCGTAGTACGGACTCAGGCGATGCACGATGTACAGTGTGGGACCCATGAGGATCACCGCGAAGCCTAGGCAAAGCCAGGTCTGAGGATTATAAGAAGTTCAAAGGTTGAAGAATCATCTATAATTTAGATTATTCACAACTACGACTTAAATGGGACCAGTCATAAAAAAACATTGAATTCATTATACTCAAATCGGTCGTACAAGAAATTCATAAAACTGGAATATTTGTGTAAAAATCCAGACAGATTATGTATAGAAGATTTGAGGCTGATGGTGTTCTATAAAAGATCATTGGGCAATAAGCAGATTTGTCGGTTAACTTTGGCCTCCAATAACCGGTTAAAATTGGAGCTTTGTAAAATCTACGAATATTGAAAATTAGAAGTAAAATCACCTCCTGAAGGTGAAGTGTTTTCTGGATTTCAGTCTGAACAACCAACGCACATTTCGTGACGATAGCCGATGATGGTCAGAAAAATAATTTATTTTCTCAAATATTATAAGTGTGAATTAGTAGACTTACATCAGCTGTAAAAGGCAGCAAAAACAGTAAAGCTCGGCTAAGCTCCCTCGGCCTAGCAATCATAAAGGAATATGGCTGCGTGCTGATTGGGATTGTATAGTTTATCCCTGAAAAGAGAACGGCTGATATTACTGAAGACCTTTTGGAAAAGATACGTTAATAATGCTAAAATATTTAGCAAAAACTAGGGCTTTTGATATTCTGTTCGGACATGTTATTTTAAACCTTATTATTTTAAACCGTTTTAAAAAAACATCTACACTAGACTGCAAGATTTTGGCAGATTATACAAACACGCAGAGAGATTACCTAGAACTTGCAACATTCTCTCACCATTTCACCACCATTTTTGTTATAATTATTATAATCCTTGCTGTTCGTTTTCCGAAAATTATAAAATAATATAATATTCTACCTCTCTGAAAGACTTGGATCTTACCTGCTATAGGATCAGGAAGAACCGTGAAAGATGCAGCCGCCAACGCCACCTGCCCTTTGGCTATAGCAACCATTGTTAGCATGGCACTTTTGCTTTGCACCAGCTGGAATATTTACGGAAATTAAAGTGACAAAACGAAAAATCCACTCCATCGTACCCTCTAGCTAGGGAATTCTAGATTGTACGTTTTAATAATATATTTTATGTTATTGATTTCTTGATTATCGTGAAGATTTATAGGAAGCAAGATGAGAAAACGATATCAGAAATCAAACTTACGCCCGTTGTGGAAGCATTAGACATCTCGATCTTCAATTCTTTTGGCAGCACTAATTTTACCCTGAAAGAAACCAAACAATTTTTAACAATCTTGTTGTTTTATTGATTGTAGAAGAGTTTGTATACTTTCCATAAGGTGAGATTTCCGTCCGTAATGTCTTGACAGTAAATATATACATATAGGTATTTATATACACTGCTTGTCCTGTATAGATAATGGAACTACAGATCTTACGTGAAGTTCTTGCTCTTAGCAAGTTGGTTTATGATGTCGAATATGAGACCGCTGTAGTGTATCACGTCTCCAGATTCGTTGAATTTCAGTATTGTCCATGGAGGATTCTGCAAAAAACACAATTTGAATAGAAACATAAACAATATCTTAAGATTCTGCAAAAAACACAATTTGAATAGAAACATAAACAATATTTTAAGAAATAAAATAAAGTCCCTAAAATTTTTGAGACTTTATTTGGGTAGTGTAAAACTATAATAACCAAAAATCATGAACAATATCTTTGGGCACAGGAAAAGAAGAGACATGCTTCTGTCAGAATAAAGTAAACTCGTGGTCGCTCTCCAACCCGATGGCCGGATCTCATCACCTCTCTGACACAGCCCACCATTGGCCATGGCTTTTACAACACAACTAACAAGGGTACGATGGCAGCGCATTGCAAGAACAGCCATTCATCTGAACCCCATCATAACCACGACCACTCTGCTAAGAGTAACCGGCTAAAAAACGGGAGAGGAATCGAGACAAAAAACTTTATTTCTTAAAAACAATTGCTGTCCAATTTTTTCAATAGAAGCCCTCTGTGAGCTTCATTGATATAAAATCGTTTCACTCACATGGTAAGTGATAATAGGAAGCTCCTTCCCTCTGAAGCCATGCTCCACGTGTGGGAAAAGGACATCGGTGAAGGTGACAGCATCTACCGGCCTCCAGAAGCCGACCTGGTCGAAAAAAAAAGAGTTTTTAAAATACTTTACTCAGACGTCTACTCAGATGTTTTTGAAATGCAGTACTCAGACTCAGACACCACTTTGTGGAACTCCATTCGGAAATATTCTGGAACGATTCATTTAGTAACATTTTCGCAGTCTTTCAGCTAAATCTTCGCTTATTGCTTGGCATCTTACTATTTTCATGTCAGCTCATGTGCCTGCTTCGTTAACTGATCAATTTTAGTTTGAAAGATTTATTTTTAAGCCTGATACTAAAGTACCTAGCCTCAGACTTAAAGTCCAAAGACCAGACTAGACCCGGTTCATCCGCAAAAGCTCTACTTTTTCGTTATTACTGATGTGCACTATATTTTATTCCGCTGCCTTTATGCAATCAAGCTTTCTAAGGCCCGGCAGGTGAGCCATACGTCTGCCTTTAGTACATCATCATCATCAACCTTTACTCCACTGCTGGACATAGGTCTACCCTAATGAGCGCCATAGCGCACTGTCTTCAGCTTGCACCATGATGCACCTGCTGGCAGTATTTCGCGGTCTCCTAAGGTCTCCTACACTACCTTTACCGAGTATCTGTCTTCACTCAAGTACATGTTTACCCCAGCAGTTGTTGGTTCTTCGCGAGATATGGCCGGCCAATTGCCACTTCAGCTTGCTAATTCTTCAAGCCTACTAAAATTATCATGATCGAGAAAGTTTGTAAACATGACTGTATGTATATTTGTTGCTCTTTCACGCAAAAACTTTTTATCCCATAAATCAGATCCCGTGGGATAGGCGTGCGAAGCTGCGGGGCGCAGCTACTATATTATAAATCCAGCTATATATCATAGTTTAATAACTTTGCTTCCACTACTAATATATAAGTTCATCTTCGTCTATCATTAAACACGACCGACCTGCAAAAGCTCTACTTTTTCAATGACCCCAAAGGTGCTGTTGGTTACGTTGTCAGCAAGTAACACAGTTTCCTTGAAGTCGCGGTAAGTGTTGCCCCACGTGTCAGCTGCCAAGACCCGCCAGGAACTACAATTGCCGCAAATACTGTTGGCTAGGATATGTTGCTGAAAACAAAGAAGCCAATACAAGCAGCTGTCATACATGCGCCAATAATTGGGTTTGTTTATAAAATCTAAAAACCGACTTCAATTATATTGTAATGGGGCTAGATAATGTTGTGTGAATTGTCCTGCATTATTTATTTATTTATTTATTTATTGTTTTCTCATGGACGCCACTGTCAGAACTGGACCAAATTTAAATGGGACCACGCGGGAATCATCAAAATGGGTTCACCCAGTGGAAAGTTCTGAGGTAACAAACATAAAAAACAGTTGAATTGAGAACCTTCTCCTTTTTTTGAAGAAGAACACCTCTTAACGTGTCTCCATGAGGCAAATAGCCATATAGAGCCGGGTGTATAGATACTGTTAGTTCCATAGACTTAGGATGTAAAAAATCGAAGTAGAATAGAATATAATTTTATATGTAATTTAATCAACAAAAACAAACGTGACTTAAAAATAAAAGACAAAGCTTCTGTCTGTTTAATATCTGTCAAAATTGTACCTGCATGTGTTTGAGCAGCGCAATGCGCCGTTGGTCCTTGTTTGGCCTGATTGCCTCCCACTCTTCATCGGACACCTATAACGATATCACACTAATATTATATATGCGAAAGTTTGTACGGATGTATGGATGGATGGATGGATGTTTGTTACCTCTTCACGCCAAAACTACTGAACGGATCTGACTGAAATTTTACGTACAGGTAATTCTTATCCCGGAATCAAACATACTTTTTATCCTATAAATCAGTTCCAGTGGGATAAAAATCACCTTTAAACGTTTCCATAGGAACAACGCGTGCGAAGCTAGTAATATAATAAAACTATATTAAAGTATTAGTGCGTACTCTTGAAGTAAGCCAGTTTCACAATAAATTTCAATTCATATCTTAGAGCAGGGGTTCCCAAAGTATGCGCCGCGGGCCGCCCTGCTGCGTCGTAGGTAGAGAGTATAGAAGGATGCCATGAGGGCCTAACTTTCAAATAAAACAATATAAATCGCGTCCTGCATGCATCGCTTACCTGCCGATAGTTACTTACGCTCTCAAAATCGTCGATACCCCATCTTCCCTCGCTTTGATCCGCCCCTTATCCAACTAGCTAAAGACCTTGCATTAAGTCGCGTCGATTGTTTCCATATAGTCAAATAAGCAAGTCGGTAGGTACTTGAAGTGATTGTAATAAAGCTTGTACAAGTGGCAGAGAAGCCATTGATTCATTAAAAAGGGAAGATGAGGTACTGGTTTCTCGAAAGTGGCAACCTCAAATTGTGTAAAATTGAGTTCTCCCACCTCAGTCACCGTCTGGCCGGCGGCACGGGCGGTCGTGATTCGCGTGAAATATTGTTGTCTCGGTCTCACTTCGGTCTTAGATACGTCTTTCCGTCTTTGTTCTTCTTTGTATTGCACAGGACTGGAAATGTAACTGTGAGCGTATGTGTTTGCGTGTAGTTGCAACACATGCCAATTTTTGAGTAAGCGCTGGGAGAACGTAACCTATCTTCCCTTTTTAATAAATCAATGAGAGAAGCAAAAAAGCGAAAATATCGCAAATGTGATGAGCTGTTCGGACTTTGGCTTTATTTCAACAGAAGTAAACAATGGAATGCTTTGAAAAAATGTGTGGACATCACTAACCTTACGCGGCACATTGATGGTATTCCTATATTTTTCTTAAATTATAGAGTCAGGGTCAGAATCAAATCGTTTATTTCTTTAGACTTACAAAATAAGCACTTAGACAAGTCAAATTTTTACTATATAATGTTTATTGCAGATAATAAGATATAGAAGATAGAAAAACTCAGTTTCATATTGCGCATGTTTTAATTTTTGACTTACCTATCTAATCCTTATTCTTTCGTTCGAGTACTAACGACTACGGGCCCTCGTCGAATCAAAATATTAAGCCTGTAAGTGAAGAACAGGAAAAGTTTGGCAACCCCTGTCTTTGAGGACAGAAGAGGCTGGACTAGTCGAAGCAAAGAAAAACTGCCCCTTGTAGTGTGTGGTCGTGATCCCAGGCTAATAATGATAGAGAAATCATCAGTAAGGTTTGGGAATCATAGAATGCAATAGTTAGAGGGTCAAATTATGTCTATTAAGATGTGATAAAATGCAAAAGTCGAGCAACAGAAGTCTATTCGAACCCTTCTTCCTTTCAAGCATTTATTTCACCAACAGTTCCATTCAACTATATTCAATTCTAAATATATTATTTAGAATTGCATGGGTGGCGTGGCGACGGATGTTTTGTGAACCAGCAAATTATAACACTTCTAGTGCCTTATTATTTAGAATTCTGTGATTTCACCGTACACTATAGAATAGAATAGAATAGAATAGAATAATTTATTTAGGTAAAGAAAAACAATGTTACATTTTGGTTAGTAGTGTCTTAAAGCCTATGTTAGGTTTATCTAGACACAGAGTTCTCACCTGGCCCATTGGGAGGTAAATAATATTTTAAAGTATGTACTATGGATGGGTGAAAGAAATGCTGACTGTAAATTTGAGACGTCCATACCTGAGCGGCAACGTCCAATTCCTCTTGCACCGCGGTGTCCAGCGCTGATATAAAGGCAGACATCATTTCTTGGCAGTAGCACATTATTCCGTTCTGAAAATATTAGTAATGAAATAGTAAGATCCGCAACATACCATATGGCCATAAAAATATACAATAAACTACCCCCTCAAATAAAAACAATAGAGGCAGATTTTACCTTTTATATGAAACTAAAAGAATATTTACTAGAAAAATGCTATTACAAACTTCAAGAATATTTTGAAATATAAATAAATAAACAATTATAGGATAGGAAGTTTTTTGCAGCTAATTAATTTAATTTTAAATTAGTTTTTTTATTAGTATAAAGTTATTTTGTAGCGCCCCAACGGGGTACATGTTTGAGACTGCTAAGACCTATGTAACATAAAAACATGTAAACAAGTTAATAAATGATTCAAATGATTTTAATTTTTTAAAATGTTAAATTAGGTAGGTACCTATTAAAAACTTTGGAAGGTATATCTACGAGTATACAGAGAATACCAGTAAATTGCGTGATGAAAAATAAGAGAATTAGAATTAGATGAAGTTTATGATGAAGGGATCAGAGAGAGGTTTTTGATGAAGGGATCAGATCAGAGAGAAGTTTTTGCTCAGCTATTGGACAAGTCGGAGGTCAACTGGAATTGTAAAGGCGTTCTAGCCTCTTCTAAATATAGTTTTTAGGTTTAGATACTAGGCAATTGAAGCATTGGATGCAGGCGTACCTATCAAGAAAAACCAAGTTTTGTTAATGCTTATTTTGCGAGTCTAAAGAAATAAACGCTTTGACTCGACTCTTTGTACCCAATGCTTCATAATATGCAAATTGCTTTGAAATCAATGAGTGCTATTTTCTGAGCAGTTTTTGTCTTCGTTTGACCTAACTATGTATAAATATATTCCTAAGACCGATAAAAATGCTAGACATATTCTAACTACCTCTAGGTACTTACCTATACTAACCCAAGGTCAGTATAAATAATTTGCACCAGAAATTATTTCTAAATCTAAAAGGTTAGTGCCTTAAAACATAAACCAACAGAGAAAATAAACAAATACAAAGTAAACAAGTTGTTGGTCTGGATATGCAAAGCGATAAATTCTAACAACTAGTTAGGAACCGGTAATATCTGGTTATGGTCGGTTATAAAGCTGCAGCAAGCATCGACCGTGTGACCGCCACTTGGTGACAGAGCTATTTTGTATTCTGCAGCATACAAGTTCATAAATGAAGTTTTGCACCTACCGGCTATAATTAATTTATTTTATTTTGCTTTATTCAGAGAACAAACAGTTTTACACACTTTAGAAATAAACTTAGATACTAACTTTTAACAATTTATATGTCCTCGCATGTAGAAGCTAAAAGGTTGCTTGCTTGCGGAGAAGGAGTGAAAAAAAAAATATTATAAAAACAATAAAGAAAAAAAACATAAAACAGTCCTGTCCTTTTAACAAGAAATGTACCTACAAGAAGGTAAACAATAATTAAACTTACAAATAACAAGTATTAAGTATGTATTATAAAAATATTTTACCGTCATAATCGTTTTACGAGTATTTGTCGTTTGCAGACGAGGATTTCCATATATTATATTAAAAGAATAACTGAATTTGGAAAAAAACTATAAACCGAATTCAATTATATGGTTTTCTTATGGATGCCATTGTCAGAATTGGACCAAATTGAAATGTAATTGACCACACAAGAAGCTTTCAAATAAAAAAAGAATATAGAAATGACACACTGATCTGATCACCCAGTCAAAAGTTTTTAGAAGTTGGTTAAAAAGAAAGAAATACCTTCGGGTTCTAGTTACCTACCTAAATCACTAATAATGTTCGAATCTGTGAAAATAAGAATTAGGTATCGAATTCTTGAGAGAAACTTGAGTGAGGGGAACTAACACTTTTAGTCGTATGTACTGCAATGACAAAGCAGAGTGTTGTAAATGCAACAAAAGTTGTCAATAGTCTACTCTCAATCCAAGCATGCATGGATTTAATAAATAAACGGTTATTTAGGTTATTTCAAATTATTTTATTTCAGAAAAATGTTAGTGACTAAGGTAAGTTAGGCACATACTTATCTCTCTAAAATGAATTAGATATTATAAAACAATTAACTATTATAATTTAATTTAAATTATTTAATATCAATTAAATATTATAAAAACACCGAAAAAATTATTTATACTTAACATCCACAAAAATTTAATTTGAGGTAAAAACCCAAGTAAAACTGCACTCAATTTCGGGTGATGAAAAAGCTGCCATGTTAGCCCTTGCATTTTATGACGTCACGTTTCATCGAATCACCTATGCCAACTCAAAGCTTCATGATGACCATACAAAAAAGTACAAGTGTGACGTCAGGTTCCGCTGCAAAACGTTGCGTATAGAATTTTTGCGGTTGAGATTTAAAATACCTTCTTTTCAACGATTAAATTTTACAATAAGGACATTAAAAAAATATACAGATGTATTTCTTTATCAATAGAGAATACCTACTTAAAAAAATTATTAGCATTTTTGAAGTCACATGCATATTGGCACACAAGCGCCCTCAATTCCCACGACTTTTCTCTTTTTGAACAGACTCTATCTACATCACATGAATGTTAGTCAATCAGAGATAGCTCTATATCCTCTAGAGTCTAGAATTCTCTGTTCTCATAGGTAGAATGACATAAAATACAGAGAGTGCCTTGATCTACCCCGATAAGTTTATCTATCTCATTGGGAACAACCCACATGCTCTATGCGTATGGGGATACCCTACGCGTAGGGCATGCGGGTTGTTTGGTGGTAGAATTGTTATCAAGGAGGCGCTAATGCCCGCCCCCGGTAGATATTCCTTAGTCGCCTCTTACGACACCCGCAATGCAAGCAAACATGTTTGTTATCTACATATATTCTACGAAGAATTAGACAAATACTTCTTCGTAGTCTATAAGAAAGATAAGATTGTTTGTTTGTTCTTTTGTATTGAATATGGTCCGAAACTACTGGACCGATTTAAAAAATTCTATCATCATTAAAAAGCTTAATTTTCAGGGAGTGACTGTTTCCGGGGGAATTCCAAAATAAAATATTAATTATTTTGGAATTCCCCCGGGAACGGGTACTAAGTTAAACCGCGAGGCGCTGCTAGTCACACTAATATTATAAATGCGAAAGTTTGTATGGATGTATGGATGTATGGATGGATGTTTGTTACTTCTTCACGCCAAAACTACTGAATGGATCTGGCTGAAATTTTGTATACCGGTAATTCTAACCCTGGAATCAAACATAGGTTACTTTTTATCCCATAAATGAGTTCCCGTGGGATGAAAATCACCTTTTAACGATTCCATAGGAACAACGCGTGCGAAGCCGCGGGGCGCAGCTAGTCATCTATAAAGAAATATGTCCCAAAACTGCAGCCGATTGTACCACCAACCTTACACTCCGGATCATCATCGGTAATGTTGTAGATATACGCCAGGTTTTCTCCTTCGTACAGTGCGTTGATGAGCCCCGACAGGTTTCCCTTATCGCTGTTGGTGTCGGAGATCACGTATAACCATTGTGCCTGTGAGTTTGTCATGTGGAGCTCTCTGGCTGTGTCCGCCATTGTAGTCATCACGTCTGTTGTTACTATTGCTATGAAATTCTCGCCTGGAATAGCATTCATCAAAAGTCAAGCAGTGTATTAAATAATTTTGTTTGGAAAAACTATAAACCGACTCCTATTTTTATAGGTTTTTCATGTATATGATCCCACTGCTGACAGTGGGATCCATGAAAATTAAAACAAAAAAGCTTTAGCGCCTACCTACTAATTCAACAGTGCCGTTACCGGCCGTAGACTTACCAATATACTTAACAGGCAGCTTCGACAGAACTCTATGCATCTCTTTCCGACGCAAGTACTCGTTGATCTCGTGTTTCATCTTGAACACCGTCACGGAGACAGGAGGTGCGCTGTCATCGTCTATCTGCGAGGTTAGAGACTGCACCACTCGGGAAACCATGTCTCTGTCTGGATTGAATTAAACACCGTTTCGATATACATTCCTAATTTGCCTAAAAGCTCAACCTAAGCCCTATATTGAAAATTGAAAATTGTTTTATTTGTATAAAAATATGTTACACTACATGCTAAACAGTGTTAAGGACATCCTTTTAAGTACCTACCTCAACAGCCTGTATTGGCCCACTGCTGGACGCAGGCCTCCCCCTGATAAGCGCCTTATTAGCGCGTATTTAATGAAGCATAATACCCATAATCCCCACGCTGGGCATGCGAGTTGAGGATCGCAATTCGGTGGTAGAATTGTTCTCCAGGGGTCGCCGCTGCCAGCCCCCCGATCGATATCCCTTAGTCGCCTCTTACGACACCCACGGAAAGAGAGGGGGTGGTGCAAATTCTAAGCAAGCACCACACAGCTAACACTAACAGAACTCAAGGTGAGCTTATCAATAGGGTATATGCATGTGACTTCAAAAAAGCTAATTTTTTTTTTACATATTCTCTAGTGATATAAAAATATATCTGTAGGTATATTTATTTTTGAATTTTATGATGTTTTTATTGTAAAATTTAATCATTGAAAAGTAGATATGTATTTTACGTCTCAACAGCAAAATTTCTAAACGCAACCCTATTGGCATGTGAAGCGTGACGTAGCATACTTGAACATTTTTGTATGGGCATACACTCGATGATCCGTGACGTCATAAAATGCAATGGCTAACATGGCAGCGTTTTTATCACACGAAACTCAGTGTAGTTTTACTTTTAGCTTTTTACCTCAATAATTTTATTTTTTTTAAGTGTTATATTTTTTTTTGTTCATGTATTAACTTAAATAATCGATTAATAAAATAAAAAAAATCCATGCATATACCCTATTGCCCTTTTCCGTTTTACACAAACTCACTCAGCGTATCATCATGCAAGATCACAGCTGACTTCCACTTAAAGGCATGCTCAGTCCTCAAATCCAGCAGCAGTTGAGGCAGCTCCTCCCCAGGGTCTGTGTACGTGACGGTAATGGCCTGTCCAGACGGCAGCCTTGGGCAGTCTACTTCGGTTAGCGCGAAAAGAAGGAGGTCTTCTTCTTGTGTTCTTTGGAAGAGCGACCAGGTGTCTTCGCAAGATGCTATGCTAAATACTGCTAGGAAACCTGTGGAATAAAGTCATTTTGGTGAATTTTACCAGCTTCAAAAAAGGAGGGGTTCTCAATTCGGCTGTTTTTTTTATATTTGTTACCTCAGAACTTTTGACTGAGGGGTCCGATTTCCATGATTCTTTTTTTATATGAAAGCTGGTGCTTCCCGTGTGGTCACTTAATTTGGTTCAGTTCTGACAGTGGGGTCCATGAAAATTCATGAAAAAACTATAAAAGTTGAAGTCGGTTATAAATGATGAAGATGTAGCATTGATTAATTAAAAAGGGAACATAGGTTACGTTCTCCCAGCGCTTACTCAAAAATTGCCATGTGTTACACGCAAACACATACGCTCACAGTTATATTTTCAGTCCTGTGCAATAAAAAGAAGAACAAAGACGGAAAGACGTATCTAAGACCGAAGTGAGACCGAGACAACAATATTTCACGCGAATCACGACCGCCGCCCGTGCCGCTAGTCAGACGGTGACTGAGGTGGGAGCACACAATTTGAGGTTGCCACTTTTGAGAAACCAGTACCTCATCTTCCCTTTTTAATAAATCAATGAGATGTAGCCAGTTACAGTTCCGCGTGACGTCACTCCCTATCTTTGATGCGCTGTATTATTGTAATTTTTTGTTTGATTGAGAAAAGAAAAAATATTTATCCAATATCTTCGTTTTTTTTTGTCGTCAGGCCTATTCTACTACCACCGCACTACGATCCCCGACGCGCATGCCCAGCGTAGGGATACAACTCAGCTAGTTGTCCGCGGCTTCGCACGCGTTGTTCCTATGGAAACGTTTAAAGGGGATTTTTATCCCACGGGAACTGATTTATGGGATAAAAAGTAGCCTATGTTTGATTCCGGGATTAGAATTACCTGTGTGCAAATTTTCGGTTTTGGCGTGAAGAGGTAACAAACATCCATTCATCCATACATCCATACTCCATCCAATTTTCGCATTTATAATATTAGTGTAGTGTGTAGTAGTGTGATGATGTGATGTGAAGTGTGATAATGTGATACCTCCCATCCCAATGCCTCCCATGAGATAGTCAAAAAAACGCTTTATCAGGGGGCAGGTCCCCCTGATAAGCGCCTTATTGACTATCTACGGTCGTTCAGTCGGTTCAGTTTCCAACTTTTTTTCTCCTACTTCATCATCATCATCATCATCAGCCTATATTAGTCCACAGCTGGACATAGGCCTCCCCTAATGAGCGCCATAGCGCCCTGTCTTCAGCTTCACGCATCCAGCTTCTGCCTGCAGTCTTTCGCAAATCGTCATCCCACCTGGCCGGAGGGCGCCCTACACTACGTTTGCCGAGTTTTTCTTACTTATTTCCTGACAAACAAATCAAAAAAATGCGAGATTGGTTCAGCTGTTCTCAAGTTAAAGCGTGACCGGGAGAAATTGGGATTAATTTTAGGGTTCCGTACCCAAAGGGAAAAACGGGACCCTATTACTAATCCTCCGCTGTCCGTCTGTCTGTCCGTCTGTCTGTCCGTCTGTCACCAGGCTGTATCTCATGAACTGTGATAGTTAGACACTTGAAATTTTCACAGATGATGTATTTCTCTTGCCGCTATAACAACAAATAATATAAGTTAAATAATTTTAATAATTAAGGGGGGCACGTCCTTACCTATGGAAAAACATATATGTACGTGTAGGCTTACATACAAAAGTAAGTCGTGTTAGTTAAATAATACACCATTATAAATTTATAACTCAAGAACGTAAGGATATGGCTGAAAATTGGTGGGGTGCTAGGAACATAAATACTCCAAAATGGGGTGGTAGCTTTGAACCAGGAGACGGACATAGGATAGGATATACTTTTTATCCCGTTTCCGGCTGAAACAATCTTGATTAAATTTTACAGGCAAATAAACGGTTTCCCGGTGACGGACATAGGCAACTTGGATAGAGCGTGCGAAGCCGCGGACAAAAGCTACTAATAATACGAAAACCAGCGCAGTATTGGGCAAATGCTTTATTCTGCAAAATGCTGAGCTAGGGTCCCTTTTTACCCAATGTATTGTTAGATTTTAGTGCCTACCTATTAATTTTATCATCATCATCATCATCATCAGCCTATATTAGTCCACTGCTGGACATAGGCCTCCCCTATTGAGCGCCATAGCGCCCTGTCTTCAGCTTGACGCATCCAGCATATTCTGCCTGCAGTCTTTCGCAGATCATCATCCCATCTGGCCGGAGGGCGTCCTACACTACGTTTGCCGAGTCGCGGTCTCCATTCAAGAACTCGTTTAATTTATATGTCCTGTTAATGTACAGTCCGACCAGAAAGAGTAGAAATTAATTAATTTGGCACTAAAATTTACTATAAACTGGCAACTCTTTTTGAAAGACCAGTGTGGCCGCTTAAGTGAGTTTGTCGCCAGATTCAGCTTTACCTTGCAAAATTGAACTATGCACGTATTTTTTGATAAAGTATCGTCATGCAGACACTTACCTTCTCTTATATTTAAAAATCATGCTAAATTAAAAGAATCAAGCATTCAAAATGTTTTGTTGACATTTTGATAATTTTAATGCGCTTATTAGATACAATAACAATAAGCTGATTATTCGAGTACCTACCTCTCCGCTGAAAAAAATGTCTAATAAAATAAACAATTTTATGAGGACATTACATGTTGAAAATGGGCCAAAGAAGAGCAAAAAGGACATAAGCAGAGCCGCAAACACAAAATGTACAACGAAAACAGAAGCATAACGCATTATAAAATATAAATATAATGACAGTACCAAGTCAATATATTTATGAAAACTTGTTGTATACTCAAAAAAATATTAATAGTTTCCCAAAAAATTGCGATATACATAATGTGAATACTAGAAATAAACATAAACTCGCTGTACCCACAACTAGGCTGCATAAAATTAATGTATCTTTTAAAGGGCAATGTATACGCTTCTACAACAAAACCCCTACTGAGCTGCAAAAATTATCAGTAAATAAATTCAAACAAACTGTCAAAACTTTATTATGCAAAAAGGCTTACTATAAAATATCAGATTATCTAGAGGATAAAAAAGCTTGGGACGGATTTTGCTCCAACTCGAAAAATAACAACTAACAGGCTGAAGGTTTCTTCGTCGTTTCTTTACTTTAGTCTACATACCGAAGCGATCGAAATCAAAAATACCACTTTATTTCCGTGTCAGTGTATTTTTTAATATGATTTGACCTTTTCTAAGTGTACATTTATGTCTTTGTTGATCTTTGTTCCACTGAGTCGTATTTTGTAGTGCAATCCTATATTTTTGATACTTTACTTATGTTTTGTTTCAGGAAAATCCGAAAGCACTGTTAGGAGGATTTTTAATGAAGGCAAAAAATTGTGGAAAATTTGGTACAAAGTGAAGATGAAAATTATGGTATGGCAGGAACTTCTAATTATGTTCTACCACAACATTTTGATGAAGAATCGATGTCGGGTATTGAGTATCTTGACTATGAGTCATTAGAGTGATTTATGTATGATTTAGTACCTATTATATAATTATTCAATAAAATTGTCTATTATTGTGTTTTTTCCCTTTGAGTATACAAAATATGCTTGCTTTCTTTTTGGGTTGCACTCACCATTGCTCTTATTATTATTCGTCTCGGTATCGGTGCGGTAGACAAACGGAGGCTTTGATTTCTTTAATGCATGTATATAATAAAAAACATTTTTACTTTTCTTTACTAAAGCATAGTGGGTTTTATTCTTATTCAGGACAAACCTTTATGTGATGAGCATAAAATTTTATAAAATAAGAACTGCAATGTGTTATAAATATATTTGAAAATATTAAGTATCAAAACGTAGTAGCCATAGTATTATGGTGATACCATGTAAATTGTAAACAATTGTGGCGCCCTCATTTATTTTCTACTCTTTCCGGTCGGACTGTATGTACCACATTTTGTTATCCTTTTATTATGTATGGGGTAAAACAAACAAATTTTTATCTTTTTTAATCTATCTTATCTAAATAATCAAATATTGCTAGACGATCCACAAAGAATCATAGGAGACGGACGACCTCTGCAGCGCGGTGGGCGAAGGTCCGCCTGCTACGCAGGAGGTTGCGGGTTCGATTCCCGCCTCGGGACAAATGTGTGTACGATCTGCAGATATTTGTTCAGGGCGTTCTGGATGTTTTCTATGCATAATAAAAAATATCTATCTATGTAGTGTATTGTATTATGTATATAAGTTACCTAGTACCTATAACACAAGCTCTGCTTAGCTTGGGGCTAGATAATGCTGTGTGAATTGTCCAGCATTATTTATTTATTTATTTAATCTAGCCCTAAGCAAAGCAGATCTTGATAGTACAGGTAGGGTATACTGTAGATGCTGCTGTATCCCACATTTACACACCTACCTACCTTTCTTAAGGCTGATGGATGTCCAGGAGTAATAGTGGACGTGCACGCCTCCATGCTTCAGCTCAACCCTGACGAGCTCCTTGATGTAGTCCTTCAGTTCGTCAAGAACTGTCTGGTACTTCTCGCCAAGGTAGCCCCGGTCGAGAACTACGGCTGGAACATACGGTATAATTCTCTATTGCACAAAAAAATACAATATGGTAAAACATTGATAAATACTTTGTTTTAAAAAACTATAAACCGACTTCAATTTTTATAGATTTTTCATGGATTTTCATGGATCCAGAGATTTCAGTCCTGTCAGAAATGAACAAAATTTAAATGGGACCAAACGGGAAATACCAGCTTTAATATAAAAAAAACGATCGAAATCGGACCACCCAGTCAAAAGTACTGAAGTAAAAAACATTTAAAAAAATACAGTCGAATGGAGAAACTCCTCTTTTTTTTTAAGTCGGTTAAAAAATAATGGCAAAGACAAGGTCAACCCAGAATACATACCTTATTGGGAAAGAGAGGCAAAGATATAAAAGTAAGTGTAGATTTAATACAGAGGCTAGAGAACTTAAATCAGCATTATATAATACAATACATCAAATCTTTGTTAAATTAATTCATAAAATTCCTTCATAAAATCAAAGGACGAGCAAACGCACAAATTCATACCACACATTCCTGGTCGACATACCACAGTGTCGAACCAAAAAATTCTGCTCTACTTTTATAATATCCACAGCCAAAGAGTGGAATGACCTTCCTGCATCTGTCTTCCCATTAGAGTAGACCGTACAATCTTGGTGTCTTCAAATCTAGGGTAAATAAGTTCCTTCTGGAAAAGCGTGTTACATCTTAGGCTTCATCTTCGCTTTCTTAAAGTGTGTTGGTAGCCAAACGCTAATCCATCAGCAATAAAAAAAAACTACCTAACAAAATTAAATACTATAATATATATATATACCTACCTACCTACGCATAATTTTTTTTTATAAATTAATAAATACAAAAGTCGTAAAGATAGGTTATAGAGCTCCTTGATTTCTTTCTGCTCTTCTTTTTTTTCTTTAGAGGGCGCATATTCGGCGGACTAGTTATAGAAGCTGCTTTAAAATAAACTCGTCGCCCCAAGGACCCTGGATTGGACCCCAGCTGGGCGCCAAAATATTTGATTTTGGCGCCCAACATGGAGCCAGACCACAGAACTTGTAATAATAATAATAATAAATCTTTATTTCAGACTTCATACATTACACTAAGTTGGTACATAATATATATAATTAAATAGTCACCCTAATTAGCAGAGTCAAATCGAAACACAGCAACACAATAATCAAAACAAGAAAAAACAATATTTACAATAATTATTTGGTGTAGTACTTACTAATATTATTATTACTTTTTCTGTGAGCCAGTTATAGACGTAGTATAATCTATGTCCATGGAGCCAGAATTCTTTATCGAACCCATTAATGAATCACCATAATAAACTGCCTGACACATTGAAAAATGAGAAGAACTACAATGTTTTACAAATCAACTAAAAAAGCTTACGTATTACACAATTGACGAATATTTGAATGAAAAATAAGATATAGGTATGCAAACGAGTACCTTATTCCTAACAATATTCCTAACCAGTTAACAATGACGTCCTCCTCTCGATACATAAGTATTCTGTGCCTCTCTGGGTCTATAATGAAACGTAATTATATGAATGTAAACACCTCTGTACACCTACGGAATACAATAAAATAATGATTGAGTAGTATAGTAGGTATGTAAAGAAAAATCTTACCTATGGACGCATTCGCCGTAATAAGCGATGGAAAGTCCTCCCCTCTCACTCCAAACAGGCAAACTGCACAAATCACCCATAACTGCATATTTCGACCTCACAATCTCACTACTGAATGTCTTGTACGATCCCCCGATCATAATTCGCTGAAAATAATAACTTTTTTCGAGAAAATAGCCGTTATTATTTACGGCTTCGCTAATTGAATTTCGAACACGCGTGGCATGGTAACATTTATTGGAAATGGAATGAGTCGGGCCTGCTAGGTACCCATCTTCTTCGAGTGCTGACACGGCAGTTTAAACAGGGTGATCTAAACAACATAAAACAGGTGGATGGATGAGGAGGCATCTATCTATACCTACCTACCTAAACAGAATAGGTTAGGTAGTTAGGTACTTACTTAGGTACACAAACAACACAAGTGAGGTAGGTATTGAAAGTTTGAAAATTATGATAGGTTACCCTAAAAATGGTACAAGTAACCATTTTTAGGGTTCCGTACCCAAAGGGTAAAACACGACATGTTACTAAGCCTCCGCTGTCCGTCTGTCTGTCCATCTGTCCGTCCTGTCAGTCACCAGGCTGTATCTCGTGAACCGTGATACGTAGACAGTTGAAATTTTCACAGATGATGTGTTTCTGTTGCCGCTATAACAAAAAATACAAAATAAAAAAAATACAAATTAAGGGGGGCAACGTCCTTGTCACGTTGAGAACCGATCACCGATGTTAAGCAACGTCGGGCGGGCGCGGTCAATATTTAGATGGGTGACCGCGTCACGCTGACTTTTTGTTTTTTTACGAGAAAAGATTTTTTTTTTTTATAGATAATGGTACGGAACATGTCGTGCGCGAGTCCGACTCGCACTTGGCCTGTATTATTTTTATATTATGTATTGTAGTAGGTACCTAATTCAATTCTACCGCAGACACAGATACACGCATACCCACATAAATTATAACTATGATGCTCTACCTACTGTATTGTGTGTGTCAAGTGTCAAGTCTAGCGTACCGTAATATAATAATAATAACATTCAGATGCTTTTTGTAAAGTATTCCTTGGGCGCTTTATTTAGGCGCAGATTCGTCTCGTAGCTTGAATCAAATCCGCAAACTTCGTGACGCGGCGACCGGCATTGACCACAAGTCCACAACACGCCACATAGACTAGACATAGACTTTCAGCAGAGAGCAGGGTTACAGGAATAGGTAACCTATGTTTAGTTCTGCAAGCGCGAAAATCAGAGCACCCTGTACCCAAGGACACGTAAGCTCGCAAAGGTCAGTGGAGCTGATTAAACATTAACGTACGTGTAATTGACTAGGCGAGAACGAAAATTAGATTTAGGTTAGGTCGTAGGTAGATAAAGTAGGTATGCACGTACTTAGGTACTTAGATATTATATGTGCCTGGGCCATTGATTTATTAAAAACGAAGATGAGGTACTGGTTGCTCGAAAAAGGCAACCTCAAATTGTGTAAAATTGTGTTCTCCCACATCAGTCACCGTCTGAACGGCGGCACGGGCGGTCGTGATTCGCGTGAAATATTGTTGTCTCAGTCTCACTTCGGTCCTAGATACGTCTTTCTGTCTTTGTTCTTCTTTGTATTGCACAGGACTGGAAATATAACTGTGAGCGTATGTGTTTGCGTGTAGTTGTAACACATACCAATTTTTGAGTAAGCGCTGGGAGAACGTAACCTATCTTCCCTTTTTAAATCAATCCTGGGCTTAGAATTTGCACCACCCCAAGCGTCTTCCAGCGGGGGTCGTAAGAGGGAATAAGGGATATTTGTCGGGCCCTCTGCAGAACAATACTAGGTACTACTAAACTGCGATCCGCTAACCGCATGGCCAGCATGGGGATTAGGGCAATACATACCCCCCATGAGATAAAAGCATATAAAGCGCTTATCAGGTTGAGGCCTACATCCAGCAGTGGAGCAATATAAGAGGAACCCATGGGGCCATGCCTACGCAGACGGCGACATGGCCGGCCCCGGGACGAACTGCTCCTCTGGGTATTGGCCTGTACGCCCAGTTATCGGGCAGCCGCGGTGGGTTCGTGGAAGTGTGCGAAAGCGTCCCCATGTTCCCACCACAAGCGGCAGAGGCGGAAACACCCTGAGGGTTTTAGTGGTGTTGGAGGATTAGAGAGTTGGTACGATTATGTGGGAACATAATCGTACTGTCTCCCCGTGGCAGTACGTTAGGCGTGCGCATTTCCCTCAGGCAAAAAAAAAGATGTTATACGGTCAGACATACAGACTAGAGGTACCTAAATGTCTGCCCATCTTTAAGGTAGGATATTAATATTGTACCACCTACGTGGCTACGTGGTATGGTATAAGTTGCGCAAATTAATATTTTTTTACAGTTTATAGAAGTAATCGATAAATAGATCTTCAGTTGACGAACGACTGGAGTTTCCAATGAGTTTTTATTTGAATTTCGCGCTAGATGTACCTGTCAAGCAAAAACTTTCATTCAACTTCTTTCATCCCATCTTCTTTTTTTTAAGGTTCTGGCTGCGTCATGGTTTGACACAATTCTGCCAATTTCAGTTAGAGTGATCGCGACACATGAGCTCTTTGATCTTGCGAATTGTGGCACGGAAGCCACAATGCGCAAGTACAATCGCAAATAAAGTGATATTTACCAACTAGCGACCCAACCCGGCTTCGCACCCGTGCGAAAGATAGGTAGACCTTGAAAGTGGTGATGTTACACATCGTTAAGTCTGTGGTCTTGTACTTTTAAGTAAAACTATGCATAGTTACTATGAGAAATACTGAATTTATTAAATTCATTTAATTTTTTTTTATAAACTAAAAACTATGATAGTGCAATCTCAATACCTATCGTTTTCATTATAAATCGTAAGGACACAGCAAGCCATGAAATAAGAAGTTGAAGTTGAATGAAAAGCGTATTGAAATTCGTAAACAAATCGTTGTTTCTTTCTTTTGATAGTTTTTTTACGAAATGCTTAGTGATTACGCTAATGTATTCATCACAGTCGGAACCACAAGGTTTGATTCACTTTGTGAATATGTTATGAAACCACCAGTGCTGAGAGCTCTGAAGAAAATCGGCTGCAAAGAGGTCATATTTCAGATAGGAAACAGTGACGTCGACCCAGGGATTTACGAGAAAGATGGTATAAAATTAAATTTGTACAGATTCAAAGATAATATCCAAGAGGATATAAAAAACTCTGACCTAGTTATAAGCCACGCTGGAGCTGGTAGTTGCTTGGAAGCTTTGGAATGGAAGAAACCACTCTTGGTTGTGGTAAATGAAGACCTAATGGACAATCATCAGTTAGAACTGGCCGAGAGACTTCAGATAGACGGGCATCTGTACTATTGCACATGTGATACTTTGGAAAGTACCCTGACTGATGTTGACTTCAGTATGCTGCATCCATTCCCCGAAGCCAACCCATCATTATTCATCAAATATTTAGATAGTGTTTTTATAATAAAAGGGCCAATTAAATGATCACTACCAAGTGCTTAAGACAAAACCAAATTTTAATAATGCAATAAATAATATTATTAATGTAATGATAATGACCTAATTTTAGTAATACAAGCAAAGCTGGTATGGTGCTACTATAATGTAAATAAAATGTCTCACTGTACAATTTAATTTTATTTAAAAAATACAGATCATGTAAACTCCAGGAATCAGGTAGATTTATTACAATATTACAAACAAATGCTATTTAACTTACTGAACAAAATAGCACAACTAGGATAATTTAAATAAACTGATTATCAAATAAGAATAGAGCTGTAGTAATCAATGCTTTGTGTTTTGATCAAATGTTTATTACATATAATTCCTTCTTCTTTTATCTTAGGCTCTGCATCTGGTTTGATACAACCCAGCCAATGCATAATTCATTCTATACCAACAGGTTTACATCTAACAGTAGTGTCAATTCAGATGTCACTATATACTATACTAAACTTGTTAGAGAGCACTAACATTATGCTACCTGTCTCAAGAAATTACTAAAAGTTTGAAATGTGATGTTTCAGAAATGAATCTCTAGCGTGATTTAGCAAGAAATACAGCACTTCAATATGAGTCTACAGTTCTTTTCTCATCTGAAACTATTGATAATTTAGACTAGCTTCTTAGCTTCGAAGAAACTCTTGAGATGCAGCATCTGCCAGTAACCGATGGCTAGCAAGACTCCAGTCTGCAGAAGACTCCACCACAGGACCCTCTGGTTTGTGCTCTCTGAGGTCTGTCTGAAGCGCTCCTCACGATGCTGTAAAGATGACAGTATGGTTAGGTTTATTTATTAAAACTTTGATAAAATCAGTCCAAGAGAAGAGACAAGTGGCAGATATGAGAAGATAGATATGGACTGATCAAATGGTCACAATCTTTTAAGGATCTTATTGTGATCACAATCTCATAAGGATGAGGAATGTGATAACCATAATGTAAGCCCATTGTAATGTACGCTAGCTAAATTTATTTCTGTCATGATATAAAACTATTATCTAGATTTCTCTTTAATTAATTCTTTTAGTAGGCTTAAATATAACAATTTGTTGGATAGAAGAGTACTGCAGCACATCTGGTAATAAAAGAAGAAATGGTTTCTTACCCTTTGATAACTCTGCTCTTTAGTGATCTGATGGACCTGGTCAAGGAGCTGTCGGATTCTCAGCTGAAGCTCAGTCAGTTTGTCTTTCTGTGCAACATTAGCGTAGTCTATGGCATGCTCGCCTACTTGGATATCAAGGTGCACCTGTAAAGAACATTTTATGAGAAAATTTAATTTTAAAACATAGGTAACACATGGAAAAAATTCTACCAATTTATCCGCTCCAATGAACACGCGCGCCTACTACGATACGCGCTGTGGCGGGAATTCGAGTGTGCGGTCGGGGTCTACGTAAAATCGCTACTGTCGATTTTTTTCAATGGGGCTGTATAGTGACGGTTGGATCATTCAACTGTTTACAGCAAAAATATACATCAATATCTAAACCTTAACAATAAACTATTCTTTAGACTAAAAAAACTAAAAAACATGTAGAGGTTTATTTTGAACAATCATTGGCCACTTTGGCCACTGGTATCATTTGCTACCACGTGAATTTTAGCTTTTTATATTTTGGCGTAATATTATACCATGAACCAAGTAGCGGTTATTCAACTAATAAAACTAAAGTCATTGAAGTTATTTACACAAGTGCCAGCTCATATCAGTTATTGTTGTGTCAAATGGCGGGCCAAGTAATATTAAAGTAGCTAAAATATAACTCATAAACTCACCCTGAGCTGTGAGCCAGCAAACCATGAAGTACTGTTTGAGTACATGCAGATAACATGCTCTCCTGGTAAGTGGGATGTGAATGAGATCATCCCCTCTGAGGAGTACACTCTTGACAGCACAATCTGGTTGTTAGGGTCCCTGACGTCGACGTGCATGCCGATACCAGGCGTTGACGGCATGAAGCCACCGGATCTGGGGTCATAGAGCTCCACTTTGTAGTTGACTGTAACGAAATGAACGTTTTGTAAGGAGAGTTCTGTTTAATTTTGACAAAGTTTTAGACAAAATATTGGGACGTATGTGTGTATAACAAGTTTTTTGGTAGATTAGAAGAGATAAGAGATGCTGAAAGTGTGAGCAATCAATTAAAGAAGAGAAAATAAGGCTTGAAATGTTACACACCAATAACAGTCGTGTCGTCCGGCACTTCTTCTATGAAACATTTTCTTTCTCCTTCAGCTATGTGGAAATATAAAGCTGAGGTGGTGTTCACAACAACCAACAACGTTACTATTGAAGAAAGCTTGAGAAATTCCATTTCATCGGCTATCGGCAAAATCGAGACGAAAAAGCTTACGAAAAACCAAAGCAGTCAATATTTTTGACAATCGTTTCACATTTCACACAACACGTCATCTGAGTAATGTCAAAATCAAATAACTCGAATATTCGCATAATGTGGATTCTCTCACTCAGTCACACCGTTTACTCCCTCTAACTTGCATAATGTCGTATCCTTTGCGTTCTCTTTTATGCTAAATAGTCACACGATGCTACGGGACAAAATATTATGAAAACGAACACAACACAACTTAATAGATGACGTGACAAGTGACGTTTCACTCACTCGTCTCGTCTGTCTTGTCTTGATCGTCTTGTTTTTGTGAATTTCACCAATTTCCTATCGCATCAAAAATGTGATTATTTTGTGTGTATTAAAAACTAAATCTATAAAATAAACACACTTAACTTACGAAATAGCTGGGCTGGATCCTGTTCATCTAAAGTACCAAAGTACATACTGTGTTTTTGGTTATTTCATAGTCTTGCACTAACAAAACAAGAACCATGGATCCGTTTATCATCGCAGCTGTAATTAGCGCTATTGTAATCCTAGTGCTTTCAGTGGCCTTCCTACGAGTATCTCAAGTGAAACCCCAGGGTAAGTATCTACAGGCTGTCATTAAAATTAGCACTACGGAATTAGGAGCTCTATTTAGAACAGCTTTAGTACCTAATGAAAACATCTGTTTTTCTGATCAGCTGGAGGTAGACCCAGGGCTGCGGCGGCGCCTAGAGATGGAGGTCCCGGGAGAGTGCAGGCTGTGAGGAACCAGAGAGCAAGGATGAGAGCTAATGGTAAGCAACTCATGGGCTAATGACCCTCAAGAGTATTTATGTTCCTTGCTAATGACCTGTTGACAATAATACTTCTGGGCCTGGTAAAAGTATGTGTATATAAGTTTCTACTTTCTATGCATAAAAAAATTTAGCTTAGAGGGCATCTCTTTTGTAGCTTTACACTATCCTAACTGAGCGAGACTATAGACCCAGTTTGTGGCTTAACCACTTCATCAACAAAAAACTGAATAAGACAAGCCTTGGCTTGCAGATAACCTTTTCTGTTTCTGGCTAGTTTTAATAAGAACTATGTGCTTACTTCCCAAGACGCTTATGCTATTTAATGTGATGGTAAATGGCATAAGCATAGAGAGGCATATGTCCAGCAGTGGGTTGTATTGTAAACGGCTTATAATAAAAAATAATACTAGACAATTCACACAGCACTAACTAGCACCAAGCTAAGAAAAGCTTCTGTTTCAAGTTGTGTTTCATCATTAATTACTACCAGCCATTTTGAAGGTGCTAAATTAAATTATAGCAAGTTTTGCTGTCAAAAGACAGTGGAGAACTTATATCATAGTAATTAATACAAAAAGCACAAAGCCACTCACTAATTTCCCAGCTTCCACCACCATGTTCGTTGCAAGTATTTTTCAATGATAATGGCTCTCCTCACCTCACCAGCCTATATTGGTTCACAGCTGGATGCAGGCCTCCCCCTGATAACCTATTTTAGCCATTATCCCATGGGGAATGCAATAAAATTGTAGAATTGATCTACAGGGGGAGCTGCTGCCTCCCTCTGGATATCCCTGAGTCACCTCCTAAGACCACAAAAAGAGTAGTGGTGGTGCAAATTCTAAGCTGGCACCATGCTGCAATGGGTGTCCATTCCATGGTTATCATTCAAAATCTATGTTACAGCTGCCAGACACCAAGAAGACATGGAACCGGAAGTGCTTGATGAAGCAGATGAGGAGAATGCCCAAGATACAGCACAGAGTGTAGAGTTAGACGACAAGATGGGTGCTAAGGTATAGATAGATAGATATAAAATTTATATGGTACTACAGACAAATAAATCTAACTAGTTTATAGTTAAATAAATAAATAATGCTGGACACAACATTATCTAGCCCCAAGCTAAGCAGAGCTTGTGTTATGGGTACTAGATAACTGATATACATGCAAGGACATATTAATAGTTAAAAGTTAGTATCTAAGTTTATTCATAAAGTGTGTAAAACTGGTTGTTCTCCAAATAAAGCAAAATATAATAAAATACATAATACAATACACTACGTAGATAGATATTTTTTATTTGTTTCTATTTTAGAACAGACATTTATTTAGTACACACATAGTGACACACAACACAGAGGGAAAGTAAAATACAGAACAAATAAAACTAGTACTATGACTAAACTTCATAATTAAACAGCTCTACGAAACAGTCTGAAGAAAAAAATTGGTCTTTCCCTAATGCGCGGCTAAATAAGTCCAGCCTCAGCTTAATGCCGCTACCGCCCAAGGACGGAAACAACGCTGGTTTTCAGTCAATTTTTTAGTTGGATTTTTTTTGTTCATTTATAAGATCATGATTGTGTCTCTATATTTTCAGAAAAGAGCTAAGCTAGAAGCTAAAATGGAGAAAAAGAAGGCGCGAGAGGCAGAAGAGCAGATGCGCGAAATACGTAAGAAGAAGGAAGAGGAACAAGAAATGGAGCGGAGAAAAGTTGAAGAGAAAGCAGAGGTTTGTAAAATTCAAATTCAAAATGTTTATTGACACCATGTTGTGAATTAGACAAGAAGTAAATAGGTACAAATAGTTTCAAACTTGACCCGGTTAGGGCACTACAATATTAATATTAGTAACATAGTAGGTACATAGGCACTTAGGCACCTACTACGGTAGAATTAAAGGAAAAATAAAAGGAAAGAAATAAAAAATATTTATACTGGACAATTCACCCGGCCTCACCTATCCCCATACTTAGCAGAGCTTGTGTTATGGGTGGGTACTAGATAACTAACTGATTACTTTGACCTTAGTTAGATAGATATTTTTAGGGTTCCATATCCAATATGATTAAATATTTTAGGTTACCACCGTTTTACCATCATCACTGATCAGTGATGATGGTAAAACGGGACCCTATTACTAAACCTCCGCTGCCCGTCTGTCACCAGGCTGTCTAAACCGTGATAGCTTGACATTGACATTTTCACAAATGATGTATTTCATTTGCCGCTAAAAAACAAATAATAAATGTTGAATAATTTTAATAATAGGGTATATGCATGGATTTTTAGATTATTTAAGGTAATACATAAACGAAAAAAAATATAACAGCAAAATAAATTAAATTATTGAGGTAAAAAACAAAAAGTAAAACTACACTCAGTTTCGGGTGATAAAAATGCTGCCATGTTAGCCCTAGCATTTTGTGACGTCACAGTTCAACGGATCCCATAATGTCAACTCAAAGTCAAAACTTCATGCCCATACAAAAATGTTCAAGTATGACGTCACGCTTCAGGTGCCAATAGCGTTGCGTTTAGACATTTTGCTGTTGAGATTTAAAATATCTACTTTTCAATTATTAATTTTCACAATAAAAACATCTTTAAATACAAATATAAATAATATACAGATATATTTCGTTATCAATAGAGAATACGTAAAAAAAATATTAGCTATTTTGAAGTCACATGCATATACCCTATAAAGGGGGTAACTTCCTTATCACATTGAGAACCGATCACCGAGGTTAAGCAACTAGCACTTGGCCGGTTTATTATTAAACACTAGCTTCAACATAAGTAGCCTATTATCTGGCTATTGAAAAGCCCTTTCCGTAGCGAGACTGCACCGTGTTTGTCGCCAAACTAAGTTCACTCATTTGGAATCAGTGAATTATGTGTTTTTGTGGTGTGCTTGCTTACAAAACTTCGCGCAATGTGATTGCGCAATAAATAACAATAATAACAGTTTGGTTTATTGACAAAATCACAATTTTTTTCTACTTATTGTGTGCGTGCATCGGCATTTTGTTAACGCACGCATTCAAAGAGAATGCGGGCGCATCTAGCGATTAAATCTTTCTTACGAGAGGTTTCGTGGGTTATAAGCATGACGTATGAAAAAATAAGATTTTAAATTAAAAAAAAATCTTTATTGCAATAAAAAACATACATAGAAAACATACAGTAGAGAAGTAATGGCAAAGGCGAGCTTAACCCTAAATAGAGTTCTCTTCCAGCAAACCTTATTGGGGGAGAGATACAATAAATGTACGTGTGCATATTTTTGAGAAAAAGATGGCTTAAACCCTACTTTATTTCCAGGAAGAGGAACGTCAACGCGAAGAGGCCGAAAAGAAGGCGGAAGAAGAGAGGAAGAGGCGCGAACAAGAAGAGTATGAGGCCATGAAAGCCGCGTTTTCAGTAGAAAGCGAGGGCTTTGAAGAGAATGAAGAACAAGATCAAGAGAGTTTGCTCAGAAACTTCATTGAGTACATCAAGGTAGCTTTCACTAGATATATTGGTCCAGTGCTGGACGCATTCCCCCTGATAGGCGCCTTATTGGCTGATATCTCATGGGGGGTAATGCCCATAATCCCCACGCTGGGCATGAAGAATTGTTCTGCAGGAGGCGTTGCTGCCCGCCCCCGGTACATATCCCTTAGTCGCCTCTTATAACACCCGCGGGAAGAGTTGGGGTGGTGCATTCTAATCTGGCACCACACGGCTTATGATAATTATGCATCTGTTAACAATACTATAAGGAGCCCATACAGATTAGCTCCTACACCTAAAATGTTTTTTGTTTGCTTCTAGGCGCAAAAAGTCGTACTCTTGGAAGACTTAGCTGCCCACTTTAAACTGAAGACTCAAGCAGCTATTGACAGAATCACTGATCTGCAGTCATCTGGAGAACTGACAGGAGTCATAGATGACCGAGGAAAATTCATCTACATCTCTCCAAAGGAGCTTGAAGATGTTGCTAAGTTCATAAGACAGAGGGGAAGAGTTTCTATAACAGAATTAGCAGAGAGCAGTAATGACCTGATCAATCTTAACCCTGTGTCAGCCCAATAGTCAGAGTTGCAAGTCCTAAAAGGATCTATTTTTCTATGTATGTAAATAAAATAACATGTAAATACAAACTTTTATTAAAATACGCAAATCAATGGTCGTTTTCTTCGATTTCATAACCAAACATATCACGCCCGTTTTCCATTAGGGTAAAGCTGGACTCCTTGATTCTTTCTAAGATCTCAAGCATTTTATTTTTAGTGAATACTTTGTAGAGGCTTCTGTCTTCAGCAGCGATGAGGTCACTAAGCTGTACAGCCTCCCTATGGTTAACTAGGTCCTCAGTGCTCTGCAGTATCTTCAAAATGAGAATTGTGACTTCAGGAATACAAAGTCGTCTCAGGGTTTCCAGCTGTTTGAGTCTATCGTTTTTTTCATCTTCTGTAAACTTGGATGATGTTGTGCTGTCACTATCGTCTTGAAGCCAGCCCCCAGGGAACATCAACACGTTATAGAGCAGGTTCTTAGTGTGACGTGATTGATGCAACACAGCATTGTGCCATCTTGCCTTCTGCTGCTCTACTTGAGCAGTTCTTTGCTCATGGTACACTTTATCAGAGAAGGAAGCATCTGCCACCAATGGCTCGACATCTTTAGGTTGGCCACTGATAAAGTGTCTATGCCATGACCCAAACCCTTCTAAGGCTTGTAGATAAGCTTGCAAGCACAAATGTTCCCTCAACTCTGATGAGTTAGTGTCTACATTTTTGACGAATTCTGGGAACATCTTATTGAAGCTGGAAAGACATGCCAATGCTGCATCTGTGTTGCTGATAAAGATGAATGTGCGTATCATTGCATTGCTTAGCCAAAGTGCTTCTTCTACTTGGTTTGATATCATAGAAAGCCATTCTAAAGATAAAATAACTTTATTGATCAAGTCTTTATCTTTCTCCACAGCTGTTGTTTGAGTTATTGTATAATCTAGGTTGCCATACCCTTGCTCAATATCTGCTATGGCCTTTTTTATGGCAACCCTGGCTGCAGCAGGCACATCCACTCCAGCATCCAGTCCAGCTTTTACCACACCTTCCCTGTAGTCACTCTTGTGAATGTGGTTCATTAGATCAGCATACAACACAATTTGCCTCTCACTTGGTACAGTAGAAGTGTAGTATGCAATAAGCTCTGGGCACTCCACTGCACCATCTATCAGTTTATCAATGAGTTGAGAGACATATTTCTCCAGAATTTTGTCTCCTATATCATGCTGAGGATCCTTGCCCATCAACCTCATCACCAGTATAAGATGAGCTAAGAATCTGATGAATCTGTCCTCTCCACTGTCTAACCACTCGAGAGAATCCTGCATTACAGCTCGGACATGGCCCAGCATCAAGTTGCGTTGACAAGTTTGGTAATGGGATTCTCTTTTGCCATTCATCAATGCTTTAACAGCACTGAACACCTGTTGCAGTGATAGTTGTTCTATCTGCAGCTCTGTTTGCAGCAGTTCCAACACATCTGCTGGTGTTGTGTTGGCTTCAGCAGTAGCATGGTGTTCTCTCAAGAACCTATCGACTCTTGCTTCTATTTGTACTTTCAAATGTGACCACAGTAGGTCTTCCCAACTACTTTGACAAGCAGGGATGGTGCTTGGTAAGTGGCCACACAATATCCCAATGGTGGCTCTGTAGTGAATGTTTTCTGTGGTGTTATTAGCAATTCCCAAAGCACACCATTTCCAAAGATCTCTAGATGGGTTTCCCTTGATTTCCAGTGCAGCATTTTCATCTTCTCTAGGCAAGTAGTGTAGCAACCTCCAACCTTGCAACACAGCACCTCTCCAGGCCTGTCCAGCATTTAAACATAGAGATACAGCCTCTTTAAATTTACCACATCTCACCTCTGTAAATATTCTCTTGCAAAGATCATTGTCATCTTTCTGATCATCAGAATGTATTATCTTTTTCTGTCTACGAGGTGCGTCTGGATCCATGCAAGTGATCATAGCTTTGTTTTTGTCCTTGTTGAATAAACTGTTTCCAACCAACAACTGATGTAGTGTGTTGCTCCAGTGAACATTGTTTCCAATGATAGGAGCTGAAGTTCTTGTTGTCTCTTCTTGGTAGGAAGCTGTGGCCTCAAGCCAATCCACAAGGAGTTGGAGTAATCTTAGTTCCGCATCACTCCGAAACAAAGCAGCTACCAGGGTTTGTTGAGACAAACAAGAGTCTGTCAACAAGTTATTCAGAGACTGTGGATGATCATTCAGTGAATCAGAGTACAGGCAATGTATAAGTTTCCAAGTGTTTGCCTCCTCGGCCAGCCAATAGTTCTGCACATTGTACCTGTTCCATGGTTCCACTAGTTCTAGTGAATCGCAGCATACCTGAGATAACCTCGCTAATGTATCTAACACTTCACTGGGCCGACTTGCTTGTATAATCTCGAAAAAGGCTTCACTCAAACCTTCACCGGCGTTTCCGGAACTAACTATTATTGACGAATCATCCAAAACTTGCCGCAGGCTTGTATCATTCAAGTTTCTGAAAATAGATGTTTCATTGAGAATTGGTGACAAATTCAGGGTATCTTCTCGCTGCAACAAATGCCTCGTTCGTTTATTTTTCAATGGTGTGTGTTGTGTTGAATGAAACTGAAGACTTGTATCATAATTCTTGGACATATTGGCGTCTTTTAGAACATTTATCGTTAATTTCACAAGCCAAACAATAACTTTTCTTTCGCAGTACAGTACAGCCTGCCCCCCCGCCAACTGAAACGAACTGACAGATGAGATGACTGACAGACAGCAGGAGACTATTCATTCATGCTGTCTTCCAAAGTTAAAAACGAGTTTAGCTTAAGCACGTGTAATAGCAATATAAAATTACATTAGAGCAAAAGAGATATCAATACACTTTCGTGGTTTCACGTCAAGTCACACGATGACCATGAATCTAACTCACGCTCAGAAACTATTGTCGTAGCAATTTTTACTTGCTTTTTGCTCCTTTAGAGGCACCATTTTGTAGTCTCTAAAAGGAATACTATTAATATAAAGCTTATATTTTTTGTATGACAATCATTTAGAGAGGGCCGTTTCCGCCTTGTTAATTTCCAAAGTCTGCAAAATAATACAAAAATATTTTCTTGCCTGTGGATGGTTTCTGAACGTGCCATTAACAAACTCAAGAGCAAGTTGTAGAAGCAAGTAAAGCAGGGTTTTTGAAATCACCTTGGTTTGGCTGACTCTCTCTTGGTAAGAAATTTATTAAAAAAATCGAAAATAATATAATAAAATTCCTTAGCGTTGTTTTTAGGCACTGTCTTAAACCATACTACTTACCTATTTTAAACTACATATCAACCCCTCGCTATATTTTCGGTATTTTTTTGATAATGTTGAAAAAGTTGTTTTTTCGTCATGCTCAGTTATATATTTCTCTGTGGGCTAAGAACTAGTTCATTTGGAACACAATTTATCAATATTTAACAAAATTACGACAGTAAAGACAAGTTTGTTGAGTAGGGGTAGGCTACAAGCTGACTGAGTGTAGTAAGGTAAGCTAGGGTTCCCATTTCCACAATATCTTAGGATTTACTGGACAGGATAAATAAGCAGGCAGGCTAGTAGGTAGCTAGTAGGCTTCAGCCATAATGGTTAGGGTTCAAGCCTATCATCTTTAGGTAAGATAGTGCCTACAAGGGCTGAAGAGATCATTCCTGAAATGTAATGTAAAGTACCTAGGTAAACAAGTGGGTAGGTACCTAGGTACTAAAAACATTCAATCATGATTCAATTCTATTTTTCGCTTACAACTTAAAATAAAATTTTCATTTGACCTAATTTGAAGGAATTTGATTTTTTTTATCAAATACCATGGTAAAAACATGAAATCAACATAACAACCTCAGACACAAGTCTGATAATATCAGGATGAAAATGAATGTGCAAATACAAAAACGTTCACAAAAAATCCTAAAGAAAGTCGAAGTTTACCTATAAACTAAAAATCTTTGTTCAGTTTCTGGTAGGTGCCTGCCTAAATTTTTTGTATTAATAATTCTTCTTATTATTTTTTTTTTTATAATTATTTATTTACAAAGGGTTTGTTCGCTAAATTCTTATTTATTATTAGAATAATATTGGCTCAGCAGCAGTGGAATGAGTTTGAGCATATTTTTTTTGTTATTTTTACTAAGGCACATGGGTACAGGAAAATATTTCAATCAAAATATTATCTATTAATGGTACAGTAAACCAGTGAGCCACATTTATGAATTTCCTTTTTTTTGCAAAAGTACCAATGATGTTCCGCACATGAAGTATAAAGATCTAGTCTCTGATAGAGAATGGGTAGTCTACAAAATTAGGCACATTCAAAACATTGTACCTACCTACCTAAGAATTACTGATTCAAAATCTTGAATTTTTTAACAAGTTTGCCTATAAATTTCAGCCATAATCTGTTTATTCGTGTCTGAGTCTGTATTTAATGTACCTAATCCAATTATTTTTTCTTGAAAATTGTTTATTGGTGCTACTTTTATACACCACATGTATACTAAGCCAAAAGGGTTGATTCTGGACCCCCTTTCTGGAAAAAGTACAAATGATAAATTTCTTCTGTTAGTAACTTTATTTTAAGTACCTGGATGACCGAGCTTTGCTCAGTTTTTTTTTTGTTAAATTGTGCCTATTTAAAATTATAGTAGTACTATTCGCCAACAGATAGATAGCAGTAAGAGTCATATTTTTCACTTTAATTCCTAAGGTGATTGGGATAAAGTTCATTATTGAAAACACAAATAAAATAATATTACTATTCACCAATAGATGTCAGGAAGAGTCATTTGAAAACGATGAGTCTAATTATTGAAAACATAATTAAACGAATAAAAAGACATTTTCTGAAAATGAATCCTAGCTGGATCGATTTGTCACCCCCTGTATACTAAATTTCATGAAAATCGTTGGAGCCGTTTCCAAGATCCGGATTATATTATATATATTATATATACAAGAATTGCTCATTTAAAGGTATAATATACTAGCAGGGCCTCGCGGTTTCACCCGCGTAGTTTCCGTTCCCGTGGGAATTCCGGGACAAAATATAAATACCTTATGCGACTCTCTGAAAAGTAAGCTTTCTAACGGTAAAACATTTTTTTTAATCGGTCCAGTTGTTTCGGAGCCTATTACAAACAAAAAATCAAATCTTTCCTCTTTATAATAATTATAGTAGGTATAGATAAATAAATAAATTTAAGTAATTGGTACCTGAGGATGATAATCTTTTGAACCTATTTTGAGTCTCTGTCATTCATTACCTAGAATATAATCAATGCAAATGGCATCCAAAATAACTTTGGCAAAATTAAGGAAAACAAAGAAACAAAAAAATATTAATAATATACTACTATATACTATACTACAGTAGTTAATATTATGAATGCTTTCTAGTGGCGTTTTTTAAGTTTATTTATTTATTGAAAAAAGGTTTACCAACCACATACATATCAATCACTTACAAAAAAACTAGTTAACTAACTAAGTTAACTTGGTTCTACCATTTCAGCAACTTTCTATATGATGCAGTTGTTTTGATATGGATATATATTAGAGGGGGTCAAAATACCTTCAGTGGCCACATTACCTACCTTCTACCAATACTAACAAAGAAAAAGATAACTAAACATTTGTTATGTATGGCACAGTGAAATAATACAGCCCTTTTAAAGGGATGGACCATCGAAGCAAAAAGGCTTTTGCCACACACAAAACTGATATTCATCTGTTAGTATGGAAATTACATAAAATATTGAATTTTTGTGTCTAATAAATTTTATGTAGATTTTTTATTCCAGTACCAACTGAGTGGCTCAGCGGGCGAACGTCCGCCTGCGACGCAGGAGGTTGCGGGTTCGATTCCCGCCTTGAGACAAATGTTTGTATGATGTGCAGATATTTGTTTCGATGGTCTGGGTGTTATCTATGTTCACAAATATCTATCCATGTAGTTTATTTTGTTAAGTATATCAGTTATCTAGTACCCAAAACGCAAACTCTGTGTTCGCTTGGGGCTAGTTAATGCATGGATTGTCCAAAATTATTATTATTGATTGTATTGTATTAAGTATATCAGCTATCTAGTAGGTACCCATAACACAAGCTTTGCTTAGCTTGGGGTTTAATGATGCTGTGTGAATCTTCCATCATTATTTATTTATTTATAGGGGAATTCTTTCTCCTGAGTGGGTTAAGTGTGTTAAGCCAACTTAAAATAAAGACACCATGTGATGTTTAAAAAAAATTAAATTATGTGTGTAGGTGCTTTATACTATACCTGCCTACTTCATGTATAAATAGTATTATATGTAAAATATATAAAACTTGAGATTTTATTTGTTGATTTACAAAGGAACATCATCATTTTTTAAACCGCTGTACACTATCGAACCTTTTTGACACCCCATTTTCAAAAACACTATGTGAATTTTTTCATCTTTATATAAACACATAGGTAAATCCTCAGACCATGTAAAAATGATTTTTTACTTGGTCTGAGGGTAAATCAAAGACAAAACTTTAACAATACATGATAAACCACCATGGTTAATAAGTTTAATAACACTAAAGTCATTTACAACTGGATATTAACCATATTCTTTTTGAAGATGGGTTATGGATAGTGACCAATTTGGAATTTTCATGCTAACTTTTTATTAAGTTTACTTGTAATAAGTTAAATATGCAAAGAAAAATATAAGAGCAACCTCACTAATTTAGAATCAATGAGGTTCTTTTCTTATTGTATTCAAATGATTATTTCAATGTGCAAAGAAAACTTGAGCAAACCAGACACTGAAATTGCATACAGGCAGGATGTGCAGTGTGCATAAACAAATATTTGCCACCTTTAGAAAGTCCAAGTTACCTTTTTAAAATTTGACAATTTGTCTGCTTACTGACATGTTTATTTTATACATTTTGTGTCACTTCAAATGTCAGTGTACAAAATATTTATCTGAATTTGCTCAGAATGTTGATCTTTTCACTGTTTACTCCTATAAATCCTTAAATTTATATAAAAATCAAATAGCACCTGGCTTTGTTATACCCACTAACTATTTTTAGGAGCTGATGCTGTACAAGATGGAACTTTGGAGAATCAACTTATCATATGAAAACAGAAAAATGCTGCTTATGAACTCTCTACAGAATAAGGTATGAATATATTGCATTTGCTTCTGTAATTCATTTAATTATATACTCAAAACTTAATTGTAATATCTTTTTTTGCCTAGCAAATATTTGACTCACTTTTTGAGTATGAAATTTTTCTTCTACATATTAATAAATGAAAAGAGTTTTAATACTTCCTATACATATTTTCCTACTAGCTACGCCCCGCGGCTTTACCCGCCTGGAAATTTCAGAAATTTATCACATAAGGGTAGTTTCGAAAAATTATAAATAGTATGTGATTCATTTACTAACTTTATAGTTCAACTATACCTACTGAGTTTTGAGTGGTAATAATTTTCATAAAAACTGTACCACCCTTTTTATTCTTAAACCTAAACAATCTAATATGGACCAAATTTCATTAAAATTGGTTAGGTATCTAAGTAGTTATGGAGATACGTGTTACGGTGGTAACAAACATTCACCAAGACTTTTACATTTATTATATTAGGATAAGTAAGATAGGATAAGCACATATAAATATAGGAATATTTTTAATAAACATTTATGAGATGATTTTGAAATTTAAGACAGGTCTATGGATTATAAAATCATTAAATATATCAATACTATTTTCGTTCCAAATGGTTCACATCCAAGAAATAAGCCTCACTTTTGAACATTCTGATTGATATTACTTTGTACTTACTTACAACTAATATAACCTACCTCCTAACATTATAATTTTATAGGTAATAGGTAGGTGTGTAGGTAATGTAGGTAGGTATTATGGGTGTATTTTGAAAGGTACCTATTGAATGAGATTAAAACTTATACTGCTTGCGAAGGCACCAACCTATGAGAGGGTATGAAATGAAGGTATTATTTCCTTCAGTTAGTTGTCCACCAAATAGCTAAAAACTCAGTATTTGTGGCTATCTACCAACTCATAGAGATACGGTTAAGTGTTACCTCAAACAATGGGTAGGTATTTATTTGTCTTTACCTAGTAGCATACAGGTACTGGAAATAGAGTTCCTTCACTACTATAATTTTTAAACTTAAAGAATATATAGATATCTTTCATCAGAGAGGTAGACTATGAAGTTCATAATAATATGCTAGGTGGTAGAGGTAGTCAAAACAAATGTATGAACATAGAAAATTGGTGCGGGATATAATCTCTGTATCCGTACCACTAGTGGGGATCGCTAAATTATTAATGACTCGTCCGCGAATTGTTCTTTTTTTGTAGGTGCTTTTTTTTTTATTGGCGCATGAACAACAAAAACTCAGTTTATTTTGGGTTTGCTTGCTTGATTGAGGTGGGGCGGGGCACTTTACTTACCGTTAGCTGTTCTTGTCATTGTCAAAGTCAATAAACATTGAGTAACGTCAACGCATTTTTATGCGATAACGGAACGTTATCGTCGAAATTAGTAGAATGCGAAAAGAAGTTGTAGTATTTAGTAATTTTGCGTTGAACGAAACGAACTTTGCTACGTTCCATTCAAAAATCAGTCATTCAATTCATTTAGACCAGAAAAAATAATATAAAATTATCTACACCTTTGTAATTTTGTATAGAACGAAACGAACTTAGCTACGTTCCATTTATAAATATTAGTCATAATAACATAAGTTTAAGTAATTAATATTTTGTAAATACGGGAGAATCCTACGTCTATGTGAAATCTCTTTTACTTTCCTCTCTAATTATTTTTATCGGTCAGAGCGTCCGTCGTTGTCATCGTCTCGCCTCGGTAACACAGTCAAACGCACCCTCGACGACTTACGACGATTAATTTAAAGTTTGAATAAAATAACAAAATAGAAAGTCAGCGGAAGTGGAAAGGAACGTATAAAAACAGGATAACTTCTTAATTATTTGTTGAAATAAAAAAAGTGATATTCGTTGGCTAGCGGTTAGTGGCAAAAATAAAAAATAATTATCTAGACTACTACTTGGAATTAAAGCGTAAGGTTTTTGTAAATTTTTAGTCCTATTTTGGCACCTAATATACTGCGACACTTTATATACCGTTCCCAATTGTACATGCAAACTGCCAGATTAAAGCCATGATTTATTTGTATGATAATGGCCTTTAATTTAGTTTTTTATAATTTTCTGCGAAATTGCATCATAATAATAAAACTTTTTTTGACTTTACCGCGCAAGTATTTCTCAAGGACGTATAGAGCCATCTCTTTCTAGTACAGACTATTTTCGTCTATGGCTATCTCACTCTGTCATTGTTCGTTTCGTTCTATGTGTGCAACGCGCCGCGCGCCGTCTCCGCCGTGTGCGGCAAGGCAAAGCAAAATTGTTTCGTCACTAGATGCGTGCGATGCTAGTGCCCATACAATAGTGTTTTTGGCCTAATTCCGCCATTATTACTCAAAAATCTTTGTATTGATATAAATTTATATAAAGTGCGATTCCACTTTTCGCTGTGCAGTAAAAAAATCCAATGTAAAACGTCATTTTCTCCAAAGAAATTGTTAAAAAGTGTATCATTTCCTGTTTCGTATCGTGCATAAAACAAGCTACTGCGATCGCTAGCGTACTCTTTTTGTTATCACGTGGGTCAAATTTCGAATTTTGTAGCTCTATTTACTCAGTTCTATTGTTTACGAATAGGAAAGCGGTGTCCACATGTCCATCGCGTCGAAATAAACAAAAACCGGCTCGTAACCCTCGTGAACGTTGTTTTTCAGGAGCGCGCCGAATCGGTCGCGAGTTTTGGCCGTTCTCAGATCGCGATGGAACCGGCGGGGGATTGAACTGCAGTAGTTCCAGTGCAGTGAAGTGTATAGTGATGTGCAGTGGTGTATCAGTGAAGTGAATATAAGCGATCAGAGTGTTATATAAGGGTCGGGATGCGCGGGAGCGGGTGTCTCCGGTGAGAGGCGCGCGGGGGCGGGCAGGTTGGGCTCGAGGCCGCAGTCATGGCCCCGGCGCTGCCGCTCGCGCCCCGAGACCCGCCCGACCAGAGCCAGGAGGCGCTCGACCAGTCCCACCGCAGGCAAGTGCTCGCGTCCGTCGATAACCTCTCGGAGGATGATGTCATGGGCCTGCAGAGCCACCCCAACGCCATGAAAGATCCCTCTCCCCTCGGGGATCAGATGTTGGTTGACCTTGCCAGCAATGACTTGCTTTCTGTCATTCGCCAAACATTAGAAACCAACAATGATTCCCTATCGGCAGGTGATACCGATATGTTTCCGCTTGACCTCCCAGAGCCGGTTGACTCTGAAAGTGAACCACCTGAACAGAGAGTTTTGATGAATCAAGCTCGTCTTGAGAGAAAAAGTGCCTTTTTGCTTAGAAGATTGCGAATACTGCAAGCGAGAGCACTTGCGAAGAGAACATCTGAAGAGGTAGCTCAGACGTTTGAAAAAGCCACTCGTGGCGCCCGCAAAGATGGAGGTGGTAGACCTATGGGCCTCAAAGCCCTCTTGAAGAGAGTGGAGACTACTGCAACATTACAAGCTAGTGCTGCCTCTCGCAATGTGGTTGGGCCACGGTATTACAATGCTGGGACATCAAGAGGTGATGCATCAAAGTCTGCCTCTATAGGGATATCATCAGGGACTTTCACTGGGCTGCATGATACGGCAGGAGCATTGAAGGCCCACCTGTCGGTCATAAAGCGTGAGCTTGACTCTGATGCCACTGAGTCTTCGTCGGGAGCTGAAAGCAATGATGAAGCTGTGGTGTACAACAACCCTCATCAGCAGCCTATGCCTATGTGAGTTATCTTTTGAATCTTACTGCACTGCACTGCATGAAATAAGATAATATAGTTTTTCACCAAAGATTTGAAACATCTCTAAAACTACAATAAGTCAATATAAAGGCAATAAAGTCTTTACCAAGTAGTTGGTGAATTCAGGGGTAATGTTGACTTGATGTAATAAATAGTAAAATTTATGAAAATAATATGAAATGTTTAATGAAACTGGTATCTTCACTATTGCTGTCATTGAGCCTACAAAATGAGGTTCAATGAACCTCTAAAATAATAATGATAAAAATGTAAACACTATTATCAGTGGTTGCACAATGATTACAGAATAGCTTTTGAGAGCTTTCCTTCTGTTGCTATGTTGCATCAGCTATTTCACAACACTTTCTAATAATAGGTAGCTTTTCAGTGATTCAATAGTGGAAATGTGAAGGAAAGTAAAGAGAATCAAATGGCATTTTATTCTTTGCTGTAACTAGTTTATTAATGTGTGATTTTCTGTGGTAAAATTAGTCTATGTATGTCCCTGAGATATCATTAACATCATATTATTATGGACTGGACCAAAAATATTGGTCCAGTTCATACTGAAAGAGTTTTTGATACAGTTCGCTGAGGGGGCACTGGTCACTGATTCTGGTAACTGATTTGGTTATTTGGCAGTACTGCTCTCTGGGCTTGCTGGTACTTGGCCTGCATTGAAGTTTCCATTCTCCAATTTTTCTAATTTCATTTCCTGACCTTTATGGTTTTAAAACGAAATGTCTGTACAAAGTTCCCCAGGGTTTTCTTAACTGATGCTAAAATTATTAACATGATTTTTAACCAACTTCAAAACAAGGAGGAGGTTCTCACTTCGTCTGTATTTTTTTTATGTTTGTTACCTCAGAACTTTTGACCGAGTGGTCCGATTTGCATGATTCTTTTTTATATGAAAGCTGGTGCTTCCCGTGTGGTCCCATTTTAAATTTAAATGAAAATTCATGAAAAAACTGTAAAAATTGAAGTCGGTTTATAGTTTTCACAAACACGTAAATCGTAATAAAAAACGATGTACCTATGCACCTAAAACTAAAATTAAAAAATTGAAAAAATCACAAAACATTATAAAAACTACACCAAGCTAATCAAAAAATGCACACATAAATCACAACACACACAAAATTTAAAATATATTTTTTCAAATGTTAAGAAAAATATATTTATAAAACAAGTACGTAAATAAGAATCCATAACGCTTTATACCACATAAGACATGTTTTGAGTTTTGAGCTTTCAGTTATTCCCTGATTGTGGCGCATGAAACTGTACCGAAAAATTGGAAAGCTCATAGCTCAAATCATGGTAAATATCCCATTGTTAACGACTACTTTAAATTATACACAACAAAATAATGAAATGATTCCATTCCCAATCCGAAATTACAACCTGGTTATATTTTCTATAAATATTGATGCTAACTGCTCCTCAATATTCCTCCAGCCAATGGAACCAAATGAGGTTCTAAAAGTCATAACCTCAACTTCAACAGCCCATATTGGTCGCTGGACGCAGGTCTCCCCCTGATAAGCGCCTTATCGGCGTTTGTCTAATCCCCCCCCATCCTCTTGCCCAAAATCCTCACGCTGGGCATGCGGGTTTAGGATCGCAGTTCAGTGGTAGAAACGTTTCGCAGGGGGCGCTGCTGCCCGCCCCCGTTGGATATTCCTTAGTCGCCCCTTACGACACCCACGGGAAGAGATTTTCTTTGTGCCCGTTTAAAACGTCCTTTAAGGAAGGCGTATTTCCAATTAAAATAAATTTTTCAATTGTAAAACCACTCAGAAAAGGTGAAAAAAATGTTTTAAACAACTATTATTGACCTGTAACCACTCATTCCGGTTATTTCGATGTTATTCGGAAAAAATATTCTATTAAGACTACAGTCGTTTACTACCACCGACAATACGCAAAGCAATTTAGCTTTGAAAGAAACAGCACTAGTGGAAAATGAAACACTGCTTTTTAAATTATAGAAGTATGGTATCATAAATAAGAATTTATTCATAGCCAGACACCTAATACTAATAATACTGGAAATACAAAAATATATGTAACTAAGAAAAATATAGTGGATATATATCCACATAAATGTTGAAACATATTCTAAGTGTATCAGAGGGAAGGCTAAAGCAAATACTCTTCAGGGAAGGCTTCAAACACGCCAACAATCCGTCGAAATAACAAAAACTGATAAATCTTAGAAAACTTGAGTGAGATTTACTTTCAAGACTTGCAAACTATGGAGTTCCACAAGGGAGCGTTCTTGGCACTTTCCTATTTTTTCTAGACATAAATGATCTTCCCATCATCACCGTATTATTTGCTAATGACACTACCATTATTAGAGGACAATATAAAGTATTTATTTATTTTCAGTGAGAAACGCGCCCTTTGGACCTGGCTACGTCAACGCGGCACCACTAAGTCTTCCATGTGCTGGCTGAAGGCTCAGGTACAAGAGCTAGAGTACAAGGTCCGCCAGCATTCTGATCTGCTTAAGAGTGTAAGTAATTCTTAAGCTTTAAAACTTTTTATTTTATTTTACACCACCCAACAAAAGACTTTGTCGCAGAGCGACAACACGCGCCTAATTGGTACATATTTACAATATTTATAACATATTTTTTACCCATAGTGTAATAATAAAATAATAAACAATAATAACCAAATAATGTATCAGCGCGCTGATACATATTTGGTTATTATTGTTTACACTATGGGTAAAAATTACAACATACAACTTTCACGGGAATTGAACCCGCAATTAAAGGTACGGGGATGTCATAACCACTAGACCACAACGATGGGTACTGTGGATGTCGAAAATATCTGGGACTTGTACAGACTTAAGCGCCATTAGCTCCACCTACTGGGGAAAGCTTAGCTTAGCTTTGTTTCTTATGCGGAAGTGGCGGTTTTGGTTCTCTTCTCATGAGAAATGTTTATACGATCTGCGGATATTTGTTCCAAATGGAATATTATTTTATTTGTAACTTAATCAACAAAAACAAACATAGCTTAAAATAAAAGACAAAGCATCTGTCGATTAGAGTCACAAAACGGCCTCTGTCTCAGCATGAGCTGGTTGTAAACACGTTACAATCAACGCAGATCTTCCGACAAATGTTTGCGATGTTTTCTATGTATTATAAAAAAAATGTCTAATCTTAGACCACCAATACTGTGGCGGGTGAAGGTCCGCTTACAACGCAGAAGGTAGCGAGATGGTTTTATCCACCTTCCTTCCGTTACACGTTATAATAATGTTACCAATTTCTGTTATACGGTAATTACTTTCCGTAAATCGTGATTCAAAGCTGTCTTTTGGAAACTGAGAGTGACGTTCTACTGAAAGATTTACGGATGAAGTAGCTTCTATAGCTACCTACCCATATACGTCATACAGCCGCACTCGGAGACTTGAATGAAAAATGATATCTAAAACTATCACTTAGCAATTATTTCCATACAAAAACCTTAGTACCAGTTTAAGTAAGCAGAATGTAAAACATACCTACATACTTTAAATCGATTTGTTTTAACTAATAAACGTAGGAACGTTTGAAAATCACTCGAATATAACTTAAGAGTTCTCCATAAGCAATATTGGCCTATTATTTTTAGTTATTTATCTCAGAATTAAGGCTTGCAAATATTCGAAAATTTTTGATTTTCGAATATTTGAATATTTTTCGGCTACTATTCGAATATTATTCGAATAATAGAATATTATATAGAAAATAACTATTTTTTTTATTAAAATCACATATTTTATTGTAATAAGTATTATTTCCATGAACAATTTTAAATATCAAATATGTGTCGCTGTAACGACAAGACATTGGCGATTTACACGCACAATCAACCAAAAATGTTTAAAACAGTCTTCAAAATCTAGGGTATTTTAATAAAATTTAACACAATAACAAGTAAATAAACACGTTAAGTAACGAAAGCGCGTTAGTATTTACTAAAGTACAAAAACATATAAAGGCCTTTTAAGTCACAAATTATAAAATTAGCAATTACTCATCTCTAACTTTATCTTATTTGTATCATCATCATCATCACCATCAGCCTATATTAGTCCACTGCTAGACAAGAAATAGGCCTCCCCTAATGAGCGTCATAGCACCCTGTCCTGTCTTCAGCTTGACGCATCCAGTATCTGGCTGGAATCATTCGCTGATAGTCATGCCGGCCGGAGGGCCGGAGGGCGCCCCACACTACGTTTGCCGAGGTCTCCACTCTAGAACTCGTTTACCCCATCGGATGTCGGTTCTGCGCGAGATATGGCTGTTGTGGCCACTGCCACTTCAATTTGCTAATTCTCTGAGCTATGTCGAAAACTTTGGTTCTCTATCGGATGTGTTCGTTACGAATCCTATCCTGGAGAGAGACTTCGAGTACAGCTCTTTCCATAGCTCGCTGAGCGACTTTGAACTGGTGAATCAACCCTATCGTAGGTGTCCGCGTCTCAGCTCCGTAGGTCATGTCATGACGGGTAGGACACACTGATTGAAAACTTTGGTTTTCAAGCATTGCGGTATAGATGACGACAAGACTCGACGTAATTTTCCAAACGCTACCCAGCCTAGCTGGATCCTCCTCTTGGCCTCCTTCCCTAAATTGTTTTTTCTTAGCTGCAGAATTTGTCCAATGTAAGTGTACTCGGAAACAATTTCGAGAGGGTGTCCATTCCATAAACGACGACCGGCCCCGGATCAGTGAGGCCATTGATCATGACTTTGTTTTATCCAAATTCATGCCAAGACCGATGCGTCGCGAGACTGAAGCTAGGCCGTCAAGCATCCGGTTCAGCTCCTCCAGCGACTCCGTCACTAAGACTATGTCATCAGTGAATCGCAGGTGTGAGATGTAATCGCCGTTTATGCCAATAAAAGGCAAGGACTTTCCAGTCTAGCGTCTTAAACTCCTCTGCGCAGTTGGATGGGTTTGGACTGCTGGTCCTGTACTTGGAAACTCGTGGTGGCGGCGTTGTAAAGCCACAGGGGCTGATTATACTCTTCGGACTTTTGAATAATCTGCCTCACTGTGTGTATGTGGTTTATGGTGCTATATCCTCCACGAAACCCGGCCTGTTCTGGGTTTGGGTTACTTCGTACAATAAAGATAACCACCACGACCGCGTGCAATACACAACTGAACATAATTCTGCGTTAACACAACGACATTCACGTGAGCAATAGAGACGGATAGACAGAAGAGTCTCGTCAAATATGCGAACGCACTATGCAGATTACTCCAGAGTGTTTCCGAACCGTGTTCCAAACCTTTAACTTTTACCTGAACAACGTAAACTTGTATTGTCTTGTATGGATATACCACGCGAACTTTTAAGTGGCCTTTTAACCACATCAGCATTTTGACTTTTTATATAAATCGAATATTCGAATATTGCAATATCAGTATTCGAATATTCGAAATGATTTAATATTCGAATATTCGAATGCAAGCCCTACTCAGAATCTGTGAAAAGCCCCCCACCTTCATATTTATGGAAATGTTTCTTCGATCTTTTATCTTGAATTAAGTACATGTTTTAAAAACACGATTGGTGAAAGTTAGACTTTTTTTTAAAATATTTGTTTTGCACACGTATTTATTTGCCGTTTTTATTTTTTTAACCTTTCGTGGGCGAGTCTGGCTCGCACTTGGGCGGTTTTATTTCATCTCGTCAGGGTTCCGAGACCGCATCCAATCAATCTGGCCACTCTATTTGGTTCGAAATACGAATGCGAATTTTCATAATGAAAAATGAATTTTATTATTATTATTATAAAGAATAACTACGTAAATACCGTTCAAGATTAACGGCCCGGGCCCGGCCTACCTTGAAAACCCACTTCGTTTCTGTTGTTCCCCTCGTGCACCAAAATTAAATAAACCGACTACTGTAATTTCTCCCATTTACAATAATAACTTAACTTTTTTTGCTTCTATAGGAAACTAGCTTGATTAGAAAACAATTCATCACTACTTTTTTCCAGGACCTTGATTAAAAAAACACATCAAATCCGGACCCCACTTAGAACTACTTGCCAACCCCTAGTCTAAGATCTAGGTAAAGATTGACGCTGTTGATCCTCCGATTGCCTTACATAAAACACCCTAAACGTATCTTTTTCCGGCTTCGGTTTGAACTATACCTCTATCTATACGCAGGCCTTCTGTCGATCGATCTATCCCTGACCTACAAATAAGACTGACGTGGCATTTCCCAACCATACCTCTACCCGTTTGAAATGCAACTATAAGGGCTTAAGTTGACGTCCCTCTCTGCGTAGTTATTAAAGCTATATCGATCGCCGCAGTCCAGATTCATCCCTCGCAGGGTAAGCGAAACCTATACTAAGGATTGTCATGCGTTCCAATTAGTTAGTTTTTAAGGTTCCGTACCCGAAGGTTAAAACGGGACTCTATTTTTAAGACTCCTCTGTCCGTCTGTCACCATAACAAATTAATGCAGCGAAGACCATGCCTTAATAAATAGATAGCCTGTATGTAAAATAAAATGGCATAAAAATCCATAAATAAAGTAAATACAATGAAGTGCCTGTATGTAAAATAAAATGGCATAAAAATCCATAAATAAAGTAAATACAATGAAGTGCCAAAGAAATGTATACGGCATTTTGTACCATATTTTTCACAATCTTTTACACAAAATGTCCCATTTTACAAAATTTACTACAAATTATCCCTTTCGTCAGTGCGGCATTTACAAAGGGTCGTAAAATCAAGATGGCCCCCAGGTTTGACCTAACTAAGGCTGATCCACAGACCGTGTTCAAAAATCAAAAAAATCATGATTTCTCTGATTTTTTGTATGCGAAGCCCTAGGTTTTGTTAATGTCCTTTGAACCTTATAAATCATCCTACTAAATAGCATTGATTGCATGAAAAAATAATAAAAAGATAAGCTTCTGTTGATAAATGAAAATTTTTGCCACGAAACCAACGGTTGCTGCAAAGCTGAAGTTTAAATGCATTATCTTCTACATTAAACCACGACGAATGGTATCAAGTGTGTAAATTATTGAAGAACATACCTTTGGCTATCCCGATCTCTTAGTTTTATCGACACAAACACAAAACACGGCCTAAAACCGACGACTCAAAAAGACCTTTAAAATTTGATTCGAAAACTAAGTTTTTGTTGATGAACAGGGACTAAACAGTCCGATCACAGAGCAAACTGACCATTTTTATGACGAATTCTATACCTTAACTAATGAAAGAATACCAAAATCCCACAAAAAAAAAATTGTAAGATTTTTTTATCGCTAATCTGTGAAGCAGCCTTGTCAAGGCTGTCCACACATGTCCGCCATTTTGTTTTTATTTATTTTAGGCCTTGCCAAGCTCGTGCACAGTCGAAAGGCTAAATATGTATGTCGTCTATGTAAGTATCCACGACAAGGCCACAATAATGTATACACAATGAAGTTTCACAAAAATGTGTACGATGTTTTTATTAGCATTCATACAAAATGTCCCATTTTACAAAATTGACGCAAGCTGTAAAAATTAAAACGGACTTATCTCCGAAACTAGATAAGTAGAAACGGCTAGGCTACATTTTCGATAAGAGGTGTCGATGTTGAAAGGTCTCATCTCCGAAACTACTCGGGCTAGACTTGATAACTAGAAGTAATTTTACAAGACTGTTTTATTCTTTCTTATCAAATATCTATTTTTTTGCATTATTAATGTTCTTTGACTATGAAATAAATGAAATACTGAATAGAGTTACTATCGCTTGTATTTGGTTATAATATTTATATGGCTAGTTGGATGGGTTAGTAAAAGGTACGAACGAATTTACAATAAAAACCTTTTAAAAGTTGATATAAATGGAGTCTTTATGACAGTTCTCTCAACTCCATACGTTATTTTACGCACTACAAACGCACGACCAAGATTTCACATTTATGTACATATGTATTATTCATGAATTTTCAAATACAAGTGTATACAACAAACTTTAATAACAGGTAGGTTAGGTAGGTATACAAAAATGATTACCACATTAAATGTAATTGGAACTATGTTGTAGATTTCATAAGAAATGATCACGATTATACATTAATATAATATTCTGTCAAAAATCGTGTCTACATAATTTTGCTAATCTGTATACCGATTTCTGACGATTACATTCATTTAAAATTTACTTTTCTGAGGCAAGTTCACCAAGACCTTGCCTCCGAAAAATAACAAGTGTGTGTACATTAGACATGTGCGCCGACGTTGAAATAATCGGCGGCGGACGCCGGCCTGAAATCGGCGGCGGCGGCGTGATTTCGGCGTGAACTCGGCGCGTATAGTATTTGTTTAGGATGTCTTATAAATTATTTAAAAATGCTTACATGTTTTTATACATTTATTAAGAAATACAAGTTACAAGAAAAATTACCTATTTAGAACTAAATAAGTACATCTTTACACAAGGTATAATCGTTATGCACAAATATATCTCCGGCTTCGACAATACGGTCCTCCCATCGTGCGTTATAAGCTTCGTTAAGTGGCTCCTGCTAAGCTGCTGAGTGAATACTTTGGACCCTCGGTTTCGCTCTATTGCCTCTTCAATGAGGTGTGTGTTATGTTAGAGCTCCGAAGGTCGCGCCGTACCATCTTCGCAATTCGCTTGTTCAGGTCTGACATGTCTGACGAAGTCACTTGGGTGGTTTCCCGTCTTTTTGCCATCAGCCCGAGAGTCTCATCCGTCATCAAGTTGACAAGCATTTGCCCCCTGTGATTCCTAACTCCATAACCATGCGGGCCTATTCGGGATTCGTTCCCAGTCCGGGTTCCCATCTTGCTATTGAAGTCCACCATAACAACGTTGAAGTGAGCCTTAGTGGTGTTATGTAAGGCTTTGGATATGTCTTCGTACATTATCCTCCACTTCATCATCCGAGTGTGCCGAGGTCGGTGCGTAAACCTGAATTACCTTCAAGTTGTACCGCTTGGACAGCCGAAGGATCAGGTACGCTACCCTGGTCGACTGGAGATTTCTCGCGAAAGTAGAGAAGATGGCCCGAGTAAAAGGTTACGTTGTCCTCCCCCCTCTCTACGGACTTCATATAACCTCAGAACATGCCATTTAATGTTCTCTAACTCCACTTCCAACTGCGCTAGATGGTGATCAAGCCTTAGAGTGCGTTCGTTAAACGTAGCAAGGGTCAAGTTTTTAAGTAGTGATCGGTAGCCTGCCGTAGCCCGGGGATTCCTAGCACCTCCTACGCCGCCGTTACCGTGGCCGGAATAGCGACCTTGGCAAGGAATAGCGAGGCGGCCGGGAACTGGAGACACTTTTTGACTTGTAAAATCATTGGGGGGGTAGTGCCCTTAATCCCCACGCTGGGCATACGAGTTGGGGATCGCAGTTTGGTGATGTTATCGGTCTACGGAGGGCGCTGCTGCCCGCCCCCCGGTGTTGGTATCCCTTAGTCGCCTCTTACGACACCCACGGGAGGAGGTGGGGCAGTGATATTCTATGCCGGCACCACACGGTGAGGGGGCGCACCACGGTTAATTATGCAGACCATGAATGACCGAGACATAAATTGCTTCCTATTTCGGGCACAATTTGGGCTATGCGTCGCACCTTGGCTCCGAAGTCAGTCACCAGGTCCAAAGACTTTTCTGACAGACTAAATTCAGGTATCACACCTTTTGGGTGAATACGCTCAAAGCTTCTCCTGTCTTCTTTTCGTCAAAAGCCCTCGTTGCCAGAGTGAAATTCTGCATCTCATTACTGTCGTCAGCTATAAAATGCAACATGAAGGTTATGTAGCTGCAGTGTCGATAATAATAATCAATAAAATTACGGGGTTTTCAAAGGGTCTAAAAGGTAACGTTTCACGCCGAATTCACGCCGATGATCGGCTGATCGGCGGCGGCGGCGTGGAAAATTTGCCGGCGGCGGCGGCGGGTCGGCGCGGCGCACACGTCTAGTGTACATATATCTGAAATTTTGGGAGTGATTACATATTAGTGCAGCTGACTGTATGAGTATAGTAAGCGACATATTAAACAACTACATTCGCTAGATAAGTCAACGTCGTTGTTGTGCCATCATGAATGAATTGAAGGCACTAGTCATAGCATCGATCTGAGTAAAGTTTTTACTATGATCTATGAGTCATACCTTGTAAACCTTTTGTTTACCTTATTATAGTTTATGTCTGTCTGTATGTTCTTCAAGGTTGACTTCAACCCCGTCATCGAAAAGCACGTTTGATCGGTCTAGGTCACATCCACAAATGTATCTTGCTCTATGAATTCGGTATTTGTATATAACCAAATTAAGTGTCCCCTAATTTATCATAATAATATGATAAATTAGGAGAGGCCTTTGCCGATCGGACACATCAGACTGATAAATAATAAATAAACAATAAATATGTATGTTAAATCAGTTCGTTGCGTGTAGTAGGAACGTTGTAGGCACATAACTAGAATCATTTATAGTGACTCACTGCTGGCTAATGCGTAATGCGCCACAGGCAGGTAGGTAATAGTAGGGTAATAGATTAAATAGTAGGTAGGCCCACCTACCTACCTAGGTACCTAACATTGTATCGCTAGTCTTTTTTCTATCCCTAAGCAGATATCATTGTAAAATCTACCTAGGTATCCCTCAGGGTGACAACGACAACTTCCTAAAATGACAACTTCCGAAAACGACAATTTCAGAGAACGTCTATTCTAAACTCGTCAATTTCCTAAAATGACAAATTCCAAAAATGACAAATTCCGAAAATGACAAATTCCGAAAATGACAACTTCCTAAAATGACTAATGAAAATAGAACGAACGTACGGGCGCGGTGTGTGTATGGTCGAGCGAATGCTCATTCTGTTTTTTCACTTTTTTGCCAGTGTCCAGTACATGGAAATTCCATAGTCATGGAATAGAGTTAGGGTAATTATAAAATATGAGCAGTAAATATAAATAAAACGTCAAGTGCGAGTCGGACTCGCGCAACGAGGGTTCCGTCACCTTGTTTCTTGTCAAATATCATGAGTCTTAGTTAACGGAAACTAGGTTAGGTACCCGTAGGTTTTTGGTTCAGGCGACTTTTTTTTGTGAATAAACTACAAATTTACTATTTTTGGATTATTTCCTTTACTTGTGATGTAAGGCCTTGCTTTACGCCGAATTTCATGATTATAAGTCAACGGAAAGTACCCTATAGGTTTTGTGTGCATGAGATTCCCTAGGAAATTTCCAAAAAATTTACATTCAAGGCTCTAAGAAGTTACGGACTTGAATTTCAGTTCGATACCTCCACGCGTTTGACAGACGGACAGACGGACAACAAAGGGTTGACAGACGGACAACAAAGTGATCCTATAAAGGTTCCTTTTTACCTTTTGAGGTACGGAACCCTAAAAACACCAATTAGATTTTTTTACCACGAGCAAATTCAAATAACTTAGAAGAATAAGGAAAATTTATATATTTTATATCAGAGACGAGAGGTTGTCAATTTAGGTAGCTGACGATTTAAGATGTTGTCGTTTTTGAAAGTTGACATTCTAAAAAAGTTGTCGTTTTCGGAAGTCGTCGTTTTTGAAAGTTGACATTCTAAAAAGTTGTCGTCTTCGGAAGTTGTCGTTTTCGAAAGTTGTCATTTTTAGGAAGTTGTCGTTCTCACCCTGAGGGCTAGGTATAACTGCGTCTAGTTACAGAGCACAAATGACAGATTGTCATCTGTGCTACATGGACGTAAAATGTAACCGAAAATACGCTTATCGTCAAGTTTTATCAGTGGGGAGTTTTTCCTATATTTCATCATTACGCGAGTTAGTTTGCAAAATAATAGTCGGCTTTATTAGGTATACTAGCAGCGCCTGTTGGTTTCGCTCGCGTCGTTTCCGTTCCCGTTGGAATTCCGGGATAAAATATAGCCTACCTACCGATTAAAAATTAAAATCTTTCGATCGATTTAAAATCCTTCAAATTTTAAGCTCACTTTTCAGGGAGTGACCTTGAAAAGTAAACTTAAAATTTGAAATTTTACGTTTGCATCTTTGGGAAACCTACAAGTATTAAAAATTAAGGTTAGAGGACGTAATGATGTCGATTTAGTTCTTGTATTGTAATGTAAATACTAAACAAATAATTATATTTAACATTTAAATATTTATTTTCATATATCGCGAAATATGGCCGGCCCACTGCCACTTCAGCTTGCTCATTCTTTGAGCTATGTCTATAACTTTGGTTCTCTGTCGGATGTATTCGTTACGAATTCTATCCTTCAGAGAGACTCCGAGCATAGATAGCTCTTTCCATAGCTCGCTGAGCGACTTTAAACTAGTGGACTAGCCCTATCGTGAGTGTCCAGTGTCCACGTCTCAGCTCCGTAGGTCATGACATGACAGGTAGGACGCACTGATTGAAAACTTTCGTTGCGATTATATGATGATAAGCATTGCGGTATGGATGACTCCCCAATCCCATTATTAATCCCATAATCCCCAAATTTAATCCCATAATCAGGGTTGAAAAAAACCAGTTTTTTCTATATTTAATGAAACAAACAGTTCAAAATGTTTTTACAATTGTTTTTTTACTTTTAACCTTTAGGGATCAATTTCAAATCAATTATAGCGAATAATAAAATATTCAATCCATTTCTAAACTACATAAGTAAAAATTAACAAAACGATAAATATTTACTTTTTATAGCGTAGAGGTAATTTTAAACAGACAAGTCATATGTAATATAATTCTTAATCGTTATTATAATGTAAGTAAAGTACCTATGGTTTGTCCACGTTGAATGGAGCATGTTAGTAAACAAAATACGACACAAATAACAAAATCTCACTTGCTTGGCGTCGAGTTTCAGATATAATTGTAATTAATTTTTATTGAAGGGAAAATCTAAAATCGACAAGTAATGTACCTAAATTACGTATAAAAGGACGCGCCAACAAAGTGAATTTTAGGTTAAGTATGGTGGTTTGTTTACGTTTATTCCTCATTCAAAATGGACACGGTATAGGTAGGTTTTTTAAAATTCACACACATTAGTCCCCCTAACTACTGGTAGTATTACGTTGATTTGACAACAGCACTGTAATATTTGACATGTTTTCTGTGAATAAATGATTCTATTCTACTTTACGGTGATTTATTGACTAAAAGACTACAGTTATGCCCCCAAATTTGTTAAACTATTTGTTTTTATTGTTCCTTAAAATTATTACACAAGATAGGAAATGTAAATGTGCGTGTAGGTAGGTCAATGATAATATAATATCATTGGTGTAGGTCATCAAATCCAATCAAATCAATGTAAAAAGGGTACCCACCTACCTTCCTAACCTATCTAGTTGTAATTTAGTAGTATGTAACACGCTGGGAGAACGTACCTACCTACCATATCCGCAGATTTTACCTACCTAGGTACTTGGTATCTATGGCTACCTATGTACCTATCTATCAGTTTATTTAAATATATTCTGTCTTCTGGCAGATCTAATTCTTTCAAATCTGATAGGTACAAGTCGCAACATGTCGTAAACTGTGTAGACAACGCACTACGCCGAAGTAGTGTCATCTGTGCTACATGGACGTAAAATGTAACCGAAAATACGCTTATCGTCAAGTTTTATCAGTGGGGAGTTTTTCCTATATTTCATCATTACGCGAGTTAGTTTGCAAAATAATAGTCGGCTTTATTAGGTATACTAGCAGCGCCTGTTGGTTTCGCTCGCGTCGTTTCCGTTCCCGTTGGAATTCCGGGATAAAATATAGCCTACCTACCGATTAAAAATTAAAATCTTTCGATCGATTTAAAATCCTTCAAATTTTAAGCTCACTTTTCAGGGAGTGACCTTGAAAAGTAAACTTAAAATTTGAAATTTTACGTTTGCATCTTTGGGAAACCTACAAGTATTAAAAATTAAGGTTAGAGGACGTAATGATGTCGATTTAGTTCTTGTATTGTAATGTAAATACTAAACAAATAATTATATTTAACATTTAAATATTTATTTTCATATATCGCGAAATATGGCCGGCCCACTGCCACTTCAGCTTGCTCATTCTTTGAGCTATGTCTATAACTTTGGTTCTCTGTCGGATGTATTCGTTACGAATTCTATCCTTCAGAGAGACTCCGAGCATAGATAGCTCTTTCCATAGCTCGCTGAGCGACTTTAAACTAGTGGACTAGCCCTATCGTGAGTGTCCAGTGTCCACGTCTCAGCTCCGTAGGTCATGACATGACAGGTAGGACGCACTGATTGAAAACTTTCGTTGCGATTATATGATGATAAGCATTGCGGTATGGATGACTCCCCAATCCCATTATTAATCCCATAATCCCCAAATTTAATCCCATAATCAGGGTTGAAAAAAACCAGTTTTTTCTATATTTAATGAAACAAACAGTTCAAAATGTTTTTACAATTGTTTTTTTACTTTTAACCTTTAGGGATCAATTTCAAATCAATTATAGCGAATAATAAAATATTCAATCCATTTCTAAACTACATAAGTAAAAATTAACAAAACGATAAATATTTACTTTTTATAGCGTAGAGGTAATTTTAAACAGACAAGTCATATGTAATATAATTCTTAATCGTTATTATAATGTAAGTAAAGTACCTATGGTTTGTCCACGTTGAATGGAGCATGTTAGTAAACAAAATACGACACAAATAACAAAATCTCACTTGCTTGGCGTCGAGTTTCAGATATAATTGTAATTAATTTTTATTGAAGGGAAAATCTAAAATCGACAAGTAATGTACCTAAATTACGTATAAAAGGACGCGCCAACAAAGTGAATTTTAGGTTAAGTATGGTGGTTTGTTTACGTTTATTCCTCATTCAAAATGGACACGGTATAGGTAGGTTTTTTAAAATTCACACACATTAGTCCCCCTAACTACTGGTAGTATTACGTTGATTTGACAACAGCACTGTAATATTTGACATGTTTTCTGTGAATAAATGATTCTATTCTACTTTACGGTGATTTATTGACTAAAAGACTACAGTTATGCCCCCAAATTTGTTAAACTATTTGTTTTTATTGTTCCTTAAAATTATTACACAAGATAGGAAATGTAAATGTGCGTGTAGGTAGGTCAATGATAATATAATATCATTGGTGTAGGTCATCAAATCCAATCAAATCAATGTAAAAAGGGTACCCACCTACCTTCCTAACCTATCTAGTTGTAATTTAGTAGTATGTAACACGCTGGGAGAACGTACCTACCTACCATATCCGCAGATTTTACCTACCTAGGTACTTGGTATCTATGGCTACCTATGTACCTATCTATCAGTTTATTTAAATATATTCTGTCTTCTGGCAGATCTAATTCTTTCAAATCTGATAGGTACAAGTCGCAACATGTCGTAAACTGTGTAGACAACGCACTACGCCGAAGTAACATTAACATTACCTAATCCGTGACTACCTACGCACAGGGAACTCAAGGTCACGAATCGCTGCGTTACCTTATGCTCATTGCTGTTAAACATTTCACCCCTCGAAATACAGGAAAAAATCAAAACAATCCGCATTAAATTGTATGTTTATGCCGATAGAGTTTAGAATTCATCGTAAGTAGAGGTACCGACCGTTATCGCCTACGTAACTTATTTGCTGGATCTAACTCGATTTAAATTCGCTCGGCTAGCGTCGCCCTTTAAATTGATTGATGGTATACTTTAATATAGGTATATAGATAGGTATTGCATCCGTCGTCGCCACCCACCCGCCCGGGATAAGTAAATTATTGCGCCGCGCACAGCCCGTCCCGTGCTACACCCTGTATTGATCCAGGCGGACCTACGTCATCCCATCTCACCTTGTTACACTTGCAGTAAAGTAACAATTTGTTTGCTCTGAATATCATGTAGTTTATTATATAAGTCTAATAAAATATACTGGACAATCCACACACCATCCATTATTATTAAAAAAATATATATACCGATACGAGTATAAATCAAGGATTATTGTAACTACCATTTTACAGATAAATTTACAATTTGGATGATGTTATAGTTATACATCGCCTGTGTCGGTGCTCTCCTATACCGTATCCATCCAGCATGGAGCATGTTAGTAAATAAACCACGATACAAATAACAAAAACTCACTTGCTTGGCGTCGAGTTTCAGATATAATTGTAAGCAATTATTATTGAAGGGAGGATCTTAAATCGACAAGTAATGTAAATTACGTATAAAAGGACGCGCCAACAAAGTGAATTTTAGGTTAAGTATGGGCGGTTTGTATACGTTAATGCCTCATTCAAAATGGACACGGTATAGCTTCGATTTCGAAAAGTTATGACAGTTTTCAACAGTATAAAGTTTTGTTTTCAGTTCCTTACAGGTGGTTTTAAAATGCGTCATTTTCCTTTGTCGTATATATACCTACCTACGTAGAGGCGTCGTACGTAATGTACCATAGACCACAAAGCATCTGCACGGTTGAGTGGTTTTATTTCAAAGTAAAACAATGAATGACTCAATTGAAGTAGGTACCCTCCTAATCTTTACGTAATCATTATCTATATACTTTACTAACTGAGTTTATAAATGCGAAAGTTTGGATCTTAGATGTATGTATGTATGTTTGATAACTCTTCACGCCAAAGCTACTCAACAGATCGGGATTAATTTCGCATGCAGATCGTACACACATTTGTCCGAAGGCGGGCATCGAATCCGCAGACGGACCTTCGCCCACCGCACCACAGAGGTCGTCCTGCTCTTGATAAATTAATCTCTCTTCACGACGAAGAGTTTTATGTTAGTATGCCTGAGGTTTTGCGAGAGTGATGAATGAAAGGATGCTTGGTTTGTTTAGTTAATATCATTTTAATTCTTTTAATTAATTTATATGATGAGTTGTTTGATTTTTAATGTTTAATATTATACATCTATTGGTATTAATTTTAATTTGTTTGATTATTATAATTTTTGTGTTATAATCATAAGTAAGTAACTAATGTAATTGGTTTGGTAAAATCGTGTCAGTTACATATTAACAATAAACGATTTAGGCTTGTGGAGCGCAAATATTTCTACATCGTGTCGATATGTCTATAGAGGTAGTTATAAAGAGATAGGGCTTGCATTACGTTCTTTGTCCAGTCCCCTCATACCGCACCCGCACCCTAAATAGGTATCATGCAAAAGTCGCTAATAGACAGGTAGACAAATGTATGATATACATTTGTATTTGTAAAGCATATTATGCTTTTATCCATCTGCCGTATTCACATTTCGTATTCAGCTAACTTTTTCGTCGCTAGGTATACATATTATAGTATAGTGTAGGTATTGATCTGATCTCCCCTGTAGGTCGATGTTTTTTCGAGTAGGTATTGTGACAAAATTTGTATTCGGACTTTTTAAGGATTCTTTCGAGTTGTAAATTTTGAATGCCATTAGGAAATAATTCTCGGCTTTTAAAACAACTTAACCCGAATTTTACTTCCATGGTTTTGAAGTTTTTGGAACAGAACTCGTTTTCCTTTGATGTTTCCACTTTTCATAGCGAATAATTCCTCACGTTATTTCCCCTCTTGATTTTGAAAGTTTTCCGAACACCAACGCCCTAAAGTCTGTTCTATTTGTATTTATTTATTTTTACCATTTATACTCTATATACAAGCTCTTTATACAAACAAGCTATGTCAGAAATTGTAGAATTTTAAAATAAAAAATATATTTTTAGATTCTTCTGTTCTAGAATCCAAGATAAATGTTGTAATCAAGGCATTTATGAAATGTTCTTTTTTAAGTAGTAAGACCTCATTTTAGCGGGTAGCGGGGACTAGTGTAGGACTCTCATCCCAGGGTCGCCATTTGAATAGTCGACTGCGGGAGCCCTTTGTACAAGCACTGGACGTTATGGCCCGATCTGATATGATCATGATGAAAATATTTTTTTAATTTTAGTGTAGTAGTAGTAGTAAAATTATACTAATATGACAGCCCTAAAAATGTATGCCATTCTTTTGATTAAGATCGTTAAGAGACGCCTAAATTTTTCGTGCTGTCTAATTCGTTATTTGGTTACATCTGCACCTGTACTCATAAAACCAAATAGAAGTTTCTGATTCGTTGCCGCGCAAACACTAATCTTATGCTATCAAGTATAAGCAAGCTGAAGTGGAAGTGGGTCGGCCATATCTCGCGAAGAACCGTCAACCGATGTGGTAAACGAGTTCTGGAGTGGAGACCGCGACTCAGCAAACGTAGTGTTGGGCGCCCTCCGGCTAGATGGGATGATGATCTGCGAAAGACAGGCAGATGCTGGATGCGTCAAGCTGAAGACAGGGCGCTTTTGCGCTCATTAGGGGAGGCCTATGTCCATCTGTGGACTAATATAGGCTGGTGATGATGCTATCGATGTAACAGTTGGTTTTGTACAACAACGAAATTGAAACTGCTATTTTCCTATTCCGAGTAAGTAGGCCTGAATTGACACCATTGTCGACATGTCGTATTTTGTGTACTTTCTCATGTGCAGGGCTAGGCCTGACTATGAGCAAAATTGGTGTAGGTGAGAGTCGTTTTAAGGAGTTGGTCCAACGATAATTTCCCCACTGTTTCCTTGTATCATGCGTCCAGCTATATGATGTGTTGTCTAAATAAACTAAACTTAATTCCAGGTCCGAGAAGCTAAAGGTGCTGTCGAGTTTGAAGGTGTGCCGGCCGGCTACGAAGGCAGCCTGCCTGGTTCCGACGATGACGATGACGATACCCGTCCCGTGTTCCACACCTGCGCTAGAATTCGGCCGCTGCGACGAGAGACCTTCAAGAAACGGAGACTGCTGCAGATGCATAATCTGCATGTGTCTGGCAATAAGGCGTCTAAGCCCTCCGATATAAGGTAGTTATTACAATGAGCTTTTCATTTCGGTTGTAAGTAAAAAGAAGAGTTTCAAACAACCAATCAGGAAGCGACGGTATGACGTGATCTGTATTTCAACTGCCTTATGTGATTGGCCTGCGGTGAGGCAATCCGCAGAGCTCTACGAAGAGACCTTCAAGAAATGGAGACGGCTGCAAATGCATAACCTGCATGTGTCAGGCAATAAGGCGTCTAGACCCTCCGATAAAAAGTATGAGCTTGCCAATTAAAAAAGTGTTTCAAACTACAGTTCGTTCGAACTGCCATAGGGCAATGACGGTCATTGGCGTGTCATGGCGACGGCACGGCCAGTTTGTCTCCGCTGCGAGTCTTCCTACAAGGCTATCCTTGTGAAGACAAGGTGCTGTGGCGTATATTACAAGACGACCTCTAGCCCCGCAGCGGGCGAAGATCCGCCTGCGGCACAGGAGCTTGCTGGTTCCATTTCCGCCTCGGGACAAATGTTTGTACGAACTGCAAATATTTGTTCAGGGCATTCTGGATATTTTCTATGCCTAATAAAAATATCTATCTATGTAGTATTAAGTATATCAGTTATCTAGTACCGAAAACACAAGCTCTGCTTGGAGTTAGATAATGGTGTGTGAATTGTCCAGCATTATTTTTATTAGGTAAGGCCTGTGTCCAGCTGTGAACTGATATAGGCTGATAATGATAAGTGAGCTCGCCACCCATTCTAAATCTTCCGCCCGATGCGTATATTTCCTGTTGCATCCTAACATGGCCTGCCGAATGCAACTTCTCATGTATCTCGTCAAATTCCAGATGCAGCTGCCTGTATCCGCTAGAGAGTTGTTCAGTGTGCACGGGGCGCGTGGAGCCGACGTCGCCGCCCGCGCCGCATAGCACCGTGCCGCCGGCGCAGCGCCTCGCGCTCATAGACCCCGGGTACCATCCCGTGCTGAGCGATATCAAAGGTAATGTTAGACCTCTATATCTGCTCCGTAAGTTAGAGTCAAGACGTAGCTCTTCTTCTGCGGGTCTCTTCCCGCAGAAAAGCTAAAAAGAAGCTGTCAGTCACCAAAAGTCACGCCCGAAGTGATATCAAAGGTAATGTCAGACTCAAGAGGGGGCTGGAGAGACCCACAGAAAAGCTGAAAAGAAGCTGTCAGTCGCCAAAAGTCACGCCCGAAGTGATATCAAAGGTAATGTCAGACTCGAGAGGGGGCTGGAGAGACCCACAGAAAAGCTGAAACGAAGCTGTCAGTCGCCAAAAGTCACGCCCGAAGTGATATCAAAGGTAATGTCAGACTCAAGAAGTAGGTGAAGAGACGCACAAAAAAGCTGAAACGCAGCTGTCAGTCACCTAAAGTCTAAGTGTTATCAATGGATGTATGTTTGTAACCTCTTCACGCCAAAACTATTGACCGGATCGGGCTGAAATTGTCCATACTGGTAATCAATCAAACATAGGGCTACTTTTTATTCCACCAGTCAGTTCCCGTAGGATATAAATCACCTTTAAAAGTTTTCATAGAATCAACGCGTGCGAAGCCGCGGGGCGCAGCTAAAGTGAGATAAAAGTCAATAAGGCGCTAATCAGGGGGAGGGCTGCATTGAACCAATATAGGCTTTTGATGTTTTTTTTCATTGATATCTTTATTGACGTAAAATGTCTTGGATTCTGAATCGGAGTATAAACTTCAATGGCTTTGAGTCAGTCTGAAAACCAGCGCTAAAGCTGAGACTGATCCGTTTTGGCTCACCTCGGCAGCACTGCCACTCCTACATGATAAGAGTAGGTAGATTAGTATAATTATTTACAACGGGATATATACCATGATTTGAATTTTGAGCTTTTTGTTTTGTTTGTATACCTACCTATCTACATGTTTATTTCACTGTATTCTGTGCTGCCCTTGTGTGCCAAATAAACCTTTTATCTATCTATCTATCTGTGAGGGCTACTTGTTACTTTTTATGAACCCTCACGGCCTACGTTTTCTAGTACTTTTAGGTTTTTTCTAACAAGTGTGTGTTTTGTTTTCAACGAAAAAACCTGCTACTCTGTCTCATCAAAATGGCCGATCCAAGAAGAAGGATGTTTCCAACTTTATATTAACGTTTCTCATACATTAAAAGTGTTGCCGAAAGTTGTGTTAGTTACACTAGTTATAACTCGAGAACGGCTGAACCAATTTGGCTGAAAATTGGTGGGGGTAGCTTAGAACCAGGAGACGGACATAGGATAGTTTTTATTTCCCGGCTGAACGAATCTTGATGAAATTTGGCAGGGAAGTAAACGGTATCCCGGGGACGGTCATAGCTACTTGAATAGAGCGTGCGAAGCCGCAGGCAGAAGCTAGTATAACAATAAATCAAAAAAATCTAAGTTTTCTGTCGTGCTCACTATCTATCAATGTTAATTTCGCACTGTTTCATTCCAGACGTGTCCCCCAGCGTGCACATGTCGGCGCTCTGCTCTCGCGGTTGGTTCCGCGCGCGCGCCCCCCGCGGCCGCGGCCGGCGTCTGTCGACGTCTCCGCGCGCGCCGCCCGAGCCAAGAGACTACGCGCTGCCTAAGGCCATCAAGAAACATCCCAGTGAGTTACAAAGGAACACAACCTCAAACGAAACCTCAACAGCCTGTATTGGACGCAGGCCTCCCAGGGGGAGAAATATAAGGGCCTTGTTGGCGTTTATGTAATGGGAGGTTATGGCGATAATGCCTACGCTGGGCATGCGGGCACCCCATCTCTTCCCGTGGGTGTCGTAAGAGGCGACTAAGGAATATCCCCCGGGGGAGGGCAGCAGCGCCTCCTGCAGAACAATCCTACCACCAAACTGCGATCCCCGACCCGCATGCCCAGCGTGGGGATTATGGGACAAAGGAACACAATCATATACTTACTCCTGTGGCCGCCATGCCATGTTAATAAATTCCTATTTATATTAAGTACCTGGTTAGCAAATACCTATTTATATTAAGTACCTGGTTAACAAAGATAATTACAATCGAAATAAATAAAAAAAAGTATTTATAATTTAAAAAAAAAATATCTTACTGCAGACTGTAGCAAACTATGTACAGGTAGCTCAACTAATCCATATCAATACCAGTCGGAAACGTACCCAAGACGCTGGCTGCATGTGTGACAATGCTGTTGCGCTACGCCAGATACTCACCAGCTCTCGGATCATGCGTCGCTTCGTCCAGTCTCCAAGGGGAGCAAATGCGTAGGCTTTGCAGAGACCTGCATATTTGTTAAAAAAGAACAATCACATACTAACCCCCGAATTCTCAAAAGCAACTCGGGTTTAACGAAGAATTTTTGACAGATTTCCATTGATAACTGACAAAAAATCGCGACTTGAGACGTGCTAAAGAGTGTGCCATAAGCAATTTACTTAATTTACTTATAAAATCGTTATTTATCTTAAAATCTGTGAAAACTACCACCTTCGTATTTAGGCAAATGTTACTTCGATCTTTCATCTTGACGTGTTTTAAAAACACGATTGGTTTTCTCGATAGGTGTTTTTTTTCTTAAAATGTTGTTTTGCACACATTTTACTAGTTATCTAAGGAACATCACAATTTTTTTCGTTTTTTGTTTTGCTAATGTAACCTTGAAGTATTTCTTTAGTTATGTCTTTTGATTATTCGATTGGTTGTTTTGTTTCATTACATCTATAATTATAATTACAAATTAACGAAACAACTAATTTTTATGCGCCAAAACTGTTTTATCCTAATGGTAAACAGAAAATTCCGCATGATCTATTTAAATTCTAAGCTTAAATTCTGACCCCCCATCCAGAGTTATAAAGGTTAAATCTAAAACTTATTGTATGTCTATTATAAATAAGCTGTTAAAACTGTACCCACTTAAGATATTTTTGTACAACATCATCATCATCATTTGTACAACAGTTTACAATAAATATATTTCTGATTCTGATTCTGATTCTGATTTTGAGTGTTGAATATCACAATGCTAAAGAATATTTAATGTGTTACAGAAATGAAGAGAGGCAGACCACCGCTATCCAGGAAGATACGGGAACGCGAAGAGGAGGCTGCGGCGAACCATGGGTAACCTAAACCACCATACCTACCTACAGTACCCGGCGATAAATAATGCACATCGATCTGTGTTTTCGTCAGTCGTATAGGTAGTGTGCGACAGAGATAACGCTCTATGAAGCCGAATTTAGCCGATTGTCTCTTTCCAAATGTCGATGTGCATTATTTATCGCCGGGTCTTTCCAAAGGTCGATGTGCATTACTTATCGCCGGGTACTGTATATGCCTATGGTTGTTTGACTAAGGCGTTTTGACAGGCAATAGTGCAGGGGCCTAGAGACGGCTTATTCTATTAATCCCCTGCGAAGAGGATTTCTGCAGTTTTTGTTCATTAACGCATTCACTGCCCAGCTCTGCGGTGCTACCCGCATGGGCGCGCCGCAGCTCCACGCAGATAGAGACTGGCACCTGCGTCTTGGGCCATGAAGGTGTTAGTGTATAACGCATTCACTGCCCAGCTTTGCGGTGCGACCCGCAGGGGCGCGCCGCAGCTCCACGCAGATAGAGACTGGCACCTGCGTCTTGGGCCATGAAGGTGTTAATCCCCTGCTGGCTCAGAGTGAGGACGCACGGCAGACTGATTACGGCAAAATCTCACATCCAATGTTTGACATTTGAAAGTCCTTTTAATGGTTGTGGTGCTGGCTGAGAGTTAGCACCACCATCTCTTCCCGTGGGTGTCGTAAGAGGCGACTAAGGGATATCCACCGGGGGCAGGCAGCAGCGCCCTCTGCAGAACAAGTCTACCACCGAACTGCAATCCCAACCCGCATGCCATTGGGCATTATCAAAGTCAAACTTCAGCCAAACTTTACCATTTATAATATTAGTAGCAGCGCCTCGCTTTTCACCCGCGTAGTTCCCGTTCCTATGGGAGTACTGGGCTAAAATATAGCCTATGTCACTCCCTGAAATGTTTTTTTTAATCTGTCCAGTAGTTTCGGAGCCTATTCAATACAAACAAACAATCAAATATTTCCTCTTTATAATATTAATTAGTGTTATTAGTAAATTTTTTTTGTGTCACAGGGGCCGTGGCCGCACTAGCACCGACTCTCGCTCGTGGCGCCGTCAGTCTTACGACATCGATAACATCGTGATTCCACAGAGCATCGCGGCCAACAACCGCCCGCAGATACTAGAGTACAAGGAAATCATTACACCCAAGTGAGTTTGCATATTCTACATAATCTAAGGCTGAGAGCAGACTTGAGTTGCTATAGTTTTGACGCAGACTATTGCTTTACAAAAATAATTAGTGACTGAGTAGTTTGTTTTAAAAAACTATAAACCGACTTCATTTATATTGTTTTGTCATGGAAAATAGAACTAGATCAAATTGAAATGGGACCACACAGGAAGCCGACAGCTTTCAAATAACAAAAGAATCGTCAAAATCGCAGTTCTGAGGAAACTAACATAACCTCTTCCTTTTTAAAGTCGGTTATTTATGAAGATGCGTAAACTTCAAAGGAAGATAGAGCTGCCGTATCCCTGTCGTGACTCAAGTCTGCGCTCAGCCTAATGATGATTTCTAAGGATTTCATTTCGGAACTTTGAGACAACCAGTTTATCACACGATAAAATGTTACTAAGAAATATGTATTTATTTAAAACAAGTAACCCGCCCGGCTTCGCAGGGTTGCAATGCTGACGTATTAAACATATAAACCTTCCTCTATAATCACTCTATCTATAAAAAAACCGCATCAAAATCCGTTGCGTAGTTTAAAAGATCAAAGCATACATAGGGACAGACAGCGGGAAGCGACTTTGTTTTATACTATTTAGTGATAAAGAACACCTACCATTACAGGCACACCTAATGCGATAGTGTACTCACCTATATCGTGTCCATTTTGAATGAAGCATAAACGTAAACAAACCGCCCATACCTAAAATTTTTAATTTACCTAAAATTCACTTTGTTGGCGCGTCCTTTCATACGTAATTTACATTACTTGTCGATTTTAGATCCTTCCTTCAATAAAAATTGCTTACAATTATATCTGAAACTCGACGCCAAGCAAGTGAGATTTTGTTATTTGTGTCGTATTTTGTTTACTAACATGCTTCATTCAAAATGGATAAACCATAGTTGTCTTGGAATTCCGAGGTTAACCCCATATTTCGGTTTAAAGCACTTTTTTCATACTCAAAAAGAACAAACAAGTCCCCTCTGAATAATTATACATTGGTATCTAAAAATAAGTATTACTTATGTAAAGTTACGGTAGTTCTACGGCGTTTTATAATCTAGCTAGATAATGCCGCGTACACATCTACGAACCGTGCCTGCAATGCAACATGCAAGGCAGTTCGTAGACCTGTATATGTCGCGTCACGTAAAAAGATCGATGGAAGAAATTAGAAGGGAAATTAATTTTGGTTGGAAAATTAATTATGTAATGTTTCGAATTTATCTAACACATGAATGTATAAATTGAACTTGCTAATGTTATTTAGTGTAACGAAATGGTGAATAAATTAATACTGATATTAAAGGGGTGTGTTTGCGCATGGGTACTTGAAAACAAATGTCAACTGACGAACCAATAGCTCACCGGCAGGCATGCGGCGCGTGCCCGCCCGCCCGCGACCCACCGCATACCACCAAATAGACCTATAAATCGCCGACTGCGCAGCTTGACCGCCAGCAGCGTTCGTTTTACATGACGCGAACCGAGACTCGTTTTTGACTGGACTATAATGACCAGCACAGATTCCCGTTCGGGGCGTCAGTCATATGACAACATCGTCACCCCGCAGAGCATCGGGGCCAACGACCGCCCGCGGATACTAGAGTACAAAGAGACCACAGACGACCCAAGTGAGTTTGCATATTGACCGTTGGCGGTCGCTGTCTAAGAATCAACGTCCCTCAGCCAGCCTCTACATGTCAATAAAGCCGATTATGAGAATCTGTCAGACATAGAAAGGCAGTCCTTATTACACGGTATTTTGAAAATCACTGCGACCACTTATCCAAAACAACTCATCAAATCTTTATGGCAACGGTAGGAAGCGATAAAACAGCTTCGGATAAAGTGGCAAATAAGATGATCTACGCCTGTTTAATACGTTAAATCACGAAGAATAGAAGGAAAAAGAAAGGCCTTTGGCCAGCTAATGAACAGTGTTAATAATTTATTCAAAAACTTCTTAAGTCAAATGTATAACATTAGATTAAAAACAACATTAAAACTATAAATTACAGTAATGAACTACTGTAGCTACTGCAGCTGTGTGGTGCTGGCTTACAATTTGCACCACCCCATCTCTACCCGTAGGTGTCGTAAGATGCGACTTAGGGATATCCACTGATGGCGACCAGCAAAAATAGTACCATCGAACTGCAATGCCAACACGTATGTCTAGGATGGGTGTTATGGGCATTGCCCTCTATTAGATAAAAGTTAGCTGTGTGGTGCTGGCTTAGAATTTGCACCACCCCATGCCGGATTATGGGCATTACTCCCATTAGATAAACGCTAATAAGGCACTTATCTGGGGGAGGCCTGCGTCCAGCAGTGGACCAATACAGGCTGGTGAGGGTTGAGATAAAAGTCAACAAGGTACTTGTCGGGGAAGGCCTGCGTCCAGCCGTGGACTAAGGGTTAATTTCAAGGCAAATAAAGGTTTGTTCATCGTTTCTTTACTTAAGTCTATACATATCGAAGCGGCCGAAATCAAGAATACCACTTTATTTTCGTGTTCATTATAGAGGTATATGGAAATAAAGTATATTTGAATTTTAGTATATTTGAATTGCAAGCAACTGGACTTATTTACGACTTTAACCAATAGTGGGCAAATGGGGTGAAATGGGTATTCTTTTATTTTGGAAACTGTTTTCAAAACTGACTTGTTTTTGGACTACGTGCTTAAAAGCGTGTTGTCTAAAAAAAGTCAGTAAGTTATATCTCAGTGATGACGGTTGACTCAAGAACTTGTACAATAATAACTTTAAAATGTTAAATATAATTCCAGATGGCGTCTAAATGAGTTACCAGACGCGCCTCTCATCAATGGCGCATCGAAGTTCAACAATCGGAGGTCTTTTGACAAGAGTGACGTAAGTTTTAACTTATAACTAACTTGGCCACCTGAGCAATCTCATTGGCAGAAAAGTGCAAGACATTTGCCATTTTATTGCAGTGCTTTTTAAATTAAAACTAGCAGCTTTAGACTTGCAGAAGAGGGTTTAGAGCACAATATTAGTTAAAAGATGTTAACTAACCATTTAGTATAATAATTCCACAGTATTCGGATTGATAAATCTATACTTATATTTATAAACACGAAAGAGTTGATTGTTTGTGCGTTTGTCACCACGAAACTACTGGAACTATTAAAAAAAAAACATCATGTTTTGAGGGACATAGGCTATATTTTATCATGGAATTCCCACGGGAACGGGAACTGCGCGGGTGAAACCGCGAGGTGTTGCTTGTCCTAGATATATAGAGAAACAATGACTTTTATGAATCAAAACTAAACAAAATCATAGTTAAAGAAAGAAAAAAACAACATTATTACAGCATGAGAATCACAAGTCAACATAGTTACAGAAAAAATAAGAATGAAAACTGTTAAAACTGATAATTCCTTCAAACTTCTGCGATTCAATTCGATGATATCCTAGCCCTGAAATACATTCTCTCAATATTTCTTTGGTTTTATTCTCCTGTTTACATAAAATATTAAGGATTCTAAATCCGAATATAAATGGTAAATTAACATCTTATTTTATCGTTATAAAACTTCGCGTTCGATCTACGAAGAAGTATTTTTGCCACATGAATAAAACATAGCAACGTCGCGATAATTCATTTTCACGGTGAAAATGGAAGAGGCGTTCGCGCTCTACTACATATTATGATTATTATCACAAATCAGAATAACGCAGTCAATAAAGGCGCGAAGTGTCGCGAAGTGAGCCAGCCGCAAGAAGTTTGTCGCGATAAAACCCCTTGTTGATGTTCGTCAATTTAACGGCATCGGCACGAAGAGCATTCGTGTTCGCGATAAGACGAATTGCTTTTCGAGACTTGTCACGACAGCGCAAATCTTCGCGTTATCGCAGACGTCGTTATATCGCAAAAGTGTGGCCTTAGCATTACTCTATCTTACCTACTTTACCTTAGAAATTACAGAATTGATTTACTAACAGTTAAATAATTGTACTGTTAGTAAATCAATTATGTAATGGCTATGCTCTAATTATTATAGCTATTGAAAACTGAAATAGATGGATGGAAATGAAATACATACATAACACCTATTATTGTATGTACCACACCACAGTAAGAACATTAAATAATACCAAAAGAAATGCAGAAACACGGAAGTACAAATGCTATAAAAAGGAAATTACTGCACTTTTCTTCCAAGGATTTTCAAATGGTTAGCTTTGCTCACATTTATTTATACAAAATGTACCTGACTGCGCAAGAAATTCTGTTTTTGGATATCTAATCTAGTATGTATGTATGAGGTTTCATTGTCAGACCCTATAAACCCTTTTAAGCCACAGTTTTACAAGAAGTTTATATGTAAACAGCCTGTTGCCGCAATAGTTGATCTGTCTGCACAGCCTCTATCCTCATCATCATCATCATCATCATCCTAAAAAATAGTCCACATCTCGACATAAGCCTCTCCTAATAAGCGTCATAGTGTCTTCAGCTTGACGCATCCAGCGTATGCTGTGTTTCGCTGATCGTCATCCCATCTGGCCAGAGGCCGTCCTACACTCCGTTTACCGGCTCCTTGCTCACGTCCTAATCTAAATAAATTCGTCAAATTCCAGGAAGAAGACGTAACTGAAAAGTGCATCCACACACGGCACGTGCGCGCCGAGACGCGCGAGCGATCACGCTACGCTCGCAAGCAGCGCGTGCGCCGCGTAAACCCCGACAACCTAGACGACCCGCCGCCGCCGCCAAGCGAGCCAGTGCCCGCGCCGCAACCTATAGAAACTGAGGTATGTATGTATCTTATGCTTATCTTCTTAAGGCTCCTCGTGCATCCATAGATTGGAAAAAATGCTATCGATTTGGATGGATCGTTTGTTCATTCATTAATTAATTTAGCAGATTTATTTTATTAATTGAAAACATTATAGCTGCTTAGCTTGGGGCTAGATAATGCTGTGTGAATTGTCCAGCATTAATTATTTATTTATTATTAATTATTATTATTTCAGACAATACCACCCTACTCCCCACGCCGTTTCCCACTACCTGAGGATGCATACATGGATATGCTATCCGCCATGCCTGACGGCTACCGGCCCAGCAGCCCTGACCCACTCCCTCCGGTGGAAGAAATGATGGAAGATGACAGCAGTACTCTCTCCCCTGTGTCTCCCTCCGCATACGAGGGTGATGACCCTGACGATCTCGAGTGGGAGCCCAGTGTAGAGAAGTCTGAACGTAAAAAGAGTACTTTCAGATAGAAGAGACAATAATCGTGCAATGCGACCTGGACTTGTGTGTGATGTTGTTGTTGTTGATACAAGTGTGACTTTAGAGTGTTAGTTGAAAACGACATCATAGTGACTAGAGTGTGAAAATGAAGACATGTGGATTTATGGTATAGTGGTTTTCCTGCCACTGAAGCTAAGCTAAGCCAAGCTGATGGACAGTATTGATCATATGGAATACTTTTGTGATGGTAATGATAATGACTTATAATTATAACCCGGGTATATTAACATGGCACCTGGTTCGAACAAAAATCTTATAATGATGTATGACATATAACCAAAACTCGAAAATTTCTGTGGTGGTGCGGTTTTGCATGAAAAACTTAGATGTTATTACAATACCTAATAATATGGTTTTAATTTTTTATGTTTACGTTTCAACCATACAAATTGACTCGCTTTGCAACTCTTGATTCAAATCAGACTGCTTTCTTTCTATGCCATAAAAAATATTAATAGAATTGTAGTTTGTAAATCTTGTAATTTCCTCATATAGCATGTTCATGTACAGTAGGTACTGTAAAAACTCACCAAAAACGTAGGTATGTTTTAGATTTTAGATGACCAAAATGGTGCATATTTTTATGTATGCATGTAAATACAAGGAATTTTGTATGTTATGTAATCTAAGTCTACATTGAAGTCTTTTGTTTGTTCTATAATTAGTGTATGTATCTTAAAAATTCATTGTCAGTGCACAATGATTTAAATAGTAAAACTTTACACCTTTTATCTAATATCTGTACATATATTTAAAAGCAAAACAAGAGTCTGACCGTTATTGGTTTTATAATAAAAAAACACTTGTATCATTTTATTTTTCTGTTTTTAAGATGAATTGGCATTGATTGTTTTTGAACTCCTTGGTTCTCTGAATCACAGGAGTTAGTTTTGAGATGCATTTCATGCAAACCAAACTTGGCTAAAAGTGTGGGTTAATTTCTTTCATATTAATTTAGTTTATTGCTAGTTACACATTCTTTGTCTAACTTAGATATAAGATTATTCTGGAGCGAGATCTCAAAGTGTGGCCCCATTTATGTCATAGTTGTAAGTACAGGGGCAATTCTCCTAACTAATTGCTTCACTATGACAATGGTATAAATAAAATCTGCAAGGAACTCCAGATAGTGTGTGCGATGTCAATTTTCAAAGAGAGATTGATATAATGGTTTTGGATGGGTTTCAACGTTTTGAAGTGCGCCCATCCATCTAGTTTCATTAATGTAAGGTAATACTAAGTGTGTTTGTGGTGGCGATTCTGTGACAATACCATTGTCACAGGAAAGCTATTTGTAAGGCAGAATAGTTTCCCCCCGGTTTTAGCCCAGTGTGCAAAGTTTGGTCAATGCCAAACAACTAGAAAAAATATTCTCTGCAACATATATCTGTTGCACTAACTAGCTAATGCATTATTGCACATAATTAAGGTTATAAATGTATTATTATGTACCTAGGTACTTAGTATGAAAATTGGTGTGTAATGTTCAGCATATTATAAAACCATAAATGTTTTAAGTAGCACGAAAATTGGTGTTGAAATGTCACTATGTGAATTACATTTCAGTGTTGTCATGAATAATAAATAAAGTCTTAAATCTACAGTTAAATGTTCAGCATACTACTAAACCATAAATGTTTTAAGTAGCACGAAAATTGGTGTTTAAATGTCACTGTAAATTACAATTCAGTGTTGTCATGAATGTTTGAACCATAAATGTTAAACAGTAGCACAGAAATTGGTGTTTAAATGTCACTGTAAATTACAATTCAGTGTTGTCATGAATGTTTGAACCATAAATGTTAAACAGTAGCACAGAAATTGGTGTTTAAATGTCAGTATGCAAATTACAATTCAGTGTTGTCATGAATGTTTCTTAGTAGGTAACACCAGTTTTAAATCTACGGTAGATGTTACTCTCGTGTTTTTATCAAGACTTAAATAGATTGATGTGTTTCCAAGTTATCATGACATTCCTATATTTCTTATACTTACTGGAAAATAAATGTAAAACTCAAAAATAAATCCTAAGAGAATTATAATCTATTGAGTGTCTTGTATAATATCACTCTAGTTCACAAATAAATACATAGCTTTTTATCTTAGATTTTGAAATTGTGTGAGTGTTTAATTGATATTTTTTTATTAAGGTAATTATTAATGAATGTTGTCAACATTACATAAAGATAGCTTTATAACTTGCATAACCTGAAGAAAATTCCCATTTGCAAAGTTTTTTTTGGGATATAGTGATTCTTATCTTAATTGTGCTTTAAAAAGCGTATCTTTTTAAGGTAACGGAATGTTAAGATTATAATTAACGCATTAAACGCTTAGCGATTTTATTGAAAAGGGTGGTAACTAGACTGGCCAAGAATCTCTATGAGAGTGACATTTAAGGCACCGGAATATTTTTGGTATATAGTAAGTAAAACATGTAAACTCTTGATAAATAGTTTTGAATAATTCTGTTTTTGGTCGACAGAATACTTTTTGCCTTGCTGTGGGAAAAACTGATATTAAGTTGGACAAACTTGTAACAGTCAGTTGTAACCAAATTAAAATCTAAACCCTTACATTTTTGAGATATATGAATTCTGGTTTTGGTCTAGATTGTAAGTTACTGACATGATGTTGAATAATTCTGCTTTTGGTACAATATAATTTTACGTATTTGTATGATATTTAGTATATTCGAGGTGTGTTTGATGGTTTGATATTTTGTAAGTTTGATTTGCAGCATGTGTTGATTTATTTGTGCCAAGTTGTAGTTTCTAAATTCAAAGTTTTTGTTTGATAATTTGTGTAAAATTATAAATACGTTACTTTCCGATATTCGTAGCTTACTGAGTAAGTATGAAATTAGTTGTACGATTATAATAGCTTTTTATTTGCGAAGCATTATAATAAATGTATACATAGATGCCTGTAAATAATATTTCTATTTTCGTGGGAAGCCAAAGTCTTCTTTTAGCACTAGTTTTTGTAATAGAACTTGATTCAGATGATAAATGTCTGATGTATACAAGTTTATGTAAAGAGTAAAATTAATAAAGGCATTCAAATATAATGTATGTACTACATTGGGTTTTATTTATAGGCAGTAGTTAGCATTGGATACATTAAGTTCACATCACAAGTTATCTCTGGAAACAGGGTTACCAGTCTTGGACAAAACTTAGGGTGATATACGTTTTCCAGTCTCCTCCACAATAGATCTAGTAGATAGTAAAGCCTTGGGACAAATGTTGTACGATCTACAAATATTTGTACAGGGTGTATTTCCGGATGCTAAACATACCTCGTTATAATAAAAGGGACCTGCCATCTGGGGGATCCTGGTCCCCTTACCCTAATAGATAGGTAGTAGGTAGGTCGAAAAGGAAAAATCATTTCCGAGAGGATACTTTATTTTGAATCCAGTCCAACATTTTCTCATAATGCTAAAGGTGCGTAGTCACTGAGCCTCTCGATTTCGGAGACCAGCTTTCAGATCAGTTTATTGATAACGCTTTTCAACATAACTAGCTGCTTCTGTGAAAACGCACCATATAGGAAGTAGGTACATGACTAGCTGCCTACATACAAATATCTAAATTTTACACGATTTCCTAGTCACAAGCAAGCAAGCAACACAATAATCCTAGTTTTATTTTATGTAAATTGTAAACACAATATCATCACATCACAGTAAATATTTAATACATAAACATACAAATTCTATTTAGAAACACTTACATCTAATAAGATAACATGCATCCTTTTATTTTTACAAAACAGTGAAAACGAGGGCGTAAAGGCATGCTTCAATGCAATCTTTAAAAATATCATACAGCGCCATCTATCTTAGTCTATAGCAACAACTTTTTTTAAAGGTCGCATTGAAAAAATCCAATACGCGCTCTTAACAGTCGGTAGGTTATCGCACGGTTAGTTTAAAAACATCTTAAATTATACATGGCACTTTCGCTGCCTTCTGTGTTAAACGTTAAGTAACAAAGAATAATACTGTTTATACCTTTTTTTCAGTAGCATACATCACTCATATATACCACGACGTAAATATAGCAGATCTTTTATTTCTCCAAGTAGGTACTATAATAACAGTAGATTACCTAGTGAATAAAGCAGTGACAGTCACGGACGTTATTAAATCCCGAGGGCAACTCAGGGTTTTATAACAAATAATGAGCGAAGCTAGTATCCTGATTGCGAGAGGGTTTTAATCACGCCCAAGATGAAGACAGCTAATACTTTACTTTTCACACTTTCTGCGAGTAAAAGAAGTTTTTTTCAGCATTCGTTTTTTTATGCCGCCATCTAAATAGAGGTTAAGTTCGAATTCCGAAGAAGATCTCACTGTGTCTCAGAATGATAAGCAAAATTCTGAGCATCTTCTTGGTAAATATTTTCACGCATATTTTGATGTTCCAAATTCAATATTCCCAAGGTGTAATACGTTTTGAGTAGGAACCTGAAAATACTCGGAACAATAGTGAAAATATGTGCATGGAAATGTTGACCATGGAAGAACGAAGAGATCTCATGCGATTTGTTTGAATTTGGTAAAATTTTCATCTTTTTCCGCAGGCCTATAATCAATCGGTTACGGCTAAATGAGTTTGACTTGGCGCCGCACTCAGAGTCATTAATGCTTAAACTGTCACTAAGTTAAGATTTTTGTATTGAAATCTTTACTAAGTGATAGTTTTAAGAGTGTGATAAGCAATTTACTTAATAATTATTATTGTACTTCAAAATCGTTATTTATCTCAGAATCTGTGAAAGCTTCCACCTTCATATTTAGGGAAATGATACATCGATCTTTTATCTTGAATTACGTGTATTAAAAACGTGATTGGTGAAAGTATTCTCGATCGTTTTTTTTTACATACATTTTGCTATTTATCTTAGAAAAAGCAAACATTATTTTTTTATTTTTGTTTTGTTATGAAGCCTAGAAGAATTCCTTTAGTTATGTCTTTTAATTTTTCGATTGGTTGTTTCATTACCTTGTAATTAGATAAAAACAGTTTTGTCGCATAGAAAATTCGGTGCCCGTCTCTGCTTTGTACTTTATCAATCGCGAGAAAACCATATCTTGTCATCCCGCTCGAAATCCACCTCATAGCGGCGTTATTGCACACTCTTAATGCTTTCTTAAACTGTCACTAAGTTAAGATTTTTGTATTGAAATCTTAACTAAGTGATAGTTTTAAGTAATCCTTACAGTGTTTTACCAGCATGAAGTGTGAAAAGTAACATAAATGAATTCTGGTGGAATGTTACACTTAAATCTAAGTTTTTTCTACATTGTGATGAGCGTAGGCCTTAAATACTGATAGTGATGATTAAATAGAATCATTAATGACTGATGCTGAATGACTTCTAAGTGATGGAATAATTTAGGCGAAGGTCTAATGTATAGATTTAAACCTACTCATGTGATAGGAAGTTTACTTTATGTACTATTTATTTCTCTACTTTAGGCGAACATTTTTCAGCTTAGATCGCTGAGAAGTTATAAAGTTTTAGTGTCTGTTTCATAATGTCCGGATAAGTTCTACTTATGATCCAAATCGTGGCGGCGTTATTGCACACTCTTAAGTCATTTACAACGAGATATTTACCATTAGATTTCTGAGCTTTCCAATATTTCGGTACATTCATGCGCCATAATCACAGAATAACTGAATAACCTGGAGCCTGATTCCACTAACACAATCGCCTCACTATGACAATATTATCGCTTCATTATCGCGTTACAATCACCGCCATTGACACCTTTTGGTATTCTACTAACACGATCTTTTTATGTTTATGCCATATCTATGACTATTACGATTATGATTATATGCCCCACCACATTATTGACACGATATTATTAGTCCTAGAGATTGTAATCTTATGGTATTGGAATACCATATAAATTTACGACTAAATGACTATCTTAATCGTATGGCGCCATTATGGCGTCATTATAGCATTTTGTTTAAAAAATAGTGGAATAAGGCCCCTGTTGTATAGACATGAGTGTTAATAACCATGTTGGATTGAAAAGTTCGATTATGGAGTTTTAGTTAATGTTTCTGGATAGATCTTGGATACGTCTCGCGTTGCATTCTCGACAATAGAGGTGGTCGTCCAAAGGATAGCAGCCTTTGCCTTCCTGTAACAAAAACACAGTATTTTTAACCGACTTCAAAAAAGGAGAAGGTTCTCAATACGACAATTTTTATGTGATTTTCCGTTTTGTGAAAAGGATACGCATATGACATAAAAGTAACATAATTATTATTAAAAAATATACTATGAGCTATGATTTCGCGTTCATAGAAGCGGGTGCATACATGCATAGGTGCGCTGTGCATACGGTTTAAGAATGGCGTAAGCGCAAAACTCAAGATTTTGCTAATTAGTATATATATCTTAATCATCAGCCTTTGCTAGTTTACTGCTCTACATAAGCCTCCGACTTATAAGCCGCCTGCCTATGGTACGCGGAAGTAGCCGAATATTTAATCTGCCAGAAGTCTTATTAGACGCTACAAAACGCACGAATGTAGTCAGTTACCTGACTCCCAACAGCCTATATTGGTCCACTGCTGGACGCAGGCCTCTCCTTGATAAGCGCAATATTGGTTTTTACCATATGCCCCCATATGGTAAAAACCAATGTAATGTTCATAATCTCCACGCTAGGCATGCGGGTTGGGATCGCAGTGCGATGGTGGAATGGTTCTGCAGGAGACGCTGCTGCCCGCCCCCGGTGGATATCCCTTAGTCGCCTTTGACGGTCTTCGAGGCAGTGGACGACACCCGCAGGAAGAATGGGGTGGTGTGATTCGTAACGAATGCATTTGACAGAGAACCAAAGTTATCGACTCTTTAGTTCTTGCTGAGTGGAGACCGCGAATCAGCAAACGTAGTGTAGGACGCCCTTCAGTCAGGTGGTATGACGAGCTGCGAGAGACTGCAGGCAGATGCTGGATGCGTCTAGCTGAAGACAGGGCGCTTTTGCGCTTATTAGGGGAGGCCTATGTCTTACAGTGGACCTATGGATTAATGATGATGATGATGAAATTCGAAGCCGGCGAATAGGCGCCCCTGCAGTCACTGTAGTTACCTGTCTGGTGCAGAGTGAATTCCCGCAGTCCTCACAGCAGTAGCAGGCGATGTGGAAGCTCTTGTCCAACGCTACAATCCGCACGGTCTCCTCGGCGCCACCCTCAGGTACTATCGGCTCGCGGCAGCGCGCGCAGCGGGGCGCGTATCTAGAATAGAAAGAAAGAAAATGATTTATTAAACACTACACTACAAATATAAGCAAATAAAAGACTACTTATGAGTTTGTCCACGTTGAATGGAGCATGTTAGTAAACAAAATACGACACAAATAACAAAATCTCACTTGCTTGGCGTCGAGTTTCAGATATAACTGTAAGCAATTTTTATTGAAGGATCTAAAATCGACAAGTTATGTAAATTACGTATAAAAGGACGCGCCAACAAAGTGAATTTTAGGTTAAGTATGGGCGGTTTGTTTACGTTTATGCTCCATTCAAACACGGTCACCCAGGTACTTTTCATTCATATAGACGTGATGGTCTATTTTATAAACTTACTAGCTTTTGCCCACGGCTTCGCACGCTCTATTCAAGTAGCTATGTCCGTCCCCGGGATACCGTTTACCTCCCTGCCAAATTTCATCAAGATTCGTTCAGCCGGGAACGAAATAAAAAGTATTCTATGTCCGTCTCCTGGTTCTAAGCTACCTCCCCACCAATTTTCAGCCAAATCGATTCAGCCGTTCTTGAGTTATAAATAGTGTAACTAACACGACTTTCTTTTATAAATATAGATATTATAAACAGCCTCCCAAATTTTCTGCCATCTTACCTTTTATGAAAATCCTCAATACAATGTATTCTGTTAACGGCATCCACAGTGAAAGGTATTCCGTCGAGACTCTTTTGACAGACAACGCAGGTGAAACAGCGCGGGTGGTAGGGCTTGCCTGGAACAACAAACCCTATTTAATGGAGACAACCTCTGTGGAGCAGCGGGTGCACATCCACCTATGGCGTAGGGGGTCGTTGGTTCGATTCCCGTGTCGGGATTATTGTTTGTACTGATCTGCAGGTATTTTTCTGGTTATTTTTAATGTATAATAAATATATAACCGACCTTGTGTGGGGAACAGAGTCTAGTTTAACCTCTGACATTAGACCAAATGTACCTGACTAAATTTATGTAAATGTACCTATGTATACTGCTTACTGAAATAAAGATTATATTTTTTTTATTTTTAAGATTGTGGTCAGATACAATAATAATGCTGGTTTGCACTTTCGTTATTCGCACTGCGTGAACAACGCGTGCGAAACCGCAGGCAGAAACTATTGTAAAATAAATTATGCTGTGTGCATAATTTATTTTACACTAGTTTCTGCCTGCGGTTTCGCACGCGTTGTTCACGCAGTGCGAATAACGAAGGTGGAATTATATTGAATTATGTTAATTTACCTGTGGCTCTCAAGATTCTGTCTAGGATAGGGTCCTGGCAAACACAGCATTTCTCAAGGGTTTCCATATAGTCTCTCTCACAGAGGGCTTTGCCTTGGACAGCATAGAACGGACGGCCCTGGAAGAAATACAGTTTGATGGTTATGGTAGAAGAAAAATGTAATTAAAAAGTTTCTAAACTTTTTTAGCTAATTCAAATTCTAATTCTAAGTGGGGGAACTGGGATCTGCACTGACATCTCACATGGGAGTGTTTTGTGCATTGTCCCCTAGCCTAAACAGGCTAACCTAACCAGCCCAGCTCCTTGAAGTACCGGAGCAGGACTTTTGGTGATTGACAGCTTCGTTTCGTTTTCTGTAGGTGTGGAGGGGTTTTATGCCTCTTATATACTTTTTAAGCTAAATAAACCAATAAATTCCTGGTTATTCTCATAGGCATATTTACTAGAAATGCCTAGGAGAGTCAGCTTAAAATTAGTGTATTGGGTAGTACTTTATATTTCATCTGTGGTTGATTTTCTACGGAGAGTAGCTAAACAAAGTCACTGATCTATTTCAAGACCAAGGCTAATGGCCATAAGATAGAGGTGTATTCCCAGCAGAGGGACCACAACTGATATGGAATGACAATGATGATGATTGACTTTTCAAAAAACAGGCGGACAAATATTTAAAGTCCACTGACAAGAACTAAGACATGCATGCATCAGCTCTAAAGCTGATAAATGTATATCTGAGTCTTTGTCAATGCTCTTTAAATATTTGTCCAGTCTATTTTAAAGGAGTTCACTGTTTATTATGATTGAATTATAGACAAGCAACTGAGAGCTGATAATCTATATCACAGTGCTTTCAAGTTATTCACTTCACTTGTTTGGCTCTTATAGTGGTTAGATTGTGTGTTCAACCAGTGGTCAAGTTTGTTTTTGAAGCCTTTAAAGGGACTTGTCTTGTTCTTACCTGCAAATTGATCCCACAATGATGACAGCAGAAGCATTTGATGTGATATATCCTTTCCATAGCCGTACAACCTGTTGTCTCTCCCATAATCTTCTCTCCACATTGGTGGCAGTTCCCGCAGTATAATGCATCTTCAGGCTCCGGGGTAGGCTGCACTGGGGCTGCTACGTAGCCACCATATAAGGATGTGCCGGAAAGCTGGCTGCATGGTCGCGGGTTGATGGGTTCATAGAGTGACTCGTATGTTGATGAGGTTTGGGATCCACCTGATAGTTTCAATTAAAAATAATTACTTTTAATGAGAATTAATAGATCTGAGAGATAGTAAGCATTGAGTTACAGATACTGAATTAACACAGAACTGTAAAACTTTATCAGACATATTATTTGACTAGGATTCTTGGTAAATGGTATACACTGAGAGCAAGAGTTTAGTGACTCAAACACAGAGTTTTGCGTTTCATAAATTAAAAGCAGTTTTGTAGTAAACAAAATTGCTCTTACCATAAGTAGAGAAGTCCTGTGCATTCACGGAGGCCGAAGACGGCGGGTAGGCGGACCCAGGCCGTCGCAGTTCACTGTAGTTGGACTGTGTGCCGATATCACTGATCCTCGACACCTCAGACCGAGAATCCCGGTCTCCGTATATACTCTCGGTCCCGTACGCATTCCTCTGCATCATCATGTTGGAATACACGTGATTCGTGCCTTTTGGAGGCAGTACATTGCTGTATAATAGCACATCTCCGCTCAGAGTCCTAGCCGTGTTCCGGACGATACAGCTCTTTACCGGAACCAAATTTGAATACGTAGAACTGGCTTTGCTCCCGTATTCTAGCCTTGAGGAGTAGGAGGGTTCGCAAGCCGCCTTCACGGTGTAACTTTGAGGTATTTGAGGTAAAGGTGCTTTACTTTTTTTCGGGGGAATAGAAGGCTTCTTCTTTGAGGCATTTATATCGTCTTGAAGTTTCGCATCCAATTCATTCGCGTAGATCCGAAGATCAGCTAGCTGTTTGTCGAGTGTGTTCATTTTGAATATTAGGAAATTCTTTGTAGAACTATAAAAACTTAACATGAATCATTATTTCACGCCCAGATTTTATTGAATTTCTGTCGCAGCCTCGCAGCGCGCAGCCAGTAGCAAGACCAAACAAACAAAACAACAAAACCAAAACTGACAGTATAATTTGACTGACTGATCGTTTATTTGATAGCTTGATCAACGAGTTTGTCAGACTTTGTGCGTTCCGTTCCGTTACCTACCTAAATATCGCAAGATTTTTATATGCGCAATGGGCAATGAATGTCCCTAACGTTATCTTATCAATTTATCATACATATAACTCAAGAGTTTGTATGTTTTTTCCTACATATAAGCAGCCTAACTTCATGGCCCAAGGCAAGACACAGAGAGATGAGAGCCCTCCTAAGGCTCAGTTATGCGAGAAGGGTAGGGCGCGGTCGTGCGGGTTGCACCGTCGAAGCTGGGCAGTGAATGCGTTAAGTAAGGTTTAGGTAGGTATTATGTACCTAAGCAATTATTTTTTATTAATTACGCTCGCTAACAAGAGCGATAAGTTTGAGATAACAAACGCAAGAAAAATGTAGAAGGTAGTCAGCTCAACCTGCCCGGTTTTTTTCCTCAGTAGATTTTTTAGGCACAATGTTATCGTCTCATGCATATTGTTGTATCGGTACATTTTTTCTACTTCAACCTCAGGTAGGCACCAAGGTTACCTTTAAATTACTTAACCTTTCAAATGGCTCTTACTCTACCCATCATTAGAATGACAGCCTGTGTCTTCGTATATTATATTAAACAACTACAAAAGTATTTAAATTTCAGATCATTTTTGTGACCTCCGACTATATAGGCGATGAAGAAGGTAAATTTAGGACTTAAGAAAACACGACGTTGTTTCGTGTTCAAATCAATTTCATGTTCATGTAGGAAGGTATAGCTTTGTGGTGCTGGCTTAGAATTTGCACCACCCCAACTCTTCCCGTAGGTCGTAAAAGTCGGTGTCGTAAAAGGTGATTACGGGATATGTATCGGTGGGTGGGCAGTGGCGCCCCTGCAGAACTAATTTACTACCACCGAACTGCGATCCTAAACCCGCATGCCCAGCGTGGGGATTATGGGCATTACCCCCATGAGATAAATTCCAATAAGTCTCTTATCAGGGTGAGGCCTGTATCCAGCAGTGGTACCATAACAGGCTGTTGAGGTTGAGGTGGAATGTATTGGATTCACGAGATTATTTGATCTAGGTAAACATAAAAAATACATATGTTGCAGAAGCCTATCTCAAAAAGGAACCAATGGAAGAAGAAGTAAGTACCTACCTTCCTAAGATGGTCCAAGCAACACAGATCACGTTGCTTTAAAAGTGTAACGGGTCTGGCAGACTCACACAGCCTGCGGTGGCCGCCCGTGCAATTTGACAACACATGCGAAAAATGTTTGAAATTCATTTCTTACTTCAATAATTTACGCAATGTATAACGATGCAATGTCATTTTTCTCTATTCTACACTAGACAACAATTCCGGTGCTAATGCTAAGTCCGGCTGTCCGTCTATTTTGATTACTGTCAAAGTGCTTAAGCTGCCTGTGTACTTAAGCTCAGTCCGATTAGGTACCTACCCAGGCTACCTAACCTTAATGCGCGTCACTCAATTGGTGTTGGTTTTAAATTAGGGGTAGGTAACTTACAATCAGGCGTTATAAGTAGCCGTAGGAAACCATATTTATCATAACGTACGTTAAGTAATAAAGAATACTTACCCATAAATTCTATTTTCAGTGGCACATGGATTTCATGCCTGTAAGTACCTACCTTTATAAGAGTCATTATTTTATGGTGGCCGGCTTTCACCATACTGCGATCCACTGACTGTAATATTTTTGAGCTATGCAATAGCTTAAAAATATTACAGTCAGTGGATCGCGGAGATCAGTGGAGCGCGCTGACCGAATCCAGAAATTCCGTAACGAAAAAACCTCACGCTCCCCACTCCGACCGGAACAGCGGTGATACTTTTTAGTTTTGCCATCTATCGATGAATAGTTGAACTTTTAATGACTTTTTGAAATATGACGTTTGTCTCTTTAGTTCAGCAACTCGCCTCTAGATGGCATTGCAATAGCTTTACCGCGGCAGTCCCCGAGTGCCACACGTCTTTTTTTTTTGTTTTTGGTTTTAATGTATTTATTTCTTTAAAGATAATTAAATAAATACATCATAGTATTACAATTTTGTCTATGACTAATAAGTAATTTAAATTTGACCTAAACTGCTAAAATGCACGACATCTGTGGTAGCAGCGACTGTTATATTATAATCTACATGCACAACAGTATCTCCTAACTCCTTTCAGACAGGATACCTCCCAGACAGCGTATATCGAGAGCTGGGGTGGTACGGCATCCTGCAGATAGAACCTCTCCACCACAGTTCTAAGCATAAGATAGCTGCGCAGTTGATATGGCAGCATACGTTGGGACGGCCCCATGTTATCATGGAGAACCCACCACAAGTAAGGACTTTATTTTATTTTCGTAAGAAATTAACTTGGTAGATGTACATATATCGTGTCTGTAAAATATGAAAGGCAATTTTTTTCTAATTTTTTCATAATTTGCAGCGCCATCTAGTAATCTAACCGAAAAACTTAAAGAAACTTATGAAACGAATAAGTAACAGAACCTGAGGGGTGATCTTATTTTTAACCAAATTCAAAAAAAGGAGGAGGTTATCAATTCGACTATATTTTTTATTTTTATGTTTGTTACCTCAGAACTTTTGACTGGGTGGTCCTACGAATAAAGAAGATTTTCATGATTATTTTTGGCTGGTGCTTTCCGTGTGGTCCCATTTTAATTTTGTTAAGTTCTGACAATAGGATCCACGAAACCGAGAAAAATTCATGAAAAAACTATAAAAATTACTTTGGTTTGGCTTAAAGTTTTTTTAAACAAAATTATTTATTTATTTTCTAGTCAGGGCAATCACCCGGGAAAGTAAGTCGGCAAATATTAGCAGAGGAGGCAGCTAAATGGTCCCGAGAGCAGCGCGCCGCCCAGGAGGTGCTGATGGAAAACATCAAGAGCGGGGGGAACGGAATCACGGTCCGGACTGTCGTCAGTTCCACGAAGAGAACTGTTTATATCATTCAAAATGGTATGGTTCCTCAATTGTGGATTTTTCAACAGGACTCTGCTCCATCTCACAGGGCCTTAAGTGTAGCAGTGCAGTATGGTCAATTTTCCTGGTTCCATAAGTTCTAAGGAATGGCCTCCGTATTCGCCAGACCTAAACCCGATGGATTACGGCGTATGGTCTATTTTAGAGGCGAGGGTCTGTGCGACTCCACACAGAAATGTAGACGCGCTGATGAAGGCAACACTTAGGTACTTAAGAGTGGGATAAAATATCTGAAGAAGAGAGAACGGAAAATCGTTGAAAATTTCCGAAAACGTTTAAGCCTGTGTATCAAAGCTAAAGGCGGCTATTTTGAAAATAAATAGATGTATATTGATTAATTAGAACTGACAGCACTGTATACATAAAAAAAAATATTCACATGTAAATATAAACAATAAAATTATTCATAAAATTGTTTGTCAACGTATTTTAGAGCCACCCTGTATTAATTTTCAATAATGGCTTATTTATATTATTAAGTACATGTCAAAAATTATATGCATTTATATTAAAAAAAAACCTCTTTTTCCAGGTAACTACTACACCTGCCCCGAAGGATCCGAGCCAGACCTGGACGCATACAGGGTCCAAGCGAACATGCACGAGCGTAAATGCACATTCGACAGACAGTCCATACCAGTACCTGTCGACCCATGCATCGAGGCTGAAGTGACTCCCATAGAGTACTCCTTCCACGAAGGTTGGCAGTTCTGCCTTGGTAATGGAGAGCGGGAGAACAACTACTTTCAGAACGGGAGTCTTGACTGTGGGAATAAAGTAAAGGTTGGTTACTGGGTTTGTTGGAAAGAGTAGCAAAATTAGACAATTCTACCACCGAACTGCGATCCCAAACCAGCATGCCCAGCGTGAGGATTATAGGCATTACCCCCCATTAGATAAACGCTTACAAGGTGAAGAATGACATCGCGTCGTCATACATTGCGTAAATTATTTAAGTATTCGGAAAGAATTACAAACATTTTACGCATTCGATGACAAATTGACGTATTTTTTTCTATTCTACCTTAGATAAAAATCCCCGTGTTAGGCCTACTGGCTGGTGTGGCGTGGAAGTACCTATCCTTACGGCCCGTATTATGAAAGCTTGCTCCAAAATTGCTTGATCCAAAGTGAATACAATAACAGTTGTAAGTTATTGTATTCACTTTGGATCTGACCTCTCCAAAAGGATGTTTTTCTGCTGTATTTCTTCCATTTATATTTACCCTATTATACTTGATAGGTATAATATGTCGCTCAAGCACGAAGCTGTTCCATTGTGGCTGGATGTTAAGAGGAAAGTATCGAAGATTTTCGGACGAAATGTCCCCTTCACTTTTGCATTGAGAACTAGTCAGAATCTAAAACCAAGAGATTTTAGATTCGGAAAAAAATTTCCTGGACCCCTCCTCATTGGACAGTGGACCTCCTGAAGTAGACATTTCGTCCAGTACCTACGTCACGTCAGTAATAATTTATCACTGACGTAGGTAGGGGTAGGTACTAGGTCGCATCCGAATCTAAAACTCGCCACTGGACGAAATGTAATAACTTGGTATTTCAGGTCAGCGTGGATGAATTCCTCGAGGAATGTGCAATCCAGAACAACATAGTCATCACTTTCGACTATTTCGGCGACGAACCGCGAAAGGACATGATGCATAACGCCACTCTCTGCACATCCTGGGACCCATGCCGGCTTTCCTACTTGTATCGTCTTGAGGTAACTTTTTCATTTATAGCCATCACAAATGAACCACCTAAGAGTTGCTCTATCCACTCTCTAAGCTTCTCAGACAAATAATTTTAGAAGGCAATTCTTCCGAGCTAAGTCTAACACTTTCATGGACAATGAAAATGACGATTTGCGACAGTGAATGCGTTAAACCTAACTTAGTAGGTACCTAATACCGACTCCTACTGACTAGGTAGTTAGGTAGGTAAGTACTTTAAATTCAATTTTGTTGATTCTATGATCAAAGTTGATTAGGAAAACCTCAACTCTTGCGATTTTCAGTTTCTTCCGAGCTTGTGACGAATCATCATCACCCTTTCTAAAGGTTACCTCCTCAACAGCCTGTATCGGTCCACAGCTGGACGCAGGCCTCTCCCTGAATAGGGGTAGTGCCTATACTGGGCATGCGGGTAGGGGATCGCAGTTTGATGGAAGATTAGTTCTGCAGGGGGCGCTGCTGCCCGGCCCCTGGGTTATATCCCTTAGTCGCCTCTTACGACACCCACGGGAAGAATTGGTCTAGTGCAAATTCTAAGCCAGCACCACACAGCTAATACAAAGGTTACCTAATTCTGTCTTATCCAACAGCCACCGCCAAATGAGATGATGCCAATGATGCCCACGGCCCCTGAAGATCCTTGTGAAACCACGTCGTGCCCCGAATGCATGGAGGGATATATACCCGAAGACAGCGGGTTTTCGGTTGTCTGTACGTACCTCACCAACCTGCATCCTTCTTTAACTCTATCTCTCACTCCAAAAGACACCTACTGCCACTACAGACTAACCTACTGCCAGACGTCTATTGCTTTGTTGTTATAAATAAATAAATCTAAATAAATAATGCTGGACAATTCACACAGCATTATCTAGCCCCAAGCTAAGCAGAGCTTGTGTTATGGGTACTAGATAACTGATATACTTAATACAATACACTACATAGATAGATATTTTTTATTATGCATAGAAAAACATCCAGAACGCCCTGAACAAATTTCTGCAGATCGTACACAAATTTGTCCCGAGGCGGGAATCGAACCCGCAACCTCCTGCGTCGCAGGCAGACCTTTGCCCACCGCGCCACAGAGGTCGTCGTGTTGTTTTAACATTATTAGTGCCATACACTTATTTATTTAGAATATAATGAACCAATGCTGCTCTTAATAATTAATGTTGTTTTAAAAAACTATAAACCGACTACAATTTTTATGGATTTTCGTGGATCCCATCGTCAGAACTGAATCAAAATCAAATGGGACCACAAGGGAAGCACCAGCTACAAAAAAGAATCATGAAAATCGAATCAAAAGTTCTAAGGTAACAAACATTAAAAAAAAAGACGTGTGGCACTCGGGGACTGCCGCGGTAAAGCTATTGCAATGCCATCTAGAGGCGAGTTGCTGAACTAAAGAGACAAACGTCAAGGTTTTTTCGTTACGGAATTTTTGGATTCGGTCCCCGCGCTCAAGGCCCGCGATAGAAGCTATGCAATAGCTTAAAAAACCAGTCGAATTGAGAACCTCATCCTTTTTTTGAAGTCGGTTAAAAAAACAGTGTCTGTCGAAGCGACGCGTGACCTAAGAGCTGCAATGGTACCTAAGTGTCTGGTGCAGCGCATGAGCATTGCCATACAGCAAGGCACTCAATAACTACCAGTCGGAAGTCCCCAAGTTACTAGCTTCCGACTGGTATTGATATGGATCAGTTGAGCTACATAAGGATTGTTTGCAACAGTCTGCAATTAGCTCAATCGTAAAAACCTACTATAGTTCTAATTTAGTTTATTGAAATTTTCTTTGTCAAGTCCCTAAAATTAAAAAATATATTTTTCTGTTTTCAGTGTCAGATTCGGAACATGCCGGTGAACATGAATTGTTTGATGATGTCGACCCAAATCTGTAACAAGCTCTGTATTCGTTATCCTCGCCCAAAATTCGTAGCGCCATCTAGGTCTGCACGTAGAAAACATAAAGTAACCTTACCGTGTAGCGTATTACTGTTTAACTATTTTTTAAAGTTATATACTCAGTTAAATCAATATTTATACCTAGCTACCTACATATCGAATGTTTTTTTTGACCTTTCATTGATCTGCTTCGTGTAGGTACTCAGACAAAGGAATATAGTGGCTACATTTTTTAGTTCACCGTAAGATGTCTTTATATTCCTTTGTCTGAGTGTAGGTATTACTTTCTTTTTGGCCTAGGACGCCAGCGCTATCTAGTTTATTTATGTAGACCAAACGAGATCATAGCTCAAATCGCTTCTATTCCAGCAGGGGTATTTTAATTCATTCGATTCGTTTCCGAAGCGAATACGTCAGATTCGAATTTGATTTATATTCCGACGGATCTTTAGAACGCTATTTCGATTTGTCAACAGTTTCCGATATTGAATCCGACGAATCAAAATACTCCTTCTGGTCCCGTACTTTAAAAGACGAAATCGAAATTTCTGAGTCGTTTTCGTGTACACGCCAATCTTAAAACGCGAGTTGGTTTTGCACGACAATGAAAACGTTCAGGGATCCTCATATATTATACTCGAAAATGAAAACCGAAGATTTCGGTTTTCATTTTCGAGTAGGATCCCTGAACGTTCAATAAAATTGGCCGCGAAGACATGATTAAATAAAACACATTATTTGTATTTTACAAAAATAATTTAATAGGCAAAATTTATAATAAAATGTTCAAAAATGTGTCATTGGTGTGTAAATAGTCTTACAGCTAAGCTTGAATACATTTACACATTCGTTCGTTGTGGCGAGCTTAAAACTACTGCAAACCTACATAAATAGTGCGTAGGTTAAGGCTGTTTTGTGACGGAATTACATCATTAACTTTCTTGAAAATCATTTGAGGTTGATATTTTGTACCTAAATTCTCTATATGCCTTCAAATAAATGACCAAACAGTAAAACTACTTAATAGATATAAAATCATACACAAAGCTTGGTGTGGTGCTAGGCAGGTAGCATTTATACAGTTTTGACTGTTGTACAGTTAAGACCCATAAAATAAAATTAATAGTTATTTTAATAGTCTCAATGCCACTTTGTCACCTATTTATCTGTCTACAAAATTAATATAGTTCGGGGCTAATACAAAATAACAAGATAAAAAAAAGACGTGTGGCACTCGGGGCCTGCGGTAAAGCTATTGCCTGCCGCGGTAAAGCTATTGCAATGCCATCTAGAGGCGAGTTGCTGAACTAAAGAGACAAACGTCAAGGTTTTTTCGTTACGGAATTTCTGGATTCGGTCCCCGCGCTCAAGGCCCGCGATAGAAGCTATGCAATAGCTTAAAAAAACGTACGTTTCTACGAAGCCACCACGCGCGTGGCATACTTTACTTTATATAGCCTTTTTCGATCCTTTCTGATGTCTTACGACATGTATCGTTTGTTTTGTAAGGTACATTTTGTACTGTCCGGTTGATTGTATCTCACTTATGCACGAATGTACCCCCAGCACATATGCCCCCATACATTTGCACTTTCATCAAATTCATTCAAAATAAAAATATTCCTGGAAATATACTCGAAAATGATGTTTATATGATAGACAGACAAATACAGTTAAAACACTTTAAAATCATATTTAAAATTTAGAAAAAAAACTTACTACAACAAAAACCCATGAAAATATATATAATAGTAAGTTTTTTTCTAAATTTTTACACGAACGCTTTGATGTGCTTAGTTCTGATGACAGCTGGCTGTATGAATGCTACCTGCTCTTCCTAGACATGTTTTAAATAATTATAAATCCAATATGGCTGATCATCAAAGCTAAAAACCTGCCCATCAAAATTTTAGTGCAAATTACCTGGCATTTCAAAAATCGGTCCCGTTGTATTAATAATTCATTGTATTCTTATAAAGAATATCTTTGATGGCCAAGTTCAGTAAGTTGTGAATACATATAAACTTACTAAAAATAGGTTTTGCTTATTACAACATACTCATGGTGGTATAGCTAGGCACTGACGGTGAAAAAGTTATATAAATCTATCTAAAAAAATACTAAATCTAAATTGTAACGAAATAATATGGCTAATGAATAATACATTAAAGATACTGATTAAATTAAAAGAGAATCTCATTAAACTAACAGGTTAAATATATTTTTTGCGTTTCATACTAAATAGGTATAAAACTGCACCAACATTTGTGTAAAACTTAAAATGTAATGTTTTATTTTAAAATGCAATAAGATTTAGAATACGGATTTGATAAATCATGAATTTTTTAGGTTCAAGATTATTATAGAAAATGATAATATTCTTAAACATACAGGGAAAACAGTGTGTGACGAACAATAGACAGTCCAAACCTGATTTCAAGGCATTTCGTCGCAATTTTGATTGTTACTCTTATATCAGAATACAAAAATTATACAGGGTGCCATGTGTGTGTGTGTGTGTGTGTGTGTGTGTGTGTGTGTGGTGACTTAGCCGAATGGGGGTGATTCTTGCCCCTAAAGATCAACTTTTTGTTCTAAAGGATTTTTAGAGACTTTTTTTCTTCATATTCGTTTACAGTATATGTATACGAGAACATTATTATTCGTTTGAAATATCAAGATTTTCATATTTTTTGTAATAATTTCATGAGACAACATTATACTAATAAAGACAGAAAACATTTGTCAAGATTGTAAACAGTTAAATAAAGCAAAAGTGGGCCGTAAAAGAAAACGAAGAGAAAGAAAAATCGTTATTTACAGGTTGAACCCCTAGGAAATCACCCCCTTTCTGTTTAGTACACATGTTACGTGGCCCCCTGTACTTCAATCTATGTATTTATTAATATCTTAGAATATAAAAGAAAAGAAGTAGCACACAAAACCCTAAAAATAGCTTTAAATAAAATAAACTATTTAATGAATGTAGAGTAGACAGACAGTCTATAAAAAAATATTTTCATAAAATAATTAACATTGCCCATCAGAGTTACTCATTTTATCACCTTCACCAACTTAAGCCTCAAGTAGATTTGCCACTCGTCTCCAGTCTTAAGAAATAAATTACAGGACTATAGACTATAGACACAGTAAAACTTCTGGTTAATGCGATGATGTAATTGGCACTTAGGGAACCACTCTACGAGCGAGTGCACCGTTAATATGTAACGTTAGCTTAATAGGGTTGTGTCCTGGATTAAAAACAAAAAAATTGTCCGCCAGTTAGCTAGTCAGAAGATATTCGACTCAATTTTTTACTCATAATTATGTCAGTCAAACAAAAAATTACAAAAATAAGGTCAGCGTTTGGGAGGCCGGACTAGTCACGTCACACCTTGCTAAAAATTGTCACAAGTTATGACGTCAGGCTAGACACATCATTATTATGTATATCTTCATAATTTTTTGTTTATCGTCAAAACAAAAAATACATGTCCGATATCGTCTGATAGGTAATATGCTGTGTGGTGCTGGCTTGGAATTTGCACCACCCCAACTCTTCCTGCGGGTGTCTGTACACACACTATGATCCCCAACAAGCATACCCAGCGTGGGGATTATGGGCATTACCCTTCATGAGCTAAACGCCAATAAGGTGCTTGTCAGGGGGAGGCCTGCGTCCAGCAGTGGACCAATACAGGCTGTTGAGGTTGAAGTTATCTAAGTGACAGACTAACATCGAGAGATGCAGACTAATTAGATTTTTATTAGGACATCCTATTCTATATCATCTATAAGCGCGCGCAGTGCAAAACGGCAATCTTGCACACCATAGAAGTGCTCCTTTAGAATCGCAAATATGAGTTCGTTTCTGAAGTTGTCAGTAAATACAGTCTTAGCAATGTTTTCAATATTATCTTCTACAGATTAAAGGAATGTGAATTGGTCGAAAGATCAGTAAAATGCATTTTGTGTAGGTATAACAAGCGACTAGCTTAAAATAATAGTGTATAACTATGTACATTTTTGGTATGTATTGATGTGAATAAATTTAAATCTATTGATAAAAATATACAAAAGCGAATAATTTAGAAATTCGATGATAAATTTATTAAAAAAAAAAGTAAACAACTTGGACAGAATTTGTTAAGTAACTACGTTTTTCTAAATCCAATAAACTAAATGGCAATAAAGTTGTACAAAACTCAATAAAAATGTACCTACTGTAATTAATATAGGTAATAATGTTTCTTGTTATGGGGTTGAACATACAACGGTTGCTAATTTTCACATATGACCGCAAAGTGTTATCGCAAATCGGCATGAATATTGAGCCTTAGCTAGCACTGACTAGCACAACCGTGTATTTGAACGATGGTATGGACAATAGACATACAAATATTATTTGTTTTTTATGGTGTCCCACACTATCAAAAAATCTAAGAATTTATTAGGGCGAATCCTTATTTTTTGGAGATAAAACAATTAATTCTTGGAATAGATAGTTTATTACGCTGATAGCTCAATATCGATGCCGATGATCGATGACTCTCTGTGTAAATTAGACTGTGTGGATTACATGAAATGTGATGTGTACATTGGTACATATATCTCTATCAGTAGCAGATACCCTATCAATGTGAGCCTACTGATTAGACAAGCATTTGATATTTTCAATAAATATCTCAGGCTCTTTGATAAATATCAAGCGATTACTAACCAATATACTTATATGTAACTTCGGTACATGCTAAAGTCCCGGCAAAACTATCATGAGTTTGCCAACAATTAAATGTATTGAGTTTGTTCAAAAAGAGAAGAGTCGTGGCTATACGGTGAACTAACACTTTTAGGCCCGTATTATGAAAGCTTGCTCAGTCATAGAGTTATGCTTGAATGACGTTTATGCCATAGAAAAGTGTTGCTCAAGCATACATCGATGACTGAGCAAACTTTCATAATACGGGCCTTAGTTGTACTGCAAGGACACAGCAGTGTTGTCAACGCAACAAAAGTTGTCAATTGCCACACGCGCGCCCTCAATTCCCACGACTCTTCCCTTTTTGAACAGACTCTATCAAGCATTATTAAACTGCTGCGTAGACCATCACGATCTAAGCCTACAAATTACAGCACTTAAATTCCCTCTACAAAAACGTTATCAAAACTCAGCCATTCTTCAAAAAGGCAGTACAAAATTGGCACCCTTCATCACATTCCTTATTGTACATACAAAAATGTAAACGGTTACAAAGTAATACAAAAATATAGGAATGGAAGCTTTGTATCTATTTGTTCAATATTTTTTGGGCGGCTCTAATCAGAGGGATCAGGGTTCGGAGTTCCATAGCGCACTCCAAGAAAGGATGCGCCAACAGTTCATCAGCTGTGGCCCTCAAGTCTACATCAACCTGCAGACACTTGTCTAAGAAGTCCTGGAAATCAGGAGACAGGTTTTCCCACCGAGGGATCTTAGGTCTACCGACAGCAGCGATTAAGTACAACGCACGTAGAGGCGTTTCTTTCATATACGGCGGTTCCCCTTCGATCATTTCAATAGCCATGATGCCTAGCGACCACACATCAACTTTCTTACCATACTGCTTCCGTGTAACCACTTCTGGGGCCATCCAGTATGGTGTACCGACCATCGTCTGCCGCTTTTCATCTCCTACGATGTTCGCGCAGAAGCCAAAGTCTGTTACCTTGACTACCCCGGTCATACCCAATAGCACGTTATCTGATTTGATGTCTCTGTGAATCGTACCTTTGGAGTGAAGGAACGCTATAGCTTGGAGGGTTTCACGGCAAACTGCTGCTATTTGACCTTCTTTCATCACGACCTCTGTAACGACATCAGTGAGCGAACCTCCGTCGAGTAGCTCCATAGCTACCCACAGGTGGTCGTAGCTGAGGAATGCGTCGAGGAAGTTCACAAGATTCTTATGGTTGAAGCCCTTGAGGACGTTGATTTCGTTGAGTATGAGCTCCTTCTTGGATTGTTTGGTCAGGTCTATGTCTTTGATCGCCACTTTTGAGTTGTCTTTGTTGTCGATAGCGATGAATACCACGCCTGGAATAGCAAACATTGAGTTTAGCACTAATTTACTAATTGGTGTGGCGAGTAGGTATAAGTAAATGTATGAATCACATAGGTACTTCGATGGGGCTAGCTAATACTCGTGCCACTTTCGATATTAATATCGAAAGCCGTAGGATAAATTAAGTTTCAAAAATATTCAAAATATTTACTGTACAGACAACAATGTTGTACCAAATTCCTAAACAATTTTGTTTTTACAGAAACCAAAAACTGAATTCCTTTAAATATTAATGGGACCTCTATGTTTTGTGGGACAAAAAGCACTTCTAACCGAAATGTAATTGTTTTTTAACTGAATAAAGAGCTTTCTAGGTACTATTTTATTAAAGATTTAGGTTCACTCACGATATCAATTAATATCTTCGAACCGAGATGACTAGTAGCAAATTCGCTGTACTTTCAGTCTTAAAACAGAACTGGGGAAACCCATGGGTTAGTCACCTACTAGATGAAGTAGAATATTATCTTAGGCATGTTAGTTTTTAAGAAATTTGCTCTCTTTTATTTCTTATTTTTTATTTGTATGTCGTGTTGCAATAACTAGAGCTAGATATCTAAGTTTGTACCTATCAGAATACATATATTTTTATTTCATTTAGAAGCGCGTTTATGGTTAACCGCCTAATCTTGCGAATAAACTTAATAGCAGGCAGTTTGATGCATATAATGATTAAGAAAACAATGGAATTAGAACTTCCTGGTAGCTAACAACTCTACAGTGTTCAGTTTACTGTATTTCGTGTTATTGAATTCATATTCTGAACACTTGATGACGACCACAGTGACACGGCGGGCGAAGGTCCGCCTGCGAAGCAGGAGGTTACGGTTTCGATTCCCGCTTCGGAACAAAATGTTAGTATTTTTTTTTTTTTTTTAAAAAAGAAATAGTCCTTCGTTTGACCGCAATCTCACAATTCTCACATGATGGAAAGCGAAGATGCGGCCGACGATGTATCACGAAGGTCTAGAAGATGGCTACTCCGGACCACATTCCGAAACACAACTGAGTTGCTTCACGGACTGGCCCAGTCCGGAGGGTGGTGACAAGCCACGGCCGAAGCCTACCACCAGAGAAAATGATCTGCAGATACTTGTTTCGGGTGTTAATACCAGTTATCTACTCAACACAATCTTAGCTTAGTTTGAGGGCAAGCTGTGTGGATTGAATAAGGTAGTGTCCTGTTTAAAATATAATTCTATTTTGTCCGTCAGAAAGATTTTTTTATTTTTTTCATTTGTTAAACAAAAAGTGACATAAACAAATGGCGTCAAAGTTTGGAACTAGGAGGAGCTAGTGACGTCACACCTTGCTAAAAAATGTCCTAAAGGTATGCTTATATTAGCTATAACTTCATAATTTTTTGTCTAATCGACAAAAGAAATAAAATAATACATGTCCATCCATACTTGTCTTCAGATAATATATTGACTGATTGATTAGGATGTTTTTGGACACAAACCTATTGTAGGGTTCGATTCCCGACTAAAATGTTTGTCATTTTTATCCCCAGGTGGGAATCGAACCCGCAACTTCCTGGGGCAGGCGGACTTTTGCCCGCTGCGCCACAAAGGTCGTTCAAAACCAGATGCCTTCCAATTCCTCCCAAATTAAAGGAAGAAGAGGCATCAATGGTCAGTCCCTGCCTGAAGATCCATGTTGGTTGCTTGCATGCTAGTTAATTTCGCTGTTCTAATGTTGGTTGACCAGACTGGTTATTTTTTTATAATAGTATTTTATCTGTTCAAGGTCATTGCTAAAAACGAACTAGACAAATCTTAATTTTACCAGCAGTTTTCCTGATAAAGCGAATGTAAGTGGCAGATAAGATAAGAAGAATTTGTACTACATTGGTATTGAATTTTTATATGATACAAAGAAAAGTAAATGGTAAAATAGGTAGTATTAATAAGTACCTATTATAAAATAAAAGTATGCAGAACTAGATTCTATTTTAATTTTTGGGTATACATTACACATAGGAATATCACATCACACTAATAATATAAATGTGAAACTTTGGATGGATGTATGGATGGATGTTTGTTACCTCTTCTCGACAAAACTATGGAACTGATCAGGCTGAAATTTTGCATGCAGGTAATTCTAATCCTGATCTTTTTATGGCAAAAAAGATCAGGATTAGAATTACCTTTGGGGTAGAAATCACCAATAAACATTTCTATAGGAACAACGCATGTAAACCAGTATGGGGCGCAGCGAAATAAATAATGTATATTTAGCTAGCCACTTTTGAATGAAATGTTTGTTTTATATTGAATCAGTCAATAATAAGATAATAATAAACAATGATTTACCTACCTCTTTAAAATTTATGTGCAAAACAAAATGCAATTGGTGTACAATGTAGGCCCTCACAAAATGACATTCCATGCCATGGGAAAGGGGGTGGTGCACGTTAATGGAATTTGGTTGGATCTTAGAAAAGAAGGTTTTGTGCTGAATTGTTACTAAATATTTTTAATCTCATATTTTGCAATATATTTCTGCAAAGTAACGCCTGCATTAATTATTTCCCTTTAAAATTAACTGAATAACAGAGAAATTTTTGACATGTGGAGAAGGAGACATCTGATAGGTACTGTTTTAGGATTGAAAAAATAAATAGGTAGGTACCTACTTAAGTAAATCATTCTTGCATAAATCTAAAAGTCCTTATCACATTATTTAATTTTCCTTGTTTTGAGCTTAACTTCTGTATTATAACTACTCTATAACAGTTTAACCTGCTTGCAAGATTAAAAAAGAAACTTATTACGCAACACAAGTTTGTTCTTTACCTTTGGTTAAATACACCTATAATTAAAGATAACATGGACTGTGCAGTACATAGGTACTTATCTTATTGAGCCACTAAAACAGGAATGGCAAAACATTTATGCAATTTTCTAGGCAAGCAGTTTTATATTTTGTGTCACAAATATACATAAAATGATTTTATGAATAAAAATCAAGGTTGTCTAGGAGAGATACTACTATTTAATTTGTTAACTATTTTAGGTACCTATCAAGCTATCTATTTGTTTCTTTTGTGAATTGTTTCTAATATTAATGCTGTTAATATTTTATAAATAAATGCTGGATAATTTTTACAGCATCATCTCACCCAAAACTAACCAGGGCTTGTCTAATTAGTATTAGATAAAAAAGGTACATAATAATGAGCATAATTGTTATGTCCATATTTAGGTATATAATAAAGAGTGAAAATTAATGTGTCATGATTATGAATAAATCTAACACTACTAAGTTCAACAATTTTATGAATTATTCACTGATAGGTAATCAAATTATTCTCCAGTGATCTAGGTTTTAAAAGAGTTACGAGACTTAAGTGGAAGTGGGCCTTAAAAAGCTTGTGGAGAAAAATGACTGATGGGATGGCAATAAATTAGATGGAAAGACAAACATCAAATATATAGCTGGCAGAAACTGGATCTTAACTGCCTAAAGTAGACAGAAATAGAAGAGTTTGGAGGAGGCTGACACCAATTCCAGGGCAGCGACAGACTTTAGAGGCCTGCCAGCAGTGGCAATACAGGCTGTTGAGTCTACACTTTAATAGACAATAAGAGCGAAAAATAATGAGAGTGAATAAGTTATTATGTATTGGTACCATTTGAGCGTAGCTGCAATCCAACAAACTATACTTTAAAGAGAGACAGAAAAGGTGTCAGCAGAAGCTAAAATAACAGAAAAAAAGTGTTTACCTGAAGCACCAGCCCCCACTTGCTTGACTCTATCAAATCTCACATAAGGGTCATCTGGATTACAAATCCTTCTCAGCTCGTCATAGATTTCTTCATCATTGAGTGTTGCATACTCAAGCTCCTTCTTCCTCAAGGGAACAGGGCTCCCTTCCGGGTCACTCCCGATCAATGACAGGTCCTCAACCACCGCACTGAGATCTATTACAGGATCCTTCTTTTTGATGCTATTTTTAGAGGGAGATACAGGCATCGTTTGCCGGTTAGAGAATGTGTCTGGGGGAGTGAGTTCCTCCTCACTGCTCTGCCCGATCGACAGATCTGAGTCTTGACTTTGGTGAGCATTTTTGTGTTCTAAAAGCTTCTCTATCTCTTTATCCTCCTCTGTGATAGCTTCAGGAGTGACAAACGGTTTGAATGGCTCAAAGGCTGTTTTTTGGTTTTTCATTTGGTACATGTGGAATTTCATGGCCTGTATGGCCGCGCCCGGGTTGTCTTGCTGCTCGGCAGGCGTGATTTGGGCATTCAGGAGGCGCTGCCAAGAGTTGGGCAGCCCCTCCAGCTGTCCCGTCTCCTCGTTCATGCTCACGTGAATGTGCTGCTTCACGTTGGTAGGCATCCCGATTTCCGTGGCGCGCTCATCTCGGTCTTTGTGTTGTTTCTTAGCGAACAACTTGCCAAACACACCGCGACCTGATCGACTCATGTTGATTGATCGAGGCACAGTTCACTAAAAACTAGTCAGGGATCGAGGACACTAAACACTAGGCCATTTCACAGCTATCAACCGTGACCTACCATGCACTGCACTGGCTACGATTCACTAATTTGAGAAACTTGATTTAGTTCTAATCAATTCGATAAAGGAGTGGCAAAGGACGGATTTATAATTTTAGTGTAAAGGCAGCCACTTTTTTATTTTCAACAGCTGTCAAATCTGTGCTAAAATTGACATGACTTGACAGCTTCTTCAGTTTGACACTTTTAGAAAAATATCGTTTCGTTGTACGCTATAGTTGGCCGTGATGTAAACTCAAACCCGCCATGAAATTACATAATTTTTTTGACTATGTATTAAAAGAAAAAATATTTTGATATCAAATTCAGAACTCATTTCAACTTTTGGAAATGATTACTTATAAAATTGTAAATAATTAGTTTAATATGGTTTTTTGTCAACATGTAAACCGGTTCAGTTTGTCTGAAATGAAACGTTATATTTATCGGCGTCGGCGCGCCGCGCGCGTTCGTCATCATTCCGATTCAGATTTTTGGATGATTCATTCATCGATGCTAGGACTACCGACACAGAATATCTTAGACCGAGTTATCTCACTGAGTATTAACTACCATAGAACTAAACCCTTTACAACTTGTCTCTTCATTCGGCCTGCCCTTACTACAGATTTTGATTCACTAGGTACCTTACTAACTTACCTATTTATAACCTACCTACTTCATACAGGAAGGCCAGGCCACACTCAATGAAGAGAAGTTATCTCAATGAACCCATCAGACAATTACCATCAATTGTAATCTTCAAGTCCTTCAAGATCAAGACATTCATACAAGATGGCACAAGGTTTCATCTTTTTTTCGTAACAAAGTATGTACTTACCTAATTTAGTTATTTTTACCCGGTTTTTACCATTTGTCTAGATTTCAATGTATAAGCAATAGTAAGGTAGGTACCTACTTCATTATTTTTGCAAGTGTGTAACGTACCTAGGTACTAGGTTCTATAATTAATTAGGGAACCTATACTACATAGGTACCTAATTAAATTAGAGAACCATAATTATCTTACTAAAAACGTTTCTAAAAACTTTACGCCTTGTTGTATAGATGTTGTAACATAAAAGAAATATTATTCTCCCTAGTTCTCTGTAGGAACCTACCCATAGTGTTTTTTGAAGTTTATTTCGTTCGTGTTTAAATCTATTAATAGATCTCAAGCTAATTTAAAAATATTTTATAATCTACACCTACTTACTATTTAAGTTTAAGTCATAAGAATTTGTTATTAATTACTTTTCATTAAATCTTTGTAAGTGTACTTTGTCCGTCCAGTGTTAAATTCGTTTTAATTATGTTATCGTGCACGCTGAGAGATCCTAAATTAGGATTTAAGTACCATATTACTTGCTACTAATTATGTTGTGTGAACTCATGTTGGATGTCCTATTTAAATAAATAAATAAAAATAAACATTTTGCCCAGGTATTTTAACGCCTGAACAAAATGTTAGAGCAAGGTAAGACGATGCTCCATTGCAATACTAGATGGCAGCACCGTAAACTCCAGACAAGCCAAACAGGTGTAAAATTATTGCACAAGGGTCAACGGCCACTGATAGTGCCCAATTGACACCATTCTGAATTTCTGATACATTAGTGAACGGTTACCACTTGTTCTAGTAGGTACCTAGTAACCTAGGTAGGTACCTACCTACTTAAAGAGTTAATAATTCCTTATTCATAAAGCGGAGGACTGGCTGGACACTCAGATGAAGACGGCTGGAAATTGCACAGCAGGACTGAATAAGTGTCAAAGTAGGTACTTAGTACCTACCCACCGTACCTTCTTCGTAAGTTCGGGTCGCTAGACTCTAGCTAGCAACAGAGTAAGTAATAGGTACCAACTACGTGCCTATGGATAAGTGTCTCCTACATACCTCATTTCTGTGCCTTCTACAAACCAAGCATAGGCATAGGTACTCATAGGTATAAGAATAGACAAAACGCACAGGTGGGTTAAGTAGGCACCTACCTCGGTTTTTCCAGTCGCTAAACGATCTAAATAGGTAGGTAGAAGTGATCGCAACGTATCTTGAGCTGATCTTAGGTCCGGAAGCAAAAATGCGCAAGTACAATCAAATAGAAAAGTCATATTTACCAACTAGCGACCCACCCCGGCTTCGCACCCGTGCGAAAGATAAACCTTGATTTTTTTTTGATTATCTATTGTTTTTTTTTTTATTTATTTAAAACAAAATACCTACCTTGCGTTTTGTGACGTCACGCTTTTACTAAATGTAAATAAGTTTTCAAAGAATATTATATTACAACTTTACCTATTTTTATCATTAATAAATATAGTTAATAAAATATTATTTATTTTTGCAATTAATACCTGCTCGAAATACATGCCTTGCCTACCTATTCTGTCATATACCTCATCTCAAAAAAATAAATAAAAAAATCAATATCCCGTTGTAATTTCTCTTTTATTTTCTTTATTGTAGGCAATTCCTTTTCTGTTTTATGAAAATTATGAACGCACCTTTTCACAACACTTTGGTCAAAAGCATCTAGGCCAGTCACTCGAGAAACTTTTCTCCTCTTTTGCCCAGGCGTACGAAAAACTGGCGCCATACTGCCGCCCGGCGGCAGGCAATCAGGCAATCAGGGTTTCTTGCAGCCGTAGAAATCCTTTTTATGGTGCTAATAGACACACCTGTTGCAGCGGCAGTCCGCTGAAGTACCATTTTGAGGTTAAATTGCAGACCTTCATCGGCTTCTTTTCTCATAAAACTCATGACATCAAACACCATTTTTCGTGTTTGACGACGCAGTACGTTAAACCGCCGCGAGGCATATTTAACGTTTAAGAGAAACAAATAGCTAATATCAGGGAATCCTCCAAAAAATCGCAAGAACAAACTACTGAAACTACCAAATCAACGAAAACGAACACCGAACAACCATCAAAGACTTTGCTGCGCAGTGATGTTAGACGCCAACTCAGGAATTATGGCATCGGCCTGTCAAAATTATGGTACACTAACAAAAATTATGGTACCTTTGGTTTCTAAAAACTTACACTGATGGTTGAGTTAATAAGGCTCGAACCTAGAAGATTTGCTAAAAAACCTAGACGTAGTAGATCACGGGATCCCCATGGTAAAAAAACAAGAATTAGGTACATAAAATTCAACATTTTTTTCTTCGGCTCCTTGGTTGTAAAAACACGATTCATTAAAAAACTACGATTAAGAAAAACATGTTTTGCACCTAATTTGCTCTAGAACTCAAGAACCTTGCGGTCCATAGAAATAATTTTTGTTATGATTCGTAGGACTAATTCTTTGGTTCCTCAGTTGGGTTTTTTCATAAGTGCTGTAGTTTTCTTGTAAATATACAGCACTAAGTGTTTTTACACTGCAAGAGCACCTTTTATATTTTTGGGTCTGAAGTCTCGCTCAGTTCGCAGAATGTAGAAAGAGATGCCCTCTATTTCAACGCAGAAGTATAGGCACAATCTGAATGAAACTGAATTAATACCTTTTTGCCTTGAAACTAGAATCTAGAATGTATTTTTATCCGGCCCAGAAAGCTAGGCCAGAAAACTTAAACTATTTTGAGAATGGTCTGGACCGGGTGGGTCCAGACCATTCTAACATACGTCAGAAAAGTTTGGGATGATAGAAAATTATGGTACATAAGCGTACCATAATGGAAGTACTATGGTACATGGTACGCAGACCTGGATTATGGTACAAATACCATAATTATGGTACGTATAACATCCCTGTTGCTGCGTTATTGTACTCAAAGTATTCATTCGACAGTATTGCCAACTAGGTTATAAATAAATTTGCTAATTATTTTATTTTCTAATTTGGGTTAATTGCATTCGATAAAATGTTTAATTTAACATTTAAGGTTTTAAATAATCCGTCATTGAGTATAAGATGTTTTTATATATTCTATGAATATTGAATTGAAAAATAAATTAATACAGTAAAAAATGTGCTAGATAAAAAAAAATGCGCCAAAATTCTTGCTGGAAACCCGGATTGACAGACTGATCCCCTCTCCACCCGCTCTTTCCCCTCAACGCCTTATTTTCAGTTTAGTGCGCAGCCATTGAAGCCAACTTCACAGAGCTCATATTAAGTTGCGCGGACTCTAGCTACCTACTTAAGATAAGTAGGTCACCAACAAAGTGAAATGAACTCTTTTGTTTACAATTTAGTTGCAGTAAACTTTGCGGATAGCTTGCATCTTCGAGCACCTGGCTATCGTCGTAGATCACTGAAGCAACAGAATAACAAAACTGGCGTAACAATTTAATTTGGAACTCTTATGCGGAGCTTTCAAAGCTCTTAGTATGTTGGATGGTACTTGCACTATTATTTCAGATACTTAAAATTGGAATTTAAAATTTTCGGCTTAAAGGTAAAATGCCTTGTATAGCATAGATTATCATATATTTTTTTCAAACCTTTTTCTATAAAGAATAAGAAGAAAAACGGTTTTAACTTTACCCAAATTACGCCGATTCACATGTATCTACACCTTAACGTTATACATACAAGGAGAGATTATGAAAGCCGAGAAGAGAAAGATGTTTGTTTACATTTTGTTTACGTTTTCTTTAGGAAAATTCTGTGAATGGATTTAAATCTTTGGGGATAGGTAGACTATAGACGACCTCTGTGGCGCGGTGGGCGAAGCTCCGCCTGCGACACAGGAGGTTGCTGGTTCGATTCCCGCCTCGGGACAAATGTGTGTAGGATCTCTAAATATTGGTTCAGGGCGTTCTGGTTGTATTCTATTTAGGTAGGTACTGCAGTTGATTAAACTAAATAATTAGAAGGAAACCTAGGTAACACCTTCATCATAATTTTTATTATATTTTATTTTACCAAAGAACACAAATAGAAAGAAAAAGTGTTTTATTACCTACCTATTGCAAAATATTATTCGAAATTCAAATAATCCGCTCGGGGTCCAGAATCTCTTTTCGTCTTAGTACACCCATTCCGTGGCAAGGCACCCTGTATAATAAAGTCCTAGACACAGAATACTTTAGTACTTTTACTAGTCTCTTCTCTATGGACAGACACAGAATATCTGTCAGTTAGTTGGTTGGGCGGCCCGCCCGGCCCGCGCCCGCCGCCCACTGAACATTCTACTAATTCTACAGTCTCGACGTCCGCTCCGCGCGGTTCGCCTGTCGTTTCCCGCAACAAACGAAAATAACCCTTCTTTATAACAATTTAGACCTCAAAATACCACTTCAAAATATATTTAATTTTAAGATTTTGTAGCGGGAAACGGCGTAACGTAATTCGAACCGTTCGAATTCATTGTGAGTTCCGTGGATATTGTGTGCAGTGAATAGAGGATTAGGTATTTGTATTTTGGATTCCTTTTCGAGGTAAATACACATGAATACTTCCAGGAATTTAATTGTATATTATAACGGCCAGATTAAAAAAAAATGCATGTGTGTATATGCATACGAGTATATTATATAATTATGCGGCAGGTACCTATAGGTAAATTTTTAAAAGCTGGCGCGTTCGTCTTTTGTTTTTTCCATATAGTCAATTATCCACGTGACGCCCCACGCCACAGATCCAAGCCTCTAATTTACAAAAAATAAAAGTAGATCGCGTCGACTTTAAAAAATTAATGTAGGATAATAAGCTATGAACACATAATAATTATTATAAAATAAAAGTTCAATGCCTAGGTACCTACCTAGTAATTTTGTAAATTTAAGAAGGAAACTTCTTAATTATGTGCCTAGGAAGGTAAGGTACCTATATTATAATATGGGTATATGATTTCATAAAAATTTGGTACCCATAGAGTAAACGATTTTATCTAAAAACATTAGATAGGTAATAGGGTATATGCATCGATTTTTTTAAATTTTAAATTTAAATTTTTTAATCGATTCTTTAGGTCATTATTTAACCGAGGAATGATAAGACGCTCACTGAATTTCGCATTAACAAGGTAAAAAAAACAAATCAAAACTACAATCATTTTCGGGTGATAAAAACGCTGCCATATTGGCGCCATGTTTATGTGACGTCGACGTACACACTTGATTAAAACCTTTGGTGACGACCTCGGTAGTGATCATCTCAGGAAAGAGGTTTTCCGAAAATATTGAAAATAATCGACAATACGAAATGTCAAGTGGGCAGAATAGTGTCAAATCAAGGTGCAGCAAGCAGAATAAAAAAAGAAAAAATGAGTACAGTGATGTCACGTCCGCTCTAGTCAATGGCGTAGCGTTTTGAAATTTTGCGATTGAGATTTAAAATATCAATTTTTCAATGGCTAAATTCTACAATAAAAACATCTCAAAATGCAAAAATAAATATGTAGATATGTTTCTATATCAATAGAGAATACGTATTTATTTTTAAAGCCATTTTGAAATCACATGCATATACCCTATTCTAGTTCTAAATGTAAGCTCATTGTGTGAAGAGAATAAATTATTATTATTATTATTATACACATAAATCCCTACACACACGCACACAGACTACCTGGTACTATATCGTATCCATTTTGAATGGAGCATAAACGTAAACAAACCGCCCATACTTAACCTAAAATTCACTTAGTTGGCGCGTCCTTTTATACGTAATTTACATTACTTGTCGATATTAGATCCCTTCAATAATTTTTTTTTACTTTATATCTGAAACTCGACGCCAAGCAAGTGAGATTTTGTTATTTGTGTGGTACTTTATTTACTAACATGCTTCATTAAACATGGATAAACCATAGGTAGAAATAGCTTTTAAACGATCAGACCGCCACACATCACTAAGTTTGAAAGCTTTTTCGTTGTATTGTTTCTTTTAACAACTGTACAATACAGAATTTATTATACACAAATTTTCTTTTATAGTTTAATTGAAACCAGATTTCAATAATTCGCATCGCAAGCGGGGTTAAGAAAATCAATCCCAAATATTACTTCTAATACCACCACAACGGCGCCCTAAATTAGGTATTTTTATTTGTACTATGAATGAATAGGGTTGTATTTTAATAGGTTTTCTTATCGATGAAAGCCTTAAAATTCGGATCGCGTGACTGAATGCCCCAGGGGCGACGACCCTCCCTCGTATGTGGTGAATAAAGCGTTCCTACCTTTATTTATTTTCTGTGACTGGCTGTTATCCACTATTAAGTATATTTTACTAACCCTTGCCTGCGTTTTCGAACTCTTTTACGGGGTTATATAGATGGCGCCGCGGACCACTTCGAATGCAAATACGAAATACAAAAAACTAAATACATAATGTAGTATTTCTTTAACTTAATGTACGTACATATTAATATAACAGGGTTTGAGATTCTCTTTAAAGTAAGAGATATACCTGAGTTAACGGAATCCCACTCTTAAAAAAAAATACGTGAAATAGGTTAGATAAGTAAAGTAATTAGTTATATTATTGGCCATCATAAGCTTTATTTTTATGCCCCTAAAATTTCCTTTATACAGAAAAAAAGTTTTCTTATATTTCCTTTATGCAGAATAGCAAAGTCTTCGTGGCCACCAAACTATGTTTTTCCTTCCTTGTCTAAATTATACGAATTAAACAATTTCAGAGAGATTAAAAACACAAACTGTTCATAGGATATTTGAAGATGGCGATAGTGTCGCACAATCAAGGAACTCTTTTAGGAGATTCTCTAGATCAGTCATAGTTAAAGACATGAGTTTTGATTGTATTAAGGTTAATTGTTTTATTACAACAGTAAGAACCAATTCGAGGTTGTTAAAACAAGAACTACCTTATAATATTATTCTTATTGCTCTACCTACATGTAATCTTGCATTTTAATATGACTGAGCTGAGAATTTCTCTAGTTTTATGAGACTCTCCGATGAAAGTTTACTTACTTACTGCTAGAACACGGTGCAAAACGAATAGCTAGATAGAGAGATTACTTTTTACTGTAGGTAGGTATGAGTTCACTTACCAAACTAGGACATAATAAAAAAAAATTTGAAACCTAGCGTGATTGTCTTTGGTTTATCCATAAGATTATACGATACGAAAAACAAAAAAGGATCGTGCTGTGCGTCTTTTATATTTTTTTATATGGTGCAGAAAGTATCCATCCAATATCCTAATAGTAGGTCAGGAAGAGTCTGTTCAAAAATAGAAGAGTCGTGGCGTTTTGGTGAACTAACACTTTTAATGACAGAACAGTGTTGTCAACGCAGCAAATGTTGTCAAATTGGCACACGCGCGACCTCAATTCCCACGACTCATCTCTTTTTGAACAGACTCTACTATACATTATCCATCAAGCTTGTAGAACATTACACAAAGAAAAAGTAAACAAACCACGAGACAAATAACAAAAACTCACTTGCTTGGCGTCGAGTTTCAGATGTAATTGTAAGAAAGGATCTCAAATCGACAAGTAATATAAATTACGTATGTATAAAAGGCCGCGCCAACAAACTGAATTTTAGGTTACCTAAGTATGGGATGGTTTACTAACATTCTACATGCTCGATGGATACGGTATCATCATCAGCCTATATTAGTCCACTGCTGGACATAGGCCTCCCCTAATGAGCGCCATAGCGCCCTGTCTTCAGCTTGACGCATCCAGCATCTGCCTGCAGTCTTTCGCAGATCGTCATCCCACCTGGCCGGAGGGCGTCCTACACTACGTTTGCCGAGTCGCGGTCTCCACTCAAGAACTCGTTTACCCCAGCGGTTATCGGTTCTGCGCGAAATATGGCCGGCCCACTGCCACTTCAGCTTGCTAATTCTTTGAGCTATATCGATAACTTTGGTTCTCTGTCGGATGTATTCGTTACGAATTCTATCCTTCAGAGAGACTCCGAGCATAGCTCTTTCCATAGCTCTCTGAGCGACTTTAAACTGGTGGACCAGCCCTATGGTGAGTGTCCACGTCTCAGCTCCGTAGGTAGGATACGGTATAGGTACCCTTATCTTATCCAGGTTACTTTGGCTAAAGGATAAAATAAATCTTGTCACTTCACATAAACATTGATTACATTTGTAAAGTATTAAGTAAATGTAGAGTACTTACGTAGTTGATACTTATTTTTGATTTAGTACACGCATTGTTTTATTACTTAAATATTATATAAGAAAAATAAAAATTAAACCTTCTATTCTTAATTTATTTATTCATATTATATTGAATTTTACTATGTGAGCTTAAAAATATTATGATTTTTTGCGAAAAATTTGTACAGTGCCAGATCACAATGCTATTAATTTTATATCTCAAGATTCTCAAGTTCAGTCAGATACAGGATGCTGAGATTCGGAACATCCCTAAGCTGTTTAATATAGACAATAAATTGATAATAAATTAAATAAACAAAAATGAATAAATGAACTTATTTCCAGAATGCGAATCGAAACTTCGTTTATCAAATACATCATAGACTATCATAAAAAAACTTACATTCAAAAATAGAACAGCTTGATTCATTCGTGCTTATGCCCTTGTCACGATCAAATTGACGCAGAGACCTTACTTCCAGTTTCACGAAGTCTCTTGGCATCGAGCCATTTTCGCATTGTATCGAAGGCCACAGTATTTAAAATTCGACGTAATGAAGATTTCGACTATGAATCGCAAAATGCAAGGTATTATATTATATATTATTATACACTATTTGCCCCCTTAACAAAACTAAATTAAAAATGTCGCCTGCGTGAATGTTAGGTTGAAAGTTGAGTGAGAAATTAAATTCATAAACTTATTCATAGTCATTTCTATACATATTTATGGCATTCACAATTTATTTAATGATAGATGACAGGTACACATGAATAAATCAATGTGCAAACATTTATAGGTGGTGATAATACTTCTGCACATTGTTATTTGAATAAGTTGGTAGGTAAGTAATTTATTAATGACTCTAAGCTCTATCCAATTTGCAATGCTAAACTTAAATTATTACCTTCCGTTTTATGTAGGTACATATTAATTTCTTTTCTGCGTGTAAAACTGTAAAGTCAGATAATCGTCTGGCTAAAGTAGGTGGAGTTCGATGACCATTCTATTTACGAAAAAATGTTTGTTTATGTTTGGATCGTTGCTTAGTAACATAACAGCCCCCACTGTTACTAAAAGCTGTGCTGCTTCAAGGAAATTACCGAAGTCGAAGTAAAAATAACCGTTCCTTCTCTATTACTAGGTATTTAAATATTTTATGAAGTTACTGAATTATTACCTTATTATGATTGTGCCTGTGCCTAATAAAACTCTTTCATTTTTAGAAGTCCTTCAGGGACGATTTGTTTAAAGTTGAGGTGAATTCCCTGGTACTTAGATTATTTGGAGCTCAATGAAGAGCATTGGCACTTAGGTACAGATAGAAGAGCTTTGTCTGATGTATTTGTGTTTATGCTTTTTTCCGTACTTACAAAATATTTTAGGCAGTAAAAGTCTGGATTTGAATTAGGATCAACGAGGACGTATGCAATTGAGCCAATTAGACGAGTAGGTATCAACGAACAGAGATGGCTTGTGACCTCTTTGCAAATAATGTTGGTCATAAAGGTCGACGAACGTTTTAGCTCCAAATACTATTGGGATTTCTATGCAAGTCACTTTACACAGGTCTATATACACAGCAGTGGAGGCAAATACTTATTAGGCTGATGATGATAATTAGACGATTCATACGCGTTTATTTACCTATTTTTCACGATTACGCGCAGTACTGGTGAAAGTAAAGATGGGCTAGCTCTAGCACCTAGCCTATCCATAAAGCTTGCAAGTAGTAATAAATAAATTAAGTGTTATGCACTTCCCCTCTCCATGAGCAACACTGGCCTGCACCGGTGATGAATGGAGTAAACGAGTAGGTTAGGTTAGTATATATTTTTTATAAATTGCTGGGATTATGACCTGTTTTTTCATAGGTAATTAAGTATTTACTCGTATAATTATTAATAGAAAAATAAAATAGTATCGCGCCATGCCATGCCATGTTGGTACACTATTATAAACTCTATGGTACCTTACCTACCTACGAACGCAGAAATCAAGAAGTTTGTCTATGTTCTTAGATCTCGTTTATAATCGCGAGACCTAACCTATTCTAAGGGGTTCTAAATTTAAATCTGGTCAATGCTAGAAAGGAAGTCTGGCTCATGCATTGTTGGCGTGTAATGGAACGTAACCGATGACTCAAAGGAACTGTATAATAGGAGCAAAGAGAAGATCTCTGTAGGAAGGAATCTTTCTCTACCGGATAATTTATAATAATACTCTATCAAGTCTCTACCCAACATAATATTCATTTCTGAGTAAATCACCTTCAAAGAGATTTTGCTAAACACAGAGCTTTTCACCCGTAAATAGAAGTCGTATAACAATAGTACCTACATCACACACACCTAGGACTTTTAGGTTAGACAATTTTTGACAATTTTTGTTCTCTATTCAAATATAACTTTTATTGTGCTCCATACAATTTTTTAAATCCCTTTGGTTTTTTATCTTGGAAAAACATAGCATTATCGCCATTGATTAATTAAAAAGGGAAGATAGGTTACGTTCTCCCAGCGCTTACTCAAAAATTGGCATGTGTTACAACTACACGCAAACACATAGGCTCACAGTTATATTTCCAGTTCTGTGCGATACGACGGTGACTGAGGTGGGAGCACACAATTGTACACAATATGAGGTTGCCATTTTCGAGAAACCAGTACCTCATCTTCCGTTTTTAATTAATCAATGATTATCGCTATAAAATGCGTACGAAACCGCGGGTAAAGCGCATATTCCAGCTCATGATGTCATGCTGTCTACGCCCCATTTAAAACGAGGTGAGTGTTTCGACAGTGTCAGTCATGGGTGCCACTTATTGGGCAGGGAATCAGGTCACTGTCATGTCACTATTTTAGGGTAATGTACGGTTGGCACTAGAGAGCGCCTCTTGACAGACGATACTAACGTACTTTGGGTTCGAAAGATACTTCGAAAAATGATTGGACATTAGAAACCGTCGTCGGTTAACTTTGATTTATGATTAACTAGCTGCGCCCCGCGGCTTCGCACGCGTTGTTCCTATGGAAATGCTTAATTATTCTATCCCACGGGAACTGACTTATGGGATAAAAAGTAAACTATGTTTGATTCCAGGATTATAATTAGCTGTATGCAAAATTTCAGTGCGATCCGTTCAGTAGTAAACATCCATCCGTACAAACTTATAATATTAGTGTGATAGTGTGAAGTGAAGAGCATCAACCTCTTTGCTTCATCACCATCATCAGCCTATATTAGTCCACTGGCTGGACATAGGCCTCCCATGCGCATAGCGCATAGCGCCGTGTCTTCAGCTTGCAACGTCCAGTGTCTGCCTGCAGTCTTCCGCATATCGTCATCCCACACCCCAGGTGGTTGTCGGTTCTTCGTGAGATATGGTAAGTTCATTGCCACTTCAGTTTGCGACCTCTGTGGCGCAGCGGGCAAAGGTCCGTCTGCGTCGCCCTGCGAGGTTGAAGGTTCGATTCCCGCCTTGGGACAAATGTTTGTACGATCTGCAGGTTCAGAGCATTCTGGATGTTTTCTATGTATAATAAAAAATATCTATCTATGTAGTGTATCAGTTATCTAGTACCCATAAGTTATGGGAGCAGAGCAGAGCTTGTGTTATGGGCCATAACACAAGCTCTGCTCAGATTGGGGCTAGATAATGCTGTGTGAATTGTCCAACATTATTTATTTATTTATTCTTTGAGCTCTGTTGGTTGTGTTTACTACGAATCCTATCATTCAGAGAGACTCCAAATATAGCTCTTTCTATTGCATTGCTCGCTGAGCGTCTTTGAAGTAGTGGACCAGCCCTGCCGTGAGTGTTTACGCCTCAGCTCCGTAGGTCATGATGACGGGTTGGACACTCATCTTTGCTTATATTGTAGGTATCAAAACTTCAACAAAAACTTTAATTACTAATCTAGGTAAATTTAAAAAGTCGTAAATCAAAAATAACACGTTTTGTTAACACCAGCGCTGGTACTTAAATATTGAATGTGTTTGGTCAAAACGCCTACCGTCCTACTTTTAAACGCAGACTAGGTACATTACACAGTGTGATTATTTATCTGATCTTTATGAATACACACGCAGTTTGATGCGGCTTATATGTAGCTAGGGTATGTTATGTACCACAGAACTCGCACCTTATTATAACGAGTTCTGTGGCTTGTACAGAGCCGATCTATATCATTTTAATAGCGGCTGAGCACAATTAATGATTACATTTAACACTGATAGTTTAAGTATACCTACCTACCACATCTGCCTGCAGTCACAGATTAAGTAATGTTATACCTACCGCAGCTTCGCAGTCCACGATTGTATATTTTACCAAGGCACATATTATACCTACTAGGATTTTAAATAAGGTTCAACGGTTTACCTGTTATATTATAATTATATCATAACTCTTGTGTAATATCCAAATAAAGTGTAAATTGAACACACGATAACACAGCACTTATTTAATTTATTTACATCATTAAGGAAGAAATTGTAAAAAAAAGAATTCGTGTAGTCGGTGTTGTGTGGGTTGATGAATTCTATTACAATAACAACATGTTATGTGGATCAGGAACGTAGTTTTTCTCGCAAGCTGTGTCATATCCGAGTCTTGTTTGCATTTCTCTGGCATTGGCTCTGCTCCAATTAATGAGTTCATGTTTCGCGTTTCAGGATCCGCCCGACCCTGTACCAGGGAACCACAAGCATCGAACGATCAAACGATATAAAAGCGATACGTACTCAGTACGAGGCAAAAGACCGCGGACGACGGGACGAAACCCCGAAGAAACGAAACGGTGACGTCAAAATGACGTCCACCGACACTTCGACCGCTAGCAGTCAGATCTCCACAGACGAGCACAAGAGAACCGTCGACGAAGCATTCCTAAACAAACTGAAAGGACTCGTCGAAAGGTTACGATTCGATAATGCCACCTTGAAGAAATCGCTCGACGTCGAGCGGAGCGAGGTCAGAGCACTGAAGGCCCGACACGAAAGCACCCTACGAAACATGAAGACTGAATTTAAAAAGAAAGAAGAACTACTAGAAAAACAGCTTAGAATAAAACAAGAAACACCTTACGAGGAATCAATAAACAACAGACTAGTAGAAGTAAAGAAACTAACGACAGAAATTCAGTCTCTGAAATCGGCGAACAAGGGCCTTCAAGTAAAACTCAAGGTAAGTCCACGTTTCTGTACTAAATAAAACTTCTAAAACAAAGGAGCTGCCGCTAACAAACGTTCCAATCAGCAGCACATAAAACACTTCTCTGATACTGTCCATGTTCAGAGGGCTTCTTCGTTTCTGGACGGCTGAGATTTTACGTTGTAAAGCGAAATCTTCGTTTTGACTCCAGAACTGCGTTATTCCTGTTTGACTAAGGCTACTGAGGACGAAATCCAGTTGTGGGAGGAATGGGCTACCATACCTTAATCCATACACGATAAAACAGGGGACTGGGCATTCCTGGACCACGTGGAAGATTCCACGTCCGTTGTGCTGGTACGCAGGCTTACTGCGGATTGCATTTGCATCAGACTGTCTTAACAAAGTAGCGTACTGAAACTTCTCATTAACTATAATGTCCCTTATCTTTTTATCGTTGACAATTTCAATTCGGTTCTTGATTAATGCATAGCTGCTTGGGGTGATGCTTTTGTTGAATAGCTTGAAGTCACGGTTGTGGACTGCGATGGTCAAATTGGAATAGAAAACCTCATCCACAGTGTTTATTGCAGGCCTAAACATGGTTGATGAGAGAGCTTTATAGATTACGCCCTGAAACAAAGAAAACGTTTTTTTTTAATAACTGGTGACGTGATTGGAAGAGTAGACACAATTATAATAAATGAAACTTACATCAATAACACTGTTAACGATTAAAGAATATGTCATGATCAACGCGATGAGAACTCTAAAGACGGGTCCACAGAACTTTAAGTTTAATGTCTGTCTGAGTAAACACTTAATCAAATCCATTGTGGTATCTCCAGCTCTTTGTGTGTCATCAAGATCACAGATCTTTCTTTCAGTTTTTCTGACGATAATTGAGATAATTACAAATGCCACAACAATTAAAAAGAATACGAACATCAAAAGGTTCGATATTAAATTGATCGTTGTAGTAAACGTTGCCTGCCTGTCAGAGTTTTCTACTAAGAAGCATAGTCGATCTTGCGTCAGAGGATACGTCGTATCAATGTAGCCATAATAGGAGTTTTTCAAGATTCTGGAACTCAGCTCTAGGTCTGAGGTACTGTCCAACAAATCCGCTGTGGCTCCTGTAGCTACTCCACCTTCGAGTAAATCCCCAACCGTGTTTCCATCCCTGGGAACTGTCGGTACACATGTGGCATTCAGGAAACTTATTACAAGTTTTTCCAAGTTTGAATCGCATAAAACTGGGCCAGTTTCATCGGATAAAAAGACTTTTCTATACACACTTACTTTCAAAGCAATGCCATGTAAATTGTTGTAATTCCGCGATAAATAGCGGCCTAAGTTTTCCACTTCTGTAACATCCTGAATCTCTTTGAGGAAAGGGTTGTATGTGTATATCTTCAGGCGATCGCACCACAAAATAAGAACAGAATTGGTAATGCTTCTACTCAAAAGCAGTTCAAAGTGGTTCTTGATCTCGAAATAAAAATACCTAGTGACAGTTACCACCTCATTTATCACAAATATGACTGCACTTCTTGGTTTAAAAACTCCTGTTCTTTCGAGAATATCCATCACGTACTCGCTCGTATCGACAGATAATTGACTGGAAGTCACTAAATACGCTGTTGTTCCATGCTTATCCAGACGCGGTCTTGATCGACTCCTATTCGTATCAGGACATCCATTTAGAAGCAGAATCGGGTATCCATAGCCGTAGTTTTCTGTGAATTTGAGGATTCTATTCTCAAAGTAGGTGAATTCGCAAAACGTGATTGTAAAGAACCATTGTCGGAACGCGTTGTAGATTTTATCGACCACTTCAGATGCGAAATTTGATTTTTGCGCTACATCAGCGTGGTAGGCCATCACTTCTTTGAACAGGATACTGTTGGGATCCTGGCCTTTTGTCTGATGATTTAAAAGGAGGATTAAGAGCACCCTAACCTTCATTGTCGCGACTGTCGAGGAAGGGTGGCCAGCTCGTAACTGTAGCTGAGGTCGTTTTGATAAAAGGAACGTTTGAAATCATTAGCGAATGTCATCATACGTGCATTGTTTGCCTAATAAAAGCATGTCAATTAGGGGCTTAGGAAAAATATTGTCGTTTAATCGTTCGGAATTCTGTTCGCTTTTAGGTACCTAGACCTACATACCAGCTGAAAGTTTTTAACGATGTTATCGGATATTTATGGAATTAGTGAAAGGCAAATATTTGCTATGAGTTCATTTAGTTTGCTAAGGGTAAACAATTAAGTTCCCTATAGACTAGGAAGGGAAGGGCACTTTTTGGATTTTGTTTTTTCTCTGTCGTAGCAGGTTTTTCCTCGTAGATAATCAAACCTCTATCAAATCTTTAAGATTGATTTCATAGTTATCATATTCCTCATGTTCAGAAGCAAATTCACTATTATTTATGTCCCCTGTTTGGTTATCACTTGTCGCTCTTTGTTTCGCTCCCTTTGTTTTACCTCCTTCCCCTGCCAGTCATTTATCCTTGTCCACTGTAGTATCATATGTAGTATAGGTATCCTCAACAGCCCATATTGGTCCACTGCTGGACGCAGGCCTTCCCCCCCTGATAAGCGCCCTTATTGGCTGTTATCTCATGCTCATAAACTTCGTTAGTTACGGCGCAACATAAGGGCCTATGTAACATCTTTGTGATCAAGATATTGTTTGTCCAGGTAGCACAAGCTGCGGAGAGTGCGCGTGCAACGGAGCTCCGTGCTCAGGCTGCAAAGCATGCTGCATTGGAGACGGCTGCGACGAGGGATGCGCGCGCACAGTGCCATAAACTGGTAAATATCAGTCATCACATCAATCAATCAATCGTTTCTTTGCAGAATACAAAAATTAGGTACATGTCATGAGAAATAAACTGGTTGATATGTGCAGCTGTGAAACTAGGTTGACAGTGAAATTAATTTGGTTCTTGATCTCTCTCGAGGCTATGGGCCTCCTCAACTTCAACCTCAACTGTCCACTGCTGGACGCAGGCTTCCCCCTGATAAGCGCTTTATTGTTATTTTACTCATAGGGGTAATACCTATAATCCCCACGCTGAGCATGCGGGTTGGGGATCGCAGTTTGGTGGTAGAATTGTTCTGCAGGAGGCACTGCTGCCCGCCCCCGATGCATATACTTACCTCAGTCGCCTCTTACGACACCCACGGGAAGAGTTGGGGTGGTGCAAATTCGAAACCAGCACCACAAAGCTATTTCAACACACACAATCATAGCCTAAAGATGCCATCATGGCATAGGCAACCATAGGGTTAAGTTAGTAAAATAATCCACACAGCATCATCTAGCCCCAAGCTATGCATAGCTTGTGGACACTATCACAAAAATCGTAACAATTTTTTTTTTTTTTTACTGGACAATTCACACAGCATTATCTAGCCCCAAGCTAAGCAGAGCTTAATAACAATAAGGTACAAGTTCTATGGGCACTATCGATCTATGGAAACACGAGCAATGTAGAACAAAGTATATAAGAAAATAATGTTGACAGCTGCTGAGCAGCGTTAGTTCTCATGCATTATGTGAATAGAAGAAGACAGAGTGAGAAATAGCAGTGTACTAAGTTAGTATTACTATTAAGAATAAGAGGGTAAAAATTTGAAGAAAGCCGAATCCCAAAGAAAGCAGAGCTTTTGCTTTTGTTTATTGATTATACGTCCTCTATTATGTGAGAGGTACTAGCTGCGCCCTGCGGCTTCGCACGTGTTTTTCCTATGGAAACGTTTAAAGGTAGTTTTTATCCCACGGAAACTGATTTATAGGATAAAAAGTAGCCTATGTTTAATTCCAGGATTAGAATTTCCTGTATGCAATATTTCAGCCCAATCCGTTCAGTAATTTTAGCGTGAAGAGGTAACAAACATCCATCCATCCATCCATCCACATATCCATACTTACATCCATACAAACTTTCGCATTTATAATATTAGTGTGATGGATGGTTACAACGTTTGTACATTTACCTAACAGTTTACAGATGAATTTTCAAAGGATTTAATAAATTTTACTAGGTTTAAATTAAGATTAATTAATTTCTATAAAAATGCACAAAAACGGTAAGCTCCATCTGTTAACAAAGATGAAAACTAAAAAATAAACGCCTACAACTTTCACAGCAGCAATGTTAAACAAGTCAAAGCCCAGAACAATTTTCTATCAGGGGCTCAATAACGTGTTAGGATACGAATTAAAAATAGTTCTAAAAAAATCTGTTTTGTTTACAGCTGGAGGAAATAAAATCGAAAGAGAGGATGATCATACAACTAAGAAGAGAGATGGCGAGGTTGGCAACTGCACAATACGAACAGGTATTATATTTTTTACTAAATAGGTACTACATAATAATTAAATTGATTCGTCCAATCTGACGCACGTGAATTAAGGCGCATACCCAAGCCATTATGACAGCTCCACCTATTTTATCATATTATTATGTTTAACACAGGAAATTTTTAAAATCCATCGTACAGTTTGTGGTATTTATTATAAGCTATTTTATAATACCTCTGTAATAGTTTTATCTTATATAGTTTAGGAAGAGGTACAAAAATAGAGTTTAGTGGCCAAAAATCGCAACTTCGAATCTCTGCCTAAGCTTTACAAAATGAAACTACATATTACAGAGGCATTAATAAATAACTTATAATAGATACCACAAACCGTACGATGGATTTTTAAAACGTCTTGTGTTTAACGTAATACTTACTATGATAAAATAGTTGGGATCGCCACTTTCACCGGTGTATTTTGCCCACAACTTCATCCGCGTGAAGTGGTAATATAATTCTTCAAATGCACTGAACGTAGGGGATTGTTCTACGAGTAGGTACATTGTTCTATATAGGTAGGTGATATATTATGTAAACAAATCGTAGGTATAAACAACTGCTATGCTATGCTATGTCAAATATTTCAAATACATAGACAATCAAATATTTTTCAATCGCTTTTGATAGGTACCTTTGATATCTGGAAAATATTACGAAAGTAGTAAACAGCCTACCTACCTACCTACCTACCTACCTACTTACATGAATAGTAAATTCATAGGTTTCTTGTAAATACGTCATCAACCTATATTAGTCCACTGCTGGACATAATCCTTCCCCAATGAGCGCCATAGCGCCCTGTCTCCAGCTTGACGCATCCAGCAGTCTTCTGCCTGCAGTCTTTCGCAGATAGGGTTGCCAGATGTCCGGTATTTAAGCGTACAGTCCGGTATTTTCGAGGCCTGTCCGGTAAAAAATTAATGGTCATACCGGACAGAACAATGTCCGGTATTTTGAGGAAAGTCGGTATTACTGGTCAGAAGCGCCTACAAAAGTAGGGATATGATAAATGAAATATGCAGAATGACAAACGGATTCGTAGAATTAGAAAGAAAGAAAGAAAGAAATGTTCATTCATAGCTTAAAAAATACACTATTACATACATAATTAAATAAAATTACTACTACTAGTAGGACTACACGGTATTTCAATCAATAAGAAATCAATAGTTTTTATAACTTTATGCTTACAAAACAAACTCGTGGACCAGACACATTGAATAAAAAACTTCATTGACAAAGAAAATTACAATTAGGAAGAAATCAATTTTAACTAGCAAGTATTTACAATCGATACAATTGAGCGAAATGCAGATTGTTGCAAACAGTCTACAGGTTACTCAACTGATCCATATCGGAAATGTCCCCAAGACTGTGCTGTATGATAAAGTAACGTACTGTAGAATTTTAGTAAAACAAATATTCTCTTCACTTCAACTTTTTGGCCACAAGTGGATTTAGTTGAGTAAGTATGTTCTTTTCAGATAAACACCTGACTCACCCACTTTCCACTTTTTTTTTATCGTGTTCTTTATTTATATGAATGCCCAAACATAATGATTTAAAATTGTAGGTACATACGTACGTACCAAAGTATGTTTTGGAAGCCGGATACCTTATAATTATTGTGGAATTTGTAAATTCTAAAATCGATTGGTAGTATACCAAACCGTGGGAATACCCTCAGGCCAGCCCATGATAACGTGCTACTAAGGGTGCTTCATAATTATATTGAAAGCCTCAAGGATCGAACTAATGACTGTTCCGTTGTTATTAAAAATACGGAGCGGTTCAAAAAATATTTTGAATTCTTTCTTCACTTCATCAGTCATTACGTCCACAGATTAACATAAATAAATAAATATTGCTGGACAATCCTCACAGCATCATCTAGCCCCAAGCTAAGCTGAGTTTGTGTTATGGGTACTAGATAACTGATATACGTAATTATTTTTAAGAGTGTTTAATTCAAAAGGATCAAAGGTAGGTAAACAAATTTTATAAAATACTTTTGGAAAAAAAATCGTGTGAATCTCGTTAGTGATGTTAAGACTGAGACGTAACCTTAACTTAAGAATCTGGTCAGGTATTTTCTTTGCGTAGAAAAGTTAGTAAATATGTCGATACTAATTTAGCCACTAATAATAATGCCCTCCTAGCCATAGATTTAAATCGTTATATATGCCCTTACCGCAGTGAGACCGCGCGCCGTGTTGTGTCCAAGTCGAACCTTACGCATGCATAAACTTGGTCTCGGAGTACATCTAAGCACAGTGTTAGCCGGACATGTTGTGAAGGATGTTTGTGAGCAGTTTATAGCGTCACAAAATGACGTGTGCCTTTCGAAAGCGCAACAACAATTCTAGAAACACAAACAAAGGCAGAGGTGTAACATTTCACTCGTAGGTATTGCGAGTTAATGAAATAACTTTTATTTTATTGTCAAAAATGACTATAATAACAAATTTAAATGGCGAGTGCACGAAAGAGAAAGTACCTAGTGTTTGCAACTAACGTGTGAGGAAAAGAGATGACACTATTTTCTCAGTACGCTTGTTTTGTTTGTGTAGATTGCATATGTTTTAGACATGATGCGACATGTCTCACACAAATTGCTACAGTTTTTGGTGGTCGGGGCGTATCTAACGATTTAGATCTATGCTCCTAGAAGAGAATGACGGTAATGGACCTATTGCCAATACCGGTAATTTTTCGGTATCAATATTTTTAAAACCGGGATCCCGGTATTTCGGTAATTTTTCGGTATTTTACTATAAATATTAAAAAAGTCGAAAAAAATATTTTCTTCTGCGTGTTATATTGTTTAAGACTGAATAAGTATATCTTTATTGTAATAAAAAAGGGTTCTTAAAAAAAAGCAGTATTTTTAAATCAACTTTAATTTTAATTGAGAATTTTTGGTACTTAGGTACTACTATACAGTCTTTCTTTAACTTAAACATACATAACAATCAAATATTTATCACAACAAGAAAAAACTACAAACTTAATTAAACATTTAAAACTCGAAAGTTTTCACACAAATCAATAAAACAAAATAATCACGATATAAGTAATCGGTAAGGTATTTTAGAAAGTCTATCTCTATTCTATTTTATATTGAAGACTTTTAAATAGGAAAGTAATCCACAAAATAAGCACCAACTTTCAAATAAACAAAGAATCATCAAAGACGTTTCACCCAGAAAAAAAAATCGGTGGTAATATACAATAAAACTAAAATAAATACAGTAGAATTGAGATCCACCTCCATTCCGGTCGGTCATCGGTTGAAAAACCTTTCTGCTTTGAATTCACTCATATTATGCCTATTTACATCCATCAGTAATACAGTATAATAGTTATTTATTTGCTCTAGACAATAAGACGTGCAATGTGAAACTTCCGATATACCTAGTAAATTGTTTGAGAAATAAATGAAATGAAATATTACTTACCGTTTTTCCTTTCGGTGATTGTTTTTTCTCCAAAAGCAAACCAACAACACAAACGGTTTTTGAACTTCTTGTCACTGCGAAATGCACTGATTCATCCTTTTGGTGATAGTTTTTCGTCTCCAGAACCAAACCAACAACACCAACTGTTTTTGAACTTCTTGTCACTGCGAAATGCTACGATACACTGATTACCGTTTGAACCTTGTGCTCGTGCGTAGTAACAATTGATAGATAACTGGCCTACCGAGCGAGAGCGCACTATGCAATTCAAAATGTGCGTGACAAAGAAAGAGGCACCGCACGGGTCCGACGGTTTTTTTCCAAGAAATTACAGGAACAATACTTGTTTTGCACTCGCACCTGCATTCGTCGTTAATTTCGTCAATCAGTTTTGAGCTTTATGCATGCAGAAATAATGTCCCGAACGCTATGCTCGCTATTAGCTAGGCGGCTTTCTCAAAGCCACCCGCGTCCGTCTATCTGCTTGCTAGTATACTTTGATTGTTTCAAAATATCTATTTATAGATTTTAAAACTTTCATAAAAGTAAAGATTTAAATCAAAAAACAGTCTAACACTATCCTTCGGGCATTTGTTCGTTTATTTATTTTGAAGTCGGTTTGAGACCACGTGAAAACATGGTGAAGCGAAAACATAGACTGTCCATCAATTTTACAATCATTATAAATTTTAAAATAAGTTGTTTGTAATCTAGAGCCGCCTTATGAGTTTTTTCATTTTTTTTAACGTTAAATTCAAAATACCGAATTACCGGTATTTGCAATTTCAATACCGGTATTCCGATGTGCCTGAAATAACTCGGTATTACCGGTTTTTCGGTAATACCGAATACCGGTGTCCATTCCCTAGCTAGCCGAATTTCGGCCACTTACACAACAGCTTTACGTCCTTACCGAGGCGCGGGGGTATAACACCGCCAACTTCCTGACTCCGGGCTGCTACTGTGAATTTTTCTCGTTAGAAAAACTCCAATAACAAACTCTCGACTCTCGGCTCGACCCGGGATTTGAACCCAGGACCTCATAACCAGCCGTTGAACAGCTGACCGCTAGACCAACGAGGTAGTTACTAGTAACCGGTACAATAATCCACAATCATTTGATTACTTTTGTTATCGTAATATAGAGTAAATAACGGTTATCGATATATCCTATCGAGCTTTTTAACTTTCCCTTCCATTTCTGTTTTTTGCGATATTTACATATTTTCCTGACAAAGTTATGGTCGAACGAGAGATGAACAATGTTTTTTGTAAATTACCGATGATAAAATTAATTACATGTATAGGTAATTATTATATCATTAAATTGGTTCAGTTAATTTTACAATATACAATGAAAATGAAAATGTTTATTTTGGAACCACAATAACAAAGAACAAAGTTTTGGGCAGCTCTGTCTTCCGTTTTAGTTTTTAAAAACTGTGTTACAGAAGGCGGCGTCTTCCCAATGCAAGGTACATTGTTTGTAGTTTCAGAAGGAAACGAGAAACATAGGTAATAGAAGTAAGGCCTAATCTAGCCTAGATCTATTTTTAATATCAGATAGGTTCAAGCAAAATAAACTAAACTTAAAAGTGCATGCATTAGTAAGTATTTAGAGCTAAATTTAAACAAAAATATAGTAAATTAAAATATTACATAATATATTATAGTTCGACCCCGTTTCTAAACTGAACTTAACTTAACTATTAATAAAGTGTGAAAAACTATGACTATGATGAAATTATGAGCGCTTTTTTTTTATACCTATGTAGAGACAGGTTCTACGTGATAATAATGTTAGTTTACATTTTTTTCCGCTAATTAACTTTTCAACGCCTTAGTAGTCTAGGCCGTTTAACCAATCTCTGATAAGGACTTTGATTTTATGGGAGCTCAGTTGTGTTAGGTTGGGGTTAGGCTGAATTTTCTTAGAGAGTAGACCATGCCTAAAATCTGTTGACTCGATTTATTTTTAATATGTTATCAGTTTTGCATAATATTATGAACAAACCGCAAAAAATGATAAACGAATGTAAAACAAAACAGTGATAAGCTGACAGCAAATAAAACCTATGTATTTTTCTGTTTTTGATACTGAATTAATACGTTTTATAAGAGTTCTAGGAACGCTTGAAAGGAAATATGAAACCGACTTAGCAAATCAGGAAGTTTCAAATAACTGCTAAAGACATTTCCTTGATTGTTATTTCGCTAATTAACTAAACACGAAATTTTACCCAAACAGTTATCAGATTACTTAACTTACATGTTACCTACACGCAATAATATTAGATTTAATATACTCAGGATTTACTAAGTCACATAACATAACTAAGGCATTTTTTCCAAATGTCTAACTAAACACGTAGTTTTACCCAAACCGATAGCAGATTACTAAACTTACATGTATACCTACGCACACACAATGTTATTAGATTTAATATACTCAGGATTTACTAAGTCACATAACATAACTAAGACATTTTTCCCAAATAGGGATTCGATATTACCTTTTTATGGTACTGACAATGTAGTAACGTCGGAGTTTTGGTACAGTCCGAATCTACCAACACGACTCGAGTCGTGTTGTGCATTATGTTACTTTATGAGATTAGCACTAGCTAATCTCTTAATCATATAAAATTAATAAACTAATTAATTAAAGTATGTTATGCTACTATTATCAATTTTATATTTTATTTAATTAATATAAAAATATATATATAAAATGAGGACCTTTGTAAACTTTAGGATATAAAATACGTAGTTTCAGACAACATGCGGGTCATATCATATTATATTGTGCTATGCTTGTGAAGTTGTGTGGTCTTGCATCGAAGCCAACGTATAGATAGAGTAACAAGTATGCAACCCGTACCAGTTCACTCACTTCCCGAGCTCAGACAGAGTTTCGTTGCGGTGGAGAGCGCACGCGCGTCCATCTTTATTTAGCTGTCACTTAAATCACGCGTTCCGTTTTCAAATTAACGTTCGATAACTGACTTTTTAAATTTTACAGTGAACTTTTAAACTCTTTCGATTTCTAGTGGACCTTTTTAGTGATTGACTTTTTGTGTTGTGAATTTATGAACTGTGAGTCGTGATCTTTCGGACTCTGTATCGGATTTACTTTCTATCGCTGTAAGTAACTGTTTTATTATATTATCGCTTTGATTATAGACCAGAGAAAGTTCTTGTAAATAAAGCATTGTATCAATTAAATTCACAATACGAATCTTATTAGAAAGGAGGTTTGAAAACATATCCGTATATAAAATATCGGTCATTGAATTCATTATTAGTATTGTTCAAATTTTTTAATAATTTTTGCATCATAATGTCATGATTAATGAACGAAGAAATTTATTTGTAACCTAATTAGGTTGATTAGAGTAATTTGTAACGAAAGAAACGGTAATTGTAAAAATGGCTGTACCGCACGATATGGGCATTATCGGAATCCCTGGTGTTTGGCAGGAAATAAACCTATTTATCGAGTATTGTTTTACTAATGGAAGTTGCAACCATAAAGTATATGCTTAATAAGGAAATTATTTGTAAAATTATAAGCGAATGTAAGTTGTTATCGGCTCTAAATATTAGGTTTGTAAACCTCTGCCCTCAACCTTATTTCAATCAACCCATAGACATTTAATTTTATTCTCAACACTCTACAATAATTTTAAGTGGATCTTTATACAAGTGGTACTTTACAAATCCACTTGAATTCTCATAAGAAGAACAGTAATTCTTAAACATATTTTGTAGAGTCACCCAGTTCCTGCTAACTTGCTAACACTTGATCAATTTAACGTTATGCAGTTTTTTGGAGCCAGTTTCGGTAGAGTCACCCTGTTTTTATTCTCGGGTCATAATAACTTTATGATTGATACGGTTTTGACCTAGAATTTTTATATTTTTATTCTGGTTATTAAGGACGAAGTTCACATGTTTAGGCCGCTTTCCTTTTAAGAAGGTGATAAAGTTTTTAGTGTTGTTTATTCTGAATGGTTACGTGTAACATGAAATGAAGTTTTCGATACTAAGGAACTCCTTTTTAAATAACATGGTAGGCTCTTAATGTCGCTCGCACACCATTGATTTATTAAAAACGAAGATGAGGTACTGGTTGCTCGAAAGTGGCAACCTTAAATTGTGTAAAATTGTGTTCTCCCACATCAGTCACCGTCTGACCGGCGGCACGGGCGGTCGTGATTCGCGTGAAATATTGTTGTCTCAGTCTCACTTCGGTCCTAGATACGTCTTTCCGTCTTTGTACTTCTTTGTATTGCACAGGACTGGAAATATAACCGTGAGCGTATGTGTTTGCGTGTAGTTGTAATACATGCCACTTTTTGAGTAAGCGCTGGGAGAACGTAACCTATCTTCCCTTTTTAAATCAATGTCGCACACCGGACGGCTGATAAATGTACCTACCAGCCTGCCCCGCTTGAGGCTTCGCGATGTATTCGCGCCTACGGACTTTTTAGATTCTAATGCTTTTCGAGTATGTTTATTGGATTTAAGATGAGTAATTAATAACTGGGATGACGTGGGATGACTGCGAAAGACTGCAGGCAGATGCTGGATGCGTCAAGCTGAAGACAGAGCGCTATGGCGCTCATTAGGGGAGGCCTATGTCCAGCAGTAGACTATGGACATATAGGCTGATGATGATGATAATGAATGAATAACTGTAATATGTGATACATTTTCATAGAGAGCCATGACTATTGACGCTAGTGCTTAGATATTTTTCTGTTTTCTTTTGTTTTATGTTTGTTGTGTTATAATATTATTGTCAGCTAAATAATAATATGAATTTATTGGATCGGTTAGTATACGTAGGCGTCACTCACTATGCAACATTGTGTCAGTTGTTTATAAATATAATGCGTACGAGATGAAGATATTCTGTGTCCATATTTCAAAGATATGTGATATGATAACAGCGATTTGTAAACAAAGGCGAGTCGGCTGACGGATCAAGTCATGTTATGTTGATAAAATGCTTTTCCTTGAGTTACTTCATTTATAAACTGGGTTTATTGACCTACAGTAAATTAAAATTTAAAATTAAAATATTCAAAGATATGTGATATGAAAACAGCGATTTGTAAAACAAACGAGTCGGCTGACGGATCAAGTCATGTTATGTTGATATTATGCTTTGCCTTGAGTTACTTCATTATTAAACTGAGTTTATTAACTACGGTAAATTAAAAAGTTTACTATTTTTAGATAGATACATAGATAAAAGGTTTATTTGGCAAGGACAGGACAGAAGGCTGTTTGAAATAAATCTTCTGTCTTCCCATTAGAGTACAATCTCCATCTTAGGCTACATCTTCGCTTTTTTAAAGTGAGTTGGTAGCCAAACAACAAGTGGATAGGATGATAGAGGTAGGTATACAAACAAACATACAAAAACACTAGAACACTGTGTTTTAAAAACACGATTGGTGAAAGTTTTCTCGATAGTGTTTGAAAAATTATGTTTTGCACACATTTTGCTATTTATCTCAGGAACCGCACACTTTATTTGATTCGATTTTTGTTTTGGTACGAAACCCTAGTATATCTTTAGTACTGTCTTTTAATTTTTCGATTGGTTGTTTCATTAACTTGTAATACCTTAACTGAAAGAGTTTTGGCTCACAGAACATTTGGTGCACGTCTCTGCTCTGTACTTTCTCACTCGCGAAAAAACCATATCTTGTCATCCCTCTCGAAATCGATCTAGTAGCGGCGTTATTGCACATTCAAATATGTTCTACGTAATATCGGAAACGCATGTCTACGCATACTAACAAACTGCAACATTCTCATTCAATTCAATTAACAGAAAAACAATACGTCTACGTTTGTAACCCTCGACTGGAACAATCGACGAGGTCGTGTGGTGAACGGCACACACCTCTTGTACTTCGTCAAGTAGCTTTGAGAATGCATGCGATCCCAGGATAATCACATCATCACACTAATATTATAAATGCGAAAGTTTGTATGGATGGTTGGGTGGATGGATGTTTGTTACTTCTTCACGCCAAAACTACTGGACGGATCTGGCTGAAATTTTGAATACAGGTAATTCTAATCCTGGAATCAAACATAGGCTACTTTTTATCCCATAAATCAGTTCCCGTAGGATGAAAATCACCTTTTAACGTTTCCGTGGGTACAACGCGTGCGAAGCCGCGGGGCGCAGCTAGTAACTGTATACAGGGTGGGGCAAATTTTTGGCCCCTTAAGGGTAGCTACCGTTTCTTTTGTAGTTAGAAGGTTTTGTTCTAAGGAACCTGCTGTTTTATTTTGAAGAAAAAAATATTGTCATTTTTAGTTTTTTGAAAAAAGTACGGTTCGCCCAACAAATTACATTTGTCAAAAAAAACAAGTTGGTCGTAACATACCAAATCAAATCGTTAGTTTTGGCGATAATCAAAATAACAATTCTCATACATTTTCTATGAAAAAACGAGTAAGTTAAAACAACAATGTCACTCATTTAATGGTTCTTAATTTAAATTCGTATGTAAACTAAGTTTTGAAGTCTTATGTCTCGTCTCGACCCATGTTCGCTCTAACAAAGTCTATAGGTAGTTATATAAATATGGGTACCCTACTTTGAAACATATCGATTGTGGTATGAAACATCATAAGAATGCATCAAATTATTGAAAATACTAGAAGAAGAAAAGTTGACGCGATCGACTGCGGTGACCTCTGTGGCGCGGTGGGTGAAGATCGCTGTCTGCGATCTAGTAGGTTGCGGGTTCGATTCCCGCCTCGGGATAAATGTTTGTACGATCTGCAGATTTGTTCAGGGCGGATGTTTTCTATGTATAATAAAAAAATATCTTATGTAGTTCATTGTATTATGTTTAACAGTTATCTAGTACCACAGTACCCATACTATGCTTAGCTTGGGGCTAGATAATGCTGTGTGAATTGTCCCACATTATTATTATTTATTTTGCAAAGAGTTGATCACATTATTTCTAACTCTGATAAGAAAATCAATGATACCCGTAGTGATCAATTGCTTTCTTATAAGCCCTTGATCACTATAGCCGACCTCTAATTTTCATATAATAATATAGTTTGTGAACTTTGCCTGAAAATCTCGAAGTGTTCTATTTCGCTTTCCGTATTGTAACTGACCATTAATTCCGGGACTATGAATGAACTACTACTGATGACTATGGGTAAACGAGTTCTTGAGTGGAGACCGCGACTCGGCAAACGTAGTGTAGGGCGCCCTCCGGCCAGGTAGGATGACGATCTGCGAAATCAATGCAGGCACATGCTGGATGCGTCAAGATGAAGACAGGGCGCTATGGACATATGCCTCCCCTAATGAGCGCCATAGCGCCCTGTCTTTAGCTTGACGCATCCAGCATCTGCCTGCAGTGTTTCGCAGATCGTCATCCCACCTGGCCGGAAGTTGAGTTAGCTTACTTAATTTCACTAAAATCTTGTCAGTATGACTGTTTTATCTCGTTATTGTGTACATTCGTTATCTCAAGTGCACTCTTATCTGGAGAACTCTTTTATCAAGAGTACGGTTCACAAAAAACGAATGAATGGCGACAACTTGCTCGATTATAACGAATGCTGCAATTCTTTTAACTACTCTAATAATGAATCTAGCAGGAGGTCTGTCTCTAGGAAAATTGGAAAGAATTCGTGTTTTATTTAGATTTGGTTTAGTTACGTATACGTTCGTAGTCAAAGCTGTGCTAAAACCATGAAAACTTTTGTAAAAGTCTGTTATTTCCATTCGTTTCTGATGTTCTACTTCTTGTGTCTTCTTGTTCACTGAAATGAGGCCTCTCGCCCAGCTGTGGTTTATCCCGAGCTAGAATGACTATGATCACCATATAGATACAGGTAAGTTCGTCTCACATTCTACTTCCCATTCCGTCACTAACAGTATTCACGATGAGATGAATGCAGCTCCAATTTCCACCACCTATTGAAATCAATGAGCACCTTATCCCGTTAGGCTCATCTTGATAGAAACCACTATTGCAACTCTATCCCTCATCAATACGACTCAAAACTGAATGAAGATGGTGTTGTAGAAGAAAAACTAAACAATCGAATCTATTTCAACGAAATTACAGCTTATAATAGCAATGACTTTTGAATCATGTAAAATTAACGAACTTGATGCAATTATGATCTTTATTGAATTGGTTGTTAGGGAGTGAATTGGTGTGGGTGTTGTTGCTTATCTTGGTGAGCTTTGCCGGTACCTACCTTATTTGTAAAAATAAATTGAACAGCTGAGTTTCATAGCAAATTTTGATAGTAGTAATAATAGTTTTTACTTGTAACTTATGGAAGTATAGATAGATTAGTGAGTACTGACCTAATCTAATCTCTATGTGATACTGTTAACAAAGTTCAAAATATTGAAGATTCATGGACTAAGATACAACATCCGTGCCGAAGTAATATAGCTTTCTGTTGCATTGAAGTCGTGATAGTATAATTGACACCTCCAAAAACTCATAACAAAGTAGCGATTCTTATGAAATGGTCCGATTAGCATACGAGTGCTAACTGTTCGTGAGATGAAACTATGACTCTAGTCTAGACAATTTTTAGAACTAAATAATTTGTTAAAAAAAAGTCCCAGTCACCTTGAGTGATTTGTGGTCACTAGCACAGGTTAAATGACGAAAAATACATATGTATGTCAAGTTGCCTAAAAAAACCAAATCTAAAATTTTATTACATACAATGCTTAATTATTTGTGTGGACTTACATAGGTTGATGATGATTCTTACAAATTGGTAAATCCGTAGGTGTATAATTAATCCAGTGAAAGAGAATTACGTTCTCACACAAATCAAATTATTACAACAAAACCTATCTTTAACTAGGCTCGTGCGCCTAAAAAGGGTACTATTATCCATGTTCAGCTATCATCATTGACGTCTTCTATTACATTAATAGCTTGTTAACTTTTACTGTGGGAACCATTGGAACTACATTGTAGTATCGGCATGTTGAATAGGCACCAGATAAATCTTCTAAAGACAAACAAAGTGATATCGATTCCTGTTTCCTACCGACAGAAAGTTTAATATTTGTCTTGTCTCATGCATTGATTCTATCTAGTTACCTACTTACCTGTTGACCCTTTATTTTTTAGCAGTGATCACGTTTAGCCACCATTATCTCAATCAATCTCTTTGGTCTCCTTTTATTTTAACTAGATGTCGCCGCTAGAAAAGTTTGATCGTGCTAACGAAGTGTTCCGGGCTTAAAGGACTAGATAACCCAATGAGAATCATATAATTTTTTGTACCAAAGAAGTTCATGAATGTAAACATGGATAAATGCTATTTACAGGGTTTTAAGTTGCTTTATAGTTTTTTTTTAAAACACGCCAAATTATATTTATATAAAGTTGTATAAAGTTTTTCTGGCCCTTAAACTCTGAGCATCTTTTTTGTTTCTAAACATTTGATCATCCTTCTTTATTTCTCAGGATTTGTACTAAAACAACTACATTATTTGGATAGCATGTAACGAAAAACTATGGGGTAAATAAGCAAGCATTGTTGACAACATTGTTAACTTCTTTTCTCAGTACGTGAGCAACCCACTACTGGGTAGCTTGGTCCTCTCCGTTATGAAATTCTATATCATCCTGTGCCACCTTAATCCTCGGCTGTCCTAACGATACCTTCTGAACACCGGACTGGTGGTCTCCCTCTATTATACCCGCCTTTCATTATTCTCTTCAACGGTTCATCATTATCACCTCATTATTCCGTCTAGTGGTTCAGTAATCAGGGTTCTGTCTTCATTCACGTGTGTAGAGAAAACCCTTCCTGTATCAAAGTACCAGGTTTTACTTTAATGTTAACTTAGATGTGCTAGTTTTGTTGAATGGGTGTGAATATGATGTTGGTTTATGTTGCGCTTATTTTAAATTCCAGCCGTTCCAGGAAATTTGGGCAAATATGAGGGATTTTTAAATAGTTTAATAGCATTTGCTACTTATCTTTATTAACTACTATGACTTTAGTATTGTTAAAGGCTAAAGTAAAAAAATAGCTTAAGTTAAGCGAGGTTTTTAAGTAAGAGGTAAATTGTGACAAGAAATGAAAGTTGACGATAATGACAGCAGCGAAGATGTCAAAACTGTAATAAAAAATAAAATACAACCGTTTTAGGCGCTAGACATGATTTTAAAGCGCAGAAGTACATTGCACATTAGAACCAAACGAGCCGAATGTCAAACTGAAACGAATGAATTCTGACGTGTGCAAGATTTCTTACGATTTCACAAAACATTCTCGGCGTGAAAACTCACCATGTAGATGATGGTTTGGTATCATTCACCTTCCAAAACACCGTAAACACGAATTCGAGATCAACAATCGGAACTCATTGTTATTGGGGCTTTCTCTGTGCATTACATGAGTTATTTGGCTTCGTCGGTTGCATCACAGTGTCATTAGTTTTGATGTGTTCTTGAATTGATACATAACGTGGATATTCGTCTATTGTAGTGGGATTCAACTGCCTTTTGCAAGGCTTTAAAGTACCCAAGTTTCGGTATAAGTTCACAGCTAACCTTTTCATGTTCACTGCAAATGGTGAATTATGATCCGTACCGTAACACCTGTCAGTATCCTCTGTGAAAATTCTGCCAAAAAAGTGTTTAAAGATTTTTACAACCTGGAGCCTAAACCTAGAAGTACCTTCTGTAATTTTCTCATGGAGGTTTTTCTATATTTTAATCGTAATTGCAACAACTGCGTGAAAAATCGATAAATCTATTCGTCCAACGCCGCCGCAGACGTAATCCACCATAACATTAAAATTAACTCACAAAAAACTGTAATCTTTACAACTCATTTTTGGTTCATTGATGTTGAGATATCGGGTTCGATGAACCACGGGCTTGGTTTGATTATGGTTTGGACCTTTGTTTGCTTTTGTTTGTCGACACTGCCATCATCTTGTGTCCATAGTTTTTCAATCAGTAATTTTTTTATTACGTTGTTGTATTTATTATCGGTGCGTTTTATTATTTTAGCAATTGTCACCCCCTTATTGAAAGGTTGTTCACCTACTTAACACTAGGAACATATAAATATTAAAAAAGTATAGATTTCTTCACTATAAGTATGTATGTAGGTACATTGTACTTATATTAAAGATATATTTATTTTATTTATTTATTTATATCTTAAATACACATAAAGAAATAAGAAGAATTTCAACCAATAGTTTGTTTCTGACCAACAGTTTGGTATTTCACCACCACACACACAATAAACACCTTTGGTTCTAGACTCTTTGTAAGATTGTAAAGGTAAATTTCTGAGGTTTTTTTTGCGTGGAGACCGCAGTATAGGACGTTCTCAGGCCAGATGGGACGACGATCTGCGAAAGACTGTTGGCAGATGCTGGATGCGGCAAGCTGAACATAGAGCACTATGCCGCTTAATAGGGGAAGCCTATGCCCAGCCGTGTACATATATAGACTGATGATGGTGATTATGACAGATAAATCTTCGGGTGGCTAGTGACTTTACAAACTTCAGCAAAGATCCGTAACTATTGAATAAGGCACCTGCATGCGATGTAGAGCAAGGCAAAGCACGATTGATTAATCAATCGAGACACGGCACGGTTGGTTCATGCAATATCCATATCCTCAGGCAGGATAGAATATAATTATCATTTCAGTTGACAGACAGATAATCTAATAGAGGTACCGAGGTACCTATACAGGTGGACATAGGCTTTTCTTAAAGATCGTCACAATTACCGGTCTTACGCTTCCCGAATCAAGCGGTTTTCTATCATTATTTGTGCTGAGTATCCCTTGCATTGATGTACAATAAATAGTAGATACATTAAAATTTCCCATACAGCAGTATGTCAGTTTCCTACAGCAGTATGCCATAAGACATAACAGGAAGTAGTTGAAGCAGACTAGTCTAGAAGTATCAAAGTCTGTAAGATGACGGTTTTTTTTTACTTATCTATCTGTCCCCATTGAAGTTTACTATTTAAGGATATTCCTAAAAATACGGTACCGTTTACGTTACGATTAACGTTTTTCTATCTTATAGTATAGGCTGCCTGCTACTGTCTGTAGGAAACGGCGGAAGATCAGCGCTACGTGTGTTCGGTTTACCAGCATACGCAGCATTCATGCTGAGCCGTTTCCTATTTCATAATTACAATCAACTTACTACAACTAGTTATAAATGCCACTTACTACCTACTTATTATTCTATATGATTGTAGTTATAAATAAAATCATTTTCTTTCTTTTCTTTCTTTCTTTGTTTACGTTTTAACGTTTCTCCTTTTACACAAGCCTTTACATGTTTTACATCAGGTAGATTTTAGAAGGCATCTAAAACTGGTTAATAAGTAGACAGCAAAATAAAGGAATTGTTGTGGCGTGTAGTGGTAAAAAAAATCAGAGTTTCATAACTCTGAATTATGTTTGTCAGTTTCACACTTCAAATTCATAAAATCGTTGATCTTACGGTGGGAACAGATGGTACCCTTGGCCTTGGTTTATGTCGTCGACCCTAAATCCTCTCCCAGGTTTCCGATCAAAGTTATGCAGACAAATTGAAAAAGTGATTTTGTTTTGGTTCTTTTCATTTTTGCCTCGCAAACACTGTGATTCAGTTGGTCTGATGCGTTGGGTTGTATAATTTAACAAAATATTGAATGTTGATGAAGTTTTTTTCACCTTTTGGTATCGAAAACTGACTCATTATTTTGTGTTAGTTCATACTGCTACTAATTCATACGTATCTAATCTACCTACATGTTTGTGAAAACCTGATGTCTCATTTAAATTGTGGTTTGCAATATCATCTACGACAAACCCAAAACACACAAACCATTGTACCACCAACCCTAGTTAAAATCTATGCTGTATAAAGGTGTAGCATGTTATTGTATTCCCTGTTATCCCAGATGATGGATAATATCTCGCTTACAGTGATTTTTATTTTTTGAATCTAACCATGATAGTTTCACAATATTTATTTCGTTCCATAACTCCCATTTTTACGCCTACGAAACCGATTATTAGTTGAACACGTTACAAAACAATTACTCATATTAGTAGTCGCTATTAGTAGTCACGCTTCGCTCTAAATCATAGGTTAATTTACATACAATACGTGCAACGTACCTGTCTGTCTGTGCGTTTCGTAAAATCGCCTCTGGTGTACTTTGGAACTAGTTTATAAATCTTGATATCTCCATCAGTATGAGTTACTTTGCATTGGGTTATTCATATTTAAAAGTTGTCATAAATATGGCAACAAGTCATAACTAAGGTAACAATTACAAATTGCTATTGAGAAAAAACAAGGTAACATTAGCAAGGTGTCATAAATAAAGCAAGAAGTCATAATAATTAAGGTAACAGTTACAAATCGCAAAGGAGACAGAAACAAGGTAACAATAGCAAGCCAGGAAACGACCAAGCGAATGCACAAAACAATAAAACGGATGCATATCCTGCGCTCTTCGAAGAACCTATTGCTCTGGAATATGAAATCTTAATAGGTTAGATTTAACATACCTAGGTACGAAATTGACATCTAATTTCCCTATCCTGATGTGCCGTCCATACCTGACGAAGGGCTGTCAATATTGGGCTATCACTCAAGATTATCGCAGTGAAAGTTGAACAGAAGAAATTTTAAACCTTAAACCCTGTGTCTCAAAATATCTGATGTATTTCAAATAATAAAAAGTAATAAAAATCCAGTGTACATTTATCGTAGACAATATTAAACATAAATATAGGCACGTTTAAGAGCTTTGTAAGCTTTTTCAAACCTAACTTCATGCAAGCTTTAGTTGAGCATTACATTTTGACGCAGATAAAGAAAGAAAAATTTTAAACCAAATCAAAATAACTGCTGCGTTCATTACAGCACGATTACTGTGTGTGGAACGGGTTCACGTCCCTTAACTCCAAACAGTTAAAGAGCATTTTTATATTAATCTATTTAACTATACGTATAAGATGTAATATTTTTTAGTAGCACGTTCAAAAGGTTTTATAAATGCCTTCTTTTTATTGCAAGCGTCTTTCTTTCTGTCTGACGATACTCGATTATGAGTTTCTACTTTCGTATCGATATCGGAAAGTGACTCACTATTGTTTTGTTAACTAACATTATACGTGTTCTTTAGTTCTTTTATAATTAAGCATTTATAGTTATGGCCTGATGACCACGTTAATGGTCCAGAACTGACAGATTTATATTTTGATATAAATGATTATTTTATTAAAAAATTATCACATTCAATAAAAGTAGGTAGCTAAATGTTTATGACTGAAAATTTTATTAAGTCTGTAAAACAATTGTGATTTCATTTGCATTGATACAATCATTAAATGTGTGTATATCGATCGATTCAAGTATCTTAGTGCTTTAAAGCACCCAAAAAAAATAAAAAATGTTGGGCAATTCACACAAAAAAAGACTTATTAAGTAGACTTACCAAGCTAGAATGACAATGTTACTCTCCTTTCAAGGGGAAAATAAAACAAAACAAGCAGCTCTCGCTAATTCCCACTGCATAACTGTGATTATAATAAAGCTAGATAAAGTCATTGTTCTCTCTGCTCCATTTACCCATTGACTGGCGTACCGTTAAAATATGCTATTCTATAAGAAAAACGAGCCAAGGTGGGGAAGTGTGCTATCATCTCTGCATAGATATTAACATCACGAAGATGCTGGACCAGTATTTTTTGCCTCTGATCCAAATGAAAGCCGATAGAATACGAGTAAATATGTATTTCAGAAATCGCGAGATTTAACTAACAAAGAAAATTACAATTAAAGATTATACAAATAAGAACTGTGTATTTATGTATATATGTACAATAAGAATAATTATTTACAATTGCAGATTGTTGCACACCTTTTCGAGTTGAGTCGGACAAACCCTTAGAATCAATTTGAATGAGAATTCCTTGTTCCATTTCGAATCCGGCTGCTAACTCGGCGCTTTCGGTTCGGATAGTAAAACTATTTATAAATTAGCAAATAAAAATACTCTACACCATGTGAAATGCCTGATTTGTAACATTGTAAAAGTTATTCCATTTACAGACAGCAGTTGTAAATACCTGACATTTCTATTGAACTCGTTTACTGAGTGAAACTTTTTGAAATAAAACTAACCTTGTCGTTAGTAAAAAGTAAGTCTTGTACCTAAAACATAGAGATGTCTCACGAAGACATGATGACTAGCCAATCCACATCGACCGACATTATTATAATGATAATTTGTTAGCGAGATATATCGTCGTAAAATTGTTGCTCCCAAGGAAGTATGTAGACATCACCAGATAGTTTGATAGATGATAAAAGTTAGCCGTTGGGGTGCGTCTGATGTCTCTCCGAGCGTGTCGGTTAGCCGTACTATCTTTTATCAGAGAGTGCATATGTATTAGCACACTTACATGTGCACTGCAATATGTTATGCACACATGGATAGTTCTCTTTCAGACTGGCCGCTGCGCTGTGGCCAAATATTCGGATACCTAGGAGGATATCATCACCATCATAATCACAATTTATACACTAATAATATAAAGAGGAATGATTTGATTGTTTGTTTGTATTGATTTAAAAAAATATTTCACCATTAAAAAGCTTACTCTTCAGGGAGTGACAGAGGCTATTTTATCCCGGAATACCCACAGGAACGGGAACTACGCGGGTGAAACCGCGAGGCGTTGCTAATTAGTTTATAAAGAAGATACGCACTGTGGCGTTGACTGGAAAATGAACACATATCATGGGACTCACGATATACATACAACCGATACAAAAACGACCACGGAGGCTTCGAGTCTCAACACGTTCAAAGCCAAAGTAAAACGCTTGCTTGTCGAGCAGATATTCTAAACCTTCAATAAGCTCACGAGCTGAAAGTAAGAAAGTAAGGGACAATTATGTTATGTTACTTATAATTTAAGATAATTGATAATACATTCCACTATATAAATGAACTGAACTGATGACTTGAAGGGCAAAGAATTCCGTACGTAGTGGAAGAAGAATCCACCGGAACACACTCGTGTCGAGGTGTGTCAAATGTGTGTCTAACACTAATGCGCAGTGCCGTTAGAGGCGCGCGCTGCGCAGGGAACGCTGTTTACTCCCAACTGGTTTCGAAAGTTTGTTTGTTTTTGGAAACTGTGGAAGGAGGACTATTGTTTCTTTGTCTTTTATCTTAACCATCATTAACTTTCGGCTCTCTGTCGAGAATATGGCCGCGATATGGCTTTGTTGAGTGCTTTTATAATGTGTCGTCAATTCGTCACACCTTACGAAATGTCTACTATGGAACTGTTTGCAGATAGATGTAGTGTTATATTATATAAATTGCTAATTGAACTTATCGATAACGTTTACTATTCCACTAGCGCAGTATTTAGCTTGTCGTAACCTGGAAATACAGAAATATATAAGTATGGTATTTCACACAGAAATATATTTTGATAAATGTATTTCAGTGTCTGGAAAATACCACGGTCATATAGCACAAAAATGTGCATTAAAATGTGGGCTTTAACTAGCAATATTTATAGTTTAGATACTTCTTATATTGACGGCATCCACAGATTACCCCCAATAGATACCGCATTACGATACATTTGTTCGGATGCTAGCGCACCAAAATTGACGGAAGGCGCGGGTTGCGGGGACTGAAACAAAGGCGTTGTGATTGGCTATTTCAAGGTCGCACTAATAATGAACTAAGGGTATACTCACCGTAGGGTTGGGAAAGTCGAACACCAAATTAGAATTCATCGATAATTAGTTTGTAAATTTCGTATTAAAAGAAAATAAACAAATAATTTTCTATAGGATCATGAATTTATACAGACATTAAAACTAATATTTTAAACCTAAGTAAATGACAAAAACACTACTACTACTTAATGAAATAAAATAAAAAAAAAATTACACATTACACAATAATGATGAGAGATCCTCTGTTTTGAATTCAATTATAAAGTAAAGAAAAGTAAATTAAAAGTTTATTTCAATAATAAAATAGCACTATTTAAAGTTAAGAGTTACAAAAGGTTATAGAAATTTTTGTTTTTATCACAGTCCCTGTAGGTGTTGTTACCCGTAGTCGAGTGACTGTCCTCCGTACTAGTTAATACAATAATACCTACCTACCGAGAGTCCCGCTCATCTACGTCATCCACCATTTTTAACGATATCGACTAGACTCGAAATAAGTGAAATTCACAACACTAGCGTAACACGTGCCTTTGCCGAAAAGGACAACGAGTACAATAACAGCAATGCGGAAAAGAGACAAGTGACCGTCCTTACGTACCATTAGCCATTATAAGCTGACCTGTTCTATAAATGATAAAATTGTAATTATTTTACTTACCGATTAAATGTTATTCCGTCCTTTTGGTAGTTTGAATTTCTTGATGATTTTCCACACCATTTCACTGCACATGAAGTCATTTTATCCAATTTTCTATCACAAAACCAATTTTCACAAGCGTTAGAGCACAGAAACGTAGGGGTCTGACACTTGGTCGAAACTGAAGCCGTACTTCGAAGCGGCGATTTACATCTGTGCATTTGCATTGATGCGTGGTGCGCGGTCGTCGTCTTTCATGCGGAATCTATTGGGGGTAATCTGTGACGGCATCAGATGACAAACAGCTCACGGGCCACTCGTTTGAAAATTGTAGTGTCAGTTTGTTACCATGAAATGTATGTATAATGAGTTTAAGCCCATATTTAAATGTACATTTTTGTGCTATGTGGTACCAGTATTGGATTTATGTAAGTAGAGCTTTAGAAGGAATTATAAAACTGTTTTTGGTTCCATTTGTAGTAGGTATCCATTTGTAATCAAGATCCTGTTTAATCCAGGTTAAGCCTGCCTTTGCCCTGCCTGTCATGCGATCAACCTAACCATAAGACTAATCAATCAAAAAAAACTTATCCAAATCCTACCAAAAACTTACAGGTTTGTTCAATAACCTTTCTACGGTTCTTGAATAAATTCGTTCCATATAACTTCAGATTTTCTGATCGTTTCGATGCAGACTTTCAATGCCACGAGGGTAACGACTCGGAAAATTGATGGGATGTGTTCCGCTTCTATGTGGCCTGCGCCTGCGTCTATTGTGCATTGAAATATGTTTTGTTTGCGTCGTCTAAGACAACTTGATTGCGGATAAGGGGGTTAACATGATTGGAGCTGACATTCTACGTTAACCTTACGGAACTCAGACGACAGACGACGAGAAGACAGATAGAGAATGTTGGTTGTCATTTTCCAAAATGTCCACTATGTTAATTTTATTGACACATGATCAAGCTCTGCATAGTTTGAATATAGATGAAGCTGAGTGTGTATGAATTGTCCAGCATTAATTGTTTTTTTATTTGTGTCATAGCATTTTGTGCTATTAATATTGCTCCTAAGGTTTCCAAGTTTTTCTGTGCGCCAAAATTGCGTCAAGCTCATCTTACCTTGTTGTTTTGCTCATACAGAACCAGATACTGTTTATACATAGTTTCCTAGTCCACGAACTATTTAAGATGCTGTATAAATCATCTAAATTAGATCTCCAAGTACATCTAATTCATCAAAGTCTAAACATGTCGCGAACGGAATACCTAGGTGAGTTTTTGTTGCTCTGGCGGTTGTTCAACTCTACTCTATTAATACTGTAATAGGCAATGCTAGATCTTGTATCCTGCTAGTCCAGTCTATATTAGATACTGTATCCTGTTCTATAATTATATATTGCTATAAAATTGATAATTTTCAACGCCTATGATTTTGCGTCATTTCACTGCACATGAAGTCATTTTATCCAATTTTCTATCACAAAACCAATTTTCACAAGCGTTAGAGCACAGAAACGTAGGGGTCTGACACTTGGTCGAAACTGAAGCCGTACTTCGAAGCGGCGATTTACATCTGTGCATTTGCATTGATGCGTGGTGCGCGGTCGTCGTCTTTCATGCGGAATCTATTGGGGGTAATCTGTGACGGCATCAGATGACAAACAGCTCACGGGCCACTCGTTTGAAAATTGTAGTGTCAGTTTGTTACCATGAAATGTATGTATAATGAGTTTAAGCCCATATTTAAATGTACATTTTTGTGCTATGTGGTACCAGTATTGGATTTATGTAAGTAGAGCTTTAGAAGGAATTATAAAACTGTTTTTGGTTCCATTTGTAGTAGGTATCCATTTGTAATCAAGATCCTGTTTAATCCAGGTTAAGCCTGCCTTTGCCCTGCCTGTCATGCGATCAACCTAACCATAAGACTAATCAATCAAAAAAAACTTATCCAAATCCTACCAAAAACTTACAGGTTTGTTCAATAACCTTTCTACGGTTCTTGAATAAATTCGTTCCATATAACTTCAGATTTTCTGATCGTTTCGATGCAGACTTTCAATGCCACGAGGGTAACGACTCGGAAAATTGATGGGATGTGTTCCGCTTCTATGTGGCCTGCGCCTGCGTCTATTGTGCATTGAAATATGTTTTGTTTGCGTCGTCTAAGACAACTTGATTGCGGATAAGGGGGTTAACATGATTGGAGCTGACATTCTACGTTAACCTTACGGAACTCAGACGACAGACGCCGAGAAGACAGATAGAGAATGTTGGTTGTCATTTTCCAAACTGTCCACTATGTTTATTTTCTTGACACATGATCAAGCTCTGCATAGTTTGAATATAGATGAAGCTGAGTGTGTATGAATTGTCCAGCATTAGTTGTTTTTTTATTTGTGTCATAGCATTTTGTGCTATTAATATTGCTCCTAAGGTTTCCAAGTTTTTCTGTGCGCCAAAATTGCGTCAAGCTCATCTTACCTTGTTGTTTTGCTCATACAGAACCAGATACTGTTTATACATAGTTTCCTAGTCCACGAACTATTTAAGATGCTGTATAAATCATCTAAATTAGATCTCCAAGTACATCTAATTCATCAAAGTCTAAACATGTCGCGAACGGAATACCTAGGTGAGTTTTTGTTGCTCTGGCGGTTGTTCAACTCTACTCTATTAATACTGTAATAGGCAATGCTAGATCTTGTATCCTGCTAGTCCAGTCTATATTAGATACTGTATCCTGTTCTATAATTATATATTGCTATAAAATTGATAATTTTCAACGCCTATGATTTTGCGTCAGTAAATATATTTACGTTGCCTATTTCATTGAATAAGCAACCAACGATTTTGTTTTCCTATATTTTTCTGAATTCAATGGCTTACAAAACTATAATGTTTATGAAATTGGGTATTTTGAAACACATTGGGTGTATCACTTCAGTCTATTCACAAATTTTAGGAAAGAAACCTGGAATATTATTTTAAGTTGAGACATAATGTATGTATACAAGTTGGGTTTGGTAGGCTAGGTACCCATTAATTTTAAATTATCAAGGTAAGTTTGATATGAATTTTAATAAGCGTCTGTATTGGGTAATACAACAGAACACCTGTTTCTACACTTTCTCCAATGTCATTTAAGTCACCGCGATCACTTTGATAACAGAGGGATATTAATATTGTGTTGAGTGTAATACATACATTCTTTTCGAAAATATCATATTTGTGTTATCGAACGACAAGTAAAAATGGAACACCCGAGGTCACTGCCTGTGAAGGTCCCAAGAAGATTCTGATCTTTTGCCCAGAGTTAGCCAACATAATGAACTAAGTTTGAGTCCAAATGCGCATAACATTTCAAAATATCAATAAAGTGGTTTTAAACCACTTTAATTACAACCTCAACTGCCTATATTTGGCCCACTGCTGGACGCAGGCCTCCTCCATACGCGCCTTATTGGCTTTTCTCATGGGGACTAATGCTGCCAAACCACCACGCTGGGCATGCGATTTGGGAATCGTCACAGAGGTATAGAGAGATGCCAATCCTGTGCGCTGAGTACAAAACCTACTGTCGCAAGGAATCTTGGTTCGGTGGTAAAAAAAAAATCTGCAGAAGGGATTGCTCCCCACCCCCGGGTGGAAGTTCCTTTGTCACCTCTTACGACACCCAGGGGAAGAGTTGGTGTTGCAAATTCTATGCCGGCAGAACACAATTTGAAATTTACGATTCACACCCAAATCACGAGACTTTAGCACCTCAAAATCAGTTATGTCCTATTCCTTCAACACCGTAACATTAGCTGGTACGTTACGTCACAAAATAGCGCAACAGTACACTGAAACCAGTCGGTAACTGGATATGTTCAGTTGCTAAGCAGAGCGTTATTGGATTGTGTATGATCCTATTTGCTTTACAAACTAGTTTCCTTAAAACCAGGTTCCTTTAAGAACATATAGAACTTTTCGGTGGCGAACAGGTTTTCAACTAATGTGTCTCTATTATCAGTTCATTTATACTAAAATGCTTTGAAAACTTGATGAGATGAACTTTGATGCGTTGACAGATGACGGAATAAGCATAGTTCAACCTTTCGGCGACGAGTAGGTAGGTACTCGTCTCTCTCTCTTTCTCTATCTATGTTCTGAGATCAGAAGGCAGATCTTCTTAGACGAACGAATTACGACGTTGTGCTTCGTCAACATCGTAATTCGTAGAACCTTTTGGCGATGAATACTAATTTCTTTTTCTATCATCACTTCATATACCAGCACTAAAATTCCTGTTCTGAGATCAGAAGAGAGGTCTTCTTCGAAAAGATGCTGGCTAGCGCGAAACGAAGGACGGACTATTTAGTGTTTCGATGAAGAAAATATTATTTAGTCATTTATTTCTTAAAGAGGTGACTAAGGGATATCTACTGGGGGCGGGCAGCAGCGCCTCCTGAAGAAATATTCTACCACCAAACTGCGATGCCCAACTCGCTTGCCCAGCGTGTGGACTATGGGTATCACGCTCCATGAGCTAATAGCCTAAGGCGCTTATCAGGGGAGGCCTGCGTCCAGCAGTGGAGCAATATAGGCTGTTGAGCTTGAGGTTGAAGTTCTTAAAGATTCGTATCGACACATGTTAGCTTTTTTAGTTAGTGGCGTAATATTCTACCACGCTTTATGTAGCGGTTATTTTTTATTGGAAACGTGAACAGCGCTCCAAGCGGGATGTTTACATAGCTTTCACAATTCATAGAAAATAAAGTTAACGCACTATCCTTCTTCATAATGGTCTGCTAACATAAAACGGCTGCTAATTAGTGTTATTTCTCAGTCAGACTTATGTCAATAGAAGAAGACAGACCAAGATTCAGCAGTGTGCTAAGTTAGCAGACCATTATGAAAAAGGGGGTATGTACAGGACACTCAGCATACAGTTCGTAGTTACTTGGTGGTAAGGTAAGGCTGTTCGTTTCGTGCAAGTCAAAACTTCGTATTTCGTGTAACAAAGTCCCTCTGAACAATCGAATAACACCTAAATTAAGACCTGCAGCACTATCGTACCAAGCATCGACGGATCAAGCCGTGTTTTGTTTTTTTTCATTGCCTTTTGTTTTAAAATTATTGCGTCTCATACTTACAGTACCTAGGTAATAACAGTAAATAGAATGGTCTAGCTAGTGCTAGTTTTCTAGCAAAAACATAACATCCTATTAATATTATAAACGCGAAAGTTTGCAAACATGTATGTATGTATGTTTGTTGCTCTTTTCCATACAGGTAGTTGGCAAAAAAGTAGCCTAGGCCTGGAATAACACATAGGCTACTTTTTATCCCATATCAAATCAGATCCCGTGGGATAGGCGTGCGGAGCCGCGGGGCGCAGCTAGTATTAAGTGCATCCGCGGAGATTTACTACATAGATGTCAATATGAAATAACTAGAAAAATTACACGATTTTCTTTTTAAAAATTGCGTGTCTTAGTGTGATTTACGTGCTGCGTGCGCAAATGCAGTGAGCTCGTCGCAACTTAGGACTGGACAGGCTCGAGATTATTTTATGCTAGGTATGCATGTATGGCTACAGTAATGCATCAGCTTTTGTTTTACATGATGTGAATATCTACCTCAACCTCTACCTCAACAGCCTGTTTTGGCCCACATAATAATGATAATGTTTAGTCTTAAGTATTTTGTGTGTAATATAAAAATGTGATATGGATTGTTTTCTGAAATAAATAATCATTTATTAATAATAATCCCTATGCTGGGCATGCGGGTTGGGGATTGCACTTGGGTGGTAGAATTGTTTGGCAGGGGGCGCTGCTATCCGCCCCCCGGTGGATATCCCTTAGTCGCCTCTTACGACACCCACGGGAAGAGATGGGGTGGTGCAAATTCTAAGCCAGCACCACACAGCTAATATATCTACACGGGCATGCTTTATATACGTAACCCTTATACTAGTTATCTTCCAGAAAACTTAAGAAGAGAGTGAGAGATGATAAAAGAGCTAGAGTACTCCAACTCGTGTAAATAGTAGAAGATCTAAGGCCCGTATTATGAAAGTCTACTCGGTTATCGAGTTATGCTTGAGTAACGGTTTTCTGTGGCACAAACGACACTCAAGTATAGACCTGTGACTGAGCAAGCTTTCATAATACGGACCTAAGAGTAGTCTCAAATAGGAGAATGCGTTTTGTTTGAAATCAAAGCGCAGCAGTTTTGTAAAGCTAGAAAACAACCGTCTGTTACGTTACGAGAGACCCATGTAACATTATACATTTCATAACTCCAAACATCTCCCAAAAAACCGAACAATGATTGGTCTCATTAAGTACTGGTTACAATTTGGAGACGCCTACGTTTGAAGAAATAATTGGCTTGACTTCTTCCGTGGGTGGAAGCTTTCAAAACTAATGGTAATAAAATCATGGGATGTTTTTTGACGGATCCAGATTAGTATCTAACAATAGCCACACCATAGGTGCTTACCTACTTGTCCTTGTGTAGTAGGTACTACTTGTTACTTGTTTCTGGGCTGGTTTCCGCAACTAGGCCGCAAGTGCTTTTTGCGTGTCGGGTGGGGGGCTGTTAATCTAATCCAACCACCCGATGTCCTCCAGGAAAGCCAGCAGCTCGCTGACGCCGGTGCATGCCTCCCTAGGTGTCCTTGGTGTCCCGAGGTAGTGTAGTCTTTGAGAAGCTACGCTATCGCACTCTACAAGCACATGCGCGGCCGTCTCCTCTGCGTTCATGCACCCTCTGCATAGGGGGCTGTCCGTGATACCCAGATTAAATACGTGTTTGTTTAGCATGCAGTGTCCTGTGACAATGCCGACAATTAGTCGGAGTTTGTTACGCTTCAGATTGTGTAGTAGGTAATTGTTGTTTGTAATTATAACAACGTTAATTTAATTCATCTAAAGTAAAGTATAGTAAAGTAAATTCATTCATTTGACACACGTAAACAATGAATCCATAGACTCCCGAACTAGTATAAACTGTATTTCAGGAGTCAGTGGTTTCTCCCATGTTATACAGGTAAGGTAAACAGAAACAATACATTTTTCGGTTCTAAAAGTCATTTGTAAAGATTAAGCCAAGACTGATTGACAGATGTACAGCGGATGTGATTTTTTACAGTTTTAGGTGGATTAGTGAGCGATATAAAATAGTTCCATTGAAAACTGCTGGGTGACTAAAACCGCCTTTTTTTGCTGACCGTTTAAATAATACCCACCTTTACAGCATTCAAAATGAAATAGGTAATATTTTTTATCGACAAAGAAAAATTACGAGTCCAATAGCTTCTAAAAATGAAATCTGACTAATTCTTATTTCTTAGTCGTCGTAGGCCTATTGGACGGTCTTTGGAAACGGGAGTTTTGGAAGACCATCACTGACGCGATGGAGTCTCGACATTACAGCTATCGTAGGAAGATCTATGGAGACCGATGGAGGCCGACTGATTTGTGGCGGCGTCGTTGTAGTATATGTTCAGCAGAGAGCATTTGTGTGATGGAGGACAAATGATTATGGTTGGATAACGTGTTCTCAATAAGGGAGACATTCTACCAAATAATTAATGACATCGTCCCTGCTCCACATTTCCATAAAGAGCCGTGTAATCATCTTCCAGTGCATCCGGTCGGAAGCTGCGCCTTGCATTGTTCTGCCCACTGCCACTGTCGTAGTGTTATGCAACTCGGTTTACGAAGGGTTACAATACAAGTGGGTTAACCATCAATCTTTCAAATGGTGTAGGTTTGTCCCATAAACTCCATGCAACAGCTCGCTAAATCTCAGTACGAAACGATAACTTCTAGCTGTTTTATTAGTGACTTATTTTTGTTTATTCGTCCGACTTGGCACAACAAAATTCGTTACTATTTTACTAGTTATAAATCTGGTATCCCCACTATTGGGTTAGGGCTGTCTTTCGCGTTTGCCAGCTTCTTTAATTCTGTGCTTTCTGCTTCTACGCCATCTTACACGCAACTTACAGAAGTCGTTTATGTATGTATCCAAAAAGGATAGACTGTGGTACACTGCACGGCCACAGAGGAGGCCAGACACAAAACGGGGCTGAAGTGTCAACCTTATCCACACCCACAGATAAGCTGAAACAAAGCTGCCAGTCACCAAAAGTCGTGCTTCGATACTTCAAGGAGCTGGGCTGGTTAGAGCCTGCTTAGACAGTGGCATAATGCACAATACATTCCTATGCGAGATGTCCGTGCAGATCTTAGTTCCCCCACTTAGAATTTGAAGTAGTTTATGATTAGAATTTTGGGCTGAGCGGGCTCTCCATTAAATTTATGATAAAAAATATCCCCCTTTAAAAAGTAACATTGCCTGATAATCTGATAAGCAAAATCAGTTTTAGAAATAATTATTGTTTATTTCCATAGGGGTTAACAATAGCGTGTAAAATGCAACCCCTTTCAAACTTTAAATCATGCGGTAAAAGTTTGACACGACCTTACTAGTTTAAAGAAGTTTCCAGCTAAATATAGGGAGTCTACCTTTGTATAATTATAAACGTATCTACTTGCGCACTAGCGTGCAGAACTCTGCCGTCTCTAAATCAAAGGTGTTTTTCAGGTCAAAGTCATTTGAAAAAGGTAAGAATAAAATTCAGCAAACGCTACAAGTTTCTTTTGAAATTAGTTGGTATTCGCAGCCAAACAACCAGAAACTACGCAAGATTGAATCTCTTCGAAAGTAATACAATAGTTCCGCTCTTATCTTCCTTTCGTGCTAAAATAGTTGCCGTAACAAATCTGACACGAACAAGCCTGTAACTTTGTATTACTAAAGCTACATGGAAAGCCTAAGAGGGTCTGATAGCGAAAGTGGCCCTGTTATCGCAACCTGTTGATAACACGCACCTTACCATGAAACTGGAAGTGTGAGAACGGAATTAGAAAAGCTTTAACAAAAAAATAGATCACAACGTAGAGATTGATAACTAGAGGTATAATATATTTCCTATTGAGATAATAATAGAAAATCACATTTATGTTTCTCTAAATGGACCTAAGCTTTTCGTTTCAATCGATATCAAAATTGATATCTATATAAACGGTCAGGTGATGCTGATCTAACATGTTAGATCAGCATCACATGACCCTGGCGCGAGTTTACCATTTAACTTCTTTAGCGGGGTTGTGCACTTTTTTGGCATGGGTCCAAAAAAGTGCACAACCCCGCTAAAGAAGTTTTCACTTGAAAATAAGAGGATGTTTTTTATCCCGTTAGATTACCTCAGGCTGGATTGAAGTCCTTGCATTCATTCGCTGCCCAGCCTCAGTTCTACTGGTGCTGGTAGTTCTATTAGGTGCACCGTGAACACCCAAATTATTAATAAAGCAAGTAATTGATAAAGCTTTTAAATACACCATGATATGTTGGACAAAATCACAGCCAGGTCAACAAGGCCCAAGCAGATTTCTACTAAAACTAATATACAAAATGGAAATCTAAACAAGTCGCGGTAAAAAGTGAAACCGTCTTGATTACCATAAAGTAAAGGATAATTACAACAATTACGCTCATCGGCGCAGGTGCAATCGTTGCATATTTACCGAGATTGCTGTAATCAGTGGACCTGCTTCAAATTTTACAGGGTTTATAGACGAGTTCACTTTCAATGCTTAAAATGTTTTCACTGTAGTGTAGAATGATGGGTTGTTTTTTAAAAGCTTTTAATTAACTTGCAATGTATGTATGTAGTTTGTTCGGGTGGAATCTTGCAAGTAAATTATAAAGCAGAAATCTTCAACCGATTGAGCTGAAATGCGTTCGGTGACGTTTCGGTTTATACCATTTATGTGACAAAACCCTACAAATTAAACGCTGTCTACCCTAAAATGAAACAGCAGTCCATCTGTCACGGAACGCTTCCTGGCTGAATTAGACTAAAATGGTTTTACGTCTCGCTCAGTTTGCGTAGTGTAGAAAGAGATGCCCTGTCGCATCAGCGCTCAGTTGTGAGGTCACCTCACAGGTTCCATCTGAAAACCAGCGCTACCTTGCATTAATGCGAGGTAGCATCAAGCTAAGGTGGAATCCTTTGACCTGCATCGTTACAGCATTATATTTTTATATTATGTACTACGCTAGTCTGTATAATTGTTACTACCTACCTACTTATACCTATCTGTTCTGTGTTGTAACTGTGTTGTTCAATAAATGTATCTGTATCTCTCTGTCTATCTCTAAATTTTGTATATTTATGTAAGTTCGGTGACAATGCAATGTTATGTTACCATTGAGATGGTCTGATGATGGGGACAGAAGGTGGTCATAGGAACTCCTAAACGAAAAGACTTAACCCCGTCGAGTTTGGTTTCGTTTGATTTGTCTTTCCAAGCACTTTAATATTTTAACTTAAAAGCTTTTCTTGTTTTTAAAAAACGTATTTTATTATTATCAACAAAACACACAGACCTAACTAACACCGAGTCTAGCTAGACAGTTAAGCTACCTGTCGATTTTTTTCAAACATATGTATATGAACAATTTGAAACAAATGAGCTGAAGAATTGTTTTAAATTGTTAATACTGGTTCTAATTTATTTCTTTTATTGTAGTTGATAGTTATTTTCATTTTCAATAAATAATGTTTATCTAAAGATCAATTTTAATTTCGATTGAAACAAAAAGCTCAGGTCGATTAAGAGAAACATAAAAGTGATTTACTATTATTATCTGAATAGGAAATATACATTATATAATATGTAGTTCTCTATCTCTACGTTCTAAATTATTAATTCTAAGTACTTATAGAATAATACACAAATATTGTAAAAAAAGTTAAAAAAGTTTCGTAAGTATGTTTCACGTCGACTTTTTTTTTTTGTATTTATTCTATGTTTGGTACCTCAGTACTTTTGACTGGGTGATTAGGTTTTGATGTTTTTTTTTTATTTGAAAGCTTGTGCTTCCCGCGTGGTCCCCTTTAAATTGGCATCCACGATAATGATAAAAAATTGAAGTCGGTTTATAGATTTTAAAACAAACCCAATTATTTTTAATAAACTCCTCTTACACTAGAACATTTAAAAGAAGCAGGTAGAGGTCAACCTTAGTCCAATCTTTTAAAGGTACCTTCTGGTATTAAGATACTCGATAAATATCATTACATTTTCAGTGTATGCTGGTTTTTCGCAGTAATTTCCTGCCTGCATGAGCCAACGCCCTGTTAAGGGCCTCGTTAGGGAGAGGAAGTATTTTTACGAGATTGGACGATTAACCTGTTAATCGTTATACTAGAACTGGATATTAATGCCTTAGGTTACATACGAGTGGGTGTGGGCTGGCGAGTACATTTTGTATTTATTTAATAAACTAGCACGGAATAAATTCAATTAAGTATTAGTCTTTCTTATAGTATATCAAAGATTTTTTCTATAAAATGAGCATACTTAAATAATACACATTTATTGTATTGTATTTGGATTATTATAAGCTGAATTTAACTTTGTTCGAACGGTAAGTTTCAGTTATTTTTCAAGTTAAGAGTGTAAGCAATTTAGGCAAGTGAAAGATACCTATATTTAGGGAATCTTAAATCCTACAAACCTGTTCGTAGGAGGGCGACCTAAAAACTATTTTCAAGACCTTAGTGTACTTAAGTACGTACATGTTTTAATGATGACTTTCCAACGTTATGGGTTTGTGAATGATCGTGAAAGTATGATTGATGATGTGTCATCATCTTGGCCATTATACAATCGCGCTATGAATGGACAATCAAACAGTCATGTGTTAATGATTTCTAACATAGCGAGCAAATGTTACCTTTTTAGTGTGTATGCTGCCGCCGGAATAGAATCTGCCAATTCTACAAATAGGTTGATTTGATTCTACAATCCAGTAGCGACATCCACAGTAAGATGCGACTTTAGTTGGTACCTTGTCACTGCCACAAAATTTCTTCATTCATCCATCCATCCAAACATTCGCATTAATAATATTCATCATCAGCATATAACAGTTCACTGCTAGATATAGGTCATTGCACCCCCAATGAACCCATTAGCGCCTTGTTTTATGGCATTACTAGCCGCGCCCCGCGATTTCGCTCGTGTTGATCCTATGAAACCGTTTATTGGTGATTTCTATCCCACGGGTAAAGATTTAGGGGATGAAAATCCTGTGTTTGATTCCAAGATTAGAAAAACCTGTATGCAAAATTTCAGCCTGATCAGTTCAGTAGTTTTGGCGTGAAGAGGTAACGAACATCCATCCACACATCCAAACTTTTGCATTTATAATATCAGGGTGACGTTAGTGTGATTTATTCTGTGCTCGCCAAGGATGAAAATTTTTAATTGTTTTAATTTAACTCCAAGTATAGTTCAGTCTTATTATATTTTATTGTTTAAGCTTTGGACCAAATCTAGGTCTTCCGCTTTCTTCATTCACGGCTACGGTCTACGATTTCTACTGCCGAATTTGAAGTCTAGGCCATCTTGGATTTATTTTATGAGCTTGAATCAGAGTGAGAGAGAGAGAGAATCCGTGAAGGATGGTAGCGCAAATGGAAACGGGAGAGTGAATTGTATACCTCATCAAGAGTCGAGCGAGCAGAAAGCTTTGAAATGAACTCCGCTTACTCATGTCTCATTTCCCGCTCATTACTCTTTCGCGGTGGAAACCCGGCTTAATCATTTAGTTAAGGATCAAATCTCTTGTCAACTTCACGGCATACCTAATTCCACCCCAACTCTTCCCGTGGGTGTCGTAAGAGGCGACTAAGGGGAATCCATCGGGGGCGGGCAGCAACGCCCCCTACAGAACCTCTACCAAAGAAAATCGAACCCCATCCCGCATGCCCAGCGTGTCGATTATTATAAACCCCACGAACCCCTCTGAGACCAGCAGTTGACCATTATAGGCTGTTAAGGCTGAGGCTGAGCTATGCCTAGTTTATCTCCAAAAATGCACTTTTTAACTGCAATTGCAACTTGCAAGTTACAACACGGTAATGTTGAGCAGTGTGCCAATTAACCACGTGGTCGCATGAGGTAGGTATGTGTGACGGACAAACAGACCGAAACAACAACTAATTATACTTGTTAAATTAAACCAAGTAGTTATTAAAACACAACGGGCGACGAAGAAAAGTTTTCACGTAAAAAATAGCAGCTATTTATGTCTACGTGAAAATGCTTATTCGTTTCTTTAATTGAACTTAGTTATACATATGTATGTAGTAAACAATTTATTAATATGTAGGGACTAGAAGGCTAAGAGGCACGGTTGGTTTGAATTTGAACCAATACTGAAAGTCCTTATGCCTATTAAGATAAAAAAAGAATGCCATAACTGTATGAGGTCAAAGCTGCCCTATAATTATAAATTTTAATAATCTTATCTAACCACGAAGCTTATCATTTACGACTTCCGAAAATGTCATCAGACCAACATCATAGTTGACCTTTACAAACTTTCTTCTGTTTAAATATTACACAACTCATGCCCTAAAAAAGAAAGAATAACCCAATTTGTTTAAATACCTACTTCGTAAATAAGGCTTAATTTTAAAGGCGTTTTTTCTTGTTTCAGGTGAGAGATACTTCCGTTAAAATGCGTTCTCGGAATCCTGCGCAAATAACTTAAAGGTAATTAAGCTTTTACATTTTGGACTGAAGCACTTGGACGAAATAAAAGGGGACACCTTTCGTCAAGGTTACGTTAAGGACATTACGCATAGTATCTACCTAATTGGCATGTTTACTGAGGGATAGATAAGTTACCAAAACCAAATCAGACCAAAGCACATTGAGTGAAAACGATGAGAACGAATCACTTTAATGAATAAATTTTATTTTTGCTATGTTACCAAAGCATGTTAGTGTTCAGCTCATAGCAAAATACGTGGGATGATAACAGATAGTATTCATTCGATAGATGCTAATAGCTACACAGATAGCGTCAGGATTCTAGGTCAAGATCATTGTAACCTCTTTGAAATTGACAACATGATTGCTGAAAGATTTATTATTGTTTACAAATATATTCAAATGCAGACAATTAATAAACACGTGTCAATTTGAAGATTAACATTCAATAGTTCTTTAGACTCAAGACTAAACTTTGTTATCCTGCCATTTTGCACAACCATAGTAACAGAATGGTGAGAATAGAATAGAGTTTGAAATAAAAGTTTGTCAACAGCAGGCAACATTACTAAGTCCCCAAAATTCCATACCATACAGCATTAGGGAATACACATATCCACACAATATCCATACCATTCTACGTCGTTACAGTATCATGCATGCCGTCACGCCCTTGCTTTGTAAAATATGGTTATTATCCCATTACGCTTTGTTCGAGCAGTCATGCAAGAAGCGAATTGGCTTGTCCTTGGCCCAGAAAATACGAATTACTAGAAAATTAATTATTGTTTTGTTGTTTCAACGTAATGAAGTAATTTGGTTAAAAGGTCTCTAATTTATTTCTTACTGTGATATCAATATGCAAAAGTATTCTATGGGCATTCATAAAGATCTTAAAGACTGAGAGCAAAACATTTAATAATATTGCATTCATAAATTAAAGTTAGAAGGAATGCAGAACGAGTCACTTAAAACCAGACCAACTGTAGTTATAAGCAAGGAATTAGATAACATATTTGAAAGGAAACATAATTATTATTTAATAGGAGATAAGCCTGTTACCCAACACAAAAGAAATACCATAGAGCATTTACCAGTATACCAACATTGCTTACCGCTTAGAAATCGTCAATTAGAAAATACTCTGAATACAGTTGATACAGAGTCATTATATAATTTACCTGTCTTGTGAAAAGGTATAACGCTTCGCTTAAACAAGGCATCTACTCCGCAAAACGAATGCGATATACAAGACTACAAACGCACAAACGTGCCGAAAAGGGATGATGTACATAATGATTTGACGGATCAACTATTGTTCAATGATCTTTTAAAATAGGTGACATATATTTTTTTAAATCTGATGCTTTTGCTCATAACAAAAAATCTTTTAATAAGTTATCAAAAGCAAATTTTATACGTATCATTCGTAGAGTCTTCTCTGGTGCGACGTTGCTCTCGAATGTTTAGTTTGTTCATACGATACATCGACATCGCTTTACGGTGTAGACATAGACACCCGAAATCAACGCATAATGTTCTGGAAAGCACGCGATGGAGTTGTAACAATACGTACAATTACCTTGATAGTGTATACGCGTGCGTTTATAATTACAGTACTTAAGCTGGATTTGACAGTTCAAGAGATCAATCAAGCTGGATTGAGTTAAGAAACTTCAGTCACGCTATCTTTGTGTCCACGTTTGTGATAGTCGTTTCTATTTTCTTTTGAACTATACTCGTAAATTGAAGTAAATTGCTTGTTGTTTATGCTGATTTTTGTTATTCAGCAAGTAAATCCTTTTTTCCCGTAGATTTGATATAAAGCATGTTTGAATTAATTGAGAGCTAAGGATTTTGTATACCCAATAAATAAATGACCTGGTCGGTATCTTTGGATTACTGTTGATTGCGAGGACATAAAAATGTTTTGAACATAGAGATATGGCTAGTACTATATAAACTCTATGGTTTTGAACTATCCTAATATCTACGATTTTTTCTATAAAGACTTCCAACTCTGAACCTATGGTAATGAGTAGTGGTTGTCGCCATTCTTCATGCAACATTTTTATTTATGTACTTGCCTATGTTGGTAGCAATTTCTGGCATGTTTCAGGCCTCACAAATAACCGACATTCGTGCAATATTATAAGAAATCTCATCAAATCCAAACACGACATCTCGATTGACTCATGCTTCGTGTCTTATTTGTGCGTCCTTGACTGTCTGGACAACAAGCACATCAAAATCCATTGATTTATGATTATATAGTCCTTATGGACACGTCGGATTCTCTATCAGGTCTCGTTTATTTGTTTGGCTCTTTATATGGTAACTGGAATGGTAGCAAAAAGCTTTTAAGATCGTATTGTGAGCCACGTGGGAGGAATATGGAATGAATTTACAACCAGTAATACCTAGGAAGTGCTCAAATTCAGTCAGGTGTAATTTTATCTTGTTTCTTTTATTTGATTATCAGAATTTTCTTTCTATTGTAGCAGAAGAGTTCTTATATTAATGAATGATTATAATAAATAATAAATAAATAATGCTGGACAATTCACACGGAATCATCTAGCTTCAAGCTAAGTAGAGCTTGTGTTATGGCTAGATGACTGAAATATAGAATACATTACATGCATGGATATTATATTACTATAGAATGCGTATACTAAAGTTATTTACAACGGGATATTTACCATGATGAGTTTTGAGCTTTCCAATATTTCGGCACAGTTTCATGCGCCATGATCATGATAAATATACCGTTGTAAATAACTTTATATAGAATGCGTATGTCTTGTATAAGGAAAATTACCACTAGACACTTTAATTTATGTAAATGATTGTCATGAGTCAAGCAAAGCTTTTTAGTAGGACCGTGTGCAGTATTATCTAATTTGTTATTACCTAAAAATGGTTTGAGTAGAATCCACTTTGTACTTGGTTTATTTTATAGCTCTTGGGCAATACTCAAATGTCAATCTCAAATTATGGCCTTTATATTGATTGGTACATAGATAAACGATGCGCTGCAACGCATAGAATTAAATATTAATTAATTACTTCAAATCACAATTTCGATATACACTTTACTTGATGACCACCATTATAAAGAATGAATGGAAATCGTATATATATATTATATATATATAATCTGTACATATACAACAAATATTGTAACGATTAAAATCATTTGACCTGCAGTCTGATATAAGACTATCAATATCCTTGACCAAGATAATTAGAGACCTACCATTGGGAAACAGGTGAGCGTAGGCTAAAAGATGAATTTGGAAAGTCTAGGTCTTATGATGCAGTAATACTTGTCTTGAATGATAATGACTTACTGACTTGAAATGTGAAGGACATAACTATATAAACAATGCTGGACATTTAGACTTGGTTACAGAACTTCATCTAGCCTCTAGCTATCAGAGCTAGTGTTATGGGTAATTACGACATAATAACTTTATAGTACTACGTGTAGATAGATATTTTATATTATAGAATATATCCGGAACTATCTGAAGTTCGTGCAAATATTGGTCTCGAGGCCCAACTAGCAACCTCCTGAGTCGTCGATACACTGACAAAAGCAAAAAGACCCTGGATTTGCTAAGCATATAAATGTAAGCGGATCAACTACGAACCTTGTTTGTGTTGGAAGAACACCAACGTTTCATCCCTTAACGAGGGACATCTTCAGGGCGAGTGCGGTTCTAGACGCGCGCGTTCCGCATCCCTTCGAGCACAAACTACGAAAGTTTCTATTGTAAAAAAATAACTGCTAAGCATAAATAAACCACTAAGTATTTTTCGCATATCTAACATGTACGAGTGCACCCATTTTTTTTGTTTTGATGTCAATGTAATACCAGCTCTTTAATCTACGACAGCTTACGCTGAGTGGAAAGCTTTATCGATGTCTCAGAGACTCTGATTCTGTAAATGTAATTGTACCTCTAAATATGTTTTTGGTTTAATTTTGACTCAAAATAAACGCTTCTCATTCTTTCACGTAAATAATAGTAGGGTATATTTATAAACTTGATGTTCAAAGTGTTTTTGTTGAGAAGTTCTGTTGACAGTAACTTCTCTACATTCGTTCTGTGATTTAAAAACTTTACCAACCTATGTACATAATATGTACCAGTACCTGAATAACTTCGTGTCAAGCCACTTGTAATGCCAGTTGTTCTATTAAAGACCTGTCAGATTAAACTTAAATAAGACCAAACATGGATTTCAGTCAGGCTAACGATATACCCTTACTTAGGTTTTCGATGGATGGTTGCCATTAAGATCTAAGTTAAGCCAACTTAGCTTGCACGTGTTAAGATACGATCAATACGAGCGAGGTGGGTGTTGCGATTAAGATAAGGGCCATTGAAGAAATAATAGAACGGATCTAAGTTATAACTTATATACAGGCTGCCACAAAATGTGTGTACTAAGCCGAAAGAGGGTGATTAAGTAATTATGGGTCCCATGAACGAGATGAGATCCGAACGAGATCCAGATGAAACTTACAAGAAGAATTGGACTCTTGTTATAGTTTATTAGGACGTAACTCTAAGGATTTAAACTATATGGCAGAGGAAATAGTTAATTTAGAAAGGGCACTTCATGATGTAACCTGTAAATATAAACAAGCCCAAAAAGATGCCAATGACAACTACCTGAAAATGTTAGAAACTGTAAGTAATGAAAGTGTATATGTTGAAGTACAGCATAGCTGCACTCAAACTAATCTTGAGTGTACCACGAACACTTTAACTGAAGATGGTGCTTCGTTCAAGGTTCACTGTGGTGCCTCTAGCAGCAACACAACTCCTACCCCCACCACGGGTCGCCCATCAGCTCGAACTGCGCCATCTCCAGTTAAGGATTTAGATCTAGACCACAATCAATATACCCGGAAGACTGTAATATACTCAGATGGGTTGGGTGCTGGCATGGGTTTAATACTAAGTGGCTTGCTGGTTCAAAATGTAGTTAACAATTGCTATCCAAATGCCAACATAAATATAATTACCGATAGCATACAGCAAGATGACTCTCTGAATAAGAGTACAACTTTAATTGTTCAGCTTGGTGAAAGTTGTGTGAAACGGTCACAGTTGATTAGGCTAGTTGAAGTACTTCTGGGAAAGGTACAGAATGGACTAGGGAAACTTATTATTTGCTCCTTCCCTTACTCAAAGTCATTGACATCTATTCAAAATGACAATGTATGTAAAAATAACATGCTGATGTACAACATGACATGTCGTCATAGTGATGTATTATTTTTTGATACTAATAAGTTTATTAGTAATACTTTTTTGAATAAGGATACAATGTACCTAAGCAAAAAAAACAAACTGAACATTGCTAAATTGTTAGCATATAATATTTTTGATCCCGTTATAAATAGTATAACGCAGTTACCTGACGAGCCTGTCTATGTAGTTAGTAGCAGTACTAATGAGGGCATTAAAGCGATTGTGTCAGTAAATACAAATTTAAACTGACCACATCGACAACGGGAAAGCAAAATTCATTTCATATAGTCCATCAGAACATACAAGGCTTACCCAGCAAAATCCTAGAATTAGAATTATTTTTGAATTATTTGAATGTAGATGTTATGTGCTTATCAGAACACTGGATTGTAAAAAATGAGTTACTGCCATTTTATAACAACTATTCTTTTGCAAGTTCCTATAAAAGAAAAGCTGCAATACGTGGTGGCTCTTTGATTATAGTTAAAAATAGTCTTAAATGTAAAAAACGGAAAGATATTGTAAACCTCACTATTGAGAGGACAATTGAACTTTCTTGTGTGGAACTGGAGCGACACATCATAGTGTGCGTGTACCGCCCTCCTGACGCAAATCAGGTAGCTTTTGAATGTACTATGGAAGAGGTTTTGCTGAAATTATTTACATGTAAAAAGGATCTCATTGTTTGTGGCGACTTCAATATAGATATTTTAGCGAATCCCCTCGCCGATAGGCTGCTTAATTTATTCAAATGCTTTAGTTTACGACATCTTTTTCATGATCCTACTAGGGTAACCCTCACATCTGCCACTTGTTTAGATAATATTTATTGCAGTCTATCTCCAACCAACAAAACAGTAATCAAACATTTCAAATCAGACCACTATGGTCAGAGTGTTAATTTTAGTTATAATCATAACGATAAAAACAATGTTGAGAAATATACCTACAGGCCTATTACAGAGAGCCGTATTAAGAACTTTCAAAGTCAAGTGGAACTAGCAGTAGCCAATATATCTTGCTCCGATAACCCTAATGATCTTTTTGCCAAACTTTTAAGTGTTATAAACAAAGAACACAGCGAAGTATTTAAACATAAAACATGCATAGTTAGGGACAGGGTCGGATTTACTGATTGGGCCACTCCCGGTATTTATAGAAGTAGGAATAGACTATATGATCTTTATGGTGCTAGAGAAGCTATGTTAAATAATCCTGCGTTTCTTTCGTATTTAACAAACTACTCAAAAACATTTAAAAAAGTCTGTAACACAGCGAAATGCCTGTTTTTGAGGAAAAAAATTTTAAACTCATCAGATAAAATCAAAGCAACATGGAGACTTATAAATAACGAAACTTGTAAAACAAAATCACGAAAAAGAGAAATAAGGTTAAAAATTAATAATTCAATACTGATACAAGATAAAGATATTGCCGATGCTTTTGATTCATTCTTTTCTGACATTCCTAAAGTTGTTACCCGGTCTCTAAACTCTTCACCTTCAATCGCGGTTAAATTATTAGAATCATCTGTAGATAAATGTACCCAGGTTTTTATATTTAGTCATGTAAACGCTAATTATATTGTGAAAACATTCAAGTCTATTAATATCAAAAATACTGAGGATCTTTGGGGTATTTCAACCAAAGTACTGAGTTCTATTATTAAGGAAGTTGCTCCATACTTGGCCTACATTTTCAATAGTTGTGTTGATGCAGGAGTCTTCCCTGATCTCATGAAATATAGTAAACTGGTTCCTCTTTATAAATCTGGTAGCCACACTGATCCGGCCAATTACAGGCCAATTTCAATACTTCCTGCAATGAGTAAAGTTTTTGAAAAAATTATTCTTACACAGTTGTCCTCTCACTTCAACCTCAATAGGTTGTTACATAAAAATCAATTTGGCTTCACCAAGGGTAGATCGACAACTGATGCTGGTACAGTTCTATTAAAGCACATATTGGATGCATGGGATAAAGCGAAAAACGCTATTGGTGTATTTTGTGACCTTTCTAAAGCTTTTGATTGCGTGGATCATGGTACATTAATAAATAAACTAAGACATTATGGAATTAAAAACAAGGCACTGGACCTTATGCAATCATATTTATCTGATAGAGTCCAAAAAGTAGATATTGGTAAAGAAAGATCTAGGGGATCAAAAATCGATTTAGGAGTCCCGCAAGGATCAATATTGGGTCCTTTTCTATTTTTAGTATATGTAAATGATCTCCCATTTCTAGCAAAAGATCTCTGTGATATAGTCTTATTTGCTGATGATACTTCATTGATTTTTAAAGTTGACAGAAATAAACATAATTATGACGATGTAAATAAATCTCTTTCACAAATACTAGATTGGTTCACCGCCAATAACCTCATACTCAATGCTTCAAAAACCAAATGCATAAAATTCATGTTACCAAATGTAAGAGAGCTCCCAACTAAGATAATGCTAAAGGATGAGATTGTTCACCTTGTAGACTCAACTGTTTTCCTAGGGTTACATATTGATTCCTCTCTTCAATGGAGACCGCAAATTGATGCTCTCGCAAACAGACTTAGTTCAGCAGCGTATGCGGTTCGAACAATTAGATATATTACCGATGAAGATACAGCTAGGTTAGTTTACTTCAGTTACTTCCATAGTGTTATGTCTTATGGTATTTTGCTTTAGGGACAGGCAGCTGACATCCAGACTATCTTTGTTATTCAGAAAAGGGCGGTACGCGCTATTTATAAATTAAATCCACGAGACTCGTTAAGGGAATTATTTAAAGAAATAAATATTTTAACAGTAATATCGCAATATATCTATGAAAATCTAATGTATACACACAAAAACAGAGATAACTTTATGAAAAGGTGTGATGTTCACAATAAAAATACAAGAAACAAGAACAAATTACACATCCCATCATATAGATTACGAAAGGTAGGCAAATCATTTGTGGGCAATTGCGTAAGATTCTATAATAAGCTTCCATCTGAAGCAACTAAACTCCCTATTCGTAAATTTAAACTGTACATAAAACGAAATCTTAACAAGAAAGCCTATTACTCCGTAGATGACTACGTCAATGATGTTAATGCTTGGCCGGATGTCGCCCAGTTCCACACAGACAATAGTATGTAAGACCAGTTAGACTAAGTTATCCTAAGATTGTATTAGTTGATAAGCGATAAACTTGCTAGTGGTTTCTTTTTCACTTCTTCCGCTAGTGGACAAAAAATTGAAGTGAATCAGAGTCAATTGCACCTTATTTCTTGTTTGATAGTAATAACTATTTATCAAGCTGTTTATATAGTAAAAATTTGACTTGTCTAAGTACTTATTTTGTAAGTCTAAAGAAATAAACGATTTGACTTTGACTTTGACTTTGACTTTGAACTTTTGTTCCAGAAATTTTGGAATTCTGATTTTTTCAACTTAGGCCCGTATTATGATAGCTTCCTCAGTCATCGACATATGCTTGAGCAACGCTTTTCTATAGCATAAACGTCACTCAAGCATAGCTCTATGACTGAGAAAGCTTTCATAATACGGGCCTTAGAGTCGGAGTCAGACTTAAATCGTTTGTTTCTTTAGATTTACAAAATAAGCACGTAGACAAGTATAACTTTTACTATATAAACAGCTTGATAAATAATAATTACTATCAAGTAAGAAAAAAGGTGCAATTTATTCTAATTCACTGAAATTTTTTGTCCACTAGCGGAAGAATTTACTTTTTTCGAAAAAAAACTTGTCTTTTTATATTGGTGTTCTTTTACGAGTATTTATGAAATTACGTTGTTATTATAAATTTTGCATGCAGGTAATTCTAATACTGGAATAAAACATAGGCTACTTTTTATCCCATAAATCTGTTCCCGTGGGATGAAAATCACCTTTTAATGTTTTTATAGGAACACCGCGTGCGAAGCCGCGGGGCGCAGCTAGTTTAAAATAAATTACATGAAAAGTCCTGACAAATCTCTGTTTTTGTTCATAATCTAAATTTCTTTAAAAATACATTTTTTAAACCATTTAAAAATATCGCACAAGAAAATATCCTTATTCACAAAGTGATCCTCTCATGGTCCAGAATCACCCCTTTTCGGCTTAGTACACATGTAATGTGGCACCCTGTATAAGTTAAGTAGCTGTCTAAGATCTTATTAGAGTAAGTGAGTAACGTGAGAATCAAGCCTGGGTTATGGATCGTGCTTGTTTCCACGGCTGTGTTAGGTTCTTTAAAAACAATAACGCATTTAGGTTGCTGCCGTGGTTGCTGCGATTCTGCAGCGCCTCAGGTATGATCGGCTGGCACCTACTCCTAAAAAAAATAAATAAATGATAATAATTTTGGATAATTCACACAACATTATCTAGCCCCAAGCTAAGCAGAACTTGTGTTATTGTTTAAAGTTCAAAAGTCATAAAGAACATAAGTCATAAAGATGTGATAAAGCACAACATCCACCCAAGCATGCAATGTCAGTAGTTTTCGAATAAATTACATATCAAATAAAAATAGATTATCAATCAGATTACATAAAATACTAAAGTGAAAAAATGTAGGTCTACTAAATATGATCTCTGACGTATCAGCTTATTCGGAAGACTAAATCCCAGTTTGATATAAAGTACCCCTCGGGCATAAATTTCACTATCAAAATAGACTAAATTGGATCCAAAAAAACCATATATTTATTTTATTTTTTAATATGTTTTTAAATATTATTTTGTTTGCCTGATTCCATAAAAATATGACATTGTTTTTTTATATTATTATCTTCACGCGTGTCGTAAGTTTTTTTATTGGATTATGTTTATTAATAGCATTAAGATTTGCTGCTATTTTTATTATATGAATTATATAATCCTTAAAAACGTTGGCCAAAAGGTATAAAAAATATTTAAATAGAATTTTATATATATCATCGATATAATCATCAATAATTTATAGACGCTCAATAAATCGAAAGCGTGTAACGTTCCAGAATGCTGAGCCAAAAATGGTGATGTTTACTTCGGGCATGAAAGCGGTCCGATGTCCCCAATGCTTTGTTATAATAAAATATGCATAACCTGACTCTAAATATGCAATTATTGTTGCGTATGGCCACACACGTAATAATACTCGTTTGCATAGAAACGCAACTCACGTTGGGCTTCAAACTCTAAAAATAATTTCAGTCTTTTTAAACCTAAACGACTTATTTATCTTCCATGACTTACTAAGATTAATGTAATACCTTGGTGTTTTATTAAGAGTATAGGTACTATATTTTTGTAAACAAAACCAAAAACATTGTATAACTTTAATCTTAGTATGTATTTTGTTGACAAGAGAATAGTATACTTAGTTAGTTTTTAAGCTTTTCTATTGTATTGTTTCTTTTAATAAGTGTGCAATAAAGAATTTTCTATCTATCTATACTCCTGTAAACAAATAACCAAGGCATTACTTTAATCTTAGTTAGTTATAGAAAATAAATAAGTCGTGTTGGTTGTAAAAGAAGACTTTGTTTACAAGAGTATAGGTACACTGCTAAACAAAATACCAATACCTTAACGTGATAAGAAAATTAGCTATTGTGTAACTTTTTCATAATGATTCAGTTCTTTTCGTACCAACGTAATTCACGCACGAAAGTGCTTAGCTCACTGATGCCACCAACAGGGCCAAACGCGACGAGATTTTGTCATAACGACCAACTCTTGGTAAAAACTTTTCTACTATATTGTTGAAAAGTGTATATATAATAATAATAATAATATAATGCTGGACAATTCACACAGCATTATCTAGCCCCAAGCTAAGCAGAGCTTGTGTTATGGGTACTAGATAACTGATATACATAATACAATACACTAATATAGTTGGTTGGTATCGGTCGGTCATAATCATCATCATTCGTAACCCAACTTCACCCACTGTTGGGTAGGTCCTAGATATAGGTAGGCCTACAAACATTTGTTTTTTTTTTTTTATCATAAATAGTCCTTCGTTTGACCGCAATCTCACAATTCTCACATGATGGAAAGCGAAGATGCGGCCGACGATGTATCACGAAGGTCTAGAAGATGGCTACTCCGGACCACATTCCGAAACACAACTGAGTTGCTTCACGGACTGGCCCAGTCCGGAGGGTGGTGACAAGCCACGGCCGAAGCCTACCACCAGAGGGTATCGCTCTTATAGCACCACCCAGAGGACACGTGTAGGGTATCAGAGGGTCAACACCTACGGACGTGAGCGATACTGTCCCCCAAAACCACCTGTGTGTTGTGCCACTCCACATGGTACTGCGCTAACCCCATCCGGCTTCGCCCTGTGATGTTAGAAATTTCGTCTGCCCATCTCGGTGCTCGGCGGTAGTCACGCCAGTTTTTGAGTTTCACTTCTACCTTTAGGTCCACCAAACAATAACTAGCTCACCTTTTAAGTGCTACAGTTGTACAGAATATTGATCTTCGATTAGAAACTAATCGGTCCGATACCATCTACACTTCATACGTGATAGCTGTGATGTAATAGGTTTATTAATAGCTTTTACTTTTATAGCTTCCTGCTTATAAATTGTTTTTTCTTCTCTGAATTTTGTATTGTCATGCAAGTAAATGCTTATTGGGTTCTGTTTAGATACTTGCGATTGTTAGGTAATATCGGCAGTTTGAAAGTTGTCTTCCTCAAATTTTGTTGCGGTACAAATAACTTGTTTATTATTTGACCATTTGTTTGATTGTAAACGCCTAAGAGGTAACATAATTAGGTGCAGGTTAGGTATTCAAATAATAAACAAGGCCCTTGTGCTGCACTATAAATTTTCTAAGGGATTGGTGTATAGCCTTTAGTTTTCTAGCTGCTTAGAATACTTTGGCCATACCTTGAAATTATTCTCGAGAACGACTAATAAAAAACATCCTTCTGGGCAGCTCAGACTTCAGTGGTAATTTTAAAAAATGTGTTACATTGTGTCAACGTCTTTCTCAAGATCCTCGGCCCTGCTCATAAAATATATTGTCATCTGGTCGAGCCCGTCCAAGCTAGGGCACTCCCTAGCGATTGATGATGATGCTTCCAAACCGATTTCGGCTACGGCGACTGTATGTCTGGTCAGGCATTTTAACTTAAGACATACACAGACCGAACCACGGTCTGTGCGTTGCTTTGTCTATATTCAAACCCAGATATCATAGAAGATGCATCTATAGGCTATAGCAGCTATAGTGACTTCAGGAAATGGTTACTTTTCCCACGTGGTCCGTCATGGGCGGACAGCTACTACCTCTTCAATTACCTGTGGCTGTACTAACTAACTTGTTTGCGGTTGTGGTTTCAATAGAACTTCCCACATTTTTACAGTAAAAGCTATCCCTATTTAATTGAAGAGAAATGCGCTGTATTCATAAAAGTAAAAAGTGTATTGTGTGAAAACAAAAGAATTATTATAATTGCGGATGCCCATGTGCAAGAATAGAAGGTCAAATAAATTTTCTCGCAAATATGTATCTACAGAATTTAAAACAGTTACTGACCGAACTTCATCATTATGCTCAGCCGAATTATACGAAAAGCTTCATATAGGGTTCCATGATCACGCCAGATTATAATAATTTGGACTGTAGTGGACATTTCGCAGCTTTTATAGCCGAATCCATTGACATCTCGAGCTATTATAACCGAATCTATTGACACCCCGCGAATCGTCGATCAATGTCGCAACTGGTTGCCCAACTCTTCTGTCCATCCTCGATTGGTGCCATCTGTCTTCACGACACTATGTTATGTATCCCGTCTTGTCTGATCGTAATCTTACTAAATATTAACTTTTATTATCAAAGTCACACTGTGAACATCCAACGTGACGACTGTGTGAATCTATTCATTAGAAAATTGATACGATAACATTCAACTCATCACGCATCGCCTTTCACCGGGTCCCGTCACGTGGCGTTCAATAGTGTGGGTCCTATTAGACTCCCCCTCATGTTTTTGTGCACCAAGTAGTATAGCTACTCCAATCCAAGGTTTTGATAAAACTGAAGCAGTCAAAACAATTCTAAAACTAGGCCATTCAATACCCCAAAAAGCCTTGGAATAATTATCATCTTTCACTATAGTCTTAAACGAGTCACGATCGAGTTACATAAAGACCTCCACAGCAGCATCCTATTCAGCTGTTCATGGTCCGTTGACAACGCTGCACAATGAAGGATGGTACCTCGGGGAGCCTTGGCCGACTGAATAAAAAACCTTTTGTGCGTTTCTGTTATTTACCTTGCTGTAATTTATTTAGTACATCTATTAAGTTCCGTTTTGTTGTTTTGTTTTTTTAGGCAGAATAACAGCGCCCTCTGTTCACAACTGCTCATTATGCATGACTACAGACAATCTGATCTGATCATATTTTAGTATTTTAATTTTTTTTACTCTCCCCTACATGTTTTGTTCGCATGAATCTCTGTATGCACATAATTTGTGAAATGATCAAGTTCTAAACCTATATTTTATAAGTCTTGTATATTATGTGATTATTTTATGTTTTGTGCGTCTAAAAATAAATAAATAAATTATCCTGAGCCTAGGCCCATTTGCTACTGCAGCACATATGGGTTACCTATTTCCTTCCTTCTTATTAACCGACTTCAAAAAAAGAAGGAGGTTATCAATTGACTGTTTTTTTTATGTTTATTATTACCTCAGAACTTTTTACTGGGTGGTCCGATTCTCATAATTCTTTTTTTATATGAAAGCTGGTGCTTCCTGTGTGGTCGCATTGTAATTTCGTTCAGTTATGACAACGGGATCCATGGAAATTCATGAAAAATTTTTAAAAATTGGAGTCGGTTCATAGTTTTTTAAAACAAAATTAATATTCCCACATACTGTTAACATTGTTTGTTGAATGTAACCACTGTATGTTATTAATTGTATAATTTAACATTAATAATTTTATTTTTAATGTGTTCTGTAAATGTGTATATGGTGGCAAATATTATATGTCTATGTATAATTTAGCAACTAGAAAATCATTCGCTAACCTCATACTTATGAAATGCTTATTTCCTTCTGTCGAGTATTTGAGACCAATTTGCTTCCTTTATCCATTTAGATAGATCTTAACTTAGTTTAACCAAGTTCTACATCTCAAGTTCTTATGTTCTAGTTACGGTTCCAGTATCTCTGAAATTCTGTGTCTTGCAATATCATTTCTAATCATATTTGCAGAAGCATTATGGTTTTGCTGTGTTACTGAGATAACCTAATATCTGCATGTGCGCAAACATTCAGCCGCATAGGACATGTAAACATTGCCTAAGTGGTTCATTAAACTATGTATTTGGGTTGGGTGCGGGCTTTATCAGTCTTACGAAATCATGTGTGGTATTATCATTTATCAAGACATTGCAAACCTGCTATACGACTTTGGTTAGGAGCTCAACTTTGGAGCTCGATTCCATTTATTCCCAATTACTCGCAGTCAGAAAATTTTATATCGATCAAAGGTAAACCTTACATTACATTATGTATGGTAACGTTGAGATTCGAATTTCTGCTCAGAAGTCTCAGAGGATTGTTATCGATTTGCCTCACTAAAGTTTTCTCAAACATTCTTGCTCATTTATATTCTATTACTAGCTGCGCACCTCGGCTTCGCACGCGTTGTTCCTATGGAAACATTAAAAGGTGATTTTCATCCCACGGGAACTGGTTTATGGGATAAAAAGCATAAAAAGCCTATGTTTGATTCCAGTATTAGAATTACCTGTTTGCAAATTTTTTGCCAGATTTGTCCAGTAGTTTTGGCGTGAAGAAGTAACAAACATCCATCCATCCATCCATCCATACATACATCCATACCAACTTTCGCATTTATAATTAGTGTGATGTGATTGCCTCGCAGATTCGATACCTACTAATCTTTTTATACGGGCCAACTGCCTTTGAGTCGGTAATTGACACACATTTTTTATCTCTATAGAAACTGTTACATCTTTTTTAGGCTCATTGTAAATATTGAATGTCATTGTTAAACTGTTATACTCTTCAAGAACAAGATTCACCTTAACTCTTTATCTCCAATCTATCATTTTCCGAAGTAGCATCATTGAGCAGGACTATGCCATACACCTTCTATGCAAATAAACTTGAACATTATGCCACTAATATCGTATTCGTGTCGCGTAATCCTATTGATTCGATTAAAACCTCATTCATTGGTTCTGTGAATCACGACAGGGGTTAGCTACTCAATGCCATCGGTGTCACATTATCGTCTTGTCTAAAGCATCAGCGCAAGCGTGGTAAAGAATAGCAAAAGCTGCATTAATTCAATCTTTTGCTCGTTTGCCTTTCACAGCCGATTATTGGTACGCTAATTAGCTGGTCAGTGATTAAATGATTTGTCAAATAGCTTTTTATCTAGCCAAATTGAAGTTGGAAATAGGTCTGATCATTGATTAGTTAAATAAAGAGATGATCAGCGTATAATCGCTCGGCTATCAGCTTGACAAAGGAAAAACACTTCCTTTCCTCTACATTTAATAAAGAAAAATTACCATGATATTTAATTTTGTTCACTCACTGCTTTTTGAGTACCAAAAGTCATTTTCGTGCCAGAGAGATGAAACGGTAGGTATTATCCGGTATTATCCTGTTGAATAGACCAATTTTGTTACAGAAAAAAAACAATTAGCAACCGAGCTTCTGTCAACAATATTTTGTTGTATTATATGTAAGAATATGTGTGCCACAGCGTGCATTGAGCCTTAGCATATCAAGCCCAGTTTTATGATGCTACCACTGCGTTTTGATTCATCGAACATGATCCATTGTTTTCGAGGGTTTCGAAATGACATTCCGTTAATACCTATGTTGGTCAGACATCATTATCATTATTTCCAGATTGCATTTATTCACGTGTTTACAGCCAATTTATCACTTGTATGTAATGCGAGCAGAATTCTCGTTATCTGCATTGATTACTTTTATCAAGTACCTGGGTGGGTAGGGTACCTCCATGAAAGGGATCGTAAAAAGTATCTTGAAAGTGGCTTCATTACTACTTTCATATATGTATGCATAAGACAACTTACACAACATGCTGCATAATATATATTTTTTTAATTATTTTGTATTTGCCTTTTCTCTAAAACTGCGTTTTTTAACTATTATTTTGCATTTACACTGTTCCTAAATAAAACAATTAGTATTTTGCAACTAGTATTTACATGTGTGCGATTTAATATAATTTTCAAAAATTTATTTATATGAAATTTTTTCGTCCGTATATGTGAGTTCAGTGTTGTTCTTAATTTCTTTTTTATGATATTTATTATGTACATAATGTAACAACATAGTTGTAAATTGCTGTAATCTTACGTATATATGATTTTTTCAAATAACCTAACTACTTTATTAGCAGTTTTTCCTCTTTTTCAGGTAAATTCTCACCTCTTGCGCTGCTATGTAGGCAACAAGGTATTGGCAGGTACTTGTAACAAGTTACTTTTATTACTTTCTTTCGTTAAAAAAAAATGTTTGATCATGATCATACTATGGAAAATATTGTACGTTGAGTGGTCCTCTTGACATACAGTATTACATTTTTTTTATAGACAAGAACTGACTTTTATTGAGTGAACATACAGTATTACATACTTTATGGTAGATGGCGCTACTAGTTGGTATTAAGTGATATTGTCGATACAAAATACACATAAAATAACACTAGCAACTGGCGGTTTAGACAAATTGCTTAATGCAGATGCAATTTTGTCATCACAGTCACTTGCTAGTTGTGTTGTACAGTTTTACTGCCCACGAGGTTATGTCTGATGATAACGACCTCTAATGATAGAATTGGTCCAATAAACAGATGATATACGCAACATTTTCTTACATCCCCAATTTTATTAACCATGACATTAAAAATCAATTTGACAACATCGCTGTATTTCTCAAAATGCCTTGCTGCGACAGCGAGGTATAGCGGAATTTATAGTTTCACTTTTATCCAGTGGTTGAACACAATGGCTTATGATGGCACAGTGTGGTTCTGAACTGAGACAGCCAGTTGTTAGGTAAATAATATTGGTTAGGTAATTTACGAGAGCAGTAGACCTTGCTTTCTTATTGTCATGAGCGAAGCGGGAAGCGACTTAGTATTCATCAATCTAGAGATACTAGCAAGGAGAGAGAAGAAGGTCATCAATTGAAAGGCCTGGAATCACACTAATATTATAAATGCGAAAGTATATGGATGGATGGATGGATGGATGTTTGTTAGTTTGTTACCTCTTCACGCCAAAGCTACAGAACAGATCGGGCTGAAATTATTATTATTATTACATAGGCTTTTTATCCCATAAATCAGTTCCCGTGGAATATAAATCACCTTTAAACGTTTCCATAGAATCAACGTGTGCGAAGCCGCGGGGCGCAGCTAGTTTATCAATAAAATTGAACAAACTAACTTTTGAATCATTTTAATCTTCACATAACTCATGGCTAGTTATTGTTATTTTTTGTTTACTATTTTAATGAGGTGTTACTATTTTAATTTAACTACATATTTTAACAATATGTCATTAGTGGACTAGAAATTGCACGTCGCTAGTCGAAATACATTGCTGTATTTCTTTAGACGATATAAATAACAACTGTGTACTGTACTCACATGTGTTTCAAGTTCAAGCCATAAATGATTACTCTATGAATACTTTGAAGTTAAAAGAACTGCCTCTCATTATTACTAGTGTACTCTGCGGTAAAGCCAAGTTGTTTTCTCTGTCCGCGGATCTTTAGTTTGCAAAGGTCAATGTTGATCACTTTGTGTGTAGACGCTCACCACCAAGCCTCACAAAGGCGGAACCACACTTTCCCTACACACAGTGTTCTATAACGTTGACACAGGTAAACAACACTTGTGTTTTATCGACTCTTTTTCTTCTTTATGGCGCTTTTTGTCGCTTTACTTAGGTACGTGTTATGTTAATGCATTTTGTTAAAGTATTGTACTTAAGAGTGTGCAGTAACGCCGCTACAAGATGGATTTCGAGCGGGATGACAAGATATGGTTTTCACGCGAGTGAGAAGTACAGACCAGAGACGTGCACCGAATATTATATGTCGCCAAAACTGTTTTTACCTTATTACAAGTTAATGAAACAACCAATCGAAAAATTAAAAGAAATAAGTAAATAAATACTTCTAGGTTTCCTAGCAAAACAAAAACTGAACAAAATGTGTGTTATTCCTGACATAAATACCGAAATGTGTGCAAAACATCTATTTTTCAAAAACTAAACTATTAGGGAAAACTTTCACCAATCGTGTTTTAAAGAGTCAGAGTCAGAGTCAAATCGTTTATTTCTTTAGACTTACAAAATAAGTACTTAGACAAGTCAAATTTTTACTATTTAAACAGCTTGATAAATAGTTATTACTATCAAACAAGAAATAAGGTGCAATTGACTCTAATTCACTTCAATTTTTTGTCCACTAGCGGAATAAGTGAAAAAGAAACCACTAGCAAGTTTATCGCTTATCAACTAATACAATCTTAGGATAACTAAGTCTAACTGGTCTTACTTACTATTGTCTGTGTGGAACTGGGCTACATCCGGCCAAGCATTAACATCATTGACGTAGTCAAAACTAGGTTGCTTATGGCACACTCTTAATAATAACTCTCTTCTCGTCATTTGATACATTATTTTACGTATTACTGTTTTCCTATTATTTTTATTACTGTTTTCCCTATTACTGTTATCTCAGTGGCCTGCCTCAGTTGCCGACCTATTTAGCATACGTTTCTCACGTAAACTTAGTCCAGCACCGTTGCGTGGCGTATCATGCAATGCAAATACCACATCACCACTCATGTATTTACAATGAGCTTTCTGATTCATAGAATTAGGTAGCCATGGCGTTAAGGAGGGTATTTTTGATTCAAGCGATTCAAACTTCTTAGCGTATTCGGTGAATTACAACCGCAGATAGATATCGTACGGTAGTTATACCTAGGTACTCATGATGAACTATAATAGGTGGAGAGCCACCTATAGTTCATCATACATCTTTCAAGCGAAGTTTTTGATTTTCCAAGTCTCGCTCCAATAACATTAATTATATCTGAACTGGCGACCCATCCCGGCTTCGCACGGGTGCAGTGCAATGCTGATATTTACACATATAAAACCTTCCTTGAATTACTATCTATTTAAAAAAACCCCATCTAAATCCGGTTTTAATGATCTAAGCTTACTGACAGACAGCGGGAAACGACTTTGTTTTATACTATGTAGTGATAATGAGTTTGTAAACTTTAATATGATTAACTTAAATTTAGGTTAAATCTATAGCTAATCCATGTATCAAGACATTTTTACGCAAAACTGTTTAATTTAAATAGATACAAAGAAGGGTTATAAAGAGTTAAATTGAACTAAATAGTCAAAGTAATTAATCAGGATCGTGACCATGTGATGTTAATTTGATAGCTCTCGGTCGTGATTTAAAGATTCATTATCACTTTGGTTTTGTTTTAATCAGTAACGGAAATGGCACTCTTTGAAGAAGGTATGGAAAGTCTAGCGAAGAATGTAGACTTTGTCCTACAAATAATTAACTTACTTTATTTTAAAACTTTTAAATAAAGTAAGTTTACTTTATTTTGTGCGTATGATGGGCAAACGTTAGAGCCTAAATGCAATTTCGGATTACAATCTATGTTGTTGTTATCGATAGCGATTAGTCTTTTAATTTGAAACTTTTATAAACTATACTCAATATAGAGGAATTAAAGTAACTAACAGACCATATCTATACTAATATTTGAAAGAGGATTGATTTGATTGTTTGTTTGTATGTATGGAATAGGCTCCGAAACTACTAGACCAATATAAAAAAATATTTCATGATTAAAAAGCTTACTTTTCAGGGAGTGACATAGGCTATCTTATTTCGAAATTCCCACGGGAACGGTAACAACAGGGAATTGTCCTTTTGTGAATGGTATGTTGTTATTTACAAATTATGGAATGTCAGATATGGTTTAGGCGCAACCTTAACTGACATTTCATAATTTGTAAACCGAAAATACAATCCATAAAGCCCCAAAGTTCCAAGAAAGTCCATATACATAGACACATCCAGAATGACAATACGAATGAAAGTGCCTTCACTGCGGTTATAAATTACTTCGAGTCTAATAAAGGAGCTGCTTCATATTCTGTGTAAGCCGGAAATGTCTACTTCTACGCAGAATAGACAAATAAGACGTTTTGTTTTGTTGTTGTTATGTAAGCAAAGCTAGAGTATACAGTCGATCCTTTTTCATCTAGGTTTCTTCCGGGAACTATATAATGTGCTTAAGCAAAAGTCAACATTTGCTGATTAGTCAAGAAAATATGTAGGAAATGCTAAAGTGCGTTTATCAATATAGAAAGCAAAAACTAAAAGAAGAAACATACATGGTAGACAATGCACATTTGCACGTTCTAGCCCCTCATTTTCCAGACATAATATATAATGATACTAATTCAAAACATTTTATCCACGTATGGGTACAATTACACATTTACACAAGGTTAAAATTATACAAGAAGTACTGTTTAAATTCCTTGGCCAACTTCAAACAATTAAAAAATTGCACATCTAACTGTTGCTTCCAGATGATATTGCAGTCAAGTATGAGTAATAATTATGAAGCCTTATCTTAAATAGGTGGTTTAATTAAGTTTATATATAAACTTAAGTACAGAATATAGCTCAAAGTTTCATAAGACCTAGCAAGACATCGAATTTATAGCACCCAACGTAGCTCTCCTTAGACAATGGGCTACTTATGTTCAGCGTACTTTGCAATTGTTTTCTATATGTGAATCGCAAAACCATTGAACGGTGCCGAAGCGTTTAGGTGCCTCTAATTATATACACGAGTATAAGTTTTTCTTTGTATAAATGTGAGAAATGAAGGTATGATTTTATTTCCGGGAGCATTGTATAAAGTTGTATAAAAAGTATGTAGATTGCTTTATCTGTATTTAAATTCATTGTATCGTTTGCTTCCTATGCATTCTCCATTTTTGAAATAATTATTATATCTAACTTTTAGCGACTAGATAAAAAGCAGTCGCTAAAAGTTAGACAATTTTTTTAAATTAAGTTTAATATTGGTATGTTATGGAGTTATGTATTGCAAGTATTTGTTGTCTTATTTTTATATTCAAATAGATTTCCGTCATTATTATTATTTAATATCCAGTCCATCCTAAGTTTGTCTGAAAGAGATCACTCATAATGATATGGTCACCCTTTATATTTTTTCCCTTTTCATCTAGTCTTATCATCATCATCCATGTCCTATTTATCCTACTGCTAGGTGTCTATTGGCTAACGTTTATTTGTGTAAAAAAACAACCTATTTACATATAGTAGAAAACCGTTTGTTTCTGCAAACTTGTGTAATATTGTCCATGTATAGGCAGTTTCATTGTGCAAGTTTTGAATATTTAGTACGAATCATTCAAGCAGTGTTGTTGTATAATTATGAGTGAGACCTGTCTTTGTTACCTAAATACAAATTATGTTACGCTAACGCAACTAACTCTTGCTTTGGCTCGACGACACTAAAAAGTGTATAATTTTCTATACATTGGTGTCTATTCAGTTGTTGCCAAAACTGGACTAAACTAATCTGACCCTTCCCCATCCCATCCTTATTATTTAGATCGTTATGACAAGGACAGCGACATTTTTAGTACTGTCGAATTAGTTTAGTTTAGTTTTGGCGACATCTTAACATACACCATTGTCTGACAATGCCTATGTATGGGGAAGACACCATGATAACAATTTTTTTCTTGCTGAATTATGATTCGATATCGTCAATCATTATAGTGTTTTTTTTTATCTTACAATAAAAATATGGACAATTCACTCAAAATCTTTAAATTAAAAGCTTTAAATTAAGCGGTGCCTGTGATATCGGTATGGAATTTATGGCCTAGATAATCCTCAATAATCCTCTCCAAATTTACTTATTTTAAGAGAAAGTCATAAAATTAATGAAACAGGAGGTAACCACTAACCTAGTAATAAACATCACGTTGAAAATCCTATTGCAAAACAAAGATTAAAACTAATTCCTGAACAACAGATATTCATTACTTCATAATTGACGTTAATTTGCTAGTAAATTGAAATTACTCTGTCCAACTGTCTGTCCAACCATTACCGACGGCTCACCTGTTACGTTCAGTTTATTACTTGGTACAAAACAAACGCAATGGAAAAGTGCAAAACGTATTTTCGTTTCTGTACATAAAGATAGAAGCGAACTTAGTATTCCAGACTAAAAACTCCCTCATAACTATGTAAGGTTTAGTAGTTTTATTCTGGAGAAATGGTGATGATGTCCTCCTAGCCGTATTTCGGCAACAACCAACGGTCAGCACAGGTTCACTCTCTATTATCTATTAGAGGAGTAAGGAACATCTATCTATTCTTAACTCAACTTTCGCATTTATTTCACCAGTACTCTGCATTTCGATCGGCCCTCTGATGCATCACAATTTACGGTCAACTAGTTTCTTAGCTGTCATTCACCCCGACACCTGAGTATGTTGGTACTTATGACAGAATATGTTGCGCAATAACACCTCTGTGGTGGATACCTGATCTCCGCGGATTTATTACAGTGATTATGTAAAGTAATGCACATAGGTGAGCGGTCAAACCTGATTTGATTTCAAATGATTTGAATGTTTGCGCACAATTTACTTTTGGCTCCATCACATTATCATTTGTATTACTTATATCTTTGACGATTATAAATCTCTCAGCTAAAAGATACTTAAAATATCCTATTCATACTTCCTCTTTTGTAATTAAAAATCTTAAAGCAATTTTTTTGAGGTTCTGCTTAGTACGGATTTTCAGATTTTTAGATTCAGCCTATTCGATGAACCTGTCAATAATTTTCCGCGTACACGTCTCTAATGTACCTCTGATAATACACCAAACCAATCTGTAGATTGTTTGCAACAGTCTGCAACTCAATTGTACCAACTAGATCTAATTTGTTTCTATTATTTGTATATCAATATGATTGTTCAATTCAAAATTCTTATTCTGTTGCATAGCATATAATACGTTCGTCCTCCAACCACACAAATAATTCTAGCATCCATGACATTCCACTCTCTTTACTACTTATATTACATTCAACTGTTTGTTATGTATCTCGTTCTTGAGTCAAAATAAATGTCGCCTCTTCGCTAAATCGATTATTAGATAAGTTTAATAGAAAGCTTTTCGCCGTGTCTCGATAATCTCTTCACAGCTCTGTTAGCGAGTCCGTGTTTGCTCACAGTACCATGTTGTTCGGATCTCTGTTTGTTGTTCTCACGTCCGGTGGTTTCCTTCGAAGTCTTTGAGGGGTTATGACAAACACAAATGCTTACCTTAGGGTTATTGGTTATTTCGTTAGAGCTTTGTCGCCCTAGTGCAAAGTGCCATTTGTTTTAACGAATTCAAATTATGTTATTGAGAGCTGGTACGTTCGTCTTTTGATTTTCGTATACTGGAGTCTGCTTATTGATATCGAAAATTTGTTTTGTTCGATCAGTACTCACTGTACAAGGAAAGTAAATATCGGTCTAAATTGAGCTGTCTTTTTATTTTAGAATAATGCAAGCCTGATTTTCCGTCTAATTGTCACTGTAATGTCACTGTAATTTTTTATGTGTTACCGGTGTCCCCGGTGTCCCCGACAACGAGACGTCATAAATATCCTTTACCGGTCCGGTGACACAACCTCCGGGGACGGGGCAGTCTCAATATCACGTGTTGTTGTCCCCTTTAAATCTACATTTCCTATAAATAGCCGTTTCAATGAGTTTAAAAATAAAAAAAACCGGTGGTTATTTCAGGCAAAATTGGGTTTTGATAAATTCTAAAAAATCTAATAACAATTTAACGAAGGTTCTTACATAAAACATACATTATAACTACTGAACTTCTATCTTATTTGTACATATTGTTTACATGTTTAAATGTTTTATTAAGTCAGAGTCATAATATTCATTCGCAAAGGGTCTTTCTTAGGTAAGCGAGAGTAACTTTTCGTTTTGCGTACCTACTTCAAAGCTTTGGTTTCCATCTAAACTAGAAGTAAACGTAGAACTATAGTAGGGTTCCAGTATCGACATACATATGTGTAATATCAGCGTGGTAATTATTTGTCAACATATACACATAAAGTATACCAATCAAAACCGTTTTTAAACGTCAATAGGGCAAACAAATGCAAGTACCTAATTTTGATTTTTTGTTCGAAATCAAATTTTGTCAATATTAACACCGCAACGTGAAATGCGATGTATAAATAAAAGACGGTAACGGTTTCTTTCCCGATTAGAGTAAAAACAGACAATCGAATTAAGGTATTTTTGTTTTGAAGAAAACACCAGCATCTTAAACGTTATTTTGCATGTCTGATATTCAATTTGAGACATGTAGCATGTAGGTAGGTGCATAATATCACGTTTCCAAGAATAGGCACATGATCGCTATATTTATACAAACAATGCTATTGTCGAGACCTGCGAGGTATATTTGGAGTCATTAGAGAATATACAAAGTGTTCTCATAGATATAATTGGTTGTTTGCAATCACGATGTCCTAGAAAGTCGGTGACCGAGTTTGGTTCATGTTTCTCACATAAACTGTTCGAGTATTTTGAGTTTTTTGTATACATTCACTTTATGAAGCGCGAAAGTGCACGACATGACATTGAAATTGTAAATAATGTCGCTCATCTTTTTGTCGTGATATTCTAGAGACGCTCGAAAATAAGACTCATTTCCGAAACTGTGCTACAGCAACAATTCCATTTTGTATAGGTCTTGTATGCTTCTTTGCGCAGAAGATAGTCTTTATCCTTTTTCAGCCCATTTGCAACCTCTGCTGTTGGGAATACAGGCAATCTCTTAATTATTATTAGTTTGAGGTAGAGTAGAGTATGCGGTTTGATGATGCAAAAAGAATTAAGATAAAATCAATACCCTGTATTCTTTTCTCTGCGTTATAGCAATAATTCAATTTGCATAGGTCTTTTACTTCTTTGTGCAGAAGATCTTCTTTATCCTTTTTCAGCCCATTTACAACTGCTGTTGGGAATGGAAAGAAGCAACCTCTTAGTTATTATCCTCTTTCAGCCCATTTGCAACCGCTGTTGGAAATACAGGCAACCTGTTAATTATTATTAGTATGAGGTAGAGTAGGTAGAGTATGAGGTTTGATAAAGCAAAAAATAAAATAAAAACAATACCCTGTATTCTTTTCTCTGCGCTATAAGCAACAATTCCATTTTGTATAGGTCTTTTACTTTTTTGCGCAATAGATCGTTATTATCCGCTTTCAGCCCGATTGCAACTGCTGTTGGGAATACAGGCAATCTCATAATTATTATTAGTATAAGGTAGATAAGGTAGAGAGGGAAGAGTATGAGGTTAAAAAAGATAAAATCGATAGAGACCCTGCATTATTTTATAGAAATAGAAATAGAAAATTTATTTTATTTTATTTGTGTCAATTTTTAGTTTTTTTTTTTTTAAATTCTCCAACTTCACACAGGTGGTCTGTACCACTCGATATATATGTATTATCAAAGAACACGTTGCTGTCCAATTAAAAATAAAATAGGTGTCAAAAAAACTGAATAGAACATAAGTCGCACGGTCGCCACAATACTAATAGCCTCTATTGTACTGAAACTGAATTGAATATCTTGCTGGAGTTCCGTTCCTATAATTACGAGTATATTGATGTAAAGTTCATGTGGGAAACCGAATTCGGATGTGATTGGCACTTATGTTTGCTGAGAAAGACTCTGTACGCCTATATGCTAACCATACCCTTATTTCACTTATAGAATGTAGACATATGTATCTATGTATTTATATAAGTATGAATGTATAAGTAGGTATATATATACTTGGTGATTGTACAATTATAATCAGTAGGTATTTAAATTTTATTTAATGTGTATGTAAGATTTGTATTATCTAACTACATGCACACGAATCCCCATGTTCAATCCAACGATCCTATCCTTCCACGGTTGTCTGGTAGAGATCGCTCTTGAGCGATAACACCGCCAATTGTCACATATTTCGTAATGTTTATTTTGTTTGTTAATTATGTTTAAGTGTGCAATAAAGAATTTTCTATCTATCTATTTATGCTGAGTGTGTACTGCCATACTTTAGTGCAGAGTTTGCGTTAACTTTATTTTCTATTAAAACATGAAAGTTATGTAAACTTACTTCAAGCGCTGTTCATATTTCCATAGAAAATAAAGTAATGCAAACTTTGTAGTAAACAGTATGGCAGTACACACTCAATACTGGAATCTAAAAGCGAGTATATACGGACCAATTTTAAGTTTCATATAGCATTTCCATTTAATATATCCTTGCGCATGATCAACGCTGTGTTGGACGTAATGCTCACCTCAACCTCAACAGTCTGCATTGGTTCACTGCTGGACGCAGTCCTCCCCCTGATAAGCACTTTATTCGCGTTTCTCATCCCCACGTTGGGCATGCGGATTGGGGATCGTAGTTTGGTGGTATAATTGTTCGGCAGAGGGTGCTGCTGCCCGCCTCCGGTGGATATCCCTTAGTCGCCTCTGATGGTGCAAATTCTAAGCCACACAGCTAATAATAATAATTCATTTATTACATCAGACAACAATTTAGGTCCATTTTTTGTTAGTAATTTGTCTTAAATTCTATGTTAATTTATAGGTAATACAAGGAACGCACAGTACATGAAAATTTGAAATAAAAATAAAGTTTGAGGACCTTTATTCGTGTTCTGATCAAGCTGTCCCAATGCTCACCAAATTTGTCTTCGTATTACGTCATCAGATCACGATTTTGCGTTAGCAGTAAAAAAGACCATGTATCACTTGTTATTACATTTGCTGACACATTATCACCATTAACATTCACTTCATGCACACGATAATCTATCCGTCGTCGTTTGAATCTTTTGTAAAGTTTTTTAACCTTTCCTGCGTATAAATAAATATAAACATTTGATTTTTAAAGTCCTAACACGTATTGTGTGCATTGTCATAATAAACACTAGTCTTACCTACAAAGACCGTTAATTCCTCTGTAAAGAATTCTAATTTCTCTATTTGGATGCTTTGATAATAAAAATTGTATCGGTTATTTATCGCGAAACAAATAAAAAATATACTGAATATATAAATTGAATTTTCTAACAAATTAAAACATTTATTCTGATGAGAAAATCTAGTCGGGTGTTATCAATAATTGGCTCCACCAAATAGTCGGACAGTTCCTCTTAAGTCTAAATTTAACTGACTGACTATGCTACTCTGTGGTCTTATCAATCACGAACTAAACATCTGCCATTATAACTGGATTCCAAGAAGACACGAGCCTTCACTAGAAAGATTGTCTAGCTGCACGCTACACATACTAATCGTAGTAGACGGAAGGACCACATTCCACTCATCAAACTATTAGCTCATTCGTTACAAGGAAACGGGGTAGTGCAGGGTGCTCTACTAGGTCCGTTACTGTTCAATAATTACAAGAATGTTGTTAGAATTGCCTACTTTTTTCAAAGCTCTTACATTATTGGAAGAATTTTAAATAAAATATCAACATAATTTTACATAAAAAAGATTTAAATTGAAGAATGCAGGAATACAATAAAGTCATCGAGATGGTAACACAATAAAAAGACAATGATACTAAGATGACTGAGGTTACTAGTTATGAAGACAGAATTCCTAATGATGTAAGGTGTAGATTTTTTAGCAAAACCAATATTGCAAGTTGCAACAGGCTTTCGTGATAACGACTTACGTAATGTTGCACCTGTCTATAGGTATCCAAGATTTTAGTATTGGCAAGAATGTTCTCACACAAAAACTCGATATTTTTATGCAATTCGCACTTATGCGATCGTTCAACTTCGAAACTTGATTGCTTGCTCTACATATATACAGGCTAAAGCTATGTTTTTGTTGGAAAACATTACCGGAAGGGGATTTGTCAGCTCTTAAAGGCCTTTTTTCCTTTGAAAGTTTTAAACAATCTTATCGAAACTGCACCCTTTACATTGAACGATTCATGATTATGGTTGACGGTTTTTCGTTGACTTGAAATTCTGCGGCTGGTCGATGATGTATTCTTAAATGGTGATACATATTATTTTCGTAGTATGATCGATATAAACACAACAGAATATGAATAATCGAAATGTAGACAATGGGTGGCGAAAAAGGTGTGAGTGATATAAAAAGATAGAAGTACCTACGATAATCTACGAAAGTTATCTACTCTACTATTTTCCTTAGATTTTCATTGTTTCTCATGAGCAATAACTCGCCAAAGAGCGGTAACCGCTTTCGGACGTGCTAAGAGCTTGGCGTGCGGTCACGTAGTTAGTTCTCATCGTGCGTGATGAATTATTAATTTGTATCAAATATATTTGCGAATATGTTTACGGATTTCGCAATGTGCACGGTAACTATCCGGAATTCAAAATCTTGAGCATTGATGGCGGAATATATTTTTTGCTGAAATAACTAAAATAAGTATCGAAACGTGAGAAAGAAAACTTTTTTCTTTTTTAGGGCGAGTTTTTTTTCAGCATGATCATAAATGCATCCACCGATAAGGTGAGAAACAAGAAACAAAATTTTGCATCCATGTGTTGACTATACTAATTTCAAATTGTTACTACCTATGTATTCGAGCTGATGATAATAGTTACATAAAAAGTGCATAAATAGACTTCAAATTGAATATCATCAAAAACCTACTTAGTAAAAGATAAAAAAACAGCTTTTTGTACACGGCGAAAGTGTTCCGAAAGAACGCTAACTACTTTATAATAGGGGTCATCTTCGTGGTTTGCACTTTGCAGCAATATTGGTTTCTATCTATTTTTTACTGTTACGTTCATGTTGTGATGATTCCTTGACCGACTGAAATTGCTATTGCTATTGTTATTTAAATCAAAACTGTTTTGCAAACGTCATTAAACAATTTGTAAATATTGACATAGTCTTATTGTGACTCTAAGATCGTCTTGGCAGGCGCTATTCATGGAATGTTATTAACATCATGGATGTAACATGTTTGTTAAGTTCAAGGTAACACTTTACCCTTAGTCTTAGGGGCTTCTGTTTCTCGTGTTTTATTTTACTCATCAGCTGTTCTCACTCTTCCTTTAATACTGGCTCATTAATAATAACCTTCCTATGGATGATATTTATATTTATAACTGAACTATTTACTAAAAAAAGCTCAACCATCCAGACTATAGGTCGTCGAAACGGGATACAAGCACCTTACTTTAATTGCACACTCGTGCCATCTTGCGTCCATAATCGGACCCAATTTCCTTTTTTATCAACCATCGATCTTGCAAGAACAAAACGCTCTTTTACGAACCGGTTATGGATGTCGCCTGACAAGTTGTCGTCAGCTGACAAGACGAAGCTTTCACCTGTAGTTTTTTCAGGTAGTTTTATTTTCAAATTAGCCAATTACATATTTAACTTCTATGCAATTACAAAGATCGTTGGATTGCGATGCTGTCCATTGAAATACCTTTTTCAGTATGTTTACCAAGAAAATGCTCATTTTGATAGCTTTTATAATTTTATAATATACAAGACTGGACAAAACAGGAATATTAGCCCTTATAAGTTAAGGAATAAAGGATGGTATACTATCTATCTAAGAAGGGAACAAAAATAATAAACTCATTAAAATTTACTCACTGACTAGCCTATACAGCTTCAGGATCTCCAAAGCCAGAATAAACCAAAAAGGTTAATGAAGAAACAAGGTCACATTCGTCAAAATATACCAGGAATGCTGCCCGCGACAATTTATTGGCAGGTGATAGCAAACTAGTTATAAACAGGCATATTATTGACCGACAAACCGCCTATGATATCGATGGTAATGACCGGCAAACATTTGAACTTGAATTAGATTATAACTTTTACTTTCTTTTTAAATATGCGATTTGTCTGACACCGTTTAAACTTTACACGTGTCAGTAAATTGCATTAAGCTGAGGCTGGACCTATTTAGCCGCTCACTAGGGAAAGACCAATTTCTTTGTTGAGACTGTCACATAGAGCTATTTGTTTATTAGGTTTAGTCATAGTACTAGTTTTATTCAGGTTTTATTGATGTGCACAGTGGAACTTCGCTTGTTTTGTTTTTTACTTTCCCTATGTGTGTGATAAATTAATATTTATTCTTTTATAAATAAGGTGAGGACCTATATCATAAAAACTCTAGTATGTTTAAACAAGATGAGTCTAAATATTGTCCTTAAATAAATATATATAGCAAACCTTATACCAATACTAAATATTAATCATATTATTTTCTTTACACAACGTTTTATGTGCTATCGATGGTTATAAAATAGCCTTAAAAAGAGTTCTCGTAAAAATTGTATTAATTGCATAACATGCAAAATAATCATATGTTTATCAGTAGCAAATGAATATTCAAAAGCTTCCGATTTTTAATTACCTAGATCTAGAACGATATATAAATAATGCTTAGATACCATCACTTAATTAATAAAATATTCATAGTTTATGGACACAATTAAGTAGAAACAAATGATTGCATAAAGTCATCGAGGAAAGGAGTAGAATCAGTCGGTTTTCGTCCATATGACGACCTCTGTGGCGCGGTGGGCGAAGGTCTGCCTCCGACGCAGGAGGTTGCGGGTTCGATTTCTACCTCGGGACAAATATGTGTACCATCTGCAGATATTTGTTCAGGGCGTTCTGAATTTTTTCTGAATGGATAATAAAACATATCTATCTATGTAGGTATTACGTATATCAGTTATCTAGTACCCATAACACAGGCTCTGCTTAGCCTGGAGCTTGATAATGCTGTGTGAATAATCCAACGTTATTTATATATACATATATGTATATTTATATTATTATTATTACAGGTATTTGTTTTAGACCTAAAATTTGTATTATGTACCTATACCAGTTATCATATACAATATTTATTACCTCAACCTCAACATCCTTTATTAGTCCTCTGCTGGTGCATCCAGCATCCCTCTGATTAATGCCTTATTGACTTTTATCTTGTTTGGGAAAATGCCATAATCCCCACGCCATGTGGTGCCAGCTTAGAATTTACACCACCTTAACTCTTCCCGCAGGTGTCGTAAGCGCCTAAAGATTATCCACCGGGGGCTGGCAGCAATGCCTCTTGTAGAACCATTCTACCAAGAATCTGCGATTCCCATCCCGCATGCCCAGCATGGGGATTATGGACATTACATATTTATTAAGCTCAGCGTAATACAGAGCCATATGCGTTAAAATATCCTACGAATTGACAGTTACTAATGTTACAAGAATATTGACCCACCAAGCAATTTAAACGAAAGCAACAATAATGGGCGTAGCTAATCAGAAGTCGTGTCTTACAAAACATCACTTAAGTTACTACATAACCTGCATACTAACCATAAGGAATTATGTAAAGTTTAACAAAAAGTATATAGTATTCTGTGCACTCTGCCTTTTTGGTGAAGGCCTTTTTTATACCAAAAAGGTGGTAGTCAAGCGTGCGGTCCATCTTATAGGAAGCGGTTACCGCAGCCTATCGACGCCTGCAACATCAGAGACGTGCTACTGACCCTGTAAATGCTTTAGAATGCCCCTTATATAATGTCCAATGTCCATATCCATGGCATCCTCGCAGGAAAATCATTCAACAACCTGAGTGTTCGCGGGAGGAAGCTCTTCTCGAGCCTTGCAGTCGGTATGCACGTGACATTTCTGCCGAAGGCGAGCGGTGCGATGGAAAGGGGCCGTGTCAACAGGCACTATGTCAAAAAGTTTCTAAGTTATAGTAATATTTTACTTACAACTCAAAATACAGACAAAAATACTTATTTAAATAAATAAAGAAAATTGGGTGTGTGTTAAATGAGCAAGCGTGGGCCTAACATAGGTCCCTGAGAAAGTCCATCAACTAGTCAATATTTATTACGCCCGTCAAAATTCCAATTGCCCTACATACTAAAACACGTAATTCTCGTAACTCTTATCGTTAAAATAGGGAAGTGAAAGCCGAAGAAAAAGTAAAATAAATAATACTTTAAACTGTCACCCGGTCGGAAGCAAGTGAAACGACAAGTTATAATTTTTAGGTTAATGCATCCAAAGTTGTTCGAGAATTTCGTGCATCGTTGAAGGTAAAAGCGGAAGAGACATTGTAATGAAGCCCAATATCTCATATATTTTTGAGATATTTGTGAATTGCTTATTTGAATTTTTGGTATCGTTTTGTTATATCATCATTATCATTTGAATAAAACAGATTTTTAAATTATGCATTTTAAAACCATTCCCACGGTGATACGCACAACTGATATTGTCCTAGATATTTATGTATATTTTATATGTACATTATTATTATTTTGTTATGTCACCATTACTTTGTTATACGGCTTTTAAAAATGTTTATTTAAAATCTTATTATTTTAAGGTCACAGAGTTGTACGTCCGCTTTCCCTTACATAATAAGTTTTCAATATTACATCACTGATAAGGAACGCCTTGGTTTTACGATGTAAGGGCTTCGCATTCAGGTGTTAATGGACACATTGTGAGACTTATACCTCCATTAAAAGCTTTTATGATTTTCAAAATAACTTTCTACAGAATCACTGCAGCCTGATCTATTGCAGTATCGTTATTGTATTTCTATTTATTTAATAAGCAAAAACGCACTCTATTCTCTTTTACCTACACAAGAGAAGCTTTGTTTTACATACATATTTACAGAATCATATAATTAGGGCTAAGTAACTATTACACAGATTAACGGGCCATACACATGAATCCTCAACTCCTTATGCATATGCTGTGATAAAATAAGCCATGATGATGGATTGTCATCATGATGTTTTATATGAATAATTGACTAGATTTTATTATTGTATGACTTTTGTGACATGGCATAACATAGTTACGAATAAAGAATCTGAATCTGATGGCCAATTTGTGTTTACTTGCGACGTGTGTCCGCTTATTTGTATTGTGAAATTGTAAGTCATCTAGCACACGAGTTCACACGGCGGAAATCTTTGTGTGTGGCCACATGCAAATGCGAATTAGAAATGTTAATTCAGGGTCTTATGTTCTACCGAAGTAGATAGACTAACCCTGATTGAAAATCAAATTATTTTCTTATATATATGTATTATACAATACCGTATATTATTTTTTTGATTCAAGCTTGTTAAAATTTGCCAAGAAGAGATTGTATTTCATAAAAAAAATATTAAATCGACTGTAAAAGAGAACAAAAAGCTAATAAATCTTTAAGATCTAGAAAGATGGCACAAAAAGATACTTTTGAAGAACCTAATGGATTGAAAGTGCTTATTTACGTGCGAACCAGAAGTTGAGATGTTAAAATACAACCTTAATTTACAATTCATTCTTTAAACCTTCTAATTCTTTTATATATAACTTAATTTTATTAAATGATTAATATCCTGTCAGCATTTCAAATATAAGTCAAGATTTGATGGAGGTTGGGCGAATACAAAAGTCGTCGTAAAACAAATTCTCACAATTATGTTATACGCTAAGGTTAAATTGATGATTCATGTGACCACTCAAATTTTTACATGGCAATAAGAAATAAGCAAAAATTTAGTAGACAACTATTGTGTCTGCTTATTCGCACCTAAATGTTAATGTGTTATTTACGTTGGTTTGCAAAATCTTAATTCAAAAGATTCTAAAATAGGCTAGTCAAACTCTACCTTCAGAGATAGAGTTTGACTATGACTAGCCTACTTTAGAATCTTTTGAATTAGTAAAATAACAAATTGGGTAAATACGGGAGTTGTTATTTGTACACCGAGAACATAATGTGATATCAGCTAATCTTAAAAGACTAGCAACTAGGACGGTAAAATTCCATGAAGCTGAAACAATAGAACATGTTTGAATTGGTTGTAGGAGGACGAATCCGGTGAAAACGAATCGAAGCCGGAATTTCAAGTCCTTACCTACATAGTTTTAGTTAACCTTAATAGATACATGTACTTATTATTGTACGATCACAAAAATAATTATAAGAAAAGAAAATAATAAACTAAACATAATCGCATGAGAGTTTCTAACTAGTAGTTCTAGCAGCAATGATGAGCTATTTACAACCAAATTCGTAAAAACTAACACTGTGTATGCATTAAATCAAAACGACTCGTGCTTGACTAGAACTGGACTGTCACGCACTAGTTATCGTTACGAACGAGTACAGGTAGACATACAATTCAACAATGTTGTTGTATAATTAAATTTTAATGTAAACGATACTGGCCATTCCGCGATTGGCGAAATCTGTTCCCAATGTATTGTGCCAATATCTGTAACACTTTGGGTTGTGAGTTGTAACATAGGTTGTTAAAACATTTTTTCCAGGTTAAAATAATAACTGAAAGCAAGTACAACTTAACTAGGTTAAAATTGCTAAATAATTCGGTTTCAACTTTTGGTTTGGGCCTGGTCGGTGGATTCTATAGATTAGTTTAGTACTTTTACCACATTAACTACCCAGCCTCCGTGGCGATGCGCCCGGAAGGGTGCTGCCGCGGCCATTGTATCAAGGACCTGGTCATGGACCATATGTGTTTTTTTTTTTTTTACGGTAAATAGACCTTTGTTTGACCGCGATCTCACCTGATGGAAAGTGAAGATGCGGCCGACGGTGTATCACGAAGGTCTAGAAGATACCTATTCACCCATGTCTTGAAGAGACCCAGGTTGTAATTGGCCGGAAAAACAGAGGCAGGGAGCGAGTTCCATTCATTTGCGGTGCGAATAATAAAGGTGGAGGAAAACCGCTTAGTGCGAGTGGAGGGTACGTCCACCAACCAAGTGTCTTGGCTCTTGAATGTGTTAAATAATAAATCAACCATGTTCGTTAATGCTTTGTGCTGCTTTGAAAGTACTTATTCATCCCACTAATATTATAAATGCGAAAGTTTGTATGGATGGATGGATGTTTGTTACTTCTTCACGCCAAAACTAACGGACGGATCTGGCTGAAATTTTGCATTCAGGTAATTCTAATCCTGGAAACAAACATAGGCTACTTTTTATCCCATAAATCAGTTCCTGTGGGATGAAAATCACCTATTAACGTTTTTATAGGTCTAAGTGCTTATTTTGTAATTCTTAAGAAATAAACGATTTGACTCTGACTCGTATACATTATTATATAGTTATAATTTAGGTGGTAATTAGCTTAAAGGTACATGTACCCTGTAAGGGCACAGCAATGGATCTAAAGAACATTACAATAGGTGAAAATGAATCTATTTCTTTTTAGAAACATAGAAGTCAGAAAATAAAGGCAATGTCAGCTACAAGAATCAACCAGTTGTTAAAGTTTATCGCTTAGTACCAGTGAATTATATTTTTTTAGTTTTTATTATGGAAACTAAGGCAATCCCTCAAGCTAGGCCCTTATAAGCGGAGGTTATGTCGACGGTTATCCGACATCTCCCAAAATGGAGTGGTTTCGACAGCAACCTTTATTGCCTGGTCACGATTGTCCAGATCCTCCAGTTAAACTTCATTTCTAAGAACTTGTGGCAGACCTTGGACTAACGTACTTTGTCTTGAGACCATTCACTATACAATAGTGACTTCTGTTAAGGTAAACCTTTGACCCTATTTGCTTTTGCCCTTCTCCTTTTTTGATATGTTATGGCCCTTTTACAATTGATGTGACTAGTTTGAGAGCAGAATCTGCTAGCTTGTCATCTCAATTAATGCTATATTCTCCTCTGAAATCATTATAAACTTTTCAATCCATAATAGTTTTTAATATTAAGTTATTTACAACGGGATATGTACGATGATTTGAGTTTTGAGCTTTCCAATATTTCGACATAGTTGCATGCGCCGTGAAAACATATATTATGAACATATGTATATTATAACAAATATTTTTTTTAAGGAGTAGAAAATAAACATCAAGCTGTGAATACCCACTTCATGATTAAAACATTGTGACCATCAGCACTTTATTTCTGCAAAGAGATATCATCACAAGCACTTGCAAATCTCCACATCACTTAGCCATGATTAGCGACATCCCGACAACTATCATTACTTATTGCTTGAGCTTTCCATAGATTTGCTACTATTCCATTAACAGCTTTATCTACCGCCTCTTAAGTTTCACAGTTGTCTGTATCATTGTCACCGCCAGATAATTCTTCTCGACTAAGCTAACATTATTCTAGCTCTTATTACATTGTAATAGGATTTATATCAGGTTGTTAGGTCCACCGGATGGACTATCTGTGATCGCAAAGCGGATGGATAGATTGCTTTCCTGTGTATCTTTGAGTACGAAGTTCTATTTCCAATATTTACCGTATTTAGTATTTTTTTATATGCACGATAATTATTGTATAATAATAATGGTTCTATTGTTTCAGACGCCGAAAATGGAGTGTGCAGCGAGTGAGATAAATAGGAAGCTGCGGATAGAACAGGTTAGCTTATTAACTCTTCTTAGTTCTAAAAACTTTACTCCATAGACTGCAGTTACTGTAGTCAAAGATTTAAAAAAGGTTAAGAAACGGAGGAGAGTTGCCCTACAATGGAACGACGCGACGGGTTGAAATAAATTAATGAACGATTTCTTTAGGAGTTGGTTACTTAATTTAGTTTTAAAAAGTCATTGATCCAATTCGTGACTCTACTCAGATATATTTCGCAATTTACGCCATTAATCACCCGCTTTAAAAATACAGCTGCAAACTAATCGATTAATTTAGGTAGCAAAACTAATGGTGTGCCCAAGCGCATAATCGTTCTTCAATTGGACATGTTCTGTCAAAATTGACAGATGTCATGCTACGCGACCGGTTTGACAGCACCTGTCATTGGAAATAAGTAGATCAGCTGGCGCTGTAAGGTAAATTAAAGTCGAATGGTATTTTCAACATTAAATCAATTAGGGTCTTGGTAAAACGGTAGTTAATTGTTTAAATGGGCAAGGCAGTTTTATTGAATCGCTCAGCTGATACGGCGTACACAACGAGAGGTTAATGACCTAAAGTGGGATGAAATACTTACAGTATCTACAGATCAAGCTAACAAGGGCCTTATCATGGGAGGCCTATGTGCTTTAGTGGCTACTATTTGTAGAGTTTTTTATAGAGTCTGATCTTAATGTTGAGCTCCTTCAGTATGGAAACTTTCGTGCGCAGACCACGGTAGTTACTTATATGAAATGGTAAATTCACTGAGGCTGAAACAATGATCAAATTTATATGTATCACATCAAAATATAGTTAAATAATAATAAATAAATCGTTTATTGTGAAACCAAAACAACGGTAACATGGTTAAAATATGAAAACCATGTCATCTGCAGAAGTTTGAAAAACTGTGTCGCAGATGACAACGCCCTCCTCCGAAAGTGCAGTTACTCCTAGTTCATGTGTGTACATGCATATCATGTATATTACAGAGGAAAATATGTATCACTTGTATATGTGGCAGATAAACACAAGTATTTATCAAGCAGTTTCTACCCTAAGTCAACGGTAAACGAGTATAAGATGAGACGTAACGAATGAATCTACATTCATATGCACCGGCACGAGGCATTGATGCAACCGCGACCAAGTTAACTTATAGCTTTGGTTGGCTATGAATAATTGTATTTTATACGGCTATTAGAAGTGTTATGCATGTTATAGTGGTTAAATGGGGATAATAAAGTAAGAGCCGGAAAATTTGAGATGAGGTATACAATTCACAGATCAGCTCAGAAAGTTGCTTATTCCTTTTCCAAACCTAAAGTAGTACCCCGTCTTTGCAGGCAAAATGTGGGAGCATACTTTATGGAGTTACATTTCTCACGCGTTTAGAAGGACGGAAAAGTATGAATATATGTATCTCATCATACGTAATGTGTTATTTTTTTCTGAAATGTTTCGTTTATTAGTTAGCTATGGTTATTTTCAGAATAGGTCAGACGACAAAAATCAGAGGTTCTTAGCAGTGAGACAGTATACACATAGGATATTAGTAATACAACTTTATAAAACGTATAAGGGTCGCTTCACATCTGACGGAAGATGCGTCGGGCGTAACTTCGTTTTGTTACATTATTAAGCGTCTATTCAGTTTCTGCATTTAGCATCTACAGAGCACACCGACAATGCGTTGTCGGAAACGGAACAGACGCTGTACGCTAGACGCACTGACGCATCATCTTTTCAGTGTGAAAGGTTAAATGCTTTCTCATTGGTAAAATAGGGTATATGCATGGATTATTATTTATAATATTATAGCTATTGCATAGCTTCCATCGCGGGCCTTGAGCGCGGGGACCGAATCCAGAAATTCCGTAACGAAAAAACCTCACGCTCCCCACTCCGACCGGAACTGCGGTGATACTTTTTAGTTTTGCCATCTATCGATGAATAATAGAACTTTTAATGACTTTTTGAAATATGACGTTTGTCTCTTTAGTTCAGCAACTCGCCTCTAGATGGCATTGCAATAGCTTTACCGCGGGAGTCCCCGAGTGCCACACGTCTTTTTTTTTATTTTATTTATATAATCGATTATTTAGGTTAATACATAAATGAAAAAAAATATAACAACCTAAAAAAAAATTGAGGTACAAAACAAAAAGTAAAACTACACACAGTTTCGGGTGATAAAAACGCTGCCATGCTTGCCCTTGCATTTTGTTACGTCACGGATCATCGAATCCCCTTTGTCAACTCAAAGTCAAAACTACAAGTCCATACAAAAATGTTTAAGTATGACGTTACACTTCATGCGCCAATAGCGTTGCGTTTAGACATTTTGCGGTTGAGATTTAAAATATCTACTTTTCAATGATTAAATTTCACAGTAAAAACATCATAAAATACAAAAATCTATATACCGATATATTTCTATATCAATAGAATTCTAAAAAATATTAGCTTTTTTGAAGTCATTAATACGCGAGGCATCTTCCGTCAGATGTGAACCGTCCCTAAAGCCTAGAAGCGATTTGCCGAAGTTGACGAATCATCCGATATTATCGATGGCGTATTTCGTTCCGTATTTTGAAAACACCAACTAGAGTCTAGTTGGTGTTTTCAAAATACTGGACCATGAACTGCTTACTTGTCGAAGAATGAATATTGAGAAACTACTCGTATTCGATCGTCATCTACCACCACTTTAAGTTTGACTTTGAATTTTCATTCTTTTCTTTTTACTCTTTCATTTGTTTTGGATTATACAGCATTCAGCTTTACTTTGACTTTCAAATTACAAATATATTATTTGGGTTGATTGAGCTCACTTATAGCTTGATTAGACAATAGTTTTTCAACATCATTGCAATTAATATTAACCTCATCATGCGTTGCTGTTGTTAAGACCTCAATAGATGACCTCCTTTCTACACTGTCTCGATTGTTAAGTTAATTACTATCGAATGGCTTCAATTAGCTTATGTAATGTATATTCATTATATTCTTATGTGACTTGCCTAGTGATTGACCGATGGGATAGGATTATTAACTAAAAAGAAAAGACTAAAAAGAAGTAAGTGTTATAATATATTAGAGAAGCGAATACATTGGTCACTATATTGATACACATATACTTACTATTTGTACCGTTTGCACACATACCTACTTGTGCACTAGAATATGTTCTGTACACATGGTTAGTTTCCGTTGAACTGGCTACCGTAGCCAAAAAATTGGCTGGGAGGTCATTACTTATACACCGACCAGAAAGTATTACTGTTTATTTGTTACCCCTTTAAAACTAAACGGAAGGCTGGATTTTCATTAAAGTAGCAGTAGCAGCTTGGTAGATAGGCAGATTAGATTCATTGTATCCTAGGGTAGAATTAAGGCTACTTTTAATCCTAGAACAGCCATGGTCAGAAGATAATTTGTTACTGAAACAACATTAAAATAAAATCAAGACAATGCCACCGACTAAGTCCAAAAGAACATAAAACATCTCAATACCGTTGTCCGTAAAACTCGATACTAAAAGCACAATAAAGATAAATAAACTCTCAATAGTGTAAAATACATATTGATAAGTAGTATATATAACAATACTGAGTCACAGCTAGAGGTGCTTAGAAACGGTAAATGTTGAGATAGGACGCCCATGGGAACTGCCAGGTGATTCTCGTATACACTCTCATACATATACATACAAACATAACTTATGTATCGTGTGTGGCCAAGTCTTGTCGTTAGAATATATTATGCAGATGGAACACAGCACAACTTTTAGAAATGATAGGATTTATTTATCAAACGATTATCCGCCAATAAATGTAAGAAATCAAATAAATTCAATATCCCAGAAATATTCAACTTTCAAGTATGGGAATTTGATGACCACGAAAATTACCTATAGTGTAAACGATAATAACCAAAACTTTAGAAATGTGAGAAAGTTTAGAACAACCTTAATCTCATTGTCAGAAACTTTTTTACTTGCTAGAACCAAAACCATCGTGATTTATCTTACCTACTTTTTATGATTTATCTACCAGGTCAAGTCAAAAACTTTCACAGAAGTGCGGTGCACTAAACTGCGTTTTTACACCGCACCTATTTGGCCATCGATTTACGGTAGAAGAGAACAGATTGGATCGCCTTGTAGCACAGTTTCTCAAAACCACAGTGCGTTTTAAAGGTACTTCCATGTTGTCGGATATCCATCATGTTATTTGGCTGGGTTTCCTGCGTGCGTTTTTAATCACCACATATAGAAAACTGCGATATGAACAGTCACTTTCTTGGCGCTTTCTTGGGCGACGTGGGTGGCAGGAATAGTATGTTTCAGGGTCAAGTCAAACACAGACATAAGGGTCATTATGAGGGTAAAATATGGTCCACACGTATAGGTTTGGTTTCAGCGCATTTCCCATTTAAAAGGCTTGCATTATTACGGCATGGAAATGCCAGTTTCCCCGTTCTTGTGCGTGACGTATAAAAATGCGCAGAAAATATTAACTGGCATTTTTTTTATGTTGTGATCATAGCAAATGTTGTATATTATATATATAGTTTATTTATGCAATACCTGTGTATTACTCGTCATGATTTTTATGCATAGAGTTTAATAAATGGTCTCAGGAAACCCGGCATTACCAGATCGGCACAGCCAGACCGGTCGTCGCGAACGGTACCATCCGATTAAGGAGAAGTCGCTTTTATCAGATTTCGTAGTTTTTATGACTACACGGAACTTGCAAACATTGTCTGTAGAAACTGCAGTAAGGTTTTTACAGTTTTGCTTGTTTTCTGTTTTAGATTAAGTAGAAACGACAAAAAACTAGGCCACCTTTTTGGTATCTTTTGTAAGTTTTTCAAAGAATACCACATTTTGTGAGTAGATTCTGAGAAAACTCAGGTTCCCTACGTGGGGAGAAAATTTATACCAGATATGATAAACAGACACCATTTTCCAAGTTAATCAATACTTGCTCAGCAAGAAAAACATCATGGTCACCATAACTTTCCCTTGAACTTCCTCCAACCATCCGCCATTAGACCACAGATAACCCATAGTTCCATGCCATAGATAAAGTAGAAGTGTAATAAAACCTCGGATGTCAATTGAACTTTTTACGCGTTCGATACATTTCCGTTTGGGAAGCACTTACCCTTAATCGACGGACAGACGGACAGGTTTAACAAGTTTGTATGTGGATGTGGAGTATTGGGTTATAGGTTCTTCGTTAAACCCATATGGGCCACTGCATAGTACTATATAAACTCTATGGGGCCACTGCCAGCCATAAAAGGTTGGCAAACGTACGTAGGCCTATAGACAAGTTTAATATGGATATTTTGTTAAGAGAGGACGTTGTGGGCCATTTTGTGAATCTATACTAATTTTATAAAGAGGAAAGATTTTGTTTGTTTGTTTGTATGTATTGAGCAGGCTCCGAAACAACTGGACCGATTTAATTGGTCATAGGTTATATTTTATCCCGGAATTCCCACGGGAATGGGATATACGCGGGTTAAGTCGCGAGGTACGTTCATAGGAGAGAGCAGAGCATATCTTTTTAGAAAGGCGTAATCACAATTTTTTTAATTATTGTTAATTGAAAGAAAACTACACAACTAATTAGATAGATAATGCTGTGTAAATTGTAACATTATTTATTTATTTAATAATTAAGAAACTGGCTTAGAGGAAGCAAATAATTAGTAATAACCTAAAAACCAAAACAAGTAATTTCAAGCAAGGCCTGAGATCTCATGAAACCGTTCACTTTCATGATTTTTTTACAGTATTTTATATCGTGTTTTCACATATGTACGTGGAACCAAATAAATAATGTATAATTTCATGAAGATAATTTGAGTTTTTTAACACGGGGATCTTGTGTGTAGGTACTGAGGTTCGTTTGACCACCAAACCCGTCGATGAACCCAAACCTGTTAAGTTCGCCATATATTATATTTACACACGAAAAAAAACTTTTATTTCATATTACAAAAGGTTGTAGCATAATAGGTAGACTAGACATTATTGAGGCGTGGCAACCAAATTTGTCCTTACATCAGCCATAAAATTGATATTACGAATTCCTTGAATAAGAACAGGGACTATTCGACTTCAATACCAAAATAAGAGATTTTTAAATTAACGACAGCAAAATCGAAAAACTAGATATCATTTTTACAAACTTAAACAACTTTGTTAAGTGATTTTTTAACACGAAATCTTAGCTTACTTACCGGTCTTCGCGCACATGCACTTGTTGGAATATTTACTTAATATGGGACATCTTGGGACTGCATAACAATATGTGAAATCTTACAAGGTGTGACTTAAATGGCAAAGAAAGCACCTGAGAATTTGCATGCTTCCGGCCGTGAGGTCTCAGATAATGACTCATGGTCATCATTACTCCGAATCGAGTCTCCATAACATCTTTGTCTCTGAATTTACATAACACTTGTCGGTGTCTGAAGGTTGAGGATATTACTTTGCGTGGACTGCATTGATGTTTGCATTAACAACGCAGTAAGTTAAAACCTATACTATTTCTTGATGAAGGATGTTTTTGACTTGGTGCGATCGAAAAGTGAGCGCGGTTTGTTACTGTTAACTGGATATGTAACGTATACGATTTCTTAAATTCTATTTTTTCGGTACCTTTAGCGCTACCTTATTTCAATACACAGTGGGTTTTGGATGCGGGGTATGAGGACTAGCTGGTTATTAAAGCCGTCTCACGTGAGACGCGGGAATAACTCATTGAAACCAACGTAGGCTGGCGGTTTAAGATTTTAAGCTTGTATAATAATAATTGTTTGATGTACTTGGACAGTAGATTTTGTTTTGTTGCCTTCATTTTACTTCAGCGTCTTTGGTATACTTCTTATTTTTATATGGATAAATTGATTGTTTGTTATAGTTTGCAGTTAGCTCAACTGTTTCGATTGTACCTTGACCTGCTGTTTCTTGCTTATTTCCATTTCATTGTATTTTTATAAGTTTAATGTCCATCTTTTTCTTTTTTATTACTACTCAAAACATCTCTTTAGACATTCATAGAATGTCACAGTTTTTACCGTCACTCAGGATACAATATTCATGGCATGGTGGCATTCGAGATGTTTCACCGCACGTACCAAACAGGTCCGCCATAGACCATAGCTTACTCAATGGACCCGAAAAACTGGTTTTGATCTATCCCTTTGACATTGTTAAGGTGGGATCATTGTCAAGATCCACTGCATCGAAAAAAGATACTTATTACTTAGACTACAAGACTTCAAATAAGCTTTCGTGGTAAGATTTGAAGTTTTTGTGAATGAATTTAAATGTTGACCCTTGTCGTGTCGGAAGATTGGATGTTTTACAAATTGCTGGTTACGAGCAGCTATAAAACTATAATTCAAAAGCTTCTTGGAACGTGGTTTACAAGGGAGCATAGGTTTTTTATTGTTCAGGGTAATAATATTAAATGCAGGGAATTCCTCTTTAATTTATTGTGCCTAAGCTTCGATTGTATTATTTAATTAAGAGCGAGTTAACGGGAAAGGGAAACGTTTGTTTTTCGACTATCCTCGATAGTGATAATCAAAAATACAGAAAAAAGCTGATTCCAACCATATAAAATATATAAGTCGATTTCACAAAAATAATTGCTTAGCCCTTTTTCGCCGTCCGGCATCGGTATGTACTTGTACCTATTTATCGTGAATGACTGCGACTCTTCTCTTCTTACTTTATTGTGTCAATCAATGTCTGTCTGATAAAAACAACTTATGATTTTATTCAAAGAAATGAATTCAAACATAGTCGGCAACATACATAACAGAAAGTCCTAAAAACTATTTAATACTAAAAGTAACATATTTTATACAATTAATCATTTTTTTAACATATCCATATGCAACATCACGTCCCCAAATCAAAACATTTCGCCCAACATGTATTCAGCAATAATCCAAAAACCAATAAAGTCTATCGACTATAAAAAGTCGGTTCTCATACAAATCACTCGAGGGCCCGTCTGTCTGACCCGCCCAGCCGCGGGCTATGGAAAGCTGCGAATGTGGGACACAGTCCCGTGGACAGCACAGCCCACCTGCCACTTGTGCGAGATGAAGGTGAAAACGAAAACATTTCTACACTATGTGATTGAGGAAAAGTTGGAGGTTCTATTTCATGTTAAGGTTGAATTTTTTTGGCGAGATTTGATTAAATAAATGAATAATGCTGGACCCCCATTAGATAAACGCCAACAAGGAGTTTATCAGGGGGAGACCTGTGTCGCAGTGGACCAATACAGGCTGTTGAGGTTGAGGTTAAGGGTCAGATTACTAGATCAATCTTCCTCTATGTCTGTCCTCTTAATCATGCTACTCGTAGTTTGCAGTATTCATTCACTCAATGCTGTATTTTGTAAGCCATCTCTGTATACTAAAGTCATTTATACGGGATAGTTACCATAATTTGAGTTTTGGGCTCTCCAATATTTCGGCACAGTTTCATGCGCCATGTCCACGGAATAACTTGTTTTTACATCAATAATTTCAGTCTTTTATTAGTATGTTAGGTAGGTATATTTGTGCCGTCACTTAAGAATAAGGTCGTTAAAATTACGTTCTTAATTTTATTGATGTCAGTGCATAGTGACTTTTGCTAAAGCAGCGTCGTAACCATGTTTTGTTTCATTGCTGTGGTGGGTAAGAACTTAAGTCTTGGAATTCGTGAAGAGGTGTGGCAGAGAAATGTCTACACTTACATTTCAACAGATGTTACTAAATTAAGTTTTCTGAGTGGATTTAATCGTATATATTTAATGATAAGTAACATTAATTATTGGTCCATCGATTCGGTAACTGTGTTGGCTTACATTTACTGTGATGACTTAAAACGAAACATGGTAAACGCGTTTTGTTTACCATTTTTAACAACGAATGTGCTATTTTTAACGGCGTTTGATTTTCTGGTTACCTGTTGGTTTTTTTTCATGAAATTTTCAATGTCGCTACAAACGAATATTGGGAAATTTAAATTTCCTTCTCTTTCTCTTTGATTAGAAGTTTTAAAAATAGTTCGGTAAAGTAATTGTTTGAAATAGTCCGACTACAACAGCAAAACTTATCCAGAGATTGTAATTTTGTAGAGATTATCAAACTTTTGCTTTATGGTATTAAAGGTTTCGTTAACTATTGTATTTAACCTACAGTACTACGGTACTAAGAATGTCCGTATAGGACCCGTATTTGGATACAACAAAAAAACCGCATTATGTATAGGTAAATGTCCTCAGATAATCTTACAGATCGCTTTTACGTCCTAAAACGGAAGAACTAGGTCATTGAACCACTTCAAAGCAAAAAGCACAAAAACTCCGCAGGTTGCATCAAGTTATCGCGATCCAAGACTGCTTGCGCTCGTAAACCAAAACCAGTTCGTGAAGAACTTATTGAAGTCGCCGCGTAGTTGCGACGCAGCTTTGCATGTTTTACAGCAGATAAAAGTAATGATGTTATTTTGTCAATTATACTGATCATCACACAAATATTATAAATGCAAAAGTGTAGTTGTATGGATGGTCGGATGGTTGTTATCTTTTCACTCTGAAGCGACTACACCGATCGGGCTGAATTTTTGCATAGATATGTAGCTTTAAGCTCGGAATCGAATATAAACATACTTTTTATCCCACTAAATAGTTCCCATGGGATAGAAATAACATTTTAACGTTTGCATAGAATCAACGCGAGTGGAGCAGAGTGCAGTTTCTAAAAGAAAAGAACAAAGAAAAGAAAACAGTTGGTTAGAGTTACAAAACGGTCTCAGGATGAGTTGGTTGTATTTGCGTACAACCAACGCTGGTCCTCCTACCTGGCCAAAGGGTGTCCTATTATACTACATGTTTGCTTATATGTATAGTATACACACTAATATTATAAATGCAAAAGTTTGTATGGATGGATGGATTTTTGCAACCTCTTCACGCCAAAACTAATGAACGGATCTGGCTGAAATTTCCCATACAGGTACTTCTGATCCTGGAATCAAACTAACTACTTTTTATCCCCTTAATCAGTTCCCGTGGGATATAAATCACCTTTAAACTTTTCCATAGGAACAACGCGGGGTGCAGCTAATAGTACATAATTATATTATAAAGGCGAAATATAGTAGCGTCTTGTGAAGATATCTGGTAGAAGACAACGCAAAACTACTTCTAATAAATCGCAACTAATCGTTTAGAAATAGTATTTTATCATTTAGTTATAAGACACTACAACGGCGTTCTAGCTGAGCCTGTTTCTGACGCAGCCAGAACCCCGTAAGGTAATGCATGATTGTACGATTAAGTTAGGGAATTAAGTGACTTAACAAAGAAAAACATAATCAGATTAATTATAAGTTAATAAGATTTGTTTATTTTTTTCTTTGGTAGTTACCACGGCGTCATTATGGCATGTGGGACAAAGCCCTTATACCAAAAAAATATAGGCTACTACGTAACGCAAAAAATGCGTGCAAAAACGTGGACAGAAACTAGTAATATATAAGGTTAGATAAGTTATTATTAAACAAAATTAGCTGAACGGCAAGGAAATGAAACAACTAACGCAGCAAGTTAAGTCAAATGAACCTGAAGAAAATAATTAGTTATATCTACTCGATCGTAAAAGTACACTGGTAACCATTTCTATAAATAGCCGTACTTACATAATTATTATGTAAATTTTAATAATTATACCTACAAATTTGAATTATCTATATTATTATGTTTATTATTAATTATAATTATGTAGTCAAAGTTATCGACATAGCTCAGAGAATTAGCAAGCTGAAGTGGCAGTGGGACGGCCATATTTCGCGAAGAACTGACAACCGGTGGGGTAAACGAGTTCTTGAGTGGAGACCGCGACTCGGCAAACGTAGTGTAGGGCGCCCTCCGGCCAGGTGGGATGACGATCTGCGAAAGACTGCAGGCTGAAGACAGGGCGCTATGGTGCTCATTAGGGGATGCCTATGTCCAGCAGTGGACTAATATAGGCTGATGATGATGATGATGATGATGATGATGATAATTATGTATACTAAACCTAGCTTCATGTGTACCTCCACCGCCGAGGAGCGGCAAAGAGGCCCGGCAGTGAATGCGTTAACGTTAATTAAATCAAAGTCTCTTTATCTCTATATCTAAAGTGATATTTGAATGTTGGATATTTTTGGATTGATGTTTGTTATCTATTCACACGTCCACGACTAAATCAATTGGGCTGAAATTATGCTAATAAATAGCTTTATCAAACATATGAGTACATAACTTTACAATACATTTTGTCCCATATAACAGTTACCATGGGATATAAATAACCTTAAACCATATAAACAACGCATGCAAAGCCGCGGTCACTGTGGTAAGTAACTAGTTATTCTGTTAATTACCTACTATAGTTAATTAAATATAAGTGCCTTTTTAGCTTTAAATAAATACCTGAGAAATAGTCTAAACCATGCTGGAATATAAATCACACTAATATTATAAATGCGAAAGTTTGTATGGATGGATCGATGGATGGATGTTTGTTACCTCTTCAAAGCTAAGTTACATGACCTGATCCCACCATCCCCCTTCCACTCCAGGACAAGCAGACGCACAGTGCAATACCATCCATACCTGGTGAATTTACCCTCCACTCGCACCAATCGGTTTTCCTCCACCTTTATTATTCGCACCGCAAGGGAATGGAACTCGCTCCCTGCCTCTATTTTTTAGCCAGCCAATTACAACCTGGGTCTCTTCAAGACAATGGTGAATAGGTATCTTCTAGCTAGACCTTCGTGATACACCAATCGGGCGCATCTTCGCCTTCCATCAGGTGAGATTGCGGTCAAACGAAGGTCTATTTACGGTAAAAAAAAAAGCTATACCAGTGTAAATAGATCATAAAGACACGGGGGTATAGTATAGCTTAAAAGCTAAGCTCTGCCCTTGCACTACTACTACTAGAGTACCGGTGCGCAACGGTCGCATGCGCAGAACGTTCCCACGACATGCGCCTGCGCTGCGCACAATGCTCAGGTTACTAACAATCAGCATTCAGTCCTAGTCAATTGTCTTTGCGTGAATAAGACAATTAAACAATCAGGGAGTCGTTATTATAGAACAGGCTGTTATGTTTGACCTAGAGCGAAAATCTTCTGTTGTATTAAGATCCCTCGGATGGCCTAGACCATGAAACAATCGATATCGAAAGCTATAGAAGAAAAGTCTAAAAATGTATTTGACATAATATGCCTTAGATATGTATGTCACGTGATCTGTTTGGAATTCTTCCCTACGAATCTTTCAATAGTTTTCGATTCGCTTCATAACGAATGCCGGTTAGCTATGCTCTCGAGCGGCGAAGGCTTCTTTACCTTTTCCAACTTTAACAAGCTATATTGGTCCACTGCTGGACGCAGGCCTCCCCTTGATAAGCGCGTTATTGGCGATTATCTCATGGGGATAATGCCCATAATCCCCATGGCATGCGGGTTGGGGATCGCAGTTCAGTGGTAGAAATGTTCTGCAGGGGGCGCTGCTGCGAGTGGCCTTAGTCGCCTCTTACGACACCCAAGGAAAGTGATGGGGTGGAGTAAATTCTAAGCCAGTAACCACACGGCTACCAATACCACAGAATTACCTACACAAAGATTATTCATACTAATAAGACCCAATTTTTCCGAAAAAAAAAACCGAATAGAAATTGGACCTAAGTCTGTCTAAACTAACAGCCGGTTTCTCGAACGCTCATTATTTTGACAAATTGTTGACAATTTGTGAGGCTGTACACGCACTGCTTTTAGTACTCTCGTGGTTTTTTTGCAGAATTCTGTAACTTAATTGAAGTTCACTAGCGGAAAAATATGAATGTATGGAGCACTATAAAGTTGTAGGTAGCTAAAATAGCAAGGAATTTTATTTGTCGTACGTTATGTTAAATACGCAGGTTAAGTATATTCCGCGAGATTAAAATTCACGCTGTGAGATTCCGCAGTGCGTATATAACAAGCCGTTGACTATCCATTCAATGTGACAAGCGTTCGAGAAACCGGGGCTCACTCTGTCATTGTAACAAACCAGAGGGCCTAGACAATGTAACAATCGATATCGAAAGCGAAAACTCCAAAAATGTATGGGTTTGACGTATGCCTTAGATATGTCACGTGATCTATTTCAAACTTTTCCCTACAAATCTTTCAATTGTTTTCGATTCGCTTCATAGCGAATGCTGGTTGGCTTGAACCTCAGCAGACCTAAATCCGACCCTCAGATGTTTTCTGCATTCGTCATTTGTTTCTACTTCGACCAGAGTTACACAGAGTTGAATCACGATTTGTTTGATCCTACCGATACAGTCGGCGCTTACATCACGACCGAATGGGGCTAGTATCAGTAAATTTATGGTTATCCAGATCGATAGTAAGCTCTGTTGAATATACAGGGTGTGTGTCTGACGATGTTATATGAAAAACAAGCTGCGACCCTTTTTTTTCTATGGAAACGTTTAAAGGTGATTTCTATCCCACGAGAACTAATTTATGGGATAAAAAGTAGCCTGTTCGATTCCAGGATTAAAACTACCTGATACCAATTTCAGTCCGATCCGTTCAGTAGTTTTGGCGTGAAGAGGTAACAAACATCCATCCATCCATACATTCATCCAAACTTTCGCATTTATAATATTAGTGTGATGATAAGATAAAGATAATAATAACGTTTATTTCAGCACTAATAGTATAAACAAATAAACAGTCAAAGTCATCAAAGTCTCCTGTAACTGTAATATTTTTTATTTATGATACTTGTTGTTATAGCGGCAAGAGCATATACACATAATATGAAAATATCAACTGTCTCCCTTTGAGAGTATGTACAGCCCGCAGATACAGTACAGACGGACAGACTGCCAGACTGGTTCCGTTGTCACCCTTCGGGTACGAGATCCTAAAAACTAGGTAGCTCTACCTCTATGATCCTACACTGAAGTTAGGATAGCTCTGCTTGTGCTGAAAAATTTACGTTCTGTGCTGTTTTTCATCCAGAAGAGATGTAAGAGGAAAAGACAAAATAGTGAACAGTTGGAAGGCGAATATCCAGTAGTGGATCCTCACCGACTGGATAGAGATCACATTAAATGAAAAAATGCGAAAGTTTGGATGTTTCTTTAATTACCTCTGCACACTAAAACTATTGGACAAAACCAGCTAAAATTTTGCGTAGTTCTAAGTCTGGATACAAAGTGAAAGTCAAAATCAAAAAGTATTTATATCCATAAATACAATAATGTACACTTGGAAAAGGTCAAATTATAAAATAAAATTTATAGATTAACTTATAGTTACTTTTAACTTCTTTTAATCCTAAAATGTGCGAGTGAAGCTGTAAGCATACCCTAATAGATAATCAATGTGGTCTTTAATTCACAGAACAATATCGTGTAAACTTAAGATAAACCTTTAGAAATATATATAATTGATTTTGTTTTAAAAAACTATAAACTGACTTCAATGGTATGGTTTTCTCATGGATGCCATTGTCAGAACAGGACCAAATGGAAATGGGACCATCCGGGAAGCACCAGCTTTCAAATAAAAAAAGAATCATCAAAAAGATGACCAAGTCAAAAGTTATGAGGTAACAAATAAAAAATACAGCCGACTTTACCTATCCATTGTAAACTCGCGCCTATAATAAATTTCGTCGATATATAACTATATAATTTTGTCACGGTCACTAAGTAAATAAAATGTGCATAATTCTGCAGTAAATTTTGAACACCCTATGTGTTATCTATTGGCAGTAACTTTGACCAAATGTATGCCAAATTGCAATACACTTAAATTAAAATGTCGTTTCGTTACATAAAAGGTGATTTATCAGCAACCGTTGCATAAAATTTTGTGTGAATTGAAACGTTTACTCAAGCGACTTAATAAACATTTTATATTTTCGAATTAAATAATTATTCATGGACAAGTAGGTATTGCAAGGTTTAAATTATTATTACATTATACTTTTAAAATTGGTTTCTACGTAAAATACTTTTCGTTATCATAACTAGCCATTCGTGTAAACCAAATGCAATACCATATGTCTGAGTACAAGAAATGACTTTACTTTTCTTAGCAAATCAATATTAATAATAAATAAATAAATAATTTTGGATAATTCACACGGCATTATCTAGCCCCAAGCTAAGCAGAGCTTGTGTTATGGGTATACTAGATAACTTATATACATAATACAATACATGGATAGATATTTTTTATTATACATAGAAAACATCCAGAACGCGCTGAAGAAATATCTACAGATCGTACACACATTTGTACCGAGGCGGGAATCGTAACCGCAACCTCCTGCGTCGCAGGCGGACCTTTGCCTACCGCGCCACAGAAGTCGTCGAATAAAAGCTACCTACATAATGTGCAAAAATAGTTGATCAATTCATTTGATATACTAAGTATTATCTTGTAGGAAGGCACTTATTGCAAATTTATTTGCGCACACATGAAATAACCAATAGGGTTACCAAGGATTAATTGTAATAGAATGACTCTAGCTATAGTCATTACGTGAGCACAGTTACTATTTTGAAATGACGCAAAATTTACAAATTCCTATAGTCAACCCTGTGTATCACCTTCCGGTCTACAAAATGATCAAGACATTGCCAAGTTATTACGAATTCCTTCAGGATATTGCGACACTGGCAATCTATCAAACATGACCTGCGGTAAATCACCCTAGGTATGTTAGGTACAGTCAGTGTCAAAACGAGAGTCACTGAACTGTTACTAAATGTATATACGTTACTAAATGTGTACGCCAAAACGACTGAACCACCGTTTGTTTTTAATTGTCATAAACGTAGTCAACCTGAAATAATAAAGGTATATTTTTATCACGGAAAAACACTAACGGAGGCTTGTAATAAATTAAATATTATTATTGAGGTAAGGACGTGATTTTCTAAGTCAATTTAGTTTAAACTAAGAATTATGCTACAAAAGTCAAATAACCACGTTATGAACATTTCCTGCAAGTATAATATAAATCGCATTGATTTGATAACGTGCTCAGTATATTTTCGCTGCTCATTGGTGTTATTCTTCGCAAATTCAGAATTCATACAAATAGCTGCGAAAATTATTATGGTAATCAATTCGTGTTTACCTATCCACCTGTGTAGTAGCATATCGAAGTCCTTTATTTACTTTAGATTAGACCACACAGGACTGTTGGACACTTAAACGTAAAATATGTACATAACAACGTAACAACGTATGTAACAAGGAGATAAAAGGATCACTTTTTTATTTTGTCTACTTCAATCTTTTAAGGTTTGAAAACCTTTAACTTTGACTTAAAGCAAAACTCGTCCCAAGCTTTTTTATCCTCTGGTTAATCTGATATTTTGTTGTAAGCATGATCATTATAGCTGCCCTTTGATCCTCCCTCAACGGGGTAAAAGCCTCCTTGAGGGGTAAAAGGGTGTTCAGTAGTGAACGTATGAGTACTGACCATCATAGCTAGTTTTGCTGACTGTACCTATCGACGGCCCTGGGAACTGGGCCAGAAGCCAATGAGAGACTGCCCTTGGCTACTTACATTGTAGGTTTGTAGCCAAAGTTGAATAGGTATTAGATACATTTGTGACTGCATACAGATTGAGGTTTCAATGATTTATTCCAGTTTTCCCCCTAGACAAATCCCCCTGAAAGGGGAACACTGGTAATATGCATTAATTATTGTGTATTACTAATATGTATATAGGTGGGTAGCTATAATATAATTTTAGCTAAAGTTAGTACATACACCCTGTTGAGCATTATTTAGGTAGGTACCCAGTTTGCTAGGTAGTTGAACTTTGGCAGCTGGTTTTTGTAATTAGTTAGTAGCTAGTTGCATGCTAATTGCTAATACTAAAGTGGTATTTAATTACGCATTTGAAGTAGAGAAGAGTCTTAGTAGTAACTTAGTATGCATGTTATCCGAAATTAACAAGCCGGTTTAACGTTTTTGGTACCCGGTAACTTATTATTTGGATTCTCCGTCATTGGACAATTGGATGATTCTGTTGCAGTTGTAGAGTTTTTAGTTCACAATCAAATATTAACCCATAGATTCATAGTTTAGTTCGATTTCCGGCCCGGGACAAATGCGTGTACGATCTGCAGGTATTTTTTTAGGGTGTTTTGGATGTTTTCTATGTATAATAAAAATTATTTATCAATGTAGTGTATTGTACTATGTATAACAGTTAATAGTACCCATAACACAAGCTGTGCTTAGCTTGGGGCTAGATAATGCTGTGTGATTTTTATTTATTTATTTAATTATTCTCATATCATCTTACCTACTATCCACTCTGAAAATAAAAGTAATGATAAATATACATTTATTAGACCAAAACAGGTGACAGGTGACAGGACATAGGTACAATGGATAAAAGTCGGTAGGTCAAAACCTAGTTACACTTACATAGATGGACACAATACAGCAAAGAGTTGGTGGAGGTAGGCAGCTAGATATATTTAGTAGGTAAATTATATAATTCTACATATGGTATGAGTATCTATCTATCTACAACAAAAAAACTACCAACATAATATAAAGATAATAAAAATAAGTCAATGGAACAAACACAATACCTACCGGTGTGGATACATGAAACACGGAAACTAAAATAAAAAGTAAACTTTACTAGTATTCTGAGTGCAGAACGTTGATTTCCTGTTAATTACTTGGTGAAAGGAAAGTTTGTTTTGGTCTTTCTCCGACCATTTGTGTGGTCTGGCGTATGATTCAATTTCCCAGGCAACTTGCGACAGTGGAGCTTTCCTTCTCTGGACGTATAAGGCCTTTATCTCGGTAACTCCCATTTATTATATAGAACTAATAATAGTTGGTAAGCCAGCCAGCCTATAGGCATTTTGTAAAAACATACTATTTTTATCTAGGGTAACTTTGGCGATAACACCCCCTCCCCGTGTTTTGAAACAACTCAATACATTTTCTTAGCCATTAACTATCCTTGTAGGTAAATAAAGAAGTACCTATGACTTTTGCGACTAAAAGATAGTATTACATACATTCCTATAATGCGAAACCTAAAGCAGTTGTATTTGTGTTTTTCTGTTCCTCTTAGACAAAGTCGTTTCTACACTGTATAATCATCATCATCATCAGCCTATATATACTAGTCTACTGCTAGACAGGCCTCTACTAATCAACGCCAGAAAGTTAATAACCAAAGAAAATGGAAACACTGGAAATAACCAAAGAAATTAATAAGAGAATAATGAGATTAATCAGAGATTAATAATTGAGGAAAATGGAAACACTGGAAAATAGAAAAACTAACCAAATAAGCCCCATTACGCCCCAGCCCTCGGTACATCCTCACAGATCCGTGTTGAAACTCGTGTAAGATGGGCATGGAAGAGACGACATTGTCGATTCTAGTCGGGTTTGGATGTCTATCTTGAACCGAGAAACATTGCTTAGCGGTCACTAAAGGGAATCTTGTAGGTTTGAAGTGAAAACAGTCGGCTAATTTGGATTGAACTTACAATTCTCTTGTATCCTACTAAAATGAATGTTTGTGTGTATGTTTATAACCACGTGTCTCCGTTGCTGCGAAACAGATTTAGATGTAATTTGGTATGTAGATAAAGGTTGAAAAGTTTGATAAATTATCGAAAATGATTATTCTTTGTTTTGATTAACTCTACACTCGGTATAAATAAACTATAAAGTAAATAATGAATTGCATATTTTTTATTTTTATAAAGCAAGGAATATTTTTTTTTATTTGAATGCTATCTATATCGACGAGACGTTGGCGAAGCCGCGAGGCGCAGTAGTTCTATATAAGCGTCAAATGCACATGATATTCTGGATAACTGATAATTAGGCTACGTAAGAGTTAAGCTAAACCAGCAAGTTTAGCTTGTATTTGTAGGCTAGTTTAGCATTATTAAACTTGATGAAAAGGACAACAATAAGTAATTATTATAAGCTAGGGTTTATTATTAAACATGTTTTAAACTATACCTCATTTTTACCTGGTCTGCGTGAGAAGTGCATAAAATTAAGCTTAAACTCGTAATACTTTACGCTGAGAAACACTTTTTCCTCCTCGTCCTAAACAACCTATATTGGTCTACAGCTGGACGCAGGACTTCCTCAAGGAGCGCCTCGTTGACTTTTATCTTACGGGGGGTAATGCCTCCGCTGGGCATGAGGGTTTGTGATCGCAGTTCGGTGATAGGCTTGTACTGCGGAGGGCGCTGCTGCCCGCCCGCGGTGGATATCCCTTCGGATATGCACGCACTGGGTCTCCCACAATTTAGTTTAATTTGGCTTCATCATATCTGTCTATTTGCACCCCGGTTCTAGTGATAAAATACTACTTTCGCTGACGTTTAATTTGCTGTTGATATTCTGGGAAACAAAGATTTCAAATCTTACATCACCGCATTCCAAACTCTACTGGTACAATTGCTTTCTTCGATTCTTCGATTGTAATGCCGATCTCGATTTATATATCAATCAATTCCAATTCAGAGCACTGGTATCACATCTGATCTTCTATTGAGGCACTTTCTAGAAGCTTTCGTTTACCAATACGTAGACGGAATCGAAGAAAATATGTTTTCTTACGTATCGTAGTCTGTGTGTAGTAGGCCATTCAAGTAAAATACCTACATATGTCATTATTTAATATGGGCTTGAAACTGAACCAAGGAATATTAAAATAACTTTAAGATATTATTCCTAAGATTTCCTAGCTATGAGAATGTTTCAAACCCATTGCGTTTGTTTCACTACGTGAGACCGCGTTGAGATCTTTTGTATGGAGACTCACGTATTGGTCTGACTCTTGGTTATCAACATTGAATACAATTTGTTTAAGATTTTTACAAGAAAGGCATTCCTTATTTAAAATTTGTTTACTTATGTGTTAACTCATCTGATGACTCAATGGTATTGTTCCGCGCACTAGGTTTTATTTGGACAATTTTGTTGTAGCTCTTTACATTGGACAATAAATGGTATCTATACCATTGATTTAAAAAGGGAAGATAGGTTACGTTCTCCCAGCTCCTACTCAAAAATTGGCATGTGTTACAACAACACGCAAACACATATTTTCACAGTTATATTTCCAGTCCTGTGCAATACAAAGAAGAACAAAGACGGAAAGACGTATCTAGGACCGAAGTGAGACTGAGACAACAATATTTCACGCGAATCACGACCGCCCGTGCCGCCGGTCAGACGGTGACTTATGTGGGAGAACACAATTTTACACAATTTAAGGTTGCCACTTTCGAGCAACCAATGCCTCATCTTCGTTGTATTACAAATATTTTAAGGAGGAAGGAATTGATTGTTTGTATTAAATAGGCTCTGAAACTACTGGACCGAATTAAAAAATATTTCATCATGTAAAAGCTAACTTTTCAGGGATTAACCTTGGCTATATTTTTTATATTTTTATTTCGGAATTCCCACGGGAACGGGATCTATGCGGGTGGAACCGTGAGCCGCTGCTAGTTCTATTATATACACGAAGGCATCGTGAAAGACGCATGCATATCGGGCTTATTGTACCTAATGTATAAAATAATTAAGTATTGCCTTTTCGTAAGAACTAAGTTAGGTTAAGTCACCTACTTACTTTAATTAGTTTTAGTTATACGTTATTAGATGTAAGTAAGTTTGTAAAGTTTAATAAAATTTCATTTTAAATTTCGTTTTAATGTGCAGTAGTTGTGTGTAGGTGTGTAATTTCAAGATGAGTCGAAACTCAAGTATAAAATTAAAAAAAACAAACAAGGTTACGTCAACGGACACAATGCGAACCGTCCTTCTTCTTTCCTATATTTGGAGTTTTTAAAACTGCTAGTCTCACCCAAACCAAAATTGCAAGGGGCTTTTGCCATAATGACCACGCTTGGCAGGCGGATTGATGATCTCTGTTGAGTTGTTAAGATACAAAAGAATAGGAGGCAAAGGGATGAACGCTTTCTTCTGTGTATTTTAACACCACCACTGCGATCACATAACAACACTACAAAGAAAAATCCAAATCCTTAGAAACAAAAATAAAATGAAAGAAAACACATACATTACCAACGACTACTCTAAGGACACCATGGAAAAACGTAAAGCAAAAGCAAGCAACTTTCGTGATAACGAAAAAAGGAAAAGAACCCCAGAGACACCAAGCCCAAAAGAAACAACCAACAGCAATAGCAAGAAAATCCAACGAACAGACGCGTTTCAAATTATGCGTGAGCGAGCATACTCCATGTCCGAAAAAAAAAACACATACCTCAATCAATAACCGGAAACGAAATAAAACACAAGAAAAAAAAACCACAACATCAGCAAACAAACACACATTCCCCAACCCGGCTGGTCCCCGTGGGGAATTAGACCAAAACCCTCCAATAATAATATATCAACAACAACATGAGGATGAAAACAACATGGAACAAACTCTACCCAAACAAAAGACTACCATTGAGACTCCAAAAAACAAACATACAAGAATATACATTGCTACTCTAAATGTACTAACACTAAGATCAGAAGAAAACTTACTCGAATTATCACTGGCATTACAAAACACCAACTGGGATATCCTAGGGCTGAGCGAAGTACGAAGAATGGGAGAAAACATTATTGCACATCCAGACTTCATATTCTACCACATAGGCGAAACTCCAGGAAAACATGGTGTGGGTTTTTTAGTTAAAACAAATCTTGCAAAGCACATAATTGGATTTTATGGTATATCAGAGCGCATAGCATTGCTCGACTTAAAACTACCAGATTACAAAGACCCATGGACCATTATCCAGATTTATTCACCCACAGAACAAGCAGAGACTGAAACAACTAGACAGTTTTACCAGGATTTGAACAAAACTCTACAGACACATTCTCACAAAAATATCATCATGATGGGAGACTTTAATGGCCAAATCGGAGAACGTCAATGGGATGAAGATGCAATTATAGGACCTTATACATACAGTTCAAAACCTAGAAGCAGAAATGGAAATATGCTCATGGAATTTGCAATGGAAAATAACCTGACCATACTAAACACCATATTCAAGAAAAATAAAAGTAGAATGTGGACATGGTTGTCACCGGATGGCAAGTCAAAAAATCAAATTGATTTCACTATGACCAACAAACCTAAATACTTTCCAAACATCAATGTCATCAATAATCTAAATTTCAACACCAACCACCGCATGGTCAGAGCTGAACTGAATTCATCCCAACCTAAGAACCCCAGACCAAAAATAAATCCAGGTAACATAAAACCTAACAAATATCTAATAGAAGAAATAACCAGCTCATTAAACTCAAAACTTAAAGAATACAAAAAAGAAACAAAATATGCCGACATACAGAAAAAATATAACTGGTTAGAATTTACAATCACAAACACCTGTAAAGAGCATAGCACTAAAAAAGAAAACTCCAACGACTGGATGACGAAAAAAACTACCAATCTCCTTGACGAAAGAGCAGCTCTATTATGTGCAGAAAATACAGATAAAAAAAGAAAGAAAATAGCAAAAATTAGCAAAGAAATAAAAGAAAACATAAGGAAAGACAGGAGACAACGGCGGATGGAAACAATAGAGAGACATATCAGACAGACAGGAGGAATAAAGAAGGCGTACAGAGAATTAACAAACAAAAAAGAATGGATTGTAAAGATGGGAAACAACAGCGGGGCCGAGAAGGTTGGTAGACAGGAAATACTTAAGATCGCAACGGATTACTACACTAAACTATACAAAAACAACACAACTGAAAGAGAAATAGACCTACCAGAGAATGAAACTGTACCCTACATCATGCAGGAAGAAACGGAAAAGGCTATTGATAGCCAGAAAAACGATAAAGCTCCAGGACCAGATGGCATAAGCAATGAAATACTTAAGCAAACGAAAGCAGTAATGATACCTATACTCACAGAAATTTACAACGACGTGATCAACTCAGAAATCATCCCAGAGCAATGGACTTTATCTAACATAATCCTTCTGTTCAAGAAAGGAAATCACTGCGATATTGGAAACTATCGGCCCATTAGTCTTATGTCTAATATTTATAAGACCTTTGCAAAGATTATTTTAAAAAGAATAGAAAATAAACTAGACGAGCAACAGCCAATAGAACAGGCAGGATTCCGCAAGAACTTCTCGGTACTAGACCACATCCATACTGTCAGGCAAATTATAGAAAAATACGCCGAATATCAGCTTACATATTATATAGCTTTTATTGACTACAGTAAAGCATTTGATTCTCTAATACACTCTAAAATCTGGGAATCCTTAAAGGAACAAGGTATAGAACACAAATATATAAGGATTATTAAAAATGTTTACAGACACAGTTCGGCATGTATCCAACTGGAAAAGAAGGGAAATAGGTTTCAAATACAAAAAGGAGTTAGACAGGGGGACCCTCTTTCACCAACACTATTTCTGGCTGTACTAGAAATGATCTTCAGGAATCTCGAATGGAGAGACAAGGGCATAACCATTAATGGCCGCACGCTAACACACTTACGATTCGCAGACGATATTGTATTATTTTCAAAAACACCAGGTGATCTAAGCAAGATGATTAATGATCTAGCATCAGAAAGTGCAAAGGCCGGACTGAAGTTAAACCCCGAGAAAACAAGAATCATGACCAATGGCAACAGAGATCCTGTAACAGTGAAACAGACTCAAATCTCCTATACGGACGAATACATATATCTCGGCCAACTGATGTCTCCAGAAGACAACATAAACAAAGAAGTCGACAGAAGAATTGTGAACAGTTGGAAAAAATACTGGGGTCTAAAAGAAGTAATGAAAGACAAGAACCTACACATTTCAACGAAAAGCAAACTATTTAATACATGCATCTTACCTGTATTGACATATGGGAGCGAAACATGGGCTTTAACAAGAAATGCATCAAACAAACTCTCCACATGCCAACATGCCATGGAAAGAAGCATGTTAGGGGTCAGAAGAATAGACAAATTAAGAAATAGCAGCATCAGAAACAAGACTAAGGTCCAGGATATAACTTTGAAAATAAGAAGACAAAAGTGGAAATGGTCAGGACACCTGATCAGAGGAAAAGACAAATGGAGTAAACTAACAACACAATGGTACCCAAGGGATGGAAAAAGAAAGAGAGGTAGACCACAGAGAAGGTGGGACGACGACATTAGACATGTCGCAGGAATCACATGGGGTAGAGTGGCCATAGAAAGGCCAGAATGGAGAAGATTGGAGGAGGCCTTTGCCACCTGGCAAACGGACATACAAAAATGGAACAAAAGAGATATATATGAACCACACAGAAACAGTGTTTTGTCCGATTAAAGGCTTATTATATTATATTACTGCGATCATAAATTCGCCTACGAAGCGTGATTATTATGGCAGTCGCTGCCCTTGCTCTGTTAGGTTCCCTTGGTTGCCTCTTACGATATCCATGGGCTGATTCGCGTCGTCGATTCTCAAGCTGCGTTCGCCACAGATATAACAGTGTTTCTAAAATATTCTGTATAGGGCTTTTAGTTACGACTTATATTATCTTGTCTAGACAAGACAACTTTGTCAGCAAAGTGATTGAGTCATTATCACTGAAAAGCCATTGCATATTGGTGAAAGCCAACACTATAAAGCTAGACACCATTACTTACACACAAACCTAAGCTGTTGCATAAAATTTTGTCGGGCGTCATTCTAACAGAATATTGCAAGTTATTTTGTTGGCATGTATTGTTGCAAAGGCAGAATATTGCGAAAATTGTCTGTGCATAATATTACGAGTTTGTTAAACTTGTTGTAAAGATAATTTTATGGAGAATTTAGGGTCTACCTTGATATTGTGAATTATTTGCACGCCGTTCTTATGTCTTTGTTACATACGAAAGATCGTTTACTATTGGTACTAAGGATATTTACTACAAAGTTTGCGTTACTCTATTTTTTATCGAATAATTCGAATGGTTACGCCCCGTAACACCAGTCAGTACCGAATTAGTAGACCATTAAGTAACATAACTCCAAAAACAAACGAGTTATTCCAACTATATGACAAACTCGTACAACAGCACTGAATATGAGGTTAGAAAATCTTGTTTATACATAGCATATCAAAAAGAGAGTCATTTTAGGCATAACATAACAGTCTCTAAACTAACTTCCTATGTCTGTAAATAGCGAATAATGGCAGTAATAGTAAAATCATTATGTAACAGACCCAAAAAGGCTTTGAACAATCGTGAGTAATCGTAATCAATAAATCAAACAGTTGTACTTAGTGGATCACGCGTGTAATTCATAAGCGAAATTAATGAGTAGCCACTGACCGGATCGTTTAAACAATTGCCTTTATGTAACAAATGTTACATGTACAATCATTTGTCAAAACGCAAATTGAGGCTGTTGGGTCGTGGTAGGGTTATATTTGTAGTTCCACGCATTCAATGGACTGTGAGTAGGAACAGAAATACACCTCATTCGAGCCAGAAGAACAGAATTTGTGACAGTGGTATCATTTGGACATTAGACCTACGTTTGACCGCAATCTCACCTGATAGAAAGCCAAGATGTGGCCGACTGTGTATCACGATATCTATTTACCCTTGTCTTGAAGAGGCCCATGTTGTAATTGGCCGGAAAAAGAGGAGCATGAACTGAACTGCGTTCCATTCCTAAGTGTAAAGTGTGAATAATGAAGGCTTTCGGCCTACCAGAGAAACAATACAACATCACTGCGATAACCAATCCGCCTGTTAAGCGTGATGATAACGGACAGATTCGTCTGCTTAACAACGGAGAGTGGTGTTAAGCAGACGAATCTGACGAGAGGCTTCGATTACATAGATCGATGGCCAGAATGATCGATAAGTAGGCGGTTTTATATTCTGGCTCTATGTGTTTTTTTTTGTATGTTCGTTTATTTTACCGCCATTTATGGACCGATTTGTATGATTATTTTGCAGTTGTATAGAAAATTATCCTAAGGAAATGTTATTGGCGAGGGTTTAGTACGGGTCGAAGGTCCCGCGAAACTTTCAGTTTTTATAAAGGCAGTTACTACCTCACCTCACTTCATCAGCCTGTATTGGTCCACTGCTGGACGCAGGCCTCCCCGTGATTTGCGCCTTATTGGCGTATCTCATGGGGGTTATACCCATAATCCCCACGCTAGGCATGCGTGTTTGGGATCGCAGTTCGGTAGAAAAATGGTTCTGCAGGGGGCGCTGTTGCCCGCCCCCCGGTGAATATCCTTTAGTCGCCTCTTACGACACCCCCGTGAAGAGATGGGGTAATACAAATTCTAAGCCAGCACCACTCAGTTCCTACAGTGCGTATTAATGTTACCAATATGGACTAACCGTGGGTATCTCAATTGATTTAACTATCTTACGTGTGATTAATGTTATTGTTTCAAACGCCTGCATGATTGATTAGCAATCATCAGCGTGGTAAATTTTACGACTCATTAAGCGCCTACTGCATCGCTATGCCACCATCGCTAGACTTGCTTTATAAACTAGTGGAGGTACTTGTACTATTTTTTCTGTTAACTAAGGAGTTACAAAACCAAATAAATCATCATCCTTATCATGCCTTTCTATACATATACCTCTATGCAGGGAAATTCCCTGCAGTGCAGTGGGGTGACAAACCTATTCCCTGTGGGATATGTTTCTCTGTTTATGTAATTCGCTTCGGGCCTGAGCTTATCTTGGCCAGGTGTAGTCTAAAGAGATTTTGGTTCAAAATATTTTACGACATTAGGTATCATCGTAACAAATTGCAGGTTTTTTTTATATCGATAGGGCAATCGACCCATTAGCGATCACGGGTTCGGTCTAATAGGTCCAATTCCCTGGATGTCTCTACAGACGTCCTATTGCCTGAATATCTGATTCCCTCAATGTCACTATCTATTTAGATAAATTCCCTGAATGTCCATTCACAGAATCTCCAATTCCATGAATTTTCCACCCCCGAATGTGTAACTCTGGGACGAACCTTCGTAAATTTCTTTTTGGCCCAACGCCAACGCAACGGTTGACTGGTAGGTGAAATCCATTGAGACATTATCAAACGCCTGCTGGAGAACGAACCTTTTTCCTCGCGCCTTTAAGGCTATAAAATGTTTAGGTTACTTCAATGATTACTCACGAACGAGATAATATCGTCAAATGAAATCCAGTGAACGTAGTCACTCAGGTCGTGACCTAAAGCACAGAATACACAGCTACTAGCTAACCTTAGCATGTTTAGAAAGCCATGCTGCAGCATGTAGCCCCCGGCAGGTTCAAGTGGCGATGGTTAACCTTCAATCGATGACAGGTTCTGTAGTCATTTTGATTGTTTTTAATAGCGAGTAGGTATCGGGTATAATATGCGAAATGCTATAAGAGTAAGTGGGTTGTTATTTCGGTAGTAGTATAAAATGACACGAAATTCCTGATTTTGGATTTTCCGGTTTTATAAACAGTAAATAAATCGGAAATTTCCGGGAATTTAGAAACTAGGAATTCCCGGGAGTATACCCGTAGCCACCCAGGTAGTGCGTCAAAGCACACAATACACTGCTACTAGCTAACCTTAGCTTGTTTAGAAAGCGATGCTGCATCATGTGTAGCCCCGGGAGGTTCAAGTTGTGTTAACCTTCAATCGATGACAGGTTCTATTATAATTTTGATAGTTTTTAATAGCGCGTAGGCGCTCGAATCGGATCGATGCGAAATGCTGGATATAGATTTTATTACGTGATTTTATTTCGTTAGTGGTTTAAAGTGAAATTCTTTCCCGGTGAATTATTTTTGATTTCCCGGTTTTTAATTCGATACAAGAATTCGGAAATTCTTCTCCTTCTTTGAGTTTTTTGGGATAAATACTAGTCTTGCTTCGTATGATAAAGAGAACGAAGAAACTCCTGATTTCTGAGAGAACCAATAACGAAGGTGTCTCTCGAGTAGTTCCGGGCTTAGGACGGTTTGGAGTTCTCTTGGAGCCAAGTTTTAGGGTTTGGTTCCTTCTGCTAATCATGTAAACAACCCACACGCTGGGTCAAACACCTTTGAGTTCAGACATATGTACATATAGCTTGAGGAGTTTATTTCCTGGCTAATCATTCACATATTGTTTTTCAAGGTGCATTCCCCTTAATGTGGTGTTCTTAATCCGGAAAAGTACCCGAGATTCGAAATTAATGTGAGTTTTCTTTGTTACAGGGTAAAGAAAAGAGTAACCGTGAAGACCTCAAAACGGATATTCAACATCGGAAGGAAACCTTTTACAGGGTCAGTATTGTTATTGTTTTTCGCAAAGCATATCCTTCCAGAGGTATAATGTAGTTTTGCGCACGCAAAGAGATTTTTACTTATTTGATTTAGGTTATAAATTTAGTGTCAAATTTGACTCATCTAAGAGCCTATTTTGTATTACTTAAGGTAAATTAAAAAAAAAAGTAAAGAAGTTTTTTAAACTAAGACCATATTGCTTGACTCTACCACAAAAAAAATACAACCTAGGTAGAGGCTATGTTTAATGCAACCTACTGGTATACTCTAGCAACAAGCTGCTATTGCTCACGTTTTCCGTCAGGCGTTCACAAACCCCAAGTTATTTTTTTTAATGTACATTATTGTATTTATGGATATAAAGAAATTATTTTTAACTATGGGACTTTTGGAAATAATAATTTTCCTTACGGAAATAAAACAAAGTAACATTACTTTACATCGGTTCATAGTAAAAGTTCCAGGTTTTAACATTTGTAAACAATAAATCAACACAGCACACTTACTACATATCTCAACACTCATTTCAGAGAATGGAGTTGTCATCTCAAGAACAGGAATTCTCCGACTTAATTATATCATACAAATAAAACTGCTTGTTAGTAAAGAAAAATAACACTATCATTGCCTGTCGAACGTGTGGTTACTCACTGAACTTCCAGTTTTCACTTACCATATTGTATGGACTGTTGTAATGATGATGATGATGATTGTTCCAGGAGACGCCATCGGACGAAGACTCTGCAGTGTCGTCCGCCCCGGCGTCTCTCTCACCGCAGCCACTCGCCGACATGTGGGTCAGTATCATACATACATATATTATAGTTTTTACCAGCGGCTTCGCCTGCGTTTTTTCTATAAATACGTTCAAAAGTTATTTCTATCCCATGGGAACTGGTCATATATCATGCTGTTCCCATGTTCCCATGGTTTTATCCCATGGGAACCTGTACAAAGCGTAAACCGCTAAACGGCCGTTGGTGCAGTGCTAAATTTCTTCGTTATTTTTTTAACGACGCAAAGTTACACATCGTTATAAGTGTGATAGTATAATGTGATGCGAAAGTTTGGATCGATGTCACTTTTCACGTCTAAACTACTGAACAGATCAGACCATTAAAATTTTACATACAGGTATTTAGGCCTGGAATAAAACATAGGGCTATCTTTTATCCCACAAATCAGTGTGTAATAAATAAACTGTAAAATAATTTCTCGTATCATATATTAATATCTCCCCAAATAAGGTGAAAGAGAAATGTGTTTAGGCGATTTTTTTGTGAAACATCAACTGTTATTCTATTAAGTATCGTTATTTATAACTAGATGGCGCTACTAAAATTGACCCAGGGCTAGATCGCGCTGACGAGAACGCACGAGTTCTAATCACTAGTTTAAGGTGATTTTGGGTTCGTGGAGCCTGCTCGGTTATAAGACGGTAAGGTGTCTTTGACTTTCCAATAAAGTAACACCCGAGCCAATCTGACAGCGATACCTATTTTATCATATTTTTACGTTTATCATAGGAATTTTTAAAATTTCAACGTTCAGTTTGTGGTATCTATTATAAGCTATTTTTTAATACCACTTTCATAATTTTATCTCATATAGTTTAGGAGGAGATGCGAAATTAGAGTTTGGTGGCCAAAAAGCGCAACTTCGTATCTCTTCCTAAGCTTTACAAAATGAAACTATTACAGAGACATTAATAAATAGCTTATAATAGATACCACAAACTGAACGTAGGATTTTTAAAAATACCTGCGTTTAACGTAATAATAAGATTAAATAGTTGGGGGCGCCACTTTCGCTGCTGTATGGGCCTTAATATCAAAGCGCCGTTTTATTTGTGGTCTCATCAAAATGTAAGCGCTTTTCCTGGAAACATTCCATCCATGTCTACACACGGGAAGCACTAGCTTTCATATAAAAAAAGAATTATGAAAATCGGACTACCCAGTCCAAAGTTCTGAGGTAACAAACATAAAAAATCTGTCGAATTGAGAACCTCCTCCTTTTTTTGAAGTCGGTTAAAAAGCAACTCAACCACGTTTTAATTTAATGCTGTTTGATTGAAAAACGAAAAAATATGTGTCCTATGCTGTCTATTCAGATGTTGCCAAAACTAGATTAAAGTAGTCTGACAGGGCTAAAAATCATGCCATCCTTATTGTTTTGATCGTTATGACAGGGATAGCGACATTTTTAGTAGGTACGGTCAAAATAGTTTAGTTTAGTTTTGGCGATATCTAACTAGACACCAATATCTTTTGTTAATCTTATTGACAGACCAGTTAGAACGTTTAAGTCGTCAGGCCTACATAACGAAACAAATAGGTGTTTAGTATATACCAAAAACAAAAGACGATCGCGCCCGCTTTCAGTTATTTGCCTATAATAATTATCAAATCATTGCAATAGGGTATACGAGTATGCATCGTTTTTTTTATTGTTTTAATCGATTCTTTAGGTCATTATTTAACCGAAAAATGAAAAGACGCTCACTGAATTCATCAATAATAAGGTAAAAAAACAAATCAAAACTACAATCATTTTCGGGTGATAAAAACGCTGCCATATTGGCGCCATGTTTATTTGACGTCAACGTTCACACTCGATTAAAACCTTTTGTGACGACCTCAGTAGTGGTCATCTCAAGAAAGAGGTTTTCCGTAAAATCTGAAAACAACCGACAGTACGAAATGTGAAGTGGGCAGAATAGTGTCAAATCATGGTGCAGCAAGCAGAATAAAAAAAGAAGAAATGTGAACAGTCACGTCACGTCCGCTCTAGTCAATGGCGTAGCGTTTTGAAATTTTGCGATTGAGATTTAAAATATCAATTTTTCAATGGTTAAATTCTACAATAAAAACATCTCAAAATGCTAAAATAAATATGTAGATATGTTTCTATATCAATAGAGAATACGTATATTTTTTTTAGCCATTTTGAAATCACATAGCATAATTAGCATGCTACACATGATAGCATGCTAATTGATGATAACCACATGCTAACACACTTTGGTATATCTTTGTGTTTTATCTACGTTACATTATGTACATCAGTTTACTATGCATAGCTTAATTAATCAATTAATGCATGTAGGTTGATTGCAAGCAGCTTACATACGCGCTTGGGTTGGGTAATCATGATTGAAATTCAATGATAGAAGAACCAATTTTACTTTACATTTTGTACAGAATTCTACCTACCTTTCATTTACGACCTTCTGATTGCTGCTTTAAAATAGTTGGCTATACGTAATTCACGTTAAGTATGTATTATCTTGGTATGACCACGCCGCTGTGTGGCTTAGAATTTGCACCACCCCATCTCTTCCCTTCTGAAAAGGGCAACCTCGTTAGTTGCCCTTCTTAGCCACCAAACTCTTAAAAGCTTCTCAAAGCTTATAATTCTTATAAACCACAAACTGTACGATTATTTTTTATTATTTTATGTGATTAAATAGATAATGCTGTCATATTATTACCTTTAACATTGTAAATTTTAAAAATCCATCGTTCAGTTTGTGGTATCTATTATAACTACAAGCAATTTTTTGATACCTCTGTAATAGTTACACTTATTATACTCGTTTTCTCGGTTTGGTGGCCAAAAAGCGCAACTTCGTATCTCTGCCTAAGCTTTACAAAATAAAACTATTACAGAGGCATTAGATAACTCATAATAGATATTAAAAACTGATAGATTTTTAAAACTTCCCGTCGTAATAATAAGATAAAAATAGGTGGCGGCGCCACTTTCACTGGTGGATGCACCTTAAGTAGGTACTAATAATACTCGAGCCGTACCTGGCTAAAGAATGCCTGATATGACCTTGTCTGGGAGCACCGTGCGAGGAGCAAAATGTCAGTAGGTGTAGGTATATCGCAACGTAAGCATTTTGTCACCTACTAAACTATTGGCGCTAGAACTTGCGCAAGTGGTATTGTTTCGAAGGAGTGTAGGGCGACCATGCGTTTTGATGTTCCAAGAAAAAACAAATGTAAAGGAGATTTAAAAAAAAAACTTTACCGGAATTTAAAAAGTCCGATGATAATTTATGATAGTTTTAGAGTTCTAGTTCTAGATAATAGCCAATAAGGCCTATCAGGGAAGGCCTGCGTCCAGCAGTGGACGGTTAAGAAACGTCTCATATCCTTTATGCAATATTTAGCGCTATTTGGTAGTCGTGAAACGTAACCATGCTATTTATTCAACGGATAAGTAATAAATAGGTTATTTGCAACTTATCCAGACATTGTAAAATAGAATTTGAGAAAATCCTAGATAAAGATATTATCTTTAGTGGTATAAAATAATAATAATAATGTTGGACAATTCACACAGTATTATCTAGCCCCAAGTTAAGCAGAGCTTGTGTTATGGTTACTAGATAACAGTTATACCTGCGCCTAATTGGCATTTATCTGATGGGGGGTAGTGCCCATAATCCCCACGCTGGGCATGCGGGTTGGTGGAACTTATACACTACATAGATTTTTTTTTATTATACGTAAAACACCCAGAACACCCTGAACAAATATCTGCAGATCGTACACATTTCTCCCGAGGCGGGAATGGAACCCGCAACCTCCTGCGTCGCAGGCGAACCTTCGCCCTCTGAGCTATATTCTATCTATCTATCTATCTATCTACAATAAACTCCCTACTATGCCGGTGTGGAACTGGGCGACATCCGGCCAAGCATTAACATCATTAATGTAATCATCTATGGAGTTATAGGCTTTCTAGTAGCAGTACTAAAATATGCTTTATAATGCAAAATGCTCAGCTAGGGTCCCTTTTTACCCAGTGTATTGTTAGATTTAAGTACCTACTTATTCGTTTTATATGTCCTGTTAATGTATGTATAGTACCACTCTTTTTGTCATGTACCTATTGGGTAAAATAAACAATTTTTATCTTATATCTTTATCTTTATCTTAATGTAAAATATTTTCTCTACTATCCCACCTAACCAACACCGTGTGGTTGCAGCCGTGCGCGCAATGCCGGTCGGCGTCGGACCGCGCGACGGCGTCTGCGCGCGAGTGCACGCGGCTCGCGGACGCGCTGCGCGACGCGCGCGACCAGCTCGAGCTGATGGAGTTCAGGCTGCTGGAGCTGGAGGACGCTAGCCCTGATAAGGTACGTCATCATTATATCCCTCATAGATATCCCTAAACCAAACGAGCCACAAAGCAGTCTTGGGTTTAGGAAGAAAAACCGAAATTTGCACGTGGCTCGCGGCCGCACTGCGCGTGACCAGCTCCAGCTGATGGAGTTCAGGCTGCTGGAGGTGGAGGAAGGCCTAATAAGGAACGTCATCATTATATCAGCCCATGGATTTCCCTCTACCAAACGACGGACGCCACAAAGCCCCTATGACCAAAGCGGTCATTAAAGCAATGTTTTATCTGGCGAGGAAATTCGTTTACGAACAGACTGGTTTGGGAGAGACCAGGATTATGTGCGACTTGACGCCCTGAGAAGGACGTTATACTTACTAAAACCTTTAGTGACCCGTTTTCGCCATTTTCACTGAACCTTTACCTACTCCCAAGCAGTTATCGGCTCTAATAACTTAGTAGCAACCAAGAAGACCGCCAGGCTCGCGATGCTGATGGATCTTTTGCCTCTAGTCCATCTTTCGCCATAGGTTCTCTTGCGACATCCACGGGCTGAGTTGGGGGGTCGATTCTTATGCTGCGTTGGCTACGGCAATCACCATCATATCAGCAACCAAACGTCCGCTGGTGAACATAGACCTCCCCCAAGTTGTATGATATTTTTGTTATGTGTGTGTTATGATAACATAATATATAAAAATCTATATACTTATAATAAAACTGTAACGGGTCCAATTCTGTACATTGAAGATATTTTGAATTTTTTTTTGGAATGCACTCTTTATCGATACTGAAGCCAAAACAGGAATAAAATAAAATAAAATAATAAATAATGTTGGACAATTCACACAGCATTATCTAGCCCCAAGCTAAGCAGAGCTTGTGTTATGGGTACTAGATAACTGATAGACATAATAAAATATACTACATAATGTAGATAGATATTTTTTGGTATACATAGAAAACATCCAGAACGCCGCGCCGTGAACAAATATCTGCAGATCGTACACACATATGTCCTGAGGCGGGAATCGAACTACGTCATAGTGGTCAAAACACGTAATTACGATTACTAAAGAAAGAGAAGCCTTGAAAAGACCAACCCATATTGCACTTAACTACCAGTTTCGGTTTCAACATTAGCAGGTTTTGATTTCGACGTTTTCGTTGGCTTCCGTTCATCAAATTAATTGGATTACGAGTACGATTCAATCAAAGTACTTTTCAACAGCGCATTAGAATTAGTTAAAATGTTAAAGAGTGTAATGTATGTGTGTTTGTTACTTCTTTACGCCAAAACTACTTATTAAAATGCTGAAATTTGGCATACTACCATGAGTTTTCATATATACTCGCTGTGGTTAAAAAATAGTATGGAAACTTCTAAAGAGCCTCTAGCGGATAGTTGGGTACTAAAATACGAAGTATGAGTCGCGTACATAACTATCTACGTATTTACGTAACTACTGTAGTAACGTCGGGCGATTTAACTATGACTACTCATGGTAGACTAGACACACAGAGGGTTTAGTCTATTTGACGTTAGTAAACGAGCCCGTGACGTCTTCTTTTTCCATACAATTGGGACAGCGCAGCTTTTATCGTGCGGACTGGACATACAGGAGACGTCGCGATCATGTCTCGGTACTTTAACGTTAAGTAGACTCACTGAGCATCAGAACATGGGTATCCCGGTGCTCCTATCAGTAGTATTTGGTAGGGGCACGGGTAGGAAACCCTCTCTGCTTTCATATATCATTGACACTTATTATCGGAACAATGCGACTAAACGCTGAAGCTAGTTTTTTAATTAACCGACTTCAAAAAAGGAGAAGGTTCTCAATTCGATTGTTTTTTTTTTAATGTTTGTTACCTTCGAAATTTTGACTGGGTGGTCCGATTTTCATGATTCTTTTTTATTTGAAAGCTGGTGCTTCAGTTTAATTTGGTCTACTTCTAATAATGCATCAAAGATTCAAAGATTCAAAGATTTAAAGATTTAAATATTTATTTGCGTCAAACATGGTATATACCCGGAAGACTATAATATACTCAGATGGGTTGGGTGCTGGCATGGGTTTAATGCTGAGTGGCTTGCTGGCGCAAAATGTAGTTAACAATTGCTATCCAAATGCCAACATAAATATAATTACCGATAGAATTCAGCAAGATGACTCTCTGAATAAGAGTACAACTTTAATTGTTCAGCTTGGTGAAAGTTGTGTGAAACGGTCACAGTTGATTAGGCTAGTTGAAGTACTTCTGGGAAAGGTACAGAATGGACTAGGGAAACTTATTATTTGCTCCTTCCCTTACTCAAAGTCATTGACATCAATTAAAAATGACAATGTATGTAAAAATAACATGCTGATGTACAACATGACATGTCGTCATAGTGATGTATTATTTTTTGATACTAATAAGTTTATTAGTAATACTTTTTTGAATAAGGATACAATGTACCTAAGCAAAAAAAACAAACTGAACATTGCTAAATTGTTAGCATATAATATTTTTGATCCCGTTATAAATAGTATAACGCAGTTACCTGACGAGCCTGTCTATGTAGTTAGTAGCAGTACTAATGAGGGCATTAAAGCGATTGTGTCAAATAAAAATTTAAACTGACCACATCGACAACGGGAAAGCAAAATTCAATTCATGTAGTCCATCAGAATATACAAGGCTTACCCAGCAAAATCCTAGAATTAGAATTATTTTTGAATTATTTGAATGTTATGTGCTTATCAGAACACTGGATTGTAAAAAATCAGTTACTGCCCTTTTATAATAACTATTGTTTTGCAAGTTCCTATAAAAGAAAAGCTGCAATACGTGGTGGCTCTTTGATTATAGTTAAAAATAGTCTTAAATGTAAAGAACGTAAAGATATTGTAAACCTCACTATTGAGAGGACTATTGAACTTTCTTGTGTGGAACTGGAACGACACATCATAGTGTGCGTGTACCGCCCTCCTGACGCAAATCAGGTAGCTTTTGAATGTACTATGGAAGAGGTTTTGTTGAAATTATTTTCATGTAGAAAGGATCTCATTGTTTGTGGCGACTTTAATATAGATATATTAGCGAATCCCCTCGCCGATAGGCTGCTTAATTTATTCAAATGCTTTAGTTTACGACATCTTTTTCATGAACCTACTAGGGTAACCCTAACATCTGCCACTTGTTTAGATAATATTTATTGCAGTCTATCTCCAACCAACAAAGCAGTAATCAAACATTTCAAATCAGACCACTATGGTCAGAGTGTTAACTTTAGTTATAATCTTAACGATAAAAACAAAGTTGAGAAATATACCTACAGGCCTATTACAGAGAGCCGTATTAAGAATTTTCAAAGTCAAGTGGAACTAGCAGTAGCTAATATATCTTGTTCCGATAACCCGAATGATCTTTATGCCAAACTTTTAAGTGTTATAAACAAAGAACACAGCGAAGTATTTAAATATAAAACATGCACAGTTAGGGACAGGGTCGGATTTACTGATTGGGCCACTCCCGGTATTTATAGAAGTAGGAATAGACTATATGATCTTTATGGTGCTAGAGAAGCTATGTTAAATGATCCTGCGTTTCTTTTGTATTTAACAATATACTCAAAAACATTTAAAAAAGTCTGTAACACAGCGAAATGCCTGTTTTTGAGGAAAAAAATTGTAAACTCATCTGATAAAATCAAAGCAACATGGAGACTTATAAATAACGAAACTGGTAAATCTAAGTCACGAAAAAGAGAAATAAGGTTAAAAATTAATAATTCAATACTTATAAACGATAAAGATATTGCCGATGCTTTTGATTCATTCTTTTCTGATATTCCTAAAGTTGTTACCCGGTCTCTAGACTCCTCACCTTCAATCGCGGTTAAATTATTAGAATCATCTGTAGATAAATGTACCGAGGTTTTTATATTTAGTCATGTAAACGCTAATTATATTGTGAAAACATTTAAGTCTATTAACATCAAAAATACTGAGGATCTTTGGGGTATTTCAACCAAAGTACTGAGTTTTATTATTAAGGAAGTTGCTCCATGCTTGGCTTACATTTTCAATAGTTGTATTGATGCAGGAGTTTTCCCTGATCTCATGAAATATAGTAAACTGGTTCCTCTCTATAAATCTGGTAGCCACACTGATCCGGCCAATTATAGGCCAATTTCAATACTTCCTGCAATGAGTAAAGTTTTTGAAAAAATTATTCTCACACAGTTGTCCTCTCACTTCAACCTCAATAGGTTGTTACATAAAAATCAATTTGGCTTCACCAAGGGTAGATCGACAACTGATGCTGGTACAGTTCTATTAAAGCACATATTGGATGCATGGGATAAAGCGAAAAACGCTATTGGTGTATTTTGTGACCTTTCTAAAGCTTTTGATTGCGTGGATCATGGTACATTAATAAATAAACTAAGTCATTATGGAATTAAAAACAAGGCACTGGACCTTATGCAATCATATTTATCGGATAGAGTCCAAAAAGTAGATATTGGCAAAGAAAGATCTAGGGGATCAAAAATCGATTTAGGAGTCCCGCAAGGATCAATATTGGGTCCTTTTCTATTTTTAGTATATGTAAATGATCTCCCATTTCTAGCAAAAGATCTCTGTGATATAGTCTTATTTGCTGATGATACTTCATTGATTTTTAAAGTTGACAGAAATAAACATAATTATGACGATGTAAATAATTCTCTTTCACAAATACTAGACTGGTTCACCGCCAATAACCTTTTACTCAATGGTTCAAAAACCAAATGCATAAAATTCATGTTACCAAATGTAAGAGAGCTCCCAACTAAGATAATGCTAAAGGATGAGATTGTTCACCTTGTAGACTCAACTGTTTTCCTAGGGTTACATATTGATTCCTCTCTTCAATGGAGACCGCAAATTGATGCTCTCGCAAACAGACTTAGTTCAGCAGCGTATGCGGTTCGAACAATTAGATACATTACCGATGAAGATACAGCTAGGTTAGTTTACTTCAGTTACTTCCATAGTGTTATGTCTTATGGTATTTTGCTTTGGGGACAGGCAGCTGACATCCAGACTATCTTTGTTCTTCAGAAAAGGGCGGTACGCGCTATTTATAAATTAAATCCACGTGATTCGTTGAGGGAATTATTTAAAGAAATAAATATTTTAACAGTAATATCGCAATATATCTATGAAAATCTAATGTATACACACAAAAACAGAGATAACTTTATGAAAAGGTGTGATGTTCACAATAAAAATACAAGAAACAAGAACAAATTACACATCCCATCATATAGATTACGAAAGGTAGGGAAATCATTTGTGGGCAATTGCGTAAGATTCTATAATAAGCTTCCATCTGAAGCAACTGAGCTCCCTATTCGTAAATTTAAACTGTACATAAAACGAAATCTTATCAAGAAAGCATATTACTCCGTAGATGACTACGTCAATGATGTTAATGCTTGGCCGGATGTCGCCCAGTTCCGCACAGACAATAGTATGTAAGACCAGTTAGACTTAGTTATCCTAAGATTGTATTAGTTGATAAGCGATAAACTTGCTAGTGGTTTCTTTTTCACTTCTTCCGCTAGTGGACAAAAAATTGAAGTGAATTAAAGTCAATTGCATCTTGTTTCTTGTTTGATAGTAATAACTATTTATCAAGCTGTTTATATAGTAAAAATTTGACTTGTCTAAGTACTTATTTTGTAAGTCTAAAGAAATAAACGATTTGACTTTGACTTTGACTTTATACAGGTGATAAAGTTACAAATAATGTCCTCATGTCTCGCTATGTCTAGCATGCAATAATAATAATAAACAAAACAAAAATAAGATTAAATAAAATTAAATACAATTATAATTTATTATTAAAAAAATCGTTTATGTCATAAAAACCTCTTTGCTTTAACCATTTTAACAATCTGATTTTAAATAAATGGTTGTTCATTAATTTAAGTTCCTTTGGTATCTTATTATATATTTTTATATCCTTACAATTGAAGTAGGTTAATATTTTTTTTTAAACAAAATCAATTATTTAATTCACATTTACAAAGTAATCTTCTGATAGCTGTACATTTCACAAGAAACAACAATATAAAAACGGAAGATATCATTAATTCGCATTTTTACGAGACTAGAGATTCTCATCACTACTCTTCAAGAGGAGTAGAGTCTTCATAGACCCTCCTCACCTCACCTCACCAGCTTATTTAGGTCCACTGCTGGACTCAGACTTCCCCTCATATATGGCCTTTATCTCATGGGGGTAATACCCAAAATCCTCAAGCTGGGCATGCGGGTTAGGAATCTCAGTTCGTTGGTAGAATTGTTCTGCAGGGGGCACTGTGGATATCCCTTAGTGGTCTCTCACGACACTTCGAAGACATTCATGACTCTACTGTTTTTGATATTGACGATATTGCATTCATTCATTCAGTTAAGAATAAAATCGTGGACCGTGCATCACAAAGCATTAATCACATAACAAATATTGATGTCATCCTTGAGTTTACAACCGCTCTACCTTAGAGTAGACATTAAGTAAGTTGACTTGAAGAGTAGAGCACGCGTTTTGCTAAGTGAATTGTTCTGTGTGATTATTCTCCTGATAAAATTCAATAGAAGTTTCGTGTTAAAATAAACGGAAAGATTTCATTTGCGGCAGTGATTTTGTGATTAATAGTCGCGCGTGTTTATTGTTACTTATAATTATTTTGTTACATTCTCTTTGGTTTACTACTTTGAGATTTATATTGAAAACATTTTCCTCGATAAATGCACAAGTTTATTGCGATTTTCTTGGTATCAGTGTGGACTAAAATTGAGTCTTAAGTACACAGTAGTTATCTATAGTGTTAAAACTACAATGTGAACTATTTTGATCGCTTCATTTGTGTGATACATGATTAAAAATAGTATTGTTCACATTCAAAAATGGTGAATGAAGGATTATTGAGTGAACAAGTGGTAAGTTTGAAACTATAATTCTAGTCAAATCAGTCCCTTTTCTGTTTTAGCCTTTTTCTCGTTTACTACAATTTATTCTTATTCAGAGGAAATACTTAATAATACGGAATAGGAAGTTAACCTTCGCAGTATACATAACGTCATATTTTGCTACTACCTTATCGCTAAGAGTATCTACCTAGGTAGGTAAATACCCACTTATGTGTGTCTTTATCAGTGACACAGTTTGATCTTATGAGATACTACGCCGTAGAAGCGACTACGTCATGGCATAGGAGATTTCGTAACCTTTTGAATATAATATGACGGTTCTCTACAAAATATCCGTTACTAATTTAATTTGGGAAAGGTCTTTGCATAGCCCTTGGACAAAACAGGTTAAAAAAATTGAAGAGCCGAACTCTTGTCTGTGCAATGATGAATTTTCCTCTTGAATTTCCTGTAGTTTTCTCTTTCCAATGCGGTTTCTTCTCCAATAGTCTTGCTGGACTGATATCTATTCAAAGTTGTAGCTGGTTGAATATAGAAAAATAAAGAATAAAATGCATTTATTTCACAAACAGAACTTAGGTGTTATTCTTATTCGCACAGAAACATACATTGATTGTTATTTACTTTCGATTCATATTAAGTATACCTACTTAGTATGGATGGGTTCACTTTAAAATGACACAATGGAAATGCGATGGCTCTATAGCGGTATCCGTAGAAAATGATCTCCAGTTATGGATCTACGGATGTCTTGAAACGGGTGTGATTGTTGTGTTGAGTACAGAAAGTTAGTCATCGGCTTATTGCTAGCTATTCGCTATAGGCTATTCTGCTATTCTGCTAACCAATTGCTCCTTTATGACAATCAATGGTACAATTAAGTAGTTTACCTGGCTATTCTGCCGTGAAGTGCCGGCTTAGAATTTGCAGCAACTCTTCCCGCGGGTGTCGTAAGAGGCGACTAAGGGATATCCACCCGGGATGGGCAGCAGCACCCCCTGCGGAACCATTCTGATCCCTAACTCGCGTGCCCAGCGTGAGGATTATGGGCATTACGTACATTTCCAATGAGATAAAGCCAATGGCGCATGGCGCTTATATGGGGAGGCCTGGATATAGGCGTTGAGGTTGAGGTTGAAGTTGAGGTGGCGATTCTGTAACGATATCATTGTCATAGAAAAGCGATTGTGTAAACGGAATTAGCCCCCAGGTTATAATCATGCATTTGGTTTCTTGTCACGTCGAACTTCAAGTATGTAATATAGTGATGTAAATATGGAAAGACAGACTGACATAAATATTTCTACCTCAGAGCATATATAATAATTATTGTATAAGGTAAACCTATACGAGCTACAGAATCGTTTCCGCTTTTCGGTAGGTTTCCAATGTTATTTACGTTATTAAAGCGTCAGCCAAGTTTCTAAGTAGCGTTTCAATTCAAAAATGTTTTTTTTTACATCTACATGCTACTTAAAATTCTGATTTTTTTATGATATAATTACGTGCATTTTTTTACTCTTACGAGATATAAGTTTGGACCACCTGGGGAACAGCCTTTAAGTATACAAAAGCGAAAGAATCATTAGAATCGATTCAAAATTGGTAGAGATAGTATACCTATAAGAAGCATACCTACCTACATGAAAGAACCGCACTTATCCCGATAAAGTCAGTAACTTATAGGAAAAACCTGATTTACCAGTGACGCAAATGCTTACAAAGTTTGTCATAACTTTTAATGCATCTTAAAAATCCCCATTTGAGTGTTACCTACCATTAAGCAGATAAAACCTTGAATCTGTTGTTTTCCTACCAAGGTTAGCATGTAGTATTGTACAGACTTAGGTATTTTAAAAACCTATTTACTTACCATTCTCGCTATAGGAAATTAGAATAACTTTACATAACCAAAGTAATAATGAACTACATAACTTAAACAAAGTAAGATTATTCAATGTTGCAGTAAAGCACGCTAGTAGATTCGAATCAAATCTAAAAATCTCTATTTTCATAAATATATTATATATTACAATGAATGAAAAGGTCAAATTATAAAATCATTCACGGACACGGATATAAAGTGATATTTTTAACCGACTTCAAAAAAGGGAAGAGGTTCTCAATTCGACTGTATTTTTTTGTTTGTTACCTCAGAACTTTCGATTGCGGGTCCGATTCTGATGATTATTTTTTTATTTGAAAGCTGCTTCCCGTGTAGTTCTATTTCAATTTGATCCAGTTATTAAAGGCTCAATCGATCCGCTTGCCGTGGCGACCGTAGCGTAAGAATGCACGTCTCCAAAAACTAAACTCGAAGATGTCGAAAGACTCGACTAAGAAACTACCAGACGAAGAGCAGCTTCTTTCGGTATATTATTAATACCTTTATTGCGATTACAAATCCGCCTACCAAGCATGGTGATTTGGTACCCCCTTTGTTTGGAGAAGGCACGTTCAGAAGTGCAGATATGTAAATACTTAGGAGTAATGGGCTGCAATCTTTAAGTCCCAGTAGTAATGTGTTCAGAACCACAGTGATGATGGTGATAATGTCCTCCTAGCTGAATTTTGACCCCAGCGGCCAGTCTCATCGGAGACTAGCCAGATGCGCACAATATATTGAAGTGCACAAAGTGTGTGCATAAACACAGGTGTCCTGACTTCGGCTCTACTACTGTGATATTTTCCTGATAGAAAAACCCAATAATAACTATTGACCCTACCCGGGACTTGCACCCAGAACCTCATATTATTCAGCGTAGAACGACAGTAATAATGATAATAATAATAATGCCCTCCTTGCCGAATTTCGGCCATGGCGGCCAGTCTCAACGAAGATTAGCTAGCTCTCTATTGCCTCACTCTCATAATCCGATAGGACGGCGGACTGACACGACCGGGGGGATGTTAGGCGCAGGACCAACAGCTTAACGTGCTTTCCGAGGCACGGGGGGAGTATAACACCGTCAACTTCCTGACTCCGGGCTGCTACTGATTTTTCTTGCCAGAAAACCCTCAATAACTAATATTGGCTGGACCCGGGATTTGAACCCAGGCCCTCATAATCAACGGTTGAACATGCTGACCGCTAGACCAACGAGGCAATCAGAACCACACTACAGAACTAGTGAGTAGGTATGAATGAGCAAACGGTACGGTAGGTACCAACAATCAAACCTTGAACTATTAGGTTAGCTGCCTGATTCATTGTCATTCTGAGACTTACGTCTGAACGGAAAGTGTTAAACGGTCACATTTTTGCATGGGATTAGTTATGTACATCCTGTTTTAAATGCAAAGTGACATAAAAAAGGGTGTTATCGGCCACAGTGACCTTCAAAATGAGTTTTACATACATATTTATAAAGTAAAAAAATTGAGAAAATCAAATTTATTATAGAAAAAAACTATTTACAAATTGTTTTTTTTTTAATATTTATCTCAGATTTTAGTGTCCTCCAAACGAATCAATCATAAATTCATATTACTTACCTTATTATGGTATATATTATATAATATAGCATTACAATTTACGTGAAGAAATAATTTTTAGTTTCATATTAATCTAAATCCTTAGTGAATTATTCTGCGCTCGTAATCTGTAAGAAATTCCATTCAAGTATCTAATGACCTATAACATTAGCCCAGCCTCAGGTGTCTTGCAACATGACTAATGCAAAATAATAAAATAAAGTTGTACTAAACAGCCTATCATTCACAAATCGCGGCTAACGGCTCTATGTAGGCGACAGATTTGGACAGTCATCCCACACAATGGCACAACACGTTCTCTAACCATAGTCCATACTCGTTAGCCTGTCTTATATCGCGATAGTTCCGAAACCTGGGAAATTATATTTTGTTATAAATGACCACAAATTAAATAAAACAGCGAAGCCGTCGTGGAACTCCGGAGCATTTGGCGGGACAAACTAGGTAGATTATTTTAAGCCAACCTGGCTCAACCTCTACAGCCTATATTGGTCCACAGCTGGACGCAGGTCTTCCCCTGATAAGCGCCTTAATAATCGACGTAACAGTAAGCGAATGTCTCGGACCCAACGAAATATATTGTCTTGTAAACATGTTTAAATATTTGCAAAGTAAAGTTAAATTAATGCAGATTAAAATAAAGATGTATTTCTGTTGTTGCAGGGTGCTAGGGACAACCTAACGGACTCCGATTCAGGCTGCGTGTCCCCAGGCTCCCGTATAAAGGACTCTGCATCGCCTGAGCTCAAACGAATGGATTCCGGGTACAAATCACCCGCTCCGAGTAGTCCTTGCAACCCCCGGCGACATCTGACCACACACGATGATTTTAAAGAGGACTTCGCAAAGGCGCAGTTCTTGGCTGATATCCTGGACCGCAATAGTGAGACGACTAGCGATTCGTTGAAGAGTAACCCAATGAAAGACCATTTGGAGCAGATGATCCTGAACGCAGCATCGGCGGAAGACAGGAGCTGCTTAGAACAGGTTCAGATGCTGTTATATAACTTCCAAGCTTTGAGCAGCTCTGTTAGCGAGGATGAATGCTTTCAGGTATGTGGACATTATGCTAGTTAACTTTTTTACAAAAACAATCGTTGTAATCTCCTTGGTATATTTGTCAAACTTTTTAAAGCTGTCTTCTTCTGCATGTCAAAAACTGTTGGCAAATTCTTTTGTTGTTATTTTTTATCGCTCTTCACAAAATTATCAAAATGTTTTATTTCCATAATCCCAGGCAAAACCACGACGAATATGCGACCTAAAAACTAAAGAGAATGACATTCCATCTCACAAAACCCAAAAAGCAATAGCAACAGTCACACCTTACAACCAGAAAGGGATAAAATGCGATTCACTCGAATCACTCTGTGAAGAGAGGAAGCCAAACATATTGCAAGAGAGCGGGATATTCGAAGGCGTCGAAACTGAGTCAGCTAGCACTCAAACCGAACAGAACGATAGCTTCGAAGTTAGCAGTGAGCTAAACACCGAAATACAACGACTGAATAGTATAAGAGAAAAACTAGAGAGGCAAGGTAGTAGGAATTTTAGTACTAAGGATGATGTAGAGGGCCTGGAATGCAGGTGCGTGAAGTTGGGGCAGAAACACAAGCAGTATTACGAGAGAAGGCTTAAGTTCTTAGAAGGGAAGATCAGTATATATGAAGCGGCACAGGATATAAAGGAATCTAAGCTCGCGCAAAGACTGCAGAAGGAATATCTCCTAGAAAACAGGATACAGGTAAGATTGTTACAAATTATAGTAAAAGTATGATTTATAAAAATGTTTTCAAATTAAAACGTTGAGGGAGATAAAAGTAGTAATGAAAAATATATTGTTACAGGAAGTCGAATTGCAACTTTCAGAACTTCAAGATAAGTATGAGAGGCTAGAAGAGGAATGTTGTGAATTAGAAGAAATCGAAAACGATACCCGCTTACATTGGCAGCAGTAAGTTCTTTAACATTATTTTTATTATATCATTCTTCATAAGGGTTCCTGTACTTCATAAATTTAGTCTTGTGCGGATGGGGCTGCGTAAAAACTAAATTTTTCATCACGTATCACAAGTACTTCCATAATACTTAAAAGGTGTTTTCCTTTATGCATCTTTTAATAATGAATAAAACATTATTAGTATGTATTATATCATATTTCAGACTTGAGTTAGACTACGAGCTGTGTTCTGCGCAACTGAGAGACATGAAGGAACAACGGGAGTGTTCGCGAGAGAAGGCCGAGCGACTCATGGCCGAGCTCGAGTCTAAGGAGTGCCAGTTGAGATGTAGAGAGGTTAGATTTTATACATTGTTATTAGCTCTCCTTTGGCGTAACTGAGAGACATAACACAATAAGCTACAACGGGAGTGTTCGCGAGAGTAGGCCGACCGCACGGTCACAGAGGAGGCCAGACTGAAGACGGGACTGAGGAGCCTTATGGAGGCATCAAACCCGTCCACACATAGGTACAGAAAAGCTGAAACAAAGCTGTCAATCGCCAAAGGTCCTGCTCCGGTACTTCAAGGAGTTGAGCTGGTTAGGTTAGCCTGTTCAGGCTAGGGGACAATGCACAAAACACTCCCATGCGAGATGTCAGTGCAGATCCCAGTTCCCCCACTTAGAATTAGAATAAGAGAGTAGGCCGAGCGACTCATGGCCGGGTTCGAATCTTAGAAGTGTCAGTTGAGGTGTAGAAAGGTCAGATTATATAAATTTGAATCCTTGTTGTGTTGAATTGTTTTGCAGGGCGAAACAAGTCTACCACCGAACTGCGAAGCCCAACCTGCACGCCCATGCGTGAGGATTATGGGCATTAGGTAGCCATGTGGTAAAAGCCAATAAGGCGCTTGTCAAGGGGAGGCCTTCGTCCAGCAGTGGAAAAATATAGGCTGTTGGGGAGATGTTGAGGAATATTACATTTAATCCCCTTGTAGTCAAATAATATCTCATTACAGAGCGAACTGAGGGGTCGATTGGAAAAACTGGAGAAGGCGGTACCGGCTTTGATCGCGTGGAACTTGTTGCAAGTCATTGGCTACAACATCAGTACCGGTGGACAGGTAATGCATTACAACATTTCCAACAAGCTAGGGATGCAGGGATGTCTATACTTGACAAATGGTTTGTCCCGCCTTAAGTCAAAAGAACTTGTACTTACCTGTGGAATGATGAATTCGGCACTTTTGCCTCACCGTCTATAATTCTCTGTAATTCTTCACACAAATAATACATAACATGAACTTATTTAAAAATATATGTACAAAGGCGAGCTTAACCCTGATGAAGAGATTTCGTCCAGCAAAACCTTAGAAACGAGGCGACTTGAGGAGATCCGGCGATCTTCACGTACTCAATATTTTTATTGTTAACATGTTCAAGGGATCTATTAATCGAATGCGTTAAATATTTCAATTAATTACCTCATAGTACTCACACCAGGTCGAGTTCTAAATTTATTTACTATTTTAATATAAATTTATTTACTATGACATACTATGTAGCAGATTATGGGCAGTATACCTCATGAGCTAAAAGCGGACGAAATAAGTCGCTCACCAGGAAGAGGCCTAAGTCTCACAGTAGACCAATATAGGCTGTTGAGGTTGATGTCCTTCCATAGATAAAAGAAACTTTAGAGAGCGCGCAGTGCTATTTGCACAAAGAGATCTGTTGTTTCTCTCATCAAAAATAAATTTCCAAACTATGTCATTCTGTGACGATACCACTGTGAAGCGTTTAATTTATTTCCAGCGGGTGCTTATGGCCCGAATGGGACCTTTTGGTGTCAGCACAAAGATGGCAATCGCACAAATTAGACAAGACAAGGAAAAACATAAGATCGCCTGCGGAGCACTGCGTATATGCGGACAAGTTGATACAGAGGATGCACCGTCAACTGTAAAATTACAACAACAAATAAATATGTAAGTATTTAAAACGCAAACTGGACCATCCCCAGTCTCAGTGCGAAAAAAAAGAGTATACTCACCATAACACCAAGTACTAAAAAAAAAGTAGGTGTGTATTGTATTTTGCCCTGTAGTAAAAAGTAAGAAGAAACAAGATCAATTATAGATTAATTATACAAACATGTTCCTACTAAAGGTACCGGTTAAATTATTAGATAGAGAGAAATGGGTAATTTTTCGTCTTTTTTTCAAAATATTTCAAAAATGTGTGATACCTACAGAAATTTCAAAAACCGTTTTGGGATGTACAAACCAATACCTTTCATTTTATACTCCACATGACCCTGTACGTATTATCTAAAATATCTACATCACAATTTATATGGATTATTTTCATTGTCATTCTTTATATTATATATTTTTTTAATTTATATAAGCGTACGTTACTAATTTAAATGTGATAACTGCGAGATATTAAAGAGGGGAAAAAGAGCAGACAAAGCGAGACCATAAGGTTTTCGAACACGATGTCGAAGCCCTAAAATCTAAAAACTAGACGACAGTTCTATTTTAAGACGTAATTTTGTAATTTATTAAAAACTATAAAAAACCTGACCCGGGCATCGCTTATTAACTTTTCTTCGTCAAATTAAAAAAATATACTTTAAAACCGAGTAGATATTTAAAAACTCCTTTGTCAAAATTGATTTTGACCTTTTTCATGCTTATAGAAAACAAAAGTTGTCTGTTAACCACATAGAAACACTCACAAAAACCTAAACGCACACGCCTCGCGGTTAAGAAAACACGAATTTTAAGAAAATCTAAGTTTAGAAGTAACATTCTATATAAAATGGTATTTCATTTTCAGACTCATCGCAGAAAAGAGGGCAATAGAAAGCCAATCCTCCAAAGCTACAGAAAAGTTGGAACTAAAAGTAAATCAGCTAACGGAAGAACTAGAAACTGCTCAAAGACAACTGCAAACCGCCGTGTGCGTGTGTGGTACCAAGAAAAACAACATCGACATCAAGATTAATCAGTTAGAACAACAGATACAAGGCCAAAAGAAAGAGTTAGAGGTAGGTGAATTGTGACCTAATAATGAAAATTATATGACCGAATCAGTGTAGTACTTTTAAAACCTTTACTGTGATCACCAATCCGCCTGTAAAAACTATCCTTGTAGCCTCCAGAGAGGCTTTTTCAGCAGTATACGAATGTGTGCAGATAAGCATAAATTATGTGTGTATTTGTTATTCTCAGAAACCGGCAGAACCGGAAATGGATGCCAAGATAATTAGCCTTCAGAAAACAGAAGAGGAGCTGAAACAGCGAGTCAAGGAGCTGGAGAGACGGGAGACAGCTTATTTGGAGATGCTTACTCAGGCTGATGACATGTGGGCAGAGATGGAAGGGGGTTACAAGAAGAAGATTGACGAGTGTAAGCAGTACGAGACCCATCTTAAAGAAAAGGTAAAGGAATTTCTGTAAATAAACATACACACCCAACAAATTTGCGATCGATGACTTATAATGTTTTCTATGAATAACTAAACTTGAACTGGGATAGTGTGGGGAGTGAAGTAGTACCTAAATTGAACCAACAAACCCTGAAAATTTACATTAGATCATTATTTTCTGACAACAGCTAAAGAAAACAGAATCAGAGAAGAACTACCACAAGAACTGCGTTGATCCTCTACGGAAGAAACTTCAAAAGGCGGAAGAGTCCGGGACGACAATGAGGGTAGCGATAGAGAAAGCAGATCGAGACACAAAGCAGTTGAAAGGGAAAATGGTGCAAACATCTACGGCCCTTGCAGCCGCGGAAGCAGAAGTAAAGAAGTATGAAGCTGAGTTTAGAGCTCTTGATGTGAAGTTTAAGGTTAGTTACATTACACTCATTGAGTCCAAACTATAGTAACAAACTAAAAAATATTTATTGTATTGTATTTCATTTGTTGTGAAACCATGATTTAACTATGTACATATAGTGTGGAAAGAGGTAGGCACCTTACTTCTAAAAATTTGAATTCACAAAATATACGAGTAAATGCTTGTTTTCGTGAATATCAAAATAATATTTAGGAGGTCTATGAATGAAATATGAATTATGACAAATCAAAACATACCTGAATTCATTATAATGTATTCAGTGTCAGTATCCACGCTCTACATCTACATTATAATAACTTAAAGTTACAAAATAATGTCATTTCAGAAAGAAACAGAGCAGCTTCGTCGTTTGAACAAACAGTTAGGTGATGAAGTGAAAACGCAAGCAGCATGTCACAAGAAGGCTGAGATGGACTTCATTGGAGATCTGGAGAGCATCAGGAAAGAACTGACTCGATGTTGCAAGGACAACCAGGAACTAGAGTGCACTAACAGCGAGTTAAGAGAGGAGGTAAGAGTCTCGCTAAAATTTGAGGATCCTGGCCGATAAGCCTTTTTATAAATTAAATTAATTATAAAACTTAAAGTTGTAAGATCAGACAGAAACTTATTGACTGAACTGATTGAAATTGTCATTAGATTAATTTATCACCTGGTGAAAGGGCTTTATTTTGTGTAAGTGGGTTACCCATGATGACAACTAAAAATATATCTGTGATGGGATGGGATTTACGGGTATTAAAAATGCATGTTTCTGCCCGATGTTTCTCAGTCTAATAATATTAATGAGAGATATTGCCATTATTCTAATTGCTAAGTTGCATGTGCTTTACCGCAGTTATTAACGCTATCAGTGTTCGCATTGTTTGTTCTACTAACGCAATTTTGTGTTCGCTTGGCACACTTTGTCCGTCACGGTCGTTTGTTCACGGAATGGTGCATGGCGTGTAAATATGCATGAAGATACAAAGGACTAAGAAGACATGTGTTCTAGGTCGAATCTCTGGAAAAGCAGCTAGCTTTGACGCAGAAAAATTTAGCCCAGTGCAAGAGGAAATGCGACGAAAAGATCAAAACAATGAGTCATGAACTGTCGATCAAGACCGAAGAGTTGGAAGAGCTTAGAAGTGAGACCATGCGACAATCTTTCCACGCGTCTAGAGTAGAACTTAAGCCTGATAGAACGGAGTATGTGGATGAAGGTTACTCGATTTACACTGCTGTACCAAAGAAGACTGACTATGGAAGAATGCATCACAGCATGAGCTACATTACCGCTGACACGCGATGCTCGTGCCCCTCGATGAGAAGCCAACTCGTCGGCCAACTGATCGAAGACTTGTTCGACAGAATACACAACACGGCAGATGACGATCTAACAAGACTGTGTAAAGAACTAGCCCCCGTCAACGCCAGAGACATTACCTTCGAAACCAAAGCTAAAATTACTAATTACCTCCTAATGGCCATTTCAAAGGAGTTGGTTAGGTCGATAGGCGACGCCGATGCTAAGACTGACACAGAGGTATGTATGGTTTATGGCTTTTTGTTGAATTTACCTAAGATTGTGACTAAAGCGTTTATCCTTAAAGTTACTAATGTTGATAACTTCCTACTTATGGTTGTGGTAGAAACCTTTAACGAGAAACACAAGGTTGATAAATATGTTCCGTTACAACGCAAGCTAATTTAGATAACCTATTAAATTTAAGATTTTTGACCTAAAATTTGCGCTAGCTTCACAACGGTAGGTATTCTACCTACCTCTTTAATTATATAGGCAAAGTACCAACAGATAATTCTCTCGAGTATGTTGAATTATATCTAAAATTTAAATCAATGCTTGAATATTCAATCAGTCTTATAAACCATAAGCTGAATAAACTTTTGTAAACTTCAGGAATGGCAGCGTGCGGTATCGTCGATGACGTACACACCGTTCCAAGATGTTTCAAGCGCGGAAGACGCTCTGTCACTCCGATTGGCTGGTAACGTGGGCGTGGTCCGCGGCGCGGCGCGATTGGCCAGCGTCAGCTGCGCTTGCGCCGCCACCAGGCTCTGCGCTGCGAGACCAGATCTCGCTGATGCCGTCAAAAGCTGTCAAGAGGTAAGTCGACTTTCCAGCTAAATATACCTCTACCTCTTAAGAGCAATATTTTGCAATAATTATGTAATTTACTCGTAGTAGTTTCAAATCGTTATTAATCTCAGAATCTGTAAAAGATTCCAATCACCTACCTATATTATATTCATGAAAATGATACTTTGAAATTTTATCTTGGGTGACGTGTTTTAAAAACAAGGTTGATAAAAAATTCAAGTTATTTATTTTTAATTACCAGTTTTGCACACATTTTGCTATTCATCTTAGGAACTGTACTTTGTTTTCTTAGGTTTTTGTTTTGATAAGAAACCTAGAAGTAGTTCTTTAGTTTTGACTTTTAATTTTTCGATTGGTTATTTCACTAACTTGTCATTACCTAAGTAAAACACTTTTGGGGTATAAAAAATATGGTGCTAGCTCTGCTCTATACTGCTCACACTCGACAGATGGACATGCGCGTCTTGAAAGTGTTCATTTTAACCTTAAGAATCTCTTGAACTAGTTTTTGTCATATATGTACGTTGGCAGCGTTGTGGCAACATAGACACTGTGACCCATGAACTACAACGAAGTTATAATGCTCCAAAGATTTTTATAAATCTATCAATTCTTGTTTTCATGTCCCGAATATTGAAATAGCTATTTTCAGATAATAAAATACGTTTTTATTGTTTCAGGAAGTATTGGATCACGGTGATGTTAAAATCATGGAAGAGCAGTTGGCGAATGCCATAGAAAGTATTGTTGTAAGTATTCTGTTAATATATAAAACTTGCACGCGAAGAATCGCCTAAGTGGGTACCGTGCTTCTTGCTTTTTCCTGACCGGATAAAAGTAGTCTATTTTATTATTGTCGAATTAAGTGTTGGAACTTAACTCGGCAATATTATAGTAGTAGTAAGGACGCATTAGTTTAAGAGCGTAACATTATCGTTACTTTAGGTATAAAGAGAACGAAGAACTAAGTTCAAATCTACTAAATAATATACAAATAAGGCGCTTATCAGAGTAAGGCCTGCGTCCAGCCAATTGTGGACCAATAAAGGCTATTGAGGAAGATGAAATAAACAAAAAGCCACAAAAAATAATTAAGGTACAAAATAATAACGCAAGATAACGGCAACATTCAAAACAAATTCAAACAACAGAATTAACAATTATTGCATGTCCGAAAGGATAAGGTGAGTTAAGAATTATGTACAAGTAGATGTACATAACAATAATTATTGTATGTCCGAAAAGGTAAAAGGTAAAAACAACTTAAAAATTAAATGAATATTACATTTTCTATCACAATGTTAACAATAGGAAGTCAATGTTAATATCTATCTAAATTTTGGAGGGATACTCTCAAAGTATTCTAGTAATAATAGTAATGGGTTTTTAATAGTAGGTATTTTCTGAATTTAATTTTGAACAATAACGGAAAAAACTCATCTTGATTAGAAGTTCAGTATTTTTGGAGATTTGAGAAGTTTTGAGACGATGATACCTCTTATGTCACATTGGCTTGTTTTAAATTAATTATAAGTATGTTGTTTCAGAATTGCCCATCCTGTGCATTGGGTACAAATGCGATAATTTGGAGCACGGATGTTTAGAACCGCTTTATCTATGCGCTAGATTTATGTGAGTATCTACTTATAATAGACTAAAAATTGGGGAAAAATTCTTACAAATTGCTCATAGTGTAAAGTGTAAACTATAAAAACTTTAGAATCTAGCAAAAGCCCTCGTCAAATTAACTAAATGTAACTTTAGTTTTTGAACAGGATTGGATTATCTATATAGATTATTCAATCCTGTTCAAAGACTGAATGAATGAATAATCTATATAGATAGTCCAATCCTGTTCAAAGACTAAAGTAAAGACATATTATGTGGACGGCGCTAAAGTCCGTACAAATTACCAGAGATTTTCGACATCGACGGCATCCGACTTCGTATAGTAGTGGTTATCACATCCCGTACCCGCGTCCTCCACTCTGGGCGCGGGTTCGAGTCCCGACGAAGTCAAAAATGTTTGAGAATTATTGAATTTCTTATGTGCTTCGTAGTTTTTTATCAGTAACCTCAGACTGACCCGGCTCTTGTATGTTTGCAAGTGTTAATATATTTTTTTTTCTTTTCAGATGTTATATTTACCTCCACCGACCTCATTCGGGTGCCTTCTAGTTAAGATCATAATCATAACTGAATGTAAATAAATGTACCATAATAAAATTAATAATACTCTTATACTTATTAAAGAATAATGTAAGCGAAAATATCGATCAAGTGTAGGTACCTTCTATAACGAATAAGAATTTTACGACTTTATTGTTAGTTTTGTTGTTTTTTTGTCATTTCCGTGCCAATGTTTATTGTTGTTTTTATTTTAGCACAAAATAAAACTGCCATCATCGTTCATATTTATTGCAAAAATAATGTTAAAATTAAGTTTTACTTAAAAAACTTTGGACTGAAACGTAACGATAAAAGGAAATAATTAGAAACTTTAAGGATTTGTGTAAATAACATTTTTTTACAATATTTAAATTAACAATCGAGTCAAATACAGTAGATACCGTTGTCAATTTTTGTTATTTTATGAATAACTTAATTTCAAATAAATAAAATTATGTAAATTAGATGCCGTTGTTTATATCACTATATATTGATAAAATCCCAGAGAATTTTGTGATTGGACTCGACTCTGCTATCTCTGGGCTTTTTACAATATTTGTTGCATCCCTTTTTGTTTAGATAGGTATCTGTATTTACCTTATAACGGATATGTACCGGGGGCGGGCAGCAGCGCCTCCTGCAGAACAATTCTACCACCAAACTGCGATCCCCTACCTGCATGCCCAGCGGGGGATTATTAGTATCCCCATGAGATAACAGCCAATAAGGCTCTTATCAGGGGGAAGCCTGCGTCCAGCAGTGGATCAATAATAGGCTGTTGAGGTGAGGTGTGGAATCTACCACAGAAATATAAAGGTAACGCGCAGCTCTGATGTCTGTGGTATCTATATCTACATACACTTTTGACCTCACCTTTCACCCTGAACAAACTTTAAGAAGACATAATGTATATTGCAGTGCATCGAGTCAGACGGTAGAGTCACTGAAACAAAATAAGATATCTAACTGAATACACCTAACCGAAAAATAAACCACTCACGGTTTCGGGGGCAGAACCCCGACTCGCCGTGCCAGCTTAGTACACCTTTTAAGTGTCATCACCTGTATACATGCCAATGTACCTACCCAACAATATTGTTCTGCCAATGCAGACTCAAAACATCGAGATTTATATAATATCTATGCCTCAAAAGTATAAAGAACAGCAAACTACCTTTCGATCTTTAAAATTTGACATTCAAAACTTCTATGACGAATCTGTCAAAAACTTTGAAAAAATATGCCAAAATATTAAAAACCAAACGAACAGTAAAATTTTATGTGAAAATGTTGTGAATTAGTAAAACCCTACAGAATGAATGTGTGTTCTATCCTTAATTAGTAAATAATCAATTAGCAATAGAAAGGAAGTACGAATAGCTACCCAGTTTTGACAGTAGGTATTCGTATTCTATGATTGGTTGATAGATGGCATGTGGGGTTGGGTTTGGGGTTCACTTATTCAACTCAGTAATATTACCTGTTATCGTCAATAACTATGCATGCTGTGCTGAAAAGTATGCTCCTGGCAGAGCAGTGGTTTCTTTTTTTAATTTAAATTAACAAGATCATTTAAGTAAAAGATCTTTAGGCATGTTGGTTTATCACTCGATTTTATTTTCAGGAATTGTTAACGGCAAGTTTATCCAGCAGAGTGCCAAGTAAAAAAAGTAGTAGGATTTCCTATAAACCATGTAGAAATATATCAAGAAATACCACTGCTTGCAGCAAACCAACAAAATAGAAAAACCGAGACATATTATCAAACATACCTACTAACTCAGTAGTTATGCAAAAAGACAAAAAGTTTAAGTTAGAAGTGCCAACCAAGGCCGAGGTTGATTCGCGATGCTCCTGTCCTGAATGTGACTCAGCAAGTTGCTTTGTGATGAGGCGAGCCAAGCAGCACTGTACCTGTGCCCGACTTGCCGCCTCAGAACTACACACATCACTACCCCAAGATCAGGTAGTTCCTGATTTAAATAAGAAACAAAAAAAGTCTTCTTCCAGCGAAGTAACCCGACAAATTATAAGTGAATTCATGAAAGAAAGCAATAAAAACCTTTTCCCTGAAAGTACAACCACTATCTTTAAAATCTCAAACACTAGCTTTAGTCAAAGACAGGGCAATAGCAGACAAACATCAAACTTTACTAAAGATTCTCGTGAAGAAAGTCAAAAGGACAAAGGATCAAACGTTTATTGGTATCGCAAAAAGGCTTACCGTGAAGAAAGCGAAAACGTTAACCTACCAAAAGACAGTGAATGTCAGAATATGAGTGCTGCAGTTGGTCATAGTATGCTGCATCAAGAACTACAAGCTCCTATTCCTAAGGCAAAAATCTCATCTGCTATGGTAAATTTATCTGCAGTGGACATTCACAACAAAATCAAAGAAGCATACAAAGCTTGCAGCTGTGAAGTCTGCAGGTGTGTTGTTGGAAAATCTTTACGAAATAATTTGTGCGAATGCAAACCATGTGAGTGCCATGACTGTGCTAATTTAAGCTCATGTATGCTTAATCATATCAGTACTGAAGTTATTCCGAAACACGACGAGAAATGTTTTTGTCTTTTGTGCGACAAAAAGTCATGTAAAGTGTTAGGGGGTTCTGAAGAAAAAATACAGGATTATCATCAACACCAAGGAAGTTTTAAATTACGGGAATATGGCAAAGAATGCGATAGTGAGCGCTGTGAGTGTATCAAATGTAGAGCAACATCAATCAATAGAACACTGATAGTCGCACCTGTTGGGGGAGAATTACAGCATCATAATGGCTGTCATTGCGCACCTTGCGAATGTTTTGAATGTAGGCATCAATACGGCGTGAATACTAATGGGCAGCATGAGATTTCCACCGGTGTTAATAGACACCCTAATTGCCACTGCGAGGTGTGTGATAATGAAGCCTGCATCCCAGACAACAATCAATCCTGCAGGTGTGTTAGACAAAGTAAAGTAATGAGCAAACCTGTAGAGCGGGATTCACAAGATTACGATATACATACAGCACATGTTACTTATAATAATAAAGGAATCTGCGAAGGCAACTTTGAAACGTTAGCTATGTTTGCGGCCCTACCTTGTTCTTACACTAAACGCTTAGACCGACCAAGAAAACAATGCAATTGTTATCCCTGTGAATGTTTGAATTGTGAATATTTTGATCGCATGAATTCACAGGATGTATTTCGGTCATATCAATTAGATCGAGAACTGCACGGAAAACTCAAATATTGTAAACCAGAGGTTATTCCAGACCAATTCAAACTTAATGATAGACGTTTTTTTAACAAGTGCAACTGTATAGATTGCGATGATTTAGTTAACTCAGGCATCGAAGGCGAAAGAGCAACCAAACATTTGAACAGCAAATGTTCTTCCAACCATATTTGTGGTTGTCATGTTTGCGAAATGGGTGAGAATACTAAGACTGATTACTTTAAAAATCGTAGTGAAGATGCATCACTTGATATCATAAGACTAATGAAGAGTAGAAGAGGAACTCGTCTAAGGTATCATGATCCTCTAATTCAATCGTGTATTGACACATTAGAATCAAACAAAAAGATATTTGAACAGCATGAATTAGTATTTCATGCTTCGAAATCATCGACATCAATTGATAATTTCGGTGAATCACATCATCCAACTTATCACCAAGTATGCTACGGAAGCCACCGGATATTTTGTTCCAACATTGAAACAGATTCAGTTGTTCATGAACATGTTAATTCTGAGCATGCGAATGAAATAGATCCGCGAAAGCAAACATTAAACTCAAGTCTCTCCCTATTATCTTCAAAATCATTCGTTAAAGAGAATGAGAGTGTAACAGCTCTAACAAGTAAACTCAAGTCACGAGAAAGTTCCTGCAACAGCTCTGGGTATGATTATCCAGACTATTTGGCGCATTTCCCAAAATTAACAATGAAAACATGCTTAGATGACGTAATGCAATGTCAACTTAGCAATAATGAAGTGTTCAATATGGGTTCCAGTCAGAACATTATAGCAAAATGCTCTCATTTTAATTTGCGTGATCGAAAATCTTTTAAATCACAGACTTTATATAAAAACACAATAGAAAACCGTAAGGGATCACAAACATTTGATATACCCAACTATATAAAGCAAATCAGAAATTTGACAGAAGAAACGCGTAAAACATACGCGTCAAGTAAGTGTAAGGTGAATTCCAAAAACGAATTTGACAAATTTAGAACTGAATCAGCATCTACAAGTACAACAAATACAAGCGCAAAAGTGACTTTTAACGAGGAGTACATAAGAGTTCAGAAAACTTTGCGAGATGCGCGAGAGTATTCTCAACATTTGGCGAGTTTGTTTGAGAAATATGACAAAGCTAATAAAGAGTTTGAAAGTATATCTGAAAGAATAAAAAACTCAAACAATTCTATTGATCGAAACATAAATACATCTGTTGTTCAAGAAGTGCCATCAAAAGACTCTGAATGTACTTATACATCAGCATTTGATGAAATAGATACTATAAATAAGCAAGAAAATTGTATTGACAATAGGGATAACATTTATTGTACAGAAAAACCTGTCAGTACTTTAAAAAATGAAATTTTCGCCGATTTTGACAGAGGAAATCATGACTATACTTTTATAGGCACAAATTATACCAATACCGAAGTAAAGGACACAAAAAATGTTAACAAACAGCAAATGAGCTTTGTTAAAAAGCGTGATAAAAGGCATCTTCAGGCGGCCGAATGCACTCAAGACGTCATACCACAAAAGTGCATTTCGCAATCAAGCAAGATAGATGACAAACAAGGAGTGTTTATTTTGAAAAATGACTCGGATATGGTGTTGATATCTGATAGTAAGTCATTAGGCAATCACAGGGATTTTAAGGAATCGTTAGATAATGAAGTTATCGATATTGGTGAGAATACCAACGAGGATTGTCATGATAAAAGCAATATACATATTCCCATATCCAATATTCCCAAAAAACTAGGACACGAAAATAACGTAAAAACGATTAAAGAAAGAAAAGGCATTACTGTGAAAAGAGATTATCATCACGTAACTACGACAATATTTCCAAAAAAAACAAACCTTTCAACCAAATGTAGCACAGAGCTAATTACTTTATCGGTAAGTAAAACGTTGGTCTTAAAAACGACTAGCATATTCATAGAAACAAAAGTGGTAGATGTAATTAGATCTGTTTAACAACAATCAATATGATATTAATTATTCCTTTTAGAAAAGTAAAAGCACCGTGAAAACAAAAACGAAAAGCAGTAAGTTATTATTGGAAAACCTACATTCTCCGATTATAGACGTGAACAGGAACTCCGACAACCTGAAACATGAGAGCATAGCATCATTACCACCACTACTTGAAAGTGATGGCAAAGCAGAAGTTACTTCCCAGCAACATGGTGGTGAAAACGCTCCTTATGTTAATAAGAGTAAATCATTGGTAGGTTTACATTATTAATATGCGATATCTTCTCAGCAAATGTTCTAATGAAATATGATCCAATACTGTGTTCATCGATGAGTGCAATAAAACTATAGATTAAGATTTAGTTAACACAGTCAAATCAAGTGACTTATCATTTTAATGACTTATGTTCACTTTAATGAGTTTGTACAAACAGTGACAGATGCTATTAGATTTATCTTATCAACAAGCAATATTAATTTAAATTATTCATTTTTAGAAAAGCACCACCATTGTTAATAAGACGACTAAAAGCAGTAAGCTATTATTGGAAAATTTAGACAGAGACAAGAACTCCGGCCAAGTGAAACACGAGGCCATAGTATTATTACCACCGTCACATGAAACTGACAAAAAAGCAGCTACAGAAGCTATTTCTCACCAACCTGTAGATGAAAATTATGTTAGTAATAGTAAAGCATTGGTGAGTGATTGGTATTTCTTATACAAGCTTATGAAGTCGTGGACACAAGTTAGTTCCCACGGCTTCACACGTACCTACTTGACCGGAAATTTTCGCTCTTATCTTTACAAAAAATTACGGCCTAATCACAGTTTTATGTAATTTTTTCAGGAAATTGTACAAACAGAAGTAAAGAGAATTCTAAATTTACCAATTTTACAATTAGTCAAAGACGAGAAGGTAATAAAATGTTGTTGTAGGAATAGTTGTATATCTATGAAAATTTCAATTCGACCTCAACGGCAGTACCGGAATGATGCAAACAAATCGACCTACCTCGTAAGTATTAGCATGCTGAAGTGCCAGTGGGCCGACTATTTCTCGCGAAGAGCAGACAACCGCGCTATTTTAAACCCGTTCTTGAGTGCACACCACGATTTGGCAAACGCTGTGTAAAACACCCTCCGGCCTGGTGGCATGACGACCTGCGAAAGACTGCCGGTAGATGATGTATGCGGAAAGCTGATGACAGGGCACGATGGCGGTTATTAGGGGACGTCTATGTCCAGCAGTGGACAAGCTGATAATGACGATGATGCATATGGCGATAATGATAATGATAAACTAAGGCTTCAATCATACTGCGAGCCTAGCGCAAGCGCGACGGCGGCAGCGGGCGCGAAGTATCAAACATGTGAAAACATTCATACTGAAGCGATACAGGCCTTATTTACGGAGAGTTTGTGAGCGGATAAACACAAACATTTCGTAATGTACGGTGATGTTTATGAATAAGCGCCATAGTGTGACAGGCTTGAGCGAGTACTTTTGAAACGCGCCTGTGCTTTGCTCGCAGTATGGTTGAAGCTTTAGCCCTAGCCAACGCGCACACGCGTAAACGCACTCTTACGGTTTCAGAAATATACTCATGATATGAATTGTGAAGCCATGAAGGTGACGACATTGGTGGCCCATCGCATCTCCGACCACTCAGTTGCAATGAAGTGGAAAGCGCCCAGTTTGGCCACCAACGTTACAGGGTACGAGGTAAGCCTACTGAACTGTATTCACAACATTATTTACACGACTGGATAATAATTTTGACTGTTTGAAATTTATTTATTTATTTATTTATTTGTCTCACAAAATCCACAGCCCTTAATTTATAACAAACATGTTTTTTTTTCAAAACTTACGGCCAAAAACGGATTTACTTTTTATACAATATTTTTTATAGATACAGACAGTCAGATGTTAATAGTTATAAATTAAAAATAAACTAACACTTATATAATAACACTTCTTAGAACAAAAACAAAACTTATTTCCTACACTTAAAGAATAAAATAAACAAATTGAACTAAGTACAGTATAGTAAATACAAAAACATTTAATTATGCATTTAACTTAGGTACATCCTCCTCCATCACTCTAATTATTTCATTTCTAAATACTCTCTTGCTATAATGAAAAATATCTGCTTTGTTGAACTCTTTGTTATAATTTTTTTGTAACCTATTGACTATGGAGTACTGGGCATAGTTCGTAAAAGATTGTGAGATAGCAAATAATTTAGCATTAGTGTGCCTAGTGCGTAACTTTGGTGTACAAAAACGCAATATTCTACAGGTAAGTTCTGGACAATCGATATTCCCTCTGCACAGACCATGGAGAAATACCATATCTAACAGGGATCGTCGTTTTTGTAGGCTCATCAAATTGTGAAAGGTACAAGACTCAGTGTAGTTTTTAGAGTAACAGTGTTTTTTATAATTAATGTATTTAATAAATTTATTCTGTATTTTTTCTAAATCGTGTATGTATGTTAAATAATGTGGGTTCCAAACAGTACTACTATATTCTAAAATACTTCTTACATAACAAAAATAGAGTTGTTTAATACACATTGTATCACAAAAAGGTTTGGTAACGCGTCTGATAAAACCAAGGCTTTTATAGGCTTTATTTATAATACTTTCAATGTGTTCTGAAAATGATAACTTTGCATCAACTAAGATACCTAAATCGCGTACCAGGTCCACAGGAAACTCAATAGGTCTTTTTTTACGTGTAAATGATAATGTGTTACACTTGCTTATATTAACACCTATTCGATTACGTTTATAGTACTCGCCAAGTTCATTAAGGTCGGCCTGAAGTTTAACACAGTCAGTGATATTATTAATTTTCATAAAAACTTTGGTGTCGTCTGCGTACATTAGAAATCTAGAGTATTGAAAACATTTACCGACATCATATAGGTAGCAGGCATACAAAAGAGGACCCAGAATAGATCCCTGTGGCACGCCAGAGGTTATTTCAATATAGTCAGAGCAAGAGCCACCTACGACTACGGCCTGTGATCTCTTCAATAAATACGACTCCACCCATCTTAACAAGTTACCCTGAATGCCCAGCTCATATAGTTTACGTAAAAGTATCATATGATCTACAAGATCGAAGGCTTTCTCAAAATCTGTGTAAACCACATCTACTTGAGAGCCCCCATCCATGTTAGTTGCAACATAGTCGATAAAAACACCCAAATTGGTCGTGGTAGAGCGATCCTTCATAAAACCATGCTGTTCAGATGGAATAGAAGATGAAACAACGGGGTAGATATGTGTATGTACTGTCCTTTCTATTAACTTACTTAGCACATTAAGGATTGAGATTGGTCTATAATTTTCTATCGAGGTTTTGGAACCTTTTTTGTAAACTGGGACTATGTGAGCTTTTTTCCAACTTTTCGGGAAATGACCATCGGAAAACGACCTATTAAAAGTAATGCAATAGGAACAGCTAACGATTTTGCGCAGTTGAAGAAAAATATTGGTGGCAGACCATCATCACCTGAACCTTTGGTAATGTCCAGATTTCGCATAAGCTTTAACGCTTCATCTGGAGTTATGCTTATGTTGGTTATTAAATTTAAGTTAGAACTATCATGTGAGTGCGATTCTGAATTGACATTAGGAGAGGCGGGTCTACTAAAATTCCCCTTAAAAAATGAATTGAACGCTGTGCATATGACAACCGGGTTGTTAAGTTGGTTATCCCCATATGTCATTTGTTGGGGATAATTAGTTGTATTTTTCCTCTTAGCCTTAACATAACTCCAGAAAGCTTTAGGATTTAACTTAATTTTCTGCTCAGCAAATTGTATATACGACCTGTGACATTCTGCTTGTAATAATTTCTGTCTTTTTCTAAGTTCTGAAAAATCTAGATAGTCCTGAGGATTTCCATGTTTTTTCCAGTTTGCGTGAATTTTACTTTTTTCTTTAATTAGGTTAATAAGTGCCCTATTATACCAAACTGGGTAAGAGTACGTCCCTCCACAACGAACATTAGGTACATAGTTATTTATCACACTTTTAAGAATTGAATAAAAATTATCGATCACGTCATCAAGGCATTTCATGGTGGTAATAAAGGACCAGTTTTGTTCTGAGAGTGACTCATTGATTTTGGTAAAATCTGCACGATTATAAAGATACTTATTTCTGGGTCGTGGCTTCATTAACGGAATCAATAAATCAGTTGCAGTGATATGTAGAGCAGGGTGATACAAATCCTCAGGCACAACAGAAAAATTAGATTGTTTTATGTCAATAGAAAAAGCAGAAAAAATAAGATCAAGTGTATTGTTACTGGCATTTTTAAGTATATTATATTGTGAAAGCCCTATATAACTAAAATATGATAGCAGATCTGATGCGGCAGTATGTACATCAACACAGCCCTTCTTTATAATCTTAGGTTCATCGGTCGACCAGTCTATACAAGGTAAATTAAAATCTCCAGCTACCATAAACAAATCATTGGGGTGCTTTTCATGTACATAATTCATAATTTCAATCAAGGATGAAATCCTAGAGGGTAATCTAGCATTAGGGGGTATATAAGTTAGGACAATATGAATGTCACTACTACTGCCAGTACATCTTGCTGGTAAAGTAATCCATACGCATTCAGGGTCATCACATTCCCATTCCGGCCTGCGCCGTGCCTGTAGTTCGGGTCTACATAAGATCATAACCCCACCACCCAGAGACTTACGATCGCTTCGAAAGATATTATACTTGCTATCACACAGTTCCGCGTCTAATATACCATCATGAAGCCAAGTTTCCGTTATCATTAATATGTCCGAGTCACTGAGTAAAACATTATTATAAAACACATTAACTTTGGTCCGTAGGCCTCTAACATTCTGATAAAAAAGTTTAAGTTGTTTTCGTTTGTTATCCATTGTTAAAATAAAAAATCATAAAACTTGTAGCAGTAATTGAAAAGACAGGGGTAAGCGACAGTTACATAGTTGATGATATGTGCTATTATGTATTCATCATCGTAATTAGAACAAAGAGGAACAAATATTTGAACGATTAATAATGCATTAAATATAATAAAGTAGGAGTAAAAGAGGATGCAAGTAATTAGCAAGAACTTTCTAATTACAACAAACATAGTTATAACTATAGTAGAGATTAATAAAATAGTGCAAACATGAGATACCAGATAATACAAAGTGTTTTGGTTAACAGTTAAGCCGGTCAAAAAATCATTTAAACTATTTTGGAGAGGTCCGCCGAGCACGTAATAGCTATAGGAGGAGATGCCTCGTTTCTTCGAACATATATGCGGCAGTTTTTTGTCCACACATATTTGAAGTTGTACTCCCTAGCTCTTTGCTTACATGTGCTCAGTAACATCTTATTTTCTCTAATGAGATGCTCATTTATAAATACTCGATGCGGCTCCCCACCCAGCCCCAACTCCTTAGCACAGATATTGCGATGTTTACGACCAGCAGCTACAAGGCGATCCTTGAGTACACGTTGCTTGAGTCGGACAATGATTGAACGAGGAGCTCGTTGAGTGCTTGCAGCATGCCTTGGTTGCACGCGATGCGCAAACTCTACATCTGATGCTTCGATAGGGACGCCAATATGATGTGCAATTTTAAGCACAATATCAGGTGAAATCTATCAATCTATGCAGTTAGGAATAGTAGGTACTCCATTGTAAATCTAGGCGAGGAAGTGCCCATTTCCTATCCTGTCACGAGATGTAGGAATGTAGCAGCGTGGTAGCAGAAATAAATATGCGCACGTGCTATTTTTACGTATTGTTATGTTTCGAATATGGAAGAGATCGATATAATAGCGGTATTGTAGTAAAAACTGTACATATCGGCTGATATCCCAGAAAAATAAAAAAAATAACCCAATAGTAATGGATTTCTATACAATTATCTCTCTCGTTAACCGCATGATAAATGAAATTCCATCGAGTTGTCCGTACCGCATTTTAGCACGCCTGCAATAACGTATTTTCTACGTGTTTGGAAAATTAATAAGCAACTTTAGATAGATCTCTCAGAGCATATTATATAGAAGTATAAATGTCTATGTCCCAGGTATTGATCGACGGCCGCTTCGTTCAGAAGATCACGAATCCTTCCCGTTGTATGGCAGTGCTATGCTGCCTCCCTCACGCAGAAAAGATTCTACTGACCGTTCGAACGGTCGTCGCAGTCCCGGTTTCTGACCACTACCCAGCAGTCACGCTTGTTTACCACACGAGAATGAAATCGGAAAGGATGATGGACTCCCGAAATTCACTTTTGTAAAGGCTCTGGCAGATAAATGCAGCCTGCGGTGGCGGTCGTTACAATTTAACGAAAAGGTGTTGTAAAACTCTGTAGGCCACGTCAGTTTTCGAACTTGTATCAACAATATCCTTGCTCAATCAAGAACGAATACCCATTTTTTTTGGTGCGTTGGACACGTATTGACAACGCGTTTCTCTCGTTCTAGTTAAGCGTACTCGTAAGTACCGAATTTAAAGAAAGATATCAAATGACGGGCGAGCAAGATCGAACGAATGCAAACGAGTGGGATTCGACGATCGGGACGTTCGTTCTATTTTTTTTATGTTGCCGCCGCCGAAGCAACTCCGAAGGCGAACAAAGCCCTCGTTTGGAACCCAAACTTGATGAACTTGATTCCGCAATGACGTCCAAACTGGTTCTTTCGCGTTCGTTCGTAAGCCTTCGCTTGCTCTCGCTCGCCATTGGCAAAAGATAAAGTACCTACTAAAGTTATTTACAACGGGATATTTACCACGATTTGAGTTTTGAGCTTTCCAATATCGAAAACTCAAAAACTCACTCAAATCATGGTAAATATCCCGTTGTATATAACTTTCATAATCATGATGAATAAACAGTTTTAAAAGATAGAGTAGTTTACTCTCGTGATAGTTTCGTTTTGTCTGTTCGAGTGAGACGGAGTGGAAAATAGAAAAAAGTGAAACTCTCTTCCCTGGTTTACCTATACTTTCAGTGATAGTTTATCTGAAACATAAATCATTTGTCACTTACTTTTGTAAGCACAAAATTCGTGGGTGTATTATTGTCTTCAATATAACAAAAAAAAGCGAACATATCGTACTCTAATGTAAAATCATCAAAAATATAGAAAATAAACCCGTGAACATTAAATACATTGTTTTATTTTAAAGAAGCTTCTGTCCGCGGCTTTGCTCGCACTTTTTAAATACGTAGGTACCTAGCCCATGTCCGAAAAAGGAGGAGTAGTTTCGTTTCGTCCACTATTTCCGCCCATTAAGGGTCTGAGCGATACTACGAAAATTACTAGCGCATAGAGTTTATAAATATAGTACTAGCCATAGAGAGACTCTATGGCCTGTTCCTCTCAATGCCCAGCGGAGACAGAAAAATGTAATCGACACCTGCATAGAGATATCACAGTAAAATAGAGCGCTAGTGCACCCTTTGATCGCAAAGACACAAGTGAGAACAAAGTGTAAACATCATCGATTTGTCAATTATTCATGTGAGAACTAGCTGTGTTAACAGTCCTTATTACAGATTTATTTTTTGTGGCTGAAAAATGGTTTAATGCGCCATAAATCTGTGTTAAAATGATAGCGGAACGAGGACTTAATTAAATTATCGAATCACATACTACTACCTGTTAGCAATTTTTTACCCTAAAATATTTAAATAAAAATTTGTTTCACGGGGGTGAAACAGGGGTGGGACGCGGGAACACGTGAACCCCTCCCACTGCACCGCAACCTGCCGATTTGACTAGTTATGGGATGTTGTCGATATTTTTGTCGATATTTTTTGCCATGTCCTAAGTAAGGTTAATATTTTATAAAATGACAAAAACTAAAAGGCTAAAAGTTTATTCGTCCTACATCAGTCTACATCTTGCAACCACATTAGTAAGAAATAAAACATTAATTCCATGTTTATTTTAATTTATAGAATATTATTTTCTTATGTGTTCATCTATGTAGCTATTCATAGAAATAAAGATATGTTACCCTTATCTTGACTTTAATTTAGATTTTCCTTTGCCAACTAAGTTTTTTTTTATAATGAGACAGTTAGTCTATGCCTGTAAGTCTGAAAGGATCAACTATTGAGACCAATCATAGTTTTTTAAGACTTACCATAGTTACCACGTACGTGCTCGATTTCACAAGAATTGAATTTTTATCGACATATTTTACGCATAGTAGCGCGCATAATTGCCCATCCCTATCCATTGCAGTTCTCAATTTGGTTCTTCTGTCTCCCCGCTGGTCATTGGGAGGAACAGGCCATACAGTGTCTCTATGGCTAGTACCTACTATATAACCTCTATGGACACCTGCAACGGGTAGGAATAGGCAATTATGCGCGCTAAATAACTGCACACAAGAGTTGCCAGTTTATAGTAAATTTTAGTTCCAAATTAATTAATTTCTACTCTTTCTGGTCGGACTGTACATCGATATGGGTAAAAAAAAATTTAGGCAAACTCAAATTATTTTATTTAATGATCGTGGATGAGGTAAGTCAAAAAAAGGTGTTATAGCGTATCTTTTACACTCCCTGATTGAAACATGAGTCGCTTTAATTTTTGACCGAAGTTATTTTATTGTCTTTGATTTTTGACAATAATATGTCATGTTTATTTGACAACAGCGTAATGTTCGTAATAAAAGCAAATAACAAGTAATATTTTTGAAATTTAGTACTAAGCCCGTTAAAAATGTGATCGAAATCTTGTGTGTAAAAAAAATATGTTTCAAAATGAATAAAAACCAGCGGTATGGCGTTGGCAAGACCCAAAGAGACACTGAGAACGCGGGGTAAGGCCTTTTGTTTATATGATGATTGTTAGTGATTTTATCATATTTATTTTAAATAATCATACTTAGGTACCTACCTTACATGTAACATTACAGAAATATACTAAGGCGTTACATTATGTACACTACAGAACAGAAAAAGAAAACAGCATAGGCATACATTAAAACATCAAACAAAACACGAAACCAAAGCTATTTTCAAAAATACAATAGGTAAATTCACATATATCACGATAAAAATCACAAGACAACAAAAATACAATAAATAAATAAATAATGCTGGACAATTCACACAGCATTATCTAGCCCCAAGCTAAGCAGAGCTTGTGTTATGGGTAGGTACTAGATAACTGATATACATAATACAATACACTACATAGATAGATATTTTTTATTATACATAGAAAAACAACCAGAACGCCCTGAACAAATGTCTGACAATACTAATTATTGTTAAAATACTCAGCTAATAATAAATATTAATCCTATGTAAACTAAGTAAAATCTGTAGACATGTATGTACCCAGCTCTTACTCAACAACTGGCCCGTGTTACATTACACTGCGTCGCAATCTGGATATTGGAATTATCCGGATATCCGCTAATTTTAATATCCGAATAACGGGAGTAAGTACCTTTCAAATTCCTTTATCTCGATAATACCTACGGATACCTAGTTGATTTTTCTAATTCACAACACTACAGCGTCCAGCATTTTAGAAAGAAAAACTCTATGCAGCATTATTAAATATACCAGATAGGTAAGAATTATTCGGGACGTTTTCATGCTTATTACCGTTTTTTGACCAGGCACAAGGATGACACAATGAAGAAGGCCAGTTCGCATTTCAGACAAACGACGAAGAACAGATGCAGCCATGCATACCCTGACCGTAAATCCTTCGGTCAGCTGACGGAACCGGTATGCCTTTTACTCCTTTACTAAATCATTTATATTAAAATAATTACAAAAAATACCTTCCTGTATACTTATTACCTTAATAATAGGGTATATGCATGTGATTTCAAAATGGCTAAAAAAATATATACGTATTCTCTATTGATATAGAAACATATCTACATATTTATTTTTGCACTTTGAGATGTTTTTATTGTCGAATTTGACCATTGAAAAATTGATATTTTAAATCTCAATCGCAAAATTTCAAAACGCTACGCCATTGACTAGAGCGGACGTGACATCACTGTACTCATTTCTTCTTTTTTTATTCTGCTTGCTGCACCTTGATTTGACACTATTCTGCCCACTTGACATTTCGTATTGTCGATTATTTTCAGTTTTTTCGGAAAACCTCTTTCCTGAGATGATCACTACCGAGGTCGTCACCAAAGGTTTTAATCAAGTGTGTACGTCGACGTCACATAAACATGGCGCCAATAAGGCAGCGTTTTTATCAACCGAAAATGATTGTAGTTTTGATTTGTTTTTTTTACCTTGTTAATGCGAAATTCAGTGAGCGTCTCATCATTCCTCGGTTAAATAATGACCTAAAGATCGATTAAAACAATAAAAAAAATCGATGCATATACCCCATTGTCTAGGGTGAAATTGCGGCTAATTTTTGTGGTGTCCCCGCAGTGTAGAGCAACATTCAGTACCGTAAGTAGGTAAAACTAAACATACACTAAAATAATGTTTGTATTCTCTAAATTTTAGTCTCATAAGGGCAAAAAACCCAGTACGGTTCTGTCGTTCCGCAATACTGCAGCCTCGGCCCTGGCATTAGACATGCAGCAGTTGAAAAGATCAATGTTCGAAGACCAACACAACAAAGTTGACACCAGCTGCCAACTGTCCAATACGAACGTAGAGTATTACAACGGAACTGAGTGGCAGATAATTGATGATATTGATAAATATATCCAAGAAAATTACGGTAAGATGGTGAACGAAAAACGCGTGGCGATTATGGCAAACCTTAGGATAAGGCTTTATGTCTGCCAATGGTATGGCATTTTTTTGTTTGGGATGCGATCGAACAACGTTGCTCAACACGCATGCCCAGCGTGGGGATTATAACATTACCTACTTATGATTAGAGCCAATGAGGTGCATAACAGGGAGAGACGTCCAGCAGTGGAATTTTAATCCCGAGGGATTAGTAGGTATTTAACCCGTAAAACTTATATTTTGCTGTTTATTTCAAATTGTCATTTAGCATATTTGAAGTCGGTTTAGAGTTTTTCAAAACACTTCAAATTATATTTCTTTTTCTTTCAAATATTTTCCAGGCAAGTACGTACCCGCTTGTCCCAATATTTCCAGAGCTGTTCATATAGCTGAGATGCCGCGTGTAAAGATAATTGCTGAGAAGTACAGCAGATACAAACAAAACCACGTGGAGCTGAGGAAACTCGATGAAAAGGTAAAGTTTTTTGCTTTTGAGGAAACCGGCCTCGGGAACTAAATGTGGGTGAATTTTATTCCTAACTAGAGTCTGCTCGCGCGGCTGCGAAACGTTTTCATAGATACAACGCGTCTGCACGCGTTGTATCTATGAAAACGTTTAGAGGTGATTTCTTCAGCCTGATTCGTTCTGTAGTTTTTGCGTGAGTCACAAACATCCACAAATCTTAACAAACTTTCGCGTTTATTATATACTTAGGTAAGTATGGCTTCGCACGCACGTACATTTTTTTTTACATTTTGGGATATAAACGAGTACCTACCTTAGTGTATCCTTATCATTATTCAAGTTTTATTAGAGAACCCTTTTTTTCTGATAATACTTATGTCACTAAGGGATAATGCAGTATTTTATTGGTGAAATAATTTTTGAAATTGTTCCAGTACCTACCAAGTTAAAAGTTTATTCGTTTCAAACAAAACTTTCCTCTTTAGAATATTTGGTAGCTTAGTTGTAGACTATATTCCGTTAACTTTGTATCGCCCCCTTTTTATTAAATAATGAAAGAAAGAAAATAAATTATTCGTTTCGTATATTTTCCTAGGTGGTTTGCGTGGAGTACGATGTGTTTGACCGACAGTCGATGTACGTAAAGCCGTTTCAGGTTATGCGAGCGTTTTTCTCCATCAAGCCTGTTCCAGGGACGGATACTGGTTTGTTTTATATTTATTTCAATTCAATTTACTTATTCAATTAGAACGGTCATACGAATAACCACTTTAAAATGATACCTCTAGGTCATCTTTAGGTAATTCAATAAAAATATTATCTATTATTGTTAACTTTATATGTGATATATAAAATAATAATATTAAATTGCCTCCGATTTTTTAGTTTCACCTAAAAAGTAGCAATAAAATCTGAATCGATGTTATTGACTAATACTAATATCACCAGGCGGATTTCTGAGTTTTTATTATGGAAGCGTAGTTATTGGCACGCTGTACCTACATTTAAAAATAAACCACTCCGGGAGTGCCGGCAGAAGTGGAAACTAACACCACAAGTGGCAATTTTGTTCTTTGCGATAACGCCATCTGTTAGCCTTCGGCGACACTTCTCTACTGACGCTGCAGCCTCAGTTAGCGTCAAGCAACACAGAACCCACAGCGCGCTGTGGGTTCTGTGTTGCTTCCGGAAGCGACGTCTTCTTTCAAATTACAGTAATGCAAGCGTGTTACGTCACCGCTAATGCAAGCGTTTGCGTCGCGCGTCCCCGCTGATCTAACATGTTAGATCAGTGTTAGATTAGCATCTGACGCGAGTTTACAATTTATTACCTATGGCAAAAAAGTGCAAAACGCCGCTAAAGAAGTTTTACAGCAGCCGTAGTAGCTTAGAATTTGCACCACTCCGACCCTTCCTGCGGGTGTTGTAAGAGGCGAATAAGGGATATCCATCTGGGGCGGGCAGCAGCGCCTTCTGCGGAACCATTCTACCAACGAACTGCGATCCTCAACCCGCATGGCCAGGATTATAGGACCCTATGAGATAAAGCAAAAAGGCATTTATCAGGGGGAGGACAAATATAGGCTGTTGAGAAAACACAAAGATTAATATTGTTGTGAACGCAGGCTGATTCATATCTTTTATTTCAGGAAAACCCCTCACAGGGCTTCCGCTCGCACTTAGAAGTAAATTCGACATTACCTTTGGTGACCTTCAAAAACTAAGCGAGAAAGAAGTAGAAATCATAGACGGAAAAATAGCGGAAAACCAGCCCTATCTCGACGACCTAAGGAAGATATTACGCTACAAGCAAATAGTCTCAAACAGTACCACGCTCGACTTGCAAACACTATACGAGATAGCTAATACAGAGAACTTCCATTATGGCCGTGATTCTGGTCTACTAACTAGAGTAGAATTGCAAGAAGTTAAAGATCTTATTCTGAAAAGTTGTCGGTCCAGCGTATACGGTTTTAACAGACGGACAGTCCAACCCAATAGTGAGCATAATATGTCGAATGCTATATCGCAGAGCATTCTATGCGAGCTGCTTCGAAAGCAGAGTGATAGCCATATATAGCCAATAAACGTCCATTTCTGTGCCGAACTTCGTTTTATTTACATTAATTATAATATAGCACTAGTTGATTCGACTATTTAAAGTCTTTAAGAAGGCTACGAAGCTCTCTCAAATCTCAGCGGCCGATTTGTTGTTGTTTCACGGGGAATCGCATCGTGTTAGCCATTCGGCGGGCGGCGTTCGCCTTATTTCGGAATTTTGCCCCCTGTGTCGCATCGCCCCCCGCGTGTGAGCGAGCCGTTGCGAACCATTTTTGATATTTTTTCGTACTTTCCGATTCATTTTGAATAAACGACTGATTTCAGAAATATTTTTGTTTATTTCTTATGGTGAATATATTGGATGCAACGCGACAGATTTTAGAAAAAAGATGTCTATCATACATAAAAAATAGCTTGACAATGACTCTATTTGGTGGTCAAAATATGGTAAATTAGTTCCGCTCTCATTTAAAGATCATAATGTTTTTAAAAAAACTAAAACACTACAAACATAGACACTACAACAACACTACATAATATTTTATGCGATTATGCATGGAAAATTTCAATACGATCGGGGACGTAGTTTCCAAATGAAGCAGAAAGTACGTTTGTATGGGGTCTAAGGTATCCGCACCCTTCTTAAGGCTGTCCTATAGGTTTTGTGTATATGGCATTCACCATTCATCATCATTTAGAAATACAAAAGTATTCGTGCATAAACAGCTTTTGTTTACGTTGACTTATAAATCTGATTTATAACATGACTCTAAAACGTTATGACTTGAGTTAGAGTCAGAGTCAAATCGTTTATTTCTTTAAACATATAAAATAAGCACTCAGACAAATCAAATTTTTACTATATAAACAGCTTGATAAATAGTTATTACTATCAAACAAGAAACAAGGTGCAATTGACTCTATTTCGAGTTCGATACCTCTCCACGCGTACCTACCCGAGAAAATAGTGTTGACAGACGGACAGACAACAAAGTGATCCTTTATGGGTGTCCTATAGTGATCTTATTAGGGTTCTTTTTTCCTTTTGAGGTGCGGATCCCTAAAAATACTAGCGTTAATTACAGAGCTGCTTCGAAAGGGGAGTGTTATAGCCAATAAACGTTAATAACAGTGTCACACACATTTTATTCACAATAAGAATATGTAACATTCAATAATATCTAGAAAATGTGCATAAAAAGTATAAAATAATAAAATATTAGTTTCAGTAACACTTAAACAATAATGATACCATCGACCAGAAATGTGCTAGGTAGATAAAACTGTTGGTAGGTATAAGCCGTGTAGATAAATATTGGTATTGAAAATGACAACCACATCAAAAACAATACAACTATTATTGTTTTATAGTAGAAGCATTATTGAGTAACTATAGGTTCTGTCTATAAAATAATGAATGCAAATTTTATATTTGTATTCTTCATTTTTATTCTAATATTTATTGCACCAATTAAGAAAAAACACAGAATACATACACAAATACAGTACAATGGGCGGCCTTATCGATAAGAGCAATCTTATCCAGGTAATCTTAGGATAAACAATAAGTGATCAAAAAGTATAGACGGTGGCGTGTAAACAGATCAAAGTTGTCATGACGATAATATTTGATCTAATATTATAGGTACTATATTTTACTATAAAAATTTACGTAGTTTGACGAACTTATAATGAATATATTATAATATGTTATAACGGGACAGCATGACAAAAACTATCATTATCAATACCAACAATTATTATCTACGCGACTAACACAGAAATTTAGCAAAAGCCCAATAGGTCTACTACTAACATACGTACCTACTGGGTTTGGCTAGGTTAACATGTATCTACCGAGATTTAGCGCGGCTACAGATCTACCGATTCTTTTCTGTTCTACCTGGAACAAATCAGAACTTATTAAGCTATTGCATAGCTTCTATCGCGGGCCTTGAGCGCGGGGACCGAATCCAGAAATTCCGTAACGAAAAAACCTTGACGTTTGTCTCTTTAGTTCAGCAACTCGCCTCTAGATGGCATTGCAATAGCTTTACCGCGGCAGTCCCCGAGTGCCACACGTCTTTTTTAATATTTTTGGTTACTTTATGTAGATATACATATAATTATTGTGTTTAACTTTTATTTTTGTTCAGGAATAACACGATTCTTATTTAATTACCAAATGAATCTCATACGATAATACAGAAAACACATTGATCTTGTATATATAGGCTATAATTTTATAGTTTAATTAGGCTATAATTTTATCTACCTATTCTATTCGTTTCCGAAGCGAAAACGTCAGATTCGAATTATAATTCTATTCCGATGGAACTCTAGAACGCTATTTTGATTTGTCAAAAGTTTCCAATAACGAATCCGACGGCCTTTCCGATGAATTAAAATAATAATAATAATAATAATAATAATGCTGGACAAATCACACAGCATTATCTAGCCCCAAGCTAAGCAGAGCTTGTGTTATGGGTACTAGATAACTGATATACATAATACAATACACTACATAGATAGATATTTTTTATTATACATAGAAAAACATCCAGAACGCCCTGAACAAATTTCTGCAGATCGTACACAAATTTGTCCCGAGGCGGGAATCGAACCCGCAACCTCCTGCGTCGCAGGCAGACCTTCGCCCACCGCGCCACAGAGGTCGTCGTCGTAAAATACACTTGCTGATTTATCAAAAGTTTCCGATATCGACGAATCCGACGGTGTTTCCAACGAATTAAAATACACTCGTTGATCTGTTCTAGGTAGAAAATAAAAGACTGGTAGATCTGTGGTCCCGCTTATTACACATCGCGTTATAACGCAAACTTTGTAGTGTAATTTAACCGAAACCGCTGTACCGCTCCTTAGGAAAGTGCGGCGAGGTAAAACAGCCGGGGAAAAAAAGAGCAAGAGTACACATGTGATCGATATTGTCCGATAGATCTTAGAATATCATAGGTAAGCGAAATGTTTATTTTATGTAACGATTATATTTTTTTTAAACTAAATTATCTACAGATATTCTGAAATAGATTCTGCTTCAACTTCATCTTCCGTTATGTCATTGGAACTTGAATCGGAGTCGTTCTGCATATTTATTTTTAATGGATCGATAATAATAAATTTACTATCGCGATCACTTTTATATTCTAAGCTTTCTTCTTTTCTTAAAATATTTGGCCACTTTGACCACTGGTATCATTTGCTACCACGCTCACTTTAGCTTTTTTAGATAGTGGCGTAATATTCTACCAGGCACATTGTAACTTTAAAAATGATTGTCTTGACAACACGAGATAGCGCTCGACCCATCTTTGGTTATTTATCTCGTGTGCGTCTTACTGTCTTACTGCTTCCCCCCCTTCTCGCCGCGCGCATACCTCAGGCGCGGTACAGCGGTTACGGTCAAACTATAAACAGTATGGCTGTACAAGTGTACACACTCAGCACACGGAAAAAACTTACTCGTTAATAACATTTATAACTTATCTTTGAGTACACTCTTCCCTGTCTCAGGGTTGAACGCGGGGTCTAAACCCAGCTTCTTCATTTCTACTGCCATTTCAAATAAATAGTCGTAGCATTCGGTCCTGAAACAAAAACACATTTAATTAAATAAAGAAAGTAACATAGTAAGAGGTAGGCCTTTTATCTACAGTGGCACACATTATCCTACTAATATTATAAACGCGAAAGTTTGTATGGATAGTCAAATCAATCATACAAACTGGAAGGCACAGAAACCTCCCAAATAGTAACAAAATATTTATTTTTAGGGGGTTCTACGTCTCCCCAAAAATCCAAAACGTGAGACGTACCGACAACCCTCTTATTTCTGTTGTTATACGCACATACCACACGTGGACGCAAAAAGTACAGACGCGAGAAATGTAGGTAGATTAACAAACGCGCCTCATCTACTTGACAATTAATTTTGTTTTAAGAAACTATAAACCGACTTAAATTTTTACAGTATTTCATGAATTTTCATGGAACCCATTGTCAGAACTAAACAAAATTAAAATGGGACCACACGGGAAGCACCAGCTTTCATATAAAAAAAGATTCATGCAAATCGGACCACCCAGTCAAAAGTTCTGAGGTAACAAACATATAAAAATAAAAAAATAAAACTCCTTTTTTTCAAGTCGGTTAAAAATGGCGATTCTGCATGCCGTCATATTATCTGCCGTTACCTGCTGACTAGTAGTCGACAGTTTGCCGTCCTTCTATATGAGCCCTCAGAGTCGGAGTCAAAGAGTCAAATCGTTTTATTCTTTAGAATTACGAAATAAGTACTTAGACAAGTCAAATTTTTACTATATAAACAGCTTGATAATTGTTATTACTATCAAACAAGAAATAAGGTGCAATTGAAATAAGGAGTAATTACTATCAAATGAGAACTAAGGTGCAATTGACTCTTAAGGTGTATGTAACTATGACTTAAGCTAGATAATTATATTGATTTAGTAATAAACCACACGCAGTCAGATGTAGTCGTTTTATTACAACACCAAAACTATACTTCCCCACCAAAAATATACTCTAATTCACTTAAGTTTTTCGTCCAGTAGCGGAAGAATTGAAAAAGAAACCACTAGCAAGTTATGCTAGTTAGGTCAAACTAGGGGGCCATCTTGATTTTCCGCCCCTTTGTAAATGCCGCACTGACGAAAGGCTACTACAATCTTTGCATATCTAAGTCAAACACAACTAATTTATGTTTTCTCATAGTAGTTATGTTCTCACATAGTAATTTATATTCTTACATAGACTATCAGTGTAGTTGTCCTTAGTAGGTACGTACATAGTCTTGGCGTACATACATAGGCGGGTGTAGTAGCTACAGTACTCACATAGTCTTGGCGTGCTGCCAGCTCTGCCCCCACACGTAGACGCCGTGCCTGCGCACCAGCACGGCGCTGGTCCCGGGGTACTCGCTCAGCGCGGGTGTAGTAGCTACAGTACTCACATAGTCTTGGCGTGCTGCCAGCTCTGCCCCCACACGTAGACGCCGTGCCTGCGCACCAGCACGGCGCTGGTCCCGGGGTACTCGCTCAGCGCGGGTGTAGTAGCTACAGTACTCACATAGTCTTGGCGTGCTGCCAGCTCTGCCCCCACACGTAGACGCCGTGCCTGCGCACCAGCACGGCGCTGGTCCCGGGGTACTCGCTCAGCGCGGGTGTAGTAGCTACAGTACTCACATAGTCTTGGCGTGCTGCCAGCTCTGCCCCCACACGTAGACGCCGTGCCTGCGCACCAGCACGGCGCTGGTCCCGGGGTACTCGCTCAGCGCGGGTGTAGTAGCTACAGTACTCACATAGTCTTGGCGTGCTGCCAGCTCTGCCCCCACACGTAGACGCCGTGCCTGCGCACCAGCACGGCGCTGGTCCCGGGGTACTCGCTCAGCGCGGGTGTAGTAGCTACAGTACTCACATAGTCTTGGCGTGCTGCCAGCTCTGCCCCCACACGTAGACGCCGTGCCTGCGCACCAGCATGGCGCTGGTCCCGGGGTACTCGCTCAGCGCGGGTGTAGTAGCTACAGTACTCACATAGTCTTGGCGTGCTGCCAGCTCTGCCCCCACACGTAGACGCCGTGCCTGCGCACCAGCACGGCGCTGGTCCCGGGGTACTCCCTCAGCGCGGCGGCCAGGCTGCCGGCCAGGTCGCGCTCGAAGGGAGTGTTCTCTATGATGGGGACGACAAGCCGCTCGTCGTAGCGCAGGTGCCGGTTTAGGGTGGCGTCGTGAATGCCCTGGAACGTAGTTACCGATTTTTTAAATTTTGTTTTGAGTAGCTGCACTGCGCGGCTTCGCACGCGTTGATACTATGGAAACGTTTGAAAGGGATTTCTGTCCCACGAGAGCTGATTTATGGGATAAAAGTAGCCTGTGTTTGATTCCTGGTTTAAAATTACTTATTATTATAAATATTCACGGGTATTTATCGCGTTTATTTACCTATTTTTCCCGACGTTTCAACAGGTTTACACTCTGTCGTGGTCACGGGATGACTGGAGTACTGGAGCTACCGCCTTTGCGAAGCGGGGGCTGCATTTTTTGCAACTACCCTCACTTGATCTTCTAAAATAGGGATGTCCATCTGTACACTCGGACGACACACTACACTAACCGTGTCCGCGATGCACTGAGAAACCGGTCTACGAGTACACTTAGCTACTACTGGATTCCACGAGGCAGAGAGTCTGAAACCGTCTTCACGATTGAAATTAGGATATTTCTTAATTTCAATTGCTTCCCGAACCATTATCTTGTAGTAATGCCTTTCATTGCAGATAACTTGCGGTTTATGTAGTTCAATCCAGTGATTCGGTCCTGAGTCTACTATGTGCTCGGCAATTGCAGACTTGTTTACTTGTCGATTTTTGACCGCTGCTATATGTTCTTTAACACGTTCAGCGACCGTGCGTTTAGTCTGGCCTATGTAGGAACGCCCATGCATCGCGGACACGGTTAGTGTAGTGTGTCGTCCGAGTGTACAGATGGACATCCCTATTTTAGAAGATCAAGTGAGGGTAGTTGCAAAAAATGCAGCCCCCGCTTCGCAAAGGCGGTAGCTCCAGTACTCCAGTCATCCCGTGACCACGACAGAGTGTAAACCTGTTGAAACGTCGGGAAAAATAGGTAAATAAACGCGATAAATACCCGTGAATATTTATAATAATGTGTTCTGATCGCGTAAGTTTAAAAAACTTTATTGCTAACCGGTACGGGCCGGAAATGGTAAACAAAGTGCGACAACTAGAATTTTTACGGAATAAAAGTGCGCGTCTAAATACATCACTCTCATTCTTAATTAAATGTCGTGATTGGGACTTATTACCTACGTGCTGTCGAATTAAACCACGCAGTGACATCGAACATTCCGATAAAATTCTGTGGAACGCGAGTGTTTGCCTTCTAAAGCAAATGATTAGGAATGACCAGTGCTACCTACATAAAGTGCAGATAAATTTGTACAACCTTCATATGGAATGCAGTGTTGTGTTATCTAGGAGTGATTTTGAATTGTGTGATCGAATAACGTACAATCAAGCACAGCGGACTTTTGAGTTTTGTACGGAGCGCCATGAAAATAAGTTTAACCGATTGGTGGCTCGAAGTAGAAAGTTACAGAAAAGTAAAGTACAGTCGCCGACACAATTTCCCAAAACGGTTATTAATTTAACTGATACTCGTTTTGATGATGACACATTGAGCGTTTTAGAAAAGGGTCTAAATTTTGCACTTACACCTAAAAGAATTCCGTATGAGGATATTGTCAGTAGCGTTGAGGAGACCATTGTTCGTAATAAAATACCTACTATAGACGCCGAAAGGCTGAGACAAGATGTTTCAATTACTTTGCGAAAATGTCGACTCCCGAAACCGAACATAACTGCGGGTGAGCGTCAAGCTCTTGAGGATCTTAGGAATAAAAATGAGATTCTAGTACTCAAAGCTGATAAAGGAAATGCCACTGTAGTTATGAGCACACAGGTTTACGACGCTAAAATACGGATATTGCTTAGTGACAAAAAGGTGTACAAGCCGGTTAACTACAATCCCACGGCTAGAGTGACCAAACGGGTACGAACATTGATACACGAGTACAAGGACCTGTTCACTGATGATGTCTTCGACCGTCTGTACAGACCAGCTATTGTGCAGCCACCTAAGCTATATGGTCTGCCGAAGGTACATAAAGCAGACGCACCGCTACGACCAATAGTAAGTCAAATAGACTCGCCGACTTACCATCTAGCAAAACACGTCGCTGGTATCTTACAGCCACTAACGGGAAAGACGTCGTCGTTTGTGAAGGATTCGCGCCATTTCGTCACTATCATCAGGGACATAAAGTTGGAACCCGGAGAAGTACTGGTGAGTTTCGACGTTGAGTCGCTTTTCACCAATGTTCCTCTCAAAGATTGCCTTGATGTGGTGAAACAAAGATTGAGTGATCACGAACTTCCTGATCAATACATTTTGCTCCTTCAGAACTGTCTCGATGGAAATTTCTTTTTGTATCAAGGCCAACATTACCTCCAGATAGATGGCGTAGCAATGGGAAGCCCTGTAGCACCGGTACTCGCCAATATATGGATGGAACATTTCGAATCCATGATAGATCTGACGGCCCATGGTATAAAACTTTGGAAGAGGTACGTCGATGATGTTTTCTGTATATTGAATGGGAATAACCAGGAAGTCGATCAGCTAACGGATTATTTGAACTCCATACACCCTAAGATTCGTTTTACACATGAAGTGGAGGTAAACAGAATGTTAGCTTTTCTCGACCTAAAAGTGATGGTAAAATGCGACGGGACCTTGGCACATACCGTGTATAGAAAACCCACACACACGGACAGATACCTGAATGCGGCTTCACACCACCATCCGAGGCACCTGGAGTCAGTAGTCTCCTCACTAGTAAACAGAGCTCATGACCTCTGCGACCCTGAACATCTGCAAGGTGAGCTAGATCATGTTCAAGGAGTTCTGGAACGGAATGGCTACAATACTCGAATCGGATGTCCGCCTAAGTGGAGGCGCAAACAGGGACACATCGATGTAAAAAGACAGCCGGTGTTCTTGCCTTATGTGAAAGGAGTAACGGACAAAATTGGAAATATTATCAGTAAATTTTCAATCAAGTCGATCTACACTCCACTCACCAAGATGGCAAAATGTCTACGAACACCTAAAGACGTTGTACCTTTGCAAGTTCCTGGAGTTTACAAAATCGATTGCAGCTGTGGGCGTTCCTACATAGCGCATAGGCCAGACTAAACGCACGGTCGCTGAACGTGTTAAAGAACATATAGCAGCGGTCAAAAATCGACAAGTAAACAAGTCTGCAATTGCCGAGCACATAGTAGACTCAGGACCGAATCACTGGATTGAACTACATAAACCGCAAGTTATCTGCAATGAAAGGCATTACTACAAGAGAATGGTTCGGGAAGCAATTGAAATTAAGAAATATCCTAATTTCAATCGTGAAGACGGTTTCAGACTCTCTGCCTCGTGGAATCCAGTAGTAGCTAAGTGTACTCGTAGACCGGTTTCTCAGTGCATCGCGGACACGGTTAGTGTAGTGTGTCGTCCGAGTGTACAGATGGACATCCCTATTTTAGAAGATCAAGTGAGGGTAGTAGCAAAAAATGCAGCCCCCGCTTCGCAAAGGCGGTAGCTCCAGTACTCCAGTCATCCCGTGACCACGACAGAGTGTAAACCTGTTGAAACGTCGGGAAAAATAGGTCAATAAACGCGATAAATACCCGTGAATATTTATAATAATGTGTTCTGATCGCGTAAGTTTAAAAAACTTTAAAATTACTTGTATGCAAAATTTTAGCTCGATCCGTTTATTATTTTTTGCGTGAAGAGATAACAAACATCCACCCATCCATACAAACTTTCACAATTATAATATTAGTGTGATGACTAACTCAGGCTTCGGGTGGTAATTGGTACACTTCCTTTTACATCGCCTCTCCTATAACTCTCAAGGTTTTTCTGGTAGAAAACTCTTTATCAGGGTGCTCGCTTTTGTACATATCTTTAAAAATAAGTTCATCCTATGTATTATTTATTTGTGTACAATAAAGAATTACAGATTCGTGTAGAAAAGAGAAGTGATCTTAGTTAGTCTTACGAAGCAGTCAGCAAAGTAAAACCAAAAATTTAATAATAACACCACAACGGCAGCGGTGTTGACTTAGATAATGCGGCTTGAGTGTCACGGGACCACCAGGTCACCTAATCGAGATTATTTAGAATAACACATAACATAACAGACCGCGCGATAGGTACAAAATTATTTGTTCAGAAGTGGAACTAACTCATTCTACTGGCTGGATGGACATACCTTGTTCATCTTATGAATAGCGACCAATAACACTTTGTCAATATAGCAACATAGCCGTCACGTCATGTATTCGAGCTCCTATTGGCTGGACATACCTTGATCATTTCCTGATGTGTTATCACTAACTCCTTGTCATAGAGTAGCGTGCAACGCACGGCATACGGCGAGTGCGTGTGGATGACAGGCGACCAATAACACGTTGCCAATTTAGCGACATAGCCGTCACGTCATGTATTCGAGCTCCTATTGGCTGGACATACCTTGATCATTTCCTGATGTGTTATCACTAACTCCTTGTCATAGAGTAGCGTGCAACGCACGGCGTGCGGCGAGTGCGTGTGGATGACAGGCGACCAATAACACGTTGTCAATTTAGCGATATGGCCGTCACGTCATGTATTCGAGCTCCTATTGGCTGGACATACCTTGATCATTTCCTGATGTGTTATCACCAACTCCTTGTCATAGAGTAGCGTGCAACGCACGGCATGCGGCGAGTGCGTGTGGATGACAGGCGACCAATAACACGTTGTCAATTTAGCGATATGGCCGTCACGTCATGTATTCGAGCTCCTATTGGCTGGACATACCTTGATCATTTCCTGATGTGTTATCACCAACTCCTTGTCATAGAGTAGCGTGCAACGCACGGCGTGCGGCGAGTGCGTGTGGATGACAGGCGACCAATAACACGTTGTCAATTTAGCGATATGGCCGTCACGTCATGTATTCGAGCTCCTATTGGCTGGACATACCTTGATCATTTCCTGATGTGTTATCACCAACTCCTTGTCATAGAGTAGCGTGCAACGCACGGCGTGCGGCGAGTGCGTGTGGATGACAGGCGACCAATAACACGTTGTCAATTTAGCGATATGGCCGTCACGTCATGTATTCGAGCTCCTATTGGCTGGACATACCTTGATCATTTCCTGATGTGTTATCACCAACTCCTTGTCATAGAGTAGCGTGCAACGCACGGCGTGCGGCGAGTGCGTGTGGATGACTGCGCCAGCGCCGCGCTCGCGGTATGCAAGCATGAAGAGTGGTGTGCATTGACTTTTCTTTAATCTGGAATAGAAAAGAAATAGGTACAGTAGCGTTCATTGTTAGCTGACTCCACTGGATTTTAAATTATTTAATTTGTTGTCTTAATACAAACTATTCTAGTTTTAAAATAGTTCTATATTCTAATTCTAATTGAATTGAAAGTGCATGAACTTTTTGAGTATCTAGAAGAATTAAAAGAGATTTTATACATGACATGTGAGTTTTTATTTGAGCAACGAGAAAAGACCCTTTTCATGATTACTTTTCTACTGTGTGTCTCCTAAAGCCTTTTTCTTTTCTTATAAACAGTTGAAAGTAGTAGTAAATTTAACTTCTTGGCTTTGTATCTTCTCTAACCCTATTACCTAAGCCATTGAAGAAGCTGTCAGAAGCAAGTCAGTAAAAAAATAACAAGTCAGCCAGTTTCAGTGACTGCTTCGCAGAAGCCACATACTCACTGTTTCGCTGGTGGAGGCAGCTCCAAGTCTTCATCATCAATGGTCTGGACAAACATGTCATCATTTTTCATTCGCTCTTTCTGAAGACCTGAAGGCGCTATGTAGATTTTGTTTCTGAAAATGAAATAAATAATAAATAATGCTGGACAATTCACACAGCATTATCTAGCCCCAAGTTAAGCAGAGCTTGTGTTATGGGTACTAGATAACTGATATACATAATACAATACACTACATAGATAGATATTTTTTATTATACATAGAGAACATCCAGAACACCCTGAACAAATATCTGCAGATCGTACACATATTTGTCCCTCCTGCGTAGCAGGCGGACCTTCGCCCACCGCGCCACAGAGGTCGTCATGAAATGTGTAGTATAATGACATGGGTTCTTCAAAAAGCTAATTGGTCATTAACCATTTAATCAACTAACAATCCAATATTTTAAGCAGCACATTTTTGACTGTATTAAATGTATATTAATTTGTCACTTTATCATCACATTGTCCACAACCCCACTCCATCCACTGATGGGTATTTATAGGCCACCAAGCTCTGGTGCACAGTATAGTGATACGGTCCTGCGCCTTTCTCAACCAGGTTCACCCCGCAATGTTAGAGATATTGGTGTCTATACAGATGTAGCCAAAACTAGACTAAACTAATTTGACAGGACTAAAATTTATGACATACTTATTATTTTCATCATTATCACAGGGAAAGCGACATTTTTAGTCCTGTTAAATTAAATAAAGAAAGAAAGAAAGAAAATGATTTAATAAACACTACACTACAAATAGAATAAAAAACTACTTAGTAACACAAACAAACACAGTGAACAATTATTGGAAAGCTAAAACTAACACAAGTAGGTAGGTACTTAAGTAGGTACCTATTGGGTTGGTACTAAGTAGCCCCCTCAGCAACTGAATTGACACCATTGTTTGACTATCTAACCACTGGACGTCAGACGCTTCTGTATCCACAGTGCCATTCGGTTAGTGCCTTGCTTCACCTGTGGTCTTGTCTCCGTGCAAGGTATCCTGCCCAGCTCTGATTTAGTTCTGTGCAAACTTCCTATTTAGTTAAACTGTTACATACCCCTCTTTTATAGAGATCCCGCCACCTGTGCCTGTGACCCATCCCAAGTGGTAGAATTGCTTGCATAGTTCTGGAATGAGGTTTCTTGGGTGTTCCTGGGAAAATTAAAAATGTGGAAATAATAACAATTCATATTTTGTCATATTATAAACTGTAGGTGGTAATAAGAAAATATTTAAAATATTTTACGATATTACTTACCTACAAAATAACAAAAAAAAAACATGGAAACTGTACATAAAGTACCGCAGATGGACTACTAATGGGTTTCTACTGGGTGGTCAGTACCTGGGCCTTTACTCCACAGAAAGGTTTCCTTTCCCCGAACTAAATTAAATAGAACAAGACAAATTGAAAACTAGTATTTCTTCAACTTCAACTCCCTGTATTGGTCCACTACTGGATGCAGGCCTCCTGGAGGGTTTTTTGTAAAGGATCCTGATCCAGTTTTTCTTGTGTTCTATGGGTATGTAGGTAGGTATATTTACCAAGTGAGAATGTATAATCTTACCGGACCATATTCTTCAGACATTGTTGTTTATTCTGGAGAGGTTCTATTCTAGTGGGCACCAACACGAACAATATCCGTGCTTTCCCAGAATCCGTACAGAAATCTTATCAGACGTCTCTTATCAATCACATGCGCCGGGTTATCATTCAAGGGTAATTCTTCTTGTAGCCCAGTATTTCTTAACTCCAGGTTTTCATCGCTTTGCTCTTGTCTTAAGACAAGTTTGCTTGGGGCCGTATACAATGTAAGCTGGGCTTCTGTGGTTTATAACACGTACCTTTAAGACAGGCAAAAAGGTAACACATTTACGCAAAATAATAACAAACAAGAAAGAAAACAAACAAACACGAAACGAACGTAACGTAACGTAGTGCTGGTGCAGTGTTGCCGGATGTCAAAATGTAAATTGATGTAAATACTCAGATTCGAACGCCAAAATGGTCCGAAGTAATGACAAAATGATCCGTTTTGCAAATATTGTGTAAAAAAAATTGGTAGGTACCCGTCGCGCGTCGTAAGTATATACGGGGATTATCGTCTGCCTTACGGATTATCATACTAATATTATAAAATTTATAATATTAGTGTGATAATTCGTAAGGCAGACTTTCGCATTTAATGCGAAAGTTGTAGGTATGGATGTACGCATAGAGATTAGTACCTACTACCTTAAGAGACTATGAACTGTACCTTCCAATGCCCAGCGGAGACAGGAGAACCTAATTGACATCTGTAATGGATAGGGATGGGCAATTATGCGCGCTACCATAGGTACCTACGTAAAATCTATCGATAAAAAAATAATATTTGTGAAATTGAGTACGTAATGGTAACTATGGTTAGCCTTAAAAAACTATAATTAGTCTCAATAAGTTTTCCATTCAGTCTTTCAGACATACAAAACTATCTAATTATAAAAAAAACTTAGTAAGTAAAAGCTAGATCAAAGGAAAATCTAAATTAAAGTCAAGATAAAGGTAAAATAACTTTATTTCTATGAATGGGTACAATAGATGTACATACACTTAGGAAAATAAAATTCATTGAATTAAAATAGGTACACATAGAAATAATATTTTATTTTTTAGTTCTGTGGCTTCAAGATGTGGACTAATGTAAAACGAAGAAACATTTAGCCTGTTAGTTTATGTTTTTATATAAAATATTTACCTTCCTTAGGAAACATCCCAAAAAATATCGACAAAAATGCCGACAACATCCCATAACAAGTCAAATCGGCAGGTTGCGGTGAAGTGCGAGGGATTCATGTGGTCCCGCGTCCCACCCCTGTTTCACCCCCGTGATATGATTTATTTTTAAATTATTTTAGGGTTAAAAATTGCTAACTTGTAATTTTTACATAGAGTTATGGCGCATTTAACCATTTTTCAGCAACGAAAAATAAATTTGTAATAGCGACTGTTCACACAGCTGGTTCTCACATGAATAGTAGAATAGAATTGACGAAGTCGTCCAAGCAGTTGACACATGTCATGGGCCCAGACGACCAGCTTCCCAATTTAGTTACAGAAGCTCGCAGTCTACCCTAAATATCATAAATTTACTAAGCTTAGGTACAATTTCCATTGAAAATGTATTTTATAGCAATAGTTTAGGTATACTTAACAGAATATTTAGACAATTCGTGACATGTAATAATTATTACCAATAAAGACTAGTAAGACTATTATTATTATGAATAATTGGCATTCATTTGACAAAGTCTTCGATGTTTACACTTGTGTCTCCTCGATCAAAGGGTGAACCAGCGCTCTACGTACCTACTCCGTGTTACTTCTTCAAGCCAAACCAGATCAATTTAAAATAGCGTTTATTTATGCTTTTGTTGGCCAAAATAGCAAGGAAACTAACACAGTAGAAAGACTTTGATACCGCAAAAACTTTGTTACTTGACTATCAGAAGAAAAAAAAACGCTTTACAATCATATTCGAACAGAAGATCCTTTCAAGGAAATAACATTGGACCAGGCAAAAAGGTGGAGCATCTGGCAATACTAACATTTGACAAACATGTATGTTGACGTTTACGTTGACATTCTCACATTCTGAGTTGAAAGAATGGTTGGCGCTCAATTCAAACTATTCCACTTTCCGTATTCCGTGATATTTTTATTCTATACACGTGCTGCTGGCAGAAAAAGAGGAAAGAATAACATGCGATACAGATTAAATCCTCCATCATTTAGTCCTTGGCACTTTTGACGTTTGGCGTTTTCCATTAAATTCTATTATTTTGTTTGTGCGTTCAAAAATTTGCAAAATTTTACAAGTAGCAGGTATGCCCAAAAACAAATACTCTGGAAATACGTACAGATTAAATACGTTCTCAATTAGGGACATAATATAGAAGCCATGTTATCGAAAACTTAATGTGAATCCACTCTTGATTCGTCGTAGTGCAACATTATCTCATCCGTGATCATAAGTACCTACCGTACCCAGCGAAGCTCCATGCTTACTTGACCTCAGATTTGAGTAGGTGTTTCGACTACGTCCCAGATGCGTGAGGTTCCAGAATGTCTGAATCGTCGTTACAAAGCCGTAGATGACCTTATCCAGCAGCTCAGCTCGTCTGTTCGAAGCTCGGATAGTCCAGAACGTTGTGAGAGTGCCGATCCCGGCATCAAACTAATGTGCGAATTCTGGGATATTCTGAAGGAAGATCCTGATTGTGATCTAAAGGTAAGTTTCGTTACGATTAAGTACAAAGATAATCTATAATATAAAAATAAGTCGGGTTTTCCTTCCTGACGCTATAACTCCAGAACGCACGAACCGATTTCCACGGTTTTGCATTCGTTGGAAAGGTTTCGGGCTCCGTGAGGTTTATAGCAAAGAAAATAGGAAACGCGTGCGAAGCCGCGGGGCGCAGCTAGTTATGTATAAAGTAGGAATACTGTACCTAAATTGATAAGAAATTAGGTAGGTACCTACCTGCCTGCATAGATCTAAGGGATTATAGGCACCCTTCGACCGCAGTCAACTGCAGGCGTCGGCAGCAAGTCGGCAGTCATCGACTGTAGTTGAAAATTGAAGTGAATTAGACTTCTTCTTGCATCTTATTTCTTATTTGATAGCAGGTAATTACTATTTATCAAGCTGTTTAGAGTAAAAAAATTACTTGTCTAAGTGCTTATTTTGTAAGTCTAAAGAAATAAACGATTTGAGTCTGACTCTGACTGTTGATTCGACGAAAGCTGTCGACTACCAGTCAAGCCTTGCACTGGGCAATTTGCCGTCCGTGTATTTTCAGACGAGCAGTCCGTGTGTTTAAGAGCGCTCAGTAAAATTTGTAGGTAGATATAGATAGGTATGGACCGTACTCCCAGCTGCAGCTCTTCGGCCTTGTTTACGGAGCTGCGGGGCGTGCAGAGTGGCGGTGCACGTGACGTTTAGGCCATAGAAAAACGTTGCTCAAGCATAGATCGACGACTGAGCAAGCTTTCACAATACGGGCCTTAGTCTTTTTTAGCTAGCAAGCGGTTCGTGACAGAATATGGACTACGTTTCATTTCAGTTGACTACGAATTTGACATATAGGTAGGTACCTACATATTTTGAAAATTCAAATACACTTTAATAAAGTGTATTGAGTGTTGAGTGAGTCAGTATTGAAATTAAATTGAAATGGAAATAATATTTCCATTTCAATTTAATTTCAATACTGACTAACTCTCGGATGACCAAATGATTCTACTTATTTTTATCGTATATTTCAGAAACAAGTTAAGCAGCGTATGGGACTTACAACATCCAGTACGCACACAGCATTCCCACAGGAGATAACCTGCTTTAATATAGAGGGAAAGGAACAACCCAAGTGGAAAGAATGTGCTCAGAAGCTAAGAAAGTGAGTTTTAATCATTGATTTATTAAAAACGAAGATGAGGTACTGGTTGCTCGAAAGTGGCAACCTCAAATTGTGTAAAGTTGTGTTCTCCCACATCAGTCACCGTCTGACCGGGCGGCGGTGGCTCGGGCGGTCGTGATTCGCGTGAAATATTGTTGTCTCAGTCTCACTTCGGTCCTAGATAGATACGTCTTTCCGTCCTTGTTCTTCTTTGTATTGCACAGGACTGGAAATATAAATGTGAGCGTATGTGTATGCGTGTAGTTGTAACACATGCCAATTTTTGAGTAAGCGCTGGGAGAACGTAACCTATCTTCCCTTTTGGTTTTAATAACCATTTTTAAACAAAAACGCCTAATTGTAAAAGCGCAGCGCGTAATCCTAATATTATTATAAACGCGAAAGTTTGTAAGCATGTAGGTATTTAAACATGTATGTTTGCTGCTCTTTCACGCAAAACTACTGAACCGATCGGGCTGAAATTGCATACAGGTAGTTCTAATCCTGGAATAACACATTACTTTTTATCCCATAAATCAGTTCCCGTGGGTTAGGCGTGACAAGCCGCGGGACGCAGCTAGTAAATAAATAATGTTGGACAATTCACACTGCATTATCCAGCCCCAAGCTAAACAGAGCTGTGTTATGATCATCATCAAAAGCTAATAAATTATTTTATAGATATCCATGGTATGTTTCAGCTTGTGCAGTCAGAAACCTAGTAAGTCTGGGTCTGGAAAGGCAGATTGCAGCCATTGCAAAATGGTCGGCGGCCATTGCCATGTGGCCTCATACCACTGCAAGGTTACTGAAAGCTTGGGCTCTAAAACCCCGCAAAGTGTAGAGTGCTGTGAAAATCATCCACTCAATAAGGCGATAAACAACGTCAATAATGTAAGAACCGTTCTCTAAAGTATTTCTTATATTATGTACCTACTTACCTACTTCTCATCAACATAATCTTGCTAACAAGGCGTTTGAATTGTATCTATTGTCTATATGTCTAACAAGGCAGCATAATTTTCAGGCAGCAACATTTGAATCGCAGTGCAACAGCAAAATAAACGATCTGATCGTAACACAGTTAAAGTTAGCGCAGCAAATTGAGGTTTTGGAGACGCGAGAGCAAGATGGCCTGAAGTTGTTGAAGAAGGCAGACTGTATGTGGTCTTGCATGGAAGACTCTTACAAGAAGCGGTTACAGCAATATACGGAGCGGCACGAAGACTGTTTGAAACAGGTTGCTTTAAACTTTTAACTATCATGTTTTTAGGGTATCGTACCCAGAGGGTAACCTCAAAACCTCAACAGCCTGTATTGGTCCACTGCCGGACGCAGCCCCCCAATGATGTTTGATAGAGCAAGTGTGAGTGAGAGAGAGATTGAGTATTTGTGCGTGTGTAAATGCGAGACACCCAACCACAGAACAATACTACTGCCCCCCACACCTGGTAGTATGGGGGGAGAAATGCTCATTAGACACAGCAGTCGATATTAGCATTGAACTAAAAACTTAAAAAAAAACTATGTATGTCCTGTTTGTGTCCCAATAGAGGGTAGGAAAGGTGACGGAAGAATGGAGTCGCCAAGTGTATGGAATGGTGGGCTCGCCGGCTAAGTATGGGAAGAAGAGGGGACGCCATCGGATCGCAGGGGTTATAATGTTACCGTGGTTCGGCGAAAACGGCGAAAGAGGGACACCGGAGAGGTTTTAAGTGGGTATTACGCCCTTCTCAGGGCGTCGAGTCCCACCCACATAATTCTGGTCTTCCCAAGACCAGTCTATTCGTAAAGAAATATTCCACGCCGAAGAAGAAAAAAATAAAAAACGCCTGCCCCTGATAAGTGCCTTATTGGCGTTTATCTCATGGAAGGTTAATGCCCCTAATCCCCACGCTGGGCTTGGGGGTTGGGGATCGCAGTTTGATGGTAGAATTGCTGCAATGTTGTATGAGTTGGGGTGGTGCAAATTCTAAGGCAACATCACATAGCTTAGCTAGAAATCTATATACTAAGACTGCGCTGTCCATCTGTCTGTCCGTCTGTTACTAGACTGTCTGGCACTCGAAAAACAAGGCATAAATAACAATTACATTAATTTAATCAAAGAAATTTATACCAAAAGCACGGCAAAGGTAAAACTGGAGACAGCAGGTACGGCATTCCGCATCGAACGAGGCGTAAAACAGGGAGACCCGCTTTCACCGAACATTTTTATCGCAATCCTCGAAAGTATATTCAGGTCACTAGACTGGTCGGGGCTTGGAGTTAGAATCGATGGAAACCATCTAACCCACCTTAGATTCGCGGACGATATTGTGCTGCTCTCTGAAAACCCAACGGAACTACAACACATGAAGACTCTGACGGAACAAAGCAAAAAAGCTGGACTGGAATTAAACCAAACAAAAACTAAGGTAATGACAAATTATACAAAAATACGTATCTTAACAAACCTAGAGTACGTTAATGAGTATATATATCTTGGACACCTTATTGCATTCGACTACTGTACCGAAAAAGAAATAAACAGACGGATAAAATCGACATGGAACAAATACTGGGCAATGAAGGAAATTTTCAAAAGCAATCTTCCCATCAAATTGAAAACTAAAGCCATGGACATATGCCTAACACCCTGCCTAACCTATGCGTGCCAAACCTGGAACATAACAAAAAAAATGCTTGAAAGACTTAGAGTATGTCAGAGAGGCATAGAAAGGAGCTTCCTTGGAATCAAACTCAGAGATAGAGTCAAAAACAAAGACATAAGAGGGAAAACCAAAACAAAAGACGTGATCAAAAGAATACTGGGCTTGAAGTGGAAATGGGCAGGACACATTCAGAGACTAAAACCAAACAGATGGCCATACATAGTCACAAACTGGACACCACGTGAACAAAAAAGGAAAAAAGGGAGACCTTTTAAAAGATGGAACGACGACATAATACAAGTAGCGGGAAAAATGTGGTCACGGAAAGCCAGAGACCGAAACCACTGGAGATCCTTGGAGGAGGCGTACACCGCCGAAAGCGGTCCATATCAATGACATCAATCAACTGACATCGCATGACATAACATGAAAATAATCCACCGGACATATACTCTACAATTAAAATTTGCATGACATTTGTTTAAATTACTATTATTACTTTTATTCAAAACCCGATATGGAATAAAGCTCTTTTTTTTTTTTTTTTTTTTTTTTTTTTTTATTTATCTGATGAACCGTTACAGTTAGACAGTTGAAATTTTCACACATGATGTATTTCTGTTGCCGCATAACAACAAATTCTAAAAAGCAATGAAATTAATATTTTTATAATATATTATATAAGGTCCCATACAACGCACATATTTTTTTATAGATAATGGGAACTGAATCCTTCGTGCGCGAATCCGACTAGCACTTGGCCGGTTTTATTTTTGATCTTATCACTTCATCATGAAGTCTTCGTATCGCAGTAATGAATATACATTCTGAGAATTCGTGATTAGTATACAATATAGTATTAATGACACAGACGGGAACTGGAATATTTGACGTTGTAGGAAAATGAGCGTAAAATTACGCTTCAAGACTTTCAATCAACTGATATTTAGATAATAATATGATGTTTGTATAAATCGTACATAAAATGAAAGTAGTTCGAAACTAAGATTTATTTTTATTCCAACTTTTGTTCACCTTATAATTTTTCAACAATCTTCTTCTTCCGGTCCCTATCCCACGCTAGGTGGGGTTGGCACAACATGTCAGTTTCCTCCACTCAGCTCTATCAGCCAACATCTCACACCTTTAGCCATGTCCTCTTTCACACAAACCATCCATCTTTTTCTCGGTCTTTCTCTCCCCTTATATCCCCCGATATCATTCAAACCTAACACTCTACTTGCACTATATATTTTTTTCTGAGACTGCAGGCGAGTGCAACGGCAGTCGTCGTCTGCCATCCGTGTATTTGTGACGTGTGTCGGTGTATAAGGCCCGTATTATGAAATTCTGCTCGGTTATCGAACTATGCTTGAGTAACGCTTTTCTATGGCACAAACGTCACTCAAGTATAGACCTGTGACTGAGCAAGCTTTCATAATACGGGCCTAAGAGTGCTTAGCTGGTGTCTAAGACATTATCAAACTCGACTTAATTTAGGTATATACATTCATAAGTTAGGTCGATTAAGTCGTAAAATATGGAGCTAAATCTAAAGATAGATAGCACACAAGGACAGCACAGAATATAGTTTTAAATAAACACGTTACAAAAAAAAAATGGAATTAGGACTTATGTTTAGGTACAATAAAGTAATCTTAAAACTTATACTAACCTACCTACTCTTATCAGGTAGGAGTGCCAGTGCTGCCGAGGTGAGAAAAAACGGATGAGTCTCGGCTTTATGCTGTTTTAAAACAGCGCTGGTTTTCAGGCTGACCTGCAGGGGTATTTTAATTCATTCGATTCGTTTCCGAAGCGAAAACGTCAGTTTAGAATTTGAATTCTATTCCGACGGAACTTAAGAACGCTATTTTGTTTAGTCAAAAGTTTCCGATATCGAAGCCTTTCCGACGAATTAAAATACACCTGCCGGTCTTGGTGAAATACAGAAATAGATAATTTATTCGTAATACCTACCATTATTACATGTCATGTGATTCTAGACTAATATAAATCAATCTGCCTTTGTTTCAGATTCGAGAAATCGATGCCAGTAACACGAAATGGCGTAGGACAAAAAAAGAATTAGAGAATCAATTGAATAGCACGAAAAAAAGTATTCAAAGTATCGATGACCAGATCACGCATAAAAATACCGACCAAAAGTTGTTAAAAATGGAGATTGAAGATTTTAAAAAGAGGATTGAAACCACTAAGACGGAAGTAAGCAACGCGAAAAAATATCTGGAAACTAAGAAAAACAGTTCCGAGGTATATAAAATTATTCACTTTTTCTATTGGAAACCGCATCGTGTTGGCGCCTGGACCAATTTTTTTTTGTGGTGTATATTATTGCCAGACTATGATCTTACGAAAGAAAATAAAATAAGTTGGATACATAAAGTTCAAAACGGGCGAAGCTGCGGGGCGCAGCTAGTTAATTGTGAATGCAAGGTTTTTTAGTTGGGTTTTGGTTCCTTGAATCTGAAAACACGATTCCGAAAAAGTCGATAAAATTTAATAAATGTTACGATAAAAAAAAGTTCACTGTTTCTTTTAAAAATGTAAACACCTCTGTACAACTGTGGAATAAATGATTGAGTCTATACTCAATCATTTATTCCACAGAAGTAATTAATCTACATTAAATAAGTAAGCTTAACATTTTGTCTTAAGTGGGTATCTATCTAAACCAAAACTTTTGTGCCGTGGTTTGTTTACAAACCTTCACCACATCGAGTATTGCATAGGCTTTTTGTGTTACTTCAACCCTACAATATTTGGGAATAATACAAACAACAAAATGTATATTTTTAGGTAAAAGTAGCAAATTGTAAGTGCGAAATAACCCGCCTCCAGAAATTACTAGATGATGAGAACAAAAACAAATTCAATAAAGAAAAGTCCGGAAACAGATTTGTGAAGGAAGCCAGACAGGAGCTGCAGAAGATTTGCAGAGTTTTACTCAAGAAGAGACTGGAAAACGAGGATCGGAGAGCAGAGGTAAATATTCATCATCATCAGCCTATATTAGTCCACAGCTGGACATAGGCCTCCCCTAATGAGCGCCATAGCGCCCTGTCTTCAGCTTGACGCATCCAGCATCTGCCTGCAGTCTTTCGCAGATCGTCATCCCGCCTGGCCTGAGGGCGCCCTACACTAAGTTAGGTAGGTAAATATTAACAGCAAAAAATAAAAAAAAAATCTGGAGTTTCTTTCACCTAAAGATTTTGCGTGGCGACTGGCGGCGTGGTGATTGTAAGACAAAGTTCTACATATTTGAACAACAAATGCATTATTTTAGCCCGATCCGTTCAGTAGATTTAGCGTGAAGAGCTGACAAACAAAAGCTTTCGGATTTATAAAAGAGTTCCTCTAATTTTAATATGAATGCGATATTTTTTATATTTAGGCAAATTTTCTACCAAAATAAAACTACACTGATATTCATTATAAATGTAAGCGGGTTATCTCCGAACCTAGTTTGTATTGGAAGAACACCAACCCAACCTTAACTCACATCACATCTTCATCCTACGACTTCTACCTTCCGACCATTTTGCGAAGGGATGCGGTACGCGGACGTCTAGGACCGCACTCTCTCTGAAAATGTCCTTCGTTAAGGGATAATGAGACGTTGTTATTCTTCCAACACAAGCTTAGTTCATGGTTAACCCGTTTAAATTCATAATGAATTCGTCAAACAACGAAAGTTTTAGAGTAAAATACATTGATATTGTTCAAAATTTACCCAAAAACCGAATGCATATTACAGAAAGCAGCACTCCTTGAAGAGATAGACCTACTCAACATAACCATGGACCAATGCAAGAATCGTTGCAAGCTCAAACAAGACACACTCAACGATGATATAGGGAAAATAGACGAACAGATCGCGAATTACACTTTGAAATGCATCAAGTGCAACCAATGTACAGACAGTAATGATATCAAGAGATTCTGCATGGACTGTCCTAGGTGCAACGAGGACAGGTATTCTAAATCTTTAAAATGAGGTTCAAATGATCTTCCGGACCTTATCCCACGCTAGGTGGGGTTGGCACAATAAGTATTTTTCTTCCACTCTGTTCTGTCAGCCGTCATCTATGTACCTTTATGTACCTTTCATAGCCATGTTCTCTTTCACACAATCCATCCATCTTTTCTTGGGTCTTATAGAAGACGATTCCGAGGTGATTCCATAAAACATTCGATTTCCGAGGAAAATATATAAAAAAAAATTAAGTATTCAACACTCAAAACTTTTAAATTAATTATTATGAAATGCATTATTATTAAACTTTCCCAAACATAACTATAGCAAACCCCCCTTATTATATCGTAATCACGCTTGGCAGGCGGATTAGTGATCGCTGTAAGTTCCTAAATTTTAAAATAATTATCTCCGTTGAGCTCCTAAATTGTATTTAGACAAATTAAGTCCAGTCATGAATCTATGTATTTAAATTTAAAGTTATCATGTGAAATTCCCTTCAACTATTAAAATCATAAATTTTATTCAAGTGACTGCGTATACGAAGATGGTTTCTGCTTCCAAGACAGCAGCAATGCTTGCATATGCATGAGGGTTAAAGAAAAGTTTCTGGACAATGTTTTTGATAACATGTACACGGTTTTGGAGAGGCAGAGCAAGAATGCTCATGGCAAGCATGTAGCTGAATCCATTATGGATTGTCTGAAGCACAGTAGAAATGGGAAGCTCAACACGGAAACTAAGAAACTGCTGCAGGATTTTGTGCTCAGTACGTTGAGGAAGAATTTAAATTTGACGATTGTTGGTGGCGCTGTGAAGACTCGGTGTGAGGTTGGTTCAATTAGTGAAATAGAACTTACCTATTATACATAAGCTACCTAAGCACCAGAGCCTTATTTTGACACATGTTGCAAGCGGCTTGCGCCTGTGTGAGGCCGGCGGCCGTGCCCGGCGGCTTGTGCCGCTATCAGCTTATGGTTAAATCGGCGGTGGTTAACAAGACTGTGGTGGATAGCACAAACTTCGGGTGGGCTTTACCCAGCAGTGGGTAAAATTCAGCATGACGAGGATGATAGTGGCAAGATAAATGCACACAAAAAATTTCGACCTACCTCGAATATTTGTATAGATATAGCAGCCAAAACGGTATTGCTGGAATTGTTTTACAAAACGTTTACCTACTATAGAAAATTTTATATAGAAAATGTATAAAATTGTAGGTGGTTTTAAATATTATTTTGTTGTTATTGGTGAATTACTGAGTTTAGTAGATCTAATAAAAACTATAACGGTATGCAGAATCAATGGTGTATAGCAGAGTTTCGTCATCGGACCTTTTCTCTTCATAATGTTCATGATTGGTTTTTAGTTGGAACCTGAAATATACAAACAGTTGATGCTTTGTTTGAAAAATGTCACTACTGATAAAGTGCCCAAGGAAAAAGCCGAAAAAGCTACAGAAAAGAAAGTAAGTTATGGGTCTTATGTCACTTTAGATACGACACAGCAACATAATCACAGAAATAGCCAATCAGATATCAAAACTGACTGTCAAAAAAAAAATTAAAAACACCTATGGGACAATGCAGCCAGAGTATTTTAACTCGTGCAGATAACGAGTTCCAGACAAAAGAAGGTTGAGAGACGGACAGACAGACGGACTACAAAGTGAACCTATAAAGGTTCCTTTTTTCTTTTTGAGGTACGCAACTCTAAGGCCCTTATTATGAATGATTCCTCAGTCATCGATCCATGTTTGAGTAACGCTTTTCTATGGCATAAACGTCACTCAGCATCGCTGCTAGCGAGTTTTCATAATACGAGCCAAAGAATGTACCTATAGGTAAGGTACCATCGCCAAACGTAACGCCTATCCAGTTAGAAACTATTTTGCTTTGCGTTAAAAACAAAAGATATCGAGCAAGCCGGGGTTGGCAACTATTCACTTCACAGAAAAATCACCCTAGTGGTGGTGAGGCACAATTTTTACTGACTATATGCTATGTAACATGCAGGATGCGTGCAAGCACTGGCGCGGACGAGTATCGGAGTGCCACTGTCCGTACGGCCCCAAGGACTGCGTGTGCAGTAAGAAGGCGCCCAAGCCGCCTGAGCTGCCAAAACCAGAACCGGAAGAGAAACCTGCAGATGCGGTTAAACCTGTGAGAGTACACACCCTTTTCCTCCCTTATAAATCTACGGTTAATTTGCCGTGTGTAGGTTTGGTACTGCACAAACGTGTTGCCGACAAGGCAGACCATTACAGGGGACCGTAGTTGCTGTGTCCTGTATCGGTGATCGGACACAATCACCCGTTGCTACTACTGGTCACCGGTAACTGTGGTTGCTGTGTCCGATTGGTCGGATAGCTGAAGATAGCTGAGTACAACTGTAATGAAATTTGTGAATGTATGGAGTTGACGATGAGAGAAGCATTCAACTACCGACTTTAAGTTTACAGTTACCGACACCGAACACTTTTTGATCGCTGTCTGCGCCGTATCGACGCACGGCGCAATTTTCATCAGTGTTGTATCGCAATCGGCCGTTTGTTTTTTCGTTTATCTGGAAAATACCGAAATAACATAACTATGTAACCAAAACAAATTATGCAGAAAAACCTGCAACTAACCGAAAAAAATGCCAATGGTGACACCATTGGCATTTTTTTCGATTAACATATAAGCTAAAACATGACAAAAAAATTGATGTCTCTTTTCTAAAGATGGAAAAAAAGGATGGCATAACTTTTAGTAGCTGTCAAGTTAGTAGTAGCGGCTAGCTTCACGCCGAACGAACGAACCTGTTATTAGCATCATTCCGGTCGCTGATATGAATAGTAAATGCACATACGAGTGTGTTTATATTTTATGAGTTTTTGTTTGTGATTTAGATTTATTAAATAATTAAGTGTTTTAGTTTTAAATTATTGGACAAAGTTATACGTAAATTAGATGAGAACCCAGTGCCTAGATAAACCTAACATAGGCTTTAAGGCATTGCTAACCAACATATGTAACAAAGTTTTAATGAATAAATTAATTATCTATCTATCTATCTATCTAGTTTTGTTTTTTCAACATCTGAATTTGGCACCATTGTTTACCAAAAAATAATTAACGTTACAGGGAGAAGTATTAAAGTGTCCACACCAAGGCGGGTCGGTAGCTTGTGGCCCCGACTGTAATGCGTTTGATGCCTTAATGAAAGTCGGCACTGAGATGTCCAAGTGGAGGCCTGATCCTTGCTCAGGTATTAAATGAAAAATCTTTATTTTCTTATTACTTATCTTATTATATTATCTACTAGCAGTGCCTCACGGTTTCACCTGTTTTGTCCGCATAGAAATCTTACAAATATCAAAAATGTATTTAAATTTCTAACCATTTCTCTTTTTAAATCTAATTGATTTAAATGAAATTTGATTTAAATTTAATTTAAATCTGCATGTCAAAATTTCATTGAAATCTAATGGATTTAAATTAAATTTGAAGTTACAGAGATACGTGGTAACAAATAATCGCAGAAACTCTAATATTAGTAGACTACCATTCAACCCGACATTTGCACATAAAGTAGATTGTTTTAGGAATGGGCTTTTCCGATGTGCAAGACGCCCAAGTTTTAGAGACATCTATTGGTGAATAATAATACTATAATTTCTACACAACAAAATTTACCAAAAAAAAAACCGAACGAAGCTCGGCCATCTAGGTACTTGTTTATAATCAATGACAAGTCGCTCCTGAACTTAACACGAGTTCCTGAACTTAACTGCTGTTTCAAGAGTACAGAAGATTTCAATTCCATTCAGCAATGGAGATCCGTCCTGTTCACTAACGCACCATGTGTCTCCATGGTAACGACAGAAGAGGCCGAGTATACAGGTGTCTAGGGGAACGTTTTTCCCAATGTAGTTTTGCTGAATCTACTTTTTGTGCAAAATTATGGCTCGAGTCGATTCAGTTATGTTTTTGTAATTTGTTTACAAAAACAAAACTGAGTAACTATAAACTAATTACTTCTATAAACTACTAACTACTTTAAGTTTATAGTAACAAATTAGTAGTAGTTTAGAGTAGTTACTAACTACTACTAATTTGTTTCTAATAAATATTGTTTACGTTATTTTTCAGGAACAGTCTGCTCTTTTAAAAACGTAAGGGCCGTGCAATGCGTTCTAGGCCCAGAGGTTTTAAACAAGGCTCTGCCTCATAAACCAGTCTACCCTAGAGACGATTTGGACAATGAGGTTAGTAGGAACTTTAGAATATTTTTTAAAGTAAGTATAGCAAAGATAAAATTTATCGGGAAAGGAGTTTGAACATTTCAAGGAGGGTTGCGCTTTTTTAACTTTATATATCTACATATTATTATATGGATAGAGAACACGAAAACACATATAAAATGACTAACATAGTAAAGCGTGACGTTTCTGAGATATCCAAAGATGAAAAAAGTATATATTCCTTCACAATGTATTACTATACGACAGTTTTTAGGGGAAAAACGAGACAGACAGTTTCCATAGATTATATTTATGTTGCTACTTTAACAACAAATACAATAAATATTTATGCGGCCTCCCAATTTAAACATATATTTTATGTTTATGTTTTTATGTTGTTTTTATGTTACATATATAAACAACTTAGGAGAAGTATTTATTTAAAGTCTATGGTCAAATTAGAGCAATTATTAGATAAAGATAGTGAAAGATTCTTTCCAGGTACCCTTTTGAGAAGTGAAAACTTTATTGTATGGAAGTCCTATACAACAGACATGATTTTTTGCCGTTTTTATAGATAATCGTACGTCCCTCTATATTTTAAAAGTTTTTTAAAGTGACGCGAGCCATACAAACAAAAACCTTTTAAATTAATATTATTTATTCTTGTTCACAGATAAAAAACTCATGTAGCAAATCCTGCCTTACGGATGCTTTAAGTCCTGGAAAATGTAAGTCAATCATTTCTAGTTAAACTTAACGTGGGAGTACGTATACTGCATGGTTAGTGAAACGCACGCAAAAACATTTGATATTATTTTAGGTTATCCAAGAGAACGGATCATAGAAGAAGTAATGGGAAAGTATATAGAGATGTCCCCCATCCAAAAAGTAAGTTGCACTACGCTGAATTATACATCCAGTAAAGAATCTCAAACTTGTTCGTACGGATGTCCGAAAAATAGTCCGTAATTTTCGAGTATATAATATTTTTAATAAATTCAAAAACAAAGCGCATGGTGGTTTTATTTTCTGTAGCTAGTTTTTATATAAAACCACCATTTGGCGCTTGCTAAGCTCAATGCATGTTTTTGTACTAGGTGTCATCAGCGAAACAAAGTCCTATTCGAAGATCTTTTGAGAGTATCGACTTGTCATCTGCAAATTATTTAAGACATTTCGATGAAGGTTGGAATTCTCCGAAAGCAAATATAATACAAGCTGTAGAAAAAAAATGCGTCGTTAAAACTACGATTAATAACAAACTCGTAAAGAAATATAACGATCGCAGAACTGCAGATAATTATAAAAAGTTGGAGCCAAAGACCGCCAAAACTGACTTACTCGGTACTTCATCGCAAACAATTGTTTTAACAGATACAGCTGAACTTGAGAAGCTCATAAAAGAAAGAAAATCATTTATTTGCAAATGTTTAGTTGACTGGGACGTCACTCATGGACAGGTCGTCAGGATTTCCTCTGATCCAGAACTCGATACCAAAACGAATGAATCAAGCTTCATCGTCCTCCTTGATTCCAAATTCTATGCACCCAACAGTAAAACTAGGACTAGTTCAATTACAAGTTTCTATAGCTATTTCGACACAAGTAGTTTTGAAGGAGCCTCTGTGGCGAGCAGTAATGATGACGGATCAAGCGTTGAATTCCTTGTTAGAAATATTGATATTTGCAACGCTGCAGAAGATCTAATAAAAGATGTTATTGTGTCGGAGAGCAGAGTTAACAATAACTGGGGACCAGATATTGAATGGATGACTATTTCATCTTTCATCCGTCAACTCACAGCTCATTCCTCTAAAAATAGTTTCAGCAATTTATCCAACGAGGAAATTGAATTAACAAATACTACATTGCAGACAACAAAGTCTTCTTGTAAAAAAAATAGTAATAACAGTTTCATGAGGGATTTGTTGAATGACACGCTTTTGGAGAAAGTAAAAGAAAACCTTAATAAGAGAATAAATACATATAATAAAACTAAAAATAAAATAAAACTATTAGATACTGGTAACATTGTAAGTGAGAGCAAAGACGCACTTTCGAGTTCTAGCACATTGGGCCCTCCAAATAAAAGAAATGAAAGACATAGTAGATGTTGCAAGTACTTTATGCAATCAATGATGAATCAAGCAAGTGACACGTTTAAAAAAATGAATATATTCGATCCATTTCGTAAATTCGCCAAAACAGCCTGTAAGAAACCAGGAAATTGGTTTAGATATACAACTGGTGATATGACTTCAACTAGTACAACATCTACTTCTACCGGTAGCAAGTGAAAAGTCGAATTGTGACCTCAAAAGAATGTTTACTTGAGTATAAAATATTATCCGGTAATTGTTTGTTTAAGAAAACTAATTAATTAAACTTTAATTTTAGTTTACTTGATTTGTGTCGTACTCCCACGTATATTTCCATATTAATTGCGATACATAAAGATTAATTTTTCTATAAATTACAGATAGACTTAAGAAAACCGGCTCTACCAAGTTTCGTAACGCAGGTACTTGTACTATTAAGTCGGCATCAGAAGCAAACCGACATAATCAGCAACCCTTCATTGAACAGGAAAAGTTTAATCACATTGAACAAAATGACAAAAAGACAATTATAAGCAACAACGATCACCAATACTCCGTTGTTAAAAAAGAAAAGTCAAGCCGTATAAGCCTAAAAGAAGATACTAGTAACCATAATACAAAAACATATACAACCAAACTCTCTAAAACATCTTCAGGGACTTTAGCTATTACATTGGATAACGAAGCAATTAATTTAATTGATGAAAAAGTCTCTAAAAAATTAAATAATAATCCATCAGTATCTCTTCATACAACTCCTTCAGGCCAAATTAAAGTCGATTTCAATGATGAACATGATACAACTGATGATAACAACAAAGCTTTGATAAAGAAAACTCCGTCAGGTACAATAAATTTAGAGGTATATAAAAATAAATCAAACGTTACAAATGTAAATAACCAAATAACAGAGAAAATATCTACAAAAATACAAAGTCCTGAATTAGACAAACAAAAAACGACAACGATAAAAAATAATTTGACGAGTGAGCTTTTAAAGAGCTCAGTAACAAATACGCCTATAGAAGTTAAAGTAAATGGTGGAAACGGACCAATAACTCAAATTAAAGCTCTTGTAACAAAAACGTTATCTGGAAATCTTGCTATTGATATCCATGAGCTATCTTTACTTGGGGAAAATTTACATGCTTCGGGACGCCCTGTTGTTCTGAATGTATTAAAGCCAGGTTTATTTGATTTAAATATCAGTAACAATAATAGGGATCCAAACGCTGTTGTGAGGAAAACCCATTCTGGGAAAGTATTAATTGTTTTAACAAAAACTGTTTTGAAAGATGCAAAACCAGCCAGAGAAGAATATTTTAAACTTAAAATAAGAAGCAGTGATGGCACTGAGACGGATGCACCGGTAGTACTTAAAAGAACTGTTTCATTGAACCACGTAGTAATCTTTGATAAAGAATTCGAGCAGGAGTCGAGAAAACTGGCAGAAGGTATTGTAAAAAATAACATCGAATACCACATTAATTTAACAAAAACAACAAGTGGAAACTATCTAATTAAACTTGATGACAATGAAAAGTGTTTTAGGAGCACTTCTCTAATTGTAAGGTCATGTGAATATATAAAAATAGTAAACAAATATTCGAATCGTCACAATCCAAAGACGCCAAGATGTTTTAGAGCTGGATCTTGTATTTTAAAAGAAATGCTCAATAAGATTCCTAGATTAGAAAAATATTTTGACACAAATTCAAAGGGAACAGCAATGAGTCGCACAAAATCTAGAAGCGACTCCAAATTATGCGATTGTGTTAATGTATTATCGCTCAACCACAGTGATCTGAGAGGAAACCCTTTAAGCACATTAAAAAAGACCAACTCAGGGCAATATGCTGTTGTATTGCGAAAAGAGTGTAAAAAGGCATTTTTAAAAAGTATGAAGAACTATTTGGCAAATGACTCTAAAGGATTAATACCAGTTAAAAGGACTGAATCGGGGGAAATTATGATAATGCTTAGTGAAGACATGAAAGCCACTACAGGCACGTCTCTTAAGATCACATCGTCCGGAAACGTTTACATCACTGTTGACGAGAATCTTGTCAAAAATAGAACAAGCAAAACATTAAATAAAGAAGAGCAAACATATAACGAAACATCTGTACATGTGATTGGAAAATTAAAGCGTCCTATTAACAAAGCGGTGACTACTTCATGCAATGCAAAACCCGATTCTGCTAGTAGCTTTTGCTCATCTTCCAACTGCGTGAGCATGGAAGCACTGGAACATGGTTTCTGGGAAAGAAACCCAAATTATAACGATCATTTCTATGGCATCAAAGACCTGCACGAGAGTTGCGACTGTTCGCCAAACGCTAGCAATAAAACGGACTATCCATATGTAGGTCAAAAAAGGCATTGTAATCATTTGGATTACACTGTCACCCAGCCTCAAATAAGTAAATCAGTTTTCAAAACTAATTCTCAGCCAAGAAAACCAATGTTCAAAAATAATCCTCGCTCAATAGAACAATGTTTTTCTTGCCACTCGCCCTCTTATAATTTTAACAAACTTCCCAAGAATTTGGCTGATGTTTCTATTTTATGTAAAAAATATGTCCAGACATCTAATGAAAGTGAAGAGTTTGATTCTTTATGTTTTCTAGCACCGCAATTGCCGTTTTTTCTACGTGACTTAAAATATCAGTAAAAAATTGTAACGAAAAAAAACTAAGACTAATTATTTCTTTAAAACACTATCAAATATGTTTTTGTTTTTTATATATTCGTAGTACACACCTAACATTGGATGGACATTGGATGTGATAATCAACAAATAACTTTTTGTGCTGTTTCTATCCCATACTCTTAGGTTAAATATGTATGGTAATGTATGACATTTCGTACTTACTCGTAACAGATGCAGCATTTAGAAAATATTTTGATACGAACGTACCAACTTCCATTACAATAGCAATTAAGGATATCAGATGGCATGCTCTCTGGACAATTTATGGTGTTCAATACATTTTTTATTTACTGCAGTGATTTGTGGTTTGTGTTCGAATGTTTGCGAGTTATGACGACCAAAACTAGTGTTCCTGGTGGGTTTATCTAAAGAGGTATTAGTATAGCTACTTCTATATGTTTCTCTTAAATCCACTTTATTTTTATTGACCATTTTAAGAATAGTTTTCACACGATCGTCAAAATGCAGTCTGAGCGGTGAGTTCGATCGAATAAGTTCAAGACGTCATTAAAATTTGTATATTCTTTAAATATTTCTTTGGGATTTAAAATAGCACCTCTATCGTGCAGAAATTAATTGACGGAAATCCCATAAAAATGGTACGACACGAACGATGCACGATGACGTCTCGATACCATAGTCGAACTGAACTTAGGGCTCAGACTATCTTTCAAAAGAATGCCACCTATATGTACGAATTTGACGCGATTAGGAAGTCCATACATTTACAAATGTTTAATAATCCTCGCAATCGACGTGTTAGCTAGAGTAAATTATTGGATTATAAGTCCATACATTTACAAATGTTTAATAATCCTCGCAATCGACGTGTTAGCTAGGGTAAATTATTGGATTATAAGTCCATACATTTGCAAATGTTTAATAATCCTCGCAATCGACGTGTTAGCTAGAGTAAATTATTGGATCATTTATCCAATAATTTAACTATAATAATTTAGCTAACACGTCGATTGCGAGAGTTATTCAACATTTGTAAATGTATGGACTTCCTAATCGCGTCAAATTCGTTCTCGTAGGATGCGTACATATCGCTGGGAAATCTCAGTTCTGCTTCCATTCTTGCTGGCTGCTTCTTTAACATTCGGGATAACAGTTTGTAATGACTTCGCTGGGAAATATTTTTTAGGTTGCATCTACGTTTTCCCATAAACTTTGCAGAGTTCGACGTAAATGGTTTAACTTTGCCTGCAACGCGCAGTTTCATCCGACACGTGTGTCGATTGCGTCTCGAATACAGAATGCCGACGCATTAGTTCAAAGAACGTTATTCATTTTTATGAAACGTCCCCCGGTTCCGTCGGTTTCTAAGAAATATGACTTTTGAACATTCTCTCCCGGAACGGAACTAAAGTTTGCGATTTGTAGCTGCTTGTCTTTATAAAGAATTGTGCTTCTTTCAGTACCTAGATAAATTATCCACTCAAGATAATAAGTATACAAAATAGCTGAGGAATGGTTGTGAAGTCTTTTGTTAGAGGCATCAGCTTTGCATAAAACAATGATAACAGAGCCTACGTTTCACCTGTTCTCTTTTCACTCGGTCATAATTTTCTCACTGTCTCGTGCGTTTAAACAATGCCTCTGAAAGGGTACAACACCCCTTTAATCTAGTTTGAAATTTGCATAATAAAAACAACACAGGCGAGTGCAAAAGGCTAGCAATTACAATGTAACAGGTACGGGAGCAATATAGCCTTTGGCGAGCTTGTAACACGTTTCAAATTACATTTTACGCACGCGGGATCCCATTTCATAACCTCCGTCGTATTCCATTTGCGAGTCAACAAAGCTGGCGAGACGCAGTGTACCGAACGCTGGCAGCGGATCGTGACTCGCTGGAAGAGACTTATTTTCTGGCCAGTGCTACTCTGGAATATCTGCGTTGCTATGTGTTTGAACACATAAAGATAAAATAGCCCCGTGATACGCTAAGCTCTAAGCTCTTATCCGCCTCTAATAATTTCCCGATTTCAATACCATCTTCATTTTATGTGTAGTGTAAGTATGTTACGAATGTCTATATTTTTTATTGATGTTTGGAAACTTTCCAAGGCAAGTTCCTTAAGAGTGTCATTTCTAGATCTTTTCAATTATAATGGAGTAGTTCATCCAGAATCCAATCCTCCCGGTCAAGATAAGGTGAAATTCGCAACGCAGCTATATTTTGGCTCGGCACTTACTCCCGCGGGCCCGCGAGGCTTATTGAATACAAATTGTTTCTTTATCAGAGTTCGCGAATCGAGAATATTCGAGAATAATCTCGAACCTCACTTTGCTCCATTCGTTTTCGATTGCTAGACTTGCGTTAGAGCTTCTAAATCTGGGCACGAGTCATCGGTTTCTCCTATTCCTGATCTCAAGATTCAATTTGGAAGTCACAATGAAGCTCCGTTTTATTTTAGCCTCCTTCAATAGTTATTAATAGCTGAAAAACTGTAGCCGCTGTAGCGACACGAAATATCGCTCGGCACAACATATCCGATATGGTCTAGTGGCTAGGATACCTGGCTCTCACCCAGGAGGCTCGGGTTCGATTCCCGGTATCGGAATACATTTTGCGTTTCATTAATAGCGATTCAAAGCACATTTTTCAATCAATTCAAAATACCCATTTTCAGAAATGTAATTTTATTTTAAAACATTGTTTAGAGTATCTGTTTTTATTGTAAACAATCGATCACTGCCTTGTGCCCGTATAATAATATCTTTGTAAAACTCATTTTTTACCGACACGCAACAAAAAACCCGTCGGACAACAAGCTTTCAGCAGTGGCCGTTTCGACCTCAGTTTTTCGCCTTCGAGGGATGTTTTTTAACCCTCCAACGCCCTCGTCCGCTTGATTGATTTATGACCGAGTCTACGGGATGTGCCTATGTGCCCCTGATCTAGTTTAGATGTTTCGTACACCGCCAGATCTCGCGATATGCACGGTACCCGTTCGTACGGAATTGATGGAAACGATTGGCTGAATCCCAGATGTCGAGAATAAAGTAAGATGACGAAAGTAACAGTATTACCTACGCTAGGACGAAAGGAATTGGATTTTTGGAGGTGGAAGAAAATTGACGGAATAAAAGTGAAAATGGAATGGAGGATCGTTTAGTAAGTAATGCAATTCCTTCCAAAGAATTCGGGATAAAATATAAAAATATAAATATAAAATATAAAACTTCTTTAACTCTTTCATCATTAGCTACATAGTTACTACTTGGAGATGAATAATTAGCTATGTTTTGACCATTGGGTATATTTATAGCCGTTTTACAAACGGGCTATCTACGTTCCGGCTGCGACATATATAACAGCTCCCTAAACAATTTTCGGGGACCTCAACTGAATAACTGATTTATTGTAAATGCGAGAAATTACTCAATCCAATTTTCCCAACACTTACCTATTTATTTTAAAAGAAAACGTAGCTAATAAACCCTCTTACCTAATCTTTACCGTCCACCCTTCAGCTCAGTCAATTTGTCAATCCATCGATCCAAACACTTTAAATGGGCTGTAAAACTTTTAACACTCGACCCAAGGAGACTGTAGTGGTATATCCGACATAGGAGCCGCATAAAATTGGATAGCCGATACTCAACGCGACTCACAGGGTTATTCTGTGATTTTCTGTAGCCTAGAACTTTTGGTTTATTTGAGTTATGTTCAAGAACCAATAACCTAGGGTGGTTAACAAAATTCATAAAAACAATGTTTGCTAGGATCATCCAGAACTGAATATTCCAAACTATTCCTCTCCTCCTCAACAGCCTACATTGGTCCACTGCTGGACGGAGGCCTCCCTATGATACGCGCCTTATTAGCTTTTTTCTAAGGGGGGTAGTGCCCATAATTCCCATGCTGGGCATGCGGGTTGGAGATCGCAGTTCGGTGGTATAATTATTTCATTCCAAACTAAACCCCAACAATTCTTTTGGGTTTCGTCTTGTGGAAGAGGGAATTAAGGTTGAGAATTATAAAATCGAACTGTATTTCTCTAGAATCAGTCCCCAAGAAAGAAATAAAAAAGGTTGAAGCGAAGACGACGTGACCAAAAAAAAACTAGTAGGTACCCAGTTGTTGAAGGAAAAAGGCTACGATAAGATTTGGCTCCGGTTGAGATGTGCACTTGAATAAATAAACCGAGATTTATTCGGGGCAGAGAAACGGCCAATAAACCTTCAAATGAGAAGTTTCGTGCACAAAAACAAGATGCTGACAGAATCATCTTTAGCCGATCCTTCGATAGTGATAGCAGATGGAGGAAATATACTAGAAATACAATATTACAAGGTAACTTCTCAAAGGGATCCAATATCGCTGGTCTAATCAATTTCTTAGGTAAAGCTCTCGTTAGTAAGTACAATAAATTAATCATCTTGCTCTTTGATGAAATTGCTTTTTGTTCTATCGCTCTATCGGAAAATACTTTCTGAACACAATATCATGATTTCTCCTTGATCCACTTCTAACAGGCAGGGGCGATGACATAATAACACTTGGTTATAACTACATATCATAGAATCGCTAACAATCACTCATGCATGATGGATGACATGATGAGCGTTAAGGATTATGTAATGTGATATGTAAGACCTTAGAACGAGTAATACTAGTTTATTTGTGAAAGAATCCACCTTATCTTGTTTGAGTTTTACCACATTCTAAAATTCCTAGCTAGGTTAGTACATTTTGGCGTTTCTGGAACCCATGATTCATACGAATATTCCAGCCATCCCATGACTAACGGCCTAATTTATATTCACAGCACGTTAGAACTACCACGTTAACAATCTAGGCACATAGAAAAAGACAATAATCGAAGTATTTCCATGAAGACGTCTGGTTTCCTTAGGGTGGGTCTATTATGAATTGATTTGTATTCAATCGGGGTGTATTCAAATCAGTTATTGTGTTCTTTGCAAAAGGGGACTGTGGTGTGCGTACTTTTATAATATTTTCGGTGGATCCAAATTGTTAGCTAAAAGTTTTTTTGTACAAGTTGAAGAGTGGGCTGAAAGTTTGCGACAATAGTTTTTGTTTACTATGTTTTTCAAATATCTTTTGGGGTGTTTTGTTCGTCTTTCGGTTTGTTTGTAGTACATGTCTTGAAATAGTGTTATATTGTTTGGTTCTGCTATGAGAAAGCTTTCTGATGGCTATGATACTTAGAGATAGTTACTACATAAATTTATTTTAGTAAAAAGAGACCACCTCGGTGGTTGTCTAGTTCCCAGTTATATGTCTAAGTGGACTCAAAAATGTGTTACCTTTCGCCATGCTCTGCTGCTATGCGTTTAAGGTTTGAAGGTTATTTATTGTATGGAGGCTCAACGATATTGAGCGATATGGAATATACGGAGCAATAAGAAGATAGGTAAGTACCTACTTGTATCGCAAGTAGCTGTGTGGAGCTGGCTTAGACTTTGCACCACCCCAACTCATGATCCCCAGAATGGAATCAAGATGGGAATGGAATTAAGGTTAATGGGGATTATAGGCATTACCCCATGAGATACGCCAATAACGCGCTCTTCAGGGGGAGGCTTGCGTCCAGCAGCGGACCAATACAGGCTGTTGCGGTTGAGTTTGAGGTAAGTACTTATTCAATAAAATGTATTGTGAGCGGTTATTAAATACCTTCTTTCTTTATATATTGTAGCAGCGAACAAATACCAATATTACTCATTGTTTCAAACAAATCAGAATCAATAAAACAGCCTCCTCTCCAAAGAACGCTCTACCGATTTAATAAACCAATGAAAACAGACACTGATTTTTAGCTGATGTTGAATTACTTTTGTTTATCATCCAGGCTGAAATCTTACGAGTAAGGTGAGTTTTGAAATCAATCTATTCAATTTCAATTTCTTCACAGAAGATTCTTAAGCTTAGGTTTTACCTATATAAGGGTGCAAGTAGATAGAGCATTAACGGCACGCCAATAATGCATTACCTTCATTCACTGAAAAAATTGGGAGCGGGGCTTCTTATTTTGCTTATCAGTCGAATTAGTCATTTACCTTTTGATTACGAAAGACAAATTTTGTATTTTTTGCTAACCTGTGTCGCTTAGAACCTATAGGCTCCACAGCGTTTTCGATTTCGACTGCAGCACAAATAAATTTGCTAGGTATATGATATAATGTTAGCTCAGATACGGGAGATTAGACTAAACTAATGTTCGAAGTAATGAATGATGCCGCAACGCTGTGCGGCAAATGGCGCGTTTGATTGTAATTTATCGTATAACATAGTCACTATTCCCTGGAATTGAATCGTCGGATAACGGAGGAAGGTTGTGGTATGTAGATAGAGTAGATAAAGAGCAAGTACCGACCTAATCGTGTAGAAGATTCCACTGAATTAATTTTACGTCTATTGACTGTAACATACGGGGGCCATCATGTGACGCAGTGGGAAAATATCCCCCTGAGTTTTATTTTCGACTTCTAACATAGGTCAGGTCACACTACTCAGGAAAGGATAACACATTCTCTTCGTAAGTTCAATTCAATTAAGTTCTTTATTAATAAAATAGTTTGCAATATATTTCCAGTGTGAGCTTAACAAACTAGTAACAATTCTACAATATAAAAAAATTACCCATTGTACAGCGTTTTATAAGCCATAGGCTCTTAAAACTTTCGAGCAATTTCATACCATATTATAATTTAGCTAGATAGGTTTCACATTTACTATTTTTAGGGGTATCAAACAAGAGTTACTCAGATATTACTCTCGGTTTTTATGTTATATTTAAGACTAGCTGCGCCTCGCGGCTTCGCACGCGTTGTTCCTATGGAAACATTAAAGGTTATTTTCATCCCACGGGAACAGATTTATGGGATCAAAAGTAGCCTATGTTTTATTCCAGGATTAGAATTACCTGTATGCAAAATTTCAGCCAGATCCATCCAGTAGTTTTGGCGTGAAGAAGTAACAAACATCCATACATCCATACATCCATACATCTATACATACATCCAAACTTTCGCATTTATAATATTAGTGTGAAGTGTGATAATGATAAACTACATTTAATACTACGAACGTATACAAAGGAAATGCGTACCAAAAAAAGCCTTGCATTATTATCAATGTCGCTGTCGCAAATGGTACGTTTAATTGTTATTTATCGTGGTGCATAGCATCCAGCTTGTCTGCGGAATGTCTTGCGGTAATTAGTTCAATTGCGGTAACGTTTGTGTACACACATGGGAGAAATGTTTGCTGCGTCGATCTTGGATTGTCTAGTTTATGATATTGGTCGTTGTTGGTCGGCTCGACGTGATTGGAGGCTAGATTGGGGGCTAGATTGGAGGCTAGATTGGGGGCTAGATTGGGGGCGCATAGGCCAGATAATCTGTTTCTCTGTACCTGGCAAAATAGTCTGAATACCGTGAGCAATACGTAGGTAAGCGTCTATTGTCGTAAACCGTAGAATGGAAAATAACTACTAAACGAATCGGGCTAAAATTTTGCGTACAGGTGGTTCTAGGCCTGGAATAACACATAGGCTACTATTTATCCCATAAATCAGTTCCCGTGGGATAGGCGTGCGAAGCCACGAGGCGCAGCTAGTAGAATAATATTTTGAATTTACACGAAATTCAGAAACTGATCCCCGCAGACAATGTAGCTTGGCAGTTGGCACCTACTGTTCCCTAGTCACGTTTTGCATCACAGCCACTGTTCTATTCTAGAGTATTCCACGAACAGAGCAAACAAACCGTCCACTTCAGTATTCTCTGTAGCGCTGGCATCAATCACTTGGTGGATCAATCGCAGAACGCGCGCTCTCAACCTCTAATGTATTGGAAAATTGGATGCCTTTTTGCAGCGAAGTAGGACAGGGTCTCTTAAATGGGACCGGCGATCGCTGAACAATCGGAAGCTACACTAAAGATCAATAAAAATAAAATAAATAATAATGCTTGACAATCCACACAACATCATCTAGCTCAAAGCTAAGCAAAGCTTGTCCTATGAGCACTAGACGACTGATTCTACTTCCTACTAATATTATAAACGCAAAATCTGGTAGTTCTAGGCTTGGAATAACACATAGGCTATCTTTTATCCCTTTAATTAGTTACGATATAGATAGATAGATATGGAAAGCCGCGGGGTGCAGCTAGTATATACATAATGCAATAACATTACATAGTCAATGAAGAAAAACATACCCTTTCTGATTTTGAAGTGAAATATAATTGCACAATTCTAATCAGCTACCACCTATTTCTGTTTCTATCAATAGAGCCGAGGCGAGATTGTTTTCAGTGTTAAATTAACTATTCTCAAACAACTTTGCTTAATAGTGGCTGTATAGTATTGCTGAAGCCTTGGTCAGAGGTGTCAATATCTAAATAAAATTTTGGCACAGCAAGACCACCATAATCCTTAGTCAGCTAAACCCGGGGTTCGCCTGAGGACATCCATATCTGCAATATGACGTCGTAACCTCGGGAAAGTTCATATCCTGCTGACTCGCATCTTTTGAAATGTTTTTGGGGTTTCTGCACCTTACTGATAGCACGCATTTGTTTTTTGCTCTTTCGTTGTTGGATTTAAGGCTTTAAGGTATTTGCTACCTATCTGATTAATATAGGGTCTTTTAGAAAACTAATACTGTAAATAAGTAAATAATATATATATATTATTTACTTAAACTCAATATCTCTAAATCAAAAGTGGTTTTATAATAGTGAATGGCTCTTAAAGCACTACAATTCGATACCTCCCTGAATATATGTACCTAAAGCTATCAAGAGTGATTTGATCTGTTTTAGATTTACCTAGTTGGTAGTTATTACCTATTTCTAGGTATCCAATTTTGAGGCAGACATCTGATAGGCACCTTTGGGAGCACCAAGACGACCTCAGAGGATTTACGTATTTAGTATGTAACTCGCGATGTGACACTCAATTGATGTTGCCGATTGAGTGAACAGGAACTGATAGAGGTGTTTATACCACCAGATTTACCTGTGACGAGCGACAAAGTCAAAGCTGAAATAGTATTATATATTTATTCAAACTGTACTTGGGGTAAAAAGTAGGAAGAACAATCGGATGTGAATTCCGGTTATCCACCCCGTTCATGGTTAACAGATGGACTCCTCGCGTTTTCGAGTATCCACCTTAGGCTGGCTGTTTTAGGGTGAATAAACGGAATAAGCAGATTCTTAAATTGATTTCTTTGGTGAATTTAAGAACTTACTCAGGTGAAGAAAGCAGATTCCACGGAATCTTTTTTAATTTATAAATGTTCAATCTACTCGTAAAGTCATGTGATATCATCACCTGGGGTTATTCAGTCTACCGGGCCAAACATTCTGTATGGTGACAGTAAGGGTGTTGTTACAAGTCAACTGCAAATCCAGTGCTTTTGAAACAGCTCCTTGCAGATATCTCACTATATAGAAATCGAATCACATACTCCTTGATTTTGAAGGGCTCACGGGTAGAATACGTAATGCCGTGAAATCCTTCGAACCTGCGACCACCCTTCTGTAATCGTAGATAGTGGCGTTTTATGAAACACATTACATGTAATGGCTTGTAGGTGTTCGTTTTCAGCATGATTTTATGTGGGTTTTTGGCGTGTTTTTGGTTTGTTTGTTTTTATCAATAAAAGAGTAGTCTGTGGTTGCCAAGAATGATGACTGGCAGTTTGTTTCCGGGTCGTAAACTTTCAAATAAACTCGTAATTCCATCACTGTAGGAAGTAGATTTTCCATCGTACCTTATTTACTGCAATGAAGTCTGTGATGAGATGTGGCATGTCCCAGAATGGGGAGAGTGTACAGGACAAAGAGCATAGGATACGTAGTCTTGAGTCACCCGAGTGACTCTTTTCTCACAGTTTCGGTCCGTATAACCGCAAGGTTGTGACTCCTGCACTTCTAGAACAAGAAAAGCTCCTGCTTTTCTTGTTCTAGAAGTGCCAACGACTACAAACTACAACAGGACTACTAACAGGACTACGGTAGTGGCTCTGCCAAACCGAGTAGACGGTCGCCACCGGGGACACTTTTCTCGGAGCAACTAGCTACAGGTAGTTTTCAGGATTTTTTTAAAAGAAAGCTATTTTTTAAACATAAAACTTGTCGCCACCTGGAAAGCTCCGCTGCAGTACACCACAAAAACGTGCATTCAAATAGGAGCTTATTAACCCGTATACTTAGAAATTTATAATGACGGTGATAGTTTGCAGCTTGTGGAAACCTATTTTGCCACTGTGAAGAAATTAATGTAGCCCAGATAAATGTATTTAGGTCCATATTTGCATGCAATTTTTTGTGATTTGTAATTAGCGATTTTGGTGCAAAATCCGTACTATGTAAGCATTTAGTTTTGAGTGGAAGAACTCTACTTTTTATGACCTTTGTTTAACACATCGATCATCCCGGATGAATATATACCCATACCCTCATTAGTTCTACTCTAATTCAACCCTCCTGAGTTGGTAATTAACATTTGGCTTCCAGGATCTGGTTATAGCTTCCACTGTCTAGCCAATAATCCCCGGGGAGAGGCTGGCGGCAAACATTAGCTTTGATGTCTCTTGATACCAGTTACGCTTAGGTAATGTGTTTCACTCGATTGAGCTCAATAAACGCTGATCAACTGCCTGTTTAGGCCTGTTTGTGATTCTGCTTAGTTCCTTCCTTATGTTTTATTTTGTTTGAAGCTTGGTTTGGTACTGTGCGTTGTTTAATTTGACCTAATTATATAGGTCAAACGCTAGACGCAGACCTCCCGCTGATAAGCGCCTTATTAGCTTTTATCTTATGAGGGTAATGCCCATAATCTCCACCCTGGTGCTACTGCCCGCTCCCTAGTGGATTTCCCTTTATCGCCGCTTACGACACCCACGGGAAGAGTTGGAGTGGCGCAAACTCAAAGCCGGTTCTATTTTCATCTCAGGTCCCAGATCCAGCGTTCAGAAAAAAATCTGAAACTTTAGCGTACCCAAATACTGGTTAAGCTCTTAACAAAATGAAGCATGGGAGGATGGCGAACAGGAACCCAGCTTAGATGTACCTAAGTGTAAGTTTTTATTTTTAATTGTGATTGAACGTTGATCATTAATGCCTACTATTAAGAATCGTCTAGCCTAAATTGACCATTATTTTAATAATTTTCTCCATAATAAAGTCGTATAATAGGAGGCGACGCACCCGTCGGCGCGGGGTAACATTCTAATTCATACAAAGCTTGAAAATGCGATGACTTCAGCGCGTGCGGCGCGGACATTATGCGCGCTCAGCTCAAAACATGACATATAACATGGTTTGAGTTTTGAGAATTCCAATATTTCTCCAAACACAAATCTTGGCAGGTAAATATCCCTTACCTGAATTTTACCAAACGTCCTTTCCGTCTGGACCATCACTGAATTTAGCAAGCCTTAATCAGAATATTTAAAATCTTCATCAACGTTACCCGCCAATGACATAAAGTTCCTGGCACAGATCCCTCAAACATCCTGGTCAGACTATTTAATATTTAATACTGTAATCCAGCGGCGCTCGCATTTTATACCACCTCTATAAAGCGGCTCCTCTTTACGATGAGAAACGTAGCGGCTTTTTCTAGTTTTTCTATGATTAAAGTTTAATTATTCAATTCCATCCATCTACTAGTTGTTTTATGCTATCTATAACTCACGTTTGTTTTGCTCGTGGAAAATATTGCTGTTAGTTTTTACTTATTTTTATAGCCGACAGGCTGAGCTCCTTTGGTTGTACTGTTTTAACCGACATCGTAAAAAGGTGCAGGTTCTTTGTTTGGCTGTAGGTATGTACGAGTATATATCGGTATCACAGTCATTTATGGACCGATTTGATTGTTTTTTTGGAGTTGTGTGGAAAATTATCCCGATGTTGTTTTATTTTCGAGGAACTTGTAATTATCCCGCAAAACTAAAAATGAAACAATTTAAATCGAAGGGGTTTGTTTTTTTTTTTAATCTTAACATGTTGAATGTAGATCTCAGTACACCATGTCGCCATGGTCATAGCCAAACACCCGTCATGAAAGGGACTAATAAAATTAAAAAATATGTTAAACTGAGTAACTTCATTAAAAAATCAGAACAAAAAATTAAGCGACAAAAACAACTTCTCAATAATGCAAAATTGAGCAACGAAAAGTCTAAATCTAACTTACAAGAAGAATTGGACTCTTGTTATACTTTATTAGGACGGAACTCTAAGGATTTAAACTATTTGGCGGTGGAAATAGTTAAATTAGAAAGGGCACTTCATGATGTAACCTGTAAATATAAACAAGCCCAAAAGGATGCCAATGACCACTGCCAGAAAATGCTGGAAAGCGCATATGTTGAAGTACGGCATAGCTACACTCAAACTGATCTCAAGACAACTACTACACATAGTAACACTTTAACTGGAGATGGTTCTGTGGAGGTAGTGTCCCAGTCACTGCTGGTGTTACCATCTGCAGTGAAAACTATAATAAACTCCGATGAAATTGGCATAAACATGGGTCAGTTCTTAAGTATGAGTATGAAACATCCTGTAATAAATAATTGTTTTCCAAATTCAAACCTGCATACTATTATGAAAAAAATTAATAATGAAACTTTTAGTAATTCAAACTTAATAATATGCCGGGGTAATGTGAACAAATCGGACTTGATTAAGTATGTGGGCAAACTGTGCACACTAGACTTAAAACAAATTGTGATGTTCACATTCCCCTATAGCGACAGCTTGCCACAATCAGAAAACAACCTTAGATATAAGCTTAATATGATGTTGCACACTATCTCGTGCAACAACAATATACATGTGATTGACATTAACAGTATTGTTAGTAAAAAATACTATTTGACTCAAGGTAATTACTACCTTTCCAATTTTTATAAAAGACAGATAGCAATTTCGCTATCTTTTTATTTTAATATAACAGCCAAAAACTTGGCTATAAAAAATGCTTCTTTTGAGCATTGCAATGATTTAAAAAACAAGACCTTGGAAGTTGTTCCAAGCCATTTAAATTAGAAATAAAGACAATAGAGGAAGTCTCTAGCCCTAAACAGTCAAATATTATTATTTACAATAAAAAACAAAGAAAACCAGATTGTAAAATCAAGGCAAAGTTTACTAACCTGGTGCACCAAAATATTCAAGGATTGAGATGTAAATTACTAGAATTAGAATTGTACATGAACTCATTTGATATTGACATCATCTGCTTAACAGAACACTGGCTGAAAAGCTATGAGCTCATGTTTAACTTCAGTAACCACCAGGTTGGTAGTTCTTTTTGCAGATCACATGCTATTCGTGGAGGCTCTCTAATATTACTAAATAAACTCATAAAGTTCAAAGAACGTAAAGACATAATAAACTTATCCGTTGAAAGCCACATCGAAGTAGCATGTGTTGAGCTGGAGCAAAGTATTGTAGTAAGCGTATACAGCCCACCATCCGCCTCCTTTGAAATATTTGAAAGAATCATGGATGATATCTTGTATAAAATATCAAAATCACATAAAAATGTCTTGGTATGTGGAGACTTTAATGTTGATCTTTTAGAAGTCTACTCCCTCAGTAGTAGATTAACTAATTTATTTAATTGTTATAATTTAAGGCCAATATTTATGGAACCAACTAGAATAACTGAAACCTCAGCAAAATGTATAGATATATTTGTTTGTCAAAATGAAAAAGTATTAAGTAAAAAAATTATAAGCAATTTAAAATCAGACCACTTGGGTCAACTAATTAAACTAGAAATACAAATTAAAAACTATTATTGTAAACAAAAAATTAAATATACACCTGTGACCACAAGTCGATTTGAACGGTTGAAATTGGATTGGGATTCTAAACCATCACCTGATTACTCACTTAACAACCCAAATGAGTCGTATTGTAGTTTTTTTAATAAATTCACCAATGCGTTCAATTCAATATTCACACCCAAATCGAGGATGGTCTCAGAAAAACTTAACTTTAGTGAGTGGGCAACAGTGGGTATACATAAAAGTAGAGTAACTTTGTATGAACTATATAGTGAGAAACAATATAATTTTAACAAGGACTTCAAAGAAAAAGTAAAAAATTACTCAAAAATGTTTAGAAAAGTTTGTCTCTGTTTTTAATTTTGGAGCTAATATAATTTGATTTTGCTAAAATCAAATTATATTAGCTCCAAAATTAAAAACAGTGAAAATGTAATAAAATCAACATGGAAAATAATAAATAGTGAGACTGGAAAGGTCAGTACCTACGATAATGATTACAATTTAAAGATTAACAGTTGCACAATCAAAAATGACATTGAAGTAGCCCAAGCTTTTGAAAACTTTTTTACTGACATTCCAATCTCTACCACAAAGTCCTTAAATTCTTCTCAAGCAATTGCCGAGTCTTTACTGATAGAAAATGTACCTAAATGCGAAAATAAATTTAGTTTCAACCACGTTAATGAAAAAGATATTATAAAAGTATTTAAACTTTTAAATATAAAGAAAACTGCAGATCTCTGGGGCATTTCCGTTAGAATTATTAAACCTTTGATTGATACCATTGCACCAGATCTAGCTTTTATATTTAATGAGTCTATTGATTGTGGTGTATTTCCTGATCTAATGAAATGTAGCAAAATAATCCCACTGTTTAAATCAGGTAGTAGGTCTGACCCCACTAACTTTAGACCAATATCAGTACTGCCAACATTCAGCAAAGTTTTTGAAAAACTTATTTTACATCAATTGCTCAGTTATTTCAATTGCAATGACCTACTTCATAGTAAGCAATTCGGGTTTACTCGCGGCAGGTCAACTACTGATGCCGGTATAGAGTTAGTATCGCATATTTTTGATGCTTGGGAGAAGTCGCAAGATGCCTTAGGCATTTTTTGCGACTTGTCTAAAGCATTCGATTGCGTACACCATGAAACATTAATCAGGAAACTACATCACTATGGAATAAGGAACACCTCCTTGGATCTTCTCACATCTTATTTGAGTGATAGGATACAAAGAGTTGACATAAATGGGAAACGGTCTACGGGGTCTGTAGTTACAATGGGTGTACCGCAGGGATCTATCCTCGGTCCTTTCCTATTTTTAGTTTATATTAACGACCTGCCTCATCTTGTCAAGAATAATCACGAGATTGTATTGTTTGCTGATGATACTTCATTAATTTTTAAAATGAAACGACAAAACACTAATTTCGACGATGTAAACAATGCAATCTCAAAGGTAGTTCATTGGTTTACTGTCAACAATCTTTTGCTTAACGGAATCAAAACGAAATGTATTAGATTTACTCTACCTAATGTAAAACAAGTTAAGGCTGATGTAAACGTAAATGGAGAAACGTTAGAAATTATAGAAAGTACCGTATTCTTCGGAATCACCTTAGATAATAAACTTCAATGGGGCCCACACATAGATAAGCTATCGAAGAGACTTAGTTCTGCAGCATATGCAGTCAAAAAAATCCGTGATCTCACAGACGTGGACACATCTAGACTAGTTTATTTCAGCTACTTCCATAGTATTATGTCTTATGGTATACTGCTTTGGGGGAACGCTGCAGATATTAACACCATATTTGTGCTGCAGAAGCGGGCTGTTCGTGCCATCTATAAAATGGGTCCCAGAGAATCCCTACGTGATAAATTCAAAGAAATAAATATAATGACAGTACCAAGTCAATATATTTATGAAAACTTGTTGTATACTCATAAAAATATCAATAGTTTCCCAAAAAATTGCTATATACATAATGTAAATACTAGAAATAAACATAAACTCGCTGTACCCACAACTAGGCTGCATAAAATTAATGTATCTTTTAAAGGGCAATGTATACGCTTCTACAACAAAACCCCTACTGAGCTGCAAAAATTATCAGTAAATAAATTCAAACAAATTGTCAAAACTTTATTATGCAAAAAGGCTTACTATAAAATATCAGATTATCTAGAGGATAAAAAAGCTTGGGACGGATTTTGCTCCAACTCGAAAAATAACAACTAACAGGCTAAAGGTTTCTTCGTCGTTTCTTTACTTTAGTCTACATACCGAAGCGATCGAAATCAAAAATACCACTTTATTTCCGTGTCAGTGTATTTTTTACTATGATTTGACCTTTTCTAAGTGTACATTTATTGTATTTATGGAAATAAAGCATTTTTGAGTTTGAGTTTGAGTTTGAGTTTACTATTTTTAAATGATCAAATTATTATTATTCCGCTTAACTTGGGCTAGGTGATGCTGTGTAGGTTGTCGAGCATTCGTTATTTTTAAATAAATAAAAAATGTTGGACAATTCACACAACATTGTCTAAAGTCCAAGCTGAGCTTGTGTTATCGGTACTAGATAACTGATATACTACATACATAGATGATAGATATTTTTTATTATACATAGAAAACATCCAGAACGCCCTGAACAAACATTTGCAGACCGTACCCACATTTATCCATTATTAATTTATTTTTATCCTTCCTTTGTACCTACATAATACTTTGATGATACCATTGCAATTGCGGTAAAAAATACTCTAATAGATAGTATTTTGTAGTTAAGTACCGGTAAAATGATACCGGTATATTTTGAGTACCGATGCTTTGAAGTACCGGTATTTTTATCGCTATTATGCTCGTGAAATACCGGTATTATGCAGAAACATTACCGGTATCAACAATTAAATTTAAATACCGGTATTTTTAATCAAAGTACCAGTACTTCAAAGTACCGGTGCTCGAAATAACCAAAAAGAAAATACCGGTATTACTGAAATAGTACTGTTTTTTGGTACCGGTACTAAGGCCTGGGTATGCGCTTTAAGCTGTGAAACATTGTTCGACACCGTGCAATTATTATTGTCGCCGTACTTAAACTGAGGTCACCTGCAAAATAAACGTGAAAAATTCGCGCCATTAAAAGTGGAATACTTCTCTTGGCACAATGTTCTGGAACGGCTCTGACCTACTTGTGACAGCGGTACTTAAATTACGACGACATGGATTTTTTAAATATTCTACTACCCATTTCTTTTAGAAAATGTCCAAACATTAAATCAAACTAAATGTTTTAACGAGTCACATTGTGACCGGATCTGGTGTGACTCGTTGGGAGTCCACCTTATTGAGCATTTGTCTTTACTAATGTTTTAATGAGGAAAGGTTTGTATGTTTGTTTGTATTGAATAGTCTTCGAAACTACAGAATCGATTTAAAAAATCTTTTATCATTAAAAAGCTTACTTATCAGACTTAGGCTATATTTAGTCACGGAATTCCCACGGGAACAGGAACCCCGAGGCTTTGCTAGTATTATATATTTTTATCTTTAATAGTGACTTAAATTGCCAGTGTCTAATTAGGATGAGTGAAAACTCTGTTAAAAATGCCCCATCTGTCGAGCTATCTCCGGGAGATAGCTGTTATACTATACAATGCCTTATCTGTCGAGCCCTCACCAGAGGATATCTCTAGGAGTGCTTAGAATTAGAGTTAGCGTTACATAGTCATCACTCTTAGGTCAAGGTCCAGCCTATACTTAGCTCTAGACTGAGAAATGAAGAATCTTTTATTCTTATGGACACTTTATTCACCACTCAAAATAGTCACTACGTCTATCATCATCACACAAGCTCCCGCAGTGCTTTCTATCGGTCAGCTTGGGACACTTCCGTCCGCCTGAGGTGCGTTCGCGCAACACTTTACGTTCGCGTGTCTGTTCGCCGAACCCGCAGGTTGTTGAGCAAGAGGTCCAGTCAGTCCATTCAGAGACTAAGCAGTCATTGGCTGGAACAAAAAGATATAAGAAATCAAATAATTACCCAAAAATGTGGAAATACAGACATTGTAGTAAACGGTAAGGCATTGACAACCAGCATACAGGTTTCGGCAATCGCCTCGATGTTTCTGTAATTTACGTTGAAGTTTCTTTAATCGTCTCGACGTTTCTGTAATTTATGTTGAAGTTTCTTTAATCGTCTCGACGTTTCTGTAATTTACGTTGAAGTTTCTTTAATCGTCTCGACGTTTCTATAACTTTCGTTGAAACTTCTATATCGTCTCGACGTTTCTGTAACTTACGTTGAATCTTATTAACAGCATGATGCAGCCTGGATCTGAAGTGTCTCGGCAGGTGTTTCCCCAACCCCATCTTACGTCCGTGAGCCACTGCCAAGACCAAATCGTCCATGTTCTTCATTTCACTGTCAAACTCTGGTTCCGATGTTCTGCTGAAAAAGAATACCTTTAACTTTGAATTTATAACACAAGCTTTGCTTATCTTGGGGCTAATAGTTGTGTGCATTGTCCAACGTTATTTATCTATTTATATTTATAAATTATTTGTTTCAATTGTAAATACTAGTTTTAATTTATTTCTAGTATTTGCTTATAATTTTCTTTTCGATAAATGTTATTTAATTTTATTTATTAGAGATATCGTCGCAAAGACCGTCAGGGGTGGCGAGATAATGAAGAGTCCTATACTCAACAGTGGGTGTTACCGGCTGGATACATAGATAGCTGGATCAAATAATATCCCATTTTTTTTATTTTGACTTGACTTGAACCCTCTCCTTCAAGTCCGGTCGATGTGATTATTTTTTTGTAAAATTATTTAATTTTTTGGACAGGTTAGTTCTATTGACATTATTTTATATATATATATTTTATATTTATTTTAGTTTATTAGTTATGTTTATTATACTACGTAAGCCCCATAATAACAAAAACCTTGTTATTTATTTTTTAAATCAAAGTTAGAATGGAGTTCGTTCGCGTTTTAAGTAGCGATTATAATCGGGCGTAGGTATTACCTAGTCTAGTTAGATTGAATTGGTTACCAAGAATCATTGAAAACCACTGCCAAATTGTTTGTAGTCTGCCAAAAACATTGTTTGCTCATCTCCTTTCAAATACAGATTTCATTCTACCGATGAAGCATTTTTCTATTCTTTGAAATTCATCAATATTCGTGCTTCGTAAATCTGATGAAATTATCGTCTAGTATTGGTTGAGACAGAATTGTCGAGTCGAGTCGTGTTTCAATTTAGTTTTACGCAAATGTCTGGGTTTTAAACCAAATGCCTGATGATAAGTTATGCTAAAGATAAAAGTACATATGAGGATAAGTATACAATGGCAGGCGGGTAGCAGCGCCCATTGCAGAACCCGCATGACCAGCGTTGGGATTATAGCATTATCCATTAATGAGCCAGTAAAGTTGTTTAAGCGGGGCGTGTAGCGGCGCGTGCAGCGTTGCATCAGGCGAAGCGTTCTGTGTATCTACCATGACTTTTGACAGTCTATACTCGCTAGCGACTGTAGTTAAAAATGTATGGAAACTTCTAAAGCGCCTCTAGCGGATAGTTGGGTACTAAAATGCGCTGTAGATAACTATATGCGTATTTATGTAACTACTGTAGTAAAATCAGGCGATTTAACTGTGACAACTAATGGTAGCACACTGCTCTACGGCGTTTACGCAGACGCGGGGCGTGCAGCGGCGCGTGCAGCGGTCCCGTCATCGCACGCGTACAAACAAACATATCGCAATGTACGGTGATGTTTATGGATAGGCGGGGCGTGAAGAGTGGCGGCACACGCGGCGTGCGACGGGTCAAATCAAACAAACGCGTGAAAAAATAGCTTCTCCGTAAACACACTCTACAAACGCCATATGTGTGAATTTAGAGCGGGCCGCGCCGCTGGACGCCCCTGTCTCCGTAAACAAGGCTTTAGGTGCTTATTGTGGGAGACCTTTGTCCAGCTGTGGACTGGTAAATATCTATCAACTTACTAGACGAAAACCCGATTAGATGTTACATATTTTAGACATTTACAAACAGTTCAGAATTTCCCGACCTGCAACATCACAGTTACACGGCCTATTTTCCATAAGTAAACGCAAACTGATAATCATCTACTAGGAAATGATAGAGCGCGAAATATTATTTCAGTGCGTAAACTTTATTTGCGTAATGGTAAGCATCTACTTATCTAAATGCTAATGGAAAGGCAATGAGCTCTGGGATACGAACACAATACTGGCAAAGTGATATTTTGTTATTATTTGCTTTGAACGATTGCGAATATTTTACGGCTATTTATTTTTATTGGAGTTCGGAAGAGCTTTAAATGGATCTTCACTTACCAAGTTCGTCAATATTTTCATATCACTCGGTTACCGCTCGGTTATTTACTATATTATTCACAATTAAATACACAAACAATAGAAATACATTAGAACTTTACAACAAAAGACCAACAATTATTATTATTATAACAAGAAACAATTTATTAGATTATGATTTCTCAAGAATCTGGTCTGAAGTCGTTTGGTTTATTTTTCGCAATTTTTTTCGGAGCAAGTTGCTTACACAGAATATTCACTTTTGTAACTCATGATAAACTAGCCTGTGCCACGCAAAAAGAAAATAAATATTTAGTCACATGGTTTTGTAATTTTTACTACTTTTTGTTTGGTAGATTAGATACCTCTAGATTAAGTAGGTACTTGCAAAAGCCTGCGGTTACCTAAACTGAATCAAGTAGTATTTAAAACTATGTGGTTCTAATATATGTCTACCTATTGTTTGGGTTATTACAATTTTCCCACAAATCTTTCACAAATTCCCCCTTAAGAAAAACTGGAACTTAAATAAGTTCCAGTTTTTCTAAGGGGGTTTCCAGTCCAGTTTTCCACCTTAATTGTATCTTTTAACTGTCTTCTAAAAAAGAGGAGATTCTCAATTCGAGTGTTTTTTTTTTATATTTGCTACCTCAGAAATTTTGACTGGGTAATCCAATTTTAATGATTCTTTTTTATTTGAAAGCTAGTGCTTCCCGTGTGGTTCCTTTTAAATTTGGTCCAGCCGGCCTAGCATGGGCATAGGGTAGAATAGAGAAAAATTATATCGCATCGCCATACATTGCGAAAATAATTGATCTGAAGAAATTAATTTCAAACATTTTACGCATTCGATGACAAAGTGACGTAATTTTTATCTATTCTACCCTAGACAACATTCATGAGAAAACCATAATAATTGAAGTCGGCTCATAGTTTTTTAAAGATATTCAATTATTAAATACTTACGTTGTAGTTGTTGTGGCGGGAGTAGTTACAACAATCACATTGTTATCTGGTAGACCAGGGAACGGCGTTCCAACGGGATCCTCTTCCAGGTCTTTCAGGTTGTCTACATAATTCTTTGTTGTATCAACGCTGCTGTCTGCGGAACTGAAGAATTTCTTGCTTCTTGGCAACCCTTTCTGTAGATCTTTTGACTTGAGTTTGGCTATCATGTCTTTGCGTGCTAGGTTGTTCAATTCTATTGTTGAGTATTCTTTTACCTGAAATTATTTTTTTTACGTATACATAAATATAAGAAAATCATGAATTTCTATGACCATAAAGCTTCTACACCTTTATCGCATAGTCAATTTCTCATGCTTATTTTTGTACTAATTCTTGCAAAGCACCCTTGCGTAATTTGTAAGCGAATCTGTTGTAATTACATACGAGTACCTACGTAGATAATTTCTAGTCTTCCTACGATTAGGTACCGTAGTTAATATCTAATAACTTAATTTTCCGCTTCACTGAACGACGTTGATATCGTCTAATGGACTATAAGTGGTTTATTAAATTACCCATTCTTAATATCCTAGGGAGGAGCTATAATCTTCTGTAATTAGGGTGGGACTGTGGCAAGCCGTACATATTGTAAGGTTGTAATAATTAATTAAATACATAATGTTGGACAATTCACACAGCATTTTCTAGTCTAATTATAAGTTCGTTTAAATTTTTTTTTTCGCCAAAGGCGTATTTACGTTTTGGTTCGTTGCGTAGAGACACTTGCTGTTTTTATAATTATCTAGGTATTTTTTTTTGTGTGTATGTTCTCATTTATATTAAAATAGTTGTAAGCTGTATTTCATAGTTAACCACTAACATATGTACTTTCTTTGTAACCGACTTCAAAAAAAGGAAGAGGTTATCAATTCGACTGTTTTTTTTTTTATGTTTGTTACCTCAGTACTTATGACTGGGCATGAATCTTTTTTTATATGAAAGCTGGTGCTTCCTGTGTGGTCCCATTTAATCTAATCCAATAATTCCATAATTTTGTTCAGTTCTGACAATGGGATCCATGAAAATTCATGAAAGAACTATAAAAATTAAAGTCGATTTATAGTTTTTTAAAACAAAATTAATTATTTTGATTTCGCTTGTCCTTGACTATTCGTTTTGTAGAAACTTACATGCCTTCACAGTTTGAGCTCAGGTTTATGTAGGTGGGGTTTATTAGGTTCTCTTGTCTTAAGTTTGAGGTTGCAATTATAATAAGACTTTGTTTGGGGTCGGTCAGTAGTTGGAATGGAAAACTATTTCCTGTAGGTATTTGGTATTTAAGGTTTGGACTGGGCAGCTTAAAACCTGGTCAGATTTAAGCTGCACATTATGATGAAACTTATAAGTAATTAAATAATGAAAAGTTGGCATAGATACATTACCATACAATTTCGAAATTCTTTATTTATTCATTTGTTTTAAACTTCGTAGAATAGAAACTTCATCAGTACACATACTTCCACTGCTAAATATAATCATCATCATCAACCATTATAGCCCTCCCCTAATGAGCGCCATAGCGCCCTGTCTTCATCTTGACGCCATATGGGTTATCCCATCCTTGGCAGGCAAAATCTTTGTAGGCAGGTGGATTAGTGATCGCAGTAAATGGTTGAATAATACACAGAAGGAAGCTACCCTCCCTCTGGTAATTTCCCTTAGTTGTTTTAACTTCCCTTGTTGAGTTGTATTTGTTCTATTGGCCGTGACAGAATTCTTATTCTCCCACGGCCAATAGAGAATTGAAAATAGCACAGGTATACCTTAGTAAATTCGACTTGAGCAATAGCAGGCAGGTCCCTCAAGTTTGGGTAGTAGAACCCAGCGGCAGGATGATCAGGTGTCCTTGGTTGGTGCTTAGAGACTGCTTCTGGAGGGGAGTTCTCCCAGTGTGGTGCAGTGAAGGTAAGCCCGCTCTCTGCTCCAGCGTCTAGGGGCTCTAACTGTTGGTATACAAAAACAAATGATAAAAATATAAAAGTTTCCTAATTTACAGAAATTAGCTCCACTATTTTAGAATTTTTTATACGAATCACTTATTTTAGTAAAAAAATTGTGAGAAAAACAATTCTTAGTCAAAAATTTATATTTTTGATGCCGATAGACTAGAATAGATCATATAAATCTTGGGGCTTGTTCTACATTATGTATTTATTCCAAATTCATTTATTTTGTTTATGTTGCGTGACCAATTGTAGAGTAATTACCGGGTCCAATTAGTACCTCTTCTTAATCCTTTAATGTTTCACTCATCTGAAGCCTTCATGAGAATACTTACATCCAAGCTGATCTGGTTAACCCACTTAGAGCCAATGCATAGATTCAAGCTGTCCACACCGATGAACCAATCGGGAGACGGGATCATGCGACTCATCAGCGAAACCTGTAAAAAATACAATATTTAGCAGGAGTTTTAGGTATCATTTTTCGATTTAAATATCCCCAGTCGACACCAGTTTTGTTTCTATCTTCGTCAGGTGTTTGATATGTCTGTCGGTGTAAAAACATTAGTGCTTCTAACTCTTGTAACCCATAAACTTAATTCAGATAACACAACGACATTCTTTTAAAGAAAACACTAAGTGCTCAGATAAACTCTTACCAAATTAATGCCACTAGATATTTAAAAAAACTTGAGAGAACTGTGTGGTGCAGGCCCAAAATTTCCACCACCCCAACTCTTTCCTCGGTTGCCATAAGAGGTGACTAAGGGATATCTTTGTTTTGCAGGGGGCAGCTCCGCCCCTTGCAAAACAATTCTACTACCAAACTGCGATCCCCAACCCGCATACCCAGCGGATTATGGACACTACCCCCTATTAGATAAACGCCAATAAGGCGTTTATCAGGGGGAGGCCTGCGTCCAGCAGCGGACCAATACAGCTTTTGAGGTTGAGGTTGAGGGTGCGTCCACCAGTAGACCAGAAGTAAACTTACATAGCTATGCGTTCCATCTATCAGCACCATATTTTCCGTCTCCCCTACCCCGCTACCCACTGCTGGCGCTGAGAACTGGTCATACACCTTCGGCTCCTCGTCTCCTTGCTTAACCAGCTCATCCAAGCTCCCGTGCTGGGCGAAGTCACGCACTGATGGGCGAGAGACCTCGCCGACTTGGTAGAGGACATAGGAACTGTTGTGGGATTGACCTAAAACAAAGATGGATATTTGGGTGAGATGTCAGCACCTGTGTGGTGTAGTTGTGTGGTGCTGGCTTAGAATTTGCACTACCCTAACTCATCCCGCAGGTGTCGTAAGAGGCGACTAAGGGATATCTACCGGGAGGCGGGCAATAGTGTGGCAGGCTTGTCTAGGATGCTACTGCCAAACTGTTTTGGGTGCTGCTGCCATTTTGTTATGGTTTGTGGTATATTCTTTCTATAAACTTTTGTAGGTGTCGATATTTTTAGTAGTTGGTGACGTAAAATTCGCTTGCACATCGAGTAGGCGAGAGTAAAGAAGATATAGACTGGCTAGTATGGAGTTAACCAGTGGTGGGTAACATGTCAATGAACTGAGAAGGTAAGAAAACCTTACAAATTCAGCAAGGAATCAAGGACAGAAACTGCAACAAAATAACAGTAAAAATGAATAATTCGGTACTTTAACCGGAAAACAGTGGCTTTTGCCCTGACGATGTTTGGCAAAACAACTTGTTGGTGAGTATGTATTTTTCCCACTTTATCAGGGAAAGATGAATTGATTTAATTTATCATGCCTATCGTTAGATCTCAGAATATCTCGCGAGTTAGTCAGAGGCAAATTCCTACATAAGCAATTTATTTATTTGGCTCATGCTATTTCAGCGATACATTCCGGTGAAGATGGATTTCGGTCGTTGACCTAAGATTAATTTTATTTTAAATGGGTTGTTTATTTTATTTACATAGAATAATCTAGGGGTTGCTTATTAAAATGTTTATAATGTTATAGGAGTAGTCCCATAAATATATACATAGCAAATATAGCTATGCGTATGCGTGGCAGCTATTTCAACATAATGCTGAGTTGGACGCCATAAGCCTTATATTTGTTTACTGTTTTTTGTTTTATTTGTAGTTTTTACGGTGTAGGATAACTATACATACACTCTCTACGAAGTGAGTTCACTTCAGTGTATGTAGGTATGTAAATTATGTACGTAATAGTGTATTTTTAAGCTCTGAATAAATATTTCTTTCTTTCTTTCTTCTTTCAAATAAAATAACGAAAAAAACCGGCCAAGTGCGAGTCGGACGCGCGAACGCAGGGTTCATAATTTTTTTATGATATATTTTTTGCTGTTTTATAGATCATTATCACACAGTCAAAAATCATGTATGTTGTATGGGAGCCCCTTAAATCTTAATTTTATTTAGATTTTTAGTATTTGCTGCTAAAGCAGCAACAGAAATACATCATCCGTAAAAATTTCAATTGTCTCACGGTCACGGTTCATGAGATACAGCGTTTTTACAGACGGACGGACAGCGGAGTCTTAGTAATAGGGTCCCGTTTTACCCTGTGGGTTTGGAACCCTAAAAATAACAACCCGACAACGTAAAAGTTGTAAACAAGCATTCAATGATGTTCCAAATAGATATTGCCGAGTGAAAATTATTTTCAACTTTATAATCCGTTAGTCGGTTGCCCCAGGTTAGTGAATTATGTAGGTACCTACAAAGGCCTCCGACTATACTTGATCACAGTACCTGGGTATCTAAACAAAGTCACACCTACCTGTGTGTCTATCATTCATGATTTGTCACAGTTAAATCGTCTGACGTTATATGCGCAGACGCGACTCATACTTCGCATCTTAGTACCCAACTATCCGCTAGAGGCGCTCTAGAAGTTTCCATACATTTTTATATATACAGTCGCTAGCTATAGATTGTGAAAACTCACTGCTAGGTACTTCATTTCATTCCCCCTTCTAATTGTGTACCTTACTTGGTTAAGAGGGGTAAAGATCACCTTAAGGTATAGGCATTCGTAACCTCTCACAAAATAGGAATCTTTTTAACTTAAGTTAATGTATGTCACTGGCGTGCAAGTCTAGTATAAACAAATATACATTAATCTATATAGGTATATAAAAATGAAACCCGTTTTCCGTTGTCACGACATAACATGAAAACGGCTTGACCGATTTGGCTGATTTTTTTTTTAAATGTTCGTTGAAGTTCAAGGATGGTTTTTACGGCGAGAAAAATTCGAATAACTGCCGGGAAAACACCTTTAAACGTTTCCATAGGAACAACGCGTGCGAAGTCGCGGGGCACAGTATAAATATATTTGTGAATTGTCTATCAAGGAAAAGTTTCGTTACTAAATATAACTATTATTATCGAATTTTCGCGAAACAAGATGCTAAATCCAGAGACAAATAGAGCGACAATCGTAACGATAGTCCGCATAACGCCGGCGAACAACAAATAAATATCATCCTATCTGAAACAGCAGACGCTTGAATGTCGCCTAGTGGGCCTTACAGACCAACAAGTAGGCCGAGACTATTATTACTATTACTTACATAATTTTCAAAAACAAAAACAATTTCGATCGAATAATAGAAAAAAATAGAGCTAGTAGTGTCTAGGTTCCTAAAAAGTGCACTCATTGTGCAATTTCAAATGTTATAGTTTTGTGAGTTGGCAATACTGAAAATTTAAATTATTTAAAAAAAGAATCTAAAGCCAAAGCAAAAAATTGGACATCATTGGCGCAAAATAGAGAAGTGTAGCAGGAGGGAAAGGGCCTCAGATGGTACTGTAGAGGCGTACCGGCTACAAAAAGTTCACCAAGTAATTGCTTTGCAGTTTGGCTTTTTTTATATTTTTTTGTACACTCTTGTGCACTTTAATATGTCCTACGCACATGGCTCATCTCTGTCTGAAACTGGCCGCCGCCGTAGTCGAAAAACACAGCATCATCGATAACATCATCATAAGAGCTTTATCACAATCTACAAATTTCCATAGTTACAGTAATAATTAAAACAAAATAAGTAGCATCCTACTAAATTCTTTCTCTAGTCAGGTTTAGGTTAAAAACTCTACCTAATCCATTCTGCTTAGTTACTCTGTGCCCAATCTAAAGTCTCCCTTACAAATAGAGTCCCCACAAAAATGTCACTTAACCGTTACGAGATAAAAGAACCTAAATGACGACGGATGCTTTGTTTTTTCCGATTTCTTTGTTGACAGAGATTTGATGAGTTAAGTTCTACCGGCTGAAATATTCAGGAAATGTTTGTTTTTGTTTTATTTTCAGTTATTTGCCGCAGAAGACCATATTTTATAGGAAGAATATCAATGGAAGGATTCTTCGAACGTAAGATAGTTAAATAGAAAGAAGCCTAATAATTAGGTTTGTTTAAAAAAATAACTAAAAACCGACTTCAATTTTATCGTTTTCTCATACATGCCATTGCCATAACTGAACCAAATTGAAATGGGACCAAACGGCAAGCACCGCTTTCAAATAAAAAAAGAATCATCAAAATCGAATCTAACCAGTCAAAAGTTCTGAGGTACCTAACAAACATTTCAATAAATACAGTCAAATTGGAAACTTCCCCTTTTATGAAGTCGGTTAAAAAGAGGTTTATAATGCTTTTGTTATGTAGGTACTCTGTGGTAGGTACCTATTTACACAATTTCAAAGCAACAACGTAATTATTTTTTTACTTTCATCATTTGGTTATTATTAAAACAGCTTCCTTTGGTCGGACGTAATTATGTTATACTAGCTGCGTCCCGCGGCTTCGCAAGGTGATTTTCATCCCACGGGAACTGATTTATGGAATTAAAAGTAGCCTATGTTTGATTCCAGGATTAGAATTACTTGTATGCAAAATTTCAGCCAGATCCGTCCAGTAGTTTTGGCGTAAAGAAGTAACAAACATCCATCCATCCATCCATCCATCCATCCATACATCCATCCATCCATCCATCCATCCATACATCCATACAAACTTTCGCCTTTATAATATTAGTGTGATGTGATTGGTAACATTACCGTTGGGAAACGTAATTATCAAAGGTAGATATGTAAGGTAACCTGTCACCCTCCCACCACACGATATCTGAACTTATTCTCAGCTTTACCGAAGATTTCCGACATGTTGAGTAAGAACTTTTTATTACTTTACCCATTGATTTAAAAAGGGAAGATAGGTTACGTTCTCCCAGCGCTTACTCAAAAATTGGCATGTGTTACAACTACACGCAAACACATACGCTCACAGTTATATATATTTCCAGTCCTGTGCAATACAAAGAACAACAAAGACGGAAAGACGTATCTAGGACCGAAGTGAGACTGAGACAACAATATTTCACGCGAATCACGACCGCCCGTGCCGCCGGTCAGACGGTGACCGATGTGGGAGAACACAATTTTACACAATTTGAGGTTGCCACTTTCGAGCCACCAGTACCTCATCTTCGTTTTTAATAAATCAATGACTTTACCAAGTTTTTTTCTCTTCGCTGAAGTTGAAAGTATTAGGTTATTTTTGATAACCACTGGAAGGACCACCACCAGGCACGTTATTGAGTATTTTTTTCATAGATACTTGTAAGTTTAACAGGGTGGTAAAAATAAGCTGATAATGAAAGACAAAAATAGCGTAGATAATAAAAACTTACCAAAAACTTGTGACCACTGAGCTTTGGGCCAATATTGAGGGTAGTCTTTTGGGAATTGCTCCTCACTCCACATCATCTGTAGCGACACTTTGTACACTGCCACGTCATCAACATCGCACCCAGAGGTCAAAGCAACCAGCACTAAAACAAAGATGGCGGTCATTCGCCTTCGAACCGTCATTGTGAACACACGTGCATTCGAACGTGAACTGAAATTCAATGAGTTTAAATGTGAACTTTGTTTCCGCAGAGTTCTTTATTTAATTTGATTTGGGTGTCTTTCCGCGTGCGTGCAACTTGTCTGAAGAGATGCGGTGGACTTTTCTATTTTGGATTCCCGTCGGTTTGGTGACGGAAATAAACACGTCTCGGGCGTTTCTGTGCGCAAACGTCGTCGCTTGCAACTGTTTTATTTAGACTGCGAGTGGTTTTCGTGCATTTGAAAAGGCGTTTTGTGTGTGCACCGGTGACCTGATTCATGAATAACATAGCAGCTTTGTATGCAAGAATCTGAGCAGTGCTGCAGTGTTAGAATATTGAACTTAGGTTTGGTAAGACTGAAAGAAACACGATGAGTACCTACCTACACCAGTGAACGGCAAGATAAAAAAATATTTTACATGCCTCTTAGATTTTAGATTTCATTTATTCATAAAGATTGAGGTAAAATATCATTTTATCTTATATCTCATCTCTCGTTATATCTTATAAACAAGGAGACCATCAAAAATCTCGGGAAAGTACCTACTTCTCGCAAATTTGTATAAATAAATAAGGCTAGACAATCTACACAGCACCATCTATGACGGAAAACTTTATTCAACCAACCAACTTCAGGTGCGGGTTATCTTAGTAAAATGCGGGGAAAACAGGGTCAGCGAGAGTCAAAAATATGTTTAATTCCGTTTACCCATTCATGAGATCTTGAATAAGAATCTTTATCCTTATTTTTCTTTCGAGGCTAACACATTTTTATACCAAGAACTGTGGAAACCGCTTCAAAAAGCATTGCTGTTAATGTCGTAATTGCAAAAGCTTGAAAACACGTTCAGCTTTTACAAAACAGCTGGTGGGATATATTTGCCAAAGCACCATACAGTTGGCACAGAGGTGTCTGCTAATATTTATCTAGCAAGTTATCCGCTTACAGCGCTGCCGTTTCTGTTAGCTTTTTATGTTTTACTTGTTGATGTTTCGATGGTTTTAAATTTAGAAATTCTGATCCTTTATTTTCGTACCCTGAAACAAAATAGTCAGTAAAAATGCTGACTAAATTTTACCGGTGGATCGGTTAGGGAAAATAGTGGTTTAAATTTTGAATGCTGCGTTTCCAATTTCGTCACCCATGATTTAGTAAATAGCTAGTTCAGCTCGTAACTTGTTTACTAGTTGTGCCCAGCGGCTTCGCCTATCCCACTGGAACTGATTTATGGGATAAAAAGTAGCCTATGTGTTATTCCAGGCCTAAAACTACCTATATGCATATAGCACATACACATAAATTGCAGCCCGATCTGTTCAGTAGTTTTTGCGTGAAAGAGCAACAATTGTACGTACATGTTTGCACACATACATGTTTACAAACTTTCGCGTTTATAATACGAGTATTTGTAGGATTCTCTAGCAAAATACAGACAAAATAGCATACCATCTGCTTTCCGAGATAGCGAACTTCAACAAAGGTATTACATAATCCCAGCTTAAACAATCCTGAAGGATTAATCGTTCAATCAATTTCGTCCAAACATCAAGTTGAGACTTGAGACAGGCCGAGCCGATGTAAAGTCCTAAGATTAGAGGGAGTTTCCATGGTCGTGGGTGATATACGTAAGAGAGGTCTCTGAAGGCGAGGTATGATTTTATCAGGTTCTGTGGCATTTTTACAAATTAAAATTACTTTTTAACATTATTTTACGCTGACATCATATCTACTTTTAAATGGTACAATTCGCCGGTAAAAAACTGAGCTTTTGAATGGAACAGTTCCGAAAGATAATCGTGAAAAGAGAACTTGGTAGTTTGTAAATGTGCAAACCTAATAATTTGAATATCTACACTATAATACAAGTACTTTTTGCGTTCGATGGGTTTGATACCCGGGAAAAAAGTTATTACTTTTTATAATAAATAAAAATTATACTGGACAATCCGCATTATTATCCAGCAAGGGTAAGCAGAGCTTGTGTTGTGGGTGCTTTAAATATTTACCTTACATTACATTATATATAAATTACATTGATAGATTTGTTATTATACACTAGCAGCGCCTTGTGGTTTCACCTCCTTTGTTTCTGTTCCCGTGGGAATTCTGGAATAAAATATAGCCTATGTCACTCCTTGACAAGTAAGCTTTTTAATGAGGACAGATTTTTTAATCGGTCCAGTAGTTTCGGAGCCTATTAAATACAAAAAAACAATCAAATATCTCCTATTTATAATATAATTATATGTAGATAGCAAGCACCCGGAAAAAATATCTGCTAATACAAAAAATTGTCGGCGGGAATCAATTTTATTTCTCGATTTCAACCTTAATCAATGGTTTGATTATGATAAATACAACACGATCAAAGTCGAGGCAGAAGCTTGTTAACATAAATCTCTTAAGAGTTCTTAAAATCTGTTTTAGAAGATGTTCTATCAGCTAAGTCTCTCTGTCGCATTACAAGATAGTTTAACAAACTTTCGGTTAGACTTTACCCTTACCTACTCGTTTACCCTCGTGTCCTTTACGTATGACAAGGGCCCTGTCCTTTATCACTACATATAATAAAACAAAGACCCCCACCGCGTCTGTCTGTCTGAAAATCATAATAAAAAAGAATCAAAATCTCTTTATTTCCATACTAACAGCGCCTTTCGGTTTCACCCACGTAGTTCCCGTTCCCGTGGGAATTTCGGGATGGCCTATGTCCTACGAATAAGAATAGTCAGGAAGAGTAATTCAGAACAAACTTCAAACAAAAAGTGGGCCTAGCTCAAACCAAAATGCCTACCAAAATGACGTATAAGTCAAGAAACGAATCATAGCCAAAGTTCCAATTAGACATTGCTTCGTGATTAGTTGAATTCAGAACGAAAGCAGGGATTGGTTGGCGTTTGCTAAATGAAAGCGGTGATTGGTTCGCGCGCGTACTGCTATGTCTGCTATGACAGCTGAAACAAGGCGGCGTGGATGATGTTATGCAATAAGTAGAGCGAACCAAGTTATTAATAAAATAATATAATGGTTAACAATGTTTTTTATTAATTTGTTTTTGTTACTTTGTACACATGAATGATATCTATGTTCCGCGAAATATGATTAATTTATTAAGTTTTAGTCTAGAAGACATTAGAAAAGAGTCTTTCTTCGCAATGTGAGAGTGAAGACGGATTTTCAGAAGTTCAACGATAATATCTTCAGTATCAAATATTTTAGAAAAACACTGTGTTGATATTACTGATGATTACATTTCAATATTTCATCAACAAGAAGAAAAAAATTCTAAGATTAAAAAATATGTATCTCAAATATTTCATTAACTCAGAATATTATAATAAATCAATAACTGACTTCAATTTGCGTATTATTAACCATAATATTGTTTTGTATTAATAACAAAAAAACGAATACAAAAATTCACTGACTTCATATTGCATGGTATTGAACATTTCATTTTGATGACGTATTTGAACATCTATGAACGTAATTATAATTTAGCTACTACTTACTAGTGAAAAGTGATCCCTAGGCATTTTAATCTTGTATGGCTCCTGCACCACTTCACAACACATGTTGGCATGATGATTCACAGCTATTTCACAAAGATACTCACGAAAACGTCTGTGCAGACTGGACGTGTGTTCGCTTGCAAGATAAATATCCGACTGATGGCGCGCTGAGCCCGACTTTTAAGCCCCGCCTACTTTAGCACGACTTTGGTTGGGGCATTTTTTAAAGCAGTTACTGTTCCTGACTATTCTTTATTCGTAGCCTATGTCACTCCCTGAGTGGTAAACTTTTTAATGATGAAAGAATTTTGTCAATCGATCCAGTAGTCTCGGAGCTTATTTAAAACAAATAAACCATCAGAACTTTCCACTATAAATTATTAGTATAGATACAATAAAGGTGCACAAAAGGTCAAATTATAAAATTAAACATTGGCACGGAAATAAACTGATCTGAACGCAATAAATTCTAAATCTACCGAATGGATTTCCATGTACGATTTGTAACCGATTTCGGAATAATGTGCAGGTTCTATAACCAGCTGTAGGTACTGTACGTACGTATGTTTATTGTTATATTTTATTCTTTCGACAACATAATAGGGTTGAATTCATATATAACATAGAATTTTTTATTTTTTCTATAACATTTTCGGGTGATGGAAACGCTGCTATGTTAGCCCTTGCATTCGGTGACGCGATGTTTTACCGATTCCCCTATGTCAAGTCAATGTCAAAGCTATAAGACAATACAAAATTGTACAAGTGTGACGCTACGGTTCAACTGCCTTGCGTTTAGAAATATTGCGATAGAGATCAAAAAAAAAAACAAAAAAAAAACAAAAATATATAAACAGATAAATTTCAATATCAATAGATCATTATTGTAAAATAATAATAAGCCTTCTCATTCTCTTTAAGTCTCATGCATAAACCAAAAATCTATTCCTTATTTATAAAGAGATTTACTATACTGCTCTAGTATCCGTTCGAAGACGGGTTGGGTGGCTAATGCTAGTTAAGTATCTACATACCTTGACAGACGGAATTTTGGGTCCGAGTTTTGTTTAGATTAATTAACATAGTTGCTAAATTTTGTTTGGCGCATGTGTTTACAAGATTAGGGCCTGCTTTGCGGGGGTGGAATTTGGATGTGATATTTATGTGGAGGGTAAAATGATGAATGTTTGATAATTCTACGTAATTTCTGAGTGATTATTAAAACTGTGGGTCTGTCTGTGCGAAAAATAAATTAAATTTTGTATTTTGTACCGCTTCTTCAAAATGGTTTCACCTTTGGGGTAGGTTCGCCGATTCATTAGGGGAGGCTTATATTCAGCAGTGGACTAATTAATATAGGTAATGATGATGATGAAATTTTATTAAACTAAACCGTCGATTAAGTAAGTTCGTACCTCAAAACTGAGGCTTTTCAACCGTCTCATGTTTTAAAACTTATTTTTACTTACTTGGTTTTTTTTTTTAAACAACTAGAGCTGAACAGGAAATCAACGCAGCTATATATACATAGATCAGAGCCAAAATATTCTTCAAGTTCGCAATCATCTAAAACGGTTATTAGAATAAAGTACCTACATTTGTCTGAACAAACCAATAGCATAATAAGTTATCTATCCATTGCACCCGTTTCATACATATACAAACCTAGGCAGTTTTAATAGCACACAGTCAATTGACTGAGGGTGGAAAACAATAGTATTGTAAACACGAGTAAATTGCCAATTAAGCCTCTTTGTGTGCATGTCTGACCCTAACAAGTTCAGCTGGTTAGAGATTTTAATTCTGGACTCCAATAACAGACACTGTTGATAAGGCGAGTGCACTGTTACAAAGCTGGAGACCGGTACCTGCGTCATGGGCCATGAAGGTGTTAATGAAGTTATTTAAAAATGGGATTTTTATGCAGGTGGTTTGAGTACCCACCATGTTTCTTTTGTAATTCCTGTTTATAGGGAAGTTGGTCGATGATACCTCTTGGTTTTGTTTTTCACTTTCTTTTTTTTACCTACTCATCTTCACTAGGTACCTACCTGCTTACCTGTTTCTGCTTAATATGTGTGCCTTTAATATTGTTACTGTTCTTTTTGTTACTTTTCCTGTGCTGTTTGTTTGTGTACCTAATAAAGAGTCTGTCTCTAGTTATTCTATCTAGTTTAGATGCCTTTTTAGAAAAGGGAGGTTGTAAGTTCGAATGTCTGTACGTTTTTTTTTTATTTTATAATAGTTTATTCAAAAATGTCTAAGAAAAAAATTATATATCTCATCGATTTTTGGCGTTCCAGTTTTTCCCTTGGGAGAATGAAACCAAATAGAAGCAATAAAAACCACAGTACCGACTTATCAGGGTCGGCACATAAATACTAATACATACAGTGTCGATGAAGAGTGCACCCTCAATTTAATGTTTTAAACATTTTTCCGATCTGCATGTCTATTAGTTATTACATACCATATAATTTTGCACACTACAGCTGTTTAACGCTGTCAAACGTATAGGATGCCCTCCGGCCAAGTGGGATGACGATCTGCGAAAGACTGCAGGCAGATGCTGGATGCGTAAAGCTGAAGACAGGACGCTATGACGCTCATTGGGGGAGGCTTATGTCCAGTTGTGGACTAGTATAGGCTGGTGATGATGATGATGATGATGAAAGTTGTGTGAGGCCATTGCATGAGACATTTTAAAATAAGCATACCAACTTGTAACCTGAATGAATGAAACACTCGAGCCATACCTCAATGGACGCATCGATAAAACTATTTTCTATCCTATCTCTAGATTTTATTATTGTGTACGAAAAAGTTTTTCGTACATAAAATAGTCCTTTAAATTCCAAATTGTTGATATGATACAAAAGTTTAGTCACAACTTTTATGCGATAGAATTATTCAATTAGCGACGTAACTTTTTGTTTTCCATGAATAAATATGCTGTCAATTTGAGATATGAATAAAATATGAATTTGTTTTACCTACGTTCCCAGAAGTAAAGTTAGTTGTTGTTTTTTTCAGAATTCTGGTATCGAGCTCGCCTTGATAGCACTAACTTCTACCAGATTAAAAGAAAATTACAGCAACTGGCCTCTCTTTTCATATATTTTTACAGTATAAGCTCTTAAAAAGATAACATCGGACAATGAACGGATTTCTTGCATAAATTTGATGTAAGTAAAATGTACGAAAAATGTAATGTTTGAAAAGCACATGCCTAATTGACTTGGACTGGATTTTTACAGAATTCAATACGGACATTGGTGACAACAAGAAACAATTTTTTTTTTTTTGTCTTGTGGTGCGGAAAATTTGGTGCGAAACAGCGCTACATCGCCAAAACTAGACTAAAGACACGACTAAAAATGATGCCATCCTTATTATTTTGATCGTTTTAACCTCGGTTTTAACGGCGACATTGTAAATTTACACCTTTGTGTGTATTCTGTAAAAATCCGGTCTTAATGACACTGGGAGAGTACGCGCGATACCCCAGAACTATTTGCCTACGCATTAAGCCAAATTCAATATTTATAGAATGTTCTACAATCGGTTCGATTTTACCCAAACAGATAGCGTAGGCAAAGAGCTAAGTTTGATAAAATATATAACGAATATTTTGTTAATATGATAAATGCGAAAGTATTAATGTATAGATGGATGAATGTTTGTTAAAACTACTGAACGTATTGGGCTGAAATTTTGCATACAGGTAATCCTAATCCCAAAATCAAACGAAGGGCAGAAAACGCAGGCCTCCGATAAACTCGCAGTTGGGTGGTAGAATTGTTCAGGGAGCGCTGCTGCCCATCCTCCGGTGGATATCCCTTAGTCGCCTCTTACGACACCCACAAGAAGAGTTGGGGATAAAGCAACGTAAATAAATAAACAAAAAAAAATACTAGCTGCGACCCGCGGCTTTGCATGCGTTGATTCTATGGAAACGTTTAGAGGTGATTTCTATCCCACGGAAACTGATTTATGGGATAAAAAGTTGCCTGTGTGTTATTCCAGGCATAGAACTATGAACCTGTATGCAAAATTTAGCCCGATCCGTTCACTAGTTTTTGCGTGAGAGAGCAACAAACATACATACATACATGTTTACAAACTTTCGCGTTTGGTAAATTATCATAAAATAAAAAAATCATGTCAAATTAATTATGTTCATTCAGTTATTATATAGGAAAACTCAACATTGAGCTGCAAAATTTTAACGTAAGAATACACCTCTTTTCTCCTACAATATTAAATAGGGTAAAAGCTTGCGTGCATGCTGGCAATACCGTAGAGTAGTGTATTGCGTGAATTCAATACTTTATGAGTCTCGAGGTATTGAGGGATCGAGGGTTTCTCAAATGTTGGTAATAGATATTATCGATTTGTTAAAGCTATTTGTGCTATGGAGTTTTATACCGCATTTTACTATGGTTAAAAATACAGTACCTGGATGACCGAGCTGCGCAGTAGTTTGATCAATTTTGTTTTTTTTTAGTAATTATAGTATTATCATTCAACAATAGATGTCAGGAAGAGTCAATTGATTACGATAAAGTTGTAGAAAGTTTGTTGAAAACACGAATAAAACGACATTTTCTAAAAATGAATCCTAGCTAGATCGATTTATCGCCCTCAAAACCCAATACTAAATTTCATGTGAATCGTTGGAGCCGTTTCAGAGATCCAGATATATAATCTGGAACAGTTTTTTTTAATTATTGCCAAAACTTACGATTTGATTTGGTATATTACTTTGGGAAAAGTGTTCCTAGTTGGAAATAGAGTCGATTAAGACCAACTGACCAACACTCAATTTATCAATATTTTTTTCTTCAAAATAAAACAGATGGTTCCTTAGAACAAAACCTTCTAACTACAAAAGAAACGGTAGCTACCCTTAAGGGGCCAAAAATTTGTCCCACCCTGTATATATATATACAAGAATTGCTCGTTTAAGGGTAAGATAAGATATGAGATAGAATACTATTTATAATAATACTTAGTAGTGCTGAAAAACGCACACAGCATGTGTTAAGCAGAGCTTGTGTTAAGGGTACGATACATATAACAGTTTTTTTTTTAAATCGATTATTTAGGTTAATACATAATCGAAAAAATATATAACACCCAAAAAAAAATTAATTGCACGTCTCTGCTCTGTACATTTCACTCGCGAGGAAACCATCTCGTAGCGGCGTTACTCTTAAATAACGAGATATAATTATGTTGTGATGTCGCGATGTGAGTAGGTACTTGGATAAAGATGTTATGACAACTATCCACAATCCTTAGTCCCAATTTAAAAAGTAAGTCCCCAGTTTAAGGTAAGTACCCATAACAATATTATCTAATTAGGTACTTTCATGTTAAATAAATACTGTGTGAAAAATTCAGCAAAATGTATTTATTTATTTCTAAAACACTCCTTTACTCAACATTTAACGGAAAGTATTTTGGGCCCATTATGTTTTCACTATCTCAAGATAGCGAAAATGTTTCGAAGAAAAAGTTGTTGAGCTCCGTAACTTGTGTGTGAGCACGAATTGGGGAGCAAATGTTTAACGTCCATTACCACTTGATCCTGGGCGGGGATTAACCGCTCATTGCGGGCTTTTTTGGATCCTTTTAGATATTCAATAACAGGGGATTTCAGGAAACTGTTGTCGAGAGGTGGTACTTAGTTGGGTATTGAAGTGGTTCTTTGTCTTAGAAGACGAAAAAGATTCATTTCGAATAGATATTGATGGATGTGGTTTTATTTGAGGTATCGTATTATTACTACTACAAACCAATTGTCGTCTTAGGCCCGTATTATGAAAGCTTGCTCAGTCATAGGGGTATGCTTGAGTGTCGTTTACGTCATAGAAAAGCGTTGCTCAAACATAGCTCGATGACTGAGCAACCTTTCATAATACGGGCCTTAGAGTCTATTGACATGAGGAGATTTATTTGTTTGGTTCATCACGTTCGGTACCATCGGGAGATCGAAGTGAACAAAAAACCAAAGTGATCACTTTATATCTATGTTATTTGAATTTTGTGACCTATCCAAGAGTCATGGACTTCACAAACGGTAGCTATCCTACTAATATTATAAACGCAAAAGTTTGTCAACATGTCTGTATGTATTTTTGTTGCATTTTCACGCAAAAACGACTGAACAAATCGGGCTGAAGTTTCGCAAACAGGTTGATATAACAAATCAGTTCCCGGAGATAGAAATCACCTGGGAAAAACGCGTGCGAAGCCACGGGGCGCAGCTAGTAATGTATATCTTTACATGTATGAAATACTAGCTGCGCCCCGCGGCTTCGCACGCGTTGTTTCTATCGAAACGTTTAAAGGTGATTTTTATCCCACGGGAACTGATTTATGGGATAAAAAGTCAAGTACATGCCTATGTTTAATTCCAGGATTAGAATTACCTGTATGCAAATGAAGGGATAAAATGTACATTATTATACATTATAGCTGCCGTGAGTGAAGACCTTCATGTAAGGAAATAAAGCATTGAGCAACAAACTAAACTGTGCGTAGATGTACACTGAGTGCAGGTTTAAGCAGGCGTATGGTTCGAGTTGGACACAAAACGGCGCGGTCTCACTGAGTTAAGGGCATATCTAACGATTTATCTCTATGAATAAAACACTATCAAGTCGATTCTCCAAATCGGGAATTGATTCGTTTGTTTTAACAAAATATCAAAATTTATCCCATCTAAATTTCTTATAGAAACAAGAATAATAAAAACACCAATAAAGTAGTATTAATATTACAACTCACTGAAAAACACGATGTATTCTCACGCTTGTAGGTACAACTAAATTTATTTCCACCGACATTATTTTGATGACATGCATCGATGGATCAATCCCGTCACGAAAAAACACCCTCCCATCGTCGAGCAAAAAGATTAGGGACGTAAAAGTTTTCACTATTGAATCAAATATTCATGCAAATTGCACAATTTGATGTGAGGAAGGAAAATCACCCCGCAAATTTTTGTTTGCGGAAATTCAGACCCCAGACTTCATAGACAGCAACATAAAAACTTTTTTAATATCGAAAGAGTTGAACTAACCTCCTGTTTATTTGAATTTCGAACGGAATACTTGTTCGAACTTCGCAGCTTGGGCGGGAAGTGAAAAATATTGGATGAAATTATAATTTTACGATACCCAGTTTATGAACTTTTGAATGCATGGATAGGTACACGAATCCCATACAAAAAGTAACATCTCGTCACAATGGTGTGTATCTTCCATACCATCTTCAGACCTTTTATTTTACATTAATTTGTACTTTACGTAGCGTTGATGCGTTCGTGACGTCATTTATACGAGTCGAAGGAGCAGCTGGCTAGGCCTCTTACGAGAGCTTAGCTAGAATTAAGCTGAGTTAGGACCTTTTTTTATAACAACTTTATGTAATAACCTACTATCTTATATGTGTGCTATAATGTTGTTAAGTACCTATATATAAAATAATATAAATGTCTTCCTTTTCTTTTCTAAACCAAACTGGGCTTTGTACTGTTATTTCTATTCTATTTGCAAATTTTCACTTTTCTCCCAAGCTCTCGAAAAGCTACAATTTAAGTTTTATTTTCAGGTTTTTGCTTACATACCTGTAAAGACGAACGGTAGGATTTGAACCGTGTAGCTAACCGATTCAATAGTTTCAGCAATTAACTACAAGTTCTAAGTTATGTTTCTTGAGGACAGCTGCACTGAACTGCAGAAGCACCGCAATACTGTGGTTGTCAAGTAATCAGTGCTGTAACCGTTGAGGGCACCAAGGAATTGTTGATAACGTGAATGATTGGTGGTTCTAGTTCCGTTAGTTCTATTTTGTTGATTAACGGCTTTATTTTTCAAACGGTCTTCGAATATTGTTTTTATTTCCAAAATGGCTGTGCTTATTGACGTTGACTTCACCTTACCTCGCCTAATCAGCCTATATTGATCCACTGCAGCAGGCTCATTCTATAAAGTCATTTTGAAGTTCAATAAGCTTAAACTCAACCTCAACAGCCTATATTGGTCCACTGCTGGACGCAGGCCTCACCCTGAAGCTCAGATGAATAAAAAAGCAAGATAGAGTTTCGCCGGCCGACTCACCAATGGCGGCAAAACTAAGCCTAGCCGTGTACATACACAGTTACACGCACAGACATAAAACGAAACTAAGCCATACCTTGTCAGTCGAGCTATGCCGGCGCGCGGAGTGTCACGATATAATATTTCGTATCTTTTACAGAAACAATGTCAAATTGTGTTGTAAAATGGTGTAAAAACCAATCTTCAATACACAAGAAGTAGGATGGAATCACATTTCATACTTAAGTAAACTTAAAAACATATATTTTTAGTAAATCAACTTTATAAATTATCATGACAACTTGGAACACAAAACCGCCACAAGTGCTGCCAACACTAAGCGTCACAAAAGTTCCCGTTTGTTGAGGAAGTTATTAATGTGACGTGAAACGTAATGTTATATATTAATTTACTTAGGTACCTATTTTTTTTTACCCGACTACCAACGGAGCATGGATAAATAAGGTTGGCTTCGTTTGTATGTTTGTAAGTAGCCGATTTTATTTTCTCACGTAGCGCTGAAACTATAAGTCCGATTTCAATAAATGAGGAGTCTAATGATTTGTCTTGATGCCCCGGTAGTTATAGGATAATTAATAACATCAGACGAAATTGGGGTCTAACGAGATATCGTGGTCTAAGTGGGTCTAAAAGTTAAATGTTAGTAAATATGCTCGACTAAGGGATATCATTAAGGACATGCAGAGACAAGGACATTTTTAGGAAAATGTATATCTCAGGCTTAAGGAAAATGCCGACTTTTTGAGATTTGCTCAAGATTTTAAAACGATTTATTGGCAAAGACAACGTTTTCTATAACTTGGAGACTGAGCACAGTTATGCTGGCCAAGAGCATAAAATAAGCGATGCATCATCGAAAAATATTTATGTACCTAATACGTTTCCACCATATTTCGAAATTGGAAACAATTTCCAGAACGGTGGACAGTAAATGACAGTTCTACAGAAAACTTACGCAATATAAAGGCCATTAAAACCAATGTTTGATTACTGTTGTTTTATTGTCCCCCTTTCTAGTCGGAATAAACATACCTACTTATATACTACCTCTAAGTGAGGTAAATATACAATTTGAAAAAATGACATCTTATCTACTATTTACTTATCCATTCATTCTGCTAATACAATAAAATATTAGGGGTAATTCGTTTTTACTACACGGCAACACTCATCAAACGCGCACATGTTTACGAAACCGGCATCAGTTTGTCGGCCGGCGTCACTCTGTCTTGTTTTTTTACTTCGTCTGAGCCCTGAAGAGCGCCTGTTTCATCAGGATTGGTAATCAATAAAGTTAACATCTTATTAATCCTATATAAAATTGAAACAAAAAAAGTACTTAATATATCTTCCTAAGGTTAAATTGCAATGAGGCTTTTGAAAAAAATATTTTGAAAATATTAGTTATTAGTTATCATACTGTAAATCAAATTAATGCTTGAAATTATTCACGAGATTAATCAACTTAAACCCTTTCAAAAAAATAAATAAGTCCAGGCAAGAGCCTTGTAAACAAAATTATTTCATCTAAAAAGTAAGTAGATACTAAATAGCTAAGTAGGTTCCTAACATAACTAACACCTTTTCAATTTACAAGATCCTTTCCAAGATTAAAAAGCAATCTCCTCCCAGCTTGAACTTACACTATAATTTTCCGGGAACAACGTTACTTAACTAAATTAAGGCATAAAATAATTAAACTAACTTCAAACCTAAAAGTTAGTAAACAAAGCGTCTGGGACAGTCCCCTTAAAATCTAATATATCATTTTCGAGAATTTATATAAGTTTAAGTTAACTTTCATAAGTTTGAAACTTTGAAACTTTGCTGCATGCTGGACGTTATTTAAGATAACTTAAGATTAAGGTAGGGTTAAGTGAGGCTAAGTCGAAGTTAAGTGCTAAGTTGAGGACCAAATAGTAGTGAATCGGATATTCTGTAGAGTTTTCTGAGATGGAAGTTTGACTTTATTTTTTGGCAAGTATTTGGAGTGGGTATTTACTATGTAAGTAGGTGTTTTATGAGTAACAGGGAGTGAAATGGTTTTATCCCAGGAAATACTTCGTTTCTTTATTCTTTACTAGCTGCGCCCCTGTTGATCATATTGAAACGTTTAAAGGTGATATCTATCCCACGAGAACTGATTTATGGGATAAAAAGTTAATGCAACATTTCAGCCCGATCCGTTCAGTAGTTTTGGCGTGAAGAGGTCCATCCATTCATCCATCCAAACTTTCGCCTTTATAATATTAGTGTGAAGTATTAGGTATTTTGTTTTAGTTTCGCACGCGTTGTTTCTATGAAATGTTTAAAGATGATTTCTATCCCATAGATAGAAATCATCTTTAAACATTTCATAGAAACAACGCGTGCGAAACTAAAACAAAATACCTAATACTTCACACTAATATTATAAAGGCGAAAGTTTGGATGGATGAATGGATGGATGTTTGTTACCTCTTCACGCCAAAACTACTGAACGGATCTGGCTGTAATTTTGCATACAGGTAATTCTAATACTGAAATAAAACATAGGCTACTTCTTATCCCGTAAATCTATTCCCGTGGGATAAAAATCATCTTATGTTTTCATAGGAACAAGAGCCGCGGGGCGCAGCTATGAATCAAGAAAATAATTTTAATTTTATTGTTTTAATTAATTTTTTACAATGCTTACACTAAAATAATTATCTAGCTATATTACCTACTCAAGGTAGACTATAATTTAGTAACAGATAGAGAATTATTTAGAATTATTTATATTAATTTTATTATTTACTCAGGAATACCAGCTCCAGAGGTACCTATAGCTACTTGATTAAACCTATCAGTGTCCAAACACGTAGGCAGAAATCTCTTAGCCCAGATTTAATTCTCTCATAAAACTGGATTACCAGGCTATTTCCACGTTAATTTAACTCAAAACTCGCTGTACCACATTCAAGTTGTTTATCCGTCGGACATCCGGTGACCGCGGTTGGTTACCACCCGGAACGTTACTAATAAATTAAAAACGCGGATCCGTTGCTGTCAAGTAAGTTTTATCTGCGACTGTACCATTGCAATGGTACAGTCACGGTAGGTAGTAACGTTAGGCTCACTTTCTACCAACACGTTGGTAGACAGTGAGCTAAGGTAATATTATTTTGTTTACCGTTGCCGTTGCTTTTAAATTGTGTAAGTTCTTACAAACATAAGTAACTATACCGTATCCACCGAGCATGTAGAATTTTAGTAAACAAACCGCCCATATTTAACGTAAAATTCACTTTGTTGGTGCGTCCTTTTATACGTAATTTACATTACTTGTCGATGTGAGATTCTTTAATAAATATTGCTTACAATTGAAACATCTGAAACTCGACGCTAAGCATGTGAGTTTTAGTTATTTGTGTCGTGGTTTGTAAACTAACATTCTACATACTAGTTTCTGCCCGGGGCTTTGACAAGCGTTGCCTTTATGAAAACGTTTTCTATCAGGAGCTGATTTATGGGTAAAAGTAGCCTATGTTTGATTTGGATTAGAATAACCTGTTTGCAAAATTTCAGCTTTGTTTATGTTGGTAAGCACTACGGCTTAATGCTGATTGCCAGCAAAATCGAAAATACTCGCTGCTCGAGCACTTTCTATCATATGCATATCGTTTATTGTGGTTATATGCATATAGTTATTGTTCTTAGGTGTAGGTCTTAGTAGGTAGATACACAATGCATAAAAACTCTGTCAGGGCGCAAAAGTAGTAAAATACTTGAGGTAACAAGCATCCATACATCTATCCACCCAAGCTTTCGCATTTAATATATAAGGGTCACTGCGGTATCTATCAAATAGTTGTTTGCCCTATAACAACGAGTACTCGTACTTTTCAAGTGGAACTATGTAGCTTGAGGCAAAGAAAAATAAATGCTACTAATATTAGAAACGCGAAACTTTGTTTAACATGGCTGAATGTGTGTTTGTTGCTCTTTAACGCAAAAACTAATGAACGGATCGGGCTGAAATTGCATACAGGTAGTTCTGAGCCTGGAATAATACATAGGATTCTTTTTCTCTCATAAATGAGTTCTCGTGGGATATGTGTGCGAAGCTGCGGGGTGCAGCTAGTAAGATATTAGCGAAACGTTTTACATTGGCATCAAAGAAAACTCTCAAAAGCTCTTGAGTGAACTTATTAAATCTGTGAATAGGACTTCGCTCTTCTGAGGTCCTTTTAGTCTTAATAAGTCTGTGAGGTCTCAGGTGTCTCGTGTTTTATCCTAAAAAAGGTAGATGTATATTTTTACCCTAAAAGTAGGGAGTTTTATTAAGGAGCACTTTAACCCCTCAAGTGTCTCAGATTGATTGATCGATAGTCGTTGGGTATATTGGGTTTATTTTGGTCACGATATTTTGTAAAATATTTCAGCGTTGATTTTTTATTGTTGCACAAAATACGAGTTATACATTTGTTTACTTGGAAAAGTAACAATTTATATATAATCAGACGGTATAGTATATAGATATGTTTAACAGAAATAAACTATCATGCATAAAAAAAATCTGTAGATGTATTATATATATTAGGGTTTTGAAGTAACATCGATGTCGAAAGCGATAGTAGAATTGTCCAAAAATGTATGGGTTTGACATATGCCTTGGATATGTCACGTGATCTGTTCCGAATTTTTCCCTGCGAATATTTCAATCGTTTTCGATTGGCCTTCGGTATATAAATCCTCTCATTGTAATAAAACAAATGAATGAAAATTATTAACTCTCCCTATAGTGCACCTTTGTGCAGAGCTTTTCAATATTTCATCAATGCGAAACACTGAATGGAATGGTAACCCATCATTTATTTAACGATCTGCATAACCATTAAAAATCCCATTATTGCAGAGTGGTCAGGAATATCTGGTGCTACATGCTGTAAGATTGGCGCCGCTACTAAAATAATCCCACAACAAGACGTATTTTAAAGTTAAGTTAATCTGCTAATCTTGCTTATCCCTGGCCGGATTCATCTGCTGTTGTACAAATTACATTATCTACATGTTCATAAAAATACTATATGATTCTGTTTTGACCAAAGGCATCGTTTCAAATTTTAAACAGTGTAATAATCATATACTTACACCTTACTTTTGTTCTTAAAGTTTCATATTATTTTTCTCAAACAAATTGATTTGTGTCAGATTCCTTCTCCTCAAAAGCCTATAATAGTCCACTGCTGGACGCAAGCCTCCCCCTGATGCCTTTTTTTATCTCATGTGCGAATAATTTCGATAGTATGCCAAATAGCATCCAAAATAATAAAACCTGCCTTCAATTTCCAAAAGTGGCACTAATTTAACAAAAGCCAACGTTTTACCAAAGCACTTGGTGCGTGTCCACACATAAATACCGATTGTTGTATCTCCGTTGTACCAATTGGTACACAGTAGCACCAATTGGTTCCATTATGCAGGCTGGGACTAATTGTCCCATAGTGGTCTACCGATGGGGATATCGACCCGTGTGCTTGGCTTCAGTCCCCCTCTGAGTTTTTGGTTTTGTTTTGTTTTATTTGGGAAATAAACAGTTAATTATACTTCAAATAAAAACTTAAGATAAACATACACCAAAGGTATTTCCGCGATTAAATCACACAGTACCACCTAAATAAACAGAGCAAGAAACAACAATGCTAGGTATACTATAGAGCTACATTTAATACGAGGTTTTGCATAACTTCCCTACGATATTTCGGTACTTTCGGTAGTGTAGTGACATATTAATTATATATTTGTTAATTTAAACTCTAACGAAAATTGACAAACTTGACTAAGAAACATATTCTTTCTGTAATTTATGTTTACATTAGGTAGTTAACAATGATTAAATTGAATTAAATTAAATTAAATTAAATTGAAATGAACATGAAATGAAATGCTTTATTAAAAGAACAGCACGAATACAAACAAAATGCGATCGATTTCTTGTCAAGTAATAAATATTTAATGATAAATTAATAAAAACAAATAACTGTCATAGATATTTCGTATGGTTAAAGTCATAATAAATACCTATGTCTAAAAGCTTATGTTTAAAGGACAAGCTGCTAGCAGGTCATGAAATTATTACCTATTTATCAATGAAATGGCTATAGTCATTATTTAGAAATTCGCTAACACCATAAATGGTTATTTTGCGGTAGTAGAGGCTTTACTTTATTTAAATATGTTTAATTATTTATTATTGTAGTACGGAGTAGCCATCTTCTAGACCTTCGCGATACATCGTCGGCCGCATCTTCGCTTTCCATCAGGTGAGATTGCGGTCAAGCGAAGGTCTATTTTCTGATTAAAAATAAAGTCCAAGTGTAACCGCAATCTGGTGGAAAGTGACGATGTGGCCGAAAATGAGACCAAGGGTTGTCAGTAAGCGTATTCCTCAAAATATAAGTTTCTTATTTGCATAAACGGCGGAGTAACGATGTCTTTTGGCTCCGGTGCAGCCACCGGCACTAACGGGGCTTACTTTTTATAATCTTTTTCAAGTGACTATCTAAGGAGGATCAGAGAAGTACGGATTTTTACAAGATTTCAAAGATTTTACGTAGATTTATTCTTCATTTTAGATTTTAATTACTTTTTCACGTAGGTATTGCTATCCAGTCACATCTATCCATTATTGTAGAGTAAAGAAAAACCGGTATTTTATTTTGTACTAGTTTGCCCGCGCGCGGCTTTGCACTCGTCCTTTCTATGGAAATGTTTGTAGGTTATTTTTAACCCATGGAAACTGATGTAGGAGATATTATGTAAATGTTTTAATCTAGGCCTAGAACTACCTGTATACAAATTTCAAAACTCTCGAATCCATTCAGTACTTTTTGCGTAGAGGTAACAAACATCCATCCAAACTCTCGCATTTATATTATTAGGTGATAAGTACGTAAGTATTCGATTTTTTGGATCAGCATGTCAAAACTTGCTATACTCGACTATTATTTAGTTTTGATTTAATAATCTGTCAGAAAAGCTGCAAAGCCTTTCCCTAACACATTCACTGCGCAGCCCCTACCACGTGGTGGCGCAGAAAAAATACGTTTAGCCATGTTAAGTGCTAAACTATACGGACCCACCTACTACGACCGACACTCAAGCTTGCAATTTCATCTGCCTGGACCTAATGTGACAAAATACTACAAATTTCCACAAAAAACGTGGAAATTTGTAAAGTCGAGTTCGAGAAAGTTTTCGAGTAAGCAATGTCTAACGGGCAAAGCCTTCACCTTACTCAAGATATCAAACTTACAAAGATACATTACCAGTACAGTTCTTCACAGCCATAGATCAAAACCCTTGTATTCCCTAGTCCAGCACAGTCGGAACATGTAGCATCGCCCGCGAACATCTGTTCTCAAAGTTTGACCGCCATAAATCGAATTCCTTGGGGGCGTAGCTTGTGATCTTACTTTGAATGTGCTGTAAGCATTGTTTGGTGGGGAAAGCCGGAAAATAACGTTAAAGGAAACGGAATCTACGCACCAAAGTCCGCAACACGGTCGACATAGACCGATTGATATCTAGTACCCAGAACACAAGCTCTGCTTAGCTTGTAATGCTGTGTGAATTGTCCAAAATTATTTATTGATTGATAATTAGATAGAATTAATTACATTTATTTACTGAATAAAGTTTTCACTTCTCAAGAGGTAGGTAGTTGGAAAAAACCTTTCACTATAACTAATAACTAATTTACCATAGACTTTAAATAAATATCTTATGTAAATCAACAACTTACCGTTGATTTATGTATTTATTCTTTAGCTCATTCATATTTTTATTTTTACTTTCCTTGTATTCGTAATGAAAAGCACAGTGTTTACCTCGGGTGAATGAAAAATTTAGTCCCTCGAACTATTAAAACTATTAGAACTCGAACCACGTCTCGGGACTAAATAGATTTCTTTCATCCCTTGGGTAACAATGTACTATTTTTCCCCTCTAGGAGATTGAGTTATTCCAGTTTTCCGTCCTTGAATCATAAGGAGGAAAAACTGGAATACATCGATCTTTTCTGCCCTGTTTCAATAAAAAACCGAACTGACTCGGTTCTTCTCGTTCTAAAAAAGTCAAAGAAAGAAAGAAAGTAAATGATTTATTAAACACTTCACAACACTACAAATAAAATAAGGTAAAAAATTAAAAGACTACTTAGTACCTAACACTAACAAACACAGTTAACAATTATTCGAAACCTAAAACTAACACAAGTAGGTAGGTACCTACCTAAGTACCTATTGGGTTGGTACTAAGTAGCCCCCTCAGCAGGCAAACGAGCGCGTGTGTGTAGGTTTAACAGGTCCTGACTCAGCTTGTTGCTCTACACAAAAACCTAGTCGAATTTAGAACCCCCTATTTTTGAAGTCGGTTAAAAAACCCAACATTTTCCGACCAAAACCTACCATCTTACAGCACTACCTGTAAAGTATAGTCGACGTCATGGTACACCTATGAGGTAACATTTAGCCTTATTTGTAGAGGTGAACTGATTTGTTGCTAGGGACCTGAGTTCTAAGGTACTGGCCTTAAGGGACTAAATACGACTGTTATCGGCTATTTGACCCTTTCACTTAGTTTGGGAAAGCTTTGTAGCGTGACAATGGCCAATACTCAAGTACCTACATTTCTTTTTCTTTTCAGGTTTTACTTTTCTCAATAATAATAATAATGCTGGACAATTCACTCAGCAATATCTAGACCCAAGCTAAGCAGAGTTTGTGTTATGGGTACTAGATAACTGATATACTTAATACAATAACACTACATAGATAGATATTTTTTATTATAGGTACATAGAAAACATCCAGAACGACCTGAACAAATATCGGCAGATCATACACACATTTGTCCCAAAGTTTTTTTTGTCAGACAAGTAAGAGACATCACTGAAATCGAAAGCTATTAGCGCGTTTAATTACTCTGAGGCCATAGGAATTTCGCATAATTTATGAAATCTAAACTTTATAGTTTTCTTTCGTTTCCTTCCAAAAAATTTGCCCATTGCACCTGCACCCTTACCAGATACTTACAGAAATTACATTTCGTCGAATGTCAGCGATCCCATAGTTTCGAACTCGATTATGATTTTGATTTTGAGTGATGAGTGATCCATTTGGGCACTAAAAACGCATGAAAACTTTACCATTTCGGTAACGTACAGTCATACTAGCCACCCTTAGTGTTGTTCGTACCACATTTCGTTAAACCATACCTACTTACATTATTAAAACCTCAGATAATTTATTACGGTCAAAAAGCAAACCCAAATATTGCAAGGACATTCATCTCGGTCGTTACTTTAAAATTTGCTGGAGCAAAACCATAAATATATCCTATGAAAGCCACCTCTAACCGTTCCGGCATCATAGGAAAGTATAAGGATGTTACGACCGGGACGTTAGATATTTTAAAGCTGCTCACTCCATTGGGTTTAAGAGGGTACGTGGGGTTAAGAGGAAACTTTAAATGCACGAGATACTAAGGTTTGATCGCGATGGTAAATGTAGTCAAAAGATTTGATGGTGCACAATGCACATGCAGTGGATTTTCTTTAGCTAACGCATCTTATTATAATAAGAAAGTCGTAAGTAAATAAATAATGCTGGATAGGCCATGGTTACCAGAGCTTTTGTACTTATGTTGTGTTGGTAAGGCTGATTATAGCAAATGCAAAAAAAAAACAGAGACGATGAGAAAACGGTCTAAAACTGAATCGTGATAGAAGTTTAATAGATTATTTTTATACATTTCGGTACATAAACAGGGTGGAATTTTGTTATGCCACCTGGAGGGAAAGTACTCGCAAAAATTCGCTTGCCACACCCGGGAATCGAACCGATTAAAATGAGTGAAAATAAGATCCTGTAGTTTTATTGCATCTATCATTAGGATCAATTTTGAGGATGAACTCTCTCTCTTACAAACTTGTTAAAAGAAAAATTAAATGAAAGGAAAATGAAATGATTAAATCTGTTTTTTTTAATGATTTACAAAATAAATACAAGAATAAAAAATATTTAGTAACAATTCCGCGAAAAAACCTTCTGCGATAAATCTAATAAATTATACATTTATAAAAAATGAAAGAACATTTATAAAAGCAAGTCGTCAACTAGTTTCGTCTCTCCACGAGACATCATCAGGACACCACACCATTCGATCTTGACACTGAGAGCGCCAAACAACAACGGCAGAGTCCCACCAGAGATTTTGCCACTTCGAGCTCCGCGCGCCAAGTTGCCAATCACTTGGCGCGCGGGGCTAAAATATTACTACTACTACTAATATGTATATATACTTACTAATATATATACTAATATATACCATAATTTGTTAGATTTTATCGCAGAAGGTTTTTTTTCGCGGAATTGTTACTAAATATTTTTCATTCTTATATTTACAATGGATTTCCGCAAAGTAACGCCTGAATCTATTATTTATTTGATTTACAAAAAATGCTAAACTAACTAAAGTTCGATTACTCCTTTGATAAACGCCTTATTAGCGTTTATCTAATGGGGGTAATGCTAATAATCCCCACGCTGGGCAAGCGGGTTGAGGATCGAAGTTTGGTCGTATAATTGATCTGCAGGAGACACAGCTGCCCGCCCCCGGTGGATATCCCTTAGTCGCCTCTTACGACACCCGCGGAAAGAGTTTGATTGGTTTAAATTCCATCACACACAGCGTCTCAATAGTAATGAATTTCCACGTCCACCATGCTGGTGGACTGTCAATGGGAAATTCACACACACACACACACACATTACTATACAAAGTCTTAATACCTGCAATATAGTCCAGCCATGAAGCTCTCTAAAAATGTAGAGACCATTCAAGACTGGCTTTTAAAATTCCAACTTACAAAAGTTTGCTTTAGTGGGGCAATAGAATTTGCTAAGCTTTGAACTTTATAGAGGGGTAAAGTTGGCGTTTGAAGTAGCCTAGGTCTAAGTTCTATCAGCTTTAAGATATCTTTAAAATTACCATGAGTAGGTCGGTACTTCAGTGAATTAGATTGTTTACGCGCTAGTGTTTTAGAATTTAATTTTAGATTAATTAGCCTCTATTTTATTCAAATGTCACAGAGATTCGGATAAGGGAAGAAAAATGAGAGGGACCCACCTGTAGTCTTCAAAGTCCAATTTTGCAGCGCTGCTTCTGGCTGGATACCGTTCACACATTCACTTATATTACACTTGTATTTTGGATAGTCCTTGTCCAGGTTGGAACCCCCTTTTATAGTTTTATTAACAAATCACACGGAGACGTTGTTGCTTGGTTCAATTAGAAATCGCCATCTTTGTTTTCTTCTTGGTAGGTAATTAACAGGTGGGGGAAAGAGACAGATATTAAAGGATCGCACACTAGAGCGAAAGGGATGGGAATAATCTCTGTGACGTTATCTAATTATGCTAAACTAATTGTTGCATTTTGGCGGTAACATCGCCCCGGGTTTGACAGGATGAAATATCCTTCAAAACAACCACTTACCTACTTCGATAATCTGTAATTCGTAGTTATTTATTAACTGAATACGTTTACTTAAGTATGAAACATTTTCAAAAACTAATTTATTTATAATAATATTTTAATTCTGTTTTACTATTTACTAAATTAAGTCGATAATGAGTGGACTGTATGATATTATTTATGTTTTACTGTGTAGGCAAAGGAAAAACCTTCACCAGCGGTCTTTTATACACGCCCGATTTAGTGCGAACATCTACCACTCGGATAACTCCGTCTTTCCCGCTGTAAGTACGTTCTATGACACCTAGTGGCCAGTCAAGGCAAGCGCTGTTATCTGATTTCAGCAAAACGACCGTACCTACTTGGATGGGCTCCGTACGTGTTAGCCACTTACTACGAGATTGTAAAGTATTCAGGTATTCTATCTTCCAACGTTTCCAAAACGATTGTACTAGTTGATCTACGACGCGTTTGCCGTGGAGAAGACTTCCTGTTATATTTGATAAATCTTCAGAAGGAAGAGATTTCAACGGCGTCATTACCAAAAAATGCGCGGGAGTTAGAGCTAATGGCTCGGCTGGGTCACTACTCAGAACTGATAGTGGCCGTGAATTTAAAAGAGCCTCAATTTGCGTGAGAACCGTTGTCATTTCTTCTATAGTTAGTAGTTGATTTCCTACTATTTTCTTTAAATGATTTTTAACGCTTTTAACGTTGCTTTCAGCCAACCCGTTAAAGTGCGGACTAGATGGAGGGAAAAATTTAATTTCAATTCTATTTTCGCGGGCTACGTTCGCGAATTTGTCTTTATATTCTTCAGAATCTAATAACTGGTACATGTTGTCTAGATAAGATTTAGCTCCAACAAAATTAGTACCATTATCTGAATAAAGCATAGCCACTGGTCCGCGACGTGAGATAAACCTTTTCAGACAGTTCAAAAACGACTCGGTACTTAAATCGCATGCCAACTCTAAATGTACCGCCTTTGTTACTAAGCAAACAAATAAACATATATATGTTTTTATGCTGTGAACTCCTCGACGACGCTGAGGTACGACATATATCGGTCCACCAAAATCCATTGAAGTATGACTGAAGGGTTTGGATTCTTTTACTCTAAAACCTGGCAGTTCCCCGAAAAACGGTTCCTTATTACGAGGATTCACTTTGAAACATATGTTACATTGTTGCACACGTTGACGCACTATATTACGAGCAGCTAATATCCAAAACCTTTGTCTTAATAAAGACATTAGCAATTGAGGACCAGCGTGTAGGTACTTTCGATGATAACAATCTATTATTAGATTAACGACATGGTCTTTGCGAGGCAGCAATATCGGGTGACGACTGTCATAATCAAGTTCCGAGTGGACTAACCGGCCGCCTACTCTTATCAAACCTTCTTTCATAAACGTATTGAGTTTAAGAAAAGCTGGAGGTAATTTATTACCAGCCTCGTAGCATTTTATTTCATCCGCAAAATAAACCTTTTGCAAATCTTTCACCACGTAATCCTCCGCAATATCCAAATGCGAAACCGAAAATTTACGAGGTAATTTTTTCAAGAATCTGAGCACATAGATAATTATTCGAAGTAACTTCGACCACGATGAAACCTTAGATGCAAGTTCATAGAAGATAGGCATTATTTTAGGTTTATTAGCAGTGGTTGCTAAGACATTGACCTTTACTTCCGGTATTTCGGTTTCCAAGTTAGTCGAGTCAAACTTATGCACAGGCCATTCAGACACTGGCATTTGACAAAACTTGGGGCCATTAAACCAGAGGGGGTGTTCTAATAACTGCGAGGGAGTAAGGCCTCGAGATAGACAATCTGCGGGATTTTCTTTACCACGAACATGATGGAAGTGTCGAGGATTTAATTCATTGTGAATTTTAGAAATTCGGTTGGCGACGAAAGTCTGCCACCTCGTGGGGCATGAATGAATCCAGGCTAAAGCCACCGTGCTATCTGTGAACGCATAAACATGAGCTACATGACAGCGACTGCTGTAAGAATCGATAACAATTTTCATTAATCGAGCTAGAACGACATTAGCACACAACTCCATCCTAGCTAAGGTGATTACTGTTTTCGAAGGTGCTACTTTCGACTTAGCACAAACAATGTTTATGATCGACCTATCTTCATTCGGTAGGTATACATGCAGATATACAACACCACCATAAGCGCGTTCTGACGCGTCCGCGAAGCCTACTATCGTCACTACGCAGTTGTTATCCACACCTACATGACGAGGTAATTTTATGTTCTGAAACAACGGCAATTCAGATTCGATCGTCTGCCACAAAGATACAACACTAGGAGGAGGAATTTCATCCCAACCTACGTTATCTTCCCACAAAGATTTTATAATCAATTTCGATAACAGAGTTACCGGAGCTATAAATCCCATCAAGTCCCACAATCGGGCAATGGTTGACAAGATATTTCGTTTCGTACATTCACGAGGTTCGATATCGACGCTGAAAGTGAAAACATCTTCAGAGGGCAACCAAAATAGACCAAGTATTTTTAGGTAACTGTCAGGACTAAACTCGACTGCTTCCGACACACGATGAGACGCAGGAATGTTCGACATGACCTCAGGCGAATTGCTTGAAAATTTTACGAGATCAAAACCTCCAGCCGCAAACAACTCGATCAGCTGATTAGAAGTTTCAACGCCTTGAGAAACTGACAAACAACTCGTAGCAAGATCGTCCATAAACAAGTCCCTTTCCGCTAACGCAGCTGCAGCGGGAAAGCGCTCACGCTCATCTAAAGCGAGCTGTCGCACAGTGCGTATAGCTAGGTAGGTACTACAGCAGAGACCGAATGCCACCCTAGACATCTCAAAAACAGTAACAGGATCATTGCAATCGAACCTATACAGCAATCTTAAATATTTCGTTGAGTTTTCGTCCATTAAAACGCGCAAATACATTTGTCTAATGTCCGCGCTTATCGCTACTGGTAATAAACGAAAGCGTAATATTATTTGAAACAAATCGTTTTGTAAGTTCGGCCCGGTATGTAACAAATCATTGAGCGATTTACCGGAGGATGTTTTATTACTTGCATTTAAAACCACACGCAATTTAGTGGTGCTTTTATCTTGGCGCAATACGGCATGGTGGGGAATGACGTACTGATCCTTTGAAATTCCTATTTCGGACTCCGTGCCTACAGAATGCATATAATTAAGCTGTAGGTACTCTTTGAACACCTTATCATATTCCTCTTTAATGGCGGGATTAGATAACAATCTACGTTCCAAAGATAAATACCTATTCTTCGCTGAGCTCATGGAATCACCTAAAGCACTCGGGTCCTCACTAAAGGGTAACGACACTACGTACCTACCATCCGCTTTACGAGTTGTGGTTTCACAGTAATAATTTTCACATGCTTGTTCGTCCTTACTTAGGCAATTGGGCACATTAGGTACCTCTTCCAGCTCAAAAAACTTACTCACGCAATTTTCAAACGGGTGTTCTATTGAGCAAAAGGAACGAACAATATTGCAAGTTGGATTGATAACTGGAGCCTTGCCGATTATAATGTAACCTAATGAGGTTTCGATCGCGACGGGTTCTCCGGGTTCGCGGGATATCGATTTCGGACCTATGATTCGTGCAAATAAGTCCGTTCCCAAAATGAGATCAATATTCGCGGGGGTGTAATAATTGTTATCAGCAAGCGGGATATTACTCAAATAATCAAGGCGCGCCACGTCTATTTTCGCGGTAGGTAGTTCGCTAGTGATACGATTCACGACCACTGGCTGAATAGTAAACCTAACCGATTCATCGAAACGAGATCGTATTGTAAGGCAGGTAACACCTTCAATCGGATTAGTGATATCTCCTACTCCCGACACACTTTTAGATCTTGGCTCACTTAACTTTATTTTTAGACGTTTGCAGCATTCGGTAGTAATTAAATCAGTTTGAGATGCACTGTCTATCAAAGCACGCAACACTACTATATTGCCGTCCGCGTCCAGAGTATAACAAAGCGCTGTTCCGAGTAAAACGGACGACGACATGGGAATCGAACCGCCGCCGCCGTCGAGTCTATGCTCTGAAGGCGTAGCTACGTCTTCGCGAATCGCGCATAATGATATGGCATTGTTTGTGGTCTCGGGTAAATTCTGAGCTGAAATTTCCGAAATGGTCGTTGCCGTTATATTACGGCCGCTATTATTGCTGGCTTTGGGAAAGTGTAACAAGCTGTTATGGCTTCGCATACATTCAGTACAACGACTTTTCTCAGAACAATCGGAAACCGCGTGCGATTTACTCAAGCAATTGACACAAAGTTTGTGAGCTTTTACTAATTTAAATCGGTCATTAGCAACCATGGACAGAAATTTTGTACATTGGGACAATTGAGTATGATCGCTCTTCCCGCAACATAAACAAGTATTTTCCTGTACATTTACAAAAGTTTTGGCATTATTATTCACTCTAGAACCTAAACCTGCTGACTGCGATGTATTATTGTTTTTACGAGGCTGATTGCTGCTCACTGTCTTCGAAGAGTTCGGCGAACTTGTATTGTTGTATGCGCGTTGCAAAATATGTGATTGATTACGGACGAAATTAATGAATTTTTCACAGCTTATATCGGAACTATTTGTTTCATGAAATTTCTGTTCAAATGACTTTACAGTTTCGATACCTACTTTTTTGCACGCAATATGCACAAAGATGAAATCTTCAAGATTGCCTAACTCAAGCTGTTTTAACGCGGCATGCAGCGATGAGAATTTATCAATAAAATCCTCCAATTGGATCGGATTTTTCTCATTCACAGACGGTAAGTTCAACAACTTATCGAAGTATGTGGCAGCCAGCATACGCTTATCATTATATTTATTTACTAAAGCATTCCAAATTACTTTATAGTTATCGGCAGTAGGTAATATGCCTTTGCACAGGTTTAAGGCACTTCCTTTCAACCTGCCAACTAAATATTGAATTTTTTCGCCGTCAGTAAGGTCGGGGTTATTATGAACCGAAGCTTTAAACATCTCATAAAATAATGGCCACGACTCGTTATCGCCTTCAAATGTACATAGCTCCAAGCGCGGTAATCTTATTGATGAAGGTTTTTCGCATTTGCCTACGTAACCCTGACTTGGTTTATCAGTCAATTGGGCCGTTAATTGATGAGCTTTATATTTTATTTTGGCGTACAGTTGTTCAAATGATATTAACGAACTATAAGATGGTACAGGTCCATCCACTATCGATATTTGAAAGCTATTCCTTTCCTCCATAGCAATGGCAAAATCACTGCGCAAGATGTCGATCGTAAAGGCATCTGCTAAGAAATTATCAATTTTGATCGGGTCATCATTCAACAATGCGATTGAATCGTATATACCTTGTATCCGACCAAACAATGCTGCTAATTTATTCTGCAGTTTTTGCATGCTTTTGCTAATTTCTGCTTTCTCCGTAGCCATGATTTAAAATGGCGAGGACAATAAATCGTAATTAATCTACGAGAATCCTAGTTCGATAGGACCAAATGTTTACGCGCTAGTGTTTTAGAATTTAATTTTAGATTAATTAGCCTCTATTTTATTCAAATGTCACAGAGATTCGGATAAGGGAAGAAAAATGAGAGGGACCCACCTGTAGTCTTCAAAGTCCAATTTTGCAGCGCTGCTTCTGGCTGGATACCGTTCACACATTCACTTATATTACACTTGTATTTTGGATAGTCCTTGTCCAGGTTGGAACCCCCTTTTATAGTTTTATTAACAAATCACACGGAGACGTTGTTGCTTGGTTCAATTAGAAATCGCCATCTTTGTTTTCTTCTTGGTAGGTAATTAACAGGTGGGGGAAAGAGACAGATATTAAAGGATCGCACACTAGAGCGAAAGGGATGGGAATAATCTCTGTGACGTTATCTAATTATGCTAAACTAATTGTTGCATTTTGGCGGTAACATAGATAAAACAAGCTTTGCCCGGTGGCGGGATTACACATTTCAAGAGTCAAGAGTCAAGAGTCAAATCGTTTATTTCTTTAGACTTACAAAATAAGTACCTACTTAGACAAGTCAAATTTTTACTATATAAACAGCTTGATAAAAAGTTTGTGTACAATTTGGAACCAGTAGCCTCAGGCGTAATCAAAATGGATAGGTACCACTAAACTGTGATAGGGCCAAGATGCGCTTTTTCTGGGTTAAAAAACCACTAAGCTATTTGCCTATCCCTAGCTTCCATAATGAAGGACATTTTGTGCCCAACACTGTCAGTACTACTTTTTGTATGATGCAAAAATAAATGGTCAAATGGTGCTGAGGGGGTCAACGTAATTTTGTTTTTATTGAGAATAGAAATAAGAATAAAATATATTTATTTTTAGATCTTAGATCAGATTAGATTTTTTTAAAAAGAAAATAACGGTTACAAACACAAAAACATTTACTTTTAAATTTTACGAAAAACAAACGAAATCAACCGGCAAACAAACCGACAAGCAATAGGGCACTGTGATGTGACGAGGTGTTGACTCCACGAAGGCGCGCAGGAAAATGAGAGCGAGCGTTGGTTTGCGCCGACTTTTATACTGTTGCCTTGTTTTCGCTTTCCAGTCTTCCAACACGGCGACCCTGACTAGAGTCCGCCACGGACTCTCTAGTTTTCTCGGTCAGTCTCCAGGAACGGCATCGACATATCCGTCTGTGGTGGAGCAACAAGTGCCCGCCCTGATGGACCTGGTTGTGGCTCATAACTGGTGCTTCTGGCTGGAGCTGGATCGCCAAGGGCTTCGTCTTGTCCTTCAATCATTGGCTCTGGCAGTGCAACAGCAGCAGCGGCGTGACCACACTCATCTCTCTCGTCATCGGTGTCAGCATCTGCGGAGAACAGGAAATACACACATACATGAACGTAGGCTTCAAATACGTGTGATTCCGTGCGGTGTGTTTGTGTGTGATGTGGTGTGTAACCTCAAACATGTAAACACAACAAATAAACCAGAACAGCAAAATAGTTAAGAAACTAAAAAAAATAAAAGGAAGCCATTGGGGCGAGACATAGGCACGCCGTTAGCGTATCTCATTACACGAGGGTAGGAAGCCCGACGTTAGCAATACCCAAGTGCTATCCCAATGGAGTGTGTGAGACATAGGCCCGACGTTAGCAATATCTCCGAGGAGAGTAACTCACACACCAGGACAGGAAGCCCGACGTTCGCTATGTCTTGAGCGATCGCTCAAATACAGGCACGCGTGCGCTGCATTTCAGCCGACCGCACTTACCAAAGAAAGCAGCACAAACATCAGGAGTCCACTCCCCATGCCACGGGACCATGAACTCCACCGCTGCTTGCGTCGACTTGCCATACGAGCCAGCCAAGAGTTGGAGCTCGTACCGACCGTGGGGCAGCACCTTCGTGACACGATATGGCCCACGCATGCCAGAGTCGAGCTTGCCGGTTGATTGCGCCTACTTCCTTACAAACACAAAAGAATTTAAGTTAAAATCACGCGGTGACTTCCTGCGCCGATTAACATAGGTGTCTTGATCCAATTGATTCTGTCTGAGCCGTTCAGCCGTCCTCTGCCTGCTTATTTCACGTAAGGCCTCTCGGTTAGGGTTTGAAGCCTCCAGGGCCACGTCCCGCACGAGGTTCCTAATAACAGGCGTAGTAGCCTCCACACCCACCAGAAGGTTGAGTGGCGACCGTTGCGTGGTTTTGTGCTTGGTAATGTTTAGAATTAATTGCAACTTCCACATTATCCTCGGCCATTCTTCCTGATGATAATTGCACTCTATCCTGATCATATTGAGCACAGTTCGGCAGTAGCGCTCCGCTTGCCCGTTAGACTGGTGCATTTCAGGGGTAATAAGGTGTACCTCGCAACCTAACTCTCTGACCCAGTTGAGGAATTCGGCACTTTGGAACATACGACCCCTGTCTCCCACGATTAACTTAGGCGTACCAAAAAGGGAGATTGCATTTGTAACGTGGCGTATAAGTTCGCTAGCATCTTGCCGGTACATTGGGTAAAGTAAGCAAAATTTGCTGAAGGCATCAACAATTATCAAAACATGGCGAAAGCCATTCGTCTCTACCAAAGGGCCTAGGGTGTCCATATGGATAGTATCAAAAGGGACATCTGGTTTTTCCCAAGAGTGAATTGGCTGGAAAGGGGCCCTGGGTACCTTCTTCTGAGATAAACACACTAAGCAGTGTTCTATGTATTTCCTAGCGAAACCCCATATACCAGGAAACCAAAAGTGCTTGGTAATCAATGCAACAGTCTTATCAAGGCTCTGATGCCCATGTTCATCATGGAAAATGCGAAGTAGGCTAAGCCTATGCCCTTTTGGTATGAAGCATAACAGCCTCGACGCCTCACCCGATGGTGCGTATTTTGCGTAAAGGAGATCATTCTTAACAAGATAACGGTTTGCGTCTAACTGCCCATCATTTAACTTTTGAATAAGACACTGAGTCTCTTCATCCGAAGCCTGCGCAATCTGTGCCCAATTCAGTGGCTTCTGAACCGTGCACACATTAACAGGATTACGGCTGAGGTAGTCAGCGTGAGCCAACAAAGCGCCCTTCCTATAGTTGAGCTCGAAGTCAAAATCCTGCAGGTATACCCACCACCGTGCCACCCTCGGAAGTAAGTCTTTCTTTCTTTGAGTCAGTTTTAAAGCATTGCAATCGGTGACCACGGTGAATCGTATACCTACAAGGTAGTGACGAAAGTGTTCTAAGGCTCTAACGACCGCGAGGGTTTCCAGCTCATACGAGTGGTACTTAGGCTCCGCACCATGTGTTAGTTTAGAGAAATAAGCGACCACTCGCTTATTGTTGCCCTCATGTACTTGAAACAGAACAGCCCCGTAACCTATCGAACTCGCGTCTGTATGTACTTCAGTCGGTAGCGACGGATCGTATATTGCTAGCACAGGCTCACTAGTAAGGTGGTCAACGATTTCTTTACGAGCTGACCGTTGCTCTTCACCCCAATTAAATTCTACCCCCTTACGTGTCAAGGCAGCAATACAAGCTGTTTTTTGTGCAAACCCAGGGATGTATTTCCTAAAATAGCTGGCCAGTCCCATAAACTGTCTGATTTGCTTGACGTTCTTTGGCTCAGCAGTCTCAGTCAACGCCTTAACCTTTTCTTGACTTGGTCTCACCTGTCCCTGACTAATCTGACGGCCTAGATATTCTATCTGCGTTGTAAGAAAAGAACATTTTCGCAAATTTATAGAAAATCCAGCTTTGGTTAGGACAGATAGTACTTGTTGTAACAGTTCGAATCCCCGATCCAAGGATCTAGATAGGATGAGCACATCGTCTATGTACACCAGGACTTCACCAGAGTCAATAAATTCGCGCAGGGTTTTCGAAATTATGCGCTGGTAGACTACGGGCGCATTGGCAAGCCCATACGGCATTTTTAAGTAGTGATAGTGAGCCTCTGACGTCACAAAACCCGTGAGATGCACAGAGTCCTTTTCAAGTGGGATCTGGTGAAATCCTGTTGCCATATCCAAGCTCGTAAAGAATTTACTTTGACCTAATCGATCTATGTGGTCATCGATCCTAGGAAGCGGGAATCGACACTTGACAGTAAGCTCATTCAATTTACGGTAGTCCACGCACATCCTATCCGAACCATCCTTCTTTTTTACGAGAAGTATAGGACTTGCGTACTCAGAATCTGACTCTTCTATAATCCCCTTGTCCAATAAGTCTTTTACAATGTCGCGGACTCTAAGGGTTTCAGCTTGAGACAGACGATAAGGCCGGTAATTTACTGGAGTGTCACTGTTCAATTTGATTGACATACTACCCGCCGTAACAGTTGATGTGGCAGTTCCTACGATGAGGTGATCGGAAAACTCGTCAACTATACTCAAAAGCCTATCCAAGTCCTCGCCAACTAGCGGCGTATTAATCGTGACCTTCGAATCAGATTGAACAGTCATCACTCTATCAGTGTCAACTACCTCCCTAGTAATGCTTTGAAGCTCACGAGTTCGGACATAACGGACACCTTCCCTATTGAGCACATCCGTACCTACAATAACGGGTGTGTTCATGTATTCAGAACCTACTACAAATAGGTCCACCTCTAACGTCAACCCATCAAACTCGATAGGCAAAGTCACACACGATGTACTTTCTATCTCCTGACTGCCTAATCCTTTTAGTACGCGAAATGTAGGTTTCATCATAGCGCCTGTAAAGTGCTTGACAAGGGACGAAGAGATAAGTGAAATGGTGGAACCACTATCAATTAGTACGTCAGTAGGTATTCCTTGAACAACCGCTACCACAACATCAATATTTCGCGATGACTCACCTTCACGACAAAAATTAACGTTATTTTTATTACGTGATTCCGCTTTTTGCTTCGCGTAACATGTTTCCACCTTATGACCAGGCTTTTTGCAGTAAGAACATACATCCTTCTTAGCTACGGTAGGCTCGACTTTTCGGCCCACACTGGGTACGTTACTAGAACTTTCACCTGACTCGGTCTTTGGCTTTTTAGGACAAGAGGACTGCTTATGCCCAGGAGTACCACAAATGAAGCACTTGTTGTCATGAAACTTACGCTTCCGAGAAGAGTTAACATCTACCTTACCTTTAGCAGACGAGTCCTGCTTTTGCGATGTTTTCGGTGGTGCAGGTTTCACATATATCGAGAAAAACTCGACCAAGCCGTTAGGTAGAAGGTTAGCGTTGGTGGCTGAAGCTCGAAGTTGTGGGTCGGTGATTCCTCGGATAACAATCGCAGAAATCAGTTCATCGCTTAGTCCTCGCACAACGCGTAAGCGAAGCAAGGAACGACGAACATAATCCGCGTACGTGGGATAATTGTCAGAATTAGTGTTCATAACCTCGAAAAGAATACCAGCAATGTCAGGTGTTTTAGGACACAAAGGTTTGAACTCCTTCTTAAAATTAGCCCACGTACGGTCATTCGTTACCCACTCACTTAACCATGTACGCGCCTCGCCCTTCAAACAATTGCCTACCCGCGAAAGGCATTCGTGGGAATTCCAATTGTTGACAGCACACGCACGGTCCACTTCGGCACACCAATCGTCGATATTGTGAAGGGTAGGATCGAAATTAGAAATATAGTAAGCTTGGCTTGACCTTACCGTGTTTCCAATGGAACGAAACGCATCAATAATGCAATCCGTGAGTGTCGGCGGCGTCGCGACCAACGATGACGCATCCACTCCACTAGCGTCTCGACCTAGATCGGAGAGCACCTTATCACTACGAACTTCACTACGCGGCGGTGATGCGACGATGGGCAGCCGGTCAGACACACGCGTCACTGGAACTGATCGCAACGGCGATGGTGACGCGGCACGCCTAGGAACAGCGGCCAGCGAATCTTTTTGCACTTGCGGTATCAACTGACGCCGCGGCGGCGGCGATGTCCGTGGGGTACCGCAGGACAAAGGCGGTGTGCGTCGCTCGCGAGACCGGGCAGGTCGCGCAGCAGACCGCTCCTCCAATGCAGTTAACCTCTCCAGCATCGCCTCCATCGTGCGCCTAAGCCCACCCTCAGGAGTACGGTCTCGATACCTATCGCGTCGGTGTCGCTCTCGACTATCAGATTGTCGTGAGCGACGTCGATCACGACCGGACATCTCGCTTGTTTTTGAATGTTCCCAAAAAAAACAAAGAGCGTGATAACTACGCGAATCCCACTTCTGATTTTAGATCTTAGATCAGATTAGATTTTTTTAAAAAGAAAATAACGGTTACAAACACAAAAACATTTACTTTTAAATTTTACGAAAAACAAACGAAATCAACCGGCAAACAAACCGACAAGCAATAGGGCACTGTGATGTGACGAGGTGTTGACTCCACGAAGGCGCGCAGGAAAATGAGAGCGAGCGTTGGTTTGCGCCGACTTTTATACTGTTGCCTTGTTTTCGCTTTCCAGTCTTCCAACATTATTTTATAGACAGAACATAAGTAGGAATACATTTTAGAACAAGGAAAAAAAAAGTGTACTTAGGTCCGTCTACAAAATTGGCTCTGACTCAGCTTGAGTTGAATGAATTAACTAGGCACTCTGTATTATATATATATATATAAATACCAACTTGGGCACTAAGTTGATCCAGCCCATTTGTCGTGCATTCCTGACTCCACCTTTTCCCCCTTATAACTCGACTCCGGTTGCATAGATCTTGACTGGAGTGGCAACAGCGCAAATTTGAGGGCGACGTTGCCAAACGTATTCATCGAGAAAGTGATGTACTCGACATTTTTTTCGTAACGGTCTCGAACTTAATCGACTCCGTAACGGCCAGAATTCTGAAACGCTCTAACACTTGTTGGCTCTGTTTAAATGCCAAATCCTAAGTCGTATGTTGATCTGATCGATTTATATTATCAAAATTAGAGCTTTGTTTGATCCTATAAAACGAAACTGTATATTTAGTAACGTAGATATATTTTTTGTACAAACTTCAGTATTTGTTGGCTCCATATATAACGACGCTTAAGAGGCTCAGTATTTGTTGGCTCCAAATATATCGACGCTTAAAAAGCTCAGTATTTGTTGACTCCGTATATATCGAGGCTTAAAAGATTCAGTATTTGTTGGCTCCGTATATGTCAATGCTTAAAGGGCGTAACCGGCATAAACCAAATTGTTCAAAAGAGCTGCAGAGAAGCAGAGAATTTTAAAAAGTAAATGCTTTCATTGGCACTTTCATTTACTTGATTGATTTGACATTGTTTTATGTGTTTTTGAGTCGCTAAGATCAATTGATTTTATTTTCCATTTGACACAATGGGGACATCTAGACAGAAAAAAACTAAGAGTACAGAAGACTAAGCTACATTTGATATCCTCATAAAAAACTAAAAAAAATCGAAAATAGGGCATTAGTCACATAACTGTAGAATAATTATTAATAGGTAAATAATTATATGTGACTATTCCCGTCTTTAAGACAAAAGGTAATGAAGCATAAGAAACAGTGCTTAGCAAATACATCTTGAGGATGTTAGACATAAGCGACGCCGTAAATTTGCTTGCCCAGTGACCACGCTGATTATGGGCATTATCCCCCAAAGGCTAGTGCTAAGAATCCCCGCGATACGTCAGGCTACCCTGCATAACTCAAAAAACTGGCCCTTGCGACGTTTATAGGACGAAGTCTGAGGCTTGACCATTAGGGTGTCCCGTAGAAACTTTTTTTTTTATTTCCGTAACGTAAGACCACTCGAAAGTTGTGAAATCGTACGTAGATTACGAATAAAATTAAAAAAAAATCTACTAAATGGTCTTGAGGCCTCTACCGGCCTTCAAAGTTTTCAAAAAACTACATTTTTACGTTGATTTTTGACTCTTTATAATTTAAAATCCTAAAAAAAGAATTAATATTTTATTATATTTTGGTGTAGTACCTGAACGGATCTTCAATTTGCGTGTTTAGAAATGTTACCAGCAGCTTTGTATTTGTTAGGGTTACCCTCAACTCCACCTCCAATTACCCTCAATTTTCAGGTTTTTACAATTTTATTGTTTACTTGATTTGCGAGTGTTTTTTTTTCCATCTAGAGTAAATTTTATGCCATAAAGGTACAGTTTTGATTACGATAGTGTCAAAAGTGGATAAAAGTGACTTTTAAACAATGAGTTCAAGCCGAAGTGAAACTACATGTTCTATTTTTGGACCATACAAAGAATTTGATCATCTGCAGCTACCAACTGTTAAGAGCGTCATAAGGTGTATTTTATACGTAAAGAACGACCTGCAAATTCAATATAATGGAAAGGATCCATCCAATTCAGATATTATATTCAATTTGTTTATGAGGAGAACAACAAAATTTGGACAAAAGCTTCAATTCCAATTGTTACTAAGTCACGAGTTTTACAATTGCTTAAAGCCTATTTTGAAAGTTTTAAGGTTGTTATAAAAAGCATTTACTTACTTCGATGTTCGAAAAGACAAGACAAATAAAAGGTTTAAGGTTCTTATAAAAAGCATTTAGGTACTTCGATGTTCGAAAAGACAAATGAGAAGATAGGGGATCATTACCATCATCGCAAAGAAGTTTTAGACCGAGAGACCGTTGCAATGGTGTTTTTGTATGCTTCATGCCAATGAGTTCCCCTACTTAATTTATTCATAACCTTAGATGGTAAGACTTCGGGCCCTAGAGAATATTCTGGACCTATTGAAAAAGAGTTATCTCTGTGCGAAAATGGACCCACGGTGACTTTTTGTGCAGTGGCAGGTAATTTGCCTGATTTGCCGAAAAATGTGCGATTTGGTGACTAATCAAACACAAGGAAGGCATCTTATAAAGACGGGGCTAAGCATTTATATCAACTGATTATGTTCTCTTAATTCTTACCCGAGAACCTCAAAACTGTAGTAGATTCTGTAATCGCAAGAAACGCATCTGCGCTAAACGCTTTTGCGCATCCAGAGAATAAACTTGTCACCATGATTTTTGATGAAAGAGACCACATTCGGGAGCTAGGATTGCGTAAAATAATTAAAGCTAGAGAAGCTGAAATAAACTTTCATGCCAATGATTACACTGAAATGATTATGTGGCAAGAATGTATCAAGTAACCGCACCGCCGCCGACCGCGCCGGTTATTCGACACATTTCAACTGAGGATCTTTGAAAAATGACAGTGGATAAAAATTTGCGGATTGAAGACTTTCCTTGCCACACTCAATTTGTTGAGAGGTGGGTGAAGTTAGTGACAGAGGCCTCACAAAGCGTAACAGACGCTAAATCGAGAGATGGACTTATAAGAGCCCGGATGCAATCTAGGGCAGAAATGCCAAATTTTAGTCACAAAAATAAGTTAAGATTTTAGTATTTTCTGGGTGACTTTAAAGTATATTTTGTTTTTTTTTTCGTTGTTTATACTTTGTTTTATCTTTTAAATCCATTAAACACATTCTAAATTATATTTTTGTTTTATTTTAGACTCAAGATGTAGGTCACTAAAATCTTGAAATTTACAAAACTTCAAAGAGCGGTAGAGGCCTCAAGACGGGGAGTAATTTTAGTTTTTTTACCAGTTTCATAATCTACGTGAAATAACGCAACTTTCGATAACTCTTACGTTCCTGTAACTTGAAAAAAAAATATTCCCATACATCGACGGGACACCCTATTGACCATCATCTAGCGCAGTTGGAAGTGGAGTTAGAGAACATTAAATGGCATGTTCTGGAATTATGTGAAGGCCGCATAGAGGGGGAGAAACCCTAGACTCGGGCCATCTTCTCTACTTTCTCGAGGTTGATAAGACATCCGGGTGGCGAAGGATTCCTCGTTAATATGACCCTCGCTAACAACGTTCAAGAAATCTACAATGTGTCGAACAGGGTAGCATGAAGGTAATGGTCGACGCACCGACCTCGGCACACTCGGATGATGAAGTAGAGGGTATGTATGAAGACACATCCAAAGCCTTACAAAACACCCCTAAGGCTCACTTCAACGTTGTTATGGGGGACTTCAACGGCAAGGTGGAAATCCGGACTGGCAACGAATCCCGATTAGGCCCGCATGGTTATGGAGTTAGGAATCACAGGGGGCAAATGCTTGTCAACTTCCTTAAGAAAGAGGGGCTATTTTGAATGAACACTTCCTTTAAGAAACAGCCCCAAAGGAAGTGGCCAAGGCGAAGCCTCGACACTGTGACTAAAAATGAGATCGACTTCATCATGACGGATAGCAAGCACATATTCAGAGATGTCTCAGTGATCAACAGGTTCAATACCGGATCTGATCACAGACTGCTCCGAGGCTCTCTGAATATCAACTTAAAGCTTGAAAGAAACCGTCTGATGAAGTTCCACGCTCCGACCTAACCCAATCCAAATCATGGCGGGCACCGAGAAGATCCAGCAGCTTCTCGGGAATAGATTCGCTGCCTTGGATTCCACTGATCACACTGACGAGACCCTACACAATCTGGTCAAAACCGAGGGTCCAAAGTATTCACTCAGCAGCTTGGCAGGAGCCACCTGACGAAGCTTAAAACGCACGATGGGAGGACCGTTTTGTCGAAGCTGGAGATACCCGCCGAGATAGAGGATTTCTATGGCCGATTATACGCTGCACACGCCCTTCACTCCCAACGAGTCAACCACGATTCAAGAGCCGCCCTGACACGCCACTATACCGACGAACTGCCAGACATCAGTCAAGACGAGATTGTGCTAGCTCTGAGGCAGCTTAGAAATGGAAAAGCCCCCGGTGAAGACGGCATAACATCAGAGCTTTTGAAAGCCGGAGGAACCCCTGTTATACAGGAACTACAGAAACTCTTCAACGCCGTCCTCCACTGTGGGAGCACTCCAAAGGCGTGGAGCGGGAGTTTGGTGGTGCTTTTTTAGAAGGCAGATAAAACCCTCCTTAAAAACTACAGACCCATCTCACTCCTGAGCCACGTCTATAAGCTGTGTTCTCACGAGTGATCACGAACCGTCTCGCCAGGAGACTCAACGAGTTCAAGCCACCGGAACAGGCCGGGTTTCGCGGAGGATATGACACCATAGACCACATACACACAGTGAGGCAGATTATTCAAAAGTCCGAAGAGTATAATCAGCCCCTGTGTCTGGCCTTTGTAGACTATGAGAAGGCTTTGACTCTCTCGAAACCTGGGCTGTTCTGGAATCCTTACAGCGATGCCAAGTAGACTATCGTTATATCGAGGTGCCGAGATGTCTCTATGACGTCGCAACCATGAGTGTCCAAGTACAGGACCAGCAGTCCAAACCCATCCGACTTCGCAGAGGAGTGAGATGGGGGATGTTATTTTCCCGAAACTGTTCACAAGCGCGTTGGAAAATATGTTGACACCCTCTGGAAATTGTTTCCGAGTACACAACCTTGGACAAATTCTGCAGTTGGAAAGAGGAGTATCCAGCTAGGCTGGGCAGCGTTTGGAAAACTACGTCGAGTCTTCTCGTCATCCATACCGCAATGCTTGAAAACGAAAGTTTTCAATCAGTGCGTCCTACCCGTCATGACCTACGGAGCTGAGACGTGGACACTGACGATAGGGCTGGTCCACCAGTTTAAAGTCGCTCAGTGAGCTATGGAAAGAGCTATGCTCGGAGTCTCTGTGACGGATAGAATTCGTAACGAATACATCCGACAGAGAACCGAAGTTATCAACATAGCTCAAAAAATTAGCAAGGTGAAGTGGCAGTGGGCCGGCCATATTTCGCGAAGAACCAATTGGAGACCGTGACTCGGCAAACGTAGTGTTAGACGCCCTCCGGCCAGGTGGGATGACGATCTGCGAAAGACTGCAGGCAGATGCTGGATGCGTCAAGCTGGGGAAAGACAGGGCGCTATGGTGCTCATTGGGGGAGGCCTATGTCCAGCAGTGGACTAGTATAGGCTGGTGATGATAGTCTTAATGGCAGAGTCGCTGTAAGAGCGGAATGAACCAGATGCTGGATGGCCTAGCTTCTAGACCTATGCCTGGCGACGCATAGGTGTGGGCATGAATTTGAATAAAACTAATCAATGGTCTCACTAATTCCGGACCGGTCGTCGTACATGGCCAGATTGGCCAGTGGCTACCCTCCTGATTTTTTTCCGTGTACATACCTTGGCCAAATTCTGCAGTTTGGTAAAAACAATTTTAAGAAGGAGGCTAAGAGGAGGATACAGCTAGGCTAAGTGTTTGGGAAACTGCGTCGAGTATTCTCGTTTCCATACCGTAATGCTTGAAAACTAAAGTTTTCAATCAGTGCGTCCTACCCGACATGACCTACGGAGCTGAGACGTGGACACTCACGATAATAGTCCACCAGTCCAAAGTCGCTCAGCGAGCTATGGAAAGAGCTATGCTCAGAGTCTCTGAAGGATAGGATTCGTAACGAATACATCCGACAGACAACCAAAGTTATCGGAATAGCTTAAAGAATTTGCAAGCTGAAGTGGCATACATTTGACCCTAGGCCGGAATCGAATCCGCAATCATAGCAGGCGGACCTTCGTCACCCGCCATGCCACATCCATCGTCGATGATAGGGAGTGTTCTAGTCAAAAACATGTGTATTTATTTATTGCTAACTTAATAACTGAGCCATGCTGTCGCGGCCTAAAAAAAATTGTATCGCTCTTATGCTTCCTGAAGGTATTGTAGAAAGTGACTACGAACACTAACTGACTTATAACATAAATAAGTTGTTGGTGCATTTGAACACCCTTTTAAATTTCCTTTGAAATTTTGAAAAATCGGAACGTAGATCCGCACTTTAGTTGTTCTGCTTGGAATTTATCAAACAAACCTGCAAGAACCAAATCTTCTAGAGATGTTTTATAATTACATCAACAGAGAATCTAACTGATCAGATTTAGGTAAAACAAAAGGCTCAGAGCGCAAGCAACCAATGGTTGAGCGCGGTGGGCTCTGATTGGCTCATTTGAATCGGATCAACTTGTGCTAAAACGCAAAAAGGTGGATTTGTATAAAAAACACGTAATTATTATTATTACTGGTGGTGGCACTTGTGGCTCCGTTCGGATCCACATGCTCACGGTGATGCGGCATTGGATCAACAAATACCACCCGGATCAACAAGTGAAAACGGATCAAATAATAACTACCTATATGGCACGTCTGATCAACTAAGTGCCCATGGCTATATCTATATATATATATATATATATATATATATATATATATTGTAGGTACTTAAAAATATATATGTAGGTCTTTCATTTATAGTCCAATGCCTAAAATCCTCTCATTTCCCGGAAACTGAACTGAGCGGATGAAATAAAAAATCATAGATACAGTCTCTTCCTGAAAAGACTTCCACAAATAAAAATCACAAATCTTGGCGACGTTCATCAGTACCCACCTACTATGCAATGTTATCAGTTTTATAACATTCAGCACAAATGCTAAAATGAAACTTGGCTGGTCTAAAAGTATTTTATCTTTGGGCTGTGGGCCAATACAAACGCTCGCAAGTCAAGTGTCGAATAACACACAAAACAAAACACACGAGAATTTGGCACCTAGCGTGGTACTTACATTCCTATTCTTGTGGTCTGCTCAAGAGTATTTTATTCCCAAGAAAACATGGGTATAATATGTAGGCGAAACATAAACAAATCGAAAAAAACGAAACGTAAACTTTCGAAATGTAAACTTTTTTGTAAAAAAATAAAAATAAAGAAGAAATAGTTACGCTTGAATTTATAAAATGAATTGCGTAAAATAATAATTATTAAATCCATCTCGTAGCGGCGTTATTGCACAATCTTAAATTAGAAAAGAAGAAAGATACTTCTTTGGACTGAGTTAAAGTTTATTTATTTATTTATTTTGGGCAACCAACTAGACTTTACACAAGGAATACAAATTATAAAACAAAATACTTAAAACTAGTGCTCTCTAAATTACAGGTTAGCCACAACATGCGTGAATAGGAAGGTAACTCAACTAAACATCTTATTATGGTAAAGTAAACTTAAGGTAACATAAATGTCATATTTAATTATAATATGTTTAATACAATTTTTGTAATTAGATACGCGTAGGATATCTACGTGGACAGTAGGTTATAGGTAAGTTACAAAAATATATAATATAAGTAAAGAATGGATGTGACTAGGTATTAGATAGGTGGTATCGAGAGAGATATAGAGTAAGTTTAAAAGATCAAGATCGTCATTATATCAGATAGTATAGATATAAGAGATTTGTGAAATTTGCTCTAGGTTCAAAGTTAGTAGAAAGTGTGCAGCTATAATTGTTTGAAAAAAGTTATTTCGCTCCTGCCTATACCTTGTGGCACAATCAGAGCCAGCATGGTGCCGGGTGGCCGACCATATTGGATTACCGTTGACGAAACCCGCTGACGCGATGGCGACGTGGCGGATCCGTCACGAGCTTCCGCCGACGACACATATTCTCGAAAATAGTGTTTTTTCGGCATTTTTATTGCCGTAGCCGGGGTGTTTGTTTCGTTTTTAACAGATGTGGTTTACCATGAACAGATTAGGATTTATTACTCTTTTTAAGCGCTGGAGGAATTTGGGGATTTTTTGTAAGCTAACATAAAATTAGGTGCAAGATTTGGTTCGTAATGTTTTTAGACATTAGTTCGTAATGTTTATAGACATTAGTTAACAGTCTTTTTATTAGGTACACACACAAACAGCACAGGAAGAGTAACAATATAATAGTTATTAAAGGTATACGCGTGCCCGGCGTGGGGATTATGGGCTTGCATGCCCCCCATGGAATAAAAACTAATAGGGCGCTTATCAGGGTTAGGCCTGTGTCCAGAAGTGGAACAATACAGGCTGTTCAGGTGAGCCTGATATTTTCCTGACCAATATCACTATGCCACCTGAATTTCAATTTCTAAACCCATCAATTCGTATAATTATTTTCCAATATTGAAACTTCCAACCGGAAAGTATTTACGGTCGGCTTCAGCGGCAGATGGCGGATATTCAAAACTGTACTCTTTAATATCAGGTGACTGAAATGGAACATGGCCTTATGAAAAAATAACGGACTTTTGCTTTTTGGAGCCATATTGTCGTGAGATTATTGGCAGGTAGACAGAACAAAGAAAGGTGTAGACCTACGTCTTATTTATTATTCGTTTGTTAAAATTATACGTATACTTTAGTAAGGTATACCTACATACCGCTATAGCCACACATTATATTATATCAGTCATACCTAACACTTATCTAAGTAAGTAAGAGTCTCAGATTGCTTACAATAACTTATAATAATCTATTCATTTATTTCTAATCTATTGTCATTGTATACCTACCAGCTAAGTTATGGAATGAAAATGTGTAAAATGTAATAAATGTATCCAGTTAATGACTTACCTAGTATAAAATATATGTTATTAGAATGGTGAATAAATAAAAATCTAAAAAAAAACGAAATAGTGTAGGTACCTAAATTTTATAAATAAAATAAAAAATAAAAAAACATTAAAGCTCAGCTAGATAGGGCGGGCTAGCTAGATTATTTTGTGTGGATTTTTCAGCATTTTTTATTTATTAGATGTGCACATGATGCTGGTTGATGGATTACATAAATGTTGCAACGGAGATTTGGTAAAACTTAGCTTTTATAGCAATATTTTTATATTACAGCGGTGTTTTGTATAAAATAAAAAAAATGCTGTCACTTATATCATTTTGAATCATTTGAATCATTTATTAACTTGTTTACATGTTGTTATGTTACATAGGCCTAAGCAGTTAAGTAATAGTCTCAAACATGTACCCCGTTAGGGTGCATGTACCTACAATCGAGCCCATGTACAATCCAATGGTCCTACCCACGGTTGTAGGGTAAAGATCACTCTTGCCTGAGCGCTAAGACTGCCTACTGTCACAAATATTCAAATATAGACTATGTTTGTAAAATTATTAAAAGTTGAGTGTGTAATATAGAATTTTCATACAGGTACACATATGAATTTCAATCATAATCAAGATATTTTCCTCCGTTTTTTATCGGTTACATTGTGAAGTGTGAAGAATCAGTACTTGGTTGGATGTTACTGTTGGCAATAAGGCTCAATCGCATCAAACATGCAACCGTTTCGCACCAAAATGCGAATATCCATTTTCACCTGCAATTTCACCGCACTCGAGCGGCATGATGACGTTTTCCCGCGCTTAGGTAATTCAATATGGCGGCCGGTGGAGCGCCTGACACGCCCGCGGCGGGACATAACCTCAAAATCACATCAGCTCATACAGATTACCGGAAAATTAACCTGCCGCTGCTAAATTATAAGCTCTCCGTGTTTTGGTCTGGGTATGGTTTTAGGACTGGAATGGATAGACGAAATTAACAAATCAGCTGGCAAAGACTAGCTAATCGCAGCGCAAGACAGGAAAGCATGGAGTAAAATCTAGGAGGCCTTCACTTGAGGTCCTTAATATACTCAGATATAAATTGAAATCTTATCTTTTTTTATATATAAGTTAAGTGTTTAATATATAATTAAATTCAAAATAAATTTTGTTAAATGTTCTGGTTAGGAACGATATTTTCGAGTTTAAATTAAATAGGTAGGTTGTTTCTTTTGATGCTCAGGTATGAAGTATTTCACTTGATGTTAATGGTCTAGGTTGGGTACATAGATATAAGTAAAATTCTATAGATATGGTACGTTCTCCCAGTGTCAACTTGATAGAATGAGAACGCATCCGAATTAGTTTTTAGTTCGGTTTCCACCCCTCTGGTGGCGACCTTGTCCTTCCTTCTTACTTACGTCCGCTCTCGATGTGTGTGCATTTGCTCGTATTCATTTTCTATAATAAAACTCAGTTCTCTAATTACAAAACGCTCTTTATTTGCCTAAAACCTACACAACTCAACTAAATTTGTTCAGTTCGAGGCCATATATTATATTATATATGGGCCTTATTATGAGCTTTCCATTTCCGAGAAACGAGTAGGTACCCAATCTTCCAAATTTTACCAGCATCGACGGTTGGGTAGGTAGGTACCTTTCTCTCTGAGCTAAGATTTCCCTTTCCTTTCGGATGTTAGTGGCTTAACAGGCTAAATATTAACTTTATTTCCTCACCTAAGAGCCATATAGGTTGCTGTGAAGCTTACGAAGCCCACTAACTCAATTACAGCTTCCATAGCTAACCACTAGTAGGTACCTCCATTATGAAGGGTCGAGTTTCATAAATGGAGCACAAAGGCAATATCAATATTTTCCGCAAATAACAACCAACACGAAACTTTAGTAGATCAATTTATTAACCCCTACCAATTAGGCCAGGAAGGCAGAAGAACTAATCAACCCCACAAAATACCATGTTCCAATAACCCGGGTGCAGCGTTGGGTCGATTGTACCCACAAATTGGTTCTCGTTAACATTCGGACGCGATTTCCGAATTTGTTGGCCCTTAATAAGACCGAAGGAGAAGTTGAGTTCGGAATGACCGGACACGCCTCAATTAGCGTTCGGAGATGCGAATTATTTGGATGCGAAATGACGTGGCCTGCTGGCTCTACATTTACCAGAAATTCGTTGTGATGGCTTTGCAGGAATTTCCGAATGCATCAGCATATTGCGATTTTGTCCAAATAGTTTAATAGTTGACGAATTGGGACTGAGATAAACAGTTTGGTCATTCGTTATTGATCTTACGATCGTTTAAGCGCTATGGACTTTTCGGCATTTTATAAGTATTGCTTTTATTGTTCTGTGAAATGATTTATTAATAACTACTCGTAGCTTCTTCCTGTCGCTTCGAACGCGTTTTCCCGAGATAAGCCATTTTTATTCCAGGTCTAGACCTCCATTTGTGTTAAAATTCAGCCTGATTCGTTCAGTTGTTTTGGCGTGACTAAAAAACATCCTCACTTTCGCATATATAATTCAGTGTTCTTAGCTTCTTAAAAAAAATGTTGTAATGTTTATTGTCTTAAGAACTTTGATGAAACTTTGCGTTTGGCATATTACTGATACCGGTTTGACCGGTTTTTTTGTACAAATGAGAAATTGGTTTGTATTTTGTATTTTTTTTTACACCGTAGGTACACTTATGTTACACTTGATGTCGTTATTTAATCTAGGTACTATGTTTATAATAAAATACACACACTTGGCTTTACAAAACACCATAGGGTACAAAGGGAAAAGAGGGACAGACAGACATAAATTAATTAGAAATTAAAAACTTACATAATTGAGAGGTCAGTCTAGTCTAGTTATACAAAACAAATAAATTAATAAAATAAAGTAAAAGGTACTTATGTCAAAGTATGCTGCTGTAAAAAGGCATTGTCAAACTGTATTAAAATAATGTACAAAATTACATAATAATGTCATAAAATAATTTAGATTAAATTAACATGTACTTACATAAATATAGCTGCTGTATAGGGACATTGTCAAATAAACTAAAACAAAAATATAAGAGCATAAAAAATCTATTATAAAGGTAAGCATTCATTTAGTTAGTCAATTAACTGATTAATAAAGCTAAAAACTTCAACCCGCCTACGTAAAAGTTGAAAAGATGCACGGGCATATTTACTAACGTTGGAATTTTCAACTTTCCCTCTTAGATCCGTTCAGTTATCTCGTCCAACCCCTGATTTTCAGATCACGATCAGAGTCACTGAGCCTATAACCACTGGCATGCCGAGTCGAATCAAACAATACTAAGTATACAATATAAATGGGAACATAAAATCGGCTACACCCTACATACAAACATAGGGTGTCAACCTCTTAACCCTCCTTCGTTGGTAGTTGGGTAAAACTGCAAAAACCAAGGTATTGGAAGATCCAACATTCTCAAAGCTCCATGTTCCAGCAATGAGCAGGCAGCAACCGTCAAGACAAGTTGTATCCAAACTTTCAAGTACTACCTAAAGCTCCGACTCGACTATCGTTTGCTCGTCTATTTATTCAGTTTACTCTTTCTATTTTTCTTCCGGCATGCTTTCGTCAGTTTCAGAGTCTAAACTTTATGTTAGTTTCCTAGTTTTATTGCCGGGATACTTCACTTGCAAGCAACTCCTTAGGCATGATAAAATCTTATGTCGGAAAATTTGCCTACGGTCGAACGGTTTTATTATTCCTTGTTGAAGACATTTTTAAATACTTTTGCACGAATTTTTATGTCACTGATTTATTTTGATAGGATTGAAAGGAGCCCTGTTTTATTCGAGCCCCAGAACTACCTGTATGCAACATTTTAGCTGGATCCGTTGAGTAGTTTTGGCTTGAAGAGGTAACAAACACCCATCCATCCAAACTTTTGCATTTATAATATTAGTCAGATTTAATGACTATAACGTCTGGAAGTTTAATGACTATTGTCTGGAAATTTGGAATTTAAATTAGTTTGTACAATTGAGTAAGATTTGAAAGTAAAATTGCATGAATTCGGAGTGATTTAAGTATCCAGGGGCCAAATTCCGCCTATTAATCGCATTACCATGACAATGGTATACGATGGTATGGTATCAATGGGAATCACCCTTGGCAGGGATAGACTGATTGATTAGTTTCAACCTTGATTCCTTTGACACTCTCTCTCCATCTTTAGTTTCTTTCATCAAAGGTAAAATGCCAAAATGTGTCATTCTGAGACACCATTCTCCTAGTAAAGTGATACATTTTGTTGAATAAGTGCCCTGTACGAGTGGGTGCGATCATGTGAAATCCAAGAAGTTTGACGAGTTTAACTTTATCTAAGTAGGACAACATTAAGTAGAATGACTTTACGATTTAATGGATTTTAAGAACTTCTGACTTTGACTTTATCTGAATAAACTAAAGCAATTGATTCTCTTTAAGGTCGACCACACCCCTACTTAAACTGTCGAACCTATCAATTCCAATTACAACAATACAAAAGCTCTTCGTTAAACAAACATTCAATTACCGGGAAGCAGGTTCCAACCAGGGTAGGTATGGCCAGGGGCTGTGTCGATGCATAAATTATACAATTGCCGGATCCATATCACCCCGGGGGGAGCGATATATTTCAATAAAATACCGGGTATTTATCCGTTTTTCCTGTTCCATGCAAATGGAAGGCCAAGGTCGAGCTTGAATGATTGCTAGAAAATTTATTAAAAACCCTTACTTAGTAACAAACTACTACCACAAATGGCCGTGACGTGACCTGCCTTTGGCCTACACTGAAAACCAGCGCTGAGTACAAGCTGAGCTGTACACAAGGTCTACCCAGCACAATGCTGAGTGTGGGCCATATTTGCCTGCTACGCACAAAAATTTGTATGAGTTAAGAATTAATTTAGTGAAGTTAAATATAGTGTTGTGTAGTTTTTTTGGTAAATAAAATTATTTTCTTTCTTTCTTTCTTTCTTTCTTTCTTTCTTTCTTTCTTTCTTTCTTTCTTTCTTTCTTTCTTTCTTTCTTTCTTTCAAGTACCATTGTCTTGAAGTCACCTATTATCGACGAAACCATTTGATTCAATTTAAAAATTCTATAACCACAAAGTTTTTAATAGTTATCATGTGCCGTCAAATAAATTCGAACCGTAACGTCTCGTTTTTCCAATAATGAAAGGTTGCAGTGCGTTTGCCATGGTTTTGTTTTCAAGGTACCTACCTACCTGGTGTTATAACCTATGGAGTAACATCACTTAATTTACGGTTTAACTTATAAAGGTCATTCAGAAATAACGTCACAACCACAGATCACAGAAACTAAGGTCACAACCATTCCCTGTATTTACTTACACCCTCTAATCTTATCTCTAATTTTAATTCTGATTATGGGAACTAAGATCTACACTAAGAACTAAGATTTGCACGGACATCTTCCATAGGAGTATATTGTGCATTATCCCTGTCCTGCTGTCATATGAAGTAGCGGAGCAGGACTTTTGACTTACTTCACTCCTTACCTAATCTAGGTGAATGTGTCATCTTCCCTGCGTGTTAGGCGCTGGGAAGATGACACATTCACAAGTCACTTAGAGCTAGGCCACAAAGAATATCTTGGAGGCATGTAAGTACACAAATAAAGGTTCTTACAACTAAGAGATAAGACTAAACTTGAACAATCATTTCACCCTTTGTAGCGCAGCGTGTGGTGCTAGCTTAGAAAACTGTTTGGCTTAGAATTTGCACCACCACATATCTTCCCGTGGGTGTCGTAAGAGGCGACTAAGGGATATCCACCGGGGGCGGGCAGCAGCGCCCCCTGCAGAACAGTTCTATCTTCGAACTGCGATTCCTAACCCACTTGTCCAGCGTGGAGATTATGGGCATTACCCCTCATTAGATAAACGCCAACAAGGCGCTTATCAGGGGGAGGCCTCTGTCCAGCAGTGGATCAGTACAGGCTGTTGAGGTTGAGGCTACAACGGGATATTTACCATGATTTGAGTTTCGATCTCTCCAATATTTTGGCACTGTTTCATGCGCCATGAACTCCAGCAATGTCCAGCAATATTTATTTATCATTTATGTATTATTGCGTACTAAAAATGGCTTCTGTTTTTAGGCTGGTAAAATAACCTTGAAATAACCAGCCAACATCTTACGAATCCCCTTTTATCAATTTGATGCCCATTCCATGTCATGGATCGCTTCCCTATTCCCATTGTATCGTAATATTAACCATTTCCCTACTTTCAGTCGCTTTATATCTTCTAATAGCAAAAAACTTGGCTAGAACTTTCTCCAAATGAAGTTACAAATGGCTTGGCGATACAATAGCTTAATCAAAGCGCGTTAAGATAAGGAAAACAAAGACCCTTCCGGGAGTGGTACAAATCAAGAGAGGGACTGGTTAAGACCGAATTAGTCTTATTTGTTTTGAATAATAATGTGATATTAATGAATCTCTGTACTTAAACGTATTGACAAAGATCTCCAAAATACTACCTTAGTTGTTTGTGTGTGACTAACTGAAATAAAGCTGAAAAAGTCGAAAAAAAAGTTTCCATTAGCGTTCTACAAGTTAAACAACTATTTACTTGTGGAACTACTTGTTAAAGTAGCTTTGTCTGGCTAATTTTATGTCATGCCGTTGTTAATAAAATAAATTTAGAATGTATTGATTGGCATTGTGTTGATTTCAGTATTAGCTCTATTCTAGTATCCAACGGACAAAATGAATCGGAGTTTGTAAGAGCATGTGTTTGTAGAAAATAGTTTACAATGTGCGCATAATTACTATTTTTTTATTCGTTTTAAAGGTAGGTTCGTGTAAATCATAGATATTATCTATGATTTACACGAACTCCGGATCTGTAATTTTTAGGTACGTTCACGAGTAGCGGGGAATAAAGAAATAATCGTCTACAAACTAAGGTCTACGAGCCTTCAATCTAGGTCTACGCTGCTACGAACTTTAAACCGGAACCTTTGTGGTTTAAAGTTCGTAGCAAAAAATACACACAAACTCCGATTCATTTTGTCCGTCTACTAAACTATTTCTACGAGCTTACGATCTAGCTCTACGCTGCTACGAACTTTGAACCACAAGTCTACGAAACTAGTTCTACGAACCTACAATTTAGGTCTACGCTGCTACGAACTCTGCCCCACAAGTCTACGAAACTAGGTCTACGAGTCTGCGAACTCGGTATAGCTTCTTCGACTAAAAATTTTACCGATCAACAACTTTTTCCAATGTCAAGCCAAGCCAAGTCTCAAGTCAAAGTGTATAGAAAAGCAACTCACTCCTTCAGCCTATCAGCTTCAAACTCGCACCAACTTTTTGAGTTCCACAAACGCGGTAATAAAAAGCGACAGCACAAAATGATTTATTGTCTAACTAGATAAAGCGAGTGCCAAGTTTAGTCGGCTCCAGATAAGACGATAATAATAGATTTGTACTTTTGTTAAGACATGACAGCTAGCAAAAACATCAGCTGAATTTGAACCACAAAGCTATTGTTGAGGGTTTTAGAGGAGCGCGGCTAAGAAATGAATGAGACCGAACTTAAGATGGATCTAGAAGGGTGGTGTGAGGAGCAGAACGAAAATAAGTTGCCAAGTTTTTTCTCTTCACAAAAATTCTAAACGCACACCAGTTTGGACGAGATTCATGCTTTGAGTTGACGAACGACTCAGTTAAACACTATTTTGGTAAGTATTTAAACTGTTATGATATAAAAAAATATTAACAAAGAAAATTACTATTAATAAATTGAAACGAATTCAAAATTGTATTAACATTTGAAACAGTTCAGCTAACTGCAGACTGGTGCAAACTATCTAGAGGTAGTTCAACTGATACATTTATCAATATAAATAAATAAATAAATAAATAAATAAATAATGTTGGACAAATTCACACAGCATTATCTAGCCCCAAGCTAAGCAGAGCTTGTGTTATGGGTACTAGATAACTGATATACATAATACAATACACTACATAGATAGATATTTTTATTATACATAGAAAACATCCAGAACGCCCTGAACAAATATCTGCAGATCGTACAAATATTTGTCCCGAGGCGGGAATCGAACCCGCAACCTCCTGCGTCGCAGGCGGACCATCGCCCACCGCGCCACAGAGGTCGTCGCAGGCGGACCATCGCCCACAATATCAATCTTAGTTGTTAGTTGAAAATGTACTAGCCCTCGAATAATCAAACACAACTCAGATTTAAGCTCGTCAAAGTCAATATTTTGACAGTTTTTATAAAAATATGTCGAAAATTCGTCTCTATGTCCGCGGTAACTTAACTGACCTTACCAGACGGCATTCGCTATAATAATAATAATAATAATAATCATTTATTTCAGACAACATAAGATAAGTACAAAGTAACTTAACTAGGGCCCATAATTATGATAAATACCTTAGAGACTAACAGACATACTTGTAAAAATAAATACTTAATAAAGAATCGTGTCATTGGCAATGGGTCAATGACGAGCGCGCGGTGTCGCGTATCAGTCTTCCACGGAACTTCCTGAACACGACACCCTTCGGCCAAAATCCGCTATCCAAGAACATTGAAAGTCGATCCGTCGGCCCTCGCACCATATATGAAGCGAAGTTCACATTACGGCGCGTCTCCAACTTTTCGACTCTCAAACTGAAGCCGGATTTTTGTCGCAGGTACTTTTCCACATCCTCGATTGTTACGGCGTAATGGACGCGTGACACGTAGAGTTGCGTGGTGGGTACTTCGGCACGTAGAGGGCATGGGTGCCCCGATGCGGTCGGTGCGGCAGTTCCGCACTGATTGCGACAAGCAGGTTTCCTCTTCTTCCGCTAAACAAATATAAAACCTTCCTTGTCGCATCGGTCCTTCGGCGGACCCGAAGGTGCAGCGGCACGGCTAGGTTCGCGGCCTCTCTGCTTCCTCCCCTTATGTGGCTGTTGTCGCGCGGGTTGAGTCGCGTTCGCGACGACAGAGGTGGCGTAGTCACGCTGTGGGATGTATGTAACACGTGACGGCTCGGTGACGCGATGAGCGGGACGAGCGGCAGGGGCAGCGGGCACGTGCGCCGGCGCGGGAGCGGGGACGCGCGTACCTACCGCCGGTGGATCGGCTGCCACGGGCGATGCTGACGTCGACACAAAGGTGCATGCCGACGAATTCAGCTGTGCACCGCGACGGACATTGACATTGGATGCCTCGGGTGACCCAAATACCGACTGTGCATTACGTAATGTTGCAACTTCACTGCGCAGGTCGGCGATGGTGTTCTGAGCGGCATCCATTTTCAGCTGCATCTCTGCCACAGTCAACTTCAACGCCTTGACGTCTTTGAGCAAGCTCGTACAGTCAATGTGGTCGAAGTCTAGCGGCGGCACACGATGCAGGTTACGGGCGACGAAGGCGGGCAGGTCTTCGGGGTCAGTCACCTTGAGGACGGTGATGACGTCCTGCAGACTGCGCTCTCCTCGGTCATCCCTCCTGTAGGGCTTCATCTTCTCGGCGATGTTCAGCGACTCGTATAGTAGCGTCCTGGCCTTGCGGATCTCATCTTCGGTAAAACTCGACTTACAGATCTGTATAGCCAAGACCTCGTCCATGACATCCAAGCGATCTTGCAGAAAGGCCAGTAGCTCGTTTGCCACAAGTTTTTCGGAACTCATGGCGGCTAAAACGTGCCGCGGCCGAAGCCGCGCGGTCCGCGAATGTTAAAATTCTAGCGATGCAGTGTGACACGTCTACTCGATAGCGCACACCGCACGTATATGATGTGTGCTATGAAGCGAATCGAAAACAATTGAAAGATTCGTAGCGAAAAATTCGAAATAGATCACGTGACATATCTAAGGCATATGTCAAACCCATACTATATCTTTGGACTTTTCTACTATCGCTTTCGACATCGATTGTTACATTGTGTAGGCCTCTGGGTACGTGCATGCAAAACGTCACTTGATAAATAAACAAAAAATGGACAACTCACCAACTCAAATCATTTCAAAAAATCAATTAAATTATACTAAGGTTATTTTTAAGATACTTTACATTCAGTTTCCTCGAATACTTTTATCTGGGATTAAAGCCATAGGCAAAAATAGAAGAATTTTTAAGATTTATACAAAGTTGAATAGGTATGAAGCCCTTACTTTTTAGAACCTTCCAGAAACAGGAAAGTATTTCCCTGGAGTTCCAAAGAAACCGACTGAATAGCAAAACGTGAAATTTTCAAGAGCTTCTCAGCATGAGACTCGCCGGGGGGTCGTAAAGGGAAGCCACAAAAACGCTGTCAATGTCGACCTTCGCGGTAAAATGTGAAAGTAAGTTGTATAAAGGGAAAACTTTTCATATTTACTCGGATTTTGTGGGGCTATTGATAAAGGACAAAGGCTAGAAATCATTCCTTTGGTGCCACATGTTACCTAAAAACATCTAACTTTATACGTCTCACTTTATAATTCAAACAATAAATTTTTCAATAAGTTACGTACCTGCACTAAAAATATTTATATTATCATGACTTAAGGCGCATACCCGAGCCAATATGACAGCGATACCTATCTATTTTATCATATTTTTACGTTTATCATACGATTTTTTTAAAATCCTACGTTCAGTTTGTGGTATCTATTATAAGCTATTTTATTTTATCTCAAATAGTTTAGGAGGAGATGCGAAAATAGAGTTTGGTGGCCAAAAAGCACAACTTCGTATCTCTGCCTAAGCTTTACAACATGAAACTATTGGAGAGGCATTAATAAATAACTTATAATAGATACCTACCACAAACTGAACATAGGATTTTTAAAACTTGCTGCGTTTAACGTAATAATAAGATAAAATAGTTGGGGGCGCCACTTTCACTGGTGTATGGGCTTTAAAACACAAAAACAGTTCACACTTATAGCAAAATGCATATTATGATTTCTGTAAAGTTCAATCTTGATCGAGTTTATGAAAATGCGAATTAAGCAAATAAAAATAAATAGCAAGGTTTATGATAATAAAGTGCATAAGCATTCAGGGTTATTTCAATGAAATCAAAATAATATATCCACAAAATCGAATTAAGGCTCGAATCTTGTAGATTTGCTAAAAAAAACTAGGCCTAGATCTCAGTTATCACAGAGTTTTTTCATAAGTGGAGTAGTTTTCTTGTAAATATGCAAAAACATAATTTTTACGCCTAAGCCGTTCCAAAAACGTATGCTCTGTCCCACTCCTATGAACACCAAATCCTATGACAATTTTTTCAAAAAATTGCGCGCTATGCGGCCTCTTAAGTGGACTTTTAACAAGTCAAACCTTTAACTAACTAATAATTTCAACTTTAAATTGCAAATATCCTTAATTGTTTAATTCCAAAGGCCACAAGGGTTCTATTAGCATACAATACCTAACTAATAAAGGAAGCTTAATTGTTGAATCTAATTTATTTCATGCTCATAACCATTCATATGCAGTTATTTGGCAATGGAATGTCACGATTTGTAATAGATGGTTAAGATCCTATTACACTGGCCGCGACTATTTTATCGAATTCAAGAGTTTTTTTTGTAAGGTAACTATGGAATTACTACATACGTTTGGGGTTTATATTCTATTATAATAAGAAGATTACGTAAACTGTTTCTAACAAGTCTCCTATAACTCTAAGATTTTGCTGGAAGAAAACTCTTTATCAGGGTTAGCTCGCCTTTGTACATGTCTTTGTGTATTATTTGTGTACAATAAAGATTTACAGAATTACTAAGTACTCCGGAGTAGGATTGGCAATTGTTTATTTTTATGTCTTTATTGGCCAAATGGCAATAGGGTATATGCATGTGATTTCAAAATGGCTAAAAAAATATATACGTATTCTCTATATAGAAACATATCTACATATTTATTATTGCATTTTGAGATGTTTTTATTGTAGAATTTAAACATTGAAAAATTGATATTTTAAATCTCAATCGCAAAATTTCAAAACGCTACGCCATTGACTAGAGCGGACGTGACATCACTGTACACGTTTCTTCTTTTTTTATTCTGCTTGCTGCACCTTGATTTGACACTATTCTGCCCACTTGACATTTCGGATTGTCGATTATTTTCAGTTTTGTCGGAAAACCTCTTTCCTGAGATGATCACTACCGAGGTCGTCACCAAAGGTTTTAATCGAGTGTGTACGTCGACGTCACATAAACATGGCGCCAATATGGCAGCGTTTTTATCACCCGAAAATGATTGTAGTTTTGATTTGTTTTTTTTACCTTGTTAATGCGAAATTCAGTGAGCGTCTTATCATTCCTCGGTTAAATAATGACCTGAAGAATCGATTAAAACAATAAAAAAAATCGATGCATATACCCTATTGCGACCATTGTTATTCGCGACTTCGTGATTGAATGCGAATGATATAAATTTTGATTGAAGCCCATTTATTATCGCAAATAACGCAACAAATTGAACGTCTCGTTGTGTCAAATCAAAATTCAATAGCTGCCGTTCCACATACGATCTATGAGCAATTGACGCGTCGATTGAAGCTCCGTCAATTGCACCTTCAATTGAAACGGTCAATCACGTAGGTCCCAATACTACTACTTCAATATGCATGGTTTTTTTTTTAAAATTTGTAATCCATTGTTTAGGATAATACATAACCGAAAAAATAAAACATTCACAAAATTTTAAATTATTGAGTTAAAAAACCAAAACTTAAACTACACTCAGTTTTGGGTGATAAAAACGCTGCCATCCTTTCATTTTGTGACGTCATGTTTCATTGCATCACCTATGTCAACCCAAAGTCAACTTCATGACCATACAAAAATGTACAAGTGTGACGTAACGGTTTGCCCGCCGATAGCGTGCGTTTAGAATTTTAAATTTCACAAAAAAAAACACCAAAGAATACAAAAATAATTAAACAGGAATATTTCTAAATCAACAGAGAATACGTAAAAATATTAGCATTATTGAAGTCACATACCCAATGAATGACGAAATATCCTCTCCGGGATACTTTAGGAACCATGAAGCTTTTAACTAACCATAAGGCATTCCTTCCGATAACTTATCATCGATAAATCTTTATGCGCACAAGTTTCATTAAACTAGAAATCTAATCTAGATGAAGACCCGTTTAAAAGTAAACTTAGTTCTCAATATCACAGGCTAATAAAACTTTTTTTGCTAATCATGTAGTCTTCCTAACCATCCTGAGCTTACGTGAGGGCATTTCAATTATGTCCAATGCAGTATCAAAGCACTGTTTATTATGCCTAATCGTAAATCAGAATTTGCAATTCAGCACTCCATTGCACATTATTGCTTGCGCCAATTTACCAATAATATAAATGGTTTACCAATTACGATAGTGTAATTAGCTTTTAAATAATTGCCATTACAATTTATCACACTGTAATGGGATAATGGTCAAAATTAGGTTTACCGGTTACCAATTTTGTTCCTGTAATATTAAAACTGGGGTTTAATTATAAGTGAGTAGGTGGGTATCATGGCAACACATGCCCGTGTGGTAATGGCTTAGAATTTGCACCACCCCAAATCTTTCCGTGCGTGTCGAGGCGACTAAGATATATCTAGAGAGTCCAAATGCGGAAACAGGAGTACTTCCACGATACCATACCATACCAAAATATATCTATTGATGGGCGGGCAGCATTGCCACCTGCAGAACCATTCTACCACTAGACTGCGATCCCCAACCCACATGCCCAGCGTGGTGATTATAGGTTTTTTTTTTTTACTGTACATAGACCTTTGTTTGACCGCAATCTAACCTGATGGAAAGCAAAGATGCGGCCGACGGTGTATCACGAAGGTCTAGAAGATACCTATTCACCCTTGTCTTGAAGAGACCCAGGTTGTAATTGGCCGGAAAAACAGAGGCAGGGAGCGAGTTCTATTCCTTTGCGGTGCGAATAATAAAGGTGGAGGAAAACCGCTTAGTGCGAGTGGAGGGTACGTCCACCAAGTATGGATGGTATTACCATAGGTATTACTCGCGCTTATCAGGGGGAGACCTGAGTCCAGCAGTGAACCTTTATAGTCTGCTGGTGATGGGGATTATGGCTAAGCCCTCAAGTTTGGGGGAAGTATGTAGGTATAGCAGTGGACGTACATATAGTGATGAATAGAGAAACCACATGAGGCCGTATGAAGAAAACCTAATGCACAAAACTTCGAAAAACTGTAGACCGATTGATTACGATCTCGATTGATAGAGTCTGTTCAAAAATAGAAAAGTCGTGGGAAATGAAGGCGCTCGTCATTGTATTCGTTCACCGTAACGCCACGTTTCTTCTTTTTTTTTAACCCTTTATTACCTATTTTTGTCACATAACTGTCTACCCGCGGTCTGTGAGACTCTTGAAATATAATGCAAGAGGCAAAGAAAAACTATGGCTTCTGGGGTAAAATTGAATTCAAACTTCTAATTGTAGTAGTTTTAAACGTTTATTTGAATAATTGAAACATAAAAAACAACATTGTTTAACATATAATTTTTATAATCTACTCATAGAGTCAGAAAACACTGAAAAAAATTAATATGGTTAGAAAATGAGATCCATGATCCAAAAAACATAATATAGGAACTTTTCCTTTCTTATTGAGGTTAGTTCAATAATCAACTTATACATCTACATAAAAATATCAATCAAAAATACTTATTACACCAAAATTGCAAGTGATCAACTTTACAGTTTTTCGCGGCAGTTTATGCATACTATTTTGGAGCACCCAAGGCAGATTGGTTTTTGCATTGAAAACACAAGTAATGGATCTTGCGTTTCTTCTTGGGGTCACAAGTAGAGCAGGTCTTCCGACTTTCCAACCTGTCTTCATCAGCACTACTCCCTGCAGCAGCCAGAGGCGGTCCCTCATTTTCATGAAGCACCCGACTAAGAAAATCTTGATATCTCGCGGAAGCGACATGTTTAGCTGTTTTCGTTCCTCGTTTTAGGCTTCGTAAGCTGCCCAGCCAGTTTCTTAATGAATTGGAATCTGCTCTCAGTGTTTTCTGGTTGGGTGGACAAATTTATGACATAAGAATTCGATGCTGCAATGTCAAGTAACCTGTAAAATACGGCCAGCTGCCATAGTTTTTTTCCTGGGCCTGAAACATATTTCTTCCAGCGGGATGCCGTCGTCGAAGCACAAAAATATCTCTAATATTACTTTCCACATCAATATCACCAAACGGAGACCCCGTTTGGTAAATCATCTTCATCAGTAGGGTCATCCTCTAACCAGCGCGCAATAATTTCCTCATTAGATGCCATTTTTCGCTAAAACCAATAAAAGTATTTGGTGAAAAAAACTCCCGTAAGTACCTGCGGTCATTTAGACCGTTGTCAAAAGTGTTTTACTCACCACCGACAAACGGACGTAAGTGTGACCTCGACGAGCACAGGCGCGGTACTGCGGTGTGCAGGGAGAAGGTACATGAACGCACGAAATGTGAAATGGCGCGTACACTTAGTTTTTCACAAAAATATGTTCATGAGTGTCTGTGAGACCGCGGGTTGGTAGTTAAGGGTTAAGACCCTACCGAAAGATTAATTAGTTATAAAAAAGTTTGGAATAGCTACTACATCTGAAAAGTTGTACGATTTATCTCAATTTTCTGGTAAACTATTAGCATAACAAGCCGAGGGGCGGTATAATTTAAGCATTGTAATTCTTAAGATAACTAAAGACTGGTGGTCGCTGCGGTAGCCGTTAAGCTGAAACAAATCTCAGACGCGACTAATACTTAATGTATTTATTTTAATTTGTTTTTCTATTTAATTTGTGTTTTTGTATTTCTGTTTAATTTATGTGTTTGTTTCTCTGTTTTACTTAGGTTTGTGTATCTATTCAACATTGTATTATTTTGTGTGAATTGCGCCGTAACTCACGTGTTTCACTATGGCCTCCTGCCATAGCATTTGCTGAGTATTGGGCATTTTTTGTAAATAGAATAAATGGGAATTACCGCCTTTATGTACCCATCTGGTTGCAAAATAAAGGACTTTTTTTAATACCTTTTATTAGCAGGTTTACTTTCCAGGCCCCCGAGTGCAAATGTTCCGTACGTCCAGTCATGTTTGTTTAAAATTCGAAAAAATAAACGATTACGTTTGTTTGTCCCGGATTTTAATGTAATCCTTATGGTTTGTGTTGCCAATTCCACAATAAATAAGAGAATTTCTCTTCACGTCCTCAACTCCAGATGGCTAAGAATTTGTATGGTCGAACAGACCACATATGGTCAGAAGACTGGTAGTTAAGTCTGACCTCAACCTCAACAGCCTGTATTGGTCCACTGCTGGACGCAGGCCCTGATATGCGGCTCATTGGCGTTTATCTCATGGGGGTAATGCCCATAATCCCAACGCTGGGCATGCCAGTTCATTGGTTGAATTGTTTTGCTGCCCGCCCTCCGGTGGATATCCCTTAGTCTGACCACAGACCTTATAATAGTCTTTGGACAGTTGCCTGTACTTGGTGGGGAGGCCTGTTGTGCTGGACGCTAAATGCGTCGACACACTTGCACCATTCCCATCTTCCGAGGACTGTGAGGGCTGGTGATTTTGGTCGAGGATCTCAGAGGCAAATAGTAGGTCTCGACCGAGCCGACACATTGGCACTCCTTGGAGTCGCGTCCGTGAGGTACGGGTTTAAAAAAATTGTATGTGGCGCAGCGCATTGCCATACATCGAGGCAGTATCTTGCGGACTTGTCTTACTGGTATTAGTGATATGGATCAGTCGAACTAACGATAGATTGTTTGGAGAGAGTTTGCAGCTACTTCAATCGTTTCAATTGAAAAAAACTAGTTCTAATTTGCTTCTATTTGATTTGACTGTAATATTCTTTGTTAGTTGATAGATATTTATCAAAAATAGAACACACCCGGAAAAAATATCTGCAGATCGTATACATACATTTGTCCCGTGGCGGGATTTGAATGCGCAATTTCCTGGATCGCAGGTGGACTTGCGCCACAGAGGTCGTCTTGATTAGAACGGAGAAAAAGGAAAAGTCGCGTCTTCCATCTTCCGAGAGCTAAAGCTGAGTCATGATTGACGGAATCCATTGAAGATATGCTGGTCATGGTGCAGAATACTAGACAGTAGGTGAGAGGATTGGTTGTCATGGTATAGATAGAATGATTTACTATTTGTATGGAGGAAACGTTGAACTTCTCCATACCTACGGACTGACAAATATCTCTCTGAAAAAAAGTTATATAGGGCTCTTGGTAATTCAGTATCACTGTGGATACTTCTAATCTTGACCAAAGGCGATGTTACTTACTTGCAGTGTATCGCCTTTGGTCTAGATCTTCGTATAATTGGAATCAAAACATCGCAGGCACTGTTTCTTACTTGCAGTGTATCGCCTTTGGTCGAGATCTTCGTATAATTGGAATCAAAACATCGCAGGTAAGCTCGTTTGATTCATAATTATACTTCATATCCCGATCAAAGGCGATACACTGCAAGTAAGAAACATCGCCTTTGGTCGAGATCTTCGTATAATTGGAATCAAAACATCGCAGGTAAGCTCGTTTGATTAATAATTATACTTCAGATCCCGATCAAAGGCGATACACTGCAAGTAAGAAACATCGCCTTTGGTCGAGATCTTCGTATAATTGGAATCAAAACATTGCAGGTAAGCTCGTTTGATTCATAATTATACTTCAGATCCCGATCAAAGGCGATACACTGCAAGTAAGAAACATCGCCTTTGGTCGAGATCTTCGTATAATTGGAATCAAAACATCGCAGGTAAGCTCGTTTGATTCATAATTATACTTTAGATCTCGATCAAAGGCGATACACTGCAAGTAAGAAACATCGCCTTTGGTCTCGAACAAAGGCGATGTTTCCAATTATACGAAGATCTCGATCTTCGTATAATTGGAATCAAAACATCACAGGTAAGCTCGTTTGATTCTTAGGCATAGCCGCAAGGCTCTTGAGTGGCGACCACGTACTGGAAGGCGCAGTGGTGGTAGGCTCCTGCGTTATAGACCGACGACCTAGCGTATGTCGCAGGAAGTCATCGGCGATCTTTAGGGCAAGCATACGCGAACGTTGATGGCTGAAAATTATGATGATGATACCGATCAGCTTACCGTTATTATGATCAGCGAAGAAAACATCAAAGCACTCGAAACTTCATCCAAATCTAAAATCACTTATCCAGACCCAATAACCATTTATTACATCTTGGCAATACAGCGGTTAAACGAAAACATGTCTTTGCGAGCGATTTGCAAAGATTTATTAGGGTTTTTAAAGTTTCGTAGCACGATGCATTCCAAGTTCGTAAATAAACTGCACGCTCACTGTGACACTTAAATCCTATCTAAATCTCTAGGCAACCTACTTTTGGAAAACTGAAGAAGTAGCCGTCGTGAAACGAAAATAAAGGATGAAATAACTTCACACACAGCAGTCATAATGTAAAGATCGACTCATCCGTAGAACAAAGTCCGTTCTGTAGAGTTGATAGTTTTCAGTAGACGTCAGAGAAGTTGTTGATTTGTGTAACTTTTAAACGGTGAGACTTTTCATTGAGAATTTTTGGTATGTTGTTACAATGCCCCGGCTAAGATCTACGCTTTTCGGTATATATTTATTATGCTTTTATTTCTGGAGATAGTGCGTTCCATGTTAATATAGGACTTTTTATGGCGGAAGTAGTGGGGTCCGTTGTGAACATTAAACGTTGTTTTACGGAAACGTCTTAGTTAATTGACGTTCTTTGTTAACATGGGACGTTTTTTGTTGAAATTACATGTCGCGGTAGCGTCCTATATGCTTTTTTACCCTAAAATAATGTTAGTGATATTATAACTACCCTCCATTAAAATTAATTATTAAATTAAGGTTATTATTTAAAACTGTTTATTAAGTTAAAACATCTCAAATTAGGTATAAAAACTATTAAATGGCATCACTTTGAATAGCAAAAAGTCACTTTAAATAAGCTTATTAGAATTTATCATTATGCCCCTTTTAGGACAATTCAGGAGACGCGCAATTAAGAAAATTTAAACAACGCTTTAGTTCAATTAATAAACTAACAGTAACATAATTTTTTATTGTTTATTTTACATCAAAACCATATTTGATATAAAATTTTATATTCCATTAAAACACAATCTTTACAATTTTACTAATAAGAATCATTTTTAACATTTAAACAGTACTTAAACTGTCTCGGTGATATAATAACTAAAATTTAAAATAGCAATGGATCATGTTTATTTATTTTTTTGCTTATTTCAGAGAAACATTGATAAAATACACAAAATTGATTGAAATTGATTGGTATATTATAATATGGTAGCTAGGTCAGCAACATTACAGGTAACAAGTGTTACCTGTAATGTTTAGTTTATCATTCGATCTTCTGAAGTATCAGAAGCTCAGAAGCTATTATATTTGAGTGATTCGCCGTTCACCAGGAACTCGGTATAAACTGAACTTAAAGCGCTGTACCGCTCTCTGAGTGGCACATACCTTCAGTTTATACCAAGTTCCTGGTGTACTGCTAATCACCAAAATATCATAGTCAAGTTGAATTAGATCATATTCAAAAAACAATTTATTTGCGTCTCAAAATCAACTTCTCAAATGTTACTCCAAGTAATCTTTTTGTCCTTGTCTCTTTCGCAACTTGCCATAGTTATAAATGTCTCTCATACAAACCTTTCCCTCGAAACCTAATAATAATAATGCTAGACAATCCACACGGAACCATCTAGCCCCAAGCTAAGCAGAGCTTGTGTTATGGGTACTAGATGACTATTTTACTTAATACAATAGGTACATTACATGGATAGATATATTTACTATACAAAGAAAATACCCAAAATATAACAATAACCATATACAACAATACCTTTCAAGTCGAACACGTCAATCTGGGTTACACTGTGAACAACATGGGCTCTCCTTCATTCTTGGCCCATCTTAGTAATAAACGCCACTTATGAGGGGTATAATATAGTTTTGGTTTGAGAAGCTCTCTCGATACAGACCTGACACTGGCCCTCCTAATTTTGGTCCCTTCTGTAAAAACCGGTGTGTTATACGTATGTTGAACTTTTTTGCGACTAAGCTTTTGGCCAGCACAATTATTGTCCGACCAATGATGGAACTCTTTGGAACCTTGCTCAACATTAGGGCTCTTATACATGGACTGCACGTCTCAAAAACACGGACTGCAAGTTACCGACTGCAAGACAATTGCACCGGTAGCAGTCGACGGCAGTCGTTCACTGCAGTTAAATGCAATCGACGGGGGCAGTTGTCTTGCAGTCCGCAACTTGCAGTCCGTGTACATGAGCTCTTAACCCCCCCCCATAAAATTTCAGAAGCCACTAATTTAACTAAAGAGTTTAATTAATTGCTTTAGTAGCTGTATTAATCTACAACTAGAAGGCATTTCCAAAGAAAATATACTAGGTTAATTGCTGTAAACCTGCACAGCCGATAGATTAGACTTGATAATTTGGTATTGAGCTGTTGCAGGTAATTTCCTTAGTCCTACCATCTTCATACAGTATTTCTTCCCATATATATTATGTAGTTTTTGGCTGATTTCGTCTGAATCAGGAGGCAAAGGTGACGTTTATTATGACATGTAGTTTTCATCAATATGTACATCTGAAAGTGAAAAAAACCGGTATTTATAAAATACTTTTTATAATTATGAGTAGTGCAAAACAATGTAAGTAGATAGCAAATGATTAGACAAATTTTAAAGAAAAACCCTCATTATTTATCGATAATTTAAAACGAACAACGTCCTAAACGATTTCCTTATTCCAGTAACAACGTCCTACCTCAACATCGAACCAACAAATTGTATGACATTTACCAGAGAAAAACGTCCGATATTCACATGAAATCCTTAAAAGTTCAATGGTTTTCGCATAAAATGGTCCTAAAATTTCATAAAACTTATATTTATTCATGTATTATTATTACTGAAAAAACTATTATACTGTGAGTTTGCACTACGCCAATCGTATTTTCGTACTAAAACGCGTTTCTCTTAATTTTCCGTCAAAAAGTGTCTTATATTAACATCGATCGCCCGCAACCGTTTATAGAGAAAATAAAGCAATATTATAGGTAATTTTAATGATTATTAATTACAAAACTAAATAAAGCGTGTATTACGAAATAGTACAACCGAAAAATAGTCAACATACCAGCAGTTACACATTTCTTCATACAAACAACAGAAACATTAGAAAATGATGAACTAAATTCAGACTCCCCTGCATCTTTTCTAAGCATTTCCAACCTTTTATGCGCTCATGACATTTCTAAACATATGATTTGTTCATGAAAAAACCTTACCATATTGTTTTTTTCATCAAATCTAAAAAAAACTAAGCTCCAGAGACAAATACGCCCTCCTTCCAACAAACAACGGCCGAACGGACGAACGGGCCGCGCACTCGCGGCCAGCGCGGCGTCCCTTGGTCACATCATGCGTTTTTTTGCGGAGCTAATGTCAGATAGAACGTTATTCGATTTTATATTTCAGAAACTAAATAAGATACAAAAATTCTAAAAATGTACGTCTGTAGTGTTTGTTCTCCTTATCCCGTCTAGCTATATAACTCATTTTTGCTCTATAATCACATCGGACTCTGTTCTACGGCTAGGTCGAGATGTATATTATACTCGTAGCACGATACATCATTACATCTTCCTGTAGAAATCGACAGGAGACCACACACGGGAGCTATAATAATTTTACATGTATGAATTATGAAGGAATTTAATTATATATTAAAGCTGTCGTGTTTGCAGCCCGTAATATTATTTTTCTATTTACACTGACTCTAAAAAAAAAAGGTTTTATCAAAAGGTCTCGACAAAACTAAACAATATGTTTTATTGGGTTTTAGTATTTAAATAACAATATAATTATGGTAATCTAAACAAAACAACCTATCTTTCTTATTTTCCTATTCAAATTATCTCAAGGGGAAAAACCGTCTAATTTTAAAAGAAAGCTTTTAGACTAGATTGTAAATGGTTCTAGTAGCTTTCAGGGGAATATTTGTGCTAGATATTGTTTGAATCTTTAGGCAAGGCTTAGATTACGCTACAATACAATACAATACACTTTATTGCACACCAAAATATACAAATAAAATAAAATACAGGAAAAGAGAAATAAAAGAGTTGTACAATGGGCGGCCTTATCGCTAAGAGCGATCTCTTCCAGACAACCTTGGGATGGACACGAATCAGCTGTACACGTATAGACGGTGGCGTGTTGATACAATAAATACATATAATACATACTATAAAATACATATATACTATAATAATAATACATACTCAGTTACATATAAAGATGATGTGACGCTACAACAATATCTCAACCGTACTTATTATTCTGACTATCTCTAAACTTACTTTTACTTTTAACAAATTGCTCTAGTGGATACTAGTCTAGTGATACACTGGATAAAATTAGTTACTATCATTTCGTCTAAAAAAGCAGCTGGTCTAAGTACAAACTGGTCTAAACACAGATGGTCTAACTAAGAAGTGGTCTGAAAAGCCCCTGATCTAAGAACTTACCTCCTCTTTACGTATGTTGGTTTATGGAAAAACATGCGTAATGGAACGACGGAAAACATGATATTCCATTATTAATATCTAAGTAAAAGAAACGGTTTGCCTAACGACCCTGATCTTCCTTGGAAAGTACCTAATCCCGTATAGCAACAGCATTATATTTTTTCGTTGGCTATCTACAGAATTACAATGTGTAGCATTCAATCAGTAGCATAGATTTTCATAGTCTATTCTTGTGTTCTTAACCTGTAGCCATTATGTTTTATGGGCTCATCAGAATAAACTTGAAACCCCAAGCTAAGCAAAGCTTGTGTTATGGGTAGTAAGCTGATATCACACTATGACACTACACACTATAATCACATTTATCACACTATCACACTAATCACACTGATAATTACACTTTATATAAATCACACTAATATAATAAATGCGATATGAATAGCAAGCTATAATTATGCATACACTATCACAATAGACACTATAATCACATTAATCACACTAATCACACTAATAATTACACTTTATATAATATCACACTAATATTATAAATGCGAAAGTTTGTATGGATGAATGGATGTTCGTTACCTCTTCAGGCCAAAACTATTAAACAGATCGGGCTGAAATTTTGATACAGGTAGTTCTTATTCTGGAATCAAACATAGGCTACTTTTTATCCTATAAATCAGTTCCCGGGGGATAGAAATCACCTTTAAACGTTTCCTTAAAAAAACGCGTGCGAAGCCGCGGGGCGAAGCTAGGACTTAATATAGTATAGCCCATAATCCCCATGCGTGCTTGCGGATTGGGTATCGCAGTTTGGTGGAAGATTTGTTCTGCAGGGAGCTCCTCTGTCGGCCCCCCCGATGGATATCCCTTAGTCGCCACTTACGACACCCACGGGAAGAATTGGGGTTGTAGTGTGACATAACTTTTATCATCATTATCATCAGCCTATATAAGTTAGTCCACTGCTGGACATAGGCCTCCCCTAATGAGCGCCATAGCGCCCTGTCTTCACCTTGACGCATATAACTTTTATACAGATAACTAATTTTGAAATAGTTACACTTCTGTATAAATTCTATTATTGTGCTTCTCTAGTCTATACCTACAGTGGGGTTCCTGTAAATACATCGGGGCTCCATCCCTTGATTGCGGCGTGTCCGTGGTAATCCGACATTAGTGGGCGCTGTGCCGCGGATTCGAACCTGCTACTTGCACTCATGTGTGCTTAGGAAGATTAGCCGGTATTTGGGTAGTAATGTTGGTAGCATGTAGATCTATTTAGTATAACTATCTTACTAATATTACAAACGCGAAAGTTTGTAAGCATGTGTGTATGTGTGTTGCTTTTTCACGCAAAAACTACTGAACGGATCGGGCAGAAATTTTGCATACATGTAGTTCTAGGCCTAGAATAACACATAGGCTACTTTTTATCCCATAAATCAGTTCCCGTGGGATAGGCGTGCAAAGCCGCTGGGCGCAGAGATAGTTTAGTATAATTTCGTAATAATATAATTTATGCATACACATAATAAACAACAATATACAATACTTTCTATGAAAATGCGACTTCCACGTTTCCTTAGAAAATAGAGTAACTAATACTAGTAGTTAACACTTAGCATACATCACCTAGCCGACTCGAATAGTATCTTATTTATTTAGCTAAATACGAACGGATTTTAAAAAATCTTTCAGGGTTTCCAGAGTGCTCTCATTTTTGACATTTTTCTGAAAATGGTGCCCACTCGTCTTTAACTTTCAATCAATCAAACCCCTATCACCATCTATTGCAACCGATCCTAGGCCTCTAAACAAGTCAACCGTTACAAAGTTATTCAGCATTGTTACGTAGAGAATAGAAACAAATAAGAACTAGTAAATATTTACAATTGAAACAGTTAAACTAACTGCACACTATTGCTACATAATATTTGGTTTAACTAAGTTACAGAATGTTGAGAAGGGATTCGAGAAACTTTAACAGAGGTGTATTGTATAAAAATGCACTGCAAATACCAGAAATATTCTCTAGGGTAAAGAAATCCCGTAGGAGTCGACTTTACCATAACTTTCCATAACATACCACTAGTTGCGGAACTTTTTCCAGTTCGCAAAATGAGAATGGAATTAGTGGGTAAGTAGAAACTTGCTTACGGCGAACTAACCCCAAGGTGTGGATTTACAACTCAACTAGACCACTAGGGACCGCAGGCCTAACTGCCGGAGTCTAGGGATAAGCGACAAGCGAATAAATCTGGCAAGAAATGCTACTATCATTGGTCAAGCAGAATTGTATGAAGTTCATTAATTTATTAATTTCTTTTTATGTCCAGAATAAGCAATCATTTTACTGCATATTAGGCACTTAATATATAGGTAGGTAGAGTTAATATCCTCTCCGCCAGCAAAGGCGCAAATGATTGTTTTGGCCTATTATAACCGCGAGAAAAAAAAGTATGCTGAAAGCTTCGAAACTATAATTTTACCGATGGATTTCACACTAGGCCGAGTCTGTATCGTGAGTTCCAAGTCGTTATGAATGTAAGCGGGTTAACTTCGAACCTTGTTTGCGTTGGAAGAACACCAACTTTTTGTGCCTTAGAGAGGTATGAAAGGAGCTTGAATTCATATTGAATTCGTCAAAATTAAGAAAATGGAGGAATTGAAAAATATCATTCAAACAATCCTAACTCAGAAAATATACCTACTGAGCTATAAATACTAAGATAGTCCAAAAGCTCGGTTTTCACTTCAACAAAAATTAAAAATAATCTTTTTCAACTTTAACCATACTTAGTTGAACATCGCTAAGGCTTGTGATCAGAACCAAAAACTTATTCCACAGGACTTAACGGGTTTATATAGTAACAGTTAACCGCTTAATTAAACTTAACGTAAAGTATAACAGGAAGGTTGAGCCTTGTGGCTGTTTTGACGGCTTCATTAGGATATCTGACCCTAATACTGATAAGACAAGGGAATAGAGCATTTCATACTGACACTAATATTATAAATGGAAAGTTTGGTTGTTTAGATGTTTGTCACCTCTTCGCGCCATAATTACTATACGGATGGCACTGAAATTTTGCATAAATCAAAGAGGCTGGGCATTGAATGACATTTTTTATTTTATTTTTATTTTATTATTTAACAAAATCAACAGCCCTTATGTCTAAACAATTTTTACAATAATAATATAACTCACGGCCAATAAGAGATTTACATTTGAATAAAGACATAGAGAAAAACATTTATTTGCTACTTACACAGTACAAAACAGACACAACATATGATAAAACTGACATACTTTGTAAAGTAAAAGTCCTTAAAATAAATGAGTTGTTTCAACTCTAATCTAATTCGGAAAATAAGAATTTTTTAATCTTATAATATTCCATTTTTGCGTTTCCGTCGAGAGAGGGAGCAAGTTTGGTTACAGAACAGTAGGCGAATACTCCCGGTCTGAGTTCAAAAACAATAATGCCCTCACCATACGCACTATAATATTTTTTTCAGGGATCAGGGATCGCTCCATGCTCACCATGAAGATGCACTGTCAGAAGTCGACCGTTTGAATGCATGCTTGCATTCCGTGGACAATTGCCACGAATCGTATGAACTGGTGTTGCAGCAAAACAAAGACTTACAGCAAGAGCTTTCAGAGTGTAGAATAAAATTTGATAAATTAGAGTGTAAGCCGTTGACTTCAGCGACTAGTATTTCTAGTTTAGATCTTCGAACAGAACTTTTATCTACAGATATTAACATGTCAAATGTGGATCTCAGTACACCATGTCGCCATAGTCACAGCCAGACACCCGTCATGAAAGGGACTAATAAAATTAAAAAATATGTTAAGTTAAGTAACTTCATTAGGAAATCTGAAAGAAAAATTAAAAAACAGAAACAACTTCTCAATAATGCAAAATTGAGCAAGGAAAAATCTAGATGTAACTTACAAGAAGAATTGGACTCTTGTTATAGTTTATTAGGACGTAATTCTAAAGATTTAAACTATATGGCAGAAGAAATAGTTAATTTAGAAAGGGCACTTCATGATGTTACCTGTAAATTTAAACGAGCCCAAGAAGATGCCAATGAAAACTACCAAAAAATGTTACAAATTGTAAGTAATGATAGTGTATATTCTGAAGTACGGCACAGCAGCACTCAAACTAATCTTGAGAGTACCACAAACTCTTTAACTGAAGATGGTGCTGTGGTGTCCCAGTCACCGCTGTTATTACCATCCGCGATGCTGGCGCCACCCTCACCTTCGCTCAAGAACCACTGTGGTGCCTCTAGCAGCAACACAGCTCCAACCCCCACTACGGGGTGCCCGTCAGCTCAAACTGCGCCATCTCCAGTTAAAGATTTAGATCCAGACCACAGTCAATATACCCGGAAGACTATAATATACTCAGATGGTTTGGGTGCTGGCATGGGTTTAATACTGAGTAGCTTGCTGGCGCAAAATGTAGTTAACAATTGCTATCCAAATGCCAACATAAATATAATTACCGATAGCATTCAGCAAGATGACTCTCTGAATAAGAGTACAACTTTAATTGTTCAGCTTGGTGAAAGTTGTGTGAAACGGTCACAGTTGATTAGGCTAGTTGAAGTACTTCTGGGAAAGGTACAGAATGGACTAGGGAAACTTATTATTTGCTCCTTTCCTTACTCAAAGTCATTGACATCAATTCAAAATGACAATATATGTAAAAATAACATGCTGATGTACAACATGACATGTCGTCATAGAGATGTATTATTTTTTGATACTAATAACTTTATTAGTAATACTTTTTTGAATAAGGATACAATGTACCTAAGCAAAAAAAACAAACTGAACATTGCTAAATTGTTAGCATATAATATTTTTGATCCCGTTATAAATAGTATAACGCAGTTACCTGACGATCCTGTCTATATAGTTAGTAGCAGTACTAATGAGGGCATTAAAGCTATTGTGTCAGTAAATACAAATTTAAACTGACCACAGCGACAACGGGAAAGCAAAATTCATTTCATATAGTCCATCAGAATATACAAGGCTTACCCAGCAAAATCCTAGAATTAGAATTATTTTTGAATTATTTGAATGTAGATGTTATGTGCTTATCAGAACACTGGATTGTAAAAAATCAGTTACTGCCCTTTTATAATAACTATTGTTTTGCAAGTTCCTATAAAAGAAAAGCTGCAATACGTGGTGGCTCTTTGATTATAGTTAAAAATAGTCTTAAATGTAAAGAACGTAAAGATATTGTAAACCTTACTATTGAGAGGACTATTGAACTTTCTTGTGTGGAACTGGAGCGACACATCATAGTGTGCGTGTACCGCCCTCCTGACGCAAATCAAGTAGCTTTTGAATGTACTATGGAAGAGGTTTTGCTGAAATTATTTTCATGTAGAAAGGATCTCATTGTTTGTGGCGACTTTAATATAGATATTTTAGCGAATCCCCTCGCCGATAGGCTGCTTAATTTATTCAAATGCTTTAGTTTACGACATCTTTTTCATGATCCTACTAGGGTAACCCTAACATCTGCCACTTGTTTAGATAATATTTATTGCAGTCTATCTCCAACCAACAAAGCAGTAATCAAACATTTCAAATCAGACCACTATGGTCAGAGTGTTAATTTTAGTTATAATCTTAACGATAAAAACAAAGTTGAGAAATATACCTATAGGCCTATTACAGAGAGCCGTATTAAGAATTTTCAAAGTCAAGTGGAACTAGCAGTAGCTAATATAACTTGTTCCGATAACCCTAATGATCTTTTTGCCAAACTTTTAAGTGTTATAAACAAAGAACACAGCGAAGTATTTAAATATAAAACATGCACAGTTAGGGACAGGGTCGGATTTACCGATTGGGCCACTCCCGGTATTTATAGAAGTAGGAATAGACTATATGATCTTTATGGTGCTAGAGAAGCTATGTTAAATGATCCTGCGTTTCTTTTGTATTTAACAAACTACTCAAAAACATTTAAAAAAGTCTGTAACACAGCGAAATGCCTGTTTTTGAGGAAAAAATTGTAAACTCATCTGATAAAATCAAAGCAACATGGAGACTTATAAATAACGAAACTGGTAAATCTAAGTCACGAAAAAGAGAAATAAGGTTAAAAATTAATAATTCAATACTTATACGCGATAAAGATATTGCCGATGCTTTTGATTCATTCTTTTCTTATATTCCTAAAGTTGTTACCCGGTCTCTAAACTCTTCACCTTCAATCGCGGTTAAATTATTAGAATCATCTGTAGATAAATGTACCGAGGTTTTTATATTTAGTCATGTAAACGCTAATTATATTGTGAAAACATTTAAGTCTATTAACATCAAAAATACTGAGGATCTTTGGGGTATTTCAACCAAAGTACTGAGTTCTATTATTAAGGAAGTTGCTCCATACTTGGCTTACATTTTCAATAGTTGTGTTGATGCAGGAGTTTTCCCTGATCTCATGAAATATAGTAAACTGGTTCCTCTTTATAAATCTGGTAGCCACACTGATCCGGCCAATTACAGGCCAATTTCAATACTTCCTGCAATGAGTAAAGTTTTTGAAAAAAATATTCTCACACAGTTGTCCTCTCACTTCAACCTCAATAGGTTGTTACATAAAAATCAATTTGGCTTCACCAAGGGTAGATCGACAACTGATGCTGGTACAGTTCTATTAAAGCACATATTGGATGCATGGGCGAAAAACGCTATTGGTGTATTTTGTGACCTTTCTAAAGCTTTTGATTGCGTTGATCATGGTACATTAATAAATAAACTAAGACATTATGGAATTCAAAACAAGGCACTGGACCTTATGCAATCATATTTATCTGATAGAGTCCAAAAAGTAGATATTGGTAAAGAAAGATCTAGGGGATCAAAAATCGATTTAGGAGTCCCGCAAGGATCAATATTGGGTCCTTTTCTATTTTTAGTATATGTAAATGATCTCCCATTTCTAGCAAAAGATTTCTGTGATATAGTCTTATTTGCTGATGATACTTCATTGAATTTTAAAGTTGACAGAAATAAACATAATTATGACGATGTAAATAATTCTCTTTCACAAATACTAGATTGGTTCACCGCCAATAACCTCTTACTCAATGCTTCAAAAACCAAATGCATAAAATTCATGTTACCAAATGTAAGAGAGCTCCCAACTAAGATAATGCTAAAGGATGAGATTGTTCACCTTGTAGACTCAACTGTTTTCCTAGGGTTACATATTGATTCCTCTCTTCAATGGAGACCGCAAATTGATGCTCTGGCAAACAGACTTAGTTCAGCAGCGTATGCGGTTCGAACAATTAGATACATTACCGATGAAGATACAGCTAGGTTAGTTTACTTCAGTTACTTCCATAGTGTTATGTCTTATGGTATTTTGCTTTGGGGACAGGCAGCTGACATCCAGATTATCTTTGTTATTCAGAAAAAGGCGGTACGCGCTATTTATAAATTAAATCCACGAGACTCGTTAAGGGAATTATTTAAAGAAATAAATATTTTAACAGTAATATCGCAATACATCTATGAAAATCTAATGTATACACACAAAAACAGAGATAACTTTATGAAAAGGTGTGATGTTCACAATAAAAATACAAGAAACAAGAACAAATTACACATCCCATCATATAGATTACGAAAGGCAGGGAAATCATTTGTGGGCACTTGCGTAAGATTCTATAATAAGCTTCCATCTGAAGCAACTGAGCTCCCTATTCGTAAATTTAAACTGTACATAAAACGAAATCTTATCAAGAAAGCCTATTACTCCGTAGATGACTACGTAAATGATGTTAACGCTTGGCCGGATGTCGCCCAGTTCCATACAGACAATAGTATGTAAGACCAGTTAGACTTAGTTATCCTAAGATTGTATTAGTTGATAAGCGATGGACTTGCTAGTGGTTTCTTTTTCACTTCTTCCGCTAGTGGACAAAAAATTGAAGTGAATTAAAGTCAATTGCACCTTATTTCTTGTTGATAGTAATAACTATTTATCAAGCTGTTTATATAGTGAAAATTTGACTTGTCTTAGTACTTATTTTGTAAGTCTAAAGAAATAAACGATTTGACTTTGACTTTGACTTTGCTCATTAGAGAGGTTCTCTCAATAGACGAATATTGAGCGACTCGTTAGGTAGTTTGAAATCATCGAGATAGAATTATAATTCTATCTCGATGTTTGAAATGCGCTTTCGTCGCCCGCGCCACGAGCATTCCTCGAGCTTTCTAACCAAAATCTGAATAAACTGACGACCCACGCTTGAATAAAAGCGTGGCTTGGGGTGTATGTATTTATAGTATACGCACGGATGTATCGAAGTAGACAGGTTTTAAACGCGCTTTACTGCGCTCGCCTCAATACGCCTAATAAAAAAATAATAATAAAATAAAATTCATTTATTTCAGACAACACAAAAAATCAATTCAGGTCCATATTATGTTAGTCAAAAATATTCTTAGTCTACATTATGAATGAAAGCGGGTTAACTACGAACCTTGTTTGTGTTGGAAGAACACCAACGTTTCATCCCTTAACGAGGGACATCTTCAGGGCGAATGCGGTTCTAGACGCGCGCGTTCCGCATCCCTTCGAGCACTGCGGGTGAGCGCGCGTTGAGCGCGTGACGTGCCCGCCGGGGGCGGGGGTGGTGGGGGCCGCGCTGCTTGTAGATGCTGCAGGGCGTGAGAGTCATCTACTGTGTCGGTTGTTGCTGTCATCAGGGTACACACAGAACTAACAGTATCTACACCCGGCTCTATACCTACACCGCTATTTGATTTCCCATGGAGACACGGCTTCCAGGCGGGTAGTAGGTTCCAACCTCTGTCTCTGTTGAAGTTGGGCCATCGTTCTATCTCTATCGCCTCGCGTATCTTGCGGGGAACGAAGAATTTTTCCCTAGAAAAGACACGGGCTTTGTCGAAGCGTACGTAATGCGATGGTCCTTCCTCAATACAGTGTTCCACCACCACCGCCGATTGGTGTCAACAATTTTAACGGCGCGTATGTGTTCAGAGATCCTGGTGGATATGTTCCTCTTCGTTTCACCGATGTAACATTTCTCGCAGTCACATGGGATCATATATATACCTGGGACTTCCAGCGGCTGCCTATCCTTGGGAGAGCGAAGTAAGTGCCGTAGTTGTGTATGAGGCCGAAAGATTGTCTTAATGCTATATTTTCTTCGCAATAACAGACCAATCTTATCAGTCAGCCCCTTTACAAAAGGTAGGTATGCGACAGCTCTCTCTGCGGAATGGTGCCGCTTTCTTTCAGACATCTTGGTTCTTAGTCTATGTTAGTATTCACGAGTGTTACAGAGTAGTTAGGTCTAATTTCAAACACTGGAATCGCCTAACGATGAAACTACTTCACCATTATTCAATTACAGTAATGTGTACGTAGGTACCAAAATAGTCTGACGGATTTCATTAAAACATTACTCAAGCAGAGTTGAGACTACACAAACATATAGATCAGCTTATGACAAAGAACTAACTTCTCCAAAACAATTCCACTATGGAATGTTAGAAACTGACAAGCAAGCACAGAACTAAAAAGCTTTGTGACAAAGCCGGCTCTTAGGCCCTCAGGGTTTGAAGCTTTCAAACCTTGAGATGGTGTCGAAGCGAGCCTTTTACTATGTCTATGAAAGCTTCTACACGAGGACGCGACGTGAATGCAGTGGGATTGGTGGATGCTGGTAGGATGTCGCGACAGCGAGTGCGGAAAAGAGTTTGATGAAGTGCAGAAACGAAAATATCAATAACAAATACCTAATGTATTAAATGATTATTTATCTGGTATTTATCGCGTACCTTTATTTTTACCCGTAAATAATCATTTAATTATGTTAACAAATAGCAAAAGTTTAAAAAACCTAATGTATTCCTTTGTAGATATCCGTTTCTATATAACGACGATGACTAATAGAGGAGAGCGCAAGAAAAAAATAAGCCTCAGGACAAAATGTGTTTACGATCTAAAGATATTTATTTGTTCAGGGAGTTCTGGATATTTTCTCAGTATAAAAAAACATATATCTCTTTATCCATTTTGAACGAAGAATGTGAGTAAACAAAGTACGACACAAATAACAAAATCTCACTTGCTTGTCGTCGAGTTTCAGATATAATTAATTGTAAGCAATTTTTATTGAAGGGAGGATCTAAAATCGACGAGTAATGTAAATTACGTATAAAAGGACGCGCCAAGTGAATGTTAGGTTAAGTATGGGCGGTTTGTTTACGTTTGGATACGATATATCTATGTATGTGTATTGTAGTCAGTATATCAGTAATCTAGTACCCATAACACAAGCTCTGCTATGCTAAGTTTGGGCGTTGTGAATTGTCCAACATTATTTATTTATTTCTCTAAATCGCTTATCTCGGTCAAAAGCACCCACCCTTGCAATCTTATGCATAGCGGAGTGAGTCTCCGTTTCACACTGAAACAGTCCCATTCAGCTTGTAAACAGAGCGGGAGAATTCAGCCGGGGCCGTTTTGTCCCATATTGTATGGATAAGTGGCCTTTTCGGAGCTGCTGTTGGTTTTTCTTTTCAGGACCCTTTGTCAATAGGTTCGGTTCGGGGTGGTTGAAAGTTTTTGAGTTAATGTAGATTTGAGGAAGGGATATCTACTTTTCAAAGGTTAGATATTTTAACATTGTAATTCACTAGTGGGTACTGGAGTGGAGCTTCTTGGAAAAAACATTATCGATTTGAATCAGACCTAAGAAATATAAATCTATCTGCTTTCTGGCTTATTTTTTTAAGATAAATATAAATAAATAAATAATTCTCGACTATTCACACAGCATTATCTAGCCCCAAGCTAAGCAGAGCTTGTGTTATGGATATACTAGACTAGCTCCGCCCCGTGGCTTCGCACGCGTTGCTCCTATGGAAACGTTTAAATGTGATTTTTATCCCAAGGGAACAGATTTACGGGATGAAAAGTGGCCTATGTTTTATTCCAGTATTAGAATTACCTGTAACCAAAATTTCAGCCCGATCTGTTCAGTAGTTTTAGCGTGAAGAGGCAACAAACATCCATACATCCATACATCCATCCAAACTTTCGCATTTATAACTTTAGTGTGATAGTGTGATATACATAATACATAATTCAATACACTACATAGATAGATTTTTTTATTATTTATAGAAAAATTCCAGAACGCCCTGAACAAATACCTGCTGATCGTACAAATATTTGTCCCAAGACGGGAATCGTACCCGCAACCCCACCGCGCCAGAGGTCGATAATTGGGTTTGGTTTGTATATATAATATATATAAATAACTATAATCCGACTTCAATTGTATGGTTTTCTCATGGATGCCATTGTCAAAACTTTACCAAATTGAAGAGGCAAAACTGGGCAGAGAATGCGTTTGCTCACAAAACAAACTTGATTAGTTACCTGCTATTTTATGCCTACATAATGATCCAGTGTAAGATATCAACAATACTGTTTTCTTCTAGTTTTTGTTTTCCTGTGGAAACAATAATTTTGAATAATATAATGAATAGCTTGCTACCCAAAATCTAGAGTGGTCTATCAGCTAGTCTCTATGTAAGCTTCTACGTGAATTATTACCTACATGCATGCAGTACCTTACTCAAGACCAAGGTGGGGTGATTATAGCTAGGCTTTGACCGTGCGCAAGCATACAAACATGTGAGCTTATTGGATTTGTGTGTGCGTTGGATTGGGCTAGAGATATTCAAAATCTAATCTAAATACTGGTTATTAATATGTCTAGACGGGCAGGCCAAATAGCTCGCAGAACCGATAACCGTTGGGAAGTAAAGATTTTTGGAGGACAGAATCGCTCACGTCCGTAGGTGTTGACCCTCTGTTACCCTACGTGCTAAGAGCGGTACCCTCCGGTGGTAGGCTTCGGCCGTGGCTTGTCACCACTCTCCGGACTAAGCCAGTCCGTGAAGCATGTTGTGTTTCGGAATCTGGTCGGGAGTAGCCATCTTCAAAACCTTCGTGATACATCGTCGGCCGCATGTTCGCTTTTCATCAAGAGATTGCGGTCAAACAAAAGTCTATTTCTGATAAAAAAAAAAAGATTCTCAAGAGACGACCGCGATGCAATGCGAAAAGGAGTTTGAGAAGACCTCCCACTATACACCGCCTATGTTCAGATGTAGACACGACCATAATAAACAGTCCAATTTTATTTTATAATAAAAACTATCTTAGTAAGACGAATTAATTTGTTCTTCCAACACGAATAAGGTTCGTAGTTAACCAGCTTACATCACACGTACAGCGCGACGCGCCGGTTACCGTCAGGATGACGGGTTACCATCTATTTTCACGTTTTAAAATGACTTAAATTACCGTCTAAAAATTGCATCCCATTTGCTTCTTACAATAAGAGATTTGCTTCTTCTATAAAAAAGAAGTGGTGCATATCATAATCGCCGTTCTAATTAATAAAATAAAATAAATAAATATCGCAATGTACGTTGATGTTGACTTATAGGTGGGGCGTAAAGAAAGGCGCTGCTCGCCGCGTGCGACGTGTCAAATCAAACAAACGCGTTTTGCTATAAACATGTATTAGTCTTTCTGATTTTCAAGACCATACATATAAATAATTAAAAAATGCTTGGAAACCATACAGCATCATCTATCCCCAAGCTAAGCAGAGTTTGTGTCGAGTGTAGGTCCGGTACTAGAAAATACCCAGAACACCCGGAACAAATACTTGAACATCGTACAAACATTTGTAGATAGATATAATAAACATTTATTTTCTTCTGCAACACACAGTAATAGGGTATATGCATGTGATTTCAAAATGGCTATAAAAATATATACGTATTCTCTATTGATATAGAAACATATCTACATATTTATTTTTGCGTTTTGAGATGTTTTTATTGTAGAAATAACCATTGAAAAATTGATATTTTAAATCTCAATCGCAAAATTTCAAAACGCTACTCCATTGACTAGAGCGGACGTGACATCACTGTACGCATTTCTTCTTTTTTTATTCTGCTTGCTGCACCTTGATTTGACACTATTCTGCCCACTTGACATTTCGTATTGTCGATTATTTTCAGTTTTTTCGGAAAACCTCTTTCCTGAGATGATCACTACCGAGGTCGTCACCAAAGGTTTTAATCAAGTGTGTACGTCGACGTCACATAAACATGGCGCCAATATGGCAGCGTTTTTATCACCCGAAAATGATTGTAGTTTTGATTTGTTTTTTTTACCTTGTTAATGCGAAATTCAGTGAGCGTCTTATCATTCCTGGGTTAAATAAAGACCTAAAGAATCGATTAAAACAATAAAAAAATCGATGCATATACCCTATTAAGTGGTTTATACATAATGATCATCATCAATTATACACGTTTGACAAAAATAAATATTATAAATGTTTTGTCTCAAGGCGGGTATCGAGTCCGCAACCTTCTAAGTCGCAGGACTTTGCCTGTTGCGCCACAGAGGTAGTCAAACTCACTCGTACTAATGAATAATAATGTCCTCCTAGCCGAATTTCGACCACGGCGCGGAGGCCAGTCTCATCGGAGACTAGCCAGATGCGCAGGACATAATATAGTGCACTAGTGTGTGCGCAAGAACAGGTTCACTCTGTATTCCCTTACTCTCATAAACCGATGGGACCACAGATCGACACGACCGGGGAGAGGTCAGGCGCAGGACCAAGGGCTTAACGTGCTTTCCGATGCACGGGGCTGTAACACCGCCAACTTCCTGACTCCGGGCAGTGACTGTGAATTCTTCCTGCTAGAAAAACCATAATTTCTACTATTGGCCCAACCCGGGATTTGAACCCAGGACCTCATAATAAACTGTTGAACAAGTTTATCGCTAGACTAACGAATATAGTCTAATATCACATCACACTAATATTATAAAGGCGAAAGTTTGTATGGATGTATGGATGTACTAGCTGCGCCCCGCGGCTTCGCACGTGTTGTTCCTATGAAAACATTAAAGGTTGATTTTCATCCCACGGGAACAGATTTATGGAATAAAAAGTAGCCTATGTTTTATTCCAGTATTAGAATTACCTGTATGCAAAATTTCAGCCAGATCCGTTCAGTAGTTTTGGCGTGAAGAGGTAACAAACATCCATCCATACATACATCCAAACTTTCGCCTTTATAATATTATATAGTGTGATATTATATTATATTATTATATATATAGTGTGATATAGTCTGACAGTGTGATGGTTGGCTGTTTGTTACTTCTTCACGCCTAAACTACTGGACGGATCAGGCTGAAATTTTGGATACAAGTAATTCTAATCCTGGAATCAAACATAGGCTCCTTTTTATCCCATAAATCAGTTCCCGTGGGATGAAAATCACCTTTTAATGTTTCCATAAGAACAACGCGTGCGAAGCCGCGGGGCGCAGCTAGTAGTATATGTATATAATGAATAACATTTTATATAATGAAATAGATTGTTATTCTTTGCCATCTCTGTGAATAAATATTTTTTTATTATTATTATTACAGTCCGATAGTCAATCGTGAATTAATCTTAACTTACACCAGATCCCTGATATCTCACCCCATGGACCTTCAACAATCGTAAATATTGAATGAGCTCGCCCAGCTGGGACAAATGACCCGAAATGTCTCAGTTATCTCTTCTGACCAGATTTTGAATGCAAATGACTTGAGAAGTTACAGAACTTACCCAAATGGAGATTAGCGTAAAGTTTAATCAGAATTAGTAGTTTATTTGAGACTAGCAACGCCTTATCACCCGCGTCGTTTTCGTTCCCTTGGAAATCCGGGATAAAATATAGTCTACGTCACTCCCAAAAGTAAGCTTTATAATGAATGATGGAAGAGTTTTTTAAATCGCTCCAGTACAAACAAACAACCAATAAATAACTTATAATAGAAATCACAAACTGTACGATGGATTTTTAAAACTTCCTGTGTTTAATGCATTGATTTGTTAAAAAGGGAAGATTTCTTGAAAGAGGCAACCTCAAATTGTGTAAAACTGTGTGCTCCCACCTCAGTCACCGTCGGACCGGCGGCACAGGCGGTCGTGATTCGCGCGAAATATTGTTGTCTCGGTCTCACTTCGGTCTTAGATACGTATTTCCGTCTTTGTTCTTCTTTGTATTGCACAGGACTTTAAATATAACTGTGAGCGTATATAACAAAAATTGGCATGTGTTACAACTACACGCAAACAGCGTGTAGTTGTAACACATGCCAATTTTTGTTAAGCGCTGGGAGAACGTAACCTATCTTCCTTTTTTAATTAATCAATGGTTTAATGTTATAATATGATAATTTAGGTGGGGGCGCCACTTTCACTCCTGTATGCGCCTTAATCAAATTTGAAATTTCTAAGAAGTGAACTCGCAATAAATTCTCAAGAGTTTTTACAATCTTAGCTACACTCGCGTGCAAGTGAATCGACTTAAAACATAATTTTGCACGCAAAGTAGATTCAGCAAAACTGCTTTGGGAAAACCGTTCCCCTAGACGCCTGTATACTCGGCCTCTTTTGTCGTTATCATGGAGACACATGGTGCGTCTGTGAACAGGATGGATCTCCATTGTTGAATGGAATTGAAGTCTTCTGTACGCATGAAACAGCAGACTCGGTTCAGTTCAGGAGCGCCTTTATTTGATTATAAACAACTAACGCTCGCGTTGTTCCTATGGAAATGTTTAAAGGGGATTTTTATCTCACGGTAACTGATTTATTAAAAACTATCAAACATAGTTTTAACTGATTTATGGGATAAAAACTATCAAACATAGTTTTTATCCCATAAATCAGTTACCCGGTTCCGGGATTAGAATTACCCGTGTGCAAAATTTCAGCCAGATCCGTCCAGTAGTAACAAACATCCTTCCATCCATCCATACGTCCATATATCCATCCAAACTTTCGCATTTATAATATTAGGTCCTTACATATGAAATTGGCGTTTTTCGTACTGGCCACTTTAATCACAAATTTCTCCTCTTTGGTAAGGAATTCCAAATTCAAATTTGTACAGCTATAGACTCATGTATTTGTGCTTCGATGATCGTCATTCATTTGTTTTTTTTCTTCTGTTTTTTTCTGTTTGCGTCACTCATTTTACAAAATGGAAAACTTAAAATATCGCATTATTTACGAGTACGAGTTCCGCCGTGGCACTAGTGCTGCGGAAACAACTCGAAGGGTGAATGATGTGTATGGCGGTCGTGTTGCAAAAGAAAACACAGTTCGTTTTTGGTTCCAACGTTTTCGTTCTGGAAATTTCGACCTGCAGAACAAGCCCCGTGGACGGCCTGAGACTCAAATTGATAATGAAGAGTTGAAGGCTATTGTGGAAGCGGATCCATCGCAAACCACGTCCGAGTTAGCTGCAGGCTGCGATGTTAGTGATAAAACTGTTTTAATTCACTTGAAGCAAATTGGGAAGATTAAAAAGCTTGAAAGGTGGGTACCTCACGAATTGACTGAAGCAAACCGGCAAACGCGCGTCGACTGCTGCGTTACATTACTAAACCGGCACAATAATGAAGGTATTTTAAACCGAATCATTACCTGTGATGAAAAATGGGTTCTTTACGATAATCGGAAGCGCTCAGCGCAATGGTTGGATCCTGGCCAGCCAGCCAAATCCTGCCCCAAGCGAAAATTAACCCCAAAAAGTTACTTGTAAGCGTTTGGTGGACTAGTGCCGGTATTGTTAATTACAGTTTTCTCAAATCTGGCCAGACTATTACGGCTGATGTCTATTGTCAGCAATTGCAAACCATGATGGAAAAGCTAGCGGCTAAACAACCTAGGCTGGTCAATCGCTCCACGCCACTGCTGCTTCACGACAACGCTAGACCACACACTGCGCAACAGACGGCTACTAAATTAGAAGAGCTTCAATTGGAAAGTCTAAGACATCCTCCGTACTCCCCGGACCTTGCTCCAACAGATTACCATTTTTTTCGAAATTTGGATAACTTCTTGCAAGGGAAAAAATTCAACTCCGATGGGGCAGTCCAAATCGCCTTCAAAGATTTTATTGATTCCCGTCCGACTGGTTTTTTTAGTAAAGGGATCAATGAACTACCTATAAGATGGCAAAAGTGCATAGAAAATAATGGTTCATACTTTGATTAATTAAATTTATTATATTAAAAAATATTCGACTTTTTGTTCCTCCCATACAAAACGCCAATTTCATATGTAAGGACCTAATATTATTATTTGTGTGATATAAGCACCCGCTTGTAACAAAGCTAAAATGACTGCTGCATGCGTTACTTGTATGCAAATAGGAAAAAACCAGTTCCCAAATAATCTACTTTATGTGCAAGTATTGATTTAATTGCAAGCGAGTGTAGTTTCAGTCATCTTGCAAAGGTTAAGAGTCGCATTAGCAATAATTACTCCAGCAGATTCCACTTCAACAAAGAGATTGGTTTATCTGATGTCCACTTGAGCAGATGTGACCTGTTTGACATCGTTTTTGCGATCCTTGGATAGCTGACTTTTATCTGTACTAAACTTAAGTACTCGTTCATTACAGGTCATCTACTGCGTGACCTATGTACATATAAGTACACGTAGGGGAAATAAAAACAAAGGTACGCGATAAATACCCTATAAATAATCATTAAATTATGTACATACTATACTTACATCATTATCATCATGATCCAATACTCAGAAAGTGCACGTGGACATAGGCCTCCCCTAATAAAAACTGTATTATAATAATAATACAGTACAGTTCCAGCGGAAGCAATAATGCTCGTATCTTGTTTGAGGTCCATGAGTGCGATTGACAATATAATGTAGGTTCAGAACATTGGATAAGGTGCGCAAGAACCTAATTATAAAATTATTAATTAATGATTAAACACAGTATGCATAATTTATAAAACAATTGTAATTAATTTGATTAACGATTCTCAGACCATTCGTCTGAGAACCCGTAAGTTTGTGAGAAAATGTGTGTCAAGTGTTTAGCGTACCTAGAGTGTGTGACTGTGTGTTGTGTGTTTGTCTAATGAGTGCCATAGCACCCTGTCTTCAGCTTGCTACACTACGTCACCTGCACGTCGCCGTAATAACAAATAACTGAGTTTTTATATTTTACAAGCTGTGCCCACAGTTTCGCCCCCGCAGGGTTTAATTGTTTTGCGCGGAACCGTTGATTTATTAAAAAGGGAAGATAGGTTACGTTCTCCCAGCGCTTACTCAAAAATTAGCCTGTGTTACAAGTACACGCAAACACATACGCTCACAGTTATATTTCCAGTCCTGTGCAATACAAAGGACAACAAAGACGGAAAGACGTATCTAAGACCGAAGTGCGACCGGGACAACAATATTTCACGCGAATCACAACCGCTCGTCTTCGGTCCGACGGTGACTGAGGTGGGAGCACACAATTTTACACAATATGAGGTTGCCACTTTCGAGAATCCAGTACCTCATCTTCCCTTTTTAATAAATCAATGCGCGGAACCCAAATTGTTTGATGGTTATTTCGCTTTTCTGATAGGGATCAGCTTTCCTTATTGATTTCCTTCACTTCGCTCTATCCTTGGCGTCGTCGTCTTCGGAAGCTTTACACTCTCTCATGTCCATTACATCGCGCCATGATACATAATAAACTTACCTAAATAAAGATGCAAAAAATTCCTCTAGGTAAGAAGTTTCTGGCGGGCAGTGACCCCTATCCTTTCATCATGCAGAAGTGAATTGAACTCCCCAACAGGATAACCCTTCGTTGCGAAGATCCTCATTATTTTCTCAAAAAGGTAGGGTCAATGTTCTGCGAAGTAGTTTACATGTGTAAACTTTTCTGTTTTGTAGAATACTTGTCGTAAGTTTCAATACTCAATCTATATTATAATATTATAAAGATTTGAGTGTTTGTTTGTTTTTAATAGGCACCAAAACTACTAGACCGATTTAAAACATTCTTACACCATTAAAAAGCTTAATTTTCAGGGAATAACATATGTTTTATTTCATCCCGAAATACTCACGACCACCAAAAACTGTAGCAATGTGTGTGAGACATGTCGCATCATGTCTAAAACATGTGCAATCTACACAAACAAAACAAGCGTACCTACTGAGAAAATAGTGTCATCTCTTTTTCTCACACGTTAGTTGCAAACACTACTTTCTCTTTCATGCACTCACCATTTAAATTTGTTATTATGTCATTTTTGAAAATGCGGACGATAAAATAAATGTTATTTCATTAACTCGCAATACCTACGAGTGAAATGTTACATCACTGGCTTTGTTTGTGTGTCTAGAATTGTTGTTGCGCTTTCGAAAGGCACACGTCATTTTGTGACGCTATAAACTGCTCGCAAACGTCCTTCACAACACGTCCGGCTAACACGTGCTTAGATGTACACACTGAGTCCAGGTTTATGCATGCATACCTAAGGTTCGACTTGGATACAACACGGCGGCGGCGGCGCGGTCTCACTGCGGTAAGGGCATATTTAAGGGCAAAATCGGTAATTATTTTCAATAATTAGCGATTTTGACTTATTTAATGCATGTTATTATGATTTTTCTGGGCCGGACAAATGACAAACTGATAAAACACCTATGACAATCACAAATAACTTTAAAAGCTTCTCCGGCATAAGCCCTCGATATGTCATCGTGCCGCTTCAACATTTTATTTAGCATCCGCCATTTTGAATTTGGGGCAACCATTTTAAATTGACGCGGGAACTACAGTGCCTAAATCTCTACTCGATTTATTTTGTAGACATGTTGATTAATTTGTAGCTATTGTAAGGGACGGATCAGAGGGTTCGAGTAAACAAAACAAGCGAGTTGGAGTCGTATTTCCAGCAGGTTCTATTTCTTATTTCTCTGAAATTCCATAATGCACTACTGACCTAGGGTAGGTAGGTACGTGATTTCTCATAAAGCCAAAACTATTTCAGAAATCAGCAGGCAAATTACCTGGCCTATTCATAAACTCCATAAAACTTAATTAGGTATGTAAGAATTGCATAACCTATATCGTATCCATTTTTAATGGAGCATAAACGTAAACAAACCGCCCATACTTAACCTAAAATTCACTTTGTTGGCGCGACCTTTTATACGTAATTTACATTACTTGTCGATTTTAGATCCTCCCTTCAATAAAAATTGCTTACAATTATATCTGAAACTCGACGCCAAGCAAGTGAGATTTTGTTATTTGTGTCGTATTTTGTTTACTAAAATGCTTCATTCAAAATGGATAAACCATAGATACTATAGTTTTTCAATTGTTTAAAAAGAAACAATAAATATCTTCTTATTTTCACGTCTAATCACACTTTATTAAATACCTAATTAGGTACCTATTTAGACATTGACAGCGGTAGGTACCTACTACAAAAACCAACCTATAAACAAACATTAGTCTAACAAGCGTGTAGCTAAACTGTAACACATGGGTTTAACAAGAGTTTAACTATCGTTTAAACTATTTCTATTCTAAGCCGTGTCTAACTAAAAACGCAGTGAAACGCAGTTTTGGCGCAATGCTTTTGTTAAACACGCTGTCAAAATTGTATTTATTATAAGTTGATAGTAGCGTAAACTTTACAGCTAAATGCTAATTATCAAATCTTGCTTAATTTCATAAAAAAATGGAGTAGGTTAGGTACCCCACTTCTTCGTTTGTTTTGTGTTTTTGTGTAGTGTTTTTATTTAAATATGACTTCATATGTGTTACAAGCGTAATTTAAAGTTTTAATCCGATAATACCAATAAAGTATCCCATATTGTGGTCGTGGGACACCGTGGCCACAGGACTCAGCTTAATTAACTGCAATGTTTCAGAGCTACGAATAATTTAACAATCGAGATGATTGTCCGAATATTAAATGCGTGTAAAATTATTCGGAGCGAAAATGGAAAACTTGAAAACGCTTCATTTGAGCTCTACAGAGCTTTAATAGGCTCACTTTGATTGGTTAATTTTCACAGTTGTGGTGTTTCCATACTTAACGTTTAATATTCATTTATTCTCAAAAAGTCAAATTATATAATGTCACTTACATGAGAACAGGGTTTATAGTTTAAGTATAGATAATACATAGGTTGTGGTCGTTCAATATACAGGGTGGGGCAAATTCCTGGCCCCTTAAGGGTAGCTACCGTTTCTTTTGTAGTTAGAAGGTTTTGTTCTTAGGAACTTTCTGTTTTATTTTACCACTAAATCCTACTAATTATAAACGCGAAAGTTTGTGAACATGTCTGTATGTATAGGTATTGTTTGCTCTTTCACGCAAAAACTACTGAACGGGTCGGGCTGAAATTTTGCATACGGGTAGTTCTTGGCCTGGAATAACACCTAAGCTTTTTACTTTTTATCCCACAAATCATTTCCCGTGGGATAGGCGTGCGAAGTCTCGGGGCGCAGCTAGTTCAAACATTTGGCGTTGGTGAGTGTGTTTTTACATGCGTTTGTTTGATTTGACGCGTTGCACGCGCCTATAAAATATATACCTAGAACACACAGAAAAATATTTGTCAGAGCTAACAAACTGTTGTCCCATGGCGGGAACCGAACCCGCAAACTCCTGCGTTGGTCGCTGGCGGACCTTCACCCACCGCTCCACAATGGTCGTCAAATTAATGAGTAGTAGTTTTTAGCTTCAGTTTGATTCGATCAAGTTGAAACTGATCTTTCCCATCAAAAGCTTTTAAGGTGATTCAGTTTCATACCATTCCGATCCCTGGGGTACGCTGAGAGTTCAACAAATAGCCCCCATCTGGGTTCTCCTTTCACAAATGAATACGTTATGCTCAGAAAACTTGGAGAAATAGGACTCAAAGTTTGCAAGAAACTTCTGTGTTAGTTTTCATTGAGTTTGAGAGCTAGGGAATCGCAAAGGACCTCAGTTACCTTTATGTATCTACTTAGAGTTCTCTAGAGAGTTATTGTTTTTAGCATTGAGGATCGTATACTTGAACTTTTTAACCATTGGGGAGTGATTCAAGTTTCCTTCAATGACGAATGAATGTTAAGAAGTTAAATGAGTTATACCACTTAGGTAGGTGCTACAGTTGGGGCAAAAATACTTAATAAGCAAAGATTTGATACTTTATTCATATTCATATTCATATCATTTATTGCATACATATTATACAAAATTACATTGTTTTAACTTAGATGGTATTGGCTTAAAGGTAAGCATGTACCCTGTAAGAGCGCAGCAATAACTGATCTAAAGATCAGCATAACAATAGTTGAGTATAAGTCTATTATTCTATTTCTATTTAAATATAGAAGTTGGTAAAAATCTATCGGAATATAATTTGTCAGCTACAAGAATCAAACAATGTTATATTAACTGGGCAGAAGGGCATGTACATTTTTTAACTTAGGCTCCTAAAGTTTAGATTTGTCATTTAAAAATTCGTCAACGGAGTAGTAACATTTAGAAATAAGGTATTATTTGAGTTTATTGCGAAAGACCGAATCATTTCTAAGATCCTTTATGGGGTTCGGTATTTTGTTATAAATATTAACTAATCGTGAGAGACCTTTACTAAATTGTGTAAGGGTAGTCGAAGGTAGGATAAGTTGGTCTTTTTAGGTTTTTTTTCGTCTATTGTAGTTGGTCAAATGTTCAGACTTAGATTTAAATTTATTCAATTATACTTACTTAAAGCCCTGCTGATTAAAAAAATCTAATTAGTCTGTCAGTTTCTCCGGAACTTTAACTGGCTATCATTATAATATTTTGATTAATCGACAAAAGAAAAAATACGTGTCTAATATCTTCTAATAATCTACGGATTAATTAGAATTTTTGAGTCGTCAGGCCTATTCATACGTCCAATCATTCGTCATTAAAAAAATTATCAGTCCCAATGATTGGTCCAAATCAAATAACTACCTAATTTAATGATTATTTATGGGGTATTTATCGCGTACCTTTGTTTTTATTTCCCCTACGTTTCTACCGCATTAATCATTAATATTATCTATCATTATCAGTAATTATTATTATTATTCAAATCGCAAACTTTAAAAAATAACTACCAACTCTTATATCGTGGCTGTAGAATGAAAACTAACTAAGTGACAAAACTAAAATCGGGAGAAAAATGCGATTAACTGTTTTTTTGCGACAAAAATGGCGATAACATTTTTTTGGCTAACAATTTTACCGTCCACTTTTTGATATTTTATAGATTATTATTCCTCCTATGTTTTAATATAACGATAATTGTTCGTTTACTCAGCTTTACAAAATAAGAATTTCCGCGAGAGAGTGGACTGTATTATGCAAAAGAAGTTATGTATTTATTTTTATGTAGGTATGAATCTAAGGGTGGTTAACGATAAAGTTACAAAGCAGTACAATGAATCTAGATGAGTGTGATGACGAGATGAGTGAGTTCGGGCAGAATAGGATTTCACTAACCTTCCTGTCCGATGCGATGCGACGAGTCGGTTCTGTATCCGGCACCTAGGTCCACTTATGCACTAACAAAATACCTAACAAGTTGTATACTCCCTGATCAGTAAATGTTGGCCAGTTTTCCAGGGTGTGACACAGTGTGAAGTCCCGTAGCCTTGATCACCAGCACCATCAATCACTCCCAATCCAAATAGTTGCACAATTAATAGGAAACGAGACGATAGAGACAATATTCCTTAAAAATAAAATATGTGCGCGAAAATATGTAAGTGCTCTGTTCGAGATCCAAAATTCGAATGACAAAATTATTAAATTCAAATATACGCGGGGGGAAAACCCTAACGGTCTTAAACGGTACGCAATGTCAGCTGTCAAAGTCACGTATCTAGATATGTCAAAGGCAGCTCGTATTGCCAAATCTGAACATTCCGACCACCAAAATACGCTATTTTCAGCAGGCGTATTTTTCCCACGAATATATACGAAATTCAAGATTAATTATAACGAGATATGAAACGATTTTGCACATAAAATAACGATTATTTTGACATTTAAAAAATATACATAATATACAAACAATAAACGAAAACAAAAAATTGCTTAATTACGATAAAGCCGTCCGTTGGAACTAGTTCGGTGGGGGGCTAGATTCGACATCCTGGGGTACCGGAAGTACACACAATTTGACGACAGGCCTTTTACATTCTCCAGACTGAGTCTTCAAGGTAACCACACGACAAACCTTATCAGTACCAGAGTGAAGTTGGGTTACCCGTCCTAACTTCCACTTCAGGGGGCTGCATTGCTCGTTGGATATAAGCGCAAGAGCTCCGACGACAATGTTGTCTTGTGCATCTACCCATTTATGGCGTTGTTGCAACGTGTGTACGTATTCGAGATGCCATCTGGCCCAGAAGTCTTGATGCATCTTCTGGATGAGTCTCCATCGACGAACAGGAGTGACCTGAGTCTCCAGGATGGGAGCTTCGGGCAACAGCGTTAGCGGTTCAAGCGTGAGGAAATGGCCTGGAGTTAGCGCTACAAGATCATTAGGATCCGAACTCAAGGGGGACAAAGGGCGCGAATTCAATAAGGCTTCAATTTGAATCAGCAACGTGTTAAATTCCTCATATGTCAGGCGTTGCCCGCCGACAACGCGTGCAAGATGGGTTTTGACAGACTTAACTCCTGCCTCCACTAGCCCCGAAAAATGTGGGCTTCCAGGAGGATTGAATCTGAATTCCACCCTTTCAGTCTGGGACGCTTGCGACATGAAATCCTTCAGCAGGTTACTGGCCCCGACGAAATTCGTCCCCTGGTCAGATACCAGTTGAGAGCAGCGCCCTCGACGTGCTATAAATCGCCGAAGGCAGGCCAAGTAGGCTTCGGAAGTTAACTCCGATGCGAGTTCCAAGTGAACCGCCTTGATAACCGTGCACACGAAAACACAGACGTACCCTTTGTAAGTCCTCACACCTCGACCGCGTCCGAGAGCGATATCAAAAGGGCCTGCGAAATCAACAGAAGATGATGAAAATGGTTTTATTTGATTAATGCGATAAGATGGTAAGTTCGCCATAAGCGGCGGTGAGGATAACCGAGGCTTTGCGCGAAAGCACTTGACACACGACGCCACTACGGACCGAATTGCTCGCTTAGCTGAGAGGATCCAGAAATCCCGCACTAATAGACTGTGCAATGTTTGCGGACCGGGATGCAGGAACCTTCGGTGATAATCCTCAATTAACATATGCGTCAAGCGGTGATCTCGAGGTAACAGCAGCGGATGTTTCTGGTTAAAGTTCAGATCACTATGAGACAGACGTCCACCTACTCTCAACAGCCCGTTCGTATCCACAAAAGGACATAGTTTGCGAAGCGCTTTTGGAAGCGAATTAGGGGTATTCTGGTTCAAGGCACGAAGTTCGGAAGCGAATGAAACCTCTTGTACATGTTTTACAAGAAAGTTCAAAGCTTCATTGGTTTCTATAGTGGATAGTGTACCAGTGGACTTTACAGGAAGCCTCAAATTACGAGAAAATCGAAAACAATAAGCAAGAATATTGACAAGACGGGAAAAAGACGAGAAGCGATTAAGGATTCCATCGACGAAACTAATGTTATTTTCTGTAAAAAAGGTGAATACTTTTCGTTCCTCGAGTTCAGATTCATCTTTCAAGATAAGCGCTGTTTGCGGCCATTGTTCCGGCGGGTTTACCAACCAACTGGGACCCGACCACCATGACTGACACGGGATTAAATCGTCAGGAAGTAGACCACGCGAACCGTGATCAGCTGGGTTATCAGTGGTTGGAACATGACGCCAGCAATCAGGAGGGATGCCATCCTGAATTTCTGTCACGCGATTGGCGACAAATGTCTTCCATCGCGAGGGACAGGACTTAATCCAGGTTAGAGCAACGTTGGAATCAGACCACGCAACGATGTTTTCGAGCTGATGGAGGCCATGCAAAGCTACAGTCACAGATGACATCACTTCAGTCAGCAAGACAGCTGCCATCAACTCTAAACGAGGTATTGAACATTTGCGGAGCGGTGCTACCTTGGATTTGGCGCAGCACAACTGCACTTCAACTAATCCGCTACTCTGCGTCGCTCGACAGTAAACCACGGCGCAATATCCACGCTCGGAGGCGTCACAGAATCCGTGGAATTGAAGTGAGGTGAACTCTGATACCATCCTTCGAGGCAAGGCAACAGAACTTAGTGAAGGCAATTGGGTTTTTACTTTAAACCACTCGACAGCAACGACTTGTGGAGCCTCTTCATCCCAATCCACACCATCCATCCACAACAGCTGCATAATGTACTTAGCCAAGAAAACCACTGGAGACACCAGACCCAAGGGATCGAAAATACGAGCTATATCCGACAAAATAGACCGCTTCGTACATCTGGTTTCGACTGATGCGGTTTTAAAGGTCAGCTGATCCATGGTGGGGATCCACAACATGCCAAGAATTTTTAACGATAAATCCTGAAGATCCTCAAAATTGCACATCTTCTCGGAATACAACTCTGAAGGGGGCAAGTCGCCTAGGAACTCTTCGGAATTAGAAGTCCATTTTCGTAGGTGAAGGCCAGCAGACGACAAAATTTCCGTTAGTTCTTGCCGAATACGGAGTGCTGTCCCAATAGACTCTGCCCCCGACACAACGTCGTCAACGTATGTATCCCGCTGGAGAATCGATGCGCCGATAGGGGCTTGAGCTGCAAATTCCGATGCTAACCGAGACATGCACCAGAGAGCCTGATACGGCGCGCACGATACACCATATGTGACCGTCAGCAACCGAAAGTCACGAATAGGTAAATCTGCATCATCGCGCCACAAGATTCGCTGGTAATCAGTGTCTTCAGGTGTCACTAAAAACTGACGATACATTTTCTTTATATCGCCAGTGAACACAATTTTATGCCAACGGAATCGAATAAGAATATCGAAAATACTCTTCTGAAGTTTGGGGCCTGGTGCCAACAAATCATTCAAAGACCTTCCTTCGACATCCTTGGCACTAGCATCAAACACGGTTCTGAGCGGAGTGGTGACTGACTCTGGGCGCAAAATTCCGTGGTGCGGGATATAAAAGAATGGACCAACACTAGCCGCAGGGGGATTCACTTCCTCCATATGTCCGCTCTCCAAGTAATCCCTCATGAATTCGACATACGCAGCCTTGAACTGCGCGTTGACTTTAAACTTATTCTCAAGATTTAAAAACCGCTTCAAGGCGATTTTCCGCGAATCCGAGAAGTTGGGTTTCTGATTAGGATCGATAAAGGTTAGCGGTACCACTAACCTCCCATCAGAATTCCGACGACAAGCATCTTCCATGTACCTACAAATAGCCGTTTCTGTTTTCGTCGAAACTGGATTGGACTTGGGTGGATTTATATTCTCCAATTCCCAAAACCTTTTTATCGAATCTTCTAACGACAAATTAGAAACGAAATAACAATCCTTTTTACCATTCCAGTCGGTGCGAAGGCAAGAGAAGTCAGTATCAATTGTGCACTCGCCCATCACTATCCACCCAAAGATAGTAGAGATAGCGATGGCCTGACCTGGTGCACCCTTCTTAAGACCAGGCTTTAATGCCGAAGATAAAACATTGACACTGACCAGCATATCGACTGGCCCTGGGGTGTTGAACTCAGGATCCGCAAGCTCTAAGCCCTTGAGGTGCTCCCACGATGAGATATCTATATATCCAGTTGGCATGTCTTGACATATGGTTTGGAGCACAGCAGCTTCTACAACTAAGCTACCTGAAGAACCCTGATTTCGAGGACCCAACTCACACTTGACCGATCCAGCTGTGTTGGTAGATACCCTACCAATCCCATGGATAGATTGGGCATGTGGACTCATTTTTAGTCCCAGACGATCTGCACATGACTGAGTTATAAAGCTGCAAGCGCTAGCACTGTCTAATAAAATCCTAACCTTAACCAATTTGTTATGATCATTTTTTACCATCACAACGGCAGTAGAAAACAAGGCATCTGCATTAGAGGAATAAGCTGCTAGTGCCACTGGGGCTGCTACCTTATGATCCTGGGAAATAGAGGCTGTAGGAGCTGATTCCTCAAAATGAAGTAATGTGTGATGGCGTTGATCACATTTCCCGCAAAAAACCTTGACCATGCATCGTTTTACAGAATGTGAAGGCTGCAAGCACAAGATACAAAGTCTTTTTTCCTTAACATACTTAAACCGTCCCGCAGGAGATAACTTCAGGAATGTTGGACATGCTTCCCCTATGTGACCATCATTTGCGCAAAACTCACAGCTTAATTGCGAAGGGACTATCAACGAAGTTTTGTTCTTTGATGTGACCTGTTTTGATGTATTATGGTATCCATAACAGTTTTCTAATGCCCGAGAGCGCTTTTCTAGGAACTCCATAATATCATCAAATAGAGGTACATCAACATCAGGACCAAGTTGCAATTCAAAGGCTTCTCGAGTAACAGCATCAAGCTTGGACCACACCATCTGAAAGAGCATAAAATCTTGGTTTGGGAGATCATACCTAGCCAAGATAGCCAAGTTCTCACTGAAGGTACGATGAATTCGCTCCAATTCAGAACCACTTTTGTTCCTAATCGAGTCACACTTAAGCAATTTTTCATAATAGGTAGTGGCAATGGTACGCTTCCTATCATAATATTTATGAAGAGCTATGTAGGCAGATTTGTAGCTACTACCGGTCAGTGGGAAATTTTTAATTATATCATATGCAGTTCCCTGAACACTGGACAATAAATAATGTAGCTTCTCTACTTCTGCCAGTTGCCTGTTATGAATAAGAGAGTCATACAACTCCTTGAATGATACCCAATTTTCCAGCTTTCCATCGAACGGCTTCATAGCAATCTTGGGCAGTTTAGCTAGTCCTTCAGTACAATTTTGGTTTGACGTAACATTATCTTTAGTTGCCTGCATTATTCTAGATTTCAGGTTTAAGAACTTTTGGTCAAAACTTATAGTGTGAGAAAACTCAGCACTTCGAGCTGTCTTTGGCATAGATCCTAGAACCCGCGTTTGCGCTACGTGAAAATCTCGCGATATTTCATTGAGATCTTCAATACAAATTCCAGTCAACACCGGAGATTCTAAAAACATTTCTATTCTCATATAACAATAGTCCCGGGTGACTCGGTATTGATCAGCTTGCATTGCGCGTTCGTCGAGGCTCGTATCTATATTATGACCTTCCATTATTAGCCGAAATTAACGATTAATCTATTCTAATATATTATTAATCATGCAATGCAATGCAACAAACAAAGCAGATGAATTGACCAATGTAAACAAATACCACAGATAAAGTTTTTTTTTTTTTTTTACTCAAGTTATCTGTAGTGATGTTATGAGCAGATGAATGATTTGATACCACAAACAATAATTTCTTCCTTGGAAACTTGACAATTCGGTTTGACGTAAACGTAATACCAACCGCTCAAAAAATGTCAAGTTGCCAGAGTAGACAACCACTAAAAACAAAAAAAATACACTTATGTAGGTAGGCAAAGTTACCGTTAAAATATTGGTTTTTACGTTGAGACAATAGTTACTTACGAAACGAAACAAGTAAACTATTGTTGAAAAGGCAATAAAACGACAATTTACCTTTTCACAAGTAAAAATCAATATTAAACAGGAAATTATTAACAAAAAATGATACGAAAGAAAGCTAGTTTTAATCCGGCCGAAGGACCAAATGTTCGTTTACTCAGCTTTACAAAATAAGAATTTCCGCGAGAGAGTGGACTGTATTATGCAAAAGAAGTTATGTATTTATTTTTATGTAGGTATGAATCTAAGGGTGGTTAACGATAAAGTTACAAAGCAGTACAATGAATCTAGATGAGTGTGATGACGAGATGAGTGAGTTCGGGCAGAATAGGATTTCACTAACCTTCCTGTCCGATGCGATGCGACGAGTCGGTTCTGTATCCGGCACCTAGGTCCACTTATGCACTAACAAAATACCTAACAAGTTGTATACTCCCTGATCAGTAAATGTTGGCCAGTTTTCCAGGGTGTGACACAGTGTGAAGTCCCGTAGCCTTGATCACCAGCACCATCAATCACTCCCAATCCAAATAGTTGCACAATTAATAGGAAACGAGACGATAGAGACAATATTCCTTAAAAATAAAATATGTGCGCGAAAATATGTAAGTGCTCTGTTCGAGATCCAAAATTCGAATGACAAAATTATTAAATTCAAATATACGCGGGGGGAAAACCCTAACGGTCTTAAACGGTACGCAATGTCAGCTGTCAAAGTCACGTATCTAGATATGTCAAAGGCAGCTCGTATAGCCAATTCTGAACAATAATCGTTTTTGGGTAATTGGTTAATGAAAAAGATATAAAAAAACAACTATGTATTTTTCCCTCGCCATAGTTTTGAATGTTTATGTCAGTTAGTTACTTGTGTATGCCACTTGGTTAGTTTTCCTTCGACAATATTTTCAGCTGAAGCTTAAAAAGCATACGTTAAATGCCCTTAATTAATTTTCCTACATCAATGAAATCTTACAATGCCTTCTTATTTACTTTATAATTCGTAAAACCATTCTATACATTTACAAAGATTTCTATTTTTTGATTAAAATTTGAAATAATACCAAGTTATTAATACTTTTTATTAAAAGCATGAAATAAAAATAAGAAAACCTCTGATATAATTCCGTTTTAGTGTCAGACTTAGAAGATCAAAGTTTACGTTAGGTACATAAAAAACGACTATTTCACATAAAATCAACAATAATTAAACAACAATTATAGCTTAGTTTAGAAAACAAGAATCATAAATTATTTGAAAATACTTAAGTACGTAAACTTAAATAAAAAAACCTTCACATAAACCTTAAAATAATCAACTTGATTCAGTCTCATCTTTATAAAATCAATTTGAACTCGATATCTATTCAAAGGCTTCAAGTACAACTTATGATTTCTGCTCATAAAATACACAAGATTATAACATTTTTAGAACAGATGTTTATAATTATATAAGGGATTTTAAGCCGTGTGGTGCCGGCCTAGAATTGCACCAACCCAACTCCTCCCGTGAGTGTCGTAAGAGGCGACTAAGGGATACAAACACCGGGAGGCGGACAGTAGCGCCTCCCGTAGACCGATAACATCACCGAACTGCGATCCCCAACCCGCATGCGTGGGGATTATGAGCTCTACCCCCCTCAAGGTTTTACAAGCCAAAAAGTGGCCCCCAGTTCCTGGCCGCCTCGCTAGTCCTGACCATGGTAGCGGCCATGGTAACGGTGGGGCAGTGTTGCTAAGAATCCCCGGGATACGGCAGGCTACCGATCATTACTTAAAAACTTGACCCTTGCTACGTTTAATGGACGCACTCTGAGGCTTGATCACCATCTAGCGCAGTTGGAAGTGGAGCTAGAGAACATTAAATGGCATGTTCTGGGGTTATGTGAAGTCTGTACAGAGGGGGAGTACACTGTAACCTTAGACTCGGGCCATCTTCTCTAGTTTCGCGAGGGTGATAAAACGCTCAGGCACGAGATAGAGGATTTCTATGGCCGATTATACGCTGCACATGCCCCTCGTTCCCAATGAGCCCACGACTACGATTCCAGAGCCACCCTGATACGCCACTATACCGACGAACCGCTAAACTTCAGTCAAGACGAGATCGTGCTAGCTCTGAGGCAGCTTATAAATGGAAAAGCCCCCGGGGAGGACGGAATAACATCAGAGCTTTTAAAAGCCAGAGGAGCTCCTGTTATACAGGAACTACAGACCCTTTTCAACGCCGTCCTTCACAGTGGGAGAACTCCAAAGGTGTGGAGTGGGAGTTCGGTGATGCTCTTTTTTAAGAAGGGAGATAAAACCCTCCTTAAAAACTACAGACCCATCTCACTCTTGAGCCACATCTATAAGCTGTTCTCACAAGTGGTCACGAACCGTCTCGCCAGGAGACTCGACTAGTTCCAGCCACCGGAACAGGCCGGGTTTCGCAGAGGATATGGCACCATAGACCACATACACACAGTAAGGCAGATTATTCAAAAGTCCGAAGAGTATAATCAGCCCCTGTGTCTAGCCTTTGTGGGCTATGAGAAGGCCTTTGACTCTGTCGAAACCTGGGCTGTTCTGGAATCCTTACAGCGATGCCAAGTAGACTATCGTTATGTTGAGGTGCTGAGATGTATTTACAACGCCGCCGCCACCATGATTGTCCAAGAACAGGACCAGTCCAAACCCATCCAACTGCGCAGAGGAGTGAGGTAGGGGGAAAACGAAAGTTTTCTATCAGTGCGTCCTACCCGTCATGACCTACGGAGCTGTGACGTGGACACTCACGATAGGACTGGTCCACCAGTTTAAAGTCGCTCAGCGAGCTATGGAAAGACATATGCTTGGAGTCTCTCTGAAGGATAGGATTTGTAACGAATACATCCGACAGAAAACCGAAGTTATCGATATAGCTCAAAGAATTAGCAAACTGAAGTGGCAGTGGGCAGGCCATATCTCGCGTAGAACCGATAACCGCTGGGGTAAACGAGTTCTTGAGTGGAGACCGCGACTCGGCAAACGTAGTGTAGAAAGCCCTCCGGCCAGGTGGGATGACGATCTGCGAAAGACTTCAGGCAGATGCTGAATGCGTCAAGCTGAAGACGCATTCAGCATCTATGGGGCTCATTAGGGGAGGCCTATGTCCAGCAGTGGACATAGGCCAACAATGAAATTTAGTAGACAATTTACATAAGTGATTTTATTTATTTGTATTTTACCATTATATAACAATCGTATCACGCGAAAATTCATTAACTAATCTTAGTTAATTTTTCCAATTCCATAGGTCCCGCTGGACCATGAATGTGTCGAGGGAAAACTAACTAAGTGATCTTATGGACTTTACGCTGTCGCAAAGTGATCAATTATTTCATTTATCTATTTATAGCCGAGTTAATTAATTTACCTTCGCTACTTTTTTGTCTATTTTAAGAAGATTAATTTTCATCTGTTCCGACTTGTAAGTTTAATTTACAGATAACTTTTTGATAAATTATGATAGCGAAACGTTAGTAACACAGAAAGATGCAGCTTGAATTAGACTTTATGGAAATGCAAAAAAGTCGATTTCGCAAAATGTGTCAGTTAGTTAATTCTCCAACTACAGCCGCGATATTTCCTTAGCTACAATAAATGTACACTTAGAATAGGCCATATCGTAATTCCGGGATAAAATATATCCTATGTTACTCCTGACTCCTTGAAAAGTAAGCTTTTTAATAATGAAATATTTTTTTTATTTGGTCTAATAGTTAAGGAGCCTATTCAGTATATACAAACAAACAATCAAATCTTTTCTTTTTGTCGTATTAGTATAGATAAAAACTATAACGGAGAACATTTCTGAAAGCGAATATCTAATTTTCTTATTCGTTTTCGTGCAAATGCTATCATAAGTAATAATTAGGCCGAATGTGCGTCAACTAAAATGTTAACTTAGGCTAATACGCATGTGACTTCAAAAAAGCTAATTTTTTTTTACGTATTCTCTAGTGATATAGAAATATATCTGTATATTTATTTTTGTATTTTATGATGTTTTTATTGTAAAATTTAATCATTGAAAAGTAGATATTTTAAGGCTCAACAGCAAAATCTCTAAACGCAACGCTATTGACACGTGCATCGTGACGTCATACTTGAACATTTTTGTATGGGCATGAAGTTTTGACTTTGAGTTTACATATGGAACTCGATGGTCCGTGACGTCATAAAATGCAATGGCTAACAAGGCAGCGTTTTTATCACCCGAAACTGAGTGTAGTTTTACTTTTAGTTTTTTACCTCAATAATTTAATTTTTTTTGGGTGTTATATTTTTTTTCTTTTATGTATTAACCTAAATAATCGATTAAAAAAAAAAAAAATCCATGCATTTACCCTATTATGTACTGTTTTGTAAATAATTTGTTTTTTTAATTGTGTTTATATTCCTGCCTAGGGAGGGCGATACTGAACGCCACACAGATATACATGTACACTTTTAGTGTCAGTATCGCTACATTATGTTTTAGTTTTTTAAATAATTACGTATCCAACAAACTTTCTGTATTTTTCAATATGGCATATTTGTCAAAAGATAAAATCAACTTTTTTCATTCATTCATTCATTCTTATAATTTTCAATGAAAGCTGTCAAAACGACAGTCACTATCATTAATTACAGTAATCGTCACAAACGCTACACAAACACTTTCTAATTCAAATTCACTTTATTAATCACAAAAATTACATTACAGATTAATTAACACAAACCTAGGAAAAAAACTATAATCAGGAATAACCACTATCCGTGACTTTTTTCTAAATGGTTACCCCAAAACACCGCTTCCTTACCTCAGTTGTAATCCATTTGCGACGGCCACGGTAACTCGGTAACTCGGTAACCCGCCACTCAGATGCAGCCTAAGGGTTTCGTAAACATTCCTCCCATTCCATTAACTAATTGTTAATTATCCTCTTTCCCCTGTCTCCCCTGCAACGATGACGTCCCGGGGACTATTAGACCGTGGACCCGAAATTCGACGGAATAGCTTATGGCTGCTCTAGGTTGTATGATAAATTTTCAATGTAACATTAACAATGAAATGTGACAACAAATTCAACAATGAATTCTTGTTATCTATCAAAGATTAACGGATTAGGTACGAATACCTAACATTCTTCTTTGAAATCAGTATGGAACAAAATAACAATTTAAAAAATTCAGAAAAGCGATAAACTTGCACTTCTTCCGCTAGTGGACAAAAAAAGGAATTGAATTAGAGTCAATTGCACCTTATTTCTTATTTGATATTAATTACTATTTTATCAAGCTGTTTAGAGTAAAAAATATGACTTGTCTAAGTGCTTATTTTGTGAGTCTCAAGAAATAAACGATTTGACTCTGACTCTGAATGTATTTTTTGTCCATCGGTTACATATTATATATATTATTATATCCATAGTGAAACTTAATTATATGAAAATGTAAATACCTCTGTACACCTATGGAATACAATAAATGATTGAGTATTGAGTATATTTTGTTTAACCTATAATGTTGTCCCACTGCTGGGCAAAGGTCTCCCCCAACTCGTCCAACAAATCTGCCTGGAATGTGAAAGTCATTTTATGGGTTACATTATACATTACAAATATTGGTGGTGCTATTAAATTAGTAACGAACAGTATTATTTTCATAACTGTACGAAAGAAAATGTAACAACTGCCAGTACTTATGACAAAATAACAATTACCCGAGCCAATATGACAGCGATACCTATTTTATCATATTTTTACGTTTATTATAAGAATTTTTAAAAATCCATCCTTCAGTTTGTGGTATCTATTATAAGCTAAATTTCAATACCTCTGTAATAATTTTATCTCATATAGTATAGGAGGAGATACGAAAATAGAGTTTGGTGGCCAAAAAGCGCAACTTTGTATCTCTGCCTAAGCTTTACAAAATGAAACTATTACAGAGGCATAAATAAATAACTTAATAGATACCACAAACTGAACGATGGATTTTTAAAACTTGCTGCGTTTAACGTAATAATAAGATAAAATAGTTGGGGGCGCAACTTTCACTGGTGTATGGGCCTCAAAAACAAGTCGCAACCTATCGACGATAATTGATTTATTTGGCTACAGATCTACCATTTTGAGTACGAAGGCATTATTTAAATCTTTTATTTTGAGAACGATATTATTAATCCTGAATGAACTACGATGATATCATCTCCTATTTACATACATACATAACACACATTAATTTGGTAATTTATACCTGGTAACACTATTTATTTATCTATGATAACAAAAAATATTATTCCCCAAAAATAATAACAGGAGTTGGTTAAACTTTATCTGTTGGTTAGTATATTTTTGGTGCACAGATTGTGTTATTCCAATTTCCCTCTTGATAAATCCCCCGTGAACTACAGAATATAGAACTACTGAGAATAAGCTCTTATTCACTTATAAGTTGTTGATTCTTCTTCGTTATTTATCAATTTTCTGTTGAAAGGTCTATCGCAAAATATTACATTTAGAAGCTACCGACCTTTCTTTTTCGTAAAAAAACGTTATTGGCGTTCTGAAACCGACTGTCTAGTCCATAAGTTATAAGTCCAGCGGACACGTTCCTTGATTGAGTATATTAATAGTATTCTTTATAAGAGGGGAGAGATGGGCTACTGTCACCAGCTTCTAATAATTGACATTTTTTCATTTTGAATAATTTAGGGGAGATGCTGTGCAATTTTAAAAGTAATTTAATGGCTAAATTATGTTATTAAGGCGCATACCGGAGCCAATCTGACAGCGATACCTATTTTATCATATTTTTACGTTTATCATAGGAATTTTTAAAAATCCTACGTTCAGTTTGTGGTATCTATTATAAGCTATCTTTTAATACCTCTTTCATAATTTTATCTCATATAGTTTAGGAGGAGATGCGAAATTAGAGTTTGGTGGCCAAAAAGCGCAACTTCGTATCTCTTCCTAAGCTTTACAAAATGAAACTATTACAGAGACATTATTAAATAGCTTATAATAGATACCACAAACTGAACGTAGGATTTTTAAAAATACCTGCGTTTAACGTAATAATAAGATAAACTAATTGGGGGCGCCACTTTCGCTGCTGTATGGGCCTTAAGGTGAAAATGTGGTTTTAATAATTAGGTTTGTTCTATAAAACTATAAACTGACTTCAATTATATTGTTTTTTTATGGATGCCAAGTTGTCAGAACTGGACCAAATTGAAGTGGGACCACAGGGGAAGCACCAATTTCAAATAAAAAATCATCAAAATCGAATCACCCAGTCAAAAGTTCTGAGCTAAGAAGCAGAAGAAAAAAACAGTCGAATTGAGAGGCCTCTTTTGAAGTTCTAAATAAGAAGATAATACTATCCAACATTCATTTACTTGTATTTACACACAAACTCTGTTCATCTTGGGGCTAGATAATGCTGTGTGAATTGTCCAGTATTATTATTATTTATATATGTATGTATATTCATTTATCCTTATTAAATATTCATTATCAGTTCCTAGATCCCAACTAAGTTAAAACAGTACAAAAGGACTGCAAGCTGTGGCCGTATATTCAGATACCAATCTCCAATTTAACTTTCTAGATTCCCGACTTTTGTTTAACAGAACTTGCTACTGCATTCTGAACTCTATTTTACTGGAATAGGAACAAAAGTTGGGTAGAGTAACTTAGATGCAGGTAAAGTTGCTTGTAGAATCAATGGAATTGGAATTTTAGGTTATTGCGTAGATAACAGATATAGTTAAACCTAGTGAAACCAATAAATTGCTTTTTAGGGTTTCCAATTATTGGTACCTATTATTTACCTACTAACTTCTTTGTAAGATATAGGGTTCCTAAATTATCATTTACTCCGTCTTTGGCCACATCTTTACTTCAAGTAAAGATGTGGCCAAAGAGTTAGTAGGTACAAAGAGGTTAGTAGGTAAATAATACTAATTTGAAACCCTAAAAACCAATTTATTGGTTTCACTAGGTTTACCTATATCTGTTATCTACGCAATAACCTAAAATTCCAATTCCATTGATTCTACAAGTGAGATCAAAAACTATCTATCTATATAATTATACCTACAAGAATGAATACCTAATTTCATTGGTCATGGCATCACACGTGAACGGCTGGGCCAATTTTGCTTATTCTTTGTTTGTCTTTTATGTTATATACATATATAAGTCAGGAGAAGATTCTGAATAACGATAAACTAAGAAAGTTGGAAACATAAATGAGCACCCGAGCGAAACCGCGGGGCGCAGCTGGGCGCAGCTGAAATTTGTATGGGAGTATGGATTGATGGATGGAGGTTTGCTACCTCTTCACGCCAAAACTACTGAACGGATCGGGCTGAAATTCTCATAATATCTCATAAATTAGTTACCTGTGGGATATAAATCACCTTTAAAATTGTCCATAGGGACAACAGGTGCGAAACCGCAAGACGCAGCTAATATAAAATAATAAAATGTTCTGTTTGTCTGAACGCCACAGGCAGTCTCAACAAATTTTGTAGGTACGTATATAAAAATTTGACACTGTTGCCCAGTGGTACCTGATCTGATCGACTACGAGAATAATCTGTAGATATGACTTCAATCAAGAGCTAATAAATTCAGTATACGGAACCCGTATCGCGTGAGTCTACACACACTTGGCTGGTACATTTATCCCCCGCATCGCACTAAAAGCGAAAGAAACATTTTTATACTCGACCATACAGGACGTTACATAGATTCCTACTACCAAAAGGAAAAAAAAGCTTTTGTCCAAAACCCTGAAAGTTTTACAAAGGCCAAAGAATAAGCACTCAAAGAACGTGCTCATAGAAGCGTTTTCAAATGCACGTGCCCCTACTACACGAGAATTCACTTCTCAGGAGTATTAACTTGACGATCGACATCATAACTAAATAAATAGGGGTAACACATTGATTTATTAAAAACGAAGATGAGGTACTGGTTGCTCGAAAGTGGCAACCTTAAATTGTGTAAAATTGTGTTCTCCCACATCAGTCACCGTCTGACCGGCGGCACGGGCGGTCGTGATTCGCGTGAAATATTGTTGTCTCAGTCTCACTTCGGTCCTAGATACGTCTCTCCGTCTTTGTTCTTCTTTCTATTGCACAGGACTGGAAATATAACTGTGAGCGTATGTGTTTGCGTGTAGTTGTAACATATGCCATTTTTTGAGTAAGCGCTGGGAGAACGTAACCTATCTTCCCTTTTTAAATCAATGGGGTAACATAACATTATCTGAACGTCTGGGCGAAACGACGCGTACCCGAGAGCTGGTGAGTATCTGGCGCAGAGCGTCAGCATTGCGATTATAGCAAGGCAATGCAGCAGCGTCTTTGAGACGCTTCCGACTGGTATTGATATGGATCAGTTATGGAACTGATCCATATCGCAGACTGTTGCAAAAGCTACAGTCTGCAGTTAGCTCAATTGATTCAATTGTAAATATTAGTTTTATTTTTGTTGTTTGATTGTAATTTTTAACGGACTTCAAAAAAAAACGCAGGAGATTCTCAATACAACTGTTTTCTTATGTTTGTTACCTCAGAACTTTTTAATGGGTAGTCCGATTTCCACGATTCTTTTTTTATACGAAATCTAGTGCTTTTCGTGTGGTCCCATTTTAATTTGGCTTTCTAGTTCTGACAATGAGATCCATGTAAATCCATGAAAAATAAAAAAACGGTTTATAGTTATTTAAAACAAAATTAATTATCTTTGTTAATATGAGATTATTTTCCTATATCTATCGATAAATCTAGGCTCACTATCCAGTATATGAATCACTCGTATAACTCACTTCCAAGATTTTATTTGAGCAACTTTCCTGTCCCTTAGGAAGCAAGGGAATCTTCACATCCGGATGTTTGACTGTTTGTCATGCTCTCGAGTTGGGAATCGAATGGAACACAATGGGTATGTTTATGGAAGCCTTGGGATGATAAGGAATGTTTAGCCATTTGACGTTTGCTGTCCGCTGCTGGCCTAGAGCTGTGTGGCTTAGAATTTGCACCACCCCGACTCTTCCCGTGGGTGTCGTAAGAGGCAACTAAGGGATATCCACCAGGGGCAGCAGTGCCCCATGCAGAATAATTCTAGCACCGAACTGCGATTCCTAACCCGCATGCGCAGCGTGGGGATTAAGGGCATTATAGAGATAAAAGCCAGCAAGGCGCTTATCAGGGGGAGGCCTGCGTCCAGCAGTGGACCAACACAGGCTGTTGAAGTTGAGGTAGTCATGTATGGATTTGGAATGGTACTTACTAGGTAATATTTAAATATTTATTTATTGATATTCCTTGAGATATTAATATAATCTATGCACATTATTATGATTTTTTTCTCCTAAAGGCACTAATAACTGAGCGAGTATATATATAAATATATATATATATATATATATATATTTTTCTTCTATTTGATGGTTTGTAACTGCAGGGTCCTGTGACTGTTCTAGTTTTTGGTCTAGGCAGAATAACAGCGCCTTCTGTACACAACAGTTGGCATTATGCTGAGTCTAGGCCATTTTGCTACTGCAGCACACATTGGTCACTTATTTATTTTGTTAATTCCTTTTGAGTATATTGTTCCTATATTCTAATTTGGTAACTATGTATTTAATGTTCATTTATATTGTGTGTATTGTGGTGGCAAATAAATGATATGTCTATGTCTATGTCTATGAATGATTGAGATTTTAGATGGTTAGTAGATTTTATAGACAGTGGTAATAATAACGATGATAATAATAATAATAATGCCGGACAATCCACGCAGCATCATCTAGCCCCAAGATAAGCAGAGCTTGTATTATGGGTACTAGATGACTGATACAAATAATACACATATAGATAGATATTCTTATTGTTCGTAGAAAACGACCAGAACACCCTGGACAAATATCTGTAAATCGTAAAAACATTTGTCACGAGGCGGGAATCGAACCCTCAACCTCCTGCGTCGCAGGCGGACCTTCGCCCACCGCATCCCAGAAGTTGTCATAGAAGTGGTATAGTTGATAGTGACAGAAGCATCTGTCACATAGTGCCCTGTGTTCAGCTTGCCGCATCCAGCAAGATGCGGCAAGCTGAACACAGGGCACTATGGCGATCATTAGGGGGCCTATGTCCAGCTGTGATTTTTATAACTTGCTGCGTTTAACGTAATAATAAGATAAAATAGTTGGGGGCGCCACTTTCGCTGGTGTATGGGCCTTAGCACGAGAAATTTTAAAAATCTATCGTACAGTTTGTTGTATCTATGTATAGTAAGCTATTTTTTAATACCTCTGTAATAGTTTTATTTTATTACCCAAAAAGGGTAACTACCTTCTAACGTTTCTCTGCCTAAGCTTTACAAAATAAAACTATTACAGAAACAGAAGTAATAATACTCTTAATTACTATTTCACTCTTTAATACTATTGTTGATTTGATGTGATTTGTCATATGACTTGATTTATGAAATTGTTACTCAATAAATAATTTTGTTTTAAAAAACTTTAAACCGACTTCAGTTTTTACAGTTTTTTCATGAATTTTCATGGATCCCACTGTCAGAACTGAACAAAATTAAAATGGGACCACACGGGAAGGACCAGCTTTCATATAAAAAAAGAATCATGCAAATCGGACCACCCAGTCAAAAGTTCTGAGGTAACAAACATAAAAAAAAAAAAAAAAAAATACGACGAATTGAGAACCTCCTCCTTTTTTTGAAGTCAGTTAAAAATGGGTGTACCCTAACTGAAAAATTGGACCTTAATCGTCAAGCAAAATCAAGTGAATATCCGGTTCCATTATCTCCTTCCTCTACTAGAACGAAACTACCAGCTCATCTAAAATTCCTTAATAAGCTCGCAAAACGCCACTAAACCCTGCATTAGTATGTATCTACTGAAACTCTTGTTAACCGTAATTATCATGTAAAGTTAGCGTCAGAACTTTGCATGTTATTACGTAGCCGAGCGTAAAAAAGTTCAGTTGGTTGAAACAACGAGTAATTACTCTACTTTAGAGCTAAGCTACCTACCAAGAAGTTTTGCGATATTACCTACACTAATCTCTATAATCACTCATAATATAAATGAGAAAGTTTTGATGTTTGGATGGGTGTTTGTTACTTCTTCATTCCGTAACAACTGAACGGAAATTCAAACATATAGTTCTAGGCCTGGAATAAACAGAAAATCATAAAATAGGCAAAATAGAAAAAGGTAAATAATGATGTAGATTGTAAACACAGGGACTTTGGAAATGTCCACGTCTCACGTGAGACGGTGAGAATTTACTTTTCAACCCACAAATCAAACCCAGTGGGATAGAAATAGCCTAGGGACGTTTCCATATAAACTACTGCACTATAAACTTACTAAAGTAATCTTATAACCGCGAAAGTTTGTATGTTTGGATGGATGTTTGTTACCTCTTCATGCCATAACGACTGAAGTGATCGGGCTGACATGGATATAAGTAGGTCTTAACCTGGAATCAAAAACCATTTTTTTATCCCATAAAACAGATACCTTGGCATCGAAATAAACTTTTAACTATACTGACTTAGTGTTATATACGAAAGTTTGTGTGTGCACGCTCAAACAGCTCAACGGATGTGGTTGAAATTTGGTACCAGGATAGCTCATATTTTGCATTCTAACATAAGCTAGGTACTTATAATTCCATGAAAGCAGCATTCCCGTGGGACGATCAAATAATTCAAAAATGTTTATCAAACGGTCAACACCGCGGCCGCAGCTACTAGTTAGAATATTTATGAACTTCTTTTATTGGGTAATCGAAAAGTCTGAACAATTCACACTCTATCTAACCCCAAAGTAACTACGCAGAGGTTGTCGCATCGAAACAAGATGATTTTTATCGTAAATCGAATAATGATTTCTCCGGGCTACTTAACTCTGGGTACCTTCTATACCATCCACATCCACACATCCACAGCCTGTATCGGTCCACTGCTGGACGCAGGCCTCCCCCTGATAAACGCCTTATTGGTGTTTAACTCATGGGGGGGTAATGCCCATAATCCCCACGCTGGGCATGCGGGTTGGGGATCGCAGTTTGGTGAAAGAATTGTTCTGCGGGGGGCGCTGCTGCCCGCCCCCCAGAAGATATCCCTTAGTCGCCTCTTACGACACCCACGGGAAGAATTGGGGTGGTGCAAATTCTATGCCGCCGGCACCACACGGCTATACCATAGATCCTATTTAAATCTATATCGGTCTAAGCCGACTTACCTAAGGATTGTCGTCACCATTTCAGCAAGTACCTTACCTAATAATTTATATTGAGAATCAAACACGTACCGTCAGATTGGCAGTATTTCTCCCAACAATCTAGGAAGAAAAGACACTAGCAATAAGAACAAAATATTTCTTAGAATCCGTTGCCGTTCGTAACACAAGACGTTGTTCAGTAGTAGTCAGTACATAAATAGTGAATATTGCATATTATTTACTCTATAATTTAATAATAACGCAAAAGAAACTCAAAAAACCTGAAAAATTCAATTAGAATCCAAAACATTGCTGAACAAAAGCTCCCTTTCACCATTCCTCATGCATATCTACAGCAAAAAACTTAATTAAAGGCATTTTTCGTTGAATTTCCTATTATTTGGAGGAGGACGATTTTTGTATGCACAGCGAGACTCGGACAGGACACGGGTGTCCGGGATTTATAACGCAGCAAAGCTGGAAATAGCTGTATCAAATTGTTTTAGCGTTTTCTCAAATAAAATTGATGTATTAAACTTAAAAACTCAGAACTCAAAGTGCTATTTCAGACAATTCAGCACTTCTTATAACAAATATTCGAGAACGGACTTTCATACTCAATCACGAACACAGAAATCGTAATGTATATATAGTCAGCAAAAATTACGCCTTACTACCACTAGGGTGATTTTTCTGTGAAGTGAATAGTTGCCAACCCCGGCTTGCTCGATATCTTTTGTTTTTAACGCAAAGCAAAATAGTTTCTAACTGGAATAGGCATTACGTTTGGCGATGGTACTATTATTACGTTTTCTGTAATTACGAAGCTATTATATGATAGTAAGCGATTACTATACTAATAACGTGTAGGGGGAAGACTGGAATAGCAAAAATTATTGTTCCAGTTTTCACGATTACAAAAAATCTTCATAGGGGAAAATTTGAATTAATAGTTTTGCATTTCGAGTTTTCCCCCTCAAGGGGGATATCAAGAGGGAAAACTGTAAAAACCCGTAAAAACACAAGAGAAAAACTATAACTCGTGCCAACTGCGTAATGTGCACACAAGATCAATCCGGGTATTTTATATGCGTGTTTAAAAGCACCCTGATTCATCATTTATTTATTTATTGAACGAGTACTGAGATTCTTATTCTAATTAAAATAGTCACATAGAGTACATCTAGCGTATGATTAAATTTAAAAAGATATATAAAAATTACTTAAAAACTAGATATCAAAATCAGATAGATTAGTCACGTTAAGGCGCATACCCGAGCCAATATGACAACGATATCTATTTTACCATATTTTTACGTTTATAATAAGAATTTTAAAAAATCCTACGTTCAGTTTGTGGTATCTATTATAAGCTATTTTTTAATACCTCTGTAATAATTTTATCTCATATAGTTTAGGAGGAGATGCGAAAATAGAGTTTGGTGGCCAAAAAGCGCAACTTCGTATCTCTGCCTAAGCTTTACAAAATGAAACTATTACAGAGGCATGAATAAATAACTTATAATAGATACCACAAACTGAACGTAGGATTTTTAAAACGTCCTGCGTTTGAAGTAATAATAAGATAAAATAATTGGGGGCGCCACTTTCGCTGGTGTATGGGCCTTAAACAATGCCCGTTCATAATGTTGCTTGCCGAAACAGAGCTGGTTTTCAATTACGGCCTGTGCTATATTACGTCTAAACAACCACCATGCAACAACCAACAGACAGATCTGTTTCCAAATGCAACCACAAGCCTTCCAAACACCCCAGTTCCTCACTGAATAAGCTGTTTACATTACCCAGCTAACAAGACCGGACGGCACCGGACAGCGGCACCGGCCGACAACTCCGCAAGATTAATTGCATGTTAGCTCACTATTCGGAGCACGTTGATTTTTGCCGAATGCCGGACGCCGGAATACGTACTGCAGGATATTGCTGAAATGATTCATATGCACTTTACTAATGTTTGCGGAACTATGGGACTATTAAAGCGGGTTTGTGAATGTACTATCGTCAAAAGGACTCTGCACACTGAACTCTCACCGTCGTCGTTAGAGTTGTTGAGTATGTCGTAAGAAAGCCTACTAGTGTAAAAACTGTTTCCTTATGTAACTGGGATAACCCCTGCTGTGCTGGCGTAGAATTTGCACCACCCCATCTCTTCCCGTGGGTGTCGTAAGAAGCGACTAAGGATACATATAAAACTACGAGCCCTAACCCGCATGCCCAACGTGAGGATTATGGGCATAACTCCCCCCCCCCCCCATTAGATAAACGCCAATAAGGCGCATATCAGGGGGAGGCCTGCGACCAGCAGTGGAGTAATACAGGCTGTTGAGGTTGAGCTTGAGGGATAGCCCCTCATAAGCACCTACACTGCGATCACCAATCCGCCTGTCAAACGTGGTGATTATGGTGGTTGGTTTGGGGGAGGAATGTTCAGGCTACGGGTGTTAATGGTGACAACCAAACCCAGTTCGTACACTGGGCAGTGTGTGAAATTTGTACGGATTACTCTCTCCGATGGCGGGTTTTACTGCAGGTTCTACTATTTACTAAAACTGGTCCTGATATAAAACAAATCCATCTCGTAATCTACAATCCAACCTTATTGGTTTTCTTTCTGACTTCTAGATACCTCTCCTGAATCTGTTTTAAAAGGTTCGTAGTTTTACGAATTCACCCGATGAACGTTGGTGTTCTTCCACAACAAACTATGTTCGTTGTTTATCAGTGACCATCCATATCTAATTTATATTTTACTCATTACCTTTTGGTCCATGTTTTTTTTTGTTGTGTTTCTGTGTGTTAATTCTAATTATTTTATTTCTCTATGTTGTAATTATTTAATGTAATTTTGTGTAAGTAAGGTCCTACACCTTCCTACCTATTAGCAATATACCTAGTGACCTACTAAGTAGGTATTATTCTTTAAGTACTTACATGTTGTAACGCATTGTTTTTTTTGCTAAACTGTAATGTTAAATTATGATGATAAATAAATAAACTATAAACTAAACTATAAACAGCTTGATTTTTGTTACAAGCAGTGCTGAATCCCTAAATCTTAAATCTGTATGCCAATCTTTCTAATGACTAGACTCAGCAAATCTACTTACAAATTTCTTACCTACGCCTTTTTCTTTTTCTTTTAGAGAAGATAAATCCAACCTGAAAGTAAAGTGGAATAAACTAACAGAAGAACTTCAGGCCAACATATACTTATACCACCCTATCTAAAGCTAGACGTGGTGTGGTGCTCTCTTTGCGGTGGTCCCGTCAAATTGAGTTTGCAGCGATTCCAGGGGCGTCTAGATTGGTGAGATTACTAGTGCTACTGTAGATTCTCGATTTCAAATTGTTTAACGTCATATCATTATCATCACTCATCAGCGTATGATATCCATTCTTTTTTTATTATTCTGTTTTTTTAAGGACTTTATTCGCTCAGCGAATATGCTAGTCCCGTTATGCAATCACAAACCTAACCCTTACTTCATCTAATAACATCGTAAACCATTCTGAACAAGGCCTAACCGGCCTCGCACAGTGCAGAGGAAAGTAAACTACGAACTAAACCTAATTCTACGCGATTTAAATAAATCAGCGATCAATTGATCTCTCACCGACTGAGACCGAACACATTCCACCAAGAGATGCTGAACGTCTTCAGTGACACCGCACGAAAAATAATTAGCGGAGTCAACCTTCCTCATGAGGTGGTTGAACTTATTTAGTGGAATATGTCCAGACAACAGTCTATGAGCTATAACAAATTCTTATGAAACCCATTGATAGGTTTAAACAGACAGAGATTTAGACCGGTTCTCTGTCACCATCGGTTAACCGTATAGCCTCGGACTCGGACAATACGAATTCGCTAATGGATAAAGGCATTTAAATGTCTTATCATTAGGTAGCCATAATCTCTTTATTAAGGGGCCAAAATCTCTTTGTTTAAATTAATTTTCACAAATAACTATTCCTTATAACTAGCCGTTTCACTTCGCATCTTTTGCCCTTATAGTACGTGAACAGAGCATGTGTTCAGTTCTGCAGACCAGAAAGTAAGGTGATAATTGTATAATATAGAATAACTCTGTAGCGACTTTAATTGATTTAAGGTATGTATTATAAGTACTCTTGATCTCTTTTCTTTTTACTCTTTCTGTCATGGTCATCACAATCATAAATTCATAAGTCATGCTAGCATCCCGGATAGGTATACCACCTTTAAATTAAATGCGTGGTGCTGGTTGGATGTAAGCCAACTCAAACCGTGACAATTTACACAACAGATGTCGACTGCAGAACGCAAAACATTCCTTAAAGAACAGTGAGGAGCGAATACAAATCGAGTCTAAGTCAAATAGTAGGAACACAGTGAAAGTGAAATTTAAGGGCTGTTCCACCACGATGACTGGCGCGAGGCGAGGGGTTGAAGGGCGCAATATCTGCCTGCAAATAATCGCGCGGAAATATCGACAGCTTGTGGAAGATTCAATGTAATTTACATAGACTTACATTTTACTTTAGGAGCAAATTCGCCTGCACACACTCCAGATGACAGAATTCTGTCTGCACACACTTGTGTTTGCTCTTTTAGTTTCAACTTGGTACAATGGGAATGTTTTCCAGACATCAAATATATTTGGTATATCGAGTACACCATACAGAAATTCGAATATTTGCCTAGTCTTAGCCCCGCTTGCATTATGATAATTAATTGGCATCAAATACTCGTTCGTCAAAGTTAATCAAAATTAGACATTTCAACAATAGACCGAACCTATTTATTATGTTAATGTTTGAATGTAGGCCTAAAATTTTTAAACTAAAAAATATTTCTTGCATTTGCAAGTAACCGCGTCAAAAAACATAGAGAGATTCTGATTATTTATATATTTTAGCCATCAAACTGAATCATCACAAAATATACGAAGTGCCTTACACGGCCAATGCTCTTTTATAAGCAGAAACTAAATAGTATTTATCATTATTCTCTACTAAAAAAAATTTTTTGAGAAAGGAATCGAACTCACAATCGTCGTTAGTATCATTTCTTATTAAAGACTTGATCGATGCAGTGATCTCAATCTAATTCCTTTCCAATAATGAATGCTCGAGCGGACCATTAATGAGAGTAATTAATTTGGTTAGAGAGTCATTCTGAACCAGACGTTGTACGGTTCAAAGAAGCGTTCTGTTTCTGAAGAAATGAACCTTCTAGGTTTTTGAGAGATCACATTGTAAATAATTGAATCTCTAAAACAAAATACAATCCTACTCATATTTTATCAATATGCATTGTATCTTGTTATAGCCCGCTCGACTAAAGAAAATGATTTAGTTTTTGACTATCGTGGTTACCGCCACTTAATATTTTTAGGTAGATAAGAAGGTGCAAGAAATAAATCATGGTGAGTATCTAAATACCCTGTTGCGTGTTTTTAACACGTTCAGTACCCATGACGCACACGGGCGTGTTCCACTTGCTGAAACAGGCCAAATCAAAATAAAAACTCTTTTTTCCCAAAATAAAATAAATGTTTCCAACGAAAGTTCGATTATAAAATTATATTATTTATTTTAAGAAAATAAAGTCATATGATGTCATGATTTCTCGTCGCTTCCAAATATGCCAAAAATCTATCAATTTTACAAAAAATGTAACTGTAAACACAATTATTCCAACAGCCCCTCAAAACGCTCAATAGACGCAGCATCGACAAAATCCACAAGAAGGGAGATATAAAAATGTGAGCCAACATTAATCTAATCCGACGCGAGTGGTTCGCAAATCGAATTGTAACGCGCCCCGCGTCACTCCATCAGAGAACCAGATTCCAGAGGAAATCGCATGAGGGGATCGTATTTTATAGAACACGTCCTCAAATTAAAGGATCTGCTAGTCTTACCAAGTTGCAAATCTACACGCAGGAAAAAATCGGCTGACAAAGTCACAATAAAAGCTTTGTTGAAAATTTCCTGCCGGAGTAACAAAATACTTTGTTACCATAACAGAAAGAGCTTAGTTGAGATTAGCAACTTTTTTATTGTCCGCTGTTTGCCCATCGTTTAATGTGCAAGGAACAATTTAGCTTTGTCCCAACATCAAAATCAATAAAAAAATGGATAATATAACAATAAAACGTTGTAGGTCTGTCGATGTGAACATTTCTAATAAATCTAACAAAGTAACTATAGCCGTAGCATTTAACTGCCTTTTGTCATACAACAAAAATATAGCGTTGTGGTGACAACGGAACGTTGCAAGTGTGTCAAAGTAAACATTGTAAAGAAATCTAACAAAGTAACTTTAGTCGTAGCATCTAAGTACCTTTTGACATACAATAAATATGTTGCTGCGGTGACAGTGGAACTTTGCTAGAACATGACAACGCGGCGCGGACAAGAGGAAACATGTTCCGTTCCCTCGCCCGCGCCACCCCGCGCCACCCGCCCTCGCGTGACGCGCTTGTACCGTAGCGTCAGTCGGTCAGTAGCGGGGCGTCAGCGTATACAAATTGTGCGTGTGAGTTCTGCGCACGCATTATCGTATCATTGATTTGAGCAACAAACTGTTGATTGTTGATATAATACTTACGAGTGATCAGTTCAATAATATTGTGATCTCCTTTACCAACCTAGGTATTTGAAGTGAGAAATGGAAGAAATCCTTGATTTCCGGTTTGAGCCATTTATGCGACAACTTTATTGGTAAGTAAGTACCTACCTACTTCTAAAGATAGAGTTTTCTTTTCATCAATGTCATTAATTAGCAACGCACTATATTCCGATGCAAAACAGGGACTATTGATGGAAAATTAAACAACATTGGTATCATCAATGCTAAGCACAGAAACTCGAAACAGTTTTTTGATTTGAAAGTTTTTATTTATGATGATTAATGATAAAGAAAGGTCAATGGGCCTTTCTTTCGTTTTAGAATTCAAATTTAAACATTTTTTGCTGCTTATGTGAGATTATGCGTTGTTGAAGTTTGTGTTTTAGTGATAACTTTACTACTATTATTACCTCGTTGTTTTCGGTTATAGTTAAAAGATTTTGTTAAGTTTTCATTGATGAATGTCTTTGTTGACATAAAATATCTTGGATTCTGAATTAGAGATAGCTTTGTATCTTATAAGATGGATTTATTGATGTTTTTGATTGAATTGAATTTAAATTACGTAAAACGACAAAGTAACTTTGTAAAAAACCAATTTAACAAAGTTACTTTGTCGTTTTTACAACATAACATTGTCATCTAATAGCAGTTTAACTTATGTAGGTAATTAGATGACAGAATACCACTGAGACTAACCTAGTGTTTTTGTTACAGCAGTTTAAAAAGCCCGAATCCCGTCCTCACTGACACCGAGAGTAGAGCGGCTCGGCTTGTGCTTGGCTACGTAGCGTAGTAGTTTTATTAAAATAAGTGTACTTACTTAAATACTGTTGCTTACTGACCTTTTTACGAGTAATCATTTTTCTGTAATCATACCTATAAGTTGTTATTTTACATTACACAAATATCCTAAAAGTAATAGGTTGTTTTTATCATATATCTGAGATTTATTAGGTAGGTACTAGGTACACTCAAAACCGTCTTAACTGCTATTGTTTTAGTACACTTACTACCAAAGCTTGTTTCGTTTGTTCCTATCAATGCTTTAAGTGTTCTGATTTTAATTCCAGCAGCTACTATAAGTACTACTTGGCGAAAACAACTATGCTTCCTATGTTAATATTAAAGAGCTTTTCTTTCAGTAATTGACTCTCCTTTGCAATTAAACCTACAGTTTCTATGTTTAAAATAATAAAAAGCCTTTGTTCTTTGTTATTTAAATGCAAGAGCTAGTCAACTTTTTAACCAAAACAATTATAGCTTCTTCATTTTTTTATATAAAAAGGTTTTGTTCAAGTAGCTTCTATATCATACAACTATATTTAAGCCTTTGGTTCACTAGCAAATTAGAAGGGTACCTACCTATATTTATATAGGTACTATTTGCTACTGAACCAAAGGATTATTCTTGATAACAAAGAAGCTACTAGAAAAAATGCTTTTTTATATAAAGAAAGGAAGTATAATTGTTTTGGCAAAAGTGAGTAGCTCCTGCATTTAAATAGTATGCTACTTAAACAAAGGCTTTAATGTATAATATAAACAAAGAAAGTGTAGTTGCTTTAGCAAAGGAAAGTAAGCTACTGGAACAAATGCTCTTTCATATTAACAAAGGAAGCATTGTTGTTTTCACTATGTGGAGTAGCTCCTGCATTTAAATAACATTGCTGCTGTAACGAAGGCTCTTTTGTATTAACAAAGGAAGCATAGTTGATTTCACAATGTAGAGTAGCTCCTGCATATAAATAAGATTGCTGCTGTAACGAAGGCTCTTTCATATCAACAAAGGAAGCATAGTTGGTTTCACAATGTAGAGTAGCTCCCACATACAAATAACATTGCTGCTGTAACGAAGGCTCTTTCATATCAACAAAGGAAGCATAGTTGTAGTATCAAAATACACTACCGAAAATATTGCTATATTGACAATATATAACATTGTTAGATTAGCAATTTGTTGAAGAAATATTGTTGTACTGACAACGTGATTCCTGACAATAAAAACTTTGTCGTACGGACTAAACACCATTGTGGGCTCTCCCCCGTTAAAGTTTTATTGTTGCACCAACAATATTTTTTCCTGCGTGTATGATCGCTCACGCATTAGAAAACTAAGATAACGCAAAGTCACGTGGTCAGATAAATCGAATCGAGAAACCGTAGCCAAGTATACAAGTAAGCGTTTCATCAACAGAAATAGTATAGAATGTTATCGATTCTATAACTTGATCGCTATACCCCATACTCAATGGTAGACACGTCGCGCTTTTTACAACCGGTAACGAAACAAATTCTAAGTGTGCATTATGCCATGTGCCTCCGTCTGGTCTTCATTGAGACTGGTCTTCTGTCACCGTAATTCAGCTAGGACGGTATCTTTATAAGACAAGCACTGCTTATTTAAAGCATAAATTAATAGCAATATTATTTATTACCTACTTACCTATGTACGTACATGGCTTTATCCATCGGTGTCATACCAACCTAGGAGCGATAATTATGTTCCCGGTCTCTCGCTGTCCAGTGACACTTCAGGAAACGCTTCCTTTTCCTTAATTTCTAACTAAACATAATCCTCCTCTTGTGCAACGAGATTTCTGTAGAAATAAAACAAAGCCCCATTCCACACTGAACTAAACTAAAGTACAGAATAAATATATAGTACTATACAAAAGCTTGTCCCTACATCATTTTACTTTCTCTTTAGCATCCGCATCAGGCAATCCTATTCAGCCAAAACCTGACGCAGTACCAGACAAACATACGCTGCAGACAGGAGAGTAAAGCTGGATTTACACCACGAAAGTAGATAGACTGTCTTGTTAGCAAATTGCACGCAAAGCTAGCAAGGTAGGTAGAACTTACCAGACAGTAGTGATCTTCTCTGTGCTGCAACTTGTTGCTTAAGTAAGCATTTAGGCACAACAGCACATCGGATAACCGTGTTAAGAAGAATCTCTGAGCATAGAATTTCGCTATAGTGGGATAGGTTTAACGCTTAGATGGGAGAACTAGCTTGATCGAAAACATATTTTAGTTTTGTTCTACAGTAAGACACCTGGATATTCCCATTGCAAGCCTCGCAGTCAATTGTTGTCATGTACCAATCCTACTCAAACGCATCCAGCTCGGCTGAGCTCAATCAATTCAATTCTCGATCAAACCAGGCTTAGATGACTGGCTAGTCGTCTAAGACTTCTTTTAAACTCTCTCGAGTCAACAACTTGCATCGTGTATGTAGCCCTAAAGGTAAGGCGAGCGGGCTCACAAAGAAAATAAAGCGGCGTCCAGACGAACGTCAACAACTGCAGTTTGCCGAGGAGGTCCTCGGGGAAATCTGCCAGTTACCTGCACGGTGCGAGTACTGTCCTCAAAAAAGTTTCTTTTATTATTAGGATTTTTCCTCCAAAGATTTTCTTTGGATATTAAATTACTTGGAACGTTATTAAACCAACCGAAAGTATTATATTGGTGTATAGTTATTTTAATTTACTTACCTATATAAACTTGCATGAAGTTATGCATAAGTTTAAACGGTTAATGAACCAATGTATGCTATTTATTTATTTTATTCCCTTTATTGAAATAAGTTTGATAAAGCTCATAAAGCTCTTAAACGTGTTAAATTTATGTTTAATATAGTCTAGGATAAATGTGCACTGGATTTGAATTACTTTTTAATATTTAATTTTATAAATAAAGGTCTTTTTAAACTGAACTGAATTATTTTAATTCTATCATATATTTTCAAAAGGCTCATCCTTTTGAAAATATATGATAGAATTAAAATAATTCAGTTCAGTTTAAAAAGACCATCGTCAAAGAATTTTTGGTTTCAACCCCTGTTTCATTCCAAAAGGTAACTTCGAAAATTTTCTGTTGAATGTCCTTTTCTGTCTATGTCATCGTATACCTTCCACGAACCTTTCAGTAAAAGTTGTTGTTCGGGGAAAGGCCTTCGGCAAATCATGCTATTTATTCATCCTTCGTGAACGCTTATTTGGTGTTGCGCACAATTATTTATTTCAAAAACTTTCATGCGAGTTTGCTGTCGCTACTCTACTTCGAATTATTACATAAAGTTGTTAGTTTTTACGATTGACTTTTGAAATATAAGCCCGAGGCTGTTTGAAACTTTTCAAATCTAGTTACATAGATAGCCGATGTCATCGTTAGCAACATTGTACGGAAGAAGTTTTATACCGCATCTACATGTTGGGCAAGGCAATGTGTAGGAATTTTTCATGAAACTGTGTACGATCGTTTTGAATGGGCCTAAAAGGGACAAAAGAAGCAGAGGTTACCCACTTTATGCCATTATATAAGCTGACAAATCCACCACGACACACTTCGTTTGAGATGACTTGGACAACATATGGACCGACCCTAAGATTTTGAGCTTTGCTGTACAACATGAAGATGCCAACCCAAATTTCCGACATATTCATGTGTTTTTTATCAAAAGACTAGTAAAGTGGCTTGATTCTCGAGCCAAAAAGCCACCTTACGTTTCCTTCCATTTAATCTTATACAGTCTGCCAAGTTATAGTAAAAAATCTCAAGCTAGCAGATATGCAAATGCAGGCAATCTCATCATAGGGCGACAATCCAGATTGCACTAGCACTGGGGACCTAAGATTGCACTCGGATTGCCCCACTGCTGCACTCCAACGTCAGACGATTTGAATTTCACAAGCAGCAATGTTGAATTTTACAGGAATAATATAACAGGGAATATTGTCTCTCTGCTTTATTCTCGTGATTTAATTTAAGGAGAGCTTGGTGTAGTAGGAATCTTCAGAGCACGTATCATTTTAAATGGTCAGAAAGATTTTTAGATTTTGTTTGTGACAAAATCTGCTCTAACGTGTTTGGATACGTAAAGTTGGGTACAGTATGCCGAGTTTGAACTGCCATCGACTGTCCAATTTTGCGTTACTCTATTTTACATGGAAATGTAAAAAAAATATAAACTTCCTGCTTGGAGCGCTATCACATTTTTATATAAAACTAGCTGCGCTCTGCGGCTTTGCACGCCTATCCCACGGGAACTGATTTATGGGATAAAAGTAGAGTAGAGTAAAGGCCTATGTGATATTCCAGGCCGAGAACTACCTGTATGAAAAAAATCAGCTTAGTAGGTAATTTTTGAGCGAAAGAGCAACAATCATACATAAAGACATGTTTACAAACTTTCGCGTTTATGGCGCGCATACACGAGTCGGGAATCGAATCCTGTGTTGTAGGCGGACCTTCGCCTACCGTGCCACAAGAGTCGTCATACATTTGCAGTTGATTTTGTGAGTTTTTAGGATATAGTCTTTCTAGGATTTTTCTATCTCTAGAGGTATATATAGTAAGTATACTAGATAGTGGCATGAACCAAATTCAATGAAGAGGCAGATGCCTCTTCATTGAACTTGGTTCACTGCCTGATTGTTTTATGGCAATATTGTAACTGCCCGAGCCACATAAAAATACATTCGCGAGACAAAAGCCACGCAACGTGAAAAAATGTAACAAATACACACGAGTATGAATCACACATAAATAAACATGAAAAAAAAACTATTCTAAATACCTTGCTTAATTAATTTTCTTCACAAACGTGTTCGTGATGATGGACTGAACCAGTTCACGCAGTGTCAGATAATTCTTTTTCAGGGTTAACGATAGAAAGACTAGAAAGTTACGAGTTGCTCGCTTTTATAATTTAGTTTTAGTTTTTATTCATTCGGGGTAACAAACTCTTAGCCTAATTAAACAGCTATTTATTCAAAAACGATTATCCTATAAGTGCAATCAGCACCGTTACCCTCTAATAAGTTATATAATAATAGACAGGGCAAAAGTTAAATGATCGCTCCAAATACTTAGGCGTGATTACAATACAAAACAAGAGAATATGTAAAAGGAAAAAGTTGGTACCTACCTTTTGTGTTAGACTCCCACAACACCGTAAATAATTATCTATATTTTTATGTTCCCACGTAACGCTGAAAATACTTGTTCGATTTCAACAACACAGATTTGTCTCAATACTCCTGTAGTTATAGAGTATTATGACGTCAGACCATATTAAGGATCTAATGAAATAGCGGGGTCTAAAGTAAGGGTCGAAAATTTAATTGTTAAATTATTAAGTACATTCGGCGGACGCCGTAGTTTATTTTCTATTTTATAGTTTGACGGTATGACTGAGCGTTTGTAAGGTTTAAGTCGTCGACGTCGTCGTTATTATGCAACAATAGGGTATATGCATGTGATTTCAAAATGGCTAAAAAAATATATACGTATTCTCTATTGATATAGAAACATATCTACATATTTATTTTTGCATTTTGAGATGTTTTTATTGTAGAATTTAACCATTGAAAAATTTATATTTTAAATCTCAATCGCAAAATTTCAAAACGCTACGCCATTGACTAGAGCGGACGTGACATCACTGTACACATTTCTTCTTTTTTTATTCTGCTTGCTGCACCTTGATTTGACACTATTCTGCCCACTTGACATTTCGTATTGTCGATTATTTTCAGTTTTTTCGGAAAACCTCTTTCCTGAGATGATCACTACCGAGGTCGTCACCAAAGGTTTTAATCAAGTGTGTAACGTCGACGTCACATAAACATGGCGCCAATATGGCAGCGTTTTTATAACCCGAAAATGATTGTAGTTTTGATTTGTTTTTTTTACCTTGTTAATGCGAAATTCAGTGAGCGTCTTATCATTCCTCGGTTAAATAATGACCTAAAGAATCGATTAAAACAATAAAAAAAATCGATGCATATACCCTATTGCGGAAAATAGGTGATTTCCAACGAGTGGCATATCATTCACGAGCGAGCGCAGCAAGCGAGACGAGTCGGAAATCATCCTTGCGCACTTGTATCATACAATATTTTACTATGTACTAGTCACACTAAATAATACTAATTGTGACTGACGAGAATTTGGCCAAATGGCTGGTTTTTTTGTCTCTAACACATGCGCGCTTTAGCATCTACTACTGCGCATGAGCTGAAGCTGCCATGTCGTATCGTAAAGAGGCCCAAGACCACTTTTCTAACGTAGTGAATACTCTTTGTTTAGGGCTACGACAAAGTTCAAAATAAAAAAAGTGAAAAGTAAAAAACACTAGTGCGGTAAAGTGGCACTTTCCGCATAATTAGGCTGCTTAGAAAACGCACTTTTCAAGCACATGCATAATAAAATTAATTTGCTCTCACTCGATTCCTTAATGTCTTTCGGCTCGTTCAATTCAGATACCTATGCTTGCTCAACAATCGTCTTTTCCCTCTGTTTGCTTACCCTCTCGTGTGGCAATTGTTCACATACACAATACCCCATACATGCCCACGACGCGAGCGGCATATTGATATAAATATCGCGTACAGTTTAAATTTTAACGTGAAAGCTCTTTACCTAAAGCCTTTGTAGAATAAAAATAACAGGCAAGGGTTATGAGAAGTGGCTCGTTTGGAACGTTTAGTAACGATGGAGAGATTGTATCTGGCAAAAATGCACAGCTTTGTATATCAAAGTTCGGGATTTTGGGGAGTTCTGCTTTAACAAATTATTGGGATTTGTTTAAAACTCTGATTATTTATAATTTATTTAAGGTTATTATTGATTTAAAACCGTTATCTTAGTTTAAATAGTCTAAATAATAGTTTAGATTCATTAATATTGATGTAAATTTAATTTAAGTCCTTATTTATATTATCATGTTACGTTAAGTATAGAATAAATGGTATGAATTAAATTATTAGGGTTATAAATTTTGAAGTCATCATGCAACGGGATATTTACCATGATTTGAGTTCTAAGGTTCTAAGCTAAGTAATTGAAAAAATTGAAGTGAATTAGAAGTGAAGAGAAAAAAATGAAGCACCTTATTTCTTGTTTGATAGTAATAACTATTTATCAAGCCGTTTATACATATAGTAAAAATTTGACTTGTCTAATGCTTATTTTGTAAGTCTAAAGAAATAAACGATTTGACTCTGACTCTCTGAGTTTTATAATTTTTCGGCACAGTTTTATGTGCTATGATGATCACGGAGTACCTAACTGAAGGCACTGCGAGAGAGTTTTTATCAGCAGATATCGCTCTACCCTCATTTTTTGTCTTTTGCTACGAACGTAAATACTACTACTCAAATCATAGTAGTCAAATCAGAAATACTACTACTCTAATCATAGTAGTCAAATCAGGTTAGGTTAGGCACATGCAAACCATTTGCTATGAACCAAAACCATCTACGATTCAATAATAGTTAATACACGTCCCGCCCCCCCTAAAGTTTTTTTTAAAACTAGACTTCAAATTTTTTTTTCCAGTTTTCCCCCCAACCCGTCTTACTTTTCATACAAACGCTCTTACGTGATTATGGCGTTGTAACAAACCTTTATTTAAAACTTTGAAATAATTAGAAATCTTTTGCACTATATCTAGGTTTCTATTGCAGTAAAAAATCTAAATTTGGAGAAACAAATTCATTATAAGCCTCCAAAAATGTACTCATAAATTGTAAAAGCAAAGAAAATATTTGGATAAAAACCTTGCAAATGTAATGGAAATTCCAAACGACAAAGTTTTATTTCACAAACATGTCAGGCTTACTGAAAAAAAAACGTATTTCCTGGAACAACTTTTTTGGAATTTCCTCACACTATCACACTAACATTATAAATGCGAAAGTTTGTATGGATGTTTGTTACTTCTTCACGCCAAAACTACTAGACGGATCTGGCTGAAATTTTGAATACAGGTAATTTAAATCTCAATCAAACATAGGCTACTTTTTATCCCATAAATCAGTTCCCGTAGGATGAAAATCACCTTTTAACGTTTCCGTAGGGACAACGCGGGCGAAGCCGCGGGGCGCAGCTAGTTCTTCCTATTGCCGACTGGTCTGTTCTGGTACATCGCCTTTTACGTCTTTCTTATTATGTCTAAAGCCAGGTACTCACCGGTGTTACGGGTTGTTTTGTAACCATTCGCAGCCAGCATGATGCGTACCTCCCCGTGTCCTAAAATCCATTGCCTAAAATCCGTGTCTTTGTTCGTTGCGAGCTTCTTCTTCCATCGTACTGATTTCACGAACGCTCGCTGTGTAACACGCTACGTTACACCCCGTAACGCTGGTCAGTACCCGGCTTAAGAGCGGCCAATCCGTCTAACTTTTCATACAAACGCTTACGTGATTATGGAGTTGTAACAGATCTTTTGTTTGAAATTTTTAACTAATAGGTATGTTGTGCACTATGTCTAGTTTTCTATCATAATAAAAAATCAACATTTGGAGAAACAAATTCAGTATGAGCCTCCAAAAATCTGCACAAATTTTAACTGAACTTTGGGCGTTCATAATGACATGTACTCATAAAATGTAAGATAGAAACTTTGCTAAAGTAATGGAAATTCTAAACGACAAAGTTTTATTTACAAACATCTATGTGAAAGATTATTTGTAAGGGCGCAAACTAAAATCTCAAGGTAGTTAACCAACTCAATAAGGAAGCTTATTATTAAACATTAATTAATGAAATTTCTAGCACACTTTAGGTAACGTAAGAAATTTATATCTGACGTGATTTTCAGTTTCTAATTAGATGGGATGGTATTTACTTACATTGCCGCGTAATTGCGAAGATTCAACAATATTGAAGTTTTGGTTTCAAGGTTATAAGAATTTGTTTAGTTTTATATTTCCTTTGGGGGTTGTTCCCAGGCCACTTGGGTAAGTGGATTAATATTTTTACTCTGGTGGAAGTCGACACCCACCCTTTATTTCAATCCTATCCCAAGTTGTCCTTTTTTAGAACGGATTATTTTATTTGAACACGTTCAATACCCATGACTCATATCGCGATGTTGTAGTTGTTTGGCGTGGTGTAACTCCTTGCAGTTCACACAGCAAATGCAAAAGTTTCGATATGGCTGGATGGATGAATGTTTGTTACCTCTTCACGCCACAACTTCCTACTGTACGGATCAGGCTGAAATTTTGCATACTTGTAATTCTTATCCTAGAATCAAACATAAGACTTTTTTAAATGCTTTCTATGCCATGAATTAGCTCCTGTGGGATAGAAATCACCTTTGAACGTTTACAAGTTATGTTAGAAATGATGCATGCGTAGCCTCGGGCCGAAACTAGTAGTTTAGTATAGACTAGATCACTACCTGGCCGGGGAGGTCGCCTAATTAGAATTTTCCTTTAATACTCGTAGGTATTTCCTATATCAATGTAATACCATAGAGATTGCCTCGTTGGTCTAGCGGTCAGCATGTTCAACCGCTAATTATGAGGTCCTGGGTTCAAATCCCAGGTCGAGCCAATAGTTGTTATTGGGGTTTTTCTGCAAGAAATAATCACAGTAGCAGCCTTGAGTCAGGAAATTGGCGGTGTTACCCCCCCGTGCCTCGGAAAGCACTTTAAGCTGTTGGTCCTGCCCATACCCTCTCCCCGGCCGTGTCGGTCTACGTCCCATCGGATTATGAGAGTGAGGGAATAAAGAGTGCATTTGTGTTTGCGCGTACACTTATGCACTATAATATGTCTTGCGCACCTGGCTAGTCTTCGTTGAGACTGGTCGCCATGGCCGAAATTTGGCTAGGAAAGAAGAGGAATATAGTATAAAATTGTTAAACTCGTAGGTAAAATGTATATAGGTAAAATGTATAGGTAAACTCATTCCTACCTGCTGACCAAGCCTCTACAAAACAGGCTAAAAGGCTAGGTATACACGTACACAATAACATAATACACGCATTACACAATGAAAGGGCCCTACACACGAGGCAGTCATTGTTGGAAATGGATTTATTGTATAAAGTCATTAGCTGCTCTTTTGTTGGGCTCAGCCAGGTTTAATAAAACTCTTGTCAGCGTAGGAAGGTACGGATATTGTTCTGATTAATGTTACTTTTAGACCGATATTTGCGTCCTTCGTGGAAATGCTATTGTAGGTTTTGATTTGGAAGGATTGTTCTAATAGGGTATATGCGTGTGACTTCAAATCAGCTAATTTTTTTACGTATTCTCTATTGATATAGAAATATATCTGTTTATTTATTTTTGTATTTAATGATGTTTTTATTGTGAAATTTAATCATTGAAAAGTAGATATTTTAAGTCTCAACAGCAAAATGTCTAAACGCAACGCTATTGGCATGTGAAGCGTGACGTCATACTTGAACATTTTTGTATGGGCATGAAGTTTTTACTTTGAGTTTACATAGAGGACTAGATGATCCGTGACGTTATAAAATGCAATGGCTAACATAGCAGCGTTTTTATCACCCGAAACTGAGTGTAGATTTACTTTTAGTTTTTTACCTCGATTTTTTTTTTTTTTTTGGGTGTTAAATTTTTTTTTCGTTTATGTATTAACCTAAATAATCAATTAAAAAAATTAAAAAAATCCACGCATATACCCCATTGATTAATTAAAAAGGGAAGATGAAGTACTAGTTTCTCGAAAATGGCAACCTCATATTGTGTAAAATTGTGTGCTCCCACCTCAGTCGCCGTCGGACCGGCGGCACGGGCGGTCGTGATTCGCGTGAAAAATTGTTGTCTCGGTCTCACTTCGGTCTTAGATACGTCTTTCCGTCTTTGTTCTTCTTTGTATTGCACAGGACTGGAAATATAACTGTGAGCGTATATGTTTGCGTGTAGTTGTAACACATGCCAATTTTTGAGTAAGCGCTGGGAGAACGTAACCTATCTTCCCTTTTTAATTAATCAATGATATACCCTATTGTATTTCGTGGCGGTTGCGGCGGCGTAGGAATACACTCTTCCAACTCAGCTCGTAAATATAGAAAGAACTGACCAATGAAACCTACAAGAGGAAAGCAGGAGTTTCTGTCTGTGTTTATCTATGTCACACATACATACTATATGTATATGTAGGTATACCTTAAGAGCCTGTATTGCTTCTGGACGCAAGCTTCGTCCTGACAAGTGCCTTATAAGTTTTTATCTCATGGGGGTCTTAATAAATAAATATTGCTGGGTAGTTCACACAGCATTATCCAGCCCCAAGCTAAGCAGAGCTTGTGTTATGGGTACTAGATAACTGATACGTAATACAATACACTACATAGATAGATATTTTTTATTATACATAGAAAACATCCAGAACGCCCTGAACAATATCTGCAGATCATACACATATTTGTCCCGAGGCGGGAATCGAACCCGCAACCTTTAGCGTCCCACTTCGCCACAGAGGTCGTCCTAATGCCTATAATCCCTACTCTAGGCAAGCGCGTTGGATCGTATAATAATATAAATATAATAATTTTTATAATCATAATCATCATTGCGAAAACCAATTCGACTGTGGGTGATAAAATTGGCAAACATAAACTTTATAATACTGAACGCCCTCTAATGTTTTCAGAGTCACATCCAAACTGCATCATGTCCGACTTATATGTTCTGATAAGGTTTTATTCCGTAATGGTTAATTATAATTAACCTAGTTAGGTACAATGTTGATTATATCCTTGTCAGGGTTAAGCTCGCCTATGTACATATCCTATTTCATAAGTTAATATATTGTATTATTGTGTGTACAATAAATAATTAAGTCATGGATAGCCTTACTTGAGTCGCTTAGGCCAAGACTGATGATGCATGGATGTAGCATAGGTGGTTGCTTCGATGTTGGTATCGTTGGTGAAGAAGGTAGTAGCGTGACCAGCTACTTAGACTAGCCTACCATAAAAGAACAGAGAAGACGTCGTCTCACTGCACTAGTTTTTTTGTTCCTACCTTTTTAAAAGTTTGTTTTCACATCTGCCATCCAAGGTATCAAAATCGAGCGCGGCCGTGGAGGTCATTAAATCTGAGACAAAGGTAGTAAGTAGAAATCATAACTGCACCATAAACTTAGTAGACTGTAGCCAAATAAAAACCTATGATAGGTGGTACCTATCATCTCTATGACTTCATTATTCTTTACACTGAAAAAATATGATTGTTAAATTTACTAAACTTGAGTAGTTTGAGGCTTTAACTAATAAAATCAACCTAATTCCTCGTTGGTTTTACAAAAACTCGTTGTTTATTTTACTAAACCACAAAGGTAAACATTAACCTATAAAATATAGTTAAAGTTACTAGAAAACTGTATGTTAAATACACTTATGTATGTTTCGTAAAATGTTTCTCGAGGGTATCGTCAAGTGACGTAAGCATTTTACTAAAGTTCTATGTAAAATTAACGATCTTGGATGTTGATTTTGCTAAACGCAATTCAACATCCTCGTTTTTGTATATTCAACTATAACTTGATGTTGAATTAGTAAACAATTTGACAGTGTACTTTCGTAAAACTTACGTTCTAGTTTTGTAAGAATGTTCCTAAAAATAAAGTTAGATGTCGAATACTTCGCTACTAAAGTTCTGTGTAAAATTAATGATCTAGGATGTTGATTTTGCCAAACTCAATTCAACATCCACGATTTAGTATATACAACTATAACTTGATATTCAATTAGTATAACAAATTTAACATTGTAATTTCGTAGAAACAACTTTCTAGTTTTGTAAGAAGGTTCCTAAATGTAATGTTAGATGGCGCATGCTTCGCTTCTAAACTTCTACGTAAAAATAATGATCTTGGATGTTAATTTTGCTAAACGCAATTCAACCAAAATGATTTAATATATTCAACTATAACTTGATGTTGAATTAGTAAACAATTTGACAGTGTACTTTCGTAAAAAATACTATCTAGTTTTGTAAGAATGTACCTAAAAATAACGTGAGCTGGCGCGTGCTTCACTACTAAAGTTCTGTGTAAAATTAATGATCTGGGATGTTGCTTTTGCCAAACTCAATTTAACATAATACGATTTAGTATATTCAACTATAATTTGATGTTCAATTAATAAATAAACACTCGTCGCACGAACTCGCACGGTTTTTTCCCGTTTTGACTACAGATTGATTTCTAAAAATAACAGCTCCATCTAATGTGTAGGTTAGGTATAGCTTGTTAATAGCTTTCAGCCCAACTGGGTACAATGTTTTGCTAGTTGTCCGTCTATCTAAATAATTCACAAGAAATAACAAAAACTGATTGCGCTCTCGCTTACGTCACGCCACTAATGTGGCGTTGGAAATCAAGCTTATTCGCTGCGAGCCACTTTTGTGGCTGTGGTCGGTTCAGTGGTTAGGGTGTGATTGAGCCACAAACATCCAAACTTGTAACATTTTAATTTTAAATAAATAATTTGATTTTGATGCACAGTTTACACAAAACTATAATAAAATCAACAATGTACTGTCGTAAAAATAACTTTCTAGTTTTGTAATAGGGTTCCTTAGAATAGGTACCTATCGTTAGCTGGCGTATTTTGCCCCCTCATCAGCACGTATCTCACCTTGGCTAGAGTGGAATTATTTCAAACTCTACAGAACTGAAACCAGTAAATCAAACTCCAACTCGAGGGGCTTAGAAGTAGCCAGGGAAGATTTCCACAATCCACCTCCTGGCTCTGTCCCCAGACCCTCGTTACCAAACAAATCGAATGAGCTCAAACTTGAGAGGTCTACTAGCCAGTGATGAGTTCGACTATCACCTCCTGCCCCTCCTGGCTCCATTATCAGACATTCGTTACCAAGCCCAATGTATCATACGAATCATAATGAGCCCAAACTCGAGGGAGTTACTTACTGGAAACAGTGAATCTAAACTACGAAGTCGGTACCTACCTTATCTACTCAAAAGTCAAAGTGCTTTAAGTTACAGGACTCTTGGACACAACATTTTAATAACTTATAGTTAAACTAGGAAATAAGGTGATTACTTTGAATTTTTGATCACTTCAATCTCTACCTATCGAGCGAATCAGAAACCTTTACTTGGTTAGAATGTTAGTTTTTGAGTTGGAGCAAAACTTGTCCCAGGGTTTTTTATCCTCTATCTAGACAATCTGATATTTATTTTATACTTACTAGCCCCGTGGGAATTCCGGGATAAAATATAGCCTATGTCACTCCCTGAAAAGTAAGCTTCTTAATGGTGAAAGAATTTTTAAATCGGTCCAGTAGTTTCGAAGCCTATTCAATACAAACAAATAAACAAACAAACAATCAGATCTTTCCTTTTTATATTAATTTTCCTTTTTAATATTAATATAGACGACACTTGCTCTCGAATACATATCAGGCAATTAGGTATGTCCCTAGGTATATTATAATAAGTAGGTACCTTCCTGCCTATGTATTTTCCATCTTCTATCTATATGTATGGTACCTACTATGCAGGCTTTTATAATACGGGCCTAAATCCTAAGCTGCTTAGGATTTAGGCCGGTATTATTTTTATAATAATACAGGCTTTTGCCTGCTCAGTCATAGAGTTATGCTTGAGTAACGCTTTTCTATGGCATAAGTGTCACTCAAGCATAGGTCGATGACCGAGCATGCTTTCATAATACGGGCCTTAGAGTCTTGGGGGTGGAAGTGTCTATTGACGTAAATGGCGCAGGTAATAACTAGGAAAACCGAAGACCAGTCTTCTCTTGGTACCTAGACCCGAAAGAACCTTGCGTTGGTAAGTAGGTAGGTAGGTAAATTACGGACAGGCATAATAATTTACAAAAGTAGTTTTGTAGAATCAATACTGTGAGTGTTAATTTAACGTACCTTGTTTCGTATTAGAAAATTAATAACTGTAATAAGGGAGGGGGGTCGCGCTCACTTCGCTCAGTGGGACGCTAACGAGCGAAAGACGACGACTCCTGCTTTACGTGGTTATTGTATTTTATTTGGACTCCTGCTTCTTATATTAAAACGATTCTGTGTTCATATGGGTAAAACAGAATTATACTACCTACTTTCGTTGAAAGTACGCAATAAAGTGCCTTTTTTCGAAACTGTGGAGGGTGTTTCGTTAGCCATTTTGCTGAGCTTTGTCTGCCTGCCTGCCTGCCTGCCTGATCAATCATGGAAGAAAAGGAATACGATCCGAACGTACTTGATATTGATAATAATTTCGTGATTGAGCTGGATCCGTGGGGAGTCTCGGAAGACACTCGAAGAGTGTTCAAAGGTATGTAAAACCTATACCTACCTACCTAACTAATTGACTTGATGACATCGATAAACTGTAATAATCTCGATGTTTGGTTAACTGGGCATCTTTGCCTACCTAGGGTAACTACACAGAAATCGTAATAATAGTAGCTTATTATTACAATTTCTGTCTGTGAGTAGCTAGTAGTGAATTATAATAATCACTCATTAGGGGAGGGCTATGTCCAGCATAGGCTTACTGTAGCCTGATGATGTTAGGTAGTTTATCATTAGGCTGTTTATATAATCATTGTAGTCGGGGCTGCAGTGGCTTTTGAATGACGATGAGCAAAGAAAGGATAGGTACTTTGCTCATCGTCATTCATAAACCACTGCAGTCCCAGTTATTTCATCATTGTTCCTACTTATTTCAAGACATTTTTAAATCATTTTTATATAATCTTTTCTAGAACACGATTTGGAGCTATTTCTGTGTTGAAAATATTACCGAGTCAGATATTAATGAACTCATACAATCAAATAAAATAAAAGATAGAATAAAGTTGAAGGCTGGACTATCTCGATTCGGAAATGAAAATAAAACATTGGTAAGCAAATAATATTATAGGTAGGTACCTACATGGATATGTGATGCTTTGTGAATGTACTTTAATGCACAATTATAATTTCTTTAAAAAAAAATTACAAAGTAGTTAATATTTTCTTTGCACTTACTAAATAGTTTAATTTTTTTTTTCAGAGCACTTGTTCCATGGACTCCGAGTCTATTGCATCCAATGATCTTGATAAATTTGAAGTGGAATCAAATATCTCTGGGTTGAGAGGCAGTTTCAAAAGAAGTAAGTTTCTTTATTTACTACATCAAATATTGTAGTCTGTTTGCCATTGATTACAATTATAATTACACAATCAATAAAATACAAATTGTAATATAAAATAAAATCCATCTTATGTGTTAACTAGCTCTATTATCATACTTTGAGACTGTATGGGGTGGCGAGATAAAGAAGAGGCCTATACTCAGCAGTGGGTGTTACCGGCTGGTTATATAAATAAATAAATAATAAATAAATATTTTTCTGACAATTCACACAGCATTATCTTATGGGTACTAGATAACTGATATACTTAATACAATATACTACTTAATGTAGATAGATATTTTTTATTTTACTTCGAAAATATCTGCAGATCGTACAAATATTTGTCCCGAGGCGGGAATCGACCCCGCAACCTCTTGAATTCCTCCTCTTCTCCTAAAATTAAATTTGAAACAAATTATACTAAAATGTATATTAATACCTACTTACCAAAATTTAAATTATTTTCAGATTGAATCAGATTTTGACGTCCTGTTTTCGAACTGTGAGTTGAAGTTGTTTAAAAAGTGGCCGAATTTGATCAAAACAAGTTCCACCAAAAAAATTGCATAAGTTTTGTACGAACGAAGAAAACTACACCATAACCGTAAATACGGCGAGAAGATGTTTGACGGTTGTCAGCCCCTTAATTATGAATCTGGAGTTTCGAGATTGATAAAACCAGAAATGTTTATCATTATTTTGTAACTTTTTTTATGCCTGATGTGATTGAGATATTTCTTGTAGAATTCAGTTCGTACTTATTTATATAATGGTGGCAATTCTGTTACGTCTAGGTAAACTAAAATATGTAAAACGAGGGAACGAGCGTTTCCTACGTAATTTGTTGGTGTCATTTTGTGTTTGTTAGTAAAATAAAAAGTTCTTTTATTTTTTACATTTACTATTATTTGAATTGAATCCTTATCCTTATTGTTATGTATAATATGATAATTCAATTGAGTGTAATGATTTTGATAATAATTTGTTTGCGTATAATGTCCTGTGTTATATACATATATTGTTGCTAAATTTGTACATTTCACGAATTTGTTTTGACTTATGCATTTGCTTTCGTTTATTTAATCTGCTTTGGAACTTTCTACTTGGACATTTTTTGTGAGTTTATAATACCCTTGACTTTTAGGTAAGTACGTATTGTTCTCCCATTATTTACTTGTTTGCGCTTTTTGGATTATTGATCATAGGTACCTACATGTTTAAGTTAGCTTCTTACAGCCATTCTCAAATATTCAATCCATCTGATTATTGGGAACGGCCGTAAGTAGCCAACTTAAAAACCCAGGTACCCTATAATATCAATAATAAAAAAAGCGTGGAATATACAAAAGATAATATGTAAATATTACGAAAGCAATACCTACTGCTAAAAGTCAAGCGTATTATATACCTATTCAATTTGTTTGTAGATTCAACCAAAGTAAAGTTGCAAAATATACGAAAGTAAATAAGTAAACAAATTTCGTAGAACGTACTATACAATAATGGTATTTTAGACGATACTTATTTAGCAAAAAATACATACATGACCCGTAAATTATACGAAACTGATTGAGTGAATATTACAATACCACTATCGTACATTTTACGTATATTAGGGGTAAAATATACAAAACAGGTTTAATGAAATTTACTAAACAAAATCCTTAAATTATACGAAACAGAAGGAGTAGATATTACATGAGTAGTATCGTATAGTCTACAAAAGCTGAGGGGTAAAATATTCAAAACCGATTTAGTAGAAAATACTAAGTACAACTCGTTAAATCTACGAAACAGAATGAGTAGGTATTACAAAACTAGTATAGTACCTTTTAGGTAAATCATGGAGTAAAATATACTAAACAGGTTTACTAAAAAATACTAAACAAAATCCTTAAATTGTACAAAACAGAATGAGTGAATATTGCATGACTGGTATTGTATAGTTTATAAAAGCTATGAGTCAGTAATACTAAACCAGTTTTGTAAAAGTTTAACCATTTGTGTTTAGTTAAATTAACAAAAAAGTGTGTAGGACCCATTTTTACACGTTGCTTTTGTAAAAAATACTGAGAATTTAGTAAATTTAACTATTATATTTTTTCAGTGTAGAAAGACATTGTACTTCTTCCTAAAGCTACCATAACTCTTCCGCTCGCTTCGCTCCGCAATTTACTGGCCATAAAACTCATACAAAAGATAGCATTTGAAGTTTTACGTTAAATTTTACCGCTATTCCTCATTATGAAAACAACTTTACGAGCTCACCACCCGGTTAATTATCTCTGGCGGAATTATACATTCTCATCGAAAAAGGTCGAGCACAGGTCATTTTGCCTTTATTGTCGCTCGTCAGTTTTATGCGACCAATAAAAACCCCGGGCACGTTTTTGCTACATCCATTAATATGTATGGAATCGCGAGACCTATATTTACGTTTGGTTGCGTTATTGCCAAATGCGAGAACTCGTAAACGGAATCGATGCATTCAAAATTTGGGCTTTTGAAAGGATGAAGCCGAGTAAACCTTAAAACGATTCTGCTCTTATATTCATCGAGGGATTTTACTTAACTAGAATAATGGACCTACTAAGTTGAATTTTGCAGGAAATAATCTAGTCAGTCTACGGTAAACTCAACTGTATAAATTGTAATTTCTTATTTATTTCTAATCTATAAACAAAATTTTATTTTATTTGCTGCGATTTTTTTTTATTTTCTTCTTTTATGTGAACACACATATTATATTATATCGATAACCACTGTGGCGCGGTGGGCGAAGGTCCGCCTGCGACGCAGGAGGTTGCGGGTTCGATTTCCGCCTCGGGGCAAATATTTTTACGATCTACAGATATTTGTTCAGGGCATTCTGGATGTTTTCTATGTATAATAAAAAATATCTATCTATGTAGTGTATTGTGTTATGTATATCAGTTATCTAGTACCCATGACACAAGCTCTGCTTAGCTTGGGGTTAGATAATGCTGTGTGAATTGTCCAGCATTATTATATAATATCTGGGCATTCCAATTTTCCTTATTTCTCTAGAAAAACGGTTCGGTATTTAGACTATGCTGTTTTTTGTGGTGTCGTAGGTATATAGGAAGCATAATCACGCCCATTGTACATTATCTGTTTGTTTAGTTTTTTGTGACTTTTTTATTTTATGTTTGAGTTGGAATGAATAATATTTGTATTGTATTGTCATGTCGTGGACATTTGTATGATTATATAATGTGATAAATAGCTACATAAATAAAATGCTCTACTTGCTATAACATACAATCCGACCCACTAAACCATTCCAACTACGATTCTGGTTATTCAAACTTTTAAAACATTTAAAACTTGTAACATTTATGCAACCAAAGTATCTACTATTTTTCAATTAGTTAAGAGAGACCTGAATTTTCATCTGAAATGCCGCAAATGAAAAAACCGAGGGGATAACTCGTGATCACAAGAGGCAAATGTCGGTGATAAATTTTCCGTAATTACACAGAAAATTGCTTCGGACTCCAATACTTATGTATGGGACGTGCGTTGCATTCGTTAATGTGCCTGCAATGTTGCCGTGACCCGGTGGGAAGAATGTAACGAAAGCCGTTAAAACCAAATTTATATGTTTTCTATCGCATACCATACTTAATAGAAAACACTAATAAATCATAGAAGGCGCATACCCGAGCCAATGTTATATTATTTATCAAGCTGTTTATATAGTAAAAAAATTACTTGTCTAAGTGCTTATTTTGTAAGTCTAAAGAAATAAACGATATGACTCTGACTCGGACTCTAACTCAAGGCAGGAAAGCATAGAGTAAAATGGAGGAGGCCTGCACTCGATGAGAAGTCCTTAATATTTAAATAACACATTAATTTCAATAACTATCCTATCATAATATAAGTTCAACTCATAATTAATTTTGTAAATTTTATTTTTATTAGGGAAATAAAAAAGGCTTTATTATATTATAATTATTTATAATAGTTGCGCCCCGCGGCTTCGCACGCCTTGTTTCTATGGAAATATTTAAAGGTGATTTATATCCTACGTTAACTGATTTATGGGATAAACAGTAGCCTATGTTTGATTCCAGGATTATAATTCAGCCCGATCCGTTCTGTAGTTTTGGCGTGAATAGGTGACAAACATCATCCATACAAACTATCTTTAATAATATTAGTGTGATATTAAAAAATACCTATTTCGTATCCCAAATAGGTAAGGTAAGGTAGATAGGTATGTCCAGCATTATTATTACTAAGACCTTGAAGCAACGGAATATCCCTTGCTAACAGCGCGAGGGTCGAACGGCATTATTCACACAATGGACCCAAAATCACGATACACCGCTCCATCACATTATCACTAACTGGATACAATGTACGCAGGAGAATAGAAGGTAAAGGTACGTTTATGACGGCCAAATTTGGCCAAATTCGGCCAATGGAAAAATGTTTAGTTTTGGATGACAGTTTCGGCCAAAAATCCTCCAGAAGGCTCTATGTCGGTCATGGGCAGGTGAAGTCTGTTTCTTTTAATCTGGCTCAGTTGAGCTACAGACAGTTTGCAACAGTCTGCAGTCAGCTCAATTGTTTTAGTTATAAATAAAAGTTCGCATTTGTTTCTGTTATTTGATTGTATCTTTCTTTGTTAATAAAGGACTTTTCCACAGATCTTTGAATCAGTCTTTCTATATTCGGCATGTGTTTTTTCAAGATCTAATTATTTCCAACATCGTCAAGACAATTTATTTCACTATTTTTCTAGTAATCAAATTCAGAGGTTAAACACACCAAAATAAACAGCCTATCTGGAGCAATGCTCATTACGTTGACTAATGTGTGTACACGCCCTAAATCTAATCTATAATCTACCTACACAGATTTATAATGCCTGTCGATATCGAAGTCAAGGAGCAAGCTATATATACCTCAACCTCAACAGCTTGTATTGGTCCACTGCTGGACGCAGGCCTCCCCCAGATAAGCGCTTTATTGGCATTTATCTCATGGAGAGTAATGCCCATAATCCCCACTCTGGGCATGCGGGTTGGGAATTGCAGTTTGATGGTATAATTGTTCTGCAGGGGGCGCTGCTACCCGCCCACTGGTGGAATGTATCCCTTAGTCGAAGTCAAAAGTCAAAGTCAAAGTCAAATCGTTTATTTCTTTAGACTTACAAAATAAGTACTTAGACAAGTCAATTTTTTACTATATAAACAGCTTGATAAATAGTTATTACTATCAAACAAGAAATAAGGTGCAATTGACTCTGATTCACTTCAATTTTTTGTCCACTAGCGGAAGAAGAAGCCTCTTACGACACAGACGGGAAGAGTTGGTTTGGTGCAAATTCTAAGCCAGCACCAAACAGCTTACAGGTAGCTTAAAGGTATGTATAAATCTATCTAATCATGTTCCATCATGAGCGTCTCGTCATGTATGACGAGGTGCTTGCAAGATGGTTACAAAACCATTTTACTCACAAAAAGTATAGAATTTTTTATGACACTACTAGCATAATAATATCCTATGGTAATAGAAATAAAGAGGCAACTAATACCTGGGTACTAACTATTTATCAAGCTGTTTATATTGTAAAAATTTTACTTGTCTGAGTACTTATTTTGTAAGTCTAAAGAAATAAACGATTTGACTCTGACTCCGACTCTGGTCTTTCAAAGACACCATTGAATATGTGTATTCTAGACCTTCGTGATATATCGCCGGTTACATCGTCACATACGGTCAGGATTAGGTAAGGTTCCATAACGACAGGTATTGCTTAAAACCTTTTTATCGTGTATAAACCCTTTAGACACGACAATAAAGTTTTTAAGCAAAAGGGGCAAAGGGATCAGAGCAGATATAAATTATATTTTTTTGGACATTTGTATTATAATTTAAATTTTCCCAATCAATACCAGGGGCCTTACTACGAACCCTTATTTCCATGCAATATACGCCGTAAACTGAGCTGCCCGGCATTTTTGTAATATGAACTGCTAATACAAGCCAGTCAGCGGTCACGTGACAGTTGACCAACTTCTGAACGAAACCTGGCTGGATATACCGTACTACGAGTGGCCATTTGACATTTCTATCCATGTTTTATCCGTCAAATCAAACCATTCTGTTTACGCTGCGACAATTGAGCTTTTTGTGAATTGTTTTGGAATTTTGGTTATAAAAATATATTCTTTTCAGAAAATAAAAATGAATAAAAATTTAGAAATGCTTGAGTTCTTGGAGAGTGATCAATCGAAGGACATTTCATTACAAATGTGAAAGAAGAAACGGCTCCGAGATGACTGCAACCTGTGTTTTAGGAATGACGCCCAATTCATCAAGTGTAAATAAATAAAAAATGCTTGGTTAATTTGATAGTAGATTGAATAAACAGAGTCAGAGTCAGACACAAATCGTTTATTTCTTTAGGATTATAAAATAAGCACATAAACAGGTCACATTTTACAAAGAAAAACAAGAATTACAACCCTACCTAAGTATCGAAATCTAAAATGCTTACGCTATTCTACAATGAACACCCATTAAACTATTTCGCACAAACTCTACACTACACCTACTATATAAGTTGTCAGAGAAATTTATCACTTTTAGATTTTCAAGTTGATAAGCTATTGTTTGTTTATCTTGTAAGATATTGGTGTTGATTCTGTTGTTTTAGGATTCCCAACCTAAATTTTACGATTTCTAAATTTTATATGCTAGGTTGAGCTAAAAATTATGGTATTCTCTACACAGATCCCAAAAATACCTATATTAGAACATTTTTGAAAATCGCAAAACCTCTCTGCGTTAAGCAGTTGGGCGTTGCTGTGAGCAAAATATGTTTTTTTAACTAAATTGAGTTGTTTTAGGTCTGTCAGCTTAATTTTAGAGCTTTCATCCAAATTTTAAACGTGTCTGTCTCATTTTTCAACTATAGAATAGCTTTAATCTATTTGAAAATCCGAAATCCTAATATTAGCTAATCCTAAAACAACAGAATCGACCCCATTGTAGTGTAGTGGCGGTATAACGGCGATCCGTTTAGAAACCTAATAACGTTTTGACTAGAAAGATGGTAATCAACATTTTATGTGTTAGAAAACAAAACCGGAACATTCCGAAAAATATACAACGTCGTTTCTGAACGTCGCGGGTGAAACTTGAAAACCTGCCATAGACAACGTATCCGTAGCAAGCCAGACATAATCCGCACAGAGTTAGGTACCTTATATTACGAAAAAGAACAAGGCATTATTAGGCCGTAAACTGAATTGCCTGGAACTTAGATGGTTAATAAAAAGTTTGTATTAGGCCCCCAGGGGCCTTACTACGAACCCTTATTTCCAGGCAATATACGCCGTAAACGCAGCTGCCCGGCATTTTTGTAATATGAACTGCTAATACAAGCCAGTCAGCGGTCACGTGACAGTCGACCGACTTCTGAACGAAACCTGGCTGGATATACCGTACTACGAGTGGCTATTTGACATTTCTATCCATGTTTTATCCGTCAGATCAAACAATTCTGTTTACGCTGCCACAATTGAGCTTTTTGTGAATTGTTTTAGAGTTTTGGGTTTTAAAAAATTATGTTTTCGGCAAATAAAAATGCGTGAAAAGTCAAAAATGCTTGAGTTCTTGGAGAGTGATCAATCGAAGGACAATTCATTACAAATATGAAAGAAGAAACGGCTCCGAGATGGGTTCAATCCGTTTTCTATGAGCAATTCATCAATTGTTAATAAATAAAAAATGATTTGTTAATTGCTAGTAGATTGAATAAACTGAGTCAGAGTCAGACACAAATCGTTTATTTCTTTAGACTTACAAAATAAGCACTTAGACAAGTCATTTTTTTATAAAGAAAAACAAGAATAACAACCCTACCTAAGTATCGAAATCTAACATTCTTATGCCATTCTACAATGAACACTCATTAAACTATTACGCCCAAGCTCTAACACTACACTTACTAAAAGTTGTCAGAGAAATTTATCACTTTTAGATTCTCAAGTTGATAAGCTATTGTTTGTTTACCTTTTAAGATATTGTAGTGGCGGTATGACAGCAATCCGTACAGAAACCTAATAAAGTTTTGACTAGCGACAGATTGTAATCAACATTTTATTAAAATGTATTTTGCTCACTAAATGTGTTAGAAAACAAAACCGGAACATTCCGAAAAATATACAACGTCGTTTCTGAACGTTGCGGGCGAAACTTGAAAACTGGTCATAGACAACGTATCCATAGCAAGCCAGACATAATCCGCACAGAGTTAGGTACCATATATTACGAAAAAGAACAACGCAGTATTAGGCCGTAAACTGAATTGCCTGGAACTTGGATGGTTAATAGAATGTTTGTATTAGGCCCCCAGAGACCAAAATCTGTGCCGCTGCCTTACTTATACCCATTACGAATTAATATAGCTCCCATATGTCCCCATTCCATCACGTTATCACATATTGACGCGGTACATTGGTTTGATGAGCGCCATCAGACTTCGTAGTACGTGATATTGCCTATCTATATTTATAGAGTTGCCTTTGTAGTGTAGGAGCTGATGTTAAATTGGCCACCTTGATTGTATTTTAAAATTAATATCAATTTTTTTGACTGTCAGGTTGTATTTTTTTGTAAGTGTTTATAATTTCCGTTCGGTGTTCAGTTTTTTGTACGTCATGTGAACTGAAATTCACATGAATATTAATTAATACTCTGTAATATTAATTACTATACCTACTATTACTATACCTACTCTGTAATATTAATTACAGAGTAGGTTTTATGGCTTGCTCTGTCATCTTGCTTAGTTTAAAAAGTTCGGAGAGATTTAAAACTCATATTTATGAATTATCGGTAAGAAGTAAAAACCTGAGGAACCTAAATACATTTTTAGAATTTTTTACTGTTATCTTAGAAACAGATCGACCGATTAAAACTTTGACGATCAATTCATAATGTTTCACCAAAACCACGAAACAAGCTTTTATTGCTTTTCAAATAGAAACCTACTGATACAATATTCAATGTAATGGTGTAATGGCACAATTAGTCTCTTACGTAAATGATTAAATATTAATATTTTGGTTTCAACGCCTACATACCAAATCCTTTCAATTACCTAATGGATTCATAATATTCAGGAGATAAAAATAAACTCTCAAATATTGGTTTTTAGGTTATGACTATCGAGGTAAAATCAAATAAACATAAAGATATAATTATCTTTATGTTTATTTGATTTTACTCGTTAATTATCGATTTTAAGAGACACTATAGGAAAACCTCTTATGTCTCTAAACAAATTTTAGCAGCAAAATTTTAATACATTTTTGGGGAGTTGATTTTAGTTCATAAACTCATTGCACACAGAGATGGTGAGATGATGACAGAGATGAAATATAAACAAGAACTTTATCCCTGTGAGTACCCCTAACCCCTTAAATCATCTCACTGATATTATAAACGCGCTAGTTGTGTCTGTATGTAAGTTTGTTGCTCTTCCACGCAAAAACTACTGAACGGATCGGGCTGAAATTTTGCATACCGGTAGTTCTAGGCTTGGAATAACACATAGCTACTTTTTATCCCATAAATCAGTTCCCAGAATCCAGTTCAAAATTACTTAGAACACTTATTCAAACAATAGATAGATAGAAAGATAATTATATATTCATCTCCTTAACAGAACTAAAATTTACATAACTTAACAGAGATAATACAGAACAGCAATAAAGCTGGCGGCCTTATCGCTTAAAGCTATTTCTTCCAGGCAACAAAAACGATTATGAGAAAATAAAGGATGGCGGTGCTTCTTTACATAAATCTAAACTATTAACACATAATACCTACTTAACTATTACTCTAGTATATACATATAAGAGAGTTTTGTGATTAGTATCTAGAAGTCATGCACTAACAACTGTGTTGAAATAGTTCTTCGAACTATTGTTGTACTAAGTACTTTGATGAATATACAAAATATAATTTAACAATAGTTCGAAGAACAATTTCAACTCAGTTGTTAGAGCATGACTTCTAGATACTAAACACGTTATGCTACCGTCTCTCACACTATTTGTTTTATGCATTCCGCTCGAGTGATTTTCGGCTCAACTTAATTTAGTGCATTATTCGGACTGTATTCAACCTGGCCTTTGTTTTACAGTGCCACGATTTGTCTGTTCAGTTAACTGATAACCTCTTAAAATGACTGTTCTTGCTTCCTTTTATTCCCAACGTCTCATGCTAAGTGACTCACATGAAGGTATATCATAAAAATACGGTAAAAGTTGTAATTTGAGATCCTAGGTAGGTACACTTTGTAAATTACTTAATAAATAACTCGTTTTGACTTTACTTTTTAAACAATACATGTCTTGGTCGGGCATGGGTCTTCTGTCAAATAAGAGTCAGTTTTTCTAGTAGTTAATTTTAATCAAAGCACTATGTTTGAACCACAAAAAAGCTTTAGGGGTGACTTTTCCAAGTAATTGTACTATAACTATTGTTAGGATCATGATAAACCTATGTAGGCATTAAATAACCTGTATTTTGAAGTAGGTGGCACTGTAGATTGGCCTTTGTTTTAAAATTGGGTTCCTTTTATTGGATTTGTGAAATTATTCCTTACTCACAGCTGCCTGCCACAGTTGCTATATTAATCAGGCGTCAAGTTTTTGCGGAGTGAAATAAATTAGTTTACTATGAGGATTCGTTAAATTATAACGGTGTCCTGAAATACGGAGACTTTTAGCTGGATTGTTAATTTCTGTGCTACAACAAAAGGTTAATTAATATGTATAGAATAAGTAAGTACCTATCTAAGCTGTCACTGGATTTACACAGTTCGCCTGAAAATTTCATAAAGTAATTTTTATCAGAACCTAAAGGTTCTGAAAAACTAAAACCAGATAGGGTTAAATAGTGTAAACACTATTTAACCCTATCTGGTTTTAGTTAAGAATGCATATAAATATTTCTTTATTCATGGTTTGGACTGGTGCAGTAATTTTCAAATAGTTATATCATTACCATTCAGCAAATCGTTACCTATCTCTGCAGTTTCTACTCTATTTAATTCCCATAAATGTTTTGAAAGCGCAGCTGCTACCAGGACCGCATAAAACTGAGTAATTATCACAAGTGTACTCGACGCACCTTCAATACGTATCCCAAATAAACATTCTAATTCTTTCCTGCGCACCTCTGCACCCATACCTGTCTCGCTCACTCTTCTACTATCCCTCTCGTGCTGATTTCGGGTTGAGAGAGCCGATGGATAAGCTGAGATCCTAGTTTTGCCTGCGAGCTCGCCAGGCACGGACGTGCGCGACGATCGCTGAGTCACTCGATATTACCGGGACCTGAATGTTTTTTTATTTATTTTCGATTAGTTGAGTTGAAATAGACGTGTTTTTGACATTGCTCGGATGTGATATGTAGCCGTGTTGATGGTGAGTATTTGAGTTATTGTCAGGAGTTTCCAGGTAGATAACGATAGTCGTTTGTTGGCACTGAAAGCTGGTCACACAGTAGTAATTTTATTGTTGCTCGTATTCCCTTTGATATTACTATGAATGTTTGGTGTTGAAATGTTGAGTGGTTTTTTTGTTAATAAAGTTTATATATTTTGCCAGTAACATTAATAAGTTTGCAAGTAGGTAAGTGGCCCTATGGGCTATGAAAATTGTGTCCATTGATCTTTATTTGATACTTTTTTTATTTACTTACAAATTAATATCAGCATAAAATTTAGGAATTTGTCATCGATGAATATCAACCTTTGTCAATTTTGATGATTTTGTGGGTTTTACACCTAAATACCTTGTACACCTATGCTGTGTAATGTGTCTATATTAACATCAGGGTAAAATATATAAAAAGTCCACATAAATAAAGGAATTTAATATGAAACCCACCAACAGGCAACGTATTTATTTTGCAACGTAATAAAATGATGTATTTATGTAATGGCGACCCCGTTTATTGCCAGTTCCGGCGTTAATTAAAAACGAAAGGTATAATTTAGTCGGCAAATATTTCGTAGCGGGTCTACGGATCTACGGGGTCTACGTACGTAGCACTTGTTTGTTCACGTCTACGGCGCGTAGCAGTTCGTAGAGGTACGGCACGGTCAGTTTAAAATTTAATTGCTGTTTTCATATCAAAATTCGTTGAATTTTAATATTGAAGTGTTCTGCATATGTGGAGGTTGAAATTATCTAGGTAATAAAGTATCTAGTGTGTCTTTTTTTTTTAAAGAAAGAACGGAGGAGATTCTCCGGTGGACGCTTATCTATTATCACTCATATCTTTTTACAGGGTAGTCCGATTTGGATACCTCCTTTTTTTAATAAGTTTTATGATCCAATATTTTAATATACACCATATTACAAAACGGTTATAAAATATGTCAGATAAAGAATTTTGTAAAATTTACAAAAAAAATTTAAGGGCAAAATTTTTCGAAACAGGTCGATGTAAAATTATAATTTGATACTCTAGCCATGCGGAAAAACATTCCTATAGTTGTATAGCCGATTTCGAAAGAAATTGTATCATCGAGTAGGTTCTGTGTTTGGTTGTGTTACGTTTTTTTTTGGGTGACAGTCCGCCTGCAACGCAGGAGGTTGCGGGTTCGATTCCCGCCTCGAGACAAATGTTTGTATGATCTCCAGATATTTGTTCAGGGCGTTCTGGATGTTTTCTGTGTATAATGAAAAAATCTATTTATGTAGTGTATCGTATCAAGTATATCAGTTATCTAGTACCCATAACGGAAGCTCTGCTTAGCTTGGGGCTAGATGATGCTGTGTATATTGACCAGCATTATTTATTTATTTTGCACAGAAAATGATTCCGGGACTTACGCTGATACAAAATTCATTCCCGAGGAATTACTAGTTTTCCTGCTAAACCCAAAAAACAGTGTAAACGATGACGAAATTCGAACAAATAATACGGTCTTCGTTTATGCTTTTTGTAAAAATACATCAAATTATGTGAGGTTGTTTATTTGGAACAGAAGAGACTTTAACCAACCCGGTACAATCGCCCGTGTAATATACAATCAAAAGATTATTCATTGACGACCTCTGTGGCATAGCGAGGAGCGAGGCAAATCGAATCGGCACGAGGTCGCAGGTCCGATTCCCGCGTCAGGACAAATGTATGTAAAGTCTGTGGTTATAAGCTGCGGGTATTTTCTAGGTATTCTAAAAATATCTATATTATGGTATGTATTATGAATAGCAGTTATCTAGTACCCTTAGTAGTTTGGGGCTAGATGATGTGGCGTAAATAGTAAATGAGGCAAAATAGTTAGAACATACGTAAATAAACCGAGTGAAACCGCATTTCATAGCTAGTCGATATTAAAACCGCACAAGCAAATTAACATTCAGCAAGCGATGCAATTCTGTAGCAATGTCAATGACATAACATGCGTATCATATCGGGGTCATAGCGCTATCAGACACCGCTTTTGAGGATACTGTCCACTGGATAATTAGATGAAACTCCTCTCAAGCGCAGATTTGAGACAGGTCATTGATCTGACTGGTATTGAATCTATAAATTGATTTCGACTACGGGTGTAATGGTGGTTTAAGATTATCAAAATCTTTTTTATGGTAGATCCCCAAACTCGGCAATTAAATTATATGTATAATAGCTGTATAGTGCTGGCTTAGAATTTGCACCACCCCAACTCTTCCAGTGGGTGTCGTAAGAGGCCACTAAGGAATATAAACCGGGGGCGGGCAGCAGCGTCTCCTGCAGAACTGTTCTACCGCCGAACTGCGATCCCCAAACCGCATGCCCAGCGTGGCGATTATGGGCATTACCCCCCATGAGATAAATGCCAGCGCGCTTATCAGGGGGAGGCCTGCGTCCAGCAGTGGACCAATACAGGCTGTTGAGGTTGAGGTATAATAAGTAGCGTGAGATTCGTTCCCTTTGTCGAATTTATGATGAAAATTTATCTGAAAATGAATAAAGCTAGCTTATTAAAATGGCTGCTAGAAAAATCTCCAAACTTTTAATAGTGGCCAAGCAGAGCTTAAGTTGAAAACCACTGAACTCAGTGCATTCGGAAATTGACCTAATTGAATTCTGATTTATAACATTGAAAGCAATTAATAAAGTTGAATTATAATTGGAGAAATTGCCGAACGCTTTCAGGCATTAAATTACAAATTAAATAAGTAGATATCTAGTTAATTGAATCAGCAACTAGGTGATAATTTAAAAATAAAAGCATGAGAGAGACTTAAAGATAATTGCTGATCACTATTATATAGCCGTCACGGTCTAAGGCCCGTATTATGAATGCATGAGTCAGAGCATTGATTAATTAAAAAGGGAAGATAGGTTACGTTCTCCCAGCGCTTACTCTAAAATTGGCATGTGTTACAACTACACGCAAACACATACGCTCACAGTTATATTTCCAGTCCTGTGCAATACAAAGAACAACAAAGACGGAAAGACGTACCTAAGACCGAAGTGAGACCGAGACAACAATATTTCACGCGAATCACGGCCGCCCGTGCCGCCGGTCCGACGGTGTCTGAGGTGGGAACACACAATTTTACACAATATGAGGTTGCCATTTTTGTGCCTCATCTTCCCTTTTTAATTAATCAATGAGTCAGAGTCAAATCGTTTATTTCTTTAGACTTAAAAAAAAAGAACTCAGACAAGTCAAAATTTATTACATCAACAGCTCTATAAATAGTAATGTCTATCAAATAAGAAATAAGATGCAATTGACTGTAATTCACTTCAATGTTTTTGTCCACTAGCGGAAGAAGTGAAAAAGAAACCATTAGCAAGTTTATCGCTTATCAACTAATACAATCTTAGCATAACTACGTCTAACTATTCTTCCATACTATTGTCGGTGTGGAACTGGGCGACATCCGGCCATGCTGTCATCGACCTATGCTTAAGTGATGCTTATGTATAGTTTTGAGTAAATATCAATTTTTAAACAATGCTTGGGAACTTATGTCAAAATCACACTCACTCATATAACCCTCAAGTAACGATGCCTTCTCACTACTTATTACGTTATATGGAACGGTTACCAAGCATTACTTGAGTAATTGCCTATTTTAGAACGATTTCTAACCTTAAAATATGCCTAGTGATTCTTTGAACTCAAGTGTGGTCTGGACCACAAACGAAATTTTTAAATAAAGCGCCTGAAATGTTTGAAATGGTTGCGTTTCGTTTCACAAAAACCATCAAATAAACAAAAATACATTGTTAATCTCAGGTTTATAAGGTAAAGGAACGTTTTTGGCTTAGATAAATGTGTAGACCATAGACAAAACTAAGTAGCGTCAGAGTTACGTTCTATAATAAAGATTTACTTGAGCAGAAATTCAAATCTTGAATAAAACTCACGTAATGACTACATAAGTATGGCTTGGGGAAGCTTTAATAATACGGGCCTATGTATCGACTCTATGTAGTGTAGGACGCCCTCCGGCCAGGTGGGATGACGATCTGCGAAAGACTGCAGGCAGATGCTGGATGCGTCAAGCTGAAGACAGGGCGCTATGGCGCTCATTAGGGGAGGCCTATGTCCAGCAGTGGACTAATAGGTATAGGCTGATGATGATGATGATGATGATGTATCGACTCGTCCGACTCAACATGTAGATATCGTACGAGAAGACTAAAGCCTTGTTTACGGAGCCGCGGGGCGTGCAGAGGCGCGGCCCGTACAGAATTCAAACATATGGCGTTGGGAGAGTGTGTTTATGGAGAAGAGAATTAACACGCGTTTGTTTGATTTGACGCGCCGTACACGTTGTCGCACGCGGCGTCGTAATCGGCGGCCATAGTCACTCAGCACGCCCCGCCTATCCATAAACATCACCGTACATTGCGATATGTTTGTTTTTACGCGTGCGATGACGGGCCCCGCGTCTCCGTAAACAAGACCTAAGCAACAGCTTCCTCATTGTAGTTTGACACCTTTACCAAGTGTTGTGATTATACCAAAACCGACCTTGTTTGGGGAGGCATGATCACCAGGATCTACATGACGAAGAAAGGAAAAGATACATAATACAAATACAAACATTTTTATTAGGAACAAAACAAATAGTACAGATAACAATGTGGGCTCACTATCATCGCAAAGTTTAAAACAGTTTAGCAGAGTCAGCGCCCTCTAACAAAATTATTGTGTTCCATCTTAAGACATTAAAAAAATGATTCCTTTGTGTGTAAGGTATATCTGAACCCTTCAACCGGCAGGGACCAGCCGGGGCGGGACCACGACTGTAAGCTGTTTTTCATCGTATTACAGTATTATATTGGTATGCACAACTTCTGACTGTGTAAGCTATACATTGCAACATCAAGAAGCCACTCAGTAAAAAAAAATGTCTTTGAATCTGAATGTAAGGCGTAATTTTGTTTGATATTGAAAAGCGCTGTTTTACGACGCCCGATTTTCCGTTGGCTGAAGGGGTTAAGACCCTTAACACATTTGCGTTTTAAAGGCAAGCGCGCAGCGAGCCGCGATTGTTAGCAATAGCGGCTCGCTGCCTCAGACACACAGAGCGCAAGCCGCGATTATTCGCGGCCCGCGGCGTTGTCTTTGCAACGTGCTTGCAGCACTCGCCGCGCTTTGAAATCACTTGCAAATAGCCAGTTTGATATGGCTGTCAGATCCATTTAATTAATCGTACAGTTAACAGCTATCTTATATTGTATTATACTATCCCGTCGTAAGATATAACAAGTAACAGCATTATTACATTGTAACAGAACACCATAAGAGCGTCGTAACTCAAATTGCGAGCTCCTTGTAATTTAAGTAATGACTGTAATTTTCTTGTTGTATTCCTCTCTTCGCAGTTTCTATAACAATGTAGTTGTTTACATAATACCTACAGGGTGTTTACTTTATAACCTACAGGATGGGCGTTCTGTAGGTTATAAAGTTTTGTATTATATTACTATAGTCTTTATTTTATCTATTGTGGGTTGTTTGTAATAAAAGAGTTAGTATTTTTAACTGAGTCTATTGATAACACACAACACTCGTACATGAAATTACAATAGAATGCTTATCTTTAATCCTTAATTAGGATATGACTACTCAAAGGGGGCTCTACGAAGTGACTTTAATATAATCTGTAATCTTTAACTAGTTGTGTTCTCTATGAGAGCTCGGTGGAATGACTGGCGAGACACGGCTTAGCTACTGAAAAAGCTGAATAAGCGAAACGCGTTTGCGCCGCGTACTGCTAGCTAAACTGTGTCACCACAAAAGTATACACCCACCAAATAACCTACAATTTTCGCATTTTTATGTATGACTTGTCTCTATCAGCGGTTTTGTACGTGTTGTTTCTTTGGAAGCGTGAATAGAGTCAATTCTTGAGCATAGTTAAAAATTAACTAAATAAATAAATCTAAATCTTAAAAAGTTAACTCTCTTATAAATCCTTACTACACAAACAATGACTTTTTTAATTCAAAGAGGCCTCACATTACATTATCGGTAAGGAGATTGTAAAATGTGTTTTTTTTCTTCTTTGTATTCTTCACTTGTAATAAAATAATTTGAATTATTGGTTAAGTCTGAGTGTTTTCCACGTATGCCTTTGAGTCATCTATTAGTTACACATAACGCAAGCTTTTAGCTAGAGAATAGCTTGACAGATAATAACTAGATGATAGAAGACTGTGTAAATAAAATATGTCAAGCATTATTTTATGAAAAAAAAACTACATCCTTTCATTCAATTGTAAAACCTTCAAAGTAACAAAATAAGGTCCGTTTTCGCTCGTTCTCTTAGATCCTTGAGAACGGGAATCCGTTTTGCGAATGCAATAAAAATACTGCGGCATTCTTTTCCTCCCAGTGCTGCCGTTAGGCGACTGTTTTCGTTATTGTGTTTTTGTAGGAAAGGCATATCAGTTTAATCGCCACCTTTTTTCTTGACACCACAAGATAAGTATCAGTTTGTTGTGTTCTTAGAACGATTTAAGATTTAGGTTTAGTTGTTTTTTTCTAGTTTTTGTTAAATCGATATATTTACTCGACGACCTCTTTGGCGCAGCGGGCGAAGGTCCGCCTGCGACGCAGGAGGTTACGGGTTAGATTCCCGCCTCGGGACAAATATTTGTACGCTCTACAGATATTTGTTCAGAGCGTTGTTGAACATGTTTTCTTGTACATATAATAAAAAATATCTATGTAGTGTATTGTATTATGGATATCAGTATCTGGTACTTACGCATAACAAAAGCTCTGCTCAGCTTCGGGCTAGATAATGCTGTGTGAATTGTCTAGCATTATTTATTTATTTACTGACAAGACACCGTATATAGTTATATGTCTTAAGTACACCTACTTCATTTAACTGTATCATTAATCGTTCTTAGTTCAATGGGTTACAAAACTTAAATTATCCAAAAAGTTAAGTGATTAAAGGTCGTTTTTAAAGGTAAATAAAGTTTGATTAAAATACAATAAAAATGACAGTGTTTTTCAATAAGATGAAGTGTCAATGGTAGATTTTTGAGTCAGAGAAACAGGTTGTTGTATATACATTTGCTACAAAGTAAATTCGTCACATTTTTTGTACTCTCCAGACATTGAAAAAAAAAATTCACATGCTATAAAAAAATGTGTAGTCAATTGTCATGAGCGTTCAATATTACCGCTATTGGAGTCAAGCTAGAGTCAGGTGAATTAAGACCGCAGAATTTTATCAGCGCAAAATTTAAAGTCATATATCAAAATAATACGAAATTTACTTCAGTTTCGCAGAGCGTGAAAGTATATTCTTCCATTATGTCTCGCAGAGTGATTTAAGGCTTCGCCGCTGAATTATACTCCTAATATTAGGGAACAGGCACTGAAGTGTGGTGATATTGTGCGCGCGCGGTTAGAGCTGAATTCAATGTAGCCATTGAAAAGGTAATGGCATGGTAACGATTGTATCTATGGTTAAAAAATACTCTCTTATGGCTCATATACAAGGAATGCAAACTGTGTACACTACACTACATACTATGTCATCATCATCATCATCATCAGCCGATATTACGCGCCATAGTGCCCTGTCAGCTTGACGCATCCAGCATTTGCCTGCAGTCTTTCGCAGATCGTCATCCTACCTGGCCGGAGGGCACCATGCATTACTTTTGCTGAGTCGCGGTCTCCACTCAAGAACTCGTTTACCCCATCGGTTGTCAGTTCTTCGCGAGATATGGCCGGCCCACTGCCACTTCAGCTTTCTAATTCTTTGAGCTATGTCGATAACTTTGTATCTCTATCGGATGTATTCGTTACGGATCCGATCCTTCAGACATGTATTATGTAATAGTATTAAATACTAAACTACTGACCCACACCGACTTCGCACGGGTAAAATCCTGATGTGTTATGAATAAATCTCAAATCACTATCTATTAAAAACTGCATTAAAATTCGTAGTTTTAATAATCTAAGCATACATAAGGATAGACAGCGGGAAGCGACTTTGTTTTATACTATTTAGTTATGGTTATTAATCATTTATTCGCAAGATGTAGATAAAATAACTCTAAATAATAACGATTACTTCATTTAACATTCTTCTTCGTGGCGTGCATTTTTGTGTTAATTTATTAATTTCGTAGTAGAATTATTTTAACATGGGCATTTAATGCAATAGTGTACCTAGTTTTGTAAGTTTAATGTTAGGCATCATTAAAAAATAATCAAACATTAGGTAGGTACCATAATGAAATCTAAATATATAATAAAATTAAATAAGATTTTTTTATGAAAGTGTGATTTGATTAGGTTTTTACTACATACCAAATCTACAGAAAGTATCAACGAACAACTTACAATACAAAATACTTTATTGCACACCAACAAAAATACAGTACAAAAGAAAATTACATAAAACAAAAGTACAATGGGCGGCCTTATCGCTTAGAAGCGATCTCTGCCAGGCAACCTTGGGATGGATAGTATTTTAAGAATTTAAGAAAGGCAGGGTTGTACCAAATATATCTTAGATAAATATTGACAAAATTATAAATACATAAAAACAGGAGCAAGTAAGTACATACATATATAAAATAAATATCAGACTATAGATAACAATATAATACAATGCCTACATTATAAGTAATAAAACATACATAAATATATATAAAAATATATATTTCATAGATACATAACAAAGATATAGTACCAACATTTACTTTTCTGACAGAAGAACTTACACTTCTTTCGATTTTATATTTGTAAAAATAGACGTAGAAACGTTTATTTGTAACTCAAACACATACAATTTAAAAGAAAAAACATAGGAATGAATACATGTTTGTTAGATTTAGGTAAATACCTATACAATCATCTTCTAGAGCTGGAAGAACATTTTATGGGCTAGGCACTATTTTCTTCCAGGCAAATTAATGTGAAGTCGCGGGATCTAGCTTATAGGATAATATATCAACTTGTTTACAATTACTTGGAAAATCAAACATCAGTAAAGGCAAAGTTCTGTAGAGTTAGAAATATGTTTGGCGCAAAATTGCGGTAAAATATGATAAATGACGGCAAAATAACATTGTTGTATCAAGTTTATTCACCTTATAATATTATTGAATTATATTTTTACGAGATATAGCCTTCATCAAACGCCTCCAAATCCTGAAAGAACACATTAAAGCAACCTAATTTGTAAAAGTAATAAAAAATGAAACGAAAACTTTTACACTCCTTACATCAAGCAACATCTGTCTCCAAAAAAGTGAAATACCTCGAAAGATTAAGAAATTTTTCACATTTTATCGGCTGAAACTCATTTTGAGCTTTCTGCGCTAAAGGATAAGGTTGAGAGTGAATCGCTGGATTAAAGCAGCGGTAAATCTTTAGAACATAGAGACAAGTTGAGGCTCTCCATGGTTTATGCCCGTCACGCTCCTTCAGCGCTATAAAGCGCTTCTCTGCTGAAAATTGAAAGTGACTTTAGTTGTAAAACGTACGCAGGGAATGTAAAAAAGCGCTTTAGGAAATATCAATTGAGATACAGAGTAAAGCTCTTTGCCCTTCGCGAGTGCTTTTTTGTCTAGATTCTTCAGACCCTATGGATATTTCGCTGTAAGAAACCTCACGTGTGATGACTAAAAAACAATTTTCTGTAAAATATGCGCTCCGAAAGTTTAGTTGCACTTTATATTTTAGTGCTAACGTGAATAACAAATGTGTTGAAGTTCTAAAAGCTTTCAGGGCTTGCCATTGATCTAATAATGGTTCTTTTTGACTTGGGTTGCTTTGAAAAAGCTGTGTTTTTATTACAGTTGCTTACCATTAAAGTTTATGTCAAATCACATTATGTTAGAAAGTTAAAAGTCAAAACTTCTGACGTTTGTTAATAAAGTTTTGACGTTGTAGAATTAAGTAGACTGAGAATCTAGGCATAACTTAAAATTATAATTAAAACAGTCAGAAAAAGAGAACCTCGGCAAGTTGTGATGAGGTTGCAGGTTCGATTCCCGCCTCAGATGTAATTGTTTCCAACAATATGCAGATATTTGTTCCAGGTTCAGGGTGGTTTGTATGTATTTATATCATTGTCCAGCTTTCATTTACTGTATTTACTTAGAAAGGGTTTAAAAAATAAGCTTAGCAGAGCTTGTGTTATAGTTATACGTATACACCAAATAGATTGATATTTTTTACTAAACATAGCCAACATCTAGAAAAAGTAACTGCATGAATCTTCAGTGCGAAAAAAGAGGTACTTCAAATTACTAGTTGGAAATGGAGACCATTCAAAAACTATCTATTTTCAGTTAAGATAATGTCAAGCAAAGGTCGTTTTATGGATTGGTATTTTCTAAACGAGAATCCATTTAATATGTGACCGAACTTCCGAACAGTAATTTCCCGAAACGGTCATAAAAAGAAGTAGGTATTATCAGAAGAGGACATTCTCAGATGTGGTAATTTTATGAAGTAGGCATTATTAAATTGTAGTCCTAATCCGCCGAAACCTGCAGATCGTACAAGCATATGTCCCGAGACTGAAATCGAATCCGCAACCTCCTGAGTCGCAGGCGGCTCTTCGGTTATTTTATACCTAGTATATTTTTGTAATTTGGCACCCGAAATTCTGATGAACCTGTACCTACATTATCAACCCTAATAAAATAGAGTCAGGGTCCTACTAAGTCTTCTCTTGACCGATTTCTATTACCCGTAGATAGGAGTTCCGATTGTGGGTAGGTCAGGCGTTTGTCTTATCTGTGACGTAATAGATGGTAGATGGAATATTGAACTCTCGGCAAAGGAAATAGGTTTCCTCTAGTTGCCCAACCAGTTATAGATTTTCAGTAGCTTTGGTTCTACAGAGTGTGGATTTGCTGTAAAAACCTTTGTGTGTCCAGATGACGAAATAGCAAGTGATACTAATTTTGAGTTTCACCAACTGGACACACGTGTGTCCAGCCAGTCTCGTGTATCGATTTAGTGAATGACCCTTGATTAGTATCGCTTTCTTTCGTCAAAAAGATACCCGGATTGTTTTTGTTGATATAACGTAGATAAGTGCCTATTTTCATGTGTTTACGTGCTTATTCCGCATTTTCCTATTATTTCTCTTGATGTGTTCATAGTAGGTATTTGATGTTTCTTAAATTTTGTATTTTGAAAGAGATGAATGGAGTCTCTCTCTCTGAAGAATCCGATTCCATCATCCCACAGACAACTAAAATTATCGTGATATAGCTCAAGGAATTAGCAAGCTGAAGTATGAATGAATGAATGAATGAATGAACACTTTATTGCACTACTAAAAATCAATACACATGGAAGTCTTATATCTAAATAATAAATAAATATAGTACAAATGGCGGCATTATCGCAGAGAGCGATTTCTCCCAGGCAACCAAAAACAAAAGTGGCAAAGGTGGCAGTGGGCTAGCCTTATCTCGCGAAGAACCGACAACCGCTGCTGGGGTAAACATGTCTTGAGTGGAGACCGCGCCTCGCGCCTTGCAAACGTAGAGGGCGCTATTGCGTTTATTTGGAAAGGCCTATGACTAAGATGATGATGACGATATTTTGTAAAAAACTTACTATTATTAGTACTAAAGGACCTAATTCTAATTAGATTTCTTGTTTGATAGTAATAACTATTTATCTAGCTGTTTATATATTAAAAAATTGACTTGTCCAAGTGCTTATTTTGTAAGTCTAAAGAAATAAACGATTTGACTCTGACTCTTACTCTGATTCTTGTAATACAATAAGGTCCGTGGGTAAACTGGCTAAAATATAGTTAGTGAGATTTCAAACCATACAATTAAGCCGTATATAAATATGTTTGAAATTAAAAAAAAATTTGTGCCAGCGGAGCGTAGAATCAAAGAAGAATAATAATTGGATTTATTAAATGAACTTTTTGGCATGTCAAACACAGCAAGAAAATCTTGTTTTATGAAATTCGAAGATGATAAAAAAATATTAATACATAATCTTCATAGGGGAAAACTGCTTTTTTTTCAAGTTAAATTTTCGCTTTAGCCTTGGGGCATTTTACGCGGGGCAAATTATAATATCGTTAGAGTAAAGAGCCTTATATAGAGAGGTTTTCTAAAAATCCCAAATATAACAATTAACGAGAAACCCCGAGAAAAGGTCATTGCGTAGGAAAATCCAAAAGGAAATCATGTAACGATCTAATTAAAGACTTTTTCCTCAACGCTCCGGTGAGCTACAAGCCTTGTGACCCGTTACGTAACGAACATAACGAGTCTAGGGTTCTAACGGGTCTAACAAGCAAGTGTTGCACGTCAAAGTGTTTCCTTGCGAGAGGGTTGTAAGCGAGAACATGCTAGAACATTCCTGAAATATCTCAGAAACGTTATTGTAAGTTCTACAAAGTACTTGACTGAGAATGGTTCCTGTTTAGTTTACGTCACACTCCTATGTTGTTAGCCTTACCTAGCATGAAAAGCATGTCAATTCAGATGCATTTTGTCAGTGTATCACTATTACTATTTCCGTCCCGCTCGTCAGTTAATTTTCTATTGCTTTTTGCGTTGTTTTAATGCAGTCAATAAGCCGGATATTATGTAAAAATAATAAAGGCCAAGTTCATTTATTTCATAATTAATTAGGTACATGTTAAAAAGATGAAACATTTACACGAGTCATACGTGATGTTTATAATGTAAATAAGTTCCTTCATGTGACAGGTACAAATAATGCTATCCATAAGTTTAGGCAACAAATTGTTAATCTATTCTAAAATTATTCTATTCATACACTCATTATCTGGCTTTGATTAATCATACATATGAGTAACTTCTGAAGTAAAGTTCAGTGATCATTATGTGAGTTGCGATCATAATCTGATAGGTACGTCCATTCTTATACAGAAAATAAAACATCCATCCTAATGCCTCAGGTCACATGGATCATCGTTATCATCAGCACATATGTCCACAGTTAAAATATATATAAATATTATAATAAAACAAACATATCAAATAAACACCGTCACTTCTGAACTTTTGGATAATTTTCTATCCGCTTGCGATGTGGAGCAAACCCGATGCTCCATAACCTTAGATTTATTTTCGACAGTGTAGCTGGAAGCAGAAAGTTTATAGCCACTTTGTTGTAGTAAACATCTTGCTTATGCTACGTGCTTCTTCATGCTTAGGTAGGTACTGAAGTTTATGAAGACAACGTTCAGATGTGAACTAGGTTATGTGCTTTTTGGGTTATGAATTGTTTTGAAAAATAAAATTACAATCAATAACAGAAATAAATTAGAACTAGTATTAACAATTATGATTATAGAAATCATCTACTGTTGTACATTTTGTGAGAGACAAATAAACGTTTTATTAAAATTATTATTGATTTACCACTTATTTTTTACGTAACTTTGCTTTGGGGTAGGAAATAGTTTGCTACAGATTCTCAAAAGTTGTTTTTTTGGGACATTTTGGATGTATAACAATATAAAAAACTACTGGCACATTATTGAAAAGTAATTTAAAAATACTAAAATAAAGATCCCCCAATATATTGTCCCTAAAAGATCTTTTGACTTTGATAAAAAATAAATAAAAATCTTAAAATTTTGAGATTGTATTTTTGAAGCATTTTGAATTTTGCTTATAAGAAATCGACTAGACCGGCTTTAGGAAAATATTTTACCTTCCAATCACATTCAATCAGAAAAAGATTTGTAGACAAAAAAATTATAAGTAGGTGGTATGTAGGTACGTTTCCCGGGAAAACAATAATCAACTGAGATAGCTATAGACACTGGTTCATTCCGTTGAAAGCGTAGCTGATACGTTTTATTGCCTGTGGGCGTTGTTTGTTGTCTATGGTATTAAAGTACTGGATAAGCTCCGTCTACGAGTTAAATTGATCAATCTAACAAAGTCGCGTTTCAACCGACTTTAAAACAGGATGAGGTTTTTAATTAATCTGTATGTTTTATTACAAGTTGATTCTAAACTGTAGTAACAAGAGCTGGCGGCTTTGTTTTTTTTTATATTATTCAATACTTAATTTTGGTTATAATTTGCGAATATAGCGCAAAGCTTAATTGAAACGCATATAAAAACAAGCATGACACGTGGCAAATACAAACAGACCACATACCAAATTTTTGTAAAACCCATTTGAAACTATAAACTAAAATAAAGTAATTTCTACAACCTCAACAGCCTGTATTCGTCCACTGCTGAACGCAGGCCTCCTCCTGATTAAACAATAGTGGCGTTTATCAGGAGCAGGCCTGCGTTTAGCAGTACCAATTAAAACGCAGGCCTCAGGAGGAGGCCTGCGTTTCCTCATGGAGGGTAATAACCATAATTCCCACGCTGGGCATGCGGGTTAGGGATCGAACTTTAGTGGTATAATTGTTTTGCAGGGAGCCCTGCTGCACGCCCCCCGGTGGATATGCCTTAGTAGCATCTTACGACACCCGTGGGAAGAGTTGGGGTGGTACAAATTCGAAGCCAGCGCCACACAGTTGAAATTTCTACAAAGTTACATTTAATTCATCAAGTTTCATCAAAATGGAATGCATTGCTTTAAGTGCAAGCCAGTAGACCATAGCTGGAATGTCCCCCATACCTTTGCCTAAAAAACCACGATGAGTTCGAAACTACGCATGTCACAAACACTTTTTTTAGTCGTGTGAGCGTTGGCCGAGTGATCCCGACTTTACAGAAATAGATCTGAAATAGGTCGTCGAACGACGAGCACACTTCCACATAAAATGTATTTATTAGATTGACGTTTTTACTATGAGACTACTAGCAGTAAAGTTCATCTTTAGTATTAGTTATTAAGTAAAGGTACGGATAGGCCGAAGTATTCTTATGTAACTCTTGAAGCGGGGAATGTTATGGCGATTCCATAGGCAGTGAAAAAATCGTAAGTCTGGTCCACAATTTTTTTAGGTAACACGATAGTTATTGATTTGTTTTAATAAAAATTCGAAGAGGGCTTAGCCAACTGGCATTCGCTATTAAGCAAGAGAGAATGATTCGAAATAGATCACGTGACATATCTAAAGCTTATGTTAAATCCTTTTCTACTATCACTTTCGATATCGATTGTCTCATTGTCTAGGTGCCATGGTTCGAATCGATCCACTTCTAATTGTTCTAATATTTCAAGTAATCCATTTTTAATGTTTATTCAATCATCGCGATGGCAAAAAAGCATTCAAGCAAGAAACGATGCGGTTTGTGCATAAGATAAGTCCATATACCCATAAAATAACATATGATCTGCTAAGCTTGGGGCTAGATGCATGAAGTTTGAATTGTCCAACATTATTTAAAAATTTATTATTTATACACAACAAACGTCGTTTTCTCTCGAAAACTAATTTATTTTAGCGGTGCATAACACCTGCCTATGCATTTTTCAGCATCACGAACGGTGAAGTTTTCATCAGGGCTCCCTGACTTTGCATAATGGGCTCCAACTCGTTTATACTCCTCAGTTTCAAACCAACAATACATTTCCATTACAAAAACTCAACATTTTCTCGCTGTTACCATAACTATTTATTTTAATTATACAACAAGCACCGTAACTCGGTCAACTTTGCCACAAAATCTAGCTTTAACCCAAAGGTCTTGTTGACCTCATTCAGCTTTGCACTGAATTTATTCTGAACATAATCCGAGCTAAAAATAAGCTTCAGGATATTTTGAAATGTTTCCAGCTTTGTAATTATTACGACTGGTGACGTGTAGGGATGCTGCTTTAGGGTTTACAGCTCGGCTCGTTTTTTTACTCAACCAATATCGTCGCTGTAGATGGAAAATTTAATAATTTGTACAAAAATGCGAGAAAAATGCGATTAACTGTTTTGTTGCGACAAAAATAGCGATATTTTTTCATGTGAAATTTTGTTAGACATCGTACTATCATTTTCTACTAAATTTTAAAACCAATTTATATATATTAAAACAGTTTACTTTTTGCTGTAGACTGTAGAGAGAGTAACTTGATTTATTGTATATAAATAAATAAATAATGTTTGACTCAGCATTATCTAGCCCCAATTTAAGCAGAGCTTGTGTTATGGGTACAAGATAACTGATATCCATAATACAATACACTACATAGAATCTATGTAATGTATTGTATTATCATAGTTTTTTTATAAATAGAAAACGTCCAGAGCGCCCTGAACTGCAGATCGTTCAAACATTTTTCCCGAGGCGGGAATCGAACCCGCAACCTCCTGCGTCACAGAGCTTTCGCCCACACGTGTCGTAGAAGTACCACGTGTTTTTAAAACAGGCTTTAAAAAATTTGATGTGGTCGCAGAAAAAGTTCTTAACACGTGTATTAGATTATTTCAGAAAGGGTACAGCCCTACCCTTTCTGAAATAATCGCAGAAAGCTGTGTCAGTGTGTCATAATGTGTCCAAGGTTGCCGGTTAATGTGATATTCAAGTTTATTGTCTCTGCTTGAATAAATCATGATTTATGAAGGACCTTTGCTAATCTTACGCGTGCTAATTTGGTATTGTTGAGGGAATAACATTTGTAATGCCAGCTGTTTAATGTGTTCTAAAAATTCATAATCTTTATTATTTCACAATTATAAAATCGTAAGTTTATATAAAAAAACGAAAACCGTTTTGTAATTAATATTGGTGACACAGCTTAGTTCATAGTACGCAGGGCAAACGCATGTTAGTAATTCAGCTTTTTCATAAGTTAAGCCTAGTAATGAACACATTCAGTCATTCCATCAAGCTCCATTCGAACACACCTATCCTAAATAAAGAATTATAGATAACTAGCAGTGCCTCGCGGTTTCACCCACGTAGTTCCCGTTTCTGTGGTAATTCCGGGATCAAATATAGCCTATGTCACTCCCTGAAAAGTAAGCTTTTTAATGATGAAAGAATTTTATAAATCGGTCCAGTACTTTTGGAGTCTATTCAGTACAAACAAACAAACAATCAAATCTTTCTTCGTTATTATATTAGTAACGATATAGTAAATGTGATTTCTTGTATTCTTGTCTCTGCATATTGAATAGAATCAGTAAAGTGAACTCACTCTTTTACTCCAAACCAACCTACAATAGACTTTTAAAATAAATGCAAAAAAAATCAGTAAAAATCGATTTCTCATCAGCTCAGACTAATTTTAAGTATATTATTAGCATCGATACCCTATAAAACATAGTAATAAATTATACAGTCATTCTTTCACAATAGTACTAAATGATTCAAATACCTCAAACAACAAAAAACTTTGCCTTTCAATACCCGGGACGCGAAGTTCAGTTCAAATCGCGTTTTTTATTCATGAGACAGTTCCGAGTGAATGAAAAGTGGGGGCGGGCGGCGCCCACCATACACTTTAGCGCTGTTTGGGCCGCCCAAGGGATACGATACACTACACTATACCTCGTGCATCAGCGCTATCACACTTACATTATAAACTAGCTGCGCCCCGCGGCTTCGTACGCGTTGTTCCTATGGAAACGTTGAGAGGTGATTTTTATCCCACGGGAACTGGTTTATGGGATAAAAAATTGGCTATGTTTGATTCCAGGATTAGAATTACCTGTGTGCAAAATTTCAGGCAAATCCGTAAAGTAATTTTGGCGTGAAGAGGTAACAAACATCCATCCATCCATTCATCCATACAAACGATAGGGACCACACGGAAAGCACCAGCTTTCATATAAAAAAGAATCGTGAAAATCGGACCACCCAGACAAAAGTTCTGAGGTAACAATCATAAAAATACAGTCGAATTGAGAACCTTCTCTTTTTTTTTAAGTCGGTTAAAAACCTTAAAATAAACGATTTTATTATTTTTAACTTTTCCCCACTGTTTACACCCAATGAGCAAAACGTTTATTGCTATATAAGTATTCTTTTGATCGGAACATACCTATCCCATGTGTAGCCAATAATGTCAACCACACCTATTCCTCGTTTGATGTGTTTACGCGGGCTTCATGCGAGTCGATCAAACAGACACTTAAGGGCTTTCTGTGAATCGCTAGGTAGCTTTGTAGATAAAATGCTCACCGACCTCTTAAATACTGAGTTTTTTACGGTCGACTTTCTAATTTTTATAATTATCTAGATTTGTTGTTACTTTATCGTTATATGAAAGTTGAATGTAATATCGTGTATATTATTGTTTATAATTAATCTAAGGCCGTGTGGTTCCAACTCTTTCCTGGGGTGTCGTAAGAGGTGACAAAGAGATATCCACCCGAGGACGGGTAGCAGCACCACCACCAGAATGCAATCCCCAACCCGCATCTCCAGCGTGGGGATTATTGGTACTACTCCCCATATGATAAAAGCAATAAAGCGATCAGGGAGAGGTCACAGTTCAGCAATAGACCGTTATAGGCTGTTGGGGTTGAGGTACCTAAGCGTTAGAACAACGTATCGTTAAAAATGTAAGCCTTTGTTACAGGAATACGACTGACCCGAATCGTTTAATACGAGTTCATCGTAACGTAGACAAAAATAAATATCGATGATTATTTTATGGATGAGAGTTTATGAACTGAGCTATTAATAAACGGAAGAATAACATAAACAGTGAATGAAATCTATTTCAATGGACGGAAATTGGTCTGGAATAATCTTTCGGTGGCGGAAGTCTTTATATCTATATAACATTTATGGTTTCCTTCGGTGGAATTGTTATCATCATCAACGACCCTAGAATACTTTTAAAACTGTCATGGTTATAAATGAATGATTATTTATGCGGTATTTAAGAGGCAAACCTATAAAAACCCGATAGCGTACGCGAAGTAAAAAGTTGTATCATGGTTATTAACAATAGATTATTATTAGATTTATTATTAATAGATGAAGTCATTGAATTCAGTTATTCTATGATCAAGGTTCATGCATACAGAGCGCTATGTCACTATGCACGTATTAGCAGTTGACTAATTTAAACTGTGCCGAAATATTGGAAAAAGAAACCCAATTATAAACTCGTTATAATCACAGAAAATCGTCCTATTTAGTAAATTGGACCGTTATTCTTGCGCCTGACCTCTCACTGTGTCGGTCTGCCGTTCCATCGGAATAGGAGAGTGTACCTGTGTTTGAGCACATGTGCACTGCACATGCTTAATTTCCGTTCAGGTGCCGAAAATTCGCAGAAATTCACAAAGTAACATATTATTTAAGAAAAATATATAATAAAATTCTTAGGTAAGTCGAAACCACGTCAAGCAAAGGATGAGTCAGAGTCAGAGTCAAATCGTTTATCTTTAGACTTACAAAATAAGCACTTAGACAAGTTACATTTTTACTATATAAACATCTTGATAAATAGTAATTACTATCAAATAAGAAATAAGGTGCAATTGACTCAAATTCACTTCAATTTTTTGTCTACTAGCGGAAGAAGTGAAAAAGAAACCACTAGGAAGTATATCGCTTATCAACTAATACATATATCTTTGCATAACTAAGTCTAACACAACTATGTTCTCACATACTATTGTCGGTGTGAAACTGGGCGACATCCGGCCATGATGCTGGATGCGGCAAGTTGAAGACAGGGCGCAATGGCGCTCATGAGGGGAGGCCTACGTCCGGAAGTGAACTGATATAGGCTCTTGAAGATGATGATAAAACCTATTGTATTCAACCTCTTGGGGATCGTCCGGACGCCGGCGTCCGGTGACAGTTGCGTTGCTTCAAGTATCGTCCGGACGCCGGCGTCCGGTAAGGGCAGGCCAACTTGATCTTTGTTTTTCTTCGGATAGGGTTTGTATTGGCTTGTTATGTCTTTGTCATTCGATCCCGAGTGAAATAAACTTCATTCTAAAAGTCAATGTCAAAAATAAACCACCCGACTTAAAAAAAATAAAAAAATGTGACGTAGTGTGACGTGGTGTGGTGTGCGAGTGTGCTCGTGTTTGTTATTCAATTGTTTTTAAAAAATCAAGAAAGAAGTTCAAGGTTAGTGCATGTTTACGTCGTAAGTTTATGTGTTCATTACAAAACTAAAATGCAAGGAATATAATGTAAACACGAAAATAAAATGCGGCTCCTAAAATCTTCAATTTGGTTAGTTTGGCCCGTGAATCATAGTAAATACACAAATGAGAAATATTATTTACATATTTCTACGAATAACCCGTGTGGGTATTAAAGACTGCAACTGTGTTTGAGGATACCTCCGTTCAGATGATGAAAAGACACATCAACGGGCCTCTTTTGGCTCTTTTAATTGGTTATCGTGGTGAAGGCAGCGATCACCAAACCATCTTATTTGTATCATTCTGTAGTAGATCTTGGAAGAAAAGCACAGGATAAACATTAAAACAAATTACTAATACCTGAAAATTTTCACAAAGCATCATATTACTTTAAAGGAAATTCTTAAGAGACCACGGCAAGCGCTCAGAGATAATAATTGTATTCCAACAACCAACTTTAAAACCAATTTCACAAGGGTAAGTCATGCGAACAGTTGGCAACATTGTATTATTAAAACTTAATTATCTCGGAGACAGACTCGGGCGGTAACTCCAGGAATGTCTAACGTCTTAATTAAAGTGGCATCTTGGTATTTATGAAGGTGACTTGCTGAAATGTTAGCTTTCGGGGAATATTTTTAGGCTTTCCCAATTTTGTGCCAAATTTGGATCAGTCTACGCATAGTTAAGTGGGAGTTATCCCGCGAAATAAATCTAATTATTCTAACTACTGGCGGTGGCTCCCTAATCAAATAACTTATTTATTCCACCTACTTATTTAACATCTGAGTAATATAATTATATGACTTATACTCATTATAGTACCTAAATAGGTACTTTTATCTGCAGTTATTAATTTTCACAAAGAAACGCCTTTTATATACATATATACCTTTACTAGTTTAACGGCTTTGCACGCGTTGCTTCTATGGAAACCTTCAAAAATTGTTCCTATCTTATGGGAAGTAACATAAAGAATAAAATAGAATCCGTTCAGTGTTTTTGGCGTGAAGAGGTAACGCATGTATAAATATTATCTGGAAAAAAGCTTATTTTTTATTGCAGACCTAAATCTGAAGAGGTAACAACCATCCATCCAAACTTTTGCATTATACTATTTGTGTGATACAAACAAAACACACGCAAAAGCCGATAAAACCGAACCTCTTTGTCAGAAAGTCCGTTTATTTGAAAATTCATTTTCAGCCTTCAGGTTATCCCCACTTATCCTATTCCATAATTCTTTTCACGCACAAATCCAACGGAACGAAAATTATAATCAGTCGATAGCTTAGCGTGCAAATCCCTCTGTCCAATTTTCTTTGAGTAAAAATTGCACCTGCCTTCAGATCCAGTTTAAAAAAGATGCCTTCGGCATACCAGTTGCCACAAAACAATGCCTAATCGAATTACTGTCGAAAGCTTTGCGGGGGTGGGTAACTTTTCCGAGTGTTTACAGCGAGGGTTGACTAGGGTAGAATGGGGTATTGTGAAGTGGTCTGTAAAAACTGGGGGAAAGCGGAAATCAACAATTAAAGTAACGGCCGATTTCTTGAGTGAATTGGTTTTTGTTATTGAGATAATGATGTTAGACTCGAGAAGAGGTTTTAATTTTTATTTTAACAAGATAAACAATGATTTTTATTGACCTGCCTTTTGCATTATTTTAACTGCAGATTAGAACTCGCTGCCTGCCTCTATTTTCCCGGTGACAACCTGCGTCACTTCAAGGCGAGTTAATAGGGTCTTCTAGACCTTCGTAATACATTAGCCACGTCTCACAAATCACTGGGTGAGATTGTGGTCAAACGAAGGTCTTAGGGAATCGATACCGGGGTAACAAACCCTATTGATTATAAAGAAAAACTATGACAATACTCACAAAGAGCTTAGTCAAGAGTGAAATGTACTAATACCTTATAATAATAAGATACTTCTTGTAAACATCCCCCAAAAATACTCTTGCGCAATACTAGGGTGGAAGCACTCTCTCTAAGATTACATAGATAAATTGGGTTGTTAGATGGTTGTCATGGTTGGCTTTAGTCATATTCTGCTTTTGTCATGTTCTGATCTAGTCATTTATTTTTCATTAGTCAAGTTCTCTTGTCGTCATATTTTCCTCAAATATTTTTTTACATCTGTAATATTCTGCTCTTCATATGCTCTTCACAGCTTAACATGATAATCTGTTATCTACTTATTAAATTATTAATATTACACATATATTAAGCCATATTCGGCCCTAGGAACTTCGTCCCTCATGAAAAAATATGCTTTCGTCCCACATTGTATGCCTTACTCAGCCCACAATTATAGCTTCTACAAAAGTCTGAAGATAACAAGTCCAGTAATTTGAACCAATAGTGCTATAGTGCCTCTAAATAAATACATCCCTGGCAGTCAGTAATTGAGTTAATTTGAAAGCAATAATCCCACGTCTATTGGATCGCGGGTCTCAGCCATAATTTACCTTGTTAGCTTGCTTCCTGGAAGACCGTCCTCAATTTAATCAGCTGAGGTCACGCTGCCGTGAACTGTATCGAATGAATGGCATATGTCGAAGGGTCAAAGCTCCTTTATCGATACAAGGTCTGAAATACCGTAGTTGGACGTAATATCGGACTACTATATGATTTTCTGATTATTCGACAATGTTTGGCGGTTTAATTTGCTCAGTTGCGTTGCTTTTTTACATGGCATAATGTCGAAGGGTCAAAACTTTATCGATACAAGGTCTGCGGTATAGCATTAAATGGATATCGGGATTCGTTGTGATTTTTTGATTAATCGATAATGATAACGGTTCTATGTTGCGTTGCTTTTTTTGAAGCTTATGTAGGTATTTTTTGACCGAATAATAGCCGGCTTACATTATTCCAGTCCAGTGCTGAACTGGATTCGTTATCGTCTACATTATTCCAGTAATTTAAAAGTCGTTGAAACGTGAACACTACCGTGACAATGATTTCAAAAAGAGAAATGCACTGGGTTGGCCGTCTACATTATTCCAGTTGCACTGGATTGATTGCACTGGATTGATCGCACTGGATTCAAAAGTAGACCACGAATCCAGTTACTGGACTGCAATGCTTACTGGATTCAGTTCATTCCAGTGCCGGTTTACATTTTTCCAGTAAGCAATCCAGCACTGGACTGGATCGCTGGACTGGAACACCTAATGTAAACCGGCCTTACGGTGAGCCTTGACTGGTTTGTATTGCACAACTGTCAAATATAATACAACATCTTACTAGAACCTATACGCTATGTACTCATAGCTGTGACAACGCTACAAGCGGAAAGTTTACTTATCTTTCACATTTCCGTAGAAAATAAAGTATTTCAAACTTTGTAGTAATAGTAAGTACTACACACTCAGCATACAGAGCGGCGAGTCTTTTTGACGTTATAGTAATGTAGTAAGAGTAAAGTGTATTTCAAAAGTCAAAGTGCTTTACTCGTATTTCCTGACCTTACAGAACTTTTTAGACATAAGAAAATTATAGATAATATAATAATAATAATTAATAGATATTTAATATAATAATAATAATTAATATATATTTAATATATATTAATTATTATATAATTAATATTACTTATAAAGAAGAAAGATTTGATTGTTTGTTTGTATTTTATGGGCTCCGAAACTACTGGACCGATTTAAAAATTATTTCATCATTATAAAACTTACTTCTCAGGGAGTGGCATAGGCCAGGGGTCGGCAGACCGCGGCTCGCGAGCCGCATGCGGCTCTTGCCATAGGTCTATATGGCTCTTACAACTCACTTACTGCCTTAGCACAAATAAAACACCTAAATAATTACCAAAACTAGACGGAGCGTGTAACCGGGCCATACAATCATCGTCAAGTTGAACGTAATGAACTTGATTGTAAAGATAACTAACAGCATTGTGAATTTTTCAACGAAACGGATAGTGATTACATAGATTTACTGCTCCTTAATAAAGTACGCTGGCTTTTCAGTGGAAACGTACTGAAGCGATTTGCGGCGTGTTTAGAAAAAATAAAATCTTTTTTCTCTGAAAAGGGTATTCAATCACCAAGAGTTAGAAGATTCCTGGTTGCAAAAATTATATGTCATGGTTGACCTTACATCTCAACTGAACGATTTGAATATCAAGCTACAGGGCAAAGGAAATGTCGCATATACAATGTTAGAAGAAGTGGAGAGTTTTGAAAACCAACTGCAAGTGCTTGCCGAAAATAGAGAAGGGTATTTCACTTTACTTCAAACATTTAAATAAGTATTGTGAAGAGAAAAAAAATTTGCTTGATACTGTTTATTTCAGTACAATATTGAGAAAACTTCAAAAAAGTTTCGAGGAGCGCTTTCAAGAATTTAGAGCAAATAAATCTACGTTATCCTTCATCTTATACCCCCTAAATATAAATGTCGGTGACACGAACTTGGCGCCGTTCAATGCAGATTCTACTGAACTTCAGATGCAACTTATTGATAATCAAGAACAAGGAGCAGTGGAGCAGTAAGTTCACAGCTCTTATAAGTATAAGCTGTTTGGAAGAGTACGAGTGAGAGATATCAAACATTTATTAAAATAACACTCTTATTAATTATATTAAGAATATTTTAGTTTTATTGGATCGTTCCAATAAGTGTTATTTTAATAAATTTCTTAAAGTTCATTTTTTTTCATTTCCCGCATGTTTTAAAACTGTAACAGTGTCATTATATTTTTACAAGGCTTTGTAGTATGAAGCAAATTAGACTCTAATTATTAGACTAATAACATTTTAGTTGCGGCTCTTTGAAGGCATGGGAAAATCGACGAACTTGATATTTGGCTCATTTGGTTGGTAAGTCTGCCGACCCCTGGCATAGGCTATATTTTATCCCGGAATTCCCACGGGAACGGGAACTACGCGGGCGAAACCGTGAGGCACTGGCTTGTAGGTAATACAACTGTAGGATGTCTGTGTAGTATTAATAATTACTATTAGTCGATTAAGCTATTATTTTCACTTGTTAGCAAATATCGTCGGAAAATACTCCCTTGTCAATAGTTTATTGGACGTCTTTATGCCCGGGTTTTCAAAATTAATTTTAGTTAGACGGATGGAGCATCAAAAAGCTTTTAAGTTATTAGTTATTCTAGTGGGTAACCAAAGGCTATTACGGTGACCTAAATCTGGAAAGACATCAATAAAGTGATGAGTTTTTGAATAAAGGCACACAAGCAATATTATATTACTACGTAGTAGAGGCAGAATAACCAATTTATTACCTTTGCCTGCATGACGTAAAGTTGCTTGAAATTTCGAGGGCGTGGTAAAGATAAACTATACACTAGCCAGATTCCAAGTAGAATGTTTCAAAGCCAACCACGACGCAGATATCTTAAACTCACTTGCTTGGCGTCGAGGTTCGGATATAACTGTAATCTTTTTTTATTGAAGATAGGATCTCAAATCGATACGACAATTGCATAAATTAATAAAAGATGCGCTAACAGAGTGAATTTTAGGTTAAGTATAGGCGGTTTGCTTACAAACATTCTACATTGAGTTTGGCTAGTGTATAGTTTGAAGTTATACCTATCTAGGGTAAAGAGGAGATGCCACCCCTCTGCCAAAACTTCTGCAAATCACGTATACATCCGATGAAAAATGTGGCAACATAGTTAACAATCCTATACCGTGTCCATTTTGAATGAAGCATAAACGTAAACAAACCGCCCACGTAACTTACATTAATTGTCGATTTAAGATCCTCCCTTCAATAAAAATTGCTAACAATTATATCTGAAACTCGACGCCAAGCAAGTGAGATTTTATTTGTGTCGTATTTAGTTTACTAACATGCTTCATTCAAAATGGATAAACCATAGATGGGTAGATAGGTTCTGATTTTTTTGTTAAAATCTCATACAGGATATCTTTAAATTATATTATATTTTATTATTAGATTTCTAATTGAAACTATTTTCATGCAAACGTTCAAAAGCCCATTGATTAAAATATAAAAGTAAGTTACCTACTGAACTAAAAGACACGTGACTTACACCCGTTTAAAATTCAGTTCTTCCCGAAACTTTCCCGTTTAAAACTAAATGCTAGATTAAGGAGCGGTTGAAGAAAATTCAACAGCTTATAGTTTATTTTAAACCAGTTTTATTTCTTCCTACGTTTTGCAGCATTTTTCGAACTTCTACATGAAGTTCGAAAAATGCTGCAAAACGCCTTGTTGGGTCTGATGCGCGCTTTAGGTAATAGGGATATAATAATACATGTAACTTAAAAAAGCTAATATTCTTTTTACGTATTTTCTATTGATATAGAAATATATCTGTATATTTATTGTTGTATTTTATGGCGTTTTATCATTGAAAGTAGATATTTTAAATCTCAACCACAACATGTCTAAACGCAACGCACTATTGGCACCTAAAGCGTGACGTCATACTTGAACATTTTTGTATGGGGATAAAGTTTTGATTTTGTTTCGACATAGGGGACTCGATGATCCGTGACGTCACAAAATGCAAGGGCTAACATGACAACGTTTTTGTCACACGAAACTGAGTTTAGTTTTACTCTTTGTTTTTTACCTCAATAATTTAATTTTTTTTGTCAATAATCTCGTCAACTCGTTACTAGTTTCTCGCTATACTCGCTTCTCGTTCGTCGTTGGCGGTAAGACTACTGCCTTATGGCAACATTTAAATTTCAAGTTGGCTGAACTTCAGTAGTTCATTACGCGATAAAATTTTGTATGGATAAAATTGTTTACGAAATGAGACGCTAATACGTATTTGGAACCTTTCATGAAAAGTTATCTATACTAATATTATACAGAGAAAAGATTTGATTGTAACAAGCAATCAAATATTTCCTCTTTAGAATATTAATTTGTTTGTAGGAAATATGCTCCTATTCCAACTCCTATTGTATTCTATGGAGATTGTGATTGGTTTAAAAAATCTTGATCCACATTCAAATTCTAACCCAGAAACCTGCTGCTCCTCATTCGAGGGTTAGATTTCCCTGCGGGGAACCCCGCTTCAGTTTCGTCAGCAAATAGGTTTCCAGTCCAACTTCATTCTGCTTTCTAATTGCACATACTAAATGGGTATGGGGGTTAGGGACTAATGGAATTGGTTTCTTGCTATTTTTAAAACGTTTTCTGTTTACGCGTTCATACGTAACTAGTTTGAACCAGTACCAAGTTCTAAATGAGGAGAACACTTAGCAAATTATAGGGCGATGCTTTGTAGAATTTTTCAATAGGTGACAGAGCAGTAAACTAGTTATTACCACTTTGTACCGCACCGTTCGTGTCTGCCCTACTATGGGACAAAGATAGTGTGGAGAAAGAATTATATCTCTCTCAAAGAAATAATTAGATAGATAGATAGATAGATAGATAGATAGAAAATTCTTTATTGCACACTTATTCAAAGAAACATTACAATAGAACAGCTTAAAAACTAAGTGACAAGTGGCGGTCTTATCGCTCAAGAGCGATCTCTACCAGACAACCGTGGATGGATAGGATCATTGGATAGTACTAGGGGATCGGTGTGCTCATGAAGGTTTTATAAATAAAAATAAAATACTTTATATATATATATATATACATATACATATAATAACACTTAAAATATACTACATACATAATTATATCTCTCTCTCTCTCTCACCAACATGGAGGATATTATATCAATGAACGAAGCTGATAGTGCAATGGAGATGAGCTCGTTACCCATTGGGATTCGCAATTAGCACTGGTTTATTTCCAGGATGCCAGTTCTACTCCAGATACGTGGATAAAGATTATTTCTCTTATCCGAATGTCCGTTTTAATTAAAAAATGACGAAAGTGGCAGCGAGCCTCCGGTGCAGTATTTTAATAAATATTTTCCATATTTTGATGAATGGTGAGATCACGTTAATTGGGTTGAATGTGGAAGTGGGATGCAATATTTGGACTGTTGGATACAAAAATCCAAATATTTCATCCTACTTCTGCGTTCAGATATTATCTATTGATATTACTTAATTGAGTCAGGTGCCCTATATTTTATTGATAGTAATCTACATGGTTTTAGCTGACTTAGAATTGAGGTTTCCATTTTTTTATTATAACAACATACAAGGTAAATAAATATCGTAAACCATTTATTTAAATCTAACAACTCTAACTCAGAATATTGCTGTTGTAATATTCTCGGTTTGAGTTTTTGTACCTTGTTTGTTATTACCCAATATACATATGAGTAGAGAAAATTATAAATGAAATCCTTATATTCATAACGTTCCATTTTTGCGCTACATTTTTAGGCTGGTCACTTTGTTGACACAAAACGGACACCATTATCGTAGTTCAGATTTTGTATTTGAAAAGCCGGCCGATACAATCTCGACTAATTAGTTTCCCCTTTACGAACACATACAAAGATAGATGCTCCTTGCTCCTATAGGCGTTCGGTTCTCTATCAAAGGGATAGAAATAGAAAGGTCGCTGACCTCGTTAGATGCTGCTTATTCAGGAGTGAGAGATAAGATAAAGCTTTATGGTGTATCGGAGAATATTGAACGGATTAAGGGTGATTGAAAGTAAATCGTGGGTTTTTATCGTTGTCTTGGTTCTATTTTTGTTTGTTTGTTCGTAATACAAACCGAATCACGTTGAAAATATAACGTTTATTAATTAGCTAGCTGCTGCACACGTTTTTTCTATGGAAACGTTTAAAGGTGATTTCTATCCCACGGGAACTGATTTTGAAAAAAAACGATAAACACCATAAAATACATCAGTGCGCTCCGATTTTTTAACCGACTTCAAAAAAAGGAGGAGGTGCTTAATTCGACGGTTTTTTTATGTTTGTTGGTCCGATTTTCATGTTTCTTTTTTTATATGAAAGCTGATGTTTCCCTTGTGGTCCCATTTTAATTTGTTTCAGTTCTGACCATGGGATCCATATAATTGAAGTCGGTTTATAGTTTTTTTTTAAACAAAATCAATTATTCAATAACATCTTGTATTTGATAGTAGGTACTAAATAAACTCAATACGTAGTCTTTTCTCGACGACGACGATATTAGCGTTCGCAGAGAGTCGATGGATGGAGGCGGTTTAGAGGGCCTAGATAATGTCGCTCATTTGGTGGAACAATGGCGTAATTGTAATTTTTGGCAATATTGAGTTAAGTATGTCAGAACACATGTAAGTAGTATCTACATTTGGAGAAAAATCGACGATATTGTATCTCTAATAGTTTCCGCTAGATGGCACAAACGTCGTTGTGTCATTTAGACCAACTCGTGAAACTGTTGAACGATACAACGACGAATTGGTCATTTGCGCGGGGGGGACTCGTAAAGTGCGGACGAGTTGAGGACTACATCGACGTAAAGGTAATTATGACATTTATATCATTATTTTTCTTGGGGAAACAATGACGGAATGTCACTTTCGTCGTAATTTCTTCAACTAGATCAAATGTTTAGTGATTGATTGATTCAAAATTTAAGAAATTGTTGCGTGTATAACATTTACGTCATTGTTAAGATTAAGTATTTAGCTAAATATCGACCTAAATAAATGTGGTCAGCATGTAGTTTATTTTTTACTTTAGACAGCAATACTAAATAAATAAAATTCTCTATCCTATTTAAGATTATAATTTCAACATTTCTATTTATCAAAGTAGTTACTATCTTTCTTTTTTTAGCTTTTACAGTGAACGAACGTTCTAAAAGGTTGGTAAATTGTGCAATAGAAAGGAAGACCTTTTGCTAAAATCCAACATTCTTGGTCCTGATGAGTCACCTAGAATTGCACATTTATTTGGACAACAAAATCACTCATGTAATGAGTCAATAGTTTTTAAAGACCAACCTGAAGCGGAACTTTGCGATAACTCCACCCTGGATCCCCCATATTCTGAGCCAAAGTCAAGCAATCCAATATTAGATAATGATTCTACAGATTGCGATTTTTCACCGGATGATAGTGGCGACGAATACAATCCAACAGAATTTCGCCGTAGTCAATTAATTTGCTGACGTTCCATTTCATCTTCATCATCCTCTGATGCCCCTTTTAACGAGCCTTCAAGTATTACTCCACAGCACAACGCATCACAACAGGAGTCCTCTAGTGCTACTTTTACGTGTTTATTAGTGCACTTCACAACGCAATACAACTGGAGTCACAGGAACAGGAACAAATTCCTACTCGAAAAAGAAATAAAGACGAAACGAAAACCCGTTGCCTAAAGAATTTAGGTAAGCAGTATGTTTCTCGAACTGGGAAAGCTGTACTTGCCAAAGAACTGATACCACCGTGTACGGATAAATGTAACTTGAATGCTCAATTTTTTTTTTATTAGCCGTTGCTGTCCCACTGCTGGGCAAAAGCCTCTCTTTTCTCCTTCCACTCCTCGCGATTTTACGCTGTTACAGGCCATGATGGATGATGTGCGTCAAGCTCGTCTCGCCATTTCATCCTAGGCCTTCCACGTCGCCTCCTCAAAGGTATTAAATTAGTACAGTTTAGTTTTAACGATATCTGAATTTATCACCATTTTAGAGATTTTTTTAGTAGTTTCTAAGTGAGATTCAATAAGTTACACAGACTATTAAGAGACTGTTTAAGTTTTAATAACGATTTTGAAGATGTTGTGAACACTGTTTTGTGCCTTTTAAGCAGTAATATTGAATTGTGATATTATTCTATGAGTGCTTTTCTAAAATTTTGAATACTTTAATAAGTTAATAAATGATTAATAGAGATAAAGTTTTTTTTGTCACAAAATCACCCATTTTGTACGGATAGTTTTATTCTCCATGACTGTATTCTGGTGGAACAATGACATAACTACAGGTACCTCGGTAGTTTTTTTTATATTACGGAAATTCTATACATCCTTTTAATATTTTTAAAATGATATTAGAAATTCCTTGAATACAACTCTGATATACATCTAGTATAATCATAATTCTACCACCAGTTGCTTAAATATTCATTGGAGAACTCCAAAAAAACTTAATAATCGCTCTCCTGTAAAATTGGAATACTGTAAATTACGTCGATGTTCTACCAAATGAGCGATGTAACAATCGATATCGAAAGCGATACTAGAAAAGTCCAAAAATGTATAGTTTTGACATATACCTTAGATATGTCACGTGATCTGTTTAGATTTTTTCCCAACGAATCTTTCAATTGTTTTCGATTCGCTTCATAGCGAATGCCGGTTGGCTACGCCCTCTGGACCGCTATTTGTTTCGTCATCGTCGTTTTGGGAGGCCGATATCTAGTTTGTTTGTTGTTATTATTTATTATGACCAGTATTGGATTAAATTGAAGATATACTGATGGCATTTTTTTCTGTAGGCAGTTAATATCTCAGCCAGAGTTACAGTTTTCAATGGAACAGTGTAAATTTATAAATACATGTAAAATAAAACTCCCTTTTCTTTTGTTTCAGGTGATATTATCGTGTTCATTATGACAGAAACAGTGTTGTGACTGTGTCGATGAGATTTATCGATAAGATGGCGGGACTGCTTGCGCTTGTGTTGCTTGCGGTCGCTGCGGCGGTGTCCGGTGACACTGACTCGTGTAACCCGGACAAAATGACCGTGTACCGGATGGTGCTACATACTTATTGGACGAGAGAAAAGTTCCCTAAACATTATCCGGACTGGAGGCCGCCGGCGCAGTGGTCGAAAGTTTATGGTAAGTTTTGCAATAGCTATTAAAAAAAATATGGTTGTGAACGAGCGACGGATGATAAATGCCATTATTTATATATCAGATAATAGAATAACAACGAACAAAACCAAAAAGTTTTAAACTTATGCTCGGCAAAGAAATTATGCAAATTCTATAACTTGATTCGATTACCGCCCAAAATAAATCACAAAGAGAAAAATAATAATTGCAAAACCTCCATTTTAAAAGGCGGTACTTGAAAGTTCGGGCCAGACGAATAAATTTTCTCCATTGTGTGAATTTGTACGCAATAACCAGCAATGAATAAATTATACTGACATAAATTTACATTCTTAAGACCTAACTTGTAGCGATAAAACTGCCTCAGGTTTTCAAGTTTTAATGTCTGAATTTGAACAAAGGTAACGTAGAAAGGTGCTTACCATAGGCTGTAAGAATGTACCGCAGTTAAACAATTCATCTTGTAATATCTTTACTGCTTGCATTTTAAATGAGTTCAAGTAAAATACCTCAATTGACTTTAATATTCAAAGCAGATACTTTTAAAATAACAGAATCTCAAAGCTGTGTATTTTATTTAGCAGTGGAATACGTAGGTAATTGAAAAACCGCATGCATTGATTACGAAACCGTTCCACGAACGGATGACAGAGTTCATTGTTTTGCAAATAACAAATGAATAAGTGCAAATGATTCATGCTAAACAGTTCGGCGGGTTTGCGTTTGAACTTTCAATTGAAATACAATTTTGTATTTATTCAAAGGCACACAATAATAATATGAGGTGATTTTAGGGAGTGACAGAGAGGGTCTTTACCTAACTCGCTTATAAAATCGGTATCTACTTTATTTTCTCAGAGAACTTACAATTACAATACGTCATTGAGGTTTAAATCAGAAAAACTTTCGTGCGTCCTACCCGTCATGACCTACGGAGCTGAGACGTGGACACTCACGATAGGGCTGGTCCACCAGTTTAAAGTCGCTCAGCGAGCTATGGAAAGAGCTATGCTCGGAGTCTCTCTGAAGGATAGGATTCGTAACGAATACATCCGACAGAGAACCAAAGTTATCGACATAGCTCAAAGAATTAGCAAACTGAAGTGGCAGTGGGCCGGCCATATCTCGCGAAGAACCGATAACCGCTGGGGTAAACGAGTTCTTGAGTGGAGACCGCGACTTGGCAAACGTAGTGTAGGACGCCCTCCGGCCAGGTGGGATGACGATCTGCGAAAGACTGCAGGCAGATGCTGGATGCGTCAAGCTGAAGACAGGGCGCTATGGCGCTCATTAGGGGAGGCCTATGTCCAGCAGTGGACTAATATAGGCTGATGATGATGATGATGTTGATTCAGAACAATAAATCCAAAAGATACAGAAAAATATAACGAAACCATTATATTGCGTAGGTACTTAGTTTGACAGCTTATCATATTACCATAAACTTAATTATTAATACCTACATTATGACATGGACACGATAAAAAGCGTAATAATGCTATAACTCTACAATTAATTTGAGAGCGTGTCTCACGGTTGGCGGTCAGCCAAGCCATTGGAGGATTGTGTCACTTTTGATTTAATATACTTATTATTTTTAGACCACTACTTATCACAGATTTATCTTAAATTTCAAATAGAAAGCGACCGATGGACGACTTACATGAATATTGAATGAAATAAACTTTATTAGCTTCATCAAAATTCAAAAGCGCTAAGGCAATACAAACTCATAAATAACACTCAATGAATATTAATTTAAATACAATAATGGAAGTTACTCGGTTAATTTATCCAGGATGTCCGTTGTAATACACTGATAAAGCGTATAGCTTGTAAAACTAACAAACAACAACATGCTGTCTTCATGATTGTCAAATAAATTTTTTCTATACAAACCAGAATATAAATTATTTCAGCAATATTAATATTTTGTGAAGACAAATTAGAAATAAAATTTAAATTAGAGACAGTGAATAATAATAAATTATTTTTGAGTTGTTTTTCTTAACATTATTTAGCTATTATTAACTAGGTACTTTGTCGTAACGTTATAAAAGATATTATATCGACCAATGCCGCAAAGCGGGTTGGGTGACAACACTATTACGTTTCGGGAAGTGCATGGCAGGTGTCTCGTCTATTTATGTATTTTTCTTCGAAGACCACGTTGTGGTGATTTGGTGTTTTATTATTTCTAGATTATTTTAAATGTATAATGTTCAAACTCATTTGTATTATGCCCCCTGTTTTATTAAGGACCATTTTGTTGTAGTTCTTTACATTGGACAAAAAATTATATTCTTTTCCATACATATTATTACCATTGTTTCGATTGGCTTAATCTATTCTAGACTTCTATACTACATGTACACTGTGGTAAAAATGTATTGTTTTTTTATAAGCCCCCTACTTGTTTCCTAAGCCAGAAGGGGATGATTATGGAGCCCGAGAAGATCAACTTGTGAATAACGTTTCTTAGAATATTTTTTAGCAAATATAAAGTATTTTTGCTTCATATTCATGTTCTTTTACACGAAATCTTGCATTATTCAACATTATAAAATATTCAATATTTTTCGTTTGTGTTTCTGCAAGTCATGAATTTATTAACAAAATAATTATTTATGTAGATATATTGCCCGTACCCGTAACACCAGTCAGTAACCAAGCTTTAAATTTTAATAAGTAATAATTATTGAAGGAAATAGCTTTTTAAACCGAGTTCAAAAAAGGGGGAGGTTATTAATTCGTCTTTATTTTTTATGTTTGTTACCTCAGAACTTTTAACTGGGGATTTGAAAGCTGGCGCTTCCCGTGTTGTTCCATTTAAATTTGGTCTAGTCTGACAATGGCATGAGAAAACCATAAAATTTAAGTCGGTTTATAGTTTTTTTAAACAAACCCAATTATTTATTTTATTGAAAACTTGATTGCACTGACGTACAAAGGGTGAGCTTATACCGAGGAATTTTCTACCTGCCAACCAGAGACATGTTTTTACAGAGGAATTGGCATGCTAATTTAAGTGAGTTTAAGAAATTGTTATTCCTATCAAAGAGAAAACGTATTATAATCCTAAATCATTACGAAGGCTGCTTCCTTTTGAAGCTTTTCTTTACAAAATAATTCATAAAGTTTTTAAACCATTCATAAAATAAACAATTTTGCTAGCTTCCGGATCAGCGAACGGATACTTTTAGTTAAATTTTGATGAGATAAATATTCAGGAGGTTTTTTGCTGTAAGAAATTTAAAAAAGTTATTATACTTAAGAATAGTCATTGATTAATTAATAGAAGTTTTTTTTACCATAAACTTATAATATCGGTAATTTTATAGCTGAGAGTAAATACATACTAAGTAATCGATAAAGCTTATATTATACGACGTCGACCTCCGTGGCGGAGGCTGGCGGTTGCGGGTTCGATTCCTGCCTCGGGACAAATGTGTGTACGATCTGCAGATATTTTTTCAGGGCGTTCTGGATGTTTTCTATTTATAATAAAAAATATCTATCTATGTAGTGTATTGTATTATGTATATCAGTTATCTAGTACCCATAACACAAACTGATAATGAGATAATGCTGTGTGTATTGTCAAACATTATTTATTTATTTATTTTTTATACCAATTATAACGATAAGCGGATAACCTAGTATCAGTTACCCATCAAAACACAAAAAACAGTTTTGTTTCCGTTGTCGTGTAAAACCAAACCAACTGTAATGTTGCTTGCAAAACCAACTAATTATCGTTTGCACAAAACCAAAATATAAACTTCGATTTTGTTTTTAAAAGGTGCTTAGAGCTATGTGAATTGTCCAACATTTATTATTTAGTACCTGGATGACCGGTTTTTTTTGGGTAATTGTGCTAATTAGAAATTCTAATAGTACTATTCGCCAATAGATGGTAGAAAGAGTCGTATTTTTCAGTAAAGTTGATTGGGATAAAGTTGAATATTGAAAACACGAATAAAATAGTACTGCTATTCGCCAATAGATGCCTGGAAGAGTCAATTGATTATGATAAAGGTATAAGATTTTCTTTACCTAGGTATTCAAAATCCAGCCAATCAGCGGCCAAATTCCTATGAATCAATCACGCAGAAAATTAAATTAAATGTTTTGACAATGTTATATCCAAGCCATGCACCATGGCATGAACGAATAAACGTGAATTAGTTAAAAATAGACGAAAAATCGTACGGAAAAATAATAAGTTTCGACAAAAATAGGTCAGAGCGAATCATTATCTTTTATTTTCAGCCTAGCGTATGACTCAACCTCACGGAGTATTTTCGTGTAAGTGACAATACTTCACTTACTGTTTACTGTTCGCCTACGCGTTCACGAGAATCGAGTTCGGGACGATAACAATGTCACTCGTGAACGATTCACGGTGATTTCAACTTCAAACGCGCCATTTTTAGTTCAAAAATAGCCAATTATTATGTTACACGTAAATAAGTATTATTCTTTTATAATTTGAAAGAACTACCATACTAATATAATATTTACTACAACCGAGACCTACGCTTACTTACCAAGCGATGGCGAAATAACAGATTATTTTGTCATGGAAAATGTTCTACTCCTACAAAGCCTCGAAACTACAGATATTTTTAACCGAATTGAAAAAAAGGAGGTGGTTATCAATTCGTCTGTATTTTTTTTTAATGTTTTATGTTTGTTACCTTCGAACTTTTGACTGGGTTGTCATCGGTGCTTCTCGTGTGGTCATATTTTAATTTTGTTCAGTTCTGACAACGGGATTCATGAAAAAACTATAAAAAATGAAGTCGGTTTATAGTTTTTTAAGACAATATTAATTATGAAGATCTCTGTGGCGCAGCGGTCCGTGTAACCGAGCCCTTACTCTTTACTAGAGACAGTGGTAGACCACTGTCCACCGAAAACTATCTTTGCTCTACCACTGTCCACCGAAAGATAACAAGTAATTACATGAAGAGGTCCTTCTTTAACCCTTTACTCGGATTATTGTTAATACCTTCAATAGGTCGGGTTATTCTGACAAACATCAGAATCTGACAGAGGTCGAATATTGAATTGAACGTGATTGTAAGCTTTAGATCCCTTCCGCTTTGGTTATTGTTGGATTATTTAATTATTCAGTTTAGGTGCCTTTCGTTTTGGTTGAGGTGAAATCGATAACAGACAATGGTATTGGGGAAGGAAAAGCGCTGTTCTTATCCAAAGATACGTTATTATTTATATATAAATTAATATTTCCCGTAACGCCAGCCCACCTTGCAGGTTGTTTGAAATTCAGTATACTTCTATAGATAAAACATAAAGTAAAAGTAAAAATACGTTTATTTTGTTAACCAGTAACCAACAACTAACCAAACACAGCAAGTACAAAAGATAAAAGTAACAAGATATAGATAACAAAAATAGCCAACCTCAGCAGATGCTATGGCAGGATGTGTTCGTATCCGGCCATAGCGCTGGATTTCGGTGGTGACCAGAATGAAAAGCTCACACATAAACAGAACGGTTAAAAGAAAACACAAATAAATATAAAAATATAAAAAATAGTGTAAAATAGGTAAAATCTTTTTGATAAATAAGTACTTTAGGTTCTATACACAAGACTAAAAATACAAGAAATCCAACATACTGTTGTATGTTGGATTTCTTGTATTTTTAGTCTACTCGATTTGCTGTTGCAAATCGAGGTAGAATGAAATTGGGAAAAAATATTAGAATATGCTTTGCTTTTATTTTTCATATAATTATTCATAATAAGTAAATAAGGTTAACTGCCTTATTTATGGTAGAAGAACACCAACGGGAATTCATAAGGGTGGTGGAACAATGGTGGCACTCACTTAATAGAGTGCGAAATTTTGTTTATGAGAGTACAGCCGTAATGAAGTCGGTTAACTACGCTAGTTTTTATATTATTTCTAGTATTATCGCGATTTGAAAACTTACAAATCTATCCTGATTGATCAATTATCACCGATAGCTCACATAGTTTTGGTAGATTATGAGCACAATTACAAATGGCCACTAGTAAATGTCAACTATCTTAAAATGTCCGTAATCTACGTTATCCATTTCACCTTAATATACACTTCTAAAAAGTCCATTGACCGATTACTCAGTAAATTAATTTCATTATATAAAGTAGTCTCACGAGCAATTTGTACGTATAGCATGGGTCAAAAGTTGCTGACAACCTAATATCTCTGGGAATATGACATGACAAGTGTGTCCATAAAGCAAAGCAAATAGAGTTATGTCACGTATGTGTCATGTTCCTCTGGCACCGGATTCTTGGCAGCCATCCTGATTTGATTTGAAGATGCTTTACGTAATACATAGATGGTTCCCTATTATTTCTGTATCGATCGAAGTTTGGTAACGAACTCGTCATATCAAAATCAACCTTTATATCTATTTATCTTTCCGTGAGTACCGCTGGTTATAAGCAGTCACAGATTTTTCAGGCTGTGTGGTGCTGGCTTAGAATTTGCACTACCCCAACTCATCCCGTGGGGGTCGTAAGAGGCTACTAAGGGATATCCACCGAGGGCGGGCAGCAGCGCCCCCTGCAGATCAATTCTACCACTGAACTGCGATCGCATGCCCAACGTGGGGATTATGGGTATTACCCTCAGGAGATAAACTCCAAAGGCGCTTATCAGAGGGAGGCCTGCGTCCAGCAGTGGACCAATACAGGCTGTTGAGGTTGAGGAGGCCTATACCCCTTACATTCATAATAATAATAAAACGAAACAACAGATGATTTTTACAAATTTGTCTTTTCAGGGAACATAGTTTTCGGATAACTAGTAGCTCGTATTATGAGCTTAGGTTAGCTCTCATTGTATGGCCGTTAAATGGCAAATTAAGTAAATATAAATGATTTTGTTTTAAAAAACTATTAACTGAAATCAATTATGTAGTGTTTTCATAGATTCCACTTTCAGAACCGGAGAAAATTAGAATAAGACCTCATGGAAAGCACCAGCTTTCATTATATAAAACGAATCATTAAAATCGAACCACCCAGTCAAAAGTTCAGAGGAAATAAAAAAAACAGTCGAATTGAGAACCTCCTTCATTTTTTGAAGTCGGTTAAAAATCAAACAAGTCTCACAAAATCTGAGTCTTTGGCAGTCACCACCTCTGTAGGTACCTACTTGTAGTATGATAGTTTAGTTTGATTAACAAATTACTATATACCTCTCGAATTTTCATTACTTCAATCAAACTCATCAAGGGCATCTTCTAGATGAAATTAATCTCAGTACTTTAATTTTAGGTATTTCAGTAAATCAGAGCTAACGAGTGATCTTAGGATAATTTGGAGCAAATTGCAACGTTTGACTAGACGAATCTTAATTAAGAACATATTTCATGGGCGAACACTAAAATTATGAAGATTTATCACTTTGCAATGAGTCATTTATGTCACAGTGCCTGTGAAAACGCAGCTGATACAATTTGTTGTGGTGAATTAGTATCCAATAAACATCTCCAATTACTATGTGAATTAATGAAACATAAAATGTTCTCATTTAGGTATTACAAAGGGATATCTCATTTGGGTATTACAATTACAAGATACAAGATACAAGATTTTATTGATAAATTTTAAATTTACATGTCAAATACAAATATAATTAACTAACATTTTTACTCCTTATTTAATAGATTACATTATTTTAACTTACATTATATTCTAATTACATTGTTTTATTAATTTATATTATTATTTCATTTAAATTAATTATTATTTTGCCTTATTTAATCTGATCCGCTATAGCCCTACCCATGTTCTGCACCTGAACATGTTTTGGATCATTAAATCAGGCACGGGGATTGTATTCTACAGTTCGGGTAGCTCTAGTAACTCACCGAAACTGTAGAACACTCTCTCCAGTAGCCATGACTTAAGTCTGTGCTTGAATATATTGGAGGAAGCGGCATCTCTTATTTTTTGGGGTAATCGATTATATACTGCGGGGCCCATTATGTATACAGATCTCTCCGACTTAGATAGTTTGTGTGGCGGTGTGATAAGCCTGTAATGGTGCTTGTTGCTACGGAGAGCGCGACTCGGGTTGACTCCACGTTGCTGGAACAGGTCCAGATTATGATGGGTGAACAGCGCTACCTGGTAAATGAGCTCGCTTGGTAGGGTCATTATTTTGAGCTGCGCGAAGTATTCCCTGCAGGATACATCATCTGGGACACCCACAATGGCGCGGAATTATAAAAGGGGGTTCTATTCAGACACGATCAAACGAAGTCGAAAATCGACACATGAAAGCACAATTTTGGTGAACATTAGAACCTCGTTCTCTATATCCGGATCGAAAACAATAGGGCGATGCTCAAGATGAGCCGGGAGGACCTAAGAACGATGGTGGGCATCATCACAGGTCACTGTGAATTGAACCATCATCTTTTCAAGACTGGAGCCACAGACAGCAGCTTATGTCGTGGCTGCTTCCAAGAAGAAGAGACTGTAGAACACGTTGTGGTACACTGTACGGCCACAGAGGAGGCCAGACTTAAAACAGGGCTGAAATGCCTCTTTGAGGAATCAACCCCATCCACACCCACAAAAAAGCTGAAACGAAGCTGTCAGTCACCCAAAGTCCTGCTCCGAAACTTCAAGGAGCTGGGCTGGTTAGGGCCTGCTTAGGCAGGGGGATAATGCACAATACACTCCTATGCGAGACGTCCGTGCAGATCTTAGTTCCCCCACTTAGAATTAGAATTAGAATAGGGTATATGCATGTGACTTCAAAAAAGCTATTTTTTTTACGTATTCTCTAGTGATATAGAAATATATCTGTATATTTATTTTAGATGTTTTTATTGTGAAATTTAATCATCGAAAAATAGATATTTTAAGTGTCAACAGCAAAATCTCTAAACGCAACGCTATTGGCACGTGAAGCGTGACGTCATACTTAAACATTTTTGTATGGGCATGAAGTTTTGGCTTTGAGATTACGTATGGAACTCGATGATCCGTGACGTCATAAAATGCAATGTCTAACATGGCAGCGTTTTTATCACCCGAAACTGAGTGTAATTTTGCTTTTAGTTTTTTACCTAAATAATTAAATTTTTTTTGGGTGTTTAATTTTTTTTCGTTTATGTATTGACCTAAATAATCGATTGAAAATATAAAAAAAATCCATGCATATACCCTATTGAAAGATTCGTATGGGAAAAATTTATATGTATGTATGTCAAACCCATACATTTATGCACTTTTCTACTATCGCTTTCTACATCTATTGTCACATTGTCTAGGCCTTCTGTACACCTATGAATACAATAGAAGATTGAGTATTGAGTGTTGAATCTCACTTGTAATAAAAGCACAAAATAAACCAAGAGATATTTGGTTTCCTCTGTGGAGTGGAAAGTTCGAAGAATTTTTGACTAGGTTTGCTGGATAATTTATATGTATTCGTGAGTGTATCTCATATTATTTTTAGCGAGAGTAAAAACATAAGGAAATAAAACATCCTTATGTTTTTATTCTTATAAAACAAATTTTGTTAAAAGTCAAATGTTATTATTAATAATAAGCAGTTTTCTCAATTTTGTTAAAAGTCAAATGTACATGTAAAAGATTTTTGTTGCACTTAAATTTCTTTGAGTTTTGTATTAATTGTTAGGAACATAATCACGTTACTAATATATTTTGAAAGACCTGTAAGGGCTGTTAAAATGTAATACACTATAATGTAAACCTTAAATATATTGTACTGTTGGTCTTTAATAAATAAATAAATAAATAAATAAATAAAATAAGCATATAAACATAAGGATGTATATATAAAACATATGGTGTTTTGGCTACGCGTTCCTGTATAAAGTTGAAAGTTGATTGCTCAAGACATGTCTGAGTCATCTTTTTTTTAAATAAGACATTTCGTAATCAAATAATTTGCGTACGTAACTGTTTGACATATTTAATAAATAATCACTAAAAACAATAAGTCTTGTGGTCCAGCTGTTTATAGTTACCTACAGCTGGGATATTCTCGAATGATAGGCATGCAAAGCAGAGCAAATTTATAGCACTAACTGTAATGATAAGGCACCTGTTCGTAATGAGATTCCTATATCGTTTGCCTACTCTGTCTTTGTCGGATCTGTTTTTAGGATTATTTAGTGCTAGGTTGTGTACAGAAAGCAACGCAAGTCGGTACACACGCATTGATAACTATCGTCCAAGAGACTTTGGATTCGAACGAGATGTCCCTCAGAAGGATGATGATGATGATGTTGTTACATTTCAAATTGGTTGTAGGTAGGTAGGTAGGTAAAAATTTACCTTAACCTACCAAAGATTTATGTAAGGTTAGATAGTAAAAAGTAGGGGTAAAGGTAAAAGTATCATCTGGTAAAATTGTCGTTATCATCCCGCACGATGATAGTTATAATATATTTAGTTAAAAGATACTAAAACAACTTAAACATGTTGTGTACAACATATTATAATAATTTAATTAAATATATATAATTTAAGTATATACTATGATCTTAATAACTTAAACTCACCTCATTACTAAGACCAGATTGTATGAATGCAATAATTTAATTTTTTTTTAAACTGATAAACACAAAATGATCCAACTGATGCGATTCAAAAGCGATAGTTCTACAACTCTATTTGCTAGCACGTTACTTAGTATCTTACTAAGTAAAGGCTGCCCAGTAATGACTTCACCCATTAGGAAATACCATCATTAGGCTTAATGTCTACTGTCTAGGCACTTAGTAGAATGGTATCCTAGTCGGGGAGTTTGCTTTAGTGGTATTCAGGCGAAGTTTGATAGTATTAGACGCAATAATAACTCTGATCGGCTTGAAGCTCTAAGGATGGCTAGTCCTAATAATTGGAATGATATTATGTAGATTGACAAAAAAAAAATATGTGATACTACAGAAGACAAACAAAGATACAATTTACTTAGATGTACAATTTTATTACTCCAGCACAATAGATTTTAATAAGAATATTGAAACGAACATTTTAAAAAGTATTTAAGGACTTATTTAGGAAAAAATGATAATATGAGGTAATGAGGTCTCTTTTTAAACAAAATTTCTAATTGCTAAAATTTAGATGATTGCATATTTGTTACCTTTTCACTACTACCTACTGAACGGATCGGACTGAAATTTCGCATAAAGAGACCTGGAATAAAATAAGGCTTCTTGCGTGAGAAGCGGCGGCAGAACCAAGCATAGAAATATTTAAAAAAATAGTTAAAACCATATGAATGACTTACACGGTACTGTAAATCATTCATATGGTTTTAACTATTTTTATAAATATAATGACATAACATTCTCCTCTCGGTGAAAGATTGTGCTTTCTACTCATCGAGATAGAATTATAATTCTATCTCGATGTTTCTACTGCGATCAAAAGTTTATTGAGCTTTATAATTTTAAGAAAACGTACGTTAAATAATAATTACTTACTTATAAGTATTAGAAAGTAATGATTTTATAATTTTTCATTGCTTTACTGACTCAAATAAATAACATACATGCACTGAATGGATGGGCTGTATAGGCGGGCTCGTGGTATAGATACAATTGATTATCGTAGACCAAACGACACTCAATAAACCTTTAGGTAACTGTGGAAATTGTATGAAATAAGGCAACCGCAATAGAAATAAGAACAAAGGCTAAGGGCCTGGGCACCTAGCCCGTTTGAGTAATACCGGGCCTTTTGTTGGATTATTTCAATAAAGCCCCGGTAATATTCTTCATGGGTTTTAAAATGTAGCGATGTATAAAGAGCTACACAATAGCTACGAGTTTGCTTCATCATAGCAAATAGAGTTACATTTAAACTTCGATTTTATCACATTAACCCAAAAAAGCGTGACATGCTGCGAACAGCTTCCGGGTACTACTCGGTGTAACGGGGCGTAATGTAACGTGTTACACAGCGAGCGCTCGCTCAGGACGGCGTTTGCAATTAGCAACGAGACGGACCTCAGCACACGGCGTAATGTATCATATGAAACGTTACGCCGTGTGCTCGCTGTGTAAAACGTTACATTACGCTGCGTAACACCGGTCAGTACCCGGTTTTAGAGCTATGAAATTAAATTACCTACTACATGAAACTAGTAAACTAAACTAATTTACTTTACCACATCACTAGTAACTTGGTTATCGCTCGCCGTAATATTTTAACAGGAATACCGCACTTCAGGTTTAGCACCAATAAAAACTTTTCATAAGCTGAATTTATACAGGAAGCAGGTTGTTTAAACCGCTTCCGGTTATTTTTATTAACCCTTTCAACAAACGAGTTTTTCTCCCCAATATTTTTTTTGTATATACCCAAACTTTTTTTTTGTATATACCTACACGAGCTACATACAAAGGATAAATAGCCAATTGTATTACAGCGAAAGTTTGTAAACATGTTTGTAAAAATGTATGTTTCTTGTTCTTTCACGCAAAAACTACTGAACAAATCGGGCTGAAATTGCATACAGGTAGTTCTAGGCCTGGAATAAAACTTTGGCTACTTTTTATCTCATAAATTAGTTCCCGTGGGATAGGCGTGCGAATGCGAAGGCGTAGCTATATGTACCTGATGTATTGCAGACTTATTTTATAAAAAATGGGTTCGACTAATATATAAAATTTCGGGACATTGCGCATCGCTCAGTTTTATTTATGAATTACATAAGTGAAATTTTCAATCTGAAAATAGATTAAAAGTAAGCTAGCTCAGTGTAGTTATAAGGTTAAGGCCCATACACCAGTGAAAGTGGCGCCCCCAACTATTTCATCTTATTATTACGTTAAACGCAGGAAGCTTTAAAAATCCATCGTTCAGTTTGTGGTATCTATTATTAGTTATTTTTAATGCCTCTGTAATAGTTTTATTTTGTAAAGCTTAGGCAGAGATACGAAGTTGCGACGAAGTCGCATCTCCTCCTAAACTATATGAGATAAAATTATTAATAACAGAGGTATTAAAAAATAGCTTATAATAGATACCACAAACTGAACGATGGATTTTTAAAAATTCCTATGATAAACGTAAAAATATGATAAAATAGGTATCGCTGTCATATTGGCTCGGGTATGCGCCTTAAGCTCATAGCTAGTCCGTGTGTGTCAAATTTCATTGATTTATAACTTAACTTTCCAAGAACTTTGTATATAAACTAGAACTTTGATATTTCGTACCTGCAGCAGGTATATAATAGCCAGCTGCGCTCACCTTAAGTAAAGGTGCATTCCCGTCCAAGATCCGCTACGTAGTTATCTCAAACCGTGCCGTTTTACTTTCAACTTTATTTATAGAAAGACAGACTTTATTTTGTAGAATAAAAAGTAAAAGGTCTCTTTTCTATGACATCAAGTTGTTAGGTAGCCAAATTCCATTACAAAACGAAGAGTTTGAAATTTATGCTATGAAAACTTTTGTAGTTTATCAAATTCATTTTGAATATAAGCGGGTTAACTACGAACCTAGTTTATTTTGGAAGAACTAGGTTCGTAGTTAATCCGCTTACATTCATAATAAATTAGGAAAATTATCATTAGTAACTATACATTTTCTATTACAAATGCCCACGACACGTCTCGGCCACATCGGTGAAAAAGTATGTATACATCTCTTGCAAAAAACACCAAAACCTGTGTAAATGCATCCTCATATGAGCAAACACGAACAAAATTAATGCCCGCGTTACACAACAGCGGAGGAAAGAAATTAGACGAAGAGCCTCTTTGGGAAAAACAAGGCCATTAGTTAAAGGTGCTAGCCTACCCTTAATTGCCGTCGTTACTGCGATATATTGCCGTATGTTTACGACTTGGACCTTTTTGTTTTGGCAGTGCAGTCACAATGCCTTGTGTAACAGGGATTTTAAATAGTTTAAGTGGGCAATAAAATAACTAATTTCCTTTTTGTCGTAACAGGAAAATGGACAACATGGCAGGAAAACTGACATGATCTGCATTGATGATAATTGAAAATATTTAGGGATCCTAAAGGGTGCACGAAGCCGTTTATTTGTCTGACAGTTCTGTTCCGGCGCAGACTATAATGAACAAAATGTGAAATTTATCACCACGTTTGGCTAACGTACCTATCCACTTGGTCATTGCGTTTTAGTCATTAGCAAAATACACTAAATCATCTCATTCTATAATTGACGAACGCCATTTTGTAATCCTTGAACATCCCATCAATTATACACAATGGTTGATTGCCATTCTAAGCCAAAATGCTGCCCATGAATGAACGAAATCAGTGATTTTGACAAAAAAAACGAATTAGGTACACAAAGTGATAATCAAGGCCTTTTGGAATTCATTCCCATTTCCAAGCCTCAAATTATGCACATCCGTGATGGATCTATGTATGGGAGATAAGTGTAAGTACATAAGCTTTTAACGAGTGATGGTGAGAGGTCCCATGTACCCCTGACAACAGAAGCTCTTACCAACGTGGGAAGTACAAAAACTGCGCCGCCCAAAACTTTGAATATTTAGAGATTTTCATGTTCAGTCTTCAATTTAATTCCAAAATGCAAGCACTAGCTTTCACCAGCCCCATTCAAAAGCCACACGTGTGTCGTTTATGCACGGACGTGACGCGTCACAGTGATGACGTCACGAGCGGCTTGTTCAGATAAACGCAACGTGACCTAAACGTGTTGTTTTTGGTTGAAACTGTTGTAATTGGGCAAATGTAGGCGCAGTTACAAATGGGTAAATGAAGGTAGATTTTCAAATGGGTAAATGTGGATTTGTGCGAAACTGCCTGGTGCTATGAGCAGAATCGATAATTCATTTTGTTTTATAAAACTATAAACTGACTTCAATTTTTACAGTTTTTTCATGAATTTTCATGGATCCCATTGTCAGAACTAATCTAAACAAAATGGGACCACACGGGAAGCATCAGCTTTCATATAAAAAATAATCATGCAAATCGGACCACCCAGTCAAAAGTTCTGAGGTAACAAACAAGAAAAAAATTAAAAAAATACAAACGAATAGAGAACCTCCTCCTTTTCTTGAAGTCGGGTAAAAATTAAAAGTGAATTGTACTAGGGATATGAAAACCGATTATGCACCTCCAGAGCATTTTAGTATGCTAAGAAAACTCTGAGGAACTAAGATTTTAGTAGTTAGGTACACCCTTGCACCCTAAAACTTTGGCATTATCTTTGAATGCTTTGTACTGAGTAGATAAAATAAGTGTTTTTGTCAATAAACCATTATTGTGAAATCACATTGCACGAACTTTTGTGAACAAGCACACTACAAAAACAACTACTTCACGGATTCCAAATGAGTGAACTAACTCACTTCGATTGGCAACAAACACGGCTGGTCTCACTACGAAAAGGCCCTATCTAACGATTTAAATGTTTGCTGAGGAACCTATTCATCACCTATATATTGGAATCTTTATCTATTATTGACTAAGTACTGGTTTCTGCCTTCGACTTCGAATGTGTTGTTTCTACTATGGAAACGTTTAGAAAGATTATTTCTATCCCAAGGGAAAAAAACTAGTGTAATTTAAGGTCTGCCCGAGTTTCTGTGATTCGTTGTGGTGCATGTCAATTTTTGAGTAAGCGCTGGGAGAACGTAACCTATCTTCCCTTTTTAATAAATCAATGCTGGACTAACATAGATTATTTCTTAATCTATATTTGTCCAACTAATATCTACAGGGAATAAAATAATTCCTTGGCTATTGGTTTGGTTTGTTTTTTTACCCCTAATCTTTTTGACCTTCATTCGGTCATTTTGATGCACATAGCCCTGGACACAATCATCGTTTGAAAATAACCACCCTCTACCCCCTTACGTTTTAGTACATTACATGTAACCGGAACTTATTCGACCCCACGTAATTGATAAAGGACTGAAATAAAATGTATTTAGGACAGGCCTTCTCCAGTAGGTTGGGTAGGGCCATATATGACCCAACATCTGGAAGTATCCATCTATTCATCAGAATTAATCCAAATGGAAATGGGTAAATTGAGATAATGGAAATGAAAAAAGGTTTAGTGAGTTAGCATTTACCTACCTAATTGAGTATGTTGACGTAGGTATTATACTTTTTTATTTGAAAATGTCTTTTTGACTTTGAAGGCATGGCCGGATGTCGTCCAGTTCCACACCGACAATAGTATGTAAGAACAGTTAGACTTTATTAGTAAGATTGTATTAGTTGATAACCGATATACTTGCTAGTGGTTTCTTATTCACTTCTTCCGCTAGTAGACAAAAAATTCAAGTGAATTAGAGTCAATTGCACCTCATTTCTTGTTTGATTGTAATTACTATTTATCAAGCTGTTTATATAGTAAAATTTGAACTGTCTAAGTGCTTTTTTGTAAGTCTAAAGAAATAAACGATTTGACTCTGATTCTGACTCTGTTATTTTTGGGTAAGACCATCCGGAAAAGCACTACCGACCTGCTGAATGAGACCAAGCTAAACTATTTTTTTTGTGTCTTATTTTTGTGGGCTTAATAATATACAGGGTTTGTTGTAATTCAATGACATTTCGGGAACTACACGTTCCGCCCTGCAGGTCTTGATTTAGCCTAGCCTAACCTATACCGTGTCCATTTTGAATGAAGCATAAACGTAAACAAACCCATACTTAACCTAAAAGTCACTTTGTTGGTGCGTCCTTGTATACGTAATTTACATTACTTGTCGATTTTAGATCCTCCCTTCAATAAAAATTGCTTACAATTATATCTGAAACTCGACGCCAAGCAAGTGAAATTTTGTTATTTGTGTCGTATTTTGTTTACTAACATGCTTCATTCAAAATGGATAAACCATAGGTCTAAATTCCTAAACTTAGTATTAGTAGTAGGCGTAGATATCCACTCCATTCGTTTTTTATAGAAGTATTTTCAAATCAGCTCTCCCTTGATTTAACATTAGTATCGGTCATTAGTAATTTATTGGGTTTCGGACAAACGTATTTTTACATATAATTGCAGAGATTATTTGCAAAATAAATAATCAGGTCTTAATTTTATTTTCGTTATATATTTCAGAACAAGTTCGTCTGCACGAACTTGTTCTGAATACTATAATAACTGTATATATTTACTTTATGTTCTTCTGAGTATTTAAACAAGATTTGATATTGCCATAATAAATACGCTTAGCAGGCGGATTGCTGATTATTATCATTACTAACTTAGTAACGCGTAATAACCTCAATGAAATTAGCTAATTTATATGAAAAAAAATAAGGTGAAATTATTAAAAAAGTAAAGTATCTTATATTATAAATATATAAGGTAGAAACGCTAGTAATATTCACTTTAAATTCAAATATCACAATATCTGCTTCATCTTAGACAGTCGTCCCCAAAAGTGGTTCAACGGAATATATTTCGGCCTCTCATTAGAGGCTTAGGGTCCTAATTAATTGGGTTCGGTTTATCCAAGCTTGTTGGTTCAGCTTCGGAAGGAATGGAGTGGAATAATGTTCACTGTGAGGCAGTTTGTGAATTAGAAAAAGGTCTTGTACCTTTTAGAGTGCGTTTCCACGGACGCGTAGCTGGGATGAGAAGAGCACTGAAAAGTGGCTTGTTTATATTCAAGTGGAGCGAGGCGGCTCTACCACACTTTTTTTAGTTTTGGTGCAAGCTAACGAATTGATTTGATGTTTCTTTGGGAAAAGTATTCGTGGCGGGAAATGGAGAGTCAGTTTCCCACCAGTAGGGGTATTTTGATTCGTCGGAAAGGCCGTCGGATTAGAATTTAAATTCGAATGTGACGTTTTCGCTTCGGATATGAATCGAATGAATTAAAATACCCCTGCAGGAATACTTTTGCAATTAAGACCAAATTTTGTTTTCACTTTGTTGTTTGATTGGCTATAATTAAAGCCTGGATAAAAGCATGTGTATGTATATAGCCAGCTCCAGCTCTATTAAGCATTGAATATTGCCAAAAACTGCCTCTATGTCTGGTAGCTTTTCAAGGCAAAAAATCTTGTAGTGACTGATGATGACCTTAGATGACCGATGTGGCGCGGTGGGCGTATTTCTATGACACAGAAGGTTGCAGGTTTAATTCTCGCCCTTGGAAAAAATTATGTTCTTTAAATATTTGTTCTGGATATTTTCTATAAGTATACTAAAAATATCTATCTATATAATTTATTGTATTATGTAATCAATCAGTTATCTAGTACCCATAACAGGATGCTTAGCTTGGGGCTAGATGATATTGTATGTATTGTCCAGCATTATTAAATACTTAAAGCTATTCTGTCATTACCAAAAACTCGCACATAAAACAACTTTAGAAAAAAATCCCTGCTAAAATTTTACGTCCGATTTGCAATTCTCACTGTAAATAAATTGCTGTTTTATAAGCGATATATTTTTTCGAGTCAACGCGTTTCATTTTATTTATTGCATGCACAAATCACAACTCAATGATCTTCTGTCGCCATTCGGTGCATCACATTCATTGCCTTTTTATTTCCATTGCTGACTCCAATGATTCATTAGCTTCAAAATTTACGAATGTTGGTACGGACAAGCTGATAATGAATGTGCAACCGTTATCCTACTAATATTATGAACGCGAGGTTTATAAACATGTATGTAAACATGTATGTTTGTTGCTGTTTCACGCATAAACTTCTGAACGGATCGGGCTGAAATTTTGTATAGGTACAGGTAGTTCTAGGCCTGGAATAACACATCGGTTTCTTATCCCATAAATGGACGAACATTAAAAAAAATGAAATTGAAGAATTGAACAAATTGGTCCAGGCGTTATTGAGTTATGCGCTTACCAACACATTTAGCGATGAATTTTTATAGTATAGAAGATTATTTAAAATTCTGAATATTTTACCCGCACATAATTTTTTATATTTATTTACATTTCTAGCATAATACTAGTTGATTGTAGGTTGAAGTAAGTGTGCACAAAGCTTTAGCATTATGAATTCAGCAAAGAGCAAAGCTGTCCTCATAAATCCGGGTTTATTGCCAACTTTCGCAAACAATAACCCGAAGTGGGCGGCCATCAGATTCATTTCGTCCAATTTAAAGCACATTTATTATTTCAAGTGTGCTAAAAAGATTACGCGTAACTCTCCTTTCAAGAAGCAATTAGTGTACTGAAATATCGGTTTGGGAATAGGGACAAGGACGTTTTGTTTTTGGAGTTTTTCCTGATATTTCTTGAATGAGTAAATTAGGTTTTAATTTGTTTATTGTGGCTTTGTTGTTCCAAGAAAAGCGGCCTGTTATTCTGAACAGCTTTTTCTTGAAGACTGTTTCAAAATCAAATTAAATATATTTAACGAGGGTAACAGCGTTGATTACACATCTACTTAAGGCCCATACACCAGTGAAAGTGGCGCCCCCAACTATTTGAAGAAATTAGTGTTTTTGTTTGTTTGTTTTCCAGAATAATTAAAAACTGACAAACTTCAATCCACAACTAGATTTTGTGATGGTGCTTTTTCTTTTATAACAAAATCATATCACTGATCTTCAAGATTGGCCTTTTTAGTATCATAGATTTGATTTGAATGAAGTGCTTATTTTGTATGCTTAAATAATTAAATTTATTGACTTCTGACTTTTTCAAAATCGGTCGATCTGGAAGATCGGCTTCAAGAAAATGGCATGAAAAGATAATATATAACGAATAAGAAAAGGAGTTGGGACTGTAATTTGAAAAGACCTTTGTCGTTGGGCCTAGATAATGTTCCTATAGATGTCGAAAGCGCTAGTAGAAAAGTCCAAAAATGTATGGGTTTGACAATATGCCATATTATGTCACGTGATCTGTTTCGAATTTTTTTCTAAGAATCTTTCAATTGTTTTCGATTCGCTTCAAGGCGAACGCCGGTTGGCAACGCCCTCTGTTTATAATTTTCCCCTACGAATCTTTCAATTGTTTTCGATTCGCTTCATAGCGAACCAAAAATTTGACTTGTCTAAGTACTTATTTTGTAAGTCTAAAGAAATAAACGATTTGACTTTGACTTTGACTAACAACAACAATGCCGGTTGGCTACGCCCTGGTAAGCCTGCCATTCTTCGAACGCTTCTGACACGACAAACTAATAACAAACCTTTTTCCTCCCCAGGTGTGTCCCACGACAGTTCCCACGTACTCTTCCGCTTGGGCCGCCGAGTGTCCCCCGCCGTACGCCAGTTTGCGGAGTGGGGCCGCTCGGACGCTCTTGGAGCTTCCCCTGGCACCATGGACGTGTTTGGAGGTCCACCAGTGGGACAGGGCGCGGGACGGACCGAAGCAGAGTTCTTTGTCGATGGCAACCATTCTAGAGTGAGTCATAACTCCTAACATGACTTTTCGATAACTCTCACGGATTCAGACTTCTCAGTGCCCTGAAAAATAACTCGCCCTGTTTATAATGACTTATTGGTTTTATTTCACAATATTCAGTTGCTGACTGTACAAACGCTGCAATGAAACTACCAACGGCAAATCACCACTCAAGTATTTTTAACCGATTTCAAAAAAAGAGGAGGTTATCAATTCGACTGTATTTTTGATTTTTTGTTTGTTACCTCAGACCTTTTGACTGGGTGGTCCGATTTTCATGATTATTTTTTTATATGAAAGCTGGTTTCCATGTGATCCCATTTTTATTTGGTTTAGTTTTGATAATGGGATCCATGAAAATCCATGAATAGAATAGAATAGAATAGAATATTATTTTATTTGTAACTTAATCAACAAAAGAAAACATATATGGCTTAAAATAAAAGACAAAGCATCTGTTGATTAGAGTCACAAAACGGTCTCTGTCTCAGCATGAGCTGGTTGTAAACACGTTACAATCAACGCTGGTCTTCCGACAGAGCCATTTGGTGACGTCACGGACGATAACACATCTACTAAGACACATATGTTATACCTATCGGTCCAACCCCAATCGCCGACTTCGCGAGATTGCGACATGACGCGCGGCCTTGCCCCGAGAGCGAGATCTTCGGCACTTCGGTTCACGCATCGAACCAGTCCATATCTTAGGTTAATTAGATATTTAGAAAACCCTTTGTAGAACGTAATTAAATTTAATTTATTTTATTTCAAAATCGGCTTTTCTCTGGGAAACCCAAGCGTCGCTCCTTTAATTGGCGCAGTCGGTAGGACAATCCGGGTCAGTCCAGAATATTCATCAGGAGATTCAGGAGTGATAGACTTTTCAAGGTCGAGCCGGGTTATTCTGAACACGAGCGTTCGCCGGGATCAAGAAATCGATACGTCCCAAGAGTACCGATGCAGTTCATGTAAGTACACTGAATTTCTAGTGATTGCATCCTTTCCTAAAATTAAGTCCTATTTTTTTTTTTATTTAACTCAAAAAAATTTTTTTTCAAGAAAATTAACGAGTCCTATGTTAAATAATCGTATTAACAGCAATAATTTAGCTGATAGTACAAGGAATTTAGATTTATTAAATTCAAGTTCTGATAGTAGTTGTAGTAATAGTAGCGATTTAGAAAATAAGACAATGGCCGTAGCAATGCCTGCTGCCAGCTTAGATGATATATGCAAGGCCCTACGATTAGTTCCCGATTTCGATGGAAATACTAATGTGTTAGTTAGGTTCGTAAATTTATGTGATCAATTAGTGGCAACTTACGGACAGAGTGGGAATCAGTTAAATAATTCGGGATTATTAAATGGTATCCTTAACAAGGTCGTGGGACCAGCAGCACGGCAGATCAATGCAAATGGCATTCCGAATGATTGGACTAGTATCCGTAATTCTCTTATTAACAACTTTGCCGACCAAAGAGATGAAACCGCCCTCTATAACGATTTGGCGATCCTAACACAAGGCTCTAGCACCCCTCAAGAATTTTATGAGAGGTGCCAGAACCTCTTCAGCACAATCATGACATACGTATCCTTGCACGAATCCTTACCTACTACCATAGATGCTAAGCGGAATTTGTATCAAAAACTAACCCAACTCCAAGCCTTTTTACGTGGGTTAAAGGACCCTCTTGGTTCACGCATTAGATGTATGCGTCCTGAAACCATTGAAAAGGCTCTGGAGTATGTGCATGACGAGATGAACACCATGTATATCCAGAGCAGGAACTTATATTTTCCGAATAAAAAGGTAAGTGATAGTCATATAAACCAACCTGAATTTAAAGTACCTCTTCAAGGCCTTCAGCCTTTCAGGCCCATGACTTTCAATGTGCCAGGGCCTACCACAGAGCCTTTCAGACAACAGTTCGTGCCGAGGCAGCCTACGCCACCTCAGCATCACTTTAGAATGCCTTACCAACCGCGAATGCCATCACGCACTCAACAAATGTTCAGTGCGCAGCTACCAAATTACCAACGTGGTTTTCAAATGGCGCCTAGGCCGCAACCCTCATTTCAAGGCCCTAAGCCTATGAGTGGGGTGTCCCATTTTGAGTCTAGGGAGAGACAAGCACCAGCGGGACCCAGTGGTTGGAACTGGGCTAAACAAGGTAATCCACCCCCGTCTAATTATTTTAAGACTAGGGATGTTAACGTGAATGAGTGTATGAACTATGACTGTGATGGGTACGAGTACTATGACTATGGTGACTATGACTATGACGACGGTTACTACGGTGACTATAACGGCTACCCGACTGAGTACGAATACGGTTACCCATGCCACCTCGACAGCGGAGCTAGGGTGCAGGAAGTAGTCGACGAGCAGCCCCAGTCGGGCCAGAAATCGGAGGATTTTCCCAAGGACCCGACTATAAAAAAGTTAAAATAGAGCTTAATTTGCAGACCCAGAGACAGCTACCCTTTATTCGTATAGCGAACCCTCCGTTGAATTTTCTCATAGACACAGGCGCGAATCAATCTTTTATTAGTCCAGAGGCAGTGGATAATTATTTCTCACACGTACCATTGAACTACGATCCGTTCGAGGTTACGAACGTTCACGCCACAAGTAGGAATGAGTATTCCATAACTCTTCCATGCTTCCAAGAGTTCAAAGATTCGGAGGAAATAAAGTTATTCGTGTATAGGTTTCACGATTACTTCGACGGTCTAATAGGTATGGATTTATTAACCAAGTGGGAAGCTAAACTCGACCTTAAGGAGCTCGCGCTTATTACTAAAGCCGCAGTGAACCCTATTTGCATGTACAACTCGCGAAACTTAAATCTTTACGAAGATATAATACCAGCCGAAACATCTAAATTGGTTAGGTTACCTATTAACGCCCCGGATGGCGAAGTTTTTATCCCGGAACAGGTTATTTGTAACTGTGTGATAAGCGAGTGCATTACCACAGTTAGAAAAAATCGTGGCATTGTGGAAGTCATGAATGACACTCATAATGACGTCATTCTGTCATTAGACACCGCGACACATGCAACCCTATTCTCGATGGAGTGCACGCGCACCGAGTCGGAGCCGCTTTCACCGCGAGCTAGGGACGTTGTCTCGCGTTTAAGGACCGATCACCTAAACGTCGAAGAAGAAGCTAATTTAATCGCGCTTTGTTCTAAATATGCCGACGTTTTTTATATTGAAGGCGAAGCGTTAACATTCACGAATAAAATTAAACACAAAATTCGTACTCACGACGAAGTTCCCGTTTATACGAAAAGTTATCGCTATCCTTACATACATCGTGAGGAAGTCCAGGATCAGGTGTCTAAAATGCTAGACCAAGGTATTATTAGACCATCGGATTCCGCATGGAGCTCTCCCATTTGGGTTGTCCCGAAGAAGATGGACGCGTCGGGAAAACAAAAATGGAGGCTAGTAGTAGATTTTCGTAAACTCAACGAAAAGACTATTGACGACAGGTACCCTATACCCAACATCACTGACGTTCTTGACAAGTTAGGGAAATGTCAGTACTTTACGACACTCGACTTAGCATCTGGATTTTATCAAGTCGAGATGGACCCGAAGGACATCCATAAGACTTCCTTCTCTATTGAACAGGGTAGGTTTGAATTTTTAAGGATGCCCATGGGGTTGAAAAATTCGCCCTCCACCTTCCAGCGCGTCATGGACAACGTTCTTCGAGGCCTACAAAACGACATTTGCCTCGTATACCTAGATGACATCATAGTTTTCTCTACGTCACTGCAAGAACATATGATCAACCTTGAAAAGGTATTCCAAAGGTTACGCGAGTCCAATTTCAAAATACAACTCGACAAATCAGAGTTTCTCAAACTTGAAACCGCATACTTAGGACATGTCATTACTAGCGAGGGAATAAAACCTAATCCAGATAAAGTCTCTGCTATTCTAAAATACCCCATGCCAAAAACGACTAAGGAAATAAAAACATTTTTAGGTCTTCTCGGTTATTACCGAAAATTTATCCCAGACTTCGCCAGGATAACTAAGCCCTTGACACAGTGTCTCAAGAAAGGAAGAAAAATTACATTTGACTCAGACTATGTTAATAGCTTTGAGAAATGTAAAACTCTTCTGACAAATGATCCCATATTGAGATACCCTGACTTTGACCGTGACTTCATACTGACGACCGATGCATCAAATTTCGCTATAGGTGCGATTCTTTCGCAAGGTGCGGTAGGTTCAGACAAGCCTGTAGCGTACGCGTCACGTACATTGAATGAGAGCGAGATAAACTTTAGCACGATAGAAAAAGAGCTACTTGCTATTGTGTGGGCGACAAAGTACTTTCGCCCCTATCTCTACGGTCGTAAGTTCAAAATCTTTACGGACCACAAACCCTTACAATGGGTCATGAATTTAAAAGAGCCTAACTCTAAATTAACTAGATGGAGATTAAAATTAAGTGAATATGACTTCACTACTGAACATAAGCCAGGTAAGAAAAACACCAACGCCGATGCTCTCTCTCGCGTCGAGATTTGTAACGAAGAGACAAGCTCTATGGCCGGAAATACATCTGTTGTACCTCCATCAGTAGCAAACGACTGTGACTCACGAACTGACACCGCACATACTTCCAACGAGAATCCCATCCTTGAAATTCCTATAACTGACGAGCCTTTGAATAAATTCCATCGACAGCTGATTATGACGATAGTAGGTGACGTCAAGAAACGCGCGTCAGCGACCAAGCCGTTCGACACTCACACACGTACATCCGTGCAGTTATCGGAATCAAACTTGGAAGAGGATTTAATTAACGCTATTAAGGAATATGTTAACCCTAAAATTAAGACAGGTATCCTTATTAACCCTCCTTTAGGTATGTACAAGATTGTCCCTATTTTACAGGAAAAATTTAGAAGCTCATGTATGAAATTGGTACTTGCTAAAAAGGAATTAGAAAATGTCAAAGATTATCTAAGACAGCAAGAGATCATTCGTAATTATCACGAAGGCAAAACAAACCACCGTGGCATTAACGAATGTTATCTATCCTTATCAGTTCGCTACTACTGGCCGCGAATGAAGGATCACGTGACCAAGTTCATAAATGACTGTACAATATGCGGACAAGCTAAGTACGACAGGAATCCCATTAGACCTAAACTGAACATCGTGCCACCGGCAACGAGGCCCTTTGAGATAGTTCACATGGACAGCTTCACTGCCCAAAATGAGAAGTACGTTACTTTTATAGACGTTTTCTCAAAGTATGGTCAAGCCTACCTACTAAGGGACGGCACTGCGCTTAGTGTAATACAGGCCTTATTAACATTTAGCACACATCACGGCTTACCGCTCACTATCATAACCATAACCGATCAAGGCACCGAATTTACTAATCAGATGTTTTCAGAGTTCTGTAAAATACATAAAATCACGCATCATCAAACCTTAGCACATTCACCTAACGCTAACGGAAATATAGAACGTTTTCACTCGACTTTACTTGAACACCTCCGTATTTTAAAATTGAAACAACGAGATCAGCCCGTTATTAATTTAATGCCTTACGCTTTAATTGGGTATAATAGTTCGGTACATAGCTTCACAAAGTGTAAGCCCTATGACCTTATACTAGGACATACTGACCCACGTGATCCGACTGACATCGATTTAACAGGACACTTATTACAGCAGTATTCACAGTCCCATAGAGAGCAGATGAAACAAGTCTATGATCTCATAAACGAGACATCGCTTGCTAATAGGACCGCGATTATTGAAAATCGTAACAGGTCTCGCGAATCTGAGATAAATTACCAACCGGACCAACAGATTTTTATCAGTAATCCTTGTGCTACAAGATCTAAGCTCGCACCTAGATACACACAGGATATTGTTTTAGCGGACCTTCCGATTCATATATATACCTCCAAGAAAAAAGGTCCTATCGCAAAGAATAGGTTGAAACGTGTCTCTAAGACCGCAAAATTGTTACAGGATGCTGATCCTGCTGCTGACCCTCCTGAGTCTAACACTGACTCATGGAACAGACATAAGACTTGAAGGACTTGGGGAAGGACCAGGATTTTTACCTTTTAAAATGGGCCCCATGCGACTAACAACTCATTATCATACATTTTTACAATACATAGAACTAAAAGAAATAGACTCTAACATTAACTTAGTACGGATTCAACTATCGGAAATAAAACGTCAAGTAGATAACTTCACGTACGCAGTCTACGAATCTCAGCTAGATCACTTACATAACGAATTAAACCACGCATCGCTTCAATTAAAATCTTTAGAGCCAACTCGTTTTAGAAGAGGTTTAGTAGATGGTCTTGGATCAGTTATTAAGAGTATTACAGGGAATCTAGACTATACGGATGCTGTAAAGTATAATGAAGCCCTTTCAGTTCTAAGAAAAAATCAGGATAAGATCGTCACTGAACAAAATCATCATATCAGTCTTAGCAAAGATTGGATGGATGAACAAAATAAAATCATTTCTAAAATTGTAGATAATCAAGTCGCAATAAATAAGACATTGCTGATGTTAATTGACCCCGATTTGTATCCTCAACACGAGTTAGTGAAAGTTGCGAAATTCGCTCAAATATTGGCGATAACCAGCTACAATGTAGGTAGCTTGGTTAGTGAAATAAGTAGGTTAGAGAATGCCCTTGCATTTTGCGGTGCCTCGCGCACACATCACTCAATGATAGGAATAGATGTAATGAAAAGTATGTTAGGTAAACTGAGGTTTTTTTATAATAAATATCAGTTATTAGATTTAGAAATTAGCCGCTAAATACACGCTGGTAACTACAGCTACCAGTTAGAAAAGGTCTAAAAACATGCTGGTAACTAGAGCTACCACTTCACTGTTTGGCCAAAAGAAACGTTTTTTCTATGAATCTGTTTACTCTATGGTTGTTTGGCGTGTATGGGTGCGTTGACAATGAAATTGCCTATGACATAGACATCTAACATGCCCGTGACAGAAATAAAAAAAAAAAGTAAAAAATTCGCAAAGTTTTTTATGACACGCCGAATTTTTGGCAACTCCATTTCTGAATTATGATTTTATCAATCTTTTGTTTATTTTGTTTGAAGACACCTACATGTTTTGTTTTATTCTAAGAGGAGTTATACTAAACTACGTTTATACACCAAAACATGTAGATAGATGTATATATATTTTAAACTATATCCTTGAATACAAAGCTTCGCGGTTCAAATCAGGTCAAGGTCCAAGTTCAAGTTTCACTTTATGGTTTTGTATACATCCCGAACACAGATAAAAGATACAGACACAGATAAAAAAAGCTTATTTCAAGTCCTTTCCAACGAATCCAAACTAGACTACACATCTCTATTGAAAAAATCGTCAGTGAGCGATTAACGTTGACGCTGACCGCACGCACGATTTCCCGCCAAAACGCGGGTGACGACGGGACTCTGTCACGGCACGTCGCGCGCACTCCAGTGCCGTGAGCGGTTAGAGAGTACTACGACGTTATTAAACCAGCATCGTTTTATAACGGAGATCAATTAGTTTTTGCATTTAAGTTTCCCGTAGTCTCACCGCTAGTTTATACATTGTACAGATTGGTTATAGTACCGAACAAAAATAGGCAGGCTGTCATCCCACCTTTCCCACTCCTCGCTATCACTGGAAATATTCATGTGTACATAGAGGCTGAATGCCCGAAGTCAGGTACGAGGTACATATGCGAAGACCACCTCAACCAACAACTGAAATCTCAGCCCGATTGTATCTGCAATATTATCCAAGGCGAAATACCCAAGGAGAAGCTCTGTAAAATGACCAACATCGACCTAATGAAGCCCGCCATGGAGAAACTGGATGACCGCCACTACGTCATCGTGTTCCCGGAACCAACTCAGGTTCGCCTCACATGCGAACGAGAGGAGTTCAACACTCTCAACGGCAGCTACCTAGCTACTATACCGCATGCCTGTAGGCTGCGTACTGATGACTTCACCATCGTCAATGTCAACGATCACATCAACGGACAACCGGTGAAGATATCTGAAATTCCAGCTCAACCAGACGAAGCAGGCGCACCCTATACTCTGAAGGTTAACTCCGTCAACCTGAGAAAACTGCACGATATCCAAGATAAAATCCACCAGCAGGAATACGTGCGGATAGAACAACCTTCAACGTTCTATCACACCACCATCCCCTTCTACGGTGCACTATCTGGTGCACTTGTACTCGCCCTCATCGTGCTAGGTCGAAAATTATACCTACGCCGGAAACCAACACAAACGCGAAAGGAAAACTCGAACACAGAGATAGAACTTTCCCAAGCAGCCCCAACCTGTGCTGAATCAGATCCATCCCAAGATCGGAGAAGGCTGCCAACGACATTTTTTCCCAGTCTTCAAAAATAGTCGTTGATCTGAGGGGGGAGATGTTATACCTATCGGTCCAACCCCAATCGCCGACTTCGCGAGATTGCGACATGACGCGCGGCCTTGCCCCGAGAGCGAGATCTTCGGCACTTCGGTTCACGCATCGAACCAGTCCATATCTTAGGTTAATTAGATATTTAGAAAACCCTTTGTAGAACGTAATTAAATTTAATTTATTTTATTTCAAAATCGGCTTTTCTCTGGGAAACCCAAGCGTCGCTCCTTTAATTCATAACAATCAACGAATAAAAACATACAAAAACAAAAAACAATAACGGTTGACAAATAACTCATAAAGAAACAAAAGAAACAAAGCACAAAAATACACAGCTTGGGTTGATTTTTTTTGATGAAAATACTATTAAAATTTAAGTCGGTTTATAGTTTTTTAAAACAAAATTAATTATGTTATTCCACGATCAAAGCAGGCAATAAAAAAAATATGGAATTTTAAAAAAACAAAACAAGAGTCCAATGGCGAATCGCTACTAACCTGTTAGAAATAATGCTAGTGCGCTGAGATCGGTAGTCAAAGAACAGAGGTTAAGGTTCATGGAAAATCGATACTTAATCATAGATCGATGACTGAGCAAGCTTTCGTAATACGGAGTCCAAATTCTTCAAGTTACAGCTAAATATGACAATCTAGCTTGATTTTAGCACTGATTTTGGGGATTCTGTCAACATCACGTTTGTTGATGATCCACTGTCAAACTTCAAGACAATCAGTTATATAGTTATTATAAATATTCACGGGTATTTATCGCGTTTATTTACCTATTTTTCCCGACGTTTCAACAGGTTTACACTCTGTCGTGGTCACGAAATAATCCTGACAGAGGACCACGACAGAGTGTAAACCTGTTGAAACGTCAGGAAAAATAGGTAAATAAACGCGATAAATACCCGTGAATATTTATAATAACTATATAACTGATTGTCTTGAAGTTTGACAGTGGATCATCAACAAACGTGATGTTGACAGAATCCCCAAAATCAGTGCTAAAATCAAGCTAGATTGTCATATTTAGCTGTAACTTGAAGAATTTGGACTCCGTATTACGAAAGCTTGCTCAGTCATCGATCTATGATTAAGTAGGAAAACTCGAACACAGAGATAGAACTTTCCCAAGCAGCCCCAACCTGTGCTGAATCAGATCCATCCCAAGATCGGAGAAGGCTGCCAACGACATTTTTTCCCAGTCTTCAAAAATAGTCGTTGATCTGAGGGGGGAGATGTTATACCTATCGGTCCAACCCCAATCGCCGACTTCGCGAGATTGCGACATGACGCGCGGCCTTGCCCCGAGAGCGAGATCTTCGGCACTTCGGTTCACGCATCGAACCAGTCCATATCTTAGGTTAATTAGATATTTAGAAAACCCTTTGTAGAACGTAATTAAATTTAATTTATTTTATTTCAAAATCGGCTTTTCTCTGGGAAACCCAAGCGTCGCTCCTTTAATTCATAACAATCAACGAATAAAAACATACAAAAACAAAAAACAATAACGGTTGACAAATAACTCATAAAGAAACAAAAGAAACAAAGCACAAAAATACACAGCTTGGGTTGATTTTTTTTGATGAAAATACTATTAAAATTTAAGTCGGTTTATAGTTTTTTAAAACAAAATTAATTATGTTATTCCACGATCAAAGCAGGCAATAAAAAAAATATGGAATTTTAAAAAAACAAAACAAGAGTCCAATGGCGAATCGCTACTAACCTGTTAGAAATAATGCTAGTGCGCTGAGATCGGTAGTCAAAGAACAGAGGTTAAGGTTCATGGAAAATCGATACTTAATCATAGATCGATGACTGAGCAAGCTTTCGTAATACGGAGTCCAAATTCTTCAAGTTACAGCTAAATATGACAATCTAGCTTGATTTTAGCACTGATTTTGGGGATTCTGTCAACATCACGTTTGTTGATGATCCACTGTCAAACTTCAAGACAATCAGTTATATAGTTATTATAAATATTCACGGGTATTTATCGCGTTTATTTACCTATTTTTCCCGACGTTTCAACAGGTTTACACTCTGTCGTGGTCACGAAATAATCCTGACAGAGGACCACGACAGAGTGTAAACCTGTTGAAACGTCAGGAAAAATAGGTAAATAAACGCGATAAATACCCGTGAATATTTATAACTATATAACTGATTGTCTTGAAGTTTGACATTGGATGTATGAGTGAATAATGTGTTCTGATCGCGTAAGTTTAAAAAACAGTTATATAGTGTCAAGCTGAAGACGCTATGGCGCTCATTCTGTGAGGCCTATGTCCAGCCGTGGACATAGGCCTCCCCGAGAAATGTCAGTGATTACCGCCCGTCCAGTCCAGTTGTGCTGATTGAAATTACCAGTTGTTAAAGTGCAAAGTAGGCAATGTGCTCCTCACTCTTAGCCGGATTGCGTCTGAGCAGATCTCGCTAAGATAATTATAATAATGGTTTTTTGTAGTTTTGTTCTTTTCTTAGTTTCATGATGACGTTAAAATAATTCTCACCTAACATAATTTATTGATAAGGCATCTTCAGAAATCTTTACTTTCATAAATTCATAAATTCTTTATTGCACACAAAATAACATACATAAGAGTTAACAAATACTGGGCATGTACAAATGCGAGCTTAACCCTAAAAGAGTTTTCTTACAGCAAACCTATGCTAACAGAGAGAGTTTATAAAGCAATTGTGGATAGATATAGTGTACACACAAGACAAAGAAAGAAAATACTAAATATACAAATTGTATTTTTTTCATTAATTGTTACAGTAAGTACCAACATAACATAAAATGAAAATACCATAAAATAAAATGAAACTAGAATTTCAACAAAATAAAAGTCATTGTCAAGCTCAAAACTTTGTAACTTTAATCGGTTGGCAGTTTCGTGATGATAATTATCAGAACCAGAACTCATCAAGTCTATTCGACATTTTAATCAACCCCACTATGACCTAGTTCTGCAAATAGAATACTCGTATTCAAATCAAATATCGTGACTTTATACGTTCATTACTGTAAATTCCAGTAACGTCCTTACTCTTATCAGTATAAGGGTTATAATAGCTTTTATCGAACATTAAACCTAACAATCGTTAATCCATACAATGAAATTCCCATACAAACAGACAACTGAAATTAGTCTAAACGACCAATAAAATAGATACACAATCGTCGATAAAACTTCCCCTTTTATTAGCCGATTTGAATGGGGCTATTTTAGGGTTCTTTAGTCAGAGTAACAAAAAACGATAGGCGATTTATGTAGGGTAAGGTCCAGTAGTAGTTGGGATATGGCGCAAAAAGTAACAGAACTGGTGCTAAAAGCATTATTTCTAATAGATACGTGTACCAATAGTGGAGTCCAACTCTATATATTTTTACTACGTGTGTGAATGATAGACCAACTTATATTTTATTTTATTTCTTTTTTGAATCTGAGAAAAACTTACAGCTAGAACAAAATATTAAATATTAATACGAACACATGAAAATAACATGTACCTGAGGGCTATTTGTTTTTCATTCGCAGTTATTTTTTCACTTCTTCCGCTAGTGGACAAAAAATTGAAGTGAATTAGAGTCAATGGCACCTTATTTCTTGTTTGATAGAAATTACTATTTATCAAGCTGTTTATAAAGTAAAAAATTGACTTGTCTAAGTGCGTATTTTGTAAGTCTTAAGAAATAAACGATTTGACGTGACACCCACGGGAAGAGAGGTGGTGCAAATTCGAAACCAGCACCACACAGTTGGATCAATAGGCCTGACGACTCAAAAATTCGAATTAGTCGGTCAGTTGGATTATCAAAAGATATTGGACAAATATTTTTCTTTTGTCAATCAAACAAAAAAATACTAAAATAAAAGTTTTGGAGTGGAGGCTAGTGACGTCACGGCAAAAGTAAAAAGTGACACTTTTTACATAGCCGCTGTGTGGTGCTGACTTAGAATTTGCACCACCCCATATCTTCCTGTGGGTGTAAGAGGCGACTAAGGGATATCCAACGGGGGCGGGCAGCAATTTTACCACCGAACTGCGATCCCCAACCTGCATTCCCAGCGTGGGGATTATGAGCATTACCCTCCATTAGATAAACACCAATAAGGTGCTTATCAGGGGGAGGCCTGCGTCCAGCACAGCAGCAGTGGACTGATACAGGCTGTTGAGGTTGAGGGTACATAGCCGTGACGTCATGCCTCCGTCTCACGGAACTTTAACTGGCTACAACTTCAAAAAAAAATTATTAATCGATAAAATAAAAAATACGTATCCAATATAATAATAATAATAAAGATCATTTATTTTTCTTCACAAAGGTTCTCAATACAAATATATACGTCTTGTTTAGTAGGTATAGTAGTGTGATGTGAACCTGTATTGTGAAGACTGGTGCCTGATGTAGGTTTAAAAACCTGTATTACAGGTCACCAGGGCTTCACTCCACGGACCCGCACGGTACCAGTACTCGTGTTTTTCTCTCTTCATATAATACTCTCATCATATAATAATATACATTATAATGACGTACTATAATTAGTTATAATTAACTTTTGAGTCGTCAGGCCTATAATTGTCCACCGCAGCCGTCAATGAAACGTCACAAATAACGTTATTATTTCAGTATGCTGAGTAACTGCCATACTGTTTACTTCATAGTTTGTGTTGCTCTATCTTCTATAGAAATGTGAAAGTTTTGTTTACTTCCCGCTTGGAGCGCTGCTGTCACATTTTCATAGATAAAATTAATTTTGTCTTAAAATACCGACAATTTTTTTTTATAGTTTTTTCATGATTTTTCGTGGTTTCATAGTCAGAACTGAACAAAATTAAAATGGGACCACACGGGATGCACCAGCTTTCATATAAAAAAGAATCATGAAAATCGGACCACCCAGTCAAAAGTTCTGAAGGAACAAACTTAATAAAAAAATACAGTTGAATTGAGAACCTCCTCCTTTTTTTGAAGTCGGTTAAAAATAGAGAAACGCGAACTCTGTAATAAACTGTATGGCAGTTCTCACTAAGCATACAGGACGAGTTCAAGATGACGTGACGTCGATCGCTTATCCACCACCACCGTGACGTCACCAATAACGATATTATGTTACACCCCTAGAAAAAAAATGTGTTACATTTGACGGAAAAATGCTTGAAAATACGTCCTTACATAAAAAAAACAAATAGGTAGCTGATAACCTCCTCCGTTTTAGAAATCAGTTGACAGGTTTTCTTTTTGTAAGTTCATACAAGTAAGTTATGTGAATTCAAAACGCATGTTTTTATCGACTGTACTTGGACATGACCAATATCGTATTTATCTAATTTCATAATTGGACATACCTACAGACGACAGATATCAAATTTCACACATTACCGATTCAAAGAATATTAGACTTGGTCAATATCGATCAACCCAAAATACCATAAGAGTTTATTTTTCACTATTCATGCAGGTATTTTGTAACATCATAGGTAATACTCGTGCTTGACCGTTTGTTTTTCGTCAAAAGTACGGCCCGAGGCTGACGTATCGTAATTGCTGTTTGCTCTCTGGGGCATTAATTAGAGTTGAAATACGATATTTTCACTCATTGTTTGTAAAGGGAACGGGCGTTTTGAGGATTCTTTTTTTACATTTTTGGAGTGCTTTTTAATTAACATTGTAAAAAAAATGTTTACGTTTGTCCTCGTATTATTTAGACACCTGTGATAAATAGATTAAATAAGACAACAGGGGTGCAGGGAAATGACAGAATTCTTCTTCTTATAGTGCCTCTCCATCACTAAAGGTCGGCGGTCAACCTCTGGAATTTTTCCTTATCTAGGGCAAGCCTAAATAGGTCTTCTGCCTTCTTAATGCCAGTCCATTGCCTTATGTTGCGCAGCCAGGAAGTCTTCCTTCGACCAACTCCTCTTTTCCCCTGTATTTTTCCCATCATGATCACTTGCAGCAGTTGGTATCGATCATGCCGTAAGACATGTCCTGTCTTAAATGACAGAATACTGGCGGATATCGGGGCGCAGACACTGTTGCACTCTCTATGACCTCAATCTCATAATCCAATAGGACTTCAGACCGACACGACTGGGGAACGGTTAGACGCAGGACCTACCATTTTGTACGCTAGCTTGGTGTACAAAGCCTAGAATAACACGAGCTCTGCTTAAATTGAGGTTGGATGACGTGATTTTAAAGGTTTTGCCGACTGTTGCAAACAATCTACTGGTAGCTCAACCGATCCATCTCAATACCAGTCGGAATGGATATCCCTTAGTCACCTCTTACGACACCCACGGGAAGAGATGGGGTGCAAGTTCTAAGCCATGGTGATGTGGTGAAAAGTTGTAAGCCGTGTTGTGGCCTGGTGTAACCCACCTTCCTACTTTATAATATACATATTTAGGTACTTATTTTGAGCCATTTTATATGTTTAGCTCTCACGGAATGTTTTCACTGGTGACCTGTGCTACAGGCTTTTTATAATCCTTCAATTGGCACCAGTCTCTCACAATTCAGGTTGATAAACAGCTTAATGCTTTCACTGACCAGCCTCTGCGGTGAACCCAAAGGGGTGCGCCGTATTTGGCATTGGCAGTGAAAGTGTTAAGTACTTTTGTAATTCTTGTTTCCACCTACCACATAAGATTATGAATAACTTAACTTACTTTTGTTGTATCTACGTTTGTGAGAGAAATATTTTTTTAACCGACTTCAAAAAATGGAGGTTCTTAATTCGACTGTATTTTTTTAAATGTTTGTTACCTTAGAACTATTGACTGGGTGGTCCGATTTTCATGATTATTTTTTTATATGAAAGCTGGTGCTTTTTGTGTGGTCCCATTTTAATTGTTGTAGTTCTGACATTGGTATCCTTAAAAATTCATGTAAAAACTATAAAAATTGAAGTCGGTTTGCAGTTTTTTAAAACAAAATTAATTATTATTATTATTGTACATGTATCAGGACGTAATTACTAATTAGAACTTAAGACACAGCTTTTCAAAGAGATTCTGGAAACTTAATATTGGATTTTGTTTCATTACGCTTATACTTGAATTAAGTTGGTTTCAAATAGCTTAAATGTGAGTTGACTTTAATTTACACGATGAAGTGGAAACTCTAAGATCTTTTGATATCGGGATTTCTTATTGGTGTTCAAATTGAATTTGATATCTACTCCACGTATACTCAGAGTGATTTGTAGTTGAGTGCAAAGCTTTAAGGCGAAGCTAGAATATACCATTTAAAACCTTTTCAGCTTCGGTTGTCTAAGACCAGGTCTGGTTTTTTTGGATTTGGGAAACAAACTCCAAAATTTAACAGCTAATTGTCAATAATGGCCTGTTTATACGGGTGCGCACCCACGACTAGACTATTTTTTTTTTTACCTTATTGAGGAAACATGCAAACAATTGCATAAACATGTTCCAGTTATTCTGTAATTCTATATTTTACACAAATAATCCATATACACTTATTTTAAAAGATATGTAGGTACAAAGGCGTGCTTAACCCTCATAAAGAGTTTTCTTCCAGCAAAACCTTAGAGTTATAGTCGATGAAATAGGTAGAGGAAGTGTACAAATTACGAATATAATAGTAATATACATAATATGCTTATAATAAATATACATAGATTTAAATAATAATAACTAAAATAAACCTAATAAATACCTCCATAAAAAATACACATTTATAATAGGTCTATACTATGCTTATATTATATTCGAGTAGATTGGTGGGACATGGCCAACGAACGCGATTCCTGGACGAGTTTGGGGGGAGACCTTTGCCCAGCAGTGGGACAACTTTTAAGTTAAACAAAAAAAAATACAAAAAAATGCGCGGCGAAAGAACCTCCAGGTCTACTGGAGAGACGGAGTGACATTGCCGTCCTACAAGGCACACCGCGTGGAACAAGGAATTCAAATCGTTCGCGGAGGTATGTCGGAGCAATGGGGCTAAAGATTATGAAGTAGAGGTAGGACAGAATGTGGAGATCGCGCCACCGGCCGCCGACGTATAAGTAGCCACTTAAATTTGGCTCTATAACTGCTTATAGAGCCAAATTTAAGTGGCAGACAAATGGAATTTGTAGACAAGTTTTGTAGACGTCGAAGAGAATGAAATGTGTAATTAACCATTTTACTGACGTTGTTTATTTAGTTAGCTTAAGATAAATTGCTTTCAAAAATTACGCCCAAGTTCTAGCCTAAACAGAGAGTGGAATATTGTTATCGACCAAAGTAATCGACGAAATGGGAGAAGGAGCTAAGGATTTCAACATAAAATGACTTCCACCGCATCTAAGACCGCAGACATTTTTTACAGACATTTAAAGCTAACGAAAGTCCCCCCTTTTTTTAGCAAACGAAGAGCCATCCTATCTGACAGGTACTAAAAAGGGAAAAATAAAATAAAGAAGGTAATTTTATTTGTCACCAGGTTTCGGTGATGGCAAGAATGATCCCTTCCCCAGACTGGTTTATTGGCGTGGACAGCTTCGACCTCTGCGTGGACGGGAACTGGCTCGACAGCATTACCATTGAGGTTAGTATATCGTGGTTAAGGCGCATACGTGAAATTGGCGCCTCCAACCATTTCATTTTATTATTACGTTAAACACAGGAAGTTATAAAAATCCATCGTACAGTTTGTGGTATCTATCTAAGGTTATTTAATAGTGCCTCTGTAATAGTTTCATTTTGTAACGCTTGGGCAGAGATACGGTACTCGTAGATAAAGTGATCCAAATGCAATCTACTTACTATTTAATTATACAAACATTTATGTTATAAGACGAGTATACCAACACAAACCTATAATAATATTCTATTTTATTATTATGCCACGATGCGGCTTATAAATATGGTGGCAGGGATTAAGGATTACGACGCCTAAGACCATTTTTCTTGACACATTTAAAGTAAAAGATTATCCAGTTGTTCGTTCAACTTCCGGGAAATCTCTTACTAGGTTTCAGATTAGCATAGAACTAATTCTTTTAACAGTTAAAATAACTGAAAGGTTGTTTCTGAAGCTTTTCTTTTGAAACAAGCTACAAAAAATACTTTTATGTGAATGGTAACACCCCCAAACATCCTATGACTACACAACTATCTTTGTAACACCCTGTAAGTAGGAACTTAGATTTTAAATACGGTTTTTAAAAATCTAAGTCCCGTACACGAGTCCAAAAATCATTTTACAACGGTTTCCCGACATAACGATATGATTAGAATCGAATTCCAATTTTCTTGTGAGGTTAGTTTTTTACCTTCGATTTTAATTTTGTTATCTTCTATCATTCGTTCCTTTGATTCGTAGTTTCTTTCATTCCACATTTGAACACCTTTTCACAAATTTAACTTGCCCTCCGTCAGTAAGTCACATTGTGTATGTGTCACAAATCTCCTAACCGAATTTTAGACCAGAGGGCGTAGCCAACAGTCATTCGCTATGAAGCGAATCGAAAGCGATTGAAAGATTCGTAGGGAAAAATTCTAAACAGATCACGTGACATATCTAAGGCATATGTCTAACCCATACATTTTTGAACTTTTCTACTATCGCTTTCGACATCTATTGTTACTTTGTCTAGGCCCTCTGTTATCCTCCACCGATTGAACTAAAATTTTGCGTACTCACTCATTGCTACTTTAAAATCCTAAAGTTTCGATGATGCGTCGGTTTTAAAGCTTCTTTCCGTCCTCAGGTCGACCCCCTAGACGCAGGAACAGACAACGGTTTCACATTCACTGCTCCAAACTGGCCAACCGCACCACAAGGGCAGGCCTATCGCATCACATCCAAGTACCCATCCCATCCTGCTGGATCCTTCTTCTATCCGCATCTGAGAAGACTGCCGCCGATCGCTACGTTCCAGTTTATAAAGGTGATTGATGTCCTCTTACGAGAATTTCGTCAGGTGATCAGTATCAACGGAGGCTAGCAATGAGCAAGGCACACAGGAGCACTCTCTATTCCTTAAATATCATAATGGGACTTCAGTCTGACATGACCGAGATCAGGCGTAGGACCAATAGTTCAACGTTATTTCTGTGACATGGGGGTATAACACCGCAAACTTTCTGGGCCCGGCTGCTTCTAGGAATTTTGGAATTACCTTGCATCTTGTAAAGGTAAAGATTGCTCAAAGACTTATTCTTCGATCAATGAAATTTCCAGGAATTTCAATCTTCATGGAAAGTTTCGAGAATTTTCTTGAGCAACCTTGTCAAGGTAAGTTTGATTTTTGCGAATAATGTTCAGAATTTCTGTGAAATCCCATCATCGAATATATTTTGGTTACGAAAGCAAATTATTATGTGCTTTGAACTGTAGATTGGCTTGTTGATGTTTACGTACCTTTTGCAAATATTCTGGTTATTTGGCAAGACATCTTTGTTGTTTTTCATATTCAGAGAATACAAAGGTACCTATCATTATTATTATCAAAAGTCTCCCTTTTTTCTATCAAACTTCACGGCTATTGTGGACCAATACTTATTTTACGCGTTCAACTCATCCCACCACGACGTGGGTCTACTTCGACGCATAACTTTGAAACCCTGTGAGAAAACATAGTTACTGGAAAAAACGCAGTTCAACACATCTATAACCCCGATAAGCAAAGCATAAGCTAAGGTTCATTAACTTGTTTCTTTCAACAGCTCCGCGAATACGAATTATCCGAAGTGTTCCACCGAACCAATGACGACCGGCGCTATGACGTCCTCCAACTTGACAAGTTGAGTCACAACAGCATCGACGTGCTCGATGGCAACCGAGCTTTGTCTATCGCAGAGGAGGCGGAGCGGGCCGAGGCGCCGAGGATCTACTCCGAAGGGTCGCTGACTACGCCTGACAGCTCGTACTCGTACTATTCTATGTAAGTTTACACCATTGATGATATGATGTCTAAATATAAGAATGAAAAATATTTAGTAACAATTCCGCGAAAAAACCTTCTGCGATAAAATCTAACAAATTGTACATTCATACAAAATGAGAGAACATTTATCAAAGCAAGTCGTCAACTAGTTTCGTCTCTCCACGAGACATCATCAGGACACCACACCACTCGATCTTGACACTGAGAGCGCCAAACAACAACGGCAGAGTCCCACCAGAGATGTTGTCACTTCGAGCTCCGCGTGCCAAGTGAGGCATCGCTCGCAAAACCGCCCCTTATATACACTCATGGTGACGCATCACGCCCATTACCTGCGTCCGTGACATCACCGCTCGCGCCATTTCTAGAAAAAATCCGTAATAATGGCGATCGAGGCAAACCTGTACTTAGTTCATTCAACAATGTATTATTACTGTATTTTGTAATTTCTAAATTTTCTAAGACCGACAACCTAAATCCCTTATCACAAGTATGTAAAATTGAAAATGAGTGATTATCATTTAATGAATGACCCGATTCTAATAAATGTTTTGCAAAATTTGACTTTTCTGGATGATTGTTTCTATAAGCCGCTAAATGTTCTTTATACCTAACCTGAAAACTACGACCCGTTTGACCTACATAAACACCATTACATTCATCACAAACTAACTTATAAACACCAGATTTCTTATTGTTATCCAATCTATCTTTTCCGTTACAAATCTGTTTTAATAAATTGTTTGTTTTGAACGCTACATGTACTTTATTTTTGGACAAAGCCCTTGAAACTCCCTCACTTAATGGACCTAAGTAAGTTAAACTTCCTACATATTTATTTATCCTATCTGGGGCAACAGGGTACAATAAAGAACGGACAATGTTACGTTGTTTACTCCTAATTAGACCATCAACTATATTCCTACTATATCCGTTTCTTTCTGCCATATGGTAAATAATAGATATCTCTTTATTAAAGTTCTCCCGTGATAGGGGTACTGACATCAATCTGTGGACAAAACTACGATAAGCTGCTAACTTATGTTGTAATGGATGACAAGAAGAATTCGGTATTGTAATGTCTGTATAAGTCGGTTTTCTGTAAATTTGGAAATCGTGCCTATTGTTTAACCTAGTTAAAGTCAAATCTAAAAAGTTCAGCGAGCCATTGGTTTCCAACTCGAGTTTGAATTTAATTTTAGGATGAATTGTATTAAGTTTGTTAACAAATAGTTCTATTTGACGTAAACTTCCGGTCCAGCATATGATAATGTCATCAACATAACGATAATAATATAAGATTTTTGACTCCCCTATAATATGTTTAATCTCAAAGCTATCCATGAAAATATCTGCTATAAGTGGACTCAGTGGTGAGCCCATAGCTAACCCCTCCTTTTGTTTGTAACATTGATTGCCAAATTGAAAGTAATTTTGCTGCATACAAGCCCTAGTGAAAGATATTAACTCCTCCTTTTCTGCCGGAATTACTCGTTGTCGTTCAAGATGTCCTTCCAATATTCTCAAACTCTCCTCATATGGTACGTTTGTAAATAAACTTTCTACATCCAGCGACAATAATTTCGCATTATGAGGCAAGTTGATATCTTTAACTTTATTAATTAAATCCATACTATTCTTTAAACTATATTTGGGATTGAAACCAGATCTAGATTTCAATTCATAATTCAAATATTTTGACAAACCATATGCTGGTGCTCCTATGTAAGAAACAACGGGTCGAATCGGAATATTAGACTTATGTATTTTAGGTAAACCATATAACAAAGGTTTTCTAGGATTCATGGGAACTAAATATTTAAGAGAGTTAGGAGAAATAAAGTTTGAGTTTTTTGTCATATCTTTTAACTCCTGTGTGAAAACTTTAGTCGGATCGGAACTCAGTAATTCAAAATCATTGCCCTGTATGACCTCATTAACCTTCTGCACATAACTACCCCTTTCTAAGATAACCACAGTATTACCCTTATCTGCCTTTGTAATAATCAAATTATTTTGATCTATTTTATTTCTTAACGATTTGAAAGCATTTAAATCCCTTGGAAAAATGGGGCCCAAAGTTGGACTACTAATTGGCCTTTTAATCAATGAGGCTACTTCATGTTTGACCCCTTCATCCGCTCTCCCCCTAACTATTGCCATTTCAGAATCTACAGCCAATATCTCTAAAGTTTTCCTATTCAAAACTGGTTGTAAATTATATTTAAGACCCTTTTCTAATAATGATACTTCTGGATTTGTAAACTGAACACTACTATGATTTTCTAGACGTTGATAGAAGGTATGAGGACATGGGGGATGTAAGTTATTGCTATTCCTCCTTTGTTGATCCACTCTCTGTTTATCCCTTACTAACCGATCTAATTTTCTTGACTGAACCAAGTATTTATTATGAGCTAACTCTGCAGCGTACTCCCTGGCTTTATTATCTAATAAATCAAATTCGATGTTGTGCAATAAATAAGCTAACTCCATGTGTAAAACCCTCAAGTGAGTTTTAAAGTTATCTCTAATAGTGAACCAATGTTTAATTTCTTCATTTAACCAAATATTCCTAGCCCTACTCAAAGCTAAATCAGCTGCCCTACTATTTGAGTGACTTCTAATATTAATATAAGATGGAATAACCCCCAAATGTTTACATTGTTGATTGAACCATACGTTTTGAGCTGCAATACGATGTGACTTAGTGAGTTTGATGTACAATTTTGCCTGTTCAGCTGTACCTGCTGATCTAAGATAAATAATAGATTCAGGCGTTACTTTGCGGAAATCCATTGTAAATATAAGAATGAAAAATATTTAGTAACAATTCCGCGAAAAAACCTTCTGCGATAAAATCTAACAAATTGTACATTCATACAAAATGAGAGAACATTTATCAAAGCAAGTCGTCAACTAGTTTCGTCTCTCCACGAGACATCATCAGGACACCACACCACTCGATCTTGACACTGAGAGCGCCAAACAACAACGGCAGAGTCCCACCAGAGATGTTGTCACTTCGAGCTCCGCGTGCCAAGTGAGGCATCGCTCGCAAAACCGCCCCTTATATACACTCATGGTGACGCATCACGCCCATTACCTGCGTCCGTGACATCACCGCTCGCGCCATTTCTAGAAAAAATCCGTAATAATGGCGATCGAGGCAAACCTGTACTTAGTTCATTCAACAATGTATTATTACTGTATTTTGTAATTTCTAAATTTTCTAAGACCGACAACCTAAATCCCTTATCACAAGTATGTAAAATTGAAAATGAGTGATTATCATTTAATGAATGACCCGATTCTAATAAATGTTTTGCAAAATTTGACTTTTCTGGATGATTGTTTCTATAAGCCGCTAAATGTTCTTTATACCTAACCTGAAAACTACGACCCGTTTGACCTACATAAACACCATTACATTCATCACAAACTAACTTATAAACACCAGATTTCTTATTGTTATCCAATCTATCTTTTCCGTTACAAATCTGTTTTAATAAATTGTTTGTTTTGAACGCTACATGTACTTTATTTTTGGACAAAGCCCTTTAAACTCCCTCACTTAATGGACCTAAGTAAGTTAAACTTCCTACATATTTATTTATCCTATCTGGGGCAACAGGGTACAATAAAGAACGGACAATGTTACGTTGTTTACTCCTAATTAGACCATCAACTATATTCCTACTATATCCGTTTCTTTCTGCCATATGGTAAATAATAGATATCTCTTTATTAAAGTTCTCCCGTGATAGGGGTACTGACATCAATCTGTGGACAAAACTACGATAAGCTGCTAACTTATGTTGTAATGGATGACAAGAAGAATTCGGTATTGTAATGTCTGTATAAGTCGGTTTTCTGTAAATTTGGAAATCGTGCCTATTGTTTAACCTAGTTAAAGTCAAATCTAAAAAGTTCAGCGAGCCATTGGTTTCCAACTCGAGTTTGAATTTAATTTTAGGATGAATTGTATTAAGTTTGTTAACAAATAGTTCTATTTGACGTAAACTTCCGGTCCAGCATATGATAATGTCATCAACATAACGATAATAATATAAGATTTTTGACTCCCCTATAATATGTTTAATCTCAAAGCTATCCATGAAAATATCTGCTATAAGTGGACTCAGTGGTGAGCCCATAGCTAACCCCTCCTTTTGTTTGTAACATTGATTGCCAAATTGAAAGTAATTTTGCTGCATACAAGCCCTAGTGAAAGATATTAACTCCTCCTTTTCTGCCGGAATTACTCGTTGTCGTTCAAGATGTCCTTCCAATATTCTCAAACTCTCCTCATATGGTACGTTTGTAAATAAACTTTCTACATCCAGCGGAAGGACGGACGGACATATTGGGAGGAGAGTTTGAGAATATTGGAAGGACATCTTGAACGACAACGAGTAATTCCGGCAGAAAAGGAGGAGTTAATATCTTTCACTAGGGCTTGTATGCAGCAAAATTACTTTCAATTTGGCAATCAATGTTACAAACAAAAGGAGGGGTTAGCTATGGGCTCACCACTGAGTCCACTTATAGCAGATATTTTCATGGATAGCTTTGAGATTAAACATATTATAGGGGAGTCAAAAATCTTATATTATTATCGTTATGTTGATGACATTATCATATGCTGGACCGGAAGTTTACGTCAAATAGAACTATTTGTTAACAAACTTAATACAATTCATCCTAAAATTAAATTCAAACTCGAGTTGGAAACCAATGGCTCGCTGAACTTTTTAGATTTGACTTTAACTAGGTTAAACAATAGGCACGATTTCCAAATTTACAGAAAACCGACTTATACAGACATTACAATACCGAATTCTTCTTGTCATCCATTACAACATAAGTTAGCAGCTTATCGTAGTTTTGTCCACAGATTGATGTCAGTACCCCTATCACGGGAGAACTTTAATAAAGAGATATCTATTATTTACCATATGGCAGAAAGAAACGGATATAGTAGGAATATAGTTGATGGTCTAATTAGGAGTAAACAACGTAACATTGTCCGTTCTTTATTGTACCCTGTTGCCCCAGATAGGATAAATAAATATGTAGGAAGTTTAACTTACTTAGGTCCATTAAGTGAGGGAGTTTCAAGGGCTTTGTCCAAAAATAAAGTACATGTAGCGTTCAAAACAAACAATTTATTAAAACAGATTTGTAACGGAAAAGATAGATTGGATAACAATAAGAAATCTGGTGTTTATAAGTTAGTTTGTGATGAATGTAATGGTGTTTATGTAGGTCAAACGGGTCGTAGTTTTCAGGTTAGGTATAAAGAACATTTAGCGGCTTATAGAAACAATCATCCAGAAAAGTCAAATTTTGCAAAACATTTATTAGAATCGGGTCATTCATTAAATGATAATCACTCATTTTCAATTTTACATACTTGTGATAAGGGATTTAGGTTGTCGGTCTTAGAAAATTTAGAAATTACAAAATACAGTAATAATACATTGTTGAATGAACTAAGTACAGGTTTGCCTCGATCGCCATTATTACGGATTTTTTCTAGAAATGGCGCGAGCGGTGATGTCACGGACGCAGGTAATGGGCGTGATGCGTCACCATGAGTGTATATAAGGGGCGGTTTTGCGAGCGATGCCTCACTTGGCACGCGGAGCTCGAAGTGACAACATCTCTGGTGGGACTCTGCCGTTGTTGTTTGGCGCTCTCAGTGTCAAGATCGAGTGGTGTGGTGTCCTGATGATGTCTCGTGGAGAGACGAAACTAGTTGACGACTTGCTTTGATAAATGTTCTCTCATTTTGTATGAATGTACAATTTGTTAGATTTTATCGCAGAAGGTTTTTTCGCGGAATTGTTACTAAATATTTTTCATTCTTATATTTACAATGGATTTCCGCAAAGTAACGCCTGAATCTATTATGATATGATGTCTTCTAACTCGACAAGCTGCCTCAAACTCAACCTCAACCTCATCAGCCTGTATCGGTCCACTGCTGGACGCAGGCCTCCCCCTGGTAAACGCCTTTTTGGTGTTTAACTTATGGGGGGGGACTTAAATCCCCACGCTGGGCATGAGGGTTGGGATCGCAGTTAGGTGGAAGATTTGCTCTGCAGGGACGCTGCTGCCCGCCCCCTGACGAATATCCCTTAGTCGCCTCTTACGACACCCACGGGAAAAATTGGGGTGGTGCAAAGTCTAAGCCAGCACCACACAGCTGCGCCACAGCAAAATTGACGTGCTGGGTGGAAAACGACCTCTGTCACAGAGGAAGTAGAGCAGACCAAGTATTTATTTAGAGGGGTTGCCAACTTTGCCTTACAGCTTCTACTCGTTCTATTATTCTATATATTTATTCTATGTATGTATGTTGCTATTGACTAGTGATTTTGAAGGTTACAATGCTGACTATAGAGGTGGTATTGTGATTCTCACTAACTCTGTGCAATAAATACCACTTGATATTCATGCAGGGATATAAAGTGGTCTTACAAGCATCATCAGAACATAGGAATTTTACGAAATTAAAGCAAGAAAACTTTCTCCACTTCCGTGATTTGAGAAAATCAAGATTTTGGTGCTTGGTTATAAATTATCAGCTCATTTGCCTTCTGTTCTATCTCCTGGATATAAGCCTCCTCTCTAATGCGTCGATCTAACTAGTCCACTGGGCTCTCTATCGGTGTCTAACGGATTTTGTTCTGCAACTAGACTAGCATAGACGATATTACAAGTGTATGAAGATGAACATTTGGTTCTCTCCCCAGAACGAACAACACAGTGCTGAGTACAACCGAAGAGCCGCGCTCAGCAAACGAGCTGCCCACCTCGGGTCCGACTGCTAGCTCGCGGTCCGCGCTGCGCAGCCTGGCACGCAGGTACCGGGCACGCAGGCGACGCAAGATGCGCGCCGACAGCACCGACCCGGCAGAGAGGAGGAAGCGGAAACGAGCGAGTAAGTTCATTCTAAATTCCAGGAAAACCAACTGAAAAAAAAGTAAATGTAAGACCAAGGTCATATTGAATGTATCATCGCCAAACGGAATGCCTATCCAGTTTGAAACTATTTTGCTTTGCGTTAAAAACAAAAGAAATCGAGCAAGCGGGGGTAGCAACTTTACAGAAAAATCACCCTAGTGGTGGTAAAGCAGAATTTTGGCTGATCGTACATTACAAACAAAAAAAGGTATAGCAAAAGTTTTCTGCGGATTCGTACATCTTTCTGAGACACCGTATTTTAGAAAGCCGAGGATTGTCTGGTTCCGTTCATAATGTTGGTTGTCTGTCTACATTATAACAGAACTCAGTAAATATAATCTAAACTTGAGTACAGTTACACAAACCTATTGATTTCCACCATAAGAATCCAATCCTTCCGTTTCTAACGTCTCTGTTTCCTTCAGGGCTGATAGACTGCCGGGTCTCAGAATGGGGCGAGTGGAGTCCATGCCGCGCTGACAGTGGCTGTGTTGGCTCAGCGCTGCGCACGCGTCGCATCATACGCCGCCAAAGGCCCGGGGGTGCGCCTTGCCCCCCCACCACACAGTCCCGATGGTGCGCGACGAACTGCACGCATGAGGATTGGAGGAATAACCTTACATAAGTAGCAGCCCTAGACCTCTATGGTGGCAGCGGTTAGGATGAGTCTTTCTCTGTACTTTTAACAAATTGTCTTCTTTGAAATATAATCAGAGATAAGTGACAGTAGTAAGGATGAACCGCATTTAAGCATGTCAGTGGGGCGTGAGTTTTGTATTATTTGTTCTTGGAAGAAAACTCAATACGAGTTCTGCAAAAATTTAAACATAAATAAGTTTTGTTGTACGAAATGTAACTTTGACGATTTATAATGTTAATCATTTAAGCTATATTTTTCGATTTCTCAATAATTTTGATATTATTTTAAACCTCATTGTGACATCAATAAAGTCAAGACACCGAAACATTGAATTTGGTCAGAATATTAGAATCTAGTGAGAGTGTTCCCAGTTATAGGTACTACAAGAAAATAACACACGTAATACATTGAATAAATGCTTTGATTTTAATTTCAAAGGTATAGATTTAATCAAAACTTACCGAGATATTTAGGCAAAATATCTCACATAACTTTAATCCCTACTTATCACTTTCTGTAGTATGTAGTATTTAATTTATTTATTTCTTCTTTTCTAGATATCTGTGTCTGTCCGTCCAAATATCAGTTCGATTTCCCTTTTTTTTATTTATTATTTTAACTTCCTGGAATTTGTCTTGTCTGTAAAATTAAAATTGTAAAAATAAGTAAGACTGCCAATATTGATAAAATTTGGTTATTCGCTGTACAATGCTTTGTGCGTTTTAGTTTGTTCGTCAATTGTTAGAAAATATCTAGAATAATTTGAACTAAGTTTTCCTTCATTGCATTAAATTTTTACTAGACAGTTTACCTTACCAAAATAACACATTTTTCTCAATTAGATTGCTTAGGTTAAAATAATTGTCTCGACGCTCGAAGTGGTTTTAATAAGTTCATTTAGTCATCAATCATCATTCGGTAACCATACTTCGATCTAGTATAAAATTGTATCAAGTCTTTAAATACACAATTCATTTAGTCCTTTCCACCTTTTCCATAATTCCCTGACAATACTACGGGAGACTTTTAAATAGATTTAAAAATACATATCGTTTACTTAAGTGTTTAAAAATTAGAGCCTTAACTAAATAGAACAATGGGAGGGGTGGTGGGTTAGCAGCCTAAGCTACTTACGGTAAGCTTGAGCGATGTAAAATAAAAATATTTACATACCCACCGCGCTCTTTGTTTTAAGATCCACATGTTTTCATTCAATTTTGTTCTGTGTAGACAAGGCTTTAAACTTTGTGACGGTAATTCAATAAGGAAAGTAGTGATTATGTTAGTGGGTATCAAATCCAAAGAAGCAGCTCTTATTTTCATACAACTAAGTGTAAAGATGTAAGATGTAAGTCTTTATTTTAAAGTAGACATAACTTTGTAAGTTTAATTAATATTGAGTAAAGAAATTTGAAATTCTGTAAATTGAAACTGAATATTTGAATAGAAATACAAAGGGGCAATAAGTGAAGGATCAGACGAGACAAAACCTCTATTTGAAATTGCGGTTAAAGTAAAAAAAATTGTTGCTTTAGTCATAAAATTAAAATATAAATGTACAAATTAATGTCAGGCTCCTGAAACGGTTTACCTATGCCAAAGAATAAATATGCTTAGTTAAAAAAAGCTTTGACTACTAAGGTATCACAAAAGCCAATAATGAGATAAACTGTTACCAATAAAATAGAAAACTTAGAAATTTCGAACATTTCAAAGAGCGATTTAGATCTATAAAGCATTTAGTTTTAAACGAGATCAAAGTTTAGATGTAACGTTGGAATGGATGAAATGTTAACCTTAGCGTAATCCTCGGATTAAGTGTATTTTTTACAATGTAAATTATTCTGATTTCAGTAATAAAATGTCTTATAAAAAGTGGAGTTTCATTTTATTGCCATTTTAAACCCAATTTATGTTCTGAAACCAACGATCTACCGATTTTGTTATCTAATACTAACAACTATGTTATATTGTTGTCCACACTGCAAGTCCAAAGGTTAGCAAGTAGAGAATGCTATCTAGCATTAAGCTCGCCCATGAATAACTTTTTTGCAATGAAGTATATTGCATCTGTCTATTAAAAATGATGAACACAGTCGATAAACTTCCCAGAAATTTTTAGTAGATATCAGTGAAAATTTACCATATTTAGCTGAACTCCAAATATATTTTTCAGAGTGTTTTGAATATACTGATATAATGTAGTTTACTTGAGTCTCAATAAAAAAACTAGTTTTTTGAAGCTTTACGTACGTTAATAATCACAACAATGTATAACAATGAATAAGATTTTTAAAAATAAACTTACCGATGAACCTGTCACGTGAAAAGCCCAGAAAAGCCATGTTAGAATAGACGATGAACTGGGTCATATAATTACGTGCCCAGAAGATGCTGACTCGAGTTTTTCTCCGAGGAAATTAAACCGATGTGAAAGTTAATAAGCTTCGCATTGCGGACTTACCTTAGATTTGGCAAGAAAAACATTTTCTTAAAAAATCTAGCTCATTTTGTAAAGTCTCGTGGTTTCGCGGAGTTGCCTAATCTAAAGTAGAGAAAAGTCTGTCTGCTTGGAAGAAGCCTCTGATTTGTCAGGCTTTCTTGCATATATATATTATATATACAACTGGTTTCTGTGCGCGGTTTCGCTTATATTTTCTATAGACCGCGGGGTTCCTGAGATCAAGACTGAATTAGGTGCAAAACAGTGCACTTTCATGATTTTATTTTTTCGTCGTTTTTTTTTTAATTGTGTTTTTGAGTTCAATTTTTTTTCCATTTTTTTTTCAAAAATTGAACTTTATATGTATCTCTTGTTTTTTACCACGGGGATCCCGTGATTACTGAGATCTAGGGCTAGTTTTTTTTAACAAATCCACTAAGTTCGAGCCAAAAAAAAACCGACATAGGAAAATTGACCGGTTTTTTTTTCACATTGTAATCGACTGGTTCTTTCACCTTAGATGCTTTTTATGGCCTACCTTGAGGCCTATTTTGATTTTGAATAGATATTTTACGAGTAACACGAAAGGTTACATAACTTTATGTTACTTACTCGTAATCATCTACATAGTTTATTTATTAAATAATTTATTTCATATTTTATAATATCCATGTAATTAAATGGAAGAGCAGGACGATCCTGGCACAAGATTATTTCATACTTGAAAGTATGTCCTAAACACTGTTTAGCATGTAGTGTAACATTATTTTTTTGTATAAAAATATGTTCACTATTTTCAACTGTATTTGAAAATTGAAAATAGTTTATTTATTAGTAACAAGACTGTAGTCTTGTTTATACAGGGTGTGGCAAATTTTTGGCCCCTTAAGGGTAGCTACCGTTTCTTTTGTAGTTAGAAGGTTTTGTTCTAAGGAACTTTCTGTTTTATTTTGAAGAAAAGAATGTTGCCATTTTTAGTTTTTTGAAAAAATGTACGGTTCGCCCAAAAAATGATATTTGTCAAAAAAAACAAGTTGGCCTTATTCGACTCTATTTCCAACCAGGAACACTTTTCCCAAAGAAACATAACAAATCAAATCGTAAGTTTTGGCAAAAATTAAAAAAAACAACTTCCATACATTTTCTATGAAAAAACGAGTAAGTGAAAACAACAATGTCACTCATTCAATGGTTCTTTATTTAAACTCGTAAGTAACTACTTTTTTTAAAATGGTAGGCTAATTTTGAAGGCATCTCAGGAATTAACTTTTTACTTACTTTTTAATTTTTATTAAAAATCACCAAACTTTTTTTTAAATTAAACTCAATTAACCCTAGCTCACTAACCATTCGTATATTAGACTACGCGTACCCCGCGCATATGTTGTTTAGGTATGTTCCCGGCCCCCGCCACCCTGCCCATTTCTAGTACCTTCCTAATTCGCATAATTAGTGACCCGCAAACACTCATTGCGGATGCACGTTGCACTGATTGGGATATTTCGCATAATCGTCGCCCCACAGACGAAAGGTTAGTAACAACCATTACTTTTTTTTCCAAATTATGCATTTGTTATTTTTTTTTAATTGCTTATAATTTCAATATAAATTAATTATTTTAACATTATATAACGTAATAAATAGTGGTTTATACCTATGGTAGATATTATAACGTTGGTGATTTATATTTATGTTATTGGAAGGTAATTTGTTGTTTGAAATCCATTTGTTTTTTGTTTTTTTATACTTTCAGATGGATTTGAGAGGCCAAAACGAAAAAATAGCGGAGTGATTGGCTGGTACAGATACGGAGTCAATATCAGAATCGGAGTCGGATAATAATTTCGAGACAGAAATTCACATCAATACTGAAGAAAGTGACGAGGATGCCGCAGATTCATTGGACGACGAGTTCTTTGTTACACGTCGCGGCCATGGTAGAAGGATAGTTATAGATTCCGATGATGAGTCATCGCAGAAATCCTGCGCCGATCAGGTTGATACTGAGAACGAACGATCACAACATCAGCAGCAACCTCGTTCGGCAAAGGTGCTGTTGATTCAGTAGATCAAATGTGCTCGATCATGAGTACAAACCGTAAAACCAACCGATGGCCGCTGTGTTTGTTTTACAATATACTAAATATATTTATTGTGAATGCATATGTTATTCACGTGTCAAACGCGATCCGGAATGGAAAGAAACCCATGAAAAGAAGGTCCTTTGCCTTGGAAGTGGCAGATGAACTTATGAAACCTTGGCTGCAAGAACGATATAGCACTGTGACTTTCCAACAATATCTAAAGCAAATCATCGCCGAGATCCTGCATATTGGTGACTCTCAGGAAGAATCTAGTCAAGAAGTACCCAGGACACGCAAAATTTGCAGCTACTGCCCTGTCAAAAAACGTCGTATGACAAAATATTTCCGCAAGGGCTGCAAAAGAGCCATTTTTTGAGAGCACACAGTTTCTATGTGCAATAACTGTTCCGACTAGGTTGTTTCTAAAACTATTTTAGTTATTTGACTACCTCAAAAATGAGACTGCTAATTGTGGTCGTTTTTTTTTTAATAAAAATAGCTGATTACATTTTTATTGATATTTTATTTCGTAGTCTGAGAAACGAAAGGTTAGTGACAATGTTACTTGAAAATAAGGTTAGTGAGCTAGGGTTAAAAATGACCGTTGTCAAAAATAGTTAGGTAGGTATGTTTCTTATTTTGGTGTGAAGACATTTTTACCTATATCGTCGTTAGAGCGAACATGGCTAGGGGGCCTTCAAAATTAGCCTACTTGATTTTTAATAAAAATAAAAAATTACATCCTGAGGTGCCTTCAAAATTAGCCTACCATTTTAAAAAAGTATTTAAATACGAGTTTAAATTAAGAACCATTGAATAAGTGACATTGTTGTTTTCAGTTACTCGTTTTTTCATAGAAAATGTATGGGAATTGTTTTTTTTATTTATTGCCAAAACTTACGATTTGATTTGGTATGTTCCTTTGGGAAAAGTGTTCCTGGTTGGAAATAGAGTCGATTAAGACCAACTTGTTTTTTTTGACAAATGTCATTTTTTGGGCGAACCGTACATTTTTTCAAAAAACTAAAAATGGCAATATTTTTTTCTTCAAAATAAAACAGAAAGTTCCTTAGAACAAAACCTTCTAACTACAAAAGAAACGGTAGCTACCCTTAAGGGGCCAAAAATTTGCCACACCCTGTATATACATACACATATTATGCATACTGTATGTTACTATATAGTTAATTTATTCAGATGTATTATGTCATAAGTTCAGATAATAAGCAATATTTATTTAAAAATTTCGACTCACAAAACTTGCAAATAATTTATATAGGATGCTTATACTTCCCAACTCATTATAAACTAACTTCGCGAGACACAATCCCTTCATTTAGCAAAACAAAATTACACTTTCTCTTCTCAAGTACAAAAGTCGTTTGCATCATTCTGCTAATACTATTTCCATGAGTTCGTTACTAAGATAGAATCTTTAATTTCCTTTACCCGTCAGCGTCGCAGGGTTGAGGTGTGTTCACACAAACTCGTCAGTGTCGCAGGGTTAAGTTTGTTATGTTACACGTCTGTGACCTACTTTGGAAGTTGAGATCCTGTTTTGAGACGCAAGTTTCAGGTTTGTTATGAACTTAACATGATGAAAAGCTAGTTCATAGAATGGAGACAGATACTCAAACAATCGACATGTGTAAGAAACATGCTTCCTAAAAAATCTTGATATTCTTTCATAACAGTTGAAAAGAAATATAATTATAATTCATTCTACTTACGTCTCCTATACTCGTAGAACCTGCCCAAATTAATGTATTCATAAATCATAAATCACAAATCATTTACTCTCAGAAAACGAGTATAATACTTTAGAAAACAAGACCATAACATTATTACCCATGTGTAAATAAATGATCTGTATTCTGTATTCTGTATTCTGAAATTTGTATACAAAACCTTTTATTATACTTTAATAAGACACTTCAAAGAAGTTAAAAGCTCCAGAGAGCTTTATTTTGACCGTTTTTAGTAAAAGGAATTTTATCAGTGTGAATGCAACCTAATTTCGCCTACTTTTGCATTGGAAAGGGTTAAACTGTGAATAAATTAACATTAATAGGGTTAATATCTCCTATCTTTCCGTTTCAATTCTGTCGTTTTGTCTTTATCAGCTTGAGAAAATCGACTTTATGAGCTGGTTTTTTCACAGCCATGATCAACTGTATTACTTTTAAATCCAGCATGGTAATTAGTACTAAAATTATTTACAACGGGATATTTACCATGATTTGAGTTTTGAGTCACGGACTAACAAAATGTGCCGAAAAACCGAAGAAGTCATGAACCGATCGTGCCTCGTTCTAATATCGTCAGTGTTGTGTAACATAATCGAGTTGCGTTCGAGAATGAAACCGGTGGTAATAGTTACATTCGTAGCAAGATATATAAAATGAGGGTAAATCGTTATCATGACGCATGAATGAAACTGTAACGAAATATTGTAAAGTGCAAAACGCAAATCATGGTAAATATACCGTTATAAATAACGTTAATTTAACTGTATTTCCTGAAGACACTGCTCTTCGGGCAATACAGTTACAACAACAAGTCTACAACCTATTAACTAAGCTGAGCAATTAATGTGTTCCTATTTACTGAAATGCTCAACTATTAGTTTATATGGGTGTATAATAAGTTGAAGACTAAAATACACTGGCCTGAAAAACTAAGTACCTATCACACTTTTAAAATCGCAATATTTTTATAAGTACACACGCACACGATTTAGGTACGTATTAAAATATTGCGATTTTAAAAAATGCATTATTCGATTCCTTTTTATTTTGAAAGTCTTTCGAAATAAAAAGGAATCGAATAATTCGTTCACGCTTTATCGAGCGGCCGAGCAACGGACATCGCTAGGAAACAAGTCGGTCATGCCTCGGCTCGGCCGCGGCCCGGTGTATGAATACAGTGCCGCCAAGCTGCGCTCGAGCCCGAGCATCACAGCGTAACGGCAATGTCTCGGCTTAGGCCGTATACAGAAAGAAAGCTGGAAACTTATAAGCGCTTACCGGCGCTTGACAGCGCTGGTCCGTTCTACACAAAGGAAGCTGGTTGTCGCAGTTGTTTATTAATTTTAGATGGCAGCGCCCAGCGCTGACCAGCGCGTGTTGAAGCTTGTTGGCACTTGTCGGTAGTTCAGAGCTTATCGGCGCGCGTTCATACATTTTCCTGCGAGAGTTACCAGCGCTGTCAAGCGCCGGTAAGCGCTTATAAGTTTCCAGCTTTCTTTCTGTATACGGACTTAGGCACGGGACTGGCTCGGTCGACACTCGGCTCGGAGTTCGCACGGTGTAGCGTGAATCATTCTTTATTTTAAAACCTTAAACAAGCAATGCTTGAATATAATCTGAATCTTGGAAACGGCTTTAACGGTTTTGATGAAATTTAGGTTGGGGTTTCGAGGGCAATAAATCGATCTAGCTAGGATTGATTTTTCGAAAATGTCGTTTTATTCGTGTTTTCAATAAACTTTCATCAACTTTGTCGTAATCTATTGACTCTTCCTGTGTGTCTACCATGAGTTTTGACAATCTATACTCGCTAGCGACTGAAGTTAAAAAATATATGGAAACTTCTAAAGCGCCTCTAGCGGATAGTTGGGTACTAAAATGCGCTCTGGATAACTATATGCGTATTTACGTAACTACTGTAGTAACCTCAGGCGATTTAACTGTGACAACTCATGGTAAACATACTGATATCTTTTGGCGAATAGTGATACCATTTTATTCGTGTTTTCAATAATCAACTTTATCCTAATCAACTTAAGCACTAAACTAAAAAATATGACTCCTCCTGACATCTTTTGGCGAATAATACTACAATCTATAACACAAAATTAAAAAAAAAAAATCGGTCATCCAGGTATCTTAATTTGTAATAGGTATTAGTCGTTACAGCTTCAAGAGAAATACAGATTCTGTCAAAGTTTCAACTGTCTTACGGTTTATGAGATAGAGCCATCTGACAGACGGAAAGACAGCGGAGGTTTAGTAATAGGGTATCGTCCACACCCTTCGGGTACAAAAGTCTAAAAAGTACGTACAAGGTCTGTTCGATCTGTATTAAGCTCGTATGCTTAGAAACAAAAACAAATTAAGTAAGTACATTACAAAATGTTGAATAAACTCAAACTCAAACTCAAAAACGCTTTATTTTCATAAATACAATAAATGTACACTTAGAAAATAAAGCCATTTAACCCGAATAACGCGTCATGCGTATTTTCTTCCATCATGAGACATTTTATTCCCAAAACTTTGCAAATTAACCGACTAGCGATTTATTTCAAACTCTACATCAGCACAGCAAGGCATAAATTAGCTTGACTCGTTACTTTTAATGTTCTTAGTGACATTGAACATGTCCCATTAGAGAAATGTCGTCCCAAATAATTTTAAACGAGGTTGTACAAAAAGTTTTACTTTGGAATGTGCTAAGTAAGCACATCCCAAAGTAATTTGGGGAAAAAAGGAAACACTTTCCTAATCTGAATTATTATTTTGTTTTAGTTTATTTACTTTAGTAAAAAAACTTTAGTTGCGAGATGGCTCGCAACTAAAGTTTTTTACTTAACATAAAAATGATGAGGAAACCACTTCTATCGTGATTTTTTCAAGGGTGTCACTCTTTCTAACATTTCTGAACCTAACTAAAAACTTGTTGGTACCTGCTACAAATTGTAGACAATACCAAATGTGTGCAGAGATATTTTATAGGGATTTTGATAAATTTCGTCATAGAAATCGATGTAAATTTCTTTTATATGTTAAAAGTTTTGACTCTTCTATATCATAACACACAATTCAAATAGAAATTCGTGATATTTTTTAAAAGCTGTTGCGATCTCTATTTCTTTTTCATTTATTGAAGACCTAAGGGCGTAGCCAACCGGCATTCGCTATGAAGCGAATTGAAAACAATTGAAAGAGTCGTAGGGAAAAATTCTAAACAGATCACGTGACATATCTAAGGCATATGTCAAACCCATACCTTTTGAACTTTTTTACTATCGCTTTCGACATCTATTGTTACATTGTCTAGGCCCTCTGGATTTGTGACGTGGTCGTCAGTGTGGAAAAAACAAAAGAAAATCGCACTAGCTTTTTAAAAAATCTTCACTAAAACAACTATGGTACAAAATAAAACAAACGAACAACAAAAATGTCCGGAAAAGTCCAGACAAATGCCAAGCCAAATGTAAAATGGTCGTAAAATATACAGAGGGATTTAACAAATGGGATTCATTAAAATAAGTGCGGGGATTAAACTTACACGAACGTATAATTTCAATTCATTTCCACGTGTGATTTAAATAATAGTGATTAAGTTTTACGTAGAGTAAATAAAAACACGATAGGTTTTGTTCTGTGTTTTTATAACTCAAATGTACTCGTAGTAGTTAATAAATTACAACTTTAATTGGAATATTTAACTGAATCCGGTAATTTCGGAACTTTTCGTAAAAAAGCCATATCTATGATATGAAATCATGATGCAAGTACATAAAATCATTCTACCTACTCCGACCTCTGATAATCACTCATCATCATCATCATTTATCAAGCTGTTTATATAGTAAAAATTTGACTCGTCTAAGTGCTTATTTTGCAAGTCTAAAGAAATAAACGATTTGACTCTGACTCTGACTCATCATCAGCCTATATTAGTCTAGTGCTGGAAATGGGCCTGCCTTAATGAGCGTCATAGTACCCTGTCTTCAGCTTGGCGCATCCAGCATCTGACTGGAGTCTTTTGTTGATCGTAATCCCACCAGGCCGGAGGGCGTTTTACACTACATCTGCCGAGTCGCAGTCTCCACTCAAGAATACGTTTACCCAAGCGGTTGTCGGTTCTGCGTGAGATAAGGCCGGCCTACCACTGCAGCATGCTAACTCTTACTAGGTACTTAGTTTATACAAAAATAAGTAGGTAACCTAAGCCACGTGTTTGTTAAGAAAGAAGGGAAATAAACTTCTGAAGGTTCCGTTGATAGAGAACTATCTTTTTACCCGACTGCACAAGGAGGGTTATTATCCAATAAGCTTCCTTATAAAAGTTTCAAAGCAATTCGACTCTACAAATACGCTAGAGAAGGGGAATAGAACTCCAGTGCTTGACACCAGCTCCTTTTCTATAGTTGCTTATTAATATTGAGACAAGAAAGAGTAAAGTCGTGTCATTATGGGAGTTCCGTAGATAAAGATAGAGATTTTTTTTTTGCGAAAATACTTGTTATTAAAGATGGTAAGTAATTTATGACAAAATTTGTTTAACTAATTTTTTACGGTATTTTTTTAACCAATTTATAACGGTATGCAAAAAATATGAGAGACATATGGCATGTAGATCTAAATTAGGTACAAAATTAGTAGAAGGCTAGTTGTTTCATTAAACACTATAACATAGCAACCATTTGCTTTATACGGCAGTCACATTGAAAATAATAATTGTGTTTGTTTTTAAAAAACTATAAACTGACTTCAATTGTATGGTTTTCCTCATGGATGCCATTGTCAGAACTGGATCAAATTGGAAAGAACAGTCAAAAGTTCTGAGGTAAAAAATAAAAAATATGATCGAATTGAGAACTTCCTCCTTTTTTGAAGTTGGTTAAAAACTGCTTAAAATAGATAATAACATTAGTCCATGATAATAAAATAATATAACGACGAATGGGTATCCACCGGGAGACGGGCAGCAGGGCCCCCTGGCAAACATTCTACACGTAAACGCAATCTCCAATCCGCATGCCCAGTGAAGGGATTATGAGCATACCTCATAAGGAATTTATCTATCTACCTAACATGTCACTTTCAGTAACGTATAAGTATATAATAAATAATATAAGTAATAAGTAAATAGAAATACGAGTAAGTCTTGAAAGTTTTTACGGTACCCTGAAAACCCCGGGGCATTATAAGGACGGAAATTCTACCGTCACAAACGATACAAGTTTTAAAATTGCTAGCGATCAAAGTTCACCGGGGCCACCAGGCACAGTGTTGACAACAAACAGAAGAAACACGAAGTTTTTATTAAAAAAAAAGATAAAAACAGCATACAAAGTCTTTTTCCGAGTTTTTATGCGAGTGACTAGTTTTCGAGGTGTTGTGGAACACTTTAGCGACTTGTGAAAGAAATGATAAAGCTTTTTCAATAAAAAAACAGGGTGATAGTGTATAAGTACTCTCCTCACTTTGACCAAATATTTTTTAACTTGTTATAGATAGCTGATCGTTTTATGTACGAATCGATCTCAAGAAGCAATTCATATAAAAAAAAACCCTAATATTCCACAAAAAAAATAATATTAACAAAAATTGATTCCGCATAAAAATTCAGAAACAAAACGTAAAACTCATAATCTTGTCTCGAAAACTACGCAAAATCGGGGAACATAATATGTACATCGGATATTTACAGGTCCCCTTGGGTTGAGGCATTCATTTTTTGACGCCATTGTCTCGTCCACACTGTATTTTCCTGAATATTTTCTACTGGCATTGCAAACTCAAACTAAAAAATTATTTATTTCTACAAATACCTCTACAAAAAATGTCCACTTAGAAAAGCTAAAATTCTATTTAAAAATTACACTGATATGAAAATGAAGTGCTATTTTTTTGAGTCGCTTCGGTGTATTATCGTTTTCGCTATTTCCATCATTCCGGACTTTACCCTATATGACCATAATCACCTAAACATCGACTGTTGCATAAATCAGCGTTTACTTTACACTGTTCAATGTATCGTGACGAGACGATAAGAGAGGGCACTCCGGAAGATCGAACATTATTCATAGCGCACAGATTATAGAAGAAGAGGTACTGGGACAGTAGGGTAAGTTGAAACTTCTAGATGAAACTTGAAACTTCCAGTTTGGGTAGAGGTTTGGTGACAAAGATACAAACCAAGTTTATTGGTGAATTCATTATGAATGTAAGCGGGTTAACTACGAACCTTGTTTGTGTAACCGCACTCGCCTGAAGATTTTCCCTCGTTAAGGGATGAAATGTTGGTATTCTTACAATACAAACAAGGTTTGTAGCTAACCCGCTTACATTCCTATTGAATTCGTCAAACTACGAAAGTTTTTATTGAATTTGATCGAATTAGGTCGATGGTAACCGATGTAGCGCGGTGGGCGAAGGTCCGCCTGCGACGGAGGTTGCGGGCTCGATTCCCGTCACTAAATCGAGCTCTACTTAGCGTGGGGCTAGATGATGCTGTGTGGATTGATTGGACCATCAAAAAGTAATTGTACTATTTTACCTACCCACGCCGTCAAATTTGGTTTAGGTTGATACATTTTATGAAACCGTTCGAACTTTATAGTATAGAATTGTCAGAGATTATGTATGTCTAGTCAAAAGATAAACAAATCATCATTTGCCTAATGGTGTGGATCCCCCTTGGCTTAGATATTTCGTGTAGGAGGGCTGTATGACTCATGGTGATCGATTGTTGCTGTAATTGCTTGAGGCGATTAGCCCGTTCTTCTGAAAAAAAAAACGTTTAATGCTCATCCTCTGAAAAGCGACCAGGAGGGGCAAAGAAGGGTGAAAGCGGAAAGTTGACATTGGTGTTGGTGGTCTCAGCTTAGAATTAGCTTCACCCCAGCTCTTCCCACGGGTCGGAGAGGCGACTAAAGGATATCTACCCGGGGCCGGCAGTAGCGCCTCCTACAGAACAATTTTTAACACTGAACTGTGGGTATTGCCCATAATCCCAGCGTAGGGATTATGGGCAATACCCCCATAAGATAAAAACCAATAAAGCGCTACAAACAGGATAGTTAAACGATTAAACGATTAGGTGACGACATCACCAAAGTTGGCCGCCGACAAGTCAACAAAACTTTGTCGTTTGTGTTTACAATATTCATACACCATCTATCAGGCATATTTATTTTAAGACATTGATATTACAAAGTCATAAAACGTTTTAGATGACCCGCTCATGAGAGACTGAAATGTCGCACTAACCCCGGACTATATCATCGAATTTGGTGTCTAGACGCCAACTTATGTAATTTATATTATTAGGTACGACAGTAATCGACCGTGTGGAACACTAACAAACGAATTAATTAATATATCAACCGCAACTGCACAACATTTGTTATTTACTTCCATCCAAAAAAAACTACAGAAACCCATGCAAATATTTGTTCTAACGTAGGTACTTAATGCTCGCAAATACTGGCTTTTATTTACTCGCAGCGAGAATAAGATGAAGACTATAAACATACCCACAACTAAACTCCCTTCGTCTTATTAAAGGGGATGCGCCCCAATTAATCACTCAAGTGACACAGAAAAGCTAATCTTGCATACAGACTGAAACCAACTGTTTTCAAAGTAGCGTTATGCGTAACAAAGTGAAGATATGTATATGTACAAGTAAGTTGGAGCTTGAGAAATAAACGATAATAATAGGGAACCAAACAAAATAACATTATTGATTATTTGATGGATAATTTGGATCATGCAGCTAGTTCAGTATATCGAGGGTTTACTGCGAAAACCGACTAAGTGTCAATTTTTCGAAAAATGAGTTAATGACACAGTGGTACATAATTTTTCGCGCTCTTTCGACTGGTAAAACCCATTTCATGATACGACAAGCCAAACAGAAGTTATTCAATGGCGAAACCGACTAAATGAAGCAAATGGACTAATACTCTATTGCTAAAATTGCATAAACACTTTTATTATATCAATGTTCAAAAGATTATTCGTCAAAAATGAATCAAAAGCATTTATACGGAATTTCTGGACTGTACTTTAACAATAACGCCATAGGAAAAGTACTGTGAAAACAGTATTTGTTGCAATACTCGTATATACTTGAACATAATACTATATTTTTTTTACTAATTGTTAACATGCAAAACCGACTAAACGACTGTTGTTAGTTTACGCAACATAATTTGTTCAATTTTAGGCTCAATTTAAGTAATGCAAGTAAAGGAAATTAATTCAAAATGTTGAACAAAACAATAGATAACATTAAAAATGACTGAAATAGTGAATAAACATTTTGAGTGAGCTTATTAAAAGGAGTTGGTTGCTAATTCAACCATTAAAAAGGTGGTAAAATCTTGTTCCAAACAATTAGACTTGTAATATGGATAAAAAAAACGAGCAGATGGTTTGCCTTATAAAACAAGAGCGAAAGTCAGATCAGATAAGGTTCCTAAAGCTATAGATTGCTACACGTGTCAATTTAAGAGCTTAGAAATTTTTAGTTTTATTCAATAGGTAACAGAAAATGTGTCTGAGGACTTAAATTGACACATAGATTTTGCAGATTTTTTTGGAATCTAGATTTCACATTAAGATTTTTTATTTCGGCCACTATTCAACCACCAAAATGAGTCCTGGTTGTACGTAACTGACCAGCCCAAAATCAATTTTCAAATAAGCGTTTTTTTTTATCTAAACAAGATGAAAAAAGCAAGTACCTTCGCTTTTGTCAGTTTTTTTTGCAAACGACACGCACAAAACGTTGTGTGTTTTGTCTTACGTACTGATGTAATTAAAAAACGTAATGACGTAATGACCAAAAAACTGACCACAGAAGAGGACACGAACCTGTGGATAAAACTAAACCAGAATAGATTTTCTTCAGAGAGAAAGAAAACACATCGAATTGTTTTCTTCTTTGGAATCTCATTGCACAAAAGACTGTACGATGAGCTGTAGAAAAGATACACAGCGAAAGTAGATCATAGGTTAGAAAAATGAATTCATTGTACAAAGGTAAATGTTTGAAAAATTGTTCTGAACCAGCGTCTGAGAAAACCTACCGGGGAACATTTGTGCGCGAATATAATCTGAGCTTTTTAGTACCCAGGAAAGATCAATGCTTACTGACTACTGTGTACCAAGTGTGCACAAATTTACACAGAAAATAAAAATGAAAACGAAGAAGCTTACTTAGCTTGACCACAGTCAAAACTACAATCAGCTTGTTGCTGCCTTGCTCCTCTGGGCCATTCAAAAGATAATCATCATAATCTGCCTATATAATTTCACTGCTGGACAAAGGCCTCCCCGTGCGCTATAGCGCCCTGTCTCCAGCATAACGCATCCAGCATCTGCCTGCAGTTTTTGGCAGACCGGAAGGCGTCCTACACTACATACGCAGCGTCTCGAACACGTTTACCCCAGCGGTTGTCGGTTCTTCGCGTGATATTGCCGGCTCATTGCCTCTTCAGCTTGCTAATTCTTTAAGCAATTTCGATAACTTTGGTTCTCTGTCTGTCGAATGTATTTGTTACGAATCCTATCCTTCAGAGAGACTCCGAGCACAGCTCTTTCCATAGCTCGCTGAGCGACTTGAAACTGGCGGACCAGCCCTATCGTGAGTGTCCACGTCTCAGCTCCGTAGGTCATGACGGGTAGGACGCACTGATTCAAAACTTTAGTTTACAAGCATTGCAGTATAGATGACGAAAAGACTCCGACGTTGTTTTACAAACGCTGCCCAGCCTAACTGGATCCTCCTCTTGGCCTCCAGTTAACCATCAGTTTCCGAGCCAACTACACCACTTTTACCCAGATCACCTAAAAGTGAAGCTAAGAAACAAGACCTTGTAAGTTCAGAGTTAAGAGCTTCACGGCTGGTTTAGGAACTTCCAAAAGATGGGTTACCAGAGCCAGCAATTCCTGATGATACTACAATTGGGGATAATGAATAACCATCAAAGTACGCACTACTACGTACGTTAGAAATGAAAATTGAAGTACGAGTAGAGTAGGTCCTATCTGATTCGTTTCCGTGCAAATGCTATTTTATGTAGTAGACATCAAAGTAAGTTTTGAATGAAAACGAATCAGGAACTTCGTTAATTGTTTTCCGAGTAGACCCCTGATTAAAATGTTATTAAAAGTAACAATTAAACATAATTTTGCATTTAAATGTTTTTCATTTTTGGTACCACCGCTTCATAAAATTTGAAACAGTAACAGGCAAAACCTGCTAGATTTTTTTCGTCGATGAATAAATCAATTAATTTAATCATTTAGCATCTCAATATAATGTAAAATGTAGTTATTTGTCATAAACTATATGTTTTAATTAATAAATCGTATCAAAAACTAATAGTTTTCGCTAAAACGGCATTTTACAAGTTAACAGGTAAAACATGGTAACTGCACGACCTTGCTCATAATTTTCCTAATTTAAGGAAATCCGGCTAATAGTTTTTCCTGAAGCTATACAAAACATGATCATATTAGATGTATTGTTTCTTTTATATAATACAATACCAAATCTATTGATAAATTAGCAAGTGACATGGACTCAAAAATTAAAAATCAAATATCTCAAAACTCATGTCATTGCATCTAACTGGTTTTCGCAGTAAACCCTCGATATATACTGAACAAGCTGCGCCCCGCGGCTTCGCAAGCGTTGATCTTATGGAAACGTTAAAGGTGTTTTCTATCCCACGGGAACTGATTTATGGGATAAAATGCCTATGTTTGATTCCAGAATTAGGATAACATGTATGAGATATTTCAGCCCGATCCGCTCAGTAGTTCTGGCGTGAAAAGGTAACAAACATCCATATGCAAACTTTCGCATTTATGATATTAGTGTGATTTTGAAAGTTTTCAAATAGTAGTGCTCCATAAAACATTACGTAGCGTAGCTTCAATATGCTTTGAAAGCTCGGTCTTCTTATTATTTTTTGTCGACTAGTAGACTTGTATAGATCATCCCACCGGTCTTTGTTTCCCCCATGGTCTCCACTCCATGAGCTTCACCATGATGTCTCCTTGCGGGCTATGTATATCAAGCTTCATTATATGCGCTCCTACTTATCGAATGTTTATCGAAAATGAAAACAATGCATCACCTAGAAATTAGTTTGTACCCTTATTCGATGATGTCGCTGGCCGCAATATAACGGACGTTATTACCTAACCTTTACCAAGAATTCACTTCATAACTTATCAGCATTCAATGCCTGTCGCGTGCAGATGATAGAAGGGAACCGACAACGTTTGAAAAGGGTGACATTGTTCTTCAATTAGGTACCAGACTTTGTCATGAATCGGTAGCCGCCCTATTGAGTTTGAAGATGATTCATATTGATTCAGAACTATTCTACCAGTAAGTACCTACGACTGGCGATCAAGAAGACGCTTACTAACTTGGGAAAAAGGAAAATCGAGGTTTCATTTTTACGGTCGAGTCCAACTTTTATGTCGCTTGCATAAGATTAGCGTTTGCACGAAAACTAATCCGAAACTTGATTTCGTTCTTAATAGTATGGGCCCTGGTCTGAATAAATTAAGGTGACTATTTGCCCGTAGCCCTTAGATAGGCCGAGCAGCATCAGCGTCACCATAAAAGCTTTCCAGGCTGGTCACGGCAAGACCTTTAGATAAAGAATACGACAGAAAAGAAAGAAAACGGATTACCGCATACCAATTCAGATTTTGGTGTCGTTCTTAGTAGCGAATTCCGCGTAGTGTATGTACGAGCGACATAAGAGTTGGTTTTGCATGACAACGAAAACGAAACTTTCCTTTCCTGAGTAGGGTCCAGGCATGAGACACTACAAGTGAGGTTCGTCTGGGTCTAAAATGATTGCAAGTTCTAGCTCCAATAGTCGATAGAAACCGAATACCAAACGATTTTCTTATCATATTGAAAAGTTGTTGGCTGTGCTGGTTATGCCCTGTTTAGGCTATAATGCACAATACACTCCCATGTATGTCCCTGGAGAGGTTTGCAAACCGAAATAAAAACAAAGAACCGAGTTCGGGTCCCCGCTTAGAATTAGACCTTTAGAAGGCCAAATTTATTTCGGGAATGACCATCCTAGGCTAAACCTCAATCTCAAATTACGTTACATCATTGGGTTAATGTTGATCGCGTAAAAGGATTTTTTTAAGTTTTCTTCTTTGTTCTCGCTTTTTAACGTGTTTTATAAATGCGAATAAACCCTCTACTTGTAGCTCAATCCATTTATTTTGCCATAGGAACACAATAAGTAAAACTCATAATAGGGTATATGCATGTGATTTCAAAATGGCTATAAAAATATATACGTATTCTCTATTGATATAGAAACATATCTACATAATTATTTTTGCGTTTTGAGATGTTTTTATTGTAGAATTTAACCATTGAAAAATTGATATTTTAAATCTCAATCGCAAAATTTCGAAACGCTACTCCATTGACTAGAGCGGACGTGACATCACTGTACGCATTTCTTCTTTTTAAGCTATTGCATAGCTTCTATCGCGGGCCTTGAGCGCGGGGACCGAATCCAGAAATTCCGTAACGCAAAAACCTGAGGTCCCCCCACTCCGCCGCCGGGCAAGGAGGTGTGGCTTGAAGGCCGTGCATCGCATCGTCTAACGTCGTTTCAGTTCGGCAGTCTTCGGCACGGGTTGTGTGTGCGTCGTATAATATAATCGTACGAATACTTATGCAGCTGTTTATGAGAAAGTATATAGGTGTATAATATATTATATAGGTATTTATGTACAACAGTGAATAGCTGTACTCGTAAAATTTGTGTATAAAGTGTTTTGAATATGAATGAACAAAGTGCAATTATTATTAATGAAGAAAGTCACGAAAAAATTGTGAAAGAAAATGAGTGAGTAGGTACCTACTCTATATACATACATTTTATTTAAGATCCTGTGCACAGTCGGGTGGGATACTACGGTTCCACGACCTCTAAGCAGATTTGCTGCAGTCCGCGTTCCTACACGAGGGTTTCTACACGAGGGTCCAAGACCCGTTCTTGCACCTGAACTCCTACCTCTCTGCCACCCCCGCGCCTTTGAGGAGTAATCCGGTCATCACTCAGAACCCTCTGATAGGCCGCCGTGATGACTCTAGCATCAACCGGATGTTGCCGGTTTGGGTACCTATCCCGGTAAATTCGCAAGGCTTGTGACGCATTTCCTCTAGCTTCACCGTAGCACATAAGCATTTGTCCATACTCCCTCGCACTAAACATAACGTAGGTAGGTAGGTACCTTCCTAACAATAATAAATAAAAATAACACTAACTCAATAAAATTGTACTGAAAACTTAATAAACTAAACTGCTTCTAATAATTATCAAAAAATACACGATACGGTCAGTAGGTACCTAGGGTCATTGCGCCTGTTTGCGTCCAATTAGCGGAGTTGTCAGATTCAGATATCGAAATAAATATATTTTTGTGAGCTCTTAAGAATAAAACTGATTTCACCACATGGCTAATATACTCTATTTTCACATGAAAAATAGACTTTCTTCTTAAATTTCAGTGTTAATTTTCAAATAATATTTTAATCCGAAAAACCTCATTTTACCAGTTCTCGTCCAAAAATTCCAATTTGCGACCCTATGTTTCCCAGTTCTCGACCACCATATATCTGATAGGAAACTTACTTATAATTATCATAATCTTCAGCCTGTTTTAGTCCTCTGCTGGACATAGGCCTCAGAGTCCTGAAATCTTGGTCTTGTGGTCTCGTCGTTGGGAACGAGGGGTACGTGCAACGTATAATCTGCCATAGAATGTCCTCCCATCGTGCATTCTAAGCTTCGTCAGGTGGCTCCTGCCAAGCTCCTGAGTGAATACTTTGTACCCTCGGTTCAGGTCGGACTTGTCTGACGAAGTCACTTAGGTGGTTTCCCGTCTTTTTTTTGCCACCAGCCCGAAAGACTCATCCGAGAGTTTGGATTGCTTGCCAGTCCGCTGATTTTGGCAGAACTTGATGCCCACAACGTTTCAACCAGATTGTGTAAGGCCTCGTCAGCGTCATCAGAGGGATCCAAGGCAGCGAATCTATTCCCGAGAAGCTGCCGGAACTTCTCGGTGCCCACCATGATTTGGATTGGATTAGGTCGGAGCGTGGATTTCATCAGACGGTTTCTTTCAAGCTTTAGGTTGATATCCAGAGAGCCTCTGAACAATCGGTAATCAATAATCAATAAATATCCTCCACTTCATCATCCGATTATGGCGTGGTCGGTGGGTAGACCTGACTTACTGTTCCCTGAATACCTGTCAACATAGGTACTGGAGATTTCTTGAACGTTGTTAGCAAGGGCATTATTGATGAGGAAACCTACGTCACGCTGGGATGTTTTATCACCCTCGCGAAAGTAGAGAAGATGGTCCGAGTCTAGGGTTACGGTGTCCGCCCCCTCTCTACGGAATTCACTTAACCCCAGAAAATGCCATTTAATGTTCTCTAACTCCACTTCCAACAGCGCTAGGTGATGGTCAAACCTCAAAGTTCGGTGTGACCTCACCCGAGGATTCTTCGCACCCCTGACCACAGGGCTAGCATGGCACCCGTCAACGCCAACACAGCCTGGTGTCGCCGGGCACTTTGAACCTTTTTGTGGGCTATCTATCATTCATTGAGGGTTTGGGCCATGACCCACCACGCTGGTCCAGTGCGTGTTTGTGGGTTGTTTTGTCATTGCCTCGTTTGTTGGTTGGATTTACGAATCAGGAAGCACCGCGGGCAGTTGAGGTTGGCTTGGTATGATATGGTATGGTGAGTGTACTCTTTTTTCCGCACTGAGACTCGGGATGGTCAGCCTAACTCCATCCAGAAGCGCAGAATCTTCCTGGGATTTTCACAGGCTTCGCGGAGTGACCTCGGATGGTCACGGATTTCGTGTTGCTGTGCTGTTACTCCCTCGCATTCCAGGACTACGTGAGTAGCTGATTCCTCGTCACTGAGACACCCCCTGCAGAGAGGGCTTCCTGTTACTCCGATGGTGTGGAGGTGTTTGTTTAGTGGACAGTGTCCTGTGAGTGTTCCCACAAGGACGCGTAGGTCTCTTCTGGTCAGTTTCAGTAGCTTTGGTGATGAAGCCGGAGGTAAGGAAGGCCGCCTTACCTGGCGGCACTCCTGTAGGTGTGTCCATCGTTCGGCATGCGTTGCTCTGGTTTTTTGCTTTATCCATGTTCGGAATTGTGAGAATGCTAGGGGAGGAGTGGACGTGGGCCTCTCATATTCATCTCTTTTAGGTGTCTCTCCTCATATAGTTGTATCTGGTAGTGTTTCTCTTGTATAGGTTTGCTGGGCATTCTGTCACAGGGGGCGGCTTAGAGAGGTTCATAGGCTAAGGCTCTGTTTAAGATCTGAGTGTGAGGGCTTTCTATGCCCCCCAGAATCCAATGTTTTGTAGTCTCAAAGCTGATAAGGTCTCCTCTTGTTGTATAATATAGGTCTAGTGGCGCTATGTCTAGGATTACCCCAGGACAACGCCCGGTGTAGTTCTCATGCAGCCTGTTATCACTGAGCACACCAGTCTTTGGAATCGTTGCAGTTTGGTTATTGAGGTTTATTGTATTGTATAGGTATTTTTGAAAGTAGTAGTGGCTATCACTAGCTACTAGTATACAAAAATACCTAATAAACATATAACCTTTATAAGTATTCCATATTTAGGACTCTAATGACTGGCACTGTGTTTTATTATACGCAGATGGTCGATATCTGGTCTTATAGAGTAGTTCTCGACCACAATAGTTCTTAAAAAAATTGCATATAGCTTATTTCAAATAAAGTGAAATTTAATGAAATATGTTAAATACACAATACTGGATAACGCAATGACTTAATATACAAAATTCTATTACAATATTGTTAAGTTTACATAATCAATAAAGCTAAGGTCGAAATCAGGACGTCATTTAACCTTGTCCGATTCGCGACCACAAGAAATTTCATAACTCAGTATTTTATGGTTTGTTGCTCCGAGCCTGGACGAAATAAGGTTTTTAGATACCTTACGAGCATAAGGTTCAAATTTAATAAAATGTTTGAATAAATTTTAATACAATAATGCATACAAGAAATCACCTTATAGACACGATATGTCCAATTCGCGTCCAACCCGGTCTAAAATGGGACTTTCTTAAAATACCGTGGTACAGTTCTCGTCCACGCAATATTTCAAATTTATTGACAATAATTTAGACAGAATTACACAAATCCATATTTTTTACTCCAAAATGAAGTCAAACTAATAATCATCAACTCTGATATGCATAAAGACAATGTAAAACTTACAGTTGAATTTGCGACACGCTGCTATTTTTCGCGTTGATATAGACACTTTTTGTCTTGTTGACGGCGGACCACAAATTGATTAATTTATTTTACTTAGAATTGCTGGTGCTAGTGATGTGTAGTTAGCTTGTATGCGTAGCTTACACATCCAGGCTGTTGATATAATTTAATGTCTTTGTGTGAGAGTGCAAATAAGGCTATTTTTGACAAAAAGTAACCAGTAGTGCCGCGAAAGGTCGTGAATGGGGCCTGGACGCATAACAGGCGCATCTACCCTACGTTAACACCGCGCGCGACTATTCAGACCAGTTAGTGATCACGTACTAAAACAAAATAATAAAAACATTCGTGAAATTAGGTAAAATTATTTATATCCCTTTATAAAAGCCGAATATTTCTTTGAGTAGCCGCCGCCGACCGAAATCGCGCTGTCATATCTCCTATGAGTTCTAAAGTAATAATCATAAGACTCAAGTTTCCTTTTTTTAAATTTTGTCGGTAAAAATCAAAGACGCGCGCGCGTAAGGCCTTCGGGTAGCCCCGCCGCCCGCGCCCGCGCCACGCCCTTGCGCGCGCCCCGGCGGCGCGCCGACGTGCGGCACGGGCACGCGGCATGGGCCGGGGCCCGTGCCGGGTAGTGCCGTCGCGACGGCACTTCATTGGCTGCTTCCATTGGCTGCACTGCAGTCGACTGCAGGCGACGACGCCTCGCCTGCAGTCGACTGCAGCCAATGGAAGCCGTCGACCGCAGTCGATGCGTGTACAACTTGCAGTCCGTGTCAACTTGTAGTCCGTGTAAATGCCCTAGAACTCCCGAGACGAGACTACAAACTTATCTTTTCGTAAATAACTAGCTGCACCCCGCGGCTTTGCACGCGTTGTTCCTGTGGAAACGTTAAACTCAGACAAAGTTGTCTGAGACGTTAAAAGGTGATTTTTATCCCACGGGACTGATTTATGGAATAAAAAGTAGACTATGTTTGATTCCAGGATTAGAATTATCTGTATGCAAAATTTCAGTCAGATCCGTCCAGTAGTTTTGGCTTGAAGAAGTAACATACATACATACATAGAAACTTTCGCATTTATAATATTAGTGTGATTTGTACCTACCTATACCGTGTCCATTTTGAATGGGGCATAAACGTAAACATACGTTGGCGCGTCCGTATACGCATACGTAATTTACATTACTTGTCGATTTTAGATCCTGCCTTCAATAAAAATTGCTTACAATTATATCTGAAACTCGACGCCAAGCAAGTGAGATTTTGTTATTTGTGTCGTATTTTGTTAACTAACATGCTTCATTCAATATGGATAAACCATACGTACTTTAATTTGCAGCCATGACCTTGAAGTATGCCAATAATTCATTAGAAACTTTAACATTTTAAACCATTGATTAATTAAAAAGGGAAGATGAGGTACTAGTTTCTCAAAAATGGCAACCTCATATTGTGTAAAATTGTGTGCTCCAACCTTAGTCACCGTCTGACCGGCGGCGGCGGCGGCGGCACGGGCGGTCGTGGTTCGCGTGAAATATTGTTGTCTCGGTCTCACTTCGGTCTTAGATACGTCTTTCCGTCTTTGTTCTTCTTTGTATTGCACAGGGCTGCAAATATAACTGTGAGCGTATGTGTTTGCGTGTAGTTCTAACACATGCCAATTTTTGAGGAATCGCTGGGAGAACGTAACCTATCTTCCCTTTTTAATTAATCAATGTTTTAAACATGGACGTAGATAAATTTACGGACGGAATCCTACAGATTCAAAAGTGAAGACAGTTTTTGTTTTTGTTTTGATTTTTCTGTTGATAATAATTTTGTGTCACATCGAAGTAATACGTTGATGAACCAATAAATTTATTTGTGGATGTGATCCCGTGTTTTATGTTGACGAAACGACTGTGGTTTCCGCGACATTTCACGACAAGAAGACAAGAATGCATTTTTCGTTATTTACATTTGTTTACAACGCTGTACATCTGTTGACGTCTAATGCCGTAATGGCTGGCAGTCGATGGACAGACTATGATATCAATGTGTGAGTGTGTTCGTGTACGTACTGAGGGTGGACAGACTATCGAGTGCTTCATTTTATTTCTTAATGAGACTCCGTCCGTGAATTTTGCTAGGTCCATTATTTTAAACACATTTTACTTTGTCTACAATAAGTACTACCTACGTTTGTACATACACACATACCTATAACCTACGTTTGTACGTTTGGGGCATGGCGTGGCGCGGCGCGGCGGGGCGGGCGGGCTAAGCAAAGGCCGCATACGCGCGTGTAAACTCTTTGACTTTTACCGAAAAACCATTTTAGTTAGTATAGTAAAACCATTTTAGTTAGTATAGTAAAAACCATTTTAGTTAGTATAGTACCTAGTACCTACGTGTTCGTTATTCAGTCTGAACAAATGCGCGGTGCATAAACATGGTTAGTATGTTTATGTTTCGTGATTTTCTTTTGTTAATTATTAGTTGGCTAGGCAGATAAGTTTATGTTTGCCGTTTGCCGCAGCGCGTTGGCTAGGCAGATCAGTGTGTGTACCTGTGTACCTATACCTATTAATTATTGGTGTTGTGTGTTTTATTATTGTGAGTTTGTTAGATAATAGTTATCCTTAGAGGAGGCATTTAATAAGGTTAGTGTTTTTTTTTATCATGATTACATTATGTTTAGTGCGAGGGAGTAGGTATGGACAAATGCTTACCTAGGTAGCTATCGATAAACTGCGGGCATCAAGTGAGATGTTTGGTTAACATCTGGGTAGGTAGGGATCCATCTGAGGACTATCGTAGGGCATGTGTTCCTGCCCCCTGCCCCCCAGAATTAACGGAAAGGCATCATCACCATCATCAGCCTATAACTAATCCACAGATGCACATAGGTCGGCCTCCCTAATGAGCGCCATAGCGCTCTGTCTTCAGCTTGATGTATCCAGCATGCAGACGATCTTCTAAAGATTGCAGGCAGCTGCAGTCTTTATCTGATCATCATCCCACCTGGCCGAACGGTCGTCGGCTGTCGACCTTTGCAGTCGGCTGCCGTCACCTGCAGTCGGCTGTTGTCGCCGACTGCTGTTAAAGCGCATCAGGGCGCATCCTTCCGAGCCGCTTCCGCCGGAATCCGTGAGTCTAAAGGATTTGAGTAAAATGCGGCGGCGGTGCGGATATTTGCGCGGGGTTGCCTATGTAGGTACCTACCTATTATTTTATGATGAATGATTCGAAAATGCGATGACTTCGGCGCCTGTGGCCGCAGGGTAGCGCGGACATACCTATGTGTACGAGTGGGTAGGTAGGTACTAATTTAAGGCAAAATGTGAATGTGAATTAAATGTGTTTTACATTTTTAAGTTATCATCAATTATGGGCATGCTTTCAAGGCCATGGCCGCTGATTAAATAGTAGGTTAGGTACCTACCTACTAGGTAATTATTTATGCAAAGATAAGTTTGTAGGTAGGTAGGTACCTTGTTTCGCTCGGGCGGGAGTTTACGTGTCGGGCGGGAGAACAACCACGGATTTCAGCTGTGCTGTTGTGGCTGTGGCCCTACCAAAAAAACACATTAAATTTTATCTAAAATACTCTCGTACACCCCATAGCCTGCGGGTGTCCGAGGGTATTTTAGACATAATTAAATGTGTTTTTTTTTATTTCTAATCAATGATAGGCATGCTCAAGGCCATGGCCGGAAATTTAATCGTAGGTAGGTTAGGTAGTAGTTAGGTCAATTTATGGAATGATAAGTTTGTAGGTAGGTAGGTTAGGTACCTAGTCTCGCACGGGCGCGGGCGGCGGCGCGGCGGCGGGAGTTTTACGTGTCGGGCGGGTGAACGACCGCGGCGGATTACAGCTGTGGACAGCGAGTGCACGTGTACTAGCTTTCGAGTGAGAGGTTGGCAGTGTTTTAAATACATTGCTGATTTTAAATTTGTTTTCTTATCGGTCACCACACCACGCTCGGCTCAAAAAGTGTAACTTGAATTAATATCAAAGAAAAAGCAATACTGCATGAAAAAAATAAAAAAGTAAAATTATAATTGCATAAGTTGATACAAAATGCTATGCAATAGCTTTACCGCGGCAGTCCCCGAGTGCCACACGTCTTTTTTTATTCTGCTTGCTGCACCTTGATTTGACACTATTCTACCCACTTAACATTTCGTATTGTCGATTATTTTCAGTTTTTTCGGAAAACCTCTTTCCTGAGATGATCACTACCGAGGTCGTCACCAAAGGTTTTAATCAAGTGTGTACGTCGACGTCACATAAACATGGCGCCAATATGGCAGCGTTTTTATCACCCGAAAATGATTGTAGTTTTGATTTGTTTTTTTTACCTTGTTAATGCGAAATTCAGTGAGCGTCTTATCATTCCTGGGTTAAATAAAGACCTAAAGAATCGATTAAAATAATAAAAAAAATCGATGCATATACCCTATTATGTAGGTATGTAAAATATGATTTTGTGTATGTCTCTGGTGTGTGTAAATTGAGTAATGCGTGTCTTTTGCGAGCTATAGGTACCTAAGCTTCATCACATATCAAAGAACTAGCAACTCCACTTATCCCAGAACAGGCGACTAAATTCAAAGTTTATAGTAATTCGGTGTCATAACTCATATCCTGCCCCAGAATTGCTCCCTTCCGCGTTATTATTGCATTATTACTGGCGCCTGGCCTGTGTCACTGTTTCACTGCAAGTAGGCTTCCAACCGCTTTGGCTCAGATTATGCTAAGACTTGTTGAAATCGCTACGCTCTACTGAGTTTGGGGCTAGATGAAGAATTAATGAATTGCCCAGCAATAAGTATGTATTTATTTATTTTATTTGATTGACTTCTAAATATCGTGATGCATTTGAGGTGTTATACTTGACTTAGTTACTTTTATGACCGAAAGCCTAAAAAGTAGAAAACGTTAAAATAGTTTTTTCTTCTTAAATTTTTAGATCACCATAACACTTCAAGGGCTCTAAGTTAAGTATTACATATACGTGTGACCAATAAAGAGTCTTATTGGTCCGCCCAATCCAAGTGGTACAACAGCCTACCATCAGCACTGCTACCCAATCTGTGCTGACGCCTCTCAAATTGCGCGTAGATAACACCCCCCGTATTTGTAAGAGGATTTGCATTCCTTATCGCGTGATGTGTTTTTGACGTAAGCCGGATCCGCGTCTATTTTGCGGGTAGAATTTGTTTATTTTGAGGAGATTGAGAGGAGCTGCAATGGGTTGAGTGAATAAGAAGGTTTTTTGATAAAGTGGAATAACGATTTTATCTAATTTTAGTAGCCTGATATTGTGCGGCCATTTTAATGTACACCACGATAATCGGAAGTACTTGAATTATTAGGCTGTACAAATTTGATCACCAATTATTGCGCCGTACAATATTTTGTCGTACATTATTGCCTCTCTTCGAAACGACACAAACCTCAACGCTATCATTTTAAGTAAATCATAACGACCAGGTGGACAGAAAAATCTTCTTTGAAACTTGCTGGTGGCCGCTTTATAAGAGACATAAATAATAAATAGTTGACATGGTATGAACTACAAGATTTATTGCGATGCAATCTAGTTGCAACCAAGTTTCAAGGCTTGCAACGCGATGAAAAGTTTTCAATACTCCATAACGAATCTTCTAAAGTTCAAATACATGAACAATAAATTATTATTAGTATTATTGAACAGGTATTTATCGCGTTTATTTACATTAGTAATCCCACTTATATTATAAACACGAAAGTTTGTAAGCATGTATGTATGTAAACATGTATGTATGTTTCTTGCTCTTTTACGTAAAAACTTTTGGTTTTTTTTTCGCATTTCTACTCGAAGGTAGAGCTTGAGAGCCCTTAGGAGCAAATCATGGTATGGCCGAACTTAACGTGGTTTGTTTAACTTTGCCTAAATCTGTACTCATGAGGAAACATGCGGGGGAAAAATGGTTAAAAAAAATCCTAATTAGCATTTGGAATAACAAAATAAAGTTTAAAAAACAATTCCTTCATAATTTGTGTAATTTTCTTGCAAATAAGAAGAAGAAAAACCTTAATTTATGAGCCTACGCTGTTCCAAAAACGTATGCTCTGTTTCATTCGAAACACGAAATCCTAAGCCTACCTATCCTTTTCACTAAATGGCGCCCTCTAATGAGTATTTCAGTTCTTTCCCTCACAATTTCATTTGTAAAATTGACCATCCCTCTTAATACCTTTACTCTCCGCTCCGCAAACTCAACATTATTCTTTGTTTCCTTCAGGAAACCATAAACAATGCTGTCTTATTCGTGCTCACAAATCAAAAGAGGCTTATTTACCTGTGACTGACTCTTTATTCAATAACTAACTGTATTCTCTGAGTCGTAGAGCTCAAGATGCTGGTTCGATGTTTGCACCTGTCCAAGTTCTTGTTTATTCGTCATACATGTTTGTATGGGTTATTGTTTCATATGATAGGAAATAATGATGTTATGAAAGCTTATGGGAGGAAGGAAAAAGTTGTTATTTTCTGCTGCCAAGCATTTTTCCTAGCAATACTTTACTTTTAATGAGGCAAAATCAACTGTACTGTGATGTTTATTAAAGGAGGTACAAAAGTTTAAGAAAAGAAAAAAAAATGATTTGTGGTACAGAGTTTTAGTTTGTAGTTCATAATCTTTTTTAGCAAAGAAAATTACATTCAAATAATAGAAATAAATAAGAACTGGTATTAAGAATTAGAATTGAGCTCACTGTAGAATGTTCTAAGCAATCTAGAAGTAGCTTAACTGATCCTCATACCTGTCGGAAGCGTCCTTGTGTTTATCTTTAAGTAAAAAATGAAATAATTTAGTAATTACGCATTATTCTTGTAATTTACTCATTAATAAAATGTGCTAGGTACAATGTGAAATTTCCGACACTATGTAAATTGTTTGAAGAACAAATAAATGATAAAAATGGTATACAAAAATATCAATCTATCTTGAATCATTCCATACTGTCCGATCGGGTCAGTTTGTGGTCCCAACGGATTAAGAGGGTGAGGGAATAGAAACAACACCTGCATATTCGCACGCTGCACCTGTGTATACGCACACACACACTTATGCACTATAAATATACCCTGTGCACATGGATAGTCTTCTCTGGGGGGACATGATACCTGTCACTTTAAAAGTATTGAATACAGCCTATTGTACCACAACAACATATGCACACATTTTCAAAAATCTAACATAAACTTTATTCTAAGCAACCCACAATAGCCACAATATAAACACATAAATAAATACAAAACTAACTACAAATAATTTTGTCCCATATTGCATGAAAAGCGGTAAAACAAATCGTTTATTAGTTAGCACGAACTCATCTGCATTCGTCGCATGACACTTCATTAGCGTATATTTTCGTTTCCGAAACAGGCAGTCGCGGAACTGTACGCACTGAGTGATAAAAACGTGTGTTGCACTCTTAAATGATTGACTTTTTGCAACTCTCAAAAGCTTTGCAATTAAATTTTGGGGAAACCTGATCCTACAATTATTATAAACGCGAAGTTTGTAAACATGTCTGTATGAATGTTTGTTGCTCTTTCAGGCAAAAAATAATGAACGGATCGGGCTGATTTTTTTTATACTTACAGGTAGTTCTAGGCCTGTAATAACACATTGGCTACTTTTTATCTCATAAATCAGTTCCCGTGGGATAGTGCGAAGCCAGCCAGACGCAGCTTGTATATTAATAAATACACGGGGATAATATTTAGTTTAAAAGTCAAGGTTGTCACTTATTTAAAAATGTTTTAAAATCGCTGGAACACGTTAATCCACACTCTAACCTATTCTTCGATGTCGCTGTTGAGCTTGAGATTCAGGAGATGTCAGTGCAGATTTCAATTCCCCCACACTATGAAACCGAAACTTCAATTTTTGTTTTCCTTACACTTATACCAAAAACAAACAACAATTTTAGTTAAAAAAAATTGTTTGTTATTAAGAATCGCTGCGCGCGCCAAACCAGTGCGTGCCGAGATCCAGTGTTCATTATCATTTGTATTCCGAGTCGAAAGCGGGCACCTGGAGAGCTGTCATCCCGCGAGATTTATGTTGTTCACTGGAAAAGTGCGCAAAACGCGCTTTTGTATGGTAATGCTCCTTGTCACGCTAGATGCACGGTGTAGGAAGTTTCTTCAGTAGGTTAGAACCTGCTTCTGGTGATAAAAAGTCTTTAGTATATAGAACGTTTGTTAGAAAAATCGAGCATGGAGCTTTATAATTTAAGAAAAAAAAATGTTTTAATTATCTCGACAGGTGGCAGGATGTGAACTAGAAATTAGAGATGTCAATGTTAAATGCAAGGAAAGAAAACTTGTTCAAGTTTCTAGTAAGTCTCTGTTAAATCTGTGAAACCTATTTTATATTCATTGTACCTACTTTTGTGAAATTTACCTACCTAACTATAGTACCTACCGAATAAAAGTACCTATATTTCAGCAAATAAAGTATTGATATAATTTGATTTACATTTTATGCAATTTTCATAAAATACATTTTACATTTACATTTTATGCAATTTTCCTACAGATCAATATTGACGTAGGTTTTCCTGTCATTTGACATTGATATACCCTAATTTCCAGTTGACAGTTACGGGATATTTAGAACTAATTTTCATCTTGATAAAAATGCAAATCGAAAACCGCTCATTGCAATGATATTTTTATTGAATCTAATAAAGCCTTTTGGGTTGTAACGTTTGTAAGACATGTCCACGTTCCAATTTTAAAAACGTAAGAAGAAAAACTAAAACGGAGCAAGGTTTACTCAAAGGAGTTCTTATTGCAAATGATACGTTTACTCGTTTCTTAGGTGAATGATTGTTCTTTGTCATCTTTGTAGAAAAGGGCCAGTTTGAAGCCAATCAAAATATAACAGTATATCACTGTCGTCGAGTTTAGCATGAATTAAAATCAATGTCTGCTATAGGTTTTTAATTTCCTACCAATTTAATCAAGTCATATGTATTTGACTAGAACCCATTGTTTCGCACACCTAAAATCCTAACTCGGTGGATCTTATAGAGTCTAGACTAGAGCAACATAGTAACAAATTGTCAAATAGGGTATCGCAATTTTCTAAACATCTTTACTGAAGGAACGGCAAATCAATCTCTACTGTGCCTAAAGGATTCCGAAGTTTGGAATGCGATGTTTCAAGTTCATTTACATTTTATGTCGTAGCTAATCGAGAATTCGTGTTTGAGTTATCTTTCTTCCAGCCTATTCGAGCATTCTCTCTTCAAGACAAAACGCGATCTAAGAAGCCTTTTGAAGAGGTTTCGGTACGGTTGGAATAAATCTTAGGACACTTTTTCAAAGTTAACATGGAAATTCTTGATTTGAAACCCGCACCATAATGATGATATTGTACTAGCCAAATTTTCGGCCTTGGCGGTCACTTTCAACGAACACTTGATGCACCATTATTAAAGTGCACATGGTGTGCGCAAACACAGGGGTAGAGGTCGATTCAGATATAATCGTGAATGGATCACGCATACCATTTTCGACAGTCATTTGTTATGTAGGTATAGTCAGGGCAGAAACGTTTTAATTACCAGCAAAAAAACAAATGAATATAAACCAATGAGTGCCGAACAGTATGAGTGATATACTCATAATCACATTTATTTATTATTGATTTATAAAAACATGAACTATATCCTAACGGGCACACTCAATGCAATATAGTACCTTAGTCTTAACATATTATTAATATTAGATTATAATTTAGAAAAACAATAAACAAGGTAAATAACCAAATATCATAGATAAACACAGTCAGACATCAGAATAGACCAGCAGGAAACCATTCAAAAATCAATCCCAGCCTATTGGGCTCCCATCCATAATTGATGAATGCAATTCAAATAAGCCTCACCAATGTTTACCGTGCGATCGTCCAGACCTATCGCTCTCAATTAGCTCATTGCAAATAAATACGCCATTAAACAAATTCCGCAAAATGCATTACAAACAGGGTAGCGTACAGATGAGAGAGATTCGATTGCGACCGCGGGATAAAACAGATTTGGTTTAAACGGATTTGGAATGTGTTAGAAAGTTTCATGTTAGGATATGTCAGGTCAGTAAAAGTAAAGTAAAATAAAAAGTAAAAATAGCCTTTATTTCTACCTCTTATTTATCTCGATGTACATTAGGTACATCTGTTTTCAAGTAAGTAGTCGCCATTTTTGGCCTACCTAGGCCTCCCCCAGTTCCTTCCACATTTTCCTATCTCTAACCTTTGTCATCCAGTTACCAGTTACTGGATGATGACGTAACTTATCTTCCCTTTTTAATAAATCAATGGTGCCAACCTCATAAACGTCCTCTGTTGGTAGTCGGTTAAAAATACCATAAACCAATAACATCGATCGCTAACTGTCATGAATACTCCCGCTCTCGCTACTGCCATCACCAAAACCGCACTTTTATATTGGTTTCTCTGTAACGTAATCCGTAAACACTAGATTGATCCAGTGGTAACAAAACCACCTATATCTGTGCATGATAAACTGCAAAACATAAAACAAATATTCATAAACGAGAAACAAGCAATATCCTAGCTGTCTGTTGTATTATCTAGTTGGAATCGGGGCTGGTTGACTGATGCCTGCATACGCCGCCTGATGGATGTGTAGGAACTGGATAGAACCGGAGCTAGCATGGCAAACACCACCGTCATAGGCAAGTCAAAGATAGAAGAATAATCAGACGAGTAATTCAGTAATCTAAGGAACAGAAGAGAGATTGGAATAAAGAAATGAGAAGGATTGACTTCTAAAACAAACGCTTTTGCCGCAGTTGCTTGTAAATTGTCGTAATTTGTGAGACTATTCACAAATTACGACAATTTACAAGCAACTGTTATTTTAATACCGCACACCAAGGACACAATGAAGTTCACCACCAAACGATTAAAATAAACGGACTAATCAGTCCGACTACCAACAACCACAAACTTACGTATGTTCGAAATACAAAGCGCAAATTATAGTAGCCTTTTGAAATAGATAATAACATTCTTACCCTCGAATGCTCAAACGCAACTCAGATTTAAGGGTTGTCTCAAGTCGCGATTTTCTGACAGCTTTCAATAAAAACCTGTCAAAAATTCGTCACTCGAGTGCTAACTCATGAATATTGAGTACTAGCTGCGCCCCGCAGATTCACACGCCTATCCCACGGAAACTGATTTATGGTCTGATGAAAAGTAGCCTTTGTGCTGTTCCAGGCCTAGAACTACCTGTATATGCAAAATTTCAGCCCGATCCGTTCAGTAGTTTTTGCATGAAAGAGTATCAAACATGCATACAGACATGCTTACAAACTTTCGCGTTGATAATATTAGTAGTCTTTGAACTTTGATGTATGTTGACTTTTTTCGCACTTATTACTATAAAATCTTTTGTTTGACGAATTCATATATAGAATTGTAAGCGTTTCAAAACAAACAAAGTTCGTAGTTAACCCACTTACATTCAAAATCAATTTTAGCACTGTTTCGCGCATATGTGAATATATCTGAAAAGGATTTTTCTTTTGACTGTATGAACTACTGACAATAATATAGTGGCAGCATTATCATCATCGTGGAGATTGCTACCAATTACCTACCTCAACCAAACCAAATCAGGCGTAAATAGATAGATAATACTTTATTGCACTCTTAAGTAAGGAATTATTTACAACCAGAAAAGTTAAAACTAAGCAACAATTGGCGGTCTTATCGCTCAAGAGCGATCTCTATCAGACAACCATGGATGGATAGGACCATGATGGGGTATTACACGGGGATATGTGTGCTTCTGTAAGTTTTAAAATAAAGTAGCAATCATCACTATAATCAATTATTCAGTTGCGTCATCATGTACATATCAAGTTATTAGTTATTAGGACGACCTCTGTGGCGCGGTGGGCGAAGGTCTGCCTGCGACGCAGGAGGTTGCGGGTTCGGTTCCCGCCTCGGGAAAAATGTGTGTACGATCTGCAGACATTTGTTCAGGGCGTTCTGGATATTTTTCTATGTATAATAAAAAAAATATCTATCTATGTAGTGTATTGTATTATGTATATCAGTTATCTAGTACCCATAACACAAGCTCTGCTTAGCTTGGGGCTAGATAATGCTGTGTGAATTGTCCAGCATTATCTTATCTTTATCTTTATTAGGATTTGCTTTATAACAGGATCGTTTGTAGGTCTCAGCAATAATAATACAATCTCCAAAGTTAGACCAGTAGTTTTCCAAATAGACAACGCAAGATATCCACCACCACCTCCAGAACTACAAAGGAAAGCAACGAGCTAGGAAGCACCCGAATGCTCATTTATCCGAAAGTGATAAATAGTCCTGTATGAATTTCGCATGGGGTGTAACGCACCTCATGGGGTGTATCGCACCCCTTGGGGTGAAATGGGGTAATGAATTTATTATGAGCAAATCTTTACCTGCGTTCGTAAGTTAAATTTCACCGGAAGTTATAATTGGGTGGAGTTTTTGAACAAACGATTGATTTTGATGAAGTTCTTGGAGTGTAAACATTATTAGGGGTATTATTTGATTCTAAACTTGGGTAAATAAGGGGTTGCTTTGTGAATATTAACGAATTACTTTAACGTACGCAGCTGACAGTGCTCTATTTGAGTATTTACCTTTAAATACCTACTTACAAGAGTCATCTTTCCGAATATTGAGAAGATTTCTAGACAAATAAGAAACCTAAGAAAATTTTCTAATGCTAACCCTAGATAGTAAATGGTTATTTAAATCTTACTTAGGTTCATTACAGGATTCATGCTAGATTATTTTTCCAACAAACTACCTAATGTAACCTTTGTATATAATGATATTGCTCGTACCTGCAATGATGATCCATTATCAGAAGTGGGATGAAATATCAATACTTTACCTTATCTATAGTGGTGTTGTTACACCACTATAGGTAGATAAACTAAAGTATCGATATTCATCTGGTGCCTGTTGGCACCAGAAAAAAAGTCCCACACATCTTAATTGGTAGGTACTTCATTTCTCACCGTTATTTCCGTTATTTTCACCTGACAGTTAATCACCGTGATTTAGCACCCTGCGCCCTTTGAAACAGCAACCATCGTTCATCATAATTAAAATTTATATTCCGCCTTTCTGAGCGTTATTAATTATTATTTAATTGTGATGCAGAGTGGGACGTAATGGAATACCTATTTTTCGTTGGTTTGTATGCAACTATCTCTCATGCAGTTTTGTGGTGCTGGCTTAGAATTTGCACCACCCCATCTCATCCCGTGGGTGTCGTAAGAGGCGACTAAGGGATATCTTATTAGATATACCAGGGCCCTACGACCTATGGATAGGAATTACTTTGTGTTTTTTACTTTTTCACACCTTTTAGCCAACGCATCACTTTTATTGTTATAGGAGGATCCATTATCCCTAGGATCCATTTTCAGTAGACAGCGGGAGTCTTGGACAGTCTTTAACAGCCGCATGAGATATTTAATTTCCTTTGAAAACTGTCAAGAAACCACTTTTATTTTCCACAAAAAACCAACTCTTAGGAGACACGAGAAAAATAAAAAAGGGATAAACACTTACAAGTTTAATATAAATATAAATTCTATCTACATATTGAGCAGCTGAATTTAGTTTAGTTTAGTTATCAAGTAGTGCCAGCGGTGCAATTTCCACGCTTCGAAATAGTATTTCTGGCAAACGTATTTCAATTCAAAACTATTCAGGCGGTACAATAATTGAATTCAATCAAAAACCTACCTTATAACGTATACATATAATGGTCATAGATGTAGTATAGTGTAGTGCAATCAATTATCGATAAACTGTGCGAGTAATAGGGTCACCTTCAAATTGCTGTAGACTGCTGTTCTCTGCGACAGTTATTAAGCAATTTCGTATTGTTTGTGATAGTGATGTCCGAATTAACATCGATAAACTCTAACGATGCTGGAACGAAGCTGAAAGATGGCTGGTCTGAAATAATATCGATATGTTCGACGACCGCGGCCAACGCGGTTTTGTTAATTTAAAAATACCGATTCGATCAGAAAAGTGCATTCAATCTCCGTGTTTTTACATTACGTTTGATAAGGACACATACTTACCTACGTCCACTGCTGAACTTACTTCCTTTAATGAGGAGGGTTTTGTCATAATCACCACGGTTTGCAGGCGCATCGGTGGTAGCAGTAAAGGTGTACGGAAGGAAGCTGCTGCCTTTTCTCTAGTTTCCTAATCGTTTCTGATAAAAATCCTCGGCCTTAACATTTACACAGTCATTTTAGATGCTTAGTTCTTTGTTATAGTACCCATACATCAATGAACATTTGTGTAATAACATGAAAAATACATTTCTAAATTAGAAATCAAATAGGTAAGCTATGACTTAGACTAATAGGAATCATGGGTTGTGGTCTTTTAACGAAGCGGGAACACATCAGCTATTCGATAGTTTTGGACGATTAAATAAAAAGTATCGATACATTTGCCCATCTCTAAGCCAGCAGTTAAGCTACAACTGTGCTCATTAAGCGCGCCAGTGAGTTTTGCCGCGACATGAGCATTCCTTGTTACATGCCAGCCAACACTGAAAAAACGTGTGGGTTAAAAATAAACAAAATACTGTTGAAAATAACCCAGCATGTTTGTCAATATAGCACCTGCAAAGTTTGTAGCTAAAAACAAATAAGTCAACTTTGCTATCATTTCTTGTTAAATATTAACCGTTACAATTGGTTAAAATATTTTAGTATTAATAACACAGTTGCCTACATTAGTAACAACACAGTAAAGTTGGCTGCGTTTAGCTAATTTTACTGGGTAACCTGAGAAATGTCACCACCAAGCTTAGTCGTCACAGTCAACCAACTTACTAAATTACAGCAGGCTCACTCGGCATATAACATCAGTGTTACATTGTTAATAATAATCGGTTAACTCGGTAACTACTGCAATGTTACTCGGTTGTCTCAGCCAATTTATTGGGCTACTACAACCGGTTCACTCGGTAGCTGCTGCAATGGTACTCGGTTTTCTCAGCCAATTTATTGGGTAACTACAACCGTTTAACTCGGTAGCTGCTGCAATGTTACTTGGTTTTCTCAGCCAATTTATTGGGTAACTACAACCGTTTAACTCGGTAGCTGCTGCAATGTTACTCGGTTTTCTCAGCCAATTTATTGTGTTACTACAACCGGTTAACTCGGTAGCTGCTGTAATGTTACTCGGTAAATACAGCTAGGTTATTGGGTAAAATAAAGCAATGTTATTCAGTACACGACGAAACCAATTCAATCGGTACAGCATGGTGCAGACGTCATTATGAACAGAAAATCTTAATTTAAATATCAATAAAATATTGAAAGTACCTACAAGATAAGTACTTTCAAATATCTTATTAATAATTAATTAAAACATTTTTATTCATAATACGGTAAGGTCCATGTAACAATTGAATTGGTTACGTAGTACTGAATAACATTGCTGTAACTGACTAGCTGCAGATACCTGTAGATAATGAACAAGTTTTATTAATAATATTTACTTACTAAATTAGTTAAGAATACTAAGTTACTGAGAGCATTACTATAAAGAGGCTTTAGTGACCGAGTAGCATTACTGTAAAATAACGTAGGGTTATTTGGAAACTGAAAACAATCATAAATAAAATAATACTGATTTATTTTTGACTTACAAAATGATACATAGAGGAGTTTCATATAGTATTACAATGTATTCAAAATTAATAAAGTCTAGGTCAACTATAATTTATCTTAAACAAATCTTAAGTGTCATCATCATCACCAATGATGAAAATTTTGCGTTTTTCTAATAGATAAATCCAATTATTGATTTATAATGTTGAATTTGATAGCAAAATGTCAAAGCCAAATCAATACACACACAGTATTAATACCATAGCTTGGCAATGATATACTGTTCGTACTTGAATTTGAGCCTTGATTGATATATTTTAAAACCTTTTAAATTATTAAAATATTAAATCTCACTATTCACATAATTATGAGTTAAGTTGTAAGTAGTAATAGTATTTTTTCTATAACAGTTATTTTTTACATGTGTGATAAATCCTTCCCTGACTTCAGCTTTCGATATCAGACAGACACAGCCAAAAGTGTAGGGATCAACAACAGGCAGGCAATGTTGGAGCTCTCTTCTGTTGCTGAAACAAAAATATTTTCTTAGCACTGCAGTGTAGTAACAAACAGACAGAGGGACAGGCAACGAAGAGATCCTATGAAGGTTACTTTATTTCTCTGTACGGGACCCTAAAAAAAGCCAAAATAACAGGTATTTTGTATGGCAGCCCTCTTTAATTTCAGCTTTTATTTTATTTTTATTATTTGTTGTTAGAGGCAAGAGAAATACCTTTTACGGTGCATGAGATACAGTCCACTGACAGACAGACAGCGGAGGCTTAGTAATAGGGTCCCGTTTTCACCCTTCAGGTACGGAACCCTAAAAAGTACCTATGCTATTTAGCATTTAGTACACTTTGAAATCTTTATATTTATGATAATTTTATCATAAATATAAAGATTTCAAAGTGTACTTACAATCTTCTAATCTGAGAAGTTCATTTAGTTATGTCGTTGTTGAGAGCACTATTTCTGTTCTTGGCCAGTTTTTTTTTCTATTAAGTGAGGAAAACTCTCAATAATATCTGTATACATGCCAGCATATAACTCTTCACTTCAAAGTCCGTTTTGAGCTGAAAACAAAATCATAATTTTAGTCTAAAAATAATATAACTGTGAGGTACTTTTCCATAAACTAGTATTTACAATTAAAGATTGCAAAGCGAAGCGTGGGGATCATACAGAGAACACAAAGAAGAACACAGAAAGGAAGTGAAATTTATTGAATCCACATCGTATCATTCAGGCTAACCTATGATAAGAACACAATGAAAGTAAAGTAGGTACCGACCTTTAAACATCTCGATGTTAAGACTCGAGATTCCAAGCAAATTTCGGACCTCTTCATCCATAATTTTCCGTATTTGATACTGCACTGCACTTGAATATTTCCTAAAATAACAGTAATATTTCTTTTTCGGCTTTCGGCGGAGCACATAACACCACAAAGAACTTTTGTATAAGAAGGGCGCGAGTCGACGGAGAAATGACGGAGAAAGAGAAAATGAACGGACAATGAACGGAGCCGAGCGGAGCGGTTCTTTTTAAATACGTTTCTCGGCTGTTTTCTACCGAGTAACGTACCCGATTATATTTAAATGACACTAGCCGGTTGCTATTAACTATGGTCATTTGCTAGAACCAACCGATTAAATTTACTTATTTAAAAGGAAATAAGTAACTTGACTCAAATTAAATAAGTTTATCTTATGTATTGATAAATGAGAAGGTGTGTAAAAATCAACCGAAAATTATTCGATTAAAATCAATAAACACTCCGCTTAAAATCAAATGAGTTCAACTTATCTAACTTTAAATAAAAATGTTTCTAAAAATTAACCGAGTGAATTACTTGTTCAAAAACAACAGCTTGCTTATTTAATATTAAATATTTCTCTTTAGTAGTTTCGAATCAAGATCGAAAGTGTTAAAATTAACAAATTATGTTATTTGAAAATTATTATTGATTTATTTGTTTTTAGCCAAGAACAAATAACAATGTTCACAAGTCTACTTTATGCCAAGTTCACTTATAGATTTTTAAATAAGTCTTAGTTAAAAATTACAGATATGATTGTAACCGAGCCAAAAAGGTACTTTGTTAAAATAATATTTTTTCAGTGAAGATGAATGCTGCAGTAAAACTATACCTTTTTGGTAGGTTAGGTATCATCTATTCTACCTTTGGTTTAGTTTTTCCAGTACCTACCGCATCTAAAAAAGAAGAAAACATTATAGTATAACCACAAGGATAAACCATTATATAGGTATTTTTATTATTATTTTATACCTACCTAATCATAGGAAACATATTATGTACGTTACTCTTAGTAGCTAACAAAAATGATATAAAGTTTGGGTTACCGTTTAACAAAAAATAAAATTTAAGAAGACCTAAGAAGTGATAAAAGATGCCCAATAGTTTCGTTTTGTATTGTTTGGCGCTTATCAAGAGAGCTTATGTCCAATGGCTGCTGATAATTTTGGTGACGTATTATTTGGTTCGGTGATTGATGATGTTTGATGAATTTAGTAGAAACTAAAGCACCGAAAAGAGAGTAAAATAACTAACAAAACTAGCCTTCAAAAAATACTCCATTTTCATAATTATCTCGTCACTGGATTAAATCATAAGTGAACACTCACGTGCTCGAGCCAATTAACTAATGAAGTCGTCGGAACGCGTTTTATGACAGCCTCGACGGGAGCTCTCGTTCGGAACGAAACCTATGAAAGTGAATAGGTCGTTTGTTTTAGTGTTTTTAATAAAAACTCTTTGGTTAGCTAACTATTCTTCAAAGAAACAAAACACTAGTTATTTGTGTTTTCCGCTGGGGCACCGCTGCGGTAGTGCAAAACTGGCATCATTGCTGGACATTGATTATCAATCAATGTCCAGCAATGGAACATTGAGGAAAACCGCTAGTCATTGACGACCTCTGTGGCGCGATGGACGAAGGTCCGCCTGCGACGCAGGAGGGTTCGATTCCCGCCTCGAGACGAATGTGTGTACGATCTGCAGATATTTGTTCAGGGCGTTCTGAATGTTTTCTATGTATAATAAAAAATATATCTATCTATGTAGTGTATTGTATTATGTATGTCAGTTATCTAGTACCCATAACACGAGCTCTGCTTAGCTTGGGGCTAGATAATGCTGTGTGATTTGTCCAGCATTATTCATTTCTTTATTTATTTTGTTATTACGAAACCGGTCATCATCGTCATCAACATCCATTTCCAGTCCATTGCTGGTCATGTGAATTCCCTGAAAAGTGTCGTCTTGTTTTGCATTCGGAGGTTTGCCTTATATTTACCACGCTGTATATGCATTTGGTTTGACTGGGGATCAGAGCTGTGTAGTGCTGACTTAGAATTTGCACCGCTCTGACTCCTCCCGTGGGTGTCGTAAGAGGCGGCTAAGGGATATCCACTGGGGGGGTGGGCAGCAGCCCCTGCAGAAAAATTCTACCACCGAACTGCGATCCCCAATCCGCATGCCCAGCGTGGGGATTATAGGCACTACCTCCATAAGATAAACGCCAAAAAGCGCTAATCAGGGGGATGCCTGCGTCCAGTAGTGGACCAAGACAGGCTGTTGAGGTTGAGGTTGCGGGGATCAGAGGTTGGCCAATTATATAGCACTGAGTAGATTTTGAGTGGACTCTTATGTCGCTTGTATAGGATTAGCGTTTCCACGAAAACAAATCAGAAACTTCGATAAAGTCTTTAAGAGTAAGGGCCCAAGTGAGGAACGCTGGTCGTCTAAGTTTCAGCCCGGGGTCAAATTCTAAGTTATAATTCTAGGGTCTTCTTAGGAGACAACCATAGAAAAGAAGATTCATAGAAGCTGGTATTGATCGATCAAGCGTTTATGTCAAAGACGCAAACCAAATTAAAATCTTCCAATGTCTTCAAATCGCTTAGAAATGCACCATTCCCTTCGACATTCAACGAAAACAAGGCGTGTAAAATAAGATAAGAAAACCAAAACTCTTGAACAACCCTTTCAAATTATTTTCACTACGTTTGCGATCATCAAAAACAAAAAGGAACTGACGGAAACCCGGTATTTAAATTTTCAAAATAAGTAGAAATTAATTTAGGGGTCCTTTGTTCTGCTTATAATATTTGGGGTCCGTTGGTCTCCCCTTTAATTAATTGCTCGTAATCATATCAACGGGGTTTTCCTTCAATTTCTTATGGGGCGGCTTGCAGAAAATATTTTCTTAATATAAAATAAATTTTCCGCTTGACTTTTGTTCACATAAGTTATTTTGCAACCATCGAGCAAGCTATTATCTTTTGTAAGGGAAAAATAAATACATTAAATACAATACAATACAATACAATCGATCAAAAATTTCGCCGGCGCGGCCCCCGAAATTTGATCGATGTTTGCAACCTAAAAATCTACGGCGATAAAAACAAGTGTCCTAACTCGTTGATTTTTTCAAAGGTGTATTATTTAAGATCATTTTACCCTTAAAGGCCTTCAAGGGTAAATATCCACATAGCATAAGAAAAATTGCATTTCGAGATCACGTTGGTAACAGAGATTTTTAAAACAAATCATCAACCCATTCACTACGTAAACTTATGATTGTGTTAGATATAGACATCATATTGTATGATATTCGTGTTCTTTAGATAAATAAAAAAACAAATCCTAACAGCCTCAAACAAAAAAACTGGCGTAACCTCACTATAACCTCACAAAAATATTATTAATTTAAAAGTTTATATGTAAAGATGTTTTTGACCTCTTTACGCCAAAACTACTGAACGGATCGGGCTGTTATTTTAGTTGCACACTAGTAATTCTTATCCTTTAATCAATTATTAATAATCAATTAAACGTAATTATTAATCAATTAAAGGAGAAGAATTACTAGTGTGCAACTAAAATAACAGCCCGATCCGTTCAGTATTCGAAATTCGTTTCTGGGCGGCGTTTCTGCGACTTCGCACTCGTTGTTTCCGCGGAAACGTTTTAAAGGGAGTTTTATTGCAGGGAATTTATTTATGGGATAAATGAGTTATGAGATGAAGTAGCCTATGTTTGAACATACGTTTCCGTGGAAACAACGAGTGCGAAGTCGCAGAAACGCCGCCCAGAAACGAATTTCGCATAAATCTGATATACGTACGTGGATAACTCAGTAGGTTCAATTTTAAACAAATCGCTGACTGAATTTATCTCTAACCTATTAAGAGCAGATCACACAGTCAAAGGTCGTTTAAAGTAAAAGCCCCTTTAGTCAAGTGTCAAGCCCTCTCCACGTGCAAATTATAGCAGCATGTGTTAGAGAGCCCTCGTGAGGGTCAGGTTAGCCGGGTTTTTGAAGAGGCTTGCAATTACACCCAGTTAAAGTGGACCCCTGTTAATTAGGATTCGGTTGCGCGTTTTTGTTGAAATCAACGAGTTTTTTTGGCTGGTGAATTGAGTGGTTCAATTTACGCTCCATTTACAGGTAGGTTTAATATAAACATGGTTTTAATCAAATAATTATAGAAAGATGTACCTTGCTGTGTGGTATGCACCAGCCCTATTTTTACCTCCGGGTGTTGTCAGAGGCGACTAAGAGATATCCACTGGGGGCGGCACTCTTATGCAGAAAAGATCTACCACAGAAATGCGATTTCCAAACCGCATGCCCAGCGTGGAGATTATGGTCAGAATCGTTATTCCCGCGTTAAATATTGTTGTCTCGGTCTCACTTTGGTCTTAGGTTCGTCTTTCCGTCTTTGTTCGTCTTTGTCTTGCACAGGAATGGAAATATAACTGTGAGCGTATGTGTTTACGTGTAGCTGTAACACATGCCGTTTTTTGAGTAAGCGCTGAACGTAACCTATCTTCCCTTTTTAATTAATTAATGGAATAAACATTATTAGCATACACATAAAACACGAAGGGAAAGCGAAATCAAAACAAAAAGTTACACTAAGCAATAATAAAGGCTGCATGAAAAAAGTACCTACTTTTAAAAATTAGCTTCGAAATTTGAAATCGTTCTTTCCCTAGTGCACGGCTAAATAGGTCCTTAGTCCTTTCAACAGCAGAATACAAACACTACATTTTTAGGCACGTCCTTCACACAACTAAGCAATTAGTTAAGCTATTTCAATAAATCATAATCTGATATCAAAGTTATTCATCATTTGGCCGTATAACAACCCTAGAAACGCTAACGAGGCTTGCGTCAGCCCTCAAAGGAATAAGGGCTTGGTTTAGAGCTTGTGATAAGGGATTATCTGCTAGACAACCTAATGTAGGTGAAACTTTGTGATCCTTTAAGGTCAGGGTAGATGGCTACTACGGTGAAAGTATTTATTTTGTTCATGGAATATATAGAAACATCAACAGGAAGATTTTAGATAGGTAAAAATTGCTGGCTTAGATTTGTACCACCCCATCTCTTCCCACGGGTGTCGTAAGAGGCGACTAAGGGATATCCACCAGGGGGCCGGAAGCAGCGCCCTCTGCAGAACAATTAAACCACCAAACTGCGATCCCTCAGTAGCATGCCCGGCGTGGGGATTATGGCATTGCCTTCTATGAGATGGATGCCAATGGGGCTCTTGTTAGGAGGAGGCCTGCGTCCAGCAGTGGACCAGTGCATTCTAGTTTGAAGCAACGACATTAAAGTTGGAATTGGAGCGTACGCAGCGTACACGGCGTTGCGGCGTATTAACAATATGTCGATAGTGTGCTTCCATCGCTTTTGGATTTTGCATTGGCAATATACCTATATCGTATCCATTTTGAATGGAGCATAAACGTAAACAAACCGCCCATACTTAACCTAAAATTCACTTTGTTGGCGCGTCCTTTTATACGTCATTTACATTACTTGTCGATTTTAGATCCTCCCTTTGAAAAATTGTTTACAATTATATCTGAAACTCGACGCCAAGCAGGTGAGATTTTGTTATTTGTGTCGTACTTTGTTTACTTCAAAATGGATAAACCATAGGTCTAAACTTTAAACGACAGTCTTTAGACTTTAAAGATTTCAGGTAGATACTGGATGTGGCATGTTGATGGGGCGCTATGGCGTTTATTCGTTGCGGCATATTATGTGTATGTATACTAATATCGGTTTGATAATGATAATGATATTGAATATAGGAATTTCCAAAGCGCTCAAGTTTTATCCACAACAATGTCCTCCCGATATTTTTTCGGATCACGCACACGATACGATTAGCAGTGTACGTTTTCAGTCAAAATTACGGCTGTCAAAATGACGGTTTCAAGAAGCTGGTGCCCTGCCTCTAGTTAGCTTTTATAAGTCGGTTCTTACGACATCAACAGTTTGACCAACTCACACTGCCAAGACTGTCAATGCTAAAATGTTCAGTTCAGTTCAGTTCATTTATTAATTGACACAGTAAACATGTTCTTAGATGGCACTTTTACATTTTTAACTTAAATAATAGCTAATTAATAACTACCTTAGCTTCAGTACCTACCACATCACAAAATATGTTTTTATCAGCCAAAGCTTCGTCAATTGTGTAATAACTCTTATTCAATAGAATTGTTTTAATAATTAAAAATAGTTCAATGTCAGGTTTGTTTCTTAATTGTAAAGGTATTTTATTGCATGTAAGGATCTAAGGCTCGTTTTATGGAACCTTGCTCAGTCATCAGTCTGTGCTTGAGTGACGCTTATGCCATAGAATAGCGTTACTCAATCATAACTCGATGACTGAGGAGGCTTTTATAATACGGGTCCAAATGTTGAATTACAAGCGAATGCTTGCAGTGAAGAATCGCCTTAAGATCCAAGAAAATAACTTTATCTTGTCAGGTTCCTTGTCGTGTATGAACATAAAACAGGACTAATTTCCCACGTCGGGAGACGACAATCTCGTAATTGTGAACATTTTCTACGCGTACCTTCAAACTCAATTTTACCTGCGATCACAGAATATTAACAAGTTTTTTTTTACCGATTCTCTTCGAAGAATGAATGGGAATACTTTGGTGAATTGATTGAAACCTTTTCCATTTTAAAGTACCTAACTGCAAAAGGATGAACTCCAAGGGTGATTGTATCGCTGACTATTATGTAACCTCTCAACCACACACACGGTTGTGTGCGTGGTGTTGTGGACTATGGTTACAGTGACGCCAAATTTCGCAAAATGTCGCCAACTGTGTGGCCCGATATGCGCTGCTAGCACTGCTGGGATTTTGCTAAATATGCAAAAAACTAAATTAATTTTTTGGTGTTTTTATGCAGTATTACTATACAATTAAGGTACAAACTGCTTAAGAAATGTTGTAATTACCATTTTATATACTTTAAATGGTACAAGCAAAAGGAAATAAAGTATAGTACGAGTATTGTAACTGTAACTTCAACCACCTAATTGTTGGATTTACTTTTGGATAGTACTCCAAAATAACTAAAAACTGTACTGGTTACCCCTGTATACCCCTGGCTGTGTTTCCAGTACTGTATACTGGAAACACAGCCAGGGATACTATAATCAAGAATACCAAATTTTTTCATGGATTCCAAAGCACGCAAGTTCAAATTTATTACTAGTTTTCGTGCCCTAAAATCCTTCATCAACCCTACTCTATTTTACTATAATAACTTTCGTACTTTGACGAATTCATTCAAAATGTAAATTAAAGTTATAGATACATGTTAGTTCCGTATGTAGACAGAGTACTTATATACCTTCAATCCATGACACGATGAGATATCCGTGAGAAGTTGACTCTCTTACACAACAGCATCGACAAGCATCGTGCTCCCCACCACACATGCACTAGCCCGCAGTGCGCGCAAGTACGCAGTGCAGGCGCGATGGGAACTGCACTCACCCTGATGAAAAAGCCGCCACACACAGAAACCTCGACCAGGTCGGAGTCTTCGCCCAACAGTGTATGGGTAACTCATATAAATTCGTATGACACAACCCGCACGCCTTCGCCTCCGGCGCGTCAGCGTATATTGAAATGCTTTTTCAGTACATCTCCGCCGAATTCAGTACTTCAACGCCAATACAAAATCACTGACCTCTTTGGTGGCTATAAGTGATGAAACGTATTAACGTATTGGTATTCTTCCAACACAAACTAGTTTCGTAGTTAACATAAATCCATAATGAAGCCCTAATCCATAAAGAATCTACTTGTAATAGAGTTCTTGATTGTATAATAGATAAGAGTCTGCTACCAGCAAGATTTTTTGTGCTCTTGGAGACCTTAACCAGCTATTGACTCTTATATTTTAAAAGAACACGGTTAAAACATAATAGCCGACAGAGTGACGGAGGCTTTGGATTCCTTAGATATTTTCAAGATTAGATCAACTTTGAAGAAACTCGGAAAATTCACGAAAATTTTGTAACTTTTTCAATTTGACGCGGGAACTCTTGCGACTATTTTGTAAGCAATTTGTAAGAACTTGAATAGCGGTAGGTATGGAGAGGTATTTGTAAAGTCACAGAAAAGTGATAAAGAAAGTATTGAATACTTAAGCCAAAAGTTTAAGGAAGCTTTTCAAGGAGCTTTTTAAGAGAAGCGATCAATCTAGCAAAAAGTTGTTATTTTTTTGAGGTTATTTTTAGATATTAAACGGAGTTCAAAACAGAGCAAGGATATACCTAAATAAAACTTGGCTTCATTCTTTGGTGCAAATAACGAATCACAATGACGATATTATTTTATTATATTATTGATAATAAATGTTTATTTCGATAACTTATATAATTGAACGTGGTTAAGCTCTTTTGTACATGACCATAAATAATAATTGAACATTACAGGATTTGGAGTCCCCCTTTATGCAATAATATTTGCTTGTATTAGAGGACTCTCACGCGTGCTTGCAGAAGAAAAAGTAACCGTTATTTTTATCCCGGCTTAGAACTACATCTATGCAAAACTTCAAAAAAACTTCAGCCCGATCAGTTCAATAATTTTGGCATGAAAAGATTACAAACATCTAGCAACTAACGAATAAAGCAAGCATCAAAACTTTTACATCTATAATATTACTGTGATACCAGCCTACCTACAAGATGAATCCTAGGTCATAAATAAAATAAACAACGTGAATGAATAGATACCTTTCTTTTCAAAATTACACGAAACGCTGTACAGACACACCATACAGAAGTGTACGTGACAGTCCCTTACCGCCCAAAGTCCCGATGGGACCAATTAAAGTGAACTAGAGGCCTTCTTCCTTCTAAGGCCATGGTTTGATTGACAGTTTAAGTAAGAGGTCATTATTTGCGAGAAATATTAACGGAGGTAATATTATGATAAGCGTTTTTGATTTAGTTTCGTGGGAAAAATTATTATGGCCAAATAAAAACAATTAATTTTTCTAACACTTACAAAGAGATGTAGGTAACTGATATGTAATTGTATTTAATTCTTTCTGAATCAACTTCTTCCACAAAGACTAGACAAACAATGAGGGCTTTCCAATGCAACACGAAGACTAGACAATTTCCAATGCAATTACAATCATTCTTTTTATTTTGACACTAGATGGCGCTGAACAAAAGTCAAGTGTCATAAAATAAATAACAAAATAATTTTCTGTTTTTACCAATTTTTGACACTTAATTTTTGTCTATGGCAACAATTTCTTTTTTGCAAGGTAGAATTGAAAAGCTGTCATTCTCTCCGTATTCTCTAGTGTGTCCAACACCTTAGTCTAGATAATGAGGGAGCATCTGATTCATTAAGCACTGAAAGACGCCATTTAGACCTCGGATAGCATACAATGTCGGGCTTGTGGGTAGTTACTGAACGATACAGAGATTCTATGGTTAGGATCGTATGATCTTCTATGCATAAGCAAAACTCGACGTAGAATGTTTTTAAACAAACAGCCATACTTAACCTAACTTTCACTCTGTTGCCGTGACTTTTTATTGAAACCCAATTTATATTTGCCGATATGATATGCTTCCTTCAATAAATATTGCTCTTCTCTTCTTCTCTTTTTGAACAGACTAACAACATTCAAAAGTGATAATAATAGTTCTATGAAATCAAAATCATATAAGTACCAAAAATGTAGACTTGACAGGTCATGAATCTGCACCCTTCCTAGGCTAGTAGTAGTTCCAGTACAGTATTTCCAGTACGGGAATGTAATAATAATAATAATAAAAAAAATCTATCTCCCAAAGATAAAGCTATATTTATTAATACAAGGTTATGTTTGCAGGATTGCTAATCAACTACACCACGAGTTTGATCTCGTGGTATAAAACAACAAATATTGTTATATTCCTATTAAATGTTATATTCCCTCTGGTACTTATAATAAATGTTTTCTATGCTCTTTTGTCAAAAGCTTTATTTGCGAATTTCCGCGTAACTACGAACTACGCGGCTTTGACGTTCTTTCTCTATTGTGAATTATATTAGTTTTGTTCTGTTCAACAAAGCTTTGATTTACAAAAGCGTAATTGGCTTAGTAGAGTCACAAGACTTTTACTAGAACTTTTGAAAGGAGTTGAAATCTCTTGTGGAATAACGGCATGAATTCTAGGTATGTCGTGATCAGAGATAGATTTCTTGTTCACCCACTGATCACGTGATCTGACTACACAGTTTTTTTACTCAGTTGGGACGTTATTAAACAGGATCAATTGTGATATTCCCAAATTAACTATACAGCCTAGGTGTATACGACGGTTAATAAATAATATAGGACGGTGGAAATAAATCCGATTTTTAACATTTATGACAAAATAATAACACAAAATTATCTATATTTCTATAGAGACACGTAGATAATAATAGTCTGTAAAACAAGAAAAACATTACAAAGAAACAACTACAAAGAAGACAAATCAAATCACTTCACATCAATGAACGTTATTCGATAAAAAAAATATAAAAGAACCTCTTTGTTGTGCAAGTAGATAATATCTAAGCTTCTGGCACAAAACCAGAGCAATCTAAAGGAAATAGATGCTAGCACCACAATCTAGTGCATACCATCGCATAACCTAGAAAGCCTTAAATATCGCCCCCACACTATCGTTTTTCAGTACAATTGTGGGCGCCAACATCGGCGACTATAACCGTAAACTTTAAATAACCAGTCTGTCGTGAACAGCTGGTGAAACTGATCTACAAATCATTCGATTAAAAGGCGATTAAAATAACTGCCAGATATTTGCGAGTCCAATATAAAAAAAAATAAAAAAAATAATGCTGGACAATTCACACAGCATTATCTAGCCCCAAGTTAAGCAGAGCTTGTGTTATGGGTACTAGATAACTGATTTACATAATACAATACACACTTTCAGGATGCTGATGCGGCTGCCTCGTTTAGCAGCGCATCTGGTATGTTCGCGGTGGTGGCGCGCACGGCTTTTATGCGATTATGCGCAAGCAAGTGGCTTTCCTACTCCAGTGTGCGCGAGCACTAGCAACAGCATCCTGCTGATGATTGTTGCTCGAGCAGACTAGCCTATCCAAAACAGGTGGATGCGGATAATGATGGGCTCCGTCTGAACGTTTTTTTTAATTTTGATGTATAATTTTATACAATAATATTTTATCTGTGTAATGTTAACTGTGTAAATAGCTTTTAATGTTTCATTTCTTGTATAATTCGATTTTTTATAATGTGCAGGTTGTGGTGTTATGGATTATTTTATCTGAAATAAATGAATAATAATAAAAAGTATGACGAGATGGTGTAAAATGGGCGTGGAGATCGCGGCGTAAGTATTGACCCCTCCGTTCCACCACCCATACACAAAAGTATGTACCGGTGTATTGGTAATAGTAATGGTAATGGTAATGGACGTATGACGGACGATGTGTCTGGACGGAGTTAGGCTGGCTATGCTAGCGTATCGCATAAAGGACCAACTAAGAGTCCAAATGCGGAGATATAGAGAGTATATCTAGAACTCCTATCTCCGCAGTTGGTCCTTCATGCGTTACGCTGGCATAGCCAGCCTAACTCCGTCCAGAAGCGCAGAATCTTCCTGGGGTCTTCACAGCCTTCGCAGAGTGACCCTGGCAAGTTGAGGATTTCTGTTTGTTGTGCTGCTACTGCCGTGCCGGTGTATTGTGTAGTTTCCTTGTTACTCAGATATGTTGTCCTAGCCACTGTGACCTACCGGTTTTATTTGACTTCCTTTAGTGCCTGAGTGTGCTTTTATAGCCTGTCTCGTGCTGCGTCTCTAAAGTACATTGTAGGTCGGAAACTCAGAGGATAATTTTCTAGAATTGGTTTTATTGCAGTCTTTACTAGGTTTTTTACTGTTGGAACAGTTTTTGTTTTCTCCGTGTCGGTTATGTTTGGAATAAAACATTTTTTACAACCACTACAAAAATATTCGGTTTTGTTTTGACAACGCTTTCTTTTATTTTCGGTTCGCAAATACAGTGAAAACAAAATGAAAAGAGCACTTTCAATTGGTTTGAGTGCATGAAGAGCGAACTGAAATCTCTTTGAGCTGGTGAATTAGATTATTTATTTTCATACTCTTTGTATAAAACCTGTTTTATAAATGTTGCCCTTGTCACGCTATCACAGTTTCACACTTTGCACAGAGAGAGGTTATTCGAGATGGTATAATTTAAAAATAAAAAATAATAATAATAATAATAATAATAATGCTGGACAAATCACACAGCATTATCTACCCCCAAGCTAAGCAGAGCTTGTGTATGGGTACTAGATAACTAATATACATAATACAATACACTACATAGATAGATATTTTTTATTATACATAGAAAAACATCCAGAACGCCCTGAACAAATGTCTGCAGATCTTACACACATTTGTCCCGAGGCGGGAATCGAACCCGCAACCTCCTGCGTCGCAGGCAGACCTTCGCCCACCGCGCCACAGAGGTCGTCGGGTCGGTCGTCGTCGTCGGTACAGTTTTAATGGTATCTTTAGTTGCACACAGGGGTTAAACTTAGGGCTTATTTCAGCTTTCTTCTTTGAAAGGAATCTTCAAGGGAGAATTCTGGCCAACTATCTTTTCTATTCCGGGGGATGTTCATGGTGAATTTTTGATATTTATTATTTAATTTTAAATTTTCTGGAGAAAACTGGTATAAGCAGAGCCTAACCTGTTTCTTCTGTTATAGGCATGGCACTGACGCATGACTAAAAGAGGAATACCAATCGGATTCTTCTTGAATGATTAAATCATCAGTCGGTAGATGAAGATGAATTTAATTGAAAGTTACAGGTGATTATTGAACATGAGATGGAGAGAGAAAGATTACACCGCTATGATTTGTAATCGATCTAGCGCTAAGATTTAATCTACCTACAATATGATGATGTTGGTCCTCCACCTAACCTCTCCCCGGTCATGTCGGTCTATCGGCCCATCGAATTATGACAGTGAGGGAATAGACAGTGCACCTGTGTTTACGCACAGACTTGTGCTGATCTGCACATCTGACTAGTCTAGAAGAGATTGGCCTTCGCCGCGGTCGAAATTCGGCTAGAAACATCATCATCATGATGAGGTAGAAAATAAAATACAGAATAATTTGCAACTCAAAACCACACAAGTCAGAGTCAAATAAGTTTTTTAACTCTAACAAACTATTCGTTTTAAGTTCTTTTTGTCTTAAATTGTATGTGTTTGAGTTACAAATAAACGTTTCTATATCTATATATCTATATGTATCTATAAGCCCTATGTACTGGAAGCTCTATGGATTTCTTATATCTACCCCTAACAGCTTTTATTGAAAAGCATTATTAAAGATGCACCCCCGTCCCAAAGAGGCTTTTATGGAATTACCCGCAAGGCAACACAGATACCTTGTTACTGACTACTAAGCAAGGGGAGCTGAGTGTATGTATAATAGCTATGTTTTTCTGAAAAAAAAAACAGTTTTTTTCGCATTCCATGGAGTTTTGATACAATCAATAATCTAATTTTTTGTGTAATTTGTAAACTCAATGTTAAGTTTTCCTGGTTAATAACTGAATAAAAATAATCTGATATGATTTTTTTCTTTTATGATGTTATATTATCAAATCAAAGTCAAAGTCAAATCGTTTATTTCTTTAGACTTACAAAATAAGTACTTAGACAAGTCAAATTCTTACAGTCAATTTATATACCTTACATGAAACATATTTTATGATAAGTTTATTTTTATGCAAACTCAATTTTTTTGGAGCGCGGTGGAATCAATGTAATAAAATTAAAATTTATGAAAACTATGGGATTTGGAGTGGGGTGGAACTACCCATTTTAACGGGGGTTAACGATGAAGAATTTATAACCGTCGTAAAGAGGAGGTCAAAAGTTTAAATTATGATGCTTATCAGTCACATTACTTATAAAATGTCAGAAATATTAAATTGTGATTGATATGAATCAGTTAAACTACCTGTAGATTGTTTACGTTACCAACTGGTATTGCTATGGATCAGTTTTTTTTAATTACCGTATTGTAATAGTTTATTATTATTACTTAAGTATTTATTTTTACTTTCCGTATATTCATGATGAAAAGCAGAGGGGGTGAAAGTAACTATCAACCCTTTGGTAACAACGTACTATTATGTACCTATAAAAGTAGAACGAGTTTGGAACCTAGCTAGACTAACTGTCGAGATAAAAGAATGTTCCAGCTAGATATAATAGAAGGTTCTATTCTCCACAGGGCACAGGTTGCATGTCCACAAATCATAGCACCTTGGGCTTGCATGTCCATGAATCAAACGCCGTGTTCCTTTGTTTCGTTATCTGGGGCCGCGCAACTTTGAAGTACCTACCTATACATGTACTACCTACCTATACCTGTACATACCTATCTACGGTCAACGACTTGTGTCTTTACTGTGAAGTCGTGAGGTACCTACCAAAGTTTATGATCATTGTCCGCGATAAATTGTAGTTTTTTGCCACACGAATAGAATTTTCTAGATAGAACTCTGTAGGGGTCTTTAGAAACCTATTTTTCTTGATAATGGTAGATATCTAACAGGCAAGTAAGTAGTTTTCGTTAATGGTGCAATAAATAAAATGGATTTTCAAATCAATAGAAAAAGAATTGCCGAATGATTCAACATATTTTTGGTGCAGCTCGGAGATAAAGCAAGTATCAAGAAATTTTGTTACAGGGTGCCTTGTGGACGAAAGAAAACCAATGAATTTTGAGGCACAATGATATCCCTCGCTCTTTACACTTTACATTATGTTCTTTACACACCTACCTATGTATAAAGTTTTTTAAACTTACGCGATCAGAACACATTATTTATAAAATATTCACGGGTATTTATCGCGTTTATTTACCAGTTGAAACGTCGGGAAAAATAAGTAAATAAACGCGATAAATACCCGTGAATATTTATAAATACCTATGTATATCCTTTATTTAGTTGTGTGTGGCTATTAATAAATTCTTAGACCTTATTTATTTAAAGAATACACCTGTGTTTGCGTGCACACTTGTGCACTATAATATGTCCTGTGTACTTAACCAGTCTTTGTTGACACTGACCGTCGCTCGCCATATTCTGGCTAGAAAGGCTCTACATATGCCGACAAACGGAAAATAAATAGTCGAGTTTTAGGGAATAGCTACGCACAAAAAGTCTAGGAAATACACAACAAAATTTGATTTCATGTCTGCGATTTTATCAGATATGTCCATATAATCCCTGGAAACACGACTACTACGTCACCGTTCGACCACACACGATATTATGCAAAATGAAGCATACATTCCTGCACAAAAAGCATACAATATTAATACTGCATTCCGATCCTCAGTAGACAAGTCTGTATGCATGCAGAATGCCGCTGACGGAGTAAAAATAGCAAAGCAGTACAGCAACTACAGTAATTTTCATCATTTCAGATTTAAGAGAAAATTCAGCCTTATTTTGTGCACTGAAAAGAGAATATTATACATTTTTGTTATTGAATTGTAAACAGGAAGAACTTCATAATGCCTCTATTATTTCTATATCTTATAGATAATTTGACGATTCATTTTCAATTTATAAAATTCAAAAAAAAAATTGAGTTTTTTTTGTAAGAATATTGCGGAAGCTTCAAAGTAATTTCTAATCATATCTCAAATTTTGCTAGGAAACCACTGCAGTAAATGTAAATGGTAATATTGTTGTACTGTTTCTACGCTACTTCGCTTTATGGGAACAAGACAACTTGCAATGAATGCAAATGTCGCTCGAAGGGAGCCAGAAATTACTCTTTATATTATGCATAATGCTTTGTGGTAGACTAATAAGTATGGAAATTTAGCCGAAAATAAACCTTGAGAACAGAAATTCTGGATGCAACAAAAGGCTCTCTGCGAAAATTTGCTTATGGTGCTGACAAGATGTAGAGCAATATCTTTGTTCTAACATTCTGTAAGGTTTAAGTCTAGTGTTCACAGTCTTGGGCCACCTTCTACAGCGAAAATAAGTCGAAGTTGGTCTTTCTGTTTCAAAAAATCTGAGCAACTGGTAAGTATCAGCAGCGCATCAGCATTGCCATACAGGGCAATGCCACCAGCGTCTTGGGGACGCTTCCGTCTGGTATTGACAGTGACTTCAGTTGAGCTACCTGTAGATTGCTGCAATAGTCTGCAGCTAGCTCAATTGTTTCGAATGTAAATACTAGTTCTAATTTATTTCTATTATTTGATTGTTATTTTCTCGTTGTTGCTATTTATACAAAAAAAGACGTGTGGCACTCGGGGACTGCCGCGGTAAAGCTATTGCAATGCCATCTAGAGGCGAGTTGCTGAACTAAAGAGACAAACGTCATATTTTAAAAAGTCATTAAAAGTTCTACTATTCATCGATAGATGGCAAAACTAAAAAGTATCACCGCTGTTCCGGTCGGAGTAGGGGTTTTTTTTGTTACGGAATTTCTGGATTCGGTCCCCGCGCTCAAGGCCCGCGATAGAAGCTATGCAATAGCTTAAAAATATAATAAGTACTTCGATGTCAAATAACCAAATTCGAAATGCCGACTGCCTCGTTGGTCTAGCGGTCAGCATGTTCAACCGCTGATTATGAGGTCCTGGGTTCAAATCCCGGATCGAGCCAATCGTTGTTATTGGGGTTTTTCTAGCAAGAAATGCACAGTAGCAGCCCGGAGTCAGGAGATTGGAGGTGTTACACCCTCGGAAAGCACGTTAAGCTGTTGGTCCTGCGCCTAACCTCTCCCCGGTTGTGTTGGTCTCCCATCCCATTGGATAATGAGAGTGAGGGATTAGAGAGTGTTTGCGCGCACACTTGTGCACTATAATTTATGTCCTGCGCACCTGGCTCATCTTCGTTGAGACTGGCCGCCATGGCCCAAACTCGGCTAGGAGGGCATTATTATTAACCAATCCAAATGGTTTATTTCCTTCTTATCAAAAGATGTTTTGTATTCCTGGAAAAAAAATAGTTAAAAGTAAAGAGCATGCATTATTTATTTACTTTTAAGTTTCTAGTACCTACTCGTACTACTCGAAAGTTATTACTTTCTGTTAAATTATTATTAGGTAAAAATACTTTTCTTCGATATTCGAGATAGACGGTAACGTCCAATTAAATAAAAGCCGCTGTACAAGTGGCATAGAAACCAGTAACAACAAATCTCCATTACCTTAATGAACATGGCTACATCCACCCCTGAAATCAGTAAATATCCACAGCACAATACATTTTTCACGACACACGAGCACGGGATAAAACCATGTGTCCCTAATTTTGTACGGAAGAACTGCCTTCATTTAGGGGCATTGTGTCTGTCGGATTATGCCCCTCTTGCCCCACCCCTTAGCCCCCTTGGAGCTCTTGTAATGAGAGGAATTATGAGTTTTTGTGTGTGAATTACTTATGAGCTGTGGGGACGTTTTTAATGACTGCTTTGCTGTTGAGGGTTTTTTGATCCTCGCTTTATAATGTCTGAAGTTTTCGGAGGTAGGTATATTGGAATATAAGATTTAGGTACATTGGAATGTTTAAATCAACTCGTTTGTAACAATAACGACAAGAAAGAACAAAAAATTATTTGATATCTATGATCTACGAAATCTAATAGAAGATTTAATTTCCGGTATGTCAAAAATTACGAAGCTAGGGTAGGCACCGGTTCGGTATTTAAGTTGTTTGGCTAATCATTTTTCAAACTAACTCATTCGAACTTAATTTTAAATTAGTTAACTTCAGTTCTACCACACAATTATTAGTTCTTCTGACCTTTTCCCCAACTTTCCTGAAATCCAGCTAATTCAGTTAATTTCGTAAAGTTCTTGGACTCTATTTATCTATTTAGAACCTTGAGATACTTCTGTTTGTAAAGTTTAATTCCTTTTTTAAAGAACTAACCACCATTCTCTGACCGTGTCCATTAAAAACCATAACTTATACTATTTTAGTGAAATTTTTGAGGACATCCTTCCATCATATAGGAAGGATGTTAGAACCTTGCTTTTTTAAAGTTATGTACACTTTTTGTCAAGAAAATAGTCTATTTGGATATGGATCCCCCATTTTTCCATGTCAAATTAATTCTAAACCACCGATCTACATCGCGTTTACAAGGTAAGCATGTACAAGCATGTACCTATATGAAACAAGCTCGAATATAATAAATTCAGCAAAGGGTGCCCCCGTAAAACCAAACTGCGGTCACCAACATCTATAAAGCTTTCAAGTAAATGTTTACGCTTGGCTGCGCCAGTTTCCGAACTTTCGGTTCTTTAAATAAAATGGCCCTACGAGGGTACGGCTGCTCTGGCCAGGAACGGGGTCAATGGCGTTTTTATTACGTTTTGGAAGTCGTTACGGTTGCAATAGTTGTTTTGTTTTATGTGCGTTTCCGCTTTAGGTTGATCGCGGTTATAAGAATTGATGGGTTTGGTTGAGGTGTTTTCGTTTTATGAACTTACATGTTTGATAGAGTCATCTATCACAGAGAATTAAAACGAACGTGATCATTAGTTTCTTCAAGTACAAGATAGTTTTTAGAAGTTATTCCAGTTTTCCCCCTGTAAGCCCTCCTAAGGGGAAAACTTGAATAACTCGTTTTTGGGGTAGAACTCAACCAAATAAAGAAACTCATAAAGCATAAATACCTCACCCATTGAAAAAAAACCAACCGGCTGCAACAAAAAGCAGCAACATTCTCCAACATAATTAATATAAAACTCAAACATTTATTTCATAAGGCTCGCTGAAAATATAAACGAAATGTTCGCAAAAAAGGCAGCGTACCCCCTTCTAAGCCTTACCAAAGATATCAAAGGCCTACAAAGAGCAGCCAAACTTTGTCTGTCAACCGTTTTGTTGAGGCACAATAAAAACTCCCCCCAAGGCGAGGTTTGTCGGATTTTTATTATGAAAAATGACCGTCTACTTTATTTACTACGAAACATTGATTTTGAGCTGGTGAAACAGGGTGAAACATAGCGAAAGACTGTTGATTTGATCAAATAAGTTGCTTTGGTAACAAAAAAATACAATAAAAGAACAAAAAAATGATAGAAGTACAATTGAAACAGTTGAGCTGCAGATTGTCGTAGACAATCTAGAAGTAGGTAAAGTGATCCTTGACAAAAGCACCCCCTGTATTGCCCCGCTATAAGTCAGTTCTGACTGATGCACTGAGCCACATACGCTTTTGGAATTGAAACCAAGTATTATTGTCGGCAGGAAATTGGAACTAATTAATAGAATACATTTTTATAACTACCTATTTGAACACTATTAAATGTAACAACGTCCATCGCCAGCTTGCGACGCACAGCTCTTATCTCCGCTTCTCAACCTCAACTTCAATAGCCTGTATTGGTCCACTGCTGGAGGCAGGTCACCCATTGATAAGCGCCTTGTTGGCGTTTATCTAATGTGGGGTAATGCCCATAATCTCTATACTGGGCATAGAGGTTGGGGATCGCAGTTCGGTGGTAGAATTGCTCTGAATCGGGCGCTGCTGCCTGCCCCCGGTGGATATACCTTAGTCGCCTCTTACGACACCCACTCCGCTCCTAATCTCTGCTTCTATCGCGCTATAAATATGATACACCGTGCGGTGGTATCTACTGAAGCCTATCTACTGAGCGTCGGTCGGTTGTTTAAAACTAAAACAAACATAATCCTGTCTCGTTTTTGCTTTAATTGAGTCCAACCCTTACTGCGACAGCTGCGATCACCAATCTGCCTGCCAAGCGTGATTATGGTGGTTTGAAAAGTCAAAAATCAACTATTAATATATGTTATTTCTTTAGTTTAAATAAATAAATAATGTGGGACAAATCACATAGCATTATCTAGCCCCAAGCTAAGCAGAGCTTGTGTTATGGGTACTAGATAACTGATATACATAATACAATTCACTACATAGTTATATTTTTTTTATTATACATAGAATACAACCAGAACGTACAAACATTTGTCCCGAGGCAGGAATCGAACCGAAGTATATCTAGTGAACGTTTCTTGAACGAGAAAATAGGCTACGGTTGTACAACTACCTTATGGGGGTGGGTATGTATTTTGTATTCACCGACCACAGGCATCGTTAAATAATATGAAGATGTAAACTTTGTAATTTCTATTCAGAATCCACAATCCGCACCTTGTAGCAAACAACAAGCATAAAAGCTATTTCCATTGTCTCTCTGTAACACATGTTGCAGACAAAGAAGAAACACTTGACTTTACCTACAAACTCAGGAAGTATCAAAAGCTACAGAGGGGCTAGTGTAAGTTTGCAGAAAAAGTAATAGAAGAAATTGTCAAAGTTTTACTGCCAAAATGCAACAAATCATTCGAAAACTGTAGTCGAATTCTTAAGAAACGATTAGATCGCTAAAATTATTAATATTTATTATATATATATTAAATTATTTCTGATTGTATCCGGTATACCGCGAAGGGGCGCTGGCTGCTAAGCGCTGAATGTAAATGTACACGAGGAAATGAAAACGAACTTGACGACTTCAACGATTCTTTAAGCGACTCGCATAGTAAATTGTAAATTATGTTAAAGGTTCGTCAGTTGATTTTTAATAGAGAGGCGCAATACCAGTGAGTATTCCATTGCAACACAATAAATGGGTGGGTACATACGGTGATCTTAATTTAAGCTCACCTAAACACTAAGACCTGATTGTTCTCGTATGAATGCAATAAATACTGAATACTGAAAACTTTTTAGTTTTTCTAACCAAAAAACTCATCCTAACCCCGCAGTGTAATTAAACGCAAACTAATTTTGCTCCAGTTTTGCCATAAAAGTTCAGAAATAAAATCTCACTTGGATTACAACAAAGATTGGAACCAACAAAGTTGACAAGAACCGAGAACTTACTCATTTTCTTTCATGCAAAATTACATTTGGGAAGTCCTCTGGATCTGAAGTGGAAATTTTTAGGGTCGAGATCACATTGAACGAAGGAATATTAAAAAAGTTTGCGGTGAACTTGGCTTGTCTTTTTGGTAAGCACACACTACAGAGTCGTGACGGGCGTTTTTTTATGTCAGTGTAGGATTTCTGTAATTTTTACTATTAAAACTATCGTAGTTTGACGAATTAATTATGGATGTAAGCGGGTTAACTACGAACCTTATTTGTGTTGAAAGAACACCAACATTTCATCCTCTAACGGTTCTAGATACGCGCGAACGCGGTGGGAGTGCGCTTGTAAATGCTGCAGGGCGTGTGAGTCATCTACTGTGTCGGGTGTTGGTGTCCTCTGGGTACATACGGAACTAACTGTATCTACACCCAGCTCTAAACCTATACGGCTACTCGATTTCCCATAAGGTGAGTAGTTAACCCGCTTTCATGAGGTTAAATACATTTATTTCTCATAAAAAATATTTACATTCACTTACATTAGAACCAAACATATATTCCAGAATATTTTCTAAAGGGCTATATTTTCTAAAGTAATTAAGTAATTACTGATAAAATTAACTAACAAAAAAGTTGTGGGTAGACGTAAGTATGTCCACGGGAGAGGATCCGTAACGAATTCCTGTAAGTAATTTGATAGACGACTAGACCGCCATAATATCATAGTGTTAACTGTGCTGTGTGTGCTTGAAATACGTATCTAAGACCGAAGTGAGACCGAGACAACAATATTTTACGCGAATCACGACCGCCCGTGCCGCCGGACAGAGGGTGACTGAGGTGGGAGCACACAATTTTACACAATTTGAGGTTGCCACTTTCATTAAACCAGTACCACATCTTCCCTTTTTAATAAATCAATAGGCAGTAATGATCGAATAATTTGATACCGCAATTCAACCGTGTAATTGCAGAATGAGGTTACAATACTTCCAATTTAAAGCACCGCACTTGAAACGAATAAGTAACAAAAAAAACTCGCGTTTTTTTATCATAGTGCGTAGCTGGGTCGACTTGTGAAGCTACTGAGGCCTATTCTGGGTCCCGGGTTGGGTTTTTATTTAGTTTTCTCCAGTTTGGTTCGTGGCCTTTGAGAGGATGGAAAGTGCTTCCGCTCTTTTTTAGGATTTCTCAAATATCAGTGAAAACACTATTGAAAGGCCTCGTAGGATCTAAGTAAGTAAAATATCTATGTATGGTACTTACCTATGTTCTTATTAGTAGTTGATTGTTAATAAGTTTAAAGTATTATTCCACCAATGTTTTTTTACCATGTCTTGTGTGAATAAATATTACTAAATAACCGAGTTGAAATAAAATATCTACGACGAGTGTAGTGTTTTTTGTTTAATTCTTGATTTGTAATTTATTTTCATCTCGATCTTGTCTGATGAAAAAATGTGTTTCAACTGCCTACGCAGAAAAAAAATGTCATGTTTAAATTATTTCCGGAACAGATAATATCTGATGTTGCAAGAAAGTAAGTAAACAATGGCCGTACAAAATGTTCGACGAGTTGTCTGAACAATACCGAACTGATAATAAAAATATTTGGCAACATATTTTCATATGCCCACTCATAAAACATGAAATAATGTAGGTTCTACCACTGAAGAATGTTTTTATTCACATAAGTGGGATTTTGTAAGGTTTATTGGCTCATTATTTTGTCCTTTTCTTTTCTTTTTTTTACCGACTTTAAAAAAGGAGGTTTTATCTTCGGCTGTATGTTGTTTTTATTGTATGTTTGTGAATTTTTCGTCAATTATGGACATATTTTGAAAATTATTTCGCTATTGTATTGAAAATAATAAAGAGGTGAATGAAAAAAAAATTACACCACCACAAAACAGAAAAAAATATGACATTTAAAGAATTTAAAGTCGGTTTTGGATCAAAAAATAGAAATAAGACTTATTACGGTTCAATAAGAAACTTATCATCAGTAACTAAACGAAGTAAAAGACAATAAAATCTTACTAATATTATAAACGCGAAAGTTTATAAACATGTCTGTATGTACGTTTGTTGCTCTTTCACTAAAAACTACTGAACGGATCGGGCTGAAATTTCGCATACAGGTAGTTCTAGGCCTGGAATAACACATGGCTTCTTTTTATCCCATAAATCATTTCCCGTGGGTTAGGTGTGCGAAGCCGCTGGGCGTAGCTAGTATAGAATAAAGTAAAAGTGCCTTCAGTAAACTATTCTAACTCAAATTCTAATTTCAAGTCGACTTAAACTTCTTTCTTATAATTTCAAGACAAGAAAGGGTATTTTAAAAGAATAGGTCATCTGCTGAAGACCTACTTTCATTTCTGTCCCAATTCGAAGCCTTCAAAAAACTGTGAATTCCCTACATTTTCCAGCAGATTTAACCTAAAAGCCCGAATTCCGTGATTACTATAAAAGAAGTTGGCAAATAAATCAGGGGCTGCGTCTAATTTATCGCGAATACGGAGCACCGCGGAAATCTTACAAATTGATGGATTCCACAAATTCCGAGCTGGCAACCCAAGAGTGGTATTCAGGGAAAGACAGGGGACCATTGATAAGGTTTGAACTGTGGGTATAGTGTAGGTACGTCACTAGGTAAGGTTTATTCTCGGTCTATCGTGTAGGTAGAATAATAATCATAATAATAATAATAATAATGCTGGACAATTCACACAGCATTATCTAGCCCCAAGTTAAGCAGAGCTTGTGTTATGGGTACTAGATAACTGATATACATAATACAATACATTACATAGATAGATATTTTTTATTATACATAGAAAAACACCCAGAACGCCCTGAACAAATGTCTGCAGATCGTACACACATTTGTCCCGAGGCGGGAATTGAACCCGCAACCTCCTGCGTCGCAGGCAGACCTTCGCCCACCGCGCCACAGAGGTCGTCGAGAATAATTGTTAACAAGTTTGATTTTTTGATAATGTTAAGTTTGAAATTTGATATTGGTGGTGTTAGCAATAGCTTGAACTGTATTTAATGGTGTTTAAAGATTTTGGCCTTAAAATAAAAAGAAAGAAAGAAAATATTTAATTTTACCGATTAATATCGATGTGGACAGACTTACAGTCTAGGCCGGTACTAATATCTAAAATTAAATTAGGCTACCACAATATTTTTTTTTAGAAATCGACGAAGGACGCATATTTATTATTAGAAGTAGGTATAGGTATAGATAAACACGATAATTACCCGTGAGGTAAGTCGACGACTGCCGTCGCCAACAGCCGTCAATTTATTTCAGACGTGATATAATAATAATAATATTTATTTCTATAACAATTTTACAACTACGAGTAGTAATTCTATAGATGATACTCGTATAAGAGCCCTAAGAAACAAAAGCCTATGGCTGATTTGTAACTTATCGTCGGTTTTTACTCTGCGTTTAAAACCATTGAAGCAGGATTTTAAATGAGGTTTTCCTTCAGCACATTACTTTAGATGACGTGTTCGATGTGACTCTATAAATCTACTGATTCTGTTATTCTGTAACTCTTTATTGTACACACAAATAATACATAGTATGATATATATTTACAAAGGCGAGCTTAACCCTGATAAAGAGTTTTCTTCCAGCAAAACCTTAGAGTTATAGGAGAGACGATGGAATAGGTGGAGGAAGTGTAAAAATTGCGAATAGAATATAATATACATCCATAATAATGCTTCTAATAAAAAAAATTACAAGATTTAAATAAACCTAATCAATCCCTTTATAAATAAATACACATTTATAATATAATATACACTGCTTAGATTACAATGATAAAATAAACTGAAGTAGGTTAATTTGATTTAGTTTCACCTATTTTCTGATATTTGTCACATTTCAGACCACAAGCGATTTCTTCGTTCGTGAAAATCTTAAGGCGCGCAATTCTATTAACCAAGCGTTTGACTACAACAATGGTTTGGTAGCTGAATCATGTGGTGGAATCCTTAGCATAGAGGAACTCCAGATAGTGTGGGCGGTGATAGTTGCACGGAGAGATTGAAAGAATAGTTTCTTACTTATCTATTTTGACGGCATCTGTAAACGGCCGTTTTTCCATTAACCGGCAACGGCGCCGGGGCGGGGCCGGGCCGGTGCTGGCGAAGCAAAAATGTATGAAAATGTATGGCTCGTATTTTCACCTACCGGCGGCGCATTGCCGGCGACAGCCCGGCACAACTTCATGTGTATATTGTATATGAATTGCACTCACAGACGCACACGTGAACAATCGTTATCGAAACCGGCTCAGTTGAAAAACGAAGCCCCGGGTCGTACCTACCCTCGCCGGTCCGGTGCCGGGCCGGTTAGTAGCCAGCCAATTTCAGCTAAGGTTAAAGAAGGATGGCAATACCCGCCCCTGCACGAATAAAAACAAACAAGGGCTGTGCAGACATGTAATAACTAATGACGGATAAATAATTTTTTTAAAGATTTTTCTAACCATCATTTACATTTTTAGCTGTTGGGAGTCAAAATATATTTTTATTATTATTTTGTGCGACAAAGAAACGCTAGGTAGCCGACATAAAGCTTAGAACGTGACTTCTTTTGTGACTGTCAATGTCATCGTAAATCAAGTAACACAAATTGAAACAACGACATTGATGTCTATTCAGATGTCGCCAAAACTAAACTACACTAATTTGACAGTTCTAAAAATGTCGCTGTCCCTGTCATATCGATAAAAATAATAAGGATGGCATCATTTTTAGTCCTGTCAGATTAGTTTAGTCTAGTTTTGGCAACATCTGAATAGACACCATTGTCTCCTGGCGAGTAGATAGATTTGTTGTCTACCTACTTTTTTTCGACGAAAATCTTACAAATTGTTACCACGGCATTCTCCTGGATAAATTGATTAGATTACGTTACGATTGGACTGACTGAAGATCTTAAGATGTCTTTGCGATGTATTTAACTGTCGGCTTCGGGTATCTCGTTTTAGAAGGCATTCTTTGGCGGATGAAAATGCAGCCTAACAGTCATGTAACCTAAAATAACATTTTTCTCCCAACTTGTAAAAGGTTTATTCTATTGATTTCTGAATCCTTTAGGTACGTATTGTTTATTTTATAAGGCCAGGGTGATGCTCGTCGCCAAAAAAGTTGGGTCAGCAGATGTATGGAACCTTGCCATCCTTCTTTATTAAGTAATTTAAATACCAACCGTGTCATTCTGTGACGATGTCTATTGCAGAATTGGACTACATGCCATTTGCACTTAGAAAAATATTAATTATTCTTCAAGCTAATGTCTAGCAAAAGTAAGGGCGATATCGTCTTCTTACAAGATATAATATTGCGGTGACTCTGGAGCTGCTGTCTTCCATATTATCACAGAAGAAATGTATTTTATTGACAAATACAAAGTCACATAGTGTGAGAAACTGTGCAAACTAGTTGTGGCTCAGAACTCTGTCCGGCGTTTATTTTCATTACCCTTAAGACTATTAATATAAAAGACCGCTTGTGCCTTTTCCTAGACAAAATTTCTCTTCTACTTTTCAACGAGTTCACTTTTCCGGTTTAGCCGTTGAGGGTGGAAATTTATATATTTTAAACATTTAAACTTTTGTAATATATAAAAGATATTAATAAACCGAGGTTTTCTCCCCTCCATGCCGCAATCCAATATAGTGTTATATCGTATAATATCAACGAAACAGATTGAAAGAATATCTTTCATTCCATACAAACAGCTGTGATTATAGTAAGATGGGCTGGCTGTTTTTTTTTACACCTTATCTGTTGAAGAGATAGGTAATAATAAAGTCGAAGAAAGAAAAGACATAAAAAGGTTTCTTTGTATCCCTGAAAAACGGGTGAGCAGTACAATATTTTTTCTATGGCGTGCATCAAGTAAAATAGGATCTTCTGGTGCAATATTTCAAAAATCCTCATTTAACTTTGCCTTTTCTAGACTCCATGAACGCTTTGACGCCATCAATCCTTTTCACGGTCATGGCGACACTTTAAGAAATAGGATTTAGATTTATTATCATTGGAAAGACACTTTCGGCGGCAGGTGCGAAAATGGTGGACCGAGATTGATGAAGGTCTCTTTCACGATCCGATCGAGTTATAAATTATTTTCAATCTCAGTTCTGATGGAAACTTTATTTTAATACTGGAGTGGGATTATCACCGTCTGCTGTATTTTATACTAGCAGCGCCTCACGGTTTCACCCACGTTGTTCCCCCGGAATTCTCACGGGAACGGTACCTACCGTTCCCGTGAGAATTCCGGGATAAAATATAGCCTATGTCACTCCCTGAAAAGATTTTTTTTTAATCGGTCTAGTAGATTCGGAGCTTATTTAATACAAACAAACAAACAATCAAATCTTTGTCTGTATAATATTAGTAAGTATAGATATTTCAGATATTTTTTTAATTTTCATCGATAAATATTATTCGAATTCTAATTCCTGGCCCATACGTTTACATTACAAGCATTAAAAAAAGTATTTTTCATCCCACCTCATCTCCGAAAGAGTATTTTTAATCTTCAATATCAGAGTGGAAAAGCCGTTTTTATTCTCTAGAGGATAAAGTAAATTGAATTTAGAACATCGTGTGCACTAAGTTTGTGAATTAAAAAAAAACATAAAACCTATTTACTGCTACCTCTATGGTGCCGAATATATCATACAACTTTTTTTTAATTTGTTAAAAACTCAGACTCGGAACCTACTTAGTGTTCTTTTTTCAATTTGCTTTGTACGCGGTTCTTTACGCGGCATTTTTTCATTTAAATAACTGTAGCAACGTTACTTTAAAATTTTCTTAATTATACCTTAGTATTATTTTGTTATAATTTAAAGATTATTCTGTAATACTTACCTGTCATAATGTAGTAATTAATACCTAAACTGAAATAAAAGTGTACCTATCTTGTGATTGTAAACGTTTTTTTTTGCATTTAGTCATTTCCTCGCTGAGGTGGAATGAAAAGTTACGTGTTGCACTCGAGTGCAAAGATTTTTCACCTCGTGCTCTTTTGATTCCCTCGCTAACGCTCAGGATTCTAATTTAGAATCACTCGCTGAACTCGTGATTCAATTTTAGAGTCCTTCGCTTGCTCGGTCATCAAAATTGAACAAGCGGTTAAAAAGCAACTTTGCACTAGCGTTGCGCAAAATGTGTCATTGAAAAGAAATGAATGAAGTATATCTTTTTGCTCAACGAAGTAGTCCACTCATTTAGTTCACTACTTCATTTATGGAAATAAAGCATTTTTGAGTTTGAGTTTGAGTTCAGACAGGCTTATCAACAATGAAATGAAAACAAAACTATAAATGACTAGCTGCGCCCCGTGGCTTCGCACGCGTTGTTCTTATGGAAACGTTTAAAGGTGATTTCTATCCCACGGGAACTGATTTATGCCTTCATAGAAAAACAACAATCCTTCATGAAATAATACTTTAACGTCATAGCAGAAAGTACATAATTCAGGCGTGTACGACCCGCCCGACCCGGCAGTGATCGGGCAGGCGGCGGGCGGCGATGATAGACGAATGTATACGATACGATACGAGTGATGCGATGGATGTGTGTGAGTGAGAGAGTGCGCTCTACGCTGAGCGCCAAGATAAGTTCGTGCAAAGAAGGATTTCGAAAGATTGAACTAAATGAAGTAGAGATTAGTCATTCAAATATGACTAATGAATGAAAGACAAGTTTATTTTGCGATGCGAAGTGAAGTAGTTCATTTCCTTCAATCGTTCGCGAACTACACAAGTCTACTTTGCACTCTTGTATAACAAATAACTATTATTTTATGTAATTTAACGACTTTGAGAAAGAAGCAAAAGAAGGAGAGTGATAGAAATAGGTCCCTTCTTATATATGTGGTATTTTTATAAGAATAAAAAGAAAAAAACATTGATTTTATACCTACCTACGTAGACCCCCTTTAAGAGGAACTTCAAGGGGGAAAACTGGAATAACCTGAGACTTTAACACCTACCATGAGTTGTCACAGTGAAATCGCCTACAGTAGTTACGTAAATACGAATATAGTCCACAGCGCCCAACTATCCGCGAAGCGCTTTAGAAGTTTCCATACATTTTTTAACTGCAGTCGCTATCGAGTATAGATTGTCAAAACTCATGGTAGCCACACAGAGTAGATTTATGTTGATATACCAACTCATCCGAAATATATGTTTCTACCGTAAGTTACTCAGACCAGAACAGACAAGTCACTTAGTTCCAGCACTGATACATTTTAGATAGAAGATTTACTCTCTTTACAGTAGTAGGAAACCTAGGTAGGAGATTACGGTTTAATACACCAAAAAACCTCTATACCAGTCCACTTTGACGCAGACCTCCTCCATATCTCCTTCCTTATCGGCTTTCATTATAATACCTAGTTAGGTAGCTTCAATCTTGGTAGATATTAAAATCTATATCGTATCCATTTTGAATGGAGCATAAACATAAACAAACTGCCCTAAAATTCACTTTGTTGGCGCGTCTTTTTATACGTAATTTACATTACTTGTCGATTTAAGATCCTCCCTTCAATAAAAATTGCTTACAATTATATCTGAAACTCGACGCCAAGCAAGTGAGATTTTGTTATTTGTGTCATACTTTGTTTACTAACATGCTTCATTCAAAATGGATTAACCATAGAGCCATATCGATGGTAAGTTTACTCTCATTTCATGCCCAAAGTTTTTGGAGTAAACAACTAGATCACTCAGCATTTCGTGTATTTTTCTTTGCCTACAAAACAATAAATAAACTTCAAAGCAAGCTGCCAGCCGCATATCAAAGGAATAATGCCGATATGACAAAGAGACAATGCAACTTGAATAAGAATCGCCTGTTTACAGTTTATGGGCACCCCGCGTGTCTAATGCAAAGAGTATTGGTATAGTTTCAAATTGAATTCACTGAGACATATATGAAATGGAGTAAAATATCAAATAATATATCTTAGGGTATCATGGATTTGGCTCTCGAGTTAAATGCAATTATGGATCGAACTATAAAACCGGTTATGTGCACTTCTCTCCTCTACCATGAGACAGTACCTGGTACCGGCTTAGAATTTGCACTACCAACCCCGAACTCATTCAACGGGTGTCGTAAGAGACGACTCAGAAATATCCACCAAGGGGCGGGCAGCAGCGCCTTCTATAGAACAATTATACCACTGAACGGTGACTACTAGCCCGCATGCCCAGCTAGGGGATTATGGGCATTATGATGAAAGCCGATAAGGTTTTATCTGAAGGAGGTCTGCGTAAAATCGGACTGGTATAGAAGTATTGTGGTGTATAAAACCGCAATCTCTTACCAAAGATGTGCTATGGCATTGCATGGTTGGTGGAAGGGTGCGTTTTCTTTTGATAAACAGCAGGAGCGGACTTTTCTTAAATGCAATAGATCTCTTACGCTTTGAAAGCTGTCAAAAATCCGCTGCAGCTACTTCTTCTTGTCAATCTCACCAATACTAAATGTGTGCAGCACTGATGATAAAATTTCACACATTGATTCCCAAACTAGATAAAGATAAATTCATTCATTTTACCAAAAACACAAGAAAATAAAGATAAATAAATAAAGAAGTAGAACTTAAACATATAAAATATCTAACAATTGCATTAATACATGGATAACAATAGGTCCCTATACTCACTATTTGCAGTAATCGCTACAAACAGACATGACTTTATCGGTCGCAATTGATTTGATAGTTTGCAATCAAATAACATTTGCATGAATATTTTCTCAGTGGCTCAAACCTTAGCACATACATAAAGATAAACAAACGAGCTTTACTTAGACTTTTGCATAGGTGTTTTGTTTTATTTATAACAGTTCTGTTTACTCTTCACAAAGGCAAACTTCAACAAAAGGTCTAGTTTAATTATAAAATAATCAAAACTTCTGAGTAACATTTTAATCAATAGGTCGCTGTCACTCTTGAAAATACTTTGAAAGTCGTTTGCAATGTACGATGTCTCTGAACAGTGCTATAAAAGCCTTACTCTGTTCTAAGTTATAATTACGCACAGTACTTTGTCGTCTCGAATGATGTTGAAGGTGAAAGAGGAGACCAAAGCATGGTTTACACTGTGACGTAACTGGGACATTATCTACCTATATAAATAAATTTAATCTGTTGGGTCGCCTTCAAGTGTCTGCTTCTATGGTTCCACGCTAGTCGTTTTAGGATCTGGATAAGTTAATCTATCGCTATTTGCTTCCATAATTTGTCCAAACATTATAGTCATTTACAACGGCATTTGTACCATGGTTTGAGTTTTGAGCTTTCCATTCACATTTTAATCTATAACATCAGTACATTCTACAATAGAGTTATCGATTGAGTCGTCGTCGCCTGGATTCCCATGGCGCGGATTGTCTCGTCGCCACTCTCTGCGGGTTTGACGGTTCGTTTACTTACCAAGCCATGCTGTTGTCACGAGTGTGAGGCTGCCTTTATCCTTTATTACACCTTTAGTATCTCGAATTTTTAAGGTTCCCTTCTCTTGTGCAAACACGACAAATAAAATAAAATAAATCTAATAATTAGGACCCGTTTACAAACGTGATTTTTTGCCTGTTTTAATGTTTCTAGTTGTCGTTGTCAAGTCTATTTTGTATGGTAAGGAACCCTTCGGGTGATAGTTGATTTTCACTTGGCTGGTTTTATTATGTTTCGCCATCATCTAGATCGAAATTGCCCCCTGTTGGCGTACGTACAGAGGAGGATCAAGGAGTACTACAATAGGCCTCCTGGATAAAGATAAAAAGATAAAAATTTGTTTATTTTACCCAATAGTTACATGACAAAAAGAGTGGTACAATACATAAATTAATAGGTCATAGTAAAACGAATAATTAAATCTAACAATAGGTACATTGGGTAAAAAGGGACCCTAGCTCAGCATTTTGCAGTATAAAGCATTTGCCCTATACTGCGCTGGTTTTTAGTTAGGGTCCCTATGAGTGACGACAATACAATATAGGTACAGCTACATACCATAGACAAAATATAATACATATAGGATAATTAATACAAACAAAAAACATCACAAGGAAAAATAACACAAACACAGCGATTACTATATAAAATAAAAACTTTCGCTAAAATGGGACAAGGCAGAAACAAAATGAAAAAAAACAAAAATTACGGCATCCATTCAACCAACTGACTTGAATCGGCCGCGCGCAATGGATAACCTCATCTGTCTTGTGTGTCATTATTATACCCATGATTTTAAACCTAAGTACTAGGAGTTTGTTTCTGTTCTTACTAACTACTCAATTTCTAACAAGACAAAGGGGGTTAACCAGGATTCCTATCATATGGCTCCTGGATAAGCTCCTCTGTCTTGTGTCTCATATTGTACCCATGATTTTACACTTACTAGGAGTTTGTTTCTGTTGTTACTTACTACTCATTTTCAAACTTATCAACGCCATGCTTTTCAACAGTGTAAGTCTGCCTTTATAATTTACTAGCAGCGCCCGCGGTTTCACGTGGGAATTCCGGAATAAAATATAGCCTATATCACTCCCTGAAAAGTAAGCTTTTTAATCATGATAGATTTTTTTAATCGGTCTAGTAGTTTCGGAGCCTATTCCATACAAACAAACAATTAAGCAATCAATCATCTCTTCTCTTTAGAATATCAGTATTGATATAGATTTGGTACCTTATCTACCCGTTTTCATACAGTACCTATCTACGTCACTTCTGTTCTTCTGTAAAGTTATTCGTCAACAATGTTATGTTTCACAATTAGCTTTTCACTTACTAACGAGAAATTGCCAGACATTATTGTGTTAAGGTCCTTAATTAATGACTGATAGAACTTCTCCTAAATTTTCTGTGGTACTTATTGAATAGGTCTACATAAGGGTCAAAATACGAGCAACCTCAACAGTCTTTATTGGTCCACTGCTGGTCCCTGGCCTACCCTGATTAATGCCGTATTGGCTTGTTATCTCATAGAAGGTAATCCCATAATCCCCACGCTGGGTTTGCGGGTTAGCGATCACGGTGATAAAATTATTCTATAGGGGCGCTCCTGCCCGCCCCCAATGTCTTCACTTTAGTCGTCCCTTACAAGAGAGACTAAAATATAAATAGATAAAAAAATATTAATTGCAAACTTATTTAGAGAAATTATACAGCAAAACACGCATAAAGGTGGAGTAATTAGGCAGATGAACATTGAGATTCGGCGACGAGTTCAGTATGAGCCATGTATGAGCGCATTTATTTCGCTTCATGTTCGAATTTTGTTAAATATTCAATAACATTTCGATATAAAAAACCGATTGAGTCAGCAAATACACCCTTATTAGCTTCAAACGCGCATTACTTATCCATCGAGCCGCGAATGCACGTAACGAACGAATATTCGCGTAAACCTATTTTATATGTGATCGTAAATTCAAACAAACGAGGCGAAAGCCAATTTCCCTCGCTTATTTGTCGCGTGTGACTGGTGGGCTTTACGTGAGGGGGTATTAGCAACTCGAAAGAAAATTATGTCGGTTGTAGCAGCACGAATGAGATCTTCGTCACGGTAAACATTCATTGTGACTTTTTCTGTCTCTGCTCATGCCGTTTTTATATAAAACAATTTTACCAGAGAGGTATAACTTTTTTCATTCTGTCGGTTGTCTATTCAGATGGCGTCAAAACTAACTAAACTAATTTGACAGGACTAAAAATAACGCCGACCTTCATCAACTTCTTCTTTCCGGCCCTTGTGCGGGCACGGAGGGAGGCCTCGAGGTTTGGCCTCTTTACCCCAGCTTCAGCTCGATGGGTGACGACCCCTCGGTCCTTGGGTTGAGGCAAAAAAGCTCTTTTTTTGCCTATCTAAATTGTTTTTTTTTTGGCTGCATAAATATTTATCATATCATTTTTTTTTTTAAGTAAAAAAAAAAAAAAAAACGCCAACCTATTATTTTGATCGTTATGACAGAGACAGCGACATTTTTAGTCCTGTCAAATTAGTTTAGTCGAGATTTGGAAGCATCTAAATCGACACCTGTGTCGCGATACAATACAACTGTAACAAACAGGCCAAGTTTGTTGCGCTGGTAGCTTTGACCTTCTAACCATCTTGTCAAAGGCTTAATGGGCATGACAGCTACGCCACACACTTGCATTTCGCCATTACTCTTTCACACTCGCGTTTCGTCATTTGCCAACCTATATTAGTCCACTACTGGATATAGACGCCACCTAATAAGCTCAATAGCACCCTGATTTCAGTCGCATCCAATAACCACATGCAGTTTGTTGCAGGTGATCCCTCCCACCTGCCTGGCAAATGAGAATTTTGACGACACCTCCATAAGAATATTCTGTAATGAAGTTTGCTTGGTATTTGGGAAAATAGAAATGTATTTTCCTTATCTGCTAATCCTCGTCATTGAGAGACGTCTTATTATTTTGTAATTTAATTTTTACTATGTAATATGCTTCCCGTGTGATTGGTGTAGCGCGTAGCGCTGCGTTTAGCTCCCTGGCACCGCTGAAAACCAGCGCTGCTATGATACAATAATGCCATAGCAGCATTATGCTGAGCCGGTGACTTTTTTGTATTAGACATAATTTAATTTTAGTTGTAATTATGTTATGCTAATTTATCCATGTCACACAAATAAAGATTTTCTATTTCTATTTCTATTTCTTACAATAGGTATGTACCTACACTACAATTCCAAGCCTAGAGGATTTGCACCACTCTTACATTTGTAGCAACCTATTAAACCTTTTCACGCTCGGACCATATAGGCACCTACCCAGTAGATGTATAAAGACGTACGGAACCCGTTTAACCTTCAGATTGGGTACGTGCCTCGCGTTTTATGACACGGCACAATTTATCGCAGGACGTGGTCGTCGCACATTACCCACCGTGTAATCTAAGAATCCACAGATATAAACTAGTCTGAACTGATGGACCGGGACATAAAGATTCCTTTGTGTTTGTATCAGATGCTCGTTACAGCAGATTCTATAATATCTTCTTAGATACTTATAAACACGTAAGGAAACTTCTTCTTATTCTTGTTGTAGTGTGGAAAGACCTCCCATTCGATGAACGAACGCTTTTTTACCTAATTGTCGCAAGAAGTTGATGAATGGAGGCGGCTCAGAGCAGCTATTGGCATCATTTGCTGACGATAAAGGAAACTTACGGCCATGGTAGTCGAGGTCGATCGACTTGTACATTTTGACCCGTGGATGTCTTAAGTAAGAGTAAAGCCGATTAAGGGGTCCTACCAGAAGAAGCAAATCCACCTTGTTTAAGGTTTATTATGGTCAGCACTGGACGTAGGTGTGAGTGCTGATGAGGATGGGAGGAAACTTAGGCTCGTATTATGAAATGCTCAGTCATCAACCTATGCTTGAGTGAAACTTGTGTAGGTATAGTTTTGAGCCAATACTAATTTTAAAACAATGCTTGAGAACTGATGTCAAAATCTACACTCACTCATGTAACCCTCAAATAACGATGTTTTTTACCACGTTATTACGTATTATGTAAGGTTACCAAGCATTACCTGAGTAATTGCCTATTTTAGAACGATTTCTAATCTTAAAATCACTGCCTAGTGATTCTTTGAACTCTTCTTTACTCAAGTGTGGTCTGTCCCACGCGAGTGCTGAATGATTACTCTTTCCTAGAGAGTACGTAGAGACCCCTTACGAAGTCACGATTTAAACGCAAGGGTTTATGAGTGTGCTTTTTCTTGATTACTGTCAAAATTATATTCTCGGTGTCCACTGAAAATCCAGCCAAAGGATGTCCATCTATGCGTGATCGATTCTATCCAAAACTTTACCACAACAGCCACGCCGCTATCGATCAAAAAATGTAATTGTCACAATAAGGCTGCCACCCCACTGCTGCGTATGAAGAAGCTACGCACTTCTGTTTAGATTTGTCTTTAATTTGCAGTAAAACGTATGCTACATAACGTGTAATGTCCAATCCACGTTCTCTCTCACACATATACGAGATTAATAACGTCATTGCTAACGAGTGCTCAAATATGGCACCCACGTACCTATAATTCGCCAATAGATGTCAGGAAGAGTGAATTGATTACGATAAAGTTGATGGAAGTTTATTAATATACGAATAAAGTGACATTTTCTAAAAATTTAACCTACATAGTTTATCATATTATTACGTTTCAAATAGGATTTTTTTTAAATCTATCGTAATATTTGTAGTATCTATTATATGCTATTTTTGATATCTCTGTAATAGTTTTATATTATATAGTTTAGGATGAGATGCGAAAATAGAGTTTGGTGGCCAAAAAGTGCAACTTCATATCTCTGCCTAAGCTTTAAAAAAGGAATCTATTACAGAGGCATTAATAAATAACTTCATAGATACCACAAACTGTACCATAGTTTAACGTAATAATACTCGTAAGATGAAATAGTAGGGAGTGCAACTTTCACTGGTGTATGCGCCTTAAAGGTATAAAATAATACCCTCTAACAAATAATAGGTAGAAAACATATCCCTCTGGATTTCCAATCACTTACTAAATTCCGAAGCCAAACACGCAGCCCGTCATTCATAATTTCAAAAAGTCACCACGTCCGCCCATAAACGCGTATCGCTCCCCGACTAACATGGCTTTCCACTTTCCAACTCGTAAATGCGTCTTTTGTTAACACGCCTAATGTGGCGGATAGCTTTAAATATGATACCATTCTATCCCACATAGATACGTATAGATACTACTTCAGAGCGGAATATCGTATAGAACCATTGTAGAATTAAATTCCACCACTAAAAGCCCAAAAAGTAGTTTGGTAAAAATGTAGAACAAAATCCCCAGCATAATTAGAAAAGAAAAAACTACATATATTTCTGTAAAAAGCTGAAAAACCTGCTTGCTGTAAAATGCTATTACTCAGTTGACGAATTCCTATTCGATAATTTACTGCATAATATAAAATTAGATCAATGACCTCGATATTTTTTTGCTCTACAAGCACCTCTATAGACACTGTACCAAATTATATGGAAAAAGGAGACGTCGTCACGATTACGTCTCGTTACTAAAGTCAAATAGACTTGCCTCTCAGACAGTGGTTATCATTATAAAAATAGCAGAGCATTATTGCTGTTTTCTAGTGTATAGTTGTTCCGTATCATTTTTCGCGAAATATTAACGTGCTACAGTATTATTAGTAGAACGCAATTTTTTCTATGTAAGTATAATACAAAAATAATGTATCTAATGCATTAAGTAGATAAATACATTTCAGTTATCTAGAGGCATTGCACAAGCTCTGCTTACTTTGGGGCTAAATGATGCTGTGTGGATGGTCCTGCACTATATAATAATGTAATTATATTTATTTTTATAATGTGGTCACGTGGACTTTATCTGATCCATCCAGCGTCACATTAACGGGGCGATAAAATATTCAGCATTAAAACCATAAAAGCCCATTATAGCACCATAAAAATGCCCCTGTTTTTGCTCATAACTTTACGTTTAACTTGTAAAAGAGATGTTATGATGCGGGGGTGCTTGTTATTATGATGCAAGGAACCGAAAATGTATATAACTATGGTTTATCCATTTTGAATGAAGCATGTTAGTAAACAAAATACGACACAAATAACAAATCTCACTTGCTTGGCGTCGAGTTTCAGATATAATTGTAAGCAATTTTATATCTAAAATCGACAAGTAATGCAAATTACGTATAAAAGGACGCGCAAACAAAGTGAATTTTAGGTTAAGTATGGGCGGTTTGTTTACGTTTATGCTTCATTCAAAATGGACACGGTATAGTGGCAATGTGCTGTGTGGTGCTGGCTTAGAATTTGCACCACCTCAACTCTTCCCTCGGAGGTCGTAAGAGGCGACTTAGTTATATCCGTTGAGAGCAGGCAGCAGTGCCCCCGAAATGCGCTAGCAAACAATCCTACTGCTACCAAACTGCGATCCCCAACCCGCATACTCAGCGTGGGGAATATATTCAGATCAGGGGAAGGCCTGCGTTCAGCATTGGACCAATAATTCCATTCAGCGCCGTTGCAGCTTCGGCTTGTAGCGGCATAATGCTGAGACAGGGACCCTTTTGGCTCCATAACACTCTTTTAAAATGTTCCTGCTCTTTTTACTTTAAATACCTATGTTTTTTACTATCTTTTGTCTAATTATATTTAATTTTTCTCTTATTTTTCTTTATTGACTGTATACCTGTATAATTTCTAAATAATGTGTCGTGTTATGTGTGTGTTATGTAATTGTTCCAAATAAATGTATTTTCTTTCTTCTTCTTTCTAATAAAGCCTGTTGAGGTTGAGGTTGAGGTTGGCTATGTCTCGTAGGTTTTAGCTAAATCATAATAATGTTTAAACACTTCCTGATGTCTGATGTGTGTAGTTTCTACCACAAGCATCCGGTAGATCTTCGCGTGTCCGGAAAGGATCTGATCCGAAACTATCTAGCTTACTATACCTACAATCACGTCGCAATTTCAGACAAAGAATCGGACAAGTACCTAGCCAGCGGCAATCAGAGCTAATAGCTAGGACGATTTTTTTAACTACAGCCTCGACCAATATCAAATTTGACGAATATTAGACTTTACCAATGCACGTGCGGTCGTTCGGTTGGGATTTAATAGAAATAATAATAATAAATAATGTTCTTTACGGATGTAAGCGGGTTAACTACGAACCTTATTTGTGTTGGAAGAATTAATTATAATAAAGTAAATAATGTTGGACGATTCACACAGCATTATCCAGCCCTAAGCTAAGCAGAGCTTGTGTTATGCAAGCAATATTTAAAAGGGGAATGTAAAAGGCGCTTTTAGATGGATAGGTACATAATACAATACCAAGAACATCAACTAATACCTTATTGCTTTTTAGTGTGTAATCACATGGTAAGAACTTTTGTGAACAAACACACAATTCACTGATTCCAAATGACAAAGACAAGTTTATGAGCTCACAAACTTCGTTTGGCAACAACAAGGTGCAGTCTCACTACGGAAAGGGTCGACGATTTAAACCTTTGCATAAGACATGAATATTGTTATTTTTATATGCTACATACTAATATTTTACAATAGATTTGTAATAGTATTTAACCTTGCAAGCCTTGCACCTGCTTTATGTGCGCTAAGCAATCCGACTTTTAAAAACGACACGTTCACCAACAATTTTTGTAAGTCGTATCGTACGGTGGTGATGTAATTATTCATAGGTATAATCATTTTGCGATCCATCTAATTCGATAAATAACGACCCAGAATCTTAACCCTCATCTGACTCAAAGTGAACGATTGAAGGCTAATCAGATCGGCACTTATCCATCCAATAATGAAGGGCATCAATCTTTGACCAATCTAGAATCGAGGGATAAAGTTCAAATGGCCGTTATTTGAACTTTATCTGATCCGATTTTCATGACTGACTAAACAAAAACTGCAGTTGAAATCAATGAAAGTAGTTTTCTTGTTTTAAATTCAAGTGGTGAGCATTATTCAATTCAATTCTATATTTTTGTTATTTCAGCTTCGAATGTATCGAAGCAAGACGTCACACCACACTAATATTTTAAATGCGAAAGTTTGTATGGATGTATGGATGGATATTTGTTACCTCTTCGTGCCAAAACTACTGAACGGATCCGGCTGAATTGGATACATGTAGTTCTAATCCTGGAATCAAACATAAGCTACTATTTATCCCAAACCTAAAATGTGTTCCCGTGGGATAGAAATCACCTTTAAACGTTTTCATAGGAACAACGCGTGCGAAGCCGCGGGGCGTACATATTTCAGTTATATTTATAAGATAAAGCATACACAATTAAATATAAAAAATAAAGGGTGTTTAGTACAACGTTTGCCATATGAAAACTAGGGATATGGAACCAAATGCAATAGCTTGGCGGATTTTTGAACCCTCACAAGCGTCCCGCCTATATTTAACAATTTTTTAAAGAATTTTTGAGTTTTTTCCGAAAATTGAACTATGTATTTAGTACCGTAATTTGATATATATACTAAATAAAATGGTTTGCAATCTTTTTAATTTACATCTAGCATATTAGATAGCCTTTACTAATAATATCAATAATTACGTGAGATCTAGGTAAATAAAGCCTCTATGAGCATGCAAAGTGTTGAAAAGAGAAAATTTAAAATTGAGAGTTGAACTTTGGATTGAATTTTAAAAAACTTAGCATGCCTGTGATCTTATAATTCGTTTAAAAACTTTTGCTACGAGTATGACCATTCTAACGGCATGCCAAATGTGTCAACATACTGGCTTGCTGACATCTCGGTCACAAATTTTTCGGATATTTTCTCCGAAATGACACTTTTTAATTTTAATGTTTTCTTACTGGCATTTCGGACACAAACATAATATTGAAGCTGTTTTGTACAATCAGTTACAAAAGTTTTAAAATATATTATATTGCTTCGTAATAATAAATAGAGCGTTACCAAAATTGAGTATTTAAAGATTTAGCGCCATTTTTATATTCATATTTATTTATTGCAATCATGGTGTACATTTGCAGGTCTTAGTATCTAAGCAATGTATACCTAAGAGACACAATGGTAGGTACTTACCCAAGCAGGGCGTAGCAAAAGAATAAGATGTAAATATTTCTGGTCAATGCTTTAAGAAGACAAAAAATAGAACTAGTAGCCTCTTACGAAAAATAATGTTATATTATATTAAATAGTTGTAAGTATGGCAAAAACGACCACCATTATGAAAGACATTTAAATCTCATAACACCACAATAAGTACTATTTAGAGTGTTAGCTTAAAACCGTGATATAAAAAGAAAAATAGACTCTACTATTATTACTAATCTAATATTATATTAATAGATAAGGGCTAAAATATAGAAAAGACTAAAACAATAAAAATAGTTGTCTAAATCTATTGATTTTCTTAACTATTAAGTTCTACATAACTTAATTAAAAATCACTTGAATATTATTTAACTCACCTCCAAAAAACATAAAAAAACAATAAAAACTTCCACACCTTTTTTCACTGAACTTGTATTGCACTTGCACTAACCTTGACTAGTGACGACTAAGTAACGAATGGCAGCAATAGGGTATATGCATGTGATTTTAAAATGGCTAAAAAAATATATACGTATTCTCTATTGATATAGAAACATATCTACATATTTATTTTTGCATTTTGAGATGTTTTTATTGTAGAATTTAACCATTGAAAAATTTATATTTTAAATCTCAATCGCAAAATTTCAAAACGCTACGCCATTGACTAGAGCGGACGTGACATCACTGTACACATTTCTTCTTTTTTTATTCTGCTTGCTGCACCATGATTTGACACTATTCTACCCACTTGACATTTCGTATTGTCGATTATTTTCAGTTTTTTCGGAAAACCTCTTTCCTGAGATGATCACTACCGAGGTCGTCACAAAAGGTTTTAATCAAGTGTGAACGTCGACGTCAAATTAACATGGCGGCAGCGTTTTTATCACCCGAAATAGATTGTAGTTTTGATTTGTTTTTTTACCTTGTTAATGCGAAATTCAGTGAGCGTCTTATCATTTCTCGGTTAAATAATGACCGAATCGATTAAAACAATAAAAAAAACGATGCATATACCCTATTGTTCATCGGCCGTGCGTTTGAACAAAACGAGCGAGAGAGCCCTATACGAATAAAAGAGAAAGAAAGGGCCACTTATCTATTCATTGAGATCCAGTTTATGCATTAGCTCTGACTCTCGCTCGTTGATGTAGGTACCTGAGCAAACCTTTAATTTTATTTTTATTACTTATCTGCCAAGATGCGTATTTAGGTGGGTTTGTAATCTTCTATAAGTATTACCTCGTATCGGCGAAACGGCTAGACTCGTCTTGGCACTTTAAGTTTTGTATCTGACTGTACAAAATAGCTTTTATCAAAAGTATCCCAAATGTCAGTAAATAAATCGTTAAAATTGAAATTGTCATTTCGGTGAAAGTATCCGAAAATTATGTGTCCGAAATGTCAGCAAGCCAACATACTATAAAAAAACATATCAAAATAAGCGTTTATTCAAAGAATCTGCCATTTTGAATACCTTGAAAATTACGATTATTTGACCCTTATTTGATGTAAGCAGGTTTAGTTCAGTATAACTTGTGTCAAAGGTTCCACGTACCCCAGTTTTCACATGGCAAACGTTGCACCAAACATCCTGTATAATATGTTTGGTAGAAATATATAACCTCAACTGCAACAGTCTTTAAAGCACATAATAATATGTCTTCCTGAAGAGCGGCGCGGCGAACCCTAAGGTTCACACCATCGACACTGGGCGGTGAATGCGTTAAACACCACAGAGCCAAAAATATACCGATTCTACCTACCATTTGCGAAAAAAAACCAATCGATACTAACCTTAATACCAACCAGACCATAACGATAAAAGTTACACCACATATTTTATCTGAAAAACCCGTCAGTATGGTCTCAATAATTTCCGCTAGAATGGTTTTATTACCTTTGAACATTCGGTAGACTTCATGTTCCAAGTAAAAGCTTTTCACCCACAATGTGCTGTTAATAAAAGCTCGCGCGGTATTATTTTAGGATATGTGTAGCGTTTTTCCTAAAAATAATATGGGTTTCCTACAATGCTTATCTTGTTCGGTGGCTTAGGTTACGGTAAAAATTATTACTTACCTTGTTACATTTACAAATAACAGGGTATGCTTTGCCTACCCAATAATTTTGGAATTAATAATCATCATCATCATTATCAGCTTAAATTAGACTGCTGGACATAATGCTCCCTTAATGAGCGCCATTACGCACTGCCTTCAGCTTGACGCATCCAGCACCTGCCTACAGTCTTTCGCAGATCGTCATCCAACCTGGCCGGAGGGCATCCTACACTACGTTTGCCAAGTCGCGATCTCCACTCAAGAACTCGTTTACCCTAGCGGTTGTCGGTTCTTCGCGAGATATAACCCGCCCACTGCCACTTCAGTTTGCTAATTCTTTGAGCTATGTCGATAACTTTGGTTCTCTTAATATATTTTTATTCATTATCCTAAATTTATTATATTTATTTATTTATTGAGATAAGTTTACAAATCAGATTACAATCATTTTTACATCTACAAATATGGAAATTACAAGTTATTAACTAGATTATAGCCCTAAACGTAAACAAAACTTTATTTTAGTGTTGCAAACATAGGTATATCAGTTTCCATACAGACAAGTAAATAATATTATTTTAGGTTATAATGTTGATGCTAAGAGATTGAGAATAAATGAATACTATGTGAATTCGTTTTTGGAATTGAATGCACGTATTTAGCTAATTATGACTCCTATATCTTTTGACCTCGTGGTGTAGTTAGTTAGTACATTTACGTACTATGGGAAGGACCGATGCGGGTTCAAGTAACGTCGAAGGCAATTTTTTTTCGTATTTTATTCGGTTCTAAAACAACGTAACACTAAGGTCTAGAATAATCTCAGAGATGCAGGTGCAATGGCAGCAAGACTTAAATGAAAGTGGACGGGGTTTGCGAGAACCAAAGATAACAGATGGAGCGAAAGAGTTCTGCTTTGGTGGCCACAAGATGGAAAGAGAGACCCGGGCCGACCAGTTCGCCGCTGGAAGGATGATATCATCGGAGTTGCAGGAAACAAATGTATAAGAGCAGCTCAAAATAGAGCAAACTGGCTAGAGATGGTGGAGGCCTTTATCCAGAAATGGATAAACCCTTAAAAAATATGAGATTTGATATATTTTTTCATATTTAAACATTGGCTTTTAAACGTTGTAATCTGTAAATTGTATTCTTAATAAGTAGGTACATATAAAACATAAGTATTTACTAATAACTATTGTTCAATTTTAGTGTAGGGAATAAGGCTATTTTTATAAAACAAATAAAATCGTTTAACAAATTTATGGTTCTTGAATACAAGAACCATAAATTTGTTTAATAAAGAAGCGATCCTACCTAATCCTATCATAGGTAAGTTATAGAATGTTCTAATAATAAAAGTTGACCTTATCAAGGGTTAAAACAAAAGAGCCCTTAGCACCGGGTACGAGGGACGTTGGGTGAGACGCGGTAAGCCCTGATGAGCCCTTCTAATCTAGTGAGCGTTTTTCTCATAATTAATATCCCGATTTGATGGTGGCTCTCAATAATCTCTGTACTGGCCTTTGTTTTGGCCTAAGTTATAGGCAACATGACTTATATTTTTTTAATCTATCATGGTTATTGATTTATGACGATTATGATTACGGAGTAACTGGAAATCTCACACTCTTGCAGTGACTGCAGTTATTCCATGATCATGGCGCATGAAAGTGTGGCGAAATATTGGAAAGCGTAAAACTCAAATCATATTTCATATTTCATTTATTTTGCTTACATGTTCAATTCATTCATAAGTCGAAGTGAATTAGTTGTAATTGTCTACATGCACCCTGGAAGGGCACTGCAAAGTTGAGTTTGAATACATAATTAAAACATTAAAATACAATAAATTTTCAAGCATAAATAAAAGTAATACATTGGATTTAAAATTAGAAACTAAGAAGCCAGATTTTTTTGTCAGTCATTCAAAAGTACCTATAATATATTATTATGTAAATCATTTTTGTTTCTCTGTTCAAAATAACGGCCACATTGCTTCGTTGGCTAAATTAGTTTCTGGTTTACCTCTTCTATTCTTAGGTCCAATTTACTTATGAGTTATGACTATTATCTGAAAATCTAAAATCAAAATAATTCTGATTTCCCTAGGTAGTTCTAAATATTACCTAGGTAAATCCAGGTCAATTCTTTGACAATTCTAAAAAAGATTATCCAGGACAATTCTTTGATAGATAGAAAGTTTCATTATCCCTTACATAGCATTTGTCAAATACTATGTTTTACCCAGGAATCGCGTGAGCGTAGCTTCGGGTCTACGCTCGAGCAGATAACTTTAAAGATGAAAATATAAAAAAAAAAATCATATGCTAATCATTACCTATACTCCGATTCAGGAGTGGAAAATGATGAGCTAGGGTCCCTTTTTACCCAATGTATTGTTAGATTTAAGTACCTTCTTATTAGTTTTATGTATATCCTAATAATTATTGTATGTATGACTACTATTTGTTATGTATTGGGTAAAATAAACAAATTTTTATCTTTTTTATCTTCCTGTTAATAATATTAGTATAGTAGGCTTATTCCCATCACATCCAAAAAAGAATCCCAAACACATCCAACAGCATTTTTCAACAAAAAATATATCATTCCCACTCACATCTACGATATTTTGTACAGTAGACTTAAGCAAGACTCCTAGTTTTATTAATTGTATCATGACGACGATGTTCATTGTTTATGTTGCAAGTCTAAAATAATGCTTGGCTCTACCACAATATTGAGTGTCATTGTAAGTAGGTATACTTATTTCAATTTCAATCACACCTTCCATAAGGATTTTATGAGTTTTATACCTAACAATAAAAAAACCTACCGGCCAAGCTTGCAAGCAACATTTTTATCCAATCAGTGAGCGAAAGCTGCTCCCTAATTGGATAAAAAAATGCTCTCTCTCTTTCTTTGCATTGAAACAAAAATGCTGTTTTTTATCAGTTAGTCGGTCAGTTAACCTTAGATAGACCAACGATACTGAATAACTATACCTCTATAAGAGTAGATAAAAAGCACGTTCACCACGTTACATAATGAAAGCATGCAAAGCCTCTGCCTGTAACAGGCACGGCTCTAAGGGCCGTGCATAATTAACCATGTGTAACGTGATTAGGTCGAGCCCAGCAAGTGGTGCGTACAGAGTGTCCTTTCCGAGGTTATTAGTAAAATTATTCGGCATAAGTCTAAGCCAAGTTTTAGGGCAACTTATTTACAGCGTGAGCAATGAGACCCACTCAGTATCGCTACGCTACACAGAGTGGAGTACAATAGATAAACTTCACTGATGTTTCGCGCGGTATACCGCCGGCTATTACATATACATTTGTCTGATTACCGCAAACCCACTGGGTTTTCACTACCGCTCTGGATAGCAATTACATAATAATAATTTGTCGAACTAATTATATATCATAAATTCAAACGTAACTTTGTATTGTACGTCTGTCAGTAAATTTTTCAGAGGCTCATCTTGCTTAATTAGCCTTCAGTATCTAGTCCCTATACCTACTCATTAAGTTAGCTGTTAATTTCCTAAATATTGTAAAAATAAATTATAATAACATAAACCCTCATTGATACAGCACGCAGTAGCATCGACCAGCGGTTAATGTGCAAATACATAAAACATTTTATCAGAGAAACCTGAAATGAGAAAAAAAGTATATCTTAAACAAGTTACAACATATAAATAAGAACGTATATTTATCTAAGTACTAATTTAAAAGTCCTTACTTTAGCATGTTGCACATACCTAGATTTAAGAATACTCGTAATGGATACTTACTACTGCTATATTTTCTAAGTATACATTTATTGTATTTATATAAATAAAGCATTTTTGAGTTTGAGTTTGATACCAACAAATACTAACCACGCCGTTTTCATCAATAACCAACAACGAACGTGAACCGTTAACAAAAAACATTTCCCTGTGAAGCCTATTTTAATAGGCGTGGGTTATTCAGTAATTCATGCGTGTTTTAGGAAAGGGCCCTATTCACGAATAGATTTGTAGGCACTTTGCTTTATCATCATTACTATCAACAGTTTTTTACCACAACCACGTCATGGTGCGTTTTCCTGAGGCCTTTGATAATTAATATTGTTTTTAAAAACTTTGACCGACTTCAATTTTTATAGTTTTTTCATGAATTTTCATGGACCATTGTCAGAACTTAACCAAATTAAAAAAGGGACCACACGGGAAGCACCAGCTTTCATATAAAAAAAAGAATCATGAACATCGGACCACCCAGTCAAAAGTTCTGACGTAACAAATATAAAAATAAATACAGTCGAATTGAGAACCTTCTCCTTGTTTTGAAGTCGGATAAAAAGATAACAGGCAGACATACAGTTACTTTAGAATTTATATTAATGGAACGGTAGAAAGAACGGTTCGTAGCAAGAACGGCTCTTCAATCCTTCTAGGATTATAGAACCGTGCTTGCCACCTTCCAAGAAGTGTAAATTGTATTATCTGATAAACAATGGAAGCAAAATCGGTAGGGAGTAGATTTTCCAACATTCATCAACATTTGAAAACCAGTTAATTCCTGATTCCGAGCTGTAACTGCATTTTTCTTGGATAATCCCAATATCAGTTTTCGCCTGATCCGGGATTTGAACTTGGGACCTTATTATCGACGGTTGAAAACGTGACCGCAACCATTTTGGCAGTCAAGTAGGTTAGACCAGAGCAATAGTAACACTTTTTGGTTTTCAGACGATCGTACCAATCCGACCTGAGTTTTTACTATAATACCGTTTATGTTTTTAGAAACCTAAATTCATACATCAAACAATGATGAAGCCTGAACTGAGCCTGACGGACCGACCGCATTATGGTTTATGTCAGATTTAAATAAAATAAGTTAATAATACCTAGAATAAATTAATTGAAACTAAACTAAATTTATAATAATGTGCTTAAGGCCCAGATAGAGGTGAATCGGCGTAAATTGGGTAAAGTTAAATCCGTTTTTCTTCTTATTCTTTATAGAAAAAGGTTTGAAAAAAATATATGATAAGCTATGCTATACAAGGCATTTTACCTTTAAGCCGAAAATTTGAAATTCCAATTTTAAGTATCTAAAATAATGGTGCAAAGTACCATCCATTTTTTCCGTTAAAACTCTTTTTCTCCTAAACTATCAATCACAAGATTTATTTAAAGTTATCACCATGTAGAATAAAAAGTTACGGAGACTCTCTTCCGCCCACTTTTTCAAATAAATTATCTAATTATTTTTAACGAATTTTTTACGTAATCGATACAACGTTACACATGAGCCGCCCCTCTGCCGGCCCTACAATCAGTGCGGGACGAGACGTTGTGCTGAACGGACCTGTGCTACTTTTAACAGCAATATTATTTTTCGCTGCGGAACCAACTTGAAATTTATTTATTTGACTTTTTTAGTATACAGCGGGTTTATTTGTAAGTTTGTTGTAAGGTAAATGTTTAGTAAGGGGTGATTATAGTTTTGAATAGGTATTATATTTATTATTTCTCTGTGGTGCGGTGGGCGAAGGTCCGCCTGCGAGGCAGGAGGTTGCGGGTTCGATTCCCGCCTCGGGACAAATATGTATACGATCTGCAGATATTTGTTCAGGGCGTTCTCGGTGTTTTCTATGTAAAATAAAAAAATATCTATCTATGTCGTTTTCTGTATTATGTATATCAGTTATCTTGTACCCATAACACAAGCCCTGCTTAGCTTGGGGCTAGATAATGCTGTGTGGATTGTCCAACATTATTTATTTATTTATTATTTTAAATAATTATGTGTGCAAAAATAGGTATAATAAAATGAATCGTAAAAAACGTTATTGAAAATAAAATACACGATGAGAATACAAAGAAATGGTAAGTAGGTAGGTACTACCAATATTTTATTAATTGTCTCTGTACCTAAAGGACTCAACTCACTGGTCGTTGCACAATTGTATAGGTATCTATGTACTTATATTTTTATTTTTTCGGTGCAACTCATAATCATCATCATCATCAGCCTATATGAGTCCACCGCTGGACATCGGCCTATAGCGCCCTGTTTTCTTGCCGCATCCAGCATCTGCCTGCAGTATTTTGCAGATCGTCATCCCACCTGGCCAAATGGTGCCCTACACTACGTTTGCCGAGTCGCGGTCTCCACTCAAGCACTCGTTTACCGCATCGGTTGTTGGTTCTTTGCGAGATATATCTCGCCATATATGGCCGGCCCGCTGCCACTTCAGCTTGCTAATTCTTTGATCTATGGCGATTACTTTGGTTCTCTGTCTGATGTATTCGTTACGAAACCTATCCTTCAGAGAAACTCCAAGCATAGCTCTTTCCATACCTCGTTGAGTGACTTTGAGCTGGTGGACCATCCCTATCATGAGTGTTCACGTCTCAGCTCCGTAGGTCATGACGGGTAGGACCCAATGATTGAAAACTTTGGTTTTCAAGCATTGCGGATTATGGATGACGAGGAGACTAGACGTAGTTTTCCAAATGCTGCCCAGCCTAACTGGATCCTCCAAAACCTAGTCAACAGAATGTTCAAAGAGAATAAAGCGAACTGGCAAAATATACAGGGGACAGGTATAATAAGTATTGTTTTTGTCATTATTACTCTGTAAAAAAACAATAAATAATATTTTGTTCATATAAAAACGGTTTTTTTAGTAATGAGTCGATAAGCATTGTCGTGTATTATTTTTATACTAAATAAATACTTATTTTACGTAATACGATACTTACGATTAGATTATATTGGTTTTTGTATTGAATTACTTGAAAATTGGGGTGGTCGGAAATCGGAAGTTGAAGATCACCAAAAATTTACATCTCGGCCGGGAGGAGAGTAAGTACGAATATACACAGAATACTTTTGTCTCATTTTGTTATTTATCTCGATGTTATTAGAGTATATTTGTATCGTAGCTAATGTCGACCGAAATAATCTAAGTTTTCGTTTTCGGCCCCCATTTTACCGTGTTATTCATAGGAAATTTGGTCATCTGTTTGGCCGTGGTCGAGAACGGCCACCATGTTTAGAATTATGGTTTCGTTTTCATTCAACTTTAATTTCTTCGTAGAAATGAGGTGGCCGGAATAGGAAAGGCCTTTAAACCCCATTTCGTTTTCGGCCAATTCGTATAAGTTAAGATATTCTCAGTAGAAATCAAACATTTTTGTAATGTCAAGAATAATTACCTTCGAAAAATATCAAATTAAGCCAAAAGACAAAGCGATGGCTTAGCGGTTTTGAGGAAAATGTTATCGTATCACATCCCGTATCCTAGAATAGACCCACCAAGCTCGCGTAACATGCCTGTGTAGTTTTCCCGCAATGAAGAACGGAATCACAGAGGATCTGTACCTCCCGTACAACGAGGGCTTCTCCTTAGAGATGCGCATTTTATACCACTATATAGATAAACTTTTTGATCTAAAGATATTATATATCACTCATTTAGCTCTTTAGCTCATTTAGCTCAGTAGATTAATGATGTTGTCTTGTTGAGTTGCTCATGCTCAAGCTCATGAGCACGAGATAAAAAACAAAATATAATGTCTCCGTTCAACTGAGCTAGGTGGCGCTAGAGTGACAGATAAAAATAACTTGCGTACACTATATTATGTTCTTTAAAAAAATAAACAAAAGAAATAAAAAATACTTATCCGTTAACAATAATACTGAACACGATTACTTCTAAAATAATTACATTCAAACAGTTTGCATAATTATTACAGGCCTGAACTTAGTCTTGCTATCTTTCTCTTTTTTTCGTGTTGTATCTGACATCGTACATTTCGCTCCATCAAATCACTCGCCTTGCTCAGTCGTCTTCGCTCTCACTTATTCGCTCATTTCGCTCAGCACTGATAAGGTTCGAAAATTAATCAATGAGGTAAATGAGCGAAAGATATAGTTGAAACTAAGGTGAGCGAGAGATAGATTCACTCAGTTGATAATGTGGATCTTGGTTCTTCTGCAGAGGAGCCTGGGCACCAAGACTTTCTGTAGCGCTGAACTGCATCGGCGCGTGTTCTGTGCTCGTATGTTGGTTCCATTGCTTCTGGTGTTAGTGTCCCTTACAATGCATCCCTGGTACTTAAAATCTATTCACTCCCTTGAAAATTGAGTAGTGGACTACAATGTCCTCGCGTCGTTGTCGAAGGTTTATATCACGCCTTATTAGGATGTACTTACTCAGTTTTTTTTTTAATCTTGAGGTCCACAGTCAGCTCTTCCAAACATTGACATGATATGTAAAATCAAATAATGAATTTTATAAAAAAAAAACTACAATAATATATCTGTCACAACTTTTCTGAACAAAAGCATGAAAACTTTGTAAGTATTTTATTCCATGAAACCTTTTAAGTTAGCGGTCGAAATTGTGTTCAGGTCCGTAGGAATTTTGTGGTCGAAAACTGAAATTTTACTCATTTCCGATTGTTTATTGTTTTATGAAAATAACTTTACAGCATAACTATAAAACTCTTTATGTATTTAAAACTCAGATATCTATACTACCGACTAGTATCATTTCGAACAAGGCTGACCAGTTGGAAATATTTTTTTTGAGGCCTTAAAGTCAGAACTTCGCTAAATGGTCGGAATCTAGTGCAACACTACAATTGACTCTAATCCACTTAAATTTTTCTTCCTATTCAACGATACGCCACTATGGAAGAAAGGATCTTAAAATCAGCAAGTACTTTCCATTATGTTCAAAAATAACAAGAAAGTTAATTTGAGGTTAAGTACTGTGTACTATTTTGTTTATCATATATGCAGGGTTTAAAACAAATTGAATATAGCTACAAAATAGGCAGTGGTAGGTGGTTATTCTCTTTATCCCCACTGAATAGGGAAAAGGAAATATCATCGGTATTATAATAATAAATTTATTATTATAATAAATTTAGTCGTCGTTGTTGAAGTTTTATATCACGCCGCATAAGGATGTATTTACTAATTTTTTTTTATCTTGAGGTCCATACTCGCCTCCTCCAAACATCGACATGATTTGTAAAATCAAATAATGAATATTATAAAAAAAAATTGTCTACAATTAACTTTTCTGAAAAAAAAAGCATGAAAACTTAGCATTTTATTCCATGAAAACCTTTTAAGTAAGCGGTCGTAATCGTGTTTAGGTCCGTAGGAATTTTGTGGTCGAAAACTGAAGTTTTACTCATTTCTGTTTTTTTTTTTTAAATAAATAACTTTATAGCATAACTATAAAACTCTTTATGTATTTAAAACTCAGATATCTAGACTACCGATTAGTATCATTTCGAACAAGGCTGACCAGTTGGTTTTTTTTTGGAAAACTTTAAGCCTTCGCTAAATGGTCGGAATCTAGTGCAATGACCCTACAATTGACTCTAATCCACTTAAATTTTTCTTCCTATGGAACAATACGCCACTAGAGAGGGGTGCAATAAAAAAGGGGGGGCAGTTGATGTTTTTTAACAGTAGGTAGGTACCTATATATATATACTTTAATTATTAATTTACTTACTATTTACTATTTTGGGTAGGGTAGGTACTATTCGAGACAGAGCTATGATCTATTTGTCATAAAGCTGCAAATTATGTCAATACATTCCAAAAACATAAATTAAAATTCACATGCTTGGAGTCGAGGTAAAGAGATATAATTAGACAATATTTTTTGAAGAAAGAATCTTAAAATCAGCAAGTACTTCCTTATGTTATGTTCAAAAATAACAAGAAAGTTAATTTGATAGTAAGTACTGGGGGTTTGTTTATCATTTGTGCAGGGTTTAAAAAAATCGAATATAGCTACAAAATAGGCAGTGGGAGGTGGTTATTCTCTTTATACTGAATAGTGAAAATAACTAATAACTAATACTCAATACTTTGAGTTTTTTTTTTCTGCTCGCCGGTCTCGTAAACGTCAAACGCTCTGTGAAACGCTCTTGCAAATCTAAATAAATTCAGTGAGAAATCGTGTCGTGGTCGCGCCACAGCATCGCTCCAAATCGTCCTCGCACGCCGATTCATCGAACACAAAAACAAATAACACCGAGGAACGCAGGAAATAGTGAAAAACTTCGATTGAAAAAATCGCATACTCAGTTTGGAGGTTATTTCTTCGACCATAGACAACAGGACTTCGACCCAGATTTCAACTTCTTGCCCCCATAGAGAAGTCAGAGGGTGCTTTCAGAAACTCATTCTCATAGAAATAAAAATGGCAACGCATCTGTCACCTGAGATGACATTACTCTTGTCAAAAATGACTGAAGAACTAAATAAACAAACAAAAGTGATTACAGAGAAGATTACTGCAACTATTCTACAAAAAGTAGACGAAAAATTACAACCGCTATTAGAAGAAAATGGAAAACTAAAAACTGAACTGGAAAAATTAGGCAATAAGCTACAGTACCTCGAAACGAACAGTAGGAGAAACAATGTTATTCTGCACGGCCTCCCCGAGTCAAACGGCGAATCTCACGAGGATCTGACCAACTTGGTTTCGGCAACCTTGAACGATATAGACGTGCAACTAGAAAAAGGGGAAATAGACAAGCTACAGAGGCTGGGGAAAAAGCGTGATGGCGAAAGCAAAGCAAGACCAATTGTGCTCATCACAACAACATTGCAGAAAAAGATACAAATTTTAAAAAACAAAAACAAGATGAAGCCACAAACCTACATTACACAGGATCTGTCTAAAGAAGCACTGCAGCAAAAGAAACACAAATCCCAAAAATACAACAATGACAATGAAAAACGGAAAAGACAAGATACCCCAAGCCCCGGTAGCTCAAGCGAGAAAGAAAATACACCAAAACTGCAGAAAAAGGATGCATTTCAATTCATGCGCGAGAGAGCTTATTCAATGTCAGAGAAGAACACCTACAGAGATTAATACACCAATAACCGGACAACCTCAACTTTTAAATAAAACACAACCAACAAAACGTCTCCCAACACGGCTGGTCTCCGTGGGAGCACTAGACCAACACCCTCCAACAAACACAGAAGCATTACCACCAATAATCAAAATTGCAACACTAAACACAAGAACCCTAAGGACACAAGTAAGCTTGTTAGAACTGGAAAAATCACTTGAATATATAAAATATGACATTCTTGGTATAAGTGAATTGAGAAGACATGAAGAGAAAATAGAAGAGTATGAGGACTACATTCTCTACCAAAAAGGAGAGGTAGCAGGACACAGAGGAGTCGGCTTCCTGATTAAAAAGTCATTAAAACACCACATACAGGAGCTAATAGGAATCTCAGATAGACTAGCCCTACTCAACATCAAACTACCAGGATACAGGAAACTATGGACAATCATACAAGTATATTCACCCACTGAACAAGCTGATATAATCGAAATAGATCGTTTTTATAATGACTTATCAGACATCATAAGAAAATACAATGATAATCACCTCATAGTCATGGGGGACTTCATTGCACAGGTGGGCACCAGGGAAGCAGGTGAAAAATTTATCATGGGAAGCCACAGCTATGGGAAAAGAAGCAAAAATGGAGACAGATTAATAGAGTTTCTTATGCAAAACAACCTAACACTGCTCAACTCAGTATTCAAGAAAAACCCAAAAACAAAATGTGATATCCCCAGACGGGAATTACAAGAATGAGATTGACTTTATCATTACAAATAAGCCAAAGTTTTTCAATGATACACATGTTATACAAAATCTCAACTTCAATACCAACCACCGTATGGTACGCTGTATCCTAAAGAGATGCACACCAAAGAACTCCAGAAAAGCCTTATCACGCACGAGTAAACCAGTGGAACAGTATACGAAAAATGTAGATGCAACTTCAACTATCAAGCCACTAATTGAAGTTCTCAACTCCGACAAAAGCATACTTCAAAAATATGATAAGTTAGAAGAGACATTGTCGCAATTAAAAAACACAAAGGCAGTCAAGCATACAAGTAAGCTCAGCGAAAAAAGTATAAAACTCCTGGAAGAAAGAAGAATACTAATAGCAAACAACAATTACAGTCAGGAAAATAGAAACAGAATTTCAAGCCTTAGCAAACAACTAAGAGAAAACATGAGAAAGGATCGCAAAGACAAGAGAATAAGGATATTGGAAGCGGAAATAGAAAGGTCAGGGGGAACAAAGAAAGCTCTTAGGGCACTACAGGAGCACGGAAAGCAATGGATCCACAGCTTGAAAAACAGCTCATCTACGAAAGTAACAAAACGTACCGAAGTCCAGAAGCTTGCCACAGATTACTATAGAGCTCTCTACTCCAGCAACGAAATCGACCAAACAATTACTGCAGCCAGATTACAAACACAAAATGGTGATTGCGAAACACCAATAATACTTACACAGGAAGTAGAAAACGCTATCAATACTCAAAAACTAGAAAGAGCTCCCGGACCTGACAACATACCAAATGAACTTATGAGAGGTACAATACAAGAACTAAGCCCAATTCTAGCAACTATATTCAATGACATACTCAAGAAAGGTATCATACTGAAACAATGGAGAGAATCACATATAATACTACTACACAAAAAAGGGTCACTAGATGACATTGGCAACTACAGACCCATAAGTCTGATATCAAATGTGTATAAAGTATTTGCTAAAGTAATATTACAAAGAATAACAAGAACACTAGACGAAAATCAACCTATCGAACAAGCAGGATTCAGAAAAAACTACAGTACAATAGATCATATCCATACCATCAAGCAAGTCTTAGAAAAATATAATGAATATCGGAAACCACTTTACATAACTTTTATAGATTATACCAAAGCCTTTGACAGTTTGAATCACAAATACATTTGGCCAACCCTGAGACAACAAGGAGTAGACATTGTCTATATTCAAGCTATCCGTAATATATACAGGGAAAGTACGAGTCGAATCAAACTAGAAACCAAAGGAGAGTCATTCCCTATAAACAGGGGAGTCAGACAGGGGGACCCACTATCTCCAAAACTTTTCAATGCCGTACTTGAGAGTGTTTTCAGGAAACTAGACTGGAAGGAACTAGGGCTTAACATCAATGGCAGCAACCTAAATCACCTACGTTTTGCAGACGACATCATCTTGCTTGAAGAAGATCCAGCAAAACTACAGGCTATGTTACATGCACTAGATGAGAAAAGTAGGGAGGTTGGACTCAAAATGAATGTCAGGAAAACAAAAATGATGACCAACTCTGTCGAAGTAGATATAGTACTGGAAGGTAACAAGCTGGAATATGTCAGAGAGTATGTCTATCTAGGACAGATCATCTCCCCCAAGGACTCAATGACAAAGGAAGTAAACAAAAGAATAGCAAGTGGATGGAAAAAATACTGGTCACTCAAAGAAATTATGAAAAGCAAAGATCTTGGCAACCATATAAAAAAGAAGACCTTCAACACCTGCATTCTTCCATGCCTAACATATGGATGCGAGACATGGTCGCTTTCAGCAAATCACAGGGACAAGCTAGCTAAATGCCAACGGGCAATGGAGAGAAGTATGTTGGGTATAAAACTGAAGGACAGGATTAGAAATATAGATATCAGAGCAAAAACCAAAGTAACCGACATACTAACTCGCATAGACCGACAGAAATGGGGCTGGACTGGACACATGTTACGAAATAAGGCAGAAAAATGGAGTAAACAAACCACAACATGGTACCCAAGGGACGGCAACAGAGGCCAGGGGCGTCCTAAAACAAGATGGGAGGACGACATAAAATTTACTTTAGGACCTTATTGGACAAGAGTTGCAGAGGACAGACCTCAATGGAGGCAGTTGGAGGAGGCCTATGCCGAAAGGCACACCAAACTGAGAGACATATTATAAACAAGTCAGAAGGAGAAAACCAAACATGAATAATTATTTGAGTCAGTTTATTATGTAATATTAAAAAATCTAATGTAACAGTTTTGGAAATAAAAGGCTATATTATTATTATTATTATAATACTCAATACTGAATCCAGTGGGGAAAAGGAATTATCATCGGTGTTTAATAATTAATTTTGTTTTAAAAAACTAAACCGACTGCAATTTTTATACACAAAATTGACATGAATTTTCATGGATCCTACTGTTCCAACTGAACAGAACAGAACTGAACCAAATCAAAATGGAACCACAAGGGAAGCACCAGCTTTCATATAAAAAAAGAATCATGATAATCGGACCACCCAGTCAAAAAATCTGAGGTAACAAACATATTGAGAACCTACTCCTTTTTTTGAGTCGGTTAATAAATGTAATAAACAACCTGTAGAGGCCATGCGGTGGCGGCGGCGCGGCGGCGGCAGCGCGCGGCTATAACTACTAGTACTTATTCTGTGGCGGTATCTGTTGTAATGTGTGCAACATACTTATACTTATGTTGGTGCGCGCTGCGTGATATAATTCAGATGTGGTGCGGGGAATTTTCATTGGTAACGTCCATTCGAGCAAGGTCATTGGCATAGATCGCCCTCTTAATCTTGTAAGTAAACTTACAAAATGAAACAAATTCACCCACTCAAAGCCCTTCAACACCTACCTACTGTTTACGAGAGCTATTAAACGTGATTACAGATTAAATCGCCCTTCGCTTGCTCAAAATAAATAAATGAAACATTCCGACGTCAAGCTTCCAGTGTAACCACCTTATTTGTTCAGGCCGTCGCGCCGCGCCGTCGCCGAGCCGTTGTTAGTTTAACACCTTCATGGCCCAAGACAGACGTGCTTCTCAATCCCCGTGTCGCGGCCGGGGCGTGCCCCTCCAGATTCCACCGCTGCGGCTAGGCAGTGAATGCAATAAGTTGTGCGTCCACCGGCGGAACGGAATCAAAGCGTGTGCAGCGTAAGAAATTGTTGTTTTGTATTGATCAAATACATAGGTAGTACAACGAGTAGTTTTACGGCTACATCTTGAATATAACTCATCCAATCTAACGATTCATCATCATCTGTCCTGTGTTAGTTCACTGCTGGACATAGGCCTTCTCTCATATATAATAATCTAACGATTGGATGGGTTAAATTCAAAAAACACTAGAAGAATACTGGCCATAAGTGGCCGTGGTAACCTATTCATATATTTTTCACAAGGTTGCACGCGATTACTAGTAGCTATTAGATTATATAATTTCCTAATAACCTTCAAGTCTTTTATTAATTATAAATCTTACTATTTTTAACCGACTTCAAAAAGGCGGTGGTTCATTTGTTAGCTTAGAACCTTTGCCTGGGTGATCCGCTTTTGATAAAAAAAAAAATTCAATCAGGCTGGGCTTCCCATGTGGTCCCAATTGGTAATTTGGTCCAGTTCTGACAACGGCATCTATGAGAAAACCATAAAATTGAAGTCGGTTTATAGTTTTTAAAAAACAGACCTAGTTATTTTAATATGGAAAACGAACCTAAGTAGCTGTGTTAGCTCTACTTAAAAAAAAGCAGGTAGGTCAAATGATTCAGTGATCAAATAAAACGCTCTTCACTAGCGCCGCTGGCAACTGAACATTTTAGGTTGGTGGCACTGGACAAAGCTTAGATTAAAATCGTAAAACGTTTCAGCAGTTAATCGGTATCGTTATTGACTCGGGCGTTTACTTTTACAAAATTATAGTCGCAACCACTGTGGTCGAAATATATGAATTAGAATAAGAATAAAATATATTTATTTTATAGACAGAACATATAAGTAGGTATACATTTTAGAGCAAGGGAAAAAAAGTGTGCTTAGGTCTTAAATATATGTTCTAGTGCGGATTTAATCCCTATCCTTTTATCTTAATGCATATTTTCCAATGGTACAGTAAGTAATTTGTTTAATCAGAATTTAAATACGTGTCCATGATTTTAAATGATCACGGTCAATTCACATCACTACTCAAATAACTCAAAATAACAGTCTATAAACAAAGGATGATTCTTAAAGACGATGATGGTTTATCTGAACAATCTTATACAAAACTTAAACACTACTAGCTGCGCCCCACGGCTTTGCACGCGCTTTTCCTATGGAAATGTTTTTTTTTTTTTTTTTACGGTAAATAGACCTTTGTTTGACCGCGATCTCACCTGATGGAAAGTGAAGATGCGGCCGACGGTGTATCACGAAGGTCTAGAAGATACCTATTCACCCTTGTCTTGAAGAGACCCAGGTTGTAATTGGCCGGAAAAACAGAGGCAGGGAGCGAGTTCCATTCATTTGCGGTGCGAATAATAAAGGTGGAGGAAAACCGCTTAGTGCGAGTGGAGGGTACGTCCACCAAGTATGGATGGTATTGCGCTGTGCGTCTGCGTCCTGGAGTGGAAGGGGGATGGTGGGATCAGGTCATGTAGTTCAAGTGAGCATTCTCCAAAATGTATCCTATAAAAGATCGAGAGACAAGCAACCTTGCGGCGGTGGTCGAGACTTTGAACCTTAGTCTCTGCAAGGTACTGCTCGTCAATGAGTCTGAAAGCTCTTCGTTCGATCGAGTCTAAGGCTGCAAGCTGGTACTTGGCCGAGCCGTCCCAAACATGACAGCAATACTCCAAACCAGACCGGACCTGTGCTTGATAAAGGGATAGAAGCTGTCCCGGTGTGAAGTATCGCTTAACCTTATTTAGGATCCCTAGCTTCATGGCTGCTGTTTTGGCCTTCGACACGATGAATGTGCCAAAGTTCAAAGTGTGAGGTGATTCATATCCCCGAAACTGATAACAAAGGATTAGAATTACCTGTGTGCAAAATTTCAGCCCGATCCGTTCAGTAGTTTTGGCGTGAAGAGGTAACAAACATCTATCCATCCTAAATCCATACAAACTTTCGCATTTATAATATTAGTGTGATTTAATTAAATATTACCATCTTAATATTATTTCTTTCTTAATGTTTACTGAGGTCTTATTTTGTTGCCGTTGCAGTTGAACGCGTTTAATATAATGTAACTTACACGAGTTCAGCTTATTTTACTAAAATAAAGTTGATCCGATTTATGTGCTTAACCGAGTTTATGAGCTGTAATATCACACAAATGTGAACTTGATCAATCTCACTGAACTTAACTAAGTTCTGCCAAAAGTTAGTTCAACGGAACCCTGTTGAGCTAACTTTTGGCAGCGGTCGGTGAAATTGGACGAAAAAAAAATAAGGTTCTCAGGTCAACGAGTAGGTATGGTACTTGTTATAAATACAATTTAAAATAAAAAAAATATGATACCTACTAATTTAATCTACAATATTTATTAATCTTATGTATTTCCCGTGTCGTAGGGTAGTATAAAACCAGTAAGCCTTGTGTTACCGTGTGAGACGAAAATCTGAATTGAAACAGCCAATAACAGGATCCTCATAAAACAAAATGTTGTTTTATGAAAAGCGTAAAAAGGCAATAAAACATGAAACTTGAAGGAGCAGTTGTCGTAAAGAAGAAAATTCGGCGAACCCGGCGTTTATTAAGAGGCCTTGGTTTAATCAAGAAGAAAAAATACTTAATTAAATCTTAGCCAAGGATACAAGGTTTAGGTTTAGGGATGTCACAAGTCATAAAAAACAATTTAAGTTATTTTGCTAGTTACTGTTTGCAACTACTATAAATTCGTACCCATGTTAAAATATAATTGATATGAATAATATGACCTATAGTTCTATATATTAGGTACATACCAATTACAAAAATATTTATTTGTCAGTATTTTATTATTCTACACTAATATTATAAAGAGGGACGATTTTATTGTTTGTTTATTTATTTGTTTGTTGGTATGGAATAGGCTCCGAAATTACTGGACTGATTTAAACATTCCTTCATCATAAAACTTTTAAATCCATCATGGTTATTAATACTAAAGTTATTTTCAACGGGATATTGGAAAGCTCAAAATTCAAATCATGGTAAATATCCCGTTGAAAATAACTTTAGTATTCTTTCATCATTAAAAAGCTTAGTTTTCAGGTATATAGGCTGTATTTTATTAGTAATTCCCACGGGTACGGGAACTACGCGGGTAAAACCGTGAGGCGCTGCTAGTTACAAATAAATTAATACGGAACCTAATCTCGTCTGCCTTGATTTGACAGCCTGTCAAATCCTAGGGCCTATGTAGTGTTTTAGTTGCTTGGGCATTGGACGCTCCATGTTAGTCCATGTGTGTATTATAGAAAATACCTGGAACAAATATCTGCCGATAGAAGAGATAAGCTTCGACAGCCCTACAACAAAAAGTTATTCTTTATTTATGCCTAAACTGAGGTGCGTCTCTTTAAATCTCCTTTATCCTGTAGGTACAAGATTACAAAACATTTTTATAAGCACGTCACAGGCTTAAGTAACTCTTTCGGGGCCAGAGCTTTCTTGGAATACTTTCGGATTAGTTATGACAAAATGAGACTGTAAATACAGAAACAGTATTAAAATTTCAATCGATTTCTCTCAAATTCTATCTACAATTGCATCCTAAAAAAAATTACGCCGTGAGTTGTTTTTAATTATTATCATAATATGACATTGATTAATTAAAAAGGGAAGATGAGGTACTAGTTTCTCGAAAATGGCAACCTCATATTGTGTAAAATTGTGTGCTCCCACCTCAGTCATCGTCGGACCGGCGGCACGGGCGGTCGTGATTCGCGTGAAATATTGTTGTCTCGGTCTCACTTCGGTCTTAGATACGTCTTTTCGTCTTTGTTTTTCTTTCTATAGCACAGTACTGGAAATATAACTGTGAGCTATGTGTTTGCGTGTAGTTGTAACACATGCCAATTTTTGAGTAAACGCTGGGAGAACGTAACCTATCTTCCCTTTTTAATTAATCAATGTAATATGGAGTTCAAAGATGAAAGTAAGAAAACGCGACTATTTCATATAATTTATTTTGTTTTTTGGATTAGTGGATATCATTTTATACGATTAAAATTACGAAGTATGATTTTCATGGTTTACTTCTATGTTAAAGTAAAAAAACCTGGTGAAAGTATTAATCCGATCAAATAACTACAAAAACGTGCTAAAGCACAAAAATCTTTGTAATTTAAGCCGCTCTTAATTCTGAGTTGCGTTTAAGTATTCGGTGATAAGTGTTGATCCTTAAATTATTATCCATTTAATAACGAGCTGTTGAAACCTGGCGTTTAATTTGTAATGCAAATCAGATTTCCAGGCTTCTGCTCCCAGCTTCTCCCGCAGTTTCTGCTGCAAGATATTGTAATCCAATCTGGGTTTCAGAAATCTTGCTGGCTTCTGATTTTATAATTACTTCATTACCCAAGGGTAATTTGTGTTTTACAGATAACTTTAGTCTCGTCGGAACCTAACCTTTGATGAGTATTTTTTACTCGACTACCAACGGAGGGTTTTGATCATTTAATCATCATCATCCTCACCTATATTAATCCTATTCAGGTTAGCTGAAGACTGTGCGCTATGTATGGGAACTTTGGGAACCTAAACGCCATAGCGTGCTGTCATTAGCTTACCACGTCCAACATCTGCCTGCAGTCTTTTACAGGTCGTCATCCCGCCTGGCTGGAGGGCGTCCTACACAACGTTTGAATGTGCATTGTCGCGGCCTCCACCCAAGAATACTTTTACCCGAGCGTTTGTCGGTTCTTTGCGAGATATGGCCGGCCGACTGCAGTTTATCTTGCTAATTATCTAAGCTTTGTCAATAACTTTGGTATGATAATGTAAAATATTTCATTCCTTATCTTATATATACGGACTACAAGTTGACGACTGCAGTCAACTGCAGTCAAATGCAGTCGACGACTGCCGTCCGTGTGTTTGAGACGTAAAGTTCGTGTATAAGAGCGCTTAAATTTAACCTCCTCGTGACAACTAATGGCCACATCTTAACATGCCTCCGCCAAAGCCCACCACGCTTGGCAGGCACATCGGTGATCGCAGTATAAGGGATAAAATGCACAAAAGTAAGCTGCGTCCTCTGGTAGATTTCTATAATCGGCTCTGACGACATCGCGGGCTTAGTTAGGGGTCGATTTTACGCCGCGACCGCCGCGCCATGGACAATTTAATCGAGATTTATTCAAATTTTACGCGTGTATCTGTGATAATGATAACCTACCTTATACTAAATTCCTATTCTTACTACATACCTATTGTTAACTATTAGCTACATCAACCTTCTTTGGATCTAAAAGCGAGTAAAACAAAATTGTCTATATGTTTCTTTATTTTCTAGGCTAGAAATTTACAAGGTCATATCACAGTATTTTCTCATGCATCCTTAATATCTATACAATCTCTACTAAATTCAACTATACTAACTATTAGCTGCCTAAATCAACTTGATTTGGAAATCAAAAGCAAGGTTCTTTTTATATTATTGTATCTTCTAGGGAACAAATTAACAAGAGCATGTCACAACTTTTTCTCTAAACTCTTTACGCAGCAAGTAATCCAGTAATAAATTCAGAGGAGAAATTTCCATAACAAACTTTTGTAATTAATAAGAGAGGTATGCAACGACCCAGAACTATTTGATCCGCTGAAGCAAGTCTCTACAATGTGAATTTTCAAAGGCCTTTGCCGCAGAATGCCGGGTGAAGGCAGAGCCTTTCCTCTAAAGAAATAAAGGAAAATTACAGAATACACGAATACTCGTACTCCATTTGCATCGTGCATCCTTCAAGAATGACGCAGGGTAGTTATGTATCTTCAATTTTGCTAATCACGTGATGCTGTTAAGGGTTAAAAAAATTACCATACTATTGCACTCGACTTTAAATATCCCTTGTAACCTTTTGTTTACATCAGGGGTAGGGTTTTAAATGCTTATGACACCCTTTTGAATTGTCTTAAATTTACTAATCCGATTGTGATCTTTCTTTAAGAACTGCACGATGTATTTCTATCAGCGCCCTGGTATCCAGGGACACTGGTTCTGAGAGGATGCTATTATAGCCTTCTACCTTCCAGGAGATATGATGAGAATTAAACGATCTTTGGCGAATTTCTTCGCCCCACGCCCACTCCATTAAAATGTGGTAAACATCTTCGATTGTGCCACATCGATTACAATTAGCTGACTTAGTTTTTGCACAAGTCCTACCGAATTAAATATGTTTACAATATGATTAGGAGACAAAAGTTAGCAATTTTCAGGGTATTCAAAATGGGTTATACCAGTTTTCCTCCTAAAGGGGGATTCGTCAAGGGCGAAAACTGAAATAACGCATTTGAATACCCTGAAAATTGCAAAATCAGTTCCAGTTTCCCCCTTTGCGAGAAGGAAACTAAAGAGAATAAATAAAAATCACATTTATTTTTTATCAATGTCAAAAGAAATGGAATTTAACAAAATGACGGAATGACAGATTTTTTTGATATAACGACTGGCTTTTTTTACAATCCAAAGTTTTTAATTTTCACTTTTCAACATTCATTTTATAAGATCTCACGTGCATCTTGATTGTAAACTGGTATTGATCTTACATGTTCGATTAGTTACTTCAAAGACTGCTCCGAAGATACCTAAAATTATGTATTTGTAGTCTAGACCTCAAAACCTACAAAAATAACCCTCAAAGTTGTATACGACTTGTTTTGACGCAGACAGTTTGCGCAGAGCATGACGAGTTTTGTGCATACGGAACAAGAGATTAGTGGAGTCGAATTAATTCAATTCAATTTTGTAAGTAAATAAGTACTAGAAATATCCCTTAGGCGTCTCAGAAGTAACCTTTGAGGGCCAACAGCAGCGCCACCTGCAACAATTCTATCACCAAACTGCGATCCCCAACCCGCATTCCCAACGAGGAAATTATGGGCACTACCTTCAATGAGATAAAAGCCGATCAAGCGCTTATCAGGGGCAGCTTGTGTCCAGCAGTGGACCAATATAGGCTGTTCAGAAGGTTAAAGAGGTAAATAACAACCGATGGGAAAACTGCTTGTTTTTCCTGTTCACCTAGCCTTAGGGGAATTTGTCAAAGGGGAAACAGGAATATACCGTAAATGCATTGTGTTCTGGGCTTTTTGTTAGTTTTTACCGAGGCATTATGACACAATGAAGCTTAACGTCGGTAGTTTATGACGTCATATTGCCGTGAAGCACACAGTAGGGGTCACAGGATTAAGCTACAGGAAAATGGAAAAGGAAAACTAGGCAACTTGTTGGACACGAACTTGAATTTTCTCCATAACTACAGCGTTGTTCTATATTTACCAATGTTTCTGGCAGGTTGAAAGCTGCAATGTGGATATTAAGAGCTTGTTTATTGGAAGATGCTTCTGAAAACTTTGATGTCCTTTATTCAGCTTTTACTTATGTATATGTGTAGGTATGATTATCCTATTTACGCAAAGTAATTAGAGGGCCATGTAATTAGAGACATGCTTAAGAAAAAAGGGAAAGAATCTCCCTTTTTTCTTAAACAGACTGGGCTGGGCTTATTTTTTTTTAATTAAATATATTACAAAAAAATCATTAACATAAGGTTCGCACTGGATTCGCGTAGTAAAACACTCGAATGACATGTAATTCAAAACTTTTTTGAAGACTACGAAGTTCTAAATCTCAGCGGCCGCCGGCCCATGCGGATTTGTTGTTGTATCACATAGAATCGCATCGTGTTGGCCACTCGGCGGCGTTCGGCTTATTTCATAATTTTGCCCCCTTTGTCGCATCGAGCGGTTGCAAAAACTAAAAGGAATTTCACCATTTTTGATATTTTTTCGTAATTTTCATTTTTATTTATTTTTAATGGTCAATATATTTAGGATGTTGACGATTTTCAAATAAAGGGATCATGCATAAAATAATTCTTGAAAATGACTCGATTTGGTGGTTAAAACATGGCAAATTAGTTTCGCTCTCATATAAAGATCATAATGTTTTAAAAAAAACTAAAACACTACAAACATAGCTATTTTTCATCCGATTATGTGTGGAAAATTTCAATACGATCGGCGACGATTGTATGGGGGCTTAGGTATCCGTTCCGTTCTTAAGTTCCTTGAATGTGAAAACACGATAGCGAAATAAATACTTGTAATGAAAAAGTTTTGAAATTGCACAGTTTCTCACATAATTTGGTCAAGATGTCAGAAACCCAGTGCTCTTCAAATAACTTTGTTTTTGATTCGTAGGTTATTTTAATACATACATATTTGGTTCCTTTAAACAGTTTCTTCAATTTGTTTAGTTTAGTCATTAAGCAAAAACTTGACTTTTGCGCTCACGCCGCGCGCCGTTCCAAAAACCTTTGCTCTGTCCTGTTTGCTCCTATGAACTCAAAATCCTAGGCCTATCCATTTTACAAACTGTACGACGGAGTTTTAAAATTTCTTATGTTAAACGTAAGAATATGATAAAATAGGTGGCGCTGTCATATTGGCTCCTGTATGCGCCTTAAAATATTCCGCTAAAGTCAATAGCTTCCACCCCACAATAAACCCGATTCATTTCATTTTACAACTACCCTGCAACATTATTCTTCATTTTGCGCCTAAAGTTAAAGTTAACTGACTGAGACTGTGAAGTTTTGTTGATTAAAAAGTCTAGTCATAACGTTTTCTTTGAAACTATTTAACATTGAAAGAGTTTAATGTAAATAATATAATTGATTTATATGGAAGAATAATTACAACAAACGCAGCAACTTACCAGGATAGGGGATGAAACGTTGGTATTCTCCAAACACAAACAATGTTCGTAGTCAACCCGCGTACACGCATAATGAAAAGGCAGTTTTGATGATTGCGTGAATAGATATTTGTGGTACAAGATTTCAGCTTAGGTAAGGAGTAATTGTTTTACTGAAATGTCCAGTTGATTATAATATTACCGTTTAAATAATATATTCAGGCAATAGTTTGCGAAACGCCATTACAAAATCACATCACAATAATCTTATAAATGTGAAAATTTGTATGGATGTATGGATGGAAGGATGGATGGATGTTTGTTACCTCTTCACGCCAAAGCTACTGAACGGTTCAGGCTGAAGTTTTGCATACAGGGTCCTAATCCTGGAATCAAACATAGGCTACTTTTAATCCCATAAATCAGTTTCCGTGGGATATAAATCACCATTAAACGTTTGCATAGTATCAACGCGTGCAAAGCCGCGGGGTGCAGTAAGTATACCATAAAATGATTAGACATCTAACAATTCCGCGCAATATCAGCTTTGATAATATTCAATAAAATCATTTAATTAATTAAAAAGGGAAGATGATACTAGTTTCTAGAAAATGGCAACCTCATATTGTGTAAAATTGTGTGCTCCCAGCTCAGTCACCGTCGGACCGGTGGCACGGGCGGTCGTGATTTGCGTGAAATATTGTTGTCTCGGTCTCACTTCGGTCTTAGGTACGTCTTTCCACCTTTGTTTTTCTTTGTATTGCAAGGTGTTAACTAGTTTTCTTTCCACGACATTTGAATTTTGTTGGATCTTATCAGAGACGGTTTTACTCGAAATTTTAACTTAATATTTTTATCTTAATATTTAGAATCACCATTGACCAGTGTAGAAGGATTATTATGTTTTAGTAAAAGATATCTTAACAAAAAAATCACATTACATGAAATATTACATATAAAAGTGGATATGGTCTAGCTAGAAGATCGCTCAGTACTCGTATCACGTAAACTTTAAACTTTTGTATATTATGTTCTTCTAATAAATACCCTTTGAAACGGGGCATACCGTTATGGCACCCGCCACAGCGTGTGGATATTGAAGGTTGACTAAACGTAAGCTATTGCAAGTGTTACAGTATAAATTATCCTATAGACATAAAAACAATGATCTAAGAAAACAAAACCCAATAACAGAGAAGTATACATTTCAGCGAATGAAAGTAAGTTATCCTAACAATATTAAAACTTTGTTTCGTTTGTTGAAATTCGATAAAATTGAGCGGAGCTGTCTCTCCGGACATACAAAACTTGTGAGTTATTTGCCCCCCATTGCCCCCTCCCCCTCCTTCAGGGGAGGCCGGGGCATGCCCCTGCTTCGTTATCGGCACCGGAAACTTTTGTTTTACGAACAATTAAGTGTAACGTTAACCGCCCCTAAAGTTGGTACTTAGTTTGTACAGTTTGAGATACACCGAGCTTTGGCAAAGGATCTTTCTGTCACCGCAAAAATCGAACACCAAAATGATGTATTGGTTCCTACTCTTTATAAATATAAAAGAGATTTTAAATTACGGTAGCTGAGGGTAGTGTCCTTGATCGGAATTTGTGGTTGCGTTTTGTGGTAAGTTGTAAAATCTTTTAGAGTATTGGAACATTCAGAAAGAAATACAAAATATAAAACTTTTATCATCAGGAAAAAGGATTACCTCTATTTTGTAAGCAGATTCAACCTGGATCTCACTGTACATCAAACCTAAGCAACGACACAAAATTTAGGGGTTGTGTTACACGATACTTTGCATTGATAACATTGTTCAACACTTCCCAGATTTTATGATGCCTTTATTGTTCATGTAAACGTGTCTCAAGCATAGCTTGTTCGCGTGTACAGCCCCTATTATGGGCTTGAGGTGTTAAGTATGTTGATTAATGAAGCAAAACCAGTGATAAACATTCCTCGGATTTTTCATTAGGAATTTATTTTCATTTAGGCGAAAATTCAAAGGAAATATGTCACCTGCGCAGACATAAAATGAAATTTATCAAGCTGGCGCGCAACGTGGGTAAAATAAAAAGATTTTCAGTGCTCCATGTTGTACGCCAATTATGGCTTCATGATTTCTATGTCAAATTTAGTACTGAAAAACCGTCCTTAGCTAAAAATTTTACAAAATCTATAGACGTAGGTACCAAATAACCACACTATACTAAGTATTTTTAAAAACTTCAAAAAATAATGCATATAATAAAATAATAATGTTATTTCTTACGCTATCGGAGGCCCGAGTCAGAATGAGGCGTCACGATTAGAGTCAGAGTCAGAGTCAAATCGTTTATTTCTTTAGACTGCCATAATAAGCACTCAGACAAGTCATTTTTACAATATAAATAGCCTGATAAATAGTTATTAGAATTAAATTAGAAATAAAGTGCAATTAACAAAATTCACTTAAATTTTTTGTCCACTACCGGAAGAAGTGAAAAAGAAAACAACTAGCAAGATTATCGCTTATCAACGAATACAATCTTTGCATATCTAAGTCTAACTATAACGCGACTTAAGAGTAGATATTTTTATTTCTCATATTTGTAAGTATAGTTAAGTCTAACACGTCTAATTTTTGTTCTTACAATTACATCTCTACGAGAATCGTCGTCGACTAGGTGGGATGACGACCTGCGAAAGACTGCAGGCAGATTCTGGATGCGTCAAGCTGAAGACAGGGCGCTATGGCGCTTATTAGGGGAGACCTGTGACCAGCAGTGGATTAATATAGGTTGATGATGATGATGATCATGAGTATCGTCAACCTGACTTGGGGTTTCGATCAGAACACATTTTAATAAAAGCACCAGTAAATAGTTATTATTTAGTCTAAAATTTATATTGTCACTAAATCAGTGGTAACTTATCTTAATAAAACTGATGAAAGAACGTAACATTTTAAAACAAATCAAATTATTACTATCGGATAAAAGGAAAATGCGGTGTTTCCGGTTTTAGCGGTCTAGATCTCAAACATTTATGTGGACCGTTTCCTTGCGGAAATTATTTCCCGACCCTTTAGGATCCTTGGAAATAAATATAAAAGTGCCCAAGACACTTTATGTGATATGTCCTCAGCGAGCTACGGCCGGTAGAGGTAGATATAGATACAGGGTGGTAGGGGTAGAAATCATTGGGTGGAACTGGTGCTTTTAAGTCCTGAGTACTTTTAAATATCTTCCAGGTATTGCATCTTTCTTTGCAGTATTTAACTTCAGCTTTGTTATATTTTCTGTAGGTATGCCGTATTTTATTTTCAGACTAAATCAGTCCCATTACATCAAATTGGTCCTTTTGTTACATCAAATTGACACAATAATCTACAAAAACAATTATCGAATAACAAAACAATACATTAATTAAATTATGAATACTAAGGGATTTATAGCAGGGTATTATGATTAGTTTAGGATTGGACGACCTTTGTGGCGTAGCAGGCGAAGGTCCGCCTGCGACGCAGGAGGTTGCGTGTTCTATTCCCGCCTATGGACAAATGTATGTGCGATCTGCACAAACATTTTAACAAATTTTGTTCAGGGCGTTCTGGATGTTATCATGTATAATAAAAAAATATCTATCTATGATGTGTATTGTATCATCATCATCATCATCATCATCAGCCTATATTAGTCCTCTGCTGGACATAGGCCTCCCCTAATGAGCGCCATAGCGCCCTGTCTTCAGCTTGACGTGTATTGTATAAAGTACAATAATACCCCGCTTTACGCGAGGGATACGAAGTCAAAATTTAATACAAAAAAATACAAATCATTTTAATCGATCACTTTAATTATAAGAACACTGTATGCAATAGGTACATACAATTAATTATTTTTTACAGAAAAATAAATCTATTGTTTTTTGGGTAGCGTTTTTTTACGTTTTTGTAAAATACGTTCATAACACTCAACACTGTTTTTAATTGGTCATAATTATTGTCTAAACTCTGCAATATGTCCAAGCCTGAATAAATTTTTGGCATTTGAGGGCGAAATTTTAAATTCGCGTTATAGTGAAACCGCGCTTAACGGGGTCGCGTAAAGCGGGGTATTACTGTAGGTATATAGTTATCTACCCATAACATAAGCTCTGCTCAGCTTGAGGCTAAATAATGCTGTGTGAATTGTCTGGCATTATTTATTAAATTTTATATTTATTATGATGAGTAAAAGCGTGCATTCTCGAGTAGTTACATTATAAATACAGTGAAAGCTATTGACTAACACGATGGTTGCTGAGAATGCTGTTTGAGTAGGCCCTGTGCACCAGAGATGCATTCTGATAATTAAATGCATGAAGCGACTCTATTCGTGTGTCACTTTCATTTCCTTTTACCTTACAATTTGGTAACAGTGCTTCTATCGTGAGAGGCACTGTTACCAAACTGGGTTTTGGTAACAGTGACTCGAGAGGGAATTACGCAATTAAAAAATGAGACGTCACATTCACGTTTCGTTAGTAACTTTAAATATATTCATCCAACTACTGAACGGATCTGGCTGCAATTTTGCATACAGGTAATTCTAATCCTGGAATAAAACATACTTTTTATCCCATAAATCTGTTCTCGTGGGATGAAAATCACCTTTTAATGTTTTGCATAGGAACAACGCGTGTGATAGATTTAGGGGCTTTACCTACCTAGACAATTATCTTATTTTGATAGAATCATGAAATTACCTGCCTTACGACGCAACCTAACAATTTGGGGGTAGAAAATAATGAAATCAGAAGTCAGAATTCAATAACTTTATTTCTTTAGGTTGACCGATAAACACATAATGTACAAATAGAAACAAGGTGTTATTGAGATTCTGTTCACTTCAATCTTATGTCCACTAGTGGAAGAAGTGAACAAGAAACCACTAGCAAGTATATAAAACCTTATTATTAAAGACATACTTACATAATAAGATAGCCTTAAAATAGAACCTTCAATACTTAATTGTTATGCTTAAATCATCTAGGTAAGACATTTCTTAGTGAACCATTGTTCTGTGGACACATCTAAATAGATAGGGGTTTTATAATTTACCACATAAGTATTACGTACCATAACAGATGTTTCTCGTTCTGTCGCTGACCAAAAAGTGGCGTGCTCAGGCCTTACAGGTCTTATTAATATCACCTCACAACAACTAAAATCCTCGTCACGAAACTGTGTCGTCAGTCCACCGCTTCTCGGCGGTTGGCATAACATTTAACTTCTAATTAATAATTATTTTGTATAATCTTATAAAATATCTATAACAAAATGCTCTTAAATATAAGTTAATAATTTAGAATACACAGCACTAAGAATATAATGCAATATGAAATACCTAACTCAATAATGAAGCTGATTTGTATTGGAATTTGAATTGGAGCGGGAAAGCAAACAGGAAATATCAAGCCTGTCACATTTTATAATTGAATATCTATTGAAACCATATTGTTTACCACTACATATACTTATAATATTACATATCTATTATTAAATAAATTACAATATCTTACACTGCCATTCTGACAAATGCTTCGTTCTCGAAGCATATACAATACATAATTTCAACGTTTTATCATACATTGGGGCACTTAACTACTAAGCACATTAATATGTAGGTACCTTTATTGATTTTTTTTGTAAAGTTATTCAACAGTTTTATTCATTTATAGTCTCAACTTGGACTACACGTTTATTTATTATATTTATAAATATTAATTTATTTATTATATTTTATTTTCATTTATTTCAGTCTCCACCTGGACTAAATATCTTTTTTTTTTTTTATTCATGCCATAGCCTCCACTGGGACTACGCATTTTTATTTTTTATTTATTTTTTTTGTCTCCATCTGGACTAGGTACATATCTTTTCTTATTTTCATTTATGTCATAGCCTCCACTGGGACTACACATTTTTATTTTTATTTTCATTTATTTCATAATCTCCACCTGGACTATGAAATAATTTTTTCCACATTATTCGATCTGTGAAGTCATTCAAAGTTAGTCGTATAAGCTAAAGTCATAAGTCTGTTTTCCTTTGACCTTAGGACCTAGACATGTATCTCGCTATACCCGCTGCTAGCATCTAAAGTATACACCAGGTCCATGGGCCGCCAGCGGAAGGACCTATTTTGTTCTTATTTTTTTCGTTTTCCTCTGACCAGTAGACCTCGGCCTTTATATACTCGCTATACCCGCTGCAATATCTAAAGTATATGCTAAGTCTACCGTCGGCAGCGGAAGGAACCATTTATTTTGTTTTATTTTATTTCGTTATTTAGTATTCTTTTCACTTTCAATATAGGTACCTACCTTAAAACCAAACTTTTTGTCATATACTAATGAATAAGTATATTTTTCATAACAGATTGAGCAGACAAGATATCTGCGGTTCTAGGCAAGTACCTACGTCATTTTATTCTAGCCTGTGGGTATATTAGCTTCAACTTCTATAAAAGTAGTCCGAGAGATAAATCCAGTGAGTATATTAGTTATGGTTGTACTATTGTTATTGCTAACTGAACTTTGAACTAATTGCTCGGCCAAGCTGACTACATAAAAATAGCACTATTTAGATCAAATTAAACTATTAAGCTATCACCAATTTATTTAATTGATCTTCAATTGGTAACAAATATACGATGTAAAAATAACGTAGCTGTCCCAAAAACGAGGTAAGCTAAAATTTCAAAAAGTTTTATTTGCAATTCAATAAAATTGTACAATATCTTACCAATTAATGTAAGATCCATGTCTGATATCAAATTTAAATGTTTTATCAAAAATAGATTAATAGATAAAAGCTATTATCGATTGGACAAAGCTTTTGCTGATAAAAATATTTTTATATTCAATGCGATTGATTAATGTAGGAACACACCTACTTACTTTCATTTAAAGTTAGAAATTGAACAATTTTTATTTTATTTTATCTTATTGCTATTGCAGCCATTATTGTATTTAATCTGTATACTTTTTTTGAGTTTTTATTTTTTGTTTTAAAATGTATTGTATCTATTTGACTTGACTAAGTGTTCCCTGTGAATTTATGGTATGATTAAATGAATTTAATTGATTGTTTTTTTTTTATGTCGCGAAGTTCATGTGTGATAATCGAACATAGTGAATATGCAGTTAAAAAATTCATCTACACAGCTTTTTTTATTAACTAACCCTTTATGATGTTTCTTATTGTAATAGATAGGTAGGTACCTACGTCTTTAACAATAATCATATATGCGTAAAATATCTTAGTCTGCTGTATGAAAGTGACCTTTTCTTTATTAAGTACTTAGTTGTGTAATTTATGATGTGTTTTGACTTGGACATCATTCCCGACCATTCAACTAGGGCTGGTCGAGCTTTAGAATATCTCCGCAAACATCTGATTTCGATTATTTTATTTTTAATTCAAATATCTATTGATATTTTTTATGTTTCTCATACAAAAATGTAATGATACAGAATAGACGCAAAATTAAATATTCAAAAGCTTGAATATTTCATTTTCTACGTTAAGTGGTTGAAACTGGCGCGTTCCGTTCACAAAACAACACACCTACCTAGCTAGAAGGGTATGAGGGAGTTGTGTTGTGTTTGAGCACCATTTCAGTACAAAAACATCTTAAACAATTATTGTTACCTACTTTAATTATTGAAGTAAACCTAAATAGACATTGCAGTGAACTGTGATAGGCAATGATTCAAATCGTATTAAGTAGGTATCAGGTACTTCTGTTTGCTTACTCACAAAATGCAACAACACACTAGCGTAAACAAACACCCCTTCTTTACTAATGAGGGCCCTTCTAACCTTCGGTCATAGGCACTCCGACCCACCAACATCAATACTCGTATCTGTGGGATTCCTCTCCCAAACTTGAATTGCTGTTTATAGGAAGGCACTTCGTGAACTTCTGTTTGGAGGTGCATCGACCCACCCACCCATAAACAGGAATTACAAAAAAACATGGTAGGTACTCAAACCACCTACTTAAAAATCCCATTTTTGAATAATTTCATTAATAAGTAATCATAAGAAAGATAAATTACTTCATTGTTCTTTTTTTTTGTGCAAATACCTACGTGTTACTAATGGCTCCCATACACGGACGGCAAATTCATAAGGCCTACTGTTCGGAGGACTACTAGTTTGAGTTTATTTCACAATGGCCGTAAACAGCCGGTTTATTTACATGTGAATTTTATTTAAATTATTTTATGTCAGTCATTATTTACACATATTTTATTTTATTATATTTCTACGTTATAAAGTTAAACCTATACTGTGTAACTTAACACAAATAGATATTATAACATTCACTAGCTATTTTAAAAAAATACAGTCGAATTGAGAACCTGCTCCTTTTATTTGAAGTCGGTTAAAATCTGATCAGATTTAAGGCAAATTGTTAACTCTAATGTAGTTTTTTTTATCGAGTAACTTTAATTCCGAGACCACTGAGGCCAGGATTATTGCATCTGCAACATGTGACTCACGACAATTTACTCAGCGCATCAGCACTGCCATACAGCAACGGGACAATGCAGCCAGCGTCTTGGGGACGCCTCCAAGCGGTACCGATATGAATCAATCACCCGTAGATTGTTTGCAACAGACCGCAGCCAGCTCAATCGTTTCAATTTTATTGTAATTACCTAATTATTTATTTATTTCATTTGATTGCAGTTTACTTTTACAATAAAGATTTTATTTACTTATAATCCCACTTTTTTTTATGGTGCCTCTTACAGAGAAAATACCTATATCGTATCCATTTTGAATGGAGCATAAACATAAACAAACCGCCCATACTCAACCTAAAATTCACTTTGCTGGCGCGTCCTCTTATACGTAATTTACATTACTTGTCGATTTTAGATCCACCCTTCAATAAAAATTGCTTACAATTATATCTGAAACTCGACGCCAAGCAAGTGAGATTTTGTTATTTGTGTCGTACTTTGTTTACTAACATGCTTCATTCAAAATTGATAAACCAATCGTTATGACGTCAGACTAGCACCGTAAAATGTTGAACTAACTTAAATATACAAATAAAAATAAGTAGTCGTTATACGTATAGCGTTTTCTAGTAGGTACAACTGGCCGAGAATACACACAATCTGAATTTTAGCTAAAGTTATTTTATATTATAGCGGAATCATTCTGGTTTTTTTTTGCGCATACTCGCAGTTGTTTTCGTCAGGGTTTAGGTAAATTCACCTTAGACACACACAGAAAAACTCATGATATTACGCATTAAAAATTCGTTGGGACTAATCAAACAAAAGTGAAAAAATTGCCGGTAGTTAAAAATAAGTTCCCATGGACAATGCGACATCAACAAATAGGATTTGAGAACAATAAGAAACCATGAATTGAGCATTACTAGAAGTGGCAAATTTTGCTATGTGTAGCTTTAGTATTATGTAGATTTTCTACTAATCTTATAATTGAATATCAAGCCTACTTATCGCACAGGTTTCTTATTAGGATACAGTTCAAGTTTATTGCTAACAAACAAAAGAAATCGGCTAGGATCATCCTACGTCACGAATCCACGTTGTTCTACGTAGTTTACGAACCGTTCAGAGCCTTCGTCACATCTGCCACGCTGCTCTTTAGTCCAAATTTAGCCGCAGCAATAGCAGTGGCATCATAGTATTGGACATTGGTTGGTAGCATCGCGTCCACCATCCGGTCGACGCGCCGATTGGATGAACCAGCGTCAGCCAAAAAACCGCGTTGAGCAGACCTTCGTCCTCGAAGGTCAGCTTGCAGGGTCCAACTGAAACTTGTACAAGAATGTATTAGTATTGTGCAACAGTTCCAGGATCCCACTTCTGATGATAGATTTAGGGGCTTTACCTACCTAGACAATTATCTTATTTTGATAGAATCATGAAATTACCTGCCTTACGACGCAACCTAACAATTTGGGGGTAGAAAATAATGAAATCAGAAGTCAGAATTCAATAACTTTATTTCTTTAGGTTGACCGATAAACACATAATGTACAAATAGAAACAAGGTGTTATTGAGATTCTGTTCACTTCAATCTTATGTCCACTAGTGGAAGAAGTGAACAAGAAACCACTAGCAAGTATATAAAACCTTATTATTAAAGACATACTTACATAATAAGATAGCCTTAAAATAGAACCTTCAATACTTAATTGTTATGCTTAAATCATCTAGGTAAGACATTTCTTAGTGAACCATTGTTCTGTGGACACATCTAAATAGATAGGGGTTTTATAATTTACCACATAAGTATTACGTACCATAACAGATGTTTCTCGTTCTGTCGCTGACCAAAAAGTGGCGTGCTCAGGCCTTACAGGTCTTATTAATATCACCTCACAACAACTAAAATCCTCGTCACGAAACTGTGTCGTCAGTCCACCGCTTCTCGGCGGTTGGCATAACATTTAACTTCTAATTAATAATTATTTTGTATAATCTTATAAAATATCTATAACAAAATGCTCTTAAATATAAGTTAATAATTTAGAATACACAGCACTAAGAATATAATGCAATATGAAATACCTAACTCAATAATGAAGCTGATTTGTATTGGAATTTGAATTGGAGCGGGAAAGCAAACAGGAAATATCAAGCCTGTCACATTTTATAATTGAATATCTATTGAAACCATATTGTTTACCACTACATATACTTATAATATTACATATCTATTATTAAATAAATTACAATATCTTACACGTGCGAAGCCGCGGGGCGCAGCTAGTACCTAATAAAAATGCTGATTTTACCCTATGTCTAATATAAATTGTATTTGATATAAGTATTATTTTAACTTCTCCTTATTGTATGCACTTTTATCTTTTGTCTCGAGTAAAAATTATTTATCTTATCTTTAAAGTTAATTTTCAACTTAAAATATTAAAATAGAAATGCGATTTGATTCATTCAGTCTAAAAAAGTCCCTCCAACTCGAATCAAATATCATCCCTACAGAAACGCCGCCTGGAGGAAATTAAAGATTATGACCTAGGATAGAACCTTTAAGCTCTATAGCATAAAGGTGCGTTTACATGGGATTGTTTGAACATCCGATACGACTTACTGACGACCCTTGAGCAACTGTCACGTCGTCACATCAAACCATCGTTCTTCATTGGACATAGGTTTAAAAACAAAATATTAGAGGACTTAAAAACATGGCTTAACCTTTGCTTTTTGCTGGTAAAAATGTGTACCTCACCTTCTTTATTTAGCTTATTTTTACTTAGTGTGAATATTTTAAAAATTGGATGCTTAAGGAAATTGTGTTATATATTTTTTTATTTATGTCTTCTATGCAAATAACTTTTAAAGTATTTTTTTCTAACAAACAAAATGGTGATCGATGTTAGGGCATCCATTTTGCCTTGCCATAACATGTTAGTTTTTCTCAATAAAAATATGTGTGTCTTGCCCTAACATCGGTCACCAATTTGTATAAACAGAAGTGTATATACGAATAATAGAGATAAATAATAAGTAGCGTTATAACTCATTTATTTTAACAAGATTCCATCCAATAAAATATTAAAATCGAACCTGATATCTGAACGCAGCTTAGAGAAGAGCATTCCAAATTAAGCATTAATTTCCTGTGGAATAAAAACTGATGTAGCATTGATTTCAGATAGGTCTAATGAAGGATGCCTACACGATGGCTAGAGAGGTTCGTTAGCTACAAACAAAAGGAAGAAGAAATCGATAATAATACACAACGGATTTGGTATCGAGTTTTTTCTTATATTTTAATTGGTAGGCGACTATTTGCCATTGTTGCAGAAGACAGGTATTTTTTCCTCGATGAAAAGGGTTATTCCAGTGTTCCCCCCTAGAAGGAAAAACTGGTTCAATATAATTATGCTTATGAGCTTAAATAGCTTGGCGACGCAGGCCTGGGGGGTGGGGGGTGTAACTAGGTGTGGATAGCTGGTAGATAGATCGATGATTGGTCTATCTACCAGTAAAAAAAGAAAGAGTCTCTACTTAATACCTATTCATAAGAAGAGATCAACAAAAAAATGCGGGAACTATCCAACAGTAGCACTCATTTCTTATGCAAGCAAAGTGATGCTTAAGTTAGATACCTAATCAACGGACGGCTGTTATCTTACCTACAATGGAAATAACCAACTAATAAGCTGGATTTGTAAAAGGCCGTGGTACTAGAGAGCAAATAGTTAACATCAGGAAAATGATTGAAAAGAGTCGCCAGTTCAATGTACTTATGCTTATTGTGTTCGGGAGATGCGCGTACCCTCACATTTCATTTTACTGATCGCAAACCTGTACAAAGATGGTGAATCGTGCAATAATAATAATAATAATAATAATACTGGACAATTCACACAGCATTATCTAGCAATAAGATCAATGACGTGATCTCGGGACCGTTCAAGCCGGAAATGAGCAACGTCAAGCAAGCTGTCAATCTAGCAGAATAGAAGAGTCACCGTTAAGCGATGAGCAGATAAGAAAATGATTGGTGCCTTTCGTGCTGGAGGAGAACGGTGCAGATGTTCTGGATAGCCAAAAAAACCTCAGCCAGCTAAAAAATGAAACGAGTCTCCCTACATTCTACTTCCAACGTATTCTCAGCTAAAGCAAAAAGGCAAAATGGATGGGAAGAGACAAAAAGGACGATCACCTAGCCGCTGGTCTGATATAGTGAAGGAGATCACTGGGCTCCCAGTGACGTCTGCTCTCAGACAAGCCAAAGATATAGGGGGGCGTGGAAGCAGCTGGTCTCTCATTAATGACGAATACGACGAAGAAAATAAGAAGATATTACAACGCATTGTTGTTGGAGGTAGTGGACTCACTTATTTATATTTATGCGGATGACGTGGCCGCTATAGTTACTGCAAAGACTGTAGACGCGCTGGAGGAGAAGTTAAATAAAACTTCTACACTACTCTCGGGATGGTTCGGGATAAGTGGGTTAGGGCTTAATCTAAATAAAACCTATTTCCTACACTTCCTGCTATCAGGGAAGGCTATGAGGAAGCAAATAGTAAGCGCAAATAACGGCCATCAGCCAATCCAAATCGACTATTTCCTCGGCTTCAAAATGGACAAAGCCGTAACCAGGGAGAGCCACATCAATAAACTTTGTGGAAAGATAGGCAGACGCGCTCCGTCGGGTAGCTTGCATGGTTTTTTTTTTTTTTTTTTTACGGTAAATAGACCTTTGTTTGACCGCGATCTCACCTGATGGAAAGCGAAGATGCGGCCGACGGTGTATCACGAAGGTCTAGAAGATACCTATTCACCCTTGTCTTGAAGAGACCCACCTTTAAAGTGGAGGGTACGTCCACCAAGTATGGATGGTATTGCGCTGTGCGTCTGCTTGTCCTGGAGTGGAAGGGGGATGGTGGGATCGGGATCAGGTCATGTAGTTCAAGTGGTGCCGTTGGTGCAAAGTTGGTGCCGGCAGAGGTGGCTCGTCGCTGTTACTTTGCAACAGTCCACTCGGTGTTGCAGTATGGTGCAGAGCTATGGGGGCAAGCTGCAGACTGGGAGCGTGCCCTCCGTATACACTTTGGTCCGGACAAACAAACTACCAGACTGTCACATCTGTTGGCAGTCTACCTTATTTTAAATTCAGACTAAAACGATTGCTTGTCGAACAGAATGTATATTCTCTGAACGAATTACTGGAACTCTAATTATATTTGTTCTATTCTCTTATTTTCCTTTATGTAGTACCTAATTTTTTTTATAGTTCGGAAATAAATTTTATTGATAAAACCACTTTACATGTCATTTTTTTTTAAATATAGTCAAATACAATGTCGGTATAGTGGCAGACAGAGGTGTTAGCTGAAGTCAGCGTGCCAATTCTTTGAGCTATGTCGATAACTTTGGTTAATTTTTTTTTATGGTTTGTAAATAAATTTTATTGATAAAACCACTTTATATGTCAATTATTTTAAAATATAGTCAAATACAATGTCGGTATAGTGGCAGACAGAGGTGTTAGCTGAAGTCAGCTTGCCAATTCTTTGAGCTATGTCGATAACTTTGGTTCTCTGTCAGATGTATTCAACACGAATACTATCCGTCAGAGAGACTATATAAGAGAGTTATGCTCGGCTCTTTTCATACCTTGCTGAGCGACATAAATCTTACCTTCTTAACTTCTTAACTTATCTTTTTTTGAGGTGGCTGTTTTTTAGGGTTCATTACCATAGGGGTTAACTGGGATGAGATACAACCTGATGACAAATGGACAGACAAACAGACAAACGGGCAGTCGGACGAACAGTGGAGTCTTAGTAATAGGGGGACCCTACACTAAGGTGTAGGGTTACAATTACTAAGACTGACAGCTATGGAAAGACGGACAGCGGAATCCTGTAATAGGGAGTTTTTTACCGTTTTTGGACAATTGGGCGGTTTTATTTGTTTTCTTTTAGGGAAATTTTATTTGTTCTAAGATTGTACAAAGTGGCTCGTAGTAAAAAGACTGTTGTTTAATTTGAAGAACATTTATTAGTATTTTTGAAGAATAGAAATGCTTTTTGGAATAATCACAAATCACAAATAGGTTAAAAACCATATTTTACACTACTAAACAAATAATTTATCATTCTCCATCATTAGTAAAAATCACTTATTGTTACACTTGCGGTACGTATTTATTCATTAGGGTGGTAGTTTGCCTTCACCACGAACCATTTTCTTGTTTTGGTTTTGTGTGTGGAGCATTTAGGTTTGGTTTTATGCGTGGTGCACGTAGGTTTGCATTTATGTGTGGTGCATGGAGGTTTGGTTTTATGTGTGGTGCACGTAGGCTTGCATTTATGTGTGGTGCACGCAGGTTTGGTTTTATGTGTGGTGCACGTAGGTTTGCATTTATGTGTGGTGCATGGAGGTTTGGTTTTATGTGTGGTGCACGTAGGCTTGCATTTATGTGTGGTGCACGTAGGTTTGCATTTATGTGTGGTGCATGGAGGTTTGGTTTTATGTGTGGTGCATGGAGGTTTGGTTTTATGTGTGGTGCACGTAGGTTTGCATTTATGTGTGGTGCATGGAGGTTTGGTTTTATGTGTGGTGCACGTAGGTTTGCATTTATGTGTAGTGCATGGAGGTTTGGTTTTATGTGTGGTGCACGTAGGCTTGCATTTATGTGTGGTGCACGTAGGTTTGCATTTATGTGTGGTGCATGGAGGTTTGGTTTTATGTGTGGTGCACGTAGGCTTGCATTTATGTGTGGTGCACGTAGGTTTGGTTTTATGTGTGGTGCACGTAGGTTTGCATTTATGTGTGGTGCATGGAGGTTTGGTTTTATGTGTGGTGCACGTAGGTTTGCATTTATGTGTAGTGCATGGAGGTTTGGTTTTATGTGTGGTGCACGTAGGCTTGCATTTATGTGTGGTGCACGTAGGTTTGCATTTATGTGTGGTGCATGGAGGTTTGGTTTTATGTGTGGTGCACGTAGGCTTGCATTTATGTGTGGTGCATGGAGGTTTGGTTTTATGTGTGGTGCACGTAGGCTTGCATTTATGTGTGGTGCACGTAGGTTTGGTTTTATGTGTGGTGCACGTAGGTTTGCATTTATGTGTGGTGCATGGAGGTTTGGTTTTATGTGTGGTGCACGTAGGCTTGCATTTATGTGTGGTGCACGTAGGTTTGCATTTATGTGTGGTGCATGGAGGTTTGGTTTTATGTGTGGTGCACGTAGGTTTGCATTTATGTGTGGTGCATGGAGGTTTGGTTTTATGTGTGGTGCACGTAGGTTTGCATTTATGTGTAGTGCATGGAGGTTTGGTTTTATGTGTGGTGCACGTAGGCTTGCATTTATGTGTGGTGCACGTAGGTTTGCATTTATGTGTGGTGCATGGAGGTTTGGTTTTATGTGTGGTGCACGTAGGCTTGCATTTATGTGTGGTGCATGGAGGTTTGGTTTTATGTGTAGTGCACGTAGGTTTGCATTTATGTGTGGTACATGGAGGTTTGGTTTTATGTGTGGTGCACGTAGGTTTGCATTTATGTGTGGTGCATGGAGGTTTGGTTTTATGTGTGGTGCACGTAGGCTTGCATTTATGTGTGGTGCATGGAGGTTTGGTTTTATGTGTGGTGCATGGAGGTTTGGGTTTATGTGTGGTGCATGGAGGTTTGGTTTTATGTTTGGTGCATGGATGTTTGGTTTTATGTGTGGTACACGGAGGTTTGGTTTTATGTTTGGTGCATGGATGTTTGGTTTTATGTTTGGTGCATGGATGTTTGGTTTTATGTGTGGAGCACGGAGGTTTGGTTTTATGTTTGGTGCATGGATGTTTGGGTTTATGTGTGGTGCATGGATGTTTGGTTTTATGTTTGGTGCATGGAGGTTTTGTTTTAGGTGAAGTGCATGTTGGAGTTATGGTAGTACACGTTGATGTTGAGCACGGTGGTTTTTTACTTGGAGTATTCCGTGTTCTTAGTCTGCAATGGGGTTTAAATGGCCATCTACACTTTTCTGGAATAAAAAGAATGTCGTTATGCATAGCAATTTATAGAATAATAATATTATGTTTTGTATATTTATAATATGGTTATTTTTAGTATAAAGAGTTAACAATGCTCCGATCGACAAGCCGCTGCTCGTTCCGCGTCTCCGTAAACAAGGCCTTAAGCTATGGCCTATGACATATTATATATACCTTTAAACGAGCAATTCTTGTATATATACATATATATATATATATATCATCTGGATCTCGGAAACGGCTTCAACGGATAAAATTTAGTATACAAGGCGTTTCGGGGGTGATAAAACGATCTAGATAGGATTCATTTTCATAAAATGTTGTTTTATTAGTTTATAATTAACTTTATCGTAATAAATTGAATCTTCTTGACATCTATTGGCGAATAGTACTAATAAATAGTACTAGTAAATAAATAGTATAATTTCTAATAAGCACAATTTACCAAAAAAAAACGAGCGAAGCTTGGTCACCCAGGTACCTATATTAATGAAACTATGGGACTCGATAAAGGAATATGGTTTTTTGCATTACAAATTAAACATGTTAAAATAAGTATCTGTAAGAATTATACGAGTACTTTCATTAAAATTTTAAATTTAAGGGCGCATTAAAGTTATACATTTTGAAGTGAACTTTCATAAGTTCACTACGTAAGTTCACTTGCTAGTCATGCGGCTTGGAGGTCGAACTTTGGTGGTAGATATACTTTAATCTCTAGCCTCTTAAAACACCCACGACGGGAAGAATTGAAGTGGAAATTCTAAGCCAGCATCACAACGCAAGGCAAAAAAAGGTGACTAATTATTTAGCTGCTTCTCCACAAATTATTATGCCAAGCAAGCTGAGTGATCTCCGGTTGATTAAAAATTGACAAATGCATTTTTTTGGATCATAAGGGCATTGTCCTTATTGAACCTTATTCAAACGTTGTACTACTAAACGATGCGATTTTGTCACGCGATGAAAATGATCGTGCGATGGTCCAACAGGTATCCTAATACTTCGCATGGGCATCACGCAATGCCAGATCAGCAGCGGAATTACGGAAAACCACCCATCCTTCAATTGACATTTAAAAGCTCGTTAAAATGACCTACGTAATTAACAATTGTATGGCGGAGCCATTGAAATGGTTTTTAATGTGCAATACGCAGAGAATAATCTTGCATTTGTAACACAATGGCTGGAAAAAAGTCTCCTAACATTGAATACCAGTTAAACAAAGTATATGTGTTTTAGTATAACCAGTTATGAATCTCCTACTTCTCCTCCTCGAGTCGTATATCATCATGTCTGAGGGTCGTGATTCCCCCTTGAAACTTCCACTATTCAGCACCACATTTCAAATGCGTCCATTCGGTCACGGTCAGCCTTTTTTATCTCCCAAGTTTCAGCCCCATAGCGAAAAATGAGGAAGGGTGTTGACGAGTTTCACTTTGGTGGAGGTAGATATGCCACGGTCGCTCCAGATTTCTTGAAGCTGCGTCATTGCGTTTTTCGCCATGCCAATACGCCTTCTTATTTCCTTTTCGCGGGAGCCCGAATTGCTTATGGAAGAATCAAGATAATAATATAAAACCGTCCACAACTTCAAGATTAAGCCCACCGGTTAAATAAAGATTACACGCGCGATCAACCATCAGTTTGGTCTTTGCGTGGTTCACTTTTAATCCTAACTCGCTGCTTATGCGTTCCATTATTTCCGAGAGGCTGACCATTTCGGTTTCAGTAGCTGCTAAGAGTGTGGTGTCGTCAGTATACCGCAGGTTTGTAAGCTTGGTTCCGCCAATAGTGACTCCACCCTCCCAGTTTTCAATCGTTTACCTGATGATGTATTCTCCGTACACATTAAAAAGAATTGGTGACAGGATATAGCCCTGTCTCACTGATGGTGGTGGCACAAGGACTGGATTAACGCAATGATAGGGGACTCCCAATTCTTCGAGAATATTCCACAGACTTTCCCAAATGACACAGTCAAATGCTTTACTGTAATAAATATTTTGTATTATAAACAATATGTCTTTACTTTAGCTATTGTGGGTTGTTTGTAATTAAAGAGTTAATAGATGAACTGAGTCTATTCGATACACAAGACACGTACCTGAAATGACAATAAAAAAGATTCTTTATTCCGTGTGTGTTAAACTCGCAGGACTTCTCTATGAGTTGACGAACATTAAAGATCTGTTCGTGAGTCCCTTTACTTTTCGCGATACCAGTCTGTTCTTGTGGGATTTGCCAATAGAGAAATTGCCGTTAATAACGTGCAGAAGTAGCTTGCTAGCATGTGGTATTAGGGCTAGCGTCCTGTAGTCGTGGTAATCATTTGGTGGTGAAACGTTTTTTTGTGAAGTGGCAAGATCATAGAGCTGACCCAGTCGAGAGGCCATACTCCAGTGTGCCAAATATCTTTAAACAGCTGATGCATCGCTTGTACGCCCGTGTTGCCCATAGCTTTTAAGATTTCTGCAGTGATTTGATCTGATCCTGGAGCTTTTTTGTTTTAGTGCGGATATTGCGGCAAAGATCCCCGACTCAAGAATGGGAGGTTCCGGTGTTATGCTACACCAATTATACATAGCTGGTGAGTGTGCGTTCAGTGGGTCCTTGTAAAGGTTTTCGCAGTATTCCCGCCATCTCTCTGTTATTGCTTCCAGATCATGGAGCCGAGTGCCGTCCACGTCATCAATCACCCACGTTTTCGATTTAAACTGCTTCGTTAACTGACGCACCTTTTTGAACAGGTCTGCGCTTTGGTAGTTATGGGCATGGTCTTCTATCTCCTTGCCTTCTACCTTCTAGGAAGTGGTTTTTGTCTCGACGACACAGAAACTGAACCGATGTGTTTAGCTGTGAGTACAATGCTCTGCCATCTTTTGTTTTTAAGCCCTGAACCCTACGCGCCTTCCTTATTTGAATTTTGCTGCATGTATTTGAAGAGATCCACGAATGTTTGGGGTGGTTTGGGCTGTGCCCTTTTGTAATGTTCTCCATGGTAAACTGGATCTGGTTTTTGAGATGCTCCAATTATTCGTTAGTGTTCGCCTCTTTACGGATCGAGTGTTCTTCTAAGTTGGTTAGAAATTGGTGTTGGAATTGTAACTTTTGCGCGGGTGGGATGCTAGTTAATCTTTTACGTGGGCGCTTGTCTACAACTTTTAAGCGTAGAGCAAAGTCTGCGACCGGGTGAGTCTTGGCGTTTGTATATCCACATATACAGCCTTCTCCGATGATGTTGCAAGCAGGTATTCATGATTGTTAGTTTTCTCTCAAAACAGAACTCAAGAAATTTAGATCCTCTATCATTTCGGACTCCAATGCCGTACTTGTCGACTGTGTTTCGGATGTGGTCATCATCCATGGTGTTACCGACTTTTGAATTTCAATCTCCAATGATAATAGTTAGGTCTCTATTTGGTATGTCCGTAAGAGTGTTGTTAAGTTCGGCATGATGCTCCAATTATTCGTTAGTGTTCGCCTCTTTACGGATCGAGTGTTCTTCTAAGTTGGTTTAAAGTTGGTGTTGGTATTGTAACTTTTGCACGGGTGGTATGGGTTCGATATATGCCTTAGATACTTCATGCGATCTGTTTCAAATTTTTCCCTACGAAGTTTTTAATTGTTTTCGCTTTTCGCTTCATAGCGAATACCGGTTGGCTATTCCCTCAGATCAGTGTATTAAGTCAATGCTCACGCGATAACGAGTGGACACTCAAAAGATATTTGAAGCTTTGATTGCGTGATCGCACAATTAAAGAGCCTGTCCAGATAAAGCGTTTTACGCGCGAGTTCACTCGCGCGTTGACAATCGCGCGTAACCGAGGTACTAGAGCTACATACATCCCGTCCAGATGCCTACGCGCGTTTCCTCACTCGCGCCACAGATAATATAATACTCTACTAGTACTCGCGCGTAAAACGCGTGCAATGAGCGCGACTCTCGACTCGCGCGTCCCATGCGCGAGCGCCGCGCGAGTCGAGATACTCGGGCGCCTGTGCTGCGTTCAGTACTACGCGCGTGTCCGTGGCGAGTGGACGTATTTGGTTTAAAATGGAGCGTGATAACTTCGACACGGAACTTTTTATCGACGAAATTGGGAAAAAGGGTAGCTATATGGGACATGTAATCATCAGATTATTCTAATAGAATAATTAAACGTAGGAACTGGGAAGAAATAGTAGATTTTTTTTGTGACATGGAGTCAAATCTTCTTTGATAATTTGTAATAAATCATCAAACGATGCTATTGACATCCGAAAGTAATTGAAAAACTTTTCACTATGTTCTCTAATTTTTAGGTATAAAGTTATAAACATACTATGCGTCATTATGTCACGTAGAATGGGATGTACGTTAAATCGTCGACTTTCTCTTTGTTTACGACGTCTCCATCGACGGTATGCAAGCCACAACACAACCGCTGTATCCGAGTCCATGTTTGCCTAAATCTGTCTCCATCACATGCGCGCGAGAACGCGCGTGATACGCCGCATCTGGACAGGCTCAAACCCCTATTACGATCTTTATTAAGCATTTCCAATTTCCAATGCTTATGTGATGACTTACAATCTTCAATTAGGAAACTCTAAATATAATATCTATATGTATATGTTATATTATATATGTATATGTTTAATCTTATCGTGCGATTAAATCACATCGTCCGATCGTACGATCAATGCCAATTTTTAGCCATTACTTACACATAATTTCTGTTATTACCTAGCTTTTGGTTTTCCGAAAATATAAATCAAAAAATAAGGAAGATGCATCAAAGGTTTTTGAAAATTAGAAGTAAAACTTAACTGTTATTCTTGTTCTTTTTGACAGATTGACAGCAATTTTGACAGATAGTTTATGGTCTCCCTGTTTCGAAAGCACTGACCTGCAACATTGGCACTGGGGGCAGCGCAGCAAGCGGCAACCCACTGTGAAAAAAAATATTATTAGAAGTAGTCGCAACAGTTCATTGTTTTTAACCGACTTCAAAAAAAGGAGGAAGTTCGCAATTCGACTGTATTTTTTCTTTATGTTTGTTACCTCAGTACATTTTACTGGATAGTCCGATTTTCATGATTATTTTTAAATGAAAGCTGGTGCTTCCCGTGTGGTTCCATTTTAATTTTGTTCAGTTCTGACAGTGGGATCTATAAAAACTATAGAAATTGAATTCGGTTTATAGTTTTTTAAAACAAAATTATTAAATTTTTATTGATATTTACAATAAAATAAAGAAATATTGCAACCTATGCTGAAAAAACAAAGAAACCTATGCTTTGTTTTTCTACTAGGTTGCAATATTTCTTACTGGTTCTGGAGGCACCTTATAAACAGCTTGTGTTGGGGACGTCACCTTCCCAGCTTAAGCTGTACTAACACCCGCTTGTAATCACATCACACTAATATTATAATGCCAAAGTTTGTATGGATGAATGGATGGATGGATAGATGTTTGTTACCTCTTCAAACCAAAACTACTGAACGGATCGGGCGTAAATTTAGCATACAGGTAATTATAATCCTGGAATCAAACAGGGCTTTTTGCCCCATGAATCAGTTCCCGTGGGATAAAAATTACCTTTAAACGTTTCCATAGGAAAACGCTTGCAAAGCCGCGGAGCGCAGATAGTTTACAATAAAATAAATAAATATTACAAACTACTAGAAAAACAAAGCAAAAGTACTGGTTCTGAAGGTACCTTTTAAACAGCTTGTGTTTGGGTACGTCACCTATCCTGCCCAAGCTGTACGAACACAACCTTGTAATTTGTAAATAAATTATTTGTTATTAACCTAAAAAATTGTTTTAATCGACATCGAAAAAGTTCATTGTTCGGCTGTATGAGTACCTATCTATGTGTTTTTTGTCTGTCCATCGATTTCTCCTTCATTAATTACGATTTGGCTGATTTTGGCCATTGCGTAGAGGATTATTTATATGGGATATAAAAATATTCCCTTGGGGGTAAATAAGCCCATAAAACTTAAAAGCATTCAAACTTCCGCAATTCGGTAAGCGTATACCCGAGCCAATATGACAGCGCCACCTATATTCAACCGAATTCCAAAAAGGAGAAGGTTCTTATCCCACACAATGGGCCTCCCCAACTCCCAAGTATAAAATATTTTTAAAAACCTGTAATAAAATAAAAATAATATTCTGCATAAAAATATTTGGCCTGGATTTCGTGGATGCTGTAGCTTCGAGGTAATCTAGAAGACTAAGGCCCGTATTATGAAAGCTTGCTCAGTCATCGAGCTATGCTTGAGCAACATTTATGCTATAGAAAAGAGTTACTCAAGCAGAGAAAAGCGAAGACTGGATAAGCTTTTATAATACGGGCCTTAAATTCATGTCGAAACCAAATACTCACCAAACAGACGATCAGTAGAGACAAGATCCCCTTCATCTTAGCGAACCTCGCTATTCTTCTTCTGTTAAATCGGTTATTCCGATTACTGACTGGATTAAAATTTAATCAATACTTAATATTGATTATATTAAACCAGTAAGAAAACTTGTTCACCGGCCACCCTTAAGATTGCAAGGGCCTTCTCTTTACCAATGATTTACTTAATGCATTAGCAGCTCTTTTTATATCGTTTTTTATTGTTTTGGTCACACGTTTTGTATAAGGCTTTTTAACTTCATCCTGCATTATATTAATGATATATTTATTTATTTGTTAAGTACGACTGTTGTAGGGAGAATCATATCTTGCATGCGCGTACGCATGTTGTATTGCATTCTTTCAGTCCGCTTTCAATACACAGCACTTGAGCAAATATATATAATATAATTCTCATATTGTTTAATTGATTAATAGTGCTATATAATATCAGCAGTTGTATGTTGATTATTGTTTTAGGTGTTGTTTGATGCATTTCAACTTTTACTTTATGTGTTCTATCGGTGGGCGTAGTGACAAGTCGGAACAAAAGCAAAGTTTTAGTTTGGAAAAAAAATGTTTGCTAACTAGAACCTGTCAGTGTCTTTGCTTACCTACCTACCGTTATTATAATGTGATTGTTAAAAAAAACTATAAAAACTGACTTTTAATCCCTTATTTTAAATTTAGCACATCACACTAGGCATGTCCAATATAGTTACGCAGTATAATTTTATTTTGTTATATTATATTAATGTACTTACCTAATAGTTTAGTAGGTATTATGTGTATTAGTATTAATAGTTTAGATTAAAGTAAAGAAGCATCGTAAAGAAGCCATCCTTTATGGGATTTTATTTTATTTCTTAGAAATTACCTAAAGGGGGCTTACGCTCTCTAATAACACCTTAGAATCGAGCAACGCGTCACCTCCGTCAAGCGAACTAAATGTAACTTTAGTCTTTAAACAGGATTTTGGATAAACTTCAATGTTTCCCTTGTAGGTGGAGCTAACAACGTTATAGTCCGTACAAAGTCGCAGAGAATTTCGGCCGAGGCGGTATCTGACTATGTGGTCTAGCGGTTATGACATCCCCGTACTTAGAGGGGACGACGCGGGTTCGTATCCCGTCAAAGTCGAATTTTTTTGGGATTTTATTTCATTTATTCTGTGTAAGTGTGTGTAGGTGTGTTTCTAGTCAGAGTCAAGAGTCAGAGTCAAATCGTTTATTTCTTTAGACTTATAAAATAAGCACTAAAACAAGTCAATTTTTTTACTATATAAATAGATATCCAATATATAATAAGTTGCAATTGACTCTAATTCACTAAAAATTTTTGTCCACTAGCGGAAGAACTGAAGAAACCACCATCAAGTTTATCGCCTATCAACGAATACTAACACACAGTTTAACCTAAGTAGGATAACATTTCATTTTATTTCAGCTTTCATTTATTTTTACTATAGCCTAGGCACAGATAATATAATACTATACGCCTAGGTTTTTCCACCCTAAGTTGTTAGGACCTTTTCTGGGATTTTTATTTGAATAAATATGTATATTATATATATAAAATAGTTTTATTTCCTGCACACAGTAATGCTTATAGACTAACTTACATTATATTATATCAGTTAACTTGTACCCATAACACAAACTCTGCTTAGCTTGAGGCTAGAAAATGCTCTGTGAATTGTCCAGCATTATCATTATCAAATAGAAAAACATACAATCTTATAAGGTAAAGCTTATATGCTAAACGAAATAGAAGGAAAAACTCTTAATAGGTAACTAATTTACAGTTTTTCCTTCTATTTTGTTTAGCAAAAACCCCTTGCAGGCCTCCTCTTAAGCCGCCCAATTTTCCTATTTTGGACTACTCAAAGCTGAGATTTATAAAGCAATAAATAAATATAAATAATGCTGGACAATTCACACGCCATCATCTGGCCCAATTTTTTGACATGATTTCTAGGAAAAATTAAATTGAATAACAACTGGCAGCACATGTCACACACAGCAATTTTTATTTAATTTTAATTGCCTATGTCTAATTAACTCAAGGGTTGCATATCCTTATAATATACCGAGTGTTATCCCCTAAAAATATAGTCGTGAGCGTTTTATGTAGTTTCAAATCCACAATGTACCCTCGCTAAGGCTACCTTTGTCTCGAGCTGTCAAAGATTTGTAATATCGTTGTCTCAGTTTACGTTGATTTACTCATTATTAAAGAATACAAAATAAAAAGAGCTATAAATTCTTAAAAACTCTTATCTAATACACATAATATAATTGCGCAAAATAATTGTTAAGGGAAGGTTCATTGAGAAAGAGAGAGAGAGCTTATTCTTCTGATGTCTTAGAAACCCAATAACGTCTGTCTGGATCTGTTTGAGTAGTTCTGGAGTTAAAACGGTTTTAAATTTCCTTGGAATTAAGTTGTAGGGCTCTTCATGCAGATCACTTATATCGTGTCCATTTTGAATGAAGCATGTTAGTAAACAAACTAGGACACAAATAACAAAATCTCACTTACTTAGCGTCGAGTTTTAGGTATAATTGTTAGCAATTTTAATTGAAGGGAGGATCTAAAATCGACAAGTAATGTAAATTACGTATGGGCGGTTTGTTTACGTTTATGCTCCATCCAAAATGGATATGATATAGATAATGATGGATGGATAAAACCTTACGAACCTACTTTCACATATTACCTTCTGTGCAGACAACAGCTCTTTTAATATTATGTTTCTATCTATTTTATTTTCGGAATTATAACATTTTTTGATTAAAAGAATCCTATGCCAAATTAATGTTATACTAAAGAAATTTTGTACCAAATAAGTATCATGCTATTTATATATTAACATAGAGTATACAGGGTGTGGCAAATTTTTGGCCCCTTAAGGGTAGCTACCGTTTCTTTTGTAGTTAGAAGGTTTTGTGCTAAGGAACTTTCTTTTTTTTTTGAAGAAAAAAATACTGACATTTTTAGTTTTTTGAAAAAATGTACGGTTCGCCCAAAAAATGACATTTGTCAAAAAAAACAAGTTGGTCTTAATCGACTCTATTTCCAACCAGGAACACTTTTCCCAAAGGAACATACCAAATCAAATCGTAAGTTTTGGCAATAATTAAAAAAAACAATTCCCATACATTTTCTATGAAAAAACGAGTAAGTGAAAACAACAATGTCACTCATTCAATGGTTCTTAATTTAAACTCGTATGTAACTACTTATTTAAAATGGTAGGCTAATTTTGAAGGCAGGAATTAAATTTTTACTTACTTTTGAATTTTTATTAAAAAAATGACTGTGCGCTGCTTGTAGATGCTGCAGGGTGTGAGAGTTATCTACTGTGTCGGGTGTTGCTGTTGGTGTCCTCTGGGTACATACGGAACTAACAGTATCTACACCCAGCTCTATACCTAAACCGCTATTCGACTAAGTGGTGACATTGTGATCTTAGTAGGGACCATCAATATAAGAGCAAGGGATTGTGTATTTGGTCGTGGTTTACTAAGTTGTTGTCTTTGGCTTTTTTGTAGTTATTCTTTTATATCTTCTGCCTAACTAAATTTTACCAAATATATAAACTTATCAAGTGAAGAAAAAATATGCGAGCTAAAATTTACGGTTTACCAATAATAAAATTATATCGACATAAACAAAAATATAATTGTTTTTATATTGCAACATGAGGAGGTCCGCTAGTTACCTATCTTGCTTTAACAAGAACGCATTTCAATAGGTTAAAACAAGATAGAAACATAAAGAAACGTGAAGTTGAGCATAAACTAGGCGCCAACTGACAGGCCCTATATGGGCTTGCGCACTGTTGACAGATATTTGACAGAAGCCCTAAATGGGCCTCTGCACTGTTGGGCGGTTAGGAAATAAGTAAAAATGAAACAAAATGGCCAATAAAAATTATATAATATTGTTGTTACTGTTGTACATTAACATAGCAACCTGATTACGCATTGCTTAAATTTATAAATATTTGTATTGAAATATCCACGTTGTTTTTGGATGCCAATTCGTTAGAAAGACGACACGTTCTAGATAATGGAGCATTGTACAGTACAAAGTATTATTTTTTAACATGCTAAAAAAAGATGTAGCGGGATTTCAGGATCTACTCGTATAATATGTACTAGCTGCGAACCGCGGCTTCGCACGCGTTGTTCCTATAGAAACGTTAAAAGGTGATTTTTATCCCACGGGAACAGATTTACGGGATAAAAAGTAGCCTATGTTTTATTCCAGTATTAGAATTACCTGTATGCGAAATTTCAACCAGATCCGTCCAGTAGTTTTGGCGTGAAGAAGTAACAAACATTCATACATCCATACATCCATCCAAACTTTCGCATTTATAATATTAGTGTGATTGATGCAGAGGTAAGAGGGGGATGGGGCAATCTACAACGGAATGAAGAATTTTGTGAAGGTAAACCAGATCAATAACTTTTCTGCGGGTGGGTGGAGAGCATTGACGTAATTTTTTTTAAGTATATTCACACAGCCAAAGCGAACGACCATGTCTAAGTATGTCTATAAGCTACAATTTTAAGACATTCGTTTGGTTTTGTTGGCTTTTAATCCTAGTTGTGTGGGTTTGATAGTGTGACCACACAGATAATACTGCCATCTTCGTCGAGTTTCAGATATAATTGTAAGCAATTTTTATTGAAGGGAGGATCTAAAATCGACAAGTAATGTAAATTACGTATAAAAGGACGCGCCAACAAAGTGAATTTTAGGTTAAGTATGGGCGGTTTATTTACGTTTATGCCTCATTCAAAATGGACACGGTATAGGTACCTAATTCAAAAAATAAAATATCCAAGGTTCCATCTTTCATTCATCCACCTCAGACATATTAACAGTATCTCCCTCCATTCATTGATGTAGATACCCAAGATCCGGAGGCTCGTTGTGGTAGACTTCTTCTTTCTTGTAATTTTTGATTTTGGTTTATTTTTAGTAGAAGATTTTATTGTTGTTGAAGTTGGTTTGGTGATTGCTTTCGTAGTTATTGAGGCCCTAAAGGGCGATTCTATAGTATTTTCGCATGATGGCAGCGTAACTGTAAGAATAGAACATGTTAAAGAAAAGACTAAAACAACTCTTAAAATACAAAACTTTGTTTAACAAATGTTACCTGATGCGAAAGACAAAACAAAGCTACAAATGTACCTACAGTTGGAAATGCGGCTACTAAATGACATTCATATATTCCAGTACACCGGTACTGGCATACATGAATGTCATGGTCTACCTTCATAGATCACACTGAATCAGAGGCATTTTTTTCTTTCTGTGGTGCACTTCAAGATATCTGGGTGTTCCATGGATTTTTTTTATTTCCGTGTTTCACCATTTTGTATAGAGGTCACATTATCAGCTATGTCCCAAGTATCAACGATTCCGGCTTTACCAGGTTATGTTTATACTCAAAAATTGGGTTATTTCTTACGAATTCGCTTATTTCTAGGGTAATACAACTAGCATAGAGATTATATGACTAACTAGTATTCTCTATTAAATAAAATGGTCTACATGTCTCTGGCACTATATGTTATAGTTATTTAAATATGTTAGCTATGGTACGGACGCATTTTTTCCGGGAGATGAACAGATCATTGGCGTCCACACATGTGTCAACGTATTCGATTTTAATATTGTTATATGTCAGTGTACATAATGTATATTGGGGGGTTTGCATAATTTTAGTTTTATTGTAATTTATTTCTATGTTATGGTCAGTCATCAGGTAACTCAACTCCTCCACATCAATACCTATCGGAAGCGTATCCAAGATGCTTGCATTGGCCCGCAGTATGGCAATCATGTTAACCTAATTCATTAAAATTGTTTTAAGTAGTAATTTTACAGTAAAAAATATAAGTAACTAGCTTCTGCTCCCGGCTTCGCACTCGTTTTTCCAGGGTAAAAAGTAGCATTATGTTGTTCTCAGTCTAAAACTACACCTTTGCAAAATCAGCCCGATCCGTGCAGAAGTTTTAGCATGAAGAGGTCACAAACATCCTAACAAAAGAACATCCAAACTATTGCATTAATAATATCAGCGTGATTTGATGAAAATTTCTGTGTGTCCCGGCTTAGAACTTGCACCACCCCAACTCTTCGGTGTCCTAAGAGACGACTCAGGGATATCCTAAACCCGCATGCCTGCGTAGGGACTATAGGCACTATCCCCATGGCATAAGAGCCAATAAGGGGCTTATCAGGGGGAAGCCTGCGTTCAGCATTGGACCAATATAGGCTGTTTAGGTGAGGTCCGCGGTGACAAATTATATAAGTATGGATTGGCTTACCTTCACTAGGATTTCGCTTCGCGTAGCAAAATGACAACTGAAAAAATGGGACAATAATATTATACCTACCACACCTCTGTTTAACTTACATCGAAAAACGGAGGAGGTATATTCGTCTGTTTTATTTATAAATATTTGAAAGAAAACTAAATAATAAATAGGACTTTCCTGATATATTTTTCCTGACGACTAAAAACAAAAGACTCAGGACGATTTTATCCAAAAAGTGATCCCTTCGATTCATTACTAGTATACACATAGGTAAATGCAAATTACAAATCTTACTCACCGTAACACAAAAAAGCAGCGGTGTTAGTTTTTTCATTTTTTTAGGTTATTTGTATATTCCTCTCTAATGACAATTAAATGTATTATACATTTGAAAAAATATTAATAACATGTTTATCTGTTAAACTATTTTGCTATTAGTTGTTTTTATATAGAGAGGTTGGGAAGCGTAATTAATTATTTATTTACCTACCTACATAAAATAAAAGAATAAAGAAATATAACTTGGTGTCATCTAAAGGCAAAAAAACTATTGAAACAATATCAATACCTACCATGTTTATCTGTTATACTATTTTGCTAACAGTTGCTTTTATACAGAATGAGTTTTAATGCAATGCACAAAAAAGATGAGGGAAACTACGCCTTGTGCTATCGACGGAAAATGTCATATATCAATTGCACAATCAGCCACTTTTTAAATCTTAACTGGAAGGATGTTATGGACTGCGCGTTGGTGATAGGAGTCGGAATACGGTTGTAGAAAGCTGTTACCAGTACATGTAGCACCCTCGACGTCTTCGCTAGTCGTTAACTGGTTTCAGTGCCTTGTGTTGTATCTGTGTCCAAGTTTTGACGCATATATAATACGGTCTGGTATATGACAAGGGCGGCCACGGTCAAGATCTTCAAGGACTCAAAATGCGGCCGCGCGGACTCGACCTGTGTTTAAAAACACTTTACATGCTGATAGCGGTTTTATTTATTAAGATCTCACGTAGTTATTAATCTTTTAAGCTATGATGCTAGATGTAAATTAAAAAGATTGTAAACCATGAAGTAAAAATCAAGTTACGATACTAAGCAGTTAAAATTTAGGAATAAAAGTCGATTAAATCTTAAAAATCGGTGGGAGGCTTTTGAGGTTTAAAAAGCCGCCAAGCTATTGCATTTCATACCAACCCCCAGTTTTCACATGGAAAACGTTTTACCAAACACCCTGTATATAGAAGCACACATGGCATGACAGTTCTAACCATATAAGGCTGTCTTAGGGGTCTTAGACAGAAGAATTGTTTCTAGATCACGTACACATCTAGGGTACCTATTTACCGCTCATTTATTAGCGCCAAGACACCTCAATGCTTGGAGTTAATTAAAAGTATCAGGAGAAGCAACCTAAAAAACATAAACCACCCTGCGGAGTAAAAAAGGCTATTTAACTATCTTCAGGAACGGATAAAAAAACAGTAAAAATCTGAATAAGTTTTATTGATTTTTTTTTGCAATCACACTAAGGCCCGTATTATGAAAGCTTGCTCAGTCATAGAGCTAGGCTTGAGTGACATTTATGCCATAGAAAAGCGTTGCTCAAGCATAGATCGATCACTGAGCAAGCTTTCATAATACGGGCCTTAGTGTGTATGGATGTATTGGATGAATCTGTGGATGAATGGATGGATGTTTGTTGCCTCTTCATGGCAAAACTATTGAACGGATCGGGCTGAAATTTTGCATACTGGTAATCCTAATCTTAAAGTTAAACATAGGCTACTTTTTTTCCCACAAATCAGTTCCCGTGAGATTGAAATCACCTTAAACATTTCCATGGGATCAACGCGCGAGAAGGCTTCATAAATGCTAAATCTTTCAGCCTACTCGATGTCAATAAACAAAAACCTGAGTAGAAATGCAAAAAAATACTAGAAAATATACAATTCCGATGTAGGTAGTATTCATAAGTCCAATAAGCTTCAAAGTGTTAAACGAAGTGTTAAGCTCCGTGTGCGAAGCCAAGTTGTAGAGCTTATTCTGCGGGTCACTTAGATAATGACTGATAAGATAGATTAGAGATAGACAGACCCATCATGTGGGATCTACATGGCGTACGGAGATATGGCTGATATAACCCCATACGGAGATATGGCCCCGGTGGATACGGAGATATGGCGTGAGGGGTTTTTGAGGAACGGGGGACACTCTCGGTAGAGTTGGTCCACCAGTTTAAATCGCTACGGAAAGAACTATGCTCGGAGTCTCTCTGAAGGACAAGATCAAGATCGTAACAAACCGACAGAGAACCAAAGTTTTCTACCCGAAAGAATAGTTTAGGACGCCCTCCGGCCAGGTGGGATGACGATCTGCGAAAGACTGCTGGCAGATGCTTGATGCGGCAAGCTGAAGACAAGGTGCTATGGCGCTCATTAGGGGAGCTCTTTGTCCAGCAATAGACTATCATAGGATGATTCGATAGAGCTCATTAACGTGATACCAGGAGGGTATGTTATCCCGATCCTGGAAATTTATGATAATAATAATAAATACAAATAATAATAAATAAAAAATATTCCAATTCCTCATTATGGCTCTGTTTCAGATATAAAGATATATAGATAAATGACAACAAAAGTTTATACCCGTGGCCTTTATTAAAAAAACAATCATATACACTTTTCAGAAAACCACAAATAACCGTGAATTAATACAAAAACAAATTCAGCGTCATGGCAATAGGTAATAAAGTACTAAAGTAGGTTATAAAGGGAGACAACATGTCAGCTCTAGCCATTAGCATTGTGTTTATAAATTTTCCGATGGAGATTTAAAACATCTACCTACATCATCTACAATAAAAACACCAACAATACATAAATAAATAATCAGATACAATATTTCTTTAGTACGAATACAAATAAAATTGTCATCTATGTACATTACCCTATTCACACCTTCATCTAGCTCCAAGCTAATCAGAGCTTAGGTTATGCTACTAACAATAACTGATATGCTTTAAAATACAATAATTCACAAAAAAATCCTCTAATATCTAAGTAAACTAATATCAAATAAAAGAGACAATTAAAACAATCTACAGGTAGCTCATATGATAACCAAGTTTACACAGATAAATCATATTATTTAGAAAACACACCAGGAATATTTGCAGCTCGGTCAAATGTTTGTATATTTGTCCCGGGGGGAGTCAATGCCAAGCAACCTCCTGCGTCGGAGTTTATAAGTGTTAGTATGCGGGTCGATCATCAAAAAAACAGCAACAATATCTAAGTAATATCTAAGTACCTCTGCAGAAGAAATATATACCTCTTTAATGAAACATTTACATTGCCAAAATCCACCACCATTATGAATATGAGAGGATTATTTAACGTTTTCTAAGGTGCATTCTGAAAAGGTGCACTTGTCACGATCTCATACTTTATAATGTTATTCCTAACATTCCGCAATCAGAAGATTTCTTATTGCAACATTCCTTTTTTTTACAATTCTCCTTTTTACATTTCTCTTTTTCACATTTCTCAGTTTCACATTTTTCTGTCTTACATTTTTCAGTTTCACATTTTTTGGGCGTACATTTCTTGGGCGTTTGGTTTTTACACTTTTTAGGTGGACATTTTTTTGGTGTGTGATATTTATGCTTCTTTGGGTAACCTGTAAAAAAAATTGGTTGTAAGGATTCTATTACTAGGTCCGCTGTCTGTCTGTACGACTACTAATTTATAGCTTACGGCAATAGGGTATAAGCATGTGACTTCAAAAATGATAATATTTTTTTATGTACTTATTCTTTATAAATATAGAAATATATCTGTACATTTATTTTTGTATTTTATGATGTTTTTGTTGTAAAATTATATCATTGAAAAGTAGATACATATTTTAAATCTCAACCGCAAAATGTGAATAAAACACGATGACCTCGATACCTTACCTATGTGATAATAACCACCTTAGCTTTCTAATTTAAATTACTTGACCCTGTGTGTGAAATAAATAAATAAATAAATAAATAATGCTGGACAATTCACACAGCATTATCTAGCCCCAAGCTAAGCAGAGCTTGTGTTATGGGTACTAGATAACTGATATACATTATACAATACACTACATAAATAGATATTTTTTATTATACTAATAAACATCCAGAACGCCCTGAACAAATGTCTGCAGATCGTTACACACATTTGTCCCGAGGCGGGAATCGAACCCGCAACCTCCTGCGTCGCAGGCAGACCTTCGCCCACCGCGCCACAGAGGTCGTCGAAATAATTATCTAATCTAAATCTACCTCATATCATATCTAATTTTATCCTGCCATTTTAAATGTATAAATTCTTTTGCAGTGCCCTACAGAGTACATAATGTCCTATTGACTTAAGCTTACATTAAGACCTAAGCTGTATACCATGTAAAATAAATAAATAAATAAACGCTATTAGCACCTGAAGCGTGACGTCATACTTGAACATTTTTGTATGGGCATGAAGTTTTGACTTTTGTGGGCGTCGGAGAGAGCCATTAACAACTCTGGAGGGGTGCGATGAAGTAGAAGGAAATGGAAAAAAGGCTGAAATAGTATTGTGCAAGCCTTGATAGCTATATTTTACCATCTCCCTAATACAGCTAAATGATTTACTAATTCTCTGTTTTCTCAGTGAAATGATAAATAATTGATCATCATGCTAATTCCGGGATTTTACAAAAGCCCTGCTTTAATGATATGTCTGATTATTCTTACTCTCTTCTCGCCATTATTCTGTGACATTAAAAAAATTATCATTAGAGTAATTTCTGGAATTTCAACACCGAATAATTCCCATTTACTAGACTTGAAGATTTACTCAAGGATCACGACCAGACTTAACATAGCCATAATACCACCCTTCCCCTTCGTTGGATGCTGCAACTCTTGAGAAACTAACACGTTCATCGTTAAAATCGCAGTGCTCACCTTTGTCATCATTGTCCTTATCTTCATCACTGCACTTATCTTTGTCATTATCGTCATCGTCGTGCTCATCATCATGATTGTCCTTATCGCAATCTTCAGTATGGTCTAAAAAATATAAAATAGGTAAAACGGGGAAACTTTTTAAACTCAAATACGATTCTCTAGATATTTTATAGATATGAGATATTTCTCTACCATCCTGAAAACACAATGAATCGCTCGAAGCGATAAGACTGCCAATGTCATTGCTGTTCTCTAGGATGAAACTAAATCGAATACAGCTTTTTGGACATATAATGGAATTACCTACATCACATTCTATCTTACCTACTTCACATATACATATGTACCTCTATATCTAACCTTATCAACTATCAATTGCCGAGTATGGATTTTTAGAGAAACTTTCGATTAAATGTTATTATTCCATAAATGATTATTTAACTGACAAAGATTTTTGTGCTTCTTGAATGACATTCGTTATTTTTAAGTTATTTTCATTCAATATAAGCTAGCTCAAATTTTGTTTAATTTTATTATAAGCCAAATATAATTTTAGTTCTGGTTATTATTACTTGTAAACAGACATTGCACACCGTTAAACCGGTAGGACAACATTGAATCATATAATATAGACATAAAAACGCCAACAGTATGCAATAAATGATACTTTACTTTACTCTACTTTATTTTACTAAATTACTGATTTTTTGAGCTTATTTCGTACATCTTTGGCGTACGACTTTGGTGTAGAGATGTGCACTTACCTTTAATGTCTTTCCAACCCGCTGGGGCTGGCGCCGCATAGCATATTACGGCCTAAAACATCACACAATATTATAAATGCGAATGTTTCATGTATGTTTGTTACTTCTTCATACCGAAAGTACAGAATACATTAATCAATTCAGCTATAAATATTATAACAATACTACATAAAAACATTTACATGGTTTTATAAGCCCTATAGGCTTTTTAAACTTTTGCGCAAGTAGGTACCAACCTAGTACTACTACCAGTCGGATCGCGGATGTTATATGTTCCCGTGGTTCGGCGAAAACGGCGAAAGAAGGACACCGGAGAGGTTTTTAGTGGGTATTACGCCCTTCTCAGGGCGTCGAGTCCCACATAATTCTGGTCTTCCCCAGACCAGTCTATTCGTAAACGAATTTTCCTCGCCGAAGAAAAGAAAAAAAAAAAAAAAAAAAAAAAAAAAAGGTACCAACCTAGTAATTAAGCTATCGTATATCACATTTTCAGGCCTATCGGATAAGATTTATGTAGGGTTTATGTTATCTTTAAAACTTATTAAAAAATTATAAAAAAACTTGAGTACATTTATAATCAGTGTTAATCTAGACTTGGAATATGGACTTGGAAACTTTTTATCCTATAAATCAGTTCCCATGGTATAGGAATATAGCCTTACCCATTTCCATTAAAAAAATAATTACATCACTGTTTTGCATTTTCAGTCATAACCAAATAGTCCAATTTTGTGTGTAAATCATCCCTTTAGAAATACATAATTTTACACATAAACAGAATTGAAGATTTTTTCAGTTGCTTACAATAGAGTTATTTATATTTTTTTTTAGTTGCTAGTATTTATTGATAAAATGAATTGATTATTTACTAACAAATACTAAAATAACAGCATATATTTATTTCTTACCACATAGCAGAGCAAAAAAGGGACAAGCAACTTCATTACTACGTTTTTTGTTCCGTGTATCGAATTGCCAGCAATGATTATAACTACTACTAATATTGAAGTCAGACCTTTTTATATGCGCCATAATACTCTTACAATAGAGTCACTTTTGTTTGAAAACAATAGGGAATATTATTATTATTATTTTTCAATGGTACAACTGAAGTAATGTGTCCGTTTTAGTTTATATACAATATTGGTGTCGATTCTGTTGTTTTAGGATACCTAACCTAAATTTTAAGATTTCTAAATTTTCTATGCTAGGTAGACCTAAAAATTATGGTATCCTCTATAAAGGTACTAAAAATACCTATATTAGAACGTTTTTCAAAATCGCAAAACCTCTCTGAGTTGAGTGGTTAGGATTTTGCTGTGAACAAAATATGTTTTTTTCTAAGAGTTATTTCAAAATACTTCTTTACATGGATCAAACAGTTCATCCATTTGTTTGAGAAATCGTTTAGAAATTCAAATCGATACTAGTTTTAAATCGATTAATTTTAATCATGACCCAATTAGATGCCTGCTAAAATTAGGTAGACGTTTCTAACGATAGCTATAATGTAATGCAAAGAATAGGGTTAAAGCTTCTTTGAACTAAGTTGAGTTGTTTTAGATCTATCAATCTAATTTTAAAGCTGTCATCCTAATTTTAAGCCCGTTAGTTGAATTTTTCAAACAACTAAAATGTTACGCAAGAAATATGGTTATAGACATTTTAACTAAATTGAGTTGTTTTAGGTCTTTTAGAGCTGTCATCCTAATTTTAAACGTGTTAGTCAAATTTTACAACCATAGTATCATTTTAATCTATTTGATATTCCGAAATCCTAATTTTAGCTAATCCTAAAACAACAGAATCGACACCTAGAATAATATGAGGTAGAATAATTCTTCAAGATAGGTCTATAAATAATAACAACTATGTCAACATAACGTTTCTATGAACTAAACATGTTGATAGGTAAATAAAACATGATAAGAAAAATACGGATAACTTGTTTTTACGCTCGACTTCGTACGCGTTATTTAAAAAAACCGTTGTAAGGTTATTTCTTTTTCATCCCATGAGAGGCATAAGTAGAAAATTATGTTTTCACCTCTCTCGCTCTAAAACAGTGACTCTGCTGCTCAAAACTAGTGAGCAAAATCGAATTTTGCTCACCAGTGGAATAAAGGATAATATTATTCAACAAGTTGAACAAAGTAATTATGATATTAGAATGGTGTTACTGCATTTCAATGGTTTACTAGGCTCTAGAGGCTATTGATACTCTATGGTCGGTGCCGTCAAAACTCATCGCCTTGTTCAAAAACTCTTTTGGCACGACGATGCTTTACTTTATTCAATAAAGTAAAGCATCGTCGTGCCAATAAGTTACGCTCTAAAAATACATTTCGTTGGCACCTATGGTTTATCCATTTTGAATGAAGCATGTTAGTAAACAAAGTACGAAAAAAATATCAAAATCTCACTTGCTTGGCGTCGAGTTTCAGATATAAATGTAAGCAATTTTTATTGAAGCGAGGATCTGTAATCGACAAGTAATGTAAATTACGTATAAAAGGACGCGCCAACAAAGTGAATTTTAGGTTAAGTATGGGCGGTTTGTTTACGTTTATGCTCCACTCAAAATGGATACGACATAAATATCATGATGAATGGACCAAGTATTTGAACGCACCGCAACTAAAAAGTGACATGGACCTAATAATGTTCTCACTGATCGAGGTGAAAAGTTGTATGTTTAACTCGAGAGCAAATGTTTTTTGTGTCGTGACTTTTAAATCCCTCGCTAGCTCAGCAGTTTACTTTAGAGCCACTCGCTACGCTCGTGACTCTATTCTAGACTACTACTGCTTCGCTAGCTCGGGATTTAAAATCGGCACGTCAACACTAAAACCGTTTTGCTCACTTGTTGAACAATTTTACCTCTCTCGCTCGATAACAGCGACATTGCTGATCAAAAACAGTGATCAAATTTCGATTAATGATCAGTTATTGTATTTGTAATGAAACTCAATCTAAAACTCTTTGTAATGATCAATAAAGGATACAATAATTCAACAAGTTGGAAAAGGTAATTTGAATTCAGAATGGTGACTGCATTTCAATGGTTTACTCGGCAACGGTTAGGCTATTGATACTCTATGGTCGGCCCGAGAAAAAGTAAAAATTCATCGCCTTGTTCATAAACTTTTTATTTTGAAACGAAAATGCTACCAATGTTTTAATTTTTTTTAGTAAAAAGAATAAAAAACGATTTTTATAAAATTTTATTTCATTACGGATGTAAGCGGGATAACTACGAACCTTATTTGTGTTGCAATAGGATGCACGACTGGTGAGTTTTGCCGTGTCCTCCTTGTTTATGAATGTACCAGAGTCAGAGTCAAATCGTTTATTGCTTTAGTTAGACTTACAAAATAAGCACTTAGACAAGTCAAATGTCTACTATATAAACAGCTTGATAAATAGTTATCGACAGCTGAGACTTTACAAATCATTCAGAATTTATTGAATATCGCAGGAATATTTTTTAATATTTAGTACATGAAGGTGCATGAGTATACGTTAACAAGCGGGTATTTCATTATGGCGTGGTAACTATTACCTACAGAAGGACGGGGTAGCCATGGGGTCCCCAATAGTGCTAGTCGTGGCTAATATCTGCATGGAGTGGTTCGAGAGCACGGCTTTGGGCAGTGTACCAGTGAGGCCCAGACATTGGTGGCGATATGTGGATGACGTGTGTGCCATTATACACTATGACCAAATTAACACACTTTATGGAATACCTCAATGGCATTCATTCAAGAATAGCTTTCACAGTCCACTGTGAAGAAAAGGCAAAGCGCCGTCTTTTTGGTACTCCACTACAAGAAAGAGCGCTCTGCCTTTTCTTGATGTTTTGGTTGGGCGAGCACACTCAGGACGATTAACACACACGGTCTATCGTAAACCAACACATACAATGGGTACCTAAAGGCTGATTCGCACCATCATCCGTCGCACCTAGCTACAGTACCGCGCACTCTTATATGTAGGTAAATAGAGCTTTAGTTTTGAGTAGTATGTGACGCACAATACATAGATAGTGAGCTACAACAAGGCTACAACATGTCAAAGCGGTATATTTTTTTTGTATTAAAATTGAATAATAATGATGGAATTCACAGAATTTTCACACGACCTCTGTGGCGCGGTGGGCGAAGGTCCGCCTGCGACGCAGGTGTTTGCGGGTTCGATTCCCGCCTCGGGACAAGTGTGTGTACGATCTGCAGATATTTGTTCAGGGCGTTCTGGATGTTTTCTATGTATGATAAAAAATATCTATCTATGTAGTATATTGTATTAAGTATATCAGTTATCTAGTACCCATAATACAAGCTCTGCTTAGCTTGTGTTATGGGTACTAGACCTACTATGGGTACTACCTGTTTTTTACTTAATCTTCCCGTTGAAAAACATCTAAATATAGACAACTTACGTAACTGGTTTATGTTTTATTGATATTTCTTTGAAAAATGCAATTATTCACAAAACAGCCACGTCTAAAATCGCAATTACTGATATTAATAGCAACGGTTCGAAATACTGCATAGAAAAAAAAATAAGATTTTAAAAACAACATTTCTCAATTATAAAATAATCTAAAAATGCTTATATCTCTGTTGCCTCTCTCCACATGGATGTTATCTGCATAACACGATCCACTTCAGTTATGCAGAGTGTTGCAAACAATCTACAGGTAGCTCAACTCCTCCATCTCATGCTTGTAGGAAGCGTTCCCAAGATGCTGGCTGTATTGGCCTACTGTGTGGCGATGCTGTTTACCCAATTCATATACCATTGTGTTGAGTAGTATCATATAATTGTACAATAAAATATACTTAACTCTGCCCACGGCTTTGCACGCGTTTTCCCCAGAATCAAAAGTAGCATTAGGTTTTTGTTATTTGAGTGCGTAAGCCCTCGCACTCTGGGTAATTCTTAAGAAAAGAAATAAAATCCTGCAACGCGACACCTCTCGTCAAACTAAATTTAACTTTAGTCTTTTGCTCAATTGGGCTGACGTCTTCGCGTCCCACCTACCGCAGTTGGGACGAGAAGACGCCAACCCGCCTCAAGACGAAAATCTTTGAGTGTGTGTTGCCAGTAATGTCTTACGGCACTGAAACATGGTCCTTCACTATGGACGTCAATAAGCTCAAGGTCGCACTTGAGCTTTTTGTAACTACTAGTTCAGCTAGCTATGTGGTGCTGGCTTAGAATTGGTACCACCCCAACTTCCGTGGGTGTCGTAAGAGGCGACTAAGGGATATCCACCGAGGGCGGGCAGCAGTGCCTTCTGCAGAACTATTCTACCACCGATTCCCAACCCGCATTCTCAGCGTGGGGATTATGGGCAGCTCCCATGAGACAAACGCCAACGCGCTTATCAGGGGGAGGCCTGCAGTGGACCAATACAGGCTGTTGAGGTTGAGGTTGAAGAAATAAGGTTCATCTAGCATGATAGCCCATACTTATACATAAATCCGCTATGGTCGTGCAAAGTGTTGAAAAGAGAAAATATAAAATTGAGAATTCATCTTTGGATTGAATTCAAAAAAAACTTAGTATGCCTGTGATCTTAGCATTTGAATAAAAATTCCACAGTTCGTGAATATTCTAACAACATGCCTGTATGCATGACATCAAAGATTCACGTAGAAAAATATATACGTATTCTCAATAGAGAATACGTATATATTTTTATAGCCATTTTGAAATCACATGCATATATACCCTATTGGAGTTCATAAAAAGTATCAGGAGAGGCACGTCAAAAAACACAAACCACCCTACGGAGTAAAAAACGGCAATTTTTTTTTTATTATTATATATTAAATTATTATATTATATTAGACTATTTAACTATCTTTAGGAAAGGAGAAAAAAACAACAAATATCTGAAAACAAATTTTATTGATTTTTTTTTGCAATCACACTAAGTGTGTATGAATGTATGGATGGATGGATGTTTGCCGCTTGTTGGAAGCCGCGAGACGCAGCTAGTTTGTTTATAAATGCAGAAACTACTTGTCGTACACGTCAATAAACAAAAATCTATGTAGAAATTAAAAAAATACAGGTAGTATTCATTAGTCCACTAAAGTTCAAAGGCACTTCGCACTTGGAGTGTTAAACTCCGTGTGCGGAGCCAAGTTGTATAGCTCATTCTGCGGATCACTTAGATAGAGACCAATCAGAGTCAGAGTCAGAGTCAAATCGTTTATTTCTTTAGACTTACAAAATAAGTACTAAGACAAGTACAATTTTTACTATATAAGCAACTTGATAAATAGTTATTACTATCAAACAAGAAATAAGGTGCAATTGACTCTAATTCAATTAGATAAGTTAGAGTCAGACCGGCCCATTATGTGGGAACCAAATGATGGGTCGTGATGAGCGTGAGGGGTTTTTCGAGGAATGAGGGACACTCTCGGTAGGCTTGGTCCTCCAGTTCAAAGTCGCTCAGCAAGCTACAGAAATAACTATGCTCGCAGTCTCTCTGAAGGACAAGATCAAGACCGTAACGAATGCATCCGACAGAGAAGCAAAGTTACCGTCCCGCAAGAATAGTTTAGAACGCCCTCTGGCGAGGTGGGATCATGATCTGGGAAAGACTGCTTGCAGATGCTTGATGCGGCAAGCTGAAGACAGGGCGCTATTGAGCTCATTAGGGGATCCCTATGTCCAGCAGGCCTAGCCAACCGGCATGCGCTTAGAAGCGTTTCGATTTCTACAATCGTCATCGCCTAAACGATGGCGAAGTACGTTTGGTAGACAAAGTAACCTTCGCGTGGCGATCGCCGTGTCTATTCGTCTGATCGCTCAATACCGCGCTTAGTCTATGGTTGTCGTAGTCAAACGTCAAAAGTGTCATTCGCCTATTTTGCTCGTCTCTTTTACGTTCCGGTCTACGCAAAACATATATATCTTGGATTTTATTTATGAATGATTTTCTGTTTTTTATTGCGTGTGGAGGCTTATTATAATAAGTTTTTGATACATTGAGTAGCGTACTTAAATTCTACAGCATAATTAATAGGTTGAAATGGAATCAAAAATAATTTGCATTTTCGAACTAACTTATTGAAAGATCGTAGTCAATTGAAATGAAACGCCAGTGTTGCCAGACGGGGGTATTCCCAGCAAATTCGGAGTTTTTTGAACTTTGGACGGAGATTCGGGGGAGGCGAAAGGTTTGTTGGGGGGATTTTCGGAGGGAAAACTGGGTTTGGAGGAAATTTGGGGATTCTTATTAAGTACCAAACCGACCATACCATACAAGATGGTACTGAAAAAGCCAGTTGTGTAAATTTCGATCCGTCATAGCAAACATTTAATTCGCAAAACGTGTAGGTACATGTTGCATAAAATAGATATAAATGATAACTAAATATGTATATATATTTATATATACATATATTTATATATATATATATATATATAATATATTCGACGACCTCTGTGGCGCGGTGGGCGAAGGTCTGCCTGCGACGCAGGAGGTTGCGGGTTCGATTCCCGCCTCGGGACAAATGTGTGTAAGATCTGCAGACATTTGTTCAGGGCGTTCTGGATGTTTTTCTATGTATAATAAAAAAATATCTATCTATGTAGTGTATTGTATTATGTATATCAGTTATCTAGTACCCATAACACAAGCTCTGCTTAGCTTGGGGCTAGATAATGCTGTGTGAATTGTCCAGCATTATTTATTTATTTATTAAGCTATTGCATAGCTTCTATCGCGGGCCTTGAGCGCGGGGACCGAATCCAGAAATTCCGTAACGAAAAAACCTTGACGTTTGTCTCTTTAGTTCAGCAACTCGCCTCTAGATGGCATTGCAATAGCTTTACCGCGGCAGTCCCCGAGTGCCACACGTCTTTTTTATATAATTTGATATCAGAATTGACATTATGATTATTGTAATTATTTTTGATTGATAGTTTATAAAAAAATAACGGTGTTTTATTGTTACATACTAACCATTCTTAATTTTAATTATTTATTTATTTTAATACATGATTGCACACAATTGTAAAAAGTACACAAATGGTGGGTGGGCATAATGCCGATGGCATTTTCTGCCTGCCAACCACACAAGGTCAAAAATAACACAACGGCGTGCTTAAACTTAGACATAAACTTACTATGATAAAAAAAATAAGTCTTAACAATATATAAAAATAATAATTTAAAATAATGTGTTTCTAACAAAATGGATGTCACAGTCTGAATAAATGAAGTTTTAATTTCAATTTGAGATTTGGGATTTGGAATAAAGTTGGGGGGAAGTTCAAGTCATCTGGCAACACAGAAACGCAGTAAAAGACTGAGAACACTTTTTGTATTGTTTGTTTTGTTTTCTAAACTTCATGAAAAGAAAACAACTTTGGCGCAATTGGAATTATCTTACTTTGATGTACGTAATTGCAATTATTTAGGTAATTGGAATCAAGAGCACGGGCCAGCGGTGAGCAGTTTTCAGCTCATTTGGATTTTATGGAAAGGTAAATTAATTATTTAGTACTCGACCTACCTACTTACCTTTCTTTGTAAGGACTAGGCTAGTTATCTACCTCAAAAATTTAAATAACTACCTAAAAAAGTTTCTAGCCGGAAAGCAATACTATACCTAAACCATGGTAGGTATAAGAAACATAAACAATGACTCGATTCACACAGAAATATATAGAACGAGATCTCTTTAGTTTTATGTTATGTTACAGGCATGGTGACCTCGCAAAACATCAGCCTGGTGCGCAGGGACGTTTGAGGGCTGATCGTTTGTGAAAAGATCGGGCCATCACCTTAAATTCTGTTGGTGGTGGTGTCCAAAAGACTATGGACAAGTGGAAAAAGGTGGGTACCTTACGAGTACTTATAGCACTTTTATGACTTCATGAAGTAAATTAATTACCTACCAATTGTAAATAGAAAGTATGTACCTAAAAAAATCATGCATATTTAATTCATTATATAAACAAAAAACCCTGCAATCTGCATTACTAAAACTTTCTTGTAATTTTAAGGTGTGGGCAGACTGGAAGTCAAGAGTGAGTTTGTGGCCATCGAGCGGAGACCCCTTCAGTTGGAGGAGAGACGGGCACAGACTGAAGGCCAAAGAGTAGAGGTGGATAGTGAGCGAAACAATCTCCTCGGCCGTTTCACAAAAATAGCTGAAGCCTTACTTTAACAATATCTGAGTAGGGCTATGCCTGCCATCCGCGAGCCAACAGTAGCCATCTACAATGTGTCATCTGTGTATATGACCATTCATGATTAGAAAAGTTTGATAGTTCTAGGACACTATTAAACTCCAAAATTAAAGGTATAAGAAATATGAATGAATGTATGTTACAGCAAATGTGTACCCAAATAGATAATAAACTAAATTAAAAATAAAATATGTTTGTAACTTTAACTATGTACTTTTATTTACAATCCACTAAGAATTCTCATTCTCATCAAAACCTGCTGATTAAATGATTGCGCATTGCCCTGCCTCGGATAAGTTCTGTTTGGTTATCAGCATTAAAGATGTTATGTTGTGAGGTGTAATCATCACTGCCATCATTGCTTATGCCAGGACTAGTACTTGGTGTTGGACTGCCATGTTATGTAGTACACAGCAAGCAAGTGTTATCTTGCAAGCTTCATACAGGTGGTAGCGAAGAACTCTGTCTATAAGGAAGCACCTCCATCGAGACTTCAGTAAACCAAAGCAGCGCACTATGCTGTTTCTGGCTTGCACATAGCGAGATGTGTAAACGTCTTCTTGAGACCCAGGTGCAGCATTTAAAACAGGCGTCATCAGCCAGGGTCGCTGTGGATAACCAGAGTCCCCTGCAAGAAAATAAATCACTTTAATACCTAGCTGCTAGCGCTAAAAAGTTTAGGGCGCAAAACACTAGAAAAAAGGAAATTTAAGCAATGTTATTGTAGGTAGGTAGCAGGTCCATAGGTTATCAATACACAATCAAAAATATTTCTTAGACACCTACCTTTATTTCCAGAGATATCTCTAGAGATCCTTTTATTGACGTATAAGACCGCAACTCACAACAAAGCTTTTGAAATAAGGCTTTGCTGAGTCTAAAGTGCTCTTTATATAATGTTTCTGGCATTTCATCAATACTTTCCAATTGCTGCCGAGAAAGTTACATAAGTGGCGTCTGAGCCAAACATTTTCATTTTGAGCTGACCACAGCAAACGCAGCGTATGCATCTTGCACTAATTATTTTAAAATCACAAAACAAACAACGCGATAAACACATCCATCCAATGATTCCTTCCTACAGCTGTTTATGAAATCACCATTTTGTGTCGATATCTACAGGGTCTCGGCGTTCGCCAGCGTTTCCATCAAGACGATCGACTATAGGCGTAGTCGATTGTCAAAAGTGCATCTTGGCTAGGCATTTGTATGAAAGTAATCGTTCGATGTTGTCGATTCGTTTGGTGGAATCGTCATGTGTGTACATTGTCTACCATTATTCTATACGTTATAGATAGATCACGTGACATATCTGAGGCATATGTCAAACCCATACATTTTTGGACTTTTCTACTAACGCTTTCGCTAATCGATTGTTACATTGTCTAGGCCCGCAGGAGTGGACTAACATAGGATGATTCCATAGAGCTCATTAAGGTGATTTAATTTTCTGGTTTATCATATAATTCTCGTCTTACTCATCTGTTACCATTCATCATATGGCTCTGTTTCAAATAAATCACAACAAAAGTTTTTGACTGTGGTCCTTTATTAACAAAACAATCAAATAATAGACTGTACAGAAAACCACAAATAACCGTGAATTAATACAAAAACAAATCCAGCTTCATGGCCATAGATGATGTAAAGGGAGACGACAAGTCAGCTCTAGCCAATATATTATATTATATAATTTTGAAACGCAATAGCATTGCGTTTAGAAATTTTCCGATTGAAATTTATAACATCTACCTACAATTAATAGTTTTTACATTAAAAACATCACAAATACAAAAAATAAATATTCAGATATATTTCAAAAGTACACATACAAATAAAATTGTCATCCATACATTTACCCTATTCACACAGCTTCATCTAGCTCCAAGCTAACCAGAGTTTAGGTAATGGTACTAGATAACTGATTTGCTTTAAAGTACAATAATTCACAAAGAGAACCTCTATTATCTAAGAAAACTAGAATCAAATAAAAAAGAAAATAAGAACAATTTACAGGTAGCTTATATGTTAACCAACTTTACACAGATTAACAATTTTTTATTATATTATTTAGAGAAAACACCAGGAATATCTGCAACTTGAAAAAGTTATATCTAAGTACGACGTAGAAGAAATGTATACCTTTTTAATTAAACATTTACATTGCCAAAGTCATTATAAATATGAGAGGATTACTTAACATTTTCTAATGTGCATTCTGAAAAGCTGCACATATTACGATTGTCGATAACGTCGCATACATTATAATGTAATTCCCAGTCCGAATATTCCGCAATCAGAAGATTTATTATTGCAACATTTATCTTTGTTACAATACTCCTTTTCACAATTCTCTGTATCACATTTCACCTTTTCACATTTCTCCGTATCACATTTCTCAGTATCACATTTCTCAGTTTCACATTTCTTAGTGTCACATTTTTTAGGCGTCTGTTTTTTACATTTTTTAGGTGGACATTTTTTTGGTGTTTGACATTTATACTTTTTTGGACAATCTGTAAAAAAAAACTTAAGTTCGTTATAAGAGTTCTATTACTAGGCCTCCACTGTATGTCTGTACTAATTTATACCGTACGACAATTGATCTATTCTTTGTGTCCTACATTGGCCGTCGGAGAGAGCCAGTAACAACTCTGGAGGGGTGCGAAGAAGTAGAAGTAAACGGAGTAAAGGCTGAAAATATAGTATTGTGCAAGCCTTGACGACTATATTTTACCATCAGTACAGCTTAAATATTTACGAATTCCCTGTTTTTTCAGTGAAAATACACATTTGTTATTAAACAAGCTGCGCCCCGCGGCTTCGCATGCGTTGTTCCTATGAAAACGTTTAAAGGTGATTTATATCCCACGGGAACTGATTTATGGGATAAAAAGCCTTTGTTTTATTCCAGGATTAGGATTAACTGTATGCAAAATTTCAGCCTGATGCGTTCAGTAACTTTGGCGTGAAGAGGTAACAAACATTCATCCATCCATCCATCCATCCATCCATACATCCATACAAACATTCGCATATATAATATTAGTATGATAACTAATCAGCATATCTGGGGATCTTACAAAATCCCTGCTTTGATGAAACTGATATTACCATTATTCTGTGACATATATAAAATAATTGTTCATTTGAGTAATTTCTGGAATTCGTTCGACTCGTTATTAATTCCCATTTACAACACTATAAAATTTACTCAAGGATCACGACCAGACTTAACATAGCCATAATACTACACTTCCCCTTAGTTGGATGCTGCAACTCTTGCGAAACGAACACGTTCATCGTTAAAATCTCCGTGCTCACCTTTGTCATCATTGTCCTTATCTTCATCACTACACTTATCTTTGTCATTATCGTCATCGTCGTGCTCATCATCATGATTGTCCTTATCGCAATCATCAGTATGGTCTAAAAAATATAAAAAAGGTAAAACTCGAGAGACTTTTAAACTACAATACTATTCTCTAGGTATTTTCATAGATATGAGATATTTCCCTTGAAGGCAGTCAAAAATTTTATTCTAGTCTTTACCACCCTGAAAACACGATAAATCGCTAGAAGCGATGAGACTGAAGATGTCATTGCTGCTTTCTAGGATGAAGGTAAATCGAATACAGCTTATTTCAGACATAAAATGGAATTACCTACTTCACATATATCTTACCTACTTTACATAATATCTTACCTTCTTCACCTAAATATCTTACCTTATTAACTATCAGTGTTGATTTTAGTTAATTTAAAAGTACCTACAAAAGAAATAATCAACATTGTATAATATTGCAGGTTGGTAGCTTTTAGTAGACTACTTTTTTATCGTCCTACCTTCTTCTCCGTTTTAACTTAACAAAGTACAGACGTATACCCCATAGCTCATTACAAGTGGATAATAAATTCAGTGATGCACAAAATCTTCAAACAGTTGTTTTAATAGAAAACATCCACCCATAATCTCCTATAATCAGTTCTCATTATGCAAATTCTAAAACAACTAGTTCACATTCTATAAGACTACTGCCGAGTATGGAGTTGAAAATAATTTCAACTTTAGATTAAATGTTATTATTCCATAAATGATTATTTAACTGATAAAGATTTTTCTGCTTCATGAATCATTCGTTAATTTTAAGTTGTTTTCATTCAACATAAGCTAGCTCAGATTTGTTTAATTTTATTATAAGCCAAATATAAGTTTAGTTCTGGTTATTATTAATTGTAAACAGACATTGCACACCTTAAAACCGGTAGGAATACATTGAATCATATAATATAGACATAAAAACACCTATATGTATTTCATGCAATAAACGATACCTTACTCTACTTTACTTTACTAAATTACTGATTTTTTTTGAGTATATTTCGTTCATCTTTGGCGTACGACTTTGGTGTAGATGTGCACTTACCTTTAATGTCTTTCCAACCCGCTGGGGCTGGCGCCGCATAGCATATTACGGCCTAAAACATTACACAATATTATAAATGCGAATGTTTGGATATATGTTTGTTACTTCTTCATAACGAAAGTAGAGAATACATTAATCAATTAAATTAAATAATAAATAAATAATGCTGGACTGTTCACACAGCAGTATCTAGCCCCAAGCTAAGAAGAGCTTGTGTTATGGGTACTAGATAACTGACATACATAATACAATACACTACATAGATAGATATTTTTTTATTATATATAGAAAACATCCAGAACGGCCTGAACAAATACCTGCAGATCGTACAAATATTTGTCCCGAGGCGGGAATCGAACCCGCAACCCACACCCTGCGTCGCAGACCTTCGCCCACCGCGCCACAGGGGTCGTCCATTATAAAGTTTCTTACAATAAGCTATTAATTTAGCTATCGTATATACCATTTTCGGGGCTATCAGATAAGATTTATGTAGGCTTTATGTAAGCTTTAACTACAGTACATTTTTAATCAGTGTCAATCAAAAAAGTGACTTGGAATATGGACTTGTAAACTTGTTATCCTATAAATCAGTCCCCATGGTATAGGAATATAATAGCCTTACCCATTTCCATTAAACAAATTATTTCATCATTGGTGACTTGAAATTGCGTACCTTATGTACATGTACAATAGCCAAATAGTCCAATTTTGTTTGCAAATCAAAAATGAATGTTCAGAAATGCATTTAATTTTACACATAAAAATAATTAAATATTATTTCAGTTTCTTACAAAACTGTCAGTATTAATTAAATATTCTTTTAGTTCGCCAGAATTTTATGAAATAAATATTGTAATACTCATTGATAAAATAATATTCACTAACAAATTATTATATAACATATATTTATTTCTTACCACATAGCAGAGCAAAAAAGGGACAAGCAACTTCATTACTAAGTTTTTTTGTTCTGTATATTGAATTGCCAGCAATGATATAACTACTACTAATATTTAAGTCAGCCCTTTTTATAATACTCTTAAAATAGAGTCACGTTTGTTTGAAAACAATATGGAATATTATTATTATTATTTTTCAATGGTACAGCTGAAATAATGTGTGCGTGTTTAATTTAAATACAATATTGTAGAATAATAAGAGGTAGAATTATTCTTCAGAAGATAGATCTATAAATAATAACAACTATGTCAACATAACGTTTCTAATGAACCAAACATGTTGATAGGTAAATAAAACAAGTAAGTAAGTATATGTAAATAATTTTAACATGATAAGAAACATAAGGATACCTTGTTTTTGCGCACGACTTTGTACGTGTTATTGAAAAAAAAGTTGAAAGGTTATTTCTATTCCATCAGGGAGGCATAAAGAGTAGAAATTATGTTTTCACCGCTCTCGTTTGAAAACAGCGACTTTGCTGATCAAAAACAGTAAGCAAAATCGATTTTTGCTACCAATGCCACCAATGTTTTATTATTTTTAACAGAAAAGAAGATTAAAAAACACGGATGTTTTTGTAAATTCGTTAAATTTCTATTTCAAACATAAAAACTAAGAAAAATTTCTTTTTTAAACTCTTAAAAAATACTTTTTGGTAGGACCTAAATATGATGATCTATCAAGTACTTAAACGCACCGTGAAACTAAAATGTGGCATGGACCTTAATTTTCTCACTGATCTAGGTGAAAAGTTAACTCGAGATCAATAAATGTTTTTTTTTGTTTCGTGCCTTTTAAATCCCTCGCTAGCTCAGCGCTAGTCACTCGCGAGTCACTCGCTACGCTCGTGACTCTACTCATGCTTTCAGCTGCAACGAAAGAAAAATAAAAAAAAATCGTCCGTCAGTATTGCGGCGCAAAACGCTAACATACTATATCCAAACTCTCACATTTAAAAATAATGTAATAATTGTTATGCTATAAATAAGGTGTTTAGTTCTTTGTGAGATTGGGTTTGATAACTCATCGATCCAGGGCGATAAGTTTAATTCGTTGTTGGATTCGATGATACGTTGTACCATGAAACATTTATTAGGAAAATACATCATTATTGTATAAGGAACACTTCTTTGGAACTTCTTACACCGTATTTGAGTGATAGTATACAAAGAGTTAACATTAAATTCATGGAAAATGATGTTCGGGGTCTGTAGTTACGATGCTTGTACCGTAGCGATCTATTTTCGGCCCTTTCCTATTTATTAACCAATCGTCAGCAATGGACCAATTTAGGCTGTTGAATGTACCTCGGAACTTTCGACTGGGTGAATCGATTTTAATGGTTCGTTTTAGGTAATATTATTGTTTATAAATTTATAGTAGGTACCTATGTATTGTATTTTTGTAAGTATTTAAATGTTATTATTTATTTTTAAGTAGTACCATAATTATTACACGCCCACAGACTTTATGTGTTTCCCCATGTGTATCCGATCCGATGTTTCTATCCATACCATGTTGTCTGGCAGAAATTTAGATCTCTCGCTCTTGATCAATAATACTACCAATTGTCACTTAGTTTTTATTATTTTATTTGTAAATTGTTTTTTAGTTTTAATTGTGCATTAAAAAAAGTATTTTATATCTATCTATCTTTTATTTGAAAGGTGGTCCTTTCCGTGTGGTCCCATTTCAATTTGGTCCAGTTCTGACGACGGCATCTATGAGAAAACCTTATCGTTGAAGTCGGTTTATAGTTTTTTTAAACAAACTCAATTCATATTCAAGAATAGATATTATTCAATTCACCAATTGGTTACAGAGAAACAAAAATAAATAAATAATGTGGGACAATTTACACAGCATTATCTAGCCCCAAGCTAAGTAGAGCTTGTGTTATGGGTACTAGATAACTGTTATATACATAATACAATACACTACATAGATAGATATCTAATGACATAAGGTTACCTATAGTTACTTTACGTCAAATGAATAACTGACAACAATTCTGGTAAATTCTAAATTAAAAGTAATATATTACTTTATATTTTATGAAATTTATTTTATTTGTGATTTTAATGAAAAAAATACGTATATATAATACATTTTTTTTCAACTATTAGGTCCTTACATATGAAATTGGCGTTTTGTATGGGAGGAACAAAAAGTCGAATATTTTTTAATATAATATATTTAATTAATCAAAGTATGAACCATTATTATCTATGCACTTTTGCCATCTTATAGGTAGTTCATTGATCCCTTTACTAAAAAAACCAGTCGGACGGGAATCAATAAAATCTTTGAAGGCGATTTGGACTGCCCCATCGGAGTTGAATTTTTTCCCTTGCAAGAAGTTATCCAAATTTCGAAAAAAATGGTAATCTGTTGGAGCAAGGTCCGGGGAGTACGGAGGATGTCTTAGACTTTCCAATTGAAGCTCTTCTAATTTAGTAGCCGTCTGTTGCGCAGTGTGTGGTCTAGCGTTGTCGTGAAGCAGCAGTGGCGTGGAGCGATTGACCAGCCTAGGTTGTTTAGCCGCTAGCTTTTCCATCATGGTTTGCAATTGCTGACAATAGACATCAGCCGTAATAGTCTGGCCAGATTTGAGAAAACTGTAATGAACAATACCGGCACTAGTCCACCAAACGCTTACAAGTAACTTTTTTGGGGTTAATTTTCGCTTGGGGCAGGATTTGGCTGGCTGGCCAGGAACCAACCATTGCGCTGAGCGCTTCCGATTATCGTAAAGAACCCATTTTTCATCACAGGTAATGATTCGGTTTAAAATACCTTCATTATTGTGCCGGTTTAGTAATGTAACGCAGCAGTCGACGCGCGTTTGCCGGTTTGCTTCAGTCAATTCGTGAGGTACCCACCTTTCAAGCTTTTTAATCTTCCCAATTTGCTTCAAGTGAATTAAAACAGTTTTATCACTAACATCGCAGCCTGCAGCTAACTCGGACGTGGTTTGCGACGGATCCGCTTCCACAATAGCCTTCAACTCTTCATTATCAACTTGAGTCTCAGGCCGTCCACGGGGCTTGTTCTGCAGGTCGAAATTTTCAGAACGAAAACGTTGGAACCAAAAACGAACTGTGTTTTCTTTTGCAACACGACCGCCATACACATCATTCACCCTTCGAGTTGTTTCCGCAGCACTAGTGCCACGGCGGAACTCGTACTCGTAAATAATGCGATATTTTAAGTTTACCATTTTGTAAAATGAGTGACGCAAACAGAAAAAAACAGAAGAAAAAAAACAAATGAATGACGATCATCGAAGCACAAATACATGAGTCTATAGCTGTACAAATTTGAATTTGGAATTCCTTACCAAAGAGGAGAAATTTGTGATTAAAGTGGCCAGTACGAAAAACGCCAATTTCATATGTAAGGACCTAATATTTGACATTGTGTAAATTCGGACTTAGCTTTGCAGTGCCCTTCCTGGTTGTATATCAACTAACTATTCACCTAGACATAAACATAAATTGCACATGCAAGCAAAATAAATGAAATATAAAAAAATATTATGTTTTTAGAACAACTGCTAGTAGGTAGCAAAAATTATCAGTAAATAATTTCATACAAATTGTCAAAACACATTGTTAAAATGGTGTCAAAATCATAAGGATCAAATTAAAATGGACATTATGCAGAACGAATAAATTAAATATCAAGCCTAGTCTACCGGTGAGCTTACAAGGAATAAAAAATGCTGGTCAAATAGCAGATTTGTTTAGGCCCATCGAGTTCGGTGATCAATATTGAGCCTGTCAAGGCCGGAAACTGTACACTGTACAGTGTATCGGCTAAACAAGTAGCGGCCATTATTAAAAAAATGGTAAGAGGCAAGTCACCAGGACACGATGGCCTTAGTATTGAGCACTTAGAGTATGCAAGAACATCATCATCATCATCAGCCTATACTAGTCCACTGCTGGACATAGGCCTCCCCTAATGAGCGCCATAGCGCCCTGTCTTCAGCTTGACGCATCCAGCATCTGCCTGCAGTCTTTCGCAGATCGTCATCCCACCTGGCCGGAGGGCGTCCTACACTACGTTTTCCGAGTCGCGGTCTCCACTCAAGAACTCGTTTACCCCAGCGGTTATCGGTTCTTCGCGAAATATGGCCAGCCCACTGCCACACATGCAAGAACACATTAGCCTAAATGTCCTGTCAATGTTTCTAACCTTATGCCTGAACCATTCATACTTGCCCAAGGAACTAATGCAAACGATTGTAGTGGTACTACAATCGTTTTCAATTGTGAAAAATAAAACAGGTGACTTATCGGATAAAGGCAATATCGCTGGCCACGGTAGTTGCAAAGGTGCTGGACAGTGTGCTTGACTCTGAATATAGACTAATGATGAAGATAGACATCTAAACATACATTTGGTTTCAGAAAACAGCTCTCAACCGAAACCGATATGTTTAAAGCATACCGTGCAGTATATAAGGAGGCGCACACCTGTGTATGCATGCTTTCGTGACCTTTCCAAAGCTTTTGACCTTGTGTCCTACGACAAGCTCTGGGAAAAGTTGGCGAGAACAGACGTGCATAAGCAGGTGCAGCGTCTCTTCCACTACTGGTACGCCAATCAGACAAACCATGTAACATGGGCTGATAGTCTGTCTGATGCGTTCAGCAAAACTTTTCAACCTTTATATTAATGACCTGGTCGCTGGGCTCAACAGTGAGAATGTCTGATGCTCGGTTGATAATGTTTTTAAAAACAATATCAGCTACGCAGACGACATGGTACTGCTTTGCCCATCAATCAGCTCTCTTAGAAGACTGCTGAGAATATTTGAGGAGCACGCTCATAAATATGACTTGCTTTATAATTGTAGAAAAAGTGAGCACATGCGCAAGGAATCCGGTAAAGTGCCTGATTCTATGCCAGTTAGAAAGCTTGATGGGCATTACGTTACCGAAGACTTTGATGACCGGGAGTACATAGAAAGAACGCAGAGTGTTGGCTGTCAGTTGTAATATGCTGGCACGCAGGTTTGCTCGTTGTAGTAGGCAAGTTAAAATTACTCTCTTCAAAGCCTACTGCCAATATTTCTACACGAGTAGCCTGTGGTTTAGCTATACCTACTCAGAAATCGCTTAATGCTCTGCGCGTCCAATATAATAATGGTTTTGGAGTTCGGAGTGCAGGGCAGTTCTAACAGCATCCTGCAGGTCATTCCAGATCGCTATAACCTGCCGGTAATAAAGGCCTTTATTCGGGTCCTGGTCACAGCTTGATCGGAATACGAACAAAGGTCCTCCAATTTTTTTTATTTCTAATTTTTATGTATGTGCATTCCTTGTATTACCTATAATTTAACATAGAATTTAAGACAATTTACTAACAAAACTTCGTCGGTTATTTACTTCAGTATACATACAGAAGCGACAGAAATAAACTCTTATAATATTTTACTGATGATAATAGAGTCAAATGCATGGGCGTATTCCTGGACCTTGCCAAAGCATTTGAAACAGTCTCTATCCCTCTACTGCTGAATAAAATGGAAGGTCTAGGAATACGGGGTAACCAACTAAAGTTATTTGAAAGTTATCTTACAGGTAGAACTCAAAGTGTGAAGATAGGAGATTACATCAGTACGGCTCTACCTGTAAGCTTCGGAATTCCCCAAGGCTCTATAATTGGTCCAACTCTATTCTTGCTCTACATAAATCAAATATGTAATATCCAGATCGATAATTGTAAAGTTATATCGTTTGCAGACGACACAGTGCTCCTATTCAGAGATGATACTTGGCAAAGGCTTTTTAAACGAGCTCAGGATGGATTCAATCAAGTATCAAAACAGCTCTACAGTAACATCTTGACTCTAAATGCGACAAAAACTAAATTTGTTACCTTCTCTCTTCGCAAACCAGGACAACCGCACGTGGATCTGAACCTTAAAGCACATTCTAACCAATGCCTCTACTCACCAAGTCATAAGTGCAATTGTAAAACTTTAGATAGAGTCTCTACTATAAAATATCTTGGAGTTACTATCGACCAACACATGACTTGTGAACATCAGATAAGGGCCGTCACTAATAGAGTTCGTAAGTTAATCGCTGTCTTTAAGCTTATTAGGCACGCGGCAGATAAAAGCCAACTGAAATCCACTTTCTTTGCGCTATGTCAATCGCTCATACTCTACTGCATAAGGGCATGGGGCGGTGCTGCAAAATCATACCTTTTGCTACTGGAAAGAGCGCAAAGAGCGGTATTGAAGGTCGCTTTTAACAAGCCTTACAAGTATCCCACTACTGAACTCTATAAAGAACTGCAAGTACTCTCCGTTAGGAAAGTATTCGTACAGCAACTCGTCATAAAGCAACATAAAGTTTCACCTCAATTAAACGTTTCCCATAAACGCCGTAAATATAAAGTGTTTACGTCAAAATCGTGTAAAACTTCGTTTGCACATCGGCACGCACAGTTCTTAGGACCTTACATCTAAAATAACCTAAATAAAACTAATGATTTACAACAAAAAACGAGCCTCGACTGTAAACTTTTCATCACACGGTACCTGCAAGACCTTGAATACGCACAGGTAGAGCATATGTTGGAGGTACAATCTTAGTTTTGGGTTCCTTAATCGTTATCTGGTGTGTAATTTTTGTTTTTCAGCCCCTTATTCTTATTCTTATTAGTTTTTCATGCAATGTTTTATGTATTTCTTAGGTTATAAATTCCTTCTATTTAGTTGTATTGTATTAAATATTTACACGGTTTCCTTACTCGTCTTTGTTAGTTTACTTACACTTACACTTACGTTAACTTCTTTGTAGCCTAAGGGAGGAGCCCTCGTGTCTCTATACAAGTTATTCTAACTTAGTTACTAGAGGAGTCATTTTCTTTGACATAGTAGGTTATTAAGTATGTTTGTACTAGACAGTAATCATTTGAAAAATTGTAAACCTATCCGTACATAAATGTTTTTATTATTATTATTATTATTATTATTATTATTATTATTATTATTATTATTATTATTATTATTATTATTATTATTATTATTATTATTATTATTATTATTATTATTATTATTATTATTATTATTATTATTATTATTATTATTATTATTATTATTATTATTATTATTATTATTATTATTATTATTATTATTATTATTATTATTATTATTATTATTATTATTATTATTATTATTATTATTATTATTATTATTATTATTATTATTATTATTATTATTATTATTATTATTATTATTATTATTATTATTATTATTATTATTATTATTATTATTATTATTATTATTATTATTATTATTATTATTATTATTATTATTATTATTATTATTATTATTATTATTATTATTATTATTATTATTATTATTATTATTATTATTATTATTATTATTATTATTATTATTATTATTATTATTATTATTATTATTATTATTATTATTATTATTATTATTATTATTATTATTATTATTATTATTATTATTATTATTATTACTATGGAAACTTTCGTAGTTTGACGAATTCATTATAAATGTAAGCGGGTTAGCTACGAACCTTGTCCCTCGTTAAGGGATGAAACGTTGGTGTTCTTCCAACACAAACAAGGTTCGTAGTTAACCCGCTTACATTCATAATGAAATATAATATTTTCGTGTCAGTGTTTAATTTTAAGAATTTAACCTTTTCTAAATGTACATTTATTGTATTTATTATGCAAATGGTTTTGATTCTTGATAAACTTCCCTATTCCTAAATCCTACTTAAATATGAATATATGTTTGTTACTCTTTTACGCAAAAACCACTGAACGGATCGGGCTGAAATTTTGCATACAAGTAATTTTAATCCTAGAATCAAGCATAGGCTTCTTTTCATCCCATAAATCAGTTCAAATGGGATTAAAATCCCCATCCTTATAGATTCCACATATCATTTTGTTCGAATATCAGATCTTATATTACCTTATTATTATATTACCTTATTAACCTTATATGAAATTTTTTTCAAAGATTCATCTAAATGACATTTGTATAGCCTTCATATGTGATACCAGTAACCATTAAAATAAATAAACAAATTCTATTATATAAAGCTAAATTACCACTCACTGACTGACTGATTGACATAATTGTTCTCCTTGATGGTGGAGGGGGAGGTATGGTTTTTTTTGCGGTAATGTATTTCTCATGCCTGGGGGACCTCAGGAAAATTCCGACTTTTTGAGATTTGCACCGGGGGGCCCCCGCCCCCCAGGGGGGCTTCCAAGCAGAGCCATACTGACTAATAATTTTATGGGGGTTGTATAGAGGGGTACAAGTGATTTTGATTGCAAAAATTTGTTTACCCCCCCTTGCCCCCCAGACCCCCCCCTTTTTCAAGTGCTACCAGAAAACGACGTGATAGAGTGTTTTCAATTGCAGGGTCGTATAGAGGGTATCTTCTTGAATTGGGAGAAAAAAAAAAATACCCCCCCTCTCACCCCCCTTTTTTTAGCCCCCGTTGATATCTCCCAAACGGACTGACTTTTCAGAATTTTTTTTTCACAGTCATGTAGAGTAGGGCAAATTATTTAAAATGCAAAAAAAATATTTTCCCTTTTAGCCCCCTAGACCCCCTTTTTTATCAAAAAACCAAAAAAACCCAAAAATTGGCCTATTTTTGACCTTTTTTTTCGGGTGGAGCGTTGCGGCGAGCGAAGCGAGCTGCAATGCGACCACGGGGAACAGCACGGCGAGCGAAGCGAGCCGTGCTGTGACCTTGCACCCCCGGCCCCCCTGGACCCCCTCCCCCATCCAAGAATTTGATATGGGTATCGTTTTCGACTAACATGGGGGTGAGGATAACGAATTTGATGACGGTGGGCGTGGGTTGGATTGCGGTGAGCGAAGCGAACCGCAATCCGACCCACGTCACACAGCAAGGCGAGCGAAGCGAGCCTTGCTGTGTGGCAGCACGAACGGCGTCGTATTGCGGTGAGCGAAGCGAACCGCAATGCGACCACGGGGCACAGCACGGCGAGCGAAGCGAGCCGTGCTGTGATCCCCCACCCCCGGCCCCCCCTGAACCCCCTCCCCCATCCAAGAATTTAATATGGGTATCGTTTTCTACTAACATGGGGGTGAGGATTACGAATTTGATGACGAAGGGCGTGGGTCGGATTGCGGTGAGCGAAGCGAACCGCAATACGACACACGTCACACAGCAAGGCGAGCGAAGCGAGCCTTGCTGTGTGGCAGCACGAGCGGCGTCGTATTGCGGTGAGCGAAGCGAACCGCAATGCGACCACGGGGCACAGCACGGCGAGCGAAGCGAGCCGTGCTGTGATCCCCCACCCCCGGCCCCCCCTGAACCCCCTCCCCCATCCAAGAATTTAATATGGGTATCGTTTTCTACTAACATGGGGGTGAGGATTACGAATTTGATGACGAAGGGCGTGGGTCGGATTGCGGTGAGCGAAGCGAACCGCAATACGACACACGTCACACAGCAAGGCGAGCGAAGCGAGCCTTGCTGTGTGGCAGCACGAGCGGCGTCGTATTGCGGTGAGCGAAGCGAACCGCAATGCGACCACGGGGCACAGCACGGCGAGCGAAGCGAGCCGTGCCGTCACCCTTCACGCCACCGGCCCCCCCTGAACCCCCTCTCTCATCCAAGAATTTGAAATGGGTATCGTTTTCGACTAATATTGGGGTGGGGATTACGAATTTGATGACGGCAGGGGTGGGCCAAATTGCGGTGAGCGAAGCGAACCGCAAACTGGCACTTGTTGCGGGCGGCGTCGTGTTGCGGTGAGCGAAGCGAACCGCAATGCGACCAAGGGGCACAGCACGGCGAGCGAAGCGAGCCGTGCTGTTACTTTCCAGGACCCCAGTCCCCCCTGCACCCCCTCTCCCATACAAGAATTAGATATGGGTATCGTTTTCGACAAACATAAGGTCGGGGATTACGATTTTGCACCCCAGACCCCCCGAACCCCCTCCCCCATCCAAGAATTTGAAATGGGTATACTCTTCGACAAACATGGACATAAGGACTACGAATTTGATGGCGGGGCGGGCATGTAACGGACAAACGCGAGCTGCTTGCAGCTCGCGCACTTATACAACCTAGTTCTATTATATAAAGCTCGATTACCACTCACTGACTGACTGATTGACATAATTGTTCTCCTTGATGGTGGAGGGGGAGGTATGGTTTTTTTTGCGGAAATGTATTTCTCATGCCTGGGGGACCTCAGGAAAATTCCGACTTTTTGAGATTTGCACCGGGGGGCCCCCGCCCCCCGGGGGGGCTTCCAAGCAGAGCCATCCTGACTAATAATTTTATGGGGGTTGTATAGAGGGGTACAAGTGATTTTGATTGCAAATTTTTTTTTACCCCCCCTTGCCCCCCAGACCCCCCCTTTTTCAAGTGCTACCAGAAAACGACGTGATAGAGTGTTTTCAATTGCAGGGTCGTATAGAGGGTATCTTCTTGAATTGGAAGAAAAAAAAAATTACCCCCCCTTTTACCCCCCCTTTTTTAGCCCCCGTTGGTATCTCCCAAACGGACTGACTTTTCAGAATTTTTTTTTCACAGTCATGTAGAGTAGGGCAAATAATTAAAAATGCAAAAAAAATATTTTCCCCTTTAGGCCCCTAGACCCCCTTTTTTATTAAAAAACCAAAAAAACCCAAAAATTGGCCTATTTTCACCTTTTTTTTCGGGCGGAGCATTGCGGCGAGCGAAGCGAGCTGCAATGCGACCATGGGGAACAGCACGGCGAGCGAAGCGAGCCGTGCTGTGACCTCCCGACCCCGGCCTCCCTTGAACCCCCTCCCCCACCCAAGAATTTGATATGGGTATCTTTTTCGACTAACATGGGGGTGAGGATAACGAATTTGATGACGGTGAGCGTGGGTCGGATTGCGGTGAGCGAAGCGAACCGCAATACGATACACGTCACATAGCAAGGCGAGCGAAGCGAGCCTTGCTCTGTGGCAGCACGAGCGGCGTCGTATTGCGGTGAGCGAAGCGAACCGCAATGCGACTCCGGGGCACAGCACGGCGAGCGAAGCGAGTCGTGCTGTGACCCCCCACCCCCGGCCCCCCTTGAACCCCCTCCCCCATCCAAGAATTTGATATGGGTATCGTTTTCGACTAACATGGGGGTGAGGATAACGAATTTGATGACGGTGGGCGTGGGTCGGATTGCGGTGAGCGAAGCGAACCGCAATACGACACACGTCACATAGCAAGGCGAGCGAAGCGAGCCTTGCTCTGTGGCAACACGAGCGGCGTCGCGTCGTATTGCGGTGAGCGAAGCGAACCGCAATGCGACCACGGGGCACAACACGGCGAGCAAAGCGAGCCGTGCCGTCACCCTTTACGCCCCCAGCCCCCCCTGAACCCCCTTCCCCATCCAAGAATTTGAAATGGGTATCGTTTTTGACTAACATTGGGGTGGGGATTACGAATTTGATGACGGCAGGGGTGGGCCAGATTGCGGTGAGCGAAGCGAACCGCAATGCGACTAAGGGGCACAGCACGGCGAGCGAAGCGAGCCGTGCCGTCACCCTTCACGCCCCCAGCCCCCCCTGAACCCCCTTCCCCATCCAAGAATTTGAAATGGGTATCGTTTTTGATTAACATTGGGGTAGGGATTACGAATTTGATGACGGCAGGGGTGGGCCAGATTGCGGTGAGCGAAGCGAACCGCAAACTGGCACTCGTCACACTGCAAGGCGAGCGAAGCGAGCCTTGCTGTGTGGCCGACTGAGCGTGATCGTATTGCGGTGAGCGAAGCGAACCGCAATGCGACTCAGGGGCACTAAGGGGTTATTTTCCAGGACCCCTCTCCCCCCTGCACCCCCTCTCCCATACAAGATTTTGATATGGGTATCGTTTTCGACAAACATAAGGTCGCGGATTACGATTTTGCACCCCAGACCCCCCGAACCCCCTCCCCCATCCAAGAATTTGAAATGGGTATACTCTTCGACCAACATGGAGCTAAAGATTACGAATTTGATGGCGGCGGGCATGTAACGGACAAACGCGAGCTGCTTGCAGCTCGCGCACTTATACAACCTAGTTATAAATATAAAACTAAAAACGGGGCTTTTTTACTTATCTAACACAAATAGCTCTGCGCGGGGGCAAATGCCTAAAAAAGCCCAGAAAATGTATCAATGAACTATATATTCTTATAGATTCGATATCAAACAAGTAATTTGATATCGAATCTATTAAAATAGCTTGAATGCTTCGAGGTCTTATTGAGTATCAGAACACCACATTCGAAAATCATAACCCAGGCTATATGTATAGTAAAAATAGTAATAAGGTTTCGTTTTCAACCTTTGGGTCCGGAACCCTAAAAAGGAGGATGTGCTTATCTTAGGAAATAGTAAAGAATAATAAAACAGAATTCCGAAAACATAATTTTAATTCAAAATTGTTTGTACAATTTGTTCACAAATATAAAAATACCTATTTTCTGAAATTTTCATTTTATCCAACGACAACAAATTCAAGAAATCGCTCGTTAAGAAAATAAATAACAATAAAAAAATACAATTCCAAAGTGTAGATTCGTAAGTATAATAAATTTCACATATTTAAATTTAATCATTAAGAGCGCAGATTGCGCTCTAAATAATTATGTTCTTTAAGAACGCATGTTAAACTTATACCATAAAATTAAACATTTACGTTGACAAAATCATAGTAATTATGAGATAATTAAACGTACACTCCGAAACAAAAAACATGTCATGATCGCACACATATCATACGTACATATAATTAAACATTGTGTTCCAATATTATGGCGTGACCGTATCTAAAGGATTATCCTTACCTTTATAAGGACATTTCTCTGAACAGTTTGGAGGACATTTCTCTGAACATTCATGAGGACATTTCTTTTTTGGGCATTTCTCCGTACATTTCTTAGTTGGGCATTTCTTCGTACATTTCTTAGTTGGGCATTTCTTCGTACATTTCTTAGTTGGGCATTTCTTCGTACATTTCTTAGTTGGGCATTTCTTTGTACATTTCTTAGTTGGGCATTTCTTCGTACATTTCTTAGTTGGGCATTTCTTTGTACATTTTTTAGTTGGGCATTTTTTTGTACATTTCTTAGTTGGGCATTTCTTCGTACATTTCTTAGTTGGGCATTTTTTTGTACATTTCTTAGTTGGGCATTTCTTTGTACATTTCTTAGTTGGGCATTTCTTTGTACATTTCTTAGTTGGGCATTTCTTTGTACATTTCTTTGTAGGAGTACACGTCTTCTTAATTGGACATTTCTTAGTCGGACATTTCTTAATACAAGGTTTTTTTGTTCGTTGTTTATTTGAAGCTTGTGCAATGACATGCGCTAAAAGGGAAAATAAGTTTTTATTAGATTGCCACCACTATAAGTACTTATCGAGATTAGACATTTTTACAGTTTAGATGCAATTTAGTTTTAAGTAGTAATGTTAAAATATGTGACTGACAAAGTCACCATGAATAGAAAGAAGAATTTAATTTAACAAAAACAAAATTTTGGAATAAAACTTGTGTCGATTAAAGTCACAAAACGGTCTCTGCTAGAGCATGAGCTGGTTGTGAACACGACGTTACAACCAACGCTGATCTTCTAACAGAGCCGTTTGGTGACGTCACGGAACATACTATAGAAAACAATCAAAAATATAACAAAAATCAACATTACCCTTAGGTAATGTTGATTTTCAAACAAATCAAAACAGATCAAAAATATAACGAAAATCAACATTACCTAAGGGTAATGTTGATTTTCGTTATATTTTTGATCTGTTTGTCAACCGTTGCCTTAGCAACGGTTGACAAACAGATCGAAAATATAACGATATAACGAGCTATCAGTTGTGTAATCTATCAGTTGTGATGAAATCATAATAACGAAACGTGCACCTAGCATTTACCATAACTCTCACTCTCATTTGATTTCTCATATGACTCTCTCAATCTCATTCTACAACTCGAAGTCCCTTAAATAAATATGATAAAAAAGTACCTCCATCTTCGCCATAGCTTTCTCCTTCCGCTTCGGCATCTAGAATAAACAAATATATCTCAATTTAATGATAATATTTAATTCAAATCAGATAACATTACATTATTGTTCATTTATTTTCAAAGAATCTGATATAACCCTAAACACGTTATTTCTCAAAATGTATCTTACTCACTAGTGAGAAAAATTTTGGGAAACACTAATTCCTCTGGAATAACGTTGTATCATCATCACAAGACTATATAAGTCGTGGACATAGGCCTCCCCCAATGAGCGCCATAGCGCCCTGTCTTCCGCTTGACGCACCTAGCATCTACCTGGAGTCTTTTGCAGATCGTCATCCCACCTGGCCAGAGGGCAGTTGTTGGAAATTGGAAATCTGGATCATGAATGATCCTGCCCCAGAACCCCTAATTCCCAACCTGAATTTATTCATCTTTATATTGATTTCATCCCAGCTTTCATCGATTCACATTGAAAAAACTGTCTTCGCACTGTCTCCGATGTCCACAGTAGGACGACTCCTACAGTAGATAGTGCAATGAGGTAGAGGACACGAAAAAAAAGCCGACACAGTCAGTGAAAGCCCTGACTGGTTTTTATTTAATTTATCCCTACAAATTTCTTTTTTTTTCCATGGGAGAGAAATTACCTTTAAACTTTTCCATCAAAACAACGCGTGCGAATACGCTGTCAGAAACTACGAGTAGTAATAAATAAAATTGAAGCATATCCCTGGTTTTAACCAAATCCTTAGTTGTTTATTGAAATCACTGATTTACTATTTCACGGAGTTTACTATTTCCCTGCGCATAATTCGACGTAAGAGGTAAGAGGCACGACGGTATGACACTAGTCCCATGGGAGTTGGGAGGCCCATTGTGTGGGACGGACGCTACATGCGTCGACACAGCGCCTTCCGATCTTCCGAGGACATTGATGAGGGTGGGAGCAGCGGCAGATTTGGTAGAGGATCTTAAGAGACGCAAATGTGCAGGTCTCGACAGAGCCTACACAGTTGCTTTCTTTGGAGTCTAAGGGGTACCGAGGGTCTTCGGGTTTTCAAAAAAATTATCAAAGCGTCTGATCGAAGTGACGCGTGAACCGAGAGCTGGTGAGTTTCTGACGCAGCGCATTACCATACAGCAGAACAATGCAGCCAGCGTCTTGGGTACGCTTCCGACTGATATTGATATGGATCAGTTGAGCTACCTGTAGATTTCATTACGGATGCAAGCAGGTTAACTACGAACCTTATTTGTGTTGGAAGAACACCAACGTTTAATCCTTTCACGAGGGGCATCTCCAACACAAATAAGATTCGTAATTAGCCCGCATCTGAATAGTTTTTATACCTGAACATTGTTTGCCTGCAGTTAGGTCAATTTTAACAACTAGTTCCAATTTATATCTACAATTTGATCGTAATTTACTTTTTCAATATAACTAGACCAGAAGATTTACTTACGATCATCAGAAGCCTCAGAACGGCCATAAGAAGCCCCCTCCCCATCATTAGACGATAAAACTCCTGCGGTGGTATCACTCTCGTCGTAACCATCTCTGTGGTCACCATCGGTGTTCTTATCGCCATCATTGTCCTTATCGCCATCATTGTCCTTATCGTCATTATTGTCCTTATCGCTATCATTGTCCTTATCCCAATCATTGTCCTTATCGCCATCATTGTCCTTATCGCCACCATTGTCTTTATCGCCATCATTGTCCTTATCGCCATCATTGTCCTTGTGGTCATCATTGTCCTTATCGCCATCATTGTCCTTATCGCCATCATTGTCCTTATTGCCATCATTGTCCTTGTGGTCATCATTGTCCTTATCGCCATCATTGTCTTTATCGCCATCATTGTCCTTATCGCCATCATTGTCCTTGTGGTCATCATTGTCCTTATCCCAGCCATTGTCCTTATCGCCATCATGGTCCTTATCGCCATCATTGTCCTTATCGCCATCATTGTCCTTATCGTCACCATCGTTCTTTTCGCCATAAATAGTGTCAATATCAGTGCGTTCTAAAACATATAAAGATATGAAATTCATCGAATTATTCATGTTAGGTACTTTTAATGTGTAGCTATTTGTGGGAACTGGTAACCTATTAACTTTTTTTATCCTCTAGGGAATTTGATATTTTATAATCAGCCTTTTTGCACAGCAAGACAAGAATATATAAGGTACAGGAAATAAACAACCGAAAATTAAGTTTCTGAAAGATTAAACATTTCCACGAAAAGCTACTGAAAGTTATTAAATAACAAAGTTACAGGACTAATGATATTAGAACAGTGCTAAATAAGTTATGTAACAATTTTTTTATGAATATAGGATCTATTTTAACACACTTAGGTCCAATTTCACCGTTTAACTTGACGTTAAGACTCGCTTATTTTGCACCTTATTTCTTGTTTGATAGTAATAACTATTTATCAAGCTGTTTATATATTTAAAAAATGACTTTTCGAAGTGCTTATTTTGTAAGTCTAAAGAAATAAACGATTTGACTCTGACTTTGAATCTAATGGAGTCTACACACCAAAGTCACCGACACAACCCGGCAGGCTGATGTCGGCATCATAATTTTAAAGAATCGTGTCGGCAACAATGCCCGTCAACTTCTTACGATTTTATTTCAAACGAAGTATACTGCGGTGGACCGCAGATGGCCACGACAGACCGGGCTGTGGCGGACCCAGAGGGCATCTCGCCGGCCAACTTCTTGTGACATGTTCGTCACGATGTTTACAACCTGCCGACACGACCCAGCGGTTTTGGTGTGTCGACTCCTAGTTAAAGCGTTTTGGCCCAGCCTGGCATCGATACCGACACGATGGACGCATAATTCTATAAAATTATATGGCACACTGTCTCATTGGCCCGACCCGACACAGTTTATAGACGCTGAACCGCCAATATCGGGATTTCAGGATGATTAAACGAGTTTCGTATTAACTACGTTCTGTTCATGCTGGTGATGTATAAAAATGTACCAACAGAACTCAGTTAATGCGTAAGGGCGTTTTTCAAAAAATGGCCCGTTACTTATGTGGAAATATTATTTCTATTGTACGAAAATCTCACGAAATTGATGATAAACCTATAGATTATAAAATAAATTAACTAAATTGAATAAAATTTGTATAGATATATGAAAATAAACACAAAAAATATCAATCTGTTTTCAAAAGTTATCCACAATCCGTTCCATTAAGTAACTTATTAACTTGGCATTTAGACAAATAAAACGATATCTTTATTGACTCTAATTCACTCCAATTTTTTGTCCACTAGCGGAAGAAGTGAAAAAGAAACCACTAGCAAGTTTATCGCTTATCAACTAATACAATCTTAGCATAACTAAGTCTAACTGTTCTTACATACTATTGTCGGTGTGGATCTGGGCGACATCCAGCATTTACGTGCACTTACCATCGTCTTCGGAGGGTGTGTAGTCTCCCCAAGGTGAGTAACCGGGTAGCGGGTCGGGCGCCGCATAGCATATTACGGCCTAAAACATCAAACAATTATAAGGGTACCACGGAAAGGGTGAACTAAGCCGAAAGGGGGTGATGATGTCGAGGGGTCAATGTTTTTTTTAAGATTTTTGAATTTGAATTTCCAATTCGAAATCCAAAAATCGTTATTCACAAGTGGAATCCCTACGGGGATTTCCTACACAATTAGAATTATTGTTTGAGAATAAAAAAATGAAATGGAATGGTCCAGAATCACCCACTTTCAGATTTGTACCTTTCCGTGACACCCTGTATGAGACAAACATATAATTAAATAACAAACATTTAATTTATTGAGAGCTATGGATTTATTTTATTATTTAGTTCGGCCTTAACAGCAACACACTGGGCATGCGGGTTGTCTTTATCCCCCGGTGGATAACACTTTTTTTTTTTTTTTTTTTTTTACGGTAAATAGACCTTTGTTTGACCGCAATCTCACCTGATGGAAAGCGAAGATGCGGCCGACGGTGTATCACGAAGGTCTAGAAGATACCTATTCACCCTTGTCTTGAAGAGACCCAGGTTGTAATTGGCCGGAAAAACAGAGGCAGGGAGCGAGTTCCATTCCTTTGCGGTGCGAATAATAAAGGTGGAGGAAAACCGCTTAGTGCGAGTGGAGGGTACATCCACCAAGTATGGATGGTAGTGCGCTGTGCGTCTGCTTGTCCTGGAGTGGAAGGGGGATGGTGGGATCAGGTCATGTAGTTCGAGTGAGCATTCACCAAAATGTATCCTATAAAAGATCGAGAGACAAGCAACCTTGAGGCGGTGTTCGAGACTTTGAACTTTAGTCTCTGCAAGGTACTGCTCGTCAATGAGTCTAAAGGCTCTTCGTTCGATCGAGTTTAAGGCTGCAAGGTGGTACTTGGCCGAGCCGTCCCAAACATGGCAGCAATACTCCAAACCAGACCGGACCTGTGCTTGATAAAGGGATAGAAGCTGTTCCGGTGTGAAGTATCGCTTAACCTTATTTAGGACCCCTAGCTTCATGGCTGCTGTTTTGGCCTTCGACTCGATGAATGTGCCAAAGTTCAAAGTTGGTGTGAGAGTGACAGCGAGGAGCTCCAGTTGATCATTTATAGGTACCGGTACATTCCGGAAAACGGGAAGCTGGACAAGCGGACTCTTTTTTGCAGAGAAGAGACATGCTTGCGTTTTAGAGGCATTGAAGTTAACCCGATTGGCTTTGCCCCAGTCCGAGACTGCCTTAAGAGTTAAGTTCAAGCGCTGCAGCATGTCTTCTCTCTGCACCTGTACGTCATTCCGACTGGCTTTCCCGTTGGATAGGTACCTCTCAACCACGGTGCTGTCGTCTGCGTACCCAATGATACCGGGTACCAGCAGGTCATTAATGTGCAGCAGGAACAACGTGGCAGAGAGAACAGACCCCTGAGGTACCCCGGCGTTGATCGCCAATTGATCAGACGAGCAGCCATCAACGACTACACGAATGGATCTTTCCCTCAGAAAGTCGCGAAGCCAGTTGCAGAAGAGGTCTGGAAGTCCGTATGCTGGAAGCTTGTTAATAAGGCTGTCGTGCCAAACCCTATCGAAGGCTTTAGAGACGTCAAGTGAAACCGCGATGGCTTCACCGTGCTTCTCAATGGCCTCGCTCTATATGTGGGTGGCATACACAAGAAGATCTCCTGTAGAACGTTTTCGGCGAAAGCCGTATTGACGGTCACTAAGGAGGTCATTGTCTTCGAGGTATGCCAGGATTTTGCCATTCAGGACACGCTCCATGCACTTACAGAGCAGGGAGGTGACTGAAATGGGGCGATAGTTAGTGGGATCAGCTCGACTACCTTTCTTGGGCACAGGCTGCACATTAGCAAGCTTTCATGACTTGGGGACTTTACCAGATTTCAAGGACAGGCGAAAGAGTCGGGTAAGGATGGGAGACAACTCAGGAGCGCAGGACTTCAGCACCACAGCCGAGATTCCGTCCGGACCACTAGCCTTATTCACGTCGAGACCACGCAAAGTTTTGAGCACTTCCTTTTGATGTATGCGGATCTCAGGCATGTTTGTACTACATCGAGGAAGGCTGGGTGGTGAAACATTTGAGGTCTCAAGACGTGAGGCCTCTGCGAATTGAGTCACAATTAGATTAGCTTTCTCATTCGCAGTGTGTGCTAGCGATCCATCCGGGTTCAGCAATGGGGGAAGTGAAGGACGGCTAAAGTTGGCTTCGACGGATTTGGCTAACGACCAGAAGACCTTACTCCCTGCTGGAAATGAGGCAAGTCTAGCTCCCAGTCGTCCGATCCGCTGAAAGCGAGCCTTCCTTAGCGTCTTCTTAAGGGACTTGGCGGCTTTGTTATAGGCTGACTTCCTAAGTGATGTATCTGTTGCTTTACTGTTCCGGGCGTCGACCCACGCAAGATAAGCCCTGTGTTTTTGCGCCGCAGCACTGGCACACGAGGAGTTAAACCACAGGGGAGTCCTATCAGAGGGTGAAGTATCAGTGAATGGAATAAAATATTCCATTGCACTTTTAATCACCCACGTTACAGCATCGGCACAGACAGATGGATCACAGGAGGTGAAGCACGTTTGCCGCCAAGGATATGAAGCAAAGAAGCCCTTAGTCGCCTCTTACGACACCCACGGCAAGAGTTGGGTGGTGCAAATTCTATGCCAGCACTACGCTACTATTTCTATAGAGCTAACTAGCGTAATTATTATTAATAATTAATTTCTTACCATACAGCATAGCAAAAAAGGGAAAAGCAACTTCATTATTACTTTTTTTGTAATGAGATTGAATTGCTGACTACCACAAGGAATATTAAAAACGGCCCTTTTTATAGTCGCTATGATGGCGTCACTATTAAAGAATAATATAATTATAATTTTTCACGGTGCAGCTGAAATAATGTGTATATGTTTTTTAATACAATGTATTAGCCATAGAAATTTTACGAGTTATTATTTAAATTTCTATGGACGTAGGGTAATAAAGGCTGCAACTTTCTTTTATAAAACTATGTTTAAACAACTTTATACGATAACAACTTTATAAATTTAGATTTTACAGAACGTTCGTAACGAAACAAGTTGATAAGTCAATAAAATCTGTAGTAAGTGATCAATTTTTATGGTAAAAAAGTATGGATTTCAAATTCAATTTGGCTTTTTATCCATGTATTCGGGGAATTAGAACGTAGGAATGAGGACTGACAATATTTTTCAACTCACAAAAAAACAATGAAAATGCAGGAATATTACTCGTACGTTTAAGAAATTCCTAGATAAAAGGAGGCAATATTCAATTGGGCTGTACCCGCTGCACCTATTGGTTATACGCATAGAATTAGGATTGTTTCACTATCCTCATATATTTTTACCCAAAATAAGGACAGTTATGTTTTTTATGTAGGTAAATGTTACTCGATCTCAAATTAAATAAAAACTCTATCTACATGAGTTTATTACACTACATGAGTATGGTATCTGGCAATTTTAATGATTCTTTCGTTTTTGTATAAGAATTCCTAAGGTAGTCAGTCCTATAAAAGTTTTATTCCAGTGGGATTACCTAGATCCAATTAATTTCTTGTAAAATGTTAGCTTGCGGAAACGCAGCCTCAACCTTATTACATACACAAGGTCTTTGATTTTGCGACCGACTAATATCTAAGCAACTAAAACACTAAAAACGTCGATTGTAATGGTGAAATGTCTATGACACCGCCTAACTCCTTAAAAGTATAAAATAAAAGTATATTGGTGTCAGTACCAAACATCCTGTATTGTATCATGCAATACAGGTGTTTAAAAATATACACAGACAAATTGTATGTGTATATAAGAATAGTATAGGGTGTTTGAGAATATAAACATACAATTTGTATGTGTATATTCTTAAACAGGTAAAAACTTAATATCATTAGCTCTGCTTAGCTTGGGGCTAGATAATGCTGTGTGAATTGTCCAACATTATTATTATTATTAATATATCTGTCCTTTCACCATGTCGTAGTCAAGTAAAAATTTACCACCATGCCGCTCCTTAAGTGGGCAGTTTTCGCCTAATCGTTGCAAACGAGCAACTTAGCCGTTCGATGTGTAATCGCGGATGTTATTTAAGTCCTTGCATTCCTGGGTAATCCCAGCGAGGGGCTATTATGGTAGCGTTCGACTTTTCATGTGAAATAGAAAGTCCTTCGTGTAATAGTATCTGATATATTGTACGGTATCACTTATTCAGTATCCGTGAGTGAAGGCTGGTAAGTATCTAGCGCAGTGAATCAGCATTGCCTTACAGGGACCCTGTAAAGCAATGCTTCCTGCGTCTTGGAGACACTTCCGACTGGTATTGTTATGAATCAGTTGTGCTATCTGTAGATTTTTTGCTACAGTCTGTAGTAAGCCGAATTATTTCATTTGTTATGACTAGTTCTAATGATTAAAAGTTGTTTTTAAATATCGTTTGTAAGCCATTATAGACACGCACATACCAAAGTTTCAGACAGAAAACAGCGTTGCTCAACTTTTGTATTTTTCAAGGATGTTTTTATTAATAATATTGTATTTGATGTGTGAGCCATCCAATTGATTATCTTTCATTTATTTTTACTAATTTGTTTCTTATAATTGATTATATTTTTTTTGTTATTTAATTGTAATAGTAAGTATTAGATTAATGTAATGTCGACAACTTCCAGTTCAAATTTCGAACGCTCGAGAATATTCCCCCAGTTCGTCGCCCCGCACATTCGTCGGCAATGCCTGCCTCATCAAAGCGCATGCCGCGGCGCCGACAAAGGCGCTGCATTTTTAAATCATACTCCACATATTCTAGTTTTTAACCGCGACCAAGTATTTAACAGTTGATTGAGGGTCAAATGAGGTTAACCGCACTTGCTGTAGCATAAAAGTAAAATAAATGAATGGATGACGATCGAAGAATGTTGAAAATGTGAAAACTTTGGATCCTCTTATTTTATTATTTGCTAAATTATGCTCTTGGCTTTGTATACTCTTTGGTGGAAAAAAATTGGCACATATCTATCTTGCGACACAGGAAGTTGCGAGCTCAGTCCCGCCTCGGGACAAATGTGTGTACGATCTGCAAATATTTGTTCAGAGCGTTCTGGATGTTTTATATGCATAATAAAAAATATCATATTTCAGTTGTACTTACCCATAACACAAACTCTGCTTAGTTTGGGTCTAGATAATGCTGTGTGAATTGTCCAGCATTATTTTTTCAAAGGAGCGTACTACCTATATGAAAATAATTATACAAACTCATATCAAGGCCTTAGTATAAATCTCCGAAAGCAAAAAAAGTACCGTACAAAACATAATTAAATTGGTTTTAATTTACTATGCTTGGGGGAAAAGCAAGGGAAGCCAAATAAATTGGTTCGTTTTCTGAGCTTTAGTTACCTGATACTTTTAGGGAGTTTTTCCTTACCATACCAGCTCTGATTATGGTTTTGGATCTTTTGAACAAAAGACGCGATTTAATATCGCGAAAGTTTTTAATGTTAGATGTTCGTTATTATTTTAATCTATTTTAACATCAAATATCCATACCTCCAAAATATTCACGCAAAAACTACCGATTGTATTTGTTGTAGTTCCTTAGTGCTAGACCGGAATAATGTTAAGGTGAAGTGAGTCCCAAAACCCTTGATTTCAGTGTAAAAAAAATGTTGAATTGTTTTTTTTATTTTATTTAGTTCGTAAGTTATGGGAGTCAAAACATGATTGACTAACCTTAACTCGATAGTAAAAAATCGCAAAATTACCGCTAAATCTTCATTTTTATACGGTTTTATTTGCTTGTTATCTATCATATTTTTTTTTTTTTTTTTATCAGAGATAGTCCTTCGTTTGACCGCAATCTCACAATTCTCACATGATGGAAAGCGAAGATGCGGCCGACGATGTATCACGAAGGTCCAGAAGATGGCTACTCCGGACCACATTCCGAAACACAACTGAGTTGCTTCACGGACTGGCCCAGTCCGGAGGGTGGTGACAAGCCACGGCCGAAGCCTACCACCAGAGGGTATCGCTCTTAGCACCACCCAGAGGACACGTGTAGGGTATCAGAGGGTCAACACCTACGGACGTGAGCGATACTGTCCCCCAAATATTGCAATAAAAGTTCATCTACGTGTTTCTTATATAAATATATAAATACTTAGAGCATTATGTTACTATTTTATTGTGACTGAGAATACTCTTTCGCAATAAAATAGAAACAGTAATAACTTAAGAGCAAAAAAACAACATTACACATAAAAACTAATTAAATTGCACGCAGGTTGGCCATTCCGCGGTTCTCGCCTTCCTTTCTCGCCTTTCCTGAGCCACGTTTGCTCGTCCTTGTCTCTCAAAACCGATCCCACTTTGTCAGCTCATACCTATTTTATCATATTATTACGTTTAACACAGGAAATTTCTAAAATCCATCGTACAGTTTGTGATACCTATTATAAGCTATTTCTTAATATCGCTGTAATAGTTTTATTTTGCATAGCTAAGGCAGTGGCGCCAGTTTGACTCGGGTATGCGCCTTAAAACTAGTACTTTTCATCCAGGGAAATCCGCAGGCAAAAAGTATTAGATTGTATTTAGTCGTTACCTCGGTTTTGTGATTGTGAGTATGTAGGTGGCCTATGGCCAGCTGTGGACATTTGTGATAACTCACAAATTCATAATCGATGTAAGCGGGATAACTACGAACCTTATTTGTGTTGGAAAAACTCTAATCTTTCACTTCTAAAAAAGTCCCACCAAAAAAGGGATAGCGCAAAGGCAAATAAGATTGTCTAAGTGCTTATTTTGTAAGTCTAAAGAAATAAACGATTTGACTCTGACTCTGACTCTAATTCGTAGTTAACCGGCCTCCATCCGTAATGAGTTCATCGAGCTGCGATAGTTTTTAAATTAAAACTAACTCACTAACTTACTGAGTTTGCTTCGCAGAGCACTACTAGTTAGCTAAAGAACCTATCAATCTTATTTTAAAGAGAAAGCTAGAATTTAGTCATTTGTTGTACCTAGCTTAGTAAGGTGCCCCTATGGAATATGCTCAATAGCCTATATTGGTCCACTGCTGGACGCAGGCCACTACAGATAAGCGCCTTATAGGCTCTTATTCATGGGGGATAAGGACCATAATCCCGCTGGGCAAGCGGGTTAGGGATCAGTTCAGGTATAATTTTGGTAAAATTTATCTGCCTGCCCCGGTAGATATCTCTCAGTCGCCTCTTGCGACACCCGTGGAAAGAGTTTGGGTGGTGCAAAATCTACGCCGGCACCACACAGTAGTGGTAAAATACTACCTATGGCTGTCTGTAGGTACATTCTCTCACGAAAACACCTCCATGAATAGGATATATGCATGAGGTTCTATTAATAGATTATTTAGGTAATACATAACCAAAAAATAATATAACATCCACAAGATTTTAAATTATTGAGCTAAATAACAAAAAGTAAAACTTCACTCAGTTTCAGGCTACGAATAAGAATAGTCTTATATATTATAGACTATTCGTATTCGTAGGTTTCAGGTGATAAAAACGCTACCATGTTAGCCGTTGCATTTTGTGACGTCACGGTTCGGCTGACATCATCGGCTAACCTTTGTCAATTCAAACTTCAAAGTCAAAGCTTCATGACAATAGAAAAATGTACAAGTGTGACGTCACAGTTCGGCTAACATTAGCGTTGCGTTTAGAAAGTTTTGTTAGAAATTTTGCGGTTGATATATATAATATCTACTTTTCATTGACTAAATTTTACAATAAAAACATCAAAAAATAGATATACAGATATATATATTTCTACTTCATAAAAATATATGAGCTTTTTTGAAGTCGCATGTATCTACCCTATCCCATGTTAAAGAGACCTCGACGAAGTAACTTTACAGTTTTGAGCCCCTGTTTCTTGACATCATCAGCATAAATTAGTCCACTATTGTACAAATGCCCAACCTAATGAGCGTCTTTAGCTAAATCCAGCATCTGATTGCTGTCTTTCGCATATCGTTATCCCACCTCGCCGGAGGGCGTCCTACACTTCGTTTCTTGACAAGTACAATATTACCCTAGAAAACCCTACCTTTGAACCTCTGAAACCACCCTTTTGATATACGAAACTCACATAGGGGTGATCTTGGTTAATTTAATATAACCCTGTTACCCCTGGGATAATAATAAGACATTCTTTGTGAAACGGTATTTTATTATAATATATTTGCGTTTGGCAAATATGTATCTTAAGAAACTCCCATAAAATTAAATTTTGTTTGGCGATCGCATCGGCGCAGTGGATGAAGGGACGAGTCAGCGGGTTCGAGTCCCGCCTCTTGACAAATGATCGAAGATCTGCAGGTATATTTGTTCCTTATGTTCTGTGTGGTTTAATGTTAGTGCTTACTTAGAGTAAAAATATAAGTTAGAGGTTCAGTGCTGGACATAGTCTTCCCTTGTTTGATAATAAGAATTTGAGGAATAGGAATTCCATTTTTTTGTATTCATTTGTTAACTCATGCAATATTTAAAATTTATATTTACAAGCATCACCGCGCGGAATCACCCGCGTAGTTTCCGTTTCCATGGGAAATACGGGATAAAATATAGCCTACGTCTATCCCTGAATAGTAAGCTTTTTAATGATGAAATATATTTTTTATCGGCCAGTAGTTTTGGCGCCTTTTCAATACAAACAAACAAATCTTTCCTCTTTATAATATTACTAAAGATAGGTCCTATTAAATCTTATTATTTGGGGTAAAACCAAAATCCCCTCTCTGGGCACGCGGATTGGTAGCTTGTCAGTAGGAAGCGCTGGCGGCCCCCGCGCCTCTGTGGATATCTATCTACACATTAAATCAAATATAGCAAATTAGCTTCATAACAAGCGTATTAAAATGCTTATTAAACAGGTGTTACCATTTATATAGAAACACTTGTTCAAACAATAAATAATAGGTAAAACATCCATTTGCATTTTGCATCGGTAGATTAAGAGGTCGATGCACTGATAGGTGTGGATATGCCACGCAAGGGTTTGACTACAATCGCCTTTAGAAAGTTGTTATTTCTTATTGAAATAATACATAGGTATAATTTATTCATAGCTACACACCACTTATACAAACATAATGCGTATTAAAGAAGAAATAAACCTTTGGATTTAAATATTTAAACATATTGTTATCGTGTATTAAATTCCCAGGGGTAAAACTGAAATCGTTAGAAGCCTGTCTCACTACGGAAAGCCGTAGTAAAACCGCTCCGTGTTTGTTGACAAACGAAGTTTGTGAGCCAACAAACTTGTCTTTGTCATTTGGAATCAAAAAATTGCGTTTTTGTGGTGTGTTTGTTTACAAAAGTTCGTGCTTTGTGAATGCACAATGTGATTGAATACTAAGGCCCGTATTATGAAAGCTTGCTCAGTCATCAATGTATGCTTGAGCAACGCTTTTCTATGGCATTAACGTCACTAAAGCATAGCCTTATGACTGAGCAAGCTTTCATAATACGGGCCTAAATAACAGTTAGGTTTATTAACAAAAACACTAATTTTATCTACTCAGTGTAGTCGCCGTGTGGTGCCGGCGGCATAGAATTTGCACCACCCCAATTCTTCCCGTGGGTGTCGTAAGAGGCGACTAAGGGATATCTTCTGGGGGGCGGGCAGCAGCGCCCCCCGCAGAACAAATCTTTCACCAAACTGCGATCCGCAACCCGCATGCCCAGCGTGGGGATTATAGGCATTACCCCCCCATGAGTTAAACGCCAATAAGGCGTTTATCAGGGGGAGGCCTGCGTCCAGCAGTGGACCGATACAGGCTGTGGATGGATGTGGATGATAGTGTAGTCTACTCATACTGTAGTCGGTATTTTGAAACAGTATTGGGCGTATCTAACGATTATAATAATTAATATTAGGTCCTTACATATGAAATTGGCGTTTTGTATGGGAGGAACAAAAAGTCGAATATTTTTTAATATAATATATTTAATTAATCAAAGTATGAACCATTATTTTCTATGAACTTTTGCCATCTTATAGGTAGTTCATTGATCCCTTTACTAAAAAAACCAGTCGGACGGGAATCAATAAAATCTTTGAAGGCGATTTGGACTGCCCCATCGGAGTTGAATTTTTTCCCTTGCAAGAAGTTATCCAAATTTCGAAAAAAATGTTAATCTGTTGGAGCAAGGTCCGGGGAGTACGGAGGATGTCTTAGACTTTCCAATTGAAGCTCTTCTAATTTAGTAGCCGTCTGTTGCGCAGTGTGTGGTCTAGCGTTGTCGTGAAGCAGCAGTGGCGTGGAGCGATTGACCAGCCTAGGTTGTTTAGCCGCTAGCTTTTCCATCATGGTTTGCAATTGCTGACAATAGACATCAGCCGTAATAGTCTGGCCAGATTTGAGAAAACTGTAATGAACAATACCGGCACTAGTCCACCAAACGCTTACAAGTAACTTTTTTGGGGTTAATTTTAGCTTGGGGCAGGATTTGGCTGGCTGGCCAGGATCCAACCATTGCGCTGAGCGCTTCCGATTATCGTAAAGAACCCATTTTTCATCACAGGTAATGATTCGGTTTAAAATACCTTCATTATTGTGCCGGTTTAGTAATGTAACGCAGCAGTCGACGCGCGTTTGCCGGTTTGCTTCAGTCAATTCGTGAGGTACCCACCTTTCAAGCTTTTTAATCTTCCCAATTTGCTTCAAGTGAATTAAAACAGTTTTATCACTAACATCGCAGCCTGCAGCTAACTCGGACGTGATTTGCGATGGATCCGCTTCCACAATAGCCTTCAACTCTTCATTATCAACTTGAGTCTCAGGCCGTCCACGGGGCTTGTTCTGCAGGTCGAAATTTCCAGAACGAAAACGTTGGAACCAAAAACGAACTGTGTTTTCTTTTGCAACACGACCGCCATACACATCATTCACCCTTCGAGTTGTTTCCGCAGCACTAGTGCCACGGCGGAACTCGTACTCGTAAATAATGCGATATTTTAAGTTTTCCATTTTGTAAAATGAGTGACGCAAACAGAAAAAAACAGAAAAAAAAACAAATGAATGACGATCATCGAAGCACAAATACATGAGTCTATAGCTGTACAAATTTGAATTTGGAATTCCTTACCAAAGAGGAGAAATTTGTGATTAAAGTGGCCAGTACGAAAATCGCCAATTTCATATGTAAGGACCTAATATTTGTCGAATATTTGTCGTTGAAAAATAATTTAATATTTGTCTTTCTCTATCTATGTCCGGATAGTCAGGTCCAGCTTTACCTTGATGTCATTATCCACTGAGGTCGATAACGCCCCGCTTGTTTTCAGTCGTGTCACAAGCAACAGTAACAGTATTGTCCAAGGTTGCCTGGGATAAATCGCTCTCAGCGATAAGGCCGCCTTTTGTACTACATTTATTTATTATTAAGATATAAGACTTTAAAGTATATTTATTACTATTAGTACAATAAAGTGCTCATTCATTCATTCAGTATTGATCACGATCATTTTTACCCGACTTCAAAAAAAGTAGGTAAAAGGTAGGTAGTAAAAGTAATTCAACGGTTTTTTTTTAATTTGTTACCTACCTCAGAACTTTTGACTGGGTGGTCCGATTTTAATGATTCTTTTTTTATATGAAAGTTAGTGCTTTCCGTGTGGTCCCATTTTAATTTTGTTCAGTTCTGACACTGTGATCCATGAAAATTCATGAAAAAACGGTTTATAAAACGGTTTATAGTTTTGTATAACAAAACAGCGCCTAACAGTTATCAAATAATCACTTGTAATAATGTCAACAGAGAAAAACGAATGAAATCTCGAACCTCGTTTTTTTTCATGCAGCAGTTCCCTAGAGTTCGAAGATTTATCATACTGAGGCTGCATATCCAGGCCATTCTCAGTATCACGTGATATCGAGTGATACGCAGTATCACTGAATAAATTATCAGGTGATAAATACAAGAGGTATTTATTACCCTCGATAAAGACATTAACGAATATCGAGTGCCCGCGACCACTCCTTACATATCGAACAACTTATCGAAGAAAACCCGCAAAGCATAACGTCAGTGGAAAGGAACAAATGCTGAAGCGCCAAAATACTATTTGTGGGAAATCAAGTTTAAAGTTATATTTTTCAAAAAATTATAACTCTTTTGTTTTTTTATTTTTATTAGTGAATCAAAGTGTAAGTTTAATTTTAAAATTGTTTCTATTTTGCCAAATCATTTTCAGTTGTATTACCCTTCTATTTCATGAAATAACTGTCGCTTAAGCAAAAGTGTTCTACAAGTTAGGCAGAAAAAAATTGCTTATCCATCGAAAATATAAGAAAATTAATAATTTAAAATGCTAATAAATGGCATCTACATTTTATACAGGAAACAAAAAATGCTAAGCTACTTTAAATTATTAAAGTTTTGTTAAGAAAAAATTGCTAAGCTAAGCTAATATACATATCTCTATTAAATAAATGGTAATAAAAGCCACATAAGCTATTGGTAAAAAATATTTTTTTGATCATAATAGATACCTATTATGACCAAAAAAATATTTTTTACTAATAAAACTAATCTACTAATTTAAAAAATCATCAAATAATCACGCTGGAGTAATCCGGTTACAATACTACATTCCTCCTAAATAGTACTAATAATCGTTGAACAAAAATCACTAATGGTACAAGTAAGTTATCATTGTTACTAACATTTTTATATTGAAATCGCTATTTTTTATCTAAAAATCACAATTATTAGACTACAATGTTAACCATCATTAGTTAATGATGGTTAACAACGTTATAAATCTGACAATTTAAGTAAGTAACTACCTCACTGGTCTAATGACTAAGAAAATTATCTAGCATTTTAAAATTTTAATTGCTAATGTGGCATTGCCACCTAAAGTAAAACAAAGGTAATATGCTAGGTGATCGAAAATTAAAAAAACGTTTAAAGGAAAAAGTTCTTATGAGTTAAAATACCTTAACAATATAGATACAATTTTGTATACTTATGTCACCTCTGCTTCGAAAACATCGTTTTGTAGTCGTTTAAGTAAAGGGAAATCAAGATTTTCTCGAATTTTTCGAAACGCTTAAGTGCCAAAATGCTGTCGGATTGCCTTAAAACCTGAACAGATCGACGCAGAAAAAAAATCCAATCCAATGATATATATAACTCATTTTGGCCATATTGGCGCTTAAGCATTTTTTCCTTTCCACTGACGATAAGTAATTGCAGATTATGGGAATACGCAGTAATCACTTGATATTTGGACAGCTCTTGCTATTTCTTATCGATATATTTAGCGAGAATTGTCCTCCAAGAGAGGAAGGCGGTAGTGCAATGAGGTCATGAAGCTTAAAAACCTCTGCCTCTTTGGTCTGCTGGGGTTTACACGTGGAACCACCAAGCACTCTTGAGCTTAGAAGTGGAGTGATAATTCCTCGATAATGCATGCACGATGCGAAAGCTTGCTTCGGTAAAGCTGCTTTTACACCAGTGTTACTATTGGAACTGTTTATCTGCGACATATACCTATGGCACAGATATTATATTACTTATGGCCAAGGATTCAAATCATAGATAGGCCTTTTTCATAGTGAAACAGTGCCGTGTTTTTGTCAAGCGCAATGAGATAGCTGGCTCATTTGGAATAAGTGTATTATGTTTTTGTCCTGTTTTTTTTACACAAAAGCTTAACGCATTCACTGCCCAGCTCTGCGGTGCGACCCGCAGGGGCGCGCCGCAGCTCCACGCAGATAGAGACTGGCACCTGCGTCTTGGGCCATGAAGGTGTTAGTGTATAACGCATTCACTGCCCAGCTCTGCGGTGCGACCCGCAGGGGCGCGCAGATAGAGACTGGCACCTGCGTCTTGGGCCATGAAGGTGTTAAGCAATATTATTGTACATTAAAATTGTAAAAATACCGATTAGGTTTATTAGCAAAAACACTGTTTTTTACTACTTATAGTGTGCGTGCGTCGGCATTTTGTTAACGTTTGCTAACGCACGCATTCAAAGACAATGTCACAGCTTTTGGAGTCAGGGCGGCGTATCTAACAATTTAAATCTATGCATAAGGCATGTTTCAAAGGCCGGTAGTGCTCAGTCAACTTATTGTCAGCTGTCGACGTTGGTGTTTAAATTGAATTAAAATTATCTGCGACACCAGCAATACCTGCCTGCAAGTGCCTGAGGCACGGTTCTCTTATTTTTTCCCTCCCTGGCCGCTGGCCGGCCTGCCGAAAAGCCCAATGAAAAAAAGAAGCTGATGCATCGTCCTGAAAGTGGATTTGTTATATAATGTCCATTACCAAGTACCTAATTTCTAAGAAACATCGATGTAAAGAGCCATGTGGTAGACAACTATTATAAGGACTTGCCTTTGCACGTGTCCTTTATCATCTTTTGTGAACTGTTTTACTAGTACATAAAGATTTTATGCAGCAACAACGGCAGAGTTCCACCAGAGATGTTGACAAACATCCATCCATCCATCCAAACCTTCACATTTTTTATATTAGTAAGAAGTACTGAAATGGATATATGGTCTGTGGTGAGAAGTATAATGCTATGGTACAAACGTAATACTCAAGCATGAATTGATGAATGAGCAAGCTTTCATAATGCGAAACTAACTAACGGGTTTCGTATATTTCCAGTGGGTAAGAAGAATTAGAATATTAAAAAAACTTTAACCCCCATATTCATAATAGTGTGCTAACCTAGCACACTGCTAAATCTCGCTCTGTCTTCTTTTATTGACATAAGTCAGACTGAGGAGACTACTTAGCAGCTGTTTTATGTAAGCAGACCATTATGAATAAGGGGGTAAGTACCTACACATAAGAAATTCTAACACCATACACGGTTAGTGTGAACGAGTCCGAATCTGAATTTTTCATGAGATGCCGCCCGGGTTCATGCTTTAAGCATAGATTAAAAAATAATCGCTTCGATCGAACGACATTATACTCATACTTTCTTCGCATTCTCGTTTAACACGTATTTGCTTTGGAATGCATAATATTGAGACAGCTGCATGTTAATGTAAAAGTAATTAGGCATTTTGATATTTGTTATTGACTTGCGTAAATGATATCAAACTATGTCAATAAGTACATGCGTCAAATAAATTTGCTTATAAATGACACGCTTCGTAAAGGGAGAATTAATCCATCAGTCATTTAGTACCCATCACATCACAAGCTCTGTTTATCTATCGGCTAGAATCATCTAGCCATGAGATAAACAAAAAGATACAATTATATTGTTGGTCAAAGCATCAGCTTTGTATATTGACCAACAATATAATTTTTTGAGGTTTCAAACGCACAGGCAGGTTGTCACCAAGTGAATAACTTAATAAAAGTAACGTTCGAAAATGTTTGGGATCGGCCGCACTGCACTTAACGTCCTTCTAAGTAAACCAAGGTGTTGGTTTTTCTCAGCTGTGTGGTGGTGCTGGCTTAGAATTTGCACCACCCCAATTCTTCCCGTGGGTGTCGTAAGAGGCGAGTAAGGGATATCCATCGGGGGGCGGGCAGCAGCGCCCCCGCAGAACAAATCTTCCACCGATAGTGGACCGATACAGGCTGTTGAGGTTGAGGTTTTTGACACTACATTAACCTCCTCAACAGCCTGTATCTGTCCACAGCTGGACGTAGACCTCCTGATAAACGCCTTATTGGTGCTTATCTCATGGGGGTAATGCCCATAATCACCACGCTGTGCTTACGGGTGGGGGATCGCAGTTTAGGAAGAATTGGAGTAGTGTAAATTCTAAGCTAGCACCACAGAGCAAAGTTTTTGTCACTCACTAGGTGTGAAACAAACAAGAATCCAAACCACTAGGCTCTATGCGCTAAGCAAGCCTGGCGTCTGTGCGTTTGTAGCCTCACATGGCCTTTTCGAAAGCATCCCCATTCAAAATGCATAAGCCATCAAGTCGTAAGCAATAAACGAGTATTGTCGTGACGTGCCGTGCTGATTATAAATTCCATCATACGGATTGCCTGCAGCGGTGGCGTGAATGACAGAATGACATGGCATGGTATACTAGTGTAGTGTCAGTGCAAGCTATCAAAAAAGCGTATTATGTATTTATTAAGGTTGTTTTTACTGACTAACAAATGAATATACAGGGTGTAATATAAGGGATGGATCATCGGTAGTTGGGGGTGGGGGAGTTCAGTACCTATCGGTTTAACTCTGATTTCGACCAAAATTTTACGAAAGTCCATATAACTTTTGAACCAATGAATATTGGTTCAGTCTGAAATCTCATTTTGACCAACATTTTACGAAAATTTAAATAATTTTTGAAAAAGTGATAATCGCAGAACATACATAGGTTAAATCGATCGGTACTGAGGTCCACCACGCCCCAGTCCCCATAATCCACTCCTTATGTTACACCCTGTATAATGCCAGCATTAAGCTTGTCGCACACGTGGAAAGCTCTGCAGCACAGCATAATCTATTTCATCTTGAGATTCTGTAGTTATTTTACTTTGACGAGGCAGCACATAAGTCTATTTTATAATAGTATGTATATTGAATTCAGAAACAGTTGGCTTATCAAAACCAATTTTCGGTACCTACTGAAGTACGGAGTATCCTATTGGTACCTATACCGTGTCTATTTTGAATGAAGCATAAACGTAAACAAACCGCCCATACTTAACGTAATTCGTAAACGTAATTCGTAATTCACTTCGTTGGCGCGTCCTTTTATACGTAATTTACATTACTTGTCGATTTTAGATCCTCCCTTCATTAAAAATTGCTTACAATTATATCTGAAACTCGACGCCAAGCAAGTGAGATTTTGTTGTTTGTGTCGTATTTTGTTTACTAACATGCTTCATTCGAAATGGATAAACCATAGTCACGTACATACATATAGGATTTGTAAGCCAGGATTCAAATTATAAGTTCAAAGATGTTTATCGCTACGTACAACGTTTTTAGATCTTCCTATTACAACTGAACATTTATCACATCGGATTCTTATGTTCCATTATTCTGTTTTTTATCGGTTCTTACACTTTCTTCTGGCAATATGAGATTGATGATTCGTTTATAAATAAGGTAGTTTATGTTTTGTAGCTTCGCTAGATTGATATTCTGGCAATATTCAGAGAATACCTACGAACTAAAGTTTCATCACTATACTAATATCAGCCAATCTCTGAGTTAGCAGAAGTTCTATTATAGCCTCGAGTCAAAGACATTTCAATATAGGTACCTGAAATAGGTTTGGGAGTACCTAGCTAAGGCCGATTTGCACCAGAGCATTGTGGAATGTGCTTACTCGCTCAGTAGTGCAGTAAAGCATGGTGTCAAAATTGCGTGAAGTTCCCTACCTATAAAATAACTTGAGTGAAGCGGTAATTAAATTATTTAAGTTAGTTTTAGATATAATTTAGTTTTAAGTAATTAGTTTGTTAACATACGGGACTAACATAGTCAGCACAGATTAGGGACTAACACAGTCACACTCAAGATTCTCCATAAATAAGAATTAAAAAAAACTATTTCTACCCTGAATTTTGAAATTATATAGCATAATATTAACCACTTCGGAGCAATAGCTGCTGACCTCAAAATAGGTGTAGGTAGAAATCCATATACCAGGAATGCAGAAACCATACAGGTACTTAATTCTAATACTGGAATAAAACATAGGCTACTTTTTATCCTGTAAATCTGTTCCCGTGGGATAAAAATCACCTTTAAACGTTTCCATAGGAACAACGCGTGCGAAACCGCGCGCCGCGGGGCGCAGCTAGTTTTGAATATTTTTGCCAATTCCGCCACTAACAGTGCACCCACCTGAAATTTTAGGTTATTTTCCCCCCCTTGACAAATCCCTCTTAAGGGGGAGTCCAGCTTTCCCCCTTTAAGAAAAAACTCCAAGGGGGAAAACTGGAATACCGATCTCTACCTATGAGTTTCAATTTCAAGGGTGTTAAATTAGTCACAAAATAAATTTATGGTAAGTATCCAGCTTTAGTAAATTTGCCAACGAAAATAAAACTTTAAAAATGTATAGATTAAGGGCCGAATCCCCCGAGTCCGGGCATTATGTTAATCGTGTGTAAGCAGTACAAATTGCCGGACATCGTTACACGAGCGCAAACTACCTCGTACTATTGAAATCAATTATAGAGTTGTCGAGATACAGAGACTGCTAGCTAGTTAGTTAATTCTAAGGTTTTCGTTATTGTAGAAATAATGAAATTAACAATAAATTAAATTACCCTGAGTGTGAGGTAAGCCCATACACTGGGTATATTGTAGAAATAATTAAATTGACAATAAATTGATTGAGTGTGAGGTCACACTGGGTAATTAAATTCATTTTTAATGCAATCCGCGCGTTCTCTAAATGAGTTGAACCAAAGCCATTTTTTTGATTTCTCCATGGCCGCGTTTTTGGTACTTAAACATTGTTTTGAAGATGGTAGTAAGGTGCATATGTAGTCTTCTATCAATGTCATCAAAAACTATTTAGCAATTCTGGAAAATAGTTTTAAAATTCAACCCATCGCCATTATGATCCACCAGACTAATATAGTCTTAAATAGAAAAGTATTTATAGAAAGCTGTCTACATAAAATCATGAGAAGCCTGTTCATAAATGTCCTAGTAAAAATCTATAAATATTATAAATTTCAAAGTACACGTACGTTTCACTACGAAGTGTTGCAAAAGGGTTATTCCAGTTTCCCTGAAATATAAAGCCTAAGAGGGAAAACTGAACAAAAAAAATGTTAGTCTATAAAGTTAATGTGATTCTTATTATTATTTTCTCTTTTCTAATTATATTTAATTTTATTTTGTGTACCTATACCTACTACCTGATATGTTATTTAATTTAATTTACTCTTGAAATTGTAATTGTATATTTTAATGTGTATATGGACCCTGTGTCTGAAATAAATGATTTTTATTTAATTTTTATTTTTATTTAAAGTCGGTTTATGAATGATAATTTTACGTGATAACGTCATATACTTGATCTATTGATATTCTTACTTCGTAGTTTATATACTGTTTTAGCTATTCTGGTGTTAGATAGTTATCAACGCTATCTATTACACGAAATTACAACTTTAATCTTCAGTGCTTCAGTCATCATGACAACATCATCAACAACCTGACACTTTTTTGAACATGCTACCCATGTTCATCGATTTAATGGACGTTATCACGTCAAAAATGGTTTTACGTTAATAAATTAGAAAGAAACCATTTCAATAATGACTCACTAAAAAGATTTCTTTCTCTGTTCACAGCTACTCTACGATTGTTGGTGGCATGTAGTCAATTTGTCGCCGTCCGCGGAGGCGGTGATCTAGCGCAAACCGGATCTATCTTGTTACGTGTCCACGGATTACCTACCTGGCTTAAAGGAAAGCTCTCCATAAACTAATGAAAACTTTGTGTTTAGGAAGGAATGAGAGATTTCAGAGGAACCTGTTAGGTACTTTCACATTAGACACTAATGTACCGACTAGGGTGGCCCAATTTATTTTTGTTTTTCATATCTCCCGCTCTCTTGAATTTGTAACATGTAACTACTTACAGTAATAAAATAGTAAAATTTCAGATGAGAGTGCTCAATCAAGTGTAGTTTTTGAATTTTTTGTAATAAACCAATGATTTATAATTATTTTCACTCTAGCTTCTCCTAGTGGCTTTAATCACGCGGTACTTATATCAAACATAGCATGATAACACTCAGGAATAATGTAACTACCATTCGCTATAGAATTATTAGAATCGGATTATTATTTTTAACCGTCTTCATAAAAGGAGAAGGTTCTCAATTCGACTGTTTTTTATGTTTGTTACCTCAAACGTTGGCTGGGTGGCCATGATTCTTTTTTTCTCATTTTAATTCATTCTTCCCATTTTAAAATTACTTTTTGTACTATCGGATTAGTATTAGAATATAATAGAAAATAATGCACGGGAATTGAATCTACTCGTATAAATTCAATACCGTTCGTCCGCCAAAAAATCACCTTCCTACATCGATAACTTACCAAGTACCGAATCCATTTTGATAAATCCACACAGTAACTTATTTCTGAACCATAGAGCTCAGAATCGGTTTGGCGTCGCTCCAACTTAAGTGCATGAAATAACGAATAACTTTCAGCTATATGTTATACTAGCGTCCCGGCTTCGCACACATGGACGTTTATTTTTGCATAAACATATAAAATAAAATAAAAAGAGCTTTTATTTCCTTACCAGCTAGTTACATTGAATTTTTATCTAAAATAAACTAAAACTAAAATAAATATTTACATTTCCGGAGCAATTTTTGTCCGGTAAGGACCGCCTTTAGCGGTGAAAGCCTCCTCCAAGCTTTTCCAATTCCTTCTGTCCCTTGCTGCCCTAGTCCAGGTGCTTCCCGCTACTACTCTGATGTCATCGCACCACCTCTTTGTTGGTCGACCTCGTCTGCGGCATAAACATATAGCAATATATATATCTTATGCTACTCAGGGATAATGCAGTTTTCTAATAGTGTTTTTTTGCGATTCATCAAAACACACCAGTTTAGATAAGATGCATGGTGTGAGTTGACGAACGACTCAAATATTTTTTTAGTCGATTAAGTAGTTTTGAGTTTATTCGTTACGAACATATTCAAAAATGTTAATATTTATAATTATAGTGTACCTATACTAGTTTCTGCCCGCTATAATTTAAAGGTTATCAAAATTTCTTGACGACCGTTGTAGCGCGGCCTGCCTCCGACACAGAAGGTTGCGGATTCGATGCTTTGCTTATTTGGCATGCCTTGGAACCAATATTTAGATGATCTACAAAACTTTGTTCCGGGTGTTCTGTGTATAATAAAATATATAATTTGTAATGTTTTATATATAAGTGTCAATAAGCCTAACTGTTATTATTGCCATTTATTGTGCAATCACATTCTACGAACTTTTATAAGCACACCACAAAAACGCTCAATTCATTGATTCCAAATGAGTGAGCAATCACTTCACTTGGCAACAAACAAGGCGCGGTCTCACAGCGGAAAATGCCTATCTAACGATTTAAATTTTAATGATAATGTATGATAACCACAGAAATCGTAATAATGGAATTCTGTGATGATAACACAGGCCTAGAACTCCCTGTAGACATGTTAAATTTTAGCCTGATGATTTAGTAGTTTGGGCGTGAAGTGGTAGAGTCTGTTCAAAAAGAGAAGAGTCGTGGAAATTTAGGGCACGCGTTTGCCAATTGACAACTTTACAACACTGCTCTGTCACTGTTCTGCCATAACTGTGTTAGTTCACCGAAACGCCACGACTCTTCTCTTTTTGAACAGACTATGTATGTAACAAGAACATCCGATTTCAATTTTAATTTCAATTTATTTATTTAATTAGATCGGTCACATAAAACCACTTACACTAACTAATTAAGATTAAACAGTACAAATAATTATACAAATTTACAATCAAAATAACAAATTTCTAATAAAAAATAATAATAATTAAGGAGTTTTAAATAATGTCTACAATTTTAAATAATGTATAATTTGAGATCAAAAATAGGGTAAAAACAAGAAAAAGTACAATCAAATATATCAAATCTAAACCCGAATAATATCAAAAATAATACCAAACATTCATACATTCAAACTATCGCCTGATTGTGATCAGTATTATGTGATGATACGCGACGCTGGCATTCTATGCCACGTCTAACTTGCTGCAAACTTACACATTCTGTACCTGTAACCTTAAATAATTGTAGTTAGAGCTCAAATTATGAATTTGTGTATAACAGATTATGTTGGTAAACAGAAGAAAATTACTACAAAGGTGCCTAGTGATTACTCTTTATGTTTGCTTCCCTTTACGGAAATACAAGTTTGTTTTCCCTTACATTTACCGTGATTCTATTATAAGGGGAATAGGGAAAATTTACTCAATATCCTATAATTGAGTGAAATGTTATGTACACATGACAAAACTATTTACGTAGCTTCTTACGAGTATTCATCAGATTATATTTATTGGTGATGTGTGAGACATAATAAATCAATTGTTGGTATATAAATAGAAATTACATGTAAATGGTTTTATGTAAAAAAAAATTGATAAATAGTCAGATAGTCATTTTGTTGGTAAAATCATTTACAAGTCACAGCATTAAAATTGGTACATTTAAGCTCTTTAAATAAAGATTAAAAACAAAAAAAAATCTAATTACTTAAATAAAAAATTTACATTCTAAAATAATTATTAAATGTAAATTACGAAGTAAAATAATGAGTCAGAGTCAGAGTTAGAGTCAAATCGTATATTTCTTTAGACTTACAAAATAAGTACTTAGACAAGTCAAATTTTTACTATATAAACAGCTTGATAAATAATTACTTAGTCCAATAAATAAATTGATTTTATTTATATATAATTTAAAAAATAATATAAGACATTTTGTCACATCACAGTTTTTTGTTAAGAAAATCCTCAACCTTATACATATATACATGACCATACAATGGTTGGGAATAAATACTCGTACCGATCCAATAGGTACATCCAAAAGGTGCATTACATTGTGCGTGACAAACATATCCCGTGCCTCGGTAAGCACATTAAGCAGTTGGCCCTGCACCTGACCTCTTCCCAGTCGTTTTGGTCTTCCGACCCATCGGATAGTAAGACTGAGGGAATCAAGGGTGCACCTGTGTTTGCTCAATGATTCATTATAAAGTTAGCAAAAGGAAGATTAATTATCTTCCTTTAGGTATATTTGTAGATAGATAGAAATCAATTACTTTAACGACACAAAGACAGGAAACACACAAATAGAGCTTGTAAAGTGCGGCATTATCGCTGAGAGCGATCTCTTCCAGACAACCTTAAATTAGGTTCAGTAAGGTAAAGTTGTCTGGAAGAGATCGTTGAAGAGTTGAGTTAATCATTGATGGGATCCTCACAAATATCTACAAAACCAACCTTCAACAATGTATATAAAATGGGATTTTTATGGACGAATTCCATTTTGTATACAACTTTCTCATTCCCGGAACAATAAGTAGGTACCACCGTCAAGCTACTGTTACGTAGAACTCGGTATCAGCCCGCGCAGAGCCAAATCCAGGCTTACAGTCATAAACGTCGTTCTAACGCATCAGAGTAGAGAACGCTAGGTGCCATAGAGGCGTTTAGATACAGATTTGCAAAGCGAAGGGGCGTTACAAGTCAAATTTTCAAAATTCATCGTGCAGTTTGTGGTATCTATTATAAGTTATTTATTAATGCCTCTGTAATAGTTTAGTTTCGTTCGCTTGGCCACCAAACTCACATCTCTTCCTAAACTAACTAATACAAGATTAAACTATTACAGAGGTATTAAAAAATAGTTCATAATAGATACCACAAACTGTACGATGGATTTTGAAAATCTCCTATGTTAAATGTAATAATATGGTAAAAGTGGTGGCGCTGTCATATTGGCTCGGGCATGCGTCAATATTTAAATGCACATTTTTGTACTTTGCTGCAGCGGTGCTTCCAAATATGCGACAAATTTTACATATAAAATTACTCTCTAAAGTAGTCGTTGCATCGTCGCCAAGCCATTCATAGGAAGCTATACAAAACCTTTGACCGAGGCGTCTCTATTATTGCAGGCTTTTCACTGCTCCACGGTACCCTTGAACTGAAGCTCTCTTTATGACGCCAGTTTAATGCCAGTTGTAAATATTAATTTGTTAGCAAAACTCTGAATTTCGTTAGCGGCTGCTTCTGATGGAATAAATAATTTCCGTCCGGGCTACGATGAATTGAAATAATTATAACTTCAGTGTTTTCGACGAAATGCCGACGTGTTAGGTTACTCTGACTACTGATGGAGGGTTGACGGGAATTATTGGGTCACGATTTTAAGAGGATCAGGATTTTCCAAAAATAGAAGATTAACGCCAACTTCCCTTATTAATTAACCCGGTTAATAATAATTGATGAAGTCATCAGATGGATTTACAGAAACGGACCTAAGGATCAACTCTGAACCTAGACGGATAGGTAAGATTTTTAATGATTTATTTATGGGTAGATTCTTTCTATAACCCAACTAGCTGCGCCCCGCGGCTTCGCACGCGTTGTTCCTATTTGCTATAAACCTCACGGAGCCCGAGACCTTTCCAACGAATGCAAAACCGTGGAAATCGGTTCGTGCGTTCTGGAGTTATATCGGCAGGAAGGAAAACCCGACTTATTTTTATATTATGGAAGATAGAAACGCCACAAAAATTGAATATCCACCAAAGTACCTGTGTGGGTAGGCATGTCGGATGCCCGTGAGCCGTAGAGTAAACGCAAAGCATATTTTCATGTTGAGAACATTATAATCTCATTTTGTTTTAAAAAACTATAAACCGACTTAAATTTTTATAGTTTTTTCATGAATTTTCCCGGCATTAGAGTTATAGTGCGAGTGGATCTCAAATTAACATAATCGAGAGTAGAAGCTATTACGCTGATTCATGTGTGATTGAGCATTGATACGAACGGCAAGCATTAATAATTCCTATCTAGTCGTTAATTAGTGCAAATGTCTCTTGAGTGGTACTTTAATCGATAGACGTTGATTGTTATAGAAAGTACCTATAAAACAGTACCTACAAGTGATACTTTCAATCTGAGAATCGATTTTAATCATTCAAATTATCCATTTGGAATTCTTGGTTGCTAAGCTAATGATGGCACAAGATTAGAATCAAATAGGTGTGGAATCAAATCAACTATTTGCTCGATATCGTTCAGAATTTGGATAAAACTTTTTAAAGTTTCGCGATTTGTTAAGACAATAACTGTATCGTACCTGGTTGATTTCTTGTATATAATTTTTTTAGAAAAAATGGTATTATTATTCGCCAATAGAGGTCAGGAAGAGTCAATTGATTACGATAAAGTTTATTGAAAACACACACGATAGATCGATTAATCGCCCCCGAAACCCACTGGTATACTAAAATTAATGAAAATCGTTGGAGCCGTTTTCGAGATTCAGAATATATATATGTACAGGAATTGCTCGTTTAAAATTTGCACCACCCCATCTCTTCCTGTGGTTGTCGTAAGAGGCGACTAAGGGATATCCATCGGCGGCGGGCAGCAGCACTCTCTGCAAAACAATTCTACCACTGAACTGCAATCCCCAACCTGCATGCCGAGCGTAGAATTATGGGCAGTACCCCCCCATTAGATAAACACCAGCAAAGCGCTTATCAGGGGGAGGCCTGTGTCCAGCAGTGGACCAATACAGGCTGTTGAGGTCGAGGTTGAGGATTGTATCAAACGTAGGGGAAACAATCGATATCTAATACTAATACATAATGTCGGTTTTGTTTTTCAAAAATTTCAGGATCGATTTCTGAGCTGAGAACATAAAAAAAATAAATCTTAAAAAGTATGAATGAAGTTTTTTTGTTACTAAAATCGATGACATGTTTCCTAAGTAGAGATATTCGTATGTCTTATAGTTTCCGACTTTTCCATACTGACCGATCCAAATGTGCCACCCTGTATATAGAAGAAAGAGAAAACATCCTCAACAATACCTACCAAAGCAGCTACAAAGATGCATGTTCTATATCTCGTGCGCTTTATCTTGTCTGCCAGTGAACGTGGTTAAAAAAATAAGTCAGTGTGAGAAACCGGGTCATACTAGAAAGAAGAAAACTCGGAAAAGAAAAATTACTTTTCTGTTTCATATGTGACACCATTGATTTATTAACAAGGGAAGATAGGTTACGTTCTCCAAGCGCTTACTCAAAAATTGGCATGTGTTACAACTACACGCAAAAACATACGCTCACAGTTATATTTCCAGTCCTGTGCAATACAAAGAACAACAATGACGGAAAGACGTACCTAAGACCGAAGTGAGACCGAGACAACAATATGTCTCGCTAGTACGACCGCCCATGCCGCCGGTCAGACGGTGACTGAGATGGGAGCACACAATTTTACACAATTTGAGGTTGCCACTTTCGAGAAACCAGTACGTCATCTTCCCTTTTTAATAAATCAATGTGTGACACTGCCGTTTGTCAGTGAATATAAAGGAACGAAAAGTAGTGTAATATCTTGAGTTGTTATCCTGCTAGAACTGGAGAAATTTTGTAATAACTTAGATTGGACCAATTCAGCCGGTCAATTTATAACAGACTAGCTGCGCCCCGCGGCTTTGCACGCATTGTTTCTATGGAAACGTTTTAAGGTTATTTCTATACCACGGGAACTGATTTATAGGATAGAAAGTATCCTATGTGTTATTCCAGGCCTAGAAATACCTGCATGCAAAATTTCAGCCCGATCTGTTCAGTAGTTGTTGCGTGAAAGAGCAACAAACATACATACAGACATGTTTACAAACTTTCGCGTTTATATATATATATAGTTGTAGGATTATTTTCGATACCCATTGGTTGAAATCTGAATAGTTAGATACGCTGGACAGAGCATACCATAATTCAGAAGATGGATAGATAGTTAACTGTTTATTGTATCACGCAAACATAAAATACAATACAGAAGGAAATGTAGAGAATCAAGGAAGTACAAAGGGCTGCCTTATCGCTTAGAGTGATCTCTTCCAGGCAACCATGGGATAAACCTTAGGAATAACCTAGAGAAAAGTTTTTTGTTGACAATGTTTTTGACGCCGCCGACGTCGTCGTTGATCAACAATTTAATATAGAAATATATAAATTGGTATTAATATATTTAAATACTCTTGGTAAGCCTAATAAGGAAAACTATTAAGTTCTTAGTTGTTCATTATTTTGTACCATAGTTAATAATAAGTCATTTTTATAAGTATGTTTGAGATGACATAACTGAACCGAGGGCCTAGCCAACCGGCATTCGCTATGAAGCGAATCGAAAGCAATTAAAAGATTCGAAGGGAAAGTTTGAAACAGATCACGTGACATATCTAAGGCATACGTCAAACCCATACATCTTTGGAGTTTTCTATTATCGCTTTCGACATCGATTGTTACATTGTTTAAGCCCTCTGAACGCTACAATCAAAACAGTTTGAACGAGTCTGTCCCTAGAAGCCATAAATTGACCAAAGATCCGATCACAACATCTCTTCTCTTCACTTTAAACAGGGAAATAGCTACTTAAGTTTACAAGCTAACCTACTGACTTGCATATTAAAATGCAGACTTGCCCACTGCCTTAACTATTAAAGAACTTAGGTAATCTCTGCTTACAATATCCTCTCAACAACAGTCAAAGTTCCAGCGACTTCGCTGTTGCATATCCAGTTTTATCACCTTAAAGTTCGCGACCGCCGCAGTTAGGTGTTTGGCAGACCGCCAGCTATACCTGTGTGCTCACAATACGCTCTCTATTTTACACCTCGCCTAGGATTTACAGGTGCTTGCTATTTGGCTCCTATTTCATATTTTCTAGACCGCTGATACGGCAATACGATGCGGGAATTTCTTGATGGTCTATGCCGTTTTTAGGTGTTCTCCGTTTGGTGCTCTTTGAATGCGAATACCTTTAATACAACTACCTTTATTTAAAATAGAATATTATTTCGACACACACACAATAGGTAATAATGCTAGACAATTCACACAGCATTATCTAGCCCCAAGCTAAGCAGAGCTTGTGTTATGGGTACTAGATAACTGATTTACATAATACAATACACTACATAGATAGATATTTTTTATTATACATAGAAAACATCCAGAACGCCCTGAACAAATATCTGCAGATCGTACAAATATTTGTCCCGAGGCGGGAATCGAACCCACAACCTCCTGCGTCGCAGGCGGACCTTCGCCCACCGCGCCACAGAAGAGGTCGTATAGGTACAAAGAAATATAAAAACATTCAAAACTAAAACAAAGAACAAGGAGGTCGGTACCACAGATATCAGAAACTAAGTAGGTATTGAGTCTATAGTGGTGCTGTACGAACGTCACTTGCAAACTAGTGTGCGAACGAATTGTTGCACTCCATGCATTGTGTGCATGACACGCACACAATACGAAGTATTGTTTTTATTTTGTTAACTGTGTGTGCGTGAGATTGCCATCTCTCTATATCTCTGTGGTCGGTAAATTTATAACTAAATTTGACATAGTATGCTGGGTGTCAAATCGAGTTTTGCCCCATGACCCTTTGCCGAAATAGGTATTTCTGTCTTCGACTCATCTAAATGTACTACTGACTTCATAATACTAGGGCCCGTATTATGAAAGCTTGCTCAGTCATAGAGCTATGCATGAGTGACGTTTATGCTATAGAAAATCGTTGCTCAAGCATATATCGATGACTGAAGAAGCTTTCATAATACGGGCCTAAGACCTTGATAACGGAGACGCGGGTCACTCCGTATACAAGGCCTAAGTACCTATCACTTTTCTATTTATAATTGTAAAATTTACTAGGACATCCGCGATGGCTGGTGTGGCTCAGATTTGGCTGATGTCAAGATGCGAATTATCGAAGTTTCGATGGAGCTCACGCATTTCCTCCCTTTGGAGCAGAAAGCCTTGTTCCGTGGATTATCTATACCGTGTCCATTTTGAATGAGGCATAAACGTATACAAACCGACTATACTTAACCTAAATTTACTTTGTTGGCGCGTCCTTTTATACGTAATTTACATTACTTGTTGATTTTAGATCCCTTCAATAAAAATTGCTTACAATTATATCTGAAACTCGACGCCAAGCAAGTGAGTTTTTGTTATTTGTATCGTGGTTTATTTACTAACATGCTCCATGCTGGATGGATAAACCATAGGCCAGATTGTATCAAAGCGGAGCACGACATGATATGAGAGCTGGTGAGTATCTGGCGCAGCACATCAGCATTGCCACACAGCGGGGCCATCGTCTTGGAGACGCATCCGATTTGAATTGCTATGGATAAAATGACATACCTCTAGATAGTTTTCAAAAGTCTACAGTTAGCTTATTGGTTTTTCAGCAGTTAGGAGTCAAATACTTTTTTCTCTTAGCTTACTTAATAAGTACCTACTTAATACTCCAATTAAAAAACCTGGATATTATTTGTATGCAAATGGAGGTTACAAAACATAAGGAATATTGTTGGAAAATATTTAACGACATTGGTATCATCGAAGCTGAGCACAGAAGCTCCAAATAATTTTTGGTTGATATCTCTTTCGAATTTAAATTAAAAAAAAGAGTATTGACACTTGTGAATACATAGTTTCAATTGTAAAAATGAGTTGTAATATGATTCTACCATTTAATAAAATTTTCGTTGTTTACTCTAAGAAGACTGACCTCGAGGTTACTTGAAATAAGTTTCATCAAACACTGATGAAGCAACTTGAAGTGGCTTCTGAAGCCAATAATGGTGTTGGTTAAAATGGGTTATTCTATGGTTTATCCATTTTGAATGAAGCATGTTAGTAAACAAACTACGACACAAATAACAAAATCTCACTTGCTAGTTTCAGATATAATTGTAAGCAAATTTTATTGAAGGGAGGATCTAAAATCGACATGTAATGTATTTAATTTTTTAATTTATAATTATTAATACATGTAATGTAAATTACGTATAAAAGGACGCGCCAACAAAGTTAATTTTAGGTTAAGTATTGGCGGTTTATTTACTTACATGCTTCATTCAAAATGGACACGGTATAGTTTTAAAATCCGGGACTTTTAGGGTGAAAACAGGACTTAAATAAATCAATTACAGTTTTTACAGTGTAAATATGTCATGGGGGAATTCGAATAAACCGTTAAACTAGTCAACTTACAATAAAAGATGTGTTTTATAGTTTACTAGCTGCGCCCCGCGGCTTCGCACGCGTTGGTCCTATGGAACCGTTTAAAGGTCATTTCTATCCCGTGGGATAGAAATGACCTGATTTATGAGATAAAAAGTGCCTTTGATTCCAGGATTAGAATTAATACCTGTGTGCAAAATTTCAGCCAGATCTGTTCAGTATTTTTGGCGTGAAGAGGTAACAAACATCCATCCATCCAAACTTTCGCATTTATAATATGAGTGTGATTACACGTTATAACATACATATATATCTATTAAATTTTGTTTTAGAGTAACGCCGAAAACTCATACAATATTGTTAGGAATGTCAACATCACAGCTCCACGCAAAGTTTAAATGGGACACAAAGGATTCCTCGCGCGGTAATGCTCTCATTCATAAACCTAGAGAGGTCTATGTTTCGTAAATTATGTTTATTTCGGCAGTTCATTTAATTTTCAAGAGTTTGTCTTTTGCGGCCAATTCTAAACAGATGGTAGTTACTGAATATTATGCAGGTAAAGGGGCAATTGCCACTATTGTCCAGCTTACCATCACCTATTTACAGCTTCAAAAGTTGTCTTGGTTCATAACCCTTTTCAGGCACCAGTCTTCCATAAAGCAGGTAAACATTAAAGTCTATCACTATCCTGCAAACATAATGAATAAAAAAAAAACAAAATTTATTTCGTTCTCATACGAAATAATTTTTATTTTTTTTTTATTCATCATCATTATCATTTTATGTAGGTCCATTGCTGGACATAGGCATCCCGTAATGAGCACCATAACGCCCTGTCTTTGTCATCTGCGTACAGTCTTTTTCAAGTCATCATCACACGTCGCTGAAGGATGCCCTACAGCACATTTTCCGAGCCGTGTATACTTGAGTAGTTCCTATGTTCTTGAAACCATGTTTACCCCAGCGGTAATACAACTGAAAAGTGAAGCAATTCATTGGTAGTCGACAGCGGCAAAAGCATACCAGCAAGACCTACAAACATTAAATGGTAGAGATTCACAAAAATAAAAAGATCCAACGGAACAAGACCGGAATCTAGGCTACGTAGGTAATTGAAAAATAACAACGCCTTAAAAACTCTCCACGTTGCTACGAACGTTTTAATTCTCCCAAGCATTTTCAAGCCTTTCTAAAAACATTTTCAGCTCACATACAATTTAACCAGTAGGTAGCGAGGTAGATATATGTATATACTTAAGGAAGGCGTGACTGGTAGGAAAGTTAGCAAGGACCTTTTAAAAGTTCCGCGTGAAAAATCACCGGCGTCGGAACGCAGCGTGTCGCAGCTAATTTGTGGACATCGATCACGGTGGCAGGAACACTGAGCTGATGTCATGGATAGGGCACTTGTCGAATAGAATATTAGCTGATTAGTTACTTACTAACTGGGGCCTGATTCCACTAACACAATCGCCTCACTATGACACTATTATCGCTTCATTATCGCGTAACAATCACCGCCATTGACACCTTTTGGTATTCTACTAACACGATATTTTTTTGTTTATGCCATATCTATGGTTATTACGATTATGATTATATGCCCCGCCACATTATTGACACGATATTATAAGTCATAGATATTGTAATCTTATGGTAAGAGAATAACAAATAAATTTACAACTAAATCTCTATTCCAATCGTATGGCGCCATTATGGCATTTTGTTTAAAAAATAGTGGAATTAGGCCCCTGGGCTCAGGTATAAACAGAAGAAAGCTATTGTCCTTCCTAGGTTTTATATATAGTTGTATATTCATATGAAATGCATAAGATAACCTACCGGACGATCCGTATCCACGCTCTGATTGGATGGAGTTTTTACGCAGCCGTCTTATGGATCAGGTATTCCGTGGGACCGTCATATCTACACCCCCTTGTTTGAGAGAGGCACGCTGAGCAATTGACGCTGAGCACGTATGAGTGCTGATGAAGAGGACGGATGGAGCTTAGAATAATCACTCTTGTGATTTACGATAGTTTTTTAGGCGAATGCAAAGCGAGTTGCTATTACTAATCGAAAGCTGCTATAACTTCCGGCGTGCTTGCTGCGTGCCCGTGGCATCGTCATAGCGTGCTCGCTGCGCAGTCGGCACATTGCTTTTAAATCGCTTGCAAATCGCCATGATAGCTCTTTGGTACATTCGGTGTTGCCACTTCCAGAAAAGGTTTTGTTTCTTCACTGCGGTATCCGTTCAGAGGAAGGTACCACTCCTCCGTTTGCCAATTTCAATTCAAATTGCGGGGAGTGGATTTTCAGTGTTTCTCTTTTAGATTTTGAGAGTAATTAACGCTTTTGCGTGAAAGCTTTACTTTATTTTCAGACGTTTATTTGCATAACAAAAGGGTTGTGTTGTTTCATTTTTAGAAATTCTCTTTGGGGATTAGACGGATTGGATGTGGATTTTGGAGTAGGTTTTTTTCAACCTTTAGAATTAGATTTTTTATGAACCTAATAAAAAATGTGAGGCCGATTAAAATAAAATTACCTAGGGTGTGGAGACTTGCGTGACACCACAATCACTCCGTGTCGATCGTTAACGAGATATTGATAACCTTTCTGGTGAAAAATTGTACTATCTATCCTACGGTCTAATCTTAAAATCTACTAGCTTCAATAGTTCATAGTTATAACAGACGATGTGGTAGGCCTACGAGGAGGAAAACCACAAAAGTTTAATGTAGGTAACGTATTTTTCTCAAAATCAGGGGTAAATTTTCTGTGCAAAGCAGGCAACCCTTTCACCGCAACACAAGCGGTTCTGATTTCAAATAGATCGTTAGCCGCAAAGTCGGTATTAGACTCATTTACCCTAATAGTCGGCGGTCGTCCCGCTATGTTTTCAACTGATGAATACATTCATTTTGTTTATGGCGGATATAAACATTAGCCAACGTTTGGCGTTTATTTGTTTCACAAAATGACTGCTGATTTTAGTCGAAAATCCGGTCCTATAACCCTGAAACACCAGGTCTGCGTCTCATAGACCAGACCTATTTCTACAGTACAAAGCTGATGTGACACTGATACCCTTTTATACCTCTTTTTATCGAACAAATCCAAGATACACAGAAAAACGCGTTATACATAATATTCCTCTGTTAGCATCACGAATTTATCTCAAGTTCAAAGCTGTGGGAACCTCCTTGGTCCAGACATACCAGCTTACTGTAGAAACCCGCAAGCCACAACCCGCTAATCTTTTCTCTTTGACAAAGTAATATTTTAATTAAGGCTGTCTCTGGCAATTAAAACTTAACGCCACAGATTGTTTTCAGGACTTGCGAAGTCAGCAGATGCACAATTCGTTTAGGAGTAAACCAAGAGTAAACACAAAAGGGCAAATGATTTTGTTCCCAACATAAAAAATAACAAAACAAATATATCTTATTCTGTCCAATGACGTCATGTTCCATGGAACATAACGGGAACTACCCACATTGGTCAGTTATATTTTCAAAATCGCCGCGCAAAAAAAAGTTTTATATTTGCATTGAAGACACTAAAATAAATTGTCGAGTAAAATAATGTTCTATAGCATCAGGTTTTTCTTTCATCAGGAATTTTTATTTGTCACTTTGCAACACATTTACAACTTACAACAACACTCACGAATGTAAATATTAAACAATAACTTTACACGACAAAGCCCACAAAATAAACATAGCGCGTTAAATATTAATACGGTTTTTATTAGAACCATTTTAGTTTATGGATGACAATCATTTCTGTCGGTGTGTGGGATTTGAACTAGTACCTAACTATATCGTATCCATTTTGAATGGAGCATAAACGTAAACAAACCCATACATAACCTAAAATTCACTTTGATGGCGCGTCCTTTTATACGTAATTTACATTACTTGTCGATTTTAGAAACTCCCTTCAATAAAAATTGCTTACAATTATATCTGAAACTCGACGCCAAGTATGTGAGATTTTGTTATTTGTGTCGTACTTTGTTTACTAACATGCTTCATTCAAAATGAATAAACCATAGATGCATAAATTCCACCCCCAGCGTTATTTTACGTTACGACCTGGCTATGCCCGTACTCTTAAAAAAGAAATCGAAGTTTCTGATTAATTTTCGTGCAAGCATTAATCCTATGCAAGCGACATAGCAGTTAGTTATATAACGAAAACGAAACTCCGAGTTTCCTTTTTCTGAGTAGGCCACTTGACCTTTTCGTGTGGCTAATTCAATTATATTGTGTTCTTACACTTATCATAATTGTGTGGAATCGATAATAATTTTATTGGCTGTTATCTCATGTACTGCCCATAATCCCCACGCTGGGCATGCGGGTTGGGGATCGCAGTTTGGTGATGGAATTGTTATGCAGGAGACGCTGCTGCCCGCCCCCGGAAGATATTATTTAGTCGCCTCTACTAAGAGTTGGGGTGGTTCAAATTCTATGCCGCCGGCACCACACGGCTTATCAGGGGGAGGCCTGCGTCCAGCAGTGGACCAATATAGGCTGTTGAGGAGGTTGAGGTTGATAATGATTTCGAATACGCCTAAAAAGTATTATTACCCGATTATTTTACATTGGTACTTTTAAACGTACATTTTCTTAGCATTAGCAATCCATAAAAAAATACATAACGAAAACTAGGTAAAATAAACGCAATAAATACCCGTGATATTTAAAGTTAATAATGTGTTCTGATCGCTATGTTAAAAAACTTTAAATACGTAACTGTTACTAACTTAAAAGTTAGCCTTATTTACGTATTGTTGTATATCCAGTTTTATAACTATTACAGTTAAAAGTACAAAACCGGATCACGAGCCAACACGAACTAACATCAACCGGTAACCTATAACGCACCAATTCAAAACACAGACATGGCAATAATCTGTATCAGCCGCGGGCAGGCTGGCGGGCGCCCAACAGTCTGGCCAGTGCGGCCAGAACTCGTGTGTTTTATGTGTCTGGCAACACCGTAATCTAATGATGTCGTGTTATATTTGTAGCGAATGTAATGGCATTATTAGAATGTGCCAATAACAGATAACAATCTGTTATGGATATTTAAGCTTTTAATTGAAAAGGCTATAAGTAGGAATTTCGGCATTTGGAGTTTGCCTTTACAGTTTAATATTTGCTTACGAACTAGTCGCTGTATGAAGAGCTTTACGGTTTTTTTATATTGCTTTGACATTAAGAAACCCAACAACTTCACAAGCAATTTCTGTTGTCTGACATACCATACCGTAATACTAGAACAAATCAAATGTCAACTAACGAATTCTTCCTTAAACTCAAGTTACGAAAAAACTAACGAAGTTTTTCGCGGAATTGTTACTAAATATATCCATCATTATATTTACAAAGGATTTCCCCAAAGGTAGCGCCTGAATTTATTATGTATCAACTAACGAATTCTTCCTTTAACTCAACTAACGAATTCTCCCATTAACAGAACATAAACAAAATAAACCTTACGCAGCACAACATCAGACCTTATAAAACTATGCATCCCGCAAAACAGACTATTTACTACTCGCACCGACTATCCCCGCATTTTTACAGGCATTGGCCGCGGGCACCCTCTGACCCCAGTTAGCCTGCCAATTTACTTCGCCTCCAGCGAACCAATATTGGTTAAGGGACCATGCACAGTATTTTGATATTAGGTTTATGAAAAGATTTATATGAAACATGGGTGCAGTATTTCGTTTACCTGTGGGTGGGGTGTGGGTGTTTGCTTGATGATCGGGTTAAAAGTTTTGTATGGGTATTGCTAACTCAGTTTGATATTGTATTAATATGTGAAACTTTATCTGAGACTTTAGTTTCTACGTAGTAAGAAGTCTTAGATTAGTATAAATGTAGTGGCTTATCTCTAATAAATTCTTGTAAATATTAATAAGTTATGAAATTCCAAGTAAGATGTATCTGGAGTTATTTTGATTTTAGATTTTTATATCTAGATTTTGCATGAACTAGTTTGTACACAGTCAGTACAGACATTTAAAAAGTATTGTATAAATTTGTACAAATAAATATTCTTATTCTTTCAATGGAGTAAAGTTCATTCTGATAAACCACGTATAGATTTAACCTGAATTCTCCACAAGCCATCTGTTTCACCAAAAGTTGCACTAGTTCCCCAAATTTAACTTCAATGTTCTTATTCAAATTGTAAATCAACATCCTGTGAGTTAACTGAAAGCAATCCCACACAAACTAGAACTTAACGAAGAATTAATTAAATCTCCCTACTAATCTCTTTGTAGTCGCGGCTTTTACTATAAAATATGAGCAAATTCCTTCACAATCAAAACAAGACTTCAGAGCACAAGCTGTTAAGTTTAAATTCGCCTGAAATGAAATTCAAGGTTTAGTATTGCTTACTGTTGAACAAGTTATTACGAGGTAAGTAATACAAACCAACTGGACTAGTGTATCAAGTATCGTACAACTTATTTGGCCAGGATTGGCAGCCAACGGAGGGAGGCATAAATAGATTAAACACCCTGTAAACTACAGAAACGACACTCAGCAAATATTATTAGAAACGGATAGAATCGGATAACTATTCGATGGTATTGACATGGTACATTTGAATAGATCCCTGCGAATAAATAATTAGCTTATCGTATTTTGCCTTTGTTTATCTTTGCAATTTATTTGCTGATGCTGGAGGTTTCTAAAATGTATTGAAATAGGTAGACCGTAGGTAAAGCTCTGCTATATAGAACCTTCTTATCTTCTATATAATGATTTGTTTAATTAACGGCTTCATCCGATAGTTTTTTGTTGAATGTCTCTTTTATTTATTTGCTAGCTAACCTGGGAAACGTCATACTACTTTCACCTTTGAAACTTTTTTTTGATTTCTACAAATATTTGCCAAATCGGTCCAGCCGTTCTCGAGTTTTTGATAGACTTACAAAGGTCAATTTATTTTTCCAATATTGAATAAGTATTACAAATTTATCTAAGCCGCTAGGCTAGGGCGTATGAGCTTTGAAGGAAGGCGTTAGTTCTTCCATAAGTGGCACAAAATATTTTTACGCAAAAGGTTCGTCTCTACCGAATCTTCTTTGCGCCTCATTGGATTGAAGCCAGACCGCCGTCCAACGCTGTCTACCACTTTACTACTAATTGCAGCCTGGCTGTTTGCGCTAATTTTTAAGCTGAGCTTCATTTTGAGGGCAACACTTTGTGACAAATAATCTTTTTCGCTGGCGTCATTTTACTGCTGTGTGATCTACTAAACATAATCACCATATCTCCAGTTGAGGAGGGTTGGAGGTTTCCTCGAGAGTGATTTTGAAATCGGTACTCTTAGGCCCGTATTATGAAAGCTTGCTCAGTCATAGAGCTATGCTTGAGTGACGTTTATGCCATAGAAAAGCGTCGCTTCAGCATAGATCGATGGCTGAGCAAGCTTTCATAATACGGGCCTTAGACATTCATCATCGTCATCATCATCCTTATTAGCGGCGTAGCACCCTGTCTTCAGCTTGCTGTATCCTGCATCTGCTTGCAGTCTTTCGCAGATCGTCATCCCACCTGGGCAGAGGGCGTTCACTCCGTACATATGATTTTAACTAAGTGTAAACTCACAACAATTTCGGGAGTCAGAAATGTTTCATTTATTTCGTGTAGCTTCTAGACTTTAGAGTTTATGCAGTAGCTCATTCCAAGTTTGGACCACAAGCAGTTGGAATACATTCGCAGTGGTGGGCATCCTGACTTCTACTGAGCTTAAATTAAACTTTGTGCACTTTATGTTTACTCAACGAATTCCTGTTCGAAATTGCAATAGTTTCAACGAATATTTTACTTATCTGGCAATTCACTACATACCTTCTATTGATTTGACGACAACTGTGACGCGGAGTGTGAAGGTCCGCCTGTGACGCAAGAGGTTGCGGGTTCGATTCCCGCCTCAGGACAAATGTGTGTAATATCTATCTTTGAAGTGTATTTATATCAGTTATCTAGTACCCATAATACAAGCTCTGCTTAGCTTGTGGCTGTATGTATGAATTGTCCAACATTATTTTAACTTTAACTTTGTAGCCACGAGTAAAAAAAATTACAACTCTTAGTAAATTTGATATTTTTTTTACATTTCGAAAATGTTTGTAAAGTTTTTACAACAGGTCTAAAATGAAATTTAGACAGTGTAGCTGTATCTTTATTTCATATTTCATATTTCATTTATTTTTCTTACATGTAGGGTAGGGCGGGGCTAGTTGAGCATAGGGGCAAGTTGGGCAATCGTAATATCTCGAAAACTATTCACCGCACGTGTTGGCATCATATAGCAGAAAGAAGGGGTCGCGGAAGGGATACTCATCGCGCGACCGCCAGTGGCTGTTCGACGAGCGAGTGAAGTGTATGCGTGCATTGTTTATTTTGATGCCAAAAAGTATAAAATTCGTTCACCGCAAGTTTTCGTCTGTATCAGTCAAATGTTATCCGTTTTCAATCATGTAAGTGTTAATCTTTCATAAATTTACTGTACTTTTGATATGTATAAAGGTTCTGGGTACAATTCTTACCGTTTTTTCATAAGCTCGCTTTTGATTTGAAATTTCGTGTTGGGGTTAGTTGAGCTTAAGTTGCTCAACTAACCTTTTTTAAGCCCACGGCTTAAAACAAAAGATATATATGTTTTTTTAAGGATGCGGACTTATAAAAGAAAGACTACAAGATGTTCTTACACTCCATCCATCATCCATCAGGATCCAGTATCAAGTTTGATTGAGATGGGCACATACAAAATGTGTGCCAGGTGCTGGTCTTACTTTTGTTTGTATCAATTGCAACAGTGATAACGATGATTAAGTTCTAGATTAAGTAAGATCTCATTAATATAAACAGAAAGACTGAATCTAATCCTAAAGGTAATTTTAAGATACGTTGATGTTTTGTTGATTCTATTTCCAGTTAATTTATTCTAAGAAAATTACCTTAAGTTTTGTTGTTTTGTCACTAAAAGACTTTAAATAAAGAGTTGATTGTCAAACCGAAGTTTTATTTCATCTCTAGTTAACATTTAACCCATGGTTTGGCTAGACATTCTAACTGCTCAACTTACCTCATACCCTTGCTCAACTTACCTCACCTATGGGGTACGTTGAGCATGCTTGACATTCTGCATTTAAACCGCTGTAGCTCTTAAATCCAACTTATATAAAGTAAATTGCTATGACACTTTTGCAAAAGGATAAATTACTTATCCATCAGGTTGCATAACAACACATTGAGACTTATCGTTGAAGAGCTATATCCACACAAGTGAAAAATTGCTCAACTAGCCCCGCCCTACCCTACAATTCATTATTGGTTAGTTGTAATTGAGTACATGCACCCTGGAAGGACACTGCAAAGTTAAGTTCGAATTTACACAATAAATTTAAAGAAAACTGACATAATTGTGGTTGGCAGGTAGAAAATGCCATCGGCATTATGCACACCATTTGTGTACTTTTTTATAATTGTGTGCAATAAAGTATTAAAATAAATAAATAATTAAAACACTAGAATACATTTATGCAATATCATAAATTAAGTTTCAAGCATAAATTAAAGTAATAAATTGCGTTAAAATTAGAAGTACGGACCCAGAATTTTTTGTCAGTTATTCAATACTAGCCGCACCTCGCGGCTTCGCACGCGTTGTTCCTATGGAAACGTTAAAAGGTGATTTTCATCCCATGGGATTAATATGGGATAAAAAGTTTTATAGCCTATGTTTTATTCCAGGATTAGAATTACTTACCTGTATGCAAAATTTCAGCCCGATCCGTCCGAGAGGTAACAAACATCCATCCATACATCCATACAAACTTTCGCATTTATAATATTAGTGTGATATAGTGTGAAATACCCATAGGTTAATATCATTTTTGTTTTTACTTTACCTTTCTCTGTGGCAAATTGGTGAACCAAATAATAATAATAAATAATAAATAATGCTGGACAATTCACACAGCATTATCTAGCCCCAAGTTAAGCAGAGCTTGTGTTATGGGTACTAGATAAATAAAAACATGTTTCTAATAAAAATCATTTAATCTTGTTGCAAAAGGGAGTAAGTATCTTTTGCTTCATTTTTTAAATATTCAGGTATTCTATTATAGATTTTTGCCAATCCATGGTAGGGGCTTTGGCTAAACAGTTTGAGTTTAGTTGTAGGTAGTACTATTTTGTTCCTATTACGTCGATTGTATGCTATTTAAGCGTTACTACGTTTGTAAAGGCATCATAATTTATTTATTTAATAATCGTCATACATTTAACTGATTCGGCATCAAGCCTGAGGTGAAATACCTACATCACGTTTGGTTAGTAAGGGCCATTGTACATTATCAATATTTGTTATTGTTTCGGTGAACTTTTAATATTTGATGTGAAATAAATAATATTTGTAATAAATATGATAATTTTCTAGTTTGGCGCCCAACACGGGGCAAATTATTTGCCCCACGATAGGGCGCCAACTTAATCACACAAACTCAACATGAGGTTTGAACATTTATCTCTTTGATCTCTTAGTTAGGAGTAAAACAAACATAGTAATTTGGAGTGCACATTGTTTGTTTAGGTTACAAAATGTAAGCTTCTCCTCAAACACGACACGTTTACGAGACATTGAATACACGTGCCAGGCCACTACCCTACAAATCCACGTACCTTGCTCATTGTTGGCCACCAGGGTTGACATAGTCAAATGTTTAATAAGTAACGCAACTCAATATGTACTCAAAACCCAAATATTTTACCCTTGGATTTCCATCAACTATCATGTTCAGTTAAAATTTTAGTCCTACTAATATTATAAACGCGAAAGTAAACATGTCTGTATGTAGTTTGTTGTTCTTTTACGCAAAAATTGCTTAACACATAGGCTACTTTTTATTTCATAAATCAGTTCCCGTGGATAGGTAAGCGAAGCTGCGGTGCAGCTAGTACTTTTGTAATTTAAAAGGTAAATCCATTATAAACTATTTATTAACTCCTAAGACAAAAGGAGGCTTTAAAATGTTGTTTCTGTTAACTATGTATTTTGTGAACTAAATAAAAACTATTATATTATTAAACAAAGAATAAAAATACAAAAAATTGACCTTTCAAGTTTTAGTTGAGTACAAGCGATATAAAGCAATTTTAATATTCCTTTATCTAACTTTTTTGTGTATTAACTGTAGGTGCTTCAAAATAAATAAATTGATACAAGTGGCACCCAACATGGGGCACGTTTTCGTGCAAATGTTTTTTGGCGTTTCAAAATAAACGCTGCACTGTAACATCATGTCTACGTACCCTTCAGGCAACAATACAATACAGGGTCTGCGACGGACGAAGTGACAATATCTCTTGATGGAAGAACGTAGAGACCGTTGTACTACGGGTCTTGAAGAGACGCGAACGAAATTTTCGCAACAAGAATGAAGAATTATCAATTTACTTTAAGTAAAAGTAAAGTAAATTAAAGTAAAAATTTATTGCATCAAATACATGTAAATAAGGTACATAGGTGGTGTTTGTTTAATATAAGACACAATGTATTTCTACCGTTGCGGCGTGCAAAATCTGGGTACAATGTAATTATATTTTTTAAGTTAACTAATCAAATTGAGAGGAATAGTTGATTAATCATATCACTAAATAATTATTAAAATATAATTGGAAAATTAAATTAGGTAGAGAAAAAACTAGATATTTGTCATTTACTTATATCTAAAAATGTTTATCCGTCATGAAATCATTGATTGTATAGTAGCATTTACGTTCTAAATTGGTTTTTAACTTTCTCCGAAACAGTGTGACTGGTAGTTGTCTTAATGATTTTGGCAGTTTATTGTAAATAGAAAGGGCCATGCAGAAAATACCCTTGCGCATTAAAGCTGTTTTTGAGTTTGGCATGAGGACCTTATATTGGTCTCGTCGATTTCGACGAACAGCATCGGAAAGCTGTTTAAATAAAACAGGGTTATTTTTCACAAACATAGCCGTTTCGAAAATATTAGGTCCTTACATATGAAATTGGCGTTTTTCGTACTGGCCACTTTAATCACAAATTTCTCCTCTTTGGTAAGGAATTCCAAATTCAAATTTGTACAGCTATAGACTCATGTATTTGTGCTTCGATGATCGTCATTCATTTGTTTTTTTTCTTCTGTTTTTTTCTGTTTGCGTCACTCATTTTACAAAATGGAAAACTTAAAATATCGCATTATTTACGAGTACGAGTTCCGCCGTGGCACTAGTGCTGCGGAAACAACTCGAAGGGTGAATGATGTGTATGGCGGTCGTGTTGCAAAAGAAAACACAGTTCGTTTTTGGTTCCAACGTTTTCGTTCTGGAAATTTCGACCTGCAGAACAAGCCCCGTGGACGGCCTGAGACTCAAGTTGATAATGAAGAGTTGAAGGCTATTGTGGAAGCGGATCCATCGCAAACCACGTCCGAGTTAGCTGCAGGCTGCGATGTTAGTGATAAAACTGTTTTAATTCACTTGAAGCAAATTGGGAAGATTAAAAAGCTTGAAAGGTGGGTACCTCACGAATTGACTGAAGCAAACCGGCAAACGCGCGTCGACTGCTGCGTTACATTACTAAACCGGCACAATAATGAAGGTATTTTAAACCGAATCATTACCTGTGATGAAAAATGGGTTCTTTACGATAATCGGAAGCGCTCAGCGCAATGGTTGGATCCTGGCCAGCCAGCCAAATCCTGCCCCAAGCGAAAATTAACCCCAAAAAAGTTACTTGTAAGCGTTTGGTGGACTAGTGCCGGTATTGTTCATTACAGTTTTCTCAAATCTGGCCAGACTATTACGGCTGATGTCTATTGTCAGCAATTGCAAACCATGATGGAAAAGCTAGCGGCTAAACAACCTAGGCTGGTCAATCGCTCCACGCCACTGCTGCTTCACGACAACGCTAGACCACACACTGCGCAACAGACGGCTACTAAATTAGAAGAGCTTCAATTGGAAAGTCTAAGACATCCTCCGTACTCCCCGGACCTTGCTCCAACAGATTACCATTTTTTTCGAAATTTGGATAACTTCTTGCAAGGGAAAAAATTCAACTCCGATGGGGCAGTCCAAATCGCCTTCAAAGATTTTATTGATTCTCGTCCGACTGGTTTTTTTAGTAAAGGGATCAATGAACTACCTATAAGATGGCAAAAGTGCATAGAAAATAATGGTTCATACTTTGATTAATTAAATATATTATATTAAAAAATATTCGACTTTTTGTTCCTCCCATACAAAACGCCAATTTCATATGTAAGGACCTAATATTATACAGTGAAGGTAGAGTTAGGATGTTATGCTGAGCAAAGTAAGGTTTACAGGAATCTGTTACCTTAAGACGAAACATAGCTTAACGAAACATAGTTTAAGAATCTTTATTTATTTAGCGTGTATACTTACATGTACTTGGGTGTAATTAGCTGTGTATGTAGTTAGTATTATAGTCTTGAAGAGACGCGAACGAAATTTTCGCAACACGAATGAAGATTTATCAATTTACTTTATGAATCTTTATTTATTTAGCTTGTATACTTACATGTACTTGGGTGTAATTAACTGTATATGTAGTTTGTATTATAGTTACATTTGCGTGTTTACCTCAAGCTGAAAATCCTATTTAAAGTTTCACGATTTGATAACATGATTTATGATTATTTTGATCGCGCCCATCTTTTTGCTGTATGTGAAAAGGGTGACGGATAAAATTGAAAATATTCTGAAAAAGTTCTCAATAAAGTCGGTTCTCACCCCCCCACACAAAAGTTGCTCAGCAACTACGAACACCAAAAGATGTCATACCTCTTCAAATGCCACGCGTCTACAAGGTTGACTTGACTGCAGCTGTGGCCGCTCATACATAAGGCAAACTAAAAGAACCATTGCCGAACGGGTGAAAGAGCACATAGCAGCAGTCAAGAATAGGCAAATGAACAAGTCGGCGATAGCGGAACACCTGCTAGACTCAGGAAGCAACCACTGGATTGAGCTATATGACCTAAAGTTCTATCCCGTACGCGGATAAATAATCATTAATTATCTCAACAGCCTATATTGGTCCACAGTGCTGAACGCAGGCCGCAGTGCCGATAATCACAAAGCGCTGGGCACATGGGTTGCGAATCTCAGCTCTGTGGTAGAATTATTCTGCAGAGGGCGCTGCTGCCCACTCCTTGATGGATATCTCTTAGTCGCAACTTATCACGCCCAGGGGAAGAGTCGGGATCGTGCAAATTCTAAGCATATTATAATGTTTACGTACTATTGTTTCTTACTTCGTGTCAAAATGGCGGTCGTAAAATAGAAAACAAAATTCATAAAAACAATCATAGTGAAAAAGTATTTTCGTAAGCCGCTTATTCGCGTTAAAACGTATGACATGGCGGACATGTGTATAATGAAAGCATTCGAACGTCGGAATGTTTAAAACATTTTGCGTAGCCTTTGTTCGGTTGACATTGACATATTTTACTCTGACAATAAAATGAACAGAGAAAATGCATAAATTATTCACAAATTGGCTAGATACATTTCATATTTGTGCATACAAATAATTTTGTCTCTAATCAGACTGTTTGGCGCGCTGGTAAAATTTGGATGCTCATTTTAAAACACAAACTGTGTTTTTTTTGGCGCCAGCTAGATGATACCGTGTGAATTGTCGAGCATTAGATAATGCTATGTATGATAGTCAAAGAGATTTCAGATTCCAACTAAATAAACAGGGTTATATTTGTAATTCTCTGAGACTGCGACACTGCGGTAGATAAATTCTAAAAGAAACTCAACATTCTGCTTAGTATATTAATTTCTGCTTGTTGTGTAACAAACTGCACACAAACTTTTACGCCCTTTTTGTATTTTTTGTTTGATTGACAAAAAAATATATGCTGATAAAATCTGACTGATAGACTTAATGAAATAATATCTTTTATACCCAGGACACCACCATATTGCCGACCTCCTTGTCCATGAAGAAAGATATCCCCCTATATCTCTCTCAACCGGTTGTTAAATCACACTGTCACTCCTTTGTTTCTAATCTCTCTTGTTTCTAAACAATCAAATAATCTTGTCCACCCCACGACAGGACAACCCAAAGATAGTTCCGAAGTCATTGTGCCATAAGTTTGTTAACAAACAGAACTTTTCCCCTTCAGAAGGACTTGTAACATGTACCTGCCTAAAATCGCTTCGAGCTACGAGATGGGAATATAATATCCTGAAAACTAGACCTACTATTATTGATAGAGCGCATATGAATGTGTTAAAATATTGTCTACTTAAAAACTAAGTAAGTAGTGAAAAAATTAAAATAACCTCAAACATTATAGTAAACAAAAAAAACTTATTACCTACCACAGAACCTTTTTATCCAATTTCTTAGCATTCGTTTTAGATTAACTTTTCTCGGAACGAAGCCTAAACGTTTTCCCCTTTACTAAAGAAAAAGTCTAGCCTACTCCATTAACCCGCAAATTGGTCTCGTCAGTCGTTAGAAAACGGCAAATTGACCAAAGTTTCGCCAATTAGTACCTAGGTACATCAAATCTATAGTTTCTACGAAATATCTTATAATATTTATTCATTAACATTTCTTAATTTAATTTAATCATATTGATGATGTTTAGCATATTAAGGTTAATAATATGCTAAACATATTTTTTTACGGTAAATAGACCTTCGTTTGGCCGCAATCTCACCTGATGGAAAGCGAAGATGCGGCCGACGATGTATCACGAAGGTCTAGAAGATACCTATTCACCCTTGTCTTGAAGAGAGCCAGGTTGTAATTGGCTGAAAAAACAGAGACAGGGAGCAAGTTCTATTCCTTTGCGGTGCGAATAAAAAAGTTATATATAATAATATAATCAATCGTTTATTTCTGAATGTCCTTACTACTTGTAAGACCTAAATTATTAGTAAAATAAAATTACTATTGTGTTCAGTTCAGACCTATTTCTCCGTTTGGTTCAACTCCTCGCTCTAACTAAGTTTTGCAACTTGTGATGCAAAGGATCTCCAGCTCTCAGCAAATAGCTTACAGACAATACTAAAAAGCTGTCGCTGTCATAACGATCAAAATAATAAGGATGAAATAATTTTTAGTACTGTCAGATTAGTGTAGACCATTTTTTGGCAATATCAGACTAGACACCAATATCAACTTAAGTTGATAATCAACTACACATTTTATTTGATTTCTTAGAAATTAGTGCTATAGTTTACAGTTAATTTATTTATCATCATAATGTAACATTAAATAAAAGAAAAAAAATAGCCCTTTATTTCTACTTCTTGTTTTACCTACTTATGTACATCTATATACAAACATTTATTTATGTAAGTAGTCGCCGTTTTTGGCGTAAGCCTCCCCCAGTTCCTTCCACATTTTCCTATCTCTGGCCTTTGTCATCCAGTTGGGACCAGCTCTCTTCATAAATATGTCTTGCCATCTCTTCTCCGGTCGACCTCTAGATGTAACATTAAATTAAATGTAACATTATAGTTGAACAAAAAACCAAGGCGTTACAATATGTAAGTACATATAGAATAATACCTACTTAGTAGGTCAGTAGGTATATTACTCATATGTATACAAATTACATTAAATACGATGTACAGAAATAAAAATAATAAAATTTAACACAAAGAAACACAACAACATATTTGGAAGTAAACATCAGTGTAAACTATTACCAAAAACCTAGTCAAAAGACAAAAAGAAGGTAAAATAACTTTCGGTCCTGGCTATTTCAAAAGCACGCTAACAATTTAATAAAAAAAATTACTACATAAAAAATATGAGCATTTTTTTGCATTTACAGAATGATGAACACTTTTTAATGTTTACAGAAGCGAAGTAAACGGCAGAGGGGTTCCTCAGGAATTTTTAATAAATATCTAGTAGGTACGTTTCCCGGACAATATGACAATGGCATACCACGCTAGGAATCCCTATTGTTGACTTTTCAGGCTACAATAAACAAAATACTTCACCACAGCACTTTCAGTCTTAATATTGCTTCAGTATAAGACTCAAAATAGGACCTGAATTTTAAATATACCTATGTTTGTGGTGGTGTGTCTACAATGAGTTGAATGAGGATCATTGAGTTCGATGTTTTATTCAATGTTGGTTCCATGGTATACTTTTATAGGTTTTATACATTGAGATATTTATCTAATGGACGTAGATAAAACGGACGGAATCCTACCGATTCAAAAGTGAAGCACGGCAATGACGGACTGTGTGTCTGTTTGTGGGAGTTTTAAGGTATTGCCAACAGAAGAAAAAAGTAACCGATATATAATTTTTTAAATCCTTGTCCTTAAAGTCATTTATTAATGCAATTTGAAATTTATGAATACAATTTGAAATAATAAATTATTATAAGGTGAGTTATCATTGTTGACGACGTGGCGCGGTGGCCGAAGATCCGCCTGCGACGCAGGAGGTTGCAGATTCGATTCTCGCCTCGGGAAAAATGTTTTCACGATCTGCAGATATTTGTTAAGGGCGTTCTGGATGTTTTCTATGTATATTAAATCTATCTATTTAATGTATATTATCTATCATGTATATCAGTTATTTAATACCCGTAACACAAGCTCTGCTTATCTTGGGGCTAGTTAGTGCTATGTTTTTTGTCCCACATTATTTATTTGTTTATTTGTTACTGGGAAGATCGCGCTCAAAATCGCATCAAAGTTGTCTTCAGCGGAACATTTTACATTATAAAACTCTTGTAGATGCTTCGTAATTTTGGACAGAATTATCAGGAAAATGAGCTCAGTCCGAAAAATAACAAAAATTCAACGTTTCCCTTGTTCAATTTAGTTAACCGCGTTCGCGAACTTTGAATTCAATACAGAAGTTTATTGGATGCTGCGCAGTCATAAAGTGGGACATACAGATCTAAAGTTCGTCAAACAAAAGAACATCACGATGAAATCAAAAAAACAAGTCAATTCCCAGAACGAACAAAAACGGAACTGTTTCCCTTGTTTCATTCAGTTGGGCGCATACGCGAACTTTGAATACAATACCACAGATGAAATATATTGCTACGTGGGTGCTGCGCGGTTATAAAGTAGGACATACAGATCTAAAGTTCGTCAAACAAAGGAACACTTTGACATCGGGACCGATTCTATCGTGATGTTGTTTTGTTTGACAAGTGACAAGTCTTGTGGAAAGGGTTCTTTTGTCCGAATCTAAAACTCGTCCGTAGCCCCATATTCTCATTTTTATGTTGTGTGGTAGCGGTATTAGATGAGCACAGAGCTTAAGTCGACCAACTGGCAAGATGTCCTAAATAAATTACACACACACATGCAAGATGAAATGAAAATCTGACCTTATTTTAAAAACATTTAAAGACTGAATTTACGCCGCAATTTTAAGATTCGAATCCAGTAGCTTATATCACTTTAAAGGAATTCCTTCGACAAAGGCGGTTCAGATTAACATTGAAGCTAATGAATGCCCAAACCTGTGATGAATCTGGCCGAAAACCTCATTTCGCCGTCTGAAGGGTCGGTAAGCATGACGAAATCAAGTGGTTTTATTGGTGCCACAAAACTATAGTAGACGGAAGAAGTTTACATATTTTTATCAATAAGCGAATGTTAGGCCCGTATTATGAAAGCTTGCTCAGTCATTATTCTATGCTTGAGCAACGCTTTTCTATGGCATAAACGTCACTCAAGAATAGTTCTATGACTGAGCAAGCTTTCATAATACGGGCCTTAAAATCGAACGAGTAGTTTCAGCGCTACGTAGGAATATAAAAATCGGCTACAATAGGGTACATGTGACTTCAAAAAAGCAATTTTTTTTACGTTACTATTTTCTAGTGATATAGAAATATATCTGTATATTTATTTATGTATTTTATGATGTTTTTATTGTAAAATTTAATCATTGAAAAGTAGATATTTTAAGTCTCAACAGCAATTCTGATTAGGCTGACTATTTGATTATATATATTATGTACCAATTTAGTGTAATCTATGGACCTATGTATGAAGTCTGAAATAAAGATTTATTATTATATTACATGGAACTCGATGATCTGTGACGTCATAAATGCAATGGCTAACATGGCAGCGTTTGTATCACCTGAAACTGAGTGTAGTTTTACTTTTAGTTTTTACCTCAATCATTAAATTTTTTTGGGTGTTATATTCTTTTTCGTTTATGTATTAACCTAAAAAATCCATGCATATACCCTATTCAGAGGTTCCCAAAGTGTGCGCCGCCCTGCCGTAGAGAGTATAGTCAGAGTCAGAGTCAGAGTCAAAACGTTTATTTCTTTAGACTTACAAAAGCACTTAGACAAGTCAATTTTTTACTATATAAACAGCTTGATAAATAGTTATTACTATCAAACAAGAAATAAGGTGCAATTGACTCTAATTCACTTCAAGTTTTTGTCCACTAGCGGAAGAAGTGCAAAAGAAACCACTAGCAAGTTTATCGCTTATCAACTAATACAATTTCTAATCAAATTTTAGCATAACTAAGTCTAACTGTTCTTACATAGTGGTGCCGTGAGGCTTCAAATTTATCAATTCAAATCGCTCGCCCTGCATGCATCATAACTCCAAGAAAAAAACCGTGTATGAAGCACGACATTTTTTTATTGTTTATTCCGCTTTTTTCCCCTTCGATATGGATCGGAGACATCTTTACGCTAATATTTTGCTTTGATTCGTAAACTTCAAAGAGATTTGCAAAAGAGTTTTCACTCCTCGAAATGATCGGGGTCTCATGCTCAGGGCACTGTTTTACATTTCTAATACTGAACCGATCTGAGATGTAATTAATGAGACAGCGGATAATTAAGGATTTATAAGATTTAAGCTTGAAAAATTACTTTTGTAAGGAAAACAACCAATATTAACAACCGCTCTCAGGCTATTGTAATCAGCAACTATATTTCCAGTTGGGTCTCAATTCCCAGCGGTGTACCACAGGGTTCATTGCTGGGACCTCTGCTATTTCTTATATTTGTGAATGATATTTTCAGTTGCTTTCTAAACAGTCATGTGCTAAGCTTTGCCGACGACATGAAGATTTTTAAAATTATTAAGTCTCAGAATGATGTTCTTGATCTTCAAGCGGACCTCTCCAGGCTAGATAACTATTGTCATATAAATAAACTCGAGCTCAATCCATCTAAGTGTTCCATTATGACTTTTTCTCGGAAGAAAACAATAATTCCGTTCAATTATTCACTGAAGTCAGAGTCTCTGCAGAATTGTCGCGTTGGTAGGGATCTCGGTGTCATCCATGACTCTAAACTCATGTTCGATAATCACATAAATACAATAGTTTCTAAAGCCTCTAAGGCGCTAGGATTTGTCATGAGGAGTGCATCTAGCTTTCACCGTGCGAAAACGTTTAAGATTCTGTTCTGTACGTTCGTAAGAAGCATTTTGGAATATGCATCACAGATTTGGAACCCCTGTTATGATGTCTATATTAAACGAATCGAGCGTATTCAAATTAAGTTTATAAAGTACCTTTGTTTCCGTCTAAAAATTCCATACACTTCCGATAATTACCTCAATTTATGCAAGCAATTTCACATTCTCCCTCTTTCTAAGCGGCGTGAGATCGCCGACCTATCTTTTTTACTCAAAATCACATCGAATAAAATTAATTGTCCCAACTTACTTCAAAATATTAAGCTCAACGTACCCTTCAAATCTATTAGATTTAGCCTCCCTATCTCCCTTCCTCATGCTGGCACTAACTACCGGCAAAATTCCTTCTTATGGCGAGCGAGTAACAATTTTAACCACTTAAGTAAGCAATTCGACCTTGACCTATTTTGCACAAGTGTCACTGCGGCCAGACGGCGGCTTGGTGGAGGATTTTTTGGCGTCAATGACGATAATGATGATTAAAATTGCTTAGTTTAAAATATTGTACTGTAACTCAAAAACACTATCTATAGGTGATACATACGTGTAGATTAGTCACATTGTTCATAGTCTTAATTTGTTGCACTATCCTGATAACTACCCGTGAAAACCTTCGATAAGCTTACTGGTATTTATTAATTTGTAACTCTGTATATAAAAGCATCTGGTTTTCCATGTAATAAATAAATAAAAAAATAAATAAATAAATAAAAACAGGTACCTTTAGGTACAGAAAGCGATATGCTAGCTGAATAGGTAATTTTGTTTAATTTTTACATAATTTAAATGCAACAGAAGAAAACAAAAACCAGATGTTTGGAGAACCTCCTCTTTTGAAGGCTGTTAAAAACACTACAATGCCTCTTAGATTGTTTAGGACGAGGCTTTAGTGGCACTGCGAGCGAGAAGATCCACCGTTGCGAGTTTGATTTCCACTTCGGAACAAATATTTGTACAACCTATTATAAAATCACACTAATAATATAAATGCGAAAGTTTGTATGGATGTTTATTACCTCTCCACGCCAAAACTACTGAACGGATCGGCCTGAAATTTTGCATAAAGGTAGTTATAATCCTGGTATCAAATACTTTTTATCCCATAAATAATTTTCCTTGGGATAAAAATCAGCTTTGAACGTTTCCATAGGAACAACGCGTGCGAAGCCGCAGGGCGCAGCCAGTTAATATATATAAATATTTTCTATGAAAGATAAAAATATCTCTATCTCTTCTCGTGGATCTCGTAAGAAGGGATATCCACCGGGGGCGGGCAGCAGCGCCTCCTGCAGACCAATTCTACCACCGCACTGTGACCCCCAACCCGCATGCCCAGCGCGGGGATTACGGGCATTACCGTTCATTACACCAACAAGGCGCTTATCATGGGGAGGCATGCGTCCAGCAGTGGACCAATACAGGCTGTTGAGTTAAGATTAAGAATGTAATGCAAGAAACACGTATTACACTTCCACTTTACTGTACTAGAAATTAATATAGATAAAAGTTGAGTATCTAAATAATTTATTATATAGATACTCAACTTTTATTTATATTATATTTATTTATAAACAGCGTACAAAAAGCGGCCTTAAAGCTGAGAGCGATTTCTCCCAGGCAACCTTGATGAAAACGTGAAAATGAAATTGCCAAGCGTGGAAATTATGAAAAAACTGATGTCCCTCGTTCAGAGATGAAACGTTGGTGTTCTGCCAACACAGACAAGGTTCGTAGTTAGCCCGCTTACATTCATATTGAATCTACCGGTAGCTCAACGGATCCATATCAATACCAATCGGAAGGGACCCCAAGAGGCTGGCTGCATTGCCCCGCTGTATAACAGGCTAAAGGTTTCTTCGTCGTTTCTTTACTTTAGTCTACATAGCGAAGCGATCGAAATCGAAAATACCACTTTATTTCCATGTCAGTTTATTTTTTAATATGATCTGACCTTTTCTACGTGTACATTTATTGTATTTATGGAAATAAAGCATTTTTGAGTTTGAGTATGGTACTGCTGATACACTGCGCATGATCACCAGCTTGGGTCACGCGTCGCATCAACGAGACGCTCAGATAAATAAATTAAAAATTCTATGATCAATCTCAGAATAATTTATTCAACTGTTCGCGTTCTACGCCTATCCATTTACTGGAGTTCTAGATTCGTTGGAAATGAATAAAAATTAACAAATCAGATCAACCGATTTAAAAAATGTAAAAGAAGTAAGGCATTCACGACGATGCCTTCTAGCATCGAAATACTCCTAAATAGATCCGATTAACGTTGCTGATGCATTGCAAGGGCTGGATCACTTGTAACAGATTGTAATTTAATTTGAACTTTGATGACGATGTTTTTAGGATTGAAATTTAAAAGAATCATCTTAATGTATCTTTACGTTAGTATTCTAAGGTTTAAAGGAAACTACCTACTTTTAGCCTTTGTTAAATTGAGGGTACCAAGCCAAACTGGATATGACCATGTTATAATTTTCAAACACTAGCTTATGGCTTCGTACACCTATTTTAGAATAAAAAAGCCCATATTTTATTACAATAGCTATCTAAAACATGACATTCATATTTAATTAATTCTATTAATATGAAATTAGCATCAATGTAACAAGAGCGAATTGAAAATTATTGTTGTGCCCCAACCTGACAGGGTTTTTATGCATTGTATTATTGGGTTAGTACCCACTACTGTACCCACCCACTACACTACACTACAAGAGAACAATACCTGTATGCCTAAAATAATTTGAATACACAATGAATGATTTGAATTTGAATATGAATATTATATTATTAAGAATATTATATATGAAAAACCTCTTCACAAAACGGCGCTTTTGCCTTTCGCTTTATAATAATAGTACCTACAAAAATCTACCTCGCGAAAACTTCAGAAGTAAAATTGAAGTAAAATTTTAAATAGCTACAACTGTTATCCCTTCTCTGTCCCTCACTACGAGGGATCGCATTATGTCGTGTCCCTTTTTGAACGGTCCAAAGCCGGATCGAGCCAAAAAACCAACAGATCGTGTAAACTTGAAAAACGTTTCAGTTGGAAAAGGGAAACTGGAATAAACCGGTGGATACTGGATGGCTTACTGAATTATGTGATGTTTGAAGTACATGATAGGTATTTGGAACGGAATAATAGATAAGGTATGATGGAATAACAGATACCTACGATCTCTAATATTCAAACCCAACGAACAGATATGTAATACATTCGGAGAATACATCCAAATTCAACGCAACACAAGCTCTGGTGAAAAGTTCTATGCATTTTTAAACCCCAATCTTTTTTTGAATTGAAGATAATTTTTTTTAAGATTTTGATTAAGCTGTGTGATGCTGGATTAGAATTTTCACCACCCCATCTCTTCCCGTGGGTGTCGTAAGAGGCGACTAAGGGATATCCAGCGCCCCCTGCAGAACAATTCTACCACCTAACTGCGATCCCAAACCCACATGCCCTGCGGGTGATTATGGGAATTACCCTCCATTAGAAAAACTCCAACAAGGTGCCTATCAAGGGGAGGCCTGCGTCTAGCAGTGGACCAATGCAGGCTGTTGAGATTTCGGCTTAGCAAATAATGCCGATGATGCCATGTGAGAATGTCTAGTATCATTTATTTATAAAACTTGGCGTCTCCGAAATAAAACTAAAACAATGAAATAAATAAATAAATAGTGCTGGACAATTCACACAGCATTATCTAGCCCCAAGCTAAGCAGAGCTTGTGTTATGGGTACTAGATAACTGATATATATTATACAATACACTACAAAGATAGATATTTTTAATTATACATAGAAAAACATCCAGAACGCCCTGAACAAATGCAGATCGTACACACATTTGTCCCGAGGCGGGAATCGAACCCGCAAGCTCCTGCGTCGCACGCAGACCTTCGCCCACCGCGCCACAGAGGTCGTCGAAATATACATTAGTTACATTAGTTTAATCTCAATACAGCTCCTCGGTGCCATTGAGGATAAAACAGTAGAAAATCCACCCTGAAGATTACGGTTTGCTTTTTACAAACAATGGGTACAAATTTGAAAAGCATCAGTATGCAAATATACGATAGAATTAAACTGAGTAACAAGAACTGGGACAAGCTGCCCGTTATACAATACTTCCACTAAACTTGATTACTTCGCGGCGAGATATTGTTGCGATTTGGGTTTTAAGGTTATGTTTTGAAACCTTGTTCAAGAAAACAGAAAGGGGTAAGGTTTTAAATGGTTGTTGAACCACAGGAGTAAATCGCACCAGCAGATACATACTAGCCTGGCACATATCACGATTGGGTTAAGTTCCAGTTAGTAACATTACAACTTATCTACCTACTTTTTACCTACTAATTAGACCTTCTTAATCTCGCTTTAACTGACGTCATGAGCTTTGTTCCAGCTGTCAACATCAATGTACGGCATCTGTCAACGTCAACGTCACACGAGATAGACATGTCAATGTCAGAATAATTTACTTTTAGAAAGATAGTCACGCTTGACTAATCTGAAATGTCACTCTTCTTTCCAATCTTTCTCTTGCTGGCTTCTTTCTCCATACGCCTGTACTCTTTAAATTGTAAAAGGAAACTATTATAATCCTGTATATCAAAATGACGGATTTTATTGAAACCAACCTACAAGGCATCTCCACGAAACCCCTGCAGTTACAAGCTTTTTAATCTACAGTAGTGAGCTGTTGAATTGTGAGTCCAAGTATAAACAAGGACTTTGCTAAGCAGTGGGATACTAGCGGCTCAAAATAATAATAACACGTCCGGATCTGTTTTACCCACCATACAGTTATTTATAATAAAGGCATCGTTAACGCCGAATACGCCGCGCTAATTACAGCATCTGGTCGTTATCACCCCGTGGCGATTACTTGCATCCGATGCAGCTATCGACATTATCACAATATTGCCTTTGTCATAATTATCATCGGTATTTTACACTTCCCTATTTTTTTAAGAATCTTCTCCTCACAAAAACAAACAATATAAAAATTTGTAGCAAAATTGGTCCGAGCGTTCACGCGTGATGCCTTGGCCAAGAGAAATATGGATAGTTTTCATAGACATAGATAGATTTTACAATGTTGACAGAATTATTTGAACAACATTTAGTTACAATTAAAACCACTTGATTTTATTTGGAGATGCTCAACGCTCAGGACTTAACTGCGGAATAACTACTAGTGTATACTGAAATTAAGTGTGAAATAAAAACAAAGGCTATGCTGCATAAAAAATACAAAATAAGCAAAAGTAGAAGATATTATAATGAGTTTTCTGAAAAAAGATCGCTTATTAAAATCTTGATAAAAGATGCCTATGACAATTATAAAAGGGGGTTACAGGATCGCTTCATTAGTGACCCTAAATCTTTTTGGTCTTTCATAAAATCTAAGAAGACAAAAATAAACCGTACTTGCATTACAAAGGAAGGTAGAGAACTCCCTCTTAAAGACTGCGCTAAAGAGTTTTCTAATTATTTCCATTCAGTCTACAACGACAAGCCGCCTCTTCTTAGTGTTAGTGAAGCCTTGGAGACAGCCGGAGCGAGTGGGTCGCACCGAGTGGCAATAAATAGGTTTACCTACTTCGATGTAAAAGTAAACCTTAAAAATCTTAAGCCTAAATTATCTTATGGCCCGGACGGAATACCCCCCTTTGTGTTTAAGGATTGTAGAGACGCGTTTATAGATCCGCTCTTGCATCTGTATAATCTCAGCCTAGAATCGTGCACGTACCCTGAGGAATGGAAAATAACTCGTGTGATCCCAATACCAAAAGGTAGCGCGAGTACGGATGTTGAAGGCTATCGACCAATTGCTGTACTTTCATCCTGCGCAAAGATTTTGGAGTCTATCATGCATCGATATATCTACAGCCAGATAAATTGTCAACTGTCGGATGCCCAGCACGGGTTTAGGCCGAGTCGAAGTACGGACAGTAATATGCTATGTTTCATGACATATGCAGTCCCAGCTGTGGACTCGGGGGATCAGGTGGACACGGCGTACTTCGACTATCGTAAAGCATTCGATACGGTTGACAATGACGTCTTACTGGCCAAACTGGCATCGATGGGATTCACTCTAGATCTACTTAAACTTTTTGCTAGCTACATGAAAGGTAGAATGCAATACGTGGACTACTGTGGGCACCTTTCGGAACCTTTTTACACAAATTCAGGCGTAAGTCAAGGAAGTAACCTACCCGCCCGCTTGAATTCCTAATAATGATAAACGACCTGCCTGGTGTCGTCAAAGACTCCGTTTGTCTATTGTTTGCCGATGATCTAAAGCTGCTTATGCGGGTAGAGAAGGTCTCGGACTGCGAGCGTTTGCAACGTGACATAGACCGTGTTTCCCGGTGGGGTCATGATAACAGGCTATTTTTCAATACTTCAAAGTGCTCTACTATTACCTACGGCCGTGCAAAAAATCCTGTTATATATGACTATTCGCTGGGTTCAGATCGTATGGATCGAGTGCAGTCTGTTCGTGACCTAGGCATTCAGATGGACAAGGAATTAAATTTCCGAAGTCATATAGTCAATATATGTAAAAAGGCTTTCAGAAATCTGGGATTTATATTACGACAATCTGGCGACTTTCGCAATATTGGTACTATTAAAGTACTGTATAATGCTCTTGTCAGAAGTAGGTTAGAGTGTGGAGCCATGATATGGAGCCCTCATGAAAAAAAGTATAGCAGTATGGTGGAAAAAATGCAGAATAAATATCTAAGGTTTTTATATTTAAAGTTATACGGAGTTTACCCATTTTTTCCACTTATGTATCCCACTCTATTCGTTCTAGGTATGGTGGGGTACTATAAACTAGAAATCAGAAGGGAAATGATGATAACGACCTACATTTTTAGTCTGATTAGAGGCATGACACACAACCCTCTAGTCTTAATGAACGTAGGACTGTACGTACCTAACAAGTATGTTTACGCGCGCCGAAGACCTAGGCTACTTGCGATTCCGAGGGCAAGAACTAACCTCCTGAGCAAGTCCCCGTTCACACGGGCCCTTCAGGTTATTAATAGTCTATGTGCAGAGGAGGATGTGGATATATTTTTTATTTCCCTGCCAAAATTCAAAGATGCGGTTCTAAAATTTTTGGGTAGGAAGCATCTTAATATGTAAATGTTTTTTTTGTATTTTATAGATAATAGTTTGTTGATTTGCTGTAATTTTGTTATTGTAATGTTTTTAGATATATGTGTTAATGTATGTTTTTTTTATATTTCATTGTCGCATTGGTGTAATTACTGTAATGTAACTGTAAAAAAAAAATTAAAAAAAAAATAGTGCTTACGAAGAGTCCGCACACACTAGTAGTTATCCCGTGCGCACACTTTAATCAAACGCCGGTAACACGCAGCACAACAACGTGCATTTAAATATGGTTTCTAACTCGTTTTCAGACATAAGAGTATTTAACGAGTTCTAAGGAAGTGACGAAAATAAACAATTTTCTGGAATTAACAAAAACATCTGACGCTTCAGTGAAAATAAATAAGCGATAACGGTTTTTCACAGGAAAAATAATCTATACTCATGAGAAAAATGACTCAACACTATAATTTATGCTAGCAAACCCCTTACTCGGTGACCAAGCTAGGTTTTCCCTTCTTATTAAAAACAAAACAAATAATTTAAGCGCTTAAGGCGCTTAATTTTTTTATTAAAAAAAGTCTTGCCCGCGTAGCACTTGCCACGAGTTTTGTGGCACAATCAAATGAATGCTAGAAGTTACAAAGCACTTGCACTATGAGTTGCGTAGCAGTTGCTACAACTTTCGTAGCAAATGCTAAATAGAAACTATTGATACGTAGCACTAGCTACGATTTTCGTAGCAGTTGCTACGAGTTGCGTAGCAGTTGCTAGGAGTTGCATAGCAGTTGCTACGACTTTCGCAGCAAAATAATGCTAAATAGAAACTATTGATACGTAGCACTAGCTACGATTTCGTAGCACTTGCTACGCGTTTAGTAGCGCTTGCTACGACGTTCGCGGCAACGCAACGCAGCCATTTTCGGATTTGCTACGTATGCAATCCAAGTAGTTTAATCTGACCAATCCCAAAGTAGCTGATATAACATAAGACGCAGTGTAAGCAGCCATACGTCAAGTTTGACGTTTATCCAATATACTACGTGCCCTCCACTAGCCTGTTACACTCGAGTAAACTTATCGATCGACATCATACGTATATTCTAGGAACATTACTAGATACCTACATCCTGAAGGCATACGATTTGAAATATGAAATAGTTTGATTTTAATGTATTTATTACCTAAATGTTTCGAATTGACGTAATATAATGAATTGTAGTTATTTGAAAACATTCAACAAAGTTCATGTTCATATTCATTATGAATGAATATGAACATGAACTTTGCACGCAAACCCGCTTAGCGTTAACTACGAACCTAGTTTGTGTTGGAAGAACACCATCATGTTCCTAGTTTATTATACTTATCTGGACAGTGTTATATTTGGGTTAGTTCCGCTTACAAAAAAATATTATTGCGATATACAATATGATCATTAATGTCTATGAAAAACCTTTTCAAGGTTATCTTTTTATGAAACCGCACCGTAAAAAACCACTAGTAATAAATAGTGGTTCTTACGGCCCAGTTTCAACAAACCTTAGACTCAGTTTTATTTGTATCTTTCCCAAAAATCTAGGATTCTATCTAGAACCAGCATTGATACCAACTTATTCTAAGAGCTCAAACCACATTGCTCATTGATTCGTCGGCAACTCTCGAGATAATGGAATTTCTGATATCTGTCAATGTCAAAGTCGAATGCGATTGGTTAATAAGTGAGATAGATGTCCTTGCCTCAATCAAGTCCTGGATCATTTTCGAGGTAATCAGTGGTGAGAGATTATAGTACGTAAAGGCTAAGGGATAAATATACACGGTAGAAAATAAAATTTGTGTCATTTCAGATGGTACACGATTAATCTAGACTAAGTAGGTACTACGAATTTAACAGCTCAGTTTTTTTTTTGTATTTCGATAAAAGGAAAGTGATAGACACAGGTTTGAAACACATATCAAGTAAAAATCATTTATATTGACCCTTAAGCTTTTTGTACCATAGATAATAAGATATTGACACAAATATTAACTGGAAAAACCAAATCAAAAAAATTTAATCATAATTGTCTAGTTTCTCATATGCTTTGTCCGAACTTCGCAAAGCAACAGACCTTAAAACAAGCTTATCTGGTTACTACGCATATGCATACTCTTGGATCGGTTATGGAATCATATTATGGGAAAATAGTGTGGACGCCAATGATCTGTTCATCTCCCAGAAAAAATGCGTCCGTACTATAGCTAATATAAGAGTGCCAGAGACACATGTAGACCCCACTTTATTCAATTGAAAATCCTAACCCTAGTTAGTATATCTTATTATATCTTAAATAAGCAAATTCGTGAGAAATTATCCAATTTTTTTCCAAAAAATTTATGACCAGCCCCGCCGATACCAAACTAGATATAAACATAACCTGGTGAAGCCGGAATCAAAACTCAAAATCCACCAATCCTCCCCCAACTCGATGGCGGTAAAAATTTACAATAAAATCCTAGAAAACTTAAAATGTCTAGAAAAAAATAACACTTTCGAAATCTAACTGAAAGATAAATGCTATTACAAACTTGACGATTTCTTCAATGATCCTTTTAGCGACTCGCAAATTAAATTATATATTAGTATAATATTAAGTTCATCATTATTAATTTTAAGATACTGCGCTATACCTGCCTGTTCTCCATCGCAACACCCAAAATGGGTACATACTGTGATTTTAACTTAAACTCACCTTATCACTAAGACCTGATTGTATGAATGCAATAAATACTGAATACTGAATACTAATACATACCTATACCTGCCTCGCCTGCCTGCCTGTTTTTTCCGGATAATTACAACCTGGGTCTCTTCAAGACAAGGGTGAATAGGTATCTTCTAGACCTTTGTGATACATCGTCGGGCGCATCTTCGCTTTCCATCAGGTGAGATTGCGGTCAAAAGAAGATCTATTTAACGTTAAAAAAAAACTTACGTAATTACAAATATCAAATTAAAATGAAATATAATAATGCAAATCAAGTAAAAAATGTGTAGTGCTATTTTTATTTAGCAGATCTGTTGGTGCAAAGTACTTTAGTGATGGAGATATTTATTTTTATAAGGTTTTTGTTAGGGATTTTCTCATAAAGACAGACAATAAACCATGCTTATATTTTTTACCATACCGATAATCTAATACCATGCGTGAATTGATGATTCACGAATGTTATTAGATTATCGGTATGGTGTACGTATTCAAACTAAGTATTGCAAATACAGGGTGATTGGTTGATGGCTGATACTACGTGAACTGCAGGTTCTGCCTATAAACACTAACACGATCGTGAAGACCTATTATCTAAATTCGTATCTACGATACTAAATAAAAAAGGCTCGAACCCGAGGTACCAAAAACAATTGATCTACCTCTCCCATTTATTTGACTATCCTAGAAGAGATTGCTTTTAGCGATAAGGCCGCCCATTGTGCAACTCTGTTCTCTCTTTTCCTGTATTTCATTTTTTGTATATTTTTTGGTGTGTAATAAAGTATGGTTTTGTATTGTATAATACTGTTTATTATATTTATAATACCTTACCGCTATTGTATAAACTAAACCAAACTGCGGTCGTAGTGTCTACAAATTATGGTATAAAAAGCTTTTCAATACGAGTCACGGCTACATACGTTCCAACCCATTTATCCCAATAAAACTCCTTATCTTACTTGATCGCCACTATACGAATACTTTTCGGAAGACCGTTACTATGCGTTGTTTTATTATAACAAAATCAACTTTACCACACCCAAAGAAAAAAACTTTATTTGGACCACAAAGCAGTATGGAAACCACAAATGCAAAATATCAAGTTTTGTACAGGTTTTCTGTTTTTTTTTTAATTCTACGCGATATCCGAACTATTTCTTAGAGGCAATGAAGTGCAAGCTTGTATTTTAACTTCACTTCAACCTCAACAGCCTGTATTGGTCCACTACTGGACGCAGGCCTCCCCCTGATAAGCGCCATAGAGGCATTTATCTCTATGAGACAACTGCTACTGGGTTGGGAATCGCAGTTAGGTGGTAGAATTATTTTGCAGGAGATATCCAGTATCCCATTATAATAATAAAAATAATAAAGATCATTTATTTTTCTTCACAAAGGTTCTCAATACAAATGTAGCCGTCTTATTTAGTAGTATAGTAGTGTGATGTGAACCTGTATTGTGAAGACTGGTGCCTGCTGTAGGTTTAATAAAACCTGTATTACAGGTCACCAGGGCTTCACTCCACGGACCCGCACGGTACAGTACTCATGTTTTTAGTACCTGTCTTAGTAGACTTGTCTTACCTTTACTTACCATAACACAAGCTCTGCTTAGCTTAGGGCTAGATAATGATGTGTGAATTGTCCAGTATTATTTATTTATTTATTATTTATTTATTTATCCCTTACTCGTTTCTTACGACATCCATGAGAAGAGTTGGAAAGGCCATACAGTTTGTAGACATTTAAATAAACGCAGTAACTCAGCCATTCTTTGTGAAAACACATGGTACAGAATGGTGTATCACATAACTACCGTAAATCTTATAAAGATGTCTTCCACCAAATATTTGTAAAGCATTATCAGGCGATTTTCCCGCAGCTTGTGGTGACAGGGGCCTGTTTTATGGCATTCTCAAAAGGACTGGCGGTAAATCAAACACAGATTTTTTGGGTAAGTAGGCTATTCCGATGCCGAGTGCCGTATCTTTTCAGTTATTTTGTCTTTGGCATTGGATGGTTTTCTAGGTTTTTTGGAGGTTTTCATTTAAAGGATCTTACTAAATTACTCTCCTAAAGACAATATTTTTTTGGATCGAAGATCTTTGGTCCAAAAAAGTTAAGTAAATAATTCTTAATTTCTTCAAATAAATTTTTACAAAAAGTTTTTTAACTGATAAGTTGCCCATATACGGTTAGTAGGTAATTAGTTCATTACCTAACTAAAGTTTGTTAATTTAGAAATAAGAGCAGATTCATTTTGAAACAATTTTATTCAACTTGGTTAAAAAAACATCAGAGTAGAAGTAGATTTGCTCCAACAGGCACTCATATTTAATAACGCGTTCCAAAAACCTTTCCAACCTCTGTCAGAGGGTTTTAAATTATATTTTTAAAAGCGAAATAGACCACAATGAGTGGGCAACACTCGCCATCAACACTTTATTAAATTTTTCTTTTCAGCAACACAGACTAAAAGGGATCTTTGCGGTGACTATTGTGAAAGAATCTCTGTTATCTCAAACATAAATTTTCGCAAACACGTAACCAAATGGCAACTGAATTATAAATTCTTTAGAATAAAATCTGTGGACTACTTTGAGAAAAAAATGGAGCTAGTACTGCGTAGGTACAATAAAAATAGTTAATCAAACAGTTGCAAACACAAACTAGAGCTAGCTCAAATCATCATCATCATCAGCCTATACTAGTCCACTGCTGGACATAGGCCTCCCCTAATGTGCGCCATAGCACCCTGTCTTCAGCTTGACGCATCCAGCATCTGCCTGCAGTCTTTCGCAGATCGTCATCCCACCTGGCCGAAGGGCGTCCTACACTACGTTTTCCTCAAATAATTCATAACAAAACCAATCGGAAACGTCCCCCCCCCCCCAAGGCGCCTGGCTCCATTGCCCCGCTGCACTGTATGGCAATGCTGATGCGCTGCGCTGCACTAGATAATCACCAGCTCTCGTGTCACTTCCATTAGACTCTCTGATGACTGATTTTGCATTGATAAAATAAAAGGTACCTACTTAATACACCAGTGAGAGTGGCGCCCCCAACTATTTTATCTTATTATTACGTTAAACGCATCAAGTTTTAAAAATCCTACGTTCAGTTTGTGGTATCTATTATAAGTTATTTATTAATGCCTCTGTAATAGTTTCATTTTGTAAAGCTTAGGAAAAGATACGAAGTTGCGCTTTTTGGCCACCAAACTCTATTTTTGTATCTCCTCCTAAACTATATGAGATAAAATTATATAAGAGGTATTAAAAAATAGCTTATAATAGATACCACAAACTGAACGTAGGGTTTTTAAAAAATCCTATGATAAACTTAAAATATGATAAAATAGGTATCGCTGTCATATTGGCTCGGGTATGCGCCTTAATTCAAAATATCGTTAAAACAAAATGAAAAAATATCATTTAAAAATCTGTTGATCTCTTGAGACGAACATATTATTTGACATGACATAAATCAAATTATCGTTTGCGAAACAAAAACATTGCGTGTTTTTATTTCGAATAGAGAAAGTTATTTGATTTAGAAAACATAAATGAAGTTTACACTTGAATGATTTCACAGAGCAGCGAAAAAATCATTCGCTAGAAAATTAAAAACGAAGTTATAAAAAGTTGGATTATTTTTGTGAATTCTTTTGTGAGGGATCTTTGGAAACTTATAAACTTAGTTATGCTCGTAAATATGATCTAATTTTGTTTCTATTTTCTTTTTGCATAGAATAACAATACTCACTTTGTTCGTCTAAATGTTGGCACAATGATTTGAAAAGGCTGGTTTAAAAAACAACAAACCCTGGTGCTTTTCGTCATATAAGATTCATCGAAACCTCGTCCACGAAATAAATTCAAAAACATTTTGAAGCTGCAATCGAGTTCTATTTACAGAGTAGATAGAGTCAACATAAAATTTACATGAGAAGAAAAAATGACTTCAAAGGTAGTATCGTAAATTAATTTTTCATCGGGCAACCCCGAAGTGAGGTTAACGAACTCCTGAATAAAACAACACAACCTACGTTCTAAATTCAAATATATTTACATAACCACCTGAGTTTGAAACCTTTTATTGACTGACTTAACATATACCTTATGTACTTAGCAATAAATAAAAAACAACTAGTTACTAGTGCAAATTAAATCATAACAAGAATTTTAAAAAAAATGTTTTATTCTTAATTTGTTTGTATTTTTTGATTTTTTTTTTTTTAGGTGAAACGAGAATGGGGCGTGAGGTTCGCATTCCAGCGAGGTCTCGTAATAATGTGACCGGGTTGTACAATTAAAACAGTTAAGCTTATTCCAGACTGTTGCAAACAATCTTGCTAGAGGTAGCCCAACAAATTCAAATAATCAACAATCGGAAGCGTCTATAAGACACTGGCTGCATCGCCTTGTATGACAATGCTGATGCGCTGCACCAGATACCCACTAGTTTACGTTTTCTTACTTAGATACTTATTTTTGATGCGACTTCAAAAAAGAAAAAGGTCTAGAACCGCACTCGCCCTGAAGATGTCCCTCGTTAAGGGATGAAACGTTGGTGTTTTTCCAACACAAGGTTCGTAGTTAACCCGCTTACATCCGTTATGAAGAATAAGGTTCTCAATTTGACTGTATTTATTATGTTTGTTACCTCAGAACTTTAGACTGGGTGTTACGATTTTAATCACCCATGAATACTAACATAGACTAAGAACATTTTTGACTAACATAATATGGACCTAAATTTATTTTTTGTGTTGTCTGAAATTAATGTTTTATTTTTTTTTTATTTTTTTTTTTAATGATTTTCTTTTTATGTGAATGACGGTGCTTTCCGTGTTCCATTTTCGTCTAGTTCTTACAATAGCATCCATGAGAAAACCATATAATAGGGTATATGCATGGATTTTTTTTTTTTTAATCGATTATTTAGGTTAATACATAAAAGAAAAAAAATATAACACCCAAAAAAAATTAAATTATTGAGGTAAAAAACTAAAAGTAAAACTACACTCAGGTTCGGGTGATAAAAACGCTGCCTTGTTAGCCATTGCATTTTTTGACGTCACAGATCATCGAGTTCCATATGTAAACTCAAAGTCAAAACTTCATGCCCATACAAAAATGTTCAAGTATGACGTCACGATGCACGTGCCAATAGCGCTGCGTTTAGAGATTTTACTGTTGAGACTTAAAATATCTAATTTTCAATTATTAAATTTTACAATAAAAACATCATAAAATACAAAAATAAATATACAGATATATTTCTATATCACTAGAGAATACGTAAAAAAAAATAGCTTTTTTTAAGTCACATGCATATACCCTATTGAAGTCGGTTGTAGTTTAAAATTTAAACCAATAAGTTTTTATTTAAAATTTAAAAAAATAAACTGAATTGTTTGGCTCTAAATCTAAATCCAAAAATATAAGAACATAGTGTTGAAGTACCTCAAACAATTTTTTTTTAAATATCTCAAAGGCTATACCCCGACTCATACTAGCGCCGCCACCTATTTTATCCTATTATTAATCATCAACCTATATTAGCCCACTGCTGGACACAGGCCGCTGTGTGGTGCTGGCTTAGAACTTGCACCACCCCATCTCTTACCATGGGTGTCGTAAGAGGCGACTAAGGGATTTTACCGAGGGCGGGCAGCTGCGCCCATTGCAGGACAATTCTTCCACCGAACTGCGATCCCAACCCGCATGCCCAGCGTGGGGATTATGGGCATTACACCCCCATTAGATAAATGCCAAACAGGCGCTTATCAGGGGGAAGCCTGCGTCCAGCAGTGGACCAATACACGCTGTTGAGGTTGAGGACACATTTTGGGTTTACATAGTTATTTATAGTTTCCATATTGTTTGCCCTTGGTGGCCACTAAACTCTATTTTCTATTTTCTTATTTTTATTTTCTTACGCCATGACCGCTGAAAACTAAACAATAGAAAACTCCAACTAAAATTTATGAAATAATAAAGCTACATAATAGCGTCCTGTAGAAATAAGCCCCTAAGTTGTAGGGATCGCTGTAATCCCCTGGAAGACACGCGCCCTACGGAAACGTCAAAACTAGCCCTTACCATAGAACACAATCTTATTTATACTTTTCGACTTATTTAGGCTTTTAAGACTCCATAAACTTTTACTCTTTTTTACTCTTATTTAGACTTTTTATACTTTTTGGAGACAAACTTTGAATGGGAAATTAAGGATGAAATGACATATGTAACGTCTTGGAGATGATTCCGATTGGTATTGTCATGGATCAGTTGAGCTACCTGTCACAAAAATTCAAAATAACTAAAATAAGAATATCATCTCGCTCGAAATTTTTAGTCAAGATGATCCAGTTATATGTAGCTATATGTAGCAGAATTCTTGTTAAGGCCATTTTCAAAATCATAATAAGCTTTTAAATAGGTATAAGACACAGGCTAAGCTTCCAGAAAATGATCGCTTCACTATAACAACGGTATTATCGCAGAATTACACTTATTGGTATTTTACCTTCGATGAAAGAACTACAGAATGGATGCACGCGTCAAAGGTATCAATATTAAAACCAATTTATCAATATCTCCATGTAAAAAACACCCGCATAGATACACATGGCATACACTATCTAAAGTTTTTTTCATCTCTTCAACGATACCACTGTCATGGTAAAACGATTGGTTGAATTGAGTCACTGTTCGTAAACTCAGCATTAATCGCAATTTAATTAAGTACTATTCAGATATAATAAAAAACTACATGTGAGTTATCTTAAAAATAATAGTAGTAATAGTAATAATAGTCCTATTGCACTGTTCATTTGCCACAATAACATATAGTAGGGGCCACGTCAAAACCAGAAAAGCCTAATTGTGCGGCTAAAAAAGTCTACATACGGAAGCATGGAGACGACAGGCTTTGATGTATCTAAGGGCATCGACCCTCTTGTTTACAACGTTCTGTTGTGTAGAGCCATAAGACAAAGCGATCCTACCCACGTGGGTAGGGTGAGTAGAATGGGTGCCTTTATAAGAAGAGCCCGGGGAAATTAAATAGATACTTGTGCGTTCGAGTTTCAAGTGATTTTGTTTCTTTTATTTTGATATATTGCCATCCTTTGTAACCAGATATATATAATTCGACTGAAGAAAAAAGATATAGAGAAGTCGACATCAATAAGTAGAACCTAATGATAATGATCGCATTCTAAAACGGATTATTTCTTATTTAAAAAGAAGGGTTTGATTCCAGTAAACGATTAGGAGTAATTAACTGTACTCAAACCCTTCTCACCGATACATTGTACCTACAGGTAAACAACTCACAACAAAATAATAATAATAATAATGCTGGACAATTCACTAAGCATTATCTAGCCCCAAGCTAAGCAAAAATCCAACTATAGAGTTCTGCCTTCTAATATTATAAAGGCGCTCTTGTGCCGTTGCGAAAATATTAGGCTTCGGCCAAATATTATATATAATAAATAGACTTAGTATATTTTTTACATAGTTTACTATCCTTTTCTTTTAAAGTTATAACGTGGAAGGGGGTGGGAGGTTTGTCCTAAAAATACCTAAATATGTAACTTTTCTCTCGGCTTTGCATGCGATTTTAGAAATAAAAGTAGCCATTAGTAGCTAGGTAGCCGATATGAGAGTTCAAAATTTCAACCCAATCCATTCAGTATTTTTAGTATTGCCTTCTAATATTATAAATCTTCTAATAAAAAAGAAAAGGGTAGTAAACTATGTAAAAAATATACTAAGTCAGTCAGTTTTATATATCAGAAGAAGTTGGAGATATTATTTTTAACCAACTTCAAAAAAAGGAGGAGGGTCTCAATTCGCCTGTATTGTTTTTATGTTTGTTACCTCAGTATTTCTGACTGGGTGGTCCGATTTGCGAGCTTGTGCTTCCCGTGTAGTCCCATTTTAATTTAGTTGGACAATGGGATCCATGAAAATTCATGAAAAAACTATAAAAATTGAAGTCAGTTTATAGATTTTTAAATATCATTGAATGTTTAATCGACTGAAATACGTGAAATCAAAAAAAATCCCGAAAATTCCGTCTTTTGCGGTATTTTCGGGTATATAATAGATTTTTAGAAAAATTACCCGTAGGTGTAAACTATAATAACCAAAAACCTAAAAAATACGTGTCGAATATCTGGTTATTTTAATGAACTGACGTAGGAATTAAAAACTTTTAGAACACTTGTCATTCTGTGAATCACACTAATATTATAAATGCGAAAGTTTGTATGGATGTATGATGGATGGATGGATCGATGTTTGTTACCTCTTCACGCCAAAACAACTGGACGGATCTGGCTAAAATTTTGCATACAGGTAATTCTAATCCTGGAATCAAACATAGGCATACTTTTTATCCCATAAATCAGTTCCCGTGGGATGAAAATCACCTTTTAACGTTTCCATAGAAACAACGCGTGCGAAACCACGCAGCCAGTTTTTATATAAGTTTAAAACCATTATCTAGTTAAAACTCAGATAAACTTAGCTCTACATATTGAACACATGCTCGCTAGCGCGTCCCAACAATTTCCAATTTCCATGAGGCTCGGGGCTCAGCATCTCATGCCTACCTAAGTAGGCTTTGATATGCCGACTTAAGTGGTATAAGGACGGTACTTAGGTTGTTTATCGCTCTTCGGGGTGCCAACGGTCCTTTTGGACTCTTTGTGCTTATTGTGTTTTCCTCTATCTCGATTTTTCAGGCTGAACGGTGGTTTGTAGAAGTGTCGTATTGATATGCTGTAGGTTGGCGATGAATATTTATTTTTTTATCTGCGAGGGTATTTTGTTTTTTGGGTGAATCTATGTACTTGGTTGGGTGAGACTATGTTTTACCTCAAAGCCACGCTTTTTACCCGATTTTGATAAAAAAGAGTGAGGTAGCAGAAACTCAGAAGAGTTCTTACCAACAATTTGAAGTTTTTCTCTCTCATTTTGCGAAAAAAAAACGAGATCATAGTCTCATATTTGGCCACGGACTCGCCTCTCAAAAATCCACCCTGTATACTGGGAGCCTATGAGCAACGTTACCTTGAAAGTACCCAAATTACTGAAGTTAAGTCAGAGGATAAATTTCCTTTATTTTTTAAAATATATAGGGTGTCGCGGAAAACGTGTACTAAGCCGAAAGCGGGTGATTCTGGATATCGAGGGCAGCTTGTGAAAAGGGATTGTTTGTATTATTGATTTAGAATTTTGTTGCAATCTTACTTTTGACAGAATTAAACCCACTAAAACAGAGTTGTATATTTACTATTAAAGAAATACATTTATTTATAACAACAGAAGAAACTTAGTTTTCGAATATTGTATCCTACAACTATGAGTAAGTAGAATCAAAATACAATCATAAAGGATGTAGATAAATAAAAGTTGTTATAAAAAGGCCCTAACTCAGCATAAATGCTTGCTGGGCTCCCGGAAGAGTTCTAGCCAGCGCTGGTCTTCCAACTAAGAATGTATATCTATACCTAAATCATTGGGGTTGTATGTCTCGAACACCGCCGCAAGGTTGCTTGTCTCTCGATCTTTTATAGAATGCTCAATCGAACTACATGACCTGATCCCACCATCCCCCTTCCACTCCAGGACAAGCAGACGCACAGCGCAATACCATCCATACTTGGTGGATGTACCCTCCACTCGCACTAAGCGGTGTTCCTCCACCTTTATTATTCGCACCGCAAAGGAAGGCAAATAGAACTCGCTCCCTGCCTCTGTTTTTCCGGCCAATCATCCAATCAATCATCCATCGGAATAGGTATCTTCTAGACCTTCGTGATACACCGTCGGCCGCATCTTCGCTTTCCATCAGGTGAGATTGCGGTCAAACAAAGGTCTATTTACCGTAAAAAAAAAGTGTTAGTAAACAAAGCACCACAGAAATAACAAAAACTCACTTACTCAGCGTCGAGTTTCAGGAACCTAGTGGTTTGTTAAAAAACTTGGCCTAGATCTCAGTAATCTCCCATGATTACTGTTGATTCCTTGGTTGTGATAACACGATTCATTAAAAAATATATTGATATAATTTTTTTAATGAATGTTAAAATAAAAAAAAAAAAAAAAATGCACTGATATGCACCTAATTTGGTCTAGTTCTCAGGAACCCCACGTTCCATAGAAAAGATTATAGTTTTGATTCGTAGGTAATTCTTTGGTTCCTCGGTTAGGTTTTTTCATAAGTGGTGTAGTTTTCTTGCAAATATACAAAAACATCATTATTGCACCTACGCTGTTCCAAAGACGTATGCTCCCGCTCTTATGAACGCCAAATCCTATGACTATCCTGTTCACAAAATGGCGTGCAATGCGCCCTCTTAAGGCCCATACACCAGTGAAAGTGGCGCCCCCAACTATTTTATCTTATTATTACGTTAAACGCAGCAAGTTTTAAAAATCCTACGTTCAGTTTGTGGTATCTATTATAAGTTATTTATTAATGCCTTTGTAATAGTTTCATGTTGTAAAGCTTAGGCAGAGATACGAAGTTGCGCTTTTTGGCCACCAAACTCTATTTTCGCATCTCCTCCTAAACTATATGAGATAAAATTATTACAGAGGCATTCAAAAATAGCTTATAATAGACACCACAAACTGAACGTAGGATTTAAAAAAAATCCTATGATAAACGTAAAAATATGATAAAATAGGTATCGCTGTCATATTGGCTCGGGTATGCGCCTTAAGCAATATTTATTGAAGGAATGATATCAAATCGACAAGTAATGTAGATCAGACATAGAGGGATGTGCCAACAAAGTGATATTTAGGTTAAGTATGGTTTGTTTACTAACATTCCACATGCTCAATGGATACGGTATAGTGAGTTTATCCTTGCTTGCAAACTCTCAACTATACTCCTTTGATGACGTCACCACAAGAGAATGCATTCAGGGCTCGTTTAAGCAGAAACTTACTCGCCCACTTATGTTTTCAGACACATTGAGAGCAAAAAACTCATGAAAGATGAGTGAGGAACAGTTATTTTAGCGGTTAACAGTTTTACGGCATAGCTTATATCTATAGAAATTGAGCTCAATGGTCAAATGGAACGGAACATTCAGGAAGGTTTTTAAATCGTTTACCAAATTATTTTATATTAGTATGCAGTGCATATGAACTTGAAATAATTTCAGCTATCCCTTTTGACGATAAGGCTATGTAAAATAAATTAGTAAGGTTTTTATTCTTAACTAGCGAGTTCATTTTTTAAACACACACCTATGTTACTTAGGTATAATGCAGCATTTTAATGGTGAAATATTTTTTGATATGATACGCTTCAGTAGTTTTTGAGTTTATTCGTTCCAAACATACAAAAATACAAATCTTTCCGCTTTATAATACTAGTGTTACTCAAACTGCGAATTTATTTATGTAATTTATTTTATTTAGGATCCAACACCTGCTACTATTTACAATACAATACAAAATACTTTATGGTAGACCAACTAATATACAACAGAGATTTTTAAAACATTATACAGTATACACAATTGTACATTATACACAAGTACTTTTCATATTACAAGGGTATACAAATAATACTGATTACTGGTAAAAAAAATCTCTTCATCATCTTCTTCAGGGTACCTATGCTAGTCCAAAGCTGGACATAGGCCGGCTAAGGTTTTCCCCATCATCATCATCATCACCAAGCTGGTCATTGTCCACCGCTGGACATTGACCTCCGCACCTGTCCTCCATCAGGTACTTTATTTGGCTTTAACCATTATGGGGTAGTTCCGTAATCCCAACTCTGGGCGAGCAAGTTTAGTCTACAACCTTTTGAAATCGGTTTTTACCCCCCATGCACCAACATCCTTAACCTCAAGTTATTCTCCCAAGACGTGGGCAAAGTCTGTAGATTAGCATGCGTCCTGATCGCGCAGTCCTAATTAATGTTTTACTGAATTTCAGATAGGCTGCATTTTAATGTGTGCAAGTCTGAAGGGATCGACGTCTTTGTAACTTCAGCCGAGTTACGGGGCATAATTGATAATTAAGCAAACTCACCTGTGTGCAGTTTGATTCCAATTATACGAGGGTTAAAGCGAAGACCATTACATTACGAGCAGAACATACTATTGTGCTGCCACTGTCACACTTTAAAGCCTATGGACCTGAAAAGGAAGATATTAATATTCCGTCTCACTCGCAGATACCCTACGCCAACCGCCCTGGCCGCCAATGGAGCGCAGGCAACCTGTCATTGTTTTAGAGTCTCTTTATCATTTTTATTTTTGAATTTTATCAAATTTTGGAATGGGGCTTCCAGATTGGGTGGGTGGGTCGTAATGGTCTTCGCTTTAACCCTCGTATAATTGGAATCAAACTGCACACAGGTGAGTTTGCTTAATTATCAATTATACTTCGGTTCAAAGCGAAGACCATTACATTACGAGCAGATGTTTAGAGTTAACAATTAAAAACAAAATTTATTGAATTCAATTATAGTATTTTCTTTATAAACTAAAATACACTTATCTCCTTTTATCATTTATATAGCAATAGGTAAATGATAATATTATAAGCGTACTTAGTAAATAAGCTGTTACATTCAACAAGGTAACACAAGAAATTAAAAAGGAAATTAAAAGAATGTGACATCAAAATCGTAAATCGTATTTACAAAATAATTATTATCCTCCGTATAATAGTCCCTTTAATAATATTTTAGAAAAATATTTGAGGGAATCCCTCTAACCTGCAGCTTTCCGTATCACTTCCAGAGTGACAACCGCACTTCCAGAGTGCTACCCGCACGAAACGCGGCAGAGGTGAAGGCATGCCTGGTGCTGTGTGCTCTGAATACTCCCCATCTATACCACTAGAGTGTCGAACTTTACCTTATGTGCTAAAGTTTTCGTGATGTTTGGTGATATAAAAAGGTGGTCGTCGCTATTTGCAGACCCGACTGTTTTTGTTTTGTCTATGTATGATTGAATTGCAGGCGCAGGGCATATTTTTTCCTTCTCTTGGATAGAGGGCAGTCTGATTAGAGGTTGGAAAGCTCCAGGTTTTGATGTTTTCATTTAATCTGTTACTCCATAACATTATTCTTAATTAAAATATTTTCTAACTTTTGCATCCTGTGGGCAGAAGCTAAAGCCAGTAATGTTATAAATTGAGCTAGATCCTGTATCATTACAGTATCATAAGGATAACATTTAGATAAACCAGCATGAACAAAACACGGGACCCAGGTAAAATTATACTAAGAACAAGGAGGTTCTGTACGAGTTCAAAAATCGATTCATACAATATTTTTTGCTATCGGTTTTCCTAGATTATCGACAGAGCTGAACTATGCGTTTTTAATGCGCTATAATCACATCCATTATTTAATCTCTGTGTCAAAAACGGTGTAACATCTGACACTGTATCTTATTTAAAAATAATGTTACTATCTTGGCAATAGTCCCACTACTACAAACTTTCAATGAAGAACTGTATTAATTTAATGTGTTTTTAGCAAAAGAAACCATTATAATCTCCATATAAGCTTCAGGCATCCCACGATCAATTAACGTTTATATATTATCCTACAAGGATAAGGTCAGCATGAAGGGGATGGCTCTCTCTAAGAGGATATTACTTTTTATTAGGTTTAAAAACTAGTTTCATATAAGCCACAAGACTTGGCCGTAAAGGATACCAAGATTGCGATGCCTAAAATCACAATAATAATACCTGTTGTTTTATCAGTTACAATTTTTCGTAGGACTGTAAGAATGAAGCAAAATAGCGGATAATCATATTAATTAAATTTTGACCAATTAAAAATTAAAACAATCTACTAATTATGAATTTGGCTGATTCTGAGAACTTGCAAGAAGATCAAAGTCTGGATGACCAAAAGATCTAACAATAATAGACAAAATCAGCAATCTCCCACTCTGCATCTAGGTTTAATCGTCGTGATTCTCGATCGGCAGGTACTTTCTCTGATGATAGAATATACGATGCAAAAACAATTAAATTTCTTAATTCGCACCACTGCCAAATGCTACAAGACAAATCATTCAGTTTTGTGTGCTGAATCCCGCCCATCCTGTTTATGTAACATTATAGAGGTAGTGCCTATTTATTACAATTTGTTTGATTTCTTGCAAATATATTTAGGCGAATATATTAAAACTGCCTTTAAATCCAATATATAATATTTATATGTAGTAACATTTCAGATTAATTTCAACTCCCATTAACCTTTTGTTCTTGATACACGGCGCCCGTTGGGTGAGAAAAGCGTCTGTATACTCGTAGATCTCTTAGTGAAAATCATAACTTTGATTTGTCTACAGTATTGATCCACCATTTGAAATCCGACCCTAAGTAAAAGGGCAAAGTCAAGTGTCTATTATAGTTCCCATGGAAACTATTCAAGGCTAAGAATTTTTCTCTTGCGGAAAGCTTTGTGTATATGCAGCTATACTGCACGGCTGGACCGGCGTATGTGAGTAGACCAATATATTGGCCTAAAGTTCTTACAGTACATGTACAGTTACAGAGTACACTTGTGAAGTCACCAATTATTTACTCATAGACTTAATACGAATTCTTTTATCATCAGACAGAGTCATATTATTATTATTATATATTTTGTATTAAAATTGTATCATAAAAAACATGCAGAATAAACTAGGAGATAGCCGACTCTTTTCATAATTAATGATGAAACCTAAAAATTACAAAATATCTGGTGGTGTTAATAATTATCGCGGTAACCTTCATATGAGTTTCCAATGCATAGAAAATCATCAGAGTATACTACCGATAATAGCCCTAAGAGGCGCTAAAGCTGTACAACTAGTTTTAACAGTTTCGTAAAAACAAAAGGTACAGAACAAGGACCAAATGGTAAAAAGTCTATGAAATCATCTTTCCATTTAAATCTTAAGAGTTTTATATGATCTCAGTTGATCGATATTATAAATTAAGTATCCTTGATGTCTAATATGGTTATTTACTGTTTATTGTCTAACAATTGTAAAGCAAAACGATAGTCTTCCAGTTTAAAATGTTCTATTTGGATGAACCGATTTAGTTCTTTCAAAAGTAAAATAAAAATTTCCCAATACATGGTAAGCATTTTGATATGATATCATTGTCGACCATATCAGAAATACAAAGTTATCAATGATATTTTCCGTTTGCACTTTCCTATGTTATACGGAGAAAATGCTTGTACGGGTGTATTTATTAACGGTTTTCTTTTATATACATACACGATAGTAATAACCAGTCATCAGGGATTTTTGACCATTGGTCGTAGAAATATTCCTATCCCGCTGATGGCGAGCTATTATAATTTACCTGCATAATGGCATCGGAAATTAGCATTAACATTGGAATCACCGTCGAATGTAATTCCTGTAGTTGGCCGAGTCGCGTTGGCGGCCCCGACCGCTCAGCTGGCGTGGTGGCAGCAGCGCTGCTTGTGCCGGCCGACGGCGGCGTGTAGTCATGGCGCTATGCGCTTTTCCGTGGACGCCAGTCGTGACGCTCCCCGGGCGTTTAAAGCTCCTCGTTGAGTTACATTCGCAGGCAACTTATAGCCAGGTAACCGCGATGTGGTTGTTGTTCGCATATCCGAACTAGTTTTGGAAATCGTCCTAGCAGACTTATAGACGCCTTGAGATCAGAACCAAACCAAAATTCGTCAATCTTGTTATTTTTCACAGCATCTCGAGTCTCTTTGTTCAGTGTGTTCATTATGGCAAAGCGCGGAGATTGCGACTCACGGAAGTGATAGTCGTGCGGCTATGACTTAGTCGTCCTGCATTTTTTAATGCTTAAATATAACTTGCTTTGTCGATGGCTTTGGCTATTGCAATAAGGCTACCAAAGAGCTACTTTTGTTTGCTTTCGCTGAAAAAGTCTTTTTTCAGGTTTGTGTCTGTATCTGCACGGCCTTAATTTCTGCATTTGATTTTGGCGCTTGAAAATTGTTGCAGTTCGTAGGCACCAAATACTGTTTTAGCATAACTATCTGATTTTTACTTCTTTAGTAAGGCCAAAGTATATGTTGGCACCTGGTTGCTACGTGGGCATCATTTCTTGAGAAGCATTCCGTTTCCTCTGTAGCTGGGTTAGTGAGGTCAACGCAATCTTCAGAACAATAAAGTCATCATCGTTTGCACTGTTTACAAGGGGAACATTGTCACCTCATGAGACATGAGTTCATCGGTCTCGCGATGGTCTGCGTCGACTCGATAAACGAGGAAGAGATAAAACTGATGCTAGATACCCATTTAGGGTGCATTGTTTTTATTTCATTACCATCAAGCGGAGAAGACCAATTATATAACAGCTATCCCTATAGGATGCTTTGTTAGATCTCGACACCATATAGATGGAGAAGGTTTTTTGGACTATCCATATAGGATGTCACTACAATACTGCAGTCATGTTCTCACTATAAAAGTGGCGATAAAAGCATGGAAAAACGCTTTTAAAACTTCCGTAGTTTTGTGTAAATATAGGTACTTACTTACATTACACATTACATGTGTCAACAAATGATGATGATAGTGATGAAAAAACCTTGACTCAACCTAGGCTCTTCGTCGGCCAGGTCAGAACAAAGTACGTGAAATAAAAATAAAATGTGGGTACTTTGTAATTTGATTAGTACTTGAATTATTCCGCGATCTCGTAATGAGATATTTATTGGAATATGTACTTATATCATTTGTTGGTAGGTAATAAAAGGAATGGTATTTCAAATCGTTGCCTACCTGTCGTTTCCTGGCGTACATCGAGCTCGGATTCCGAAGATGATTTCGTCCTTTCGCGTCTCCTCTTAACCTCCAGCTTTTTCAATTTCCTTAGGATATGATCGTCACCGTACTACCTGGATCGTTTATCTTTTCCCCTCTTATTGGTGTATATTAAACTAACGTGGCACTGAAGTTATAAAAATATAAGAAAAAATATCGTGTGAACTGGGCAAACACAAAAACATGTAATGACAGGTCGCCTGCGCTCCATTGGCGGCTAGGGCGGTTGGCGTAGGGTATCTGCGAGTGAGACGGAATATTAATATCTTCCTTTTCAGGTCCATAGGCTTTAAAGTGTGACAGTGGCAGCACAATAGTATGTTCTGCTCGTAATGTAATGGTCTTCGCTTTGAACCGAAGTATAATGTAAAGTGGTACACAGCGAACGTTCGTACAGTCAGTATACATATCCGATGTATCACTCTCAGCATAATGTTAAACATAGCGTGACGCTGACATATACAATTATTGTGTATAAGGCGCATACTGGAGCCAATATGACAGCGTTCCCTATTTTCTCATATTATTTCGTTTAACATAGGAAATTTAAAAAATCCATCGTACAGTTTGTGGTATTTAATATAAGCTATTTTTCAATAGCTTATTTATTTATTTCTTAAATTTTGGCTTTTAGCCAAACACTGACTACGTCAGCCCTGTTAGTACATTAAATTACTCTGTAATAGTTTTATATAGTTGCACTTTCACTCGTGTATGCGCCTTAACACGGGAAATTTTAAAAATCCATCGTATAGTTTGTGGTACGTTTCTATTATTAGTTATTTATGAATGCCACTGTAATAGTTTTATTTTGTAAAGCTTAGGTAGAGATTAGAAGTTGCCCTGTTTAGGTACCAAACTGTGTTTTCGCATCTCTGCCTATACTATACAGGATAAAACTATTACGTAAGTAATTACTAGTTTATTGCACCACTTAAACTCGTACCTTAGTTTAGTATACGCCAAATTCGAAGTCAACATAAAATGTGCGAGTTTGAACGCCATCATACTTTGCCAAATAACGGTCACAAAATTAAGTACCTAAACTATCAAATACACAGTTAACGAAACTTTATTAAAGTAATGTTATAATTAATTTTATTTTAAAAAACTATAAACCTACTTCAATTTATATAGTTTTTTCATGAATTTTCATGAATCCCATTGTCTGAACTGAACAAAATTAAAATGGCACCAGCTTTCATATAAAAAAAGAATCATGACAATCGGACCACCCAGTCAAAAGTTCTGAGGTAACAAACATAAAAAAATAAAAATAAAAAGTCGAATTGATAACCTCCTCCTTTTTTTAAGTCGGTTAAAAAGATTCACACTTGCTAAAAAGTTAGCCCAATCCGTTCAGTAGTTGAAAGTGCATCAAAAATACTTACATGTTTACAAACTTTCACGTTTATAAATAAGAAGAAGGATTAGACGACAGATTAGCAAGAAGAAATTAAACGACTCATTAATTTCATGCAGAGGTTTAAAATGAGCAGCGTCCAAGACTTTTTTATCGTGATTTCCAATATCGATTAATATACTTATTTGGAATCAGTGACTGCAAAGGACCAACGTCTAGGTTAGGTATAGGCACAGTGTAAAGATTGTCTCAAAAGGCAAGAAAACTATGTTATAAACCAGCAAAAATCACACATATTTGCAGAGAAATTTTCTTTTCTTTCATCCAAAAGAACGAGTTTTCTCATAAATTCTTACTTTGTTCTCAGAAACCATATCTAAAAGAAACATTTACACAAGATAAGGCCCTTCACAATAAAATAAAATATTGAAAAGCTCTTTGCCAAAGGGGAAATAATATAAATGCTGTATTAACCTCCTTGGCTCCACCTGAACCCCTACTATAAGTTTTACAACACGCCTTTCAAACAACTTGAAAACGACAATATTATGGCCTCTATTTATTAAATTATATAATATCGTCATCTGAACCAATGTAAAGATAATTACAAATGATTTTCAAAAGTACTTATCATCTATTAACTCTGAAGTATGCATGTTTAATGAAAACTACAACCAGCATCGCAAGATAATCGAATAGTATCACCTATTATTCCCAGAAGAAGATCCATAGACAACCCAATAAACTCCACTTTTATTGTTCTTCTTCTTCTCTTTTATTTGTTTATTTAATACGGATTATTTATATATTTAACGGGTGAATAGGTATCTTCTAGACCTTCGTGATACACAGTCGGCGAAAGTCTATTTCACATATAAAAAAATGATTGCCATCAGCTAACATAATTACAATTGTATTAAGATTAGTTTTTTTATTTTAAAATATTTAAAAAAACAATAGAAAAAGATTAACGCCTTTATTCATAATAGTCTACTAACATAAAACAACTGCTAAGTAGTGTTATTTCTCAGTTTGACTTATGTCAAAAGAAGAAGACAGAGCGAAATTTAGCAGTGTGCTAAGTTGGCAGATAATTATGAATAAGGGGGTGTAACCACATCATGTGCAAAAGACAATTTCCTTCGCACGTGTGATGACTCTTTAATTTAGTTATTCTTTTGAAGTGTAATTTGTTATTTACCATAAAATCTGGAATCTTTTCTTTATAAAAGCCACTCATAGTAGAGGTACAGATGTGCCTTTGATCCGTATATAAATAAAACACGCGACTTAACGCAGCTGGGACTGACAGACTGACAAAAACAGATATTAATGAAGTATTTAGGGCTGTTTAATACGACAGAGACATGATTAAGGAACTCCCCCCTGGAGCTTTATCCTTTGTATATTTTGGTAAGGTTCTAGACGGATTTTTTACGACGTATATTATGTAGAAAAAAGTTCTAATATTGTTTCTCTTTTTGTATATGGTTTTGGTGGAACGAACTAACTTTTTATCGTCATACTTAAATATAAAGCAAATATATGAAATATATGTCTTTGAATTTGTTTTATGATTATTTATCGCAGGGCCTTTGTTAGTGAAAGTAAAAAATCGGAAAAGTTTAAAATGTTTCGTTAAATTTACTGTCCACGTTAATGAAAAGGCCGGCCCGCATGCATGCTTCTAATTTGATTAAGCTATTTACAAACGAACCCTTAATAAATTTCCTTTTTCATCACTATAATATCCTCGTCTATTGGGATAAAAGACACAACTAGATTTTTAGTTGTCGAATTCAGGCCAATTTTGATTCATCGAATGCAATTTGGTTAAAAGCTGGCAATAGAATGCACTGAGCATATTGAATTGTTTGATTATATGAGTGGATCCATTCGGAGATTTCAGATGATGAAGCGGATAGCTGTTTGAGGATTTTGTAGAGCTGAATTCTCGTTAATGGTCAGCATTTACGCGAATTCAGCTCTACAAATCCTCGTAAGCGCCGACGCTTTGCAGTCGGCACGTTTCTAACAGAGTCAAACTCAACCACAAGAATTGTTCTGCAGGAAGCGCTGCTCCCGACACCGGTAGATATCCCGTCCCGCTTACGACACCCGCGGGACAGTTGGGGTGATGATTGTATTGTTTGCTGATGATACATCATTAATTTTTAAAATGAAACGACAAAACACTAATTTCGACGATGTAAACAATGCAATCTCAAAGGTAGTTCATTGGTTTAGTGTCAACAATCTTTTGCTTAACGGAACCAAAAAAATGTATTAGATTTACTCTACCTAATGTTAAACAAGTTAAAGCTGATGTAAACGTAAATGGAGAAACGTTAGAAATTATAGAAAGTACCGTATTCTTAGGAATCACCTTACATAATAAACTTCAATGGGGCCCACACATAGATAAGCTATCGAAGAAACTTAGTTCTGCAGCATATGCAGTCAAAAAAATCCATGATCTCACAGACGTGGACACATCTAGACTAGTTTATTTCAGCTACTTCCATAGTATTATGTCTTATGGTATACTGCTTTGGGGGAACGCTGCAGATATTAACACCATATTTGTGCTGCAGAAGCGGGCTGTTCGTGCCATCTATAAAATGGGTCCCAGAGAATCCCTACGTGATAAATTCAAAGAAATAAATATAATGACAGTACCAAGTCAATGTATTTATGAAAACTTGTTGTATACTCATAAAAATATCAATAGTTTCCCAAAAAATTGCGATATACATAATGTAAATACTAGAAATAAACATAAACTCGCTGTACCCACAACTAGGCTGCATAAAATTAATGTATCTTTTAAAGGGCAATGTATACGCTTCTACAAAAAAACCCCTACTGAGCTGCAAAAATTATCAGTAAATAAATTCAAACATTTTTGAGTTTGAGTTTTGAGTTTGAGATGCAAATTCTGAGCTGGCACCACTTAGCTATAGTTATGCTGCAAAGCTCTTTTTATTTTGTCTTATCAGCTCGCTTTATCTCACTGTTGAGCAAAGACAATGCTCACTGGCATAAAATCAGTCACGCAAAACATACCTCCTCAGATTGCGTCTCCTTTTCTTTCTGCCCAATTCAACAACGTTTTGCGTACAGCTGATCAAAAGCGTGTTTACAAATACCTACTTCAGCAACTACGGTACGTATCTTTTGAATCAAATTCAGTACGATAAGTACGACAAAACAACGTAAAAAGTAAAGCGGCAAAAGAAAATTAGCATGATCGCCAAGAACGGGGGTTCCGGGCAGATTAGGCGTGTGCGTCCGATTAGAAGCTTAAGGGATCCCCTCGGAAACGTACGGATTACGGTAGGGATATCTAATGTATCTCGTAGTTTTTGTAGGTTCTGTATAGCTTACCTATAAGTACAAATACAAGCACTGTATTTGATTGATTGTCATGGTTGTACGAAGTACCATCGCCAAACGTAACGCCTAATTCTAATTCTCATAGGAGTGTATTGTGCATTATCCCCATTAACCAGCCCAGCTCCTTGAAGTATCGGAGCAGGACCTTTGGTGACTGACAGCTTCGTTTCAGCTTTTCTGCGGGTGTGGATGGGATGGATGCCTCAATGAGACACTTCAGCCCCGTTTTATGTCTGGCCTAACGTAACGCCTATCCAGTTTGAAACTATTTTGCTTTGCGTTAAAAAGAATCGAGCAAGCCGGGGTCGGCAACTGTTTACTTCACAGAAAAATCACCCTAGTGGTGGTAAGGCGCATTTTTTGCTGACTATGAATGTAGTATTCAGTAATAGTGAAGAATCCTAGTTGTGTCTGGATTCTTATTTCTTGTGTTACACAGTTTTTACACATTACATTGTTTTCCCCTTTTCTAAAGGCCAAGATGTACAATGCATTATTTATATATGCATATCATATCAACTTCCTATGTTATTACAACTTACCAATATCTACGTGAGGAATGTGTCACGTATCAAACGTGACTTCTATCTTCCAGTATTATACTATCATGTTAACTTTAAACTAATAAATAAATCAGTTGCGAACTAACTGTTGGAGGACTTATTACTCATAGTAACAATGGGTTTTAAAATAATTAATTTTGTTCAAAAACCTATAAAACGACTTATTTTATAGTTATTTCATGAATTTTCATGGATTTTTTCCCGCTCTCAGAACTGAACAAAATTAAATTGGGACCAGATGGGAAGCACCAGCTTTCATATATAAAAATCATGACAATCGGACCACCCAGCCAAAAGTTCTGAGGTAACAAACATAAAAAAAACAGTAGAATTGATAACCTCCTCCTTTTTTGAAGTCGGTTAAAAATATGTATAATGTGTTTTATTGAAGCGACGCGTGCCCCGAAAGCTAGTGAGGACATAGCGCAACGCATCAGCATCGGAATATGGCGGACAATACAGAGAGCAGCGTCTTAGGGATGCTTCCGATTGGTGATGATATATCATTACCAATAGGGTATATGCATGTGATTTCAAAATGGCTAAAAAAATATATACGTATTCTCTATTGATATAGAAACGTATCTACATATTTATTTTTGCATTTTGAGATGTTTTTATTGTACGAGTAGAATTTAACCATTGAAAAATTGATATTTTAAATCTCAATCGCAAAATTTCAAAACGCTACGCCATTGACTAGAGCCGAAGTGACATCACTGTGCACATTTTTTCTTTTTTTATTCTGCTTGCTGCACCATGATTTGTCACTATTCTGCCCACTTGACATTTCTTATTGTCGATTATTTTCAGTTTTTTCGGAAAACCTCTTTCCTGAGATGATCACTACCGAGGTAGTCACCAAAGGTTTTAATCAAGTGTGTACGTCGACGTCACATAAACATGGCGCCAATATTGCAGCGTTTTTATCACCCGAAAATGATTGTAGTTTTGATTTGTTTTTTTTACCTTGTTAATGCGAAATTCAGTGAGCGTCTTATCATTCCTCGGTTAAATAATGACCTAAAGAATCGATTAAAACAATAAAAAAAATCGATGCATATACCCTATTGTGGATTGTTTGCAATAGTCTGCAGTGAGCCCAAATACATTATACGTTCGTACATAGGTTCCGGGATACAGGGCCACAGGCTAGGTAGACAAGCAGATATTCTAGGTTTTAACTGATGACGCTGGATCTGATAACGTTGCATCTGATCACGGCAAACTGCGCCAAAAAGTTTCATCTGATCACTCTTTGGTTTCAAAGTCTTTGTCCGATACGAGAACTAAAAGCAAATGTTTAAAATAACAAAAAAAGTGTGAGAAACACGGCCGTTACTTTTTTAATAGGCTTAGAAGTTCACCGCATTTCCTAATAACAACTTACTTACCTAATGAAAGTTTTAATCAACTTTTATTCTCTCTGAGATAATAAACATTTTTACGCTTTTACTTATAAAATAAGAAAAATTCAAGTTTAAAACACCAACAAATGTTTTATTAAAATAACTAGAAGTTCTCCCATTTTCGTAATAACCTATTAACTTATTCTGAGGTGATCCCGTCTGTTCTGTTTCCATGGTAACTAGGTTAATTAAGAAAATGTCAAATGATTTTCAGTTCACAATGGAAATTCTAGAAAACTTCGGGTTTATTGTGAATGACTATGGCTATGGCTATGGCTATGGGTATAGAGAAATGGCAGAAATATTGAATGCAATACTTTTGAATTTAAAACTATGTGAATTGAGCACGAATCCAAATGTATTTTAAGTTTTACGTAATATTTTGCCAGCAGCGGCACGCGGCCGGTATACAGAAGAAAATAACTACTTTATTGTATACTCTAAAATCTAATGGAAAATATTAATAATAAACAACTTACAAACTAACTAACAATTGGCGATTAAGAACAAAATGCCAAAATTTTAATCCAGGTCTAGAACTACTAAATTTCAGCCCGATCCATTCAGTAGTGTTTGGGTGAAGACGTAGCAAACATTCAAGCAATTCTCATTTTTCATTCATGTTTGTTAGCCATTCCCTTCCCATCTTTCGCATTTCGAATATAGGTGTGGTTTTAGTTTTCTTATTCCATAACCATTCTCTTCCACGAATTGAACTGCTACAGCTAAGGATCATGTAATTTTAATAAATAAGCCCCAGGGAGTCTTATTTTAACTTTTGTCTTAATAAGCAATACCTACTTAATCAATTTAATTTAACAATTGGGATTATTTGAGAGGCTTGACATCAAAGCCTAGCTTGCTTCACAATAAATTGGTTTGAAGTTCAACGTATACGACCAATGCAATCACCATTTGTGATCGCTAGCCACGGAAGACCAGCACCGCATTTGCTCCATGAGCTCCTGCAGCACACGTGGAGTGGCAGCCTTTTGGTCTCATACCATATTTTGTTACTAGCTGCGCCCCGCGGCTTCGCAAGCGTTGTTTCTATGGAAACGTTTAAAGGTGATTTTTATCCCACGGGAACAGATTTACTGGATGAAAAGTAGCCTATGTTTTATTCCAGTATTAGAATTACCTGTGACCAAAATTTCAGGCCGATCGGTTCAGTAGTTTTAGCGTGAAGAGGTAACAAACATCCATACATCCATCCCAAGGGTGTTTTGTACATGGACCGACAGGATTTTTTGGGAGGTGGGGGGGTCACGTGTTATTTTTCCCCGATACACCCGATGTCCGAAGTGTCACGGTAGTTTAGATATGCTATTTTTAGTTTTTTTTAAATCACCCGAAATCTTGTCTTTAAATCGTCATAACTTTTTTGTGTGTGGTTATTATACCACAAAATAAAAAATACTTGTATTCTACGATGTTTTCCTATTCTAAATAAATCATTACTTGTTACAATTAATATCCACAAAAAAACTTCTGAGCTTTCAAAGTGGTAAATCGGCGTAAATGTTATGAAAAGTGACAACTTCTAAATTCATTGAAAAAAAAAACTAAAAGTCATTTTGAAATTAGCTTTTCAAGTTTTTTAGTTATTACCCTTTCTAACGATATGCTACATGGCAGAAATACTACATCAGGGGTCGACCTAAGTGATACTTTGTTGCTAGGGCCAAGATAAAGAAAATACGTTTTTTTATGTTATGTTGTTCTTATTACATTTAAATTACAACATTTGCTCAAATTGACCGCCTCCACATCTTATGCGTGCACGACATCTTTTTCTGATTTCTGTGGTTGTGGTTGAAAGCAGCATTTCCTCTGGCATTTTTACGAATGCGGTGTTAATTCGTTCCACTAAAATTTCTTTTGTGGGCACCTCTGTTGCATAAACTAATTCTTTTGCACGTCCCCATATGTAGAAATCCAGGGGTGTCAGATCTGGGGACCGTGGTGGCCATGATATAGGGCCAGCTCTACCGATCCACGAGTTAGGAAATACATTATCTAAATGTTCTCGTACCGTTCGTTGGTAATGTGCCGGACAGCCATCATTTTGGAAAACAATTGGCACATCTTCTTCTAAAACTGGTAGTACCAGTTCAGGTAAATCATTTTGAAGAAACTTTAAATAGTTGTCTCCATTGAGTCGTTCTGGCAAAAAATATGGGCCGACAAGATTTCGCCCAATAACACCATCAGAATTAACAAAAACGTAACAGTCCAACAACAGATTTAACAAAAAACAATAACAAGACTTTAATTTTACTACGATAGAACAACGGGAAACGAACGTCGCACGGGCACTAGGAATAGCAGAGGAATCTCGACTGATTGCCGGCTCGGTTACGGCTAGTGACCTTCACCAACTTCCAACTCGATAGACAAAGACAACAATAACTGTACATGAGTAAGAAAGAGACAGACTTTTAACCTGCTAACAAGCAGCAGGTACCGCTGTACCCGGACCGTGTTGACTGGTTACATTGTTCAAACCATTTACATTGTTAGAGTGCGTGTTCAGCCCTGGGCCCTGGCAAACGAATCTTAATTTAACCACCTTAAGAACGATTTCTTGTGTCATGTAGCATATCGTTAGAAAGGGTAATAACTAACTTTTTAAAAGAAAGCTAATTTCAAAATGACTTTTAGTTTTTTTTCAATGAATTTAGAAGTTGTCACTTTTCATAACATTTACGCCGATTTACCACTTTGAAAGCTCAGAAGTTTTTTTGTGGATATTAATTGTAACAAGTAATGATTTATTTAGAATAGGAAAACATCGTAGAATAAAATAACACGTGAATTTTTCGTTTAATTCATTCGTTTCGTTTCCGAAGCGAAAACGTCAGATTCGAATTAAAATGCTATTCCAACGGAACTTTAGAACGCTATTTTGATTTGTCAAAAGTTTCCGATATCGAATCTGACAGCTTTTCCGACGAATTAAAATACATCTGCTGGTAGCTTATCTAGTTTATCGTAAATACATTTTTCCTTGAGCCATATTATAAAGCTAGGATTTTTATATTGACGTAACTGTCAAATAAACATTAAAAATCGTGAACCTATTAAATTTCATTTAAATTGTAAACAATTCAGATATCAAGACATAAGTCAAATCATTAATTAAGTCACCATTAAATGTTATCTTAGAAATTCCAAGACAAGATAAAATGCAACACAATTGTATTATTAGATACTTACCTACTCTTTTGTTAACCTTTTAAGTTATTTTTGAATAAATTAATTCCATTTTTCCTAAGTTATTTTGCAATAAATTTATTTTTCTATTTATACATCTTGTCTTGGAATTTCTCAAATTTGTTTGCATCAATGTCGCTACAAAATTGTCGTCGAAGCTCTGTAGAACACGCAAAGAAAGTCGAATTCATATAACTTCGTGTAATAGATGTAGATGACTACGTCAATGATGTTAATGCTTGGCCGGATGTCGCCCAGTTCCACACAGACAATAGTATGTAAGACCAGTTAGACTTAGTTATCCTAAGATTGTATTAGTTGATAAGCGATAAACTTGCTAGTGGTTTCTTTTTCACTTCTTCCGTTAGTGGACAAAAATTGAAGTGAATTAGAGTCAATTGCACGTTATTTCAAAATTTGACTTGACTAAGTACTTATTTTGTAAGTCTAATGAAATAAACGATTTGACTCTGACTCTGACTCTGAATAAATTATTTTCAATAAGAGCGTCCTCCTAAAAAAAAAATAACTTTCGACTTTGATCTGTGACAGATCCATTTCTAGCCAACAATCACTAGCTCTCCTAATAAGTGCAAAACCACTGTTATTAAGATACTGAGATACTTATTCTAATCTATTTTCTTGAATATGTTAAAAAAAATATTCCAGTTTTACCCTTGAAGATTTTTCGTAAGGGGGAAAACTGGTGTTTTTTTATCCCATATTTTCCCCTTAGCGCGGATTTCAAGGGGGAAACTAGAATAACCCGGTATCAGTACACAATGATAGCAATAAAATGAATGTGTAGGAATAGGAACTAACTGAGCGCGTGCTGAGCCGACTAAATGGCCGATAAAACTTGCTGCTGCGTTTTATCGGCCGAGTGGTTTGTTCTAGGAACAATTAAATATTTCTTTACGTTGAAGGCACAATGTAAAACTTTAAATGAGAAGCCCTGGGTCCTGAAATACAGCCTAGGCTAGTTCGGGATCCAACGGATTCAATACCTACTGAAACTTTATAATTGAGTTCAATAAACAATTTCTAGGTTTTATGTTATGTTTTATGTTTATGCCAAGTTCTAAGCTTATTTGTGTCGATATTATAGATGACCAGCTGTGCCCCGCGGCAAAAAACAACAAACATTCATGCAGACATGTTTACAAAGTTTTACTTATTATATTCTGATTATATACGCAAAAATATTATTAAAAATGCGATTGGATATCGAAAATATTTGCTTTTAAAAAAGTTATAGCGATTTGACCATTTTTGATTTTCCGTCCAATTAATGACGGTCTTTGCGCACTGTCGCCGTCAAAAGAGAAGTAAGAGGGCGGATGGTAGTGTTTCTTGCGTTGCCATTGCATATTAAATTGGGTCTTATTAAACAGTTTGTAAAGGCTCTTAATCATGAGTCAGAAGCTTTCAAATATTTGAAGAGTTATTTCCAAAGCTTTCAGAGATGAAATCAATGGAATCTTTCTAGCCCTCAAATAAAAAAAAAACATGGATTGTGATATTTTCCCGCGTAACCGCGGGAAAATCACAATCCATGATATAAGCAATGAGGAGAGAAACGCCTGGAACAGTTTTAAGGCAGTAGTTCATGGTTTTCTTGAAAACCATAGAGCAGAAAATTATGAGGAGCTGATTATTGACATGATTTCAAATTGGATGTAGAATGTCTCTAAAGATGTTAAATTCTCATTTGGATAAATTTAAGTATAATATGGGAGCTTACTCGGAAGAACAAGGGGAACGCTTCCATTAAGACATTATGGAATTTGAGCGACGTTACCAAGGCCAGTATACTGAAAGCATGATGGGGGATTATATTTGGGGGTGGATAAGAGAAACTTCTGTTGAACATGACAGAAAAAGCAAAACTGTTCATTTTGAAACATTTGAACGCTAGTTTAAGACAAATAAGTCATAAATGGATGTTCGTTATCTTTTAATAAATCATTTCTGTGTACAAGTACTATGTATTTTTACAGAGTTGGTTTTTTGCATTTTTCACACATAAAAGCAAATACCTACAAAACGATTTTTTGTTCTTATTCTTTTTACTAGCCATAAAAGCAATCAAAATAAGGCATTCATATCCCATGCACAAAAATGCTGTAGACTGGTGATAATAATTGCCATATGTATAAACAGACATGATCATGGGCACTAACCTAGAGAGCCAATAGGGCGCTTATCAGATCCGGAGGTCTTCGTCCAGCTGTGGACTAATATAGGGTGCAGAGTCGCGGAGGCATATTACTTGGCTATGTTTGCTTTGACAATGCGAAGTAAAATGCCTCTATATCTAGCGCTCTTGCAGATTTAGCCGTAGCTAGAGCAACCATTGTAATTTGCGTATTTTATAACGTACGTTTTAGAATCAGCATTATTTTTTTACGTAGCTGTCAAAATTTCGTTTTCCCGTCTTACTTTTCTAGGTAGGTTTTAATTATAATAATAATGTTGGTCAATTCACACAGCATTACCTAGCCCCAAGCTAAGCAGAGCTTGTGTTATGGGTACTAGATAATTGATTTACTAAATAGAATACACTACATAGATAGATATTTTTTATCATACATAGAAAACATCCAGAACGCCCTGAACAAACGTCTGCAGATCGTACACACATTTGTCCCCAGGCGGGAATCGAACCCGCCACCTCCTGCGTCGCAGGCAGACCTTCGCCCACCAGGCCACAGAGATCGTCAATTTTATAACGTACGTTTTAGAAGGAGCGTTCATTTTTTACATACATGTAAAATTTTCGTTGTCTCTCTTACTTTTCTAAGTATTTTTTATGCGCATAATTTCACTAACCTTTGCGCTGGCACTATATAACTAAAACACGCGAACAAACCACCAGCAGTTTTATGTACGTAGCTAATGGAATTACAAAGGGTAATTGGAACAATAGTTTTTATCTCGATTAACTAATCTTGTTAAATGTAACGCGATATCGAAACAGGAGCGCTTTAAACTTAGCCAATTATCTGGTATCTTTACGTTAATGTGTGAAGTTTCATTACATAATATTATGATTTTCAACCTTAAACCTATTTAGATTTTCGGAATTAGTCATTATTATGGCTTTACTTCCAATTTTCTAGGTCACTACGGTAGGATGTCTGTCTACAATATATTGACCGGGACTTGATAGACTGTAGGTATTTTTATGAAGTTCAGTTTTCCCCTTTAGAGGGGATTTCAGAGGGGGAAACTAGAATAACAGGGGGTGCTATGACTCAGTCAACATGTAAACGAAGCATAAAGCCGCATCCACACCGCTATGCACGGAGAGGCTACGCACGTGTGTTGTTGCTTTGCAAGAAAATGTATGTGATAACTTCCACTGCAACCCCCAATCACTACGCACAAATGCTAGATTAATGTCTTGCTAGAATATGGCACCCACGCAGCTCAACAATGGTGTCTATTCAGATGTTGCCAAAACTAAACGAATATACATATTTGACAGTACTTATGTAGTGACACAGTTTAGCTTATATACGTATATATATATATATATATACTTATATACGTACGCGGCGCAAACGCGTTTCGCTAATTCAGCTTTTTCAGCAGTTAAGCCGTGTCTCGCCAGTCATTCCACCAAGCTCTCCCAGAAAACACCTACCCTAGTTATGGGTTATAGATTATATTAAAGTCACTTCAGAGAGCCCCATTTGAGTAGTCATATCCTAAATAAGGATTATAGATAATCATTGTATTGTATTTTCATGTACTGTGTGTGTCTTGTGTATTGAATAGACTCAGTTCAATATAATAACTCTTTTATTACAACCAACCCACAGTAGCTATAGTAAAGACTAATATTATATATAATACAAAACTTAAAATGTCGCCGTCCCTATCATAACAATCAAAATAATAAGGATGGGATTATTTTTAGTGCTGTCAGACAAGTTTAGTCTCTAGTTTTGGCGACATTTGAACAGTCACCAATGTCAACGCTATGCACGCGGTACATGCGTGGCTTCACAGCGGGAAGTGAAACGTCAAAACAGTACTGCGCTACAATTCAAAATAGTCGTGGGTTAATTTTTGGTTAATGTACATGCCGCAGTGGACACCTAGACCCACATTATCAAACAAATAAACCATATACTCCGTACTGTTAAAACTTCAGAGTTAGAGTCAAATTTATTTCTTTAGACTTACAAAATAAGCACTTAGACAACTCAAATTTTTACTATATAAACAGCTTGATAAATAGTCATTACTATCAAACAAGAAATAAATGTGCAATTGACTCTAATTCACTTCAATTTTTTGTCCACTAGCGGAAGAAGTGAAAAAAAACCACTAGCAAGTTTATCGCTTATCAACTTATACAATCTTAGCATAACTAAGTCTAACTGTTCTTACATACTATTGTCGGTGTGGAACTGGGCGACACAAAAAACCTATAAACCGGTCGATTTAGCATTTTTTCAACCCTTCCAAATCCTGAAGGTATAATCCTCTACGCAGAATCGTAAAGTAATTAAGATATTACACATCACCGCTCCGGACATAAATCTCGGGACCTCAGGACCCGCCGGTCCCAGATAACAGCCCTTAATTTCAGGGTCTGGATCAGGCCCGCTGTTTCCGAAAGCTATGAATATAATTAGCATTGCTTAGCACGGATTTTGAAACGTTGCTTTTTATTTCGTCTGTCGAGTCTTTAACCACAAACTAAACGTAGGATTTTAAAAAATTCCTATGATAAACGTAAAAATATGATAAAATAGGTATCGCTGTCATATTGGCTCGGGTATGTGTCTTAAGGCGCATACCCGAGCCAATCTGACAGCAATTCCTATTTTATCATATTTTTACGTTTATCATAGGAATTTTTAAAAATCCTACGTTCAGTTTGTGGTATCTATCATAAGCTATTTTTTAATACCTCTTTTATAATTTTATCTCATATAGTTTAGGAGGAGATGCAAAAATAGAGTTTTGTGGCCAAAAAGCGCAACTTCGTATCTCTTCCTAAGCTTTACAAAATGAAACTATTACAGAGGCATTAATAAATAGCTTATAATAGATACCACAAACTGAACGTAGGATTTTTAAAAATTCCTGCGTTTTACGTAATAATAAGATAAAATAGTTGGGGGCGCCACTTTCGCTGGTGTATGGGCCTTAAACGAAAACAACTATTTTCTGAAAATAACAAAAACATCCGACGCTTTAGTGAAAATTAATAAACGATAGTGGTTTTTCACAAGAAAAAAAATTGATACAAGAGAAAAATCACTCAACACTATTTATACTAGCAAACCTTACTCGGCGACGAAGCAAGGTTTTCCCTTCTTATTTAAAAAAAAATCTTTTTTTATTTTCTAAATCAAAAATTCTTTTTGAATTTAGAACAAATTAATTTAATCCTCTTTCAGCCTATTTTTTATATTTTAATGGTCAGTACTTTTTTGCTATTTTTCACAATAAGTTGAAGTAGCTATAATGCTTGTTCCCTAAACTGTTTTAAGTAGTGTTTATAGTATGAAACAGTAGACAAGTACATTTAGTAAAAATAAAATTTTCTAAACTCCTACAAAAGCAATTCCCTTCTACAGTATAAATTCCAAAACTAAAACAGTCTACATTTTCAAAGGACCATTCAAATAGAAAAAACCAAGTATAGGTGTCTCATTATAGAAAACGTTTGTCTTACGCCTCGTGGCCGTTGGAGACACTTCAAATGATTATCCTGGTTTTGTTGCATACAAAGATAAGTTACCTACTTGTGTGATGCTGATAATTAACCTTTAAGACCACGAAATATCGTAATATCAGATAATTAATTCGCTAGCTGATAAATCTTACGATATAACACGTATGAACCAGGCGGCTAACACTTTTAGAAAACATTTTTGTATAATTTAATCTCATAGAAATAACTTTCATTTTACTACATAACTACGAGTGTAAACTGTCATTACCATTGGCTTTTTTTCTAGTTTTAAGAATTTAGTGTTGCTAAACATAAGCTTTTTTATCAGAATTAAATAAAATTATTTGCTGTCATTTTCATTTGGTTGTTTTCGGTTTGATTTTAACGACATTTACAAAGCCGAGCCGCCATTTGACTATAAAAAAGATATCTATTATATACATGAGAGTTAATATTATATACCTACTGGCAAATTTAGGGGACTGACCATATCCCAAGAGGTCATTATCAATCTAGCCGGACGAACATACATAATGTGCCCGATCTATGCGCTTTATAGAAGATATCTGCTCTGTGCTCTCGTGCAAGAAAACGAAAGATTTTTTGTGCACACAATGACTGCAATTTAGTTCCATGTCCTCTATCCGGGACTTATCTTGTTCCTGATTTAAAAGCACCTGGGCTCTTGTAAGAGATTTTCTAATGAACTGAATTTTCGTAAGACGTTAACTTGAATGCGCTTTCCTTGGCACGGATCTAGAGCCTTCTTATTAACGAAGTGTTTGTTTATCTAACTAAATTTAACTAGCGTTACATGGCGTTATGTAAGTGAGTAGAGAAGAACGTAAGAACGAAAGTATAATTTGCACCACCCATATTTTCCCGTGGGTGTCGTAAGAGGCGACTAAGGGATATCCACCGGTAGCGGGCAGCAGCGCCCCCTGAAACTCCATTCTACCACCGAACTGCGATCCCCAACCCGCATGCCCAGCGTGGGGATTATGGGAATTACCCCCCATTAGATAAACGCTAACAAGGCGCTTATCTGGGGAAGAACTGCGTCCAGCAGTGGACCAATACAGGCTGTTGACGTTGAGGTTGAGGTGCTACTTAGCAAATGTACGTGTAGTCTTTATGGGAAAAGAAAGCTCTCGCAAGAGAAAAAATGCTTCCGTGTCAGTAGTTCTACTAAGAAGTACAACTGATAGTACAAATTACACACTTTTGTATGTCTAGTACTACGAGTACTACAAATAATAAGTAAATTCATTCGACTTTTTGAATTCTAATTAAAACGTAACTTTAATTGTTTGTACAAAATCATTATCCTCACATGGAACTAAATTAAATCAAATTATTTCTGTATAAGAAACTATGGTATTTTGACAAATTATTAACGGATATAAGCGGGTTAGCTACGAACCTTGTTAGTGTTGGAAGAACACCAACGTTTCATCACTTTACGAGGGACTTTTTCAGAGTGAGTGTGGTTTAAGTCGTTTGCGTCCCACGGCGACGTTTTGCGCTCACCAAGTTCCTCGTAAAGGGATAAAACGTTGGTGTTATTATTATGGTAAAAGATGTGTTTGTTTCGATGTTCAGTGGCATTTCGTAAGCGAAGGAAAGACATTACAAAACTTTGAAAAAAAATCTATGAAAATGATTTCCTAGTTTTACCTTATAATTTTGAAGATACCGACTACGTAGTAGTTTAGTAGATCCCTTGCTTTTAAAATATTTTCTTGTAGATCGCCGACACTGCAAGTTTGAACACCCCTGTTCCAAACTGTAATAAAGAAGTGGCAATTTTATTACCCCAGTGCCATCCCGGGGTACACAGCACGGGTATTGCACTGCATGTATTAAATGCACGGATGCAGCCGAAATGTTCATTAGGTGCGAACCTAGTCTATATTATGGTCGAATCATATCATAACTTGAGGGAAGTACTATTGGAACTCACTTTTAGATTGTTACTCACTGGTTTTCAAGAGATTTACACGATAGCGTTAGTTCCCTTGAGTGGTGTCATCAACATGACGAGTATGAAACTATTAATTACAACGATCGCGACAGTAGTTTTTGAATTTTAAATTTTCAAGCCGAATGTATTATGTATTGTTGGTACGTAGGGAAGTGGTCGTAAGTATCTTAGCCGATAACTATTGAGCCAGTTATATACCACATTGCTTCATTTCTGGTCAAGTGTGAGTCAGGGGGATAACGAGTAAGCGCAAATTCCTTGTCGCCCCCCCAGGGAAACATCTTGGGTGGACCATGAGACACGAGTGGGTTTGTCCGCTCAAAACTTTCGTGTAGGGACCAAATAACGAATGTGAAGTACTATAAAAGTTAGCAGATATTGACGTTATTTCAAGCAAAATGGGTAGCAGATACAAGATATTTTAGATAATACTGACAGACTGATAGAACTCCTTGCCTAAAAAGTACCTAACGCAGTATAATATTTATTTATAGATACAAGATATCACAAAATTATTACCGTAAAACTTAAAACTAGTGCACTCTAAATTACAGGTAGCCACAACATGGGCAAAAACAAGGCTACTCAACTAAACAGCTAATCGAAAATTAATAATAAATGGTTAAATCAAAGTGATTTATACATATTTTTATAGGCACTAGCATTGTATCTGTGAATCACAGATTGTACAAGTTAGGTAAATTAAAATAAAATTGGAGGTAAGTCAATGAGGGGAGGGAGGGAAGGGAAGGTATGGGTGGACAGTATCGCTCACGTTGTAGTGGTACGCTAGTGACCCTTGACTTATCTTCATAACCCATAAACAAAATTTTAAAAGGCAACGATTTTTTTTTGTTTTTAAAGCGGTTTCTACGTCTGCAAGTCATTAAAATTCATCTCACACCGATGGATAAACGTAGCCATAAAAAAATAGGCAACACTTCAAAACAATAAACTCTCCCAGCAAAATATCGATTCTAAATAGGCTTTTTTGTTGAATAAGAAGGAATTCGGTCTCCACACGTGCAGTTTTAGACAAAAGTGGAACCATGGCTATTCAAATACACTTAAGCGCAAAGCAATAAAGTATATTTTTTATTGCTTTGTTTTCTTTTAACTCGGTGTGTCGAGGTTTCTAAGCGTCGCACATGGTCAACGATAAGTATTGTTGCTATTAAAGTTTTAGTTTTAATGAATGGTAATTTATATGGAATGCCTAGTATTAAGGCCTGATCAGAAATGCATGTATCATTATTCATTCTCGTTGGAGACGTCACAGCGAAAATGAATAAACTAATTAAGATCTCTCATCTGTATTACTGAATTAACATGCCATACAATTGGCGATATTGAAGGTTAATTGTCACAAAAAGACAATGGTAATGACTCTCTATGTTGTTATAAGTTAAAACTAATGTTTCTTTTATTTTCATTATTTTAAGAGAGACGGACTTTGCGACGTGTAACGACATCTCGCGAACAGACGTCGAATCATTCGAAAAGGGAGTGACAATTACGCCCCCATAAGGTCCCGAAAGCTGATGGCGAACCAATAGAGACGCGGCACGATAGCGTGTTTCTTGGAATTTCTAACATGCGTCCACGCCGAAGGGAAGGTAGCAGGGGAAACGTAAATAGGCTCGCAGCAAGGAGCTCGGGATAGTCGGCACAATATTTTAGCGAGATACAAAGGTCACAATGGCTGAGCGTCATTGTTACCTTTTAGTTTGGTTAAAGAAGTACTTTTAAAATTAGAGTTAGAATCTGTGGTGAACGTGTGTTCCTGTTTCGAGTATAAAAGCTAAGTTTAATGTATAATTGTTGTATTCATACGATTGATATTGGTGGCTCTTTAAATAGAATATTGAGAGTCCGAGAGGCCCATTTGGATAACATAATCAGAACTCACTGTTACTGAAATCAATCGTATTATTTACTGTTAATTATTGTGCTCTCCACAGAGAAATCCCGCCCATTTTTGAGGCCATTTCCCCGTAAAACTCTACTGAGTTCATAGAGCGACTGTGTTTCGCAATTTACATAACTATTCTCTGATTGATTCTGGGTACAAGGTTAGTGTAAGCCTTCAGCTTTCAATAGCCTTGGAGGCGCTGTTATTGAGACAGAACGGGTCGCCTATTAACTTAAAACCTTGGTTTCGTGCTTACACAGCTACGTAACAAAGCTCTAAGTTACAGCACCAGGGTGGCGGAATCAATCAAAACCTATAATTGTTTAATAGTCTTATTGTAATGTTTCCTTGTGCATCTTAGGATTAAGTTCTGTATATTTACTGTATTTTTGTGTGTGTTATATGTATTAAACAATACTAAATTCCTGTCAATCAGCTTGTTTACATTTCATATTAATTTGCCCTACAAGTTAGAGATTTCGTAAAGCTTACGCTACTCAATTAAAGTCTAGGTTAATTTAAAGCCTTAATCGAAAGACAGATCACTATTAAGGAAAAATAAGCCTTCCTCACAGCCAAGTCACTCAGAGTTACAGAGATGGATTGATATTTGTTCGAATACTTACTTACTACGTCAATAAGAGCATTATCTATACTAAAATTGATTTGGTCTATTCTAGTAGAATGTAACACATGCGTAGCCCACATAGCGGTGCGTATGTAGCAGCAGGAGGCCTCCTCATAATTAAAAATATAAATCCACATACACATCATATTGATGTAAGGCTGCCCTCTGGTAAAGTCCATAAACCGAGAGACACAGGCATATCGAACGAATTAAGAACCAATCAAAAGGCCATTAATCTACCTGAGGCTCAGCTTAATTGACTGGGGCCTTCCTTTTACATGGGTAAGAACTGTGCCGCACAACTTAAAACACACTGCTCTATACGGTATCAATCCATAAACTGTACGTGTCTAAAAGTTCAATAAGGTCATTGATATAAGCTCTCAACAAATAGATGAGCTGTACATGCTATTAATAAATTTAATCTGGTGTTCCTACAAGCACATAGGCCCGGGTCCGTTACATTTGGTGCTCGTGAGCAAGGATCTAGTGAAGTGCGAAGCGGTAGCCTCGCTGCTAGATAAAATCTGGTGAATTAAAAATATAAAAACACAACGTAGACTTTAATTTTGACGATCACAAACCCAGATTCATTTTATCAACTTATGCTAAGTTGTTGCAAGTATAATAATATGCTATGTTTAGCAAAAAGGCAAATAAATAGGTTGCCGCTAAACCAGTTGATGAGCATTAAAACGAATGAAATATAATTAATTTTGACGATTACAAACCCAAATTTATTTTAACAATTAACGATCATTTGTCGCAAGCATAATAATATGCTATGTTTAGCTAAAAGGCAAATAAATAGCTTGCCGCTAAACCAATTGATGGCCATTATGCATAAAAAAAATATCAGACCTAATTTTATGACCAAAGACTTTATATTGAAGCGATGGCGGCGTGTTATTTTATTTGTTGGGCAAAATAATAACACAGTTATTCAAAATAACGAAACCAAGTACGAAACAGAAATTTAGTACTTGTCGATACATTTAAGGCTTACAGTGCATGATGGTTGTGGTGTCATTTTAACGTGTCAAGCAGATGTAAAACAAAGTTGCGCTACAAAGAACTATATTTTGATAAACGACTTTTCTAGATCTCGAAAAGATAAAAGTGAAATACATAAATACACACTATTATAACAGACAAAATAGAAATTACAATATCAAACGTAATGTTACGTTAGGATTCACGAAAAAATATATATAATCAAGAATCCGACCTGCCGTGTCAATAATTAAATTGCATTTGATTCAAAAAACAAAATAAACTACCTTGGGCAACAAAATTATAAGATGGCAAATTAAATGTTGAAAGAGACAAAAGCACAAAGTACGATTGTAAAGTGTAAGTATGATTTGTATAATCTGCCTCAAATCATAATCACAGTTAATTACAAATCTATTACTAGGCTACCTAGCTAGCGAAAATATTAATAAACCTAGAACCTATATAATTATAGTAGCAATCGAGCACGGCTCAGCTTAAACAAGCAGTTACTAAGAAAATATTGTCTTAATTGAGAGTGGTTACAACTTTATAAAACAAATCCTAACAGTGATGATAATGGGTTTTAAGGATAAAATCCTAGATATTCGAAATAAAAAAGGTCATGAACGATACGAATGAAAGGAAAACTTAGTTGTTTAGAAAAGGTTTACGGAACCGATTCATGGGATAACTTCCATAAGGTTTTATACAAAACCGATTGTTTACGCCAGGTGTTAGTAGAGCAATATATTTAGGTACACATTAGCTACGAAAAGGAAATGTCGACATTGCAAAACAATAGTTTGGTAATTCCTCTCATACCTAGAAGGGCACAACGTACAATGCAATGCAATACCAATATTCGTTATTACAAACCAGTAATCAAGAAATACAGAAAACAAAAACAAATACCGATTATGTACAATAGGCGACCTTATAGCTAAAAGTGATGGTATCGTGTATACATAAATAATGTTAATAATATAGTCACAAAATATATGAAATAATACATCACAAAGTAATACATTGTATATAAAATTACGATATAAAGCTGAGGAATTGAACGTACTACGCTGTAGAAATTAAAAAGATAATAATACACAAAGTGATAATACATTATTTAACAGCCTAGACTCCTCCTATATAAAATATATAGTATATATAATTATAATACTGTATTTTCTAGTACGCTTTAAATCTAGACTATGCTAGGTTATTTGGAACTGGGCTGAGATGGTGTGACACAGTAAGTGGCCTATCCGACAGACTGAATGCGACGGGTTCGACTCCCGACACTCGGCTAATAGTTGAATTACCATAATTGATGATGAAGGCCATTTTGATACATAATAAAGTGGGTTAGACTCCCAACATTATGTTAAATTAAAAGTGTAGCTGATAATTTAAATTAATAATTATAATTTATATTGGTATAACTAAGACCCCTCGTCCGATTAAAAGGACAATCCGAAAGGATAACTTTTATAAGAGGAGTAGTAGAAGTAATTGGTTCGACTCCTACCATAATACAAAAGGCTGTATTTACCTCGATAAATGGATTGATGAAGGTGTAATTCAGATGTAAGACACAAGAGTTCGATCCTCTTACTCAAATGATATTTCTATCATCATATTCATTATTATAAATGAAATCAATAAAGAACACTGGTTCCAATGAAAAATACAATCCTAGAGGATAATTTATATAAAAGGAAGGAACTGGTTCAATTCCTAACCTAATAAATAAGGCTGTATTTATATAGATAAGTGATTTTATGAAGGCTTAATTAAGAAGACACAAGAGTTCGATCCTCTTGCTGAAATAATGTTATATAATCATATTTCTATAAACGCAATTAACAAAGGTTAGCTTAATGCTTAGAAGACCACTAGTCCCATTAGAAAAGGCAATCCGAATGGATAATTTATATGAAAAAAAGGTATTGGTTCGATTCCTACCATAGTACATAAGGCTGTATTGATATACTTTGATAAACGGATTGATTAAGGTTTAATTGAAAAGTAGAATTGGAAAAGGCAATCCGAAAGGATAATTTATAAGAAAAAAAAAGGTATTGGTTCGATTCCTACCATAGTACATAAGGCTGTATTGATATACTTTGATAAACGGATTGATTAAGGTTTAATTGAAAAGTAGCATTGGAAAAGGCAATCCGAAAGGATAATTTATAAGAAAAAAAAAGGTATTGGTTCGATTCCTACCATAGTACATAAGGCTGTATTGATATACTTTGATAAAAGGATTGATTAAGGTTTAATTGAAAAGTAGAGGACAAGAGTTCGATCCTCTTGCGGAAAAGATGTTTCTATAAACATGATTATTCTTATGAACACAATTGGTAGAAAAAAAAAAAATTTGGTAAAAAGTATTGCCTAAAACCTAATAATTCAACTTCTATCACAGTATGAAGGCTTTTATTGTATAAATAACTGATAATCATCAGTACTACTGCATTAGTAGATTTTAACTAGGTAACAATCCGTGAGAACGCCTGATTTAAGCAAATATTTTAGAATTGTTGAACAGACGAAAGTCAAATAAAATCAAATGCTAGCATTATAAGGTACCATAATACTGGTTATAATATAAGAGCATACCTAAACATAACGTAAACTATAAAGCAATTAGCAACGTCCGTACAGCATAATGAGGGTTGCTATGGATTACAAATAAAGCTCAAGGTTAATAAAACTATCGTAGAAAGAGATGTATAGATGCATTAGATAAATTAATTGATCAATTTATTGATCTAATTGATGATATTTTTAGTATTGCCTGGTGCATTACAAACAAGTACGAGTAAGTTAGATTGTGAGTTTTACCCAAAGGCACGATAAGCAGTATAGTTATTTAAGTACTGTAGGTATGTCATTATTAGTCATTATTAATAATAATAGTTTATGATAAAATTAAGATTGGGCCCAGTCAAAGGTGTGGAAAAACAAACAATGCTTACAAAGAATTGTGGTATTATAAAGATTGATATGAAACTTGGATTTTAATTGTATTCTTAACAAGAATAGAGGAGAACCCAAATTAATTAATTACACATGAATCAAACAAAAACCTAGTGTGTTCGAACAAATTGATAATTATTATGGTGGTTTTATGCGACGTGTTATAAACTATACACATAATGCATCGATGAGGGAAAGTTTGATTATTATGACGATATTCGATGACTTAATTTGTCTATAAGTGTTATGAAAGCGTTGAAATACATGTACAAGCAAGCTATGGCAAATATGATAAGTCATTAATTAGTTCTCACATGAGACATAATAGATGGAATCCTAGACCCGTTCAATCAAAATATCTGAAACGGTGCAAATTAAGGATGTAATAATATGATAATAATTAAGGATGATGTTACTTGGGCCACAATAAAATCAAAGGCTGACTTGCATTACTGCCACAATTATTTTAAATACGATATAATGTAATACATAATGTAATATATATATACTGCATACAATATATTCAAAAAAGTATCTAACGAAGGTGGGAAGATGAAATACAATTCTATTGCTGTCATTATTTTTAAAAGTTATTTTGATAAAAATGTTCATAGCTGGTTAGGTAGGAACTAAGGTAGTTATTTGTTTAGGTAGGTGTATAGGTATATACTACGGGCGATAATAACATTAAATGAAAGTATTTAGGAGAAAGGTGGATAAATAGTTTTTTTAAGTGCGTTTAGATGTTAAGTGTAGCTTAAGGATAACGAAGGTTTGAGGGTGGTCAGTTAAAGAAGATAGAAGAAAAATCTATCTTTCATGGATGAAAAGGGATGATGATGTTTAGTGATCAGCTTCAGTACGTCCAGTCTGAGGGTGGACTAAGGTCATATTATAATGCCGCAGCATAGATGTTAAATTGACGATGATTTGATAGGAACACAAATACCTACAATATGATTAAGAATAAAATAAAAAGACAGACGTTAACAAAACTAATTATATTGATGGGTTTGAATATAGAGTCAGATGCGTGAATGGTCTAATGAAAACTTCAGCACTCGCATTCTCTGCGTGTTTAATTTTCAGAGGGTGGAATGTAGTGGTACGCTAGTGACCCTTGACTTATCTTCATAACCCATAAACAAAATTTTAAAAGGCAACGATTTTTTTTTGTTTTTAAAGCGGTTTCTACGTCTGCAAGTCATTAAAATTCATCTCACACCGATGGATAAACGTAGCCATAAAAAAATAGGCAACACTTCAAAACAATAAACTCTCCCAGCAAAATATCGATTCTAAATAGGCTTTTTTGTTGAATAAGAAGGAATTCGGTCTCCACACGTGCAGTTTTAGACAAAAGTGGAACCATGGCTATTCAAATACACTTAAGCGCAAAGCAATAAAGTATATTTTTTATTGCTTTGTTTTCTTTTAACTCGGTGTGTCGAGGTTTCTAAGCGTCGCACATGGTCAACGATAAGTATTGTTGCTATTAAAGTTTTAGTTTTAATGAATGGTAATTTATATGGAATGCCTAGTATTAAGGCCTGATCAGAAATGCATGTATCATTATTCATTCTCGTTGGAGACGTCACAGCGAAAATGAATAAACTAATTAAGATCTCTCATCTGTATTACTGAATTAACATGCCATACAATTGGCGATATTGAAGGTTAATTGTCACAAAAAGACAATGGTAATGACTCTCTATGTTGTTATAAGTTAAAACTAATGTTTCTTTTATTTTCATTATTTTAAGAGAGACGGACTTTGCGACGTGTAACGACATCTCGCGAACAGACGTCGAATCATTCGAAAAGGGAGTGACAATTACGCCCCCATAAGGTCCCGAAAGCTGATGGCGAACCAATAGAGACGCGGCACGATAGCGTGTTTCTTGGAATTTCTAACATGCGTCCACGCCGAAGGGAAGGTAGCAGGGGAAACGTAAATAGGCTCGCAGCAAGGAGCTCGGGATAGTCGGCACAATATTTTAGCGAGATACAAAGGTCACAATGGCTGAGCGTCATTGTTACCTTTTAGTTTCGTTAAAGAAGTACTTTTAAAATTAGAGTTAGAATCTGTGGTGAACGTGTGTTCCTGTTTCGAGTATAAAAGCTAAGTTTAATGTATAATTGTTGTATTCATACGATTGATATTGGTGGCTCTTTAAATAGAATATTGAGAGTCCGAGAGGCCCATTTGGATAACATAATCAGAACTCACTGTTACTGAAATCAATCGTATTATTTACTGTTAATTATTGTGCTCTCCACAGAGAAATCCCGCCCATTTTTGAGGCCATTTCCCCGTAAAACTCTACTGAGTTCATAGAGCGACTGTGTTTCGCAATTTACATAACTATTCTCTGATTGATTCTGGGTACAAGGTTAGTGTAAGCCTTCAGCTTTCAATAGCCTTGGAGGCGCTGTTATTGAGACAGAACGGGTCGCCTATTAACTTAAAACCTTGGTTTCGTGCTTACACAGCTACGTAACAAAGCTCTAAGTTACAGCACCAGGGTGGCGGAATCAATCAAAACCTATAATTGTTTAATAGTCTTATTGTAATGTTTCCTTGTGCATCTTAGGATTAAGTTCTGTATATTTACTGTATTTTTGTGTGTGTTATATGTATTAAACAATACTAAATTCCTGTCAATCAGCTTGTTTACATTTCATATTAATTTGCCCTACAAGTTAGAGATTTCGTAAAGCTTACGCTACTCAATTAAAGTCTAGGTTAATTTAAAGCCTTAATCGAAAGACAGATCACTATTAAGGAAAAATAAGCCTTCCTCACAGCCAAGTCACTCAGAGTTACAGAGATGGATTGATATTTGTTCGAATACTTACTTACTACGTCAATAAGAGCATTATCTATACTAAAATTGATTTGGTCTATTCTAGTAGAATGTAACACATGCGTAGCCCACATAGCGGTGCGTATGTAGCAGCAGGAGGCCTCCTCATAATTAAAAATATAAATCCACATACACATCATATTGATGTAAGGCTGCCCTCTGGTAAAGTCCATAAACCGAGAGACACAGGCATATCGAACGAATTAAGAACCAATCAAAAGGCCATTAATCTACCTGAGGCTCAGCTTAATTGACTGGGGCCTTCCTTTTACATGGGTAAGAACTGTGCCGCACAACTTAAAACACACTGCTCTATACGGTATCAATCCATAAACTGTACGTGTCTAAAAGTTCAATAAGGTCATTGATATAAGCTCTCAACAAATAGATGAGCTGTACATGCTATTAATAAATTTAATCTGGTGTTCCTACAAGCACATAGGCCCGGGTCCGTTGCAACGTCCGTTATAGGTGTTGACCCTCTGATACCCTACACGTGTCCTCTGGGTGGTGCTAAGAGCGGTACCCTCTGGTGGTAGGCTTCGGCCGTGGCTTGTCACCACCCTCCGGACTGGGCCAGTCCGTGAAGCAACTCAGTTGTGTTTCGGAATGTGGTCCGGAGCAGCCATCTTCTAGACCTTCGTGATACATCGTCGGCCGCATCTTCGCTTTCCATCATGTGAGATTGCGGCCAAACGAAAGTCTATTTCTGATAAAAAAAAATAAAAAAAAAATGGGTAAATGTAAGTTCGTAACAATAGCAGGTATGTTATATGTATGTATGTTATTATATGATATGTTTGTATGTTAAGTATCAAGATCCTGGTTAAATAATATAGACTTAAGAGATTTGACAAATTTGTTCAGAGGGTCAGATATATCAAGAGGACTGTTTTTACCTGAGGTGTTATAGTTTCCACAGATCCTGGGAATGACAGCGTTTTTGCTCATCTTGGTCCTGCAGTAGGGAAGTGAGAAAAGATTATAAGATTTGCTTCTAGGTAGCCTGAAAGGAGCGTTTATTTGTAGCATATTATTCAAGTTAATGCAGTCAATGCTTCCGTTGAAAAGTTTATTATTCCTATTTTATCATCTGTTTATATTATTATATTATTTAAGTACATACCTTATTGATAAGTAACTATAAAGGTACCTTCATCATCATCATCATCAGCCTATACTAGTCCCCTGCTGGACATATGCCTCCCCTAATGTGCGCCATAGCGCCCTGTCTTCAGCTTGACGCATCCAGCATCTGCCTGCAGTCTTTCGCAGATCGTCATCCCACCTGGCCGGAGGGCGTCATACACTACTTTCGCGAGTCGCGGTTTCCACTCAAGAACTCGTTTACCCCAGCGGTTATCGGTTCTTCGCGAAATATGGTCGGCCCACTGCCACTTCAGCTTGCTAATTCTTTGAGCTATGTCGATAACTTTGGTTCTCTGTCGGATGTATTCGTTACGAATCCTATCCGTCGGAGAAACTCCGAGCATAGCTCTTTCCATAAGCGACTTTGAACTGGTGGACCAGCCCTATCGTGAATGTCCACGTCTCAGCTCCGTAGGTCATGACGGGTAGGACGCACTGATTGAAAACTTTCGTTTTCAAGTATTGCGGAATGGATGACGAGAAGACTCGACGTAGTTTTCCAATACATAAAGGTACCTAAAAGTAATAAATACATAACACAAGTTTGTTGGGAAAAATAAATCCCCTTGACCTCAGGTGTAGAGGGAGCTTATTCAGATTAATAGCAAAGTTTGATCAAAAAACTACATTGACTGCATTTAGATCGAGTCGTGATTTTAAAAAGACGTGCTGTTTGGGTTTTGTAAGTGAATTCAAATGGTAGTTGGCAATTACCAAATAACCATCCAATTCTGAACTTGCAATAAAGTCTGCACATGTGCCAATGAAGGTGGGTGTTATTAAAATGACGCTTAGAGAAACTGGAAACGGTTTGAATATTTTGCGTTTAACATTCATGGCTGTAGTGGAGCCGGTGTAAGAATAGGCCCCAGTAACTTGGCTCACAGATGTCGTAACATTCGACTATCTGCTGTCACTTATCGGCTGTCACTTACACGGTCAAAACCTTATTATAATATACTAGCAGCGTAGTTCCCGTTCCCGTGGAAATTCCGGGATAAAATATAGCCTATGTCACTCCCTGTAAAGTAAGCTTTTAATGATGAAAGAATTTTTGAAATCGGTTCAGTAGTTTCGGAGCCTATTCAATCAAATCTTTCCTTTATAATAATATTATAAAGGAAAGATTTGATTGTTTGTTTATAGATTATGTATAATCCAGTCCAACTTTATGAATCCATTCTTTTTCCAGTTGAAATATAAAACACAACGGTTTCGTTAGCCGTTACTCGTTACTAACGTAACGAATGCGGCATTTTACCCTTCCTGGCACAGAATGAGCGCAGAGGGCCCTCTGACGACGATATCCATTGTATGCCACGCCATTGTGGCTGGCGTATCAGATAACAGATATTGGTGATTTATTACTGTGATTAGCCTGGGCTATCTATCTTTAGGTATGAAATACCTACACAATACAAATGTATGCGTAACTAGACGGCATTATGTGTGGAGGGATGATCTATCTTTCCAATTGGTACACCAATTTCAATTTATTAATTCAATTATATTGCAGTTAGAATAGTAAAATTATAATAATCACTTAAATTTAATTCATGTACCTATATTCTTAGAAACATCTTTATCTGAAAGGAAATATTTTACAGAGAAGTATGCTTTTTCTTGTAGCGTCTTTATAACCGACGAAAAAATGGAGAAGGTTCTCAAGTCGACGCGTATTCTTTTAACTGACTTTAAAAAAGGAGAAGTTACTCAATTCGACTGTATTTTTTTATGTTTGTTAACTCAGAACTTTTGACTGGGTAGTCCGATCTTTATGATTCTTTTTTTATATGAAAGCTGATGCTTCCCACGTGGTTCCATTTTGATTTGGTTCAGTTATTCAGTTCTGAACGCGCTATATAGCGTACGTGTAAAGGCAGCTAATATTCTTACAGTGACAAAGATATTGTTTTGGTCATCCAAAACAACATCTTTGTCACGTTATCGACAAACTCAAGAAATTTTAAAATATATGATTTGCCAATGCAAAATCTGAATGCAATAGACGCACTCTATCGGCATACTGTAAACTAGTTTGTACACTCGGCTTCGCACGCGCTTTTTCTATGGTGGTCGCTGTTATTATGGTTATTTATATCCTATGGGATCTGATTCCGTAATTGAACTGGTTCTGATTGCCGTGTAGTTGGTTTTATTCAAGGTTTAAAAACTTGTATGCCAATTTTAGCCCGATCCGTTCAGTACCTAGTTCTAGCGTGAAGTGAAGAGGTAATAATACATCAAAACTTTAGACAATACGGACGCCGCGTACGCTTTATGTACGCTCCGATTAAGATCTAAATGACGCGTTACTTATAAATATCCTATCCTGTAAGCCCCAATCGTTTTAATTCAGCATTTTGAGAGGTTTCGCTATAGTAACCTAAATATTATTGTTTCGAACAACGTTTACTCCCAGAAGCCAAGAATCCTCACAAATATACCGTACAAAGGATAATGCCGAGTAATTTGGACAACAAACGCCTCGCTGAATGCCAGATAACAGTTTTGGTAATGCATTCTCAACCGTCCGTCCCTTTGTAACCGAATTACTGTAATTCCACTTGGAGGATGTCATGTTTTAGGACTCGGTGTTTTTATTCTTTAATCGGATGAGATACATAATGTTTGTGTAAAGTGTTGAGTCATTTGTAAGTAATTCATGTTTCTAACCCACCTCCACATAAGCTTAAGCATAAGTGAACTAAACTAACTTTTGTTGTACCTACCTTTGTGAGAGAAATAAATATTTTTATTATTATTATTATTTATAAGAATGAAAAATATTTAGTAACAATACCGCGAAAAAACTTTCTGCGATAAAATCTAATCAAATTATACAAAATTATACATTTATACAAAATGAAAGAACATTTATCAAAGTAAGTCGTCAACTAGTTTCGTCTCTCCACGAGACATGTCATTCTTATATTTACAGTGGATTTTCGCAAAGTAACGCCTGAATCTATTACATAATATTTGTAAACTTAAAACTACAGAGGAAAAGACGAGCTTAACCCTACAAAGGGTTATCTTCCAGGCAAACTTACGAGGCTATAGGAGATAAAAGTAAGAAGACAGGCGTCACTGTCGTTTTACTATATACTAGTTTCGTAGTGAGCCTGCTTACATTCATTATGATTTCGTCGAACTGTGAAAGTTTTTATAGTGTTTTAGTCTTATAAAGTAGGTACAAAACCTACTTCCTACCAACTAAGTTTGCCAGAATATTGTTTGTACTAACCTAGATAGTTTTAATTGCAAATTTGTAATCTACTATAAAGAAATAAATAAATTGTGTTTATATTTACTAAACTAGACATAGTTAGATTTTTAGCTAGACTAGAAGTAGATTATAGACTGTATTTTCCTTTTATATTTCTGTTAAAGACTTAGATAAATAATCTGTTATATCTGTTATAGAAGAGCGAGACCTTCTAATACAAGTTCTTTTACTTAAATGAAGGTCTCTACTACGGCTACAATATTTGTAAAACTGTTACAGATATATTTATTTATTTATTATTTTATGTTAATGTTGAAAGTAAGATTTCAATAAACTAGATGAAAAGCTTAGCGCGGAGTCCTGTTTTTCCTACTCGTGTCAGAGAATTACGTAATTTCATTCACAAAATGGCTGTAATTTCAGTACATTCGCGTCTAGCTTTATGACGGTCGCGATCTAACTAGGCATAATGTGAATTCTGGCCATAATGCGAATTCTGGGCATAATACAACAAACTGAGCCTAATAGGACGAACTGGGCAAAATAGGACGATCTGGGCTTAATAGGAAGCTTAAAGTGGAAACGTTTTACAAATTGAGGATTTAAATTATAGTGTAAAGGATTATTATTATTATGTTACAATTATTACATGATATGAGGGTAGTTTAAACCTTTACGTTGAATCCTTATGACAAGACACAATGGTGAAAGTTTGTACAAAGGTGAAAGGGAATTTGTAGGTATAGTCAGCAAAACATGCGCCTTACCACTAGCACTACCACTAGGGTGATTTTTCTGTGAAGTGAATAGTTGCCAACCCCGGCTTGCTCGATATCTTTTGTTTTTAACGCAAGGGAAAATAGTTTCAAACTGGATGGGCATTACGTTTAGCGATGGTACATGCATAATTAATGGCAAAGGATACGTATGCATGAACTGATTTCGAGGGCTGACTCTATTTGACGTTAGTAACGAGACGTGACCGTGACGTCTCCTTTTATTATGGGATTTGCGTAGTTCCCTCTCCGCACGATAGATCTATCTATACGTGAAAATCTTTAATTGGCTCTCTGGTGTTATTAAGTAAATTGTGTTAAGTTAGTGTAAGCGGTTGATTTTCGAATTAAATATATAAACAAAAAACCTTTTATTGTACATACAAAATAAAATTACTTATATCTAAACAAAACAAATTGAATTAAAAAACTTACAACACAGCCCAAAGGCCGTAAAGCTTAAAGCTTAAAGCAATTACTTACAGGCAACAGGCTGTTGAGGTTGAGGTATACTGGTATACAGAAAAGCTAAAGCACTATTCATCATCCCCTCAGAACAAGGAAATATATATCTTCCCCTATCTACTATCCAGCCTAAACCCTTCCCAGGAGCCCTACCACAGAATACACAGTAGACATTAGTGTCTAAAGAGGCTCAATGTAGAAATACAGAGCACACGCATTGGAACGTAGACTAATCCCATCCGCGTTATCTGTGCGTATCGGAGCGTAACACACAGTAAGAATGGATGCAGTAGCGCAATAAAGTGTATAAAAAAAGTATATGTATGATAGGTACTATATTTCTATTATTTAAAAATGGCTGAAAACGTAGCGAAGCGTAGGTTCAGGTTAACACAGCGCGATCAGCAATGCAGCCCTTGGACAGGCTGAAATTAACGCTGAGACCGAAGGTCGATGCCTCTATAGTGCGGACAGCAAGGGCCGCAATGATAACCAATCTTGAAGGCCTAGACCGTAGTATAAGAATACTTAAATTTATTCTTATGTCCATAGCCAGCAGGGCAGTCAGTGTGAACCAAAGCTTGTATAGTGCTTTACTCAAAGAAGCGAGTAACTAATTCAAAACACATTTGATTCACATGCAGAAATTTCCACCGCAATGCTCTTTTGTCAGTTCCCGCGTTTTCTTATTTTTTTCGTATCAGCCAGTGAATGCATAATTTTATGCATTCACTGATTATTTTTAAAACCAAATACAATTCGAAAATCAAAATGCATTGCGGGCTCCAGAACACGATAGTAATGAAAATGGCTGGCTGATTTTCGAGTTGGAAGCTGAAAGGCCGAATTTGCTCAAAGAAAGCTCAGGTTGTCCCAAGGTTATCAAAATAATAACCTACGGATTATGTTTTGTGATGTGATGATTGATGTTTGATATTTAAGTAAAAGATAGGTATGTTTTTATCTTGCTTTTGCCACGGTGCTATGTCAAAACTTAGGTTATGAATTATGACAATATAAAATAGGTAGGTATTTCGTGCAATGAAGTACGTAGGTAGATGTTAGAAAATTACTAGACTAACTACCACTTAATTATCTGAGTAAAACCGGGACCTGAGTTGGAATCAAAACAACCCATTTGCAATGGAATCCAGCCGAAATTAACTTCCAATCTTGCTTTTTGAAGTGAAAAGTTCTTTAGCGGCAATGTGCACTTTTTTAGGGTAATGTAATAAATGGTAAACTCGCGTCAAGGTCAGGGTGTTGCTGATCTAACATGTTAGATCAGCCACACGTGACCGTGGTGACGTAAAATTGTAAGCTAGCAGCCTACTTAGATGAGCTTTGAACAGTTCAAAAGTTACAGCTACGTAGCTAGTTGAAAGAAGATCTCACTAGTTCCGGGAACAACACAGAATCCACAGCGTCAGTTGAGATAACCTTACATAGTTACATGGTAGCAGAGAAGTGTCGCTGCAGGCTAACAGATGACGCAATCAATCTCGCCTGATGAAAAGTGAAGATGTGATCGAAAGTGTATCACAAAGGGCGAGTTCCATTCCTTAGACCGCTAAGGAATGGATATGTTATTCTTCAGTGTTTCATTTTCTAAGCACCGGCTTAAAATATGAAACACTGAAGAATAACATATACTATGCCTCAGATAGGGTGCTGCTGTTGTATGGATTAGCTCTAAACGTTCTCAGGCTTTGTGTAAAGGATAGTTGCAGGACCATTCGCAATGCAAAATAATCCAAGGCACCTACCATAAACCATTAGGTTAGGTACGTACAGTTTTATTAGGTAATGTCTGAAGCTAGTAGCCACAGCGCAGAAAAAATTAAATATAGATTTTTATTATCATCTTTTTTCTACAATATGTACCTATGAAAAAGTATTATTTCATACTAGCTGCGCCCCGCGGCTTCGCACGTGTTGTTCCAATGGAAACATTAAAATGTGATTTTCGTCCCACGGGAACTGATTTATGGGATAAAAAGTAGACGATGTTTGATTTCAGGATTAGAGTTACCTGTATACAAAATTTCAGCCAGATCCGTCCAGTAGTTTTGGCGTGAAGAAGTAACAAACATCCATCCATCTATCCATCCATACATCCATACAAACTTTCGCCTTTATAATATTAGTGTGATTTTCTTTATTTTTGCTTGCATGTACATTCGTTCTTAGGTCTAAGTGAATGGTTAGTTAAGTTGTCACTGAGACACAACCTGCACCCTGGAAGGTCACTGCAAAACTGAGTTCGACTTATATTTAACACAAGGTCAACTAAAATTTTAAATAAACTTACTTAAAACAATAGAATAATCATGCAATAAAATAAGTAGAGTTTCATGCAACTCACATACATTTGCAAATATACTTATTATACAGTATAAGTATATTTGCAAATGTATGTGAGTTGCATGAAACTCTACTTATTTTATTGCATGATTATTCTATTGTTTTAAGTGCTAATTGTTTAACTGCTTCGTGTCCATCCAAACGGTTGTCTAAGGTTGTCTAGAAGAGATTACTTTTAGCGATAAGGCCACCTACTGTACATTTCTGTTATCTCTCTTGTTCTGTATTTTTTTGGTGTGCAATAACGTGTATTGTATTGTAAATTTGAGTGTAGTGTAGGTACTCCTATCTTATCTTAATGATTTAAGTGGGTGTGGGCTAGCTGCAGTGCAGCGTACTTAATAATGCAAGTCTGTAATTCTGTATTCGATTGTACTCTTATCGATGTAAAAAGTTGAGTGTCTGTCTCTACTTGTTTTTATGAATCACATTTTTTTTTTTGTATGTGCGACGCTGTTTTGTATTGTTAATCGTACAGTGACGTTTATCGATATTGAAATCTGATAAATAGATATAATAAATAAGTAAAAAGAATAATGCATGACAATCCTACTAACATCATCTAGCCCCAAACTAAGCAGAGATTGAGTTATGGGTACAAGATAACTTTTAGAGGTACTAAATACAATATACACTACATAGATAGGTTTTTTTATATACATAGAAAACAACCAGAACACTCTGAACAAATATCTGCAGATCGTATAATCATTTGCCCAAGTCGGGAATCGAACCCACAATCTCCTGCGTCGCAGACGGTGCGCAGCCGAAGTCGTCAAGGTTAATAGGGTAACTTTGGGTTCTAGGTTCAATATTTCGTAATTACCTACTTTACTTTTTGTTTTAAAATATTTTCATACTTTGTATAGAACAACAGCCTGGCTCTGTAATTTTAATTTTACGGAAAGATTCGAGTTTAAAAAGATTTTTATAGTAAGTAATAGAAAAAAAATAAACGGCTAATAAAACAATTTATTTTTGTAGAAATTCACTTCAAACACAATACGACATTACAATAATGGGCTACGGCGTAGCATATTGCTACGGTGGTCTACAAGCGTAGACACAGCGTAGACCCTTCTACGAATTTCGAGTCTACGAAAAAGAAATAGGAAAATGTGTGCAAAACATCCATTATAAAACTTTTAAATCCATCATGGTTATTAATACTTAAGTTATTTACAACGGGATATTTAACATGATTTTTGATGATTTTCTTTAAAACATCCATGTATCAAAAAAATCAACTATCGAGAAAATCTTTACCAATCATGTTTTTATAAAACGCGATTCAAGATAAAAGATCGATATAACATTTCCCTCAATATGAAGGTGGCTGCTTCACAGATTCTGAGATAAATAACTTTTTTTTTTTATTTCGAATAGTAGCCCACGATGCTAAATGGGGATTTACTCGGGCGTCATAGAGACCTATTAGGTAGGTTGCAAAGCTTAGATGAAAAAATATTATGTATAATATATACCTTTTCATCGGTGGGGGAAGCGGCTATAGATTTATAAATATGTAAAAAATACTGTTGCATGGACATATTCGAGCGCGTCAGATATTGATAGCATCAATGTCCTACGTATTTTTAATAATGTTCGTATGTTAATCTGATCATTTGCATGCTGCGGTTGTAAGTAAGGGTTAAAAATGAAAAAAAAAATTAATCAATAGCGTCAGGTTTTCTAAGGGGGTGTTAAGTACACCAAAAAAAATGCTCTCATTCAATGATCTGACGATTTCGATCTGACACAAACTCGCGGCCATTATTATAATGTCCAAAAAAAATTCGCCATTTTGAAATACTCAAGCGCGTCAGATTAAGATATATGTTGTTCATCTTTATGTTCTAGACGTGCTGTCTCATAATCTGACGATTATCTAAAAGGATTCGCATAATCTGATAAAAAAAAAAAAACAATTTTTTAAATCATTGAACTTAATTAATTGAGAAGCTCAGGAAATAGCATGCACATAAATAAGTGTACGTTTTTTGAGTAGAGTACTTGTATTTTTAAGAAGAAAAAGTGAGAGAGGAGTAGAAACGCGGAGAGGGAAATAAAGGTATCACCCAGCTGCAGCATTAAACTTTATCGACGATTTTTTATTATTTCGGCTTGCGGAAATCGTCAGATTATATATTTTTCGTTATCCTTGATTTATTTCCTTCAAAATAAAAAAAAATTTGGCTACGCTCGAAAATGTCGAGATGACGTTTTTTTTTACAACTTTGCTGCCCTTTCCTTTCTTTACGTCACTCTCAAATTGTCAGATTAGTGGAATATACACTTTTTAGCATGTAATTAACTCACCCTACCTTAATCTGACGCGCTCGAGAATTTCTAATGATCAATTTTTTTCACTAATCTGATCCTTTATCCTTCACGGGCAGCCTTATATATGGAGCTCATATTTGGTGGAGGTTACGGATACAAGGTATCGCCCTGTATATTAATCTGCCGCGCTTTAGTATATCCCGAAATCCCCGCTTGGGCTCCCCTACTAGAAGTACAAAATTGTCAAAATTGCTTATGGCACACTCTTAATTTTGAGGCTGTAGAGGCTGGTGCTCTAGACCAGGCTATATTGCATCTATACCGTATCCATCCAGCAGGGAGCATGTTAGGAAATAAACCACGATACAAATAACAAAAACTCACTTGCTTGGCGTCGAGTTTCAGATATAATGTAAGCAATTTTTATTGAAGAGAGGATCTAAAATCGACAAGTAATGTAAATTACGTATAAAAGGACGCGCCAACAAAGTGAATTTTAGGTTAAGTATGGGCGGTTTGTATACGTTTATGCCTCATTCAAAATGGACACGGTATAGGTAGATAATTCATTTACAGATAAAATCACTGTCCATCTAGTGATCCTATTCAGCTAAACTAATCGCTTCGCTATGACAAATTGGTATCGTCACAGAATGACACATTTTAACATACTACCTATGATGAAAATAATCGGATATGGTTTTTTTCCTATATGATAATATTTTATATACCTTACCTTGTTTATTTTTATGCAAACACTACTAAAAAAATTTGGTGCGATGGAATCAATGTAGGAAAATTAAAATTATAAAAACTATGAGATTTGGAGCGCGGTGGAACTATCCAAAGAAACTACAGTTGTATGTAGGGACGAGCGTTCAAACTGAAACCATTCTATCAATCTATCCGTGAAAATAACACTATTTAGTGTTTCTTTCATCTAAGGATTCTACCCCCCGGTTTCTCGAACGCTCGTCACATTGAATGGATAGTCAACGGCTTGTTATATACGCACTGCGGAATCTGACAGCGTGAATTTTAATCTCGCGGAATATAACCTGCGTGCTTAACGTAACTTACACGTACGACGAATAAAATTCCTTGCTATTTTAGCTACCTACAACTTTATAGTGCTCCAAACATTCATATGTTTCCGCTCGTGAACTTCCATTAAATTACAGAATTCTGCAAAAAAAACCACGCGAGTAATAAAAGCAGTGCGTGTACAGCCTGACAAATTGTCAACAATTTGTCAAAATAAGGGGGTGACCGTACGATTGTCATAGTAACCCCGTGAGAATAGATTATCTTATAGACCTGGTATGGCCAATGGTGGATCGCAGTTATTAGTCCAGTCGATCGTGACAAGGCAAAAAACGTTTGAGTACCTAGGTTTAATGTAGGTAGGTCTCTAACTACATATCAGAGAGTAGGATAGACAGCGCAACGTCATCATCACCAACTACTGTGCGGATCGCATCATCTTTGTGTCAGAGCCAGAGTCAGAGTCAAATCGTTTACTTCTTTAGACTTACAATATAAGCACTTATACAATTCATTTTTTACTATATTAACAGCTGGATAAATAGTATTTAATATCAAATAAACGACGCACATCATCCGGCCTGAAACAGCGTTAAATCGCGAGGAGTGGAAGGAGAAAAGAGAGGCTTTTGCCCAGCAGTGGGACATAACGGCTAATAAAAAAAAACAAATAGGAAACAAGGTGCAGTCGAGTCTAATTCACTTCAAATTTTTGTCCACTAGCGGAAGAAGTGAAAAAGAAACCACTAGAAAGTTAATCGCTTATCAACGAATAGGTACAACTTTTGCATATCTATGTAAGTCTAAAGAGTAGATGTCGTTTTTCAATCGCCGCCGCCGTTCCATTACGTTATTTAATTTTCACTGCGGACCCACGATACCCCTGGTGGTAACGTGGGTCTTTTAAAATCAAACGATACCCCCAACAAATAGTGTTGCGACACTTTTAATTTTAAGCTCTCCGTACGCGATGGACAATACACGGGGGCTGCGGGGTGGGGCGCGTGTCACCTGTCAATCCGTCCGTTGTTCTGTTTGTCCTATAATATAGACCATGCTGGAAACATACGATTTCAATAAACTTATAGCAGGGCCTTGCTGCCAGCGTCTAGGGGATACTTCCGACTGATATTGACGACTTTTGTGGCGCGGTGGGCGAAGGGGTGCCTGCGACGCAGGAGGTTGCGGGCTCGATTCTCGCCTCGGGACAAATTTATGTACGATCTGCAGAAATTTGTTCAGGGCGTTCTGGATGTTTTTCTATGTATAATAAAAAATATCTATCTATGTAGTGTATTGTATTATGTTTATTAGTTATCTATTACCCATAACACAAGCTCTGCTTAGCTTGGGGCTAGATAATGCTGTGTGAATTGTCCAGCATTATTTATTTATTTATTTATTATTTATTATATTGATAAGGTTCAGTTGAGCTACCTCTAGCAACTGTCAGCATTGAGCTGACAATGTCAGCTCAATGCTAACTGCTAACAATAAAAACAATTTAGGACTCAGTGAGTCCTAAATTGTTTTTATTGTTGAATTGTTATTTTCTTTGTTAAAAAACTTAGACCATTTATAATATTCTCAACCAACATACCAACAATCTAAGGCCTTGTCCTCACGAACAAGAACATCCTGAATGTCATGAAAGGCGAGTGTACACTAGCGAACAACGTTATGAACACGTACTTGGCACGAAAACCGATGTAGTTACAAAATGTAGCGGTTTCACAGAACATGGCTTAAATTGACCGAAGGAATAGAATACGACGACCTCTGTGGCGCGGTGGACGAAGGTCCGCCTGCGACGCAGGAGGTTGCGGGTTCGATTCCCGCCTCGGGACAAATATTTGTACGATCTGCAGGTATTTGTTCAGGGCGTTCTGGATGTTTTCTCTATATAATAAAAAAATATCTATCTATGTAGTGTATTGTATTATGTATATCAGTTATCTAGTACCCATAACACAAGCTCTGCTTAGCTTGGGGCTAGATAATGCTTTGTGTTTAGTCCAGCATTATTTATTTATTTATTATTATTAATATGGTGGGCGAAATCTTATCAGGAAACTATGAAATCAAAAATCAAGTAATGTTTATTTCTTTCTTTCGGCCTAAAAATAAGCACATACCTATGGTTTATCCATTTTGAATGAAGCAAAGTAAACAAAGTGCGACACAAATAACAAAATCTCACTTGCTTAGCGTCGAGTTTCACATAAGCAATTTTTATTGAAGGGAGGATCTAAAATCGACAAGTAATGTAAATTACGTATAAAAGGACGCGCCAACAAAGTGAATTTTAGGTTAAGTATGGGCGGTTTGTTTACGTTTATGCTCCATTCAAAATGGATACGATATAGATAAGTAACTAAACTACATTATCAGATCACATTTTCTTTTTATTTATCCTTTTTCGTCCCTTAACGTTAACCTCAACAGCCTGTGTGGATTTGTCAACTGGTAAGGAATATCCACTAAGTTTATTATTATAAATAATAAATAAATAATGCTGGACAGTTCACACAGCATTATCTAGCCCCAAGCTAAGCAGAGCTTGTGTTATGGGTACTAGATAATTAATATACATAATACAATACACTACATAGATAGATATTTTTTATTATACATAGAAAACATCCAGAACGCCCTGAACAAATATCTGCAGATCGTACAAATATTTGTCCCGAGGCGGGAATCGAACCCGCAACCTCCTGCGTCGCAGGAGGACCTTCGCCCACCGCGCCACAGTGGTCGTCAGAGATTATTGTGTGGTGCTGGCTTAGTAGCTGTGTGGTGCTGGTTAGAATATGCACCACCCCAACTCTTCTTGCGAGTGACGTGACGTAAGAGGCGACTAAGGGATATACAGCCAGCGCCCCCTTTAGAGCAATTATACCACCAAACTGCGATCCCCAACCCAGCGTGGGGATTAAAGGCATTACCCTCCATGAGATTAACGCCAATGCGATTATCAGGGGGAGGTCTGCGTCCAGCTGGACCAATACAGGCTGTTGAGGATGAAGGGATATCCACCGGGGGGCATACAGGACAATAGTACCTACCACCTAACTGCGATGCCCAATCCGCCAATAACGAGCTTACCAGGGAGGCCTGCGTCCAGCAGTGGACCAATATAGACAGTTGAGGAGGAGGGAGAGTAGATACTCACTCATACTCATTTATTCATAAACTAGCTGCGCCCCGCGGCTTCGCACGCGTTGTTCCTATGAAAACGTTTAAAGGTGATTTTTATCCCACGGGAACAGATTTACGGGATAAAAAGTAGCCTATGTTTTATTCCAGTATTAGAGTTACCTGTATGCAAAATTTCAGCTAGATCCGTTCAGTAGTTTTGGCGTGAAGAGGTAACAAATATACATCACAAAAATTGAAGTGAATTAAAGTCAATTGCACCTTATTTCTTGTTTGATAGTAATAACTATTTATCAAGCTGTTTATATAGTTAGTATATAGTAAATATAGTAAGTTTAGTAGCTGTGTGGTGCTGGCTTAGAATTTGTACCAACCCAATTCTTCCCGTGGGTGTCGTAAGAGGTGACTAAGGGATATCCACCAGGGGACGGGCATCAGCGCCCCCTGCAGAACAAATCTTTCACCAAACTGCGATCCCCAACCCGCATGCCCAGCGTGGGGATTATGGGCAATACCCCCCATGATGTAAACGCCAATAGGCGTTTATCAGGGGAGGCCTGCGTCCAGCTGTGGACCGATTCAGGTTGTTGAGGTTGAGGTTGAGGTTATATGTATAGTAAAGAAAAAGTACTTATTTTGTAAGTCTAAAGAAATAAACGATTTGACTTTGACTTTCATCCATACATCCATACAAACTTTCGCATTTATAATATTAGTGTGATAATATGACACGTCATTAATTAATTTATTATGATTAATTAAGTACAATGTCGATAATGATAGGTAGGTAAGCATCCTAGTGTTTGGCCACCTAGAACGCCCTTACTTAAACTATAGCCCTTTGAAGCAGTGAAATGGCAAAAACGTGTCTTTAACCCACCTACCCAATGAATCCAGAATTGCCCACTGACTAGGTTAAACAATGTAGGTACCTTACATTATCCATAAAATAGTTTGCTTTCAAAGTGATTCCAAGGTAAGGTACAACTTATAATATAGAGTTAGATTAAGCGTTTACTCCAAGTTATAGGTAGGTAATAAGTGTGCTTATGGTTTATCCATCCAGCATGGAGCATGTTAGTAAATAAACCACGATACAAATAACAAAAACTCACTTGCTTGGCGTCGAGTTTCAGATATAATTGTAAGCAATTTTTATTGAAGGGAGGATCTAAAATCGACTAGTAATGTAAATTACGTATAAAAGACGCGCCAACAAAGTGAATTTTAGGTTAAGTATGGGCGGTTTGTATACGTTTATGCCTCATTCAAAATGGACACGGTTTAGGTACCTACATAGCTTATTTACTTGTCCATATTAGAAGTTACAATTTTCGCGTTTCGCAATAGGAATGAACTAAGCTTTAGACTTTTAAATTTTCCTGGGCAAAACCGGAACTGGACCTAAGAGGCCGAAAGGGTTAATGCTAAGCATTTGGTACGTCCTACCTATACCTAAACGTAAACGATTTTTTTCTCCGACTTACCTTATTCGCACATCAAAAAATCTTCATCAATAATCTCTTAAATACCGGGAAGAGTTGGAATGTAAAGAACCTAAAGGCCTGATTTAAAAAAACTATATCTAGGCATAAACACCGATTAACTATGTGTATGATAATAATAATTTATAGATAGTGGTTTTGTCTAGGCACCATGTTAGAACGCGCCGATAGATGCTAACCTGACACAAATAACAGCAATGACGTGGAAATGAGCCAAGCAAGAATAATACGACGTGGCTATGGAGACTATGGAGGTAGGTACCTACCTACATCCATAGACTTTAGTCTCCAAAAGGGAAGATAGGTTACGTTCTCCCAGCGCTTACAAAAAAATTGGCATGTGTTACAACTACACGCAAAGACATACGCTCCCAGTTATATTTCCAGTCCTGTGCAATAGAGAACAAAGACGGAAAGACGTACCTAAGACCGAAGTGAGACCGAGACAACAATATTTCTCGCTAGTACGACCGCACATGCCACCGGTTAGACGGTGACTGAGGTGGGAGCACACAATTTTACACAGTTTGAGGTTGCCACTTTCGAGAAACCAGTACCTCATCTCCCTATAGATGTACCTATTAGTCTTGCATAAGCTTAGCTCATTTCCTATTTTTGGTGTTCATTATTGGAGATTTGAGTAATTTTGGATTTTTGTTTACCTTGTAATTTCAATCGTGTAGCTTTTCTTACGAAAGCCATACCTTACCCAATAATAATACATGTAGTTTAAACTAAAACCTGTTTTTATATCGTCGTTTAAAAAAAGGTATTTGAAATCAAGTTGCCCATATGCCTTAAAAGTGTCATTAACTGGTTCCATCACCCTAATAGCCTCATAAAGTTTGATTGACCTGCGTAAGTAGTCAATGTAGTCATACGTAAGGAAACGTCATTATCAGTAGAAGGCGCGGGACCTTAAAATCGAGTTCGTCGCTGAAGCTATCCAAAAATATGCAGAAGCTCATCAATATGCTTCATCATCATGTCAACGACGAGGCCATCCAGCTCCTTGACAATACAGACCTAGTGAGAAGGCTCAAAAGGAAAAAACCCTTTGAGTTAGTGTAGTGTAGTAAATTTATACTAGTGAAATGAAGTGCAACAAACTAAAGAACACAAGAACAAGTGTAGAACACAAGTAAAGTGTCTTCCCATAAATCTTATACATATATAGAGACAATAAGAAAGGTGTTAATGAACACGTTCTTAGATTCTATGCTGCTAGCATTTAGGTTTATTTCAAATTACTCATTAGCCCACGTTGTGGCTAGATTGTAATCATACTAGGGCTTATTCTTTAGAAGTAACTAATCAATGTGCACTGGGTATAAAAAAAAAGTAGAAGGCGCGGCAATCCGATCGCCGCCGTCCACGCAAATTCAAATTGAATCATCAACGGGATTTGCCCACTAAGCCGGCCGGGTTTGCCCCAATTTGCGTATTTCAGCCCAGCTCGTATCGTGTCGCACTTCTTAGGGTTAATCGGGTCTAAGACGGAATAAATGAAAATGGTATTGGAATCAAGGGTTCAGGATTGGATTGATAACACGGTTGAACCCACGTAATATATTTCTATTCCGTGGTTGTTCCTATTGTCGCACTTTGGAGAAAATACACTTGTAATGAGACTCCTTACTCGTCTTTGTTAGTTTACTTACACTTACACTTGCGTTCACTTCTTTGTAGCCGAAGGGAGGAGCCCTCGTGTCTCTATACAAGTTATTCTAACTTAGCGAGAGCGAGGAGTCATTTTCTTTGACATAGTAGGTTAATATTAAGCATGTTTGTACTAGACAGTAATCATTTGAAAAATTGTAAACCTATCCGTAAATAAATATTTTTATTATTTATTATTATTATTAATGAGAGCAAAAATATAGACTCTGGTGAAAGAGAAGTGCATTCCCTGACTTGCATACAATAAAAAAATTCAAAAAGTAGTAATGGACTAATTCTAATAATTTTAGCGTTAACATATTTTTGATTTTGATTCCGCCGATATAAAAAAAAATATCAGCTGAAGCGGCTGTGGCAATATTACCTAGGTACTATTTGTTGCACACGTTGTTGCACAGAAAGTAAGTTTTCTCAATACAGGCGATGTGGCGGCTGCGTAACTAGCGGCCCACCAGGTTTCGCGGTAAGCGAGGACTGTGGATTTTTTTACTATTTTAAGCATTGATTAATTAAAAAGGGAAGATAGGTTTTGTTCTCCTAGCGCTTACTCAAAAATTGGCATGTGTTACAACCTTACAACTACACGCAAACACATACGCTCACAGTTACTTTTCCAGTCCTGTGCAATACAAAGAAAAACAAAGACGGAAAGTCGTATCTGAGACCGGAGTGAGACCGAGACAACAACATTTCACGCGAATCACCGTGCAGCCGCCGCCGGTCCGACGGTGACTGAGGTGGGAGCACACAATTTAACACAATATGAGGTTGCCATTTTCGAGAAACTAGTACCTCATCTTCCCTTTTTAATTAATCAATGATTATAGCCTATGTTACTCGGGGAAGTCGGGGATAATGTAGAATTCTAATGTTGAAATGAAAATAATGGTTTTTCATCGCTCCAGCCCATTGAATAACTACCACTACAGCTCACTGGTCCAACCAGTAGGTATCTATGGATGAAGTTTATTTGTTACAAACATGTGAAAATACATTTTTTTAAACTTTGGTACCACCTACCTTGGGTATTTTTTGGAGACGTAGACGTGACAGGAACGGCGGCGGGGTGGCGGCGATAACGGCGATGGCGGCGGCGATGGCGGCGGCGGCGGCGGCGGTGGTGGCTTGCTGACAATGACGAATAATGAATCCTGCGGGTTTTTCTTATTCTTCGAAGATAAGATTCATTCGTGGTCTTTATGTTCATTTCACTTTCACACACAACACAGATACTCACACGTTTCACCTACTCGCGCACTCAACCGTTTATTTTAGGCTCTTTTTAAAGAAGAACGAACAAGTCCTGTCAGATTAGTTTAGTCTTGTTTTGGCAACATCTGATGATAGACACCAATGCGTAACTAAAAATAAGTGGATATTCATAACTACCTAAAATTATTTTTTAAGGTAGGTACCTAACTAATATCGAGGACGTAGAATAAGGAGTATCTACTTAAAATTAGGTATAATAATTCGAATAATTTGTCGAAATATATTTACCTACCAACCTAAAATAGGAAGTTGACAGCTAAATGCTAAGAGGTAGGGTCATTGCGCCTGTTTGCGTCCAATTAGCGGAGTTGTCAGATTCAGATATTGAAAAATAAATATTTTTGTGAGCTATTTACCTACCAACCTAAAATAGGATGTGTGTGCTACTCCCCAGCAAGGCCACTGGGGAAAGATGTACTTACAATTAATTGTATACAATTGTACACTATTTAAGAAAAATTGTACAGCCTTTGTTTCCCGAGAATCATTAATTTCAAATGGCTTTGCCAGGGAGTATGCTCTCCAGCAAAGCCACCTTGAAATCACAGTTATTCTAACCCTAATTGGCTCGGTTACTAAACTAAAATGTCTACAATTAATTGTATATTGTTATTAAATCTACAGTTTACGCTAAACTTAGGTGTTTAGGTGATATATTCATAATTTAATTTATTGTATGGCGGCCGCAGTAAATTTCACGAAATCTAGGTAGGCCGTGGCTTCGCGCGGGATAGGTATAAAAAGAAGGCTTTATCTAAAATATTTTTATATTTTTAGTGTACAATTGTATACAATTAATTGTACATCTTTCCCTCCATTTATTTTTCCTATAGAGCGAGTGGCCTTGCTGGGGAGTAGGTATCACATAAAATAGGAAGTTGACAGCTAAATGCTAAGAGGTAGGTAGGCACTTAGGTATATGCTACAGACTAAGGTTTATCTCTTTGGTAATGGTTTATCCATAATAGAACATTGGTTGGTACCCAAAGGATGAAAGTAACTTATTACATCACGCTGTATTTGAGTGGATGTATTGCGTCAAAACAGACGCAGAAGCCATCTCATCTAGTTGAGGGGCCAATGAAACAAGATAGGATCATAGGTCGAGCAAAAGGCGAAGAAATCGAATTAGAAACCGTTTTAATACCATGTAACATTGATTTAAAAAGGGAAGATAGGTTACGTTCTCCCATCGCTTACTCAAAAATTGGCATGTGTTACAACTACACGCAAACACATACGCTCACAGTTATATTTCCAGTCCTGTGCAATACAAAGAAGAACAAAGACGGAAAGACGTATCTAGGACCGAATTGAGACCGAGACAACAATATTTCACGCGAATCACGACCGCCCGTGCCGCCGGTCAGACGGTGACTGATGTGGGAGAACACAATTTTACACAATTTGAGGTTGCCACTTGCGAGCAACCAGTACCTTATCTTCGTTTTTAATAAATCAATGCCATGTAACTGTGAAAATATCTCTCGAGATAGGTATAAGGATTAGTCCAGATTAGTCCGACAAATAACGTGCCCACTAACAGTTTGAGGGCATTACCATAATCTGTTATCGCCGGGCCCGCACTTTAAATGTTAATGAAGGGGTCTTTTTAACTCCCGGATTGGCAAAGAGTTATGGGCGTGCGAAAGAGTTGATAGAGGATTATTGTAGCTTTTACGAGTGTTCTAGCTAGATTATTATAATGTTAGATGGTAGATATTTGTGTCTGTTTACATATCGCCAAAACTAAACTAACTTGACAGTGACTTTGACGACCTCTGTGGCGCGGTGGGCGAAGGTCCGCCTGCGACGCAGGTGGTTGCGGGTTCGATTCCCGCCTCGGGACAAATATTTGTACGATCTGCAGATACATATTTGTTCAGGGCGTTCTGGATGTTTTCTATGTATAATAAAAAATATCTATCTATGTAGTGTATTGTATTATGTATATCAGTTATCTAGTACCCATAACACAAGCTCTGCTTAGCTTGGGGGCTAGATAATGCTGTGTGGATTGTCCAGCATTTTTTTTTTTTTTTTTAGGACTAAAAATGTCGCTGTCCCTATCATAACGATGAAAATAATAAGGATGGCATAAATTTTTGTACTGTCGAATTAGTTTAGTTGAGTTTTGGCGATATCTGAATAGACACCATTGTTGGCTACGGTTATCCGGGTTTACATTTACCTGTAACATCACCTGCGTGGTGCTGGCTTAGAATTTGCACCACCCCATCTCTTCCCATGGACGTAAGAGGCGACTAAGGGATATCCAACGGGGACGGGCAGCAGCGCCCCCTGCAGAACAATTCTACCACCGAACTGCGATCGCCGACCCGCATGCCCAGCGTGAGGATTATGGGCATTACCCCCCATTAGATAAACGTCAACAAGGTGCTTATCAGGGGGAGTCCTGCGTCCAGCAGTGGACCAATACAGGCTGTTGATGTGAGGTGAGGAGGTTACTTAAATCATCATTAATCTATATTAGTCCACAGCTGGACATAGGCCCGGGAGAAATCGCTCTCAGCGATAAAGCCGCCTTTTGTACTATACATATTTATTTATTATTTAGATATAAGACTGTCTTGTATACTGATTATTATTAGTACAATAGTGTTAATTCATTCAATTAATTTATTCATAGGCATCCCCTAATGAGCGCCATAGCGCCCTGTCTTCAGCTTGACGCATCCAGCATCTGCCTGCAGTCTTTCGCAGATCGTCATCCCACCTGGCCGGAAGGCATCCCATACTACGTTTGCCGAGTCGCGGTCTCCCGTGATGTTCTAGAGAACAAAGCTTTAGATTTCAAGTAAAGACGACCTCGGTGGCGCGGTGAACGAAGGTCCGCCTGCGACGTAGGAGGTTGCGGGTTCGATTCCCGCCTCGGGACAAATGTGTGTACGATCTGCAGATATTTGTCCAGGGCGTTCTGGATGTTTTCTATGTATAATAAAAAATATCTATCTATGTAGTATATTGTATTATGTATACCTATTAGTGCTTGCATTCGAATATTCGAATATTCGAATATTAAATCATTTCGAATATTCGAATACTGAAATTGCAGTATTCGAATATTCGATTTAAATAAAAATTCAAAATTCTGATGTGGATAAAAGGCCACTTAAAAGTTCGCGCGGTTAGTCCATACAAGACAATACGAGTTTACGTTGTTCAGGTAAAAGTTAAGGGGTTTGGAACACGGTTCGGAAACACTCGGGAGTAATCGGGAGAGCCGCGCGCGACTGCATAGTGCGTTCGCATATTTGACGATACTCTTCTGTCTATCCGTCTCTGTTGCTCACGTGAATGTCCTTGTGTTAACGCAGAATTGTGTTCAGTTGTGTATTGCACGCGGTCGTGGTGGTTATCTTTATTGTACGAAGTAACGCGAACCCAGAACAGGCCCGGTTTCGCGGAGGATATGGCACCATAGACCACATACACACAGTGAGGCAGATTATTCAAAAGTCCGAAGAGTATAATAAGCCCCTGTGTCTGGCCTTTGTGGACTATAAGAAGGCCTTTGACTCTGTCGAAACCTGGGCTGTTCTGAAATCCTTACAGCCATGCCAAGTAGACTTTCGTTATATCGAGGTGCCGAGATGTGTTTACGACGCCGCCACCACGAGTGTCCAAGTACAGGACCAGCAGTCCAAACCCATCCAACTGCGCAGAGGAGTGAGGAGGTGGATGTTATATCCCCGAAATTGTTCACGAGCGCATTGGAATATATGTTTAAGATGCTAGACTAGAAAGCCCTTGCCTTTCATTAGCATAAACGGCGATTACATCTCACACCTCCGATTCACTGATGACGTAGACTTAGTGACGGAGTCGCTGGAGGAGCTGAACCGGATGCTGGACGGCCTAGCTTCAGCCTCGCGACGCATCGGTCTGAATTTGGATAAAACAAAGTCATGATCAATGGCCTCATTGATCCGCGGCCGGTCGTCGTATATGGACACCCTCTCGAAATTGTTTCCGAGTACACTTACTTTGGGCAAATTCTGCAGCTAAGAAAAAACAATTTTGGGAAGCAGGCCAAGAGGAGGATCCAGCTAGGCTGGGCAGCGTTTGGAAAACTACGTCGAGTCTTCTCGTCATCCATACCGCAATGCTTGAAAACCAAAGTTTTCAATCAGTGCATCCTACCCGTCATGACCTACGGAGCTGACACCCACGATAGGGTTGATTCACCAGTTCAAAGTCGCTCAGCAAGCTATGGAAAGAGCTATACTCGAAGTCTCTCTGCAGGATAGGATTCGTAACGAACACATCCGACAGAGAACCAAAGTTTTCGACATAGCTCAGAGAATTAGCGAGTTGAAGTGGCAGTGGCCCAGCCATATCTCGCGCAGAACCGACAACCGATGGGGTAAACGAGTTCTAGAGTGGAGACCACGACCCAGCAAACGTAGTGTAGGGCGCCCTCCGGCTAGGTTGGATGAATATCTGCGAAAAACTCCAGGCAGATACTGGATGCGTCAAGCTGAAGACAGGACAGGGTGCTATGACGGTCATTAGGGGAGACCTATGTCTAGCAGTGGACTAATTAGGCTGATAATGATGATGATAATGGTACAAATAAGATAAAGTTAGAGAGGAGTAATTGCTAATTTTATAATTTTTGGTTTAAAAGACCTTTATATGTTTTTGTACTTTAGTAAATACTAACGCGCTATCGTTACTTAACGTGATTATTTACTTGTTATTGTGTTAAATTTTATTAAAATACCCTAGATTTGGAAGACTGTTTTAAAATTTTTTGGTTGATTGTGCGTGAAAATCGCCAATGTCTTGTCGTTACAGCGACACACATTTGACATTTAAAATTGTTCGTGGAAATAATATTTATTACAATAAAAGAATATGATTTTAATAAAAAAATAGTTTTTTTCTATATAATATTCTATTATTCGAATAATATTCGAATATTCGAATAGTGGCCGGAAAATATTCGAATATTCGAATATCAAAAATTTTCGAATATTTGCAAGCCCTATCAGTTATCTAGTACCCATAACACAAGCTCTGCTTAGCTTGGGGCTAGATAATGCTGTGTGAGTTGTCCAACATTATTTATTTTATTATTTAAAGAAGGTACTTAATTAGAGGGTCGTCATAGGTCACGGTTGCGACCGTTGATTGAAAGAAACATTTGCTAATAAGTATACTAATTCATTAAAGTGAATTGAAGTGAATTAAAGTCAATTGCACCTTATTTCTTGTTGATAGTAATAACTATTTATCAAGCTGTTTATATAGTAAAAATTTGACTTGTCTCAGTACTTATTTTGTAAGTCTAAAGAAATAAACGATTTGACTTTGACTTTGACTTTTGACTATAAATATAATAACAACATACAAACAGCAACAAAACAACAAAATTATATCAGTTGACTATTCAGATCTTATTGATTATAATTTTCGATATACTTGAATACGCCTAAAATGTTAATTTTACTTATGTTATTCACTTTTACATTTTTACAAATTGTATTGCTTTTTTATTTATATTTTACTTTTTATCGCTGTGCTGTGATTGGTCTAATCATCTTTCACCTCTCCCGGTGCGCCAATAAGGAACCACCTTGTTCGCGCGCGAACCGCCATGTTGCGGACGAGTCGCTTTTTGTCGTCAAGAGATGGCGCTAAATCGAATAACACATCCTGTTTGTAAGGCAAAAGGAGGGTAGTTCGATATGTGTTGGCGATCTCGTAGAGGCACTGTAAGCTTTTTATTCTGACATCCTGAAAATAATAAAAATCATACTATCACACTAATACATATAATATATAATATCATCACACTAATATTATAAAGGCGAAAGTTTGGATGGATGTATAGATGGATGGATGGATGTTTGTTACTTCTTCACGCCAAAACTACTGGACGGATCTGGCTGAAATTTTGCATACAGATAATTCTAATCCTGGAATCAAACATAGGATACTTTTTATCCCATAAATTAGTTCCCGTGGGATGAAAATCATCATTTAATGTTTCCATGGGAACAACGCGTGCGAAGCCGCGGGGCGCAGCTAGTAATATATAATCATCACAGATGGATGGATGTTTGTTACCTCTTCACGCCAAAACTACTGAACGGATCGGGCTTAAATTTTGCATACAGGTAATTCTAATCCTGGAATCAAACATAGGCTACTTTTAATCTCAGAAATCAGTTCCCGTGGGATAAAAATCATCTTTAAACGTTTCCATAGGAACAACGCATGCGAAGCAGCGGGCGCAGCTAGTTGTTAATAAAATAATTAAGGCAAGAAGACTTTTAGGTGAGCGGTGAACGGTGAACGCATATTCCTGCGGCAGAACGCCAATTATCCATCATAAAAGTTATAAAATGAGTGACTTACCATAGATTTTACGTATTTGGAGAGCGTGACTAGGCGCGGTAATATAGTCTGTAGGCTATCAGCTACAGAGGGTAGTTTCGCTTGCACAAACGTACATAGCACGTCGATCATTACAATTAGTAAGTCTTTGTTGTCGAAATGTAACGAATCTACTACTAGTGGAAATATCTGAAAAAAAAGTCATTTTGTTAATTTGTATAGGTGCACGCTATTCCAGTTCATGACGGATTTAAATCTATCTCAAAATAAGCAATGAGAAATAAATAAGACACGCGTACACACACCCTTACACAAAAAGTACCAAATATTTCGACCTAACTGAGAAGAGGGCATTGTAGCGTGCGTTTTATCGTCTATTCTAGAAATAGACGTAAAATAGAGCGTAGAACAGTGATTTTTATTTTTACGTCTTACATTTATTAAATACCACACTCAATTTGTCAGAAACAGATAAACTTATTTTTCTTACTCCAGCCAAATTCGATGTGAAACGATTATAAACAAACCACCCGTACCAGAAATTTACTATGTTGCACGAACTGCAACGAAATTTTCAGTCTTGACTTCTTTTTAGACAAAATTTTCATTAATGACATCAAGTTTCAGATAAGATGTTTTTTATTAGGGCGGAGGTAGACTTTAATCTAGTGAGTGAGACTAATCGACATTTCAAAAACCAACCTTAGTAACTTCATTACAAAGCACACTCTTCGGCGCCTTTGTAAGCACATACGCCCAGCTAAGTAAATAAGCCTCTTTAGTCTCCAGTGAAACAACTCCAATCTTCTCAGTGAGTTCTGTGAAAGATACAAACATCCTCTGCTTGTATAGAAGACTGATTCTGCAATGCTGCCTTGCTGTTAGATGGTCGGTTGAGTCTGACATTATTAGGTGGATAGCTTCGGCGCCTAGGCTGCAGTAGTCTTTATCAGTTAGTGTTGTTACTATCTGAAAATAACAATGAATTGATTTGAATTGATTGATACACAACGGGATCCTAAGGGCGTGATCACTTTGGATCCTGATTTGTTCGTACTTAGTGTGCAATAACGCCGCTACGAGATGGATTTCGAGCGGGATGACAAGATATGGTTTTCTCGCGAGTGAGAAGTACAGAGGAAACGTGCACAGAATTTTCTATGCGCCAAAACAGTTTTTACCTATATAGTATCCATTTTGAATGGAGCATAAACGTAAACAAACCGCCCATACTTAACCTAAAATTCACTTTGTTGGCGCGTCCTTTTATACGTAATTTACATTAATTATCGATTTTAGATCCTCCCTTCAATAAAAATTGCTTACAATTATATCTGAAACTCGACGCCAAGCAAGTGAGATTTTGTTATCTGTGTCGTACTTTGTTTACTAACATGCTTCATTCAAAATGGATAAACCATAATTACAAGTTAATGAAACAAGCAATCGAAAAATTAAAAGACATACATAACTAAAGAAATACTTCTAGGTTTATAAGCAACCGAAGAAAAAAAAGTGTGCTGTTTATGAGATAAATAGCAAAATAAACTATCAAAAAAACTTTCACCAATCGCGTGTGCTTTTGAAACATGTAATTCAAGATAAATGATCGAAGTAACATTTCCCTAGATATGAAGGTGGCTTTCAGAGATTCTGAGATAAATAACGATTTGAAGGTTGGGATCATACGTGCGTAGTGGTACTATGCACGGATCAAATTCGGATGAAATTGTGTCCAAAGTGAGCACGCCCTGATTCTACTATATTAAGGCGCATACCCGAGCCAATGTGGCGCCGCCACCTATTTTATCTTACGATGGATTTTTGTAGTTTCCTGTGTTAAACGTAATAATAAGATAAAAGTGGTGACTGCGCCAATTTTACTGGGGTATGCGCCTTAATCTATGGACAATTGACCGATATCTTTGTCATAGTAAAGCTATTTATTAAATAGCAGAATTTGTTCCCAGTACATTTTAATAACACAACCACAATGGAATGGCTTTAACATAATTTGTTATATAGCACTTTTAAAGTTACTGTCCCTTTTTTACGATCGTAATAACAAGGACAGCGACATTTTAAGTGTTTTTAAATTAGTTTGCGCAACCACAGGCATAAATTAAGTTCATTCGATCAAAATTAAATTAATTTCTTAATTTTAATAAAAATAATTGATTTAATTTTGATTTAAATAATTTAGTCAACATTAAATTAATTTAATTTTTGCCTTATCGGCACATCTACATCCACCACGTTCGTTTCGTTTTACCTGCGCATATTTCAGTTTACAGTAGTATAATAACAAGGGGGGTTTTGACATTTGCCAATTTAATTCTTACTACATCTTCATCAAAGTATTGGCGAATAATCTAATTTGGGGAGTAAATTTCTCGAATAGTGACTGCGATGCAATGTAAAACGGAGTGTGTGAGAAGTCCCACTGAGAAGTCGTCTGGACCGCTATTCGTGGCGTCGTTTGGGGGGGGGGGGGGGGGGCTACGTTCAGCAATGGACGTATAAAGGCTGATGATTATGTAGAAAATAATACTCACTTTTTGCAGCCAAAACATAAACACATCGCTGCCCCGCATAATCAAAGCTTTCGTTATCCAACCATACAAAGCAATCAATTTAGGGCATATATTCTCACTTCGCGTACAACTACTCAAATATCCCTTTAACAGTTCATAAAGCATTTCAAACTTTAATCCAAACTCCGCCTTATTAAGAAAATGCGCTGTTAAACCACAAGCTTTTTTCCTTATAATCTCATCATCACATTTTATAGATAATTTCAAAGACAGCGTCATTATTTCTTCAAACTTAGAATCATAGAAGTCTTTATGCAGGGAATTGTATAAGCTTTCTAAGACTATAAAGTATTGTTCATCTGTCTCACATAGTGAGATAATGTCTTGAGTATGCCTTGTGAGTAACTTAAGCTGCTTTTCGGCTGGCAAGCTACCAATTGTGTTGGCTATCAGGGAGTACCCGTGTTCTAGGTACTCTCGCTTACCTAACTTCATTTCTTTCAGTACCCACAATAGTACAGAATCTATCAATCCGTGATCACTCTCTATTTGTGATACTTTAGTGTCTGAATATACACTGCTGTTTGACATGCTTTCATTCAGTGCTTCTACAACTTTCGTAGCATTATTATCTGCTGATAATAGCTTGAGCATTTCTTCTATTATTATTTTCGTGAAGTCATCTATGCTTGCTAGATTAGATAGAAGATTGAGGCGTTTCTGTAAAGCCACTTTGTCTTGTGTTAGGTTATCTAAATCGCATTTTCCTTTGACAACTAAATCCATGATAAGTTCCGGATATTTCCGCGCGATCGCGTGTATTGTTTCAACGCTAGTTTTTAGTAGCTCATCGTCATTAGCGAACTGTACATTGTGAATTAATACCTCTACGAATGGCAGTACAAGATCCGTATCTAGAACATTCTTAACTCGGATTAAGTTTTTGAATCCTGCGATCTGGTATTCCTTCCCCGGTTGGCTGACAGCCGTTAAACATATCCGTGGGATATCTTTCACTTGATCCAGTATTTCGTCGAGAACGTCCCAATGCTTTCCGATCTCGTATAGATCCGCTAGGAATTCTAAGCAAGCGATTTGTAGCTTCGATGATACTTTGAATTCGTAGAAGGCCATTGTCGCCGGTATCATAGACTTTGTGACGATAATGCACGACTCTTTTGAAGCGTTTGCGGTGGTGAGTACCACTTTAGTTGCCTGGACGAATTGGATGACTGTTTTCGAGTCTGCTATAGCACTCTGCATGGCTATGAGTATTCCTTTGATGAATAACTCGAATGCTTGGTCGGTGTTTGCTGTGCTGGCCAGTTTGGCGACTAAAGTGGAGAGAGCTTCATGGGCAGCCATTTTTAGATCGTCGTCCGTTTTGTTTGTCATCTCTTTGTTCATGGCTGACCAGAGAGCTTTCAGGAAGGGGGCATAGGAATCCGCTTTGAATATTTTGCAGCTCTCACTCTGAAAAAAATATTTTCTTTTTAAAATTAATAAATTTAGGCATCATAGAAAAGTAAAGAGCCTTATCTCAAACAAACTAGTTCGGATAAAAAGTTATATGGTAATTCAGGATTAGAACTACATCCATGCATAATTTCAGCCCGATCAGTTCAGTACTTTCGGCAAGAAAATATAACAAACATCCAAATTTTCACATTTATAATATTCTCTCTCTCTCTGTGGTCGGTACTTCATGACTGAAGATCGTGATCACTATAGGATGTCTCTATTGTGTTGGAGTGAACGGCTTGTCTCCAGCGAATTCTGTTAGTGGCCATTTTCACCACGTCGTAAAACTTGCGACCCCCCTTGAGCTGATCTGTCCATCTAGTTGGAGATCTACCGCGAGATCGCTTGCCCTCCACGTTGCCAACAATGACCAGCTTTTCGAGGTTCTCGTCGCCGCGCCTTGCAATATGACCGAAATAGGAGAGTATACGGCGGTGACAAATCGTTGATAGCCAGTCCTTCACTTTCAGTTGCGTAAGGATCGATGCGTTGGTGCGTTTTGCCGTCCAAGGAATCCGTAACATTCGCCTCCAGCACCACATCTCAAACGCATCAATCCTTTTCCTCTCTCTAGCTAAGATGGTCCATGTCTCTACTCCGTATAAGAATATATTATAATATTTATAATATTAGTGTGATTGCTACTCATACGTAAGTACCTATCTTTTTTTCTGTCCGTCGGTTTGTCTTTGATACAATTTCACGCCTAAACTGCTAAAAGGATTGTAATGAAAAGCAAGGAGATAGATTATTCTACCAGGGAAGGACATATTTTATAACTATTATTTTATTTTTGTGATTAAATAAAGTGAATTTGAATTTGAATAATCTACGACCTTCCAATTTTTAAAGAAACATACACGCATACCTTTGCGGAAGCTAACATTTAAAATAAGAACCATAATGCAAATTAGTCTCCTAGATATTACGATTATCATTCGGTCAAAATTCAAAACTCAAAAATGCTTTATTTCCAATACAATAAATGTACACTTATAAAAGGTCAAATCATATTAAAAAAATACACTGAGTCAGGTCAAAGTCAGTCTATCATATAAGATTAAGTAAGTATCTATGCAAAAACGTATCTATAAGAAATTGCGATAAAAATAAAACCAACTAACCAACAATCTGAAGGAATCAAGTTTCGCCAACCTTAAGCTCGAGTCCAGCTTTTCCACCAACAGTACCAGGCATTGCTCGGCAAAGTCCGGGATGGCGCATAGACAAGGTGCCAGTGCGTTGGCCAGTTCCTGACGACTTACGGCCGCTGGGTCGTCCGGGGAGGGGTGAAAGTCTATTGGGTAGTAGCAGGACACTACCTGGAATGACGGAAGGAAGTGTAAGATTGTTTGTTGTGTTCATGTTGTACATTTACAAATAAACACGTTTTTGTTATACGTGGGGATTATGGGCATTACCCCCATAACTTGCCCTCAAGGTTTGGGGAGTCTATGAGAAGTAGTTGGACGTCATAGTTCATTTCACGTTTTTAGAGGTTTTTAGAGCAGTACGGTACTACGGTCAAGTATCAGTGTTAGTTGGGGTTGGGGAGACCAAAAATGGTAATCCCCGGGGGTAACTCCGGGAATAACACTTTTTACTACACGGCACTGAATAACATTTTTATGGGAACACTTCGGGTTTATGATACAAAAGCGAAAGCATCATTAAAACATTGGCGAAGACATAACAAGCCTAACATGAAATAATTGATTTGTTTAACCCATTTGGACCCAAATACAAACTACCAGTAGAATTTAGAAAAAAACTTTATATTCGTATTAATTACAGGCTAGACAAATATATTGTACAAAAAAACTTAAAAAAAAAAACTTCCTTATAGTAAAAAAAACACCGTCCTTAAACAAGGACTATGGGCTTAAGCATAGTATTTTTCAAGACATCTTCTTTCGCTGCAAAATGTTTCGAAGGAATTTTAGCATTACCAAAGAGCTTTTTTATGGCATTCGACGAATCGTAACTGGCTCAGTAGTTTTCTGGGGAAGTGCCCAAGTCCATCAGTGCTTATTCTAGGCACTAATGAACAAGGTTCACGCCGTCTTCCATCTGATCTTTCAGAACCTGCAGCCACCGAATAGAATAGGGCCAAAGCTCGGCGAAACATGAGCTGGTCCCTTTTATCAATGGACATGATAATATGGAGATGCCGTGCATTAGTTACAGTCAAATCTATGATGTAGGGACATAATGACCCACCATGCACCATTTTTTGCCTCGTATTGCTGACCTATATATAGCAATAGACTGGTCAGCCTTATCAACTTCTCCCATTTCTTTGTTATTATTTTGAAAAACAAATGGAATGTTTACGTCTACCTTCGTCGTTCTGCTAAGCTCCAACTTTATACATTGTCCAGAAGGCTCACAAAGTCATGGCTTGTGCCCATGCGGCCATGGTACAAACACTGTTGTCCAGCCACCGCGTTCAACTCTTCGGCGTTGTTGCAATGGTTCATCGTCGCTGCTATCACACCCATTTTCGTCCCTGGTCTCAAACACCAGGGTGATATTCTCCCTGGAATATCACGCGATAATAGGTTTTGTGGGACATTGTCTTCATCACCGTCTTCTTCATCCGTTAGGATACTCGGCCCCGGATGATGGCTAGTAAGTGGCAACTAGCATCATTATCATCATCTCCATGTAAAATGTTTTGGACAGCTTCCTCAAGTCAGTCGAAATCATTTACAATGTGAAAAGAAGGCCTAGCCACTGATTACCAAGTTATAAAACCTGAAGATAAATAACTAAAATATCTAGCATTTAGCCCATTGGCCCAGTTCAAGGACACCATACGGAAATGGTTTTATTTCGGGCTGAAAGAAATGAAATATCTGACCAAATAGCATTATTCACTAGGAGACATTTAGGTACGTAAAATAAAGTCTAAAACTTGAAGAAAATCTAATGTATTGCGTAATAATTATGGACTCGCTTTTGGCCAATTAATTATTGGCACTAGTATATAAAACAATCACCGATTTTATCAACTTTTAACTAATAACTCACAATGATGTTGCTTGTATCACAAAGCCCCACTATTTGGCTATGTAAATTAGTTTTTTAACAAATCGCAATACATAGCAGTGAAATAATAAGGGTTGAAAATATGGCCCAGATCTAGGACAGCGGGCTTAAATGGGTTAAAAAAAACTATAAACCGAATTCAATTACATGGATCCCATTTTCAGAACTGGATCAAATTAAAATAGGACCACGAGCTTTCAAAAAACAAAGAATCATGAAAATCCGACCACCCGGTAAAAAATTCTGAGGTAAAAAACATTTAAAAAAAATACAGTCGAATTGAGAACCCTCCTTTTTTTGAAGCCGGATAAAAATGCAGCCGAATAAAGCATCTTCTTTTAAAATCGGTTGAAAAGATTTAAGATTGGTTATTATAGCGTTACATTGCGGTTAATTAATTACGAGGTCATTTAGATTACCAACGTTACAGATTAAGTCAATTAGAGATAATAATATGTACAGCACTCAAGGCTAAGTAAATCGCGAGGTACACAAACCAACATAAAATATGGACGTTGTAATAATAATAATTGTTACTATTTACCGCTATAAACGCGTAACGCGTAACCGTACGTAATTTCTTGAGCTGAAGTTAAATATATTAATTTTGTTTAAAATACTATAAACCGACTTCAATTTTTACAGTTCTTTCATGAATTTTTACGGATCTCATTGTCAGAACTGAACAAATTAATTAAAATGGGACCACACGGGAAGCACCTGCTTTCATATAAAAAAAGAATCATACAAATCGGACCACCCAGTCAAAAGTTCTGAGGTAACAAACATAAAAAAATAAAAATAAAAAACAATACAGACGAATTGAGAACCTCCTCCTTTTTTTGAAGTCGGTTAAAAAATGAAGTCAGTTTAAAGCGTGACAAAATTAGTTATTTTCCTCTTGAATATCGTAGCAACTACCTGCTGCAGTTGTTAACTTGAAATGCAATACAATACATTTCGTACGCCTGTACAGACATAATAGAAAAATAAAATAAATTTAGAAAGTATAAATTTGAAGAAACATTTGTACATCTCAAAACAGAACGAAATTTTACGAAAATTCTGTAGATTTCATACCTACTTATTGAAAAAATTTAACAAACATTTATTGTTTACTTTTAAATGCAAAAAAATATTCCTTTTCCAAAATAAAAAGTTTTTTGAGCACTGTAATAAAGTGGAATATCAATATGACTGTGTGTGACTTAGGGTAGAATAGAGAAAAATGACATCACAACGTTATACATTGCGTAAATTATTGAAGTTGAAGGAATGAATTTCAATCATTTTAGGCATTCGATGACAAAGTGACGTAATTTTTTTTTATTCTACCCTACACAACAATCCCCGTGCTAGGCCTACCTACATATAACAGAAATATACAAAGATACGAACCTCAAACATTTCTTCAACCAAGTGCCCCAGTGGTATATGCTTGATGAAGTTAGGTAGGAATGAAAATAGGAACATCAGGTTACGAGGGTCTCTTTCTCCATCCATTGATGATATCACACCGTAGACAAAGTCCGGCCCTAAGGTTTTCATATCTGGAAAAATCATGCTTGTTTTATAAATCCATACAGTCTCTTGCAGACCACGTATAAAGCCTAGGCCATAGAATGAATTGAAATTGAAAAAAAGATGAGCTAGACGCTTACCAAAATGAGTGGCCAAGTCTAGCTATTAATAGAGAAAAGTGGAAGGCTGATAGCAAAGCCTTTGCCTAATAGCAAAACCGTATAGGCGACCCAATACTGTGTGGCTTGCTTAGAATTTAAACCACCTCGACTCTATCCCGGGTGTCGTAAAAGGCGAATAAGGGATATCCACCGGGGATGGGCTGCAGCACTCCTTGCAGAACAATTATACCACAGAACTGAGATTCTCAACCTGCATGCCCAGCGTGGGTATTATGGGTATTATCCCCATGAAGTATTGCTAAATAACACCACATAACTTAAGAGTCAATCAAGCTGCTCCTTTTTAATGCAAATTGGACCTGGCTAACATGATAAAGGCTTTATTTTGCGGAAATCCATTGTCAATATAAGAATGAAAATATTTAGTAACAATTCCGCGAAAAAAACCTTCTGCAATAAAATTGAACAAATTATACAAAATTAAAGAACATTTATCAAAGTAAGTCATCAACTAGTTTTGTCTCTCCACGAGACATCATCAGGACACCAAACCACTTGATCTTGACACTGTGAGTGCCAAACAACAACGGAAGAGATGTTGCCACTCCGAGCTCAGCGCAACAAATATTTCTATATATCTATATATTTAGTCTATACTAAATATTTTCATTCTTATATTTATGATAATAATAGGGATATTCCAGCATATGGCCGTTTTTACAAGACACAGCGCCGGGCAAGTGCCATACTGTGTAATGGAAGAACCTAGCCGGGCTAAGGCCAATCAGTACATAGAAAATACATACATAAACACTTTCATGGCTCAAGATGCATATTATGTCCTCCTTCAGAATGAGCTGGGCAGTGAATGCTTTAAAAAAACTCTAAATACCAACATTTGGAAGTTGATTTGTATAATAAATGGGTATATGCATCGATTTTTTTTATTGTTTTAATCGATTCTTCAGGAATGATAAGACGCTCACTGAATTTCGCATTAACAAGGTAAAAAAAACAAATCAAAACTACAATCATTTTCGGGTGATAAAAACGCTGCCATATTGGCGCCATGTTTATGTGACGTCGACGTACACACTCGAATAAAACCTTTGGTGACGACCTCGGTAGTGATCATCTCAGGAAAGAGGTTTTCCGAAAAAACTGAAAATAATCGACAATATGAAATGTCAAGTGGGCAGAATAGTGTCAAATCAAGGTGCAGCAAGCAGAATAAAAAAAGAAGAAACGTGTACAGTGATGTCACATCCGCTCTAGTCAATGGCGTAGCGTTTTGGAATTTTGCGATTGAGATTTAAAATATCAATTTTTCAATGGTTAAATTCTACAATAAAAACACAAAATCTCAAAATGCAAAAATAAATATGTAGATATGTTTCTATATCAATAGAGAATACGTATATATTTTTTTAGCCATTTTGAAATCACATGCATATACCCTATTGTCTTGTTTATCAGTTACTTCGCTGAGCAAATAACAATGGAGGTATTTAGAACACTGGTTGTGGTCCCAGCAATGTTTGGCAAATCGTTGTTTATGCATTTTTAGCAATCAATTGATGAATTCCTGACATTGATTTGTATAATGGGCATGTATTCAACAATTGAATTATGAATTTGAAAACACTGATAAACACTGATTCCAAAATTTGTTGGTAGAAGATAGCCCCAACATGATAATTAGAAACAAAGAGATAAGATTTTTTTACAGAGAGATGTAAATATCTATCATTGGGCTGGTATTTTAACCAGAAAGACAAAGCCTAGATTTAACACAAAAATATGTTCCGATTTAAACTTATCATTATCATATTTAAAAGTAATTAAAAACCACTTACATTCCACATTTTTGTCCAGCAGTTTATGAATGATCAGATAAATATTGTATCTGTCCACTCTAACTTGAGACTGGCAGGCAACTTCTCTGAATAAAATTGTGAAGAACTCTGCGCAACTACTTATGCTGAAATGGGTCATGTCTATAATAGTCAAGTATCCATCCAGTACATTCGGTATAACTCTGTGATTGTCCTTCAAGCGGTCAATATAGAACTTAGATATAAAGTTAAGCTGACTCTCCGTTAGGTAGTTTTTAGGGATTTCTTGGAGGACTTTGGTGAAGAATCTCATTCCTTTCTCCCGATTTTCTGCTTCTCTATTAGTTAGTACTCCACCCATGTTTTCAAGAAGTATTGTTATATCCATGCGGCCAGATATCAAGTCTGAAATATAAAACGGCTTCACTAAATATTGAGAAAGTTTTCATTATGTAAGGACTGTGTTTTGAAGGACCTTGGTAAATTTACAATAGGTAATTTGAAGTGACTGAAATTACAAGAAAACGAATATAACATCTATGTTTTAGCTATTTATTTATAATATACCTATGTGTCTGTTTATACAAGAAATCATGTGGAAAGTTTCCTGAACCACTGAAAAATTACACAACTTTCTTAGCCAAGAAGTGGTGTTAAGTAAATAGTATTCCGTTTCTAGGGATTTTCGGGTTAGAAAAGCTGAGTTTAGGTCTTACCCGTGATGATATTTGGTGTTTGTTCGAAAATATCATCGCTTTTCACTATTTCATCGGCCAACTCAGGTTTGAACCAAATCGAATCCATCTTGTTGGTTTCTGCTTGGCTTCGAATCGAAATTTACTTATGTAACCGTGCGCATCGAATTTTCTATTACATAGCACGGAAATTTGTATTTTTTTGAAATAACAAAGAAGTATTTTATTTTTGTTTATCTGGAAAGTAAGGTTAGTTTTTTACTTTTTTTGCTATGGCTTTGGCCGAGAAGCTGGCCGAAAGCAGGGCAAGCAACTCTACCAACTGAACTGTCACTGTCAAAAAAATGTTGGCAAGTTTTTTGTCGTAAAATATAAAGCCCTACTCACATCAACGCTAATTTTTAAGCGCGTTTCCGCGTCCTGCGATTTTGCGGGGTGGCGCGGGGTGGCGGGGGTGTGGCGGGGGGATGGGGGGACGGCAAGACGCGCTAACTAATTAGCGGCTGTCTGCGGAGGGCTTAAAGCCCTACTCACATCAATCAACACTTGGATTTCCAAATAAAAACCAATGGAAATCAGCTGGAAACCGACTCTTTAGCAATGTAAATCGGTACGTACATTCTCAATTTAAAAACAAAATTAAGTGGTGTCAGCGAAATGAAGAACAGATTAAAATGAATATACTTGCAATGCATAGAAAAGATAATAATTTTTCAAAATTTTGGAATGCCTCTAAGAAATTAAATTATAAACAAAGCTTACCGGTTTCAATGGACGGTCTACAGGATCCGCTGCCCATAGCTGAACTTTTTGCTAAACGTTTTAAAGTCACGCCGCAACCCGTAGGGAGTGTGCCCGTTGCCGAGACCATCGCGAATGACCAGCCAGTTCAAATCACGATTACTGATGTGAGAATGGCTGTTAGACGGATGAAGCGTGGTAAGTCACCTGGCCATGATGGTCTCGGCATCGAACACATTCTCTGGGCTAGCGACAATCTATATGAACATTTATGTATATTTTATAATTTGTGTATTAGTTACAGTTATTTGCCAAACGATCTCATGAGAACAGTAGTAATACCTATTATTAAGAATAAAACTGGAGATCTTAGTTCGTCCACAAATTATCGTCCTATATCGTTAGGTACAGTTTTAGGAAATGTGCTCGAGCGGCTCATTCATCCAGATCTGCTTAAAAACATTAGAATTGATGACGCACAGTTTGGTTTCAGTCCCGGTCTCTCAACGGATTCAGCCATCATGAGCTTGAAAAGTACTGTAAATTATTATACGTCACAAGGTACATCAGTCTATGCGTGCTTTTTAGACCTTAGTCGAGCGTTTGACCTTGTGAATTATGAAATTCTCTGGTCAAAATTGGTAAATGCGCGAGTACCAAATGATGTGGTGAATCTGTTGAGATACTGGTACGGGAACCAAGTTAACAATGTAAAGTGGGGCGACACGACTTCTAGCGACTATAGGCTAGATTGCGGTGTTCGTCAAGAAGGGTTGACCTCTCCCGACCTGTTTAACCTCTACGTTAACAATCTGATCGGGGAGCTGAGGAGCACCAGGATCGGATGCCACTTAGGAAATGTTTGTGTAAACAACCTAAGCTATGCAGACGATATGGTACTCCTTAGCCCCTCAGTCAAAGGTTTGCAAAAGCTGTTGTTAACCTGTGAGCAATATGCTATTGCTCATGGGTTAAAATACAACGTTACTAAAACCGAATTGATGGTGTTCAGGTCAGGGAGAGGTCCTGATAAAGTACCCGAGGTACACTTGGGCAGTACGACCATTAAAATGGTCAATCAGTTTCGGTACCCTGGTCGGTTGGTCACCTGCTGACGGAATCATCAAAAGATGATGTGGACATAGAGCGGGAGAGGAGAGCTCTTGCCATCAGAGGTAACATGCTCGCACGCCGATTAAGACGCACGCGAAATACCAAAGATGGGTCGAGAGCTATCTCGTGATGTCAAGACCATCATTTTTAAAGTCGTCGAATATTTAAAGAAAAGAAGAAAGCATTGAATATAAAAGTGATCGCGATACTAGATTAATATTATTATCGATCAATTAATAATAAATTTGCAGAACGACTCCGATTCAAGTTCCAATGGCGAAACGGAAGATGAAGTTGAAGCAGCTGAATCTATGTCAGAATACCTGTAGATAATTTAGTTATAAAAAAATATAATTGTTACATAAAAAAAACATTTTGTTATCTCGATATCCTAAGATCTATCCGATCTCATGTTTACTCTTGCTCTTTTTTTCCCTGCCCCCCACCTATCCGCACTTTCCTAAGGAGCTGTACAGCAGCGGTTGCGGTCAAACTACCTATAAGAATAAGAATAAGAATATTTTATCTGTACAAACTTATAAAACATTGTATTATCCGCTCACGGCACTGGAGTGCGCGCGACGTGCCGTGACAGAGTCCCGTCGTCACCCGCGTTTTGGCGGGAAATCGTGCGTGCGGTCAGCGTCAACGTTAATCGCTCACTGACGATTTTTTCAATAGAGATGTGTAGTCTAGTTTGGATTCGTTGGAAAGGACTTGAAATAAGCTTTTTTTATCTGTGTCTGTATCTTTTATCTGTGTTCGGGATGTATACAAAACCATAAAGTGAAACTTGAACTTGGACCTTGACCTGATTTGAACCGCGAAGCTTTGTATTCAAGGATATAGTTTAAAATATATATACATCTATCTACATGTTTTGGTGTATAAACGTAGTTTAGTATAACTCCTCTTAGAATAAAACAAAACATGTAGGTGTCTTCAAACAAAATAAACAAAAGATTGATAAAATCATAATTCAGAAATGGAGTTGCCAAAAATTCGGCGTGTCATAAAAAACTTTGCGAATTTTTTACTTTTTTTTTTTATTTCTGTCACGGGCATGTTAGATGTCTATGTCATAGGCAATTTCATTGTCAACGCACCCATACACGCCAAACAACCATAGAGTAAACAGATTCATAGAAAAAACGTTTCTTTTGGCCAAACAGTGAAGTGGTAGCTCTAGTTACCAGCATGTTTTTAGACCTTTTCTAACTGGTAGCTGTAGTTACCAGCGTGTATTTAGCGGTTATAGTAGAATACTATAGTAATAGTATTGTACTATAAAAGCTCGATGGTGACGAGCTTGCAAAACCAATTTTGCATGACCACATACTGCACGATCTCTAGGCGTTGCTGGTGTCTAGACGGTCCCTCAACTTAAATGCCCCTAACGAAGCCCCCCAACCCCCACGCAGTGGTCGGGGTTCGTGGCAACTCTGTGGAGTGAAACTGAAAGGAGTGTGTATGTATAACTGCACTCAGAGAGAGACCGATGTTTTTAGAGTACTAGCGGGGTGTATCAACTATCAACGACAAACAAGCCAGGATCGTACTTGAGGTCACTTTCAGATTACAAAAACCAGCTTTTAGCGTAATTTCATAGCTTTGTGGCTCAGGCTCAGAATTTGCACCGCCCTAACTCTTCCCGTAGGTGTCGTAAGAGGCGACTAACGGATATCTAGCGGGGGGCTGGCAGCAGCGCCTTCTGAAGAATAAATCTTCCACTGAACTGCGATCCCCAACCCGCATGCCCCGCGTGGGGATTATGGGCATTACCATTAAGACAAATGCTAATAAGTCGCTTATCAGCGGGAAGCCTGCGTCCAGCTGTGGTCCAATACACTATACAGGCTGTTGAGGTTGAGGTTGAAGATGTATTTTTATCATTCTAAGTAAGTAGGTATACCTATACCTACTTACTTAGAATGATAAAAATACACCTACCAAGCACCTACAATAAATAATACAAAAATAAAATAATTAAAATCAGTTTATTTCAGGCAAAAAAGACCCATATCACACAAAAATACAGTGCATATAATATAATAAAAAATATAAGATAAAACTACTCGTAACATTGGTTACCTATTTTCGATTTCCATCCATGTGGACGGAAATCCAGTGTCTGTAAATGGGATTGGCCAGATAGTCAGAAACAGCCCTCAGGATGGTGTTGCTGGAGCGACTCAGTCGATTCCAGAAGGCTGCTATCCTCGTCCTTATTAAGGCAAAGAAGTCGGGAACTCCTGCCTCAGAAAACATGGTCGACGCACTGCAGTGTCTTGGTAGCCTCATAAGGGCCCGGTATGCATTATTATACTGTACCCTTATGGTGCTGAAAGATTTCCTAGTGAAGTTGTACCAAAGTTGACATGTGTACATACCTAGGCTTCTTCACATCGGCACTGCAGTTGGTTGTTACATACCTCAGGCGTGGTACAGCGGTTGCGGTCAAACTATATCCTATAAACTCTATGCTCGTCACGTTTGAAAAAAACACAGCCTGATATTGTACAGTGTAGTCGTTATAATGTAGGTACACCACGATAATCACACTAATATTATAAATGCGAAAGTTTGGATGGATGTATGGATGGATGTCTGTTACTTCTTCACGCCAAAACTACGGGACGGATCTGGCTGAAATTTTGCATACAGGTAATTCTAACCCTGGAATAAAACATAGGCTACTTTTTATCCCATAAATCTGTTCCCGCGGGATGAAAATCACCTTTTAATGTTTCCATAGGAACAACGCGTGCGAAGCCGCGGGGCGCAGCTAGTCAGAAAATAATTATGGTATTACGGTACAAGAATTTATAAGCCTGTACAAATTTGGTCAACGTATTAGTATTGTGCTTGTGCCGTACAATATTTTGTCGTACAATATTGCCTCTCAGCTGTATAAAGCCCTACACAAATGGATCATACCGAGGCGTTTCTGCGTCCTGCGATTTTGCTTCTTTTGAAGCTGCGATTTGCCTTTTTTTTAAGCTGCGATTTGGCTTTTTTTGAAGCCGCGTCTTGCGGGCGGGCGGCGCGGGGGACGGCCTTCGTCGTTCGCGCAGCAGGTAAGTCGGGGAGGGGGCGGCGGCGGCGGGGGCACCCAGCCGCGCCGACGAAATCACGCTTAATAATAAGCCGCTGTGTGTGAGGAATCGCGCTGGAAAATCGCTGAAACCGCGCTTTACAAGACGCACTAACTAATTAGCGGCTGTCTGCGGAGGGCTTTATGGAAACGCAGCAACCCGCCAAATAGTTTGTTACTTTTTCGGGTAGCCAAGTAAAAAACAAGTTAAGACTGGTACTTATATGTATTAAATATTATCAGTGAGCGAAGAGTGAGAGATAAAAAGTGACCCTAGCTAAGCTTCCTGCAAAATCCGTTCCGTTTCATCTCCTCCTAAATGCTGCCATCATCACTGACACTCAACCTTCATCAATGACAGTAACATTCATTACTGACATTGAAAGTTTTGACTTCCAATGGACTTGAAACAACGTGAAATTTTTTTGCAAACATTTCACATCACACGATTTTACTGCAAACATTTCTCATCACACGATTTTACTGGATTTCACCACAATTTCATTCAGACTACACTTACGTACTTAGTTAATGTATTCTCTTTGTTATTAAGACAGCACACTGCACAGGCCACCTATCAAGTTGAATTTGGAAATAACAGATTTGCAGTGGGAAAACTAATATCTCAAGATGTCACACAGAAACCTCATCGACTTCATAGTGAAGTATCATTCACCGCGACTGCTGAACAATCTGGTTTTCTTTCCGAGCAATGGCAACTCTTTCTTTGGCAGGCGGGTGGTGTTTGCAGCTACCCCGCTGTCTACATCCACGCCAAAGATCCAGTCTCCGAGGAACTTTAGCACTACCATGAAGAACTGGAATGAATTGGGATTACTGAATTCGCCTAAGACAACAGAAGGGAAGTTTCAACTCATGTACACCTGCAAAAAGTGTAACACACGAAATTCAAAGTTGATTTCCAAGCTGGCCTACCACAAAGGCGTCGTTATTGTAAATTGCGATGGTTGTGAAAACAGACATCTAATTGCTGATAATCTCAACTGGTTTTCGGACATGAATGGAAAGAAGAATATCGAAGACATTATGGCAGAGAAAGGAGAAACAGTTCAAAAAATCTTGACTGAAGACCTACAGTTTATTGCCAAGGAGTTTGCTACAAATGAAGAGAAGTCTGAAGAGTGTGTTCTTCTGAAAGGCTGAAGTTTCAGATACGTTTTTGTGGTTAACTTATCAATAGATTGTTTATTTGTTAGGAATTTTAAGGACTGTTGGTTGTTGATCTTTGAATGATTATAGGCTAGTAGAAAGAGTACTATTGTGTACCTATGTAGATGTGATATAATGGTAGTTACTGTATACAAAATGTAGTGTATACAGGTTTCCAAATGCTTCTAAGAACTAAAAACATTTAGTTCTACTTGCATTCTATATTAGTTAGAATTTTCAATATTGTTTAATAATACAATACTATGCTCCGGTTTGGTAGCTTCCTACTCTTCTTCAGGTATAAAATAAATCAGTTTTTTGGAGATTACATGATTTTATTTAATACTGTCTTATAGAATAATACAAGAGATTACAAATCACAATATATGGCCAAAATCTTTCAAGGATAAGTAATTAAGAACTTACTTTTGAATACTCAGACTTAAACCTAATAATATAAAAATGTAGTATCAAAACTGAAATACTTAAATAAGCTAACTTAGCATTAATGTAAATCTCACAGTAATTTTCTGTGATTAACATTAAAAATTGGCACCAGCTACTATTCAAAATAAGGCACTTATTACATCACTATAATACCATAATCTATCATAAACATTATGATTGTGCGTCTTTAGCCCACCTTTACAATTAAACTAAAGGAATGCAATACAGTCTCATTTTGGAATACCTTAGAAAAATATTGCTTCGTTAAATGAAATATTAAAAAGTTTAAAATACACTTAAACCTATGAAAATGGTAAAAACACCTCACAGTCAGTCTTAACAGTTAAATTCACTAAACTCTCTTCGGGCGACTTACAATAGCATAATCATTACCATTACAACTATTATGGTTGATATCTTCTAACCCAACCAGGTTTTGAAGGTTTTGCACTTGAGCAGCTGTTGGTACTTGTGGCCCCGGGGTATTGGGCTTCCTAATCATACCATAGCCTAAATGAGAATCATCAGCAAGCCTAGCTGGTTGCATCACACTCTCAACTTCATCATAATCATTCCAAGTGTCTTTAGATTTTAGCTCAAGAGCTAATGTGGTGGGACGTGCCTCAATCTTCTTGTAACGTGAAGACTTGTTCAGTTTGCTTGTAGAACCAAAATACTGCAGTCTATCATAATTTTCATCTTCTGGGTCAATTGCTGAGCTAGGTAAAAGGATGATTCTAGAAGATTCTGGTCCAGAGGAGTTTAGGTTATCCTGTGACCTAGAAATAAGTTTTATGCAGTTGGGATCCTCACTAAGATTAGGAATGTATTCAGTGTGATCAGGATTATCAATCCCCAATGTTTTCCAAGCTTCATTACGGATTTCTACTTTGTCATATGGCACTGTTGATGGGCTAGGTTCCCTCTTAACTTGATCAAAAGGTTCATAGTTATCAAGCTTTTTATATCTGCCAAAATCTATGCTTTCATCTGTTGAGCTTGAGATATCCTTGTTCATGATTGCTAAGTCTTTTGTTATGCCTTTAGGTAAGTTGATGATTTTTCGAGGAGGTTTTTGCGGTTTTGGTTTCAAAGCTGGTTTAGGCATGAGCAATGGGGCTGATTCTCTATCAGTAACTGAAGAGGTTTGACTTGACATAGATGGGGTACTTTTGAATGATAGTGGGGTGAGGTTCAAGTCATCAGGTCTAGCAGCCACCAGTGGACTTCTAGATCCTGGAAAGAGATTGGCACTTGATTGGATATTGAACTCTGAATGTTCTGGGCTATGAAGGTTTTCATTTCCAATCATCTGTTTCATTGTCTTCATTTTGAGAGAAAGGCACTTGAATATCTCAGACTGGTTTGGATGTTCCAGATGGAAGATACCTTCTCCAGTGTCACATTTTCTTCCAGCTTCAAATGTGAATTTCCCCTGCCTGTATCCATATCTGCGGATATATCTGTATGGCCAAGTGGCATAAAGTTTGTTGTCATTCAAATCCCTTAGTTCTATTGCTGTTGAAGTAAGCAAGAGGAGATACCTTGTGGATTCAAAGCCACATCGGGTGGAAGCATCTGAGGTGCACATTTTGACTGAGAAGATACCCTCTCCAGATGAGCAGTAGAGGTCATTGTCCTCATCACAGCTGATTGGGTGGGAGTCTTTGCTTCTGAAAGCTACAGACTGCAGGGCTGTGACCCACTCCAATGTCTCAGGCTCTGATGCAGCACATAGCTGCTGTGTATTGGTCTTGGTGAGTATGGTAATAGTATTTGGACTAGAATGCGTTATTTTGATGCAATTTTCGAGTGTTATGATTTTAGGTATAGCACCAGTATTCACGTCATCTTTGTTGTCGTAAATTTCGAGCCGCTCGATGCCTTGTTTGCTTGCATTGAAGAGTATGCAGTGCTTCTGTAGCCAGATTTTCTGTAACGAAAAATTTACATTTCATGTAGGTAGGTATGCAAATTTTGTTACGTTTATTTTGATGTAACGAGGCAAAACAGGTTAGCTTACACTGCACCGACTACTTATCTAGGACCTGCTTTTACCTGTGAGTCATAAATTGCATTTTTGTCAACGTGCGCATGAGTACCGCGCGAGTAGGCATTATCTAAATTTTTTCAATCAAATAATATCTAAAAATAAACATATGCGTGGTTATTATATCCTTCCTGTTACCTTTTTCGGAAATTTACTGAATACATTTCCTCCGGCTGGCGGGAACAATAAACACCCAGACTTAATTTCATCGTCATGTTCCATGTTGAATCGCAAACCTTTCGAAATGTTTGAACTTTCTAGATAGGGTGATAACACATTTCATAGCACGATCAAGAATGTAGATTTAATTCTTGTTATTGAAATTCGGTTTTAGCACTGGGACAAGGAATTTGGTTACGAATAAATCAACTCAAATGAATGAAACATTCACAAAACAAGAAAGAATGGAATTCTTGACAAACAAACGATCATTTGACTTTTACTTTGGCAGTGACAGCAAATTGGTCCTGTTTTTGTGTCATACAGACACTGGCACCGAAAGGCAAGCGGCGACAATAAGAAAGAAGTTGAAGTTGATTCTTCATGGCGGCATGGCCTCATGCATGTTCCTTGCATGCATGCATAGAGTTTAATATGTATATCATATGTATAATCTATATGCATGCATGTCTCTCTCGAGAGTAGGCGAATAGGCGTAGGAATAAAAAGATGGAATAATCCATCTAAAATGTCTGTAATTGTCTTACAAAGGCACCAAAACGAAATCCTTTCATGTATCGAGTGATATTAAATTAGTACAATATGGCTATACAACGGCAGAGCAAGTAACTAGGTAGGTACAATATTAATAAAGGTGATCAAAGTGGCAATCGTAATGTAAACTTTTGTACTCATCTGTACTTTGCGTAATGTACGTAGCTGTTCAGAGTCAAGTATCTCATAGACCACAAGAGGTCTAATTCTAAGCTTTGCACGAGAACTAGATATCATATTATGGGTCAGTTATTTGTTATTTACAGAGATCGGAGTAGGTAGAATGATTTTACGTACTTGCATCATGGTTTTATAGCATGGATACGGCTTTTTTCCGGAAAGTTCCGATATTTACCGGATTCAGTTTAATATTATAATTAAAGTAGTAATTTAGTAACTACTACATTTGAAACTTATCGGAAGCGATATTTAAACGTTTATTGGTTAATTGATTTTTATTAATTTATCGACTACCTAATTATTTTTTGTATTTTTTTTGTTTCCGCCGTATTCGTTTTCATAAAATTCATCCAATTGATTTGAAGCTTTGTTGAGTTGCTGTGTGCAAATTTATGACGTTTTCTACGCATTTAATCGCAGTAAACACGTTTCCCATGAGAAAATGTTCAGCACTACTTTGCTAAATAAAGTTGACAGTTCGCTATAGTTTTGTATACTATTAATTATTCAGAGGCTTTGTGCACAAAAATACCTACGTTTGAAAATTTACCTAATTCTGATTATTTTGTCTATTGGATACTTTGTCTACTCAAACAACCTTTTTATGGTCTACCTTGAAAGTTCAGGTAAAAGTGGATTAAAAAACAAAGTTTTTATTTGTTAATTCACAATTACAGTTTACAATAAATAATAAATAAATAAATAATTCTGGACAGTCCATACAGCATATCTAGCCCGAAGCTAAGCAGAGCTCACAATCACAATTATTTTTAATTTTCATCGACATCCATTACAATTTCTACATTCTGATCTTTCTCTATACAATTAAAATAAATAACCATCAGTTTCTCAATATTTTCTATTTTCAGCCTATTTCTTTTGACGTCTAAGAACCATTTATAGACGGAAAATGATCGTTCTACATCTACTGACGTCAACGGAGAGAATTTAAAATATGAAACTATATCATTTGCCTCATTTTTTTCAATCTTTTCACTATTTCTCTGAGTGTGTCTAAATCAGGGTTTCGTTCCATAACATTTTCAATTTAATTTTTTATATTTTCTGAATTGCAATTGTCAATATCAGCTCTGACTTGGTCCAATGCTAACAGTGAATCAGCTAAGGATAGTTCATGTTTTTGTAATTCTTTTAGTGAAAGTTGTATTGTATAGTAATTTTTTTCAATATCATTTAAATCATTTTGTAAATTTTCCTTTTCTAAAATTGTTTTTGCATTTCGAATAGCTACTGCATCAGAGCTGCTTAGACAGAATATCACTTCTTTTATTTTCTCAAAGTGTTGAGCGTAGTATGATGCTGCTTGTAACCAAGTTCCCCATCTGGTAATGACTGGTTGTGGAGGCAGCGGTAAGTTAGGATATTTTTCTTTTAAAATTGTTACTCTGCTCGGGGCTTGCAGAAATTTTTTTTTTACATTTGCTATCAAAATATCGACATCTTTATATTCTAATCTAATTTGCTCAGATACACGATGAAGCGCGTGTGCCAAACATGTCACGTGTTTCATTTCAGGCAAATAATGTTGGGCTGACAATATAGCATCCATCGCGAAAGGGACCTGGATGAGACAAGCACAAGACTGTGGAGATTGACACATGCTAAGGGAGTCCTATACCCACTCAGCGGTGGGTGAAGTTAGGCTGCGGATGATAGCTAGCATGCGTTTACTCGGTTTCAGTCGTTATCGACCGATGTTCACTGTGGAACATTAGAAGGCGCAGTTTCCAAAAATCAAAGCAAGAGAACCGTCACGCTCAGGTCGGTTACGGTGAATATTGATGTATACGTTTCTCACTTTTCGCCTCCACTATGAATTTACGGAAAAAATATCTTGATAATTATAAAATACCGGAATTCCGGAGGCATATCCATACTAACTTAGCATTTGAGGTCATTGATCCTAAATCATTCTACCTACTCCGATCTCTGGTTATTTAGCATAGTTCACGATTCTTATCTCGCTATAGTTTCGTCGAAATCAGTGGGGCTGCCAGCTTGACATCAAGGTAGCAGCCACAGTGAAAGACCTAAAAATCTCATAAGGTACCTACTATTTATTTTAGCCGCTTGCTTGCCCATGTTAACTATTAGTTAACAAATCGAGAATTTAGAATTGACCATGTTAAGTAGTAGTTAACATAACCTTGAAGTCAGCTTTGCCCGTGTTAACTGGTAGTTGACATTGCATTTCACTCAGCTATGACCATGTCAACCTGTGGTTAACATCGCTCCCGCCGTCGAAAAAGCTGATTCTACCCGTCTCTATCACTCCAGGGCCTAATTTGTATTATTTGTCCCGTTTCTTCGTGAACAAATTACAAATACAAAGGCAATAATTTCGATGTCTACATCGCAATAACTTCGATTTGTAAATAACCTTGAAAGCGCGCGCAAAAATGACTCGGCCCGCTATCGAAACAAATGCCTTTTAAATAATAAATATCCATGAAAAAGTGATATTTTTTTTTTCTTTTTATTTTATTTATTATATGTAGAACGTAATCAAAGAATAAAAACCATATGTCATCGCTTTTATTTTTGAGATATGAGCTTTTGAATACAAGACGAGCTACAAAACGTCCTACTTTTAAGTTCAGCACAGCATTACTCTGCACCAAAGTCGTAATTTGATAAACAAAAGATAACATTGGTTAGCTAGTTTCATAATAAAAATAAATATATATAACACTTGACACTTTTTTAAACAAATTGAGTCACAAGAAACGATTTTGTGAAACCCGACCCGCGCGCTGACTTCGCTATAAATGGCGGGGCAAAGTAGGGTCGTCAAGTTTTTTCGTGGGACATTTGAGGGAGGCACGCGCTGAAGGCCCGGGGCAAAGGCGCGTTGCGCGCGGACTCCCCTTGGGCAAGCGAGCGGTTAGTAAGGTTTTTGAGATGCACTATTTTAATGCACATTTATTGGCATTACTTGAAACCACCATATTCCATGGTATGGCTGCTAACTTGACGCACACTACTTTTGGCGGCAATGACAAGCTCAATCTCAACACTGGACGCAGGCCTCCCCCCATTTGTGCCCTATTGGCGTTTATCTCATGTCTGTAATGCCCATAATCCCCACGCTGGGCATGCGGGTTGCGGATCGCAGTTCAGTGGTAGAATTGTTTTGCAAGGGGCGTTGCTGCCCGCCCTGCAGTGGATATCCCTTGGTTGCCTCTTACGACACCCACCAAAGGCCAGGGGAAGAAGTTGGGTGGTGCGAATTCTAATCTAAGGCTACGTTCCGATTCACGCTTAATGCACTGACGCGCGCATGAAGTCGTTTCTTTTTAACTTTCAGCGCGCTGACAGAGCGCACGGCAACGCCCACTTCGCCACGCCCCTCGAGCGCTCGGGAGCGCATGAACTGTCTCACCTTTCGAGACAAGGCAGTTCGTGCGTTCCTTCAACTTCTTTGTGAGTGCTGTCTGAGCGTTTCGTTTCATTAGTCGCGCCAACGCGCACCAACGCGCTCAGATGAATCGGAACGGGGCTTCGTGCGCGCATAGCTCGTGCAGTGCGTCAGCGCTTTAAGCGTGAATTGGAACGTACCCTAAGGCAGCACCACACAGCTGCACAGACACAACAAGCAAGCCATAAAATAAGAAGTTGAATTTGAAGAAAAACAACAAAAAAAATTACAAAAAGTATTTTTACTAACGAACACGTTATCTAAATTCTCTTTGTTAACAAATTGAATACGAAATCTTAGCAAAATGAACATGTCAAGCGCTGTAAATCCTTTAGAAGGAACTGCTCATTTACTAGACGAGTTAGACAGTACGTTTCACAGCATTCCATTCGCTCAAAGTTTTGTTTACAATCCCTTTCATGTTTTATCCAGTGGTTCTTTTTCCATGAAGAAAAGCTTATGGTGCTACTCCGTGATGGTCGGACGCTGATTGGCTACCTTCGCTGCGTTGACCAGTTCGCGAATCTCGTACTACACAAGACAATAGAGAGGATTCACGTGGGAAAGGAGTATGGAGATATTCCTCGCGGCATATTCATAGTGCGGGGCGAGAATGTGGTACTATTAGGTGAAATCGTGAGTTATTCAGTTTTTAGATCTACCACTAATATCAAACATACCTACTTGTTCTAGGAGAAAATAGAAAAGACAGTGGATTAGTAGCAGCAATATAATAATATCTCAATTAAAATTTTATTCTTATCCTGATCTGAAATCTTCCCTGTTGTAACCTGACATATAAAAAACTCTTTTATATTAATTTTTCAGGATAAGGACAGAGAGGAAAGCTTACCGCTCACAGAAGTCTCTGTCGATGACATTCTAGATGCCCAGAGAAGAGAACAAGATGCGAAGATTGAACAGCAAAAACTGCTGTCAAAGGCTTTGAAGGACCGTGGAATGAATATGTTAGCAGATCTTGGACATGATGATATGTTTTAAATGTTTCACTGCATCTGTAAATTATTGCTAAGATTAAGTTTATCAAAAAGAAGTAGATTTATTTACTTCTTTTTGATAAACTTAATCTAGAATGTCATCAAAAAGAAGTAAATAAATCTTGACAACAACCTACTTGACCCCTGATAATTATATAATAAATAATGACTTTTATTACTGCTCGCAAGTTGCTCGCAACTTTCCTTGTGCCATTTATGTTTTTGATTAGTTTATCAGTCATCAAACATAGTTTTGCATAAAATGTAGACTTTCTTGCTAACTGTAATTAGTTTTAAAAAAAACACAGTGCTCTTCGAAAAAATTCCATTCAGAAAATTCCAGCATTCAATGAGCGACAATTTTTTTAACAATGCAAGCTAGAGCGACCGAATGCAAACAAAACAAGTCGTTTAACTGTGGCTATAGAGATTAAATAGTACTAGCCATAGAGACTATGGCCTGTTCTCCCAATGCCCAGCGGAGACAGGAGAACCAAATTAACACCTGCAATGGATAGGGATGTGCAGTTGTGCGCGCTACTATTCGTAAAATATATTATGTCGATAAAAATTCAATTCTTGTGAAATTCACCTACCTACCTACATAGGCTACAATGACCTACATGGTAACTATGGTAAGTCCTAAAAATATGCCCTTACCTGTATCTTGACATTAAAAGTCAAGTTAAGTGTAGAATATCTTTTACATCCACATCCACAGCCTGTATCGGTCCACTGCTGGACGCAGGCCTCCCCCTGATAAACGCCTAATCCCCACGCTGGGTAATGCCCATAATCCCCACGCTGGGCATGCGGATTGGGGATCGCAGTTTGGTGAAAGATTTGTTCTGCAGGGGGCGCTGCTGCCCGCCCCCCAAAAGATATCCCTAAGTCGCCTCTTACGACACCCACGGGAAGAATTGGGGTGGTGCAAATTCTATGCCGCCGGCACCACACGGCATAAAATATCTTTAATTCTATGAATAGATACAATAGATGTAGGTACACATTTAAAATAAAAAATTAAATAAGTACTTACACAGAAAGAATTTTTTATTTCTTTTTTCTTCCAGATGTAGATGAATGTAGGACGAAGAAATCTTTAGCCTGTTAGTTTGCATCCTGTTATTTTATAAAAAATTAACCTTTCGTAGGAAACATCCCAAAAAATATCGAACATAAATGCCCAAAAATGTCCCGCGTGCCATCCCTGTTTCACCCCCGTGAAACAAATTTCACCGTTCACCTACCAAAGCTTACTTTTCAAGGAGTGACCTCAGACCAAGTAGGTAAAGATTTTTTACTTGGTCTGAGGGAGTGACATACAGTAGTACCTACCTATTATAGGTATTTTATCCCGGAATTCCCACGGGAACTTCTTTCTTCTTTTTCTTTTTAGGGTCCCGTAGCCAAAGGATAAAACGGGACCCTATTACTAAGCCGCCTCTGTCTGTCCGTCGTCTGTCCGTCTGTGAAAAGGCTGTATCGCATGAACCGCAATAACTAGACAGTTTTTTTTTCAGTTCTCTGGTCAGTAACTGGATGGGTGACCGTGTCACGTTGACTTTTTGATTTTTTACGAGGAGAGATTTGTATTTTTTGTTTTTTGTATATAAAGGTAAGGAACCCTTCATGCGCGAGTCGACTCGCCCTTGGCCGGTTATATTTTCTTTCTTTTTTATTCTTCTTTTAATGGCGTCAGAGTCAGAGTCAAATCGTTTATTTCTTTAGGACCATTGATTTAAAAAGGGAAGATAGGTTACGTTCTCCCAGAGCTTACTCAAAAATTGGCATGTGTTACAACTACACGCAAACACATACGCTCACAGTTATATTTCCAGTCCTGTGCAATACAAAGAAGGACATAGACGGAAAGACGTATCTAGGACCGAAGTGAGACTGAGACAACAATATTTCACGCGAATCACGACCGCCCGTGCCGCCGGTCAGACGGTGACTGATGTGGGAGAACACAATTTTACACAATTTGAGGTTGCCATTTTCGAGCAACCAGTACCTCATCTTCGTTCTAATTCTAATTCTAATTCTAAGTGGGGGAACTAAGATCTGCACGGACGTCTCGCATAGGAGTGTTTTGTGCATTATCCCCCTGCCTAAGCAGGCCCTAACCAGCCCAGCTCCTTGAAGTATCGGAGCAGGACTTTAGGTGACTGACAGCTTCGTTTCAGCTTTTCTGTGGGTGTGGATAGGGTTGATTCCTCAATGAGGCGCTTCAGCCCTGTTTTGTGTCTGGCCTCCTCTGTGGCCGTGCAGTGTACCACGACGTGTTCCACAGTCTCTTCTTCTTGAAAGCAGCCACGACATAGGCTGCTGTCTGTGGCTCCAGTCTTGAAAAGATGATGGTTCAATTCACAGTGACCTGTGATGATGCCCACCATCGCTCTGAGGTCCTCCCGGCTCATCTTGAGCATCGTGTTGGTGGTTTTCCTGTCTTTGGAAGGGAATATTGATTTGGTATGCTTGCAGTCTATCCGACGCTCCCATAGCTTTTGGTGTTCTTTTTCAGAGTTAAGTTTTAGTCTGTTTTTGACTTCCGCTGTGGGCGGGTTCGAGAGACTTACATCTCGTTGTGTTGGAGTTAGCTTCGCTCCTTCCTTTGCTAGTCTGTCTGCATTAATGTTGCCTGGGCAGGATCTGCTCTCTGTCCATTCTATGCAGACCTTACTGTGTTGAGAAAGATCTTGTAGACTCTTATGGCATTCTACAATTGCTTTTGATCTTGTGTCTGTCCGTTTGAGTGCGTTTATTAGTGCAGCGCTGTCTGTTTTGAAGACCAGCTGCATCTGTCTGGCTATATCTCTGTTGGTCGTTTCCAGAAGCATGTCGTCTGCCGCTAGTTTGAGTCCCAGTGTTTCCGCCTGGAAGGCTGTTGTGGCCGGGTTTAGTGGTTGGGCTTTTGAGAGTCCAGTTTCAGGACAGGAATAGCCGCATCCAGCTCCTGTTCTGTTCTTGGCCCCATCAGTGTAGATATGGTATGTGGTAACGTCATGTGCGGTGATAGCTGATGCGTTCTCTTCATGTGTTATTTCATAGGTCTTACCAGTTAAGTGGGTAGACGCTATTCTGTCAGTGCCGTTCGCCGCTTCTGGAAATGCGGCAATTGCTTTGCCTAGTATTCTGCTATGGTTTGTGAGGCTTGACTCACCTTTCCATTGCTTCGTTGATTTTATTCTTAGAGACGCCGCCATCGCTTCTTGCTGAATGTGAACATGCAAGGGCGTTAGCCCTAGAATTATGTCCAGTGCTGCGGATGGGGTTGATTTCCTACATCCGCAAATAAGTGTGCAGGCCAGTCTTTGCACTTGCTGAAGTTTGTTAATGGTGGTGACTAAGTTTGTTCTGGGCCACCATACTATTGCACCGTAGGTGAGCACTGGGCGTACCATGACTGTGTACAGCCATAGACACAGCTTGGGCTTCAGGCCCCAGTCCTTGCCTACCGCTCGGGTACATTGCCATAGGACGTTTGTGGCTTTTGTTGTAACATGGTCTAGATGTTTGCCCCATAGTAGTTTGCTGTCTAGCCATATGCCGAGGTATTTAACCTCCTTGCTTAGTGTCAGTGTTGTACCTAGCAGTGAGGGTAGTTCTAGTCTTGGAAGTTTGATTTTACGAGTGAAGAGTACTAGTTCTGTTTTGTTCGGGTTAACTGACAGACTGTGTTTCGTGCACCATGTTTCCACAATCCGTAGTGCCTTCTGCATCTTTTCGCAAAGAGTCGTTTCGAAAAGCCCCGATATCATGATTGCCAGGTCATCTGCATATGCGATAGTAAAAATACCATCCTTGTTCAGTGAGTCCAGGAGTTCGTTCGCGACCATTACCCACAGGAGCGGTGAAAGGACCCCGCCCTGTGGACAGCCCCGTGTCACCCTGCATTGGGCTGTCTGTCCCAGGGATTCTGAACCCTCGATTTTGGTAGCTCTGCTGGATAGCATTTCAGTTATCCACTGATTTAGGTTCTCATCAACTCCCTGTTTTCGCAGGGCATTCTCTATTGATGGGAACGTTGTTTTGTCGAAGGCACCTTCTATATCTATGAAGGTGACTAAGCAAGATTGCTTGATTTCAAGCGCGCTCTCAATCTTGTAAACTACTTGGTGCAGGGCTGTTTCAGTAGATTTACCTGACTGATAGGCGTGCTGGTTTTTGTTAACTGGGTTTCTGAGTAGCGGCCCACTTCTGATGTACTTGTCGCATAGTCTTTCTAGTGTCTTCAGTAGGAACGAGCTTAGGCTTATTGGTCTGAATGACTTTGGCTGGGTGTAATCTGTTTTGCCAGGTTTCGGTAGGAAAATTACTTTAACTTGCCTCCATGCCCGTGGGATGTATTTCCATGCTATACAGCTTCTGAATATGGAGGCTAACGTTGGTGTTATTCTTATTAGATTCCACTGAAGAAGTGCGGGGAAGACACCGTCGGGGCCAGCGGCTTTGTACGGTTTAAAACTCATCACCGCCCAGTCCAGTGCTTCTTCTGTTACTATCTGGTTTGCAAGTTCCCAGTCGTTGTGTTGGGGTTGGTGATGGTTTCGTGCCTCCCATTCCGTGTTTTCCTCTATTTAGCAGTCCGGAAAATGTGTTTTCAACAGTAACTCGAGCTTTTCCTGTTCTGTTTTTGTATATGATCCATCTGGCTTTTTTAATGAGCCTAGCTTAGTGGACGTATCCTTAGATAGAATTTTGTTGAGGCGAGCTGTTTCACTCTGGGTGGCTATGGAGTTGCTGTAGCGTTTCCATGAGTTCTTACGGCTGCTCTGAATCTCTTGTTTGTATTCTTGTCTAACTTTCCTGTAGTTAGACCAGTCTTGTTCATCTTTAGTGTTCATCGCTCTATTAAAGTGATGACGTGCTTTTTTTCTGAGTTTGGTCAGTTCTTTGTTCCACCATTTGTCTTTGCGATGAGCAATCTTATTGCTTTCGGTTATCAAGGGGCTCGCTTCTTCGTAACTGGTGGTTATATGTACCGTTAGTTCGGTCAGCGCGTGCTCAATATCCTCTGGAGTTAGCTGAGGCCCGGGATCAGGTCTCGCCAGAGCGTCTAGTTTACTGTTTAGGGTTTCCTTAAATATGCCGGTGTCAGTTATTTTAGGATTTCTGTATGTGCGGGGAGGGATTTCTCCTGTCATCAGTTGAAATCTTATCCTCCTGTGGTCTGCGCACGATGCTTCCTGTGTCGCTACGTGCCAGCTTTGTATGTGTTCTGCGATGGCATTGGTGGCCATCGTTAGATCTATGATAGTCTGAGCCCAGGATGTTACGAACGTCGGTTCAGAGCCTCTGTTTATAATATTAAGGTTGTATCGTAGTACAAAGTCTAGGATGTCCTTACCTCTGTCGTTTGTATCCGGGGAACCCCATACTGTGCTGTGCGCGTTGGCGTCACAGCCCATTATGCATTCCATACCTTGAGTGTTGCAGTATTGGAGCAGTACCTCTAGTTCTTCTGGTGGTGCCTCCACAGTGCTATCTAGATATGCCGAGGCAATTAAAATGGTTCTGAGCTTACCTTCAAGTCCAGTTTCCAGTTGCACCACGGTGAGATCACCCGTGCACAGGTGCGTAACTAGTGAAGCCTTCATGTTTTTAGGTACATAAATTAGCGTTCTTATCTTATTGTTAGTTTGTGGGGTAAATACAGTGCCCGGCAGGGACGTGAAACATACCCGTTTCCGGACGATGTAGGGTTCCTGGACCAGTGCAATGGTGTGTGGTTGCTCTTCTAGGGTTCTTCTCAACGAGGCAAACCCTGTGACGCTGTGTTGGATGTTAGCTTGGACTACTGAGATTGTGTTAATTTTGCCTAAGCTAGTGAGAGTGATCGGATCGTCGTTTTTGTATTGAGAGATGCGATTATAGTTAGTGTATGTCCCAGATGTGGGATTGTGGGGAGTTTGTTTAGTTACCGTATTTTTGACAGACATTATAAGTCAGAAGAAAAAGAGAGGGTATAGGGGGAAGTAGATGGGTGCCAAGGCAGATCTACGTTTGTTGAGGTGGGATAGAACCCGCCGGGGAGGCCACAGACAGCTCCACGTCCATCTCTGGCGCCGGTGAGAGTAGGTTTAGGCCTGAAAGGCCTCCTAACTCGTCGCCTACGTCATCCAGAAGCTTGTCTATGGCCTCCTCGGAGAGCTCCCTCTCACCTGTATCGGCGTCGACGTCATCGACCTTCATGGGGGCGCCACTCACGGCTCCGGACACGCTTCCGCTAGTGCAGGGTGTCTCCGGGGCCGCCGGCGCCACAATGGGGATCTTGACGTCGGAAGCTTTGGGGGCTCTGACGGTAATATGCAGATTGGCCAGTCTATATCTTAGCTTGTGCTTTCTGGCCGCCAAAGCAGGGAGGTCCTCTATCGGGATCCCGAACACCATGACGTTGTCAGTCATGGTTCCGTTCGTGGATCGTCTGTGGGCGAAGATCGGCCATCGGTCAATGCGCAGAGGGGGCAATCTACGGTTGTTGCACCATGCGAGAAACTGACGGATGTACTCGGGGGTTTGGTTACAGTCTGGTACGAAGACCACGCCTTTGTGATATCTAGGCAGCTTGTGGTACGGCACCACCACCAGTCCACTAGTTCCAGGCCACAGAGGTGGCAGGCTAGCGACCGTGTTGGTGAGCCACTCCAAGCTGTAGTCATCGGCAGCTATCGCACTTAGGCCGCCGTGCGCCGGTTTTGGCATCGCTTCGAACCCCGGGGCTTCCTGGTCGAAGCTAAACAGATCAGCGTCACCTAGAGCCATGAAGCGCGCATCAAGGTGGTGTCGGAGAAGAGTTGCGCGCTCCTCGTCAATATGCACACCGTTCCTCTCCATAATCACCACCTTAAGGTGGGATCTGGCGGACTCAGCATACGACGAGGAGCCCCCAACCCTGTCATTGACAGCATCCGCGGCCCTTACGGCATCGTCGCTCTCTCGGCACTGCCTCTTCTCCGCTGCTGCAGAGGAAGGCGACACAAGTTCCGAGCTCCTCTGCCGTTTGGGCTGCCTGGTGCCGTCCGTGTTGGTGATGTCCTCGGTGGGCGGGTGAGCACCTTCCCGCGGGGTATCACAGTTCGGTCTAGTAGCTAGTCGCGGGGCCAAGGCCCAGCGTTCGCTCTGTCCGTTGCCGTCACCCGCGGTTGGGGCCCCCTCCGCCCTCGTGTTGGTGATGTCTTCGGTGGGCGGGTGCGACCCTTCCCGCGGGGTATCACAGTTCGGTCTAGTAGCTAGTCGCGGGGCCGAGGCCCAGCGTTCGCTCTGTCCGTTACCGTCACCCGCGGTCGGGGCCCCCTCCGCCCCCGAGTGTGTGGGAGTGGGAAGATTAGGAGTGACCAGGGTCCGACCGAGGTCCATTACCGCGCTGACAGCCGGCACTATGGTCGACAAGTCAGCGGGGTATACGTACCCCTCTACCCTTTGGGTCAGCACCTTATGCATTAAGGCAGAGGCTTTCAGTCTCTGCTCTTTTCTCCGTCTGTGGTTCCGAGGATCCACAGACTCCTTACCTACTGTCGCGGTGCTCGGGTGCGCTGAAGGCGCACCGGTAGCCCCGCGACCTACTCTACCGTCCAACACAGCGTCGCCAGTGCTCGTCGCCGTGCCTCCCTGTGCCGCCTTCGCCTTCGCCACCTTCGCCGCCAATCTCTTCCTCTGCCATCTTGATAGCTTGGCTTGCACTGGTCCAGCTGAGCCAATCTGGGATGAGGAGATGCTGGGGGTGGCCGCATCCACGTCGATGTTGGCCCCAGTAGCAGCTGCGACAAGCGGGGCCTGGGGTCCCGCCCCGCCTCCGCCTTCGGTAGCCAACTTCACACCCGTGGGCCCGGAACCCATCGGGCGCCGGGTGCTGGCCGGGTCGCATGGCGTCTCATTCCCTTGTTTGTGCATCATTATAGGTTTTTGTTTATTTAGAGCTGTAAACGAAGCTGTTAGTGGCTGTGGGTTGTCCCACAGCGATGGCAGAGGGAGGAAGAGGGGGCACGAAACAGAACGCACTCCCTCCCTCCCCCCTCCCCCAGTGATGATGATAAGGTGGTTGTTTCTGCGCCCTACAAGTGTAAGGCCCAGAAACATCCACCCTTGGCGCCCAGGATCACTCGGCATCTGCAGCGCTGTACGTCCCCCGAGTCGTGCCACCGCCCGGTCCTGCGCCTCCCCGACTCTTGCTGCCGCAGGAGCAAGGGAGGTCGCCGGACCGCGGCGCAGGCTCTCGACGCGGGCGACGTACAGTTGGCGGTCACAAGATAATGTGGCTGCAGAAGGTCCCAGGGGGGACGGCGTTGGACGTGGATCTGTGGACTGGCTAGAGTCTGCGCAGTAGTAAAGTGTCCCGCCATGTGACACCGCAGAAAGGTCTTTGAAAAGAGGAGAGGGATGCCCGTCCCCATCATCTGTGGATAGGCACCCCCCTCGACCATACTCTAGCTTCCCCCCCCCCATACTCTAGCTTCCCCCCCCTCCATACTCTAGCTTCGTTTTTAATAAATCAATGTTTAGGACTTACAAAATAAGTAGGTACTTAGACGAGTCAAATTTTTACTATAGAAACAGCGTGTACGTCTAAGTTGACTTAGGTTTGTAAAAATGTTATGTACCTATGGTTTATCCATTTTGAATGAAGCATGTTAGTATACAAAGTACGACACAATTAACCGGTACATAATCAAAAAGATAGCTCTATGAAAATTACAAAATTATGGGCAACGTTGCCCAGTACCTACATAAACAGGGACCGTCTCCAGACGCTGCAGAACATCGCCCTGAGGATCTGCACGGGCGCGGGCCGATCCGTCAGGAACGACGTCATCTCCCGCGACCTGCAGATCCAATCCATCGAGGATTTTGTCGTGCAGTCGGCGCGGCGGATGTACGACCGCGCCGACAACGGCCACCACAAACACCTTCACCACATCGCGCCGCCGCCCTACCCCCGGCACCCAGACCACGACCGCCCGTGGCGACCCCCCGCGGGACCTTACCCCGCCGGAACCACCATGAGTCCTTGGGTTATAAAAAAAAAGACGTGTGGCACTCGGGGACTGCCGCGGTAAAGCTATTGCAATGCCATCTAGAGGCGAGTTGCTGAACTAAAGAGACAAACGTCAAGGTTTTTTCGTTACGGAATTTCTGGATTCGGTCCCCGCGCTCAAGGCCCGCGATAGAAGCTATGCAATAGCTTAATAAAAACAAAAAACAAATGAAATCTTACAAAAAATAAAAAAATGCAGCCAAAAAAAATATTATTAGCTATTGCATAGCTTCTATCGCGGGCCTTGAGCCGAAGCCGAGCTTGGGACCGAATCCAGAAATTCCGTAACGAAAAAACCTCACGCTCCCCACTCCGCCGGGCAAGGAGGTGTGGCTTGAAGGCCGTGCATCGTCTAACGTCGTTTCAGTTCGGCAGTCTAATTCTAATTCTAATTCTAAGTGGGGGAACTAAGATCTGTACGGACGTCTCGCATAGGAGTGTATTGTGCATTATCCCCCTGCCTAAGCAGGCCCTAACCAGCCCAGCTCCTTGAAGTATCGGAGCAGGACTTTAGGTGACTGACAGCTTCGTTTCAGCTTTCCTGTGGGTGTGGATGGGGTTGATTCCTCAATGAGGCACTTCAGCCCTGTTTTGTGTCTGGCCTCCTCTGTGGCCGTGCAGTGTACCACGACGTGTTCCACAGTCTCTTCTTCTTGAAAGCAGCCACGACATAGGCTGCTGTGTGTGGCTCCGGTCTTGAAAAGATGGTGGTTCAATTCACAGTGTCCTGTGATGATGCCCACCATCGTTCTGAGGTCCTCCCGGCTCATCTTGAGCATCATGTTGGTGGTTTTCCTGTCTTTGGAAGGGAATATTGATTTGGTATGCTTGCAGTCTGTCCGACGCTCCCATAGCTTTTGGTGTTCTTTTTCAGAGTTAAGTTTTAGTCTGTTTTTGACTTCCGCTGTGGGCGGGTTCGAGAGACTTACATCTTGTTGTGTTGGAGTTAGTTTCGCTCCTTCCTTTGCTAGTCTGTCTGACAGTTCGGCAGTCTTCGACACGGCGTTGAGTGCGTGCGATTAGACGTATTGTACGACTCTACGAAACTCGCACGAATCGAGACGAGCTGCTCCGAAATCGGACGAATACATAAGCAGCTGTTTATGAGAAAGTATATAGTATAGGTATATATATATTTATGTATTATATTATATTATTATATATTTATGTACAATAGTGAATAGCTGTACTTGTAAAACTCTTATCGGTCACCACGCTCAAAAAGTGTAACTTGAATTAATATCAAAGAAAAAGCAATACTGCATGAATAAAATAAATAAATAAAATTATAATTGCATAAGTTGATACAAAATGCTATGCAATAGCTTTACCGCGGCAGTCCCCGAGTGCCACACGTCTTTTTTTTATTTAAATAGGTAAAAAAAGAGCATAATTGCCGTCGTCACCTCTCGAGTTGAAGCCGGGGTAAAGAGGCCACGCCTCGAGGCCCCCCTCCGTGCCCCCACAAGGGCCGGAAAGAAGTTGCTGCCTACATAAAATAGTACCATTTTCAGTGACATTGACATTGACACTTGCTTTTCTTGACAGATAGAAAAATCAAACGAACGAACTGCACGGAAGTCAGAATAATTTTTTCTCTTTGGTCAGAATTTTGGAAACCGTTTGAAAACGTTATTCGAAAACATTGCTAAGTTCTTTTAATTTCATATCATAGTAATTTTTTTTATTATTCTTGATAGTGCGGTATAAATATGAACAGGCTGAAAATGTGTCTACTTCTGTTTTGAATACCATAATTTACAAGATTTTACAAGTAACCATGACCTCGCCTGATGTTTCTTTGATAGAAAAGCTTAGAAAAGATAATGTTGATCAGTTTTTTACATTAGTGCGTATGCATTTATCCTTTGTTGTGGATATAAACACTGACGAGTAAGTAAATCAATCGTAAATCAGTGTTTAAAAGTACAAACATAGCACATTGCATTTATCGAGTTCCCTCATTTATTTTGTTTATTTTTAGTGTTGATAGCTCAACAGACAAACCAAAGCAATTTAGATGGAATTTCCATAAAAAAGCGAAGAGTTCCACATCAAATTCTAGTCAAAACAATGGCAACAACGCTAAGATAAACCCTGAGGGTAACAACATTACAGAAGAAGGAATTACGAGGCTGAATGAACTCATAGAGTTTTTGTCTAAGCCTGACAGTAAGTTTTCTTTTCTTTTCATGAAAATCTCCTAGTCTTGGTATGATACGCTCCTTGACTAAAGAATGGTACATAGATAAAAATCCCATAATTTACCTAGTCATTGGCTATACAATGAACACACACTTGACAAGGACATATTTCTTTTCCCCTTATTCTTATTCCCTTTATCTGCCTAGCAAGGTGATTTAGGCAAAAACCCCTCATTTTTTAGTATCACTGGGGGAAGCACCGTTTAGCAGTGTAGGAGATATTCTCCATAGATAGGAAAGTGAAAACTAGATTATCTATATTGTTTTCCACTTCATTATAATTTTATTAACACTAAGAGGCCAAGTAAATTTGATAAAAATAAATAAATATAGTTATGTGGACCACACATATATTTATTGTAGACTAGAGTCCTGGATTTGTGATATCAGTATTAATAATTGTTTGAAATAACAAAAGAAAATCAAACCAGCTCTAATAAAATCAACCATCTTCAAATATTTATTTATAATAAATATAATTTGCTGTTTTCAGATGTTACCCAAGAAGGAGTATTCCGTCGCACTGGATCTCTCAGTCGGCAGCAGGAGCTTCGTCAGCTACTAGTCACAGGGTCAAACCTGGGTCTAGAAGAGTCCAGGTTCTCAGTACACGACTGTGCATCAGTTCTGAAAGGGTTTCTTGCAGAGTTGCCGCAGCCATTACTGATGGATCAGTATTACCAGACATATTATACATTAGCCAGTAAGTTACATACATTGGCGAGGGCTGTGAATGTAAATGTAATGAAGAGGATGTTTGGCCTCCTCATTGAACAAGTTGTTTACCATATTACTCAACCACCCAGAATTTAATCACCATCATCAACTTGACTTTACCCAATGCTGGTTTCAAACTTTTGTGCCACTCCACACCATTCTTTGCCAATCTCATACAGGTTTGCCCAGAATATGTGTTAAAATGTTGGCGCTCATTAGGGGAGGCCTATGTCCAGCTGTGGACTAGTATAGGCTGATGATGATAATGTGTTAAAATAGTAAACAACCTATTTTCTTTGAATACTGTCAAACACTCTTCACTGTCTTTTTTTATTTTTTAATCAAGATACTATACCTGAATTTGGTTTTATTTTTGATGTCAACCGAATATACACCTAAAAGTTGTAAGTAGACAGAAAACATTGTAAACTGTTGGAGGAAGCCCAGAGTACCTTCAAGTGTTCCTATATCCCTAATCTTAATTGGAAATGAGTAGCTCAGGTTGAAGGCTTGTTATATTATTATAGTAGCTGCGCCCCGCGGCTTCGCACGCGTTGTTCCTATGAAAACATTAAAAGGTGATTTTCATCCCACGGGAACAGATTTATGGGATAAAAAGTAGCCTATGTTTTATTCCAGTATTAGAATTACCTGTATGCCAAATTTCAGCCAGATCCGTTCAGTAGTTTTGGCGAGAATAGGTTATGAACATCCATCCATACATCCATCCAAACTTTCGCCTTTATAATATTTGTGTGATAGTGTGATGTGATGTGATTCACCTTTATGTAGCCTGGAAAGCAAAAAATTACTAGAATAGGGTATATGCATGTGATTTCAAAATGGCTATAAAAATATATACGTATTCTCTATTGATATAGAAACATATCTACATATTTATTTTTGCGTTTTGAGATGTTTTTATTGTAGAATTTAACCATTGAAAAAATGATATTTTAAATCTCAATCGCAAAATTTCGAAACGCTACTCCATTGACTAGAGCGGACGTGACATTACTGTACGCATTTCTTCTTTTATTATTCTGCTTGCTGCACCTTGATTTGACACTATTCTGCCCACTTGACATTTCGTATTGTCGATTATTTTCAGTTTTTTCGGAAAACCTCTTTCCTGAGATGATCACTACCGAGGTCGTCACCAAAGGTTTTAATCAAGTGTGTACGTCGACGTCACATAAACATGGCGCCAATATGGCAGCGTTTTTATCACCCGAAAATGATTGTAGTTTTGATTTGTTTTTTTTACCTTGTTAATGCGAAATTCAGTGAGCGTCTTATCATTCCTCGGTTAAATAATGACCTAAAGAATCGATTAAAACAATAAAAAAAATCGATGCATATACCCTATTGTGGGAGTCTCCCAGTAATTTTTGCTTTGTTATTTATTGTCTTTGTGTAATGTAAATGTACCATAGTAATGTACAATCCACACAGCATCATTTAACCCTTGAATAAGCAGAGCTTATGTAAATAAAATGTTCATATCTGTAATGTAATGTTATGCTCTGCTTATCTTGGAGCTAGATGATGCTGTGTTAATTGTCCAGCATTATTCTATTATAAACAAACCTATACCCACTTTATTATTTGTAGTATTTATCATGTTTATTTATCTAAGCTCCCAGTTATCCCGTGACCATGACAGTGTGTAAACCTGTTGAGACGTCGGGAAAAATAGATATATAAACATGATAAATACCTGTTACCTCAACCTATAATAAATAAATAAATAATTCTGGACAATTCACACAGCATTATCTAGCCCCAAGCTAAGCAGAGCTTGTGTTATGGATAGTAGATAACTGTTATACTTAATACAATACACTACATAGATAGATATTTTTTATTATACATAGAAAACATCCAGAACGCTCTGAACAAATGTCTGCAGATTGTACACACAATTGTCCCGAGGCGGGAATCGAACCCGCAACCTCTTGCGTCGCAGGTGGGCCTTCGCCCACCGTGCCACAGCGGTCGTATAATAATGTATTCAGATTGTGTAAGTTTTAAAATATTTGTCTTCAATTTTTCAGATCAATACCCTCCAAATGCTGAATCATCGGAGACCAAGCTCCTAACAGCACTCCAACTGCTGCTACTCCTCCTGACTCCGTCCCACAGGAGTTTCCTCCAGAGGCTCCTGGGGTTGCTTCGATTAGTTGCTGATAATGAGGCTTCTAATAGGATGTCACCAGATACACTTGCTACTATGTTCACACCACATTTACTGTGTCCAAGGAAGGTGAGAGCTCTAAAAACTGGCTGTTACCAAGTACAATGTGTACTGATGGGATTTGGCACACATTTTAAAACAATATTGATACGCTTTAATATCATAGTTAATAAGATTAATAGCTGATGCCCGCTGCTTCGCACGCGTGTTTCAGCATGCCCAGCATGGGGATTATGGGTATTACATGAGATAAAAGCCAAAAAGGTGCTTATTAGGAGGAGGACTGAGTCCAGCAGTGGATCAAAATAGGCCATTGAGGATGTTCATCCCCAGGATGCCAATTTACCTTTCTGCTAAATTTCATTAAGATCCTTTCAGCCGCTTAGGCTTAAAAAGGTTACAGACAGAGATACTTTCGTTTTTATAATGTTACTCATAGCATGGCTTGTAATTTTAAATATCAGAAGCACAGGTGCATTTCATGAGAGAAGAGACCGCTTCTGGTCTATCCACACCACTTGCTCAGTCATCTATATCGTATCCATTTTGAATGGAGCATAAACGTAAACAAACCGCCCATACTTAACCTAAAATTCACTTTGTTGGCGCGTCCTTTTATACTTAATTTACATTACTTGTCGATTTTAGATCCTCCCTTCAATAAAAACTGCTTACAATTATATCTGAAACTCGACGCCAAGCAAGTGAGATTTTGTTATTTGTGTCGTACTTTGTTCACTAACATGCTTCATTCAATATGGATAAACCATAGGTTACCAGCTAGGTATCTCTACTTGAGTAACGTTATACTATAGCATAAATGGCACAAGAGTAAACTCATCAGTGGGCGCGGCCTAAATGTATTTTAACTCACTTGTCATAATAGACATACCCGCGCGCTAGAATGAAATGCACAATCATTTTTTGTTATGTATGCTGATTATTATTAGTACAATAGTGTTAATTCATTCAATTCATTCATTCATAGGCCTCCCCTAATGAGCGCCATAGCGCCCTGTCTTCAGCTTGACGCATCTAGCATCTGCCTGCAGTCTTTCGCAGATCGTCATCGTTTTCTCGTCGAAACGATGAATGATCGTCTTTTCTTATAGTGAAAGCTTATCTTAGGGCTGGTTCTAGCTACATAAACGGTGCTAAGTAAAACACTTAATTAGCATTTCTGTTTCAATTATAAAAACAATTCATTCTTTATATCCCGAATTCCTTACAGCTGTCACCAGAAACGTTCCACGCCGACGCGATAGCCCTATCACCCGTCATAAGCTTCATGATCCGTCACTCAGGCGTCGTTTTCTCTGCGCCATCGCAACTGACGACTGACGCCGCTGCGTACCTACACGCGAGGGAGAGGCGACGGGTGTTGTCACCCACTGGAGATTTGAATGAGAGCATCACTGATAAGTAAGTTCTTTATAAAAAGTTCCTACTAACGTGGGTGCGTGCGTGCATACATAGCAGCTGTCATCAGAAACGTTCCACGCAGATGCTATCGTTCTAGCACCCGTCATAAGCTAAGATCCGTCACTCAGGCGTAATTTTCTCTGCGCCATCGCAGCTGACCTGCTTACCATATAAAGTGAAGTTTTTTTAACTTATCTTAGTTTATAAGAGTCGCTGCATCCCAAGATATTTTCGGATGCCTCGACGTAAATTAACTGATGCCACTGCGTAACTACGTGCGATGGAGAGGCGATGTGTGTTGTCACCCACTGGATATTTGAGTGAGAGCATCACTGATAAGTAAGTTCTTCGGTACCTACTAACGTGTGTGCGTGCGTGTATACATAGCAGACGTCACCAGAAACGTTCCAATCCGACGCGATAGCCCTATCACCCGTCATAAGCTTCATGATCCGTCACTCAGGCGTCGTTTTCTCTGCGCCATCGCAGCTGACGACTGACGCTGCTGCGTACCTACACGCGAGGGAGAGGCGACGTGTGTTGTCACCCACTGGAGATTTGAATGAGAGCATCACTGATAAGTAAGTTCTTTATAAAAAATATCAAGTAATGTTGTGCGTGCTTGCATACATAGCAGCTACGACCAGAAACGTTCCGCGCAGACGTGACCGCCCTATCACCCGTCGTAAGCTTTATGATACGTCTCCCAGGCACCGTCGGATGCCGGGTACAGACAAAGCGAGCAACGTTTTTTTTCCTTTCTCAAACGCCAATCAACAACCAAAAAAGTTGCATGTACTCATAGGTATGTATTAGCAAGTTTATCGCTTATCAACTAATACAATCTTTGCATATCTAAATCTTAACACAAATAATTTATGTTCTTACATACTATTGTCATGTGTGGACCTGGGCGACATCCGGCCAAGCATTAACATCATTAACACTATCGACACTATGACACTACTCCCTATGAGATAAAAGCCAATAAGGCGCTCATTAGAGGGAGGCCTGCGTCAACCAGTGGATCAATACAGGGTGTCGACGAAATGTGTCGACTGCACCTCATATTATGCAGTCGCGACACATTTCGAACTCGACATTTATTTTCACCCATCTATTTTTCAGGACAGCTGCAAACACCGTGTACACATTCGTGGACCGGCCGCGTACACAAGCAGAGAATGAATCTAACCCGACGGACACAGCGCTCGCTCAACTCTACGCACACATCCAAGCCTTGCCGGATTCACAACAGAAGAGGCGGCTTATCAAGCATTTTAACCGGCAGAATGGATACGGTAGGTTCTATAATATAATATGGTTAACGCAATAATATTATTAACTAGCTACGCCCGTTTAAAGGTAATTTCTATCCCACGGGAACTGATTTATGGGATAAATAAAAAGTAGCCTATGTTTAATTCCAGGATTAGGATAACCTGAATGCAAAATTTAAGTCTGATCCGTCCAGTAGTTTTGGCGTGAAGAGGTCACAAATATCCATCCATCCATCCATTCATACATCCATACTTACTTTCGCATTTATAATATTAGTGACAGATCAGTCTAAATTTTGCACGTATCCCGCTGCCAAGTGTGGTGATTTTAGCAAAACACGATTATAGCAGAACGAAGGGGAAATCGCTGTGTGGTGCTGGCTTAGAATTTGCACCACCCTAACTCTTCCCTTGCGTAGGTGTCGTAAGAGGCGACTTAATAATATCCGCCGGGGGACCGGCAGCAGTGCCCTCTGCAGAACAATTCTACCACCGAATTGCGATCCACCAACTCGCATTCCCAGCGTGGGGACTATAGGCATTACCGCCATGAGATAAACGCCTATAAGGCGCTTATCAAAGGGAGGCCTGCGTCCAGCAGTGGGCCAATACAGGCTAGTGAGGTAGGGTAAACTAAAAGCTACGCTATAAATACCCTTTAAATACTATAACATACTTACAATATAAAAAGATGGTACCAAACCATCGAGTCGCCATTGCCATGTCAGCCATTCTACAAGGAAATCTCGAGTTTATTGGAATCAAAATCAAATAAAACTGCCGTTGTTGTTTGGCGCTCTCAGTGTCAAGATCGAGTGGTGTGGTGTCCTGATGATGTCTCGTGGAGAGACGAAACTAGTTGACGACTTGCTTTGATAAATGTTCTTTCATTTTGTATAAATGTATAATTTTTTTTTTGTATTGATGGCACCATCAATACAAAAAAAATAAAGACATAATCTATCTATCTATCTATCTATAATTTGTGTGAAGGTTTTTTTGCGGAATTGTTAATATTTTTCATTCTTATAAATAAAACTGTTTTTATACATTTTCAGGCACACCTATACAAATACAGAGGACTGGTAAAGTAGCCGGATCTAGAAGCTTCGGTGACTCAATCAAACGGCACATTTTTAACAAAGGACTTCTGAACAAAACTCCAAAGAAAGGGTCGGGGTCAAGCATCAATGTTATCGATGAGGTATGTAGGGAATTGAGTTCTATAATCATTGTAATAAAGTCTTCCGCTTTAGCTAATCGTGATGTCTAATCAAGCATGTTGTCATCTGTTTTTAATGTGTTACATCATTGTTTTAACTGCACAACATTATCCATGAACTATCGTCATCCAGAAGTCTCAAAAGTAATAGAGAAATATTTATCTGTGACTATGACTTGCTATGCAGACATTTTAGGCTGAACATGGGGTTCAATTCTGCTAAACAATAGCATTACATGATAATGATATCGTCGCAGTTTAGATCAATGAAACTCTGGCTAGTGGTGTCTATTCAGATGTCGCCAAAACTAAACTAATTTGACAGCACTAATAATGTTGCTGTCCCTTTCAGCGAACGAAGTAATAATTAATTTTGTTTTGAAAAACTATAAACCGACTTAAAGTAACTGAAGTTTTTCATGAATTTTCATGGAACCTAGAACCGAACCAAATTAAAATGGGACTAAACGGGAAGCGCCAACATTCATATAAAAAATAACCATGAAAATCGGACCAGTCAAAAGTTCTGAGGTAACAAACATAAAAAAAATACCGTCGAATTGAGAACCTCCTCCTTTTTTTTAAGTCGGTTAATAAAAAGGACGGCATCGTTTTTAGTGCTAATAAATAATTTAGTTTCGTTTTACGATATCTGAATTTATACCAGTGCGTGCGGTGCTATTTTCACGGAGATTGATAGAATGGTTTCAATCTTTACACTTTGAACGCGCCCTCCTATACTATATCTGTATATCATACATATATCTGTAGTTTCTTTGATCTAAGGTGGAATGAAAAAATATGTCATCCTGCGACGATACCATTCTCGCAATTGAATCGATTTATTTACCAGAATAGGCCTCAGACTAAAATGACTGAGCAACTATAGTTTAGTATATGGAATGTCGTCACTTAACTTGGGGCTAGATAATGCTGTGTGAATTGTCCAGCATTATTTATTTATTTATTTATTTGTTTAGTGAGTTCTGGATGACGTAACCTCCATTTCGCGTTACCTGTGTCTAACGTCTATCTTTCTCTTTCTAACGTTTCCCTAACGCATGTTTTCCAGAAAACGAAAGGCAAACTCAGATTTACAGACGAAAAGGTTGACGTATCTCATAAAAACATTGTTCTGAAGAACTTAGCGAACAAAATCGCTAGATCAGAATCGCTTGACGACGATTACGCTTCTGACGCGAGCAACGAAAGCACTTTATCCGATAGCGCGCTCAACAGATCTAAAAAACGAAGCCCTAAATTCGTCTCAGAACCAAATCTCAGCGTGTTAGACTCTGAAGAAACGCCTAAAAACACAAAGAAAGCCAACCCAAGACTGTTCCGATCCAAAGTCCTCTCCGCCACTAGTCTCAACAAGAAATATAGGAAACGAAACGGCCCTATTCGAGGAACACCAACTTGCGTCTCTTGTTTCGAGGATCCAGACAATTCCGACGCTTCCGAATCAGGTGTAACAGACACGCCAAACAAGACTGAACCTAAAGAAGTAGAAGATAAGCTACATTATTTAACGAGCACGCCTGGGATATCAGAAGCAGTTGTGTTTGATGAGGAATGTACCACACCGTATACGATCAATTTCAGAAGAGCTTCAATGTCGCCGATTACAAAGTCTACGCAGAAATTGTCGAAGGCGATGCAGGTTTGTTGCATGATGCATAATACTATCCTTTCTGTCAATGTTGCATTTTGTATCTTGTTCGCGTTAGGTTAAGTTCTATATTTAGATTGTGTTAAAAATACTGCAACTGTCTGCTATGCCCTCCACCCTGCGCCGCTGCTGCAGATGCTGTGAGTCATGAGTGTGACGCGGGGTGGAAGGCTTGGCGGGACACGCATCTAAGTTTTATCCAACAGGGATTGTCTGGACCTAGTTCTAGCCGGAATGATATCGGATAGACCTAGTTTTATCCAACAGGGATTGTCTGGACCTAGTTCTAGCCGGAATGATATCGGATAGACCTAGTTTTATCCAACAGGGAATGGCTGGACCTAGTTGTAGCCGGCATGATGAAGGCTAGACCTAGTTTTACCCGAAAACAATCGGCTCGTACTAGGTTTAACCAAGAGTAAGTGGCTACACCTAGTTCTAACCGGCTAAAACTAGGTGTAGCCGCACTTCGGGTATTAGCCGTAACATATATATATATATATATATATATTATATATAATCCGGATCTTGGAAACGGCTCCAACGATTTTCATGAAATTTAATATACAGGGGGTTTCGAGGGTGATAAATCGATCTAGCTAGGATTCATTTTCAGTTAATGATGTTTTATTATTTGAATTATGTTTTTAATCATTAACTTTATCATAATCAATTCACTCTTCCTGACATCTATTCGCGAATAGTAATACTATTTGATTCGTGTTTTCAATATTCAACTTTATCCTAATCAACTAGAATGAAACTGAAAAATATCACTCTTCCTGCCATCTATTGGCTAATATAGTACTTCTATAATTTCTAATAAGCACAATTAACCAAAAAAAAAACCGAGCCAAGCTCGGTCACCTAGGTACTATTTTTTATGGTTGCTCGAGTCACCAAAAAATGGTTGTCTGTCATTCAAACAGATTGAACATATTGTATATGTACGATCTTGCAGCCTTATCACTCTGGTGGTTCTGCGAGCGAGTGTTCAACGAACTCGCTGTATGAAAGAATATGCCCCTTGCAGGAATCAATAATGACTCCGCGATCTCGGAAGCCGCTGATAATGACAGACCAGCGTGACAGTTTACCGCCCACAAATGAGACTGCGCGAGAGACGGAGACGTCCAAGTCAGATGTATACCGTTCTCTTTCCCCTAAGAACGACAGCGATTTCGTCTCTTCTGATGATGAAGATTTCAGTCGGTCTACGTTTTCTGGAGAAAGGTAATAGTATTTTTATACTATATAAAGATTTTTGAATATTGCTGGAACTACCAATATGCATTTTGTGAAAAGGATAGACAGGATTTCGCGTTCGAGAGAAAACAAAAAAACTATACAACCTATGAAGAAACTGGTTCAAGGAACCAAATATCTAGTAATAACCTACAAATAAAATCATAAGTAATTTCAATGAACTGTAGGTTTCTTATAACATGAATATTGCGTTCATGTGTTCCTCGACCTCAACCTCAACAGCCTGTATTGGTCCACTGCTGGACGCAGGCCTTCCGCTGATAAGCGCCTTATTGGCGTTAATCTCATGGGGGTAATGCCCATAATCCCCACGCTGTGCATGCGGGTTGGAGATCGCAGTTCAATTAGTGTTCATGTGTTCATATAAATAAATATTGTGTTTATTATTTTCAGATCAAACCAATCAACAGCATCACAACCAAAGAACCCATTCGAAGCCCGATCAGCGTCAATAAGCGAGATCAGCCCTCTGCGGTCTCAAACAGCGCACTTCACTTCCAGCCAACCTTTCAACGATCTCAACACAACGTTATGCGAGACTTCCCCGAAGCTAACAACACAGAAAGCACTTTCTGAGCCATTCAGAGAGTATTTACTCAGTAGATCTGTACTAACAGCAACGCCAGTGGATCTTTCGTTGCTTGAGCAATCGAATGAAGGTGAAAAGTTAACTGATTCGCTCATGTATTGCTTGGATGGAAATATGCCGAGCGATTTGACGTTGTCGATCGGTAATCTTGCTGTGGATAGATCGCCCTTGAGGAATATTGATAAGAATATAGGCTTGAATAAGTCGATAATCGATAAAAGTCCGAATAGAAAGCGGTGCGCAAGCACTAGTTTCGATGCAAGCTCTAATAGTGATGTGAAAAAGTTGATGGTGGAAAAAGAAAACAAGTTCGCGATACGAGAGACTGATTTATAGTGAGTTATTTTTGTTTTAATTTAGTTTTTTTTGTGTATGTTCAAATATGGGGCAAGTTTTTACTGTTATCCAAAAGTACAGAAGGTATACATTTTCAACTATTATTATTATTTCTATTCTAGAATTCCTATGATTACCAAGTGCCTAATAAATAATAAAATAATAATGTTAAGTTTGTAGGTCAAAAACATTATGATTATGATCTTACGTTTTGTAAGTATTTTTGATACTAATTTAGTATATAAATTATATTATTAAATAATGACGATACCAAATATTCCTTTTTTTATTGAAGTTTTAGTTCCGATAGTTTGTCTAGATGGCGGTAGTGAAAACTGACAAAATAAGAAATAAATTGAAAAACTTAAGTATTTCGTTTCTGTGTGACGACCAATATGGTGCGCCTGTGATAAAGTGAGAAAGTTGCTGGTTTGATTCCCGCATTGGGACAAATAAATAAATCAATAATACTGGACAATAGAGACAACATCATCTAGCCTGAAACGGTGCTTGTGTTACGTTCAATGTTTGTACGATCTTCAAATTTTATTTTTATTTTTTATATCTATTAAAAATATATATCTATTCATCACGTAAATAACCGGGTTAGCTACCTTATTTGTCACGCTTACATCCGTAATAAATTCGACAAACTAGATAGTTTTTATAATAAAACATATCTATGAATAATGTTGCTCTGCTTAGCTTGGGGCTAGATAGTGCTGTGTGATTTGTCCCACTTTATTTAGTATTATTATATTTAATGTCTTCGATAAATATCTATCTATGTAATGCCGAAACTATAAAATATGAAAATAAGGCAATGTGCATCAATAATTTAAAGATATTTATTAGCAAAATAGACTATTCCACTGAAAGTGCGACACAAAACTGTTACCCAATTCATTGTAAAGATTTCATGTGAGGTAAATAAACAAGAAACCTAATATAAAGATGATGGAAAAATAACAGTAACATTGGCAGCATAGTTTGTTGCAAAAGTTGACGAAACGGTACGTAAGCGTCTTGTTGGTTTTTGATCTGAAAAGAAAAGTAAAAAATAATTTTCACAACTACACACTTTACAAACTATAAACCGACTTCAATTTTTATAGTTTTTTCATGAATTTTCATGGATCCCATTAAAAAAATCCAAAAATATCATGAAGATCGGACCACCCAGTCAAAAGTTCTGAGGTTACAAGCATAAAAAAAATACAGTTGAATGGAGTACCCTTTTTTTTAAGTCGGTTAAAAATTTCACAAACCTTTAGCTAGCAGTAATTACAAAAATATCGTCATAATTTGAAGTACTAATTGCTTAAAATCAGAGAAAATAATGGTAATAATTGGGTTTGTTTTAAAAGAACACTATAAACCGACATCAATTTTATGGTTTTCTCGTGGAAGGCATTGTCAGAACTGGGCCAAATTGATATGGGATCCCCAGCTTTCAAATAAAAAAAAGATTCATCAAAATCGGATCACCCAGTCAAAAGTTCTGATGTAACAAACATATAAAAAAAACAGTCGATCAATTCGATTATTGTTTTTAACCCTCTATTTCTGAAGCTGAAACGAAACTGTCAGTCACCTAAAGTCCTGCTCCGATACTTCAAGGAGCTGGGCTGGTTAGGGCCTGCTTAGGCAGGGGGATAATGCACAATATACACGCGAGACTTCCGTGCAGATCTTAGTTCAACCACTTAGAATTAGAATTAGAACCCTCCTTTTGTGAAGTTGGTTAAAAATTATGATCAGACCTAACCTGTTTGCTACCTGGATTTGTCTCCTCAAACTCAACCTTAACACCCTATATCGGTCCACTGCTTGCTGAACTGGGCTCAGGCCTCCTGATTAACCGCCTTATAGACTTACCCTCGGTTTCTCGAACGCTTATTATTTTGACAAATTGTTGACAATTTGTCAGGCTGTACACGCACTGCTTTTATTACTCGTGTGGTTTTTTTTGCAGAATTCTGTAACTTAATGGAAGTTCACTAGCGGAAAAATATGAATGTTTGGAGCACTATAAAGTTGTAGGTAGCTAAAATAGTAAGGAATTTTATTCGTAGTACGTGTAAGTTACGTTAAGCACGCAGGGGGGTTATGCTCTATGACCAATTCCACGTCTTACACAGATACGACAAGATATCGGCGGGGAATGGGACAAAACCGTATTCTGTATGCCTTCGTTGGTTTTCTCAGCTGCGTCACAGCGCGATTCGGGCAAGAATTGAACTGTCAAGTAAACACGCCCTCTGCCAGCGTGTTAGGGCACAGATTAGCGTGTTTCTGCGATAGTTACTACGGCTCACTTCTTCAGATTGTCAAAGACAATATGTCAAAGTGAAAACAATAACAACGCAGTGTTTATTTTATGCGGAAAAGGCAAGTATTATTCAATAATTCATCACAAAAGATTTATAAATAGCAGCGACAATAGCCGTATGGCGCCGGTTTAGAATTTGCACCAGCCCAACTCTTCCCGCGGGGGTCGTAAGAAGCGAAGAAGGAATAACCACCGGGGGCAGGCAGCAGTCCCTCCTGCAGAACCATTCTACCATCGAACTGCGATCCCCAACCCGCGTTACTAGCGTGGGGATTATAGGCATCATCCCACATGAGATAAAAGCTCAATGGAACTTATATCAGGGGAGGTCGGCCTACAGCCAGTGCACCACAATAGACTGTTGAGGTTGAGGAGATTCGCCTATCGAAGTATTCAATGCCTAGTTTGGTTGAGTGTTTTTTTTTAATGTGCTGAAAGAAACACATGTCTTATTGATCGGTTTCATTTGCAGAATGCAAGCAAGTACCCGTACGAAGATCAGCTCAGCCCAGCTTTGGCTGAGCATATGTAGGCCCGCCCGGCAGTGGCTGCAGATCAGCAGTATCACCATAAAAGGCCTTGCAAATATATGGAGAATTCTTGGAAAGTGTCTTTAGTCTTGAATTGTATTATCAACGAGAATACAATAACTACGTGGTGTATATCCATCATCACTCTACTATTGGTTTCGCCAAGCTGGACTTGGCCTCGCTGCCTCCATAGGCGCGATGGAATTTGTCTATAATTTCCATCGGTGATCTTTATGGGATGGGATATTTTAAATAAACTGGATAAATTAAATAAATTTGCAACAAAAACCTTTTATTTCGTTTTTTATTCGCAATAAATACACCTACAAGGAAGGCCTATAGAAAATTAGACATAGTTAGGTAGGTACATATAATTATTGTTTACAAACAAGATTCAACACAAATAAATTATCACATTAATTTATGATGCCACATAGGCGTCATCAATCATAGTTTTTGGGGATAGCCAGCAGACAAATCCACCCACTTTGAGGAGTCACTATCCTGCTTACAAGGATCCCTCATAAAAATAATAAAGATACCTATAATAGTAATGCCTAGTAGGTAATTATTTGTTTTGTTCTTTGCAGCAATGATGTTTTAATAAAATATCATTGCTTTGCAGCAATTTAGTGTCCATTGATAGAGGGTCCGCAGGATCCCTTAGTAACCTCCTGTTAATTTATACTTGTGCTTTGTTGGCGCCAACATCTTACCCGTCGTCTTTGTAGAATTATATCCATTTTTATTTTGCTGCTTTGAATAAAATTATGCTTAGGGCTCGTTTAGACATGCACGCGGGAACCGCGCCGCCTATCGCGCGTTAGGGATCCGCAAAATTGTTTTATGAATGCAGACAGTTGCGGTCAGGGTTCGTGATTGATTTAAATGTATAAGTAAGTATACCTATGTATCCATATAGTTATATAGTTACAATGTTAAATAAAACATTTTTTATTTTTTTCAGACGGCGACCGCTCGTCACCCTAAACTGAAACGTGTATGCATGTGGTTATTTGAAGTCCATCTCTCTAGCCTATGATTCGTAAGGGTAAGCCTTACGAATTATAGGTAAATTAAGTTGAATGACCTAGTAAAGTGTGACTAGTACCTAAACTGTATTTGTCTTAATCGCTGATAATGTTAGGTAGGTAGGTACTAGGTACTTAGACTAAGTATGTTTATTTTATTTATTTTTTCATTTTTATATATCTATCTTCCTACAACTTCATGCCAAATTTGTAGCAATACGCCGTAACTGTCGACACTAGACAAACCTTATATGGTTTATAATGTCGTATTAAATAAGATTAGAATTAGTTTTGATTAATAAAGAAGTACCTACAATACAATACAACTAGGTACCTACCTAATTGAATTGATCGGGAAGATATTTCGAGCTCTGAAATAATAATAATAATAAATCAAGAAAGATATAATATGAGGGTTAGCATTTTCTAGCTGTTATCCGTCGGTACCGGCCAGCGCGCGGGCGCGTCTGAACTAACTACGCGGTATCTACGTGAAAACGATTAGGTAAGATAGTAATAATATACGTAAATAAGACCCGCGCGATTCCCACACCATTCTAAAATCATGGTATCGCCGCGTCTGAACGTAGCTTTAGCTAGGAACTTTTTCTGTATATTTTGACACTAAACCAACAATGAAAACTACTTTTTCGTTCCGAAACTAGGCATAAATTACTTGAATGATTAATACAAATCGTTATTTTGGGCTGTAATTTTTTAAATCACACTAAAAATATTGTAAGCTTAACAATTGATGGTTGAGCAAGCATATAATTAAAGATATTTTTTATTTAGATACAAAAACATTAAGTATAATAAAACCGTAAATTTTCCGAGTGAACCGGATGTAAGATTTTGAACGAATCATGTGAAACTGAAAACGAGGCATAGATAACTAGTCTTGTGGCATGCAGAATACAATTTTTGAAAATCATACCACGGCACGGCCAATAATCGCGTTTGTGTTTAGAGCACGCTGTGACGTCACACGATTTGGGCAAGAAATCTCTTAGGTCATAGAGCATAACCCCCCAGGTTATATTCCGCGAGATTAAAATTCACGCTGTCAGATTCCACAGTGCGTATATAACAAGCCGTTGACTATCCATTCAATGTGACAAGCGTTCGAGAAACCGGGGGCTAATCTCATAGTGGTAGTGCCTATAATGCCCGGGCATGCGGGTGACATTTGGGGCATTCAGTAGTCTGGATTTGTCAACCACGAGCTTAATCCGAGTGGATACGCGGTAATCCTACTGTAACTAAAATACTTGATAGAAAACGCCGAAATGGAGCGTAATGCACTGCAATCTGCAATAGTAGATTGTACACCTAGTTGAGAAAGACCAATTCAGAAGGAATCGCACTTTCTCCGAGTGATACATAGTGCTTCAAATACGCCTTCGAGGATAATCATCGTATAAAATCTTCAACCTACACTAGGTTTTAAGGACACACTCGATAGGAAATTGGGCACTTTCTCAAATAGGTGTACAATCTACTATTATATAACAACGAGATTTGTAAGCGATTTTATAAAATTAATGATCGGTTAAGCCCAAACGATGCCTCATAAAGTCATAATATAAATCATATTTCACAGATGTAAACGTAAACAGAACAATGATGTAGTAAAAGAGAGGGTTGCTCAGGGCGCAAAACGGACAGTTTTGTGTCCTGTGTCAGATGACAAGCTACCGATATATTTAATTTCTATAGAACAAGTATGAAAATCATCCACTCCCTGCGCATAATTATGTACCTACGTGTGTCCAGCTGCTCCCACACAAGGCGCATTGAAAGTGGCGCCGCCACCTATTTTATCTTATAAGTTATTTATTAATGCCTCTGTAATAGTTTTATTAGTTACCTTTTTTGACCACCAAACTCTATTATCGCATCTCTGCCAAAACTATACAAGATAAAACTATCACAGAGGTCTTTAAAATAGCTTATAATAACACAAACTGTACGTTGGATTTTTAAAATTTCCTGTGGTAAACGTAATAATATGATAAAGTACGTGGCGCTGTCATATTGGCTCGAGTATGCGCCACAAAAGTTTACTCTGCGGGTAATTTTCGTAGATCTAGTAAAACCTTAGACCACATACATAATTTCTATAGAACCAGTATGATATCATCCACATCCCTGCGCATATGTACGTGTGTCCAGCTGCTCCCACTCAAGGCCCATACACGAGTGAAAGCGGCGCTGCCACCTATTTTATCTTATTATAAATATAGATACTCATTGAAGACCAAAATGTGTTCGGTGTGCCGTGGCGGCAACAAAGTGTCTATGTTTGTGCAGCGCCTTACTGTCGTCGTTCAGTTATAGTCGTCGTCGTTCAAGAAAAGTCATGGGATGTGTAGGATTGAAAAACGCTGCATGCTTTGATTTCTCTGATCGCTCATTTCCCTTTTTTCCTTTGGTTTTATTCCTAAAATTTTAATGACGATCATTATGGGGTTTTACTTACGCATATTTGGCACTAGCATATTTTGAATATGCCAGCGGTTTCGCTGTAGCTTCCCTCTCTTTTACTTTTCGCCTGTTTTTTCTTCCCGCTTTTTCTTGTTCTTCAAGTGCTTGTAGAGCCTCCTTGTCGTTCGCTTTCTCCTACAAATTAATGTCTAAAAGATGGATGGTTTCATGTAATCAACATCTACAGTGATCTCCTAAACTGGAGGGTCACTAAGTCAGAATACCTAAGAAGTGCTACCAATCACTTAACGAAAATAAGCCCGAAGTAGCTGAATCCAATAAGATATGTAGATAATACCTTCCATATACCATTGTATATTTAAGTGGTGGTTAAAATTGGGGCTGGAATTCCTTATTTTTCGTGTTGTGTTTTTTTTGAAAAGGTTTTAAAAATAAATCAAGAAATGAAGACTACCTACTGGAGCCATCGACAAAAATTGATGAGAAGTTTTTAACACAAGCGCGGGGGCCCCCTAGGCGCGGGACCCGTAGCAATAGGGTATATGCATCGATTTTTTTTATTGTTTTAATCGATTCTTTAGATCATTATTTAACCGAGAAATGATAAGACGCTCACTGAATTTCGAAATAACAAGGTAAAAAAAACAAATCAAAACTACAATCATTTTCAGGTGATAAAAACGCTGCCATATTGGCGCCATGTTTATTTGACGTCGACGTTCACACTCGATTAAAACCTTTTGTGACGACCTCGGTAGTGATCATCTCAAAAAAGAGGTTTTCCGAAAAAGCTGAAAATAACCGACAATACGAAATGTGAAGTGGGCAGAATAGTGTCAAATCATGGTGCAGTAAGCAGAATAAAAAAGAAGAAATGTGAACAGTGATGTCACGTCCGCTCTAGTCAATGGCGTAGCGTTTTGAAATTTTGCGATTGAGATTTAAAATATCAATTTTTCAATGGTTAAATTCTACAATAAAAACTTCTCAAAATGCTAAAATAATGTAGATATGTTTCTATATCAATAGAGAATACGTATATACGGTGGTGGTCGTATAATTAAGAACGATTTGAGGTTCCAGTTTTTTTAAACTTAATCATGCCTTGTGTCATTATGTGTTCCTTCTTAGAAGTAACTAGTTATGGTATGAAATAGCCATACGAATAGAACAAACGGGATTGGGAATAAAGAATAAAATAACTTACTATTTTTATTACAAATTTTATTTATTCTCTGTAGTAACAAATTCAAATAGTAACGAAGCTGGACAAATAATTAAGAACGATTTATTAAACCGCTCGAGAGATGTTTTATATGAAACTTAGATTAAATAAATCACTTTAATGTGAAGTACGTAAAGAAAAAAAGCAATTTAATACCATTTAAACTAAAATTAATAGTTAGTAGCATGTCCACGGCTTTTAATTACTGCTTTACACCGGCGAGGCATTGACTCTATCAATTTTTGACATTTTGCAAGAGAGATAGAGTTCCATTCTTCTAAGAAAACGTCGTAAAGCTCTCTTAAGAGGCCGGGGAAGGGTGAATTGCCCATACAAACGCAATACCAAAATGATTTCTAATTCAACCATATTTGCAGTATACCATTGTATTATTTGTATTTGAATCGTATTTATCTAGGTCCCGCCGTTGTTTTTTTTTTCAAAATACTTACCTAAAACGAAATATAGACAATCGCATTTTGCACATTTTTATGCCAAAATAGACCAGTTTTCTTCCTATTTGATTCGTATTAAAAACAATAATATCTTACGCGTTCTTAACGGTCGAACATAGCTTATATTGTCTAGTTACAGAATAACAATACTATGTGAAGAATACAAAAAGTTTTCATTCATCATTTTTGGTATTACGGAACACAACCAAATTCATACCATTTTTGAACGGCTACTATTGCTATCGCGCACGCACGGGGCGGGATTACTTCGGTTGTGTGATCGCTCGGACAGGTACGCACGCCACGCACACACGCTAATGCAACGTGTATTTACACGGTGCGCCCGCCGCAGCCGCGCCGCTCAGCCCCGTGTGACGACCGACGTGACGACAACGAACGACGATCTCCGAGGTCGTTGTCGCAGGGACACCTTATTAGGTACTTACTATGGATGGACGTTAGAATAGAAGGAAGAGTACTTCTTATTTACTATTTTCTAAACTAAATCAAGTGTTGGGTAGGTACATGGTTTCAAAACGAGTTTGTATGAGGGCCTCATTCTATTTTGTGAGGTGGGACAATGTCATGCTTCAATCAAATGTCATGTCATCAATTTCTAACAGTAAGGCGTTTTGTTGGATGAGTAGGTGCATTGTTTTCACTATTCACGAAGACCTCGGCGGGCAAGCGAGGTTCCGCCGGAACGCAACGGGGTCGCAGGTTCGATTTGCGGCTTGGGACAAATTTCTCTATAGATCGGGTGATTTGTGTATTTTATATGTATAATAAAAAAAGATATATAGAGTATAGTACAGTAGTAGGTATATAATTAGTTGGATTGGGATAGGAAGGTTAGTTAGGTGGTATAGTACCTACTCAGGTAATTGAGATGTTTTTATGTAGTGTTGGCGTACCTACCTACGTTTAGTTTTTAATAATAATAATACATGTGTTGTGGTTATGACTAAATGCAATGTTTCACATTTACCTACCTAGCTACTAGTTTAGTATTTACTTACCTATGTCGATGTCTATTAGAATTACTATAAGATGATAGGTCGGTAGATAAATTATATTTGTAGATAAGGTGCGTTGCGTATTATAGTAAATTGTATAAACCTGTGTGTAAGTACCTATACCGTGTCCATTTTGAATGAAGCATAAACGTAAACAAACCGTCCATAGTTAACCTAAAATTCACTTTGTTGGCGCGTCCTTTTATACGTAATCTCCATTACTTGTAGCTTTTAGATCATCCCTTCAATAATTTTTTTTACAATTATATCTGAAACTCGACGCCAAGCAAGTGAGATTATGATATTTGTGTCGTAGTTTGTTTACTAACATGCTTCATTCAAAATGGATAAACCATAGGTAAGGTAGTTGTAAAGGATCTACAATGACATTGTAGTCCGATCACTCATTCATTACATTACCTACTCAAACAAATAAATATTTTTACAAAACACCGAAAAAATACGTTAGTGGCTGTTTTACTGCTTCAATCAAACTTGCACAAATTGTTGCAGGTACAAGTACAAACATATTTACAACGAAAGTTTGTTGTGTTGTCATTCCAACAAAGCAGAACTTTTGTTGTAAGTTTCTATCTAGGTAAAATTTCTGCCTCTTTTTGACGCAAAGAAGTAACAAACATCTATCTATCTATCCAAACTTTGAATTATATTTTAATTTTTTGAAGTATAGGTAGGTAACTGCATACTACTACATAGGCATTTCCTGGTAGATTTCTTGAGATATAAGTACCTACGTACCTACCTATTAGGCCTTGTAGAAAAACTTGGAAAAAAAACGGATAAGCAAACTAGTAGGTAGATACCTAGATACTTCGGGCACGAATGTAGGAATTGTATGTTTTATAAAATCCAGGAGTTTGTTAAAAAAATCTAAGTAAATGTAGGTGTAGGTTATAGTAAACATTTTCTGTGACGTCATCCTAGGTACGTACACATAAGGTGAACTTATGGTGCAAATCTTATTTTCGTCACTAATTGCAACTGCTCCGTGGCGAAGGCGGACCTTGCCTGCTTCAGACGCGAGAAGAACCGAGTTCAAATCTCCACGTCGCGTCGCGGCGTTATAATTATTTTTCTTTTCTTGTAACTTATTTGTCTTCGAGTCAACTCGAAAAATAATAACAACTAACAGTCTAAAGGTTTCTTCGTTGTTTCATTAATTTTAGTCATACCGAAGCGACTGAAATCAAAAATGTGTCAGTGTATTTTTTGATATGATTTGACCTTTTCTAAGTGTAGGTACATTTACATTTATTGTATTTATGATAATAAAGCATTTTTGATTTTTGAATGTTTTTATGTATGAGATGGGGGACCTACCTTACCTAGGTTTAGGTAATTATACCTCTGTTGTAACTAAATGCAATGTTTCACATTTACCTACCTAGCTACTAGTTTAGTATTTACTTACTTACCTATGTAGGTATCTATTAGAATTACTATAGGATGATAGGTAGGTTAATTAATTATATTTGTAGATAAAGTGCGTAGTAATAATAAATTGTAAAAACCATGCACCTACTCAGGTACCTGTGTGTAAGTAGGTAAGGTTGAGTTGTAAATGATCTACCTACTATGATATTGTAATGTAATCAGATCACTCATTCATTACACAAAACACCTAAAAAATACGTTAGTGGCTGTTTTACTGCTTCAATCAAACTTGCACAAATTGTAGGTATGCAGGTACAAGTACAAACATATTTACAACGAAAGTTTGTTGTGTTGTAATTCCAGCAAAGCAGAACTTTTGTTGTAAGTTTCTATCTAGGCAAAATTTCTGCCTCTTTTTGACGTAAAGAAGTAATAAACATCTATCTATCTATCTGTCGAAACTTTTCCCCGTGTAGCGGACTGGGCATTGAATGCGTAGGTATATTACTATACCTACATACTAACACCTTCATGGCCCATGACGCAGATGTCCCACCCACCACGTCTCGACCAAGAGATATCCACTGGTGGGCGGCCTGCAGAACAATTCTACCACCGAACTGCGATCAACCCAACCTGCATTCCCAGCGTGGGGATTATGGGCACTAACCAATAAATACACATCCCTAAAGAAATAGGTAGCTACCGCCTTTAAATTGTTATCAGTGGCAGATGTATAGATAGATACCTAGCAACCTACATTTACTCACACACACACACACACGCATAAGACGGCACGGCACTATGGTTGTGTGTTCCCTTCACGTATTGTAGTACCGCGTCCCGTGCGGGGCACGCGCCTGCATCAGCTAACCTGAGATAGCGATATTCGGAGCGGAGTTTTGTACGCGACTCGAATAGAATCTTTGCCCGGTGTTCTCCGGCCCCTTAAATTACCACACTGTCGATTTGAAACCCTTTTCTTTAATTCGCACCAAAGATGTTTTATAGGGTTTAGATCTGGGCTGTTAACCGGCCAATCTAAGACAGAAAGTGATTGCGATGTGAGAAATTCTTTAACGGTGCGTGCAGTATGTTTTGGATCATTGTCGTGTTGGAATGTCCAGATAACCGGAAGCACGTCTTCAGCATAAGGTAACATAGTTTCTTCCAGTATATTTTTGTATTGGAATTGATCCATGTTTCCTTCTATCAGCCTAACAGGTCCAACACCATGTCCAGAAAAGCACCCCCAAATTTTTACATTTCCTCCTCCATGCTTTAATGTGACTTTTGTGTACTTAAGGACGAATGCTTTATTCGGAGGGCGTCGTACATACCGTTTTCCATCAGAGCATACCCTGTTTATCTTTGTCTCGTCAGAAAAAAGAACATTTTTCCACTGTCTAAATGTCCAGTTTTCATACTTTCTTGCAAATGCAAGCCGGGCTTGCCTATGACACCGTTTCAACCTGGGCACCTTCCTTGCTATCCTTCCGTGCAACTTTTTTTCTACCAAACGCCTTCGAATAGTGCGTGCCGAGATTGCTAAAGGGTTGTTTTCACCAAAATATTATTTTCTCAGGTCATTAGACCCCAAAGGGTTTTGTTTTGCCAAACGAACGATATTTCGATCATCTCGACTAGATGTCTTTCTCTGTTTAGGTACGCGCGGAACATTTGAAGTGGTTTGGTAAGTTACAAAATGCTTCACAGCTTGGAAAACCATCGTTTTTGAGCATTGAAGATGGTCGGCTATCTTTTTATACGACCAATTCTTCTCGCGAAGTTTTATTATTACTTCCCTTCTAGATTTATCACAACTTTTATTTTTACCCATTGTTTTCTTGTGAAGCAATCAGGCTTAAGACTTTTACAGTACTAAATGGCGCCAAAATTATACGAATAGTGACCTACAACCACAGAGCCACAAAGTGTTCTCTATTTAAATTTGAATAAAAAAATAAACTATTCAGCATTGATTTATTAAAAACGAAGATGAGGTACTGGTTGCTCGAAAGTGGCAACCTCAAATTGTGTAAAATTGTGTTCTCCCACATCAGTCACCGTCTGACCGGCGGCACGGGCGGTAGTGATTCGCGTGAAATATTGTTGTCACAGTCTCACTTCGGTCCTAGATACGTCTTTCCGTCTTTGTTCTTCTTTGTATTGCACAGGACTGGAAATATAACTGTGAGCGTATGTGTTTGCCCGTAGTTGTAACACATGCCAATTTTTGAGTAAGCGCTGGGAGAACGTAACCTATCTTCCCTTTTTAAATCAATGCTATTCAGCGTTCTTAATTATGTGACCAGCCAGTGAGTATTTATTTTTTTAGCCAATCATGTGTATAAATGAATGTACCGTAAGTATAGAAAAATTTTGCGATACCGAGAGCTTTACAAAAAAATACATGCAATTAGTTAGACTGGTTAGTTTGAAAAAATCTACTCTCTAAATCAGCGTTCTTAATTATATGACCACCACTGTATTTTTTTAGCCATTTTGAAATCACATGCATATACCCTATTGCTACTACTGTTATATGGATAATATATACGCAGTGTTGCCACTGCTTACGACGGAATATGTATCCCAAGAATTTCGAATAGATGGCTGAACATTTGTTTTCCTCGCATTATTTTTCGTCTAGGGGTTGCTGTTTCATAGGCTAACATTTAGAACTACAAACTATAGTTTGGACCAACCTTATCTGACTGCGTGTGCTGAATAAAAAAAAATTAAAATGGCAAAGCTAACCTTCTCCTTTCGTCGTTCATGCTTAAGCCGATTCAAAGCCTTCCTTAATCTAAACCAGCTCCTTATACTTGGTAGGTCCTCTTTCGCGGCCCTTGGCTGTTGTTCGTTTTTGAGTTTCTTCTCATCTGATTTGCGTTGTTTCAAAATTCTTTTTTCTTCTTCTGAGTATAGTTTCTTGAGTTTATCAGCTTTCTTCTTTTCTTCTGTGTATAGTTTGTTAATTTGTTTTGCTTTATTCTCTTCTGTTTTGTGTTGTTCTTTTTGCTTTGTGGTGCAACGAGAGATGACTATTGAAGTCGGTAAGCGGCGCGGTTCTTCTATGTAGACTACTGGTCTGAAAGATTTATAATAGACTTCAGTGCTTCTAATACATGTCATTCTGAGGATAATCGTTGTCGATGAAAATACAGGACATATAGTTAAACACCCATCTTAGTTCGCCAAGCGCGGAGCGGTACCTACTTAATCGAGTTCATGAACACACTCGGCGACTCGGCTGGCTGCCGACAAGTTGAAAGAAGACAGACACTGAAATGTCGTTCAGTGTATGAATATGATTCACTTTTTCACAATCCAGCTCAACTTTATTCCAAAGTTGAGAAAACACAGACAGTGTTTTGTGAGACTGTCGGCGGCATATTTGGTGTGTATGTGATCCATTAGAGCGCGTGTGTGCCCGGCGAGATATATTTTTTGAGTTTCATGCTATGGTTGTCCCACTATCAAGATTTATTTATCTGAAGTCTGGCGATTACTGATCGCCTTTTGAAATTCGCCAAGAAATAGGGCTACAAGAGGAGCTTAATAGGCTTTTTAGGCCTAAACCATCACAGCTAAACAGGTCCTAACCTTTTATACTTCGGCGGAATAAACATATACACCATTTTAACAAATAATCACGAAATAATTACTTGATAGCTTTGTGCTTTTTGCAACCGGCACATTTTTTCCCGGTTGAACAAGAGCATGACTTGCCTTCTGTCTTATTAAAGATTCTATTCATTTGAATTCATATTGGCTGTACATTATAAGGATGCTTTTAGTTTGTCGTGGAACTTCTCGTTAATTATCCTAATTTTTGCCACTCATGCTTTGTTGTTTTGGTTTCTTTGTTATGATCTGTATCCGTCATCAAAGTGCCCGTCATCTTGACTTCAAAAATTAAGTTTGACAATGTTGCGAACGCGGAGAAAAAATCTTTGGAGAGAGTTTTGGTTAGGGAAGTGTAGGAATTTCTTTCGTCCACGGAAATAAGGCTAGGAATATAATTACTTAGTAGGTATAGATTCTCTCTTCCAATGCAAGACCGATGTCCACAGCAAAAAAGGAAATACTAAATAATAGGCTTGATTTTGAAATGTAGCGAAACACGTTCCCCATATTGATCCTCCGAAAGAAAGTCCAAAGTAGGTAAATCCGTGGAGCAAAGCCGAGTTCCGTTGTGCGACTACGCAAAAAAACCACCTGTCCTATACTGACATTTGAAAGCCTTTTAAATGACCTTGAAAGCCATTTCAATGGCCGGTCGCAATACAATTTCAAATTACGAAGGCGATTCAAAGGGCTTCCAAAGGTCAAATTACTCGTAGCATGGGTGGTTTTTGTGTAATGGGTAAGTAATTTACAAAGTTCATTAAAAACTTATGTAAGGGAGTTACTAGCTAGTCATCTGCTATAAAATAATTCAACCTCTTTTACGATGTAACTACTCTACATCGTATGTAGCGAGACAATGAACAACAAAACCTTATTATAATCTCCAAGATTTTACGCCACCTATCTAGTTTTATCACCGCGTTACATCCACAAAATGTTCCAATTATGCCATCCAGACACATACACAGCCTACCCGATAACATTAAGAACTGTTTATCAATGAACATGTTTAAAAAAAGACTGAAACAATATATTTATGAAAATATCTTCTAAGTCACAGTACCGGTACCAACCATCAATGACAACCTTACTACTACAACCTACAACTATAAGCTAGGCATTAGTGTTATTTTGAATTTATTAATTAAGCTAGTAAGTAAGATTATTGGATGTACTCATGTTCTTTTGAGTCAATAAATTCTTTAAACTGAACTGAACTGAGACACACGACTGTGTCGTACAAGTTCGGAAAGAAACGGGCAACGACTACTCGCTTATGAATTAAGCTGCTATTTTTGACCTTCTGTAAATTGGTAACAGAATAGAAAAAATAATAATAATACAAAAATATAATAAGTCATTTATTTTTCTTAGCAAAGGTTCTCGTCACACTAACTAATATTTTAAATGCGAAAGTTTGTATGGATGTATGGATGGATGGATGGATGTTTGTTGCCTCTTTACGCCAAAACTACTGAACGGATCTGGCTGAAATCTTGCACACAGGTAATTCTAATCCTGGAATCAAACATAGGTTTTTTATCCCATAAATCAATTCCCTTGGGATTAAGACCAAGAAGGTAGAAAACGAACACTCAAATGAGTGATAGGTACCTACCCTAATAAAGTAAGTTAAAAAGCCTGACAAGTGTCGCAGGGGTCATAGCCGAAATTGGCATGTCAGGGCTAAGAATCTAAAACCACATGAATGAACGTACTCGTAGGTAAACTAATGCTGCGGCCACACTTTGAGACGGAGATTCGCGTTCGCGTTGTCGCAATAAAAGTTAGTGTTCGATCTACGACGAACTGTTTGGCCACATTGAAAAAAAAAAACTTCTTCGTAACGTCACGCGCGGTAATTCATTTCACGGGAAAAATGGAAGAGGCTTAGGCGCTCTTTCACATGTCGGCAAATATTTGCAAATCAGAATAACCATGCAACACACAAAAAATACGTGCAAACCAAAGATTTCAATCGTTAGAAGCCCTTTCCGTAGTGAGACCGCGAGGGGTTGGTTTGTTGCCAAGCAAACACAGTCTTGCTGTCAAAAAACCGAGCGTAGCGCACCGACGACGACCGCACGAACTTTGTCGCGATAAAACTCGTTGATGTACGGAAACCGACAACGCGATGGACATTCGTGTTCGAGATGAGGATTCGCGATAGGACGAATTGCTTGATCACACTTATGACAGACCAGACGCGATAGCACAAATCTTCGCGTTATCGCGATATAATGTGGCCGTAGCATTACAAGTTCAGATTAGGACGAAACTTGGTAGTTGGCACATATACTAAGATCTCGGATCTTTTATCCAGAACTATAAAGCTCTGCCACATTCGTTTAATTTCACCGAAATTGGCTCCGTTTTCGCCCTCTGTTCTGTTCATGGTACCTAGGTACATTACTTAATTACCTATACTTAATCAAAATTGTACTCTTCTTAGAATTTAGTCTTGTTTTGACAAAATTGACGCTGTGCCGTAAATTTTCCCAATTTTATTAACACTGAGTAACATAATTATTAACTGTATTTCAGGCAAGATGAGATTGTCTTGACACCTGTCGTGTTTGTAATAAAGGTCTTTAATTCGTCAACCTACCTAGCCAACGTTTACATGGTCTTGATAATAATTTTATTAATATCGTTTATTTTCATAGGTAGGTAAAGCGCTAGGTTCCTATTCTCAAGTTTTCAAATAACTTCCAAAACCCAAATGCATACGACATGCGCTTGTCCTAATTTGTTAATCGACTTCAAAAAAGGAGGAGGTTCTCAATTCGGCTGTGTATATTATTATTTTTCATGTTTGTTACCAGAGAACTTTTGACTGGGTGGTCCGATTATCATGATTCTTTTTTTATATGAAGGCTGGTGCTTCCCGTGTCCCATTTTAATTTTGTTCAGTTCTGACAATGGGATCCATGAAAATTCATGAAAAAGCTATAAAAATTTAAGTCGAATTATAGTTTTTTAAAACAAAATATATATATTTTATTTCTTTTATTCGATTGTATTTTTCTTTAATGGTAAAGATGTAACAATTCAAGTTATTAGCATAACTTGCTTGAATTAATCAGCCCCAGAGCACTTGACTATGAACATCTAGTTCACTAAGCAATTTGTACTCCTCCACTAACCAATTTGTATTCCAATTTATCGCCTTGATGAATTCCTGCTCGTAGGAAATTGTAGCTTGTGTTCTTGTTTACATTTACATGCAATCTGGCGGACTAACAAATTGTTTTATTGGTCGATTGGTTAGGATAAGCCAATGCTAAAATTGCATTTAATACCTATTCGTAGATATAAGTAAAATTCTGTAGTAGGTACGTTCTCCCAGCTAGTTTAACTAAACGCATTTGTGGTGGGAATCCTACTCTAAAGTTTAAAACCATTACATCTATTTGTTTTGGCTATAAAAAAGGCGATTTCCGAAAATGGCCTCAATAATAACACTGTGTAGTGCTAACTCAAAAAATGGTGTTTAGGCGCTCTATTTCCAATCGTTTGCAGTAAATAATACTACTGAACAACAAAGATGGAAAGACGTAGCTAGACCGAAGTACGATCGAGAAAACAATACTTTATTAGGTTCCTATTTATACCAGACTAGTACGAGTACCTACCTTAAATATAATGAGCTTTTAGTTCACGAAACATAAATGTGTGGTTTGGCTTTAAAATCCATCTTAATCTTATATTTTACTAGCTGCGCCCCGCGGCTTCGCACGCGTTGTTCCAATAAAAACGTTTAAAGGTGATTTCTATCCTACGGGAACTGATTTATGGGATAAAACGTAGCCTATGTTTGATTCCAGGATTAGAATTATCTGTTTGCAAAATTTCAGCCTGATCCGTTTAGTAGTTTTGGCGTGAAGAGGTAATAAACATCCATCCATCCATACATACATAAATCCATCCAAACTTTCGCATTTATATTAGTGTGATGTGATTTTCATTGTGCAGTTCATTATACATACATAGGTATTAATTAAAAAGCACGTGATAAAATGCATTCTTGTATGCAAAGAGACAAAGATTTACATAAGTGTATCAAGATGCAAACCGGTTGGAGCAAAGTTTCCGCATTTAGAACCCATGACATGACACCTTATTATGGCATAGCCAAGTATTGGTAGGTATTCCTTGTGCAGAAATAGAACAGCTGGTTGCTGTTGGAGGTTTTGCTCACTTAGAAAAGTAGGAAAAAATACTTAAAGTCAATTTATCTTTGGGATTATGAGAATCAAGGAATAGAAAAGAGAGTGCTCCTGTGTTTGCGCTCACATTTGTGCACTATGTATAATAATATCCGGCTAGTCTAAGTTGAGACGAAATTCGGCTTTGAGGACATCATCATCAATTTAATTTCAATCTATAGTCGAATATTGGTCTTGGTCTCCAAAGAAGTAGCTGATCGCGTTTTCGAATTCTTGTTTCTAACCCATTAAACCATACAAGGTGACACAGAACAGAACCTGTTTACGAAGGGGTTTGCACGGACCACAAAAGAATGAAATTGTTTATAAATTTTTAATTTTGATCTTTTTATACATATTATTATACCGTTTAGTATAATAATATATAAGGTTTTTAGATGTGCGCAATAAAAATAGTAGTACCTACTGACCTATAACTTTATTTTACACTAGCAGCGCCTCGCGGTTTCACCCGCGTAGTTCCCGTTCCCTTGGAAATTCTGCGATAAAACATAACCAATGTCCCTCCCTGAAAAGAAAGCTTTTTATTGATGAATTTTTTTTTATCGATCCAGTAGTTTCGGAGCCTATTCAGCACAAACAAACAATCAAATCTTTCCTCTTTATTATATTAGTAAGTACTCTATAGATTTGATGTTATGCGGCCCGTTTCAAACTATATCGTATCCATTTTGAATGGAGCATAAACGTAAACAAACCGACCATACTTAACCTAAAATTCACTTTGTTGGCGCCGCCTTTTATACGTAATTTACATTACTTGTCGATTTTAGATCCTCCCTTCAAAACAAAATGCTTACAATTATATCTGAAACTCGACGCCAAGCAAGTGAGATTTTGTTATTTGTTTCGTACTTTGTTTACTAACATGCTTCATTCAAAATGGATAAACCATAGATGTGTTTGTGGGCATTGTACGTTTCTAGTTTCTACGTTCGAGGTTGCAAACATATTGCACCTAATCGCTGTTAAGTGGTTAGGTGAACAATCAATTGACACAATTGTAGATACTTGTTATTTAATTGTTTGTTTAAACTAACTAGCTAGTATCACTTGCCTTGAATACGTCACATAGGAACATATATATATCTAGGCCCTAAATTCTAGCGGTACCTATACCGTGTCCATTTTGAATGAGGCATAAACGTGTACAAACCGCCCATACTTAACCTAAAATTCACTTTGTTGGCGCGTCCTTTTATACGTAGGTAATTTACATTACTTGTCGATTTTAGATCCTCCCTTCAATAAAAATTGCTTACAATTATATCCGAAACTCGACGCCAAGCAAGTGAGTTTTTGTTATTTGTATCGTGGTTTATTTACTAACATGCTCCATGCTGGATGGATAAACCATAGATATACTATACAGAATGTACCTATTTGACGTTCTGGATGTTTTCTTTGTATAATAAAAAATATCTATGTGTATGTATATTGTACGAGTATTATATCCAGTTTTCTAGTACTTACCCATAACACAAGCTCTGCTTAGCTTGGGGCAAGATAATGCTGTGTGAATTGTCCAATATTATTTTTTATTATGAGCGCTTTTTGGGTCGGGGTTACAAAATACAACATTATATTTCATATACTTATACGATTCTTAATAAACTTCGTAGTAGAGTAGCTATTATGTATATCTCCATTTTTGCTGCTGAAGTCAGTAAATAAATATACTACCTAATAAACACTATTATGCGGTTTTAAATATTATTAAGTAAATAGGTACAAGAAAAGATTTTTTTTTATAGTAAAGTACGACAGTGTCTTATTAATTATTAACCCACCGTCCCACTACTTATTACTTAGTTACAATTATTAATTTTCCTATTTAAATAAATCAACTAGAACAACACACGATAATGGTAATGGGTATGTACAAACTGCTCTAGGAAATATCATGTTTAGATGTAATACGACCTCTATTGTGGCTGCGATAAGAATAACTACGCACCTACTTCAAATGAGGATCATTGAGTAGTTTTGATTTCTATAGTCACTTCCCTATCATAGTATATAGCTTTGTATACATGGTGTTAACGATGCACCTTTTACACACGATATAAATCGTTTTCGAATAAATCATAATTGCAATTCTGTCTTTCTGATTTTCAGAACGAATGGAATGTACCTATATCGTCGTATAGCTTTCGGCTTTCCGATTCCGTTACAGAAAGAAACCCAGAGGCCGCCTGCGTTCAAAAAAAAACTTGAATGGCCAGCGCAGTATTTTTATTGAGAAAACCAATAGCTACGATGGATTCGTAGCATATTATGCTACGAATCCATCGTAGCTATAGCCTTTCCAGCCGAATTGAATGAATATATTATATGAATGCAATTCGGCTGGAAAGGCTTTATTATTTTATGCAGTTCTAATTTGTATAAAAATGCAAATATGTTATTTTAATAATTTTAAATAATAATAATAAAATTGTGCTTTTCAATTTGTTAATACAATTTTACTTCATTTATTTATAATATAATGAATGTTGTTATTATTACTAATCCTAATAAATTTAGTAAGCTTAGGTATATTTTTAATCAAAATGTATGTTACATGTATGCAATAGATTAAGTTATAGGTATCTACATAGATACCTATAATATAGGTAGATACTCGGGACGAATTTGTGTACGATATGCAGAAACCTATGTATTTCTTCGGGGCGTTCTGGACATTTTCTATCTATAACAAAAATATCTATGTAGTGTATTGTATTATGTATATCAGTTATCTAGTACCCATAACACAAGCTCTGCTTAGCTTGGGGCTAGATAATGCTGTGTGAATTGTTCAACATTATTTAATATTTTTAAAACCTAACCAACTCTGATTTTCTGAAAGAATGGAAAGTAAATCTTCTAGCACTATGGCGTTTATTGATTCATAAAAAATCGGTAAGGTTTGATTAAAGAGTGACAGAAGAGGAGAAACACAAATTCGTAATTATATTAAAATACTAGCTGTGCCCCGCGGTTTCGCTCGCGTTGTTCCTATGGAAACGTTTATAGGTGTTTTCCCGGCAGTTATTAGAATTTTTCTCGCCGTAAAAACCATCTTTGAACTTCAATAAATATTTAAAAAAAGAATTGGCCAAATTGGTCCAGGCGTTATTGAGTTATGCGCTTACCAACACATTAGCCATTCATTTTTATATTTATAGATTGGGGTGAATAAACTGGTAATTATATTCAATATCGTATGTAAGTAAAATATGTATAATAAGGTACTAATATTATACGGATGTACCTACTTACATATTCATGTAAGAAACTTGTGTGAAACATGCAGTTTTTAACTAGATGTTAAAAACTGCATGTCCCTTTTAAAAAAATTTCGGTAAGATTAATCATTATATGAATTCATTAATAGAGGTAGATTGTTGTTATTGCTTAGGTACCTATTTTACTTTATATTATCTTCTCAGTGCTGTTGCTAGTTGCAAATCAGGGCAGAACTTGTTTGTTCTACACATTACATTAGTAAACATCATGTACATCGTATAATAATCGCTCAATAAGGAATATACACGATATTGCACATATAACGATCTATTGAATTGAAGATAGGACGTCGCGACTGCATGCGCTTTTAAATAAGCTATAACAATAATATAGTTTATTTCACAAATGTGATAGGGTTTGTAGTGGGAAAAGTGTCAAAATGTGCTACAATAAGTTTTCATTGTGCTTAAAAGCTTTCAATGGAAGGAAGTTACTGGGCTTTCAGAATACACAGTTGCACAAAGCAAGGAGCTTTAGTGTTCATGGATTTGGTTTGAATGTAAGTTTTTTTGGATATGCATACAGTTAAATGAAAAATTAAATGCAAGCATTACGAGCACCTTTGCACCAGAAATTCTCAGGTGCAGGTATTTAATGAATAATTTCAATATTTTGACAATGTTTCTTATTAACTGAATAATTGACAACATTTTTTTTATAAATATTGAATGCAATTAAACTTTAAATGCAATAAACAATTTTTAATTTTAATTTATGTCGTATACATATAACTTTAAAATTTCAATTACTTTAATTATAATTTTAAAATACATAACACTTATGGCTCTCATTACGAATTTAAGGTGTTTTGAAAATAGCTTGTGGTTTGGTAGTAGGTAAAGTTTTCCCTTACAATGATTACACGGGTTGCTGTATAAGGCAGTGTAGGTAATTACGTCTTAAATAATAAAAAATATTGTTTTTATGATTGTTTATAGTAATTGTTTTGTAACTTTGGACCATACTTATATTGATAGATAAGATTACACTTTATTGCATGCATTGGTAACTACTTACTAGAAACATGATTGTACTGTACACACAAATGAAGATAACAATACAGATAGAAATGCCGACAATCGCGGAAGTATAAAGGGTAATGTCAGTTAGATTGTCTATAAAATTAAATTAAATTTATTTAATTCTGTATAATTTACACCGTAAAGTTTTTTAAACTTGCGCGATCTGAACTGAGCTAAAGATACGGTGTAAATTATTATAAATATTCACGGGTATTAAGAACAGAGTGTAAACCTGTCGAAACGTCGGGAAAAATAGGTAAATAAACGCGATAAATACCCGTGAATAATTATAATATTTTACACCATATCTTTAGCTCTAAGCTAAGATCTTGTGTTATATGGGTACCTACTAGATAACTGATATACATAGGTACCTAATACAATATTCTATATAATATCTTAAAAAGACTTCTGATTAGTATTGAAATGGTTCATTTGAGCTAGCTCTAGATTTTTTGCAACGGTCTGCAGTAAGTGGTACTGATATAATTTTAAATACTAGTTCTAATTTGTTTCTATTCTTTATTACGTAACATTAAATTAGATAACTGCTTAGATAAGACATTTTCATATAATTTTGTAACTAAGTCAGGTCATTGTGAGTTTTTAATTGATTGCTGTGTCAATTAGGTACCTACACGTTTTTTTATGGACTTATGTACTCTGAAATAAAAACACCGCACACGTAATTTGATTCAGGCTTGCACCTGAAAAGATCAGGAACAATCTTTTGGGAAATGTAGGAGTAAAGCCTAGCCTAAGACTAAGCTTTATTTTCACAAAATTCACTCGTCGATATTTCTATGTAGATGAATTAACTCAATAACTCGACTCTCTCAGATCAACTCTTCAACGATCAACAACAAAAAAACTTCTCTTCACCATTAAGTGGTCCTTAGCAACAAAGTACAGTCTCATAAGGATAATCTAAAAATACACAAAATAATCAGTAGAGTCCCAATGACAATAAACTTCGCCGTCAATTTATCACAATCAGAGCTCGTGATACTCTCGGCCGTGTGTGTTGTGCTTATAAAAATTAAATTGGTGATAACACAGTGTTAAATTAATAATAAAACTGACAAAATTATAATCGGTCAATAACCTAGGAAACTGTTAAAATATTTTTTTTTACAATAAATGTATCGTTTTTTTTAATGATAAGTCAGTGTTTAAGTCAATAGAGAAACAAAGCAGTTTTCAATTTGTGTCAACAATAAATTTTTATTAATAAAAAGCGTAGCGTTCGTGCAATAAATTAACGTAAAGTAGGCAATTGTGATGGTTAAAACCTATCTCCCATAAAGTGATTCTCGAAACTTCCACGAACAAATCACGCTGTAACGAAATAATCTTCTAAAACTTCGCTAAACGACTGCAAAAACTTGAAAAAAGCTCTTAAAAGTTCGATAAACTGTAAGCGATAAGTTTATAATGTTGTCGGTTAGCCGCGTTATCAAGAATATTGGTGGCAGGAGGTTTTACGGCATCGGCCATGAGAAATTCCCACTGATTATTCCAAAACTGGGTCAAGAGGTAAGTTCAAAAGGCTTAAATTCCAAAAAAATGCTCAGAAGTGGGCAGACACAGGCAGTGAAAAAAAGTTGGTAGTACTTTTAGTCTGCCGCTGGAAACAAAAAGCTTCGCTAATCTGTCTGTCTGTACAAGGTGCCGCAGAATATGTGTACTATCTGAAATCCTTGACCCCGTGTGGTACAACTTTGGTTCTTAAACTATGAATTAGAACTAGAACCCCCTACTGTCCCTACTGTCAAACAATAATGTATCTAGACCAGTAGGTTAGGTTAACTACAGGCCCATAAATGAACGAAACAAGCAATTTACCCATTTTAATGGCTGATTGTGATGGCCATTCCGAGCTGTGGAATTAACTAAACCATCCTATATTGACATTTGAAAGCCGGTTGAATGGCCTTCGTTGTTTGCGAATACCATTGAAATGGCTGTCAAAGACATTCAAATGGCTTTCAAATGTCAGTATAGAATGGGTGGTATTTGCGTAATCGCACAGCTGGTACCTTGTTCCCGAGTCCCGACATATATAAGTAATTATATTCGATAATTTTGTGTGGGTAGGTAGGTGGGTGTAGGTACTAGCCGAAAGGGGGTCTCTTCCTTAACCCCGCAAGGTAAAACTTTGCTTCTGACACTTTGAATTTCGGGTCCCAACTGTCAAACAATAAAGTAGGTATCTACAACCCAAAGTCTTGAACGACGTTCAAAGTCTCAATAGCTCCTGATAAATTCGTCGAACAATCGAGGTTTGTTCGATGACCCGAATTATTGATAATGTCAAACAGTTTGATACAAGTCTACATTATAGATTATACCTACAAGTTCACAGTCATTTACGGTGATAACATTTTCGAGAACATTTCTTTATTGATGCTTCAGTTCATTTCAGATAGATAAATAATAAATAATGTGGGACAAATCACACAGCATTATCTATCCCCAAGCTATGCAGGGTTTGTATTATGGGTACTTTCTAGATAATTGATATACGAGATTATATAATACAACACATAGATACATCAAACATTTGTCCCGAGGCGGAAATCGAACCCGCAACCCTCGAACGTCGAAGGCGGACCTTCGCCCACCGCGCCACAGAGGTCGTGAAGTCCACATTGTACCTTTCTACCTCAGACAAAGGAATATAAAGACAGCTTACGGTGAAATAAAAAATGAAGCCGTAGAAAACCGTGCTCACCTTGTAAACACACGCGCTCACGCACACAAATATCAACCAAACCGTGCGCAGTGCTCGTCAGTACCCGTCGAGGCGCGAGCCAGGACACTTCAACGTGTAAATAGATAACTATGGTTTCCTGTGCAGTGAAGAACTGTCAAAATAGCAGCAGAAAGGTCAAGAAGTCGAAAGGAATAACGTTTCACTTGTAAGTACTGAAATAACACCGTAAAACTTTCTAATAAACACTTGTTTTTGTTTTACTTGGAACACAAAACCTCAACACTATGTTGATATCAAAGACAATGACAATGACAGTGACATAGAGCACGAATGTTACCAGCGTATGATTTCAGATTTCCCCAAGCTATTTGTTATTTTTCGCTTCAAGGGTTCACATAATTGGTAGCTATTTAGACTAATCGAGGATTTCGATTATTGGACCGACGACGATATAGCTAGATGAAATGAAAATATATAGCTAGATTACCACGGACTCACTGACTCACTGACATAATTGTTCTCCCGGATGGTGGAGGGTGAGGTATTGTTTTTTTTTGCGATAATGTATTTCTCATGTGGACCGAGGGAAAATTCCTCGGTCCCCCTCGGTTTTTGAGATTTGCTCCCCCTCCCGGAGCCCCCCCGCTCTAACCTTCTTGCACACGGACCAACTTGGATCAAAACGTTTATGGCGTTTGTATAGAGGGGGACAAGTGATTTAAACTGATTTTTTCACCCCCCCTTGTCCCATACCCCCTCCCCCTTTGTAAGTGCTACCAGATAGCGACGTGATAGAAGAAATTTGATAGCAGGGTCGTATAGAGGGTATCTTCTTGAATCAAAGGAAAAAATTAATTACCCCCTCTCGCCCCTGTTTTAGCCCCTGTTGTGTATCTCCCAAACGGAGTGACTTGAATTAAAAAAAAATAACAGCCGTGTAGACGAATACAAGTCACTTTTTTAAGACAATTTTTTTACCCCCCATGCCCCCCAAACTCCTCCCCCTTTTGTGAGTACTACCAAATAGAGGAAATATCGAGAGGTTCTGATTGCAGGATCGTATAAAGGGTATCTTCTTGTATCTAAAAAAAATACACCCCACCCTAACCCCATTTTTAGCCCCCGTTGAGATCTCCCAAACGGAGTGACTTTACAGAATTTTTCACAGTCATGTAGAGGAGGATAAATAATTCTAAATGCAGAAAAATGTTTCCCTCTTTGGACCCTAGACCCCCTTTTTAATTAAAAAACATAAAAAACCGAAAATTGGCCTGTTTTTAGCCTTTTTATTCGGGTGGAGCATTAGCGACTACGGGGCACAGAGAAGCGAGCCATGCCGTTACCCTTCACACCCCCGGCCAACAACCCACTCCCCGGGTTCCGGGGGGGCTGGGGGCGTGAAGATCCAAGAATTTGATATGGGTATCATGTTCGAGTAATATGGGAATAAGGATTACGAATTTGATGACGGCGGGCGTGGTTTGCAATCCGATACACTCACACTGCAAGGCGAGCGCAGCGAGTCTTGCTGTGCCTAGCCTCTCCTGAACCCCCTCCTTATCCAAGAATATGATATGGGTATCGTTTTCGACTAACATTGGGTGGAGATTACGAATTTGATGACGGCAGGCGTGGGTCGGATCGTTTTTGACTCAAACTTGGACAATACGAAAAAGATGTCCATTTCAAAATCCAATTTGGCTGACATTTTTAAATCGTGGTCTCTTGGTTATCGATTTCGATCAAATTGAGGGTGTAGGTTAGGTAAAAGGGGACCACAATTAAATAATAAACAACATACACAATTATTACATAACCACCAGGTAGCCCTAGTTAGTAATATTAAAATTCAAGATGGTGGGCATTCTTTTTATTTGCAGTTTTACATTATGGGTAAGTATCGATCGTCTCCAACTGAATCGAAGGTGTAGATTTCGAAAATGAGTTTGCTTTAGAATTCAAGATGGCTGAATTTTTTTACCTAATGAGTATCGTTTTAAACAAAAAATTTAATCGAGAGCGTGCTAATCACGAATATTTTTTTATTATTATTATAATTTCGTCTCTCATTTCATTCCTAAAAATAAACAAATCCACACATAATTTATTATACCATTTGTTTATAAACATACCCGACTTCTCCTGATCGCCGTCTATCTTTAACCTTTCCAATAATACTACTTCCCAAATTAGGGGGAGTTTTTCTTTCAGATGGAAACACTTTCACGCACTCAACTATAAAAAAGTGGCTTCATTTTTTAGTTCACCGTAAGATGTCTTTATATTCCTTTGTCTGAGCTTTCTACCTACATTTCAGGATGTGATTTCAAATTCATTCAATTGTTATTTATTGATGACGCTAATCGCGTTTGGCTAACAACTCACTTTAAGAAAGCGAAGATGTAGCCTAAGATGGAGCACTCTTTTCCAGAAGGAACGTATTGACCCTAGATTTGAAGACTCCAAGATTGTACTCTAATGGGAAGACAGACGCAGGAAGGTCATTCCACTCATTGGCTGTTTGTGATTTATTTTACCATAGAGATTTAACAACAGGAATTGAGACTAAACTGTTTCATCTATCACAATAAAATAACAACACTTATAAAAATCACACAGAAAAATAATATTTACACGAACACTTATATTAGACTAAAACGATGGCTTGTCTCGAAAAAAAATTCTTTTCTGTGAACGAATTACTGGAACTCTAATTATTATATTTGTTACTAATTTTATTTTTATAATTTGTACATTTTTAATTTATACGATTTCATAGAGGTATTCAACTATATATTTTTTTTAAATTACATGTAAGTAAAGTGGTTTTATCAATAAAATGTATCTATTTCTATATTTTTTATGTTTTATTGCAATGATAGAATCATTGCAATAAAACATAAAAAAATTATGAAGGTACTTAAACAAAATTTCAAACTCACGAAATTATTATAAACCATCAAAAAACAAAATAAAAAACTATAAACCTACTTCAAAATTTTATAGATTTTTCATGGATCCCATTGTCAGAACCACGTCAGAACTAAGCCAAATTAAAATGGGACCACACGGGAAGCACCAGCTTTCATATAAAAAAAGAATCATGAAAATCAGACCACCCAGTCAATAGTTCTGATACAATCGAATTGAGAACCTCCTCCTTTTTTGAAGTCGGTTAAAAAGAAGCAACTTTACTAAACAGCAAAATAATAGATAGGTATATATGGAATGCCATAGATGCCTAGATATGTAGATGGTTAAGTAGATCAACTGTTCCTCTACGAAACCACAGATTGTGGGGGTACCTAATCTGTGTACCAAACCTTCAATGAAACGTGTGAATGTACTTTGTACTGATCCATAAACATGTTTATTATACTGATGTGAAGTATACGATATAAACAGATAAGGCATTACCGTTAATAACGTCCTTATCTCAGCGTATTAGCCTCCATTAGCATACTTACTGGTGTTTGCAGTTTGCACCCACCTCATCATAAATGTAGGTATTGGTGTCGATTCTCTTGTTTTAGGATTCCTTACCCAAGTTTTACGATTTCTAAATGTTCTAGGCTAGGTTGATTTAAAAATTATAATATTCTCTGTAGAGACCCTAAAAATACCTATATTAGAACGTTTTTGAAAATCGCAAAACATCTCTGAGGAAAAAAAAACATATTTTGCTCATAGCAACACCTAACTACTCAGTTGGGTGTTGCTGTGAGCAAAATATGTTTGTTTTTTCTAATATGTAAAATGTATTTCAAAATACTTCTTTACATGAGTCGAACAGTTCATCCATTTGCATGAGGAATCGTTTAGAAATTCAAATCAACACCAGTTTAAAATAGATCAATTTTAATCATGACCTAATTAGATGCCTGCTAAAATAAGGTAGACGTTTCTAACCATAGCTAAAATGTAAAAAAGAATAGGGTTAAAGCTACTTTACTTGATTTAAGTTTTTTTAGAGCTGTCATCTAAAATTAGGATGACAGCCCCTAAAAAAACTTAAATCCGTTTATTTTTTTAAACTAATAATATGTTATGCAAGGAATAGGGTAAAAGCTGTTTTAACAAAGTTGAGTTAATTTACATAGGTCTGTCAACTTAATTTTAGAGCTGGTCATCCTAATTTAAAACGTTTCAGTATAATTTTTCAACCATAGAATAGCTTTCATCTATTTGAAATTCCTAACTCCTAATTTTAGCTCAACCCTTAAACAACAAAATCGACACCATTAAGTATGTAAAGTACCTACCAATCTCACAAATACATTCAGCCAGGCAGCCTAAGTGCTTGTTCACGGAGACGCGGCGCGGCCCGCACTAAATCAAAAATATGGTGTTGGTAGAGTGTGTTTACGGAGAAGCGTTTGTTCACGCGTTTGTTTGATTAGACGCGTCGCAATTTTTAAGCTATTGCATAGCTTCTATCGCGGGCCTTGAGCGCGGAGACCGTATCCAGAAATTCCGTAACGAAAATAACCTAACACCCCCCACTCCGACCGGCACAGCGATGATACTTTTTAGTTTTGCCATCTATCGATGAATAGCAGAACTTTTAATGGCTTATGCTATGCAATAGCTTTACCGCGGCAGTCCCCGAGTGCCACACGTCTTTTTTTTATAATTTCAATGTTGAAACCGGTCTTTCTTAGAGATTGTAGGTAGTACTCAGACTTATTGTTAATACTTTTCTCGCAACTGCCATAATCGTGTACGTTTACATTCCTTAGTGAAAATGTAGAGATTATGTTGTGAAGAGATAATATGTTTCATTGAAGGCCGTTATACATTAGTCTTTTCTAGGCTTTCTGGCCCTGAGTTCATCATCATCATCATCACCACCATCATTTGCGGGTTCGATTCCCGCCTCGGGACAAATATTTGTACGATCTGCAGATATTTGTGATTATGTATAATAAAAAATATCTATCTATGTAGTGTAGTTAGTAAAAGTAAAAGTAAAAAGGCGTTTATTTTGCAACCATTACACATAATTAAGACATACAAAATAGATGGGTATCTAAACAAGATAAAGGTTACAAAAATTGAAGTTGTCGTAGCTGTTTTCGTATCATTTGCCTCGAGCGAACGTTTGTCGAGATTCCGTGCATCGAGATGCCGTAGTTCACCCTATACACCGAGGGGCGGGCAGCAGCGCTCCCTGCAGAACAATTCCATCACCAAGCTGCGATCCCAACCCCAACGCCCAGCGTGGGGATTATGGGCATTAGAAACCCCTTGATGAGTACACAAACCAGAAAATGGACCCCAGTTCCCAGCTGCCTCGCTATTCCTGGCCATGGTAGCGGCCATGGTAACGGCGGGGCAGGGGGTGCTAGGAATCCCCGGGCTACGGCAGGCTACCATTCATTACTCAAACAATTTACCCTAGCAACCTTTCACAGCTAAACTAAATAACTAAATAATATCAAATAATATCCCATTTTTTTAACTTTGACGGTTCTCAAAACTGCGTGCTCCCGTCGTGCTCAGTACGTGACTGGGATGTGATAAACATGCACCAGGAAGTCGGGTACCGTGGAAGTCGAAATTCTCTTGGTTGCCTGGAAGAGATCGCTCAAAGCGATAAGGCCGCCCTTTGTACTTCCACGATTTTGTAAATTTCCTTCTGTATTGTTTTTTGTGTTTGTGTGGTACAATAAAGAGTTATCTATCTATCTATCTATCTTTAACCCTCTATTACTACCTACGACTTTTATACGTACCTACTGTTGGGATATTATTTGATTTCTTAGAAAGTACCCATGGTGTAAAAATAACTAAAACTGTATAAATAAAATAATGTCTCTCTGTCAATGTCTCTATGTATTTTATGTCATCCCCAACCCGCATGCCCAGCGTGGGGATTATGGGCATTACCCCCCATGAGTTAAACGCCAATAAGGCGTTTATCAGGGGGAGGCCTGCGTCCAGCAGTGGACCGATACAGGCTGTGGATGTGGATGGATGGATGTGGAAAATAATGTTGGACAATCATACAGTATTATCTAGCCCCAAGATAAACAGAGCTTATGTTATGGGTAGGTACTTGATTACTGATATACCTATGTACTCAATATTATAACTTTATAGTATTACCTACATAGATAGAAAATATTTTTTATTATACATAGAACTGGTGAAACACCGAACAAATATCTGCAGATCGTACAAACATTTGTCCCGAGGCGGTATTCGAACCTGCAACCTCCTGCGTCGCAGATCACGCCATAGAGGTTGTCAGGATATCTGTGGTTAAATAATACTACCTACGTTACAAAAAGATTTATTTTGTGCGTAACAGTTAAATGAACAAATATTTTCTTGTTCCCAAATGTCGCGAAAGAACATAAAATATCGACTTTCTGTTACGAAAGCTACACCTGTGCCGAAACAATTTCAATTGCTTACATTACAGGGTGTACTAGAACAACGTGCAGATTATCACAAACGAAAGATTTGGCGAAAAACGCCCTAGGTACCTACTCTACCTACCAGATAAAAGGTTATGCAGGCTAAAAATCGCAATTCGACAATATTATTCGAATGCTTTTGAATTTGATTCGACGGCGTTAAATCTACTTTATTATTATTAATTATTTATAACTTTATTGCACTGAAGTACAAAAGGTAGGCTTAATGCCGATGCATATTCTTCTTGCCAACAAGAGACATGATTCAGAGTCAGAGTCAGAGTCAAATCGTTTATTTCTTTAGACTTACAAAATACGCACTTAGACAAGTAAATTTTTTACCATATATATAGTAATTACTATCAATTATGGTGCAATTGACTCTAATTCTCTTAAATTTTTTGTCCAGTAGCGGAAGAAGTTAAAAAGAAACCACTAGCAAGTTTATCGCATATCAAGTAATACAATCTTTGCCTAACTAAGTCTGACACAACTATGTTCTTACATACTATTGTCGGTGTGGAACTGGGCGACATCCGGCATTGTACACCTAGTCTAAAAAGTGTCCAATTCCTATTGAGTGTGTCATTTATATGTAAAGACTAGCTGCGCCCCGCGGCTTCGCACGCGTTGTTTCTATGGAAACATTAAAAAGTGATTTTCATCCCGCGAGAACAGATTTATGGGATAAGAAGTAGCCCATGTTTTATTCCAGGATTAGAGTTACCTGTATGCAAAATTTCAGCCAGATCCGTCCAGTAGTTTTGGCGTGAAGAAGTAACAAACATCCATCCATACATCCATACAAACTTTCGCCTTTATAATATTAGTGTGATAGTGTGATGATAGAGGCCTCTGGTGATGATGATACATTTTGAAGTCGTTGTTCTGGCATACCCTGTAACGGACCCTGTGAATATCGAGTTTGGAGGCCTTAACAAAGTTGATCATTAAATGATACACTTTGGCGCGGCATGTTTTTAATATTGCTTTGAAAAATCAAAATCCACGCTAACTCGGATGAAAGAAGAAAATTGCACCTTATTTCCTTTTTAACCGGCTTCAAAAAAAGGAGGAGGTTCTCAATTCGACTGTACTTGGTTCTGCAGGCCCGACTCCGGTGGATACTACGAATAAGAACTATTCTTATCCGTAGGGTGGATATCCCTTAGTTGCCTCTTACAATACAAGCGGGAATAGTTGGGGTGGTGCAAATTCTAAGCCGCTATTGTCCCGCAGTGGACAAATACCTATAGCTTGTTGAGATAAATAAAAAAATCTTAACATTTGGAAGTTCTGTATTTGGCTCTACATATGTATTTTTACTTGTTATATCAACTTGTTGTACTTAGTGTAATAATACTGAATATTAGTATTACGTAGCACGTACATAGTACTTAAACTAGTTTTATTTTTACTGCATTATATTATTATAATGCAGTAAAAATAAAACTATGTTCCTATAGTTATTATTATCCTTAGGACACCTACTGATCTATTTTGTTTTGAATGCTCTCTTTTTCGTGTTCGTGATATCACTAATTCAGGAAAACCAGCGCTGATCCGCGCACACGAGTGGTTCAGCACAGAGCTGAGTTTGACCCTTTTTGGCCAACAGGGGCAGCACAGTCGCCAATTTTACATCTGTTTTTTTTTTTATTAGAAATAGACCTTCGTTTGACTGCAATCTCACATGATGGAAAGCGAAGATGCGGCCGACGATGTATGCACTATCTATGTATAGCCTACTTTCATTATAGCTATTGTACCTGTTTTGGCCAAATAAATGTGTCTTTATCTTTATCTTTATCTTTAACCGAATTCAAAAAAGGAGGAGGTTCTCAATTCGACTGTATTTTTTTATGTGTGAACCGATTTAGATGAATACTTTTTTATATCGCTATTGTATAGAGAATAATCTCGAAGTGGTCCCCATAACAATGTTTGTATTATTATTTATTACAAATAAAGGGACTTTGTCGCTTACCACATCGCCCAACAATGTTATTCCTCAGGTATTAGTAGGCATGTACATATACATATGTATCCCGCAAACTGGAATTTGAAGTCGGTTTTAAGTTTTTTCAAATATTAGAACCTTAGTATTAACATTTCTTAAAAATTCTTTTTTTTTGCAACAGGGACTAAACCTAGACAAACGGACACTAGTCAGCGCAGAAAGAAAAGTGAAGAATACCTTCACAGACAGGTCTCAGCTGAAATACGCGAGAAGACTGGTAGTGAAGTTAGGCAGCGCTGTTATAACCAGGGAAGACGGCAATGGACTGGCTTTGGGACGACTGGCTTCTATCATTGAACAGGTATGGACCATTTTCTTTTTGCCGTCTGGTGCTTAGTGTCTAAGAATTTCATCATTATTTGTTGGTTTCTCGTTTTTTACCGCCTTCAAAAAAGGAGGAGGTTCTTAACTCGACTGTAGGTATTATTTATTTATTTTATATTTTTTATGTTTCTTACCTCAGAACTTTTGACTGGGTGGTCCGATTTTCATGATCCTTTTTTTATATGAAAGCTGGTGCTTCCCGCGTGGTCCCATTGGATCCTTGAAAATCCATGAAAAGACTATATAATTGAAGTCGGTTTATAGTTTTTAAACTTCTAACATCTTAAACTAATTATTCTAGTCACCTCAGAAGGTATTACTGAAAATCAGTGTTTGCTCCTCGAGCAACACTATGCGCTGAGTTATTGCCTTTTTGCTGAGCTGCAAAACACACTATTATAATTTATGCTACTTATTTTCATAAGCTATATCATTCTGACAATATTATCTTTTTTGTTTTTCTCATTGTCAGCTTACTATATTTTTTTGTGAAATGTTTATAATGATACTATTTTTGTATTGTGTGTTGCAGAAGCAATGTTTATCTATGTATCTATCTATCTATCCTAATTATCATCAACCTAGACTTAGGCTTGTTTACGAAGACGAGTGCGGCGCGGCCTGCACTGAATTCTTACAATTGGGGTGGTAGAGTGCGTTTACGGAGACGGGATTTACACGCGTTCGTTTGATTTGACGCGTTGCACGCGGCGGGCACCGCGGCGACCACCGCGGTGACCACCGCGGTGACCACCGCCACTCTTCACGCCCCGCCTATACATAAACGTCATCATACTTTGCCATATGTTTGTGTTTCACGCGTACGATGACTGGGCCGCTGAACGCGCCGCTGCTCTATACCTCAACCTCAACAGCCTGTATTGGTCCACTGCTGGACGAAGGCCTTCCCCTGATATTGACGTTTCATAGGGGTAATGCCAATAATCCCCACGCTGGGCATGCGGCTTGGGGATCGCAGTTTAGTGGAAGATTTGTTCTGTAGGGGGCGCTGCCCGCTCCCGGTGGATATCTCTTAGTCTGCTCTTACGACATCCACGGGGAGAATTGCGGTGATGCAAATTCTAAGCTATCACCACACAGCAGGTGCTCTGTAAACAGATCAAAAATCCCAACGCGCCGTTCGACGCAGTGCTGCACGCCCCGCGACTCCGTGAATAAACCTAGACCTCCCCTAACGAGCGCCATAGCGTCCTGTCTTCACCTTCCCGCATCCAGCATCTGCCTGATGTCTTTCGCAGATCGTCATCCCACCTGGCTGGAGAGCGTCCTAGGGCTCCTACCCCAAGTGTCGTAAGAGGCGAGTAAGGGATATCCACCGGAGAGAGACAGTAGCGCCTCCTGCAGAACACAAAAGATTTTCCAAAAAATAAAAGTATCTTAGTTATTGAACTCAATAGAGTGTCAAGTGAAGCTGTGAAGCAGAGTCCAAGCCATTTGAATTCAATCTGTCTGTGTGTTTCTTTAAATGTCAAAAACAATTAATCATGAACTAAATCTCAAATTAAAAAAGCTACCCTACTTTTTAATAAAAAAAGGAATGTGATTAATGTGATTATTCAACATACGATAAAATAAGATATTATTTGAGATAACGGTTCTATTTTTAAATCAAAGCAGATGACTCGTTATGAAGATTTTAGACTGGCAGTTCTAAATTCAAGAACCTCAGCATCTATAGAGGTTCGGTTTGAATTTGAAGTTCTTCTATAATTTCCAGGAAACTAACTGCTATTTATATTACGACAAAGTTTATATTCCATCGGCGAACAATCCGAGAAACAAAGCAATACAGAAGGTGCTCATTGTCAATTCATGCTATTATACTGTGGTAAGACCATAGAGCAATGAATTCTATTGTTGGGCGTATAAAGCTTAAGTTCCATTACGGCAGGAAATTCTGACGATTATACCGAAGGGCGTTCAATTTACACTGCGCGCGAGATTAAATTATTCAATATTTTTTTGATCGACAAGGAAAACTTGCGCGAAATTAATTGGACATAATTCGGAAATTTATGAATCATTATGACTGTAAAAGCTCCTAAGTGTCATGACCCTCGGAGCCAAGACGTGGACACCCACGATAGGTCTGGTCCACCAGTTTAAAGTCGCTCAGCGAGCTCTGGAACGAGTTATGCTCGGAGTCTAGCAATCGCAACCCAAAGTTATCGACATAGCTCAAAGAATTAGCAAACTGTAGTGGCAGTGGGCCGGCCATATCTCGCGAAGAACCGACAACCGCTGGGGCAAACGAGTTCTTGAGTGGAGACCGCGACTGGGAAAACGTAGTGTAGGACGCCCTCCGGCCAGGTGGGATGACGATCTGCGAAAGACTGCAGATAGATGCTGGATGCGTCAAGCTGAAGACAGAGGGCGCTATGACGCTCATTAGAGGAGGCCTCTCCAGCAGGGGACTAGTATAGGCTGATGATAATAACTGATGTAATAGCTCGTGTTGAAAGAACATTATCATTATTATTATTAGACTAGTTTCATCTCACTGCTGGGCTGGGAGACTTACGCTCTAGAAGTAGAAAACTAGAAAAACTATAAATAGTATATGGGAGGTAAACCTCCCATGTACTATTTATAGTTATTCTGTGCTCCCATTAAATGGAAGTAACATTAAATCGTGGGTTCATAGCAAAAATAGTTTTCGATTCGCGGTAAATTATTTAATTATTTTTCTGCTAGTCTTAAGCTTTGCAGAACGCAGAAAATATAAAAATAGCAAAAAAAAAAACAATCTAACATTTCGAATCTCGCGCCAACGTTAATCGAACCACCTTAAGGTAAAGATTCATTCGTAGTCGACCGCGGCCATTAACAGAAAGTGCACTTAGCAAAGTGCAGTTTGCTTTTAATTTTAACGACCCAATCGTATTCGATCTACTTATCGAGTTTCCTTAGCAATTTCTTGACTTAGTTCGAGATCTGCAAATTGCTTTTTGCGAGAATTTTCTTGTTAAGTCCGTGCTCGATGGTATTGACTCTAGTTTTAGTAAAGTTTTAGCAGTCTTTTTATTTTAAATTATCTTCGTTTCTTTTATAATAATGATTCTTATATTTAAGACTTTTTTAGAGATAATATCTAGGAAAATATTTGCAGAACAGATTTCAACTACGTATGTCTGAGTTTCAAGCAAAAGCTAAAAATTATAAAAAAAAACATTCCAAAAATTCACTATTGTAAATTTATCCTCCTCCTAAAATACTTTTATTTATTTGAATTATGGCTGCCTTGGAGTCGATGCTAGTCTGTAGTAGACTGTACCATCAAACTGCGATCCCCAACCCGCATGCCCCGCGTGGGTGTTATGGGCATTACCGCCTATGAGATTGTGGCCAATAAGGCGCTTATCAGAGGGAGACCTGCGTCCAGCAGTGGACCAATAAAGGCTGTTGAGGTTGAGGTCGGAGTCGATGAAATCAGCAAAACCATGTGATACATTTGGACTGGCTATGACCGAGGCGCATACAAATAACAGAAAGTTATTGTACCCTTTTTTTTTTTTTTTTATTATTCTGAGGGAAATGCGCACGCATATCGCACTGCCACGGGGAGACAGTGCGATTATGTGGGACTCCAACACCACTAAAACCCTCAGGGTGCTTCCGCCTCTGCCGCTTGTGGTGGGAACATGGGAACGGTTTCTCTTCCACGAACCCACCGCGGCTGCCCGATATCAGGCCCCTCACTGGGGGGTGTGGAGCACCCCCCTTTGCGACGCGCCTGAAACACATGACGCGCCGCGACCACCTCGGAGACCTTACCTGCCAATTGGGCGCCGGACAACCCCGTGTCCGAACGCCCAAGGTCTCCCAGTGCGACGGGTCAGTCGAGTGGCCCCGTCGCCTGCCACACGGTCGCAGAAGATAGGGAGAGCGGCCTACGCCATACCGACACTTCTCTTCCCCTGCGACCCCACCGCGTCCGCCATCAAACGGTGGCGACCCCGCCAAGGCCGCGGAAGGCAGGGAGAGCGGCGTACCGCAATACCGGCACTCCTCTCCCGCCGCGGCCTCCACCTATCTGCGGCCATGTTGCCCATACAGCATGGCCGCCCGCCTCAGTTCAGTTGCGGTGCCTCCCATACGACACCGCAACCTACTACCGCTCCAACTGGGCTTAGAGCGCCAAAACCCAGAGGAGCGGTCCGTCCCGGGGCCGGCCATGTCGCCGTCCGCGTAGGCACGGCCCCATGGGTTCCTCTTAGCTTCATCGCGGCTGACGAAGCCGCGATTACTAAGCCCCCCCGCCCCGGCGAGGCGGGAACCCTTCGAGGGGGAAGTTATTGTACCCTAAGGGTACCAGAGGAGGCCAGACACAAAGCAGGGCTGAAGTGCCTCATTGAGGAATCAACCCCATCCACACCCACAGAAAAGCTGAAACGAAGCTGTCAGTCACCTAAAGTCCTGCTCCGATACTTCAAGGAGCTGGGCTGGTTAGGGCCTGTCGGCAGGGGGATAATGCACAATACACTCCTATGCGAGACGTCCGTGCAGATCTTAGTTCCCCCACTTAGAATTAGGATTAGAATTAGGGGTAGTTTTGTAATAATACAAAATACTTAGGTACGTTCGTTTCTGAATTTTGAGTAAATCGAATATAGAACTCTAAAATTATCTTTTACCCCTTTTTTCACACTCTCTAGGTTGTTTTTTTTTTTTTAAAAAGAAGAGGTTCTCACCGACAGTTTTGTTTGTTTTTTACCTTAAAACTTTTGACAGGGTGGTCCGATTTTCATAATTCTTTTTTAGTATGAAAGCTGGTGCTTCACGTGTGATCCCGTTTTCATTTGGTCCAGTTCTGAGAGTGGGATCCATCGACATCCTTGATAAAACTATATAATAATTGAAGTCGGTTTATAGTTTTTTTTTGTTTTGTTATTCTAGAAGCTGAACTATCAACGTACAAAATTTCATTTAAATCAGTTATGTGGTTACAGAGAGATACCTGGTAAATATGAACTAATATTTTTTAAATAAAATGAAACAACACACTTTTGAATCACGCACCAACACTTCTTCGAAATCATAAGATGTTTATGAATCAGTATGAAATTTAATATCAAACAGAAAAGCAGATAAATAAGCCAGATAAATCAAAGACGGGACAAAGTTGTAATAGAAAGGAATCAAAGGCTTTTCGGAGTGGTTAGGGTTGCCTTCCACTAAATGAAAGGCTCTACAGAACTTCCCCTTTCAACAATCATGAGGCACTTTTCAGGTATGTTGCTTCTTGGGTCGGGCCAAGATTTTTCTTGCAAGAAAAAATCATAGTTACAGTCCAGAGTTTGGTCCAGAAATTTGGCGGTGTGCTCACCCCAGTGCTTGGGAAAGTACGTCAAGCCGTTGGTCCTGTGCCTGACCTCTCCCCGGTCCCCGATTTTATCAGTCTGCTGTCACATCGTAGTACGAGAGTGAGAAACTATTAAAAAAAAACCGCTCATCAGTTATCAGAAAACACGAAAAACATAAACAAATACAGATAATGTACAATGGGCGGCCTTATCGCTAATCTACTCTTTCGAGCGTACAAAAATTTCAGTATATTACCGCTTACCTGTCTAGTCTCCGTTAAGACTGGCAGTTGTGGCCGAAAATTAGAGGACATGATCATTTGGTTTACTCTTCAATAATTTCCAACATCATTAGCCAATGCCGCATTCCTAAAACGTCACCTCAAATAGAGGACCCCGCCTCCGTCTATCGACTTCACCAACCGTTACAATGGCGTCGTCGGTTATAATGATGTCCTAACACTCAGTTTCGTATTAAATCGCAATGGTACCCGGGAACCTGTTCTCCAGTTCCAATCTCTAGTCCAATCGGGATCCCAATTTCAATCTCATCATTTGAAATAGATCGCTGATCAATTTAATTTAGTTTCATTAAGGTCCACCAAAATCCGATCTCAATACTCATTAGTATATGAGAGGGAGAGTGCACGAGTGTTTGTTCATACACTTAGGAACTACAATATGTCCCGCTTACCTGTCTAGTCTCCGTTAAGACTGGCCGCGCTGTGGCCGAAAATAAGAGGACATCATCATTTGGCTAAAAAAAAATCCGCTCGCAGTACAAGATATTTTCAGTGGAAGACAAGAAATTATTCAGAGTAAAAAGTTATTCCGTTGAATATTATGAAGGAGCTAACACGTGCCACAGTTTGTCAGTAGGTACTGGTTAAGGGTAAATTGCAGAGAGAACAACATTTTGAATATAATTTGCTTAGATAAGTTATTTTAAGATTAAGGTTATACGCGTATGCGTCACGTACGTTTTAAGAAGTTCTTTTCGCCAAGAGAAGGTAGAATTTACGAGGATTTGTCTCCAGAATTTTAGGTATTTTTATCATTTCATTATGTTGTTTTGCGAAATGTCATACCTAACCCGCATGCCCAGTGCGGGGATTACGGCATTACATAACCGTTTTGAGAAGAGCCATTAATACTGTCTTGTTCGATGTTGGGATGATCATCGAGATGTTCATCGCACTACCGAGGCTGGGCAGTGAATACGATACGGCACCTATCAGGAAAGGGCCATGCAGTCCTATCAGGAAAGGGCCATGCAGTCCAGCAGTGGAATAAAGAAAGGATTTAGGTGTAAAAAAGATTATTACTTTCCTACCTTTATATGTAAATTGTTTTGTCTACCAGGTTGCAGAATGCCACCACGAAGGCAGAGAGTGCATCATGGTTACCAGTGGCGCAGTGGCCTTCGGACGACAGAAGTTGACGCACGAGCTTCTCATGTCTTTGTCTATGAGAGAGACATTGTCGCAAAACGATCACACTAGAGAGGTCAGTATACCTATAGAAGAATCATCATCTTTGTCTTCTATCTCACTGACTGCTAGGAAGTTATGCCTCCACATTGTGCCACTCTTGTAACGATAAAAACTGACGCAAGAGCTTATCATGTCTCTGTCTATGAGAGAGACACTGTCACCCAGCGATCATACTCGAGAGTTCAGTATAGAAAAATCATCATCTTAGTTTACTATGTCGCTCACTTCTTGGAAGTTACTATCCCTCCACATTGTGCCACTCTTGTAAAGATAGAAGCAGACGCAAGAATTTATCATGTCTCTGTCTATGAGGGAGACGTTGCCACCCAGCAATCATACCAGAGGGATCAGTTGAGAAGAAACACCTTGACTTCTATCTCGCTCACTGCTAAGTTGGTAGTTATGCCTCCACATTGTGCTACTCTTGTGACGACAGAAACTGAAGGAAAAACTTTCATGTCCCTGTCTATGAGAGAGACATTGATGTCTATTCAGATGTCACCAAAACTAAAATGTCGCTGTCTCTGTCATAACGATCAAAATAGTAAAGATGGCATCATTTTTAGTCCTGTCAAATTAGTTTAGTCTAGTTTTGGCAACATCTGAATAGACACCATTGTCACCCAGCGATCATACTAAAATGTTATTTTAAACCTAAAACAACAGAGACTAGAAAAAAAATTAAAAGGCATGTCAAACACAAAATCCACAACCGTTAGGCTTTACCCACCATGCAAAGGTACGTCCCGTTCCACTCTGGTCCACTGGATACTAACGACAAAAACTTTAGTTTTCAGGTCTCTATATTTTCGATGGCTTTTTCCACATTTTGAAAGCTATTGGGAATTCTCTCGACAAAACACGACGCATAGGTTCACAGCAAATAAAAGTTGGTCTATTCGGCACAATTTGGTTTCATTGGGAAAGTATCAGTGGAGCAAAGTTGGAGAGGTGATACCGAGCCTAAAGATTAGCCGGGTACTCACTAGCGATCTGTTATCCTAACCAGATTACTTAGTAAGGCACTTTGTACTTTATTACATGCACACCGTAATGACTTGCCAAGTACTTACACGGAATGATTATAGATCCAGAATGCGTAGAGATAAACCATTTTAAAAATGCACGCCGATTGTATGACTTTTAGCGGAAAGAGAGTGCATTTTTAAACAAACACTTTTTTAACAAATCGCGAAAGTTTAAAAATATTTAGGTAACAATAACATCTAATTCAAGACCGTGTGGATTTAGAGCGAGGTGTCGAATCGAAACTAACAAGCAAAATAGGTCTACATAATTATACATACTTAGACGAGAAATACATATGTATATATGTACATATATACTTTGTTTTGTCTAAAATCCTTTTACTTAAACAAATAAATATTACTATAAATTACGGATGTAAGCGGGCTAACTACGAACATCGATCCGGGACGGGCGAGGTAAATTAAGGGCGCCTTATACCGCAAATGCTGTTTTTAAAATCAATATGAATCAGTCAAAAATTGACGTAAATTTCTGAAAAAAATATATGTTTCAGTTGAGGATCTTACAGAGTACAATTCGCTTACATTTACACAATCAGATGAACTTCGCTCGATAGAAAAAAATACCAAAGTTGCCTCTTTTTAAAAATCATTTTCAATACTGTGCCTAAAATAATAAACTTATTGACCTTATTTTTACACCAATCTTTAGATAAATCATTTTTCTAGTACAAATCGCTGAGGTGGATGTTGTAGTGTTATTTTCCTATTAATGATGCCTAAAAACCTACAAAACCGCGAGCGGCGCGACGTCCGCGGGCTTCGTCAGTCGCGCGGTGGCGCTTACCGACGTCGGACCTGTGCCAGTACTCTTCCTGCCCGACGCGCGACGTGCGACGTGCAGTGATTTACGAAAATAAAATAAAATTGATCTGAACCAGTACATATCGAAAAAGATGATGAATTTTGGAAATCAAAGTTATCACACTTTTACCACAAATGTCAAATTCAAATTCAAAATGTTTATTGACACCATGTTGTGGGTTAGATAAGAAGTAAATAGGTACCTACAAATACTTTCAAACATGGACCCGGTTAGGGCACTACAATACATATTAATATTAGTAACATAGTAGTAGTAACATAGTAGGTACATAGGTACCTATTAGAATTAAAGAGTTGTAAACTTAAATTTAACATGACAGCAACAAAATTAAATGCTACTATATTTTTTTATAAATCAAATTACAAAAATAATAAATTAAATTAGTAAAAAATGGAATAATAAACAAATAAACACATTAAATACAAATTTATAGATCTAAGAACTCTTGCAAGGAATAAAAACAGTTTTTAATTAAATATTTTTTTAAAGTAGCTTAAATTTATGTAAATTATTTTCTTTCTTTTTTATTAGCTTAAATTTATGTAAATTATTTTCTGTCTGCTGCCAGAAATCGTCAACCCCAGACATATCGTGGTATGCCTATACGGAATCTGGCATTTGAATGCGAATCCACCAAATCCGAAAATAAAGAAAATGAGAATTTTTTATCGCAAATCATTATTAATTTGCAATCTGGTCCTATTCCGTCACCCGCGGGCAGGGCCGGATTTATCATAGAATCTGAAGCTTAGGGCGGCAAAATTAGAGGGGGCGGCATATTTGGCCCAAAAAAAATTAGTGCGCCAATTTTTTTTGCGCACCAATTTTTTTACCAATTTTTTGTTGCGGTGGCGTGGGAGCGGGGCGGCCGGCGGCCGGTGGCAGCAGCCGCTTCCCCACTCTTGCCGCCTAGGGAGGGCCTGTTACTGCCGCCTCGACTGACTACGTGTCCTTTTCGTTAGGTACTTGAGGAGTAGTTTTTTATACTTTGCAGTATAAAAAACTACTCAACATTATACTTAGAAAATATTATTAATCATAAAAAAAGACGTGTCGCACTCGGGGACTGCCGCGGTAAAGCTATTGCAATGCCATCTAGAGGCGAGTTGCTGAACTAAAGAGACAAACGTCATATTACAAAAAGTCATTAAAAGTTCTACTATTCATCGATAGATGGCAAAACTAAAAAGTATCACCGCTGTTCCGGTCGGAGTGGGGAGCGTGAGGTTTTTTCGTTACGGAATTTCTGGATTCGGTCCCCGCGCTCAAGGCCCGCGATAGAAGCTATGCAATACCTTAAAAAAATGATATTGTGTTTGCCAATGAGACGTTTCGATTTGAGAATCTAAATAATTAATTTAGGTATGTATTAGACATGTGCGCCGATGCTCATTTCATCGGTGCGATGGCGGCGCCCAGCGTCGAATTGGTTGGCGGGGTCGGCGTGATCGGCGTAATCGGCGTGGATGTGAAAATAAGTAAAAGACGCCTTAATCCTCACTGAACTTTTAATTATTTACTTATATCAACAGTTGCGGATTATCCACGTAGCACGAGAAGCAAAAGCTACGGGCCCCGCGCCTAGGGGGGCCAGGCGCTAGGCTCTTGCGGTCAAAATGATATAAATGTCAAACATTATATATGTTGTAAAATTATTGCAGATACATTGCTATTTAAGAAGGCAAAATCGTTGAAAAACATCTTCACATCGTTACATAGCACCTTTAGCTTCATCCAGCGCAAGTTGATTTGTGTTTCATTTCACGCACCATTATTAATTGTTGGATGCATACCTACCTGGAACGTGGTACCTCTGCCAAATAGTTATTGTTTACAATAAAGCTTACAAAACTTTCCTTTTTTCGTTTATTTCTAGAGCTGCTAGCGTTTTTGTCTTAGCAGCGAGTAAAAAGTTTTTGACTACAAAAGAATTAGTCTCATAGATATGTGCAGTTCACTCTGCTCACCATTGTCTTAGCTATTTTATTTGCTGAGTACCCAAACTTCTCACATTTTCTTCATATTTTTACCGATCGCCCTGCACGCCGTTTTTTATTTTTATTTGTGTCTTACTTTATTTTAGCCGCAACAGGCTAGAAAAGTGTGTCTACAAGTCGTTTATCGATAGACTTTCACTAAAATCGTAACCAAAAAAATTCGTAGCTCGCTCCGCTCGCCGTTTTGTTGCTTCCTTTGTTTTTGGCAGCAGCTGTAATAGTCTGAAACATGCCTGCAATTTTGCTTACCTTAGTCTTAGATACGAGTTCAGCTTGCTCCGCTCGGTATTGTGTTAGTTTTACAAGCGTTTTAGTTCTTTCTTACTACTACAGATAAAATGTACCTAATAAGACCAAAAATGTATTGCTCCGCCTGTCAGTATTAGAACTTAACCCTGGTTTAAAGTAACTTTGCTCACCACAGCAGAAATCTTTAGTATTTAATTTACGTTCATCCTAAATTTGAAACAATATGCAATTCAAGGGCCTCTAGATCACATTTGCTACGGGCCCCGTGCTGGCTTAATCCAGCACTGCATATCAACAATATGTGGTACGCTTACATCAGAGCATGTTGATTGCCGTACCCAAACTTCTCATTTTTTAACCGATCGCCCCGCTCGCCGTTTTTTTTGTGTGTTTATTTCATACATTATTTTTGCGGCAGCAGGCTAGAAAAGTGTGTCTACAAGTCGTTTATCGATAGAAGATCACTAAAATCTTAAACAAAAAGCGGCTCGCTCCGCTCGCCGTTATGTTGCTTCCTTTATTTTTGACAGCGGCTGTAAAAGTCTGTAACATGTGAACAATTTTGCTTACCTTTTTCTTAGATACGAGTTCATCTCGCTTCGCTCGTTATTGTATTGGTTTTACAAGCTTTTTGTCACTATCAAAATACCCAGGCGCACAAAATGTTTACTGTAAAAACACGTAAAGTTTACGCGGCTCCCTGCACTCGCTGACAACATTTACTTCAGCCGTTTGCCTCGAATTTGATCCCGTTTCAGTTCTTTCTTACTGCTACAGATAAAATGTACCTACCCAAAAAGACACATTTGTAAAATCAAAATTTCAAAAACTAACAACCTCTACGGCGCGGCGTGGCGACAAACCATATAGTACAATGAAATGTCAAGTGCGACATTCTATTGTATATTTGTAAGATCTTGTTTCTTGTCAAATATCAAAATTCTAGGTCAACGGGAAGTGGGTATAGGTACCCTATAGTGTTTGGTCTATGGCGTGAATAAAACTTTTTTTTTGTGAATAAGCTACAAATTAACATTATTTTAGTCCTAGCTTATTGCCAAATTAAATGATTCTAGTTCTACGGCAAGTACATGATTCGCTTGTACAAAACGCAAATACAAAATATTCAACCGCCCACTTTTGGATATTTCGACGTTGACAGGTGCATGGTTAGCAGTATTGGGCCTTACCTACCTATCGTCCTTAGCCTACCTTTGAAGTTATAAGTAGTGCAGTAAAAACAAAGCTATGCTTTTCTTAGCTTAAAAATAAACAAATAAAGTTGTAAAAATTATCTAGAAACAAGATTATTCCCTAAAATAATTGATTTACCTAGTTGAAAACTACAAACTGAATTATATAGTTTTCAAGATTTTTCATGGATCCAAATTGAAATAGGACCACACGGGAAGCACCAGCTTTCAAATAAAAAGTGAAACAAGAAAATCGGACCACCCTTTCAAAAGTTCTAAGGCAACAAATATTAAAAAAGAAACAGTCGAATTAAGGACCTCCTCTTTTTTTGAAGTTGGTTAAAAAAGGAATTTACTTTATTTAGAACAGTGTATCTAGTTATAGAGAGATTTAGAAGTTAGTAGAAGCGGCAAAAATTGTAAAGCTTTGGGGCGGCAAATGTGTAAATCCAGCACTGCCCGCGGAGCAGTTCAGTGAGGACCTAGACTTCTTAATAAAGATCCAAATGAAACTTGGGTCATAACATAATATGACCATATGGATAAATGAAAATGAGCCTGGACCCAGCACTAGAACTCTAAATTATCATGAATTTTAATTAAAAATAAGCATTTTATTCCTCATATTAAATCCACCTGTATGTATAATAAATGAGAATAAATATTGTACATAACAATTATGTTTGTTTTCATTTGTTGTTTGTATTCTTTAGGTATGTACCACAAACTCTCCTACAATCATCATTATCACCTCTTATTCAAAAAGTTTAGTAAGAGTAATTATGTTTACAGTCAATACCTACATAAATCCAATAAACTTTCATTTCAATCAAATAAAAGAATATACTAAGGGAATATAGTCAATAAAATAATCAATATACTAAAGGAATACAGTCAATAAAATTAAACTCACCGTACCTACTGCATTATGTTATACTGTGGCGTTCTCGCCCGCCGATAAAGATCACCGGAGTTCATATGAAGTCGGCTCCCGCGTAACGCGGATGCAAGTCGACTGGGCGAGTAAAATGCCTAAATCATCGAAACAAGGTGGCCTTGGATCCTTGAATATAAAAACACGACTATGTTTGTTGCATAATCCCCACACTCCCCATTCTGTTTGGGGGTGTAGTAGTTTGGTGGTAAAATTGTTCTATATGAGGCGCTGCTCGACCCCGGTGGATATCCCTTAGTCGCCTCTTACGACACCTAGGGGAAGACATGGGGTGGTGCAAATTACACACAAGGTACATGCAAGGTTATCTCTCGCTAGTGAGTACCGGGCTTATTTACCCTGCCCGAGGTCTAGCCCTAATTTAATCTGGCAAGTGGGATTTAGTTTACAGATTAGTTTCAGGTTTGAGCGGACCTATTTCATAAGTTTATTCTCAGCGGTTAGTTAGTTTTGCAGTTGGTAATTTAATTACCTATGTCAACCGTACCGCAAGCCTGGTTTGAAGTCAGTGGACTAATTGTCTCTGTGGAGTAGACAATAGTTACATGTTGGACAATGGAGAACCCTTTTAGCAAGCACCTACTTTATATGTTCAGCAGGGGATTTTAATGCTTTCGATTCGTTCGAACGTTAGATTTGAATTTGAATTCTATTTCAACGGAACTTTAGAACGCTATTTTGATTTGTCAACAGTTTCCGATATCGAATTCAACAACCTTTTCGACGAACTAAAATACCCCTGCAGGTCACGGCGTAAAAATCGTTGCCTTTATGCGGCCCATGGCTGTCGTAAGAGTCGAATAAGGGAAACCATCATCATTCTCTATTGATCAGAAGAAACAATATTATCATACGACAAATTGAATATTCCTAGATCCACCTACACATCTCTAGTATAGATTTCCGTCTTTGTTTACACCGTTCTACGTTCCGTTCCATTAAAAACGTTTATGTTACCCGTTTCAATAACATTGTGATGTTATTCAGGACGCCGGCAGCATCCTCGACCCACGGGCGGCCGCCGCCGTCGGCCAATCGGAACTCATGGCGATGTACGACGCTATGTTCTCGCAGTACAACGTTAAAATAGCACAGGTGAGTTGCTGCAGTATAATCGAATACAGGGCTGCAGCAAGGACCAATCAGAAGGGGCAGTTATCGGGCAGCGGCCGCTCACGCGTCCGCAAATTGGAACTCATTGCGATGTACGACGCTATGTTCTCGCAGTACAGCAGCGTTTAAACAGCACAAGTGAGTGGCAGCAGTATACTATAAAAAAGGCCTAGAGCTAGGACCAACTTGAGGGGGCAGTCGACCCTCGGGTAGCAGTCGCTGACGCATATGAGAACTCATGACGATGTTCGACGCTATGTTCTCGCAGTACAACGTTAAAATGGCGCAGGTAAGTCACTGCAGTATAGTAGAAGTACAGGGCTGGAGCAAGGATTATTCAGAAGGGAAAGTCTAGACTGGCGCGGTGGCAGCTGCCCTGGCGGCCCAAGCCGCCAGGGCAGCTGCCACCGCGCCTGCGTAGTTTACTAATCGGGGCAGAAGGATCAATAATATATAATAGGATAAATAAGCTTCTGAGGGGCTAATCGTAGAGAGACATACGATATATTGTTACAGTACCTACAACGTTAAATAACGTCAAACGACGTAAACATTATTTTAAATCGCTTTACAGGCCGGAGCTAGGCCCAATTACAGGGGTAGACAGCTGAAAATTTGTCTATTGTGCGTAGTAAGGGGTTAATGAATCTCAGGCGGCTCTAGCATTCCATTCCACGAAATTACTATTAATCCACAGAAATAATGCAAAAATTAGCCAAGTTATGAGATTCTACAGAGATACGGTTTAATTTTTACGCTGAGTACCACGACGGCGACGACGACGCCACGCTTACACAGTTAGTTCCCTTTATTTCCGCCTGACTGCACGCACACGTCCCTGGTAAAAGTACACGGGAATTCGTATAGAGAACTAGCTAAGCCCCGCGGCTTCGCACGCGTTGTTCCCATGGAAACGTTAAAAGGTGATCATCCCACGGGAACTGATTTATGGGATAAAAAGTAGTCTATGTTTGATTCCAGAATTAGAATTACCTGTATACCAAATTTCAGTTGGATCCGTCTAGTAGTTTTGGCGTGAAGAAGTAACAAACATCCATCCATCCATCCATCCACCCAATGCGAAAGTTTGTATGGATACATCCATACATCCATACAAACTTTCGCATTAATAATATTAGTGTGATGTGTTTTGTCTGTGTTGTCTAAAACCTAGCAGGGATTTAATTAACATGGTAGATAGAACTGCTACCTCGTATCAGATTGTTGATTCTTTGAATGAAATAAAATGCGTTCCGTAACACAGTTTTTAAACTACCCCAGAAGGCAGAGCTGCCTGTACTTGATTCCATACCTGTGTTCCAAAATAAAGATTTGCTTTTTCATTTGTGCTGTCATGCTGCTCTTGATGTAAATTTTTTTTCTCTTGATGTAATTAAGATTTATAAAATGGCAACTGTATCACATTCATAAGAGTATTTATTTACTTATTTCTGCGTTATTATTATGGGTCTCTTTATAAAAAAACTCGATATAACAACACTCGTATCCGGTGATCATTAGCGTAAAACAGCAGTATAAAAATTCTTTTTCAATTTCGTCCAAAATGTAAATCAGTTACGAGGAAAATTTCGAAATAAGATCTGTTGCCAAATAAATCGGTTATCGTCCGCAGATAGCTATTTGTTATTATGTTAAAATATTTATTCTTAGTAACTGCAAGTTCTTGAATCGAGAACTTACTCTACATTCGCTGAGAGAGAGCAGAGCTACACTGTATAAATTCATACACGTTACGTACGTTTAAATGTAAGTTTTTTTGTTGGTGTCAATATTTTAATCAATAAATATTTTCTCGATTCGAGAACTTACTCTACATTCGCTGAGAGAGAGCAGAGCTACACTGTATAAATTCATACACGTTACGTACGTTTAAATGTAAGTTTTTTTGTTGGTGTCAATATTTTAATCAATAAATATTATATGTTTGTCACCTGAGGACCTAGATAATGTAACAATCGATGTCTAAAGCGATAGTAGAAAAGTCTAAAAATGTATGGGTTTGACATATGCCTTATATATGTCACATGATTTGTTTTGAAATTTTCCCTAGGAATCTTTCAATTGTTTTCGATCCGCTTCATAGCGAATGCCGGTTGGCTAGGCCCTCAGTACAGTTATTATTAGTTTTTATTTCGCTAAGTTTTAAAAATAATACTATTCGTTTCCAATATAATAGATCCTTTCATAAATAATTCAAAGCCAAATTGGCGCGCTATGAAAATTGACCCATCCGGCTTCAACGATCTATGGGTCGTAACTAGGAGAAACAAAATACGGATCATTTTCTCATCCGTTAAGGCGCATACCCGAGCCAATCTGACAGCAATTCCTATTTTATCATATTTTTACGTTTATCATAGGAATTTTTAAAAATCCTACGTTCAGTTTGTGGTATCTATTATAAGCTATTTTTTAATACCTCTTTTATAATTTTATCTCATATAGTTTAGGAGGAGATGCAAAAATAGAGTTTGGTGGCCAAAAAGCGCAACTTCGTATCTCTTCCTAAGCTTTACAAAATGAAACTATTACAGAGGCATTAATAAATAGCTTATAATAGATACCACAAACTGAACGTAGGATTTTTAAAAATTCCTGCGTTTAACGTAATGATAAGATAAAATAGTTGAGGGCGCCACTTTCGCTGGTGTATGGGCCTTAACTAGTGTAACTAACTTTTGTTTTCGTTTACGCTTCTGACTAGTATTGATATGGGTCAGTTGAGCTACCTGTAGATTGTCTGCAGTTAACTCAATTGTGTCCATTGTAAATACTAGTTTTATTTAACATATATCCCGAAAATAATAAGTTAATTACATAAAAGGGAATTGTTTTTGTATCGTTTAGTGACTATATTTTGTCGACAGATTTACTATTTTGTTGACAAACATATGAACTAAGCAATTTAAAACCAATTCAATTGGCAACAGCTTAAATCATACCGAAATTAAAACACCAAAGTATACATTTAGAGCACAATTTAACAGAAAATGTATTATTTAAACCACGTTTATAAACGTTGCACAAAAATAATTTAATTCTAAAATGCAAATGAAGCAAGCATGCACAGGGCAATGTTGAAGTTTTTTTATGAAAATGAATACTTTTCTTTTCGTGTCACTGAAAAAATGGTTGTAGAAAAAAGATTCTACAGCTGGGGCCGCACACCTGCCACATTTTGAATTTTTAATCATATTGCATACATTTAAATGTTTTACATTTAGCCAGGCATGGAGCTGGGTTGGATTTGCAAACATGAGATAAAACTATACCGAACGTGTGGTCGTGATCGGTGTACCGACCATTTTTTCATTATCTTTCGTAGATTGAGCCACCGCAGTGGTCAAAAATAATATTTTTTTCAAAAAACGACTTCAATTCTATTGTTTTCTCATGGATGCCATTCCCAGAACTGTACCAAATTAAAATCCACGTGACAAAGTTCACGAACACTCTCGCTAAAAAAAAACATACTCTGTTCAGTGTCGAAAGTTTAGAAGTATCAAACATAAAACACAGTCGAATCATCCTTTTTTTAAGTCAGTAAAAAATAAGCTGTAGCTGTAGGTTTTCAACTGCCCGATCCATTTAACAATGCTTTGTCTACAATTTGAATGTTTTTCCTTGTTGGGTTTCTTTTAGATATAGAGCTAGATAGGTTCTGTTTGTTATTTCTAATTGTTCTCCCTCTGATTAATTAATAGACTCAGTTGTTTCTTTGCGGAACTCCATTCTAAATTAATTATCATAATGGAATGACAAATGGAATAGTATTAATTCCACAATTTTCCGCCTCCGAATAAGATAAACATAAAACCGTCGAATTAACCACAGTCCCTTCTATGAAATATAATATTCGTTTTTACTTTTTCATAGCTAGGCGCAAATAAATGGCGTAAGAACTGGTAACATTATCTTTTAGTTTTTACCCGATTAACATCGGAGGCTACGCTATAACGTTTACTATACATATTGTCTATTTCAACACGTTTAAAATTAGTTTTACAACTAATTTTAAACAAAGTCAAAGTCAAAGTCAAAGTCAAATCGTTTATTTCTTTAGACTTACAAAATAAGTACTTAGACAAGTCAAATTTTTACTATATAAACAGCTTGATAAATAGTTATTACTATCAACAAGAAATAAGGTGCAATTGAAAACATGCAATTGAAACGTGTGCTAAACCCATCATTTTCTCATTAAGGAAGTTGCTAGTTTCTAAATAATGTTTGTCGATGTCTGGCGTGTTTTATGGCTCTAAGTTTTTGTAATAAAATATCTTGTAATTAAAGTTTCTGAAGCTTTGGCGGATTAGTTGGTTCCCTAGAACGAGCCCAGGGACGGAGTAAGTTAGGTGTTTTCAATTAAAAATACCTTTTCATTCGTCTGACTTATAATCACTAAGATCAATGAAGAAGATTTAAAAAAAGAAATCGACTTAAGTAGGCTTGTTACTGAACAAAGCGTTGTTAAAAAAAATTGTATGGTTCGATTTGTTTATCATGGGTACAAAAAAAAATTAGAACAATAGGATTCTCGAAAAAAATATCACTTTATATCCTTATCAGTGTTTAATTTTATACCTTGACCTTTTCTAAGTGTACATTTATTGTATAATTATATGGAAATCAAGAATTTTTGAAATTGGATTTTGAATTTCTAGGTGTGTTTCTACAGAATTAATTTGTTTTAATTTTACCTTATCATCGTCTGACTTGAGTACGGCCCTGTCAGTCGTTTAACTTTAGACAAGGCTTGATGAATTGTAGTTTTATAGGTATCAAGGGACTCTTTCTGGATCTAAAACGAAATTAATTTGTTTTTCTCTTTTTTAATTAAATAACTATGTTAAACGATAAAACTGCTCGTGTAATAAAAATACGAAAACATTTATTCATCTATTTAAAAAAGAAAATTAGAATCAAATAACAGAAATAAATTAAAACTAGTATTTACAATAGAAATAATAAGGCTAACTACAGACTGTTGCAAGCAATCTACAGGTACATCAACTGATAATTATTATATTATTATCAATATAGGTACTTACCTACCTATAAAATTAATGTTTGCCTACTGCCTTTAATATACTTATCTAAGAACTTACCTAATCAGGTTTGGTTGTCAACCTCAACCTCAACAGCCTGTATTGGTCCACTGCTACTAAACTAGGCCTAAATCTTAGTAATTATGGGATCCCCGTGAACTCCACAGATAGTAAAATACTATAGCCCCGTGGTGAAAACCTCGAATTCTATAAATCTTACATTTTTTCTTTGGTTCCTTGAGTTTATTGAATGTTATTTTATAATTTGACCTTTTCTTAGTGTACATTTATGGAAATATTTATTAAACTTGTTTTGTGAAAACACAATTAAAAAACATACGTTAAATTATCATGAAAGTGCTTTGTTTTGCACATCATTTGGTCGAGATCTCAGGAACGCAACGGTCTATTGAAATGACATATTTGATTCGTTGGTTATTTTATTAAGGCCCATACACCAGCGTAAGTGGCGCCCCCAACTATTATATCTTATTATTACGTTGAACGCAGGAATTTTTAAAAATCCTACGTTCAGTTTGTGGTATCTATTATAAGCTATTTATTAATGCCTCTGTAATAGTTTCATTTTGTAAAGCTTAGGAAGAGATACGAAGTTGCGCTTTTTGGCCACCAAACTCTATTTTTGCATCTCCTCCTAAACTATATGAGATAAAATTATAAAAGAGGTATTAAAAAATAGCTTATAATAGATACCACAAACTGAACGTAGGATTTTTAAAAATTCCTATGATAAACGTAAAAATATGACAAAATAGGAATTGCTGTCAGATTGGCTCGGGTATGCGCCTTAATTACCAATTATTATTTTAAACCCTTCATAAAATGTGTAGTTTCTTGTAAATAAGCAAAAACTAGATTTTAAGGTTTACGCTGTTCCAAAAACGTATGCTCTGTCCTGTTCTTATGATCGCGAAATACTGCCTGATCTTTACCTAAAGTAACGGGCAATGCGACCTCTTAAATTAAAACTTCTATCTAATCGATATATTTATTTTATCGGCCTCTGTGTCGTTGCCGGGTTGATTCGTTGCGTTTTGGTGGGTTTGATTCCCACCTCGGGAGAATTTTTTGAACTATCTGCAGATATTTATTCAGGGTTGGAATATGGAAGTTTTCTATGTATTCTATAAAAATATATCTCTATGTACATTGTATTGAGTAGGTATATCGTTATCTAGTACTCATAATACAACCTCTGTTTAGCTTGGGGCTAGGTAATGCTGGTGTAGCCCTGTTTCGCAGCAAATTTTTCGCACCACAAGACAAAAGTAATATTAATTGTTTCGTTTCTCACCGGCTGTTTTTAAGATTTTCGTTACAACCCACAAATTTATAAAAGAGTCTAAGTGAACTAAAAGCTTGGAAAAGTACAGTCAGAGAAAAATAAAAAGACGTGTGGCACTCGGGGACTGCCGCGGTAAAGCTGTTGCAATGCCATCTAGAGGCGAGTTGCTGAACTAAAGAGACAAACGTCATATTTCAAAAAGTCATTAAAAGTTCTACTATTCATCGAGAGATGGCAAAACTAAAAAGTATCACCGCTGTTCCGGTCGGAGTGGGGAGCGTGAGGTTTTTTCGTTACGGAATTTCTGGATTCGGTCCCCGCGCTCAAGGCCCGCGATAGAAACTATGCAATTGCTTAAAAACTCAATTATTATTGTACAATTCCTGAAGAGTCTCAGTAATGGTCATAGCATGTACCAGGGATGCAGAACTTACGAGGAGCTGCTGTTTGAATTGTCCAACATTATTATTGATAATTTTCAAATTTATGTCTGTAGCTCCGTAGACACCAATATCGAATATCGTCACATTATTGAAAAATCGTTTAGCAAACATTAAAAAACCGTTCAATAATAAGCCTGCTTTTAAATTGGATTCTAAAAGTAGACCACAAAAGGTGTCATTCACAAATATCCTTCAATTTCGCCCGCATATAAATCTTCAATTGGGTCTCAGACGGCAACTAACCTTTATAGATTGACCCTAATACTTATTGATATCATACGTCAAGCAATCGAGGATTGATCAATCAGCTGATCGATGATCGAGCAATCGCGGTTCAATCTGAGGGCCTAGACAATGTTACAATCAATGTCGATAGAAAAGTGCAAAAATGTATGGGTTTTGACATATGCCTTAGATATGTCACGTGACCTGTTACGTACTTTTCCCTACGAATCTTTCAATTGCTTTCGATTCGCTTCATAGCGAATGCCGGTTGGCTACGCCCTCTGGTCTAGGAAAAGATAAATTTTGGATAATTTTAACGCGGTAGTTACTCAGGGATAATGTAGCATTCTAAAGCCGACTTTTGACTATGGGATGTAATTCATGGTTGTCTGGTAGAGATCACTCTTGAGCGATAAGACCGCCAATTGTCGCTTAGTTTTATTTTTTCCTGTTGTCAACTGTTTTTTTTTTTAAGATTTAAGTGTGCAATAATTAATGGATAACCCCGCAGGTACTTGTAGCAACTCAGAAAAAAAAAATGTAATGTTATTATTTGTTTTTGTTAGTATACTCGTAGTATATTACATCCCATAGTCAAAAGCCGGCTTAATGGTAAAATAATTTTTATAATCGGCTCGTTGTTTTTGATTTTGGTTCGATATATTAGGTATATCATTAGTATAGATGACAATAGTCATAGAAAAATTCACGAGTAGAATAGTACCTACACTTCACACTATATAACACTATATAATATATATATATATATAATTATATAATATAATATATTATAAATGCGAAAGTTTGGATGGATGTATGGATGGATGTTTGTTACTTCTTCACGCCAAAACTACTGGACGGATCTAGCTGAAATTTTGCATACAGGTAATTCTAATACTGGAATAAAACATAGGCTACTTTTTATCCCGTAAATCTGTTCCCGTGGGATAAAAATCACCTTTTAACGTTTCCAAAGGAACAACGCGTGCGAAGCCGCGGGGCGCAGCTAGTAAATTATATACCTGTATGTTTATGAATAAACTTGCATACTTATAACAATTTATATGTCCTCTAGAATAACGGTTGTCCCATTATTTGATTGGCTGAAACTCGTTATAATATTTGTTTTATTTGCATTAACCGAACTCTTCCCGCGGGTGTCGTAAAAGGCGACTAAGGAATATCCACCGGACGAGCACCAGCGCCCCTGCAGAACAATTCTACCACAGAAGTGCAATCCCCAACCCGCATGCCTGGCGTGGGGATTATGGGCGTTACCCCCAATTAGATAAATGCCAATAAGGCGCTTATCAGGGGGAGATCTGCGTCCAGATGTGGACCAATACAGGCTGTTGAGTTGAGGTTGAGGATGTATATGGGATCCATTGAGATATGAGGTATCTAATTCAAATAGGAAATGTAACAAACATTAGTGAGAACCGCAGGTAGACATATACCTACCTACTAGGTAATAATAATTACATTTATCTATGTTAAATAATTCCACTCTAAACTGTATGTAATATATGGGGTGTGGCAAGCGAATTTTCGAAAATCTTTGAATGCAGTTTTGTTTGTTTTCAAAAATAAAGGAATGTTTTCTTTGAGTAAAACTTCCTATCTACAGGATTAAGAGTACTTTCCCTCCAGGTGGCATTACAAAATTCCACCCTGTATATATTGTGAAACTATGGACTTGTCCGAAAAATGACTTTATTATTATCACGACGTACTACTACCTAAAGTTGATGATGACTGATGCTTAGACGTAACATCCATCTGGGCAAACACCTGCCCAGATGAGCTACGAGACATCCTCAACCTCAACAGCCTGTATTGGTCCACTGCTGGACGCAGGCCTCCCCCTGATACGCGCCTTGTTGGCGTTTATCTAGTGGGGGGTAATGCCCATAATCCCCACGCTGGACATGCGGGTTGGGGATCGCAGTTCGGTTCTGCAGGGGCACTGCTGCCCGCCCCCTGTGGATATCCCTTAGTCGCCTCCTACGACACCCACGGGAAGAGAATAGGGTGGTGCAAATTCTAAGCCAGCATCACACAGCTACGAGACATTACTCCGAAGAAAATCTTACAGTTCCTAGCAGCTGCAAGGGTTTGTGGCTAATGAATGGCGGCGATCACAATAAGACGACAAAAAACAATTAAAAAATTAAATAAAACTAACTGTAACTCCTATTAATAAGAAACTCACAACTCTCTCATAATTCTAAAGTATAGCATTAAAATTGTCTCAACATTTACTGCCTCACAAAAAGTTATTACCGATTCGTGACCTAAATATTATTAAAGGGAACTTAGTGACTTTATATTCGATCTAATTTGTAGAGCAAACAAACGGTCTCTCGAGAACTTGATTTGTTTGGTTCAAATTGACCTAATTTATCGCGGCAAGAAAACTTTTATTTCCCAAGTGGGAACGATAAAAACAAGATGAGAAAGACGACGATGAGAGAGACGACACTAATAGTAATATAGTAGTGCAAAAACCGTAGGATAATAAGATATTCTAGCAATAATTAAGTATACCTTGGGTATCTCTAGAACAGAATGTTCTAGAGATACCCAAGGTGGACGAACAAGAAGAACGAATTTTTTAGAACTTTAATGGCGCTCGATCGGTGTGATGCGAATTGTAGAATGATTTTGAAGCCCACTCAAACCCTCTCCTCACCTCCTCAACAGCTGGTGGTATATTGGTCCACAGCTGGACACAGGCCGCCCCAGATATTTCTACCATTTTGGAGTTTGAAAAAAAAAATTGGAACTAACGTTGTAGTTTAATTGATAGCACAGTGTTTCCTGAATCACTGTGACTGTGTAGGTAGTTTCACACTACACAGACATCAGCGCCTCTGTGGCGCAGCGGGCGAAAGTCTGTCTGCGACAAACGGGGTTGCGGGTTCGATTCCCGCTGTCGGATAAATGTTTGGACGATCTGCACATGTTTGTTCAGCTGGAGCTACGCTAGGTGATGGTGTAAATTAATTCAACATTTAACATTTAATTATAATTTTTTAGTTGATCTGCCAGCGGGCTACTCATTTTCTCTTTCAATTCAATAAAACCAACACATCCCAAGCCGCCATGGAAGACACACTAAATAATGCATAATTTATCGCACTATCAGTTATAAGACCGCACTCTAATCCAATTAAAATTGCCCCCGACTAGTTCCAACCCAAGCCTTATCAGTAGGCCCCCGGATTAATTGCACATAAATCAGGACCTGACGTTTACCGATAATTTTGTCACGGCAAATTCAAACTAAGCTTAGATTTATAAGGCCGGTTTACATAAGTGGTGTATTACGAATACAAAATATCCAACTTTACAACTTAACTAAGAAATTGCTCTGACACGGAAATAAAGTGGTATTTTTAATTTCAGTCGCTTCGGTATGTATACTAAAGTTTGTAAAAATGAGGCTTTAAACAAAGCCTAGTTTTTACAACTTTTCAGTTACACTTGTGTATGTAGGCATTTAGGAAAGTACGCATTTGTAACAGTAGGTATTTGACAAAAGGCGCGCACGGAAAGAGGAAAGTTCGAAAAAGTTTCCGCCAACTTTCCGATTTCCGCACCCGCCCATTTGTTCTTTAGTTACCTAAAGACTAGAGTAAGTGGGCATCCGTAAAGGAAACAATTTAGAAAACACTATCTTTACTAGACTCCTACCTAAGATACTAAGAAATACAAATACGTAGGTATTTGTATTTGTTAGTATCTTACATTATTGCCATACCTATATCGTATCCATTTTGAATGGAGCATATACGTAAACAAACCGCTCATACTTAACCTAAAATTCACTTTGTTGGCGCGTCCTTTCATACGTAATTTACATTACTTGTCGATTTTAGATCCTCCCGACAATAAAAATTGCTTACAATTATATCTGAAACTCGGCGAGACCAAGCAAGTGAGATTTAGAAATTTGTTTCGTACTTTGTTTACTAACATGCTTCATTTAAAATGGATAAACCATAAGATACCTTCTAACAAATACAAATACGTAGGTATTCGTATTTGTTGGTATCTTAGGTACTTATTGCACACCAAAATCAGGAAAGAAAACACAAACACATAAACAGTTGCATAATGAGTGGCCTTATCGCTAAGAGCGATTTCTTCCAGGCAACCTTTGCATGGACCCGTGATTATTGTAACGTAAAGTAAATGATGAAATTTAAACATAACCTCAATCATTCTTCCATCTTTGTGACGCATGTTTACAAATAAAGTATTTTGGATATCTGATTCTGTTTTAAACATGATTTTAAAACAGAATAAGTACCTGCTTGGCTGTTTTAACTGATAAATAAATCAATTGCAAAATTTCTAGACACCATTTGCGTCCATATCGTGAATATATTGATTTTATATTTCTGGTGAATAAATAATAAACAATGTTGGACCATTATCCAGCCCCAAGCTAGGCAAACCATGGGGACCAGTCGGACCTAAGTCCGACTCGTCCCCAGGGTTTGCCTATTTCTAAAAATAGACCGATGGTTATATCTAAGTCTAGGTATATTATCGCTACAAGCTCTAAGCAATTTAGTTTTAAATTATTGGACAAAGTTATTTATATGTAAATTAACGTAGATAAAATAGATGAGAACCCAGTGCCTCGATAAACCTAACATAGGCTAAAAGGCATTGCTAACCAACCTATGTATGTAACAATGTTTTCATGATTAAATGATATATCTACACATACGCCTACAAGACACAAGATATAATAATTGGACACAATTCACACAGCATTATTATAGATATGAATCCCAGAACAAATTTCAACCTTCCCTGCATAGATATAAAGATTTACATTCGCTTTCCAACGCTGAAACCTCTGTATCTCTGCCGGATGTACAAAGAACCTCTTAGAATTTTCGGTAATTGAGACCCTTTGGTAAACGATATTTGATACCACGACGTTGTTAAAATGATTGAAGTTTTTGGTGTTATTTACATGTTATCTCGCAGCATTGTTGTTTCGCCAGATTAATCCATTATTCCGCAACTTGAATGACATTTTGTCGCTTACTTATTTCATTATTTTATGGTATAAAACAGCTATCATCCCTACAGTGAGAAATAGATCTGTTTGCATTCGGGAAACAGGAAAGGGTATAAGTCGGGGTACGTGGAAATTGGGGTAGGGTAGGGTAAGATTTACGACTGTCCCTGCTATGATTACTGTGCAAGTGTTTACTTCCGTGTTACTAATACGAGGATGTTTATCATTTTCTCATTCAATCAGTTTTTATTTTGTTTGTTGGTTGGGTTTTCTTAGCTTTGGATTAGAGAAAGTAGAGTCTGTTCAAAAATAGAAGAGTCGTGGCGTTACGGTGAACTAACACTTTAGTCGTACCGCAATAACAGAGCAGTGTTGTAGAGCAACGCAACAAAAGCGACTCTTCTCTTTTTGAACAGACTCTATCATAGTTTTTTCGAAGCATCCGCATAGATAGATAGATAGATAGATAGATAATACTTGATTGCACACTTAAATCTAAAAGGAACTATTTACAACCAGAAAAGTTAAAACTAAGCGACAATTGGTAGAGATCGCTCTTGAGCGATAAGACTTATCGCTCAAGAGCGATCTCTACCAGACAACCAAGGATGGATAGGATCATGGGACATTAAACGGGGATATGTGTGCTTCTGTAAGTTTTAAAATGTTATAAAAATAAAGATAATAGACATAATTCTTCAATAGTTATATCTTCCAAGTCTGCTTGCAACTACCCTACAAAGGAGGTGCTTATAATAGAATTTATTGTGGCTTGGCACGTCGGCAAGCGCCACGGCAAAATAATAAAGCAAAATGTATGAAATTCTTTGGTTACATGGTAACGTTTAGCCGAGAACGTTATCGGACGGTAAATTGCAAAAGCGTCCGCAACGAAAACCAAAAGGAACCTAAGTCATTAATTATTGAAAATGAAAGAAAATCTAGAGCATAAATTGACTTACTTCGGTTTTTTTATCATTTAAAATTGCCCAAGGAGCAGCAAGATTTCAACTTTGTACAGCTCTTGTAAAATACTGCCGACGAAGTTTTACATAAAACGCTCAGTAGGTCAGTAATAAAGTAGGCGTCTCTGTTCCTCGTACAGTCATCCTCAAACCCTTTGAGTTTAAATAGGTATCTAAGCTTCCCATGGTGACCTAGATGACCCCTTTGTCCTTGAGACTGGAGTCGTAAAATCTCCCTATACTAACATTTCCTATGACATAGGTTGTGTCAATCAGCTGTGTCAGGGCCTACTGGGGAAATTACATTTTGATACAGATTTTAAAAATTCAAAGAGTCTGTTGTCGACTCAAGCATCCAATACCAAAAATTTATTAGTTAGCCGCTCAGGTGCCCGAATCTCATAGCATTGCATTGCTTAAATTTTCTAACTGCGAAAAATAATGAAACCTTGGTTTGAAATCTCTTAAAAATCGTTCGAATGCTCTTCGGACTATTTTCAAGATTTCCATTATGTTCAGCTCTCGTTAAATACTGCCGACAAAGTTTTTCATAATATGCTTGGTAACTCCACAACCTCCTATCCATGAGGCGGCTTGCATCCACTGCTGGATGCAGACCTCCTCATAAACGCCTTATTTGAGCTCTATAATCCTTAAATTGGGTATGGCTCAGAAAAGTTATGTCCAGGAAGCTGTTTTAAAAAAGATTTTTGCTTAACAAAAAGTCGTTTCAATAAAGAGTACGATTAAACACTAAACACTAACACCTTCATGGCCCAAGACGCAGGTGCCAGTCTCTATCTGCGTGGAGCTGCGGCGCGCCCCTGCGGGTCGCACCACAGAGCTGGGCAGTGAATGCGTTAAGTAAACTGAAGATAGAGCCTTATCATATTCTAAGCACCGTGTTGGGCGCCAAATCAGCCAACTTAAAAAAGTTGCACAGCGTTGGCTACTGAATGTATTCTATTCTTCTAAGCAAAATATGTAACAGCCCTCTTAACCCCTCTTATTACAAGTAAATATTTTTTCAAGTAAACTCAACTGAGATTCTTGGTTAGTCAGAATTAATCGATTGAAGTCTGAAACGTTTTGCTCATAACTTTTATGTTTTTAAATCATCTTGTACGCGGAATCCCTTGAATACAAAAAAAATAGCTAGAAAAAGCTAGCTATGGCCCTCACTGAAAACCAGCGCTGGGTGGACACACTAGAGTTCATCCAGCACACCGCTGAGTGGAGGCATTATTTGCCTTAGAATGTTCTGCGCACATAACTGAGAGAAAGTTTATGGATTTATCTAGTAGCATAAGTTTTCCTTTTATGTGTATGTTTTCTTTTAAGGTAAATATTGTTGCTTCTGCCAAAGCCGTGGCGAAAGAAATAATAAGTTTAGAAACAGCTATCGTTGCTCCTGTAGCAAACTGTACCACCCCACAATTCTCCACATGAGCTCATCGCGATTGCGTCCTATATCAAACAAGGATCCCTTTTGCATAACTCATGCGTACCGTCGTCGTCGGATTACATACCTACACGTATTCAATCTACGGCGATATCAATCAGCTTTTTACATCGACCAAGTCTACAATTGCATACCCATCTAACTGTTTTCAATCTACGCTGTGATGTTATGAATCGAAGGTGACTTTGTACGAGTCGGACTCGAGCAAGAAGGGTTCCGTACTATTATCTATAAAGATAAAAAAATACAAATCTTTCCTCGTAAAAAAACAAAAAGTTAACGTGACGCGGTCTATAGGTGTCGAAGAGAAGGGTCGAAGGTGATAAGGACGTTGCCCTCCTTAATAAATTTGTTTAACTTTTATTATTTGTTGTTATAGCGGCAACAGAACACATAATCTGTGGAACATTTCAACTGTGTAGCTATCACGGTATGAGATACAGCCTGGTGACAGACGAACAGACGGACAGCGGAATCTTAGTAATAGGTTCCCGTTTTACCCTTTGGGAACGGAACCCTAAAAAGAGAGACCTAAGGCTTGCCGTACACCTTAAAAGCACCGCTGCTGCACAGCAAAAATATTGCTTTATTGGCCGTATTTTGATTACAGATAAAAAAGAAAATTAACCAAGGAGCGGGTGACATGAGGAATATGCTAATGCTCACGAATACTGAATCGACCAGCTTTTTGAAGAAAACCCGTGCCGGCGCGGCGGGCGTTCAAATGTTAAAACCCGTGCCCTTTGATTATAATTACATAGGTACCGAATCAAAGACGTGCCAGAAGCTATGATAAATAAAAATAATAAATCAACCTAAAGTACATTATGGCAATCACAATAACATAATATCCATTGAAATAATAGAACCCATAAAATTACGGGAAAATAAATGCAACTACCGGGTAAACTCCCATTTAAATGAATACCTTACTCGCAGACCCTTACAATTGCTTTAGTTCTATCTAAATTAATTTACAACGTAATTAGCACTCTGTCCGTTTGTAATTACGGTTAGTTTCTATTGTCCAGCATCAAAGTTAAATTAAATAAACAGAAAATTAGGCTGGGTGTGTGAAGTTTCGTAATTATGGGTAAAATGGGTGATAGTTTCAAATTGTCCCAGGGTGGGTTTACACGATGTTTTAGAACTTCCTGTGTAATATTGCTGACGGAATTCGGATACCCAAGCCAATATGAGAGCGCCACCTATTTTATCATTTTATTACGTTTAACATACATATAATGTGGTATCTATTATAAGCTATTTTTTATTACCTCTGTAACAGTATTATCTTATATAGTTTAGGAAGAGATGCGAAACTAGAGTTTGGTGGCCAAAAAGTACAACTTCGTTTCTCTGCCTAAGCTTTAAAAAATGAAACTATTATTTATTTAAGCTTTTATTATGCTAAAAACTAAAATGTTTGTGTGAACTGTTTGTAACATACTTATTCTAATTCCTAAAATTTTAGCGTGTCCTGTGACACATAAGCCTCTTCCAGCCCTTTCCACCCTTCCCTACTGCGTGCCGTTCTGGACCACGTAGCACCTCCTGCTTTCTTAATGTCGTCCTCCCATCTTTTGGGCTGTCTACCTCTTTTGCGTTTGCCGTCGCGTGGGTACCACTCTGTAATAATCCTTGTCCACTTCTCTTTGCTCTCTCTTGACATGTGACCTGTCCATCTCCATTTCAGCTGTTTGACTTTGATAATAACGTCTATGACTTTAGTGCTCGATCTGATATCTTCTGCTCGTTTTCTATGCCTTAGTGTGACACCCATCATGCTTCTTTCTATTCCTCTCTGGCAAGTTCTGAGTTTCTGGAGGTGTTTCAGTGACAGTGCCCAAGTTTGAGAAGCGTATGTTAGGCAAGGCAGGATGCACAAATTGAATACTTTTCTTTTGGCAGCCATAGGGTAGTGTTTGCTCTTCATTATTTCCTTAAGGGACCAGTATCTTTTCCATGCGCTTGCAACTCTCCTTTCGATTTCTAGATCTGTTTGGTCTGAGAAAGATATTTGCTGACCTAGGTAGGTGTATTCTCTGACGTAGTCTATTACCTCATTGTCAACTGTAATGGTGTTTTCTTCTCTATTTGTCATGGCTTTCGTTTTAGCTTTATTCATTGAAAGACCAGCGACAGCGCTCTTCTCCGACAGTTCCTGTATCATCGTTTGCAGGGTAGTGGCATCGTCTGAAATAATCACTAAGTCATCTGCGAATCGAAGGTGGTTAAGGTTTCTTCCATTCACGTTGATCCCCAGATGACCCCACTCTAGGTTTCTGAAAATGTCTTCGAGAACTGCGGAGAATAGCTTAGGTGAAAGAGGGTCTCCCTGGCGTACTCCTTTTTCGATAGGGAACTCTTCCCCCAGCGACTCTAGTTTTATTTGAGCTGTGCTTTGGCAGTAGATATTTTTTATTAATCTTATATATTTGCTCGGTACTCCCTGCTTTTGGAGACTATTCCAGAGTGAACTGTGCTTGATAGAGTCAAATGCTTTACTGTAATCTACGAAGGCTATATACATTGGTTTACGGAATTCCTGGCTTTTTTCTATAAGTTGCCTCAGTGCATGAATGTGATCAACCGTCGAGAATCCCGCTCTGAACCCCGCCTGTTCTATTGGTTGTTGCTCGTCCAAAATGTTTGTTATTCGTTTTAGGATTAGCTTTGAAAATATCTTGTATATGTTCGGCATGAGACTGATAGGTCTGTAGTTTTCTATTTTGTTCCTATCTCCTTTCTTAAATAACAAAATGATTGTGCTCTTAGTCCACTGCCAAGGTATGTATTCCGTGTTCAAGATTTCATTATATAGATCTGTCAGTTCGCTTATATTTTCAGGTAGTGTCCTTTTTATAGTCTCATTTGTTATGTAGTCTTGACCAGGTGCTTTGTCATTTTTCTGAGAGTTCACAGCCTGTTCTACTTCTTCTCTCAGAAAACTAGGAATTGTAGCTTCATCCTCTACATTCCAGCTTATCCGGTTTGGTGAGTCTTTATCTCCTGAATAAAGTTCCTTGTAGAAGTCAGTTGCTGTTGTTAGTATCGGTTTTCTGGCTGTTTCTTTTTTCCCCTTACTGTTTTTCATGTTGGGTATCCAGTCCTTCTTTTCTGTTAGCTCTTTTATTGCCTTCTTAACTCCTCCTGTTTTCTCTATGTAGTCGTTTATGACTTCAGTTCTTCGTTTATTTTTATCTTTTTTTATGTTCTTGCTAATTTGTTTACTAATGTTTGCTATCTTGGTGCGGGAACTTTTGTCTCTTCGGGTTGTTAGTAACAGTCTTCTTTCCTCTATCAATGCAAGTGTGTTTGTTCCTATGAGAGGTATTTTCGCTTTCGGAGTGTTTTTGATAGTTCCATACATTCTACTAACTTTTTGGTCGTATTTTTGTTGATGTTCGTTTGTACTTCGGCTTAAATCGTTAGCTCTTTTTTGTATGTGCATTTGGTTGTTACAGAATTTTCTTCTGCTTGATTTTCTTTCTTTAATATTTAAAGTTCCTCTAACCATGCGGTGATTAGTATTGAATTCTAGCTGGTTTAATATACTCAGATCCTGGAAGGCATTGGGATTGTTTGTCGCTATGTAATCAATTTCATTCTTGACAGAAAAATCTGGTGAAAACCAGGTCCATTTCTTTTTTGTATTCTTCCTAAAGATGCTGTTTACGAATTTCAGGTTGTGTTCATGGGCCAAAGTGATCATTTTCTTTCCATTTTCGCTTCTTATTCCAGCCCCAAAATTGCCTATTACTTTTTCTTCTCCATGTTGTTGTTGTCCTATTCTCCCATTGAAGTCGCCCATAACTATAATATTCTTGTGTGCTTCCTGTATTGTTTGTGATAGTTGTTCGTAGAATTTCTCCGTTACCTCTTCTTTTGCTTGCTCTGTTGGGGCATATATTTGAATAATTGTCCATTTGTGTTTGTATCCATCAATTTGTATGTTTAGAATGGCTATTCGTTCTGTTATACCTTTGAATTCTAAAATGTTTTTCTTGAAGCATTTTTTAACTATGAAGCCGACTCCATAGCTACCTTTTGTTTCTCCTTTGTAGTACAAGAGGTACTCCCCGTAGTCTTCGATAGCTTCCCCTAATCGTCGGACTTCACTCAGGCCAAGTATGCCCCATTTGATTTTGGACAGTGCAAGATACAGTTCTAGGAGTTTTTCATTGGTTCTCAGGGAGAGGCAGTTTAAGGTTGCTATGTATAATTTTCCCATTTTGGGTTTGTTTTTATTTTTATTAAGGTCGTTATTATATTTGTTCTCAATTTTATTTTTGTTTGTATTCTTGACTATATTTGTCCTTGTAGATATTGTGGATATTGTAGTGGCTGAAAGGTTGTGGTCCTTTTTCCCCACGGGGACCAGCCGGCTTGGGGAAGTGCTTGTTGTTGGGTTTTTTGTGGTGTTGTTACTCTTGCAGTGGTTGATTGTTTTGTTTTCCGGGTTTTCGTTGTTTTGCGGTTGTTGTGGTTGCTATGCCTTATATTTATGTTTGTCTGTTAGGGAGTTAGCTCTGTTTCTAAACATTCGGTTGAAGGCCTCAGTTTTGTTCTTTTTTTGTTGGTTAACGATGTCTGCATTCTGGAGAGAGTTGGGAGAGGTGGATGCGCCCCGTTTTCCTTGGTCTTGGCTTGGGCCTGGTTCATATTGTCTCACAATAAGCTTGTCTTGTTTTAGGTATGCTATGCGACCTTTCTGTCTTTCTTCCATAAGCTGAGGTACTAGCTCTTTTCTCTTTTCTAAGGTTTCTTTGCTAAAGTCTTCTTTAATAGTTATATTCTCAGGAAGGTTTTTCTTGTTTCTTAGGATTTCGTTTCTTTTCCAAGCACTTACTAGGCAAAGTATGACAGGACGTGCTTTACCCTTTGCGCTGCCAATGCGAAAAGTTTTATTAATGTCGCGTTTTTCAAATTCTATTCCTATCTGCTTGATGGTTTTTTCCACACTTTCTAGTAAGCTGTCTCGGTCAGGATTCTCTTCTAAACCAAAGATAATTAAATTTTTGTCTCTTTTTTCCCCGTCGAGATGTTTTATTTTGCTAGTCAGGTTGCTTATTTCGTTTCTCAGCAGCGTGTTTTCTTGTACTAGCGGCATCAATTTACAGTCCATTTCTTTTAGGACCGATTCCGTGATAGTGGTTGTGAGTGTGGTTGTTTGTTTTTCCATCTCTTCTTTGATTTTGATGAAGAGTAGCTGCATTTGTTCATCCATTTTTTGTGAGTCGCACATTAAAAAATATCGAAGAATAAGTAGTAAACAGTTCAACTTCTTTTTTATTGAATAATCCTCTATGCAGTCTGGACACCTTTCTTGTTTATGGCCAAGGACTAGATCCAAGTTTGGACGGATGGAAACACTGGTGTAGGTCTAAACTCGACAACGAGTTTCTATGACAGTGACAGAAGCGGGTAAGTGGCGTTGCGAAGCAATTGCGAAGGTCAAATTGTCGAACTTGGATTTTTGGGCACGAATTAAGGTTATGATTTTGGAGTTATTTTCACTGTTTTAGGGTCGAAGAGCGTAGGTCGCGAAAAGTTTATATGCACTTCACTTGTGATTCGATGACGTCCCCTGATTCACAATAACAGAACACAGAATTGAACAGTTTTTCGATAGTAATTTGAGTTTTTGTTAGGAGCAGTTTTCAGAGTGACTATACGGTGCGAGGTCCACCCCCGGAAAAAGTCCGTTTGTAATTACGGTTAGTTTCTATTGTCCAGCATCAAAGTTAAATTAAATAAACAGAAAATTAGGCTGGGTGTGTGAAGTTTCGTAATTATGGGTAAAATGGGTGATAGTTTCAAATTGTCCCAGGGTGGGTTTACACGATGTTTTAGAACTTCCTGTGTAATATTGCTGACGGAATTCGGATACCCAAGCCAATATGAGAGCGCCACCTATTTTATCATTTTATTACGTTTAACATACATATAATGTGGTATCTATTATAAGCTATTTTTTATTACCTCTGTAACAGTATTATCTTATATAGTTTAGGAAGAGATGCGAAACTAGAGTTTGGTGGCCAAAAAGTACAACTTCGTTTCTCTGCCTAAGCTTTAAAAAATGAAACTATTACAGAGGCTTTAATAAATAACATTAAATACCACAAAAAGTACGATGGATTCTTAAAACTTTCTGTGTTTAACGTAATAATAGGATAAAATAATTGGGCTTTTTCACGTGCCTTAAAAGAATGTATTAGCTATGTGGTACCGGCTCAGAATTTGTATCATCCCCACTCTTCCCGCGGGTGTCGTAAGAGGCCATCACCATCACCATTATCAATCTTTATTAGTCCACAGCTGGACACACAAAAGCCGTCATCAGACCTCCCTTAATAAGCACCATAGCGCCCTGTCTTCAGCTGCCTGCAGTCTTTCGCAGATCGTCATCCCACAAAAACATACCTCATCGGAGGGCCTCGTAAGTGGTATCCTTCGGGGGCAGGCAGCAGCGCCCTCTGTGGACCAATTATACCACTGAACTGCGATTTCCAACCCGCATTCCCAGCGTCGGGATTATGGGCATTACCCCCAAGAGATAATACCAATAAGGCGCAGATCAGAGGGTGACCTGCATCCAGCTGTGGACTTGGTTAATTGGTGATCGCAGTAGAGTTGTTAAAAATACACAGAAGGTAGCTGATGCCATACTCTGGTAGGTTTCTTTGTCGACTCTTACGACACCTAGGAGTTAAGTTGCAGGGGTTGATTCTTACGTCGTGACTGCTACGGCCTAAAGTTTATTATAAGTAAATAATCTATAAGATAACAAAGATGGCAATGAAAAAAACTTTTCGCTAGTCAAAAAAAACATGGACATAAAAGATATTAGACAAAAAAAAAAGCTGAAGCCATGGTGCTATCGCTCATTAGGGGAGGCCTATGTCCAGCATTGGACCAGTGACCTACTAAGTAGGTCACAGGACTTACATCTTGTAACGCATTGGTTTTTTTGTTAAACTGTAATGTTACATTATGATGATAAATAAAATAAACTATAAACTATTGGATGGAACATAGGCTAGATGATGATAATGATAAAAGCTTCTGTGTCCCAAAGACTTAACTTGCAATTACCGGAAAATTTTAATCCCAAAGTTTAAAACTTCGCCTAAAGGTTAACATTACCATATTTTTACAAGAACCTGACATTAATTTGCAAAAGTAATATAATTCTTCGCTTTTTCCCTCAATTAGCACATTTGGCCCGTAAGTGTTGAGTGACCGCTTTTCTATAGCTTTGGGAAATGTAACTTTTGACATAAATCAGAATGAATGTTTCTTAAATAGCTCATTTCGTAATTCCGAAAATTCAAGTTTCTACGGCTTCATTTCTTACCGAAATTAGTTTTATGAAGTTTGAAAAGTTTGTGTGATTTTTGACAAATTTTCTATTAAACTATAAACTTTACTCTGATTCTACGATAATTTTAGCGCGGGAACCGATGAACTTCTGTAATATTAATAAATACAATACATATCCGTGTGTCCTGGGTCACACACAATTTTTAATAGAGTCGGGGTGATCGGAATACTGGCTTTTATTTCGGTCAACGAATTAGTATTGCGATACAACGTAGCAATTAGTCAAAATCAAGGTTATACTCGTACGTTTCGTGCGATCTGTCAACCAAAACTTCGTATTTTAAAGTAGGCCTTCTTTCATTTGTCGTTTTATTTATGTATCATCAAACTAAATTAAATTCAAATTTTAACTAGATGTCGCCACTAGAACTACTTCCAAACAAATTTTTATTATTCAGGAACTGTAAGTAGGTTTATAGTTTTTTAAAACACGCTAAATTATTTTAGACGATTTGAACGCTTATTCTGAACTCTAGAAGCAAGGGCTCTAACTAATCTGTCTTATTAATCACGTACGTTATGATTCCTCAAAATCTGTGTTATGGTATACTGTACTGTCTGGCAGAGATCGCTCTTGAGCGATAAGACCGCCAATTGTCACTTTATTTTAATCATTTCATTTGTAAATTGTTTCTTAGTTTAAAGTGTGCAATAAAGTATTTTCTATCTTTTTCTATCTACTGCTGTGGGGGAACCTTACAGATATTATCAACGTTTACTATGTGCTGCAGAAGAGGGCTGTTCGTGCAATCTATAAAATGGGTCCAGAGAACCCCTACGTGATAAATTCAAAGAAATAAATATAATGACAGTACAAAGTCAATATATTTATTAAAAACCTGTTGTACACACTAAAAATGTCAATAGTTTCAACAATTCCCTTCTTCCACAGGTATTAGTAACAAAACCCGACTTCTACAACGAAGAAACTCGGAAGAATCTGTTCTGCACGCTCTCAGAGCTGATCTCTCTGAATATCGTGCCGATAGTGAACACCAACGATGCTGTGAGTCCACCGATGTACATCCACGATGATACTATGGTTCCAGGCACGGGGAAGAAGGTAAAATATGTGTAACTCTACCTCATCATCATCATCATCATCAGCCTATATTAGTCCACTGCTGGACATAGGCCTCCCCTAATGAGCGCCATAGCGCCCTGTCCTTAGCTTGACGCATCCAGCATCTGCCTGTAGTATTTCGCATCCCACCTTTTAACCACCAACCTAATTAATAAGTAAGTATTATTTCAGGTTTTCCCTTTTGTCTTAATTTTATGGCTCCTTTCTACCTGGCAATCTTTCTATCTCGTAATAAATTTTGCGAAACAAAAAAATATCGACGTTCTGGGGAATTTCACATTTTGAGGTTTCAACATTTTGCATAGTCAACCGGATGGTTTCAGGATCCGGTTGACTTTGGCTTTGGCGGCTTGTACAATATCTGTTTTTAACCGACTTCAACAAAAGGAGGTTCTCAATCCGAGTGTTTTTTTTGTTATGTTTGTTACCTCATAACTTTTATCTGGGTGGTCTGATTTTCATGATTCTTTTTCATATGAAAGCTGTTTCCCGTGTGGTCTCATTTTAATTTGGTTCAGTTTTGACAGCGGGATCCATGAAAATTAACGAAAAAACTATAAAAATTAAAGTCGGTTTATAGTTTTTATAACAAAATTACGACTTGGACAACGTATTGTTAGGGACGTGAAAGGCAGCAGGCAGATGCTGGATACGGCAAGCTGAAGACGGGAGCTTATGGCTGACTAACATAGGCTGATGAGTGATGGTGATGATGATATTGCTTAAAAGCTTTCAGGTTGATAAAGTGACAAAATCGTGGGCTGAAGCTGATGCTACCGTAATTAAGTCACATTTCTAGAATAAGTGTTAACTATTGAGTATTTTTTTAACTACAAGTATGGCAAACGAGCATGCAATAGGGTATATGCATCGATTTTTTTTATTGTTTTAATCGATTCTTTAGGTCATTATTTAACCGAGGAATGATAAGACGCTCACTGAATTTCGCATTAACAAGGTAAAAAAAACAAATCAAAACTACAATCATTTTCGGGTGATAAAAACGCTGCCATATTGGCGCCATGTTTATGTGACGTCGACGTACACACTTGATTAAAACCTTTGGTGACGACCTCGGTAGTGATCATCTCAGGAAAGAGGTTTTCCGAAAAAACTGAAAATAATCGACAATACGAAATGTCAAGTGGGCAGAATAGTGTCAAATCATGGTGCAGCAAGCAGAATAAAAAAAGAAAAAATTTGCACAGTGATGTCACGTCCGCTCTAGTCAATGGCGTAGCGTTTTGAAATTTTGCGATTGAGATTTAAAATATTAATTTTTCAATGCTTAAATTCTACAATAAAAACATCTCAAAATGCAAAAATAAATATGTAGATATGTTTCTATATCAATAAAGAATACGTATATATTTTTTTAGCCATTTTGAAATCACATGCATATACCCTATTCGCCTGATGGAAAGCGGTTACTGCAGCCTAGACGCCTGCAACATCATTACACGCGTATTGCTGACTCAAGAAAAAAGTTGTACCAAATCAATTTATTTACTGTCATGTTCCATTTTTAAATTGAACCAGGAAGCATACAAAAGTAAATATTTTCCTCCAGGGTATCAGCATAAAAGACAACGACAACCTATCAGCTCTCCTAGCCGCCGAGATCCAGTCGGACCTCCTCATCATGATGTCCGATGTGGATGGCATCTACAACAAACCACCTTGGGAAGACGGTGCGCGGATGATGCATACCTATACCTCACAGGATAAAGACTCGGTGGAGTTTGGCCAGAAATCAAAGGTATGCAGAATTTATGGTATAATATGACGACCTCTGTGGCGCGGTGGGCGAAGGCCTGGCTGCGACGCTGGAGGTTGCGGGTTCGATTCCCGCCTCGGGACAAATGTGTGTACGATCTGCAGACATTTGTTCAGGGCGTTCTGGATGTTTTTCTATGTATCATAAAAAATATCTATCTATGTAGTGTATTGTATTATGTATATCAGTTATCTAGTACCCATAACACAAGCTCTGCTTAGCTTGGGGCTAGATAATGCTGTGTAAATTGTCCAGCATTATTTATTTATTTATTTATATATATCTGGCCAGGTATAGCAACGACCAGGGTACCCACCCTGGTCGTGGCTACACCTACATAAAAAAACGGCGGATATGGTCATTGCTAGCTAGCTGTGTGGTGCTGGCATAGAATTTGCACCACCCCAACTCTTCCCTTTGGTGTTGTAAGAGGCGACTAAGGGATATTCACCGTGGGGCGGGCAGCAGCGTCCCGTGCAGAACTATTCTACCACCGAACTGCGATCCCCAAACCGCATGCCCAGCGTGGGGATTATGGGCACTACCCCCATGAGATAAACGCCAATAACGCGATGAGAATAGGAAACGTCTCACGTGAGACGTAGGGAATAACTCCATTTTTTCTACACAAACATTAATTACCAATTTCCAAATTCTATAGTTCGTAAATTATGTCCCTACAAACAATGATTTGCCATTACGAAAATGTTCGCAAATTGCAGTAACATTTGTACCCCACACAGATGGGCAATAACTTACCCTCTGCGGTTTTTTAAACATTGTTTTACAAACATGTTATGCTTTATGACCGTGAAACTCTCGACCTAACAGTAACAGGGCTACTCGCGGTCTCATATATTAAAATAATAAAATATTCAGGAATGTCTGTGTTGCGAAAATAATAAAATTATGTGAACGACGTAAAATATCAGACAAATGTTATTTTCAGGCACAATTTTCCAGCGTTTCGCATAATGTAGAGCATAACAAGCGTTACAAACTTGATGACTTTATTTTATTTCCAACATTTCGGCTGAGTTTGATTGATACAATACAACAGCCTGTCGGAAAACGGAAGCTGTAAGAACAATTCAGACATATTGTCTTGAATTACGGAACCTTATCTACCTATAAAAGACAATGAATACTTTCTTTTAACTGTCTAAAGTGCTTAGGAGTAGAGAGTAGTGAACCTGTGAAGTAATTATGTCTCTCTGTCTGTAACTTAGAACGTGTAAACGGATATTAGTCAAATTTGACAACACAGTGATCCTAAGAAAGGATGGGGATATAGGCTACTAAAGATAGATAAATATGTAGTCAGAAAGTCATTTAAGCAGCAAAACATGAATACGAAACATTTTACTAATGCTACCGTAGAAGAAATTAGTAATTTCCAATCTAGGTCTACGAATGTTACATAACATGCGTTTCATAGGCTGTGCCGGTAACAGCTTATTTTTAACCGATTTCAAAAAAGGAGGAGGTTCTCAATTCGAGTGTATTTTTTTATGTTTGTTATTGTTACATAAGAACTTTTGACTGGGTGGTCCGATTTTCATCATCCATAAAATCTATGAAAAAATATAAAAAATTTAGTCGGTTTATAGTTTTTTAAAACAGAATTAATTATACTATAACTAAAGGTGAACAATTAATGTGAACACTCCTACATTTAATAATTTTACGAAAAAATAAAAAAATAAAAATATTTAAATGTATACTACATCTAATCAGCACGTTGCTTATTCTCTCAATGACACACTCGATAGAAACTAGACACTTTCTCGCCTAGGTGTACAATTTACTATTTCTGACGTGTCCAAGCGTCCTGTAAGGTCTAGAAGAAATAACGTAATTAATTTTGTTTCTTTTTTTTAACTGAACAGCGAGCTGCACTCATGTATATTACCTATATATTATTTTTGTGTTTATTAAAGTGAATTTAAATTTGTCTGCCATCTTTCTGGTACGTACACAAAATAAAACAAATTTTTTTTCATCTCCAGAAAAGACGTGCAAAGCCGCGGGAAAGACAACTATGTCTTTATTTTTTTCTACACCTGTGAGCCCATTGAATCTTGAGTCATATGTAATTTGTTGTATTGTACTGTTGTTGCTGTACAATAAAGTATTTTGTATTGTATTGTTTTCCCTAGGTAGGGACAGGCGGTATGGACTCCAAAGTAAACGCAGCGACCTGGGCCATGGCTCGCGGGGTCAGCGTCGTCATCTGCAATGGAATGCAAGAGAAGGCGATCAAGACAATCATCAACGGCCGGAAAGTCGGCACTTTCTTCACCGACTGTCCTGCTGTGACGACATCGTCTGTTGATGTTATGGCTGAGCAAGGTATAGCGTAAACAGTGAATTATGTAAGGCCTTTTTTATGAACATGGAGTTCATAAAACGGTCGGTTCACATCTGACGGAAGATGCGTCGCGTATCATCGGTCGCGTAACGCCAGAACAGACAATTATATGAGAACACATTCAACCTTTCACACTTTACCGATGATGCGTTAGTGCGTCGAGCGTACAGCGTCCGTTTTCGTGAACGCATTGTCGGTGTGCTCTGTAGATGCTGAATGCAGAAACCGAATACACGCGTAATAATGTGGCAAAACGAGGTTACGCCTGATGCATCTTCCGTCACATATGAAAACATCCTAGTTGACCGAATAGACGCAACCGATCTTCCGTTACATGTGAACCGACCTTAAGTTCTATTTAAGAATTACAATTTGCTTAGAATTCGCACCACTCCAACTCCCGTGGGAGTCGTAGAGGATCCATACTAGGACGGGCAGTAGCGTCCCATGTAAAACAGTTCTACCACTGAACTGCGACCGCTAACCCACATGCCCAGCGTGGGGATTACGGGCTCCCCCTAAGACAATAAGGCGCTTATCAATTATTAGGCGGATAAAAGTTCCGGATAAGAAACGTTGCGTTTCATATCCTTTATGCGACAGTAAGTACTATTTGGTAGTCGTGAAACGTTATAATGATATTTACCCAACGGATAAGTAACAAATAGTTTATTTGGAACAGTCCAGATTTTGTGAAACAAACCCTGAATAATTTAACTTACAAGTAACAATATTTTGTCAACAGCCCGCACCGGCAGCAGAATCCTCCAAAAGCTATCCCCATCCGACAGGGCGTCCGCCATCACTTCCTTAGCCGACCTCCTACTCAGCAAGCAAGACAAAATCCTCGAGGCCAATGCTAAAGATCTCGAAGAAGCCACCAAAGGGGGCGTCGCTAAACCACTGCTTAGCAGACTCTCACTTACCCAAGACAAACTGAAGACTCTATCCATAGGCTTGAAGCAAATCGCTGATTCTAGCTACGAGAACGTAGGCAGGGTTTTGAATAAAACGAAGCTGGCAGAGAACTTGGTGTTAAAACAAGTGACGGTGCCTATTGGAGTACTTCTTGTTATATTCGAGTCTAGGCCCGATTCGTTGCCGCAAGTAGCAGCGTTAGCAATGGCCTCAGCCAATGGTTTACTACTCAAAGGTGGGAAGGAAGCAGCTCATTCCAACAAAGCATTGATGGACTTAGTAAAAGAATCGTTGGATAGCGTCGGAGCAGCAGACGCGATTTCCCTAGTATCGACGCGAGAAGAAATTAGCGATTTATTAGCAATGGAGAAGCACATAGACTTGATTATACCTAGAGGTTCCTCTGATCTGGTTAGGAATATTCAAAAGCAGTCCCAACATATACCTGTGCTAGGTCATGCGGAGGGTATATGCCACGTGTTTGTAGATAAAGATGCTGATCCTGCCAAAGCTATAAAGATTGTTCGAGACGCGAAGTGCGACTACCCAGCTGCTTGTAATGCTATGGAGACTTTACTGATCCATGAAGATCACATATCAGGGCCTCTCTTCACTGATATTTGCAACATGTTGAAGCGTGAAGGGGTTATAATTCACGCTGGACCGAAACTAGCGAAGAACTTAACCTTTGGACCACCTCCAGCAAGATCTATGAAGCATGAGTATGGGTCGCTGGAATGTTGTATAGAAGTTGTTAAGGATTTGGATGAAGCTGTAGACCATATTCATAAGTTTGGAAGCTCGCACACTGATGTTATTGTTACTGAAAATGGTAAGTCTTTTCGCCTTTATAGATCACTATTTGCGCCCCTTTTGATTAATACAATAACCTTTAATGACCCTCTGATAGGACAAAGGGTCAATAAACTTGTTGAATCAAAGTTTTTGAACACGTATAATAGTTATTTATCAAACAAGTGAGCAAAACGGTTTATTGTTGACGTGCCGATTTTAGATCCCGAGCTAGCGAAGCGGTCTAGAGTAGAGTCACGAGCGCAGCGAGTAGCTCTAAAGTAGACTGCTGAGCTAGCGAGGGATTTCATCATCATCATCATCAGCCTATATTAGTCCACTGCTGGACATAGGCCTCCCCTAATGAGCGCCATAGCGCCCTGTCTTCAGCTTGACGCATCCAGCATCTGCCTGCAGTCAGCGAGGGATTTAAGAGGCACGAAACAAAAATCATTTGCTCTCGAGTTAAATATACAACTTTTCAACTCGATCAGTGAGAAAATTATTAGGTCCATGTCACTTTTTAGTTGCATATTTGATTGTATTTCAATTATAAATACTACAAAAAATATCTCTATTTAGCGAATTTACAAAAACATCCATGTTTTTTAATCTTCTTTTCTGTTAAAAAATAATAAAACATTGGTAGCAATAAAGTATCGCAATAAAGTATCGCGTATAAAGCATCGTCGTGACAAAAGAAGTTTTTGAACAAGGCGATGAGTTTTTTTTTTCGGCGCCGACCATAGAGTATCAATAGCCTCTAGAGAGCCTAGTCAACCATTGAAATGCAGTAACACCATTCTAAATTCAAATTATTTTTTCCAACCTGTTTATTAATTTGCTCACTGGTTTTGAGCAGCAAAGTCATTGTATTCGAGCAAAAAAAATGATTTTTAAAAGTGATTTTACAACTTCCCTAAACAAAAGATAATTATCACACATAATACTAAGGGCCTCTTTCACCACCCTCAAGTAAAGTGTTGAGTAGGCTAACCACTAGATAAAGTCACCCGTAACTTCACATGCCAATTTCACGATGTTCGAGTAGCACTAATCATATGATTATCTGACCAGAAACTTACTCGTCACAACATCTGCCAATTAGCGTATTTACTTTACAGTTCAAAGCTGTAAGTTTTCATTTTGTGTCGTTACTTATAATATAATATCCAACGATTATTTAAAATATATTAATAAAAATGGATTTATTTGACCTAATTGATCATCAATTGGATGAATTAGAAGATTCTACGACGCAACGAGTACCTAGGATTCGTGTATTTAAATTCCGTGTTGATTATTTTACGGACCTAGATGAAACTGATTTTTTTGCTAGATTTCGCCTATCAAAATATGCAGTAAACAAAGTGCTTATCTTAATAAAACACAAAATAATCCCTAAATCGCAAAGGTGAGTGGTTTTTTGTCATTAATCAAATGATTTTATGAATACCTCGATCGGAACGTGCCTCCAGATCGAGCATTGTACGCCCTCTCTATGCTTTCCCAATCGGCCTCTTCCTTCCTCCACGTCGAAGCATCACTTTGTTTATTTTCCAGCACATCTTGGTATTTCTGCACAAGATGCACTAAAATATCCCTCTCATTAATAGAAAAGTTTGCACTTCTTTCCCTTTTAACTTTATCCATGATAGAAAATAAAGAGAAATAATCATACGCACGACACAACGCTTTTCAAAAACTCCCTCCAAAACACCAAAACAATACAAATGACAAGACATTTGACAACGGCCTATGACGTTTGACGTTTATTGAACGATGATTGAACGAATGGTAGGGTATGATTTTGTACGTCATTCACTTAACCAGTAAGTTGTTACTTGAGGCTCAATTTTCGTTTGTGAAATGGACAAAAGATACTCGTTACTTTTACTTGCCAATTAACGTTATCTAAGAAGTAACTACTCAACACTTTACTTGGAGATCGTGAACGAGGCCCTAACTTTATCAATGTTTACTCGTGAATGTTGAATTGTTCAACTGATAAGTGATATCTCTTCATAGCAACACTTACAATAGGTTTCTTTATCAACCAGCTCAAGATTATACTCATGCCCTTCTAGCATCAAACAGAATTGGAAGATCAAATCAAATCAAATCAAATTCATTTATTTTGCGAAACATGGGTAACAGAGATGTTAGATTAAAATAGAATGAGCACAACCATGATCAGCTTTAAAGCATGCAATGTCACAGTAAATGTATGTTATACAATGTTCTAATAAATACAGTGTTCAAATTAATACAGTGTCAATATCTAAACTAGTTATTAATAATATGTAAAAGGATTATCTTATTCTAGAATTTATCCATAAAATATTCATTAACACTATAATACGCCTTATAAATTAATAATTGTTTTAATTTATGTTTAAAAATATGAATAGTATTGCTTTAGATACTAGGTGCCATACAGAATATACTCATATTTAAAACACTGCAGTCTCAAAGATGTATACGGATGGTAAAGTTAGAATTTTCAACTGAGTAAAGAACGGTTTACAATTCTCAGTTTGTTTGATGCCGGATATTGAGCGAACGCATTTCTTTTGTGCTTTAAATACAGATTCTTTCCAGTTGAATTGCCCCGGAATAGAACCCCATATCTTAGGATGGATGCAGCATATCCGTGATAGAACAATTTTTTTATTTATATACATAACTTTAGATAGCATGTCAAGACTTTAGTACCTACAGACAATTTCACAGTGGTTTAAAAGATGCATGGTTTTAAGATTTATTCCTAAACTGGTACTTTGCTTTTGGGGGGCAGGCAGCAACGCCCAATAATTATATCGCTAACTGCCCATCGTGCGGAATATGGGCATTACCCTCCATGAGATAAACGCCAATAGGGCGATGACAAAATGCGCCCTATTAAAATAGGCCCTTCTGTCGTTCTTTGGTAGCACATGCAGGCAACATAATCTTCTAATTTAAATCTGCTCTAATAACGTTATCGGTAGGCACATGCGTGACATACTCGTAGGAAGCTGCTATCGCTATTTGCCTACTGTCTAGTTTGCCTATTAAACTTGAACTTGTTATCTTATCGGCATGACGTCATGGTTTCAGGTTATGGGTTGTATACGTGACAGAAAGTTTAATCAATTATATTAATAAACATAAAAATTTTACTCCTTTTACTAGAGAGTAGATAATTTTTTTTTTTTTTTTTTTTTTTAATCTTTATTAAATTATAGAGGGTTTAATCAACATGATTATGTCACCCTCGAAGTTATGCTTAATTAACTTAGTATCTACGCTTAATTCCTAACTTAACAAATTTTAACATGTTTAGAGCTTCCTCCGAGAGCGGAGTAGCCAAAATATTATTAACTAAACCAATAGAAAACAAATTAACATTGTGCTTAAAACAAAATAAAAATCTTTCCGCTTCGTTCCGGACACACTCCACAACAATATGGTACACATCTTCTAGTACGTCACACTCGGTGCAGTTCGGTGAGCTAGTTTTGCGCATTAGGAAACCAAAACGATTGAGAGGAATGTGTCCCGATCGGAGCCTCAGCATGGTAACGATGTCGGACCTGGCCATTTTCGAACCGTCGAACCAAGGGGCTTTAGGTAGTGTTGGTTGTATGGTCTTATACCAAATACTTTTACTCAGCGATCTCTCGTCAAAATATTCAGTCCACATTTTCTTACATCTTTCTTTAATTAGATTGAGTAGATCACCGTGATAAGGTAAAAAATTCATGTCGATACCATCTTCGGTTGCTTCCCCGGCAAGACAATCAGCCTCCTCGTTGCCAGATAAGCCGACGTGTGACGGGATCCATTGCAGCGTGATGTGTTTATTATTACTCGATAATTTATCGAGAGACGCCAGAACGCTAAACGCTATCGGAGCTCCACGACATGTCGTGGCGCACCGAGCGAGGTGATGGAGGGCGCTTTTAGAGTCCGTCAAGATGACATAAAAACCGCTTGTCAGGGAATCAACGTACGATATCGCTTCCGCTATAGCCACCAACTCCGTATACATAATAGATATATTCGACTTTATTCTAATTTTAACTGACGAACACAATTGAGGATCGTAAATGGCCAGTCCCGAGAGGTCGTCTTTTTTGGACCCGTCCGTGTAAATTTTATAACAACTTAAGTAATTGTTAATTAAATAACTTTCACAAATCAGTTTCAAAACATTCGAATTATAGCTATTTTTAGAATTAGAGATAGTGTCGATATCCGGTTTGATATTGGAAACGTCCACACTGCTAACCCATTTATTTAATAGAAATACAGCATTTCTAGGACTTGAATAAATCGGTGTATCTTTATACTGTTCATGAATTGTAAATAGAATAGGTTTAGATCTGTTTCTGCACAAATAAGTCTGACTAAGGGTATTCAATTCGCCTAACAAAGTAATTATATCGTTATTAGACCATGATTTTATACGAAGCCAGTACTTGCCGGCAAGATAATATCTTCGAACATTGAGCGGCTGAATGCATAGTTCACATTCCATTACGTGGATAGCTGTACTACGTATAAATCCACCTATAACACGCATGCATTGATTTTGTGCCCTATCTAACTTTCCTAAATGAGTTTTGCTGCTGTTTCCGTAGATAAAACAAGCGTAATCTAACCTACTTCTTATACTAGCTATGTATAGGCGCCTCAAATGACAAGGGTGCATTCCCCACCCAGAGCCAGAAAGTACTTTAAATATGTTTATAAATTTCGATGCTTTGTCCTTTAACTCATTGATATGTTTAGACCACCGTAACCCTCGATCTAGCCAAACACCTAGGTACTTATAATAATCGACCACTTCTAGTTGTGAGTTATTAATAGACAGATTCACAGATTGTCTTAAAAAATTATTCCTAAAGATACAAATCTTACTTTTAGATGGCGAAATACTCAAACCTATTTTGGATAGGAGACCTGATAGTTTATTAAGTGCGGTTTGTAGCTCATCCGTCCCTTTGGTTGCGCTACTACACGTTGTGTAAAGGACAAAGTCATCGGCGTATTGGGATATGTGTACATTGTTTATCTCTTTGCAAATAAATAGGGTCGCGATGTTGAATAAAATTGGAGAATAAGGGTCACCTTGAGCAAGACCACGGTATGTATTACGGGAAAGACTGAAAGATTCCGAACTAATTTTTAAATGTCTCTCTTTTAAAAAATTCCAAATATATCTACACATTTGAGAGCCAATTCCTAACGTGTCCATAATGTTTATTAAACCTACAATATCTACATTGTTATAAGCGTTATCTATATCTATAAAACAGGCTATTGTCATTTTCCGTTGCAAGAATCCTAATTGTATGCGCGTAACCAAACCCGTTAAATTGTCCAAAGTTGAATGCCCTTTTCTAAACCCAATTGTGTTGTTAGACAATATATTATTTCTCTCAATAAACCATTCTAATCTTTTTATTAAAATGTTATGAAAGATTTTACAAAGACACGATATCATAGATATAGGGCGAAGGGCTGAACTCGATTGAGGATCTCGACCAGGTTTAGGTATTGGGATTATATTGATTTCCCGCCATTGACTAGGTACAAAACCGGTTTTATAGAACTCATTAAATAAATTTATTAAAACAGTTTTACCATTATCAGAAAGATGTGCTATCATCGAGTATGATATATTATCACAACCGGGGGAGGTGTCTTTATGTCGTAAACTACAATTCAACTCTTGTCTTATTATAGGTATCCCTAGTTCATTGTTACACGAAGTAAAGTCAGGTGTGTCACAGCAAACATAATCAGGGGTTAAACTTTGAAGTAACTGATAAGCTTTGTCTTTATCAACGTAATATCGAGGAGTATTGAAACCTTTAAACCACCTCATTTTTCGCCATAATTCGCTTTGGGGTGTTGAACCGGTTATTGAAGAACAATACTCCTGCCAAGCCTTATCTTTCTCTTTACGTATAAGTTTTTGTGCCTCTTTAACCTTCTCCTGCAAGTTAGTTAAATTATTCGGAGTAGGGTTGCGACGAAATGTGGACAGTGCAAGACGGCGTTCTGCGACTATTTTAGACAAAGTTACGCTCCAATACGGCTTGGGAACAAACTTTTTCTGAGGATTTGAATTAATTTTGATGTATGGAATGTGACGATCAGCGACGGAATTTATGCACTGTGAAAAATTATTATACGACTGCTGCAAATCGTTTGTTATTGTGAAATTACAAAACCTATCACTCACCTCTTTAGTGTAGGAATCCCAATCGGATTTTTTGAAGTTTCTTTTTGACATATAAGCAGAGTTAGCCTTAAAATTAATAAATATTTTAATAATCACGTGATCACTTCCTAACGTTTCACTTAAGGTGGACCAATTTAATCTTAGGGAGATATCGGATGAAGCCAGGGACAGATCGGGAGCACTCTTATACAAAACACCATCTGCTAGTTTAATTCGTGTAGGGTGACCATCATTCATAGTTATGTAGGAACTGTCAATTATAATTATTTTTTTTTTTTTTTTTTTTTGGAATTAGAAGTAAAACGTTTATGGGACCATCTCTCGATCAACCTCTATACAAAAGCGTATTACCTACACCCATTTTTTTAAAGTATCTCAATCAGATTTTATTGGGCTAATAAACGACATGAAAAATACGTAAGTGTTAGAAAACAGATTAAAAACACTGAAAGAAAGAAAGAAAATGATTTATTAGACATAAGGGCTGTTGATTTTGTTAAATAATAAAATAAAATAAAATAAAAATAAAACACTACACAACACTACAAATAAAATAAAAGACTACTTAGTAACACGAACAAACACAGTTAACAATTATTGGAAAGCTAAAACGAACACAAGTAGGTTTTAATTGAATATAAAAATGTATTCTGTTGTTCTAAGAAATAACTAATATAATAACTTATATTTTTCGACTGCTTATTTGTAGATTTTTTTTCGGTTGCAGTAAAATATTGTAAGTGAATCATCCAAGTCAGTCCAGAATTGATGGAGAAATCGAGGATCATTCATTAAAAAAACATTTAGACCGCTGATAGAAGTTTTTTTTAAATTATTATTATCTTATGAAGAGAACTTCTGCGATTCCCAGATACAATACTCGTGCCCTTAAAAATATGTTTAAATCACTTTGATTTAACCATTTATTATACTAATTTACGATCAGCTGTTTAGTTGAGTTGCCTTGTTGTTTGCCCATGTTGTGGCTACCTGTAATTTAGAGTGCACTAGTTTTAAGTTTTACGGTAATAATTTTGTGATATCTTGTGTTATTTCTAGTTGGTTGCCCTTATTAAATAAATAAATAAAATAAATAAGCAAAACCCCTATTTGCAGAGAGCGCAGCGAAACAGTTTCTCCACGCTGTGGACAGTGCGTGTGTGTTCCACAACGTGTCGTCTCGCTTTGCTGATGGATTCCGCTTTGGACTCGGCGCTGAAGTCGGCATCTCGACGGCTCGGATTCATGCTAGAGGTACATTTTGTATATACTATATTTTATTCTACGGGATATATAGTTTTAAGGCGATTACCCGAGTTAATATGACAGCGCCAATTATTTTATCACTGTCAAGTTCACTGAAAAGTTTAAAGGTGGTGAGTTCTATTATTCTATTCTAGGGGAACTGATTTATGGGATAACAAGTAGCCTATGTTTAATTCCCGGATTAGAATTACCTGTATGCAAAATTTCAGCCCGATCATGCTAGAGGTACATTTTGTATATTTTATTCTACGGGAACTGATTTATGGGATAACAAGTAGCCTATGTTTAATTCCAGGATTAGAATTACCTGTATGCAAAATTTCAGCCCGATCATGCTAGAGGTACATTTTGTATATATAGTTTTAAGGCGTATACTCGAGTTAATATGACAGCGCCAATTATTTTATCACTGCGACCGGCGGCTTCGCACGTGTTTTTCTATGGAAAAGTTTAAAGGTGAGTTCTATTATTCTATTCTACGGGAACTGATTTATGGGATAACAAGTAGCCTATGTTTGATTCCAGGATTAGAATTACCTGTATGCAAAATTTCAGCCCGATCCGTTCAGTAGTTTTGGCGTGAAGAGGTAACAAACATCCATCCATATATCCATACAAACTTTCGCATTTATAATATTAGTGTGATTACAAAAAAATATATACCTACCTTTTGGGTACTATGATGTTAGAAAGACGGAAAGAGAAAAACGGTTCTTCCATGCTGTGGACTTGTTATGGGTGTTATTTGAATTTGAAATATAAGTTGCATTGAAATGGACTAATAAGTACCTTTTAAAAACGTTGGTTTTCGCCGAAAACCGAGATATCTAAGAAGCGAAGAGAGCGACCAAAAGTATGGTATTAAATTTTATCGCATGAGCATAAAGACTCGATCTCTCTGCGTTGGTAGAAAGAAACCATGCGTACCTTAATGTAGTCCCTTATCAACTGAAAACTATGGTATTCTTCCAAACAACAACACGTTTCGTAGCTAACCCGCTTATATCACATCACATCACATCACACTAATATTATAAATGCGAAAGTTTGTATGGATGTATGGATGGTTTGTTACTTCTTCATGCCAAAACTACTGAACGGATCTGGTTGAAATTTTGCATACAGGTAATTCTAATCTTGGAATAAAACATAGGCTACTTTTTATCCCATAAATCTGTTCCCGTGGGATGAAAATCACCTTTTAATGTTTCAATAGGAACAACGCGTGCGAAGCCGCGGGGCGCAGCTAGTCTATACTATAATATTATAAAGAGGAAAGATATGATTGTTTGTTTGTATAGAACAGGCTCCGAAACTACTGGACCGATTAAAAAAAATATTTCATCACTAGCTGCACCCCGCGGCTTCGCACGCGTTGTTCCTATGGAAACATTAAAAGGTGATTTTCATCCCACGGGAACAGATTTATGGGATAATAAGTAGCCTATGTTTTATTCCAGGATTAGAATTACGTGTATGCAAAATTTCAGCCAGATCCGTACAGTAGTTTTGGCGTGAAGAAGTAACAAACATCCATACATCCATACATCCATACATCCATACATCCATACATCCATACATCCATACATCCATACATCCATACATCCATACATCCATACATCCATACATCCATACATCCATACATCCATACATCCATACATCCATACATCCATACATCCATACATCCATACATCCATACATCCATACATCCATACATCCATACATCCATACATCCATACATCCATACATCCATACATCCATACATCCATACATCCATACATCCATACATCCATACATCCATACATCCATACATCCATACATCCATACATCCATACATCCATACATCCATACATCCATACATCCATACATCCATACATCCATACATCCATACATCCATACATCCATACATCCATACATCCATACATCCATACATCCATACATCCATACATCCATACATCCATACATCCATACATCCATACATCCATACATCCATACATCCATACATCCATACATCCATACATCCATACATCCATACATCCATACATCCATACATCCATACATCCATACATCCATACATCCATACATCCATACATCCATACATCCATACATCCATACATCCATACATCCATACATCCATACATCCATACATCCATACATCCATACATCCATACATCCATACATCCATACATCCATACATCCATACATCCATACATCCATACATCCATACATCCATACATCCATACATCCATACATCCATACATCCATACATCCATACATCCATACATCCATACATCCATACATCCATACATCCATACATCCATACATCCATACATCCATACATCCATACATCCATACAAACTTTCACCTTTATAATATTAGTGTGATTTGATGTGATGTGATGTGATTAAAATTACTTTTCAAGTGACGTGATATAGGCTATATTTTATTCCGGAATTCCCACGGGAACGGGAACTACGTGGGAGAAACCACGAGGCGCTGATAGTTAATAATAAAAAAAAAACATGCGTAATCCAATCCGCCTTTGGTATCTTTGCATTACGGAGTAGGCCATTTTGCTAGAAAAAACTAAGTATGATTAATGATCTTCCTAAAAAATAATTAGTATTGATGATAGGCGATTGATTGAAAACCTAAAAAACATTGTTCATTAATTATGCCACAGTCATTATGGCCAAACTTTTAAACGAACTTTATAATGTTAAAATTAGGTAACAATAACATTGATTTTGGGTAACATTGTGGGCCGGGCCTCTCGCGTAGAACCGACAACCGCTTAGGTAAATGAGTTCTTAATTGGAGACCGCGACTCGGCAAACGTAGCGTAGGATGCTCTCCGGCCAGGTGGGATGACGATTTGCGAAAGATTGCAGGCAGATGCTGAATGCGTCAAGCTGAGGACAGGGCGCTATGGCGCTCATTGGGGGAGGCCTATGTCCAGCAATGGACTAATATAGGCTGATGATGTTGATAAATAACATTGAATGGTGACGCCGATTTATAATAAAAAAGACTGGGCACATAATAATATTTGTGCTCAGTCTACTTGCATCAGCATCATCCATCAGCCTATGATAACGCTATGATAGCCTATGATAACAAAACAAACAAGCGAGCAAGCGAGGCCTTACAAACGAACGGGAACAGTTTTTACGTCAACAAGATGATTATTGTTTACAAGGGCGCTCCTTCCGTTTTGACAACTGTCAAGACAGCATCACACGATTGCATAATATGCAGGCGCACGTAGAACGTAAGTGTAAAAGCAGCTATTGGGAAAGCAAGTGAGCCCAAACGAGAGCCTTTGTTCGCCTTTGTCGCTTAGAAAAATCAAGCGAACGTTCCGATCGTTGAATCGTTTGCATTCGCGCGCCCTCGCTCGTTTGGTCTGTACACTACACATCATGAGGCTGCACCAAATACTCACCAGCTCTCGGGTCACAAGTTATTAATTCTATAATGTCCACTGACTTGCCTTGACTTGACTGACTGACTATAAAATCAAAGATATCAAAAATTATGTGAATAATCAATAAATTTCTACCCAGGTCCAGTCGGCGTTGAAGGTCTGCTCACCACAAAATGGATCCTAGAAGGAACCGACCACACCGCGGCCGAGTTCAACGAAGGCAAGAGGACATGGCTTCACGCAAAACTGCCTGTCAACTGACTGCAGGGAGCTACGCTTTGGGGGAAGATTCGGGGGTTTTTTGTAGTTAGTTTGAGGTGATAAGTGAACAGAGAGATGAGTCTTTTTGACGTTAGTATCGTGCGCGAGGTGTCTTTTTGGTATCCATGGGATTTTCAGAGTCAGAGCCAAATCGTTTATTACTTTAGACTTAGAAAAATAAGCACTCAGACAAGTAAATTTTTTTTACTATATAAACAGCTTGATAAATAGTAATTACTATTAATTTCGTAGTTCTCTGTCCACACAATAGAGGTGCTGTCCCTAATTGTATGGAAAAAGTAACGTCAAATAGACTCGTCCCTCAGAGAAGATTGAAATAACAAACGAATGTGATAATTGCTAAAGAAAATACCTAGATCGATGTTAGAAAAGCGATAATTACGCCAGATACCCTACATGAATTCTCGTCGATCAGAAAAATAGACGAATTTGAAAATTGCTAAGCTAAATACGTTGATCGATGTTAGAAAAGCGATAATTGTGCCAGTATGCGGTAGTGTAAATAACTGAACGATATCACATAAAACATATTTATAATAATTGCAAGTTACATGACTTTTTTGGAAGCCAATATCCAGATGTGGACTTATCTAGGTATGCTAAGATGTTGGTGATAAAGTAGATTTAATTTGCATATCACAGGGATAAGACAAACTCGATGTGATTCGTGTAAATATACAAGATGTTTTTATTGTATGTTTCGCCCTTTTCTTTCAAAACTTGAGCGACTGTGTCTAGATTTAAAAAAATATAGATTTTCAATGATAAACATCTCTAAATATTCTGTAAAATTCTCGCATCATAATTAGAATGTGGCACATCTGTCTATGTTAATTACTTTTACGATTAGACATTTTTAATTACGGTTTAGTAAAACGGAATATTTTAGTAGAATTCATCCTTGGAATATTATAAAGATAAAAGGATATTTTCTAATTAGGTAAGCACTTTATTTGAATAATTCATAAGAGAAAATTATGTGAAAGTTAATGGATGTAATTAAGGTTGAGATTATCTAATGTAGCATGCAAGACTTATTCTCAGACAAATATATTATTGTATTTTATTTATAATAAAGGCTCTGTGTATTATTTTAGTAGATGTTATATATTATGTAGGTAGACTAAATCTTAATTTTTTTTCCTGATATATGATTAATGTACCTACACTTAGAAAAAAGTAATACATAAGTAGAAAAAAACTGTACTAATAAAATAATAAGTACAATATGTACTTATCAGTACAAGATAATTTTAGAAGTAAGTAGGTATATACAGTATGTGAAAGTTAAATTTTAAATCAAGTAGATAATTACTGAAATAGGCTGCATTATAGACAAAACTACTACTACCTAAATCAATTTCTTTCATTTTAAATACCTTTTAAACTTTATACCTTAAGAGTGTATAAGCAATTAACTTCAAAATTTTACATCCAAATGGTTATTTATCTTAGAATCCGTGAAAACTACTACCGTAGGCTACTTGGATCTTTTATCTTAAATAACTTGTTTTAAAAATAAGATTGGTGTAAGTTTTCTCGATGGTTAATTTTTTTTACAACTAGATTTTTTGCACACATTTTTTTGCTATTTATCTAGTTTTTGTTTTGCTAAGAAACCTAGAAGTTATTTAGTTATGTCTTGTAATTTTTCGATTGGTTGTTTCATTAACTTTTAATCAGGTAAAAACAGTTTTGGCGCGTAGAAAATTCGGTCCACGTCTCTGCTCTGTACTTCTCACTCCCAAGAAGACATATCTTGTCATCCCGCTCGAAATCAGTCTCGTAGCGTAAAACACTAGGTAATCTAGATTCTAGCTCAAAACCCTTTCTAACATTTACTAAATACAGTGTAGTTTGTCTTTGTCTTGTGGCGCCAGAACTGTGAGTCGTTTGACGTTAATAACGAGACGTGGTCGTGTCGTCTTCTTTTTCCATACAATTTAGTAAAGCGCAGCGTCTCTATCGTGGAGACAGGGAACTGTTGCCATCGCAACCTGCCTTTGCGATTACGTAAAAACCACCCAACATTAATTGATATTTGAAAGCTATTTCGTGACCTTATTTGCAATAGGACTGTACGTGCATAAAAGAATACGATGATAGTTTTGTGATAATGCAAATTTTGATATAAAAATGTGCACTTAGATAAATTTGTGTATCCAATTTCTACTCTGTATGTATACAATATTGTTCTAAATATTCTACTGGTCTACAAACTCCAATTTCATTTTGATGGAAAACATTGATATTTGTACATTGTAAAAACTGTCTGGTTTTATTACTCAAAAAACCTTAAATGTTGAGTTGGAATGAAGTACGTTTTATAATATCACCTCAACCTTTATTTTAAATTAAGTACCTATACCTAAAAGCCATTTCCTTTAATCTTTGATGCTTTTACTAAAATCAGATGAAGGCGTTTAAACGGTCAGTTTTTTCACAGCAAATTAATTAAATTTACAGGGCTGATAAATAAGTTTTTATGTTGTAAGTCAATTTTGGATCATGTGTGGGCTTGTTCTTTGCTGTAAAAGTAAGTCCAATTCTACATGGACAGGACACGTCTTGCCTGAACAGGGCTTTCAAATTATGTCGGTCTTGGGATGGATGGTTTTTGCGTAATTACTCAACTGATATGGAGCACATTAGGTATACTACTGGACATTGTAATTGCGCTGGTAGCGTAGAGGCTGCAGTGTAAGTTTTTCTTTGTGATGGCGATACAAAGGGAATATAATCACGGACGGTACGATACTGCTCTATTGTTCACGCGTTCATTGAATAAAGTAAAGGGAAGTTAGATAATAGTGGTGTTTAAAGTTTAAAGTCGTTTCAACATTGTAGTCAATTCGTTAAAATTGCACTTTATGTTGAACCGTGAAGCCGTGTGAAACCGTGTGCTTATTGTAGGTAGGTAGGTAGCTATTTGTATTTATATGTTTACAACAAATGCTAACGCTTTTCTTGGTTTAGCTATTTGAGATTTGATAGGTTATTGGGCTATGGGATGACTAACTGCAAAAGACTGCAGGCAGATGCTGGATGTGTTAAGACAGGGCGCTATGGCGCGCAATAAGAAAACATGTGTTCGGATGTCGTCCGTTTGCAGAGTTGTGGTCTCCATTCAAGAACACGTTTACCCCAGCAGTTGTCGGTTCTTTCCTAGATAGCCAGCCACTTGCGCTTACTAATTCAGTATGATGTAGACAGAAGTGTCATAATCGTAGGTATTGCACGAAATCGAATAAGATTTTCGTGTTCCGAGTAGGTTGCAGTTAACTAGCATACGCTCAAACAGACTATTAAAAATAATAAAAACACCGACTATAGCAGTTTCAGTTATCCTTAACCCCACCCTAACAGCCTGTATTGGTCAACTGCTGGACGCAGGTCTCCCCATGATAAGCGACTTAGGTATAGGCATTTATATCATGGGGGGTTAAGCCTATATAATGCCTACGCTGAGCATGCGGGTTGGGGATCGCAGTTTGGTGGTAGAATTGTTCTGCAGGGGGTGTTGCTGCCCGCCCCCGATAGATATCCCTTAGTCGCCTCTTACGGCACCCGACACAAGAATTGGGGTGGTGCAAATTCTAAGCCGGATTCAGTGATCAGCTCGTAAATGGGAAGGAGTATAAAAGGAACTTACCATAATAACGCTTTCCACTCTTCCATTTCCATCATGCACAAAGCCCTAACATTCCACAATGGCTACTCATACCCAAAGCCTTTTAACATAACAATAATTTTACGACGTAAAATTTTAATATGAAAACGGAAAGTTGTGAAACAGTCCGCATAATCTGTGGTTGCTACTCGTTTGTGTTGATTTATGATAACTAGCTTTTAGCTGAACAATGCTTGGATTTACTTGAGCTATAGTGCGATGCAGCTAGTATAAACACACAGAAATAACACTTTTTATATTACTCTCTGTTCGCCGCCTATTTTATCTTATTACCAACAAGTGCAAGTTCGCATCTCCTCCTAAACTATACAAAAAAAGTATTAAAAAGGTATTAAAAAAAAGCTTATGATAAGTTTCAAAAACTGGCCTAAAATTTTATGTAAATTCGATTGTTCAACGTAAGATAAGGAAGAAGAAATCCGAACGAGCCACACCAATTTATTTTTTCGACAGGTTTTTTGTGTGTATTTTATGTTTGTTACCTCAGAACTTTTGACTGGGTGGTTCGATTTTCATGGGTTTTTTATTTGTAAGCTGGTGCTTCTCGTGCGGTCCCATTTTAATTTGGCCCTGTTCTGACAATGGGATTAATCCAAAAACTATATAGTTGAAGTCGGTTTACTGTTTTTTTTTAAATAAAATCAATTATTCTAGATGAAAGTTATTCTTTACTTGAGATTGTAATCTTATGGTAAGAGAAATAAATTTACGACTAAATCTCTGTCTCAATCGTATGGCGCCATTATGGCATTTTGTTTAAAAAATAGTGGAATTAGGCCGGAAAAGAGTTACGATGACGACTCACCCCTCTTAATTACTATAAAATATCAGATTATCTAACTAAAGGAAAGCTTGTGTCGGATTTTGCTCCAACTCGAAATATAACAACTAACAGGCTGGGGGCAGGGTTTCTTCGTCGTTTCTTTACTTTATTGTACATACCGAAGCGGCTGAAATAAAAAATACCACTTTATTTTCTTCTCTGTGTATTTTTGTAATATGATTTAAGCTTTTCTATACATTTGTTGTATTTATGGAAATAAAACATTTTTGAATTTTGAATTCGAATGATCAGTCTGAAAATTCTCGTAGTCAGCAAAGGATAGTTTTAGCCTCGGAAATATAACTTTGCAATCCTACAAATGTTACCTTCTGGAAGAAGAAAACGAATGCGTTATTTATACTGTGATATGATAACAATAGTGCTAAAGTACGCCTTGACTTTAAGTTAATGCGTTTTTTCCATTGTGGTTTCGTTTTAAAGAAGATTAAGGAGATAGCTTATTAAATGAAGATTGTTGGAAAAATTACTGGGCTAAAATAATAACCAGTGGAATATGAAAACTAATGGGAAGGTTCCACTATAAAAGTGAGAATTTACCAGTTTTATTTGAAGCTTTTTTATTGTAAGGCAATAAAGGCTATATGGAACCATTTGCTAAAGTGCATAATCCTCTATCGCCCAAACAAAGTTGTCAATCCGTTTGGTGTGATTGAATTTTAAACTGAATATTAATCTGTGGTTTCAGGTGAATAACCTCCTTCAGTATTTGTACACTAGTTTGAATAACACCCATGTAGTTGCCCCCTGCAGAACAATCCTACCACCGAACTGCGATCCCGAACCCGCATGACCAGAAATGAAATAAAATGAAATGATATACTTACTTATACAGGTTGTTGGTTGTGAGTTTTGAGCTTATGTTTAACTATTCTATATTAACTTATATCTAGGGCTTAAAATTAATAAATTCATTGATGTCATAAAAATAACACTCACTTAGCCAGTTAAAATAATTTCTTTTTGAATATATAATCATTAAAAACTTTAAACCAGCAGCGTCAGTTAAACGCAAATAAGGCGCCTATCAGCTTATCGGGAGGCCTGCGTCCAGCAGTGAACCAATAAAAGCTGCTGAGGTGAGGTTAGTTGCCCGCCGTTGCCGACATAGAGGTACCTACCGTTTAAGTGCAAATTCCCTGCAATTTCATTAAGATTCGTTCAGCCGCTTAGGTGTTGTAGGGTTGACCCGATACTGATAATGTGGGTAAGCGCAAATATCGAATAAACCAGTCTGTGTTCTAACCTGCCTTTCATTGAATGCTCCATTGGCGACGATCCGAATTTACGCGTATTAACTGAGTAATTTCGAGTGTGTGATTCTAAAAGTGTATAAAAAACCTGCACAAAATGCCGATAGGCAAATTGGAACCATTTGAAATAAACTCCAAGCAATGGCCCGCGTATATCCGACGAGTGAAACAATACATCGTGTTGAATGAAATTAAAGAGTCATTACAGGTGTCATTACTAATCACGGTGGTTGGCGAAGCTACTTATTCATTAATGTGCGACTTGTGTTCCCCGGTGCATCCAGAAACAAAGACGTTTGACGAGTTAGTGAAGCTCGTAAATGACCATTTGGAGCCGCAACGATCAGAGATTGCCGAGCGCCATGTTTTTCGCTTGCGAAGACAAAACATGGGCGAATCACTCACGGATTATTTACAAACTCTAAAACACCTCGCAACAACTTGTAATTTTGGAGCTACGCTAGAAGAAAATTTGCGCGACCAATTTGTTTCGGGTTTAGCGAATGAGATGATGCGGTCGCGTATCTTTGCCGAGAGGAAAATTACATACAAGGAGGCGGTAGAACTGGCTCTCGCGCTGGAGGCAGCGGAGCGCCACGCGGAGGTGAGCGGTGCTACGGCCGCGGCCACCAGCGCGGCGCCAGCGGCTGCGGCGGCGGCGGCGGGCGAAGGCCTGCACCAGGCGAACGTGAGGCGGCGTGGCGGCGCTGGCGCCGAGGCGGGCGCACAATGCTGGCGGTGCGGTAAGCCGCATCGGGCGGACAAGTGTCGGTTCGCGCAATATAACTGTGATGAATGCGGGGTAAGAGGGCATCTCAAAGTGATGTGCAGGAAGGTACGTGCGAGGTCCCGACAAAACTACGTAAGTGAGGACGAGGACGAGGACTTTTTCAAGATCCAGGTGGACGGAACAGGTGATCGCCCTTATGTTATTTCGGTGTTGGTAGATCGTCGGTTTCTTGAATTTGAAGTAGATACGGGTAGCCGGATCTCGACTATAAGTGAGGACTTCTATCGACGTAACTTTTCGAACAAAGTTTTAAAGGCGGACCATTTAAATTTAAGAAGCTACGTTGGTTCAAAAATGGAATCGCTAGGGGTCATTTCGGTGGATTTAGTTCTAGATAATGTAGCGGCGCCCGATTGCCAGCTGCATGTAATTCGTAATGGGGGACGCCCCTTAATGGGAAGAGAGTGGGTGCGCGCCCTTAAAATAAATAAGATAAGCATTGCGTTGAATGAAATAAATGACCAAGTAAGCGACCCATTTGTGAACCGGCTCACAGCTGAATATCCGGAAGTGTTTACTGATAAGTTAGGACTTTGTAAGAAAACGATTCAATTACATGTGACCGATAATAAACCCGTTTATGTGCGGGCACGAGCGGTGCCCCTGGCGCTGCGCCCACGCGTGGAGCGCGAGCTCGAGCGCTTGGAGCGCGAGGGCACCATTTACCGCGTCGAGACATCAGACTATGGCACGCCCATTGTTCCTGTCATAAAGGAGGGCGGTGACATACGTATCTGTGGGGATTACAAAATAACTATCAACCCGAAACTCAAACGCGACCCTTACCCTCTTCCCCGGATTGAAGAATTGTTTGCGACCCTAAGCGGGGGAGAGGAATATTCTAAATTGGATTTAAAACACAGTTATCAACAATTAATGCTTACTGAAGATTCTCAGCCTTACACAGCCATAACGACGCACGTGGGCACATTCGTCCATCGCAGAACTCCATTTGGCTTATCCTGTATACCGGAAAAGTTTCAAAAAGTTATGGAGGAAACCTTGCGGGGTATACCAAATACAGTAGTATTTTTAGACGATATTTGTGTCACAGGGCCTACCAGGCAGGAACATTTGAATAATTTGCGGGCCGTTCTGAGTAGGTTGAGTCAGATGGGTTTCACTGTTAAACGGGAAAAATGTAGTTTTTTGCAAAAAAGTGTAAAGTACATAGGTTTTATTATAGATAAAAACGGTCTTCGCCCCGATCCAAAAAAACTGGAGGCTATATGCGAGGCTCCCCAACCTACGAATGTCTCCCAACTAAAAAGCTTTTTAGGTATGCTTAACTACTATGGTAAGTTTATACCTAACCTTAGTATCATTTTACATCCATTGCATGCATTGCTAAAGAAAGGCGTCGACTGGGAATGGAACAGTGAATGCGATGAGTCGTTTGCGAATGCAAAACGCGCATTGTGCGGCAAGCGCGTGCTGGCGCACTACGAGGAGGGGCGGCCGCTGGTGCTGGCCGTGGACAGCAGCGCGTACGGGCTGGGCGCCGTGCTGGCGCATCAGTACCCCGACGGCAGCGAGCGCCCGCTCTCGTGTGTCTCAAGAACACTCAATTCAGCGGAAAAAAACTATAGCCAGCTCGACAAAGAAGCACTCGCTATCTTTTTTGGTATCACAAAACATCACCAATTCTTGTATGGCCGGCACTTTATATTACGCACCGACCATCAGCCGCTGAGTTATATTTTTGGAGAAAAGGGAGGCATTCCGCAAACGGCAGCTAGTCGTTTACAAAGGTGGGCAGCTCGTTTAGCGGCATATGATTTCACGACACAATTTGTTCGATCTATAGGTAACGGACCAGCTGACGCTTTGTCTCGCCTGCCGCTGCCGTGCGAGCGGCCGATCACTGAGCCGATAAGCTATGTACACTTAATGCGCGATGTTATGCCGGTAAGTTTTAGGGAGATCGGGGCGGAAACTAACCAAGATAAGATTTTGACTAAAATTAAAGGCTATGTTCAGTTTGGGTGGCCGTCTGCGCCCAGTTGTGACGAGGAGAAACCTTACTTCGCTCGTAAGGACGAGATTGTGCTAGATTTAGGCTGCTTGATATTTAAATATAGACTGATTATACCCCCACCATTGCAAGCTAGGGTTTTATCAGAAATTCACGAAGGGCACTTGGGAGTTAATAAAATGAAAAATTTATCACGTAGTTATGTGTACTGGCCTAGCCTGGACACCGATATTGAAAAGGTATGTCGTACCTGTGAAGCGTGCCGCGCAGTGCGCGACGCGCCACCGCACGCGACCTTGCACCCTTGGGAATTCCCACTGAAGCCCTGGCAGCGAATTCACGCTGATTTCGCGGAGTGCGCGGGTAAGAAATACTTCATTGTAATTGATGCGTTTTCTAAATGGATCGAAGTTATTCCTATGTGTAAAACGGACGCACAGTCTACTATTTCTGTGTTTCGAGCTATATTTTCTAGGTTTGGTTTACCGTCACATTTGGTCACAGATAATGGTCCACCATTTCTGTCGTTTGATTTTAAGGAATACTGTAGTAAGAACTGTATTAAACATGTCACGTCGGCACCGTACCGGCCTCAAGGAAATGGAGCTGCGGAGAATGCAGTTAAAACCATAAAAAAGGTCATTAAACGGGCTATGCATGAAGGTGAAAATGTTCACAAAGCTTTGTGTAAATTTTTATTCCAGTATAGGAACGTCGAACACGCGACTACAAACGTCTCGCCGGCCGTGGCGCTACTAGGCCACCGCCTGCGCGGACGCCTAGACGCGCTGCGGCCGGACGTGGCGGCCGTGGTGCGCGACGCGCAGGCGCGGCAGGTCGCGAACAAGGGCGGGCGCGAGCGCGATGACATCGCGCTGGGGGAGTCGGTGCTCGTGCGGGACTATTCTAGCAAGGGGCAGAAGTGGGCCGAAGGGAATGTCACAGAGAAAACGGGTCCATTATCGTATAAAGTAAAAATGGGAGATGGTTCACAATGCCGTAGGCACCAAGATCAAATGATTTCGGTTAAACCAAATCGCAAAAGCAGGTATTCCCTGTCTCGACCTAATGTCAATGTGCCTAGTGATCCATCGTTGAGGCCGGCAGATAACGATGTCGACGATGACATGTTCGAAGATGCAGCGGGGGAGGGTGTGGAAGACGAGAGCCTTGGTGGTCATCCTCCAGCAGCCTTATCGCCAGCGCAGGTCCCTCAGACCGCGGCCGCGAGGTCTCCGACCCCTCCCGCGCTGGGTGCTTCGGCTCGGGCTCTGCGAGCTTATAACCGAGCCAAACAATAGGCTAGCATTTAAGTTTTATATTACTTACCTTATTGTTAGACATTAAGTCTTGCATTTCATTAGATAAAGTTGTACCCATATGCTAGATATATAAGATATTCAAGGTGTAGGTTTTTAGTTAAGTAATTACTAATTAGATATAGATTGTATTTAAGAAGGGAAAGATGTAGGGTTGACCCGATACTGATAATGTGGGTAGGCGCAAATATCGAATAAACCAGTCTGTGTTCTAACCTGCCTTTCATTGATTGAATGCTCCAGGTGTGAAAAGACAAACAGGCATGCAGAGCTACTTTCGCATTTATAATTTTTCTAGCATGTAGCTAGCATGCAGTATGAGTGTAGACTGCGACTAGGCTAACAAAGTGTAGGACGCCCTCCGGCTAGCTGGGATGACGACACGATGACGATCTGCGAAAGACTGCACGCAGATGCCGGTTGCGTCAAGCTGAAGACGGGCAATGGCGCTCATTAGAGGCCTATGTCCAGCAGTGGACTAATATAATGTTGATGATGATGGATTCTCTGCTGTATCAGCTAATAAGAAAGGTTGCTAGATTATTGTAAGTAGTCGTTATGTATCCCACTGCGCCAACAAAGCTAATAAGTAAACACTTCTCAGATAAATAATTCTGTCAGGAGGTAGGTTAGAACAACGGCAATCTAATTTCACGGCGTGATCTCGTTCGCCATTTACATATTTTTCATTAGGTAGGTACCCGACTTCATGTTTACCTACGATGTAGGTAATTTTATTAAGGCGGCGTAGACTGACAGAAGTGAAGCCAGAAAATTAGAAAATGGCCATACCCGAGCCAATATGACAGCGATTTTTATTTTACCATATTTCTACGTTTATATTAGGAATTATTAAAAATCCTACGTTCAGTTTGTGGTATCTATTATGAGCTATTTTTTAATACCTCTTTTATAATTTTATCTCATATAGTTTAGGCGGAGATGCGAAAATAGAGTTTGGTGGCCAAAAAGCGCAACTTCGTATCTCTACCTCAGCTTTACAAAATGAAACTATTACAGAGGCATTAATAAATAACTTATAATAGATACCACAAACTGAACGTAGGATTTTTAAAAATTCCTGCGTTCAACGTAATAATAAGATATAATAGTTGGGGGCGCCACTTTCGCTGGTGTATGGGCCTTAAGGCGCATACCCGAGCCAATAAGACAGCGATACCTATTTTTATCCGCGACGGAACGGAGATGGTAGGTACATGCGTTTAGAGTTTACGGTGTTTTTTTTATTTATTTAGTTTATTAGGTACACATCACAAGCAATAATAGAATAACATAAAATAAAATAATTAAATATGATCTGGCTTGAAACATAACTTATGTGCCCTCAACAAATAACAGAGTGACATGTTGAGTAGTAGTTATACATCATAAAATTTTAAAGAAGTTATACATTATACAAATATAAGAAGTTATACTTAATTCGGTTTTAAACAGTCTATAATTTAATTCAACTCTTCGAAGAACCGAGATATAAAATAACGAATTTAAAATACTAAGATACATACTAATAATATAATAAAAGATTAAACAACAACCCGTGTAGGTTGATGATGTTGTTTGTACGTATGTATGTAGACGACCTCTGTGGCGCGGTGGGCAAAGGTCCACCTGCGACGCAGGACGTTGCGGGTTCGATTCCCGCTTCGGGACAAATGTATGTACGATCAGCAGATCGTTCATACATTCAGAGCGTTCTGGATGTTTTCTAAGTATTTATAGTAGTATGGTAGGAAGAAAGAAAGCAGTTTATACAATTTCAAAACAATTTTAGAAATATTTAGTAAGTACCCAGCGAAAATGATTCCATGAGGTGGTCCCATAAAAAAAACAGCAAAACTTGGAAACAGTGGAGATGTCGGTTCTTAGTATTTTCGAAATTATTTACTCTGTAATAAATAATATAATGAGTATTTATTTCTAGTCTATGTTAGTTAATACTTAGTAATCAGATGCTAACTCAATTTGCCACATCTTAATTAGATTCAAATTTACACACAAGTCTGCTAATTTGCAAGCAGAATCTAATTTTCCCTGCGGTTTCATCTAGGTTAGCTAAAGGGTTTATTAGATGAACTAGCAACGAAGTAGTAATCGCTAATTGCAATACGTGGTTGCAAGTAATAACAACTAACAGGCTAAAGGTTTCTTTACATAAGGCGCATACCCGAGCTAATATGACAGCGATACCTATTTTATCATAATATATTATTATATATAATTTGCCCTTTTTTATGAGTATATATGAGTGGAAATAAAATAATTTTTGACTTTGACTTACATAACTAATCTGTGTCTCTTTAAAATTTAAATCTTTTGTTTTAATTATGGTATCCAATCAACTGTTTTTAACAAAACACAGCTGATCAAAAAAGGAGCTAACTTATCGATCATACTTACAGCATGCTTCGTATCTAAGAAAAGCGTTCTTAGATACGAAGCAAGCTGTATATACAATAACTAAGTAATCATAGTTGGTAATGTAATAAAAACAAAAGATTCAAGATTTAAATGGTTATTTCCCGTGTCAGTGTATAATTTTATAATTTGACTTTTTCTAAGTGTTTTTGTTATGTTATTTACTGTATTCGTATTTATGAAAATAAAGAGTTTCTGTTTTCGATTTGTTATAAAATTAAATGGCAGATCGATACTCTTCCCAACGATAAGTTTACTCGAACTGTATCCCTTAGAGCTCAAACTTTCTGGCAATGTGGTAAACCGAGCAGTTTACTACGATGTGAGTACGCCATTCCGACACCACCGAGCTGGAAAATCCAACATCAAGTATCTTGGAGTAAAATCATGAGCGAGTGGACTAGAGTGGACATAAACTTTAATAAGAACGCTGCTACATGCATGAGAGCGTTTAGACTGAGCCAGTGTAGTCTAGTAGATATTAGACTCTACATTTAAGGCGCATACCTGAGCCAAATGACAGCGATATCTATTTTATCATATTTTTACGTTGAACATAGGAATTTTTAAAAATCCTACCTTCTGTTTGTGGTATCTATTATAAGCTATTTTTTTAGGAGGAGATGCGAAAATAGAGTTTGGTGGCCAAAAAGCGCAACTTCGTATCTCTGCCTAAGCTTTACAAAATGAAACTATTACAGAGGCATTAATAAATAACATATAATAGATACTACAAACTGAACGATGGATTTTTAAAACTTTCTGCGTTTAACGTAATAATAAGATAAAATAGTTGGGGGCGCCACTTTCACTGGCGGGCCTTAAGGCTCGAATCTAGTGGAATTGTAGTGTAACTAGGCCTAGATCTCAGTAATCACCGATCCCCGTGGAAAAAAAACAAGAATTATATAAAATTCACCATTTTTTCTTCGGTTCCTTCTACGGTTGTAAAAACACGATTCATAAAAAAATTACGATTGAAAAAATCATGAAAGTGCACTGTTTTGCACCTTATTTGGTCTAGATCTCAGGAACCTCGCTGTCTACAGAATAGATTTTGTTTTATTCGTAGGTCATTACTAATTCTTTGGTTGGGTTTTTGTATTAGTGAAGTAAAGAAAGAAAATAATTTTATTTGCCTAAAAACTACACAACTCAATATCACTCAACTCTTCTCTAAATTAATTCTAGAGTTATACATAATTCTAGAGTTATAACTCATTTTTTTAAGTGGTGTTTTTGTATTGAACATAATTTTTGCCGCCCACGCTGTTCCAAAAAAATATGCTCTGTCCCACTCCTATGAACGCCAAATCCTATGACTATCCTTTTCACAAAATGGCGCGCAATGCGCCCTCTTTTGTACCTAGAAAATACCCTCATCTCACTGGCCCACTTTGAATATCTTTCTATACCAAAACTCTGCATGAAAATGCTGTTGATCATTGATTTGCAGAAATATACAAATTTATACTATAATTAAACAAGAGTTGAAAGAAATTCATGGTTATATGCCAGCCGGTGAATTTTAGTTGCATTTAGAATGAAAATTCTCATTATAAGTTACATTCCGCAACATTTCCGAAAGCCAGCAGAGAATCAATTTTTGGATCCGCTGCATTTCACATCGGTTCGAAACTTTTAATGTTCTACTTATATATGTCGCAGCCGGAACGTAGAATTAGCCCGTTTGTAAAACGGCTAGGCCGTTTACAAAACGGCGCCATTCAGCTAAATGCCTAGGCCGATTGTAGAACGATCGGTGAAATCAACGTTCTACAATATGGCTTATCATCTGAATTAGCCCGTTTAGGGAATGGCTAGGCAGTTCACCGTGCTTAGGCCGATCGTAAAATGAAGATAACTGTTTCTGTGTACGAGGCTCCGTCTGCGCAGAATCTACAGTTACCTACATATTATATGTTATTACCGGCTATGACATCAATAATCTGCCAAGGAAAGTTGCTTAAAAATTGGGTTCGGAGGTTAGCTCAAACAGAGACAGCGATACCTAACTACCTACAGTAGAACACAATTTTAAAAGTTGGTCGTTTGGTACCTACCGTGCATACCATAACATGCATTTAAACCCTCGGTGGATATCCCTTGGGGTGGTGCAAATTCTAAGCCACACGGCCACATTATTACATTACCTACCTACTTCAATTTTATTGAGGTATATTAAAGATTAGATTTTACAGAAGTTAAATTTTGTGCACTGATTTTGATTATTATATAATATTATTAATAATCTGAGGCACTGTGACACTACTATGGGATTCAAATAAAATACGTTTTACTTTAATCCCATAAAATACATTTCTTTGGTACCTACATTTCAGTGTTCTGAAGTTTGGTTAGGAAATATTTAGGCAGGTATTTCTCGCACAAGCAAAACCACGCGCCATTACTACTAATTAGTAATCCATGGTATAAAAAGATATAGCCGTTTTACAATCGGGCTAGGTTTGAGTCAGCCAAATCGTTGAACGTTGAGCGTTTTACAATTGGCCTAGCCATTTAGCTGAATGGCGCCGTTTTGTAAACTGCCTAGCCGTTTTACAAACGGGCTAATTCTACGTTCCGGCTGCGACATATACATAGTTTGCGAATGTTGAGTTCTTCTTTCTTGCTAGTGACAATGTAATATAGCGAAGCGATCACCGAAATGTTCAAAAACGTAGACTGAAGTTGTTGTATAAACCGATATTACAAACTTCCTCTTCACTCAGAGGTAGTATGCGATTAGAGACAAAGAGAAGAAAAATATAAAATTGAGCTGAACAATCGCTGAAAAATCAAAAGCTCGCCCAAGTTCTGGATCCATACAAACAAGCCTTCCTTCACAATCTACTCCACTTATCCTGCTCAGATATTCTCCATCCATCTCTGTTTCACATTAGCATTAATACCGAGCCGAAGTAGGATGGAAGATATTTCAGCTGAGTAGGGCGAATCCCGCTGGCTGGGTCGTATTGCATGCAACCCTAGTGGGCAATTTACTAGTACGGTCGACTAATCTTACAGAGGTTGTGCATTTTTAATCAAATTTCACCTTTGTGTAGAACGGATTCTATTTATTGCAAGATGTATGATATCTAGGAATACCAATTTCAAATTAAATTAATCACCATCGTCATCATTATCAGCCGATATACGTCTTCTTCCGCTAGTGGAGAAAAATTTAAACGAATTGGAGTTAATTGCACCTTTTTATTTGATAGTAATAACTATTTATCAAGCTGTTTATAGAAGTAAAAAAATGATTTGTCTGAGTGCTTATTTTGTAAGTCTAAAGAAATAATCGATTTGACTCTGATTCTGACTCAGACGTCCACAGTTGGACATAGGCCTTCCCTAAAGATCTCCACAGTGACCGATTTTGCACTGCCCGTATCTAGATACTTTTGGCGACCTTCACTAGATCCTCAGTCCATAGTGTGGCTGCGCCTTCCGGTACGTAGTCGCCACTCAAGAACCTTTCGGCCCCAGCGGCCGTCGGTCCTACGAGCTATGTGGCCTGCCTACTGCCACTTGAGTTCCGCAATTCTAAGAGCTGTCTGAATAAATGAAATTTTTATTTTTAAAATGATATCTAGGGAATACGTTTTTTTTACAAAAGTCATGTTGTGTGTTTGGGATTGAATAGAAGTACCTAGTTTGTCTACTAAGTTAGTATTTATATGTAAAAAATATGTATTTATATACTGTATTGTATTATGTATATTAGTTATCTTGTACCCTTAACACAAGCTCTGCTTAGCTTGGGCCTAGATAATGCTGTGTAGATTGTCCAACATTATTTATTTATTTATTATGGTTAATAGCTATGGGTTAAGAGTATCTTTTTTCACAGCTTCATTATAAAAAGTTTCTTCATTGGGAATCTTTGGCGAGCAACTGGGTACTTGCATTTTATTCGAATGAAATACAAATTAATTTCTAATTCAGTACTTTTCTATATTGCCATAATAATTTCCCGTTCAAACATGCTCAACTTTAATATCAAGCAGCGAGATTTACATTGTAAATTCTGCAAATGGATGAAAACTTTCAACCTCAAATAAGAAATGTGCGGAACCGAGTTAAACTTGATGTAATATAATGAATAACTCCAGTGGCTATTCCAAAGAACTTACGGTAAGTGTAGAGAGTAACTTTACTCGTAAGAAGGTTTTACATTGGACTGGGTTATGTTCTTATACTAGAAGCATTCTCGAAACTAAGGTTTGCGTGGTTTCCAGATTATTCGGATTTCTCGAGGAGTTAGAATTTTTAGTAAGGGAATGGTTAAACTTTGTTAGCTACTTTTTTTAGAAGTTATTTTTTAGTTATTTTTTTAGAAAGATCAAAAGTTACGAGCTTTTGGCTGCGGGCGATTTCAAAAGTGTGACATATTGAGTGAGTGTGTAAACAAACAGACTCTTCGTGGTAAATTACCACTGCACCTTAAAGTCAGGGGCTGTCTAATGCCGGCGGCATAGAATTTGCAACACCCCAACTCTTCCCATGGGTGTCGTAAGAGGCAACTAAGGGATATTTACCGGAGGCGGGTAGCAGCGCCTCCTGCCGAAAAAATCTACCACAAAACTGCGATCCCCAACTCCAGCATGCTCAGCGTGGGGATTATGGGCATTACCCCCCCTGAGATAACAGAAAATAACGGCGCTTATCAGGCGGAGGCCTGCGTCCAGCAGTGGACCAATATATGCTGTTGAGGTTGAGTTTAAAGTCAGGGTACTTGAGCAATGTGTAATGCCAGTATTCACCTAGGGCATTGAAACTATGACTCTCATCAAAAGATCCGTCCAGAGGGGTATGACGAGAGCAATGCTCGGTATAACTTTGCGAGACCGAAAACGCAGCGAATGGAAGAAATACCAAAGTGAGGACGTGATGAAAACCATAGCTGCGAAAAGTGGAGCTGGGCAGGACCCATGGCCCGAATGGATGCATCACGTTGGTCCAGAGGGCGTAGCCAACCGGCATTCGCTATGAAGCTAATCGAAAAGAATGGAAAGATTCGGAACAGATCACGTGACATATTAAGGCATAATGTTGAACTTCTTCCGCTAGTGGACAAAAAATTGAAGTGAATTAGAGTCAATTGCACCTTATTTCTTGTTTGATAGTAGTAACTATTTATCAAGCTGTTTATATAGTAAACATTTGACTTGTGTAAGTACTTATTTTGTAAGTCTAAAGAAATAAACGATTTAACTCTGACTCTGTACCACCGCACCGCTGGGTGGTCGCCATCAGAAGATACGGAGGCCAGGACTAGATAAGACGGGCTGAGGGAAGAGGCTTACATCCGAGTGGATCCCGAAAAGGTATTTGCTTGAAAATAAGGAAACTGAAACTGATTAATTTGTATGGTTAGCGGTGAGTATGCATGTTCTACATCGTTTGACCTTGACGATATTTTAGTTTCGATGTTTGATGCATCGTAGTAGGTACCTATAGGTATAATTTTATCTTACAGGCAGTCACACGTTTACTTAATAAATTAGTTTTAGTTTTACGAAATGGCTGACATCGAAATGGAATCGAAGAAGCCAATTCAATACTTTGTATTCATAAAAGCTGAAACAACGGGCAGACCATGGAAGGAACGTAAGGAGAAGAAAACGAAAATTGTAGAGCTTTCTCTGATAGCTGTGAACAGGCTTGATCTAGAGAGCGGGACCCAGAGGGTAATGCGCGCATCACCCAAAATCAACATGGTTTTCTGTCCCGAACGAGATATTCAGCCCGGTGCAACCTCTGCACATGATTTGACGAACAGCGACGTGCAAAACGCCCTACCCTTTAAAGAATGGGCCGGCTCTATCGTCGCTTTCTTGGAACAGTTCCCCAAACCGGTGTGTTTGGTTGCTCATAATGGCTTTGCCTTCGATTACAAACACCTGAAAGGAGAGTGCATTGACGCAGGTATACAACTGCCGAATGATTTGCTTTGTGCTGATGCGATGAAAATATTCTATCACATATTGAAGACCGAAGAAAATAAAAAACCAAGTGTAAGCTTCTCCGAGTTACAAGCAACTTTACTCGACAAAAAAGTGGAACCAGTTACAGCAGAGGAGAAGTGTTTGATGCTCATTGATTTTGCATTGAAGAGGATTCCAGAGTTTATTAATTTGGCCGAAAATAAATGCAAGCTCTTTAGTGAGGTGCTACCTGCAGGAGTGTCAAATAAGTAATAACCTTAATGAAAGAGTTTGACGGTAAAGATTTACTGCAGGAAATCGACACAATATTGCATTGATTTAAAAAGGGAAGATAGGTTACGTTCTCCCCGCGCTTACTCAAAAAGTGGCATGTGTTAACTACACGCAAACACATACGCTCACAGTTATATTTCCAGTCCTGTGCAATACAAAGAAGAAAGACGGAAAGACATATCTAGGACCGAAGTGAGACTGAGACAACAATATTTCACGCGAATCAAGACCGCCCGTACCGCCGGTCAGACGGTGACTGATGTGGGAGAACACAATTTTACACAATTTGAGGTTGCCACTTTCGAGCAACCAGTGCCTCATCTTCGTTTTTAATAAATCAATGCAATATTGTAAGAGTACCTATGTCTTTTTGCTAAATGTATTTCTACATAATAATTATATAGGTACCTACCAAACCTGCATAAGCACCTATTATTGTAGGTAGGTACTTTATCATAATATCGTTATAATAATGCTAAAACAAAATAATAATACCTAGTGTGAGTACATATCTACTAATAAACGTAATTTGAGCACCTAAAATATTACTTTTCTTTATTATTTTAATTTATAATTTAAAAACTTCAAGATTTTGAAGTAAATTACATAACCAACCTATCCATAACCATCCCAACAATAATATACGATAGGTATCTACCTAGGTACCTATCGTATATTATAATTTATATAATAAACTTTGTATTAAGATATTACCTACCTACGTACACAATACAACACAATAGTACATTGTTACCCGAGGGTTGAACGTAACTTATTTAGCACCGCGACGGGGTTTATAGTTCGAGGGACCAAAAAAGTTACTTTCACCCGAAGGTAAGCACTGTGCTTTTCATCACGAATAGGTACAAGAAAAGTAAAAACACACAAAGTAATAACTAAGTAATAAACTAATAAATTATTATAATATGGTTATAAAAAAAACTGATTTAAATCAATACCAGTCGGAAGGGACCTATCTATGTCAAGTTAGTACTTAACACGGAAAAGAGTTGTACCTATGGTTTATCCATTTTGAATGAAGCATGTTAGTAAACAAAGTACGACACAAATAACATAATCTCACTTGCTTGGCGTCGAGTTTCAGATAAAATAATTGTAAGCAATTTTTATTGAAGGGAGGATCTAAATCGACAAGTAATGTAAATTACGTATAAAAGGACGCGCCAACATAGTGAATTTGAGGTTAAGTATAGGAGGATTGTTTACGTTTATGCTCCATTCAAAATGGATACGATATAGGTGTTCTGATTTACTTGTGGACTGAGAGCTCACTTTGAAAATCCTTGCAAATCGACTTAAAAAAATCACAGATTTAGATTTAGATTTAGATTTAGATTTAGATTTAGATAAAGATTTAGATAAAGATTTAGATTTAGATAAAGATAAAGATAAAGATAAAGATAAAGATAAAGATAAAGATAAAGATAAAGATAAAGATAAAGATAAAGATAAAGATAAAGATAAAGATAAAGATAAAGATAAAGATAAAGATAAAGATAAAGATAAAGATAAAGATAAAGATAAAGATAAAGATAAAGATAAAGATAAAGATAAAGATAAAGATAAAGATAAAGATAAAGATAAAGATAAAGATAAAGATAAAGATAAAGATAAAGATAAAGATAAAGATAAAGATAAAGATAAAGATAAAGATAAAGATAAAGATAAAGATAAAGATAAAGATAAAGATAAAGATAAAGATAAAGATAAAGATAAAGATAAAGATAAAGATAAAGATAAAGATAAAGATAAAGATAAAGATAAAGATAAAGATAAAGATAAAGATAAAGATAAAGATAAAGATAAAGATAAAGATAAAGATAAAGATAAAGATAAAGATAAAGATAAAGATAAAGATAAAGATAAAGATAAAGATAAAGATAAAGATAAAGATAAAGATAAAGATAAAGATAAAGATAAAGATAAAGATAAAGATAAAGATAAAGATAAAGATGAAGCTATCACGTCTATTTCTTACAACAAAATCAGACTTGCGTGGGAAAAGATGGGGATGCTTTCGAAAAAATAGTGCCATTTCAAATATATATAACGACGGAAGCGTTAGTATATTGTACTCAATGAACAAAGGTCTGCAACTGTCGGTAGCGTCCAGTTTAAACATTGATCTAACAATTCTTTTTTGTCTCTTAAATATAAGGTCTTTATTAGTAGAGTTAGCCCAGAAAATTATACCAAACCTTAGGATGGACTCTACTGTTTCATAATAAGCTGTAAGTATTGTTTCAGTGTTTACGATGGAGGATAATTTATAGAGCGCGTAGGTAGAGCTACTGACTCGCTTACTTAAAAGTTCAATATGGGTTTTCCAATTTAGTTTACAGTCAATTTGAATACCTAGAAATCTTGTTGATTCTACGGCGTCTACTTTACTACTATTAAACTGTAGGTCTATTTGAAGATATTTTTTTAATCTTTGACTAAAATGCATTATTTTTGTTTTATTAATATTACTTTTCAGATTATTATTGTCCAGCCATTTAATTATTGAATTTATTGAATTGTTAATGTCAGAATTGTAAATATTTATGTCATCACATTTTATTGTTAGTGTACTATCGTCAGCAAATAAGGTCATTGGTTGATTAACTGATCTAGGTAGGTCGTTTATATAAATAATAAATAGCAAAGGTCCCAGGACACTTCTCTGTGGAACGCCAAACTGGATTACCCGCTCTAAGGACCGATACGATTTTTCATATTTGGTTTTTATATCTAGTTTTGTAATCTCAGTAATTTGTTTACGGTCTTTAAGATACGAGCTGAGAAGTTGAGATACACTACCTCTCAGTCCATACGCTTCTAAAATATTGTTAAACATGAAGCAAAGCCGGTATGACCCCTAAGAGCTCTCAGTCCACACGCTTGAAAATAAGGCATAGCGTATATCTCATAAATTATAACGTCTTTATTTTTACTTTTCTACTGTCGCTTTCGATAATCGATTGTTACATTGTCTACGCCACAAGGAGAGTCCTGAAATGGAGACCTAGAGCAAACACTCGAGGACGAGAGCGACCACCGCACCGCTGGGTGGTCGTCATCAGAAGACACGGAGGCCAGGACTGGTTAAGACGGGGTGAGGGAAGAGGCATACACCCGAGTGGATCCCGAAAAGGCCAACATGATCATAATGATGATGATGATTATCCAATGATCCGCTGACCGCGTATTGAATCATCGTCATCGCCTATTTTAGTCCACTCCAGGACATAAACCGTTGGCTCATTAAAAATTATTTTAGGAACTTTATGATAATGCAGTACCTAACCTACGTACAAAATGTGAAAATGATCGCTTGGCTGCTACGAAGTGCATAGGTAGACCAATGCTACGCCGTAGACAAACGCTACTTTGTCAATACGTTCGTAGAATATCGGAATTTTAGAAAACCATATCTTTGCACCTTCTTATACCTACATAAGAAATATTAAACTTATGTATCCCTTACTAGGTATCGGTATTAAATATAAATACAGTCGACTCTCGTTATCGGAAATCGAGGAACTCATAAAATATTACGAATTATCGAGTGTTTGAAATATCCACTTTTCTTCTCACCTCCCTTTACTTTTTCTTTTAACTTCTTCTTTCTTTTCAGCAATCTTCAAACATTTATACTTTCTAGGGCTCATTAATAAGATAAAATAGATAGTAAGCATTTTGGTGTAAACTGTGAGCTTCTATCATATTTTAATAAATAAATGTCTAAATTAATAACTAACACAAACTTTTAATCTGTATACCAATGAAAGAGTAACTGAAACATAACTAAACAAACCAATTCGTCTGGAAGTGTGTGTCAATAAATAGTCAAACTAATCATAACAAAAACAATGGCTCGTGTACTTTGATACAAGTTAGATCTTGTCGCAAAATGTACTTACAATCTTTCCGCTTCTTTCTTTCTGCAACTATGAACTGTCAAGTGTTGGACGCGCCGGTGAGTTCGAATTTAACGCGTCTTTTTGTTACATAGCAATGATTTTTTCGTCCGAATTACCAAGTGCGTAAAAATCGTTGACTTATTAATTAATCAATGATAAAAATGTATTGATTTAGTTCGAAATATAAAGACATTTTGTAGGGAAGAGAGGTTCGAATTATCGCAGGTTTGAATTAACGAGAGTCGACATGTAACCCAAAACGGTATTAATTCTAAATATGTCTCAATTACTTAAGGAAGAAATAGAACAAGGTTATGTTCTATTTCTTCCTCAAACGAGTTCCTCAAAAGAGTAAATATTCCCTTCTTGAGGAAGAAATAGAACATAACCTTGTTCTATTTCTTCCTCAAGAAGGGAATATTTACTCTTTTATGATCACAGATTAACCGTGACCATGACTACCTACGACTGTGCCGAAATATTATAAAACACAAACACGAAATTTTTAAAGAACATTTCTGCAAGGAAAATTTCGTCATTTCCTAGTATGTAACAATTTCTACCTGATACCCGAAAAAGGTAAAAATATTCAAGGTAGGTTTAGGTATAGCCTTCTATTGCCCAAAATAACCGGGTCCAAATCTTCGTTGCAGGACAATGTAATAAAACCGGTTCGAGCTGGTCCAATTAGGACGCAGGTGGGCAACCACAGCCGGAGCCCTCCGGCATATTCCAGTTTTCACCGCACCTAGAAATGTACAAGCTTTTGCATTGAATAATAAAATGTTGATGGAACTTGAAATTGTGACAATATAATTCGTGACGTCACAACATTTTTTACTTACGGAAAGTAACGTTCGTTTTATTTTATCTACGTACTTATTGATCGGTTTTTCCTTTGGTTTATTAGCTCCATGCATTTGGTCCCGGTCAGTCCCATTGAATGAACCACCGAAAATTATTTTTCCTCTATTTCAGTATGTATGTATAGTCAGCATAAATTGCACCTTGCCACCACTAGGGTGATTTTTTTGTGAAGTGAATAGTTGCCAACCCCGGTTTGCTCGATATCTTATGTTTTTAACGCAAAGCAAAATAGTTTAAACTGGATAGATATTACGTTTGGCGATGGTACGCCGGAAGATTATTTCTTCCGTAGTCTAGTTTACTGGATAACTGTATTACCGTAAAAAATATCTTCGCTGTTACAATTAACTGGACCTCATTGCATGTTAAGGCTTGTGAGGGTTTAATATTTTACGTGTACTTGACATAAAAATGCTGAATTGTAGCTTCGTACGATCGATTATTATCATAATTATGGTAGAGCACTGCTACAAATTATGTACTTCACTTGCTTCACAAAAGAATTGCACAAAAGAAGCTTTACTGTTATTTAATTCAATTAACGAACAAAGAAGTATTAAATTTTCTTATCTCTTCTGCACCAAAGTCTGGAAAAGACGTTGATAACCCGGGGGCTACTTTAAACTTGCAAGAAAGTGAACAGCATTGTAAGTTTAAGTTTTATAACTTGTATTTCTTCCAGCTAGAGTCGTGTCGTTCCTTACCGTATAACGTTGCCCATAATTTCGTAATTTTTAACCGACCTCAAAAAAAGAGGAGGTTATAATTTTTTTTTTGTTTTATGTTTGTTAACTCAGAACTTGTTACTGGATGATCCGATTTTCATGATTCTTTTTTTATATCAAAGCTGGTGCTTACCGCCTAGTCCTATTTTAATTTGTTTCAGTTTTGCCAATGGAATCCATGAAAAATCATGAAAATACTATAAAAATTTAGGTCTGCTTATAGTTTTTTAAAACAAAATATATATCTATATATTTTTTTTGATTAACATTTTTTCGAAGAATTCAGTTCCTTTATCTATCTTTATTACCAAACAACTCAGACCAAGTAGATTTTTTACTTGGTCTGAGCCGAACAATGTTGCTTTTATTTTTATTCACTCTTATATTAAGGACATTGACAAAATTATGTCAACCCTGACGTAGACGCCATTAAGAGAAGAAAATAAGAAGAAGAAGAGTCGCAGTGTTCGAGTAGGTACTAGCTAGTACCTACTATCGACATAATATCGGGTTTTATTTTATAACTAGCAACGCCCTGCGGCTCCCCATCGCACGCCTATCCCACGGGAACTGATTTGTGGGATGAAAAGTAGCCTATGTGTTATTTCAGACCTACAACTACTTGTATGGGAAATTTCAGCACGATCCGTTTAGTAGTTTTTGCGTGAAAGAACAACAAATTTACAAACTTTCGCGTTTATAATATTAGTAGGATATTGTTAAAAAAAATTCTGCCTATAGACGTGGACGTATTGGTACGGGCTGATGATGATGATGAAAATAAAATATAAAGGTTTTTGTTATTATCGTCACGCTCAGGTAAATTTCTAAGTCGACTTTGTATCGAGATACTCGTATAATATCATAAAATCATTTTATTATACTCTTACTAAAACGCAGAATTTAAATACAAATAGTTTTCCACCCCTGTCAACTTCATAAAATAAAATACTTAGCTATTTTTTTGGTAAAAGGTTCTCAAAAGGTTTTTAGTTAACATCACCCATCGCTATTTTGAACTCTTACGAATATCTTGGAATAAAATAAAAATCTCGTTTATTCCTTTACATAAAAATTCAATTATACCTCGAGCAGGCCCCTGTGAAAGGGTTTTATTTCGTTAATGTCATCCACATTACGACACATATCTATTTCAAATCTGTATAACACTTATTTTTGAGTTTTATTTGTTTTTTTTTACATTTTATTTGGGTGGATTTTATTAATGTATGTGAGAGTTGGGAACACCTAACCTTAATGGAGTTGCTAAATTGGTGAAACACGAGTCTGCGTCAAAACATGCCTAATATATAATATAATATAATATATATATAATCTTTTATGGAATGTTTTGATAGAGTACGCATTCTTGGTTGTAGAAGGCGAGATTTTTTTGTTAACAAAGGTATAACAAAATCAAAGAAATATTTGTGGAATGTTTTTTGTGACACTTTGGAGCGATCTTATGGCAATACCGAATACCTACAACGAAGCAAATCGCATATGGTAGAGACAATTTTTGGTCCTCATTTTATTCGTCAGTCGACCGTTGTAGAACTCGGATTAGAACGTTTTTCACTGTGCTTGTGCAATTACGTTGTTACAGGTGGTGTTTTTGTTTTTTAGAAATTAGCACAAGGTACCGCTAATTCGCTACTTCTTACGATAAATATTGGTACTTAGCTAGGTTACTACCTAGAATTAGCGACCTGGTGGAGTATTAGGGTACGTTTAGCCCGAATCTAAAGCTCACCCGCAATGGGATTGTCGAAATGTCCCCTTCACTTTTTATGAGGGTACTTTTCGTTCGAATCTAAAATCGCTTGGTTTTAGATTCGGTCGAGTTATACACAAGTACCAATGTAAAAGTGAAGGGGACATTTTGCCCGAATATCTTCGATACTTTTTAAGGTTTTCTATCATAAGCAGCGCTCCCCGACCAGGTGGGATGACGACCTGCGAAGACTGCAGGCAGATGCTGGATGCGGCAAGCTGAAGACAGGGCGCTATGGCGCTCATTAATGCCCACCTAGCCGAATTCCGGCCATGGCGGCCAGTCTCAACGAAGACTAGCCAGGTGCGCAGGACATAATATATATCAAAAATGTCTATTCCCTCACTCTAATAATCCGATAGGACGGCAGACCGACACGACCGGGGAGAGGGAAGGTGCAGGGCCAACAGCTTAACGTGCTTTTCGGGGATTTAACAACGCCAACTTCCTGACTCCGGGCTACTGTGAATTTTTCTTGCTAGAAAAACCACAATCACAACTATTGGCTCGACCCGGGATTTGAACCCAGGAGCTCATAATCAGCGGTTGAACATGCTGACCGCTACCGCTACCAACTAGACCAACGAGGCAGTCTCGTGTGGCGCTCAATATGGGAAACCTATGTCTAGCAGTTGACTTATAAATAATGACGATACTACATATACCTACATACTCGTAAGTTGGTAAGTAGATCTAGTACTAGATATATTTTCAACGCAAGAAATCTTTTACTGAATGGATTATGACTAAAAACTATGATGAATAGAGACCACTGTACAAAGGATGCGGCTATAATGCCTAAAGAACTCACAACACACGCAAACCAACGGTGTCCAACTCTGGTACCCGACTCTTAAGAGGCCTGTGTTATTGGAAAAAGACAACCTAACTCGTACTGCAAACAAATACATACTATACCTACCTTACATACTCTACATACAATATACCTACATACTTACCTACTACAAATTGCTGAATGTTTGTTTATTATGTTCATCTTATTTTATTGTATTGTTTTGATTTACTGATGTTTTTCTTAATTAAATATTTTATTTGTGCATTTAACTTATAAACTGTTAATAATCTGGCAAGAGCGGTGTCCTTTAATACAAGCAAATATTGCTTAAAGGGGGACTCCAAACCCTGTATGTTCAATTTTATAAGTTATCAAAATAAACATTTATTTATATTTATTATAGATAATGCCTAACTACCCTCCTCACCTTATTGCAGCCCACCATATATGATCTTTATGAAAATAAATGAAAATATTTATTGAAAAACAAATACACAATAACAACAATACCTAACTTATGTTAAGCCAAAGGTGTAATTATGTTCTCGTTAAGTAAAACTTAATAAATTAAATAGATTAGTTCGATTTTTTCAAAAATTGATGTTATTTTTTAAGAAAATCTAGTTAACTTTCTAATGAACACCTCACCTCGACACAATGACGTGGTAATCTTGTTTATCTTACAAGAAATGCTGTAATAAAGGGAAATAACGAACACGTTTTTGTCTCTACCACGTCTTTACCTACAGACTCGCGTATAAGGTATTAATTCCGTGACTCGAGAGGTTACGCAAAGCTGCTTCTCGCTACGTTGAATGCATATTACTCGTAACTATACATGGTTGTCGCAACTATGCAGCTGTCGTGCTGGCTAGCTGTGTGGTGCTGGCTTAGAATTTGCACCACCCCATCTCTTCCCGTGGGTGTCGTATGAGGCGACGTGGGAATATCTAAGATATATTTGGTACACCCCTGCCTTTCTTAAATTCTTAAAATACTATCCATCCCAAGGTTGCCTGGAATAGATCGCTTCTAAGCGATAAGGCCGCCCATTGTACTTTTGTTTTATGTAATTTTCTTTTGTACTGTATTTTTGTTGGTGAGCAATAAAGTATTTTGTGTATTGTATTGTATTGTAATATCCATCTGGGTCGGGCAGCAGCAACACCTGCAGAACAGTTCTACCACCGAACTGCGATCCCCAACCCGCATGCCCAGCGTGAGGATTATGGGCTTTACCCCCCATCGACCTCGGTGGATAATGACATCAAGCTGAGGCTGGACCTGATTAGCCTCGCACATAGATAGGGAAAGACCAATTATTTATACCCTTGGGACTCGACTACTACACACTTAGAATAGGTTTCGACATTTAAATCCAAAGGTTTATTATATTTTTCTTAGTTACGTATATTTTGTATTTCAGGTGTGTGGCTATATATGTGGCGAATAAATTCTTTCTTTCTTTCTTCTTTCATTAGATGGACTTATCAGAGGGAGGCCTTCGTCCCGCAGTGGACCAGTAGAGCTTGTTGGGGTTGAGGTTCATACAGGGTTGCAACTCAGCTCAAAGTTTTGGCGAAATATTAAAATGTTCAGTTGCCCATACGGGTACAACTGGAAGTCCTCAACCTCAACCTCAACAGCCTGTATTGGTCCACTGCTGAACGAAGGCCTCCCCCTGACAAGCCCCTTATTGGCATTTATCGTATGGAGGGTAATGCCCATAATCCACACGCTGGGCCTGCGAGTTAGGGATCGCAGTTTGGTGGTATAATTGTTTTGCAGGGGGCGCTGCTGCCCCCTGCAGAACAATTATAGTGGTTGTGGTTGCTGGTGGTGCAAATTCTAAGCCAGCACCACACAGCAGAAACTCGGGTACAACATCTGCGATATAGCTGAATGCTCATAACTGACCAACACTCGCCTTTTGGTTTTTCGTAGTCGAAATCTACGAAAAATCGGGGATATCTTTCCTGATTTTCTGTAGTTATGATGGGGTATATTTGAGTCATTTCTTTTTTATGACGATACTGTTTGGTCCACCTTCGTATTAGTATGGTGGAAAAATATCTACATGTTATTCAGGTAAGGATATAGGAGAGGTATTTTCATCAAGGAATAAATATTACACGTTCTTACACACGCGTACGATATTCGATGATGTAGATTGTATAAATCACGACGCCATTGATTACTTAAAAAGGGAAGATAGGTTACGTTCTCCCAGCGCTTACTCAAAAATTGGCATGTGTTACAACTACACGCAAACACATACGCTCACAGTTAAATTTCCAGTCCTGTGCAATACAAAGAAGAACAAAGACGGAAAGACGTATCTAAGACCGAAGTGAGACCGAGACGACAATATTTCACGCGAATCACGAGTGCCCGTGCCGCGCCGGTCCGACGGTGACTGAGGTGGGAGCACACAATTTTACACAATATGAAACCAGTACCTCATCTTCCCTTTTTAATTAATCAACGCACGACGCTCTGATTTTCGTGTGACGTTGGGAATACATTTTGTGAGACGTTGGGAATAAGCACGTATCACTTGAGACGTTGGGAATTACTCGAATGTTAGAAAACTACTTACTTAAACTTCTTAATAAGTGAAAGTGGCGCCCCCACCTATTTTATCTTATTATTACGTTCAATACAGGAAGTGTTAAAATTACACTGTCCATTGTACAGTTAGTGGTATCTATTATAAGTTATTTATTTATGCCTCTCTGTAATAGTTTCATTTTGTAAAGCTTAGGCAGAGAAACAAAGTTGCGTTTTTTACACACCAAACTATTTTCACATCTCTTCCTAAACTATATAAGATAAAACTATTACAGAGGTATAAAAAAATAGCTTATAATAGATACCACAAACTGTGCTAAACGATGAATTTTTAAAACTTCTTATGTTAAACGTAATAAATATGATAAAATAGGTGGCGCTGTCATATTGGCTCCTGTATGCGCCTTAATTAATAACTGAACTGATCTTAATCCTACGCATAGTCTATCTTCTATCTATCTATCTATATATATAAAAATGAAACCCGTTTTCCGTTGTTACGACATAACATGAAAACGGCTTGACCGATTTGGCTGTTTTTTTTTTTAATGTTCGTTGAAGTTCAAGGATGCTTTTTACGACGAGAAAAAATCTAATAATTGCCGGGAAAACACCTATAAACGTTTCCATAGGAACAACGCGTGCGCAGCCGCGGGCAACAGCTAGTTAAATATAAAAACAACCGTTAAAATGTCATGTGTCTGTAAATTTAGACCCTAGAGACGTAATCCACCATTAGGGTTATAAATGTTGCAGAGAAACAACTATATTTCATCGTAACTTTTTCAGGCGTTTGTTGGGTTTATTAGATCCGTGTAGTTTGATCTCATGGGAGGCAAGTTGACAACCCTGCATAATAGGCGGGAAATTGGGAGACGAACAGTCTCACATGATGGATCCACTGAGAATGGGTGGGGTTAAATACCGCCATTCTTGACAACACACATTATTTGCACAACTTTATTTTATACAAAAAGTATAAGTCTAGTATTAGTTTAGTGAAGTTAAATATTGTGTTGTGCAGTTTTTAGGCAAATAAAATTATTTTCTTTCTTTGTTTGTTTATTCTATTTACCTACTAGCTAGGGCATTTTTTTTTTAATAGAGTACATTGGGGAAACTCACTGTATCTTCTATATTACTGCTATATCTAGAGATATTTTTTGGATTATTAACTGCAGTGGCGTCTTGGACGTATTCGTTTAATAATTGAGTTTCAAATAGAATCATCAAAATCGGATCACCCAGTCAAAAGTTGTGAGGTAACAAACATAAAAAAATACAGTCTTATTGAGAACCTTCTCCTTTTTATCCGACTTTAAAAAAAGGAGAGAGTGATTTCCTGATTCCTTTTTTATATGAAAGCTGGTGCTTCCCGTGTGGTCCCATTTCAATTTGGTCCAGTTCTGATGGCATCCATGAGAAAACCCTAACGTCCTAACATCCTAACTCGAGACGAACAGGTCCATGTAAAATAAATTATCTCATTTCTTATTTGTTTAAAAAAAATCATGAGATCTACTGTTCGGAGAACTACTAGTTATCTGTCTACCTATTTAATAAGTAAAATAAAAAAACTATAGAAATTAATCAGCTACCAAATTACACACCCAAACCACAAATAACGCACACACGACTATTCATATAAAAGAAACACCAAATTCGTAAATTACACCTGAATTATTAACAAAACTATTCCACTCAAGGACGGCGACAGGTAACCTTACCAAGTCCTTAACCGCGACAGCCCGAATAAGATTACGGATTAAATGTGTAATCAGTAGACCCTTAATGAAGGGAATAAAGACGTTTTTCGCGTAACTTTCTATCGAAGGTGAACAAATTTAGGTGTGATTAGTGTTGAGTGGGTTTCCTGTGAGGTATTATTTGTATAGATACATGCTTATTTATTAATAACGTTTAGCCAGTAGACAAAATAAACGGGAAGATATAAAATCACTCGCCATTGCGTTTGAAAAGTTACGAGAGCTTATTATTTTTAACCGACTTCAAAAAAAGGAGAAGGTTCTCAATTTGACTGTTTTTTTAATGTTTATTACCTCAGAACTTTTGACTGGGTGGTCCGATTTTCATGAAAATTCATGAAAAACTATAAAAAATGAAGTCGGTTTGTAGTTTTTTAAAACAAAATTAATAATTGTATCTACTCTGAAGCGGTTGAGGTAAACCGCTACAACCGCTTATAAGAAACACGTAGGAAAACCGCTACTTACAAAAATTAATTCACAAAACTTTTAAATTTGTCTTTTCGTTTATAAATCATACCTATCTCCTAAGTGTTTGCTAGATATGATTTTTAACGACTATTTTCACACTTCACACTTATTTATAAATAGATGCAAAAGTTTCGATAGGATGGATGGATGGATGGATGAATGTTTGTCCTCTGACATCTTCACGGAAAAACTACGAGACTCCGATATCGCTTTACTATAAAACTATCGTAATTTGAAGAATTCATTACCAATGTAAGCGGGTAACTAATATTAGTTAGTAATAATGATAATGGGACAAATCACACATTAAACAAGCTCTGCTTAGCTTGGGGCTAGATAATGCTGTGTGAATTGTCCAGCATTATTTATTTATTTATTATCTAGCCCCAACCTAAGGAGAGCGCTTAAGTAATGGGTACTAGATAATAATAATAATAATAAATAAATAATGCTGGATAATTCACATAACTGTTATATGTACATATATACCACATAGTTCGTTATTTTTTATTATACATAGAAAACATCCAGAACACCATGAACAAATATCTGCGAATCGTACAAACATTTGTCCCGAGGCGGGAATCGAACCCGCAACCTCCTTCGTCGCAGTCGGACCTTCACCCACCGCGCCACAGAGGTCGTCGTATTCGTAGTTATATTTATACTTACTGGTAGTTTTAAATAAGGTTTCCAGAATAGGAGTACTCGTACATATATGTTACAAATTTACATTGTAAGTAGTCTTCCAATAGGGTACCTATATGCATGTGACTTCAAAAAAGCTAATATTTTTTTACGTATTCTCTATTCATATAAAAATATATCTGTATATTAATTTTTGTATTTTATGATGTTTTTATTGTGAAATTTAATCATTGAAAAGTAGATATTTTAAGTCTCAACAGCAACATGTCTAAACGCAACGCTATTGACATGTGAAGCGTGACGGCATACTTAAACATTTTTGTATGGAGTTTACGTATCGGACTCGATGATCCGTGACGTCATAAAATGCAATGGCTAACATGGCAGCGTTTTTATCACCCGAAACTGAGTATAGTTTACTTTTAGTTTTTTACCTCAATAATTTAATTTTTTTTGGGTGTTATATTTTTTTCGTTTATGTATTAACCTAATTAAACGATTTAAAAAATAAAAAAAATCCATGCATATACCCTATTTAAATACTTCCAGTTACCATCATCATCATCATAAGCTTATGGACTTAGATCTCCCCTAAAATCCAGTTATATCGACCTAGCCGTAGAACAGAGTCCGATGTGATTATAGAGCAAAAATGAGTTATATAGCTAGACGGGATAAGGAGAACAAACACTACAGACGTACATTTTTAGAATTTTTGTATCTTATTTAGTTTCTGAAATATAAAATCGAATAACGTTCTATCTGACATTAGCTCCGCAAAAAAACGCATGATGTGACCAAGGGACGCCGCGCTGGCCGCGAGTGCGCGGCCCGTTCGTCCGTTCGGCCGTTGTTTGTTGGAAGGAGGGCGTATTTGTCTCTGGAGCTTAGTTTTTTTTAGATTTGATGAAAAAAACAATATGGTAAGGTTTTTTCATGAACAAATCATATGTTTAGAAATGTCATGAGCGCATAAAAGGTTGGAAATGCTTAGAAAAGATGCAGGGGAGTCTGAATTTAGTTCATCATTTTCTAATGTTTCTGTTGTTTGTATGAAGAAATGTGTAACTGCTGGTATGTTGACTATTTTTCGGTTGTACTATTTCGTAATACACGCTTTATTTAGTTTTGTAATTAATAATCATTAAAATTACCTATAATATTGCTTTATTTTCTCTATAAACGGTTGCGGGCGATCGATGTTAATATAAGACACTTTTTGACGGAAAATTAAGAGAAACGCGTTTTAGTACGAAAATACGATTGGCGTAGTGCAAACTCACAGTATAATAGTTTTTTCAGTAATAATAATACATGAATAAATATAAGTTTTATGAAATTTTAGGACCATTTTATGCGAAAACCATTGAACTTTTAAGGATTTCATGTGAATATCGGACGTTTTTCTCTGGTAAATGTCATACAATTTGTTGGTTCGATGTTGAGGTAGGACGTTGTTACTGGAATAAGGAAATCGTTTAGGACGTTGTTCGTTTTAAATTATCGATAAATAATGAGGGTTTTTCTTTAAAATTTGTCTAATCATTTGCTATCTACTTACATTGTTTTGCACTACTCATAATTATAAAAAGTATTTTATAAATACCGGTTTTTTTCACTTTCAGATGTACATATTGATGAAAACTACATGTCATAATAAACGTCACCTTTGCCTCCTGATTCAGACGAAATCAGCCAAAAACTACATAATATATATGGGAAGAAATACTGTATGAAGATGGTAGGACTAAGGAAATTACCTGCAACAGCTCAATACCAAATTATCAAGTCTAATCTATCGGCTGTGCAGGTTTACAGCAATTAACCTAGTATATTTTCTTTGGAAATGCCTTCTAGTTGTAGATTAATACAGCTACTAAAGCAATTAATTAAACTCTTTAGTTAAATTAGTGGCTTCTGAAATTTTATGGGGGGGGGTTAAGAGCTCATGTACACGGACTGCAAGTTGCGGACTGCAAGACAACTGCCCCCGTCGATTGCATTTAACTGCAGTGAACGACTGCCGTCGACTGCTACCGGTGCAATTGTCTTGCAGTCGGTAACTTGCAGTCCGTGTTTTTGAGACGTGCAGTCCATGTATAAGAGCCCTAATGTTGAGCAAGGTTCCAAAGAGTTCCATCATTGGTCGGACAATAATTGTGCTGGCCAAAAGCTTAGTCGCAAAAAAGTTCAACATACGTATAACACACCGGTTTTTACAGAAGGGACCAAAATTAGGAGGGCCAGTGTCAGGTCTGTATCGAGAGAGCTTCTCAAACCAAAACTATATTATACCCCTCATAAGTGGCGTTTATTACTAAGATGGGCCAAGAATGAAGGAGAGCCCATGTTGTTCACAGTGTAACCCAGATTGACGTGTTCGACTTGAAAGGTATTGTTGTATATGGTTATTGTTATATTTTGGGTATTTTCTTTGTATAGTAAATATATCTATCCATGTAATGTACCTATTGTATTAAGTAAAATAGTCATCTAGTACCCATAACACAAGCTCTGCTTAGCTTGGGGCTAGATGGTTCCGTGTGGATTGTCTAGCATTATTATTATTAGGTTTCGAGGGAAAGGTTTGTATGAGAGACATTTATAACTATGGCAAGTTGCGAAAGAGACAAGGACAAAAAGATTACTTGGAGTAACATTTGAGAAGTTGATTTTGAGACGCAAATAAATTGTTTTTTGAATATGATCTAATTCAACTTGACTATGATATTTTGGTGATTAGCAGTACACCAGGAACTTGGTATAAACTGAAGGTATGTGCCACTCAGAGAGCGGTACAGCGCTTTAAGTTCAGTTTATACCGAGTTCCTGGTGAACGGCGAATCACTCAAATATAATAGCTTCTGAGCTTCTGATACTTCAGAAGATCGAATGATAAACTAAACATTACAGGTAACACTTGTTACCTGTAATGTTGCTGACCTAGCTACCATATTATAATATACCAATCAATTTCAATCAATTTTGTGTATTTTATCAATGTTTCTCTGAAATAAGCAAAAAAATAAATAAACATGATCCATTGCTATTTTAAATTTTAGTTATTATATCACCGAGACAGTTTAAGTACTGTTTAAATGTTAAAAATGATTCTTATTAGTAAAATTGTAAAGATTGTGTTTTAATGGAATATAAAATTTTATATCAAATATGGTTTTGATGTAAAATAAACAATAAAAAATTATGTTACTGTTAGTTTATTAATTGAACTAAAGCGTTGTTTAAATTTTCTTAATTGCGCGTCTCCTGAATTGTCCTAAAAGGGGCATAATGATAAATTCTAATAAGCTTATTTAAAGTGACTTTTTGCTATTCAAAGTGATGCCATTTAATAGTTTTTATACCTAATTTGAGATGTTTTAACTTAATAAACAGTTTTAAATAATAACCTTAATTTAATAATTAATTTTAATGGAGGGTAGTTATAATATCACTAACATTATTTTAGGGTAAAAAAGCATATAGGACGCTACCGCGACATGTAATTTCAACAAAAAACGTCCCATGTTAACAAAGAACGTCAATTAACTAAGACGTTTCCGTAAAACAACGTTTAATGTTCACAACGGACCCCACTACTTCCGCCATAAAAAGTCCTATATTAACATGGAACGCACTATCTCCAGAAATAAAAGCATAATAAATATATACCGAAAAGCGTAGATCTTAGCCGGGGCATTGTAACAACATACCAAAAATTCTCAATGAAAAGTCTCACCGTTTAAAAGTTACACAAATCAACAACTTCTCTGACGTCTACTGAAAACTATCAACTCTACAGAACGGACTTTGTTCTACGGATGAGTCGATATGCTTTCCAAAACGGATACGTAAATGTTTATGAAATTTATAAATTACAGAATTAAAAACGTTTTTGTTATCATCCAATCATAGATTCGAGTAAAAATTATAAATGCTCACAACATTTTCCTACTACCTACCTAATTCAACTCACGAAAACTATCAAAGTGAAATAAGTACAGTCACCGCCAGAAAGCTTTGAACAGATAAATACTTACTCCATAACTAACGTGACCATTTTTTTTTTGTCAAAGCGGGACTCTTGCTTCTGTTATGGAAAAAAAATGCTGATATTTACTTTACTTCTTTTTTTTTCAAAAATAATCTTACTTCTAGGCAGTTGTTTTATATTTGTCGGAGGAGCAAATATTTTTCAAGATATCGGGTCTTGTTTTTAAGAATGAATGGAGCTGAGCATGATTTATTTATGTTGGTCTTGGTAATGAGAATAGCTTTCAATACAGCGACACTTGGTTGTGTTTTCTTTCTCACTTGTCCATATTTCATTTATAATGGAAAACACTCGTTCGACAGGTGCGTTGCTTCCAGGCAGACATAGAATAAGTCTACTCAGTAATTATTCGAAAGTTTGCAAAGTTGAGATTGTTTGCATAAAAGTGTTTGAACAACTCCACCCAACGGTCTTCAGCAGTAACATTCTCAGCATTCCAGCTTGCGATTTTTTCATTTGCGATCTTCTCTTGGTAAACATAACTTTATTTAGCGTCCACGGCTCTGGTTGGTCCGATTCCTATCTGTATATTCTTACATATCTATGGTGGCATCCATCCGTCCGGCTCTTACTCACGCTTCACTCGCTCTCATTTCTTCACCGCGCCGTCCCCGCCGCCCGCACATTGTGAATACAATATAGATATAGGAATTGGTCTGTTTGCGAAAGCGGGACATTTCTGCTCTCGTTGGGGACAGCGGGACAGACAGTCTGAAAGCGGGACTGTCCCGCCCAAAGCGGGACGTATGGTCACGTTATCCATAACCCGTGTACCTAACCGAACAGTATGTCTAGCATGAGTTGTCACAGTTAAATCGCCTGACGTTACTACAGTAGTTACGTAAATACGCATTATTATAATTATCCACAGCGCATTTTAGTACCCAACTATCCGCTAGAGGCGCTTTAGAAGTTTCCATACATTTTTTTAACTACAGTCACTAGCGAGTATTGATTGTCAAAACTCATAGTAGACATACAGGGCAACCGAAACCGCTGAACCCTCAAGATAACTGACGTTTTGTTATAAAAACTAAAGTAGTTTGACGAATTTCTAAATAAAAGATATTTTTAAAATAGGTTCGTAGTTAAACCGCTTACATCCGTTATGAAAACTGACGTTGTTCAAAGCTTTTTGGCGGCGACTGTACCTATTCCTCAAAGTTTTGTACTTCTACAATTATTTTCGCTTGACCGAAATATCACGGTTGATATTTTACAAAGAAACTATTAAAACGCAAATTTCTTAGAAAAGGTTGTACCTACAGTTCTTTAGATCGTAAAATATTTCTGTCGACCTACTGAACCGTGCCGATTGGTACAATTGATCAGTTCACTCGCTCAAAGAAATCTATGATGACGAAGTTTCTGAAAATATCTCATTACTTTAAAAAATTGGAGAGAAAACATTGAAAATTGAGATTTCCATTTGGATTGGGTGATCTAATGTAAAAGAAAATGAGATAAGTAATTTACTTTAAATGTCAACGATGACGTTGTTAACTTTACTTCAATCTCAACCTTAACAGCCTGTATTGGTCCACTGCTGGACGCAAGCCTCCCCCTTATAAGCGCCTTAGCGGCGTTTATCTCATGGAGGACAATCCCCACGCTGGGCATGCATGGGTTGGCGATCGCAGATTTGGTGGTAGGTATAATTGTTCTGCAGCGGCGCTGCGGCCCGCCCCCAGTGGATATCCCTTAGTCGCCTCTTACACCCGCGGGAAGTTGTTCGCCCTGCCATTCATTTCCTGCTCATTCCTTTGCGGTGGAAACCCTTACATCTTGATAAAATTTACACTAAATGGTAATTCTTCCTTTTTAGCTGTGCTGGCTTAGAATTTGCACCACCCCATCTCTTCCCGTTGGTGTCGTAAGAGGCGACAAACTCTATACCGGGGGGCGGGCAGCAGCGTCCCCTGCAGAACAATTGGTATAGTCGATAACGCAATTCAATTCTATTCAATTCTTCAATTCGATTCTTTTATTTAAAACCAGACATAACAAGCATTTGTGCCGCTAACTGTACCACTAGTAACAACCTAACACACTTATAACTATGTACCTACTGATCTAAATATCTTACCTATACCCTATTAACCTAATAATAATATTCACTTATGGGCGTTGATTCTGGTAAGAAAGTATGAACGGTCTATAGAATATACTTACAAACCTACTTAGGTACATGTTTACAAAAGTTGTCAGTTGAGTTTTGCTTTGTTTTTAAATTAGTAATCTTTGTCCAAATGTATTAAAAGAAAAAAAAAATATGTACAAAACGATTGTGACCACCAATACAAACCAACACTGGTTTAATGGTGCGAAAAATGCTGTTATAAATATATAAATAAAAAAAAAAAATCTTCCGCCGAACTGCGATCCCAACCCGCATGCTCAGCCTGGGGATTATACACTACCCCTCATGAGATAAACGCCAAGGGGCTTATCAAGGGGAGGCCTGCGTCCAGCAGTGGACCAAAGGCTGTTGGGGAGGTTGAGGTTATTCTTCTAAAGGATACTGTCTCTATAGGTACGTTGTTTAATTTTCAGTGTAAAAGGGCTTTAGGGACCCCATTCATTTGAATCACGAAACAGGTTAACCTTAACGCACATTTCATAAAAAAATAAAACACCCGCGGAAATGGTCATAAAGTTTTATTTTTTCGGTTAATGTTTGCGTTTTGCGTTTACAGCGGAGAGTATAATATCGCCAAACGGCGTGATAGTGATTTTATCGCGCAATGATGAATACCTACCATCTGGGATCGAGCAAGTATGTAATAGAAGGTATAGGGCGAATTCAAAATAAAAAAATATATTATCTCGATACATCGATCAGTAAGTTTTCGCCGGCCTCACCGAAGCTTATTAGGAAAATAAGCTGAGAGACACGTAAATATTTTTTTATTTTACACAGCATAATAAAGTCAATACCTATCAGTTTTAATGCCTCGTTAAAAAGCTCCTGTATCTTATCAATTGATTATTGGCCACGTGTTTGCGTATAAAAATTAGCACACCGCTTCGGCCTATCGTTGTTGATTTGTACTATATCGAATTCCTCAACAGCCAGTATCTATTGGTCCACTGCTTGACGCATGCATCCTGATAAGCGCCTATTGGCGTTTAGCTAATGGGGGGACTACCCCCATAAGCTAAACGCTAATTAGGGCACTGGCCCATAATCCCCACGCTTGGCATGCTTGTTGGGGAACGCAGCTCGGTCGAAGATTTGTTCTATACGGAGCGCTGCTGGAGCCCCTCCGGTGGATATATCTTAGTCGCCTCTTACGACACCCACGGGAAGAGATGGTGTGGTGCAAATTCTAAGACAGCACCACATAGCTATATCTACTATAACTAAACGAATTAAAGTTCAAATTCACACAAAAAAAAACAAAATGAAACATTACATTGCGTATAGAATAGGCCTTTAAGTCTGACACGTGATTTATTTTTGTAAGTTATTGTAGGTAAGTATTTGTGTGAGTTCGGTTAAGTTTTGTTCCCCGATCCATTAGGAGAGAAATTGAATTTGAACCAGTGAATATCGCAGCATATTAGAAGAGAATTTGAAAATTTGATTTAGAATAAGACATTTTGTATTTCAGGCGATGAAATGCAAAAGTCAAATTCTAAAGAGACTCGTCAAACCCACGAATGGTCGTTAAAGAAGTCTAGAATTGTGACCTCAAGCACAGCTCTGTTAGACTACCCCTCAGGCGGCGCAACGTAATGGTCCTCCAGTTTGGTACATGCCATTTCATTGCTAACGTATTTTAATCGTGAATTTCGAGCACATGGCAGCAGCAAGTTTGTACCATCATCATCAGCACGTAAACGTCTACTGCTGAACATTGGCCTCCTTCAAAGTTCAAACGATGACATGAATAGCGGTTACCATTGATTTATTAAAAAGGGAAGATGAGGTACTGGTTTCTCGAAAGTGGCAACCTCTAATTGTGTAAAATTGTGTGCTCCTACGTCAGTCACCGTCTGACCGGCGGCATCAAGGAACACAAATACTAGGCGAAGAAGTCCAACGTCATACCGCAAAAGTGGTTCGCAAAAGAAGTTGAATTACTACACTAGCGTCGCCAGTGTAACCCTCTTGTAAACTTTTGGACAGGTGGAGCAAATGGCGGGATATTTGAATAATTTCTATACCTAGGTACCTACAGGACTATTATGGAATGAACTACAAACGTTCTTTCGTATTTCTGACCCTAGAATGGACCAGAAACACGAAAGTTTGTAGCCCACGCCACCTAAATTATAATAAGGAAACAATTAATCAAAATCAATTCAACACATTTTATATTTTGGTAAAAACTTATTACTCTAGGCTTACAAAATACGCTCATAAAAACAAGTCAAATTTCAAACAATGTAAATTGCTATAAAACTAGTTTCTGCCCGCAGCTTCGCACACGTTTCTATGGAATCGTTTTAAGGTGATATCTATCTCATGGGAACAGATAAAAGTACCTTATGTTTTCTGGAGTAGAATTACCTGTATACAAAATTTCAGCCCAGTTCATTGAGTAATTTTGGCGTGAAGAGGTAACTAACATCCATCCATCCAAACTTTCGCACTTATGAGTAATAATAATAAATAGTGTTACATACAAAGTTAGCTAAATATTACAAAATTAATATCAAATAATGTGTAGTTATATATTTGTAGCAAATACATACTAAAATACCATAAAAATATATCACTATGATTTACACAAGTGATGATACTAATTATTAAACATTCATTTAATACAATTTATAATTCAATATATGTATATGCTATTTTGAGCCTATTTATTAAATTAAAATCTATTATTTTTAGATAGCTTGATCCATAGTTTGTTAGTAGATTCCTTTATTGTAATGTTAGTTACAATGATAGGTACTTATTCCTTATATTAATAACCTATGAACTATTATAGCTATAAGAAGTTTGATATAGGAGCGTTTTAGGTGGCACTTAAATATACTACTGTTAGCAGCCTCTTTGGTAACTTAGTGTTTTTAAGTGTGGTAACTTGTTGTAACATCATCAGCCTATATCACATTAATTGAGGCACCTTAGCAGAATTCTCGTTGTGCGCCTTGAGGACCTTGTGTTCGATGGAACTTGATGCTGCCTGAAATTATAAATGAATATAATTTAGTACCTACCAAGCAATTTGATTCTCTTGAATTTTTGTGGGCCAATTCAGGATTGTTTTCTAGTTTTATAAAATTTATCTATCTATGTATGTAGTGTATTGTATTAAGTGCGTATATTAGTTATCTAGTACCCTTATCACAAGCTATGCTTACCTTGGGCGAGATAAAGCTGCGTGAATTTTCCAGCAATATTTATTTATTAGTGAATGTTTATTTCTTGTGTAGCTGGTAACTTAATGTGAACCTTTATTATTTACTTATAAGTAAGGTTAGAAAGTTATATAATTGACTAGCTGCGCCCCGCTGCTTCACACGCGTCGATCATATGGAAACGTTTAAAGGTGATTTCTATCCCATGGAACTGATTTATGGGATAAAAAGTATGTTGATATGTTTGATTCCAGGATTAGAATGCGAAATTTCAGCCCGATCCGTTTAGAAATTTTGGCATGAAGAGGTAACAAACATCCATCCATCCATCCATACATACATCCATAAAAACTTTCGCATTTATAATAATATTATAAATGCGAAAGTTTTTATGGATGCAATATACACTAATATTATTAGTGTGATTTAAGTATTGGTAGGAACTTACAGAAATCGAAGGTTGAAGCACCTCAGCAGAATTCTCGTTGCGAGCCTCGAGGACCTCATGTTCGATGGAACTTGATGCTGCCTGAAATTTAATATGAATATAATTTAGTACCTACCAAGCAATTTGATTCTATTGACCAATTCAGGATTATTTTCTAGACAATAGCAAAAAAAATATCAAAATCGGTTCATAATTGATGGAGAATTTGAATTCGATTGACATACATTCAAAAAATACATAGGTACAGGAGAATATAGAACCTCCTTCCTGAAGTTTAAAAAAGTGATGCGATGACTAAACTTAAAACTCTCATTCATAGGCTGCCCAGCTATTTATTATATTAAAAAAAAAAAAATATTTACAGCTGTGGATGCTAATGTCGCTAGATTGTGATCAACATCATCATGAGGAATAGCATATCTATGCAGTTTTTTTGAAGGAACTCTTTTTAAAATGATCTGACACATAGCATTTTGTGACTTCTTTATAGTTTTTGGTGAAGATCATTGCTCCTCCAGTTTCCACTAGGTTGAATAAATTTAGCCCATTCTTCGACACTGAAATAAATAACATCAGTCAGTAGTTCCTTGAGGATGCCAAATATCATAAGCAAATAAGATAATTCTAATGAAAATGGAGTGAAAGCATTTGTAGCACTTCAAGAAGAAGAAACCAAAACATACCGGCGAACGTTCCAGCTTCCAGGTTTTGGAAAACAACTCATAGAGAGATTTGGATGTTTCGCCGTCGATTTTCCGCATTTTGCACAGCTTCTTGGTGTGTCTTTCGTTTCAAATCTCACAATAAACACAAATTGTATTGCAATCGAAATTACAATGCAAATCAACGGTAAAGCGGTCACTTTTAAATTTTTGCAGGTAGACCAAGACATTATCTATAGAAGGATGTTTTCGCTTTATATTTTTTGTGTACCTACCTACGTGTAGACATAAAAAGTTGTTGTACGAGTTGTGTTGCCATTTCATAAAATGAATTATAAATATTGTTTATTGTGAATGGCAGCATTACTTGTGACCCTGTTGTGCCGCCAGCCAATCATAGCGAGTTGATACCCCCTGGGCGGCATACGCGGTCGTACTAGCGAGAAATATTGTTGTCTCGGTCTCAGTTCGGTCTTAGATACGTCTTTCCGTCATTGTTGTTCTTTGTATTGCACAGGACTGGAAATATAACTGTGAGCGTATGTGTTTGCGTGTAGTTGTAACACATGCTAATTTTTGAGTAAGCGCTGGTAGAACGTAACCTATCTTCCCTTTTTAATAAATCAATGGCGGTTACTCTATTTGTATGATCTATTTGTCGTAAAGCTGCAAATTATGTCAATAGATTTTAATGACATTAATTTAAATTGACATATCTCATGAACCGTATGATGATGAATTTCTGTTGCCGCTATAAGAATAAATATTAAAAGACAAAAAATATGGGGGCGCATACAACAGACATGATTATTTTGCCGTTTTTATAGATAATGGAACCCCTTTAACGCACTTATTTGATTTTTTAAGTTTCTGAATAGATTCGTGTACAAATGCAGTTGACCAGTAAGTAGACAGTCGCCATCAATCGTTACAGGATGTAACTTAAGGGGTGGATCATCGGTGTCTGGGGGGTGGGGGACCTTAGTACCTATCGATTTAATCCTCTTGTATGTATGTCTTGCGATATTCACTGGTTCATAAGTTATTTGGATTTTCGTAAAATTTTGGTCAAAATCAGACTGAATTTCGCTATTGCAGCCAAAATATTAGGTCTGTGGTACTATAATTTTTTTAAAACAAGATCGATAGTAGGCCTTTGGTACCCTTTTACTTTGGGAATCGAACACTTTCCTCGTATATTTTCTATATAGTCTGAGTTAAAATCACACTATTGATTACAACACATATGTATGCATTTTGACACGGTTAGTATCTACTTGCAAATAAATAAATAATATAAATAATAAAAACGGTTATTTCAAAAGGTCTTAATAGTAGCAGTAAGTACAGAGTTTAGACCAAGTAGTATCTTAGTCTTAGTTTCAACCCCTCGCTCTAACTATATAGTACCTTCTTATAAATTGATACAGAACACCATACCAACCATTGATTTATTAAAAACGAAGATGAGCCACTGGTTGCTCGAAAGTGGCAACCTCAAATTGTGTAAAATTGTGTTCTCCCACATCAGTCACCGTCTGACCGGCGGCATGGGCGGTCGTGATTCGCGTGAAATATTGTTGTCTCAGTCTCACTTCGGTCCTAGATACGTCTTTCCGTCTTTGTTCTTCTTTGTATTGCACAGGACTGGAAATATAACTGTGAGCGTATGTGTTTGCGTGTAGTTGTATGTAACACATGCCAATTTTTGAGTAAGCGCTGGGAGAACGTAACCTATCTTCCCTTTTTAATCAAAGATACCAACACAATAAAGCTGAAAGGCAAGAGGTAAGTAGGAACTACCTACTTTCTTTACAGGTTTTAGAATTCCGCGTGAATTAGGCATAATCCTTAAAAGTCACTTTAATTGAACTGAACGTATGAGTGGCTTTTTCTGAATTTTGAAGAGGGTGAAAAGGCGATAATATTTTATAGGAAAATCTTAAAGAAATCATTAGTTTTGACAGGCACATTAAGTAGGCACTCTAAAATGCCGTATTAAGGTGACAATAACATAAGTGTGACAAGCTTCTACCCGTTAATTACCTCGATCCTATGTTTTTTTTTTATTTTATTTATTGATACGATTTAATTGTCTATGGGGCAGCCAGTGCCCCTTGCAGAACCATTCTACCAACGAATAGCGATCCTCAATCTGCATGCCCAACGTGGGGGTTATGGGCGCTATTCCCCATGAAATAAAAGCCAAAAAGGCGCCTATCTGGGGGAGGCCAGCGTCCAGCACCAATAAAGGCTGTTAAATTTGAGGTTGAGGGAGTCTATGAATTCATTTAGATATGTTTACTTACTAATGGTCAAAAATGATTTTTATCGTTTGATATAAAAGCTAATAAGGACCAATATAGGCTGCTGAGGTTCAGTTTGAGGAAGACCTAGGTACGCATTGCGTACAATTTTATTCAACCCAACCGACAACGGGTACCAACCGTCATCGTTGGAACGTAGCGGCAAAGACCGAAACCCGGATTCAAACAACTGCGTTAATCTCAAACGCTCATTGCTGACCAACACTTGAAGGGGTGATTAGAACGGTTCACCCCTCGGAAACCGTTTTACTGTGTAGACACGGACTCCCCTATTGTTTTTTTATGTAGGTAAACTGTTTATGTCTTGCTGACAACTTACCTACCTAGATTTATGGTATATTATTTTTCGTACGTTTATAATAGGTATGTCTGTTTCAGTTACCTTTATAAATTTAATATTTAAAGGTAGGTAACTGAAAAGAACGCTGATTCCCAAGGAAGGTTTCAAAAAGCAAAAAGGTCCTACAAGCAGAATAAACTTAGGTAAGTTTGTTCACCTCTTCTTTAAAACTTTTAACACATGTCGATCCTACTTTAAAACTAAACGGAACTCAGTCTGCACGGAACTAAGTTCTCAACAGAACTCAGCCCCAACTCAACTACGAATATGTTCTCAGCGGCTGTTCTAGCGACACTCGTTATTTCGAAGTTGCATCGTTTGATCGCAACTTTGCTCGGGTAATGTGGGCAATTCGTAACAACTTTTACGCTTACTTTAAGCGTACCTAATTGATACTTGTTTAATGTGTACCATAAAATGATAATAATAACTTTAGTAAGTACTCGTATTAATAACCATGATCGATTTAAAAGTTTTATAAAATGATAACGTTTTATGTCAGACATCATAGAGTCCATACATATTAGAGAAGCATTTGATCACACTTTTAAAACACAGTAAAATATAAATAATTTATATATTAATTTATATTATACCGAGGAAAATCAATCAAGGAAACAGATAGATATGTAGATGGTTTATTTGGTTCACAAAATTCAAAGGCAGATCGACGATAGGCGCTCAGCAATAGACAAGTAGGTAGGTAAAGGTATATAAAAAATGTAAGCATAATTTATCTATCTAAAGTACTTGCTGTTGCATGATAAAATGTAGATACTACCTACGAAACTTATCTGGTAACGATACAGGAAAGGTTAGTCTATTTGACGTTAGAAACGAGATGTCTCCTTTTTCGCAATTTGCTCAGCGCCTCTAGGATAGGAAAGTACCGCAAACCCCATGTTAATTACGGAGATGTTACATTTATCAGATATCGAAACAAACAAAATTTCCTAAAGATTATGTATACATGTTGTCAACATGACGTTAACCACAATGTGGAATGATATTCAGGGTGTTACTATTGTATTCTTAAGTTGGTTTGTGATGAATGTAATGGTGTTTATGTAGGTCAAACGGGTCGTAGTTTTCAGGTTAGGTATTAAGAACATTTAGCTGCCTATGGAAACAATCCTCCATAAAAGTCAAATTTTGCAAAACATTTATTAGAATCGGGTCACTCATTTTCTATTTTACATACTTGTGATAAGGGATTTACATGGACGGTCTTAGAAAATTAAGAAATTACAAAATACAGTAATAATACATTGTTGAATGAACTAAGTACAGGTTTGCCTAGATCACCGCTATTACGGATTTTCCCTAGTAATGGCGCGCGCGGTGATGGCACCGACGCAGAAAATGGGCGTGATGCGTCACTATGACTGTTTATAAGGGGCGGTTTTGCGAGCGACGCCTCACTTGGCGCATGTAGCTCGGCGTGGCAAGATCTCTGATGGGACTCTGCTGTTGTTGTTTGGCGCTTCGAGTGTTGTGGTGTCCTGATGATATCTCGCGGAGAGACGAAACTAGTTGACGACTTACTTTGATAAATGTTCTTTCATTTTGTACAACTTGTTAGATATTATCGTAGAGGGTTTTTTCGCGGAATTGTTGCTAAATATTTTCATCCTTGTATTACAATGGATTACCGCACGGTAACGCTTGAATCTATTATGCATTGTAATTTTTACAACGGCAGCAAATCATGTACCTATTTTAAGAATAAAACAATGATAAACCACTCTGTCGACATTATACCTACAGCTTACAGATAAGTGTAAAAAATATTTGTTTGAAACGAAATTCCATCAATTCTTCATTGAAACTGAATATTGTTTTTCTCACGAAAAACACTCACTGAGCCGCCCTACAAAAGGTCAAGTTATATACAGAAAAGTTATTTTCTAAATAAATTAAGAGATTTCCTCGAAATTAGGTAAACGCAATTTGATCTAAACCGAAAAGAATTTGCTATGAAATAATAAATGAAGCGCTATTATTTGGTGAAACTAGTCGTGTTGTCTTACCTTCTTTTTATGTAGGTAATTCCACCAAATTTTAACTACTGTCCTAAGAAGTATCCTTTGTTTAGAATAATGCACCACTATGAACTTCTCTATTTAATTAATCAATATAAATTTATTTAAAAAAACCTTGTCTATGAAATACTTATAAGAAAATAACTTATCAACAATTAGAGAAATTCATAGTGGTGGATTAAGATAGAAAAAGGATACTTCTTTGTGGACAGTGTAAAGGCTCGCGGTTTTCGGAATGATCGATAGTGAATTTGAGTTTTGCGTGTATCTGTGTCAGATTCAGTGTCGAAAAAAAGTACAGTTCGCCCAAAAAATTACATTTGTCAAAAAAAAACAAGTCGGTCTAAATCGACTCTATTTCCAAACAGGAACTCTTTTTCCAAAGTAACATACCAAATCAAATCGTAAGTTTTGGCAATAATTAAAAAAAAAATCCCATACTTTTACTATTTTTCAAAAAACTAACAATCGACAATATTTTTTTCTTCAAAATAAAATAGACGTTTCCTAAGAACAAAACCTTCTTACTATAAAAGAAACGATAGCTTCCCTTAAGGGGCCAAACACCCACCTTTTCCACCACCTTTCCCACCCTGTATATAACCTAAGTGGCAAGCGGATTCAGTAATGCGAATGGCTTTTCGGCTATTCTTTGTGAGCTGCCTGAATATAGTTGGATTGCAGTTAACTGCAGTCCGATTGTAGTCAACATGGCACTAATAGGTACCCTAACTTTGGGTTAATCCCTTTACTGCCCTGTCCAAAAAATCTATTCTGTATCTGTATATGTAGTACTAACGGTATAACGAATGTCTAAAAGACGCCGTACCTATTCACTCTTGTCTATACTCGAGACTCAGGTAGTTAACCGAAAAAACAAACGCCGACAACGAGTTCCAAACTTTAGCATAGTTCCATCCCTATTGCATGGTTTCACTCTTACATACAATGTACAATGCATGCACATTAATTGTGCTTCCCTCTCAAAAGCCCCCTTCGGCAGGTTCTCTGCTTTATTGTCAGAGCAATAATAGCTCGTATGCTCAATTAACTAGGTACATTCTATTGAATGCACAACATTTGATGATAGAGTCGCTTTTAGATCATATAAAGTTACGCGTCCACTGGATCTGTATCAAAGCGTACCGAGCATAAGAATTTGTTGCTAAAAAAAAAAAAAAAGTCAAATCGTTTATTTCTTTAGACTTACAAAATAAGTACTTAGACAAGTAAAATTTTTACTATATAAACAGCTTGATAAATAGTTATTACTATCAACAAGAAATAAGGTGCAATTGACTTTAATTCACTTCAATTTTTTGTCCACTAGCGGAAGAAGTGAAAAAGAAACCACTAGCAAGTCCATCGCTTATCAACTAATACAATCTTAGGATAACTAAGTCTAACTGGTCTTACATACTATGGTCTGTATGGAGCATCAACATCATTTACGTAGTCATCTACGGAGTAATAGGCTTTCTTGATAAGATTTCGTTTTATGTACAGTTTAAATTTACGAATAGGGAGCTCAGTTGCTTCAGATGGAAGCTTATTATAGAATCTTACGCAATTGCCCACAAATGATTTCCCTACCTTTCGTAATCTATATGATGGGATGTGTAATTTGTTCTTGTTTCTTGTATTTTTATTGTGAACATCACACCTTTTCATAAAGTTATCTCTGTTTTTGTGTGTATACATTAGATTTTCATAGATGTATTGCGATATTACTGTTAAAATATTTATTTCTTTAAATAATTCCCTCAACGAGTCACGTGGATTTAATTTATAAATAGCGCGTACCGCCCTTTTCTGAAGAACAAAGATAGTCTGGATGTCAGCTGCCTGTCCCCAAAGCAAAATACCATAAGACATAACACTATGGAAGTAACTGAAGTAAACTAACCTAGCTGTATCTTCATCGGTAATGTATCTAATTGTTCGAACCGCATACGCTATGTTTTGATTTCTACGGTACAGCGTAAACAGGATCGGTATATCTGATGATAGTATCTGCCGCAGCCAGACGCCAGTATGACATACGACGATGTTGTCAAAAGACATACATAGATAAATAATATATAATAAGAAAGGCGTTAGAAAACTCAAGGTCGCACAGAGAGCTATGGAGAAGGCTAGAGGGCTTTGCTGGGTCGAATCAGAAATGAGGAGATTTGCAGAAGAACCAAGGTAACCGACATAGCTCTCAGAATTGCGAAAGTCAAGGCAGTGGGCAGGGTACATAGCTCGTAAGATCGACGGCCGCCCCGCTGAGGCCGCAAAGCTCTTGAGTGGCGACCACGTAACGGAGGGCGCAGTGTTGGCAGGCCCCACACGCGATGTACCAAGGACCTAGTAAAAGTCGAGAGAAGTCGCTGGACGCGGGCAAAATCGGTCATAGTAGAGATCTTTAGGGGTGGCCTAAGTCCGGCAGTGGATGTTGAAAGGCTGATATGATGATGATGAATATCCGAAAGCAGTTAACGCACCCTATAGATATATTGTAAATTTGACGACCTCTTTGACGCGGTGGGCGAAGGCCCGCCTGCGACGCAGGAGGTCGCGGGTTCAATTCCCGTCTCGGGACAAATATGTGACGCAGATCTGCAGATATTTGTTCAGGGCGTTCTAGATGTTTTCTATGTATAACAAAAAATATCTATCTATGTAGTGTATTGTATTATGTTTATCAGTTATCTAGTACCCATAACACAAGCTCTGCTTAGCTTGGGGCTAGACAATGCTGTGTGAATTGTCCTATATATATTTTTTATTTTTATTTGTTTATTGTTCCGATACCGATCCAGTGGACGCGTAACTTTCGTATAACTCCTATTAACCTACCTGAAACCTTGCCAAGCAGTGACTTCAATTTGAACTTGATTTGCATAATTCTAGAGATACATATCACGGTTTGAAAGGATCAGCACTGCGGTACAGTCGTGACCTGAAACTCAGATCCATTGTTATGTTAAAGATCCTATTTGATTCTGTGTCAGTGATGTCACTCAACTCAAGATACCTCTGGAATAGACGCAAGTCTTGGCCTGTCTTGACCTTGGTAATTTACATTCCTACCCATCGTCATGAATGCGTTCGTGTAGACGCCAATTTTTTTGTATTTTTATTGTGCGAATCGTCTCTGACATAAAATTAAAAACACGTAGGCATTTCTGAAACCCAATGGCTTATAGAAGACCATCTCCCACTCCTACACCCACTGTTAATTCAAGGCAGAGACTATTTAAGTTTAGTTTCAAATAAATCCTCTATAAATATGGGTTATTGGATTGAGGGAGGTACCTACCTACCTACAACAATTTTAAGAATTAAGATATGGCTATATGGCTATATGACAAATGTTTAAGTGATGATTGGCAAAACCGGCAGTTCACGCAATGTAAGTAAATTACCAAAAACCTTGTATTAAAGTGTACTTATTTTAAAAACAAAATTAGAGCGTCAGTGTTTTTCTCCACAAGACCTGGGTTATACATATGTTTCTTTGTCGGTTCTCGGACACTATAAACATCAAAACGATCAAAGGATTTTTTGTGAAGAGGGTATCAAAAGATTTGTATTAATATCGAAAATATACTTAGCTGCATATTGAAGGCATTTATTACCTCATTATGCAAAAAAGTAAGGTAGAAGTCGGGTATTTTATAGTTTTCAATTAATAACTTTTTAAACCGGTAGTAGATCTTTCTGTAAAACAAACGTCAAAACAATTTACGCCTCTACGTATTTTTATAGTTAGCTTGTGCTCTTCCCTATCAATGTAAACACTAATCAAATCACATTCCAGATCGAACTATGGTCTTACTAACTAGTTAAACCACAAGTTAGTTAATGAACCTACTGTCCAGTCAAATAAAAATACAAAAATGCTTTATTTCCATAAATAGAATAAATATACACTTAGAAAAGGTCAATTTCTTTTAAAAAATTACACTGACACGGAAATGAAGTGATATTTTTTATTTGGGTCGCTTCATTATGTAGACTAGTTGACCACAGTAAGTAAATAAACCCTGTATGATGAGTTTTTACTACGAAGCTTTTGTACTTCTTTATCTTTATTTTATACCTTTAAACGAGCATTTTTTGTATATAAACATATGCAATATATAATCCGGATTTCGGAAACGGCTTCATGAAACGGGGGGTTTTGGGGGGCGATAAATCGATCTAGCTAGGATTCATTTTCAGTAAAGGTCGTTTTATTGGTTTGATTATGTTTTCAATAATTAGATTTATCGTAATCTATTGACTCTTACTGCCATCTATTGGCGAATAGAGGAAAAAAAATCGAGCTACCAGCGCTGGTAGACCGAGTGAGCGACAGTTAGACCATAACTTAGTTATTTAAATCATGGTCTAACTGACTAGTTAACCACAGTAAGCAAATAAACCCTGGTCTATCTTACTATGAAATATACTCACATCACCACTAAACTAGAGTAAAGCGGAAATAAACCTATTGAAATAACCAATCTTTATGGGAAAACTTCTCTATTCCAAGAACATCTTATTCGATAATCTGAGACTTCCACGAATGGCAGATGTTATTTGTTATCCCGTATTAGTGTATTATCTTATAAAATGTTCAGGAGGAAGGGAGCGGAAGTTTTGATATTTTCGGCCCTTTGGCATTTCTTTGAAGTCACCTTTGTAGTGGCTGCTTGTCTAAAGGGAATGTTCATCCCTTTTCTGGTACATTATGAGGTAAGCTGCTGAAGGAAATGCCTCGAGGGCATTGACATCAAGCTTAACCTATCCCATTGAGTAAATTATTCCATAAACCAACCGTTACGCTACACGCAGAACACACAAAACAGACAGAGAGTTAACTGAATGAAATAATAATATTAATTATAATGCGGGACATTTCACACAGCATTATCTAGCCCCAAGCTAAGCAGAGCTTGTGCTATGGGTACTAGATAACTGATATACATAATACATTACACTACATAGACATTTTTTTTATTATACATAGAAAACATCCAAAACGCCCTGAACAAATATCTGCAGATCGTACAAACATTAGTTCCGAAGCGGGAATCGAACTACGAAAATAAATAAACCTTATTAAAAAATAAAATTACAAAAAAATCACATCACACTAATATTATAAATGCGAATGTTTGGATGGATGTATGGATGTTTGTTACCTCTTCACGCTAAAACTACTGAACAGATCGGGCTGAAATTTTGGTTACAGGTAATTCTAATACTGGAATCAAACCTTGGCTACTTTTTATCCCATAAATCATTTCCCGTGGGATGAAAATCACCTTTTAACGTTTCCATAGGAAAAACGCGTGCGAAGCCGCGGGGCGCAGCTAGTATAAATATATAAGAACAAATGCTAACTAATAATAATAATAATAAAAACGTTTATTTCAAAAGGTCTTAATACTAAGAGTATATAGAGTTTAGACCTAGTATCTTAGTCTTAGTTTCAACCCCTCGCTCTAACTAAGTTCGAGACTTGTAATGTAGACGCGAGGGCTCTCTACCTCGGCAAAAGCTTACTTTACACAGTGCATAGTTTATGTTACATTTTAAACAAAGGAAAACGTTATAAAAGTTAGTTAAAGAGAAAGAATAAAAAGTAAACGAAAAAAACTGCCGACTATTGAAACCAAACTACAGATTAACATAGTTAACTTTTAGATTGCTGCCGGCCTAGCATGAGGATTGTTGTCTAGGGAATAGAATACAAAAAAATTACGTCACTGTCATCGAATGCGTAAAATGTTTGATCATTTCTTTAACTTCAATAATTTACTCAATGTATGACGATGCGATGTCATTTTTAACCGACTTCAAAAAAGGAGGTTCTCAATGCAACTGTATTAATTTTATATAATGTTTGTTACCTCACAACTTTGGAATGGGTGGTCCGATTTTTATGATTCTTTTTTTATATGAAGGCTGGTTCTTCCTGTGTGGTCCCAATTTTATAGTAATAACTATTTATCAAGCTGTTTATATTGTAAAAATTTGACTTGTCTAAGTACTTATTTTGTAATTCTAAAGAAATAAACGATTTGACTATGACTCTGACTCTTTGGTTCAGTTCTGACAATGGGATCCATGAAAATCCATGAAAAAACTATAAAAAATGAAGTCGGCTTAAAGTTTACTAAAACAAAATCAATTATTCCTAGAAAACAGTCACCATGCTAGGCTTGTAAAATTACACGTTCAAAGATCAACTCCACTTTAGTACTCTTTACTCAGTCTATTGTTTATAGCTCGTTTTGCCCATAAATTCCGTATATAAAATAATAAAACATGTGTTTCGAAGCACAAAATCTGATATTAAACCGAATACGCACCCTATACCCAAGACATGAGCTATTGTAAACATAGGGAAACGAAGCGCTCGTTATTCCTAGCCCAATAGGCGGACCACCCGGCGCGTTCATTATTTGGCCCAGCTTGCGAAGAATCTTAATGGAACGGGATTCGATTTTGCTTAGCTGAAAGAAGTTATATTTTATTTTATTTTCAGTCGACCAATATTATTTTCTTTCGTCGCAAGCTGAAGGAACTAAAAGGAAAAACGTGTAGTAAGCTTCGGCAGCGGTTCAGCTTAGCGAACTACATTATGACAAAGTAACAACTTGACTATACCTACCGCAAATGAGTGTGGATTTGAGTAATACATAATTTAATTTGATTTAAATATTTCAAAATTCAAAAATTCCGTATTTCCATTTAAACAATATATGTATACATAGAAAAGGTCAAATCATTATTAAGGAATACACTGACACGGAAATAAAGTGGTATTTTTGATTTCGCTCGCTTCGGTGTGTAGACTAACGCAACTAACTCAACTTTCGCAATCAAGGAAATCAATTTGCAACCGTTCGGTTGCTAAAATTAATTGAAATATAGTTGAATTCATGTTTGTTAAAAAAATCTTCGACTTTTATAATATCGTTTATTCAACATATTTCATCACAATCCCTCAAACCTCACAGATTTTAAGATCAATAAATACGAAATTTATTTAGCGTGACAACTTCCAAAGTTTGCAATAATGATTAAAGACCTTCTCTTATTCTTACGATTTATTATTGAGTGGTATTTCATCTTTGAAAGCTCTTTCATCTCTCGAACTGGAATAGAACCATAATATTAGGAAAATCTAAATGTTTTTTCCGTCTCTTTACTTTTTGCTGAGATTTTTTTTGTTCACGTTGAGATTCTACGTATTCACGGAGAATCTATAGCTTCCAAGCCTATCGCCGATGAGTAAGATAACGAATATAAAAAGAGATTAATAAATAAATTGTTTCCTTCTTAATCTGTAGCTTTATATTTACTCATATAATTATAAAGACTTGATTGATTGATATAGGGCGTTCTGGATGTTTTCTATGTATAACAAAAAATATATATCTATGTAGGGTATTGTATATCAGTTATCTAGTACTCATAACACAAGCTCTGCTTGGGACTAGATGTAAATTGTCCAACATTATGATTATGATTGCTTAATTATGTATATTATACTGTGGTCCATTACACAACAGCTGTATTTACCACCAGCAGCGCCTCACGGTTTCAACCACTTTGTTCCCGTTCCCGTGGGAATTCTGGGATAAAATATAGCCTATGTTACACCCTGAAAAGTAAGCTTTTTAATGGTGAAAAAAGTTTTTAAAACGGTCTAAAGGTTTCGGAGCCTCTTCAATACAAACAAACAATACAATTTTTCCTCTTTATAATAATTATTAGTAAAGATAATTTGTTATTCACTATCATCATGAACCACACATTTGCCATTTCTATTTGCTAAGCTTAGTTGTATTTAAATTTAACTCAATTTAACATTATTTTAGGTTATTTTGATATCCCATTTACGCATTATTACAAATATTCACTCGAATGAGAGGCAGGATTTAATTTGCAAATGCCCTCATTTGGTTATCATACGTTATTCATGACTGATTCTCCAAAGCGGGCCAATCAAATCAAGTACCTACTATTTTAAAAGTAGGTTTTTACACAGTGAAAATAAGTTAATATATATTATTTTTGAATTCAGTTTGGAATATTATAAACGTGATATAAAGGAGAAATGAGAATATTTCGAATTAATGTTCCTTTGAATGAGAATATTTCGAAATAATGTTCCATAATCTTTCGGTAGGTAGGTACAGCGTTTTTTCGGTCGTTTTACGAAGTAATACTCACACAACACCGTGCCGGGTCCAAACCGGTTGTCGGCCGTGGCACGCCCGGCCCGGTAGCCAACAAGCATTAAAGCGGACAAACATTATGGTATACTTATTGTATGAAGTGACTTGGCTGGGGCACGACGTTGAAATCGGTCCGGCGGCGGCGGCTCCTACTAGCTGACAAAACACAGATAATATTTGTGTTATGTGGTTTTTGTGTATTATCTGTTTGGGTGAATTATTTGTTGTTCAAGTAAGTATATTGCAAAAGAATGGAAAAGGCGTGTCTTTGCTTTTAGTTGTAACAAAACAAAGGCCATTTATTGAGTTAGCACTGATCTATAGAATTTTACATTTATTTCTGTCACGTGGTTAGGACGATATAGTCGTGCAACTATACGACTATAATAAAGTTGTGCAAATAAATACACCCAAATAGCCTGGTGTAACATGAATGATTGGCCCGGCCGGCGCACGGTTGATGTGTCCCGGTCTGTGGTCCCGGTCGAAGCACGGCCCAGTCGCGACACGGTGGTGTAGCGTGCGTGAATCATTTCAACCACGTGTCGGAAATAAATGTAAAATTCTATAGATCACTGCTAACTCAATAAATGACCTTTGTTTTGTTACAACTAAAAGCAAAGACACGCTTTTTCCATTCTTTTGCAATATACTTACTTAAACAACATTGATGGAAAGACGTACCTAGACCGAAGTATGACCGGGACAACAATAAGCACGCGAAAAACGACCGCCAGCGGCGACGTTCCGACTATGACTGAGGTGAGAGATACAATTGAACACAATTTGAGGCTGCCACTTTCGAGAAGTCAGTCTAATCTCCCCATTTTTTACATCGATGGTGACGGCTGAGCAACAACGGGCATCGGAAACAACTCGTCCCCGCTCCGGCTCAGACCCGGCACGTTGTAGCGTGAGATATCCTTTAGGTATTCCGTTATGCGGGACGGTATGCTTTCTAGATATCGTTCACTGGTATTTCGAGATCCGATATTCCGTAGGACAGTCGTAGCATAGCACCTTCTGTTATTTATGTAATTGAATGTTGCTACAAATTAATTTAACAAGCCAAAATTTTGTACATGTTAATGTTCTGTGCCAGAAATTGGCACTATACAGTTTAGTTTTAGGCCCGTATTGTGAAAGCTTGCTCAGTCATCGATCTATACTTATGCAATGCTTTTCTATGGCATAAACGTCACTCAAGCATAGCTCTATGACTGAGCAAGCTTTCATAATACGGGCATTAATGTCGGCGCAATCTTGTCACTGAAAAATATTTGTAGAATTCTGTTGCAAATTGATAAAAATCCTTCTACTGCTAAAAACGCACCATATTTTTTTTTTTACTATAGAAACTTTCGTAGTTTGACGAATTCATTATGAATGTAAGCGGGTTAACTACGAACCTTGTTTGTGTTGGAAGAACACCAACGTTTCATCCCTTAACGAGGGACATCTTCAGGGCGAATGCGGTTCTAGACGCCTAAAGGCCGACTCGCACCATCATCCGTCTCACCTTGCTTCAGTACCTCGCACCCTTATAAATAGAGCTCTAAGGCTATGCGACCCGCTGTATATAGACAGGGAACTACAGCATGTCAAAGAGGTACTAGAGCGGAATGGTTATGGATGGAGACAAAGCTGCCGCATCGCCAATATGTCCGAAAGAAAGCGGCCCCATTCCGCAGAGAGAGCTGTCGCATACCTACCTTTTGTAAAGGGGCTGACTGATAAGATTGGTCTGTTATTGCGAAGAAAATATAGCATTAAGACAATCTTTCGGCCTCATACACAACTACGGCACTTACTTCGCTCTCCCAAGGATAGGCAGCCGCTGGAAGTCCCAGGTATATACAGGGTGTGGCAAATTTTTGGCCCCTTAAGGGTAGCTACCGTTTCTTTTGTAGTTAGAAGGTTTTGTTCTGAGGAACATTCTGTTTTATTTTGAAGAAAAAAATATTACCATTTTTAGTTTTTTGAAAAAATGTATGGTTCGCGCAAATGGAAAAATGACATTTGTCAAAAAAAACAAGTTGGTCTTAATCGACTCTATTTCCAACCAGAAACACTTTTCCCAAAGGAACATACCATATCAAATCGTAAGTTTTAGCAATAATTAAAAAAAACAATTCCCATACATTTTCTATGAAAAAACGAGTAAGTGAAAACAACAATGTCACTCATTCAATGGTTCTTAATTTAAACTCGTATGTAACTATTTTTTTAAGTTGTAATGCTAATTTTGAAGGCATCTCAGGAATTAAATTTTTTATTTTATTTTTAATTTTTATTAAAAATCACTTTATTAAAAAGTGTAGTTGTAACACATGCCAATTTTTGAGTAAGCGCTGGGAGAACGTAACCTATCTTCCCTTGTTAATAAATCAATGGCCATAAAAGATATTCTGTTGTATTAGAATTTGCTAAAATTAGAATTGAGGAATGTCAAACGATACATTTCGATTCCTAACGATTCCTAAATCCTTATTTTAGCTAGTTTTAATATGAAATGGAAGATAACTATTCAATTTAAAAATAGATCGTATATTTGACATTCGTAAATCACAAAACAACAAAATCGACACAATTGACTATAAAAACTGAGCAAGATTCAAGTCTTTTTAGATAATTTAAATAATTAATTTATCTACCTGCTGGATTGATGGGTTAGTTAGGTAACTATTTGATATGCTCACCCGCTGCTCTCTCAATTATCCACTTCAACTTTAAATTGAACAACTTTCTTTTGACATTTCTAGATAGATCCTTCTTAGTGAGATCCATCAGAGGATATTATCTAAGAAGATGAGCTTTAAGCTCGACCCAGGTCAGCAATAACTTGAAATTTGAGAGAGAGAGAGAGCTTTGAATACCGTTTTTGTCAATACCGTGTCGTGCTGGCTAATAATTTGCACCACCCCATCTCTTTCCGTGGTTGTCTTGTCGGATGGTTTTCTCATTGGCGAAGCGTTTCGAGGAAACTTATGATAAAAGTTTTGATGTGTTATACCTATCTTTCGAATATTTACCTGTTTTATATAAGTGTTAATAACATTTATAATGTTTTTTTCCTAAATATAAGCAATAAGATTTAGGTATTATCATGAATTAACAATTAGTTAAAATAACTTGTTGTATCCAATGCTTCAAGTATAAATAATAAATATAAATTAAATAATAATAATGGACAATTTCCATAGCATTATCTAGCCCCAAGCTAAGCAGAGCTTGTGTTATAGGTAGGCAGTAATACGTTGTTAATAAGTATCGACTATAGGTAGACAATACAGACAATATAACTTGGATGTCAGTAGGTACTCGTCTCCGAATCGTTCCCGCACAATACATAGCTTGGATAATGTTCTGTGAAATAACACAAGGGTGCCCAAACAAGGTTCTTGATTGCAGCTCAAAATATATTCAAACATTGGCGTAGTAAATTATACAAGCTTTGTTTATAATCAATGTAAGATATGCTATGTGATCCAGCTTTCTTGATATTCATATTGTTATAGTTTATGTATAGTGGGTTCTGAACGAAATAACTAGACCTGTGTTAGGGTCATCGATTAATTAAAAAGTGAAGATGAGGTACAAGTTTCTCGAAAATGGCAACCTCATATTGTGTAAAATTGTGTGCTCCCACCTCAGTCACCGTCGAACCGGCGGCACGGGCGGTCGTGATTCGCGTGAAATATTGTTGTCTCGGTCTCACTTCGGTCTTAGATATGTACGTCTTTCCGTGTTTGTTCTTCTTTGTATTGCACAGGACTGGAAATATAACTGTGAGCGTATGTGTTTGCGTGTAGTTGTAACATATGCCAATTTTTGAGTAAGCGCTGGGAGAACGTAGCCTATCTTCCCTTTTTATTAATTAATCAATGGTTAGGGTAGGTGAAGTGAGGGTTGACTCCCACGTCAAAAGATTTTCTATCAAAGAACTACTGTGGTTGTCTGAAAGACATTGCTCTCAGAGGTTCTTTATATTCTTCGCTATTTATACTTCCTCTTGTATAAGTATTTTTCACTGTACTGTACGAAAAACAATCAGCGGCTAAGTATAAAAAACAGCAAAAAACCATGTCTGATGTATGGGAACTTTATTCTGTTTTTTAGTATTTGTTGATTAGTGGCAACATTAATAAATGCATCATTTGAGAAAATTGCAACTGTCTAACTATTACGTTTCATGAGATACAGCCTGGTGACAAACGGACAATATTTGGCTCCCGTTTTACCCTTTGAGCACGGAACCCGAAAATGAGATCGCGTCAGCTATTTTCAAATCTATATTTCTGACAACACAGCACTCCACACCATAATAATATGGATCTAGCTTAAGACATGTCCGAGGTTACGAATTTACTAAAATAAACCTTCCTTTTAATCAACAACCAGTCCATTTAATCTAAAACAATTCCAGTTGCTATAACGACTGGAACATAACGCTGAGCACCGAAACTTGAAAGAGCATTATAGAGATACAAACAATTAGTTGAGAGCCATTAGCTTACGTTTTAATAACGCCCATTCTGCGCAAACGTCTCACATGTTTTATAGCCAACCTTGCGAAAGTTAAATAAGAACAGAAACTACTATAGAGTTTTAACGACTACCACAAAGGACGAGATTCTCTCGGTAATTATTATTCTTCACCTTTGACGACCTCTTTAAAGATAAAGATAAAAATCATTTATTTTACCCAAACACAAAAAAGTAGGTACACGTACAAATGGTACATACAATAATAAAACTAATAAGTACTTAGATATAAAAATTTCTTATACATTGGGTAAAAAGGGACCCTAGCTCAGCATTTTGCAGTATAAGGCAATTGCCCAATACTGCGCTGGTTTTCAGTTATTTATTTATTTAACACACAAAACACATTACAATGTTAGCTAAAATGAACATATCAAAAATATTGTTATAATCTAAGTTAGGGTCCCTATGAGTGACGAAAAAACATTACACAAAGATGACAACTACGAACTTAACATAGTAAAATTATTATTATATATAATAAAATTTAATAATACAATCAAAAAACATCATCTTTGGCGCGGTGGGAGAAGGTCCGCCAGCGACGCAGGAGGTTGCGGGTTCAAATTCCGCGTCTGACCAAATGTGAGTACGATCGGCAGATGTTTGTGTGTGTGTGTTGGATGTTTATAAAATTATAATAAAACATTTCTATGTATGTAGTGTATTGTTTCAAGTATACCAGATATCTAGTGCCCATAACACAAGCCCTGCTTTATTTTGGGGCTAAGATGTGTGATGTTCAACATGATTTATTTATTTTTATAATACGATTGGTTTAGTATAAATTCTTAGCCGGCCCACACAACTCTCCACACAGATTCTTATAGCAGCTAGAATCAACTCTTTCAGGCTGTCCTACTATACTATCATATCAACTCATGGAGACACGCTCATAGAGTTACAATCGCAACATTATTAAGGAGAAAGATAGAGTCAGAGTCAGAGTCAAATCGTTTATTTCTTAGACTTACAAAATAAGCACTTAGACAAGTAAATTTTTACTATATAAACTTGATAAATAGTAATTACTATCAAATAAGGTGCAATTGACTCTAATTCAAATTTTTTGTCCACTAGCGGGGAAAAAGTGAAAAAGAAACCACTAGCAAGTTTATCGCTTATCAACGAATACAATCTTTGCATATCAAAGTCGAACACAACTAATTTATGTTCTTACATACTATTGTTGGTGTGGAACTGGGTGACATCCGGCCAAGCATTAACATCATTAATGTAATCATCTATCTATGGAGTAAGAAGATACTAACACGATTCACTTGTCGAGGTTATTTCTTTGATTCAAACCAGCTGCTACATTACGTTTACGTTATATTGTAGACAAGCAACCCTACCCGGCTGAGATATTTTTTTTTATTGCACGTTTATTGAAAGAAACAATTCGATTGAACAACTTAAGAACTAAGTGACAAGTGGACAACCAGACAAGCGTGCAATGCTGATGTATTATACATTCAAACGTTCCTACTGAATCACTCTATCTATTAATAAAACCGCATTAAAATCCATTGCGTAGTTTTAAAGATCTAAGCATACATAGGGACAGACAGTTCCTATGTATGCTTCATCATCATCAGCCTATATTAGTCCACTGCTGGACATAGGCCTCCCCTGATGAGCGCCATAGCGCCCTGTCTTCAGCTTGACGCTTCCAGCATCTGCCTGCAGTCTTTCGCAGATCGTCATCCCACCTGGCCGGAGGGCGTCCTACTCTACGTTTGCCGAGTCGCGGTCTGTATGCTTAGCAGCAGATAATTATATATTACTCAATTAGGTTAGATAATTAGGTACCCACCTACTGAGTTGTTAGGAGAACGACAAAGTCAGAGGAAAGACCTAGTATTAATATTACTATATTTTACTATATGTATAAAATTTCTTGGTTTACTTTTTATAAATGCTATCGCTGGTGAGACTGCTAAGATTTAAGCATTTTTGCACATTTTCATTGAAAACTATCAAAATAGGCAATTTTGAAAAATATTAATAATCAATGATGTAGATCACGATCGCTGACTTTCGTGAGACGTTAGGAATAACTTAATAATTCGGGTTGCGTTTGAGTCGGGGGACAGTATCGCTCACGTCCGTAGGTGTTGACCCTCTGATACCCTACACGTGTCCTCTGGGTGGTGCTAAGAGCGATACCATCTGGTGGTAGGCCGCGGCCGTGGCTTGTCACCACCCTCCGGACTGGGCCAGTCCGTGAAGCAAGTCAGTTGTGTTTCGGAATGTGGTCCGGAGTAGCCATCTTCTAGACCTTCGTGATACATCGTCGGCCGCATCTTCGCTTTCCATCAGGTGAGAATTGTGAGATTGCGGTCAAACGAAGGACTATTTCTGATAAAAAAAAAGAGTATTCGAGCGTTAGTGTTTGGGAATAATCCTCACAATTGAATCTTTTTGATCAGTATCATATAATGACGGGGGCTATTCGAGAATTATGACAGGCGATAATTCAAATATCTGTGATTGCAGTTTATATTGTTTTTAAATTAAAATGAAGTCATCTTTCAGCTTTTTCTTTATTTTTTGTACAAAATATGTACAAAAAATAAAGAAAAAGCTGAAAGATGACTTCATTTTAGTATTATTAATATTGTACCTACATAGAAAATATTATTTTCTATGTAGGTACAATATTAAAAATACTTTCCCTATATGTTTCATAGCCGCGTAACGCAATGTATAATAGAAAAAATACGCTATACTTTCTTTCAAAGAGCTACTTACTAAGAGCAGGCAAAAAGTAAAACTCAACTTTTCTACTTGTCGCTAAAGGTTCAGAGCATCCGCGATAAACTATGGATGGTAGGGAAGCTACTAAAATATTCTAGTCTCGCCAGTTTCGGGGCCACACATTATCTGAATAGTTCTAGTTAAATGGTCCTTTCGGGAGCTTCTTGCTTATAAACAACGTTGTTTAGCAGTTTCCGCTTAGTGTATTGCAAGTTTTATGCCGTAACTTTACTTGAGTCGTGTGTCTGCTGCATAAAGTTTAGAATGCTGTGGAGATGGTTTCTACATGCTGAAACTAGTTCATAAATCTGTAGAATATGACGTCGTTCATTTAATATAAGCTTTATTGTAATAGAACTAAAGGCGTGGATGTAGCGAATTAACTACAGAACACGCTGAGCTACGCCATAGCAAGATGCGCTGTAGAAGCTACGCCGTCGTAGCAAGTAGAGTTGCAGATGCAAAGTCGTAGCAAGTAGCTCTGTGTAGAAGTTACGACGTAGCAAGTCACGCTGTAGAAGCTACGCCGTAGCAAGTTGCACTGTAGAAGCTACGACGTAGCTAGTCGCACTGTAGAAGCTACGACGTAGCAAGTCGCACTGTAGTAGCTACGACGTAGCAAGTCACGCTGTAGAAGCTACGCCGTAGCAAGTCGCACTGTAGAAGCTACGACGTAGCAAGTCGCACTGTAGAAGCTACGACGTAGCAAGTCACGCTGTAGAAGCTACGCCGTAGCAAGTTGCACTGTAGAAGCTACGACGTAGCAAGTCACGCTGTAGAAGCTACGCCGTAGCAAGTCGCACTGTAGAAGCTACGACGTAGCAAGTCACGCTGTAGAAGCTACGCCGTAGGACATAACTTTGAGGAATAACGAATTGAGAATGTCGCTTAAAATAATCGGAAGACGGATATTGTTACGGGGACTTTCAGAATGACCCTTAACCCATAGATCTATTCACCTATCTAAATCAGGATTATTTTACCCTCATCAACGTGTCGCATACGTTAGGATTTGCATATCTAATTGGAGTACGCATTTGGTTGCTACGGCCATCATAGGATTAACACAAATGATGTTGGGACTTCATTAACTGGAAGTAGGAAGACATGTTGCTAACGTTTTGATAGAATTCATTTCCTAAGTAAAAAAAATCTAAGCTTGATGAATCAATCATGTTGACTGTAAAATTAAATCAAAAATAGGCTTGGTAGTGCCCTTAATTGGCAACGGCACTGGTAGTGGGGCTGGTAGTGTTGTTGCTAATAAATGGAATAGATGGATGTTAGATTTCATCGACCTACAAATAAATTAAAAAAATAAACAATAATGATGAACAATCCACATAGTGTAGCATCATCTAGTGCCAAGTTTAGCTGAGCTTGTGTTATGGTGGGGTACTAGATTAAGCAAAGAGAATAAAAGATATATTTTTTCGTTTTAAGGCAAAATTAAGGATTGTTTTTAAGGAACAACTCAATTTTATTTCATTTGGCCTGAGATTCTAAAATCATGAGCTCATTAAAATCTCATATACAGCCGGTTTCTCGAACGCTAATCAAACCCCAAATCAGTTAACTAAAAAAATAAGCAAAAAAAAGTGCGTACGCACACATACATATATCACATATTACTTGATCATTGATTTGACAAGAGCTTGACCAAAGAAAAAGTCAGCTCAAGCTCAGTTAGCGTTCCAGAAACCCATTGTCATGTTTGACACGAGATTTGCTTCAATGATTTGACAGAATTGTCAACTAAACTAATCTCTGTTCAATAACAAGGTATGTTATCAACATTCAACCCAAATGACACTTGATAAGAGATTTGACCATTGATTGGTTAATTATGAAGATGATCTGCGTTCTAGAAACCGGCTGTTAAACTCTCAAATCAAAATCTATTGACCGAGCGAGTGTAGTGAGCAAATCTCTTTTGGATGAAAAGTCGTTTATCTTGTTTTCAAGGTTTTGTTGTCATTTTTATACTGAGATGTTCTGGATCACAATCCTGCCAAAATAATATGTTTATTTTTAAAATATCGGCATTTCTCTACATTCTGGGACATTTTTACATAATGACAATTTTTAATATCGTCACTTTTATTTCTCGGCATTAGCTTTCGATAATTTAATTTTATAAATTCGTATTTTTTATACCTAGTCATTCCTGATAGATCTAAGTCGTCAAAAGGGCATGACTGATAGACTGATATCATCACATGGTTTTCTAAAAGAGAAATATAGAAAATACCCAGAACACCCGATACAAATGTTTGCCGAATTCGGTCTCTCACGAGGACATGTAGGTATAACCCGCTGCCGGAGCGCCGATATAACTCATTTCCTCAACAACTTATATTGGTCCACTATGGACCCATACCTCCCCCTGATAAGCGCCTTATTGGCTTTTATCTAATGGGGGTAGTGCCCAAAATCCCCATGCTAAGCATGCAGGTTGAAGATCACAGTTCGGTGGTAGAATTGCTCTGTAGAGGCGCTGCCCTGGTGTATATTCCTTGGTCGCTTCATACGACACCCGTAGGAAGGGTTGGGGTGCATTGTATCACACGGCAAGGCTCCGAGCTGTGTCGAAACCAATTTCAGAAAGTCGTTACCAAACCTTAACCACATCTAAAACGCCGTCAATCAACAGCTTCTAACTGGGTTACCGAATTACGCAACCTTAATGCGTTACTTATTACGTAAGCTACTACTTACATAAAAGCTTCCTGTCATCGTAGCTGAAACCACACACACCTGTATGTATATGCAATTACGCGAGACCACAGCTTCCTGTTGAATTTGAGAACGCAAATGGATAAAATCCTTAGACTTCAATGAAAACTAAAGTTCGAGACGTGGGGATTGAGGGCGCTCGTGTGCCAATTGACAACTTTTGTTGCGTTGACAACACTGGTCTGCCATTGCAGTAAGACTAAGTGTAAATTCACCGTAACTCCACGATTACGATCACGGAAGAGATGGGGTTGTGCAAATTCTAAGCCAGCACCACACAGCTTACTATCGTTAATAATATAATAGTTATGTTTAAGTTCAATCTTGGATTGAACTTAAACTTAACGATCGAACTTAACTCGACTCTCAGATGAGGAGGTTCGTACCATCGAACAAAAACTTAGACTTTATTAGTATTATTTATATTATTGTTTATAATATTATTTTTTCCCAAAACGAACTTTTTTAGCGAAAACTCTGTAGATTAAAATACTATGTGAATAGATTTACTTTGCAATCTTACGCCACCTACTTACAAAACAAGTATATGGTACGTTCCAATCCGTAGAAAGCTATCTAGTCATACGTAAATTCACAATAAAAAAAGAGCTCTATGAGTCATTCTCATGGAAAAGCATCGAGTAATATAAAACATGCATTGTATCAACAAAGCTCTATATTTTATACCGTCGGGAGCGAAGGAAAATACGATTTCTGTGAGATATCCAATTTGAAATAACTCCTTGTTATCATTGTTATCATCAGTTATTTCTAACTTATTTTGCAAAAACCAAAACGGTTTAATTTGTTTTATTTAATGTAATCACAACCTGTTTTCTGTTATTGTTGCTAGTTTTGGTTATCTTTCCTTCCAAATAGTTTTTCAACGTGGCAATGCTACCAGCAATTTGGGTACTCTCTACCTTCTGTAGACGGCTTTGTGAAATTTTGTGAAATAGTTATTAGTGTAAATATAAGTTTAAGTGTATAGTTATAAGTGTAATATACGGACCCGAAACTGAGTGCAGTTTTACTTCTGGTTTATCATCTCAATAGTTTCTAATTTTGTGAATATTATATTTTTTTTGTAATGTATTAATATCTAGAATCGTTTAAAGAAAATAAACATGCATATTGTTTTATTCTGATATTATTGTTCATATCTAATAAAAAAAAAATTGGTAATTAAATTGTGATATAAGTCTAATTCAATTGTGTTCTGGCGCGTCAGAGGGCCTAGCCAACCAACATTCGCTATGAAGCGATTCGAAAAGAATAAAAAAATTAAAGATAAAGATTCGAAACAGATCACATGACATATTTAAGGCATAATGCCATACATTTTTGGAGTTTTTAATTATCGCTTTCGTTAACGATTGTCTAGGCCCTCTGAAGTATTTCTGACCTCTACGTCACTTGTTGGTTAGACTATTCCCCTAATGTGCTAAGAAAAAAATTGGGATATATTTTTATAATATTTTTACTGCAATTATCAATTCCACTAGCAAAGGGTGGAAAATTTACAAACCAATTTTTTTCCAACCCAGAACAGAAGCCTTTTAAAGAAAATATTTATAAAAATAAAAGCGTTCTAATTGAATAACAAATAAGTTCACGTTCTGACTTAAGTCCTAGGCTAGGAGAAACACAAAACTTTTTATTGAAATAAAATCTTAGAAACCTTATTCACTGGTGTATGGTGCATGGTTAAAAGATCAAAGTTAAAGTATACAAAGAAAATACAGGTCAGGTTTTGAAGGTATATATTTGAGCGTCATCACAGTCTTCAACAGAGCTTATGTTGAAAGTGTTAAGGCGCATACCCGAGCGAATGAGACACCGCCACCTTTTTTTATCATATTATTACATTTAACACAGGAAAATTTAAAAAGCCATGGTACAATTTGTGATACCTAATTATAAGATTTTTTTAAACAGTTTTTTACTTCTATAATTATTTATTTTATTTTGTATAGTTTAGGCAGGGTTGCGAAAATAGAGTTTAGTGGCCATAAAGGGTAACTTCGTATCTCGCCTAAGCTTTACAAAATAAAACGATTACAGAGGCATTAAAAGATATCTTATAATAGGTATCACAATCTGTACGGTAAATTTCTGAAATTTCCATTGCTAAAAAGGGCTAAACGTAATAATAAGATAAAATAAGTGGCGGCGCAACTTTGACTCGGGTATGCGCCTTAAACTACACAATATTGTCTGCGGTCAAAGGGTGGTGAAACAACGGAGTTTTACTACCCTCTCGCTACTTGACCTACAAATGGCACTCTCGACGCTGCGAGAAGTGGGATGATATTACGCTGTGTTTCCACCGATTTTACGGTTGCTAACTGACAATCAGGGAAAGAGTCAGAGTCAGAGTCAAATCGTTTTTTACTATGTAAACAGCTTGATAAATAGTAATTACTATCAAATAAGAAATAAGGTGCAATTGACTCTAATTCACTTAAATTTTTTGTCCACTAGCGGAACAAGTTAAAAAGAAACCAATTTGTTGCCGCTATAACAATAAATAAAATAAAAAACATTAAATAAATTTAATAGGCACTCATACAACAGACATGACTTTTTGCCGTTTTTAAATTTATAGGTAATTGTTTTATAGATAATCGTTTTTATCGATTCTCGCACTTGGTCTGTTTACCTTTTTTATTCTACTTAGACTAAACTTTCAATAAATATAGTTATACATATGTATACCCCCTTGATTCATAATCTGTCTTCTTCTATTGACTATTGAAGTCAGAAATCCCGTGTAAACACTGCAAACCATTATGAATAAGGGGTTAAGTATTTCATTGAGTCTTTAATTACACATGTAAGTGTAATTGGCACGCATATTCTAGTAATTTTTTGTCTGCTGTTTTTTATAATGTCTGTGGATCTACATGGGTTTTCTAAGGAGGTTGGTTCATTAATCGACCAAAGAGTCCAATGGGTATAAACTGTCTGTTCCATAGAGTTTTTTATTTTTTTTAATTTGTAGCTTTGGACAAATTAGGCTTAAACCATAATGGCCATACTGACTCGTCTTTCGTTAAACAATTTTCATATCTGTGTTTAACCAACTGATTACAAATTCACCATTTTCTTGAGTCGATTCCTGTTCCATAGAGATATTATGAACTATATTATCACTATGGTCTATTCATACAATCAAATAGCGCCGCAAAGCCAGTCAATGCGTTTTCAAAGGAGGTTGGTTCTTGGATCCGTCATAGAGTCCAACGTGTGTGTACCTACTAAACAATCTCGAGAGGCTGAATGGCCTGAATGGATAGCGATATCTTGCTTTGCTACGATTGCAATTTGGTGGTTCGATTGATGGCTTACTTGCTTGAATGGAGTGAGTGATTACAAAACCATAGAGTCTATTCAAAAAGAGAACAGTTCTGGGAATGGAGCGCTCGCGTGCCAATTGAGAATTTTTATTGGGTTGACACGAGGGTTGACAACACTGCTCTGTCATTGCAGTACGACTAACAGTGTAGTTCACCATAACTCCTCTTTTTGAACAGACTCTTTCAATTTTTAGCAACTAGGAACACGGGGGTTGATAGATCATAGAGTTTATATAGTATACAAACTCGATGCGATAGACTGACCGAAAAAAAATCAGCAGGGGTTACGATACACACGGAAAAAGAATCGGGGTGGTACAAATTCAAAGCCAGCACCACACAGCTATAAACATACTCTTAATTAATTCATTAATTAGTCACGTTCTTCTGTAATCGGGTTTCCCTAACACAAGCTTTATTTATTTGATATTTTTATAACAAGAATGATTTTTTCAGAAATAATAGGTGTCCCTTTTTTCTACCAATTATCCTGTATGAGGTGCTTTCCTATTATAAATTGTAGGATAAAGTTTCAGGGACCGTGGAATTATTCACTTTTAAAAGAATGGTCTCATTTTTCAGTCTAATGATCTGACATCAGATATTTTGTAATAATGGTTAATGGTAGGTAGACCTTCATACTTAAGCGAAAAATTGTTTTTTTTTTGCTAAAATATAAATATGAGCATATCACCAAGGTATTTCTATCCCAAAGTTAATAGGTAATTAGAGCGTCAGTTATTCCGTGTTAGATCTTAAAACTACATATGAGCAACTGAGGTAAATAATTATTCTGGAATTAAAAATAGGCTACTTTTAACCCATGAATCAGTTCCTGTGGGATAGAAATGTGAAAAGCCGCGGGGAACACCTAGTTTTCTTATAAAATAAGATAACGCAATCTTTGTAGTAAACAATACAGAGCAGCCATCCATAGTCAATATATTTATGAAAAAAATTGTATACTCATAAAAATATCAGTAGTTTCCCAAAAAATAGCGATATACATAATTTAAATTATGTAATATTTAAATACTACAAAAATGTACCACTTTATTTCCGTATCAGTGTTATTTTTTGTATTATTATTTTACATTTTCCAAGCGTCAATTTATTGTATTTATGGAAATAAATAATTTTGAAGTTTGAGTGTGTTACAGCGTGCTAAGTACCAATTCTCTCATTAACACTGGGATAAGCTAATTACATTTAAAACTTTTACTTAAAGTACTTTTAAAGTGTGAAAAGTAGAGCTATTCTCCCCGTGTACAAGGCTGTCTTCATTTTTGCCGTGATTAAAATCCTTCCGCACTCAGGATTCTAGCAACTCCTTCGCTTGGCTCGTGAGATTTTTTAGAATAAATCCCTCTCGCACTCAGGATTCTAGAAACTACCGTCGCTTTGCTCTTGAGTTTTTAACCGACTTCCAAAAAAGTAGGAGGTTCTCAATTCGTCTGTTTTTTTATTTTTGTTACCTAAGAACTTTTGACTGGGTGGTCCGATTTTCATGATTCTGTTTTTATATAAAAGCTTTAATTTCGTTTAGTTCTGACAATGGGATCCATGAAAATTCATGAAAAAACTATAAAATTGAATTCGTTTTATAGTTTTGTAAACAAAATTAGTTATTCTAGAACCCTGAGTTGCGACCGGGATTCAATGACGCCCGTGACGTAAAAACGACCCATAGCAGTGTGCTTTGAGCCCTCGGTGCATAATCTACTGTTAACGTTAAGCGGAAAACCTAAGTTGGATTGATGACAATAATAAACTAAGCTCAGCAACATAAAGCGGCGGCGCTCTGACGCTGTATGGCGACCCATACTGCGTCCTAAGCACCATCTCTCTCATTAACACTGGGATAAGCTAATTACATTTTACGACGCATTTTCCGCGCCCCTTGTCATTTCATAAAAACACGAAAAAGGTTACAATTTTTTATCATAATTTCGTTTAATTCTCGACAAAATTCTCAGCTTCTGGAGGAAGGGGCATAAAAATATTATGCTTTAAATTTTATTCTTATAAGAGTCGTTTTATAGAGATAAGCGTAGACCCAGGGCATACAGAGCTTACAGAAAATTTGAGAAATGTTGTAGAACTGATAAACTTGTTGCTTTACCTTTTCGAAAATCTAGGTACATATCTTTTAAAACGGGCTTCGTTTTAGCCCTTGCATCGGTCACCATTTTGTTTTTTTCAAAGTCGCCGAGCATTATAAAAAAAAAAAATTGGATAGAGGACACTATAAAAAATATGTCTTAAAATAATGTCCTAAAGCGTCAGGTTTCTGAGATATTCCAAATGAAAACCAATCAGGACGGACAAGCAACATTACCCGTAATTCCAAGCTTAGCAGTAGGTACTTGGGATACATTACATAGATATATTTAATTAAATTTTATGTACTGTTAGTAATCATTTATTTCAAAAGAAAACTACAAACATATAAAAAAAAAATTAAGTAGTTTTACAACACAAGCAATTGAACTAACTGCATACTATTGCAAACAATCTACATTATTATGTAGATTATAGTCTGCATTTAGATATATTATCATCATCATCATCATCATCGGCCTATATTAGTTCACAGCTGGATATAGGCCTCCCTTAATAAGTGCCATAGCGCCTTGTCTTCAAAGAATAAATAATATATATTATCCTATTTATGTATATTTGATAACACCCCAAAATAGTACCTACCATCCAAATATGTAGTAAGTACCACCGAATAGGTTTAGTTGTCTTCTTCAGAAATCTTTATTCCGTTTCATCTGCTCTCAACCTTACTATAGGGACCAGCCCAAACATTTACCAAGGATTTATTTTAAATACCGCGGGCCTCGAGATATTTGTAGCAGAGCACTTAACTTGTTCAAATATGGTGTATGTGAGGTTGCATACCAATGAAAAAGGAAGAGCATTATCTCAAAATGGATGGGCATGGGCGAATCTTCTTTACATGTTACGAGAAGGTAAATAGATTTACTGAATCCTTAGTACCAGTTGAGCATTAGTATAGTTCAGTATATTTTCGTTTTGTCTCACTAATATTATAAATGCGAATATTTGTATGTATGGATCTTTCAGAAACAAAAACTATAGAACGATGGGGCTGAAATTTTAGAAACTGGTAATTCTAATCCTGGAATCAAACATAAGCTGATTTGTATACCATAAATCAGTTGGGATGGGAAAGGAAACAGCGGGCAGAAACAGAACGATGGGGCTGAAATTTTAGAAACCGGTAATTCTAATCCTGGAATCAAACACAAATGCTGATTTGTATCCCATAAATTAGTTTGATGGGAAAGAAAACACCGAACAGAGACTAAAACTATAGAACGATGGGGCTGAAATTTTAGGAACCAGTAATTCTAGCAGTGTGCTAAGTTAGCAGACCGTTATGAATAAGGGGGTTAGTCTACACTAAAAATGAAACTTATCTTAAATCTTATAAAAAGTTAAAAAGTAGATATTTATTCTGTGTCACAAAATTACAAGAACATAAATTTGGACATATAAAACATATGAATACATAATGAACATATAAATTTATAAAAGTGACATCAATATGGGTCGTCGCTTAGCAGGGGCCTGATTCCACTATTTTTTAAACAAAATGCTATTATGGCGCCATACGATTAAGATAGAGATTTAGTCGTAAATGTATTTGGTATTCTATTACCATAAGATTATAATCTCTATGACTTATAATAGCGTGTCAATAATGTGGTGGGGCATATAATCATAATCGTAATAGATATGGCATAAACAAAAAAAGATCGTGTTAGTAGAATACCAAAAGGTGTCAATGTCGGCGATTGTTACGATAATGAAGCGATAATATTGTCATAGTGAGGCGATTGTGTTAGTGGCCGTAACGATGGCGCTACTGTGCTGGTTTTATGCGACACCTAAAGAGTGCAGCAATAGTAGCAGTATAATAGTAAAGAAAGACGGAGAAGACATACAATACGATACAATACAATACATATTAGTTGTTTCATAAATAAATGTAGTTTTTTGATCATGTTTGTTCTCATATAGCTAAATAATTAAAAGGAACCTAGCAGCTACAGTTAGTACTTTGGTATGAGAGGTACCGCAACTTTGTTTTTATTATAATTTTTATATATACGTTATTTTTAAATCAAACTTTTAAATTACTAAACCAATTGTAAATATGTGTGTGTCTTATGTGACAAATACATTATTTGCTTGCTTACTTACTTACTTACATACAAAAAAAAATATTTACAAGACTTTTAAGTATTCCAAGAATTAAAAGTATTCCTACACTAATACTTACAATGAATGTCGGCGGAGTTTGAGCAAATAAAGACATTTAAGATACTCTACTGTGCGTATGTCAGGAGCCATCTCGAGTACGTTTCACAAGTGTGGAACCCTAGCTATAATGTTTACATAGATCGGATTGAAGGCATCCAAAAACGTTTTTTCCGATACTTTCAATATCGAAGTAGAACTTATATACCTAACTACTTATCACGCTGTAGGAAGTTTCACATTCTTCCACTGGCAGAGAGAAGACGTGTAGCGGACGTTCTGTATCTTCTCTGCATTGCGAGTGGCAGGGTCGACTGTTGCGAACTGCTTGGTCTCATAGGCCTGAGAACTACTCCAGCATCTCTTAGAAACCAGAAACTTTTATATATTCCATCATGTAATTCACGATATAGACAGAACTCATATATTCTACGTGCGAGCAGATACTTCAATGCAATATCAAAAGAAGTTGATTTGTTTAACACCTCTCCCAGTAGCTTCAAACGTATCTGTGGCAATCACTTCTTTATCTCATAATAATATACTTACCTACCTACTTTGTTTGTCCACCTCTTACTCTTTCAACATTCTTAGAAACTATCTGTGAAAACTTCTAATTGGCCTTCCTTTTATATATATACTTAAGCATTGTTCGTGTTCAGTCGTAAGTTTTCCTAAAATTTATAAATAAATAAATAAATAAATAAATAAGACCTTTATAACCATACATTCCTTTGCTGCCTGCTAGAATCATCCTTCTTCAATGCGTAAGCCGTTTTTGAGTATGACTGCCAAATACTTTGACCAATGACCAAAGTAAAACAAATAAAGAGATACCTATATCCGCCAGAGTAGCATCATAGATTTGGACAGTCAATGCCCGAGCGGTATTGAAATTGATTGACGTATATTCACAGGAAAAATATTTCCCAGGAAAAACGATATTGTTGACCTGTTTTTACCTATATTCGAATCCTATATAGAAACTAGGTAATTTTGACTCATAAATTTTTAAAAGAACAAAAACGAATGACAAGACAAGCCAACAACCTTATTCCTAGAACAACAATTACGAGTAAAACATCTGGGAAAAAAACAACTGTTTACGAGGGAGCGCAAAATTGTATGATAAAATACCGAGAGACATCAGGCCATCAGTTTGAAAACTTCACTTCCTCCTACTGAAAACGAATAACAGTTTCTCCAAGCAAGTGAAATGACTAATATACCTAATAATCCTCTATCCATATCCTCATCGCTCCAGAAAGTCCAATATACGAGTAGGTACTACGCATAAAAAGGGGTATAAAGAAATAAACAAAGCTCTTTACGACATAAATAAGGAAATAGAAACTGGGATAGTACTCAAATGATACAGTAGTCATAAAAACTCTTGCTATAATTCAATACGAATATCTAAGGGCGATTGCCACTGAGTACGGTCAAGTAGAAGGGAAGCTCTGTTCTGAGTAAAGGGCTTGGGGTTTTAATCAACTACCTACTGAGTAACGGACTGAAGCGGGAAATGTGGATAGAATTTTTGTAATTGGTCCTAATTAAATTCCAGTTTCCCCCTTATTTCAAGGGAAAAACTGGAATAAACCAATTAACTTCGAGAGCATATTCCTTTCCCCTCATAATCCTTTATAAAAAAGATAAATACAAAACGAAATAAGAAGTAAAAAAATTCATTTTATTGTTAACTAATATTGTAATAAAATATTTGCGGATAAAATACATGTCAAACACCATTATCTAGCCTTAAGTTAAGGCGCATACCCGAGCCAATCTGACATCAATACCTATTTTAACATATTTTTACGTTTATCATAGGAATTTTTAAAAATCCTACGTTCAGTTTGTGGTATCTATTATAAGCTATTTTTTAATACATCTTTTATAATTTTATCTCATATAGTTTAGGAGGAGATGCAAAAATAGAGTTTGGTGGCCAAAAAACGCAACTTCGTATCTCTTCTTAAGCTTTACAAAATGAAACTATTACAGAGGCATTAATAAATAGCTTATTATAGATACCACAAACTGAACGTAGGATTTTTAAAAATTCCTGCGTTCAACGTAATAATAAGATATAATAGTTGGGGGCGCCACTTTCGCTGGTGTATGGGCCTTAAGTAGAACTTGTGTTTTGGGCACTTGGTAACAGATACCTATAAACTTAATACAATACTTATTCTAGATACCTATGGTCCCGACGGAAATCGAACCTGCGTCGCAAACTTTCTTTACAGAGGTCGTGAGAGTGATGAACTTGGTATAGAACATGTGCGTGTTATGTTGAAAAACCAGAAATGTATTGTAAAAGAGTTCCCAATGGGTAAAACGAGATGACTCATTTTGGCGAAACGACACTACACCCTTTTTTTGCAGCAGTGCAGTATCTAGTGGGACCGATTTCTAAAGTATCAAACAGTAAACTATAAATCAACAATGTTTGCAACTTTGCAAGTCAATAGAGTCAAAACACTAGCTCTATAAATAAAAGCCTTTCAGTCGCCTCCCATGCATCTCCACTCACTGAAATAATAACCAGCTAAGGTTGAACTTCTACTATAATACTTACTAGATCTTTCTAATGGACTCTGAGAAAGGCTGAGCAAACACGAGGGTCTGGCTTAAGTGGCGGGAGGTTGACATCGGGGCACTTAACGGTGTGGAAAAATCAACGAGTCGAGGAGACTCTACTTGTGATAGCGTTTAATCATGCTATACTTTAGTGGAGGAGTATTATCTGCTGGAGGAAAGAAATAAGGCTTGTCAGATAATTATTTAACCTAATTTTTGCTTCTAACATAAAATGTAATGGGATTTGAAGATTTGGGCCCTATCATGGGTCACCATTCTGTTTTTTTTTTCACCGCGCACTATAAAAAATATCTATTGGAGAAATATCTGATGGAACACATCATGACAAATTAAGAGATCCTAAATGATGTCAGTGTTTCCGAGATATTCACAGATGAAAATAAATATATTTTTTCTTCATATGTGAATATGTAGCTGAGTGGTGCTGGCTTAGAATTTGCACCACCCCACCCCATCTCTTCCCGTGGGTGTCGTAAGAGGCGATTAAGGGATATTTACCGGGGGGTGGGCAGCAGCGCCCCCTGCAAAACAATTCTACCACCAAACTGCGATCCCCAACCCGCATGCCCAGCGTGGGGATTATGGGCATTACACAACAACAAAAAACACACCCCTTTGCATAAATACAATTACTACTGAGCCTAGCCGTGGCCTAGCCTTTATCGAAGAATTATTTTCTACAGGGTTGACGAAGTTGTGAAATAAAATGTAATTAACATTATTATTATTCAACTGATTAATTGATAATTTTAATTAATTCAATCTTTTAATTTATTATTTTAAATCGAAATGAGACACACCTCGGTACCTACCATGTTTATACTTTAGTATATTTTAAGGTATACTTTTAATATTTGACATGTAATGTATATTTTAGCAATAAATGAACCATTAAACCATTGTAATTACCTCATTTATGTTTTTTTAAACAGCTTTTTGCGTATAATTAGTTACCGTTTTCCGGACAAAGCACTAAGGACTATAACCGGCGTAGCTACTATAGGCCCATATTATGAAAGCTTGCTCAGTCTTCAATCTCTGCTTGAGTAACGCTTTTCTATAGCATAAACGTCACAAGCATGGCTCGATGACTGAGCAAGCTTTCATAATACGGGCCATAGTATTTTGAGGAATGTTCACCACCAGTCTCAAATTAAAAAGTGGACATTACACTTTAACATTATATTCAAACTTTTGGTTTGAGATGCAGACCTAAGCCTATATCTTCACCTCAGTTATACTTGTGCAGATTTACATAAGCACCTGTCACTACCATGTAACGTGAGCTGGAGGATCACGCAGGCAGCACTCGGCCGCCGGTTGACTGGGAATTCGAGGAGTCAACATACTTAACCGTGTATAGCTAGCTCCTATTGTAGGCTATAGGAGCTATATCGTATCCATTTTGAATGGAGCATAAACGTAAACAAACCGCCCATACTTAACCTAAAATTCACTTTGGTGGCGCGTCCTTTTATACGTAATTTACATTACTCGTCGATTTTAGATCCCTTCAATAAAAATTGCTTACTGTATATCTGAAACTCGACGCCAAGCAAGTGAGATTTTGTTATTTGTGTCGTACTTTGTTTACTAACATGCTTTATTCAAAATGGATAAACCATAGCTATACACGGTTATTCGTAATGCACTGCGTGAACTGTTGGTTCTGCTCAACATTACAAACGTTTGTGAAGACGCCAGGTAATGCTTATTTAAAAAACACTGTGGTTCATAAACAAAACACCTGTACTGTATCTAGATACAAATATGTATTATAAAAACCGTTTTGTCACATTCACTGTAGGTCAGAGCCGTTTTTAAGTTGATAATTTTGACTGAAGTGTCTATAACGAACAACGTGTATTGAATCGGGACGTGTACCAATTCAAACTATACCAATAATACACTAGGATTAAAATTGGTAATCACACTCATAAAGTGGCGAAAGTTTGGATAAGATGTATGGATGGATGGATGGATGGATGGATCGATATTTATTACCTCTTCACGCCAAAACTACTGAACGGATCTGGCTGAAATTTTGCATACAGATAATTCTGATCCTGGACTGAAACATAGGTTACTCTTTATCCCATAAATCAGTTCCCGTGGGAAAGAAATCATCTTCAAACGTTCCCTTAAGAACAACGCGTGCGAAGCCGCGGGGCGCAGCTAGTACTAAACTTGCGTACCTACATATTTAACCATAATTCTTAATTATACATGTTGTCTCACTGTTTTACTTACCTCTAGACTTGATTAACTCTAGACAAGTAGGTACTGGTCACCTTAGTACCTACATAATATTACCAAAAACAACCTCGGTCCGCCTTCCACTTGTTGATACGCCCAACACATTGTGACACTGTGATGACAACAATATTGAGTAATCAGTACAGGATAATAAACAGTTATTGTATTCATTGATTAATTAAAAAGGGAAGATAGGTTACGTTCTCCCAGCGCTTACTCAAAATATGGCATGTGTTACAACTACACCCAAACACATACGCTCAAAGTTATATTTCCAGTCCTGCGCAATACAAAGAAGTACCAAGACGGAAAGACGTAACTAAGGCCGAAGTGAGACCGATCCAACAAAATTTCACGCGAATCACGACCTTCCGTGCCGCCGGTCCGACGGTGATAGAGGTGGGAGCACACAATTTTACACAATATGAGGTTGCCATTTTCGAGAAACTAGTACCTCATCTTCCCTTTCTAATTAATCAATGACGTGAACTGATGGTTCTGCTCAACATTACAAACGTTTGTGAAGATGCCAGGTAATGCTTATAATTTAAAAAACACACGTCTTTCAAAAACAAATCACCTGTATCTATACCGTGTCCATTTTGAATGAGGTATAAAGGTATACAAACCGCCCATACTTAACCTAAAATTCACTTTGTTGGCGCGTCCTTTTATACGTAATTTACATTACATGTCGATTTTAGATCCTCCCTTCAATAAAAATTGCTTACAATTATATCTGAAACTCGACGCCAAGCAAGTGAGTTTTTGTTATTTGTATCGTGGTTTATTTACTAACATGCTCCATGCTGGATAGATAAACCATAGATACAAATATATATATATATTGCTAAAAACCGTTCTCTCACATTCACTGTAGGTAAGAGCCGTTTTAAGTTGATAATTTTGACTGAAGTGTCTCTAACGAACAACGATTATTGAAGCAGGACGGTTACCTACTTCAATTCAAACTATACCAATAATAAACTAGGAATGGATTGTATTGAGATATTTTTAGTAGGTACAGCAGCTGGTGCAGATTCATTTACACATGCACCTGTCACCGCCAACGCACGTGAGCTGGAGGATCACGCTGTCAGCACTCGGCCGCCGGCTGACAGAGACTTGAGGATTCATCGTACTTCCTCGTAAACAAGCCTAGGCATAAATATTTATACCTACCATAGGTGCCATAGGTACGCCATGCGGCTTCACCCGCGTGGATTTCAGAAATTTATTTCCCACATCCTAGCTGTAGTTTTGTCAAACTAAAAATCGGTGATTTATCAATAGTTTACTAGCTGCGCCTCGCGGCTTTGCACGTCTATTCCACGGGAACTGATTTATGGGATAAATAGCCTTTTATTCCAGGCTTAGAACTACGTGTATGCAAAATTTCAGCGCGATCCGTCCAGTAGTTTTTGCGTGAAAGAACAACAAACATACCTACATACAGACATGTTTACAAACTTTTGCCTTTTTATTATAAGTAGGATTTATACCGAGTTTTTAAGTATGATGTGAGTAGTAGAATAAAACCAAGGAATAATTATTTCCATATAATTGTAACCCCTTCATAGATTATTTTTGCCTATGTGTCATTCTTAAACTTAAACTATCTACACACTAAAATTCATCTTAATCCGGTTTGTTGGTACGAAGATACGTGGTAACAAACGTTCACGCAAACTTGCACATTTATTAAATTATAAGCAGGATAACATCTTCTTAAAAGCCACCTTGAACAAGTACAAAAATCAGCACATTTTTTTTCGGTTATACCGTTAAGTAGTAGGTCTTTTTCACAAGCACATGGTTGCCGTATAAACAATTTGGCATCATACCAACATAACTACTTGTGCCAAAATCTCAGCAAACTTAACTACACAGAGCATGTAGCATGTGAACACAGCGGCAGAATTCTTGGAAAATGGTCTTTAGAGATTATCCATATTTGATAGAGTACACAGAGATTTTCAAGAAAAAAGTTCACTTACAATTCGCAAGAAAATTAACAGCCGATCAACTACGACTAAATCTAAAAATCTACGTGAAAAGGCGTGTCTTTTTCGAAAACAGGGTTTATTAGAGTTCAAGACAAAACACGACTTGAACTGTATTAGTACTCTGGTGGTCCTTGATAGGTATCTCCGAAAGATTATGCCTCAAGATGATAAAATTCTATGGAATTTTTCAATACTAATCAGTAAATTGTGGAATAATTTCACTGTTCGTTGTCATCCATGATGGAATGGTCTTGTATTATCGTGCTTTTGTAAACTTTCCTACGACAAACAGGCGCGTCTATTAAAGACAGTGGGACCTTGTAATTCTATAAATAATTCTGGAAAAGTTCTGGTCAATGCAAAACAAATAGAGGACATTATTGAATGCAATAGCGGCTACACATCATGTCATATCGATCTCGCGACGACGTGACATGATTTTGCGTCAATAATCTCATTGCGTCAATAATAATAATGTCCTCCTAACCGATTTTCGGCTACGGCGCCCAGTCTCAACGAAGACTAGCCAGGTGCACAGGAAATATTAAAGTGCACAAGTGTGCACGCAAATACAAATGCACTCTCTATTCTCCCTCACTCTCAATATCCGATGGACCGGCAGACTGACACGACCGGGGAGAGGTTCGGTACAGGACCAACAACTTAACGTCCTTTCCGAGGCACGGGGTGTTACACCGTCAACTTTCTGACTCCGGGCTGCAACTGTGAATTTTCATGCTAGAAAAAGAAACAATAACAATTATTGGCTCGATTCGGGATTTGAACCCTGGACCACATAATCAGCGGCAGAACATGCTGACCGCTAGACCAAAGAGGCAGTCAATAATCTACCTACCATTAGGTTGGCTAGGTAGGCAATTAATTCGAGCCTGCCTTAGATTACCTAACTCTTTCTGCTAAAACTGAAACCAGTCTTTTACCCGGACACCAATTAAGCAATCCACTCAGATGGTGTGATTCTAATTTTACTATGAAGTCGAGTAATAACATAAACAACTCTTTACGTCACAGTATCTTGAACCACCAGAAACAATTCGTCTGCTTTTTCTGCTTTGGAATCAAAACAAGTATGAACAGAAAATAGCACAAATCGATAAAAATCCTGATTATATTTTGAAGATAACCATTGACACAAAGGTCCAACGCGTCAATCTTTAGCCTTTAAGCTGCCATCGGTGACGTATATATCTGCAAGACTGGGTAGCTTGTAATTTAAAAAAAATGCTGGACAATCCAGACAACCCCAAAGAAAGCAGAACTTTTTTTTATGAGTACTCGCTAACTGGATAGATATTTAGAAGTCAAATAAAGTTTTTATTTGGTATCGATTTGAATTATGATTTCTAGTACCTACCGGCTACCGCCCTTTAATTGCAAGTAGAACAACTGAAATACATTGCAAAGACAAAACATAAGACATAGGTTAGTACAATAAGCGGCATTAACGAAGCGATCTCTACTATTTCTTAGTTTTGGAGCCAAAACAATGGATAGATTTCCGCAAAGTACAATTTATACGTTTTTATAGATCAGTGTCTATAATACTGGCTGAAGTTACGAGGAAAGTTTAAAAATATAACAATATAAAGAAATTCATATGTGAAAAATATGGTCTACCTACTTGTTAGTATTTTTAAAAAGCTTTTCAATTAAAATTTGCTTACCTTGTTAACTTCTGTTAAAATTTTAAGGAACCGGTACTTTACACCGGATCACCAACTATTAAAGTCAAATTGACGTCACGAATGGCAGGCTTAGACCACAATAAAGCTGGAGAATAAATTATTGCGACAGAATTATAGATGAGACGCAGATACAGGTCAGATCATTGACGTTAAATCGGTGATAAGTATTATAGGTATCTAAAGGCAGAATGCTACAAAACAATAGCAGCGTTTACGAAAGAAACAGATGATTTTGAATCAGAAAGATGCAATAATAAGGTAAATATAAACCAAAATAAAATAGATTACCTATACCTAGAGTAATAATGATCCTATAACAATAATCTTTGCTATACTTATAAAAAGTGGACTCTTTTTATAAGTATAGCAAAGATTATTGTTAATATGATGGATATGACTCAATTTTGTATAAGTTTATAATCTGCAAATTAGAAATGTGTGGCTCGAAGACTGTTTAAGCTTTCAGGTGTTTTTGATAAGCACAATAAATTGATTATTTTAAACTAAACTATTGCTATATAGTTTAAATCTCTATTGTATAAATACATCAAGTAGTTTGTATTAAAGTTAAGTAAATAGGTTATCTGTACAAATGGGAAGGCCATTTATGTAGCACAGCACAGATAGGATAATCGTGGATAACGTATTGGTCGACAAAGTCCTGAAGACTTATCAAAATTTAACACTAGCTGCGCCCCGCGGCTTCGCACGCCTATCCCATGGGAACTGGTTTATGTAATAAGCCTATTTATTATCCTAGAACTACCTGTATGCAAAATTGCAGCCCGATCCGCTCAGTAGTTTTTTCGTGAAAGAGCAACAAAAATTTTTACAAACTTAGTAGGATAGTAGGATTCGACTCAATTCTCGAATTTACTTGTGACCTATCAATGTTGATCTACTTGTTTCTGATACTTAAGGTACGGTTCTGGTACGGATTTCAAATCGAGTATGAGGTGAAGAGTCATTAGTATCGGTATTCTGTAAACAGGGTCTCTCTCTAAATTCTTAAATTTGGCTTTGGTAGTATGTACCTACCGAGTGGATTTCATTCAATAGTTGTTAGAGAAGCTTTATGTGAAACTAAACTTAAAAACGTCTCTGCCTTGAATTAGCAGGTGTGTTGATTCAATGGATTGGAGAAACGTGTTTTTTTATACTGTATCACGTAATTTACAAGAAAAAATAAGAGTTAAGACCTGGTATCTTCACGAATCAGTTCAAATTCGCTTAGCGAGCTTTAAAAAGAACTATGCTTGGAGTCTCTCCGAAGGACAAGATTAGAAATGAATACATCCGATATAGAACGAAAGTTATCGAAATATCTAAAAGAATTAGGAAACTGAAGTGAAGTGGCAGTGGGCGAGCCATATCTCGCAAAGAACCGTCAACCGTTAGGGTAAACGTGACTTTGAGTGGAGACCGTGACATGGCAAACGTAGTGTACGTAAAACTCCCTCCGGTCAGGTATAATGACGATCTGCGTAATCTGATCTGCTGGCATATACTGGATGCAACAAGCGGCCTATGTCCTGCAGTAAACTAACATAGGCTTATGATGATGATGTTGATCATCACGAACACAACCTGTAGTTCTTTCAGTGTCAGTGTATTATCAAGTACCTTGTATGTAGACCCTACTTAAGTCAAAAATCTTACAAAATCAGATAGAAAGGTAGGCTCAATGGCTTCTTATTTTATCTGCTTTCACGCTTAAAGAAAACTACTAAAACTTTTCTTCTTACCGAATGAATCTTCTCATCCCTTACATTATTCACAGATCCGTGCTCTGTAGGCAACAACGGTTCCGTGTCTATGCTAAATTGGAAACGATCTATCTTCAGGTACAAATTGCCTGCAATTATGGATTGATACAAACCTGTCCAATCCTGATTTACTTGGCAAGCAACGAAATGCTAATAAATTCTAATAGAAATGTTTAACTGTTATATTTATTAAACTAATGCTAGACAACAGTGGAATCTTTTGTACAAACTGTTTTATTGGTTGACATCTATCAAAGGCTTCCATAAATCACGGACTTTCACGTTTTTTGATGCCTGTGTATTTTTGCAGAAGTTTGTCTAACCTGTAATTTAGAGAGCATTAGTTTTAAGTATTTCATTTATAATTTGTATTCCTTGTTTTATCTCAAGTAACCATAAATAAATCAATAAATAAATTGTATGTTGGCTGGTAGATATTGCTTTGGCACTATCACAGCACACAAAAGGGCCCCTTTCTTACATTTTATTCTAAATTTCAAGCAACTTTGAAGAGTTTGTATATTGCAGAACTTCCTCTAACTTTTATAAACAGCATGTGTGAAATAATTTTAGGTAAATAATTAAATAAAAAAGAAAACTTTCGAAAAATTAAATATCCCTAAGAGAGGAGAGAGGCCTCTTTAGCATCGCCTGGGATACCTCATGCTGAATTAATTATAGTAACCTACAAAAAATTAACTAAAGTATAACCGTTTTAATTTAAATAAATAAATAAATAAATATCTTGATTCCTAGCTTATCCTGATAACTGAACTTATATTAAACACTGGCTTTCATGAAAGGAAGGTAAAAAATAGCAAGCAAATAAATTATCACTATTTATTTTTACATGTCGGTGACTCACATAATCACTGGCAAAATCACAGCTAGACTTAAAACAACTTAAACTAAGATCACAGTCTAAAAACCAACGATGGGATATCTACTTCTTCTTCTACGTGTATCTTTCCCGGACTTTCGCAAACATTTCCGCGGAGTCGACTTTGTTGGGCCCTTCGTTGTTACCGAAGTAAGTCATCTTGGTGGTCTTCATCAGACCCTTGTCAGCTGTCTTCCTCCAGTAGACGGTTTGGACCGCGTGTCTACCTGCGATGTAGCGTGTGGCGCTGCCGATCAATTGCCTCTTGTCCATGGTTAAAAAGTGAAGAACTTTGATTAAAACTTTCGACACAGAACCTTTTTGAAACTTGGGTTGGACTTGTAAGGTCCGTTTCGCTCGGGTGTTAGAATATGTTTGATGGTTTGAGAGCGCGCGCCCTGCATTTATACCAGGCAACACGTGCGATATGAGTAAGTGAGTGATAAAAGATTCCTAGGCACGAGGCGAGCCCACTAGTCTTGCTACTGCAGAATAGCTGGGAAAACAATGGCGCAGTATTATGCCTGGTGGAATATTTACTATGTTTTTCTCGTTAGCTACTCTACTATCTACGAATTATTTGAGTGATTATAAGATCTCATGGAAATATTGGAGGTCGCCAAATAATATAAGTATTATTTAGCTTAGCATTTCAATGCTAAATAAGTGTCATCATCATGTTATTTTATTTTTATGCCGTAAGATGAGTTACCTATAAACATTTACATCTTTTTCATTAGCTCACATGCCTCTCCACAACGATTTAAATCTTTGCCTCTCAATTCTTTCTGTATAGACAAATGGTATCTATCATAACCAGCAATGGGATGAGTTAGGCTCAATACAAATAAAAAGATATTTTTTATCTTTGAACCATAGCGCATAGCGCTGTTTTAATAATATGCTCAATTCACACAGAGTCATCTAGCCCCAAGCTAAGCAGAGCTTGTGTTAGGGTACTAGATGACTGATACACATATGATATAGGTAGTACATAGAATAAGGTAGTAGTATAATAGCAGTATAATCATAAGTTCTTCAATCTCAATAGTCTATATTGGTTGGACGCAGGCATTCCCTTTATAAGCGCCTTGTTGGCTTTTATCTCATGGGTGGTAATGCCCGCTATCCCCATAATGGGCATGCGGGTTAGGGTTCTCAGCTTGGTGGTAGAATTGTTCTACAAGGGGCGCTGCTGTCCGCCCTCGGTGTATATACCTCTGTCGCCTCTTACGATACCTGCGGGAAAAGCTGGCACAAATTCTTAGTCGGTACCAAACAGCATAAGTTATTCCTTTTTAAAACAAGCCAAAATAAATCGAACCCTACAGTTTATCAACAAAACTATCCTATCCTAAAATCTCTAGAATAAAAGTGACATTAAGAATACTAGACATTCCATAACGAGAAACACATAAGTTTGGATGACTTTTCACATTGTCACGTTCCGTTGTTTGTTTGTGATGTCAACATTGCACTATGCAAGCGCGTGCTACAAATAACTACCAATGATAGTAACTACTGCATCATCTGCAGCACGATAAATGCATAAGGATATTTTATACTGCAGCGAGAATTCTTTACTAACTCGTAGATCATCCATGGCTTGGTTGCCACGGATAGATTAGACGATAATGATGGCTTAAATTATTTTGCGGCTATATAGGGTGCCACGAAATATGTGTACTAAGCTAGAAGGGATTCGGGACCACGAGAGGATAACGATAACCCACATTTCATAATAAAATAACGCTGGTTGATCCAGAATTGATTGTCCTCTTGGCTTAGTATGTGTTTTGTGGCACCCTGCATGATAGGCTATCACGTGGGATAATTAGAAAATTAGTATGCATGCATGCTTTTGCTCATCGACAAATTAATGGAAAATGCTTTATAAAATACGCTGAGCACGTTTAAGATTTAGAATTTAACTTAAAATGTGACCCTGTCTGACCTAGATAAAAAACCAATTCCCCTTAAAAGTGTAGAGATTTATATTTGATTGAACAATGATTTATTCACGCTGGAGTAAACAATCCTAGAAATAGAATCTAAACCATTATAACTTAGTTTAGTGGACATGGGAATTCAAACATAAATAAATATATCAGAGATCCAGGAGCCTAGGTTTTATTTGCACAAAGATTCAGAACAAAATTGGGTGTAAACAACAAAGATTTTAATTACTTTCTTACCATCTCTACCGATGATGGTCTGGCCCTTTGTTAGCTGCTAGCCCTTTAGGATTTTTGATATATGGTTATCTAACTTGGGTACATTATTGAGTTCTAGAATTGGCCTACAATCTTCTGCACTTTGTCCTCGGAGCCTTAACTAGGTCGCTTTGCATTTATCAGTTACAATGTTGAGGTCGGGCATTACCTTTCGTTGCGAGACCCACTTAACGTAGGTACCTACTGGTCTCTTGGGCATATAGGTAGTTTGTGGGTTTCTTACTAAAGGTTTAACTTACAAGTACAGTAGTCTAGGAACATTTATTAACATTTTAACGGAACCTAATTTATTAGCACCCATTTCTGTTGCATACAAATATAAATCAATGACATGGCTGCTAATAAATTAGGTTCCATTTTAACGGAACCTAATTTATTAGCAGCCATTGATTTAAATTTGTATGCAACAGTGACTCCCTTTGAATATATTTATTGATTCGTTTGATTTTGTTGTTATTTTCTTTTATATGTTTACAAGTTTAGGTTATAATAGGACTGACATACTAGTTTCAAGTGAAAGTACTTAAATAAATGAGATTTTTAAAAAAAGTACAATAGTCGTCTCACTGAGACTGGACCCATGGGACATATGGAACAGAGAGAAGCTCAATAAAAATAAATAGTGATGAACCAATCCACACAGCATTGTGTTATCCTCACTACATAATTGAATGTTGCTCTACTTTCGTGTGAAAGCATCAAATTGTGGCCAATCCCTGCTCAAAGACGCAAAGTGGTTTTTTATCATTAAACCAGATAGAAACAACTCAATTTTTTTTTATTAATATAAAATATTTTTATGATATGATTCATTATTTTCTAAGATGCTGTAAGGCAAACAAATCCGCGGACAAGATTAGTTTTGCACAAATTTATGTGTAGATTTTGTGAGATTCATGAATATTATGAAAGAAAAATTAGTTATCTCACACAATAAGCACAATCAAATATTTATTACTTCGTATATACTTGACGGAGATAGTTAAGAAGGTGGGAGAACGATCTAGAAGATTTTTTTTTTGCAAAGTTTAAGAGTGTGCAATAACGTCGCTACGAGATGGAAGTTGAGCAGGATGACAAAACTATGGTTTTCTCGCGAGTGAGAAGTACCTTCAGAGCAGAGACAAGCAAAATAAGAAAAATTGAAAGACAGAACTAAAGAAATACTTCTAGGCTTCTTAGCAAAACAAAAACCGAAGAAAAACCGTGTGCCGTTCCTGAGATAACTAGCTAAATGTGTGCATCTATTTTTCAAAAATATAAACTATTAAGAAGAAAACTTAAACTTAAGAAAACTTTAACCAATCGTGTTTTTAAAACACGTAATTCAAGATAAAAGATCAAAGTAACATTTGCCTAAATATGAAGGTTTTCACAGATTTTGAGATATATGTAAAACAAAGTTGAATATTAAATATTTTCATCTGAATAAAAGGCTTAAAATGGATGATAAACTACATAATCTTTCGTTGTTCAAAGAGAATTGTTTACTTGTTGATAGTAAATTGGACTTGCAAAACTAACAGTCAAAGTAAACGTCTATTGTAATGACAAATATATTTGTTTTACAATCAGTAGCGTCTGGTGCGAACTAGTCTGTTTTATTTTGTTTGTTTTCATCAGCAGATGGCAGCTTTTATATGGAAAACTTGCTAGATTTTGCAGGTACCTACTAGATAACAAGCATGGTGATTATGACAAATTCCCCTGGTTTGAGTGGGTGCCGTGTGGCTTAGAACTTGCACCACCCCAAGTCTTCCCGTGGGGGTATAAGAGGCGACTGAAGAATATCCGTCGGAGGCGGGCAGCAGTGCCCTCTGCAGAAAAAGAAAAATGTACTACCACCGCACTACGATACCCAGCCCAGCGTAGGGATTATAAGCTATTACACTCCATGAGATAAAGCCAATAAATGAGATAATAAGGAGCTTATCAGAGGGAGGCCTGCGTCCAGCAGTGGACCAATATATGCTGTTCAGGTTGAGCTGATTGGGTGAGGCATGTGTGATAGTAAGAGAGAACACCTGTGTTGATGTACACACTTGTGGATAAAATATCCTGCCCCTTGACTAAAAGTCGCCACTGTAATACCATTACTAATTCTATCTGTTCTAAAGAGGCAAGATAGTTGATTCCCAAAAATCTAACAAAAAAAACCTATCACACAGATAAACAGAAGCAAAGCATAACCACGTGCGCAATTCAAAGTGCAATTACACCGTCTCAAGTTGCAGTTGTAAATTGGGACAAAAATAAACCAAGCACGTTGAATCAATTGAGGATATGCATGACCGGCCGTGTGATCTCGACGGAGGTAAGTTCAAAGTCAACGGAAGTCGATGACTGCAACCACTTTGCAATATACAGAGTGGAATAAAAATTAAAATAGCTTGTAATAGATACCACAAACTGTGCGATGGATTGTAAAAAAATCCTATGTTAAATGTAATAACATATGATAAAATAGGTGGCGCTATCATATTGGCTCGGGTATGCGCCTTTAGAGCGGCCAAACCTTCTTACAATTTATACAAACACTCTTACGTGATTATGGCGTTGTAACCATTGATTTATTAAAAACGAAGATGAGGTACTGGTTGCTCGAAAGTGTCAACCTCAAATTGTGTAAAATTGTGTTCTCCCACATCAGTCACCGTCTGACCAGCGGCACGGGCGGTCGTGATTCGCGTGAAATATTGTTGTCTTAGTCTCACTTCGGTCCTAGATACGTCTTTCCGTCTTTGTTCTTTGCACAGGACTGGAAATATAACTGTGAGCGTATGCGTTTGCGTGTAGTTGTAACACATGCCAATTTTTGAGTAAGCGCTGGGAGAACGTATCATATCTTCCCTTTTTAAATCAATGGTTGTAACAGATCTTTCTTCTAAACTTATAACTAATAGGTATCGTGCACTATAATCTAGGTTTCTATCGTCATAACAAAATTTGTAGAAACAAATTCAGTAAGCCTCAAAAAATCTGCTTTTTTGCACAAATTTAACCTGAACTTTGGGCGTTCATAATGTACTCATTCGTTGTAAAAGTAAAGAAAATATTTAGATAGAAACTTTGCAAATGTTATGAAGATTCTAAACGACAAAGTTATAGTTCAAACTTGTAAGGCTTACAAAAAAAACAAGTATTTCCTGGAACAAGTTTTATGAAATTTCCACACACTATTCCTTCAGTCTTCAGTTCAGATTTTTAGATTTTAGTGGGTAACCGGCCAAAGCCAGATTTTTATAGTCTTTTAATGCAGCTCTACAATTTTAAATAAATGAAGGAATATTTTCCATAAAATAAAAGTGACTGTATTCTGTATTTCAGGTGCCTTTACTGCATTTAACAATTGTTTATTTCACCTTGTATTGGGGTTATCTGTCCTGAACATTTTGGTGACGACACGGACTTCGAACTTTGAACGAATCATAAATGAAAACTGCATTAACTCATGATTAAAATGATAAATTTAATAAGTACCTACTTGTAGATTAAGAACAATGAAATCATCATCATCATCATCACAATCAGCCTAGTCCACTGCAAGACATAGGCCTCCCCGAATGAGCGCTATATCGCCATGTCTTCAGCTTGACGCATCCAGTATCTGCCTGCAGTCTTTTGCAGGCAGCCACTGCTACTTTAGCTTGCTTCTTTGTTGGATGTATTTGTTACGAATCCGCTAATATCCGTATAGCTTTTCCATTGCTATTGATAGACCAGCCCTATCGTGAGTGGTGTCCACGTCTCAGGTCTGTAGATCATGAGGGATAGGACGCACTGATTGAAAACTTTGATTTTCAAGCATACTTACTTAATATCATCAATCACTCATCACTCACTCAATATTATAAATGCGAAAGTTTGTATGGATGTATTGATGTATGGATGGATGGATGTTTGTTACTTATTCACGCCAAAACTATCGGACAGATTTGGCTGAAATTTTGCATACAGTTAATTCTAATCCTGGAATCAAACATAGGCTACTTTTGATTCCATAAATCAGTTCCTGTGGGATGAAAAGCACCTTTTAACGTTTCGATAGGAACAGCGCGTGCGAAGCCGCGGGGCGCAGGTAGTATAATAATAATAGAATAAAATATTTACAACTATTATTTACACTTATAAATATTTCTTAAAAATCCGTCACCGTCGGTAGAGTGACCAGAATGTTGGCAGCATAACCACATTAACCACGTTGAATGGCTATGCTAATTCGTTGACCGAAATAGAAGCCAGCGTTTCGATCATCTATTTTGGTAAGATCTTTTAAGTAAATGACTTTGGGCAGATTTGGTGCCAGGACAGGCTATTTTCTATAAGTGTAAAGCGTCATCGATATTTGTAGATGGGAATATATACATTTAAAGGGAAAAACAATTAGTAACGTAATAGGGAAATTCGTAACAATTCAGTTTATTGATGTCATTGATGTAACACTCAAAACGATGAGTGCATCACTCAACAAAATGTATTTAAGTATTTGCATCCTGTTGTTAATAAATTGGAAATTATGAATTGGGATTTCCTTTATCGGTTGGATCATTCAACTGTTTACAGCAAAAATATACATCAATATGTAAACCTTAACAATTAACTATTCTTTAGACTAAAAAACGAACGACCAAAAATTGAAAAATCATTGGCCACTTTGGCCACTGGTATCATTTGCTACCACGTGCATTTTAGCTTTTTATATTTTGGCGTAATATTATACCATGAACCATGTAGCGGATAAGTAAAAATGGAATATATGTTTTATAATAATTTATGAGTACCTACTAATTTATTACAATCTCTTTCTCTAAATAATATTGAAATGTGACATTGAATTGTATGATCTGAAATTAATTGATATTTGTTTGTTTTAATCCTTTTTTAATTTTGTAAAGTGAATGGTGTATTTTTTGAAAATTTTGTATAATGACTTGTGTTACTGCGTTTTACTTTTCAAATTGTTAAATTTCTGACGTGCCTTGTAAAACAACCCATGTTATAAATGGCAAATAAATAAAAACAAATATAAATAGTCTACAGTGTTGATAATTCAGAAGTACTACCTACATTTTGTTCATTAACGTCGTTCTACCTAAGGGACAGAGTCCAATCAAACTTTATTCGTGTTTTGTTTACTTCGATGTTTTGTTTTCCAGGAAGTTTCATTGTGTCCCCACAAAGGGCAAAGGTTCTCTTATCTATTATTTATTTCAGGCCCTTCCTTCAATCGCTTGTGAAGGTGATAGATAAAAATTCGTTTTGTTTTTATCATTTTTCATTGCACAAATTTTTCATTGCATCATTCGAAACGTACCAACCAACTCTATCATAATCTCGCTGACGCATATCGTGCAGTATTCTAGTATGTCGGACCGTAACCGTAACTTTTGAACCTACTTCAAAAATATGAGGAGGTTCTATGCTCGTCTGTATGTATGTTTTTTATGGGTACCTATGTTCATCGATTTCTCCAGACCGATTCAGATGATTCTTTTCAAGTTGTATAGAGAATGATCCCTAGGTATACTACCCGAATCTTTAAAAACAGTTTTAAACTAAGGGATGTGACTAAGTCGGTTAATAGTTTTTTTTTAAACGAACCAACTATTATTGCAAGTCAAGCACGTTTTACGATTCGTCAGAATATCTGTATGTACTGACACCGTCATTGATGTCTATTCAACTTCAACTTCTTTTTTATGGCGCCGCTTGGTTTTCGCTACGACTCAGCCAGTGTCAGTGTAGGAGTGTCATAAACTTCGATAACAGAAAATGATCGGATATATGAACTAAAATTAAATGAATTTTGTATCAAATGATTTTGCTAAAACGAACGGTGTTACCCGTTCGTTCAAATGAAAAGGTCCACACAACATGAAAAGCACACTGAGTAAAGCCATTGATGTCTATGCAGATGTCGCCAAAACAAAACTAAACTAATTTGACAGTTCTAAAAATGTCGCTGTCCGTCATAACGATGAAAATAATAAGGATGGCATCATTTTTAGTCCTGTCAGATTAGTTTAGTCTAGTTCGCCTAGTATTTATGTTCCTTGGTCTAGTTTTGGCCATATGTGAATAGACACCAGTATTAGGTAAACCTCCCTTGCTTATCAATCCGATTTTCTCTATTCGTTCTGTTTCTATGTTATCTTAATAAAAATATAATTTATATATTTAGCAGTTTGGTTTTAAACCTGAATTACTGACGCTATCTGTACATACATTTTGAATGCACGCACAGTGAGATAAGTATTTCTCTGATTGCCCAGTGTCCGATAAACGTTATCGTTTGTTGAACTTACAACACTGAAGAGTTAGAATATCCTACCAACTTGCAAGATAGAACTAGTCGCTATTTTTTTTTCATACAACGTGGAAGGGTAATTATAAAGCTGTTTGATGTTGACCATCCAAAACTAAGGATGAAATCAATTTATACCGCCATAAACTATGTTTGTATACAACTAAAACATTAAAAAAGTATACGTTTGAATAATACAAGGTTATCTGTCTATAATAACAGGTGAGATAGCATACGTATTATTTATCGTAGGAGCGAGCGCAATGCATACTTAGGTACGTCAATTTATATAATAGCCTGTATCGATCCACTGCTGGACGCAGGCCTCCCCCTGACAAACGCCGTATTATCGTTGAACTCATGGGGGGTAATCATTGATTTATTAAAAAGGGAAGATAGGTTACGTTCTCCCAGCGCTAGTGTGCTTTTCATGTTGTGTAGAAAAGGTCCACACAACATGAAAAGCACACTGAGTAAAGCCATTGATGTCTATGCAGATGTCGCCAAAACAAAACTAAACTAATTTGACAGTTCTAAAAATGAGCTGTGTGAACCTGGCAACCAACTTTGAGTTTATAATGTTTTTATGGTCTTATTTGATTGTACCGGGTTTGTACCCGATTGTACCGACAAAATTTTCGTTTGTACCCTAAGGGGGTAAAAGTTATGGGGAGGGGGAGATTTGTCAATAGTCGGTTTTTACTTCAGTAAGTAAATTGTATGATTAGAACTCAGAATTAAATATTTTCTAGGACTTAGGCATAGCGGCAGTCAGAACTTGAAATTGCTGACATAAAACACGAATAGTCACAAGTTTTCAGCAGGAAAATAAATAAATACATGAATGTATACCCGAAACTGTGTTCACAAATTACCATGGTTTGTAAATTGACCCGGTTCTTTAAAAACTTCTTAAAAAATAACTTCAAAAATAAAAACCAGGATTGATCATGAATAAAAAAAAAGGTTTTCAGGAAAATCTGAAAATAAGAAACGAGTACAAACGAAAAAAAATACTTGAAACTTCAAAATTGGTGAAAAGATGTCTATTTTCAGAAACTGACAAAGCTTCTTCTGAAATAATAAGTTGTTTATCTAGATCGAAAGCTAGAATGATAAACCTTACATCAATAAAGATGATTTCAGCCAAATCTGGAAGGTACATACGGGTACAAACGAAAATCTTAGCATTATAACTCAAAATTCATGCAAAATATCCCGTTTTTTGATAATTGACAAAATTTCTTAAGAAAATGCTTACAAAGGTTCGGAATATTGGCTGATTATGATAGATATTGAGCTACATTATGTAATTTCAGTAGAATCTGGGAGGTACAAACGGGTACAAACGAAAAAACATTACTTGAATCCTCGAAATTGGCCAAAAAATTACGATTTTCGGAAACTGACAAAGATTCTTCTGAAATAATAAGTTGTTTGTCTAAATCGAAAGCTAGAATGATAAACCTTAAATAAATAAAGATGATTTCAGCCAAATCTGGAAGGTACAAACGGGTACAAACGAAAATCTTAGCATTATAACTCAAAATTCATGCAAAATATCCCGTTTTTTGATAATTGACAAAATTTCTTAAAAAAATGCTTACAGAGGTTCTGAATATTGGCTGATTATGATAGATATTGAACTACATTATGTAATTTTAGTAGAATCTGGGAGGTACAAACGGGTACAAACGAAAAAACATTACTTGAATCTTCAAAATTTGTCAAAAAATTACGATTTTCGGAAACTGACAAAGATTCTTCTGAAATAATAAGTTGTTTGTCTAGATCGAAAGCTAGAATGATAAACCTTAAATCAATAAAGATGATTACAGCCAAATCTGGAAGGCACAAACGGGTACAATCGGTCAGTTTCCGAAAATCGTAACATTTTGGCCAATTTCGAAGATTCAAGTAATGTTTTTTCGTTTGTACCCGTTTGTACCTCCCAGATTCTACTGAAATTACATAATGTAGTTTAATATCTATCATAATCAGCCAATATTCTGAATCTTTGTAAGCATTTTCTTAAGAATTTTTGTCAATTATCAAAAAACGGGATATTTTGCATAAATGTTTGATATAATGCTAAGATTTTCGTTTGTACCCGTTTGTACCTACCAGATTTGGCTGAAATCGTCTTTATTGATTCAAGGTCTATCATTGTAGGTATCGATCTAGGTAAAGAACTCAAGTTTTCTGATTAAACCATGTCAGTTTCCGAAAATCGTCATCTTTTGAACAATATTGAAGTTTCAAGTAATTTTTTTCAGTTGTACCCGTTTGTACCTTCCAGATTTGGCTGAAATCATCTTTATTGATTTAAGGTTTATCATTCTAGCTTTCGATCTAGACAAACAACTTATTATTTCAGAAGAATCTTTGTCAGTTTCTGAAAATCGTAATTTTTTGGCCAATTTCGAAGATTCAAGTAATGTTTTTTCGTTTGTACTCGTTTGTACCTCCCAGATTCTACTGAAATTACATAATGTAATTCAATATCTATCATAATCAGCCAATATTTAGAACCTTTGTAAGCATTTTCTAAAAAAAATTTGTCAATTTATCAAAAAACGGGATATTTTGCATAAATGTTTAGTTATAATGCAAAGATTTTCGTTTGTACCCGTTTGTACCTTCCAGATTTGGCTGAAATCGTCCTCAATGATTCAAGGTCTATCATTGTAGTTATCGGTCTAGGTAAAGAACTCATGTTTTCTGATTAAACCATGTCAGTTTCCGAAAATCGTCATCTTTTGAACAATATTGAAGTTTCAAGTATTTTTTTTCGTTTGTGCCCGTTTGTACCTCCCAGATTCAACTGAAATTACATAATGTAGTTCAATATCTATCATAATCAGCCAATATTCCGAATCTTTGGAAGCATTTTTTTAAGAAATTTTGACAATTATCAAAAAACGGGATATTTTGCATGAATTTTTAGTTATAATGCTAAGATTTTCGTTTGTACCCGTTTGTACCGTCCAGATTTGGCTGACATCATCTTTATTGATTTAAGGTTTATCATTCTAGCTTTCGATCTAGACAAACAACTTATTATTTCAGAAGAATCTTTGTCAGTTTCCGAAAATCGTAATTTTTTGGCCAATTTCGAAGATTCAAGTAATGTTTTTTCGTTTATACCCGTTTGTACCTCCCAGATTCTACTGAAATTACATAATGTAGTTCAATATCTATCATAATCAGCCAATATTCAGAACTTCTGTAAGCATTTTCTTAAAAAAAATTGTCAATTTATCAAAAAACGGGATATTTTGCATAAATGTTTAGTTATAATGCTAAGATTTTCGTTTGTACCCGTTTGTTCCTTTCAGAGTTGGCTGATATCGTCCTTATTGATTCAAGGTCTATCATTGTAGGTATCGGTCTAGATAAAGATCTCAAGTTTTCTGATTAAACCATGTCAGTTTCCGAAAATCATCATCTTTTGAACAATTTCAAAGTTTCAAGTAATTTTTTTCGATTGTACCTGTTTGTACCTACCAGATTCTACTGAAATTACATAATGTAGTTTAATATCTATCATAATCAGCCAATATTCAGTACCTTTGTAAGCATTTTTTTAAGAAATTTTGTCAATTATCAAAAAACGGGATATTTTGCATGAATTTTTAGTTATAATGCTAAGATTTTCGTTTGTACCCGTTTGTACCGTCCAGATTTGGCTGAAATCATCTTTATTGATGTAAGGTTTATCATTCTAGCTTTCGATCTAGATAAACAACTTATTATTTCAAAAGAATCTTTGTCAGTTTCTGAAAATAGACATCTTTTGACCAATTTTGAAGTTTCAAGTATTTTTTTTCGTTTGTACTCGTTTCTTATTTTCAGATTTTCCTGAAAACCTTTTTTTTTATTCATGATCAATCCTGGTTTTTATTTTTGAAGTTATTTTTTAAGAAGTTTTTAAAGAACCGGGTCAATTTACAAACCATGGTAATTTATGAACACAGTTTCAGGTATACATTCATGTATTTATTTTTTTTATGCTGAAAACTTGTGACTATTCGTGTTTTATGTCAGCAATTTCAAGCTCTGACTGCCGCTATGCCTAAGTCCTAGGAAATATTTAATTCTGAGGTATAATCATACAATTTACTTACTGAAGTAAAAACCGACTATTGACAAACCTCCCCCTCCCCATAACTTTTACCCCCTTGGGGTACAAACGAAAATTTTGTTGGTACAATCGGGTACAAACCCGGTACAATCAAATAAGACCATAAAAACATTATAAACTCAAAGTTGGTTGCCAGGTTCACACAGCTCTAAAAATGTCGCTGTCCGTCATAACGATGAAAATAATAAGGATGGCATCATTTTTAGTCCTGTCAGATTAGTTTAGTCTAGTTCGCCTAGTATTTATGTTCCTTGGTCTAGTTTTGGCCATATGTGAATAGACACCAGTATTAGGTAAACCTCCCTTGCTTATCAATCCGATTTTCTCTATTCGTTCTGTTTCTATGTTATCTTAATAAAAATATAATTTATATATTTAGCAGTTTGGTTTTAAACCTGAATTACTGACGCTATCTGTACATACATTTTGAATGCACGCACAGTGAGATAAGTATTTCTCTGATTGCCCAGTGTCCGATAAACGTTATCGTTTGTTGAACTTACAACACTGAAGAGTTAGAATATCCTACCAACTTGCAAGATAGAACTAGTCGCTATTTTTTTTTCATACAACGTGGAAGGGTAATTATAAAGCTGTTTGATGTTGACCATCCAAAACTAAGGATGAAATCAATTTACACCGCCATAAACTATGTTTGTATACAACTAAAAAATTAAAAAAAGTATACGTTTGAAAAATACAAGGTTATCTGTCTATAATAACAGGTGAGATAGCATACGTATTATTTATCGTAGGAGCGCAATGCATACTTGGGTACATCAATTTATATGATAGCCTGTATTGATCCACTGCTGGACGCAGGCCTCCCCGTGACAAACGGCGTATTATCGTTGAACTCATGGGGGTAATCATTGATTTATTAAAAAGGAAAGATAGGTTACGTTCTCCCAGCGCTTACTCAAAAATTGGCATGTGTTACAACTACACGCAAACACATACGCTCACAGTTATATTTCCAGTCCTGTGCAATACAAAGAACAACAAAGACGGAAAGACGTACCTAAGGCCGAAGTGAGACCGAGACAACAATATTTCTCGCTAGTACGACCGCCCATGCCGCCGGTCAGACGGTGACTGAGGTGGGAGCACACAATTTAACACAATTTGAGGTTGCCATTTTCGAGAATACCAGTACTTCATCTCCCCTTTTTAATAAATCAATGGGGGTAATGCCCATAATCTCCATGCTGAGCATGCGGCTTGGGGATCGCAGTTTGGTGGAAGATTTGTTCTGCAGGGGCGCTGCTGCCCGCCCCTTGGTGGATATCCCTTAGTTAGACACCCACGGAAAGAATTGGGGTGGTGCAAATTCTAAGCCAGCACCACACAGCACCACCACACTATATCGTATCCATTTTGAATGGAGCATAAACGTAAACAAACCGCCCATACTTAGCTTAAAATTCACTTTGTTGGCGCGTCCTTTTATACGTAATTTACATTACTTGTCGATTTTAGATCCTCCCTTCAATAAAAATTGCTTACAATTATATCTGAAACTCGACGCCAAGCAAATGAGATTTTGTTATTTGTGTGGTACTTTGTTTACTAACATGCTTCATTCAAAATGGATAAACCATAGTTAGGAATTGGTCTAAACACACCTACATATTCATACGTATTATTTGTCGTAGAGCACAATGCACACCTGGATACATCAATTTAAATAATGTTTATATTATTAACTAGCTGTGCCCCGCGGCTTTGCACGCGTTGTTCCCATGGAAACATTTATAGGTGTTTTCCCGGCAATTATTAGAATTTTTCTCGCCGTAAAAATCATCCTTGAACTTTAACGAACATTTAAAAAAAGAATTGGCCAAATTGGTCTAGGCGTTATTGAGTTATTCGCTTACCAACACGTTTAGCGATTCATTTTTATATACTCGTAATAGAAGATTTAAGCACTTTTACTGATCAAACTTTTTATTGATTAAAATTTTAAGAATCCATCGTACAGTTTGTGGTATCTATTGCATTTTTACCTCTGTAATAGTTTTATCTTAAATAGTTGAAGAAGAAATGCGAGAAAGGATTTGGTGGCCAAAAAGTGCAACTCCGTATCTCTGCCTTAGCTTTACAAAATGAAACTATTACAGAGGCATTAATAATAAATAACTTATAATAGATCAAACTGTACGATGGATTATTAAAACTTTCTGTCCTTAACGTAAAAATTAGAAAAAATAGATGGGGACGCTAATTTTAATGGCCTTAACGAACCAATATGACAGCGCCACCTATTTTATCTTGTATAGTTCAGAAACAGATGTGAAAATAAAGTGTCTCAGCCTAAGGCTTCCAAATATAACTATTACAGAGGCATTACCTAATAAATAACTTATAATAGATACCACAAACTGTATGATGGATTTTTAAAACTTTCTGTATTTAACATAGTAATATGATAAAATAGTTGGGGGCGCCACTCTCACTGGTGTATACGCCTTATCGAGTAAAAAAAATCGTACCAATGTTTAAGCCCATGAGACCTACTTAACTGATAATGATGAATGACCTAGTACAAAGTTCAGATAATTATGAACTCAATGAACCGTATAATGAAAAAAATATCAGTTGTTTTGCAACAAAAGTGATAACGTGTTAAATAATTAGCGGAATAGTTTTGTAATAATTTACAGAAACTGATAGCCTTTTGGACTTTTGTGAGAGTTACACTCACATCGGCTTCTATTTATGGAAGAGAGAAGAGAGATGAAGGCAAAAGGCTAATATCCGTCAGTATTTTCGGTTGTTTTTGAATTTATTTTTTTAAGGTATGTATTGAGGGCCTATACTCGAAAGGGACATAACTAATTAGTGTGTTTATAAATCAAATTAAGTATTTTTTTTTGTTTAAAATTAGTTATGGAAATAAAAGGCTTATTATTATTTATTGAAAAAGTAAATTACAATCAAATAATATAAACAGTATATCGTCGGATGTTTTTAAAAGTATTTATTGAAAAAGTAAATTACAATCAAATGTCCCGCATTATTTAGCCCCAAGCTAAGCAGAGCTTGTGTTATGGGTACTAGATAACTAGATACATAATAAAATACACTACATAGATAGATATTTTTTATTATACATAGAAAAACATTCAGAACGGCCTGAATAAATTTCTGCAGATCGTACAAAACATTGTCCCCGGCGGGAATCGAACCCTCCTGCGTCGATATAAACAGTATATCTTCGGTCGTTTTTAAAAGTATTTATTGAAAATGTAAATTACAATCAAATAATGAATAAAAAATTGGAACTAGTATTTACAATTGATACAATTGAGCTAACTGCAGACCGCTCCAAACAATCTACAGATAGCTCAACTGATCCATATCAATACCAGTTGGAAGCGTACTCTCATTACAAATATCTACCTGTTAGATTACGTGTTATCTCTATGCACATTAATACAATACCGCTACCACACAGCACAGCAGCAATGTGCATTAATCTGGGCTTAAACTCATTTTAAGATACATAATACCTACAGTGATAAAATGGCTTCCTGTATGGCCTGTGAGCTCTCATCTCATTTCATCTAATGCCTGCAATATAAAATGCATCTAAATGTTACGAACTAAAGCCTATATCTTATTGCAATTTTTGTTCTGTGCGGCAGCGGGGTTTTCCAGGTGTGCAACAACCTTCACTAGCTTAATGTGTTAACCTAGGTACTAGGCTTGTAGCTGCCACTTATATCAATACTAGCTGCGCCCCGCGGCTTCGCACGCCTATCCCACGGGAACTGATTTATGGGATAAAAATTAGCCCATGTGTTATTCCAGGCTTAGAACTACCTATATGCAACATTTCAGCCCGATTCGTTCATTGGTTTTTGCGTGAAAGAGCAACAAACATAACATACAGATAAGTGAATTAATTAATTAATTAATTAATGAACACTTTATTGTACTAATAGTAATAAATATACATTAAAGTCTTATTTCTAAATAATAAATAAATGTGGGATGACGATCTGCGAAAGACTGCAGGCAGATGCTGGATGCGTCAAGCTGAAGACAGGGCGCTATGGCGCTCATTAGGGGAGGCCTATGTCCAGCAGTGGACTAATATAGGCTGATGATGATGATGATGATGATGAAATAAATGTAGTACAAAAGGCGGCCTTATCGCTGAGAGCGATTTCTCCCAGTCAACATTGACAAGTTTACAAACTTTCGCGTGTATAATATTAGTAGGATTTTCAAGTGCATATTGATAGGATGCACAATATTGATATTGTTGGGTTAATTCAATATTGATAAGGTTGTATTTTCCATGATGACGTCATTTGTTGTCAGAGTAGAAATAAAATGTGTCAATTAAATTATCAAACACCTCAGAAATAGATCTTACAAATAAACAATCATCTGTTACGTTTTAAACATACAAACATGTTGTTGTTTATTATATTGAGGCAAACATAGATTTAACTAAATCTATGGAGGCAAAGAATTAACAAGTAGATACGCCCTTACGCCCAAAAACTGTAACATTTTCTTTGAATGTGCCGACGCACGCATACTATGGAGAAGATAAAATTAGTGTTTTTTTAAATAAATCTATTAATTATTATTGCGTTTTATTGTGCAAATACATAGCACGACTTTTTGTGAACAAGCACACCACAAAAACACACAATTCACTGATTCCAGATGACAAAGACAAGTTTGTGAGTTCACAAATACGTTTGACAACCAACTCGGCGCGGTCTCTTATAGAAAGGGCCTAATTAATAATGTAGGTACGTTTTTCTAGCTTAGAATCTGAATTACAACTGGTGCTTAAAATATACGCAGCCCCAACTCTTTCCGTGGGTGTCGTAAGAGGCGACTAAGTAATATCCACCAAGGGCGGGCAGCAGCTACTAAAAGTTCTGAACTGCGATCCCCAATCCGCATGGCCAGCATGTTACTATGGGCATTTACCCCATAAGATAAATGCCAATATGGCGCTTATCAGGGGGAGGCCTGCGTCCACTAGTGGGACGTTTTGATTGTCCAAATTATGGCTTTAAAGCTCGATAAAAGTACTCGCGTGAAATGGGAATAATGACGTGGTACGTTGGATGAGTACCCTACATTGAAACAAATAATATATTGTAGGGTTTCACATAATAATTTATTCGACGTATAGTTACATCTAACACATACGTATAGAAGGAGTACCAAATCCCAACTGAACTGCCTGAATAGGGGGAGAGTGAATGGGATCGCTGAATTATATAAAATAGAATGAATACAGATATAACAGGTAGGTAGGGAGGGATCCCACCAATGATCGATTATGAATCGATTTGAATAGGATGCCGAGATGAGGTGCACCCTACAATATTTATATTTGATCTCTCTGACGCATATTCATAAATTCCCACGGGAACGGGAACTACGCGGGAGAAACCGCGAGGCACTGCCAGTGTTAAACAATTCTAATGAATCTAAAAATATCGAATCTACGTGGGAGGTTCTCCCATAACATGGTTTATATTGGTACTTTCTTTGATATTTCGACGAAGTATTTATAGCATTGGCTTGTTGATTTGTTGTGATTCTATTTTTAACCGACTTCAAAAAAAGGATAATTCGTCTGTTTTTTTTTATGTTTTTCGATCTTTTGACTGTGTGATCCGATTTGCATGATTATTTTTTTATATGAAAGCTGATGCTTCCCGTGTGGTCCCATTTTAATTTTGTTCAGTTCTGACAGTGGGATCCATGAAAATCCATGAAAAAAACCGTAGGAATTGAAGTCGGTTTATAGTTTTTTTGGACAAAATTAATTATTTACTTATTTATGTTTATGTTAAGTTGTGGTTTGATAAATAAGGTTGATATACTATATATATTGATAAATATACTTCACAAGCGCTTTTTAAGTAACCCAAGTCAGTCGATCACCGGGCCAGTTAATTTTTTTTTTTTTCCATGTGCTCAAGTCACCGAGCCAGATGGGATACACTCCGAAGGGATACCATTTACCTCCCTTCTAAATTTCATTAAGATCCATTCTGCCGTACCTACATGAAAAGGTAACAGACGGACAGTTTTCAATCAGTACGTCCTAATCATGCATGACCTATGGAGCTGAGACGTGGACACTCACGATAGGGTTGGTCCACCAGTTAAAAGTCGCTCAGCGAGCTATGAAACGAGCTATGCTCGGAGTCTCTCTGAAGGATAGGATTCGTAACGAACACATCCCGACAGGGAACCAAAGTTATCGACATAGCTCAAAGAATTAGCAAGTTAAAGTGGCAGTGGGCCGGCCATATCTCGCGAAGAACCGACTACCGCTGGGTTAAACGAGTTCTTGAGTGGAGATCGTGACTCCTAAACGTAGTGTAGGACGCCCTCCGACCAGGTGGGATGACGATATGCGAAAGATGCTGGATGCGTCAAGCTGAAGACAGGGCGATATGGTGCTCATTAGAGGAGGCCTATGTCCGGGACTCATACAGGCTGATGATGATGATGATGCTGAAGAAGAGGCAAAATAATGGCGATTCTATCTGCAGGTTACAGGATATTTATTTGATTAGAAGACTCAAAAAGACAGATTCTCAGAAAGACAAATTCCCAAAAAGTTTACATATGAAGACGATGAACACACGAAACATCCGCAAAAAAATCTACAATTTGCAAAAATATTTGTCACGGGACGGGAATCGAACTCGCAACCGTCTGCGTCGCTGACCTTTGCCCACCACAGCTGAGGTCATCAACGATTAATTCCATTCCGATCTCTCTGTTAATTGAGTAATTACTACCTAACCTACCTATCTATCGCTCTCTGGTAAACCAATATGCAAAGCACGCTTCACACGCGTGAATCTAATTAATGTAGGTAGTGTCAACCTAGTATCTAACTACCTAGGTAGTTAGAATAGGACGTAAGCACGTTCTACCACGTTAGGTGACACGTGCCAGAAACGACTATAAATGTGTCTACCATGAGTTTTGACAATCTATACTCGTTGAGTTTCCATACATGTTTTAAACTACAGTCGCTAGGACTGTAGTTTAAAAAATGTATGGAATCTTCTAAAGCGCCTCTAGCGGATAGTTGGGTACTAAAATGCGCTGTGGATGCGACTTGTATGCGTATTTACGTAACTACTGTTTTAGCCGATTTAAGTGTGACAACTCATAGTAGACACACAGTTTATATTAAGGCGATACCCCGAGGCACACTAGCGCCGCCTATTTTATCTTACTAAACAAATGAATTTTCAAAAAAATATTGTCCGGTTAAGATACCATATATTTATGCTATCCAGTCAAAACTTCTGAGGTAACAAACATAAAAAAACCAGTCAAATTGAGAACCTCCAACTTTTTTTGAAGTTGGTTAAAATAGGTGGCGCTGTCATATTAGCTCGGGTATGCGCCTTAGTGTAGGTAATGTAAACCTAGTATCTACCTAGATAGTTAGAACAGGATGTAGGCACCTTATACCACGTTAGGTGACACGTGCCGGGAACGAGTGCAATTTATATTAACTAAGCCATTACTGATATCAGTAATACCTACCTACTAGTGTACTTGAGAAGTTATTATAATAATGAGAAATAGGTAATCTGTTGTTTAATTTTTGCCGCTGGTATTAGTATGTATAAGAACAGTTTTTCGTGTAATTAACTTTCTTTTCTTTAACCGACTTCAACAAGCATTTTCTCTCCTTTTATCATAGATTTAAATTTATGCCTTTTATATTATAATGATCATAGATTGTATTATTTTTTGTATTGAATAGGGCTCCGAAACTACTGGACCGATTTAAAAAAATATTTTATCATTAAAAAGCTTACTTTTCAGGGAGTGACATAGGCTATATTTTATCCCGGAATTCCCACGGGAACGGGAACTACGCGAGTGAAACCGCGAGGCGTTGCTAGTTTCATTTAAATGGAGGAGGTTCTCAATTCTACTATTTTTTTATGTTTTTTACCTCGGAACTTTTGACTGGGTGATCCCATTTTGATGATTCTTGTTTTATTTGAAAGGTGGTGCTTCCCGTGTAATATGCATTTCAGTTTAGTCTAGTTCTGATAATAGGATTCATGAGAAAACCATGTCATTGAAGTCTAGATTTAAAGTAATTTTTAAAACAAACTTAATTATTATTAATTTATCTAGCCCTAAGATAAGCAGAGCTTGTGTTATGGATACTAGTTAACTGGTGTACTTAATAATACAATACACTACAATAGATAGATATTTTAAAGCTATTGCATAGCTTCTATCGCGGGCCTTGAGCGTGGAGATCCAGAAATTCAGAAATTCTGAAAAATCCAGAAATTCCGTAACGAAAATAACCTAACAACGAGTCAAAATGAACCTTATGCAATTGAGATAAAGTTCATTTTTGATTGATTCTATTGCTTGCTACTCAATTAGTGATGTAGTCAAGTCGGATGTTGATTTTATCGATTGATATCGATATAAGAAAATATTTTTTTTAATGTTAAATATAATTATTTGTTAAGTATTAGTTGATTTAAGGGATTGAAACACACCAATATTTTTTTCTCTGTTCATTGTTTTATTGGTATTTTTTTTAAATAAATTTATTTTTGTTTCAGCCACAAAATGTTAATGTAGAGGTTCTTTAAAAATGTTATAGGCAATTGTGGAAAAATATATAAATGTCCACATACATCATTTACTGAAATTAAAAGTAAGACTTTACAAAACGCCAATTATTAAATAAATATGATATATTTCAGGGGCAATAAAAAATAAAATTATATTTATTTTTGAATGTCTTTCATTTATTTTTACAGGATGTCTATTTATTTATGAAAAAAAATACTGCATAATTAAAAAATTATACTTGCATAATTTGATAAAAAATGCTATGCAATAGCTTATCCGCGGCAGTCCCCGAGTGCCACACGTCTTTTTTTGATTATTACATAGAAAATACCTAGAATACCCGGAACAAATATTTACAGATCGTACGAATATTTCTCCCAGGGCGGGAATCGAACCTGCAACCTTCTGCGTCGCAGGCTGACCTTCGCTTACCGTGACACATTGGTCGTCAAAACAAACATCCCTTTTATCAACGCATCGTTGAACACTATATTGAAACAGTGGATGTGTAAAATAACAAACAGAACTGCGAAATCCAATCCAAAAAGTTATTTGAAACATCCACCCACTGGCGGTAGGTAAGGTGGCACATAATAGGTAAGCTAGTAAGTTTGGATAAACAATTGAACGGATTAAATGAGTATGGAAAATGCGCGAAGAATAATAAGTAGATAAAAAGCTTAGCTTGGGGCTAGATAATGCTGTGTGAATTGTCCAGCATTATTTATTAAAAAGCTAAGCTTGCGCCTTGTTGGCGTTTATTTAATGGGGTAGTGCCCATAATCCCCACGCTGGGCATCCTGGTTGGGGATCACAGTTCCTTGGATGTTTTTTTTTTTTGCAGTGGGCGCTGCTGCCTGCTGCCGGTGGATACAGTCCGCTTGAAGAATTATTCTGCAGGGGGTGCTGCTACCCACTCCCGGTGTATATCCCCTAGTCGCCTCCTACGACACCCACGGGAAGAAATGGGGTGGTGCAAATTCAAAGCTAGCATCACACAACTTGTTTTGGTACACCCTATAAAACAGGAATGTCGATGGTTGGAATCGTTAAAAGCTAATGCATATTCTATTGCGTTAACTGTGTGAAAGCCAGTGAATTTAGGACTCTTTAGGGCTTTCAAAGCACTCAGACCATTTTATGAAAATTGTTGTTTCCGAATTTTCACTTTTGGTTCTGTTAATGCACTTAGATTTATGATTATTGACGACATGGCGGCGCAGTAAATGTAAATTGCTGAAGATTGCTAGGTTGATTCCCGGTGAACTTTGTTTCTACCTAGGTAGTATATGAGAGTTATCACGAAAAATATTCCCAACGTCTCACGTAAGACGTTTCCTATTCTCATCGTCTCACGAAACCTCAGAGAGCTTCTGTTTGGTTGCTAGGTTTCTCATAATAATGTACCTACAGCCACACACAGTCACACACATATATACATATTTCTAGTTATTTATATATAGCTTCATTTTTAACGGACTTCAAAATGGAGGAGGTTCTACAATGCGACTGTATTTTTTTCGTTCGTTACCTCAAAACTTTCTACTGGTTGAACCACAGAGCTTGTAATAATAAGGTACTATTATTACACGATTATTACCTGATCTGTGGGTTCCTAAACTTTCGCTATGCTATGTAAGTAATATAGTCACGTAAACTTGCTTTCAAGCTGCACTAGGCTGGTTTAAATCCATAAAGTAAACGGATTTTTGCCCGAGCAGAGTTTCACGAAATCACACTAATATTATAAATGCGAAAGTTTAAATGGATGGATAGATGTTTGTTACCTCTTCACGCCAAAACTACTGAACGGATCGCGCTGAAATTTTGCATACAGGTAATCCTAATCCTGGAATCGAAAACATTTTTATCCCATAAATCAGTTACCGTGGGATGAAAATCACCTTTTAACGTTTCCATAGGCACAACGCGTGCGAAGCTGCGGTAGCTAGTAAGCCATAAAGTAAACGGATTTTTGCTCGAGCAGAGTTCCCCGAAATATAAAATACGGAAGGAACGAAACCCCATAATCTACAGATTGCGTTGAAGTGCTGATCTTATCGTGGCTTGAGTCGGAACTGCCTTATTCCGGAGGCTTCGCTAAACTTAATTAAAAGTAACCCCCTGCAACCGACGCTACGGTCTATGCTTACAAATGAATGAGGAAGTTGAAGGGTCCCGTCACTATCTGAATAGTTTCACTATTCCACATAATAGATACATATACTTCCAATTAACCTACAGAATTTTCTAGTGAAACGATTGAGGAGTTGATTTCCTTGATTTTTCGAATCCTATTATAAAGGAATCAGCGTGTGATTTCGTGGGTAACTATACCGTGTCCATGTCCGGTAAATAGTAAATAGACGTGTGGCACTCGGGGACTGCCGCGGTAAAGCTATTGCAATGCTATCTAGAGGCGAGTTGCTGAACTAACTTCATATTTCAAAAAGTCATTAAAAGTTCTACTATTCATCGATAGATGGCAAAACTAAAAAGTATCACCGCTGTTCCGGTCTGAGTGGGGAGCGTGAGGTTTTTTCGTTACGGAATTTCTGGATTCGGTCCCCGCGCTCAAGGCCCGCGATAGAAGCTATGCAATAGCTTAAAAAATAAATTAAAAAATTCTTAGAATTAATTAATCAATGTTCTTAGAAATTGATTTCGATCATCAACTTGATGTATCTGTATGTAAGTAGGTACCTATTTGTACCTACCTATTCATACGGAATGGTGATCGTATCACAAGTCATTCGTTGAAGACAATGAAAAACTGACTCGGACTCGGATTCGATGTCGGAAACATTTGATAAATCAAATTGCGTTCTAAAGTTCCGTCGGAATAGAATTCAAATTCTAATCTGACGTTTGCGCTTCGGAAACGAATCGAATGAATGGTGTATACAGCTTTTTTACTTTTGGTAAAACGGAACAAAGAAGGCCTGCAAAGTTTAAGGCGCATACCCGAGCCAATCTGACAGCAATTCCTATTTTATCATATTTTTACGTATAACATAGGATTTTTTTTAAATCCTACGTTCAGTTTGTGGTATCTATTATAAGCTATAATAGATACCACAAACTGAACGTAGGATTTTTAAAAATTCCTGCGTTCAACGTAATAATAAGATATAATAGTTGGGGGCGCCACTTTCGCTGGTACCATAATCAAAATCTAGAAGAAAATTTTGATTATTTATTTTACAAAATCATTACAGCCATTGGATTAAAAGTTAACGTAATGAACTTCACATCTCTGAAAAGTTTGTATTTAAATTAATTTTAAATGTTACAGCTACAGGCCTTTTTATCCAGGCAATGCTTAGCGCTTGCTCGTGTTTTTAATTAAAATATTTTTGTTCGGATAAATTCTGACTTTGTTATAAACTGATTCGAATAAGACATAACCGACTTATTCGTTTTGCGATACATTCGATTGAGTGCAGTATTGATACAGTCGCATCTATGAATGTCTGTTTCTTCATTGCCCGACACCGATACCGGCTCCAACATTACTCAACGACTGACACGACACGACGCCGACGGCTTTGTAATAGGGTATGCAATGTGCATGTGACTTTAAAAAGCTAATTTTTTTAACATATTCTCTATTAATATAGAAATATATCTGTATATTTATTTTTGTATTTTATGTTTTTATTGTGAAATTTAATCATTGAAAAGTATCTTTAAATCTCAAACGCGACGCTATAGGCACCTGAAGCGTGACATCATACTTGAACATCTATGTATGGGCATGAAGTTTTGACTTTGAGTTGACATAGGGGGACTAGAGAATGGGGCATTTTGTGACGTCACGGATCCCACGGATCCTAACATGGCAACGTTTTTATCACCCGAAACTGAGTGTTGTTTTACTTTTTGTTTTTTACCTCAATAATTTAATTTTTTTGTTTTTTTTTAGTTTGTATAATAATAATAACTTAAATAATCTATTAAAAAAATTAAAAAACCATACGTTTACCCGCAGAGACCTCGCACGCATATAGAGTAGGTTTACAACATACGCACGATGCCAGTTCCACATAAGTGGAAGACTTGCTGCGACAATTTGATAGATTTGATAGAATGATGTGTCCACCGATATCGGTGTCAGAATCGATGCCAGGCCGCGTATATTGGAATACTACTTCAGTACGTCTCCGCCGGCTTCAGTACAATACCCAAACTACGGGTTATTCCAGTTCTCCCTCTTAATAAATCGCACGAGGGGAGAAAACTGAAATATTTTTTTTTAAGTCTAGATTTTGCTCTTGAGAAAAAAAATTGAAACTCTAGTTTATTTTTTTGATTTCCAGTTTTCCCCCTTACGAAAAATCTTCAAGGGGGAAAATTAGAACTATGATTTCCAATTTGATTTCAGGGGGAAAAACTGGAATGACCCAAAACTATAGAAAGCATCAAGTAGCATTACTGCTATTTCGTTACAATGCCGGTGCGGTTAACCATTAGGTTAATATCACACGCACATTCATTTAAAGTTGTGGAAAACTTTTGTAAAATGTAGTGACTTTGTTATTTCTTCCTGTGCTGAAACGCTGAACGAGCTGAGTTTTAATAAAACTCTTAAGGTTAACTCAGAACTAACTGTAAACCATTTCAGTGCCACCAGCAAAGAAAACGTTTCTGTAACAGGATTTTTCATTTAGGAAAGTAGAGATGAATTTTAGGAACAATTATTTTGTTTATACTTGTTTTTGTATATGTTGTGCTTAATTTTATTTTTATTTTATTTCGCTTTATTCGGAGAACAAACAGTTTTACACACTTTAGGAATAAACTAACTTTTAACAATTTATATGTCCTCGCATGTAGAAGCTAAAAGGTTGCTTGCTTGCGGAGAAGGAGTGAATTTTTTTTTATTATAAAAACAATAAAGAAAAAAAACTAAAACAGTCCTGTCCTTTTAACAAGAAATGTACCTAATATAGGTATATATAATTATATAATAATAATCATAAATAACGCGGGATACTGACAGGATGATGGATGAGGTACAGATAGATTCTTTTGGCATGGCCTATCGTAAAGTTATTGGACCTAGGTTTGTGTGGTTGGGATTTTTCCTGCAATAAAATTTCACAGTAGCAGCCCGGAGTCAGGAAGTTGGCGTTAAAACCCCGTGCCTTGGAAAGCTCGTGTGTCATTGTCATAACCTCTCCCCTCTTGTGTCGGTCTGCCGTCCCAACAGATTATAAGAATGAGATAATAGAGAGTGCACCTGTGTTTGCGTGCACACTCGAGGCTAGGAGAGCATCATCACTTTAATTCCACCGTAGGTACATTTATACCGCAGTGTTCGGGGAACTTCGAACAATGCGTTGATAATCTGCTCACTTCGGTTTGCTATAAGCTACCTACTTACGTCACCTTTTACATACATAGCTAAAAGTAGACTCGTTAATATAAGCCACTCTGGAATAACGACGCACCTTATTTTTTATTTGATAGTAATTACTATTAAATTGACTTGTCTAAGAGCTTATTTTGAAAATCTAAAGAAATAAACGATTTGACTCTGACTCACTTAATTTTTTTGTCGTACATGAGGTTCTCAACAGAAATCGTTCCTAACGAATTTTATTATGTGGGACTAGTAATTCCACAGTATTTCCATAACTATCGTAAAGTTACTAACTCATATGAACCCGAGAAACAGGTACCTATAAGATCAAAGCTAGAAGAAGAAGAAGGTCCATGCTAACTCCATAAGCCATTATTACAGTTCCTGCCTCCACACGGTTCACTGATCAAACCATTACCATTCCTCAATTTGGCGCCAGCCATCCTTAAAGCCGCACAATCAATTCACAATTCTTAGCCTTTGGATAAGCGAGAATTTTCTTAGTAAGTTACCTAAAGGTGCATCCAGATTAAGTAACAAGACTAATTAATATTGTTTGAAACTGTAAAAGGTCTGTTGGCACAAATAAATCTATTTCCTTCTTTATTCTAATCTAAACATCCCAACTTTCGTATTTATAATATTAGTGTAACGTGTGATTATTCTAACCCAAATCCAAAACGATACAATACCTCAGAACTTCCACTTCTTACGAGTAAATTTCCACCTCAAGTGTTACTAAAACCAATCACGCAAAATTCAAGCGCTCATGAACGAGGATATTATAGCCTGAAGTCGTAAAGCGTGGTTCCGCACCATTACCTACAGTATACATACATTACTGGGCCGGCATCAAAACTGATGGGAATTCAGTGGATATACCCAATCGTACCTGCGAGCGTTGAGTAAGACCGCTAAGTTATTTTAAGACCTCACCTTAACTCCACAGCCTGTATTGGTTCATTGCTGGAAGCAGGCTCCCCCCCATGATAAGCGTATTATTGGCTGTTATCTCTCTCTCTGTGGGGGGTAACGCCCCCACACTGGGCATGCAGGTTGGGGATCGCAGTTCGGTGGTGGAATTGTTCTGCAGGGGCTGCTGCCTCAACCAGTGGATATCCGTTAGTCGCCACTTGTCACTTGACGACCTCTGCGGCGCGGTGGGCCAAGGTACGCCTGCGACGCAGGAGGTTGCGGGATCGATTCCCGCCTCGGGACAAATTTTTGTAGGATCTGCAGATATTTTTTTTTAGGTTCCGTCGTTTTTTATGTATGATAAAAACTATATATCAATGTGATGTATTGTATTATGTGTATCAGTCATCTAGTACCAAGCTCTGCTTATAATGGGGCTACATGATGCTGTGTGGATTGTCCAGTATTATTATTGTTATTACTTGCGACGCACTAGGGAAGAGTTGAGGTAGAGCAAATTCTAAGCCACAAAGCGCATTTTAAGACCAATTAAATAAAAAAAAAAAATCTGATAAAGAATCCATAATTAAACAAACCAATATTTGCAAATACAATTATAGTTTATCCACTGCTTTGTTTGCAAGCTTTTGATAAAAGATTTAAAACCTTTCAAAACTATTTGTATTCTGGTCCCATCTTAATGTAAAAAGGTAACATTCTCCAAGCGTATTTTTAGGATAATGAGGAAAAAGTTTTAACTGCAAATTGCACGAAAAACACAAAAACAACTTGGCACAGTTTACAAATAAACAGAAGAATAGCTTTAATGATCCCAAGCAACATGAAGTTGACTTTGCGCAAAGAAAACACAAGAGTTACTACTTTGGAAGAAAATGACGATAATGCTGAAACTGTTTATATAGCTGCGCCCGCGGCTTCGCACGCGTTCATACCATGGAAACGTTTTAAGGTGATTTCTGTCCCATGGGAACTGATTTATGGGATAAAAAGTGGCCTATGTCTGATTCCAGGATTAGAATTACCATTTACACTAATTTCAGCCCGATCCGTTCAGTATTTTTGGCGTGAAGAGGTAACAAACATCCATCCATACAAACTTTCGCATTTATAATATTAGTGTGAAGTCTGATACACACACCAACAATAAATAGGTGGCGGGAACACAAGACAATGTTTATTTCTGTTTTGTTAATCCCAGTTGGTTTAAATGCTTACAATTAAAGAAATAAGTAATTCTACATAATCCACACCTACTCTAGTTCCATACCAAGCAGAGCTCGTAGCTACTAGATTATTTAATTACGTATATGGGTTAATTTTCAAAACATAAGTAGGTATACATCTGAGTATACCGCAATTTACTTTATTCTGTGATAGAAACACGAATTGTCGAAATTGTTTCGTCTTGAGAAACTTCAACTTTTGGCTCGTTAGACAATGAGATGTCTCAGTTTCTCTCTTTAAAATAAAATACACCGTTTTCAGTTTGCATTTGGACAACGATTTGTTTTCAAATTGTATTCAGTCGGAGTCAGAGTCAAATCGTTTATTTCCTTAGACCTACAAAATAAGCACTTAGACAAGTAAACTTTTTACTATATAAACAGCTTGATAAATAGTAATTACTAGTATTTATTGAAATAAAACAGGTTATCACGTTTACAAGGGCTATATTCCTTTCAACTTTTCAACGTAAAACACTTTTATCAATAATTAGTTATAAATAATCTATTGTTTTGGCGACGAATCGCGATGAATGACAGACTGAGTGTTGCACACTCCTACCATTTTACTCCTATACATAAATTAATTCCAACTCTTATTATTTTTGGCCAAGCTAACAAATGAGGTCTTGTTTACTAGGTGAGTTTAAGTTAAGATCACAGTATGTACACATTTAGGGTGTTTAATGTTATATTTATGAAGCCTTAACCAGGCTTAGTACGCTTAGTAAGTGAACACAATAAGATTTATACTTAGTAAAAGTTTTCGAAAACCATTGACGTCTAAAACGAGCTCTAGTCAAAATAATTGGGTTTGTTTTCAAAAAGTATAAACCGACCTCCGTGATGACTTTCGGTCGAAGGAAAAATCCGTTATTCTTTGATTACTCGATACATAGCAACATCATCTCTAGAGTAACGGTAATCAAGGATTTAGGAGTTACTTTTGACCGAAAGCTCACATTTCACGACCACATCGTTACGGTCACGGTCGCCAAGCAATCGTTTCAAAGACGATAGAGAGATATCAATTAGCATACATACATCTCTGCGTGTCTATTTCAAACCGTATTCTGTGCTATCCTTGTGTGCCAAATAAACCTATATAATATATCTAGACGTTGGTGTCGATTCTGTTGTTTTAGGATTCCTAACCTAAATTTTAAGATTACTAAATTTTCTATGCTAGGTAGACCTAAAAATTATGGTATTCTCTATACAGATCTTAAAAATACCTATATTAGAACGTTTTTCCGAACGTTTTTTCAAACCTCTCTGAGTTGAGTAGTTGGGTTGTTGCTGTGAGCAAAATATGTTTTTTTCTAAAATGTTATTTTAAAATACTTCTTTACATGGGTCAAACAGTTCATCCATTTGTATGAGAAATCGTTCAGAACTTCAAATTGACACCAGTTTAAAATCGATAAATTTTAATCATGACCTAATTAGATGCCTGCTAAAATTAGGTAGACGTTTCTAACCATAGCTAAAATGTTATGCAAAGAATAGGGTTAAAGCTACTTTTAACTAAGTTAAGTTGTTTTAGATCTATCAATCTAATTTTAGAGCTGTCATCCTAATTTTAAACCCGTTAGTTTAATTTTTCAAGCAACTAAAATGTTACGCAAGGAATATGGTTATAGCCATTTTACCTAAATTGAGTTGTTTTAGGTCTATCAGCTTAGTTTTAGAGCTGTCATCCTGATTTTAAACGTGTCTGTCTAATTTTCCAACCATAGAATAGCTTTTATCTCTTTGAAAATCCGAATCTATCCTAAAACAACAGAATCGACACCGTTGTCATATTACGAAAAGTAGTTCTTCTCGATCTGGTAAAGGGGCACTGTAAGGCGCTAAATGTATATGGACGGGGAGGACCCGAAATCGTTGTAAGGGTTCACAATAGAAAAGAAATGTACGCCTCTATAACTCACAGTACCTACCATCTAAGCAATGCATGTCAGAAAAATAAAAAATATCAGTAGGTATAAAACATTTCTCATATTTGCAGAGCAACTCAGCAAAGCAAGATTTATGTTATATCAAATATTTACGTCTAAATAATAAGTTATTGCGCTATAGCCCATAAATTTAACGTTGCCAACAATAAAGTAGTGCGATCAAATATTTTTCCCACGGTCTAATAGGTAAGGATGACTTACAGCTCGTGCCGATTTGGATCTTATAAATTTGTCAGTTTTGGAATGCAGTGAAATACTGCAACCTGCTGCAGCCAAGGAATCGGGAATAATTTATAGCTCACGGTTCAAAATTTAGCATGTTACTTTGATTTGTTGCTTCGCTCAGGTATTTGACCGGCGAAAACATCAAACAGCTGATCGATAGTCGCAACGGAATAGAACATTTTTGTCCCACAATATTGACATTAGGCATCGATCAATCTATTCCGCAATCGAAATTATTACGAGAACGATTTATGAGAAGAAGGATTAAACCTCTTCTTATTATAAAATTTTTGAGGCGAACAACCATTTTACCGTACTATTTAACCGCTTACACTATTAATTGTAATTGGTAGTTGTTAGACGATGCTTATAGCAACGTCATTAATTGCTGTGTGACAACGTCTGTCAATATTAATCTGTCTAGATCGAGGCCGAGGCCGATCTTTAATCTCAAATGTCTTTTGGCAGCTGCTAGTCACATTAATATTGATACTTAGTAGGGGTAAGTAAGTCGGTGTTGTTCCTTTTCAGAGAAAAAGTCTTCCTTTTTCCTTTTAATTTCACTCATCTCGACCTACGATATTAGAAATGTGATTTTTCGCAGCGACGGCGATGCATAACCAATCCGGAAACGTAGCTCGGTGGAAGCGGACGAAGTTACTTCGGTTATAATGGCAGCAAATGAACTTGCCACGTACTCTTATTTTGCTATTTTGTGTGTCGTGGCTGTGGCATGAATTTCAATCTTTAGGAGAGTACCTACAAGCCGCAGCTTGGTTTAAAAAGTGAGCTCAGAAAGAACGCATTTGCGACGTGCAGCGGAGTGAATTTTCAAACGAAAATCGCACGATGGCAACAAATGCTCCATTGTGAACCAAATAAAAAAGCGCTTACTGATTGCCGAATTGCTGCAGTGGCAAATTTTTAGGGATGCATAAATAAGTGTTTTTGTGTCAATAAAGCCGGCATAAAATTCCTTTCCAAACTTCTAAACAGTTTTAGGTTGAACTTTTGTGACATAACGAATTGAACGAATTTAAAAAGAAAGCTTGTAAATATTCAGCATTTTCAAGGTAGTCACTTCATATTAGACACGCTTCATAGCGTGTGCAAGCTACGCTGGTAATGTATGGTATGCCACACGGCATCTTAGCAAACATTGCAAGTATAGTCAACGATAAAAAAAACAACGGGTTGTTCTCCGGGATTGCCGGCCGATTGTTTACAATAATTCCATCTGTTAGCCTGCGGCGACACTTCTCTGCTACTATGTAAGGTCATCTCAGCTGACGCTGTGTATTCAGTGTTGCTCCCGGAACTAGCGACATCTTTCAACTTAGTGAACTATTTACACAGGTAGCTTACAACGTAGTACCAATTTAAAATAACAGTAATGCAAGCGTGTTACATCACCGCTGACCTAACATGCACCTAAGATCAGCGTTAGATCAGCATCAGACGCGAGTTTACAATTTATTACCCATGCCAAAAAAGTGCACAACGCCGCTAAAGAAATTCTCACGTCAAAAATATGAATATAGGCAGTTTTCTAAAACGCTGATACCTACTACCTAAGATAGACTTATGAGCCGTTTTGGAAGGTTGTGATACGTTTGTTATTTTTGTCGTTGGCTGTACACAGTAGGTACAAATGTTTACATGCCCAACTTCCAATTCAAACACGATTACTTACATAAAAGCATGTAAGCATGGAAATGACGGTACCCAAATTATTGTGGGACATGTATACCTATTAATAATGGAGTCTGGTATTCATGCAGGAAAATTATAATTAATTTTGTTATAAAAAACTATAAAACGACTTAAATTTTTACAGTTTTTTCATGAATTTTCATGGATCCCGTTGTCAGAACTGAACAAAATTAAAAGGGGTAAACCACACGGGAAGCACCAGCTTTCATAAAAAAAAGAATCATGCATATCGGACTACCTAGTCAAAAGTTCTGAGTTCAATATCCGGTCAAAGGCTGTCGCGTGCGACGCGTCATATCAAACAAACGCGTGTAAAATCGCTTCTCCGTAAAAATCTCTACCAACGCCATATGTTTGAATTTAGTGCAGGCAGCGGTGTGTGTAAGTAGGTACTACTGATAATCCTCTTCTGTATGTTGTGTATTTGTTCTGTAAGTTGAAGCCTGTGTTTAAATACAGAAATAAATGTTTTAAGAAATAAAAATGTAAGTAGATCATACTTAGGTTACACAAGCTTTGGCAAAGCTGCCTCTAATTTTGCAATAAAAAATAACAAAACTATTTATTAAACTAAGGCAGTAAATAGTTTTTCCGACATATATACTATAGGTATACAAATAATTTCTATTGCACACAAAGATAGAGATAACAGAAAAAAACAGAAACTTTCTGTAATTTTTGACATTTACTGTCATTTGACATTTGCCAAATTTATTTGGCTAGATCGTTAAAAGCGATCTTCTGGCTGGACACGAAACTATGATACAGGTATAGACAATTTTTTTACGGGTGTTAAAACATCCCTTTATATATTACTAGCTGCGCCCCGCGGCTTCGCACGCGTTGTTCCTATGGAAACGTTTAAAGGTGATTTTCATTTAGGTACACAATTTATGGGATAAAAAGTAGATGATTCTAGGGTTAGAATTACCTGTATGCAAAATTTCAGCCAGATCCGTCCAGTAGTTTAGGCGTGAAGAAGTAACAAACATCCATCCATCCATCGAAACATCCATACAAACTTTCGCATTTGTACTTATCATTTTCATTTTTGCATTTTTCAGTGTGATAATCGCTGTATAATCACCGCAGTAAAATCTTAGAAGATCTGACCACGAGCCCTAAGTTAGATCTGATTGATGATGTGATAAATAAATAAATAAATAAATGCTGGACAATCCACACAGCATTATCTAGCCCCAAGCTAAGCAGAGCTTGTGTTATGGGTACTAGATAACTGATATACATAATACAATACACTACATAGATAGATATTTTTTATTATACATAGAAAACATCCAGAACGCCCTGAACAAATATCTGCAGATCGTACAAATATTTGTCCCGAGGCGGGAATCGAACCCGCAACCACCTGCGTCGCAGGCGGACCTTCGCCCACCGCGCCACAGAGGTCGTCGAGATGTTTTCATTGTCAGCGATAGCAATTCATCATCCTAAGTTCCCAGTTGCGATAAGTTCCACTAAGTGATATTTAGAAACGCTTTGTTCAGCGCGGAGTGATTTTCTATTTACCTGATTGGAATATTGATTTATTGATGTTTGGTTTGTGGCTAGAAAATCATGTCGGGAATTACATCAACGGGCTGCAGCTCTGATAGCATAGAATTAAATCGTTAGGTACGCCCTGACCACCAAAAACTGTAGCAATGTTTTGAAACGTGATGCATCATGTCCAAAACCTGTGCATTCAACACAAACAAAACAAGCGTACTGAGAAAATAGTACTTATCATCTCTTTTTCTCACACATTAGTTGCAAATACTACTTTCTCTTTCGTGCACTCTCCATTTAAATTTGTTAATATAGTCATTTTTGACAATGCGGACGATAAAATAAAAGTTATTTCATTAACTCGCAATACCTAAGAGTGAAATGTTACACTTCTGGCTTTGTTTGTGTTTCTAGAATTGTTGTTGCGCTTTCGAAAGGCACACGTCATTTTGTGACGCTATAAACTGCTCGCAAACGTCCTTCACAACACGTCCGGCTAACACTGTGCTTAGATGTACATTGAGTCCAGGTTTATGCATGCGTAAGGTTCGACTTGGACACAACACGGCGCGGTCTCACTGCGGTAAGGGTATATCTAACGATTTAAATCTATGTCTGATAGTGTAAGATGAATATGATGATAGGTACCTACTATAAAATAAAACTTTTGTGGGACACTAAAGTCAACAACGGAAACTGCCAAAATATTAAAAAGCTCAAAACACAAATCATGGAATAGGTAGGTATATGTACATATTACAAAACGTTGTCAGAAAACTGCAGTTTAGGTAAACAAAACCACTGCTAAAGCTAAAATAAGTCATTTAAATTAACCAAATATTTTTTGTTTAGAATAGTTAGGTACATCTTATTCAGATACGGCGTGACCTAAGCAACGGGCAAAAGCTAGTTGAGATATAAAATCCGATCAAGTGCGAGTCGGACTGGGGCACGAAGAGTTCCGTACCATCCTATTAATATCATAAACGCGAAAGTTTGTGACATGTATGTAAACAAGTATGTATGTTTGTTGCTCTTTCACGCAAAAACTACTAAATGGATCGGCCTGAAATTTTGCATACAGGTATTTCTAGACTTGGAATAACACATAGGTTTTATCCCATAAATTAGTTCCCGTGGGATAGGCGTGCGAAGCCACGGGGTGCAGCTAGTTATATTTAATATATATCTATATAATAAATTTTGTTTTAAAAATTCACCACTTCAATTTTTATAGTATTTTCATGGATTTTCATGGAACCCATTGTCAGAACTAAACCAAATTAAAATGGGACCACACGGGAAGCACCAACTTTCATATAAAAAATAATCATGAAGATCGGACCACCCAGTCAAAAGTTCTGAGGTAACAAACATAAAAAATCTGTCGAATTGAGAACCTCCTCCTTTTTTGAAGTCCGTTAAAAACTGCAAAAATGTCTGTTATACCTATGGGAGCCATTAAATTTATATAAATTGGTTGTTATAGCTGCAACTGAAATACATCATCTGTGAAAATTTCAACTGACTTACTATCACGGTTTAGGAGATACAGCCTGGTTAGAGATGGACACATCGACAGACAGTAGTCTTTAAAATAATGTCCCATTTTAGTAATAAGGTCCCGTTTTACCTTTTAGGCCGGTTTACATTATTCCAGTCCAGCGATCCAGCCCAGTGCTGGATTGCTTACTGGAAAAATGTAAACCGGCACTGGAATGAACTGAATCCAGTAAGCATTCCAGTCCAGTAACTGGATTCGTGGTCTTCTTTTGAGTCCAGTGCGATCAATCCAGTGCAACTGGAATAATGTAGACGGCCAATCCAGGGCCATTCTCTTTTTGAAATCATTGTCACTGTAGTGTTCACGTTTCAATGGCTTCTAAATTACTGGAATAATGTAGATGATAACGAATCCAGGTCAGCACTGGACTGGATCACTCGACTGGAATAATGTAAACCAGCTATTTGGGTACGGAACGCTAAAAAGAAAATAAATAGAAATGACTGTGACAACAATCGTCTGCACATATTTCGCCCTCCAATCTTTTTTGTGTGATAAAGCTCGTAACAAAGTTATGGCATCGTAAAAATGTTATAACTTAATCAATAACTAATTAATTTTCATATCTTTGATCTTTGGCATAAAAATAATAATTTTATATCGTGTAATCAGAGCTTTATATTCATCTGTATAAAACAGAACTCACCGACATACGTATGACGACATTTGACGACCTCTGTGGCGCGGTGGGCGAAGGTCCGCGTACGACGCAAAGGGTTACGGGTTCGATTCCCGCCTCAGGACAAATGTATGTACGATCTGCAGACATTATGTCCAGGGCGTTCTAGATATTTTCTATGCAGTGTATTGTATTAAGTAAGTATATCAGTTATCTAGTCTTACTCAAAACACAAGCTCTGGTTAGCTTGGGGCTAGATAATGCTGGGTGAATTGTCCATGATAACAAAAAAAAATACTTCATCAGCTCGTTACTAAGACCTCCTGAACATACGTCCCCAAACGGGGACGTATGTTCAGTTAACAAGGGCCACCAGGATCCCCCAGATATGTCCTCCAGAGTGTTCTGGTAAACTCACCTTAGCACCAGCTTTCAAATAAAAAAAGAATCATCAAAATCTGATCATCCCGTCAAAAGTTCTAAAGTAACAAACACAAAAAAAATATTTGAATCTCCTCTTCTTTTAAAGTCGGTTATAAAGTAGTTAAACTTGAGCACCTCTACTGCAGAGAGAGATAATAATTCAAAGTGTTACCAACATTTCAGCACTTGACATGCAAAGCTAGGAGCGCTACCGTTTACTCACACCCGTCTTATAAGCAGCTCACGTATCATTGCCATTTAGTGCACGGTATAAGTTTCTCGAGTTCTTACAATGGGGCTAGAAGAATAGCGTTATATGGCGAATACAGAGTCAGAGTCAGAGTGAAATCACAAATCGTTTATTTCTTTAGACTTACAAAATAAGCACTTAGACAAGTCACATTTTTACTATTGATAAATAGTTATTACTATTAAACAAGAAATAAGGTGCAATTGACTCTAATTCACTTAATTTTTTTGTGCGGTGGAAGAAGTAAAAAACCACTAGCAAGTTTATCGCTTATCAATACAATTTTTGTATTGGGGGTGGTGCAAATTCTATGCCGCTGGCACCACACGGCGAGCTTGGGTACGTTTTTCGAGATTCCGTGCATCGAGATATCGCTTGTTACCTGTACTATGTTGGTCTGAATAAAACGCTGATTGTCTAGCTTCACTTACATTAAACAAGTTTGTAACACTATCTAGTAGTTGGTGAAATGAGGAAAGTAGATTTTCTTTTATTTTGGTATCCACTATTGTGGTTTTATTTCGTAACCTATATTTAAAACGGGTTCTTGTACCTCAACCTAACAGCCTAACCTCAACAACCTGTATTGGTCCACAGCTGGACGCAGGCCTCCCCCTGATAAGAACCTTATTGCCATTTATCTAATGGGAGGTAATGTCCATAATCCCCACGCTGGGCATGCGGGCTGGGGATCGCAGTTCGGTGGTAGAATTGATCTGCAGGGGGCGCTGCTGCCCGCCCCTGATGGATATCCCTTAGTCGCCTCTTACGACACCCACGGGAAGAGATGGGGTGGTGCAAATTATAAGCCATAACCACTTTAATTTCCTTTTAGTATTTACAGTGACTTAATAAAGTTTTGGTTGCAACTATTGGCGTTGCACGTGACGTAAGAATCATATGAAACACCTAAGCTACTTCGCAGTTGTGTATTATAAATAGTAATAGCTACTCAAAGATATGCAATCTGTCCAGGGAACCCTCTTGATTTTAACACACGCGTTGTTTCCATGGAAACGTTGGGATAAAAGGTAGCATTTGTTTCAGTCGAAGCCTAGAGTCTGTTCAAAAAGCGAAGCAAACAAGTGATGCGCTTGCAATCCAGCATTTAGTTTTAATTTGCATAAATCTTACTGATTGATGCTAATTGAGTAATCGAATTTTCCGAGCAGAAAATGTATAAAAGCGCAGTTGTTTTGTTGATTTTCCAATTTCTTTGCCGTTTCACTAATTATTTACCTATCTATTAATGATCTTTAGCACTGATTTGACCTACTTACATTATAAGTTCAGAAGAAACTTCGTTATGTATGCTATAACTTTGGTTACCAATGAACTTTTTGTTGCCATTGACTTCAGTCGGTACATCCATTGAACTGCAGGGTTATCAAACCCTCCACTACCGAGCCCACTATCCAGAATCCACAACAAATTTATGCGAAATTCAAATATTTTATCAGTTTTTATCAGTTTCTGCGTGCAAAGAATTTAACCACCAGAAAAGTTGTTTTACTATCTTGATGTTTGCGCTTATGCTGTTCCAAAAACGAATTCTCTGTCTTCCTCTACAAACGTAAAATCCTATGCCGATCCTTTTCACAAAATCTCGCGCTCTTTGGCAGTAATTTTTAATTTTTGTAACTTTAACCGGCCCTACCACTCTCGCATTGAACGTGATAGTTAGCACTATAGGTAATTTTTTACATGTCGCGGTTTGTATTAATAACCTACTTTCGTCAAGAATATATACTAATATATCGTCAGGTAGTACCTACCGCCGGGAGCCGGAAGGCAGTCAAAGGACTCATTAAAGTCTATCATTAGCAAAGAGGCTTCTAAAGGTAATATGGAGAAACGAATTTCCTATTTAATTAAATATCTTAAGTGGAATAGTTCCCTCTTGGAGGAAAACTGTCTTGAATAATATTAAAATGTAGATAAGCAACTCGTACGTCATCGCTTATGCCGTTATATCAGAGTTGTAGTTCTATATTTCTGATAGTGTCAGGGTTACGTTATCAAAATGTTTATGTTTGAGACAGTTAATTTGGAAATATGTCGATATTTGATGTGGAATTAATTCTAACATTATTGAGGGTTAATAGTTCATAGTTCGTAGACAAAGAGATAGAACAAAGAGCCTTCAGACTCTTGAAGAGCAGACCTTGTATAGAGACTAAGGTCCAATGTCTCGAACACCGCAACAAGGATGCTTGTCTCTCGCTATTTTAGAGGATACATTTCAGAGACTGATTTCTGGAACTGAAATCGTATATGTCCTGATCCCACCACCCCCTTCCAATACAAGACAAGCAGATGCACGGTGCAGTACTATCCCAACTTGGCGTACATGCCATCCATTCGCAAGAGGTTTTCCTGCACCTTGGTCATTCATACCGCTGCTGGCTGCGGTTAAGAAGACCATCACTGCTGCAATTACAACCTGGGTTTCTTCAAGACATGAGTGGATAGGTATCTGCTACATCTGTATGTTACATCATCGGCCACATCGTCGCTTTTCATCTTTACCTACATAAAACAAAGACAGATGGTTTATGTGGTTCACAAATAGACAGCACAAAATACAATAAGAAATAGATGCAAACAAGCTAGAATTAAAACTTAGCTTGGGTACAAATAATTGGAATGTAATGGATAATATTTAAAATATTAAACTCATAAAACAAGAATATTAAGAAAGAAACCGGTACTTCGTACGCTGATCATCTCTTTAATTAACGAATAAGTGATCAAACGTCTTGTCAACCACGCAGAACATAATTATTTCTGCAGATAATTAATAATTTCTACGAACAAGACCCGCATATACTTTCTATTGTATCTAGGGTAAAATCAGGATAGTTGCTTCAGTGGGATACTTGCCGCGGTTTTGCCGCATATACTTTCTATTGTATCTACCTATGTCTATTTCCGCCATCTGAGATCGTTGAAATCTGGATAAAAACTATAAAACAACAGCCGGTTTTGTCAAAATCGTTATATATGAGGTATCAGAAGTACAAGGACGCTATGTAATCAGTGGCGGGTAAATTGGTTTGCCTTAAAGATACCATTCCAATATGTACGTACAGGTACAAACTAAGAACTTGTATCTTCTCTTTCTAGATTGATTAAACCCTATTTTCCCAAGCTGCTTTGCTATGTTTTAACATTAAAGGCTTCTAACTTTTTATATTAGCAAAAAATCTGGATATTTTACCGAAAAAGTCTCTTACGAATGAAATATAACGCGTTAAATATTCACCAGGTTGCGTTATTTTATTTCGAGTGTCGTAAATCGTATCTGTAAGATAAACGGGCACTTTTTGATCTTAAAGGAGTTAACACACTGAACTTGCCGAACCCGCCGCCGCAGTCCGGGGTCACAGCGGGCTGGTATCGGTGGTATTATAATAGATAATTATATCGGCAACTTTTATTACATATTTTTAATAAATAATAGGTATAGGCCGCTGACAAAAATTTGTCAACGCGTAAAGCAATGTAAACCCGCCGGCATGCCATCGACTAGAATCAAAACATACTTTAAATTCAGCGGCTGTCAATATTAATGGTTTGAGTGTAATCAATGCTTTGTCGGACGCAAGACTACTCGAATGGCCGCAAACCGTTTCTAACAACTCAAACGATGGTGTGTATTTAATTAACGTTGATAAAGTTCAAATTGCTTTTAAACTGATACTGCTCCATTCTGCCCTGCCCCTCGCTCCCATTTTGATTTGTTTTCACCGTAAGTCACTGACAAAAAAGCCGCTGTATTTTGTCGGCGGGTTTGGTATGTCAAATCCTTTAAATAAACGGGTACGTAAGAACGTAAGATATCTCAGATGTAACTTATCTGTTACATAATTGTATGTGAAGCGTAATTTGGAGAGAACCGATTTTATTTTCAGATTTTGCTAGATTAAACGGTAAAAATAAAATTCTGACTGCCAATAGGATGAGTTAATTTCAGACTTTGATTGATGTTATTCAGACAAGATTTTATAGCAATCGAACCTCCAAGTTGTCGTGAATAAATAAACGATATCGTCTTTTATCTTACTTACCCTTGCTTGTAGGTACATATGTATGGGACAAATCTTGCAACTGAATTTTGAGCAATAATAAAATCCTTAACCGATTGAGCTAACATATGGCATACTTATGTAAGTTCGATGACAAAGCAATGAGCGGTCTGATGATGGAAACAAAAGGTGGCCATAGGAACTTATAAAAGAAACGACAAAACCTCATCGAGTTTGGGCTCGTTGAATTTTTCATCCCAAGCACTTTGGGAAAAGTATATTTTTAAAATATAAATATCATTTTCATTTTTAGGCTCGTCAGACCTGTCGGTCTATCTCGTACATGATTAACTAATCAATGATCAAATATGTTGTCAAATAGTTCTATCTCTTTTCGAATTGACGTTGACAAGAGATTACTGATAAGTTAATTAAATATATGATCAGCGAGTAACTGGCTGTAAAACCAATAATTGGTTATGAGTGATTTGGACCGAGTAATACCTATATCACGCAGGGTTCGTTTCCAGGGCCTAATTCCACTATTTTTTAAACAAATGCTATAATGGCGCCATACGATTAAGATAGAGATTTAGACGTACATTTATTTGGTATTCTATTACCATAAGATTACATACAATCTCTATGACTTATAATAGCGTGTCAATGGTGTGGTGGGGCAAGTCTGACCATAGTCATCAATAAATAAATTATTATTATGCAGGGTGTTTAATACATTTGCCTATTTAGTTGAACTATTCAGACGCCAAGCTATTGCATTTGATCCTATCTACCCCTAGTTTTTAAATGGAAAACGTTGTACCAAAAGCCCTGTATAATAATTTATTTAATGATGTCTATGGCCACACTTGCCCCACCATACCATTGAACGGTCAAATTGTCAAACGGTTGTCATAATCGTAATATTTTCATAGTGAGGCGATTGTGTTAGTGGAATCAGGCCCCAGTAGCTAGCGTCTGAGACACAAATCAAATAATCCCAGCTGTAATGGCCTATTCCAAAATGCGTAAATTTTATGCTTATGGTTTATCCATTTTGAATGTAAACAAAATACGACACAAATAACAAAATCTCACTTGCTTGGCGTTGAGTTTCAGATATAATGTAGGCAATTTTTATTGAAGGGAGGATCTAAAATCGACAAGTAATGTAAATTACGTATAAATGGACGAGCCAACAAAGTGAATTTTAGGTTAAGTATGGGCGATTTGTTTACGTTGCTCGTGCTACGTGCTCCATTCAAAATGGACACGGTATAGGGCTTTAGTAAAATGAACCCAATGAAAGGTGAAAATAGTATGGCACTCACAAATACTATAGTACTATAGCTAAACAAGACCTTGCCTCATAGCTATTGACCCGATAAATAATAAAGACAAAATTATTAAATTACAAACTAGTTCAGAACTTGTTAAGTACCTAAAATCTATTTGAATTTGAAGCACTTGAGAAGAAAAGTTTGCACTTAATTATGTTAAAAAGTAAAAGAGTGAAACGTTTACACAATTCAGTGTAGTTTCTTTTGAATTCTCGGCACGGATTTAAGCTCCTGTTTTATCCGATTAGTAAGAGATAAATTAAGAAAAACGTGAAAGAAGCCTGTCGCTGAACAAAGTAATATTGGATTATTTTAAAGTACTTGAACCTAAGTACTTTATTTCGTTTCAATGGTTGTTTAGATTTACGATTTTTAATTTACCAAAGACGATGAAGAAATTATTATCAATTAATTCGTTATTTTACTTATAAGGTTTTTATATGATAATAGTTCACACTAAAGGTAGTTTATAATAAATCAGATAATATCCCGAAAAATTGACCTCGATGAGACTGAAACTCGCATCTTTCTGTCAGTACGGGTAAGTGATAATGCCCTCCTAGCCGAATTTCGGCCATGGCGGCTAGTCTCGACGAAGACTAGCTAGGTGGACTGGCCATATTATGGTGCACAAGTGTGCGCGCAAGCACAAATGCACTCTCTATCCCCTCACTCTCATAATTCGATGGAACGGCAGACCGACACGACCGGGGAGAGGTTAGGCGCAGGACCAACAGCTTAACTTGCTTTCTGAGGCACGGGGGTGTATAACACCGCCAACTTTCTGACTCCGGGCTGCTACTGTGAATTTTTCTTGCTAGAGAAACCCCAATAACAACTATTGGTTCGACCCGGAACCTATTGAACCCAGAACCTCTCAATCAGCAGTTGAACATGCTGACCGCTAGACCAACGAAGCAGTCAAAAGTGATAACCAACTAATGGGACAGTGATAACCAACTAATGGGACAGTGAAAACCAACTAATGGGACAATGATAACCAACTAATGGGGCTAGAGTCCGTATGAAGCCCCAGAGATTTTCGATTCCTACGTCACTTAAGCTCGTGATGTAGTTGGTTCTCATTTAGTTATGTTCGCTTAGGATGTATGGTTTAGTCTCAGCACAACCCCTGGGTCGAGCACTGTCGTAGAGTCTGCTCAAAAAGAGAAGCCAGTGAACTAACACTTTTAGTCGTACTGCAATGACAGAGCAGTGTTGCCAACGCAACAAAAGTTGTAAATTGGAATACGCGCTCCCTTAATTCCCACGACCGACGCTTCTCATTTTGAACAGACTCTAGCAGTGGTCTGCGCACTGCTACGAGACAGCTACAATGCTGCCACAAGTGCTACGTCTTAGCTACGGTTAACACATAAGTGCCTGCGTGTCTGCTACGCTGCTACGGCTGTCTACGACTCCGCTACGGCTGTCTACGACTCTGCTTTAACAGTACTCTATCGACGGTGCTACATCCCTGCTACGGTTCCACACAAGTTCTACGTGTCTGTTACGCTGCTACGACAATGCTATGCTTTCTTTACAATTGCTACGTAAATGCTACGCTGCTACGGTTATCTACGACTCCGCTACGGCTGTCTACGACTCTGCTACAGCTGTCTACGACTTTGCTTTCACACAGAACTTGTATATGTCTGCTACACTGCTGCGTAAGTCATTGCATTTAACACAAGTGCCACACCTCTACTTACGCACTACGTGCTGCGTTTCTTTTCTCACAGACGTCATTATATGGCATTATACCTAATCCAGGCGCTATCAGAAAGGCAAGGAATTTTGTCAAAGTTAATGTGCGATCGAGCTTGTTTCATTTTGAAATAGGACCATCCCATTGTAATGGGAAATTATATTATGAGAAAATGTATGGAATTTTCTGCTATAGTAAATAAATACAACGAACTGCTACTCGGCGACATAAGTCTTTTTGATCCCAATATTATTTTCCGATACAAAACAAAACAATACGATACGGGTTTTGTTTAATTAAAACAGGATAACGTGTACAAACGTGTATCGAAAATAAACCAGCGCTCCATTGTATCAGAAACAAACTGGATTCATGGAGTACGCATTGTTTACTTCGAGGGTTGTCTTTTGTAAAATGAATAAAATCTATACTTGTATTATAAAGAGGAAAGATTTGTATTTTTGTATGTAAATATTTGTCTAAAAAAAAACTACTGGACGGATCTAGCTGAAATTTAGCAGACAGGTAATTCTAATCCCGGAATCAAATATATCCCATAAATCAGTTCCCGTGGGTTAAAAATCAAATTTAAACGTTACCATAGGAACAACGCGTGCGAAGCCGCGGGGCGCAGCTAATTACTAATAAACTCAAAAACTACTGGCTGATTTCAAAAATTTGTTCACCTATAGAATCATTGTGTAAAATAGGTTATATTTATAACTAGAAAAAAACGGTAATTCCCATTTGTTCCATAGGACTGTAACGTTATAGAACTATTAGGAATCCCTACAAAACTCCAATAATTTAAGATGTAAAAATTTAGATATAAAAAAACTTTCATCGCATGCGCTGCGGAAACAATTGATTATAGAACAAAAAATGTTATATAATATAAAAGAACACATTAATATCTACAAAAAACTTATGTTATGTCACTAGGTACTTTTTTACTTTTTAAAAGTTGAAAGAAATGCGAACCAAAATAATTTGATGGTAAATATAGTCTTAAATCCTAAATTAAGTTTATCTAGACACTAGAGTTCTCTAATGTAATTTATAGACACGCTTAATACCTATACTTCTGCTCGTTACCTTAACTTTTCCATTACCGTTTTTTGGTACCAACAACACTGTTTAAAAAAACAATACGGATAGCTGCAGATTTCCACGAAAATAACGCGGGCTGAAAATATAATAGTTACCTACACAATAAAAATTCAAAACCCATTGGTATTCGTTGAGTTACTCAGTAATTTTTCGTATTACCAGCAATTTATTATTAGCTTCATACATTTGTGGGCAGCCGAAAATTATTGGGTCATTTGTCTAAATTACACCTAGGAGCCGTAAGTAGAACGGACAGTTGAAAGAGATTTAGCTTTTGTTCACTAAACAATAAGATAAGGCGTGCCAAATGCCTACTAGTGGTTTCTTTTTCACTTTTTAACCGATTTCAAAAAAGGATGATGTTCTCAATTCGTCTGTTTTTTTTTGTATGTTTGTTGCCTCAGAACTTATGACTGGGTGGTCTGATTTGCATGATTATTTTTTTTATATGAAAGCCAGTGCTTCCCGTGTGCTCCCATTTTAATTTTGTTTAAATCTGTCAATATCCATGAAAATTCATGAAAAAACTGTAAAAATAGAAGTCGGTTTGTAGTTCAAAAAAAATTATTAATGCTGGCCTATGTAGATTGAAGTGTGGAGAATCAGTTAACACTTCCATGACCCAGCATGCACTGTTCACATCCCCACGTGGCAGCGGCGCGCAATAGGGTATATGCATGTGACTTCAAAATGGCTAAAAAAATATATACGTATTCTCTATTGTTATAGAAACATATCTGCATATTTATTTTTGCATTTTGAGAAGTTTTTATTGTAGAATTTAACCATTGAAAAACTGATATTTTCAATCTCAATCGCAAAATTTCAAAACGCTACGCCATTTGCTAGAGCGGACGTGACATCACCGTACAGACTTCCTTCTTTTTTTTTTGACGGTGCATCATGGTTTGACACTATTCTACCTACTTCACTTTTCGTTATGTCATGAAGTTTCGGCGGGATATCTTTTTGTACCTAGGTATTATTTCGCGGTTGTTTGGTGTTTTCCGGAGAGCGTAAGCAAAGTTGATTCCTTGAGAAATATTGTGAAGTTTTTCAACCTTCTTACTAAAAACAATGACTGAAAGCGGTTTTGTAAGAGCGCAGTCAGATAATCTTCCGAAAATAGATGTTTTCATGATGTCTACCTTCTTCGCATCAAATTCGGAATTCACATCTGCTGAACTCAGAGGAGTAAAAGCCGCAAGGTAAATAAGTTACCTACTTACCTATTTCAAAATATTTATATGAGGTAGGTACTCTAGTACTACCTACCTATAACTTATTCACGGTTTTGTAAGTGTTAGACGAGAAATATTTCAAGCAGGCAATCATTTTTATCTTTGTTATGTTATGTGATATGACAGAGCCGAACGAGAATCCTACGGCGATGCCGCCGTTGGATATGTACAAGTAAAACGGGTAATGATAGATACTTACACTAGTGGTCTGATTCTGCACATTGGTACCTATTTACACCTTCATGGCTCACGACACGACGACGACTGGCGATGTGGAGGACATTGCGATCGCACTTCAGCCCCGCCACCCCGCGCCGCCGCGCCGTCCGCAAGACGCGGAAACGCCTCGGACAAGCCGAATCGCGACAGTGTGCGTCAACGTATATGTTTTAGTACAAAAAGTTCTGCAAGCAAATATACCAAAATCGCGCGACACAGGACGCGCTTAAAATTTAGCGTTGGTTTGGGCAACTAAAATAATAATAACATAAAGAATTTGATACAGTCATTTATGTTCATGGAGTTTAATCGTCAAAATTCAATGAATAGAAGCTGTTTTCGAAAACCTCTTTCCTGAGATGATCACTACCGAGGTCGTCACGAAAGGTTTTAATCGAGTGTGTACGTCGACGTCACTTATACATGGCGCCAATATGACAGCGTTTTTATCACTCGAAAATGATTGTAGTTTTGATTTGTTTTTTATACCTTGTTATTGCGAAATTCAGTGAGTGTCATATCATTTTTCGGTTAAATAATGACCTAAATAATCGATTAAAACGATAAAAAAAATCGATGCATATACCCTATTGCATGCAGTTTCAGCGCTTAAGCTGGGTACCATGATTCATCATAGATACTATAATATAAGTAAAGTATATATATTATAAATGTGTATAATATAGAGGTATTTATTAGGTTTATTTTAGTTATTATTATTTTATTCTATGTATGTATGTTTATTCTAAGCATATTATGTATATTATTATTATATTCGTAATTTGTACACTTCCTCTACCTATTCCATAGCCTCTCCTATAACTAAGGTTTTGCTGGAAGAGAACTCTTTATCAGGATTAAGCTCGCCTTTGTAAATATTTTTTAAAATAAGTTCATTCTATGTATTATTTGTGTACAATAAAGAATTACAGAATTACAGAATGATTTTAGTTTTGAGCTTTCCAATATTTCGGCACAGTTTCATGCAATAAAAAAATATATTGGAAAGCTCAAAACATAAATCATAGTAAATATCCTGTTGATAAAAATTTGGAAACGTTAAATCACCTTTTAACGTTTCCGAAGGAACAACGCGTGCGAAGTCGAGGGGCGCAGCTAGTTTATAATATGGTGTGGAGGATGGTTCGTCTGTGGAATTTACTTCTGTTTAATCTATGACAAGCGGTTTTCATTTCTCATCACGTGCACGTGAAAAATAAATCTGGCGATATTTTACGGCGCAAAAAATGGCCATTTATAATGCTTTATTTCCTTTTAATGTTTTAATTGTATGCTGGTTATGTTTTATGCGAAGGATTTTGCATGTTATCGGTCAGACATGCGGATTTTTATTCTTTTTATCCATCGATCAAAAAAGTTCGCGGCGGGGCCGGCGAAAATTTTTGATCGATGTTTTTATCCAACATTTCTTGCAATGCATTCTACTCGAGCTTGGACACGAATATTTTTTTTTAAAGATTTTAACCAAATGGCTTCCAATCAATGTGCTGATCAATTTTACTAATAGAACCTAAAGGTACTTGTGTACAAATTTATTGGTTTTTCACGAAATACCAACCACTCTCAACACATCAAGCATGCCGTTCATTGCTAAATATAATAAATTCTAAAACAAAACAGAGGGTTTCTCTATGATGACTACGCTTGGTAGAAGAATTTGGTGATCGCATAGGATGAGTTAAATACACAGAAATAAGCTACTGTGAAATAAATCTTGTATCCATCTGCTAGGCTGCCACGGTAATATAACACTTACCTTGTAGTTTATTCAACCTACGTTACACCTAAACCGAGAAATTTAGTAGTTTAGTAGAAATCAAAACTCAAAATTCAAATCATATTATTTATCCCGTTGTAAATGACTATATAGTGCTAATAACCATGATGGATTAAGAGCTTGTAATAGTTTATTGTAAAAACTTTAATGCTATTACAAAGATATTATTTAATGTATGAAAGAACATAAATTAGTTGTGTTAGATTTACGTTTATTTACAAATATGACAACTATCTACTCTTAAGTCGCATTATATTTAGACTTAGATATGCATAGATTGTATTAGTTGATAAGCAATAAACTTGCTAGTGGTTTGTTTTTCACTTCTTCCGCTAGTGGACAAAAAAATTAAGTGAATTTGAGTCAATTGCACCTCATTTCTTATTTGGTAGTAATTACTATTTATCAAGCTGTAAAAAATTAAAAAAATATTTGTGGCCCGGTGGGTCCATTCATACATCCAGCTAAGTATGAAACTGTGTCTCGCCTTTCTTCTAGCAAGCAAAGTCTAGTATTTTGAATCCATACACTATGTAATACCAGCTGCGCCCCGCGGCTTCGCACGCGTTGTTCCTATGGAAACATTAAAAGGTGATTTTCATCCCACGGGAACAGATTTATGGGATAAAAAGTAGCCTATGTTTTATTTCAGAATTATAATTACCTGTATGCAAAAATTCAGCCAGATCTGTCTAGTAGTTTTGGCGTGAAGAAGTAACAAACATCCATCCATACATCTTTCATCAAAATTTCGCCTTTATAATATTAGGTCCTTACATATGAAATTGGCGTTTTTCGTACTGGCCACTTTAATCACAAATTTCTCCTCTTTGGTAAGGAATTCCAAATTCAAATTTGTACAGCTATATACTCATGTATTTGTGCTTCGATGATCGTCATTCATTTGTTTTTTTTCTTCTGTTTTTTTCTGTTTGCGTCACTCATTTTACAAAATGGAAAACTTAAAATATCGCATTATTTACGAGTACGAGTTCCGCCGTGGCACTAGTGCTGCGGAAACAACTCGAAGGGTGAATGATGTGTATGGCGGTCGTGTTGCAAAAGAAAACACAGTTCGTTTTTGGTTCCAACGTTTTCGTTCTGGAAATTTCGACCTGCAGAACAAGCCCCGTGGACGGCCTGAGACTCAAGTTGATAATGAAGAGTTGAAGGCTATTGTGGAAGCGGATCCATCGCAAACCACGTCCGAGTTAGCTGCAGGCTGCGATGTTAGTGATAAAACTGTTTTAATTCACTTGAAGCAAATTGGGAAGATTAAAAAGCTGGAAAGGTGGGTACCTCACGAATTGACTGAAGCAAACCGGCAAACGCGCGTCGACTGCTGCGTTACATTACTAAACCGGCACAATAATGAAGGTATTTTAAACCGAATCATTACCTGTGATGAAAAATGGGTTCTTTACGATAATCGGAAGCGCTCAGCGCAATGGTTGGATCCTGGCCAGCCAGCCAAATCCTGCCCCAAGCGAAAATTCACCCCAAAAAAGTTACTTGTAAGCGTTTGGTGGACTAGTGCCGGTATTGTTCATTACAGTTTTCTCAAATCTGGCCAGACTATTACGGCTGATGTCTATTGTCAGCAATTGCAAACCATGATGGAAAAGCTAGCGGCTAAACAACCTAGGCTGGTCAATCGCTCCACGCCACTGCTGCTTCACGACAACGCTAGACCACACACTGCGCAACAGACGGCTACTAAATTAGAAGAGCTTCAATTGGAAAGTCTAAGACATCCTCCGTACTCCCCGGACCTTGCTCCAACAGATTACCATTTTTTTCGAAATTTGGATAACTTCTTGCAAGGGAAAAAATTCAACTCCGATGGGGCAGTCCAAATCGCCTTCAAAGATTTTATTGATTCCCGTCCGACTGGTTTTTTTAGTAAAGGTATCAATGAACTACCTATAAGATGGCAAAAGTGCATAGAAAATAATGGTTCATACTTTGATTAATTAAATATATTATATTAAATATATTCGACTTTTTGTTCCTCCCATACAAAACGCCAATTTCATATGTAAGGACCTAATATTAGCGTGATAGTGTGATGTGAAGTGTATGGATTAAAAATACTCACACACATTGCTTATTTCATATATTTCCTGACCGCTGCAAACAAAACAATCTGCTCTCTCAATAGAAGGTTACAATGTTGCCACATTGTGTTGCGTAGTGACCACTTATCCGAGCGTCCGGCGTCCAATATTGTGTTACACTGAGCTTGTAGGAAAACCGGGGAAATAAAAAAGGAATTTAATTTGTGCTTCTATCGTTCTTGTAACTAGTCCTCGCTATTATGTACTTGATTGCTTGCTCTAATTTCTCAGGAGAAAAACTGTGTTAGCCGGCCTAGCACGGAGATTGTTTTCTAGAGAAAAATTACATCACATCGTCATACATTGCGTAAATTATTGAAGTTAAAGGAATGAATTTTAAATATTTTCCTCTCAGACATACGGTATAGTTCGTCAACCGCGTACCGTACGTAATGTTACCTTTTATTGAGGATATATAGGTAGTACCTATAGTAGTAGTATAAGTATATTGCTAGCGATCGGTTCAAAAAGCTTTCGCTATCGATTGTTTTAGCATCCGAGGGCCTAGACAATGTAAGAATAGATGTCGAAAGTGCTAATAGAAAAGTCCAAAAATGTATAGGCTTAACGCATGCCTTATACGAGTATATGTCACGTGATCTGTTTCGATTTTTTTTATTGTTTTTGAATCGTTTCATAGCGAATGCCGGTTGGCTACGCCTTCTGATGTAGTTTTCTAAGAGTATTTAATTGTTTTTATGGAAATAAAGAAATTTTCGAGTTGATGTTAGTAATTTTATTAAGCTACTTTTTTAGGGGCATTTTGGTTTAAGTGTAGGTAATTGAGTCTAGACTGGAATCAAGATACCACAACTTTAAATTAAAGGTATAATTTAAGTTTTGAGATCACTCGCAGTGCGTTAGTTATCCCTTGATCATGGAGCATGAAACTGTGCTGAAATATTGGAAAGCTCAAAACTCAAACCATCGTAAATATCCCGATGTAATTGACTAAATTGTTAATAACCATTTTCGATTTAAAAGTCTTATTCAACTGGTGCTGAAAACAGATAATTCATTTTCAAAGTTAATTTTAGAGATAACCTCTGTTTGTGCTTAGAAAGCTCTTCATCAAAATAAGGGATTTGTTGATTGGCGTGGGCGTAATCTCCACGACTTTCGTTCCTTGCTGCTAATCCAATCTGACCTTTTCGGATTTATAAACTAAACAGAAATTCAGCTGAAATATTTTCACTAAGGACTAAGGCGTAGTTAATCTGTGTCTAAGGTAAATCTCTAAAGAAATTAAAAAAATAAATCATATCACGCCCTTAATGAAATTCTTACTTTGAATTCTTAGCACGAAGTACTCGTGAATATCTTTTGGAATATTAAAATTTCGTTTGTATTAATATAATCTTTAAAATTTAAAATTCCTCTTTCCGCTTATCAATATTATTGCCCAGAAATTTTGATGAGAATTACGATAAAAAAAATTATACCTACCTAGTTTTGGCTTAAATGGGTGTAACGATGGGTGTTGGTGACTCCAATACTTTATTTATTTTTGTCGATACGTAGTACGAGTATAGGGTAGGACCAACTCGTCTCTCGGATGTCGTTAACCTAGTAGTTCGGTGTTAGAATTGTTCTGCAGGGGGTGCTGCTGCCTGCTCCCCGGTGGATATCCCTTAGTTGCTTCTTACGACACCCATGGGAAGAGTTGGGGTGGTGCAAATTCTAAGCCAGCACCACACAAAAAAATGATGTCGTAAAAGGCGACTAAAGCTTTCCACCATGCAAAACAATGCTATCACCGAACTGCAATCCCTAACCCGTGGGGATTATGGGTATTAATCATCCTTTATGAGGCGCTTATCAGGGACAGGTCAGCTGTGGACGGATATAGGCTATAGTGGTTGAAGTTGAGGATGAACTTTGTCCAGCTGTGGACGTGTGTGGACACGTGTATGACGATGAGGTGCGAACCTATCTATCTATAGCATGCGTATCTTAACATTAGATCTTTTAATAATTTGTGTATTCTTCCCTCCCAACCTTTAAAAAAAAAATTTGAACTTACTCTAAAACGCAAATTCAGCGTGGTTCACAAGTTTCACGCTAGGTGTAAAAACGCATCTGTGACATTACATGCAAAGTTGCCAACTTTTAGGGTTGCCAGACAAAATGTACGCGAAGAATATAGCTGAAGACTGCAGGAAAGCCGTATTTGCTCTGGACTTGATTAGTATAATTATTGAAGCTTACGGCTTAGAAAGAAGATAAATGTTAACTTTTCAATTGAGACAATTTTAGCTACCTGCCAAAATATTAAAATCTAATAAGTACTTACAAGCTTCTTTTTTTATAATATCATATAAACGTTTTTTTGCATACATACTATTATTAACTGATTTCGAAATAAAAAGGGGGTTCTATGATCAGCTGTTGGTATATCCGTTATATGCATGTTCGTCGATTTCTTTATCATTGAGTGCCAATTTTGATTATTCTTTCTGATAAATCTGATACGGTTTTATATAATAATGAACCCATGTAAATGTTATTCCCTAGGATTTATTATTTGTCATGCAAACCTAAATACAGTGAAAATATAAACGAATTCGAAATCAGTTTTCATTTTTCTATTCACATCAAATTAGTTTAGGACGATGAGGTCGCTAAGCGACTAAGTCCCTTGAATTGTTATAAACATAAAAAAATACCCTAATTTGAACATCTAAAAAATAGGCTTACTTTTGATAATGTCATAGTTTATTATTATACTATGAAATATCTTGTCGAATATTTTATTTGATTCATTATTTCTCTTGACAAAAGATTTGATAATTGATAAGTTAATTAATTACACAGATGATCAGCGTACGAGCAACCGTCTATTAAATGTTTAAATGTAAAAAAATGGGCATTCGTTTAAATATTGTGGCAACACTAGCTCCAGGTGTCGCTAGTTCTCAACAAGTTGAGCTAGCAAGAGTAGTCACTACAAAATTTAATGAAACAAAAGCGACATTAAATGTGTTAGAGATTTAGTTGCAAGAGCAAAATTATTTTAAACTCGACAAACTTGTTTTTAAGTAAAGCTAGTTGAAATTAAGTATGCATTTAACTTATTTATGAACCCTTAATGATATGTAACGGATTCTTTGCATATAAATGCCTTTTTTCTGAAAACATAGACATCAACACTTAGTATAAAAGTTTTAAAAATTATCCATACGACTTTCATAAGCGCTGAATCTTACCATTATGCTGATAAGTGAAAATTTATCAAGACATCACATCAAACGAATGAATTCATTGGAAGCTTGCAATATTGGTTGTATTTATAATTTGATTTAATTTTGAAAAATTAAGTAACAACTACCATCAAATCAAATAATAAAATAGGAACTGTAGGTACTGCGATATATGATCCAAAAATAAGAACATAAAATATTGGGATGACAACCTTCCTGGTTTAAGGAAGTTAAGTTTTTAAAAAGTCATGTCAAATCAGCACAAACAAATAAATACACACATAGTATAAACACGATACTTATTATACACGACTTTTCTGCTGCTATTGAAATAGACTCAAGCAATACTTCACTATACGTAGAAAAATAGAGAGAGAAATGATGCCTCGCCCACACTAAATCTGTAACGGAATGAAAAAATGGTGCTATTCATAACCGGCGCTTTTTTATTTCAAACGATCAAAACCGCTTCATGCCTATCCGCAATCAATTCTAAGCACGGGTCTATTCCGTAAAACAAGTTCTTTTGAACCTTATGAGCAATTTCTGTTGGTTCAAATTTAAATAACTAGAACCTGGATGACCGAGTTTCGCTCGGTTTATTTGTAACTTTTGTTTTTAGAAATTATAGTTATTATTTGCCAATAGGTGTCGGGAAGAGTCATTTTTTCAGTTTGGTGTTTTAGTTGATAATGATAAAGTTCATTATTGAAAACACGAACAAAATAGTATTACTTTTCGCCAATAGGTATCAGAAAGAGTCAATAGATTACGATAAAGTTGTTGAAAGTTTATTGAAAACACGAATAAAACGACATTTTCTAAAAATGATGTAACGGACCCGGGCCTATGTGCTTGTAGGAACACCAGATTAAATTTATTAATAGCATTGACAACTTGTCTATTTGTTGAGAGCTTATATCAGTAACCTTATTTAAATTATAGACACGTACAGTTTATGGATCGATACCGTGTAGAGCAATGAGTTTTAGGTTGTGAGGTCCAGTTCATACCCTTGTGGAAGCATCCAGTCAGTTAAGCCGGGCCTCAGGTAGATTAATGGCCTGTGGTCTGGTTATAAGACCTATTGATTGGTTCTAAATTCGTTCAAATGCCTGTGTCTTCCAGCTTTTCGGGCATTGCCGGAGGCAGCTTTACATCAATATGATGTGTATGTGGATTTATATTTTTAGTTATGAGGGGGCCCCCAGCTGCTTACAATACGCACCTCAACGTGGGCTACGCATGTGTTACATTCTATTAGAAATAGACCAACTCAATTTCAGTATAGGTAATGCTCATAATGGTAATAATTATTCAAACATGTATCGATCCATCTCTGTAACTTAAAGCTCAGAATGACTTTGCTTGGCTTTGAGGAAGGCTTATTTTTCCTTTATAGTGATCTGTTCTATGATTAAGACCTAGACTTTAATTAAGTAGCTTAAGCTTTATGAAATCTCTAACTTGTATGGCAAAATATTATGAAATGTAAACAACTGATCGACAGAAATTTAGTATTGTTTATACATATAACACACACACAAATACAGTAAATGGGCAGTAAAATAGGCAGAACTTAATCCTAGGATGCACAAGGAAACATACAATAAACGATTAAACAATTATAAGTTTTGATTGATTCCGCCACCCTGGTGCTGTAACTTAGAGCTTTGTTACGTGGCTGTGTAAGCACGAAACCAAGGTTTTAAGTTAATAGGCGACCCGTTCTGTCTCATTAACAGCGCCTCCAAGGCTATTGAAAGCTGAAGGCTTACACTAACCTTGTACCCAGAATCAATCAGAGAATAGTTATGTAAATTGCGAAACACAGTCGCTCTATGAACTCAGTAGAGTTTTACGGGGAAATGGCCTCAAAAATGGGCGGGATTTCTCTGTGGAGAGCACAATAATTAACAGTAAATAATACGATTGATTTCAGTAACAGTGAGTTCTGATTATGTTATCCAAATGGGCCTCTCGGACTCTCAATATTCTATTTAAAGAGCCACCAATATCAATCGTATCGTAAAATAATGAAAATAAAACAAACATTAGTTATAACTTATCACATCATAGAGAGCCATTAACATTGTCCTTTTGTGACAATTAACCTTCAATATCGCCAATTGTATGGCATGTTAATTCAGTGATACAGATGAGAGATCTTAACTAGTTTATTCATTTTCGCTGTGACGTCTCCAACGAGAATGAATAATGCATGTCAGATCAGGCCTTAATACTAGGCATTCCAATTAAATTATCATTCATTAAAACTAAAACTTAATTACAACAATACTTATTGTTGACCATGTTCGACGCATAGAAACCTCGACGCACCGAGTTAAGAGAAAGCAAGGCAATAAAAAAATATAATTTATTGCTTTGCGCTAAAGTGTATTTGAATAGCCAACCTTCCATGGTTCTACGTTTTTGTCTAAAACTGCACGTGTGGAGACCGAATTCCTTATTATTCAACAAAAAATCCTATTTAGAATCGATATTTTGCTGCGAGAGTTTATTGTTTTGAAGTGTTATGCTTTTTTTTTCATGGCTAGGTTTATCCATTGGCGTGAGATAAATTTTAATGACTTGCAGACGTAGGAAACGCTTTAAAAACAAAAAAAATCGTTGCCTTTTCAAATTTTGTTTATGGGTTATGAAGATAAGTCAAGGGTCACTAGCGTACCACTACAATGAATCCAAGCTAGATCGATTTATTGTCCCCGAAACAGCCTGTGTATCAAATTTCATGAAAATCGTTGGAGCTTTTTCCGATATTCAGATTAAATTATAGTCTGAATCTCGGAAACGGCTCCAACGTATATACATATAATATTTATCTAAATATAAAAGAATTGCTCTTTTATAGGATATGATAATATCTTTGTGTTATCAAATCAGTCCTTATACATACGTCTACCAGCTGGACTGGACATAGCCCTTCTTCGTACGACGACGCAACAAAAAGCGGTTCTAGCCATGTTCTAGCCACCTTTAACCATCGAATAACGCTATATAGTTTCCCAACACTCCGTTTACGCGTTGCACCACTGTCGCTCCTCGAGAACTTTTACTCCCCAGAGGTTATCAGTTCCGCAAGCTATTCGTTCATTGTTCGTAGATTAATATCGTTCGTTACATTATTTCTTTTGTTGCGTGCTCACATCACTCATCTGCTGTAAATAAATATGTAAATAGATAGGTCTTTAAAACCTCGCGATAAATTACATTAACATAAAAGCGTCTTGGAATCTTCTTTGTTCAGTGAATTATGTATAAAATCCGATGCGGTGAAATATAGCCGAAATAAATCATGCTCCCATTACTCCGGAAATGGACTACATTTCGTTAGAGAAGTCTTGTTGAAGCAAAGATTAGGTGGCTACTTTGAAGTATTACGTGCAAAGTGCACTTCTACCTTTCTTGAAAGGGGTGAAAATTGCACGCTAAGGCTGAGTGCTCACGAGCCGCTCGGTAGGGACCACTTAGTTTGACAGTTTGATGCTAGCTTATCTTTAGAACACACGTCGCGTCGTGGAATTTTTGTGAGACTAGTGAACCTTAGCGAAAGGTGTGTTGTAATAAATTAACAGTGATAATCAACATGACATACAAGTAGCTGTATTTTGCATTGATGCTGGCATACAGACGTGCATCCAATTGACATCCTCTTCTCTCTGCGAAAGATCCCGCTTCCTATAAAGTTCTAAGGTAAATAGGTATTTTAGGTTTGGAATCGCCTCATTGACAATTTAGTGGCCACAGTTAGTGGCCCGTACGCGCAGCATTTTATGATTGAATGGCGTGCCAGCTTCGGACTTTGTCACTGGCAGCGAATTTGCCATTTGAATAAGTGCCATGGGTGCAAGCGAATGAAAATTTATAGGTTATATAATCATAACCTAGAATTTATATTTCAGTCAAGCATTAGTCACGTGTTTTTTTAAATGAGTGTTACAACTCTATATTTGGTTAGATTTACTAAACTACTTTTTTGTCTGTTTACTGCTCCATTTAGACGCTGTATACTGCCATATCGTTGCTTGCAAGGACAATCAGAACAAAGGAGGCTGAAACTCAATTTCATAATGATTTTTACGTATCGATATATAAAACAAAAATAGTAGTTCTTCTGTAGGTACTTTGAATTATAAACTTGGTGTCATCAATAAATACATATATTGTAGACATAGAATTTTTGATTTCAACCTCTTGGTCTAACGTAGACCTAAGTTGGTGTTACCTCAGACGAGACTAGAGAAAGTAAGCGAATCTTTTCGTGCTGAATTTTATAATGTGTTGTCAGCCAATATTACCAATCTTGGCGAAAATGCGTTTAGGAACACCATTAAAAACCACCTCACTAAGAGAGCCTACTGTGGCAGTGTAATGTACCTATAAAAAATTTAATGCAACTGAATCTCATACATCCTTATCTTACCAACACATATACAGCCATTAATGAATGTGCCTCCCTCAAACGAGGGGGTATCATCACGTTTGGTGGTTCGGTTTGATTAGTACTCGCGTAGAGGTGGTAAAGTACTCAAAAAGAAGCTTATTTCTTTTCTTTCTTTGAAAGGTTCCCATAGTCACCTCATATGACGTCAAAAGGACTAGTTGGAGGGTTCTTTTATAACGCTGTGACCGCCATTGCTAACCCCATATTATTATTTGAAAACATGTGTTACAAAAACGTAAAAAAATAATAATAATAGGTGTTTACAAATAAAGTACTTAGGTGACGTGATAATGATCAAAAAGGTCAGTATCGCTGCTTTTCACTAAATTATTATTCAAACTTTCGCTATCCACAATAAGAATCCTTGACAAACAATTTACCAATGAAACACTCCACCAATGACCTCACTAATAACTGCCACTGTGAACCTCGTTAGTTCTCTGAAATACGACACGTTCCAACTAAACACATAAAATCTCGCCAAAACAAAGGAACCTCACGAAGCAGAGCTGCCAGTAAAATCTCTTTCGAAAATTGTCTTCACCACACATTTCTAAAGACCCTAGAACCTCGGTAAACAACAGGATAAACACGTCAGAATGTAACATCACAATGAGTCTCACCAATACAATTGAAGCAATTTCTAACTGAAAATAGGAAGCAATTTCTCTATTTGTTTTAGCGAAACTCGTAACATGGTTTGGGGGTTTTGATCAAAGAATTAAATAATAGATTAATGGTAAAGACTTATTTAATTTTGTAACTGACTGTTCTATTCCGATTTGAATAAGGTATGATTCAATTAGTCAAACGAAGCGCACTTTTGCCTGCAGAGTCAAATACAAGCGGTGAAGAATCGGGCTACTGAGAAGTCAGAGCATCTTCCCGAGTCTTGTTCAAACCACAGGATCGAGTTACACAATCGACGAGTAATCTCAACAGACCGAAATTACATACCAAGATTGGTACAAGGGGCCATTGAGATTGCTAAATATAGGAACATCAACCGAGAAGAAGGTTTCCAACTATCCGGAACCTGGTAGGTACTCTGTTATGAAAATGTGGAAAAACCGAAGAAGTGCGTGATGAACCAACTGTGCCGCGCTCTGATACCGTCAGTGTTGTGTATCGTGATTGAGTTGCAACCGGTGGTAGTAGTAACATTCGTAGCAGAAGTCAAAAAATGAGGGTAGATCGTTGTATCTGCCAATAAAAACTCTCTCGCAGCGCCTTCAGTTATTCCTTGATCTACTTACATTATTTTGTTTTATTTGGAGGTCAAACATTTTTACACACTTTATGAATAAACGTAATAACTCGTAACCATACACACTCGGTAAGAATCCATGGGTAACTGAGGAAGCGAGGTTAGTTGTGATTTCTTGCAGTTCAAACTGCAGTTTGGAACAAAATAGTATATTTCTATCAATTCGTATTGGACAAATATAATTTCTTTGAACAATATTGGCAAGAAATTGTATAATAATGCCAAAGCAAAACAATATTTTTGATACATCACCGAATAAGTTTGAAGCAGACGTGCCATAGTTTCACGATTTAAAGTAAAACACGGTCCGAGCTCGGATTTGTTTAAAACTTTCGCAATTTCGCAACGTTTTGTTTGTATTCGTCTTGCTATAGGGGCTGATTTATGTGCAGCAAAGTAAACAGATTGCAAAGAAAATTGCATCCCGCTGAACGATTGAACAGTGCTGATGTTTGCATTCGCTTTAATTTGCACAAACTTAGAAATCGAAACAATCAGGTGCGAATGTGACTCTCGGGTGCAGGGTTTCGAAATTTTATTAATTTTGATAAAAAAAGTGTTCCATTAGATAATTGAACTGATCAGACGAAGATTCTGGTGAGTCCAGAATAAACCGGCCAAGTGCGAGCCGGACGCGCGCATGAAGTGTTCCGGCAAAACGACAAAAAAATCATGTCTAGTTTATGGGAGCCTCCTTATAATATTCATTTTATGCTGTTTTTTAGCATTTGTTGTTATAGCGGTAACATAAATACATCATCTGTGAAAAGTCAACTGTCAACTGTCACGAACTGTCACTGTCCAACTGTCTAACTATCACGAATTCACTGTGAAAATTTCTATAGTCTTACTATACTACGGTTCATAGGATACAGCCTGGTGGCAGACGAACAGACGGACAGCGGAGTATTAGTAATAGGGTCCCGTTTTACCTTTTAGGTACGGACCCCTGAAAATCAGAAGCTCAAGGACCTGCATACCGAACCATATGTCATAGACAATTTAAGAGTTCTCGCACGTCGAGAAAATATAACGGGAGTTTTTTACTTTATTTACTTTTATGTATGTCATTAATCAGGTCAAAGACGTCAGGAGAAATAAAACAAGTTGCGGACAAAAACTAGTTTTCCTTAAGAAACTCGGAAAAATTCTTGTTAAGAAAATAATATTAAATTCAAGGCAAAGGTTTGAGGAAAGGCGGAACTTTATAAAGTAGAATTATGATTCGATGTAGAATTGTATAGCTATGTATATATGTTATTATCCTCTAAAATTATTCGTAGATAAAGGAAAGAAATGAAACAGCTGAGTTGAGTATTAGGGAAGCGATAGTGTAATATTCTTTTGTAATTCGCAATTTTTATCGTTTCATAGAAAATTCATACTAAGAATTAAAAGTTTGTTTTATACCTTAGTTACTTCTAGTAGCCTACTCCGGCTTTGCACGTGTAGTCGAGTAGTTTAATATTTTTTTTTTACGATGAATAGTTGTTGTAATAATAATCTAAGCTGAGTGGCTTAGAATTCGCGCTACGTTAACTTAATTCACCTGGATTAATTAAATACACTTTTAGTAAACTTAACTGACCGTCGGTCGATCACTGTTTCCAGCCTTAAAAACCTGTACCGCTGTTCATAAAACAAAATACATATGTATATTTAAAATCATAATTATGTAAACTTTATTCACCCAAGTTAAAAATGGTTCTAACGGACCATTTCTAGAAAATGGCCTGCATTAAAATGTCCATCTAACATGCTGAATTCATCATATAATTGAACGCTGCACCACCCCATCTCTTCCCGTAAGTGTCGTAAAAGGCGACTAAGGGATATTCACCGGGGGAGGACAGCAGCGCCCCCTGCAGAACAATCCTACCGCTGACCTGCGATCCCCAACCCGCATGCCCAGCGTGGGGATTATGGGCATTACCCCCTTTGAGATATGCCAACCAGGCGCTCTTCAGGGGGAGTCCAGCAGTGGACCATTGTATGCTGTTGAGGTTGAGGTAATAAACTGGTAATTTCATTTAAAATATTTTAATTTTAATTTACTTGGCCCTTCCTTATGAATCATTCCGTCTATTAGTGCAAACCGTATGAAAATCCGTTCGGTACTTTTTGTGTTTATCGCGTTCAAACAAAACAGACACAGATGCGTCGGGGGAGTTTGTTATTTGTGAGGTAGCTATCGTACTTCTCTGTATAAATAAGAGGGTAGTGTCCTGGGTAGCAAAATGTTTCTTTATTTAGTCCATCAGTTTGATTATTAGAAGATTAGGACACGATAGTTTTTTTTTCGGTCAATCAAACAAAAAATTACAAAATGAAAGCACGTCAAAGTTTAGGGTTAGTGTATAGAATATAATACATAGGGACACACAACACAGAGGGAAAGTAAAAAAACAGAACAAATAAAGTTACAAATAAAACTAGAACATCACACCTTGATAAAAAGTGTTAAAGACAACGAGACAAAGGTTAATTAGAATTTGTTAGCGCTCTAGCCTTTTCAAATAATCATTCGATTGTCACTGTTAATTTCTCAACCTTACCTCTATAAGTACTTTTTTGTTGGAAAATTAAAGTATTGCTAGTTGCGCCCCGCGGCTTCGCGCGCGTTGTTCCTATGGAAACTTTAAAAGGTGATTTTCATCCCACAGAAACTGATTATGGGATAAAAAGTAGCCCATGTTTGATTCCAGGATTAGAATTACCTGTATGCAAAATTTCAGTCAGATCCGTCCAGTAGTTTTGGCGTGAAGAAGTAACAAACATCCATCCATCCATACATCCATACAAACTTTCGCCTTTATAATATTAGTGTGATGTGATGTGATTATTTAAAAGCCTTTCGTCAGTGGAGCTCCTATAAGAATTAATTTAAATTTGTTATTATTTAGACATAAGGCAATCATTCAATTTTTTAACATAACTAAGTGCTTCTCGTGTCCCTATGGTTTAAAATAAATTAAACAAAACCAGAAAACTGCAAACTCTATTAGCGCTCATCATTTAATTTACGCCACCGGTACACCACCGGCCAAAGCTTTACAATTTGAATAGCTAAACTAAGCGCCCTGAGGTCTTTGGAAAAACCGCTGTTATGAGGTAAGGCGATAGTTCACTTCATTCATCCTTACACTTACCGAAGAGTGAGGCTGGATGGAGTTTTACTTGAAAAGCTATCTATCTACTAACAGAGACTAATGATAACGCTAAGCTCTACTGAGGAAGCTTGCTAAACAAAAAATGGTTTTATTTTGTTTAGCATCAGGTGTATAGGTATAGGATCCCAAATATGCCTTGAAGTTTGGTGATAATGATGTTTCGTAATCATGATAAGTTATATTACCAGACTTTGCTTTATTTCACTCCAAGATCCACGCAAGTAACTAGCATTTTTAAAACGGAAATAAAAAATATCTATGTATCACTTATCCTGTACCTACTAATAACACAAGCTCTGCTTAGCTTAGAGCTAGTTGATACTGTACGAACTGTACAGCAATTTTAATGTAGGGTACGGGTAGGTAGATTTGACACCTCGCAATTAAAAAATATTATTTTTTAATTGAGATAGAAGACAAAAAATGAGATAAAGCTAACTTAAAGCTTTTAATTTACATAAAATAAAGATGCCTGCCCGTACCTACATTTACGACTAAAAGAGTGGGATAGCTGTGCTAAGGTTATAAATACGCTCGAAGCTTTTTAAAAGGTAGATTTAAATAACACCGGTAGAATATCTATATTATAAACAAAATTGCTTTGAAGCTAGAGGGGAGTTGAACACAATATTCGCTAAGTGTGTTTACTTTTCGTATTATTTTGTATGAAAGTTGGGTCAGCCCTGAAATCAAATGTGTGTTATAATTACTTGTGTCAATTTGCCCGTGAATTAACCCACATTTGATTAGTGTGACATCAGATGTAGGTTAATTCGTCATTTTATTCACATTTATTGTAACCGATTTTGATAATTCTTTGGGTTTGTATAGAAAATTATTGTGGTGTAAAAAAGTGTAAATACCGGGATGGACTCGTCGTTTTTTAATTTCCGAGGGTTACTATTTGTTCTTAACTAACGAAAGAAACCGTGTAAATTTATAGGAATCCTAAGTAGGTTTTTGTAATTATTAATTTTGTTTTAAAAAACTATAAACCGACTTCAATTTTTAAAGTGTTTTCATGAATTTTCATGGATCCCATTGTCAGAACTGAACCAAATTAGATTAAAAGCAACAGCTTTCATATAAAAAAGCATCATGAAAAATCGGACCACCCAGTCTAAGTTCTGAAGTAAAAAACATACAAAAAAACAGTTGAATTGAGATACTCCTCCATTTTTTTGAAGTCGGTTTAAAATAATCAAATTCTAATAGCTCAGACATTTATATAAATTTTAACCCAAAACTCATAAAGCCGCTTTACAATTAAGACATTGTTCTGATTCAATAAACGCTTGAAAACACCAAACCGCATTCTGTCTGACCTATAGATTAAATTATTTATTTCTTTGGCTTGATAAACCAAAGAACACTTTTTTGCTTTTGAGCATTGTAGAAAAGCCAAAATCAGACATTATTTACGAAGGAAATAAAGCTCATGAATATCTAACGAATTGTGTGAGAGCAGCCAATAATTTTGCAATGTTTGATGTCGTGCTATAACCTCGATTGTTGGGTGTCATTAGAATAATTCGCAAATCGGCTATATTTGAATAATAACCAGTTATTCTCTGGTTATTTTAGTACCAACGCCTCAGAAATGTATACTTGCAATTTGAAAATTTACAATACAATGCCGTGCGAGAAACCCCAATTATTTAGGTATAGCGACCAGCATCGATGGTCTACCGCCTAGCCAACCTGGCCAACATTGGGTTATGTTTCTAGGTTCGGTGGAAGGGTCACCGATTGACTAAGCTCCTCGTAAGTTCTGCATCCCTGGTACATGCTTTGAACATTACTGAGACTCTTCAAGAATTGTGCAATAATAATTGCGTTTTTTTCTGACGTACTTTTCCAAGCTTTAAGTTCACTTAGACTCTTTTATAAATTTGTGGGTTGAAACGAAAATCTTAAAACCAGCCGGTGAGAAACGAAACAATTATTATTACTTTTGTCTTGTAGTGCGAAAAATTTGGTGCGAAACTGCGCTACACCATTGAAACACCTCTCGGTAGGTACCGAGAAGTGCATCGGTGACCCTAACAAAGGTGCTTTTTGGATAAAGGATTCTGCTGCCATACCAGCTTTATGAAAGCCAGCATTGCTAGCTTGTTTTTTTTAGTAGAAAATCGTACTTCTCTATCTTCTATATGTATAATAAAAAATATCTATCTATGTAGTGTATTGTATTATGTATATCAGTTATCTAGTACCCATAACACAAGCTCTGCTTAGCTTGGGGCTAGATAATGCTGTGTGAATTGTCCAGCATTATTTATTATTATTATTATTATTCATTCTACATCTACGACGGAACGTTAGTTAAGTTTTTCAGTTTTATGTTTTCTATGATAATGTGCAACTGCTTGTCTTGAGATACATAATAAACAAGACAATATGGGATGAATTATGCCAGAAATAGGATCATGCAGCCTATTCAAAGAATGTTTGAACAATATTTGACTTCGACAGGCCATACAAAATTGCGCTGTGAACTGATAGTTGAAATTTACAATAATATTGACTGGGCTTAATTGGATTGCGCCCGAAAACTTTTAACCAAAACAGTTTTTGGGCTGCGTTATCTGTATCGGCTCTGTTGATTTTAGCAGACGTGACTGGGTGTTTTATTAGTTTTCAATAGTTTTTACTGTGGTGGAGTTTGTAGTTGTGTAAATTTCATTTATTTAAATTAGGTCAAGCATGTAAGCGGGTTACTTGTTATTTGTTTCTGGGCTGGTTTCCGCAACTTGGCCATAGGTGTGCCCTTTTTGCGTGTCGGGTGGGGGGGCTTCTAGTCTAACCACCCGATGTACTCCAGGAAAGTCAGCAGTTTGCTGACACCGGTTCCTCCCTATGCTTCCTTGGTTTACCGAGGAAGTGCAATTGAGAAGCTACGCTATCGCACTCTGCTAGCGGCCGTCTCTTCTGCTGTCCGTGATACCCAGATTCCGCAGAACACCCAGAATGCCGTAGTGCCTGTAACCGGGTTAAGTAAGAACCTTATTTGTGTTTGATAAAAACCAACGTTTTATTCCTTAACGAGAGACGACTTCTTCAGAGTGCGAGCGGTTCCGCATGTCTTCAAACGCATATCTCAACCTCAACAGCCTATAATGGTCCACTGCTGGATGCAGGCCTTCCTCTAATAAGAACTTTGTTGGCGTTTATCTAATGGGGGGGGGGAGGGTATTACTCATAATCCGCACGCTGGGCATGCAGGTTGGGGATCACAGTTCGTTGGTAGCTTGGAATTTGCACCACCCTAACTCTTCTCGCGGGTGCCGTAAGAAGCAACTAAGGGATATCCACCGGGGGGCGGGCAGCAGCGCCCCCTGCAGAACCATTATACAGTTAACTGAGATCCCTAAACCTCATGCCCAGCGTGGGGATTATGGGCGTTACCCTCCATGAGATAAACGCCAATACGGTGCTTATCAGTGGGAGGTGCAGTCTTTATTCTAGAGAAGTGTCGATGCGTCGTGAACTAAAAGTTTGAGTCATATTGCAATTACAAAGCCGTGTTGTCAGTGCAACAAAAGTAGTAAATAAGCTGACGCGCGTCCTCAATTTCTAGGACGCTTCTCTTTTTGCACAGACTAATGTTCGAGTTCGGTCATTAACGTATATTATGAACAAAGACTGCTGACAGACTCTAGTCCTCAACATCTGAATGGTTTAAGTCTTAGGTGTAACAAGATTTCCGTGCGTGTCTTGTAAGGCTCTTAACTCGAGTACGAGACCGCAGCTGACTTGAATACGACCACAGGATTCTTTACAATATTTTTCTTGTGAAAATGCTGACTATTCTTGGTTAGAGGGTTTATTTTTAAACTTTGGTTTGAACGTCGTGGTTTTTTAAGTAAGGAACTACAGATTTTAATTCTATAGGTCGATGGAGTCGATGGATGGAAGCAGATTAAGACCGATATTCGTGGTGTTTTTTGGCTTAAATTCAGCATTGGATGTATGATGATGATGACTAATAGATTGATAGAGATAAAGAACTTGAACTATTTAGTTTTAAATCTTTGATACACTAAAGTCCAAATGATGCCTTAGCATGGATTAGTGACCCTCTGCCATTAATACCTATCGTGCTACTTAGATATTTTATTTATTCATGATTACTTTTTGTCATTTAAGCTTCGTATACACGTTCGTAACGCCAATTCAAAGGCTTTTGGCTGAAAAATAGCGCTGAGCGGTAATCGTTCAGCACATGCTGAGCCAACACCTATTTTGGCACAGGGTCATGGGGCAAAACTCGATTTGACGCCCAGCAGTACTACGAGTATGTTTAATTCAGTATAGACCTCCCTTGTTCTTTGTTTTAGTTTTGTATGTTTTCATCTGTAAATATGTCAAAATAAATGTTATTCTATTCTATTCGAACTTCCAAGCATTCGCAGCATTGATTTATTAAAAATGAAGATGAGGTACTGGTTGCTCGAAAGTGGCAACCTCAAATTGTGCAAAATTGTGTTCTCCCACATCAGTCACCGTCTGACCGGCGGCACGAGCGGTAGTGATTCGCGTGAAATATTGTTGTCACAGTCTCACTTCGGTCCTAGATACGTCTTTCCGTCTTTGTTCTTCTTTGTATTGCACAGGACTGGATATATAACTGTGAGCGTATGTGTTTGCGTGTAGTTGTAACACATGCCAATTTTTGAGTAAGCGCTGGGAGAACGTAACCTATCTTCCCTTTTTAAATCAATGATTCGCAGTCATGTTTTGAACTTGCTCGCGAATTTCAGAGGATATGATTTTACCCAATTCAAACTTACGTATCATCAGTGAAGCGACTATTTAGATTCTACCCTACGCGTAGTAGTCAAATGAGCTCAATAGCTACAACTATTAAAGCAATATAATAATGTAGAGATAAACCATTTTAAAGTGCACGCCGTTTGTATGCAGTTTAGTGAAAAGCGGGTTCATTTTTAGAATGGTTTATCTTTACTTACCTTGGCGTTTGACACCAGCAATCGCCAACTGTCAGAGTCCTTTGTTGTTTCGGTCCAGTCATTGGCATGACAACTTCGCAATATTACACAGCCTTTAAAAGCGATATTTTTTTTTTGCTTTTGAGATACTGGATTCAACTGTACAGTGGAGATCTACACAACGGGCAGCGGTGACGTCCTGTCAGCTACGAGAACAGGCGTTTGGACACGAATGCGATGCGTAAATCGAGCTTGGCTTGTACTATATAAACTCTATGAATGCGAAGCTTGACCTGAATTGGTACTCGAATTAAAGCGAAACAGAGATTCATTTGACCCATTGATTTATTAAAAGGGAAGATAGGTTACGTTCTCCCAGCCCTTACTCAAAAATTGGCATGTGTTACAACTACACGCAAACACGTACGCTCACAGTTATATTTCCAGTCCTGTGCAATACAAAGAAGAACAAAGACGGAAAGACGTACCTAAGGCCGAAGTGTGACCGAGACAACAATATTTCTCGCTAGTACGACCGTCCATGCCGCCGGTCAGACGGTGACTGAGGTGGGAGCACACAATTTTACTCAATTTGAGGTTGCCACTTTCGAGAAACCAGTACCTCATCTTCCCTTTTTAATAAATCAATGATTTGACCTAAATTATTTATTAAGTACTGCCATTACATTAAGTTATATATGTATACTGTTGTAAACCTTTATTGAATAAATAAATAAATAAATAAATAAATTAGCGCATACCTACCTTTAATTACCTCTAACGACCTAGACTTTTTAGAATTAATTCTTCTACAGGACCTACTAAAAGGTCGAATAGATTATACCTAGAGCGCGGAGGAGCTATAAATATAGGGGATATGCCAGTGGAAACTCTTGCAATGTAAAGCTGAGGCCGAGAAACAAAACAAAAACCGGCCAAGTGCGATTTAGACTCGCGCGTAAGATTAAAATATTTTTATTCGTGTAACTAAAAATTTACGGTTTTCGCAATTATTTTCTAAATTTCAAGATTCTGAATTTCCTGTGGATTTTGATTCCCTTGCGAGTGTTGAAAATTTGCAGCTGTATCTTTTAATTGCGTAGGCTTAGAAGTTTGATTTTTTCACAGCTTTGAAGAACAGTAGACCTGAGTATTAAATATAAATTCCAGCTTGATGCCTTTAAGTATTCCTGAGAAAAACGGTCTTGACAGACAGACAGACGGACGGAAAACAAATCATGATCCTATAAAAGTTCTGTTTTTTCCTTTCCAGGCACGAAACCCTAAATATACTGAAACTAAGCCACTACCGAAATTTAGGGTAAACTAACGAATGAATTGCAAATAAATTATGTCTATTATCTCAACTCGTTAATCATCCCGTGAAGTAATTAGTTACATAAATGTGTAAATATATCTATCTATCTCCAACAGTCAAATTAGGAAAAACTGAGCAAACACAATAAATAAAACCGATTTATTTACAGTGCCTCACGGTAATGAAGCACGACCCACAGCGACATAAAACACGTTATCGTATACGAAATAATCAGAGCTAGGTCAGCCACAATAGGTGGGACGATTTTAGTCGCGTACCCGGGCATAATGATTATCCGCGCCATCGTGTAAACTCTGAACAAGGTGGCTGCAGGAAGAGCAGGTGGATTTGTCGTCACATAAAGAGCTGATATTATCCAATAAGGAGACAGAATCTTCAGTTCGGAGAGGTAAGCGCGCCGTACAACATCTGCGTTTTGGAAAAAGCCTTTTCTCACCCATGTCATCGCAATTATAGGACTTAAAGCTAGCAACTTGCATGCTAGTAGCGCTGCGTGGGCCATATACGTTTCTGTCAGATGACTTTGTAGTTGTATTACCAGCATCTAGAAACTTACATTTCCAGTGGTTTTGTTTCAGTTCTGTTTCTTGATTTATTGGCAACTTATGTATGCTGGTTTTTCAACTTTCCTGGCAGTGTTCGGACCTAAACCGCAATGAGAATACTAATGGGAAGTAACAAGCTGTTAAGTGTTTCTTGGAATATAGCGAGTTAGATGATAGTTCTTTTGGTAGGTGTAAGGTATAATTTCTTCGTCGACGAAAGTATACTTAGTTTTTGTTATCAAGATTCCATTAACATTCCGATTTTGGATTTTAGTACAGGTTTTATGCAAGGGCACGATAGTGCTCGTTGGGATAGTATATGTCACAAAGAAAATTAAAAACATTTACGAAGTTCAACTTCAACTTCTTATTTCATGGCTTGCTGTGTATCTACGAAGTTATTTTTTCTCTTTGTAGATGATTTGTCACTCCATGGCGTGTCAGTTGTCAAGTTGATGAAGATTAGTGTTGTGTCTGGCCGCGTCTATGTTGTTTATGGTCGTCACGTCGCTGGTATCTGATAGGTTTTTCATGGTAATTTTTAGTTTTTTTTCCGTGAGTTTTTATTTAACCTAATAATACAGAACTCGGAACATTTCTCCTTTAATAAGTTATTTATATGATCTATCAAAGTAGTAAGATCAATTTTTCGGAAGTCTCATGCCCTACCTGTACCGCCTTATGTTCACGGACTGTTAGCCCTCTACTACCTACCCTCTATTTTTGTCACAACTACCCGCGGTCTGTGAGACTCTTGCAATATAATGCTCTCGCAAAGAAAAACTATGGCTTCTGGGGTTAAATTGAATTAAAACTTCTAATTGTTGTAGTTTTAAACGTTTATTAGAACTATTAAAACATACAAAAAATCAACATTGTCAACAATGTTACATACAATTCAAAATCTCGTCAAAAAACACCGAAATAAATTAATATGTTTAGAAAATGAGATCCATGATCCAAGGAACATAATATAGGAACTTTTCCTTACTTTTTGAGCTTAGTTCAATAATCAACTTATACATCTACATAAAAATATCAATAAAAAAATACTTATTTCACCAAAATTGCAAGTGATCAAATTTATAGTTTTTCGCGGCAGTTCATGCATACCATTTTGGAGCACCCAAGGCAGACTGGTTTTTTGCATTGAAAAACACAAGTATTGGATCTTGCGTTTCTTCTTGGGGTCACAAGTAGAGCAGGTCTTCCGATTTTCCAACCTATCTTCATCAGCACTACTCCCTGCAGCAGCCAGAGGCGTTCCCTCATTTTGATGAAGCACCCGACTAAGAAACATCTTGATATCTCGCGGGATCGACCTGCGGTCATTTAAACCGCTGACAAAAGCTTTTTACTCACCACCGACAAACGAACGCAAGTGTGACCTTGACGAGCACAGGCGCGGTACTGCGGTGTGCATTGTGGATGAGGGAGAAGGTACATGGACGCACAAAATGTAAAATGGCGCGTACACTTAGTTTTTCACAAAAATATGTTCATGAGTGTCTGTGAGACCGCGGGTAGGTAGTTAAGGGTTAACAGTAAAATCTCCCATCCAATATTTGATATTTAAAAGCCCTATTGATGGCGTTGAAAGCCATTTTGTGTGGCGCCGGGGTCCGACTGCGATGCAGGAGGTTGCGGGTTCGAAATCGGGCCCAAATCTGTTTAATGTGTGTACAATCTTCACTCTGCAGATATTTGTTCAGGGCGTTCTGGATTTTTTCTATAAACAATAATAAATATCTATCTATATATGTGTGTATTGTATTAAATATAACATTTATCTAGTACCCAAAACACAAGCTCAGTTTAGCTTGGAACTAGACAATGCTGTGTGAATTGTCCAACATTATTTATTTATTTATTTTAATGGCTTCCGATAAACAAGGCTCACGTATAGATATACGGGCTTTCAAATGTCAATATAGAAAGGGTAGTTTTAATTGTTGTAATTGTTTTGAATTACGCTAAAACCACCCATCCTTTATTGACATTTGAAAACCCTTCGTAATTTCCTTTTTTATGGCGAAGGCCATTGAAATGGGTCTCTAAGCCATGGCTTTCAAATGTCAGTATAGGATGGGTGGTTTCACAGCTGTTTGCTTCTTGTTTGCCACCTTAGGCGGTGTAAAAAAATACATTACTATGCACAAACTTATTTCATAACGTAAGTCAGTGTCGAATATTATGCTTTCAGTGCAGTATACTTCTACGATCAGGGGAGGCACAGCAAGCTATGAAATAAGAAGTTGAAGTTGATCAGGAGAGGGTGATTTCTTCTGTCCAATTGATCTGTGGTTATTACGACTATCAAAGAGAATACAATAACTGTTATTATGTGTCTCCATGAAGTTATTGTATTCTCTTTGGTGTCTCCAAGTTACGAAGTTCAAAGAGAATACAATAACTTCGAAGTTATTGTATTCTCTTTGATTTATGTGTTTACATTTTTATAGATAAGTTATCAACAGTTTAAAACATTATTTTAATTTTACTCTGAGACAATCAAACCTACCTATTTCAGAAGAAATGTCATAATGAAATAAAACTTGTTCAGTACCATGCTGCTAAGAAATGAGACCATCACCATTTGTCCCTCATCACCCGCGTCCCCGCTTCTTCGCAGCTACTTTCTATATTCAGGCATACTGGCAATGAAGTTCCTTATCTTGAAACCACTAGCTGTTATTTCGTGTAACCCTGAGTACGCACAGCGAGCAAATTTGAGCACCTTGAAAAATGTGACACCTTTCTGGTTGCTGGCGGCGCTATACCTGACGACGTCGCCAAGTCATTATGCAACTGTGACTCTTATGCGCCTCTATATAGTGGCGAGGTTCACAGCAGCATTGGGTTACTTGGTGCGATTGCCAAAGATTGTTGTAGAAGTAGCATTTGTTATGTCTTTTTGTATTACTACTTATATGGGGGGCTATGTTTTGTATACGTATAGAAGTGCTTTGTGAAGCTATGGTTGCTATTTTGACAAATTGTATTGTGATTCGAGATTTTGTTTTTGAGAAGTTTTAATTGAATTGTTTATTAAAATGGTGAATTATGCCTTTGCGAAAGGTCTAAGGCAGAGTTTGGGTGGAACCACAGGGTAGGACTTTATTGTACCGAAAAAAGTAGTTGAGGCCGCCAAGATCCCCTAGATGTATTCCCTAGGGGATCCTGGTGAACTCATGAGATCACTAGGATCCCCCGCGATGGACGATCTCCCGAAGTAGGTAAAGACGATGACACAATGAGCAGGTTTTTTCAAGTAATATTAGTAGATTTCAGGTAAAATAGGGTTATAAGAAATGGACGCAATACTGAAGCAATAAATCTTTTGCAGAGGTTAGATCCATTGAAATAGATGGTGTCTGACACAGATGACGTCTGACACAGATGTTGTCTGATACATAATAGTGTCCGACACAGATGGTTTCTGACACAGAAAATGTCTGACACAGATGGTGTCAGTGGAAGGTGTAACAGTCACGGACTAAGGATACTTACACTGCTACCAGCCAGGTTATGTCCTGCTCCAGTATTTTGTATAATTTTATTCACCCTGGAGTCTCTATTATCCCCGTTTTACCCATCCGATATACTGAATAAAATAAGCGTATGATTTGAGAGTTTGTAAATATCAGTAGGCAGATGGAAAACGAGTTATGTTTTGGTAATAAATCGGTATTAACCTTCCTCGCTTTTTTGTTATAATGGGTTTCAGTATATTCATAATGGCCGAAATTAATGCCACCGTTGTCCCATTAATGGAGAAAAAATGGGACCATGTGAACATGTAGTAGGCATCTGCCTAAACATAAAACAACGAATAAGTGATCATTATTTTAAAAGCATTGTTAGGTAGTGTAAGACTTCGCCTACAGCAACAGGATGGAAATAAGAAATACTTCTAGATACAACAGCAATTTATTCTTCGTTTCACAAATCTTTTCCAAGAGAACACAATCTTACATTGCTAAATAATAGAACAGAATGAATACCCGTTCCGTTTTGCCTTGGCATTTTATAGACCGGACTCGGGTTGAAACTTTCCTACGTAAACAAACGTCGGTTCGGCTCGGACCGCTTCGCTAATCACCCAGGCTGGGCTGCGCTGAATATCCCGCTTAAATACTTATTTCAATAAACAAGGCTTACACAAATTCTATTTCACCGTAGACATCAACAATTTCGACTAATATTGAACAAACCCTAACAATCGTCCGTCCTGACAACGTGTGCGCCCTCGTACACGATCCAGGTGGGAACCCTAACAATCGGGAAAATTTATCAGTCTCGCATGTCATATACATATAATGACTATTAATAAGAAGTAAAATTTATCAGTAATAAACCTAAAACAATCTTGTTAAAAATAACCTTATTCATATTAACCTAGAATGTCGACCATTAAACAAAGATTAATTAGTATGGTTAAATATGTAGTAAAATTATACAGCCAGAATATCAATAAAATTAACATTCCATCAATGAGAGAAAAACCAGAAACAATAACTTGATAAATATACAACAATTACAACAATGTCATTAAAACAATTTTAATTGTACATATTTGGTCCTTTTACATCTACCATAAATAAATATTTAAATTTCTAGACTCGAAGAGTTGGTTTATTCGATAGAGGAGACTAGCTAATTTAGCTCGATTTCGACTGAGCTACTGCGAAATTCGATTGGCTCAAAGCCTAAACCGGATAACAGTAGGTATATTCAATTGATACCCACTAGCCTGCCCTAAATGATAAGTCACACTCACAGATCGGAACAGGAATATTTCATCCTTATCTGGTTTGATCTGGAACAACGCATTGTCATCTGTAAACCATTTCTAGACCTATTCTAAAAACAAAATTCTGTAAGATATCAACCGCTATCATTATCGGTTTTATAAATATCAGGTTCATCTACAGCTTTCTATTCGGCTATGTGTATCCAAAACCTCAATCGATCCGCTGAAACAATCTCAATCGTTTATTCTTTGTGTTTCCTAAACCTAGGATAAACACTAGCATATAAGGCTATTTTCTTATTACCTTAGCAACTTGATAGGGTCGACGTAGAAGTAGGCCAAACCTTCTTACTTTTCCTATCATTAGTAAAAAGGGTCTTTGTTAGATTATTAAGCTCGCTCTTATTTTACTCTTTTGCTGTATTTTTACTTTTATTAATATACATTTTTCTTAGTCTGATCTCTATCTTTCGCCTTTTCTATAAATTGATTAGTCTGTATACGAATGTGGTTAATTTCGACTTCTAGTAGACTAGACTAGACTTACAAGTAACATACAATATTTCAGAAGGAGTTCGACCTGCTATCTTTTTGAAAGTGTTGTTAAGATTCTGCCCAAATGTGTATCGCACAGTTACAAACCCATACAGTTTTAGTGCACCTACCTATAGTTTTGTCTTTCAATTATCAATCTTTCTAACACATTAAAAATCTGCCCCGTCAAAATTAAACGAAACCTTAATTAAGCTCGTTCATACTTTTAAAACGAAACTTGTTCGTTTTGTAAGAGGAAATTTGCTAATTTTATAAGATCGTAAAATTCTATAAAGTGAAATACAAATTATTCGTAATGTGTAGCTTTTTAGCTAGCTCATTAATGCAAAACTGTAATTACTACCTATTAATTGTATATATAAACCTTTCCTATAAATTCCTGTAATAGATAAAACTATAAAAAACTATTCTCAATTCAAGTCTCTCATTTCAAGTCTCTCATTTCAAGTCAAGACGCTGTCTTTTTTTGAGGATAAATTACTTTAAAGCATTAAATCTGGCTGCAGAACTTCATTACCGATGTCAAGGAACTGTAACCTATCTGCATTTATAAGCTATTTATTACGTGCGGGTGTTCTGTAAAAGATTGAGCAATCAGTAACCGCTTATCTAAATGCTCGTGGTTTGCTACCTTGCGTGAAACCGTAGCGGTCACATCGTCAGATTCCAAATCAAGAGGACGACATTATTGTTGCCAAAACTATCACTGTCAAAAGTACAAGTTTGAGTTCAAAACCTAAACTACGAGCAGCAGAATCCTTTACTAGAGTCACGTCGATACCAAAACCTACCAAGCTTTTAGGAGGGCATCCTTAACTATAACATATTTAATAAACTTCATGCTCTGACTAGACTAAAGAGAGACTCTTATCTCTGATTGTATCAATACGCAACGTTTTGTCATTCGTCTTATTCGTAAAAAAAACTCTCCATCTATCTGTATTATGAGAATTTAAATTCAATACATGAAACTGTGACCTATTTCGATATTATACTTAAAACTTCTTTCCATTGTTTCCATTAGTAAATAATGGAACTTAAACCTTTTTCACTAACGTGTTTATTTTTTGCATAGCAAAATGAGCTTACTGCAGCTAACATACTAACTACTAGCATCGACGGTGTGTGCTTGTGTGCAACTACTATCTCATAAACTTAAAATATCGAAAACATCTTATTTAGGTAAGGAAGTGCTACATGACCCTAGTTTACGTACGTCGACATGTCGTGCTAGTTCAAGTTTCGCTGGATGGAAACTACATTGGTCAAAACAGCGTTTCTCACGAGCACGATGTTCGCTCGATGGTATGGTGAAAGAAGCTAGTTGGTACCGTGCCTCGATGCTTGCTGGCGCCCGACGGTGTGTGCTCTTGTGCCTCGATGGCACACGAGGACACCGCTCGCGATGCTTGCTGGCGCCCGACGACGGTGTGTGCTCGTGTGCTTCGATGGCACACGATGATATTGCGCTCGATGCTTGCTCACGCCTGATGGTATGTGCTTGTGTGCCTCGATGGCGCACAATGACACAGCGCTCGATGCTTGCTGGCCTCGTGTGCCTCGATGGCGCACGATTACATCACTTGCGATGACTGTCGGCGCCCGAAGGTGTGTTCTCGTGTGCCTCGATGGCGCACGTTGACAACACTGGCGACAACTGCTGGCGCCTAACGATGTGTGATCGTGTGCCTCGATGGCGCACGATTAAATCATTGCGATGACTGTCGGCGCCCGAAGATGTGTGCTCGTGTGCCTCGATGGCGCACGTTGACACCTCTGGCGACAACCGCTGAGGCCGAACGATATGTGCTCGTGTGCCTCGATGGCGCACGACGACATCATTCGCGATGCTTGCTGGCACCCGACGGTGTGTGCTCGTGTGCCTCGATGGCGCACGATGACACCGTACTCGATGCATGCTGGCGCCCGACGGTGAGTGCTCGTGTGCCTCGATGGCGCACGATGACACCGTGCTCGATGCTTGCTGGCGCCCGACGGTGTGTGCTCGTGTGCCTCGATGACACACGATGACACCGCTTGCGATGTTTGCTGGCGCCCGACGGTGTGTGCTCGTGTGCCTCGATGGCGCACGATAACACCGCTCGCGATGTTTGCTGGCGCCCGACGGTGTGTTCTCGTGTGCCTCGATGACACACGATGACACTGCTCGCGATGTTTGCTGGCACCCGACGGTTAGTGCTCGTGTGCCTCGATGGCGCACGATGACACCGTGCTCGATGCTTGCTGGCGCCCAACGGTGTGTGCTCGTGTGCCTCGATGACACACGATGACACCGCTTGCGATGTTTGCTGGCGCCCGACGGTGTGTGCTCGTGTACCTCGATGGCGCACGATGACACCGCGCTCGATGTTTGCTCGCGCCTGACGGTGTGTGTGCCTTGATGGCACACGATGACACCGCTCTCGATGCTTGTTGGCGCCCGACGGTGTATGCTCGTGTGCCTCGATGACACACGATGACACCGCGCTCGATGCCTCCCGGCGCCCGACGGTGTGTGCTCGTGTGCCTCGATGGCGCACGATGACGCCGTACTCGATACATGCTGGCGCCCGACGGTGTGTGCTCGTGTGCCTCGATGGCGCACGATGACACCGCGCTCGATGCCTCCCGGCGCCCGACGGTGTGTGCTCGTGTGCCTCAATGGCGCACGATGACGCCGTACTCGATGCATGCTGCCGCCCGACGGTGTGTGCTCGTGTGCATCGATGGCGCACGATGACACCGCGCTTGATGCCTCCCGGCGTCCGACGGTGTGTGCTCGTGTGCCTCGATGGCGCACGATGACGCCGTACTCGATGCATGCTGGCACCCGACGGTGTGTGCTCGTGTGCCTCGATGGCGCACGATGACACTGCGCTCGTTGCCTCCCGGCGCCCGACGGTGTGTTCTCGTGTGCCTCGATGACACACGATGACACCGCTCGCGATGCTGGCTGGCGCCGGACGGTGTGTGCTCGTGTGCCTCGATGGCACACGAGGGTGTTCGTTGCAACGCCTCGAAGTTGCATGGAGTAGCTCGTGTCTGCCTCGATGGAGACGGGCAGTGTGTGCTCGTGTGCCTCGATGGCACACAAGGGTGCTTACTGCTACGCCTCGAAGCTGCATGGAGTAGGCCGTGTCTGCCTCGCTGGAGAAGCGCAGTGTGTGCTCGTGTGCCTCGATGGCACATGAGGTTGCTTGCTGCTAAGCCTCGAAGCTTCATGAAGTAACTCGTGACTGCCTCGATGGAGAAGGGCAGTGTGTGCTCGTGTGCCTCGATGGCACACGAGGGTGCTTGCTGCTACGCCTCGAAGCTGCATGGAGTAGCCCGTATCTGCTTCGATGGAGAAGAGTAGTGTGTGCTCGTGTGCCTCGATGGCACACGAGGGTGCTCGCTGCTTAGCCTCGAAGCCTCATGGAGTAACTCGTGACTGCCTCGATGGAGAAGGGCAGTGTGTGCTCGTGTGCCTCGATGGCACACGAGGGTGCTCCTCTTGCAGCTTGCTGGTGGGTCTCGATGACGTGGGGTGACTTCACGCAAGAATTGTTCCAGCAAGATGACCTCCTCGTAGCCGATTTCGATCTGGGCTTCGACGTTCCGATTCATCCAGTGTCTCAGATATTGTGTTGTGTCATAATATCATGCAAACAATGAAACCGAGAAGTTTTATTAAGTTATATGCAGGTAGAGAAATATCTTTGGTTTCGAACTTTCGATTTAGAATATGAGTACTTGGATAATTGCAAACACATTTCAAAATCGTTCTTCAATTGGTGAAACGACACTTACTATACACCATCGGATAAATTGTGAGCGATAGATTAATAAAATATTCGGAGTTTGTTAAATAAGGTTCGATTCAATTCCGAATTATCTGAATTTCGAAGTACACTCCATCACAGGATTTAACTTCATATCAGTTTCACCTTTATCTTAAATGAAGTTACTTATTAACAAGCGGCTTTGTCTGCGTTCTTTTTATAAAGAGCTTACACTATTCATTAGTAGAACACATTTTTAACACGTGTTTATCTATTCTCTTAATAAAAACCTCACGCATTCAATCGAAAGAAATCACTATTTAAACAAAGAATGCAAAATTGGGCATGTACTTACGCGTTTTGAAGTTGGTTCGAATCCCACTTCTGATATGTAAGACTTCGCCTACAGCAACAGGATGGAAATAAGAAATACTTCTAGATACAACAGCAATTTATTCTTCGTTTCACAAATCTTTTCCAAGAGAACACAATCTTATATTGCTAAATAATAGAACAGAATCGTTCCGTTTTGCCTTGGCATTTTATAGACCGGACTCGGGTTGAAACTTTCCTACGTAAACAAACGTCGGTTCGGCTCGGACCGCTTCGCTAATCACCCAGGCTGGGCTGCGCTGTGACTCAGTTCAGCCGTTGTAACTCATGGAAATATCCCGCTTAAATACTTATTTCAATAAACAAGGCTTACACAAATTCTATTTCACCGTAGACATCAACAATTTCGACTAATATTGAACAAACCCTACCAGTAGGTATGTTAAGTTTGTGTTATTGATGAATAATATGGTCGATGTGGTTGATTGATTAGGTACCGTTATCCTAATCAATCAACCACATCGACCATATTATTAAATATTCAGAAAGCTACCATGGCTATATTCTGCCATCTATTTTACCACCTTAATCAAAATGAAGGTTGGTACCTAAAATCGTATAACGATTTTATAAAATGGCGCGCTGAGAAAATTGTGAGAGGAAAACGTTTTGTTAATATATTTTAACGAATTCTCAAAGACACAACACGGTTTGTAAAACCTTCTACATTATGGAGCGTGTATTCTATGTTCAAGAAAACACACAATTTACTTTTAAAGGATTTCGAGAGACTAACATCGTTTCTCAAAATGCAAAATGATGGATTTAACCAAAAACATACAAGATTTTTACTTCTCAAGAGGTACCTGGGAAAAACCTTTCACTATCTATAACTTAGAATTGCTCTAACTTTACCATAGATTTTAAATAAATATCTCACTTAAGTTGTTGATTAATGTAAAATAAAATTTACTAATTTTTTCATATTTTTATTTATACTTTCCTTGTGTTCGTAATAAAAAGCACAGTGTTTTACCTCGGGTGACAGTAACATTTAGTCCCTCGAACTATTAGCGCCCTCGCTACGCTCGGGCGCCAAACCCCGTCTCGAGGCCAAATAAGTTACTTTCATTCCTTGGGTAACAATGTACTATTTATTACCATCTACATGAATATTTACCTTGGTTATGGCAAAGCTTAATGAGTTATCCGATCTTAGGCAATGATGCAAAATGCGCATGTACAATCACATAAAAAAGTCATATTTACCAACTAGCGACCCAATCCAGCTTCGCCCCCGTGCGAAAGATAGACCTTGAAAGTGGTGATGTTAGACAACGTTCAAGTCTTCTCAACGTCTAAACTATAAGACCAAAATAAAATTATGCATAGTTACTATAAGAAACATTATTTTAGTTTTTTAATTAACTAAAATCTACAATTTCACCCAGATCACATGAGTACAATCTATATCCAACGATTTAAATCTTTGATATCCTTAACATTTTTGTGACGTCATGCTTTCACTCAATGTAAATAAGGTTTCGAAGAATATTACAATAAATCTTTTATAATTTATAGAGTTAATAAAATATCATGTATTATTATTATGCAATGAATACCATTAAATAAATATATGACTTGGCTACCTATTCTATCATATACCTACGTCATCCCTACTAATTTTACTCTAATAACAGAGAATACTCCGCAAAATCGCATGTACAAATAATCAAATCAAAATACCATTTCAAAACTATGCTGCGCCATTGTACTCAAAGCATTCATTCGACAGTATGGCCAACCACCAGGTTAAGAACTAGGTTATAAATAAACACCGTAAACATAACATTATTTTTAAATTTAATTACGTTCCATAAAAAGCTTAATTTATTCTAACATCATTGAGTATAAGATGTTTTTATAACATTTTTATATCCAACATTCTAGCTGGAAACCCTGGATTGACACACAGACAAAATAAGAGAGCGACTACTGTGTGTTGTTTTGAAACGAATAAAAAACAATCCCTAAAAATTTGGTTTCTTTTCTACGATAGTGTACAAAATGGCGTCCACGCTGCTTTTTGCGTCGATGATTTCCTTGCGCGTCCACGACGTATTCGCTGCGAGCCCGCTTCGCCCCGAAGCCTAGAAATTTTGATGGTCCTAATTACAACACAAACACTTTAAAATTAAAAAAAAAATAGTTTTTCTATTTCGTAGGTTCTACAAGTAAGTTGTTTAGGTAATAGATAAATTATCAGCCATTTGCTAAAATTAACTTTGAGTCAATAGTAGTAGTTTTTGAGTCGAGATTTCATGTCGATAGAGTGCGAAATTTCATAATATCTATGATATTTGAAGTAGAACCTAAAAGTTTGTAAAATCCCGATTTTGTTTTTCGAGTGCCACTCCACCCACAATAAAAAACAGAACAATAAAAAAAAACTATTGAATCAGAATACAATTTTATTTTAGCATGATTAATCTCTCTCAGCTGTGTGGTGCTGGCTTAGAATTTGCACCACCCCAACTCTTCCCGCGGGTGTCGTAAGAGGCGACTAAGGAATATCCTCCGGAGGGCGGGCAGCAGCGCCTTTGCAGAACAATTATACCACCAAACTGCGATCTCCAACCCGCATGCCCAGCGTGGAAATTATGGGTGAGAGAGATAAAAGATAGGGTGCATAACAGGGGGACGCCTAAGTTCAGCTGTGGACTATTATAGGCTGTTGAGTATTAATCATCAACTCAATGGTATTGAGGTAAATCGTGATAAATTCGAACCACAGTCTTATACAAAAACACTGTTGCTACCGAATTTATTTCGCTCTTAAGATTATTTCGTAACGGAAAAAGATGAATTTTGCTGAGCCTTTTGAAGTTCTCGCATTTTGTTGACTTTACTTTTCGAAACGGGAAGTTTCTTTTTGATGTTTATTTGGTGAATGACATATATTAAACGTAATGGAATAAATTGGAAAAAGCTTCGTGCGTAATCAATTTATGTACTTATTATGTTTATCACCCCCCTTGGTGATCTTACCTCGGTGGAGTCAAAAAGTACATAAGTACCTTAAACTAAGGAAATAATTCCTTAGTCAGTATTTGTAAGGCACAAAAAAAATCATTTTATTTCTCATACATTCGTTGTGCTAAGAGTAAGTTGCAAATTATGTAATTTAAAATGTACGTTCTTGGAGTTAATACAAAAATACCTATAATTGTGGGCAATATTTATAGAAGAAAGGATCACAAAACGATAGGTTAATTGTTTTTCAAAATCAACAACAAGAAAGTTTATTTTTGGTTCGGTAATGCGAATTTGTTTATCTGTTTTGCAGGTTTAAAAAAATCGAGTAGATATAGTAAGTAACATTTAACAACCTCTGTAAATTCCATTCATTTATTCCGGAGTAAACATCTAGATAATTTGAAATAACAAAGAGATAATTCAATTACCCGATCAAATAAATTAAAACCCTCCTAAAACGTGTATGCGCAAAAAACATTTCATTCAATTTGACGTGTGCGTGATGTATTAAAAGCCTTCACAAATAAGGTTTATAGGAACGTGCGTACGGACTTAGGTCCAATTTTACCGTCTAATTAAACGCGATCAATTTAAGATTATTTAAGACAAATTATGTGTAACACTTAAAACGAGTTCTGCGCATTTTACCGGCATTGAATTGATCGGGATCACCTTCAACTTTGTTTATTTATTTTAGAAAACAGTAGTAAGCTAACAGTTTACACCAAAGCACTAACTATGCTGGATACAAATATTAGGTCCTTACATATGAAATTGGCGTTTTTCGTACTGGCCACTTTAATCACAAATTTCTCCTCTTTGGTAAGGAATTCCAAATTCAAATTTGTACAGCTATAGACTCATGTATTTGTGCTTCGATGATCGTCATTCATTTGTTTTTTTTCTTCTGTTTTTTTCTGTTTGCGTCACTCATTTTACAAAATGGAAAACTTAAAATATCGCATTATTTACGAGTACGAGTTCTGCCGTGGCACTAGTGCTGCGGAAACAACTCGAAGGGTGAATGATGTGTATGGCGGTCGTGTTGCAAAAGAAAACACAGTTCGTTTTTGGTTCCAACGTTTTCGTTCTGGAAATTTCGACCTGCAGAACAAGCCCCGTGGACGGCCTGAGACTCAAGTTGATAATGAAGAGTTGAAGGCTATTGTGGAAGCGGATCCATCGCAAACCACGTCCGAGTTAGCTGCAGGCTGCGATGTTAGTGATAAAACTGTTTTAATTCACTTGAAGCAAATTGGGAAGATTAAAAAGCTTGAAAGGTGGGTACCTCACGAATTGACTGAAGCAAACCGGCAAACGCGCGTCGACTGCTGCGTTACATTACTAAACCGGCACAATAATGAAGGTATTTTAAACCGAATCATTACCTGTGATGAAAAATGGGTTCTTTACGATAATCGGAAGCGCTCAGCGCAATGGTTGGATCCTGGCCAGCCAGCCAAATCCTGCCCCAAGCGAAAATTAACCCCAAAAAAGTTACTTGTAAGCGTTTGGTGGACTAGTGCCGGTATTATTCATTACAGTTTTCTCAAATCTGGCCAGACTATTACGGCTGATGTCTATTGTCAGCAATTGCAAACCATGATGGAAAAGCTAGCGGCTAAACAACCTAGGCTGGTCAATCGCTCCACGCCACTGCTGCTTCACGACAACGCTAGACCACACACTGCGCAACAGACGGCTACTAAATTAGAAGAGCTTCAATTGGAAAGTCTAAGACATCCTCCGTACTCCCCGGACCTTGCTCCAACAGATTACCATTTTTTTCGAAATTTGGATAACTTCTTGCAAGGGAAAAAATTCAATTCCGATGGGACAGTCCAAATCGCCTTCAAAGATTTTATTGATTCCCGTCCGACTGGTTTTTTTAGTAAAGGGATCAATGAACTACCTATAAGATAGCAAAAGTGCATAGAAAATAATGGTTCATACTTTGATTAATTAAATATATTATATTAAAAAATATTCGACTTTTTGTTCCTCCCATACAAAACGCCAATTTCATATGTAAGGACCTAATATTAGAACTATAATTACAGTACAGTACATATACATAATAACAAAAACCAAATATTTACCAGGTAAAATAAAATGCAATTTAGCTTCTGAACGCCCGAATTTTAGCGCTTAGTGTAAGAGTCGAGTTCAATAGCTATAATGTCACACAATGTAAAACAAAAATAGCGGCCAGATATTCATGGCTCGATGATGTTATGAGGATTGTCCAGCATTATTTATTTATTTATTCATCCATTCAATGTCGAATTTAAATCGGACTTACTTCGATTTCATTAACGCGATCCAAATATGGAGCAATATCGGTGTGAAGTAACCGAGAACCGAGATCAAAATCAACCTTTGAACTCGATTATGCTGAACCTAGTTCTGTTGAACTGAGTTTTGGTAGCGAACGGTGAAAATGAACTTGAATCGTAGGCTTATTCAAGAACGATTGCTGATGTAATTGCTTATTGAGAATGCTGTCGGTCAATAAAACATTTTTGAGGAAAAGACCTATTCTCGTTTTTATAGAATCGTATCTTATTTAAACAAAGACAAAATGAACATAAACCCTTTCGTTATAAGTCACCAGGTTTCCTTGAAAGGTGGGTAGTACACTTGTAAAAATCTTTGCGTGTCCAGCTGTAAAATAATAAGAGATTATCTACTATTTTTGAGTTTCGCTTAACTTGACACACGCATGTCCGGTCTTTTGTGTCGAGTTAGTTAATAACCATTAAAAGCAACCAGTTTAATCACAATGAAGTATCTAACTAATTATTATAAGTGAAATTTTGAGCCGTCACCAATACAACACCTCAACTGTTTAGCTGAAGACAACACCTCAACTGATCGGGCTAAAACATTGCACACCTAAAAATTTTAACCCTGAAATAACGTATTCACGGCTACTTTTTATCACAATAAACTACACCCAGAGGGTAAATAAATATATAATGCTGGACAATTCACACAGCATTATCTAGCCCCAAGCTAAGCAGAGCTTGTGTTATGGGTACTAGATGACTGATATACATAATACAATACACTACATAGATAGATATTTTTTATTATACGAGTACATACAAAACATCCAGAACGCCCTGAACAAATATCTGCAGATCGTACAAATATTTGTCCCGAGGCGGGAATCGAACCCGCAACCTCCTGCGTCGCAGGCGGACCTTCGCCCACCGCGCCACAGTGGTCGTCGAGGGTAGTTATAAAAAAAATAATCTCGCCCAAGTCTTCTCAAATTTCCCACATTCCATTATGACATTATAAGTGTTTTAGTTTTCTCATAAACTCTTAATTACTACCATCCAAAAATAGCTGGCCTTAGTTATCATTATATTATTATTGCAAGAAAGCTTAAATTGTTTAATTAAATTACCTGATGAAAAGCTAATTACTTCGAGACTTGAGTTTGGAAGTTCGTACCTTTGCAAAGCTGAGTTATATACAGCTTCTTCAAAAATTTGGGATCAAAGGTCAAAGTTTGTGAATCACAAACTTCTTTCCTAATTGTATGATAAAAGATAATGTATTTTGGAATCCTGGATCCATGGATTGCATAGAACTCGACAAAATTTCAAAATAGCCTGAATTGGGATTCCATAGAACTGGACGGAATTGCCAATTAACCGGTTTAGGGGAAATAAATGATGCACTACACACAGATTTTCACTTCAAGTTCAATTTTACGATATAAGTTGGAAGTTTAGTTATGGTGTTAGTTTCAATCAGAGGTCAATTACCGAATCCAGCTCGGATGGGCAGCGTACGGGAAGCTACGTGGTGTCTTTTCATCCCGCTTACCGCAGTGTCTCAAGATAAAAGTCTTTGGCCAGTGTGTGTTGCCAGTGATGACATAAGGTACTAAAACGTGGTCATTCACTATGGGCCTTGTATGAAAGTTCAAGATCGCAGAGAGAGCAATGGAGAAAGCTATGCTAGGAGTCTCTCTGTGAGATCGAATCAGGAATGTGGAGATCCGCAGAAGAACCATGGTAACCGACATAGCTCTCTGGCACTGGCACTCGTAAGGCCGATAGCCGCTGGGGCCGTTAGGCTCTTGAGTGGCGACCACGTACCGGAAAGCGCAGTGTTGGTAGGCCCGCCGCGCGATGGACAGACGACCTAGTAAAGGTCGTGGAGTGTCACTGGATGCAGGCAGCGTCAAATAATTAGATTTTTGTCGAGATCTTGAGGGAAGGCCTGTATCTATCAGTGGACGTCGATCGGCTGATATGATGATGATTGGTTTACAATTTATTTATTTGTGTTTAAAGTGTTCTAACCGGCGTATGATTAGCTGTGATTAGAATTGGCAGGTAGAATGTTTCAATGATTAATTCAGCGAACAATAACTGGAAGTAGAGTGGAGAAACCGATCCTGTTACACATGGTAATTAATTACGGATTCGAAATAGACTCACCCAAGATTTTCGTATCTTTCTTGGAATTTGAAAGCCTTGTAGCAACAAATAGAAGCCTACTTTTTCTGATGTCAGTATCAGAAAAAGTAGGCTTCTATTTGTTAAAACAATGCTCAGAGAGAAGCTTGATTTCCAGAATCTACAACCTACATCATCGTCATCATCAGCTATGATAGTCCAGTCCTGGCCATAGGCCTTTCTTATGAGCGCCATAGCGCCCTGTCTTCAGCTTGCCGCATACAGCATCTGCCAGCAGTTTTTCGCAGATCATCATCTCACCTGGCCTAAGGGCGTCCTACACTACGTTTGCGCGGTCTCCACTCAAGAACACGTTTACAGCAGCGGTTGTCGGTACTTCGCGAGATATGGCCGGTCCACTGCCACTTAAGCTTCCAAATTCTTTTAGCTATGTTAATCACATTGGTTCTCTGCCGGATGATCAATCGAAATAATTATATTCAAATTTAATAAAATTTAGCTTCATTCATTATTAAAATTATTATATTGAAATTCAACGAAATCCGACATACAATGTACATTATATATGTTTATATTTATTTTTTTAATCACGATATTCTTTTTAAAAGCATGATTGATACTGTTTTATAAGGTTATGGAATAAAAGGCTTTATTATTTTTATTTATTTTTGTTTATACCGATCACCTCATGGGTTTGAGTTTAAGTTCTAAGTAGTCGTAAGTAGCGTATCTGATGGAGTTCTGAATACCTATTTGTAGTGTAATATATCAATATGCGGCAGTAGATTGTGCCTTCTGGGTAACTAAATATTGATTCTATGCTTCGGGCTTGTGTAAGCAGAATATCTAGATTCAATATGTACCCACATTCTCGTGTCGTTTATACAATAACATTGCCCTTTGAATGGATTTTCCTATGACTGCTTTCAATTTCGACCTCTGTGGCGCGGTGGGCGAAGGTCCGCTTGCTACGCAGGAGGTTGCGGGTTCGATTCCCGCCTCGGGACAAATGTGTGTACGATCTGCAGATATTTGTTCAGGGCGTTCTGGATGTTTTCTATGTATAATAAAAAATATCTATCTATGTAGTGTATTGTATTATGTATATCAGTTATCTAGTACCCATAACACAAGCTCTGCTTAGCTTGGGGCTAGATAATGCTGTGTGAATTGTCCAGCATTATTATTATTATTATTATTATTATTATAGTATAGTATAGAAGTATAGTAAAGAAGTATATTCGATACTTAGTACTTGGAGGTGTCATAAAAACTATCGTAGTTTGACGAATTCATTACGGATGTAAGCACAAACACAAATAAGGTTCGTTCGTAGTGAACCCGCTTACATCTGTAATTAATTAGAGGTGTCAATTCAGATGCCCCCAACACTATACTTAACTAATTTGACGACACTAAAAATGTTGCCGTCCTTTTATAAAAAAAAAAAAAAAACAATAATTACCAATCATGATTGTTATCAAATAACGGACGTGAATTGCGTATAATAGGTAATTCTCGACAATAGGCCGTTGTACTGCTGTGTAACGAATTCGAACGCCGCCGTTTGATTCCGTTATTACCTTACTTGATTGAGTACCTGCGCCCTACTATACTATATTATAGTTATTCTGTGGTCCTATAGAACAAGCTTACAGCGGGTTAATTGGATGTTTGATAGATTTCGATAATTACTTGGGAATGATAGACAATTTGTGGTAGGTACCTTGAAATTGCGAAATAGACCTTCCTAAACCGCTTAGATAATTCATTATTGATCGTGTTTCCTAAAATTTAATTGGTTCCTTCGTGATTCTGGAATTAATGTTATATTTATGTATATACTGCTGTGTGGTGCTAGCTTAGAATTTGAACCACCAGTTGGGGTGGTTGTCGTAAGAGGCGACTAAGAGATATTCACTGGGGGGCGGGCAGCAGTGCCCCCTGCAGAACAATTCTGGATTATGGGCATTACTAACTTATAAGGGGGAGGCCTGCGTCCAGCAGTGGACTAATATAGATAATATAAGTTATAAACAGTTGATGTGAGGTTGAGGTTGAGGATACAGTTTTGTAAACCAATATATGTATATCCAAACGTACCTATATAGCAAATTGGAAAGGATAACGAGTAATTGGATTAAAACTATAAACCGAGTTCAATTTTATAGATTTCTCGTGGATGATGATGATGATTTATCGTTAAACACAATAGAAATACACACTCTGTCAAAATTTCCACTGCCTAACTATTATGGTTCATAAAATACAGCCCGCTGGCAGACAGACCGGAGGCTTAGTTATAGGTACAAATTTTGAGACCCTTACGCGTACAAAACCTTAACAATAACATCAGTCCAGAACTGATCTTCCTTCGTTCTATGCTATCCGTCTTCTTTGAAACAAGCAATTTTTGGATATCCTCCATGCATCTACTTTGTAAGCCTATTGTTTACGTCTGTTGCTATGGGAACCGCTAGAGATAAATTTTAATGAGTTAAATTATCATGAGAAAAGGATGTTTAAGGTACCTACCTATCGTCAGAACTAGACTAAGTTAAAATGGGATCACGTGGAAAGCACCAGCTTTTAAATAAATAAAAAAAAAAATCTAAATCGGACCACCCAGTCAAAAGATTAGCGGTAACAAAAATAAAAAACAAAATCAGTCGTATTGAGAACCTTCTCCTTTTTTTTGAAGTCGGTTAAAAATATTATTTTATATAACGGTTAGTATCAACACACTTTTTTAAAAGATTATGTGATAAATACCTCGACACATTATAAAAAGTGTATGGAGGCAGAAACAGGCCGTGTAGACTGACCCCTATAAATAGGACAAAATCACAAAAACTACAATGAAAATAATAAATACTTATCTTCTGAAGCAGCTGAATCAGAAATGATTAACATTAGTGACGATCCTTGACAATCGTACAATAATGGATTTCCGGATTTCTGTATTTCCGTCTCCAATGGGACAGAAACCGGAAATAAAATTATTTTCCCTATCACAATATTAGAAAATGGTCTAATGATTTCATTGAAGATCAGTTTATAATTTAGTGTTAATTTTATCATTTGAATTGGCGTATTCTAGTTTTGCTGTATTATTTTCCAAAATTAGAACTATTTCCAGAACTTTATAAATTACATTATCTATATAATGTAAATGCTAAATCACAAAACATTGTTTAGCACCAAGCTAAGCAGAGCTTGTGTTACCTATGGGTACTTTATAACTGATATTTTATAATAAACATAGATAACATCGACAACACGTCGTCGCTTCAAATAACTTTCGTGTTATAAATTATGTTTTTATATGAATTTTTGTATGTTAGTTTTAAGGTATATATTACTATAAACCGTAGAATAGGTCTAAAACTATTCTAAGTTGTCAGAAATAAATGATATATTATTTTATATGATAATCATCCCAGCTGAATTGCGGTCACAGCACAGCGCCATCAACGGATACTAGCTATGCAACCTACGCCACTAGCTAAGGCAACCTACGATGGGCCTGCGTGGGTTGCCAATGGCATAATAATTGGTACCCTTATTAGATTACCTTCATTATGTCTACTACTGAGGGGCTACGACGTAGGCAGTCTACGGTGGCTACGGCGTAGGCAATCTACGTTGGGTCTAGGGCGAAGACAGTCTACTGAGGGGCTGCGGCGTAGGCAGTCTACGGAGGCTACGGCGTAGGCAGTCTACGGTGGCTACAGCGTAGGCAGTCTACGTTGGGTCTAGGGCGAAGACAGTCTACTGAGGGGCTGCGGCGTAGGCAGTCTACGGAGGCTACGGCGTAGGCAGTCTACGGTGGCTACAGCGTAGGCAGTCTACGTTGGGTCTAGGGCGAAGACGGTCTACTGAGGGGCTGCGGCGTAGGCAGTCTACGGAGGCTACGGCGTAGGCAGTCTACGTTGGGTCTAGGGCAAAGGCAGTCTACTGAGGGGCTACGGTGTAGGCAGTCTACGGTGGCTACGGCGTTGGCAGTCTACGGTGAGGCTATAATGGTGTAGGTAGTCTACGGTGAGTCTACGGTGTAGGTAGTCTACGGTGGGGTTACGGTGTAGGCAGTCTACGTTGGGTCTACGGTGTAAGCAATTTAATTAATTTAATTTAATTTACGATATTTATTATTTATTTATTACTTATTCTTTCGTTATGTACCAACTAGCTTAATGAATAAAACATTGTGTATTTACAATGCAGCTATGATTGTGAAACACGCGGTTGTAACTTTTCATTTTGAATGTGTGTCAGTGTTTTATAAAATAAAATAATATGAAGTTGTTAGCCGCGGGCTCCGGGTAAGTGAATTTATTTTTACCTATAAAATTCATTTAAAATTGGGGGAAAACATAAATATTTGCTCAAAACTTGAATATTATTTCCCTAGTCTGTTTTTTTCCTATGATAGAATAGCAATATTACGAAGGTTGTGTAATATTGTACTTAATAACAATTATTGGCTAAAATCTTGTTTTAGGAATATTACAGAAATATTCATCAAATTTAATTAAAAATAATCATAAAAACATCGGGTTACGACCATTCTTTAAATAAATACCTACCTACACTAAAATAAAAAATCATCCCATTCATCTTAAACATGAAGACCACACGTTATCAGACGGTACATTTCTATGAAATAATGAACTAACGTTAATAGCAAATATGAGATAGGGGGCGCCCCATGAGATACGATAATCAGGCGCTCTTCGGGGGAGGCCTGCGTCCAAAAGTGGACCAATATACGCTGTTGAGGTTAAGGCGCATACCCGAGCCAATATGACAGCGATACCTATTTTATCATATTTTTACGTTTATCATAGGATTTTTTTAAAAACCTACGTTCAGTTTGTGGTATCAATTATAAGCTATTTTTTAATACCTCTTTTATAATTTTATGCCATATAGTTTAGGAGGAGATACAAAAATAGAGTTTGGTGGCCAAAAAGCGCAACTTCGTATCTCTTCCTAAGCTTTACAAGATGAAACTATTACAGAGGCATTAATAAGTAACTTAAAATAGATACCACAAACTGAACGTAGGATTTTTAAAACTTGCTGCGTTTAACGTAATAATAAGATAAAATAGTTGGGGGCGCCACTTTCGCTGGTGTATGGGCCTTAAAGTTGAGGAAGATAAAAGATCGAAGTAAAATTTCCTTAAATGTGAAGTACAATTTTGAAGTAACTTAAGGCACACTCTTAAGCGTGTTAGTTTTTATTAAAAAACCTTTTTGTCTAGGTTAATAAATAAGACCCTATTTTAACATTAAAATGTGTCATTATCAATAATATCAATCTTAAATCTCGCTACCTATTCATATTCTAATCATATCATATACATGTCATATATTTATTGTGATTTTATGCATAAAGGCATCGATGTAAAAAAGGGAAGATGAGGCTTCTCGAAAGTGGCAACCTCAAATTGTGTCTAATTGTGACCTCCATTATAGTCCATAGAACGGCGTTTTTCGCGTGCTTCTTCTTGTCTCGGTCACACTTTGGTCTAGGTACGTCTACCTATGTTGTTCATTGTTCATAAGTAGGTAATAAATTGCAAAAGACTGGAAAAGTGTTTCTTTGCGTTTAGTTGTAACAAAACAAAGGCCATTTCCTGTGAGAACATAACATAATCATCTACAGAATTTACATCTATGCACACAGGTATTGTTTTTAGGTGTAAGTCTTAGTGGGTAGGTACCTGCACAATGCAAAAAAACCTAACAATAATTTTGGATTCGCTTTTGTTACACTATCCCAATAAGCTATGTTTGGCCGTAAGTTCGTTAGTTAGATTATCCAGAGTACAGTGTAACTAACAGGAACAAACGTGTTATATTGACAAGGAGTAAACATGGAGTAAACTAACCGCTTCATGTTCACCATTGAGGCTGATTCAATAGAGCAGTAAAGCCACATCCACAATGGAATATGTTAGTTTGGACGGTTGATATTAGTAGAGAAACTATGTGAATAATTTTGTTTTTATAGTGTTGCCGTTTTTGTAAAATATATTTTGCAATATATTTATTATATTTAATATATTATAAATTAAATTTATTTATTTAACATTATGCAAAATTTCAGCCAGATCCGTCCAGTAGTTTTGGCGTGAAGAAGTAACAAACATCCATCCATACATCCATACAAACTTAGTCACTAGTGTGATTAGTGTGATTTGAAACCAGATAGCTGGATTACTTTGAGAACAAATTTATATTTTCTTACAGTAAAATTAAACTCATTTCATAAATTAGTGTTCTTTTTCGTAGAGTAGTCGGGACAAAGGAATGGAATACTATGGGAGCAACCCCTTAATTATACCTGTCCAAAGAAGTATGCTTTTTTTTCGCATAAACCGGCATGCACTACTATGAATTTCTCTAATTGTTAACAAGTGTTTTTCAAATACAGAATGAAGTATTTCATAGACAGATAATTACCTGATCGTCTTAGATAGACACCAAAATTACCCAGTTTTATGAGAGACTAGCTCTTGACTTTTCAAGCGCTAGTCTCTCATAAAACTGGGTAATTTAATAGGGTAATAGGGTTTAGGAACCTTTATCCATAATCCACAGAACGAGAACACCTCTACACGTTCTTATGGAACAAGAACACCTAGGTGTTCTCGTTCCGTGGATCTAACACAACAGATAATTTACCCTTTTCTAAGCGTACATCACACTAATATTATAAATGCGAAAGTTTGTATGGATGGATGGATGGATGGATGGATGTTTGTTACTTCTTCACACCAAAACTAGTAGACGGATCTGGCTGAAATTTAGCATACAGGTAATGCTAACCCTGGAATCAAACATAGGCTACTTTTTATCCCATAAATCAGTTCCCGTGGGATGAAAATCACCTTTTAACTTTTCCAGAGGAACAACGCGTGCGGTTTATTATATTTATCTAAAATAAAGAATTTTCACTTAAAATATAATGACGACTACGCTACGCTATTGCGACAAAAATGAATAATTCCGATGGTAAATCAATATGAATAAAAAACAAATGTCGCTGTGGTTGCGTTGAAGCTAATAATTGCGATGTGGGCGGCGCTGCGGTCGCTATTACGCGGTGTGGCTGGTGGTTGCGTTGTGGTTGCAATGTGATAGATCACACACAGACCGACCACACGGTTGAGTTAGGCGGCAACAAGCGGTCCGTGGGAAATAAACTATTTCTAATATATATGATACTAGCTGCGCCCCGCGGCTTCGCACGCTCTATTCAAGTAGCTATGTCCGTCCCCGGGATACCGTTTACCTCCCTGCCAAATTTCATCAAGATTCGTTCAGCCGGGAATGAAATAAAAACTATGTTCGTTTCCTGGTTCTAAGCTACCTCCCCACCAATTTTCAGCCAAATCGGTTCAGCCGTTCTCGAGTTGTAAGTGTTGTAACAAACACGACTTTCTTTTTATATAGATAAATCAGCTCCCGACCATGTGTTGTCGTTATCGTGTGGTTTAATGGTTTAACCACGTAAACTAAACCGCTTGTGAAATACCGCGTAGATTGAAACTAGCCTTAGCGTAGGTAGCTGTGTGGTGCTGGCTTACAATTTGCACCACCCCAACACTTCCCGCGGGTGTCGTAAGAGGCGACTAAGGGATATCCACCGAGGGGTGGGCAGCAGCGCCCCCTGTAGAACAATTCTACTACCATATTGCGATACCCAACCCGCATGCCCAACGTGGGGATTATGGGAATTACCCCATGAGATAAAGGCTACAAAGGTACTTAACAGAGGGAGGCCTGCGTCCAGCAGTGAACCACTATAGGCCGATGACCACAGAACTAGATTTACTTGACACTCTGTTACTTATAGTTTCCGGTGACCATTTTCATTTCATTTTCATTCATTAATTTTGATTTCAGTTAGTAATTCTCAAAGGATTTTGTGGATGTTATCTGGTGAAATACCTGAACTGATTCAATGCATTAAAGCACCTGAATTTCCAACGTTGGCAAAGGGAAACTCGGCGAGAGCAAATGAGCTGGACTTTTAATTACTTGCTTCGTATCTAAGCTAATAATTATGTGGTTTATGTATCATCCTACTAATATTATAAACGCGAAAATTTGTAAATATGAACGTATGTTTATTGCTCTTTCACGCAAAATCGGCCTGAAATTTTTCATACAGTTAGTTCTAGGCCTGGAATAACACATAGGCTATTTTTTATCCCATAAAACAGTTCCCGTGGGATAGGCGTAAACATAAATCTATTGCCTAAAGTCTACTATTAAAGTGTAAAGTTATTTTAAGTCTAGTTTATAAGATTAAAATAAAATGTATTTCACTCCTCAAACCAGCGCAGTGTTGGGCAATTGCCTGATACTGCAACATGCTGAGGCAGGGACCCATTTACCCTTTACCACCCTGTATTTAGTGTAAGTACTTAGTCAGTAAAATTATTTTAAGCTATTTACTCCATAACTGTATTGTATCTACCAATTTAAGTGTTTTTGGGTAAATAAATCATATCTCTCTCTCTCTCTCTACTACTAGATGCTTCAGGTTTCTTCAGGTTTCTATCTTCGGTTTTGAATAGTTAATAATAGGTTTTCCTTTTTTACAAATCTTACTTGACTATAAACTAGTAGTTTATATAAATTCTAAAGCTTAGTTTTATTATAGAAAACATTACCGTGGTTTTATGGTATGTAATAATAATAAATATTAATATTTCTTCTTAACGAAAGCTGTTGAATACATCGGACTGTTTTTCACCGACTTAAAAAAAGGAGAAAATTCTCACTACGACTGTATTTTTAAAATGTTTGTTACCTCAGAACTTTTGCCTGGGTGGTCCGATTTTCAAATTCTTTTTTATTTAAAAGCTGGTGCTTCTTGGGTGGTCCAATTTTAATTTGGTTTAGTTAATCCATGAAATCCATGAAATGATTCCCGCCTCGGGACAAATGTTTGTACGATCTGCAAATATTTGTTCAGGGCGTTCTGGATGTTTTCTATGTATAATAAAAAATATCTATCTATGTAGTGTATTGTATTATGTATATCAGTTATCTAGTACCCATAACACAAGCTCTGCTTAGCTTGGGGCTAGATAATGCTGTGTGATTTGTCCAGCATTATTATTATTATTATTTTTTATTTTAACTATGCCACGCAAGGCATGCGGGTTGGGGATCGCATTCTGATGGAAGAATGTTTGTGTTGATGCCGAAAGACGAAGACGTCCACTGCTGGACATCGGCTTCCCCAAAATATCTCCACTATCACTGGTTATGCGCGCAGCCTGCATCCACGGATGTACTGCAACATTAAACTATTCGTTTTATATGGCATACTAGTTGCACCCCGCGGCTTTGAACGCCTATCCCACGAGAACTGATTTATGATAAAAAGTACCTGTATGCAAAATTTTAGCCCGAACCGTTCAGTAGTTTCTTGCGTGAAAGAGCAACAAACTTACATACGTATACGTTTATATAAACTTTCGCGTTAATAATATTAGTAGAATAACGTACTAACTTCTGCCTGCGGCTTTCACCAAGATTTGGCTAAAGCCATGATGATGATTTATCCATGATGATAAAGATAATACAGCCTATGATAAGTTTTAAGAAGAAACGAAAGAGAAACTGCGACCTTGTACAAGAAAACAATGTTTTTTTCAAAGCTTCCGCCAGCATCAATGTAGGGACACAAACACTGGTTAGCCATTATTTTGCGCCTTCGTCCGCTAACTACATAATTAGCAGACTCGAGCTAATGTCCCGGCAATTTTGTTTTCTTCACTATTACCAAGAGGCACACTCATTTGGATGCGGCATAAGGCACTAAGGCACAAAGTGCAAAAAGACCGTTGGGTCTCTAGAAAGTGCCACTAGATATTAATCGCAAATTAATCCACGGAACTTTAGAATCTGTGAAATTAATCAATTTTAAAAGACTATCCTTTGTACAACTCTTTTATTTCTATTTTCCTGTATTTTATTTTATTTGTATTTTTTTGGTGTGCAATAAGTGTATTGTATTGTATTGTATCCTGAATTATTTCATAGTTCATTTATTTGCTTGACTTACAATAGGGATATGCATGTGATTTTAAAATGGCTAAAAAATATATACGTATTCTCTATTGATATAGAAACATATCTACATATTTATTTTAGAATTTTGAGATGTTTTTGTCTTATAATTTTACGATTAAAAATTGATATTTTAAATCTCAATCGCAAAATTTCAAAACGCTACGCCATTGACTAGAGCGGACGTGACACCGCTGTTCACATTTCTTCTTTTTTTATTCTGCTTGCTGCACCATGATTTGACACTATTCTGCCCTCTTCACATTTCGTATTGTCGGTTATTTTCAGATTTTTCGGAAAACCTCTTTTCTGAGATGATCACTACCGAGGTCGTCACAAAAGGTTTTAATCGAGTGTGAACGTGGACGTCAAATGAACATGGCGCTGTTTACCTTATTATTGCGAAATTCAGTGAGCGTCTTATCATTTTTCGGTTAAATAATGACCTAAAGAATCGATTAAAACAATGAAAAAAATCGATGAATATACCCTATTAGTATTTTATGATTTTATGTACGCACCTTTAATTTAAAAATCTAACTATGTAGAGACCACTTTTCTGCTATGTCTGTCTGGTAAATTTTCTATAACGTCAGATTCTAAGGTCTCGTTTGCCTTAAGTCCTAAGCATTCACGAGCCCGATTTTGGTTAACAATAACTTTAACCACCAATGGGTATCACGGTCAGCCCCCCATGCAGAGAGAACATGAACGCAAAGGGGGCGGCCGCGCATATGCTTATGGAGTGCGATAGATAGCGTAGCTTCTCAACGATTACACGTCCTCGAGACACCAAGAACACCTAGGGAGGCATGCACCAGCGTCAGCGAGCTGCTAGCTTTCGTGGAGGACATCGGGTGGATAGATTAACTGTGGCTCTGTGGCCTAGTTGCGGAAAATAGCCCAAAAACAAGTTACAAGTAAGCTACGGTACATAACTACCGATCAGAAAATATGAAAAACTAGCTGCACCCCGCGGCTTCGTACGCGTTGTTTCTATGGAAACGTTTAAAGGTGATTTTAATCCCATGGGAATTGATTTATGGTATAAAAAGTGGCCTATAGTAGTAAAAGTAGCCAATAGTAGTATAGTTTGATTCCAGGATTAGATTTACCTGTTTGCAAAATTTCAGCCCGATCCGTTCAGTAGTTTTGGCGTAAAGAGGTAACAAATATCCATCCATCCATACATCCATACAAACTTTCGCATTTATAATATCGTCGGCTTACTGCAAGAAGTCATTAGTCGCAAGAAGTCACTAACTGCGTTAAGTACACCAATGAGTTCGTCTCGATGAGCTCTACATTTTGGTAAAACAAACTTATTTATAGCTCTTCAAACTTAGAAGTTGTGGCTTGGTAATAAAGTCATTAACTTCATTTTTGGTATATCTGGTTTCATAAAATTCATTAACTTACATAAAAAAAACACAAATGCCATTTTTATTTTCATACATAACTCATTTATGTGACTTAACAACATTTTAAAAATGCTTTTACGTTCACAAACGTTTGAATAAGTATTGCTTTAATTCATTATTTGCACTTAGCTAGTTTTGTCATATCATTTCGTCATCATATTGTTTGGAACAAAAAATACTAACGGTATTTAATGACTTCTATCAAAACGAGTAACGTCTACACTGAGTTTTTATTTTTTATAGAATTCATTATTTACACTTAATTTCTTTTTTCGAAACATAATTTATGGTAAAAGAATACTATTCGCATTAGATGACTTCTTTCAGAACAAGTTACGTTTATAGGTACCATCACTATTGGATTGGTAAAATTAATTATAGGTCGTTGACAAGTTTTTGCTAAATGATTATGTTAAACTTAATACTAGACTGCTAATCGCTTGAATGAGGTATTGTTTTATTAGTGATTTTTGTTATTGTAAAATTATACAGGTAAATGTAAGGTAATGACTTTTGCACATTTATATTTACGTGTTGCTATGCTACTTATGAGACCGCATACCGCGTGATCGGAGTCGCGGAAGCGAGGCACTCCCTCCACCTTCCCATGGTCCTCCCAACCTTGCGGTTATACGTACCGAATCGCGAGAAAAGAGTCACTCGGGTGACTCAAACAAAACTCTACAAATCCTACGCACTGTGTCCCGTACACTCTCAATCTTCTGGGGCAAGCCACATCATATCACAGACTTCATTGCCGGGCTGCTCCTCCCCAGCTCGGTGTTGCTCCGCGCTCCCCATTTCTCCACCAGTCCCAGAACGGCCGCTCCTTTCGCCTCCAATTTTCTTCGAGCATCCCCTGTCACCAACACCGTCACGTCGTCCGCGTACGCCATAAACTCAACTCCAGCTGGAACCAGTAGGCGGAGCAAGTCGTCTAGCAAAACGTCCCAGAGTGTCGGTCACCCTGCTATTGGAGAAGTAGCTCGCCAACATCCGGTAAATGTTTGGCGGGCTACTGTGGGCAACGGCGGGTCTACTGTCCGCTTCAACTCGGCCTTGGTGAGTTCCGAGGTATTGGTTTTACCCTACTCCATTGGGTAGAAGGTCAAAACCGGATCCTGCGTTTTTATTAGTTTCGGCAGCTGCCCCTTGCCCATCTTTAGCACATTCGCAAAGCTGGGCTGTTCCTGGGCCACCGCCGCCGAAACTGCTACCGGCCATTAGGTGAAGCAGCCAGCCGACATGCTTCTGGAAACGACCAACAGAGAGCTAAACAAACATGCAGCTGGTCTTCAAAACAGACAGCACTGCACTAATAAACGCACTCAAACGGACAGACACAAGATCAAAAGAAATTGTAGAATGCCATAAGAGTCTACAAAATCTTTCTCAACACAGTAAGGTCTGCATAGAATGGACAGAGAGTAGATCCTGCTCAGGCAACATGAAAGAAAATGGACTAGCAAAGGAAGGAGCGAAACTAACTCCAACACCCCAAGATGTAAGTCTCTCGAACCCGCCTACAGCGGAAGTCAAAAACAGACTAAAATTTAACTCTGAAAAAGAACACCAAAAGCTATGGAAGCGTCGGATAGACTGCAAGCATAATAAATCAATATTCCCTTCCAAAGACAGGAAAACCACCAACACGATGCTCAAGATGAGCCGGGAGGACCTCAGAACGATGGTGGGCATCATCACAGGTCACTGTGAATTGAACCATCATCTTTTCTAGACCGGAGCCACAGACAGTAGCTTATGTCGTGGCTGCTTCCAAGAAGAAAAGACTGTGGAACACGTCGTGGTACACTGCACGGCCACAGAGGAGGAATCAACCCCATCCAAACCCACAGTAAAGCTGAAACGAAGCTGTCAGTCACCTAAAGTCCTGCTCCGATACTTCAAGGAGCTGGGCTAGTTAGGGCCTGCTTAGGCAGGGGGATAATGCACAATACACTCCTATGCGAGACGTCCGTGCAGATCTTAGTTCCCCCCACTAAGAATTAAAATTAGAATTAGATAGTGCTTACATCCTTAAAAAAGCCTACAGCAAAAAGCTTTCTATTACGAAAGCAAAGAAGAAAGATTTAATGAAAATGTGCACTGAAAAAATAATACCCCACGACCTGCACCATCATTGGTACGAGAATTCACCAGATAAAGAGGGTCTGGATTATTAACCTGAAGATGACTGATGAACTTCCGGTGACTAGGATTAAAATAATATTAATTTCTGATTATTTATAGATGGAGAAATGATTAAAGTCTGAGTTGATTGTAATAAGTTAATTTTTTAAATAATTTTGTTTATTTTTTAAATAACGTAACGATAAGTAGGTTTTTAGGTAAAGCTCAAAGTCTGTTACTTAATATTTTCTAATCTAAATAATAGTTTTCTTAACCTTTTGATTCGACCGTTTTGCGTCTTTTCTAACCTATTTACCTGCTAATAATTCTTTACTGGTTATTATTTGCTAAAATAAGTTTTTAGCAAATAATTGTGCTTTTGACTGATTCATGTGCCATTATTACAAATTTCAGTTATTTTACTAAGTGTTTTTGGACAAAGAAAGTAATATGTCTAGCTTTTACTAATAAAATATATTATTTTATGATTATTTTGTCTTTAAATACTTGAAAAAGGCCAAAAAAACTTCGTTGCAGAATTACTTAACTCCAGTTTCGTCAAAAAAAATTATCGCAAGAAGTCATTATCTTTGCATTTTTACCTTTTAAAAAAAATTCAATGATTTTTATTGATTTCAGTGAATTATAAAATTATTACATATCTCTATATATTGGCGTTTAAATTATTTTGATAAATGTCGTAGTTTGGATGATATATGCTCTTAAAGTCATATAAAGTTAAAAACCGCGTTTGCCAAACTTTTGGTTTATGCAGTTAATGACTTCTTGCAATAAGCCGACGATATTAGTGTGATGTAGCTGACAATGTATGATAATGGACAGCGGCGCGACAGACGAGAAGATAATATATACCTATCCGGGAATTTTGTTTTTATTACTTTAAATATAATGTCTGAACGGTGCTACTAGAATGCTATTAGATCCTTGCATTCACGAACAAAAAATATTGGCCAAAAGTGAAAAGGGAAAATAAATGGTGGCTCTTATTTTGTTTTGATAAAGAAAGCAGAGACCATGGTGTTTGTTCAGATGCTAAAAAAACATAACTAAACTAATTTGAACAAAAATGTCGCCATTCCTGTCATAGCAATCAAAATAATAAGGATGGCATAATTTTTAGTCTTGTCGAATAAGTTTATGACACTCGTACACTGACACTGGCAGAGTCGTAGCGAAAAGCAGGCGGTGCCATAAAAAAAGAAGTTGAAGTTAGTTTAGTCAAGTTTTGTCGACATCTGAATATACACCAATATCGTTGCTAATCCATTCGAGACGAATTTTTCACTAGTATAAAAAAAACTGTAAATACCACATCCATCCACAGCTCCTCAAACAACGTTTCTGAAAAGTTCAGAGTAAAACGGATTAGTTCGTCTAGCGGAACGATTACAGCTAATTAGGTGTTTGCCTTTTGTTTACAACAGTTAGGTAGAAGTTGCTCGCAGTGCTCATCTGAACTCAGAATACTCTGAATAAATGTTCACTTGAAATTTTAGCAGCGCTTGATTGCTATTACATTATTTTTAACCGTGAAAACCTCATAATAGCCTCCTGCTCCCATGATTTATGATTTGTATGTATGTGCTACTGGTTATCCTTAAAATAAATAAATAAATAAGAAATTATGGCAACTTCTTTATGTCGTGCAGCCGGCCTAGCGCGAGGATTGTTGTCTTGTATAAAATAAAGAAAAATGGCATCGCATCGTCATTCATACATTGCGTAAATTATTGAAATTGAAGGAATTCATTTGAAACAGTTTACGCATTCGATGACAAAGTGACGTTGGATTTTATTGTAGCCACAATCTCCTGCGTCGCAGGCGAACCTTTGCCCGCTGTGCCACAGAGGTCGTCAAGGCAAGAGATACACAGGAGTACGACAACGAGTTTCAGGTTGCGTAATAGGTACAATAAATTAAATTATATTATACTAGCAGCACCTCGCGGTTTCACCTGCGGACTTCCCATTCCCGTTGAATTCCGGGATAAAATAGCCTATATCGCTAACCGAAAAGTAAGCTTTTTAATGATGGAAGATTTTTTTTAATCGGTCCAGTAGTTTCCGAGCCTATTCCATACAAACAAACAAACAATAAAATTTTCTTCTTTATAATGTTAGTATAGACAAGGAGTTTCTGGTTGCGTAAACCACTGAATATCCGTTTCGAAAATTCTGTTCGACGGGCAAATTCTACGGTACATACTAGGTATATGGTTACAAATACATTTCAATGCGTGGATTTCCGTGCATAACACGTTATTTTCAGTATTCTTGGAATTTCATCGTTATCAGACGGACTCATGATGCAAGATGAAGAGATATCATATAATAGTTCAAAACCTGAAGAAGAGGACGGATCGAGTAGTAAGTATCTAACTAACTAACTAACTACTGTGAATTGTCCAACAATATTATTATTGTTATATTATCTGCCAGAGTAAATGTAGAGTAACTAGTTTTTTATTTCATGATACGCTGAGCAATAGACAACGTCTCATGCTGCATCTTAAACCAAAGGCTCCATTTAGAACCAGAGCTCCAGCATGTCTAAGTTACATTTTTATTGATACAGGAGACAGTTTCCGACTTTAACATAGAGGCAGGATGTGGAAATCCGATTTAAATAGGTTTGTAACGTCCGGGAAAGTAGGTTTGTTGCTTTTGCTTTACTTTACAACGTACCTAATGGGTTTTAGTGGTCACATTTGTGTTGAAATCACGAAAAATAATTATTCTAAAAATGCAAGTAAATAGTTTTAATTTGATTTGTTCAAAAGCATTATATATATATTGCCAGTTCAAAAACTAAATTCTCGTTTAAATAATTATATCAATACAGCGATGGCCAGTTGTTCGACAAATTGATAGAGACAGATGTTCAATAACCGAAAACCAAGAATTCGAAGGGGCAAAAATAGAAAAAAATTACAATAAAAAAACGCAGAGGATCCAACATTCGAGAAGCTCTCTTAAATTATAAAAGGCTTTTTTTTACCTGACGAAAACAGTGTCTTCAATTTAAACAAAAGATGTTTCACAGCTCATCTTATCAAAAATACCTGCATATACTTCATTCAGGTGCGAGGTGACAATATTATGTATGTATTAAAATCTATAAATTCTGAGCTTAGCGAATAAAGATTCTCTTTAGGTACGATGCAAAATCTACCGAATAAATCACATCACATCATCACATCACATCACAGATTTTAAATAAAAAAACCTATGTTAAAAATTAAATATAACGAGATTATACACAAATAAATAAGTGTATAAAATAATAATAAATCGTTTATTATGGAATAAAATAATGACTACATGGTTTACGACTACATGGTAAACGATGCCATCTGTAGAAATTTAAAAATATGTGTCGCACCACGCGAGTTACAGAAAGGTTGTGAAAAGAGTCATGATGTCCTCAATTTATAAGAAATTAATAACGGCATATTGAGCGTTTTTTTTTTCAAATATTTCACTTATAATGGAAATCGACCCGAATGGTTTAAATCGAGGGCATGACTCCTTTCACGACTATTCTCTAACTGTCGTGTCGTAGTTTTAAACTTGGCCATCACCGCCCTGTTAAAAAAAAAAACAACCTGTAGATATAAGTCTGATTGGTAGTAATACACAATTGTCGCGTTTCGTCGTTAGAAATTGGTGGAGAGATTTCCGAACTATTTAGTTGTAACTATTAACTCAGCTCTGGTTGTTCTCGTATAACTGATGAAATAATCAGTGTTAAGCTAATTTTGCTCCTAACAGCTGTACCAAGATTTGTATTCTAGCCCGAGGTTAAGTGAAAACAATAGCAGTGTTCTTGAATGAGGGTACTCAGCATTAATTTATACTACGAAAGCATGCTTGAATTTTCGCACTTCTCATTAAAATAATACGAATTCGTTATTGTTTTTGCTGTTGTATGTCTTTCTACGGTAATTTCGTTGTACTTGTTCATACGTTTCATTATTTTTGCCAAAAAGTCCGGTAACGCTGTCATGGCCATCTACGTCAAAAGCATTATAGTCCATTCAAAAAAAAATTTAGATCGATCAAAAACGTAGATCATGCGTGTCCATTTTGAATGTAGAATGTTAGTAAACAAACCGCCCATACTAAACCTAAAATTCACTTTATTGGCGCGTCCTTTTATACGTAATTTACATTACTTGTCGATTTTAGATCCTCCGTTCAATAAAAATTGCTTACAATTATACCTGAAACTCGACGCCAAGCAAGTGAGATTTTGTTATTTGTATCGTAGTTTGTTTACTAACATGCTACATTCAAAATGGATACGGTATAGATAGAATCTCATTGGTGCCAGGTATATTTAAGACATTGAGTGGCCACTGTAGGAATGTATGTTTAAAACTAACAATCAAATAAGGTAAAGGTTTCTTGTTCGCTGTTCTTCTTTACCTTTTATAAATTGAAGTGAATAATAAATCAAAATGATCACTTTTATCCTAGTTTCAATTAATTTAATTTGAATTTTACAAAAAAGTTAGCGTTAATTAGTTAACTTAATTTTCCATTTAATTTTTTAACCCCCTGACGGCTAATGATTCCAATTAGGTAATATATTTCTCATCAGAACTACATTTACAGAATACAAATCGGTTCAGTACTTAAGATTTTATGATAAGTTTATCAAGTGGTCTCGTCGGGCTGGCGCTGTGAGGCAAAAAAGAGGTGTTCGAGTGGCGGTAACGTATCGCGCGCGCTTGCTCGCACTGACAACTTCAAAGGGTTAAGTTATGTTAACATCCCTATTGGTGCGCTGTCACATTTTCTTCTTTATCAACTATTTATGCACCTACAGGTGGGGCTAATTTTCGGCCCCTTATGGGTAGCTACCGTTTCCTTTGTAGTTAGAGGACTTTGTTCTTAGGAACCTTCTATTTTATTTTAAAGAAAAAAGTATTGCCATTTTTTGTATTTTGAAAAATAGTACGGCTTGCCCAAAAAAAATGACCTTTGAAAAAAAAAAACAAGTTGGTCCTAATCGACTCTATTTCCAACCAGGAACACTTTTCCCAAAGTAACATACTAAATCAAAGCGTAGGTTTTGGCAATAATTAATAATAAAGAATTCCCATAAATTTTCTACAAAAAAACGAGTTAGTGAAACCAACAAAGTCACTCATTCAATGGTCTTAATTTATATTCGTATGTAACTACTTTTTTAAGTTGGTAGGCTAAGTTCGAAGACTTATGTCCCTACCCATGTTCGATTCAACGACAATTCACAACCAATACTGAGAATTACTCAAATTGTTGGATTTGCTTCATGAAAAAGCTCATTGCTTTTATTTAAAGAGGAGGGTTTTTCATGGAGTTCTGTATTTTGGGAATACTTCGAAAACCCGGATCTCTATGAAAAAGCGATAGGCAAGTAGAGTTGGACCGAGCTATTCGATGTAACAGAACTGTGTTTGTGACATTATAGTATTTTTGTAATGAACGAGTATTAGTAGGTTCTATTATTTTAAGTGTGAACATAGATTCCGTTTCTGGTAAATCATTTTTTTTGTGTTTTTAACTTATGCTGCTTTTTTACAATAAATCTGATAATATGCAATAATTATGATTTTCTTAAAATCAGTCTATTTCGTCTTTTCGAGGCAGTCACTATAATATGGTACCACCATCACTATAAATATAATATCATAATATCACCCCTACGAAACGTAGGCTACAAGAATCTATAAGAAAATAAATTTAATCTTAAAAAACGATTTGTATGGGACTTGAATCAGCTACCTATGCTTCATTCTTCAATTTCTTGGAAACTATCCTGTATAAGTAGCTCCAAAAACCTGACTTCAAAAGCTGCAAACAAATATTATGTTAGAATTTTGACTTCAAAATTCTAACATAATATTTGCTTTCTATTCTATTCTAACATATTTTTTTTCTATTCTAACATAATTTAGACTTCAAAATTCTAACATAATATTTGCTTGCAGCTTTTGAAGTCAGGTTTTTGGAGCCTTCTTTATTGATATTTAGTGAAAAGATTGTTGTATGATGAATAAATTTACTTACATAACACATAGCACATAGGTTTATCAGAAGTAGGTATCTATGTAATAAAAGACTAAAATAACCTAACATTATATAAAATGAAATAGATTGTAAGTACCTGCTTTGTAAACCCATCTCTGCGAATAAATATTTTGTTATTATTATTATTATAGTGGATTGACGATTCATTGAGAAATTACACAATCCGCTCTCGCTCGTCTACCAAGCCGTATCTCTGATGACATGAGTGCTTTTTAGTGCCTGCGAACACCTGCGAGGTGATTTATGTCAAAAAGATGAACCAGGAAATTGGCACACATATCAAAAAGGTATAAGTCACTATCAGGGTGACGGATAATCTGCTATAGGTCCTTTGATGTCCTTTGCGTAAATTGATACGTGAGCGGGGAAAAGGAGAGAATGTAGACTAAAAAAAATTTGCTACCTTTGAATGAATCAACGAAAAAAAAATAAAGTTATTAAATGGAATAAAGGCATAGAATAGAATAGAATAGAAAAAAACATTTATTAAACACAGGTACAAACAGAGTAACAAAAATAAACAAAAAAAATACAAAAACAGTATGACATAAATAACTTGTTTTAAATCAGTGAATGAATATATGAATATATTGCCTTTTTCGGAGCTAGTTATGAAATTGAACCATAAACAATACGAGGCAAAAAAAAATGCTAAAAGCAGGGCAAAGTATGACAAAATCGCAAATAAACCAGCTATAGAACTGGCGGCCTAATCGCTTAAAACGATTTCTTCCTAACAACCAATCCGACGGCAAATGAAGTTTTGAAAGGCTTTATTTCTGGTTTCATTTTTACCAAAATTCATCATTTTCAATAAAAATCTGCCAAAAACTCGTCACTAGAGACTTGCTTAAAAATTATATACCTATATATGTGTTAAAAAAGGAGACCTTTTAAAAGATAGAACGACAGCATACAAGTGGCGCGAAACTGGAGATCCTTGGAGGAGGCGTACACCGCCGAAAGTGGCGTGACATAAAAGACAAAACAATGAAAATGTGCATGACATTTTTATTTAAGGCCCATACACCAGCGAAAGTGGCGCCCCCAACTATTATATCTTATTATTACGTTGAACGCAGGAATTTTTAAAAATCCTACGCTCAGTTTGTGGTACCTATTATAAGCTATTTATTAATGCCTCTGTAATAGTTTCATTTTGTAAAGCTTAGGAAGAGATACGAAGTTGCGCTTTTTGGCCACCAAACTCTATTTTTGCATCTCCTCCTAAACTATATGAGATAAAATTATAAAAGAGGTATTAATAAATAGCTTATAATAGATACCACAAACTGGTCAAGTCTATGATCATTATTCAGAACCGGGCTCTATCTATTTTGGTAGAACCAAATTGCCAAAATAATATTTAAACCTTTTGTTTCTAAATCAGGACTCTGTTTTTTCTAAATCAGGACTCTGTTTTGCCGACTGTACTCAGCAGATGGCCATTATTATTGGCTCGATAAATCATATTCCAATAGCGAATGATTATTGATGGCTTGTACGTTTCCAAAACCACAAAAATACTCGCTAAGGGCAGAAAATATTTTTCAGAAACGAAGTCTACGTATTTCATTCATCTGGGAATCACATTGCTTAGGCGATTTTGCGTCAACATCTCAATAGGTAAGTAGAGGCTTCCGCCCTTAATTTTTCAAGGTTTTACTACTTTCAATGTAGAAAAGCTATTTCATTTATATTAAGTATTAAGGGCTCGAACCACGAAAAAATATCATTACATTTAAAATAAGAATTCCTGTTTTCCCCCTTAATAAGGGATATATTTGTCAAGGGGAAAAACTGAATTAACCCAAAATAACATAGTTAAATCGAAACATAAAAGCAAGTTACAAAAATAATAATATAATTTCACTTCGAACGCGTACAGGACCATTGTTGTGTATCAGCGCCTTGCGGTTTCACCTGCGTAGTTCCCGTTCCCGTGGGAATTCGGGATAAAATATAGCCTATGCCACTCCCAGAAAGGTAAGCTTTTCATGATGACGGATTTTTTTAATGGGTTCCTGAGATTAGTAACAAAATGTGTGCAATACATCTATTTTTCAAAAATACAAACAAGGTATCGAGAAAACTTTAACCAATTGTGTTTTTTAAACATGTAATTCAAGATAAAAGATCGAAATAACATTTCTCTAAATATGAAGATGGAAGCTTTCACAGATTCTGAGATAAAGAACGATTTTGAAGTACAATTTTGAAGTAAATTGCGTATGGCCCTTAAAGTTACTCTACCGATAATTGTAACGAAGTTTATACTGGGTAATTAAAATGTTTTTAATCATAGTTGACAGCTAGTAATTATAAGATAAGATAAGATAATATTTATTATAATATTTATTCAGATAACAAAAACAATTTTATTGGAGATAAAAAGCTTTTATTATTATTGTCGGTGTAGATTTTGATCTTTTTGGCTTATTAAATGCCAGTTTACTTATTTTATTGCTTAATTATTGAATTGGAATTGTAATAAATAAAATCAGATGCAACCTTTCATTCACAATCGCAAAATAGCCTCACCAAAAATATACCGCGTTTTTATAACCAAAATATGGAATTCCAAATCTCCAATATTTGTACACGACGTGCCTTTAGATCTGCTACGTGGTTTGAATATTGCTCACGGAGCACATTGTAGGTTTCTAGAGGTCTCTTCGAAAACGTGCATGACTACCATTTAGCGGATAGCATTGTTGAACTTTCGGTGAACAACGGCAGCAAGGAAGACTTTTTACTTAGCAGCATGGGAGAATACTAGAATATTTTAATAAAAAATATGTATCTATGTAGTATTTTGTCTTATGTATATCAGTTAACTAGTACCCATAAGACAAGCTCTTAGCCAAAAGCGCTTAGCTTGGGGCTAGATACAATAACGATAACCGTAAACCTCCTATAGCCATGATCGAGAGAGAGCTGCATTAGAATCCAGCCCTTAGCTATGAGAGTAAACAAGAGGATTTGGTTTTAACTCCGTTCTCTAGAATCCATTCCACCGAAACCGTCGGAATGTCGAATAAGCAAGACGCAGTTTAAACAATATACGATCTGACTAAGTGACATTATTTACACAGTGATATTTACAATATTTTTAGTTTTGAGCTTTCCAATGTTTCGGCACAGTTTTATGCGCCATGATATTAATATAATAACCATGATGGATTTAAAGTTTTAACGATCTGACTTGATTTGATTTTGATCTAAAATCGTGTTGTGTTAAGGCTCTGTTTTGACTAAAACTTATTTTTAAGACCTTTCGGGTAGGGATCATAATAATACCTATGGTAGGGACCTACTGCAGTAGTTTTCGTATCATTACAAAAACTTTATTGTGTAAACTTTTAAATTGAAAATGGAGCTAACAAAGCGCTTACTTACCTGCTTTAAATTCATACCATTTTGTAGAGAATGCTGAATTGCATCCTCGAACTTTTTCAATTTATTTCAGCACTGTTAAAAGTTTTGAGCAGGTTTTTCATTACCTACTTTTTGTGGGAGGTGTAAACGGTAGTTTGATAATAGCCCTCGCTGGTCCGAAAGCCAGTAGCCTCCAGTAAACCAAGCACAGGGTTTGGAATTGACAAAAATGACAGTGCATCTTCATAGAGGTAAAATAAAATAAAATAAAAAGAGCTTTATTCCATACCAAATTTTTAATAATAGTAATAATAGTTATTAAGAAGGCTACGAACCCCTCCCAAATCTCAGCGGCCGGCCCGAGTGAATTTGTTGTTGTTTCACGTAGAATCGCATAGTGTTGGCCATTCCGCGGCATTCGCCTTATTTTGGAATTGTGCTCCCTGTGTCGCATTGCCCCCCGCGTTTGAGCGAGCGGTTGCAGAAATTTGAAGGAATTTCTAAATTTTTTATATTTTTTCGTACTTTGCGATTCATTTTGAATAAACGACTGATTTCAGAAATATTTTTGTTTATTTCTAATAGTGATTATATTTAGGATGTTTGCAGTGTGACAGATTTTCGAATAAAGGTGTCTAACATGCATAAAAAATAGCTTGAAAATGACTCGATTTGGTGGTCAAAATATGGCAAATTAGTTTCACTCTCATTCAAATATCATAATGTTTTTTAAAAAACGAAAACACTACAAACATAGCTATTTGACATCCGATTATGTATGCAAAATTTCAATACGATCGGAATCGTAGTTTCCAAATGAAGCGGGAAGTACGTTTGTATGGGGGCTAAGGTATCCGTTCTGTTCTTAAGGCGCATACCCGAGCCAATCTAACAGCAATTCCTATTTTATCATATTTTTACGTTTATCATAGGAATTTTTAAAAATCCTACGTTCAGTTTGTGGTATCTATTATAAGCTATTTATTAATACCTCTTTTATAATTTTATCTCATATAGTTTAGGAGGAGATGCAAAAATAGAGTTTGGTGGCCAAAAAGCGCATTTTTAAAAATCCTACGCTCAGTTTGTGGTACCTATTATAAGCTATTTATTAATGCCTCTGTAATAGTTTCATTTTGTAAAGCTTAGGAAGAGATACGAAGTTGCGCTTTTTGGCCACCAAACTCTATTTTTGCATCTCCTCCTAAACTATATGAGATAAAATTATAAAAGAGGTATTAATAAATAGCTTATAATAGATACCACAAACTGAACGTAGGATTTTTAAAAATTCCTATGATAAACGTAAAAATATGATAAAATAGGAATTGCTGTTAGATTGGCTCGGGTATGCGCCTTAAGAACAGAACGGATACCTTAGCCCCCATACAAACGTACTTCCCGCTTCATTTGGAAACTACGATTCCGATCGTATTGAAATTTTGCATACATAATCGGATGTCAAATAGCTATGTTTGTAGTGTTTTCGTTTTTTAAAAAACATTATGATATTTGAATGAGAGTGAAACTAATTTGCCATATTTTGACCACCAAATCGAGTCATTTTCAAGCTATTTTTTATGCATGTTAGACACCTTTATTCGAAAATCTGTCACACTGCAAACATCCTAAATATAATCACTATTAGAAATAAACAAAAATATTTCTGAAATCAGTCGTTTATTCAAAATGAATCGCAAAGTACGAAAAAATATAAAAAATTTAGAAATTCCTTCAAATTTCTGCAACCGCTCGCTCAAACGCGGGGGGCAATGCGACACAGGGAGCACAATTCCAAAATAAGGCGAATGCCGCGGAATGGCCAACACTATGCGATTCTACGTGAAACAACAACAAATTCACTCGGGCCGGCCGCTGAGATTTGGGAGGGGTTCGTAGCCTTCTTAATAACTATTATTACTATTATTAAAAATTTGGTATGGAATAAAGCTCTTTTTATTTTATTTTATTTTACCTCTATGAAGATGCACTGTCATTTTTGTCAATTCCAAACCCTGTGCTTGGTTTACTGGAGGCTACTGGCTTTCGGACCAGCGAGGGCTATTATCAAACTACCGTTTACACCTCCCACAAAAAGTAGGTAATGAAAAACCTGCTCAAAACTTTTAACAGTGCTGAAATAAATTGAAAAAGTTCGAGGATGCAATTCAGCATTCTCTACAAAATGGTATGAATTTAAAGCAGGTAAGTAAGCGCTTTGTTAGCTCCATTTTCAATTTAAAAGTTTACACAATAAAGTTTTTGTAATGATACGAAAACTACTGCAGTAGGTCCCTACCATAGGTATTATTATGATCCCTACCCGAAAGGTCTTAAAAATAAGTTTTAGTCAAAACAGAGCCTTAACACAACACGATTTTAGATCAAAATCAAATCAAGTCAGATCGTTAAAACTTTAAATCCATCATGGTTATTATATTAATATCATGGCGCATAAAACTGTGCCGAAACATTGGAAAGCTCAAAACTAAAAATATTGTAAATATCACTGTGTAAATAATGTCACTTAGTCAGATCGTATATTGTTTAAACTGCGTCTTGCTTATTCGACATTCCGACGGTTTCGGTGGAATGGATTCTAGAGAACGGAGTTAAAACCAAATCCTCTTGTTTACTCTCATAGCTAAGGGCTGGATTCTAATGCAGCTCTCTCTCGATCATGGCTATAGGAGGTTTACGGTTATCGTTATTGTATCTAGCCCCAAGCTAAGCGCTTTTGGCTAAGAGCTTGTCTTATGGGTACTAGTTAACTGATATACATAAGACAAAATACTACATAGATACATATTTTTTATTAAAATATTCTAGTATTCTCCCATGCTGCTAAGTAAAAAGTCTTCCTTGCTGCCGTTGTTCACCGAAAGTTCAACAATGCTATCCGCTAAATGGTAGTCATGCACGTTTTCGAAGAGACCTCTAGAAACCTACAATGTGCTCCGTGAGCAATATTCAAACCACGTAGCAGATCTAAAGGCACGTCGTGTACAAATATTGGAGATTTGGAATTCCATATTTTGGTTATAAAAACGCGGTATATTTTTGGTGAGGCTATTTTGCGATTGTGAATGAAAGGTTGCATCTGATTTTATTTATTACAATTCCAATTCATTAATTAAGCAATAAAATAAGTAAACTGGCATTTAATAAGCCAAAAAGATCAAAATCTACACCGACAATAATAATAAAAGCTTTTTATCTCCAATAAAATTGTTTTTGTTATCTGAATAAATATTATAATAAATATTATCTTATCTTATCTTATAATTACTAGCTGTCAACTATGATTAAAAACATTTTAATTACCCAGTATAAACTTCGTTACAATTATCGGTAGAGTAACTTTAAGGGCCATACGCAATTTACTTCAAAATTGTACTTCAAAATCGTTCTTTATCTCAGAATCTGTGAAAGCTTCCATCTTCATATTTAGAGAAATGTTATTTCGATCTTTTATCTTGAATTACATGTTTAAAAAACACAATTGGTTAAAGTTTTCTCGATACCTTGTTTGTATTTTTGAAAAATAGATGTATTGCACACATTTTGTTACTAATCTCAGGAACCCATTAAAAAAATCCGTCATCATGAAAAGCTTACCTTTCTGGGAGTGGCATAGGCTATATTTTATCCCGAATTCCCACGGGAACGGGAACTACGCAGGTGAAACCGCAAGGCGCTGATACACAACAATGGTCCTGTACGCGTTCGAAGTGAAATTATATTATTATTTTTGTAACTTGCTTTTATGTTTCGATTTAACTATGTTATTTTGGGTTAATTCAGTTTTTCCCCTTGACAAATATATCCCTTATTAAGGGGGAAAACAGGAATTCTTATTTTAAATGTAATGATATTTTTTCGTGGTTCGAGCCCTTAATACTTAATATAAATGAAATAGCTTTTCTACATTGAAAGTAGTAAAACCTTGAAAAATTACGGGCGGAAGCCTCTACTTACCTATTGAGATGTTGACGCAAAATCGCCTAAGCAATGTGATTCCCAGATGAATGAAATACGTAGACTTCGTTTCTGAAAAATATTTTCTGCCCTTAGCGAGTATTTTTGTGGTTTTGGAAACGTACAAGCCATCAATAATCATTCGCTATTGGAATATGATTTATCGAGCCAATAATAATGGCCATCTGCTGAGTACAGTCGGCAAAACAGAGTCCTGATTTAGAAAAAACAGAGTCCTGATTTAGAAACAAAAGGTTTAAATATTATTTTGGCAATTTGGTTCTACCAAAATAGATAGAGCCCGGTTCTGAATAATGATCATAGACTTGAAGAAGAAAATTAATATAATGATTTTTTGCTGAAGTTTGATGTTTTTGTCATAGAGACAAGATTTCATAACTCAAGAAAAACATAGAAAAAAAAACATTTTTTTATTGAACTTATGAACGTTTTTTAACTCCCATTATGAACAGGTTAAGTATTTGACTTATCTACGAAAAAGCTCTTTATGTGGTATCGTTAAACAGATATTTTGCGAAATGTCCCATAAACTCGCAAAAACCAAGATTATAGCTTCCCCTATGCCATCGCAAAGGTCGCATGCGATATTATTTCTTGCATAACAATTTTCGAATATAAAGCCAGTTACGAGTTGCTACGCTTCAAACATTCCACTTTCGATGGTGAACATCGTCCGAAAACATAGTCAGAACTTTAGCTTTACGTCGTCAACACACAATACTTCCTGCTGAACGTGCTAAAAAGGAAAGCTTTTGTATAAGCTCGCTTGGCAGTTTTGTGATCGCAGTGGACATGTTATAAATATACAGAAACAGGTTGCTTATTGGTCGGTTCTTATTCTTAGGTTAAAAAAATTAATACCGAACTACCAAACATAGTGTTTGTTCGTAAGTTCGGTATTGAATTTTTCATCCTATTTTGTTCGCTTATCAAGTAGTACTTAGTATAGTCCTCCAAAGTTAAGTCAAATTACTGATATACAGGCTTTGCCTAGGAACAACAGGAGCGCTCGAAAACTAAATGATTGTTCTACTAAAAAAAATCTTTGTCGTCTCTTCGACATCCAGGGACTGAGTTGGAGGGGTTGATTTTCACGATAATACCGACATGGCAACTGTTAAGTTTTCATCCGATACCGACCTATAATTTTCTAAACAAACTGAATTAAAAGTGTATGTTACTGTCACTGTGCCGTGTAGTGCCGGCTTAGAATTTGCACCACTCCAACTCTTCCTGCGGTTGTCGTAAGGGATATCCACCGGGGCGGGCAGCAGCACCCCCTGCAAAACTATTCTACCACTGAAATGCGATCCCCAGTACAAATGCCCAGCGTGGGGATTATGGGCATTACCCTCCATCATGAGATAGGTACAAGTTAATAAGCTGTTTATCAGGGGGAGGGCTGCGTCCAGCAGTGGACCAATGTTGGCTGTTGAAGTTACTGTCATTGTGAGATACATTCCAAACTATTTCTATACATTCTAAAAAAATCCATACTATATCGGTTTTTTTTTTAAATACTTTGAGTATAATTTGATTTACCTGCGGAGTAGGATGACACTTAAATAAAGTATTTTAAATTAAAAGTTTCTTACCTATTAAGAAAGATATTACAATCAAATAATAGAAAAAAGTGAAAACTAGTATTTACAATTGAACAATTGTACTAACTGGAGACTTGGTTTTATGAAAATAAAAAATAAAAATCCTTCTTTGGAGTTCTTTGAGATTTAAAGATTTAAGGGATTCTTATCTTTTTATATCAAAGGAATGAAGTACTTTAGGATCAACCCTTTTCTAACAATCTAAATAACACAAGAAAACATTCTCACAATCCCAAGCCCATGGACGTAACTTACCCCTGGCATGTACCCTTAGTTTATGGACCTTTTATGGTTACTGGAGACAATTATTTGGGGCATTACCTACTTGGCTCAGCTTTTATGTGTATCATGACCTCTTTATTGCTTCACCATGATTTGGTTGGACGATAAACAGAGGTAGGTTTTAGGTCTAGCTACTGTGGCAAGTTATCTTAATAGTAATGGTCTTATCAATTTTGCTTAATTTTTAGTAGCACAAGGGCTTGTCACTGATTGCAAGACTGAAGATATGTAAATCTTAAAACAAAGATTTTAGTATTTCATAAAGATTTCGCCCTTACCACACCAAAAACTATAGCTTTTGTCTTTGAAAAGTATTCACGGGCGTATGCGTGCATGGACGACGGGAAGATGGCCAAAGGATAGGAAGGAGAAACTCCTTCCAATCCTTTGGCCAGGTTTTTTGATAACATTGCACAAGAAAGGCTCGGCAAAGAGGTGTGACAACTATCGGACGGTGGCGTTTATATCCCATGCTAGCAAAATCATGCTCTACATCATCAATGCACGCTGCCAACCGTTGTTCTTACAACGGAAAATACCAAGTGAGCAAGTCGGGTTTGTCAAGGGACGTGAGACACGGGAGCAGATTGTCAACGTAAGACAATTATTAATAGAGAAGAGAATTCAATGTTCATTTTCGAGTTTCATGTTTCATTGATTACTCCAAGGCGTTCGATTGTGTCAGATGAAATTGTCTATGAAAATAATTCCGAGAAATGGGCGTTCCTCCGCATCTAGTATCTTTGATCGCAAGCTCATACACAGATGGAGAGTCAATGGTGCGAGTTAACGATGTGGTGTCAGGACCTTTTAAACCCCAAAATGGAGTTCGACAGGGATATATTCTCTCACCTCTTCTATTTAACATCTACGGCGAATATATTATGAGGACAGCCCTAGAAGAGTGGGAAAGAGGCATCTCAATCGGAGGCAACAAGATCAGCAACCTTCGAAATGCAGATAATACCACATTGTTTGCTTCCTCAGAATAGGAACTGGCTGCACTGTTTAACAGAATAGAGCGCGTGAGCGAGCTGGTTGGTCTTTCCATCAACAAGGCAAACACAAAAGTCATGATAGTTGATAGAGGCGGACTCCTTGCACGTACAGGAGAACTCATGGGCTTGGAATTTGTAAGCGAGTTTGTTTACCTGGGGTCTTTGATCAGTGATCAGGGAGGCTGTAAAAGAGAGATCCGCAGATGCACGCAAATAGCCAAAGTAGCTATGAGCAAGATGACTATTATCTGGCAAGACAGAAGTATCTCTAATACCACCAAGATGAGAATCGTGCGGCCTCTGGTATAGCATGGGCCATACAAAAAAGTAATGTTATGAAACCATAACAACAAATAATGAAAAAACGAAATTTTCTGTTTCCACATATTTATGTATCTTCAAAGATAATTTTCGGTGTTAATATTCCAGTTGATGTTTGTCTGAAGTTCATGAGCTTCGTTTTAGTCAAGTTTATTAATAAATTATTACTCTTTAGCCACTCTATTATAGATTTCAGACTTGTATAGATTTCGTCGTGATTATTATAGACAACAGTACCGTCGTCTGCGAAAAGAATAACAGGATTCTTGGTAGCTGTTAAAATATCATTAATATAATATCAAAAACAAGAGCGGGCCAAGGACGCTACCTTGAGGCACCCCGTGGGTTACAGATCTTTCAGCAGAAGCATATGATCTTTCGACTTTTGTTTTTGTGCATATTTTACTAATACATGTTATCTGAGTCCTCTGGTGCAAGTAAGATTTAAGTAGTTCTAGCGCTATTCCTCGTACTCCATACGACTCTAGCTTATTAATTAAAATATTGTGCTCTACATAGTCGAATGCTTTTTTCATATCTAGATACATTGCATAGACCTGTTGTTTTTTTACCACTCTAGAGTATTTTTCATTTTTCATTTTTTATTTTTCAACCGACTTCATAACTTTTTCACTTAGCAGTTCGATTGTTGACTCCTTTTAATTTTATAAGCAACGGCAATCTACTTCGCAACTCCTAACCAGTTGCTAGCTACCTAATGTAGATGGATAAAATCTACACAGCCAAACAAACTTCTTCTGAACAAATTCCAAAGTAACTTTCCATGTAACTTTCCAAAATGAGCGGTATAAAAATAGCCACATTTGTGAGATAAAAATAAAGCTCTGGAATTTGTAACATTTTAGGCTTTTTTCGACTATAAGTGTTTATTTTGTAAGGATTTCACGTTTTCAGGTTCCGTAACCAAAGAGTGAAACGGGACCTTATTACTAAGAATATCCGTCCGTCCGAATGTGTTCAATAATTTTTGTGCAAATTCTCAGCCAGCACATCATTTGTAATTTGAATGTCGTCGTGAGCGACTTCCTAACGGGAACCGGTAGCCATATTTTCAAGAAGATAAGAAGTATTTGAGAGAGTCACATAATACATATTATTTTTATATTGGACTAGCAGAGCCTCGCGGTTTCACCCGCGTAGTTCCCGTTCCTGTGGGAATTCCAGGATAAAAATATAACCTATGTCACTCCTTAAGGCCCATACACCAGCGAAAGTGGCGCCCCCAACTATTATATCTTATTATTACGTTGAACGCAATAATTTTTAAAAATCCTACGTTCAGTTTGTGATATCTATTATAAGCTATTTTTTAAGACCTCTCTTATAATTTTATCTCATATAGTTTAGGAGGAGATGCAAAAATAGAGTTTGGTGGCCAAAAAGCGCAACTTCGTATCTCTTCCTAAGCTTTACAAAATGAAACTATTACAGAGGCATTAATTATTAGCTTATAATAGATACCACAAACTGAATGTAGGATTTTTAAAAATTCCTGCGTTCAACGTAATAATAAGATATAATAGTTGGAGGCGCCACTTTCGCTGGTGTATGGGCCTTAAAAATTGAGAATTTTAATGGTGAAATATTTTCTTAAATCGGTCCATTAGTTTCGGAGCCTATTCCATAAAAAGAAACGAACAAACAAACAATGACGACCACCATGGCGCGGTGGGCGAAGGTCCGCCTGCGACGCAGGAGTTTGCGGTTTCGATTCCCGCCTGGGACAAGTTTGAACGATCAAATAATAATGTGCAACTGGCATGTTTAATAAGAGCTACTTACTCCTCTACCTCTGTTTTGTTTTATTCTGAAAATATGAAAACGGAAAACGAATAAGTTTAATCTTTTTCTATTTTGATTTCTTATATTAAAATGTTCATAGCCTAACTCTTAAATCGAGTGAAAGTGGCGTCCCAACCTATTTTGACTTATTACTATATTTTTTTGCTTTTAGCAAATTTTAAAAATCCATCGATACAGTTTGTGGTGTCTTTTGTAAGATTTTATAAATAAATAAAAATACAGAGGTATTAAAATATAGCTCATAAAAGATACCACAAACTGTACGATGGTTTTTGTAAATTTCTCGAGTTAAACGTGATAAATGATAAAATAGGTGGCGCTGTCATATTGGCTCGGGGCGCATAGCGCATAGCATATTTGGTAGAATTTAAGGCGCATAGCTTTAAATTCAACCAAATATAATCAAATAAAAAGAAATTACAAAATAAAAAAACAACTTACATAAAGTGAAATTGAATCCTTCCACAACAGCCTGTATTGGTCCACTGCTGGACACTCCTCCTGATAAGCGCCTTATTGTCGTTTATCTCATGTAGGGTAATGCCCATAGTCCCACACTGGGTAAGCGGGTTGGGGATCTCAGTTTAATGCTTTAATTGTTCTGCAGGGGCGCTGCTGCCCGCCCCCCGGTGGATATCCCTTAGTCGCCTCTAATAACACCCGTAGGACCAGTTGGTTTGGTGCAAATTCTAAGCCAGCACCACACAGCTACCTCTTTTGTTCAGTGCAAACGTATTAATGTTGTACTCACTGAACCGTAAAAATCAAATACTAAACTCCAAGCACGGCTCAGCATTAGCGGCGAGTGTGCCAATTGATAACGACTTTGTATGAAGTTCCAGTGGAAAATCTGTGTACAAGGTGCCCTAGAACTTCATTAGATATTCAGAAGCAGTGTGTAAGTTCGTGAGTGAATAACTAGTTGGTAACGAATACGATTTTAGTTTGTAGACGTGCATTGCAAATTAAAAGCAGGCTTATTGGTTATTTCTTTATGCTTAGGTATCTATATCTAATGTATATATACTCTACTGTCTTGTGTAGGTATATAAAATTATGTAAAATAATCTAGCAAAAATATAGCAGCTAGTTTAGTCTGCCGTATGATATGGTAAATAATAATAATAATAATAATAATAAATACATTTATTTCAAAGGCAGAGCAGTAACTACTAAATGGTAGAGGTGGAACAAAGTCCAATAGCTTGGCGACTTTTTTAACCCTGAAATAGCGTAGTTAAGAATGTTTATTTTAGAGATTTTTTTGAAATTTCAAATATTTAGTACTGTCACTTTCTTGTACAAAATAACATAACCTAAAAAAAGTAAGGCATGTTCTTACTTTCTAAAAAAGTTACCTGGGCAAGCGGTCTCGACAAAGATGGCGACCGACATCGGTCGCAAAGTTTTAACGAATTTTGATTGTCTTCACAAGAATCAAGTTTCAAATTATTCAATAACAATTTATTTCCATAAATATTGATTACCATTAAGAAAAGATTATTCTAATATTCATATTGATTTACCATCGGAACTATTCCTTTTGTCGCAAACTTTACGATTTCGGTAAACGTAACTTAGACAGCCCGATAAGTTTGTAGCGATCGTTCACCAAATCGTAATGATGGCGGTCGTTTGCGACAAAAATGAATAGTCAGACCTGCATATTTACGGTATTATTATTAGAATATAAGAATAATAAATAGCATATCTATATGTACAAACTTATAAAGTTTAAGTACTTACTGACTACATACAAAGTTGTTCATCGTCGACTTCATACAACATTACATTAATTATAATTATTAAACAACGCTTATTAATTACAGTTATTTTGTAAAAAGTTATCTAAATAACAACACTAAAAGAAAAAATGGCGGTACTTTCTATTAAATCTCGCTCATTTGTCTAACTTCTATTGAAGTTAAACAAATGAGCGAGATTTAACGCACTATGTTACCTTTATTTTTCATTTGAGCTATTGGTTTTGAATCAACTCAGGTGCTTAAGTAGGTATGAGTTCTTCACCAAAGGTAGTTTATTGATAAATCGTATAAAGGCGCATACCCGAGCCAATATGACAGCTCCATCGTACAGTTTGTGGTATCTATTATAATATTGTATATGTATTTTTAAAATTACTTGTGTTTAACGTAATAATATGATAAAATAAGCGGCGCTGTCATAATGGCTCGGGTATGCGTCTAAGAACAGTGCGGGGATACCTTAGCCCCCATACAAACGTACTTTCCGCCTCACTTGGAAACTACGTCCCCGATCGTAGTTTCCAAGTGAGGCGGAAAGTACGTTTCGTTTATTCAAAATGAATCGGAAAGTACGAAAATATATCAAAAATGGTAAAATTCCTTCTAGTTTCTGCAACCGCTCGCTCACACGCGGGGGGCGATGCGACACAGGGGGCAAAATTCCGAAATAAGGCGAACGCCGCCGAATGGCCAACATGATGCGATTCTACGTGAAACAACAACAAAACCGCACGGGCCGGCCGCTGAGATTTGGGAGAGCTTCGTAGCCTTCTTACAATTTTACCGTTCGCTGCCTTTTGAACGCGTTTACGAGAACGAAGTTCACATCTGACATATGAATGGATGATTTCAGTACCTATGTCCGCTATTTGACGTCGTGTTTGTCATTTTTTGACATGACAGTTTTGTTTATTTTATTTTGATCGTGTTTAATTGCAACTGTGAAATTGGAACTTATATAGCCTAACAAGATTTAAACATTGTCTAGAAGATACTACTACTTGGACAGTATTCTATTGATATATGAAATTGTATTCAATTTATAGGACTCTAATTCTGACTGTGACTTTTGCGCTTGGCTACAGGAAAAACGCATGCGCTTTTCCTGTAGCCTATGTCCGCCCCAGGATATCGTTTACATCTCTACCAAATTTCATTAACATCCGTTCAGCCATTTAGGCGTAAAGAGGTAACAACCAGGTAGACAGAGAGAGTTAAATTCGATTTTTTTATGAATAGTATGGATAGTGTTTTCGTAGTAGATCCTATCCACCCACGGTTGTCGCTTTTGAGCTATAAGAACGCCATTAAAATTAAACACATAGTTTTTAAGCTGTTTGTAAATTGTTAAAGAAATACTTAAAAAAATTGGTAAATAATTTTTTTTTTAATATGGATTTTAGATAAATAGTTATCAATGTTATATTTACCATTTCTATTTAGAGTACGTACAAACGATCAAAAAATCTTACATCAAAGCCTTCAGGATCAAATAAGTCAGTAAGTTTAGCCAGAACAGCCGACTCAAAAAATTCAGATAAATTATACTTATTTTAATAAAATCTAAATTGGTAAATCAACTTGTTCTGAACAAAGACTTTCGCAGTATTCAAGTCTAGACTAAAGTTAAGCTCAACTTTTACAAACTAAGAGAAAAAATATATATTAAGAACAAAATAACGCTTTTTTGTGTTCCATAATCTTCGCTCTTCAGAGCATCGGATAGGTACAAACAAGTTTCATACTTTACAATACAAGTACAAATACAAATCGTTTATTGGTACCATGGACATTTTATAAAACTATAACATAATGCAATGATACTGACGCTAACTGGGCAGGAAGAATATAACAATGTTAAAACAACTTTTAAAATTACTTTCAAACTTCGTAGTAAGAAGGGGCCAATATAAAAACATCAAACATCATAAATTATAAAAAAAATTCATTTTGATCAGCTGCTCCAAGCAGGGAGTAAATGAAAGCGTTTGATGCCAACAAAAAAACTTGTTGAGTTTATTTGTTAAAGACTCGAGTTTTGAGCTCGCGCCTTGACCCATTTAATGGTGGCAAAAAGACCGTTCTGACCTAAATAGTTGATATTTCATTAACTTAGATATTAGGATAACAGCCATACCAGCGACTGACGATGACTATTCCTGTCAAGTCAATGCAAATAAAGATGCACCTGTTTCTCTTTTAGAATTGGTAACGGGCGGGCCCGTTACCAACTCTAAAAGAGCAATAATACCAATTTTTTTTTATGTTAAATATTTTTTGTACATTATATTATTCCAACATATACATATAGCTTCCATTGCAAAAATATTAGTATAAAAAATATTTAATTGACATGAAAACAGAGTACCTGACCCAGAAGAAAGCAGAGTGTTTTTATTGGGCACCAGATTAATAGATTGACTTATTTATGACATATACACCGTGATATATAAAAATAAAATAATATTTGAAAAATGTCCTGCCGCTGCCAGCTTCTTTTTTTGTTTATTTGCGATTGCCAATTGATTTTGATCTAAATAATTGTATGCAGTGTTATTATTAAACCGCTCTCTAGGAGACTTTTCCTGGCTTGACTTTGATTCGATAATCGACAGATAGTTAGATAGTCATTTTATTGGTAAATTATTCAAGATCACATTAATTAATGATTCATAATTATTTCTAGAATAGGAAAAGTTTTACTTGTTTGAAAAAACTATAAACCGACTTCAATTTTATAGTTTTTTCATGGATATTCATATATATTAATGGATCACAATTGTCAGAACTGAACCAAATTAAAATGAGACCACACGGGAAGCACCAGCTTTCATATAAAAAAGAATAATGAAAATCGGACTACCCAGTCAAAAGTTATGATTTAACAAACATAAGAATAATAATAATAATACTGTCGAATTAGAACGTCCTCCTTTTTTTAAGTCGGTTAAAAATCACTCACTTGGAGAAGTCCCTCGTTATGGGATAAATCATTGGTTCTTCCAATACAAACAAGGTTCGTAGCTAGCCCGATTATTATTATGAATGAAGTGACAGACACCAGAAACCGTGATAAGTTTCTCGTTTGCACAAATCTCTAAATAGATATCGGAATAAGCAATCTTCAAAGAATCGTCCTCGCTTTTGTGAAGGGAATGAGATAGGATATGACCATCGGATTCCCAATGCCAGGCGGAAAGGAATGATTGGAACGCATTGAAATAAATATTTATGGCAAATGGAGAGATTAGTAGGATGTCAGGGATGAACCAGGTTAGATTAAGAGGGATTATTCCTGTCCTAATAAGACTGAATTGTGTGGATGCTGCACACAATTCAGTATTATTAGGAGATATACTTGAGTAACAGTACTTTGGTTCCCTTCCCGTTAGAAATCTTAAAGTGTGACAAATCGGGATCGATTTCTGGATACAATTTAATTTTCACCTCTCTCGCACGAAAACAGTGACTTTGCTGCTCAAAACCAGTGAGCAAAATCGAATTTTGCTCGCAAGTGGAATAAAGGATATTATTCGACAAGTTTAAGGGAGTCATTCAAATTTAGAATGGTGTTACTGCATTTCAATGGTTGACTAGATATAAACTCTATGTTGACTAGGCACTTGAGCATAGAGTTTGTATAATACTATGCTCGGCGCCGAAAAAAAGAAAAAACTCATCGCCTTGTTCATAAACTTGTTTTGGCACGACGATGCTTTACTTCATTGCTGCCAATGTTTTATTTATTTTTAAAGGAAAAGAAGATTAAAAAACACGGATGTGTTTGTAAATTCTTTAAATTTGTAGGTATTTCAAATATAAATACTACAAAATATATCTCTTTTACACTCTAAAAATACTTTTTGGTAGTTTGGTAGTTGTTTTCGAGCGAGAGAGGTGAAAATAACTATTTCTGCATTCGGAAAGTTTTTACTAAACTTATTTACAACGGGATATTTACCATGATTTGAATTTTGAGTTTTCCAATATTTCGGCACAGTTTCATGCGCCATGATCACGGAATAACTGAATGTCTTGCGAGTGAGTTATTATTGGCAGATATATCGATCTACCCTCTTTTTTAGTCTTTTGCTACGAACGTTACCACTACCACCGGTTTCATTATCGAACGCTACTCGATCACGACACACGACACTAACGGTATCACAACGCGGTTCGGCTAGTACATCACTTCTTCGTTTTTTACAAATTCTCACTACAGGATTCCAGGTTCCGGATAGTTGGAAACCTTCTTCTCGGTTGAAGTTCCTGTGTTTGGTAATCTCAATGGCCTCCTGTACCAATCTTGGTATGTAATGTCGCTCTGTTGAGATTACTTGTGGATTGTGTAATTCGATCCAGTGGTTTGAACCAGACTCCAGAAGATGCTCGGCTATGGCAGACTTCTCAATTGCCCGATTCTTTACATAAGAGCAGTAAAGAATCGGGCAATTGAGAAGTCTGCCATAGCAGTCTGTACTAGCCGAACCGCGTTGTGATACCGTTAGTGTCGTGTGTCGTGATCGAGTAGCGTTCGATAATGAAACCGGTGGTAGTGGTAACGTTCGTAGCAAAAGACTAAAAAAGAGGGTAGATCGATATATCTGCCAATAATAACTCACTCGCAAGACATTCAGTTATTCCGTGATCATGGCGCATGAAACTGTGCCGAAATATCGGAAAACTCAAAATTCAAATCATGGTAAATATCCCGTTGTAAATAAGTTTAGTATTAATAACCATGATGGATTTAAAAGTTTTATCGTGAACCGGTACGGGCCGGAACTCGCAAAGAAAGTGAAAGACCTAGAACGCTTGCGGAAAAAGTGTGAATGTTTACGCGAATCGTTGGACTTTTTAGTGAAGTGCCGTGACGCAAACCTAATACCTGTGTGTGTACGAATAAAATCGCGTAATGACATTCCGGGTTCCATGAGTATTCTAAAACAAGCGAGTGTCAAAATGTTACGTAAAATGATACGCTATAATAGAAGCCGGTTTCATTCGCTACAAGTGAAATTATATAGTGCACATTTGGAATGCAGTGAGGCGTTGTCACCAACGGATTTTGACGTGTGTGATCGTATTACATATCTTCAAGCCCAACGCTCGAGAGAACTCAGTGCAGAAAAACAAAATCATAAGTTCGAATTGTTGTGGAACAAACATAAGAGTGATGTCCCCTACCATGATAACTCAAAACCACCAAACCGAACCGTTATCAATTTGTCAAGTAAGATTCTGAACGAAACGACTGTCAAAGTGTTGGAAAAGGGTTTGAACTATGCCCCTACCACGATACGCATCCCTTACGAAAAAGTGATCGGGAATGTTGAGGAAGTTATCCGGAGCAACAGGATACCAAATAGCGACGCGGAGTGTCTGAGACAAGACATTGCCATTGTGCTTCGTCATGCTAAACCTCCAGAACCGAATATCACTAAAGAAGAGATAGTCGCGCTTAAGGAATTACGTCAGGACGAAGACGTGTTAGTACTTAAAGCAGATAAAGGGAATGCCACAGTCGTGATGAACGTCACGGAATACGAGGATAAAATCCGAAGCTTACTTAATGACGCCAATACCTACAAGCCCGTCAACTACAACCCAACTGCACGAACACATCGCAGTACCCAGAAGTTGATCAAAGATAGTCAACATGCCTTGGGAGAAGAGGTAACCACGTTTCTTTTACGGCCTAGGATCATCCAGCCTCCTAAACTGTACGGTCTCCCCAAGGTGCACAAGCAGAATGCTCCGCTACGACCTATTGTGAGTCAAATAGACTCCCCTACTTATGATCTGGCGAAGCATGTAGCAGCAGTGTTGCAACCAACTGTAGGACGAACAACATCCTTTGTAAAAGACTCGCGACATTTTATACTGATATTGGAGCAAATAGAGGTAGATGACACTGAAGTGATGGTCAGTTTTGACGTAGAATCCCTTTTCACGAACGTCCCTCTAGAAGATTGTATGAAGGTTGTCGAGGCCAAAATACAAGAAAACGGTATCCCTGTGGAGTACGCCAAGCTCTTACATCATATTCCCTCCACAAACTTTTTCATACACAGAGGGCAATACTACCTTCAAATTGACGGAGTAGCAATGGGAAGTCCAGTCGCCCCCGTACTAGCTAACATATGGATGGAGTATTTCGAGAGTGTGGCCATCTCGTCTGCCCCTGTAGAAGTTAAGTTGTGGAAGAGATATGTAGATGATGTTTATTGTATTTTGAGAGGAGGGACACAGGATGTTGAACTTCTGCTATCACACCTTAATGGAGTACATCATAAGATAACATTTACTTACGAAATGGAGACCAATCGTCGTTTAGCATTTCTGGACGTGTTGGTACAGATCAGAGAAGATGGAATCGTTGGCCACTCTGTCTACAGGAAGCCCACACATACAGACCGATACCTCCATGCCGACTCACATCACCATCCTCGACACCTTAACTCGGTGGTATCATCTCTCACGAACCGCGCTTATGACCTGTGCGATGATAGAAGCCTACAGAGTGAGTTGGCCCACGTGAGAAATGTTTTGATGAATAATGGCTATAAGGTGCGATCATTGCCTACTCGTTCCGGCACAAAGCTTACACGGCATAGGAGTACGGTGGAGCGCAAGCCAGCATTCCTACCTTACATAAAAGGAGTGACGGTTAAGGTTGCAAAAATTCTGCAAAAATCCTCCATCAAAACTTTCTTCACGCCTTTGAAAAAGATCTCACACTACCTGCGCACACCTAAAGACACGTTCCCACTAGAAAAACAGGAGTGTACAAGATCGACTGCAGCTGTGGAAGCTCTTATATAGGCCAAACGAAGCGCACTATTGCCTGCAGAGTCAAGGAGCACATAAGAGCAGTAAAGAATCGGGCAATTGAGAAGTCTGCCATAGCCGAGCATCTTCTGGAGTCTGGTTCAAACCACTGGATCGAATTACACAATCCACAAGTAATCTCAACAGAGCGACATTACATACCAAGATTGGTACAGGAGGCCATTGAGATTACCAAACACAGGAACTTCAACCGAGAAGAAGGTTTCCAACTATCCGGAACCTGGAATCCTGTAGTGAGAATTTGTAAAAAACGAAGAAGTGATGTACTAGCCGAACCGCGTTGTGATACCGTTAGTGTCGTGTGTCGTGATCGAGTAGCGTTCGATAATGAAACCGGTGGTAGTGGTAACGTTCGTAGCAAAAGACTAAAAAAGAGGGTAGATCGATATATCTGCCAATAATAACTCACTCGCAAGACATTCAGTTATTCCGTGATCATGGCGCATGAAACTGTGCCGAAATATTGGAAAACTCAAAATTCAAATCATGGTAAATATCCCGTTGTAAATAAGTTTAGTATTAATAACCATGATGGATTTAAAAGTTTTATCGGAAAGTTTTTTTCTAGATAACAACTATTCCTATATATACGAGTATATAGTACTAGGGTTGAACCTGATTATAGTGCTAAAGTCAATTACAACGAGATATTTGCCATGATTTGAGCGCATGAAACTGTGCCGAAACTTTGGAAAGCTCAAAACTCAAATCATGGTAAACATCCCGTTGTAAATAACTTTAGTTTTAATAACCATGACGGATTTAAAAGTTTTATCTGATTATGTTAAAAAAGGACGATTTTCTATGTTCGGCTTTATGTATTTTTTCTATGTACCTACATACCTACGTATGATTGGCAATTTCACCGTCAATTGTGAACCGATTTTGATAATTCATAGTTTTGAATAAAGATAAGTTCTGGACTGATCCCATTTAAAAAATCCTGAGTGATTAAGGAATAGTACTTAATCACTCGAGATTTTTTCTAGTAAAACTTTAAAAACCGTATAAATATAAAGGAATTCTTAGTCGGTTTTAGTCTTTGTGAAAAACACGATAGCTAAACTTTAATAATTTTGTTGTGATTTTCCCCGATACACTCGTATGTATGTGAAGGTGATCCCTAATTATGATTAAAATGTAAAAGACGACGACCCATTTCAGCAAGCAAATTATTATCATCCAGCTGTTGTTTAAAAGTCCCAATCTAGGGTCCAATTTTAGAGGCGCCAGTGACGGCCCAGCTAAGCCGTTGTTTGTTTTATTATCAAACCCTGCCGTAAAGTAAAGCGAGACCTTTCGGTGATTCGGTGATTTATGCTAAAGCTAACTGTTTACCACTTCTGCACTCGTGATTTTATAAGGTTCCTTTTAATCTAGTGAGGTTTATACTAGCTGCGCCCTGCGGATTCGCACGCGTTGTTCCCATATGGAAACGTTTAATTATTTTTTATCCCACGGGAACTGATTTATGGGATACAAAGTAGTAGTGTTTTATTCCAGGATTAGAATTACTTGTTTGCTAAATTTCAGCCCGATCCGTTCAGTAGTTTTGGCGTGAAGAGGTAATAACAAAACCATCCATCCATCCATACATCCATACAAACTTTTGCATTTATAATATTAGGGGGTTAGTGTGATAAGTGTCAAAATAACTACAATAAAATAAAAAAAATAGATTACTCGATTTCCATCAAACTTTCATTTGTCCCGAGGCGGACTCGAACCCGCTACGTCCTGCGTCGCAGGCGGACCTTCGCCCGCTGCGCCACAGAGGTCAATGCTGATGCGCAGCTTACTCACCGGTTGTGTCTGTTTGCTGTCCCATCGAACTAGGAGAAGTTCGATGGGACAGTAGACCGATATGAGAGAAAAGAAAGTGCATCTGTGTTTGCCCAAATACCTGCACACCTTAATAAACCCTGCTCACATGGCTAGGACTGGCCGTCGCCGTAGCCGAAAATTCGGATCAGAGAACACATTCGTTTTTAACTTCGTTTCAAACTTCGGCTAGAATCACAATATCAATCCATTGTTTTAAGAATAAATAACATGAAACTGAATCAATCCAGTATTTGTATCGTAACAATAAACTTCATCAAAAGTCAATAGAGAAATTTAAATATTTTGGATTCACCTTGTGTTCAACTCTGGCAACCCCTCGACACTGTTCATTCCAAATCAATGAAGTACAATCATGTCATTTGTTCCATATAATGTGAACTTGATTTGTATTGGATTGAATAAAGACTTGCTGAATAGATATTTTATTGTTTTCGTTTTCGGCAGTGAGAGTGGAAATGGATTTTGTAACGTTTTATTTAATTATTTATTGTATTCATGTCCATTTAAACTTGTAAACAGTTTTGAGCTAGAATCTACATATACCCTGTAAGGGCGTTGCAACATTCTGGGTTAGAGTTCTTATGTATAAAAGTTAGTACATTACAATTTTATATTAAGTTGCGATACAAAGGAAAACAAATAAATATGTATGTCGTCAGCATTAAGTATTATTATGTCAGAAATAAAATTAAAATAAATGGAAAAGAATACAATTTTAAAAAGTGCTAAAAGTGCTCCTTTGGGCTTGAAGATTCGATGTAGGGCAGTCTTTACTAAGCTGATTACCTCGCACTAAACCGAAAATGTAGAGTCTAAAGCTTAACCAACTACCATTCGTTACCAACTTTAGCAGAGCAAGGTCGAAAGCCTTGCAGTCAATCCACACCACATTTACGCAAGATTACTGATTAAATCAAAATTATATAAAAAATACCGGAGCACTGAGTCCGGTTGACGATAGTATCGTTTCGGCGGATTAAGACCACAATAAGAAATGTTCCCTATTAGTTAAGCCCATCACGAAAATATCCAGCTCTAGAAATATCATCTTCTGACAATATCCATTTCTAGCAAAGCTCGTTTCTATAAGTCCTCTTCTGATAATGTCACTTTTATAAAAGACCATGTATCGAAACGTGGTCGTGACGTTTCCATTATAGGATTTGGTACAGCGCGTCTTTATCGTGCGAATTACGCAAATCCGATAAAATTTGTTATCACGATCATGTCTCGATACTATCGTCAACTAGTCTCAGGGGTCAGAAAACGTTTTTATCGAGCAAACACCCAAACAGACGCCCTGGTCTTTGTTATAGTGATATACCTAATGATGGAAAGAAGCATTAACAAATTTTCCAATTTTGTTGGAGTAGGTATAAGCCCCCCGTACTTAATGCTACGTTCGTTTCGTTTGAATTTGTCTAGACATACATTATTAGACCTTTTTATTTGTTAAATATAAAACGGTCTGGGTATGAAAGGCCTTACGAAAATTTAAGTAAAATTCAAAGCTTGTATTTATTACGTACAAATATAACATTTGCAGGCGACATCACGGCGACACAATAAAATTATGAGTTCAGCGAATTCAGTTAGACATATAAATCTTTAAAACCTGCCTCTTAAATCTGAGTTAAAATTTGTTTCATCTATAGAAATAGAAATAAAACCAGTTCGTAAAAATATTTGATGTTTTCTTTTAAATGATGTCAACCCATAAAACAGGATAATAAAGATGAGTACGATAAATAGGTAAAATAGTCTTAAGAAATTGTATTTATTCTAAAGCGAATTTTTTAATATTTTCTTTTTTTAAATCAGAATTAGACCTTCGTTTGACCGCAATCTCAACTGATGGAAAACGAAGATACGGCCGACGATGTATCACGAAGGTCTATAAGATGGCTACTCCGGACCACATTCCGAAACACAACAGAGTTGCTTCACGGACTGGCCAGTTCGAAGGGTACGGCACGGGAACTGAACTATGGGATTTAAATTAGCCTATGTTTGATTCCAGGATAAGAATTACCTTTTAAATCCATCATGGATATTAATACTAAAGTTATTTACAACACGGGATATTTACCATGATTTGAGTTAACCAACTCAAATCATGGTAAATATCCCGTTGTAAATAACTTTAGAATTACCTGTATGCAAAATTTCAGCCAGATCCGTCGAGTAGTTTTGGCGTGAAGAAGTAACAACCATCCATCCATACATCCATACAAACTTTCGCATTTATAACATTATTATATAGTGTGATTAAATTACCTGCTGTGTTTGAAAAATACATTAATGATAATACAATTTCTAAGAGATAAATTATAACACCTTCAGCGAGCGCCAAGAAATACATCTTTCCTTGCACGTTAATCCCTCGCCAAATAATTTAGTCCGAACTCGCACTGAATTCTCTCCGAACTTCTTAGTCACGTTCCAGAAATACGGCACAGTCTCTTTGATCCCAGAATGCGAATTCTTTAGTTTTCAAGAAGCGGATGACTGTTTTGTCCAAAACTTTTTGAATTAAATCCAAGATTCAGCCACAACAATCCAATAACGAATCACTGGGGGTCATTGTGCACAAGTCCTGTGTTAATGGGACAGTTCTAAAGACCACTTTCTGACTTCCAAGTTACCCCGAAGTTTGTTTGCTGATTGCTTACTATTGTCAATCATTTGTGCTATTCATCAGTTGAATTCGGCTCAGGTTGGACGAGGCGGAGTCTTGAAAGCGTATCGGAACTTCCTTATTATTTTATTTTTTACTCTTTTTGAGTATTTTGGTAAAATTTAGCACATTGTGAACACCTGTGTCACATGTTAAGGTTTTTTAACTCACGCGATGACCACAATTATAATAGACACTGGTAGTGTGTGTTTTCTTGTCAAAAAATCAAAGGCTATAAATAGTTTATTATTGCACTTTTTTTTCTTTCTTCTCACTTAGTTCTTCTATTTTTGTTGGCGTTAAAAAAGAAATTTCTACGAAATTTATTTCCCACCCAAAATATTAGTAGATAGAATATCTACTACTACTATTACTTTGATGCTATCTATAATACTAATATATAATACTACGCCCGCCCCCGGTGGATATCCCTCAGTCGCCTCATACGACACTCGCGCGAAGAGGTGGGGTGGTGCAAATTCTAAGCCAGCACCACACAGCTAGTTTTTGATTTAATTTATGTAAATCAGACAGTCAACACAATACACAAACCGTCTGTGTCACAGAAATTTACTCGCGTCTTGTCAAATAGAAATGTAGAATAACGAGATAAATTTAGACGCGAGGAACAGAGCACAGAATCAAGCAAAACACTTGAGATATTACCTTTGTCACAAACTTTGCTCGGAATAGAAAAGGAATTGAAGAATACGGTGCTTTTTGTATTTTAAAGTTTACGAGTGTTTTGCAGAACTACATGAAACAATGTAAAATAATTTTAAAAATTCTTACTTGATACAACTTGTTTCAAATACGGTCAAACATTTGAAAATTACAGAGGGTTATTGGAAGATGGAACAGTCCAAGTTAGGATGGGTGATAGCCAAAAGGTGTAGTCCCCCCTACACCTTTAAGCTATCACCCATCCTAACTTGGACTATTGTTTTTACCATACAATTATATTATATGTACTTATGGGGGAAATAATACTCGTATGTATAGGAAAATGATGTATAGATAGATAGAAAATACTTTTATTGCACACTTAAAACTAAGAAACAATTTACGAATGAAATAATAAAAACTAAGTGACAATTGGCGGTCTAATCGCTCAAGAGCGATCTCTGTCAGTCAACCTGATATACAGGTAAATGATAAAATAGGGGTTACCTTATTCAACAGATGTTTAGTTTTATAATAATTGTACAAGTATGATGATACCGTTATTGTTGTGTGTCGTTCGAGTATGCAGATGGACATTCCATTTATAGAACAACACAATACACAAACCGTCTGTGTCACAGAAATTTACTCGCGTCTTGTCAAATAGAAATGTAGAATAACGAGATAAATTTAGACGCGAGGAACAGAGCACAGAATCAAGCAAAACACTTGAGATATTACCTTTGTCACAAACTTTGCTCGGAATAGAAAAGGAATTGAAGAATACGGTGCTTTTTGTATTTCAAAGTTTACGAGTGTTTTGCAGAACTACATGAAACAATGTAAAATAATTTTAAAAATTCTTACTTGATACAACTTGTTTCAAATACGGTCAAACATTTGAAAATTACAGAGGGTTATTGGAAGATGGAACAGTCCAAGTTAGGATGGGTGATAGCCAAAAGGTGTAGTCCCCCCTACACCTTTAAGCTATCACCCATCCTAACTTGGACTATTGTTTTTACCATACAATTATATTATATGTACTTATGGGGGAAATAATACTCGTATGTATAGGAAAATGATGTATAGATAGATAGAAAATACTTTTATTGCACACTTAAAACTAAGAAACAATTTACGAATGAAATAATAAAAACTAAGTGACAATTGGCGGTCTAATCGCTCAAGAGCGATCTCTGTCAGTCAACCTGATATACAGGTAAATGATAAAATAGGGGTTACCTTATTCAACAGATGTTTAGTTTTATAATAATTGTACAAGTATGATGATACCGTTATTGTTGTGTGTCGTTCGAGTATGCAGATGGACATTCCATTTATAGAACAAGTGAAGGTATTTGCAAATAATTGATTTTGTTAAAAAAAAACTATAAACCGACTTCAATTATATGGATCCCACTGTCAGCTTGTGTTATTTGAATAAAAAAAGAATCATAAAAATCTGACTGTAATGAATGTAAAAAAAAAAAAAAATACAGTCGAATTGATAACCTCCTCCTTATTTGAAGTCAGTTAAAAATACGACCCCTGATTCGTAGTAGCGGTACATCCAGTTGCTCCAGTCATCCCACGACGGGAACACTATAGAGTGTAAACCTGTTGAAACATCAAACAAAGTGAATATTTTATTAAGGTTTGATGATGATATCGTCCTGCCGAATCTTCAGCCATGGCGGCCAGTCTCAACGGAGACTAGCCAGAGTCATACCATAGTGTTTAAGTGTGTGCGCAAACATAGTTACACTATCTATACCCTCACTCTCATCAACCGATGGGACGGCAGACCGACACGATCAGGGAGAATCAGGCGCAGGACTAACGAGGCACGGGGGTATAGCACCGCCAACCCCTCATGTTACTGTGAATTTGTTCTTGAACTGTGAACTTGCTATAAAATTCACAATAATAAGTACGGCCAACAGCCAATAGGATATATGCATTGATTTATTTTAATCGATTGTTTATGTTATTACATAGACGAAAAAATATATCACAAACAAAAAAAAATCAATTATTGAGGCAAAAAAACAAGAAGTAATACTTCACTTAGTTTCGGGTGATAAAAACGCTGCCATGTTAGCCCTTGCATTTTGATTGGCCGTTTCATTGGTACATCGGATCCCCCTGTCGTCAGCTCAGTCTTCATGCCCATACAAAAATGTTCAAGTATGACGACACCGTTCGGGTGCCCATAGCGTTAAGGCCCATACACCAGCGAAAGTGGCGCCCCCAACAATTATATGTTATTATTACGTTGAACGCAGGATTTTTTAAAAATCCTACGTTCAATTTATGGTATCTATTATAAGCTATTTATTAATGCCTCTGTAATAGTTTCATTTTGTAAAGCTTAGGAAGAGATACGAAGTTGCGCTTTTTGGCCACCAAACTCTATTTTTGCATCTCCTCCTAAACTATATGAGATAAAATTATAAAAGAGGTATTAAAAAATAGCTTATAATAGATACCACAAACTGAACGTAGGATTTTTAAAAATTCCTATGATAAACGTAAAAATATGATAAAATAGGAATTGCTGTCAGATTGGCTCGGGTATGCGCCTTAAGTTTAGAAATTTTGCGTTTGTGATTTAAAATGTCTACTTTTCAATGATTAAATTTCACATTATAAACATTATAAAATATAAAAAATTTGAAGTCACATGCATTTATACCCTATTGCGAGTGTCAATTTTCTATTGCTACGAGTATGTACACTATTTATTTATTTATTTATGTATTTACACTATCAATGAAAAATCAAATTATAATTAAAATCTCATTTATATTTTAAATCAAATTAACACAATAAGGTAAATTAATGCATGCAATAAGTAAGCAATTATCTATTATCATCATAATCCAAATTATAATTTATTACATTCACTGTTTTTTAAGAAATGGGAAAGCCATTTACTTTATTATTATTAATAATATTATGTACAATATCATCTATTTGTCATGCAAATTATGTCAATAGATTCCAATAACATAAATTAAAATTCACATGCTTGGAGTCGAGATAAGGAGATATAATTAGACAATATTTATTGAAGAAAAGATCTCAAATCAGCAGTACTTTCGTGAACGAGAAATTTAATTTCAGGTTAAGTACTGCGTGAACAAGAAAGTTAATTTGAGGTTAAGTACTGCGGGTTTGTTTATCATTTGTGCAGGGTATAAAAAAATCTTTGTCTTGCATCAGCAGAAAAGCTACAATCCCATTGCTTACTAAACTTAGTGTGCACTAAAAATTCATTCTCTCTGCGTTGGATAACGAAGCTAATTCATGATAACATCCCTTTAGTCATCCTAATGCAACTGTACATAATTTAGCTCGACCAGTGAATGGCTGCTGAAAATGACAAGAACTGTTTCCAAAGCCTAGTAGGCGAAATTGCCAGATACATAGACAGAAACCCAGTAAATTGTGATTAATAGTAACTAGTGCACATCGTCGGAAATCCACTAACGAAAATGCATTGTTGTGGACTAGTTTAACGAACGTAGAATTTATGAAATTTTCACATTGTATCATGCATGATTGAAAATGGTAGATGTAGTTCAAAAATGGCACTAATATGAAATTCTAAAAACTACTTCAAATTCCGCTTTTTATATTTTGTGGGATAAATACGAGTACTTATCCGTTTATCCCCTATCTGAATTATTTTTTATGGGACAAGCTACCTCATTTTTAATAAAACGGCAAAAAATTCTAAATCGATTCTTTATTGATAGAGAAATTGACGAGAAATACCATGTGAGATCAGACACGACAGATCACTTTTGCACAACTGAGATTACTCAACTACAAAAAGCTACGGGGCTTTCCTTTTTGCAATTTTGTTCCCCATCGCTCAACTTTAGACGAATTATAGACAAGGCTAGGAGGTAGTCTTTACTAATATCCAAAATTACAATTAAATACACCCCAACACTAGTAGTTTCTGCAGTTTTGCATTTGTATTTTTAAGAAGTCTTAACTATGTCGTGAAATAGAAATGGCAGAATAATACTCACAAACACAACTAACTAACAAGTTAAGTAATAGAAGATTGTACACCAAGTTGAGAAAGCCGCCATCTTCTATAGAGTGTGTCATTCGAGGCACGAGGCGCACCCGGGGTTCGAGACCCTCGGCACTCACGAGGTAGGAATAGCACTTTCTCTCGAGTGATACATACTGCTTTATACGACACATTCGAGGAAAATCAACGTTTAAAATCTCCAAAATCACCAAATGAATTCAAATTGTAAGCTCTAATGTAGCAAGAAACACTTGCACGTACGATTTACTCATGGTTTTTTTAAATTATTGTTCCGAATACGAAAGAGGCCGATATCATAAGGCGAGTTTTGAGTAAAAACTTTTTTACATCTGACCTAATATGAAAATAACCATAGCTACCGGCTGATATTAGATAAAAAAAAGTACCACGTTAGAAATGGATTTTCATACATTTTTCTCTCCCGCTGAACGCGTGAGAGATAGAGTTTTTCCTCCCGCGTTTCGGTACGCCAGCAAAGACGGGTTTTTTACTTTAAGTTAGAAAAAGGAATAAGCAACTTTCTGAGTAGGTGTAGTTTATAGAACTTTATCTTCAAAGATCTTTAAATTTTCCTAATGCTAAAGAGCACGTACGAACCAAATGGCACTAAATGCATTTAGATTTGCGCTTATCTGCATTCGATTTGCTCAAATACGGAATGCATTTTCAAACCTTACTTGGAACTCCAGCTAAGAGCCTTCTAAAAGTGTAATATACCTTTTGCTGTTATCGTACTTACTTTGGGATTCAGTTAGTTGACCTCGAATCTCGGGTCCATCGTCCTTGAATAAGTCTTATCTAGATGGCTTGTGACGGGTCGAGCTTTGAAATGGCGAAATCTGACAAGATTTTATTAACTGTTTTCAAGATTAATAAGTGTTTGTGTCTTGTTTCGTCAGTGAAAATAAGGGCTCGGTCGAATAATCCCCTTAGATAATCCCCCACGAAGAGGATTTTGAGACTTCGAGGTCTAAAAATCCTCTTAGCATCTAGTGATTAATAAAATGTTGATCGACTCACAAAAAGACAGAAGAGATAAATTATTAGGGACTATCCATTACCTATCCAGGGACATGATAAAAATAAAAAGTCTTTATTTATCAAAATACATATTATAATTATAATTAATAGGTGTAATTTGATTGTTCTGAAAAATCTAAAAACCTGACTTAGAATCCCTTAGTTTTAAACTGTTTTTTTTTTAATTGCGTGTTGAATCCCTCGTGAATATTCATACAGATTACAACGCCCGCCTTCAGGATTAAAGTTAGATGAGTTCCAACAACAACCACATGGTGCTGTGGGGTGCTGGCTTAGAATTTACACCACCCCTCTTCCCGTGGATGTCGTAAGAGGCGACTAAGGTATATCCACCGGGTCGGGCAGCAGTGCCCCTGCAGAACAATTCTACCACCCAACTGCGATTCCCAGCCCGCAAGCCTAGCGTGGGGATTATGGGAATTACCCTCATTAGATAAACGCCAACAGGGTGCTTATCAGGGGGTGGCCTGCGTCCAGCAGTGGACCAATATAGGCTGTTGAGGTTGAGGTTGAGGAGTTCCAACAAAGTGTAGTTAGAGATAAAGTGTTATGGAGGAGCGAGCATTTTCATAATGGTTTACATCTACCCCTTCAACATCGATTAAGACATGTCTTACTCCCGAAGTGGTCCGTCAGCATCGATTAAGACATGGACAATTGTACGTAGAACGCTTGTAGGGCCGTATCTAATTTGCTGCTATCAAACTAATATTATCACACTTCACACTAATATTATAAATGCGAAAGTTTGTTTGCACGTATGGATGGATGGATGTTTCTTACCTCTTCACGCCAAAACTACTGAACGGATCTGGCTGAAGTATTGCATACAGGTAATTCTAACCCTGAAATCAAACATAGGAACCCTGGAATCACCCATAAAAATTCCCTTTAAACGTTACCATACGAACAATGTGCGTGCGAAGCCGCGGAGCGCAGCTAGTCTGTCTATAACTTTAATTTAATTTATTTTATCGGTACTAGGAACTGTCCTTAAAGAAAAACATGCTAAGAAATAAATGAGATATTTCAATTTCCGGCCAACAAGACCGGCCTTTTGAAACTGGATAAAAATCTCGCCGAAATCTCCATTTTAGTGGCATCCAATTCACGTTATAATTTGTGGCTTTATAAGAACCTTGAAGAAAAATAACGGCGTTATCGCAAATTAAGACAACAGTCAAAAATATGTAAGATAAATGGATCGAAAATAACAAAAAAAAATTATGTAGCCTAATCCTGGGGCTTATTGTTAATCTCACTTCACCTAACCGAGGTAAGGTGAGATATAATAATAAGCCTATATTCTCTGCTGACAATTTTCAATCAGTAATAATTATTCAAAACAATCGTTTGTTTACAAATTTTAAGTAGTCGGGTTGTCGTTTTTAAATTTATTTTATTGGACTTATTTCAAAAAAATACACAATTGTTAATCACGTAATGTCTAAAATTCCCGGTAAGCAAACGCAACCACAATCGTTACGAAATAATAGATTCGCCGCCACCGCCGGTTTGGAAAAAAAGTTTACTCTCCCACCGTAACACTTATCTCACAAGAGAAAAAACTCTGTAGGTACTCGTATAGTGGATATCAAATGCGTTTATGGAAATCAGTCGCTTCTTACTCCATTCAGAAGCAATTCAAAACATTCAAAGAAGACGTGCGAGAATCGGCAAATCACGAGGGACCAAATAACAATTCACAAACGGATCAGCACTGGAGCCGACTGAAGCAATGATTTCGATATGTTTGGAGCGAATCTCAGCTCTATGTTTCTAGAGATAGAGCTTAGTTATCTCACTGTATCCATCCAAACCACTAGCTCCAAGTCCTGGCTGACCACCATCGGAAGCTGATCTTGCCCCACAGGTAGCATTTATCAAATAAATTACACTATTAGGCGGTACGTGCTGAGTTGAGATTTGTTTTTATGCTCATTCTTATTCAACTTCGTAACTTGGGCGAATCAGTTTTTATCCTTTTGATTTTATCCACAGGCATCTACAGGATGTATACAGCTTAATCTGCTTTTAATCTATTTGCCACTTGAGTGGTGTCTACAGAATATTGTGTTTTTAGGTACCTACTTTAACTTTAGGGGTTTTCTAGAAACTTTTATGTTTTTATGTCCCTCCGGAGGTGCTTAAATTAGTATGAAGTGTAATTAGTTTATAATGCGTTTCTCACTGAAAAAAGATTTTTTGACTAATTTAAGTAAACATACCATAGTAAGTAGCTCTTTCCAAAAAAAGCTTTTCAAATCATAAACGTGGAAATAACGGCTACCTAATCCATTGCTACCTGCTGCTCTCTACCTGCTTCGGATACTAATAATTAACTTAATTTCGCAGCAAATAACGCCCCTAAAATGACCGTTGATATAATATCTCCACATGGTATTATCATCAACCCCATCGCCTGACATTATACCCCGACCCCTACATGAAAAATTCAGAACCACCGGTAACATAAACCTCGAATAAATTCCACGGAAACGCCGCCATAGGTCGTTTAAAAAAATCATGTTTTTACCTGAAAAGGAACATTTTACGAATGCGCCTGGCACGTGCTCCCCTAGCTCGTTCCCATTACTTTGTAATGATGACTTTGTAATGACCTAGAACATAGAGCTGTGTTAGATAATATGTATTTTAAGATAGTTACTATCCTAACAGAAGCCGCAGCATCTTCCTATGAGCGAGGGAGACCGCGGAGGAGAGGTGGTTATGTTGTCGGATGGAACAAGCATGTAGCGGCTTTTCACAGAGAGGCCAGGCTAAAGTTTTTGGTCTGGATTGAAGCTGGTAAGCCAGTTAGCGGTAAAGTCTATGACGATATGTGTGAGAGCAGAAAGTCCTTTAAAAAACAACTAAAGTGGTGTCAAGACCGACAAGAACAGATTAAAATGGATATTCTTGCCTCTCATCACACTGCCAAAGACTTCAAGCATTTTTGGAAACAAACTAACAAAATGAATGCTAAGTCTGGCCTCTCTGTGAGTGTGAATGATGTTAGTGACCATAGAGTGATCGCTAATCTTTTTAAAGATCACTTTAATGTAAGATTGCCGCCGGACTCTGCCGCGTCTGGGATGATCGATGATGGGACTGTCATGCACGAGAGAACCACAAGTTTTAAAGCCAAAGAAGTGAGAACAATTATCCAAACTATGCAACGCGGCAAATCTCCAGGGCATGACAGTCTCAGCATTGAGCATCTGAGATATGCAGGTGTTCATCTGCCACATGTGCTCTCCATGTTTTACAATCTGTGTTTGTGTCATGGGTACTTACCTGAGGAGCTAACTAAAACTGTAGTGGTACCGATCGTAAAGTGCAAAACGGGAGATGCGTCGGACAAAAACAACTATCGGCCTATCTCACTAGCGACCATAATGGCAAAGTTACTAGACGGCCTGCTTAATGACGTAATGCTGCGACACGTCCACCTCCACGATGCTCAGTTCGGTTTCAGGGCTGGGCTCTCGACGGAGAGCGCGATCTTATGTCTTAAGCAGGCTGTCAGGTACTACACAGAGAGGAAGACGTCGGTGTACGCTTGCTTCCTGGACCTGTCCAAGGCCTTTGATACGGTTCTGTATGACAGGCTTTGGTGCAGGCTGGGGGCGACGGGTGTACCGTCTGATATCGTCTCCATACTGAAAAACTGGTATCACTGCCAGCGAAACCAGGTGAGGTGGGCGGGTGCGTTGTCCGACGCATATGGCATGGAGTGCGGTGTGCGGCAAGGCGGGATCACATCTCCTCTGCTGTTCAACCTCTATGTTGATGATCTCATTGGCGAGCTTAGCAGCACACACACAGGTTGTTTTGTAGACGGAGTAGCCGTGAATAACCTGAGTTACGCAGATGACATGGTGCTGCTGGGACCGTCAGTGGGATCTGTACGCCAGCTGGTTAAGATCTGTGAGGCATATGCGGCGGAACATGGATTAAGGTATAACTCTAAAAAGAGCGAAGTCCTCGTTTTTAAGAGTGGGAGAGTTCGACCAATCCATGTTCCGCCAATAATGCTCAATGGTGCGGCTCTACGAGTGGTTAGAAGTTTTAAATATCTGGGGCACATTGTCACCGAAGACTTAAAAGATGATGAAGATATTGAAAGGGAGCGCAGAGCGCTGGCAGTCCGGGGTAACATGCTCGCTCGCAGGTTCGCTCGCTGCTCGAGGGAAGTGAAAATCTCTCTGTTTAAGGCTTACTGCCAGTCCTTCTACTCGAGCAGCCTTTGGATAAACCACACCCGGCGGGCTGCCAGCTCTTTGCGAGTCCAATACAACAATATCTTCAGGATGCTGATGCGGCTGCCTCGCTTTTGCAGCGCATCGGGGATGTTCGCGGAGGCGCGCACGGACGGCTTTCACGCGATCATTCGCAAGAAAGTCGCTTCCCTACTTCAGCGTGCGCGAGGCAGCGGCAACGGCATCCTGAAGATGATTGTAGCACGGACAGACTGCCCCATCCTGTACAGGTGGATGCAAATACTTATAGGTATAGTCTGAATAAAAATTAAATTGACATTTTATCTTATTTTATCCAATTTGTAATTTTTTATAATTGTTAATTTCTATGTAATTATTTTTGTCATGATAATGTTTAGTCTTAAGTATTTTGTGTGTAATATAAAAATGTGATATGGATTGTTTTCTGAAATAAATGATTAATAATTACTGAGCTCCGTTGTACATTCTCATAATTCCACCAATTTGCATGAACCATTTTGTTACCACCATCTCCAGAGATGGCGATTACCCATCGAGTTGAACAACCCTGAACTGGAACTGCTGTTTTCACGTTAACTTTTATGCTGTCTTGAAAAGTTAAAGTGAGTACCTGTATCGCGTCTTCAAAAATATTAAGCACGGATTGTGTTTCTCTCAACTGCCCAGAGCTACGTGCCTTTGACCTATGCGAACGTGTACTACGTACGAATTCATTCATACAACTGCTAAAAGAATTTCCAAAGGTAACTGTCACTCCAAACCATTTTTATAACGAAGGGTGATTAGGTCGCAATGAACTGATTTTAATTAAGAGTGACCGTGGAATGGAGGGACGATTCTCGGATTATCAAGTGACAAGTTGACGTAAAGGCTACCCTCATCACGGCAGTGAAGTGACACCAACTTTATCTGTTCAGTTGGACAAAATTTTAACTAAAAGATAGGGAACTGCATTTGAAGGACATACTTACATTTCAAGGGGAACAAATTAATGAATTTTGAAATTTTTCGTATGAATTCTCGCTATTTTGTCTACGGTGTGTCGGGCGAATAGTCCGAATTCCTCGGTTTACTACGGCGCGATCGGTTTGGATAGAGCTACGTTCAATTTAAATTGCACTTCGATATTGGAGTGAGAAACGCGGAACTCCAATAGCATCAATCATTTTCGAAAGGATTTCAGAAGCATTGCATTATTCGTAGAACGAATAATTCCTGAATTTCTAAAAAAAATCGGAATTGCCACTCCCTTCAATTCCTTGCGAAACGACCACGTAATGTGACACATGTGATAAAAAACATTCAATATTTTTTTTATTAAATATTGAATTTAGTTACCATGCAAAGGTTGTAATAATTTCCTTTCGAAATTTATGGAATATTCCGCGAAATCCCGCAAACTTTCCGGCTTTAGTACGAGAAGTATTAATCAAAAGATTTATTTTCCGAAAGATGTCGGAAACTAAACAGCGGTTAAGTTCTTAATTATAACTTTAAGCTTTGATTGGCTTTGTTAAATAAAGGCCAACCAAGCTGAGATATATTAGCAGATGTAAAGGAACCGGCACGGAAATTGATCCATGACATTTATTTACTCACAAATATTTTTGAAGCATCACTGACATACGAGTAGAATGAGTTTTTATTGTGCATAACCTTTTCATGCGGGAATTATATCATCTTTATCAATAAGATCATTACGAACTAAACAAATAATATGCAAATTTGTACAAAAAGACCATTATTCTAATAAAACTTAGATGCCACTAATAACCATAAAAAATTGAAGTGTTTCTTATTTAATATCTATTTATCAAGTTGTTTATATAGTTTAAAAATTTACTTGTCCAAATGCTTATTTTGTAAGTCTAAAACAATAAACGATTTGACTCTGACTCTACCTTCTTGTATCCTTGTAACCAGAATGGGTTACAAGGATACAAGTTTTTCATTTTATTTAGATTCTTATGCATTAAAAATCTTAATAAAAGGATTTGGTCTCCATTTACGATTATAAGGCAAAAATATATAGGATTTAAGGAAGGAATTTCTCGATTCAGATAGTTTTTTTGGGATGCGTATGTCTTTTTATCGATAACTTTATCAATTAGTGAACCAATTTTTTTGATTTTTCCGTATGGTATTTTTTCTTTTAATTTATTCATAATTCATTACGGTGTACATAGAATGATAGACTACGGCCCCCCTTGGCTCATGGCCCGTTTGTATATACAAAATGGTCTTTAAGTCGCACGATGAAAGTTATATTCCTAAGGCATTTGTTCCGTTGAACTTAAAAAAGTTTAAATATATTTTAGCAACACTATGTTTAAATATTCAACACAAATTTTGCCGTAACTTTTCCGCGTTTTGCTATTTTGCTGAATATTTGTATAAATTGTAAATAGCAATTTTGCATATCGAAGATTGCCTGTGAATAATAAACGAACACACGCAGCAAACGTTTTCATATTTCAGGTTTTCAGTGAATATTATAATAAAATCAAATCCTTTGACTGTACCATTTTAGAACGGCATTTTAAGGTTGATCGTTTCGAGTTTTTCGTTTGATCTGCGTTCTACAATGAATAAAACCAGCGGAAAAGTAATTGGCGCAAATGGTGACCCATTTGAATTATCTTTTCATCATCATCATCATCATCAGCCTATATTAGTCCACTGCTGGACATAGGCCTCCCCTAATGAGCGCCATAGCGCCCTGTCTTCAGCTTGACGCATCCAGCATCTGCCTGCAGTCTTTCGCAGATCGTCATCCCACCTGGCCGGAGGGCATCCTACACTACGTTTGCCGAGTCGCGGTCTCCACTCAAGAACTCGTTTACCCCATCGGTTATCGGTTCTTCGCGAGATATGGCCGGCCCACTGCCACTTCAGTTTGCTAATTCTTTGAGCTATGTCGATAACTATGGTTCTCTGTCTGATGTATTCGTTACGAATCCTATCCTTCAGAGAGTCTCCGAGCATAGCTCTTTCCATAGCTCGCTGAGCGAATTTAAACTGGTGGATCAGCCCTATTGTCCACGTCTCAGCTCCGTAGGTCATGACGGGTAGGACGCACTGATTGAAAACTTTCGTTTTCAAGCATTGCGGTATGGATGACGAGAACGAGATGAAAGACTCGAAGTAGCTTTCCAAACGCTGCCCAGCCTAGCTGGATCATCCTTTTGGCCTCCTTCTCAAAATTGTTTTTCCCTAGCTGCAGAATTTGCCTAAGGTATGTGTACTCTTAAACAATTTCGAGAGGGTGTCCATGTACGTTGACCGGTCCCGGATCAATGAGGCCATTGATCATGACTTTGGTTTTATCCAAATTCATGCCAAGACCGATGCGTCGCGAGGCTGAAGCTAGGCCGTCCAGCATCCGGATCAGCTCCTCCAGCGACTCTAATTACATACCTCTCTAATACAGCGAATGAACTTATAGCGAGGGGTAACCAGTATCTTCAAATTTTAACGACGCGTGACTCGACTGCTGGTGAGTATCAGGCGCAGCGCATAAGCATAGCCATACAGCAGCGGAGCAATGGAGCCAACTTCCTTGGTACGTCTCCGACTGATATTAATATGGATCATTGAGCTAACTGTAGATATTGTTTGCAACAGTCTGCAGGTACCTTGCTTAATCGTTTAAATTAGAAATTCTATATAGTTTAAATTTATTTCTATTATTTGATTATAATCTTCTTTTTCATTAAATGACAATGGACCAACAATAAAAGAAGCGGTGTCAATTTATCGTTTTCTAGACACGCGCAAAGCTAATGTCTTCATCAGTCTCTAAAGTCGCTAAAGTCGAAAATCGACTCCCGCTGTCCTTCCAAAATACAGGGCATGTTTTGTGTAGGCAGCGGGAATCGAATGAACCGACCTTTAGTCGGAAACGTAGTTTGGTGGGTAAGCATTAGCTGACCTAAGTCGCATTAAACATTATAGGTCAGCCAGCGACGGAACATTATGAATCTATGTGAAATATGTTTACTTTTCTGTAGACTGTATTTCTCGCACTAAAGTCAAGTAGTATTTAGTTTTCCTTGCTGAAACGCAGAATAGAAATACTGAAGTGCAAATGGGAGTTCTTTCATCCCGATGAAATTAATTATTTAGGTGTTCGACGCGAAGCAAATTGGCGACGAACGCTGCTATTCAACAGAGCTAATAAAATTTGCAGAATATTTATCGAACATTTTCACTACGGGTTTGTGGAATAAAGTCGAATTTATTCTGTAGGTATAACACAAACGAGATGCCTTGTACGGTGACCACGCAAAGTTTAAAACCAGTGAAATTTCACTAATTAGCTACGTTTGCGTTGAACCTTTGCTAAAGATAAAATGTTAGATTAAAATTTTAGAAATATAAACTTGTTCCCATAACATTCCTCGACCGATGCTGCTAACCAAACTTTTAATAATTTATCCCATTTATATGTATAAAACATAATTTTGCAGTGTCGTGCCTGTAAGCTACAGATTTATTTTAATGGCCGAAAAGAAAAACACATTTATCTATCGTTTATGTTTAAAGTATAATATACATTAATAATGCGCTGTAAGGCAAGGCTTAGTGTTAAGATAAAATACTGTGAATAAATTATATTTTCTCCAGATAGTAAATTTTTTCTTTTTAGTGTTAAGAATGTGTATGAATTTATAAATCTTTCTTAGTTTAGTTGTTTTAACTCTAGATAGTAAAATATAGGAAAAAATGATTTTTGTGTTCACAGATGCTTTCGTTCTTACATAAAAATATAGGTGATGCCGATTGTGAGCTCACAAACTTCGTTTGGGAACAAACACGGCGCGGTCTCACTACTACCCGAGCCAATATGCCAGCTATTTTATCATATATTATTACTTTTAACATTTAAAAATACATCGTACAGTTTGTGGTATCTATTATAAGCAATTTTTTTATACCTCTGTAATAGTTTAATCTCATATACTAGTTTAAGAAGAGATGCAAAAATAGAGTTTGTTGGCTAAAAAGCGCAAGTCTCTGCCTGAGCTTTAACAAAATGAAACCATTACAGAGGCATAAATAAATAACTTATAATGGATAGGTACCACAAACTGTACAATGGATCTTTAAAACTTCCTATGTTTAACGTAATAATAAGATACAATTAATTTTGTTTTAAAAAACTACTAACCAAATCTAATTTTTATAGTTTTTTTATGAATTTTCATGGATGACATTGTCAGAACTGAACAAAATTAAAATGACACCACACGGAAAGCATCAGCTTTCATATAAAAAAAGAATCGAGAATATCGGACTACCCAGTCAAAAAGTCTGAGGTAAAAAACATAAAAAAAAATCAGTCGAATTGAGAACCTCCTCCTTTGTTTGAAGTCGGTTAATAATAGGTTAAGGCGCCACTTTCACTCGTGTATTCGCCTTAACGATTTAAATGTTTTCGGTTCTATGTATTATATGTTATCTCAAAAACATCCATCATCATCACCATCCTCTATATCCTCTATCCACACCGACAATAGTATGTAAGAACAGTTAGACTTAGTTATGCTAAGATTGTATTAGTTGATAAGCGATAAACTTGTAGTTTTTTTCACTTCTTCCGCTAGTGGACAAAAATTTGATCTGAATTAGAGTCAGTTGCACCTTATTTCTTGTTTGATAGTAATAACTATTTATCAAGCTGTTTATATAGTAAAAATTTGACTTGTCTAAGTGCTTATTTTGTAGGTCTAAAGAAATAAACGATTTAACTCTCTGACTCTATTGGTAGTATTTCGGTTGCATAAAAAGTACCTACACTAATATTATTAGTGTAGGTACTTTTTTATGCTGTTCAATATACACAGCATTACCAAGTCATAGATAAGGTACAAGACTAGATAGTTGATATTTAGATTATATTATAGTACTATTGGGAGAATATTGGCCCCGAGGCAGAAATCGAACCCGCTGCCCCCTGCGTTGTGGACATTGCAATAAAGTCCACAATAGTCGTTTTAGGTACCTATATGAAGATATATGTTATTAAGTTTTTCTTAACCACATCACATCACACTAATATTATAAATGCGAAAGTTTGTATGGATGGGTGGATGGATGGATGGATGGATGAATGTTTGTTACCTCTTCACGCTAAAACTACTGAACGGATTGGGCTGAAATATTGCTTACAGGTAATTCTAATCCTGGAATCAAACATAGGCATCTTTTTTTCCTATAAATCAGTTCTCGTGGGATAAAAATCACCTTTAAACGTTTCCGAAGGAACAACGCATGCGAAGCCGCGGGGCGCTAGTGTTTATATATTTTCTACTTTATGAACATAAAAACAGGGTAAGCAAGAACTCAAAGGAATAATGCGCTCAAACTCAAAGCCAAAAGCCAAGAGAACACACGCTACAATAACCAACAGTAAAAGAAATCTCAGTACCTTTATTTATCTGACTGGCCCAGGGTTATTTCAGTTTTCCCGTAATAAATAGCCAGGAATAAGAATCCAGCAGAATGTGAGCATTCGATTCAACTCCAATGTTTTCAGATGAGTGGACCCGATCGGAGTCTGCGTTCAACAATAAAGGAGAGGTGGTTTCAATCTTCAGCTCGATATTAGCCATTTTATTCTGTGTATCATTAAAGGGTTACTTGCTTGAAGTATAAGATGTATCAAAGAAACACATCTATACATAGTATTACAAATATTACAAATGCGAAAGATTGGATGAATTTTTGGTTGTAACTTCTTTAAGCCAAAGCTACAGAACGGTTCTGGCTGAAATCGCATACCTAGATGTAAGATTAGTCCTGAAATAACATAATGTGTTTTGTATCCGATAAATACATTCCGATGGGTGGACCTATTCAGCAGCGTATGTGGTTCGAACAATTAGATATACATATTAGAAGATATAACTAGGTTAGTTTACTTCAGTTACTTCCATAGTGTTATGTCTTATGGTATTTTGCTTTGAGGACAGGCAGCTGACATCCAGACTATCATTGTTCTTCAAAATATGGCGGTACGCGCTATTTATAAATTAAATAGTCAGAGAAAGAAGTTAGTGCAATTAGGTCTACCCACTTCAGTTATAGTCGAACTGACGTGCGTGTTATGTGTGACCGCGACTCGGCAAATGTAGTGTAGGATGCCTTAAAGGGGGTAAACAAATCTGGCATCAGCGTGTCATCCAGTATCTATATCACATTTTTTACGTGCAATAGACTTTCGTTTGACCGCAATCTCACCTCATGGAAAGCGAAGATACGGCCGACGGTGTATCACGGAGGTCTAGAAGATACCTATTTACCCTTGTCTTGTTGATGGCAGTTCACACTCATACAGTTATTGAGTAAGCGCTGGAATAACGTACTATATCTATAGTTAATACTTGTTCAAGACTAACAAAAACAAAGGGAACAGAACAATACTCTCATTTTCAAAGCTTGTTCTTGCCAAAGAGATAATGAATTTATATAAAGTGACACATACTTTACAGTAGCAAAACAATTTGAAAGGGTCACAATGTCAGCTTCTCGTTAAATTTAATGGGCCTGCAGGGGTAGGTATGGCTCTTCAAACACGAACTAAATTTGTTATTAATAAATATTGTATAAGAAAAGAAGATGTGAAAGCTTTGAGGTTTAATACACAGAATTAGGGTTCGACTATTTCAGAAAACCTATAACACCCCACAAGACTATGAGGCCTACTATTAAAAAAATAAATAAGAAGTATTGGATGAAGCACGCACCAAATGACGAAGTTGCATTTGCATCTTACTACTAAGTTGCTGCAGCTGCTAACGAATCTTTTGTTACTGGTTTGTATAGTTTTTTTATATTGGATGTGCACAGTTATATTAGATCTTAATTAACTTATTCTTCGGACAGCTGTTTTTTATTGGATTTGTTTTGGAGTGTGCACCCCTTTTCTTTTCGGTAATGGTTTTGACACACGCTGTATAAAATAAATAATCACCAGTACGAAGCCGGGACGGGTCGTTAGTATGAAGTTATGATAAAGTAAGACATGAAGAAGAATGACAAAAGTTGTCTCCTAGAAGACTTTCGGCCACATTTTAAATTTCCATTCAATGTTCTGTGTTTTTACTGTTTTGTTAGTAACAAGGGTTGCCATTATAATATTCGCTTGAAATCAGGTGGGTGGACTTAATTTGACAAGTTGCTACGTGAATGTGACATTCCCTTTGTATCGTACCTTGTCAAAGTAAATTGAACGTGATTATTGAACCCAAATGGGCGTGATGCAATGTCTTTACGCCGAAGTTATTTTATTGTTCATGAACAAAGTGATGTAGATTAAATTATCTTTTGTACTGCGATCAAGCTGACAGATCTTTTCAGGGAAGAGCTAAAGGTATCTACCGATATTTATTAAGGCGCATACCCCAGTCAAAGTGGCGCCACATCCTGTGTTAAACGTTATAATAAGATAAAATAGGTGGCGGTGCCACTTAGACTCGTAAAAATATTTTTTATTCATATATATTTTTTTATTTTTCTTAGTTTAGTCCTCATGCGAAAGCTACATTATATTAGCTTTTGGCGATAGCTGCCTTCCTACACCGGTGGTATGCAAGTTCCCAGAAGAGGCAGTTTAAACACATATTATGTGTATTTTGTTCGGCGCTCGCATAATTTTTCCTCAAGGATTTTCTTTGTTTTGTGATAACAGTTTTGTAATAGATAGATTATTATGTGATATTTGAAATGAATTTTTTGAAATGATATTTTTTTACACAAATTTTACAGACGTATCTAACTAGTAACTTACTAACTCTATTTAAAATTAACCCAGAAAACTTAGACAAGTTACAATAAAGGATCAATTTTATTATAATGACTATGTCAGTAGGTATATTAATTAGGATAGGTAAGTTGTCATTGTAATACAAGGCCTGAGATACTAAGGCGCATACACGAGTGTAAGTGGCGCCCCTACCTGTTTTATCTTATTATTATTACTAATAAAAATAGCTCATTATAGATACCACAAACAGTACGATAGATTTTTACAATTTCCGGTGGTAAAATAAATGGCGCTGGCGCGGTCATTTGGCTCGTTCCTCCGGCAGGGAGTCTCGCTATTGTACTCATGGTTTGTTTGTCCATGGGGCTTAGAACTTATATCATAACAATGATAAATAAGTACTAAATGCTTAAGTGGTATGTGCATATTATTTGTGTCTTGTCTCTATAACAATCATTTACTATAATTCAAACGTAATCTATATTAGCTTTGTTGTGATTTCATAAGAAAAAGGATTTACAATATTAACTATCTTGTTTCACACAATTCCAATTCTAATGCATTATTCAATATTTTTCTAGAGCAAATTGCTTTTGATAAATAGGTTACGTACCTATTTGATTTAACAAAGGCGAGGCATGGAAGATAAACAATTATGCCAGATTAAATGAACGCCTGGCTAGATTGCGAGAGGCACGGAAAATGATTTTTGTGCTACGCAATAACTTGATAATAAATATTGTCTGTGGACTAAACAAATAGCTGGTATCTGATGAAGAAAAACAACGGGGGAGATTTATCGTTCTTAGGGTTCTCGAACTCTATGAATGAGCTAGAATGAATAAGTTAGTAGTTAGCTCTAAAACGTATACTCTAGGTACTGCAAAAGATATTTTGTCAAAATTAATTATAAAAATATATAAATCTACCGACACAATAGTTATAGATAGTGCTATTTGAGTAGCCTCATCATCCTCAGCCCACACACGTTAACAGCTGACACAGGGTTCCTCCATACGACGCCATACTTCAACCTCAACCTCAATAGCCTGTATCGGTCCACTGCTGGACTCAGTCCCTCTGTTAGACTCCTTATTGGCGTTTAACTCACGAGGGTAAATGCCCATTATAAGACGCCAAAATACTGATAATTAACTCGTTCAAAAACTGTACCGTAAAACATGGTTAACAGAAATGGTCGAAATACTGAAGCAAGACACCTGGCTGGTAGCGTTTAGAAGTATTCTGAATTCGTGAATGAACCGTGTGCCGAGTGGTGCCGCGGCGGCATAGAATTTGCCACCCCAACTCCGCGGTGTCGTAATTCGCGACTAAGGGATATTTACCGGAGGCGAGCAGCAGCGCCTCCTGCAAAACAATTCTGTCACCAGACTGCGATCCCCAACCTACATGCCCAGGGTGGGGATTATGAGCATGAGATAACAGTCAAAGGCGCTTATCAGGGGGAGAACTGCGTCTAGCAGTGGACCAAAATAGGCTATTGAGTTTGAGGGGATTGGGGAATGAACCGTGAAGATCCTTTCGAGTCAGTCGATCTGATTTCTGCAAAAGTTTTGCATCAGTATTTCGTCCACTTATATTTACGTTTAAGAGTGTGTCATAAGCAATTTACTACTAAAATTGTACTTCAAAATCGTTATTTATAACAGAATCTGCAACCTACAAAAATCTACCTTCGTATTTCGATTGGTGAAATTAATTTTGATAGTAGGTAATGTTTTTTAAATAGATGTTTTGCACACATTTTCTATTTTTCTCTGGAACCGCAGAAATCTGGTTTTTGTTTTGCTAAGAAACCTAGAAGTATTTCTTTAGTTACACGTTATTTCGTTAGTACGTCTTTTATTTTTTAGATTCGTTGTTTCATTAACTTGGAATTAGGTAAAAAAAGGTTTTGGCCAATAGAAAATTTGGTGATCTGTACTTCTAATCCGCGAGAAAACCATATCTTGTCATCCCGCTCAAAATCCACCTCGTAGCGGCGTTATTGCACACTCTTAATATCGACACGTGTAATATGTTTATAAACAGTTTATTCACCCCGTTTTACTCGTACCTATGTAGTATAAATGCATCTTATCTTAACATTTTAACCTCAAGAGCCCGTAATGAACTTTTTCCGGACGCCCGCCCAAAATATAACAACAATCGTAAAATAAAGAGGGTCAAAAGGATAATGGCGAACAAAAATACCGGGAGAAAATAAACACATCACGCCATTCGTACTGAAAACTGTGGAAAGCTCTTTCGGTAATTCCACGGGGGAAATTACGTCTTGGCACTTGACACCTCGAGTTTCACGAGAAAGCACCAGGTGGTTCGCGTATTAAGGAGATTTTTCGCTTTTCAGAACGGTATCTACTTACTTCTGTGAAGATTTGCATCGGACAACAAGAAAGTAGAGAACTCTCGAACTCGGGTTTCTACAGAACTGTAGTTGGCAGTGGTTCAACGTGGGATAGGTACAGTTGCAGCGACCGAAAGAGCTTTACAGTTGAACATTCTTAAACACCGTGAACATAGTAAAACACAGAATAGAACCCGGTGATAAGCTAAAACTACAAAAACAATTTAACTCACTTTTTACAGAAGCTCGTAAACACACTAAACAGCAGAAGCGAAAACTCTTTGAAATTCCAGTCCCCACCTATTTCATACTTATAAATACAACACTTCTATTCAATGGTTTCATTTGTAATGAATTTATACAAAAAAATACATAACTCTTTATTGTACACCAAAAAACTAAAAAACATAGACATTAACATGATATCGCTTATTGTAAGCTAAAAGAAATTTCTCGCTTCCTAAATGTAGCTATGTATGTTTTTTTAATAATTTTTAGAATAACTACCTATTATATACAAGTAAAACAGAAAAAAAACAATTCTGAGAAAAAGATAATTCTAACAACCATAATTAGACACGATTTTATCATAGAATATCATAGATTATTTTTCCGTTCGGATAAAAAACGTTCGCATTTGCTCGAAATGTATAGTTGGTTGTTATGATGCTTTGTCAAGTTCTATCTATTATATCATTATTGTTTGAGTCAATTCATTCATTAAATTATAGCATTTTTTTTAGTTTACTTACAGGCACGTAGCACGTTTTTAGTCATTAGTAGTAACATCGAGTTGCACCGATATATATTTACCCTCAGACGAAATAAAATCGTCTGAGTATTTACCTACGATTGCCTCATTTCATTATTTGTGCAAGGCAACTTGCAAGTGTTTTTTAAATGTCAAAACAATAACTGTCAGGATAACATTTTACATTTACATCGGAAGAATAGGCGAAAAGACGACATTTACAATGTTTTATAAAGTTTTCAGACTAATAAAATCATTTATTTATTTATTTTTATTTATTTAATTGGAAAATCAACAGCTTACACTAACTTAACATAATTTACTTAATAACACCAGAGAGCCAATTAAAGATTTTCACGTATAGTGACAATAATAACTAATTACATGAGAACACAGAGTAAACAACTGCTCTAACGACTGTTAGAGCAGTTGACAGAAGTTATGGAATAAAGAACAAACTATATAATATGTACATAAAATAAGGTAAACCTAATTAACCCACAACACTATTAAAGTAATCTCTGGTAAGTCGCTGTCTGGCTGAATTTACGCTAGTGCAGAATAGGTCTAAGTCTAAGTCAGGGTGCCTGCATAGCTTATTGAATAAATCGCTTGTTCGCCATATGAATGAATTTTCATCAAAATTCAAATCATGCGGATGATTTCGAATCAATTGCGATAATACAGGTACCTAGCAGCAAAATTCCAGTGAAAATATAAAACAGCAAATGCTTGAACTTTGTGAAACGTAGCGGATCAAAATACTATTACATATTTTTATTTCTTTGCCAAAATTCAGGGACTCTTAATTTTTTGGATAGGACTCAATATGTCAAGTAATTTAATAACAACTAGTTTGTAGAGTTTTGTTGAAAATTGTATTATTGTATTTTTTTAGTATTAAGTGTAATGTATTTATTTTATATTTCATTGTCGCATTGGTGCTATACTGTAATGTCAATGTAAATACATATGTAATTGAAAAAATAAATATTTTAGGTTAAATTTGATTTGAAATACTGGGCTGTCACCGTAACAAGTACATGCTCAAACTAGGGCTAATTACACTATTATTATATTATAAATGCAAAAGTTTGGATGTCTGTGACTACCTCACGCCAAAACTACTGAACGCATCGGGCTTAAATTTAGTACACTTTTTAAACCATAAATCAGTTCCCTTAGGATATAAATACCCTTAAAAATCTCCATAGAAACATCGCGTGCAAAGCCGCGGGCAGAAACTAGTACACAATAATTTAATGAAAGAATTGACGAAAATAATCGAAGTCGGACGAAATAGTCGACCACATGTCTGTGTACCCACGGCCATACAGTTTTGCAGGAACGGTTTTTTACTGGATCCCTCAAATATCAATAAAATGAATGAATGAATGAATGAATGAATGAATGAATGAATGAATGAACACTTTATTGTACTAATAGGAATAAATATACATTAAAGTCTTATATCCAAATAATAAATAAATGTAGTACAAAAGGCGGCCTTATCGCTGAGAGCGATTTCTCCCAGGCAACCTTGGTATGAGAATAAAAGATATAAGAAGAATAAAAAGGGTCGATAGTGTACAGTAGTGAAAACAGAACTCATATTATACATACTTAATTACATACAATACAAAATAACCTAATAATATAATAAACTAATACAATAGTGTGACCAATAACAGTAGTTAGCATCCAAATGAAAAAAAAACGGCATTTTTTGCAGGATACCGTAAACAGGATACTCGTATTTACCTAATGCTAGTATTGAACGGGATCCTGCAAAAACCGTATCTACAAAAGAGACTGTTACATTTACCTACTCCCAACGCTGCAAGATAGTACATACTTACTAACTAAGCAAACGATCCTAAGAAGATGAAACAAGATAACTGAAAACTAGTTGAATCGTTCTAGTATACCTATTTGCCTGTTGTCGAACTTTGTCGATGACACCTGCTACTGCGAAGTTTGCTGCAATCTCATTTATCTGCAAGTTTAGGATAAGGCGAGGACGCAAACGAACCACAGGTGGTGTGTTATGGTTAGACTGTACAAAGATTTTTAACTGCCATTAATATCCAGTATTAACCAGTTCGTTCAAAGCCGTTACAAGCTTACCAACCATGTAACATGTTGTCTGCAAAAAAACCTAAAAAGCCTTAAGTCCTGTGCGAGCGGGAGGGATTGAACATGAATGCCGATGCAGTAGGTAAGTTAGTTATTTCTAACCTTATTACTTACTAACATATTTTGTCATAAAAACGAGGAAGTTCTCAAATCCACTGTATTCCAATTTTCTTTATTACTGACACCTAGACTACAATTAAACTTAAGACGAATGTGAGTACCGAGACAAACCTTACAAGGTTTTACGGTACAAATACGTATAATGTATACTGTGATTGTTAGTGTAATGAATAAATATCTAAAAAAAAAAAAAATTATTTCATTTGCCACAGAAGTCGCTTTTCCATTGAGGATTACCATTTTTTTTTTTTTTTTTTTTTTTTTTCCAGTAGCTTACTTTCCTTTTAATAATAATAATAATAATAGATTTATTTCCTCTTCACAATAGGTTTGCTTAAATTTAGTTAATAATAAGCGCGTAGAACTATAAGTAGGTATTACTCTTCCTTTAACAACATAACCTAATTAACTTGTAAATTGACCCACTTGCCTACTTACTCACTGAATCAAACGCTGATAAAAAAATGAAACGTGATAACTCGATACACGTTGAACCGTTCTAAAGATTACCAATTTTCCGGTGGCCCATTTAACCAAGACATGTCGAACTTTTTCGATGACACCTGCGATGGCGAAGCGAAGTTATCTGCATTCACATTTTGTCTGCAAATTGAAGATAAAGATAGGGGCAAACGAACCACAGGATAAATTTTCACATAGTGGCAAAGAATACAATTCTGTCTATGGTTTTAAGTATGTTTGAAGGTGTGAAAATCTTTAACTGCATTAATATTCAACTCATTGATGCGTTGAATTGGATACCATGACAAGCTTTTTGATTGACCCGCTTGAGAAACCAAAGGTTCCAAAGCTCTCTTTTATTTAAAGTATACGTCTCCGTTTTATTTATTTATTTATTTATCTTTGGTAAACAAAAAGCTATAAATCGAAAAGTATAAAAACGTAAAAATAGAAAAATTAAGCTAAGCAGCTTCCACGCATAATAAGAGTATAGATTATCCAAAAGTAATACACAAAACACATGTTTTCATAAATAAATCAAAATAGAAATTCATACGAAACAGGTCTAGTTCACGGAGACGCGAGGCATGCATCGGCGCGTGCAACGGCACGGTCCGCACTAAATTCAAACATATAGCGTTGATAGATTGTGTTTACGGAGAAACGATTTTACACGTAACGCGTTTGTTTGATTTGACGCGACGCGTTGCACGCTGCGTCCCACGCGGCGTACACCGTCACTCTGCACGCCCCGCCTATCCATAAACATCACCGTACATTGCGATATGTTTGTGTTTAAGCGTGCGATGACTGGGCCGCTGCACGCCCCGCGTCAAACAAGGCCTAAAGTGGTTTACCACACACAATACCCTCCTTGTTTGGAAAGGTACGTTCAGTTGTGGACGTCTACACTGATCAGTAATAGGACCATGGAACAACAGTGGACCGATACGGGCTACTGATGATGATTATGATAAAGTATCTCCACCGACTAAGCTAGTCTTACGATTTGTCTGCGTCGGCGAAATATCCCACTGTAAAGTTATTAAGCTCGTAGTTGTAAACCAGAGTGGCTTTTAGCTTGTTATGAATGAATACTTTAAGCTGGATTAAACTAACTTACCTCAGTTTATCTGTTTTCCGGTGTTTTCTGATCGATGGGAAAAATATCTATGGGTCCGTCGGAATTGGAATCGAAAATTTGAGTGATTGTACTCAACGCTGACTCAAACTTGTATTTTACCCAACAAACAATGTATTTTACCCGCGAGGCGTTATGTTCTCATGTGTTTCTATAGTATGTGGTTGGCGGACACTCAATATTACCTCCAAGCCTCAAAACGGCTATAGCGATTTTGATAAATGAGGTGTCAAATTAAATAATTAAATAATTAATAATAAAAATTAGAAAAATCTAGCACCGAGTCGAGCTTTTACCAATGTTTTTTTAACTCGATTGTTGAATGTTATGCGAAACTCAGTTGAGCAAATTACTGAAGCAAAATTTACCAAGCAGCATTTTTGACCACAAACTTTATATTACCCATTAAATGAATATTGAATGGCTATAACTATAAAATCAAATCGTTTATATCTGATAAAAGGTTTACAATATAATATTGTCCATGGTCATGATTTCCAGGACCCAAAGCTCCTCTTAATAATAACAAAATTGTGTCTTTATTAACTATATGGGTATAATTTTGGGTTAACTTCGAACTTACTTAGTTTGTGTTGGAAGAACACTAACGGTTTATCCCTCAAAGAAAGAAAATAATCAGGATGAGAGTTCTTTCTTATGATTATTAACTGAACTAAATACATATTTATTGGTAACGAAGTTTAGTATCTGTTCCGACAATATTTCCATCAACCCTGCGAAGTTACAACTCCCTTTGACGACTAAGATATAAAACTTGAATAACTTTTTATCGTCGGGTCATTGTGAATTGGATGACAAAATTCTCTTCTGTTTTGGTAAAAAACTTTATAAAGTCACAAATTTCACCTTTACAAAACATGATGGTACAGATTTAAAGTATGCAATTCTTTCGTTTCTTCTTTTGTATCAAAAAATTATTATACATATAGTACATTATACCAAAACTTACGTTTCATGCTAAATTTATTTTTATGCAAACTCTGCTAATTTTTTTTGGAGCGCTTTGGCATCAATGTATAAAAATTGTAATGACTGAAACTATGAGATTTGAAGTGGAACTACCCATTTAAAATGCGTTCAAATGACTCAGAACTTTGTCTTAGCATTTTTAAGCTATCTTCTGCATGGCATAAAGACAGTATTTTTTACCTATTTATACAAAGTTGTTTGCGATTTTCTCAAATATTTCACGCAGTCGTAGGAGAATATCATTTGAAGACATTTCATTTGGCTGACATGTTTGAGTGATTTTATGTCGAAATCCAATTTCAGATAGAATGGGAAACGGATATGAGTTTATTTTCACACTTTTATGGGACTGGTTTGACTGAGATGCTCTATAGCTTGAACGTAATCTATTTTTCTTAGATTTTATTAATTTCTTTCTTTGTACCTACTCAAAAGTACGAGCACAATTTCTTAACCCCTGAAAGAACAGTAAATATTTATATTACAGAGATTAAATTTTTTCCGACAGAAAATTTACGGTTCCGCGTAGATTAGGTTTATTTCAAAACAAAAAGGGTCGGATAAATAGAGCAAAGCTTTTTGAAAGGCCTATAGGAAAAATAAGATAAGAGAAAATTTTGAATCAGCTGGGCTTTGATGATAATGATTGTTAATTTTGGTTGAGCATTCTTGGATTTTGTAGTACTTGTTATTACTTCGAAAAATGGAGGTTTTCTGTTCGGCTGTAGTATGTGTATTTTTAACCGACTTCAAAAAAAGAGGAGGTTCTCAATTCGACTGTATTTTTTATTTTATTTTTTATGTTTGTTACCTCAGAACTTTTGTCCGATCTTCATGATTCTTTTTTATATGAAAGCTGGTGCTTCCTATGTGGTCCCATTCTAATCCCACTGTCAGAACTACAGTTTTTTTAGATCTGACAATGGGATCCATGAATTTTCATGAAAAAACTATAAAAATTGCAGTCGGTTCATATCATAGTTTTTTAAAACAAAATTAATTATTAATTTATATACTGATGTCTTCTTCAATTACAGACTGATTGGATGATTCTCTTGCAATTGTATATGGCGACATGGAAACTCTGCCAGAAGCACCTTGGTGACTGATGGTCTTCAATGTGCTTCTGACAGTTTATCGCATAGCTAGATGGTTGGTTTGTGTTTTTTGTGGCAATTGAAACACCATTCGAATACTTATGCCCTCTATCTTCTATCACAGTCTCCGACTTATATTTATATACGATAATCTCGAGGTGATCCCATAAAAATGTTATCCCCAAGGGATTTGTATTTTTCCCGCCAAACTTAAAAACAGCTGAAAACTAAGCGATTCTTCGCTAACTTTGCTATAATCAAAGAGAGTACATAAGGTAGTCATAGGATCTTTGGCTTTAATAATATAGATATCAGATCTAAATGTTGGTGTTCTTCCAACACAAACCTTATTCGTAGTAAACCCATTCATAAAAGATATCAGATCTTTCAAAAATCGAGAATATCGTTTCTGTTTCGAGAATTGGGACGCGTCTCAGCTGTGAATACGCTTATGGTATTTTTAGAATCAAAAGTATCGTAATGAAGACTTTGTTTTTATTAACAAGTTGGAGTAGAATTTCACCAAAGCTATACAAAAAAACTCAAACAAAACGCAGCTAATTATCGTTTAATTCTTGTCGATTTTCCGTGTAACAATGTATCTTGTGACCACTTAGAGCAAGTTGACAGTAGGCGTGTTAAAGCGCGCGTTTTGGTAACGGGCCTACTAAAAATTTGATTTGAACGGACGGATAGATAATAATATTTATTTCACAGTGCAACACACAATACAAAGGTAAATAAATAAGGTACATCTTAACATAACATAGAGAAACATAAGCATTATTTGATGGAACAAAGCTTTGGAACAAGTCGGATAGAAAACGGGGATCGTTTTCTCACAGTAATAACGAATTTGGTAGCCGTTTACAGCGGGTACAGATTACAGTCACCCTATCAAACGCGTGTATGTGTACGGGTTTTATAACGTGCATTCTCAAATTGCAAACCGCCTATTTAGCGTAGTCGTAGTACTTTAACTAAGACAACAACTAAGAGCAAGAAGACATTAAATTTAGGCGTGTTGAATCGCGTACTTTCGCAAAGCACCTTCTAAAATCTGATCCCCATTACTTACATAACTAAACGCGCTTCCGGGTGTGTACCAATGTGAGGCGCACAATACGCGGTCCCAAAGCACGCGCTTCAAAACGCCTAATGCGTACTCAGTCGTAGTATAACAAAGATAACAAATAGCAAGTTATTCGTCAGCTCAGTCACAGGGACGGAAGTTATAATGAACCTGAGCGAACTGACGATAATCTGAGTCGCTCGTCATCGCTTTCAGGATTCGAGGGAAGGCGTGGTTTGATAGCTAGCGATTAACTTTCTTTTCAAAAGAGTTTGTAAACAGAAAAAAACTAAAATAAAATAGTTATTAAAAACGTGTAATATCACGTTACAATTTAGAGGAAAATATTCCGCTTACGTGTAAAAATGTACGGGTACTGATACTTTTTTTAAACGCGCGTTTTAATACGCCTAATGTGTTCTTAGGCAGATCTTTACATATCTAAACGCGCTTTCGAGTGTGTCAAAATGTAGGTAACCTGATGTTTATTAAACAAGCATTTCAAACCAGCTATTTCGTACTTAGTCGTTGCATAATAATGATAACAAATGGCATGTTGTTTGTCAGCTCAGTCACACGAACGGAAGTTATAATATAACTGAGCGAGCTGACGATAGTGGACAAAAAATTGAAGTAAATTAGAGTCAATTGCACCTTACTTCTTTTTGATGGTAATAACTATTAATCAAGCTGTTTATATAGTAAAAATTTGACTTGTCTAAGTACTTATTTTGTAAGTCTAAAGAAATAAACAATTTGACTCCGATTCTGATAATATGAGTCGCCCGTCATTGCTGTCAGGATTTGAGGGTGGGTGTGGTTTGATAGCTAGCGATTAGCTTTCTTTGAAATTAGTATAAAAAAATGATTAAAAAAAACGTGGTGTAGTTGGCACTCGTCCTAAGGGAAGGACGCAGGTTCAAGTCCCGTAGAAATAGTTTTTTAATATCTATTTTTTGATTTCTTATATATTGAAACTATAAATTGACAATATAAATTGGTTCTTCTAAAACGAACTGCGCGAACGTGTAACGTGATTAAACACGCGTTAATTCCGCTTGTAGCAGCCATACCTTTACCTAAAAAGGTTTCATTTTCACAGTGGCGTGGCGAGAGATAGCGACATTTCTAATTTATTCTTGTTTCACGATTTAAATCTTTTTTGTCACAGAAAGCTCTGTCAGTGTCGGGTGGGGTGTTCTTACTTAGTTATTTTATGTTTTAGGAAATCAGAAAGAAAACGTCGTTTCAGAATCAACTAGCTTAGTCCTTCACCGAAATCGTAAAGATGGCGTCGTTTGCGACAAAAATGAATAGTTCCGATGGTAAATCAATATGAATATTGAAAATTTAACCTTTTTTTTATGTTAAGGCCCATACACCAGCGAAAGTGGCGCCCCCAACTATTATATCTTAATATTACGTTGAACGCAGGAATTTTTAAAAATCCTACGTTCAGTTTGTGGTATCTATTATAAGCTATTTATTAATGCCTCTGTAATAGTTTCATTTTGTAAAGCTTAGGCAGAGATACGAAGTTGCGCTTTTTGGCCACCAAACTCTATTTTTGCATCTCCTCCTAAACTATATGAGATAAAATTATAAAAGAGGTATTAAAAAAGACGTGTGGCACTCGGGGATTGCCGCGGTAAAGCTATTGCAATGCCATCTAGAGAAGAGACAAACGTCAAGGTTTTTTCGTTACGGAATTTCTGGATTCGGTCCCCGCGCTCAAGGCCCGCGATAGAAGCTACGCAATAGCTTAAAAATAGCTTATAATAGATACCACAAACTGAACGTAGGATTTTTAAAAATTCCTATGATAAACGTAAAAATATGATAAAATAGAAATTGCTGTCAGATTGGCTCGGGTATGCGCCTTAATCTACTGTATTTATGGAAATAAATAGCTATTGAATCATTTGAAACTTAATTATTGTAAAACTTTGCGACCGATGTCGGTTGCCATCTATGTCGAGACTGTTTGCCCAGGTTGTTATACATAGGTATACCATTCATTAAATATTATAACATGTGACTAAAGATGCGTTCAGGATTTTGCAAAGTCAACCGAACGGTCCTTAAGGCAGATGGAGTAGGTAACAAAACATAATATAAAACCTAATTATTTTGGCACGCTATTCATTTTGGACAAATTATTTTAATTGCTGTTAGTATAGGTACAATACTATAGGTTATTTAATAACATTTACCTAATATGAAAGCACCTAACGAGGTTTACGAACAAACCGAATTACGGTATAAGGTTTCAGTACATCAAATAAGTACTAACTGTACTGCTATAAATAAATAAATGAAAAAAGGATATGGAATTATAAAACTATTAACATGAAAAAACCGGGTCAAGTACCTTCCACCCTTTAGCTATGCAAATTCCCAACCGAGTAGGTTTCATCTCTCGAGGGAGGAAGGAGGGAGAAGGGGAGAGGGGTGTTTGAAGAGTACGAGTAAGTGACGACTACGTCATATCCGGTAACCGTAAAGATAAGGATCGCAGATAGGAACAACGAGGATGGGTTAGATCATTGATTTAAAAAGGGAAGATAGGTTACGTTCTCCCAGCGCTTACCCAAAAATTGGCATGTGTTGCAACTACACGCAAACACATATTCTCACAGTTATATTTCCAGTCCTATGCAATACAAACAAGAACAAAGACCGAAAGACGTATCTAGGACCGAAGTGAGACTGAGACAACAATATTTCACGCGAATCACGACTGCCCGTGCCGCCGGTCAGACGGTGGCTGATGTGGGAGAACACAATTTTACACAATTTGAGGTTGCCACTTTCGAGCAACCAGTGCCTCATCTTAGTTTTTAATAAATCAATGGGTTAAATAGAGCTATTACCAAAAATATGTGAGCTTTGTGATACCCCAAGTAGAGGGTAAGTTATTTGAATGGATTTAATTGTTTATTTCAATTGAGTGGATTTAAAGTCGCAGCATCATTTTGCCGAAAAACCAGAGGAGGCGGCGGCGTCTGCATCCTAGCTAGAGATCACCTTACCTGTATCCCAAGAGATGACATCACGGACCTTTCAACTGAATATATACTAGAAATATGTGCCAAGGAATTACCAGACCAAAACATTCTTCTAATGTCTTTGTATTGGAACAAAAGGGAGGAGGAAGTATTTTACACTCAACTCACAAAAATTTTAAACCATATCAACAAAAAATACCCTAAACTTAATATTATCCTAGGAGGGGACTTCAATGTAAATATTTTGCTAAATAACCATAAAACTAATAATCTTTTAGACCTTATGTCAGAATATAAATTATCACAACATATAAAAAATCCAACACGTTCAACTCAGACCTCTTCTTCTTGTCTAGATTTGATATTCACAAACTTTAATAGTAATAGTTTGACCATAACGGTGGAAGAGTTAGGATTTTCAGACCACAATGCAACAATTGTGCACATGTCATTCCCAATGCAAAAGGTAAAAACAAATTGGCTTATTAAAAAAAGAATTTTTAACAAATTAAACATTGAATACTATAAACAAACCCTTAAAAAAATCACATGGCAGGAGCTATTCTCTAATAACAAAAATGTTAACGAAAATTATGCCTCGCTGCATAATATATTATTAGATACTCTTAATCAGTGCATACCAAAACAACAAATTAAATTAAAAAGTAACTTTAAAAAATACTGGCTAACAGTAGGCATTAAAAAATCATGTAAAAATAAAAGATTACTAAAAATATTCACACAGAAGGCAAATAATAAGATATTAGCAAACCACTACAAAAGATATGAAAAAACTCTAAAAAGAATAATAATCACTGCAAAAAAACTACAATACATAAATAAATTAAATAAATCAACAAATAAAATCAGAACTATGTGGAACATCATAAACGAGAGAACAAATAAAACGAGAACAAAGGAAAAAGTTAATGTAGTTCTTCAATCAAACAACAACCTAATAACCGACCCTAAAAAAGTATCAAATATATTTAACACTTTCTACGCCTCAATGGGTGAAGCAAGCGCCACTGGGCGAGCTACAGGCCGCCCCGTTATAAGCCCAACACAAAATACAATGTACCTTAGTCCAGTTACACTGGGTGAAGTACACAAAATTATAAAAAACTTAAAAAATAAAAACATTTTCGGTATTGACGAGCTACCACCTACATTGCTTAGATCGTGTGCAGATGAACTTTCATTACCATTCACAACAATCATAAACCAGTCATTCGAGGAGGGAATGTTTCCTACATTACTAAAAAAAGCGATAGTCAAACCTATTCACAAAAAACAATCCAAAACCGACCCTAGCAATTACCGTCCTATCGCTCTATTACCAACTGCATCAAAAATTATAGAAAAAGCTATGTGTGACAGAGTCTACAAATTCTGCGAAAAATATAATATTTTCCATAATAGTCAAAATGGTTTTCGCAAAAACCGATCTACAACATTGGCTTCCTACAATTTCATGCAGGAAGTGTACAAACAAATAAACAACAGGAAATATGTAGTAGGAATACTACTAGATATGACCAAAGCTTATGAAAAAGTTCAGTTTAGTATACTACTCAAAAAGCTTTACGGTGTAGGAATTCGCGGAATGGCATACGATTGGTTCATATCTTACCTCCGCGATAGAGAACAATATGTAGAAATAGAATACTTTAACACCAGTACATGCGAGATGACTAACGTACGCTCAGATAAAAAAAAAAAAATGCGTCAATACCCCAAGGCAGCGTTATTGGATGCCTCCTATTTCTGACTTACATAAACGACCTCCCAAAAATAATGGACGAGCCGTGCGTCCTATTCGCCGACGATATATCTGTACAAACAACATGTAATTGCGAGGAAAATGTATCCGATAAACTTGACGATATACTAAATAATATAACAGACTGGATGAACGACCACAACTTAGAAATAAACTTCCTAAAGACTAAAATAATGACATTCCACCCATACCAAAAACCCGCATTAAAAATCAACTACACTTATAAAAATAGACCTCTAGAAACTGTAAATCAATTTAACTTGCTAGGCCTAACAATCGACACTCACCTAAACTGGAAATTACATACACAAAAAATCAAAACAAAACTATCCAGCTTGACATACGCCCTCCGCGAGGTTAAGAAAACAACTGATTTAAAAAGCTCCCTTGCAATTTATTACGCAAGTGCTCATAGCCACCTATCATACTCCGTCATTCTATGGGGAAACAGTACCAATGCAAAAATTATCTTTACGCAACAAAAAAAACTAATACGTATTTTAGCAAACATAGAACAAACAGACAGCTGTAAACCATACTTCAAATCTTTTAAAATACTAACCTTGCCCTGCATATACATTTTCGAAACTTGTAAATTCGTTAGAAAACATAAAGAATTTTATAAAACAAGGGAAAAAACCTTCCCCTCTCGTTCCCTAAGATATAAAAACAAACTTATAAAACCTGACTCCAAATTGAAACTACACTCATCCAGCCCTTATGTAATGACTATTAAAATATATAATAAACTGCCTGACGCGTTGATAAACGAAAATAACGACAATGTTTTTATAAAACAACTAAAGATTTTATTAACCACAAAAGCTTACTACACGGTTGACGAATATTTGAACGAAAAATAAAACTATTTATGCAAGTAAAAATTCCTAACCAGTTAACGACGTCTTCCTCTCTCTCCATACATATTGTGTGCCCAGCAGGGTCTATAGTGAAACCTAATTATATGAAAATGTAAATACCTCTGTACACCTTTAGAATACAATAAATGATTGAGTATTGAGTATTAAGTATTGAATATAAAGTCACGTTTGTTTTAGAAGAAACATGTTTTTTCAACTCATTCAGTAAATGCAAAAAAACACAAAATATAGATTCTTGAAGGTGCAGATTTTTTATTGAACATCGACATAATCTTAAATCGATTTTGTTTTTCGTTATTTTTTCAAAATAATCACTTATGATTTGCCGCTGTTCAAAGCGTAATAAAATTTAAAACTACAAGTAAAAGTATTTCTACTTTTCATTGTAAGTATAGTTTGTGATAGGTAATGTATGTATATGTTATTATTTTATCTTATACCTTTAAAGGAGCAATTTTACCTTATACCTTTAAACGAGCAATTCTTGTATATAGGTACATATATGTATAATCAGGCTCCAACGATTTTCATGGAATTTAGTATAAGTATAAGTACAGCGGGTTTCAGAGGCACTAAATCGATCTAGCTAGGATTCATTTTTAGAAAATGTCTTTTTATTCATGATTTCAATAAACTTTCATCAACTTCATCGTAAACTATTGACTCTTCCTGATAGCTATTGGCGAATAGTAATACTATTTTAGTCGTGTTTTCAATAATCAACTTTATCCTAATTAATTTAAGCTCTAAACTGAAAAATATAACGCATGTCATAGCTCCCTTATTTGAAAAGGCCCGCGCGGGTACGTTTTTGTATGCATTTTTTGAGTCATTTGCGGCCGATTGTTGCCACCCACTGCGTTTGCATATTGCCAAGAAAGCTGATGGCATAAATGACCAGTTCAATGAGGGGTCAGCCAATTCAAAAAATAAATTGATTTGGTTGAACCGAACTGGTCATGTATGCCAAAAGCTGTCTTCATTCTGTTTTTAACTATTATTTTTGTAAACTCTTACTTTATGTGAATCAATTCGGATGCGTCATAGAATTGAAAGATCTTTATTTGGAGACAATCTTAAACCAAAGCTTTTAAATTGATTAACCTTAGTAGAAATACGTGCAAACAAAAATTATGAAAGTGAATCTAATTATAAGTTCAGGAACGCAGCAGATTAAACTCTTTATCACGAAAAATAGGGATTTGTTACGAATGTAAACGGGTTAACTACGAACCTTATTCGTGTTGGAAGAACACCAACGTTTCTTCCCTAAACGTGGGACATCTTCAGGGTGAGTGGGGTTCTGGACGCATCCCTCCATCCGAACACTGGTGCTCGCAGGAATACGTTGGTGTTCTTCCAACCCAAATAAGATTCGTAATTAACCCAGTTACATCCGTAATAAATTCGTCAAACGAATTCATTACGGATAAGTTATGATAATACAATGTATATAAAATACATAGTTTTTATAATAAAAATAGGGATATTTGTAAGTAACTTATATTTAAACAGCCATCTCCGCACGCCACCTCCTCCCAATCTTTCACATAACATACACAGACATATTTCAGTAAAACATTGCAACAAAAATTTCATTACATCAAAGAAAGAGTTACCCATCACTTTTCATAAACTGTTTCATATCACAGAAACAGTTACAGTAAAGAATTTTGTCATTGCCAAACGCTTAGGCGGGCGGGCCGTGGTCGGCAGTTGGGAGACAGACGCTACGCCGCGCGCCCGCTACGACGCCCGCTACGGCGCTGCTACGAACGCTACGAACTTACTTTTACAACTAGACAACTTGAACTCACAGTCTCCACTGTTTTAAACCTAGTAGTGCTAAGTTTAATTGAGTATGAACGAAGTTTAGTGCGTTTTAGTTTTTATTGGACTGTGGCGATAAGTGTTTTGTTATTTATGCTGAAAAAAATATAGTTTCATCACAGAAGAAATTTAAGGTGAGTGTAAATGTTTTGATGTTAAAAAAAGATACGATCATGATTTTGAGATTTATTTACTTTTAGTTTATTTTTAACTGGCATCAAAATTACTTTATTTATTGGTATTCAGACGATTAAATAGACGTTATGAAAATCAGTTTTCCTCAAACTTTCTTTTTTATTCAGAGATGTTTTTGTTTTTTACTCTAAAAGACAGGTGACAGATTATATGTATAATAATTATATTTTTGTAATTGTTTGCTTGCTTATACCTATGGGTTAGTCAATGAATAGCATTTTGTATTTAATTTTTTGATGCCTATCACATTCTTTTCGGAATTAAAGAAGAAAAGCATTCCTTAGCTTAAACCGGGAACAAATTCTGTCGCGAGAACTAAAACTGGGTCTATCTTGTTTACTACTAACTAACACACAATATCTCTATTACTGAAGTTATGCTAAACCCAGTCTCAACTACGTATAACTTCATCCAACTAAAGCAACTTGAACATTCTATTACGAAAACGTTTCTAAGTTAGGAAGCGTGAGGATAGCTTAAGTGAGGTCTAAACCTTCCAGCCTTAACACATTACGAAGCTTCTAGAACTTGTTTCGTAACGAATAATGCAGTTGAGGCAAATGCCCATACATAATGTATGAGCCGATACCTATTCGAGACCTTACCTTACCTCTTTGAGCTTTGTTGGTCTCTTACATCGATATAGAAGGTCCCACAATATGGGTCTGGGCTGAATAGGGAAGGCTTTTACTTTAGTTCAAAAACAGTTTTCAAAAATTATTCGAACATAATACAGGGTGTGTATTAGGGTGGAGCTAATTTTTTTTTTTTCGTAATCAATTTGGAATACCTGTAAAAAGTATCTGTTCTAACTCACAAATATGCACACAAAATTTTGTTATGAACGTAATATATTTAGAGGTGCCCCCAACCTCATTAATTTTAGAGAACTTCGCAAAAATTGGTGAAAAAGTACATTGGTCTTATTTCCGCTAAATTATATTCTGAAAGTTGCCCTGTTAGTTTAAGATAGAATTTTTGTACATTGAGACGTGTTTATCGATGTGCAGTACGCGGGGTACGCGGGGAGGTAATTTCACTACCCTCATCAAACGTTGTTTCAACGTCATTTAGTCAGTACTCGCGTGCGATTTTTATTATTTTATGGTTTGCCAGTGAAGTAACCAGTATCTCAATGGCGTACTTATAATGATGTTATGATATATTATTTATTCATTTAAAAATGAATTAAAGACAACAAAAGAGCCGACGGTCCATGACATATCCGAAATATTGGCTCAAGAAGTATGAGATATTTGGCAAAAAGCTTTGCTGCCAACAGTTAGCCGTAAGAGAGTATTATAACTAATTCCTGCCTACCACGACAAATATTTTATGACTCAAAATGAAAGGTAATGAAACCTTATCAAAGCTGTCAAACCAACACAAATTATCATCAGAAAATAAATATATTTAGAGCCTCAAAGACTCATAGATTATTCGATATTTGCAGTTGCAAATGCAAACCTATCTCAAACTGTTCTTGTGCAAAAGACAGTCGTGTTCCCAAAGAAGAAATACATTTTCTACTCGATCAATCAATGAAAAAAAAGTAAAATGATGATAGGTGGTTTAGATCTAGCTGCAACTATAAAAAATGTGAAAAAACAGAGAAGAAAACAAAAACGTTCATTTCATAACAGAGAGATAATTGATTCCGAGAAACCGTGTTGTTCTCGTCCTTATAGAAAGAGATGTTGCATTGGCAATCCAAAGTCTTAGGGTCAGTTCCAGTAATAGCGAAGCTTTTAGTCCACATCAAATTCCATTTGCACCACCAACAAAAAAGAAAAGGTTAAATTTACCATCTCGTTAGCTCTTGCGTGCGATCGCACTGGAGTTTCTGACAGAGCAGCTGCTATTATAGCTTCTTCTGTGTTAAAATATCTTTGAATGATTTCTTCAAACAGATCGATCTACGTTACGCCGTGAAAGAACTAAAGTCAGATCAGCTTTACAGAATGCAGATCGCGATAAAAACATACGTGCTATTTATGCTGTAGAAGGGACAAAACTTTGGTTAGTATTCAGAAGGAAGGTAAATTTTACAGAAAAAGAGTTACAGAAGACCATTATGTGATTTTATCGGAGCCAAGAAGTTACTACTTCGGGCATGTCACTTGTGAGTCGGAAATCGGTTCACTGCGGAAGGTATGAAAAGTATTTTAACTTACTTGAAATCCAAATTGATGGAACTACGCGAAATATCTGTTGTTGGTTGCGATGGAACTGACTTAAAGGTGGTGTGATTCGCTTGATGGAAGAAGAAATAAAAAAAACATTACAGTGGTTTGCCTGTCAGTCACCTCTGGATGAATTAACTTTGAGACACTTGCAATTTCATCTATACTAATTTTATAAAGGGGAATGATTTGATTGTTTGTTTGTATTGAATAGGCTCCGAAACTACTGGACCGATTTAAAAAAATCTTTCTTCATAAAAAAGCTTACTTTTCAGGGAGTGACATAGGCTATATTTTATCCCAGAATGCCCACGGGAACGGGAACTAGGCGGGTTAAACCGCGAGGTGCTGCTAGTGTTTAAATAAAATTGCACTTTGGTATTTTTATCGTTTCTTTAAAAAAATAAATTGTTCGAAATAAGTTACGTCACTTTTAGTAATGGCATTTCTAAGTAATTATACTGATATTTATTTAATGGTAGTCCTGAAATTCAGAAAAATACTTTTTTTGAACAATCTGACAAAGAGATAACAAAATGAAAAAAGTTGTTATATTTACCGATTTTCAATTGTGTTGGGGCACCTCAAGACATTAAAATAGATTAACAATATTTCGTACATTTGATTTTCTCATTCAAAGACAACTTTATATCGCTATGCCATCCAAAAAAAAATAAGTTTATTTTTTTTCATACACAATCACTCCACCCTAGTGTGTATGTACAAGATAAGACTACTACCGAAAATGGAGGGTTGCAATCGGACCATGAGTTTTGAAAATAATAATGACCATGGTTCGACCCTATTTACCTTTGGCTTAGTCCATGCTCTTTGTTGCATCATAATTAAATACCTAAGTTAGGTTTGGTCATGTCTATGGAGAAAAGTGGAAAAACGTATTTCACCGTACGTGGTAACACAAAGCAGGTTGTATCTTAAGCGTTCGGACGAGAACCTTCAAAACACCGACGTGTGAGACGGCGTTAATATGGAAATATTAAGAGGAAAGCTACCGCTTTGTTCTAGTACAGTTTTTTAAGTTGAAACACTAAAAATCTGTATTATACAGGATGGGGCAAATTTTTGGCCCCTACAGGGTAGCTACTGTTTCTTTTGTAGTTAGAAGGTTTTGTTCTAAGGAACCTTCTGTTTTATTTTGAAGAAGAATATAATGCCATTTTTAGTTTTTTTTGAAAAAAGTACAGTTCGCCCAAAAAATGACATTTGTCGATTCTATTTCCAACCAGGAACACATTTCCTAAAGTAACATACCAAATCAAATCGTAAGTTTTGGCAATATTAAAAAAAAACAATTTCCATACACTTTCTATGCAAAAACGAGTACTTATGTGAAAACAACAATGTCACTCATTCAATGGTTCTTAATTTAAACTCGTATGTAACTACTTTTTTAAGTTGGTAGGCTAATTTTGAAGATATCTCAGGAATAATACAGGTTATTCGTAATTTACTGACAATATGTGAAATGCAGGTTCTGTCCATCCTAACGAACACATTCGTTAAGACGACAGGTAAGTTTGATTTTCCTCACACGTACATGGTATATAGCTTAGGTATGTACCTATGCATAGGTACATGTACCCTGTAGGGCACTGAAAATAAATACCTCTCCAAATTGAAAAAACGTTAAAACTATCGTAATTTGAAGAATTAATTACGGATATAAGCGGGTTCTAGCTAAGAACCTTATTTGTGTTGTAAGAACACCGACGTTTCACCCCTTAACGAGGGATTTCATAGGGGTGAGTGCGGTTCGCGTCATTTTATGGTTCGTAGTTTTTTTGTTATAAAATAAAATATCATTTATTCAGAACATTTTACAGAGAGGATCTTAAATACATATTGAAACGAGTTAACCCGCTTACATCCATATTGAATGAAAAACATGTTTATCCAGAACACAATGAATTACTAAAGATCGATCTCCCAGTCCCACTATTAATTCAGAGTAGATCGTTTTTATTTTAGTTTTAAATAGATCAAGACGGTTGAGTTTCTAAAGAACGATGTTTTTTTATTCTTTTTTTGAATTTAGACCTGGCGTCTTCACATTTCGATCCCCAACCCACAATTATGGTCATTGAGCATGTTGGCTGTTACCCATGAGGTAACAGTAAACATGGCGCCTGATAAGCGCCTTACTGGCTGTTATCTCATTGGAGGCCTGCGTCCAGCTGTGGACCAATAAAGGTTGTTGAGGTGAGATGAAGTTCACAAACGTGTTCGTGATGATGGACAGAACCTGCAGTTCACACAGTGTCAGTGAACTACCATTATCCCTGTATAAAGATAACCTGCTAGACCTAGATTTATCACCAACTTTCTTTTAGGTGATAAAAATACCGATAAACGGACTGACCGTGTTGTTTTTATTATTATACCGATACATATAAGATTTTATGAGCCATAAAATAGAAAGGACTTGTTCCTGTACCGCCCATAAACCTTTTGAAATTACTTATGGAATGAAACTGATATCTTATTCCACGGGATAATGATATATGCGGAATGCGGAAGCCTTTTCTATTGTTTTGTAAAAGGTTGGTCTTGATAAAGATGTTCGTGAAAGAAAACGATTAGATGTTAGATTGTTTTTTTTTTTTTATTTCCTATGTACATACATACATACCTATATATACAGGGTTACAGGAAAAATCGTGCTAGATCCGTGGAGTACCCATCATTTCTGACTTATTTCACTATGAAACACCCTACCCTAAACTTAACCCTTTTTGAGATATTCAACTTTTAATATTTTTATTGAAATTTGCTGATTTTTAGGCTACAAAATTTAATTTTGTTTATTCTGTATAGTTTTACCTGATTAATTGATTATACTATACAGGGTTCCTGATTAAGTCGACCTTTAAGGAACTACAACTAGTTTCTATCAATTTGACAAGTTGACTTCATCAGTAGCTTTGTAAAAATTTGATTTCATCTTCACTTTACTGAGCATGGTATAAAGAAAGATTTTGTTTACTGGTAGTTAGTCTAAGTGTTATAGTGACACAAAGTATGTCTCGTTTTTTAACCCCAACTTACCCTATCTACTATTATCACTAACTCTTTAATATCTTAAAGCAACAAACCAGCAAAACCTATTTTGGTGAAACACTCTTTTCACGGCCTCTGCGGCCTCATTTTGCGTTTTTTCTTGTAAAAAACTTCAAAAGCGGGGACTAATTCGAGTTTTTATAGCTTTACACGAACAAATGACGTGTGACATAATTGAGATTGCAACCATTAATCGACAGGAGCCAAATCGATTTCGTTACACAATATTCGTATTGGCACCATTGGACGGCAGCATGGTGATTTATTAAAGGAATATTCAACCGTTTTTAAAAGGTTAAATGATTGCCGCCTGAAATTGGTGGGCGAGACAAATGAGAGGTCCGACCCACAAGGGTCCTATACCGATGGTGATGATGTATTCCACTCATTCTCCCGATGAAGGCCCGATTTATGGCCGTTTGAAATTGGCGGGGCGAGAGGTTAGAGTGGTACTTGATCGTTTAGAGTATTTTTGAGGGTGTAAGCGTTAAAAGACTTGACTTGAACTTCAATATCTCTTAAGGTTCTCATTACCACCTGTAACCCTAGGTATACAATGCCAATCGCTTGATGATTTTTAAAAAGTAAATACCTAAGTAAGGCTTTCGAATTTTTCTTATAAAGAATATTTTACTAGTTAAACTATTTATTTTTAAAACTAACTTATACAGAATCTTATTTCTGTGAAATAATAATTATTGAGGTTATTATTGACGACCACGACATTATATTTGACGACCTCTGTGGCGCGTTGGGCGAAGGTCCGCCTGCGACGCAGGAGGTTGCGGGTTCGATTTCCGCCTCGGGACAAATATTTGTACGATCTGCAGATATTTGTTCAGGGCGTTCTGGATGTTTTCTATGTATAATAAAAAATATCTATCTATGACTACATATTATTATTGTATTGTATTATGTATATCAGTTATCTAGTACCCATAACACAAGCTTTGCTTAGCTTTGGGGTGAATTGTCCAGCATCATTATTATTATTATTATATTATGGTTATTTTTTGTTACTAATTATATAATTGTTATTTAATAATTTTCATGTAAAATTAATTCCAATTATAGAATAACGAAATCATAATTTCAGAAATATGAAGCTTCTGTCAAATATGGCCAATCCAGTTACAATTCATAATTGGGAATCAATTGGATTCCCGCCTCAGTAACTCCATTACCGAGATTAATTTTATCTGAGTTTTACTGGCAGCAGCCGACTGGTTTTTAAATCCTTCTTCAAAAGCGTCATTATAAGTTCACAAAAAGGACTTAATGACGGAGCAAAATTAATAAGGCGACACCCTTGCCTTTTTCATTGGACAAAATTAGTCACTTATGTCTAAAAAGAAGACTAAAAAAGGTTTTTTTATACGCAGCACAAAAATCAGAGTGAGAGTAAAACCAGTTGAGAGGTCATTATCTCACTATGGCTTCATTGTTAACCAAATAATAAAAAACTAACCACAAATTAAATCTATTGTTCCAAAATTTTAAAATAATAATATTTACTGTAGAAAGGCAAGGAAAAAATAGGGCAATAACGGTTAATTTACCTACATACCAGCTTTAGTTCTCATGACTATGGTTTATCCATCCAGCATGGAGCATGTTAGTAAATAAACCACGATACAAATAACAAAAACTCACTTGCTTGGCGTCGAGTTTCAGATATAATTGTAAGCAATTTTTATTGAAGGGAGGATCTAAAATCGACAAGTAATGTAAATTACGTATAAAAGGACGCGCCAACAAAGTGAATTTTAGGTTAAGTAAGGGCGGTTTGTATACGTTTATGCCTCATTCAAAATGGACACGGTATAGTTTCAAATATTTCAGAAAATCAGAATTTGTGCTATTGGGACGTTATACATGCCTTGACAAAGACAGATCATTTGTTTTCATTTACATGAAAAACACAAAAAAATCTAGCATTTTTGCTACATTTTTGTAGAAGTAAACGAATAACAATCATGTTTTTGTGCAAAGCTAAGCTGCATAGCTAAGTCAAGCTCTAAAGAGCATAAAAAATTAAATATTAATTGGTTTCTTGCTTTATTACTTGTTGGATAGGTATTTACTGGTTCATTGTTCTCTGTGAAACCGACGACGATAAAGACGAACTTTGTGGTGCGGTGGACGAAGGTCCGCCTGTGACGCAGGAGGTCGCGGGTTCGATTCCCGCCTCGGGAAAAATGTGTGTATGATCTGCAGATATTTCTTTACTGCGTTCTGGATGTTTTCTATGCATAATAAAAAATATCTATCTATGTAGTGTATTGTATTAAGTATATCAGCTATCTAGTACCCATAACACAAGCTCTGCTTAGCTTGGGGCTAGATAATGCTGTGTGAATTGTCCTAAAAACACTCGAGATAATGCAACTAGAACTGATTACCCTGGGCTGCACAGCCATATTAGGAAAATTCAACTCAACAAAATCTTAGGTATTACCTAATTCGTCGTTATAGACGGACAAGGAACACCAGCCTTATCATCATCATCACACATATCATTGCTGATGAATTCACAGAAATGTAGATAGAAAAAAGTAACACAGCATTAGGTATCGAATAACGCAACTTACACTGGACGATCGATCTTCTACCCGTAGGGTGGTAGAGGAAATTAGCTCTTGACAAGCGGGGACATCCATACAATAACGTCCAGGATCGTATATACTAATAATATAATATATAAAACGAAAAGAGATGGCGATTTCTTATTATTAATACTAGGCCAGCCTATAAGAGCATCATAGATAAGATTTAAGGTGCGATCACTCAAATACTAACAAATAAAAACCACAGATAATAGGCTTAAGGTTTCTCAGTTGCTTTTTTAATTGTAAATATGAGATTATATAAATATAAGAATGAAAAATATTTAGTAACAATTCCGCGAAAAAAACCTTCTGCGATAAAATCTAACAAATTATATAAAATTATACATTTATACAAAATGAAAGAACATTTATCAAAGCAAGTCGTCAACTAGTTTCGTCTCTCCACGAGACATCATCAGGACACCACACCACTCGATCTTGACACTGAGAGTGCCAAACAACAACGGCAGAGTCCCACCAGAGATGTTGCCACTTCGAGCTCCACGCGCCAAGTTCACACTTGGCGCGTGGAGCTCGAAGTGAAATATTTTAATTCTTATATTTACAATGGATTTCCGCAAAGTAACGCCTGAATCTATAATTTATTTTTAATTGTACTTATATTATTGTAGTGACTGGAATGAAAACTAAACAAATTGCCAGTTTGTCATATTGTATTTACCCATAGCACAGTCACACCCACAAATGTCGACTGAAAAAACCACAGGCCCCTCTCTAAAGATGATTTAGGCAATCTAAATCATCTTTGATGATGATGATGACAAATAAAGGGAAATCTAGATAAAAAGTAAATACAGCATTAGGTATGAAATGGTGGAACAAACACTGGACGATCGATCTTCTGGCAGCAGGGGTTGGCAGAGAATTAGCCCTCGACAAAATGTCAACTGAAAAAAACCACAGGCATTGCCTAAATCATCTTTATAGGAGGAACAAGGCGATGATAATGACAATCAAGAGAAATCTAGATAGAAAAAAGTAAACACAGCATTCGGTATCAAATGGTGCAACTGACACTGGACGATCGATCTTCTGCCAGCGGGGGTTGGCAGAGGAAATTAGCCCTCGACTAGTGGTGACCTTCACACAATAACGTCCAGCCACCTAGTACAGCGTCTTGTTGTCTATAGAGTAAACGTTATAGTATTTATGTACTTACATTGCGTAAAATATTTAGCTTGAACAAATTTAGTTTAAATAATTTAGGCATTCGATGGCGATATTATGTAATTTAAATGGAATTTTGTCAATACCACCCAAGATCACACCTACACAATAACCATGTGCTTGGCGTGCAGTTAAACATTACAATGTACCTACAGTCAGGGTATGTTTGTCGATTGCTCCTTCAATTAAGTGAATTTGCTTTATCTATACTATACTGATATTATAAAGAGGATAGATTTGATTGTTTGTTTGTATTGAATAGGCTCCGAAACTAATGAACCGATTTAAAAAAATCTTTCATCATTAAACAGTTTAATTTTCTGCCGTCCGATCACTAAAAGGCCGTTAAGTGACATTTCGTCAAATTCGACTTTTGTGTACCACACTAAAAAGCAGCTTTTGCTCTATCTTCCAATCTGGTTAAAAAAATTCTATCTCTTGTCAGTGCTGAGATACAGAGACCAGCTACACCACTATCTACATCATTTTTGGGGTTTTTCAAAACTAAAATACGGTTACTTGACTTTACAACACTAAAACACGATTAAACCAGCTTAGCAAAGTATTTAAGCCTACATTTTTCCGTTTTATGCCAGCTTATAAAACGGTTACTTGTAATGACAGTAAAAATAAACCGTTAGCGGACTTTACATGTGTTTTAGTATATTTTAGTACAGCATGCCACACTTGTAATTACGATGTCTAAAAAACAGTTTTCTAACAATTCCTACACTATAAAAGCGCTAGATATACTTAGCTGGCTCGTCATTGGAAAACCAATGTAAGATTGACACATTTACAGTACTAAAAGACAGTGACCTTTTTTTAGCTGTGAAACTATTTTATTCACGTGAATAAAAGCAAAACTAAAAAACAGTATAATGACAATGCAACGCTAGGAAAAGGTTAACTGCGAAGCTTTTCGCAAGCCCCTTACTCCTGCACACTCGTCGCCACAGAACAATACAACCTAACTCGTCGCTAGGACGTCGCGCAGGCAGGACACGCATATGATTAGTGCGAATTCCTCCAGAAATTAGTTCAAAGCGAGGTTTTTATCACACTGTTAAAAAATAATAAAACAAGTTAAAACTAATTCCCTATTATTAGACTACCTCAGTGACTCAATAAACGAATAACTAGCTGAGAAACAAAGTCTCAAGTTCGATTCCCGCGACCCGGCGGCGGTAGAAATATTTGCAGAAACAGAAATATTTCTTCTGAGTGTTCTGATAGCAAAGTATTCGTACTTCCTGATCCTCGCGGCACAGGAAAAAAATCCTTGTGTGGTTATTATCATTTTCATTATTTAATTCCGCGAGGTAAAGAATATAACTATTTGGATGGATAACTGTTGTGGCCAATATAAGAACGGGCTATTGCTTTCTTTAATGATTATATTATTTGATTAACAGTGACTTGATAGCAACCGAAACCATAACTTTTCAGTTTTTTGAGCCTGGTCGCTTCATGAGCTACGATTGATTTTATCATCGGGTTAAGCTGGCCATGGAAAGGAAAGGCAAACTGTACGACTTTCAAGATTTCACCGAGTGTGTCGCTTCTGTTAACTAAGCGATATGCGATATAGCGATATGCCGCGGCAGCTATTCGGGGCCTGAGAGGACCAGAGGAAAAACTTTTGGAGCCATTGTTTTTATATCCACCCATAAAAACAATGGCTCCAAAAGTTTTTCCTCTGGTCCTCTCAGGCCCCGAATAGCTGCCGCGGCATCAAAGTGGTAGAAAACTTCATTTACCTTGGCTCTTACATCTGCAATAATGGCAGCTGCGTGCCAAAGATCAAGCGGCGCATAGCTATGGGAAGGGAGGCAATGACTCGGTTGAATGGCATCTGGAAGAACCAAAGTATCGCGTGCAAGACAAAGATGCGCTTAGTTCGTGCTCTGATCTTCTCTATATTCTTATACGGAGTAGAGACATGGACCATCTTATCTAGAGAGAGGAAAAAAATTGATGCGTTTGAGATGTGGTGCTGGAGGCGAATGTTACGGATTCCTTGGACGGCGAAACGCACCAACGTATCGATCCTTACGCAACTGAAAATGAAGGACAGGCTATCCACGATTTGTCACCGCCGTATTCTCTCCTAGTTCGGTCATATTGCAAGGCGCGGCGACAAGAACCTCGAAAAGCTGGTCATTATTGGCAACGTGGAGGGCAAGCGATCTCGCGGTAGATCTCCAACCAGATGGACAGATCAGCTCAAGGAGGTCGCAAGTTTTACAACGTGGTGAAAATGGCCACAAATCGAATAAGCTGGAGACAGGCCGTCCACTCCAGCACAATAGAGACCAGAGAGTAATCACGATCTTCAGTCATGAAGTACCGACCACAAAGAGAATGTTGATTACGTAGGTACTTTGTACAACTAATATGAGATTTTGCTTTTTTGTTTAACGTTGTTGTTGATTTGAGTGACAAGTTATACCTTGTCAACTGATTTGGGATTTGATGAGCGATCGAGAAACCGGCTGTAACGTGTGAAAGACCTGAAAGACATAATACAAGTCTGTTTCCAAAGAAATAACCACGATATGCTTGCTCTCTATAACCGAAGTACGAGTAGGTAATAGTGATTATAAAGATGTTTTGAAACCTGAATTTAAAGGTGCACCAAAAGTTATAGAGAAGCCAATAAAATTTGCAATTATCAATGCGTTAAAAGATATACCTAAGCGATATAAAAAGCATTTCTGGTATGAGATTCCTGAATGTAACTAAAAATGAAAGAGTAGATTGAATCTAGTCTGATAAAACAATTCAAGTTTTAAGACTGTTGTTAGAATGAAACATTAAAATAATAATTATTGAGACTGTTTTTATAACTGCCTGTGCCGTAATCGTAGTGCATGTTTAATTGTTATAAAACGAATAATATTATAATTGATAATAATATTGTTTCATAGATAATAATGGTTAATAAAGGTTATTGTATACTGTTGTAAACTAATCACACTCATATTTAGAATATTAAAAAGTTTGTTACCCGTTCACGCCTTGAAATTTTGCATACAGGTAATTATAATTCTGGAATCAAACATAGGCTACTTTTTATCCCATAAATCAGTTCCCGTGGTATAAATCTCCTTTTCAACATTTCCATAGGAACAACGCGTGGGAAGCCGCGGGGCACAGCTAGTTATGTATAAGTAATTAGGTAGATTTTTTGTGGTAAGATTAATAACAGATCTCTTTCATAATAAATACATCATACATTTAATTTATGATTACATTATTTTAGAATAGTTGTACTTTTCTCTTTATACATTGATTAAATAATTATGTAAACTGTAAAAAGGCAATTTCAATGAAATCGGTAAATTATATTATTTTAATTGACCCCTATTTCCTTCTATAATAAGCTTACTCATTTTAAGAAAATTTAGACTAGACTGCTTATTTGTAATTATATCAATATACTTCAGATCAGTAATTGCAGCACTAAAAAACAGCTAGCATGGATTGCTTATCCAACTACTATGTTTTTGTTTAGAAAACACTTTAATTTTAGTATCTCAAAACAACATGAAAAACAACTAAAGCCTGATAACGCCATTCTCAGAGTTGAGGTTAGTTACATTTCAATTCACTTACTACTCAAGAACACGGCTAAGTAACTTAGCCGTTATTTAGCTTTGAATATGTATGTAACTGTTACTCATTATAAAATATTATCGCAGTTACAGTTTTTTACAACTCTTAAATACGGTTGCGTTTCAGCAAGCCGTTTTTTTGCATTTTATATTGTCACATTTGAAAGCTGGTAAGCACAACTTAAACACAAAATCTTAAATTAAAAAATAAACTTTCAACTTCTGAAATAAAATAATTAGGAAAAAAATAGCTTAAATGTTGATGAACAATTTGGTTTAACAAAGAAATCTGTATGTCTTCCCAATTTCCAGGGACATCATTTCCCACGTTTTGGCTCATACCCACAAATTTGGTTTTATCACTTAACGACTTTCTAGTGATAGGACGGCAGTTTTCAGGGAGTGACATAGGTTATATTTTATCCTAGAATTCCGACGAGAACACAGAGGAGGAACGGATACTACGCGGGTGATACCGCTAGGCTTGCCTTTCTACTTACGCGCTCTTATACACGGATTGCACGTATCATCTACAAGGAAGACCAGTTGCCGATGGCAGTTGACGACTGCCGTCGCCGCAGTCGCCTACAGTTGACTGCAGACGATGCAGTTGCCTTGCAGTTTGCAATCTGCCGTCTGTGTATCGTGTAAACTGTATGAGTAAGTTCATCTTAAGGCTCATAAGCATTGATTTATTAAAAACGAAGATGAGGCACTGGTTGCTCGAAAGTGGCAACCTCAAATTGTGTAAAATTGTGTTCTCCCACATCAGTCACCGTCTGACCGGCGGCACGGGCGGTCGTGATTCGCGTGAAATATTGTTGTCTCAGTCTCACTTCGGTCCTAGATACGTCTTTCCGTCTTTGTTCTTTTTTGTATTGCACAGGACTGGAAATATAACTGTGAGCGTATGTGTTTGCGTGTAGTTGTAACACATGCCAATTTTTGAGTAAGCTCTGGGAGAACGTAACCTATCTTCCCTTTTTAAATCAATGCTCATAAGCTGTAAGATAAAATGACTCATTATCGGTAATTATAATAGGATAATGATACCTTCTAAATTGTGCAGAAATAAGGAAATTTAACGACTGCCATAAAGCTAAGCACGTTTGAAATAACATCGAGTAGTTATGTCTTGTTTGAATTAAGGACAACGTCTGTCAGGTCACTAGTTATAAATAAATAGAGCCGACCTATTGAAATTCCAACTACGAACCTCTCTTGAACAATATTAAGTTTAGTATTTTACTATAATAACAGCCGAGCTAAGAAACCATTTGTCAAATAACCATGCCCTGAATATTTGGTAAACATTATTCTCGAATACTGTTTTTAATAATAAAATACCGGGAAAATAATTACAGGACAGAATTGATATCACAAAGTCTTTTCTTGGTTTTATACTCATATAAGCTTTCGTATCTCATTTTTATCATAATTGTTTTCTGCGCAATGTCCTTAGTTTTTTTATGTAAGAACATTCTACGGAGTCATAGAAATCATAAAAAAAGATGATTGTAAAAGCCGTTCTCAAGTTATAGCGTGACTAGAAGAAATACGGGTTTATGATACCTAGTCTCGAGTGATGTTTTCAATGTATTGTAACGGACCCGGGCCTATGTGCTTGTAGGAACACCAGATTAAATTTATTAATAGCATGTACAGCTCATCTATTTGTTGAGAGCTTATATCAATGACCTTATTGAACTTTTAGACACGTACAGTTTATGGATTGATACCGTATAGAGCAGTGTGTTTTAAGTTGTGCGGCACAGTTCTTACCCATGTAAAAGGAAGGCCCCAGTCAATTAAGCTGAGCCTCAGGTAGATTAATGGCCTTTTGATTGGTTCTTAATTCGTTCGATATGCCTGTGTCTCTCGGTTTATGGACTTTACCAGAGGGCAGCCTTACATCAATATGATGTGTATGTGGATTTATATTTTTAATTATGAGGAGGCCTCCTGCTGCTACATACGCACCGCTATGTGGGCTACGCATGTGTTACATTCTACTAGAATAGACCAAATCAATTTTAGTATAGATAATGCTCTTATTGACGTAGTAAGTAAGTATTCGAACAAATATCAATCCATCTCTGTAACTCTGAGTGACTTGGCTGTGAGGAAGGCTTATTTTTCCTTAATAGTGATCTGTCTTTCGATTAAGGCTTTAAATTAACCTAGACTTTAATTGAGTAGCGTAAGCTTTACGAAACCTCTAACTTGTAGGGCAAATTAATATGAAATGTAAACAAGCTGATTGACAGGAATTTAGTATTGTTTAATACATATAACACACACAAAAATACAGTAAATATACAGAACTTAATCCTAAGATGCACAAGGAAACATTACAATAAGACTATTAAACAATTATAGGTTTTGATTGATTCCGCCACCCTGGTGCTGTAACTTAGAGCTTTGTTACGTAGCTGTGTAAGCACGAAACCAAGGTTTTAAGTTAATAGGCGACCCGTTCTGTCTCAATAACAGCGCCTCCAAGGCTATTGAAAGCTGAAGGCTTACACTAACCTTGTACCCAGAATCAATCAGAGAATAGTTATGTAAATTGCGAAACACAGTCGCTCTATGAACTCAGTAGAGTTTTACGGGGAAATGGCCTCAAAGATGGGCGGGATTTCTCTGTGGAGAGCACAATAATGAACAGTAAATAACACGATTGATTTCAGTAACAGTGAGTTCTGATTATGTTATCCAAATGGGCCTCTCGGGCTCTCAGTATGCTATATATTAGAGTCACCAACATCAATCGTATGTATACAACAATTATATATCAAACTTAGCTTTTATACTCGAAACAGGAACACACGTTCAACACAGATTTTATCTCTAATGCTAAAACTACTCTTGAAATAATGTATACAATCAAAGGAAAACACTGACGTTAGATCTCTAGACCGCGTATCAATCAACACTATTCCGAAAGCTATTACTCAGACATAACGACCTCTGCACCGTGTTAGAACCTCGAGACCTCCGTATCTCTCCACTCGATCGTGGCGTCTGTCCCGAGCTACCCCTCTCCAAGGGTAACGCAGGCACCACCCTGCGCTGGCGCCACCCCCGCTACCTCCAGGGTACACGTTATCTCCTTGCGCCTTCTCGCTTAGATCATCAACCTCTCTCCCTCTCTCATCGATTGAGAGATCTGCCACAAGATGTCGTTACACGTCGCATAGTCCATTTCACTTAAAATAATGAAAATAAAAGAAACATTAGATAAAAGTGAAATAACTTATCACCGGAAAGATAACCATAATCTCTGTCCTTTCGTGACAGTTAACTTCCAATCTCGCCAATTGTATGGCATGTCAATTTAATAATACAGATGAGATATGTATCTTAATTAGTTTATTCATTTTCGTTGTGACGTCTCCAACGAGAATGAATAATGTTACATGCCTTATATTATAAGCCTTATATAAAATCATGCCACTAAAAGTTATCATTCATTAAACCTAATTAAATGTACAATAATAATCCAACTTTCACATCAGAGCGTTGGGGTCTTTTTGAAACCCAAACACGTGTCGGTCCAATACGCAGAACTTAGCACGATGACGCAAACAATGCTTGGTGCATCTGTTTAATATTTTATGGTCACAAAGAAAGATCCTTTTCAATAGCCAAATATCCTATGAAGCTATTTTATGGATCGCAGCTGCATTGGTCTGTATGAGTCTTTTGTCTTAAAATAGACCCTATAGAATTAATTGCCTATTGCGAGAATGAAGTCTCGCTAAAAATGCTTTGTTCCTTGTAGCTTTTTGGATTTGTTATTGACGTGGGAGAAATTTATTTATTACCAACCTCCTCACGTTCGGGATTTCTGAATAAGATAAAAAAAAATAAGGGCCGCTCGGTTACCTACTTTGCCGATGGCATGTACCATCACAGTATAAGTACCTAGTCTTCGAGGTTCGGATGTTTCCTTTTTTTCTTGGTAACCTACGGTCGTATTGTGTTACACTGACAAAGTATTGTGTTAAAAATACCTAAATGTGTTATTGACAGTTTTTAATAAGAACCTACCAATGGGTTTTTAATGAGAACTGTAAAAAAACAATTCCGTTGTACAAATAACTTGACCTTCGTTAGACCACACACTTAGGCCACATTGTCCCTTACCAACGTAATAGACGATGTGGCCAAAGACGAATCTTCAAAAAAGGTGAATAGGTGTCTAAACCGGAAGACACTTCACCTTCAATGTAGTTATAGTTATCAGGAAAAACAGAGACTTAGACACGTAGAGGCAAACTGCTTAGTGCTAACTCGATGGTGTTTACAGAAATTGTACCTTCATGACGAATACTGTTAATCATCATCAGCCTATCCACTGCTGGACATAGGCCTACCCTAAAGAGCGCCATAGCCTTCAGGTTGACGCATCCAGCATCTGCCTGCAGTCTTTCGCAAATCGTCATCCCACCTGGCCGGAGGGCGTCCTACACTTATACTGTTAATCATCATCATCATCATCAGCCTATATTAGTCCACTGCTGGACATAGGCCTCCCCTAATGAGCGCCATAGCGCCCTGTCATATGTTAATATTAGTATTTATTTCGTTGTGATCTTCAAAGGGCCCACACTTTAAAGATACGTATTTTCTCATTTCCAAAAATCACAAATTAAGGAGGGATTCGTGAAAATTGTCGGCAAACGTTTACAATGCGGGTGTTCCCCAACCGCCAAAGAGAGGTTAAGCGAATTAGAATATGCAAATACTTTAATGAAATTATTTTATTTATCCTAATTTTAAATTCATGGGAAATGGTTTGTTTATTAAAACAAAATACTAATTATATATGGCTCTATTGTCAACACGACCACGGATAGGGTAAATAGAGGCACATAATAAATAATAATAGTACTACGTACGTCAATATTCTCCGTTGTAGTCTGTGCCGAATTGGAGATTCACAGAACTGTGACGTCACTAATAAATAAGTAAATGTGAATCGGCTTTACACACGGACTGCAAGTTATAGGTAATTGATATTTCTTGAAGATATTGTGTTTGGATGACAATAACCAATGTTAGTTATCGCTACCTTCTAGATGCTTTACTAGAAATAAGATGAAAAGCCTGAGTTTATGGTAGACATTGAGAACTAATAAGATTTAAAAAAACTTTCAAAGATAAACACGTACGCCATTAATAATTTTCGCGTACAGACGAGTGTTTCGCTATCATTCATTGCAAAACACTCGTCTGTACAAATTCACCCTTATGCACGCAGAATTACCGTGACAAATCAACGACCCATACTTCAAAGTGCGAATCGACTTTTAATTAGAGTTCAAACATTTATCTTGTAAATTGCCACCATTAGCGATTTAAATTGGCCGTTTGTTAGCTCCTATTGAATAGTTACTTTATAAGCACGGAAGTTGGACAGGCGATGTTAAGTTCGGTGCTCAGTGGTAACTAAATAAATTTTAGTTAATTCGTCTTAATTACTATTGATTAATTAAGCTAGTAAGTATGATTATTGTATGTAGCTACTCATTTAAGAGAACATTGTTATTATGAGTAAATCAATTTGTAAAACTGAAACGGGCCTAGCCAACCGGTATTCGCTAGAAGCGATTCGAAAAGAATAGAAAGATTCGCAGATAAAATTTTTATTTGTAGGTATATTCGTATGTCAAACCCACTATCGCTTTCGATATCGATTATTACATTATTTAGGCCGTCTGAACTTGAATTCCTAACCTTAATTTTATTAACTACTTTATCAACTTTTCTGAATCTCTTTTCCACTCTAATCTAGGATGTTTAAACTGTATCTGAAGCAACAATATTGAACTTACTATGGAATTATTACTACTAACGACTTATTAACCAAACATTTTATTCCTACTCATGGGATGCTGGACATAGGCCTCGCCTAATGCACCACATTTGCCGAGCCCAGGTCTCCACTCAAGGACTCGTTTACCCCAGTGGTTGTCGGGTCTTCGCTAGATATGGCCGGACCACTACCACTTCAGTTTGCTAATTCTTTGAGCTATGTCGATAACTTTGGTCCTCTGTCGGATGTATTCGTTAAGAATTCTATCCTTCTGAGAGACTCCGAGCATAGCTCTTTCCATAGCTTGCTGAGCGACTTTAAACTGGTGGACCAGCCCTTTCGTGAGTGCCCACGTCTCAGCTCCGTAGGTCATGACGAGTAGAACTATTACCTACTTTACAAAACAGATTTCATGAAGAGTTAATGTGCAGTGAGGACGTGTGATGTTAGGTTAGAAATTTGGCATATATGAACCTATAGTTTTAAATTTGATAAGTATCGTAATAAGCTAAGTTTTACTTCCGGTAAAACACAACGGCAGAACCTTAGTACAGAAAAAGAAAGAACCTCAGAAATTAAACGTAACGATATACAACTTAGATTTTTCGTCACTCATACTCGGAAAGTAGATCGGAAGTTGCCTGGACAGCGCTATGAAAGTAATATTTGTCGTCCTTGGGGACGAAGACGCCAAATCCCGTCTCGGCACTTAATAAGTTACTTTCATCTTGACAAACCAAACGGCCCCCGTTTTCACTTAAATGTTTTTAAGGTTGAGGTTGTTATTTGCCTTTATACCTATTATAATAGTAATGCCTCTGGTATTAAGTCTCTCAATGTCATGGACAAAACATCGCGTGCAAACAAATGCAAACCAAATTGAAAACATACCAGACTAGCAGTTAAACGGTATTACGTTACCTACCTATGTACTATAACGTGTACTTTAGTATTTTAATATACCATAAACTGTGTGCTGTGTCACCACAAGTTAACATTTAGTCTCTGTGGCTTCAAAAAGCTTTTACCGAAGCTCAAAGTGGTAAGTTGGTTGTTATCAATAGACCTTTCTTTGACCACTATCTCACCTGATGTAAAGTTAGGATGTCGCTGACGAAGTTAAACGACCGACGGTCTAGAAAACGTGGTAACCGATAAAACACAAAAACTTAAGTTGGTTTTTATCAATAGACCTTTCTTTGACCACTATCTCATCTGATGTAAAGTTAGGATGTCGCTGACGACGGTCTAGAAAACGTGGTAACTGATAAAACACAAAAACTTAAGTTGTTTTTTATCAATAGACCTTTCTTTGACCACTACACTATCTCACCTGATGTAAAGTTAGGATGTCGCTGACGATGTTAAACGACGGTCTAGAAAACGTGGTAATCTGATAAAATACAAAAACTTAACCTTCTCAAAGGACCGTTAACCACTGGGGTAAACATATATTTTGCTGCTGCCCGACCCCCCGGTGGATACGAGATAAGTCATCTCTTATGACACCCGCAGGAAGAGTTCGGGTGGTGCAAATTCTAAGCCAGCACCACGCAGCTATAGTTGTCTTGTATGTGGTTTGTTAATTAAACTGGAACTAAATTTTCAATACTTAGGTATCTCTGAAGTAGGCCTTCATTTCTGTGTAGTACTCATTATCTGTGTAGTAGGCTAGTATTCGGCGAAGTCGATTATAATTAAACAGATTTGAAACCAGAGCAGTGGTTAAACCAAAACCACAGTGGCTGTTAACTAGTGGACTAATTAAACGAGTTTTGGAGAAACTATGTATTATTCATACCTGGGGTTGATAATATCGTTGTTACGTCACTCAATATGACAGTAAATTAAATTATAATAATTAATTTTGTTTTACAAAACTATAAACCGACTTAAATTTTTATACTTTTTTCATGGATTTTCATGGATTCCAGTGTCAAAACTAAACCAAATTAAATGGGAAAACACGGGAAGCAAAAAAATCATGAACATCGACCACCCAGTCAAAAGTTCTGAGGTAACAAACATAAAAAAGAAAGAAAAATACAGTCGAATTGAGAACCTAATCCTTTTGTTGAAGTCGGTTAATAATTATGATCCCTCAACCGCATATATTGGTCCACCGCTGGACACAGGCCTCCCCCTGATAAGTGCCTTATTGTCGTTTATCTTATATAGATATCCCTTAGTTAAGTAGTAGCTTACGACACCCACGGGAAGAGTTGGGGTGGTGCAAATTCGAAGCCGTGCATAATACCGGTACCTTTTTCAATTTGGTAGATACCGGTATTTTTTAAATTAAATATTAGGTTGGGTTCAAATTAATGAAATCAACATAAGAAGTTCCGTAGACTGTTCCTTGGGGTCTCTCTTATATTTTTTTTAACCAGTAAAAATAATAGGAAACTTCTCACGTGAGGCGTTGGGAATACTTTTCGTGAGACGTTGGGTATAACTCAAGAAGACTAGACTATAGTATACACAAAAATTCTGAGCCCATATGTCACCGCCACCTATTTTATCATTATTTCAAGTTTTCCAGATCCAAATAATAAGGATGGCATCAGTTTTAGTCCGGTTGTGTCTAGTCAATTATTATTATTTTATATTTAATTTGATTGACATGTAATAATGGTATTAAGGCGCATACCCGAGCCAATATGACAGCGATACCTATTTTATCATTTTTTTACGTTTATCATAGGAATTTTTAAAAGTCCTACGTCCAGTTTGTGGTATCTATTGTAAGCTATTTTTAATACCTCTTTAATAATTTTATCTCATATAGTTTAGGAGGAAATGCGAAAATAGAGTTTGGTGGCCAAAAAGCGCAACTTCGTATCTCTGCCTAAGCCTTACAAAATGAAACTATAACAGAGGCATTAATAAAAAACTTAAAGATACCACAAACTGAACGCAGGATTTTTAAAACTTGCTGCGTTTAACGTGGTTTAACGTAATAATAAGGTAAAATAGTTGGGGGCGCCACTTTCACTGGTGTATGGGCCTTAAGAATAAAATCATCTGTATCTGTATCCTGTCAAATTCGTTTAGTCTACATCTGAATAGACACCATTATCACACAGCATCCGAAAATACGGATTTTTCAAAGCTTTGATGAAAATAAGTAAATACTGGTACCATAAAGTGTAAAGCCTATTTCGACACGTTCACATTATATTTGCCTAGCTTACTACTCCATGTTCCAGGCGCTACCTCTGACTAGATATTTACTGTTTCTGTTTCCCCTCTGTTACACATTTGGGAAAAGTGTGAAAAATTGGCCCACAAAGCGTAACAATGAGCTATCGCAAATAAGACCCACAACTATTATAATCTACAGGGTGTGCCAAGACATACAACACAGCTATTTTACCAGAAAACCCCAGGTCCTTAGGTGACTGTGTGTATTTATCAAGGCGTCGTCGCTTTGCTTACTTGCTAGTGGTTTCTTTTTCACTGGTCTTCCGCTGGTGGACAAAAAATGAGGTGAATCAGAGTCAATTGCACCTTATTTCTGATATTTTGATAGTAATTACTATTTATCAAGATGTTTATATATTAAAAAGTTCACTTGTCTTAGTGCTTATTTTGTAAGTCTAAAGAAATAAACGATTTGACTCTGACTCTGACTCGTCATCCTATTGGATTATGAAATGTAAGAATACAGAGTGCACCTAAGCTGTTGTTATGCACACTTGTACACTATATTGTGTTAGACGTAATTTAATTTTAGTTGTAAGTATGTCATGTTAATTTATCCATGTCACACAAATAAAGATATGGTATATTTCTATATTACGTCCCGCGCACGTGGACTGGTCGTTGTAGCAGGTTGTCGAAATTCGGCTAGATCATCATCATGATGATGTGTGTCATTAAGTGTTGTTTTTATTTATGGTCATCAACATCAACCTATACAAGTCCACTGCTAGACATAGGCTTCCCTTACCGAGCGCCATAGCGTCCTGTCTTCAGCTTAGGTACCGCATCCAGCATCTACCTGCAGTCTTTCGCAAACCGTCATCCCACCTTTACTTTACTATAAGGTTAAGAAAGGCACTAGTGCGGTTCATGGGTAGACACGATTTTATGATAAACATTCATGGTCGCAGTATTGCTTTCTGAAAAAGTATATTTAGATAAAGTTTTGCAAAAAGCATTTTACATATTATTCGTTTGAACAATTCGAGCATTCCAGCGTTTCAAAAGTATCAAATCACCCTGTACAACAAAAGAAATCTCTCTAAATAACTCACATTTATTTTGGTCTTTACAAAGAGGCGCCGAATTGATAAAAAGATTCTCTTTTCTATTGTCGTTTCTATCTACGAGTATTCCCTCTTTTTGTGCGCAATGTTGCGTAGTCGTGGATGGTAATGATACCAGGTCATAATAATACAATATCAGGTAAAGCACCTGCTGTGTTGTGCTGGCTTAGAATTAGCACCACCCCATCTCTTCCCGTGGGTGACGTAAGAGGTGACTAAGGGTTATCCCCGGTTGCGGGCAGCAGCGCCCCCTGCGGAACAATTCTACCACCAATAAGGCGATAAGGTGCTTTCAGGAGGAAGCCTGCATCCAGCAGTGGACCAATACAGGCTGTTGAGGTGCTAGGGTTCTCTTTGAAATTACAAAATATTCGGACATAAACAGCTGTACCTTTTGATTGCGTTGACTTAGAAGTCTTATTTATGTCGAGGCTCCAAAAGGTAACGGAGAGTGTTACAATTAATTTCAACTCGATATCTCCACGCGTTCCTGAGAAAAAGATGTTGGCAAACAAACAGACGTACAACAAAGTCATCCTTTTAGGGTTCCTTTTTTCTTTATAAGGCACGGAATCAATAAAAAACATCAAATGTAACATTTGGTTGGTTTTGTCAACTCGTTGATTTAACGGCTACACGAGCGTAAATTCCGCGGTTACATCGCTATAACATCACAGATTACAGGAATGGGATGCGCGTTGCGTTCGGTATTACCAGATAATCAGACTGTAAAGCTTCGTACACACTGGGGTTTACCAGGCTTAAATCTGTCCGTTTGTTCTCACAGGTTCGATTGATTAGTTTATCGTAAATTCAGAAAAGTTAAAATGTAAAAAAAAAAAATACTACACCTACTACCAAACGTTGCTTGTGCCTTATTTTTAACCGGCTTCAAAAAAAGGAGGAGATTCTCAATTCGTTTCACCTTAAACCTTTGCCAATCTATTATAAGCAGATACCGAACCTAAACGCAAAGACCAAACTCCTAGGGACCAAAATTATTTTGAAATTCCAGACTTTCGATATTCTCTCCAAAACTTGCAAGGATAGACTCCAACGGGTTGGAACTAATACGATCCTAATCCAGCTTAGTTATCCAGTAAGCTACGAAAGCGTAGACTGTCCGTCTATGCTTTCGCAGCTTTCTTGTTGTTGCTCGGATCTTAGTTAGGCAAAAGTTTATCTAGAAAAATATTCTATTCCATTGTACAACATGTGGCAAAATAAGAATAAGAATATCTTTATTTTTTAAGATACAAAAGGAGATCAGTCAAAGTTGCCCCCGAACCAGCTCGTGTGATAGCTTGTTCATAGTTATTTTTTTTTTAAATAACTGGTCAATTACTACAATGGATCGGATACTTCTGAATCTTGAAAACATTTACTAAATGTATTTTACATGATTCCTCGCCATAATCTTCGGTTCCACAGATTATCTGTCAATGATATTATAATACTGACTGAAAACCTCATTGATCTGTCTCACGGACATGCTATGCAGTCTTACGTCACATGACATCAAATGACATGTCAATACATCGTCGCTGTTCGACTGTATTTTTTTATGTTTTTTACTCAGAACTATTTACTGGGTGGTCCGATTGTCATGATTCTTTTTTTTATGAAAGCTGGTGCTTTTCGTGTGGTCTCATTTTAATTTTATTCAGTTCTGATAATGGGATTTATGACAACTCATGAAAAAACTATAAAAAATTAAGTCCGTTTATAGTTTTTTCAAACGAAATTGATTATAATATAGTAGACACCTTTGAGAAAAAAGTCGCCACATTCTTGATTTTAAAAATATCAATAGAAAGTAATAATCATCACCATCTTTCGTCAAATCACTGGAGTATACTAGTTAATAGTGCGTAGTATATTTTCTAGGTAAACAAGGCTTTATAAATTCTAAGGTAACCAGTTTTGTCTGTTATAAAATGCCTGGATGAAATATTATCCAGAGACAGTAAAATTGTAACAATCCTAAGTAAAATCACTGGAGTATAATTATCTAGAAGACGTGGAAATGGCCTTAGTTTTAGCACGAGGCCACTAACGACTCTTCTGAATGTCTTATTGACGAGCCAAGTTACCAGCCTCGATTTGCAAACCAGTTTGCTATTTGGAGAAATTAGCATGGCTATTTGCGGGAACGCTTTATTTGTAAATATTCAATAACAGCTTGTTTTCGTACACTGCAATCTACAACAATCTTTTGTTGTAACGACCACGTCAGTCAGTTCTTTCAAAACAATCAAAGTTAAGTGTTTTGTTCTTGAGGCAGTGTGGAATGGAACTATGATAGGTTCTATTTTCAGATTGAAATAAAACAAAACACAACGTAAAACAGATTAATGCAAGAATACATTCAAAAAGATGCCTGATGTATGTCAATTTTTATCACAAGCCTGGTCCTAACAAACGAATAGAATCCAATCCCAGTGGCAATGTAGCAAGGCCCTTATCGTACCTAATCGTTGTCGATAACATTACTGTGAGCGAGCCGATAGATTGAGAGCCTTCGGCATTGATTGCGTCCATTTGTAATGATGACCGCGCGAATATTGCGTTTGATGCATAAAGGGATTCATTTGAATTTACCTCGTAGCTAGGGTAGAAATTAGCTTATCTAGTAAACTATCTGTAGCCAGACCAGCTTTTGTAAATATTTTATTTAAATGACTTGTATATTTCAAATTAGATTTAAATATTAGAATTACAAGTTTCTGACTGCGATTTGCCTTGTGTTGTTTTCGAGATAAAAAGCATACATACAATAGAGCTATCCATTTAATATTTTGCATCACACTTATATTATAAATGGGAAAGTTTAGATGTATGTTTGTTGCCTCTTCTTTTGCATACGTCTATGCAAAATTTTATTCTAATTTGTGCTTCACCAGCTCTAAATCTGGGATCAAAAAAACATTTTCTACTATAACTCAGTTTCCATAGGTTAGAAATTACCTTTCAACGTTTCCATAGAAACAATAGTATAAACCCCATCCAGGGGAACAATTATGGCAATGAGTCAGTGAGTCAGTGAGTGGGGTTATCTAGCTAGAAGTATAACTAGCTTTTTATAAGTGCGCGAGCTGCATAGTTTAATATTAGTGTTCCTTTCCTACACGATTTGGTTGGTTCAAACGCTAATACTTTCGAGAGTTATTAGGTTACCCTAAGAACTTTAAATAACTCTACTCTAAATACTGAAAAGCTCTTTCAGTGAAGTTGTAGCTGGTACCTAACTAGTCTATAGTAATAATTTGTTTAATTTTTAACCGGCTTTAAATTTAAAAAAGGAGGAGGTTCTCAATTCGACTGTATTTTTTTTATGTTTGTTACCTCGGAACTTTTGACTGGGTGGTCCGATTTGCATGATTTTTTTTTATATGAAAGCTGGTGCTTTTTATGTGGTCCTATTTTAATTTTGTTCAGTTTTGACAATGGGATCCATGAAAATTCATGAATAAACTATAAAAATTTAAGTCGGTTTATAGTTTTTTAAAACAAAATTAATTATAATTTAGTCCAGTTTGACTATGGGATCTATGAAAAAACTATATAATTAAAGTCTGTCTATAGTTTTTTTTAAAACAACATCAATTATTTGTTGTGTTTATATTCTCGCGTTAAGAAAAATGTTTGTAAAATCTACAGATTCAGCGTGATGTTTTCTATAAACAAAAAAGCATGTCTATAAAAAAATCTATAAAAAAATAGATGTATTAACTATATCTACCATCTAGTTACTATAACACAAGCTCTTCTTAGCTGGCTAAATTATGCTGTATGAATTGTGCAGCAGTTTTTATGTACTCGTATAAGTATTCTTATTTATAATATTGTATTACTAGCTGCGCCCCGCGGCTTCGCACGCGTTGTTCCTATGGAAACGTTTAAAGGGGATTTTTATCCCACGGGAACAGATTTACGGGATAAAAAGTAGCCTATGTTTTATTCCAGTATTATAATTACCTGTATGCAAAATTTCAGCCAGATCCGTTTAGTAGTTTTGACGTGAAGAGGTAACAAACATCCATCCATACATCCATACAAATTTTCGCACTTATAATATTAGTGTGATGTCGGATTTAAATTATCCAGTACGTTAAACAGTAAAAGATGAATTAACATTTACAAATTATATTTACAACGTGTGTTCGCTTCAATTCACATAATTGAAGTCGAAATAAATGAAGATAATTAACTGAGTTCATTAAAACCCAGATAAATTAAATTGGTTGCATGCTGTGGTAAGTCTTCTCGTCATCTGTATTACGAGCAGCTCGTGCTTACTGATTACATTTATAAAATTAATGTTTTATTTAAAATACTTAAATTTTATACAGGGTAGTTCGCCGCGTGGTGCCAGCGGCATAGAATTTGCACCACCCCAATTCTTCCCGTGGGTGTCGTAAGAGGCGACTAAGGGATATATTCTGGGGGGCGGGCAGCAGCGCCCCCGCAGAACAAATCTTCCACCAAACTGCGATCCCCAACCCGCATGCCCAGCGTGGGGATTTTGGGCATTACCCCCCATAAGTTAAACGCCAATAAGGCGTTTAACAGGGGGAGGCCTGCGTCCAGCAGTGGACCGATACAGGCTGTGGATGTGGATGTGGATACAGGGTAGACCAAACAGTGACGTCATAAAAAATTAATGCCTCACCTCTAGGGGTGGTACCAAAAAATACAGGGTAAACTCGAAAACTACAAAAAATCGGGAACCATACATGGGGTATGAAATCCCCGATTTTTCAAAGTTACGATTTTGTTACGTGTTGTTTGACAATTTCAAATAAACATCATAAAATTTGTCGAATATTTCTTTGTAATTTAAATCTTTGTAAGACCCTAAGCTCTCATATTATCTCAAAAACATACACAATACAGCTAGGTATTTAATACGCCATTATTTGCTGAAATCGGTCTTTTAAGTACTGAGGTGAAATCGATATGCCTTACGTGCGACCGATATTTTTTTAAGACACTGTGAATTTGTATTGTATCAAAGTTGGAGGTGGTTTGATTGTTTGTATTAAATAGTTTCCGAAACTACTGGACCGATTTAAAAATTCTTTCATCATTAAAAAGCTTACTTTCTGGGAGTAAAAAAGGCAAAATTTTATCCATGAATTCAAACGGGAACGGGAATTACGCGGGTGAAACCGCGAAGCGCTGCTAGTGTTTATTAATTTGCCGTGAGGTATTCATTTTTTTTTATGACGCCTTTGTTTGTCCACCCTGTAAAACAACCAAAATAATCGTTTTTCGGAAGTTCTAATTCCAAAAGGTTTTTATCGAGTAAATTGAGCCATGCTCCATCTTAGGCTATATCTTCGCATTTGTATAGTGAGTTGGTAACCAAACGCTTGACCAACATCAATAATATAAAAACCATACTGCGGCAATAGCGTGATCGCAAGTCAAACATAAGAAATCACTCATACTGATACTGAGTGCAGTGTATGAACTCAAACGGTGGTTTCATGTGTACTAAGACGGGCGACTAGCATCGCGACTGGCTTGAGCGAGTAAGCACGTGCAATTATATAATGTTAAAGCCTTGGAAGAGCACTGAGTAAAAATCGTATAAATAACAAAAAATTGCAAATTTAATTTACAGCAACAATCAGATTTATTCACCATTCAACATTTTGCAGGTTTATCACGTGCAAACAGACATGCGAACAGTTAAATAAAGCTATTACCGGGCAAAGTTTTTGTTGAAATTCATACAATTTTGGATCCAACCGAGCTAGACTATCGGGTGGTCGCAATTACTTACAATTTGTGAGCTTTTACAGAGCTTGATGAATGATGGCCATTGTCTACAGGGGGTCAGATTTCACAGAATTTGTAATTTATAAAAGTATAAGCAGTATCTTTTGTTTGGAGGATAATTGAAAACCTTTGTGCTGTTTTTAAAACAAAAACAAGCATTTAACAAAAGAAAACCTTTCTTATCAATCGCAAATTTTATTTTCAACCAAGTTATTGTACCAAGCTGAAATTATCTGGGACTTTGTACGAACTATGTAAAGCACCGTTAGCTCCACCTACAGGGGAAACATTGAAGCTTATCCAATCCTGTTCAAAGGCTAAAGTTACGTTTAGTTTTTTGACGAGAGGTGTCGCGTTGCTCAATTCTAAGTTTTTTGTTCTTATATTGCGTAAGCCCTCATATCACACTGAGGGTAATTTCTAAGAAATGAAATTAAACACAACTCTCGTTGAATATTGTACCTATTTAAAAAAATGGTAGGTAGTCATTTCGAAAACTTACTAAATAAATAAAGGATATGAAAACAATGCATTTAATGCATTATAGACATGTTTCATTGTAACAATTAGGTAATGCCTATGACCTACACAATGGATATCTAAATATAAATATGTATATAAATATATTTATTTTTCAAAACGTTTGAGTTCGGTTCCCGAGCTGGGTACAAGTTTTTTTAAATGTATTAATGCAGTTTTTCTTGTTACTTAAATCGATGACATGGTTCCTAAGAAGATATCTTCGTAAGTCTTATAGTTTCAGACTTTCCGATACTCACCGATCTAAATGTGCCACCCTGTATAAACACATACAGCATTTATGTGTTTATGTGTATGTGATATTTTGAAATATCTACGCAATTCTTAGAAAATATGAATGAACCAACTATGATGTAGTAAATAAGGATTTTGGAAATATAAATTCCATGAAGGAGAAAATAATACCCTTGTTACAAACGTTACATTTAGTTTAGGCTGAATATTCTCCTGGGATGTCTTCCCGGCTCGTAAAGCATGGTAGCACTATGGCTTACTGCCAGATTTCAGTAATATATTGTATCCTTTCGCTACAAAGTGATATTTATCCAAAGTTTATGGGCCCCGTAAAGTTGAGACAAAGCTGGCGAAATGGTTTCTTATCGGATCGGGAATTTGAATCGTCACGGTTGCCAATAGATAACATACCTACTAATATTTAAAAAAAAAATATCATGTACCTATGATTTTGGCGGAGATGGCGGGATTAACATGAGTATTTACAAAGTATAGGCCATAGGTCCTACTTACAGAAAACCAAAAGTAATAAAAAGAGGGGAGAAAAGCATTTGCCCTGCAGTGAGACAATCCACGCTTCTAATAATATTTTTTTTGCAACTCTCTGATACCTACCTTATTTGCTGTTTTTGTGGGTGCTAACATTTTTTTATTAGGTAATAATTGTAGTCCATACCATATTCACAAAGAGAGTTACAATTTAAAAGTCTCGTATTTGGAATTTGTAACAATTGACCTATATGCAGACCAGTTATTTGTCTACAAATGTTCAAGTTTCATTACAAAGTTTTTGATAAGTCACACGTGTTACACTTGAATCACAAACACGTTGTGTGTCGGTAATCAAATCCGATCGCGACATAGATCTCGGGATACGTCTCGCATATGTAATTTATCAAATCTAGAAACACAAACGAACCTCAGCTATTCCAAATACAGAATTTATGAATTTTGGGGTGTTTTCCCGCTTTTCAGGGAAAAATTCAGTTCTCCTTTTTTGACTATCGATCACTGTACCAGTGTCGTTCTCGTATCTGGACATAGCAATAACGGAATGCAGGTATAATATTTCAATTTACAAAGGTAACGGAAAATTCTAGCTGTTACATTTCAAAAGACGTTTTCCACACAGTTGTCAAAACTGCAAGCAGGGTACATAAAGACATCTGAGAGAAGAGAAGACCTATTACAAGAAATCTACTGGGAAAATCCTAGCTATCAAACGATAAGAAAGGGAAGTTCCCACTCTGCAATATGATCACGAAGAAAATTCCATTAAACTTTAGAATTTTTCAATTTGTTGTACAAACCGCGGTCTCTCCTGGACCTCCCCAAGGCTCGGGTGTACCCTCAAGGCTTCAAGTAAACAGTCTGTGCACGACGTCGCTCGATTCAATCTGACGAGGATCCGTCTCGAATGTTCGATGAGGCATTCTTGAATATTCTCGATTGTTCGTTCCCAAGCGAGTGGTTTGCAATTAGAGAGCTTGCGCATAGCGGGGACTCATTGTAATGGATTGGAACGTAAAGGGCATTCCAAAATTCAAATGTGGAAAACCACTAGTGTATTTTCTATTTCATTAGAGAATAGATTTTAGAGTTTCTAGATATTCATTCGGTGTGTTACAAAATTGTGAATAGCGTTTGGGGCGTTCGATTCGCAGTGCGGTGAGCCGACATCTTCAACTACAATTTGAATATGGACATAGACAGATCGAAATCATTTGTCTATATCAACATGTGTGTTTTCGACCTTCGGATATAATACAGGTTTTTCTTAATATGTACATGGGACACGAAGGGCAAGCTCAAAAAAGAAATTTTTAATATGCAATGTTTATAGACTGCCGATCGGTGTCATAAATAAATATACAGGGTGTTAATTTTTGTATTTTAGTGGGTTCCAGTACCCGATAAAGCAACCTAAAGCTATATAGTTATATAAATAATTTTTTTTTTTTCAGGAAAGTTCAATATTCCTTGTACTTGCCCTCCATGTTGTATGGATTTGGGACACCCTGTAGATTTTTTATTGGACACATCATCGCCTGTAGCACAACTAAGGGATATCCACAGGGGTCGGCCAGCAGCACCCCCAGTAGAACAATTATACCACCAAACTGCGATCCCCAACCCGCATGCCTAGAGTGGGAATTATGAGCATTACCCTCCATAAGATAAACGCCAGTAAGGCGCTTATCAGGGGGAGGCCTGCGTCCAGCAGTGGACCAATACAGGCTGTTGAAGTTGAGGTTGAGGTACTATTGCTGTAACAAAAAGTGAACAATTAAAAAAAGTTCAATGTGAAATGACAACTTTCGATTAACAAGTGTGTTCCCAACTTTATAGCCTGCGTGCTTTGAGACTTAAGATACTTCTCCGGTTATTTCCCAGATAGTAGACTCCTTGCAGTGTCAACAATAGCTGGCAACTCGTAATGGTGATTGTGCCGAGTTTTGGCGCGTCTTGGGAGTAGAATGTTGGCCAGTAATAAAAGGACTTTCATTATTTCTGCCTGAACTTTTATTAGTTTCACGTGCCAGTTGGGTATATAGCTGAGTTCAACTATTTTGTGAATCTCAGACTTTGGAATCTTCGGATATAATGAGGAAAAGCTCGTGTTGTTAAAATGCGTCGAGGGAGCCAAAGGATTCAATTTAAGAATTCCAAATATTTTTTTTAATAATTTATTTAATCCTTTGGCTGTTAGGCTCGTAATATGAAAGCTTCCCCAAACATTACTTATGCAGTCATTACGTGAGTTCTACTTAGAATCTCTGCTTAAGTAAATCTTTATTATAGAACGTAACTCTCACGCTACTTAGCTAGTTGCACTAAAAATTCTACTGGAGTGAGTAGGGTTTTGTCTACACATTTATTTAAGCGAAAAACGTTCCTTTATCTTACCAACCTATTTTTACTATTTATTAACCAATGTATTTTTGTTAATTTGGTGGTTTTTGTGAAAAAAACGCAACGATTTCAAACAGTGGCACTTTATTAAAAAAAAAAGGTTTGGTGAAATCTTTTCTAAGCATTACTCAAGCGTGGTGCAGTCGAAAACTTTAGCAAAAAATACCAACTATGACCGGGTGGACATAGAAACCTCGCCGCCACCCTCCAAGGTTCCAGAACCTTACTATAGCCTTACTATGTGACTTTTCAGCCTGGAGAATTTGATACTGCTGGCAGTATACAGCCTAGGCTAGTTCGGGATCCTACGGATTCAATATCTACTGAAACTTTGCAATTGTGTCTAATAAACTATTTTTATGTTTATGTTTTATGTTTTAAGTATCAAATTCTCCAGGCTGAAAAGACACAGCATCCCCGACCTGGCGACTAGATAGGTACTCAGACAAAGATCGAGAGTTGACTCACTGGACTACACTCTCTCTAAATGCCACAGAACAGATAGAATCGGACAGCAGACTGGATTATTGATTTGGAGATCACATAAATAAATAATGCTGGACAATTCACACAGCATTATCTAGCCCCAAGCGAAGCAGTAGCATAAATAAGGGGGAAAAAATAAGGATACGTAGATAGACAATTAATTATGATACGTAGATAGGCCAAACCAAACAATTGATCGAATTTTTATTAATTCTAGCAAGTATGTCTATTCGAAAAAAACAGGTAATTCACGTGACCGTGAACACTAATCAGAACGTGTTACGTCACTTCTTTCAAAAATAATTTTTGTGGTGCAAATAAAAGTAAACTAAAGTAAAGTAAAACCGACACCGGGTAACGTGCGGATAAAAGATTTGCAAGTTACCGCTCGTTGGTGTACTTACAATCTCTATACAAGCCATTGATTTATTCAAAAGGGAAGATAGGTTACGTTCTCCCAGCGCATACTCAAAAATTGGCATGTGTTACAATTACACGCAAACACATACGCTCTCAGTTATATTTCCAGTCTTGTGCAATACAAAGAACAACAAAGACGTAAAGACGTATCTAAGACCGAAGTAAGACCGAGACAACAATATTTCACGCGAATTACGACCGCCCGTGCCGCCGGTCCGACGGTGACTGAGGCAGAAGCACACAATTTTACACAATATAATGGTTGCCACTTTCAAGAAACCAGTACCTCATCTTCCCATTTTAATAAATCAATGATACAAGCAGTTGTAATAGGAGAAATGTTTTCATAAATGCTCTAGGTATACTAAGATATAAGTAGTACCTACAACTGGCTTTCTAAAATAGAAAATTGGAGAAATCCCAATGGAAACCACGCCAAGTCGTTGGTCCTGCAACCTAAGTCGTCGGATTATGAGATTGAGGAAATAGAGGGTGCTGCTGTGTTTGGGCACACACTTGTGCACTATTAATATACAGGCGGATAAAATATCCGCACGTTACCGGTCGTTGGTGTACTTATAATCTCTCTATACAAACAGTTGTAATGTGAATTAATAAGAATTTTAAAATTGAAATTGTTTTCTCAAAATGCAAATAAACAACTTGATAAATAGTATATAAAAATAGTATAATGTTATGTAATACTTAACTTATGTACTAACTACCTATATTATATTGTACGTCCCGTCGGACAAACTGTGAAACCTGTACCATTATTTTTGTAACACCAAATTCTATGAACAGTTTACAATAAAAATATTCTGATTCTGATATCAAATATACACAGCTTTTTTAAAGGGCTTATGCACAGCTGAAAGTCTTGCCTGAGTACAGTAAAGAGTAAAATACTAGATTGTCGTAAAAAGACAATGTCATCAAAGAAGCGGTGTGATTTTCCGTGTGATTTTCCAGAAGCAATCCATTTGAGGGGCCACATGTGCCCAGAAAATTCTAACGGAAGGTCGTAACGTCACAGAATACGCCACAATAGATCTAAAGACCATCGCCCAAGATTGATATTCACCTATCATGACACAATGAGGATGATGGAATGCCTTGTGCAGAGAAAATGTTTATGGAAAAATAAGCCTTAATGGTTCTTTGTACGTTCAAATACGTGGGCTGATTTTGGTATGACAAAGGTTTCTGTAATGTAAAGTTTTTGGTTATTTTTATTTTGTCTTGTAATTGAAACTTATTTTCTGTTTAAAGATATTTATTTCTCATAATTGTTCACTTATAATAAGACATACAATGTAGGTACTTAAAAAGGTAATAGTACGCTATACCTCCGAGGCTGATATTATATTAGTATCTATTAAGTACATATATGCTTTAGTACCTAAATTATATTATAACACTAAGCCAACACTCCTTCTAACATAGTTTGTATGCAATTTTAAAACTCGGAATACAGACACAGCGTGTTTATAGCTGTGTGGTGCTGTCTTAGAATTTGCATCACCCCATCTCTTCCCGTGAGTGTCGGCTAATGGATATTCACCAAGGGGCCCGCCCTGTATAAACAATAAACGGCTATGCCCATAATAAACAATAAACGGCCCAAACGATTTTCATGAAATTTAGTATACAGGGGGTTTGGCGGCGATAAATCGATCCAGCATTGCACCATTCATTTTTAGAAAATGTCGTTTATTTTTTGTTTTCAATAAACTTTCATCAACTTTATTGTTATCAATTGACTTATCCTGACATCTATTGGCGAATAGTAATACTATAATTTCTAAGAGGCACAATTTTACCAAAAAAAAGGTCATCCAGGTACTGTCGCTCTTTATTTCATATAAGACTATAACATCTATCCAAATAAAAGTTTCCTGTCTAGTCAGGAGTGAAACCGCACTCGGCTTACCGACCGACAGACACACCGACAGCTTACGTGCTCCCGACGGATCCAACGGGAATTGGCATAAATAAGTGAATATCTGTATTCTAAAGATATGTATTTCGAAGAGTGACATAAATCGCCTAGTTTCTGTTTTCAGGCATAAGTTGCGAGTGCGACTGAAATGGCACAGATTCAATCGGCATTTATATTCTTCTTTAGACTTGTTTAAAAACACCACAAATGCTTTCTCAATTGAATGAATTATTTATTTGTTTACATGTTATTTATTGTAACAAAGGTCTCAAGAGCGTAATTTACTTCAAAATTGTACTTCGTAATCGTTATTTATCTCAAAATCTATGCTACCACCTTCATATTTAGGGAAATGTTACTTCGATCTATTATCTGGAATTACGTGTTTCAAAAACACGATTGGAAAAGTTTTCTTGATAGTTTTTTTAATGTAAGATAATGTTTTGCACTATGGCGCTATGGCGCTCATTACGGGAGGCCTATGTCCAGCAGTGGACTAACATAGGCTGATGATGATGATGATGATGAATGTTTTGCACACATTTTGCTATTTAGCTCGGGAATAGCACACTTTTTTCATCGGTTTTTGTTTTGCTAAGAAGCGTAGAAGTATTTTTTTAGTTATGTCATTTAATTGTTCGTTGTTTCATTAACTTGTAATTAGGTAACAGTTCGACAGTTTGATAAACAGTTTTGGCGCATAGAAAATTGGGGGCACGTCTCTGCTTTGTTCTTCTCACTCGCGATAAAACCATATCTTGTCGTCCCGCTCGAAATCCATCTCGTAGCGGCATTATTGCACACTCTTAAGGACTTCATACTCATCAGAGCGAATTTTACAAAATGGCCGTGTGGCCCGATAGGGCAGGGGATTTGCAAGATGTGTAAATACATAAAACTGTTTTTTTGGGGTTTTATAGAGTCAGAACCAGAGTCAAATCGTTTATTTCTTTACACTTACAAAATAAGCACTTAGACAACTCAATTTTTTACTATATAAACAGCTTGATAAATAGTAATTATTATCAAATAACAAATAAGGTCAAATTTACTCTAATTCACTTCATTCACTTCACTCTATCTAACATAATTTTATTGCAAATACTAGTTCTTATTTATTTATATTATTTGATTGTAGTTATCTTTTTCAATATTGCCGAAAATAGTATTATCTAGAGGTATCATTGTTTATTTATTATCCTCAGGTACAGATGTTAAATGTGTCCAAATTTTAAAAATCAAAACTGGGAGCGCCCTTAATTATTTATTCTATTCTGTTTTTTAGTATTTGTTGTTATAGCAGCAACAAAAATACATCATATATAAAAATTTTAACTGTTTCACGGTTTATGAGATACAGTCTGGCGACAGACGGACAGACAGACGGACGCACAGCGGAGTCTTAGTATTAGGTTCCCGTTTTACCCTTTGGGTAAGGGACCCTAAAAAATTTGGAGCTTTTACAGCTTAGTAGCTAAAGTTTGAAGCAGGATCGAATTTTCAATCGCTTTTGGATTGAATAAAACGAAATAAGCTACAATAAAAAAAATAGCTATCCATCAGTTATCATACCGATTCATTTCGAATGAGTAAGACATCGTACAAGTTGTTTCATTTCATTTATTTCAACCATAGGAACACAAGGAGCACTTAGTTATGTCAAAATTTACATGATTGCCTATGTCTAAATATTAATAAGTTTAAATTAATTCTTATGTCTAAATAATAAATAATAGATACATACATTTTCACACAAAAAGTAGTAAGTAGGTACATAGTTGATAAAATGTTCATCTGTAAAGAGGCTACGTCATATAAATACAATGACATAAAACAATAAACTGGCATAATTGTTTACATAACCTTCAATCGTAAGCCGCGAAACATTATCCCCCAAATACTATCTAATGCAAAGACTATTTGTTTCGTGCAAATAAACTGTTCAATGGGTCGTTAGGTCAAATAACTCATATTTACAGCTCCCAGACAGCCTCTCAAGTAAGGTAGTTCTGCTTGCCTGCCAAAGTTGTGTGCCAAATTACATGCGCTAATAGCGCTTCAGTTCCGCATCACTTTTCTGCTGTATAGTATAACTAGCTGCGGCCCGAGGCTTCGCACGCATTAAAATGTGATTTTCATCCCACGGGAACAGATTTATGGGATAAAAAGTATCCTATGTTTTATTCCAGGATTAGAATTACTTGTATGCAAAATTTCAGCCAGATCCGTTCAGTAGTTTTGGCGTGAAGAAGTAACAAACATCCATCCATCCATCCATACATCCATACATCCATACAAACTTTCGCCTTTATAATATTAGTGTGATAGTGTGATGTATGCTGGGGAAATGGCAAACTTAAGGTTATATATATAATAGTAATTTCGCAGCTGGTTATTTACTAGTCAATTTATTGATGTTTTCGGAGAAAATTTTGTGTTACAAATGTTTTATTATAATTTAAAGAAAGGTAAACGGACATATCTATCCGATGCGACCGCAGATTCCTTCCTCACTTGGGAAGTAATCTGAAATAAATTAAACTTATACCTATATATAGATGGGGAATATGCTGATACAACGGACCGATCGCCGAAGAATATGAACGCATCAAATTTTCGTCGTATCGTATAAGAGGAAATGCTTTTAATTGTTTTTGTTACTACTACTACTTTTGAATTCGGTAGCAATGGCTTATAAATGGCGTATAATCGTATTTATTAAAATAAAAAAACTTCCTAAACCATCATGCAAGTAAATTTGTTTATAGGTACATGTATTATCTGATGTCACCACATTCTCAATTTACACCCTAGATACGAAATGCTAAAAACAGAGCCGAAATGTCATGCCGTTCACCGGCAATATTTTATAAATTTTCAAGACAATTTAACAATTTGAGATTAAATTTCAGATACAGTGACCTTTTCTCTCTAATGTGCCACGACAAGGCCTGTAATATATTCCGTCGCTCAAAGTCGCGCTAGAACAATTTGGCCACAAGAAATTAATTTGGGTACGACGGGACGTCAACTTCCTTTACGACGAATTTTCGAGATCTTATTCAAAGTTAAGTGAGATGCTGGCTCACATAATGATGAAGCCTTATTGGACCTTATTTCGTAGGTGTTTTAACTTTGTTCGAAGAATCAACCGCTCCGAGTGTTTACGCTTGAGGCCATTTTCAATAACAATGTTCATTCTATACTCGATTTTTCAAAGATCAAACAAACAAAACGTGGTCTCATGGTTGTAGATTTATTCATGAAACACTCCCTTGCATACATCAAATAACTTATGATTGGGTTAAAATTTGTATCTAAGTGGAACTAAACGTGAAATGATATATTATTTACTTCATTTTTTATCCGATTTCGAAAAGGGAGGAGTTTCTTAATACGACTGTTTTTTCATTAGTTTGATACCTCAGAACTTTCCACTTGGTGGTCCGATTTTCATGATTCTTTTTTATTTTATAAAGCCGGTGCTTTTCGTGTGGTCCCATTTCTTAATTTGGTCCAGTTCGTTACATTCGGATACATGAAGAAATCAATTATCAAATTTTTCAATTATATTATAATATTAGGTCCTTACATATGAAATTGGCGTTTTGTATGGGAGGAACAAAAAGTCGAATATTTTTTAATATAATATATTTAATTAATCAAAGTATGAACCATTATTTTCTATGCACTTTTGCCATCTTATAGGTAGTTCATTGATCCCTTTACTAAAAAAACCAGTCGGACGGGAATCAATAAAATCTTTGAAGGCGATTTGGACTGCCCCATCGGAGTTGAATTTTTTCCCTTGCAAGAAGTTATCCAAATTTCGAAAAAAATGGTAATCTGTTGGAGCAAGGTCCGGGGAGTACGGAAGATGTCTTAGACTTTCCAATGGAAGCTCTTCTAATTTAGTAGCCGTCTGTTGCGCAGTGTGTGGTCTAGCGTTGTCGTGAAGCAGCAGTGGCGTGGAGCGATTGACCAGCCTAGGTTGTTTAGCCGCTAGCTTTTCCATCATGGTTTGCAATTGCTGACAATAGACATCAGCCGTAATAGTCTGGCCAGATTTGAGAAAACTGTAATGAACAATACCGGCACTAGTCCACCAAACGCTTACAAGTAACTTTTTTGGGGTTAATTTTCGCTTGGGGCAGGATTTGGCTGGCTGGCCAGGATCCAACCATTGCGCTGAGCGCTTCCGATTATCGTAAAGAACCCATTTTGCATCACAGGTAATGATTCGGTTTAAAATACCTTCATTATTGTGCCGGTTTAGTAATGTAACGCAGCAGTCGACGCGCGTTTGCCGGTTTGCTTCAGTCAATTCGTGAGGTACCCACCTTTCAAGCTTTTTAATCTTCCCAATTAGCTTCAAGTGAATAAAAACAGTTTTATCACTAACATCGCAGCCTGCAGCTAACTCGGACGTGGTTTGCGATGGATCCGCTTCCACAATAGCCTTCAACTCTTCATTATCAACTTGAGTCTCAGGCCGTCCACGGGGCTTGTTCTGCAGGTCGAAATTTCCAGAACGAAAACGTTGGAACCAAAAACGAACTGTGTTTTCTTTTGCAACACGACCGCCATACACATCATTCACCCTTCGAGTTGTTTCCGCAGCACTAGTGCCACGGCGGAACTCGTACTCGTAAATAATGCGATATTTTAAGTTTTCCATTTTGTAAAATGAGTGACGCAAACAGAAAAAAACAGAAGAAAAAAAACAAATGAACGACGATCATCGAAGCACAAATACATGAGTCTATAGCTGTACAAATTTGAATTTGGAATTCCTTACCAAAGAGGAGAAATTTGTGATTAAAGTGGCCAGTACGAAAAACGCCAATTTCATATGTAAGGACCTAATACATACCACCAAGCATAAAGTTCTTTATCGCAAGAGATCTGCTCGTGTAGATAGCCCCTTAGGCCCGTTCGGCAACGTTCCCATGAAATCAGCGTCTAACAAACCGTGTTACTTTTCTCAGTTTAAAGGACTTAATAAATCAAGTGCTGTAACTAACTACCTGTCGGCAATCTCGCCGGACACCCGGCCTTTATTTACGAGTTCAAATTAAGGGAAGTGCTGTTCATTATCTGCGAGGTTGCGTGGCCTAGATTGATTTGATTTCTTTTACATCGTTATTTTTTTTTATGTGTACTTTAAGCATACTTAAAGTTTTGGTTCTTGTATGTTACACTAGGTCTGGGTAATTTCTAAGTAATCAAATAATATCCCAATAATTAATTTTGTTTTTAAAAAACTATATAAACCAAATTAAGTTTTTCTAGTTTTTTCATGAATTTTCTTGAAACCCATGGTCAGAACTGAACAAAATGATGAGACCAAACGGGAAGCACTAGCTTTCATATCAAAAGTTTTGAGTTAAATAACATAAAAAAGTCGAATTTAGAACCTCCTCTTTTTTTAAAGTCGGTAAAAAATAGTTTTTTTACATTTTGGTACTGAGGTCGCGGGTTCATCCCCTCTATGTCGAAAACTTTTACGATATTATTTGATTTCTTAAGGCATACCTCGTTCATCATACCAAAGAGTTTTCTTCGATCGTTACACCTATTGAAAAAGAATATTATTGCAAGAAAACTGGACCTAGAAAAATTACAATCTTTTATGGGAGATTTGTCAAGGTGGAAAATTGGAATAACCCAAATATGCTATGCTTCCGTACGGTAGGCAGCGCAAGCCGAACCTATGAACAGAATCGTCTAAAAACAGATTAAGCAGGTCAATTAAGATGCGCCGAATAAAATACACAGAGTAAGAGCTTGTTAAACTGAAAAAGACCAAATTCCATTCAATCATTACGGTCGTTTTTCATTATATAAATGAATAAAATTTGGTAATTATTTTATTTGACATTAGTGAAATAAACAAAAATAACCAAAGCTATTGCAAAGCCCAAATGAAATATCTGGGGCCTGATTCCACTGACAATATTATCGCTTCATTAACGCGTTACAATCATCGCCATTGTCACCTTTTGGTATTCTACTAACCCGATCTTTTTTTGTCTATGCCATATCTATGACTATTACGATTATGATTTTATGCCCCACCACATTATTGACACGATATTATAAGTCATAGAGATTGTAATCTTATGGTATTGGAATACCAAATAAATTTACGACTTAATCTCTCTAATCGTATGGCGCCATTATGGCATTTTGTTTAAAAAATAGTGGAATTAGGCCCCAGGTTTCTGGTAATCTGACCATATCCTCATAAATGACATAATACCCAGTTTCACAATACCATTTTAACAACTGTACGTACAATATCATACGTTCTAGCAAAGCACTGGAATTTTCATTCTATTTAGGCGAAGTTATGGTTGATTTTGCTGTGGGGAAATTTGTTTTGTTTGGCTTTATTACTAACCATTTTAAATTGAACGTTGCGTTATTGGGTCGTTTAATCAAGATCCTTTCGTTGATTTATGCTGCATGGCCATAATTAACTTTTGGGATGAAGCGTATTCATTATTTTTATTGAAATTTGTTTCACATATTTTTCCCATGAGAATAAATAGCTTTGCATAAATTTTTGAAAGAAAATTTTTGCCTACTCTTTTATTCTTTTATTACTCTTAAAAACAAGAAGTATCATTTTCCCTTTATTATACAATTACCTTCGTTTTACTTTTCTTGATAAATGTGTGCTTTGACACAAATAATTGATGAAAATTGTAAAGTATTCAATTTCAGGAACAGCACTGCATTCACAATGCGATGGAAATCAATAAGAACTCCTTCGTGTAAGGAGTTTATTGCCCATTCTGAATTTGAAGAAGGATTGCATATATTTCAAAATTGGATTCAAAATTGCTTCGTTCGTATTCTTCTAACTTTAAATCGAGTGCATTCTCATTTCAAAAAGTTGTTTCGGAAAGTGCTGGTTTCCTATTTCGAAAAGTTGATTTTGAAAGTCGAAGCTGAAAAGAAAAACTTTAGCTGTAGGCGATGTAAGCGTGTGCACTTGCCCCTAGCTCGCCCCACTCAAACCTATTGTGCGATAATCACAAAGAACCTTTTCTGTGAAGTTTTTAAAGAGGTTTTCACTTATTTCCTTTCAACCCTTTTTGGAAATTGGGAATGACAACTTACATCTTGTGAGCATTTAAGCGAAAAATAACGTTACATATAAGAATTTTACCAATTTCGGTGATTAATCTCCTTCCCCATTTATAAATCAGATTATTAAAGACACGTATAAATGTAATTTGTGATTTTGATATCTACTACTACCACATTACTAAGACCGTTAAGTTTTTTTTATAATAGCTAATAAATTAAAAAGAGCAATGCTGGACAACCCAATAGCCTCAAGGTAAGCAGAGCTTGTTGTGTCCTAGACAGATCAGTTTAAAAGGGAATTTCAGTTTATTTATAAATAAACTGATCTGTTTATAAACACAACCGATCAACCGTAATTGCGTTTACCCTTGAAATCTGTTAAAATTTCATTTTAGAATGCCACCCTACATAGAAAAACTATTTTTTCTGCATGACACCCCATGAGATCCGAAGTTTCCTTGAGCGGTAGCCACATAAGACCCAAAATGTATCTGATTTTCACAACTTTCTGAGCGATGTCGTTTTTTCGCAGACAGAAGTTATAATTTATACGTAAAGAGGACCGCAAATGTTTGTTCCTTTGAACTCTGGTCGGAGATAAATTGATTCATAACAAGAGGGGATAAAGGAGCTTTCGTTTTTAGGGTTCCGCACTAGTAATATCCAGAAGAATCCACGGGCTCCGAACCGAATTATTAGTCATGCGTGTCTACCTATTTTATGGTAGCTTATTCATGTAATTCAAATAGTTTTGAATATAAGTACATATTTGCTAAGTAATTTCTTATGTCAAGTTTGGTTTTAGGTAGAGTACCTACCTGCTCGTGTAGTGGTAGAAACCTAAGTGCTTTTGTATAACTCACCCTTGACTGGTTTTCATGAAAACATCGCTTCGCGGTATTAATGTAAATCTATCCAAAACTGAAATTCATTATTGCGAAATTCAGGAAAAATGAAACGCGGATTTTACGTTTCGGTGAATAAATTGAAATAAAGGTTTGTGGTTTCCGGCAGTCGCCAACGAGGCGCACTTCGAAAGTGGGATTGTTTTGTGTCGTTGGCTATGCTTGTTTTATTTGGCCCAAATTGTTTTATTTTACATAATAAGCTAATTTTATGATTTAAAAATACGAGTAGGTGCTTCAATAGAACTCCCATAAAATGTGTTTGGTCGGTATATTTCAGACTGCAATATACATACCTCGCCTCAACCTCAACAGCCTGTATTGGTCCACTGCTGGACGCAGGCCTCCTCCTGTTAGGCGCCTTATTGGCGTTTATCTCATGGAGGGTTGTGCCCATAATCCCCAATCTGGACATGCTGGTTGGGGATCGCAGTTTGGTGGTTTAATTGTTCTGCACAGGGCGCTGCTGCCCGCCATACACAGAATGAACTTATATTAAAAGATATGTACAAAGGCGAGTCTAACCCTGATAAAGAGTTTTCTTCCAGCGAAACCTTAGTTACAGGAGAGGCTGTGGAATAGGAAGAGGAAGTGTACAAATTACAAATATAATAATAATATATTATGCTTATAATGAACATACAAAGAATAAAATAATAATAACTAAAATAAACCTACTAAACACCATATACCTATCTACGATATCCCTTAGTCGACTCTTACGACACCCGCGGGAAGAGTTGGGGTGGTGCAAATTCTAAGCCAGCACAACACAGCTCCAGCACCACACAGCTTTGACTGCATTATACTAAACGAAATTAGTTTGTAAACCTACATCGCTATACTTGACTAGTTATTTGACGTAGATACTAGAGGTAGGTAGGTATGCTTTGACTAGATGATAGTTTTAAGGCGGTGTTCTTTAATGATAATTGGGAAATTTTCAATCTTTGACGTCATGAAAAATATTTTTTATAATACACATAGGTATGCTTAGTCTATTCAAAAACAGAAGCGTTTCGTGGGAATTGAGGGCGCGCGTGTGACAACTTTCGTCGCGTTGACAACACTGCTCTGTCATTGCAGTACAACTAAAAGTAGTTCACCGTAACGCCACAATACTTCTTTATTTTTGAAAATACTCTACTATCTGAAATTTAAACTGCCATTGGTGTCTATTCAGATGTTGCCACAACTAGACTAAACCAATTTGACAGGACTAAAATTGATGCCGTCCTTATTACAGAGAGAATTTGACAGAGACGGCGTCATTTAGTCCAGATAAATTAGTTTAGTTAAGTTTTGGCAGCATCCGAATTGACACAATCTTTTTCGGGAAAAATGCATTTTACAGCCTAAACGAATTCTTTAATATGGTTATATTGGAATCCTCATCTTGGATCAGGAATAAGTAAAATTTTGAGTCTCAGATTGCTTACAATAACTTGCCAACTAAGTTATGGAATGAAAATGTGTAAAATGTAATAAATGTATTAAGTGAATGACTTACCTAGTATAACACATATGTGATAAGAATGGTGAATAAATAAAAATCTAAATCTAAAATCTACACCATTCTCCTTTCGATTCAATATCAGCCTGTCTACTATTTTCACAGATTGGACCGTTCCTAAGCCCAATAATAACGTAAATAGTGAAATAGCTTTAACTACTTTGTACAATAAATACATAATATATTATAACTGTCCAACCCCTCTCGTTAGGGGTCAATTAGACCAGCAATATAATTCTATGACATTAGATATATTCGAAATTAAATGGTGCGTTTCAAAGCGCTTTTGCGGTAAATTATATATCGTTTTAAGTACCCTTCTCGACCATATAGGATTATTCTGTGAAGTTAAGCGGGACAAGTGGGTTAGACCCTTAGAACGGTCATAAACAGACAATTTTCATGTTGCTAGAAATTGGGCTAAACGAATAGATTGTTAAAAGGGATTTTTAGGGTTTCCTGAAGACCTTTCTTTAGAAAATAACTCTCTTTTGAAAATACAGGAATCTTTTGGTTAGCGTCCAGTGAAGTGGTACCTTTTCTAGCGATACTTTTGATGTAGGTAAGGATTTCATTCGTATTAATTTTGCAACTTGATTTATAGTATGTTCATCGTAACCTGACCCGCTTGTAGATCTTTTTATATAAAACTGCTTGCTATCTTCATTTTATGGGGAGATTTTGATTTTAAAATGATTCTGTATTGATAGGAATTACTAAAAACGTAACAGTCCCTCTGTTACGTTTCTAGTAAATTTCATTAGCTAACAACGAACGCCAATTACATTCAACAGAGAACCAAAGTTATCGACATAGCTCAAAGAATTAGCAAGCTGAAGTGGCAGTGGGCCAGTTATATCTCGCGAAGAACCGACAACTGATAGAGTAAAAAAGATCTTGCGTGGATACCGCGACTCGGCAAACGTAGTGTAGGGCGTCCTGCGGTCAGGTGAGATGGATGACGTTCTGCGAAAGACTACATGCAGATGCTAGATGCATCAAGCTGGAGACAGGGCGCTATGGCGCTCATTCATAAATCATAAATCATTTCTTCAGAAGTAACCATGCAATTGTGTTATTTATTTATTAGGGAAGGCCTATGTCCAGGAGTGGATAATATAGGTTGATGATGATGAACGCCAATTCATTGCCTAGCCACCATTTTTTGCGAGTTTCTTTATAACAAACAAACAAAAAATATTTGTTGACCAAAATTGACCGACAGAAAAACTTACATATAAACGTTAATGTATGAATGTATTCAGTGTAGCTCTGGATGTAGAGTAAATTCTCGAATCCTCGCTCTTACTAAGAATAAATCTTGTATGAAGATATGAGGGATCCCAACTTCGGTTTTTAGTACCAGTTAAAGTTAAGCCTTATATTTAGTTAATTATGTTAGAGTACTATGTAAAGTTACAAGTATAGTCAGAGTCAGCCAGAAATAGATGTTCGAACAGCAGATGGCGCGAATGTGGAGTGTGTGTTTGTGTTGTGTGTAGAGTGTAGTTGAATGTTTACCTAATATATTTATGACAGGGACCACCTTTAAGGAGAGCTTCCGTTTCGTTATAGTTTTTAAGATTAAGAAATTTCTTGATTATATTTTACATTGCGATGCGGATAATTTACTGATGGGTGAAAGTTTGTTTGTGTTGTTATAAGTATTTTAACTAACCTATTTGAATTACATTTATTTTATTTTACCCGAAATATTCGAATCTATCGTAGATCAAATTTGGATTTAAACGATCTATTCAATGTCTGATTGAATAGCTTTTTCAGTTTCAAAAACGATATTCTACCCATTCAGATTTGGACAAAAGATGTTTTATTAAATAATCAATTTATTACACAAAAATATAGTTTCCTGGCATTGATTTACTAAAAACGGAAGATGAGGTACTGGTTTCTCGAAAGTGGCAACCTCAAATTGTGTAAAATTGTGTGCTCCCACCTCAGTCAACGTCTGACCGGCGGCATGGGCATGGCGAGAAATATTGATGTCTCGGTCTCACTTCGGTCTACGTCTTTACGTCTTTGTTGTTCTTTGTATTGCACAAGATTGGAAATAAAACTGTGAGCGTATGTGTTTGCGTGTAATTGTAACACATGCCAATTTTTGAGTAAGCACTGGGAGAACGTAACCTATCTTCCCTTTTTAATTAATCAATGTTTGCTGGTAAAATAAAAAACCTGAATATTTAAAAACGTTTTTCCATTTTTATAAATTTACATAAATAATATAATTATGATTTGTTTTGCGTCTAAGTAATTTTATTAGCACACACCAATTTCTCTTGTTCCGAAGTAATCTGACATTAATGCCTTCCAAGCTGGCTTTGCGTAAATTGGCATCAAGTTAATGATACAAGACTTAGGTTACTGGATTTACCTTTATTACAGTGGTATTATAATAGAATAGAATATTATTTTATTAGTAACATATTGAACAAAAACAGACATGGCTTAAATAAAAGATAAAGCATCTGTCGATTAGAGTCACAAAACGGTCCATGTCTCAGCATGAGCTGGTTGTAAACACGTTACAATCAACAATGGTCTTCCGACAGAACCATTTGGTGACGTCACGGATGATAACAATTATCTACTTCGTACGACACAAAACAATCAAAAAATATAACGATAAAACATAAAAACAAGCAACGGTTGACAAATAACTTATAGAGGAAGTATAAAGAAACAAAAAGAAACAAAACTCATAAATAATACAGCGTTGTGGTTTTTTGTATAGAAGTAAAAATATTTTATTAGTGTAAATATAATATTAAATTGTACATAGGCGTATATTTTTGGCCTTTTACATACTGTATCCATCGGGCATGTAGAATTTTAGTAAACAAACCCCGATACAAATAACAAAAACTCACTTTTGGGGTCAAGTTTCAGATGTTATTGTAAGCAATATTTATTGAAGGAAGGGAATCTCAGAATGGAAGGGAAGGGAAGGGAATCTCAAATAGATAGGTAAGTAATGTAAATGGGTGATTCTTCGGAAACTCAGTTTTTGTCTGACTTTCGTGGCACATTTTTTTTTGTTGAAATTACACATAATGACGACATATTCTATAGGTTGATTTGATTACTAATTTATTGGTGGTGGAGGGAACTTTATTGGCCTAACGGTTACGAAGTTATTCAATTTTAAAATTATGGTTTCCATGGAAATCATCATTCATACCACCGAAATCAAATATACAAAATTATTGAACTTTAATGTGTTGAAATGTACGTTTTGTTTGAACTAGCCTATTACAATCATTCTCAGAAGGAATTTCGGGTAGGTTTATAATAAAAAAGGTAGTAAGCAGATAAAAATATATTAATTTTCTTAAAACTAAGGAACAAAATTCAATATTGTTACTAAATATATAAACTAAGAGAGTATTACAAAAAATCTAACATCAATTATCACGTTTTTTCAATCACATGATCACATGAGATCAAACAATCTTATAAATAATCAGTCACGTTTCTAGATACTAACGAAGGAGTTATACCTAAATTACTAGTAAAATAGGCTTATCCCTCCCATATTCATTGGTTATAAGCGTATTTACTTCGAGCATTGCAATTTGAGCAAACCTGGTTGAAGTTATTTTGATTGAGATAAAACAAATTATTAACAAAAATCACAATAACAATATTATGTCTGCATGAAAGTTTATATAATCAGTATCAGCTAGTCGATTAAGATGTATTCATGAATATATCACTCATACTATTTTCGCAACTAATTAGCTGCATTTTAATTACTAATGAGCGGCAAATAGTATTACGAGTGATACACTCAAGACAAGAAACATAAGCCGTGTTATACAATACATTAACAAATGTTAATAAGCCTGCAAATTTGATTTTCGTGGGTTTCACTGACCTTTCGTGTACTTTTTGTCCACGAAAAACATGGAAATCAAAACCACGAAAATCAGAAAAAAGTTGAAAATCCTAAATAATTTCTTAATTTGCTGGTTTATGTTACATTGATGTCTGCTGTAGATATTAGGAACACAAAAAGCATATATTATTATAACAATTAAAACAATAGGATTAGTATGAACGAATTTATAGTCTACATGGTAATCAGAACTTGCGGTATACCAAGCCACGGAAAGTGATTACTTACCGTAATTTCGAAGCGACGCGGAGACATGGACACGTGCTGTTCTCACCACTGATGGATCGCGACTGACAGTTAGTCTCTGTCTAACAACTATTCACGTAGTTACTAAAGTACAGTTTTTGTGAATGAATTATTGCGCGCCATGGCTATCAGAGCTAAACGTCGGACGCGAAGTTATCTAGTTGTATCTTATTAACTAAAGCTAATTTTTTCGTAGTAATAGTGTCAGTTAAGCTTGTAACTATCTGGTTTATTGTGAACCTGTGTGAAATAGTGCTATTATTTATAGGAAATGAGATAAAAATTATTAACACTAGAACATGAGGTCCGGACGCACCACAAAAATCAGTATTTCCAAGGTTTTTATTTATTTTTATTTATTTAGAATAGGAAAATTAAAAAACTTAAATAGGCCCCCCTATTACTTTTGGCTAATCTACTACCTGAAAAAGAATCATAGGGCTACGGATACTTTTTATGTGTTTTTTCGAGTCGGACACGTATTTTTGAGCCCTCTGAGAATTACCCAAATAACGTATAAAATGACGCGCAAATAAAATGAATTTTAGGTTAAGTATGGAGGGTTTGTTTACTAATATTCTACATGCTGGATGGATACAGTATAGTGTGTCAAATCACTAAACAGCGAACTAAGATTTTGAAGAAGCTCTGAGCTATTCGACGGAGAAAAACGTATTCAGAATACGCACTCAATTTGTGTGGACAGTATACGTAGGTACGTTTACGCGCGAACAAATTCGCATCCAAAGCAAGCGCGCGACCTTAGACCAACTACATTACACGCTTCATTATTCATCGCGACATGTTGACTTGTGGTGTGTTTGTCTGGTTTTATGTCTTTATTGTCTCTAAAGACGTGCTTATATGTGTTCACGGTTGAACCCTAAAAGTACAGTAACTTAGGCCCGTATTATGAAAGCTTACTCAGTCGTGGATCTCTGCTTAAAAACGCTTTTCTATGGAATAAATGTCACTCAAGCTTAGATCTACGACTGAGCAAGCTTTCACAATACGGGCCTTAGAGTGGGCGTACAGAAACTGGTTAGGTAACTAGTCTCAAAGGAACTGTGAACCTGTAAAGTGTCTTTCGTGACGATAAGACTGAAGGACCTGTACGTTTTCTGTCTTTTTGAAAACCTATCCTTTTGTAAATTCATCTTTTTGAGAATCTATCCTTATTTTATTCTGCCATTTTAAATGTATAAATTTATAACTACCTACTGTATAAATTATTTTGCAGTGCCCTACAGCGTACATGTACTATTGATCTAACCACACATTAAGACCTAAGCTGTATACCATGTACATGTGAGCAAAATAAATAAATAAATAAATCTATCCCTTTGAAAACTATCCTTTTGTGAATCTAATATTCTTTTGAGAATCTATCCTTTGAGAAACTGTGTTTAAGAGATCCCCTAGTAGGACTGGATGGAATAAACGAGCTCATTCTAGTCTCAGTTTATATTATACAGTTTCATTTAATTTCTACTTTACCTATAAGTTCACGAGCCAGAACAAATAAAAAAAGTACCGCATTAAATTAAACTACTTCACTAGAAACGACTACATTTTATAAAGTTCGGTAGAATTTCGGTTATATTTAGTTAAATTAAGTAACATTTAGTGAATTAAATGGCAAATTGAAACGAATTAATTTAATTAAAGGATTTGTATAGTAAGGTTCTGAAAGTGTTTGAGTTAAACCGCTGCACACGAGATGAATAAGCTTATGTAGATTGTGATTCTGGAAATAAGCGGGATGTGGTTCCTCTTAATTGTTAAGCTGATAAGAAGAAGTTGGGTACATAGTTAGCAGGAGTATTTGAGGGGTAGTCTGAGATGAATTAAATAGGTATTCTATATAACTCATAGCTATACTCTTATGTTGTTTTTGTGGCTGCCCTAAGCCCACCCTTATGATAAATAAGAAGATAATTTGATATTTTTACAAGAACTTTAAACTGACTTATTTCTGAATACATATTTCATACTTTTTATTTTACTTTATAAAAAAAACTTATGATGAACCACCTCGGGTTTTTATTAGTATAAAAATCAAAAGAATGAAAAACATTAGCAGTATTATCATAATTGTACAATAATAAAATAATGGGCGGACATATCGAGTGCGGCGTATAAAGAAAAATTTAGCTGCTGTTTTCACATGCGCTATAAAAGAAGCCTAGGTATACATACATATCTGTCAATCTCCGGGATACCATGAGCTTCTCTACCAAATTTTATTTTAATTAATTCAGTCGTTTAGGCGTCAAAAGGTTACAAACAGTATAAACAGACAGACAAACATACAGAGGTACTTTCGATTGATTATGGAAAATTGGATACAGCCAAATTGAGTCTCCTTTTGATTTGTCGATTGAAAAAATTAATACAAGGACAAAGCGGCGGCTATTATTATTATTATACCTACAAGCAAAATAATAATGATAAGAGTAAGTAGGTACCACATGTATGCGCAGTATTGGGCAAATAGATTGATTTTTTACCCAATATATAGTGAAATTGTTAGATTTGATTACTTATAAGTTTTAATTAGCTGTGCTGTGTGGTGCAGGCTTAGAATTTGCACCACCTCAACTCTTCACGCGGGTGTAGTAAGAGGCAACTTAGGGACATCCACCATGATGGGTAGCAGTGCCCCCTGCTGAACAATTCTACCACCGAACTGCGATCTCCAACTCGAGTGCCCAGTGATAGGATTATGGCTATACTACCCCCAAAATTAAATAAACGCCATTAATATGCTTAGGGTTTCCATAAATAACGTAAGGTGTTTAAGGCCCATACACCAGCGAAAGTGGCGCCCCCAACTATTATATCTTATTATTACGTTGAACGAAGGAATTTTTAAAAATCGTACGTTCAGTTTGTGGTATCTATTATAAGCTATTAATTAATGCCTCTGTAATAGTTTCATTTTGTAAAGCGAAGAGATACGAAGTTGCGCTTTTTGGCCACCAAACTCTATTTTTGCATCTCCTCCTAAACTATATGAGATAATTATTATAAATATTCACGGGTATTTATCGCATTTATTTACCTATTTTTCCCGACGTTTATAATACCCGTGAATATTTATAATAATGTGTTCTGATCGCGTAAGTTTAAAAAACTTTATATGAGATAAAATTATAAAAGAGGTATTAAAAAATAGCTTATAATAGATACCACAAACTGAACGTAGGATTTTTAAAAATTCCTATGATAAACGTAAAAATATGATAAAATAGGAATTGCTGTCAGATTGGCTCGGGTATGCGCCTTAAGGGGGGGAGGGAGTCGAGTCAAATCTCATCTAATCTTACGTTAGAGAGAGGGGGTGTCTCGGCAAATATCAATGCATTTTTTTTCTGATTGATACAAAAAAAAATATACTATTTTGATCCATTTAATCCAGATTGTACATACTTAAGATTTAATCTTAAGCGTAATCGTAATACGATTAAGATAATTTACTAATTCGTTCGAAAGGAAAATAATTTCATTCATACTTCGACGTTATACATCTACTGACTGTCGAAGCCGACGAAGTTCTGCCGCTGTTCCATCCTCAACCTCAACAGCCTATATTGGTCTACTGCTGGATGCAGTGCAACCCTTGGTAAACGTCTTGGTGGCTGTTCTCTAATAGGGGTAGTGCCCATAATCCCCACGCTGGGCATGCTTTAGGGACACCATATTTTTTTCTTTTTAAAATAACAATCCAACGCGTTTACGTAAGAAACCCACATTTTGAAAAATCTCACGTGTGATTGGGGTTTGGGGGAGGGGGTTGAATAAAATCTCACGACATCTCACCAGGGGGGAGGGAGGGACAAAAAAATTAAAAAAAACACCTCACGTAATTTATGGACGCCCCCTTATCAGGAGGCCTGCGTCCAGCAGACCAATACAGGCTGTTGAGATGAGGTGCCTATTCTATAATCTCATAGTCGCACGACATTTAAATCGATCTTTAGGTACTTAAAAGGATAAATTAGCGGACTTTGAAGTGTTAATTCGGCTCTCTGATTGGCCCTGCCTTTCGGCATTACCGATTTCTGTCAATTATAGGGGTCACTAATGGTCCACATTAAGAGCAACTTGCCCGACTTGCGATTAATTCCACGGAGTAATTGGTTTTACTTTATTTATGTGGTCGTGGTTATTTGCATCTGTTGATTTTGTTGATACTTCTTATACTCAGATGATAAATCTGTGTTCTTGTAGTACTAAAATGATTTAGGCGAAAGGATGGATGCTTGTTTGTTCTTCTCAATTTGCATAATTATTTGTTTATTTGTTTGTATAATGTTGTATTTTTGAGATTGAATAATTCATTAAGCAATGTACTAGGCATACCGACTTGGATGTATCCGTAATTTAACGTATAGTCTTCCGTGAGTAAATAATCTGAATTTCAATTCTTCTCTCTAAAAATAATGAGCAGATTGCAGTGAAACATTGTATAGACCTTGAAACGTGGAACATACCCATTCTACGTAACCCATTATTTACAATTTTTATCCCTCCCGGTGACCAAAAACCTCTAGTTGTCATCAAGAAGTTGTATTGTTGACACGTAGTAAGTAGTAATATATATACGGTCATCATAAATACGGTCAATCATAAATACGGTTACTTATCAATCATATTTTGCAACAGAAAAGTTAAAATATAATAATTTGGCTAATATTTGTCTTTATTAATATATCGCTCGGGTACGTGCATCTGCATACCTATGGTTACAAGAGAATATAATATTATCACAAAGAAGAAACTTAAAACAGAACTTAATTTAACAAAAGCTAGTCTTGCCATCTGTGAGTTTCAAAAGCGCTAAACGCTGCGCATCATATTTTAATATAGCTCGAAAAAGCGCAAAATTAACCTGCTAGAGGATATTGTCTACGTGACGAAAACATAGAAGGAATTTCATCGAAACATGATGAATAACCAGCAAATGAAACTGGTTTTCCCGTAAATGTATGTGTAAAAATGAATATTTAGAGATAACTTTGCGATTTTTCTGTATCGAGTGAGGTTTTGTCAATCATCTTTCGACTCCCAAAATTTACTCGTGGGTACTAAGAAAACTTAAAATGTTTAATGTTATTAGAAAATTATGAAAAATCTATGTTATTTTGCCTTAAAATAGATTTCCCGTACAGTCAAAGTCCGTGGGTTTTGGGACTTACTTCTACTTAAACTGAACTATTGCCAAACTTAGCGATAATCAATGGATAAGGAGTTCGTGAACGCCAGCTAAATCCATCAAAGCAGTATCAGAAACTGAAGTAATCTACATAATTCATAGTGCCTTCAAGTTCATTCCCAACTTTGAATAGGTACATCACTTGATACCAAGTTCAAAGTTTGGGGCTACCCTTCAAAGTCAGGGTTTGGTATCATAATCTCTGCCAGAATATCAGACTCAATGCTGAAAGTTACTCTCAAGTACAGTCAACGACAAAAATAGGACAATAAGTCAATCTGCTAAACCCGTTTTAAGGTGTACCTAGTACTTACATATCATCACCTCAACCTCAACTCTCCTCAACAGCCTGTATTGATTCACTGCTGGACGCAGGTCTCCCCCTAATTAGCGCCTTACTAGCGTTTATCTAATCTCTGCTAATGCCCATAATCCCCACGCTGGGCATTCGGGTCGGGGATCGCAATTCAGTGGTAGAATTGTTCTCCGGGGGGCGCTGTTGCCTTCCGCCCGGTGGATATCCGTTAGTCGCCTCTTACGACCCCAACACATAGGCACATCCTACCTATAATTATAATCGCGAAAGTTTGTACGGATGTATGGAAGTATTGTTAATCTTTCACGCAAAAACTACTGAACGGATCAGGCTGAAATTTTGCATACAGACTGTTCTTGGTCTGGAATAACGCATTTCCTTTTTGTCCCATGAATCAGTTCCCTTGGGATATAAATAAATATAAAACGTTCCCATAGAAACAACACGTGTGCAGCAGCGGGAAATTACTCATTTACTTATATATTTTTCTGGAAACAGAATAACAATAGAGTTAAGTTATAAGTATAATATATTTATGGTATAAATATACCTTTTCAGAGAAGTTATCAAAATTTTGATGACAGACAAACTTTATTATTAGTAATTAAATTGACAGCAGCGTGTCAGATGACCTAGTGTTTTCATAAAATTAAATGATTTTTTGCAAAATATGTTTAACTAACTTTGTTTACTTCTCCGCCGCCCCGGGCGGCGTGGTGAACTTACCAATTGCGTGCATATAATAGAATTAAAAAAAAAAGTTTTTCTAGGAATATTGATCCCTATCTATAATACAAAAAAATGTGCATAGGTAGTTTTTAAATAAGCATTTGAAGTTCATTATGCTACACACATACAGAAGTAAGAGAACGGACGGTCAGAGTAAAAGAAGCGCGTCATTTATGTCATTTACCACCGGAATCCTTTTAAATGGGTGGGTAATAACTGTCTAACCAAACGTCTCGATCCAAAGAAAGAAAGAAAGAAAGAAAGAAAGAAATTTTTATTCATAGCTTAAAAAATACCCTATTACATACATAAACTGAAGTGAGTTTCTTAATGAAATTATCCTACACCGTAAAAAACTACAAATAAAACAAACAACAGTAAACAATTATAAGGCTTAGTGCTATGAAATGGCGTCCGACTCAGCATTATGTTGAAATAGCTACTACGCATAGCTATCCCAACGCTGATCTTCCGTCGGAGCCAACGCGTCACGTACACGAAACACAATTTATAAAAAGATAAAATAGAAGTACAGAAAAAAAGTCCAGCTAAGCTAATTTATGTATATGATAATACCTACACTAACAAGTTTAACACAAACACGTAGAATTAATAATACAACAAAAGAATTCATAACACAAGATGACAGCAAAATACAGAAGTATGACAAAACGACGTTCATACTTACGCAGTCGGGCAAATATGAAACCCAGTATAACCGATGTCTTAAAAACGTGGTAGGGAAGAAAGGAAGAGAGTGGGTACTGGTAGAAGGAGGAAGAGGCGGTGGTAGAGCTATTAGTAGAACCTCGAACCAAAGGATACACAGTCGTCACGACTTATATCCGTCAGCGTAATACTCTCAGAATGAAGGTTCTTTTTGGTTCAAATAATACGTGGTAATACCCTTAGCACTCTGTCTGTGGTCGCAAACATACGTCAGCTGATTGTCAAAGCGATATAGATGGAACACCCGAAGAGAGTCGTTATTTACGAGGAACACAGCACTGCACTTGCCGATTCCACATTTCTCAGTTTGGAAAATAGGTTTGTGTCTTTACGTTCAAAACTCCTTGGGTGTCAGATGAGAATTTTTTTTCTTTTGCTTAAAACCTCCTTTCAACTTTAGCAGCTCCATAGTTTTCTTTTAGTTTTACGAACCAGAAAGATTCTAAAGTCAATCTCTTAGGTTTTGAAAACAGAGTTTTCAAGAGAATATACGCATGGGTTGATAATTTGAATGTTGATTTTTTCTGCGCTGGAAAGTTGGGTGGTATCAGGAAAACTTTTGATGGGAACTTGAATGACTCCTAGTTACATATACCTGGTTAAGATCCGTATTACTTATCCTTGCCGTGAAAGTTTAATGAATAAAGTTAGTTTTTCCGTGCTCAAACAGTGTAAAACAGCAGGTTTTCAGACTGACTTTTACTTCGTTTTATACCCAAAGGGGTTTAATTCCACAGTTAATTTGTATGCACTTGGAACACTAACTTTTGTGCTTTGCAAAACACACTGGCAAGAAACAACAACGAAAAAAAAACAATGTTTGAAATTGGAACTGCTGTAGCATACCAGAAAACAAAAACATAGGAGGATCGAGGTTCCCATAATTTACGAACGCACCGCAGCTCGTGTCATAAATAAAAAGTTCTTTCGTGTTCGGTGGAGGTTCACAAAGGACCTGTCATCGCCCCAAGATTATTTCATTTGTTGAACGTGCCTCTTGACGTATTCAATTGGAATAAAAGCCTCCTGGCTCACACGGGAGGAAAACGGGAGAGTTTTCGAGGCAGTGAGTGGAACAATAACTTGGTCGAGTAATTTCTTTATTGCGAAATTTGCTATTCTGTAAAAAATAACATTAATTCTTCAAAGGACACATCAAATACGAAGGCACAATATATTCTTGTGAGTGGTAGATTATATTATACTAATCTAATACCTACATGGCCCAAGACGGCGAGGCTGGGCAGTGAATGCGTTAAATTTTTAACCATACCGAAAGCGAAGCTAAATACCTACATAGCAGTGCAGGACTATAGTTTAAATAAAAACACACTATCACGAATTGGAAATACTGTTATCACCACTGGCTCTGTGAAAACCAGCTTCGCAGGAAATAAGCACAAGAAGCGAAATGAGTTTTCCGGTAGATATACGAATACATTATGGACTTTTTGCATAATTTAGACCTGTGTTACTAAATTTAACACACGGAGCAAAAACTCTGTTTTATTTGAGCTCGCGCTTTACATTCACTGAACGGTTGAACAAGAACAGTTTCTGATGTTTAGAATTTTCTGTTTTCAATAATGTATTATGCGTTTTTGTAAATTTGGATTGTCTATATAAGAATGTGGTATTAGTTTAGGCATTTTTTCTATTGTCATTTGTGTTTGTGTCCTAAAACGCCATGCTTTAAGATACTATCTTTTGACTGGTGATTTTTCTCGTGGTTACCATGTCGTTACATTTATCACGTGCCGGAAAACACTTTTTTGCGAATTTAGTACGTTAAAATAAGAAATGTAGACGTCGTAAGGATCACAATAGGATGCAGAACAATCTGCGAGAGTGGCTCTCGAGGCGGCCGCGCTGCGTCACGACTAATGGCCAACTTCTTATACAGGGTGTTGTTTAATAAAGATGGAACTGGATAGGAACCTACGGCTCCAATTAACTTACATATTCATTGGTTATTATATTATGTTATGATTTCACCATTACCAAACTTCAACAACACCGTGTTTTATTCATCTCATATTTATTTCTTTCAAAAGTTTTATATCATCATTATTTTTTTAAAGAGAAAATCTGATGAGTTTCACGTATAGCAAACAAAATATAATCGTTGTCATTTCAATGTTGAAAAGAGAGATCTCTCTTTCAAAAGAATGAATAGAAATAAGAAAAAACACAAACAAATATGATATTAAATCCAGTATAGCAGTGTATACCAGTGTTACATTCAGAGCGTCCTCATTATCGACTGTACTACGAACAATGACGACTCGGGCGAACACGTCACTCAGTCAACTGCGTTCGCTGAAAGCAGGGGACATTGGTGCAAAGTACAAACTGAGCCATCTGATTTTCTGATAGGCTTTCAATATACACAATATCCTAATAGTCACAAACTACAAATAATTAATAAACATGAAAAAAAATTAAACTAAACAAAATATTATTTATACATATTTTAGCCCGTCAGTTAGATTATCAGAAGATAATTGACAAATATTTTTTCTTTTGTGACAAAAGATATAGAATAGGTACGTAGATGTCGAGTATCTTCTGGTTATCTCTCTATCTAAACTAAGCCTATTCAACTCACCCGACATTCACAAAAAGATTTATTTACTCGTAACACAACAAATTGCATCCGACGATAAACGTTACCCTATAAACCGCACCTCCTCACAGTTTACCTCAGTGATGCAATTTACCGGTGCAAACTGGTACCTACAAACCAGTATTTATTGCCTAGGAGCTGGTTTCCTGCCTGTAATTGGGAGGTGGAAAAACGCCGTCCCCCTATAACTTTGAGCTGATGAACGCGAGAGAATTGTTTCTGCCTTCCAGCTAGTGACCGTGTGTTGTATACTTTAGTGTAGTAAGTTGCTTTCTGAAACTGGGATTTTTTCAGGAAACAGATGTAAATTGTCTTGTCAAACACGTTAGAGGAAAAAAAGCTTGTATTTGTATCTTGAGGGCTTAAGAAATAAATAGCAAACACGCTGAGAGCATTAACTTACTACCGGTATAACTGTCAAGTTGTCAATTATAGAAAATAACCTATCATCATCAACATGTGCATGGTTTATTTTACAGACAAGACTTTGCCATCGAATTTCATTGGAACGAACTGATATTGCATGCCACAACATTATTGCGACATATTTGAATTCGATAATCATTTGTAGGATAGGCGGGCTGAGTATTCACCGCGAATTCCTACAAATGGCAACAATTTCTAACCTTCCACCAGCAAAAAACCACAGGTTGTTATTCAACTTGTAATAGGTGTGGTGTACGGCAGATTTTAGATTGCGACTACTTCATACACTAAAGTTTGCTAAGTTAATCAAGGCTCATCGTGTTGTTGTCAACTAAGCTCTCAAGATCCAGTTGTAATTTCTTAGTGTCGCCTCCAGGAATTGTCTCATTAATCAAAAACATGCTCTCTACTGTGTTATGACTGGTTGTTTGAATTAGTTTTACTATCGATTTAGTTAGGACTTTTTATTCCCTGGAACTAAAAAACTGTGCCTAGAACTGTCAAATAATTGATTTGTTATAGCGGAGCAATGCAGTCATGTCGTCCTATGGATGCTTACAATTCGTATAAATTTGGATCAGTTGAGCCACCTCAAAATTTTTTGCAAAAGTCTGTCTGTCTGTCTAAGAGCAACTGTTTCAAACAAAACCTAAAAATTAGGAGCATGTCAGAGTGTAATCCAAATACCACTATCTAAACGTGTGTAAAAGTAATCAGTCATTTTGTAACTCCTTGCGAAAGAACTACCTACTCAGCTCCGACGTCCGACCGGTAATAAATCATAGAGACTATAATTTCCGGGAACTCAGCATATTTTTTTCTTGACCGCAGCACCTTAATGAGTTTAGTTCTATAAATTAACTTTTGTTCATATTTCTGAGTAATTCATTTCCAAGTTTTTCCTGAGTTATTTTAATTACTCCGATTTTAATTTTGATATTAAATCTAATTGTGATGCAAACCTTCCTTTTGAAGGTAAACCACTTTGTAACCAGGTCTTTCCATTCGGAATACTCAACATCAAACCTTTTCAGGGATTTGTCTTTAGCCCCCAAAGAAGCGGTAATACCCTTCCTCTCTCGTGTTTTACTGGGTAATATTTCGAATGTCTTACAATTCGAAGGATTTGCTAAACGCGTAACATTGAACACGAACCAATTCAGGGTCTTGTTTCGTTAATGTCCCTGCCTCATAAAACATATTTACTTTTCCGCTCGACTGACTTTCATGTGTCTTTGTTTCAGATTCTTTTACGCATCGAAAAATGAACTGGCTACACAACTGGGATTTTCGAGAAAATCTGAGCATGAGGTTGGTTAATCTTTACGACATTAATGTGAAAACAAAATAATTGTTTACGACAGCTTACACGCTCCGTTTATTGTTGCAGAAAGATGGTTCAAGACACAAAACAACGAGTGAAATCAACAAAGCGTTATCACATCGGAATTGAAAACTTGGACAACAACGCCAACTCTGTGTGCCACACTTGAAATGTAGCTAGTAAGCACGACAAAATGGGTCAGAAATCCACTCATGTCGATTCTAACTTCACAGCAATAAATTACACAGAACTGTACGACGTAATTAGTGATGATAAAGATGCCTGTGCGGTTTCAGACGAGCCTCAATACCCGAGCAGTTTTGGAGTTACGCTAGCTTTGCCAGAATGGGAAGCAATTTGCACGGCAATAGTGCTCACACTTATAATAATTTCCACGATCGTAGGAAACATCCTCGTGATCCTCAGCGTTTTTACATACAAGCCTTTAAGGATAGTTCAGAATTTTTTCATCGTTTCTTTAGCGGTAGCCGACTTGACTGTGGCAATATTGGTTCTTCCGTTGAATGTAGCGTACTCGATCCTTGGACAATGGGTTTTCGGAATTTACGTCTGCAAAATGTGGCTTACATGCGATATAATGTGCTGCACATCGTCTATTTTAAATTTATGTGCGATCGCTCTAGATAGATATTGGGCGATTACCGACCCCATAAACTATGCACAGAAGAGGACTTTAGAACGAGTGCTGTTTATGATTGGAGGAGTTTGGGTACTTTCCCTGGTCATCAGCTCTCCGCCTCTTCTCGGGTGGAATGACTGGCCGGACGTCTTTGAGCCGGACACTCCTTGCCGTCTCACATCGGAACCAGGCTTTGTAGTATTCTCTTCGTCCGGATCATTTTATATACCGCTAGTTATAATGACAGTCGTATATTTCGAAATTTACTTAGCCACTAAGAAAAGACTGAGAGATCGTGCAAAGGCCACTAAAATTAGCACAATATCTAGCGGTCAGAACAAGTATACTACAAAAAATAATGCACACATTGACAACGATGATCACGATTCCGTGAGTTCGGAAGGCAACCACAACGAACATCAAGGGAGCAGGAGACTAGTGTCAGAGGACAAGAAAAAACCGAAGGCAAGAAAGCTTACACCAAAGAAGAAACAAAAGAAAAAATACTGGACCAAAGATGATAAGTCACAAAACAAATTAATCATACCAATACTCTCAAATGAGAATTCCGCCACGGATAACATGGCAGAAAATAGGAACACGTCGTCTGAAAGTAATTCTAAGGAAACGCACGAAGAAGATTTGATAGAAGTTAATGAACCTGTAGTCACGAAACCGAAAAAACCTCCCAAGGTAGCTCAACAAAACACTGTGTACCAGTTCATAGAAGAGAAGCAGCGGATCTCTCTGACGAGGGAGAGGCGCGCTGCGAGGACTCTCGGGATCATCATGGGAGTATTCGTAGTCTGTTGGTTACCCTTTTTCGTGATTTATCTCGTGATACCGTTCTGTGCAAACTGTTGTCTTTCGAACAAGTTTATCAACTTTATAACTTGGCTTGGGTACCTAAACTCAGCGTTGAATCCTCTCATCTACACTATATTCAATATGGATTTCAGGAGGGCATTTAAGAAGCTACTTTGTATGAAGCCGTAGAGCATGTGCCAAAGGCTAATTAAAGATTTCTTATTTATTTGGCGGAATATCTCACACGAATGATGGCCTAATCATATTACTGACGCTGGAATATGAAATATATTATGTAAAACAATTTTGAAGTGCTAGTAACATTATAATTGTAGATTTTCTATACGTGTTCATGTGAGATGGGCCTAACGTCATAAGTTTGAAAAGCCGCTAACTTGCTCAAATTACAAAGTTTCGAGTTTGATCTCAAGTAAAGAGAGTGGAGTCGACAAAGATTAATTATTATGTTATGTTCATAATTTTGTAGAATAAACAATTAAAATTGTATCTAGTCCATGTTTAACAAATATGCAATACTTACTGTATTATCAGAATAAATTATAACATATAATGTATATAATTTAAAGGTTGTTTTGTGCATAGCACGAACCGTTTATTTTTTAAGTATTCGTGTGTAAATAATATATATTTGACGAATTTAATGTAAACAATTTTAATTCAACGAAATGCGTGTGTAAATGATTATTGTACATGTACATACATATCTTGGTATGTTGTTCGACATAATGTAGCGAAAATTGTAATTAGGTATCTAGATGTTTCATTAGCACATTTTATTATAAGATGTTATAAAGTAAGTAATCCACTCTATAGTTACATTGTTTTCATCGTATCCCTTTAAAATAAAACATGAGCCCTTATTTGAAAGGGATATAAGATACACATTTTCAATCATCAGATTGTAATAAAATTTATGAATAACTAAACTTTGTTTTATTTTCATCAAAAAATGTCTCTAACTGAAACAAAACTCCAAATGATATTCGTAGAACCCATAAAGTTTAGGGAAAATGTGGGATCCTTAAAAAACAACGACCCAAATGAAAAGTTACCGCGTGTTGGTATAATATTTGTATTTTTCGAGGTAATGTTTTGTGAGAGAAATGGTGTTATCTAAAAGTTCATATTTGTTTGCCTGAATTTATTCTGAAGGGATTGTTGTTTCGAAGATAAACTTGTAAGTTTTGTTCCTAGCATTATTCCTAGCTGAATTGAATACGAGAACTTCTATTTTATTTATGCTACATATTGGTAAATTACCTATACAGGATTTTAACTAAATTTGCTTTTATTAATAAAAGTCTTTCTGCATGTTTAGCTGGCATACTAAATTTGTTTTATAGAAACAATTTGGCATCAGCAACAATACTTCCTTTTACTTGGAGAAAGAAAATAAAGGGTAACGAAAGCCAAACGAGCTGTTTCAGAGAAATATGCTAATGGCTACATTGTTTCAAGAAATCATCTTCCCTTTGTAAAAGAAATGCTTTCTGGCAAGTTTTTTTTGCCTAAACAACGCCAGGGGTTAAAAATATTGAGATACAAATCTCACAAAATTTCCCGGAACAGAGTCAATGGATGGAGATAGCTTACGATCGCTATTTGTGCCTTTTTATTGGCCTATTTGTTTATCAACAACATGGCAAAAACGCCATGTTGTTGTTAAACATATGATATAATGTGAAGTTATGATAGATTAATACAATATGGGCCAGTTATAATAATAATAATAAATAGAGCTAATAAAGCCAGTTCATATTAAAAACCATTATGACTAACTAACTAGTAGGTCTGAAGATTTATTGTCTTGTCACAAAGTTTTGTGACAACTCTATGAATATTCAAACCATTCGCATTGATAAAATTTTCATTTATTTTGCACAAAACTGCTATATCAGCCAAAGAACTTAGGTATAATAAAACAGTAAAAAAAGCGTTTCTTTTCATACCATTTTTATCGCCAAAAAAGGAACATATCAAAGAACCTATAAATAAAATTGATAAGAAAGCTTACACGTGTGCTGAGCTAGACGGTACAAAAATGTTTTCTATGAAATATAAACCTTATAAGTCAAATATGAGGAAAAATAATAAAACAATAGTCCGATTTCCTTCTTTGCTGGCAAATATTTTCTACGAAAAGTAAGGGATCGTTCACATGTATTTATATGAAACAATAGTTGCAGGATTGTCACCAACATCCGCTGGTCTGCTTTATAATTTTTTGGAAAGACCTAACAATCTACCTAAGCCAATTAGTTTCTTGGATTTATCATTAAAAAATATCGTACGTTGATCATTTTATATCAATAAATTATGGTAAAAGATGTCTGTCATTTAGCTCTTTTTACCTCATGCACTGCTCCGAGCAATACCTCTTGGGTGACCTTAAATCACCGCCCGTGGGGTAATTATAACAATTTTGACAAAGTTTATTGATATATTTCTTGTGAGTCCAGCCCTTATATCCCAGCATGTGATACGAACGATTTATTTCTATAGGGCAGCACAAAATGAGGGTCAACAAATCAACCAGCGTCGAGATGTGAATAAGTCATATTCAGCTATCATAAAACCCTTGCTGCTTGCTATAAATTTTCTGGGTTTTTTTGTGATTTTAACGCAAAAAATAAAGGTGTCAGCTGGTTGCCTTTCTGATATTCGATATTTCAGAAATGTTTTTCTGAGTACGCAGAAAAAAGGCCTTTGCCTTGTAAGTTGATTAGATAATTAGCTTTACATATGGTCGCAGTAGTACAACGTGGGTAGACAAAGACCACGGTGAGGTTTGCAAGAAACCGCGGAATGCGAGTACCGGGAACCGATTATTTTGGCGATCTTTAGGGAAGGCCTATGTTCAACAGTGGACAATGGACGTCCACTGGCTGAGATGATGATGTTGATGATCTTTGGGATGACTGGAGCAAGACTGCTGGTAAGTCTTGCACAGGGCCAATCAAGACGTGTAAGAGGATGCTTACCTATACCTAGCATCGAGTGTCAACTGATTGATGCCTCGAAAGGCGAAGTAGCTCACAGTGTAAATATACCAGGGAGAAAAAACTTGAATATCCATTTTTCCTAGTGAAATTCTAAAGCGATTATGTATGAAATCAAATATTTTCAGGGTATGTTCACACATATGGCGCGACTGATTTGCTGACTCAGCAAAAAAGGTATCTTCACATCTCGTCAAATTGCCTTTGTACAAGATTTACGTGTCACCTATTCTCAGTACCTATTGAAAATGGTTTGTTATACAGGCAAAATTAGATATCATTGTAGATTATGCACAGTTTAAAAAATTCAGTAATATGTAGTTAGCATACCTACATATAACCTACATATTACTGAATATTCTAGGCTAACTGTCTACGTTCTTACTTAGGTAAGTAAAAATTGTGTTCATAGTAAGAGTTGTATGTGTTTATAGTTCTATGTGCTTATATCTGAGTTGAGTCAGCTTTTTACTATGATGGAAGAAAACCAAAGTTATATCCCTTAACGAGGGACATCTTCAGGGCGAGAGCGGTTCGCGTCGCGCTGCACTATCCTACGCGCACTTTGTGCTAGCTGTGGGCTAACGTTGGTGTTATTCCAACACAAATAAGGTTCGTAGTTAGCCATCTGACATCCGTACTGAATGATTCAGCATTATTCGGTACATTGGTTCACCGTATCTAGCTGCAAAGTAATCTGAGCTTGTATAGCTTACAGCAACTTAAAAGTTAGCCTGGTTAGATACAGACTTTGTTAACGAACAGCCCTGATCAACTGCTTGGACGTGCAATTCCTTATCATATTATAGCTTCTAGCCAATCCAATCCAACTCGTGAGATTGTTCTAAAGATAATGCTGTAGGTACTATCCATAAATTAATGTTGTATCTCAAAGTTCGTGTGTCTCTACTCTGACATCGTTACTGTTAGGTTCTTGATACAAATTATTAGATCTTGATTCTTATTAATTGTTGCTTAAGAGTTATATTAAGTTGTATATGTTTTACTTTTGAAATCTGGTTTACGTACCTAATAGAGTATTTTTTGGGATCATAAGTTATTTTTCGATAGTTGCATCTAGCTACGTAGGTACTTCGGTACCCAGAGCTTTGCAAGAGTTTTTACGGAGTTTTTAATTAAAAGTACTACATCGATAAAAACTTTCACGATCCGTTCAATAGTTTTGCCGTAAAGAGGTAACAAGCACTTTCACATTTTATCTATGCTAATATTATAAAGAGAAGAGATTTGCTTGTTTGTTTGTTTGTATTGAATAGGCTCCGAACTATTAGACCGCTTTAAAAAAAATATTTCATCATTAGAAAGCTTATTTTCGAAGGAGTGACGTAGGCTATATTTTATCCCGGAATTCCCACGGGAACGGGAACTACGCGGTTGAAACCGCGAGGCGCTGCTAGTAAATTATATAAAGTGATGCTAAGTTTTTACTCGATGATAAGATAAAGAAAATATCATTTATTGTCAATAGGTACACAAATAATAAATATACAAATGACAGGACATACAGATGTACAAGTTTGTGCTGTGACTTGTCAAGAAAAATACAATTTTGATGTCGAGTCTAAGGTCCCTCAGTGCAATCACTTAAATGTATCCTGACTCACTTCATCATCTCCACTATGTAGGCAGCTACTGATGTTTCTATGCGAATGTTTTAAAAATGATTCCGACATGATTCATACCCTTATGGCACCTAGTCTGTTAAGCTACCGAATATAATAATAATCCCATACCTATGTCATAATTGAAGTGATTCTCTGAGGTCTCAATTGTTTTAGTGCATAAACTTCTCGAGACATTTTTTTGCATGTTGTATCAATATGTTGTGTCCAAAACAGTAATGGGTCTAATTCAAAGCCATCAGTAATCTTTACCACACTAGAACATTCTACAGTATTCCCGTTTATAAGAAAGATTTACTGATACTCTATATAACCACAGTTTTTGCCGTCATAGTGAAAAATATGATGTCTGTTTTATCTTAATTTAGCTGTAAACCATTCATTTCAAACCAATTACCAAGCTTAGTTATCGTGTCCCTTATTATAATTATAAGATCATCTCTTCTTTCTGCTGCTGAAATTACAGTGGAATCCGCATGCTGAATAATATCACCTTTAAGATCCAGGTGGACTATGTCATTAAATGACAGCACAGGGTATATCCCCAACGAGGACCCGTGGGGAACACCGATAGAAGCATTTGGCATCTGATCTGATCCGTTTTCCTTATATTTAAATTTCTACGATTTGTTCTCTGTTAACGATTTAATAAGGTCTAAACTGTCTCCGACTAAGCCGTTTTTTTCTAATCTAATACCTACTTTTAGTGTGTTGCAAAGTGCGTCTGCAGTTTTCAATTATGAGTATTATCGGCGTAGAACTAATCTAGGACGATTTTTTAAATAGTTTATCATTGAAACATGGAGGGCAATCTTTACAAAATTATACTTCCATTCTCTTGTATTTCCCGGAATAAATAGAGTCTCATCATTAGCATAATATTTCATTCTCGAGATAAACAATGTAAGAGGAAATTTTGCGTAAGATATTCTTTATTGGTCGCTGGGGACCTTTTTGTTTTTAATTAAGTAGGTACTTTATAGTGATTCTTTAGATGTGAATGGGACTTGAAAGGGCAGGCGGTTTTTGTCAAATTAATACCTCTTTACCTGGCTTTACCTTACCTTCTTGTGATCCACGGTTAGGAGCATGGATACGAAAACTGTCAAGAATATTTACCCTTTATTCTAAATAATAATTGACGTTCTAGTATCTAGAACGAATAAACTAAATGAGATAGGTAATACAATTTTTATTTACAACGAATAAAATAAGGACAAAATCTTTGATTATTTAAATCAAAGGAGAAAATGTATTTTGTAGACCTAGTTACTCAATAATACTTACAGTTACCATACAATTTAATTATATACAAAATAAAGTGTGTAGTGGGTGAAAATCCAAACACCGTCACGTACAAAACAAATATTAATTTATTGACCGGTTTTTACAGTGCTGAGCCTTAAGTATAAATATGGTTCAACCCGGGATAAAAGGTTATCGGTACACTCCCGGCAAGTGCGTCCGCAGCAGAGTACGCGACGCAACAAGTGAGGGAGATGTCAACCGACAGGAGTGAGGAGGGGGGGGGGAACGTCTAGGCTAGTGCGGCTCTTCCGATGCGCGGATGGAGCGGAGCGCCAGCGAAGACTGATGCTTGCTCGGTCCGTGGCGCCTTTTATATCCGAGCGGGCGCAGTGGGGCGGCCGGTCGCTTCGTAGTGTGCGTCCGTATGATGCGATAAGCGGGGAGGCGCGCGGTGACTCACGCGCTGCCGGCGCGCGTGTAGTAATGTTACAGTCTCCCCCTCTGGATACGAAGACGTCCCGACGAGTAGCCAGTCAGTTGAAGTCGCTATTGATTAGGAGCGGTCTTCCGCGGGCGCCCTCGTCCACGGGTAGTAGGCCTCGACACTGCCTCAGTAGTAGGCCTGGATTTAGGCGGTCGTCCACGTTTCTTTAGCGGGCGCACAGGAGCAGGAAGCGGGTCATCAGCGTGGCCTCGGAAAGGGGTCAAGGCTGAAGCGTGATACACACCAAGGGGTTTGTCTGGTGCTTTGGGATCTGAAATTAGATAAGTAGATGCGCCATGACGGCTAAGGATTAAGTAGGGCCCATCTCTTCGAGGGCAAAACTTGGCGCTTACTCCCCTTGCAGCATTACTGATGGGGTGCGTGGTCGTCAGCACCAGGTCCCCGGGGGAATAGCCAGGATCGTGTCTACGTCGCTTATCTGCTATTTCCTTTCTGCGTTCTTCTTTGTCTTCTCGGACCTCTTTGGCTCTGTTCAGGGTGTCGGCGAGATGCAGTAGCTGAGGCGTTATTTCTGGGACGAAGTTTTCGGACAATATTATCTGTCTTAAGTCATGAACGTTGTCATCCGGAGTACGTAGCTCTCGCGCAAAAGTCAAATATGCTGGAGTGAACCCTGTAGTGAGACAATTCGCAGTATTCATCGCAAATCGTATGCTGGGGATTTTTTCATCCCAGCTCTTGTGATCATCCTCGACCAAAATAGCTAGTTGTGTCTTCAAATCTCTATTCTTCCTCTCTACTGGATTTGCTGCTGGGTGGTAAACCGGAGTGAAGGTGTGCTTGATGTTTAGACAGAAGGTGACTTGTTGCATAACAGCACTCACAAATTGCGGTCCATTGTCGCTGATCAGTCTTCTAGGCACACCATAACGAAGAAAAACTTCCTTAATCAGCGTCGACGCGCAAGCTTCAGCACTAGCAGTTTCCAGAGCGAACAATTCAATCCAACCTGTAGCAATATCTTCAGCTATCAAAATCCATGTTTTGCCGCTAGCTGTTGGTGGTAGGGGTCCGAATAGGTCGAAGGCGACAGTTTCAAATCTTTGATTGACAGGTGTGGTTTGAAGCAATCCAGCTGGTTTCAAATTGGACGGCTTGTACCTCTGGCAAGCGACGCAATTCTTTACATACGCTTCGATATACTTTCTCATACCTTTCCAATGATAACGCTTTGAGATGCGTTGATAAGTCTTATCAGCGCCATAATGACCAGCCAACGGATCATCGTGATATACGTTGAGAACGTTTGCCCATTCATGTTGAGGAACCACAAGCTGAGCTTCATCAGATTCGATGCCAGCATAGTAACGGTACAACAACCCGTTATTCATAACATAGCCTTTGTTGCTCCAATATACAGCGTTCTCGTTACGATCTGCGTCTTCTAGGGCAGTTACTATGTTGACGATAGTGGCATCCTTCATCTGTTCTGCTCTTATTTCTGACGGTGATCTTCGTGGCATATCAACGGCCATACTGCATACTTCACATGTATTTTCAGCGCAACTATCACTTATAGGTCTAGATAGGGTATCTGCAACCACATTGGTCTTACCGGGCGTATATTTGATGGTAATGTCATACGCCTGTATCTGCAAAGCCCACCGTGCTAAACGACCAGTTGGGGATCGTAATGCCATCAGCCATCTCAGGGCCTGGTGGTCCGTGATAATTGTCACCGGGAGGCCTTCTATGTAGCCTCTGAATTTACTTAGGGCCCATACTACTGCAAGGGCCTCTCTCTCTGTTGTAGAATAATTCCTTTCTGCAGGAATCATCAGTCTACTGGCGTATTCGACTGGATGCTCGTCTTCCCTCTCCCCCTGCACTAGAACAGCTCCTAGTGCATAGTTACTAGCATCTGTTTTGATGATGTAGGGCCTAGTTTCATCTGCTTGTCGTAATACGGGTGCTGTGGTGAGATGCCGCTTCAACTCTTCAAATGCATTTTCTTGCTCGGAATCCCATGTCCATTCTGTTTTCTTCCTAGTTAGCCTGGTGAGTGGTTCGCTTATTGTTGCGAAGTTTTTTATGAACCGGCGGAACCAAGAACAGGTTTGCAAGAACGTCATCAGGTGCTTGAGGTTTTTCGGCGCTGGGTACTCACATATCGCTGCTATCTTTTCAGGATCAGCCTTCAGTCCATCAGGTGTTACTAAATGACCTAGGTACTTGATGGTTGAACAAAAGAATCTGCATTTCTTGAGGTTGACATAAAGATTACTCTCTCTCAACTTCTTCAGTACTTTCCTTAAGTCAGACAAGTGGTCATCAAATGTCGAGGAAAAAATAATTAGGTCGTCTAGGTACGCTAACATTTTAACATCTTCTAGGCTCACTCTCACCCTATCTATCAGTCGCTGAAACGTGGAGGGTGCGTTACGTAGTCCAAAAGGCATACGTTTGCATCTAAAGACGCCAAAAGGGGTGATAAAGGCAGTCTTGTCTCGATCTTGCTCTTTGACCTTAACTTGCCAGTATCCTGCACGAAGATCCAGCGTTGTCATGTAAGGTGTTGGCTTTGCAGCATGGAGCAGATCATCAATCCGTGGGATTGGGTACTTATCCGGTACCGTTATGGCATTAAGCCTCCTGTAGTCGACGCACACTCTTACAGTGCCATCCTTCTTAGGTACCATTATGGCAGGTGCAGACCAAGGCGAAGAACAGGCTTCAATGACATCGCATTCTAACATCTTCCTTACCTCTTCCTTCAAAAGTGCCAGGCGTGGCGGGGATAGACGGTATGGAGGTACTGATACTGGGTTGTGTTCTCCCGTGTCAATACAGTGCTCAGCGAGATGTGTTGGCTCCTTACTCTCTCCGAAGACATCTTTATGGTCCCAAAGTACTTCCATCAGTTGGGACTTACGTAAGGTGTCCAGCGTGTCGGACGTGACTTCATCAACTGCAATAGACCCAATCTCAATATTATCACTATCACTGGAAGACTTCGGGGTAGTGAACAGTGTCTTTGAGTGCGGTGATAGTTCCAACTGTGCATCTTGGAACTGTATCTGGGCATCTTGCATCATAAAATCAAACCTAGGCGAGTAACCATCGAATACGTATCTGGATCGTTTATTCGGAGGCGATGACAGGTCTATTGGTACTACTCGATATGGCATCATCGTTAGGCAGGAAGTAGTTTCGGGTAGCGCTGCTTCAGCTACCAGAGAGCTACCAATAGCGACGGCGCATGTGGAGGGTTCCGGTCCTGTTTCCGTGTATCTGTCATCTGTTGGTGTAATGGACATAGGAGAGATGAATTCTGCCAATTCAACCTCTTTCAGCATCCTACGGAAACGAGGAGTATAGTGTGCTGGTGTAGCCTCTATCTGTACCATCGAAACTTCCTCATAGGCTTCGTCCTGCAGTTCAAAAACCATTTCTGGATCGCCTACAAAATGCCACGTCATCTGCGGAACGTCCAGGACCATCATCGCATCCTGGATAAATCCGACACCCAACAGCGTTCTAGATTCTCGGGATTCCGGGAACACAATAAATGTAGTGTGTACCACTCGGTAGCATATACTTACAGGCACATTCACGGTCAAGACATCTCTATGAGTCTTCGCGCCATCAGCCAATGTGACCAGGATCTGTTGTGCTCTAAACTCATATCCGAGTGTCTTGAGACATTTGTAGAGTGTGTATGACGCAACGCTTATTTTTGCACATGTATCAATATACGCGTTCCCGACAATTTTCCCAATCCCAAATCCCACTGTTGGTCTTGGCCGAACTGCGTTCCGGATGTTTAACGAGCAGAAACCTACCTCTGGTTTCTCCTCTTTGGGTTTCGCACAGGTTAAACATTTCGAGCGGACTACTCCTGGATTGCCACAACCATAGCAAGCAAACTTCGGTTGGGAGGGCGAAGGTGCTTGTGTACCAGCACTTGCTGGAGCAGGTTTGATTGTGGGAGCCGTGCTGGAATCTTTCTTCTCCTTCTTACGGCACGTCTCGATAGTGTGACCTGGCAGTCTACAGTAGGTACACCGCTTCTTCTTGAATGCAACTTTTTCTTCTTCTCCTCTAGCTGCCTTTCCCATAGGTACGTCCTTTTCCGTCAGCAACTGTTCTATCCCTCTGGCCGTTTTGAGGAGATCGTCGAAGGTCGTAATCGATTCTCTCGGCATCTTGACCCTTATTTTGTACCTCAACTGTCCAAAAACCATATCTATTTGTTGTGTTTCCGAGTGAGCTTCCGTTATCTGCGCAAAAAGTGCTCTTTTCTTTGCGATATATACTTCGGTCAGCTCATCCTCGGCTTGTTTGACACTAACTATATTTTGGTACAGCTGGTATGCCGGTCTCTTGGGTGCAAAGGCATGGCGAACTCGGGACTGAAAGTCTGACCACGTACGTACCTGATCTTGTACTCCGTACCACCAGGTTGCTGCCTCCTCCTTCAAGATCAGCGGGACACTCTTGAGCGCATCTTCATCGGATATGTTCTCTACTTCCTTGAAGACTGTGGCTGCTGCGAGAAAAGTTTCCACTGCCTCTGTATCTCTGGTTCCAGCAAAGTTATTATTGCATGTGGCGAAAGAACCACGTCTTTGATGGCCTACCACGGAGAGAAGCCTTTCGAACTGTTCCGATGACAGGCTCATGGTGATGTCAGGATCCTTCTTTATCTTCTTCTTTGGGCTAGCTTTCTTCCGGGCCTTAACGTTGAGCGCCAGTTTGTAGTGGGTGAAAATCCAAACACCGTCACGTACAAAACAAATATTAATTTATTGACCGGTTTTTACAGTGCTGAGCCTTAAGTATAAATATGGTTCAACCCGGGATAAAAGGTTATCGGTACACTCCCGGCAAGTGCGTCCGCAGCAGAGTACGCGACGCAACAAGTGAGGGAGATGTCAACCGACAGGAGTGAGGAGGGGGGGGGGAACGTCTAGGCTAGTGCGGCTCTTCCGATGCGCGGATGGAGCGGAGCGCCAGCGAAGACTGATGCTTGCTCGGTCCGTGGCGCCTTTTATATCCGAGCGGGCGCAGTGGGGCGGCCGGTCGCTTCGTAGTGTGCGTCCGTATGATGCGATAAGCGGGGAGGCGCGCGGTGACTCACGCGCTGCCGGCGCGCGTGTAGTAATGTTACAAGTGTACTTTTGGTCCATTTATTCCAAGCTGTCAAAAACTTTAAAGATCTTCTTCGCTACCCAACCTCCGCGACCTCCTCGGCTCGCCGCGGCGGCGGCGGCGGTGCGACGCGACCCGGGGAGGTTAGACTTGCAAATGGCAATGTGAGTGTTAACAGCAGTATTTTACTAAGAATAGATCTTCCTATGCCTTTCGACTGAGATCTGCGCTATTGGTGCTTGTTTGAGCGTGTAAAGTAAAAGTAAAGTCAAAATAGATTCATTGACATATTTACAGTTTTACAGACAGCCATGAGTCTATAGAATTGGTTCTGCAGGGTACGCTGCTGCCCGTCCCAGTGGATATCCGTAAGTCGCCTCTTACGATGCCTATGGGAAGAGAATGCAAATTCCAAGCACCACACAGCTCATACCGAACTGTGATCCCCAACCCGAATGCCAAGCGTGGGGATTATGGGCAATACCCCATTAGATAAATGCCAAGAAGGCGCTCATCAGGAGGAGGCCTGCGTCCAGCAGTGGAACAATATAGGCTGCTGAGGTTGAGGTTGAGGATGAGTCCATAGGCCTGAACGAGTTAAAAATTGAAAACTGTGTTTCAGTCTGTGAAAAGGGTTGTGTCTGGGGGTTGTGGTAGATGGTGCTGGTTGTTCTCCAAACAGCCCTTTGTGATTGGTAAGTATTTGGTTGGTGGTCAAGGAAAGTCACTGGTTATGGTATGTATGGACTATATTCACAAGACACACGTTTTTTATGGTTATTTATGGTAATTAAACTACTGCCGCCAACTTATGGTATAAAAATGGTAAAATGGTATGAAATGGTTGAAATGGTATGTTGGTTTGAACCCGCGACGATGGAGGTCGATCGCGAACTGAGCTAATTTAGGTAAACGCGAGCGGATACGTATTCAACTGCAAGCGCAGCTAAATGCATATCTGCTGCGTGGTCGGTTTACCCGAACATACTCCCGACGACGACGAGATGAGGATGCTGTGAATGATGGTGATACATAACATCTACATCTTATACAATACGTCATCGAATACAATAAACATTATTGATAAATACAAATTGGTGTAGAAGCAAAATATAAAAAAGCACAATGGTCTTAATCAATAAATCTTACAAAACATATAATATCGTAAAGTTAACTGGTAAAATGGTGAATAAGTAACAAATAAGATAAATGAGGGGCATGGTACCATTAAATGTAAATAAATTTATAACTAAAATATGGTCCCTTCCTTAAAACCGTTATTATTATTATTAAACGGTTAAAACTTAGCACTTCTAGGCCATCGGCCTATTTAACTCACTAGCACTAATCACTTTAACTGATGCTGGTGATGGTGTACACTGGTGAGCCTCGGCGGCGCGGAAGTTCAAGCAAATTCCCGTTGACGATGCCTTCCGCATCGACGCCGAGGTTTGCAGGGCGGCGGTGTCGCCACCTCGGCGTCCTGCTGGCAGCGACCCTCGCCACGACGCTTTGGAGTAGGTGCACGAATACCGACAACACCTGCTCCTCCATTGGAATGGTAGTCTGGTATTTTTTATGGTGTCTATATGGTTGATCTGGTCTGGTTCAGAAATGTAGATATCTTCTGTTACGTTGAGTTGGTTATATTGGTGACGAGTGGTATATAGTGTAAAGTCATTGCCTGTCAGGATAGACTCCTAGCTGGTTGCAATGACCCCACTTCCACCCAGCTGGCGCTTGGTAACTTGGTCATTATCGAGCACATTATCTTTATTGTGTGCATCACAACAAAAGAAAAAATGCTAAGACAGCGAACGTAATGTAGATAACAGAAATATTTGCGCAGGTACCATCTTGGTATTTATTTGGTGAGGTACAGACAGTCAGACAGTAATTTAAAAAGTTGGTAGCTTTCTCTGGCTAAGAGCTAGAATATGACTTCTATTGATATGTATGACGTATGCTTTGCTATTTTAGCAGCTCTGGCCTTGACCTTTTTAACTTGTGGCTGTAATGATAAGTAGTACTCTAATCATTCATAAATTTCATTATCCAGGACATCCGACACCGTCATAAGACCGCGGCGTCGGCGCCGGGGCGTCTAGCGTGGAGCTTAAAATGTCGTGTAAGCACAGGTCGTTGCAGTATTTAATTTCCTGGAACTCGGGCTGGCTTTCTTAAGGATAATATTACAATAGGATTGGTTTTAAATTATAGAATTGAAGTAAATATTTAGGTTGGTATCTTCTTCGAATTGCTTCTGGTTTGGTAGCTGGTTCATCTTCTGGGTTTTTGGTTGAATTTTGGTTTGGTAACAATGGTATGACTTTGGTCTTCGTAGCAAACCGTTTATGATTATTGGTATCACAGCTCTCCTTAGACCGTCCCCTATGGTGATATGGTTTTGGGCATCCTTGTTTCTTCTTGTGACATAACATGAAACTTTATTATTAGGTATAGTGCACTGTGTCAGGTAAAAGAACTCTGCCATCATAAAGTTTAGCGCATTGGTTTATTTAGTTTGTCAGCAATTTAGCGTGGTTCAACCCGTGTAACCCGAGGTGAGCTGGTTTCATGTTGGTAGGTATTATTCTGGTGTTGCAACTATTTTTATTTGTTACATGGTTAATATTGAATAATAAATTTTGTTTACAGATATCTTTGCTGATTTGGTCTGAGAACGTTATTTTGTTTTCTATTTTGGTTTGGTTATTGGTATGGTTTTGGTTTAGGAAATGAGGTAAGTACTTATGGTCGGTACATGACATCTCCTTTCTGTTATGGTTGGTCGAAAATTCAAGCAAATTGTCCGTTTTGTGTAGAACGACATTGCAGTTGTAGTGGGGTCTCACTGTCCCGCAGAGGAGCCATCCTAGCTGCGTCTGTTGAGCGATTGGTAGCTCGACAGACTCTGCCTTTAAGATTCCTCCTAAAATGATTTTGGAATAAACATCAGCCCCAAAAAGCAAGTCTACTGGTCGACTTTTGTAAAATTCAGGGTCGGCAAGTTTAACGCCATGGAGATGTTCCCATAATGGTTTAGGAAATGATCTATTTGGTAAGTTCGAAATCAAACTGTCCATGATTATGACGTCGGTATTGAAGGAAAACTCATTGGAGACTGAATTTGCTTCTATGGTAATCATTCCCCTTGTCTTGTTTTGGTTTTTACCGACGCCAAATATTCTGCCCTTGCATTGACTTTTCTTCAAACCCAAGATCTGAGCGGCCCGCTCATCTATGAGAGACACTTGACTTCCTCCGTCTATTAATGCTCTCATGGTGTGTTTAGTGCCGTCGACTCCCGAGATATGGACTATGGCGGTTGCCAAAAGTGCCTCGGTCGTGTCTTTCCATGATGCGTGCGAAGATCCATAAATTGGTTCGATCTCTTCTTCATTGGTAGTCATGGAAGTAAGTTGTGATGGTAAAGGCGAATTTGGTCTAAATAGTGCGTCATGAAGCAAAGTGTTATGATTACCTAAACACTTGCGACATCGCTTGGTTGACGAGCATTTTTCTTTGGAATGACTAATTAAGCAGTTTTTGCAATATTTTAATTTATTAATTATTTGTAGTCTTTGCTCGGGCATTGATGCTAAAAACTGCTGACAATGCCATGCAGAGTGATCGAGGTTACACACTCCACAGGACGTTGACCTAGATACATGGAAGGCATTCATATTTGATTTATTTTTGGAATCATTGAATGATCGATCTTTTTCTTCGTTTTGGTTATGGTGTGGTTTTTGGTAACGGTTGGAGCTAGATGGTTGCTTTTGATGGTTTGTCTTATGGTTTGATGGTTCGAATTTACGATGGGCCGCTTCTAGTGCCGTAAACTTGGATTCCAAAAATCCTAGGAACTCCGGTAAAGATGGAAGGGCCCTGGGATTTTTCACCGATTCCAAGTACTCCGTGAAAGAAGTGTTGTCCAGCTTTTGTGCTAGTAGATGCACTAATAGTGGGTCCCAAGTCGTTATGTCGACACCTAAATTACGGATACCATGCAGACATTCGTTGGTAAGGTCGTGCAGATTTTTCATCAAGTCGTAAGATTGGTGTTGCATAGTTGGAAAGTCGAGCAGAATATCCCATAGCGACGTTTGAGAAGATCCCAACACGCTTCGTAATTTTCCGAACTGATTGGTAGATGGTAGATCAGTCGCTCAGCTTCTCCTGTCACCTTACTCTTCAAAAACTGCATTTTCTGGGCGTTGGTCATGGAGGGGTTGCTATGGACAGCTTCGGTGAAGAGATCCTTGAAGGATACCCAGCTCTTGTAGTTCCCATTAAAAACGGGAATGTCGATTTGCGGGGTTGATTTTTCACGATGGGATACCGACCACATTTTGGTGTTGATGGCTTTTTTCGTTTGTATGAAAATGCTCTCGTAGTATTGACTTTTTGTTTTTTAATAAACTCGTCGAGCTTACTGGTATTCCCCGTTGTGGCAAATGTTCCCCCTACTGGTCGGGGAGTGCCTGGTTGAGGAGTGCTTGGTCGAATTAATGTACCTGGTCGGTTCGCCTCAGCTTCTGGTACACGAAGGCTACTTGGTTGAGATATTTTTTGCGCTAACTGGTCAATGGTTTTCTTTATGACGCTTTTAGTGACCATATAAACTTCTTCGGCTGTTTCATAACAGCCTTTACTGTAGTAAATATGGTCGGATTGCTCTAACTTACTCATCTCATCATGATTATTAATGTATGTGGACCAATAGGTCTCCAAGAGGTCATTCTTACGCTTGCAATAGTCATACGTCTTTCTATCCGCTCCATCTTTTTTGAAATTAGCCAGCAGCTTTTTTATTGCTTCGTAAATTTCAGTTTGGTTGATGAATAGGTTATCCATGGTGTAGAATATGAAAGTATTACAATGCAATAAAATAAAATGGTTTGGTCTGACCTTATTTTCTGCAACCTGCGTCTGTCCTCAATAATCACTGCAATCCGATGGTATGGTTCACTGTATCACTTGGTAGGAGCTGGTAGGTTTTGTCGAAGGACCATGAAAAGGGTTGTGTCTGGGGGTTGTGGTAGATGGTGCTGGTTGTTCTCCAAACAGCCCTTTGTGATTGGTAAGTATTTGGTTGGTGGTCAAGGAAAGTCACTGGTTATGGTATGTATGGACTATATTCACAAGACACACGTTTTTTATGGTTATTTATGGTAATTAAACTACTGCCGCCAACTTATGGTATAAAAATGGTAAAATGGTATGAAATGGTTGAAATGGTATGTTGGTTTGAACCCGCGACGATGGAGGTCGATCGCGAACTGAGCTAATTTAGGTAAACGCGAGCGGATACGTATTCAACTGCAAGCGCAGCTAAATGCATATCTGCTGCGTGGTCGGTTTACCCGAACAGTCTGAAACACTAGCTACTGAAGGCTGAAAGTTTCAAAAACCAGTGGTTTCTCCAGCTTAAAATAGTCAGTTAATATTAAAGTTATTTATTTAGTAAAAAACTATCGTAAGTTGACGAATTGATAACGGATGTAAGCGGGTTGACTACGGACCTTATTTGTGTTGGAAGAACACCAACGTTTCATCCCGCGCCCCAGACGCGTGCGTGAGAGGTATTAATAAATAACTTATAATAGATACCACAAACTGTACGATGGATTTTTAAAACTTCCTGTGTTTAACGTAGTAATAACATAAAATAAATGGGAGCGCCACTTTCACTTTTGTATCACAGATAAGGTTCGTAGTTAACCCGCTTACATCAGCTTAATACATGCTAACATGAGTTATTTATTTCTCAAAAGTGAAAATATGTCGCCGTTATGACTCGGGACTACAAAATACCTTTTATTAATCTCTACTGACTGATAAAGGATTATTTAATATTAATTCCTAAGTTAACTGTACATAAACTTTTGAAGGCCCCGAAGTATTTACAGATTCTACAGCCATAAAGGAGATGAATCATCAAAACGCTGATCCCAGCAGGAATTCACAATCAAGAGCCATCAAGCGTTTATTACCACCGGGCGTGGAACTTAACGGGCTATTGCATCGATGTAAGTAAGTTCGGGAGATTTGGTACTAGCTTCTCGAAACTGGAACGCTCAAATTAGGTCCAATTAGGTCCACAGTATAATCTCCACGCTGGGCATGCGGATTGGTGATTGCAGTTCGGTGGTAAAATTGTGTAGCTGTGTGGAATGCTTAGAAGTTGCACCGCCCCATCTCTTCCCGTGGGTGTCGTAAGAGGCGACTAAGGGATATCCACCGGGCAGTAGCGCCCCCCGCAGAATAATTCTACCACTGAACTGCGATCCTAAACCTGCATGCCTAGCGTGGGGATTATGTGCATTATCCCCCAGTAGATAAACGCCAATAAAGCTTATCAGAGGAGGCCTGCGTCCAGCAGTGGACCTCAGGCTGTTGAGGTTGAGGTTGAGGTAAAATTGTTCGCTGCTGCCCGCCCCCGGTGGATATCTCTTATGCCCAGCGTGGGTATTATGGGCATTACCCACAAGGCCCAGCCAATAAAGCGCTTATCAGGGGGAAGCCTGAATCCAGCAGTGGATGTTGAGGTGAGTTTGAGGAGGTCCAACCCACCACAGTCATAGCTGGAACGACGCCGCTGCGCTGCTGGTTCTAGTTTCGTGTGCATATTGTTGTCTCGTTCACACTTCAGTCCAGGTCTTTCCACTTTTGTTGTTAATAAGGATAGGTACCTATAATGCAAAAGATTGGAAATAGCGTAGGCCATTTGTCGAATACCATACCTATCTACAGCATTTTTCTTATATCTATGGGTCATTGTTACGGAAAAGTAGATTCGATTCTGTTAATGAGCTCAATACTGCGCTGCTATTGGCTCATTTATAAAATGTCCGCCATTTATTATAACAAAGGGCTGAAAGGTTCCAAGGGTGTGTTGGCGGCGAGGTGAGAAGGTAAGTTAAAATATTACTTCGAGAAGGTAAGTAAAGATATTACTTGACGCCTCTGTGGCGTGGTGGATGAAGGTTTGCCTGCGACGCACGAGGTTGCGGGTTTGATTCCCGCTTCGGGACAAATTTGTGTACGATCCGCAGACATTTGTGCAGGGCGTTCTAGAGGTTTTCTCTGTATACTTAATAAAAAAATATCTATCTATGTAGTGTATTGTTTTATGTATATCAGTTATCTAGTATCCATAACAGAAGCTCTGCTTAGCTTGGGGCTAGATAGTGCTGTGTGAATTGTCTAGCATTATTTATTAATTTGTTTATTACTTCGTTGATGTCGTTTTTTTCTTTACAAAGGCACATTTGAAATTACACTACCTACTATAACAGGGTAACTGTTTTTAATTTTGATCACTTTGAATTTATTTAAAAAAATCTTTTGCGGCTTGGTTTGTTAACTAAATATTAATCTGTGGTGGCAGGTGAATGACCTCCTTCAAAAAGGGGGAATAAATTTGACTAAACCCAAATTACATCAAATTACAATATAATATCAGAAATGAACCAAAACTTGTTTGGTTTATATTTGTAGGTCCCAACCATCGACGTAAAAAGGGGAGATGAAGCATTGGATTCTCAAAAGTGGCAGTCTCAAATTGTGTTCTTTCAATAGTGTCCTCCCACCTCAGTCATAGTCAGAACGGCGCGGCAGGCGGTCATTTTTTGCGTCTGTTGTTGTCTCGGTCACACTTCGGTCTAGGTACGTCTTTCCATCTTTATTGTTCATAAGTAGGTATATTGCAAAGAATGAATGAAACTATTTATCAAGCTGTTTATTTACTAAACATTTTACTTGTCTAAGGGCTTATTTTGTAAGTCTAAAGAAATAAACGATTTGACTCTGACTCCGAAAAACGCGTCTCTGTGCGTCTAGTTGTAACAAAACACAGGCCAGTATATTGAGTTAGCGCTTCTGGGAGAACGTAACATATCTACACAATTTTACATCTATGGTTACGTTTATTCCATCCAGTCCTACAAATAGTTCGATAATCTAACGGTTTGGACAGAAATATTCCGAATAAACTACCTCTCTATTCTGTGGCCTCTAGGGTAAGGCAAAATGACCAGTAATTTCATAAAACAAGTAATGACGTAAGTATTTCGTGCGCAATTACTGATTTCGATGGATTATGGAAATGATTAATGTTTACTTAATTACGATGAAGTTGTTTTCGCTTCACGAGATTAAACCCGAGCTCAGGTATTTACGAAGCAATTATAACTTTGTGAGAATTGCGTTATTAGTCGATATAGGTCGATATAGGCTATACTAATTACTTATTAAAAGCACTTGAAACAAAAGGGCCCACTAGACTGGGGTCTCGCTAAGGATCATCTTAATAGGACTCTATTTAATTACAAAGTGATATTTGTTGGTCCTACTCAGTGCCGTGTAGGGATGCTGTGTGGTGCTAGCTTAGATTTTAAAATAGGTGGCTCTGTCGTATCGGCTCGGTTATGCGCCTTAAAGTTTATGTTCTAGAAAAGTCAGAAAACGAAAAAACTTTTCCCATACTTATATGATATACCTATAAACGTTAAAAAGTGATTTTCATCCCACGGGAACTGATTTATGGGATCAAAAGTCTCCTCTATGCAAAATTTCAGCAAGATCGGCCGAGCTGTTTCGGCGTGAAGAAGTAACAAACATCCATCTATCCATCCATCCATACATCCATACAAACTTTCGCATTTATAATATTAGTGTGATGAAGTGTGATATTTTTTTCTAAAAAGGCTGGGTAGTTTCCTAAGACCATTTTCATGTACTCAAGCTTCAACGGTTAAAGTACCTGCCATTACTCAACAACAACATTCTTCCATCACACTAATATCACACTAATATTATAAATGCGAAAGTTTGTATGGATGTATGGATGTATAGATGGATGGATGGATGTTTGTTACTTCTTCACGCCAAAACAACTGGACGGATGAGGCTGAAATTTTGCATACAGGTAATTCTAATCTTGGAATCAAACATAGGCTACTTTTTGTCCCATAAATCAGTTCTCGTGAGATAAAAATCACCTTTAAACGTTTCCATGTGAACAACGCGTGCGAAACCGGGGGGCGCAGCTAGTTATTTATATTTTTTTATTTATTACCCTACATGAATGTACCAGGAAAGCAGCAGTGCGAGAAGAATGGTGCCGTATTGTGCTGTATGATGATACCCTCCCGGTATGGCGACCACGACCACTCTGTCAAGAGTGGTAGCGACTAAGATTTGTTATGGTACGTTTACACGCTTGCCAAGCCTTGGCAAGGATCGACAATCGCAAGCATATAAAAAGGGCGTTTGGCTTGGCTTGCGTGGGCTTGTGCCTGCTTGCTTCCGATCCAGTCGAGTGTCGGTTTTTTACGCAGATCAAAGGGCGTTTGCGGCAAGCGCTTGCGATGCATTTACATGTTGGTCCGCGTTTATCTATGCGTTCTGGCGCAGGTATGTTCCTACGATACATTTATAATTATTTTGATAGTCTGCTTAGCAAGATGTAACTTATGTTTAAAAGCGTTGGTTAGTTTCTCGATTATTCCGCAACTATCTCGCTCTAATTTTCGATGTTTTCATAGTTCGTTTTTATAAGTTCGGTGTCCGCCATGCTTGGATGTATATTGTAGACTGACGCATTCACAAGCGTACAAACGCCTTTCAAACGCCAAACGAGATTTGTGGAGGCTTGGGACTGTTTGCAGTTTGCCAAGGCTTGGCAAGCGTGTAAACGTACCATTACTGCCCCGTCCAAAAAATCCACTCGTATGATCTCTATAGAGTTCATTTTTGTTTTGTTTAGTGTGAAGCTTTGCAGTGAAGTTTATTAGAACCCCGGCCTAGTTAAACTTCACGGAGCGTGTCCGCAAGCGAGATAAAACTTTACCGTGTGTCCTCTTCCTACCTTCGTAGGTAATAATATTATTTAGTTTGTGCCTTTGTCATCAACATCATAAACTTCTTTTTCTTAAACTATTTCTATTTTTTCTTTATTTTCTTTTTCTTCTTCTTTTTCTTTTTCTTTTTCTTTTTCTTTTTCTTTTTCTATTTCTTTTTCTTTTTCATTTTTCTTCTTCTTCATCTTCAACAGCTTATATTGGCCCACTGCTGGATGCAGGCCTCCCCTGATAAGCGCCTTATTGGCGTTTATCTCATGAGGGATAGTGCCCATAATCCCCACGCTGAGTATGCGGGCAAGACAGAGCACTATGGTGCTTATTAAGCCTATATCCAGCAGTGGACTAATATAGGCTGATGGTGATGATGTACCCCATGTGGTGCTGCCGGCATAGAATTTGCACCACCCCTCTTCCCGCGGATGTCGTAAGATGCGACTAAGGGATATTTACCGGGGGCGGGCAGCAGCGCCTCCTGCCGAACAATTCTGTCACCGAAACTCGCATGCTCAAAAATATTATGGGCATTACCCACATTAGATAACAGCCAATAAAGGCGCTTATCAGGGAGAGGCCTGCGTCCAGCAGTGGACCAATACAGGCTGTGGAGGTTTAAGTTGAGGTAAAGACAGAAAAACGTAAAATATAAAACAGGTTTTGACCGGCTCGGTACTAAAATAGTTTCAGTGAGTAAGCAATAAATAAATCTGAACCAGTTGATAGCGTCTAATGCCCAGACCGAAATAATCTTAGTTTGCTGGACTAAGCGCTGTTTCGTCGGCTATTTACTAAAAGGTTAAGCATCTTCAGTTTTAAAGATTTACTTTTACAAATAGGTAACTCTGATCTGGCAAATAGGTCAATTCCAAGATTTATTTATACAAATACTATTTGCGGGGAATGGTTTTTTTTAATAATTACTGAATAATTGAGTTTGTTTTAAAAACTGTAAACCGACTTTAATTAAATGGTTTTCTCATGTATGCTATTGTCAGAACTAGACCAAATTGAAATGGGATCACACGGAAAGAACCAGTTTTCAAATAAGAATAAAGAATCATCGAAATCGAACCACCCAGTCAAAATTTCTGAGGTAACAACATAAAAAAAAAGTTGAGGTTAAAAAATAGTGTAGGCTACCCGAAAGAACTAGAGACATGCCTAGAGCATTTTCTATTAATCTGAGCTGAAAGTTAGTCGTTGTTGATAAACCAGACGACCTTACGAGGTCGGAAAATCATTTATCAGAATAAGTATGTTTTAGGATTCACTTTCATAGATTTTATTAAACTTCATCCAAGTAATTTATCAAACAGATCTAGACGTTAGAAAGTTTTATTGCTTTTGTACATCGCTTCTAAAACACCACTTACCAAAGTTCTTATTTCTATGTGGATATAACGGTTTTAGTTTAATTCGTACTTTACATTTTCATCGTTTAGTACCTATGCCGAAATTTTGCTCGCATATTAATAGCGAACGCGTTGATTCCGTGGAAACGTTTAAAAGTGATTTCTATCCCACGGGAACTGATTTATGACATAAAAAGCCAGCTATGTTAGATTCCAGGATTAGGATTACTTTTATCAGCTTTCTGTGTGGCCCCATTTTAATTTGGTTCAATTCTGACAATAGAATCCATGAAAATTCATTAAAAACTATAAAAATTTAAGTCGGTTTATAGTTTGTAAGCAAAACGAATTATTATTGAAGATGCGGATGCATTTACACCACCGTGTCTTGCAATTTGATTAGTTTAAAAGTACATTATTAAGGTTGTACAAGTTATTTAAAGTTAGTCCTTGTATTGTTTTGCAGTTCAATACTAAGGTAAGAGTCATCACAACTATAAAATGACGTATTTGGTAATTAATAAGGCAGTCTGCCACACCGCATGCCTGAAGCCGCATCTGTGGTCCATGTGGCGGTAATGATGATGTGATGATGCATGTATTCTCCAGAAAATACCATGTAACGTGATATTTATGATAGCTGTTATGATGATGATGCATGTATGCCACAGAAAATACCTTGTAACGAGATATTTATGATGGCTGTAATGATGAAGCATGTATATTATTTCGTTCGTTTTCCTATTATTTCGACAAGGTTTGAAATTTGGTAGAGATTTATTGATATGTTTATTCCTCTACGATCAAACGATGCGGTATTAGGGTTCGACAGATATACGTAAGCCGGTCCGCGCCAGGTGCAGAGCTCCATATCTATCTCAGAAGCACAGACGTATGAACTGTCGGGATATTGAAATATCTACCGCTGGACTAGAACGGATTCGAGAAATTGAAATTTTACGCTCTCAATCGAATAAAATATTGACGTTTGGAAATACGAGTTTATCATAGCAAGGTTGGGACGTTTTAGCAGCCTGATTTTGGTCTTAAATTTTACTATTGTAAATAGGTATTTATTTGAATAGTGGTTTATGACTCTTTCAAGCGAAAACTATGGAACGGATGGTGCTGAAATATTTCATGGACGACGACAATATAAAGTTCATAAGAAACAAAAACAGGAAAGTATGTTAGTTTTAATCCAGAAGATACCATAGGAAAAAGCGAGTTTTTTCTAAATTAAATTAAAATATTGACAATAAAAACAATTAGCATATTGAATAAGAAAATTATGATCAATTTAGACACAATCAAGATAAAACATGGCAATTTACTAGGACAAAGCTAGATTAAATAAACTGCGATTATAATTAGATAATGTACTGGAGGAGGCCTGTACCCGAAAGCGGTCCAAACCTACTCAAATATGTATTACAATTTTAATCGACGTTAAACGATGTTTTTATTAAATACATATTTATAGAATTAATGCAATTGTAAAAATCTAGGTAAGTAATTTTATTTGAATTGAATATTTTCCAAATTAAAATAAAATAAAATTTAATCTAAATCACTTTAGTAAACGAAATCGTTTAGTTGTATTTTTTTGAATTCATTTGATTTGAAATTAATTTGAAATAATTTGTTTAGAATCAAATATTATTTTTAGTTATTAATTACTGTGCACGATTATTGTTACTTATGGTTATGGAATAAATGGCTTTTTTATTTATTTACAATTGAAACAATTGAGGTAACTGCAGAATGTTGCAAACAAATCAATGTACAGGTAGCTTAAGCCGGTGGCCAAAAAGCGCAACTTCGTATCTCTGCCAAAGCTTTACAAAATGAAACTATTACAGAGGCATTAATAAATAACTTACAATTGACTATTTTATCTTATTATTACGTGAACACGTAATAAAAAGATAAAATAGTTGGGGGTGCCACTCTCACTAGTTTATGCGCCTTAAGACGCTGGTTGCATTGCCCCGCTGTAAGCATATAGCAATAGCTATGCTGATGCGCTACGCCGGATACTCACCAGCTCTCAGGACACGCGTCTATAATAGGTAAGGTTCCCATTTGCGGCACGAAAATAGAATCTACCTGCATTGTGGTTGAAAGATAAATTGGAATCTATAGTAGGTGTATGATTATGATTACCTACGTGGTTAACATTAATGGAATATTGTGATAATCTCAGTTTAATAGCAGGTACCATGCAATACTTGCGGAAAATGTGGTCACCACCGCATTCGAATATATCATTTGCCTTATTGTTTTTTTATAAAGTATAATTTTACTGCATACATTTGACTAATCAGGTTCATCCCCTGAAAGGCTACGGGTTTGATTATCGAAGTGGGACAATTATTCGTATAATCTGCAAATAGTTGTTTCGAATGCGGGCGTGCTCTAATCGGCATGTATTTATGAACAAAAGAAAACTATTTTTTTTTGTATTATAAGATAATGCGTAGGTACCTACTTTACTTTTTTATGATAGTTTATCAATTTCTCAGTCAATTGTGAATTGATTTTTATGATTTGTATAATAATGATTTCAGGGTGATCAAATAACAAAAATATTCCCGAGCGATAACCTTTTTATAAAATACTAGCGGCGCCGCGCGGTTTCACACGCTTATTTTATTCAAATACTATAGTTTACGACATATTTTTCTGATAAAATCAAAGCAACATCTCCATGTTGCTTTGATTTTATCACACGAGTTGATTTACAAGTTTCGTTATTTATAAGTCTCCACTTATAAATAACGAAACTGGTAAATCAAAGTCACGAAATCGAGAAATAAGGTTAAAAATTAATAATTCCTTCCATACTTATACACGATAAAGATATTGTCGGTGCTTTTGAAGCATTCTTTTCTGATATTCCTAAAGTTGTTACCCGGTCTCTAAACTCCTCACCTTCAATCGCGGTTAAATTGTTAGAATTTCTGTCGAAAAATGTAGGAACCGAGATCTTTATATTTAGTCATGTAAACGCTTATTATATGGTGAAAACATTTCAGTCTATTAACATCAAAAATACTGAGGATATTTAGGGGTATTTCAACCAAAGAGCCGAGTTCTATCATTAAGGAAGTAGCTTCATATTTGGCCTACATTTTGCAATAGTTGTGTTACGCAGGAGTTTTCCCTGGTCTCATGAAAACTGGTTCCTCTTTATAAATCTGGTAGCCACGCTGATCCGGCCAATTACAGGCCAAATTCAACACTTCCTGGAATGAGTAAAGGTTTTGAAAAAATGTTCTCACACAGTTGTCCTCTCACTTCAACCTCAATAGGCTGTTTCATAAAAACCAATTTGGCTTCACCAAGGGTAGATCGACAATTGATGCTGGTAAAGTTCTATTAAAGCTCATCTTGGATGCATGGGATAAAGCGGAAAACGCTTTTGGTATATTTTGTGACCTTTCTAAGGTTATAAAATTAAAAACTAGGCACTGGACCTGATGCAATCATATTTATCTGATGGACTCGAAAAAGTAGATATTGGTAAAGAAAGATCTAGGGGCTCAAAATTTGATTTAGGCCGTAGGCGTAAGGATCAATATTGGGTCCATTTCTATTTTTAATATACCATTGTATGTATTGTATGTAAATGATCTCCCTTTTTTAACAAACAATATCTATGATAAAAGTCTTATTTGCTGATGATACTTCATTGATTTTTGAGATAGAAAAAAACATAATTATGACGATGTAAATAATTATCTTTTACAAATAATAGATAAGAGGTTATTGGCGGTGAACTCACCGCCAATAACCTCTTAGGTACTCAATGCTTCAAAAACCAAATGCATAAAATTCATGTTACCAAATGTAAGAGAGCTCCCAACTAAGATAATGCTAAAGGATGAGATTGTAGACTCGACTGTTTTCCTTGGGTTATAATATTGATTCCTGATTGATTCCGGCCTCCATTGCAGAGGCAACGGAGGCCACAAATTGATACACTCGCAGGCAGACTCAGTTCAGCAGCGTATGCGGTTCGAACAATTCGATATATTACCGATGAAGATACAGCGAGGTTTACTTCAGTTACTTCCATAGTGTTATGATTTATGGTATTTTGCTTTGGGGACAGGCAGCTGACATCCAGGATATCTTTGTCCTTCAAAAAAGGGCTGTACGCGCTATTTCTGTAAATTAAATCCACGCGACTCGTTGATGGAATAGGGTATAATTATGCATGTGACTGCAAAATGGCTAAAAAAATATATAAGTACGTAATCTCTATTGATATAGAAACATATCTACATATTTATTTTTGCATTTTGAGAGGTTTTTATTGTGGAAGTTAACCATTGAAAAATTGATATTTTGAATCTCAATCGCAAAATTTCAAAACGCTACGCCATTTGCTAGAGCGGACGTGACATAACTGTTCTCATTTCTTTTTTTTTTTATGTTTAGCGCTGCATCATGGTTTGTCACTATCTAACCTACTTACTAATAACAATGACTGAAAGAGGTTTTATAAAAACGCAGTCAGATAGGTAATGTAAAGGTTCCTTTTTTTTTTGCACAAGGGAACTAGGCATATTTAAAACAACCTTTTTCCATTGTACGCGTAGGTATAAAACTTGTAATATTGGTTTGGTTCTGTCTTTGTGGTATTATTTACCTACAGATATTCGTAGGTACATTTATTTCTTTTGATGTAGATAGTGAAGTCTACCAGTAGTCAACACAACAAACTTTTTTCATATTGTTAGCTTTGTTGAGGTTCAGTCAGTCGTAACTTCAACTTCTTTTTTATTGGCGCTGCTTGCTGTAGTCGGGCAGGCGAGCAAATGTGACACATGAAACTGATCTGCCAAGTGACATTTGATTTCCTTAGAAAATCGCCCTTCCTCCTCCCCTTTTTACACGTTTGGTGCGTTTGTGCACTAACTAAATAAATAAATAATATGCTTAAATCTCAACTCAATGCAGTAAGATGTCGGATGGAAAGTGAAATTATCGTGAAAATAAAACAAGGCATACATCACAGGCTAAAATGTCTGAATCACGCGTCTGATGAGAGTCTGAGAATTCTTAGGGTTAGGTAGCTGTACGTCTTCGAAGGGTAAGATCAAACTCAGCATTGGCTGGCTGTCCGTGTCCGTCCGTCTATCAGAGGGCTCTCTATCCCATGAACCATACACAGTTCAAATTTTCATGTAATTGTAATTTGTATTTCTCTTGCCGCTATAGCAGCAAATAATAATAATAACAGGCCAAGAGCGAGTCGGAGTCACGCACGAAGGGTTACGTACTACGGCATCTTTAACAACGGCAAAAAAATATGTCTTAAACATTTATTTAAAATTGTTTATTAGTATTTCTTGTTAGGTATAGCGGCAACAGAAATACATTATCTGTAACAGCTGTCTATCACGGTTCATGAGATACAGTCTGGTGACAGACGTACAGACGGACAGCGAAGTCTTAGAAATAGGATTCCGTTTTACGCTATGGTAATAAAATTAAATAAATATACAAATTTATGGGAGATTTCATACAAAAAAAGTGATATTTTGGCTTTGTCAAGGCTGAGTCTCTTGAACCACAATAGGTAGACACAAGAAACTTTCTATAAACTAGTAACATTTTAAATGTGTTGGTAAACAACAATTACTGAACATATCAGTAAGTTGGAAATACAAAGGGGTCTCCGAACAAGTGAAAATTTGATGTCCGTTGAATAAGCTGTCTGATTCTTACGGTACGGAACCATTCGTATGTGATTCGACTCGCACTTGGCGGCTTACTAAATTGTTTTACGATTCGAAGATAATATTAAGTTTTTTGAAATTGATAGGTTTAAAAGCACTCATGTTATTTACGTATTATAGCATTATTTCGTATCAAGGCACCTCTGTAACTAACTAAATAAGGTAGGGAAATAACATAAAGAATTAAATACATATAATACGTTTGCTTTCAAATATTTAAGAGTTTTCAATACAAAACCATAAAAAACTTTAGATGCGGTCTTAAAGAGCATCGGGAAATCTTTTGAATGATCAGTAAATCAAGTACTAGGAAATTGATGGTCTGAAACACCATCGAACTGCATTTTTGTAGAAAGCTGGTTAACAAGTTTACATAAGTATTACATTGCCTTACAGTAGTGGTTATGTACACTAGTATTACATTATATGTAAGGCAAAATAAACAAAGTAAAAAAGAAAATTGACATAGTATGTAGTGATTTTTGATTATTTTAGTTTTACAATATGGGTAATTTTTTTAAGAAATCAAACAAAGTCCTACAAATGTTTCGGCATCGACGGGAATCGAACCCGCGTCCTCCCCTCATTCCATTCCCGTCGACGCCGAAAAATTTGTGGGATTTTATATGTTTTCTTAAGAAAAAACATTTAAAAACATTTTTGGGACTTTATTAGATTTCCTAATAGTATCTAGTGTAACAGACACTACAGCAATGCAGCCAGCGTCATGGGTACGCTTCCGATTGGTAATGATACTTATGGATCAGTTGAGCTGTAGATTGTTTGCAAGAGTCTGTAGTTAGCTCAATCGTTTCAATAATAGTACCTGGTTACAAGCTAAACTGTGGTGTGTGGTGTAAAGCATGCGCTAAGTTACGGTGTATTCCGTAACTTAGCGCATGCTTCACTGGTTTTATCGTTTTCGTCTGACATAAACATAAGGGCAATATCCATAAAAAAGTTTTTTAGTCTCATTTATCTGCAAATTACAAGGTTCTAAGTGTTTCTTAAAAGCGTTAAGTAAGGTAACATTATTTTTCCTATTTATACATTTCTACTGCTTAAGAACAGAACGGATACCTTAGCCCCCATACAAACGTACTTCCCGCTTCATTTGGAAACTACGTTTCCGATCGTATTGAAATTTTCCATACATAATTGGATGACAAATAGCTATGTTTGTAGTGTTTTCGTTTTTTAAAAAACATTATGATATTTGAATGAGAGTGAAACTAATTTGCCATATTTTGACCACCAAATCGAGTCACTTTCAAGCTATTTTTTATGCATGTTAGACACCTTTATTCGAAAATCTGTCATACTGCAAACATCCTAAATATATTCACCATTGGAAATAAACAAAAATATTTCTGAAATCAGTCGTTTATTCAAAATGAATCGCAAAGAACGAAAAAATAAAAAAAATTGAGAAATTCCTTCAAATTTCTGCAACCGCTCGCTCAAACGCGGGGAGCAATGCGACACAGGGAGCACAATTCCAAAATAAGGCGAATGCCGCGGAATGGCCAACACGATGCGATTCTACGTGAAACAACAACAAATTCACTCGGGCCGGCCGCTGAGATTTGGGAGGGGTTCGTAGCCTTCTTAACAATGATCACAGACACGTAAAGGAATTAATAACAGAAGGTAGGTACACGATAAATACCCGATAGGATCATTAATAATGTTAACGTTTTTTTCTTTGATTGCTTTCAAACAATATATTGTGTTTAAGACATACCTAATTAAAAATTTATTCGTTGGCTTGCATTACATTCCTTATTATTTTATTAACATAACGTTTTTATGACTTTGAGGAAAACTCAATTTGTTACTATTATTTATTGTACGTTCAGTATAACAAGTTGGCAATTTATAATGCAATATTTATTTGTTTATTACAATAAAATGTAAAGTCACTACGAGGCACAGCGGCGAGGCACAGGGCGAGCGGAGCGAGCCGTGCTGTCACCCCCACGCCCCTAGCCCCCTCTGAACCCCCTTCCCCATCCAAGAATTTGATATGGGTATCGTTTTTGACTATCATGGGGTTGAGGATTACGAATATTATAAGTTAATTGACTTGGTTTGATTTGGTTTTTATCATATATTATGTTCTGCAGGTGATACATACTACAGGCATAATAATAATACCGAACCATAGCAATTTATGGAAATAAAAACAAGTTTTGATTCAAATTAACATGTTATTCATTTTATTTTAATTTATAAGACGAATAATTATTTACATTATCAGTTCACTGAAGCTCACTCTTACAGAATTTAATTAAAGGGCATTAAGTCATCTTTTTAAATAAGAACAAATTAAATAAAGTTTATAATGTAGGTCACCTTTATTAACGAAAACTAATTAGGCACCTATTAGTTATTTTGACCAATTTATCTTCCACTGCAGATTTAATTCCTCTCGTTTCTCCTTAATTCATAAAAGTGTCTGTATTACAGTACATATCTAGGTATATACGCTCATTACTAAACTATAAATACTTGACAAAAGACAGAACAATTATCTCCAAACAAACGTTAAATTAAACAAACGACTTATGTCTGGCACTCCTTGAATTTGTGCACTAAATTAAATGTTAAAATATCACCAATATAAAATACCTACCTAATAAAATTAGGTTTTTTTATAGTAAGAAGAAAAGACTTCCTAGACACAATAATGAGAAAGCTATAAATTAAAAATCGTTTATAAGTGTGGTTGTGGTTTTCAATTAAAATAATAGCATTTTTTCGACCACAATGCTTAAGTTAATCTTATTTTTAGACCAATTATAATTAGATCAGTCACACTGGTAAATTAAGCTTACATTAAAAATATTTATAACCAACATAATTACTACTGGACAATACAGCCAGCACCTCTTGTCTCAAAGTTATCAGAGGGGTGAGTGAGTCTATTTGACGATAGTAACGAAACGTCATCGTGGCGTCTCATTTTCCCCATACGATTTGGTACAGAAAGAAAGAAAATATTTATTTTACCCATTATTGTCAAGACGGACCTACACACAAGGTATTAAAATAAGGTAAGGATTAAAAAATAGGGTAAAAAAGAGAATTCACCTCAGCATTACGTAGCATATCGAGATCTATCGAAGTCAGCGGGGCCCGACAACATACCAGCTATTTTGATTGTTAAATGTGCAAAAAGCCTTGTACTGCCCTTAACTATAATGCTACGCAGGTTTTCAGGTAGAGCCGGGTTGAGTGATTTACAATTGTTGAGTATAGAGTATATACATGGACATAGAATTTACTTAACTACACAAAATAAAGACATAATTAACAGATACTTCAGTAGACTATAGTATACGTGTCTACCTAGACACGTAGACTATAGTATACGTGTCTACCTAGACACGTATGTTAAGTTGTAATGTCTCATCTCAGCAGTAGTTTATCTCTTTTATCGTGCGGACATGGAACTACGTAAATCCCATAGGAATAAAAGAGACGTCTCGCACGATCAGTGATCCCATAAAGTTACTAACGTTAAAAAGACTCGCCCCGCAGAACTTATACATATATTACATCTTAATATTTTCACTGCTACATACAATTATAGATAATATACACTCACTACAATGATAGACATTTTTTTATTATACACAGAAAACAGTCAGAACACCCAGAACAAATATCTACAGATCGTATAATCTTTTGTCCTAAATCAGAAATCAAAGCCGAAGCTTCTATTTGTCGCCACTAAGGTCCTCTATGGCACCTACCTATTGTTAAATTACAATATAAAAAGGTCAAGTTACGCTGATTAATTAATTAAATAAACGTAGATAATCAAGAATAAAACCAGTTGTAAAATGTCATCTCATCTCATCTCAGCAGTCTTAAGTTAACTATGAATGATGTGGAGGTCAGTATGTGACCTCCAAGGCACCCAAAGAAGTATTATTATCACACGATTTTACTTATAATTGCTTCACCATAACAATGTCATCTAAGAATGAGGCTTTGACACATTTTCCCATTTCACATTTGATGAAAGAAACTACAGATGGAGATGCACTTGTCAAATGTGTAAGGCTTTGTTTACGGAGATGCGTGACGTGCACCGAATTCAAACATATGGCGTTGGTAGAGTGTGTTTACGGAGAAGCGATTTTACAGGCGTTTGTTTGATTTGACGCGACGCGCGGCGTCGTATGTGGCGTTTGTAGTATCTTTTATAAGATTTATAATTTACTTATGAATGCTTCTGTAATAGTATTATTTTGTAAAGCTTAGGCCAGACACGAAGTAACCCCTTTTGGTCACCAAGCTCTATTCTCGCATCTCTGCCTATACTATACAAGATAAAACTATTACAGATATGAGAGTATTTCCACAATCTGTCATTTCTCTTCGAAGGCCAACCGGTCAGAGATACTGATGCTCGATTTTAGCATCCTCATTGTGGATCATAAAGGTCAATGTACTATCATGCCCTTTTTGGAATAAAGTCAAATTTTAACAGAAATAACCAGACTAAGTTCGGGCACCTGATTTCTCATGCATGAGTGTCCAATCCATTTCCATATCATAAAACACTGTCACTTCACATATGTACGCTATTGACTACACTTCTACATGCTACACAACTTCTTCTGGACCGTATCGCAAATGCTACATCACTTTCTCTGGATCGTATCCACACGCTTCACCACTTCTTTTTGACTGTATCCCACATGCTCCATAATTTATTTATTTAGCCGATTTCATTCCAAGTCAGGAAAAAGGATTCCCCACACACAAAAAATATCGTCTAGGAATACAAAATGGCACAGATAACTCCACTTCAAAACCGCACACCACTGCTAATTATCATCCTCTGGATCTCCAAATTTAGGATCGATCTTCCCTTCTCCATAATCATAATCTTCGCCCGGAACAGGTGGTATATCCGGTCTTTTCCGGAATTCTGCGTTAGTTGGTCCGTCAAAGACTATCGCGTTGGGGTCCTTCGTATCAGGATAGTAATACTTCTTGGAATCCCCGAGGTGGATGAGGCAGAGTATCACGACTGCGGCTATTCGGTACATCGACATGTTGACTGATCGGTGACCGGTCAACAAATGGTGAAAACAGGTTCTGTCCGAAGGTTTTTATGCTACAGCGCATTACGTTTAGGAACGACGCGGGCTTACCTTTTATTAGGGTTCCGTGCCCTATTCATTTTTGGATCCCAAGGTTATGCTTGTGGGTTAGGTATGTTTTTATACTTAAGGCCCATACACCAGCGAAAGTGGCGCCCCCAACTATTATATCTTATTATTGCGCTGAACGCAGGAATTTTTAAAAATCCTACGTTCAGTTTGTGGTATCTATTATAAGCTATTTATTAATGCCCCTGTAATAGTTTCATTTTGTAAAGCTTAGGAAGAGATACGAAGTTGCGCTTTTTGGCCACCAAACTCTATTTTTGCATCTCCTCCTAAACTATATGAGATAAAATTATAAAAGAGGTATTAAAAAATAGCTTATAATAGATACCACAAACTGAACGTAGGATTTTTAAAAATTCCTATGATAAACGTAAAAATATGATAAAATAGGAATTGCTGTCAGATTGGCTCGGGTATGCGCCTTAAGCTTTTCTTGGCTTATTTTTCCACGACTAACACCCTAAAATGATTCAAACTGTCAGACTGTGTATGTTGAAAATTACAAATATCGACATTTTTCAATTTTATGATCAAAATAATGTAAATAATAGATACATTAAAGTCACTGTCAGTCCAATGAAGTAATAAATCTCGATGTGCACCACCATTGGACCATTTAAATTTATATTAGTTAGACCATCAAAACATTACGTATTTGATCTTCAAGACATTGCCAATAATTCTTAATATTTCCTGATTTGATGTTAATTACTCAATTCGATTCATTTCTGAACATTGTGCAAGAGTATGACTCAGACTTGCCAGCAGTGAATACGAACATAATTGCAGTGAATACGAACATAATTTGCAAAATTCCTCAACAAGTATGTCAGGTAATAGTAAAGTTTTAACGTTTTTCCTGTACAATGTATAAAAACAACATTCTGACAAAAACATACTAAACAGGATTACTCGGATTTTGGTCTTTGGTATTATATTTATATATTTTACTAGCTGTGCCCCGCGACTTCGCACATGCGCGGTGTTTTCCCGGCAATTATTCGAATTTTTCTCGCCGTAAAAACCATCCTTGAACTTCAACGAACATTTAAAAAAAAGAATTCGCCAAATTGGTCCAGGCGTTATTGAGTTATGCGCTTACCAACACATTTAGCGACTCATTTGTATATTGTAGAGTTTATTGCACCTTATTTCTTGTTTGATAGTAATTACTTTTTATCAAGCTGTTTATATACCTAGTAAAAATTTGACTTGTCTAAGTGCTTATTTTGTAAGTCTAAAGAAATAAACGATTTGACTCTGACTCTGACTCTATAATATTTTGTGCAGTGTTTCATTTATGTGACAATCATTCATAAGATATGATACGTATCACATTTCATATGATTTACCAACTTCAACCTGCGGCTTCGCGTGCGTTCATTCGGGATATTTTATTTATTTATTTATTTTATCGGTTACACAAAAGACATAACCAGCAGCTCCAACACAAAAAATCTAAGAAAATACGAACAGGCTTTAGATGTAACCTAAGTGCACACAACAAATAAATTAAACATGTTAAGAAATCAAATAAAAGCCCCATAATTCTGCATCGACCGGATTCAAACCCGCGTCCTCCCCTTTTTTTATTTTTGGGACTTTATTTGATTTCTTATGAAATTAACCATAGTGTTAAATAATAACCAAAAATCTTTAGACATGTTAAGTTGACATTTTAACAATCTATACGCAATTTACGAAATACACGAAATCAAATACAAACGTTAACACGGAATGACAAAAAAATTAAACAATGCAAAAAAAACAACCCGTTAGGACATTCGGTTGACTTTGCAAAATGTTGAAATCCCAAAATGTGTAATTTCCCAAAATGTTGGTATTTTATGTTTCGCTAAAACAGTGCAAACTCCTACAAACCTACCTTATCAAGGCTGTTACTATCACTAGCATCATCGCCCCTGCGCGGTTAATAAATTAATAAAAAATATATAAATTAGCCTCTGCTGCTCCAGCAGTGTGGTGAAGGAATATTGGGTGGGCGGGCAGCAGCGACCCCTTCAGAACAGTTCTACCACCGAACTGCGATCCCCAAACGCATGCCCAGTGTGGGGATTAGGGAATTCACCCCCACATGAGATAAACGCCAATAAGGCTATAAACGCCATAAATAAAAAAAATAAAATAAAATAAGGCGCTTATCAGGGGAAGGTTTGCGTCCAGCAGTGGACCAATACAGGCTGTTGAGGTAAACCTACCTCTACGATAAAAGCTAATCGGTTCAGTCGTTTTTAACCAACATCTTACAATTATTCTTATAAATATTCACAGGTATTTATTGCCTATTAAAACCCGTGAATATTTACGCGATATGTATAGAAAGAAAAGAAAGAAAATGATTTATTAACCATACCTTTTTCTAAATATACCCATACTGCCATCTATTGCTTTGTACCTACCCAAACAATTTCGTACAATTTAATTTTAAAATATTTTATGTCCGAAATTAATAAGATTGTTGATACCTACCTTAATTGATTTAAAACCCTATGTGATTAGCTGCGCCCCGCGGTTTCGCACGCATATCCCACGGGAACTGATTTATGACATAAAAGTAGCCTATGTATAATTCTAAAAGAATAAGAATAGAATAGAATAAGAAATCTTTATTTGTAACATTACAATTTTAACTTAATCTAGTAACTTAACTTAGGTACGTAAAAGAACAACATAGACTTTACTAGATTAAAAGAAAGAAAGAAAGAAATAAGACTTAAATGTTACAAAATGGCGTCCGACTCAGCATTTGTTGTGATGACTCGCCGGAGGGCGTAGTTACCTCAACGCTGATCTTCCGTCGAAACCAAATGACGCGTCACGTAAACTAACACAATTACTTTAAGTATACTAGTAGTAGAGCAAACTCCAAATTCTTAATAACTAATCTTACTAATAATGTACCTATTGTAGTAAGGTATACCTACTTACGATAGCTAATATACTATGAACATACTCAATTACAGGTAATGAGAACAGCAGCAGAAAAAGAGAGCATGAGCAAGGGATGTAAATAAACTAATTCTAGGCCTAGAACTACCCGCTGTTCAGTAGATTTTGCGTGAAAGAGCAACAATAATACATACATGTTTACAAACTTTCGCGTTTATAATATTGGTAGAATGTACACAATTTTACAATAAAAAAATCTTAATCTTAATCTGAATATCATAAACCTACCCTTAAACGAGCAATCCTTGTCTTATACCTTTAAACGAGCAATTTTGTATATATATGTATATTTAATATACATTGTATATGTCGCAGCCGGAACGTAGAATTAGCCTGTTTGTAAAACGGCTAGGCCGTTTACAAAACGGCGCCATTCATTAAATGCCTAGGCCGATTGTAGAACGATCGGTGAAATCAACGTTCTACAATATGGCTGATCATCTGAATTAGCCCGTTTAGGGAATGGCTAGGCAGTTCACCGTGCTTAGGCCGATCGTCAAATGAAGATAACTGTTTCTGTGTACGAGGCTCCGTCTGCGCAGAATCTACAGTTACCTACATATTATATTTTATTACCGGCTATGACATCAATTATCTGCCAAGGAAAGTTGCCTAAAAAATTGGGTTCGGAGGTTAGCTCAAACAGAGACAGCGATACCTAACTACCTACAGTAGAACACCATTTTAAAAGTTGGTCGTTTAGTTCCTACCGTGCATACCATAACATGCATTTAAACAGCTGTTACTTTATCTTTACTACATCCTCAACCTCAACAACTTGTACTGCTAGACGCAGACTTCCCCTGATTAGCTCCTTATTGGCGTTTGTATTGTACCATGAGGGGTTATGACCATAAACTTCACGCCTGTGCTCCACGCTTGGCATAGGGATTAGGGATTGCAGTTCGGTGGAAATTGTTCAGCAGGGGCGCTGCTGCAAACCCTCGGTGGATATCCCTTGGGGTGGTGCAAATTCTAAGCCAGCACCACACGGCCACATTATTACATTACCTACCTACTTCAATTTTATTGAGGTATATTAAAACCTTACCGTAAATGTGGCCGTGTGGTGCTGGCTTAGATTTTACAGAAGCTAAATTTTATTCACTGATTTTGATTATTATATAATATTACATATTAATTATCTGAGGCAATGTGACACTACTATGGGATTCAAATAAAAACGTTTTACTTTAATCCCATAAAATACATTTCTTTAGTACCGACATTTCAGTGTTCTGAAGTTTGGTTAGGAAATATTTAGGCTGGTATTTCTCGCACAAGCAAAACCGCGCGCCATTACTACTAATTAGTAATCCATGGTATAAAAAGATATAGCCGTTTTACAATCGGGCTAGGTTTGAGTCAGCCAAATCGTTGAACGTTGAGCGTTTTACAATTGGCCTAGCCATTTAGCTGAATGGCGCCGTTTTGTAAACGGCCTAGCCGTTTTACAAACGGGCTAATTCTACGTTCCGGCTGCGACATATATACAATCCGGAACTCGGGAACGGATCCAACGATTTTCATTAAACTTAGTAGGTATACAGGGGATTTCGTGGGTGATCGATCTAGCTAGTAGGATTCATTTTCGTTTCATTAATTTAGTTATGTTTTCAATAATCAACTTTATCGTAATCAATTTAATATTCCTGACATCTATTGGCGAATAGTATTTCATGCCTGTCTTCAAAAATCAACTTTATCCTAATCAACTTAAGAATTAAACTGAAAAATATGACTCTTCTTGCCATCTATTGGCGAATCGTACTACTATAATTTCAAATAAGCACAATTTACCAAATAAAAACCCAGGTACTTTAATGTGTTCTGATCGCGTAAGTTTAAAAAACTTTTTCCAACTATCACATGATATATTCAGGTCTCCTTAAAGTGCCAACTTAAGCACTCATAACTTCAGCTGGATTTAAATCATGACTATGTATAAATATACCGAGAACGACAGGTACCTACCACAAAAACTTGGGCACTTGTTATACATCTCACGGTTACGTATGTACTGAAAAAACTGCAGATCTAAAAATACAGACCGTACCATTGATTAATTAAAAAGGGAAGATAGGTTACGTTCTCCCAGCGCTTACTCAAAAATTGGCATGTGAGAACAAAGACGGAAAGACGTACCTAAGACCGAAGTGAGACCGAGATAACAATATTTCTCGCAAGTACGACCGCTCATGCCGCCGGTCAGACGGTGACTGAGGTGGGAGAACACAATTTTACACAATTTGCGGTTACCACTTTCGAGAAACCAGTACCTCTCTTCCCTTTTAAATAAATCAATAGACCGTACCTAACAATTTATTATGTAGATACCTATGGTTTTTATACTAACCAGGTACATATACCTACCACCAGGCACCTACCGTTTATTCATAAAGTTTATTATTTTTATCTTATAAATATACTTTACTGTACTGGTTGACATGGATCGGCTGAGCTACCTGTACGTTGATTGCAACAGTCTGTAGTTAGCTCAATTGTTTCAATCGTAAATACTAGTTCTAATTTGTTTCTATTATTTGATAGTAGGTACTATTCACAAAATACACATATAAAGCAGTGAGTTGAGTTATGAACAGACTGACACAAACGATCTAGAAGTACCTATCTCAAAAACTTTGTGCCCATATTTGCTTTAATCTAAGGGTGGTGTTCCTGTGGTACAAAAATATTCTCTTGCCAAAATGCTTATCAACCTCAACCTCAACAGCATGTATTGAACCACTGCTTGAAGCAGGCCTCTCTTAGATAAGCGCCTTGTTGGCGTTTGTCTAATGGGGGTAATGCCCGTAATCCCCACGCTGGGCGTGCGGTTTGGGGATCGCAGTTCAGTGGTAGAATTGTTCAGGGGGCGCTACTACCCACCCCCAGTGGATATCCTTTAGTCGCCTCTTAGGACAGCAACGGGAAGAGATGGGGTGGTGTAAATTCTAAGCCAGCACCACACAGCAAATGCTTTTGCACTTCACCACCCTCTGGGAATCGTTATTCTGAAGGGATTTATGTCTTCGGAGTTTATCTCAGGGTTGGTTCTTACAAGAGCTTGGTGAGGCATCTTCAATTAAAATTAACCAATAACCCCGGTACTAAGAGGGTCGTGTTGCTTAAATTTTATTATTTTAGCATCTTTGCTCTTACTTATGACTGAGGTCAAATTTCACCGATAGTTTCCGAAGATCAACAAAACTAAGTTCAGCTTGATCGAGTTCAAAGCAATATCTAACCTACCTATTGTGACTTAACACCTCTTGAATTTGGTATAGCGCTCGGATCACCTTCAAACTGAAACTATCTTATATTGTTCAATAGCAACGATAAAATTGGTCGCAAGCTCGCTCAGGTATCATAAAGGTTTCAGGAATACGTAAAAAAAATATTAGCTTTTTTGAAGTCATATATGCATGTGACTTCAAAAAAGCTAATATTTTTTTTATTATTACCTATTGCCCCGCTGTATGTCAATAAAAGAAAAAAAAAACAATTACGATGTAATTGTCTGAAGAACACGTGCCTAAAGTCAAAGTTAACCAACGAATCACTTATTTATCTAATTTTATCATTCGATGAACACCTCTAAATATGTAATTAAATATGAGATACATAATAAGCGCCAAAACCTCAATAAACCCTGCACTAAACCAAATTAAGCTGCTTATATAGTCTCACATAACATTTAATTAGGATAATACTAGCAACACTGTGCACAAAGTATCCAACCCAGGCGCTGTCCTTGCTATCCAGAAATTGATTAATCCAGTGGATCAGTGTGGAATACTGGATCATCGCTGTACTGCACTCAAAATACTATCGCGAGATAAAAATTATTACGTGTTGTTTTGCGATTTTTATATAAATTTAATGCGAATCTAAACCAATTTCGGGTTTTATCATGGATTAAAAACAAGGCTTTAGGATCCGCGGCAAATTTAATTCTCGTTAGTTTTATTCCTTGTAGATCGCAGAAACAATAAAATACACCAAATAAATAATAATCACGCCTCCTTGAATCAGGAGTTTTACTAGAGGCTTTACTAGGTTTGTGACGAATATCCATCCATATAACTTAATATCGTCAAGGTATAATGATTATGGCAAAATTCCCCTTCTCTGGAGTCAGTTCCAGTAGTGGATGTATGAACGCTGATTGGTACTAGTAATTCATTTTTTGAAATGTTATTTTACTTTTCTCCCTTTGATTATATAGATCGGAGACATTTATTAGGCTGAAATTTTTGCCTATGTCAGCTTTTTAATCGACCGATTCACCAGAAAACTGCCTGAGTATGTTTTTACTGTGGTGCAATAGTTATTTGTTATACAAGAGTGCAAAGTTGCTTTTTAACCGCGTGTTAAATTTTGATGACCGAGCAAGCGAAGGATTCTAAAATTGAATCACGAGCGCAGCGAGTGATTCAAAATTAGAATCCTGAGCGTTAGCGAGGGAATCAAAAGAGCACGAGGTGAAAAATCTTTGCACTCGAGTGCAACACGTAACTTTTCATTCCACCTCAGCGAGGAAATGACTAAATGCAAAAAAAAACGTTTACAATTACAAGATAGGTATACTTTTATTTCAGTTTAGGTATTAATTACTACATTATGACAGGACAGTAACAGGAAAATATTACAGAATAATCTTTAAATTATAACAAAATAATACTAAGGTACAATAAAGAATATTTTAAAGTAACGTTGCTACAGTTATTTAAATAAAAATGCCGCGTAAAGAACCTTGTACAAAGCAAATTGAAAAAAGAACACCAAGAAGGTTCCGAGTCTGAGTTTTCAACAAATTAAAAAAAAGTTGTATGATATATTCGGCACCATAGAGGTGATATATTCGGCACTATAGAGGTAGCAGTAAATAGGTTTAATGTTTTTTTTTAATTCACAAACTTAGTGCACACGATGTTCGAAATTCAATTTACTTTATCCTCTAGAGAATAAAAACGGCTTTTCCACTCAGATATTGAAGATTAAAAATACTCTTTCCGAGATGGTGGGATGAAAAATTATATATGTCTTTGCTCAAATTAAATGCAATTTTCCCTAGTACGGGGTTTCTCTATTCACCATGTTTTACGCCTTATCTACCTTTAAACTAAGATCATCATTAATATATATTATAAGATGTGGACGTAGGTAAACCCGCGAATACCCACTGACGAGCCATTAGTGCACTAAATGGATTCTCAATTGCTCTGTGACGTAATGGCGGTATTGGAAATCAATCGGAAAATAAGGAAAATGATGATAACGTCAGAAAAGGCATGTTTCCTAACAAAACACGTAAATAATGAAAATTTTATGGTAATACCTACCTACCTACCTACCTACTGCGCGTGTTTCTTGTGGCGCCTATTATAGAAAAACAAACATCCTAAGAAGGAATATTAGAGGATAGTATTGAGAAAACAGTCAAGTCAAGTTGCAGACAGAAATTTGCATCTCTAACAGGCACATTTTAAAATAAAAATATGACTCAGTAACCCAACAAATGATCTCACTGACTATAAGTTATAATGATCCCAAGAAGCCAGCAAACATAAATTATTCAGCTCTACTGTAGCAAGTCAACCGTTAAATGAAAGGGAAGTAAAGGTCATCGTATACATAGACCGCAACGCTCCAGCAGCATTCTCGCACAGTACACACACTTGACCTCCAATAGTGCTGCAGTCTCCACGCGCTAGGCAAAAAGATCAGGCATCTGTTATAATAAAAGTTGTAGGTAATTTATACTTAGTTTCCAAAATTATTTTGAGTACACTCATGCACAAAACGTCTTAAAGGACCTGATGATCGTCCAATATATTTCAAGAGAGTGGCAACAGTGCTTGGGCCGCTTGAAACAATGACAATAAGTGACGTTGCCTACTAAACGCTGGCTGCTATTTTATGCTTATGCCATACATTTACTACGAGTTTAGGGCATAGAGAATGCTTATTTTTGTGATGTGCTTTAGCGATGTTGGAAATAATGTACTCTGTCCTTGTACGAGCGCTCGGTCGATAAGCTCAAATTACCTTGCACCCAAGTCAATACCGTGGCACAATTTCTGTATTTTCTGAGTAAAGGTTCCCTATGATAACATGGTACAATAACTCCGGAAATTTTGGACTATAAATGGAACGAGCTATAGTTCAGTTTCGTTTGTCTTCAAATTAATTAATATCAACAATGATGATTTGTATGTCTTTTGTTGGTAATAATAGCAGTTTTCCTCCACCTTTATTATTCGCACCGCAAAGGAATGGAACTCGCTCCCTACCTCTGTTTTTCCGGCCAATTACAACCTGGGTCTCTTCAAGACAAGGGTGAATAGGTATCTTCTAGACCTTCGTGATACACCGTCGGCCGCATCTTCGCTTTCCATCAGGTGAGATCGCGGTCAAACAAAGGTCTATTAACCGTAAAAAAAAAAAAAAAAAAAATATTCAAGCGCGAAGTTTAATTTGATTTTGTATCAAAATACCACATTCGCTTTTGCCACTACAAACTGGATCCGGTCGTCCAGTTAAAACAGAATCCAGTCTAATTACAAGTATTGTATATATGTATATGGTATATATTGGTCACTCACGGTAGGGCTGGTCCACCAGTTCAATGTCGTTCAGCGAGCTATGGAAAGAGCTACGCTCGGAGTCTCTCTGAAGGATAGGATTCGTAACGAACACATCCGACAGAGAACCAAAGTTATCGACATAGCTAAAAGAATTAGCAAGCTGAAGTGGCAGTGGGCCGGCCATATTTCGCAAAGAACCGATAACCGATGGTGTAGACGTGTTCTTGAGAGACCACGAATCTCTCTCCTCTAGGCAACTATGTCGTAATCAGTTCTCAGCAGAAAATAAAAATAGGCCTCCTCAGCATTGATTTAAAAAGGGAAGATAGTTTACGTTCTCCCAGCGCTTACTCAAAAATTAGCACGTGTTACAATTACACGCAAACACATACGCCCACAGTTATATTTCCAGTCCTGTGCAATACAAAGAAGAACAAAGACGGAAAGACGTATCTAGGACCGAAGTGAGACTGAGACAACAATATTTCACGCGAATCACGAGCGCCCGTGCCGCCGGTCAGACGGTGACTGATGTGGGAGAACACAATTTTACACAATTTGAGGTTGCCACTTTCGAGCAACCAGTACCTCATCTTCGTTTTTAATAAATCAATGCTTCTCAGTCCCCTAAAGTTCTTCTTTACGCCCAGTCCGCAGTGGCGCATAGCAACAAAAACCAAAAATAAGGACCATAAAATCAACCGTAAAGAAATCATTAAAAGGCACCTTAAAAGCTCAGGAATTTCAAATACCTACAATAAGATGGGGTCTTTGAACACTTAATTCCCTCCATTCACATTATTCTTCTAAATATTTCCTAAGGGTCGAATTAAGCCGTTAAGAATGCGTTAAAAGTTTGTTGCCACCAGAGTTATTAAGATGTGGCAAAATGTCGTCACGTCGAATTTTAACGACTGTAAATGATGGCACTTACCTAATGGCATCGATGAGGTTGAATCTGAAAGAAAGAAAGAGATTGAATCAGTTTGACTATCAAAGCATATTTACTGAAAGTGCGAAGTAACAAATAGTGATAAAATAAACCATGATTTTATCCTGAAACACATTTCTTCTGCAAAACATTGATAATAATCTTTCGGGAATAGAATAATTTACAAATCACTTCGTGAACATATTCCATAAAACCACAAGAATCATTAAAATTGGCTTTAAATTGACGGAAACAACGGCGAACATACGGTTTACGGTTTTAGAAATTTATTTCTCAAAAGATTAAACATTCACTTATAGTTAAATACAGTATTATCTTAATTAATCATGCAGAGCGGACTTATTTAACTAAAACGGTGATGTTTTTACTGGTACTTAAGTATCTAAGCAACACGACAAAAAATCACCTAATAATATATCTATAAGTACCTACTTAAATCCTAACTTTATATGGAAAAATTCCAGATTCACATACCTCTTAATATTTTCGAAATACGTTAAAAAATAATATTTTGGTTATAATGATTATGATTACCTAGGAGCAGCACCAATACCATTAAAATATAAGTATAAATATAAGTCAAATAAGAAATCGTGACTAGTTCGAATTTCCCGAGATTGTACTCCTCAAAGAGATATTATTTAATTAAATGATTATTTATCGGGTATTTATCGCGATAAATACCCGATAAATAATCATTTAATTATGTTAACAAATCGCGAAAGTTTAAAAAGATATTATTTAGTTTCGATAAAAGTTTCCTTCTAAATTATTTTATACAATGTACGATGCTGAAGTGCAATTTGAGCCAAATTCTAAGCCCCACCAGGCCAGTTTTAATTAAAACATTTCACTGAGTAGTGTCATGGCTAAAGAGGAAACTTCGTTGTTGTAAATACATTAAAAAGGCCGAAAAACCCGAACACTAGTTTAAGGGCAGCATGCCAAACATTTTTACTCTTTTCTACTATTTGTTAGTAAAAAGATGCATGTTCTGTTTGTACGTTGGAAATTCACACAAAAATATTCAAAATTCTTATCGTTAGATACACCCTGACACATAAAACTGTGGCATTGTCTTTGAACAACAGAATCAAAATGCTGACGGACCGCACGCATACTATGAGTATTTAAAAATAGTGTATTTGCCTAACCTAACCTAACTGTTATTAATAGGTACCATTTACTGTGCAATCATAACTTATGTAAATAAGATAGTTATAGTTAATAAGATCGAGGAGGTCTCGATACTGAAAGGGGCCGTCTTTGCATAATAGCCGAACATAGAAACTCCTTCTTTTTAACCGACTTCAAAAGAAGGAGGAAAGTCTCATTTCGTCTGTATTTTTTTTTTTGTTTTATGTGGGTTACCTCAGTACTTTTGACTGGGTGGTCCGATTTGCATGATTCTTTTTTTATATGAAAGCTGGTGCTTCCCGTGTGGTCCCATTTTAATTTGGTTCAGTTCTGACAATGGGATCCATGAAAATTCAAGAAAAAACTATAAAAATTGAAGTCGGTTATAGTATTAAAACAAAATTAATTATTTGTCAAAAATTACAAAAATAAAGCGCGTCAAAGTTTGGTAGTGGGAGCGACGCGCGACAAGGAAGGCTTTAATTGCCTTATCTTCATCATTTGTTGTAAAAGAAGAATTCTCATAACTGACAGACTAATTAGATTTTTTTAGGACTATAACCTATTGCACTAGCCGCGCTACCGTCTTACCGTCCACACGCTCTTCTTACCTGCGCAAACTGGTTTGTGCAGGCATGCTTGCAGGTCACAAACCAGGTACCGTGTACCTACCCAATGGTAGGTACTACTAAAAAGGTAAACAGAAATAAAATATTGAAAAACTGATTTCCCTGTCTACACTTCTCAGATTGGTTTTCTCCTTTGGGAACGCAAAGGTAAAAAGTTTGCGGAAAGGAAAAAAGGAAATTAAAAACGTGATCGGTGACTTTGATTTAAATATAGGTAATATTATGGCCTACTTGTTAATTTCTTATCTGCTAAATGGAATATTCTCAAGGACAATGTGGCTATGCCTCGTGGAGGCATTGTCCTTTTCCTGCGCTGAAATAGGGCTTGGCTCAGCGTGTGCTGAACATTTATGCTCAAAGCTATGACGACCTCTGTGACGCGGTGGGCGAAAGTCCGCCTGCGACGCAGGAGGTTGCGGGTTCGATTCCCGCCTTGGGATAAATGTGTGTACGATCTTCAGATATTTGTTCTGGATGTTTTCTATGTATAATAAAAAATATCTATCTAGTTAGTGTATTGTATTAAGCATATCAGTTACCTTAGTACCCATAACACAAGCTCTGCTTAGCTTAGGGCTAGACAATGCTGTGTGAATTGTCCTACATTATTTATTTTATTTATAACGCTGTTTTTCATCCAAAAACCTTATTACTAATTTAACGTTACAGACGGAAATTTATTACAGAATTATATACGAAATAGAATAGAAATAATATACACTACAACTACTGAAAGGGCTAGGTTAAAATTTTGCAAAGCTAGTTTTAGACCTAAGTTAGCATAAGACGTATGCTAACTCTTTTACTACCACATCAGAAAATACTTATTCTAATATTTGAGCAGCCGATGGGAGCATGAATTTTTAAACATGTTAACATCCTCGAGCGCGAATAGAATTTAAAATGTTAGCTTACTCTGTTCTAGAATCCAAGATATTTTATGTCAACAAATGCATTTATGAATTAAGTGCACAGCCTATGGCGGTAAGACGTGGAAGAAGGAGCACGTTTGCGTCTCGGGCAAACTTTGATTTTATCTTATCATAGTGTGCGTGCGTGTGCATTTTGTTAACGCACGCATTCAAAGACAATGCCACAGTTTTTGGACGTAAGGGCGTATCTAACGATTTAAATTTTTTCACCTCTCTCGCTCGAAAACAGTGAATTTGCTGCTCAAAAACAGAGAACCAAATCGAATTTTGCTCACAAATGTAATAAAGGATATTGTTCAAATTTAAAAAAGTAATTTGAATTTAGAATGGGATTACTGCATTTCAATGGCTAGGCTTTAGAGGTTATTTGATACTATATGGTCGGCGCCGAAAAAAAACTCATCGCCTTTTTCAAAAACTTATTTTGGCACGACGATGCTTTTATTGCTACTAATGTTTAAGTATTTTTTAAAAGAAAAGAAGATAATAAAACTAATGTTTTTGAAAATTCGTTAAATTTGTATTTTAAATTATAAAGACTACAAAAAGATATTTCTTTTACGCTCTAAAAATACTTTTTCGTATCACCTAAATAACATGATGAATGGTATCAAGTATTTGAACGCAACGTGCAACTATGGGCCTAATAATTTTCTCACTGATCAAAGTGAAAAACTCACTGACAAAAAACATTTGCTCTCGAGTCAAACATACAACATGTTTGACTCGAGAGCAAATGTTTTTTGTTTCGTGCCTTTTCAAGCTTTCCTTTCCTCGCTAGCTCGGGATTTGAAATTGACAAGTGCAACAAAAAACCGTTTTGCTCACTTGTTTTAACAAATAACTATTTGTTGTAGGCATTGCTGCCGCCATTGCCGAATTAACTTAGTTTACCTAAATTATTTCATTTTGCTGAAAATGTTTTTTCTTTGATAATTTTGATATTTATTGCAATTAATTATTGTTTACTCCCCTTTATCTATGTTAGTAAGATAATTTCCACTCGATCTGTTTGTTTACTATAGTTTTTTATGTGTAAATTTGTTTATGGTGGAGACTTCACTGGTCTATTTATTTATTTATTTTGTAAGTTGTTATCTTAGTAAATCCTTATTTTATCTCTTTATTTATCTATGTACTCTTTGATATCCTAATAAATAAAAATTTAAATAATTTTGTGAAGATTCCTATCGCGATTGCTTGTCGTGAAAGTAGGTACTTACTAATTAAGAAAGTTACGATTTTGAAGCGTTGAACGAACTTCCTGCGTCTGTTTTTTCCGGTTCAGCATAATCTCGGAGTCTTCAAATCCCGAGTGAATAAGTTCGTTCTAGGAAAGCGTGCTTCATCTTCGCTTTAGTGTGAATGGCGGCCAAATGGTCAAACACAAAAACAATACCATTACCAAAAATAACTGTCGCGTTAGCATGTCCCGTTTTTTTTGCAATCACGTTAGAAGTAGGTATTGCAAATTCAGCTATATTTCATCCCGGAATTCCCACTGGAACGGGAACTACGCGGGTGAAACCGCGAGGCGCGGCTACTAAAATATAAAGGCATTCAGAGCAGTGAGTGTATTTGACGTTAGTTCCGTGCTCATGAAGTCTTTTTTTTTCCATGAAATTTGTTACAGTCAATTTGTTATCATGCGGACAGGGAACTACGCAAACCCCATACTAAAAGGAGACGCTACAATCACGTCTCGTTACTAAAGTCAAATAAACTCGACTCTCAGATCACCTGTGGAATCTATGAGAAGCTGAATTTAATCCTGTAGAAAATAATAAAATTGAGATGAGAGCACCTGGCTTATCTTTCTAAAATGCGAGTACTAAACTAATTTTGAGTAACCTCCAAACAAACAAAGATAAGGCTGAATGGCCAACAGACGTTAATTTAAATTAGTGTCCTTACTTAGCATAACTTTAACTTCTAAAGTAGAATTGATGGACAAGCCGCAAATTACGCCGTGGGTTTGAAACAAATGTCTAATTAATATCATCTGACTTTAAGTTCTTAAAAGCTTTCGCGTATAGTTGCAATTACAAAAGTCTAGATTAAACTTTACAAAAGTTATTAGAATCCAGACATAAATAATGTTTTACCTTGCAGTAGGACAACGCCAGCCGAAACTAAATAATAAATAACTTGTACCAACAACAAATATACAGATAAGGCCATCTATGTGTTGTATGTATAATGATTTTAGTGCCTCTAGCAAAGATGGAAGAATTGGCACCATAACCAATTTCACCCTCATCAAACTCGAGGTTCCTACAAAACCCTGTTGAAATTTAAATTAAAACGGATTCTATCCTGCCCAGACGTAAACCATTAATCAAGTATTCTTTATTAAAGCTAGCCTTTGCCCGTGGATTTGCTTGTATTTTTCGGACAAAATAGAAGTCTATAACTAAGTCCAGTCTAAAACTAGGTACTTAAAAGGAAATAATATCAGACTGATCTGTTGCCAAGTTCGCCCGCCCAGAGACCTCAACCAGCCAAGGCCCTGGCCGCAAGCACATAAAACCAAGAATCCACAACGCCGCAGGTAGCTAGGCTCCGCAGGAAACGGCTACTCGAAGGTCCAGAATTGACCAACCCAATGATAGTATTTAGGCAAGGGCGAATGTGCTCCGCAGTAATAGGGTAAGGCCTGAAACTGCCTACTCCACGCTGCCTTTGAACGAACGCAGAAGACCCAGAGTGGACGTCATTGCGAAAGCTAGCGAATCCAAACGAGGGCCTTCATTCGCCTTCGGCCGTGCTACGGTGGCGGATCAAAAAAATGGGACGAACGTACCGATTGTCGCTCTCGTTCGCTTCGTACCCACCATAAGAAGACAGAGAGTCCAGTCGACTGATCGGTTCTGTAGTTTTGACGTAAGAGGCTATGAAACATCCATACTTTAGCATTTCGGCCCCCGCGCACTAGGTAGCCTGCCAGCTGAACATATGAGGGTGTATGGGACCCCGGCTGCGTGAATATTTCAGCTGCCTAGTGCGCGTTGCCCTATTATACTCGCTCTGGCTGCGCGCCAGCGGACTGACGTGCAATCGGCGTGCTTTTATGGCTGCCACAGCCGGAAGTTCGTTGCTGCTTACTGCTTACGTGCGCGGGCTCCCATACACCCTACGTTCAAATAGCTGCCACAGCCAGGCTGCCTAGTGCGCCCTTAGTCTAGGTGAATTTATGTGGCTACAATGTCGTCAGCACTGCGCACTTGTCGTAGCAGCCAGACGTATTTTGTGAAAGTAATCTCCAATGATTCTTATGGAGTTGCAAATCTCCCCGTTTAATCAAGAACACTGATACTCCTTTAGTATCGGTGCTCTTGATAAAATTTCTCATTATTATCCAAAAGGTTATCAAGCGAGTGCACTGACATTCTCGCGTAGTTAAAAACCAGTCTGGATATTTACGATCATCCTTAAAACAAGTATGAAGTAAGCCTTTTGAGCCGTTCTAGAAAAAGCGGATAAATCTCTTTTCTTTGGTTTGCGTTTTATAAGAGATAAGTAAATATAGGTAAATATAAGGTCTTCCACTTTAATATCGCTCGACGAAAGGGTCACAACTGGCCGTCGTGGATTCTATAACTGGCTGCGTAGCCAGGCTGCTAGGATTAACATGTCCCCCGTGCTAGTACCCCCCCCCCCCCCCCCCCCTTAGTGCTAGTGCCCAGGGGTGCACTACACCCTTTGTTAATCCTAGGGACGGCAGACCGTCACGAATGCGGAGAGGTGCAGGTACAACGGATTATCAGAGTCAGAGAATAGTCTTTGTGTCTGCGCGCACACTTGGGCACTATAATATGTCTGCGCACCTAGCTAGTCTCCGTTGAGACTAGACGCCACCATAGCCGATTCGTCTAGGGGGATATCATTAGCTAGAACTTCTATGCAAATAATGATATACTAATCCGTTCACTAATTTTGGCGTGAAGGGGTAACAAACACCCAAACTCTCGCATCTATAAAATATTAGTGTGATGAATCGAACTGGACAATTTCCTAAGAGTAATGAAGGGCGAAATGAGACGTGGCGAGAATGAGTCAAGATGTTACCCGTGTCAGAAAATCAAGGTGGTTTTGTTGATTTCCCATTGAATTTATCATGATTTATGTTTTCAGATGATGTATTGATTGTTATAAATTATGATAAGGGCAATGACCAAAATAAGCAAGCAGTAACCTCTCATGCGTTGAGTCATGCTTACCAATTGTACTTACTGTACTTATGTAATAGTACAAAAACGTGCCCGTGAATGAGGTCAGAATGCCCAACATCAATTGATTATTATAAGAAATTATATCATACTACGAAAATTTTCGGAATTGAACTCGCGGATTTTTTATCAGCGACTTCGAAAAAAGTAGTTTCCAGTTTAATATCGAAACTTTCAATGTTCGGTCTGTATGTAAGTTTTTTAATGTAGTAATTACGTTTTGTTCGTCGATTTCTTCGACAATAATGAAACGATTTTGACAACTCCTTCTCAGAGTAAAACTTCTAATGGATTTAAAAGTTTCATGGTTACACTAAAGTCATTTACAACGGGATATTTAACACGATTTGAGTTTTGAGCTCCTTCTCTGATGTAGATAGATGGTCCTATAAAAATGTTATTCCCGAGGGATGACTATTTGTCCCGACAAACTTTAGAAAGTGTGAATTTGATGTCGGTTTTCAGTTTTAAAAAACAATAAAAACAAAACCAAAATAAATTATCATCGGCATCAGGTTTTTTATCCAAACGTGTTTCACCATTATCCTTTGTTTTCGTCCCTATTTATTTATATTCAAAACAAACTCACAATAAGTAAAGTTAAATCGTTTGTTAACTAACGCGAGCCTTTGTTCAGCCATAAGTTAAAAGGATCGATGTTATCCGTTCTAAATGAAGCATTTTTACCAATTTCCGAATTCTGTTCCATTTAGATGTAGATAACGAGTAATTGGGTATCAGGCAATCCTAAATAACCAGCCCTTTTCAACAAACGGTCATCGAAATGAACCATACTTACTGATATTTATATAAGAAAATTGATGAAATATCGACGGAATATTTAAACGCAACTCGGATATTTTTTTGACAAATTTTATCGTGACATGAGAGAGCGACTTGCGTACGCAGCATAAGAATAAAATAAAGTTAAAAACTATATATATTTTTATTTTTTTATACATAAACTTCCTCTTGAATCACTCTATCTATTATAATAATGGTTGTCTATAAAGTCGGTTTAGGAACAATAATTTTACGTGACAACGTCATTTACCTATTTGGTCTATTGAAAATCTTACCTCGTAGTTTATAATAAAATTATACTGTTTTTGCCATTCTCGTGTTAGCTAGCTATAAACGCTATCTATGAGACAAAATTAGAACTTTAATCCTCAGTGCTTCAGTCGTCATGACAGCAGCAACAACGTGACACTTTTTTGAACATGCTACCCATGTTCATCGATTTAATAGACGTTATCTCGTCAAAAACCTCAGCATCACACTTAATATAATATATCCAATGCTGATCATGCCTTCCCCAAACTAGGAAAGTCTTGCTTTACCTACTTCTATAAATGATTATTTAACTGACAAAGATTTTTCTGCTTCATGAATGACATTCGTTATTTTTAAGTTGTTTTCATTCAACACAGGCTAGCTCAGTTTTGTTTAATTTTATTGTAACCCAAATATAACTTTAGTTTTGATTATTATTACTTGTAAACAGACATTGCACACCGTAAAACCGGTAGGAATACATTGAATCATATAATATAGACCTAAAAACACCTGTACCTACATGTATTTCATGCAATAAATGATACTTTACTTTACAACTTAAGCCATAAACACCCTAAACTCGATCTCCGAGACCAAAATGGTATTTCATTTGACGTAGTTCTAGTGGAAAATCCACTCAACGCAAAAGCGAGCCATTATTTATTTAAATGATTGCTAAGGCAGTAGGTATCCATTTGGGTTTCTACTTCCTTATGGGAGCGTAGATTTAACAATTGACATTATTTCTCTAATAATGATCATGGTTATGACAAATCACAATGTACAGCGAATTTTTCCGCATGAGATTTAAGCAGTGGAAACTAATTTATCCGACTGTACGATGGACACACAAACGAATTGTAAATTTAAATTTTATCTGTGAAAATGTTCTATGTTTACGTCTGCAAACTTCTCAGTACCTACCTATAGCAGAGGTTTTAAAGTAAGTATCATTGAAAAATATATGTTTTAAGGATGTTTGTTACCTCTTCACGCCAAAACTACTGAACGGATCGGGCTGAAAATTTGAATACAGGTAGTTCTTATCCTGGAATCAAACATAGGTTACTTTTTATCCCATAAATAACTTCCTGTGGAATAGAAATCATTTTTAAACGTTCCCATAGAAATAACTCGTGCGAAGCCGCGGGGCGCAGCTAGTATATAATAAAACTGAATTGAAATTCCAATCAGCCTCTAAGTTTATTCTCTTTGTAAACAAATTAAATCTGTGTTAACAAAACCAACATTTCTGTATTTGTTTAACAACGGGCTCAAACATGAACTTGTGCAACTAGGAAACTATCTCCTTTGCGTTAATTTGTCCAAGTCTTAGAGATTTTCAAATGGCTTGGTACTCTCGGTAGAGTCTGGAGCCCTTTTCAAATAATTTTTCCAGTTACAAGTAATAATAACGATAGGATTAAGGGAAGCCCCATTGCTGAAGTACTCGCATTACGCTATTCGTTCACCATTGCTTTTCAATGTTGCGCAAAAAGTGTTATAATTGGAATAAAAAAATAATAATAACCGACTTAAATTTTAAAGTTTTCTCATGGATGCCATAGTCAGAACTGAAACAAATTTAAATGGGATCACACGGAAAACACCACCTATCAAATAAAAGAAGCATCGTCCAGTCAAAAGTTCTGAGGTTCTAACCTAACCAACATAAGAAACAGACGAATTGAGAACCTCCGCCTTTTTTGAAGTCGGTTAAAAACTATCGTAGGGTTAACAACGTTTCATACTCAAAGTGAGTCATTTGCCCGTAGCACCTAGCCATAAAATGGCTTGCAACCATGGCTCATTTCCGTATAGCAACAGCAACATGTTTGTTCAAGAAGTTCGAGATACGCGAAAGTGCGCGCCCAAAACCGCGAATGTTGTTAATGCGTGGACTTAATTTGAGTTCCAGAGATTGTGCGGCTTTTTGGGAAGCCCAGGTTCCTTGCTTAATTTTCTTATTAGTTTCTTGGTGTTGGAGGGTTTTGAACTCTTTGGTATCAAGGACACATTTGCTGAAACTTGATCAAACTATTTTATACTATTTTTAACCGAGACGACGAAAAGGAGAAAGTTGACATTTTTTTTGTATGTTTGTTACCTCAGAACTTTTGACTGGGTAGTCTGATTTTCATGATTCTTTTTTTAATTGAAAGCTGGTGCTTTCCGTGCGTTTATTTAGTCCACTTCTGACAATAATTTGAAGTCGGTGAAAAACTATATAATTGAAGTCGGTTTATCATGTATTTTATAGTTATTAAATTAATGTCTCTGTAATAGTTTCATTTTGTAAAGCTTAGGCAGAGATACGAAATTGCGCTTTTTGGCCACCAAACTCAATTTTCGCATCTCATCCTAAACTATATACTTAAGTTAAAACTATGACAGAGATATTAAAAAATAGCTCGTAAAAAATAGAAACCACAAACTGTACGGTGGATTTTTAAAATTTCCTATGATAAACGTAAAAATATGATAAAATAGGTATAGCTGTCATATTGGCCCGGGTATGCGCCTTCAGCTTTCTCTGAAACACCGAAGTAGGCAGTTCTCAGTCGACGAGTCAGTCGACTAGCAAATTGCCGTCCGTGTATTTTACAAGCCCTAAGTAAATTCTGTACATCTCGCAATTTCAACAACTGGTCCTGTTGCAACTACAATTGCTCACAAAAACATTTATAGCCTTATGCAATATTAACCTCAAATGAATAAACACGACGGATTTCGGTTCTCGTCAATAAATTAAATAGGTACCAATCTATTAAGCAATCACGCGTTATACGAACACCGGTCTGACATGACTTAAGTGGTTAGACCTAATTGTACCTAATTTGAGCCTTCTACGACAAACTAGTACCTCATCTCCCCGTTTTTACTGAGATCGAAGTTAAAAAATAAATTATTCTTAGTAACCCAACCCCCTTTCTTGCTAAAGTTGCTAAAGCTGTCAAGTCGATAGTAGACAAGCAGAAAAATTAATGGATTCCTAGTCCTAAAAGCTTTTAGACACTCAACTATAAGTAACTAAAATATCTAACCGATACGTTACACATACCATACATTAGTGCTTGCGTCATCTTGCGCTTATCGAATTGAGGTAACGTAAAACGAGGTGAATAGAGACTCCAGCACGGCGTTTTCATCTCTACTATGCCAGAAATACAGAAATACAATTTATTGGTAAAATCATGGTAAAATCAATTTACATGTCAGGTTTGTTTATAATAGCTGTAATACACACATGTTACACAAATCATATAAAGAGGACAAAATTAACAAAGATCAACATTTAAGAGCCTTTACGCCTAGCGCGCGATGTCAAGTTTAGGTAGTAATTCAAACCCAGAAGCAAGCGTGAGTGTGCGTAGCGCTGGCGCGTTCTATAGTCAAACTTACTTGAAAAACTACTTTGATCCATTTGAGTGAAATTGTTATAGCAATAATTAAATTTAAATTTGAACTCTAACAGATGACTAGGTTACGAATATGTACTAATAAAACACTAGGTACAGATAAAGTCATTTACATGATTTTTAACTGTTTTATTAAATAAAATCAATATGTTGTGTTTAAGTTTAGATTAACATCAGCATAAAATAATAAAAGGATAAAGTAGTGAATAATCTAGTGGTTTGATTTTTTTAACTACTTCGATAACTTACTAAATTCGACATTTCCATGTTTTCAGATGGCTCTAATATAGAATTCTGAAAAAAAAAACACAGCATATATTATGAAATCGTCTATGATGGCGTATTATGACGTAAAAAAAGAAAAAAGTAATTAAAATTTTAAAAGTTTGAAATAAAGTTAAAAGTACCTCCATATTTTGGTTTTCAGTTTTCACATTCAACTATTTCTGAATTTTCTTCGCTTGCGTTTTTTTACATTTCCCAAGGATCTTATGGATTGGTAATTATTTTTTGTTATTTAGATATGTCAGTATTTTCATAATATTTTGAGCTTCGAAACTGATGCTGAAAGGGAAATTTAGAAAACCTCTAACGAGTAATCTTGATAGACCGCGTACATACTATATACTATATTAATCGAAATATTTTCTTAACTAACTATTTGGACAACGAAATTTCCTACAAATATTAGCAATTAACATATAGTGTAAGATAAGTGGTTAATGATATTAAAGGGTTTGAAAAGTACTGTTTTTGAGTCAAACTGCGCATGGAAGGAGTAAACGCTCTTAAAAACAATCATTTATAATTATATTATTTTTTTACTGTTTTTATAATCATTTTTTTTTTCACTCCTTCCCCGCAAGCAAGCAACCTTTTAGCTTCTACTTGCGAGGACATATAAATTGGTAAAAGTTAGCATCTAAGTTTATTCCTTAGGTGTGTAAAACTGTTTGTTCTCCAAATAAAGCAAAATAAATAAAATAAAATGAATAAATTTACTTTTCAAGTGGTTCGTTCACAGAATAGAAGTTCTGCTCGACAAGCCAGCATTTCAACTTGATCTAGAAACAACGTAGACAGCCATCAGTTGTGACGGAAGTTTAGTGTAACCATAACATGCGTCAACTTTGAGGACTTCGTGTGGGAGCGGGCGATGGTGGTAGCCGGAATAGAATTAAAATTCAAATCTGACGTTTTCGTTTCGGAAAGGAATCGAAGTTATTTAAACCCTTCACTGAACACAAGCCATACACAACGGCTTTATAAACAGCTCTAGAATTGAACCCGAGGAAACCCGATGCAGTTCGGTTCGATGCTCCTAATGGACCGATATAAGAGGATATTGCAGGTTATAGCAGCTTCCTCCTAAGTTGGTACCTGTATAGGTTTGTAAGAGGATTTTGGCAAGCTGTATTCCGAATTTGAGTTTTGGTACAATATTGTATATAAACTTTTTACTTATAAACTTTTCGAGAAAATTAGTACTGTTTTACTATAGAAACTTTCGTAGTTTGACGAATTCATTATGAATGTAAGCGGGTTAACGTTCATAGCTAACCCGCTTACATTCATAATGAAACTAGCTGCGCCCAGCGGCTTCGCACGCGTTGTTCCTATGGAAACATTAAAAGGAGCGAAAGTACTCTTTTGTTGGAAAAGGATCTCATTGTCTTAATTTTCTCTTTCTCTTTACTTATTACTATAATAAATAAGGTATGGTTTATCAGGTGTTTTGTTCCCTGACCCTTCTGACCAGATCTAGATTCTATATAATTAATAAATTGAGTTTCAGGCAGAACGTTTCAATAGAATGATTAATGTAATAAAATAACCAAAGTAAGTAAACCAATCACCCCTTGCCTAATGAATTGAGAAACGATGCCAAAATTAGTAAATCAGCTATTTGAGAATTTACACAGTTGAATTATTAAAACGCCATCTGTTGATATGTCAATGTCACATCATCTTGACAGATGAGCTTATAAACAAGAAGTTGATGTATCGATAGAGATCCTCTTCCGTCTCTGACTGTAATCGTGTAAGGTCTTTGGTATGTGAAATAAAAGCCTATAATAAATAAAATAAAATAAAAAATAAAAAAGCCTTTCATTCCATAACCTTATAAAACAGTATCGATCATGCTTTTGAAAATAATATCGTAATTTAAAAAAATATACGTATGTAGGTATAATGTAATTGTATGTCAGATTTCGTTGAATGTCAATATAATAATTTTAATAATGAATTGAATTTTTTTTCGATTGATTAGTATTTGTATTTGTCAGTAGTTAGGACCCCTCTCGGGTAAAGGCCTCCTCCAGTTCTGTCCAGTTTTTGCGGTCTTCTGCGACACTTGTCCAATTTTGTGTTTTCAGATATCTTCTGATTTCATCTGAAAATGGAAATAAATGCCTATACAATCATAAAACCCGTGCATTGCTTAATTCTGCTATGATAACCCAATACCATTGTCCTTACGGAGGAACAATTTCTATTAAGGCCCATACACCAGAAAAGTGGCGCCCACTATTTTATCTTATTATTACGTTATACGCAGCAAGTTTTAAAAATCCTACGTTCCGTTTGTGGTATCTTTTATAAGTTATTTATTAATGCCTCTGTAATAGTTTCATTTTGTAAAGCTTAGGCAGAGATACGAAGTTGCGTTTTTTGGCCACCAAACTCTATTTTCGCATCTCCTCCTAAACTATAATATGAGATAAAATTATTACGGAGGTATTAAAAAATTGCTCATAATAGATACCACAAACTGAACGTAGGATTTTCAAAAATTCCTATGATAAACGTAAATCACGTCATATTGGCTCGGGTATGCGCCTTAAATAATTCTAGTGTGCAGAGGACGGTATTTCAGTTGTGGACAACGGAAAAATTTAAGATAGGTAGTTAATAGTTATCTAGTACCCAACACAAGCTCTGCTTAGTTTGGGGCTAGATAACGCTGTGTGAATTAAATAAATAAATAATGTTGGACGATCCAAACAACATCATGTAGCCCCAAGCTAAGCAGAACTTGTGTTATGGATACTATATGACTGATACACATAATACTTAATACATTACTTACATAAATATTTTTAATTATACATAGAAAACGACCAGAACACCCTGAACAAATATCTGCAGATCGTACAAACATTTGTCCTGAGGCGGGAATTGAACCCGCAACCTCCTGCGTCGCAGGCGGATCTTCGCCCGCGGCACCACATAGGTATAATATTATTTATCTAGTACCCAACACAAACTCTGCTTAGCTTGGGGGCTAGATAACGCTGTGTGAGTAGTCTAACATTACTTATTATGTATTTATTAAAACCTCAACCTCAACCATCTGTATCGGTCCACTGCTGAACGCAGGCCTCCCCCTGATAAACGCCTTCCCACCATCCCCCTTCCACTTCAGGACAAGCAGACGCACAGCGTAATACCATCTATACTCGCACTAAGCGGTTTTCCTCCACCTTTATTATTCGCACCGCAAAGGAATGGAACTCGCTCCCTACCTCTGTTTTTCCGGCCAATTACAACCTGGGTCTCTTCAAGACAAGGGTGAATAGGTATCTTCTAGACCTTCGTGATACACCGTCGGCCGCATCTTCGCTTTCCATCAGGTGAGATTGCGGTCAAACAAAGGTCTATTTACAGTAAAAAAAAAAGTCTTATTGTCGTTTACCTTATGGGGGGTAATGCCCCTCCCCACGCTAAGCATGCGGATTGAGGATCGCAGTTTGGTGGAAGATTTTTTCTGCAGGGGGCGCTGCTGCCAGCCCCCCGGTGGATTTATTATAAACCCAACCTCAAATATCAACCTTAGCATAGAAATATACATAACAATGATAAAAAAAAAGGTAAAGATTCATCAGTGAGAGACAGAATAATCTAAAAATACTCCTTGAAAATTGAGACATAACATCTGCAGTTGATTGCCTCATAAACTCCATGCGACCCTTTTGCCCTTGCAACCTTGAAGTATGACGCTCCCTTTTAAAATAGATCGCTAGAATATAATAGAAAATAATAGAAGAATAGAACTAAAGAAATAAACGATTTGACTCTGACTCTGACTCTGACTCATGCCCAGCGTGGGGATTATGGGCATTACCGCTAGTCCACTGCTAGACATAGGCCTCCCTAATGAGCGCCATAGCGCCCTGTCTTCAGCTTGACGCATCCAGCATCTGCCTGCAGTCTTTCGCAGACCGTCATCCCACATAGCCGGAAGAAGTCCTACACTACGTTTGCCGAGTCACGGTCTCCACTCAAGAACTCGTTTACCCCAGCGGCTATCGGTTCTTCTCGAAATATGGCCAGCCCACTGCCACTTCAGTTTGCTAATTCTTTGAGCTATGTCGAAGTTATTCGGTACATACTATTTTAGTTTTAAGTTTCACAACAATTCGGTGATATTTGTTTGCATCAAGTAGCTAACTAACCGTTTTTACATCTTAGTGTTTATCATCTAGTTAAGTTTTTTCTTCCTTATATGTTTAGTTGTTGTAATGTGTTGTGTCAAATAAACCATTTTATTTCATTTTTCATTTCAATTACAGGTTTGCGAATACCTAATAAAAGCATAAAAGCATAATTTTACAAAAACGAAGTAAAAAATTTAAGCATTTATCGCGTGCACTCTCAAGTGTTAATTAAATAATCTGATAGTATTTAATTAAAATGAAACTGCTAAGTCTCGAACAAATAACTAGAGTACAAAGGACCCCTTATTGCATTACGTTGTAAGCAGACAGCTCTGAGTAGTGGTCCCCTACCAATTTAGTGGAGACATTGGAATGAATCCTACAAAGAACATTAAAATTGCCTTAAAAATATAGAAGACTCCGGTGATTTTAATCGGTCTCAAAACACTGCTTTTCAATAACCATACATCAATTATTGAAAAAGAAAATTACAATCAAATAATATAAATCTATTAGATCTAAAATTCACAATTGAAACAATTAAACTAACTGCGGACTGTTGCAAACAATCTGCAGGTAGGTCATGACTGTTGATAAGTGATATTTATTTATTTCTGTCGCCAAGTTACCATCCGTAAAGACAATTATTAATAAGTTCTTTGGCTGAAAATGAAAGTTTTCGATCAGTGCGTCCTATCCGTCATGACCTACGGAGCTGAAACGTGGACACTCACGATAGAGTTTGTCCACCAGTTTAAAGTCGATCAGCGAGCTATGGAAAGAGCTATGCTCTGAGTCTATCTGAAGGATAGAATTCGTAATGAATACATCCAACCGAGAACAAACCCAAGTTATCGCCATAGCTCAAAGAATTAGCAAACTGAAGTGGCAGAGGGCTGGCCATACCTCGCGAAGAACCGACAACCGCTGGGATAAACGAGTTCTTGAGTGAAGACCGCGACTCGGTAAACGTAGTGTAGGACTTCCTCCGGCTAAGTGGGATGACGGTCTGCGAAAGACTGCAGGCAGATGCTGAATGCGTCGAGCTGAAGACAAGGTGCTATGGCGCTTATTAGGGGAGGCCTATGTCCAGCCGTGGACTAGTGTAGGCTGGTGATGAAATTTAGAAGAAGGCATCGAAGGTTTTCTGGTGAATTTACAAAAAACCTATATTCCAATACGTGTAGAATTTAACCTACTTTCTTTAATTAATAAACATTGCACTTTGTTGCCAATATTAATGATTTCAGTGAATTTTTCGATGCTCTTACTAGAGTCTAGACTTCTAGAAAGAATCAAATTATCAATGACTCTTGACATCGGACACGTGAGTACAATCCCGTGTTTTATAAAACAAATAAGGTTTAAGGACGATAATAAGTTCAGCGAGTCTCAAGGGATTCCAGTTACGCTCATTCTTTATCTTGAACTGAAATGAAAAGGACATTGTGCACTTAACGCCTCAAGTCTTGGACTAAAATGTTTTAATGTAAAATCTTTACTGAAATCATACTAAAATATTAAGTGCTGTAGTAGCACTTAGCTACTCAATTTTGAAAGAGCTTCGTTGATCTTAACCAAATCTATACGTAAAATAATAAGTAATGTAATAATACTAATGAGTAATGACCTCTGAATCTAATTTTACTGATTAATTATTATTGATTGAACAAACCAATGTAGAAAAACTGAGTCCAAAATGTAAAAAAGTCCATAATATTAGGTTTTTTGTTGCAAAAAAGTTCATAATATTAGTCCTAAATGTAAATCTGTAACCATTAAAGCAATCAGCATCAATGATGTACATAGATTGTAAATCACGACGCTTGGACTTTCGTGGGACGTTGGGAATACTTTTCGTGAGCCGTTGGGAATAAATCAATTGAATTAATCCCAAAAGTGACTCGCAAAGTTACAAATTATCATAAACTGTCTCCTACCCGCGATTTTGCACGCGTATTTTCGCTACAGTGCCTATTATCTAAATAAAGCTATGTTCTAAATATACACTTAATTTAATCTTGATCTGTTCAGTCATTTTCGTAAAAAGTAAAATACACATTACACAAATAAACAAAACTATGTTTTAAATGTACGCTAAATTTAATCTTAATCTGTTCAGTCATATTGGTAATAAGTGAAATACACATTACATAAACTTTCCGTTTTATAATTATTAAGAAATTTTAACTCAGATAACAACGGACTCGGTACAATGTTCATAATTATTACAATCAACCATGGACTCCAGAAAAAGTTAACCTAACGTAGCTTACAATACCAGAGATCTAATATTAGCCAATTTTGAATCAAGTACAACTTCATCCAACTCATAATTGAATAGTGAACCAACGTAGCCCATTGAGAGAAACTTTGACCCAACTTGAACTCTGATGCTTATGAAATGGAAATTTTCCAGCGTGGAAGCGCAATACTGAAGACTGCAGATAGCGTGGAATATTGGATTGGAAAATGTTAAAACGGCTTTATTTATTTATTGATTATAATAATGGTTATTTATTACTTTCCCCTATCATTTTTAATATTAAAGGGAAGCCTGGAAAATCTTTTATGTTGCTTTTAAATAGGGATAATTTTCTTGAATTCGATGAAACACAGGAAAATAGGAAAGTAATTCAGGGGAAAACTGGACTTCAAAAAATTCCAGGCTTCCTCTTAATATTAGGTCCTTACATATATGAAATTGGCGTTTTGTATGGGAGGAACAAAAAGTCGAATATTTTTTAATATAATATATTTAATTAATCAAAGTATGAACCATTATTTTCTATGCACTTTTGCCATCTTATAGGTAGTTCATTGATCCCTTTACTAAAAAAACCAGTCGGACGGGAATCAATAAAATCTTTGAAGGCGATTTGGACTGCCCCATCGGAGTTGAATTTTTTCCCTTGCAAGAAGTTATCCAAATTTCGAAAAAAATGGTAATCTGTTGGAGCAAGGTCCGGGGAGTACGGAGGATGTCTTAGACTTTCCAATTGAAGCTCTTCTAATTTAGTAGCCGTCTGTTGCGCAGTGTGTGGTCTAGCGTTGTCGTGAAGCAGCAGTGGCGTGGAGCGATTGACCAGCCTAGGTTGTTTAGCCGCTAGCTTTTCCATCATGGTTTGCAATTGCTGACAATAGACATCAGCCGTAATAGTCTGGCCAGATTTGAGAAAACTGTAATGAACAATACCGGCACTAGTCCACCAAACGCTTACAAGTAACTTTTTTGGGGTTAATTTTCGCTTGGGGCAGGATTTGGCTGGCTGGCCAGGATCCAACCATTGCGCTGAGCGCTTTCGATTATCGTAAAGAACCCATTTTTCATTACAGGTAATGATTCTAGTTTAGTAATGTAACGCAGCAGTCGACGCGCGTTTGCCGGTTTGCTTCAGTCAATTCGTGAGGTACCCACCTTTCAAGCTTTTTAATCTTCCCAATTTGCTTCAAGTGAATTAAAACAGTTTTATCACTAACATCGCAGCCTGCAGCTAACTCGGACGTGGTTTGCGATGGATCCGCTTCCACAATAGCCTTCAACTCTTCATTATCAACTTGAGTCTCAGGCCGTCCACGGGGCTTGTTCTGCAGGTCGAAATTTCCAGAACGAAAACGTTGGAACCAAAAACGAACTGTGTTTTCTTTTGCAACACGACCGCCATACACATCATTCACCCTTCGAGTCGTTTCCGCAGCACTAGTGCCACGGCGGAACTCGTACTCGTAAATAATGCGATATTTTAAGTTTTCCAATTTGTAAAATGAGTGACGCAAACAGAAAAAAACAGAAGAAAAAAAACAAATGAATGACGATCATCGAAGCACAAATACATGAGTCTATAGCTGTACAAATTTGAATTTGGAATTCCTTACCAAAGAGGAGAAATTTGTGATTAAAGTGGCCAGTACGAAAAACGCCAATTTCATATGTAAGGACCTAATATTAAAAATGATAGGGGAAACTAATAACCCCTTGTTGTACTTACCTTGCTGTTGTCTGTTATTGTTACCAGTTTTTGTGAAATTATCGCTCACTAGCAGTGCTTCGCCGTTTCACCCGCGTAGTTCCTGTTCCTGTGGGAATTCCGGATAAAATATAGCGGCTATATTTTATCCGGAATCTAAAAAAACTGGCCCTGAAAAGTAAGCTTTTTAAGTTGTCCTGTGGATTTGTTGTTTCACGTCGAATCGCATTGTGTTGGCTTGGTGTTGGAATTTCGCACCCTGAGTCTCATCGCCCGGCCCCCCGCGTGTTAGCAAGCGGTTGCAGAAACTAGTAGGTTTTGATATATTTTCGAACTTTGCGATTCATTTTGAATAAACTACTGATTTAAGAAATATTTTTGATTATTGCTAATGGTAAATATAATAAAGATGTTTGCAACGCGACAGATTTTCGAAATAAGGTTTCTATCATGCATAAAAAATAGCTTGACTCGATTTGGTATAGATATATGTAGCTATTTTTGAAAATTTCAATACGATCTGGGACGTAGTGTCCAAATTAAGCGGAAAGTACGTTCGTATGGCTAATGTATCCGCACTGTTCTGTACCCACTTTTATATCTTTGTCTCTCTCTCCCAATAAGGTTTGCTGGAAGAGAACTCTTATGAGGGTTAAGGTCGCCTTTGCTGATTTTTTTTTTCTTATAAATATTTTACCATATTGTATTATTTTGTGCTTATAGAATTAAGAATACCAACAATTAACAATTGTGTGTGTTGAAAAGTGACGTTCGCATGTGACAAAATAGCCTGAAGGCTCACGTGCCCATCGTATCTCCAATAGTGCAATTTATGCCAGCCGTTCATCACTAGGTGAGATAGCGAATGGATTTGAGTAGGTAAAGTTAACAAAATAGAACAAGAAACTTTTACCTTATTAGGTTGTTAATTTTGAGCTGGAGAAAAACTCGTCCCAAGCTTTTTCATTCGCAAGATAATCTGATATTTTGTAAAAGAACCTACCATTTAAATTTGTTAGCCTTTTATTATAATTATTCAGTGTTCATATATTTTTTAATAAATCATTATCCACAGATCTGTATTTCATTTTATGATAACGTCTATTAACTCAAAAAAGATAACCAATGTTTGTTTACTGACTTCATCATCATCATTATGAAATCATGTTTACTCAATTAGTGAATTACCTATTAACTTTATTTCAATTCATAGCGTAAAAACGATGACCAAGTCGTTTCACGTTTTATCGACAAGCAATCCCTATCGTAAACGCATATTTTTGTGTCTATAGTGGTGCTGTACGAACGTCACTTGCAACCACTTGCAACCTAGTGTGCGAACGAATATTTGCACTCCATGCGTTGTGTGCATGACACGCACACCACGCGAAGTATTGTTTTTATTTTGTTAACTGTGTGTGCGTGAGCTTGGATTGCGTCAATAGGTTTTGTACTTAGCTCACAGGATTGCCATCTCTCTATAGCTCTGTGGCTATCTTAGATACCTATGCGTACTCACTACCAAACCACAAGCTATTTTCAAAATAGCTTGTGGTTTGGTAATGAATGAGAGCCCTAAATAAGCGTCATGTAGGTACTAATTATGCAATAAAAATAAATAATTTAATAATTTAATTTTAATTTACATTGTAATAACGTCACGGCACGTCCCGGACACGTGAAGTCGGGCCCAAAAATCAGGATTTCTCTGAAATATCAAACTGACAGGTTTTACTAGGAACCCAGTCTTTTACCAACAAAAACAACTACTGTAGAGTTCAAACGAGAACGAAAGTTCTTTTTATAAGAATGTAGCCTCTTCGATCAAATCCATTATTTGGATGACATCCCGACTGTCATTGAAGCCACATTGTGGTTTCATGTGGAACACACATTATTGACGGGAGCCTGATTGCGGTTCTCCGCACACAAGAGTTATGCAAGAGGGATGCATACATACCTATATTTATGCTAAGTTTACACAATAAGGGTTATCGCAGTCACCCTTTTTATTTTTCCCAAAATAATAATGGCTAAATTGGTTCGACTGTAAGTCAAAACAACGGCCGCCTAATTCACCCCCAATACACTGTCGCTATTGCTATTAATATGTATAATATAGAGTATCGGTCCTAAGCAACTGCAATAACAATAATTGTGGGAATCGATTAGGTATTGGCACACCAATTTATATAATTTACTGTTTTTGATATTTGAGACACTTTTTATAAATAATTTGTGATATTTTAGTTTAACTCACTAGCAGCTCGCGCACTTATACAACCTAGTTATAATATATACAGCTCGATTACCAATGACTGACTGACTGACTCACTAACTCATTGACATCATTGTTCTCCTTGATGGTGGAGGGTGAGGTATGGTTTTTTTCTACCTAATATTTTAATACAAAAGCTTGGTTGGATGAATGTGTGTTTGTAACTTCTTCATGGCAAAGAAAAAAATAGTACCTAGGTACTGAACGAATCGCGTTAAAATTGTTCACTAAGTTAGTATAATATATGTATCTGAAGTAACCAATAGACTATTTTTATCATATACATCAGTTTCCATGGGATAGAAATAATCTTTAAACGTTTCCAAAGAAACAACGCGTGTGAAACCGTGGGCACAAACTAGTTATGTATAAATTGGACAAAACATTTAATAAAAAACCTTATAAAAAAAATCACGAGATAGAACAGAAAAGCCCTTAAGTAGTACAAGCACATAATATTAAAGAAATATTTTCATTCGTTATTAACTAAACAGGCCCAATAAAATTCGTTCTTCTGAACTGAATCCACTGTGTACACAGTCTAAAAATGACGATAAAAGGTTTGGCAAAAGGGTAAACTGTAAACCAACCAACTTATTTTTATCGTCAATACCCCAATCGTTGTTTGTTCTTACAATGAAAATACTGAGTTTCGCCTTTTTTACGCTCGCAAAAGTAATTTTGCAGAACCAACATTGAAGAATGTTGGTCGCTCGTTCAATGTCGTACTTTTCCAAATGTTTCCACTATATTTTGTAAGGTCAAAATATTTTGGAATAGAATGAGAAGAATGTAAAAGGCAAGTAAAGATGAATGAATTGTCTGAAACATGATAATATAGCGAAAGGAAAAGACAACAAGACGACGGGGTTTGCCAGTATTATCGGTATTTTAAATTGGCTCTACCTTAATTTTTTTGCTAATATTATCTCTAACAAGGCAGCGATGTAAATAAAACTTAATTATATCTAGTTATGGTACTTATGTAACCACGGATTAGGTTATTGAAACCTATAAAAAACACGACACGATCCTCGCCTTTTTACTTTTTGCGCCAAATTAGAGTGCGAAAGCCCTACAAAATTGAGCTAAGAATCATAAAGGACCTATTAGTACTATTTTGATAACACTTATCAAAATCGCTGCAGCCGCTTTGATGCTAGGAGGTAGGTAGCTAGGTATAAAAGCGACCGATAAAAAAACCATCAACATTGTCAAGGTTTCTCCTCAGGCAGGTATCATCGCCAAAAGGAATGCCTATCCAGTTTGAAACTATTTTTATTTGCGTTAAAAACAAAAGAAATTGAGCAAGCCGGGGGTGGCAACTAGTCACTTCACAGAAAAATCACCCTGGTAAGGCGCAATTTTTGCTGATCGTACCTAAAAACCTTGCATGTTGTGTGTTACACAAAAGCAAAAAACAGCCGCATAGGAACCTAAAACCGTTCTAATCCGAACTAGAATTGCCATGGACGATTTATAGTGTTTTCGTGCACGTTCTGTGCCCTATAAATCGGGGCTCGGCTCAATAATGCACGTCTCATGTGCTTCCACGTCACGTGTTATCAAGGAAGTTGTATTTTACAGGTGAGAACATGTTTCACTGTTTGGAACTGAGACGGGAGCTGAATTCAGTTGCTGTTTATTAGCTTCCGTTGGAAAATAGTAAAAGTAGTTTATATAAACTTTCTACTATTTCTTTTTATAATATTTATAATATCCTAGCCTACTAATATTATAAACGCGATAAATACAATTTGTAAGAATGTATGTTTGTTGGCTGTGTGGTGCCGGCCCAGAATAGCACCACCCCATTTCTTCCCGTGGGTGTCGTAAGAGGCGACTAAGGGACATAAACCGGAGGGCGGGCAGCAGCGCCTCCCGTAGACCGATAATATCACCGAACTGCGATCCCCAACCCGCATGCCCAGCGTGGGGATTATGGGCACTACCCCCCCAATGATTATAGGGCTGGTCCACCAGTTTAAAGTCGCTCAGCGAGCTATGGAAAGAGCTATGCTCGGAGTCTCTCTGAAGGATAGGATTCGTAACGAATACATCCGACAGAGAACCAAAGTTATCGACATAGCTCAAAGAATTAGCAAACTGAAGTGGCAGTGGGCCGGCCATATCTCGCGAAGAACCGATAACCGCTGGGGTAAACGAGTTCTTGAGTGGAGACCGCGACTCGGCAAACGTAGTGTAGGACGCCCTCCGGCCAGGTGGGATGACGATCTGCGAAAGACTGCAGGCAGATGCTGGATGCGTCAAGCTGAAGACAGGGCGCTATGGCGCTCATTAGGGGAGGCCTATGTCCAGCAGTGGACTAATATAGGCTGATGATGATGATGATGATGATGTTTGTTACTCTTATGGTATTCCATCTGGTAGGTTCTATCAGGTATCTTCCTTTGGTATTCTATTACCATAAGATTATAATCTCTATGACTTATTTATAATAGAGTGTCAATGGTGTGGTGGGGCATATAATCATAATCGTAATAGTCATAGATATGGCATAAACAAAAAAGATCGTGTTAGTATAATACCAAAAGGTGTCAATGGTGGTGATTATTACGCGATAATGAAGCGATAATATTGTCATAGTGTTAGTGGAATCGGGCTCCCAGATCGGGCTGAAATTTTACATACAGGTAATTCTAATCTTGGAATAAATATACTTTTTATACCATAAATCAGTTCCGGTGGAATAGAAAACCTCTAAACATTTCCATAAGAACATTGTATTAGTTGATAAGCGATAAACTTGCTAGTGGTTTCTTTTTCACTTCTTCCGCTAGTGAACAAAAAATTGAAGTGAATTAAAGTCATTTGCATCTTATTTCTTGTTTGATAGTAATAACTATTTATCAAGCTGTTTATATAGTAAAAAATTGACTTGTCTAAGTACTTATTTTGTAAGTCTAAAGAAATAAACGATTTGACTTTGACTTTGACTTTAACATAGGAACATTGCGTGAGAAGCCGCGGGGTGCATCTGGTATCTAATAAATGTAGAGGTACCTAGTTAAACTGATCCATGCCAATACCAATCGGGTGCTGCATTGACCATGCTAATGCGCATAATAAATCTCTCGGGACACGCTTCGACCAGACGCTTTAATATTTTTTTCTAATCTAGGAGAGCAAATTTATGCCTTGTGAAGTCACAGGATTTTCAATAAAATGCTTGTGGTGCTGGCTTAGAATTTGCACCACCCCAACTTCTCCCGCGGGTGCCGTAAGAGGCGACTAAGGGATATCCACCGGGGGGCGGGCAGCAGCGCCCCCTGCAGAACAATTATACCACCAAACTGCGATCCCAACCCGCATGCCTGACGTGGGGATTATGATCCCTCCATGTGAAAAGCCAATAAATCGCTTATCAGGGGAGGCTTGCATCCAGCAGTGGACCAATACAGGCTGTTGAGGTTGAGGTTGAGGAATAAAATTTAAACATCCTTTTAGCACAAAATTTGGCGTGTTTTAAAAAACTATAAAATAAACCGACTTCAAATAGGCTATTAACAACATTAAAAATATACTACAATAGGGTATATGCGCATGTGACTTCAAAAAAGCTAATATATTTTTACGTATTCTCTATTGATATAGAAATATATCTGTATATTTATTTTTGTATTTTATGATGTTTTTATTGTGAAATTTAATCATTGAAAAGTAGATATTTTAAGTCTTAACAGCAAACTGTCTAAACGCAACGCTATTACCACGTGAATATATACTTGAACATTTTTGTTGGGCATGAAGTTTTGACTTTGAGTTTACATAATGGAACTCGATGATCCGTGACGTCATAAAATGCAATGGCTAACAAGGCAGCGTTTTTATCACCCGAAACTAAGTGTAGTTTTACTTCTAGTTTTTTACCTCAATAATTTAATTTTTGTTGGGTGTTATATTTTTTTTCGTTCATGTATTAACCTTAATAATCCATGCATATACCCTATTATGGGCACTGTATCTTTTTTTTAGGTTTAGATGTTTTCAGTAATAATCCATTTTTTTTATTTGAAACTAGCCTCTGCATCTGGCTTCGCTCACGCACCTGTAGTGGTACTCATATAAAGTCCTTAGGTATCATCTAGGAATATTGTAGTTATCCTTTTATTTTGCTATGTCTTACCCGTCATGACCTACAATGCTGAGATGTTCACAACCAGATCAATGTCCTGCTTTTGAGAAAACTATGCTTGGAGTTTATCTGAAGGATAGAAATGTTGGTTATTCATCACATTACGTGTGCGCTGAAAAAGCATCTGAAACATTATCTTCTCATGATAATTTATCATTATAATTTATCATTAGCAGTTCCCATGACAACGGACGTAAACAATAAGCTTACAAAGTTGATGCATGGAGGATATCCAAAAAGTGCTTGTATCAATCAATAAAGACGGATAGCATAGAACGAAGGAAGATTAATTCTGGGATTATGATTTTGAGGGTTTTTACGCGTAAGGGTTTCAAAATTTGTATCTATTTCTAAGCCTCCAGGCTATCTGTGAGCGGGCTGTATTTTATGAACCGTAATAGTTAACCGGTGGCGATAAATATCTCGTGAATTTTACTTTTATGGTACCACCTCAAATTAAACCGTTATAAAGAAAGAATCATCAAACTTCGATGAGAATTGGCTAAGATATCACCAAAATTGTTGTAACTAGTCGTGATTTTTCGAAGTATTTTGTTGTTTTTAAGCTTGACGGGATAAATACTAATTAATCGTTACTTTTATGTGATCAATTCGGAACCATTCTCTATACAACAGCGAAATATTTTTTCATGTCGGTCCATAATTGATGGAGAAATCCGTGAAGATACATACAAAAGAAACACAGACGAATATAGAACCTCTTCCTAAAATCGGTAAAAATGAAGCCAGTTTCTTTCTGTGGTGTTGCATACGTTATTTTGTGCTAAATGTGTTAAACGGGGTGTAAAAATTGTTTTACGCGGTTGCTCTGGCAAACCCCAGAATGCTTTTAAGGGAGTGTTTTTATAACTTTATTTTTTAAGCTTTTAAAATAAATCATTTGGCTCGATCAAACTACAAGCGTGACCAAACATTAATTATATTCAAGTAATTACGGATAGCATGTCACGCACGAGCCTGTTATTTGGAGTCTAGCTAGTTTTATTGGGCGATAAAAGCTGTTACAACCATGAAACTATATTGAACTACAACACATAGCTTTGGAATTCCCTTTTGTTTTTTACCCCAGGGGAAAAAAGGGTGTTATCAGTTTAGTTCATCTGTGTGAGTATTGAGTTTACCGGGCGAGGTATTGTGCCGTATATGAAATGAATGAAATGAAATAAAAAGGTTTATTTAGCACGACACAAAACATGGTTATGAAAGACTAAAGCTAGGAATTACTGATTTAGTATAAGAGATATGTACTAAAAATTAAACATATTATGATAAAATGGATGCAGGGTAAAATCAAAATCTACCCAAGGCCTATGCTCAAAAGGTTTACAAAGAAAAAACATCCCAGCATTAGTACTTCCGCAAGCTGCTTGGCAAACCACTCAATGTCGAACCAAAAAGGTGTCAACTCAGCATGTTGCTGAGTAGGTAAGTCAGATTACCTACTCAGCGCTGGTATTATTTTGACCCTCGTGGAGTAAGTTACGTCACCAACGACAAACCTCTACGCGCACTGCTTTTTGTATGATCATCAACCAAAGATGTGTATGTCATATGTGTACCTTTACCTTTAAAGTTATTAAGCTACTTTACTCGTATACCTAACCAGTCTTTGGACACAACAAAAATATAAAATCAAAATAACACAGTTACACTAGTAATTAATAGACTACGCCTGCATTTTCAGTAGGTAGGATTAGTTTACAAGTTATACCTAGATAAAAATGTATTTAGTAGTAGTAGACATAGATAGGTGCTTAATTATATATAAGATATATTTTTAGATATTATTATTGTTAGATCCTCAAATGGGATGGCATCATTATTATTGATGCCATCCCACTTTCTATATATGTCTGCTATATATATGTCTGTCTGCCTCATCGTAGTTTCCAACCAGAAAAACCAATTTCAACTTATTTTTGTTTCATGATTGTAGTAACTTACCCCCTTATTCATAATGGTCTCCTAACATAAAACACCTGCTAAGTAGTGTTATTTCTCAGTCTGACTTATGTCAATAGAAGAAGACAGAACGAGATTTAGCAGTGTGTTAAGTTAGCAGACTATTATGAATAAGGCGGTTAGTGTTTTGTCACCAGTCGTGTCAGTCTGCCATTCCATCGTGTTATAAGAGTGTGGGAACAGAGTGCTTGTGTACTGAGTTAAGAATTATATAGGTATAAGTCCTATAGATGCCATATGGCTAGTTTCCATGGAAATTGAAAAACTAAATTCCACTACGAGGAAGTAGAATTACAGCCAAATTACACACATCATAAGTGTGCGTAAATTGATTTAATTTATGTATAAAATGCCTTATGTTCGATTACTCAGCTTTACAAAATAAGAATTTACGCGAGAGAGTGGACTGTATTATGCGAAAGAAAGTTATGTATTTATTTTATGTATGAATCTAAGGGTGGTTAACGATAAATTTACAAAGCAGTACAATGAATCTAGATGAGTGTGATGACGAGATGAGTGAGTTCGGGCAAAATAGGATTTCACTAACCTTCCTGTCCGATGCGATGCGACGAGTCGGTTCTGTATCCGGCACCTAGGTCCACTTATGCACTAACAAAATACCTAACAAGTTGTATACTCCCTGATCAGTAAATGTTGGCCAGTTTTCCAGGGTGTGACACAGTGTGAAGTCCCGTAGCCTTGATCACCAGCACCATCAATCACTCCCAATCCAAATAGTTGCACAATTAATAGGAAACGAGACGATAAAGACAATATTCCTTAAAAATAAAATATGTGCGCGAAAATATGTAAGTGCTCTGTTCGAGATCCAAAATTCGAATGTCAAAACTATTAAATTTAAATATACGCGGGGGGGATACCCTAACGGTCTTCAACGTTACGCGATGTCAGCTGTCAAAGTTACGTATCTAGAATATGTCAAAGACAGCTCGTATAGCCAATTCTGAACATTCCGACCACCAAAATACGCTATTTTCAGCAGGCGTATTTTCCCACGAATATACACGAAAATTAAAATTATTATTACGAGATATCAAACGATTTTACAAATGAATTGACGATAATTTTTACATTTTCTTTTTACTTAATATACAAACAATAAACGAAAACAAAAAATTACTTAATTACGATAAAGCCGTCCGTTGGAACTAGTTCGATGGGGGGCTAGATTCGACACCCTGGGATACAGTTTGACGACAGACCTTTTTCCATTCTCCAGACTGAGTCTTCAAGGTAACAACAAGGAAAACATTGTCAGTCCCAGAGTGAAGTTGAGTTACCCGCCTTAACTTACACTTCAGGGGGCTGCGTTGCTCAGTGGATATGAGCACGAGAGTTCCGACGACAATGTTGTCTCGTGCATCTATCCATTTATGGCATTTTTGCAAATAATCAAGATACCATTTGGCCCAGAAGACTTGATGCATCTTCTGGATGAGTCTCCATCGACGATAAGGAAGCGTCCTTCCACCCTGAACGCAACCGAGAGAGATTCCAAATGAATCAGCAAAGTCAGCAATAGGTGGCGAAAACTGTTTTATGGGTTTTATCGGTCTTGTCGCCAGGGTCGTCACGAGCGGGGGTGTGGATATACGTGGTTTCTGGCGGAAACACTTTAACCAGGATAACACCATGGACCGGACCTCACGCTTAGTCGCACGTATCCAGGAATCTGGCAACAATAGACTCCGCAACGTCTGCGAACCGGGATGCAAACATCCGCAACAATACTCCTCGAGAAAGACAAGCGCTAAATGAAGTTTTCGAAGCAACAAAAGCGGCTGTTTCAACAACCCGTTCACATCTGCGGAAAGATACAACCTTCGAAGCGCCTCCTGCATGTACTTTCCAAGGGAAAGCGATGCCTCAGTGACCCTGGTCGTGGTCGACGGTGCACTGATCGAACTCCCCGACAACGGTCTCAAATTACGAGAAAATCTAAAACAATATGAAAGAGACGACCGATTAAGCACTCTACAGACGAAAGAAATGATACATCCTAGAGATTTCCGTCCCTTGACTTCGGCTTCCCTTTTCGAGGACAGTGATGCTCGCGGCCATTCCTTCGGCGGGTTTCCTATCCCCCTAGGACCCGACCACCATGACTGACACGGGGTCAATTCCACAGGTAGTAAACCGCGCGAGCAATGGTCAACTGGATTGCCGGCTCTTGGAACATGATGCCAGCAATCGGAAGGAATGCCACCTTGGGTTTCTATCAATGGAAACGGTTGGCCAACTAGTAACTGTTTTGTGATTGAACCAAACGGTTCTATGTTTTTAGACATTACTAAAGGTTCCGTTGTTGACAAGACTGGAGTCGACTTGGGTGAATCAACATTGGCCATCTCCCAACTCTCGGTCACTAAATTACCTAACGACAAGTTCGACAAATTCGACACGAGAAAACAATCCTTTCGAATGTTATGATTGTTTCGAAGGCGAGAAAAGTCAGTGCCAATAGTGCATTCGCCCATCACTATCCACCCGAAAATAGTGGGGATAGCGATGGCCTGACCTGGTTCCCCCTTGATGAGACCAGGTTTTAATGCCAACGACAAAAAGTTGACACTGACAAGCATATCGATTGGCCCTGGGGAGTTAAACTCAGGGTCAGCTAGTTCTAGCCCCTTGAGGTGCTCCCACGATGAAACATCGATATGACCAGCTGGCATATCTTGGCAGATGGTTTGGAGCACCGCAGCTTCCACAACTAAGCTACCAGAAGAATTTTGAGACCGAGAGCCCAACTCACACTTGACCGACCCAAGTGTGTTGGTAGACACCCGACCAATCCCATTGACAGATTGGGCCTTTGGGTGTATGTTCAGTCCCAGCCGATGTGCACATGACAAAGACATAAAGTTGCAAGCGCTGGCACTGTCTAACAATATTCTAACTTTAACAAATGCATTAAGATTATTTTTTACTAACACAACAGCAGTGGGAAACAAGGCATCCGCATTGGAGGAATATGCTGCTAGAGCCACTGGAGGTGCTTCCTCATGTTCCTCAGAAGTAGACGGTGTAGGACCTGGTTCTTCAAAATGAAGTAAGGTGTGATGCCGTTGACTGCATTGACTACACAAAACCTTAACTGTGCATTTTTTTACTGAATGTGAAGGTAGTAGGCACAAGATACAAAGTCTTTTTTCCTTAACATACTTAAACCGTCCCGCAGGAGATAACTTCAGGAATGTTGGACATGCTTCCCCTATGTGACCCTCATTTGCACAAAACTCACAGCTTAATTGCGAAGGGACTATCAATGAAGTTTTGTTCCTTGATGTTACCTGTTTTGACGCATTATGGTATCCATAACAGTTTTCTAATGCCCGAGAGCGCTTCTCTAGGAAATCCATAATATCATCAAATAAAGGTATATCAACGTCAGGACCAAGTTGCAGTTCAAAGGCTTCACGAGTTACAGAATCAAGCTTGGACCATACCATCTGAAAAAGCATAAAATCTTGGTTTGGGAGATCATACCTAGCCAATATAGACAAATTCTCATTGAAGGTACGATGAATTCGCTCCAATTCAGAACCGCTTTTGTTCCTAATCGAGTCACAATGAAGCAAATTTTCATAATAGTTAGTTGCAATGGTTCGCTTCCTATCATAATATTTATGAAGAGCTAGGTAGGCAGATTTGTAACTACTACCTGTCAGTGGGAATTTTTTTATAATATCATATGCAGTTCCCTGAACACTTGACAATAAATAATGTAGTTTCTCCACTTCTGCCAGTTGCCTGTTATGTATGAGTGAGTCATACAACTCCTTGAATGATACCCAATTTTCCAGCTTTCCATCGAACGGCTTCATAGTAATCTTGGGCAATTTAGCCAACCCATCAGTACAATTTTTGCTGGACGCTATACTATCATTCGTTGCCTGCACTATCCTGGATTTCAGGTTTAAGAACTTTTGATCAAAACTTATAGTATGTGAAAACTCAGCACCTCGAGCTGTCTTTGGCATTGATCCTAGAACCTGCATTTGCGCTACGTGAAAATCTTTCGCGATTTCGTTCAGATCTTCGATACTTATTCCAGTCACAACCGGAGATTCCAAAAACATTTCGATTCGCATGTAACAATAGTCCCGGGTGACTCGGTATTGATCGGCTTGCATTGCGCTTTGGTCGCGGCTCGTGTCCCCTTCCATTATTATTAGCCGAAATAAATAATTCAACGAACGAAATCAATCAATAACGCAATCAATAAATATCATGCAAAGCAGGCAGAGAAAAGCAAAAATGAAAGACGAATGTAATGTAAACAAACAACTACCACAGATAACTTTTTTTTTTACTCAAGTTAACTGTAGTGTTGTTCCGAATAGGTGAATGATTTGATACCACAAACAATAAATTACTACCTTGAAAACTTGACAATTCGGTTTGACGTAAACGTAAAAATACCAACCGCGCAAACAAATGTCAAGTTGCCAGAGTAGACAACCACTAAAAACAAAAAAATACACTAATGTAGGTAGGCAAAGTATCGCCGTTACAATATTGGTTTTTTACGTTGAGACAATAGTTCACTACGAAACGAAACTGGTAAACTATTGTTGAAAAGGCAATAAAACGACAATTTACCTTTCCACAAGTTAAAATCAATATTACACGGCAAATTAAAAACAAAAAACGAGAACGATACGAAAGAACACTAGTTTAATACGGCCGATGGACCAAATGTTCGATGACTCAGCTTTACAAAATAAGAATTTACGCGAGAGAGTGGACTGTATTATGCAAAAGAAAGTTATGTATTTATTTTATGTATGAATCTAAGGGTGGTTAACGATAAATTTACAAAGCAGTACAATGAATCTAGATGAGTGTGATGACGAGATGAGTGAGTTCGGGCAAAATAGGATTTCACTAACCTTCCTGTCCGATGCGATGCGACGAGTCGGTTCTGTATCCGGCACCTAGGTCCACTTATGCACTAACAAAATACCTAACAAGTTGTATACTCCCTGATCAGTAAATGTTGGCCAGTTTTCCAGGGTGTGACACAGTGTGAAGTCCCGTAGCCTTGATCACCAGCACCATCAATCACTCCCAATCCAAATAGTTGCACAATTAATAGGAAACGAGACGATAAAGACAATATTCCTTAAAAATAAAATATGTGCGCGAAAATATGTAAGTGCTCTGTTCGAGATCCAAAATTCGAATGTCAAAACTATTAAATTTAAATATACGCGGGGGGGATACCCTAACGGTCTTCAACGTTACGCGATGTCAGCTGTCAAAGTTACGTATCTAGAATATGTCAAAGACAGCTCGTATAGCCAATTCTGAACACCTTATGTAGTAACTAGTAAGTTGGTATTAGTAAATCGTTATATGTCTTATAAAAAAGCAATGTTACTTTCACTGTTTTTTCGTCAATATATTTTTCAAACTTATTTGCCTAATCGCATTTCCACTCGATATTCCGTCAAAAGCCGAACATTTATTAAATCAGCTAAGTTATTTTCACGTTGTAAACAAGCCTCAGCAATTTAGAAAAAATGCTTTAGCCAAATTGAAGCCGGGTTTAGACATTCGTTGATTATTTGCATTCGAATCTGCTTTGATTTGAACCGGGGTTCGCTTACACAAAAAGATAATCAACAAATTAAATGGATTTCCGAATTCTGGAACGGAAGAACCATTCTGTAAAAGCATTGAACCAATCTTTAAGTAATTGAAAAGTATATTTTCAGGAAAAAGAGAATGGGACAAATTGAACAGACCATAATTAAGCTTCACGGTGGGCATCACACACCCTAAGACATTACAAAGTATGAACATGTACAACAATCCTTACGGACACACCCAAAGCCTTATACCTATTATCACATTAGAAAATTTTAAAACAAAAAAGTTAGCAACAAAAAACAAAATGTCAAAGATAAATCTCTAAAACACGCATACATACTACATGCTCTACTGCAGGGTTTCGCAAAGTGGGGTACGCGAACCCCTAGGGGTTCGCCATACGACGGCAGGGGGTTCGCGACCAGATTTACGTAATGGTGGCGAGAAGACTCTGAGGCTCCTGAGGTCAAAAGTATGCATTGTGCATTGCACAGAGAACCATTAGCGAGCAAAAAAATACCTGAAGAAACAGAACTTTCAGAAGTCGTAAAAATAATAAATTACACAAAAACGCGTCCGCTTAATTCAAGACTTTTCGCATTATTATGCCAAGACATGGGTTGTGAACGTGAACATGATTCATTACTACTACACTGTTAAGTACGCTGGTTGTCAAAAGACAGGATATTAACTCGGTTTGTTAAACTTCGTCACGAAATCTATATATTTTTGAAAGACAGTGACTTCAACCTTAAATTGCGATTTGAAGATGAAACCTGGCTTAAAAAAGTAACCTACTTAGCTGTCATTTTTTCGTGTCTGAATGAAACGAATGCTTCGATGCAAGGTTCCACGTGCAGTGTATTCACTGTGCACATCGATCAGGTTTTTTGCGGCCTTCCCCGTAAATACCTAAAACCTTACAAAAATAACACTCAAAATTGTCTACGACTTGTTGTTGTTGGCGCAGACAGTTTGCGCAGAGCCTGACAAGTTTTTTGCATACGGAACAAGAGATTAGTGGGTCCTAATTATTTTATTTTATAAGTAGGTAGATAATTGAAAATAATAAAACTTTTACAGGAACAATCTGTAAAACATACCGTTACCTTGTACCTACTTATCATTTTTAAATTCATTTGGGTCGTTCTATTTACTAATAAAATAAATAAAAATATTTTATTTCAGACAGATAATAGTTGGGTACCTACATAATTATGTAGATGGTTAGGAGAAGGCACAAAACTGTTTCTGTGTAGTCAATACATAACAAATATAGTGCAACAAGAAAATAAAAAAATCTAAATCAAAATATCTCATTTTTTTAATCAGTATTAAATGAAAACTAGTCTTTTTAGATTAAAAATAATATACACAAGAACACATAAAATTAAAATATATATAAAAAAATGCCTCTCTATTCATGAATTTATAACAAAGTTAAAATCGTAACATATGCAAACAAACCAATAATTTTCAACACCGATTTCTAGAAGTAAGGGCAACAATTGCACAATATAATATATGTAGTAATAAAAATGCATTAAAACTTTACTGAAAATAGGAAACCCTGTCTTTTTTGTGTCTTGGTCATGTGATTTTTGTAATTTTGCTAGGCATGCTTTCTGTCCAAGCGCTCAAATGACACTAATTCAAATGCTTTCCATACATGCCAAAAAGGAAATCTTTTGATACAGACGACGGGGTTTCAGAGCGCGTATTGTGCATCTATGGGGGGCCGGCGAAAACTTTGATCGATAACTGTGCAGGACAAAATAAACGAACTTATAAAAACAATGAAAAATTGCTAATGTGTCAATACATTTAAATATTTTTGAATGTTTTTCTCTTTTGCATGAATTTATAACGACTAACAACTTATCCGTGGAAATACTGAAATTGCTCTTCATCTTTCTCAGCTCTCCGATGAACTGAATAGGTATTTACTGGATATTAATAATGCTAAAGATGGCTGGATTCAAACTCCATTTGCGGTCACGACCGAGAGCATAAATTCTAGTTTCAGTATTAAGCAACAGGAGTCATTATTTAGAAATGTCCGCCCGCAGACGAAACTCTTCAAGCTGATTTCAAAAGGATGTACTCGTATTTGATAGATTTTTGGGCAGCTAGTCAGAAAGAGTATACCGAACTATCTACCTTTGAAATTGAATTTCCTTTTACCCTTTACTACAACATACTTATGGATTTATTTAGTTTGTTAGCCCAATCACTCCTTCTTCCCCTATTAGATTATGCTGACTCCTGCTTCCTTGATGCCACGGAGGAAATTCTCAACAAATTAGAACGGCTTCAAAATTCATGCATCCGGTTCATTTTCGGTTTGCGTAAATACGATCATGTTTCGATGTTCCGAGCCCAGTTAAAATGGCTTCCAATCCGTCGCCGGCGTGACCTGCACGTTCTCTCACTTCTCTTTAACATTCTGAACAATCCTCTCTCCCCTTCTTACCTTCGTGAGCGTTTTGATTTTCTTTACCCCCGTGATAGACCATGTAGATCAACTTTGTCCCTTACCCTTAAATTTCCTGCCCACTCATCCAGCCGCTACGGCGGTTCCTTTACTGTTGACTCGGTAAGGTTATGGAATTCTCTTCCACACGATGTTCGTGCTAGCCCCTCGCTCGTTATTTTCAAGCGTAAAGTCAAAGAGCATTACCTATCTTTATGATTTTGTTATATTTATTTATTCGATATATTTGTATGTATATATAACAAAGTTAGGTTATAGTATTTTATGTCTTGTATATTTTATTATATATATTTATATATAGTAGTATTTTTAATATGTACATTAAAATTAAATCTTATCTGTTTAAGCACATGTACCCACTTTTATATCTTTTATCTTTGTCTCTCTCTCCCAATAAGGTTTGCTGGAAGAGAACTCTCATTAGGGTTAAGCTCGCCTTTGCCATTATTTTTCTTTTAAATGTTTTACCATAGTGTTTTACTTTGTGCAATAAAGAATTAAGAATTAAGAGTTAAGGGGTTCGCTGTCACCCGGAAACTTTAACAGGGGTACGTGGCGCTGAAAGTTTGAGAAACCCTGCTCTACTGAATGTGCCTCCCAAAGGAGATTTGTCAAAGCAGAATAAACAGTTCTCATTTGCTATAAATATCCAGTTCAATATTTACAAGCTTAGAGCTATAGCGTGTGTTGGTTACACGAATTTGTACTAAAGTTGTGACTAGAAAGTCCTAGAAATCCCGTATCTAACTTTCAAATAAATGTGATTCATCCTTTCATATTGAATTTTAAGTTAAGTTACCTATTTTATAAGGTCTTATTAAGTATAGTTTATAATGGTGTTGGTAATTTAATTAGTTCTAGTACTTAATAATGTTATATTTTTAGCTACAAATAAAGCATTTCGTATCTTATCTTATCTTACCTACTAACAGCAATCTACCAAATCAGTTTTCGAACATTATGATTCATGTCTGAGATGATTAGAATGGCGCATCTATCTCTATTTCTAGCATAAAACCTTTGCGCACTTGGATTTCAACTCACGATAACGTTGATACAGGATGCATGAGATTCTAATTTTAGCATGAAGAAGTAACAATTACACATCCATCCATATAAAGTTTCTTCGGTCTACATAGTTTTTCGTTCTATACAATAACAAAATTAGAGTAAAGTGTAAGTGTAAGTGATCATCAAATCATGTGCCCCTTTAAAAAAGAATTTGAGAAGAGTTTATAAAAAGTAACACCGTTCTACTGTAAGTAGTACATGCTAATGCACTTTCAAATTAAACTCAACATCACCATCTCGCAGCGAATCTCACGTTTTTGCTGACTGCGGTTTCCCCGTAACAGCCTGGCATGAGAAAATATTATTAAAACTCCACTTTAGCCTTAGCACTGATGTTTTAAAACTGTGATAATATTCTGTTTGAACGTTAGCGTGCTTTTAGTTGAGCAGGTTGGTTGGCAAGCGATTGGAATTAAAAAAGCTTTGGTGAGTTAACTTTGTTGTCTGTTCGGATGAGCCAGTTGCATGAGATAGTGATGGTTCTGGGAAACCGGCGAAGAACGAGTCGGATTCGATCTGCAGGGGTATTTTAATTCATTCGATTCGTTTCCGGAGCGAAATCGTCAGATACGAATTTGAATTCTATTCCGACGGAACTTCAGGCGGGTTATTTTAATTCATTCGATTCGTTTCCGAAGCGAAAACGTCAGGGCGTCTACTCTACAAACCAAATAGCGAAGTTTCTTTTTCGTTTTCGTGTCAATCGTACTCTATCTAACTGGCATCGTTTTTACTTTCTTATCGAACGACGCTGCGAACGAAGTATTTTTGACAATTGACGTCGTAATTGGTACTCTGGCAGCACTAAAAACGAAACGTTAATATGAATTTGACACCGAAACTTTGAGTCAAATTAACCCATATTACGAACATTACAACGACAACTATTTACCTATCGTTTCCATTTTCGTTTGGTGATTTATGACAATTCTGCTTGCAAAATTACTTTATATCATTGACCCCGGCTATTCTTTTGACTTCCCGCATTCTCTATCGTTCGACTTAGATAGATAGATAGATAGATACGTTTATAGATACGTTTATGAATGATACATTTTATGGTAAGTCCTAAATTAGGTTTATCTAGACACAAGGGTTCTCTAATATAAACTTAGACACGCTTAATAATATAAGGACAGTTACGCACACAGGCACAGCGGTATCACCACTTGGCTTGCTTAACGGACTCTCGATTAGAATAATTGATAGAATAATAGGTGTACCGGTGTACCTACTTCCTACCTCATGGCAAGGTATCTTTTTGCTTTGGATCTTATCCATGAGCAAAGGATTGCCGGAAACAGCAGTGTCTCAAAGATCGAGAAGACTTTCATGTCGATAAAGTGCCCGAAACCGAGTTCATCAAAAACTATCTTACCAAGTAAAAAATAAAACCATTAGGTATAAGTAATTATTCATTCTTTTATTTAAAATACAGTCACATAAAATATTTATTAATATGTATTATGAAAATCATTACTATCTATATAATATATATATAGGCCCAGAGGGCGTAGCCAACCGGCATTCGCTATGAAGCGAATCGAAAACAATTGAAAGATTCGTAGGGGAAAATGATGCGCTGCGCTGGATAGGTATTCGGTAACGCGTCGCTTCGATCAAATTAATGACGTTGTCCCATCAGCGTCTCAATGGTATCGGTCGGACACAATATCTTGTGATTATCTTACTTGGTGATATTCTGCGGCGATAAGTTCTTTTCACTCGTTTAAACACCCGCCAGTGTAGGTGTACCCTAAAACCGTTAGTTTGTTTAACAGAGAAGTCAATTAAGTGACTTAGTTAATTGGAATTATTGTTATTTTAGGTCACCCGAGTGGAAAGTCAACGGGTCAAATAATAATAAGAATAATTTATCTAGGTCTATCTGACCTTGAGACATCTAGAAAACTGAAACTTTAAGGTGCAGCTGTCGTAATTTTCTGCATAATTTAATTAAAGTTCTCAGCTTTAAAGATAATTTCACTATCTGACCTTGAGGCACTCCGTGAACTGTATCTGATGAAGTTACATTTTGGTTGAGTGGTGAATGTCAAATCTACCATGATTTGACATTCTGCGCGATAACAGGCTAGTCAAGGCCCGACATGACTCGGTCAAAACGACTAACATGTATAAACTTAGGTGCCACAGCTTCTACTGGCGGTCTTATGTCGTGAAGTAAAAAATAATATAATGCGAAATAAAGAATAATAGTACATTGTACAAAGAAAGTGCCCAATTCCTATCAAGTGTGACATTTGGGACCCAAGGCGCAGCCGAGGACCTAAAATCATCATCATCATCATCATCATCATCATCCGCCTATATTAGTCCACTGCTGGGCATAGGCCTCCCCTAATGAGCGCCATAGCGCCCTGTCTTCAGCTTGACGCATCCAACATCTGCAGTCCTGCAGTCTTTCCTAAAATTATACAAGGTAGGAATTTCATTTTCTCCCTATACCGTGTCCATTGTGAATGAGGCATAAACGTAAATAAACCGCCCATACTTAACCTAAAATTCACTTTGTTGGCGCGTCCTTTTATACGTAATTTACATTACTTGTCGATTTTAGATCCTCCCTTCAATAAAAATTGCTTACAATTATATCTGAAACTCGACGCCAAGCAAGTGAGATTTTGTTATTTGTGTCGTATTTTGTATACTAACATGCTCCATTCAAAATGGATAAACCATAGTTATACATAGTGCTCTAAAATCATCGCCATGATTTCATAAGCACATTATACATATATAGCTGAACGAATGTTTCCATAACATGGGGCTTTCTAACGACGATTTTCTATGCATAAGAAAAAAAATGCAGGAAAACGGCAGTCCTATCTTCATTTGATTTTTCGAGTTGTAGGGCTTCATGCATAATTAATCACTAGCACAGGTTTAGCATTAAGCTACCTAAAATTTGTGCTAAGTTAAGCCGACGATTGCTAACTTTTCCTATTCATAATAATCTGCTAAACTGTATCTAACTAATATAGTTAGATACAGTTTAGCAGATTATTTTGCTTACAACAATATAATGTTGCCATTGTAATGTGTGATTTGATTATTGTAATGAGTTCAGACATTGATATAGACATAGATTAAACGCCTGATTTCAAAAAGGAAGAGGCTTAAGCAGTAGTGGAAAACCTGTTACCGCCTAAATCAAATGAATGGTAAGTACCTAAAATCGTATCACGATTTTATGAAAAGGCGCGCTGAGATAAGTTAAATTGTTATAAGAAAACATTTTGTTAATATATTTGAACGAATTCTCATAATTTCATATGAAATAATTATTTACTCATTTTTTCGATAGCTCATTCCTATTTTTATTATTACTTTCCTTGTATTCGTAATGAAAAGCGAATGAAAGTAGGTCATCTAGTCTCGAGACAGGGTTTGGCGACCGAGCGTAGCGAGGGAGCTAATAGTTCGCGGGACTTAATAAGTTACTTTCACCCGAGGTAAACACTGTGCTTTTCATTACGAAAAGTTACAAAATGTTACCTTCATCCCTTCATATTTTTTCGTAACTCGTGAGGGATTGGAGAGAGATTTAATAATAATACCTAATAATAATAAATAATTAGAGATCGATAAAACGTCTCCACGAACCCTAACATCCTCGTATTAAGCTCGTGTTAGCACTCCTTGCATTTTTGATTCTTCTAATTTAGCTTGTTTGAACTTCAAAGCAGGCTAATATTTAACTTAGTTAAGAAGAGCCTCATTTTGAGTGGCTTTTAATCTCGCCTAAGTGGTTGGTTACAAAGTTCGTGATATTCGTGCCTTATTTATTTACCCTCGCTGATTTTGATAATGAATACTGAAAATGTTTGTGAGTTTCAACTTTACCTTTTATCATAATTATTTTGGTATTAAGCAACCACCTTTTGTGCTTATTGCTTGTTGTATCAGTTTGGTTTGGTTAAGGCATGAAATACCTAATAAGTATTTTCAGTAGTACGAGTTGGTTAGTTTAGTTTGGTTTATTGGTTGAGAGGATGTACTTAATATAAAGCAGACAAATAAATCCGTGTCGAAATTACACGCTACGTCGCCATAGGACAGGGGTCGGCAAAGAAAATTTTCAGATTGGTTGTAAAAAACTCAACTTCAGACAGAAATCGGATTTTGTCTAAAAAAAAATCCAAATTCCAAATAACTTTTGAACGGCTGAACACCGCTGAACATACATGGGGGTTAAATCAATATTTATCGAAATCCTCCACCCCTTAGCCACCGATGATTCACGGATCTTGTAACAACCTGTATATGAATAAATAGGTAGATATTTTTCTTATGAATAAATAGTATTTTTTTACTGAAATCTTTTTATTTATTTTTTTAGTTTTGTTTTTACGGTAAGTGTTCTTCTGACTCTATTATTATTATGCTACTAACAAATATAACATGTTAAAATAAGCAATTAATATTAAGTAATTATTTCCAACTTTTACTTAAAGTGATCAAATAACCAATAGGTTCACTTTGAGCATCGGTTTCTAAATTGAAAACAAATTGCTTAATTGGATTTGATCCTGATTGGAAAAGTTTTACTTTAATTAATTGTACCTATGAGTTTTGGGCGGATAGATAATATACCTACTTATTACAGGTATATAATTTTTTAAAAAACGACAAGAGTAAATTATTTTTATTTAGCATTACCTGCGCCTTGCGGCTTCGTCCCCCGTGGAAATTCATGTTTTCAACTTTCTTAATTTTACAAAAAAAGAATAAACGAAATCGGCCCAGCCGTTCACGCATGTGACCAAGGGAAATAGGGATTCGTTTTTATATATCAATGCCTAACAGCCTAAAAGGGCTGAGCGACATTTTGCAAACATTACAGGAAAGAGGTTGATACTATACGAAAAAAATCATATAAATTCTGTTTCAGCTTCCGAAAGCCTGAAAATGTAACTGTTTACGCGTTAGTGTTTGGGAATTAATTTTAGATTACTTAGCCTCTATTTTAGTTCAAATGTCACAGAGATTAGAATAAGGGAAGAATAATGAAAGGGTACCCACCTGTAGTCTTCAAAATCCAATTTTGCAGCGCTGCTTCTGGCGGGATAACATTCACACATTCACGATTAATTTATTCACGACACTTGTATTTGGATAGTCCCTGTCCAGGTTGGAACCCCTTTTATAGTTTTGGCAGTTTTTATTAACAAATCACACGGAAACGTTGTTTCTTGGTTCAATTGAAAATCGCCATCTTCTATTTTCTTCTTGGTAGGAAATTAATAGGTGGGGGAAAGAGATAGACATTGAAGGATCGCACACTAGTGCGAAAGGGATGGGAATAATCTCTGTGACGTTATCTAATTATGCTAAACTAATCATTGCATTTTGGCCGTTACAGTAACCATTTAGCTTTTTATTGATACTTTACCAAAGAGCATTATTAATTAGTTGTAAATCATCCTCCTTGCATTCCGAGTTGCGCCAATATCGATATTAGCGCGCTATCAAGCGTTCCGACTTACCGTGAGCGCGACAACGATGTCTCGTGTGACGTCATAGATGACGTCATTACATGCGCCATTTTGCGATATCAGTGACCATCCTAAATACAGAAATCACTGTGAGCGCGCTGTCAAAACTGACAGTTGACATTTATTTTCTTCGCCATCCTGTCCTCCTTCCTTCCGCGGAGAGTATTTATTTACGTTTCTTGATCTTGTCTGTTTGATAACAAATTTTATTTGTTTTCAAGTTTTTTAAAGAGAAATGGAAATTCATATAGATGACGAAGTCAACAACGGTCGGAGAATAACTTTAATGCTCTCTCAAGAGCAGTACGAGAAGGCACAAATTGGATTGGTCGCTATCCCACTCCCCAACCGAGTCATCGGAATCATTGAAATCAAATTAAACAAAAAGTTCGAATTTTGGCCATTTTTACTGGATTTCGAATTGTTGCGCTGTTTATTTTTTTGACTAGAGTCCGCGCCACGACTCAAGTCTTGCGGCAAAAGGGGTGCAACTACATAATTCCCGATCACGTTAGTGAAATAATAGATATCTGCGACCGATTTTGACTGCGAAATGTCCGGAATAAGACCTCTCAGACCAGAAGAGCATAATTTGTTGTAAATAAATAGGAAATATATGTTTTATTTACTATAGTTTTGCGATAGCAGCGCCGCATCTAAAGGACTTGAGTGGTGGCGCGAACTCTAACTTGTATCTGACAAGCTGTGAAGCGACACGTGACCGTGAGCACGTTCATTGAGTGTTCCGAGATAGGATAGCACTCAACTGTCAATAATCGTGAGAACTAACTCGGAACGTCAAATATCGTTGAGATCGCTAACATCGATATTAGCCTATCTCGGAACGCACGGCCTGTTTCCCTTTTACTGTTGCTTACCTCTAAATGTTCCCGATGTTACAAACAGCCAAAACGTCTTATATTGAAAACTGTTATTCATTTACTTCCAGCTTAAATGATCTAAAGCAAATCCTTTCGTATTATTTACGTCGAAAAAAAGCAAAATGGCTGAGTTTTTATAACATGGAAGTAGGTGCAATTATGATATAACTGGTTTTCGATTTTTTATTGACGGACGAGAAATTTTTACTAAGAAAAAAATTTGAAAGAAACGCGATGACATCATTAGAAAAGCATTGCGCTCTTCAAAAATAAACTTACGTAGGTACACGATAAATGTTTAAGATTTTTTTATGTGTAGGTAGGTAGGTGTTTATTGTGATGCGATGGTAATGCAAATGAATTCGATAACATTGTATTTTTGATGACTTCTATTCCCAATAGTGTACAGTAAAATGTTGTTGAAAATTCTTATCGAAATCATTCGCATTACCTTCGCATTACAATCTCACTAATATTATAAAAGCGAAAGTTTGGATGGATGTATGGATGGATGTCACATAGGCTATCCCATAAATCAGTTTCCGTGGGATGAAAATCACCTTTAAACGTCTCCAAAGAAATTACGCGTGCGAAGCCGCAGGGCGCAGCTAGTAAGTAAAAAATATTTACAACAATAAACTGCCTACACATAAAAATCTTTTATCATTTATCATGTACAGTCACCAGCATAAATATATGACTATGGGCAGCGCTGCAAAAATATCTGATTATCCATTAATGGTATAATTATGTGACGATAGGTAGCCAGTAAAAATATGTGATGATTTACACCCGGCATAATAATAGTTTGCCTTGTAACAGCATAAATATCGGATCGGACGGGAAATCAAAATTATGGACATATTTACAGCAGCGTAAATATCTATCTACTGTAAAAGCATAATTATCGGATCACACAAACTGCAATAATATCTGAAACAATTGACAGTCAATACATAAATTTTGAATTTAGAAATGTCGCGTTTCTTGATAAAAACGTTTTCCAATCAAGAGCGGATGGTCGAGTCTCATTGTGGAGAATGAATAATACCCGCTATAACGAAAACAATGTCATCCCTAATAAAGAAGAATAAAGAAGAAGAAAAATAGTACATTGTTACCCAAGGGATGAAAGTAACTTATTTAGTCCCGAGACGGGGTTTAGCGGCCGAGCGTAACGAGGGTGCTACTAGTTCGAGGGACTAAATGTTACTTTCACCCGAGGTAAACACTGTGCTTTTCATTACGAATACAAGGAAAGTAAAAATAAAAATATGAAAGAGCTTATGAAAAAAAAAATCTTTTTTTTACATATACAATTTAGGAGAGATATTTATTTTAAGTCTATGGTCAAATTAGAGCAATTATTAGTTATAGATAGTGAAAGATTCTTTTCAGGTACCCTTTTGAGAAGTGAAAACTTTGTATTTTTTTGGTTAAATACATCATTTTGTCTCTTAAGAAACGATGTTAGTCTCTCCAAATCCTTTAAATGTTCATTGTGTATTGTCTTTAACATAGAATACACGCTCCATAATGTTGAAGCTTGGTAAGTCTTTGAGAATTCGTTAAAATATATTAAAAAAACGTTTTCAGTTTATTTTGATTTAGGTGATAAAAGGTTTTCCACTAATACTTTAGCGTCTTCTTTTATAAAATCAGGCGTAAAATTGATGTCTATATCAATGTCTGAACATATTGTAACAATCACACAAAATTGAACAACTCGAAAAATGATACGAAGATAGGATTGACGTATTTCCGCTGTTTTTTCTTAGGCATAGAAAATGCTCTTTAGAGATGACAGAATATAGCCATGGTAGCTTTCGCTATTCTGCCACAGTTGAATAGACATGGTAGAATGCCGAGAACTATTCTACCTTTAATTTTTATTATTTAAAAAATGGTAAATATTTTTCCGAAATCTATGTTATTTTAAAGAAATAGTTTAAAGTAAATTATAATGTGTTACCTCTAATTTATTTTAATTTTACATTACGCTGTAATTGAATGGCCCTATGAATTGCGTCAAACCAGACGCAAAAGCCATCTCACAAGAAGTTGAAGTTGAGTGGTTGTATTGAAAGGTAGAATGCATGGTTCAAGAAAAAAGTGAGGTGACAGTAGTCATTTGTTTTGTACATGTTTAGTCGTCATTAATTGTCATATGTCGCAGCGGGGTGAAAGTTATACTTTTCGTCCCTGGAGACGAAATTGAATATTACGTTTACAAAAACGAATAAATAAATGTGAAAGATTGGATTTATATCATCGTTTTTTATAACAATCCGTTATAATGTGTTTACCTACAAGCGGTTTCTGCATAGAGCAATAATTTATAGACCTTTATTGTCTCTATTTTGTAACTCTACATTTTCGTGCATGTTAGTATTTTGTATAAGATTTAAAGATGTAAGAAACTGTGTATAAAACTATTGGTAAACCTAAGAAAGAAAATGAAATGAAATTAAATTATTTGAATTATTTTTTGACACACTTGATATCACCAGTTTACTACGCATTCGGATGTTAGGTAGATAATCATACATAACATAACACAGACCGCCGACGACTAAAATGCTAAAATCATGCCATAAAACGTGAGACGGTGTCATCCAATGACAGGTTGATACTCTTTTCGAGAAGCGTCATACAGTTTCGCTCAAATTACGCCTCTATGTTTAGGCACATAAAGTTCATTCGTTGAGATATTTTGGACTGTTAGTTGTGTCAGATATTATTGCAGTTTATGTGATCCAATAATTATGCTTTTACAGTAGATAGATATTTACGCTGCTGAAATGTCACATAATTTTGATTCCCCGTCCGATCTGATATTTATGCTGTTACAAGGCAAACGATTATTATGCCGAGTGTAAATCATCACATATTTTTACCGGCTACGTATCGTCACATAATTATACCATCAATGGATAATCAGATATTTTTGTAGCGCTGCCCATAGTCATATATTTATGCTGGTGACTGTACAAAAGTTTATTTTTGAAAAGCGCAATACCTTTCCAATAATTTCATATGCCCGTTGTTTTTGAGCCATGACATGACGTTCCGAAACAAGTAACTAGTATTTTATTATAAAAACTATCGTAGTTTGACGAATTCATTACGGATGTAAGCGGGTTAATTACGAATCTTATTTGTGTTGGAAGAACACCAACGTTTCATCCCTTAACGAGGGACATCTTCAGGGCGAGTGCGGTTCTATACGCGCGCGTTCCGCATCCCTTAGTATTTAGTATTTTTTTAGTAACAAACAATAACCACAAGTGTGTACCAAGTACCTTTACCTACCAACGTACTAATCCAGTATCAAAACTTTTTGGATGCCATTCTACGAATTATTATTCATCAGTAAGTTTGGTAGTAAACCTTATAAATTGTAGTTCAAGTAGACTCCAAACTCTGAACAAAAAAAACTTGGACTTAGCTCGGGAATCGAACCCGAACGTTTTAAAAAATACAACTAACTATTTAAATTTAAATATCGATTATATGTATAGTAAATGTTACCATGAAACATGTCTAAATTGAATGAAATGCGTGGTTTTCATATCCTTTAATTTATTTTAGCATATACATATACCACATAACTTATGTGTAAGCCAGCCTTAATTCTAATTCTAATTCTAATTCTAATTCTAAGTGGAGGAACCGGGATCTGCACTGACATCTCGCATGGGAGTGTTTTGTGCATTGTCCCCTAGCCTGAACAGGCTAACCTAACCAGCCCAACTCCTTGAAGTACCGGAGCACGACCTTTGGCGATTGACAGCTTCGCTTCAGCCTTTCTGTATGTGTGGACGGGTTCGATGCCTCCATAAGGCTCCTCAGTCCCGTCTACAGTCTGGCCTCCTCTGTGGCCGTGCAGTGTACCACAACGTGTTCGACGGTCTCTTCCTTCTGGAAACAGCCACGGCACAGGCTGCTGTCTGTGGCTCCAGTCTTAAAAAGGTGATGGTTCAGTTCGCAGTGACCTGTGAAGCCAGCCTTAAGCGTATGGATTTAGTTGCCAACAAAATAGTCAAAGAAAACTATCCAAACTTTATCGTATCGGCGGTCTATCGTGGCCACCAGTTCCCATTCCAATTTAAAACACAGTACAAACATTTCCAGAGATAAGTTGTAAAACTCCTTAGAATAAGTAAAGTAGTTAAACTAGGAAAAGTACCGATCTAACTTAACCGGACTGGTTATCCGCTGGGAGTTTTCTAGACGTTGTATTACTTTTCTAATGGTGGCTTATGCCTGGGAAAGAAAAGTTTTAAAATAAAATTCAACAACTGCAGTCCTATCATACTAAATTATTAATAATAACAACAATAATGTTGGACAATTCACACAACATTATCTAGCCCCAAGCTAAGTAGAGCTTGTGTTACGGGTACTACTGACTTACTGATATACATAATACAATACACTACGTAGAAAGATAGATATTTATTTATTACAACCAGAACGCCCTGAACAAATTTAATAATATATTATATTATATAGGTATTCAAATAAATCTGGATCTCGGAAATGGCTCCAACGATTTTCATGAAACTTAGTATATAGCGATAAATCGATCTAGCTAGGATTCATTTTCAGAAAATGTCGTTTTATTAGTTTAATAAGGTTTTCAATAATTAGATTTATCGTATTCAATATACTCTGATGATGATGATGACTATTTTATTCGTGTTTTCAATAATGAACTTTATCCCTACCACCATAGGAATTAAAGTGAAAAATTTGACTCTTCCTGCCATCTATTGGCGAATATACTACTATAATATCTAATAAGCACAATTTACCAAAAAAAACGGGTCACCCCAGATACTATAAATAATTCATAAAACACAACCTGTATTATATAAGTATTTTTTCGCATTCGCGCTTATATTTAATACAGTTAGTCACTTACCTGAAGATTTGTAATCAAAATAATTATATATAAACCCAAATACACATTTACATTAAATAATTAGAAATATCTGTGAGCTGTTGCCCAAAACACTCGCTCCTAATTAATTAAGGGCTAGACATAACTATGATAGAGCCTACCTCCCTCGAAATCCCTTTTAGGGTTCTGTGCCTTCGTAAACAAATAACAAAACCCTTATTTGGTTGTTAAAGTGCCTAATGCCTGTGAAAATTTCTAGATATACCAGTATTTTAATGGTGTATTTAGGAAGAATGATATAATTTATAGATAGAATAACATAGAATTTCCCCACCCCCGATATATCTCTTAGTCGCCTCTTACGATACCTAAGGGATGAGTTGGGGTGGTGGATATTCTAAGCCAGCACCACACATCTAGCATTGCTTCGCCTTATTTATATGATAAGAAAAACCATTTCGGACAGAACCATAACTCCGTAAGCTTTACTCAGACTCTACTCTTTATTTATATAGCCTCTATTTATAAAGCAGTAGGTTCTGAAATCCCAGCGCCTAACTCAATCAATTAGTTTGTGAGTATCCCAATTATTCATGTTTTATTCAGATAAACATCTTCAAAAGGATCCTTTAAATTGATAAATTAGGTTTATCCAGTCTGTTATAGTGCATTCTTTGTAGACGTGAAGGCTTACCCATTACTTGGGGCAAACAAAGGCCTTACAATTTTTATTAGACATTTTTGCAAGACAATATAAATAAAACATCCCTTCATTGTGTTAAGTCCAGGCAATGACAATAAATTGAGGCTGCATCAGTATGCAAGGCAACCTTACTAAACAAACTAATGTCAGTACATTAGTTTGTTTAGTAAGGTTGCCTGGAAGAAATTGCTTTAAGCATTAAGGCCGCCTATTGTACGTTTTTTTTTTACTTCATTTGTTTTATTTAGATATAAGTTATTTTGTTTTTTATGTACAATAAAAGTGTCCATTCATTCATTCATTAGTACATTTTAAAATGGTTCGCAAATTGAATAAATAATTTTAGACAATCCTAAGCTCATTCTGGAAACAAAATTAGACACTCGTTACACGATTCCTACGTTGTGTTTATTTTTGATTATTATTTTAGTTCTAGTCCAGTCGTATCGTTGTTACGAATTCGTCAGGGGCCTGAGTGCCTAGACAATGTAACAATCGATGTCGAAAGCGAAAGTAGAAAAGTCCAAAAATGTATGGGTTTGACATATGCCTTAGATATGTCACGTGATCTGATTCGAATTTTTCCCTACGAATCTTTCAATTGTTTTCGATTCGATTCATAACGAATGCCGGTTGGCTACGGCCTCTGATTCCGCTAACACAATCGACTCACTATGACAATATTATCGCTTCATTATCGCGTTACAATCACCGCCATTGACACCTTTTGGTAATCTACTAACACGATCTTTTTTTGCTTATGCCATATATATGACTATTACGATTATGATTATATCCCCCACCACATTATTGACACGATATTATAAGTCATAGAGATTGTAATCTTATGGTATTGGAATACCAAATAAATTTACGACTAAATCTCTATGTTACGCCATTATAGCATTTTGTTTAATAAATAGTGGAATTACACCCCTGGTACATCCCTATCAACCAGTTGAAAGCGTCCCCTATGTTAAACGTATTAATATGATGATAAAATAGGTGGCGCTGTCATATTCGCTCCTTTATGCGCTTTAAAGAAATACACTAGTCTTTCCCGGAGTAAAACGTTTTATAAGTTAAAACCTGAGCCCTAAAGTTACATTGAGCAGATGACGATGTAATAGTTCGGATTTGACGCTCGACATGATTGACAATTGATTGATGATTGAAATCGATCCCCAGAGATGAAATCGGAACCCTCCAAGCCATCTATCTTCGTGGCAAAGTTTTTGAAATTGGCGCATACCCGACTGTCGCGAAGGCGAAGAAATATTTTGAGTACCTACCTAGGTTGTAGGTAGGTTGATAAAGATTTTAGCGGACTGGCCATAACCGGTCGAGGCGAAGCGGGCGCGCGCGCAGCGCGGTCCTTCGGCGATGAACGGCCGACGATTCATTCTGTTACGAGACAGCAAGCGAGACACATCGGTGAGTGACTTTGAGTTACATTGTATGCAATTGAGATCCTTTGCCACCGATATTAGAAGCAGTTTCAGATTATAATTGTTGTGTGTATACCAATTCGTTGGTCTGTCTGCGGACAAGTAGATCAGAGATAAAGTGTGAGGAACGGGATGGCTATAGGGGAGGATGGAGGCCATAAGGGGAATTATCCCCATAACAGTAAGAATCAGTAACCAGAGCACAGGTGGAACAGCCATCATAGCTCACTGAACCAGAGCACAGGTGGAACAGCCATCATAGCTCGCTGAACCAGAGCACAGGTGGAACAGCCATCATAGCTCAATGAACAACAGTCCGATGGAACAACCATCACAGTCCGATGAATTAGTCATCACATCCAGATAGAACAGCTAAGTATCATGTCAAATGGCTTAGAACCTTAGAACCGGTGGAACAACCACCTCGTTGTTGCTTAACCTAATTTCAGCACTTCTTTAAATACTTTTTTAATGTTTACCACATACATACCTACATATAATATTCGTCATAATTCAGAGTATAGAATAATTGGCGACATGGTGGAGGTGCGGGGTATATTATCTCAAACCTTACAGTCTAAAAGAATCGGAACACAGTGAGTTATAAATTTATAATAGATACACTAGTACGCTAGTAGTAGTAATTCAATGTCCGTACATGATTTCGTAAAATGTCATGTGGGTAGTTTTACTAAAGGTGTTCGCCCGGTTCGACGGAGTAACTTAGTAAAATTCTATAATTAGATCGTAGAATATTTTACGACTTTGCTTATCTGCAAATTTGCGAAGTAGACCAAATTTTCAAGCATTTTACTACCGTTTGGTAGACCAGGTACCTACCATATTAGTAGGATATTATGCTGCATGACCGTTGCTTTCTTGCACTAAAGGAATTGTGTAGATTTTACACTTTGCCCGGGCGTAAAAGTTGGTTTTTATTTAGATGTAGTGTCGATTCGCCCATTAAGGATCATTTTCACAATTTCCTCATAGACTTCGCAAGGAGGATTATGCACATTAACTGTACAAAACAATACCAACAGGAACAACTTATGGTAGTTAAGAGTGTGCAATAACGCCGCTACGAGATGGATTTCGAGCGAGATCACAAGATATGGTTTTCTTGTGAGTGAGAAGTGCAGAGCATACGTGCACCGAATTTACTATTTGCCAAAACTGTTTTTACTTAATTACGGGTTGATGAAGCAACCAATCGAAAAATTAAAAGACACAACTAAAGAAATAAGACTAGGTTTTTTAGCAAAACAAAAACCGAAGAAGAAATGTGTGCTGTTCCTGAGATAAATAGCAAAATGTGTGAAAAACATATATTTTCCTAATAATTAACTATTGAGAAAACTTTCACCAATCGTGTTTTTAAAACACGCAATTCAAGATAAAATATCGAAGTAACATTTCATTAAATATGAAGGTAGTAGATTTCACAGATTCTGAGATAAATAACGATTTTAAAGTGCAATTTTGAAGTAAATTGCTTATGGCACACTCATAAAGAATTAAAACAAAGACTGAGGCCGTTGGCGCAATGGGCGGCCTTATTTGTTCCAGGCAACCTTTGAGCAAGATAATAAATCTACCTATGCACTAGACCCGCAGTAGGTATCTAGGGCGTTCTTACACTGTATGACACTTTGAGTTTATTAAAAGACCTACACCTAATGTGACTGACCTGTACCTAATGTGTTACAAATACAATATAATAGGCCTACCAAACAAGTTCGGGCATTGTATATTAATACATGACAAAGTAACGTATTTTTTTGTAAATTCAGGTAAAGTCTGTTTGTTAAAAAATGCTGTGTTATTTATTGATTGTGAGAGTCAATTTGCATTAAGTGCCTTACTGCTACAGCAGGTGAAAGGGGACCTTAGTCCACTGCTGGACATACAACTAAATAAGGTTGCAGTAGGTTAAAAGTCACTAATTACCTTCTAAATAAATCTAATGTCGAGAGGTTTTAGTAGAAACTTACGTTGATATGTACCTACTAAATTCCTTGGTACCCACGTAGACAGTAGATAGCAAGTCACAAATAAAAATCTTGCAACCTTGAAATAAAAATAAAGCTTCAAATACAGCCCCTAATGCAAAAAGATGAGACGTTGTGAAGAGGCGGCGTCTCACATGAGACGTTGGGAAAAACCGCGTGTGAGATATTGAGAATAGCTCGTAATTGCTACCTATAGTACCTAAGAAACATAGGTAGGCAAGAACTTAATACAAGTAAGTTGCTAAATAAATTACAATGTTGTTGTAGATTTTACATAAGGACAAGATCTTTCGCTCATGGTCAGTTCAAATGAGGAACTGTACTTAAAATAAACAAAATAAGTATCGTCCTAACCCGTTTGAAATTATTGTACGAATCAGTACAATCGTGCATAAACGCTGCCCAGTGTGCCCTTAAGCAAATATCTGATGGTGAAGGTAACTAAAGAGAGTTAGAGTACCACGGAGCTAAACTTAAGAGTGCTACTCAGAGGTTTGTGGTAAAAATCCACATCTATTGTAAATAAGCTACAGAAACTGACACTGCTAAGATAACCGAGTACACGTTTATACAAATTCAGGCTGAAGATTTGGGAATATAATTAGATATTTGTATATAGCGCAATGATGAAAAACGTAGTGCAGCCACGATAAATGGCGGAAATCTTAATATTTCTGGTAAATTGACAAGAATGGAATTTACTTTTGATGGTGACATTCTCAAGTGACAGGTACCATATTTAGGACCAATTGTCATCAAATACTGACGGTAGAAGTATCAATGAAATAGAAGGATAAGATAAGACACAACTAACACAAATAATAGCATAGCTGTCCAAACTCTAAAGGAAAAGTTCGGTAAACCTGCGGCAATTATTGACGCACATTATGTGGCATTATACAGGATAAAACCAGTCAATAAAAATCAAATAAAATAATGCAGATATGTACTTAATGGAATAGAGAGACACCTACTCGTATTGAGCTCCCTAGGCGAAGACGTAAATCACGAGCATCTCGGACTGATGACAATGGAGAAATTCTCTAAATATCTAATCTAAGAAGTAAGAATGAAGATGATAGACGAAGAAGAAAAGTAGACGGTATCAGAAAATATCTAGAATACATAATATCTGCTATAGAGACCTCAAATAGACTAAAGACAGACACAATAGGTGTAAAGATTACAGAACCGGCAAATATAGAAGAGAAAGACATCACAGAAAAAATAACAATAGGAGCATTACATATAAAAGCTGTAGAAATAACGAACAATAGGCCACGTATAAATAATAATAATAGAAAAGACAAACACAAAAATGATAACAGACAATTCAGTAAAACACAATCAAAGAAAAGACAAAACGATGTCTCAGAAAGTTCAGAAGAGCCACCTAAGAGGAAATTTACGAGAAATGTATATGTTGTAGGCAAGATTATTTTAATGCCAAATGTACAAGGTACAAAAATGTTCACAACAGGAAAGCTCAACTAGGAAACCGTTGCTTTAACTGCTTTCAAGAAGGTCACAGGCACAATCTTAGTTTCGGATATCTGTGGTCACAGGGTAAGCACCTGTAGAAATAATCGCAAGTGTTAGTATTGCTCTGAATATGGTGCGTATAACCAGGCCATATTTTGTCCTAAAAAAAAAATTGCACAGGATGGTAAATGAAGTCAGCTAAAACAGAGAGTTAGCATAATTATGAATATGGCTATAAACACCACGCTGTTTAAAAACCTTGCTTAGTCATAGTAAATAAGATCTGAGAAAGATTACGATTTCTCAGTTACGGCTGTTAGCGTTCGAGCATTGCCGAGTCAAATACCTATAGCCATAACTATAGCCTAAAGATGCTTGTTCATTACTGATTAAATAGACCTATAAGTATAAGTATTAACTTTTTGGTGCGAAATCACCACCTGAAATGAATGAATTGAATGCCTTTTACGAGTAGATTGTAATATGCAGAAATAATGAATCAGGCAGTGATTAGATTGATAGTAATGAATTGACTATTATTTATCTTCGTTTTTCTCGAGGGAAAGGGTATTCATTATTTTTTATTTGGTCAGGCAAAATCAGTGGCATTATAGAGTCGTAATTAGTTTAGTACACTGGCGTATTAACTATCTACGAAGTACCCCTCCTGAATGATGTAATACATATAACGGAAAGGGATCCTAACATCCGTATCCAATCCGACTACCCCACAAAAGCATACAGAAGGAACTGCTTGCGTTCGTAAAGATGTAAAATTAAATAACGAAAGTTGTTAAAATGTAATTATTGCTATCATCCACAAAACTTAAGGGCCCTTCCCGGTCCTATTATCGTCAACGAGAGCGTGATTGAAAAGCTTGTTGTTTCAACCAGCGCAATGTAAAAGAAAGAGGCAAAGCGACAAGAGAGAGGAATCGCCTGATCCCTCGTCGGCATTTGGTTAGTTTCGCAGTTCACTCGCAGGTAATCGGCCCTAGGAAAAACAGTGTTTAGAAATTTCATGAAACTTGCAACAGGGAAATAAGAGTTTTTTAGTAAGCCTTACAAGTTTGTGTGAAATGAAACTTTGTGTCGTTTAGAATCTCCATTAGATTTGCAAGGTTTCTATCTAAATATTGTGTTTACTTATACAATTTATGTATATAATATAATATACCTTTTAGTTAAAAGTTTCAAAGAAAGATGTATTACAACGCCATAATCAAGTAAGAGCGTTTGTGTGAAAAATAAGACGGGTTGGCCGCTCTTAAATAATGATAAAGATAAAGATAAAGATAAAGATAAAGATAAAGATAAAGATAAAGATAAAGATAAAGATAAAGATAAAGATAAAGATAAAGATAAAGATAAAGATAAAGATAAAGATAAAGATAAAGATAAAGATAAAGATAAAGATAAAGAAAAAGATAAAGATAAAGATAAAGATAAAGATAAAGATAAAGATAAAGATAAAGATAAAGATAAAGATAAAGATAAAGATAAAGATAAAGATAAAGATAAAGATAAAGATAAAGATAAAGATAAAGATAAAGATAAAGATAAAGATAAAGATAAAGATAAAGATAAAGATAAAGATAAAGATAAAGATAAAGATAAAGATAAAGATAAAGATAAAGATAAAGATAAAGATAAAGATAAAGATAAAGATAAAGATAAAGATAAAGATAAAGATAAAGATAAAGATAAAGATAAAGATAAAGATAAAGATAAAGATAAAGATCATTTATTTGCTTAAACATGTGTAGATATAAGATTTTATAAACAGGTATGCAAGTATCAACATGTTTTACCGATTACGGTGTACAAATTATGAAAAATGCCATGCAACAGAGACAGAAGCTAAAATAATAATGAAGTTATTAAGGTGTGTATAAGTTTTAATTGTAAGTGCATTGTACAGACTCTTCAATGCAAGTGTACGCTGTAGTTGTTAATAAGCTCAGTTCTTTACACGCTAATATTAATGTTAATTTTGTTATTGGCAAGTCTACATTAGTGCCCTTAAGGGACTAAAATAACGTTCCGGCTCGTAGACGAGAATTGCTGGTAGTTCATTTCTATTGTGATGTAGATTGATAAATTATGTCACAGTTTTTGTATAGTAACCCACAGAGTTACTATTTTTGTAAAGACAACTGTATGATGCATGGGCCGATCGAGCCTTTCGTGACTAAACGCCCGTGCCGGAAATAAAATCACTATTGCTTTGACTAATAGCAATCTAGTTTCGAGACGGTGTAAAGTAATTCTGCCATTTGTGCCGCGAATAATGATTTCTAAAATGAAACAGATTTAAGTCACTACAAATAACCTACCAACAAAACAATATCTGTCTGGTATAGATTGAGTACCAAGGCAGATAAATAGACTGGTAAAGGTATGCGATGCTGCGTTGCTTTGCAGCGAACTTGTATCGTGAGCGCCCAGGGCAGTCAAAGTATTAAAGTTAAAATTCAGGTTGAGTTTCTGTCAAAAATCTTGCAGCGTCCAAACATCAACATTTTTGGACTAACTCCTTGGTTGAGGAGGGTCTTACGAATACTATTACTATAGATATTGTCGAAGAATGAAATTAAATTAGAATCAAATATGCTAAGCTAACTACTCAGAAGCAACGCTAGGTTTGCCACATAGAGAGAGTAGTAAAAGAACTATATGTCGGAGAATGTTTTCTTTCCATAAGAACTATGTAGCAGTAACAAATTGCCATAGTTGATTGTATCGGATAACGTCAAATAATTCAAACTTACAGCTACACATAGGAAGCAATTGACGCTGAAATGTATACTAGAATTAGCTCCATGGTATGGACTGAATGGAGGTTTGGACCGGAATGGTGTATACTATGAAGAGAGTATTGGACACACACAATCAGTTGTGTACGAAAATAAAAGAGCTTGAAGCTATGATCACAACCGCTTACGACGACGGTAGTTGCTGAGCTGGAGTAGGTACGTGTTTACTCGTCAAGATTATCTGCGTGTCGATGATTTTGCAGAATAGATTGATGGTAACTAATCAATACAAGAAAGGTTTATCTACAGATAAAATCAGAGGCAAATAGGGCGCACTGGAGGGTTGGACGAATAGCAGAACTAGAAAACATTTTGGATTGGCAGGTAAAAGTTGCAAGAGACATTGAAAGAGACACAGATCCACTTAAACAGATTGAGTCCCAAATGATAATAGGTAAAAGATAATTTTTATTGGCTCATAAAACAAGAAAGTATAATGATAAATAGAAGAAAATACACAGTTATAAAATACAGTATGAGACCAAAAGACTGCCACTCAAAGAAGAGAAAAGGAATGATGAAGAGTAAAATGAAGAGCGCAGGTCTTCTGTAGCACCTGGCGTAAAGCGCATTAATTGAACAAAGAGCAAAGTGTAGTTTCAAATGTAGACCCAGTTCCACTGATCAGAGCTAAAGGTTCTGAGGAACATAGAATAAAGTCAGTACATCATGCTGCGGTGCAACCAGAATCAAAAACTGATACAGTAGAAATCAGTATGAGGCCTGATTGGCCTCATACTTCAGCTCGGGCTTCAGCGGTTAAAGTCAGAGAAAAGGTCAAGGAGTGGACCACTTACTTATTAATTGTTTCACCAGTAAATTCAGTTAATGTTCAAAGGCAGATTAAGTGATCGACATACAAATCCTTGTTTGATAAATAGTATTGATATTAATATCTTTATTTCTCATTCTTCCTTGAAGGGGGGGAATGTCGCGAAGGCGAAGAAATATTTTGAGTACCTACCTAGGTTGTAGGTAGGTTGATAAAGATTTTAGCGGACTGGCCATAACCGGTCGAGGCGAAGCGGGCGCGCGCGCAGCGCGGTCCTTCGGCGATGAACGGCCGACGATTCATTCTGTTACGAGACAGCAAGCGAGACACATCGGTGAGTGACTTTGAGTTACATTGTATGCAATTGAGATCCTTTGCCACCGATATTAGAAGCAGTTTCAGATTATAATTGTTGTGTGTATACCAATTCGTTGGTCTGTCTGCGGACAAGTAGATCAGAGATAAAGTGTGAGGAACGGGATGGCTATAGGGGAGGATGGAGGCCATAAGGGGAATTATCCCCATAACAGTAAGAATCAGTAACCAGAGCACAGGTGGAACAGCCATCATAGCTCACTGAACCAGAGCACAGGTGGAACAGCCATCATAGCTCGCTGAACCAGAGCACAGGTGGAACAGCCATCATAGCTCAATGAACAACAGTCCGATGGAACAACCATCACAGTCCGATGAATTAGTCATCACATCCAGATAGAACAGCTAAGTATCATGTCAAATGGCTTAGAACCTTAGAACCGGTGGAACAACCACCTCGTTGTTGCTTAACCTAATTTCAGCACTTCTTTAAATACTTTTTTAATGTTTACCACATACATACCTACATATAATATTCGTCATAATTCAGAGTATAGAATAATTGGCGACACCGACCCAATATGACAGCACCACCTATCACACTAATATTATAAAGGCAAAAGTTTGTATGGATAGATGGATGGATGGATGTTTGTTACTTCTTCACGCCAAAACTACTGAACGGATCTAGCTGAAATTTTGCACACAGGTAATTCTAATCCCGGAATCAAACATAGGCTACATTTTATCCCATATATCAGGTCCTGTGGGATAAAAATCACCTTTAAACGTTTCCATAGGAACAACGCGTGCGAAGCCGCGGGGCGCAGCTAGTTTTATCATAATCGTACGTAAAGCACAAGAAATTTTAAAAATTCATCGTACAGTTTGTGATGTTCTATTCTCAGCTATTTTATAATACCTCTGTAATAGTTTTATTGTATAGTTTAGGCAAAGATGCGAAAATAGAGTTTGGTGGCAAAAAAAGGCAACGTCGTATCCCTGCTAACAAAATAAAACTATTACAGATGTATTAATAGATAACTTAAAATAGACACGACCAACTATACGATGGATTTTAAAAGTTTCCTGTGTTAAACGTAATAAGAAGAAAAATTGGTCGCGGCGCCACTTTCACTCGTGTATGCTCCTTAATACTCCTCCTGCTCAGCACAGATATCTACATCCACTTTTAAACTTACCTCCCCAAACAATGAGGTGGTGTTGCCATTATTACCCGCATGGCAGGCGGATTGATGATCGTAGTAAGTAAGGTTGGGTCGCCTAAGATCGGACGCATTTTCCGAAAATTTAGACGTACTGCGTTTTTATTTTATTTCTCATGATTCGATGACGTTTTTCTGTTGCTGTCTACTGCAAATTGATGACAAAGAAATATTGTTTAACCCCTATTTTTTTAGTTTGCGTAGATGCTATGTATTTAAGCAAATTAAGAGCTTCAAACGCAGATTTTTCAACTTACCATAGTATAGAAAATAACATCGGACTATGTAATATCTTGTATTTTTGTAGGTAAGATCGGATCATCGATTTTTCCCTCAAAATACACCTTTTCTGCTAAATCACCTGTGTGCACGTCCCGTCTAGTCTCTGGCCGGCCGCAGTAGGAAGAGAGGGGCAGAATAAAATGGTGGATCTAGTAGTCTAGCCAGCAGTAGCAAATTGATGACAAAGAAATATTGTTTGACCCTTTTTTTTAGTTTGCGTAGATGCTATTTATTTAAGCATATTAAGAGCTTCAAACGCAGATTTTTTCAACTTACCATAGTGTAGAAAATAACATCGGACTATGTAATATCTTCACTTCTATACGTTTAATAATGACGTACACATTAGGAAAACAACCGGACTTTACTTCCATACATTAAATATCAATTAAAAAAATAAAAATATGGTAGGGCCCGCCTCCATACAAAAATCTTCAAATCCCTTTCCCATAAAAATAAAATAAAAAAAACTTACAGTATAACACTCCCCCTTTGGTAGTCGGGTAAAACTGAAACAAGACCATGGAGTATTATAATATAACCCTAATAAGCGCCATAACCCTGTCTTCGGCTTGATGCATCCAGCCTGCAGTCTTTCGCAGATCGTCATCCCACCTGGCCGGAGGGCGTCCTACACTACGTTTTCCGAGTCGCGGTCTTCACTCAAAAACTCATTTACCCCAGCGATATGGCAGAATGTGTACTCGCTCTTATTCCCGTATTTCAGGCTATGACGTAGGTACACGTATGTTAGGTACAAATTCATTTGGACTCAACCCTCCGTTTCTGCTTAATCAAAACATCATTGTGAAAGGGCGATGAGTTGCTAATGGCTACGAGCGTATTGAATGTTCTTACTAATTGCTGTGAGGGTGCTTATTACAGACCCTGGAAAAGAATACCATCAGATCGCACCATTGATTAATTAAAAAGGGAAGATAGGTTACGTTCTCCCAGCGCTTACTCAAAAATTGGCATGTGTCACAACAACACGCAAACACATACGCTCACAGTTAAATTTCCAGTCCTGTACAATACAAAGAACAACAAAGACGGAAAGACGTACCTAAGACCGAAGTGAGAACGAGACAACAGATATTTCTCGCTAGTACGACCGCCCATGCCGCCCCGGTCAGAGGGTGACTGAGGTGGGAGCACACAATTTTACACAATTTGATGTTGCCACTTTCGAGAAGACAGTACCTCATCTTCCCTTTTTAATAAATCAATGGATCATACTAATATTTAATGTGAAAGATTGGACGTAAGTACGGATGGTTGTTACTTCTTTGCGCCAAAACTACTGAAAGGATCGGGCTGAAATTTTGCATAGATGTCCCAAAATCACACACAATAACACACAATGGCTTGGTCCTATTAAGAAGTTACTACGAACGATTTGTTTGTCAATAAGCTAGTTTTTTTAAACTTAAATGCAAGCTTTGTAAAATGTTCATTGATATCTTTAATATACGTAATCTAATGACAAAATAATTGCAACTTCTTCGGACCCTAGCACCGCCCAATCCAATCATTTAATTTCTTACACTGAGGCTTACAATCTAATATCAAAAAACTGGGGTTTATTTCAATAAATGAGTTGATGGAAAAACTAAATTGGTGAATCAGCCCACAGTTTTTATTTGCTTTTGTGAAACTTCGACTGAACTGACGACCTCTGTGGCGCTGTGGGCGAAGGCCCGCCTGCGACGCAAGAGGATGCGGGTTCGATTCCCGCCTAGGGACAGATATTTGTTCAGGGCGTTCTGGATGTTATGTATAATAAAAAAATATCTATCTATGTAGTGTATTGTATTATGTACCTATATCAGTTATCTAGTACCCATAACACAAGCTCTGCTTAGCTTGGGGCTAGATAATGCTGTGTGAATTGTCCAGTATTATTTATATTTATTTATTTACTTTCATGCCGTGGTTAATTAAAAAGTACCTACCTTCGATAACTACACTGCAGTGAACCTATTGGCTTATTATTTAAATATTAACTATAATAATATTTATGGAAAGCAAACATTTGTCCAATGGTTTCAGAGCACCTGTTCATTAACATTTATTAATCAGTGCCACAAAATTGCAATTGAATTTTGCTCACTTGATAATTTTAGCAGGCGGATGAACATTTGAGGAATCAAAATTAAAACAAATTTGTTTACAGAAGGTAATTAATTTATTTAGAAATTTTCTTGACTTGTTGGATCATTGGAGCTGCCTATACCTCTAGATTGATTGCAACACTCAGCAGTTAGCCCAAATGTTTTAAGTGTCTCTCAATTGTTTCAAGAACTCGTTCTAATTTGTTTCGTACAGAATGTATATTTAGAATGTATGTATGTATATGCGGTATATTTAGAAAATTGTTTCTGTCTCGATAGAACACAAACAATTTTGTAAATATACCGCGTTGAAAAGTGTCTCTGTGCTCTCGGAAATCTCATTATACAACCAGGATTCCTAATCCGTAAAGCATAGAGCTTGGTGCTTAGCATACATTGTGGCCTGCTTGCTTAGTTATGCCGATCCAAGGATATAAGTACGCGGCTTTAGGTAATTAGGCCGGCTTAAATAAATTACCGACATTATCACACGAGAAGCGCTGCTGGCAGTAATAGGTGAAAGTTGCGATAGTTTAAGGATTTTAGAATTTTAGCTTGAAATTATTGTGTGACCCCGAAAATGTTTTTTTTGGTGAGAATCTTTTGTTACTAATAATAATGTATGTTATGGAAGAGCGTTACCTCTTAATACAGGTATTTTATACTTAAAAGGAGGTTCCGAGCACGGATTATGATATTTGTAAAATTTTGTTAATGAAATAAACATTTTGTATTTTGTATTTTGTATTTGTACCCCACATCCCGGTTTTGGATAACTTATGTATATCGGATCTTGGATTCAATTCGTTTACAACCCGATTGATATGATTTAAGTATAGGTACTTATCTATATTTGGATATGCCATGCCTGCTTATTCAAAACAGTCTTCTAGAGGGACATTCGTGAAAAATGATTCGATACAATATCAATCCCAATTCTTATTTGAATTTCAACAAATGCATAAAGGTTTCTTATGATTCCATTTAAATCTGCATTTTCCCAGCAGAACATTAAAGAGCAAAAATTGACACAAAGTTTTCAGAGTAAGTACTTTACAACCGATATAAGAGCAACAAATATACTTATTATTCAGATAAGCAACAATTTTATCACCAGAACGTTTTATCAGACTTACACCAGATTCTTTAAACGCCAATAAAATAAAATCTAACCATATACAATACAATGTCACTAAGCTCAATAAGATCAGACGATAATCCCAACCGTTTTACCCGCGCTGTTGGCGTGGGTCCAATCTAGATTAGATAAAGAACCAATGCTTAGCTATTATTCTGTAATATCAGGACAGGAGGAGGAGGATATAGGATTAGAAAAGATGGTAGGAAAATATGTTTTTTTACGTGATTTTTGGTAGTTTCAGGCTTTCTTGTCGTGGTAAAATAATTAGGGCTGTTTGTTGTTGTTATTATATTAATTGATTTAAGATTTTTATGTAATTTCATTGATATCGTTAGACCCGAGACGGGGTTTGGCGCCTGAGCGTAGCGAGGGCGCTAAGAGTTCGAGGGACTAAAGGTTACTTTCACCCGAGGCTTTGTGTGTGTGTGCTTTTCATTACGAAACCCAGAAGCAAAAGCAGAAAACAAGAAGTTGAAGTTGAGTAGCTGTATAGAAAGGTAGAATGCATGGTTCAAGAGAAAAGAGAGGTGACAGCTGTCATTTGTTTTGTATTTGTCATTACTTTCATCCCGCTGCGCAGGCAACTTCCGACCTACTTTCAGAGTATGAGTACTGAAAAGGTAATTTTGTCCCACAGGAACTGATTTATGGGATAAAAAGTATACCTATGTTTGATTCCAGGATTATTATTACCTGTATGCAAAATTTCAGCCCGATCCGTTCAGTAGTTTTGGCGTGAAGAGGTAACAAACATCCATCCTTCATCTTTCCATGCAACCATACATCCATACAAACTTTCGCATTTATATTACTAGTGTGATATAAGTTGTTTTCCTTTCATTTGACATTGGCATAACCTTATTTCCAGTTGACGCCTTGCCACCTATCGGGATATTTGGAAATATTTTTTTCTTTAAAAGTATGCAAATCGAAAACCGCTCAGAGTTTCCATAATTTTACTCACAATCTAAGTAGGTATCTTTATTACAAACTTTCTCATCTGTATTTCCAAGAAGCGCAGGCATCTGAACATCAAGATTTTGAGTCTTATTTGCATTACTTTGTTCATCCGAAGGCATCAAATTAGCTGTACATAAGCTCAAGAAACAAGAGACAAGACAGCAACATTATGAAAACTTTTCAATGTTTTGAATAAAGACTGATATTCACAGGAGATAAATTGTTTTATAAATATAGTTAAGTTATTTACGCCTCGGGGAGTTACTAGATCTCTTCAACTTTTCTTAGTTTCTGCAAGTCTTATAAAGTTTGTTATTGGTTATATGTAACAAAGTAAAGTTTACAGTGGCGTTCATAAATATATCGGTGACCCTCCTGATAATTTACAAATATCGTCATTATACCTTAATATTGTTGTATGTAGTATTGGTTCTACAACTTTTAACCTTCATTTTGCCAAAAAATACTGGTTTTAAAACATTCCTGTATCAATAAAAAAATATTTTAAACAGGGGTTGAACTATCAGGGAACGTCACTTTATATGAGTAGTTACTGTATATAACCTCATAGACATTTTTATAATTTTTATATACATTTTGCTAGTGTACCGCTCTCTATGTAATGGCAATGCAATCATTGTTCAGTCGCTCTCCCGCGAAACAGGCCTAGCCTAGTGCGGAGATCATAGGAAATACTCTCATATTAAACCATAAAAATGTAACAACTACTCATAGGTAACACCTTCTTGTAATCTTTATGACAAATAAATTATTTTGTATCTGTATTTTGTATAATTCAATTAATCATCAAGAAAACGCAGTAGATGTTTGACCGTTTTCAAAGCAAAATTGCGAATTACGAACTTGAGGCGAAGTCGCAAACAGATTTCAGTTTTATTCAGAATTCTTTTAATATTAAGGTATGATAACAATACATACCCAACAAACGGACAGATTGATCACCTGCCTGATGACGTAAACTGACAGCCGGTTATGACGTAATCCCATATTAACGCCATCAATCTCGCGTGAGCGCAAACTGACGCAATTACACCTAGATTAATGGACGATACAAGCTTATGCTTGACGATTAAATGATGTATTATGTCTTAGGCTAATTAATTACCTGTTATTGGTGTGTACTAATAGGTCGTAACGTAACAATTGTGTTACGACACAGATCGGAGTGCTACGTCGTAGATAAAGTGCTACGCTGTAGCGGATTCGCTACGAATTATGTTTTAAAATAGAGTTTACTATTATCAGTTACTTTTACAAGTTGCAACTACCGAATGTAGCAAAATTACAACACAAACAAGGTTCTTATTATACATACATTCAAAATAGATTTGTCAAAATACGAGAGTTTTTATAAAAAAAAACTAAACTAATTTGAAAGTACTAGAAACATGTTGTTCTCTCATTATTTACCGTCAAAATTAAAGAACATCGATATTTTTAATGTTGCGAAATTAGTTTCGCCATTGCTACAACCGAACTTTCACCTTGTTTATTTAAAAACGTACCTATTACCCACAGAATACGTGCCTTATTATTACGAATTCTGTAATATTGCCAAAGATTCAAATCGTCAGATACGCCCTTACGCCCAAAATCTGTAACATTGTCTTTGAATGCGTGCATTAACAAAATGCAGGCGCACGCACACTTATAAGTTAATAAAATTAGTGTTTTTGTCTATAAACCTAACTCTCTATTGTCATTTATTGTGCAATCACTTTGCGCAAACTTTTGTAAACAAGCACACAACAAAAACTCACAATTCACTGATTCCAAATGAGTGAGCTCACTCACTTCGTTTAGCCACAAACACTGCGCGGTCTCACTACGGAAAGGGCCTAATTAACTATTTAAATCTTTGCCTATTACTACGGACTGTATACGTAGGTGGAGTACATTAAGTGTCTCGATTTTTTTTCGTTTCCTTTTCTACAGCGTAGCCCTTTATCTACGACGTAGCACTTCGATCCACGTTCTAGCACTAATGTTAAGTTACGACCTATTTAGTAATTTTCCAAAACGTAGGTAATGATATAAGTCGATCCATTTGGTCCCTCGTTTCTAAATCTCACTCAAAACCGTTTCCGATACAATTAATCTATTGATCATAATAATTAATTTACTCACGCAGGTGAATGTGACCTTCAATAATTTACAAACAAACAGAAATAACAAAGGTCTGGATACACTGAAGCAAACTACACAATGCCGAACCCACCATATATTGTGAAGCGAATTGATGTAGGTAACTGAATGCCTCACGTTACGGCTAAGTATAATGGTAGACCCCAATAACTCGATAAGGGGCCATAGGAAACAGCGGATGGTTCGTAACTTCATTTAACCGATTCAGATCCTTACCTACACGTCATGTCGCAAATTATTAACACCTTGAGCCAATATTCAAGCTTTAGAATTTAGACCTCGTAGACTTGTACAGTCCGCGCTTTGTCAAAATGGAATAGAACCCTGTCATAGTTAATGTCCGACTGCGCTTAGTTCGAAATTGTTCTGAGGGAGGGGTGAGACTATTGGCGTTGAATACGAGACGTGATCGTTAGGTCGCAACCGCTGACTTCGAGACCGAGTCCTAAAACATTTTACTCCATTAGATAGAAAACTCAACCTCAACAGCCTATATTGGTCCATTGCTGGACGCAGGCCTCCCCCTGATAAGTGCCTTTATTGGCTGTTATCTCATGGGGGGTTATGCCCTTTATCCCCACGCTGCTCATGCGGGTTGGGGATCACAGTATGGTGACAGAATTGTTTGGCAGGAGACGCTGCTGCCCGCCTCCGATAAATATCCTTTAGTCGCCTCTTACGATACCTGCGGGAAGATTTGCGGTGGTGCAGATTCTATCCCGCCGGCACCACACGGCCGCTAGTATTATTACATAGAAAAGAGTGTTCTAAATATTAATTCGTCAAGCTTGTGCTCTCAGCCTATTTGAAAGTCAGTGCAGTCAGCCTTGCAAGTTGCATGTGTGAGTTCCTTTGACGGCGCGCGCTGAGCCGTGTTTGTTTCTGCTGTTTGTCTTTTGCTTTCGGATAATGAGGGCAAGAGCATTTGTGAGAAAATTGTACTTAGCACTGCTTACTTAAGACTCTTGATTATTATATGCAAAAAAATCTTAAAACAAAAGTTGATCATACTTAGACTTTTGTTCAAATTTTCATTTCAAGTTCTATTCGTGTTGGGTATAGGTATAATACCTACTTATTCTTTAGAATTAGTAGGTATAAGTGGGTATATTAAAGTATTATTACTATTACTATATTACTACTTGTTTGTGAACTTTTGTACTTTGTGTACTTATTTTGTAAGTCTAAAGAAATAAACGATTTGACTCTGACTCTGATTATTATTATTATAAGGTAGTATTATCTACATTACTTAGAACTAAAATTCTAAGTTGTAATGTACTCCACATTCATCAGTTATCTACGCAACTTGAACCATTGTGTATGTTGATTTCTAGTTTCTTTACTAACAAATATAGTTTATTTCCTTACTCTATGTATTTTTTATTACCTCTCTTAACCCTCTGTACACGGTCATTTTTACATTCCTGTCACCAAGCCTTTGATGTCTTGAGGTACGCCCCTACGACAACGGCAACAAAAGAAAATAAATATTATTTCTACCTTTGGGACAATATATCGGCCGCTATTTTCCTTAACCAACTTTATTTTGTGTTTATTGTGTTATTCCTTCTATTTTGATAGTTTCCTTTTTCTATGGGAATGATTTTTTTTTATTTTCCCTAAAACTTCTCTACTCTATATATACTCTATATATATACTATAATAATAATAATAGAATGTTTATATGTCTATCTACCTAAGTTATAAATTTTATAACTTTGTATAAAGTTTTTATGCATAGGTGCGCAGGTCAACAGGCAAGCAATAGTACATTGTTACCCAAGGGATGAAAGAAACCTATTTAGTCCCGAGACGGGGTTCGGCCCGAGCGTAGCGAGGACGCTAATAGTTCGAGGGACTAAATGTTTCTTTCACCCGAGGTAAACACTGTGCTTTTCATTACGAATACAAGGAAAGTAAAATAAAAATATGAATGAGCTAAAGAAAAAACACATAAATCAACAACTTAGATATTATATTTATTTGTCTATGGTAAAATTAGAGCAATTATTAGTTATAGTGAAAGGCTTTTCAACTACCTCTTGAGAAGTGAAAACTTTTTTTTTTGTTAAATCCATCATCTTTTGATAAACGATGTTAGTCTCTCGAAATCCTTTAAAATGTACATTGTGTTTAGTACCAGTAGTAATGTTGTCTTTAAAATATAATATACGCTCCATAATATTGAAGGTTTGTAAGTCTTTGAGAATCCGTTAAAATATAAAACGTTTTCTTATAAAGATTTCACTAGTTACTCAGTGCGCCATTTACCTTCTTGATATCTTCATTTTGATTTAGGTGGTAAAAGGTTTTTCACTACTGCTTTAGCCTCTTCTTTTATAAAATCAGGCGTTAAATTCATGTCTTTATCACTGTCGGAACTCATTGTAATAAACAAAACAACGAAAAATCAAAACCAAAACTCGAGAAATCAAATTTTAATGAAGATAGGATTGCCGTTTTCCCGCTTTCTTTTTCTTAGGCATAGAAAATTATCTTTGGAGATGGCAGAATATAGCCATGGTAGCTTTCGCTATTCTACCATTGTTGAATAGACATGGTAGAATACCGAGAATTATTCTGGTATCTCTATTTTATCATTTAAAAAATGGTTAATATTTTGCCAAATGTCTATGTTATTTTAAAGAAATAGTTGAAAGTAAATTATAATATGGTATTTTACCTCTAATTTATTTCAATTTTACATTACGCTGTAATTGAATGACCGTATGAATTGCGTCAAACCAGACGCAAAAGTCATCTCACAAGAAGTTGAGTTGCTGTATAGAAAGGTAGAATGCATGGTTCAAGAGAGGTGAGGTGACAGCTGTCATTTGTTTTGTACTTGTCATTCCCGCTGCGCAGGCAACTTCTGACCTACTTTCAGAGTATGAGTAATGAAAAATTTTTAATTTCTCAGAATGACTGAATATTTTTTGTTTCGCAAAAGTTTACCCCAGATCCCACCTAGCCGGAGGGCGTCCTACACTACGTTTGACGAATCGTGATCTCACTTAAGAGCACGTTTACCACAGCGGTTATAGTTTCTTCGCTAGATATTGCCGGCCCACTGCCACTCTTTAAACATCACACTTATATTAAGGAAGTGGCTGAACAGATTTGGATGAACAGCTGTTAGACTTTAAAATTATTATTTATTTATTTGGTACAAAGTACCGGGGAAAAAATACAAATGCTAAGTTCTGGCGATACCATAAAATGCATAATCCCATGGGATGGTCAACTAATTCTAATAAAAACTTATTCAACGCGGGCAACACCGCGAGACGCCCCAATATTTACATAAATTGTTGACCATACCTTTTTTAAAGTACCTTTTACATCCTCATAAAATAAAATGGCCCAATCGGACATAACACCTAAAACTAAAGCCACCTGAACGTGTAGAACAGTTTTATACCTGATGTAATGGGTTCCACTTACCGTGTCATCATCGGGCGAGGGTTAAATCGAGGATTCAATCACATTTTTACGGCTGCCGGTCTAATAATCCTTCTTTTACTATAAACGCGAAAGGTTTTAAACATGTTTGTTTGTTTGTTGCTGAAATCAGTTCCCGTGAGGGAACTGATTTAGTTCAGGCGTGCGAAGCCGCGGAGCGCAGCTAGTTTTATTATAACTTAGAAAAGTATCTGGCACAGCGCAACAGCATTGCCATATTTGCCATGCAGCGGGGCAATGCAGCCTACGTTTTGGGAACTCTTTCCGAGTTGTATTGATATGGGTCAGTTGAGCTGCCTATAGATTGATTAAACAGTCTGCAGTTAGCTCAATTGTTTCAATTGTAAATACTAGTTCTAATTTATTTATATTATTTGATAGTAATTTTCTTTGTTAATAATATGTGCTTATGTTTATGTAGTAATATAATGCTATATATTTTATTAAGGCGCATACCCGAGCCAATGTGACAGCGATTCCTATTTCATCATATTTTTACGCTTATCATAGGAATTTTTAAAATCCTACGTCCAGCTCGTGGTATCTATTATAAGCTAGTTTTTAATACCTATTTATAATTTTATTTCGTACAGCTTAGGAGATGCAAAAATAGAGTTTGGTGGCCAAAAAGTTCGTACCCCTGCCTAAGCTTTACAAAATGAAACTATTACAGAGGCATTAATAAATAACTCATAATAGATACCACAAACTGAACGTAGTATTTTTAAAAATTCCTGCGTTTAACGTAATAATAAGATAAAATAGTTGGGGGCGCCACTTTCGCTGGTGTATGGGCCTTAACAAAGAAAACTAGAAGAAACTGGTGTTTCGAAAATGATGATGTTTTAGAACTCAGACACTATTTGCTATATCGATACCCAGCGAGCCGAGCCCGAAGTTCATAAAATATGAACGTTATCGTAATCGGCCTGATTTGCATCGGTATTCGACCCTAATGACTAACCTACATACTTTTATACCACAGTTTTATGAGCATACATAATATGCATACACATTTTATTATGATACAGATGAAGCTGTGTGGTGCTGGCTTAGAATTTGCACCACCTTAACTCATCCCGTGGGTGTCGTAGGAGGCGAATTATGGATATCCACCGAGGGGCAGCAGCGACCCCTGCAGAACAATTCTACCACTGAACTGCGATCCTGAACCCGCATGCCCAACGTGGGGATAATGGGCATCACCCCCATTAGATAAACGCCAACAAGGGGCTTATCAGGGGGATGCCTGCGCCCAGAAGTGGATTTATACAGGCTGTTGAAGTTGAAGTTCAGGAGATGAAGCAATTAGTTGAAGTAAAGGCTTAGTAAAGGTGGAATCTCATCAAAGCAGAGAAGTGTGTGTAATGTGTAAATTTTAATTTTGTTGATATGGGAAATTAAACAAAGAAGTAAAAAAAATGTATGTGTATGTTGGTCTTAAATCTATGTAATACTTTACTTTCTAGTAGGACATCCACCATGACGATTAGGCCTAACCTAAGGTATTGAACACGTATTTTTCAGTAATAAAACGCAACAAAAAAATCTGTAGCAATTTGTGTGCAAACAGCTATTTTGCAAAAAATTAAATGAACTATCTAGAAAAATTCACCAATCAACACGTAAGCTATACTTATATCGTAAAGAGGAAAGATTTGATTGTTTGTTTGTTTGTATTAAATAGGCTCCGAAAGTACTGGACCGACTTAAAATTGCATCCTGCAAACCATTGATTTATTAAAAACGAAGATGAGGCACTGGTTGCTCGAAAGTGGCAACCTTAAATTGTGTAAAATTGTGTTCTCCCACATCAGTCACCGTCTGACCGGCGGCACGGGCGGTCGTGATTCGCGTGAAATATTGTTGTCTCAGTCTCACTTTGGTCCTAGATACGTCTTTCCGTCTTTGTTCTTCTTTGTATTGCACAGGACTGGAAATATAACTGTGAGAATATGTGTTTGCGTGTAGTTGTAACACATGCCAATTTTTGAGTAAGCGCTGGGAGAACGTAACCTATCTTCCCTTTTTAAATCAATGCTGCAAGCGGAGTTTTGATTGTAAGTTCGAAATAGATAAAAAAGTATAAGTGAAACCGGCTATCTCATAACCCCTCGGTGACCACCTACCTGAGGGGAGTAGATTTAAAATCAGCGCCGCACGCTCCTTGCATGCAGCATATGGCTGAATCTACTTACTCCCTTTGTCTATAGTTGTTTTTGTTGGTGTATAATTGTAGCTTGTGTTCTTAGTGAAATTTATAGGCAATAAATGATCTTATTATTATTAATATTATTATTAAAAAAAAAACATCATTAAAAAGCTTACTTTTCAGGGAGTAACATAGGCATATTTTATCCTGGAATTCCCACGGGAACGGGAAACCGCAAGGCGCTGCTAGTCCAAGATAAAAGATCAAAGTATCACTTTCTTAAATATGAAGGTGGTAGCTTTCACAGATTCTAAGATAAATAACGATATCGAACAACATTGCATATTGCAAAACACAAGTTAAATTTCTCGTAAGCAAATTTCTTGTAAGCAAACTTCTCGTAAGCAAACAGCCAACTGCGCTTAACATTCTCTCAGTGCAACACAAAAGCCTGGAGGCTTTACTTGAATTTGTAAAGCGACTCCTGTTCCCCAAAGACCCCAAGACTTTGGAGTACAAACAGAATGTGTAGGTACAGGATCTAGAGACTACAAAATTCAGTGCTACCATTTGGATTTATCTACTCCGAATCTGAACATCTAGAATCTAGAAGTTTACAAGCTAAATATTTATACAAGCTTTGGAGTGACAATAGATATAATAAAATAGCACAACAAGAACAGCCCCAAAAATACAGTCACTATTACAGCTCCCTTTACAGTAACATACCGGTAGGTATTATATTAGGAGCACATAGGGACGAAAGAAATAAAACTCCGCGCTCATTTCAAAAGAAAAATTCCAAGGCCGACATCGTCCAAAAGTGTAATACAGCCATATTACATCAAGTTCTATCATATCTGTAAGGTAAGAATATGGCGGGAATTCCGAACATGCTCGGAGTCAAAGGAATTCTTATAAGCGGCGGGCCGGCCTGCGTTCCGATGCAGAAATCGACGTTCCTACCTTACCTGCCGAGTTATACGATACTAAGGCCGTATACAGAAAGAACGCTGGAAACTTATAAGCGCTTACCGAGGCGCTTACCGGCGCTTGACAGCGCTGGTAAGCCACGCAGGAAAATATATGAACGCGCGCCGATAAGCACTGAACGGTGCCGCCAAGTACCGACAAGCAAGCTTCAACACGCGCTGGTCAGCGCTGGGTGCTGCCATCTAAAATTCATAAGCAACTGCGACAACCAGCTTCCTTTGTGTAGAACGGACCACCGCGCTTATATAAGTTTGCAGCTTACTTTCTGTATACGGCCCAAGGCTCCATTCACACCGGAATGGCAGCGGGCGGCAACAACGCGAGCACTTTCAGTATCAACCTCAACCTTCTCAACAGCCTGTATTGGTCCTCTGCTGGACGCAGGCCTCCCCGATAAGCGCCTTATTGGCGTTTGAATCACATCACACTATCGCGATTTGTTAACATAATTAAATGATTATTGATCGGGTATTTATCGCGAACCTTTGTTTTTATTTCCCCTACGTTTCTACCGCAAAAACAAAGGTACGCGATAAATACCCGATAAATAATCATTTAATCACATCACACTAATATTATAAAGGCGAAAGTTTGGATGGACATGGTTGTATGGATGGATGTTTGTTACATCTTCACGCCAAAACTACTGAACGGATCTGGCTGAAATTGCATACAGGTAATTCTAATATTGGAAGAATACATAGGCTACTTTTATCCCATAAATTTGTTCCCGTGGGATGAAAATCACCTTTTAATGTTTTCATAGGAACAACGCGTGCGAAGCCGCGGGGCGCAGCTAGTAATCCTATAATCCTCACGCTGAGCATGCTGGTTGGGGATTGCAGTTTGGTAGGTATGATTGTTCTGCAGGGGCGCTGCTGCCCGCCCCCGATAGATTTCCCTTAGCCGCATCTTACGATACCCGCGGAAATTTTTGGGGTGGTGCAAATTTTAAGCCAGCACCACAAAGCTAACAGCATACATCTTTCAGTGTCAAACTGATGTGAAATAATTTGAAACGATATTTACATACAGTGGACAAAAAATTGAAGTGAATCAGAGTCAATTGCACCTTATTTCTTGTTTGATAGTAATAACTATTTATCAAGCTGTTTATATAGTAAAAATTTGACTTGTCTAAGTACTTATTTTGTAAGTCTAAAGAAATAAACGATTTGACTTTGACTTTGACATACGTAATAGATCGATGCCGCTTTACGTGCATTCCGATATAGGATGATCAACACTGACGAGTGTGAGTGGCGAGTGCGTCCACTGATCGGCATTCCGAATAACGTCATACGCACGGAGAGTTGTCCGCTCCGATGTGGATAAAGACGCACATAGCATACAAAGAATACTAAAATCCGTTTAATACCAATCTAGATCATCCTATGCCGCCAATCCCTTCATCTTTCCATGGTCCCGCCAACCTTGTAGTTACGCGGACCGAAACTGTGGGAAATAGCCACTCGGGTGGCTTTAATAATTAATTTGGTTTTTAAAAACTATAAACTCGACTTCAATTTTATAGTTTTTTCATGAATTTTCATGGATCCCGTTGTCAGAACTGAACAAAATTAAAATGAGACCACACAGGAAGCACCAGCTTTCATATAAAAAAATAATCATGACAATCGGACTACCCAGTCGAAAGTTCTGAGATAACATAAAAAAACAGTCGAATTGATAACCCCCTCCTTTTTTGAAGTCGGTTAAAAACATAAAAGGTACGCGGGAGACACGCACGACTTGTCAGTTAGACCAGCCGGCGGCGGGGCGTCGCGTTGCTACAGGCCTATTCCAACTCGGTGTGAATTGAGCCTTAGAGCCTATTTCGTCATCATGAGTACCGATAACCAGGAATTTATAAGATATTTAGCTTGTATCGGTATCCATATTTGGGAAGAATGGATTGGACGATTGTTTAATTCTTAATTCATTATTGCACTAACCAAAAAGGAGTTTACCTCCAGAAATGCTTATTGGGAGAGAGAGAGACAACGTTAAGTGGATATGTGGTTAAGTGGGGAGCTTACTTGAAACCTTCATTGAAATCATTTCAAGTGTCAGCATAATTATAGGTGAAGACAGCATGCAAGAAATAATCGTGTGAGTGTAACATCAGCTGTGTGGTGCTGGCTTAGAATTTGCACCACCCCATCTCTTCCCGTGGGTGTCGTAAGAGGCGACTCAGGGATATCCACCGGGGTCGGGCAGCAGTGCCCCCTGTAGAACAATTTTACCATCGAACTGCGATCTCCAACCTGCAAGCCCAGCGTGAGGATTATGGGCAAACGCCAACAAGGCGCTTATTAGGGGGAGGCTTGCGTCCATCAGTGGACCAATACGGGGTGTTGAGGTTAAGATGTAACATCATTTAGATAAAAGTTAATACAATTCATTTCTGGATTTCATTTAGATAACATAAATAATTTAAATAGTTAATATACAAAATGGCAAAACAAAAGTTATTTAGTTAGAAGTTAGTATTTTTACCCATTGTTTTCATTGTGTTACAGGATGACCGCTGGTCACATATGGAAATCGTTCAGAAATAATAACAAAGATTTTGTACGCGCTCACAAGAATATTTTATAATATGACCAATGACCATTTCTAATTGTACATTATTATTATTATATTACTCTATAATATAATAATAATAATAATGCAGGACAATTCACACAGCATTATCTAGCCCCAAGATAAGCAGAGCTTGTGTTATGGGTACTAGATAACTGATATACATAATACAATACACTACATAGATAGATATTTTTATTATACATAGAAAACATCCAGAACGCCCTGAACAAATATCTGCAGATCGTACAAATATTTGTCCTGAGGCGGGAATCGAACCCACAACCTCCTGCGTCGCAGGCGGACCTTCGCCCACCGCGCCACAGTGGTCATCTATGAAAATAAATATTTGGCAGAAAACCGTAACTCCTTTGTTACTTATTTAGTTTTTCAGCGGCCAATGGCCCTGGTGCTTGGCGGTTACCGCAGCCTTTGGGTGCCTTACATTACCTTCACACGTAATTAATTAATAACCCGTTCCCGACCCCATAAATATTTCAGGACAACCTTAGAGGGTGGATCTACTCTACTCAGCTAAGTAATAAAATACTACGCAAAAAACTAAAACAATGGTAGATATAAAATTTTAATCGAATACAGGTACTTTTTATTTCTACTACTAGGGTGGGGCAAATTTTTGGCCCCTCAAGGGTAACTACCGTTTCTTTTGTAGTTAGACGGTTTTGTTCTTAGGAACCGTCTGTTTTATTTTGAAGAAAAAATAGATAATGGGTTAACCCATTCACTGCCCAGCCATAAAAAAAATCCCCAGTAGCGCGAACCTCCGTGTGCTTAACGGGCCCGTTGAGCACACGGACCGTGTTAAATATCTAAACTCCAACCGTTATGGTTTTTATAAAATATTAGTTATGTACATCATCATCATCATCATCATTAGCCCATATTAGTCCACTGCTGGTCATAGGCCTTCCCTAATGAGCGCTATAGCGCCCTGTCATCAGCTTGACGCATCCAGCATCTGCCTGCAGTCTTTCGAGGGTGCCCTACACTACGTTTGCCGAGTTGCGGTCTCCACTCAAGAACTCGTTTACCCCATCTCTTATCGGTTCTTCCCGAGATATGGCCGGCCCACTGCCACTTCAACTTGCTAATTCTTTGAGCTATGTCGATAAGTTTGGTTCTCTGTCGGATGTGTTCGTTACGAAACTTATCCTTCAGAGAGACTCCGAGCTTAGCTCTTTCCATAGCTCGCTGAGCTACTTTGAACTGGTGGAGTAACCTTATAGTGAGTTTCATGTACTGTAGTTAATTATTTTCATTAAAGATGCCCAACAGACAGAAAATGCTTACCCAATCATTATTAATATGGCTTAAAGCCATTGAAAAGTCTCTTTGAACAATTTTACTAAAGACTTTCTTCTGTAAATTAACTCAAAGAAAATTGTTTTATTCGACCCAAAGGGGTTAAGAACTAAAGGCTAGTGTCGACAGCATCGGACGTTCCACATGACCGCCACAACAGGTTTCTAGTTTTCTTTGTATGGATTGCCATATAGAAGTGTGTCCACTGATTCGCCCCGCATGGAGCGGATACAACGGACTGTCGGCAACACAGAGGTATATTCTGATATCTGTGGTCGGCAACGACGGCAATCCGTTTAGCGCGGATGAGCGTTCAGATTACCGATCAGTGACGCTCTCGCAGAACGCTCTGTCCGCTTTTCGTCCCCTCCTTCGCTCCGAATTTAAACCATTTATTTATCTGTTATTGTGGTAATATACAATTGATCTTAAATTTAGTTTTAGGTCAGCACAATCTACTCTTTCGAGCGTACAAATCAGATGTGTTTAGAGTTGACAAATCGTTGGGTCGCAATTCTCATTCGTACAAAATTCGTTCGCTTGCTACGAAAACTCGGATGTCAATGTCGAAAATACTTTTGCAAATGGCGATTGCGTCGGCAATCCCTTTGCTGCGGTTACAGTAGACGCCCTGGCATGACGCTCAAAAAATCCGTGTGATGCGATTAGCGCGGAGAAGAAAGAAAGAAATCATTTTTAATTTAAACTTTAAAACTTCTACATAAAACGAAAACATATGGTACTTAATAAGTCTGTGTGCTTTTTCTTTATTGTGTGCGCAGCGAAGTCTCAGGAAAATATGGCGTCTTTTCAGCGTTGTGCTGGATAGACACTAAGTCTGGTGTGTCCAACCAACCCTTTAGTGAAGTCAAATGGCAATTCAAAGTCGAAGCGTCCGATGTCGGTCTGTCGACGCTAGCCTTAAGGCCCATACACCAGTGAAAGTGGCGCCCCCAATTATTTTATCTTATTATTAGGTCCTTACATATGAAATTGGCGTTTTGTATGGGAGGAACAAAAAGTCGAATATTTTTTAATATAATATATTTAATTAATCAAAGTATGAACCATTATTTTCTATGCACTTTTGCCATCTTATAGGTAGTTCATTGATCCCTTTACTAAAAAAACCAGTCGGACGGGAATCAATAAAATCTTTGAAGGCGATTTGGACTGCCCCATCGGAGTTGAATTTTTTCCCTTGCAAGAAGTTATCCAAATTTCGAAAAAAATGGTAATCTGTTGGAGCAAGGTCCGGGGAGTACGGAGGATGTCTTAGACTTTCCAATTGAAGCTCTTCTAATTTAGTAGCCGTCTGTTGCGCAGTGTGTGGTCTAGCGTTGTCGTGAAGCAGCAGTGGCGTGGAGCGATTGACCAGCCTAGGTTGTTTAGCCGCTAGCTTTTCCATCATGGTTTGCAATTGCTGACAATAGACATCAGCCGTAATAGTCTGGCCAGATTTGAGAAAACTGTAATGAACAATACCGGCACTAGTCCACCAAACGCTTACAAGTAACTGTTTTGGGGTTAATTTTCGCTTGGGGCAGGATTTGGCTGGCTGGCCAGGATCCAACCATTGCGCTGAGCGCTTCCGATTATCGTAAAGAACCCATTTTTCATCACAGGTAATGATTCGGTTTAAAATACCTTCATTATTGTGCCGGTTTAGTAATGTAACGCAGCAGTCGACGCGCGTTTGCCGGTTTGCTTCAGTCAATTCGTGAGGTACCCACCTTTCAAGCTTTTTAATCTTCCCAATTTGCTTCAAGTGAATTAAAACAGTTTTATCACTAACATCGCAGCCTGCAGCTAACTCGGACGTGGTTTGCGATGGATCCGCTTCCACAATAGCCTTCAACTCTTCATTATCAACTTGAGTCTCAGGGCGTCCACGGGGCTTGTTCTGCAGGTCGAAATTTCCAGAACGAAAACGTTGGAACCAAAAACGAACTGTGTTTTCTTTTGCAACACGACCGCCATACACATCATTCACCCTTCGAGTTGTTTCCGCAGCACTAGTGCAACGGCGGAACTCGTACTCGTAAATAATGCGATATTTTAAGTTTTCCATTTTGTAAAATGAGTGACGCAAACAGAAAAAAACAGAAGAAAAAAAACAAATGAATGACGATCATCGAAGCACAAATACATGAGTCTATAGCTGTACAAATTTGAATTTGGAATTCCTTACCAAAGAGGAGAAATTTGTGATTAAAGTGGCCAGTACGAAAAACGCCAATTTCATATGTAAGGACCTAATATTAAGTTAAACGCAGCAAGTTATAAAAATCCATCGTTCAGTTTGTGATATCTATTATAAGTTATTTATTAATCCCTCTGTTTCATTTTGTAAAGCTTAGGCAGAGATACGTAGTTGCGCTTTTTGGCCACCAAACTCTATTTTCGCATCTACTCCTAAACTATATGAGATAAAATTATAAAAGAGGTATTAAAAAATAGCTTATAATATAAATCACAAACTGTACCATACATTTTAAAAACTCCTATGATAAACGTAAAAATATGATAAAATAGGTATCGCTGTCATATTGGCTCGGGTATGCGCCTTAAGCCAAGAGATGGATATCAAGTGCATAGATGTTATAAAGCAAACACAGTTGAATGAGGTCACATTTATTTTGCAAAATTATTCCATTCAGCTCCATGCTACTTCATACCACTAAAGCTCTCATAAGGCTCTTGCTGGCAGTATGCCACAGATTACCAGGAAATATTACTGAAATGCATAAGGGGTGATATAATATTGGCGGCGAGAAGGCGACGACGTACCGACTTTGTAAGAATCACAATAAATATCACACTAATATTATAAATGCGAAAGTTTGTATGAATGTATGGATGGATGGATAGATGTTTGTTACCTCTTCACGCTTTAAACGCTTCCATATGAACAGCGCGTGCGAAGCCGCGGGACGCAGCTAGTTATAAATACGAAAGTTTGTATGTTTGTTACTTCCTCACGCCAAAACTACTGAACGGTTCGTGCTAAAATTTGCGATAAGATGTATTTCTAGACGTGGATTAACCTATCGATTACTTTTAAATAATTAATTTTGTTTTAAAAACTTTAGACCGACTTCAATTAGGTACATATTTTTTTCATGGATCCCATTGTCAGAACTGGACCAAATTAAAATGAGAGCACACGGGAAGCACCAGCTTTCGAATAAAAAAGAATCATGAAAATCGGACCACCCAGCCAAAAGTTATGAGGTAAAACAAACATAATTGAGAACCTCTTCCTTTTTTCGAAGTTGGTTAAAAAGCGGTCTGAAGCTAGTAGATGTAGGGATTTACAGAGAAGTAGTAAACTAGACAGTTATTTTATGGAAATGAAACAAACAACATCCCAATTTTTTCCCGCATTCCGCATACTTCCCGCAGTACGGGCATGTGCTAGCCAACTGCCACAACCTCAACCTCAACAGCCTGTATTGGTCCACTGCTGGACGCAGCAATATAAGCGCCTCGTTGGCGTTTATCCCATGGGGGTAATGCCCATAATCTCCACGGTGGGCATGCGGGTTGGGGATCGCAGTTCGTTGCAGGGGGCGCTGCTGCCCGCCCCCCGGTGGATATCTCATAGTCGCCTCTTACGACACCCACGGTTGTGGTGGTCCAAATTCTAAGCCACACAGCAAAACCAACTGCGCTAGGTATGAAGTCAAGTGACGGCGGAGTCGAAAAACTTCTGGGAAAGTAACATGTGTAATTTATTTTACCCATCTTTTTATCATCTTAAAGATCAAATGAAAACATAGGCACTTAAAAATGACGCTAAAACTCACCGCCTATATATTCTAACAAATATTTTGTAGGCCTAAAATAAAAGCTGGTCTCAGAGATAGTTAAATATAACGACGACAATTCTCCCACGCAATACAACCTTTTAAAATGCTGTTAGCGCCAAAACCCGACTTAATTAGATAAAGTTTCCGACTGTAATGTTGATACTTGATCAAAAAGAAACCTCTAGAGAGAAAGTTCTCATCTCATTGACTGAAATTGTCCCAAAAAGACCTTTGTAATGTTTCAACTTTTTGCTCCGGCGACGTCGTGTCTTCGAATTGTTGTATTCTGTTTTGTTTTCTGGTGTTGCTGCCAAATAACGGCGAAAAATTAGAGAAAAATAAGTTTTTTTTTACAGTCATTTGAATATAGGCACTTTTCTAGCGTTTTCTAGGTTCAAAGAGTTTCTTCTTTCTAAGTTAAATTTTCAGCTTATTTCCGTTTTACCGGAAATAAGCTGAAAATTGAACTTTAAATAGAACTTAATGTGGTTTCATTTTCGGCTATTGTCCTACCTTTGGTCCTACGAGTATAATTTGACCTTATTTTATGTGTTTATGTAAGTTTATTAAAATGTAGTTTTTTGTTGTTATTGGATGTTTTCCATGTTTAGTCCATCCTAAAGTTGCCTAGAACGCTCTACGCAATAAAGCCGCCGTTTATAAGTGTTTTCTATTTATCTATTGTAGTGGTGTCTTGAGTAGGTTCGTATCCTAAGTAGGTCGGATAAAATAACCCTACCAAAACCCATTGATTAATTAATAGGGGAAGATGAGGTACTAGTTTCTCGAAAATGGCAACCTCATATTGTGTAAAATTGTGTGCTCCCACCTCAGTCACCGTCGGACCGGCGGCGGCACAGGCGGTCGTGATTCGCATGAAATATTGTTGTCTCGGTCTCACTTCGGTCTTAGATACGTCTTTCCGTCTTTGTTCTTCTTTGTACTGCACAGGACTGGAAATATAACTGTGAGCGTATGTGTTTGCATGTAGTTGTAACACATGCCATTTTTTGAGTAAGCGCTGGGAGAGCGTAACCTATCTTCCCTTTTTAATTAATCAATGACCAAAGCCACAGAAAAGTAGATTCAAACCTAAAACCTGGGACTGATTCACTAACTCGCAATATGGTTCTTGTCCCAACTGATGTAAGTTAACGAATCGTAAAAATGCTATTATACTCATAATCACTTTATTGTATGGTAAACTAGCTGCGCCCGCTTCGCACGCGTTGTTCCTATGGAAACGTTTAAAGATGATATCTATCCCACGGGACTGATTTATGGGATAAAAAGTAGCCTATGTTTGATGACATGGTTAGAATTACCTGTATGCAAAAATTCAGGCCGATCCGTTCTGTAGTTTTGGCGTGAAGGGGTCACATTTATAATATTAGTGTGTAGTGTGAAATTAGTGTCAAGTGTGATGGTATATTAAATCTTTATTTTGCAATTAGCTCCACTTTTAAACCGACTTCAAAAAGGAGTAGGGTCTCAATTCGACTGTTTTTTTTTATCTTTGTTACCTCAGTACTTTTGACTGGGTGGTCCGATTTTCATGACTCTTTTTTATATGAAAGCTGATGCTTCCCGTGTGGTCCCATTTTAATTTTGTTCCGTTCTGACAATGGAATCCATGAAAATTCATGAAAAAACTAAGTCCATTTATAGTTTTTTAAAACAAAATTAATTATGCTTCACAAAACTAGTCGCCGCGTACTAACTCTAAAGCCAAATGAAAAGGGACCTTTACCCACATTTTCACGGCCATCAGAGGTTGTCAGGATTTGAAACCGAAGACGAAAGTAAAAGGTGTTTGCTGATATACCCTGGGTAGCTTGGTCCTGACAGATATGGATTGGGATATCAATCTGCATGTATGTCTTAAGTAGATAAAATTATTGGGTCATAGCGATCTACGAGACCAAGGCCCGTAGGTATTACGAAAGCACGCTCAGTCATCGACCTATGCTTCAATGATGCTTATTATAGTTTTGAGTAAAGACTAATTTTAAAACAATGCTTGAGAACTAATGTCAAAATCTACACTCACTCATCTCATGTAACCCTCAATTAAGTAACGATGCGTTCTTACAATGATGTTACGCATTATAACGGTTACCAAGCATTACTTGTGTAAATGCCTATTTTAGAACGATTTCAAACTGTCATATCTCAGCATCTTTACTCAAGTGTGGTATGGACCACGCTTGAGTAATACTTGGAAAATATTTCTACGCACCAAAGCATTTTTTTCTAAATAAAGCGCCGAAAATGTTTGAAATTGTTACGTTTCGTTTCATAAAAACCACCAAATCAACAAAAATACGTTGTGATTGTCAGGTTGATAAGGTAAAGGAACGTTTTTCGCTTAGATGAATGTGTAGACCATAGACAAAACCCTTCTCACTCAAGTATAGATTTTTCTAATAGCTAAGTAGCGTCAGAGTTACGTTCTTTACTAAGGATTTACTTGCGCAGAGATTCTAACCTTGAGTAGAACTCACGTAATGACTACGTAAGTAATGCTTGGGAAGCTTTCATAATACCTACGGGCATTAGATGTGACAATCTTACATTCTGTGTAAGGAGTAACGTGCTCTTCTTATATACATCTACACTTATCTTCACTTATCCTTATATTATAATATTATATGCTGTATGGTGCTGGCTTAGAATTTCACCACCCCAATCCTTCCCGTGGGCACACCGTGCGTTTCGTAAAAGACCACTAAGGGATATTCACCTGGGGCGGCAGCAGCGCTCCCAGCAAAACAAATCTACCACCGAACTGCGATCATCTAGCTAAGACCAACGTACCCAGAGGCTGTAAAAACTGTCAAACCACGAAACTGAAAAAAAAGACGTGTGGCACTCGGGGACTGCCGCGGTAAAGCTATTGCAATGCCATCTAGAGGCGAGTTGCTGAACTAAAGAGACAAACGTCATTTTTCAAAAAGTCATTAAAAGTTCTACTATTCATCGATAGATGGCAAAACTAAAAAGTATCACCGCTGTTCCGGTCGGAGTGGGGAGCGTGAGGTTTTTTCGTTACGGAATTTCTGGATTCGGTCCCAGCGCTCAAGGCCCGCGATAGAAGCTATGCAATAGCTTAAAAACAAGTGTTGCTAAACCGATAAACCCTCACAAAAACAGACTTCTGTGCCAACTTTCCCTTGAATAAAAGGATAAGGCAAATATCCCATCAGTATTCCATGCTTTCTATTCTATCCTACTTTATACATCCTTTTAGGGCTGACTCAATATGCTGGGTTGAGTTTACTCGTTTTCATAAAAAAACTTTGCTCGTCAACAGTTTTTTCAATGTATTTTTTTTCCTATTCGAGTTTGCAGGTTCTTAGACTTGCAAATGAGGCTCTTATTGCTTTTTTAAACGTGGTCGGATCATCGTGTCTAAATTTATATCTTAAGTGGAGATGAGTAAGGTTCTAAAGTGCCTATTTACCGAAGTAAGTCTTTAAAAGCTTATTCAACAGGTAGGATTATATTTTCTAGCATTCTTTTCCGAAATTTAATTTAATTTTTTGCGTATTTATCGTTTTGTGTGTACTTATTTCCGTTTGACGTCGTCTATTGTTCATTACCTAAGTTTTTTTTTAGTAAATATATGTGGAAACCGTTCTTTCCACTTGAAACCCCCGTTTGTACCCCCTGGGGGGACCATGGACACTGACTATTACACTTGGAGCCCCCTGGGGGGCCCATGGACACTCACTATTACACTTGGAGCCCCCACCTAGGGGTTCAAGAATAATAATAAAGTTTATATTCCTCTTCAACCCCCAGAGACAGAAATGAAATACTGAAAGGAAAATTAATGTTTAATGAAATTTTAACTAAAAACAAACTAAACCCTAATAACTTACGTTCTTAAAAAATAAACAAGAGACCACGCCCTGTGCCTGGGCACCGGTGGCACCGCCCTACTTACGGCAATGATTAGCATTACTTTACAGCTTCTAGAAAATGACCAATTGTTATGTCGCCTTGTATTAGTGAAAGCTGCATTTCTTGAATGAATCTGTCGTAATTTATGCATTGCTTCTTTCTCGGCTTCATCAAGGGTTTCCTTTTTAATTTACAATCTTTTTTCAGTGAGTTCAATAATGTCACAATTGTGGGGTCTTTGCCTATTTTATTTAAATTTTTGTGCCAATTTTCAACACAATTATTTGTTCTGTGCCTTTCACCATATGCCGACCAAACGTTATGAAACTTAGTATTCTTAATCCAAAACTGCATGTATTATATAAATTTACTAATATTGGGTTCCGTTAAGGGCCGGGTATTTTTCACGTAAGTCCATCCTTCATTTAATAAATTCGTTGGTAATAGTGCCAATGCCCCACAAAGAAGAACTGTTCATTTAGTTATTTTAAACTTCGTTAACCCTAGTGCCTGTCCTTTTTTCCATAAGTTTTTTTTTTAAATGATAATAACCTGATTTTATTTCTGAGCTGGGGTAATTGTTTGCAATAGCTTTTATGGCAGCACGTTCTAAATCTACGGTAAATTTAGATGGGTTAAACTCTGCAATCTGAGATTTAATTAACTGAAAAGAAATGTCGTACGACTCTTGCTTCCTATCCGACATTAACAAGAACAATACAGGAATTATCAGATTATGGGTTTCAGAACTGCCCAAGTCTGCGTGTATAGAATAAAGCTGTAAGAAAGGCGCCGGGCAACTTTGAAATGTGCCATCACAAAAGACGTTTTTTACTTCGGATGGTCTCTTTCGGTTTTCATCAGTGCAAAAAATGATGATGCGTCTGTTATCATGATTGTAATCAAATAAAACAAATTCTGAATGAAAATTGGGTATTTCTACATCAATTGAACCATTGCTGCGGAGTTTAGCAATGCCGGCATTAGCGTATCTTGTTTTGTAAAAACCACTTTTTACCGATTCGAATGATGGAATATCTGCAACCAAATCTATTCCTTTGTCTTCCAAGGGAATCTTCACACATTCAGTGTAAATAGTCGGAATAGGTCGAAAGTTGTGTTCTTTAACTTTTTTCCTGCATTCATGTAAAGTGATGTCAACTATATTTTTGCTTTCGTTTTTTATGCAATCTGAGACGTGAACAACTGACTTTAATACGGATGAATGGTCCTGCTAAAATGTTTTCTTTTTTACTTTTTAGTATTTGTTACATGTATTAATAATCATTAGCAAAATATATAAATTACACTTACGCTAATAGTAAGATATCCTGTACATTTTAATTTCCTTTTATTTGCACATCTCCACAGCATTGACTTGACTTATTTTTATACGCTTTTTTCATGTGATACTGATGACCACTGTATAATAGGACTTTTCCGCCTTTCCGATCAATAATTTCAATATTCTCACGAGAATCATCCATTTCCAATAGAAATAAGATTATTATTGCTCATTAAGCTAATCAATCTTATGCATTTGTGATTAAATGACAGCATAATAAAAATCTATTTCAAATGTCAGATATTGATTTATAAGATTAAACCTAAATAGGTATGTAGCGTTTTACGTACTCCATGGACATTTTATGTTAAGGGGGTCTACAAGTAACACCGAGTATCCATGAACCACCAAGGGGCTCCAAGTGTAATAGTGAGTGTCCATGAACCACCAAGGGGCTCCAAGTGTAATAGTGAGTGTCCATGGGCCCCCCAGGGGGCTCCAAGTGTAATAGTCAGTGTCCATGGTCCCCCCAGGGGGTACAAACGGGGGTCTCAAGTGGAAAGAACGGTGGAAACTTGTAATTAGCTCAGAAGCATATCATGTATGTATCATGCATGTTATTTTGAGCAAATACCTTATTGTACATAGCCGTAAGTTTTCTTAAAAATCGTTAAATAAGAAAATAAAATAAATAAGTAAGTACTCTATATGCAGGTACATTTGCCATACAGAGCGGGGCAATGCAGCCAGCGCGTCTTTGGAACGCTTCCGACTGGTATTGTTATGAATCACCTGAGCTGCCTGAAGATATTTTGCAACAGTCTGCAGTAAGCTCAAATGTTTCAATTATAAGTACAAGTCCTTATTTCTTTCAGGGTACTTTCTTACTAGAAGTCGTAAAGTTTTGGGATATTATTTGATTTCTTAGAAATCATCTATTAGGTATGACATCCTTAGTATTTTCACCACAATACAAAAAGGTTTTATATAAATTATTTCCATTCAAAAACCCGTAATCCTCTTGTTATAAACATTAGAATTTATCACAGCTCTTTACAGCTTTAATTAACTTTCATTGTGAGAATAAAACGCCCCTATACAAGTAAGAAAGTTTAATAAAACTGGAAGTGAAAAATCTCCGTTTGTTGTCGACATTTTTGCTTTGCTGAAGTAAAATAATAAATAAGCAAACAGAAGGACTGAAATGATATAATAAAAAAAAATACTGGGCAATTCACACAAGTAGGTAAGTATATTATGGGAACAGGATAACGAATTAAATATGTAATTAAATAATCCTACTTCCTCTCCATAAAATCACAGTTTTCTATCACACTGTTACACTAATATTTATAATGCGAAAGTTTGTATGGATGGATGTTTGTTACCTCTTCACGCTAAATCTACTGAACGGTCATGCTAAAATTTTGCATACAGGTAATCCTGGAATTAAATATATTTCTTATTATCCCTTAAATCAGTTCTCGTGGGATATAAATCACCTTTTAACGTTTCCATAGGAACAATGCGTGCGAAGCTGCAGCCGAAGGGCGCAGCTGGTCACTTAAATAAGTAGATATATTTTTTATACATAGAAAAGACCTAGAACACCTGCTACAACAAAACAAACATTTGTTCCGAGGCAGCGGGCTTAAAAAATATTCTTCTTCTCTAACATTTCAACTATGCCCAATAATTTTGCTACGCCACCGATATGAACTTGCGTCGTAGCTCGCTCGTAGCTTCGTAGATGTTTGCAGCGTCGTAGGGGTTCGTAGCCATAGGGCTCTACTCCTATAATGGATGCTTAGAGTAAGTGTGTGGCATATCTTTGATAATGCTGCGCCGCTACGAGCTATAGTCGAAGCTCGCTCGTAGACATTCGTAGCCTCGTAGACTCTCCTCGTAGCTATGGGGGCTCTACGCCTATGGAGGCGTAGAGCGAGTGTGTAGCATAGCTCTGTTACTGCTACGCCACTACGAGCTTGAGTCGTAGCTCGCTCGTAGCTTCGTTGACATTCGTAGCCTCGTAGACGTCTATAGCTATGGGGGCTATACGCAATTAAGGAGGCGTAGAGCGAGTGTGTGGCATTAGCTCTGATAATGCTACGCCGCTACGAGCTTGTGTCGTAGCTCGCTCGTAGCTTCGTAGACATTCGTAGCCTCGTAGACGTCTATAGCTATGGGGGCTCTACGCAATTATGGAAGCGTAGAGCGAGTGTGTGTGTGGCATTAGCTCTGATAATGCTACGCTACGAGCTTGCGTCGTAGCTCGCTCGTAGCTTCGTAGCTTCGTAGACGTTCGTAGTAATGGGGCTCTCTCTCTACGCCTATGGCGGCGTAAAGCGAGAGTATACCATAGCTAATGCTACGTCGCTACAAACTTGAGTCGTAGCTCGCTCGTAGTCTCTTGGATGTTCGTAACCATGGGGCCTAGGGAGGCGTAGATCCATATAGCATAGCTTTGATAATTATAATATACAATGAAAGTAGGCATGGTTGATGCTTTGTTGTTATTCAACAAATCGTTTATTACTGACACGATAAAATGTTTACAATATAATGTAGATTCCGCAGACTCTAGTTTTGAAGCCTATTCAATACAAAAAAACAATCAAATTTTTCCTCTTAATAATATATATTAGATGAAAATTTATTTGTCATATTTAGTAGTAGAATAAAAATACCTTTTTTTTATTAACTGGCAATTCAGATACTCACAGTAGATAAAGCGAAACGTTTTTTGTATTCAAAGTTCAGTGTTACCATTAGTCTATACATGTATGTATAATCATTTATATAGGTTAGGTTAGTAGGTACATAATGAATGTATGTAAGTCTATTTGATGTGACATTTTCTAAAAATAAATACTTTTACTACTTACTACTTACTACTTACTACCATCTGTACTGGTAAGCGGTAAACTTTCTGTGCCTGTAAGTAAGTACGAAGTAATCTACAGCCAAGCCCTTTCCATTATAACTCATGTAACTTAGTTTTTAGAACGACTGCCAAGGGATTCGCCCTTTTAGAAACCCACTGCTGGTTCATTTATCAAGGATAAACCAACAGTTTAATGTTGTAACCTTGAACTTTGAATAAATGAGGTCAAACTGAATGTTATATTAGATTTTGGTGTTTTTCGAGGATCTAAAGTTTATTCAACTTACACTTAATAGGTAGTTAGTATGTAGCTTCCGTTAATGCTAGCTAGATGCTTCTCTTTTCATGGTTCTATAAAACGAGATGGAGCGTCTAACTACGGCAGTGTTGCAGTGCTTGTTATGATGGGTTTTGCTTTCCCGGCCGCCGCCGTGCGGTGGGAAAAGCCTCAAAAATAGGTCCACCGATTTTTTATGGCATATTATTCAATTTCTTAGATCCACCAAGTTAAATTACTATTTTAGCTAGATTTTACAGTTACGATCCACTTACGCAAAGAACCGACCACCACCGTTGGGGTATAGGTATGTTCTTGAGTGGAGATCGCGAATCGGCAAAGGTAGTGTAGGACGCCCAGAGCCAGGCAATATGATGACCTGCAAAAGACATACAGCAAGCTGCAGAGCAGACGGCAGTAGACTAATTTAGGCTAATCATGATGATGATTAACTTTCAGATAGATAGCTACGGTAGGTAGGTATAGACAACGTCACCTACAAGACGCGACATTTAGATAAAATTCGAGTTATAATTAAGTTTGATGTGATTGATGACACATGGATGAAAGCAAAGAGAATATAACGCTACAGGCCTACTTTGAGACACTAAATACGAAGTTTCGGTTGACGTTCGCAAAAAACGAACAACCTTTCTGATAAACATGCTCTTACGAAGTTATTGTATTCTCTTTGAAACGTGCGTTGCTTCGGACGCGTCACTAAATGACTCAATTTTTTTCGGATCTCTAAGAAATAAATGTCATATTCATTTTCATAGAGGAAGTCATTGAAGAAACGGTCATCCTTCGTGTTATGCAGTCCGCTATCCGTCAACTTTGTAATTTGTTTTTCTAGGTAGGTCTCTCTCTTGTTTAGGTACGCTCGTTGCCATGGACACCAATGTACACCATTCGCTTCGTTACCAAATGATTAGGAATACGAGTATTATTTGCTTTTTTTAATTTTTCATCATAAATGCTAATAAATCCCTTGAGAATAATTTTTTTATCTATATCTATAAAAAGATAGATGAGGTGGGTAGGTACTAGCTTCTCGAAAGTGGAAGGCTCAAATTGTTGTAATTGTAATGCAATAAGGTACCACCTCGGTAATAGTCGGACTGACAAACATGTTACGTGTGCTTGCTACGACGACGAGACGAGACTTTAGAATAGGTACTACTAAAAGGAAAAAAAAGCAGATTTGCGAAACATCACGTAGTGATGCGCCTGCGCCAGATCCTGAGAAGGGGCCCTGTGACGCTGAGGGATACACCGTGGTAGTTCGCAAGAGCCGTAAACAAACTAGCCGGAACAAGTGCGGTACTGGGCCGAAAGACCTGAACACCGGTTTCCGAGCGGAGGCACCTACTACCCAGCTCTACGTCTCACGCGTCCACTACAGTGTAGAGACCAAAGCTGTGGAGGAGTACATGAGAACCAAGACTGGATTCTCGATGCGCGTCGAGAAGCTGGCCTCTCGCCATAATGTCATTTACGTTGAGAGTTCCAACTAAATATCTCTCGACCTACTTAAGCGCCGAGTTTTGGCTGAAGGGTGTCAAGTTTCGAAGGTTCACTGGCCGCCTGCAAGGGGATACCGCCGCCGTGCACCGTTGTCAGCTGACACCCTGATTGCGTCATCTACACGTTCTCGCAATTACTATTTAAGTTTTTTATATTTTATGTATGTTACTTTTGAAGGTATATATTGCTATGGTATGGACTATAGAATAAGTTAAATAAGATCTGTAACTTATGTTTGCGTGTCGTTGTTCACACAGGGCAGTTGTTCAGTTGCGTACCTAACCGCTGGGAGAACGTACCATATCTACAGATTTTACTTAGATCTATGACCTACGTAAGAAATACGTAAGTAGGTAGGAAATAGGGTGATAATGATAACCATTGATTAATTAAAAAGGGAAGATGAGGTAGGTACTAGTTTCTCGAAAATGGCAACCTCAGTCACCGTCGTCGGACCGGCGGCGGCGGCGGCACGGGCGGTCGTGATTCACGTGAAATATTGTTGTCTTGGTCTCACTTCGGTCTTAGATACGTCTTTCCGTCTTTGTTCTTCTTTGTATTGCACAGGACTGGAAATATATCTGTGAGCGTATGTGTTTGCGTGTAGTTGTAATTGTAACACATGCCAATTTTTGAGTAAGCGGTGGGAAAAAGTAACCTATCTTCCCTTTTTAATTAATCAATGGTGATAACGTTCTTCGTCGACCGTGGCGACGAAGACTGTTATCACCCTACTTCTGTCAGATCACAATATAAATCAACTGTAGGAAATTGGGCCTAAGTTTTACGTCACCCACCGTGCTGTGATGGCAGTGGGCGTTTGATTTATACTCTCAAATAGTTCGCCCATAAATTGAAATTGGAACCTAGGTACTTAGCATTTAATTTGATTTTACTTGGGTTTCAGAGTGGAAATGAAGAGCCCATGACTGTGCCTCGTTGGGCTAGCAGCAGCATTGTTCAAAGGCGCATAAGAGGTCCCGCAAATGTCTTTGGGTCCCGCCCGTGGCGTGTTCAAATCCCGGGTCAGGTTATCAAGGCTTGTGTATTTTCACTAGCGTAAAATTTCACAGTAGGCTGACGGCCGGGTATTTTAATTCATCGGTAAGGCCTGAGTTGAACTTTTCGGAATAGAGGTCGGATTCGATCGTAAACTTTTGACAAATCAAAATAGCGTTCTAAGGTTTCTTCGAATCTGACGTTTTCGCTTCGGAAACGAATCGAATTAATTAAAATACCCCTGCTGGTCACAGGAAGTGGCTGTGTTACCAAAAAACAAACATCCGTGTCACTAAAAGCATTTTAAGCCGTAGATCTTGCGCCTACTGGTAATCAGAAGTAGACCTACAGTAAATATTGAGGTCAATTATGAAATACTAATATTGCTTAGGTACCCAGCTTCTTTGTTACTTGGCGTTTTTAGAAAAAAGTATTCTATTGTATTGTAAAACATACTTTATTATAACATGTTCAATACGTTTTTTTTTATGTGAATTTTTACTCTCGTTTAACCGCAATCTCACCTGATGGAGAGCGAAGATGCGGCCTACGGTGTATCACGAAGGTCTAGCTAGATTCTAGAAGATACCTATTCACCCTTGTCTTGAACGGACCCAGGTTGTAATTTGCCGCGAAAACAGAGGCAGGGAGCGACTTCGATTCCTTTGCGGTGCAAATAATAAAGGTGAGTACATAAGTCTACGGTTTGTGGAAAACTGCGAAAATATTTGAATTTCGCGGGAATTTGGTTCTGATTCCGTGTTGAAGACTAGGAAACGGTATTTCGGTGTCTCGGTCGGAACCCCGGTCGGTCGTATCGGTATACCGTATCTTACCTATCGGATTATGACAGTGAGATAGACAGTGCACCTGTGTTTGCGATTCAGACTCGCCACCGTGGTCGAATTTATCGATTTCTCTCTCGCCATCCGCAAATTTACTCGTCAGATACCGGAAATGACACATCCCTCAATCTGTCAAGTGTCAAATATTACAACCATTCATTTCGTCAGATAATTTCCTCCTGTTTCTCCCTCAGTCTTCGTTCTCGTTCGATTAGATTTCACTCACTCACTCATTCATATTTTATCTGTGATCGTGCTTTGTATTGTTGTACGCGTAGAATTTTTGTAAAATTGTTGAAATTTCATAAAAAGCACGCAGTCAACATGAATAAAGCCGTAATCATTTGCGTTTTATCGCTGGCGATGTGCCTCACCCAAGCAGCACCACCATCTGGTAAGCAAACTCTTGCACAATCACAAATGTGGTTCCAGTAATTTTCTTCTCACGGTTTATGCGTAGTATTGGTATCGAACGCTAGATCACGTTTCGTTTACGTTTAAATTGTTTCAAAGTATCTAAGTAATATATCTAAACAGCATAAACTAGACACTAATCACTGGATGCTAAAAACTGGTTGACCATGAAATTTTAGATAATCTTGATTTACATAATTTGTTTCGCCATTGTAGGCAATAACTTGATCCTATTATTCCTTCCAGTTATTACTACAAGAACTATTTAATCATTACTTTTATCCTGTCCTTATCATCTCTGGGTTTTACGTTACTGATACATTAACTTATTACTGGATGAAACAGTCTATTATTGACAAAATACACAATATTTAATGCTATTTTCCCTGATTGAAATTTTATATTGTACCCATTTTGTTATCTTATTATGCCTGTTTAACATCTACGAAATATCCGTTCTGCAAACACATTGCACTTATCAGTGACATACAACAATAATGAGAGATTTCACAATACCTACTGTTTATAACTTTTATCAAATCACTAGCAGCGACATGCGGTTTCACCCGCGTAGTTCCCGTTCCCGTGGGAATTCCGGGATAAAATATAGCCTTATGTCACTCCCTAAAAGTAACCTTTTTAATGATAAAAGATTTTTTATCAGTTCAGGAATTTCGGAGACTATTCCATTCATACAATCAATTCTTTCCTCTTTATAATATTAGTAGGTATATAGATTAAGGAATTGTTACATTTGAGACATCACACTTACACACATTAGAATTATTGTAATAATACAAAATAATAATGATATTCTGGGAGTATGAACTTGAAACACTGGTGTTTTTGCATTATCATTATCAACAGCCAAATTATACCCAATGCTGCATTGCTACTTTGAAAGCTATTTACCCTCTCCATCGCAGTCCTGTGCTAACCACATCCATTGACGCCGCCTATGTTTTTGAATGTCATCAATAAATAGCTAAGATCAAACTGTAGTAAGCATAGATCAATACAAAGTTACAAAGAAGATAACCCTCAACAAAACATTCCAGAGCATTTGCCGCTGGCGCCCGGAGCCCCAGCAGTCAAAGCAGCAGATGATAAGAAGATCCCGGACGTAGCCACAAATGCCACCACCACCACAAACTCCACCACCACTTATTTAACCCCAGAAAAGCCTGTTGCACCAGCCCCCAAAGCAGACACAAAACCACCTCAAAACAACACCAAACCAACAGACCCCAAAACTGAAGAACCCAAGGCAAAAGGCAACACAACAGATAACAAAACAGTTCCAAGCCCAGCAACTCTGCCTGTGAATCCTGCTGAGAAGCCAACTGAGAAATCCGATGGCAAGACGGCAGCAACCACACCAGTCACTGTGAAGCCCACTGATGCTGCCAAGAATGTGACAGTGAAGACAACTGAAGCACCCAAGGATGTTACAGAGAAACCACCTCTAGCTGCAAGAGGGTAAGTATTTTTTTAAAAATAATCATTATCACCTTATAGGTTGATAATCCACTGCTGGACATAGGCTTCCCTTAATGAGTGCTGTAGCGCCCTGTCTTCAGCTTGCCGCATCCAGCATCTGCTTGGAGTCTGTCGTATTAAACTATACTCCACACAAATTCGATGTGAACTGTTTGTAAACAAAAGTTACTTGCTTGGTGTTGAGTTTCAGATTTAATTGATACCAATATTGAATGTCCTTATCGTAAAAAATACATTACAACAGGATTTGTTTACAATGACTTCACATAGGATTTGGCTGGAGTATAGATTCTGTTCAAACACATATTCCTGAATATGATTTGTAAAATTTTAGTTCTATTGATTGTGTTGTAAAATGGGGTGAATAGAGACTTCAACATTACCTAGCTGGTAGCAGTGGAAGTATACTTAGTCTGTGACTGTTCCTCTTCGGTGTCAGTTGGTCTGACCTCTGCAAAAGGATGTGCAAAGGATCATCAATTTCTATTAACCCTTAAGTCTCTATTCACCCTGATTTACCCGATAGTAGTTTTGAGAAGTGACAAGCTCATTCATTCATTTACACTTAAAAATATTATCAGCATTTGTAATTTACAGACTGATAAAACTTATGGATAACCATAAGAGTATCTGAGACCTAGAGTAACTAAGAGTGACCATGTTCATAATTCTAATTCTCTCTGACCATGATTTGTAATTCTTCCCCAGATTCGATGGCTCCAGCTTCATCGGCGGCATTGTCCTGACTCTTGGCCTTCTTGCCATTGGCTTCATGGGTCTAAAATACTACAAGAACAAAACTGAAAGAAACTACCACACTCTCTAAATTAAGATCTGTTACTCTCTGTATCCATTCTATGTGCACCCTTCATAGATAATAAGGTTTTTTTGCAACTTTTATTTTATAATTTCAGTAGTTATTGTGTGCACTCAACCAAACAGGGTGACTTGTAAATCTCAATTAGAACTCACATTTTTTGTATTATTTTATTGGTGGAAGGATGGTATTGGTACGAATTTAAAACTTGTATAATTCTTGTAGGTGCATTTTATGATGTATTCTATATAATGTCAGTAGGTTAGTTTATAGCATTTATTTCGCCAGAGAATTTCACTTCACGTAATATATTTCGTGTCGTATAAAACTTTGTTTATTTTAGACAAATTAATTTGTTTATTTTATCAAAGTTATATTTTATTTGTAAAATATCTGAAAGATTTTTGTTAATTACAAAAATATTTAGTACAGCTATTGATTAGAAATAGCAGAACTAATATTTTACGTTTACTGTTTATGTACGTGCATTTGCGGTTTATTAGTGCAATTTAGATATTAAATAATGCCGAGATTTTATATTGTAAAGCTGTGCCATGTTTGGGAATCTAAAATATCTGCACTGCGTTATGTAAAACTTAAAAGCTTCACAGATTTCAAAGATGTAGTATCTATTATTAAGTGTATTTTATGAAAGATAAGTAAGTGTTGAACCTCAAGACGAGGGTATTTTCATGGAAATAAATTCACTTACCTACATTTTCACCTAGTTGATTTGTAGTTAGTGAAAATGTGTTTTGTGAAACTATTTTGTAATAACGGCTTTATAGTAAGGTAACACATTGTGATGAATAGAAGGGTCTAATGTAGTACCTGTATTTGCTTTAAGATGAGGCATAACTAAGTTTCCTGTTCTGAACTCTAATACCTACCAATTATCTGAATCTCTGAAGACTTAGTTGTGCTTAATCTAAAACTGTTCCTTTTGATTTGTGATGTAGCACGCTATTTTGTAAACTGGATAAAGATGATTCCATCCTTAAGTGCTCTTAAAATCTGAACTATTTATGGATATTGAAGTTTGAAAGTCTATAAAAAATCCTTTCCTAATAATTCTGCTACTTCTTCACTATTAAAGTTTATGTTAAATAAATTTAAAATATATATGAAATCGTGTCTTTTATTCACTTATCATTATAATGAATTACATAGGTACAGGTGAAATTATAAAGATATACATACTTATTCATGATTTTTCAAATACTTGCAATGACATAGTTGCGTAATAATTATATTGTTAGGGCCCCGTCTCTCTTAATGTCGTTAAAAATATCGCTACATAACTATAGATAGTTATTGGTGTCTATTATTCAGATGTTGCCAAAACTAGACTTGGATTAATCTGACAGGACTTAAAAGGATGTCATGCTTAAATTGGGATCCTTTTGACAGTTACATACATTTTTAGTACTGATAGTCAGTACTAAAAATGCAAGTTTTGACAGAGACAACGACATCTTTAGTACTGTCAAATTAGTTAAGTGTTGTAATAAACACCAATACCTACAGCACTATAGAACAGATACTAAATCATGATTCTTTATACATTTACTTGCAGTAACCTACTAGCGTATTCATGTAGGGTGGTGTGGTAGCCAATGAACCACCAAAAGTTTAGAGAGCTGTAACTTTTTTCCTGTTAGATATTTTAAGTATATTTTTAGCTCATGGTCTAGAAAATTTCAATGTCTTTCAAATCGCAGTTGTGTTTTTAGCTTTTACCTGATAGATACTTAACAATTAAATTTTAAAGAAAAAATGGGAAATGGCTCAATGTGTACCCCTAGGAGTACACAGTGAACTGGGGGGTGGGTATTCAGTGAATCGTGAGGTACACAATGAACCGTCGGCTTACCATATCATGATTTAAGCCTAGAAAGGTGTTATATAAAACAGCAATTGGGGTTTTTAATAATTATTTATTAATCAAATGTTTAAAATTATCTTAAGTGAGGACTTTGGTTATCCCTTATCAGTCTTATAAAGTGAGGTATAAAAATGACAATAAAGTCTGCATGCATTAGGCTTAAATTCTAATAGGTACCAAGTACAACAGTAAGAACACGATCATAATAATTAAATAGGTAACGTAAGGTAATTATTACCTGTAATTAGGAACTAAACAACAATGTTATGTTATCTATAATTATAAATTTCTCACACGAAGGGTTCTTTTAAATAACTTCAGTCTTAATAATTAGCTTAAAATCAAAATCACTTCAGGTAGAATTCAACATAACAGTAGGAACATTGCAATAACCTAATCAACTTAAACTTAAACGTTTGTTTGAATGAGATCTATTTGTCCCATCATTAATAGCGCAAATTCAGCTGTGACATATCAACGAAAAATTTATAGATAGTTTGTTGGCGAGCTGTGCTTCCACTAATTTTAGGCCGTGGTAGAATATATTTTATATCAGCTTTGTAAACGCCTGCTGTGTCTGGTTCCTTTGGAACCGAAAATAACTGCTTGGCTTTGCTTTTCAATTTGAGGTACGATTCGTAATAGTCGCAGTCTTGGCTCTCCAGTTCTTCCATAACTTCTCCTACGTAAAAAACGGTAGTTTTTTTTTATGCAAAAGCTACAATAACAAAATCTTTAGGGCGAGGATTGCGAGCCAAGGCCAAGGGCGGAAAATCATTGTTCAAAATGATCTCTTCATCTTCAGACTCATTTACGAACTCTTCTCCTCCAGAAGATGAGCCACTGCAGTTGAAGAATCCTTCTTCGTCCGATGATATTGACGTTTCCCTCTTTTGTTTGTTCTTGAATAAGTCCTTTTTTACCACCTGCGCTCTTTTCTGGCTTGTCTTCTTTTTCTTTTTCTCAGCCAATGCTTATTTTTCTGGAGTGTCTGTGGCTACCATGCTTTTTCCAGCTTTTCTTTTAGAATTGGTTTTTCGAGGTCCTGCTTTCAATGGTGGTCGAAAAACCTTCGGTGAAACAAAACTTTCTGTAGTTGTAGATGTCTGGCCGACGCTGGAACATTAAATTAAGGTATGAATATTATCACAAATAAAGTGGTACCCAATGAATCACTAGTAGTATACAGTGAACCATGGTTCATTGAGTACCTAAAAAATGATTCACAGTGTACCATACCCCTACTGAAATATTTAAAACTTTTCCACAACTAGCAGAAACACGATTTGGTTACAAAATTGAATCTAAACTATGCTTAATAAACTATTTTTTAGATCAAAATCACGCAACAGTTACTAAGATTATAAAAAATTGAGTAAAGATACAAATAAACTCACATTTTTTCCTTTGTTTTTGCGCGCGAAAATAATAATGATTCACTGAGTACACTTGGTTCACTGGCTACCACACCACCCTATAATTGATAGGGCCCTGTCTCTCTTACTGTCGTATAATATCACTACATAATTAAAGATTTAAAATACCTGATCAGAAAGATTATTAGATACTAAATCATTTTGATAATACCTACCTACATAACTTAAGATAGATACTAAATCATGATTTTTAAAATACCTACTTGCAATCACATTGATAGGGCCCTGTCGTATAATATCACTACATTATTATTTATTATACATAGATACCTCTAGAAAATACCTATAGATAGCTTTATTAATTAATAAAGCTGACTTTATAAATAATAACATTATTATTATTATTTATTTATTTAAAGAACACAAACATCAATATCTGTATTATTACGTCTATATCTAACACAATCTTAGTGGTAATTATTCTAATACATATGACTTCGGTGTACCTACTCTGGCTTATTGTTTAATATCTGGGTGGGTTTATTTTTGGTAGATTGTGCTCATTAGAAATTATAGTAGGTAGTAGGTACCTACTATTCGCCATTAGATGGCAGGAAGAGTCAATTGAATACGATAAATCTAATTAATGAAAAAATAATTAAACTAATAACGAAATTTTCTGTAAATTAATCCTAGGTAGATCGATTTATCGCCCCCCAACCCCCTAAACTTTTAGATTTTTCAACTTTTCTTTTGTTTTGATTATGGTCGAACGTTGAAAATTAATTAACAGTATTCTTTATTACCTTCGGAGATGTAATACTTTACATTACAGATAACAATTTATGCATGCCCTATCAATACAACGAAAAATTAAGGAATTTTATCAACAAATTTAATTTGATTTTAGTAAGAAAGAAAAACCTTTTTTATTTGTTTTCGTGTGTATTAATAGCGGGTGTTTCTTCCTCTAGCCCTAATGACTGCCTGCATCCGATCAGGCGTACTCTGAATGATGTTTTTGATGTCTTCTTGCGGTATCGCTTCCCAAGCGGCCAGCGCTGCAACGCGGAGCTCATTTAGTGACTCTGGTGGATTGGAACACGACTTGATCTTTCTTTTTAGCATGACCCAGATGTGTTCTATCGGGTTCAAGTCCGGACTACGAGCTAGCCACTGTAACCTCCGGATCCCAACCTCTTGAAGATAGGCCTCTGACGTTTTGGAGCAGCTGTCGTATCTTAACGGCTGTTAAGTAGGTACCTAGCGATTTCTCAAAATTTCCAAGACAATAAACCTGTCGTCCCAAGCTGAGGTGCATCTTCTACCACCACTACCTGGTCGCCAGGTGTAGTTCCCTGTCGCCTGATATCGTTTCAGGGCATACTGCATGGAGGAACGCGATACGTTTAACACAAATTGTGTTATTGTGTTACACAATAGCCTTTTCACGCTGTGTCAGTCCCTGGTCGATCAATACGACGGCTTGCGCGATCTGTTCTGCTGGTTAATGACATTATTTTTTTGTGATAAAGGTTGATAAAATACCCAATAACAACAACACAATAAGAAAATGATAACTTTTAGCTATAGATTTTAAACAAAAAAAATCGTCGCACTCGCTGAAATGACCTGTTTTGGCTAAATCTCAAAAAGTGGTGTCAAATTCAACTCAAGCTTATTGAATTACCCACTTGAACATAAACTCATACTTTTTTTACCTACCTTTATAGTAATATTCATCAGAAACACTTGAATTGTTTGTTAACGCAAGTTTCGAGCTTGGCCAAGATTCTGTGCCGCTGAGTGTATGTATATTATATACCTACCTACAAGAATTGCTCGTTTAACGGTATAAGAATAAGATAAGATTCTTTATTTATTTAAAGAACACAAATATCATATACCTGTATTATGTCTATATCTAACACAATCTTAATGGTAATTATTCTAATAGGGTAGATGCGCCTGTTATGCGTCCAGGCCCCATTCACGACCTTTCGCGGCACTATTAGTTACTTTTTGTCGAAAATAGCCTTATTTGCACTCTCACACAAAGACATTAAATTATATCAACAACCTGGATGTGTAAGCTACGCATACAAGCTAACTACACAACACAAGCACCAGCAATTATAAGTAAAATAAATTAATCAATTTGTGGTCCGCCGTCAACAAGACCAAACGTGTCTATATCAACGCGAAAAATAGCAGCGTGTCGCAAATTCAACGCTAAGTTTTACATTATTTTTATGCATTTCAGAGTTGATGGTTATTAGTGTGACTTCATTTTGGATTAAAAAATATGAATTTGTGTAATTCTGCCTAAATTATAGTCAATAAATTTGAAATTTTACGTGGACGAGAACTGTTCCACGATATTTTGAGAAAGTCCCGTTTTAGACCGGGCTGGACGCGAATCGGACATATCGTGTCAATAAGGTGGTTTCTTGTATTAATTATTGTATGAAAATTTACTCAAACATTTTATTAAATTTGAACCTTATGCTCGTAAGGTATCTAAAAACCATATTTCGTCCAGGCTCGGAGCAACGAACTATAAAATACTAAGTCATGAAATTTCTTATGGTCGGGAATTGGACAAGATTAAATGACGTCCTGATTTCGACCTTAGCTTTATTGATTATGTAAACTTAACAATAATGTAATAGAATTTTGTATATTAAGTCATTGAGTTATCCAGTATTGTGTATTTAACATATTTCTTTCATTTTTTCTTTATTTGAAATAAGCTATATGCAATTTTATTTAAAAATATTGTGGTCGAGAACTACTATATAAGACCAGATATCGACCATCTGCGTATAATTAAACACAGTGCCAGTCATCAGAGTTCTAAATATAGAATACTAATAAAGGTTATATGTTTATTAGGTATTTTTGTATACTAGTAGCTAGTGATAGCCACTACTACTTTCAAAAATACCTATACAATACAATAAACCTCAATAACCAAACTGCAACGATTCCAAAGACTGGTGTGCTCAGCGATAACAGGCTGCATGAGAACTACACCGGGCGTTGCCCTGGAGGTAATCCTAGACATAGCGCCACTAGACTTATATATACAACAAGAGGAGACCTTATCGGCTTTGAGACTACAAAACATTAGATTCTGGGGGGGCATAGAAAACCCTCACACTCAGATCTTAAACAGAGCCTTAACCTATGAACCTCTCTAAGCCGCCCCCTGTGACAGAATGCCCAGCAAACCTATACAAGAGAAACACTACCAGATACAACTATATGAGGAGAGACACCTAAAAGAGATGAATATGAGAGGCCCACGTCCACTCCTCCCCTAGCATTCTCACAATTCCGAACATGGATAAGGCAAAAAACCAGAGGAACGCATGCCGAACGATGGACACACCTACAGGAGTGCCGCCAGGTAAGGCGGCCTTCCTACTGCCCGCGGTGCTTCCTAATTCCTAAATCCAACCAACAAACGAGGCAATGACAAAACAACCCACTAACACGCTAACCAGCGTGGTGGGTCATGGCCCAAACTCTCAATGAATGATAGATAGCCCACAAAAAGGTTCAAAGTGCCCGGCGTTGACGTGAAGGGCGTTGACGGGTACCATGCCAGCCTTGTGGTCAGGGGTGCGAAGAATCCTCGGGTGAGGTCACACCGAACTTTGAGGTTTGACCATCACCTAGCGCTGTTGGAAGTGGAACATTAAATGGCATTTTCTGGGGTTAAGTGAATTCCGTAGAGAGGGGGCGGACACCTAGACCCTAGACTCGGGCCATCTTCTTTACTCTCGCGAGGGTGATAAAACATCCCAGCGTGACGTAGGTTTCCTCATCAATAATGCCCTTGCTAACTACGTTCAAGAAATCTCCAGTACCTATGTTGACAGGTATTCAGGGAACAGTAAGTCAGGTCTGCGCACCGACCTCGGCATAATCGGATGATGAAGTGGAGCATATTTATTGATTATTGATCACCGACTGCTCCGAGGCTCTCTGGATATCAACCTAAAGCTTGAAAGAAACCGTCTGATGAAATCCACGCTCCGACCTAATCCAATCCAAATCATGGCGGGCACCGAGAAGTTCCGGCAGCTTCTGGGGAATAGATTCGCTGCCTTGGATCCCTCTGATGACTCTGACGAGGCCTTACACAATCTGGTTGAAACGTTGTGGCACAAGGGCATCAAGTTCTGCCAAAATCAGCGTACTGGCAAGCAATCCAAACTCTCGGATGTGTCTTTCGGGCTGATGGCAAAAAAAAGACGGGAAACCACCTAAGTGACTTCGTCAGACAAGTCCGACCTGAACCGAGGGTACAAAGTATTCACTCAGGAGCTTGGCTGGAGCCACCTGACGAAGCTTAGAATGCACGATGGGAGGACATTCTATGGCAGATTATACGTTGCACATACCCCTCGTTCCCAACGACGAGACCACAAGACCAAGATTTCAGGACTCTGAGGCCTATGTCCAGCAGAGGACTAATACAGGCTGAAGATTATGATTATTCTAAGTAAGTTTCCTATCAGATATATGGTGGTCGAGATCTGGGAAAAATAGGGTCGCAAACTGGAATTTTTGGACGAGAACTGGTAAAATGAGGTATTTCGGATTAAAATATTATTTTAAAATTAACAGTTAAATTTAAGAAGAAAGTCTATTTTTCATGTGAAAATAGAGTATATTAGCCATGTGGTGCAATCAGTTTTATTCTTAAAAGCTCAAAAAAATATATTTATTTCGATATCTGAATCTGACAACTCCGCTAATTGGACGCAAACAGGCGCAATGACCCTACATATGACTTCGGTGTACACTGAGCTTAATGTAGGTATATTTCTTACCAGAGTACGACGTGTGTGAATTGGATATGACTGTACCAAAGCAGACGATTTGAAAGGGTGACCTACTATTTGAAAATCTGACCATTAAAAAGTCTATTATGAAAATAAAGGGATAGAATAACAGATGCCTACCCAATTTAGGGTTATAAAATAATCATACTTTTTATTCTGCTTCATTGCTTATACGTGATTACAATATCAATAGGAATTCCATGTGTAAATAGGTACTTATAGAACTATTTATTTTCACAACACGACAGTACGTAATAAATAACAATAAAATAAGGTGTCGACAGTCTTAGGCGTCCTAGTATATAAAAAAAAAATTCTACCAGCGCAGCGTCATCGCACGCGTTGTTTCTACAAAAAAATTAATTAACGTGTTCTATTTACTATTTATAGGAACTGATTTAGGAAATAAAAAGGTACCTAGCCTATGTTTCAATCCAGGCATAAAGCATCTATGCAAATTTTCAGCTCCATAGGTATATATGTCCAGGAGTTTTGGTGTGAAGAAGAAACAAACATCCTTCAAAAAAGATTTCTCATCTCATCCATCCATCCAAACTTTAGATTTTATAATATTAGTGTGATTATTATAAATCTTCTACAACAAATATACGAATATGTAAGAATCTATGGTATACATCAATTTCCAGTACATGATAGAATACTTAATAATTCGATTTTTTTTAAATAACTAAGTAACTACATTGATAACATAGCTTTAGGTAATAGGGATTGTAGCTACTACTTACCTAATTATAAACATTTATTTTCACAGTTTTCCTTAATTCTAGGACTAAACGTCTAATTTGAGTTTAAAAATAGTTGCATAGTATACTAAGGTCATGATCATCCTTAGGTTTGCATCAGACAATCATGCGTTTATCGAAAATGTATAGTATTAATCAAAATGATTAGAAATCTACATCTAGACATCTTATAAACATTATTGTTTTTTTGAGCTCTAAGTTTCAAATAAATTCATTAAATTTTATTTTTTTTTAGATTTTTTTGATAAATTCTATCCTCCTTATTCATAATGGTCTGCTAACATAAAACCGCTGCTAAGTAGTGTTATTTCTCAGTCTGACTTATGTCAAAAGAAAAAGACAGAGCGAGATTTAGCAGTGTGATAATGATAAGTTAGCAGACTATTGGGTTGTATGAATAAGGGGTTAGTTTTTGTACATATTTGCAGTGCAGTTGGATATGTTATATACGTCTTGGGCACTGAAGCTGAAGAGGGTGCAGAATCTCTCGTGCCATGACCTGTGTGTGTACCATGAGTTGTCACAGTTAAATCGCCTAACGTTATTACAGTAATTACGTAAATACGCATATAGCTATCCACAGCGCATTTTAGTTCCCAACGATCCGCTAGAGGCGCTTTAGAAGTTTCCATACATTTTTTTTAACTAGTCGCTAGCGAGTATAGATTGTCAAAACTCATGGTAGACGCACAGAAACCTACTTGAATCGGTACTATGTGCGACATGTGCGTGATAGACACTGCGAATTATACGTACACCGGATCGGAATCGGAGCTTACGCAGCGTACGGAAATCCTTTATATCTTTTATTAAGCAAAGCAACAATACGTTGATTTAGTAGTTTGACGAATTCATTATGAATGTAAGCGGGTTCACTGCTCGAAGGGATGCGGAACGCGCGCGTCTAGAACCGCACTCGCCCTGAAGATGTCCCTCGTTAAGGAATGAAACGTTGGTGTTTTTTCAAAACAAACAAGGTTCGTAGTTATCCCGCTTACATTCATAATGAATATGTTGATTTGTCGATTTTTATGATTCAGCGTCCACTGGGGTGCTGTGGCTTAGAATTTGCACCACCCCGACTTTCCTCGTGGGTGTCGTAAGAGGCGACTAAAGGATATCCACCAGGGGACGGGCAGCAACACCCCCTGCAGAGCAATTCTACCACCGAACTGATCGCAGTTCGGTGGTTGGGGATTATCCATGAGATAAACGCCAGCAAGGCGGAGATCAGAGGGAGGCCTGCGTCCAGCAGTGGACCAATACAGGCTGATGAGGTTGAGGTTGAGGTCCACTGGGATCGGCTTATCTACCGATACCGAATTACCGATGCCAGAGACTGACAGAGACCGATATTTCTGTGGATGACGTCATCGGAAAACTCTCAATATCTATCTTGACTATGCAAAATCACAAAGCAGTGGATGCACAGTAGATTGTAAATGCGATTTTGATGCAGTGGATGCACAACTTAAGAAAGTTCTATCTCTAATGATATTACTAATAGACAGGTTTATAAAAATATATATCGACTAGTACTTTTCTATACTAATGTTAGCTTTAAGCTAACATATCAGCACATTTTATATAAATTTTTGGCTTCTTTTTTAAGTTGGCCTACCTTGGAATGCCATAAAGTTACAACCCTGCCGTGCCGTTACATTCAGCTTCAGCATCATCATTTGATGAAATATCAAAAGACAAGTAATTAAAGAACTTACTTAGTGTTTTACTAATAGTTGGACCAACTTTTGGCATATAGTTAGTGTATCTTAGCTTTGCTAGTAACAACTCTTGTTCTTTTCCCTCTAAATCATTGTACGCAGTCATCAACGCATGTGGTGAATTAAAATTATTAGTAATGGCAAGAGCTTTCTCAACAGACAGGCCTTTAAGTTGAATAAGCATTTTTATAAACGTCTCCCTGACAGTCAGAGGCTTGGTTTTCGAAGTTGATGCGTTGAAATTATCGAACAGCATTAATTCTTTTCGTGGCTTCTCTGAATTTGTACCCCGTAGGTGCTTGCCCTGAAATGAAAAGTTATATCACACTAATATCATAAATGTGAAAGTTGAAAGTTTGTATGGATGTATGGATGGATGGATTTTGTTGCCTCTTCACGCCAAAACTACTGAACGGATCGGGCTGAAATTTTGCACGCAGGTAATTCTAATCCTGGAATCAAACATAGGCACTTTTTATCCCATAAATCAGTTCCCGTGGGATAAAAGTTACCTTTAAAAGTTTCCATAGGAACAACGCGTTCGAAGCCTCGAGAGATACGATAGAGATACGCCAATAAGGCGCTCTTCAGGGGGAGGCATACGTACAACGGTGGACCAATATAGGCTAAGTTTGAGGTTGAGGTAATAGATTTTAGTGACTAATTCTAAGTAAGGAAACCAAGATCTGCATGGAAGTCTCACATAGGAGTGTATTGTGCATTATGCCCCTACCTAAGCAGGTCCTAGCCAGCCCAGCTCCTTGAAGTATCGGAGCAGGACTTTAGGTGACTGACAGCTTCGTTTCAGCTTTTCTGTGGGTGTGGATGGGGTTGATGCCTCAATGAGACACTTCGGCCCCGTTTTGGTAGATTTAGTGACTCTCACTAGGGGGACATAGTATAATGGTCACGCGCTGCAAGAGATGGGGATCGCAAGGTGCAGTTTTTCGCAGTGCAGGTGCAATCAGTTCGTGATTCATAACATCAGAAACAATCTAAGCGCACGCAGGGACGCAGATCACGCGCTGTACTCACCCTGAAGAGTAATGTTACGTTGGTGTTCTTCCAACACAAACTAGGTTCATTGTTAACCTGCTTATATTCAAAATGCATTCGATTAAATTTGACAATACAAACCTGAAGCTTCTGAGCAAGTCCAGAAGTCATCATATCCAGGTATCTTTTAGTTCCTTTCAAGGAATCCGTCTCATGTATAAGGAAGCCATCTTGTATCCGGGTATTGATTTTCGCTTGTTCCAGTGTAGCTTTGGGCAGCCCACAGTATTTTTTGTTAGGATGATTTTCAATTAAGTAGATCACATTCCTTAGGCCACATTTTCGGAGCCTGAACTTCTGTTCGTGGAACCTCCTGTCTTTGATGCTTGCAGCAAAGTCATCAATTCTCTTCCGTTCTACAATGAAGGGTAGGACTAATTCATCGCCGTTTATTTTGCTGCGCGCTACCCACAAAAAATCGCCAACTTTAAGAGATCTTGATTCAGCCTTGTGAAATTTCATTGGAGCAGCCAACCTGAAAATATTTATTTATATTATTTTATGTATATGTGACTGACCAACCTAAGAGCGTGTGTAAATTTTAACTATTAACTTACAATTGTGGTTCATTTTTATCAACCACCAAAATAATTTCATATGAGCCCGGCGGCATGTCAATGAACACGACAATATCTTGCATGGGGGATCTTGTGTATTTAGGGAGCGCAATCCTAGACACACTGCAGCCAAGTTTAATGCAACGACTATCATGCTTATGATCAAGAATATTCTGTAAAGTTTTATTTATTAAAATACTCTGTCTCTCCTTCCACATGCACTTTCCAGTAGCAATTCCCAATTCTGTAAGTAAGAATTCTTCAACTCCATTGTTGACTTGACGTAAAACGAATTTTCTCCTGTCTAGAACTTTAAGAAAATCCCAGCGTGTTATTGGGACAGTTGTATGGTGTGCAGCCTTTAAAGCTAGCTCTGTCTTATTAAGCGCAGGCCTGGTTGGATAGTCCATTTGCTGGACATACAGTGCAATGAGGACAGCATCAGGAAGACTGTCATGCTTAGCTCTGCTCACATATGCGCCAGCGGAAATATCAGAGTCAGGAACTGGACCTGAAAAATTTAGTTAGTATTTAATAGAATTTAGTTTTATATGCAAGAAGCTCAACTTAAACTTTTTGTGTAATGCATAAAATGTCAATTGTACAACATAAATTATACAACCACCACACATCAAATTACCTGTGATCTGCCTTTGAACAGTTTCATCAGTTTGAATGTCTTTATCTGCTTTATTATTAATATTTTCAGAGCTGATTGGAATATAAGTTTTAGGAACAGGCCTTTTTTTATCAGAGGTTTCTCTCTCTAGCTCTGTTATAAAGAGTTTCTCATTAACATATCTACACAGATTTTTATCAAACCCTTTTAGGATAAAGCAATCTTCTCCAGAAGATAGTGGTAATGGGTATTTTGACAACGATGTCACAGCCTGTTCGATTTTTTGAGCAGTTTTATGATCTTTTCCGACTACTTGAGAGTATAGATCTTTAAGTAATCCCTTGATATGTTGGTTCGCATGTTTGTTTTTTAAAGTAACTCTTTTCTTTTTCTTTTCAGGTTCCATTCTTGTAACTTTAACATAGGAGAGGGCAGCCAAGAAGCCAAGGAGTACCTGTAACGGATAATAAAATAAAAATTTAGATAAATAATAAAGGTGATGTTAGAGCATAGGATGTAGAGCTGCTGGACCTGCTGATGGACCTTTGAAGACTGTTGGCAAGAGGCTGAATATAGGGTGCTATGACATGGAGGCCAGTAGACTATTATTTGTTGAAGTGTAATTCAGGAATTAGAAAGAGGTTCCGACTGGCGGCAATTAAGCTGAAGCTCTATTCCTTTTATTTCTTATTATAAAGTTTTTATTTTTAGTTCTTATATGCATTTACCTAAAAAACCTAAAATAACAGCCCCTTAGGGCAAATTACATTGATACACTCATTACACTCTTATTTACTGTACTACTTAATTTCACAATTTTTTATATTTTCTGACTGATTTCAGAAATATTCTTGTTTATTTCTGATGGTGAATATATTTAGGATGTTTGCAGGGTGACAGATTTTAGAATAAAGACACCTTTATTCGAAAATCTGTCTCACTGCATAAAACATGCATAAAAAATAGATTGAAAATGACTCGATTTGGTGGTCAAAATATGGCAAATTAGTTTTACTCTCATTCACAGATCAAAATGTTTTAAAAAAAACTAAAACACTACAAACATAGATATTTTTCATCCAATTATGTATGGAAAATTTCAACACGATCGGAAACGTAATTTCCAAATCACTTCATTTGGAAATTACGTTTCCGATCGTGTTGAAAGTATGTTTGTATGGGGGCTAAGGTATAGGTACCGTTCTTAATAGCAATTTTTATTATGTTGGTTGTATGCAGCTGTTACAAGTGCATAAGGTGTGCCGATTCGATTTTAAACTAGCGACTTGCCCCAGCTTCTCACAAATGCAATGATGATTATATCTAAATTAATATTATGAAGAGAAAAGATTTGATAGTTTGTTTGTATTGAATAGGCTCCAAAACTACTCAACTGATTTAAAAAATTCTTTCACCATAAAAAGCTTACTTTTCAGGGAGTGCCATCTAGGCTATATTTTATCCCGGAATTCCCACAGGACTGGAACTACGCGGGTGAAACCGTGAGGCGCTGCTAGTTATAATTATAAGCATACCTCTTGAAACACTCTACTTAAAAAAATCCTTTGCGTATTTTTAAAGATCTAATCATAAATAGGGAGAGACAGACAGACAGCGGGAAGCGACTTTGTTTTATACTATATAGTGATAATGAAATCGGCACACTACTAAACAGCTGAGCTGCTGTAACATTCGTGTATTGTTTTTACTTTCCTTCTGTGTTTTAGGTGTGTGCTAAATAAATTTTTACATAGTCTATTCTTGATATGTTTTTATAAAATTAAGTTGGAACAAAATAACCCTTTAGCCATATCTATGGCTTGATTGTAATGTTATTCTAGTGTATTTAAATATGTACACTAGAAAATAATAAAAAATAAACTTATTCTATTCTTGAAGGTAGGTAAATTGGCCACTATCACTTGGCAACTGGAAGCTTTGGGCACACTCGCATATGCTACCCCTCAATGGTAAGAACGATAGCGAGCTATCACCCACACTATATTGTATTGTATTGTATTGTATTGTATTGTATTATAAGCTCCTAACACCGTGTGGTCAGCCTAAAGTAATTTGGTGGAAGTAGGTCTGGGTTTTCTCTTTGTTTAAGGACAAATTTTCAATCATCTCAGTTATTGTTAATTGTATGATTATCCATTTTGGAATTTTACTTGGTTTTTTGAAAATTTGCAAAAAAAAACACTATTTATTTTACTGATATATCTATCAAAAGAACACTATTTCACCGAGGTTAAGACAGCTAGCAAATAGAGCTTCATTATCTACTCCTGAGGCTGGCTGAGTCGAGGTGCATCCGATGGTTCGATGTAGCGAAAGAAATCCCGGGCAAGGTGCACTCTAATAAAGAGAACAACACACAGGTGCGCCGGCGCGGGATGACGACGACAAGTTATTGTATTCTCTTTGGACGACGACGTGAGACGGTGCGACAAACGGTATCTTTCAGTAAAACGAATGTTCAAATGTTAATTTGCCATGTTCACTTTGTTTACTTCCAAGCAAATACTTACGTTAATTCGAGTTACCTACTCGAATTAGCAGGCGCTCGCTATAGTCGCTATTCTTTTATTATCAACCGATGAGAAGAGAGTACGATAATATGGAATCTTTTCGAAAACAAACAACAATATTCCGAGCAAGAAATACATAAAATTGAACGACAAGTAGTTGACATTGACATGACATGACAAAATGACGGGTGCATTCCGAGTAAGCAAGGTAATAGCGCCCTGCACACGTGAGGTTCGGACCGCAAGAAATCGCACGCGCCGTTCCATCCCGCGCTCCGAAACGTACGTATATATAGATAGATGCGCGGGGCGGCCAGTTCGATCTGGTAAAGTATTTATGTTTCTTGTACAGGGGCGTGGCGAAGTGGGCGTTGCCATGCAGTCTGTCAGCGCGCTGAAAGTTGAAACGGAACGACTTCATGCGCGCATTAGCGCTTTATGTAATCGGAATGCACCCTTCATTTATGGCATGTCTGTGGAAGAAGAAGTCCATCTACATTCGTGAATGAATGAATGTATGGGAGCGAGCGAGAAAACCAAATAAGCCCTCCGCAGACAGACGCTAATTAAATTAAATTAAATTTCAGCGATTTTCTAGCGCGATTCCTTACACACAGCAGCTTATTTTTAAGCGTGATTTCGGTGGCGCGCTCCATGCCACTGCCACCGCCCCCTCCCCGCCTTCCCAACTACGCGAACGAAGGCGGTCGAATACTACCTACAGCTTGGCAAAAAGAGTAGAAAATAATAGGGGCGCCACTGTAGGTTCATATGGCAGCCCGTGTATAGCGCACCAACCTAGTCTTGATACTTAGCTGTATATTTCTGTCACACAATTTATAAAAAATTGTTTAATTAAGCAAGGACCTCGTATTCTATATTTAAGTGTTATGTAGTAAAAATAAATAGTAAGTAGGTACCTACAATAATGTTTCCCTTTCACCCTGTGATAACAATATATTCTAGGTAGGTATTATAAAAAGACGTATTGTAATATTATTCTATTTTATTTTACGTAAATAACTCTTCCTCTAAATATTCTACCCCCTCCATACCCATGTATTGGCAAGAGCTGGCCTCAAAATCTTGAGATACAGACTCGGATTCAGAAGTAGTACCACTATCGTCTTCGAGGTTATTTACTAATCTCTCTATTTCCTCATACATTGTTAGTTCCCTCTCATAGTATTCTTTTTCTATTTTTTTGCGTGCTAAAAAGTCTTGAATCATAACTAATTTTTTTTGTTTATGGTAACATTCTCAATATAGTGACGATTCATCATTTTCGTGTAAACAAATTATAGCTTGGAGTGTTCAAACGTTGATATAAATAATAAATGATATAAAGTGAAAAATGAATAAAACTGTAAGAAGTGCTGCCAAGCAGGTTATTTATAAGGTATTCATTCAGGCGATGTTTGGTGGAAAGTGAGGAGTCAGATTCAGAGTCAAATCGTTTATTTCTTAAGACTTACAAAATAAGCACTTAGACAAGTCAAACTTTTTACTATAAAAACTGCTTGATAAATAGTTATTACTATCAAACAAGAAATAAGGTGCAATTGACTCTAATTCACTTAAATTTTTTGTCCACTCACGGTCTTTTTATAATACCTGGAATTTATTGTTATCACAGGGTGAAGGACATAGAAAACATTATTGTAGGTACATTTTTACATTGTTGTGTACCTACTTACTATTTATTTTTATTAAATATCGTTAAACAAAGAGAAAACGAGGTCTTTGCTCAATAAAACAATTTTTACCGATTTTATTATACTGTGTAACAGAAATATACAGCTACGTATCAAGACTAGCTTGGTGCGCTATACGAGTTGCTATTATTTTCTACTCATTTTTGCCAAGCTGTACTACTAAATTAAATAGGTGAATAAAGTAAAAAATTAGGTATGTACAAAGGGAGGTAGGTTATTAATGTTTTTTTCTTGTGATTCTGACCGGAAGAAGCAAGATCCAAGACGCAGTTTCAAAAAAAACGAAATCGCTGGACGCGGAAGCGCCTAGGACAAGTCGAATCGCGGCAGTGTGCGTCAACGTATGCGTTATAGTTAGTACAAACAAATATCGCGAAATCGCGCGACACAGGACGCGCTTAAAAATTAGCACCGATGTGAGTAAGGCTTTATATATCGAATATATTATATTACCTACTCTGTGGAACGAATGTAAAAAATTAAGACGCGTTGCGTTGTTTTGATTTCGATGCGAATAATTTTGGTATATTTGTCATCGAGAAAATACTAAAGCTATGTTATGAAAAGTGCTATTAAAGTGAATAAAAATGATGAAAATGTCGCTCGAAATCCCGTTGATGTCCACCGACGAGGTATAAAAACTGTAATTCAAGGTTTTTATGTGTCAGTGTCACAGATTCTTATATTCCAATTCATTATCCAGGTGATAGATCTAGATCCTGAGCAATTACCTAGCGGAGAAGAAGTCCTAAGTATATTACAACAGGAACGATCACAGCTCAGCGTTTGGATAAATGTCGCTGTAAGTAATCAAATATAACCTCGAAACATTGGAAACGGACACGTACGTATAAAAAAATAAAAAAATAATCTTGCTTCTTTCTACGACTGAAGCTAGTTTACTTACATAGGCCCAGTAGCTGTCGGACAGTGGCAGACAGTTTCAGTTACTATTCGACAGTTAACACAATTACTGGGTCCATGAAAACAAAGTTTAGTCAGCTCACTATTGCTGTCTATACAACTACAAAAAAGTAATTTATAGACAGCAGATACACAGTTGCTATCTTCAGAGTGCTCAGTACCTGGGCCTGTTAAAATCTTGAAGCTCAAAGAAAGGCAGATCCATGAAGAAGCGATTGGAAGCTGTTATTAGGGCCAGGGGGGCAACACTAAATATTGATTAGTTAGTTTCAATAAAATTAATATTTTGATGAATATTAGCTGGTATTTTCCTTACTGTTATTTATCCTCAATGACCTCTGTCCGAAAGTCTTCCTGCGACGCAGGAGGTTGCAGGTTCGATGCCCGCCTCAGGACAAATGTGACAGAAACAGGACGCTGCTGCATCCAAAAATAAAGTTTCATTTGATTTCCCTGGTCCATCCAATACTCAAAGAAAGTAGACAAGTTCCAAAAAAGCTCCTGTTGATAAAGAAAATAAAGACAGAGCATTTTTCTGCATCATGTGCAAGGAAAAATACTGTCATCCTACAATAGAAGATTGGATACAATGCGACACCTGTCGCAAGTGAACTCATGAAACTTGTTCATCATATATGGGCCAAGGCATTTTTTTTGCTATTTTTTGCCCGACCCATGTAACCATTTTGCCCGCCCTGGTCGGGCAAAAGGTATAACAACTGATTTTTTTTCAAAATGATCAGAGTTGGAGAAGGCTCAACTTTTTATTTAGTTTGATCTAAAATAAAAAACTTAAATGTCCATAGATTAAAATAATAAATATTTGATAAATATAACCTAAGCTAAAGTAGTTTTTCTTTTTATCCAAAGTTAGCATATCCTTTCTGCCCGTCCGTCCCCTAAGTATATCAGTTATCTAGTACCCAAAACACAAGCTCTGCTTAGCTTGGGGCTAGATAATGCTGTGTGAATTGTCCAGCATTATTTATTATTATCCTCTTTTTTCATTGCTTGAGACTCCTTCTCATTCAATATTTTTTTTTATTACCAAAATAAAATTGCATTGCATTAAAATTGGCAAGCAGTGTTTACCTACAAGCGGTTTGTGCACATAGCAATAATTTATAGTTACCTATAAAGTCTCTATTTTGTAACTACATTTTCATCCATGTTAGTATTTTGTATAAGATATATAGATGTAAGAACCCATGTATAAAACTATTGGTAAACCTAATAAAGAAAAATAAAAAGTAATTTTTTTTTAATAATAGACCACTCACTTTAAAACTAAAACTACGTTTTTAAACCATGAGTGTGCATCCCGAGTAGTTTTCTTTGCTCATGAGTGTATATCTATATCAGACCCTATGTGTATTTGTATATTTTAAAGATATTTGTACCTATTTTGTATACTTTCAGCTTGCATATTACAAGAAAAAGAAGATCGATGACTTCCTTAAAATCCTGGAGGCATCCCGAGTCGATGCCAACATCGACTATAGGGATTTTGAGCGTGACCAAATGCGAACCCTGGACATGTTGGCTGCATATTATGTCCAGGAGGCTAATAAGGAGAAAACAAAAGATAAGAAAAAGGAGCTTTTCACCAAAGCTACCCTTCTGTACACAATGGCTGATAAAATCATTATGTATGATCAGGTTAGCATTTATTCAAACCCTAAAAAATTAAAAGTAAAAACCATACATATCAATACAAAATTAAATTTTGATGAAAATAATTATTGAAACAGCCATGACCAATTTCCTCTTAATTTCCACCACAATATTTGATTTCTAGAACCATCTACTCGGCCGAGCCTACTTCTGTCTTCTTGAAGGTGATAAAATGGAGCAAGCCGATGCCCAATTCAATTTCGTCTTGAACCAGTCTCCTAATAATGTTCCCTCATTACTTGGCAAAGCATGTATTGCATTTAATCGCAAGGACTTCAGAGGGGCGCTGGCATTCTATAAGAAGGCCTTAAGAACAAATCCTGATAGTCCTGCAGCGCTGCGCTTGGGCATGGGACATTGTTTTATGAAGCTGAACAATCAGGAAAAAGCTAGGTATGCAATTATTGCTAAACACCACCTTCTGTCGCAACGAACAAAATATTATCTGACAACTTGATGGGTATGTGTGATTTATTAAGCCAGATTCAGGACAAATATTTGTATGATCTGCAGATATTTGTTCAGGGTGTTCTAGATGTTTTCTTTGTATAATAAAAAAAATATCTATCTATGCAGTAGTGTATTGTATTATGTATTTATCTAGTACCCATAAAACTAGCTCTGCTTAGCTTGGGGCTAGATAATGCTGTGTGAATTGCTTAGTTATTTCTATGACAGCAGTACAAATAAACCTTATGGATGATGGTATTGTGTTGTTGCGAGGTTCGAAATTATTTTGTGGTTTTAAATTTTTCCTGCTTACGAAGATATAAATCGATAAATAGAGAATAGAATAAAGAACGGAAACGTAATTTGACGCAATTGTCGCAATCGTAAACCATTTTCTATTAACCTATGACAAAATTGTGTAAAATTGTGTGCTCCCACCTCAGTCACCGTCGGACCGGCGGCACGGGCGTTCTAGATTCGCGTGAAATATTGTTGTCTCGGTCTCACTTCGGTCTTAGATACGTCTTTCCGTCTTTGTTCTTCTTTGTATTGCACAGGACTGGAAATATAACTGTGAGCGTATGTTTTTATTTGCGTGTAGTTGTAACACATGCCAATTTTTGAGTAAGCGCTGGGAGGACGTAACCTATCTTCCCTTTTTAATTAATCAATGGGTTTAATACAATATTTTTTACATTTCCAGAATGGCATTTGAAAGGGCGCTTCAGCTAGATCCTCAATGTGTTGGTGCATTAGTAGGCCTTTCCATCTTGAAATTGAATCAGCAAGAGAATGAGTCCAACAAAATGGCTGTGATCATGTTGTCGAAAGCCTATGCTATTGACCCCAAAAATCCTATGGTCTTGAATCATTTAGCTAACCATTTCTTCTTCAAACAGGTAAGATAAAATCCTATTTTATGACTTGTCGCCAGAAACATCAATAAGTTTTAGAGTTTTATCACTAATTTTGTTTGATGATGATTGTCAAACTGATAGCTAATAGCTGAAGCTAAGATACAGAATTAGAAGTAGGACTGGTTTTTGTCTGACTAGATACTATTTTTATTTTTTTATTCCAATATTATAAAGAGGAAATATTTGATTGTTTGTTTTTTTGTATTGAATAGGCTCCAAGACTACTGGACCGATTCAAAAAAATCTTTTATCTTCAAAAAGCTTACTTTTCAGTGAGTTAAAATATAGCTAAAAAAAAATATGGCTATATTTTAACCCGGAATTCCCACGGGAACGGGAACTACGCGGGTGAAACCCCGAGACGTTGCTAGTTAATTATTGACGAACTCTGTGGCGCGGTGGGCGAAGGGCTGCCTGCGACGCAGGAGGTTGCGGGTTCGATTCCCGCCTCGGGACAAATTTGTGTACGATCTGCAGAAATTTGTTCAGGGCGTTCTGGATGTTTTTCTATGTATAATAAAAAATATCTATCTATGTAGTGTATTGTATTATGTATATCAGTTATCTAGTACCCATAACACAAGCTCTGCTTAGCTTGGGGCTAGATAATGCTGTGTGAATTGTCCAACATTATTTATTTATTTAATTATCATTTGCATAATTAATTTCTTCATTATCTGATTTGCCCCACAGCAGTGCCTACAGTTTGTACTTTGGGTGGTATAAACCATACTAATAAAATAAGAACACTTTCAGGATTTCAGTAAAGTGCAACATCTAGCATTACATGCTTTCCACAACACAGAAAACGAAGCGATGCGAGCCGAGAGCTGTCATCATCTAGCGCGCTCGTTCCACGCTCAAGGCGACTGCGACCAAGCCTTCCAGTATTACTACCAAGCCACTCAGTTCGCGCCGCCTACTTTTGTCCTACCCCATTATGGATTGGGGCAGATGTATATCTATAGAGGGGATACTGAGAATGTAAGTATGACCCCCTTAGCTCGTTCTACGCGCAAGGGGACTGCCATCATGCCTTCTAACTTCCAGTATTACTAACAAGTCACTCTGTTCGCGGCATCTACTTTTGTCCTACCGCATTATGGATTGGGGCAGATGTATATCTATAGAGGGGATACTGAGAATGTAAGTATGACCCCCTTAGCTCGTTCTGCGCGCAAGGGGACTGCCATCATGCCTTCTAACTTCCAGTATTACTACCAAGACACTTAGTTCGCGCTGCTACTACATTCGTTCTGCCCCACTATGGAAAGTGTGACACATAGTATGTTTTTGTTTTTTGATCGAGAGGACTCTCTCGATCTAGCCCCGATGTAGCTATTTTTATCGTACGTTAAAAAAAGCGGTATCCATTTCTAACCAATTTTCAAAGTTAACATGACAGTTTTCGAATTAAATTCAAATAAAATGGGCCCTACACTCGAATTTATTCGCTAATTAATTTTGAAACCCTAAAAAAACGACTTTTCAAATACACTTCTGAACATTCAGGCAGCCCAATGCTTCGAGAAAGTCCTGAAGGCGCAGCCAGGGAACTACGAGACGATGAAGATATTAGGCTCGCTCTACGCGAACTCTCCCTCTCAGTCCAAGAGAGACATTGCGCGGCAACATCTGAAGAAGGTCACAGAACAGTACCCTAAGGATGTGGAGGCCTGGATCGAGCTGGCGCAGATTTTGGAACAGAATGATCTACAGGTATGACTGCAAAGTCGATTGTTTCAAAGCAACCTAGCCTAATATTAATAAGCAGTATAGATTCAACAAAGTTGTTTAATAGAGTTCTTTATTATGCATAGATTTTTTTTTATTTTGTTTATTATTTATTATTAGTTAAATCTATATTAATTACATTACCGAAAAAAAATATAACATCCACAAAATTTTAAATTATTAAGGTAAGGAACAAAAAGTAAAACTGCACTCAGTTTTGGGTGTTAAAAACGCTGCCATGTTGGCCCTTGTGTTCCGTGACGTCACCGTTACCTGCCTTTTCACATCTAAAAGTCTGAAAGGACCTTAATTAAATTTTCATGGAGGTAAATAGTATCTTGGAGACAGGCATGGCATAGGCTACTTGAAAAGTAAATGCAAAGCCGCCGGCAGTCGCTAGTTTCCTCACCTCACCTCACCTCAACTAATATAGGCTTTATTGGTCCACTGCTGTACGCAGGACTTCCCCTGATAAGCGCCTTATTGGCTGTTATCTCATGGGGGTAATATCCAAAAGCCCCACTCTAAGCATGCGGTTTGGGGATCGCAGGTCGGTGTTAGAATTTTTCTGCTGCTGCCCGCCCCGATATCCCTCCGTCGTCTCTTACGACACCCGAGGAAAGAGTTGGGGTGGTGCAAATTCTAACCACACGGCAGGTGACACTGATATTATAAATGCGAAAGTTTGTATGTATGGATGATTTTATGTATGGATGTATGTTTGTAATCTATTCACGTCAACACTACCGTACTCGCTGAAATTTTGCATATAGGTAATTCTAATCCTGGAATCAAACATATGTTTATGTTATTTTACGAATTTTAAGAAAACTTACAACTATGATTATACAATAAGGTATTTGCTTAAAATAACATGCATGATACATACATGATAATGCTTCTGAGGGCTAATTACAAGTTTCCACATATGCTACTTTTTATCCCATAAATCAGTTCCTGTAGGATAAAAATCGCCTTTAAACGTTTCCATAGGAACAACGCGTGCGAATCCGCGGGGCGCAGATAGTTACTATAAAAATATAATTTCTACATCAAAATACACTTCCAGGGGTCTCTAAACGCGTACACCACAGCAATGAAGATTCTCACAGACAATGTGGACGCAGACATACCCGCCGAGATCCTAAACAACGTCGCGGCGTTACATTACCGACTCGGGAACCTGAATGAGGCAAAGAACTATTTAGAACTGTCTCTAAAACGGTAAGCTTTTGTTTATTTTAAGAATAATAATAGGAAATTCTATATTTACAAGAATTGCTTTAAGGCTCATACCCGAGCCAATATGACAGCGATACCTATTTTATCATATTTTTACGTTCATCATAGGATTTTTTAAAAATCCTACGTTCAGTTTGTGGTATCTATTATATTTATAAGCTATTTTTTAATATCTCTTTAATAATTTTATCTCATATAGTTTCGGAGGAGATGCAAAAATAGAGTTTGGTGGCCAAAAAGCGCAACTTCGTATCTCTTCCTAAGCTTTACAAAATGAAACTATTACAGAGGCATTAATAAATAGCTTATAATAGATACCACAAACTGAACGTAGGATTTTTAAAAATTCCTGCGTTTAACGTAATAATAAGATATACTAGTTGGGGGCGCCACTTTCGCTGGTGCCTTAAGCTATCGAAGCTTCTAAAATTACCCAGCACCATAAGGTAAGGACGACATAACTACTATTTAATTGACGTTTGGCGATGGTACCTACCTATTGATTGATTTGTCTCAGTACTCCCGTGGTTACCTCAAAACTTTTGACTGGGTGGTCCGATTTTCATGAATATTTTTTTATATGAAAGCTGGTTTTTCCCATTAATTTGGTTTAGTTCTGACAATGGGGACAATGGCTGACAATCCACGAAAATCCATGAAAAAACTATAAAAATTGAAGTCGGTTTATCGTTTTTTTAAACAAAATTAATTATATCTTGTGTTCTTACAGAGAAAGAAGTGATGCAGAAACCCTAGACTCTCAATACTACAACTCCATATCAGTGACGACGACCTACAATCTAGCGAGGTTGAACGAAGCACTTTGTACCTTCAACAAGGCTGAGAAACTTTATAAAGATATATTGAAGGAGCATCCCAATTATATTGACTGTTATTTGAGGTACGAACTGATTGATTTCTCTTTAGTATGTAAGATGGCAACCGCTGCGGTAAACGTGTTCTTGAGTGGAGACAGCAACTTGGCAAACGTAGTAAATACACAAATACCATACTAGAGTCTATTCAAAAAGAGAAGAGCCCTGGCATTTTGGTGAACTAACACTTTTAGTCGTAAAGACAAGAATTTAAAAGGTAAAGCAGTTTTATGTGATAAAGGGAACTGACGTTGGTGTTCTTTCAACGCAAAAAAGGTTCGTAGTTAACGCTTATCTTATTATTGCGTTGAACATAGGAAATTTTAATAATCCATCGTACAGTTTGTGGTATATATTATAAGTTATTTATTAATGCCTATGTAATAGTTTTATTTTGTAAAGAAATGGGACCACACGGGCACCAGCATTCATATAAAAAAGAGTCATGAAAATCGGAACACCCAGTAAAAAGTTCTGAGATAACAAATATAAAAAAAAACTTATTGAGAACCTCCTCCTTTTTTTGAAGTCGGTTAAAAATAGTTGGCGATGTCATATTGGCTGGGGTATGAGCCTTAATGTATTTATTTCAACAGGCTAGGCTGCATGGCGCGCGACAAAGGTCAAATCTACGAAGCGTCCGACTGGTTCAAAGAGGCCCTGAAGATGAACGTGGAACATCCTGACACCTGGTCCCTGATAGGAAACTTGCATTTAGCACAGCAGGAGTGGGGACCTGGACAGAAGAAGTTTGAGAGGATATTGCAGAATGCCTCTACCAGCAGTGATGCGTACTCGCTTATAGCTCTAGGTATGTATTTTGTATCTATTTGTTTTTTTTACACCATAGGTACACTTATGTTACACTTCATGTCGTTGTATGATGTATTACCTATGTATGTATATGTATTTATTATTATTATTATTGATGTACTAGCTGCGCCCCGCGGCTTCGCACGCGTTGTTCCTATGGAAACGTTAAAAGATGATTTTCATCCCACGAGAACTGATTTATGGGATAAAAAGTAGCCTATGTTTTATTCCAGACATAGGACTATGTCTATTTAAAATTTCAAACAGATCCGTTCAGTAGTTTTGGCGTGAAGAAGTAACAAACATCCATCCATACATCCATCCAAACTTTCGCATTTATAATATTGTGATGTGATGTGATTATAATAATAATGTTGGAGAAATCAAAATATCTATATATGTGTGTAGTGTATTGTATTATGTATAACAATCAGTTACTTAGTTAGTACCCATAACACAAGCTCTGCTTAGCTTAAGTTAAAATAACGTTTTATATTTATATTCGGGTGCGTGACGAAAATAAACCGCCATGACCTTACTCAAAAATACATCTTAAATATGTGGCAGTAAAAAAATCGAATAGTATCCTAAAAAAAATCTACTTTGACGGGAATTGAACCCGTGTTCATTCTTTTTAAGTTTTACCCATAACTACCGACCAATCTCCCCAGGTAATGTCTGGCTCCAAACTCTTCACCAGCCGTCCCGTGAGAAAGACAGAGAGAAGAGACATCAAGAGCGAGCGCTCGCTATGTACAGACAAGTGCTGAAGAACGACCAAAAGAACATATGGGCGGCCAATGGGATTGGATGCGTGTTGGCTCATAAGGTAAATTATAAAACCCAGTTTTTTCAGAAGTGAAATAATCATTATACATAGCTGTGTGGTGCAGGCTTAGAATTTTCAGCACCCCATCTCTTCCCGTGGGGGTCGTAAGAGGCGACTAAGGTATATTCACCGGGGGACGGGCAGCAGCGCCCCCTGCAGAACAATTCATGTCATGATTATTAAATGAGAGCGAAACTAATTTGCCATTTTGACTACCAAATCGAGTAATTTTCAAGCAATTTTTTATGCATGATAGACACCTTTATTCGAAAATCTGTCGAGTTGCAAACATCCTAAATATATGTACCATTAGAAAATGTTTTTGAAATCAGTACGTTTACTAATTTACCAAAAATGGTGAAATTCCTTCTATTTTCTGCAACCGCTCGCTCACACGCGGGGGGCGATGCGACACAGGGGGCAAAATTCCGAAATAACGCGAACGCCGCCGAATGGCCAACACGATGCGATTCTACGTGAAACAACAACAAATCCGTACGGGCCGGCTGCTGAGATTTGGGAGAGCCTTCTTAAGAGCCTTCTGATTGGTCAATCGTATGGCACGAGGCCGCTCATTGGTGCCAATTCAAAACAAAAGTTCAGCAGAATTTGAATTTTTTATTGAGCGATGACGATACATATTCTTTTATTTATGTTTGTTGATTTCTATTTCAGTAATGAACCGACTTTGAAATTATTTCGCTATTTTATATAGAAAGATCTAAACGAATAAGCAAATCTAAACTCTTATACCTAATCCACAGGGTTGCGTAAACGAAGCCCGCGATATCTTCGCTCAAGTGCGCGAAGCGACGGCCGACTTCCCCGATGTCTGGATGAACATTGCACACATTTACGTTGAGCAGAAGCAGTACATCAACGCTATACAAATGGTAAGCTTTATTTGAATTCCTTTCTCTTCATCTGCAGACATACGTGCAATGCTGAACGTGTCTTGTCGTGAATTCTTTGTGGGGGAACGGGTCATGCTTGAGTGAGTGACGTTTGTGCTATAGAAAAGCGTTACTCAAGCATAGATCGATGACTGGGCAAGTTTTCATAATACGAGCCTAAGATTTGCACGGATGTCTCGCAAAAGAGTGTATTGTGCATTATCCCCCTGCCTAAGCAGGCCCTAACCAGCCCAGCTCCTTGAAGTATCGGAGCAGGACTTTTGTTGACTGACAGCTTCGTTTCAGCTTTTCTGTGGGTGTGGATGGAGTTGATGCCTCGATGAGACATGCAGCCCCGTTTTCGGTCTGGCATCCTCAGTGTAAATGCTGAATGTGTCTATTTTAATGGACACGTATGTGCGTTAAACCACCGCCCCAACTTTTCCCGCTTTTTTGACTGGGTGGTAATATTTTCATGATTCTTTTTTTATTTGAAATCTGGTGCTTCCTGTGTGGTCCCATTTTAACTTGGTTCAGCTTTGACAATGGGATCCATGAATATACTATTTAACTGAAGTCGGTTTGTAGTATTCTAAAACAAAATCAATTATACTTATATCGAATCCATTTTGAATGGAGCACAAACGCAAACAAACCGCCCATACTTAACCTAAAATTCACTTTGTTGGTGCGTCCTTTTTTTATACGTAATTTACATTACTTGTCGATTTTAGATCCTCCCTTCAATGAAAATTGCTTACAATTATATCTAAAACTCGACGCCAAGCAAGTGAGATTTTGTTATTTGTGTCGTACTTTGTTTACTAACATGCTTCATTCAAAATGGATAAACCATAGGTACTACTACTACCGAGATACTGTACCCTATCACCTAACATAACTACCCTATGATGAAATTGTGTGTTAAAATAAGTTAATATTAATTAATTTTAAACATAAGTAAGTACTTTGTAACATTTATCTAAAATAAACTATTTTGTTATTATTTTTATTACTCTCCTTCCAGTACGAGAACTGCATCCGCAAATTCCGTCAGCACTACGACGTAGAATGGCTGACATGGGTGGGGCGTGCGCATACGCTCGGCGGGCGCGCCACCGCCGCTCGCGCCGCGTTGCTGCGCGCCCGTCGAGTGGCACCTCACGACCCAGCGCTGGCCTACAACACTGCGCTGACACTGCGGCGACGGGCAGCCCTAGTGTTGAAGGATGAACGGTCGGACTTACCGCTTGTGTTGCGGGCGGTGCATGAGCTCTCTGTCTCTCATAGGTAAGATTCCGTGATTCCGTCCAAGATTTACAAACTTGCATATGCAAGGAACTGTTTCATTTTTGGGTTCCGTACCCAAGGGTAACACGGGACCCTATTGCTAAGACTCCGCTGTCCGTCCGTCTATCTGTTTGACTGTGCGTCGGTCACCAGGCTGTATCTCATGAACCGTGATAGCTAGACAGTTAAAATATACATAGATGATGTATTTTTTAATACCATAAAACAAAATAAAATAAATAAATAAGAGGGCTCCCATTGAACAGACATGATTTTTGTGCTTTTTTTTAACCCTTCGTGCGCGAGGTCGACTCGCACTTGGCCGGTTTTTAGTATCATAACTAACTTGAAGTCGACTTTTAAGCACGACTTTTTGGTCGTTATTGAACTTTAGTGGTTGATATAAGGCTAGCCCGGGAAGAAATCAGAACATCAATCTCAACAGAGATGGCGGAACGAATTCGAAATGTATGATGATATTCCTGACCTGTCGAAACAGATTCGAATATAAAAACCATAAAAATCTAAATTTAGAATAGGATAGACATTTATTTAGCACACACTTAGGGACACACAACACAGAGGGAAAGTAAAATACAGAACAAATAAAACTAGTACTATGACTAAACTTTAAAATTAAACAGCTCTACGAGACAGTCTGAAGAGAAAAATTGGTCTTTCCCTAATGCGCGGCTAAATAGGTCCAGCTTCAGCTTAATGCCGCTACCGCCCAAGGACGGAAACAACGCTGGTTTTCAGTCAATTTACACTCAATTTCCCGTCCCCAGATATTTCCAACGCCTAAGCGCAGCTGGAGCCGAAGGGGTTTCTATGGGCAGCATCGGAGGTGCGCCGGCCGCAGCCGAAGCGAGGACATGTGCCGACCTGCTCTCGCAGGCGCAGTGGCACGTGGCCAGAGCGAGACGGCAACACGACGAGGAGCTCACACTCAGAGACAGGCAGAGGGAGCAACGAGACGCCTTCAAGAAACAACAGGTATACTTGAGTAGTCCACTTTCAAAGCCAGCTATGTTAAATTAGGCAATTAGTTGAGAAAACAGATTAAAATGTTTCGCCTCAAAATTAATGTATAAAAATGTATTATTTTGTGTATTACATCAATTTAGGATTATATCAAATTAATTTATATGGGATAATGAAATCTCTGTTTAGTAGTTATAATAAAATTTACATTTAAAACTTAAACATAGACAGTTTTGCAAAAGTTCCGGTTAACATAGAGGGTTTTGCAGTTGTTCCTAGTCAACAAAGGCAGTTTTGAAACAGTTTCATATGTAATTTTATTGATACTCTTAAGAAATTACAGTTTTAATCTTTTATTTACTACACTCTTATGTCTATTTCTTCATGCATTAAAGTTTCTTCATTATCAGTTTCTTCGACAGCAGTCTCATTTTGTTCTTCTTGCAAAACAAAATATAAGCTCATCGACAGAACGAAAATAAATGCTCTGCAAGTAAGTAGAAATATAAATAGAAATGATCTTTATTGCGGCACGTTTTAACAAATAAGTAGGTAACATAAGAATAATAATCTTACCGTTTCGACTTTTCAATTTGTCTCTTCCATGTGGATTTATCAGCTATCTTTTTACGTCCTCTTCTGCTAGGTGCAAAAACAACTTCTTTTTCTTGACATTCCATTATAATTTTAACAGAAAAAAACTTAGGTTTTAATAGCTTGCAGTACATAAACAAAGAAGCGTGCGTGCAGCTCGACAGTATTATGCGCACTGGCCCAAGATGGCGGCTTTTGCACGAGTCACTATGTAACATAGAGTTGTTTGTTAGTTGACGGTAACTTAGCGACTTTTGAAAGTGGACTTCCGATCACCATAGCGGCTTTTGCAAGAGTATTGACTTTTCTATCCCATTTTATTCCTAACATAACGAGTTTTGACAGAGTATGATAAATACAGACGTTAATATTTTAAAAGGTTAACCGAGTACCACCATTACAAAAAAAATGATTTTTTTTAACATAGCGTGGTTTGCAAGTGGACTACTCACTTCAATGTGATGGTTGTAGGGCCTCGGATGGCACGTTAAGCCGTTGGTCTTGCGCGTGGTCAAAATTCGGCTATTATTTTCTTCACAAAGGTGTTTAAATAGACTTAAGATTAAGGATCTCACCAGGTAAGTATTTTATAGTGGACTAGCAGCACCTCGCAGTTTCACTCGCGTAGTTCCCGTTCCCGTGGGAATTCCGGGATAAAATATAGTCTATGTCACCCCCTGAAAAGTATGCTTTATAATGATGTTTTTTTTTTAAATCGATACTGAAATTTCGGAGCCTAATCAATACAAACAAACACACAAATCTTTCCTATTTATAATATTGGTATATATTATATATATAATATAGATAAGCACTCATACTCAGGGTAATTTCTAAGAAATCCATTTCGCTAGAGTCCGAATGAATAGGGTATAATATTATATATAATATTATGCATGTGACTTCAATAAAGCTAATATTTTTTTATGGATATAAAATTTTGCGGTTGAGATTTAAAAAAACCATTTTCAAAGATCAAATTTCACCATAAAATACCATATATACCATATATTTCAATAGAGATAATATCTCTATTGAAATATAAATATATCTGTATATTTATTTTTGTATTTTCTATTGGCAACCGAACGCAACTCTATTGGCACCCGAACCGTGACGTCATACTTGAATTTTTTTGTATGGGCATGCAGTTTTGATTTTGATTTGACATAGGGGATCCGACGAACCGTGATGTTACAAAATGCATGGCAGCGTTTTTATCACCCGACACTGAGTGTAGTTTTACTTTTTGTTTTTTACCTCAATAAATGTTTTTGGTTGTTTTATTTTTTTTCGTTTAAAAAATCCATGCATAAGTATACCATATTCTCAAGGTTTTTCGTTACTTGACCTCGCGGCGTAATTCGTTAGGCGTACTGTGGAACGGATGCGGGTTCAAGACTCATCAAAGTCGATTTTTTCCGGATATTATTTGATTTATTATAACAAGTGTTTAACATTCTATTATATTACAGGAAGAAGAACGTCGCAAGCAACAGGAGCTCGCAGCTAAAAGCACAGTGGAAGCGCTCCAGAAGAGACAGGAATACAAAGAGAAGACAAAGAACGCGCTTATGTTCGCAGATATGCCCCAAGAGGGGAAATCTAAGGGCAAGGGGCGGAGGAGGGACGAATACGTGTCCGACTCTCCGTCGGGCAGCGATAGGCCTAGAGAGGAAGGGTGAGTCATCTTATTGCATTTTTAACCGACTTCAAAAAAAGGAGGAGGTTCTCAATTCGACTGTATTTTAATTTGATTTTTTTAGTTTGTTGTTTTATGCTTGTTACCTCTTTTGACTGGGTGGTCCGATTTTCATGATTCTTTTTTTAAATGAAAGCTGGTGCTTCCCCTGTGGTCCAATTTGGTTCAGTTCTGACAATGGGATCCATGAAAATCCATGAAAAAAACTATAAAATATGAAGTCGGTTAATCGTTTTTAAAACAAAATTACTTTTAAGCCTCAGATCCACTAATTTTATTTTTTTAGAGAATAACAGCACTACACGGTTTTTTATAAAGCCCTAAAGCGATGTTATATGTGTATAACGTATCCATTGAGCATGTATAATGTTAGTAAACAAACCACGATACAAATAACAAAAACTTGCTTGGCGTCGAGTTTAATATTGTAAGCAATATTTATTGAAGGAATGGGTATGGGATAAAAAGTAGCCTATGTTTGATTCCACGATTAGAATTACCTGTATGCAAAATTTTAGCACGATCCGGTCAGTAGTTTTGGGATGAAGAGGTCAAACATCCATCCATCCATCCATACACATCCATACATACAAACTTTCGCATTTATAATATTGGTTTGATTACAGTGCACCTCGAGAGAAGAAGAAAGATCGCAAGAAGCGCGAGGGCGACGGCCGTAAAGGCAAAGGCAAGAAACGCCGCGAGCGGGGCTCCGGCAGCGACAGCGATCCGCCTAGGAAACGAGGCAGGAAGAAGGTAAAAAAAAAAAAAGACGTGTGGCACTCGGGGACTGCCGCGGTAAAGCTATTGCATAGCATTTTGTATCAACTTATGCAATTATAATTTTATTTATTTATTTTATTCATGCAGTATTGCTTTTTCTCATATACTTTCTCATAAACAGCTGCTTATGTATTCGTCCGATTTCGGAGCAGCTCGTCTCGATTCGTGCGAGTTTCGTAGAGTCGTACAATACGTCTAATCGCACGCACACAACGCCGTGTCGAAGACTGCTGAACTGAAACGACGTTAGACGATGCACGGCCTTCAAGCCACACCTCCTTGCCCGGCGGAGTGGGGAGCGTGAGGTTTTTTCGTTACGGAATTTCTGGATTCGGTCCCCGCGCTCAAGGCCCGCGATAGAAGCTATGCAATAGCTTAAAAAAAAAGGAAGAATGTACATACCTTGAACAGTAAGGTCTGGAGCACCTGTCCCTCGGCGTCGGCCCGCCACAGGCGCAGGCCGGGTCGCGCGCAGTACGCCTGCGGCAACATTTTTTTTATTTACTAGGTTGTTGTCATAATTGTAACACCAGACGTAAAATTTTAGGATGCATACGCTTTTAGGGTTTCGTACCCAAAGGGTAAAACTGGACCGTATTACTAAAACTCTCAAATTCAGATTCAAAATGTTAGTGACACCATGTTGTGTTAGACAAGACTTATGGTTTATCCATTTTGAATGAAGCATGTTAGTAAACAAAGTACGACACAAATAACAAAATCTCACTTGCTTGGCGTCGAGTTTCAGATATAATTGTAAGCTATTTTTATTGAAGGGAGAATCTTAAATCGACAAGTTATGAAAAATAACGTATAAAAGGACGCGCCAACAAAGTTAATTTTAGGTTAAGTATGGGCGGTTTGTTTACGTTTATGCTCCATTCAAAATAGATACGATATAGATCCCAATATCTCGGTACACATGTCAGCCTATAACCACTTGCATTGTACGAATCGTATCATACGTCATTTGTTGTAATCGGACTAGTAGTTTCAGAGCTACGTGGGAACATAAAATCAGCTACATACATACATCCAGGCTGGGCACACGGGTTGGGGATCGCAATTCGGTGGTAAAATAGTTCTGGGGGGGGGCGCTGCTGCAAGCCCCCCGTGAAAATCCCCTAGTCGCCTCTTACGACACCCACAGGAAGAGTTAGAGTGGTGCATATTCTAAGCCAGAACCACACAGCTGCAATGACATGCATACATACAAACAAACAATGTCATAAGCCTTCTCTGTTGGTAGTCAGGTATAAAAAGTATCGCAATATCTTTTCCAGGGCGAGAAAGGTATCGGCCGCCGCGAGAAAGCCAAAGCGAAAGCACAAGAAGAGAAACTCAGCGCCAAACAGCGTGCTAAGATCGTCTCCAAAGAGACTATATCGACGTCTGAATCGGACTCCGAGCCGTCCAGGAAGTCCCGCAGTCGGAGTCGCAGCGGCAGTCGCTCGCCGCCCGCTAACAAAGGACGTAAACGGATCGTGTCCGCTTCTGATAGCGACAGGTGACTATACGAACAATATTTACCCTTAAAAACTATTATAGTTTGACGTATTCATTACGGATGTAAGCGGAAACACGCGCTCGTACGTAATATATTGAACGCTGGTTCTTCCAACACTAACCCCATTATTTATAATTTAGCACACTGCTAAATCTCGCTTTGTCTTCTTCTATTGACATAAGTCAGACTGAGAAATAACGCTACTTAGCAGCTGTTTTATGTTAGCAGACCATTATGAATAATAACTAATTTAGGTTTGTAGCTAACCCGCTTACATCCAGTACTTAATCACACTAATATTATAAAGGCGAAAGTTTGGATGGATGTATGGATGGATGTTTGTTACTTCTTCACGCCAAAACTACTGAACGGATCAGGCTATAATTTTGCATACAGGTAATTCTAATCCTGGAATAAAACATAGGCTACTTTTTATCTCATAAATCTGTTCCCGTGGGATGAAAATCGCCTTTTAAATTTTCCATAGGAACAATGCGTGCGAAGCCGCGGGGCGCAGCTAGTATAATAATATAGTAATTAATATTTAGGTTTGTATTGTAAGACATCAACATCGGCTTATATTAGTCCACTGCTGGACATGGGCCTGCCCTAATAAGCGCCATAGCGCCCTGTCTTCGTCTTGCCGCCAGCATGACGAATCCAGTTATAGCTAAGTTTACGTTTTGAAGCTCTGGTAAAAGGTCCACAGGTTCCTGTATGAATATGAAGCTACGTGGTCTTGTTCCCGGATTTACTCTGTGTTTATTCCATTCCGATGAAGGTAGCTTTACTTATACTTAGATGGCCTCTGTGGCACGGTGGGCGAAGGTTCGCCTTCGACGCAGAAGGTTGCGGGTTCGATTCCCGCCTCCGGACAAATTTGTGTATAATCTGCAGATATTTGTTCAAGCGTTCTGGACGTTTTCTATGTATATCTAATAAAAAAAAACAATCTATGTAGTGTATTGTATTAATTATATCATTTATCTACAACCCATAACACAAGCTCTGCTTAGCTTGGGGCTAGATAATGCTGTGTGAATTGTCCAACATTATTTATTTATTATACTACTCCTGAGCATTATTATCCCTTCCATTCGGACTGGTTTCAGTGCGAATCCGACGCAAATAGTCCATTTGTATCCTGTGCGTGACAAATTAACCATCCGTTCAAACTTTCGGACTTTCAACCAAGGTGCCTACGTTTTTAATGTAATTGTTTTACTCTTTTCTAGATCAAGATCTCGTTCAAAGAGCAGATCGAAATCCCGCAGTCGATCTCGCTCTGGCTCGGCCAAGAGTCGCCGCTCGCGTTCCAAGGGACGATCCAGGTAACATTTCTTTCTAACCAACATTTTGAATATCAAACAGGATTGAAAACAAAAACTTCGCAAAAAGACCTGTTTCGCACATAATTTGGTCGAGATTTCGGAAGCTGCGGTCAATTAAAATGACTCATGTATTGGATTGGCAGGTACTGGTTTTCAGGTTTTCTAGTGATTTTTGTTTTTGAAAATAAATGAATAAAATAAAATAAAATATGCTATATAATTCGAGTGTATCGTGAGCCTAGTTTGACAACCAAACCCGTTAAGTTCACCCCATGCAGTTAAATTGATCTTTTTTTTTTCAAAGGGATTTTTCCGGGAATCGTCGGACCTATGCCCCCGCTGCACCACAGAGGTCGTCAAATTACATAATTTTTTTATTTTCACAGATCGAAGAGTGGTTCGAGATCGAAATCCCGCTCGAAAAGCCGATCCCGGTCGAAGTCCCGATCAAAAAGCCGATCTCGATCAAAGTCCCGTTCCAAGAGCAGGTCTCGGTCAAAGTCTCGCTCCAAGAGCAGGTCTCGTTCCAAGAGCGTGTCGAGGTCAAGATCCAGGTAAGACTTAGTTTATAATTTGTCATTAAAATATAACTTCCAATTTAATACTATAGGCTTAACAAGGAGATTGTTGTCTATGGCAGAATATAAAAAATATTACGTCACTTTGTCACCGATATCGTAAAATGTTTGAAATTCATTCCTTCCACTTCAATAATTTACGCAATGTATGACGATGCGATGTCATATCTCTATTCTACCCTAGACAACAATCCGTGCTAGGCCGGCTGGACTGATATAATTCACATCAATGTTATTTCTTTAAATTTTCATGATTTTCTTTATCTGCATACATGGTAAAACGTCGTCTAGCCTATATGCTAATTATCCTAGTCTAGAGCTATTTATGTAAAATTTCAGTCTATTCCGTTTAGTAGGTTTGACGTTGTCTTAAACTGTCTAAAACTTTGAAAATTTATTTAACTTTCAACCCTTAAATATTACTTAAAATAAACACTTATTATTCGCAGGTCCAAAAGCAAGTCCCGCTCCAAATCCCGCTCTCGCTCCAAAAGCGGGTCTCGCTCCCGCTCTCGCTCTAAAAGCCGATCTCGGTCTCGCTCTAAGAGCGGGTCCCGCAGTCGATCCGGGTCCCCTAACTCAAGACCGGACACTCCTGTCTCGAGAAAATCTGTGTCGGCTAGTGAGGATGAAGCTTAATTTGTGTAAATATATTAGTTTATTTTAAAATGTATTTGGCTCTCAGGAAATATCTGTACAGAGGGGCTATTATAATTCTCAAAAATACGTAGCCGATAATTGGTACTTTAGTTCGGTGTTTTAAGGTTTTCACCAATTGGCCAAAACGAAATTGCGTGATGGAGAATTAAAATAGGCCCTCAGGGCCCGAAGTTTCTGATTAGTTTTCGTAGAAACGCTAATCATATGCAACCTACGGGTTAGGTTCGTAAGGACTAGATTCCATAACGACTAAGTATAAAAGCAAAACGACTCAGTTTTATAAGATCTTGCTGGCGAAATGTCTAATTATGTCGTATTAATAGTTAAAATACCTTAAGATTATAACGTTTTCTTTGTATAACGCCCAAAAATCAAAACGTCCCAGTAGCAAAACGGCAACGTTATATCAGATCGTACTGATAAATGACCAGGACTTTCTATAATTTGGGCGTAAACTCTATTAGCCATTTTGCAAGTTCAGCGATATGCCTTAGTTGGCGAACGTACAACTAAGACATTCTACTCACTAGACCCAATCTGCAAAAAAAGGCATTGTGCTTACTAAGGTAATATGGAGTTACGTTTTGTTTACATAGTCTTTACGCAATCGGCTTAGGTCCGTAAGGACTAGCCTTACGGACCTAACCCGATGTTTGCATAAGATTAACGTTTCCATACCACAGTTGGCATCACCTACAGAGTCACCATTACTAAAATAATTAATTATTTCGTGACTGTTGAGTAATTGTACCATGTAGTAAAATCTGCTCATCAATAATTTATTCTCTGCCTGAAAGGTATCACATGTCATTAGATTATTCGTAGCTAGGTTTTTAGGATAAAAGTTTCTCTTTGACATGATACAAAATAATACCGTTTATAATGTGCGTATGGACTGATAGCTGAATTTTGAAATCCTTGCAAATCGACTTGGAAAATCACAGATTTCGTTAAAATATTGTGAAACATGAAGCGAAGGGCCATAATTTCGTTAAGCTTAAATCAAAGCCGGTATAACCCCTAGAGTAGAGTTCTCAGCCCACACGCTTCAATAATAGGCAAAGCGTATATCTCAGTAATGACTACGTGTATGTTTTTAATTTTTATTTTAGGATTCTGTTAAGAATGTTCTAGGCTATTCAGAAGTTTCAAACACGCTAGAAAACGCTGTTACATAGTTATAGCTCAACTAGGGCTCTCATAATGTTCAATACATACCTTTTAATATATCTACAGATTATTTGACTTTCGTTACTTTTAGTTTAGCGCCTAAGTTTAACATAATGATGGACCTTCGCTCCATGTTTTACAATATTTTAACATAATCTTTAATTTTTTTCAAGTCGATTTGCATGGATTTCAAAATTGATCTCGTCCATACGCACATTTATAAACAGACAAATTTTAAATCCATTAACGTGTAACTGTTGCCTTAAAAAATTCGAAATCGCCAATGTTATGTGTTGTGTTATATTAATATTAGACTGCTCCATAAATAAATGACTGGAATAAGAAAACTTGTTTTATTATTACTTACCTAAAATTAAAAGATTGTTTGTTTAAAATCTTGTATATTAGACAAGGTAGGTATGTAAAATTTAAAAATATTATATTTACGAATAAGCATGACCTTCCTTGTTAAATAATATTAAGGATGTTTGAACAGGATGAGTATACAACGGCACAAACCGGAAATAGGAAGAAGGCCTGTTGGTATATTTGTTAACCTCGACTTCGTGTAAAAATAGTCTCCTACCACTCAAACAAACTCGAAACAAATTCTCAAATAAAATAGCATCCTGTGAAACAAATCTTTTTATTAATAATTTCCATGTAAAACAATCCCAGAGCTTTTGCCTAACAGTGGTATGACTAAAGCCATAAATAATGCCCATCACATATTTTTTGGTTATATTTGGTTCCAATTTTCAAATATTCCAATTATGGTTGATGTGTGAAACTATAAAGATTACACCATAACAAAAAAAGGGCATTTAATTTTCTATCGATAATAATATGTAGTCAAGAAGTCCGGGAATGATCCCTAACTCCATCGAACCACGGAAATTATAATTACCCATGAACCCTGTAATGGCTCGACCCACCGGGACCACGGGTAACGAGTGTTAAGTTCAGCATGGGTCATCATAACACTGAAACGGCGACAATTTTTAATATCCATGGCAACAAGATAAACACAGCTTAAGTCTTAAAGTTTGGTTCAAGGAAGAGCATGTTTATACGCCTTGAGGGAATGGTGGTTAAAACATTTTGGCTAGTACAAATTATTCTTTATTTTCTATATTTTAAGCTTAATATGATTTGCAACAATTAAATAGACTGTGATACAAGATGTTTTTTTCAGAAGCTACAGAGTCAAACTACAGATTTTGACTTGTTACAACACGTAAGCAAACACGGTCCTGGGAAGACATTTTCATCAGATATCTAGTTGATATTTTAATATTGAGATATTTATCCGAATAAAATCATCCTGTACACTTTTAATATTAAACATAATTCAAACACAACCGTATCGTATAATATTTAGTTCTATGAAACATACAATTCCAATTCGAGGTTATTTAGATTAGCTAATGGACTAGGTTTTAACTAATTACCTCCGTAGTTATAAACGCTACATATACTTAGAATGCCTTACTGGTAAAATTCGCGAAGATTCTTCTTCTTCTTATAATGGCGTCTACGTCTGGGTTGACATAATTTCGCCAATGTCCGTAATATTAGAGAAAAATAAAAGCAACGTTGTTCGGTAATAAAGATAGATAAAGGAAGTGAATTCTTCGTTATAATGTTAATCAGAAAGATATAAGAAAATTACAAAATTATGGGCAACGTTGTACGGTAAGGTTTGATCCGAAGATCCATCTTTCATACCCAAACTTGACCTAGATGCACAATTGATCAATCATAATGAAATCTAAGCGGTCAGTCGTTCGTGCTGTGACAGCGGTTGTCGGTTCTTCGTGAGATATTACCGGCCCACTGTCACTTCAGCTTGCTAATTCTTTGACTTATGTCGATTACTTTGGTTCTCTGTCGTATTCGACGCATTTCGGATTCCATCCTTCAAAGAGACTCCGAGCATAGCTCGCTAAGTGACTATAGATTTTTAGCGACTCGCTTGGATCACATTCGATCAGTTATTATCGGGTATCACTAGAGAGACCGTCATTTTCAATCCTAATCATTTTACGGGACATTTATTACCCGCATTCAGAATGGGGTTGAGAATGACGCCATCTGTCTTGCTGTCCTGCTCAATCGAATCCATCTAAGCGAGACAAGACGACAGATGACGTCATTCTCAATACTATTTATAATGCAACGTTGATCAAACATTGGTTGTACCAGTAGTAGGTATTAGATTTAATAACTTTATTTCTTTAGGCTTAAAAAATAAGAACTTATCTAATGCTTATTGCACAGTACGAGTATATAAATATCTAATTTATTGAGGCGAGGAATACAACCAAAAGTAAGTAACAGTATTTGCTATAATATAATAAATAATTTTATCGGGTATTTATCGCGTACCTTCTGCTATTATTTCCCATTCATAACAAAGTTTCAAGAAAGTTTTGCTATAATTGTTAGCGCTTATAACTAGGTAGGTATTTCTAATGTTAAATATGCATAATATATTCTTATTCATTAATAATTGAGCGTTATACGTAACATAGCTAAAATTTTCAAGAAAACAACGTTAAGAGTGGTAAGTAGAATCTTTTAAAACATTAACTAGAAATATTCATACATGGAAGGCAAATCTGTTACGAAAACAAAATCACAGCTTAATTAAGTTACATAACTTATTAATATAATTAACTACTCTATATAAATCCAATACATTTTAATATTAAGTTCTCTCATAGAAACTACGTTAAAATTCCTTACAAATGCATTTTTATTTATATTCGCAATAAAAATCGGTAAAAATTCGAGTACGTGGCAGTTTTCGTTATGTATGGTCAACTTTATTGGTATTATTTAATAACCGATGTTTTAAATATTTTTTCTATTTAAATATTAACTTTTTATTTATTTTAATGTGCGCTAAAATGGGTAATATTTAGTTAATTCTAACGACTAGATTAAGGTCTAATAAAAGTGATCCTAAACTACTAAAAATTGGTGATATTGAATACAAAGGATATATACCATTATTATATTTTGAGCTTGGATTACACTGAATAAATTTTAAAAAGGTTAGGGTATAACAAGATAGCAAAAAATCAGAAATATTGCTCAAAAATGTAGGTTTATCATAAAAGGGGTTCGCGAAATAGTAGAATACAAAAAGGTGGAGTAGACTCAATAGTCCGGTTGCCTCATCACATCAGCCGATCGACGTCCACTGCTGGACATAGGTCTCCCCTAAACATCTCCACAATGACCTTAACTCATCGGTCCGGTTGGTACAGTTGCCTACTTCATTGTAACCGAACTATAGGGCCTACACCAAAAAGGCGGAATTCAAAATCTTCGACTATAATAAAAGTTTAATTTTTAAAAGATAAATGGTGCTTTTATAATTCCAATGCTCAGTCTCAAATATCCTAATTTTAGGCTCTTTAATGGGAAGGAAACTAACCGAATTATAGTTATCGCGCTTCATACACCATAAAATTTCATACAAATAACATCATTGCTAGCCGACTATGCGAACCCAACGCGAAAATAATCACACATCAATATCCATACAACAATTAACTAGAGATTCGATTTGAGATCTTTATTTTAACATCAACCTTTCTTCATACAAATACCTAACCTTAATTTGAGACATCTTTATGCTAATCTCTGCTTAAGAATAGGCCCTACAAAGTCACCCCCACTTAGGCCCGTATTATGAAAGCTTGCTCAGTTATAGAGCTATGCTTGAGTGACATTTATGCCATAGAAAAGCGTTGCTCAAGCTTAGATCGATGACTGAGCAAGCTTTCATAATACGGGCCTAAGGGACAATAAGCCTGACGACTTAAAACGTGACGTCACTAACCCCCGCTCCCAAACTTAGACGCGCTTTATTTTTGTAATTTTTTGATTGCTGACAACAGAAGAAATACGTGTCTAAATTCTTCTGACAATCTGAGACTAATCAGAATTGTTATTCGTCAGGCCTATTCACATGTATAACACAACCACGCAACGACACCATGTGGTCAGCTGCTAATTTGTATAAATAAATAAATAATGCTGGACAATTCACACAGCATTATCTAGCCCCAAGCTAAGCAGAGCTTCTGTTATGGGTGGGTACTAGATAACTGATATACATAATACAATACCTTACATACAGATATTTTTACATATCTGTATGTAATGTATATAACATACAGATATTTTAAATTAATGCATATTTTTTATTATACAATATACATAGACATCCAGAACGCCCTGAACAAATATCTGCATTTCGTACAAATATTTGTCCCGAGGCGGGAATCGAACCCGCAACTTCCTGCGTCGCAGGCGGACCTTCGCCCGCTGAGTCATAGAAGTCGTATGAAATTGAATATTTTATTTCACACGGACCACATTTTACACGCAACCACCAGCCTCCGAGACATCGCAACCATTTCGACATTTTGTAGTTACCACAACGCAACTACAAAAAGCTGCAGCGACACTCACGTTCCACTGCGCTGCGATGCGGGTTGAGTTACCTGTGAATTGCCTCTCATAGATAACGAATCCTGGTTCCCATCTCTGGTATTTACAGCCAGTACAGTATATACGCAATCGACAGATCTATTTTAATATTTCTTGATCCAATCCAATGATGAAGAGATTGAAATCGGAAATGGCCTTATAAGAATCTCACTAGTGTCCTTCTAGGCTAGCATGCTCGCCGCGATAAGATTTTGTCCTGTGTAGTCCCAAAAGAGTGAGACAAAACAGATCACAAATTTTGTGGCGACTCGCATGCAAGCTTTAAGGCGCATACCCGAGCCAATCTGACAACGATACCTATTTTATCATATTTTTACGTTTAACATACGAATTTTTAGAAATCCTACGTTCAGTTTGTGGTATCTATTATAAGCTATTTTTTAATACCTCTCTAATAATTTTATCTCATAAAGTTTAGGAGGAGATGCGAAAATAGAGTTTGGTGGCCAAAAAGCGCAACTTCGTATCTCTGCCTAAGCTTTACAAAATGAAACTATTACAGAGACATTAATAAATAGCTTATAATAGATACCACAAACTGAACGTAGGATTTTTAAAAATTCCTGCGTTTAACGTAATATTAAGATAAAATAGTTGGGGGCGCCACTTTCGCTGGTGTATGGGCCGACAGTGACAGTAGCATTTTATAATCGTAAAAAACAAAACACAAATCTGAGAGGATTTGTGTGTTATTATGACTATCTACCTACATACTGCTTAACACTTCTCTTAAAACGATTCAAGGGCAATATCCAAATGCTTATAACGTCTCATCTTCACTAGCAAGTATCTTTCGACCCATTAGTAATCCCCATACTGAAAGTAACAACGTTGCCATTCGATAATACGCTCTGTGGCCCGCCGAGGAAGGACGTGAATGTCGTGTCTCGACTCATCGGGGGCTCTAGTCCGTCGATCGGTATGCAGTCGAGAGTTGGCACTGTGTATTCCCTAGAACAAAAAGGCAGATTTAAAAGTTGATTTTGAGGCATTTGACTAGCACAAGCGTTTAATCACACTAATATTATAAATGCGAAAGTTAGTATGGATGAATAGATGGATAGATGTTTTTTGTATTATATACTTTAGTCTTTACTTTAGCTACTGTGGGTTGGTTGTAATAAAAGAGTTATTATATTGAACTGAATCTATTCAATACACAAGACACACGTACATGAAAATACAATGATTATCTTTAATCCTTATTTAGGATATGACTACTCAAATGGGGCTCTCTGAAGTGACTTTAATATAATCTATAACCCATAACTAGGGTAGGTCTTCTCTGGGAGAGCTTGGTGGAATGACTGGCGAGACACGGCTTAACTACTGAAAAAGCTGAATTAGCGAATCACGTTTGCGCCGCGTACTACAAGCTAAACTGTGTCACTACATGTTTGTTACCTGAACGAATCGGACTGAAATATGGCATATAGGTATTTCTAATCTTAAAATCAAACATATGAATCATTAATGAAATCAGTTCCCGTGGGATAGAATCACATTAAAACGTTTCCATAGGAACAGCGTTGCTAGTTAAGTATATCACTAGTGATCATAACACAAGCGCTGCTTAGCTTGGGGCCAGATAATGCTGTGTGAATTATCCAGCATTATTTATGTATTATTTTATTTGTTTAGTTAGTGGTAGATAATTATGTCCAACATTATTCAAATAAATGCAATTGCATATTTAGCCCCTTTTAGATGCATGTTTTCGCAAAAAAATAAAAAATATGCATATGTATATTTACACTCGATCTCGCTATGTTCAGACTTTTCTCATAATGCGAAGGGAATTCGTCAAAAGGGAAAATTCGTCTTATGAACTCTTCGCTGCCAGAGTCATTCCCGAGTAAACTCAAAGAAAAGTTACAAAAATATTGAACAAAAACCCAGGGTTTGAACCCTTGTGCTTCAACGGGGTGGGTGAAAATTCACCCGGCACAATAAGTCCAAACATTGCACCCAAATTTTAATTCGGCCCAGCCACCTCAGTAGACGTAGAACGGTCCTTTTTCGCTTACAAAAATTTATTAAGCGATCATAGACACAATTTATCTACAGAACATTTGCAACAGTAGGTACAGCTTTTTAATTAAAAAAACCTTGAAAAATTCCTATGACTTTTTATTTTATTTCTGTTATATTGTATGCATATTTTGGCCCTTTTTATGGATTTCGTGCATATTTTACCAGTTTTACTTGCCTATTTGCATGCATATTTTGGGCTTTTTATGTTGCAAATAATCCGGTCTCTATACCGTGTCCATTTTGAATGAGGCATAAACGTATACAAACCGCCCATACTTAACCTAAAATTCACTTTGTTGGCGCGTCCTTTTATACGTAATTTACATTACTTGTCGATTTTAGATCCTCCCTTCAATAAAAATTGCTTACAATTATATCTGAAACTCGACGCCAAGCAAGTGAGATTTTGTTATTTGTGTCGTATTTTGTATACTAACATGTTCCATTCAAAATGGATAAACCATAGTTATAATAACTCTAAGTATGACAGGAGGTATAGGGGTTACTAGAAAAGTCGGTAAGTATAGGTAGGTACTCACATGGACACATTATCTTGGGAATGCGCTGAGTCGTTGATCAACTGCGGCAGTGCCTCTATAGTCAGCGGCGGCGCAAGCGGCTTCGTGTCTCGCGCAGAGTACAGAAACACTCCCACCACTGCCAATAGGTATGACATGAAGTAGAGAGCGTGGAACTGAAAGAATGATTTACTTTGAATATCATTCAGATAGATAGTTGTGTGTGTTTTGCACCACCCAATCTCTTCCTGTGGGTGTCGTAAGAGGCGACTAAGGAATATCCACCGGAGGGCGGAACCTCAACCGCAACAGCCTGTATTGTTCCACCGCTGGACGCAGGCCTCCCCCTGATGAACGCCTTATTGGCGTTTATCTCATGGAGGGTAATGCCCATAACTATCTCGCTGGGTATGCGGGTTGGGATCTCAGTTTAGTGTTATAATTGTTCTGCAGGGGGCCCACCCCCTGGTGGATATCCCTTAATCGCCTCTTACGACACCCGCGAAAAAGAGTTGGGTGGGGTGGTGCTCTAAGCCAACACACAGCTAAGAACGCTATCTACCAAATCTGATTTAAAAAACAAACATAATAGCTTAAATTCCTTACCTTGAATTGAAATATGTACATCCCAGCAATAAGCGTATAATAATCTGACGACAAAAACGACAGATGTAGTAAGATCGAGCCAGCATCCCTCAGCATAAAACACTGCAGTATCTGGAACACCGTCTGCACAACACAGTAACTCCCCATTTGAACTATCGTCTCCAACTCGTACCAGTTGAATGTCACTAGTTCATTGAACTCCATGAAGAATGTTTGGGTGCATGATACCAGGCTGCCGATCAAGCCCAGGATTGAAAGGTAGTTGGAGCAGGTGTGGGTTTTGAGCATCATTTCTTGGAGGACGGTGACGACAGCGAATAGTAGGGATCCTGCTAGGCAGAGCATGTCGCCTACGAGTTGGTTTTTTCCTGAAACAAAAATATAAACAAATAAATTATGAGCGTGCCTTAAGCAATTTACTTCAAAATCGTTATTAATCTCAGAATCTGCGAAAGGCACCACCTTCATAATTTAGGGAAATGAAATAATAATCTTGAATTAGGACGTGTTTTAAAAACACGATTGGGGCAAGTTTTCTTATCAGTGATTTTTTTTGAAAAATAGGTGTTTTGCACACTTTTTGCTTTATCTCAGGAACAGCACACTTTATTTCTTCGGTTTTTGTTTTGCTATTTCTAGGATTCTTATAAACCTAGAAGTGATTCTTTAGTTATGTGTCTTTTCATTTTTCAATTGGTAGTTTCATTAACTTGTAATTAGGTAAAAACAGATTTGGCGCATAGACAATTCGGTGCACGTCTCTGCTCTGTATCTACTTCTCACTCGTGAGAAAACAGTATTTTATCATTCCGCTCGAAATCCATCTCGTAGCGACGTTATTATACACTCTTAAATGGCGACAGATGAAGAGCCTGTCCAGATGGAGCTTTAAACGCGCGATTCAATGGATATTTTACGCGCGAGTGAGGAAACGCTCGGCAGCACCTGGAGATGCATAGAGCTCTATGATGGTTTATCCATTTTGAATAACAAAATCTCACTTGCTTGGCGTCGAGTTTCAGATATAATTGTAAGCAATTTTTATTGAAGGTTGGATCTAAAATCGACAAGTAATGTAAATTACGTATAAAAGGACGCGCCAACAAAGTGAATTTTAGGTTAAGTATGGGCGGTTTGTTTACGTTTATGCTCCATTCAAAAAGGATACGTTAAAGTTATCTGGAGAACGCGGGCACTCGCGCGTAAACAAACGCGCGTTCGCCCCATCTGGACAGTCTCTCAGTCAACGACGTAGTCGGCCATAGTCGAAAAAATAAGTAGGTTAATCATAATCATACAGCTGGGACATTGTAAGGCTGGTCATCAAATTCTCAAAAAGCTGAACCTAAGTTTCGTTTGCACAGTTAACTCGAGCGATGAAGGGTTTTTGGCTGTGGGTAGATCCAAATGGTTATTATATATAAGTAACTAGTAAAGTATTATAAAATTTGTGTAATAAGTATCCAAATGCCTTGCGTATCGCACGGGTCTGATATGTGTTCGAATGCCGTTGTTGCGCTGCTGTGACGAAAGATCTGTTATCAAAAATCTTTGATTATTGAATTAAACGGCTGAATGTGCCTACCGACTTTGTGCACAGACGAAGGCGTTCCACCCTATTGGCAGTACTAAAAGCGCGAACCAACCTGCTGCACGAAGCACCTCTGACGCGCAGCATACGCCCGCTTAATCAGATTGCCGTGAGAATCGATCTATTTTACTGTTCCGTGAGCGAATTCCAAAAGACTTTGTTTTTTATTTTATGTTATAGCAAGTAATTTTTAGAATTATTTACTATTAATTATTGATATTGGGACATTTAAATTGTATTTAATTGTGTATTTAATGTAGTTTTTTGTTTTCTTTAGAATTCATTATTGACATTGTGACTTTTTATTGGGATTTTACTGTGTAATTAATATAGATTTAAGTATTATTAGGATAAGTTATTGACATTGAGACCCTTAAAGGATTTTTTATTGTGCAATTAATATTAATGTTGACATAAGTATTTAGGATTATTTTAATTATTATATAAGAATAGATTAAAACGGTATCCTATTGCATTGGGTGTGCCCGTAAGGATAGAGGTACATTTTTATAAATAAATAAAATAAAAGCGTTCATACCATCAGTAGGCGCGCCCTCCACATCCGCCCAAACCACGCAAACGACCGCCATCAGGCCCAGCGTGGCCCCGGCTACGTGCACCACCCCCAACCGTTGCCCGCGCCACGCGCCGCCCACGAGCGCGGCCCCGACTCCGCTACAAGCGAGCAGCTGTCAGCTAAGCACGGAGGTGAACCGTTGGGATAGAACCAGCAGCCAGCTCGCTTCTACGTCTAGGACGCACGCTATTATGAGCACCCACCATCGCCTGAAATAATATTTATTTATTGATAATGAACGAGCAGCCTTTGGCTGATGTGTCCATATCACGCAGTGCTGAATTTAGTTATTGCGTCACTTTTTTTAGTTTGTTTTTGTTGTCTCGTAACCAGTTGTCAAGTTTATTCTTGAAGGCGTTTATTGATGTGGCTGATATAATGTCTTCTGGTTATATGCCAAGATGTGTTACAGTAGTGAACACATAAGCTATATCCTCAACAGCCTGTATTGGTCCACTGCTGGATGCAGGCCTCCCCCCGATAAGCACCATGTTGGCGTTTATCTAAGGGGAGCTATATCACGTTTGGTATATTATGCCAACTAGCGACCCGCCCCGGCTTAGCATGGGTCCAATGCTGATGTATTAAACTCATACATATAAACGGGACTTTGTTTGACAGAAAATACATGAGTATGGTAATACATTTAACAAAGTGTATACCATACTCATGTGTTTTCTGTTTTCAAACATCAAAATAGTTCTTATAGAATAAATAATAACCATACTTAGTACGTAACAAAATATAGTTTTTTCATGAATTTTCATGGATCCCATTGTCAGAACTGAACAAAAATAAAATGGGACCACACAGGAAGCACCAGCTTTCATATAAAAAAAGAATCATGCAAATCGGACCACCCAGTCTAATTTCTGAGGTAACAAACATGTTTTTGACACGGTTTTTGAAGTAAAGATTCCTGAAAAATCAGTAAATCTTTTTTTATTTTTCAAAAAAAGATCTTTCTTCTTTGTTATACCTATAGCAAGCTTCAGCCTCGCACAGGTTTATCATAGTTAACAAAGCATTGTACAAACATTTTCAAGAAAAGCCTAGGTATTGTGAAGAGGAAATAAAAATAAATTTAATTTACAGGGTGAGTATAGGCAAAACATGTATTAAATTGGTTTCTGGACTTACTTTGAGAGTTCTTTCACACCATTACAAAGCAGGGTGGGAGTGAAAAGAACAAACAGTAAGATGTAGGGTACCACCAGCTGCCCAGTAGTGGGAAACTGCCAGGTCGCGCTCTGGAGTAGAGTCGTCAGTATACACTTTGTACTCAACAGCAAAGAAATAACTTGGCCCAGCAATATACTTCGCCATACTTTCCTGTAAAAGAAAATACAAGGAATGTTACTTATATATTTACCAGCAGTACCTAATGTGAGCTGTAAATAAAACAAACATGTTAGCAAAATAGAAAGATACTTGCCATCGCCCGAGCTCGGAAAAATACGCCTCTATTTTTTCACTGAAACTGTTGGTTTCCATTCTTTATTTTAGATTGTCTCAAGTACATTTATTCACACAAACTTTCCTCATACACCAGAATAGGATGATAAATCAAATAACTTCACAAAATAGCAATAACTTCCCATGGTGCCCGAAGTAAACTTTACTGAAAAGAAAACCTCTGAAAGAAAAGAAATGCAATGCAAAACAATAATTTGAACATGGATGAATTTGACGTTTCGCTTCAGGATTTCGTTCAAAAATTAAAAGTGGGGCATGAACGGAAGAGGGATGTCGAACATCCGTTGGAACTGTAAGATTTTCAACGAAATTTAGTGATGCCCATCAAATATAATCGCTCACTTGCTCGATTCTATTTCGTTCGTCTCGTCGTGCGTGAACGAGATTGATTTGATTTTCTGTGGCTGGCTGTGGCTGGCTGAGTTTGTTGAGGTTATAAAATTGTATTGTAAACAAACAAATAATAGATTTACGAAGCATTTTTACTTGAATTCTGGTTTTACCTTTAAAATGGGAGACGGTAAGGTTTTAGCACACATAAACGAATTGGTCCCCATCTTAAAATAAATTGGGATCTTTTGATAATTTTAGGTATTGCTTGCTTTTCCAGAAGATGTTATCCGCAGAAGGCTCCTGATCGACGGAGACGGAACTGGAGACGATAGAAGACTGAATGTTCTTCTAAAAACATTGATAAAATGGTGTAACAGCTCAGATGAAAAACCTGAAGAGAGGTTAGTATTGGCATAGATATTATAATACCCACTAGGTATTGCAGGCTCAGATGAATAAAAAAGCAAGATAAGTTTCGCCGGCCGACTCACCGATGGCGGCAAAACTAAGCCTAGCCGTGTACATACACAGTTACACGCACAGACATAAAACGAAACTAAGCCATACCTTGTCAGTCGAGCTATGCCGGCGCGCGGAGTGTCACGATATAATATTTCGTATTTTTTACAGAAATAATGTCAAATTGTGTTGTAAAATGGTGTAAAAACCAATCTTCAATACACATGAAGTAGGATGGAATCACATTTCATACTTAAGTAAACTGAAAAACATATATTTTTAGTAAATCAACTTTATAAATTATCATGACAACTTGGAACACAAAACCGCCACAAGTGCTGCCAACACTAAGCGTCACAAAAGTTCCCGTTTGTTGAGGAAGTTATTAATGTGACGTGAAACGTAATGTTATGTATTAATTTACTTAGGTACCTATTTTTTTTTACCCGACTACCAACGGAGCATGGATAAATAAGGTTGGCTTCGTTTGTATGTTTGTAAGTAGCCGATTTTATTTTCTCACGTAGCGCTGAAACTATAAGTCCGAATTCAATAAATGAGGAGTCTAATGATTCGTCTTGATGCCCCGGTAGTAATAGGATAATTAATAACATCAGACGAAATTGGGGTCTAACGAGATATCGTGGTCTAAGTGGGTCTAAAAGTTTAATGTTAGTAAATATGCTCGACTAAGGGATATCATTAAGGACATGCAGAGACAAGGACATTTTTAGGAAAATGTATATCTCAGGCTTAAGGAAAATGCCGACTTTTTTTAGATTTGTTCCGGGGGGGGGGGGGTGCAAATCTAAAAAAAGTCGGCATTTTCCTTGTCCACAGACTAATTTGGATAACAACATTTATGGCGTTGCGTTCATATAGAAAGGGATATTTTTTATTGCAAAAAAGGTATTACCTTATTACCTTGCCCCCAGCCCTCCTTCCCCTTTTGTAAGTGCTACTGAGGGTTTTCGATTGCAGGGACCTAGAGGCTTATTTTGCATCGAAATAAAAAAAAAAACACTTTCCTCTCACCCCCTTTTTCATAGCCTCCGTTGAGATCTCCCGAACGCAGTGACTTGAAAGATATTGCTATAGAGGAAAAATAATATTAAATTCAAAACAAAGGTTGCCTCCCTTACCGTCGTATACTCCTTTTATGTAAAAATACCAAAAATTGGCCTAAAAATTGTGAAACTGATGTGCGTAAATAATGTAATGAAAGCATAGTGATAGTTAGTGAAAAGCAATATAAATCAGTTGATAAAAAGATTTTAAAGCGATTTATTGGCAAAGACAACGTTTTCTCTAACTTGGAGACTGAGCACAGTTATGCTGGCCAAGAGCATAAAATAAGCGATGCATCATCGAAAAATATTTATGTACCTTATACGTTTCCACCATATTTCGAAATTGGAAACAATTTCCAGAACGGTGGACAGTAAATGACAGTTCTACAGAAAACTTACGCAATATAAAGGACATTAAAACCAATTTTTGATATTACTGTTGTTTTATTGTCCCCCTTTCTAGTCGGAATAAACATACCTACTTATATACTACCTCTAAGTGAGGTAAATATACAATTTGAAAAAATGACATCTTATCTACTATTTACTTATCCATTCATTCTGCTAATACAATAAAATATTAGGGGTAATTCGTTTTTACTACACGGCAACACTCATCAAACGCGCACATGTTTACGAAACCGGCATCAGTTTGTCGGCCGGCGTCACTCTGTCTTGTTTTTTTACTTCGTCTGAGATTGCAGGCACTGAGATTCTATCAACGAACTTGCGAATTTATTCCTTATATTTTATTTTCAGTAAAGCTTCCCACGACCGCATGCTGGCTCAGCTAGCCCAGTGTGAATTTGCTGTAACAAAATCTCAGCTTGGTTCAGAAATGATGTCAGCAGAACTTAAAAGCTACGAAGGACTCTCTAAAATTCTGGAATCAGGGATAGAAGTTGCTAAAGGGAATATAGAAAACAGTAAAGCAGATCTAGCGCAAGCTAAAACCGTCAGGAAGAATAGAACAGAATATGATGTCTTAGCTAAGGTGATTAGTGAGCAGCCCGATAGGAAAGAAACTATGGAACAACTGACTACCTTGAAAACAGAACTGTCAAGTTTAGAGTCCTCTAAACAGCAATTGGAGGGCCGACTAGGTCTTAGAAAGAAACAGTTCCATGTCCTTGTGACTTCTATACATCAATTGCAGGCTTTGCTGGACGAGACAGATGATGTGGAATGTTTATCTGATGATGTGGACATGAAAGAGATTGTTGAATCTAACATAAACTAAGTTTAATACCATACGTACAGCATAGAGTAAGCTACTAACAGTGCATGGAAAAAAGGTGAATACTTTTAAATAAGATAGTTGCTAAATAAATATTTAATTTTACAGTAACTCTACTTTTAATGTAAACAGGCAAAATTACCACAACATGTGGTAATTTTGCCTCAAGTCATGCTAGACAATTCATGCAGGGTATGGGATGAATTATGCTATTTGCACATAAATATAAACATGCCCCATCATGCGATTAATGTATTCAAAATTTCATGAACATTTTATATGTTGTGATTTATGGTATACTGTGTGGCGTCCGCATCCTGGATGAGGCTGGGACGTGCAGGGTTCCATTTTCTAAACATTTACATTTTAGGTATGTAACATGAACGGGGCTCGGACAACTCGTACACAGTTTGCACCTGCTATGGTCTAGCCTAGCATTAGGAATAAATTACGCTAGGCTGTGGTGGAACAGGGAAATCGCACGGTTTAGCATGAATTGTACACATGTGCGTGTGTGTAAGCACGGGGCGGAGAGACAAACCGGCGTCATCGCCACAGGCTCTGTGGGAAAACGAAGCCCCGAGCCGAGTCGTCGCCGGCGCCGGTTTTGAATGCGTGCTTCGTCCATCGTCTCGCACGGGGTACGGCTCGCGCCCGCTACGCTCTGCATAATATTTCATCCTCAGAAAGTTTTATTGGACGAGTTCTGTGGCGCGGTGGACAAAGGTACGCCCGCGACGCAGGCGGTTGCGGGTTCGATTCCCGCCTCGGACAAATTTTAGAAACATTTGTCGATCTGCAGATATTTGTTCAATTCAATTCAATTCGTTTATTTCAGACAACAATAAATTTAATACAGAAATATAATTTAAAGTGTCCATGTTCGAGACATAATAAAATTAAATACAAATAAAAAATTAATACTAAAAGCAAAATAATAATTAAAATTAAAATAAATAAAATCATCACATAAATCACGAGAGTCTTGCGCATTATCGCCGCGAACCCGTCTACTCGTGCATCAGCAAACATTCCTGATGCGCTGCAGAAGCGCGGCAGCCCCAACAGTACCCTAAACGAGTTATTGTATTAGATCCGCAGGGCATTCCAAGACTTTTTGGTGAGCAGTGTTCAGGGCGTTTTGAATGTTTTCTATGTATACCTAATTAAAAAAATATAATTATATCTATTTAGTGTACCCATAACACAAGCTCTGCTTAGCTTGGGGCTAGATAATGCTGTGTGGATTGTCCAGCATTATTATTATTATTATTTAAACATTTTCGAGCCATATATCTCAATACATCAGGATGTTATAAACACCTTCCCTACAGTGGCGTAGCTAGGTGGTCAAGGGCCCCGGTGCAGAGAATGAATCGGGCCCTCACCGAGGGCTTACTTATCCCTTTAGTAGGCTTCGTCGTCGATTAGAAATAAATGAGCATAAATAAAGAACGACGCACATGACAATCAGTGTTGCCAAGACCCTTGAGTCGTAATTTACGTTCGTTTCGTTTACTGAAATGCTACATTGTTGCTGTAAAAGTTGCATTATTGCTTTTTTGAATTTATGTGTTTTTGGGGTCAAACTCTGGTGACCATGTAAGCTAGCTAACCTAACATAACTTATTCTATTAGTTAGAACCAAAACTAGTGCTACAAGGGCATAGCCAGGATTCTGTAGGGAGGGGGCAGTTGAAGAAAAACAAAGAACATACCTAACTTCATCAACCACGGCGAGCGGAGCGAGCCGCTTATTTTTTGAGATTTTTCTGGATTTTGGGGAAAAGTATGTTTTTTTGGCAATTGTTTGCGGAGGTGGCCGAAATGATGTTAATGAGAGCCCAAGACCGACATGTATACCTAAAAATGGATTATGAACTACAACAAGATGTTATCGGCGAGCGAAGCGAGCCGCGAAAATTTTGTCCTTTCGTTAGATATTTTTCAGTATTTTGGCATACTGAATTTAGCGGTTCAGCTCTAGACGACTAGAACTACTAATATTCGATACGTATGGAACCCCAAAATACCTACTTGTTCAACCAAGTATTCTTAGAAAGGCTCTGCTAATAAAGGGCAAGAACGCCTCAATGCAAAAAGCAAAATACAAATGCGAAAAACAATAAAATCTTTCATTTATCTTCGATTATATTTTGACATCTTTCTTTATTAGGTAATAAATTGTTTGTTCCCAACATTGTTTCCGCTTTAAAGCACCGCTAAATTCCTTTTTTTAAACGACTTTTTGTCGAGCTGATTGATTGATTTGGCATTTGAAACTTAGGTGTAGGTTAGAAACCTACACGTAAGTTTGCAAATGCCAAATAAACCTGCCTACATTGCTAACTAGCAATAAATAAACATCTTTAAAAAAAAATATCTCAGGCTACAAAGGGCCCCCTGAGCTCCAGGGCCCCGGTGCACTGCACCGCTTTGCCCTATGATAGCTACGCCACTGCTTCCCTATCTACTGAGACCTACTCACTAGTGAACCTAATGTGTAGACATTATGTAACCTTTAGACAACCTTTGCATGCAGGCTTCACTAGGTTACTCCCTTCGGGCCTAAGGTACCGTTTACTATTAGCAAACACAGTTGTACTAACTTACCTCAGTGCTTTGGAGTAAATAATAAGGTAGGTAGGTACAGCAGGTAGCATTTTTAGTATAATATTTGCTTAAGCTGAACTAGGGCCAGTGGTAGTCGGTTTAGACCTGACTAGTTTTTAGATGTGGTTTCAAAAGCTCTGATCTTATATCAATACTAGACGGAAGCGTAAACAATTTACAGGTTAGCTCAACTGATCAATATCAATACCAGTCGGAAGCGGAAACAATTTACAGGTAGCTCAACTGATGACTGACTGATGAGGATGGTTTATTATTTATAATCATATCATCATCGAGATAGAATCTCTAACTCGATGTGTACATATAATACATCAGCATTGCACCAGCACGAAGCCTGGGCGGGTCGGTGTCACAAATAGAACCCAGAATGTAGTTTTGAACGGCATGTATCTTATAGTATTCTGGTAACTTCTGGCATTCCACAGGGGGAAATTTTAGGACCTCTGCTTTTTATTTTATTTATAAATAGGTAGGTACATGCTTTTGAGTAAGCGCTGGGAGAACGTAACCTATCTTCCCTTTTTTAATCAATGGTTGTGAAGATATAAAATAAATGACTGCATTCAACTAGGTACAAGAGGACTCTCGAACGGTTGTAGGATTAACAAACTTCGAATAAGCTAAATGCAATTCTAATCTATGTACATCGTGAACTGCATATTGATAAGATCATAAATAAACATTGATTTATTAAAAAGGGAAGATGAGGTACTGGTTTCTCGAAAGTGGCAACCTCAAATTGTGTAAAATTGTGTGCTCCCACCTCAGTCACCGTCTGACCGGCGGCACGGGCGGTCGTGATTCGCGTGAAATATTGTTGTCTCGGTCTCACTTCGGTCTTCGATACGTCTTTCCGCCTTTGTTCTTCTTTGTATTGCACAGGACTGGAAATATAACTGTGAGCGTACCTATGTGTTTACGTGTAGTTGTTGTGACACATGCCAATTTTTGAGTAAGCGCTGGGAGAACTTAACCTATCTTCCCTTTTTAAATAATCAATGCATAACACTGTGGTTTTTTTACCGACCCGAGTTCGTCTAGAATAAGCTTACTCCCTTGTATTGTGCTGTAAATGTATAACAAACATTTTGTAAACATGGATATTTTTGCTACAACTGCTGCCAAACTGAAAAGAGAAGTCAAAGGTTCTCTCTGAAACAGGCAATCTGCTCTAATTAAATTATTTAAGCTTGCATTTATAACACAATATAGTAAGTATTTAGATATATGTATACAGTGTGGGTAGTACCTAATATTAAGCAAGATTAAAATGTAGGTAGGTACTTATTACAGCACATAATTAAAATGTAAACTATTCTTTACAGTGCTTTACGAGATGGAACACATTAGGTACTTAGGTTTTTGATAATATACCTCTATATTTTTCACTCTAGTGCACGCACACTTGGGGTTACGTGAAAACTAGGGGGGAGGGAGGTCTTCCTATATATCTACTACGGATGGTCACCACGGGGGGAAAAGAGGAAAAAAATTAAAAATAGGTCACCACGTAGTATGGGCACGTTGCCTTACACCGTCATCGATCGGTACTAAAATCAAATCACCTAATAACTGTATCTTGCCTACAACGGTACCCACAAAACTCGCTATTAAAGCGCCATTAAAATTGTAATCCTCTTTAAAACAACCATCGGGCTAAAACCCGACCTTTTAATATTATAGGACCTTAAGCTTACATAAAATTGCGATAACACCGTATGTAGCTGGCAATGTAAAAACTGTATTCTGATATAGTAGCTAGATCCATTGTCCACTTTGCGCTTTCATTAAATTACATAGATAAGTTAGCTAGCCAATCAGCATGATAATAAAAAATAAATAATAGCGACACTTTACAAAATCGATCGCTATGGACTTAGCATAGCAACTATAGGCGATGGATGGATAGTAAACATTTACAATGTGGAAAACGGTAAACGGTGGTATATATAAATCATCATTATCAGCTTTGTATTTTTATTTCACTGTACACTTGTCGTTAAGTTAATATATTTATATTATAACAATAACACAATCTTATAGAAAACACCACACAAAGGAAAAAACAGACACATGAATAAAATAGTAGGTACATTGTTACCCAAGGGTTGTCCTTCGACCTATTAGGGCCCAACACTGTCATTGCGAGTACAAGGAAAGTAAACATAGATAAGTAATAAATAACTAAGTAGGTAATAAATAATTATAATATGGTGATAAAAAAAAACTGATCTATATCAATACCAGTCGGAAACAATCCATAGGTAGCTCAACTGATCCATATCAATCACAATTTTAACCGTTAATTATCGTTTGAACTTTAAGCCTCTCATCACACTATCACACTAATATTATAAATGCGAAAGTTTGTATGGATATATGGATGGATTGATGAATGGATGGATGGATGTTTGTTACCTCTTCACGCCAAAACTACTAAACGGATCTGGCTGAAATTTTGCATACAATAATTCTAAGGTAATTCTAATCCTGGAATCAAACATAGGCTACTTTTTATCCCATAAATAAGTTCTAGATAACAATCACCTTTAAACGTTTCCATAGGAACAACGCGTGCGAAGCCGTGGGGCGCAGCTAGTTTACAATAATTTTAGTTTACAAAAGTATTACTTTCATCCCGCTTATCAGGCAACTTCAGACCTTCTTTCCGAGTATGAGTGATGAAAAGACGATTTTGACTTACAGCATCTTCACGAATGGAGTAGGTAGTTAGTTATCATGTCTAACGTTAAATGTCGCAATCACTAAATGACATTCTAAGAATTCGTACGTTAATGTTGCTTGTAAAATTACAATTTCACTACAATTAACCTCTATGCAAGCTGCTCTACGACGGTGCACTAGCGTCGTAAAATATTATTCCTTCATTTTACAGAAAGGGTCGGGTCGGGTTGATTTTATCGCTCATTGGCAATATAAAAACTTCGTAAGCTGTTATCGATTTTTTATGAAGTGCTTTGTAACGAATCATACCCATACCGCGTATTTCTACGTGCACGTCATAGAATGCCATGTTTTATAACGTAAAACTGAAGAGGCGTCTAATCGTATATCAGTGATTCTAGGAAAATGTAATAATTTCATAGTTTTCACCTTTAAAAGCAGCATAAACATTGACTCAGCTAATGCTGGTCTATTGTACTTTCCACCTAATGTATTCCACATAGATATGCAATTTGATTACGTCGTTTATGAACTAAGGCCTGCTATCAACGTTCGCGTGCCGCGGATGTACAAAGAACAAAAGGCAGATAGGGCTCTGAATATGTCTGAGTATGTTGTTGAAAAGTCAATAAAACTCAATTAAATATTCATAAGGTGCTTGCGAAGCGTGTGTGTACTGTCGAGGCGACAAGTGGAACTTTAACACTAGATCTCTAAAGTTTCGAGGTCTGACGATGACGGTGAAAGTTTTTATCTCAAAGTTGTAGACTCATAAATAAGTAATGGGTTGCGGAGCTCAGCGCAGCGAATGAAAACAAAGCACTTGTATCAGAATTCACTCAAATATTGAATGGTTTTGGTCTTCATTCGACATTTTGTAAGTATTTACAGTAATTCGTTCCACATTTGTAGCAGCTCTACGAAACCGTAACACTTAGTATTTGCAAATAAAAAGATGATTTTGCATGTGTAAGTCTGCCAACATTTTGTAAGTGAGTAGGTACCTATGTATGTTTGTTGCTCTTTCACGCAAAAACTACTGAACAGATCATAACTGAAATGTTGCATACAGGTAGTTCAAAGTCTGGAATAACACATAGACTACTTTTTATTCCATAAATCAGTTCCCGTGGGATAGACGCGCGAAGCCGCAGGGCGCAGCTAGTATACTATACATGTATAGCAATTCTAAGAAACCGAAAATTATATTTCGTAGCACTACGTAGTAGTATTTTCGTAGCACAAAACCCTCATTATAAGTCTACGATACGAGCGATCGCGGGCTCCATTCCAAGAAGGCTTATTTTACCATATCTAATCGTAGCCGTAACATTTATAAGTCCAAATGTATTCCAGTCCTTCGAAATATTTCTTTTGTGTTTATGTTTTTAAAAACAACACTCATTATCTTTTATACGGAGACTAAATTTTTGTACAATCTGTACCCTCTCATTTAGTCTTAGGTACACAGAACTTTAACTACAGCTTAAACATCTGCGCCCGCCCTATTCCTTTTAAAATACAGAGACTCAGCAATTTTGAACACTCCCCCTGCAAAAATAACTCGTACCACTTAGAAGTTATAACTAACCCGTATTATTCGAAGTTTTCCCTGCGACAGTACAGCCGAAAAAACAAAAACTTTAAGCGCGCAACTCCCACTGCCATCACTCGGAGTCCGGCCGAGCTTCGCGCCACCCGCGCCGCCATGCCTTCACTCTGGGACTATCTTCATCTCAACCAGCACCAAAACAAACGAAACTTAGAAGAAGGCCTCTTCCAAATAGCTTCCCAAACCTGTAATATCCTAGTAAAGGTCAATAACACGAACAATATTAATCTGACGAGGGATAATAGCGACGAGTACGGATGCGCGGGACCCCCTAAGGGGAAGAGTTCTATGCAGATCTGTGTTCCGAAGTTCAGGAAGAATTCTATCACGTCTGGCTGCAACCCTGGATTGTCGGTGAGTGATTTCTGCTTGAGTTTTCTCCTATTTAGCACGATTTTAAGTTAGTATTTTTATAGTTTATTTAGTTTTGGTTAAAAGGATTGATTGTTACAATACTTCTAATATACAATTTCCAAGGAAATTCTTTCGAGCTCGTAGTTTTTTTGCAATAATTTAGCTCTCGATAAACTAACTAATAATAAAAAGAAAGAGTTATTAGCAGCAACTCTATTATCCGCAGTTTTTCGTAAGTATATAGGTACATAAATACATACCTATTAAAAGTTCAAAAGCTTTAGCAACATTTTTTAAGCCGGGTCTAACCTACTTGCAGGTACCTAAGTAAAGTTTAATTTCTGGTAGTATTACAATTTTAACAACATTGCTAATATCATGTCTAAAGTGCCTTCAAAGCATATTAGTAATATCTTGTTTTACTTTAGGTACTTAACGAATTGAAAAGTATCAACTGGCTTAAGTCAAACAAAGAAAAAGTTACCTGATCAGCTGATAACTCATAAAGTCTCCGCAGTTTGAAAAGTTCAATGTGCCATAATTTTGCAAATAGCACTGCAATTACCTAGTACCAACCGACTAAATATGTAGGTCATTTTGCTGTCTCGATTCTGTTGGGTTAGGTTATGGCAACTCGCGCCTATAACGGCATACAGAATGTCCTTGGCGACCGATATATCTACCACGACGGTACCACAGACAACACTTGTTCAGTCCCTAAAAGATGCAACGCCGCGACTGGTCACTCCGTGTTTTATTCCTCTTTATCTACCAAGGTCTAAAATCCCTTATCAATGTGCTTTGTTTGTTCTCTACGTCTTGAAAGAAGATCGGATCGCCAAGCTGTTACTCTTGGAGGTAGGTTCATTTCTGTAGTTCACTTTATTTCGCTTTGTTGTCTATCGATTTTATAAAAGGAAGACATCGGTCGTCGTAGACGCGCAGCCTTGCTCTAATTTATTTGAAATAGAGTGGTATTGAACTGCATTTGAATAGAAGCTCGTATTTTTAGATTGCCTAAAAAGAAGTGAAATTCCCTCAGGTTTCATGTATGAATGTGAGTTTCTTTGATCCATCATAATATAGGTTAAAAATGCCTGTTTAGTTTGGGGTATCGCAAGGATACTATATTCATTACGGATGTAAGCGGGTTAACTACGAGCCATATTTATGTTGGAAGAACACCAACGTTTCATCCCTTAGCGAGGGACATATGCTTACATATGCTTATACCCGTAATAAATTCGACATACGACGATAGTTTATATAGTGTAAGTTAAACCTACTTACATGAAGTATAATTTCTATCGGGCTTAATTTCTTTTTTCAATAGTCGTGGTATTTTTTTGTAATATCAACTTGTTTGAAACGTTGTCGTTTGAAATTACTAAGTTTTCTTAAGAGTTCTTGGGACACCGGCCTTGAACTTTCTGTGTAAACGACGACGTAGGAAACGTAGAACCCAAGGTTATCAATCTACGTTCAATTTACGTTATTGATTATGGATTTTTATTTAGTATTATAAATATAAAAATAGCGACACTATTTTCATTGCTTGTATGGACTAATAGAATAATATAGAGGTATCTATAGTTTCCTCTTATGGGTTAAAGAGCTGAAAGGATAATGCCGTTAACATCAAGATTTTCTCTGACAGGAATCAGAGAATCGATGAGTAGAAGAATGCGTAGTAAAGTTGGCTCTATTTATCAATATTTAGATAATTAAGTAGCTTACTGTAACTTCATTAATAATAAATAATGCTGGACAATCACACATCATCATCTAGCCCCAAGCTAAGCAGAACTTGTGTTAACATTATAATATTGTTTTATTAAATAGGTCAAATACGAAACTAATGAACGAATGTCTCGTGTTATGAAAACTCGCTCTATGCTTGAGTAAAGATTTTCTATGGCATAAGCGTTGCTCAAGTACAAAGATAAATAAACTTGAATACCTTGAACGCAATGTAGGTAATGTAGGTATATGTTAACAATATCTTGGAAACAAATAACATTATTAAATTATATTATATTAGATAGCTCAAAACTCAAACCACGGTAAATATCCCATTGTTAAAAATATGATTAGCATGGAAATATTACAGTTAGTTCAAATTAATATTGTGCTCTAATAACTTCTAATGTAATTTTAGACAAGGTCAAAAAAAGTAATATTATACTAGCTTTGTTATTCAATCAATTGTAGCATAGGTCGATGACTGAGCAAGAATTATACGGGCTTTACACTTTATCCAACTGAAATTTCACTGAATAAATATCATCTTGCAATTTTATTCTTTAGCAGATTTTCTGTATTTCCTACGTGGCGTAGGAAACTCGTAGCACCTACGAGCTCTACGCCGTAGCACCTACGAGCTCTACGCCGTAGCACGTAACCGATAAGCTTTGTATTTATATTACCATTTTTATATTTATATAACACTAGCAGCGCCACGCGGTTTCACCCGCGTAGTTCCCGTTCCCGTGGGAATTCTGGGATAAAGTATTGTCACTCCCTGAAAAGTAAGCTTATTAAAGATGATTTCTTTTAATCGGTCCAGAAGTTTCGGAACCTATTCCAAACAAACAATGGAATATTTCCTCTTCATAATAAGAGTATAGATAAGTCGCCATTTAGAGAGTTATTTAGAGAACGAGTTAGTACTTATAAATTCACTGATGCTATAGATTGCATTATGTTATGCTGCGGCCACACTACCGGGAAATGCCGTTAATTATCGCGATGTTGGACGTTGAACGTTCGTGTGGCCACAACAACATTGTCAATTTTATTGTCGTCTTCGACTGTCGGTGTCGTTGCAGCAGTGCCTCGCGGTTTCACCCGCGTAGTTCCCGTTCCCGTGGGAATCCTGGGATAAAATATAGCCTATGTCACTCTTTGAAAAGTGGGCTTTCTAATGGTGAAATATTTTTTTAAACCGGTCCAGTAGTTTCGGAGCCTATTCAATACAAACAAACAATCAAACCATATCTTTTCTCTTTATAATATTACTATACATTGACGCTGTGACTTTCTCGATTGAAAGTACCTACCATCAACTTATCTGTTTATGTTTAGCGTATCGCTTTTAGCATTTTGTACATAGTAAAATGACACTTCCTTGATATCTTGTGTACTATACATGTGTTTTGTGATAATTGATGATGATAAAGATTTTGTGACGAATATGACTATAATATTTCATTGCCCTTTGTACATTTCAAATTGAACTGAAAATATTATAATTGTCATTTATTATAAGAACCGCCATTAAGGCGCTTATCAGGAGGAGGCCTGCGTCCAGCAGTGGACCAATACAGGCTATTGAGGTTGAGGAGGTAGAAGTTGTCATTTATTTATTTGAATAGTGCATATCACAATATGATTGGAGAAGTTACATACATAACCTAATTAAATGCAATTAAATGGATAAGCTATGACTGCGTGCGAGTGTGTGTCTGTGAGTGGTCTCTGCTGTGTGTTGCTGGCTTAGAATTTGCACCACCCTAACTCTTCCCGTGGGTGTCGTAAGAGGCGACTAAGAGACATACACTGGGGAGAGGGCGGCAGCGATTCGGTGGCAATTCTACCAACGAACTGCCTAACCTGCATGCGTGGGGATTATGGGCCCCCATGAGATAAACCACAATAGGGTTTATTAGAGGGAGGCTTCGGCCGTGGCTTGCCACCACCCTCCGGACTGGGCCAGTCCGTGAAGCAACTCAGTTGTGTTTCGGAATATGGTCCGGAGTAGCCATCTTCTAGACCTTCGTGATACATCGTCGGCCGCATCTTCGCTTTCCATCATGTGAGATTGCGGTCAAACGAAGGTCTATTTCTGATAAAAAAAAAGGTCTGCGTCCAGCAGTGAGCCAATACAGGCTGTTGCGGTTGAGGTCAATGGATAAGAGATTAGACATGGAAAAACAAGCCGGAAACAATTTAGAATTTATTTCTTACAAGCAGCGTGTTCTTCCGTTTAGTATTGATATTGATCAGTTGAGCTACCTCTAGATTGTTTGCAACAGTTTGCAGTTAGCTCTCTCTAATTTGTATCTATTACTTAATTTTTCTCCGCTTGTAATTTAGTTAGGTAATATTAATTTCCAATTTACATAAAGTACTGATTACAATTTAAACATTAACTACATAAAAGCCTGTATTTGTTTATATGAACCAGATAATATCTATCAATTTAAACGTTAAATTAGTTCTCACTCGGATATACTAGGTACCCATCAAAGTTGGCAACCAGCCAAAATACAAAGATGAAGACATTACTACCACACAAGACAAGACTGAAGCTATTGAACTACACTCGCGTGCAATTGACTCGACTCGAGCCGAAATTTCGTTCTTCCAATTTGCATACAAGCTCTTGTTTATAATCAATGACAAGTTGTTCCTGAACTTAACATAAGTCTGCTGTTTTACGAGTACAGAAGTTTTCAATTCCGTTCATAAATGGAAATCTGTCCTTTACTGACGGAACAGAATGTGTATCCATGGTAACGACATACAAGAGGCTAGGTATACAGGCGTCTAAGGAATTCCCAATGCGGTTATACTGAATGTATTTTTGTGAAACATTACGGATTGAGTCGATTCAGTTGCACGCGAGTGTATTATTGTACCTTTTGTATATCATAATTTATTGTTGAGGACATTGACTTTGTAAAGCACGTATGTCAGTCCTATCATAACCTAAACTTATAAATAACAAACAAAAGAATACAAACAACAAAATTAAGCAAAGCAGTCAAGTTATAGGTATATACTCGTATTATATCAACTGATGCATAAACATTTTGAACAATGGCTGCCACGAGAACTTAATTTGTTTACGGTAAAATAAATAAATGATTATTATGTTAAGTATAAATAAATAATGTTGGACAATTCACACAGCATTACCTAGCCCCAAGCTAAGCAGATCTTGTGTAATAAAATATTAATAGATGTTTCTAAATCTAATATATTTAAATCGAGTTCAGTCATTATGTTTGGGTTTTTTGGGGTGCATTTAGTATACTTACATATATTGTGTAACCCAAAAACCATACCACGATATATTGTAATATATGGTACCTTAATAATAATTATAAGCTATAAAACAGACCTGACAGAAAAATTCAAAAGTAATTGAGGGATTTATGCAAATACTTACAAAAAAGGTAATTTACTAAATAGATCAGCTATGCGCATTGTTAAAGTAAGGGTTTCATTATTGGGTTAAATCCCGTCAAAGTCAATTTTTATTTCATTTCGTAAAAATTACCCAGATTGTGAGGGCTTACGCACTATTCTATAATAATAACAAACCTTATTATTGAGTTATTTATTTAAAGTCCAGCATTGATTACTTATTTGTAAACTTGTGAATGTGTGTGAGTGATTACGGCAGAAAAACAATTGTTTACGAGGGAGTGCAGTTATTCAATAGCTTGCCTAATGACATCAAGGAATGTGCTAGCATAATTACCTATGTTCAAAACAAAATTAAAAAAATACGTCTATAGCCTAACTTATACTTAAGGTTTAGCTTAAGCATTATTTAATATTATTTTTTGTATCTCATTGTAAGTGAACATTATTGTTTTATGAGAAATAAACATCTTTAAACCGAAACCAGACTGATATCTAAATAAACAGTGTCCAATTTCCCGATATTCATGGCAATTTCTACATGGCCGAAGTTTTTGTATAGAGTTCCGGTGCCATTCGGCTGTCAGTTAGGCTTTTAGCCGCAGCCTGCCAGCATATTGGCAGTTTCCGATTTTAGCAGCGAAGACATAGCTCTAGTAGATACGGCTGGGTTAATTCCTATCACTTTAACCAAGGTTGGGTAACGAGATGTGATATAATTTGGTTTGTTTTATGCTATTGTCAGAACTGGACCAAATTTAAATGGGGCCATACGAGAAGCACCAGCTTTCAAATAAAAAAAGAATCATCAAAATTGGACGACCCAGTCAAAAGTTCTGAGGTAACAAACATAAATAAATACTGTCGAATCAGGACCTCTTCTTTTTTGAAGTCTGTTAAAATGAGGTCTGGTCGCGAAAGTGTTAATTATCGTTAGGTATATTTATTTCAAGTTGGACTCAAATGTCTCAAACATTGACGTCCTCAAACGAATATGTCTCAAAAGACCTAACCAGAACCTTCAAACAGAGAAAAGTTGCCTAGCGATATGTCTTACGGCATGATCGCATGATCGATACCAACTGCTCCAAGTGATCATGATGGGGAAGATACAGGGGAAAAGAGGAGTTAGTCGGAGGAAGACTTCCTGACTGCACATCATAAGGCAATGGACTGACAAAAGAGTGTGCAATAACGCCGCTACGTGATGGATTTCAAACGGGATGACAAGATATGGTAAGTATAAGGTTTTCTCGCGTATGCCTCAAAACAGTTTTTACTTAATTACAAGTTATTGAAACAACCAAAAAAGAAACAAATTAAAAGACATAACTAAAGATACACAAGTTTCTTAGCAAAACAAAAACCGAAGAAAAATCATGTGCTGTTCCTGATATAAATAGCAAAATGTGTGCAAAACATCTATTTTTCAAAAAGATAAACTATCGAGAAAACTTCACTGTAATCACCTTATGATGAAACAACTTCTTCATTATTCGATTACAGTGCTTGAGAAACGGGCTATCCCCATTTATTGGATAATGAAATAAGTTTGTCCGAAGCATGCATATCCCTCACTGCTGATTATTTGCACGTTTACGCGTTAACAACAGTTTAAATACCTACTAATTGTTATTCCAACAACAAAAACGTGAGTATAATAAGAATGAGTGGTAGAGCTTTTCTCGTTTAAGCTGCACCACATTGAAATAAAAGCATGCATTATGCAAAATGGCCAGACAGGTTTGACCTTTATATTGTTCAGAAAAATATTTGATTTTTTGCTTATTTGCTGTGCATATAATAATATTTCTTACTTAACCTTTTTATCAATAATCTAATCATACTAATATTATAAATGCGGAAGTTTGGATGTTTGGATGAATGGATGAATAGATGGATGGATGTTTGTTACCTTTTCACGCCAAAACTACTGAACAGATTGGTCTGAAATTTTGCATAAACGGTAATTTTAATCCTGGAATCAAACATACTTTTTATCCCATAGATCAGTTCCCGTGGGATAGAAATCAACTTCAAACCTTTCCATAGAAACAACGCGTGCGACGCCGCGGCTAGAAACTAGTATGCTATAAAATCATTTTCAACACGTTTTAAGGTACCCTGAGTCCGTTTACAATAAGGTTTGCTCGAGGAGACCTCTAGGGTTAAGCTCGCCTTTGCCATAACCTCTCTAGTGTTTAGTTTTACATGTATTTGTTTTATGAGTGCAATAAAGAATTAAGAATTAAATTTAAGTTCTCATAATCTAGTCTAAATTAGGCACATACACGTTAGGAATCTTAGGTTGTGTTAGGTATTAAATTAATGTAGGGCACAGGCGTACCTACAGGAGTAGGTCAAAGCAAAGATGTTTGGACTTGATGTTTGACTCTGTGAGAGATGACATGAGTAATAGTGGTTTTAAACTTGCAGTGCGTTATCTATTTTTCTAGGTCTGAAGTCTCAGTTTGCATATTTAAGAAATAGATATCCTCTATTTTAACGCCTCAGAGCAATAGCTACTGATCTCAGAGCAATAGCTACTGATCTCAGAGCAATAGCTACTGATCTCAGATCAATAGCTACCGATCTCAGAGGAATCTGCTGACGCTGTTAGCCATTTGGCGCTCTGGCGGAGAAATACAAGAACTTAATTGAAATCAACTTTATCGGCGTTTCTTCTTCTGCTGTTAGAATCTAAAATGTCTTTTCCAGCCCCAAAAAGATAGGCCAGAAACCGTTATAATGGCCTTAAGGCGGCACTCTAGCGCCGCCTTCTATTTTATCTTGTTATTACGTTGAACAATTGAATTTTTAAAAAATGATAGGCCAGATTGTGATAACTATCAAAAGCTTTTTTTTAATACTTCTGCAATAGCTTTTTTTATATAGGAGGCGATGCGAAGTTGCACTTGGTGGCCACCAAACTCTGTCTTCGCAAGATAGTTGGCGGCGCTAGTTTGATAAGAGTCAGAGTCAAATCGTTTATTTCTTTAGACTAACAAAATAAGCACTTAGACAAGTCAAATTTTTACTATATAAACAGCTTGATAAATTAGGAGTAATTAGGATCAACTAAGAAATAAGATGCAAGTCGGGGTACCGCCTTAAGAAAGGAGTGTTTGGATCGATACTGATAGAAGTGAGTGGAAAAAGAAAAACGATGTTGTGAGACTGAGTGGGAAAAGGGTATAATAATAATGATACGTAGGTAAGTTAGGTATCTTCTTTTCAGTGTGTCTTGCCGTTACTGTAGTTATGTAAATACACATAATAGTTATCCACAGCGCATTTTAGTACCCAAAAATGTATGGAAACTTTCAAAGCGCCTCTAGCGGATCTAGAGGCGCTTTGAAAGTTTCCATACATTTTTTTAACTACAGTCGCTAGCGAGAATAGATTGTCAAAACTCATGGTAGACGCACTGGGAACGGCCTTTCAGTTTTACAAATAGCTCTACTATTACATAGTTCATCATAGCAAGCAAATCATTCAGCGGAGAGAAGATTCAAATCGACTATAACTAGCTTAATATAATGGTCCACTACCCACGCCCAAGGCTCATGGCTATGGTCCTTTGGGTACCATGTCTGTAGCATCGGCTAAGGGCGAAACTAGGTCAAGACCAAAGTCAAGGTGAGTTGTACTATCAAATTTTATCGTCCAAACGCCGTGTTGACCCTTACGTTGCGTTTTTTCGATCATTCGCTTATTAGTCAACTAGTTTATGGCCAGGACTAGTCAAAAAACCTTTAAATCTAAGGTGTTTCTTACTTTAGTGCGTAAGCCCTAACACCTACGGGAATTAACGGGTAACGGCGCTGTAGTCTATATTATGAAGTCCCAGAGATTTTCGATTCTTACGTCACTTTACCTAGTGGTGTAGTTGATTAGTACATTTCTGAGGGAAGAATGCAGGCTCGAGTCACGTCGAATAAAAAGAAGGATATTATTTGATACCTATAAATCTTTAAATAAAGCCTATAGTTGTTCCGTGATACGTGATACGCATAAAACTGTGCTGAAAGGGACACTCAAATGTCCCACATGGTAAAAATATCCCTTGGGGTATGACTTTTGTGAAAAAACCTTTGTTAGAAAATAGGTATGGTCCTTAGCCGTTGTCCTGATGGGCGAACCGACTAGGTCCCACTTTAGAAATAGGTAATAGACCGAATACAAAAGAAGAAACCTGGTCGCACACCTGAAAAGAAAAACTTACTGTACGTTTTGCTGTGTGGTAGCGTATTGGATTAATGAGGGGAAATCTTTAGTCATTGGCAGGCTTACCGACTGGGTCCCACTTTAAAAGTAGGTACCTTAATCAAATGAAAATGATATTTTTATAAAAATAATATCATTGGTTCTGAGAGAGCCATGACCAAACTGCTGTACTATATCTTATCTTATATCTTATATATTTATATAAAAGAAAGTCGTGTTAGTTACACTAATTATAACTCAAGAACGGCTGAACCGATATGGCTAATAATTGAGGGCGAGCTAGCCTTGAACCAGGAGACGGACATATGTAGGATACTTACCTACTTTTTATCCCGTTCTCGGCTGAACAAATCTTGATGAAATTTGGCAGGGAGGTAAACTGTATCTATATAAACTGACAAATTTCATCAAGATTCGTTCAGCCGGGAACGAAATAAAAACTATCCTATGTTCGTTTCCTGGTTCTAAGCTACCTCCCCACCAATTTTCAGCCAAATCGGTTCAGCCGTTCTCGAGTTATAACTGTTGTAACAAACACGACTTTCTTTTATATATATATATAGATATTGTATAATACCTGTTAGTAACGTACTACCTTATTTTACCTAAAATGTTCTTTAAGCTACACCGGAAAATCACAAGGCTCTTTTATTCCAAAGAAAGACAGGTTTCCGGCTTTTCCATGATTTAGCTTTTCGCCAAAACGCTAATGTCTCTAATGCCTTTATACAGGGCGTGCCACGGCCATGGGACATGGCCGTCGATTATGAGAGTGAGTAAATGGCGAGTGCACCTGTGCTTACACACACACACACTTGTGCACTATAATATGTCTTGCACACATGACTAGTCTTCGGCCGCCGACAGTGGATACTTAATTTATACGGACAGTGGATACTTTCTAAAAAATTACAATCAATAATATAAACAAATAAGAACTAGTATTTACAATTAAAACAATTGAGCTAACTTCAGACTGTTGCAAATAATTTCACTACAGGTAGCTCAACTGATCCTTATCAATACCAGTCGTCGCGTCTCCAAGACGCTGGCTACATTGCCCCGCTGCTGTATGGCAATGAGGATGCGCTGCGCCAGATATATACCAGCTCTCGGGTCACACGTGGGTTCGACCAGATGCTCAGATTTTGATTTGACCCCGGTTAGCCTCGGACCGAGATCCGTAGGGTCTCGACTTCGAGGGTAGCAAATGCGTAGGCTTTGTCGAGACCTGCATATAAACAAAATAGTAAATTAATAAAATATTAATGAAATTTATGTGTATGACTTATAATTTACCCATAGACTACTAATGAAGTAAGCCTACGTAACGTGTTCCAAAATATTATGAGTATACAATGAAAACCATTATTAAAATGATTTCATGAAAAGCCAGCCGGTTTTTGTTATGGTTAGTAAAGGTAGTTGTTCCACCGCCGCCGCCGGCGAGTAAGCAACTGACTATCGGCTATTTTCTCGCTTAAGAAAACCTACGTGCCTGGAGCCAGAAAATAGCCGATAGCTATACATTCTGTGTGAACAAAAGAAATGCATATAAATATGAAACGTTGATCGCGGACTGTTCATATCGTCGTCGAGGACTCGCTTAACTAGTTTGTCACGAGTCACAAAAGCTATCAAGGATACTCGCTCTGTCGCTTAGGATACAAACGCACAGGCTTGCTTAGCGCCTAGAGCCTAGCAAGTCGCCTAGCAAATAGCTTAGTAAAACTAAGAACGTTCGATAATGTTCGGGATCGGCCGCACAGCGCGCCTGGTGCTTAGTTAGTCGCTTAGCGTCTATCTAAGTAAATTAAGGTGTTGGTTTAAGCGGTAGCCAGTATGCAAGCCACTAGGCTCTAGGCGCTAAGCAAGCCTGCCTGTCCGTTTGTAGCCTAAGTGATACTCGTTCAGCCATGCTTGCTTATAGCCGAGCGACAAAACTAGTTTCTAGCTCTACCCTCAAACAAAGCTAAGATCCAAACTTAACTACAACTAAACAGGCAACTTACAAGAACCTTGCTTACTACTCGTATAATATAAGTCGCAAAAAACTTATCATTTATGCAAATATTGTTCTTTGTATTATCACGAAATTCTTGGAGAAGCTTACGCCAAACCGTATCTAAGCCAAGCTATAGATTACTCTGATCTCGGCCGCACTATAGGATGGTAGACTAGGTTGTTTTAGTTGCTTTGTTTAACTTATGGTACTGGTGGTTATGCTAAGTTAGGTGCAAGGAAGCTCTATAAAGACGGTACCCCTACTCAAACTAGCGCCGCCAACTATTTTATCTTATTATTACGTTATTGTATCATAAACTGGCCTATAATTTTTTGCTGGTTCAATTCCCGCCTCGGACAAAAGTTTGTACGATCTGCAAATACTAATTAGTTGAGGTACTAGTATAGTATTATATCTGTGGTTGAGGGTTACGAATTAGTTCAGGATGTTCTGAATATTTTATATGCATAATAAATAAATATCTATTTATGTAGCTTATTGTATTAAATATTATATATGGTAGCCATCTACTCGACCTGGTAGGGTTACTGCCGTGCCCCCTGTTCAGTTACCCTAGTATACCTATACCCATGATAAAGATAGGTGGTGCTGTATAGATTGTCCTCAATCTCAACCTTAACAGCCTGTATTGTTCCACTGCTGGACAAAGGCCCCCTGATAAGCGCCTTATTGGCGTTTATCATATCGAGGGTAATGCCCATAATCCCCACGCTGGGCATGTGGGTTGAGTATCGTAGTGTGCTGGTTTAGTTTTTGTGCAGGGGGCCTCTCGGTGGATATCCCTAAGTCGCTTCTTACGACACCCGCGGGAAGAGTTTGGGCAGTGCAAATTCTAAGCCAGCATCATACAGCTATGGATTGTCCAGCATTATTTATTTATAATAATAATATGATATGTGGATTTCATTATAATACTGCCGTCCCATCGAATTATGAGCGTGAGGGAATAAATAGTGAATGCATTTGTGTTTGCGCGCACATTTGACGACCTCTGTGGCGCGGTGGGCGAAGGTCTGCCTGCGACGCAGGAGGTTGCGGGTTCGATTCCCGCCTCGGGACAAATGTGTGTACGATCTGCAGACATTTGTTCAGGGCGTTCTGGATGTTTTTCTATGTATAATAAAAAATATCTATCTATGTAGTGTATTGTATTATGTATATCAGTTATCTAGTACCCATAACACAAGCTCTGCTTAGCTTGGGGCTAGACAATGCTGTGTGAATTGTCCAGCATTATTTATTATTATTATTATTATTATTTATTTGTGCACTATAAATGTCCTGCGCACCTGGCTAGTCTTCGTTGAGACTGGCCGCCATGGCCGAAATTCAGCTAGAAGGGCAAGCTACACAATCCAAGCTACCGTCCTACAGTGCGGCTGAGCCTTACCGTTTCCATTGTTATCATGCTAAGGCATGGCATCAGTACTTGCTAGAAAGATCCTATCAGCGTAGTGGTTCTACGAATTGCTACGAGCATGCTACGGCGTAGAGGGTCTACGAAGTTAATTCACATGAAATCTTGCTAAGAGAATGTGGAAATTATGCATTCATCGTTCTTTAGTAATTTTGTGTTTTACGATGTACGAAGTATGAACTTGTTTCTACCCGCAGTTTCGCACGCGTTGTTTATGGAAATATTAAAAGGTGTTTTTTTATCCTATGGAGACTGATTTATGGGATACACAATATGTTTGATTCCAGGCCTAAAATAACCTGTATATATGCAAAATTTCACTACGATCCGTAGAGTAGTTTTGGCATAAAAATGTCACAAATTTCCATACATCCAAAGTTTCAAGGTTTTTTCCACCTTTTATAAAAAAAAAATCTTCATTTCTTGGCTATTACCGTTCGCCTAGATAATCAGATTAGTACACAGAAGTCGAGGTATCTTAGCCGTAAATTTTTCAAGCAAAACAATATCAAAGTAAATAAGCTTATAATGTTAATGCATTGTTAATATGAAAAGCCGTGACATTGAGTAAATTAATTCATTCTTAATCCGTCACGGTATTACTCGGTTGTGTAGTAAGCCAGGTTTATAGCCTCAGATTGCGGTGGAAAGGGGAGGGAATAACGTGAAAAAAATAGGAGTCGAGATACGACTTTGTAACTATTTTTAAGATTGCTTTTATAGTTAGTCGCCCCGCTCCGCTTGCATATCTACTCGTTGTTGGTTACCTCAGAACTTTTGACTGGTTGGATAAAATATCTTCAGTGGAGGTTACAAGCAATTTAGAAAATAAAAATATTATAATTTAAACTAAATAGTTGGACATCTGAAAAAGACTCAGCTGCTCGGCGTAACAACTCTTCTAAGCTCTGGATTGGGAACATCCCAAAGGTTATTGACACCCTTCTTTGCCAAGAAACACAAAATATTTTAGTGTAAATTCAGGTCAAACGGAAAACAAACTTCCGTGTGAGATGTACCTCGGGCATCAACCCTGGATCTGACAAATAGGGGGTCGTAATAATAGTGTCATGTTGTTCGACATTAGTTTTATTACACTGGACATTTATGGGATTTTCGGCCTATTCGTTTACTGTAGAATGATTAAATCATTAAATCATCAATAATCATCATCATCAACTTTAACCATCTTAGGAACGAATTTTCAACCCACAAATTTTGTGGGTTGAAAATTCGTTCCTGAGATGGTTAAAGTTTTAGTTTAATAGTATACCGTGTGGTACCGGCTTCGAATTTGTACCACCCCAACTCTTCCAGCGGGTGTCGTAGGAGGCGACATAGATATCTACCGGGACGGGCAGCAGCGCCTCCGGCAGAACAATTCTACCACCAAACAGCACTCCCTAACCTGACCAACGTGGGGATTATGGGCATTACCCTCCATGAGATAATAAAGCGCTTGTCAGGGGGAGGCCTGTGTTCAGCAGTGGACCCAATATAGGCTGTTAGGGTTAAGGTTGAAGTAATAGTTTACCTATCAGCCTCTTGCATTAACTTAATTAAAATAGGTTAAACTTTGTTATTAGAATATTTATCAATAGTTATGTTATTGTATTCTAGACAATAGTACCTACTGGTTTGTAAGGAGGGCGTTGTCATTCTGCGACACAGTGCTTAACTTCTGCAGATGACATTGTTTTTCAAAACTATTTCTGTTTTCATGCGGATTAATATATATTGTAACAACGAAATTTACATACAAAAAAGCACAAATAGCACACGAGCTATGTTTCGTAATGATTGCTCGTATAGGAACGGATATATAGAACAAAACTTTTGAATAACATTTTTTTAAATATCTTTTGAATAACAGAGGATTTAGAAAACAGAAGAAACCGTTTTCTCTGGTAGGTCCTGTTACGAAATCCACTGAGTTGGAGGAGGTCGATTCTTACGTCGCGACCGCTATAAAAACTAGTAATAAATACTGTTTTATACCTAGGTACTCAATATACGTATATTATTGAAAAACAATACTACAATCAAATAATATAAAAAAAATTGAACTAGAGTTTACAATTGAAGCTAACCGCAGACTGTTGTAAGCTATCTACAGTTAGCTCGACTGATGCATACCAGTCGGAAGCGTTGCCAAGACGCTGCTTACGCTTACTCAATAAAAAAAAGCTTTATTGTACACCATGAACCACGACTACAATCAATGGGCGGTTTGAAGAGCTTTGAAGAGCTTTCTTCCAGGTTTAATTTTATGTTAACTTTTAAAATAATTATTTCATAGCAAAAACTGTCCCTCTAGTTTAGCATGAACACACGTCCATGAAAATACATGCCTACGTCAAAACATCAAACGTCGGTTTAAAGTGCTCGTAAAATGTGACCTTTATTTCTTTTTTGGCTCACTTTGCTCTTGTTAAGGCGTTTTATAGATCGTAGGTTATTTTAGCGATACCTATTCTTAAGAGCGCCAACCCGTCTTACTTTTCAATATAAACGCATTTACGTGATCATGGCGCCGTAACAGATCTTTTGTTTTAAACTTTTAACTAATAGGTATCTTGTGCACTATATTTAGGTTTCTAATATAACAAAAAATCAAAATTTGGAGAAACAAACTCAGTATAAAGCCTCCAAAAATCCGAATCCGCTCATAAATTTTACCTAAACTTTGGGCGTTTGGGCTTGGTAGTAGCTGCTGCCTGCCTCAGACTTATATCCCTTAGTCGCCTCTGACGGTCCCCGCGGAAGGAGTCGGGGTGGTGCAAATTCTGAGACGGCACATCATACTAAGCATATGAACATATTTCCCTCGAAATAAAATAGATCTTCTATCATATAACCTGATCATGCTTTGACCATTATTTTAAGCAACCTTAATTATCTATGGCATGCTACAACTATAGCTTTCGTACACTATCGTTTTTTATAGGACCACGCTACAAACTCTCTCTACACTTCTCAACACCGTCGTTGCAGAAGTAATTTGTTACCAGTTCGTCCAAAACGTGATTCGATAACCCAAGCGCCTGTAATTTATCGTAGCACAAGCTATACCCGTCAATTATAAACTACTAGCTTTTGCCCGTGGCTTCGCACGCTCTATTCAAGTAGCTATGTCCATCCCCGGGATACCGTTTACCTCCCTGCCAAATTTCATCAAGATTCGTTCAGCGGGGAACGAAATAAAATCTATCCTATGTCCGTCTCCTGGTTCAAAGCTACCTCCCCACCAATTTTCAGCCAAATCAGTTCACCCGTTCTTGAGTTATAAATAGTGTAACTAACACGACTTTCTTTTATATTATACCTGCTTTTGCCCGCGGCTTCGCACGCTCTATTCAAGTAGCTATGTCCGTCCCCAGGATACCGTTTACCTCCCTGCCAAATTTCATCAAGATTCGTTCAGCCGGGAACGAAATAAAAACCGCTGTTTTCTAGTGGTCCCAGGATTTTGTCCCATTAATGGGACCACAAGGGAGAACTGTTTCTCGTAGTCCCATTATTGTGTAATTACATCCTGTATATAAAACTATGTGGTTACCAAAAGAAACAATAATAATAAACGGGACTCGAAATTATATTTTATCTAAATTTTTCTAAAAAATGTCCCACCGAAATATCACCGTGGATCAACTGTAGTTGGTAATTCATAACGTCCTCATCCCGCCTTACAAATTCTCGTCTCCTTTCTGATGATTTAGAGAATTCTTGTTCTCTATCAACCAGATTGTTTAATAGTCTTAATAAAGATTTCGGATGGCGTTTCTTCATGTCTTTATTTAAAAGCGAATGCCAACATTCCACTACGTTGTTGGTGCGGTGTCTTTCACCATATACGTTCCACTGTGATATAAATTCTTCATTTTTAAGCCAAGTCCTTTCCATATATTTTGTGAAATTTTTAATTTTGGCAGTGCCGGGACTTTCCTTTTTTATATACTCTACACCATCTGATGTCTGATCTAAGGGTAGTAAAGGTAAAGCAGTGTGTAGACCCACGATACGCCGTTCCTGTTTTGATTTAATTTTCATTTCTTTGGCCTTCTTCCAGATGCTTTTAGTGAAGTGATAATAGCACTTTTTCAAAATAATGCCCGGAAAAATGGTCATTATTGCATTTGCAGGAGCTACTTCAAAATCTAAGTGAAGTTTTTTTGGCGACCACTCTATTTGTGCTTTAATAATTAGAAATAAAGCGGTGTATGATTCTTCATTTTTGTGCGTCATCAATGCGTAAATAAGCGGAATAACGTGTGTTGTTGATGGTGACTCAGATATATCACCATGAATAGATAAAAGTTGAGTAAATGGAGCTGGACAGCTTTGAAACGTCCCGTCAATAAAAAACTCACCAACTTTCTTGATAGTATTTTTGTTTTCTTCTGAACAAAAAATAATAATACCACAATCTTTGTCGTAGTATTCAGCAAGTACAAATTCTGAGAATTTCGGAGGGATAATCACTTCTTCGATACTTTTAAAGTTAGTACGTTTGCGATAAGTGTACAAAGATGTTTGTACACTTTTAAAGGAAGGTAAAGTTGATACAAAATTAAGACCCTCATTTTCTAATTCCGTCAAACCTTTTTTAAAAATTTGTGTCACTGGTGTGTCTGTTAAGCGCGATTGTTCTTTCATTTTATCTATTGAATCGTCAATTTTATTATTACTGTAATCCAATTTACATGAATGTGTTTTATTTTTAACTATTTCTTTACCCTGAAACGCAAAAAGGAATAAAATATCAGATACAATCTAAGGCATTCTACCCGACTCTAATTATTTATTTCCATGCGGACGAATTCACGGGTAAAAGCTAGTCATAAATAAAAAACCAAATTTTACCTTGAGAGTTATAGATCCACGGCATTTTATTTTCTTGGCTTGGCTACACTTCCAAACGACATTCCCACTTTTATAAACCATATGCCTATAATATTGTCTCCCATCATATAGTAATACGGTCCCGCCCTTTCTTTTAAGAAACAAAATTTCTTCCATGAGTATATTATTTCGTGTTTACTTATCAACAGAATTCTAAGTATTAACAGAATTTTGATGTATTTAGTGTCAGTCAAGTGTCATTTATTCATCATCTAACACTTCACTACACACTCCAAAAAGTTTATCTATTCTAAGGATTTTGTTATTATAATACCTATATACAGGAGGATAAATACTTTACTGAGCATAGGAATGGGACTACGAGAAACAGTTCTCCCTTGTGGTCCCATTAATGGGACAAAATCCTGGGACCACTAGAAAACAGCGATAAAAACTATCCTATGTCCGTCTCCTGGTTCTAAGCTACCTCCCCACCAATTATCAGCCAAATCGGTTCATCCGTTCTTGAGTTATAGATAGTGTAACTAACACGACTTTCTTTTATAAATACTAGATATATAAGATAATAGGACCACGCTACACTGACGTAGCAGAAGCGATTTGTTAGCAGTTTTCCTAAACGCGATTTAATAACCGTAGCGCCTCTTCATTATCGTAGCATATTGCAAGCTACGATTGTAGCTTTTGTAAACTACGATACGACTACGCTAGAAACTCGTAGCTCCTCTACACTGTCGTAGCAGAAGCTGCATAATCGTACTGCCTCTTCATTATCGTAGCATATTGCAAGCTACGACTGTAGCTTTTGTAAACCATAATACGACTACGCTACAAACTCGTAGCTCCTCTACACTGTCGTAGCAGAAGCTGCATAATCGTACTGCCTATTCTTTATCCTAGCATATTGCAAGCTACGACTGTAGATTTGGTAAACTACAATACGACTACGCTAGAAACTCGTAGCTCCTCGACACTGTCGTAGCAGGAGCTGCATAACCGTACTGCCTCTTCATTATCGTAGCATATTGCAAGCTACGACTGTAGCTTTTGTAAACCATAATACGACTACGCTACAAACTCGTAGCTCCTCTACACTGTCGTAGCAGAAGCTACATAACCGTAGCACCTCTACATAATCGTAGCACAAGCTACATTCGTAGCATTTGTAAACTATAATACGACTATGCTACTAACTCGTAGATCCTCAACCAATTCTCTCGTGTATATTATATACGTCGACCACAAGCTACATCATAGAACCACCTACAAACTCGTCGCTCCTCTACACTGTCCTACCACATGCTACAAAACTGTAGCGCTTCTAAATTACCGTAGCAGAAACGAATTTATAGTAACTTACACGCCACACTTATTTTTAACCGACTTCAAAAAAAGGAGAAGGTTTTCAATTCGACTGTATTTTTTTATGTTTGTTATCCCAGAACTTTTGACTTTGTGGTCCGATTTTCATGATTCTTCATTTTATTTGGTTCAGTTCTGATAATGGGATCCATGAAAATCCATGAAAAAACTATAAAAATTGCAGTCGGTTTAAATAATATTTACTGTTATGATTAGTACCGCATCTCTGATTTTGCTGCCGCTCTGAGTAGCGAACTCGCGTTGATCTCAATAAACCATTATTTTATATTAACCAATAAGGACTAACATTATTGACAATGAAAAATACAATCAAATAATACAAACAAAACGGGGAAATAAAAGTAAGTAGGTACTTACCTTATAAAATAAAATTAACCGTTAAATATTGTTACTTTTATTTGACCGTTATATTTGCACGTATGTAAATAAACGTAACATAAGCATAACTAATTGACTTGACCTTGTTAGATCTAGCAAGTCGTTCCAAAAACTCTCACAGGTACGATAGTACAAAATAAATACCTAAGTGGTTAATTAGAAATTGTTGTCGTACTCAACTCAAACCCGAATCACCAAGGTCAAAGTCACCACGCACGGCGATATTTGCCTAATTTTGTTATTGCCTCGTTGCTATGGTAACCCGAATGAACCTATTTACCATTTATTTATTTTCGGCTAGATTTTGCCCTTAGATTTAAGGCAAGCATGCTCTGGTACCTACGTTACGGCAGAGCAAGTAAATTATATACAAAACATAGATAGGTGTATGTGAAATTCGGTAGATATAGTACAGGGCGTGTCCCAACGCTAAATCAACGAATAACTTACCACAGTTTCGAACCAAAAAACCAAAAAATTCTGCTCTACTTTCATAATATCCACAGTATTTGCAGATTGGAATACTCTTCCTACGTCTATTTTCTCATTAGAGTTATATATATATATATTTAAATATATAGTTAGTAAATCAAGGGTAAGTTCCCTTCTGGAAAAGCGTGCTCCATCTTAGGCTACATCTTCGCTTTCTTAAATTGAGTTGGTGGACAAACGCTTGACTATCATCAAAAAAAAAGAATGACCAGTGTTGTGTTACAACTATACGCAAAGCCACGTTATAATTTCCTATCTTAAATTAAACCTACCGACCTACCTATTGAACAACAAAGATTGAAAGCCTAGACCGAAGTGCAACCGAGACAACAATACACATGTGAAACACAAACGCTGATAGCGCCAGTCCGTCTATAACTATGGGTAGAGCTAATCGGACCTAATTTAGCGTTACATTTTCGAGAATCTAGTGACAAATGCCCGAATTTTACTTAAATCGATGTTATAAAATTAAACCTACATGTTAGGGTTGACTTTACATGCTTATTAATGATTATACAGAATTCCAAAAGGATACGATGATGAGAAAGTCCTTTTGATACGTAGTAGACTTTTTCCTGACTTATTTCTTGACCTTCATATCATGAATTATTCATGACTCATGTCATGATACATCTACATCCACACCGTCACTTTTAAACAGGTAAAATTGCGACCAAATTCACCCGAAGGTCTGTTGCTATTGACTATAAAAAAAACGTGTAGTCACTGGGAAAGCAGACAGAACTTAGACAGTAGGTAGGTACCTATATATATAGGTATCTACTAACCTACCTATAATTGTATCCTAACTTTGCAATTAGCAGCCAAGGCAACATAACTTTAGGGTGTGTTCACGTAGGAGGCTATGATACCTCCTACCTTTTCCTTGCTTTGATACAATACAAAGTCGTCTACTTATACATCGTTTCCATAGAAACACTTATGTAATAAATAAAATAAATAATTTAAATAGGTAGGTAACTCTGTACATATGTATTACCTTATTTGCATATGTATTACCTTATTTACTTTTATTTTACCTTTATTGTTATGGATCGTAAAAATATGGCATGATAGCAGGCACTAGATTGCAGGCACCTAGACTCACCTTCCCCTATTAAAAATATTACCTATTAGATAAATACAAATTACCTATATATGCGTAGGTAGGTACCTACTAGGTAGTAGGTACGGAGAACCTAGGTAGGTCGGTAGCTAAGTAGGAAAGTAGGTATTACTACTGAGGTAAGACGCTAAGTATTTATTTTAAGACACTTGATCCACAATGTAGATAACTATCGTAAATAAAGAAATTATTATTCTCTAAAAAAAACTTTTTTAAGATTTTAAAACCTCTTGTAAGTGGTTGTGTCATAAAATGGTACCTACATTACTTTCAGTTTTATAACAGACAGCACATTAAAACTGTAGAAACAGAACTGTTTATTGTGGTTGTGCCCTAAATAGTTTAACGGTTTGTACCACCCTCGTATTTAAAATGCACATGCACAATGCGGTGGTTGCCGACGTCATTTACTTTGCAGTAATATTTTCGCCACTAATGCGACTCCACGGGTTTTAAAACAACTAAAGGATAAACAAAAATGCAGTTTAATATGTGTATTCGTGATTGTGTTTTGAAATCAGTGTGTGGTGATCTGATTTATTTTAAACTGGTGAAGATACTAAAGTGTTTTAGTAAATTAGTGCCTATTATAGTTTAATAAATGGTTAGTGGTTTTTTAACATTATTTGCTGATTGACTACCATGATTACAAAAATAGTGCGAAGCAAAACTATTTGTCGATTTATCGATTTTACTGAATCGATAATAGTGGGACATCATTGATGACTTTCGGTCCATGAGTGTAACTGTCAATGTCAGTATTCAAACTGTCATATTTTTCAGTTTTTGCACGTAAACAAAAACATGGCCCATTGAATGGGCTTTCTTTCTTTCTTTGTTATGATTTGGATTTCAAATCTAAAGCATCTCTTCTGTGATAAATAAAATCATTAGATACAGTGAACTGGTTGGTCGCAGTCGGTTTGTTTTACTGATACACGTAAAACGATTTAAATATGGTTTACCTTGCGAGATTCGTCAAGTATTTGTGCGAGAAAACGAAGGTAACGTGATAATAATTATCTAACTAAGCATTTACCAGTTTAGTTTATATAGCATGCAAAACATTGTATTCGTTTCCTGGTTAACTTCCTGAACAAAGATGTTAAATAGAAGCAGGTTTTTACAAATTCAAGCACATATAAACAAACTCTTACCTACATAAAACAATACATAAGACATCCCATAACTAAATAAATATAAAAAAAAATACAATTTTATTTTTAGAATTAAGAAGGTTTATATCTAGTAACGTAGGCGACTTGATTTGAATTCTTTTGCATCCATTCTTTAAATGTTTTAATCAAACAATTAAATCCTAATGTTTTAGACACCAACATTTTGAGAGCTATGGAATTTAGCTGAGTACCTACCATTATGAGCCAATAAACCGCTTTTCATGGGAGGCCTAAGTCCAGCAGTGGACTTGTTGTTTGGTGTTGTTGAAGCTGTATCTTTGTTGCAGACTGTCCTAGAATCTGGCAGTGTGGGGAACGCATCATCCTCTGATGAGGAACTGGAGCAGTGGGAGCAAATTTTCATGATGAGAGACGAAAACGGAAATAGCTATAATGATAAGTGAGTTTTCCTTTCCAATTTCTTTATTATTTAATAATTTAAAAACTTATTTATGAGTACGAATCTGTGTAAAAAGTAAAAGTACTTATATTTATAACTAAATTTGTTCTAGAAGAAAGAAGCGCAGTATCTGGTGTCGTCCATCTTGCATTCCGGTGTCAATAGTGATAGTGCTTATAGTCCTAGTTGTCTTGGTACCACTACTGGACCAGCCCAACAGTGGGCACCAAAGCTCCGCCACTGCTCCAGTTAGATTACATTGCTCAGACGAGTGTAGGTGAGTGTGTTATGTTGCTTTTCAGAGTCAGAGTTAGAGTCAAATCGCTTATTTCTTTATACTTACAAAATAACCCCTTAGACAAGTCAAATTTTTACAATATAAAAAAAGATATAATAAAGCTTGACAAATAGTAATTACTATCAAATAAGAAATAAGGTGCAATTGACTCTAATTCACTTCAATTCTTTTATGATTGTTCAACAGCTAAATAATTAAAATAACTACAATTTCAGACAACAACTACAATTGATTTATACAGTCCAAAAACATTTATTAAGAGCATAATTATACTCTTAGAACACTAACTACTCATCCTACACTAGTTAAAAATATAAAAAGTCTTAGAGGAATTTAGTATTGTCATAATAAATATTTGATTTCTGTTGTATTAAATCACACTTTTTCAAAATCGTAATCTAAAATTATATTTATATTATAGAGGAGACTCCTATTATTTTAAAAACCTATAAACTTATCAAGCAATTGATTACAAATTTTATTCCAAGTCTTCACAGTCTATTTTTGTTTGACACTGCTAGGTTACATAGTAAAATCGAAAATAACAAAGTGAACATGCAAAATAACTATTAATCTAATTGTTTTAGGTACACAATACCACTATACCCTCTCATTACCCCTATTTTCTAAACAACTTCAAATTGCCATTTTGTTAACAAAGTAAACAGAACTTTATTGGTATTGTAAAAAGTTGACTTTAAAATGCAGGTGAATGGCGTAAATTAAGTTAATTTATCCATGTATGATTTTAAATACATAGGCACTGACTGGTTTCTGAAAAAGTATTTAAGGTGGATCTATTTACATTGTGTGGGAGATTCATTTTTAACAGTTTGATAATTTACTGCAATAGTAAGTAGTTAAACTACTCAAACTGAAAATAGTTAACCTAGCTTAGCTTAACTAGTACCCTGTAGAACCCTTTTTGTAATAAATATAATTCTATACTTATATTAATAATAAGTAGTGTTCTTGTATTATGTATATCAGTTATCTAGTACCCATAACCCATAACACAAGCTCTGCTTAGCTCGGGGCTAGATAATGCTGTGTGATTTGTGCCACATTATTAACTATTTATTTTAATAAAATAATTATGTACAGTTCCTAATCATTTTGACACTGAGCTGTTTTAAATAACTCTTCATGGGTCGGTGTTTGTATAGATCTTTATATAGGTATTAGTTTTTAGTTCTAATAGCCTCATTTGCTTCGCAGGATATCTATAGTAAAAATCATACTAGTTTATAGTTCTCATAGACTCATTTTTTTGCAGGTTGTCACTAGTGGAAACCATACCAGAGGGTCACATGTACCCGCCAAATGTCACACATTCACCCACAAAGAATGTGTGGCTAGACTTAATAGACGAAGCTCAAACATCCATAGAAATAGCCTCATATTACTGGTCTCTTAGGTTTAATGAAGAGTACAATTATAATTCCTCTATAGAGGTAATTTGAGCCTTAGTTTCATTGATCTTACTGTAATTTTGCTTAGCTGTATTTTATTTAAATAGCTATACCTTATCCATCGAGCTTGTAGAATGTTAGTAAACAAACCGCTCATACTTAACCTAAAATTCACTTTGTTGGCGCATCCTTTTATACGTAATTTACATTAATTGTCGATTTGAGATTCTTCCTTGAATAAATATTGCTTACAATCACATCTGAAACTCAACGCCAAGCAAGTGAGTTTAAGTTATTTGTGTCGTGGTTTGTTTACTAAAATTCTACAAGCTCAATGGATAAGGTCTAGTTATATCTCTAATATGCTTTTTTTTCAGGGTGAACAAGTGTTTCAAGCTTTATATGCTGCCGGGTCAAAACGAAATATTAATTTAAAAATTGCTCAAAACTGGCCCAGTAAATCATATCCTAATAGTGATACTGAATATTTAGTTAAGAAAAAAGCTGCACAGGTATGTATATTTATATTTTCTATTTTTTACCTCTTGACTTAAATATTTTTCTGGAGGTCTACTTTGAAAACGAAGTTGAATGAAGTTGGACCGCAAGTTACGAATAACCTTATCACTAAGTTGCTTCGGCCTCGTCGCCAACTGATACGTTTTTTTGGATATCAAAAAGTACAGATCGGCCGTTCTTCGTTTTGTGCAATCCGTCAACTTCGTTCCTTATCAAAGTACCTACCTATTTCAACATAAACAAACATTTTTCAACATAGCCGCAATATAGCAATAGCAGCAGCCGGCAGCGTCGACGACCACTTTTGGTGGCAAACTGGTGTTAATTAATTTAAAACTTTATGGTCTTACTCATATATATATATGTATAATAAGTACGTATCACTCCTAAGCTTTTCAATCACAGAACAATATTTGTTTGCATTGCTCGCCGGGGTAGAAAAACTATTGACTAAATTTATTTTACCTTATTAATATCGAAACTATGTCGGTAATGGCTTTAGTTTAGAGTTCTCATTCTCAGTATGTTAATAATTTTCGCTCAAAGTTAACCTAAAATTCGTTTTGAAATACGAAAGTTTAGTACCATGTATTTTTCAAAAGTATACTTTCTTACGGTATTACTTGTGTACAAACATAGATAATGACGATATGAACTGATATCCTTAATTTTGAATGCTCAACAGCGTAGTAGTTATCCTTTCATGTTTGTATGAAAAGATAGGCGGCTAGTTCAACCTTAAGTCGTTCAACCCCATAAGTCTTAACTTCAACCATTCTCGTGTTAAGGGTGTCTCGTATAATATATGTATAAGTACCTGTTGTTGAAAATTAAATTTTAATCTAAGTAAATGCCATACAGGTGCGGAGTTTAAACTTCTCCAAGTTGCTTGGGGGTGGTATATTACACACAAAGTTTTGGATCGTGGACCGAAAACACTTCTACATCGGCAGTGCCAACATGGACTGGAGGTCATTGACACAGGTAAGAATGCGTACAGTAAGCTTTATATTATAACCGACTTAAAAAAAAGGAGGAGGATCTCAATTCGACTGTTTTTTTATGTTTTTACCTTAGAACTTTTGACTGGGTGGTCCGATTTTCATAGTTGCTTTTTCATATGAAAGGTGGTGCTTCCCGTGTGGTCCCATTTTAATTTTGGTTAGTTCTGATAATGGGAACCGTGAAAATTCTAAAATTTAAGTCGGTTTATAGTTTTTGAAAACAAAATTAATTATTTCTATTACTTTAATGATTGTGTAGGGGTTCCTACAGTTATAAGTTAAGTTAATAGTTAATTAGTAGGGAGATGGTGTGAAGGGCAGCTGTGTGGTGCTGGTTTAGAATTTGCACCACCCAACTCTTCCTGAGGGTGTCGTAAGAGGCGACTAAGGGATATTCACCGGGAAGCTGGCAGCAGCGTCCCCTGCAGAACAATTCTTCCACCGAACTTCGATCCCCAACCCGCATGCCGAGTGTGGGGATTATGGGCATTTCCCCCCATGAGATAAACGCCAATAAGGCACTTATCAGGGGGAGGCCAACATACTGTTCAGGTTAAGGGGGGAAGGATAAAGTACGAATTAAACCCCCTAGTGCTAGTTGATACTGATTTAATATTCCTAAGTTTTTGCACAATAGGGTATATGCATGTGACTTCAAAAAAGCTAATATTTTATTTTACGTATTCTCTAGTGATAGAGAAATATATCTGTATGTTTATTTTTGTATTTTATGATGTTTTTATTGTGAAAATTAATCATTGAAAAGTAGATTACAAGCCTCAACAGCAAAATCTCTAAACGCAACGCTATTGCGGCACTTGAAGCGTGACGTCATACTTGAACATTTTTGTCTGGGCAGGAAGTTTTGACTTTAAGTTTACATATGGAACTCGATGATCCGTGACGTCATAAAATGCAATGGCTAACATGGCAGCGTTTTTATCACCCGAAACGGAGTGTAGTTTTACTTATAGTTTTTTACCTCGATAATTTAATTTTTTTTGGGTGTTATATTTTTTTCGTTTATGTATTAACCTAAATAATAAAATTAAAAAATTTAAAAATCCATGCATATACCCTATTATATGTAGGTAAGAAAATTGGTGCAAGAACATGTGTTTGAGTTGGTGAATCTTCTTAGCAGGAGTCTGTTCAAAAAGAGAAGAGTCGTGGCGTTACGGTGAACTAACACTTTTAGTCGTACTGCAATGACAGAGCAGTGTTGTCAACGCAACAAAAGATGTCAATTGGCACACGAGCCCCCTCAATTCCCACGACTCTTCTTTTTTGACTCTATAAATGACCCAGTTCATTGACTCTACCTATCGTGCGGTACTCCTTACAGATTGAATGTGTTACATGATCGAATAAGAATGAATGCTTCACCAATAAAAAATAATGCTGAATCACACTTCAAACCATATCTGGGTTTGTTTGGCTCAACCCAGATACTGTTATTGCTATATTTGCAAAAATTTGGAGCGTATTGCGAAAAACATTGATCATAATCATCATAATATAGAAAATCATAATAATCAATACCTTATTTGCTGAAAGGTAGGTATAAGTATAAGTAAGCCTTATATTATTGTTATAGTTAACTCTACTACATTCTGCCTGAAAGTGATTGCAAAATTGCAAAAAAATCACAAAGGTATAACAATAAATATAAAATAGGTTACACAGATTTAACACAGGCATATTAGGAATCCGATTTACGACAGTTTACGAACATCAAAAACCAACCAAACACCAGAGTTCACAGAATAATCGGAACGTAGACTACTAGAATCTTTGTGAAAAAACCTACTACTATCTGTATATTTTTCACTTATCATGTAGCCTCAAAGTCACGGCTTATGTTACGGGCACCAGTTAACTAACCAGACTTAAGGCCCATACACCAGCGAAAGTGGCGCCCCCAACGAATATATCTTATTATTACGTTGAACGCAGGAATTTTAAAAAATCCTACGTTCAGTTTGTGGTATCTATTATAAGCTATTTATTAATGCCTCTGTAATAGTTTCATTTTGTAAAGCTTAGGAAGAGATACGAAGTTGCGCTTTTTGGCCACCAAACTCTAATTTTGCATCTCCTCCTAAACTATATGAGATAAAATTATAAAAGAGGTATTAAAAAATAGCTTATAATAAATACCACAAACTGAACGTAGGATTTTTAAAAATTCCTATGATAAACGTAAAAATATGCGCCTTAATCCAATGTATATACCGGGTCCGGGTGTTAAACCCGGAATATACCCGAGGGTTGGGTCTATTTGCTGCTGCAGATTCAGATTTAGACAGAGATTCAGCTGTGTGGTGCTGGCTTAGAATTTGCACCATCCCAAGTCTTCCCGCGGGTGTCGAAAGAGGCGACTACGGGATATTCAGCGGGGGTGGGCAGCAGCGTCCCCTGCAGAACAACCTCCAAACTGCGATCCCCAACCGGCATGCCCAGCGTGGGGATTGTGGGCATTACCCTCCATACGATAAACGCCAATAAGGCGCTTATCAGGGGGAGGCCTGCGTCCAGCTGTGGACCAATACAGACTGTTGAGGTTGAGGGTCGATTTGACGTTTGTTGAAGAGACGTGATCGTGACATCTCCTTTTCAACCGACTTAAAAAAAGAGAGTTCTGATTCTTTTTTTATTTAAAAGCTGGTGCTTCCTCTGTGGTCCCATTTCAATTTAGTCCAGTTCTGACAGTGGGATCCATATAATTGAAGTCGGTTTATAGTTATATTAAAACAAAATCAATTATGTTTCCTCAGAACTTTTGACTAGGTCAACCGATTTTGATGATTCTTTTATTATTTAAAAGCTGGTGATTCCCGCGTGGTCCCATTTCAATTTGGTCCAGTTCTGAAAATAGCATCTATAAGAAAACCATATAACAGCAGTTGTTTTATAGTTTTTAAAACAAACTCAATTATTCCGTACAATTTGGTACAGCTCCTATATCGTGCGGTAAGGGAACTATGCAAATCTCATACTAAAAGGCAACGTTACGATCGATTCTCGTCACTAATGTCAAATAGACTCACCCCTTAGGTCATAAAAACATTTATTCCGTAGTGGAAATCCAACATCAACCATCCGCGTCAGGAGAATCTACGTTCAATGCACGATAGAGGTCGACATCATGGTTCAACCATAGATTTCCAGAGCTCTACCCATAGACAAATAAAATAGGCACTATAATAATAAATCATTTTTGTTATCAGGTGAAAGAGATGGGGATAGTAGCTCTGAACTGTTCCTGCCTCGCGGAAGACCTTGGGAAAATATTCGATGTAAGTTCTCTTCATTTTTACAACTTACCTTAAACATAAATTTCTTTTATATTGTACTAGCAGTGCCTTGTGGTTTGAGCCGCGTTGTTCTGTTCCCGTAGGAATTCCGGGATAAAATATAGCCTATGTCACTGAAAAGTAAGCTTTTTAATGATGACTGATTTTTTTTAATCGGCCTATTCAATACAAACAAACAATCAAATCTTTACTCTTTATAATATTAGTATAGATATAGATTCCCCTTCTCAGAAAGTTGCCTATTCCTTTTCCAAACTTAAGGTAATAAGTACGTCATTGCAGGCGTACCGAAATGCGGGAGGTAAAAGTCGTGTGGAATTTCATTTCTCACGCAATTAGCGGGAGAGTATAATGTATGGAAATCCATTTCTAACGTGTATTTTTCCGAAATATTAGCCGTTTGCTATGGTTATTTTTATAATAGGTCAAACAACAAAAAGTTTTTACTCTGAACCCGCCACATGATACCTCTTCCGTATTCGGAACGATAATTCAAAAAAAGAACCGTGTGAAAATCACACGTGCGCATATTTATTGCTACATTTGAGCTTACAATTGAATTAACTCGAGTGATTTTGAAGATTCTAAAACGATTTTCCTAAAAGATGTAGTATTCGGGAGAAAGTGCGCAAATGACACACTTGATAGAAATTGGGCACTTTCTCGCCTAGGTGTACAATCGTATCAAGCTGTTATAAAGTAAACATGTGACTTGTCTAAGTGCTGATTTTGTAAGTCTCTGTGACTCTGACTCTTCGAATCATTGCAATCATTAATTAAGGCGCTGTTTCACGTAAATTGCGTTTCTAAAGAATTGGTTATTTCGTAGGTATTTACTGAAGTGATTGATTTTTAAAACTATAAGGTTTCCAATGTCGTAATTGATTAAACAGCTACCGAGAAATAAACAATAAGTTCATAGGGTTTATATTCCGCTGACGTAATATCAAATCGTTTCTTTGTTACTCTAAAATAACCCAGAACTTACAAATTAGACATTTTGTTATTCAAGATTGGTTGGTTGATTGACTGTTTAGTTTTTACCATGACATAAAAAATGTTGTATACTTCTTTCAAATTGTGTGTTTTTAGGGAATGTTTCGGTAGGCACTTACTTGAATCCACAACTTATCCGGTGTTTTTACACTAGTATTATTGCATACAGTTAAAACGCCTGACCAGGCATACAGTCGCCGTAGCCGAAATCGGCTTGGAAGCATCATTGCATACAGGAACAGCACGCCATCGATAAGTGGAATAATAACTAATTTTTGTGCTTATTTTGTAAGTCTAAAGAAATAAACGATTTTTAAATAAATATCAAACCTACATAGGTTTGATATTTATTTACAAATCTAACAAATGCGGTGTCTGTATGTAAAGACAGCGCATTTGTTTACACAGCCAAGTCACTGCGTCTAACGTTTTCGTCACAATAAGCGCAAAATTTGAAAATGTAAAATTTTAATGCATTTTTATGGCACTTATCGATTGTATAAAATTTTGTACATATGATTGTGCTTTATTAGCCCAATAAAATTTGTTTTTTTAAAAGAGTTCTTAAGAATTTTTAAAAGAGTCTCAACTCTTTTAAAAATTGGGTGTACCCTATTACAGTTGTTGCATAAATATTAAAATAACCGCGCTACACAAGCGCACTACAGCGCACGCAACTAATTAGTTCCTATTGTTTTACTTGGCGTGTACGTACACATTCACACTGGCTGGTTTCGTGCGACAAATAACTATAATTTACGTCACATCGAACCAAAACATATTATACACGTGATTTATAACCTAGATTTATTTATGTCAGCTATGTTATGTGACCTCAATAGTGGCTAGCTATTGGTAAAGCCAACAGAAATGAAATTTTCTCCGTACTTATATTGAAAAGCATCGGTAATGAAAATGACTACTCCAGCCAAACTCGATGTAAAATAATCGCTAATACTTAACCTAACACTTAGTTTGGTGCCGTATATTTTTAATCAATATTATGTTAAACTCGTATTTTTTAAAGCAGTTTGGTTCGTTTACAAACATTTCACATCTAATGTGGCTGGAAAATAGATACATAACACCTACCTTCGCTCAATTAAGTAATAGTAGGCAGTAGTTCACTTACCAATTTTCGCCACGACACAGGAAATAATGATTAAGTCGTAAATAATCATACTTAGATACTCAATCTTCATCGTCAGCTCTGCATGATACACACTGGTTACATAAATACAGAGCTGTGTGGTGCCGGCATAGAATTTGCACCATCCTAACTCGTCCCCTGGGTGTCGTAAGAAGCGACTAAGGAATATCTACCGGGGCGGGCAGCAGCGCCCCCTGCTGTTCAACTTTACTACCGAACTGCGATCTCCAACCCGCATGCCCAGAGCGTTGGGATTATGGTGGGCATTACATACCCCCATAAGATAAAAGCCAATGAGGCGCTTACCAGAGGAAGGCCTGCGTCCAGCTGTGGACCAATATAGCTATCGAGGTTGAGGCAAAGACGTGTAAACCCATAAAGAATAAGAAACCGCCCCATCTAACGGTTTTTTGTTCAAATGCCCCGGTAAATGATTTAATATTTTCCCGGGAATAAAGGACAACGCAAACGGACCGTTTTAATGCCTCGTAATAAACAAGATTGTACTAAAATTTTATGTCCGCAATAAAATCAGCGTCAGGTATCGTAGATCACTTCCACGGGGCTATTAACCAAACGTGGCATCACGCGAATTTGGCTTTCATTCAGTCTAGGGCCCGTATTATGAAAGTGAAAACGCGTGAAAAACTTTGGTGTACCTAAGAACCTAGGTGAAACAGTTGGTTTCTTGTAAATAACACACCCACACAGATTATCGTGAGAGTCCGTCCATAGCACATTTATTGTTGTGATCAAAATTCAATTTCACCATTGAAACAAAACTCCGCTTAGAGCTCAGCTGTTCGGCTCATTTAACCGACGTTATGTAGTTGTTGCTCTGGTGCAAACGCAAAACCCGAGTTCAAGAGCTAGCTAACAAGATTGTACTAAAATTTTATGTCCACGATAAAACCAGCGTCAGGTATCGTAGATCACTTCCACGGGGCTATTAACCAAACGTAGCATCACGCGAATTTGGCTTTCATTCAGTCTAAGGCCCGTATTATGAAAACTTGCTCAGTCAAAATCTATGCTTGACTGACGTTTATACCATAAAAAAGCGTTACTTAAGCATGGATCGATGACTGAGCAAGCTCTCATAATACAGGCCTAAGAGTTATAAATCTTGTTTATGACGCAAATTTTCTTTCCTTTATCTATTTACTTGCTGCGCCCCGCGGCTTCGCTCCCGTGGAGTTTTTTGTCACGTCTTACGGGAACCGGGGCTATATACCCTATGTTCGTCTCCTGGTTCTAAGCTACCTCCCCACCAATTTTCAGCTAAATCGGTTCAGCCGTTCTTGAGTTATAAATAGTGTAACTAACACGGCTTTCTTTTATATATCGGTTTATTACAAGGAAAACCAGCAGCACATTTGTATATGTGTACTTATATAAATTATGTAAAATAAGTCAAAGCAGGATTTCACGGTTAAAAATACTTACTTGTACCTAATATAGGTAGCTGAGTAAATTGATAACCTACTAAAAACTACAGACAAATGGTTTACATTAACGAAGCACATTAGTGAAAACTTTACATAAAAAGTTTGATTATCGTCAAAAACTTGGGTAAAAAACTAAGAACCTGAAACAGTTGGTTTCTTGTAAATAATACACCCAACAGATTATCGCGAGAGTCGTCCAAAGCAAATTTATTGTTGTGATCAAAATTCAATTTCACCACTGACATTAAACTCCGCTTAGAGCTCAGCTGTTCAGCTCATTTTACCGACGTTATATACTTATGTATGTATGTAGTTGTTGCTCTGGTGCAAACGTATATGTAGTTGTTGCTCTGGTGCAAACGCAAAACCGAGTTCAAGAGCTGTTAACAGCTGGTCACACAATAGGTATTACGAATTTGAACGCGATCAAGCTGAAAAAAATAGTTTTGTTGAAGATGTACGTACACTATTGTATACTACAATAGTATGTAAGAACATAAGTTAGTTGTATTAGAACTATGTACTCTTAGGTCGCATTATATTTAGACTTAGATATGCAAATATTGTATTAGTTGATAAGCGATAAACTTGCTAGTGGTTTCTTTTTCACTTCTTCCGCTAGTGGACAAAATTGAAGTTAATTAGAGTCAATTTCACTTTATTTGATAGTAATTACTATTTATGAAGCTTTTTATATAGTAAAAAATGATAAACGATTTGACTCTGACTCTGACTACCTAATTCGACCGATTTATTCGCACGTTACGCGTTTATCGAGTAGGTCGAAAACTACGGGAACTAAAGTGTTCTAAACTGAAATACAAAATGTATTTCAGCTTCAGTAAAATTATCTCGAAGAGCTTCCCATCCAATGTCAGTAATTAACGGGTTTCCCAGGTCTTTTCTACCAGAAAAAAAAAAGTTCTGAAGGCCTAGACAATGTAACAATCGATGTCGAAAGCGACAGTAGAAAAGTCAAAAAATGTATGGGATTGTCATATGCCTTTGATCGTGATCTGTTTCGAATTTTTCCCTACGAATCTTTCAATTGTTTTCGATTCGCTTCATAGCGAATACCGGTTGACTACGCCCACTGTTTTGTAAATTGCTTACAAGTGCCATTTTATTACCCAGTAAGGTGTCATTACTGCAATACGTTAAAAGGGTTGCCTGTTTGATAACCGCCATTGCCAATAGGGTATATGCATGTGATTTCAAAATGGCTAAAAAAATATATACGTATTCTCTATTGATATAGAAACATATCTACATATTTATTTTTGCATTTTGAGATGTTTTTATTGTAGAATTTAACCATTGAAAAATTGATATTTTAAATCTCAATCGCAAAATTTCAAAACGCTACGCCATTGACTAGAGCGGACGTGACATCACTGTGCACATTTTTTCTTTTTTTATTCTGCTTGCTGCACCATGATTTGACACTATTCTGCCCACTTGACATTTCGTATTGTCGATTATTTTCAGTTTTTTCGGAAAACCTCTTTCCTGAGATGATCACTACCGAGGTCGTCACCAAAGGTTTTAATCAAGTGTGTACGTCGACGTCACATAAACATGGCGCCAATATGGCAGCGTTTTTATCACCCGAAAATGATTGTAGTTTTGATTTGTTTTTTTACCTTGTTAATGCGAAATTCAGTGAGCGTCTTATCATTCCTCGGTTGAATAATGACCTAAAGAATCGATTAAAACAATAAAAAAAATCGATGCATATACCCTATTGCAAGGGCAAACCTCGTTACGTTATAGTTATGACTCAACTGGTGACTATTTTTAGTGTAGCATGCATGTCGTTAATTAATTAATAATTATGCATAGCGTTCTGTTTTCAGTTTGCTTTTATGCTTGCCTTTTGATGGCTAATCGATTTTAAATTACCGAGTCCTACAAGTTGATAATAAACCGACCTAACAAACGAGACATTGAATTAACGCTTCGAAAACGTTGAAATTTGACTGCATGATTTTAATTAAATTATGTAAATGCTCAAGGGTTTTTTGAATATGGATTGGATGGATATTTAACTTCCATGCGAGAGTCAGAGATCGCGTTGTGTCCATTCAGAGAAAACCGCTTATGGAGAGGATTATTCTCAAAATATCCTCAGACGCGTTTATTCTTTTTTTTTATACAGACCACCAGGTAAGAAAGATCAGAAATCCATGCCAATAAGTCATTCGTCCGCAAAACAACTCTTCGAGGACGTTTTGATTCCAAGAGACATTCCATAATAGGACGGATCTAAATGGACAAAATGTGACGAGACTTATTACCCTTGCCATACTAGTACATATGTATTATTTTATTATAGCCCAAACAACTCCTTGAACTCTTGAAGTACCAAGCAAAGGAATAGTTTTAATCATTTCTCTTGTATAAAATAAAGCTACATAAGTAATTTTCACCTTAGTTCAAATCACTCAGAACTCGAAGCAAAGTTACGCTGTTTGCACAGTAATAGTTATTTTAACTTTCAGTAACAACTCTGATAGGTTAATTAAAACTTCAACATTTATCGTTAAGTCTCGAGTTGATAAATTCACGAACAAAGTTTTGTCTGATCATCTGTCGCAACGGTAACATGTATTGAATGGCAGTGAAGCGAATACGCTATCTTATTGCATTGAGAGGAAGCTCGCTGACAATACGGGTTGGACAGTCAGCCAGGCAGGAATAGATTAAAATATTTTGATTATAGGCTCTTATTACATTCCTGACTGTACTGTTTTCTGGTGTGGTATAATAGTGTTTTCTATCTGTCTATCTCTTGCCTCAGTCATCATTATCATCATCATAATGATTAATTGATGATTTTATTTAAATTTTTCTCTCTCTTGCGTAAAATCCCTTATGGTGTTTCCTTGAAAAAATTTTTTGTTTGTTTTGTATTCTAACAATATAATAACATTTATTAATTATATTTAAACTTAAATTACAACGATACCAAGTGTATAAATGTACCTATGGTGGAATAAATGAAATGAAATTAAATGACGTCTTCAGGTTGACGCATCCAGCTTCGGATCGTCATCCCACCTGGCCGGAGGGCGTCCTACACTACTTTTGCGGAGTCGCGATATCCACTCGTTTACCCCAGCGGTTCTCAGTTCTTCGCGAGATATGGCCGGCCACTGCCACTTCTGTTTGCTAATTCTTTGAGCTATGTCGATAACTTTGGTTCTTTGTCAGATGTATTCGTTACGAATCTTATCCGTCAGAGAAACTCCGAGTACCTCATTCCATAACTCTCTAAGCGACTTTGAACTGGTGGACCAGCCCTATCGTGAGTGTCCACGTCTCAGCTCCGTAGGTCATGACGGGTAGGACGCACTGATTAAAAACTTTTATTTTCAATCAGTGCCTCAGTACAGGGAAATAAAGAGAAGCTTTTCTACAGTGTGCGTAAGCGTATTTTTCGATTTATCTAGGTTTTAGTATGCCTTCGAAAATAAGTTATTGGTTGATTCGAGTACAGCAACTTTAAATAACTTAGGAATGTATCTGGACGGAGTGGCTTTTGCCCCATTGCATTCTCGGATGGCCAGGGCTCATAATGACAATAATTTAAGGCAACTTTAAAATAACACGGAAATAAAGTGAGGTCGACTGTGTATACAAGTACTTCGCGATGAGTGTTTCTATCCAAATGGCTACCTTCAGTTCTATACCCAACGTTGTTGTCATCAACTTAATTGTCAAAGTTAAAGTTTGTTCACTCGCTAACTTGTAACTGGTACGAGCTTGAACCGCCCACTAATAGAAAAGTTGCCGACTTTCCTCTTTCCTTTGTACTAGAAAAGGCTAGAGTCGAAATAAATTTATTTAAGCAGCATTGTCTTCCAAAGGGCAAAGGTTTCCTTTTTTAAGGCAAGTTTTTTTTCGATTTCTGACTTTTTTTAGTACCTATTCTAACCTTAGTTGGTCCGCTAGAAGTTTTTGATCAGCATAGTATTGCATAATATTGTTTTTTCGTGGAAACTGCTTATTTTTTTTGATAACTGTACCTGTTTTTGAAATCTGAGAACAGGATTAGAATTTCATAAATTCGGTATGGATAATTTATTAAGACCATTTCCCTGCAGTGGTTAAGGTACCTCCCTCTTCTGACCAAAAAAATCCACCCTGTATTCACACACTAAAACATAGCACTATTATAGGTACCCTACCCATGAAGTAACTCAAAACTTTTATCCTCAACCTCAACCTTAACAGCCTGTATTGGTCAACTAGTCAATTAGTAATGCCCATAATCCCCACGCTGGACATGCAGGTTGGGGATCGCAGTTCGGTGGTATAATTGTTCTACAGGAGGCGCTGCTGCCCGCCCCGCGATGGATATCCCTTAGTCGCCTCTTACGACATCCTCGAGAAGAGTTGGGGTGGTGCAAATTCTAAGCCAGCACCATACAGCTTAGCAAACTTTTATCATCCATCATTAATCACCATGAAATAACATCGACACCGTCACAATGCCATTGTAAACGAGTTTTCGTCGTGAGGCAACAATACTATTATTTACCTTCTACAGCCCCTAATCTAAATTATGCTGTAAAGGAGCTTTGGAAGGAAAGTTTACTCGTTTTGACCTTGAACCTTCAAATTAATGATAACGCAATGACAAACAACTAAACTAACTCCGGAGACCACCTTATAATTTAGTAAAGCCGCTCTATACCAAACAAAATTTACCTACAATTAAACATTTGTTGTTTAATTACGACATACGCTAGGTAGGATAAATGTGTTCTTGAGAGGAGACCGCGACTCGGCAAATGTAGTGTAGGATGCCCTCCGGCCAGGTGCGATGACAACCTGGCCGGAGCGCATCCATGGTCCCACCACAAGCGGCAGAGGTGGAAGCACCCTGAGGGTTTTAGTGGTGTTGGAGTCCCACATAATCGCACTGTCTCCCCGTGGCAGTGCGATATGCGTGCGCATTTCCCTCAGGATAATAAAAAAAAAACAATTTTTTTTAGAAGGAATTTTATTGTTATCACTTTTACCCCCTTATTATATTCTGCTAACTTAGCACACTGCTAAATCTCGCTCTGTCTTCTACTATTGACATAAGTCAGACTGAGAAAATAACACTACTTAGCAGCTGTTTTATGTTAGCAGACCATTATAAAAAAGGGGGTTATCAGTGTTTTCACGAAAGAAGAGTTTTCGTAAAAGGGCTTGGTCGAGAAAATACTACTTTTTACGTTAAATGGACATAGTACCTAGTCTTTTTTCGACCTCGAGTCTAAGATTCAATCCACTCTTTTTGAACAAAAGTCAACAGCTGTTGTTCAATGTTCCTCGAACAAAGACATTTTACATTATTTCAACCCCAGATAAAGTCGTTGCCCTTTCAGCAATGTATTTTCTGAGCATAACCGAGTCGTTGTTATAAATTGATGGCATGTCGGCGCCACGATAACAAAACGAAATCACGTTCTACATTTTACCTTCTTTTATTTTATGTTTGGTATCGCAATCTACTCAAATATGGAACAAAGAACCTGTCTTTAGTGACATGAAAGTGCCGTTTAATAGATTATTTGGGAAAAGAGTGTTATTCGCCGAAAAACATTGGCAAACTGATAAGGTATAGCATTTTGTAGAAAGTAGCGAATTTGTTACAAGAGACATATTAAGTCTATTATATAGTAAATTTTGGCACGGGGTCAAGGGGCGAAAACTCGATTTGACGCCTACCATTTCTGTAATTTGGTATAAACTATAAACCTTTGTTCTTTGTTTAGTTTTTATGTACCTACTTATGAGTATGACAGAATGAATGCTTTTTCTATTCTTGACAAGAATTTGTTACTATTCAATCAAACCAAACCACTCTACATATCAACCGAATATTAGCTACGAATACGTTACTACAAAGATTTCTTCGTCATCATCTTAGTAAAAAGCCTGTTGACTCCCGCTGTATATTATTCACGCTCTCTGAATTGGGCCTATGGGAGCCTGATTCACAGTTTTCATTAAAAGTGTTAGTGTGTTCCTTGTTAATAGTTTTTCGATGTAAACAATACATCAATCTGCTTCAGGTGAAATGTAGCGTTGGCTAGCGTGTCAATCAATCTCACTCGACTTTTACGGGGCCCCAAACAAGACAAAATAATTTATGGAGCAATATCAAGCCTAACAAGATAGCGAAGACGAGTAATCTATTACATTGTTCAGGTTTTTGCAGTTGTGTTTATATAACATAATTAAAATGCTCTATATCTCACCAGACTGATCTGAAAGAGATTTGTAGGTACGGAACTGGGGCCTAATTCCACTATATTTTAAACAAAATGCCATAATGGCGCCATACGATTGAGATAGAGATTTAGTCGTAAATTTATTTGGTATTCTCTTACCATAAGATAACAATCTCTATGACTTATAATAGCGTGTCAATAATGTGGTGGGGCATATAATCATAATCGTAGTCATATGGCATAAACAAAAAAAGATCGTGTTAGTAGAATACCAAAAGGTGTCAATGGCGGTGATTGTTACGCGATAATGAAGCGATAATAGTGTCATAGTGAGGCGATTGTGTTAGTGGAATCAGGCCCCTGGTCTTACGTTGCCAAAACGTTCGACATGAGTCACGTAGGTAAACGTCTTTATGCTGTTAAGCTGATAGCGACAACTGCGACAAGGCCTTTGTCTGCATTTATAGAAACCTCCTTACCTCTTTAAATTTTCTAAAAATGTATTGTCTCAATTAATCACTAATACTGGTTTCCTCCCATATTTTTCAAACGGCATGGTGGTAGATTGATACTTCCGGTTAGGCTGAGCGCAGACTTTAGTCACGACATAGACAATTCCTTCTTTGGAGTTTGCGCGTCTTCATCCTACTAATATTATAAAGCAAAATTTGTAAACATACAGACATACATATGTCTGTATGTAATGTTTGTTGCTCTTTCAGGCCAAAACTAACTGAACGAAAGTTCAAGGCCTGAAATAACACATAGGATACTTTTTATCCCATAAATCAGATCCCGTGGGATAGGAGTGATATTATAAAGCAATATTCTGTTTTAAAACAATCGTGACTCAAGTCTGCGTCTCAGCCTTAGTCCGCTTCCGCGACAAGATGGCGACAAAACGACTTTTCTTAAAGTAAATTCATGAAATAAATAATGCTGAACGATCCAATCTTATTCAGGTTCGCCCCGCGACATTAGTAATATGGTGATAGCATCATCTACATACAACTTAAATATGTATTTGTATCCAGGTATATTGGACCCTTGGTGCCCCGGACGCATCAGTGCCCGACACGTGGCCGAAGGAGCTCAGCACAGGGATCAACTTGGAGCATCCCATCAACATCAGCGACGCTCTACACTCGTACGGGGCGTTTATAACGGTGAGTTGCTTAACCAGTTAATTATTGTGTGAACTGTTCAGGGAGGCGGGCAGCAGCGCCCCCTGCATAACAATTCTACAACCGAACTGCGATCCCAAACCCGCATGCCCAGCATGAGGATTATGGGCATGCAGTTCACTCTTGCGAGTTAAACGGAGTCCTTAATGTATCCGCTCCGCGCGTGGTAAACGGGCTTGAAGGAGGAACTAATTGAGTGACAATAATTTACACTTTCTCATAGAGACCTTATCTCTCACGATCTTTCTGTAGTTCTTTCTACATAATCCAACCATACTTCTTTCTTCTTGGTTTACGACCTGATCATGACAATTAGGTAATGAAAATCCATTTTTTGACGTAATTTATAAACTTTTTTCAATTTGTGTACGTAAACACCGAGTTTATTAGCCATGAGTATGAGGCTATTGATCTCTCAGAAATGTAATAGACTCCACATAATTTTAGAGCCCAGCACTTTATTCTAAAGAAAAGAAAAAGCAAGTTACCGCGATACTCAAGACTTCCCACAGGAAATATCCACCGTGTCCTACTTTCCAAGCAACCGATACTTCAAGAACGGCGCTTTAAAAGGGCGTCATAACATTTTATCAGTTGGTAGTTAAAGCTAGCCGTAATGGCGTGGAGCGTTTTAAATTGCCAATATCGTGAGTGTGCCCTGTTGTAAGTTTTAATGGCCATGTTTATGGGATGCCTAGCTATCTTGCTTCGCTCTCCTAGATTTTCTTCTGCGAAGTTGGTAGTTTCCATTCGGTACTGACATTGAGTAATAATGACGTTTGTTTTAATCCTTGGCAGTGGTTTTGTCCAGAATAGATTTAGCTGGGAAACTATCCCCGACTTCCTATTTCGTGTATTTCGTAAACCTCACAAATTAACAAAATAAAGCTGTATCTCGTAAACTTTTAACACCGCTTTGGCGTATTAATTTACATAAATGTTTTCTCGTATTTTTTTTAAAATCTGCGACTTTAAAGCATTTGACCTATATCAATGGCCTATGGGAAATTAGGGACGTGCATAAGAGTACCTATGTATATATTTTTTAAGCTGAATGTCTGTTATTTCAGAGATATTTGAATTCACAGATTCTCAAATCAAATGTAAGAAAATCTCTCTACTTCTACCTTTGTTTTCTAAAACCAATATGTCAACTCTGGTCAGAATGCCGACTTTGTTCAAAAAGCTAATTGGACGTAGGAATACAATCGCCAAGTTTTGTAGATTTTATGGTGCACCGACAATGGTTTCGATATCGGAAAATCAATTCATCTTTCATTTTGTAAACATTCCATACGTACGAGTACCTACGTACAGTGCCGTAAATTTGACAATTATCTAAACTGCTGCAAATGGTGAAAAAAGTTGGAACAACTTGAACAGCAGTAATCATTAGTAACATGACACAACCACATCCGAAGAAACACATCTAAAACATTACATGCCAATACTAAATCAATAATCTTCCGAAAGCCCAACAGATCTAAACCGACCTTTCATTTTATCTTTATTGTATACTGATCACTTTATGTCTTTACGTACTTACTCACTCACGTCCCTAACACAATAATACATCCCAGTCTACTCCGTATAAAATGTTGCCACTAGATCGAACTTTAGTATCCCATCTACATTTTCCAGACACGTACGTTATTTATGTATCACGTAAGGTTCCAGAGCACTCGTGTAAATTGCTGACGAGGCATCGAGACTTTGAAAATGTAATTGGACAAGCGCACGACAGTTTAGTGCTTGTTTCTTAGCCCCGATCGTTTATACAGTGTCGTTTGATAGACGATCGTGGTGATAGATTACAGTTGGGTGAAGTTTTATAGATTTTTTTGTTGAAGCTTCAAATTTCCAAGCAGACAAGGCCCAACAACTTGGGCCATCGCGACCTAACTTCTCTAATTGGTCAATGGCTTTTCTCTGTTTTTCTCACAAAAGTTTTCCGGTTTATCTGATCGAATTACTAAATTGTATTTATGTCTAGTAAGCAGACACGTTTGCTCAAACAGTATATCAGTCTTAATCCTTTTGGGGCAATACGAATTTTTGGCATGTTCAAATCAATAACTTAGTCTCGGACTTATATAGGTACTCTAGCTAGGTCATTAAAATCAAACTGCTGCCTAAGTACAATTCAAACTTCCCCGCAGGCATTGTCCAATTGATAAGTTAGATTAAAACCAACAATCGAAACTGGAAAACAAATAAAGTTCTAATGATTACTAATTACCCTGTAGTTAGCCACGTGTTCCAAGGCTGTGTCGTAGGACAATAATAGTTTGGTAGGTTCAGAAACATATATGTACGCCTACGGTTAATTGGACAGCCATGTGGCTGACTGACAGGGGGTGGATCAAAATAATGCTAGGTACAGTGAACGACAAAAACACAGGTTCAACCTAACAAAAGCGTTGTTTAGTGAATGTTTAGAAACGTTTACTTTTATCGTTGGCACATACTGGCTGTAGAGTGCAGGTAAGTTCACGTCTTACTTGCTCCAAGCTGCATTAACCCTCGGCATGGTGGTAAAAAGTTGCATTGCGTATGTCTGGTGGGACGCGGATTTTAAAATTAACTTTGGGGTACAAGCTGTAGGCTGTAGCTGTAGGTTTATCCTTATATAATTTATTGTTAATCAAACTTAATAATATATAAAGGATATAATTTAAAACATATTTAAATCAAATATATTTATTTATAAAATCTGTTATTAAACTTATATACTCTCTTCAACGTTAAATTAAACTATTATGGTTACAAACATGCAAAATCAACTTTTAACAAAAGACATATCGAACAAACTTCAGGAAATATTAGGCACTTCTATAAACTTATGCGTTTATAGAAGTGCCTAATGTTTCCTGAAGTGTCATTACCTGCCTAATGTTTCCTGAAGCTATCTCACCTGTTATTATAGACATGCCCGCGCGATAGAATGAGTTGCACAATGATTTACGCCGAACAGACTTTAGCACAAGGGTTATCATAGAAAAACTATTGAATGTATCTTTTCAAAATAAATTTATTTTTACTTATCAATGACTAAACTATGTCGATTAATCCTTCATTTTAGATTGTTCTTTCCCCGTGTGTTATTTATTTTCGCCCAAAGTTAAGCTAAAATTCGTGTTGAAATACGAAAGTTTAGAAGATTGTATTTTTCAAACGTATACTTTTTTTACTGTTTTAGTTGTATACAAACATAGTATGACGGTATAAATTGATTTCATCCTTAGTTTTGGATGGTCAACATCAAACAGCGTTGTAGTTACCCTTCCACGTTTGTATGAAATAATGAGCGACTACTTCTACCTCAAAACATCTTTTTCTAGAGCTTAATTTTTAAAACACGCACACAGAAATATAGCGTGATCTAGGCAAAAGTGGCTCTTGCATGTCCCACAGATATCTTTTTTGATGGAAAAAACTGGCATCTCCGCTTTACTTTACATCGGGAGCAGAATTTTTAGCTGGTGGTTCATCCAATACGACTGGCGATTCTATTCCGACGACTCGAAGAAAGACGAGGGTTTTTGTGTCTTGATTGAAGGTGTGGTTCAATTAGTGCTAGGCTCAGATCATAAAATCTGGCTTCACCAGACAAAATCAATACCTTATTTCATTGAAGTTGGTTAAAATTTTTATAATTTCACCAGGACTACAACAATCAATACATTGATACTTAATTTATCAACATCGGATATATATTTTATACGCTACGAACATACGTAAACAATAGAAACATACATTTATATCTACCTACATACAAACAAGCACAAAACTTTTCACGAATTTTAACGTAGAGATACAAGTTTATTATGTTTGATCTAAATGTTCACGATTAATAATGTTACACTGCGTGCCTGGTGGGGGTCCACGGGGCCCGTACGAGCTTTACGCACGTCCTTCTTCAAAACGAGCACGCCCTTTTTCATTAATTAATTTTGTTTTAAAAAACTATAAACCGACTTCAGTTATCATAGTTTATTCATGAATTTTCATGGATCCCATTGTCAGAACTAAACAAAATTAAAATGGGACCACACGGAAAACACCAGCTTTCATATAAAAAAAAATCATGAAGATCGGACCACCTAGTCAAAAGTACCGAGGAAACAAATATAAAAAAAATACAGTCGAACAACCTCCTCCTTTTTTTGAAGTCGATTAAAAAGAGCACGCCCCAGACTGTGAAATCTGGTGGTTGGCATCAAGGGGTTCACAACGGAAAGCTACTGAACTACTGAGCGCGAAATTAAAATTCGAATACAATACAACGGTTTTTCTGCGTTGGTGGGTCTAAGAGACCCTACCAGGCATGCCGAGGGTTAAATTATTTTTTATAAAGTGATGAATAAGAGTATTGTCTATTTAAATGCTTCTTTTTGGTAAAAAGACAATCATTTTTGGCAACCCGACTTCCTCTACTGCTGGGTTTCCTAAACTCTTGTGAAACAACTTACGGTCCTGCACTAAGTTACTGCCATTGATACTTTACATTTGAAGAAATATTCCTAACTATCTCGTAATCTAAACGAATACAATGGCAATGTTTCTGAGCTTTGAACACAAACCGTCAACTCAGACCCGACCCCTTTCACAAAATTTACTAAATTTACAAAGTCCAGCTGTCGGCAAAGCAAAGCGCTTTTGACCCTTTTGGACCGCTTTCGTGCTTAACTTGATTAATGAAATGCTTTTATACCATGACGGCTCTAAACGCTTAGGGCTAGAGCGATAACCTGTCCCTTAATGGGCAGTTTTAGAGGGTGTTTGATTACATTAATCATCTGTGTCGAGTGTAGGTCAACCTAAAGAACAACATTTTATAAAAGAATGGAATATTATTAAAATGCCATGCAAAAAGCTAAAGCCAAATTTTCTTAGAAATTACCCGGAGTGTGAGGGTTTACGCACTATAAAAACAAAAACTAGAATTGAGCAACGCGACACCTCTTGTCAAACGAACCAAAAATTAACTTTAGTCTTTGAACAGGATTGGATAAACCGTGGATAAACATGTTTCCCCTGTAGGTCGAGCTAATGGCGCTACAGTTTATAAAAAATTTAGAGATTTTCGTCACGGTTCGAACGGTATCCGGATTCGTGGTCTAGCGGTTATGACATCCCCGTACTGAGGGGAGGATGCGGCAGGTTTGAATCTTGTGGAAGCCGAAAATTTTTGAGATATTTGATTTTCTTACAACAAAATTGTCCATAGGTATTAAAACGTAATGCGCGGCATAATAAACAATTATAACACATTACAAGTATTTATTGCATTCATACAATCAGGTTAGTGATAGTTAAAATCACAGTATGTACCCATTGTGGGTGTTGCAATGGAGAACTGGCAGGTATCGCGCAGTATCTTAAAATTAATAATAATGAACTTAATATTTACACTAATTTATAATTTAATTTGCGAGTCGCTAAAAGTGTCATTGAAGAAATCGTCAAGTTTGTAATAACATTTTTTTATGAGCATCTCTTTCAGTTTGCCTTCGAAAGTGTTATTTTTTTCTAGACATTTTAAGTTTTCTGGGATTTTATTGTAAATTTTTACCGCCATCGAGTTGGGGGAGGATTGGTGGATTTTTAGTTTTGATTCCGGCTTCACCAGGTTATGTTTATTTCTAGTTTGGTATCGGCAAGTAGGAAAAGTAATGCCTTACTAGTTCACAAGAAAACTACTCTTCTTATGAAAAACCCAGTAACCAAAGAATTAGTAATGATCTACGAATCAAAACTAAAATATCTTCTATACCTAGACCGCGGGGTTCCAAAGATCTAGAGCAAATTTGGTCCAAAACAGTGCACATTCATGTTTTTTTTATCGTATTTTTTTTTACTGAATCTTGTGGTTTACAACCAAAGAACCGAAGAAAAAATGTAGAATTGTACAAAAATTGTACGTAGGTAATTCGTAGGTAATCTTGTTTTTACCTGTGATTACTGAGATATAGGCCTAGTTTTTTTTAGCAAATCCACTAGGATGAAGCCTTGATAAATTTTATTCAATCTTCAATGGAGAATTTCATTCAATGTACCTTTAAAATGTGCCTATTTTGGGAAATAAGTTTAGAACTTTTTTTTATGTTTGTTACCTCAGAACTTTTGACTGGGTGGTCCGATTTTCATGATTCTTTTTTATATGAAAGCTGGTGCTTCCCGTGTGGTCCCATTTTAATTTGGTTCAGTTCAGGATCCATGAAAGTTCATGAAAAAACTATAAAAATTGAAGTCGGTTTATAGTTTTTTTTAATAAAATTAATTATATTTTACCTAGCCGTATCTATCCCACACATAAGAAAGCTGGATTTAGGATGTATCTACTCGGTAGTAAATAAATCCATATCAAGGATTGGCTTGCTTGAACATTCTAGAATGTAGATCAGTGGGAAAAATATATTTTGCTCTCCATCAAAAAGTTATCCATCCATGAAACCTGCATAACAGCACTGAGGCAAGACATTCAAAGTAGGTTGTGGCATGAACTAAGTTCCGAAATCATGTCAAGGCTGAATCGGAGGGTTTCTGCTTACTGTCACTTTGTTTTGAACTTTGAACTGTTTAGACTTAGCTGAGTGTTGCCTAATCCATTTCCCTTCTTGTAAAACATCTTTGAGAATCTAGAACGTGTTTTTTTCACTTTTAATATTTTGAATTCAAGTATGGTACAAAATCTATTGTAATTCCACTCTATAGCGACGAATCCAAGTGAGTTTATCTGTAAAAGCCGATTCTCTTCATATATTTCTCAGAAAATCACGATTGAAATCGCTACTTAAGCGTAGCTATACCCCAGAAAAAGGACTACTTTATTTCTTGTTCCTGGATTCGATCTATACTCGTGTCCTCGTATCTTTTACACAAGATTTTCTTCATATTGTCTCTTCTTACTTTTTAACCGACTTCAAAAAAGGAGGAGGTTCTCAATTGGATTATATTTTTTTTATGTTACCTCATAACTATTATTTGGGTGGTCCGATTTTCATGATTATTTTTTTATTTGCTAGCTGGTGCTTACCGTGTGGTCCCATTTTATTTTGATATATTGTATATATTGCTTGAATTGCCTGTATTCTTCTACATACAAGGTACTTTGTTGATTCTCATCAGAGTTTTTGCGCGGAACTGAAATCAAAATATTTTCATCCTTATATTTTAATTTTGTGTTATCTATGGACCATTGATGTCTTATAAAAAAGATTTTGTTTGATTGATTTATATTTGGTTAATACAATTATTATTGCATTTCATAGACCCTATTCCCACATGCCTTATCGTGGTAAGGTTTATTAGATCGTCACATAAATTATGCCAAAACTCAGGCCAGTGCTGTAATCAGTACAGAATGTGACTTTAATATGGGAGCCAGAAGCTAGCTAGTAGCAACAATTTGATTAGGCTTTCGAGGAATTGGTAATGCACTACCCTTAGCTGGCTGCTTATTCAATTATATAAAGATTCTTACTCGATTGAGTTGTTGGAAGCGAATCTAATATATATTTTTTAGGTTGTGTACAGTGAAAACTATATTGGAATTCTAATACCTAATATACAGGGTTTCCCAGAAATGTTGGATAATCCTGCACGTGCGTGTGCAGAGAAGGAGTTAGGTCCCAAATCCCCACAAAAAAAAATTATTCCCAACAGTCCGCGGTCTTCAATTTTTTTTGTAAAATTTAGAGGTATCCCAGTTTTCTTCACATTGATTAGGGACTACTAGTTAACTACCATCCTAAGTAGTTGAGTTTTTAAAGGTAATTTAGTAATACTAACATTTCGGGAACACGTTAAAAGACAAAAATCCGAACTAGACCTCATATAGCGGATGCAGGATTATCCTTCATTTCTGGGAAACCCTGTACACGTACACAATAAAATAAATGCTCGACAATTCACACAGCATCATCTAGTCCCAAGCCAGGTCAAGTTAAGCTGAGCTTATATTATGGGTAATAGATATCTGATGTAAAATTAGAAACTGAGAAGGTTAGACAAATGAATCTTATTAGGAAAATTAAACACAACACACAATCCATTGAATGTCCAACTATGATAGCAGAGACATTTAACAAATACTGGATAAACTTGACGAATATAGCCGGAACTGTAAAATATCCAAACACTTGCAAAGATTCGTTTTGCAAAAGCTTGTTTTTACGCCCTTACTCTTTTGATGATTTGAAGAAAATTATACTTAACCTTAAAAATACTAACGCTGTAGGACATGACGACATAGGCACAAAAATTATTAAATCATGCAGTAATGAAATTTCTCCTGTTTTGACTTACTTTATTAACCTATCTTTCGAAGAAGGGTCCTTCCCAACTATCTTAAAGAAATCTATTGTTAAGCCCCTCCTAAAAAAAGGAGACAAATCACTGTTAGATAATTACAGACCCATTACATTCATACCAATTTTCGCCAAAATATTCGAGTTAGCCATGCATAGACGTTTAATTGACTATATCGAAAAAAACAAGCTGTTAAGACAAGAACAATACGGTTTTCAGAAAGGAAAGTCAACGACGTTAGCGTGCTTCAACCTTGTGAAAAATATAATAGATAACGTGGATGATAACAAGTTAACTACTGCCATATTCTTCGACATGTCAAAGGCATTTGATTTTGTTTCTCATGAAATCCTGGTGGGTAAACTGGAAAGATACGGAGTTAGGGGTCCTGCTCTAAATTGGATCATAAGTTACTTAAAAAATCGGCTCCAATGTGTTGAAATAACTAACCTAAATGAGCTACATGAGCTAGTACCCTTCCGGTCTACCTACCAAGTAAACCGTTCAGGAGTTCCGCAGGGCAGTGTCCTCGGGCCGCTGCTGTTTCTACTATATATAAATGACCTGCCTAACATAACTAAAAATCCGTGCTTCTTATTTGCTGATGACATCTCCATGCTAGTAACGACTTCACGAAATACCGATATAAATGATTATACTCTTGACATAAATAGCGAAATAGCACGTGTTATTAAATGGCTCAACGATAATAACCTTAACGTAAACTTGACTAAAACAAACATAATACAATTTGGCACGTGGGCAAATAAAAAAAATAAATTGTGTATATCAAATGCAGGAACTAACATATCAGAAGTCAACCAAACTACATTCTTAGGCTTCATTCTAGATGAACACTGCAACTGGAAAGCTCATATTGATAAAGTTTGTACCAGGCTGAATAAATTTGTCTTTGCCCTACATAGATTACAAAAAAACCTCTGATCAAAAGACTGTTTTACAGGCATACCATGGCTATGTTGCATCGGTATTGTGCTATGGTCTAATACTATGGGGAAATGGCTCGTATGTTAACAAAGCATTCATAGCGCAGAAAAAATGTGTAAGAGCAATTGTTGGTATACCACCGTGGGAATCCTGTAAGCCGTTATTTAGTAAACTCAAATTGCTCACGCTACCTTGTCTCTACATCTTTGAGGCAGCCTTGTTTGTAAAGAAACATAATAAATTGTTTATGAAGGCGAGTGAACTATATCCCCGAAATACACGGGATCCTGATAGGATAGTTTTGAGTAGGCAGCCTAGGACCCGTCTATACCAAAAAAACTATTTTGTAATGTGTGGAAAAATATATAATGCATTACCTAAAACTATAAAAAGCCTTCCGCTGACAAAATTTACAAAAGAGCTGCGACTATGGCTACAAAGCAAACAATATTATAATATAAATGAACTTGTAAACTAACATTGTTGGATTAATTATCTCAAGAATTGTTTAAATATAATTATTAATAACTAGCAAACCTATTTTTATATAATTTATAATAAAGGAAATAACAGCATGAAGACTGAAAATAAATAAGTATTTACAACGACTGATTTTCTTAAAACTGTTAAAAGTGTTCGTAATAAATTGCTATATAGTAAGATATTATTATAGTGTAAGATTATAGACACTAAGACATATTAGCGCCCTGCACACGTAAGGTTCGGACTGCGGGAAATTGCACGCGCCATTCCATCCCGCGCTCCGAACCGTACGTGTAGATGCGCGAGGCTGACAGTCCGATCTGGCAGTTCGATGCGCGGTCTGATCTCACAGTTCTGTGCGCGCATCTCGTGTGAACGCAAAATACAGAACTGCCGGTTCGGAGCGTCGTCGTCAAAGCTAGCGGCCTTCTACGTGTGAAGGTTCGAACCGCGCATCTGGACTGCGGTCCAAACCGCGGATGGATCTGTACAGTTTGGACTGCGGATCGAACTGTCGTGCTAATTACGAGTAAAAATGTTTCCACGGTTTGGAACGCGAGCAAATCTTTCACATTTTTCCAAACGATCCGAACTGTGCGTGTAAATAGATTTCCAAGAGTTTTGACTGCAGTTTAGACTGGCGCGTGGAACGTTAAAAGTTTCAAAAGTTTTGCCTCAGTCTCAAGCAGAATGGAAACCCGATCATCGTGTCAGCGATCTGTAGTTAGTACAAGCAACTGAAAAAAGGCAAATGTGGTCAAATTCTTTATTTTTAACCGACTTCAAAAAAGGAGGAGGTTCTCAATTCGACTGATTTTTATTTTTGTTACCTCAAAACTTTTAATTGGGTGATCCGATTTTGATGATTCTTTTTTTATTTCAATTTGGTTCAGTTCTGACACTGGAATTCCTGAGAACTCATATTCAGAAAGCAGGTTTGAAGTCGCCTGATAAGCGGGATGAAAGTAATACTTTTCACCCCTAGGAATAAACAAGGTCTTATCTTAAAACGATAATTAACAGTTATAACAATAGGTAATTGTGATTGATACGGATTAGTTGAGCTACCTTTAGATTGTTTAAGCTTCTTACTGGTATTTATATGGATCAGTTGAGCTACCTGTAGATTGTTTACGCTTCCTACTGGTATTTATATGCATCTGTTAAGCTACCTGCAGATTGTTTAAGCTTCCGACTCGTATTATATCATCAAACGAATGAAATCCGTAATAGCTTTGACGACGCTCCAAACCGGCAGTTCTGTAGTTTGCGTCCACACGAGATGCGCGCACAGAACTGTGAGATGGGAGCGCGCATCGAACTGCCAGGATCGGACGTCAGCCTCGCGCATCTACACGTACGGTTCGGAGCGCAGGATGGAACGGCACGTGCGATTTCCCGCGGTCCGAACCTTACGTGTGCAGGGCGCTATTACGGATTTCAAACATATTTAAGTACGTTTTCTATAGCTTAGCTTAGCATCAACATCATTGTAAACTTAGTTGGAAACGTAGATAAAAGCATAAGTATCAAACAACTATTGATTTTTTTACGTTTTTAGGGTTCCGTGCTCAAAGGGTAAAACGGGACCCTATTACTAAGATAGACAGACAGACAAACGGAGGGACTCTGCTGTCCGTCGTCTGTCTGTCTGTCTGTCCGTCCGTCTATCTCATGAACCGTGATAAATTCTATTGCCACTTTATCAACAAATACTAAAAAATAGAATAAAATTAATATACAATAGACATGATGTTTTACCGTTTTTATAGATCATGGTAAGGACGAAACCCTTCGTGCGCGAGTCTGACTCGCACTTGGATGGTTTTATTTAGGAAAGCACCCCCTTTTTTACTGAATAGGTTTCTGAATCCCGCTTTGCCCGAAAAATAATCAAGCAACGCTGGTAGGTAGGTACCTATAAAACGTTCAATCTTTTCATAAAGTCTAGTTGCTATATTGAAAGAGGTTTTATATCTATAACTCGCATGCGTTACTCCTTGGTTGCGTGAGGTGCTGTGGTTTACAGCATCTTAAAATTCCTTTTTTAAAAAAATAGCGGCAAAACATGACACAATATGTACACTTTTTACTATGTTTTAGTCAAATAGACAAAATGTCGGTTTGGAGCGTCGACGGTATTACGGGTTTTATTCGGTTATTTCGTCAACATCCATGTCTGTGGAAGATCAAAAGTAGGAGCTACACCAATAGAAATATGAAAAACAAAGCTTACGACGAACTCATTGAATTTTGCAAGACTATAGGTTTTACATCTGCTGATCGCGATTTTGTCACCAAAAAAATACAAAATTTAAGGGGTGCATTTCGCAAGGAATTGAAAAAAGTAACGGAGACAAAAAGCAAAAGTGGGAACTCCGAAGAAGATATATATAAACCGAGTCTTTGGTACTACGATCAACTTTTGTTCACCAAAGACCAAGAATTACCGACCCCAAGCTTGTCTAATATGATCACGGAGGAGGATTATATTGAAGCTGACATCATACAGGATCCTACCAACTGCACGCCACCGTCACTGCAGCGTACTTACGATACACCACAGTCCCAGCAGCCTACAAACATTTCTCCGCCAAACTCCGACCACATTTGTGTAGACGTAAGTACTAAATAAAAACACATATGTAATAGGTATAAGCATATTTTATATTCTTAGTACGGTATGAAAATCAAACGCTTACACCCACAGTAGATAGTTACTTAATAACTTTATCAGTTATGCTCTGCCAGCATTAATCATAATATCTTGCCAAGGCACACGACCTATTGAATTAAAATATGTTTTGTATTCATCTCTGCTGAGCTTTGCCAAACTTGAAACATTTCTGGCTGAAATCCTGTCCAATCCAGTTAAATCAGAGCTGTCTCTTCGCCAATCTCCTTCATTAATAGCTCCAGATTCAACATTTTCTCTATCTAGCGTCGTTGCTGAGATATACACATTACTTCTCTGTCTTAGAAAGTTATGAATACTACATATTGCTAGTATTATGTAACATATGTTTTCGGGTTTCATATTAATAGGTGTACGTAATATCTGGAATCTGGAGGCTATTATGCCGAATGTATTTTCGACAACATTGCGAGCACGCGAGAGTCTATAATTATAAATGCGTTTGTCGTGATCAAGTTCTCTTTGTGCATAAGGCGTTAGAAGATTTTTGTTCAGAGCAAACCCTTCATCACCAATAAAAACATAATTTAAATTGGTAACGTTTTCACTTCTTTCGGGTAAATTTAATTGATCTCTCATTAGTTTTTTGTAAAAATCTGTGTACTCGATCACACCTCCATCAGACATTCTGCCGTTTTTACCAATATCGACGAAAATAAATTCGTAGTTTGAATTGACCAAAGCCAATAATACCATGCTATAAAAATTTTTGTAGTTATAATACTTCGCACCTGAATTTGCGGGTGGAACAATTCGAATATGCTTTCCGTCGAGAGCCCCTCCACAGTTAGCAAAATTCCAACGATCTTGAAAGCCTTTAGCGATTTCCAACCATTCTTCTTTGCTCGTAGGAAACTTAAAAAAAAACAATTATATTAAAAACTTTCATATAAATTCTGCTTCGTCAATACAAGTCACAGTCAGTCAGTACCTAAAACTTTTTTTTGTTTCAGGATCCTGCAAGAGGCATTAAGAGGAAAAGAGCGAAACCAAATTTAATTGACACTCAAATAAAGTTTATAAATGTTTGCACAGAAGCACTTAAAAAGAAAGAAACGACAGAGTATGAAGCTTTGGCCATATCAATTGCAAAAAAAATTGAGAAAATGGAAAATACGCAAGCCTTACACGCTGAAACAATAATTCACTCAGTTTTGCGTAGGGGCTTATTAAATCAATTAACTGAGACGACAGATATTTGTGATAAGCAGTGTAATAAAACCATTATATTGTCAATGCCTGAGCTTTCAACTTCAACTCCCATTTCATCAAACTATTCGCCTCTTCAAACAATGACCACACAAAACACTGGTGTACCAGAAGATGAGTCTCAGTGCAGCTTAAGAGATTTTTATAATAATGTATGTTAACTGATTTGAACTTTGATATTTCCTAGGTACATAAATAAAAAAAATATTCTATAATTTTATATCTATCTATTCAGCTCGTGAGCACCCACTGCTAGGTATAGGCTTCTATTTCAAATATTTGTCGACTCAGTTTGATTTAATATTCCCCTGCGTAAAACAGCTATATTTCTCCATTCAGCCCCGTCCTGCGCCAACCTCATCCACTCCTACATTATATTTATTTCCTTTATGTTAAGTGTTTCTCTGCAAACCTTAAAATACTCCTTAATTTTGAACAGTAAAAATGTTAACAGATTTGATTTTTTTTACTTACCCTCATGTAGTCCTTTCGCAGCGTTTCGTAAATAGTCTTACACGTTTCCGGTATTAGTTGACTTAAAGCTGATGTAGATATTCCCGAACTAAATTTGAGATCTTCATAAGAACGTCCGGTCGCTAGAAACCTTAACGTGGCAACCAACCGTTCTTCTGCTGTTATACATTTTCTCATAACTGTATCCTGCTTGGTTATTTTGGAACGTACCAGTGCTAATAAACAATCGAAATCGTCACCGTCCATTCTCAGGTAATTTTTAAAATCTTCTGGGTAACACAGTCTTAATTCTCGTAGCATTGGTAAATGTCCAAATCTTCGTCTGTATTCTTTTACCCATATTCGCCGTTTTTTTCGGTTGCTTGTACTAACTATAAATCCAGCCAAAGCGATGACACGGTTATCCATTTTGCCTGAGACTGAGGCAAAACTTTCAAAACTTTCAACGTTCCACGCGCCAGTCTAAACTGCGGTCAAAACTCTTGGAAAATCTATTTACATGCACGGTTCGGATCGTTTGGAAAAATGTGAAAGATTTGCCCGCGTTCCAAACCGTGGAAACATTTTTACTCGTAATTAGCACGACAGTTCGATCCGCAGTCCAAACTGTACAGATCCATCCGCGGTTTGGACCGCAGTCCAGATGCGCGGTTCGAACCTTACGTGTGAAGGCCGCTATTATAGTGTAAGATGATAGACACTAAGACATTGCTATACCAATCTAACATGGTGTATGTTCCAACTTTAGCTGTTATTAGAACTTAAGCTACCTATCAATGTACATACTGGCAATAAATGATTTTGACTTTGACTTTGACTTCATTAATATATTTTAGTGTAAAAACACCCAAAACAAATATTCAGTATCGTACAAGTAGTATCGTACAAACATTTGTCCCGAGGCGAGAATCGATCCCGCTTCCTACGACACAGGTCGTTTTACGGCGTTATAGGATTTAAAAAGCAATTTTCACAATTTGATTATACCTACATATACATGGCTTTACAGCAATATAGAAAATTTCAAACAAATCTATTCACAGGTTCAATCCGACATCACAGGGTACAAAAACTACCTAACCAATACCTATCCTAATAAACACCATGTAGCATTCAGGTCCTAAGTAGTCTAGAATCTAAGTAGATACCTACTTAATTCAATTTGCCGTGAGTGCAAGTATTAATTAAAATCGACTGGCTAGAGTCTAGACTAGAAATAATGGTTATTAAATTGTCTTTTAATTTTACACACTATTCCTGCGATTCGGAAATTTAATCGAATAAGTTTCTTTTGTAAATGAGTCTAAGTGCTAATGAATTCTTTGTTTATTTATTTGTCCTTCCACTTCTTTTTGAGCTGTCTTGTAGATGGATGGAAGAAGTCTTGATTGATTACTTAGATTTCAGAACTCGTCTGAGCTCGTTCAGTACAAACGTGAAATTTTCATTTGAATACTAAAAATGTGAGTCACAAATATCTACCATCTAGCCTTGGCCGAACCCCAACTTCAAACAACCATAAGCCATAATAACCATACTTATAAATTATAATTAACATACATTCTTAAGTCCTAAAACTAAATAAGTTTTCCATTAGTTTTTCCAATTGGGAATTCTAAACTTTAATAACATTAAAACCTTCCTAGGTTCATAGTAATGTAGTAGGTACCTGCGTTTTCTCTGTTATATTTTAACTAAATATCTCTAATTATATCGGACGTATTCGTAGCTATTTTCTATGATAGTTTAGTATTGTATCATGTACTTACTGCTGTTAATATAAATAAAAAAATTACGAAACTCAGGTGGATAGTTGAAAAAATTCATTTCATTACTTTTCAACCCGACCGAGTTCTATATGATATTTTTTATACATTCTTGGACTTTTGACCACTCAATAATCTCGCTTTTGTTAGTAGGTGCCAAATAAAGTGCATCAAAATTATTGCTATTTTCTTGCTTTTCTATTAACCTAAAACGATACTGGTGTCGCTAGAATATCGTGGTAAAAGTTTACTAGGAAGGTAGCAACGGGTGAAACAACACACATACCTAACCCAAGAAACTTCAAAATCGAAAAAAATAGTCGTTCTGTGTGTAATTCTCAGAACTACTGGGACACAAGAATTAACCTAGCTAAATAGGATTGATTTTTATTATCTAAAAACCGGAAATAAGGCGAGCGAGCGCGAAACGCGAAGCGCTGATACGAAATGCCACGGTTGAAAATAATGCACGTCGATCAAAGGTTGGACGTTTTGACTACGACTTGTTTTGACAAACAAGGGTAGGTCTCTTGATTGCCCCAGCTGGTAATTAGTATCAATAACCTTTATGTACCTACACATATGCGCCGTTCTGTAAACGTTTTACAAACGTGCTTATTCTACGTTCCGGCTGCGACATGTATAACAACATTAACAACTAGGTTAACCCTTTGTCTTCCATCAAATCACGTGCGTTGTTTTAATTCTTAATTCTTTATTGCACAGTATAATACAATATGGGAAATCATTTAAAAGAAAAGTAATGGCAAAGGCGAGCTTAATCTCAATATGAGTAATCTTCCAGTAAACCTTAGGAGGGAAAAAGATAAATAAAAGTGTATCTACATGTGCTTAAACAGAGGGTAGATTTAATTTTAATCAACTTATTAAATATTATTTAGTACTACCTAATATGTATTATTTTATTAATAGCTAATAAGTATTCGTTATGGATGGATGGATGGATGGATATCTTTTACCTCTACGAGTACACGCCTAAATACGATAAAACTACTGAACGGATCTAGCTGAAATTTTGCACAAAGGTAATTCTAATCCCGGATTCAAACATGGGCTATATATCTTATACATTTAAACGAGCAATTCTTGTATATAACACATAATCCGGATCTCGGAAACGGCTCCGACGATTTTCATGAAATTTAGTATACAGGGGGTTTCGGGGGCGGTAAATCGATCTAGCTAGGATTCATTTTCAGAAAATGTCGTTTTATTAGTTTCATTATGTTTTCAATAATTCACTTTATCGTCATCAACTTAGGAATAAAACTGAAAAATATGACTCTTCCTGCCATCTATTGGCGAATAGTAGGTACTACTACAATTTCTAATAAGCACAATCTACCAAAAAAAACGGTCACACAGGTATATTATAGTAGCATTCGCAGGTCCGCTTCCTTTCCCTTCCACCGTTGCTAATATTTTTTCTATTGTAATAGAAAACAAAAGTTTACTACTTTACTGTACTTTTACACTAAAACTTTTTTTTCTATTGCAGAGTTCGCCTCCGCCATTCAGTCCCGCAGGCCGCACCAACGACGACGACGCTATTGTCTCCATAATAGGCGCAGCCGAGGAGTTTGTTTACATTTCTGTGATGGAGTACATTCCTGTAACAGAGTTCACGCCTAAACTTACGTGAGTTCAAAGATACTCCGATCAAAAACCTGGATATTTTTTGTATACAAAGTGGTTACAAAACGTAAGAAATATTGGTGAAAAATGTTTGACGACATTGGTATCATCGAAGCTAAGCACAGAAGCTCGAAACTATTTTTGTATTTAAAAGCTTTCAGTCATTATTTAATTCACCTCTCTTTCGTTAACTAATTCAAATTAAAACATTTTTCGCTGCACATGCGAAATTATGCGTTATTGAAGTTAGTGTTTTAGTTTTTATTGATAACTTTGCTGTTACCTTGTTGTTTTCTGTTATTGTTATGAGATTTTTTTAAGTTTTCATTGATGAATGTTTTTGTTGACATAAAATATCGTGAATTATGAATCGGAGTAGGTATAGGATCAATCATAATTTACTGAAGTGTGCAAGTAATCTGCGTTGATGCCATACGACTGGCCGCCATAGCTCAAAAACCATCCACCCTATAATTAAACTTGAAAGCCATTTTAATGTCTCTGTAATTGGCAATTGTATAAATCTGATTTGGAATGGCATAAGATGGGTGATTTTTGTATAATGGTATAGCGGCGGCGTCGGAAGACCAGCGTTGTATGGGTGTAAAGGCGGGCTTAGTTCAGACTGATAAAAGGCAAAATGCTGTACCACCGATGTGGCTAAGCCTAAAGACAAGCTCTGCTTAGCCTGCTAGTCCCAGGCTAAGCAGAGTTTGTATGGGTACTAGATAACTCGGCGCACTCGGACCTTAGTCCGCTGATAAATAAATAAAATAATAAATAATGTTGGACAATTCACACAGCATTATCTAGGCCCAAGCTAAGCATAGTATGTTATGGGTACTAGATAGGTAACTGATATCTATAATACACTACATAGATAGATATTTTTTACTATACATAGAAAACATCCAGAACGCCTTGAACAAATATCTGCAGATCGTACACACATTTGTCCCGAAGCGGGAATCGAACCCGCAACCTCCTGCATCGCAGGCGGACGTTCGCCCACCGCGCCACAGAGGTCGTCTGATCATGATGCTGTGTGAATTGTCCTACATTATTTATTTATAACATGAAATGAGCTTTTATATTTTGGGAATTTGTATTCCCATAATCATAAAGCTCATTGAATGTTACCGTTGATCAGTCTTCTCGGCATAGCTAAAAGCAAACAGTTAATGCTAGGACAGGGGCCATGTGACGACTTAACTAGTTGATTTTAATGGTCCAGAAATCCGAACAAATTAAATCATTTCGTCATGAAAATCATAAAAGCAATCTTTTCAAATAGTCAATTGTAGAACATAAGTTGCCCAGGTGTCGAAATCACTGTTTCGATTTAGTAACTTTTCGGGTCACCGGTTGTATATAATGAAACATTAAAGCATTGTAAATAACTTTAGTATTAATAACCATGATGGATTTAAAAGTTAAATGAATTTCAAACACTGTTATAATATCGTGAAATATTTTTTGTATAAATATCACCGTACACTAAAAATTAGGCTAGGTTAGTTAGGTACTCTAACTCTATCCCAGAATGGTCGTGGTCATGGCTAGTACCTGGGGACGGGGTAACCACTACACCTCAAAGTCAGGTGCCGTAGAAGTCGAAATCTCTGGGACTATATACGGACTTTAAACACCACCTACAGGGAAAACTTACGAATTATCACAAAAACAGCAGATTCGTAAGTTTTCCGTGGAGGTGACGCAATCACGTTCAAAGACAGTTAGATCGTTTTACGAGCGGGTTCGAGTTCCGTCCAAGTCGATCATTTTTATTATTTGATTTCTTAGAAATAATTCGATTTGAATAACGTTTCAGGTTCTGGCCTAAGATCGACGACGCGCTGCGACGCTCTGCGCTCGAACACAAAGTGAAGGTGAAACTGCTCATCAGTTACTGGAAGCACTCCAAGCCTTCCGAGGACTACTTCTTGAGGTCCCTTGCCGCGCTCTCGGCTTCCTATCCCAGGGTCGACTTGCAAGTGGTATGTAGACCATACTACTAATATTATAAACGCGAAAGTTTGTAAACATGTAGGTATGTATGTTACTCTTTCACGCAAAAACTTCTGAACGGATCGGGCTGAAATTTTACATACGGGTAGTATAGCCTGGAATAACATATAGGCTACTTTTTATCCCATAAATCAGTTCCCGTTGGAAAGGCGTGAGAAGCCAGCGAAGTGGGGCACAACTAGTCATGTCAAAATGCATTCCCTAAGATAAGTTTAGCTTTTGTTTTTTTTAAGATAACTTTTTGTTGGTGTTGTATTAATTTTATCCTTGTATGTAACCTGACTTACATAATTATACTTAACTTTTTTATTCAATTATATTTAACTTTACTTACGTTAATTAAATTACATATTTGTTTGTATAAATTCATCATTTTGTGGTTTTAAGAATGTATAATTAATTATTCAGTGTACTATGCATAACAATTTGTAGTCATCGGTAATGTTAGTCTTCTGTAAATAAATAATTTGAAATGTGTATTTGAAGTGATCTGGTGAGGTCTTTAGTACAGTTCGCGACATGTAAAAAGAACGCTGGCGGTCAAGCTGCGCAGGCGATTTATAGGTCTATTTGGTGGTATGCGGTGGGTCACGCGCCGCATGCCTGCTGGTACGCTATTGGTTCGTCAGTTGACATTATCTTTCAACTTCTGTGTACCCATGCGCAAACACACCCCTTCCACTTTCTTCCGGCGTTCTTTTTGCGACCTATAGCAGGCTCTAAGAGCTCATTCTACAACAAAACTTAATCCTATAACATGAAAATTGACTTGGCCCTAAAAAATTTACACATCTCTTGGTAATGATGATGATGTCTTATTATGATTTAATTCTGATTAATTATTAAACCACTACATTGTTGAATCAAGCTCATTTGTCAATACATATTATCTTGAGCATTTATGTATGACCCAAGATTGGCAATTTTCATCATCAGTCTCCAATGCTAAATGTGGGTCCCTAATCATCTTCATCATCATCATCCTGTATTATTTTCACTGTCGGATATAAGCGCATAGCGACCTGTCTTCAGCTTGCCACAACCAGCATCTGCCTGCAGTCTTTCGCAAATCGTTATACAACCTGCCAGGAGGACATCCTGCTACGTTTTTTCTAAAAATGTCAACTTATACATATGTTCCACACAATAAAAAACTGAAAATGAAACATCCATAGAAAACAACTGCTTTTCCTAATGTAAAACCTTTTTCTTCCGCCAGAAACGCTTCATCGTCCCATCGACTCCCGACCAAGACAAAATCCCGTTCGCTCGCGTCAACCACAACAAATACATGGTGACCGAGCGCGCTGCCTACATCGGCACATCCAACTGGTCTGCAGACTACTTCATAGACACCGGCGGCGTCGCATTCGTCTTTGAAACGGACGAACTTCACTCCGATGTGAATGCCACGAGAGATGTCAGGAAGGATTTGCAAGATGTGTTTGAGAGGGACTGGAACTCACCTTATGCAGTGCCGTTGTGGACCAAGTTATAACGGTAGTGGTGATTTGGTTCATTGTTTAGGAAGGGTAAATGAGTGTTATATTGACTGATAGGAAGCTAAATAATAATTCTGCTCATTACAGTGTTGTTATGGGGCCGGTTTTCTTGAAAGCGAAGCGTAAAGGATGTTTTAAATAAAATTTACCCATATTTACATAGTCAATAAAAATGCCTCCAGATTACCATCACGAAATGCATGCCAGATTTTAAGTACGCAACTATACTACTTGAATGTAAAAGACTAAATTTGTTGTTTTTACTTCTAACCGATTTGCTTTAGCGAAGACATCAAACCAATCCATCAAGTATATCTTAATTAGTAAGTATAAAAAGTATATTTTACTTTGGTACTTGATTGATATGTGTGTGAAATATTTGCAAGAAACTGTTTATTTCTATCTTCCCAAACAAATGTTTCGGCGGTTAATTTACTCAGCAGAATTTAAATTACCTATCTAAAATCTAGGTTACCCTGTGTGTTATGTTTACAATGTAAGACTATCCAAATAAAGTAGGTTAGATTCCCTTACCAATTAATAAGGTGTATGTGTAGATAACATGTACATAAAAAGAGTATTACTAATATGGATTGGTTTCAAATGTGAGCCAATTTATATTTAAGGGCGTACAACCTAATTATATATTTAATGTAAATACTGTACTTATCTAGAACTTTATTTAGGAACGTAACTACTTTACCTTAGAATTTGAACTCTATGTATGACCACTTGGATATTTGAAAGTGTGCCTTCGAACTTCTTGTGTCTGCGTTTGTGCTATTTATTGATTGTGAATTGTAGATTTTATATACTTCTTAGCAGAGAAAGACTACACTTAAAATTAATAACTCGAATTTACACTACTGTCGGAATACTGCATACCTGTCTGCCTAGAAAGCGCACATTACAGCAGGGGTATTTTAATTCGTCGCAAAGGCGCAAGGGATTCGATATCGATAACTTTTGACACATCAAAATAGCGTTCTAAAGTCGGAATAGAATTCAAATTCGAATCTGACGTTTTTGCTTCGGAAACGAATCGAATGAATTAAAATACCCCTGCAAGTCAGATGTTTCCGACGGGTTATAGTTTATAGTACTCAAACGCAAAAGGATGGCGTCATTATTCTGAACGAAACATCTGAGTAGCTCGTGTTATCGAATTCAAATAATATAGTATCGTTTACTTTCGATGTTGTTTTATGGAGTAGAAGACATTTCCATACCCAGCAGTTGTTAAAAATGGTCTGATCATATCTAAACTAGATAAATAAAGTGACGTATTCTAAGAGCCGGCGAGGGTTTTCGCAAAAGAGTGTCTATGGTAAAAGAGTCACCAGCCCAAGTACCAGTATTAATTGGAATGATTTGACTAAAAAAGACGTTTAAATAATATGTTAGTGAATTAAATCCCAAATGCCCCCTTTTGCTATATTCGTTAGTTAGACGAAATAGCAATGTTAAATGATGATGCATATCAGTATAGTTTTTGCAAACTCTTTTTTTCTCAATTAGGTAGATAGGTTTTAAAATTAAGCTAATAAAAATACTTCTCTTGTAGATTATGGTTGATGGTTTAACATTCATGCCTACATTTACGTTACGTAATGTAACAAAGTTTAGAGTTAGTTTCAGAAAGCAATAGTTGTGTTTATCGTCGGACAATACGAATGTTTTAAGTTACCTTATAAAATTGTGATGATTGTAATAAAATAAATATTTTAACTATTTTATTCGTTTTATTGTGATCTTTTTGCCGCGTATAACATCAAAAACAAAGGTTTTTAATTTAAATTATCAAATACATAAAAAATCTTTATTCAACTTGTATTAGGTACAGTACCATAGTTGCGATAATTATTTTAATATCTACAACATAAAATATATTTCATGGTACTTCTGAAATATAAATTGGGTTCACCAAAACTGCATTACCCAAACTTATGGGCCAGAAAAAAGCTAGTAACAGTGCCTGGATTATTGAATCCACAACAAATAAATCCAGCTTTTTGTTTATTGAAATGTCACGTATGATATGAATTTAAATTATTTGAAATTTAAGTGATATAATTTACAACACTCTTTGGTTCATATAAATTCATACACTTTTTTCTGGCCTATAACATAAAAACAAATTACATAAATTAACTCATAAAATTATGTCATCTCAACAATTTGAGGTTTAATTATTACAAAACCAGTCCACCTGAAAAACTGTTATCTCAATGTAATTTGAATAAGAAACGAGGTTCAGTCATCTGAAGAATCAATGGTCACAGTTCAGAACTTTATTATTTTTAACTTTCAGTAATCACAAATTTGTTACAGTTATTCTAATAAAATATTTTTTTAACTGTCCCCATTTTGCTTTTGCATAGAAAAAAATGTGTACAATACAATCACGCCTTGCTCTATGTACAGTCGAAGAGGAAAATCGACGAATGCCAACTTTAAAAAACATGTTTATGCCTCTTAAAAAATCTTTTTTATAGTCAATAGACCTTCGTTTGACCGTAATAAAAATGTTTTGAAGACTCGGAATTTTTTTTGCCTGTTACTGTTACATTGCAGGCTTAATTCATAGTCGTTCTTATAAAAATATCTTAATACACCTTAAGCATGAGTAGCGCTATCCTCCACGAAGTCACGGGCCTCCTCCTGCGTCACACATTCCACATGGGACACCTTGTTCCTGAACTTGACTCCGTAGAACTTGTGTGCGTGTTCCAACAACTCCGGTCTGAACGTGGTCGTGATGAACTGAGCTGAGTCTGAGAGCTCGTGGATCATGTTGGCGATGGCTTTACGATGCTGCGCGTCTAGGGCCTGGAACGAAACAGAATGTTTTTATGGCTTGCGCAAACCTGCGGGCTTGATTGAAGCTTAGAATTGCGCCAAAGAAATAGCAAGAACCTCTCGTCAAACGAACTAAATGTAACTTTAGTCTTTAAACAGCATTGGATAAACTTCAATGTTTATCTAGTTTATCTTCTGTAGGTGGAGCTAACTGCGGCGCTACTGTCCAGTATGAAGTCAAAGAAATTTTCGACTCCGTTGCGCTAGGCACCTCGTATAAGTCTTTTAAGGCTCCGCGCAAATGGGCCACCGACCACAGCTTCTGTCGGCCAGCGACAGCCCCTTAACATACTTTTTCATATATTTAGTATAGACGCGCCGCATACGTGTAGCCGTTTGCGGCCACTCGCTACAGCAGTGTCCGCGACGAGCGGTAGCGCGCGACAGCCACCGGTGGCTGTGGTCGGTGGCCCATTTGCGCGGAGCATTAGCACTTCATATGAACGCAAAGGGCGGTTTCATAAATAAATAATGCTGGACAATTCACACGGCATTATCTAGCCCCAAGCTAAGCAGAGCTTGTGTTATGGCTACTAGATAACAGATATACGTAATACAATACACTACACAGATAGATATTTTTTATTATACATAGAAAACATCCAGAACGCCCTGAACAAATGTCTGGAGATCGTATACATATTTGTAACGAGGCGGGAATCGAACCCACAACATCCTGCGTCGCAGGCGGACCTTCGCCCACCGCGCTACAGACGTCGCTCATATGTTTGCTAGCTAGCCATTGAAACCATTGAAACCATTTATTTATCTGTGATTGTGGTAATATACAATTGATCTTAAATTTAGTTTTAGGTCAGCACAATCTACTCTTTCGAGCGTACAAATCAGATGTGTTTAGAGTTGACACAGTTGATAGAGCATGCAGTAAAATTCTACTTTAAACTCAGCACCCGCGCTAGGCTCGCAGTATGACTGGTAACACTGAAGCACAAACCTGGTCAATCTCGTCAAACAGATAGAAAGGTGCGGGGTCACACTTCTGTATCGCGAAAATAAGCGCGAGAGCCACCAACGACTTCTGCCCTCCTGAGAGCTGGTTCATTTCCCGCATGTCGCCTTCGCCTCCCGTGAACGACACTTTGATGCCGACGCCGGTGAATTGGTCGGCGTTCGCTCGCTGGAATAAACAATGTTGTATTAGTATAAGCTGTGTGGCTTTGAATTGCACACCAACTCAGAAATTTTATATAGTACCTCAACCTCAACAGCCTTTATCGGTCCACAGCTGGACGCAGGCCTCCCCCTGATAAGCGCGTATGCCCATCGTGGGTATTATGGGCTAATGCCCATACGGGTTGGGGATCGCAGTTTGGTGACAGAATTGTTCGGCAGGAGACGCTGCTGCCCGTCCCTCGGTAAATATCCCTTAGTCGCCTCTTACGACACCCTCGGGAAGAGTAGGGGTGGTGCAAATTCTATGCCGCCGGCACCACACGGCGTGATTAGTGATTGAATTTATAATAGCGTATCAATACTGATATGAAGTCAGCCGCAGAACCATTTAGGACTCAGGACTATTGTCCTTTTAAAGCTGGCAATATTTACGTCATTAATAACTTCAGGGGCGTCGTCCGGCGCGACCCTCATGATGAGACTGCCTCGGCCGTGCGGCACCAGTTTCTTAAACACCTCTGTGAAGTTCTTGCTGACTTGCTTGAAAGTAAACTGGATGGCTTCCAGCTTCCGGTGCTCTAGCGTTTCGATCAGCTCACGAATCTTTTCACCGCTGTAAAAATACAATAATAATTAATTTTGTTTTAAAAACTTTAACCGACTTAAATTTTTACAGTTTTTTCATGAATTTTCATGGATCCTATTGTCAGAACCGAACCAAATTAAAATGGGACCACACGGAAAGCACCAGCTTTCATATAAAAAAGAATTATGCAAATCGGACCACCCAGTCAAAAGTTCTGAGGTAATAAACATAAAATACAGACGAATTGAGAACCTCCTCCATTTTTTGAACACGGATAAAAAAACGTTTGAATAGTGCAATAAAATTAAGAAAAATACTTTACTGTTAAAAAGCACTAAACTACTTTAAGATAAGAGAAGAAAAAGTTAGAAGCTATACTTGGTTAAAGATACACAAGTGACTTTTGTATGTATACCTAACAAAAACTGGTAATAATATAAGAAAACGACAAGGTTACAGCAAGTAATTAATTAAAATAAGTAATGATAGAAAATCCACGCAGCGCCATTGAACCCCAATATTATTATACTAGTATACCCCTAAGCAGAGCTTCTGTTATATAAAATAAACAAAACAAAAACTTTAAAAACGCATTATGTAGAACTAGCTTCGCCCCGCGGCTTCGCACGCCTATAACACGAGAAATGATTTATGGGATAAAAAGTGAGTGCCTATGTGTTACTCCAGGGGCCTAATTCCACTATTTTTTAAAGAAAATGCCATAATGGCGCCATACGATTAAGATAGAGATTTAGTCGTAAATTTATTTGGTATTCCAATACCATAAGATTACAATCTCTATGACTTATAATATCGTGTCAATAATGCAGTGGGGCATATAATCATAATCGTAATAGTCATAGATATGGCACAAACAAAAAAAGATCGTGTTAGTAGAATACCAAAAGGTGTCAATGGCGGTGATTGTAACGCGATAATGAAGCGATAATATTGTTATAGTGAAGCGATTGTGTTAGTGGAATCAGGCCCCTGGCCTAGAACTAACTGTATGTAAAATTTCAGCCCCATCCGTTGAGTAGTTTGTGTTAGAGAGGAACAAACATACATACATGTTTCGACATACCTACATGTTCACAAACTTTCGCGTTTATAATATTTATAAGTTAGATAAAGGTGCCAATTCGAGTACGAAAACGGAGAGAGACGGATGAAACGATGAATGAAAGCTATCATAACCAAATGCTCCCGATGATACCAGTGTCGCAAAGTACTTTCCTCTTATATTTATTTGGCTTTGTAACAACTCTTTCTTTCATTATGAATGTAAGCAGATTAACTACGAACCTTGTTTGTGTTGGAAGAACACCAACTCGCCCTGAAGATGCCCCTTGGGATGAAACGTTGGTGTTCTTCCAACACAAACAAAGTTCGTAGTTAACCCGCTTACATTCATAATGAATTCGTCAAACTACGAAAGTTTCTATAGTAAAACTCTTTCTTTACAAAAACATTAGGATTTTTGACCAGGGTATCTCTGATCTTCGATCATCGCCGTCTAAGTGGAACAACAATTACATCCATTGAACGTTTGTGTTGTCATGGTCAGGTCATGGTCATTAGGATATTCCTATGACACAAATTACTAGCTATCGATCTGTGTGGCCACCTAGTTCCAAAACAAAACTCATAAAAATATTACAAGGTTAATGACAGAAATCAACACACACAGCTAATTGTTAACCAATTACTTAAACAGGTGTTTTTGACATGAAAACTGCAGTATAAATACACCATTTGTTCGGTGAATGTAACAGTCACGATGATTTCAATATTTTTGTTACTAACGCTAAGCACAAGCGTATTCGGTTTTTGGAGTTCTCTTTACAGCGGATTCGCGAATATACTCGGATGGCCGTACGGAGTGGTCGGTCCAGAAGAAGCGTATCTAACCATCGAAGAAATAGCCGACAAACATGGCTACCCGCTTGAACTACACACGGTTACCACAGAAGACGAATACATACTGAAAATGCATCGAATACCTTTCGGGAGAACAGGTAAAAGCAACGGAATGTCCGTATTCCTGATGCATGGAATATGGGAGAGTTCTGATAGCTGGCTTCTGCAAGGACCGAATAAAGCCTTAGCTTATATTTTAGCAGACGAAGGATACGATGTCTGGCTTGGAAATGCGAGGGGAAACCGGCACACGTTCAATCACAAAACCCTCAACGCTAGCTCAGCAAGATTTTGGGAGTTCAGTTGGGAAGAAATCGGTATGTTTGACTTGCCAGCTATGATCGACCATGCTTTAGATATAACTGGACAGAAGTCGTTATACTTTATTGGATATTCTCAAGGAACGACAACGTTCTTTGTAATGAGTTCGATGAGGCCAGAATATAACAAGAAAATCAAGATGATGTTTGCGTTAGCGCCTGAAGTTTTTATGGGGAATGCCACAAGTCCAATTCTGAGATTATTTTCCCCCGCTGCGAATTATTTGCCATCGTTGCTGTTGAATAACATGAATGTATACACCCCAGATTTTATAAGCACGATCACTCCAGCAATTTGTACGGTATCGCCACTGAGTTGTGAGAATTTCTTCCTAGCGTTCATGGGACCTCATAACGTGAGTGAAACTTTATGGCCAGTTGTTTTAGGACACGTTCCGACTGGGTCATCCCTTATGCAGTTCATACATTACGGGCAATTGGCTGGTACGGGACGGTTTTGCCGCTTCGATTTCGGCAGGCAAAAGAACATAGAAAGGTATGGAGTGGAAACCCCGCCAGATTATAATTTAGGTAATGTGACAACTCCAGTGGTTTTGTTCTACAGTAATAGAGATATGTTTTCTAATACGCGGGATGTGGATATTTTGAAACGTCAACTGCCTAATATCAGAAGGGAATATTATCTGAAAGACTTCACCCACATTGACTATATGTACGCGGATTTGTCAAAGGCTTTTGTTTACACGAATATTGTAAGGGATATTCAGAACAGTTTAAAGAAAACGTAATTTTAAAGTGGTTAGTAAAGGTATAGTAAACCTTAGGAAAACTAATATTCTTTCTATATTGAGTTTGTTTAAAGAGGATATATCATCTAAATAAATAATTTTACATCAAAAAGACGTGTGGCACTCGGGGACTAACGCGGTAAAGCTATTGCAATGCCATCTAGAGGCGAGTTGCTGAACTAAAGAGACAAACGTCAAGGTTTTTTCGTTACGGAATTTCTGGATTCGGTCCCCGCGCTCAAGGCCCGCGATAGAAGCTATGCAATAGCTTAAAAATATAATGCAAAATCATTAAAATTTGCTTTACTGTTGTAACAGTTACACTACATTACTGTATAAGAATTATCGCAGTTTGACGAATTAATGACTGATGTAAGCAATTAAACTTCGAACCTTATTTGTGTTGGAAGAACACCAACCGAAGCCCCGTAAACATTCTGTAAAACGGTTCGTATATCTTAGAATCAAACGAAACAAACTCGAGTGCAATTTATCTTTTGTTAAACAGTGCGGTGTAGTGCCTAATTTTATGAAACTAAAACCGTTTTAGGGGCTTCGGTTGGTTCCTTCAACACAAAAAACATTTATAGTTGCTTACAATTGCATTATTGTGCTTCAAGCGTTTTCTTTCATCCAAGTAACATGTTAAATTAAACAACATTAAGTTCAGCAATTTAATTAGTTTAGTTTTATCTCTTTATTATAAATGTTTATTCTGTTTATTTTTCTTGCGTTATAATCTTAAAAATCTAACAACTATAAACTAAAATGTTTAATTAAATAAACACATACCCAATATCCAATTCTTCTTTCCTCTTGTACAACTTTTCCTTCTGTTCAGAGAAACTGATAAACTGATCCAGAGCTTTCTTGTTCACATGGTTGTATTTCTTGAGATGTTGATTGGCTTTTTCTAATTCTTTGAACAGCTGAAAGAAATATATCACACAGTGAATTAAGGCAAGAGTTATGTCCAATATCCTATATTATTAAATTCAAAAAACTATCTAACTATCTTTATTATTTGATTTGGTTAATTTGTCGACCTCTGTGGCGCGGTGGGCAAAAGTCCGCCTGCGACGCAGGTGGTTGCGGGTTCGATTCCCGCCTCGGGACACATGTGTGTACGATCTGCAGACATTTGTTCAGGGCGTTCTGGATGTTTTCAATGTATAATAAAAAAATATCTATCTATGTAGTGTAATGTATTAAGTATATCAGTTATCTAGTACCCAAAACACAAGCTCTGCTTTATTAAGTATGTAGTATGTCGGGCAGTCATTGTTGTTTTAAAATGCTCTCCTCGTTTCCATTCGCAGTCAATGTACCTGAGGGTCCTGTACAAATTATATTATAATATAATATATATATATTATAATATATATATATATATATTATAATCTTAAATTGTCGTGCTTCGCGACTATTATCTACGCGGATCGTCTATTGTTTGACGTTAGTTAGATCAATTCTACAAAATGACATAAGTTAAGAAAACGGCATGAATCAGCTAAGTGGAAGTTCTTGTTCAGTCACCGTAGCAGAAAGTCCAGTTAAAGTATTTTCTTTAGAAAGTCCTAGAAATCGTAGCAACAAACCTTATTCGGAGCTCTATTTTCACCAGACATTACAACTAATAGCGCCCACAAATGAACAGATAAAGTACCTAGATCGTTAAGTATAATTTTGTCTTTTGTATTTAATCATTTCTAAGGGCATAATACATAATGTGTTTACATTACCTAGTTATCTAGTAGCCATAACACAAGCTCTGCTTAACTTGGGGCTAGATAAATCTGTGTGAATTGTCCAGCTATATTTATTATTATTATTATTATTATTACATAGGATTGAATTCGGATCACTCCATGTGTCCTTTTCAGAACCTACTTATACAAATATAAGAATACTGGATACCTTGTTCCCTTACTAGAGGATTATGAGTGCACCTGTGTTTGCACACACATACACACACACACACACACACAAGTGTTGAGCACTTGGTTAGTATTGAGATTGGCCGCTATGTAGAGGATTATGAGAGTGCATATGTGTTTGCACACACACAAACACACACATACGTGTTGAGCACTTGGTTAGTCTTGAGATTGGCTATGTGGTCGAAATTCGGCTATGAGAATATGTCATAATTCTTGTCAAGTTACAATACCTGTTTCAAAGACAGCTTCTGGTACTTGGAATGCAGTTCAGGCGCGTTCGGCAATGTCCCGAGCGCTGCGATTTTGTCAAGAGATTCTTGAATCTTCTCCTGTAGAAGCACTTCCTTAGACGCCATCTTTTCCAGACCTTTTGCGTCCTCTTCCATTTTGTCTTGTGCTTCTTTTTCCTGTGAATAGGTGAATTCATTATGGTGAATATGTTGGGAATGTGTTATGAACTGTTGACGCCCTACTACATATGTCTAAGGCCCGTATTGCGAAAGCTTGCTCAGTCATAAGGCTATGCTTGAGTGACGTTTATGCCATAGAAAAGCGTTGCTGAAGCATAGATCGATGACTGAGCAAGCTTTCATAATAGGGGGCCTAAGAGCAACAATAACAAGCATGTTCTACAAATCGTGTTGGGATTTTGTCTGAACTATTTAGATTTTATCTATACTAAAGAAAACTAAAACATAAGCTTCATTTCAAGGCATATGTAGAATTTCCAAACATCTTTTGATACTTTTTGTTTACGTATACATGTAATCAAAAATACAGATCCAAAACGAAAGGAACGTTTTGGATCTGTATTTTTGATTGATGGGAATAGTATGCAGTTGCAATTGTCTAAATAATAAATACTAGTTATAAATTGTCAAGAATCAAGAGTCAAATCGTTTATTTCAAAGTTAGACTTACAAAATAAGCACTTATATTATTTTACTGTCTTGGGCCATTGAAGTGTTAGTATATAAAGTACTAGCAGCGCCCCGCGGCTTCGCACGCGTTGTTTCTATGGAAACGTTTAAAGGTGTAAAGGTTTAAACACAATATACATAATTAAAACCTTTACAGCTTTAAACATTTCCTTACAAAAAGCAGTGCGCGTAGAGGTTTGTCGTTGGTGACGTAACTTACTCCACGAGGGTCAAAATAATACCAGCGCTGAGTAGGTATTCTGACTTACCTACTCAGCAACATGCTGAGTTGACACCTTTTTGGTTCGACATTGAGTGGTTTGCCAAGCAGCTTGCGGAAGTACTAATGCTGGGATGTATTTTTTTTTTAACTTCTTGAGCATAGGCCTTGGGTAGATTTTGATTTTACCCTGCATCCTTATCATATGTTTAATTTTCAGTACATATCTCTTATACTAAATCGCTAATTCCTAGCTTTAGTCTTTCATAACCATGTTTTGTGTCGTGCTAAATAAACTTTTTTTATTTCATTTCATTTTCATAGGAACAACGCGTGGGATAGCCCACGGGAACTGATATATTGGATTAAAAGTAGCCATGTTTGATTCCAGGATTAGAATTGCCAATTTTAGCCTAATCCGTTTAGTAGTTTTAGCGTAAAAATGTAACAAACATCCATCCAAACGTACGCATTTACAATATTAGTGTGATTTGTTGTTAATGCAGTAAATTCTTACCTTATTCCGCCACTTATCCAGCTCTAGCTTCAAAGCTTTCTCATTCTTAACCGCAGCGATGACCTTCCTCTCCACTTCTTCCATTTCTTTGTTGATTTGCTTGATCCGTTTCTCTGCCGCCGTGAGGTCGGAACGACTGTTGGCGAGCCGTCGCTTGCGGTCCTCCACGGAAATCTCTTGGAGGGCTTGGACTAGCTCGTCTTTACGTCTGTGGGGTTGGAGTTAGAGATTACATTTATTTATTTACTAGCTGCGCCGGCTTCGCACGCGTTGTTCCTATGAAAACGGTTAAAGGTGATTTTAATCCCACGGGAACAGATTTACGGGATAAAAAGTAGCCTATGTTTTATTCCAGTATTAGAATTACCTGTATGCAAAATTTCAGCCAGATCCGTTCAGTAGTTTTGGCGTGAAGAGGTAACAAACATCCATCCATACATCCATAAAAACTTTCGCATTTATAATATTAGTGTGATTAAAAATACATGTTTCTGCCCGCGGCTTAGCACGTGTTGTTCTGTGGAAACGTTTTATATTCCATGGGAACTGATGATATGATAAAAAGAAGCCTATGTTTGATTCAACGATTAGAAGTAGAAGCTGTGTGGTGCTGGGTTAGAATTTGTACCACTCTAACTTTGCACGTGGGTGTCGTATGAGGCGACTAAGGGATATCCACCGGAAGGCGGGCAGCATCGCCCCTTGCAGAACAATTATACCACCAAACTGCGATCCCTAACCCGCATACCCGGGGTGGGGATTATAGGCAGTACCCTCCATAAACGCCAATAAGGCGCTTGTCAGGGAGACGCCTATGTCCAGCAGCGGACCAATACAGGCTTTTGAGGCGAGGTGTGCAAAATTTTTGCGTGATCCGTTCATTAGTTTTGGCGTAAAGAGGTAACAAACATCCATGCATACATCCATCATATGTAAGTGTATTAGTGTGAAGAGTGACTGTACACCTATCCACCGAAACAGCATGCACTTAGTTCTTAGCAACACAATGTATGCTTTCACGACTATTTTGTAAAATCATTATGTGTATGCATGTTTCGGAACTCAGTCTAGTCACCTATTAATATTATAAATGCGAAAGTTTATGTCAATGTTTGATACCATGTATCTCAGTAACTACCTAAATTGGTTTATAGATAGTTTATGTTCTAAAAAACAAGATAAACTAATCAACTTCTTTCATATTTACCTCTGAGAGTTAAAAAGGGTGATAAAGTTTCTATGGAAAATCATTATCCCTTGATCCAATTCAAAGCTCAGACATGCGAAAATAATTTTGTTTTTTATAGAAAATTACCTGATCAAGTTGTTAGTGAGCAAGTTCTCTAGCTTGTTCTTGGTGGCCTCCAGATTCATCCTAGAGCTAAAAGCTTCTTTGTTCTCCTGTGTAAGCCGGCGAATGGCATCGTTTAGCTCATCCACCTTGCCTTGATCTTGAGTCGATAGCTGCTCCATTAGTTCCTGGAATTAAATATGATGTTCAGTGATTTGTTTTGGGGTGAAAAAGGTTTAGCTTGCTTTTAGTTTAAACTTGTTTATAATTTTTACAAACTGCACCCCGTGGCTTCGCACGCGTTTATCTTATGGAATCGTTTAAAGGTGATTTCCAAATAAATAATCATTTTTGCGGTAAAAATATCACCTCGTTGTGCCATGTTATCGCAAACAACCTATGTATCGAAATCCCGTGTGTTTTTAATTATTTATCTAAATTTGTTTTCTATAAAAATAAAATCTTAATCTAAATTCCGAGTGCAGCTACATGCCATCCCTAGCGAAGACGTGCAACGTGACGAGCAAAGCGAGTCGATCTCACGCAACGTGGTGAATCAGACACCACCACACGCCTCCGTATCAGTAGTACTACTAAGAAGTACAACTGGTTGTACAAATGACACACCGTTGTATCTCTAGTACTACCAGTAGTACTAGTAAGCCTCCATGTCAGTAGTACTGCTAAGAAGTACAACTGGTAGTACAAATGACGCACCTTTGTATCTCTATATAGTTTATACTGTACAACTGAACATTTAGTTATCATGACAATCGATACTCTTTACTGATAATTCTAAACTGGCCACTCTAGAAATACAAGTTTGTATAATTTTTACTACCAGTTGAACTTACGTTTTAAAGTCGAGTGAAAATTTAGGTACTTGTATTTTTTGTAGTAGTAATAGAGATACAAATCTGTGTCATTCGTGCTACCAGTTGTACTTCTTAGCGTGGACATTCTTACAAATAATTGAATTACCTGATGTAACTCGGACTCCAGCCCCTCCTTAGTGGCCTGCATGGCCTCGAGGCTGGACCGGCACTGCGCGAGCGAGCGCTCCTTGGGCCCGCGGAACCGTTCTATGGACGTCAGCTCTTCCTTCATCAGACGGATATCTGCCTTCACTTTGTCGAATATATCTCTGAAAGAAAACAATTAAGTGTTGTAATATTTTGCGCTCGTTGTTGGTTGATTTCAGTTACCTTACTGTAACGACCTACAATAATAATAATGGAGAATTCAAACAGCTTTATCTAGCCCCAGCTAAGCAAAGCTTGTGTTATGGGTACTAGTTAAGATAACTGATGTACTTAAATACGAGAGATGCGGTTCTAAAATTTTTGGGTAGGACGTTTGTTGATTTGCTGTAATTTTATTATTGTAATTTTTTTAGATGTATGTATTAATGTATTTTTTTTTATATTTCATTGTCGCATTAGTGTAATTACTGTAATGTCTTACATTGACATATGTAATTTTAATAAATAAAAATAAAATTAAATAAAATACAATACACTACATAATCTGGATATCTAGATTACAATGGAACGTTACAGTTGGGGCATCAGGCTATCAAGCTTTCAACAAAAAAACTATCTGTAAGCCTATGCTCAATATTATTCCAGACTACTATAAAAAAGTGGCGAGCAAAGCGAGCCGCAGTCACAGCATGTCTAAAGTATTAGGCCTTGTTTACGGAGATGCGGGGCGTGCAGCGGCGGGGCTCGCACTAAATTCAAACATATAGCGTTGGTAGAGTGGGTTTACGGAGAAGCGATGCTACACGCGTTTGTTTGATTTGACTCGTCACACGCGGTATGCACTGCGCCATTCATCCTTGCCTATCCATAAACATCACCGTACATTGCGATATGTTTGTGTTTACGCGTGCGATAACGTGGCCGCTGCACTCGCCGCTGCTCTGTAAGCAGAGCAAAACGCCCAACGCGCCGCCCGACGCGCCGCTGCACGCCCCGCGACTCCGTAAACAAGGGCTTAGACATACTGTGTCAACCCCTCACTCCTCTGTATCACGGGCAAACTCCACTACGGCTATTTCCATCACATTATAGCCATATTCATAATAGTCTAACTTGGCACACTGCTAAATCTCGTTCTGTCTTCTTCTATTGACATAACACAGAGGGAGAAATAACACTAGTTAGCAGCAGTTTTATGTTAGCAGACCATTATGAATAAGAGGGTAAATATAACTTACTTAGCCTTCCCCTGCTTAGTCTCAGTTCTCTGCATCTCCGAGACAATAGTATTAATACTAGTCTCTGTCTTGTTTAGCTCCTGTCTGAGCGTCCCTAGCTCCGCTTCCAGAGTTGTGATCTGTTCCATGAGTTCGGAGCGAGTCTTCTGCATTTCCAGACGCGAACGGGACTGGTTGAAGTAACCGCCGGTTAGAGAGCCTTTTGATGATACCTGGAAGTTTTGGATTTTAATTGAAGGTTTTCTGGTAGTCTTGTATGCCATTTAGGTAGAGGAAAGTTTTTTTATAGTAGATATGTGGTTCCGGCCCATTTGCACCACCCCAAATCTTCTTGCCGGTGTCGTAAGAGGCGACTAAGGGATATCACCGGGGGCGGGCAGCGGTACCCATTGCGGAATAATTCTGCGACCGAACAGCAATCCTCAGACCGCATGCCCAGCGTGGGGATTATAGACATTACTGTTAAAAATCCAATAAGGCACATATAGATAGATAGAAGATAGAAAATACTTTATTGCACACTTTAAACTAAGAAACAATTTACAAATAAAATAATTAAAACTAAGTGACAATTGGCGGTCTTATCGCTCAAGAGCGATCTCTGCCAGACAACCTGGTATGGACAGAGACATCGAATATACATGGGGTCTGTGTGCATGTAATAATTATGGTAATACTTAAAAATAAATACTTTATACATACCAACAAAAATACAATACATACCTACACCTATAAATATATTATATTATATACATATATTATACATACATATATTATATATACATATCAAATACCTACATATATTATGGAAACAAGGGCATATATTCAGTGACAGGAGGACAAAAAGTGTTCCTTGACCATATTCTTAAAAATTGGTAGTGACTTTGCAGACCTTACAGTGACCGGCAATGCATTCCATAGCTGGACGGCTCGGACAGTAAAAGAGTTGCCGTAGAAAGAAGTAGAGTGGATAGGCATTTGGAGCAGAAGGGTTTCAGAGGACCGGAGAGAACGTGAGTGAGAAAGATGGAGAAAAGTGAAACGTGTTTTTAGGTAAGGGGGTGCAGATGATAGAAATAAAATATTATAAAGAAGAGTTAGAATGTGAAGATTTCGCCGAAGCCGTATGGGCAGCCACTTGAGCTTTCTGCGGAACTCCGAGACATGGTCATACTTGCGCAAGCCAAATATAAACCTTATCCCGACATTCTGCAGGCGCTCAAGCTTGTCTAGCTGCTGCTCCGTTAAATCTAGAAAGGAAGAATCAGCATAATCAAGAATTGGGAGAAGAAGAGATTGTGCAAGAGAAATCTTAGTAGCAAAAGGAAGAAAATTGCGTAATCTTCGAAGGGAACCAGCTGAAGCAAACATCCTACGGCTGATTTCAGAGAGCTGAGGTCCCCACGACAGAGTTCTATCAATGAGGACACCTAAATTTTTCACCGTTTGACTTTGCACAACAGGAGTCCCATCGAAGATCACGGTTGGTAGACTACCCCAGTTTATCCGAGCCATCATCCGTGAGCTCCCTACAGTAATCACCTGTGTTTTTGACGGGTTGACCTTGAGACCGAAGTTTTTGCTCCAGTCAAGAATATGGCACAAGTCTTCGTTTAACGCGGTGATAGCACCAGACAATTCATCTACTGGGGTCTGCGCGTAAATTTGGAGATCATCTGCATAGAGGTGGTACGCTGAAGATATGTGATGGGATATAGTATTTATAAAGATAGCAAAGAGGAGAGGTGAAAGAACGCCGCCTTGAGGAACGCCAGCAGAAATATCACTCCATGATGAGCATACGTCATCAATGAGTATACGTTGCCGACGCCCCTGCGGATAACTGCGAAACCAATCAGCCACTGCTGGAGATACATTAAGAGAGCGTAATATTCCAAGGAGAATTTCAAAGTCAACGTTGTTAAAAGCGTTGCTGAAATCTAGTAAGCAGAGGATAGTTACTTTCCCGTCATCCATGCCAGAGCGTATGTCATCAGTTATTTTGACTAGCGCTGACGCAGTGCTATGACCAGGACGGAAACCGGATTGGAAAAGGTTGAGGAGACTGTTTCTAGAGAGGAATGTGCTGAGCTGTTGATGAACAAGGCGTTCTAGGACTTTTGACAGGAAGGGAAGAATAGATATAGGACGGAAATCAGAGAAAGAAACAGGATTGGTTTTTTTAGGCAAAGGAGTAACCTGGGCTACTTTCCAGGCTGCAGGAAATGAGCCCGTGGAAAGTGAGAAGTTAAGAATATGTTGGATTGCAGGAGCTATTTGGATAAGGATGGGAACAATCATATTTCGGCTAATGCTATCGTTGCCAATAGCCTTAGAAGAAATAGACATAACCGCTCTCTTAACATCACAGACAGTGAACTGACTAAAGTCAAAAGGTAAGTAGTCAGGAATCGGCATTTCGGCATTCGATTTTAGCTGTATATCGAGATCAGAAAGAGAAGTGAAATGTTTATTAAGAGAGTTAAGATCAAACTGAGAAGGAATTTTCGTACGTTCTTTAGATTTTCCGATTCCTAATGACCGTAGGAACTTCCAAACCTTTGCAGGGTCAGAGTTCTCAACTGAAATATGGATATAGCGGCGTTGCGCATCCCGACACGCTCTATTGCAGAGATTCCGACGATCTATGTAATTTTGTTTATTAGCCTCTGTAGGTTTACGCTTCAGTTTTGATTTGGCTAAGCATTTCAGATGCATAAGCGATTTCAGTTCTGGTGTGATCCAAGGCGCAGGCAAATGCTTAAGCTTAATCTCTCTTAGCGGTGCATGTTTGTCGTAGAGATTGGTGATGATGGTGTTAAATATATCAACTTTGCCATCGACGTCCGAAACGTCAAATAGCCTAGTCCAGTCAATGCCTTCTGCGTCATGTATAAGTTCGTCTATGTTAATGCTACTAAAATTTCTCTGCAGAATAACCTGGGGCTTGGCTTTGGGGGGACGAATTTTGTAAGACATGTACAGCATGTCATGGTATGAAAAGGCTCCAGCTTCACATTGACCATGTCTGATAACACGAGAAGGAGATGACACTATAATGAGGTCTAGTAGAGATGGAGCTGAATTTGGAAAGAAATGTGTAGCATTTAGTGGGAGAATGGAGAGGTTGCACCCCCTTACAAGAGTTTCAAGAGAAGTGGACCTGGTGTCTTTCTTCAGTAAGCAGGTATTGAAGTCCCCCATAATAATGGAATGCTCATAGGAAGGGGTTATATTTTCAAGAAGAGTTTCAAAGGACAAGAAGTAATTAATTTGGGAAGAAGGACAATAAAATACTCCTAGTAGCACCTTTGTGTGTAAAAGATCGATCTCTACAAAGAGGTGTTCTCCCGCTTTGGAGGGTGGTGGTTGTGTTGACATACTTACAATATTAAAGGAAATACGCGATCTGAGATATATGGCAACACCGCCACCACCAGACCCGACGCGATCATTGCGTATAAGTTTAAAGCCAGGAAGAGAATAAGAAACCGAAGAGAGACATGGCTTGAGCCAAGATTCAGAGACAAGAAGAGCGTGTATGTTTTTATGATCAAAAGAAGCAAGTATGTCAGGATAGTGTTTAGGGATACTCTGAGCGTTTATGTGGAGGACATTGAGATTCTTAGGAACATCAGTGAAGAAGGAAGAAATTGAGTCTGAAAGACAAGGAATACTGCAGAAACTATCATCGTCACTACCAGAATTTGCATCAGAGAAGGACACATATTCATCACTGTCCGAGTTATCATTACTGAGCGACATTATAATATATGTAGATGTAGACTAAAAAAAAAAAAAAAAACTTAAATAAATATCGAATTATAACAAAAATACAAATAAAAATATTTGACTATATAAAGATATATAAAAGTACATGAACAATGTCTAAGTTTTACAATCCAAACTTCCTATCCATCTGCCAGTTGTGTTTATGAAAGCGACCAACGTAAAAACGAAAGATGATGGTACCTAGCGGAGAAAAACAACGATTTTAAAAATAAAATAAACTAAGACTAGTAATTATACTACATTTAAAGGAAAATATTTAGAGATCTATAAATCTTGCTCATAAAAAGTAATATTTTTTTAATACGGGCATCCCGCGTGGCCTTCTCTAAAAATCTAGTAAATAAGCTGTGGTTGAAAAGTATAAAATTAAGTTACTGAACGACCATTTATTGTGTCAGTGTCAATGTCCTGTCAATGTGACAATCGAGTGGCATAGAGTTTTTTTGACAAGCGATCAAAAACAATATGTAAACAAACCCATATCAAACATAAAATGAAAAGAATAATGTGGAATAATGAGGGTTGGACAGAACTAGTACAAATTGGGACACAAAAATAATCAGAGAATTCTACCTTCCTTTACATTAAAACTGGGCCACGGGAATGTAAAGAAAAAAACGAGAAGACTATGAACACTAAAACTACGTTTTCTTGGATGATGTCCCAGCGCGTTTTGGCTTCGACAACTTGGGCACCGTCAACTTCTGTGTCACAGTCGCATCCTGCAGGCTTCCCGAAGCATTGGCCGCGGGCCCGATGGAGTGCAGATCTTCAGGACAGCGAACTCTGTGCCGTTTTCCATCGGGGCCCATGACATAGACGATGCCGTCCATCGTCCAGCACTTAGTGATGCCGTAACGTTCGCGGGCAGCCATAAATGTATCATGCCTGATCTTGGTTAGGAATTCGGACATGGTTATGCCGGAGCCTTTAAGACATGTCTTGGCTGCCCAAACCTTACCACGAAGCGACAAGTCACGAAGCTTGAACAGTATAGGGCGAGAACGGTCCGGTACCGCCGTACGACCCATCCTATGACAGCGGCTGATGTCACTTACAGTAATACCGGTCAACTTCACCTCCTCCAGTAAGGTCTTGACTACCACCTGTGCCACATCCTCCTTTTGCTGCTCAGGCACTCCATGAAGTAGCAGGATTTTTCGCCGGCTTCTCATCTCCAAATTATCAAGTTCATGTGTCATAAACTCAATTTGAGTCTGTAGTGCTCTCAGTGCCCCGGTAACAAAAGCCTTGAACTCTGCATAGTCTGATGACAACCCGGCAACAGTGGAGGGTGTGGGACTCCTTGGCAGCCCACTCTCGAATTGGTCCATTCTCTCGGCAAAGGATTTTGCCATTTCGGACATGGTGTTCCTTATATCCTCCATGTTGTTTTTGATACACAATGGACTGAGTTTTGTTTAGAGTTTGTAGTGCAGTGTAGAGTTATTGCTATGATTGGAAAACACTGTATGGCAGGTGGGTGATGTTATTGATTAATTTTATGCATTAATTAACATTAAACTTGTATTATTTATATTTTTTTTAAATAAGAAGAAATATTGAGAATGTTTGTATTTTCACATCTACCCCCGAAAAAAAGGAGTACCAAGGAGGCCTGCATCCAGCAGTGGACCAATACAGGCTATTGAGATTGAGAAGTTTTTATTATAAAATGTCTAGTCTTCTGTGGTAAAATCGGTCTAAAAGTACATTGACTCGATCAGAGAAAACTGTTGGCCGATGGGAATGTTCTCTGGGGTAGAATAGATAGAAAATAATGCGATCGCATTGTCATACATTGCATACATTATTGAAGTTGATTGAATGAATTTCAAATAAATTACTACCCTAGAAAAAGTTTTTTCACGGGTTCATAGATTAGTTAATTCGGAAACATATCTGCTCCTTTTATTCTTTGAACATTAAAAACCGCAGACAAATGTAACTCACAATGTAAATCGAACTTAAGGTAGTTCGATTTACAGTGAATGCAAATCGCAAAAAAAAACAAACAAAATCTCACCTGATCTCCTTCTAAAGTGACACAATCAAGATGGAACTGCTTCCCGAGCTCTGTAGCGCACTCCAAGTTTCTGCAGATAAGGGTCTTCCCGAAAATGTACTTCATAGCTTTTGCGTACTTCGTGTCGTATTTCAACTTTTGCACCATGGCTATGGCATTCTGAAAGTAACAAGATTTAGTTTTAGTTAAAACAACACACGCACAGCTATATTATAACTGCAGGGGCTCGTCGAACGTGTAAGACTTAGAAACTAATCTATACAAACATAGGTAGGTATGGTTTATCCATCCAGCATGGAGCATGTTAGTATATAAACCACGATACAAATAACAAAAACTCACTTGCTTGGCGTCGAGTTTCAGATATAATTGTAAGCAATTTTTATTGAAGGGAGGATCTAAAATCGACAAGTAATGTTAATTACGTATAAAAGGATGCGCCAACAAAGTGAATTTTAGGTTAAGTATGGGCGGTTTGTATACGTTTATGCCTCATTCAAAATGGACACGGTTTAGGTACAGCGAGTCGCTCGGGCGCAACTACTATTACTTATTCTATGACGACGTCTTGAATGAATTAACACTTTTATTGTACATATAAAACAAAATAATTTATATCCAAATAAAATTAAAAACAACGTACAATAGGCGGCCTTATTGCTTAAAGCAATTTCTTCCAGGCAACCTTACTAAACAATAGATATAAGTAGGTAAGTAAAGAGTTGGTAGCACAGGAGTAAACAGTATAAGTTTTATCATTAAAATACTTATGTAGGTAAATACAATACAAACATAACTAGAAAGTTTTACATACACATCATACCTAAAGAAGCTTTACCTAAAAACAGACAAGAACACAACTACTATTACATTATATATTCTGTTTACCCAAAATAACATTCGAATTTGAACTCTATTTTAAAACAACAAGTTTATGAAATATTCTAACTATTATAAGCCTTATCTAATCCACATAAAGTCGTCGTTGCTAACAATAACTGTCGAACTTGAAAACTGACGAGAGACGACTGAAATGATGAATGAAAGCTGTTATAACACAAAATTAATAAGGCTAGACAATCCATACTGCATTATCTATCTCTCTGTTACAGCTAAGCAGAGCTTGTTTAATGTTTTGTTGACGGAATCTCTACCAAATTGACCACCTTATCAGTTGAAAACCATTACTTATTCGCGACCAAGTGATGTGGATAGTCTCTAAATCTAAAAGCTAATCTGCCCATCCAACGTTATGGCCCGTATTATAAAAGCTTGGTCAGTCATGTGACTTTTTGCCATAGAACATCGTTACTCAAGGATAGATCGATGATTGAGCAAGGTTTCATAATAAGAGGCTACATGCACGCCGTCTCTCAGGCCGTTAGATCTCGAGGAGTCGAAAGAGAAAAACAAGGCCTTTGCCCAGCAGTGGGAAGAACAAAATTAAAAAGGGAACACACGGGAAGCACCACCTTTATCATAAAAAAGAATCATGAAAATCGGACCATCCAGACATAAGTTCTGAGGTAACAAACCAGTCGAATTGAGAACCTCCTCTTTTTTTGAAGTCGGTTAAAAATAACTCACATTATCGTTAGGGTACACCATATCCCTGACTTGCAGCCGGTTCAGAGGCATGAAGGTGACCTCTCCCGGTAGACTCTGCCGGTTCATTTCCTTCAGTATCTTAGTACCCACTGTGTCCGACTCCACGATGTGATGGAAGAGACGGTTCCCGGCTGTTACCTGTGGAGAACTGGATTGTTATGTTTGGTCTCTTGATCACAACTGCACGTTGAGGAATGCTGCGCCGGACACATGATCTTAAATCACACTAATCACACTAATATTATAAATGCGAAAGTTTGTATGGATGTAAGGATGTATGGATGTATGGATGGATGGATGGATGTTTGTTACCTATTCACGCCAAAACTACTGAACGGATCTGGCTGAAATTTTGCATACAGGTAATTCTAATACTGGAATAAAACATAGGCTACTTTTTATCCCGAAAGCTGTTCCCGTGCGATAAAAATCACCTTTAAACGTTTCCATAGGAACAACGCGTGCGAAGCCGCGGGGCTTAGCTAGTTCATTCATAAATAAAAGTAAATAAATACTGGACATGTCTAAGGTGAGCTTAAGCCTAAAATAATTTCCTTACAGCTTATGAAACGAGTGGATAGATAATGTGTACTTACAAGACATAAAGGAAACGATACAGATATCTGCTGACTGTAGTAGATAATGCTATTTTACCTTAGACTTACTGGCTTGTATTTTGAGAAGGGCATTCCAGAGTCTAGGTGCCAGCACAGTAGAAAAATTATGGTAGCGGCTAGTTTTATGCTCTTGGGTACGCAGAGAAAGGAATATACTAGATCTAGTAACCGGGCTTTATTAGCCCGGTTACTAGATCGGTTATATGCCTTCGTATGAAAAACGTCTAGAGTGTATTAGTATTTTGTTCCGTCGAGTCTGCGTCAGGAGTAGCAAGCGCGGTGAAGTTGGAAGAGGGTACTGGCACAACGTTGTGTATCACGCTGTATACAGGATGTGTAATTTTGCAGTTTTTTGATTATTTAAATTAGATAATTACTATAATTATAATATAATGGAAGATATGTTTATATTGTGTTGTACTGTGGGTATGTTTAGACAACGTAAGAATGAAGTGCATAAAAACATACAGGTTTGAATCCAAACCTGTTAATCGTAGTAGTTTTAAAAGTCGAAAATAAATAAAAAATTTAACATAATAACAGAAAAAATAGATTAAAAGAAAATAGATTAAAAGAAAAGAAATCGGATTCTTACCGTTTGGGCAGGGGGGTCATTTAATTCTGACGCTGTATGTACCTAGTAAAAAATTAAATAGGACGTTGACCCCAGATTTATGGGATAAAAAGTAGCCTAAGTTGGATTCCAAGATTAGAATTACCTCTATGCAAAATTTCATCCCGTTCAGTAGTTTTGGCGTGAAGATGTAACAAACATCGATCCACCCGTATGTATGGATGGATGTCTGTTACGGGTTTGGTTGTATGTCCAACGAAACTTTCACATTTATAATATAATTACATTTATAGTGTGATGTAAGTGTAGATAAGTTCGGTCTTACCTCGACAGCTGTGTAGATGGTCTTCTCGCACGTAAAGTTTTCAATAACAGGTCCATAATACTGAGTCGCTATCTTGGCCCAATCTCCCCCTCTTTCTTGGAATGTTTCTAATACTTTGCGAACACTGTCGCGTCCGTTCAGAATTGGCTAGAATAACACAAGACATAAGGTTTAAATTTAATGAAAAAGATAATTACATTCAAATACTAGAAATAAACTATAACTAGTATTTACGATTGAACCAGTCGGAAGCGTACCCAAGACGCTGGCTGCATTGCCCCACTGTATGACAATGCTGATCCCGGGTCACGCGCTGGTTCGACCAGACGTGCAGTTTTTTTTTTAAACTTTGTTTTCCCTCGGAATTTAATTTAATTGCTATTTACAGCTTTTATGCTCAACGAAAATGTCTTTTAAAATGTAAGAGGGAGGTTATCTTGTGCCTAATACTAATCTCGAGTAAATAAGTTGCTTCTGCGAAAGCGTACTTCACCCAAGGCAATAACTTCGATTTCATAAGTGAAATGGTGGCCACGCGCTAATGAGAAATAAATAATTGAATTTGTTTTATAAAACTATAAGCCAAATATATGGTCTTTTCATGGTTGCCAATGTTTGCCATTGTCAGAACTGGACCACATGGGCAGCGCCAGCTTTTCAAATAAAAAAGGATCATCAAAATCGGTTCACCGAGTCGAAAAAAAATGACGAATGGACGAATTCCTTTTTTGAATCTGACTGCAGTTTTTCACAGGTCAGATTGTGGGATGACACATGGTCGGAGGGCGTCCTAGACTATTGTTTTTTATTTCGCCTACTAACTACTAAATTCGACTAAAAACGACTAGCCCCCCCAATCTATATCAAAATATCTGTAGATAATTAAGTCGAATTTTCCGTCATTTATGGACCGATAAAAAAAATATAAACATAAAAAAAAATTTAAAATAAATATATCACACGATATCGTAAGATCTATCCGACAATATCGATCTCATGTTGTACTCTTGCTCTTTTTTCCCCGACCCCCACCTCGCCGCACTTTCCTAAGGAGCGGTACAGCGGTTTCGGTCAAACTATAGTCGAAATGTTTGTAGTCGAATTGTTTTTTAGTCGAATTGTTTTAGTAGAATTTTACGCTTACCTTTCCAGCCATAGAACGCAGAGCTTGGTCAGCTTTTGCCAGATCTTCTTTGAGCGATGACAGATTTTGCGTCAATGATGTTTCTTTACGCCATAACTCACTGTAAACAACATTTGTAAGTATTTAAAAACTTATTGCAGACCTTAGTGTACAAAAACCAGTCTAAAACTTCAAAGCATGTAACGGGTTATACCACTAAGCTTGGCAGGCGGATCGGTAATCGCAGTGGAGGTGTTAAGGCGGTACCCCGACTCAAACTAGCGCTGCCGCCTATTTAGTCTTATTATTACGTTAAAGAAAGGATTTTTCAAAAAATTACTGGTCAGTTTATGATAAGCCTACCATAAGCTTTCTTTTAATACCTCATTAATAGTTTTTTTTGTATAGTTTAGGAGGAGATGCGAAGTTGCACTTGGTGGCCACCAAACTCTGTTTTCGCATCTCCTCCTAAACTATACAAAATATAACTATTACAGAGGTCTGTCAGAGTCTGCATTAAGATTAACTATACACATCCTTCTGTGTATAGTTAATCTTATTCTGCTCCCTTTCCCCTACTATATTAGATTCCATTAGTCTTTTACGACATCATACAAGTTGGAAAGGTCGATTCTTACTCCGCTGTTTACTTATACCGATTTGAGTAAATCGTACCAAGGAATAATAGTTTTCTATAGAAACTTTACCAACTTTTTTACCCCTGAGAGGTTCATTTTTGCAAAACCTATGTGTTTTTATTGAATTCAAACTATCTACACACCAAATTTCATCTAAATCGGCTAAGTAGTTACAGAGAGGTGGTAAGGCGCAATTTTTAAAAATTGCGCCTTACCACCATTCGGGTGATTTTTCTGTGAGTGATGGGTTGTCACCCACAGCTTGCTCGAGATTTCTTTTGTTTTTAACGCAAAGCAAAATAGTTTCAAAGTGGATAGGCATTCCGTTTGACGATGATACGTAACAAACATTCACACAGACATTCACACTTATGATATTAGTAGTACCTATAAGATGAACATAATGACTTACTTCCTAGCACTTTGTTCCTGATCCTTCCGCTTCTTACACTCGTAATATTGCTTATTATGTTCGTCTATGGCCACTCTCTGCCTCTCCATTTCTTTTGTAGTCTCTTCTATTCTCTTCTCCAGTTCTGTGAGTTTCGTCGCGTCGCGGCGTAGGTCGTCCCGCAGTTTTGTCTCGTGGTCCTTTTTGTCTTTGATCTGTTTGTTTAGGGATCTGGAACAAGAAGTTGTTTTGTAGTATACGTTCGAATTTCAAAATATCAGTTAAACAAATGAAATTTACTGTAACACAAAGAGAAGAGTCGTATCGTTACGACGAACTAACACTTTTAGTCATACTGCAATGACAGAGCAGTGTTGTCAACGCAATAAAAGTTATCGATTCGCACACGCACGCTCTCAATTCCCAAAACTTTTCTGTTCTTGAACAGACACTAGATTGGTCGTGTTGTAAAGAGTAAAACTCACTTGAGCTCCTTCTCGATCCAGCGGTCGCGGTCTTGCTTGCTCGTGAACTGCGTGCCGCGGCCTTGCTTGACCTTGGCGCGCGCTTTCCAATTGACAACAAAAGTTGTCAATTGGCACACGCGCGCCCTAATTCCCAAGACTCTTCTCTTCTTGAACAGACTCTAGATTGGTTGTGTTGTAAATGGTAAAACTCACTTGAGCTCCTTCTCGATCCAGCGGTCCCGGTCTTGCTTACTCGTGAACTGCGTGCCGCGGCCTTGCTTCGCGTACAGCTCCTGGCGTCTCTGTTGGTTAAGTGCGAGCGCGCGCGTGCATTCCTCCTCACGGGACTTCATTTCTTCGTATTTAGGCTTAAGCTCTTCTAGCTCGCGTTCCTTCTCCGATATCTGTTGGCGGAGGCGTTCCAGCTCAGCCTCTGCTCTTTCCTGTGGAAGTTAGAAATTATCATCCTACTAATCACACTAATATTATAAATGCGAAAGTTTGTATGGATGTATGGATTTGTTACTTCTTCACGCCAAAACTACTGGACGTAATGGCAGAATTTTTCCATAAGTACATGTAATTCTAATCCTGGAATCAAACATAGGCTACTTTTTAATCCCATAAATCAATTCCCGTAGGATGGAATAAAGGATACTATAAAGATCCCTAAACCCTAAAAGCTTTGACTTTTATCGGCATCAACATGGTAACAATCTAGTTCTTAGTTTTGGGTATTCAGGTACATGTAAATAACGTCAGCGTCGCTTTTTGTGCCCCTGAAAAATAGACCTTATCAAAACCTACCATAGACTTATTATCGCCATCCACATCATCGGACAGATCCTTAATCCCCAGCTCCAGTGTAGTTTTCTCTCGCAACAACAGTTGTTTCATCGACGTTACGTTACGTCTTTGCGCTTGAATATCAACCTTATTAAAACCTACCTTAGACTTATAATCTCCATCCACATCATCGGACAGATCGTTAATCCCCAGCTCCAGTGTAGTTTTCTCTCGCAACAACAGTTGTTTCATCGACGTTACGTTACGTCTTTGCGCTTGAATATCAACCTTATTAAAACCTACCTTAGACTTATAATCTCCATCCACGTTACGTTACGTCTTTGCGCTTGAATATCAACCTTATTAAAACCTACCTTAGACTTATAATCTCCATCCACATCATCGGACAGATCGTTAATCCCCAGCTCCAGTTTAGTTTTCTCCCGCAACAACAGTTGTTTCATCGACGACGGTACGTCTTTCTCTTCGCGCTTGAATATTGTTACGTATGTAGTTATAAGTGTCTACGTATGTGTGCGTGCCTGCACCAGCCGCGTCACCTCAGTACAATAAACTAGTGTGTTACCAACCAGCGGTCGTTTCACTCCTGTCCCTGAGCTCCCCTGCATCGATATCGTACAAATATTAACCTTATTAAAACCTACCTTAGACTTATTATCGCCATCCACATCATCGGACAGATCCTTAATCCCCAGCTCTAGTTTAGTTTTCTCCCGCAACTACAGTTGTTTCATCGACGGTACGTCTTCTATTTGCGCTTGAATATCAACCTTAATAAAACCTACCTTAGACTTATTATCGCGACCACATCATCGGAGATCGTCGATCCCCAGCTCTAGTTTAGTTTTCTCCCGCAAAGACAGTTGTTTCATCGACGGTACGGCTTTCTCTTCGCGCTTGAATATCGACTATTAAAATCTACCTTAGACTTATTATCGCCATCCACATCATCGGACAGATCCTTGATCCCCAGCTCCAGTTTAGTTTTCTCCCGCAATAGCTGCTGTTGTTCCGTCGACAGTACGTCTTTCTCTTCGCGAGCCGCCGCAACATCCTTGCGAGCTTCTTTTAGTTTCCTGTAGTGTGTTAATTATAATTAAATACTAGAATTTTTGTTGGCTTTTTAAGGGGTCACAGATATACTACGTCTTCTCACATATATACTCGTCTAATCAGTTATCTAGCCCCATAACATAAGCTCTGCTTAGCTCGGGTATTATATTATCTCTGGCTGATGCTGTGTGTAAATTCTGGCATTATTTAGTTTAAGACAATGAAGCTTCTTGGTCGTACAGTATGTTTACACTTTAGGATAATTTTGTTGATTTTGTTTAAAGCGAGCGAGGAGTTAATGGTGTCGATTTAGTTGTTTTAGAATTAACTAAAATATGGATACAGGATTTGACATTCCTTTATCCTAATTTTAGTATATTTTGCGAATAGTTTCGATTGCTAGATAGTTGCCTAACGATTCCTAAATCTTTATTTTAGTAAATTCTCAAACACAATCGACACCAAAGTGTCACTACACACCGGTTTTAACATGAAGTAGACAAAACTTACTTGTATATAAACACAGAATAGAGCACTATGTACGTAGTTGCTCTATAACTCTAATGCCTTCCCTTATTTACTTTGTTTATATAAATTTGCTCCTACTCATTCTTAGCTTTACCAAGTTTTTATTTCTATTTATTATTTACTATTATTATTATCAGTGGCACTAAAGAAATAGCTTAACTCAACCTGTAGTTCAAATTCTGCCAAAAAACGTAACAAGAGGCGAAATTGATATTCAGGTTAGGCCATTTTACATATAATTGTTTTTCTAGATTTTGGATGTAGTTGGCTGCTAGCTTGCTAGCAGCCACCATAAGCTGAGGCAGAGACCATTTTGTGCCCTTCGGACTTACATTTTGAAGTATTTTTATGTTCATTATGAATGTAAGCGAGTTAACTACGAACCTTATTTGTGTTGGAAGCACACCATATATTTTTATTTCGTTTTAAATTGCAGAAAAGTTGTGGGTCTGATTGTACAAATCATCATCAGCATAATTATACTAGTCCACTATTGGACATAGGCCTCCCCTAATGAGCGCCATAACGCCCTGTCTTCAGCTTGACGCATCCAGCATCTGCCTGTAGTCTTTCGCAGATCGTCATCCCCCATGGCCGGAGGGCGCCCTACACTACGTTTGCCGAGTCGCGGTTTCCACTCAAGAACTCGTTTAGACTCAGAGCATAGCTCCTTCCAGACTTTAAACTGGTGGACCAGCCCTATCGTGTGTGTCCACGTCTCAGCTCCGATGGCACAAATAAATCAATTTAATTCTTATTATTAATAATCCCACCTGTTTGATTCTCTGACATGGTCTTGCGCCTCGCGAACCATATCAGCGTAGTGTTGTTGCTCCTTGCCGCTATTGGCTCGAACTTTCTCGAGCTGAAAAACATTTCAATGAAGCTCATTAGGCTCAATTGACCTAATAGACTGATTGAACATAATTGATTGGCTGATGGTTGCAGATTGGCTGATGGTATTCAGTATTTACTTGACTCAGTATTTATTTTATTTACAGCTTTGTGGTGCTGGGCATTACCCCCCATGAGTTAAACGCCAACAAAGCATTTATCAGGGGGAGGCCTGCGTCCAGCAGTCGACTGATATAGGATGTTGAGGTAGAGGATTCATTATTTATTAAATTATACATAGAAAACATCCAGAACGCCCCGCACAAATATATAATCAGAAATAGATACCTCTTCAAGTTTTCTCTTGTTCTCGCGATGCTCGGTATCGTAGATGATGAACTCTAGTACTCGCCGAGCGCGGTCCCATTTCTGGTACTCTTTTAATTCCTCTTTTTCTTCTTCAAGAGTTTTCAGGCGCTCTTCGATTGTTTGGAGGAACTCGTTGATCTTTTCAACCTGTATTGTAAAAGAAATCATATAAATCAATATGAATTAATTTAGCTACCTCTAGAATATATCTTTTAATTGTTTTAATTGTAAATACTACTACTTCTAAATTATTTAAAAATTTTAAGTACATATTATGTAGATAGATAGATAGATAATACTTTTATTGCACCAAAACTAAGACTTAAAACTAAGAAACAATTCACAAATGAATAATTAAAACTGAGTGACAATTGGCGGTCTTATCGCCCAAGAGCGACCTCTGCCAGATAACCTATATAGTTTCTATAATGTAAACGATTATTTAGTTATTTTATTTGACTACAGCACGAGCGGAGCATTCCGCATTTTGGTAATGCCTTTTTCATCTTTTAGTAATAAATTTTGCTTAGTATTTTCCCCCATTCCCTGGCTTTTGGTATATGAACAACTTAGAATAATGTTCAAAGGCGAGCAGCGTTCAGCGGCAATGAAAGTATCAAGTTCCTATTTCCTTATTATTATTGGTATCAACCATCATACCCAAGGTTTACGATAATATTGTTCATAGAACCGGAAAAAAGCTGAAATGGTTGAATTATTTATGTTCTTTAAAGTAAAAGCCTTGAAACTTATCTGTATTCATTAGACAACTAGGTAATACATTTCAGGGTTTAAGATACTAACTAATAAAATACCTGCAAAATAGTAAATTGTATCATAGCAAATAATATTTTTACGGCGAGGGTGCTTTCTTGAATCTGAATGGAAGAAGAAAATAAAAAAAAACGAAATCTTGAATGAAGATTTCGTTTTTTTTTATTCAGCCTTTTTTATGGCCCGTCGAATTTTGCGTTCGATTTCTTTGGCACCTGTATTCTCTTTGCCGAACAGTAAGATGTTCCAAATTCAAAAAGTGCACGGCAAAAACAGTTGCGGTGCACTTACGAGTATAATAAGGATTAAAAACTCATTACTGCCCGCTAAAAGTTTCTTACAGAAAACACCACCTTTGATGACTTATAGGCGAACCTAGTCGTCCTTTTCGAATAGATGTGATGAAAAAAATAATTGCGACCATTGTCTTTCACGTAATGTTCTCTGGAAGTCAACATTATTATCGGTTACTAACCTTATTCGCACACAAAACATTCTCCAAGGTTAAGTTAAGTCATAACCTTAACCTTCAAAACGCGTATCCTGATGGGTGAGTCTATGACGAGTATTTGATATTAATAACAAGATGTGATCGTGGAGTCTCCTGTTTTAACATACTTCAAAAAAAGGAGGAGGTTCTCATTTGGACTGTATTTTTTTACATTTGTTACCTCGGAGCTGCGGTTACAGTGGACGTACCATCTGGTAGTATAGTACGTTTACTGAAACCGCAGTAACCGGATTGACATCGACATCCGGAGTTTAGTAGTAAGCGAACCAGTTTTATACAAATGGAAAACTGACGGGCAATACACATGAAGTCATTTTTAACCGACTTCAAAAAAGGAGGAGGTTCTCAATTCGACTTTATTTTTTTAAATGTTTATTACCTCAGAACTTTTTACTGGGGTCCGATTTTCATAATTATTTTTTATATGAAAGCCGGTGCTTCCCGTGCAGCCGTGTGGTCCCATTTTAATTTGGTTCAGTCCTGACAACCGGATACATGAAAATTCATGAAATACTATAAAAAGTCGGTATATAGTTGTTTTAAAACAAAAATTAATAATTGGGATTTTATTTCAAGCATTTTTAGTCGTCAAGCTTATCGTCTAGATGCGGTGTTAAGTATCGGTTTTTAAAAAGAGCAAGTTTTATCAGTGTAAACAGTACAATTAATTAGGTAAATCAAAGAAAACAAACTCAGGTCTTTTACTTCGACCAACACAGCTGAAATCTAATATTATAAATTATTGCGTAGTTTATTTGCGATAGGTAATCTCCATACATACCACGTGAACAACGTAGAACAACAAACTGATGTTAAAAGCTAGTAGTAGTAAATAATTTAAATCCTTTTAAAGCCGTGTATCATTTGCTGTGTGTAGTTTACATACCCAATTAAATATCTAAAAACTTTGTTTAATGTTTAAATAAAATTTATGGCTATTTTTGAATTATTTGCTTTATTTAGATAAGAAAAAGAATATCAGAGCAGGAAAGGACATACCTTTTAGTCATAAGCGCCAAATTTAATTATTGTTTACTCGTATTACAAGAAAATGCAAATATTTTACCAGCTTTATAGAACCGAATATTTTGTAATTACCTACGACTATAAACATAAGTCATTTCAGTTGAATGCAGAGTTCCTGAGATCTCGACTTAGTTAGGTGTAAAACAGAGCAATTTCATATTTTTGTATTCATGATCACGCCAAAACAACTAAACCGGTCAGTCTGAAATTTTCCTTTTGCAGGCCTGGAATAAAATCAAAGGCTATTTTTCTTATCCCATAAACGTTTTAAGGTAAACGTTTTAAGGTCCTTTCTATTCCATGGGGTCAGTCCCCATGGAATAGAAAGAACCTTAAAACGTTTCGTTCGATTATTATTATTATACTGAGATCTGTCTAGTTTGATAACCAAAACTTTCTAGGGTCCACTTTTAAATCAGATACAGTATATTTCACTAAACTCTTTAATAAGTTTAAATTAAATAATTTGTTTTATTACCTTGCCAACTGTTTCTTTAAGTATGGTGACAGATTCTTCTCTTCTCTCATCATATACCCTGGTGCCAGCCACTTCTCGCAGCAACTTTAATCTGTGAGAATCAGGAGCTATTGCCATCTGGTTAATCTGTGAATCAAGCAATATTTATTTATACCGCAATAGAGGGAAATTTCGAGGACACAACTTGTTATATTAGAAAATAATCTGCCATCTTTCGTTAATCCCAAGTAACCCAACAATCATATGCAGGTCTCTGTAATTGGTACAGAGACCTGCATATGATTTTGTTGGAATTTTAGGAGTAAAAAACACGTCTTCTTTTTCCCACCTATGTATTTTTGTATTTTAAACATTGGCAGCTACAACATGCTCTGGAATATAAATGTTGTCTTCACACTAACATAAATGCGAAATTTTGGATGGACATTTGTTGCCTCTTCACGCCAAAATGACAGAATGTATGGTTCTGGGTGAAATTTTGAATACAGGTAATTCTAATCCTAAAACCAGTTGAACTAATAATAATTTTGAACAATTCACACAGCATTATCTATCCCCAAGCTAAACAAAGCTTGTGTTATGAGTACTAGATAACTGATATACATAATATTACAATACACTACATAGATAGATATTTTTACTTTATGTAGAAAACATCTAGAACACCCTGAACAAATGTCTGCAGATCATACAAACATTTGTCCTGAGGCTGGAATCGAACGCGCAACCTCCTGCATCGCAGGACCTTCACGCACCCCGCCACAGAGGTTGATTAATTAACAACTATTAATTAACAATTAATTAACAACTATAGAATTAATAAAAAGTAGACCTACTTTTCCCTGCTTGACAATGTAGTATGGGTTGGAGTTTGATAGCCCAGCACTCTCCAGAAGATTGAGGACTTCCGATCGCGGAACCACTTTCTTGTTGAGGAAGAATTGATCCTTCTTCGAACCAATGACTCGTCGCAGGAATATTTCATCTTTTTCAATCTGAAAATATTATTTCCGGATTATCTAATAGTAATTAAAATGTACATTCTGAGCCTGCATGATCATGTTACATGAGTTTGTATAGGTTTCTAATTTAAAAAAATATTTAAAAATCTTATTCTTATTCCATTTTAACATTTCCTAAATCTGTCAGGATTTGTGCAGAATGTTACAGTACCCGGCGATAAATAATGCACATCGACCTTTGGAAAGACACAATCGGCTAATTTCGGCTTCATAGAGCGTTATCTCTGTTGCATGAAATACAAACAGTCCGGTATCTATTAGGAGATGTTGAAACAATTGTGATTTGCTTCTTTTGATAATTTTTTATTCTTTGTATAAAATACACCAATTTTTCTAAAAGTGTTGGCTTAGGTTGAAGTAAAATAAATTAAAAAAAATTATTGTTGTCAGTTCATGAAATCGTAAGTTCTGTAAGTACTGTACGTTGGTAACTCAGGGTACTCCAGAAGATTTTTAGTATGAATTTTCTACCGTAGATTTGTTCATAAATATTTTTTACACAGGTCTATATCCAGGAGTGGGTGGAAACTGGCTATGAATGATGTTTCTTCATACAGTAGATGTAACTGATGAATACTTACAGGTATTCTATTGTCAGAGTTGTCAAATATGATCTCCACAAAAGCGGATATGACTCTTGGGCCTGTTCCTTCATGAAGCAAAGCCAATCTTTGCTCTGGCCGGAGGTGGGAAAATTCATCACTCAACACAAACTGAATAGCTGAAAATAAAACATTACATGTGATATTTGAAAGTTTGGATGTATGGATGATTGTTACCTCTTCACTCCAAAATTACTGAACAGATCGGGCTGAAATTTTTAATACAGGTAATTCTAATCCTGGAATCAAACCACAGATTACCCCCAATAGATTCCGCATGAAAGACGACGACCGCGCACCACGCATCAATGCAAATGCTCAGTTGTAAATAAATCGCCGCTTCGAAGTACGGCTCCAGTTTCGACCAAGTGTCAGACCCCTACGTTTCTGTGCTCTAACGCTTGTGAAAATTGGTTTTGTGATAGAAAATTGGATAAAATGACTTCATGTGCAGTGAAATCGTGTGGAAAATCATCAAGAAATTCAAACTACCAAAAGGACGGATTAACATTTCATCGGTAAGTAAAATAATTACAAATTTATCATTTATAGAACAGGTCAGCTTATAATGGCTAATGGTACGTAAGGACGGTCACTTGTCTCTTTTCCGCATTGCTGTTATTGTACTCGTTGTCCTTTTCGGCGAAAGCACGTGTTACGCTAGTGTTGTGAATTTCACTTATTTCGAGTCTAGTCGATATCGTTAAAAATGGTGGATGACGTAGATGAGCGGGACTCTCGGTAGGTAGGTATTATTGTATTAACTAGTACGGAGGACAGTCAGTCAACTACGGGTAACAACACATACAGAGACTGTGACTGTATAAATACAAAATTTTCTATAACCTACTACATTTGTAACTCAACCTTAAATAGTGCTATTTTATTATTGAAATAAACTTTTAATTTACTTTTCTTTACTTTATAATTGAATTCAAAACAGATGATCTCTCATCATTATTGTGTAATGTGTACAATTTTTTTTATTTTATTTAATTAAATAGTAGTAGTGTTTTTGTCATTTACTTAGGTTTAAAATATTAGTTTGAATGTCTGTATAAATTCATGATCCTATAGAAAATTAATTGTTTACTTTCTTTTAATACGAAATTTACAAACGAATTAATTATCGATGAATTCTAATTTGGTGTTCGACTTTCCCAACCCTACGGTACCCTTAGTTCATTATTAGTGCGACCTTGAAATAGCCAATCACAACGCCTTTGTTTCAGTCCCCGCAACCCGCGCCTTCCGCCAATTTTGGTGCGCTAGCATCCGAACAAAAGTATCATAATGCGGTATCTATTGGGGGTAATCTGTGAATCAAACATAAACTACTTTTTATCCCATGAATCAGTTCCCATGGTATAGAAAACACTTTTATGGAAACAACAAAATGTGAAACTAGTTAACTATAATGAATACACTACAAGAAATTTGTGTGTCAGAAGTTGAAGTTGTGTAATACAAGCAACAGTGATCTAAGACAATAATTATAAAAAATAATAAATAATGCTGGACAATTCACACAGCATTATCTAGCCCCAATCATCAGTTGGTCAACTGCTCTCATGAGTAGCTTCCTTCAAGTCAACTCACCAAAAAGGTTCTCACAGGCTCAGTAGCTGTCGGACAGTTACTGGGTCAGTGAAAAGAAAGTTGAGTCAGGTATCAAACAACTAAAATGTAACAAACAGCAGATAAACAGTTGCTGTCTACTGGCTGGTCAGTACCTAAGCCCAGACGAGCCTGATGGTCAGACTACATTGTTGGCATTGACGGGAGGAATGGATTTGAATGGCACAGGACCAGACATAACGGTGTGATGGAGAGGACGGGTACCTAAAATTTACTAGTCAGTCTAGAATAATAAAAAATATTGTTTTTTATCAAGCATTAGGCCTATACCAAGCAAGTAGGTGCTTACGTACTAAGTAAATGATAGTAGAAACTTACCATGGAAAAAGTTACTCTTCCCGGAACCATTCCGGCCGACGACAACATTATGCCGTTTATCAAATGGCTCTACCACAATCTGTTCACGGTAACTTTTGAAACCCTGGATGATCACCTGAAAATAAACATACGAAACTGTAAGGCCGTGTACGACACAACACTACCACAAATAGAGTAAACCATGTAGGGGCAGAGAATTTATTATAGCCTTGGAATCCAAATAATTACACCGCAATCACAGTTTTTACCTGTTTTATATGCATTTTTTCGACAATTTACAAAAATAATGTATTGTTTACAGTCCATTGACCGCCATTTTCTACGTCAATCAAACAGACAAGACAAACTTCAATCAAACTCACTCGCTTGTTCATTCATTGTAAGTCAACAAGATGAATGAACTGAATGGAATGGAAACCACAAGAATGAAATGATTCTGCCAAAGAGCCAAAGAGCAATGAATCGAATAGATAAGACTCTTTATTTTATTAGACCCTACTATAGACCTAGAATAGTAACCAGTAACCAGTATCTAACTAACTTTATTTAAAATGAACCTAGAAAACTTAAACTAGTTAACGTAATAAACATTTTTATCTGTTATCTATTATAAACTTGAGCGTCTCCAAATTAGTCCAAATCTTCTGTCGATATCAGGCTTGCTTGGACATTAGTGTGGATTTGAGGTGAGGCAGTAAATGGAAGACCATTTACTGCCTCAAATCCAAACTAATGTCCTATTTCCTTTCTACAGCTGTCTAGACTTGATCATGTTCTTCTGGAACTTTAGATGTGATTACAGAAAGCTTTTATAATATGTTTCCTTTGGACCTACTTACTGTATTATTTTACTGCAGGTAATTTTTGTGTTGTAATAATAATAATAACTAATATGTATCAAATAAGTTCTACCTACCTAGGTATTAATTTACTGTCTGTGCACTATCAATCATTTTTTTCTTCTTATATCTGTTCTTACCATTACAAGATTGCCTAGGAGAAATCGCTCTCAGCGATAAGGCAGCATTTTGTACTATGTGTATTTATTATTTAGATATAAGACTTTTATGAATATTGATTATTATTAGTACAATAGTACAAGTGTTCATTCATTTATTATTTCCTCTCCTCCTAACGGTATCTTCGGCCATGACGGCCAGTCTCGATTAGGAGACTATTGGAGACACAGATATCATAATAATAAGCTACTATTAAAATTTCTGTGATTGGAGACTAGCGCAGGAAGGACTAGTGTTGCCATAAATTAAGGTGCTATATCGACGGGAACTGGGGAGAGGTCAGGCGCAGGACCAACGGATGTGCACGTTTTCCGAGGCACGGGGGTACAACTACGGGATTATAGCTGTAGGTATGCCGCCGTGGGTACAACACCGCCAAATTCCTGACTTGTCATAATCTACAATAATACCCTCAGCAGTGCCTCGCAGTTTCACCCGCGTAGTTCCCGTTTCCGTGAGAATTCCGGGATATAATTATAGCCTATTTCCGTGAAAAGTAAGCTTTTTAATGATGAAATTTATATTTTTTTAACCGTCCAGTAGTTTCGGAGCCTGTTCCATACAAACGAACAAACAATCAAATCTTTCCTTTTTCTAATATTAGTATAGATAATGATGATCAATTACGTTTCATTTTTCAATAAAAGTAATAAAAAAGAAATTGTTTCTGATAATTACCATATTATACGAGTATACCTACCTATTTTAAAATGATATTTGATGTTGGTTTTTCATAAGGTATCTAACTAACGATGTCTGTGATAGTGTAGTTATGAATGAACTAAGGTAATTAATAGGTACTATCTACCGGAACTAACAATTTTGGTTTTCATTAATTTACAATGTTAAGAAATCGTAAAAAGTAAAAAAAAGGTACTAAGGTTGATTAGGTAGGTACAAAAATTGCGCTTGACCACCACTAGAGTGATTTTTCTGTGAAGTGAATAGTTGCTTACCCCAGCTTGTAAGTCTCTCGAACCCGCCCACAGATGAAGTCAAAAATAGACTAAAACTTAACTCTGAAAAATAACACCAAAAGCTATGGGAGCGTCGGATAGACTGCAAGCATACCAAATCAATATTCCCTTCCAAAGACAGGAAAACCACCAACACGATGCTCAAGATGAGCCGGGAGGACCTCAGATCGATAGTGGGCATCATCACAGGCCACTGTGAATTGAACCATCATCTTTTCAAGACCGGAGCCACAGACAGCAGCCTATGTCGTGGCTGCTTTCAAGAAGAAGAGACTGTGGAACACGTCGTGGTACACTGCACGGCCACAGAGGAGGCCAGGCACAAAACAGGGCTGAGGCGCCTCATTGAGGAACCAACCCCATCCACACCCACAGAAAAGCTGAAACGAAGCTGTCAGTCACCTAAAGTCCTGCTCCGATACTTCAAGGAGCTGGGCTGGTTAGGGCCTGCTTAGGCAGGGGTATTATTCAGTATTCAGTATCTTTATTGCAAACAAAAACAATTTTTAATGCACAATACACAGTTAATTATTAATGCACAATACACTCCTATGCAAGACGTCCGTGCAGATCTTAGTTCCCCCACTTAGAATTAGAATTAGAATTAGACCCCAGCTTGCTCGATATCTTTTTTTTTACGTTAAATAGACCTTCGTTTGACCGCAATCTCACCTGATGGAAAGCGAAGATGCAGCGAACACTGTGTACGCCTAGTATTTATGTTCCTTGACTGTGTATCACGAAGGTCTAGCTAGAAGATACATAATCATCCTTGTCTTGAAGACCCAGGTTGTAATTGGCCGGAAAAACAGAGGCAGGGAGCGAGTTCCATTCCTTTGCGGCATCGCTTTGCGGCTTCCATTATTTTGTTTGTTTTTACGTTTGGCGATGGTACCTACCTATCTAAACTTTCTTTCCCACACCTATTATACTAATATTTTTCCAATAGGGCCAAACATCACTGAAACCAGGTAGGTACCTACTTATTATTATGCAAGTAAATATTCCTCTACTTAGAAATAAATTGGTACCTACCTATGGTCATCTCGGTAATTAAATCACCACTTTGAAAACACAGTAGGTATCTACCCACGTAATTTTTATCAAGGCCATTATTATCATATTTTCTTGGCCATAGGTCCAAGAAAATTATACGGAACAAGAACAACGTACAGTACAATAGATAGGTACCTAGTATACCTAAACTAACTACCATAATTATATTTTCTGGCACGTTTCATAAAGATGCCAAGTTTTCAAGAAGCAGTTTAACTATGCAAGGCACTTATTTATAGACACCACTCTGTAAAATGCGTACCTAGGTACAAATCGTCTCTGTTTTAATAAAATCCTCGATATGGTATCACTTTTATTCAAACGAATCTCGTCCCTGCTCGTTAATGGGTGCCAGTGCCAAACCAGTCGCAAAATTTTAAACACACCACGCGAAATATTATTTTTATTTTTAACTTAGAAGTATACTTATGTAAATTATTTATGAAAAATATTGTTTAAAATACATTTTCCTTTACTTGACAAATCTATGTGTGTGAAATAAATATCCTGGTGAAATAAAATAACAGTTACATTAAGAAACAAAGTGGTAAAAGGATAAAGTTATGGCAATTAATGAAAGTAAAAATAGTGCTTTAAATAAATTACAGGATTTCGGATTATTTCAAACCATACAATATTGTTTAATATGTTTGCCAATTATTTTGGTTTCAATGACTCATATGAATTATATTTTTGTAGCAGAGGATGTAGATCACAGGTAAGATATTAGTAATAGATACCTACCTACTACCTAGCTAGTATTTTATTTGAAGTACCTGCGTACCTATAAGTTCCTTATTCAATTCAAAACCCAAACACCCACATAGGTGCTTACTTGTTAAAACTATTTTTATACGTATTTATGGTACCTACATACATTAAATTTCAACTCAACCGTAGTTATGTTGCGAACATGTAGAGAAAAATATACCTGAGTTAACTATTTAAACTATTTAGCCGGAATGTAACTACTTGGAAGGTTATTGTTTTTAGATAAAGTTAGTCGAGTAGTTGCTTTTATTTGAACGCAGCAGAAACGTTAAAAACACAAATGGTAAAAAAGATAGATGTACCTATATAGATAATACCCTATGATAAATACTAATTATTACTATAAATAATTAATTTTGTTTTAAAAAACTATAAACCGACTTCAATTATTACGGTTTTTTCATGAATTTTCATGGATCCCATTGTCAGAACTGAACAAATTTAAAATGGGACCACATGGGAAGCACCAGCTTTCATATAAAAAAAGAATCATGCAAATCGGACCATCCAGTCAAAAGTTCTGAGGTAACAAACATAAAAAAAAAAAAAAATACAGCCTAATTGAGAACCTCCTCCTTTTTTTGAAGTCGGTTAAATAGGTAAAATACATAATATGTACTTATCTAGTGAATAATTTAATAAGTTCAAAACAATTCCTTAGTAATATTCAACACATTATTTACATTTGACCCTTTAAAGTAGGTACCTATACCGTGTCCATTTTGAATGAAGCATAAACGTAAACAAACCGCCCATACTTAACCTAAAATTCACTTTGTTGGCGCGTCCTTTCATACATTATTTACATTAGGTACTTTTCGATTTTAGATTCTCCCTTCAAAAAAAATTGCTTACAATTATTTCTGAAACTCGACGGCAAGCAAGTGAGATTTTGTTATTTGTGTCGTATTTTGTTTACTAACATGCTTCATTCAAAATGATAAACCATAAGTGTTTATGTAAAGGTACGTACGGTTGTGTACGTACAAAACACAAATTTCTGTCTATTGGTTTATTCATCTCAAACGAAACGTCCTACATCGTTATGATAGATTCTAATTTGTTTATAACCAACCACAACCAACCATCATACCATGTTCAGTTGAAAAATAATTTGCAAATGAATTGATAATGCTTTACGCCACTCAATTTTATAATAGATAACTGATGATTTTTCTAGAAATCAACAAACGGTACAAGGTGCTTTAGAAATCTAAGATTTATTTAAATTCAAGCAAAATTTACGAATTTACGAAACAAAAAAATCTTATTTTTTTTTATTTTAATATAATTCATAAGAAAATTATGGTAGGTAGGTAGTTACCTATATACTAAACTGTAACTGTACCTAAAGATTAGAAGTCTTTACTTTAGGTACTTTTGAGAGAGATAGGTAATTAGGTACCTAATTTAATCGGTGTTTGGTATGTTTTACCAAACAGTATTATTATTATTATATTTCTTTACAAGCATTAAATAAATTTAACGTACGTATCCGGTGTCTTGTCCGTCTGTAATCTTTTAAGTTACATTGATCCACGCGTTTCAGTTTCCGATGAGCTGAAATTTGTCATGCAATATTATGATCACTAGGAGCTGATTTATGATGGAGCCAAAAAGTAGCTTGGGTACATGCAACTTAATCTAGTGTGATTCGTTCTGCTGACAAGTATCTAGGTTAGGTACTCTTCTAGATGATGCATCATCTGGATCCACCACTAGACCGGCGGTGGAGGAGTCAGATGGTGGCACCCTGAAAGGCGGCAAACCCATTGAGTTTTTTATTCAGCAACATAATAATTGAAAAATGATTTAAATAAACATTATGTAAGCGCTCACGTTTGATATGTAACTGTAATGCTTTGTAAATATTTATCTTGTCCAATCAAGACACCGTTATAGTACGCAGCCAAATAAATGTACAATCTCTATTGATTTAAGTTGTAAAAACTGGAAAACTTTTCTCTGTTTGCCGATTAGAGCCGAAAATTATTAAATATTCTGGTATGCTAAGTATTGCATGTACCATTAGTAGACATTAAACCATGACATTGCCAGACTAGGCTCATTACTATCAAAACTGGAAATGCAAACCAAAAAACTGGAGAACAGTGCCGTGGTAGGAGATGGCAGGGTAAACTTTATGAATACCTACAATTAATAATACTAATTCTTTATTTCAGATGTTTAGTTCCTGAATGTGAAATAGAAAATCCATTAATCGAAAAGCCTGATTGGTGGCCAGAAGATATTGACACAAAATGTTCAAGACCTATTTTGAACTTTGAAAAATATAATTTATTTAATAAGACATGTAGCAATGAGACAATATTTGATGTCGTCGGCTCATGTAACAAATGGGTTTACGAGAACAACAATTCTATAGTTGCTGAGGTGGAGTCACGTTTGTTACCTAACTAGTTATTGTACTTGATCAAATTAATGGTATAAAATTACCCATAGAGGAAAATAATTTTAATAACATGAACATTATGGTCTTCTAGCTCAATCTCGGTTGTCAATCATGGAAAGCCACTTTAGTTGGAAGCGTACATAACGCTGGCATGGTAGTTTCTATGCTAATCACGGGGTGGATAGCTGATAAGTAAGTAAAGTTTAATAATAAAGGCCCACTATCATAACTAGAATAACTTCTTACCTACCAACATTTTATTACTTGCAGGATTGGTAGAAAGCCAACGACTATTATTTGTGCAGTTGGAGGATGCATTGGTGTTATCAAAATATTTTTAAACAATTACTACGCATATCTATCAGTTGAATTTCTTGAATCTGTAATGGCATCTGGTCTTTATACAGTTGGAGTCGTTCTGAGTAAGATTTTTTTCAAGGGCATCCTACCTATTTATTATTATGAAGGCATTATAATTTTATAATATATTAAAATCAATCCATTTTTTTCAGTGATCGAAGTTGGTGGAGATTCTAAGAGAGTCTTGACGGGTGTTATATTTTCCTATGCAGTATATTTTGGTGAAGTAGCATTCGCTTTTATAGCTCTGGCTCTGAAATATTGGAAATCCATAATACTAGCTGTATACAGTCCCTTGATATTATTCATAGTTTACATTATAATATTAAGAGAGAGCTCTCGATGGCAAATATTAAGAGGAAAAATAGCTGAGGCCAAGGACACCCTAAAATTGGTGGCAAAAGTAAACAAAATTGACATAACAGCAGAGGAAGTAGATAACACAGATCCGAAGGAACTAAGAATAAAGTTTAATATTGAAGAACAGCACGAGAAAGAGAATATAAAAGAGATATTCAACTCAAAAGAAATACTGAAAAGGCTGGCTGTTACGTCATTTTGCTTCTTCGCATCCAGTTTTCTCTACTATGGTTCTATTATTCATGCTGTTCTTTTGCCAGGAAACAAATACACAAATTTTGTTTGGGCGTCACTTACGTCGTTTCCTGGCGACTTAATTGCCTTTTACACTCTGGAGAAGTTTGGCCGAAGAATCACCATGCAGTACGGATACGCGATATCTGCGGTTTTTCTGATTGCTCAAAATTATGCACCAGAGTGTAAGTGATTAACTTTCTGAAAATGTTAATTTAGAAACTGTCCAGACTTGAAATTTTTCGACTAACATTATTCGTTTGTTTTGCAGCAATGACGTGGTTAAAATTAGTTCTGTTTTTGATTGGAAAACTGGGAGTTGTGATCTGCTTCACTGGAATCTATACGTACAGTTTGGAACTGTTTCCCACGAGCCTACGAGGATCACTTTTTGGATGGGGCAACACCGCAGCGAGGATTGGATCCATGCTTGCACCACTTACTCCATTATTGGTTTGTTTTATTCCATTTACATTTTGCCAAGTAAGGAACATACGTATCAAGCAAATAAATAAATGAATAATGCTGGACATTTCACATTCACATCATTATCTAGCCCCAAGCTAAGCAAAGCTTGTTTCATGGGTACTAGATAACTGATATACTTATTACAATACACTACATCGATGGATAGATTTTTATTGTACATAGAAAACCTCCAGAACGCCCTGAACAAACAAAATATCTGCAGATTGTAAATGCATTTGTCCCGAGGCGGGAATCGAACCCGCAATCTCCTGCGTCGAAGGCGGCACTTCACCCGCTGCGCCACAGAAGTCGTTTAAAAAAATGTGACACAAATTTATACATTACTAGCTTTAGCCCGCGGCTTCGCACGCTCTTTTCAAGTAGCTATGTCCGTCCCGGGATACCGTTTACCTCCCTGCCAAATTTCATCAAGATTCGTTCAGCTGGGAACGAAATAAAAACTATCCTATGTCCGTTTCCTGGTTCTAAGCTACCTCCCCACCAATTTTAAGCCAAATCAGTTCAGCCATTCTTGAGTTATAAATAGTGTAACTAACACGACTTTCTTTTATATATATAGACTAGCTGTTGCCCGCGGCTTCGCAGGCGTTGTTCCTATGGAAACGTTTATAGGTGTTTTCCCGGCAATTATTAGATTTTTTCTCGCCGTAGAAACCATCCTTGAACTTCAACGAACATTTAAAAAAAAGTCAGCCAAATCGGTCAAGCCGTTTTCATGTTATGTCGTGACAACGGAAAACGGGTTTCATTTTTATATTTAAAGATGACATACATTACCGGTGTAATTACCTTTGATGACTGTCACCTGTCGCCCTGACAATTTTGTTTACCTATGAAATGTTTTATATTTCAGATGACAGAACTCGCAATATTACCTTCAATCCTATTTTCTTCGACTGCGATCATTTCAGCGGTCTTGTTAAAATTGACACCCGAAACAAAGACGTTGCCGATGTTTGACACTATTGCACAAATAGAAGCATATTCTAGAAAGATCAATGTTGCTTTATAGTATTCATTATAAACACAAATAAATGTACAATGTTTTTTCGTTGATTGTACACTTACTACCTTATTGTTTTTTTTGTTTGGATTATGTATTTTCCCCATAGTACAAAGGCAGATAATTTGTACCATCTACCTAACTATTAAAATAATTGCAAGTGCTATAATACTCACATGGAAAATAATTGGGATAGGTAGGCATAAAATTGCTAATTTGTTACTGACTGCCCCTTCTGAATAATGTAGTTATCTTGTGTAGGTAGGTATCAGTGCATCTGTGTCCATAATCCTCTGGAACGGGTGGCGGGAGCTTAATAATAGTTTTTTTTTATGTCGGACAATTCGGTCGGCATAATTATCTAGCGCAAGCTAAGCAGAGCTTGTTTTATGGGTACTAGATAACTGATATACATAATACAATAATTAAAACCTCATTGAATACGATACACTTCCTATAAAATCTGCCGCCCTGAACAAATATATGCACATCCTACACACATTTGTCCCGAGGCGGGAATCGAACTCGCTACCTCCTGCGTACAATGTTTATTTTGACTGAGTCAAACTGTTAGATGTTATGTTGAAAGAAACCATAAAAACATTAATGAAATACCAACGGGTTTCGAAGTTTGGTAGTAAAGATTTGAAAACGTCTTTGTTTTCGTAATGTTTACGTAGGAGCTCACGTTGCCTAAACAAAAAGAAAACAAGAAACCTTTAAAATACTTTTGAAAAAAAAGAGCTTTTCTGCGAAATATTTCGTTCTTATAAAATGCTGGTAAAAAGTTATTTCGCAATATTTACGTACCTACGTATTAAAAATGATGCTTGTTACTAAAATCGATGACATGGTTCCTAGGAGGAGATCTTCGTAGGTGATGATTATGAATGATGAGATAGATCTTATACCTAATTTCAAACTTTCCCATACCGTTCTGACCGATCTATTATGTATATGCCACCCTGTTAATCAAGTAGCTCACCATATTTTTTGGTTATTTACGATGATATTTTGCATAGATGTGGGATAGGTACATGATACATCTAGCATAATCATGTAGGCTCAAGAAGGCTACATGAATTTTCTAATTTCATTGTAAGATATTTTTTCATCTCTTTATTTTGCTTTTTCTGACCGTAGTTCTTCTACCGTCCCATTTATGTCTATTGTATATTCTACATATTTCCGTTGGTACCCAATTTTTATTAAGCTATTGCATAGCTTCTATCGCGGGCCTTGAGCGCGGGGACCGAATCCAGAAATTCCGTAACGAAAAAACCTTGAAGTTTGTCTCTTTAGTTCAGCAACTCGCCTCTAGATGGCATTGCAATAGCTTTACCGCGGCAGTCCCCGAGTGCCACACGTCTTTTTTTTATGGTTTGGTTTTTTTGAGCGACAGTGTTATTGACACTTTTTCATAATGGACATTCATTCATTTCATTTCATCTTGGACGAAAGTCAGTGTCAAAGAAAGTGTTGCCGTGTCAAATTATTCATTTAGGCTAGAACAATCTCAACAATGCAAATTACAGTCAAACGGTCTTATTCATAATGAGTTAGCAGACCTTTAGCTGCTCACTAGAAGACTGATTGCAAAAAACGTTATTCATAATAGTTTGATAACGCTTGTGGCGACTTAGCAGCCCGCTAACTTTAACAAACCTAGACCCCTACTTTATGTGTACTACAGCGAGAAAAAATGGCCGAAATCAATCAGCTGTTTGGTTGTCAATGATTGTGTTGTTTGTTTACTAGGAGTGGAATCAATAATATTGTTTATATGAAAATAATACGATTTATTATTTTTTTATAAATAATGCATAGCTTTACAACCTTTGCATAGCATTGCTGCAATTATTGCAATTAAAATTATGGATAAAGTACCTAGTGCCAGTGCTGGGTTTACGCATTTACCGCCCCAAAGCTATACAATTTTTGCCGCCTCCACTGACTTCTAAAACTAGATACACTGTTTATAATATATAAAGTAAATTCCTTTTTGAAGGAATAATATTGTTCATAGATTATTTTTACAACTTTTTGGATATTTTTTTAAGCTAAGAAAAGCACAGGTTTGTTTTCCTTCACTACTTATAAGGTGTGGTGGGCTAAGGAATATTGGTACCGATACTGCACCTGCAACGATGTGCGACAGTTGTATTGCAACCATGCACCTGTCAACGTCAAAATATCCAAAATTTGGCAGTATTTGGTCTCAAAAACTCAAGCAGCCATGATATAAATAAATCTTTTAAGTCAACGCAATCAAACGTTACAGCCGTTTATGTCCAATTTTTTTTGAAGTTAATAAGCGAATCACATATACCTAATTTCCTTAGAACTAGAATCATATACTGTAATGTGTCAGTTCTGTACATACCAATTTTTTCTTGCTTCAGCTTTTTCGCCTTCTATGGTAAATCTGGCACTGCCAAAAGCAGATGATAGACGTAAAAATATCCACAAAATCACAAAGTAAATATCAAATTTATCAGTTTTGTCTATGAAGTCTCTTCCGGAATCAGAGATTTTCATTACAATGGCAACATTCCATTGTTGTAAGCATATTATACCTAGAGACAGTTTAGCAGATTATTATGAATAGGAAAAGTTAGCAATCGTCGGCTAAACTTAGCACACATTTTAGGTAGCTTAATGCTTAACCTGTGCTAGTGATTTATTATGAATAAGGCCCAATCAATCTAAGAACGGTAGGTATTGCCTTAAACTAAATAATATACAACTTAGGTAGAGTTAAACCATTCTTAAAATGCACCGCCTTTCTACTAAACGTCATACAATCGGCGTGCATTTTTAGAATGGCTCATCTCTACCTACCTATTATTACAAATTACTACCTTCCTACCTATGGGATACAGAGTGGATTTTAGAGACGGGACAGTAAGGGCAGGTACCGTTAGAGTTAGGGTAAAACGTTTCTAGGAGATCTTCCATAGCTATTGAGTGTGTGGTAGAGAGAGACCATTCCTCTCTATTCCATTATCTTTGTTTTTTTTATCGATACTTTTGTTTATTCATACGTAGGTACCTTATTCTTTTTATTGTTTAGTTGTCTTAGGAACGACATAAATGTAACATTTTTGTCAGACTCAAAATGTATTTTACATGGTAGAAGCTTCTGAAATACAGTTTTACTAGATCGGGAGTCTATGGATTCATTTTAAACTAGTGTATGTTTACTTGTGTCAAATAAATGTATTTGACTTATTTACTTAGGTATTAGGTGGGTACTATTATTGTGAAATGTATTCACAGATTTTGAAAAATATGTTCCTTCAGCAAGAAAATGATAGTTTAACTAATAAAAAGGAAAAATGGTATGCTAGTTTCTAATTTTCTATTCCTTAAAATCATTGATGTGGACTGTGTGTGGAATGTGGTGTGGCGGCGATCACAGATTCAAAAACTGTAGAAAAATATTTTGCTAAGTTCTAACCAAACAATGTTGAGCTGGCAGCACAGCACTACTATTATTAAAAAAAATTATAACCTTCAAAAACTGCCGAACAAAACAATAGAATAATAACTTCTGGAGGCTAAAAATCACTTGAATTCTACCCTGCCCATAATAGCTAACCACATCCATTATTTGTGTTGATTGCCTTGGCTTGATTTTCATTCATGATGGAGGGTTTCGAAGTAAGGGTATCCAACAGCAAAAAGGTAAGTTCCTATCATGTTTCTATTTTCTTGAGCTATTCCAAGAACAAAATGATATCTCTATCACATTATCATAGTATTCTTTATGATCTGTGATAAAGATGTCATTGATTGACAAACATAGAGTACCTACTGTTAATACATATTACACAAATCCACAAAGTGCTTTTGTAATACAGGAACACAAATCTCTATTGTATATACTACTTGCAGGGCAAAGGGCTTTTTGCTACGAAAGCGTATGAAAAAGGAGACATTATATTGGAGGAGGACCCATTGGTATCATGCCAGTTTGCCTGGAACGCTGCATATATGTATTTGGCCTGCGATTACTGCATGCGGTAATGTATTAATTTATTTATGGGCTAGCTAGATGATAGTGTGTGAAGTAATGTTTGTCACTCTTTATTTATTCCTGGGTTCTCGACGACCTCTGTTGCGCGGTGGGCGAATATCTGTCTGCGATGCAGATGTTTTCTTAAAAAAAAAATCTATGTATGTAGTGTATTGTATTTTGTATATCAGTTATCTAGTAGGTACCCATAACACAAGCTCTGCTTAGCCTGGGGCTAGATAATGCTGTGTGATTTGTCCCACATTAGATAGATAGATAGATAACTCTTTATTGTACCACACAAACAATACAGAAGGAAATGTACAGAATTATTATTTATTTATTTATTCTGTCCGCGGCTTCTATTCTATGGAGATGTTTTCTATCCCAAGGGAACTGAACTTTTTGGAATAAAAAGATTTGATTCTATAGAATTAGAATTACTTGCATTATTACTTCAGCCCAATCTGATCAATCGTTTTAGCGTGAAGAGGTAACCAACATCCAGCCAAACTTTTCCATTTTTAATATTATTAAATAAATAATGCTAAACAATTCACACAGCATCATCTTGCCCCAAGCTAACTTCGAACCTAAGTTCTTGATAATACTACAATTTTGAAACTGTTTTCTTATTAAACTTCCTTGAACAGGCCCCTAGAAACCCCAGAGCAGAATGTCCGTCGACTGGCCTGCAAGCCAGACATAATCTTGCCACATTCAGACTGTTACGAATCTGGTCTCGGCAACTTAACCAGCTGCGCCCAGTGCGAAGTGGTCTACTGTTCAGAAGGATGTCGGCAACGGGCGTATGTCATGTACCACCAAACGCTCTGCCATGATACAAGAGATGCTCAACATCCCATAATGATACTTACAGAAGCTTGGAAGTAAGTGGTCTGCTTCATATTATTATTTAGTCAGATAGTGATTATTAATATAAATTACCTGCTATCTGTTGTGCCAAAAAACTCACATATGAACCAATGGCAGATTTAGCTCTTTAGATCTTACTCCAGTGATAAACTACTGAGCTGAGAGTAAAACACATCAAATGAGGCTGGGACTCAAAATCAAAATACAAGTCACAGGCATGGGTCACCAATGCTAAATTAATAAGATTACACTTACTAGTCTAGTATACTAGATAATTGGGTTTGTTTGGTTTGTCTAGTATACTAGATTTAACTATAAACTAACTTCTAATTCTTCAAGATGCAAGTTCTAAGTAAAATTTATCAATTTATCAAATTGAATGTATCAGCAGTTCAGTGGTGGATGTTCTGCAGGGGGCGCTGCTGCCCGCCCCGGTGTATATCCCTTGGTTGAAAGAAAAGAAAGAAAGAAAGAAAATGATTTTATTTTTAACTACAATCATATAAAATAATAAGTAGGTAGTAAGTAGTAATTATGACTAATTGTAGTAAGTTGATTGATTTAAGAAACGGCTTAGCATGAATGCTGTGTATGCTGGTAAACCGAACACACCAGTGCTGATCTTCTGCCGTTTCCTACAGACAGTAGCAGGCAGCATACACTATAAGATAGACAGCGACTCATTTACAAAATTTGCCTTTTACCTGCGGGAAGAGTTCGGGTGGTGAAAACGTAAGCTGGCACCACAAAGCAGAGAACAATATTAACTATGGTTTATCCATTTTGAATGAAGCATGTTAGTTAACAAAGTACGACACAAATAACAAAATCTCACTTGCTTGGCGTCGAGTTACAGATATAATTGTAAGCAATTTTTATTGAAGGGAGGATCTAAAATCGACAAGTAATGTAAATTACGTATAAAAGGACGCGCCAAAAAAGTGAATTTTAGGTTAAGTATGGGCGGTTTGTTTACGTTTATGCTCCATTCAAAATGGATACGATATAATTCATAACAATTTTTAACATTGTAAAACTTTTTGTATTTCAGGCAAATGCACTACCCACCTGAGACTACCAACATTATGCTCCTCATACGCATCCTCGCCTTCATACACCAGAGCCCCGACCCCGTGGCTGCAGCAGCTCAAATAAAGCAGTTCTGTCATAGAACGGTCAATGAAGATGCTGAGTTGGTGCATAAATTGCTTGGTGATCAGTTCTCGGATCAATTAAACACATTGAGGGAATTGACGGCTGCTGTTATTAACGGGGAGCATGTACAAGAGGTAATGTATAAGGCTGCATAATGCTATATAAAATTTTTCTAATAAGAATATTATTAACACGATCTTAAAATCTTAATCATTTTGTGGTGGCTGAAATTGAAATCTTATTGCGGGTCTTAATTTTGTCTGCATTCTACAAGGAATAAAACAACTAGAAAAGTAATTTGCCGCAATAAGTAAATATTTTTTATTGGCGTTTAACTCATGGGGGGTAATGCCCATCCCTACGTTAGGCATGCGGGTTGGGGATCGCAGTTTGTTGGAAGATTTGTTCTGCAGGGGGCGCTGCTGCCCACCCCCCGGTGGATATCCCTTAGTCGCTTACGACACCGGGAAGAATTGGGGTGGTGCAAATTGTAAGCCAACACCTCACAGCTATTGTGTGGAGTTCAGTATTATTTATTTTATTATAGTAAAATGTTAATTAATGGTTAAATTGGCTTAAACCTCATATGCTTGTATCCATTACAGTTTCATATGGAAGTAAAAGTTTCTTGATAGCTCTATAATGATACCTATATGTTTGGAAAAAATCTCAATTTATAATTATTGTTGTATATTGTATAATATCCTTTATGAGGATTTATATACATCTTGATAAATATATTTTAATTGTGTTGTGGCTACTATGTAAACCTTGAAGGGCATGCAGCACCTACGACACAAATCTAATAACTTAGTGGTAGGTCCTGTAATCCAAATCTAGAAGCCAAGCCAAATTTTCTTAATTATTTGTTAGACATAAGTATTTACGAATGCTTGATTTGAAATAAATTATTATAAATGTATGAATTAATATAAATGTATGAAACTAAATAGCTTAATTACAAGTTAATTGCTCATAAGTTTTAAAAAGCCTATGGCTTAAAAAACACTGTAACTGTTTTATGATGTATTGTTCGTATTGTGTATTCAGTGTATTTATCTAAGTCTTTAAACTCACACTGGAAATGTACTATTTATCATACTACTACTATAAAGGCGAAAGTTTGTATGGATGTATGGATGGATGTTTGTTACTTCTTCACGCCAAAACTACTGGACGGATCTGGCTGAAATTTTGCATGCAGGTAAATCTAATCCCGGAATAAAACATAGTCTACTTTTTATCTCATAAATCAGTTCCCGTGGGATGAAAATCACTTTTTAATGTTTCCATAGGAACAACGCGTGCGAAGCCGCGGGGCGCAGCTAGTATTTAATAAAGAACTTTTAAAATTGAATTAAATTGATTACAGTTCCTGACTCCAGAGGGATTCTGCTCCATAATCGCTTTGATAGGCACCAATGGGCAAGGCATTGGCACCAGTCCCCTTGCCATGTGGGTTGCTAAAGTACTCGAAGTCACCATGTCAGACGATCAGAGAAAACAACTGGACCGGTTCACTGATAAGATCTATGAGTATGTTGAACAAGGTGAGATTTTGAGGTTAAACATATTTATTTCTCGAAGAACATAATAGACATCAGAGATAATGTTTTTAAAAGACTTAAAAAAAATGAGGAGCTTCTCAATTCGACTGTATTTTTTTGTTTGTTACCTCAGATCTTTTGACTGGGTGGTCTGATTTTCATGATTCTTTGTTTATTTGAAAGCTGATGGTTCCCGTCTGTTCCCATTTCAATTTGTCCAGTTCTAACAATGGCATCCATGAGAAAACCGTATAATTGAAGTTGTAAACCAACTTCAATTATACGTATATAGTTATAGTTTTTTAAAACAAACTCAATTATTTTAATTTTGTCCTGTGTGTTAAACTTTCAAAAGCTACTCGTGTAATGTGGCTTTGTTGTCTGTTATAAAACATTTATAATTATTTATTATTTAGAAATACCTATAAACCCATTGCGTAATTTTCTTCTATACCTTTTCAGAATCGGGCACATTCCTGGACACGGAAGGTTCTGGTCTGTTCGTTCTACAAAGTTCTTCGAACCACAGCTGTGCGCCAAACGCAGAGTCCTCGTTCCCGTACGGCAACCATAGAATACAGCTGAAGGCAACTCAGACTATCGCCCCGGGAGAAGAAATATGCATCAGTTATTTGGATGAGTGTGCATTGCGCCGGTCTAGGCATTCTAGACAGAAAGTAAGCTCTTTTAACTCAACCTTAACAGCTTTTATTCGAAGACCTCTGTGGCGCGGTGGGCGAAGGTCTGGAGGTTGCGTGTTCAATTCCCGTCGGGATTTAGTAAAACAAACCAAAATCTCTGAATGGATTGGACTGTATATTGGATGGATTTAGTGTATCACGCTAAAATCTCTGACGTAGTCCGATTGATCGAACCATGCGGTCGAACCATGTGGCCAGAAGCGAATGGTTGGGTGTGAATTGTCCATCTGTGTTTTTCTAGACCATAGGCAAAGACATTTTAACCACATATAGGTTAGCAAAGACTAGCCTATAGCTAGTCTTTACCGCAAAAGATTTTAATACACAAATTTTGGACCATGCAAAGTTTTTACTTCGTTATCAAACATGAAATTTAATATTTTTTTTTGTAAATACTAGTTCTCAATTATTTGATTGTAATATCCTTTTTCAATAAAAAGTAATTTTATCAGATTAACTATTTCTTGTTTCCCACAGGAACTAGCCCAAAACTACCTCTTCGTTTGCGGCTGCGTACGCTGCACCGAGCAAGCCACCCAACCCGATTGCACCAGCGAGGAAGAAATTACCGATGAAGAAATGAGCGATGAAGATATAGACAACTGATGTTCCAACTGGCTGGCTTTCTGCTTGCTCGGGCTTTAAACCAGCAATGTGTGTGAAACGAACTATAGTGCCGTGAAAGTGACCAGTCGAAATCAAGGATATGTACTAACAATACTAAGGGTCTGTTTCACAATTTCCGGATTATCATCTTCATCAGCCTATATTAGTCCACTGTTGGACATAGGCCTCCCCTAATAGCGCCATAGCGCCCTGTCTTCAGCTTGACGCATCCAGCATCTGCCTGCAGTCTTTCGCAGATCGTCGTCCCACCTGGACGGAGGGCGCCCTACACTTTGCCAAACGGTCTCCACTCAAGAACTTGTTTACCCCATTCGGTGGTCGGTTCTTCGCGAGATATGGCCCCACTGCCATTTCAGCTTGCTAATTCTTTGAGCTATGTCGATAACTTTGGTTCTCTGTCGGATGTATTCGTTACGGATCCTATCTTTCAGAGAGACTCCGAGCATAGTTCTTTCCATAGCACGTTGAGCGACTATGAACTGGTGGACCAGCCTTATCGTGAGTGTCCACGTCTCAGCTCCGTAGGTCATGACGGGTAGGACGCACTGATGTAAAACTTTGGTTTTCAAACATTGCGAATGCAATGTCCGGAATTCCGGATATGTTAATGGTAATGGTAGAAGTCCTTTTTCCGCATTTGGACTCTCAGTTGGTCCATTATGCGTTTCGTTAGCAAAGCCAGCCTACTCCGTCCAGAAGCACAGAATCTTCCTGGGGTCTTCTCAGGCGTCGCGGAGTGACATCGACAAGTTGAGGATTTCTTTCTTAGTGCTGTTATTCCCTCGCATTCCAGGACTACGTGGGCAGCTGATTCGTCGTCGCTGAGGCACCCTCTGCAGAGAGGGCTGTCCGTTGCTCCGATGGTAAATAAGTGTTTGTTCAGAGGGCAGTGACCTGTTAGAGTTCCTACCAGGATACGCAAGTCCTTAGATTGAGCAAGTGTTTCGTAAGTCTTGGTGAGAATGTCCGGATATGTTCCAAATAAGCTATTTGTTATTTATCCGTTCGATAAATATCATTGTTACCATTCACGACTACCAAATAGCGATAACGTTCTTATCTGAAACTTTTATTCTACAAATAATTTATGTATTAGATAGGTCAAAACTTTAACCGGACATTGTGAAATAGGCCCTAACCCTATGGTGTTTAGCTTAGAACTAAGCAAAAGATGAATATATTAATAAGGTATTTATATGCTTCGGAAACACTAAAGGTAACACAAAACCAGTCAATATAATGAGTCCAACCAATCCAATCGCACCAGTGAGAAACGAATAGGGTATGTTGCATGTGACTTCAAAAAAGCTAATATTTTTTTACGTGTTTTCTATTGTTATAGAAATATATCTGTATATTTATTTTTGTATTTTAAGATGATTTTACTTGGAAATTAAATCATTGAAAAGTAGATATTTTAATTCTCAACAGCAAAATGTCTAAACGCAACGCTATTGGCACTTGAAGCGTGACGTTATACTTGAACATTATTGTGTGGGCATGAAGTTTTGACTTTGAGTTGACATAGAGGATCCGTTGAACCGTGACGTCACAAAATGCAAGGGCTAACATGGCAGCGTATTTATCACCCGAAACTGAGTGTAGTTTTACTTTTTGTTGTTTACCTCATAATTTAATTTTTTTGGCTGTTATATTTTTTCCGTTTATTTATTAACCTACATAATCGAAAAAAATAATTAAAAAAAATCCATGCATATACCCCATTAGTGATGAGGCCATAGACAACTGATGTTTTAACTAGCTGGCTTTCTGCTTGCTCAGGCTATAGCTAGCAATGTGCGCGAGACGAACTATGGTGTCGTGTGAAGTGGCTAGTCGAAACAGCAATGTATACAAAGAATACTAAGTCTATGGTATTTTAGCTTAGAACTAAGCAAAAGATAGATATAGCATTTATTTGCTACTGCAACACACAATATAACGGTAACACAGAACCAGTAAATTTAAGGCGCATACACAAGTGAAAGTGGCGCCCCCACCTATTTTATCTTATTTTTACGTTAAACACAGGAAATTTTAAAAACGTATTGTACAGTTTGTGGTATCTATTGTAAGTTATTTATTAATACCTCTGTAAGAGATACGAAGTTGCGCTTTTTGGCCACCACACTCTAGATTACCTACCACAAACTGTACGATACATTTTTAAAATTTCCTATGTAAACGTAATGATATGATAAAATAGGTGGCGCTGTCATATTGGTTCGTCTATGCGCCTTAACGAGTCCAACCAATCAAATCGCACCAGTGAGGAAGAAATTAGTGATGATGACATAGACAACCGATGTTTCAACTGGCTGGCTTTCTGCTTGCTCGTGGCTTTAAACCAGCAATGTGCGCCAGACGAACTATAGTTTCGTGTGATGTGAGCAGTCGAAACCAGCAATATATACTTACTTAATACTAAGCATAAAGTAGTTTAGAACTAAGCACAAAACCAATTAACTTAATGTAGCCAAACAGATTGCATCAGAAAAGTAAAGAGCGAGGCCTTTGTCAATTAAATCTAAGCACAAAATGTCAACTGCATAAAGTAAACTAAAAAGGCATTGAGGAATGTGGATAAGTAGTACTAAGATAGTTTTAAGTGACGCTAAGCGAACTTTAATGAAATATTTTAATGCATGATGATGTTCATTACGGATGTAAGCGGGTTAACTACGAACCTTATTTGTGTTGGAAGAACACCAACGTTTCATCCTTTAACGAGGAACATTTTTAGGGCGAGTGCGGTTCTAGACGTGCGCGTTCTGCATTCCTTCGAGCACTGCGAGCGAGCGCGCTGAGCGCGTGACGTGCCCGCCGGGGATGGGGGTGGTGGGGGGTGCGCCGCTTGTAGATGCTGCAGGGCGCGTGAGTCATCTACTGTATCGGGTGTAGCATGATGATTTCACAGTCGAATCTTTTGATCACGGTGGCAAGTCTTAACGGAGACTTACCAGGTGCGCAGGAAATATTATAGTGCCCAAGTGCGTGCGCAAACACAAGTGCACTCTCCCACTCTGGACGGCATACCGATACGATCGGGAAGAGGTCTGGCATATAATAGCGCAGGAACTTCTCAAAATATGACGAAATAAAACAGCTACGATGCTTTCATTATGAATTTAAGGTTAACTACGAACCTAGTTTGTGTTGGAAGAACACCAACGTTTCACCCCTAACGAGGGACTTCATCAGGGTTAGTTTGGTAGCTAACCCACTTATATTCATAGTGGTGTCAATTCTGTTGTTTTAGGATTAGCTAAAATTAGGATTTCGGAATTTCAAATAGATAAAAACGATTTTATGGCTGAAAAATTTGACTGACACGTTTAAAATTAGGATGACAGCTCTAACATGAAGCTGACGGACCTAAAACAACTCAATTTAGTTAAAATGGCTATAACCATATTCCTTGAAAAATTAAACAAACGGGTTTAAAATTAGGATGGCAGCTCTAAAATTAGATTGATAGATCTAAAACAGCATAACTTAGTTATAAGTAGCTTTAACCCTATTCCTTGCATTACATTTTAGCTATGGTTAGAAACGTCTACCTAATTTTAGGAGGCATCTAGTTAGGTCATGATTAAAATTTATCGATTTTAAACTAGTATCGATTTGAATTTCTAAACGATTTCTCAAATAATGGATGAACTGTTTGACCCATGTAAAGAAGTATTTTAAAATAACATTTTAGAAAATAACATATTTTGCTCGCAACAAAATCCCAACCACTCAACTCAGAGAGGTTTTGCGATTTTGAAAAACGTTCTAATGTAGGTATTTTTAGGACCTTTATAGAGAATACAATAATTTTTAGGTCTACCTAGCATAGAAAATTTAGAAATCTTAAAATTTAGGTTAGGAATCCTAAAACACAGAATCGACACCAATGTATACATTAAACAACGGAAGTTTTTATAGCGAAATAAAAGCTATAAAACACGTTAGAAAGATAGAAAACTGTTTATCAAATAAGTACATGCATAAAAATAAACTTTAAAGACAATCATGGATAAGTCTTAGGATAGGACTTACTATTAATACTGGATAGAGTATAATAAATAGGTCTATAATTAAGGTAGGTAGGTATTCATGTAAAATGTAAGTTTATGAACATAAGGTCCAAAATACATATACAAAAACAATGAATGAGAAATCGAATTTTAACGATAGTATATGCTTGTCGGCCTAATGTAAATTGAGTGACATTTAATTGTAAATTTAAGTAAAGAGTAAATTTTCTAGGAGATGGTTTATCCATTTTGAATGAAGCATGTCAGTAAACAAAATACGACATAAATAACAAAATCTCACTTGCTTGGCGTCGAGTTTCAGATATAATTATTGTAAGCAATTTTTATTGAAGGGAAGATCTTAAATCGACAAGTAATGTAAATTACGTGTTAAAGGACGCGCCAACAAAGTGAATTTTATGTTAAGTATGGGCGGTTTGTTTACGTTTATGCTCCATTCAAAATGGATACGATATAGTTTGGCATGTTTGTAGCAAGTCTTAGATTCTAGCATAATTATTGATTATATCATGATTATAGCGTATTTTATTTTAGTAACGACCTACATACCTAATATATAAAAAGTCATTAAATGAAAAGATCTTGCATTTAACTCTATTTAAATAAACTCTATTCTTCTCTATTTAAGAAGCAGAATTTTATAAAAAATGATTTGTTAGATAAAAAGGCGTCAATTTTAAATCTAAGAAAGGTTTTAACTTATCGTTATATTTTCATAAGTGCCAAAAAAAACAATGCACAATGAATTTGAAACTATAATAAACCTCACTAGGTCAGTTTTTAAATGTTTATTGCACTATTTGATACCTACTTCGCTTTTTGTGTATATTACTTATTGTATTGTGTTCAGGTACATGCTTGTTGTCTTTTTTAATTTATGGGAATTAAAGTTCGATGTTTTTTGTTAAAATGGTTTTCTTTTGTCACTTTAATCACTTTAACTTTTTTTTTGTTATGAATCCTAAACTTATCTAAATTCTGGGTCACTATAATGCATGACGATTTATTGCACGGCCGAATAATGTTTACCTACCTTGATAATCCATGCCAAAAAGGGTTCCAAATGTCGGGCCATGCATTATCATCACTTATCGTCGTGAAATCTTGTCACGTGTAAATAATCACGACCACTGTTGTACTACCTCATATTGTACACTTTAAATTAGAAGAGATGCCCTCCCCATCGGGCATCGGGCTCTGGGTGCAGTTATACAATGACCTAGCTAACCCCTTTTAGTTACAGAGTCGCCACGATAATCGAAAGCCATGTAGGTACATGAATTATAATATAATAATAATTTATTAAAAAAAAATACTTAAGTCAAATGTATAACATATGAATAATCACAACTTTAAAACTATAAATTACGTGTGCCTGAACTAGGTAAAACCTGTATCTCAGGCAAATATTGCTTAATATTAATATTATAATTACTAATAGGCTATACAAATTTGGTCTCCAATTATTGTTTCGTGCAATATTTTGTCGTTTATTATTGCCTCCCTAAACTCCGATTCAGAATCCAAGATATTTTATGTCAACAAGGACATTCAACAATAAAAACATAAGAAAATCTATTATAATAGACAGAAGGTTATCACTTCAAACTAAAACACTAACTATAACAACGTATACTTATAAAACGCATCTCGCTTGTGTAGCGAAAAATGTTTAAATATGAATTCTAAAACGAAATAGAGGTCATTAAATGATGAATGAAAGCTTTCAAATCCAAAAATAGTTTGGAGCTTCTGGGCTTAGTTTCGATGACACCAATATAGGTTCATATTTTCCAAGAATATTAGGTTTTTGTATTCATAAATATCCATGTTTTTGAATCGAAGTATAAACCATCGTCTCCACAGAATTGAGACTCCTTGAAATATAACTTTAAAAGTTTAAAATAGTCTGTTTGCGTGGTAGAATCCCACCAAGATCAGACTTGGAAAATCTGCTTTTTGCCTACAAATTATCTACCTAATTACCTACAGTTCATTAGAGTGTACGAAAATCCGAAGAAGATAGGTTCGTAAAGTAAATTATTAGGTCCTTACATATGAAATTGGCGTTTTGTATGGGAGGAACAAAAAGTCGAATATTTTTTAATATAATATATTTAATTAATCAAAGTATGAACCATTATTTTCTATGCACTTTTGCCATCTTATAGGTAGTTCATTGATCCCTTTACTAAAAAAACCAGTCGGACGGGAATCAATAAAATCTTTGAAGGCGATTTGGACTGCCCCATCGGAGTTGAATTTTTTCCCTTGCAAGAAGTTATCCAAATTTCGAAAAAAATGGTAATCTGTTGGAGCAAGGTCCGGGGAGTACGGAGGATGTCTTAGACTTTCCAATTGAAGCTCTTCTAATTTAGTAGCCGTCTGTTGCGCAGTGTGTGGTCTAGCGTTGTCGTGAAGCAGCAGTGGCGTGGAGCGATTGACCAGCCTAGGTTGTTTAGCCGCTAGCTTTTCCATCATGGTTTGCAATTGCTGACAATAGACATCAGCCGTAATAGTCTGGCCAGATTTGAGAAAACTGTAATGAACAATACCGGCACTAGTCCACCAAACGCTTACAAGTAACTTTTTTGGGGTTAATTTTCGCTTGGGGCAGGATTTGGCTGGCTGGCCAGGATCCAACCATTGCGCTGAGCGCTTCCGATTATCGTAAAGAACCCATTTTTCATCACAGGTAATGATTCGGTTTAAAATACCTTCATTATTGTGCCGGTTTAGTAATGTAACGCAGCAGTCGACGCGCGTTTGCCGGTTTGCTTCAGTCAATTCGTGAGGTACCCACCTTTCAAGCTTTTTAATCTTCCCAATTTGCTTCAAGTGAATTAAAACAGTTTTATCACTAACATCGCAGCCTGCAGCTAACTCGGACGTGGTTTGCGATGGATCCGCTTCCACAATAGCCTTCAACTCTTCATTATCAACTTGAGTCTCAGGCCGTCCACGGGGCTTGTTCTGCAGGTCGAAATTTCCAGAACGAAAACGTTGGAACCAAAAACGAACTGTGTTTTCTTTTGCAACACGACCGCCATACACATCATTCACCCTTCGAGTTGTTTCCGCAGCACTAGTGCCACGGCGGAACTCGTACTCGTAAATAATGCGATATTTTAAGTTTTCCATTTTGAGTAACAGAAAAAAACAGAAGAAAAAAAACAAATGAATGACGATCATCGAAGCACAAATACATGAGTCTATAGCTGTACAAATTTGAATTTGGAATTCCTTACCAAAGAGGAGAAATTTGTGATTAAAGTGGCCAGTACGAAAAACGCCAATTTCATATGTAAGGACCTAATATAATTATACATTTAACGCCAAAACGTTCATCGAAGTTATACGCATGAACTAATTATTTTAATGATCATCTTGACACAATATTTTTCATTAATTAATTGCTCCAGTCAAATAAATTTCAATGGAAGGAAAATCCCCTAATGAAGACAGTTTCAAACTTTCCGGGTTCTACGAATTAACATCAATGTTTAAAATTTAGAAGACGATTTTCTTTTCAATAAATCGACGCTTTACGGATTTAGGCTGAGATAAAAATCGAAAATTCATGTAGAGAAATCTGAAAAATTTATGTACTTAGGAAACTGCAATTTGTGGCCGGTACCTATTGTAGGACCTTCCCCTACCTATCCAGTACCGGCCAGTTACTGTTTCCGTAATTCTATAAAAGCTGCACTTGTTTAGTTTCTTCTCGTAGGTGCTTTGATCAAAAAGACAGCGATTTGTCGCAACCTGTTAGGACGAAATTTTGTGTTGCGCGCGGTGTATTTACAATACACAATTTAATTTCCGTGGATTCTCATCATTGAGACTTTTGATTAGGTACTTAAGGCGCATACCCGAGCCAATCTGACAGCAATTCCTATTTTATCATATTTTTACGTTTATCATTGGAATTTTTAAAAATCCTACGTTCAGTTTGTGGTATCTATTATAAGCTATTTTTTAATACCTCTTTTATAATTTTATCTCATATAGTTTAGGAGGAGATGCAAAAATAGAGTTTGGTGGCCAAAAAGCGCAACTTCGTATCTCTTCCTAAGCTTTACAAAATGAAACTATTACAGAGGCATTAATAAATAGCTTATAATAGATACTACAAACTGAACGTAGGATTCTTTAAAATTCCTGCGTTCAACGTAATAATAAGATATAATAGTTGGGGGCGCCACTTTCGCTGGTGTATGGGCCTTAATAAGCTACAATAGAATTGGTTTTCATTCCCTTCAAGCGTGGCATATTTATCACTGAGCCTAACATCGTATTTGTTTTCCGTTTCCTGTAGTAGGTACCTACCGGCCACAATTAATTTTCCAGTAGTGGCCACTTTTTAGGGTCATTTTAAAAATTGTTAATAGCAATAGTTTCAGAAATATCACCGGTTCCTGATGATCCTAAAAGAAGAGCAACCACGCGACGTCGCAAAGCTCAAAACAGGACATTTCAGGAAAATATGTAAGCGAGAAAACCAAACGAAAACCAAAGTCATAGATCAATTAAAGAAGAGACAATTTACCCTTTGTGCCTTGAATCTCACGATGAGGATTGGATACAATGTGGAATGTGCATGGTATGGGCGTGCTATGGGTCCATGATGCTTGTGCGAACAACTTAGAGTGGTCTATCCAATGTCTGTGATTTTACAAAAAAAAATAGCCGGTACTGGGGGACACTTAAACTGTCAGTTTTGTATACCTAACCTTGAAATTTGATTAATAAAGTTGATGATTACTAAAAATAACGCTATTTTATTACTTCTATTTACAGCTTCTGAGTTTCTCTACTTATATCATCAGCTGTTATACATATAAGGGATTTTTATTTTCTTCTGAATAAACCTTATGGTGTCGGTACTTAGGACTATCCCCTAGGTAAAATTGTAGTGTTGCCGATAGTTCTTGCTAAGTAATAAGTTAATTTTACATTATATTATAGTACAGACTAAAATCTACCTGCTAGCCAAGAAGGCATTCGATATGCCTACTAAATAAGGTAGACGAGTTCTTGAGTGGAGACCGGGACGCGGCAAACGTTGTGTAAAACGCCCTCCGGCCAGGTGGGATGACGATATGCGAAAGACTGCAGGCTACGTCAAGCTGAAGACAGGGCGCTATGGCGCTCATTAGGGAGGCCTAACTGTGTCCAGCTGTGGACCTATAGGCTGACGATGATGATAAAAAGATAAGGTACTTCGTAGTACCTTAGGGTATACACACCTCTTATAGTTCAAAGCTTAAATTAAAGTCTTAATTATTGTTTGAAGTTTCGGATAATCTCTTGAAAGTCGGAACTATTTCTGATAATAGGTATCAAGAGGTATGTACCTATCTTATCTTAGCCGTGAATTGTTTTCTTGGTTAGTATTGTTGGTTGGAAGTAACGTCATGAATAATTTAATATCCTCAATCGATTATTTCGCAGGCACTTATTATAGGTACCGAAGTCTCGTCGATTCGAGAACTTATTCCTTGTCAGTGTTTACTTTTCTAACTTATTCTTTTCTAAGTGTAGGTAGGTACATAGTACACTTATTGTATTTATGGAAATAAATAATTTTAGAATTTACAATTTATACTGTGAGCAATGAAGGGATAATTATGTTCCTAACATTAATGTATAACGTATTCACTGCCCAGCTCTGCGTTGCGACCCGCAGGGGCGCGCCGCAGCTCCACGCAGATAGAGACTGGCACCTGCGTCTTGGGCCATGAAGGTGTTAAACATAAAAAAAAATATTTATCTAAACTTAACTACAGTAAAACTTTTGAATCCATAATGGTACTAACTCTAAAGTCATTTACAACGGCATATTTACCATGATTTGAATTTTGAGCTTTTGCCATTGAGATTACCAAACACAGGAACTTCATCCGAGAAGGAGGTTTCCAACTGTCCGGAATCTGGAACCCTGTTGTGAGAATCTGCAAAAAACGAAGAAGTGATTTACTAACTGAACCGCGTTGTGATACCGTCGTCGTCAGTGTTGTGTGTCGTGATCGAGTTGCGTTCGATAATGAAACCGGTGGTAGTGGTAACTTTCGTACCAAAAGAGTAAAAATAAGGGTAGATCGATATATATGCCAATAAAAACTCGGTCGCAAGACATTCAGTTATTCCGTGATCATGGCGCATGAAATTGCCGAAATATTCGAAAGGTCAAAACTCAAATCATGGTAAATATCCCGTTGTAAATGAATTTAGTGTTAATTTGTGTAGGTTGGTATAAAATAATATTAGTTAATATTATAGGCATAGGTAGGTAGTAACTAGCGTCATGGTAGGTATTCATTATCATCATCATCAGCCTATATCGGCCACTGCCGGGCATAATAGGTCTCCCCTAATGAGCGTCGCCATAGCGCCCTGTCATGATATTATATTTCAGATATCTGCTACCTATATACCCTTTTCAAGATATGCTCAGCCATAAATCTCTGCTTGAGCAATGATTATGCCATAGAAAAGCGTTACTCAAGCATAGACCGAAGACTGAGCAAGTTTTCGAAGGGCCCTTAGTCACGCACGAGCATGAATGTTCTGATTTTTCTTTACGGTACCATAATATTCTCGGTAGGTTTCGCGTATTTCAGTGAAAATAGGGAAAACAAAGCAATTTCTTTGTAAAATTTCGTTTCCGTGCCCACGGACATCGCAAACGTTTTTAAACACCCACAAACAAAACAAAGCGAATTCAATTACAAAAACAAACATTTCACCCTATGCCCATTCTAAAACACTTCTAACATTATTATCCAACATCAAGTCACATTAAATTCTTTATTCATTTCGTTTTTGCGGGGTCAGAACAGAACTTGTGGAATTCCTCCTTTGATCTTCAAGCAAGACGGAAAAATAAACGAAAATGCACTTCAGCTGTCTTCATAAGGGGGGAAATATAATTTATTCACGAGATAATTTTCTCTCTAACGGTTCAAGTAGGGTGGCCGAATGGATGTTTGCGTTGAGCCTGGCTTAGGCTCTTAGGGTGGTCTATTCAGAGGCAGATCACATATTGCAAAATGCGCTTTTCTACTGCAAATTGGATGTCGTCGTTTATGAAGTTATTTCGATTTCGTTCTGCTTTTATATTACGTTTTATTTGCGTTTTATGCATAAAGTACGGTTATGGTATTTGTATGGTTTTGTGAATGGTTTCATAAAATACGATGGCGCCACAGAATTATATCAACTAGGTACCTTGTAGCACGGACTTTATTATAGTTAAAATACTAGCAGCGAATACCGGTTTCACCCGCGTAGTTCCCGTTCCCGTGGGAATTTTGGGATACAATATAGCCTATGCCACTCCATGAAAAGTACCTAAGTTACTATATTATTTACTATTGAAATAATTTTTTAAATAGGTCCTTCAGTGGTTTCGGAGCCTATTCAATACAAACAAACAATCAAATTTTTCCTCTTTATAATATTAGTATAAGTTGATTATAATAGTTATGAAACGATGCGAGGTTATATGAAAATAGTAAATAGTGGATAATAAAGTAGGATCTCATATCATTTGATGGTTTAAAAAAACTACATCCCTTCTATACCTTTATTTAACAATGGTTTTCAGTTTAGGGGGATACATACGAATCCCTCGAAAATCAATTTCATTGGACCACCTCGGTATCATTCCTACAATATTCAAAGAATTCCAAAATCGGTCCATAATTGGCGGAGAAATCGACGAACATAGAACCTACTCCTTCTTCGAAGTCTAATAAATAGATTGTAAGGTCTAGCGAGTTTTAGGAAATCTGGAATAGAATAGTTTTATAAAGTCGTGAACAGGAAGAAGGTAGTAGATTCCAGCACAAACCCCACATAATTATGGTTGGTGTCTTTATTTTTGTAATTTTAAATCTCACAGTACGGCCAGCTGTGCTTTTTCTATCTAAGCATAGGTTTTTGTTTTGCGCGTAAAGCCTTCAGGCCAATTTCTAAGAATAATAGTAAATTGATATTTTTTGGCACAAGATTAAATTTCTTATACCTTTGCTTCCATATTGCGTTGCGATGTTAAATCGATGACTTTTTACTCTGTTTAAATATGCCAATGTACCAAATAAATGGTAAGAAAAAAAAGATACACTATGCGTCTGCATCATTGATTTAAAAAGGGAAGATAGGTTACGTTCTCCCAGCGCTTACTCAAAAATTGGCATGTGTTACAACTACACGCAAACACATACGCTCACAGTTATATTTCAATTCCTGTGCAATACAGAGAAGAAAAAAGACGGAAAGACGTATTTAGGACCGAAGTGAGACTGAGACAACAATATTTCACGCGAATCACAACCGCCCGTGCCGCCGGTCAGGCGATGACTGGTGTGGGAGAACACAATTTTACACAATTTGAGGTTGCCACTTTCGAGCAACCAGTACCTCATCTTCGTTGTTAATAAATCAATGGTCTGCATTGGAGATTTATACCAGTTTATTTCTCTTTTGTGAGCAAAAAAGAGACTTTTTCTTTTTGGTCTTGTTAGTATCCTACCAAGCAAAGCAGACTTTTTTAAAGTTATATATTAACGACTCACTTAAGAGTAATAAACTGGTATAACTGTGAAGGCGCGTTCATTTTAAGAATGGTTTTAACTCTACCTATCAATATTTCCTAATTTAAATCGGACCAATAATTCGAAGGGACGGATAGGGTGACAATAAAACCCTACTTTGATTTACGTCACATTCCCAATGTTCATCGAAGGCTCTGATGAATAATCGCAGTGCGGTTTAGAAGGGTAGAGCATCTAAGGGATAGTTCTAAAAGTAGGGAATTTAATGTTTAGCACGCTTAAATTTGGCAGAGTCAAAGTGCAGTTTTTACAGTTTGTTCAATATAACTAGACTTATTCGGTTTATTTATATGTTTAACTAGCTGCACGCCTTTCCCACGGGCACTAATTTATGGGATAAAAAGTAGCCTATGTGTTATTCCAGGCCTAGAATAATCTGTATGCTAAAATTCAGCCTGATCCGTTTTGTATTTTTTGCGTGAAAGAGCCTTATTTAATTCCTTTTATGCCTTCAAAATTAGCCTACCAACTTAAAAAAGTAGTTACATACGAGTTTAAATCAAGAACCATTGAATGAGTGATATTGTTGTATTCACTTACTCGTTTTTTCATAGAAAATGTATGGGAATTGTTTTTTTAATTATTGCCAAAACTTACGATTTGATTTGGTATGTTACTTTGGGAAAAGTGTTCCTGGTTGGAAATAGAGTCGATTAAGACCAACTTTTTTTTTTGACAAATGTCATTTTTGGGAGACCCGTACATTTAAAAAAAAAAAGTGGCAATATTTTTTCTTCAAAATAAAACAGAAGGTTTCTAAGAACACAACCTTCTAACTACAAAAGAAACGGTAGCTAACCTTAAGGGGCCAAAAATTTGCCCCATCCTGTATATGATGTAGTATCCGATTACGACCTAACTTAATATTATTTGTTGAATTTATTTATTAATTTATCACCATAATGTACCTAACATTACAGTATAACAACAAAAAACAATGCGTTACAAGAAGTAAGTACATAATTATAAAAAAAAAACTACTTAGTAGGTGTCTAGGTATATTACTTTTAGGTATACAAAATTACATTAAATACGACAACAGAAATTGTCCTGTCTTCGGCTTCGAGATTTGGATAATACTTGGAAGTAGCCCTGCTACGCTGCATTCCACTCGCACATAGTATAGGTCCATAAGAAAGAAAGAGATAGCTCCATATCCCTGGAACCTGTCACAGCCTGACCATAGCTTCATTGTCTTTTGCGCGCTCATGAATACCGCACGTAATGACAGCAACAAAATAATTTTATTTTCTATTAAAATTTTTCAGTTTTTTAATCATCATATACATCTAATAATATGCCGAAAAGGAAACACAGTGATAAAGAAAAAAAGTGGCATTAAAAGATACGGTTATACGAAGGAAATATATTACGGAGAAAATCTCACGTTTTTTCGTGTGAAGGTTGGTACTTAACCTACAAAATATTCAAGCCGCTCTAATGATAATAATTTCTCTGATCTAATACGTGATATTAGGCCGTAGATAAAAAAAGGCTTCGAGTCAATACGCGATATTGACCAATAGTATTTTTTATGAGTTAATACGAGATATTAACCAATACATTTTTTATCCCATCCAAACGATGAGGATGGTTACGTTGAGCCATTGCCTCACCTGTGGGAGTCCCCGCAGTCACTGCCGCGAGTAGCGCCGTCCAATATTAGCCTGGTAGAGGCTGATGCAGAGCCCGTCCTGCCTTCATGTGCACTCTCCGTTACGGAGCAGCCGTTGAGCCTGCGGCCGTGCACAGGCACGCGCCTGCTCCCGCATGTGGGACTGTGCCTGCAAATCTGCGGCCCGAACTAACAGACGTGCCGCCCACTGATCGAGAACTTTGGTGGACGTGGAATGGACGGAACCAGATATATCTAAAGACGAGAGGATGGGAGCCTATTCTCAAAGATGGGTTAAAGACGAGCGCGATGTTGAACGAGCCAGCACGGAACAGAGGCGTTCGATTTTTATTGAAGCAGAATCACTTGGCGTGTACCCTCACTGTATTGGGTTTGATAATGGTCACCATTGTGTCCACCAACATACTCACTAAATCCATAGAGATAAACCGAACATACTTCGAAATCTCTCTGATGCTACTAAAATGATAGCCCATGCTCATTATTCAGAAACCGGAAACCAGAGACGGTCTCTCGTCGCGCAGATGCTTGAAAAATCAAATAAAATACATTTAAAAACAGAAAAGCAGCCCACTTATTTGAAGTGAAATTGAGTGGCTTTATCAAGACTTCATGTGGCAAATACAGTCAACAAAAGACAAGCAAGCTCCTACAATCAACCTCTTTGTATTTAAACTCCAAGGCCCCTTTGCCGCCACGTGCACAGACATAGTGCCGCGGGCCGCGGTTCTGTAACCGCGGTTATGGGGCGAGGGGCGCCGCTGGTGCCCCTCTTACAGCCGCCGCCCAGCACCCTACCATGCGGTGGCTGCTGGCGGCCGTGGTCAACGAGTGTCGACGACGCCTCCGCTGCCGTCGGCTCGACATCGCAGCACTCCAAGCAATCGGAGTTCACAAAGAGGAAGCAGTAAGCACACAGGTACATGCTGGTCGTATAAAATATTTCCTCGAGACTTAGAAGGATACTCGTATTACTGTCGATAAAACGGTTCTTACCACCGTTTCAGGGTATAAAATTCCTTTTTACTGTTTAAGCTGTTGGTTCAAGACCCAGCATCATACCCCATATTATTTTTGCCCAAGAGTGACATGGTAATTATTATTAAGCAAATAGCACGTCTAATTAGCTTCCAAGCGATTCGTAGATGCAAACCATCTTCAGACCAATTTATATCTAGTGCTTTTCTGGTCCCTAAAAGCAACAGAGGAAAAAGATTTATTCTAAATCTTAAAATGCTAAATCAGAATGTCAACATTCTGATTTAGCATTTTAAGATTTAGAATTATTGATTCAATTTAAATGGAGGATATTAGAACGGTAGCTAAGCTTATTACATATAAGTCTTTATGGTGAACATAGACCTCAAGAAGCATATTTTTCGATACCTACATATTTGTAAAGACCATAAATATTTAAGATTTTATTTCGAGGGTTCATTGTATGAGTTTATACGCTTTCCCAAGGTTGTGAAGCCAGTGTTGTCTCACCTACGTTCTCAAGGATTTAAGTCAGTTTTCTATCTAGATCACAGTTGCTATTTCGGTGATAATGAAGAGTGTTTAAAATCTTAACGCAGCCCTAAAATGTCTTTCTTCCCTTGGATTCGTAAAAAATATAAGAAAAGTAATACTCGTACTTATACCAAGTAAATTTTGTCAATTTATGGTGTTTATTCCAAACTGATCAAATATGACTTTAGAATTAGACCAATTATTTTACGAACTAACAAAATGATAGAAACAGTAAGCCTTTCAATTCGTACCTTTGATACCTATGTGGGCACTCTTGCGGCTGCCCTGCGGTCGCTTATTGCCGAATTTACACAAAATCTTTAGAACGAGCTTATATGTAGCATTGTTACATAACGATGATGATGATCGAATTGTGAAGATTCTTATGATGAAGATATCTTTTATTCGGGACGATCTTATTTGGTGAATAATTCAATTCTTTTATCAAGCAATCAAACCATCACCCGTTTTAATCTTGACATTTTTACCGATCCGTCTTCTATCGGTTGGGGGGCAGTAACAAGCAGTTTTTGGAGTTGTAATAAACGTGCACATCACAGAAATATTAAGAGCTTCTAGTGGCACTTTAAGGCCTGAAAACTTTTGTTTAATCGTACAGGATGTCTTATACTATTGCGTATTGACAATATGACAGCTATTGTATACGTTTTTTAAATGGGGGGGAGTGCAATACCCAGAACTTAACGATATTGCTCGTTAGATATGGCTTTCGTGAGAGGAACGTCACATTTTTTGTGTTCACGTGTCTTATTACATCACATCTCAAAATATTGAAGGCGACTTTGAATCTAGAAATATCGACATCGAGTGGGAATTGAACTCTAATGTATTTAGAATATTGTTAGGACATTTGGCAATGCAGAATGAGAATATAGATAGAGCTCTTTGCGTCGAGCGAGGCCTAACGCTAAATGCAGTAAATATATTTATTAGAAAAGGGATCCCTGTGCTTACAAAATAGGCATTTACAGTCAGATGGAATATGTATATTTATGCATATCCACCTTTTTACTTTCGTTTTGTAAATACTGCAAAAATCATACATGACCAGGCCACTGGCATTATCATAGTTCCACTGGACTTCGGTTTTCAAATCATTAATGTTAAAGGAGATGATTTTATTCCCTCCTAGTAAATATTTACTTTCTTCTTATTTCAAGGAAAGTCATCCTCTACACCGACGCCATTCCCTGGTGGCGAGTGTATTATACGGCAATCATTTGCCAGACAGCGAGGCCCTCGATCAGCAATGACTACAGTTCTTGCCTCATTATCTTATAATACAAAGTCACAATACTATTCTAGCCTTAAACTATGGTGGGGATAATGCAGCAGTAAGCACATCAATCCTTATGATATTCAGGTTCATGATTTACTAGATTTTTAACGAATTGCTTATAATAGGAAAATTCATATGGATTTCAACAATCACCGTTCAGCTTTATCCCTTATATCTAGAAATAAGGTGGGCCAAGCTGAATGTGTCAAAGATATTTTTAGAATAAAACCTACCTTCCCCAAGTGACTACATGGGATCCTAATATTTTTCTTTATTATCTTGTAAACTCGTATTCTCATAGCTGTATAAGCTTAGAGCATATTACCTAAAAACTAGTTGTTTTATTGGCTCTAGCTACAAGGCAAATATGTTAGATAAGAATGTCTATAATTGTTAACAGCGATAGAATGTTAATAACTATCAAGGATATTATTAAAATTTGTGGTGTAGGTCAATCTCAACCATGTTAGGAACTACCTTTTTACATACCACCCAAGCGGTTGCCCAGCTAGTACACTTGTATCTTATCTTACATGTCAATGACATCCGGGAATAAAACCACTACCGATGATAGGCTTACTTATACTGACTATTAAAAAAACCATATCGTACGGCTTCATGGCAAACGATCGGTCGATGCATAAAGTAAATTATTTCCGCTAGTGGCATCGATACGACTGTGTTCAGTGCTCGTAGCACTCGCCACGCATCTTATTCTGCAGCTCAACGAGCAGATCTCAGTGTCGTTGTTAATAGAAGAACAGCTGGCTAGTCTGAACAGTCAGCAACTTTTGCTAATTTTTATAACAGACCATTAACAAATAGTGATTCAAACTTTGTTAATGCGTTGTTTAACGATTAAGTACTTCATTAAGAAGTTTTATTAGGATTAGGAAGTTCTGTTTTGTTAAGTAGGTAATTATTACTTACCTTTGTTATGAAGTTTTAAGTATATAAATTTACATGACCTTATGGCCTACCAAGTTTATCTTATTTATTTAACTTCCCCAACATTGTTTTGTTCTCTGAACATTTTACAAGTATTATCCAAATCTCGAAGCCGAAGACAGGACAATTAAATGATCAAACGAACTTACCAAGTGAAGTTCGATCTTGATTGTCCTGTCTTCGGCGAAGAGATTTGAAGTCCCTCCCTACCCAGCTTTTATAGGTACCCATATCAATGTTGGAGTCCTTAATGTGTTACTCTAAACCTAATGAAGCTATGGTCAGGCTGTGACAGGTTCCAGGGATATGGAGCTATCTCTTTCTTTCATATGGACCTATACTATGTGCGAGTGGAATGCAGCGTAGCAGGGCTACTTACAAGTATTATCCAAATCTCGGGCGTCCTACACTACGTTTGCCGAGTCGCGGTCTCCACTCAAGAACTCGTTTACCCCAGCGGTTATCGGTTCTTCGCGAGATATGGCCGGCCCACTGCCACTTCAGTTTGCTAATTCTTTGAGCTATGTCGATAACTTTGGTTCTCTGTCGGATGTATTCGTTACGAATCCTATCCTTCAGAGAGACTCCGAGCATAGCTCTTTCCATAGCTCGCTGAGCGACTTTAAACTGGTGGACCAGCCCTATCGTGAGTGTCCACGTCTCAACTTAGCCTATAATCAAATAAAACTAAAAGCATAACATAACACACAACATATCACACAGACAGACATTTAACACAACATAACACAAAACACATGCACACATACAACATATCATAACGATAAACATAATGCAGAACAGTAAAAAAATGTTAAGACTTAATGTAAGTAGGTACCAATATTTTAATGACCTACACACGACAGTGCGTGGTGGGGCAGGTGCAAACAGTGGGACTCGCCCGGTGCGGACTTATGCGTAGCTCAGGCACTCAGAGCTGGCTCGCTTCGCTCACTAAGTTCAGACAGTCCAACACACCACGTAAAATACGGCACACATTCATGATCTGGTCGCATAGTCTGCGCGTTTCCAGATAATTGAACCCGAGGTCTTCTTGCAAGTATTTTGTCGGGGACATGTAAGGTTAGTAGCCTCTACTTTTCGAATAAAGAAATCTCAAAAACCTTTTCTGGACCTTTTCGAGCATCAGAGCATAGGTCGTTTGATGTGGGCTCCACAAACATGAAGAACTTCCTAATTTGATCTTACCAGTGCTGTTTATAATAACCTGAACCTGGATGGTCTTGGTTGTGTTGAGCTCCTTGCAATTCCTTGTTATAAAGCCTAGGCGTTTGAAACAGTCCTTTGTGAGTGGGCGGATATGACATGGAATGTCTGTCTAGGACGAATATGATGAATGAAGAATGAATATGGTTGAAACATGTTTATGAGTATTATCCTTCGAATAATATGAATGTGATTCCCTTTCCAACGAACTAGTTTTTCGTTATATGGCGTAGCAAGTGCTACGGGATTGCTACGCGCCTAGTATATTGGTGTAGCAAGTGCTACGCCCGTAGCGACTAAAGATTAGTCAACTGACTGTCTGTAAATTTATGGATTTAGTACTTGGACTTACCTACTTTTATGGAGAATTTTTTGCCATTGCAGGGCTATTACTTTAAATTAGGTGGGAACATGATTTAACCAATTAGCAAGCTAAAGTGCCAGAGGGCCATACCATAGGCTACTCCTAATAAACCAGCCGGTGGACTAACATAGGCTCATAATGATTCAAACGAACAGTTTGTTTTGACTTGAAAAATCGAAACTACATAAACATCCTTAACACCGTACGTACCGTAGGTCGGTGTACCTAGGTATAAGTAGGTACATCTAAATAATCAAAATATTTTGGCAGATTTATTAATCCCACCAAAGCAAAAATAAAGCTAGTTATCTTGTAACCTCATTTGCTCGTAATTCCCGATCAACGGGCGATGTAGGACAGCGGTTTTGAGTAGGGACCGAATTTAAATTAAAATCCTTTCCTTTGAAGAATACCGACCGGAGGGTTCTAATTGTGATCGGTGTTCCACTAACGGGTGGGTGATAAAGGCCGTTAGCTACCAGACAGCTATTTTATCTCCTTTGTTTACCAAAGAAGAGATTAGAGTAAATATTTTAGCTCAAATGCCTTCGATCAGGTATTTAGCAGCCTCCTCAAACATTTGATCGATGACAAATGCCATGCGCAAATAGTATAAAGTAGAGATAAAAACAAGATACAGAGAAAAATAGTACTCTATGGTACCCATCAGAGAGGTATTTTTTCTTTCTGTTTGTTTTTAGTTTTTATGTTTGCCAAAGTTAAGAGGAAGAGGCAATGTTCTAGCACAAACGCCTTTATTAGGGTGTTCCTACTTTGCTATGGGCGCTACTTTTGCCTCTATTACCTACTTTGGTAGGTATCTTTCCTACTGCAAAGTTTTCTAAACAGGTATCTAGATTGATACAAAGATACCTATGGGCTATATATCCTTAACTTTGAATAAGAACCTACTTCAATAAGAAAAATAGGGATTTTTGACATGAACAGACTTTTGACCACATTCTATTTACTAATTAATTTATACAGTTAGGTCCTATGGCGAGCACACTAAAACGTACAAGGTATAATAACGAGAAGACAAATGATAAGTGCACCAACCTATTACAGGCCTGTAAAACTTAATACTATCATCTCAACTGGTAAGAATGAATTAATGAATGAATGAACACTTTATTGCACTACTAAAAATCAATATACATGGAAGTCTTATATCTAAATAATAAATAAATATAGTACAAAAGGCGGCCTTATCGCTGAGAGCGATTTCTCCCAGGCAACCTTAAGTGTAAGTGTGTGGTAAGTGACGATGTTACTGACCATTCCACAGAAAGTGTCCACTTATAGCCTAATCATCATCATCATCATGTCATGGCTTTAAGGTAGACTACCTTTTTAGTTTGGTACAACTAGGTGCTTACTAATGCTTTCGTAATTAAATCTGGTTGCCAGAATATTGATACTTTTAGCTCCACAGCAGCTGTTTATAGTAAAGGATAGCATATCCCTTAGTTGGTTGGGACCCTATAAACTGCGGAGTATAATTGGCGTATTTTATACTCAAATGCCTTTGTCGACTGTCGGTAACTCAAGCGTTCCAGATCGAAAAATTGCTTTGAAGTGTTCAGCGAATAGAAATCTTTTAGCAAGTGGGGTAGAAACGGGTTATCCGTGACGATTGCTCTTTGTCTTTTGCTTTTTAAAGGAATTCTACGAAATACTTGATCTGAACTGAATAGAATTTATTCTTACCTAGCTTCGCTTTTGTCATCTATATTTCTTTGGATTGTATAATTTGTACATCGGCAGCAATCTGTACCTTTTTTTGCGTTTCCTTTAACCGACTTCAAAAAAAGGAGGAGGTTCACATTCCGAAAATGGATAAAAATTTATGTTGCTTTATAGTTTTTAAAACAAAATTAATTATATCTATGTAAAAAATTAATGATGCATAATTGATTCATCATTGATCATTTTTACCCTTTTTGCAAAGATTTTGAATAGAAACCTACCATTCAAAATCTTTGCAAAAATGGTGAATCATAAAGTTCTGAGCCGTGTAGGTGAAGATTCTTAAAGATTAACTTGTTTGAGTAAGAGAGAGCCAGATTAGGGATCTAAATTGTATGACAAAGTCATTATTCCCTTTTATAATAATGTTTAACAGTAAAATGGGCTACTTACAGAACTCTTCAATTCACAAATCTCATCAAACCACGTTGAATCGATTGAACAAATCGCCGTTCACGTTTTCAAAGCCATGTCTTCAATCGTACTTTAGACCAACTGGTTAGTGCGATAAGGTTGAGAATTGAATGGGTCTCGTGGCTGTGTTTACATCAGATAATGGTGTTCGATGGGAGATAATCCCAATGCATTTGTGTCCTTGTTGATTTCTGAGATTGCCGGATTTGTAACTTAGACCCCTTAGACCGTTTCCTTATCTGTATAATATTATGGAAACCGTTCATTTTGTTTCCGAATGAAGACAATCCAATATTTTCAAGGACTATCTATACCAAACTTGATAATTAAATATTTATACTAATAAAATACAAACATATACTGGTTTATCCAGGCATGTTCTATATTTTCATCAGATTTTTTTGAAATCTAGCTGTAAGTTTCTCCAAAATTTCGTAAATAAAATAAAATAAAATAAAATAAAGTATTGTATTCGAGATGCTAGTAGGTTGTTTTAACATTTTTACCCCTAATGTTCATTTCATGCTCTAAATACAGGTTTGCGATAAAGACGCCAAAACTTGGCACATAAATTGAAACCACGGCGCTACCGTAAAAAGTCTTCCGGAAATAAAAATACAAACGAAATGAAAATAGGTTAAGCTTTCCCCCGGGACCAAGGCCTTTAGACTTTTTGTATCAACAAGCCACTTTGTAACCTACCCTTATACATTTTTTGCGACGTATCGAAATGGGTAGGTTAGGTAGTGTTTAAGTTTGGCACGTGGCTTAAATTTCTGATAAGTAACTTATTATAAACAAATTAACAAAACGATATTGTAATTATCAGGCTTACCATGATAAATATGCCATTAAGTAGATCTTCAAAGTAGATCTTCTTCATCATCAGTAGATCTTAAGTCTATGCTTGGAATTAGCACCAGGTGGTACAACTCTTCCCGCGATTGTCGTAAGGGCTATTAAGAGATATGTACCGGGGGATCCGCACCCCGGTACATTATCTACTAGTAGCCTCTTCTTTGGTCTCTAGCAGTGCCCTTTACAGAACAATTCGATTCCACTGAACTGCGATCCCCATCCGCATGCCCAGCGTGGTGATTATGGGCATTACTCTATGAGATAAAAACTAATACGGCGCTTATCTGTGGTAGGCTTTGACCACCGTGAATATAAAATGATTTAGGTACTGCACAAACCGTAACCTAGAACAGAATGCAGTCCTTCAATTTCCACTGCACTTTCCAAGCTTCAATTACGCCACATCTTCCGTGAATCATCTTGTAAAGGGGAAAACGTCTAAAAATATGTACGTAGATTCAACGAGCTAGACTCGAATCCGTGTCAAGATTCTACAGAGCGCAGTTCTTTTGTAAAGAAACCTCGAGGGCCGGTGGGTTTCTACTAACTGGGGTGGCTTTCTTAACAATGTTGAGAAATACCGTTGTATTTACAACTTTATGTAGTGCGTCAAGAATTAAAATATATATTTCGTGTCGAGAAAATGAATAATCGAATATTTATTAATATAATTTGATTAGGATATAATGTAGAGATATCCTCCACGTTGCTTGCTGTTAGTTAAACTATTTAAATTATACAATAAACGTCAAGTGCGTGCCAGACTCAAGCACCGAGAGGGGTCCGTATAATTTTAAGCCCGTTTCTTGTCACAAATATGATGCTTCTAGGTCAACGGGAAGTATGTTCCTTAAAGGTTTTGGTCTAAGGTTAAAAAAAAATCATTTAGGTACTTGTTTGTGCTTATAAGACCTTGTTTATTGCCAAATTCAATGATTCTAGGTAAACAAGAAAAAAGTAATAATAGAAATAGGTTTTCTAGGCATGTGATTGAAATGAAAACCTCAAAATCTTCTAGCACTAGCAGAGCGCCTCGTGGTTTCACCAGCGTTGTTCCCGTTCTCGTGGGAATTCCGGAATAAAATATAGCATATGTCACACCCTGAAAAATAAGCTTTAATTATGTTTTTTTTTAATCGGTCTGGTATTTTAGAAGCCTATTTCATAGAAACAAACAATCAAATCTTTACTCTTTATAATTATTAGTATAGATAAACGCCTGTCACTTCTGATTACTAAGAAGAATCTTTGACTTAGAAGTTTGATTTATATCACGGCTTCAAAAGGTTACGGGCTTGAATATTTGATGGTAATTTCATCTCGATACCTCCCCTCTACCCGTTTCTGAGTAAAGAGGGTTGATAGACGGACAGTCGGAAAGACAGACGGAAAACAAAGTGATCCTACAAGGGTTCCTATTTTCCATTTGTGGTATGGAACCCTATAACTGTCTCGTAGAGCTGTTTAATTTTTAGGTTTAGTCATTTTACTAGTTTTTTTCAACTTTTATTGATGTGCCTAATGTAACTTTGTTTGTTCTGTATTTTACTTTACCTTTGTGTTGTGTGTTAAATAAATGTCTATTCTATTCCATTCTATAAATAAACACTATAATTTTGGCAATAAAAACACATTCAGGAACTTATATGTAAAAATATTTGTTTTTCTTTTCGTTTGTATTCGTAATGGGAAAGATACACAGGCAGGCACCTCATGGAAATTAAGGAAAGTACACAAATCCAATTCCATTTATATAAAACTAGCTGCGCCCCGTTGCTTCGCACCCTTTGTTCCTATGGAAACATTAAAAGGTTTTTTTCATCCCACTGAAACAGATTTATGAGATAAAAAGTAGCCTATGTTTTATTCCAGGATTAGAATTACCTGTATGCAAAATTTCAGCCAGATCCGTCCAGTAGTTTTGGCGTGAAGAAGTAACAAACATCCATCCATACATCCATACAAACTTTCGGCTTTATAATATTAGTGTGATAGTGTGATTGTAGCAACAAAGTCTCTAATCCAATTTACCCTTCACGAATCATCACGAAAGACAATAAGCAGCACTGCAAAACTGTGTAAAGCAATAAGTCCGGAAGACAAAGTGCGAAACTCCACCAAACTCCGTCCAAATCCTTTTAAATCCTTCCCAGCCTATACAAGTCCAAACAATCTGTCTGCTAGGTGGGTACCCACATATGCTCCGCTTGCTGTGTCAAGAAAAGTTAGGGTTCCCGTTAATTAGGGTTCCCTCGCTAAATAATGCCGATTTGGAGCGTTTGTTAAGCTCGGGGCGCATTTACACTCAAATCTGATAGGCTTAGGCGAGCTTTCTGAGTCTTAGGCCATCATTTTTATGTGAAAAGCATTGTCCAAATGTATTCTGATTTTGAAATTCAGGAGATACGTACCTTTACTTCATAGTTTACAACAGGAGAAACAGGACACAAATTCAGGAGTAGGCATACATAGAAAGATAACTTTACTAAATTTATCCTATTGAGCGACAATGAAATTGGCGGCCTTATTGATTAAAGCGGCTTCTAGTCTAGATTAATGTCTATAAAAAGCAAGATGCTGAACAGTACAAACAGTCTAATAGGGGTTCTGGCCGAAAGTCATTGCAGTAAACTGCAAAGACCTTAACAACCCTTGTGCAAAACAAGTGTATTATATAAATTATATAGATTTTGACCTTCCTTATTTGATTCCGTTTATTTATTTCACCGTAGGTACATTTATACATACGTACTTGATGTCGTTCAATCTTATTTCACATTGCTTAATTTAACTATAATACATATAATATTATTTGAAAGAAACACAATAGTACATTGTCAATCGAATGCCCAGCGTGGGGATTATGGGCATTACCCTCCATGAAATAAACGCCAATAAGGCGCTAAAAAAGGAGGCCTGCGTCTAGTAGTGGACCAATACAGGTTGTTGAGGAGGTTGAGAAGGTATTACTTAGCCATTTATTACTTACTAGCTGCGCCCCGCGGCTTCGCACGCGTTGTTCCTATGGAAACGTTTAAAGATGATTTTTATCCCATGGGAACTGATTTATGGGATAAAAAGCCTATGTTTTATTCCGGGATGAGAATTACCTATATGCAAAATTTCAGCCCGATCCGTTCCGTATTTTCGGCGTGAAGAGGTAACAAACATCCATCCATATGTACATCCATACAAACTTCCGCATTTATAATATTAGTGTGATGTGATGTGATTGCGCTAATAGTTCGATTATTACTTTCATCCCGCTTCCCAGGCAACTTCCGACCTACTTTCCAAGTATGAGTGATGAAAAAGATTTTTGGAAAGAAAACACCAGCAGGTTAAGAGTAAATAAAGTTAAAAATAAAATAAAAAGAAAAGGTACTTATCTGAAACTGTATGACATTTTCTACTCGAGTCTATTGAACTTTATGTGGTCTGAATTATGAAATAAATTTTAATTTATTAGGAAATATCGAATACCAATGACCTTGATACTGGCCCGATAAATCTGTTTTCTATGAGACTGAGGCACTAAAGGCCTCCTAAACCCGGGCCTCACTAATCTCGAGGCACCTACTCCAAATCGCAGCCTTAATCCGTCAAACGTATTGTCTGGTCGGGAGTATTAATATCCCCTGGATTACGTTACACTACAAGTTTTGGATAATTACGACATCAAGATTCAGAAACTAGCGAGATAAACCAAATAGACTAACTTTGAGCTACACAATCCCCTGTGGAGTAGGTAAACGGGTATTGTGGGATAAGATACTGTGATGAATCTCTCCAGCCTTCATTAGAAGCTTTGGGTCTTTGCTTTTCAAGAAGGCTTATGAATGAATGAAAACTTTATTGTACTGAATATGTACGAGCCGTACAGATATATACTAGCTAGAAATAATACGGAAAATGTGAATAGCACGTTCTTTTCGTGATCATGTACTTAGTTGTATAGCTTAAACAACGATTAAACACTCTTTCTTACAAGAAGTCAACAAGTTCGGTTGTATTATTATCTCTGGAGATCAACCCTTGTTAGCTCGAAGCTATAGCAGAGCAACCTTTAGCTTCTACTCAGCTCATACTAGCAGCTAAATGGACTGATCCTAGAAAAAGCTAATAAAGTAAAACAATATAATAGCGACGTATGAATTTTGCAGTACGTCAAAAAAGGAGAAGCTCAATTCGAATGTAATAATTTTTTTTCCTATGTTTGTTACATCTGAGCTTTTGACTGGTTGATCAGATTTTGATGATTTTTTTATTTGAAAGCTGGTGATTCGTTTGTGGTTCCATTCCAATTTGGTCCAGTTCTGACAATTGAGGTTGGTTTATAGTTTTTTCCTCAACTATTTGAAAGTCTAATTTTCCATCTTCACAATAAAAAAAATCCTTGCGTCCAGATAAAAACCTTTGTTCTTAGCCGGAAAATCTTGTGATGGAAAATGATATCGGACAACTCTGTGGTGGTATGGTTTCGTCCCGGCCTACCAACATCTATATGGTCTGTGGTTAGAAAATATAACCCCTTTTTGAACAGGCGGATTTTGTAAATAAAGTAAAATAGCTTCTGTATGATATGGGAGCTGTCACACGTCACTCTCGAGGAGCGTGTAAAAATAGACATTACCAGTTGAGGCGCGAAAAAGATTGTGAATTTACTGTAGGTACCTACTATTTATTGAAAAACTTAATATATTTTATTTTACACAGGTGCTTAATTAGAATAAAGGGAATTTTGTTCGGCATTCAGTAAAGTTATTGTACGAGTATACTATACATGGTACTGGAGTTTTGAACAAGGTTTGATCACAATTCATTGGTTGTAGGCATTGATTAATTAAAAAGGGAAGATAGGTTACTTTCTCCCAGCGTTTACTCAAAAATTGGCATGTATAACTACACGCAAACACATACGCTCACAGTTATATTTCCAGTTCTGTGCAATACAAAGAAGAACAAAGACGGAAAGACGATAAGACCGAAGTGAGACCGAGACAACAATATTTCACGCGAATCACGACCGCCCGTGCCGCCGGTCCGACGACGGTGACTGAGGTAGGAGCACACAATTTTACACAATATAAGGTTGCCATTTCTGAGAAACTAGGACCTCATTTTCGCTTTTTAATTAATCAATGGTTGTAGGCCGGTTTTAGGGTGCGGGCAGAAGCGCACCCTGCAGAACAATTCTACCACCGAACTGTGATACCCAACCTGCACGTCGAGGGTGGGTGTTATGGGTATTGCTCTCATGAGATAAAAGCACTTTTCAGGGGGAGGCCTGCGTCCAGCAGTGTACCGATGCAGGCTTTTGAGGTTGAGGTTGAGGTGAAAATTTCAACTATAACTATCACGTTTCATGAGATACAGCCTATAGCAAAAGACGAACAAACGGACACACGGACGAACGGACGGACAGCGAAGTTTTTGTAATACCATGTATTACCGTTTTACCCTTTGGGTATGGAACACTAAAAATAGTCTAAAAGCAGTGGATTAATAGACGCTGTTGTGGTATAGACCGGGTCCGTAGTGGGTACAAATAAGTAGGTACATATTGCACTTCCTTTCCTACAAAAGGCATTCATAATCTGTGGATTAGTGCGTCCGACGACCATCCATCTTGCTCAGGCCCGCATAATCACAGAAAACATTACCGCGGATCAACCGGCCTACTTTTAAGTCTATAGATTAATGGCGGATTGAGTTGACCTTTTTCGGATTAAAACGACTCTAGGTTTAAAAGTTTTAGACCCTTGAAACGGAGCAAAAAGTTATGAAATACCTACTAGTTTCTGCCGCCGCTTCACACGTGTTATTTTTTCGGAAACGTTTAAGGTTTTTTCTATTCCATAAGACTTCAATAATAAAAAATAAAAACAATTTGTTTGATTCCGGGCTTAAAGCTACATTGTACTATGCAAAGTTTCAGCCCGACTATCTATCCATCTAATTAGCAATTTCTTCCTTTACCACTGTCTGAGTTTTCGCAGTTTTCCCATAAAACTATCATCAAATGAAAATCCCCCGCTTATATTTCAGTAGGTTCAATTCCCCGACATGGCTCTCTAAGGAATGTGCTAATAACGCGATCGAAAAACCCCGTCAAGATAAAGAAGGGGTCCGAGGGTGAATTTTAATTAAATGCGTCTACGGACATTAATGGGATGAAACTGAACTTGGCCCTTTAATCGTGATTTGTTTGTCCTATCTCTGAGGGAAGATAAAAGCAGAAATATCAGTAGAACGACGAGGAGAATTTTTTTTTGTAAGGGATATCGAATTTATTCAAATTATAATAAACGTTTTCCAGTGTAGATAATATCTTCTATTTAAGCAAGCATACATTTATAAAGGGTATTTATTTACTTAATTTTATCCGATAACCAGTAAAGCGCTCATTGCGAATCAAATATTAATTCGTAACTCTTTGTTTCGCTTCCCGCTAAGTCATAATTTTCAAAACTAAAAAAATTACAAATAATAACAATAACTTTGTATTTATTTGTATTATTTAATTAATAGGCAAATTTCTCAATTTTGTTGAAAGCCAAATGTACATTCAAAGGATTTTTGTTGATTAAGCTTTTTAAATTTCTTTGAGTAATGTATTAATTGATAGTAACATACTTACGTAACATTACTACATAACTTACGTAACTACTATATTTTGAAAGACCAGTAAGGGCTGTTAAAATGTAACTAATATAAAATGTTAACACTATTTGTAAACGTCGAAATTATATATTGCACTGTTGGCCTTTAATAAATAAATAAATAAATAACCTCCCGGTAGTGTTTCGCGGCAAATCTATGAGAACTATCGTCACGATTCCCACTGCAGATGAATGATTGATGTAGAAAGTGATTTGATGTAGAAGAGAATTAAATAAGGTACCTACTCGTATGTTTAAGTACGATCTCTGAATGTTAGCAAAAAACGAAAGTGAAGCGAAACTCAATTTACACTTAATTTCTATTTGAAAATAACTCATAGTTTAAAATTTTACTTTTAATTACTTATAGTTAAAATTTAAATACTTTTAATTAAAATTGGATGTCATGAGGCTGTACGTACGCACTGTAGGCTGTAAGCAAATAATAAGCGCTCAGGTTTATTAGGTATGTATGCCTCAAAATAAATGGTATTGAATTCTTATTTTTATTTAGGGAGTATTAAGAGTTCTCTACCTAAATAACTTACACTAGGTACTTTATACGCATATCGTGTCTCTTATTTCGCATTGGTTTCGTGATGCTTTTTAAACGACTTCAAAAAAGGAGGTTCTCAATTCCACTGTATTTTTTTATTTTTGTTACCACAGAACTTTCGACTGTGTGAAACGATTTCGATGATCCTCTATAGATTTGAAAAATGATACTTCCCGTGAGGTCCCATTTTTTGGTTCAGTACTACAGACAATGGCATCCATAAGTAAACCATATAATTGAAGTCGGTTTATAGTTTTTATAACAAACCCAATTATCGTCTCTACCTACGCCTAATAAAGTCTCATTAATTGCGTGATCAAAGGCTCAAATAGAAACGAGTCCCCCAAAATTGCCAAGTGATGTGAAAGTCTTCTTGTTACAGTGGATGCCATGGCAATGCTCTTTGAGAGCCGTGTAGAGGCACAGATAGAGGTGTAAGATGTAAAGTTAATCAAATGGTTACTATGAAATCTACTCCCTTACTCCCTCCCTCTCCCTTTTTGCTTTGTTTGGGAATATGGCACTTCGATTTGATTTGCTTGAGCAACGAATTCGTAAATGGTCATGTCGGGTAAAATGTTATCAAAGACGTTTTATGGTACTTGCAGTGTATTATTAATATAAGCCCTTGCAGACTAGTGGGGCTATATCCAGAAGTGGTTGGGCAAAGGTAGGTAAATAAAACTGACACGATGCCCTCTTGTTTTTCGTACTGCAGGCTTGATTTGTGACGTTAGCTTGGATAACTGTATGAAAAACAAAAGATAAACGCAGCTTTTAAAAACGAGTTAGTCTATATTTATTTTAGTCCTTTGTTTCAGTCATATGGTAAAGTCTAGTAGCTAGGTAAAGGTGTAATAGAGCTACAAGGTTCAAACCCACTGTGTGTAAATTGGCACTAAACATAAAATATCATCTCGACATCCGTGAAGGTTCATTTGGCGGCTTTGAAGACGTATAAGTACACTTAAAATAATTGAAAAGTTCCAAAGGGGTGCTCATAGCCGTAAACCACTTTAGAAAATAAAACTTGACCATTAAAAAGAAAAGCAACATCTAAAAGTGCTATTACTATAAAATATGCAAGACGCGGTTTAAAGTGGGAACTCCGGTAAGATGAAATTTTCACGAGCTCGACCTAAAAACCGAAGGCTTTGATAAAACGCGCCCACTGCCTAAAAGGATAGTGTACTTTGTATCTCAACGGGACAATAAACCTATTTCTTTTTGTTTTATCTTTCTCTTCACTACTATATCCGAAGAATGATGTTGGGTCGAGTCGATCTTATTGTATTTGTTTTGTGATATACGATTAGGTCCGTATGTTTGCCCTACCGTCCGTCAAAGGGTCCAAGTTTAGAACGCAACTTTCTTACAAACTTTTATGTTCCTCCTGAGCCCTTCCAAGATTGAATCCTCAATTTGTACTCAATCAGAGTTACATTGTCCGATTTTCGGGACTTTTTAACTTTGATTAAAACCCTGTTCCTGTTTTTTTGCGTCAATTTCTGACTTCGAGGAAAGAGTTGTTGTTTGTTACAGCTGCTCTTGGTACCTAGTATGTTTAGTTTTATACCTTATCCATTTTATAGTGTCTAACTTTTTACTATACTAAATAGAGCCTGACTTTGTAAACTCTCGCTGCATGAAAATTCCCCCTGAAAACAACACAAAATGGCCGCAAATTATAACTTCTGCCTCGCAACCTCCGCATTCTATGCATGCATCGCAATGCCAATGCAATATAGATGCATATTCGTGATATGGGTCACTAGTTCCTCGTTACCCTATTTCCATGTTATGCTACCCTATTTCCATAAAGTCCAAAGCATGTCCAAGCGCACCGAGGCAAGCGAATTGAATATCTTTCACGGCCCGAGAATGACCCTTGAGATTTTACCTTAGCTCATCTAACATAGAGCTTAGTTTCCTATGATTTAACTCATACCTCGGGCATGTCAAGTTTAATTGACAAGTACGTTTTAGGTATGCTGCTATGAATTCTGCTGGGATGTTGAAATTGATGACATTAATGGGTGAGTACCTAACTGTAGGTAGTATCAGGTACGTAAGCTAAGTACGATGGCCTCTTTGTTCTATAAATACCCGATCGATGCATTGATCGGGTATTTATAGAACAAAGAGGATAGGATAGATAGTCATATAGTCACTGTAATACTTCATTGATTACAACCATCGCGATGGATGTACCAATGAAGTATTAAAGTCACTAATTGGTTGTAATCATCAATCAAAAACTTCGCGGCCTCCCCTGCGAAATTTTTCGATGGTTGTAATGGATTTAATAACAAACTAACATAATATAAAAGGAAATTTAAAAAATAAAGTATAAATGGGCATATTGTCGTACATTTTTTTTATTCTATCGTTGTTTTCTATGGAAACGTTTAAATGTTTTTTTTTGTCGCATGGGTTTTTTATTTTTATCCCATATTGCTTTCGGGGATAAATAGTAGTTAGCCGATGTTTTACTCCAGACCAAGAACTGCATCTATGCGAAATTTCAGCCTGATCCGTTTAGTAGTTTTGGCGTGAAGCCAGTAATAGACATCTATCCAAACATCGATATATCCCAACTTTCTCATTTTATTGTGATATTGGTACAAATCATACAAGGAACTTTAATAAAATAAAGCCTTCATATATTACACCACACCGCCACCCTAAACTGTAAAGCAAGCCTCAGCATAAAGTATTGATGAAATTAAGTACTAAATTCCATTTTTTATCGCAACCCCGGGGTGAGGCCCTTCGTTCATCCCCTTTGGACAGTGCAGCATTTCTTCAAACCCGCTGCATATTTGAAAGAACCATTTTGCTCGACAAATTGCATCTCCCAATTTGCATTCTTTATTGCTTACAAATAGCCGGCTTGAGACGGTGAGCGGTTATATTATTGAGAACACTTGATTGGCTATTGGAAAACAACGTACTTTACTCGCAAAGAGATTGACGAACTGAATTCTAGAACGAAAGAAAAGAAAGAAAGAAAGAAATGTTTATTCATAGCTTAAAAAATACACTATTACATACATAAACTGACGTGAGTTTCTTAATGAAGTTATCCTACACCGTAAAAAACACGGACAAGAACGGTTTAAATTGCAGGCAAGTTAATCATCTAAGCGCGCATTTTTTACTGGCCATGTTTTTTGCGACATATATGCGGAATATCCACTGGCTATTAGCGATAATAGTGCAATTCAATCCGTTGTCTTTGGAAATTCTTAATTTATTAATTAACCAATTGGTAGCGAGGCTCTTCAGGTTTTCAGATAATTAATTTTATTTTAAAAAGCTGTAACCAACTTCAATTTTTATAGATTTTCCATGAATTTTCATGGATCCCATAGTCAGAACTGAACCAAATTAAAATGGGATCACACGGGAAGCACCAGCTTTCATATTAAAAAAAAAGAATCATGAAAGCGGTTAACACCCAGTTAAAAGTTCTGAGGTAACAAACAAAAAAAATACAGTCGAATTGAGAACGTCCTCCTTTTTTGAAGTCGGTTAAAAAATATCTGAGCTTCTGGTCGAAGCGACGCCCGACCCGAGCGAGAGCTGGTGAGTAACTGGCGCACGCAGCGCATCAGCATTGCCATACAGCAATGCAGCAAGCGTCTTAGGTCCGCTTCCGACTGGTTTAATATGGATCAGTTGAGCTACCTGTAGATTTTTTGCAACAGTCTGCAGTTAGCTGAATTGTGAATACTAGTTTTGATTTATTTCTATTATTTGATTGTAGTTAATTTTCTTTTTTAATAAAGTTATTTTGACAAAAAACTAAAAAATAGCCTGGTTTGTCCTACTGCTGGACAAAGGAGCTCTCCAAAATCTTTCCACAGGGTTCGGTCACTTCTACGCATATGAACGTCAAAAATCTTTTACAACGTAAAGTAGGTAGATATATTAGTTAGGTATGGTTTATTTTGCAAGCCCCTTAGAATAATAATTTATTCTAAAATTCTTTAGGTAAATACACAATCGATATCTCGATATAGTGGGTTCGATTCCCGAGCTGAGTACAAGTATAAGAAAGAAATGATCTTCGTAAGTCTTAAAGTTTCAGACTTTCCCATACTGTATGATCTAAGGCCCGTATTATGAAAACTTACTCGGTTATCGATGTATGCTTGAGTTTATAAGATGCTATAGAAAAGCTCTACTCCAGCAAAGCTCGATGACTAAGCAAGCTTTCATAATACGGGCTTAAATGTGCGTTCTATAAGGTATATGTAAAGCTATAAAAGCCTGTAATTTTTAATCACGGCTAATGTAGTAGCTGTCTGCACAAGTTCCGGATTACTGCAATGAAATAGTTATTGGGGGTGGGAGAGGATTCGGTAACAGTAACAGATCATGATGCTTTATTATTGCACGACAGTAGTTTCACGATTAACACGATTGTGGTCAATAAAGGTCTATTCATTTACAACATAAAGTAGGTAGATAATTTAACATTTATTTTTTTATTTATGAAAATGAATTTAACATTACTGTTAAATTCAATGTCGTGGATGGACATTTTTTGACCACAATCACAGGTAGGTGACGATGTGGTTATAATTCAAATATGACGGGCCTATTTGTTTGGTTTTGTCTGTCCACTCCAAGTACCTATTATTCCATGAAATTATTTTCGTTTAGGTAACTTGACCGACATAATTGTCTTACGTACGTAACGTACGTATATCCTCGTGTAAGCGGGACCGGCGATTTGGAAAATGGATCCTAAAATTGCGTCAGTTGTTATTTAATTTTCAAATAATTATAATTATATATATTAACCCCATCAATGATGACTAACCCTTATCAATATCAATAAATTTATTTCGAATCTCTACTTTATTCAATTTATAACCTCACCTCAACAGCCTTTATATTGGTCCACAGTTGGACGCAGGCCTCCCCCTGATAAGCGCCTTGTTGGCGTTAATTTAATGGGGGGTACCACCAACCCATAATCCTCACGCTGGCCATGCGGGTTGGTGATCCCAGTTCGGTGGTAGAATTGTTCTGCAGGGCTCGCTGCTCCCCGCCTCCGGTGGATATTCGTATTGCCCCCATGAGATTTTGTTTACTACCTATATTATTATTCTATTCATCAGTATCCCTTCACTCAGTACCTACCTATATCACATCACATCACACTTCACACTATCACACTAATATTATAAAAAGGGTTGCCAGGTGAGTCGCGAAAAAATACGGGTTTTTTATTTATTAATCTAACCATAAAAATGAATGCTGCTACAAAAATAATAAAGTTAAATCATTCTTTTAAAACTAATTTATGTATGTTGTGCTGTACCTAGGTACTTTTAGGTAGTACCTACTTACTTCTTTTTAACATATTTTGCATTTGACGCAACCGCTTTCAATAGTGTTTTATTTGATACAACACTTTCTTTAAAATCATCGCAGCTCGAGTTTATGTTGAAAAAACACACAGTTCACTTTCACAGTCTCTAGACTAAGGCGGTTTCATTGGTCCATTATATTCCCCATCGCACTGGAAATGCGCTCGAGGAAGGCGTTCGTTACGCGCGCGAGTTTTGCGTTTGAGAGATAACATATGCCTACTTTTGTAGGCGCTTCTGACCAGTAGTACCGACTTTCCTCAAAATACCGGACATTTTTCTGTCCGGTATGACCATTAATTTTTTACCGGACAGGCCTCGAAAATACCGGACTGTACGCTTAAATACCGGACATCTGGCAACCCTAGTTATAAATGCGAAAGTTTGGATGGATGTATGGATGTATGGATGGATGTTTGTTACTTCTTCATGATAAAACTACTGGACGGATTTTGCATACAGATAATTCTAAACCTGGAATAAAACATAGGCTACTTTTTATCCCATAAATCTGTTCCCGTGGGATGAAAATCACCTTTTAATGTTTCCATAGGAACAACGCGTGCGAAGCCGCGGGGCGCAGCTAGTCTAACAATAAAGGCAGTATCTTATCCATAATCCCTCCCTATCAGTAGGACCGCAAACCTCTTAGCTCCATTGTCCCGCCAGGTGGCACTGAGATCTATACCACTAATCCAATTAACCATTCCAATGGGTTTGTCCCTTATTTCTATTTGAATTAAGCACAATTGACACGGAACTTGGCGTGACACAATTTTGTCGGAGATATCTACTCCTTAAGTTTAATTAAATTGGTCATTAGGTAGATGGGGAAAAGGTAGGTATTAGCTAATTACTTTCTTATTAGGGAAATACGGAAATGAATACGAAACAGGGCTCGGTCTCTTAAAAACAAAATCTAAGTTTCTGATTCGTTTTCATGCAAACGCTAATCTTGTGCAAACGACATAAGAGTTAGTTTTTCACGATAACGAAACTTCGATTTCTCTTTTCCGAGTAGGCCCCCAGATGACCTTTATAGTTTAGTATATTAAGTCTATTTTTTATTATTATAGTAATATATATTGTACCTTATAGTACTTTTTTAACCTTACTTCTTGACTTCATAAAAAGAAGGAGTTTCTCAATTTGACTGTTTTTTTATGTTTGTTACTTTAGAACTTTTGAATGGGTGATCCGATTTTCATGTTTTTTTTAGTTGAAAGTTGGTACTTCCCTTATTATAGTAATATATTTTGCACCTTATAGTACTATTTTAATGTGGTCCAGTTCTGACAATGGCACCTATGAGGAAACCATAAAATTGAAGTCAATTTATGGTTATTAAAAACACACTCAACTCTTTATTATAGTTTTGTACAGACAGATATGGAAAAGTTGGTAAATTAGATTTAGTACAAATAATTTGCCTGTAATATTCTTCACTTCATATGACAACTATTTAATACATATTAAATAATTGTCATATATGTGTAAATACAGTTGCATCCGTTTATAATGACATCGAAAGGAATTGATAAACACGTCAAAAACCTTTTCTAAGTAAATATACGCCAAATTCCTTCGCGATAGATGAGTTTGATTCTTTATTTTCTAATCTGCATATTATTGCACTTTTCTACTCAATCGTAAATGCTTTACGGCGTTGAGATAACATTTTTTTCACAGTACAATGTACATACATACAATGAAAAACACAAACGAAAAACAATGCTTGACTTTCAAGCGTCAATTCCACATCCAGCCTGTATCGGTCCACTGCTGGACGCAGGCCTCCCCCTGATAAACGCCTTATTGGCGTTTAACTCATGGGGGGTGCCCATAATCCCCACGCTAGGCATGCGGGTTGGGGATCGCAGTTTGGTGAAAGATTTGTTCGGCAGGGGGCGCTGCTGCCCGCCCCCCAGAAGATATCCCTTAGTCGCCTCTTACGACACCCACGGGAAGAATGGGAGTGGTGCAAATTCTATGCCGCCGGCACCACACGACGAAGCGTCAATTACTCACTGAGATTTAATCCAAAAACGAGCCACGTGCCGAACATCGTCGGGAATGACGACATTATTGGAAGGTGGAAAGTCCACGTACAAGTCGAATTTCAGTAGGAAGATGGAACAAAGGACAGCTAGCCGTCCTAGTTTCAAGTTTCACCTCGGCGTATATTTCCACAGCACTATCATAATTTCCCTGTTATAAGTACATGACTGAATTTACAACAATCTTTGCATACTAACTACCTGGATCACCGTAGCGTTGGCTACGAACCGGCGTAGCGTTTTGCTACGCAGTACGTAAACAATACATTTTCGTAGCACCGTAGCGGCGTAGCACCATACCCACGGGCTGCCATAAAGCTTCAACGGTTATGCATGGACACACGTTTTGGGGTTTTCAGGGGCGGATTTAGTTAAATCTAGATTTAAAAGGGGGAGACTACTTCCTGGAGGAGTTAGATATAGTAAGAGGAAGACATAAGAGCTGGACGATATCAGCCAAAGACCGAATTTCTTATCAGCTCTTATATATCAACTGAACCTTTCCCTCCCCCCTCCCAGAAGTTTCGACATAATCACCAAGCTTATGACAAAAGCCCCCTTGTTTTTGTTTAAGATAAAGATCAAGATATATTTATTCGGCCAAAACAGGTGACTACATACATAGGTACAACATTTAAGTAGGTAGGTATTTATTTAAATTTATTTAATTAAAAAAAATATTTATTTATTTCTGTCTTCAGGTTGCCGTCCGTAAAGTTAATTAATAATAATGTCTTTGGCTGAAAAACACAGAGACGCGGATCCATATTATTTATTGTAAACACCGACCCACCCTTTCATTTAAATTATTGGTTTATAGTAAGTAAGTGACATGAATTAGGTAGTTTACATTAAATATGTGGGTCTGCCTTCACGTCCCTGTGTTTTTTAGCCAAAGACATTATTATTAATTAACGTTACGGACGGCAACTTGGTGACAAAAATAAATAAATATAATTTGTCAACAGTTATACAATTTTTTTATGCCACAGTCCGCAGTTAGCTTTATTGTTTCAATTGTAAATAATAGTTTTATTTATTTCTAATATTTGATTGTAAATTACTTTATCAATATGAGACGGACAGTCTGCGTATAAGAGCCGTAAGCTCTGCAACCATAGATGTCAGATATCTACCCACTCGACAAGTTATAAGACAGTAATATCCTGAGTACGTCCACAAATCACCATTTTTCGGCGTGTTTGCTGTAACGTACTACTGCCTTGCCCAAATTGTTCTGCAGCAATAAAGCTATGGTGACGAGAGTATTTCTGCTGAAATGGTTTTCTCTAAGCCCTAACTGGCTCCTTGTTTCATATGGGATCATTCATTTAACATGTAAGTTTTGTTGGAAGAGGATGCGGAAACAGTTTTCCATTGTAGCTAAGAAAAACTATTCTTTTGTTATTCTGTATAATACGGACCCCTTTTTTCAGTCAAATTGTTCAAAAATAATCTGTTCAAACCATTGATTAATTAAAAAGGGAAGATGAGGTACTAGTTTCTCGAAAATGGCAACCTCATATTGTGTAAAATTGTGTGCCCCCACCTCAGTCACCGTCGGACAGGCGGCACGGGCGGTCGTGATTCGCGTGAAATATTGTTGTTTCGGTCTCACTTCGGTCTTAGATACGTCTTTCCGTCTTTGTTCTTCTTTGTATTGCACAGGACTGGAAATATAATAACTGTGAGCGTATGTGTTTGCGTGTAGTTGTAACACATGCCAATTTTTGAGTAAGCGCTGTGAGAACGTAACCTATCTTCCCTTTTTAATTAATCAATGGTTCAAACTTATTGAAAATGCATTGGTTAAACTAACGAAAGCTGCTTGATTTAGGTTATACCTCTAACTATTGAGATGTCTTTGTAAAACTACATTTATTTTTATTCTCTTTTCCCTAAAAATCCATACAAGTTGCATGAGGGATGAGCCCTCTCTGGTAAAACCGTGTTTTAACAAACCAGGCTTCTAATTCGAGGCTTCTACATAAACAGTGCGAGTTATAGCGGCGAACGCACAGAGAACGTACTTTATGTACGCGTATACAGGATGCTTCTTATTTATTTTATGAACTACAGACCACGAACATCACATGTCCCGACTCCCGACGAATATTTTGTTCCATCTAATAGAGGTTTCTGAAGAAACTTGTTTGTTCTTTTCCTTTGAAAAAAATTAAGAAACGGGGTTCAATCGACTGCAACTTCACAACCAAAAATAATCGTAATAAAATACATCAGCGTTGTGGGGTTACTCGTAACAACAGCTAAGCATGAACCTTTTCTGATAGCGCCAGCGCACAGCACTGACCACACACATATTGTATTATTATCTTAGGCATAAGTTCTTAACAAATTTGTTCTCCAATCTTATATCTTCTTCGCTACTTCTTCCGCTAGTGGACAAAAAATTGAAGTTAATTAAAGCCAATCGCACCTTATTTCTTATTTGATAGTAATTACTATTTATCAAGCTGTTTAAAAAATTGACTTGTCTAAGTGCTTATTTTGTACTTCTAACTTAAGAAATAAACGATTTGACTTTGACTCTCTGATATCTTTTTTTAATTTGTATGTCATGTTTGTTAGTCTAGCTAGATAATCCAAGTTTGTACAATCAGAAAAAAATATATTTTCATTTAATTCCATTTCATTTTATACGTCATGTAGGTCCATTCCGAGCGGATTGAAACTTCCAAGGACCTCATTTCTTTCGATCTTTTACGATGAAACATCCTGTATACCTACGTATCTACAGACTTTTATGTGCCTACACATGTAGGCTTGCATTTACATGGAGATTTGCGGTTTGTTTTGTCTTTACTAAAGGGCAGCACTGGGTTACTTTGCATTCATGGACTGAAAAGAGGAAAGAACCTTTTATTTCTCTTGATTAGCTGCAGCTTCCTTTTATCCATTCTGTAAGTTCTTAGAACATTATTAGATTGCTGTCTAAACTTCGGAAAAACTGAGAAAAAGAGCTTGATACTTTTGTTATTAAAAGGCGTGGGCGTGGGCGTGGGCGTGGGCGTGGGCGTGGGCGTGGGCGTGGGCGTGGGCGTGGGCGTGGGCGTGGGCGTGGGCGTGGGCGTGGGCGTGGGCGTGGGCGTGGGCGTGGGCGTGGGCGTGGGCGTGGGCGTGGGCGTGGGCGTGGGCGTGGGCGTGGGCGTGGGCGTGGGCGTGGGCGTGGGCGTGGGCGTGGGCGTGGGCGTGGGCGTGGGCGTGGGCGTGGGCGTGGGCGTGGGCGTGGGCGTGGGCGTGGGCGTGGGCGTGGGCGTGGGCGTGGGCGTGGGCGTGGGCGTGGGCGTGGGCGTGGGCGTGGGCGTGGGCGTGGGCGTGGGCGTGGGCGTGGGCGTGGGCGTGGGCGTGGGCGTGGGCGTGGGCGTGGGCGTGGGCGTGGGCGTGGGCGTGGGCGTGGGCGTGGGCGTGGGCGTGGGCGTGGGCGTGGGCGTGGGCGTGGGCGTGGGCGTGGGCGTGGGCGTGGGCGTGGGCGTGGGCGTGGGCGTGGGCGTGGGCGTGGGCGTGGGCGTGGGCGTGGGCGTGGGCGTGGGCGTGGGCGTGGGCGTGGGCGTGGGCGTGGGCGTGGGCGTGGGCGTGGGCGTGGGCGTGGGCGTGGGCGTGGGCGTGGGCGTGGGCGTGGGCGTGGGCGTGGGCGTGGGCGTGGGCGTGGGCGTGGGCGTGGGCGTGGGCGTGGGCGTGGGCGTGGGCGTGGGCGTGGGCGTGGGCGTGGGCGTGGGCGTGGGCGTGGGCGTGGGCGTGGGCGTGGGCGTGGGCGTGGGCGTGGGCGTGGGCGTGGGCGTGGGCGTGGGCGTGGGCGTGGGCGTGGGCGTGGGCGTGGGCGTGGGCGTGGGCGTGGGCGTGGGCGTGGGCGTGGGCGTGGGCGTGGGCGTGGGCGTGGGCGTGGGCGTGGGCGTGGGCGTGGGCGTGGGCGTGGGCGTGGGCGTGGGCGTGGGCGTGGGCGTGGGCGTGGGCGTGGGCGTGGGCGTGGGCGTGGGCGTGGGCGTGGGCGTGGGCGTGGGCGTGGGCGTGGGCCTAAAACGACTGAAAACTCAAAAACGACTTCAAAAAAGGAGGAGGTTCTCAACGTATCTGTTATTTTATTTTCTTTTGTGTTCAGTTCTGACACTGGAATCCCATGACAAGTACCACCGATAATACAATAATATTATAATTAGAATCTACTTACACAATGAAGATTGTAACTAAGTATAAAAACGTATTACAAACCAAGCTTGAGTAAAAACCAGAGCGTATTTTAGTTACAAGCACAGTGGAACAGTACACAGTACACCTACTCAAAAAGCTCATTTTGAACCTTAAAACAAGTACACAAAAACGTAATGTAGAGTCACTTATGTGGTTCAGTGTATACATAACGACCTCAGAGGCGTATAACTTAGGGAGGTTTATGGGTAGGGATCACAGTTTGGGCCTAAATATTTAGGAAATACGTATACAGGGTGCCACAGAAACCATCTAAGCGGAAAGAGGAGTCTGGACCTCGAGGGGATCTCATGGATCAACGTGTGAATAATTTTATTTTAAATTTCGAATAAACTAATTTTTGCAAATAGTAAAGTTCTTTTTTTTTTTTTTACTATAGAAACTTTAGTAGTTTTACGAATTCATTATGAGTGTAAGCGGGTTAACTTCTTTTTTCTTTAAATAATCCCCTTTCGTCTTAGTTCACCATTTCTGAAGATAGCCTATGTGTTTAGCTAATGTGTAATTTTTTGGTTGCCTGGAATAAATCGCTTTAAGCGATAAGGCCGCCAGTTCTGTTCTGTATTACCTTTGTCTAATTATAAATAATTTCTGTTTTATTAAGGCGCATACCCGAGCCAATCTGACAGCAATTCCTATTTTATCATATTTTTACGTTTATCATAGGAATTTTAAAGAATCCTACGTTCAGTTTGTGGTATCTATTATAAGCAATTTTTTGATACCTCTTTTATAATTTTATCTCATATATTTTAGGAGGAGATGCAAAAATAGAGTTTGGTGGCCAAAAAGCGCAACTTCGTATCTCTTCCTAAGCTTTACAAAATGAAACTATTACAGAGGCATTAATTAATAGCTTATAATAGATACCACAAACTGAACGTAGGATTTTTAATAATTCCTGCGTTCAACGTAATAATAAGATATAAATAGTAAGGGGCGCCACTTTCGCTGGTGTATGGGCCTTAAGGTGATGAATAAATAAATCTCTAGCTATTCGACTTACTACGCTTTGGTAAAATTAAGTATTTTAATAACTTCTGACCTACAAAAGAAATAGAGCCCTCTACGACAAGTTCTGTTCGACTATGAGTCTAAAAGTCAAAAATTATTTATTTCCATACACGTAATAAATGTATAGGGTGGAAACGTCATCGCGACGTCACATTTTTTGTATAGAATTGTCGTAGTTCCACAATAGAGGTGCTGTAACAAATCTCGTAGAAAAGTAAAATCAAAGATACAATCGTAAAAACGAACTCTGATGGTCAAGTCATCTTCATAGTTCGTTTTGAGGATGTCTTTTCGAATATAATTATTTACAACGGCATATTTACCATGATTAAGCTCGCAGTGCCTTCAGTTATTCCGTAATCAAGGAGTATGAAAATATACCAAAATGTTGGAAAGCTCAAACTCAAATCATGAAAAGGATCCCATTCGAAAAGACTTTAGTGTGAATAACCATGATGGATTTAAAAGTTTTATAATCCATAAGTTTAACAAAATAAAACACCAGCGCCACGCGTTTTCACCTGCGTAGTTCCCGCGCCCGTAGGAAATCCGTAATGAAATATAGCATAGGTATATTATATAGCATAGCACACTCCCTGAAAAGTAAGCTTTTTAATGAACAAAGATTTTTTTAAATCGGTCCATTAGTTTCGTTCGTAGCCATACAAACAAACAAACAATCAAATCTTTCCTCTTCATAATATTAGTATAGACAATTACAGAACAACTAAAAAATATCAGCGACAACGACTGTAAATACTAACATAATATTAAGTTGACCCCAGAACAGAAAAATTAAACTCCAAAGATTTCCAACCTAGTAGGTTTCAGGAAATATAAAATGATAAAATAAAATCCCTCGATCTATTTTCTAGCGGTAAAACCTTCAAGCTCCGACACTGATAGAATGCTCACTAATCGCTCACTAGTTGCTTTCCCGACTTCACTTAACTTTTTAAACTCATCTAGTCAACGCAAAAGAAAATTAGAACTAAAAATTCTTTCCAACTATTTAATTTTATCACTTCGAACAGTTTTCAAACTGAATAACTTTGCAAATTAATTCCTTGGAAATGTTATTGAAAGATGGTATGCGAAGATTGAATTAAAAAACTCATTTTAATTTCAATGTGAGAATTGATTTTGAAAGAAACTTTGGAAGAAGTTTTTTATCATATTATGGGCCTAAATTAATACTGAATTTGAACTTTCTACCTTCTTTCTAAGGCAGGTAACAATTTACACAAGACAAGAAAGGTAAGTAGTTATCAATAACATACGTATTTAGATATTCTTTTCAGCTGCAAAATCAATCCATGAAAACTAGATCATAAATAGTTGAGCTAAACTTGAATACATTGGCTATTGAAAGCCATGACATTCAGTTAGCAAGGCCACAAAATGTACGTCTATGACTAAATAACTTTTTACTAGTAGATCACACTTTCAACTACTAGACCTTTAGGGTCGGCTTATATCTGACGGAAGATACCTCGAGCGTATCATCTGTCGCGTCTATTCGGTCAAATAGGATGTTTTCATATCTGACGGAAGATGCGTCGGGCGTAACTCCGTTTTGCCACATTATTACGCGTCGTATTCAGTTTCTGCATTCAGCATCTACAGAGCACACCTATAATGTGTTGACGGAAACGAAACAGACGCTGTACGCTCGACGCACTAACGCATCATCGGATAAGTGTGAAAGGTTGAATGTTTTCTCATATAATTGTCTGTTCTGGCGTTATGCGAACGATAACACGCGACGTATCTTCCGTGAGATATGAACCGACCCTTAGAATATAAAAGTAGACCGTTTGACTACCATGTGACATAGGAAAAAAAATAAAAAATAAAGATGTGGCCTTAGATAAAGTATGCTTTCCCGAAGGAACTTCTTGTCTATCTCAACTTAGTCGTTGCAGGGGGTTACCCGAGTCATTCTGTCATTGTCACAAATTGATACGGTGCCAGCTTGAAATTTGCACCACCCCAACTCCAACCACCTAGAACAGCACCAGGCAGCTTACCTCTTGCGAAACAATCATACCACCGAACAGTGATCTCCCACCCAGCGTACGGCTGCTCTGTATGTGCGTTACACCTATGGGATAAAAGTCAATAAGGTACTTATCAGGAGGCGACCGCCACCTAACAGTGGACCAATATAGATTGTTGAGGAGTAGATCTAATGGCTATCAAAATCTCCATTAGTTGGTTCACGTCCCCGCTGATTTCCTAGTCCAACTGCAGTGGGTAGCGTAAACGCCGGGACACTAAACACGTACGCTACATGTCTGCTGTCAGGCAACGGACGCGTTTCATGCTTTATTTCCTTCACTGTGCATCAACAAAAATATTTGTGGCGGACAGTGTACGGATGTTTTAGATTTAGGTTTGGAATGTGAAATGTTTGTAGCTATGTCGTTGCCATGCCTGATTGGTTTTTCTTCTTTTTTGCTAAAATAAATAAATAAATAAATAATGCTGGACTATTCACACAGCATTATCTAGCCCCAAGCTAAGCAGAGCTTGTGTTATGGGTACTAGATAACTGATATACATAATACAATACACTACATAGATAGATATTTTTTATTATACATGGAAAACATCCAGAACGCCCTGAACAAATATCTGCAGATCGTACAAATATTTGTCCTGAGGCGGGAATCGAACCCGCAACCTCCTGCGTCGCAGGCGGACCTTCGTCCACCGCGCCACAGAGGTCGTCTAAAATAAAGATGTACTTGCTGAAGAGAGACGGCACGAAAGGTCCATTTTAATTTTCAAAGTGCGCAATCGATTATTTCGTTTAGTTTTTTTGTGCAAATCGGTACTCTTATTCAGGGTATTAGAGTACCCAACACGAAAATTCAAATGGGATAATTAAAATAGGTAAAAATTAAATAGGAGTTGCCTGGAGAACTCTAATATTAGAGGCTAAGGCCCGTATTATGAAAGCTTGCTCAGTCATAGAGCTATGCTTGAGTGACGTTTATGCCATAGGAAAGCGTTGCTCAAGCATAGATCTAAGTTTGAGCAAGCTTTCATAATACGGGCCTAAGTTTCTCTTTGGTGCGCTAAGCCACAGCTAAGTAGGCACCTCAGCTCAAAAGCCTATACCGGTCTACTGCTGGACGCAGGCCTCCCCCAATAAACGCCTTATTGTATATAGCAGTAGCTGAGGACATGAACGGCCGATTCCTGCGGCATTGGGTAGGGGTGCATTCAGTGCTTGCAACCTACACCTGGCACTGAGTGCACACCTGCAGCTGTAAGCAATGTTGTGTTAATGTTGTTTTCTTTTCTAAATGTGTAATTTATTGTAAAATGTATCGATATGGACCATGCCGGTCTGAAATAAATGATTTTTATTTTATTTTATTTATTAGCTTTTATCTCATATGGGGTAATATCTATAATCTCCACGCTGGGCATGTGGGTTGGGGATCGCAGTTCAGTGGTAGAACTTTTCTCCAGAGGTCGCTGCTGCCCGCACCGCGGTGGATATCCCATACTCGACTCTCGCGAAAATAGTAAGCACATTTTTGTTCTTGCAGAATTTTTGGCCAAAGGATACACACCTGCCGATCCAATCCCACTAATCACTCGCGCTTCTCACTTTCTCCGTAAATTGGGTTAGGGTCCCTAATTAGGGACCTCTGGATTACGCAAACGGTTGGCTGAAGGCTTCTTTTATTTATAGATCTACTAGCTGCGCCCCGCGGCTTCGCACGCGTTGTTCCTATGGAAACGTTAAAAGATGATTTTCATCCAACGGGAACAGATTTATGGGATAAAAAGTAGCCTATGTTTTATTCCAGTATTAGAATTACCTGTATGCAAAATTTCAGCCAGATCCGTTCAGTAGTTTTGGCGTGAAGAGGTAACAAACATCCATCCATACATCCATCCAAACTTTCGCCTTTATAATATTACTAGCTGCGCCCCGCGGCTTCGTACGCGTTGTTCCTATGAAAACATTAAAAGGTGATTTTCATCCCACGGGAACAGATTTATGGGATAAAAAGTAGCCTATGTTTTATTCCAGTATTAGAATTACCTGTATGCAACATTTCAGACAGATCCGTTCAGTAGTTTTGGCGTGAAGAGGTAACAAACATCCATCCATACATCCATCCAAACTTTCGCCTTTATAATATTAGTGTGATATATAGTGTGAGTGTGATGTGATGGTTCATCGTGCAGGATTACAGAGCACCTTTTGAATTTTCTTCTTTTTATTGACCTTCAAAGATTTTTGACGACCTCTGTGTCGCGGTGGGCGAAGGTCCGTATGATAAAAAATATATAACTATGTTGTCTATTTATCTAGTACCAATAACACAAGCTCTGCTTAGCTTGGGGCTAGATAATGCTGTGTGAATTGACAACATTATTTATTTATTGTTTATTTTCGAGGCTTCCGTGTTTTATGTATTCTCATAAAGAAATTAGCCGCTGTTGTTCTGTGTAGCTACGTTTTGTCTAAGTGTAGATACACACTCGATAGAAAAACGTTTAGTTAAAACACTGGGTCACAAAGCTTCTTGTTTAGATTTTTCTTTTTCTAGAAATCATCATCTGTGAACATTTCAACTGTCTAGCTAGCACGGTTCATGAGATACAGCCTGGTGACAGACGGACAGACGGACAGAAAGAAGAATAGCGGAGACTTAGTAATAGGGTACCTAACTAATAGGGTTAATAGGACATAAAACAGGGCTGAAGTGTCTCATTGAGGCATCTATCCCATCGATACCCACAGAAAAGCTGAAACGAAGCTGTCAGTTACCAAAAGTCCTGCTTGTTCCGATACTTCAAGGAGCTGGACTGGTTAAGGCCTACTTAGGCATGGGGATAATGCACAATACACTCCTATGCGAGATGTCCGTGCAGATCTTAGTTCCCCTACTCAGAATTAGAATTAGGGTCAATAGGGGACTAGTTAAAAACTAATTTCAAAAATTCATTATTCAAAAGTTGATTACCAGTAGGGAATGACGGTAATGGACCTATTGCCAATACCGGTAATTTTTCGGTATCAATATTTTTAAAACCGGGATCCCGGTATTTCGGTAATTTTTCGGTATTTTACTATAAATATTTAAAAAATCGAAAAAAAACTTCTTCTTCTGCGTGTTATATTGTTCAAGACTGAATAAGTATATCTTTATTGTAATAAAAAAGGGTTCTTAAAAAAAAGCAGTATTTTTGAATCAACTTTAATTTTAATTGAGAATTTTTGGTACTTAGGTACTACTATACAGTCTTTCTTTAACTTAAACATACATAACAATCAAATATTTATAACAACAAGAAACAACTACAAACTTAATTAAACATTTAAAACTCGAAAGTTTTCACACAAATCAATAAAACAAAATAATCACGATAATCAAACAAATAATTACAAATTTAGAACTCTAAACATTCTTAATAACACATTAATAAAGATTCGAAATAATCAACATTTAGAACTAAGATCTTTTTAAACATAATTATAATCAACTATATAAATTAACAGTCAAAATTTAAAACTCTTTATAAATATATTTTTTCTCACACACTAATAAAGATTCGAAATAATCAACATTTAAAACTACAAAGATCTTATCTGACATAATTATAGTCCTTCTTCTTCCATGTTAATAAAATTTCGAAATATTTAAAGATATAAACGGCTTGTTTGAAAACAATTTCTTAATATTAGTGTTAATTTAATACAACTTACGACAGTCTTCAAGAAAAGTGTATTCCGTGTTTATGTGTTCCGTATAATATTATATTATACACATTGTTGCTGGAAAAGTGTTCTGAGAAAACAAATGGAATCTAAAGTGTTATCATTCAATCGCGATCTTATTTTATTACATAATGTAATTCGCCGCAGAAAATGCTCTTTCCGATTCAACGCTGGTTGGAGGAATACTCATGAGATGGTTTTACAGTTCATCCAAATAACGTCCTCTCTTTCCGCCATTTTCGTATAGTGACATTTCCATGCGTAAAACTGTCAATAAGGTGTCATCATTAATAGGATCAGATTCGTTTTGTAGTACCATGCTGAAGATTTATCTTCGCATTTCTCGTACTTCATGGTTGGATGGATGGAACTGAAAATAGGAAAGGTATTTTAGAAAGTCTATCTCTATTCTATTTTATATTGAAGACTTTTAAATAGGAAAGTAATCCACAAAATAAGCACCAACTTTCAAATAAACAAAGAATCATCAAAGACGTTTCACCCAGAAAAAAAATCGGTGGTAATATACAATAAAACTAAAATAAATACAGTAGAATTGAGATCCACCTCCATTCCGGTCGGTCATCGGTTGAAAAACCTTTCTGCTTTGAATTCACTCATATTATGCCTATTTACATCCATCAGTAATTCAGTATAATAGTTATTTATTTGCTCTAGACAATAAGACGTGCAATGTGAAACTTCCGATATAGTAAATTGTTTGAGAAATAAATGAAATGAAATATTACTTACCGTTTATCCTTTCGGTGATTGTTTTTTCTCCAAAAGCAAACCAACAACACAAACGGTTTTTGAACTTCTTGTCACTGCGAAATGCACTGATTAATCCTTTTGGTGATAGTTTTTCGTCTTTAGAACCAAACCAACAACACAAACTGTTTTTGAACTTCTTGTCACTGCGAAATGCTACGATACACTGATTACCGTTTAAACCTTGTGCTCGTGCGTAGTAACAATTGATAGATAACTAACCTACCGAGCGAGAGCGCACTATGCAATTCAAAATGTGCGTGACAAAGAAAGAGGCACCGCACGGGTCCGACGGTTTTTTTCCAAGAAATTACAGGAACAATACTTGTTTTGCACTCGCACCTGCATTCGTCGTTAATTTCGTCAATCAGTTTTGAGCTCTATGCATGCAGAAATAATGTCCCGAACGCTATGCTCGCTATTGGCTCGCTAGGCGGCTTGCTCAAAGCCACCCGCGTCCGTCTATCTACTTGCTAGTATACTTTGATTGTTTAAAAATATCTATTTATAGATATTTTAAAACTTTTATAAAAGTAAAGATTTAAATCAAAAAACAGTCTAACACTATCCTTCGGGCATTTGTTCGTTTATTTATTTTGAAGTCGGTTTGAGACCACGTGAAAACATGGTGAAGCGAAAACATAGACTGTCCATCAATTTTACAATCATTATAAATTTAAAATAAGTTGTTTGTAATCTAGAGCCGCCTTATGAGTTTTTTTCATTTATTTTAACGTTAAATTCAAAATACCGAATTACCGGTATTTGCAATTTCAATACCGGTATTCCGAAGTGCCTGAAATAACTCGGTATTACCGGTTTTTCGGTAATACCGAATACCGGTGTCCATTCCCTAATTACCAGATCTTTTTGTGACACCCTGTATAACGTAATCTGACACTTGAAATACTGGTTTGATTGATCCATTGGCTATTGATGCCGTGTTTACATTATTGATGTCCAATAATTGGTAAGAAGAATTAAACTAGGTCAAACAATAACTCACACAACATGATATGTTAAATTACTGTTAGTAAAAGAAAAAAATAACTGCCACGGATAAACTATGGGTGAATTTCCGGAACTTATTTTTATTGTAAAGACTATAATTAAAATAATTAGAGCGTGTTTTCTACTGATTGTAGAAGTAAAGTTCAGGAAAATTGTTTTTAAATTATGGTTTGCAAAGATAAAGTTAATGTGTGGTTGGATAATTGGAGTTGAGTTAGTAAGAAAGAAAAATATTTTTTTATTGCAGAGAAAATTGCTGGAGACTGAAATAAATAAATAATGTTGGACAATTCATACAGCATTATCTAGCCCCAAGCTAAGCAGCGCTTGTGTTATAAAAAGTAGACAAAAGAAAATAAAAAAATGTAATATGTGTTTGAATAATTATGTATTTAAGCAATCGAGTACTTTGTTTTTAGGATAATAAACCTAAAAAAAAAGCTTATGAGACCTCAACATTGGCCAAAAGTTAACAATGTAATAATCATGCATGTTAAAAAAAAGCCAAAAAAAACTAAAAGTATGCCTTTCTCAGCTTACTCTCGTGAAATCGGACTTGGCCATCACCTCCTCTCAAAATATCAACCTGTATAAAACCACCATACATTTAAAAAAGGATTTACTTCTGAAGAACACTGTTTAAATATCAACAGAAAATAATAACAAACTGACATAATCGACTTAAGGCCCTCATTTATTTCCTCCACGTGAGATATAACAAGTTTTAGGTCGTTAGTCTCTTAACTAGTCGCAACGTGTCGAGCCTTAAATAGGTCAAGATGCCGTCCTCACTAATCTAGTAAGAGTAACTACGCCTTAAGGCTACGCCGTAGCATCGTAGCATCCGTAGCAAGTTTCGTAGCAAGTGCTACGATGACGTGAAATTTGAAGGGGGATTTTCAACGTTATTTTGTAGATGAAGTAGGCCTAGCACGGGGATTGTTATTTAAGGGGGAATCACAGAAACGTAATAATAATTATTACGATTTCTGTGGGTGAAATATGGAGAAATTGCGTCATATCGTCATCGAATGCCTAAATGTTTGAGATTCAGTTGTTCAACTTCAATAATTTACGCAATCTATGACTGTTTATATCTGAATTCTTATGATAAATAATAAATCATTTATTTGAGACGCTAACAGCTACTTATATAAAAGGAAAAGTGTAGGTGATGTGATGTCATTTTTCTCTGTTCTACCATAGACAACAATCTCAGTACTAGGCCGGCAGCAAGTACAGACTTGATTTGCCTTAGTCTTAACCTCTGGAAATATCTTGTGCAAAGGGTGATTAGATCAATGAAGAAAGCTATGTACATATTTCACCGATTGAATGTCCTCGGCTGATCATATCACACTGCCTATTTTTTTTCTGTGTGTGTTTGAAAAAAAGGTAAGTACTTACTCGTATATTCGGAGTTATGGTTGTTGTCAGCAATAAAATATTTATTTATTATAAAGTTTTTTTCACAAATTAAAGTAAGTACAGTACATTTCGAATACTTAGCCTATGTCACTCAGGGCTCTATGATTAGCGTAATAATTAAATTGGCGTAAAAATAGGACCTAGAAGTTCGGGACTTTCTCTTATAAACAAAGCAGTGCATCTGTGTTTGAGTACACACTTGTGCACTATAAAATGTCCTGTGCATGTTGCTAGTCTCCTTTGAGACCGGTTGTCTCGTGGTCGAAATTTGGACACTATACAAATATTCACAACATTATTTTATCAAGTTTCAGATAAATATTTTGTAGAATAAAACAATGTCAACCTATCGGTAGTTTCTAAATAATTTTAACCGCTCCACTGAGTGAGGCGGCAATTAAATTATTTGGGTTAGTTTAAGATATAATTTAGTTTTAAGTAGTAGTTATAAGTAGTTATTTTGTTAAATACGGGACTGACATAGTAAGCAACTACTCAAGGTCTTTTTTATTCTTATAAATAAGAATAAAAAAAAGTGTAAGCCATAAACATTATATTCTAATTGTAACTTTTCCTATAAACTTTAACCTTTAACCATTTTTAACTTTAAGTTTTTATTCAAACGTGCATGCTTTTACTTTTAATGAGTGCGAAGCTGTATTTTTCCTGTAGCTGAATATACGTTAATATAACTTGGCTCTAGTTTCACGGTGTTTTTTCTTCCATTTAGTTTGTTAATGAGCACATGATCCGCTCTGCAAAGTCGAGTTTCATGAGCGAGCTTGGTTAAAGTTTTTGCAGGAAATGAGTGGTGGGTTTTTGAGTGGTCTAGACTGGTTCTACTATGAGATTACAGTTTATTTTGTAAACGGAAATTTTCTTCAAGTTTTTACCCGATTACCAACGGAGGAGGGTTATGAGGTTGGCACCCTATGTTTGTTTGTATGCTTGTAGCCGATTTTAATTTTTCCGCAGCGCGTTAAAAATCGGCGGATATTGTTGTCTAGGGTAGATTAGAAAAAAATTACGAAACAAAATATTTGAAATTAATAAAAAAAAAATCTTTTACCACTCCAGACGATAGCCCTCCATGTGAACCAGCCAGATGGACACATCAGTGTTTATCCAGCACAATGCTGAGTGTAGGCCATATTTGCCTTAGAATCTACTGCGTACATAATTATTAAAGAAAATGTTTATAGCCTTAATTAGTAGTGTATGTTATTATTAAGGGTTAATAATAAAAAATCTCTTCTGACTTATGTGAATAAGGTGTAAAATAGCTTACTACCTACTAGACAGTAGCTCTCAAATCTAGGCATCAAAGTCGTTTTCTTCCTCCAACAGATAAAGATAAACAAACAGAATGTATCCATTAACCTGCGTTTAATTGCAGGACAGTGTTGCTCGTAAATCGGCGGGCAGCGGCAATGAATTGATTCCGACCAACATTACATCAGGAGTAAGCCGCGGAGCCGCCATGTTCGATTTATTTCTCCGGGGTCGTGTGGACTGGGGACTTTTTGTGGATGGCAACTTTGAGGCCCATTTTAAGGTTCCGTACCCAAAGGGTACAACGGAACCCGTAGAGACAGACTGACCGTGGAGTGTTAATACAAATTAACACTCGACTGTCAGTCTGTCTCTCCGTCTGTCACCAGGCTGTATCTCATCAACCGTGATAGTTAGACAGTTGAAATAAAAAACAATACAAAATGATAATATAAAGGCGAAAGTTTGTTTGGATGTATGGATGGATGTTTGTTACTTCTTCACGCCGAAACTACTGGACGGATCTGGCTAAAATTTTGCACACAGGTAATTCTAATCCTAGAATAAAACATAGGCTACTTTTTATCCCATAAATCTGTTCCCGCGGGATGAAAATCACCTTTTAATGTTTCCATAGGAACAACGCGTGCGAAGCCGCGGGGCGCAGCTAGTCGTCATATAACCACAATACTAAAAAACGGAATAAAATAAATATTTAATGCACAAGACCTCGACTTCTTTGAAAGCTCAATAGTTTCCACAGTCTACAGTGTCACATAACAAAAATAAACTTGCAGACATAAAAGTTATCACGATTAAGGTGCATCTTTCTTAAACACTCTATCAGGGTGTATGAGTATTTTTACTGGTTGTTTACGTACTAAAATAAGAACGTTTACGGTCGTGATTGTTTCATTTTGACAGTCCATTGTTTGATTGCATACAAAATGTGGTTATAAAAAAGAAAGTTGAGATAAAATCTCAGCTCAACTATAAATCAGTCCAGTAGTTTCGAAGCCTATTCAACATAAAAAAAAAACAATCAAATCATTCCTTATAATGTTAGTATAGATAAATTGCTCGTCTGTAACCATCACGTAATACAAACTCCAAGCAACACGGTCGTATATAGTGCGTTCAGTTCCACCACAGATAACATAACATCTCTACGGTCTACCACGTATATTGTGCCGTATGTAACGTACGTTACGTGCTACGTGCCGGGCGTGTAAGCTAGATGTTATTCTGGGTTTCTCCGGAGAAGCAGGATTAAAAATAAGCGTGGACTTGAATTTAGACGTGTGTACAAGTGTTGAACACAACGCCATCTATACAGCGACTGTATTACGTAGACTCGCAGCTTGCCTACAATTCGATACAATGGTAGATATTTCGATTGTTACCTACCTAGCTCCCTTAATAGTTCGCATGAGACGCCACTAGAGGCTGCACCCGGACTATATCAATCATAATATATTATGGACTTGTTATGGTTAAGACGCTCATGCGTTTTAACCATAACATTACGAGAGCTCGTCTTCTGATCTGTTTTTCTTCTCCAAAATCTAGATTTTTTTCTAGGTGTTTGTTGTCCTTCAGTCGACACCTTCGTGTATCCCCCACTATGGAAAACCACTGAAAATGCTCGAAAAACGGCTTCCACGCCCAATTTTGCAAAATATTTAAAAAAATTAATTTGATTTTAACAGATTTCAAATATTTTTTATAGAAACTTTCGTAATTTGACGAATTCATTATGAAGTTGGTGTTCTTACAACACAAACAAGGTTCGGAGTTAACCCGCTTTACATTCATAAGGAGATTTCCAATATTTTACCTTCATCTAATGCGAAAAGCAGTAAGTATTTTTAAATATTATGACATACCTCATTATTTACATTTTATTGGGTCATCATAATCATCCATCATCATCCACGGCTTTGAGCTATACCCCTGCCATGACCTCCCAAAGTTTGTGTCCTGTGCTAGCCGCATCCATTGACACTCCATTTATGAGAGTCACCTGAAATATATTTCACGTGAGTGGATTAAAATTCAATCGGTTTCGTGGTTCTACTTTTACATAATTTAATGATTTAAAATTAAATTTAATCGGTCAGAACGGTGAAACCTGTGAATTTTTAACCACTAAAACCACAAACTGGTGATTACTCACTGGATTCCATCCGTCAGCTGAATTTATTTATTCATAAACTTACTTTAACACTAATTTAATATATTTATATTATGCTTGTCCAATAAATTCTTGATTATCCAACTGTGTTCCAAGTTGGTACCATGATGCGAGAGCTGGTGGTAAGTATCTGGTGTAGGGCATCAACATCGATGCACTTTATGTGTAATTTTATTTTATCAGTTGAGCTACTTGTAGATGGTTTCCAACAGTCTGCAGCAGTAAGCTTATTGATTTCAATTGTGAATACTAGTTTAAATTTATTTCTATTATTTGATTGTAATTTTCTTACTAATTTGTTAGTTTTTTTTGTTGGTTTTATTGCAAGTTGACCTTTTAGTTATCAAGAAAGATTAATAATAATACGATTATTACTAGCAAAAGAATAATTTATAAAGGTAGGTTAAGTATTCATATTAGCAAGCTTATCGTTAAAAACAAAACATATGCTAATATCTTTTGCTGGTTCAACGTGAGCACAAAGCCTAGATTGACTCCTCCAGGTATAATTATAGAAGATTATACTATTTTAGTCGAAACCTTAACCTACTTAATATTAATCAGAACATCAGACACAAGAAATCCGAGTACCCTAGTAACCTTCAGCTGAAACCAACAAAACCCATAATAGTACGTAATCCGTATAAGCAAATTCGAAGCTCGAATCAACTTGCGTATGTTTACCCCAACGCGATTATCCCCAAACAGAAACACCTCAAAAGAAGTATCGGTTACTCCGGTAACTACGTTTTGGTTGGAAAATAAAATTATAGAGTACCTTTTCGTCCACGGAAAGCGTAACATGCCTCTGTCGTGTTCCGCATACTAAAAAGTCTTGGGTGAGAAGACGTATCGATTTCTGCGAGTAGCGTTTGTCGCAGGCGTGTCTGTTTCGCTGTTTGTATTGACTGTTTTATCGATGAATGCCTAACGACAAAGTACTTTTTATCTAACTTATCTCTAACTTTTTCTTAGTGCCGCACTCATGCTTACTTAAACCGTCACTAAGTAAAGGTTTTTGTATTAAAGTCATTACTGAGTGACAGTTTAAAGTAATAATTAACGTCTCTGATTGCGGCTGTTAGATTTCTAGCTTGATGTCATTCTAGATTGATAAATGATGAAAATCAAGTATCGCGAATTTTAATAATGAAAACAAAAACAACGACGACGCCGACGACGACGTCGCCAGCGAGTAAAGCATACATATACATGTCCGCGTTGCACGCGCTGAAGTTATCGCATTTTCAAATCTTTGTATGAAATAGTATCCAACCCCGAGCACATATCCGCGCCGAACTCGACGCATTTTACTGAAATCCTCTAGGTATATGGATTCCAGCGAGGACTGGTGCACGGTCACCTTAAATGTTGGCTGGCACTGACACTTCTAACACTTAACAAATTGGCATGCCATGCCGTTTGTTTACCGTGGTACCATTAGGTAGTCCACCAATGGCACTGTGGCTATTATTGTTTGCCGTCGTTCCATTACATGAGTAGGTAATAATTAAGACAAGATAATACTTTTGCAATATATATTATAAAAGGTAACACATGAACCTATTTGTTATCCATTGCAGAATGTGACAAATACGTCCACTTAGTAAAATGTATGTATTTCATGATAGATATCACGAATGAGCGTAAATATGTTTGTATTCGTGTTGAATATAAGTATCTCTGAAAGTTTCCACACGTCCATCTTTACTAAAAGGAAACCCTTTTAAAAAAGGCACCTCTCACCGCTCACATAAATTCCGCCGACGGTAATTTGACGGTCATTTCCGAAACAATTGAAAGGAAAGGTGCTATAGATATGGGTCGAAACGACCGTATGACGGTAGCCGACCGTAATGGAACCTTAACGGTAAGTGATACCTTAGTATACGTTTAAGTGTTAATATTTCTGCCGAATATCCAATATTGAAAGGATGTAAGGAAATAATGGTGAAGGTGGGAAATGATGACGGGGTGTCCAACATATATTACGAATGCCAAAGTTTGGGTATTTGTTTGTTCAAAATAACTGAACACGTCAGGCTGAAATTCCTTATTCTAACTATAGCATCAAGGCACCATCAAGGTTACCCACATATAAAAATATACATTAGCTATTACTCATAAAAATCTTTCCAAGGCTTCGCGGCTGAGCTGGTTGTAATCAAATTAAAATTTGGTAGTATCATTTTTACCTTATTTATTTAGCTATTGGAACACATTCGTTTACTTGGTTATATCAATTTCACAGTAAATAAGGTCTGGTTGATTGTATCCCTAAGAAGAAAATTGTTTTTTTTTTGCCAAAAGAAAGCTAACAGATTTGTACCTGAGGATAAATCAGAAATCCAGGGTTCATTATTATATTGAAACCAAAAAGGTATTACCGTTTATTAAGAAACAGAAGGATTAGTTTCGTCTATTTAATTATTTTTTGTGTCGTGCTAAGAAAACTTTTTTACATTTCATTTCATGACTACTTTTATCCTAGAAAATCGCGTGAGAAGTCGCGGGTTAAAGCTAGTGGTCTTTGAAACAGCTGGCTAGTAAAACAGTTTACTCAGGTTCTGCAAGTGGCATGTCTACTCAAAGTCTTAAACCTATAGTATCACTAGGTACACTCACCCGCAATAAAGCTTATACCTACTGTTAAAATACAAGGTAAGTGCACCTCAAAAATACAAAGCCCGAGTTAAACCCTGATTGAGTGGAGCGGGGTCAAGCGTAGAAGGTGAAATCCCTTCTGACCAAACAGTTCTAAGGGCGCTCTTACTGAAGTACCTAATAGGCGTACTCGGACCTGACTGTTCATTTTTACAGCTGGGTAAAGCAAATAAACGAAGCTTAGGTAGGTAAGATCAATGGAATACGTTGTTTGAGATAAGCTTTTGGTAGGTTTGAGCCGTTATTGTAGCTGTCTACAGCAATTTTTAGATTTTTTGTTCAACTCGTTTATTTTCAGGGTTGATATATATATACAATATAATGTAAATTACGTATAAAAGGACGCGCCAACAAAGTGAATTTTAGGTTAAGTATGGGCGGTTTGTTTACGTTTATGATACTTATATCGTATCCATTCAAAATGGATACGATATACATAAGTAACGCTAACAATATGTAGGTAACCAAATGAATAAATGATACTAAATCCAGCAGTGGACTAGTATTGTCTGGTGTTGTTGTTTTCATTGTTGAAAGAAAGCCAACAAATTATAAATACTATTCAGTTCCAAAACAATTCTAAAACACTATAACTCGCCCATAAATTCAACAGGACGACGTAAAACTGCAAAGCAACTTGCAATGAAAAAAGTTTCGTTCGTAAATGAAATGAAATTCGTAACGTAAAAATTACGAAGGCTTTGCTGCTCACACGGTTGGTAAAGTGCTAGGCCTGGCGTGAACTGCCGAACACATAGGGACTTGGAGGATTTACCTCTGGATGTGATACACTGATAATGCCAACGACTTCATTCCATTTTTTTTAAGGCAGCGCATCAACATTGCCATACTGCGGGGCAATGTAGGCAGGTACGCTTCCAATTGGTATTGATATGGATTAGTCAAGCTACCTGTTGATTGTTTGCAACATTCTGCAGTTTGCTCAATTGTTTCAACTGTAAATACTAGTTCTATTTAATTTCTATTATTTGATTGTAATTTTATTTTACAGTTTTCTATGAAAATCTGTCAAGATTATCATTTGAAACGTCATTTGAGTTGCGTTTGTGTTTGAAGGTTTGTGGTTTGTGTATTATTTAAATAAATGTATATTTATTAAGTTACGAATTAGGAGAGAAAACAATTGCTAGACGAACTCATTTTTGAATCTCGAAGCATTTTAAATAAAAAAGTTATAACGATTCAAAAATTAAAAAGTTTTATACTATGCTCTGTGTTGTTAATGGTTAGACCAATGTGTTCTTTAGTAAGTACGTTCGTTTAATATCAATAAAGAAAGCTAAACCACTTTCTGAGGCCTTTGTGGTCCGATAGTGAAATGTTCCTTTTGCGAGCGCTACGCTACTAATTATTCGAAAACAAGTTCTAGGCTGTTTTTGAAGCCCAAAAAGACCAGAGTGAAGTTGGCGGTTTGTTTCCGTTTTGTACGGAAATTAAATTGTTTGAACTGTCGCTTGCAGTGTTTGAATGCAATTATCTCAGATGAAAATTGCTTTGTAATGCATTTTAATGTAATAAAAAGGTAGATTCAGAATTCAAACAAAGGTTTGTTCTTTGTTTGACTTGCCGCATCCAGCATCTGCCTACAGTCTTTCGCAAGTCGTCATTCTACCCGGCCGCAGGGTTTCCTGTACTAAGTTTGCCGAGTCGCGGTCTCCACACGCTTACCCCAGCGGTTGTCGGCAGCGGTTCGCGAGATGTGGCCGGCCCATTGCCACTTCAGCTTGCTAATTCTCGAGTATAGCTCTTTCCATAACTAGCTGACTTCTATAATTTCATAAATCCTATAGACAACAAAAGTTTGTCCTGGATTTGAAAAAATTGCTCTTATCTGTTCGTCTGATTATTAGAAGATATTGAACACTCAATAAAAACATATTTTGTCAATCAAACAAAAAAAGCCCTTCAAGGTATGGGAGTGGGGGTTAGTGAAGTCAAACATTGGTCAAATATATGTATATCAGATAGAGTCAGATTAATGGAAAGTTACACGTCCATAACTTCTGTTAATCTTACTGATGGACTAATCTTATCTTGTCTTATACCTTTAAACAAGCAATTCTTGTACCTATATAAATAAATATATAATCTGAATCTCGGAAACGGCTCTAACGATTTTCATGAAATTTAGTAGGTATACAGATCGTTTCGGGGGTAATAAATCGAGCTAGGATTCATTTTAAGAAAATGTCGTCTTTTCAAAAAAAAAAATCAACTTTATCGTAATAATTTACTCCTCCTGACATCTATTGGCGAATAGTAATACTATTATATTCGTGTTTTCAATTATTTACTTTATTCTCATCAAATTAAAAAGTAAACTGAAAAATATGACTCTTCCTGATATCTATTGGCGAATAGTAATACTATAATTTCTAATAACAAAATTTACCAATAAATTTAAAGGACACAACACTTTTATTGTAGGTAGAAAACAAGAACCATAATTACAGTCCCAAACATGCCATCTCTTATGATACAATAAAACAGTAAAGTACTTAACAATAAGTGCCCATCGAGTGGTTTAATTCGATGAATGGTCAGAAGGCCGTGAAAAGCACAAATGTGGACGGATTTCCCGTTCGTTATTCATTTTCTTTCAAACGAGATGATGATGATGATGATAAATTAAGAGGAAGAATAAAATCAAGAATTTTTTTTGACTTCGTGGTGCAACTACACCGTAGTTGGTTACACACACACACACACTAGTACAGTTGGTTACAAAGATTTAAATCGTTAGATAGGCCCTTTCCGTAGTGAGACCACGACGACGTGTTTGTTTGCCAAACGAAGTTGGTGAGCTCACAAACTTGTCTGGTCATTCGAATCAGTGAATTGTGTGTTTTTGTGGTGTGCTTGTTCATAAAAGTTCGTGCTATGTGATTGCACAATAAAAAGCAATACTTACAGTTAGGTTTATTGACAAAAACACGAATATTATCTTTTGGCATTTTGTTATCGCACGCATTCAAAGAAAATGGCATATTTTTTTGGCGTAAAGGCATATCTAACTATTTAAATTTTTAGTTGGTTAGCACATTCCCGTACTGAGGGATGGACGCCCACGTACGTTTAAGCCCCATAGATTTTTGGATGTTATTTCATTTCTGAACACCAATAGAATATCTTCCCTGGTCGACAAATGTGATTAGGACATCTACGTATACCATCACCAAACGTAACGCCTATCTAGTTTGAAACTATTTTGCTTTGCGTTTAAAACAAAATATATCGAGCAAGCCGGAGTCGGCAACTATTCACTTCACATAAAAATCACCCTAGTGGTGGTAAGGCGCAATTTTTGCTGACTGTGCATGGTTTGATTATTAAAAGAGCTCTCGCACTCCCTATGTTTGTCAACCGAAATATTAATCAACAAAACATAATACTAAACCTAATTTCCCAGTGGTACAGCCGAAATACTAACTTAGTTTGAAATATAAACGGATCGTGCCTGAATTCAGAAATTCTGACTATTTGCTGAATATAATCGAATCAGCCATCGTATAGATTGTTATTTGTTTAGAACTAGAGGAGAGTTACGAAATTGATTATAGTTATTGTGTAAATCGTGTCGTGTCTGGTCCACTGCTGGACGCAGACTTCCCCGTGACAAGCGCCTCATTGGCATTTATGTCAAGGGCAGTAATGCCTATAATTACCAAGCTGGGGGCACGGCACGCGGGTTGGGAATCACAATTCCCCGTAGCCGATTACTCGCCCCTTACGACACCCCGGGGAAAATTTGGGCTGGTGCAAATTCTACGCCAGCACCACACAGAATATTTTAAATAGTGTAAACAGACAGACTTACAACGACACACGTCAGAAGAAATCAAATTATTTTAGAGCTAATAAATACCAAAAAAAGGCTAATTGCGAGTCGGTACCATTATCTATAAAAACGGCAAAAAATTATGTCTGTTGTATGGGAGCCCCCTTAAATATTAATTTAACTTTGTTATTTAGTATTTGTTCTTGAAGCGGCAACAGAAATACACCATCTGTGAAAATTTCAACTATAACGATCACGGTTCATGAGATACAGCCGAGTGACAGACGGACAAACGGACGGACAACGAAGTCGTAGTAATATCCTTTTACCCTTTGAGTACGGAACCCTTAAAATCAACAACACAAATCATTTAAAATTGAATTATATATAGCTATTTAACCGTATATATCAAGGGATTTATTCGGTGAAACAGCCATCTATAATAACAATTTTAAATGATTTGTGTGTGTAGTATTGTTTGTGTTGTGTAGAATTGTGTAAATTATTCCATTGATATGGATCAATCGAATAATTTATTCTTCATTTTATTTGACATAATTTTAGGATTTTTGTGATGTTCAATCGAATTCTAAAATAATTTAAACTGCATTCATTCAAAGATTTTTTTAAAATCGCCTGTCCGAGTCCAGAATCAACGTGTAGGTATAAAAATTATACCATAAATTTATGGTAAAAGGTTTAATCATAAATCTCAGATGAAATAAAAATAAGCATTATTTTTCTAAACAATAGCACGTCGCAAACCATAGCAGCACATTCACATCACACGAATATTATAAATGCGAAAGTTTGAAGAAAAGAAAAGAAAGAATAAAAACTATACTAGGTACTATACAAAGTATGTAAGTATAATTATGAGTAGGTACGTAACATTTCTCAAATAAAATCCAGTTACACGAAACGTTTTAATATAGACAACCATCGAAACAAATTCGTGACGTCCGGGGATGCGAAGCGCGCAGGCTGCCACCTGCAGGCGTGACCGCAAACCGCCGTCTGCGACACTGACCACCGGCAGAGACATTAGATTCACGGGAAACTCAAACTAATGGCCAAAATGTGTCCAACCTGAAAATCGTACGGATTCTTTTGTTCAATAAAGTTTGAATTCCTCTGGCAAAAAATTGGTTTGCTGAAGGGTAACGTAGAAAAGTTGTTGATTCTCGAAACCTCGCCTGAAACATGCTGGAAAGTAGGCTGGAAGTCAGAAGGAATTTTGTATTTTAAAATCAACATTGGAACCGAATGAAATAAAAGACGATCGGCTAGTTCTACATTTGAATTTCTCTGAGTGATTTTTTTTCAAATGTGTGATGTCAAACGATCTTTCTTCAATTAATTCGTCCTGTTGTACCTATTGAAAGAATGGTATAGTCATTTCGAACACTTACTAAAATAAATTAAAGTACCTTTATATGAAAACAATGCATTTTAATCATTTTAGACATGTTGTTTCATGGGAACATTGACCAACACAATCGATATCTATAGGTATGTGTTAGTTTTATTTTTTAAAACGTCCGGGTTCAATTCACGAGCTGAGTACAAGTTTAAAAAAAAATGAATTAATGCAGTTTTTCTTCTTACTAAAATCTACGACATGGTTCCAAGAGATCTTCGTGTCTTAGTTTCAGACTTTCCCATACTGCCCGATCTAAATGTGCCACTCTGTTTAATATAAAGTGTCTGTGTCTGGATCATGAAAGTGTTAGTAGACACCACCGATATCAGAAACTAAGAGGTATAGGTATAGGTACAGAAACTGTGGTAGACACATTCACTGCCTAGCCTCAACTGTGCGACCCGCAAGAGCATGCCGCTTCTTGACGGGGATGGATTGGAGAAGCACATCTGCGTGGGCCATGAAAGTGTTAGTAAGTATATAATATAAATTTCTGGTAATAAATATTTCTTTTCCACGGAAACGTTACGTCCCCAGCTGTCGAGCACTATGAAGTCGCAGGTTTCAAACTAAATAAAAGTTTAATAACTTTTCCATCAACGCCAGTTGACGCTGAGTTATTCACGTCTTGTAATAATAGATCAGGACAAAGCGGTCTTTCTTAGTTCATAATATTATACAAATAAGGGTGAAATTTTTAGTGTCTTTATGACCCTGATAAATATTACTATTCATTTTACCTTATTTATTCGTATCCTTTATGAACGACGTCGCATTCCCCAGAAATCTATCTGTCCTATCATTACCGGAACCAGGACAATGCCAGTCTGTTCTCAATGCAAGTTTCTAATTAAAGGCACTTGTCAGGTTGTTCTCACCAGCTCTTTGTTGCATTTTTCATCTCGGATTCTGCATTGCATTTTAATTGGCTGAAGCTTTTGTTGTCGCCTTTCCTTTATTCTTTTATTAGTTTGGAATTCTATGAAATTCAATGTAAGGGTATTAAATCAAAATTTGAAAATCAATCATTAATTGGAATTAAAGAGACTCATAAAATAGTTTTTATCATAGTTTTAGATTTTAAAGAAAAGTTTATGTGATGATATCAATGGCAAAAAATATTTTGATGGGTGAATGGTCTCCCTTTGTGTCACTTCATATTTTATTCCATACATATTTGAATTAGAAGCAACGGGTAAAATCCGCTTCAAAACCAGACATGCATTACAGACTATTCCTATGATTGATTATTTTATATCTTCTCGTAGGCGGTAGTTAGTTACCTACTCAGATGAATGGAAGATTTTTTATGTTGGCACGCCTAAGGTTTTGCGAATGAATTTTCATTTATCTGATTTGTTTTATATATATGTTTATTATTTTACGCACGTGTAAAATAATATTCTTTTTACCCGACTACCAACAAAGGAGGGTTTTGAGGTCAACACGCTATGTTTGTTTGGTAGCCGATTTTATGTTCCCACGTAGCTCTGAAACTACTAGTCTGATTACAACAAATGACATATCGTCTCAGCATGCATTTACTCTCTGCTCCCTGATGGTGAATGGAGCAATGAAGCTGAAATTGTTTTTGGGAGTAATAAAACTACTCTGCAGATGATCGATTATCAAGAAAACACAGTTTTAAAACACAAGCATGCGGAAGTTTCCAGTGAAGAATTCTGGATAAAATATGTGTGTGAAAATAAATATCCAGAACTACAAAAAATAGCTTTAAAACTTCTTACTTTATTTGGATCCACGTATAACTGTGAAGCAGCATTTTCAAAGATGAACTTCATTAAGAATTAATTTCGATCTCGACTTACTGATGAACATCTCCAGGATTTAATGTCAATAGCTTGCACCAGTTTTACTCCAAACTTCAGACAGATGGTCCGCAACAAAAAAATTCATTTTTCTCATTGATTAATACCTATGTTAAAATACCTTTGTTATTTCCGTTATTACATTTGTTTAATAATAATTATACTGTTTTCTATAAAATGTGTGGACCTCGAAGGCCTTTCCATTTCTTAAAACGGACCCCGAGCAAAACTAATTGATGACCCCTGGTCTAGAGCCTAGTTACTTGCATTTTTTATATAAATGTAGACTTGGTATTTCTCTTATCACATTTATCACTCGACTTCATATCATACGTTATTTGATATTATCCAATTACATTTCAAAATAGGCACATGTGAACAATTTGCATAAGTTAATAAAGATATTTACTCGCAGAAGTTTGTTACACATACCTATAGCTAATAACATAATAACTAATACGTTTCAACGTAATCAAGTATTCATCCTTCGCAAATGAGATATCACTATGTGATATACTTATTATGTAGACTACTAGTTAGGTAAATAACCACAGTTCGAGTCACGGATCGCTTTGTGATAAAACTAGTACCTACCTACCTAAGTTTTTTTAAAGTTGACCTAAGAACTTTTGATTTTTGGTCCGATTTTTATGATTCTTTTTTTAAAAGCTTGTGCTTCCCGTGTGGTCCCATTTTCATTTGGTCCAGTTCTGACAGTAAGTTCCATAAAGATACTGTATAATTGAAGTCGGTTTATAGTTTTTTATAACAAAATCAATTATTCGAATCTATTTCTGTTACATATGCTGTATGTACTAATAAACGAATTTTGCTTTTACCTAACAAAAAAGTCTCAAGCATTTTCCTTTGTAAAACCTAAACAAAGTCGTTACGCGTCGTGAATTTCGTCAGCGAGTCCAAAATATAACGTCACCTTTTGTAAGACGCGATTGAGACATTTTCTTACACAGGTAACTATAAACTGTTCAGGGACTATAAATTGAGGACCGCTTTCAAGGAAATATTGGACAAGTTATATTAAACGTCCTTTAGGTTCTGAGATAACAAATTTCGCGGACTGTATTCAAGTATTTTTTTTTATTGCTGATGGATCAGCGTTTGGCTACCAACTCACTTTAAGAAAGCGAAGACAAAGTATAGAGAAGACCGACAACCAGTGGGGTTCTTGAGTGGAAACCGCGTCCTAAGGAACTTAGTACAGGACGCAATTCAGGTGGGATGATGATCACCAAAAGACTGCTGGTAGATGCTGGAAACGGCAAGCGGAAGACAATCAAGACCCTACGGCGCTCATTAGAGGACGCCAGCGATTAAACTCTGATGATGATACTAACCGTGGTTTGCTATGACTCGGTGAAAATGTTGCCGGACGATAAGGTTACCTTCATTAACATTATTACAAACTTTTCTTTCACGAATAGTTTTGTAAAAGTTCGTAGACATTATAAAATTTAAAAACGTTTGTTAACATAAACAACTCAGCTTTTTAAAAAAACTTATATTTTATCGCAAGTTGTTTGACATAATACATACTTCTAGGAGAGAAATCTTTAAAAACAATCGTCTTCATTCACCATCCCCCTTCTTATTGTGCTCAGGTTTTCTTTTATAAAGCAGTAAATCCATTAAAAGGGGAATAACATCATAAAAAGTACTTTGCAAAAGTCTAAGGAAAGTTAATAAGACAGTTCTCATCGTGAGCTGCCAAGACCCATTCCAGAAGTTTTTCGCATTCGTTCTGCCTTTGTTTTTAGGGTTCCGTACCTTTTCTTATGACTAGTCAATAGATTTTTTTGTAGAAAGGAATACAAAAGGGTAGGTAAGGGTGAAAATTTTAGACTATTTAATGTGCAATGTGATGTCTAAAGCTATTGAGAATGAATGAGTTTCTATGCAATAAATTACTCGTACCGTACCTTAGCTAGGTACGAGTAATTTAAAGACGCCACACTTTAACGTGCCGTTTGAAAATAATCCACGTATTTATAAAGGGTTCGGTCTATTAGGTCCAATTCCTTAACCCCCTTATTCATAATACAGCTGCTAAGTAGTGTTTTTTCTCAGTATGACTTATGTTAATAAAATAAGACGGAGCGAGATTTAACAGTGTGCTAAGTTAGCAGACCATTAAGAATCGACAGTCTAAAAGTTCATTCCTAATCTATATTTACAATTAACATGTAGTTTGTCTATTATTACCAATGCTCTATCTTTACACAATATCTAAAAGGCGTTTGTTTTCTTCGTTAGACATTTATGTAAGTAATGTTTGGCTACAGAGAACGCAAAAACCACTGAATGGATCGGGCTGAAATTTTGCACACAAAAGATCTGGCATAAAATATAGGCCACCAGAAAACTATTCTTTTTACTTTCAAAATTTAAAAAGTTGAATTATCTTGAACTCAGTAGCATAAGTCTGACTCACTCTTAACCACCCTAATGGAGTCACCTGCGAGCTGACGTAATGCCTGGAATTATGAATACTTTCACCCTATTTTACTGGGAGAACCTAAGTGCTCTAGTATTTCGTGAAAACCCCCGCTTTCAGCGTTTTTGTTACATCATCTTCAAGGTAACGAAGCTTGGTGTAACATTACTTGTGAAATTTAACCGCATTTTTCAAGGCCCTAAAAGTATTCAGTATTCAGTATTTATTGCATTCATACAATCAGGTCTTAGTGATAAGGTGAGTTTAAGTTAAGATCACAGTATGTACCCATTTTGTAGATAGAAGTAGGTAGATATTAAATAGACCTCGGGTACTTATTTGAGTTGCAACTATGACACTGAAACTTATTTATACCGCGTCCATCGAGCATGTAGAATGTTAGTAAACAAACTGCACATACTTAACCTAAAATTCACTTTGTTGGCGCATCCTTTTATACGTAATTTACATTACTTGTCGATTTCAGATCGTGCCTTCAATAAATATTGCTTACAATTAATTATATCGGGAGTGAAGTTGATGTGTGAAGTGAGTTTTTGTTATTTATGTCGTCGTTTGTTTACTAATATTTTTTATGCCCGATGGATACGGTATAGGTGTAATCACAACTTAAATCACAGTTTATAGATTCTAAAAACAAAGTATATACTTGTTTACCTATATTAATTTTTCTATATATCTTTATGATTTTTTATATAATTCTATTTATCTTTATGATTTATGGTATTAACAAGGTATTAAATTATTTTATCTACAGCCGTAATTCGGTTTGTCCATCAGCCTCAATATCTATGGTAAGCTATGGTTTATATACAATTTTCGTGGTAGAAAAAATGCTCCAATAAAGACCCCTTCTACCGTGTCTAAAAAAATTAAAATCGCACGGGGTTCCTCTTATTTTTGTTTTTCTAAACAGCATAAACATTTCAAGATATTAAATTCCGTATAACATTATGCGAAGCGCGCCTATTCCGAAGATGCGACCATTTGTATTCCCGAGGGAGGCTCGCTGGATGCATACAATGTCTACTGCATAGAGAATTTGAGACGAATTTTAGAAATTTTGTACATAAAATGTTGTATTGAGCCTGTGTTCGGAAAATGTGGAAAATTCACGCGATAGGTATACTCGTAGTCAGTAGAGGCCCTCCTAGCCGAATTTCGGATATGGCAGCCAGTTTTAACGAAGACCAGCCAGGTGCTCAGGACATGCACAAATACACTCTCTTCCCTCACAGGGGAGAGGTTAGGCGCAGGTCCAACAGCTTAACGTGCTTTCCGAGGCAGGAATTTTTCTTGCTAGAAAAGCCCCAATAAGAAATATTGGCTCGACCCGGGATTTGAATCAGCGGTTGAACTTGCTGACCGCTAGACCAACAAGGCAGTCGAAAGAGGCATATAGGCACTACTTTACTCTATTGTGATGTATTGTATTATGTACAATAGTCAGCTATTAGTGTAGTACCCATAAGACAAGCTCTGCTTAGCTTGGGACGAGATGATGTTGTGTAAATTGTATAGAATTATTATTATTATACACTCAATTATTCATAAATCTCGTTATAAATATTGTTTTTCTAGTACTATTTTCTTGTTGCGTAGCAGGCGAACACCCGCCTAATGCAGGAAGTTGCTGGTTTGATTCCCGCCTCAAAACAAATGTTTTATGACCTGCATATTTTCTATGTTTACCTAATTATATATCTATCTAGTACCGTACCTACCCATAACCCCATCTTTGCTTATTTTGGGATCAAATGACGAATCTTTGCCTTTACGTAGCGAATTTTTAAGGAATCACTCCCGTCTCGTAGCGATCTGCCTACGTACATGTTGCGGTGTGGATTGCCTAGAGTGTTTTTATTGGAAACCTAAGAACTGATAATATATACAGGTTGAGGCAAATTTTTAGCCCCTTGAGTTTAGCTACCGTTTCGTTTGTAGTTAGAAGGTTTTGTTAGGAACTATTCGCTCGTTAGGAACGATTCTATTTTATTTTGAGGATAAAAATATTGCCATATTTAGATTTTTGATTTAAAGTACGGTTCGCCCAAAAAGTGATATTTGTCGAAGAAAAACAGTATGGGAATGTTTTTTTTAGTTATTGCCAAAACTCACGATTTGATTTGGTATATTAATTTAGGAAAAGTGTTCCTGGTTGGAAATAGAGTCGATTAAGACCAACTTGTTCTTATTGACAAATGTCATTTTTAAGGCTAATCGTACTTTCTTATAAATTGAAGGTTCCTAGGAACAAAACCTTCCATCTACAAAAGATACGTTTGCTACCTAGGCAAATTTTTGGCCCCTAAGGCCAAAAATTTGCCTCTGTAATGTGTAATCTGTATATCAGCGCAGTTACCTGTTGCCTGCTTCCACATAAACCACTCCTTAGATTTTACTAACATGTACCTATAACTACTTGAGTATATTGCAGTTTTTAAGTTTATAGGAAAATCACATCCAGCCAATTCTACAGCACAGGAAGTCTATAAGCTGCTATTTCTTTACAGTGTAGGTAATAAAAGTTGATGAATCCTACAAAGAATCAAGCGTAGGTAGGTACAATAGATACAAATCACTAAGTATAGGACTCCACTCAATCAAACGAAAGAGCGGAGGTATTAAAAATGTTTGGAGGAATCTCGAGATACCTCACTTTCCTTTGATTAGCTAGGGAGAGGTAAGCCCTTCGAAATAGGGTTGTCTATCAACAGAAAAAGCCGTATGTAAACCGGGCAAGTGTTTAAAGAACTGAGAAAAAAAACGAACAATATCTGAATGACCGACCTTCGGTTCGGTTCTTCGGTTTTTTTCGGTAAATTTTGTTTTTAGATAATTTAGAATTATTATTCGCGAATAGATGTCAGGAAGAGTCAATTGATTACGATAAAGATGATAATAGTTTATTGAAAACACGCATAAAACAACATTTTCTTAAAATGAATCCTAGCTAGATCGAATTATCGCCCCCGAAACCCCCTGTATACAAAATTTCATCAAAATCTTTGGAGACGCCTCCGAGATTCACATTTGCATATATAGTATGATCACATCAAATTAATATTACAAATGCGAAAGTTTGTATGGATGTATGGATGGATGGATGAATGGATGGATGGATGGATGGATGGATGGATGGATGGATGGATGTTTGTTACCTCTTCACGCCAAAACTACTGAACGGATCTGAAATTTTGCATACAGGTAATTCTAATACTGGAATAAAACATAGGCTACTTTTTATCCCGTAAATCTGTTCCCGTGGGATAAAAATCACCTTTCATCAACGTTTCCATAGGAACAACGCGTGCGCGCCGCGGGGCTCAGCTAGCATATATACATATATATATATATATATACAAGAAAAGCTCATTTAAAGGTATAAGATACCTTATGTATGTAGACTTGAATATTGGATTGCGCCTAACGACCCATGTTCTTAAGTTGATCTCGAAATCCTTCCATTTAGACCTCGTCATAGTTCAAGTGAATTCGCTATTGGAATTTACTTTACTCAGTTGAGCTTCCTTTAGATTGCTTGTAATAGTTAGCTCAATTGTTTCATTTGGTAATACTAGGTCTAATTTGTTTTTGTTTATAAAGAATTAGGAAAAAAAACTATGTAGTGGTATATCAGCTATCTTCTACCCGTATCTCTTTCTTCTCGCTTAGCTCGAGGCTAAATGCGTGTGAATTATCCAGCATTATTTATTATTATTATTATGCATTTGAAATTTATTGATCGTGACTTTAAGCATGCGGTGCAGGGCCTTAGGTGTAAAAGATAGATAGATAGATAAAACATTTATTTGCAACTGCAACACACAATACAAAAAAAACACAATAAAAAGGGAGGTACAAAGAACATAAAAATAAATTGGGAAATAAATGAGGAACGATGCATGACGACAATATATCGGTACGAATACAGTATGTGTGTGCTGCAGCCAGACAAAAAGGCAGCACAAAGCTTTGCTCAAGGAGCAAACACTGATTTTCAGTATTACCCTCTGAGGCGACCAGAAAAACGAGACACCAACAAACAAATAATGTGTGTTTGCATGTTCATTTATAGTATTAAAAAGTCTTTGTTATTGCACAATGCATAGAAAAACTGCATTAATTATTCTGGGATCACTCTTGATACCATCTAAACAGTAGTCCTTGAGGATTTTAAGATATCTTTACATTTGGCCGGGTCTTGCCGAGATGCAACCGCTATAATACACCCTACTTGGGGTGGATTTCATTCAAATTGATGACTTCATTGGTTTAACCCCAAAGGTAAGTGGGAGATTAGGCAGGAAGTTTGCCCAACAGGCGTAAGTGAATTGTTCCTATCGATCTTGGGTATTAGCGGTTAGTTTGTATTTGTCGACTAAACTGCTTAGTTGAGAGAGGCTAATACGCTATTTCTATTAATAAGAGAAATTATTAGTCTAGTAAATTAAGCCTTTATTGAATAATAGCTGGGTTGGCATGATTAAAACAAGTTATAAAACACGTGTTTATAACAGATTGAAATAAAACTATGTTTTAATTAAGTGTTTCAAAACACAGCTTAAAACCAGTTTTATACAATGTTTAACAACATGAAAAAAAAAACAGGGTTTAAAACATTTATTTTTTAAAAAGGGAAGATGAGGTACTGGTATCTCGAAAGTGGCAATCTCAAATTGTGTAAAATTGTGTGCTCCCACCTCAGTCACCGTCTGACCGGCGGCATGGGCGGTCGTACTAGCGAGAAATATTGTTGTCTCAGTCTCACTTCGGTCTTAGGTACGTCTTTCCGTGTTTGTTGTTCTTTGTATTGCACAGGACTGGAAATATAACTGTGAGCGTATTTGTTTGCATGTAGTTGTAACACATGCCAATTTTTGAGTAAGCGCTGGGAGAACGTAACCTATCTTCCCTTTTTAATTGATCAATGGTTTAAAACTACCTTTAATTGCAAATGAATGGAAATAAATCCAAACGAATAAATATGTAGGACTCTAAATAGCTTTAAATCAATATACAAGTTGAGGCTTTGTTGTTTTTTTATTATAATTATTAATTATAATAAGATAAGGTGTAGGATAAGAGAAAATTTCATTTGGAATTGAAGTTAAAACATGTTCTTTTGAAGTAATTTATTTAATCAAAGACAAACAGCGTCAATTTTAATAATGAATAAATAAAAACTAAGTAATGTACATACTGTACTTCAAATTGGTGTATTGTGCATTTATGTCAGACAAGATAACACATATTTTTAAGGCCCATACACCACCGAAAGTGGCGCCCCCTACTATTATATCTTATTATTACGTTGAACGCAGGAATTTTCAAAAATCCTACGTTCAGTTTGTGGTATCTATTATAAGCTATTTATTAATGCCTCTGTAATAGTTTCATTTTGTAAAGCTTAGGAAGAGATACGAAGTTGCGCTTTTTGGCCACCAAACTCTATTTTTGCATCTCCTCCTAAACTATATGAGATAAAATTATAAAAGAGGTATTAAAAAATAGCTTATAATAGATACCACGAACTGAACGTAGGATTTTTAAAAATTCCTATGATAAACGTAAAAATATGATAAAATAGGAATTGCTGTCAGATTGGCTCGGGTATGCGCCTTAATAGGATTATATTATATTCAATCAAAGTACAATAATAAAAATTTTAATTAATAAACAAAACAACTTCTATTAAATAACTATCAACATTGTAAGTCAGACATTGAAATAAATAACTGACACGTTACACGTTACGACAATAAAAAGTAAGTTTGACTAACTTACTATTTCTTATTTAACTGTAACAAGTCTTGCAGCTTTTTACGTACCTAGTTTATTTATACTTGAAGCAACAGCAGTGTGAAGCTGTGTTACTAAGTCCATTATGACAACCACCATTCGAGAGGTCCGACGTGATTTACTATTTATGATCTTCAAATAGAAAGTTGTGAAATGGATCTGTTATTGCCCTGTATTTTACAATATATGGCATCGCTTCTTTGTGATAAGCTTGCATAAATGATAAAGCTTCTGAAATATCTTCTCTAAATATTTCAGTACTAGGATGTATGTAGTAAGTTGGCTACAAAATGAGGTGGAGACATTACCATTTTCCACCGGGCATTAAATATACTTAAATTACCCAGGGGGCGGGCAGCAGCGCCCCCTGCAGAACAAATCTTCCATCAAACTGCGATCCCCAACCCGCATGCCCAGCGAGGGGATTATGGGCATTACCCCCCCATGAGTTAAACGCCAATAAGGCGTTTATCAGGGGGATGCCTGCGTCCAGCAGTGGACCGATACAGGCTGTGGATGTGGATGGATGTGAAATTACCCAGTGAATACTCAGTCTCACGCTAGCGTACGTTATCACCTTCAAACTTATTTTTAAGCTCTATACATGCTTCAGTCACTTCGCCAATACAGCAGGATGTCCTCTGTGATGTCGAGTGTAACTGCAATATTTTCCAGTTTATTGAAGAGGACCTGCTTGTTGCTTCAGCTCTATGTCATTTACTTTTGATGAAATGGCCTAATTATTGCTGTTGCATTATTCAAGTATATGTAGGACATAATATGATAGTTTTCCAAAAATACTTTAAGTTAGCCATTGTGAGCCGAACCTGTTGTGGGATCATAATTGCTTTTTTCCAGCTTGTTTGTATTTGGCAGATGCAAAGTGAGTGTATTTGATGAACCGCATTATTGATTTTACTTTCTCAGTAATATTTTCTGCATTCAAATCCTTCGCCAAAAGGTTTAAAATGTGTGATGAGCAACCGTATGTAAGAATAGCCTTATGAGATGCTAGCTATTCCTGCTGAGCCAAATCTTGTCTCATACGACTCATGTTGTCTGTCACTACGCTTCGTACCTTGCAGTTGAAAGTTTCACAATTTTATCCAGCTAGTATGGCTTTCGGCGCCTGTGTCTATTGTATCAATTAAATGACTTGAGTTCGTCAACACATCTGTGACACAGACACACACTATAGAGTCCTGCCTGACGCTGCTCCAACCGTGAATAGATAGATTGACAAATTAGTTTTTTAACTCATCTCTTACGCTTTGTTGGGTTGAATTTTAGACTTATTCGAGCAGATTACCAGCAATTTGTTTACGGTTTGAAGATACCCTGGGCGTAAGATTTCCATTAATTTCAGGAACTGAGGATGTTCTACGTGGTTAAAAGAGATATTTAATATCAATTGTAAATGAATTTTCTTCTCATCTATATTCTTGACTTGCGGTAATAGTAAATTTTTTCATGCTCGCGCTGCAGCTGGCACTGGTTATTTTAGATTGAAGAGTAGTAATAGATCTGGATCAGTTCATAAGTATTATCTGAAGAACCAGCATCACCTCACAGTCCTCCATGACGGCCGCGTCAACATTTGTATCAGTGTTAGAAATTGTGCTACATTTCTGGAAGTGTGCCTCCATTCTTTTCACAAGACCAACTAGTTTTTTTCTTGCATTTTCTGCAACGCACCTTATTGCTCAGTGTGGTATTTTCTTGAGGAATCGATATGAATTATTCCCAAATTGCATGCTTTTTACGGCCTGGAGTTTACATCTTCACAGAATTAATAATTAAATCATGAAGTATTAGAAAGACAGGCTGTGGTATTTATACAATGCATAGGTAATCCGCCAGTAAAGTCCCGCAGGGAAAGTCCCTGTGTCCGCCGTTTTATACACTACACACTGCTGAAAATTATAAGAGGTTAGGATTTATATACTCTTGTGATGTAAAAATAAGTTTTTGCCAAAGTTTGTAAAAATAAGTTTACCTTCCGCGCGGGCTCGCTATCGTATACAGTTGGTGAGTCTACGGTGCAGCGGCGGAAGGGTTAATGAATTTAATACCTAAGTATATTAGTCCCAATAAACTGACTATCGTCAGTTGTACGGTTGTGTACCTACAGTAAAGCTAAACGTCGACTGCGCAATGAAATTTACTAGGGGGAGGAAGACGTATGACTGCGGTCTGCTAATTTATAGCTTGTTTTTTGTACACATGCGGGGTTAATGGCCTTTAATGGGCCTTTTATATTACAATTAATGGGCCTCTGCTATTTTATTGGACGGAGTTGGATCAATAAGGGAAGCTTTTAGGAAAGAAAGCTCGGAATCATACTTCTGTGTAGATACCCGAATGTTTTTTATTTTATAATTTCATTCTTAAGTTTTTCACCGTCTGTTTCACATAATCGGAATACTAGTCTACTACTGGATATGGGGCTTCCCCTGATAAGCATTTTATTGGCTCCTATCATTAAAAGGTAATGCCAAAGTACCCATGTTGGGCAAGCGGGTCGGGCATCACAGTGGATAATGTTAAATCCGCCACGGCAGCCATCTGTTTGGAAGCTGATGAAGTTTTCACTTCAAAAACGGACCGTTTCAATGATAACCATTGTTTCAATGATTTTATTTTGGTCTAAAAAGGACCAAAATAAAATCATTGAAACAATGGTTATCATTGAAACGGTCCGTTTTTGAAGTGAAAACTTCATTAGCGTGGCGTTGTGTACTTTTTTGGCATGGGTTATAAATGGCAAACTTGCGTCAGGGTTACCTGATGCTGATCTAACATGTTAGATCAGCTTCACGTGACCGTGGTGCCGTAACACGCTTTCATTACTGTAATTTTAGATTGGTACTTTTTTGTAAGCTAGCAGCCTACTTAGATGAGCTTTCAAAAGTTCAAAAGTTACAGCTGCCCGTGTAAATAGTTCACTAAATTGAAAGAAGTCGCTAGTTCCGGGAGCAACACAGAACCCACAGCGTCAGTTGAGATGATCGTACATAGTAGTAGAGAAGTGTCACCGCAGGCTAACAGATGGCGCCGTTCAAAGTATCTATTATTGCAAATAACAAAATTGCCACTTGTGGTGCATCGGAAGAGTGTGCGTGTAGTTTTTACTTGTGCCGGCACTCCCGGAGAGTAACCCGTTGTATTTTTTACTATCCGTAGACCTTCGTTTGACCACAATCTCGCCTGATGGAAAGAGACGATGTCGCCAAAGATGTTACATGAAAGACTAGAAGATACCTATTCACTCTTGTCTTGAAGAGATCCAGGTTGTAATTGACTGGAAAAAAGTAGCATGGAGCGAGTTCCAGACCCCAGCGCTACGAATGATGAAGGTGCAGGAACAAGGTAACTGAACCGAACAATATCAGAAGTAGGTCACAGTACCTTAGTTTTAATATTAATTATTCGGCATCGGTCGAGTCTGGACAGGGGACTAGTTGAATTATTGAGTGACGGCGCCCCGGGGAAATCACTAGTACGGAATGTCTTGGATCGAGATAGGTACCTACATTTAGTCTGACCGCACATGAGCCACTAGTCACCGCCACTAAACGCGACTACTAGTGGCTCAGAGCCGTGGCTCGACTTGCGGATAATAATATAATAAGGGCCCTGCCTGAAAACCGGCGCAGTGTTGGGCAAATGCCTGATACTGCAACATGCTGAGGCAGGTATCCATTCTACCCTTTACCACCTTCTATTTAGTGTAAATACCTAGTTATTAAGATTGTTTTAAGTTACCTACTATCTGTATTGTACCTACCAATTTAAGTTTTTCTGGGTCAAATAAATTCTCTCTCTCTCTCTCTCATATAGCGCATGTGATCGGTGGCTGTGTCTAGTAACCACCAATCGCATCCGCTAGTGGTTTAGTGGCAGCTACGTAGTCGCAACTATGTTTGATGACGTGTTTTGGAGGGGACGTGTGCGTGCGCCGGGACGGAGCCGGCTACTGTGAAGTCTGCGCCAGTATTGGTCCACTGCTGGATGTAGGCCTCCCCTGATAAGCACCTTATTGGCTTTTATCCCATGGAGGGTAATGCCCATAATCCCCATGCTGGACATGCGGGTTGGGGATCGCAGTTTGGTGGTATAATTGATCTACCGGGGGCGCCGCTGCCCCCCGGTAGATATCCCTTAGTCTCATACGACACCCCGCGGGAAGAGTTGTGGTGGTGCAAATTTTAAGCCAGCACCACACAACTACAAAACGCGGCCACAATTAGCGAGCTCGGGCGACATTCGCTTCTTGTTGCTCGAGCGCGGCCACTTGAACGTTCGGTTGTCGTTACTATACAAAATGTGAGAAAAAACTCGTCCACAAGTTGTGGTCGAGAAAACTATAAGCCGACTTCAATTATATAGTTTTTTCATGGATCCCATTGTCAGAACTAGACCAAGTTAAAACGGGACCACACGGGAAGAACCAGCTTTCAAATAAAAAAAGAATCATGAAAATCTGACCACCAAGTGAAGGGCTCTGAGGTAACCTAAAAAATACAGTCGATTTGAGAACCTCCTTCTTTTTTGAAGACGGTAAAAAATACTCCTCTGGTCTCCTTATTTACATTTTGTCGGCCTTCGCAATTGGCCATTGCCTTGGCCAAAGAAACAATTGATTATTAATTTAATTTTAAATTGGTCAATTCACAAAGCAACCTAGCCCTTGTGTTATGGGTTTACTAGATGACTGACTGAATACGTACATAATACAATTCTAATTATACTCATATTAATTAATATACATAAAAGTCTTTACTAAATTATAAATAAATATAGTACAAAAGGCCTATCGCTGCGAGCCTTTAAACAAGAGAAAAAGCGAGAAGCTAACCGGTTTTTTTTTCGTCAGGTTATAGCTTTAATTTATCTCTTGTTGTATGCAATATTGATGAGTCAGCCTGTACAACTAGCTAAGAAACGAAAATCGTGCAAAATTTTTTTTTTAATCGACATTTTCTCCATCTTCCCCTAGATTTATATTCTGAGTTTTGTGCCCTGCGTCAGCCTACGACCTACGCCACACCAACCCACTTAATCAGGTAGGTATCATGCCTACAAATCAACCCCTGCTGTAACAAAAAATACCTACAGATACAAGTACCAGTGAATAAAGCAAGTCAGTAATTAATCAGTGGAGTGAGTCCAGAGGGGTTGATCTTTTTGCAAGAGGGTGATTGAAAGGGGTAAAACTCATTAGTCCAATAGACGATCTCTGTAAATAGACGATGGTGGAGTTAATTGTACTTACTGGCACACATTTGTAGTTAGTCCTCTTTCCTTGAAAATGTATATAATGTTTTTAAAAGTCTTAAAGAATAAAAATGTGTTTTTCAAATACACGTTCTGAGCAGAAACTACATCACAGAAATACTGAAAATATATAAACGACTAAAGACCCCGTGAACTTCTTTGTATCACTTAAATGTATATTTTTAAATCCATATCAGCCACACAAAACCAAATCAAATCGGTCAACCTGTTATTTTTACTGACTGTTTTTTTCCCTTTAACAATCAAAGAACTTGATAAATAAAGGGAGATAAGTGGGAAATTTATTAATTTCATTTCGGTTATTTATTCCACCGTAGGCACATTTATACGTAGGTACACTTAATGTCGTTTTTTAAGAGACAAAACACACAAAATATTTTTTGAAGGGAAACACCATACGGGATTGTACGCACGAGAAGGTACTCTTCTATATAAAGTACAAAATAAAAACAGACAGACGGTCATTTCTTCATTAGTCCAATCTATAAAAGGGCCTAAAATAATAATAATAATAATGTCAGTTAAACAATATTAAAAGTACGATTTATGTCAACCAATAAATTATTTATTATTTCCTAAAAAAATAATCGAAATACAGAAAGATTGGACATTACGCTCTATAACCGTTTGTCGGTCAGAACCCGACTTTACAATTATTCTGTGTCACCTTGTTTTTCCCCTGTATAAATAGTATGACCCTGGCAAAGCTTAGTAGGTGTGAAAATACCAGGACCACATGTCTCATCAAATTAGGAACTAATTTGTGGTTTCGGAATCACGAGAAGTTCGTATAGGACGCCTACGCGACGACGCCCACACTACGGTAGGTAGGAAATGTGGGCCGATGATAGCATCTTTTTCCACTAGAAAATTTGCTTTTACAAATAAATATCTTTTGATGTTTTGTGAAATTGTATCACAATGAATAGCGGAGAATGATAAAGATGTAGATAATTTATTTGCAAAATCTAGCGTAAGGTCACGTGTAAGATTTTTTTGGAAGAAAAAGTGGAAAATCGAACAATACAGTTTTCATATAATTATTTACTATAATCTTACAATTATTTACTACGTAAATAGAGGTGTATATACCGACTAACAAATAAATCTTTATTATTACGTAGAACCAAATAAAAATAAATGACATAGAAGGTAATATAGAGCAGATTTTTGTGGGCAAAGGTGATAAGAAACTTCCCACGTAAGTTTATGTGATTCGATTCCTAGAGCTATGAATACGATATAGAGGGTTCCTCTTAACACTTCGACGGGACGAAAACGGGATTATTTCACATTTGCAATTTAGTAGTAATTTAGTAGACAGAAAAGATGGGATATTTTATTTGAACGGATCCACCAATCCCAAAAAGATTACTTAAATTTTTATGCATAGCATTTTTAGGTTGCGTAAGAATCGAACTCTCTAACTAAGGTGTGGTGTGGCTTAAAATTTGCACCACCCCAATTCATCCCATGGGTGTTGTAAGAGGCGACTAAGGGATATCCATCGGGGGCAGGCAGCAGCGCTCCCTGCAGAACAAATCTTCCACCAAACCGCGATCCCCAATCCGCATGCCCAGCATGGTGATTATTGGTACTACCCCACGTGAGTTAAACGCCAATAAGCCCATCCATAAGACATGTTGTAAGAGGCAAACCAAGGGAGCCAACCATATGAATGGCAGCTGCTTCTCTCTGAGATTTTTTCACACATATTAATAATCAAATTAATAATTTGGCGGAGCGGCACGTTCTGTTATGGACGTATCTGTCGATCGCCAATTTAACGATTGGCGATCGACAGATACTACGGATTTATTATAGAGTGCGTTATTATAGAGACAGATACTACGGATTTATTATAGTCCCCTCCTGTTGTATTTTAAAGGCCAAGTAAGGGAACTGAAAGCGTTATAATTAATTTTCCGACAGACATAATTTTTTATAGTTTTTCATGGATTTTTATGGATCCCATCGTCAGAACTAAAACAAATTAAAATGGGACCGGACCACAAGGGAAGCACCAGCTTTCATATAAAAAAGAATCATGAAAATCGGACTACCCAGTCAAATTTTCTGAGGTAACCAACATAAAAAAAAACAAAAAAAGAGTCGAATTGAGAACCTCCTCCTTTTTTTGAAGTCGGTTAAAAATGGTTATTCCCGGTAGTTCTGTGCACAGACTCACTTACGAAAAATTAATTCACCGTCAAGGTACCTTAAAATAAGTATATTCGTCATATTTGGTTTTCCGGAGGTTGCTAGCAAATGATCCCAAAACTAAAATCTTTTACAAAAATCTCATGTTTACACGAACCCTTTTGCTTCTTTCTCAGCATTATCCATCTAAAACTGAGGAACATTTCGTCCTTTAGATATAAAACCCCCCGAAAATAACGAGAGTCGACCACGACATATATCGCGAATTTATTCAATTGGCACGAACTGATCCGCGTAAAGTATTGTTATGTTATGGTTATGACAAATATTCCGACGTTCGGTTTATTCCGTTATAGAATTGTATCTACTTTGAATAGAACTTAGATTGCTTTCAGATTTTAAAGTGGATTGATTGTGTTACGCTAACTTGGTTTCATGGAACGAAAGTTTTTGTATCAGTGAAGCGGCTAAACACCAGTATCTCATAGATCACTTAACTCTTATCTCATTGACTCGCTCCGCTCACACTCTGTAATAAATTTCTAAAAACGTTAGGATTGGACCTAGGACCTCCGTTTTCACGCGAAAACTGGTGAACAGAACCCTGAAGATGTATCTGTGAGCGTATCATTCCCACTTTTTAATATTTAACCGACTTCAAAAAAAGAAACAGGTCCTCAATTCGACTGTATTTTTTTTTATATGTTTGTTACCTCAGTACTTTTGAATGGGTGGTCCGATTTTCATGATTCTTTTTTTATATAAAAGCTGGTTAATTGGGTTCAGTTCTGACAATAGGATCCATGAAAAAACTATGAAAACTGAAGTCGGTTTATAGTTTTTTAAAACAAAATTAATTATTTTACTGACTGTTCTTTTATCACGAATTAAAAAGGAAGACAAAATTAACCGATAAGTTAGAGCTCATATACCTACATGGATTAAGTAAATTGCCAACTACACCACCCGTTGACTATAGGCGACGGCAGTCAACGAAAAAGAAAAACACGTTCTCTGTGGGTTCAATAAACATTAGCTGTGTGGATTAGAATTTGCACCACCCCCCAACTATTTCCGCGGGTGTCGTAAGAGGTGAGTAAGGGATCCTACGGGGGCGGGCAGCAGTACCCCCTGCAGAACGATTATACAAACTGCGATCCCCAACCCGTATGCCCAGCGTGGGGAGGGTAATGCCCATAGCATTACCCTCCATGAGATAAAGGCGAATAAGGTGCTTATCAGAGGGAAGCCTGCGCCCAGCAGTGAACCAATACAAGCTGTTGAGGTTGAGATAACGAGATGGACACTTTTCCCACTCTATCCACTTTGACGGAGAAATTAGAAACACTTTTCAAATTATATTTGTCAAAACGCCGACTGCAGTTAATAAATATGAGTGTTTAAGAGCCTTTAGAGTAGGTCGCAGTTACACTCACAGTTAAAACATTAAACCTTTTGTCAGCAGTAGCTTTGATCAAGAGTAAAAGAATTGCTTAATTTTCTCCGTAAAACCAACATCATTAGAACAAAGTGAGCTATTAATTCGCCGTTAATCAAGTATTATAGACACGCCGATAATTAGGTTTGGATCGGAGTGGCGTCGGTTGCGGGAAAGCTTCTCATTTTGTTTTCTTTTATTTTTACAATATAAAACAAACTTCGTGAAAAGGCCTTAGATAGATAATTTTAAGTTTTTGTGGATATTGGTGTTAATTTAGATGTTGCCGCAACTAAACTAAACTAATTTAATACTACTAAAATGCTACATGCTATCCTATTTTATTTCAATGGCAACATTTTCAGTGCTGTAAAATTAGTTTAGTATTGTCCACACCTGAGTTAACACCGTTGGAGGATGTTTTTTAGGACTCTTAAAAATACAGTCACTTAAATAGCGCTTATTACGGATGTAAACGGGTTAACTACGGCCCTTATTTGTGTTGAAAGAACACGGGCGTTGAAGGGATGAAAAGTTAGTGTTTATGGTTTTGTACATTACTTTTATAAGAAAACTAATCAATAAACACCTGCCAATATAATTTCTGCAATTTGATAACCTCATAGAATTTCATATCTTGTTTCAAAGGAGCACAATCGTTCAGTTAATTACGTCACCCTAAGGGTCAGGTATTGGAGCCTCACCGGCCAATTATAAAGTTTACCCGACGTCGCACCCAGACCTACCCCTCCCTCCCCTCACCCACAAAATCAGAACAGCTGAGGGTATAACGCAAATGCCTATCCGGTTTGAAACTATTTTGCTTTGCGTTAAAAACAAAAGATATCGAGAAAGCCGGGGTTGGCAACCATTTACTTCACAAAAAAATTACCCTAGTGGTGGTAGGGCGCAATTTTTGCTGACTATACCTATATCAGTTATCTAGTACCCATAACAGCGGGCTAGATAATAACTGTGTCAATTGTCCAGTATTATTTGATTATTAGCTGTGTGGTGCTGGCTTAGAATTTTCATCACCCCAATTCTTCTCGTAGGTGTCGTAAGAGGCGACTAACGACTAAGGGATATCTATCGGGGGCGGGCAGCAGCGCCCCCTGCAGAACAATTCTACCACCGAGCTGCGATCCCCAACCCGCATGCCCAGCGTTGGTATTATGGTCGTTACGCATTGAGACAAATGCCAATATCTGTGCAGCTTATCAGAGGGAGGCCGGCGTCCAGCAGTTGAGGGCATTTGATTATTTGATTTGATATTTTAGTTTTTCATGACTGATGTAACAGAAACTTAGGCCCGTATTATGAAAGCTTCCTCAGTCATCGATATATGCTTAAACAACGCTTTTCTATAGCATAAACGTCACTCAAGCATATCTCTATGACTGAGCAAGCTTTCATAATACGGGCCTTATACACTTGGACATCTTACTTTGGCAATTCACGTTATTTAGGTGCCACCCAAACGTATTTAGAAAACTAGAAAATAACCGTAAATGAATAATAAGGTTGGGTTTTCAAAATAATAATAAGCTGTAGTTTATGCAAATAGGTACGTATGTTTAAAAGTTCTCGTAGATTACTATTAGTTTAGAGTTTAGACCATAGATAAAAGTAAAATTTGGTAGATATGGTACGCTCTCCCAGCGTGAATTCAACAAATGGCATGTGTTGTGGTGCAATGCTTTAATGTTTGCAATGCCTAAATAAAAACAAAGATGGAAAGACGGATCTAGACCGAATTGTGATCGAGACAACAATACACACTTGAAACACGAACACCGGCGATGGTGTCGGTCTGACTATGACTGACGTGGGTGGACCTAATTGGACCTAATTTGAGCATTACACTTTTGAGAAACTAGTACCGACGCATGAGTTTTACTTTAATTGATGGGGTAGACTATAATTAAAGGTTGGCATGTATACAAAAGGGACTTATAATTTAAGCAGACGTACCTATTTGTATTTCGAGATGAAAGTAAATTAGTTTTTGGGTTCATACGCAGTATGTTTTAATTAAGGCGTGGTAAAGAAAATACCAAACTTATTTCATTGTATTTTCAAGTTAGAGTACGTATGAAAAACTTTTAATTCAAGGTTATTTATTGTGTTCATGTTAGATTTAGATAAAATAAAATTCATTTATTTTATCCCTAGAAAAACAAAAAAAATGGTGAAAATACAATAATAAAATAATGAAAACTAAATTCAATATATGTACATTGGTATAAAAGGTATTCTCAGCATTTTGCAGTACTTATTAGGCATTTGCCCATTACTGCGCTGGTTTTCAGATAGGGATGGAGTGACGACAATACACCAAAGTTACAACTACCCATAGACAAAATATATTAAAATTTAATTATTACCTCAACAAATAACATCGTAAGTAAAAATACACACAAACTCAGCGATTATTAAAACCAAAAAATTGGCATACTTATGTATTACAACTACACGCAAACACATACGCTCACAGTTATATTTCCAGTCCTGTGCAATACAAAGAAGAACAAAGACGGAAAGACGTATCTAAGACCGAAGTGAGACCGAGACAACAATATTTCACGCGAATCACGACCGCCCGTGCCGCCGGCCGGTCAGACGGTGACTGAGGTGTGAGCACATAATTTAAACAATTTGAGGTTGCCACTTTCGAGAAACCAGTACCTCATCTTCCCTTTTTAATAAATCAATGATAAGTGCATATTTGGAGATTCCTACTCACATTATGAATGAAATTCGTATAGTTTTCGAGCAATCTACATCCTTTTCCGATCAGAAAATACCATTCACAAACCAATTAAATAGACATTTTGTATCTAAAGACCCATAGAAAAGGCTCAATATAATAATGTTTTTACATTTGTTTTGTGCCTACGAAGATATACCAACATAGTGCAGTTAATTAAGGCACAGCAAAGCCAACGGGCCCGAGGCGAAATGGGAAATAGGTAATTATGAAGTTGCGTACTCGCTTGCAGCTTGCCAGCAATGGCACGGTGTTCAGGGCTTAAGCATAAAGAGATTTGGGGGACTGTATCGCTCACGTCCGTAGGTGTTGACCCTCAGTTACCCTACACGTGTCCTCTGGGTGGTGCTAAGAGTGGTACCCTCTGGTGGTAGGCTTCGGCCGTGGCTTGTCCACCACCCTCCGGACTAGGCCACTCCGTGAAGCAACTCTGTTGTGTTTTGGAATGTGGTTCAGAGTAGCCATCTTCTAGACCTTCGTGATACATTGTCGGCGGCATCTTCACTTTCTATCAGGTGAGATTGCGGTCAAACGAAAGTCTATTGCCAATAAAAAAAAAAAAAAAAGATTGAAGACTCATTAATCTCAAATACTAATAAGGTCTAGGGGGAAAACTGGAATTGTAAAGTTTGTTATTCCAGTTCAGAGGTATAAAAGAATTGCTTACAATAGATACCACAAACTGTACGATGGAAAAAATCCTGTTTTAAACGTATCACATCACACTAATATTATAAAGGCGAAAGTTTGTATGGATGTATGGATGGATGTTTGTTACTTCTTCACGCCAAAACTACTGGACGGATCTAGCTGAAACTTTGCATACAGGTAATTCTAATCCTGAAATAAAACATAGGCTACTTTTTATCCCATAAATCTGTTCCCGTGAGATTAAAATCCTCTTTTTATGTTTCCATAGGAACAACGCGTGCGAAGCCGCGGGGCTTAGCTTAGCGGGGCGGGAAAATAGGTGGCGTATTGTAGAATTTAACCATTGAAAAATTGATATATTAAATCTCAATCGCAAAATTTCAAAACGCTACGCTAGAGCGGACGTGACATCACTGTTCACATTTCTTCTTTTTTTATTCTGTTTGCTGGACCATGATTTGACACTATTCTGCCCACTTCACATTTCGTATTGTCGGTTATTTTCAGCTTTTTCGGAAAAGCTCTTTCCTGAGATGATCACAACCGAGGTCGTCACAAAAGGTTTTAATCGAGTGTGAGCGTCGACGTCAAATAAACAATGCGCCAATATGGCAGCGTGTTTATCACCCGAAAATGATTGTAGTTTTGATTTGGTTTTTTTTACCTTGTGTAATGCGAAATTCAGTGAGCGTCTTATCATTTCTCGTTTAAATAATGACCTAAAGAATCGATTAAGACAATAAAAAAAATCGATGCATATACCCTATTCTTTTTGAATAAACGACTGATTTCAGAAATATTTTTGTTTATTTGTAATGGATATTTCGGTGGTTTGCAACGCGACAGATTTTCGAATTAAGGTGTGCATAAAAAATAGCTTGAAAATGACTCGATTTGGTGGTCAAAATAATGGCAAATTAGTTTCGCTCTCATTTAAAGATCATAATATTTTTGAAAAAACTAAAACACTACAAACATAGCTATTTTTCATCCGATTATAATATTTTTATTTCATATATTTAATTTATTTTCAAAATGACAAAAGCTTTAACATCCGCTATAAGCTTTTCCCGTGGACTTATATGAAAATCTAGCACAGTGGAGTTACACAAAAATAAAATGAGGGTCTAGTTCATTCGCTCCGGTTAATACTTTGGCTGTAGAGCATATTTTACCGAGTAATTAGTAGGTTGGCTCACACCCTGTAGTCGAAAAGTTTTCGGGGTATCTTTTCTAACTGATTTTCTACCGTATGTCGGTAGACAGATGGGTTTTGAAGAAAACTGCTCTGGCTTACTTATAGGAAAAAGTTTCAACCGTAACCTCAACAGCATTGATCCACTGCTGGACGCAGGCCTCCTTCTGATAAGCGCGTTATTGCCGTTTATCTCATGGGGGGTAGTGCCAATAATCTCCACGCTGGGCATGCGGGTTGGGGATCGCTGTTCGGTGGTAGAATGGTTCTCAGGCGCTGCTGCCAGCCTTTTAGTGGATATCCCGTAGTCGCTTCTTACGCTACCCACGGAAAAAGTTGGGGGAAAAGTTAGCCAACATAAAATAATTTGAACAGGATTGTACTAGCGCTGGATTATCATCCCTAACTAATCCAGCGCTAGTAAAAAGGTTGCCTGGAAGAAACATTTCGAGAGAAGGAACGCCTGCAGGAGGTTGCGGGTTCGAATCCCAAATCGGGACAAATTTTTGCACGATCTAAAAATATTTGTATCGGTTGTTCTCGATGTTTTCTGTGTATAGTTAAAAATATTTATTTATTTATTATTAGTCATCATTTTCATTAGTTTTCTTATTTGATAATAATTCCTAGTTTGTCTGAGTGCTTATTTAGTGAGCTTAAGGTAATAAAGATGTTGAATTCTGACTTCTCTAACATAAATGCAACAAATATAGTCTGATTAAGGTATTGTTCTTTCGGGAAAAAAGGTTTCTATGTTTCATTAAGCTGCTATAATGTACCTTTGTATCAAAACAAATGAAACCTATCAAACACAGACAGTGTAAGCATTCCGAATCTCACATATTAAAGGCAAAGGCACACTAGCACTTCTCGAATAAAAAAAAACTGTTTTCATTTCTTCTAACCATAGCTACATTACTCACTAGGTAGGTACAGAGTACTGGATCAGGTCTCTCAAAGTCTTCCAGTAATCGCGATAGTTTACATCAATCTATTCGTGAAGTAGGTATTACTGAAATTTGTATTTACTGTATATTACTATGTTAACAAAAGTTAAAAAATTATAATAAATATTCAACAATAACTTGGTTGACAAAAAATTCAATAACATGGTAGGGTAAAAAATAAGCTAAATTTTGAACCAATTACAACTTGATTGCGATATTCACTAATTTGGATTTTCAGTAGTGAGACATGTATCACTGATAAGGCGACGATCTAAAATCCCTATGATAGTTTCAAATACAAATAAATCGCAAAGTTTTATTTTACACATCTGTACACTATATATTCTCACCTCAACCTCAACAGCCTATTTTGGTCCACTGCTGGTCGCAGGTCTTATTGGCGCCTTATTGGCTTTTGTCTCATGGGTGCCCATAATACCCACGTTAGGCATGCGGGTAGGGGATCGCATTTTGGTGTTAGAATGGTCCTGCAGGAGGCACTGTCGTACTCCCCCGGTGGACCCGTTAGTCGCCTCTTACGACACCCGCGGGAAGAGCTGGGGTGGTGCGAATTCTAAGTCGGACCACACAGCTCTATTTAGCATTAATATATACATAGATTCAAGTGTGCGTGTACCTTAAGCCACCAGAGGGCTGATTCTGAAGCAATTACGTCTGTGCGCGATGTAAAGCTGCCTCGAGGCGTAAACGGAAATAGCTAATTACTAACTTACTCGAGCTATTGCTATTTATTTTAAATGATAGCAGGGAGCGAAGTAATGTGGAATATTAGGCAAATACTAACACAGTATGAATATTATTGGTACGTACTATTTGCTTAACTTTAAGCAAGGGTTAAAGTCAAATTAAAAAAGAAAAATCTTTATTTGTGTGACGTACATGAATAATATTAAATTTTATATCAAATTTATACAAAATCATCACGGGCTCAGCTATGGCACAAGTGCTTAGCAGCGTTCGCTGGTTGGTGCTACTTGGTACGAATCACCAATCACACATCACACGAAAAGCCTACAATACAATACTAAAAATGTAAAGTCATTTATAACGGGATGGTATACCTTTTTGCATTTGACCTGATTGCACAGGGTCTGTTTTGGTCGGATCTAAAGAATGAGAAAGGGAAAGAGGTGGGGAAAAAGAAAGAGATTGAAAATTACGGCATCCCATACTGTGAGAATCGAATCGGATTGATACTGAGCAGGAAAGCATTTCAAAAAGCAGCAAATAATAAAGTAAGTAAGTACCTAAATGTAAATAGTTTATGTAAATAATAGTTATTTATGAGAAATAAATATGAATTACGATACGGTTGTAGAAGTTACACGTTCAAAATCATAAATGAGACACTTTCTGTCATTCATATTATCCTGGATAGCAAATATATTTATATACGAAAACTTTAAGTAATTTTGCTCTATTTTTCTCAATCATGGAACTGTTACTTCTACAAAAAGTACTACATTAGTGCCTATCTTAGTATTTTCATCTGATTCGGAAAACACCCAAGTCTATCAGATTGTCAGTTCCCGCAAGTGTCTTTGAAGGCTTTGCTGTGTAAATGTCACTCTATATGGTAATCAGTGAAGTGAACGAACTGTAGACAGTTGAGGCTCGAGGGATGTTTTATACACGTTAATGATACTCCCTTGAGCATGCCATTTTTCTTGATGGACGTATTGAGGAATATTTTAAGAGGTTATTGGTATTCGGATGCGTGCCACCGTAAAAAAGCGTAGATTTATTTATATACAAGTTTCTCGCAGCTTTTTATGCATTTTTTCTATGGAATGAAAAAGTTTAGAGGTGATTTCCATCATTGAATTTATTTAATGGATAAAAATAACAAGTACATATAATGCAAAATTTCAGCCCGATCTGTTCAGTAGTTTTGGCGTGAAAATATAACAAACATTCATCTAGCCAAACTTTCGCGTTTATATATACTTACTAAACACGAGTAAAAAAAGTTTTCTTGTCTCTTTAGGTATATCTGCAACACTTTTACTAAACTATCGCTGACTAATCCTACCTATACATGTTTGATTCAGCTGTCGGTGAAACAAACTTATATGACAGCACGAAACCCGCCTACAGCAGAAGTCAAAAATAGAAAGAATATCAATATAAATCAATATTTTTCGAGGGTTCTAAAGACAAGAAAACTAAAAACATCGTGTTTGTGGTTTTCTTGGACTGTGGCCACAAAATTCCTATTATTACGATTTCTGTGGCTGTGGCTCAAGATATGCCGCGTGGACCTTAGAACGATGGTGGGTATCATCACAGGCTACTGCGAAGTGAATTATCATCTTTTCAAGACTGGAGCCACAGACAGAAGCTATATGTCGTGGCTGCTTCTAAGAAGAAGAGACTGTGGAACACGTATTCAAAAGTCCTGCTCCGGTACTCATACTACGTACGTAGGTACCTACATACTAAGTACTTCATGTATGAGCTGGGCTGTTTAGGGCCTGTCTAGGTAGGGGGATAAAGCACAATACAGTCCCATGCGAGCAGATCTCACTTCCCCCACTTAGAATTGGCATAAAAAATTATGTCACTTTTTTTTATTTCGATGGTTATGGCAAAAAATTTAATCCAGAATTCTGATTTAGCAAGCCGAAGGACAATGAAATTATACATAGTAATTACGAAAGATACGAATTCAAGGAAACAATAATATTATTATCTGCCCTGGTGAACCGAAATAACAAATTCATCTGACTAAAACCAGCTAAACCATTTCCACATCCCGAATTTAATATAAAAGATGCCACCATAACAATACTCATTCTACTTTAATAATGACGATACAATGCCTCTGAAGCTGTTCCAACTCGCAACGACCGAACACTATGACCGCTTGCAACCAGACTTATTGCAGCTAGAAGAACTCCAGAACTTTGAAAATAACCTTTAAAGTTCAGATGATAAGGTTTAATAAAATGAAAATATAAGTTTGTCAGTGTAATCCAAATGAAACGTTGACATTGAGCTCCCAGCGGCCGTCGTCGGGAAGAAAATTGTAAGATCAAATTAGGTCCCGGTTTTAAGTCTTCACAATAATAAGAATGGCTCGAAAATGAAATGTAGAGGGTTTTATTCTTATTTCGAGAAGTTTCCTTCGCGAGTGGAATTAAATTTGTGTTTATTTGGATGTAGATGTTTGTTTTATGTCGAATTTTTAGACGTAATTTGTTTTTATAGATAGAGTTGGTGTTGACAATGTTTCAGGCAATGAGATTGTATTAACTATACTAACTACATTAGTCTCGGTCAAATATCACACCACACCCCTAAAGAAAGATTATAAAGCTGCTTATCAAATACAGTTTCCAAATAAATTGTTAATTGCTTTTCTTGAGTTTTTTTACGATGTATGCTAATGCTAAATTGATAAAGGTTAAGTATAAACTCTAACTGAAAAGCAACGAAAATCTTTTGAACTTTTCCCTAATGTAGAAAAGAACAAAAAGCAACACTACTTTAAAGAGGCAGCTAACTGATAGATTGAGTTCCGACTTGCAAAAGAAGCCTGAAAGAAATCCATTAGGATTCCCAAAGGAACCAGCGACGTCTTCCGTTTCGGAAATTACATTAAAACGCAATACTTCCACCCAATAACTAAAATAAGAAAATAAGACTGAAATGCAAAGGGAATTGCGATTTTTCTTAGTGAAACTGCGCGCTTTTTAACCTACATTCCAGTTTTCTGGAGCGCTCTGTCCATTTAGTTTCTTAAAATTTTACGGTTTCTAATTGCGCAATGAAAAAAATAAAGAATTTTTAATTTGTTTGAAGTTTTCGGAGAAAATATGCACAATATGATACTAGATAAAGATCACATCTGAAAAACATTGTATCCAATCAAGATAAGTACTTGCTATGATAGATACTCGTATATATACCTCTATACTCAGTAGATGGCACTCGGGAATAAGCCGTAATCGCTAAGTAGGGTAATGTGCATTCGCGCGTAAAATAAGAAAAAAAACAAAACGAATCCTCTCTGTGGGGCATTAAAGTCTGAAAGAATAGAGGTGGCAAGTTAAGCCATGAAACCGTTCTTGACTGAATAAAACCCGATTGTTTTCCATTATATGATCATGATAATAAATAAATAATAATAAACGTCCAGCCCGCGGCAGTCGCAGCGTAAGAATTGACCCCTGTCGTCGAGAAACTCGTCCATGTCGTAAGAGTCGCAGGTATTGGTACCTCGTAGTACAAGTGTCTCAGTGTCATGTGATGAATATGTCCAAATCGAAGAGTCACCAATATCTACGCCTGATAATGTGGCGATTATGGCAAAAATACTGAACGGATCGGGCTAAAATATTTCATAGATACAGACATGTAGGTAATTCTAATCCTGGAATCAGACATATGCAATCCGAAATCCTTTCAATCCATAAATCAGTTTCCATGGGATAGAAAACGTTTCCATAAAAACAATCTAACAAGGTCGGCGAGTGTGTGGAATGGTGGGTTCGCCGACCATTTATGGGAGGAAGAGGGGACTCCAGTCAGGCCGCGGTAAGTTTATGTTCCCGTTCGGCCAAAATGGCGTAAGAAGGTCACTGGATCTTGTCCCCCCCCCCCCCCCAGCCTAGTCTATTCATAATAATTTCCTCGCCGAATAAAAAAAAAGCTCAACATACCGCGTTACCACATCAACAGTTTCCTTCATCAAGTGTTCAACAGGAAGCCTCCATACGATGGAAGCCGGTGAAAAGGCATATCCGATATTGGTCCTTTGGAGATTATTGATTTTGCTCTCTTTGTTCTTAGGAATGGCCTCGATGAGTTTTTCCAGCCCAGTCGTAATTATATTTACTTTGACTTGGATAGGATGAAACGGATATTGGGAACCGAACCCCTTTGAATGTTCGAAAGATCGACTGGTCCATGGTACTTACTTATGTAGGCTTTTTTTTTAAAATGTTGAAAAATACTACAGTTTTTCTTCCTGCTCCGGGAAAAATAGTTTCAAGGGTTGTGTAAGCATGATGTCTCTAAAAACTGTCCATCAGCGTGGAAATATTGTTGTAATCGTCTCTTCTAAGGATACGACAAGTAGGGACTAGTGCTTAGTACCACTACACCCTACACTACCCGTTGGTAAAATTGTTCTATGGTTAATTACCTACCCAAATAGTTTTTGATATTACTTATGGAGTCTGTTCAAAAAGAGAAAAGTCGTGGCGTTTCGGTGAACTAACACTGATTCGTACTGCAATGACAGAGCAGTGTTGTCAACGCAACAAAAGTTGTCAATTGGCACACGTGCGCCCTCAATTCCCACGACTATTCTCTTTTTGAACAGACTCTGGTAATCTAGCAGATACCAGGTAGCGCGCGCAAATAATGGTATTTAACTTTGTATAATCTACATACAAAGCTGTATTCATCTTTAACCGGGAAATAATCGACTAAGTACCAGGGTAGCAGAACCGCTGAAGAGACTACAATGTTCAAAACAAGGTAAATAATTCGTCGGTAATCGCCGGCTCCGCAGACGGTAAGCAATTTACTAAGGATTAAACCCTGATTCTCTTGCAGTATTCACCCTAAAGCGAACGGTGCAGCAACGATTTATTGGATACTGGAATCGGTAAGGGTATCATATGAAATTATTAATAATTTACGATAGAGAAGGCTTGTATTTTGGATTTTGATACACTGGTACATATCAATATGTGGTACGAATATAAATCTGTTAAAATTTGCAGTTATAGATAGTCATAGATATATAACTCTTTTTAACACGGAAACACTAAATACAATAGAGGGAAATGCTATGTATTACTGAAATAAATAAAGGACAGTGAAAGTTTTTACACTAAAGGTGTTACGTTTGATTGATTACAAAAACAAGAAACAAAAATAGATCAAGACAAAAAAAAACAACTTTATAACCTAAGTTACCCAACGAAATTTCTTCCAGAATCTCCATCGATTTAAAATCACAGCTGCCTTTGGAACCTCCATAGTTTTTTACTTTCTTCTACGATTTTTCTCATATCTCGTATCGTAACCTCTTCGTGCCTTCGTGATACGTTCCAGATTTTTCCTTTGTAATATAAAAATGAATAATTATATTATAATGTAATGCATGTCTAATCCAGTTCAGTTGAAATGTTCGCGAGACAGATTTATTTGCCCCGAGAACTTGCTAGTCGGTCTGTAATCGAATAATGGCCATTGAGGGATGCCGAACTGTCGCTCCATAAGACTTGTTTGAAGTGGAAAATTAAATTGTATGTTGTACACTTTGCCCCAGGATCACAACCAATATTCAAATCCTGTGAAGAACGAAATCAGTCACATAAATTTAATTCCATATAAAGTCAAATATGAATATTCTAAGAGCGTGTTAGACTATCTGCTCTAATTTCATAAACTATAAAAAAAATGTTTCAAATACTTATTACTATGTGATTTTTAGGGTGCAGATGTAAAAATAAGAAGACGAATTTTTATATACTAGGAGCTCCAAAGAGCATGAAATGGAATAACTGAATATCAAAATTAGTCTTATGACCTGTGTCTGCCTGTTAGTGTTTTGCGAATTAAAAACAGCTTAAATCTTTTGTTTCAAAAGCCTTAAAAATTTGGATCAATACCAAGTCCTAGGTATAATACAATCCAGTTTTTTAAACTTACGCGATCAGAACACATTATTTTAAATATTCAAAATAGGTAAATATACGCGATAAATACCCGTGAATATCATTATAAAGGCGAATATTTGGATGGATGTATGGATGGATGTTTGTTACCTCTTCACGCCAAAACTACTGAACGGATCTGGCTGAAATTTTGCATACATGTAATTCTAATACTGGAATAGAACATAGGCTACTTTTCATCCCATAAATCTGTTCCCGTGGGATGAAAATCACCTTTTAATGTTTTCATAGGAACAACGCGTGCGAAGCCGCGGGGCGCAGCTAGTTTATAATAATACAATCCAAATTGCTGCTAAATGCTAACTGTAATGTCAAAAAAATTACCACACGCCTCGGCTTTGTCACTTGTTCGTTTATCACCTGCGTTTACGTGTGTGGCTTAGCCACTTGGTCAAATTCTGGCACACCTTGTATGTAAAGCATACGCTCAAACAGTCAAACTACGAGTTGCTCTTGATTAAGTTTCTTGGGGATATAGAGGAAAGGATTCCAGTGGCTGGCTCTGCAAATTACAGCGATTGTTTGCTAGGGAACATGCTGTGCTCTGCAATTAAATCGCAATCTCCAGGGAATAAGGCAATCCGCGAGTTCCACGGTTCATCTAACCTATGTAGTCAAAAGTAGTAATTCCTTCTTCAATAACTTACATACTAACAACACACTGATAATATAAATGAGAAAAGCGGATGTTTAGACTCCTGAAAGTATATTATTCATAAGTACGGATATTTATCGCGTTAATTTACCTTTTATTCCGGAGTTTCAACAGGTTTCCGCCCAGACGTCGTCACGGCATGACTATTTAAATAAATTTATAATGCTGGACCATTAGCACAGCATTATCTAGACCCAAGCTAAGCAGAGCTTGTGATATACTTAACTACTTAGTACTGGAACTATCGCCTCTCTACCATAAGGTCTAGTGTTAGTGTCTAGTGCAGTGTTTTCGGGTGCCACAGTGTGTGGGTCGACGAAACGTAAGCTTAAGTACATTTCGCGTTTTATAGGTATTTTTTATATACCAATGATAAAATTTGAAACTTAAATGTAAAAAATAATATCAATTTGAAAATAAACTACATATTTAAAACACACAGACTAGTGAGTTACATACAATATACTTGCATAGAAAGTAAAATTAGGTAGGAAGGAACATAGTTGACAAATTATTAGACAATGAGATCAAGTAGGTACTAATCTTAACTTTAACTACTTATACCTAGTAGCTGGCAGTGTTACACTCCCGTGCCTCGGAAAGCACGTAAAGCTGTTGGTCCTGCGTCTAACCTCTTCCCGGTCGTATCGGTCTGCCGTCCCATCGAATTATGAGAGCGAGGGAATAGAGAGTGCATTTGTGTTTGCTCGCACACTTGTGCACTATAATATGTCCTGCGCACCTAGCTAGTCCGAAATTCGGATAGGAGGGCATTATTATAATTACCTATAGGTATTATAATTTTTAATATTGGGATTATGTAGTTCTAGGAAATATAATTTTATAAAGACAATTATTTAATTTTGGGAGTTTATTAGTTAGGTCGAGGTCATGCTTCTTTGATAGGGCGTTATAGTGCCTAAAGAGCAGCGAACAGTGTTTACCAATAATGACCTTCGTGATACACCGTCGGCCGCATCTTCGCTTTCCATCAGGTGAGATTGCGGTCAAACAAAGGTCTACTTTACGGTAAAAAAAAACGTTGGTCCTTCAGTGTTGGGTAGTAAAAGATTAAATGAGGTGTTTCTAGGCAGTCGAGTAGGAGCATGAAGTGGTAACTTTTCAATGAGCGCAGAGAAGTCTATATTTCCGTTAAACAGTTTGTGAACATTTCGATGTATGTCCTACGGCGTGATAGCTCATACATACCGTAGTGGTGAAGGTAGTGTTTTAGCTAGACAACGTTTTAGCCTTATTATCACACTTCACGCTAATCACATATAATATTATAAATGCGAAGGTTTGTATGGAATTTATGGATGGATGGATGTTTGTTACCTCTTCACGGCAAAATTGCTGAACAGATCGGGCTAAAAATGGATATAGGTAGTTCTGATCCTGGAATCAAACATAGGCTACTTTTTATCCCATAAATCAGCCCCCGTGGAATATAAATCACCTATAAACGTTTCCATAGAAATAACGCGTGCGAAGCCGCGGGGCGCAGCTAGTCGCCGTATAAAAAGAAAACATCTCTGCACGCTTTCAATCCTTTTTGTGTAAATGTCGTAGTGGGGGTTCCAAACTTTAGTACAGTTTTCCAGAATAGGTCATACAAAGTCTATTCAAATCATCTTGTAATGCAACTGCATCGTATAACGAGTATATTGGTTTGACTATATTCATGTCGTCCGCATACAACAAGATTTGACTGTTCTGAAAGCAATAACTGAAATCATTTATGAAAACCTAGGTCTGAGCCTTGAGGGACTTCAAATTAAGCTGTATAAAGGAGGGATAGGGGGAATAGTTGGAGGTTTCGCACGTCTAAGAATATACAGGAATTTGATTGAGAAAAATATTTTATTGGCACTCAAAAACAAGTTTAACAGGACAGTTTCGTAGCACATACGACAGTACTTATCTTAACAGTTATAAAACCACCATTTTCTCGTTTCATTATTTTGTTACAGGTGACAATATGGCGACTTTATCCGAAGTAGAATTAATATATACTGGGTTACTGGTATTTTACTGACATTTCGTAAATTGCAAGCTAGGCCCAGCATCACGAAAACGTTCGTGAAGACTCCAAGTCTACCAGTAACTGTATAATAACTAAAGGTAAAATAGACCCTACTTAGCACTTGCATAACTAGAAGCAGACTTGGTTCCCGAGGCCGCTGAATAAGTGACCCTGTTTGGTCCTTTCTTCACGGTGGAAGTGTGAACAGCGGGGTGATCGCCACTCGCTGTGGCATCCGCTCTCTGGCCTTCCTCGTTTAGGTGGGAAGGATTTGCGTTTTGTTGGCCTTCGGGCTTGTTATTGGGGTTTGAGGGATCGCGGTCAACATATGCGCCACTTGCCCATCCTCCTCTCACGGCGTCGGTTTCGGTGAAAGCCACGAAGGCCAGTATTAAGCAAATGAAGATCTGAAATGAGAACAAAATCAACTTGTACAGCGTGCCTAGTGCGTAGTGCCATACTATTTAGTACATGGTACAAGTTTGCAGTAACTTATGGAAATTTGATAGTTATGTTAACCTCTCGCTTGAAACGTTGTCCCATTTCCATAGAAAATAAAGTAACGCAAACTTTGTCGTTAACAGTATGGCAGTACAGTATGCTGAGTGCCATACTGTTTACTATAAAGTAAAAATGTCACAGCGCGAAAAGCGAGCGCTGTCATATTTTCAAGTCGATTAACGCAAACTTTGTGGTAAACAGTATGTCAGTCGATAACAGTTCACACTCAGTATAGTACATGACTCAGCATACGGTGAGTATAGTACATGACTCAGCATACACTGAGTATAGTACATGACTCAGCATACGCTGACTATAGTACATGACTTATACTTTCACATTTTCATAAAATAAAATAGGGCATAGTTTCCTTAATTTTAATTTGTTCACCGTATATCTAAACACATATATGACATAAGGACATTTGTCCTCTTTCTATACAGAAAGAGGACAAGTTATTTTTCTGACATACGGACATTTGTCCTCTTTCTAAACAGAAAGAGGTATTGTGTAAAAATAGACCACAAAAAACACAATAATATATAATTCCAAAAGGGCAAGCTATCTCATTTCGCTTGATAACAAAACGGTACAAGTCTTTAGTTAAAACATTACCTCACCTCAGCTGCCTGTAATGGTCCACTGCTGGACGCAGGCCTCCCCCTGTTATGCGCCTTATTAATATCCCTTAGTCGCCTCTTACGACACCCTCTATCATTTTTTTTGAACTTACCACGGAAGGATTCATGTTGCACGTAGTAGTTCTTCACAGAAAGTCGATGCTGTTCTGCCATCCATTTACCTTATATACCATTCCCGTTGCTTTACTACACTGATAGCAATTTACTACCTTGACTCTATTAAGAATTTAGGATACATAACAAGTACATAAAACTAATTATACTTGTAATTAATTGAGACCTTGATAACAAATAGAGTGATAACGTGAAATTATGACTGGTTTTCCTTAATTGGAACATTTTCAGCTGAAAATGCGACCATGGCCTCATAAACCTTGTTAATCTTTATACGATACTTAGCTAAATTCCGATTATTTTTCGATTTCCTTTGAGTCCGATATAATCTCGATAATTACCAACTACGCAAAAAAGAGGGTTGTATTGACAGGGTCTGTTTCTTAAAGTAAATAAGTTCTGCTTACGTTTCAAATAAGCTATTTGTGACTCATCTGTTGGATAAACATCATTGTTACGTTTCAGAATTACCAAATAGTGCTAATTGTCGCATAAAGTCGTCCATAAAAACGTTTCTTATCAGGAACTTTAAAACTGCAAAATTAATTTATGTAAAGTTATTCAGTACATTGACCGGATATTGTTAAACAGACCCAAAAGAGAGTTTTAATTAATTAAATACAATGTGATTCTAACCTACCTGCAAATGATCATACGACAAGATTCGTACTTGAGCGCCAAAGTCTTGTTTTGATAGTTTTGAAATATTTCAAAACGTTTTTAAAACAAAATTTCACTGTTCCTTAACATCAAGATAGATAGATAGATAGATAGAAGATTTTATTCAGCACACAAGGGCAGTACAGAACAGAAAATAGGTAGGTATAAAAAACAGAAAGAAAATAACTAGAACTAGACTTAGGTTAGATGACAATAAAAGTAATCTTAGAATAAAATATAAACTTATACCTAATCTACCCACTCTTGCTAATTTGTAGTGTCAGTGCTGCCGAGGTGAGCCAAAACGGATCAGTCTCAGCTTTATGCTGTTTGCACCAGGGTGCAAAATAGCGCTGGTTTTCAGACTGACCCGGTTTTGGTGACACCAGGAACCGAGACGAGCCATATAAATTTACTTATAAAATAATAACTATAATAGTAATAATAATAATAGGTACATATTAAACAATCTAAGGTACATGGTGCATACATTGCATGCGGAATACAATTACTACACTACACTATACAAAATGATCATGTCAATGTCCAAAACGTAGTGCCAAAGTGGTTAGTAGCAAGTACATTGCAACAAGATTATTATAACAACTGATCTCTATTTACCGCAAAACATTTTAATTCTACTCAGATAAAGCGCCGAGGTAAAGCAAAACACCGATCAATAGCAAACGGAAAGACCGGTCCATCACGTAAGCACTAGTCATTAATAGTGTAGGATTATTTTCATTAAATGCATAGTTTTCCGAGTCGGGGCCGACGTGTGCTGAATGCCAAGTCCGAAGTCCCTGCGGCAGTAACTATAAAGTATTAATACCAACCGGGTAGTGTGTGGTGGATTTCTAGCGATTCTGAATGTGAAATAAAGACGACGCTATTTTTAAAGGCAGAGTTAGAGGCTGAAATGGGTTGTTCTAAGTTTCGAAAAATTAAGAATTCTTTATTTTTCATCTTTGTGCCAAGTATAGGGTTAACCGGTTTTTTTATTATACTTATCCCACCTGGCTAAAATCTTGATAGCCAAAACGACAGACAAATTACATACACGATTTTCACCGAAAGAAACTTTTCCAAAAACTATATAAAAATTATATATAATCGTATCACTTGATCTAATCGAGACACTTGCTGCATCATGCTACTCTCTAATAAATGAATCAAAAGCCTAACCAAAATAATAATCTTTTTTACTTTACCACAAAACTCTTACAAACAACATTCTTTAAACCAAATAAACATCTCAACCCCTGAAATACAGGCGGTAGTTTCTACAAGATCTTTCGGAATTAGTCGGCCGACCGCCGGCCGGTGACACAACATTCTTTTGTGACATGGGTCAGGCTCGTTAAATTTATCCTGTAACAACCACAGGTAATGTAAAGCTGTGTTCACAATTAATATTCTCGAATTCGATGTAAAATTCCTGCCTTTGGAATCGAGACCCTGTGTGTAGTACACCGACTCTTCGGGTTTAGCAAAAATATATCTGAGTGCCTTCAGCTTGCCGCATCCATCATCTGCCTGCATTATTTCGCAGGGCGTCATGGTCTGCTGAATATGCCTCCCCTCCTACGTTGAAATAAAAACAAAAGTACGCGATAAATACCCGATAAATAATCATTAAATAAACTAATCGTAAAAGTTTAAAAAGTTTTATCGCAGTGAAGTTGCTCCTCCAGAGAAAAACAAACAACAAAGTGAGTAGGTCTAAAAGGCATGGTAACAATAATGCTCTCTGCTATAAAGCAACATTGTCGTGTTCTAATTTGAGCACTAGTGAAAATAAAGTCGCTGCTTAAGACCTATGCCTTGGGTCACGGTAAGCAGGATCATCATTATCAGACCAAGAAGTCCGACAAAGAAGATTTCCTGAACAAGGCATCCTTTAATGAGCTCCATAGTAGAAGTACGTAGAGGGCGTCACCTCACCTCAACTGTTGAGGTGAGGTGACGTCCTCTACTTACAGCGTTTATTGGTCCTATGGCTGGACGCAGGCCTTCCCCTAATAAGCGCTTTATTGGCTTTTATCTCATGGGGTGGTAATGCCGATAATCACCACGCTGGGTTTTGCTCAGTTTGGTGTTCGGATTGTTCGGCAGGAGGCGCTGCTACCCGTCTTCGGTGGATATCCCTTAATCGTCTCTTACGACACCTGTTGGAAGAGCTGGGGTGGTGAAAATTCTAAGCCAGCACCACATTGCAGAGTAGAGGTCTTTCGTAGAGGACATTTAGAAATATCTTTTTTGAGAAATAAATTTTCACTTATCTGAGAAAACATCTTAAAATTAAGTATATTAAATAAAACTTCTTTTTTTAAGGTTTAAGGAATATTTATAGTCTCAAAAGAAAAAGGTACATAATGTTTTTTGCCATAAATACAGACAATGTGAACGATTCCTTAGCAGAGATCTAAAGGTGGATAAATAAGGAAGCTAGGTTGTAAGGGAACCGTCTTGAGATACGAGAGGATTTGTGAATTCATATTGTCACGACGCTATTTGGGCATTCTATTACAAAAGGACATTGAGGCTCTAAATAATGAAATCTTTTACAACACAAAATGTTTCTGGAGTTTGAAATTGCTCAAGCACTTCGAGCTCGATTGGAAATCAGCGAATGGTAGTGACTTCTGTCGAAGTAAAGTGGAGTTAAGGATCTAGTTAATTAACGGCTCTGACGAGAATGATCCCAAAAATCGAGCTCTGATCCCGAACTGAATACTGGCTACGAAAGTGAAGTAGTAATTTTAAGTTATTCTGTGGTACACAGAATTTTTTTAAAGATTTGTTCTCGAACTTCATGTGGCCATGCGCGCTTTATGTCAAAATTTGGTTTTCTGGTTGACTGTACTTTGGCAAATCGCTACGACGGGAATGATTCGCATAAAAATTTGTATGGAACAAAATTCGCTTCCAGATCATATGCTACGTAATGGGAACTCATCAATTTAAACTCTAATTAGCAGTATTATCACGTTCTCTGTGGCGCGGTGGGAGAAGGTCCGCCTGCGACGCAGGAGGTTGCGGGTTCAATTCCCACCTCGGAACAAATGTGTGTACGATCTGCAGGTATTTGTTCAGGGCGTTCTGGATGTTTTCTATGTATAATAAAAAATATCTATCTATCTAGTGTATTGTATTACCTATGTATATCAGTTATCTAGTACCCATTACACAAGCTCTGCTTAGCTTGGGGCTACATAATGCTTTGTGAATTGGCCAACATTATTTATTATATCCACCAACATCTTCACCTGGAACCCGACTTCACCCACTGCTGGGCCTTTAAACTTTTGCCAACTCTATGCTAAATTTCAATATGATCCATTCAGATTTAGGTCTCAAAACGCAACAGACAGAGAATCAAAGTTACTTACACAAATCCAGTTAGAAAATGAGGTAGGGTCTTTCAATCTGCATCGATTTATTTTAGTAAACCCAAAACAAAAGAACTGATTAAGCATTGTTTTTTTCTAGCACTATTTTACAAATAAAACATTATTTACACGACTACGCAGTGCGTAGGAGGGCAGTAGTAGTAATAACTCAATGTAGGAGGGTTAGGTTTTTACGTTTCCGTACCCAAAGAGTAAAACGGGACCCTATTAGTCCCGTTAGCCCCAGCCAAGACTTCGCTCTGTCTGTATGTCTGTCCGTCTGTCACCATATCTCATGAATCGTGATAGTTCGACTGTTTAAATTTTAACAGATGATGTATTCCTGTTGCCGCTATAACAAAAAATATTAAAAAACAGAATGAAATAAATATTAAATGTTCTCCTATAACAGACATGTTCTTTTGCCGTTTTTATAGTAAATAGCACGAAATCCTTCGTGCGCGGCTCGCACTTGGCCGGTTTTATTTAAATAAAACCGTAATACCCTCCAACGAAGCTTGGACATCAGATTCAGGCGTGAAAATAATGACGCGAAAACTACAAGCAACGGTAATAATAGCCCTTATTTTTGACCTACGAGGGTGCACCTATTTTACTTGAGACTTTCTAGTAGAGCTCGGTCACCTTTTGTCAGGTCAGTCGTCTTTTTTGACCGTTACCGTCTGAACTTATATAGAGGTAGGTTAAAGAGATCAATGGAAGAAACCAGGATGGTTCTTGGAAAATGTTTTATTTTAAGCAATTGAATACCTTGAAAAACGCTGAAAATATTAAAAACTTCTAAAATAATTGAATTTCAGGCGAATCTGTGTCAGATTTCATGTCGATGACTTGGTAGCAGAGAGTCTGAATAGCCTTAAAGTATTTGCTATCATGAATATTCGGGTAGCTGCCCTCTAGGCAACATTCGTTTATCATCATCATCGTCATCAGCCAATATTAATCCGCTCTCCACATACTCGGTCTTCAACTTGCTGCATCCAGCATCTGCCTGCAGTCTTTCACAGGTCGTCGTCTCTCTTGGAGGGCGTTCTCTCACGTATGTCTGACGTTTCATCATGATAAGATGATTACACGTTGCACAGCAAGTCGGTGAAATGAAAGCACTTTTTTGATTTCCGTCAGTATTCATCGTTACTTCTTGGTACTCACTCAAATCATAACTTGGTTATTGGAAAACACTTTCTTAGAAATGCTTCACGTTTCAAAACGCTAGAGGGTCTTCAATGTTCAAATAGAACATGGAAATGGTTTTACTACGATCCATATTCCTGGTAATGTTCCGCGTGCTTCCGGGATTCTCTCGTCTCAGAGGTCTTACGACTGACATCGGCAAGATTGAGTAACATACAATACAACCTATATAATCTACGAGTATAACCGGCGTACATAAAGAAAGGTATTGAGAATGACGTCATCTCATGCTGCCCCGATCGGATCATTATTTGAACTTAGCAGGAAAGCATGAGATCTTAAAAGTTAACCTGGCTGTTCGGACTATCAAGAAAATAGGGGCCAACGCAACGGCCATATGCCTGTGCATATGCATAAACATTTCAATGCTCACTCATTGCATCCTCAACCTCAACAGCCTATATTGGTCCACAGATGGACGTAGGCCACCCCCTGATAACCACCTTATTGGCTTTTATCTCATGCTGGTCATGCGGGTCGAATCGCAGTTAGATACCCAGATCACAGTATTCTTATTGTGGCTTAACAGCTAGAATTTAATCAAAAATACGTTCTCTTGAACCTTTTACTGCAGTTTCCTCAAAGCTTTTCTCAGGTCTGAAACGACGGAGTAAGGAACGGTTATTTTACTTTTCGTACAACGTTTCCTTAGTCCTTGTTTATGGCGGCCTGGGTGGTCGTTACCTTCACTAATTTAAACTGGCCTGTACCAGTGTTACAGGCATTAGAAAGCAGCTGGTATTCTCTTTTCTTTTAGGCCTCTTGCACGCGAATCAAGGCGTGAATACGCGGTGCGGATCGGGGTGCAAATCGCGGAAAAACTACGAATGCCCTTCACACTCGCTCGCTTATCACGCGCGCCTTGCTTTGTAGTAGGTCAAAAAACCGACAAAATACGGGAAAGAGGCACAAACGCGACGCAAAACCAAAAGGAAAATGCATGTGGATCCGTTTTCTTTTTCTTCATTTCATTTGAGGTTTGCGGCTACGCGTTTTAGAGCGAATGTGCGAATTTCAAAAAAGAGCACGATACGATATTTTTTACTAAAGCTTTTCTGACAAATTAATTGCACCAAAACTAAGGTTATTTTGATCTTATCCTACGTTGCTTCAGTTAGATAGTGGGATAGGTAGGTATTACCATCCATCTAAAACATTATCATTATAATTACAACTATTATTTTTATAATAAATGTCTTAAGACCAGCATATCCTTCGAACTCCCAACTTATCCCGTGGAGGGGACGGCCACCCCTTGCCACCCTTATTTTAAGTTATATTATACCCAAAAAGCGATCCCATACTGGAAAACTGACTAAACTAAAGCTTCCAAGATATGTACTAGTATTTAGTTAATTTATAGTAGTTTCTTTATTAGAATCGTAAGAGTTGGTAATAGAACAAAATCTGATCATATTTATTGATGTGTGATAGCTCTTCTTGTTTAAGCTATACATCTCATCGGAAAATGCCGGTTTCTTGTTTCGGACCAAATTGGAGCCGTAATTTCACTTGTTGATTATTTTCTAAGCTCTGTGTGAGATAATGCTTCGAGAAAGTCGCAAAATAAACCTTTATAAAGCTCTCAATAGCCCTTGAGTTTTTTGCTTGGTAGAAATTTTAGGTTATGTCGTTGTTATAAAAAACGTTATCCCCTTGCCTGGCAAGCGACCAGTATCTGGTTCCAATAACAAGGTCTCCAAATGGCAAGCGGCCAGCTACTGGTCCCTCATTATTTACCGTTTTTATAAAATGAAACATACATCTATCCTTTTTTATCCTGTATGGTTGTTACTAGAAAAGACAAGGATAACTATATTCTGTGTTTCTATTGTAACCGCCAAACAAATTTCATGGCAATTTTGCAGTCATTCGTGAGCGTTCGCGCGTGACAAAGGACTGCTCGAAAACAATTGAAAAAAGTGTTTATTTGTGTGTCTGAAAGTGAAAAGAAACCTGACCAGACAGGGTCTGTTTTTATGTAGATTCATAAGTAAACTTCATGTTTTTATAGAAAGACTAAAAATATTTTCAAATAAAGGAACAGAGCTTGCTCTGTAGTACAATACTTGCGAAGACCTTGTTCTCAAGTGGCTTTTGTTAAAATCTATAAACATTGAACTAAATACTTCTCATAGTTGAATCTTTGTACGTGATAAGTATTTGAACCGAACTTTTAAACAAAAGCAAAACAAAAGACACTTGACCTAAACACTTCTCAGAATTCAATAATAAACATGCCCTATTTTTTGTTTCGGGATGTGTTTTACGCGGCAGGTTTTTAGAAACTTGTTGAGTGAAAAAAATGTATGAAGAGGTGTGATGTTTTGGTTGAATAATGTATATTAGTGTATTGTTATGTAAATAAAGTACTAATTTTCTTAAAAATCGTTTGAATTATTTTTATTTTCAGACTTATACTTGTGAAACGGCCAAAAATTATCTTTCTCTACTTTTAAGCTTAGACTGACAATACAAATGGCAACAAAATTGCATAAAATGTTTTACAATCTGATAGCTGCATTCAAGACCATTCCAAAGATATAAGGTTCTTAAGTAGTTTCATACAAAATCATGTAGAAATATTGATTTTTGTAGCGCGCGGCAACTGCGCGCTAAAAACGCCAGCGGGTGCTTGCCAGTTGCGTCAAAAATTGCAAAATGGCGTCGCCAGCCAAAGGGCTAAATTTCTGACCAATGTTGGTCTAGAACGAGTTACTCTCCTGCCACGTTGGCCACATTAGATGTAAGTTTTTTTTATTTGATCCATCTTTATTTTTATTTATTATTTATTTTAATAGTTTTTTATAAGGGACTTTGAGTCATTGCTGATTAAGTCAGTCCCGTATTTTATCAAACTAACTACTTACCTACTACTGAAAACTAAATTATATGTTATGGAATTTTTCAACTAAATAAGATTTTTCTACATTGCAATATTTGTCTAGTGATCCGATGTCCCCACGCTGCATGCATAATGCATTCTCTAAGTCCCTACAAATGAATGCACGGGAGAAAAAACCGTATAGAAAACCGAATATAGGGAAACTAGATGTGACAAAATTTTCTAGCTTTGCCTAGTTCTGACTCACAATGTTTAGTCATTTAAAGAACCTAGAATATACGGTAACACTTTATTATAAATGCCAAAGTTTTGAAGTATATCATCACATCACACTATCATACTTCACACTATCACACTAATATTATAAACGCGAAAGTTTGTATGGATGTATGGATGGATGGATGGATGGATGTTTGTTACTTCTTCACGTATCTGGCTGAAATTTTGCATACAGGTGATTCTAATCCTTGAATACATAGGCAAATTTTTATCCCTTTCATCTGTTCCCGTGTGATGAAAATGACCTTTTAATATTTCCATAGGAACAACGCGTGCGAAGCCGCGGGGCGCAGCTAGTAGTATATAGTTTTGAATGTTATCCTCACAGTCAAACTACTGAACGGCCACTGCATGACTGAATGTGAAAATAATTTTTGTAATTGTTTTGTTTTTGTATTTGAATCGGGCTGATGGTGTATTTAGGGCTGATCTATGTAAACATATAGGCTAGCTACCTACTTTTGAACGCGTAAAATTGCGTCCAATTCTGGTCGTCTGCTACATTGCATTTGGTACATGAAAAACTGGACTCTGTCATATTGCACAAAAAATGCATGTCATGTAATTTTTCGCGCAATATGACAAACTCCAGTTTTTCATTGCAATATTGCAAAACACTACAATAACGTCAAATGTGTTTTTTTAACTGACATCAAAAAAGGAGGAGGTTCTCAATTCAACTGTATTTTTTTTAAATATATATTTGTTACCTCGGAACTCTTGACTGGGTCGTCCGATTTTTATGATTCTAGCTAGTGCTTCTCTTGTGGTCCAATTTTAATTTGGTCTAGTTCTGACAATAGGATTCATGAAAAAACTATAAAAATTGAAGTCAGTTTATAGTTTTTTAAAACGAAATTAATTTGGGGCGTGTTCAATCAAGGGAAGCTATAAGGAGAGAGAGTGGTTTCTTTCGTCCGAGTGGGAGGTACCTAATAAAATTTCCTTCTACTCGTAATACTACTACTACGTATTACTTTGTTGTACACAATAATAAATAGCATTAATTAAATAAATAGATTATATAGTACATAGGCGAGTTTAGCTTAATTTACTATAAAAACTTTTGTAGTTTAGAAGAATTCATTATGAATGAATTCATTAAGAAAACTCGAAGGGATGCGGTACGCGCGCGTCTAGAGCCGCACTCGCCCTGAAGATGTCCTTCATTAAGGGATGAAACGCTGATGTTCTTCCAACACAAACAAGTTTTGTTGTTAACCAGCTTACATTCATAATGATTTTAGCTGCTTTATTGCACACTTATTAAAATAAACAATACTATACTTAGAAGCTTAAGGCGCATCGTACAGTTTGTGATATATATTATAAGCTATTTATTATATATTATGCCCCTGTAATTGTTTCATTTTGTAAAGCTTAGGCAGAGATACGAATTGCGCTTTTTGGCCATCAAACTCTATTTTCGCATCTATTCCTAAACTATACGAGATAAAACTATTACAGACGTATTAAAAGATAGCTTATAATAGGAACCACAAACTGTACGATGGATTTTTAAAACTTCCTATGTTAAACGAATTAATATGATAAAATAGGTAGCGCTGTCATATTGGCTCGGTTATGCGCCTTCAACAGCCTTGAAAGAATTCGTGTTTCCATGCAATTATTTCGGGTCCCTCTGGCTTAGGAAGTGCAATAAGTAGTTAGAGATTTTCAACTACCGTACCGTATCCATGCAGAAATTCTACCACCAAATTGCGTTCCCCAACCCGCATGCCCTGCGTCTGCATTATGGGCATTACCCCCATGAGATAACAGCCAATAAGGCGCTTATCAGGGGGAGGCCTCAGTCCAGTAGTGGACTAATATATGCGGTTGAGGTGCCGTATCCAGTGATCACCATATCCTCGACAGCTGTCCCCTACCACACTACGTGCGTTCGGTCCGGAACGACGACGCACGGACGATAACAAAACCGCTATAAATATTGAACGAGCATATTTTTCTCACTTTGTCGACTGAGAGCCATGTAGGTATGTTTGCCGCCTTCTGTGGTAGCAGTTAGGGTGTTTGCTCACTGAACCTGAGTAGAGTAGATGAGGGAAATAAAGATGAACCAATAATGTTTACTTTAAACAAAATGGTTGTCCCTAAAGTCGTTTTAACGATAATTTGACGTGATTACGTCAATCGTAGTTTGTATACTGTTTTTGTCATTCTGGTGTTAGCTAGCTATCAACGCTATCTATTAGATTAACTAAGAACTTTATTGTTTATTTGTAAGGAATCATAAAAACTTTTTTAAAACCAAGCAAGATATTAATATTGACTACAATCGACGTAATAGGAACAAAATAGTACTACCTACAATTTAACTAAAACTGGTTAGCCAAAGCCCATACCATAGATTTGCAAAAATCTAAAATAAATCTAAAAAAATAATAAATAATAAATAATCTAAAAAAATCGAAAAAAAAAATCTAAAACCTGAATATTTAAAAAAGGAAGAAAGAGACACTACCTTTTACAAAAAGATTAAATTATTTTTATTAGAAAAATGTTATTATTCAGTTCAACAATTTGAAACATAGAAACATAAATGATATATGTATATTAAAGGTTTTGAATGAATGACAAAAGATTCTGACTTCTTAGTTTCTAATTTTAAATCCAATATGTTACTTTTAATTATGCTTAAAATTTAATTTATAATATTTGATAAATGTATTTTAATGATTTAACTATGTATTCGAACTCAAGTTTGCAGTGCCCTTCCAGGGTGCATGTACATAATAACAACTAATTCACTTAGACTTATGAATGAATTGTACATGTAAGCAAAATAAATGAAATATGAAATAATCTTCAGTGCTTCGGTCGTCATAACAACATCATCAACAACGCACTTTTTTGAACATGCTGCCTTTATCCATCGATTTAATAGACGTTATCACGTCACAAAAATAAGTTGTTAGTAGGTTGTCTGTAAGTGATCGCTTTTAGCTATAAGGCCGCCCATTGTGCAACTCTGTTATTTCTTTTCCTGTATATTATTTTTTGTATTTTTTGGTGTGCAATAAGGTGTATTGTATTGTATTGTATATTTTTGAGCTCATTCTATATTATGTAGTTTAACCATGGGTATATTTTTTTCTAATGTAAAGATTTGATTGTCTTCTGTTTATGATACCCATAAAATTTGTAAAATAATTTAAATTGGTTCTGGGGAAAATTTGTAGGGCCAGTGACTGATGTCATTTATTATGTTAGTAAGACACCGCACACCGCAGATCGCTTCCCTAGTTTGACAAAACCACAGCAAATCAATACGGAATTCTAAAACACTCGTAATCGAACCACATAAAATACCTCGACATCCTCCTGTTATGTGGAACCCTACAGGTTTCATCTATGCACCGCACATATTGAGGCTTTGAATCCGTTTTAAGGCACAGAGGGGACTGCGTTAGCTTTTATAGCCGATCATTTTTTGAGGATCAAGGGAAAATTGCTTACATGCACTGGGTACAAAGCGGTAGGCGGTGTACCAAGAACTGAAACTCCAATCGATTCCTAAAAAAATTAGCGGTGAAAAGCATTTGGAATGGCCGACTTCATTTCTTTCGGCATTTAAGGCGCATACGCGAGCCAATCTGACAGCTATACCTATTTTATCATATATTTATGTTTATCATAGGAATGTTTAAAAATCCTACGTCGCCTGCAGTCGACGTGTAGTTGCCTTGCAGTCGGCAACTTGCCGCCCGTTTATTTAAGTCATCCAGTCCGTGTATATGAAACCCTAAGAATCGAAAAAGACAAACTAACTAGATAAAATACATTTATGACAAGGTGTCGTTTAATTTTTAATTCGTTTTGCTAACGTATTTTAGCTATAATATTTCTGGTATAGCAGAGGTATCAGTAGGGTCAGTAAACGCATTAATGGACCAAGCCTTTACTGTTATTTAATTGTTTGTTGATTCTTTATAATGTTTAATATACTTACCTATTCTACTTTGTATCTATGATTTAAATTTAAGTCGAGACATGTTTTTTAAATACTGTTGTTTAAGTTTTTATATGATATTTATATAGATTTACCTAGCAAGTAGGTGACCTAGACACGATCCAAGACGTAACACATTGGAGAACTCTGTAATATTAGGTCTGGTTTTTAATAAACGAATTGAATTGAATAAATAGATGCCCTTCTCCGTCCCCGTGGCTAGGCAGTGAATGCGATATAATGATGATAATGATGATGAACATTGCTTAGTTTAAAAATATTCTACTGTAACTCAAAAACACTATCTATAGGTGATACATGTATCAACTATAGTCCGCGCCATTTAAATTGAGAATAAAGTTCATTGACCTCAATTTGGCATTAAAACAGAAGAGGTCTAACCCAAAAATTATTTATTTTGAGGAAAAATTCATCGATTTAGATGTTTATTTTAACTATATTTTAACCATATTTTAGTTCATAAAGAGATTCAATATGCTTAGTTTTTTCATTTTCTAACTTTCGTAAAGGAAACAACTGTATCAAATGCACATTATAGAGCAATTCATATGATTTTTTGCCAATTTTTGACTTTATAAGAATGATTTTTGATTTTTCAAAGTTCTATTTCAAATAGATGTGCTTAAAACATATCATAGCAATTCATTTCACACTTTCAAATTAAGTTCGTAAAAACGAAAAAAACTTGGGTTACACCTACATTCTTACACAGCTTTCTTACTTGACACTAGTTGACACGCCAGGGCCTCGCCATCTTTGGATTGCTATTCTGTCGCTTGTTTAATAATTCGTGTTCGGATAGCGCTTGCGTGTATACGTCTTCGAGTATTCCATAAAACTTGATAACATTTTTGTCGAACTTTTGTTGTTAGATCTGTTACGTTTTTTGTTATTAGTATATCTGTTTTTTTTGTTATTGATTTGTGGTTATTTATAAGAAAGGGAGATATTGGTTATGCTATGGATTCGGAACAAGCTGGTCCGTCGTCAAGTTATCGTGGGCGCACGCGCCGCTGCCGTCATAATATACTACCTACCCTACCCGCGGCTGTGGCAGGTTAGTCACAGATTTATACAAAAATGCAGTACGTTTAATTTATATAGAGAACTTGATAATATACACTCGAGAGCAATGAATCCGGGTCACTTAAAGAATCCTAAAAATCGTAAATTGGAGTATTGAAGATTGGTCAAAAGTTATGTTCTCCGACGAATCAAAATTTATGCTCTATAAGCACGATGCAAGACACAGAGTGTATCGAAGACCAGGGGAAAGATTCAAGCAAGCATGCATCGAAGAAAAAGTAGCCTACGGTGGTGGGTCTGTACTTGTGTGGGCCGGAATTTCTTCTGAAAGTCGCACAGAGCTGGTGATCATAGAAAACGGCTCTTTAACTAGCGTAAGATATGTGGAAGAAATCCTCAATGATCACGTTGGTCCATTTATGGTCAATTTAGGTGAGGATGCTATATTTATGCATGACCATGCCCGACCTCATACAGGTAGGATTGTGAATGACTACCTTCAAGAGATGAACATTACTCGTATGGAGTGGCCAGCGCGCAGCCCGGATATCAACCCGATCGAGCATGCTTGGGACGAGCTAGGCAGATGCGTAAAACAACGAAACCCTCCCCCAATCACGCTTCGTGAGCTCAAAATTGCTCTCACAGAGGAATGGGAGAATATTCCCCAAAATCGTATAAGGAACTTGGTGTACAGCATGCCAAACCGCGTAAACGCAGTAATGGAAGCACGAGGAGGCAATACGAAGTATTAAAATTCAAGAAAATCGTAATAAAGTTCAAAAATGTCATGTTTCCTATTTTTGTTTTAAGGAGAGATCAGCAGTTTTTTTGTTTATGTAATTTTGTGTTAATAAAATGTATGGTGACTCATATTTTTTTTACTTTCATTTAAGGAGTATTACATTGTCTACTAAATACAATTTATAGCATTAACCTATCATTTTTAGTTTCCGAGATTTTTAACATTCTTTAAGTGGCCCAGATTCATTGCTCTCGAGTGTATTATATCTATTTCAGTTCGTAAAAGAAGATTATTCCGGGTTAACATTTCCAGAATTATTTAAAAAAATAATGCTATAATGCAATATTGCTCTCCGTACATACGGGATACTACATATATTGTGATAATGATTTTTAGGTTCCTCTGGCGAAGCACCACCGCTTACATCTCCGAGAAAGAAAAGAAGACCCCACCAATCTAAAGGTGGGGAATAAGAAATAATTATAAATAATATAATTATAAGGATAATTTTGTATCTTCTATTTAAGGTATTATGTATCTGTACATTTTATGAAATTAAATAAAATTTCATAACCAGAATTTAGATTTTATTTTTTAGATTGTTAGCAAATATAGAACAAAATTAATGTACTAAATTCGATTCCAAATGTTTGTCACCTCTGACTGAACGGACAAAAGGTCAACGAACTATATTCTCAATTTAACTGGCGCGGACTATATAGATAGTGTTTTTGACTAATCTACATAGATTAGTCACATTGTTCATAGTCTTAATTTGTTGCACTATTCTGATAACTACCCGTGAAAACCTTCGATAAGCTTACTGGTATTTATCAATTTGTAACTCTGTATATTAAGCATCTGGTTTTCCTTGTAATAAATAAATAATAAAGTTACTAAGCAAATGGTTCTTTTACAGAATAGTATTTTATGTGAGTTTCATATCTATACGCTCCATTACTCATCGATACACTGGCTGAACCAATCGCCATATTTCTCAATACAGCGTAATCTTGAGATGTCAGGTGCGATGGAGATGGATATTATGTTTGTTGCGTATGTTTTGTTTGGTAGAACGCTGCTGTGGTATAGATACATAGGTAGGGTTGTTATTATATAGCTATTGAGGTTTGGTTTTTATTATACAAGCCCAAGCCTAGTAAGTAATTCTTTAAGTAATTGTGAGTTGCGTAAAATGAGTTGGAACTTTCAACAAAAATGACAACGCATCGTTTAACACAATTTCTGTGAACGACTCGCAACATGATCTATTATACTCTGATCCACTGCTAATCCATAAACGGACCAGTTTTCACACTTTTTTTACACTTTGATCCACCGATAGAATTGTTTTATCTTTAAGTTCCTCTCTGATCCAGCGATGACCATTTTATGACTCGCTTAAAATTGCAAGTAATTTTATTTTAATTTAATTTAATTTTAATCGGACTCGCATAAAATGCAAAATGACTGGTCATTTTAATCGAGTTAAAAAGTTTCAATCATTTGTCCTCAACCCTAATATACCACTTTAGATCGAAACATTCTTAAAACTTTATAGTAAATTGATTTGAAAGTGATGAACTCAACGCAGATAATTTGATATGAAAATGCACAACAAAAGTTTACATAGACCTCTCGCATTTCCAGTTCTCCTTTCAGAGGGATCACAAGTAGATAGATCCTCATTAAGGACCTATATTGCACCTCAAGGAAGTCAAATAAATATTGTAGGCGCTAGCACAATCCTTATTTGTAGTCATTATCGAGGAATAAACAATAAATAATCCAGCCACTGGTGGTCGTATGATAAACATGTCTGGTGAATTACGAAGTAAATTGGAACTCAGATTGTGAGAAATGGTGTCCACGAGTTATCAAAAAGTTTTTATTATTGTTCTAATTTCTAGTGTAGAATTCTATGATTCTGTTAAATATGTTTCAACTAATGATTATTGTTAATTTCAGATTTTAATAAGAATAAATCACATCACACTAATATTATAAATGCGAAAGTTTGTATGGATGTATGGATGGATGGATGGATGGATGGATAGATGGTAGTTTGTTACCTCTACATGCCAAAACTACTAAACGGATCGAGCTAAAATTGCATACAGGTAATTCTAATCCTGGAATCAAACATAGGCTACTTTTTATCCCATAAATCAGTTCCCGTGGGATAAAAATCACCTTTAAACGTTTACATAGGAACAACGTGTGCAAAGCCGCGGGGCGCAGCTAGTGATAAATAAAATAAGGTAAAAACTCTAACCCGACTACGTAAAAGTGGTATACATGCGTTCAATGATGTTCAAAATAATTATAAATATTACAGATTGAAAATAATCAATCATTGATATTTCTAAATTTAGGTATTCGGAGGCCCCAAGCTAATGAATCTTACCTACAAAGGCCTCCAACTACTAAGTATGAAAATTCAAATGATGGATTATTTTCAATCGGTAATATTTATTCAATCGGTAATATTTATATATGTATAACATCATTGAACGCTTGTTTACAACTTTTACGTAATCATTTTTTTTTGCCTCTTTCTTAGTAATGTAGTTATTATCAGTACCTATCAAATGCGTTCATTATTTTTTGAATTTGAATTTACTTACGTTGGAATTTTCAATCTCTATTTAGACCCCGATATCTCGGCACACTCCCGGTTTTGTCAGATGTCATCTAGCCTATAACTACCGGCATGCTGAGACGAATAAAACGATACGTCATTTGCGATCTTACCCAGGCAATAAATCTCATTTTTACAAAATTAGTTCCATGCTTTTTTTAGAAATAAGTTTTTCTCGGCTGTTTATCCCATTTACTCCCAAAACACAGTCACAATACCTCCTCAGCGGTAGTCCAGTAAACCTTACGACTTAATCTCAGCGGAATTGCCAGTTATCTGCTTTGTACCGACCGCTTGCATAATTGCAACTCTTGACTTGCAAGTTGCAAGGCAACCGGTTGCATTTTGCATTTCATTATCAATGTCTGCCTCAATGAGAGATTGTGGAAAATGCAGTTTGCTTGACCTGAGATTTAATATTTTATTTTCTTGAAGCGCGCAGTACCTAACTAGAGGAAGACCAGTAGCTTCCTGTGTATTTTTAATATCTTTACTGCAATCACTAATCTGTATAAATAAGCTGAAGGAATCGACACTGCAATCTTCTACATCTTAGGACAAGGCCTGACGACTAAACAATTCAATTATTAATCCGTCAGTTAGATTCATCATCATCATCAGCCTATATTAGTCCACTGCTGGACATAGGCCTCCCCTAATGAAAGCGATAGCGCCCTGTCTTCAGCTTGACGCTATCTGCATGCAGTCTTTCGCAGATCGTCATCCCACCTAGCCGGGGGGCGCCCTACACTACGCTACACTACGTTTATCGAGACGCGGTCCCCACTCAAGAACTCGTGTACCCCATCGGTTGTCGATTCTTCGCGAGATATGGCCGGCCCACTGCCACTTCAGCTTGCTAATTCTTTGAGCTATGCCGTATGTATGTCTAGTGACGTCACGGCTTAGTAAAAAATTTGATATTTTTACTGAGACGTGACGTCACAACTTTAACTGGCTACATATGAGAATTGTGAGATTGCGGTCAAACGAAGGACTATTTCTGATAAAAAAAAAAAAAAATATTCATCATTTTGATTAATCGGCAAAAGAAAAAATACGTGTTCAATATCTTTTCATAATCTAAATGATAGACTAATTAGAATTTTTAGTCGTCAGGCCTCGAACCAGGAGAGCATAAATTCATTATTTCATTATTATCTTCAAGTTTCTATGCTACTTTAGTTAAGTAAACCTTGTTTTGGAAAAAGGTGACAACACCATATTATAGCTTACCTACAGAGGTTTCGGGCCCGGAGTATGGTTATGCAAGCGAGAGAGCAGACATGTATCCACCTTTACGTTTCTATGCTACCTTAGTAGTTATTTTAATCTTGTGTTGGAAAATAGTGACAACAGTACGGACAAGTATGGTTTCATTATCGCTTACCTGCAGAGATTTAAGGCCCAGTGGTAGGGCAGTGCCATGTGGTGGTGGCTTAGAATTTGCACCAACCCAACTCTTCCCGCGGGGGACGTAAGAGGCGGAGCAACTAAGGGGGCGGGCAGCACTACTGAACAATTCTACTACTACCGAACTGTGATCTCCAACCCACATGCCTAGCGTGGGGATTATAGGCAATACCCCCATGAGATAAAAGTCAGTTATCAGGGCACCTTTGTCTAGTAGTGGACCAATATACAGATTGGACCAATTACAACCTGGGTCTCTTCAAGACAAGGGTGAATAGGTATCTTCTAGACCTTCGTGATTCACCGTCGGCCGCATCTTCGCTTTCCATCAGGTGAGATTGCGGTCAAACAAAGGTCTATTTAAAGTAAAAAAAAAAAGATGCTATTGAGGTTGAGGTTGAGGTAGGGTAGTGCGTTAATATTTTTGAATCAAAACAACTCCAGTTTTAGAATTAGGTGAGGAAGAAATTCTGAAACAGGAGTTGATTAAATTTTCACACGGATCCGTATATTTACTAAACTTCGATAAACTGCATCCTCAATTCAGAAATCTCAGTGAGCCCGTAAAAAGAGCTTGCGAATCCTTACCGTAGTCGAGTGTCGACAAAATCGAACTGTGTGATGGCTCACTCGAAACTTCCGTCTGTGAACTGCTTTGTCGAGGAAAATAGACTTTTTAGTCTGGCTAGATTTTATTCGCTTCGCTTAGGCTTCGCTATTTACCTTGATAAAACGTAAACGGACCTATGAAGGAACTACTCTTAAAATTTATCGTCGGAAGTCATAGGGACTGTAGAAAGGAAAATATTATGGTCGACATCAGTGGCGCAGCGGGTGAAAGTCCGCCTGTGGGGAGGTCGCGGGTTTGGTTTGAACCCGGGACAATTATTTGTGATCATACAAATATTTATCCCGGTCATATTATGTATATATGCTGAATGAATAGTCCAGCATTATTGATTTTAATATTTAATAATTATTGGTTGGCAATTGGTTTTGAATAAAGATTATTGTTTATCAATAAATGAAAATAATACTTTTTTTAACAGTCTAAAACTACTAAAAATTTGAATACTCAACTGTCGTAGGTAACTTAGTTACCGAAAAAAATATTGAATCCAATCAAATCGATTGAGGTTTCTTTTAGATAAGACTGAAATATTAAGCTTCCAATTACATTTTCAACTTTCAAAAGTTATTTAAATTGCGAACGATTTAAGTTTCTCGATTGCTCTGAGAAGTCTCCTAAGCCCAGAGGAGACTACTTAATTTTAAGTCCTTAGTATAGCTTGTGCAGTTACCAAACTATACAAGTTTTCGTTTGCCATACATTTAGCACCTCACAGCGTAACTACCGGATAACGACGAACTACTTTTCTAAGTATGCAACTTGATTATAGTTTTCGACTGACTTTCAGCCGGTTTCTCGAACGCTTATTATTTTGACAAAATGATGACAATTTGTCAGGCTGTACACGCACTGTTTTTATTACTCGCGTGGTTTTTTTGCAGAATTCTGTAACTTAATGGAAGTTCACTAGCGGAAAAAATATGAATGTTTGGAGCACTATAAAGTTGTAGGTAGCTAAACAAGCAAGGAATTTTATTCGTCGTATGTGTAAGTTAAGTTAAGTACGCAGGTCATATTCCGCGAGATTAAAATTCACGCTGTGAGATTTCGCAGTGCGTATATAACAAGCCGCTGACTATCCATTCAATGTGACAAGCGTTCGAGAAACCGGCTGCTTATCTGTCAGATTACGCTGAGTGTGAACCTACTGCCATACTGTTTACAACGAAGTTTGCGATAACTTTATTTTATACTACACCTGCTCAGAAAGTCACTCATTCCTTTTCCAAACATAAGATAGAGGTAATCCCTCGGCTGCGCCTCGTGCCTCAAATGACAGACTCGATAGGACTTGCGGTACTTTCTCAACTCGAATATATATATAATATAATACAATATACTGTTCTATACACACCAGCTTCCTGACTTGTACGATGTTTTGTGAACCTATAGGATACTGTTGTTATCCAAATAAATTCAGCTTCTCAACTGCGGCAATCAAATTATTAAGAGTTAGTTTTAGTTTTAAGTAGTGGTTAGTTTGTTTAAATACGGGACTGATTTCACCAATGGTGTCAATTTAGATGCTACTTAAACTAAACTAAACTAATTTGACAAGACTGATAATGTCAAAACGATCAAAATAATAAGGATGATGTCATTTTTAGTATTAATCAATGTTTTTAGTCCTGTCAAATTAGTTTAGTCTAGTTTTGGTGACACCTGAATAGACACCAATGACTCGTCTCCTAAATAAATACAAATAAAATAAATATAAAAAACTGACAAGTCAGCGCTGTTGTAGGTATTGTGCTCGAGTTTACCAGCCATTTGAGCTATGCTGCCTTCGTCTCACAGAATCAATATTGCATGTTGAGGGACAAGCCGAAAAAGTTTATTTTTGAAATAAAATTCACGTTCAATCTCTACAGAGCTTGGACGGTTGGGAACTAAGTAAAGAGATTGGTAACCTGCACATTGCTTACACAAGATACCTACAAATGAGTTTACTTTTCAATATTGAGGTCAACATAGATTAGGTATATAGTGTACTATAAAATATCAATGGAGGTCAACGATTGCGACATGGGACGGTTACAACGAAATTGAACGTAACATTTTACGTAAAATTTTTGTTACGATACAGAAAGTTTGATAGATACCTAATATGCGTTTTGTATGGGAGAAATAAACGAATTTTATTATTACTAACCGACTTCAAAAAAGGAGGAGGTTATCACAATTCGACTGTTTTTTTTTGTTTGGCCCCTCAGAACTTTTGACTGGGTGGTCCGATTTTCATGATTCTTTTTATGTGAAAATTCTTTTTATGTGTTTCCCGTGTGGTCATATTTTAATTTGGTTTAGTTCTGACAACGGGATCCATGGAAATCCACGAAAAAACTATAAAAATTTAAGTCGGTTATAGTTTTTTAAAACATTATTTTTATTAATTAATGAGTCTTGATTCGCGTAAAATGAGATTCTTCATACAAAAGTCCTTTTTCTGTCATAAAATGAGTTGTAATTTCTGTTGAAAGCAAGCATTTTACTTAATTACATAAGCAGTTACAGGTTTCAATTTGATGAAGTCTTTATTATTACATAATTTTGGATGATTTATTAATCCAGTCCAACCTGAACTTCACGACCCATATATGTATATGAAAATTAATTAAACGTGCTTTTAATGAGTCTTTCTATGATACAATATTGAAGTCATAGTGTACGTACATAGTGAAGTCAATTAATATCCCAAATAATCGACATCAACGTCCCGTCGAGGTCGAAAATCATTTGTGACTAGCAGTGCCTCGCGGCTACACCCGCGTATTCCCGTGCCCGTGGGAAATCCGGGATAAAGTATAACCTATGTCACTCCCATTGATTAATCAAAAAGGGAAGATGAGGTACCCTAATTTCTAGAAAATGGCAACCTCATATTGTGTAAAATTGTGTGCTCCCACCTCAGTCACCGTCGGACCGGCGGCACGGGCGGTCGTGATTCGCGTGAAATATTGTTGTCTCAGTCTCACTTCGGTCTTAGATACGTCTTTCCATCTTTGTTCTTCTTTGTATTGCACAGGACTGGAACTATAACTGTGAGCGTATGTGTTTTCGTGTAGTTGTTACACATGCCATTTTTTGAGTAAGCGCTGGGAGAACGTAACCTATCTTCCCTTTTTAATTAATCAATGGTCACTCTCTGAAAAATAAGATTTTTAATGATTAAAAATATTTTTTTAATCGCTCCCGAAGTTTCGGAGCACATGACAGCAAACAAACAAACAATCAAATCTTTCATCTTTATAATATTGGTACCTATAGATATATTTTTTTTATATTGTTTTATTTGATTTCTCAGAAATATCCGAGGTCTTACGCGTTATAACAACAGAAAACCTTAATCATAATTTCATTAATAAAGATTTACTTTTCGCCTAACCTAGAGGTTTAGTTCAAAGAACAGATTTTTTCCAAAACTAACAAAAACAAAACTGTAAATTTTCTATTACAATCACACTTATATAAATGCGAAAGTTTGTATGGATGTATGGATGGATGGATTTTTGTTACCTCTTCACGCCAAAACTACTAAACGGATCTGGCTTAAATTTTGCACACAGGTAATTCTAATCCCGGTATCAAACATAGGCTTTTTATCCCATAAATCAGTTCCCGTGGGATAAAAAACACCTTTAACATTTCCATAGGAACAAAGCGTGCGAAGCCGCGGGGCGCAGCTAGTGTTTCATATTATATCCGAATTGCATGTATTCTATGTGTATTTTGACAAGAAACTTATGAAGGCGGTGTTTGGGTGTGTCTGGGTCCCATAGGCGGAATAAATAAAGACTTGTGCAGACATACTGACATTATTGATTCTTTAGAGGTGTAGTAAGGTGTCTGCTATTTGTATCGATGTTTCACTGTAGTTCGTTCGTTCGTTATAATCTTATGGTAAGGAGTTTGAAGTAACTGGGACAGGCTATGATCACTTAGGTATACTCAAGTGAGAATAATTTCAGCATGAGTAGGTATTTAGATAAGACAGGAGGGTAAGAAAGTATTTGATCTACTGTAAGTCGTCCATTGATGTAGCAGTATTTGGAATATTGTTTACTTAGCTTCTCAAAAGTGGAAGGCTCAAAATAGGTCCAATTACGTTCACCCAACTCAGGCATAGCCACAGTGTAACGGTCCAGAATGGCTAGACCGAAATTAATGAAATCAAATAAGTATCATTATTTGATTTCATTAATTTCGATTATTTCGCCTAAAGACGTTCGATACTCGCTGCTTGGATTAAATTATATTTGCCTTTTTTAGAGTGGTCGGTTTGTCAGTTTCTAATAACTTTTGAATTTTGAAAGCGGAAAGGAAAATTATTTGACAATTTGTCATTACAAAACAAACTAGATAATAACAAAGACAGATTTTACAAAAAATAAGCCAAACAAGCCATTCAATATTTCAGAATTAAATCGTTTCTTTAGAGAGTTTTTCGGAAAATTGGTTTTGGCGCTCGTAGGTCTGAATTCTTTAGAGTCGGTGAAGCTTTAAGGGTTTTGGTTGGAATTATGGAGTCTTAGCCTAGCTAGAGCTAGTTCTCGCAGATGAGAAGGGATGGATGTCTGGAGAACCGATGGATAGAGCAAATAGAGGAAATTGATTATATTTGTGAGTCTACTATTGTGTATAGCAAACAATACCAAGTACAGTGATATTCCGTTAACTTGCATAGATAGGTAGAGATAAGTGGAGTGGAACAAGAAGCGGTCGAGGTGCTTAAGTCAGAGGAGTTCTGGAGTTCCGATCAGTTCCTGCAGACGTCTTGTATCTAGTGTCGCTTAGCTAGGAATAGGTAGGACCTACCTGTTTTTATGTTAGAGAGAGAGACGCCGCCGCCGGCAGCTGCAGCAGCTTCGTAAAACTATGTATTAGTAATGAATGGTTCTTTGTGTTAGTTATAAGAAGTCGTGTATCTTTGAATACCTACTGGGTTTGTATCAGGACTTGAATTTGCTTCAGCCCGTAGGAATTTTCAAAGATTGCGTTCTACTTGTAACATTCTACTGAATCTATCGTTTTTACAAGTTTTATATTCTATTTTCGCAGTAGTTACTTCAACATACTAGCCTTTGGATTGATTTTACTGAATTTTACGTTACAACAACCTCTACCATATACACTAGCATTCATCAGCATGTTTATTCCAAACCTTAATATGTACGTAAGTTTCTATTGTTAACCACATACTCCACTACCATTTAAGTAGGTATTTGCCCTGAAACTTTTTGTTTCTCAAAAGCATACTTCCGTGGAAACCCAATACTCCGCTGAGAAATAAACCACATGCGGCCAAAACGAATGTCCCGTCGAGATAATTGAAACGTAACACCGACTGGATAAGGCTCCATTTACAATAACAACCTTCATTTACAATCACTACGCTTTTATCCAAAACCTTGTTAGGTTTGTTTGTCTGTGTTTCGTTTAAAGGTAACTATGAAATAGTTTTAAGGGTTCCGTACCCAAAGGGTAAAACGGGTACTCTCTGTCCGTCTGTCCGTCTGTCCGTCTGTCCGTCTGTCCGTCTGTCCGTCTGTCCGTCTGTCCGTCTGTCCGTCTCTCCGTCTGTCCGTCTGTCCGTCTGTCCGTCTGTCCGTCTGTCCGTCTGTCCGTCTGTCCGTCTGTCCGTCTGTCCGTCTGTCCGTCTGTCCGTCTGTCCGTCTGTCCGTCTGTCCGTCTGTCCGTCTGTCCGTCTGTCCGTCTGTCCGTCTGTCCTTCGGGCTGTTACTGTGATTGAAGTCCAAAAGTTCAAGCTGCCATTGTCATCACAAAAGACGTATGCGATAGGTCAGCATGTTGACGGACCATTGAAAGAAGAGAGAGGAAGGTAGGTATAATAAAAATTTACGACTCAAACTACGCAAAACTGAAAGGTGCTTAAAGTTTTTACGGAAGGTAAGTAATTATGGAAATGTTTTTATTGCTTTGGGTTGGAGCTCCTCAAAGAAATTATTACAGCTGTTTTTGGTGTCCGGTAGCATTGCAGTGTTTTAGGTTCAGGTGTAGACAATAGTCGACCGTAGTTTTTTCATGGATTTTCATGGATCCCATCGTCAGAACTAGACCAAATTAAAATGGGTCCACACGGGAAGCACCAGCTTTCATAAAAAAATTATCATGAAAATCGGACCACCTAGTAAAAAGTTCTGAGGTAACAAACATAATAAAAAAACAGTCGAATTGAGAACCTCATCCTTTTTTTGAAGTCGGTTAAAAAGTAGACGCTATGGCCCCGCGGAAATTTCTGAGTGACCAAAATCCTTATAATTCTACAAAGATGTCGCCAAAATACATCTTTGTCTGATTCTAGTTTGACATTTTTGGTTAGTAAGTTGTGCCAAATTTTAGTGATTGCGTAGATAGTTCACGAAATAAAATACGTATCACACTAATATTATAAATGCGAAAGTTTGTATGGATGGATGGATGGATGGATGTTTGTTATCTCTTCACATAACAACTGAACGGATCTGGCTGAAATTTTGCACACGTAATTCTAATCCCGGAATCAAACATAGGCTGTTTTTTATCCCATAAATCAGTTCCCGTAGGAAAAAAATCACCTTTAAACGATTCCATTGGAACAACGCGTGCGGTGCCGCGTGGCGCAGCTTGTATAGTAATAATAGAATAGGTGTTGTTTTATTGAGGTCCGACCACGGTTCGACGCATTACTGGTTGGCTTCTCATGATGTTTTACATAAGGTTGAGATTAGAAATAATCTATAGATGACGTGTAATACTAGTGTGTACAGATTATGATCTAGAAGGTATTGCTACACTAGTTTTACAAAAACGCTAGCGAAAACCGAGCATTTTGTTCACAAATCAGCAAAAAATCTATTTTTTTAGTCACTCAGAAATGTCCGCCCGGCGGGGCGTCTAGACGGAGTGTAAAAGTTTGAAAACTAAATTAGATTTCGAGAAAATGTAACAGAAACTTTGCACTTATTGGGATGCGATTGTACACGTTTCCATTTTCACGAAAATACGAGAAAATTTAATTAAATTTTGTGTAAAAAACATGTGCACAGACGATTTTATGAATTCACTATCATTTTCAGAGTTCAGCAGCCTCTGCAGGACATAGGCCTTATCATCTGAAGGTAATAATTAATTTTGTTTTAAAAGACGATAAACCGACTTCAATGTTTACAGTTTTGAATTTTCATGCATCCCACTGTCAGAAATAAACAAAATTAAAATGGAACCACACGAGAAGAACCAGCTTTCATATAAAAGAAGAATCATGAAAATCGGACCACCCAGTCAAAAGTTCTGTGGTAACCAACATAAAAAAAATACAGTCGAATTGAGAACCTCCTCTTTTTTTTGAAGTCGGTTAATAATGCCGTAATACCCACGCTGGGCAGCTTAGTATTCGATCGAGTAGGAGGCTGCTGCTCGCCCCCAGTGGAAATCTTCGTTGCCTCTTACGATATCTGCAGAAAGTGGTAGGGTGTTGCAAATGTTAAGCCTGCACACGCCCACTACTCAATTATGTCCTTATTGACACCATTTTGAGGCTTTACCAAACTGCGCGTGCATATACAGTATGTTTTACAGTCTTTTTTTCTGTCTTTTTTCGCAAGCGATTGCAAGCAATGCAGTAATTGGCTACGATGAAAAATGTGTCTCAACTCTCAACCTTGTCACACCACTCTATCTCTAGAAATGGTTTCAGTTAAGAATCAATACCATTACCCGACCATCAATCTTCAATCACCTATTTATTTGCAAGATTATTCAGCAAAAACCTCTATTCAAAACCCTGAAAGAAACCGTAACGGAAGTATTGACTCATGAAATTATCGGAAAACTTTCAAAGACTGGATCGCATAATGTAGGCACATAAAAGATATTGTGGATTCCCGCCTCGAAGTACTTTCATTCTCCCCCGAACGGTTATAGAATCGTCAGGTGTCAGTCAGTGGAATAGGTATTGGATTCCGATATAAAACCGATAACCTGAACGTGGTATTCATATAAATGTCATGTAATGCACTCTCTTTTGATCTTTTGCACAGCTGCAGTCGTATAGATTCTCTCCATCGATGTAAAGTAAAATTCGGGAGATTGGGTACTAGCTTCTCGAAAATGGAACGCTTACGCGCATACACGAGTGAAAGTGGCGCCGCCTCCTATTTATTCATATTCATATTCATTTATTGCTTGTATTTTTATCTTATTATTATGTTCAACACAGGAAATTGTATACCATAGATTTATTAGTAGGTATCTGCCTGCAGTCTTTCGCAGATCGTTATCCCACCTGACCGGAGCGCTTCCTACGTTTGCCGAGTCACGGTCTCCACTCAAGAACACGTTTACCCCAACGGTTGTCGGTTCTTCGCGCTGTCGATAGCTTTAGTTCTCTGTCGGATGTATTCGTTACGAATCTTATCCTTAAGCCTCCGAGCAATAGCTCTTTCCATAGCTCGCTTCAACTTATACCAAAATACTAAAGTATACTAGCTATAATAACAGCTAAATAAAGCCGTGACTAAGTAGAAGTTACTAAAACCCCATTTAAATCTTAAATCCGTTTCTCAAAACCTCACATAAACTTGTGGAATTTTCACGAAACAAGAAGTATAGGTCGTCTCGCCACGGCTGTAGCATTTGCATTTTGATTAAAAAGGCTGTCGCGTTATGTCCGGGCTGAAGCCAGGTTGAAGGTCTGAAGGCACAGATTAGATGATATGTAGTATAATAGGTAGTGTAGTAGGAAGTACCAGGGGTAGCATGCAAAAAGCTGCGGTACAAATTAACCCGTTGGAGCTATAAAACTCTGTTACGCACGGGTTTAGAAATAAGTAGATCTTGCGGCAAGAATTCGAAACGCAAATTCAAAGCGTTTTTTTTTTCAGTTCCATAGGCTACAATAATGTAATTTACTCCTTTTTGTTACTTCTAGTGGTTGAGCAAATCACACAGCATTATCTAGCCCCCAAGCTAAGTAGAGCTTGTGGGTACTGACTGTGCTTTGTTGTATTTACAGACTGACCTTTTTTTTACTATAGAAACTTTCGTAGTTTGACGAATTGATTATGAATGTAAGCGGGTTAACTACGAACCTTGTTTGTGTTGGAAGAACAGCAACGTTTCATCCCCTAACGAGGGACATCTTCAGGGCGAATGCGGTTCTAGACGCGCGCGTTCCGCATCCCTTCGAGCACTGCGTTACTGTTCTTCCAACACAAACAAGGTTCGTAGTTAACCCGCTTACATTCATAATGAACTGACCTTTTTTGCTGCAAATAAATATATTTTGTAATAGTAAAGTTAAATTTTATTTATTGACATAGTACCTCTATATAGTGTTACAGACGGTATAGTAGAGTCCATAGGCTTCTGAACTAGTTTAAAAACTGTGTTTTAGGAGCCAGTAGCATTAACTTATTTTTATAAGTTTAAAGGGAACCAAAGTCCAAAGTTCTTGACTATAGCATTCGGCTAATATAAAACACAGAGCTATGTATAAAAGTAAGCAGAGTTTTCAAAATGGATTTAAAATATTTTGCAATCATGGTTAATGACATTAGCTTGAAAAATAGAAAGGCTTATTATCACTTAACTATTTTAAGCTAGATGTAATAATATAAACCGTACTCTTCTTCTTATTATTGTTTTCAACTATTATTTCGACTTATTTCTTGTGACTTACAGGATAAAGCTAGTTTACGTTTAATAGGTTTCGATAGCAGACATCGTAAAATTTTGTGTCTAGTTGATATCCGTCCGTTTATAACTCTTTAAGGATCATTTCAAAATTATTTATTTTTATACATTGACACTTATAAAAACAAAGATATTCAAATAATATAATTAACAAAGATATACTATCTTTGTTAATTATATATTGTGTACTTCTGTTTGTGTTTTTTTTATGATGAATAAATATAAAATATATCTTTCTTTATCAAAAAGTTAGATACAAAAGTTTGGGTGGTCCTTGAGTGAACGTTCGTAGACTTGAGTTCACATTATGTTGACTGTCCTGAACTTCTTAGCAAATTTCACTTCAGTGAACCGCGTAAGCAGCTTAGAAATAACCCCCTACTTCATGTCCAACATGTCCACAACTAATTATAGACAAAATTCATAATATACTGCGAGCAAGTCGAACTTTCAATAAATTCAGCAGTAGGTACATTGAACATTGACCCTTTCAATAGGCGATGGATGACTCTCAACTTCTTTTGCACATGATGTCATTATTTTTTCCTAATCATTAGCTATTGGTTATATGTTAATTAAAATAATTTAATATAATTAGGTACGTAATTGTCGACGACAAAAAATTTAGTGTTCTCACTTACATAGGTAGATAGTGTATGCTGATTCTATTAGCGAATGCCTATTATTAGCTTTCTGTGACTATTTTAATTTCTATTGTAACTAGTTAAGCTGATGGCAATCTGAATTAAATAAATAAATAAAAAACATACTCTGTAGTAGAATCTGAGACCAAAGAATAGCAAGTAATTAATTAGCAGCAGTTTCCGTCAGTGTATTTTTAACACCTCGATCGATTTCTTGCGATCAATAAATCCATTGCCAGGCGAAGCTAGCAAAACCCCCCTCCCAAAACCCACGTTTTGACTGCAAAAAACAGTTATAAAGCAAAAAACTTAAAACAATGACAAAAAAAACGATTGACAAAACTTCACTCGATAAAAAAAATCTTAAAGTTACCAGTAAATCTTTATTTTTACACAGATACTTCTACGGAAAAACCAGTTTCATTTCCTAGTTATTAATCTTATAAAAAAGAAAAGTTATCAATTTGAGTCATAATTTACAACATCAAATACCAATAGCTAAGCAAAACGTACAATGTACGTTCACATAGTAAACAAAACAACCTTTTAGCCTTTGTATTGAAATCAGAATAATTGTGACCATTTCGTTTGAAAATTACGTATGGCCCGCTGAATAGGGGCGATCAGCTTATTATTTTTCGATTCAGCATAATATGACATGTAATGATATCAATTTGCAACCTTATAGCCTGTTAAAGAAAGGTAAATTTCCCTCGTATAACGTCTATCAGGATCGTGAAGTGCAGTTATGAACCAAACTAAGGGCTGCTACGAGTATCGAGTGAACAAAGTTACGGTATTGGCAGGCAGGAATAATGAGGTAGAAATAGATACTACGCCGGGAAAGAGGCTAAAAAGCAAGGAAAAGTTGGGAAAGATCTTAAAGACGAGACTTTGAACTTAAGACAGATGATTGGAGACTAGACATCAGACGGTAAGTAAGAGGACTGAAGATGTCAACAAAAATATATGCATGAAAGAAATGATCTTAGAAAGAACTGTCTTGTGATGTCAATTCTATTTTGAATCCTATTTAATAAAACAAACGTTATGTTGTGAAAAACATTATGATTCCTTTTAAATCCACCATGGTTTATAATACTAAAGTTATTAACACCGGGATATTTGCCATGATTAGAGTTTTGATCTTTCCAATATTTCGGCACAGATTCACGCGCCATCACGGAATAACTATGCCGAAATATTGGAAAGCTCAAAACTCAAATCATGGTCAATATCCCGGTGTAAATAACTTTAGTATTATGATTCCTATTCTATAAGTACCAGAGGAGTGAGTCTATTTGACTTTAGTAACAACACGTGATCGTGACGTCTGGTTTTAGTATGCGATTTGCGTAGTAAAACATAAACATAAAAAGTCTTTATTTAGGAACATAACAATAACAGAAAATAGCAGCGATGCGCAGAATGCAGAAGTATAATACTGTATTGCAGATCGCAACGCCCACCTCCGGGATATCAGTTCGATAAGTTACACGAACTGTAAGCACGTATAATTACAAGTTAACGAAAAAAGAAGATGTCACGATCACGTCTAGTCACTAACATCAAATAATCTCACCCCTCTGGTATCTGATGTCAAGTAAAGTTAGAGTAGTTTTTCTTGTCAGAAAAGTTAATAAGTTTCGGTGTTTATTATTCTAGCAAGCAGGGCGAGCTCCAGCCGCAAAACACATTTTTCGCATAAAAAAATATGAAGGCTTAAAGAGTTTCAGTTTTTTTGCGATGTAATCTTAAGAGATTACCTTGAAATACTTTTAAAAGGGGAAAGGAGCTTGGGGAAAAACGAAAATTGTTTTTACAACAAAACTCTGCTTCTAAATCAGGACAGATTAATTCAGGGAAAGATTATTTATATCTTTTTCTTATCTTGTCAATAATAATCTAGGATTGTACCTACAGAAATGGAGCGTTTCATTGCACAGTTTGGTTCGTACGCGACTAGTGAGCAGACGTCATGGCTGCCAAGTTCTTTATCATTGCTGTTGCGTGTGTCTTCCTCGGCCTCAACGCCACGGCGTTAGAAACCGTAGATGGTAGACTGAAGGTTCAGATTCAAATCACAGCCGGTTGCGGAGATACAGTCAGGTTTATCACGAACCAGCTCGTACCGACATACGCTTTATACAAAGACTTCTTGGACATAGAATTTGTGTCGTGGGGCCGCGCGTCGAGAGGAGAGGATGGTTCTTTAGTTTGCCAGTTTGGCCCGAACGACTGCTTTGCGAATCGTATTCAAAGATGTGCGCTGGAGCTTTTAAAAGGTGACCAAGATGCTCAGATCAGCTATATGGCTTGTGAAAACGTTCCTCCATACCCATCGCTTAACCAGCAAAGCTACAATTGCGCGCATGAGGAAGGAGTGAGTCTTGTAGATCTAGACTACTGCGTCTTCCACACTGCTGATGAACTGGAACAAAGAGATGAGGTCATAGGATCAGAGCACATCGAAAAGTTGGGCTTTGTACCTTCACTTGTCTTCAACGATGAGTTTGACGTGCCCCAGCATCAACAGGGACTTTCTCGGTTCCAGAACCTGGTGTGTCTAACACTGGCTGCTGACCCTTCTACGGGAGTTACGGAATGTGAAATCTAATCATTGTAAAGAAGCTGTCTGGAAGATTAGAAGAGTACATAATATTTTCTTCAGCCGCCTTTCCGCAATTTCTGTATCATTCTTCCAATAAACTTTCATAAAGCAAGGCATCCGTCAAGTTATAGTATATTTAAAAGTTTCTTGTTCACATAAAACTTAAATACTTTAGTGTTTTTGGACCTAGTTTCGACTAGTATAGTAGGTATATCTGTGGTTTCGGTGTCAAACTTCGAGTCTGATGATAATCTGAAACGGGTTCAGTGTGGCCGTTGCTTCCCTAAGTTTTATCTTAGCATGAGCTGATGGTTCAACTTGCTCGCCTTTTAATCGAGGAACTTCAGAAATCGGACTATCTCCTGATATGGATAATGACTCTGTAATTTTCAGCGATAAGCCACGCTGCTCTGATTTCCTTCACTTATGAAACAAAATGTATTTTATATTTAAATGAACAGTTTTGAATGTTTTTATAAGTATTGAATAAAGTTTTGTGAGAGTAAGCTAGCTGGTTTCTATTCACGCGTTTAAATTTATAAGTATTTATCATTTAGTAAATATTATTTTATTGGTTTGGATTTGACAAAAAATCCTGTAAGACAAATAAGAAAACCCAGCTCCTTCCCGCAGCTTCGCACTTCAAAATTAACCTATTTTATGGAGAATAAAAAAAACAATATGTTAATCCAAGTCGTAGAACTACATCCATGCAAAATTTCAGCCGAAACCATTTACATAGTAGTTTCGTGAAGAAACACAAAACAACCATACTTTCGCGTTTATAATAATAGTTTCATTAACCAGTGCAATTTTGGTTACATATTGATCTATCGTCTAAACCGTGGCTTCCGTTATGGCAATGGCCGAACTCGTGAGCCAATAATGGGCCATTTAGCTATTGTAAAAAGTCACAGGCCACTTTAGAACGCCAATGCGCTACATTAGCTACGGTTGGGGCATAAAGTAAGCTACAGTCGTAGATATGAAACTAAAATAACAAGATTTTGTCCAATTAAAAACCATTCATTGTTATCATATTTATTTTGTTGTGTGTAAGTACAGGTTGCGATAAAATAATCTGTCTTCAGAATTCACACATTTATTGAACACTTGGCATGTGTTGCCTGCGTGGTGGCCTTGCCGAACTCACCGTAACTTTTGATGTATAGAAACATGACTGGATAGTGTGTAATGCCTTTTTCATCAGGTGAGATTGTGGCCAAATGAGTGTCTATTGACGATAAAAAATTAGTTGAATTTCTACTCTATTCTATCTTATGCTATATTATTCAATGACGTGGGAAAGGGCGCATACAATATTGGAACCGCTGAGTTATGACGCCTGTGCATTTGGGAAATTTGACTATTTCTAAGCGAATTTCAATGTGCTTTTGACTGAGTATTTTCTGAAGCGGGAAAATGTTTATAGGAAGTAAATACGTCAATGACAAGGTAATGCATTGCGTCGACGACTTCAAAATTGATTTGAAAAAGCCACCGAAGTCACGGTAATATTATAAATGCGAATCTTTGGATGTTTATAACCTCTTACTAATGTAATTGGTAATTTTATTGTATTCGTTTTTTTACAGATACAAATTGATGCCAACACTACTCACACAACACGAACATTTTGCATAGATGTTGTTTTAAATCTAAAATAACATACTATAGTCGTGTGGTGTCGCAGGCAAAAGCAAGTAATAAATAAATTAATCATCCGTCCATATGTTGGCCGAGTCATGGTTAGCACTAGCACAGTCATAGTTGTCAATTGGGTCACGCGAAGACTCAGCCAACATGTGGAATTGTCGGTGTTGCTATTAGGCTAAGCATTAGGTCAGTGTTCCTGTTATCTACAGCTCATAATGCTTATCCACTGCTAATTATGCGCCTCAATGGCTCTTAACGGTAGTAATGCCATAATCCCCACGCTGAGCTTTCAAACTGTGTTTCGCAGTTTCGTTCAGATCGGTGTTGGATCTGTCCTATAGGGGGTGGATAAACTTTACCCGCCTCTTACGACTTTGCCGTTGTTAGTTATAGTTATTCTGTAATTTCACATCTGATTTGTATTGTATAGGTAAACCGCGCCACTTACCTCGACTCTTGCAGTGAGCAGAGTCCTTAAGTCGTCATCACACGCTACCAATAAATAATAAGTTACACGCAATTCATAAAATACGGATTCAATTGTATCAATTGTTCCTATTAGTGCAAAAACCACATATAATAACCAACTCAAACAATACAGCTAATACAACTTTATTACCTCGTAAAATTAAATAGAAAGCCTTTATGTATCCAATTGGCAGCTATAGTTACAGTATGTATTGTTTAACACTACGTAAGCAGGGGTATTAACATAGCATTATGTAGATGCTGCATTGTACCTTACATGTTGGCTCTCTGTAGCTCTTACTAACAGAACTAGAACGGGCAAGGCTTATTGAATTTGTAACGAGACGATTTGGATGTGTACCTTCTAATTCTAATTAAAGTGGGGGAACTAAGATCTGCACGGACGTCTCGCATGGGAGTGTGTTGTGCATTGTCCCCTTTTCTAGGCAGGCCCTAACCAGCCCAGCTCCTTGAAGTATCGGAGCAGCGACTTTTGGTGTCTGACAGCTTCGTTTCAGTTTTTCGGTGGGTGTGGATAGGGAAGAATTCTCAATGAGATTATTCAACCCTGTTTTTTATCTGGCCTCGTATCTTGCAGACTTCGAAGGACTAGTTAACTGAGAAAAAGGTACTAAGGTCTTTTTCCGGTAGAATAATTTTGCATTGGGGCGATGTCTAAAATGCGATGCATTAAAGAGCCATTACAGAACCTACAACTGAGTAAACTACAAATTATAAATTAGAAACATTATTTAAAGAGGTAACTCAAATAATTAAAATAAAAGACGACCGCAGGAAAAAAGATGTTTATTCTGATGAGTTTAAAATCAGTATATTGTATACATTGATTTATTAAAAAGGGAAGATTAGGTACTAGTTTCTCGAAAATGGCAGCCTCATATTGTGTAAAATTGTGTGCTCCCACCTCAGTCACCGTCGGACCGGCGGCACGGGCGGTCGTGATTCGCGTGAAATATTGTTGTCTCGGTCTCACTTCGGTCTTAGATACGTCTTTCCGTCTTTGTTCTTCTTTGTTTTGCACAGGACGGGAAATATAACTGTGAGCGTATGTGTTTGCGTGTAGTTGTAACACATGCCATATTTTGAGTAAGCGCTGGGAGAACGTAACCTATCTTCCCTTTTTAATTAATCAATGATTGTATACCTTGTTATTTCGACAGCACCATCTTATTTGAAGCTGAACTTAGTTTAATACACAGTGGAAATGGACCTGGTGTAAGCAAATCAGTACCTAAGCTCGGCTAGGCTGTAAAACGTTTATAGACCAATAGTAGCGGTTCCATATGCAGTTTCCAGCTTGTTATTGGTTGAAGTAATAGGTGGACTGCAGGTTCCTCGGGTGGACATCGTTAAGATGTGGTCAGAGGCTAAAGCTAGGGTTGCGGCATATTCATGACTTGTTTAGTTGGTAGTAGAAAATGTACTGTGTAATACTGTAGTAACGTTTGGTATTTTATTCAGTATTTTATCTACTGAATAATTTTTTGTTTTGCAAAACCTAAAATTCAACTTCAGATTCTTTTTTATTAATACCTAGGTACTGATTTTAAGGGTTTGCGGTTAAATACTACCTTCACGAAAAGCTTTATGATAGAATGATGGGACCATCTCGAGACTTTTATTTATATCGAAATAAATTTTAAAAGCGGATTATTAACGGAGTTATCGACGAACGAACATTTGCCTTGAAGAATAGATTTTTTCGATCATTTCGCCGAAAGAAAAATAATAAAATTAAATCAATCCGGCGAATGGGATGGCGGTTCATTTTTCTAGCGGTCCCAATTGACGGAATTCTCAAAAAAACATGCTGACATCGATCCTCTTTCTTTTTTTGAAGTCTCTATTGGTGTCTATTCAGATGTCACCAAAACTAAACTAAACTAATTTGATAGTTCTAAAAATGTCGCTGTCCCTGTCATAACGATCAAAATAATAAGGATAGCATCATTTTTAATCCTGTCAGATTAGTTTAGTCTAGTTTTGGCAGCATCTGAATAGACACCCAGTAAATTATACTGAAAGAAGACTTCATTTTGATTTATAACAAAACAATTTGAACTGCGTTTGTTTACTAAAATGGACTGCGTTCAATGATTTTTGCATAATCTCCTGTCTGAACACGGAATCGAACCCGCCGAATTGTATAAATAAACCGTAATTTTACTATACCGATCAAAAGGATCACCAAAAACCATTTTTTCTATATTAGGAAATCTAATACATGGCCTATCCTATAACTTTGCCGCGCTAGTAACAACGGACTTTATCATAAGTATTTTTAATAAGTACCCACTTGAGAAAAACATATCATTTCCGTATTATAAGTGGATGATAAAATTAGAACACTGAAACTTCTGACTTTAGAAGTATGCCTGCGCAGGTCCTGGCGATATACGTAAATAATACATCCAAAAGATTCTATTCAGAGATTACTTTAATACTGGTTAGTATACATTACGCTCTCTAGTTTATACGACTGTCAAAACATCTGAATTTTCATACAACATTCAACGCCAAGACTTTTACAAACACATTCCAGTGGAAATCGCCCGACAAGGGTGCATACCAGAACAGGAATATTTCCTCCCATAAAAATGGAAGGATACTCTCAGGTGAGGCGAAAGTTGCAAACAGACGTGCCCGAGATATAGAACAAGTAGAAATGGAATAGAAATATGGGAGAACCAATGTTAAATTATTGGGATTGTAATCTGATAGTAAGTCTGACCAGTTCTGGTCGTGCATCACCATCCACACATGTGTGGATGGTGATGCACGACCAGTGTAGCATGCTACACAAAGATTTGCTGAATTCTGAAAACATCTGGGCCCACCATACAATGCGATGTCTTCGCTATTCGCCATTTTTGTTACAGTGTTGTCTTAGTCCTGTTAAATCATGAAATTCATTTCTCGAGCGAAAGCTCGAGCTAATACAGTAGATATAGGTACCATATGAATTTCTGATCAATTTATCAAGTTGATGAATTCACTGGTAGATATATAGGTGGCTAGGTATATAGCAAATTATGATGTCTTGTTAGCCGAATCTTCGGCCACGACAGCCAGTCTCAATGGAGACTAGCCAGGTGCGCAGAATATATAAGTGCCCAAGTGAATGCGCAGGTCTCTCTATTCCCTCACTTTCATAATCCGATGGAACGGCACATTATACAGAGGCGTAGGAGAGTTTTTCCTTACGTCAACCGAAGAAAACAAACGACTGTTAGCTTATAGCAAGAATATAAGAAAGGTTTATAAGTACGAGTAAGTGGTTAGTTGGTCGTTCCAGTTACATGTCTATTTACCATTGACTAGTCACACTCAACTCGTAACAAATATTTTATCACAGAAACTACGCAAAAATGAAACACGACAGTGTCTTTGTGGTTTATGCCAGTGCTGTATGGTAACATAATTAGCAACCAATCGCCAAGTCAATTCTACAAGTGTACATTGGTGTGTGGAATTGTCGTAGCAAGAATTAACCTGGACAAACTTACCCGTTCTAGCTACAACCAGATCCAGTACCTCGCGTAGAAGAGGTGAATAATTGACGAAGTACGGTCCCCGACGGCGTCGTCCGACCGATCGATATGCCCCAAACCTGATGTACAACAATAAACATTCGATGCACTTCGAAAAAGAGCCTTTTACGCCCAAAAAGCTTCTGGATGTTCGCTGGGAAATGAACACGTGTTTGTAAAGTTTTTGGATTTATTTGATTGTCCTTTTCTGAGATATAGACGACATCTGTAGTGCAAAAAATAATGTGAAAATAACATCATTAACTCCTTATTTTCTTATATGATAATAATTAACCCCCGTATTCATAATAGTCTGCTAACATAAAACAGCTGCGAAGTAGTGTTAATTCTCAGTTGAATTATGTCAATAGAAGAAGACAGAGCGAGATATAGCCGTGTGTTAAGTTAGCAGATTATTATGAATAAGGGGGTTAAAGTTTAAATTGTAACTTGTTTGAGTGCTTATTTTGTTAGCCTAAAGAAATAAAGGTATTGATATCTGAAATGCACATTATGACTGGGAAAAAAATGTTCGACGACTAAGTGGTTTGTTGACAAAGTTCAAAAAATAAAACCGGCCCAGTTCGAGTCGGACTTGCGCAGGAAGTGTTCCGTACCAATATCTATAAAAACGGCAAAAAAAATTCATGTGGTAGCCCCTTAAAATATTATTATCCCCCCCTATTTATTTTATTCTATTTTTTATATTTGTTGTTATAGCGGCAACAGAAATACATTATTCAACAAAATTTCACTGTCTAACTATCACGGTTCATGAGATACAGCCTGGTGAAAGACGGACAGACAGACAGACAGATGGATGGACAGACAGCGGAGTCTTAGAAATTGGGTCCCCTATTACCCTTTGGGTACGGAACCCTAAAAATTACTTTGTAACTTAAGATTTCAGTCTTCGGTACCCGTAACACAAGGTCTTTGAAGGTAGAAATTTGTTTTATTAGACTATTAATTTTTTTTATTCGATTATTTTTCTATTCCGACTGATGCCGAGAAATTCGTGTTAAATTGGTCGCACCTTATGCATGTACATTATGTAATTAATGTAGGAATAAATTGCATCATCAAAAGTACCTACTGTCTTTTGCAAAAAGCCCTTATAACAACATAAGAATGATTTCATACCCCATAATTAGATACGCTGCAAGCCGCAGTTATCAAATTGAAAAATATTACACAGTTACTAACCCCCTCTAAGATAGAAAGAGCCTAATTAAATTTTCGCTCGTTCCCATAAAGCGCTCACCACGTGGCGTTTTATTGCCAAATTTTGGGACTTATCGCAATTTATGGGCGACTGTGAATTATCCAAAATGGCTAAATTAAAAATCTTGTTTAATGGTGCTTTGACTTTTACTTGGAAATGATTATGGTAAGAAAATGTGTAAAAAGAAGTTTATTTTGAACGTCGGGAAAAATAGGTAAATAAACGAGATAAATACCTGTGAATCTCACACTATATGTATTATATATATTACACTATATATGTATATTATAAATACGAACGTTTGTATGGATGTATGGATGGATGTTTGTTACTTCTTCACGCCAAAACTACTGAACGCATCAGGTTGAAATTTTGCACACAGGTAACTATAATCCTAACAACAATTTCTATTATTTACCTATCTACCTTTTATCCCATAAATCAGTACCCGTGTGATAAAAATCACCTTTAAACGTTTCCATATACGAACAACGAGTGTGAAGCTGCGGGGCGCAGCTAGTTTATAATAAACTTAAGTTCTGTCTCTCTTTATGTACCGAATGGAACATTTAGTCACATGATTTGGCTCAAATTCGTAGGTAATACCTAGTCTTTCTGTATAGCAAACTTATTAACAAAGGGTTAGGGTATGTATCTAAGGCTCGTATTATGAAAGCCTGCTCAGTCATCGAGCTATGCTTGAGTAACGCTATTCTGGCATAAGCGTCACTCAAGCATAGACTGATGACTGAGCAAACTTCCATAATACGGGCCTAAAACTCTTCCAGCGGAAGATTTCCCAAAAAAATATGCTTTTCAAGGGTCTCTATCATGTAGACTTTGACATATGGCACCTACTTCGTAATAAAAATTACTTAAGATTTAGTTCTTTTAATATTACTTATTGGAACGATCACCAGCTACGTCAGTTACTTTTGGCGTAAATTCACAAAATAACTATATGTAACCCAGGGAAATTCTATAAAAAACGAATGATAATGTTAAATAAAGCGATTTATTATTAAAGAACACAAACAAAAGAATCATAACCTTAGCGTGAACAGAAGTAGAGTATAAAACCATTTTACATGGTACAAAAGTACTTTTTTACAAGATCAAACTTAACACACTGAACTGGTAATTATCACTGTCACCAACACTCTAAACGCGTCGATAACAAACTTTCTGCTTGAAAGCCGGGTGGTGAATGCGCGTTTTATACATAAAAGCACTGAAATACTGACAATTGTCTCCTTACTCTATGGTATGTGGTAAGGTAAGATGTTTCAATTTCTGTCAAAAACGTCACTTGAAATGCATTTGTTCGATTATCCTTACAAAGTAGGTATACAATTATATATGTCTTAGAAATCTAGTTACATAAATTACGTCAAGACGATAACGGAACACTAGTTCTATACAAACAAAGCCTGAAACGCTTCTGTAAAAATACGGTAAGCCTCGAGACAATGGCTCCGCTCTACTTTTAAGAGGCCATCAAGCCTCTTGATATACTCCAACGCCTTATAATTCCCATACGACGACGGTACGAGCCCAACCTTAACTGCTTATAGTTTCCAATAAGCCATATCTTCCAAATGAGAGCACGTTGCCTCCAGCCATTTATTTACTTTGTGAGCAAATAGAAAGGTAAGTATGAAAGGTGAAATAAAGGAACGTTTATGAGACCGCTTAGGTTTCATTACATTTTATTGATATGGGAGATGAATTATATGAGGCCTTTGCTGAGGCAGGTGCTCGCGAAAAGGTTAGCTTATACTCGTTATTTGTTGAACTCAAAGGGTTAAGGTTTTAGGTTGTACCTAGTAGAAGCAAGAAACTTTAGTTGGTATCACAGTTTTGAATATCAACTGGTATAAATATTAGTAGCAATTTTATTTTGTTTCAACTATTATTTATTCATCATTATTCTTTCGACGACTCTGTGGCGCGGTGGGCGAAGGTCCGCCTGCGTAGCAGAAGGTTGCGGATTCGATTCTCGCCTCGGGACAAATTTGTGTACGATCAGGGCGTTCTGGAAAAATATTTATCTATTTAGTATAATGCATTAAGTATATCAGTTATCTAGTACCCATATGCAAACTCTGCTTAGCTAAGGGCTAGATAATGTTGTGTGAATTGTCCAACATTATTTATTCATTATGCAATGCATTCTTTTTGAAACTTGTCAGGATATAATATACTTGATTGGATGATGACAATGTTTGGACTGTATTGCAAGAAGAGTAGATGACATCGTCAAAGTCACATAGTGTACCTACGCATGCGATAAGTAGGTACAAGACAACGAAAGTTGGCTAAAGGAAAAGACCCGACTGAGGGCGATCGCAGGCTAGAGTGGTAGGATGTTATAGGAAAAACAAGTAACAGAGATAATTGTTTCAGATAACATCTGAAAGTTCCTTATTCTCGTTTTGTTTTGCAGACATAAACATTTTCATACAACTTTATTCATTCCTCTACCAGAAGCCAAGTTATTTCATAAACCATAACAGTTTGTAGCAAACAAAACTCCGTGTAAAGTATTGTTAAGACTTCCCATAGTTCGTGAAAACTTCCGTCTCGTTCAAGTATTCATAGCGAGTCGAAGATTATAGAACTAACTTTATAACTCGGAAAGCCACGCACTATCCTAGTTTATTATTCTCAGTTGAAGTTAATACGTATGATGTACTCGACAAGAGTGTCAAGTAACCCTTGAACAGTTATACTACCCATTCCCCAGGGACGCCCTTGAGTCCAGGAGCCGCATTTCACTATATTAATCGTTTGACCTTTGGTCTAAGAACGACACATGTCATTTTGGCATTACACCTTTGATGTAAGAAACCATATACTCATAAAGAGGACTTCGCGTGTCAAAAGTGTCAAGCTTGAAACCAATACATATTAATCTCTCCGTGCAAATCGTAGCACTATCTAGACTTTCCTTCATCTATGGAAGATTCTAAAATGATACCATTTTCATAGTAAAGTGATTGGTTATCAGAATTCGGCCCCAGGAAACATAATAATAATGTCAGGTATTATCATTTTCTACGGGTACCTTACCTTTGAGGTTACATTTCTTTTATTTAGGTTTATTTTCGCACGCGGCTTCGCTATCGAGACCTTGAAGTATCCTTTAGCATGGGAGAGGCGAATTTCCCTGTCCGCATGATAGGGCGCTATCCCTAATCGTATGGAAAAAGGAGACGTCACAATTACGTCTCGTTAATGTCAAGAGGACCTATTGAATCTTGTTTCGAAGCAGAAGAACTATAAAATCATTGAAAATTATTTACAACAAGCTTCTACCCTTCGCACGCCTTTTCCGGGTTTTATTTTATTACAAGTCTAGAACTATATCAATGCAAAAATTCAGCACGATCCGTTCAGTAGTTTTGGCGTGAAGTGGTTACCAACCTACATATGAACACAATCACACCGCATGGTAAGTGACGTCATGGAAAAAGATGGATCACGAAGTTTTAGAAGACTCTGTATATTATCAGTGTGACAGAATCTAGGCCTATTCCATCGCTGCATCATCGAATCCACCTGAAAAGACCAACTATTCGCGTATCAGAAGCACACTGATTTTCCTCCAATTTTCCATGCCAATAAGCCTTTCCACCTGTACGTATTAACAATGTGTTCCACCCCGGTGCGCTCGGGCTCTGCTAATTAGGGCCGTGGAAGCCGATCAAAAGAGGCCCTTTGATGTGGAGCTGTGAGGTGACTGAGTCAACGGAGCGAGCTGTAGCAGCTGGGTTTCTATCAATATTCGGCTTTATTTGCCTTTTGTAGTATACTTAACGTTGTATGTGTATACGCTACAAAGTGGTACAATTGCGAAAACGAACCAAGCAATGACTACCCACTACATCACACTAATATTATAAATGCGAAAGTTTGTATGGATGTATGGATGGATGGATGGATGTTACCTCTTCACGCCAAAACTACTGAACGGATCGGGCTAAAATTTTGCATACAGGTTATTATAATCCTGGATTCAAACAAACGCTACTTCTTATCCCATAAATCAGTTCCCGTGGGATATAAATCACCTTTAAACATTTTCATAGGAACAACGGGCGCGAAGCCGCGGGGCGTAGCCAGTTTGTTTATAAATATGTATGTATCTGACAACTTCACACTTCAGATTGGGCTGAATTTTATATGTCTATTTTACTTATTCTCTAAATAAGTACCTAAAATTGCAGCGTCTTTAGGTTTGAGCGACATGGTCATTCAGGGATGTAGCCATTTCAGGAAGTGGCGTTTGAGACCTGTGACCGTAGCTGACTGGATCCTTTTATGTAAGTAGGTAATGTAATATAATTAATTATGGAGTTCGAGTAATACCGGAAAAAAACTAGTTTTTTTCCGGTATTACTCGAACTCCATAATTAATAAATAATTAATACAGTTACGTACTTTATGCGTAACAGAGATTACGGAGTAGGTAATGTGACTAAACGTTTAATAAATCGCAAAACTACTTACGATTAAATTAAACTTACTTACCTAGATAAGATATCGACTACTAATGATGATATCGCTATCAGATTACGATGAATTGAAGCAACCAGTAATTAGATGAAACGTATGATTATTGTTAAGTCAGGTTTGAATTTACAATAATTTGTTATTCCTTTTTGATCAGCAGAGTCCCTTAAATAGCGAAATATGCTAACTTTGACCAAGGCTACCTATTTGAGCGTTTGGGGACACCCTGTATATGCGTGTGTCTCAGAGACCCCGAAACTGACTTCATTTTGATTTTAATAACAATAAAAACTGCATCCAAAGATTTTTGAAAAATCGTTTGTCTGAACCAAGAATCGAACCCGCCAAATTGAAAAAAAACACCATTAATTTTACGATACCAAACAAAGGGCGTAAGGTTTATTTTTCCCAGGTAACTAGATCTTAAATAAAAGGAGGACCATGGACTTCTTATGTTTCCCATTCCGTTTTATACAAATTCTTACTCTTTTAATAATTTCGCTACCTGTTGATTTATTTATCTTTTCATGGTGAATGTTTAAAATAATACGCCTAAGTTTAGTTTGTAACTCCTGCACATTTTCATACTGCTTCTTGTAATCTAAATCTTTTATATAACCCCATAAAAATCCAGAGGGATGAGGTCTGGTGATCTCGGCGACCATCTAATTGGTCCAGCTGGTCAGTATTTATTTAAAATAAACTGTAAAATTTCATGGTTTTCCTTTTATTTTAGATGCTATGTTACCTGGAAATTGAGCCTTTATATCGAAATCGTAAAATTAACGGAGTTTTTTTTTACAATTTTTTGGGATTGATTCCCTGAATTCAAATAATATTCCAAAATATTTGGACTTATATACAGGACTTGATTTTAAAATGACCCTAAGTGTAAAGTATAATAACCAAATACGTTATAGTAAAGGTCTTTAGGTAGACTTGAATCTACGAATATGGCATGTTCTGTAGATTTCTGATTGTAGTAATGTTTATTAAAATTAACTTTTTTTCATCCGGTTCGACTTTGTTCAATCGTTCGAAGTTCAATACTTACCCAATATTCAGCTAGGTTTTTTTGTAAAAAGTAGCCACCGATTTTGTATTGTAAATGATCGATCAATTTAGGGAAAATTTCTAGAAAACTATTATCTGACAAGTTGTCGCAATATAGAAATTTAAATTCGGTCAAGCTGTCATCCCTATGAACAACAGACCGATAGGCTTGTACAGGCTATTTAATCCAATGAAAATACCTCGTATCTTTAGATTTATTTATCTACGTAAGTAGATAGATATAATTATAAGGCAATCACCTACGATGAACTCATATTTTTCAAGCTGATAAAATAATACGCGCGTGACAATCAACATGCAAATTAACTCCAAACAGAACCACTGTACTATACTATATCACTACACATACCTATACTGTATATCAAACAGCAATACACACAAAAACATATTTCATGCACCTATGCAAACACTCCGTGTATTGGATACGTGCTACGTGACGTCACTACGGAATAGAGTCACATACCAATAGGTGTATTTTCATACAATATAGTGAAGTGAAAAATGGGAATAGTGCAGGGAAAATGCCCGAGAATCGATTTCAATATGCGATAAGTTCTGCACGGGCGCGCCAGGCCGCGGTTGATCTAGCAGTCCTAGCAGTAGCTCACATTCTTACATTCTATTAGATGCCAAGAACATTGCAATTTAATTTTACCAAAATAAGCAAGGATTAGTCGGATTAACCGAGAAACATTGTTTGAAACTTTTTAACAAATGGTATGAATATGAATTATACTAATGTTTATGAAGTTTTTCAAGAGAGTAGTGTTCTCAAAGCCATCAAATTAACTTTTTCCAAAACTTCATTAAATCTCTACAAAGCTCAAGTAAGAAAATAGAAGAGTCTCAGAGGCAAACATAAATCTTTTGAACCATAAGCTTCATGTTTTAACTTAAAAATAATTTGCAATCCAGAAAAAATGGAGCCCCTCTGGTGTATGCATAAGTTAGAAAAATAATGGACCCCTGTAAGCAAATTACAAAGTTTACTAGACGGGGCGCAATACAGGCGCATCGTAATTTATAGTAGAATACTTTTGTTTTGGGTTGTTTATATAAAAGGTAAATTTAAGTAATTTCTTTAAAGAAATATCTATGACAAGGTACAGAAGTTTGTAAGCGGTCTTAAATTTTAGACGTTTCAATGAAAATTTGCATAGAAAATGAATATTAAGATAAATTTGATTTATTTAAGACCATGTGTTTTACCAAGCAAGAAGTACGGGACCTAAGACCATCCTAATTCTATTAAAAAGTACCTACAGCTGAATAGAGAACTTCCGCCTTTTTCAGAGTCGGTAAAAACCTGTGTTCCACTCGAAAACAATCGATAGAAAAATGGGTACATAAAAGTTTTAGAAAAGGAAGGCATTGTAACAGAAATTCATATTTTACACTTTTGACAGATGTGTCCCCCCTTAAAAGATTTATTGCGAGAAAAATATGAAGTAACGTGTTTCCTTGTGAGGATTCCGCGTTGTTTTCCTCAAAAAGATAATACTAAAATGGTTTTCTCATGTTATGATACTCGGAAAGTGTTGCTGGGTGTATAAATCTGAGCGGAATCTAGAAGCAAGTGATATAAATAGAGATTTAATGTGTGTAAGTAAATTGTGCATGATAAATTGAACTAGGTTAGCACTTACTTGAGTAAACTTCAATAAGGCGCTGATCAGAGACCTGCGTCCAGCACTGAACCAATGCAGGCTATGATATCAGCGTCATTAAATATAATTATTTGGACAAATCCAAAGCAATCTTATTTTAATTCATTCTAGTATTAAAAGAAGAAAATAGTTAACTTAGTACCTAGTGTGAAATTGAAACAATCATGAAAAGGGTAATCGTCAAATAAGTACTTACAATTGAGCGAATATCTAGGTACAAGTTTTGTTGTTTGTGTGTTGTTACAAACAACACATCATGGTGAGCCTTCAGTGTAGACTCGCCCAGTCTGTGTCGCCGAATTTGGTGTGTAGAGTGTAGACTCTACTATCTCTGACTGGGCCACAAAGACCTACAAATCTAGACCCTTGGTACGACATATCACCATGCGGATCAACAGCGACATATCAATATAGAAAGAACGAATGAAAGAAAATATTTATTTTTACCCATTAATGTCTATGTATACAGACGTACAGACTAGGTACCTACTAATATCTAGAATTAAAATTAAAATAAGGTCCCTTAGTACCTATAGTAGAATTAAAGAAATAGAGTAAAAAAGGGTCTCCACCTGCTTAGGTGGAGACCTTTTTTATTTATGTGTAGCATTTGGCTAAACCTAATACTACGCTGGTAGTCATTGATGTGGCGAGTTAGATAATAAATCGCCGACAGTGTATTTATTGTCAACTTGGCAAATGGCCCGAATAAGTAAGTCGTTTTCAATCAAACTTTCCCAAAAATATTATAAGAATTCTATTCAAAGCCACATACTCGTAAGCACATCGACGAAGGAACTTGACAGATTAAAACCCGTCCAAACTTAGAATAACATCTCTTTAGACGGCGCTAGCTAACGGTCCAACTTTGCTCGTCCATGCATAGTTTCCAGTGAAAAGTATTTATTATCCGCAAGAAACTTCTTTTCCGGAATATTTCAAAACTCTATCGACCGTTAAAGATCTATCTTCTAAGTTTCCAAGTAGTGTCAAAGCCGACGGAAGACGTTATACATCGTATATTTAATTAACAAGTTGTGTCCATCTTCAACAAAGTGTCCTGAAATCCTTCCCTTTTCTCCTTTCACTTTAGCATTAAAAAAGATGGCCATGGTGGTACCAGCGTAAGAGTCGATTCTTCTAATTCAACACGTCTTTGTTCGAAGAGTTTATTACATTCGTAGTTAGCCCGCTTACATCCGTAAGCGGGTTAAATACGAACCTTATTAATATTGAAAGAGCACCAACGTTTCATCCCTTAACGAGGGACTCCATCAGGGTGAGTGCGGATCGCGTCGCCACTTACGCGCACTACAGGCTAGTGGACGCAGTGCACGGGTCGTAGGTGCCGGGCATAGGGCCGTGGGCACTCTGCTTGTCGATGCTGTTGAGTCCCTCATTAAAGGTACGTTGGTGTTCTTCCAACACAAATAAGTCTTGGAGACGCTTTTGACTGGTATTGATATGAATCAGTTATCTTTAGATTATTCGCAACAGTCTGCAGTTATCTTAACGGGTTCAAATGTAAATTTGTTTGGTAATAAAGGTATGTATGTATTAGAGTAGCATTACCTAACATCCTACTCATCACCTAATATTAACTTTTCTTCAAAATCCTGATACCAAATAATAGTGAGACTATTATTTGTTAGGATAATAAAGTAGCTCTGACTCTTTGACTCAAAATTTCCCTCGGTGCCTGGCAAATTGTCTAGAAATATGCTTTGTTGTGATGCAAAATAGTGTCGTTACTTGATAGTTTGCGGTTTAGAAGTTTGCTGAAAACGTGTTGAGTGAGTCAGAGTGAAGTAATAAAGTGTTTGCACCTTTTGTTGTAAAGGTAAGGGGCTTATCGTACAATAACGATGTTTGCTAGTTATATTATTTACGGTGATCGGTGATCATAATTTGAATGGGTTTACCTAGTTTTATTCATCATCATCAACCCTGCCATTAGTCCACTAGACATCCACTACCCTAATGAGCGCCATAGCGCCCTGTCTTTAGCTTGCCGCATCGAGCATAGCTGTGTGGTGCTGCTGGCTTAGAATTTGCACCACCCCATATCTTCCCGTGTGTGTCGTAAGAGGTGACAAACGAATATCCACAGGGCGTCCCCCTGTGGATATCCCTTAGTCACCTCTTTGATGGTTATATTTAGCCCCCTGGAGAACAATTCTATCATCAAACTGCGATCCGCATGCCCAGCGTCGGGATTATGGGCATTACCCCTCAATTGATAAACGCAAATAAAGCATTAATCAGGGCGAGGCCTGCGTCCAGCAGTGGACCAATACAGGCAACAATGAGGTTGAGGTTGATCCAGCATATGCCTGCAGTCTTTCACAGGTCGACATCCCTCCTGGCCGTAGGGCGTAATATCCCATGACTCGCAACTTGCAGCTTTAAGTGTCACTCATCATCATCATCAACCTATATTAATCTATAGGACCATAGGCCTTGCCTAATGAGCGCCATTAGCACCCTCTCTTCGGCTTGCCGAATCCAGCATCTATCTGCAGTCTTTCACAGGTGTTCCTCCCACCTGACCGGAAGGCATCCTATCCCATGACACGAGTAACTAGTACCTACGCACTAATTCCTGAAGCATGCACTAGTTCCTTGAAGCGGTGTGCCTCATCATTTTAATATTATAAATGTGAAAATATGCATTGATATTTGATTCTTCTTCATGTTACAATTTAAACGGTAAGGGCTGAATTCTTGCATAGACGTAGTGGATGTGGTTTTACACCTGGATTTACATATTATTCCGGAAAAACGCGCGGCCGAGGGCAGAAGCTTGTTATTAAATAAACACGTTTTGATGATGCGACACTAATCATGACTTCCGGAGTCGCTAAATAAATTTGCATCGAGTTTTTCTCGACGCGACGTCTACGAAATTTAACAAGAAAACTTCCACGTATGTCGCTGTGACTCATGAAAAAGAGTTTTTTTTTGCAAACTGTATCACAACTTCGTTTAACTTTGCATTCCGTTCGTTTTTGCAGACTCTACCGATAGTTACGTTTAATTTGCGAAAGAGGCTAATTTGCTACGGGGAAATACGCTTGAGTAATTTAAGAAACTGCTTTGAGTTTCCATTGATTGAGTTATAAAGAACAGACGCTATTTGCCACGACGACAAACCTTTAGATAATAAAGAGTTTGTTTGTTTTTTTAACTTTTTATCTATAGCTCAAATTTCGAAAACTAATAAAACATTCATTACGGATGTAAGCGGGTTAACTACGAACCATATTTGTATTGGAAGAACACCAATGTTTCATCCCTTAACGAGGGACATCTTCAAGGCGAGTGCGGTTCTTATCTAAATTGACAAAATATGACAAAAATTATATATCCATGGGCATGCACAAAAGTGTGTGGTGCTGGCTTAGAATTTGCACCAAACCATCTCTTCCCGTGTGGGGGTCGTAAGAGGCAACTAAGGGATATCCACCGGGGGCGGGCAGCAGCGCCCCCTGCAGAACAATTCTACCATCGAATTGCGATCCCCAACCCGCATGCCCAGTGTAAGGATTATGTGCCCCCATTAGATAAATGCCAACAAAGCGCTTATCAGCGGAGGCCTGCGTCCAGCAGGAATTGACACAAAAACGAATCCGATAAAAGTTCAGTAAACGTTTTCACTACGATGATTTTGGAAAATATTATGGAAAACCCATTTGTATTCATAGTTCCTATCGTGCGCGTCTAAACCTATTCACAATAATTGAATCCTTACTTCTTTCTTGAAAAAACGGCAATTGAATAGTAAAATTTATATACACAAATTACTCCGGGTTTTCTTCTGATTCGGTCCAGTAGATATTTACTATTTACTAAATCATAGGTTGAATTCATTACAAACATGAGAGCCCATGATATAACATTATTTCCAAAATATTTTATTTTGTTCAACAAATGTTCCATAATGTCAACGTTAGTACCTCCCTGAAAAACCGAAACAACTATGGTGTAAGCGTTAATAAAGGTAAAACACCCTGTGTCACGTAAAATACTTATACTTACTGGCAAAATAAAATTCACCCAAACTATTTTCATATAAATGTTCACTGAAATAGCATTTACCGTAACAAATTGGAGAGACTTTTTCCGGCCTATCTGTCTATATTCGGACACAAATTCCTTATAACTGTGGCAACAAATTGTCGTGTATAATTCATGAAGGTCCAGGTGACTTGGGGTTGCCAATTCTACCCCAAAATATGTGCATATTGTATACCTACACGTTTTGTATAAATTCGTAAAAAACACCACCGATAGAGCGTTTGTTTTTCATTATTTTGAAAGCATTTGGATGTCTCTGAAGGCGTAAAGTTTCAGACACTTTTATTTTATTATTTTGAGTCGGAGTGCTTTGGATATCTTATTTAAATTTTTCATAGAGCTATGACTGATGTAAAAGTTGTTTGAGTAAATTAAATAAGAATCGCAAACATTTCAATAAAAGTAAGACTAGAAATCTTAAAAGAAAAAGGAGAAAATACAGATTATACGATAGGTATATAAATTATACAGCAGCAAGGGTCATCGTATATTTTAATAAATTCTTCAAAACAAAACTTTTCCACATAAAGTTTTTCTCCATAACAAAGGGGATGTCATCCTCCTCTGAATGATGAAAGCTTAAGGCGATTACAAGACTTCCTTCAACTCTAATATAAAAATAAAAAGATAACGCCATTTTGAGTGTATGTTCTTTGTCGTTTCAAAACTTTTTTGTAGGTACGTGTTGGTATTTGATAGGGATGTGCTAATAGTAATATTTAAATCTAACGTCTAGTTTAAAATAAATTTCAAAATAGTTCAACCAGACTGAAAGATACCGCTTTGAGTTTGGACATGTAAAATTTTTAATGCAATCAATAAACACACGCTATTTCAGTAGGACCGTTTTTTTGGGCCAAATGCATATTCTAGTTGCACGATTGGGATAGACAGTGAATGTTAAAGTGACATCCCAATGACAACTTCAGTTCTTGAAAGATCACAATCATGCTTTGAGTTTTCTCTGTGGTAATGGTCATCATTAAATATTCTCTTAATGTTTATCTAATTGTTTCTTTGAATGTATATCCAAATAGGACACTAGAAAATTATGTGAAACTGTGAACATTACACTTAACAGTTGGGCCAGTAGTTATGGATTAATCCAATCAGAACCAAATATTTTTTTAAGCTATTGCATAGCTTCTATCGCGGGCCTTGAGCGTGGAGACCGAATCCAGAAATTCCGTAACGAAAATAACCTAACACCCCCACTCCGACCGGCGGCACAGCGGTGATAATTTTTAGTTTTGCCATCTATCGATGAATAGCAGAACTTTTAATGACTTTTTGAAATATCACGCTTGTCTCTTTACTTCAGCAACTCGCCTCTAGGTGGCATTGCAATAGCTTTACCGCGGCAGTCCCCGAGTGCCACACGTTTTTTATTGTTATAAGGAAAGATGACGTGCCGATAGACATCTTATTATTTATGGCAGTAAATGAAATACTAAATCGACTCTATCGACTGCTTACTGTATTTATTTGTCGATAATTTATCCGTAACACGTATCACATCCCTAGCTGGTAGATGGTAACAGTTGGCATTTGGCTAGGGGAGTGCAAGTTGCCTAAGTGAATGTTAATATTTACTAAGTACTTTCTATTCTTAGATCGTGAAGGGAGCGTGTCAAATGCATTCGTCATTTGATTTGAGCATTGGTAGAACGATAGGTAAATAATATAATTTGTCTCTTAAATAAACAGAAGAACGTTGTATCTAGCCGCCTAAATGGCTTAGGTTGAGCCTTTCCGTATTTTTATTCAAACTCCTTACTAACTACGCATTTAGTCAGCGTCGTATCGACATTGCTCCGACTTTTTTGATTTTAGAACCCCAAACAAAAAGGATTGTATTCCGCGTGTGGTGCCGGCGGCATAGAATTTGCACCACCCCAACTCTTCCCGCGGGTGTCGTAAGAGGCGAGTAAGGGATATTTACCGAAGACGGGCAGTAGCGATTCCTGCCGAAAAATTCTGCCATCAAACTGAGATCCTCAACCCGCATGCCCAGCGTGGGGATTATGGGCATTACAGCCCATGAGATAACAGCCAATAAAGGCGCTTATCAGGGGGAGGCCTGCGTCCAGCAGTGGACTATTATAGGCTGATGATGATGATGATGTATGATGATAGCTGTGTGGTGCTGGCTTAGAATTTGCACCACCCATCAACTCTTTCGGCGTGGTAGGAAGCGACTAAGGGATATCCACCGGGGGGCGGGCAGCAGCGCCCCCTGCAGAACACATACATCCCTGTTTTCAACTTGACATATCCAGCATCTGTCTGCAGTCTTTCGCAAATCGTCATCCCACCTGGCCCGAGGGCGTCCCACACTACGTTTTCGAGTAGCGGTCTCCACTTAAGAACTCGGTTTTCGACTCTTCGCGAGATATGGCCGATCTACTGCCACTTCAGCTTTCTTATTGAATTTATTTATTGGGTGTTTTCTGAGTTTCACATATTTGAAAGACGCAGGAAGGACGATGATATTAAACTCGAGTTGAAAGTGTGAGCCAGCCATTATATTGTTATAAGAATTACCTACATATTAGATCTAATTATTTCAATAAACGAAATTGAATTGGTTACTTAGTCACTCGACCTTGTATTATTTACTTTAATTGTGTTAGTGACTTGACAAGTCATAAATTACACAAATAAGTCTGACTCACTAATAACAGTGTTTTAAACCTACTAAGGCAGTTATGCTGCCTTAGTAGTTTTATATATTTTTATTTACAATTTCTTCGTAAATTCAAATTTTCTTGAGAGTATATTGTTGTTCAATTGTGTAAACAAGTTTTCTCACTCAAATCACATGCTGCGCTGGATCAAGCGAACGATTAAGCATTCTTAAAGTTTGTTACTATTATGTACACAAAGTGGTATTTTTGATTTGGGTCGCTTCAGTATGTAACAAAATATACGTATATAAATATTGTACGTGTTTTGGTAACTTATTCATAGTTTTTATGTCATTGGCAGTGTCGACTCGCGGGCCCTAACTGCCACTGACAACTGCAACAGACTTCTAGTTTTTTCATGGATCCAATCGTCAAAACTGTTCTAAATTATGATGGGACCACACGGTAAGCACTAGCTTTCTTATAAAATAAGAATTATAAAAATCGGACCACCCAGTCAAAAGTTCTGAGGTAACAAACATAAAAAATACAGTCTAATTGAGAAAAAAATTGACTTGTCTAAGTGCTTATTTTGTAAGTCTAAATAAATAAACGATTCGACTCTGACTCTGACTCTGATGATTTTATAAGACTCAAAGTTGGTCACTGAAATCTGAGTTGCGTTTTTTTTTCTGCCCTCCTTCGACGATATCCCATAATCGACTTTAAGTGGTGCCAATTCTAAACCGGCACCACCCGGCATAACACTTATTATTATACAGTGTTATTGGTAAAATATTGTAACAAAATAACTTAAATAATGGTTAGGTACGTAAGTACTTTAAATCTTGTTCCGTTACCAGTTCTTAGCTATTTTATAGGTTTTGGTTCAAAGATATTGAGAAAAAAAGTGAATAATTGGGTTTGTTGTGTGCAGAAGTGGACCAAATTTAAATGGAATGGAAGTACCAGATTTCAAATAAAAAGAAATCATTAAAATCAGATCACCCAGTAAAAAAATCTGAGGTAACAAACATAAAAAAACAGTCGAATTTAGAACGCCCTCTTTTTTGAAGTCGTATAAAAAGGATGGACTAAGTCGGGTTTTTATAGTTTTTCTTTAATTACTTGCTTAGGAAGAATTTTGAAATCAATAAAACTAGCGGATAGTGGGGTGGTACCTTAATAAGTAGGTACTTGCCTATTATCATTTATACTCGATAGGTATAGAGTAAGCTATATATGTATTAAGATGTAACTTTTCTATTGTCTGAATGAATTATTATTATTATTAAGTCAGCTCTTGTGATAAGTTACCATATTTCATAGCTATTTTTGTGTACAATCGTGACAACTATCTTTCACTGATATCATCAAACATCTAAAACCTTAATTTTCTTCTCCGAATAAAACAAACCGCGCGTGCCCATCTAACCTTTCATAGCTAATAAAATTAACCCCTCGGTTATTCAAAGACGTTTACTGTAAGGGGGGGAATAAACGGAAAATAATATGCGTGATCCACTCCCGATCTAATCGCAGCGGGTAATTTATGCGTTTCCGGAAGCTCACGGCTCGAATACCCGGTTAATAACCCGAATATGATGCTAACTTTTAATTGCTGAGGGTTATAGGTTTATGGGTTACTTTATTTCGGCTTTTGACTTTTTGGATTTCTGCGATTCGTGTCGGCAACAGTTCTTCACGAAGTTTTTCGCATTTGGCGGCTTAGCGTTTCTACAGTATCACAATCACGTTACACTGGTTAGTTAGCAGTTCGTCCAAAAAGCGGTTCGTCCAAATCATGCGTCGTCGTCCACTATTACACTATCTTTACTAATATTATAAATATCTAGAAATTTGTCTGGGAGGTAAATAGTATTCTGGGTACAAACATCTATAGGCTATTTAAAAATGGATGGATGGATGTTCGTTATTTCTAAACAGATTTGGCCAAACATTCAGGATAGTTCTAGAACCAGACGTTTTGTTTGATTAAATAAGGGATCAATTCTTTTTATCCCAGAAAAAGCACGCAAAGCCGCGGACACAAGCTATAGTCGCCGAACACACCGTACCTGGTTGCGAAAATAGTATTTTTTCTTTTGAAAAAACTCACTTATAGTATTTATAGGGGACACACCTCGTTTACCTAAACCTTTACGCTGCTGTTTAAAGATTAACCCTGTTCTGCGATTTATATCGTTGACTGTATCTAGGTATTTACTGAGCGGGCCAATTCGAGGCTCTAAAAGCTTTTATTAAAATCCACTGCTTAGTAAAGCACCTCAAAATATTACCATTTGCTGAAAAGTCTCAAGTAATAAGAGTTCCAACCGAGCATATTCCAAAATATCAAAGAAAAAATATATTGCAAAAGCCTTTGCCTCCATCACCCCTCAAGTTATGAAAGCGTCGCCATTGTCACCGAATATCTACACCGCTTGCATACAAGCTGCTTATTTCGTATAGAACCGGTTGCATTCCGCAGTTTTCCATATCGTGGCATTATCGCGATCGCCCCCCGCCGGTCTCGATGATCCATCTTCGAGGGAGCTGAGGCTTTTGCAGACGAGCGGTTTACGGTCTTACCGTATTACTGTTAACTTAGTTCTGCCAACTAGATGATGCAGCGTGGATGGTCCAGCATTTTTTATTTATGAATTGCAAAACATAGTAGATATCAACCGTTCTAAAACTGCACGCCGAGTGCTGGTATGACGTTTGTGGAAGGGGTGTGCATTTTTAGGATGTTTCATTCCTACTTACTTGCAACTGCACTGTGAAACATCCGTGACATGACATTACACATATAACCAATAACAATCTAACTAACTAAATAAACTACGGTTGTCAAATTTGTTATACCTATATATTTGCCGTGAGAGTTTTTCGACATTATATATTTCACCACCTCCAATAAATGATTTGCACAATTTTTTTTAAGTACTACTCACTGCACCCGCTCTCATCGATCGTGAACATCATGTAAACAATGCCGTGTTTGCGCCCCCAATGCTAACGTGGTGTTCGATTTTTAACCAACACATTGCTTACGTCCTTGAGGACAAGATCATTATGCCTTACCGTTGGGATGATCCCAACGGTAAGGCATAATGTCTTCAAATCTTTTTGCGTTCCACTGCAGTCAATGTAACCTAAAAAATATTTCAGTCCAGAATTTTTCTCATGCGTGTATCCCGCTGGATCAGCTAGCGTTTTCAAAGAAAGTAAAATATAGATGAAAGATTTGATGTAGATTCTAATTATTAAAGAAACGAACAAAGGCAATTATGACCTTATGGCACTTTACTCTTTGATCTTTAAATACAACGTGCATGTTTTGGAACCGCCACGGCACCAAAGACTGTTCATAATGTTCATAATCCATAATGTTGGATTTCTGACTCTGATTCTGACTGAGCTATCTTGCATTACCGCGCGTGTCACGCTCGGCTTTTTAACGCCCGTCTACTCGCCCTTTTGTCGCGCGCCAATGATCCATCTTGCGCCACGACAAGGCTGCGACGCGTGATTCCAACAGGGCATGAAGGACGCTGTGAAATATTTATTTTTTCCCCTTCACACGCGCACGACCAACTTCGAGGCGACAAATGGCGGCGATGTCCGGACTGTGTGACATGTTTGGCTAAAGGGATTAGTTGGTTTTGTTAGAATAAAACGTTTTTTTGGCATAGTTGAGAAAGTCGCCTGAGATTTATTAATGCAATCGTTAATTGGTTTTACTCCAATCCTAGCGTGATAAATTGATAATACAGGCTTCGTGCACGATGGTGAAGAATAACCTGTTCGTAAATAAGTCAAATTATCAAAATCTGAAACTCTTTATTTCGTTAAATACAATAAACGTACTCGTACCTACCAACATTTAGAAAAGGTCAAATGATAATTAAACACTGACACGGAAATAACAGACGAAGAACCTTAAGCCTGATAGTTGTTTTTTTGAATTGAAGTACCTACCATAGATCATCATGAGATTCAGGTTTATTTAATTCATAGTTATATTTCAATAGTTCCTTTACCTCATTACTTTCACCAAGACACCAACTTCCAAGCTTGACGTTGGGACTGTTTAAATAAAAAAATGTCTTTATTTAGGAACATAATTGACGTAAATAATAAAAATATGCAGCGATGCCACCTGCAGAAGTATATAACTGTGTCACATTTTCAACGACAGCTGTCAAAATTAAAATCTAATAAACTGCTCATTAAATCAGTGGCTTAGATTAAAGGTTGGGACAAAATATAAATTTTTGTAGTTAAGTTATGACGTAAAACGGAAAGTCTAGGACAAGTAGTTTCATAGGTAGGCCCACTTCAATTTTGACAGCTGCTATAAAAAATTTTGCCTCTGAACTTTGAGTTGGACTTATTGGAATAGGGCCATCTGACGTTACATCAAACATTAAGTAGTAAGTACCTAACTTACTACTTTTGCCAAATCATCAGAACGAATCAATCAGTAAATGTTTCCGCTTCTTACACAGATATTTAAGGCACCATTACGATTTCCTCAAAACTGTATCATTCATCATAGTTGTTATTTTGACATGTGTAACGAAGGCGAAAAACAGTCGGAACAGTAGAGGGTGCGGCAGGGAGCGAGGTTCTTATACACGACTGCGGCTCACTGCAGTAACCTATATTTATTTATTAATTGTTAAAGTAAAAACGTTTTATTTATTCACGATATTCCGGGTGTATTTTATGTAGGTATATAAAACAAATATCCATCTTTTTAGTATAATTGTATTAAGTACTCGTATTATAAATTATTAGTCGTACCCATAACACAAGCTCCGCTTAGCTTGGGGCTAGACCATGCTGTTTGATTTTTCCAGCATTATTTATTTGTGATTATTAAATAACTGGAAGAACATATTTGAATAAACGTCAATAAAATAAGTAGCTGAAGCACATGAGGCTTTTTGTTTGCATGCTCATTTGTCGAAAGTAAATAAAAGCAACATAAAACTGAACTTAAAAAGGAAATCTAATAAAACATGTAGCATATCCGGAGCCCCTGAAATCATTGCTGCATTGCAAAACTAAACGACACAATGACATTGATTGATTGAATTTACAGAGCTTACAGTATGAAATTGCATTTATGACTACGTTTCGGATTTTTGTTGTGTTGTTAACTAATAAAATTCAATTGCATTTCAACGAGTTATTTTTTATATTTTTGGTGTTGAACACGGCAAAAATAAGGCACGTTATCACAACATAACAGAAGATGACAACCATCTTGTTCACTTGTCCTCAAGTATAATTGTTGATTGCACGTTGCTGCACATTTCTCTCGATAATTAGTTTATCAGACATGTAATAAACAATACGTCATAGACAAGAGGCCCAGCAGTGGGTACTCACGGGCTGAAAAGGTATATAGGTAGATAGACAAATAAAATGAAATGAAAATATATTAATTCTAATAAGAACAAACTTAGATTATCTAGCTAAACGAACTAACATAACACACAAAGTAAAAAAAAATATATAAGATTTGAGAACAATTTCTTAAGAACTAACATGCTTAGATAAAAATATTGTTGTAATCTGGTCGTGTGTGATCAGTGCCGTGCGACAACGACCTTTATAAAACAACGGCACGGAAGAAGCTGAAGCGTCGTGTAAAAGCCCATAGGGGTCGTAAGTGAGACGTCAGGGGTCGATGAAAATTGATTTTCCACCATCAGTCATAACGTTGTGTAGGTGCACACAATGGCTACCTTTTGTCGGCAGTCGCGGCGACTTTTCACCGTTATTTTAGACAATAGATTTTTGTTAAAATACTGCATGTCACAGTAACGAAGTCCATTGAATAGAACACTTCATGTGGAACGGATGAAGATTGAATAAAAACGCTTTTGTTTTTCCCGTTTATTCGGGAATATGGTTTCTATTCTGCGTTCTAAAATCCGAACGGCTTTTGTTTCAGAAAAAACAGTTCAGATTGATTAAACTTTTAACTATGTTACTACAAAGAGAAGCTGAAATAGGTTTCTGAGATAAAAAAGCGTACTAGGAAAACCTTAAAAAATTTCAATTCTATGTGGAGGTCTGGTTTAAAAATCAGCGGAATTGTGTTATTTTTCTATTCATCATCTAGAGTAGTTCCAAATAAACGTTAATTGTAGTATGGTTATCATACTAGTTATTTATGTTTTTCTTATGCACTTAAAACAGTTTTCAGCAAACAGTACTTACATTCATAGTTAACCCCTTGAGCAAGTTTCACAAATCTCTTATATCTATGCTATCCAATGACGATCTTGATCTTTAAAACTTACTCTATATCTCTCTCGATACCACCTATCTAATACCTATCAGTACCTACTCACACCCAGTTTTATTTATATTATATATTTGTAACTTGTACCTATACCCTACGGTCCATGTAGATATCCTACGTGTCTAATTAGTAAAACTGAATTAAACTTATTTTAACGAAATAAGACATTATATTACCTTAAGTTTACTTTAGCATAATAAGATGTTTAGTTGAGTTGCCTTCTTATTTACGCATGTTGTGGCTAACCTGTAATTAAGAGAGCACTAGTTTTAAGTACCTATCTTGTTTTATAATTTGTATTCCTTGTGTTATCTCTAGTTGGTTGCCCTAAATAAATAAATAAATAGATTCCTTAGTCCTCAAAAGCCTGTATTGGTACTCCGCTGTTACATTACCTTAACCAACAAACCATTCGGATTCTTAAACGATCGTAGTATACGTATTAGGTACCTATTGTTGACATCAGTACCTAATCCCATTAAAACCTCCACTTTTCTATTGCATAAATCCGCAACCTAGTTAAAATCTAAATAGCGACTATTTCACCGGCCTAAATGCCTTACATAAATTACCGGCTGTAACTTCTTCAAAGACAGCCTAACATTCAAGTTAGGTTCACAAACATAGTTATCAACCCCTAGTTAGCCATGGAGCAGCCAAGTTGAGCACTATAGCCAGGGGTGGACTTAAGTAAGGGTTGGTGATGCAAGGAGGATTAATATGGAGGAAGACAGGATTTTGCAGGGAGACGCTTCTACTACATGTACCTATTCCACACTACACTTACCGATTCCCGAGTTTGCATACCAATGTGACAAAATAAGATTTGAATTCCTGCGTCATGAGATTATTGAGTACAGAAAAAGGAAGACTGATAACTGATGGCGATGACCTGATGACTTATAATTGATGACGAGATATGGCTATAAAAAAATGATAATATAATAACTAAGACATGTAGATAATAAACGATGAAATTACATGGCTATCTTTCAAATAAGTTTTTTAGTAGTAAGTATTGTGGACCGGTGATTAGATACATTATAACCACTTAGCCAAAAAATAAATGCCTAACCGAATAAAGATTTGACTAGTTCTGAGGATTGTTATAATGCGTTTACGCTCACAGTCAAGGTAATTTCAAAGAAATTAAATATCTATTTTATATTTGACTATTTCATTTGATATGTTATACGAGTACGTTCAAGAAATCGGCTGTAAGACAATTTTTTTCTAACTTATTTATTGCTACTCTACCCCCATTCCTAAATCCACTCCGTTGCATCGATGGAAGCTACGCTAATGGCTGAGCACACAAAGTAATAGGCTATCCAATTGATTTATGATTTCAATGCGTGCTGCAAACCCGCCAATCGGAACGATCCGCTTTGATTACGTCGAGTATTTCGCGAAGCTTGTTCCACTGGAGTTATCGATAGCGTAACGAAAATATTTAGAGTTTAAATTAGCCTATCACCATCATTGTATTATTACGGGTCGTCAAGTATCTTCTTCGAGTTATTCGAGTTTGTGTTACTTATTGTTTGAAATGAAGTATTCATAATTTAGTTAATACTTAGTTCTTAGGAGTAACACCACATTCATTACATTATGTGATTATACCTCTGATGCGAATCTTTGTAAATATTTTTGAGAGTGTAGGTTAGTTTGACTTATCAGCATTATAAAACTAAAGTAGAATCATTTGATGCAAAACAAAACAAAACTGAACAGCTTTCTGTTCCAAACAGAACATAGAATGCACCCGTTGACAAATTCCTAAATATATCTAGAATCTGTGTAGGAATTTTCGTCAAAAGTGAAACTTTTGCAGTGTACCACTGTAGTGTCATCTGTCGTTGAGTGTTTTACATTGAATTAACGCTGGTGCTGAATAAATATTTGTTTTCATTTCCATTTTCATGCTGCTCAACTACAGGGGAATTGATATGGATTGTTGTTTGTTTAAAATTTTATCACGGGGTTGTAGGCACCGGTTCGTGCTGTTGTGTGCCGATTGAATAGAGTTTATTTTTATGAGCGTTTTGATTTTAGTGAAATGTATCTTTCACAGCATTGATAAATTAAAAAGGGAAGATGAGGTACCTACTAGTTTCTCGAAAATGGCAACCTCATATTGTGGAAATATAACTGTGAGCGTATGTGTTTGCGTGTAGTTGTAACACATGCCAATTTTGAGTAAGCGCTGGGAGAACGTAACCTATCTTCCCTTTTTAATTAATCAATGTTTCACAGTATGAAAATATTTGTATTTATGGTATTTAAGTAACAATATGTATTTTTTTCTGAATAAAAGGATTGAAATGTAAATATAATATTAAGTTTTTAAACGACGATTAAACGACTTCAAAAAAAGGAGGAGGTTCTCAATTCAACTGTTTTTTTTTGTTTGTTTCCTCATAACTTTTGACTGGGTTTGACTGGGTGGTACGATTTCCATGATTTTTTTTATATGAAAGCTGGTGCTTTGCCGTGTACTCCAATTTTATTCAGTTTTGACAGTGAGATCCATAAAAATTCATGAAAAAACTATAAAAATTGAAGTCGGTTTATAGTTTTTTAAAAACAATATTAATTATTATATTGCGTTTTATAATAATGCGTTAAAGGGCCCTGTACGTACCCTTATATGTGATAAGCGCATTTACATCTACGGATCGCTAGGGTCTATTTTTTGACGTTAGACCAATTCTACAAGATGTCAGATGGAAATGGAGAATCGGCTAGTAGCCAGGCGCCCTAGCCTTGTATCTGTGTCTCATAGACATTACCCATTGATGCCCAAAAATGAGTATAAAATACATAGTCCGTTTTTTTGTAGGTTTTGTTGATTTTATAGCAAAGTTCTAGACATCAGCGAAAGGGCCATAGCTCGCAAAGAGACTTCATTGCATTTCTACGATGGAATCTTTAGGGGTTATAATATGTGACTCCACTCCAAGAGTTTCTTGAGATATTATTTGTAGATAAGACTATCAGGAAACAATAAGGACAAGAGATGGGATGAAGACGTATCAAAATAGACAGTTCATATTTCCTTTGCTTGGTACGTCCATAGGGAAACCAACGTGCACTTCTTTTAAAGTACTTCTAAAAATGCTTTTAAGATAATATTTTTGAAATATATTAAAAATCTTTTGTCTGATAAGCGTTGAGAATTTGATTTGTTTGAATAGAAAAAATTAAAACAACTTTATTTTTCGCAAACATCCAAAAGCAGACAAAAGCGGTTCGTGCTAATAGCCGCTATGCAAAGTGAATGCAGTCCCATTGATTTACGATTGAATAGCACGACCCTGCTCGGCTACAATGGCTGGCGTTGTAAAATAGGCTTTATACTGATTCAGTTTAGATTGATTTAGATTGTTTGGTTTTATTCCATTCCAGCTTTCCGATTCCGTGTCGGAAATGTCATAGGTTGGTGTAGTAGACGGGTCATCTGATGTAAAGTGGTGGCCATAAAGATTAGAATGTAGGATGCTACTTATGTGTTGGCTGTGTGGTGCCAGCTTAGAATTTGCACCACCCCAACACAAAACTTCACTAAGAAGCTGAAGAATTTGAAGAAGGGATATCCGCACTCTCTACTACCTAAGGATGAGTTTGCAATTAAAGCGGAAGCGAAACACGGGATAGTATCCCTTATAAGCAGTTTTTTTTATAGATAACTAGCCCGGTTGCTATATGGCGCTGCAGAGGTGGTGGTCGAACCTTCCCGAAAATGTCGTAAGACGCGAATAAGGAAATCTACCAGTGGACGTACATCAGATTCCTTTTGTGAAAATTTAACACCTCTACCGCAATAAACCTGCATGCCCAGCATGGGGGTTATTATTAACCTTTACACCCGGGGTTACACTTTACACACGGGCTGATACAAGCGTGAGTTTCCTTAACCTTCTAAAAGCTTAGGGACTCCTAATGTTCCTAATATTCATCCCTTGCTTCTAATGTCATATGGGACATTCATACTGGACATTTTTTAGTATGCTTTCTGATCGACATCTAAAATGAAACGGATGATGCCGCTGATGCTGCAAAATTGCATCCACTTCAGACTTGTGTCGATTGACCTTAAAAAAAAAAGAAAAGCGATGTTAAAGTTTACAGACGCATTGATTGCTCACCTTAAATTAGCTATTAAGTACACGGTTGTTAATGCAAGTGCTGAATCCAATCAGGTATCTGTGAAGTAGCTGTAAATCACAATAGGGTTGTAACGAGAAGCAAAGCTACTTGTATTATAAATTCACAAGTAAAAGGAAGAGAAGTAAGTACTTATAATTAACATGGATAACCAAGCGGACTAGTCAATCTCAGGACAAGACATAGAAACTGGCTAGTAAAATATGAATCTATGCAAAATATTGATACAAGAACTCTAATCCTTTTCGCCTTGTTGTAATAACCTGCTATAAGCAGTGAAAACTTTTATAAGTGTGCTAATAAAATTTACAAGAAGTAAACAAATAACTGTTTACTTCTTTTCTTTTCCTTTCACAACATGCCTCTACACAGTTTGATATATAAATGAAAATACAGTAAATACACAAAAAATACAGTAAAATCCTGTTCGAAATCTATCAATCTATCGATAAAACATTATCGATGTATAGCAGGCAAAATAGGATAAACGAAATTTTCTACAAAATCCTCCAATAATTTAATTTAATGTTTAAAGTGGCGCTACTGGTACCCCACGACTCTACTCCATACTCCATTATAGCGTGCGGCAAAATCTGTGAGACACCGTCGGAAGCTTTACAACTCGCGGTAAATCTCACCCGACTATAAAACTGTTATAAATCGATTCCGCCAGCTTAGAGAATTAAATGGCCCGTAAAAATTAATAGGTTTCTCACTCTGGGTCACTCTGTTATGGTTTATTGTTTAAAAAAGATCGTGGTAATATTCGTTTTTTAGCCAGGAAAAAGTTTTTTTTTTTGATGAACAAAAGGAACTTATTTACCCTGAATTTGGGGACTCCTAGGTTGTACTCCAATGGGAAAACAGATGCAGGAAGCTTATTCCACTTTTTGGCTGTGGTTATTATGGAAGTAGACCAGAATTTTTTGCTTCGACACTGTGGTATGTCGTGAAGTTGGTGTCGTGGGTGGTATGATTGTGTGCATCTAGTGTAAGGTCGTGCAATGCTTGAAAATAAAACGAATGGTAAAATCAATGAAGACGACTGCCAACACTGTTATTTAATTATTAAAAATAAACTATTTGATAACCAAAGTTCAGTTGCAGATGTGAAATTACTTCCGCGTGAAGTAATAAAGTTCCTATAGACTCATAAAAAGAAACGGTATCCAATTTAGAATACGGTTCAAATTATCAAACTACCGAGCTATTTATTCCCTGGAATAAATAAAAGGAAAACACATCAGAGTCGACCTTTGTAGTGTGCACTCAAGCGACCTCCTGCCGAGCTCTGCACGCCTGGTAAAACGACTACTGAAATGGCGAATGAAATGTTTTTAATATTCAAAACGCGGGAAATTTTAAAACGTGTATTTTATTCACGGAAATTCAAAAGCGAATGCTCTTTGTTGCGCTGCGACTGTGAAAAATTCTTTAAGGAATCTGAGCGATTTCTTGCCTCAAGCAAAACGTTTTTTCCAAGAATCTGTAGCACTTTAACTTCGTTTTAAAACCAGGGTATTTTCTAGAATTCTAGATAAAGCACGAAATGCCATTGGTTTAAGTAAGCTTCACAGTAGCAGCTAGACCAATCCTTTCAACCATCCAACAGATTCCAAGCGACACAAAACAACCATTGAATTCAATGAATTGCAATTTTATGTCCAGGTTTTTCATTTATAAGTCGGATATCCGTAGGGATCCTGCCGTATATTAACTAGCTCTTGCTCACGGCTTCACATACGTCAAAGGTTCTAAATATAACGGTAGTAAATCAAATAATAATTTTCTGAAATAGACCGGTTGTTTCGAAAACTACTCATGATAAACAAACAAAAAAAATGTCGTAATAAATTTGTACCTAGTAATGATCTTTTGTTACTCTTACTCATTATCCAATCTCTTATACCTACATAAATTACAAAGTACAAAATGTAACAATACCAACTATCAATCAAAGAGCCTATATTCGCTGACTAAGTTATAGTAGGTAAGTGCAAAAAAGTATTTTTAAACTTGGAACAATTTTTTTAGCAACCAAGAGGCCTACCTAGAAAAACAAATTATAAAGTTGACAAATAGCGGATAAAAAGAAGGCTGACCGTTTTTTCAATGACCCTTCTATGAAAATAATTATGACATTTATTACTTAGAGATCCGAAAACAAATGAATTTAGTGACGAGTCCGAAGCAACGCAAGTTTGCACGTTCAACAGAAATGTTGTTCATTTAATGCAAACGTCAACCGAAACTTCGTATTTCGTGTTCCAGTTGCCTTCAGTTTGCTGGTCAGGTTGTCCTTCGACTAAGGCTTCTTCTTGTTTCTTCCCATCATCTTTGTCACGAGCTCACTCACTCTACCTACTTACAAATCTAGCATTTGCAAGTGAACGTGAACCAAAAAACTGCAAAATTCTTGCACATCATAAACAACAGCAAAATTTCACGTTTAATAATAACGGCCAAGGTGAACATCGTGACTATGCGACCATTCGTTTCGTACCACACACTGTTTTATGGGACAGCCGTCGGCGTCCATGCAACTGCACGCCTCGTGGTCACCATTTTAGGATAGGTCCTGACACTGAACTTACTGTATAGCGTGTATACAAGTTACTTATTTGTTACGCTTTCTACTATGGGAAGCGGTTCATTGCTTAGATTATGGCGTGCATAATTGTGGTCATAGTTCATTTATCATTGTTTTGTTAGAATGCTGTTTTTCCGGACAATTACAACCTAGGTCTCTCCAAAACAAGAGTGAATAGGTATCTTGTAGACCTTCGTGATACATTGTCAGACACATCGTCACTTTCCAGCAGGTAAGATTGTGGTCAAATGAAAGTCATAATCTCAACCTCACTTCAAGAGACTGTATTGGTCCACTGCTAGACGCGGGCTTGCGCCTGATAAGCGGCTTATTGGCGTTTATCTCATGGGGGGTAGTGCCTTTAATCCTCACGCTGGACATGCAGATTGGGGATCGCAGTTTGTTGGTAGTATAATATTGTTCTGCAGGAGGGCTGCTGCCTGCCTATCCCTTAGTCGCCTCTAACGACAACCGCGGGAAGATTTAGAGTGGTGCAAATTCTAAGCCAGCACCACAGCTTTAACATTTAGAAATTAAGGTCTATCGATAATTAAAATGTGAACTTCTAAGTGAGTCTGTGTTTAGGGACGTATAGAAAAACTTTATTTACCCGTAACAATAATGGTCTAAGACAAAAAAGTACGAAACAAGTGCACAAAAAATCTATGTAATGGATTCTACACAAAACACACAAAAGTGGGCGAGCCAGTGACAAGTCAGTCAGACAAGTGACAAAACACAAAAAACGGTCCATAATTCACGTTAAAATCGACGAACATAAGAATGTTATGAATGTATCTAAGAAGATAAAAATAGTATTCATACAGCCCAACATAGAATCTCTTTCTTTTATCGAAGTCAGTTGTAAGTTGCACCAACTCGCCGAGCTACTTTGTTGTCTACACTACATATTCTTCCTCTTCATTCGCGCGGTGTAGGCCGTTTATAAACGAATTCTATGATCGTTCTACTTTTGATGTCCTTAAGTTTTGCCAAGGACAAAAGGGGAAAAACATTATTTTTAGGAACCGGACGGAATGAATTTCTATCTGCAGATCGTACAGAACAGATAGTTGTCTCAGGTGGGAATTGATACCGTAACTTTCTACGACTCAGGTGGACCTTCGCCCACTGCGCCACGGAAGCATAGAGTAACCCTGGAGATAGAGCAATCATTCAAAAATTTCAGTAGCAGCGCTATCTCGTGATATGTCACGCAAACTTTACTTATTATTAAAAACGGCTGTCAAGCCGATATTTATTCTCAATTTGAAACCATTTGATATTTTTGACAGGTCTTTCGCCAACGTACCACGTTGTATACACCGGTTCTCGTCCGATCACCGAAGTTAAGCAACGTCGGGCGCGGTCAGTACTTGGATGGGTGACCGCCTGGGAACACGCGTGATGGGATAAAATGAAGCCTGTTTGATTCTAGGATTACCTGTATGCAACATTTCACCCGATCCATACTGTAGTTTTGGCGTGAAGAGGTAGCAAGCATCCATCTATCCATCCATACAAACTTTCGCATATTATATTAGTGTGATTTATTACAGATGCTTTTATAAACAGATTTACAAATTGATAAATACCAGTAAGCTTATCGAAGGTTTTCACGGCAACAAATTAAGACTATGAACAATGTGACTAGTTTACATGTATCACCTATAGATAGTGAGTTTTGAGTTACCGTACAATATTAAAACTAATCAATTTTCATCATCATTATCATGTTCGACGCCGAAAAAACGCGCCGAGCCGCCTCGCGCCTGGCCGAAGTGACATTTGTACAGAAGTACAAGCACGGGGCGGTCAATGTCAAATTGCTTACTTGGGTGGCTAAAATTGTTACTCGCTCGCCATTATTTTATACGACATAACGTATAACGTATACGACATGAGTGCCATCATGAGGCAGGTAGATAGGACGGCTGAATCTAATAGGTTTGAAGGGAACGTTGAGCAAATTTTTAAAGTAAGTTGGGACAGTTAAGAAGGCGATCTATGCCAATGACCTTGCTCGAATAGGCGTTACCAATGAAAATTCCCCGCACCACACCTGAATTATATCACGCAGCGCGCACCAACATAAGTATAAGTATGTTGCATACAATACATTTTATTTGATGTGATTTTGATTAAAAGGATAGGTCGGCGATCTCGCCCTGCTTAGAAAAAGGGAGAATATGAAATTGCTTGCATAAATTGAGGTCATTATCGGAATCGGTTATGCTTCTCACCTCATTCTTAACTTCATCTATACTTATCTCTTCCTTGGCTACACAACAACGTTGTGTCCGCCTATTATAAGCGTATATATTAGAACCTGCCTAGATAGTAAGTTAAAACAAAATGCTTTATGTATACGCTGTTCCTTTTTAATAAATAAATAAACGTTTCAACACATTCATCAACAAATCTAATACTATCCATCACAATCTTTTTACTGTTTCGATTACGTAAATTTAAATGCACAATAAACAAAATAAAAATTTATTTGCTTCTTTAATTTGCTTGATTTCCATTCTGGTTTTAGCTAATTTCAGCTTTATTAAAAACTATTATACTGCTTATGAGTAGACACTGGAAATAGTACACAGTAAAATATAAACGACCACTTAAAACTATGACCGTTTCTATGCCACTTTCGAATCGAGGTCAGTTTCAACTGTAATTATAGAAAACGTCCTTAATGGCCTGCAATTACTTGAAATCAAAGCTATTTGTAGACTGCCTAGCCTGATTAGTGTTCCGTTTTGCTTCTGCACAATATAAGCAACAAAATAGTAATAAAGTAAAAAGATACAGTGGTTATTTTATATTAATAAATAGCCCGAAGCCATCGCATTTTCAAATCTTTGTATGCAACCGCGCACCTATCCAAGCCGCATTTTACTAAAATCCTCTAGGTAGAGTCAGTTCAAAAGAAAAGAGTCGTAGCGTTACGGTGAGCTAACACTTTTAGTCGTACTGTAATGACAAAGCAGTGTTGCCAACGCAACAAAAGTTGGCAATTGGCACAAGAGCGCCATCAATTCCCACGACTCTTCTCTTTTTGTACAGACTCTATAAGGATTCTCTATATGACGACCTCTGTGGTGCGGTGGGCGAAGGTCCGCCTGCGACGCAGGAGGTTGCGGGTTCGATTCCCGCCTCGGGACAAATATTTGTACGATATGCAGATATTTGTTCAGGGCGTTCTGGATGTTTTCTATGTATAATAAAAAATATCTATCTGTGTAGTGTATTTGTATTATGTATATCAGTTATCTAGTACCCATAACACAAGCTCTGCTTAGCTTGGGGCTAGATAATGCTGTGTGAATTGTCCAGCATTATTTATTTATTATTTATTTATTTATTCCGGCGGATGCGGAGCGGACTCCGGAGCGCGGTCACTTTTACCCCGATCGCAAGTAATCCACCTTCGACCTTGTCATCTTAATTCGTGAGCGGCCTCTTTAAATAATTCCTTCATTTATGTTTAAGTCAGGCTTACGGCGGTAAAAAGAGAACCGTCTTCGGATGAGCTGGCTGTGAATAATTTACACCTAAAGACGTCGAAAATAAAGCCTGACTTATCCCGGACACTTGCAGCTAAATCGTGCTTTTTTACCTCTAGTTGTCGACTCTGATACCTCTTCCATCTTTTTTATATAACCCACATTTTTTTGTGATGAATAATTTTTGTAATGGAAGGTTTTTTTGTAATGAAAGAAAGATGGAAAGAAAGAAAGAAATCTTTATTCATAGTTTAAAAAATACACTACCTATTACATACATAAACTGAAGTGAGTATCTTAATGAGTGTTTGGACTGTTTTTTCGCACTGTCTATGCCTGCAAAAAAAGAGTACATAAATAAAAAAAATATAAATCAGTTTTGACAAGCTTCAATATACTTATTTATCCCTGTTTTTTCCCGATGGGTAATCGTATTTCTGTACCCAGTAGTTCTAGAGTATCAGTCTTACGCCAGTAGTAAGGAAGAGTCTTATGGTTCGATAACAAAGGCCACACCACGCGATTTATCAATCGTTTTGGGTGCTCCCACCCTTTGAATAACCTAAAAAATCTACTACCAATGTGAAAAATCAGTGAAAAATGAGTTGAGTTTAGATATTTACTTCCATAACAGATTCAGGCGTTACTTTGTGGAAATCCATTGTAAATATGAGGATGGAAATATTTAGTAACAATTCCGGGAAAAAAGAAATCCTACTGCGATAAAATATAACAAATTATACATTTATACAACATGACAGAAAATTTATCAAAGTATGTCGTCAACTAGTTTCGTCTCTCCACGAGACATAATCAGGACACCGCACCACTCGATCTTAACACTGAGAGCGCCAAACAACAACGACAGAGTCCCACCAGAGATGTTGCCACTACAAACTCCGCGTGCCAAGTAATATGCCAAGCGTAAATGTTCTTTCATTTTGTATAAATGTATGTTTGGATAGACTTTTTTGTAGGATCTGCAGATATTTGTTCAGGGCGTTCTGGATGTTTTCTATGTATAATAAAAAATATCTATCTATGTAGTGTATTGTATTATGTATATCAGTTATCTAGTTTCCATAACACAAGCTCTGCTTAGCTGGGGCTAGATAATGCTGTGTGAATTGTCCAGCATTATTATTATTATTTATTATTATTATTATTATTATTTTATAGCAGGATTCTTTTCACGGAATTGTTACTATATATTTTATTCCATATATTTGTCTTATTATTAGTTCATTCTACCACCAGACTACGATCCCCAACTTGCATACCCAACAGCGTGTTGATCACAGGGAGATGCAATGAGGAAATGAGTCCAGCTGTGGACCAATAACGGCTGTTGAGGATGAAGACCGAGGAATGAATTTCACTTTACATATAACTGATTAAATGTCCATTCTGTACGTAATGGTGTTAATCTATGTTCCAACTTTACATTCCTGCGTGTGACCTACAAACACCTTTATATCAATAGTAATACGATCTTTTTTACTTGTATTTGTTTCTTGGATATGCTGTCACAGAGCGGGTACATATCCATGTCTCTGTCAGTTTTTATGTCCTTTTGCAGTTTCGATATGATCTTTTTATTCTGTCTTATTAACTTACGGGTGTTCTGTCCGTCTGTCCGTTAAAAGGTTGACAAGCGAAGGTGATTCATGTCAAGGATATTAACAAGGATTTTAATTCATAAAGACTTGCAATCAATTAAGCTTAATGCAATTATGCACAGTCAAAACATTTGTTTTTTAATGAATCGGATGGTTTGTTTTGCTAAAATGTTTGTTTGTTTGTTTTTTTTTAAGTTCTTTTATTTACCATATAAGTTTTACATGCGTAGATAAACTAAACACTGTTTAGAACCTGTAACTAAATAAACAGGGCAGTAATTTTTGTAGTTTCTGCAGACGACATAACGAGTTCAGATTCTATAAATTTACACAATAAATTTAGGGTAGTTCCAGCCCGCTCCAATTTCAATAGTTTTCATAATTTTAATGTGCATACATTAATTCCATTGCGGTCCAAAAAAATCAAAAAAATAAATACTCCCTAAATAGAAGGTTCATATTTTACGGGAGGAAGAAAATATCTATCACCGTAAGTTTTAAAAACCGCTGCCTTAAATTAGCATTAACGCTACTTACAGGAATTGTTTTAAGTTCTGAAGTCATAAAACAAACACGAACAGTATGCTGAAAGTGAACTGTAGTGCGATGCAAGAGATGCGCGTTCTATTTTCGCATTGGGTGGGATAAATGTTTGTATGACCTGCAAATATTTATTCCGCGAGTTATGTGAAAAATATATCTATTTGTTATTATTGTATTATGTATAGGTATCAGTCATCTAGTACCCTTAACACAAGTTCTTAGCTTGGGGCTAGATAATGCTTGTCCGGCTTACTATCTATTTTTATACAGTATCAACTACCTACCTACTACCAAGGATAGGTGGGGTTTAACAAGATTCTAAGTTGCCATCGTTATCGTATCGCTAGCCTCACCGACTTTAGCCCAAAGCTCCTTCATTTATCAACTATAAGCCCAGTACTATCTGCTAGTACGTACTTACCCCACAAATAGATAATTACCAGAGCTGATGCCAATGCGGGCGTAAAAATTCATTACTGTCAACAAAATAGACTCTGCACATGGTCTATGTCTGTGGTTCTAGCACAGTATAGCTTCATTTGGATGTTTATTTTATAAAAATCCATTTACGGGATCGTTTAGATGAACTATTTTATAACATTTTTTTAAAGTTAAATTCTCTAAAACTGTGGCCAAAATACAAACACCAATGAAACACTTCAGGGGCTCAGTTCTGTTAACTAATCACCTTACTGTGATAGGGTGTCGCTGCAGAATCACGGAGAAGAATCCGAAGTTTAAAAAACTTACGATTTTGGTGCTAATTGCACGGAGATATTGATGAGATAGTTCTTTTGACGTGCGTCGTGCGTCGAAGACCATTTGTAGTTTTTTCATCTAAAGCAGAATACCAAAACGTGTCGACGATACCATTGTCATTGTCCGTGATTAAGAATAGCTAAACCAACGTTCCTCACCTCAACAGTCTATTTTGGTCCACAGCTACCAGGCCACCCCTAATAAGAGCCGCAGATTTTTTATTTTGCCAAAACGTGTGTTATGTAGGGTAACAAGTTAATACATTTTATAGGTCAACATACTTGACCGTTTATCGGTATGCAAAAATTTGTAGATAGAATGACTTGCAATACACATTTACTACAGTTTATTATTGAAACTACACCGAACACTTACAAACTATTAACATTTTCAGTTTCTGTCTAATAAGCTCCACATTTAGTTCCTTCAACTGCGTAGGTTATTTTATCTTATGCGGGTAATGCCCATGATTTAGCAAAGTAACGTCTGTAAAACTGCAACGTTGATTTGATTCCGACCACGACACACGTCCGAACCGACTCCACCAACACTATCAATCAATTTGAGATGACTGATGACTCGCGAGGCCTGTTTGTTAAACATTGGTTATTTTGATTGTGATCTTAAAGGGGCTGAGTGAGCCCATTATCTTAAAAGGTGTCCGTTATCAGTACCACACATGGTGTTTTGAACGCTTTTGGGTGTCTCTTTTGCTGTATTTTGAAATAATTTCGTTTCTTCTCGTCTACAAATACAGGTGGTGTGGTGTTTGAGATAGGAGTAAATATATAGTGAAATCGAATAATGAGAGTAGAGAAAAGTCGTTGGATTTCCTGCAAAAGTTAAGTAAAATCTTATTATGCAGTTTTTGTTTTTATAACTCAAGTCACTCATAGTTTCGGATTTGGTCATCCACTCCTATCTAAAAAGCCCTGTCATCTACGAGGTATCGTTACAAGGATATATTCCGATACCGAGTGTTATTGATCTATTTGTAAATCATTTATTTATTTATAAATATATTTTAATAAAAAAAAATGTAAATTTTCTCAGTGGAAACACTGAAATAACCCAAAAATATCCTACTACGTAAACACGTGTAGATATGTGTGTAAAGCTTACACACATAAATACATGTTTACACTGTAAACATGTGTGTATGTATGTTTGTTGCTCTTTCACGCAATAACTACTGAATGTCGTGCTGAAATTTAGGTTACTTTTTATATCCCATAAATCAGTTCCCGTGAGATAGGCGTGCGAAGCCGCGGGGCGCAGCTAGTAAGCTATAATTTTTATGTTGCTTTAAGTCCCAAAAAAAGGCTACATCGTGCAAATTCTGCTTGTTATTTCAACCTGCCCCATCCATTACTTAGGTATGGCGTGAAGAGCCAAAAAACATTCAAACTTTCGCCAATATTAAAATGATATCTAGACATTTAGATTAGCCAAACTGCTGAGCTTATTATAGTTTACTAACTTAGTCCACATTCTATTATATATAGCTCGATTACCACTGACTGACTCACTGACAGAATTGATCTCCGTGTTGGTGGAGGGGGAGGTATGGTTTTTTTTGCGGACATGTATAGGTAAACACCGGGGGACCTCAGGAAAATTCCGACTTTTTGAGATTTGCACCGGGGGGCCCCCGCCCCCCAGGGGGGCTTCCAAGCAGAGCCATACTGACTAATAATTTTATGGGGGTTGTATAGAGGGGTACAAGTGATTTTGATTGCAATTTTTTTTTTACCCCCCCTTGCCCCCCAGACCCCCCCTTTTTCAAGTGCTACCAGAAAACGACGTGATAGAGTGTTTTCAATTGCAGGGTCGTATAGAGGGTATCTTCTTGAATTGGCAGAAAAAAAAAATTACCCCCCCTCTCACCCCCCATTTTTTAGCCCCCGTTGGTATCTCCCAAACGGACTGACTTTTCAGATTTTTTTTTTCACAGTCATGTAGAGTAGGGCAAATAATTTAAAATGCAAAAAAAATATTTTCCCCTTTAGGCCCCTAGACCCCCTTTTTTATAAAAAAACCAAAAAAACCCAAAAAATGGCCGATTTTCACCTTTTTTTTCGGGCGGAGCATTGCGGCGAGCGAAGCGAGCTGCAATGCGACCACGGGGAACAGCACGGCGAGCGAAGCGAGCCGTGCTGTGACCTTGCACCCCCGGCCCCCCTGGACCCCCTCCCCCATCCAAGAATTTGATATGGGTATCGTTTTCGACTAACATGGGGGTGAGGATAACGAATTTGATGACGGTGGGCGTGGGTTGGATTGCGGTGAGCGAAGCGAACCGCAATCCGACCCACGTCACACAGCAAGGCGAGCGAAGCGAGCCTTGCTGTGTGGCAGCACGAACGGCGTCGTATTGCGGTGAGCGAAGCGAACCGCAATGCGACCACGGGGCACAGCACGGCGAGCGAAGCGAGCCGTGCTGTGATCCCCCACCCCCGGCCCCCCCTGAACCCCCTCCCCCATCCAAGAATTTAATATGGGTATCGTTTTCTACTAACATGGGGGTGAGGATTACGAATTTGATGACGAAGGGCGTGGGTCGGATTGCGGTGAGCGAAGCGAACCGCAATACGACACACGTCACACAGCAAGGCGAGCGAAGCGAGCCTTGCTGTGTGGCAGCACGAGCGGCGTCGTATTGCGGTGAGCGAAGCGAACCGCAATGCGACCACGGGGCACAGCACGGCGAGCGAAGCGAGCCGTGCCGTCACCCTTCACGCCACCGGCCCCCCCCTGAACCCCCTCTCTCATCCAAGAATTTGAAATGGGTATCGTTTTCGACTAATATTGGGGTGGGGATTACGAATTTGATGACGGCAGGGGTGGGCCAAATTGCGGTGAGCGAAGCGAACCGCAAACTGGCACTTGTTGCGGGCGGCGTCGTGTTGCGGTGAGCGAAGCGAACCGCAATGCGACCAAGGGGCACAGCACGGCGAGCGAAGCGAGCCGTGCTGTTACTTTCCAGGACCCCAGTCCCCCCTGCACCCCCTCTCCCATACAAGAATTAGATATGGGTATCGTTTTCGACAAACATAAGGTCGGGGATTACGATTTTGCACCCCAGACCCCCCGAACCCCCTCCCCCATCCAAGAATTTGAAATGGGTATACTCTTCGACAAACATGGACATAAGGACTACGAATTTGATGGCGGGGCGGGCATGTAACGGACAAACGCGAGCTGCTTGCAGCTCGCGCACTTATACAACCTAGTTTCTATTATATAAAGCTCGATTACCACTCACTGACTGACTGATTGACAGAATTGATCTCCGTGTTGGTGGAGGGGGAGGTATGGTTTTTTTTGCAGAAATGTATTTCTCATGCCTGGGGGACCTCAGGAAAATTCCGACTTTTTGAGATTTGCACCGGGGGGCCCCCGCCCCCCAGGGGGGCTTCCAAGCAGAGCCATACTGACTAATAATTTTATGGGGGTTGTATAGAGGGGTACAAGTGATTTTGATTGCAATTTTTTTTTTACCCCCCCTTGCCCCCCAGACCCCCCCTTTTTCAAGTGCTACCAGAAAACGACGTGATAGAGTGTTTTCAATTGCAGGGTCGTATAGAGGGTATCTTCTTGAATTGGCAGAAAAAAAAAATTACCCCCCCTCTCACCCCCCATTTTTTAGCCCCCGTTGGTATCTCCCAAACGGACTGACTTTTCAGATTTTTTTTTTCACAGTCATGTAGAGTAGGGCAAATAATTTAAAATGCAAAAAAAATATTTTCCCCTTTAGGCCCCTAGACCCCCTTTTTTATAAAAAAACCAAAAAAACCCAAAAAATGGCCGATTTTCACCTTTTTTTTCGGGCGGAGCATTGCGGCGAGCGAAGCGAGCTGCAATGCGACCATGGGGAACAGCACGGCGAGCGAAGCGAGCCGTGCTGTGACCTCCCGACCCCGGCCTCCCTTGAACCCCCTCCCCCACCCAAGAATTTGATATGGGTATCTTTTTCGACTAACATGGGGGTGAGGATAACGAATTTGATGACGGTGAGCGTGGGTCGGATTGCGGTGAGCGAAGCGAACCGCAATACGATACACGTCACATAGCAAGGCGAGCGAAGCGAGCCTTGCTCTGTGGCAGCACGAGCGGCGTCGTATTGCGGTGAGCGAAGCGAACCGCAATGCGACTCCGGGGCACAGCACGGCGAGCGAAGCGAGTCGTGCTGTGACCCCCCACCCCCGGCCCCCCTTGAACCCCCTCCCCCATCCAAGAATTTGATATGGGTATCGTTTTCGACTAACATGGGGGTGAGGATAACGAATTTGATGACGGTGGGCGTGGGTCGGATTGCGGTGAGCGAAGCGAACCGCAATACGACACACGTCACATAGCAAGGCGAGCGAAGCGAGCCTTGCTCTGTGGCAACACGAGCGGCGTCGCGTCGTATTGCGGTGAGCGAAGCGAACCGCAATGCGACCACGGGGCACAACACGGCGAGCAAAGCGAGCCGTGCCGTCACCCTTTACGCCCCCAGCCCCCCCTGAACCCCCTTCCCCATCCAAGAATTTGAAATGGGTATCGTTTTTGACTAACATTGGGGTGGGGATTACGAATTTGATGACGGCAGGGGTGGGCCAGATTGCGGTGAGCGAAGCGAACCGCAATGCGACTAAGGGGCACAGCACGGCGAGCGAAGCGAGCCGTGCCGTCACCCTTCACGCCCCCAGCCCCCCCTGAACCCCCTTCCCCATCCAAGAATTTGAAATGGGTATCGTTTTTGATTAACATTGGGGTAGGGATTACGAATTTGATGACGGCAGGGGTGGGCCAGATTGCGGTGAGCGAAGCGAACCGCAAACTGGCACTCGTCACACTGCAAGGCGAGCGAAGCGAGCCTTGCTGTGTGGCCGACTGAGCGTGATCGTATTGCGGTGAGCGAAGCGAACCGCAATGCGACTCAGGGGCACTAAGGGGTTATTTTCCAGGACCCCTCTCCCCCCTGCACCCCCTCTCCCATACAAGATTTTGATATGGGTATCGTTTTCGACAAACATAAGGTCGCGGATTACGATTTTGCACCCCAGACCCCCCGAACCCCCTCCCCCATCCAAGAATTTGAAATGGGTATACTCTTCGACCAACATGGAGCTAAAGATTACGAATTTGATGGCGGCGGGCATGTAACGGACAAACGCGAGCTGCTTGCAGCTCGCGCACTTATACAACCTAGTTCTATTATATAAAGCTCGATTACCACTCACTGACTGACTGATTGACATAATTGTTCTCCTTGATGGTGGAGGGGGAGGTATGGTTTTTTTTGCGGAAATGTATTTCTCATGCCTGGGGGACCTCAGGAAAATTCCGACTTTTTGAGATTTGCACCGGGGGGCCCCCGCCCCCCGGGGGGGCTTCCAAGCAGAGCCATCCTGACTAATAATTTTATGGGGGTTGTATAGAGGAGTACAAGTGATTTTGATTGCAAATTTTTTTTTACCCCCCCTTGCCCCCCAGACCCCCCCCTTTTTTAAGTGCTATGAGAAAGCGACGTGATAGAGTGTTTTTAATTACAGGGTCGTATAGAGGGTGTCTTCTTGAATTGGGAGAAAAAAAAAATTACCCCCCCTCTCACCCCCCCTTTTTTAGCCCCCGTTGGTATCTCCCAAACGGACTGACTTTTCAGATTTTTTTTTTCACAGTCATGTAGAGTAGGGCAAATAATTTAAAATGCAAAAAAAATATTTTCCCCTTTAGGCCCCTAGACCCCCTTTTTTATTATAAAACCAAAAAAACCCAAAAATTGGCCTATTTTCACCTTTTTTTTCGGGCGGAGCATTGCGGCGAGCGAAGCGAGCTGCAATGCGACCACGGGGAACAGCACGGCGAGCGAAGCGAGCCGTGCTGTGACACCCCACCCCCGGCCCCCCGTGAACCCCCTCCCCCATCCAAGAATTTGATATGGGTATCGTTTTCGACTAACATGGGGGTGAGGAAAACGAATTTGATGACGGTGGGCGTGGGTTGGATTGCGGTGAGCGAAGCGAACCGCAATCCGACCCACGTCACACAGCAAGGCGAGCGAAGCGAGCCTTGCTCTGTGGCAACACGAGCGGCGTCGCGTCGTATTGCGGTGAGCGAAGCGAACCGCAATGCGACCACGGGGCACAGCACGGCGAGCGAAGCGAGCCGTGCCGTCACCCTTCACACCCTCAGCCCCCCTGAACCCCCTCCCCCATCCAAGAATTTGAAATGGGTATCGTTTTCGACTAACATTGGGGTGGAGATTACGAATTTGATGACGGCAGGGGCGGGCCAGATTGCGGTGAGCGAAGCGAACCGCAAACTGGCACTCGTCACACTGCAAGGCGAGCGAAGCGAGCCTTGCTGTGTGGGGAAGCACGAGCGACGTCGTATTGCGGTGAGCGAAGCGAACCGCAATGCGACTCCAGGGCACAGCACGGCGAGCGAAGCGAGCCGTGCCGTCTTCCTTCACGCCCCCAGCCCCCCCTGAAACCCCTCCCCCATCCAAGAATTTGAAATGGGTATCGTTTTCGACTAACATTGGGGTGGGGATTACGAATTTGATGACGGCAGGGGTGGGCACTCGTCACACTGCAAGGCGAGCGAAGCGAGCCTTGCTGTGTGGCCGACTGAGCGTGATCGTATTGCGGTGAGCGAAGCGAACCGCAATGCGACTCAGGGGCACTAAGGGGTTATTTTCCAGGACCCCTCTCCCCCCTGCACCCCCTCTCCCATACAAGATTTTGATATGGGTATCGTTTTCGACAAACATAAGGTCGCGGATTACGATTTTGCACCCCAGACCCCCCGAACCCCCTCCCCCATCCAAGAATTTGAAATGGGTATACTCTTCGACCAACATGGAGCTAAAGATTACGAATTTGATGGCGGCGGGCATGTAACGGACAAACGCGAGCTGCTTGCAGCTCGCGCACTTATACAACCTAGTTCTATTATATAAAGCTCGATTACCACTCACTGACTGACTGATTGACAGAATTGATCTCCGTGATGGTGGAGGGGGAGGTATGGTTTTTTTTGCGAAAATGTATTTCTCATGCCCGGGGGACCTCGGGAAAATTCCGACTTTTTGAGATTTGCACCGGGGGGCCCCCGCCCCCCAGGGGGGCTTCCAAGCAGAGCCATACTGACTAATAATTTTATGGGGGTTGTATAGAGGGGTACAATTGATTTTGATTGCAAATTTTTTTTTACCCCCCCTTGCCCCCCAGACCCCCCCCTTTTTCAAGTGCTACCAGAAAACGACGTGATAGAGTGTTTTCAATTGCAGGGTCGTATACAGGGTGTCTTCCTGAATTAAAAAAAAAAAAATTACCCCCCCTTTTCACCCCCCTTTTTTTAGCCCCCGTTGGTATCTCCCAAACAGAGTGACCTGTATGAGGGTTTTTTTCACAGTCGTGTAAAGGAGTACAAATCATTTTTTAAGACAATATTTTTTTACCCCCCCTTGCCCCCCGAAGCCCCCCATTTTTTAGTACTACCAGATAGAGGAGTGATGGAGGGGTTCTGATTACGGGAACGTATAGAGGGTATCTTTTTGAATTGGAAAAAAAAAAAAATTACCCCCCCTTTCACCCCCCTTTTTTAAGCCCCCGTTGAGATCTCCCAAACGGAGTGACTTTTTAGAAATTTTTTTTCACAGTCATGTAGAGTAGGGCAAATCATTTTAATTGCATAAAAAATATTTTTCCATTTAGCCCCCTAGACCCCCTTTTTTATAGAAAAACCTAAAAAACCCAAAAATTGGCCTATTTTTGACCTTTTTTTTCGGGCGGAGCATTGCGGCGAGCGAAGCGAGCTGCAATGCGACCACGGGGAACAGCACGGCGAGCGAAGCGAGCCGTGCTGTGACCCCCACCCCCGGCCCCCCTTGTACCCCCTCCCCCACCCAAGAATTTGATATGGGTATCGTTTTCGACTAACATGGGGGTGAGGATAGCGAATTTGATGGCGGTGGGCGTGGGTCGGATTGCGGTGAGCGAAGCGAACCGCAACCCGACCCACGTCACACAGCAAGGCGAGCGAAGCGAGCCTTGCTCTGTGGCAGCACGAGCGGCTTCGTATTGCGGTGAGCGAAGCGAACCGCAATGCGAACACGGGGCACAGCACGGCGAGTGAAGCGAGCCGTGCCCTCACCCTTTACGCCCCCAGCCCCCCCTGAACCCCCTCCCCATCCAAGAATTTGAAATGGGTATCGTTTTCGACTAACATGGGGGTGAGGATAACGAATTTGATGACGGTGGGCGTAGGTCGGATTGCGGTGAGCGAAGCGAACCGCAATACGACACACGTCACATAGCAAGGCGAGCGAAGCGAGCCTTGCTCTGTGGCAGCACGAGCGGCGTCGTTTTGCGGTGAGCGAAGCGAACCGCAATGCGACCACGGGGCATAGCACGGCGAGTGAAGCGAGCCGTGCCGTCACCCTTCACGCCCCCAGCCCCTCCTGAACCCCCTCCCCCATCCAAGAATTTGAAATGGGTATCGTTTTCGACTAACATTGGGGTGGGGATTACGAATTTGATGACGGCAGGGGTGGGCCAGATTGCGGTGAGCGAAGCGAACCGCAAACTGGCACTTGTCACACTGCAAGGCGAGCGAAGCGAGCCTTGCTGTGTGGCCGACTGAGCGTGGTCGTATTGCGGTGAGCGAAGCGAACCGCAATGCGACCAAGGGGCACAGCACGGCGAGCGAAGCGAGCCGTGCTGCTACTTTTCAGGACCCCAGTCCCCCCTGCACCCCCTCTCCCATACAAGAATTTGATATGGGTATCGTTTTCGACTAACATAGGGGTGGGGATTACGATTTTGCATCCCAGACCCCCCGAACCCCCTCCCCCATCCAAGAATTTGAAATGGGTATACTCTTGGACAAACATGGACATAAGGACTGCGAATTTGATGGCGGCGGGCATGTAACGGACAAACGCGAGCTGCTTGCAGCTCGCGCACTTATACAACCTAGTTCTATTATATAAAGCTCGATTACCACTCACTGACTGACTGATTGACATAATTGTTCTCCTTGATGGTGGAGGGGGAGGTATGGTTTTTTTTGCGGAAATGTATTTCTCATGCCTGGGGGACCTCGGGAAAATTCCGACTTTTTGAGATTTGCACCGGGGGGCCCCCGCCCCCCAGGGGGGCTTCCAAGCAGAGCCATACTGACTAATAATTTTATGGGGGTTGTATAGAGGGGTACAAGTGATTTTGATTGCAAAAATTTGTTTACCCCCCCTTGCCCCCCAGACCCCCCCCTTTTTCAAGTGCTACCAGAAAACGACGTGATAGAGTGTTTTCAATTGCAGGGTCGTATAGAGGGTATCTTCTTGAATTGGGAGAAAAAAAAAAATACCCCCCCTCTCACCCCCCTTTTTTTAGCCCCCGTTGATATCTCCCAAACGGACTGACTTTTCAGAATTTTTTTTTCACAGTCATGTAGAGTAGGGCAAATTATTTAAAATGCAAAAAAAATATTTTCCCTTTTAGCCCCCTAGACCCCCTTTTTTATCAAAAAACCAAAAAAACCCAAAAATTGGCCTATTTTTGACCTTTTTTTTCGGGTGGAGCGTTGCGGCGAGCGAAGCGAGCTGCAATGCGACCACGGGGAACAGCACGGCGAGCGAAGCGAGCCGTGCTGTGACCTTGCACCCCCGGCCCCCCTGGACCCCCTCCCCCATCCAAGAATTTGATATGGGTATCGTTTTCGACTAACATGGGGGTGAGGATAACGAATTTGATGACGGTGGGCGTGGGTTGGATTGCGGTGAGCGAAGCGAACCGCAATACGACCCACGTCACACAGCAAGGCGAGCGAAGCGAGCCTTGCTGTGTGGCAGCACGAGCGGCGTCGTATTGCGGTGAGCGAAGCGAACCGCAATGCGACCACGGGGCACAGCACGGCGAGCGAAGCGAGCCGTGCCGTCACCCTTCACGCCACCGGCCCCCCCTGAACCCCCTCCCCCATCCAAGAATTTAATATGGGTATCGTTTTCTACTAACATGGGGGTGAGGATTACGAATTTGATGACGAAGGGCGTGGGTCGGATTGCGGTGAGCGAAGCGAACCGCAATACGACACACGTCACACAGCAAGGCGAGCGAAGCGAGCCTTGCTGTGTGGCAGCACGAGCGGCGTCGTATTGCGGTGAGCGAAGCGAACCGCAATGCGACCACGGGGCACAGCACGGCGAGCGAAGCGAGCCGTGCCGTCACCCTTCACGCCACCGGCCCCCCCTGAACCCCCTCTCTCATCCAAGAATTTGAAATGGGTATCGTTTTCGACTAATATTGGGGTGGGGATTACGAATTTGATGACGGCAGGGGTGGGCCAAATTGCGGTGAGCGAAGCGAACCGCAAACTGGCACTTGTTGCGGGCGGCGTCGTGTTGCGGTGAGCGAAGCGAACCGCAATGCGACCAAGGGGCACAGCACGGCGAGCGAAGCGAGCCGTGCTGTTACTTTCCAGGACCCCAGTCCCCCCTGCACCCCCTCTCCCATACAAGAATTAGATATGGGTATCGTTTTCGACAAACATAAGGTCGGGGATTACGATTTTGCACCCCAGACCCCCCGAACCCCCTCCCCCATCCAAGAATTTGAAATGGGTATACTCTTCGACAAACATGGACATAAGGACTACGAATTTGATGGCGGGGCGGGCATGTAACGGACAAACGCGAGCTGCTTGCAGCTCGCGCACTTATACAACCTAGTTCTATTATATAAAGCTCGATTACCACTCACTCACTGACTGATTGACAGAATTGATCTCCGTGATGGTGGAGGGGGAGGTATGGTTTTTTTTGCGGAAATGTATTTCTCATGCCTGGGGGACCTCAGGAAAATTCCGACTTTTTGAGATTTGCACCCGGGGAGCCCCCCCCTCCCCCCCTTCTTGCCCATGGACCAACTTGGATAAAAACTTTTATGGGGGTTATGTAGAGGTGGACAAGTGATTTCAATTGCAAAAAAAAGTTACCCCCCCCCCCTTGCCCCCCAGACCCCCCCTTTTTCAAGTGCTACCAGAAAGCGACAAGATAGAGGATTTTTGATTACGGGTTCATATAGAGGATATCTTCATGAGTCGAAAGAAAAAAAAATATTCCCCCCCTCTCACCCCCCCTTTTTTAGCCCCCGTTGATATCTCCCAAACAGAGTGACCTGTAAGAGGGTTTTTTTCACAGTCGTGTAGAGGAGTACAAATCATTTTTTAAGACAATATTTTTTTACCCCCCCTTGCCCCCCGAAGCCCCCCATTTTTTAGTACTACCAGATAGAGGAGTGATGGAGGGGTTCTGATTATGGGAACGTATAGAGGGTATCTTTTTGTAATTGGAAGAAAAAAAAATACCCCCCCTTTCACCCCCCTTTTTAAGCCCCCGTTGAGATCTCCCAAACCAAGTGACTTTTCAGAATTTTTTTTTCATAGTCATGTAGAGTAGGGCAAATTATTTAAAATGCAAAAAAAATATTTTCCCTTGTAGCCCCCTAGACCCCCTTTTTTATTAAAAAACCTAAAAAACCCAAAAATTGGCCTATTTTCACCTTTTTTTTCGGGCGGAGCATTGCGGCGAGCGAAGCGAGCTGCAATGCGACCACGGGGAACAGCACGGCGAGCGAAGCGAGCCGTGCTGTGACCTCCCACCCCCGGCCCCCCTGAACCCCCTCCCCCATCCAAGAATTTGATATGGGTATCGTTTTCGACTAACATGGGGGTGAGGATAACGAATTTGATGACGGTGGGTGTGGGTTGGATTGCGGTGAGCGAAGCGAACCGCAATCCGACCCACGTCACACAGCAAGGCGAGCGAAGCGAGCCTTGCTCTGTGGCAGCACGAGCGGCGTCGTATTGCGGTGAGCGAAGCGAACCGCAATGCGACCACGGGGCACAGCACGGCGAGCGAAGCGAGCCGTGCCGTCACCCTTTACGCCCCCAGCCCCCCCTGAACCCCCACCCCATCCAAGAATTTGAAATGGGTATCGTTTTCGACTAATACTGGGGTGGGGATTACGAATTTGATGACGGCAGGGGTGGGCCAGATTGCGGTGAGCGAAGCGAACCGCAAACTGGCACTCGTCACACTGCAAGGCGAGCGAAGCGAGCCTTGCTGTGTGGCCGACGGAGCGTGGTCGTTTTGCGGTGAGCGAAGCGAACCGCAATGCGACTTCAGCACGGCGAGCGAAGCGAGCCGTGCTGTGACCCCCCACCCCGGCCCCCCTGAAGCCCCTCCTCCATCCAAGAATTTGATATGGGTATAGTTTTTGACGAACATAGGGGTGGCGATTACGATTTTGCACCCCAGCCCCCCCGACCCCCCTTCCTCATCCAAGAATGTGATATGGGTATCGTTTTCGACTAACATGGGGGTGAGAATTACGAATTTGATGACGGTGGGCGTGCGTCGGAATGCGGTGAGCGAAGCGAACCGCAATACGACACACGTCACACAGCAAGGCGAGCGAAGCGAGCCTTGATGTGTGGCAGCACGAGCGGCGTCGTATTGCGGTGAGCTGCGACTCGGCGAGCGAAGCGAGCCGTGCCGTTACCCTTCAAGCCCCCAGCCCCCCCTAAACCCCCTCTCCCATACAAGAATTTGATATGGGTATCGTTTTCGACCAACATGGGGCTCAGGATTACGAATTTGATGGCGGCGGGCATGCAACGGACAAACGCGAGCTGCTTGCAGCTCGCGCACTTATACAACCTAGTTCTATTATATAAAGCTCGATTACCACTCACTCACTGACTGATTGACAGAATTGATCTCCGTGATGGTGGAGGGGGAGGTATGGTTTTTTTTGCGAAAATGTATTTCTCATGTCTGGGGGACCTCAGGAAAATTCCGACTTTTTGAGATTTGCACCCGAGGAGCCCCCCCCCTCCCCCCTTCTTGCCCACGGACCAACTTGGAAAAAAACTTTTATGGGGGTTATATAGAGGGGTACAAGTGATTTTGATTGCAAATTTTTTTTACCCCCCCTTGCCCCCCAGACCCCCCCCTTTTTCAAGTGCTACCAGAAAACGACGTGTTAGAGTGTTTTTAATTACAGGGTCGTATAGAGGGTGTTTTCTTGAATTAAAAGAAAAAAAAATTATCCCCCCTTTTCAACCCCCTTTTTTTAGCCCCCGTTGGTATCTCCCAAACAGAGTGACCTGTAAGAGGGTTTTTTTCACAGTCGTGTAGAGGAATACAAATCATTTTTTAAGACAATATTTTTTTACCCCCCCTTGCCCCCCGAAGCCCCCCATTTTTTAGTACTACCAGACAGAGGAGTGATGGAGGAGTTCTGATTACGGGAACGTATAGAGGTTATCTTTTTGAATTGGAAGAAAAAAAAAATTACCCCCCCTTTCACCCCCCTTTTTTTAGCCCCCGTTGATATCTCCCAAACGGACTGACTTTTCAGAATTTTTTTTTCACAGTCATGTAGAGTAGGGCAAATTATTTAAAATGCAAAAAAAATATTTCTCCATTTAGCCCCCTAGACCCCCTATTTTATAGAAAAACCTAAAAAACCCATAAATTGGCCTATTTTTGACCTTTTTTTTCGGGCGGAGCATTGCGGCGAGCGAAGCGAGCTGCAATGCGACCACGGGGAACAGCACGGCGAGCGAAGCGAGCCGTGCTGTGTCCCCCCACCCCCGGCCCCCCTTGAACCCCCTTCCCCACCCAAGAATTTGATATGGGTATCTTTTTCGACTAACATGGGGGTGAGGATAACGAATTTGATGACGGTGAGCGTGGGTCGGATTGCGGTGAGCGAAGCGAACCGCAATACGACACACGTCACATAGCAAGGCGAGCGAAGCGAGCCTTGCTCTGTGGCAGCACGAGCGGCGTCGTATTGCGGTGAGCGAAGCGAACCGCAATGCGACCACGGGGCATAGCACGGCGAGCGAAGCGAGCCGTGCCGTCACCCTTCACGCCCCCAGCCCCCCCTGAACCCCCTCCCCCATCCAAGAATTTGAAATGGGTATCGTTTTCGACTAACAATGGGGTGGGGATTACGAATTTGATGACGGCAGGGGTGGGCACTCGTCACATTGCAAGGCGAGCGAAGCGAGCCTTGCTGTGTGGCCGACTGAGCGCGGTCGTATTGCGGTGAGCGAAGCGAACCGCAATGCGACCAAGGGGCACAGCACGGCGAGCGAAGCGAGCCGTGCTGTTACTTTCCAGGACCCCAGTCCCCCCTGCACCCCCTCTCCCATACAAGAATTAGATATGGGTATCGTTTTCGACAAACATAAGGTCGGGGATTACGATTTTGCACCCCAGACCCCCCGAACCCCCTCCCCCATCCAAGAATTTGAAATGGGTATCGTTTTCGACAAACATTGGGGTGGGGATTACGAATTTGATGACATCAGGGGTGGGCCAGATTGCGGTGAGCGAAGCGAACCGCAAACTGGCATTCGTCACACTGCAAGGCGAGCGAAGCGAGCCTTGCTGTGTGGCCGACTGAGCGCGGTCGTATTGCGGTGAGCGAAGCGAACCGCAATGCGACCAAGGGGCACAGCACGGCGAGCGAAGCGAGCCGTGCTGTTACTTTCCAGGACCCCAGTCCCCCCTGCACCCCCTCTCCCATACAAGAATTAGATATGGGTATCGTTTTCGACAAACATAAGGTCGGGGATTACGATTTTGCACCCCAGACCCCCCGAACCCCCTCCCCCATCCAAGAATTTGAAATGGGTATACTCTTCGACAAACATGGACATAAGGACTACGAATTTGATGGCGGGGCGGGCATGTAACGGACAAACGCGAGCTGCTTGCAGCTCGCGCACTTATACAACCTAGTTATATTATATATAGCTGGATTACCACTGACTGACTGACTGATTGACATAGTTGTTCTCCATGATGGTGGATGGGGAGGTATGGTTTTTTTTGCAAATAACGGTGGGGCTGTTCGATTGGACCCGGGGAAAAATCCTATTTTTCCAAATTTCCCCCTCCTTCCCCCCGAAAAGGGGGTCCGCCCGAAGGTCGTTTTGTATGGAAATTTTGACTTTTTTCAAAAAATTTTTTTTTTTTTTACGGAAAGTGGTAACTGACGGCTCGCGAAGCGAGCCGTTCAGTTTTCCCCCCTCCAACCTCCCCCCCCACTGCGTGGCGAGCGAAGCGAGCCACGCAGCGGTGGTTTAGCAACGCGGCTCGCGAAGCGAGCCGCGTTTCCGGGGTGGGGGGGCACAGCACGGCTCGCGAAGCGAGCCGTGCTGTCACCCCCCACCCCCAACCCCCCCCTGGACCCCCTCCCCCTGCGTGGCGAGCGAAGCGAGCCACGCAGTGGTAGTTCGGCAACGCGGCTCGCGAAGCGAGCCGCGTTTGCGGGGTGGGGGGACACAGCACGGCTCGCGAAGCGAGCCGTGCCGTGACCCCCCACCCCCCAAACCCCCCTGAACCCCCTCCCCCATCCAAGAATTTGATATGGGTATCGTTTTCGACTAACATGGGGGTGAGGATTACGAATTTGATGATGGCGTTTAAATTTAACGGGTCGCGAAGCGAGCCGCAGTAAAACCTAGTTCTATTATATATAGCTGGATTACCACTCACTGACTGATTGACAGAATTGATCTCCGTGTTGGTGGAGGGGGAGGTATGGTTTTTTTTGCGGAAATGTATTTCTCATGCCTGGGGGACCTCGGGAAAATTCCGACTTTTTGAGATTTGCACCGGGGGGCCCCCGCCCCCCAGGGGGGCTTCCAAGCAGAGCCATACTGACTAATAATTTTATGGGGGTTGTATAGAGGGGTACAAGTGATTTTGATTGCAAAAATTTGTTTACCCCCCCTTGCCCCCCAGACCCCCCCCTTTTTCAAGTGCTACCAGAAAACGACGTGATAGAGTGTTTTCAATTGCAGGGTCGTATAGAGGGTATCTTCTTGAATTGGGAGAAAAAAAAAAATACCCCCCCTCTCACCCCCTTTTTTTAGCCCCCGTTGATATCTCCCAAACGGACTGACTTTTCAGAATTTTTTTTTCACAGTCATGTAGAGTAGGGCAAATTATTTAAAATGCAAAAAAAATATTTTCCCTTTTAGCCCCCTAGACCCCCTTTTTTATCAAAAAACCAAAAAAACCCAAAAATTGGCCTATTTTTGACCTTTTTTTTCGGGTGGAGCGTTGCGGCGAGCGAAGCGAGCTGCAATGCGACCACGGGGAACAGCACGGCGAGCGAAGCGAGCCGTGCTGTGACCTTGCACCCCCGGCCCCCCTGGACCCCCTCCCCCATCCAAGAATTTGATATGGGTATCGTTTTCGACTAACATGGGGGTGAGGATAACGAATTTGATGACGGTGGGCGTGGGTTGGATTGCGGTGAGCGAAGCGAACCGCAATCCGACCCACGTCACACAGCAAGGCGAGCGAAGCGAGCCTTGCTGTGTGGCAGCACGAACGGCGTCGTATTGCGGTGAGCGAAGCGAACCGCAATGCGACCACGGGGCACAGCACGGCGAGCGAAGCGAGCCGTGCTGTGATCCCCCACCCCCGGCCCCCCCTGAACCCCCTCCCCCATCCAAGAATTTAATATGGGTATCGTTTTCTACTAACATGGGGGTGAGGATTACGAATTTGATGACGAAGGGCGTGGGTCGGATTGCGGTGAGCGAAGCGAACCGCAATACGACACACGTCACACAGCAAGGCGAGCGAAGCGAGCCTTGCTGTGTGGCAGCACGAGCGGCGTCGTATTGCGGTGAGCGAAGCGAACCGCAATGCGACCACGGGGCACAGCACGGCGAGCGAAGCGAGCCGTGCCGTCACCCTTCATGCCACCGGCCCCCCCTGAACCCCCTCTCTCATCCAAGAATTTGAAATGGGTATCGTTTTCGACTAATATTGGGGTGGGGATTACGAATTTGATGACGGCAGGGGTGGGCCAAATTGCGGTGAGCGAAGCGAACCGCAAACTGGCACTTGTTGCGGGCGGCGTCGTGTTGCGGTGAGCGAAGCGAACCGCAATGCGACCAAGGGGCACAGCACGGCGAGCGAAGCGAGCCGTGCTGTTACTTTCCAGGACCCCAGTCCCCCCTGCACCCCCTCTCCCATACAAGAATTAGATATGGGTATCGTTTTCGACAAACATAAGGTCGGGGATTACGATTTTGCACCCCAGACCCCCCGAACCCCCTCCCCCATCCAAGAATTTGAAATGGGTATACTCTTCGACAAACATGGACATAAGGACTACGAATTTGATGGCGGGGCGGGCATGTAACGGACAAACGCGAGCTGCTTGCAGCTCGCGCACTTATACAACCTAGTTCTATTATATAAAGCTCGATTACCACTCACTGACTGACTGATTGACATAATTGTTCTCCTTGATGGTGGAGGGGGAGGTATGGTTTTTTTTGCGGAAATGTATTTCTCATGCCTGGGGGACCTCGGGAAAATTCCGACTTTTTGAGATTTGCACCGGGGGGCCCCCGCCCCCCAGGGGGGCTTCCAAGCAGAGCCATACTGACTGATAATTTTATGGGGGTTGTATAGAGGGTTACAAATGATTTTGATTGCAAAAATTTTTTTACCCCCCCTTGCCCCCCAGACCCCCCCCTTTTCAAGTGCTACCAGAAAACGACGTGATAGAGTGTTTTCAATTGCAGGGTCGTATAGAGGGTATCTTCTTGAATTGGCAGAAAAAAAAATTTACCCCCCCTCTCACCCCCCATTTTTTAGCCCCCGTTGATATCTTCCAAACGAATTGACTTGCAAAAGTTTTTTTTTCACAGTTGTGTAGACGAGTACAACTCATTTTGGAAGACAAATTTTTTTACCCCCCCTTGCCCCCCGAATCCCCCCATTTTTTTGTACTCCCAGATAAAGGAGAGATGTAGGGGTACTGATGGCGAGTTCGTATAGAGGGTGTCTTCTTGAATCGAAATAAAAAAAAAATTACCCCCCCTCTCACCCCCCATTTTTTAGCCCCCGTTGAGATCTCCCAAACGGAGTGACTTTTGAGAATTTTTTTTTCACAGTCATGTAGAGTAGGGCAAATAATTTTAATTGCAAAAAAAATATTTCTCCATTTAGCCCCCTAGACCCCCTTTTTTATAGAAAAACCTAAAAAACCCAAAAATTGGCCTATTTTTGACTTTTTTTTCGGGCGGAGCATTGCGGCGAGCGAAGCGAGCTGCAATGCGACCACGGGGAACAGCACGGCGAGCGAAGCGAGCCGTGCTGTGACCTCCCACCCCCGGCCCCCCTTGAACCCCCTCCCCCACCCAAGAATTTGATATGGGTATCTTTTTTGACTAACATGGGGATGAGGATAACGAATTTGATGACGGTGAGCGTGGGTCGGATTGCGGTGAGCGAAGCGAACCGCAATACGACACACGTCACATAGCAAGGCGAGCGAAGCGAGCCTTGCTCTGTGGCAGCACGAGCGGCGTCGTATTGCGGTGAGCGAAGCGAACCGCAATGCGACCACGGGGCATAGCACGGCGAGCGAAGCGAGCCGTGCCGTCACCCTTCACGCCCCCAGCCCCCCCTGAACCCCCTCCCCCATCCAAGAATTTGAAATGGGTATCGTTTTCGACTAACATTGGGGTGGGGATTACGAATTTGATGACGGCAGGGGTGGGCCAGATTGCGGTGAGCGAAGCGAACCGCAAACTGGCACACTGCAAGGCGAGCGAAGCGAGCCTTGCTGTGTGGCCGACTGAGCGCGGTCGTATTGCGGTGAGCGAAGCGAACCGCAATGCGACCAAGGGGCACAGCACGGCGAGCAAAGCGAGTCTTGCTGTGACCCCCCACCCCCGGCCCCCCTTGAACACCCTCCCCCATCCAAGAATTTGATATGGGTATCGTTTTCGACAAACATAAGGTCGGGGATTACGATTTTGCACCCCAGACCCCCCGAACCCCCTCCCCCATCCAAGAATTTGAAATGGGTATACTCTTCGACCAACATGGGGCTCAGGACTACGAATTGGATGACGGTGGGCGTGCGTCGGATTGCGGTGAGCGAAGCGAACCGCAATACGACACACGTCACACAGCAAGGCGAGCGAAGCGAGCCTTGATGTGTGGCAGCACGAGCGGCGTCGTATTGCGGTGAGCGAAGCGAACCGCAATGCGACTCGGCGAGCGAAGCGAGCCGTGCCGTTACCCTTCAAGCCCCCAGCCCCCCCTGAACCCCCTCTCCCATACAAGAATTTGATATGGGTATCGTTGTCGACCAACATGGGGATCAGGATTACGAATTTGATGGCGGCGGGCATGTAACGGACAAACGCGAGCTGCTTGCAGCTCGCGCACTTATACAACCTAGTTATATTATATAAAGCTCGATTACCACTCACTGACTGACTGATTGACATAATTGTTCTCCTTGATGGTGGAGGGGGAGGTATGGTTTTTTTTGCGGAAATGTATTTCTCATGCCTGGGGGACCTCAGGAAAATTCCGACTTTTTGAGATTTGCACCGGGGGGCCCCCGCCCCCCGGGGGGGCTTCCAAGCAGAGCCATCCTGACTAATAATTTTATGGGGGTTGTATAGAGGGGTACAAGTGATTTTGATTGCAAATTTTTTTTTACCCCCCCTTGCCCCCCAGACCCCCCCCTTTTTCAAGTGCTATGAGAAAGCGACGTGATAGAGTGTTTTTAATTACAGGGTCGTATAGAGGGTGTCTTCTTGAATTGGGAGAAAAAAAAAATTACCCCCCCTCTCACCCCCCATTTTTTAGCCCCCGTTGATATCTTCCAAACGAATTGACTTGCAAAAGTTTTTTTTTCACAGTTGTGTAGACGAGTACAACTCATTTTGGAAGACAAATTTTTTTACCCCCCCTTGCCCCCCGAATCCCCCCATTTTTTTGTACTCCCAGATAAAGGAGAGATGTAGGGGTACTGATGGCGAGTTCGTATAGAGGGTGTCTTCTTGAATCGAAATAAAAAAAAAATTACCCCCCCTTTCATCCCCCTTTTTTAAGCCCCCGTTGAGATCTCCCAAACGAAGTGACTTTTCAGAATTTTTTATTCACAGTCATGTAGAGTAGGGCAAATAATTTAAAATGCAAAAAAAATATTTTCCCTTTTAGCCCCCTAGACCCCCTTTTTTATTAAAAAACCTAAAAAACCCAAAAATTGGCCTATTTTGACCTTTTTTTTCGGGCGGAGCATTGCGGCGAGCGAAGCGAGCTGCAATGCGACCACGGGGAACAGCACGGCGAGCGAAGCGAGCCGTGCTGTGACCCCCCACCCCCGGCCCCCCTTGAACCCCCTCCCCCACCCAAGAATTTGATATGGGTATCTTTTTCGACTAACATGGGGGTGAGGATAACGAATTTGATGACGGTGAGCGTGGGTCGGATTGCGGTGAGCGAAGCGAACCGCAATACGAAACACGCCACATAGCAAGGCGAGCGAAGCGAGCTTTGCTCTGTGGCAGCACGAGCAAAGTCGTATTGCGGTGAGCGAAGCGAACCGCAATGCGACCCTTGGGCACAGCACGGCGAGCGAAGCGAGCCGTGCCGTCACCCTTCATGCCCCCAGCCGCCCCTGAACCCCCTCCCCCATCCAAGAATTTGAAATGGGTATCGTTTTCGACTAACATTGGGGTGGGGATTACGAATTTGATGACGGCAGGGGTGGGCCAGATTGCGGTGAGCGAAGCGAACCGCAAACTGGCACTCGTCACACTGCAAGGCGAGCGAAGCGAGCCTTGCTGTGTGGGGCAGCACGAGCGACGTCGTATTGCGGTGAGCGAAGCGAACCGCAATGCGACTCCAGGGCACAGCACGGCGAGCGAAGCGAGCCGTGCCGTCTTCCTTCACGCCCCCAGCCCCCCCTGAAACCCCTCGCCCATCCAAGAATTTGAAATGGGTATCGTTTTCGACTAACATTGGGGTGGGGATTACGAATTTGATGTCGGCAAGGGTGGGCCAGATTGCGGTGAGCGAAGCGAACCGCAAACTGGCACTCGTAGCAAGGCGAGCGAAGCGAGCCTTGCTGTGTGGCTGACTGAGCGTGGTCGTATTGCGGTGAGCGAAGCGAACCGCAATGCGACCAAGGGGCACAGTGATACTTTCCAGGACCCCAGTCCCCCCCTGCACCCCCTCTCCCATCTCGATTACCACTGACTGACTGACTCACTGATTGACATGATTGTTCTCCTTGATGGTGGAGGGGGAGGTATGGTTTTTTTTGCGAAAATGTATTTCTCATGCCTGGGGGACCTCAGGAAAATTCCGACTTTTTGAGATTTGCACCGGGGGGCCCCCGCCCCCCAGGGGGGCTTCCAAGCAAAGCCATACTGACTAATAATTTTATAGGGGTTGTATAGAGGGGTACAAGTGATTTCAATTGCAAAAAAAAGTTACCCCCCCCTTGCCCCCCAGCCCCCCCCTTTTTCAAGTGCTACCAGAAAACGACGTGATAGAGTGTTTTCAATTGCAGGGTCGTATAGAGGGTATCTTCTTGAATTGGGAGAAAAAAAAAATTACCCCCCCTCTTACCCCCCTTTTTTAGCCCCCGTTGATATCTCCCAAACAGAGTGACTTGTATGAGGGTTTTTTTCACAGTTGTGTAGAAGAGTACAAATCATTTTTCAAGACATAATTTTTTTACCCCCCCTTGCCCCCCGAATCCCCCCATTTTTTAGTACTACCAGATAGAGGAGTGATGGATTGGTTCTGATTTCGGGATCGTATAGAGGGTGTCTTCTTGAATCGAAATAAAAAAAAAAATACCCCCCTTCACACCCCCCATTTTTAAGCCCCCGTTGATATCTCCCAAACGGAGCGATTTTTTAGAATTTTTTTTTCACAGTCATGTAGAGTAGGGCAAATAATTTTAATTGCAAAAAAAATATTTCCCCCTTTAGCCCCCTAGACCCCCTTTTTTATAGAAAAACCTAAAAAACCCAAAAATTGGCCTATTTTTGACCTTTTTTTTCGGGCAGAGCATTGCGGCGAGCGAAGCGAGCTGCAATGCGACCACGGGGAACAGCATGGCGAGCGAAGCGAGCCGTGCTGTGACTCCCGACCCCGACCCCCCTTGAACCCCCTCCCCCACCCAAGAATTTGATATGGGTATCTTTTTCGACTAACATGGGGGTGAGGATAACGAATTTGATGACGGTGAGCGTGGGTCGGATTGCGGTGAGCGAAGCGAACCGCAATACGACACACGTCACATAGCAAGGCGAGCGAAGCGAGCCTTGCTCTGTGGCAGCACGAGCGGCGTCGTATTGCGGTGAGCGAAGCGAACCGCAATGCGACCACGGGGCATAGCACGGCGAGCGAAGCGAGCCGTGCCGTCACCCTTTACGCCCCCAGCCCCCCCTGAACCCCCTTCCCCATCCAAGAATTTGAAATGGGTATCGTTTTCGACTAACATTGGGGTGGGGATTACGAATTTGATGACGGCAGGGGTGGGCTGGATTGCGGTGAGCGAAGCGAACCGCAAACTGCCACTCGTCACACTGCAAGGCGAGCGAAGCGAGCCTTGCTGTGTGGCAGCACGAGCGGCGTCGTATTGCGGTGAGCGAAGCGAACCGCAATGCGACTCCGGGGCACAGCACGGCGAGCGAAGCGAGTCGTGCTGTGACCCCCCACCCCCGGCCCCCCTTGAACCCCCTCCCCCATCCAAGAATTTGATATGGGTATCGTTTTCGACAAACATAAGATCGGGGATTACGATTTTGCACCCGAGACCCCCCGATCCCCCTCCCCCATCCAAGAATTTGAAATGGGTATACTCTTCGACCAACATGGAGCTAAAGATTACGAATTTGATGGCGGCGGGCATGTAACGGACAAACGCGAGCTGCTTGCAGCTCGCGCACTTATACAACCTAGATTTGCACCGGGGGGCCCCCGCCCCCCAGGGGGGCTTCCAAGCAGAGCCATACTGACTAATAATTTTATGGGGGTTGTATAGAGGGGTACAAGTGATTTTGATTGCAAAAATTTGTTTACCCCCCCTTGCCCCCCAGACCCCCCCCTTTTTCAAGTGCTACCAGAAAACGACGTGATAGAGTGTTTTCAATTGCAGGGTCGTATAGAGGGTATCTTCTTGAATTGGGAGAAAAAAAAAAATACCCCCCCTCTCACCCCCTTTTTTTAGCCCCCGTTGATATCTCCCAAACGGACTGACTTTTCAGAATTTTTTTTTCACAGTCATGTAGAGTAGGGCAAATTATTTAAAATGCAAAAAAAATATTTTCCCTTTTAGCCCCCTAGACCCCCTTTTTTATCAAAAAACCAAAAAAACCCAAAAATTGGCCTATTTTTGACCTTTTTTTTCGGGTGGAGCGTTGCGGCGAGCGAAGCGAGCTGCAATGCGACCACGGGGAACAGCACGGCGAGCGAAGCGAGCCGTGCTGTGACCTTGCACCCCCGGCCCCCCTGGACCCCCTCCCCCATCCAAGAATTTGATATGGGTATCGTTTTCGACTAACATGGGGGTGAGGATAACGAATTTGATGACGGTGGGCGTGGGTTGGATTGCGGTGAGCGAAGCGAACCGCAATCCGACCCACGTCACACAGCAAGGCGAGCGAAGCGAGCCTTGCTGTGTGGCAGCACGAACGGCGTCGTATTGCGGTGAGCGAAGCGAACCGCAATGCGACCACGGGGCACAGCACGGCGAGCGAAGCGAGCCGTGCTGTGATCCCCCACCCCCGGCCCCCCCTGAACCCCCTCCCCCATCCAAGAATTTAATATGGGTATCGTTTTCTACTAACATGGGGGTGAGGATTACGAATTTGATGACGAAGGGCGTGGGTCGGATTGCGGTGAGCGAAGCGAACCGCAATACGACACACGTCACACAGCAAGGCGAGCGAAGCGAGCCTTGCTGTGTGGCAGCACGAGCGGCGTCGTATTGCGGTGAGCGAAGCGAACCGCAATGCGACCACGGGGCACAGCACGGCGAGCGAAGCGAGCCGTGCCGTCACCCTTCATGCCACCGGCCCCCCCTGAACCCCCTCTCTCATCCAAGAATTTGAAATGGGTATCGTTTTCGACTAATATTGGGGTGGGGATTACGAATTTGATGACGGCAGGGGTGGGCCAAATTGCGGTGAGCGAAGCGAACCGCAAACTGGCACTTGTTGCGGGCGGCGTCGTGTTGCGGTGAGCGAAGCGAACCGCAATGCGACCAAGGGGCACAGCACGGCGAGCGAAGCGAGCCGTGCTGTTACTTTCCAGGACCCCAGTCCCCCCTGCACCCCCTCTCCCATACAAGAATTAGATATGGGTATCGTTTTCGACAAACATAAGGTCGGGGATTACGATTTTGCACCCCAGACCCCCCGAACCCCCTCCCCCATCCAAGAATTTGAAATGGGTATACTCTTCGACAAACATGGACATAAGGACTACGAATTTGATGGCGGGGCGGGCATGTAACGGACAAACGCGAGCTGCTTGCAGCTCGCGCACTTATACAACCTAGTTCTATTATATAAAGCTCGATTACCACTCACTGACTGACTGATTGACATAATTGTTCTCCTTGATGGTGGAGGGGGAGGTATGGTTTTTTTTGCGGATATGTATAGGTCAACACCGGGGGACCTCGGGAAAATTCCGACTTTTTGAACTTTTTGAAGCCCCCCTGGGGGGCCCCCGCCCCCCAGGGGGGCTTCCAAGCAGAGCCATACTGACTGATAATTTTATGGGGGTTGTATAGAGGGTTACAAATGATTTTGATTGCAAAAATTTTTTTACCCCCCCTTGCCCCCCAGACCCCCCCCTTTTCAAGTGCTACCAGAAAACGACGTGATAGAGTGTTTTCAATTGCAGGGTCGTATAGAGGGTATCTTCTTGAATTGGCAGAAAAAAAAATTTACCCCCCCTCTCACCCCCCAGTTTTTAGCCCCCGTTGATATCTCCCAAACAGAGTGACCTGTAAGAGGGTTTTTTTCACAGTCGTGTAGAAGAGTACAAATCATTTTTTATGACAATACTTTTTTACCCCCCCTTGCCCCCCGAATCCCCCCATTTTTTTGTACTACCAGATAGAGGAGTGATGGAGGGGTTCTGATTACGGGATCGTATAGAGGGTATCTTTTTGAATTGGAAGAAAAAAAAAATTACCCCCCCTTTCACCCCCCTTTTTTTAGCCCCCGTTGAGATCTCCCAAACGGAGTGACTTTTTAGAAATTTTTTTTCACAGTCATGTAGAGTAGGGCAAATAATTTTAATTGCAAAAAAAATATTTCCCCCTTTAGCCCCCTAGACCCCTTTTTTTATTAAAAAACCTAAAAAACCCGAAAATTGGCCTATTTTTGACCTTTTTTTTGTCGGAGCATTGCGGCGAGCGAAGCGAGCTGCAATGCGACCACGGGGAACAGCACGGCGAGCGAAGCGAGCCGTGCTGTGACCCCCCACCCCCAGCCCCCCTTGTACCCCCTCCCCCACCCAAGAATTTTATATGGGTATCGTTTTCGACTAACATGGGGGTGAGGATAGCGAATTTGATGGCGGTGGGCGTGGGTCGGATTGCGGTGAGCGAAGCGAACCGCAATACGACACACATCACTTAGCAAGGCGAGCGAAGCGAGCCTTGCTCTGTGGCAGCACGAGCGGCGTCGTATTGCGGTGAGCGAAGCGAACCGCAATGCGACTCCAGGGCACAGCACGGCGAGCGAAGCGAGCCGTGCCGTCACGCTTCACTCCCCCAGGCCCCCCTAAATCCCTCCCCCATCCAAGAATTTGATATGGGTGTCGTTTTCGACTAACATGGGGGTGAGGATAACGAATTTGATGACGGTGGGCGTAGGTCGGATTGCGGTGAGCGAAGCGAACCGCAATACGACACACGTCACATAGCAAGGCGAGCGAAGCGAGCCTTGCTCTGTGGCAGCACGAGCGGCGTCGTTTTGCGGTGAGCGAAGCGAACCGCAATGCGACCACGGGGCATAGCACGGCGAGTGAAGCGAGCCGTGCCGTCACCCTTCACGCCCCCAGCCCCTCCTGAACCCCCTCCCCCATCCAAGAATTTGAAATGGGTATCGTTTTCGACTAACATTGGGGTGGGGATTACGAATTTGATGACGGCAGGGGTGGGCCAGATTGCGGTGAGCGAAGCGAACCGCAAACTGGCACTTGTCACACTGCAAGGCGAGCGAAGCGAGCCTTGCTGTGTGGCCGACTGAGCGTGGTCGTATTGCGGTGAGCGAAGCGAACCGCAATGCGACCAAGGGGCACAGCACGGCGAGCGAAGCGAGCCGTGCTGCTACTTTTCAGGACCCCAGTCCCCCCTGCACCCCCTCTCCCATACAAGAATTTGATATGGGTATCGTTTTCGACTAACATAGGGGTGGGGATTACGATTTTGCATCCCAGACCCCCCGAACCCCCTCCCCCATCCAAGAATTTGAAATGGGTATACTCTTGGACAAACATGGACATAAGGACTGCGAATTTGATGGCGGCGGGCATGTAACGGACAAACGCGAGCTGCTTGCAGCTCGCGCACTTATACAACCTAGTTCTATTATATAAAGCTCGATTACCACTCACTCACTGACTGATTGACAGAATTGATCTCCGTGATGGTGGAGGGGGAGGTATGGTTTTTTTTGCGGAAATGTATTTCTCATGCCTGGGGGACCTCAGGAAAATTCCGACTTTTTGAGATTTGCACCGGGGGGCCCCCGCCCCCCAGGGGGGCTTCCAAGCAGAGCCATACTGACTAATAATTTTATGGGGGTTGTATAGAGGGGTACAAGTGATTTTGATTGCAAAAATTTGTTTACCCCCCCTTGCCCCCCAGACCCCCCCTTTTTCAAGTGCTACCAGAAAACGACGTGATAGAGTGTTTTCAATTGCAGGGTCGTATAGAGGGTATCTTCTTGAATTGGAAGATAAAAAAAATTACCCCCCCTTTTACCCCCCCTTTTTTAGCCCCCGTTGGTATCTCCCAAACGGACTGACTTTTCAGATTTTTTTTTTCACAGTCATGTAGAGTAGGGCAAATAATTTAAAATGCAAAAAAAATATTTTCCCCTTTAGGCCCCTAGACCCCCTTTTTTATTAAAAAACCAAAAAAAACCCAAAAAATGGCCGATTTTAACCTTTTTTTTCGGGCGGAGCATTGCGGCGAGCGTAGCGAGCTGCAATGCGACCACGGGGAACAGCACGGCGAGCGAAGCGAGCCGTGCTGTGACACCCCACCCCCGGCCCCCCGTGAACCCCCTCCCCCATCCAAGAATTTGATATGGGTATCGTTTTCGACTAACATGGGGGTGAGGAAAACGAATTTTATGACGGTGGGCGTGGGTTGGATTGCGGTGAGCGAAGCGAACCGCAATCCGACCCACGTCACACAGCAAGGCGAGCGAAGCGAGCCTTGCTCTGTGGCAACACGAACGGCGTCGCGTCGTATTGCGGTGAGCGAAGCGAACCGCAATGCGACCACGGGGCACAGCACGGCGAGCGAAGCGAGCCGTGCCGTCACCCTTCACACCCCCAGCCCCCCCTGAACCCCCTCCCCCATCCAAGAATTTGAAATGGGTATCGTTTTCGACTAACATTGGGGTGGAGATTACGAATTTGATGACGGCAGGGGCGGGCCAGATTGCGGTGAGCGAAGCGAACCGCAAACTGGCACTCGTCACACTGCAAGGCGAGCGAAGCGAGCCTTGCTGTGTGGGGCAGCACGAGCGACGTCGTATTGCGGTGAGCGAAGCGAACCGCAATGCGACTCCTGGGCACAGCACGGCGAGCGAAGCGAGCCGTGCCGTCTTCCTTCACGCCCCCAGCCCCCCCTGAAACCCCTCCCCCATCCAAGAATTTGAAATGGGTATCGTTTTCGACTAACATTGGGGTGGGGATTACGAATTTGATGACGGCAGGGGTGGGCCAGATTGCGGTGAGCGAAGCGAACCGCAAACTGGCACTCGTCACACTGCAAGGCGAGCGAAGCGAGCCTTGCTGTGTGGCTGACTGAGCATGGTCGTATTGCGGTGAGCGAAGCGAACCGCAATGCGACCAAGGGGCACAGTGATACTTTCCAGGACCCCTGTCCCTCCCTGCACCCCCTCTCCCATACAAGAATTTGATATGGGTATCGTTTTCGACTAACATAAGGTCGCGGATTACGATTTTGCACCCCAGACCCCCCGAACCCCCTCCCCCATCCAAGAATTTGAAATGGGTATACTCTTCGACCAACATGGAGCTAAAGATTACGAATTTGATGGCGGCGGGCATGTAACGGACAAACGCGAGCTGCTTGCAGCTCGCGCACTTATACAACCTAGTTCTATTATATAAAGCTCGATTACCACTCACTCACTGACTGATTGACAGAATTGATCTCCGTGATGGTGGAGGGGGAGGTATGGTTTTTTTTGCGGAAATGTATTTCTCATGCCTGGGGGACCTCGGGAAAATTCCGACTTTTTGAGATTTGCACCGGGGGGCCCCCGCCCCCCAGGGGGGCTTCCAAGCAGAGCCATACTGACTAATAATTTTATGGGGGTTGTATAGAGGGGTGCAAGTGATTTTGATTGCAAATTTTTTTTTACCCCCCCTTGCCCCCCAGACCCCCCCTTTTTCAAGTGCTACCAGAAAACGACGTGATAGAGTGTTTTCAATTGCAGGGTCGTATAGAGGGTGTCTTCTTGATTGAAAAGAAAAAAAAATGTACCCCCCCTTTCACCCCCCTTTTTTTAGCCCCCGTTGCTATCTCCCAAACGGACTGACTTTTTAGAATTTTTTTTTCACAGTCATGTAGAGTAGGGCAAATAATTTTAATTGCAAAAAAAATATTTCCCCCTTTAGCCCCCTAGACCCCCTTTTTTATAGAAAAACCTAAAAAACTCAAAAATTGGCCTATTTTTGACCTTTTTTTTCGGGCGGAGCATTGCGGCGAGCGAAGCGAGCTGCAATGCGACCATGGGGAACAGCACGGCGAGCGAAGCGAGCCGTGCTGTGACCTCCCGACCCCGGCCTCCCTTGAACCCCCTCCCCCACCCAAGAATTTGATATGGGTATCTTTTTCGACTAACATGGGGGTGAGGATAACGAATTTGATGACGGTGAGCGTGGGTCGGATTGCGGTGAGCGAAGCGAACCGCAATACGATACACGTCACATAGCAAGGCGAGCGAAGCGAGCCTTGCTCTGTGGCAGCACGAGCGGCGTCGTATTGCGGTGAGCGAAGCGAACCGCAATGCGACTCCGGGGCACAGCACGGCGAGCGAAGCGAGTCGTGCTGTGACCCCCCACCCCCGGCCCCCCTTGAACCCCCTCCCCCATCCAAGAATTTGATATGGGTATCGTTTTCGACTAACATGGGGGTGAGGATAACGAATTTGATGACGGTGGGCGTGGGTCGGATTGCGGTGAGCGAAGCGAACCGCAATACGACACACGTCACATAGCAAGGCGAGCGAAGCGAGCCTTGCTCTGTGGCAACACGAGCGGCGTCGCGTCGTATTGCGGTGAGCGAAGCGCACCGCAATGCGACCACGGGGCACAACACGGCGAGCAAAGCGAGCCGTGCCGTCACCCTTTACGCCCCCAGCCCCCCCTGAACCCCCTTCCCCATCCAAGAATTTGAAATGGGTATCGTTTTTGACTAACATTGGGGTGGGGATTACGAATTTGATGACGGCAGGGGTGGGCCAGATTGCGGTGAGCGAAGCGAACCGCAATGCGACTAAGGGGCACAGCACGGCGAGCGAAGCGAGTCGTGCCGTCACCCTTCACGCCCCCAGCCCCCCCTGAACCCCCTTCCCCATCCAAGAATTTGAAATGGGTATCGTTTTTGATTAACATTGGGGTAGGGATTACGAATTTGATGACGGCAGGGGTGGGCCAGATTGCGGTGAGCGAAGCGAACCGCAAACTGGCACTCGTCACACTGCAAGGCGAGCGAAGCGAGCCTTGCTGTGTGGCCGACTGAGCGTGATCGTATTGCGGTGAGCGAAGCGAACCGCAATGCGACTCAGGGGCACTAAGGGGTTATTTTCCAGGACCCCTCTCCCCCCTGCACCCCCTCTCCCATACAAGATTTTGATATGGGTATCGTTTTCGACAAACATAAGGTCGCGGATTACGATTTTGCACCCCAGACCCCCCGAACCCCCTCCCCCATCCAAGAATTTGAAATGGGTATACTCTTCGACCAACATGGAGCTAAAGATTACGAATTTGATGGCGGCGGGCATGTAACGGACAAACGCGAGCTGCTTGCAGCTCGCGCACTTATACAACCTAGTTATAAATATAAGAATGAAAAATATTTAGTAACAATTCCGCGAAAAAACCTTCTGCGATAAAATCTAACAAATTGTACATTCATACAAAATGAAAGAACATTTATCAAAGCAAGTCGTCAACTAGTTTCGTCTCTCCACGAGACATCATCAGGACACCACACCACTCGATCTTGACACTGAGAGCGCCAAACAACAACGGCAGAGTCCCACCAGAGATGTTGTCACTTCGAGCTCCGCGTGCCAAGAATGTTCGTCGCGGAATTGTTACTAAATATTTTTCATTCTTATATTTACAATGGATTTCCGCAAAGTAACGCCTGAATCTATTATTTATCTTAGTCCACATTAGTTAACCACAGTTTAATGCTCTAAATTACTCTAAAATTATCTTAAAAGCCTGTTTTACATACAAATGGGTCGTTATGAGTTGGTTAGCCTCATATAATTGTCGCTGTGTAAGCCTACTTTGTTCGGATTACAGTACGCCAATAATATTATAGAGTTAGATAGTGAACGGTGGATGTGAAATTCATATTTTTTGACGTATAAAGCGATACTCTGATGTAATGACACTTTGATTTATAAATTCAACACATTTCATTAAGGCGCATACCCGAGCCAATCTGACAGCAATTCCTATTTTATCATATTTTTACGTTTATCATAGGATTTTTTAAAAATCCTACGTTCAGTTTGTGGTATCTATTATAAGCTATTTTTAATACCTCTTTTATAATTTTATCTCATATAGTTTAGGAGGAGATGCAAAAATAGAGTTTGGTGGCCAAAAAGCGCAACTTCGTATCTCTTCCTAAGCTTTACAAAATGAAACTATTACAGAGGCATTAATAAATAGCTTATAATAGATAGCACAAACTGAACGTAGGATTTTTAAAAATTCCTGCGTTCAACGTAATAATAAGATATAATAGTTGGGGGCGCCACTTTCGCTGGTGTATGGGCCTTAAGGAGCATACCTGAGCCAATATGGCAGCGTCACCTATCACACTTCACATCACACTAATATTATAAATGCGAAAGTTTGTATGGATGTATGGATGGATGGATGGATATTTGTTACCTCTTCACGCCAAAACTACTGAACGGATCTGGCTGAAATTTTGCACACATGTTACTCTAATCCTGTAATCAAACATAGGCTTACTTTTTATCCCATAAATCAGTTCCCATGAGATAAAAATCACCTTTAAACTTACATAGATTACATAGAAACAACGTGTGCGAAGCCGCGGGGCGCAGCTAGTTTTATCATATTATTACGTTTAAAACAGGAAATTTTCATCGTACAGTTTGTAGTATCTATTAGAATCTATTTGCTATAATACCTCTGCAATAGTTTTATCTTGTATAGTTCTAGGTAGTGATACGAAAACAGAGTTTAGTGGCAAAAATAGGCAACTTCGTATCTCTGGCTAAGCTTTACAAAATAAAACTATTACAGAGACATAAATAAATAACTTATACATACCACAAACTGTACGATGGATTTTTACAAGTTCCTGTGTTATACGTAATAATAAGATAAAATAGGTGGCAGCGCCACTTTAACTAGTGTATGCGCCTGAATAATGCATGAAGTACCATAGATATGACAGCGTTTTCCTGCCGTAGAATTCACTGATTGTTAAACATTTATTAAAGATTTTGAAAGATTTTGGTTGTTTTTGAGTGATTTTTTTTTACAAACTTACCAAAATATTATATAAATATTTCCTCCTAATTATTAGTAGTAGTATTGTTAAAGATAATATTGAAATGGGTATAAAAAGTAGGTTACTTAAAAAACAAAAATTTGTTGAATTTGAGTTCATTTTCTATCAACCATTTTTAATAACCTACGTTGCTGGTGATTAACGTAATTAAATTATATGTGATTGTTAATAAATTTAATTGGCATCGGACTATTTGAAAATTAGGTAAAAACATAATTCTGTTAATTGCATTGTAATGCAATTAAGAGCTTCCTATTTTGTATTGTTATTTACCATAGTTTCAGTACTAATGTAATTCTACTAAGCGAATTTTAAATATCCGACATATTATTTTTTTATCCGACAGAGAACCAAAGTAACGATATAGCTGAAAGAATAAGCAACCTGAAGTGGCAGAGAACCGGCCACATCTCGCGATGAACCGAGAACGGCTGGGTTAAACGAGTTCTTGAGTGGAGACCGCGACTCGGCAAACGTAGTGTAGGACGCCCTCCAGCCAGGTAGGATGACGATTTACGACGACGCAAATTGCGCTGGTGCAGTGCGTCGGGCATGTTTGGTGTCACGCGGGCGTGGACAGCTTCCCAGCTGTGCTAATGGTGGGTACACACGTACGTACATGCGCGACGAGCATGTTTCATCCGAGCATGGCCATCTACAGACATGCTCGGCCCTACGTCTACACGCAAAAGCTTGCTCAAAGAACATGTTTAATGTGAGTTGAAACTTTTCGAGCAATCGTTTAAATCTTGTTTGAATCGAACATTACCCTACGTCTCCACGCAAAAGCTTGCTCGAAGAACATGTTTAATGTGCGTTGAAACTTTTCGAGCAATCGTTTGAATCTTGTTCGAATCTTCATTTTTTTATTCGAACATTGTTGTTGGCTTTGAGCATTTGTCTTGAGACTTGCATGGTACACACGTTTGTACTTGGTCGAGATCGAGCAAGTTTATCGAGCAAGTACGTACGTGTGTACCCACCTTAGGAGCCCGCTGAGCCGCCGCTACTTCGCTGTGTCGCCTGCGCACTAGCCGCAACAGCCTTCTCGCAGCGGCTGAGGATCTGAACGGCCGATTCCTGCGGCATTGGGTAGCGGTGCATTCAATACTTGCAACGACCTACACCTGGCACTGAGTGCACACCTGCCGATGTAAGCTGTAAGCATGTTTTTCTTACTGTGTATTTTCTTTTATAAAGGTCCTATAGTATCGGTACACCGACCGGTACCGATATGAACCATGGTCTAAAATAAATGATTTTTATTTTATTTTATTTATTTATGTTGGTCTACTGCTGACGCAGTTCTCTCCTGATAAGAGCCTCATCTCGGTTTCTATCTCATAGGGGGACATATTACCCACGTTGGGCATGAGGGTGGGGGATCGGAGTTCGGTGGTAGAATTTTTCTGCAGAAGGCGCTGTTGCTGCCCTCCGTCAGTGAAATCCCTTAGTCGCCTCTTACATTACAACAACCGCGGGTAGTGTTAAAGTGGTGGAAATTCTAAGAGAGCACCACACAGCATCATCAGTAGTCGTGTTATGAGATTAAACCCGCTTATTGACGAACTCTGTGCCGCGGTGGGCGAAGGTCCGCCTGCGACGCAGGGTTGCTGGTTTGATTCCCGCGTCGGGACAAATGGATCTGCAGATATTTTTTCAGGGCGTTCTGGGTGTTTTCTATGTATGTTTATTAAAAACTAGCTGCTCCCCGCGGCTTCGCACGCGTTGTTCGTTTAAAGGTGATTTTTATAACGTTTAGAGGTGATTTATGGGATAAAACGCCTATGTTTGATTCCGGGATTAGAATTACCTGTGTGCAAAATTTTAGCCAGATGCGTTCAGTGGTTTTGGCGTGAAGAGGTAACAAACATCCATCCATACATCCATCCAAACTTTCGCAGTTTTAATATTAGTGTGATATCAGTTATCTCTATACCCAAAACACAAGCTAAGCTAAGCTTGGGGCTTGATAATGCTGTGTGAACTATCCAAAATTATTTATGTATGATGAGTGAATATAGTGATACGCAAAGAGCTCCTAAGACAACAAAAACCACATTATTAATTCCTTTGCTTATTTAGTGCACTACCATATATCACTACAGTTTGTATACGCCGCAAACGATTCAGCCGGAAAGTGATAACGGAATGTAATTTACTACCTTCGTTTAGGTTTAGTCGGTTATACAGGTAAAATAAACATTTAAATGGAGACTTAGTACTTTTAACGTGACTAGAAGATACTGTTTTTGTGTGTTTGGGCGTGTTTTACTGATTTACATAATTATGGCATGCGAAAAAAACAACAGCATGTGCAGTTTTAGGTTCGCTCGTGCTACAACGGCAAAATTAGTCTACCACCCATTGATTTATTAAAAAGGGAAGATAGGTTACGTTCTCCTAGCGATTACTCAAAAATTGGCATGTGTTACAACTACACGCAAACACATACGCTCACAGTTATATTTCCAGCCCTGTGTAATACAAAGAACAACAAAGACGGAAAGACGTACCTAATACCGAAGTGAGACCGAGACAACAATATTTATCGCTAGTACGACCGCCCATGCCGCCGGTCAGACGGTGACTGAGGTGGTAGCACACAATTTTACACAATTTGAGGTTGCCACTTTCGAGAAACCAGTACCTTTTTAATAAATCAATGCTACCACCTCATTTTAACATCTGTGACTATACTGTAAGATAGGTTATTTCGGTTTATCCCCCTGAAATCTCCCTAAGGGGGAATATTGGAATATTTTTTTTTCCAGTTTTTACCTTTCCCGGGGGATTTGTCAAGGAAGAAAAAAGGAAAAACTCAGTAAGGTCCAGCACATTTTTAGATGACTTCAAAAAATAAAGAAGTTCGAATTCAAGGTAAGTTTTTAGTTTTTTCGATACCTCCCCCTGACAAGCGCTTTATTGGCGGTTATCACATGGGGGTCATACCCACATGCTGGGCATGCGGGTTGGGCATTGATTTATTAAAAACGAAGATGAGGCACTGGTTGCTCGAAAGTGGCAACCTCAAATTGTGTAAAATTGTGTTCTCCCACATCAGTCACCGTCTGACCGGAAGCACGGGCGGTCGTGATTCGCGTGAAATATTGTTGTCTCAGTCTCACTTCGGTCCTAGATACGTCTTTCCGTCTTTGTTCTTCTTTGTATTGCACAGGACTGGAAATATAACTGTGAGCGTATGTGTTTGCGTGTAGTTGTAACACACAATTTTTGAGTAAGCGCTGGGAGAACGTAACCTATCTTCCCTTTTTAAATCAATGGGGTTGGGTATCGCATTTTAGTGGTCGAATTATTTTGCAGGAGGTATATCCCTTAGTCGCCTCTTACAACCAACGGGATGAGTTGAGGTAATGCAAATTCTAGGCTGGCACCACACTTTTTTGATACCATCAAATTATTAACGTCTTGACGGTGAAGCCAATGGAACAAATACCCGCTAAAATTAATAATGTAATGTTATGCTTTCAGATGCGAATGCCATTAGGTACAGATTGCATAGACATCCTCTTTTATTCAGCAGTGGGTTATTATATCAAGCTAGAATTATAACCATTGGAAAATTGGCGTCTGCATATTGGCGTTACTCTCCAATAAACGCATAAAAGAAATGCCTGCATTTTTTCCGAAACAACTCTCGCAATATAAAGAATCTGAAGCACTATTCAGTTAAAAAACAAACGAATCGTCTGCGCTTTTGATACTCGTTTCATACTGAACGTTTTATTCGTTTAGTTCTATCATTCAAACAGGGAGTAGTTCTGCTTTTTAGTGAAATTTAACAGCCGATATTAAAAGTTTATTTAATTGGTGGATATGATTTTTCAGCGGCTGTGTGAGTCAGAGACTTACTCACTAAAAAAAAAAAAAAAAAATTTGTGTAATTCTGTTATCTTTTAATTAACGTAATTGGTTTCTTACAACCGTTTTAATTTAAATAAATAAATAAATGATGGGCCCCTGTGCCAAAGGACTAAGTAAAACACCGAAAAGCTTTGTTCAAAATGTTCTTCAAACTCTACTTACATGTGAAGTTGGAACGTTGCTCAGTCACGCCGCATCCATCAATAATCCGTCCCTCATATTGGATGGAAAATTCAATAAAATTTTATCATCCGATTCATAGTTCGCGCCGAGCGTGTAATTCATTCGTTTCGGTTGCGTTAAATAACGCTTTTTGCTCTGGACTACCAACATCAGTAGATTTGCTTTTATGATAATTAAATTTACATGGGATGAATGATGCTGTCTCAGCTCTCAAAAAGAGTTGATGGTTCGCTGGTTGAGCCAGTAGCTAAATATAATTATATATAATTTATATCGCTCTCCTAGATCGAAACAGGCGCAACTAAAAAAAAACACTTTTTCTACAAAAGGTGAATAACTGATTACTATAATTATCTCTATAAGCTGCAGGAGTTTTTGGTATTTAATGTATGATATTTGTAGAGGTATGCTGCTAAAATAAAGTTGTTTTAGGATTTTTGTGTTTTAGGCATGTATTTGGGCTGAAAATTGTTTTTTTTGATTAATTTGCCTTGTGCTTTGAAATTATCATAATTATTATGTTTGTCTCAAAGTTGTCACGCATGTCTCAGTGCAAGACATAAAAAAAAATTAAGAGATACCGCGAATGGCTCAATATATCAGTTTTGATTTCTTAGATAACAATAATAAAAATATTTATTTACGGATAGGTTTACCATTTTTCAAATGATCACTGTCTAGTACAAACATGCTTAATAAAAACCTATTAGGTTAAAGAAAATGACTCCTCGCTCTCACTAAGTTAGAATAACTTGTTTAAAGACACGAGGGCTCCTCCCTTCGGCTACAAATAAGTTCAACAAAGACGAGAAAGGAAACCGTGTAAATATTTTATACAATACAACTAATTAGAAAAAATTTAAAATAACCTAAGAAATACATTTTATGTATTTCTTAGGTTATTTTAAATTCCTTCGATGTTTTAACATCGCATGAAAAACTAATAAGAATAAGAAGCTGAAAAAAATACAAATTACACACCAGATAACGATATGCAACCCAAAACTAAGATTGTACCTCCAACATAATGCTCTACCTGCTTGTATTCGGTGCATTGCAGGTACCGTGTGATGAAAAGTTTACAGTCGAGGCTCGTTTATTGTTGTAAAGGATCTTAGGTTAGATCTTAAGTTATTAAGATCACCAATCCGCCTGCCAAGCGTCCAAGCGTGGTGGTTAAAACAAAGATTATAACACATTATTTAGAATAACAAAAAATAACAATGTTACAGATGCAAATTTGGAGCCTTTACAAACAACGACAAATCAAGTACTACATAAAATTAACTTTTTCTTAGAGAGCAGAAATATATCACATTTAGAAAATTGATCATTGTGCAATTTACTTACACGATGAATAAAATATCGGCTATCGTTATATGACACCGAGGTTAGTTGTTATTGTGATTTTTTTCGTGCATACAAGTAAAGATGTACTTTAATTATAAATTAATTGAGCATACCTTAATACGAATCGTAAAAGGCTATCCACAAAGCTTCTGGAAAATTGTGAATGCAGTAAAATTAAATCGAGTGAATAAACCATAATTCAATAACGAAACTGCGAGTAAAAATTCAGTAACCCCTCCAAGGAATGCAGCTCTAGTTATGTTTCGAGGTAGAAAGACGCTCCTGACTTTGTTTATGAGATTGCGGAAATGTAGAAGGAAATCGTTTTTAAATTTTTATCAAACACCATTTTTGGTTTACCAAATTCAACATACCTACTGTCTTTACTTGATAGCTAAGTATGACAGTATGGTGAATTCGGAAAACCAAAGTTTTCGTTTCCCGTCCGTATGATCTGTGTGTAGGTAGTCTGCCATACGGTTTACTACAAAATATGTGAAAGTTACGTAAACTTGTCGCTTATATAAATAAAAAAAACATCAAAATCGGTTCATACAGTAGAAAGTTCTAAGGAAAAAAAAATTTGGCCGAATTGAGAACCTCCTTCCTGCTTTTTTGTAGTCGGTGAAGAAACTTTGGTTTCGCGTGTAAGAGCGATTACGACCGTGGATTGGTAGGTTTTGTTAGCTTGTTTTTACTTTAGATTTAGCTTTATCTAGACAGTAGCAGCGCCTCATGGTTTCACATATAATATAGCCCATATCACTCCCTGAAAAGTTAGCTTTCTAATGATGATGGATTTTTTTAAATCCGTTTAGTACTTTCGGATTCAATAAAAAACAAACAATAAAATCTTTCCTCTTTATAATAATAGTAGGCATAGACTAGCAGCGCCTTGCGTTTTCACATTATAGATAAAATATTTTTTTTTTTTTTTTTACGGTAAATAGACCTTTGTTTGACCGCAATCTCACCTGATGGAAAGCGAAGATGCGGCCGACGGTGTATCACGAAGGTCTAGAAGATACCTATTCAACCTTGTCTTGAAGAGACCCAGGTTGTAATTGGATATATATTAAATTAAATATATATATACTTAATCATAAAATACTTGATTTTATTTTAAAATGAAATAGTGCACTCTTATTGAGACACCCTTTAGATAAAATAGCCCATGTCACTCCCTGAAAAGTAAGCTCTTTAATATTTTTTTTTAAATAGGTCCAGTAGTTTCGGAGCATATTCAATACAAGCAAACAAACAAACAAAAAATCTAATCTTTCCTCTTTATAATATTTGTATAGATAATCATCGTTCCAACAACAGGCTGTAAGTCAACCAACACTGCAAGTATTTCTAAGTATACATATTTCGTTTCTTTCACACAAGGGGGCATCTTACAAGTTAAGGGAGAGCTCATTGTATAGAACCTTCAAAACCAGACGTCCTAATCGACCCTTTTGAAATTCCAACTAACGGAAAACTCGTATTTCCATAACAATAAAAATGTGATCCGAACATCTAGAAATGCCTGCGATATTCACGGATCATAAAATCGCGTTGGCTCTTTGAAAACTCGCCTGATTTAATTTGACCTCTGAATCCGTAACTCCTTCGCCTTATTTAGACCTATTAAGGGATATACGGGGTGTCTGATTTGTTTGGTTTTTGTGTTTCTCTCGTGTATGGCGGTTGCTGTTTTGTTGGTGTGTATGGATGTCTGAAGATAATGATGTTACTTCTGCTCGTTTAGTTTTATGACTGAAGGGTTTTTACAGTCGGTTGCAGTTAGTAATGTCAAAAGTTTTTATCTGTTGTGTGATTGAACTAAAATGGCACAAGGTCCAAACGCGCGAGTTAAACCAAATGGAATAAAATGAACTAGTTTTTAGCCGCGGTTTCGTACGCGATGTTTCTATGGAAACATGGCAGCGTTTTTAACACTCGTAACTGAGTGCAGTTTTACTTTTAGTTTTTTACCTCAGTAATTTAAATTTTTTGGGTGTTATATTTTCGTTTATGTAATAACCTAAATAATCGAAAAAAAACCATGCATATACCCAATTATAATTTTAGTGTTTGTGACCATTCCTTCAACGCGACCTGTTCCTACAAGTGTGCAAAGTATCAAAGATCCTTTTTAAAATTTCTATTCATTTGGCTCCCTTACCGACTTCGGTTAGTAAATGATGATGTCCTACAAGCCGAATTTCGACGGCTAGTCTCATCGATGACTAGCCAGAAGGTGTAAAGTATATTCATAAAATAAATTGCACACGCATTATACCTCTAAACATTGAACTGGAGTAAGAATGGGCAGTGAATGCGGCAAGTGAGTTGTAACAAAATCACCTCAACTTCAACCTCAACAGCCTGTATTGGTCCACTGCTGGACATAGGCCTCCCCCTGATCAGCGCCTTGTTGGCGTTTATCTTGGGGGGTAGTGCCCATAATCCCGACGCGGGCATGCGGGTTGGGAATCGCAGTTCGGTGGTAGAATTGTTCTGCTGCCCACCTGCGGTGGATATCCCTTAGTCGCCTCTTACGACACCCACGGGAAGAGATGGGCTATAAAATAAAATCTGGTGTAATGTGTACACGTTTTCAGTAACAAGTTATTCAGACAAATAAATTGGAAAGTACCAAACTTTCGACCAGGCTCATTACCCGCTCTAGGGAGCCATCCACAACCACTATCGGAACCCAAAAGCCCAATTTGTTTCCTAGTTATGAACTTTCCATCTGTCAGTTTTACATAAGGGAATTATGTTGAATATACTTTAATACACCCTGTATGAGGGCAACGACCTTTGCTTTGTTCGTTTCAGCTATTGTACTAAGGAACTTTGATCACATAATTGTGTAAAGTATGCAAAAGTACATAAATTACTCTATGGAGCTATATTTTGATTAGATTTCTGTGGCAAATAAAAATCAACCCACACGCAGTCAAATTCTATTGCTGTAGTCTGGCCCTAGCTAGTTAACTTCCTATAAAGAAATTGAAAGCAATGTGCCTACTCGGAAAAGATAAATCATAGCTTCATTTTCGCGTTTACTCCCACCTGTTCTGTTGGTGGGAGTAAACGCATTTTCGTTGTCGTAAAAAAAACTCTTATGTCTCTTACGTAAGATTAGCGATTGCAATTTTCTTGAAAGAAATGCACTAAAACCATTGTGTCAGATAGATCTAATCCTTTAGATCGAATTTATTTCATGTTAACCTAAGGTGAAGGTGATAAATCGCATCCACAAGTTCTAATTCCACTATTTTTTAAACAAATGCTATAATGGCGCCATACGATTAAGATAGGGATTAAGTCGTTAATTTAGTTGGTATTCTGTTACCATAACACTTACCCCACCACACCATTGAACGGTCAAATTGTCAAACGGTTGTCATAATTGTTATACTCATAGTCTATGACATAAACAAAAAAAATCGTGTTAGTAGAATACCGTGACGACCTCTGTGGGCGAAGGTCCGCCTGCGACGCAGGAGGTTGCGGGTTCGATTCCCGCCTCGGGACAAATATTTGTACGATCTGCAGGTATTTGTTCAGGGCGTTCTGGATGTTTTCTATATATGAAAAAAAAAAATCTATTTATGTAGTATATTGTATTATGTATATCAGTTATCTAGTACCCATAACACAAGCTCTGCTTAGCTTGGGGCTAGATAATGCTGTGTGAATAGTCCAGTATTATTTATTATTTATTTATAAGGTGTCAATGGCGGTGATTGATACGCGATAATGAAGCGATAATATTTTCATAGTAAGGCGATTGTGTTAGTGGAATCATGCCCTTGTTCTCACTATGAGTTATCCCGCCATGGCTATAAGCTAATCTTGGCTATAATGATAATGATGAGTTATCCGCTGGTAGTTCCTAAAGCTAGATCCAGGAAAATGAGGTCCCGAAGTATATTCATTCCAGCATTCACATTCTCGGACCAGGTCTTGGAAGTCAGGCTGCTGTCTGGCGGAGTGCCAACCTGAGAACGAGTGCTCTTTTATATTTAGAGCTCTTTAGGTTGATGTAGTGGACCAACTTTTATGGTCGACGAGATTAAATTGTTTATTTTACTAAGAGGTTTAGGTGTTTTGCTTTGAGATAGGATGTTAAAACAAAGATGCAAGTTCTGAATCGTTATGTTATGATTATGAGGCAATAGGTAAGTAATCAGCACGAGCTGTGTGGTGGCTTAGAATTTGCACCACCGCAATTCTTCCCGTAGGTGTCGTAAGAGGCGACTGAGGAATATCAATCAGGGGGCGGCCAGCAGCGTCTCCTGCATAACAATTCTACCACCAAACTGCGATCCCTAATCAGCATGCCCAGCGGGGATTATGGGCTTTACCCCCATGAGTAAAACGCCAATAACACGTTTATCAGGAGGAGGCCCGCGTCCAGCAGTGGACCAATATAAGCTGTTGAAGAAGAAGTTCTATAGTTAGGTGGTGATATATAACAATACAGCGTGACACACGTTACTGATTTGGTATCTAATCCAGGTAAAATTTTGTTAATTCGGTTTTACCACCAAGTTTTTATTTGCAACTATTGTTGACCTACTTTGTTCTGTGGACAGTATAACGTGATCATTTAGATTACTTTCAACAAAGCACAGAGAAGTCAAATAACCACGTTTTATATTCTACACAGAACGGATTTAATTTGCATCTCTTTATTCCACTTTTCTTTGAGTACAACAACGGTGCTTTTTAATTTTATATGCTGAATGCGAAACTCTAGTCGGGTAACTGGTGAAATGGCATTATTTCTGCGCTCGTTTTCAGGTACGTAGTAAAGGGAGGAAAGTGGGTTTGTCTATTCTCGTTTAAGGGGCTTAACTTATATAAGGTCTATACTTTATGGCTTTGCTTAGAGTCACTTTTTATCCAATCATGACTGTCTTTTGTAAGTGTTTTCTCTTTTGCTAGATCCCAGAAACCTTCAGTCTTCATATTTTCCCTTCTACAGCATCTAGACGATAAAGTCTATAGCTAATTATGTAGCAGGTTTTTGTGTTGGTGTTTGGTGCTGGCTTAGAATTTGCACCACCCTATCTCTTCCCGTGGGTGTCGTAAGAGGCGACTAAGGGATATATAACAGGGGCGGGCAGCAGCGCAACCTGCAAAACATTTTTACCACCGAACTGCGATCCCCAAGTCGCATGCTCAGCTTGGGGATTATGCGCACTACTCCCCATGGGGGGGGGGGGGGGGGGTTACGCGCCTTGGTGGGATGGGGGGGGAGTGTCCAGCAGTGGACCAATACAGGCTGTTGAGGTTGAGATTGAGAGGTTGTGTTGGTGTTGGTGAACCATTAGGCCACCTACCATTTGATTTAGTGAAGATGGAACGCAAGGATCTTATACCTCTAGAGGTAGATTTGAAAATGAAAACTCCTTATAATGCTAGAACTAATAGATTATCTGTTCTTATTCATTATAAAATAAATAATAAATGAAAGCTGTAAGCCAAGCCCCTCCAGCATCCCTTGCTCCTCACGAACGTCCGAGTTTTTACTACCCCTACGTCGTTTGTCACTTTAAAGACAGAGGAAAGCGTTAATTTGACAAGGGATCTCCGAAGTGACCCACTTGCCTGGATTACGTTATACGTTACCTTGTCGCTGTTATATTTCTGTTGCGCTGAAGTGGCGTTTCTGTCAGGTTTCAAGTTACCAGTGTACGTGTGTTTTAGTTTTAGGGTTTGAAATTGTACAAATTTTGAAGCATCTATACTACTTATTCATCTTCAAATGATAATTTGATAACCAACTACAACCACGAAGTCAAGTGACGTACGATTCGAAAATCTCTGGGATTATTTATTTTCATAGAAATTACCCATAGTGTAAACTATAATAACCAAATACTCAGAAAGCGTTATTTTCGAATATTAGCTATATAGCCACTTTTAACCGGCTACTTCCTTAGCAAGCTTTTTATCTCGCAGAGTCAGAGTCGAGTCAAATCGTTTAGATTTGATTTAGATTTCTTTAGATTTACAAAATAAGCACTTAGACAAATTGAGTTTTTACTATATAAGCAGCTTGATAAACAGTAATTACTATCAAACATGACTATCGCAATCTTTGTTTTAATAGGTTATAGGCCTACACTACAATCTCTGACAGAATATGATAATCCTAACATTAATTGTTCCTTGAGTAGGTCCTTTTTCATTATACTTAGTATCAAAATTCACTCACAATTTCCACGCGCGTGTTTTATGGAACTCTGAAAAATAATCGCTCAATGCTGAGTATGAAAATTATGGCCTTCACAACAATTCGCTAACTCCACAAAATTTCATTGCTACCATTATACAAAAAGACGAATAAGTGATTTCATCTGGAGAAATCGCGAGCTCGGGAAGGGCGCAACAAAAAATAATGTCTCTCGAAATTGAATCATTTGTAATATTCATTCGTTTTATTCTTGCTTCGGTGGACGTTTTTGAAAGTAGGCTAAAGTTACGTGCTTATAAAAACTGGGACTTAAGTTGTATTCCAAGGATATAAAAAGATTTATAATAAACATAACTTACAAGGATGGTTCGCTAATTCCTATCCCAACATCTAATGGCTACTCGGATGAATGCCTAATTATATTAACACTTCTAAACAAACCTGTGTCTCTACATTTTTGGCGTTTACACCTAAAATATAGAGGTGCATTATAACATACCAAAGAAAAACAAATTCAAATCTTAAAAACCTACCTCAATACTAACTATCATAGTATTTCATAAAAAAACCTACCTATATCGTATCCATTTTGAATGGAGCATAAACGTAAACAAACCGCCCATACTTAACCTAAAATTCACTTTGTTGGCGCGTCTTTTTATACGTAATTTACATTACTTGTCGATTTTAGATCCTCCCTTCAATCAACATTGCTTACAATTATATCTGAAACTCGACACCAAGCAAGTGAGATTTTGTTATTTGTGTCGTACTTTGTTTACTAACATGCTTAATTCATAATGGATAAACCATAGTACTAACTATCATGGTACTTTCATAAGTACTGAGTCAGAGTCAAAGTCAAATCGTTTATTTCTTCAGACTTACAAAATAAGCACTTAAACTAGTCAAATTTTTACTCTAAAAACAGCTTGATATGTCTTCACTTTGATAGTTAGTACTTAGGTAGGTTTTTTAGATTTGAATTTGCTTTCCTTTGGTATGTATATCACATCACATCACACTATCACACTTCACATCACATCACACTAATATTATAAATGCGAAAGTTTGGATGGATGTATGGATGTATGGATGTTTGTTACCTCTTCACGCTAAATCTACTGAACAGATCGGGCTGAAATTTGGTTACAGGTAATTCTAATACTGGAATAAAACATAGGCTACTTTTTATCCCGTAAATCTGTTCCCGTGGGATAAAAATCACCTTTATACGTTTACATATTAACAACGCGTGCGAAGCCGCGGGGCGCAGCTAGTCATCTCTATATTTTTGGTGTAGGAAACAATAATAGACTGATGTCTATTATTATTTCCTATCACCGAAGAAAAGAGTTAACATAAATCTTTGTAACTATAACATTGTAGCTTTTACCAGCAGCGCCTCGCTTCTTCTAAGCGCATTATCTTTTAAAGCAATCTAGCCCGAAGCCAACCTAAATAAGACACCGAGAAATCAGTTTTCTAGCTCTTGTCTAGTCTACGGAATAAAACTGTCAAGTTACGGTTTAACGGGGTCAGGCTGAGCTTTTATGAAATCAACATGTTTAGTAGAATTTATAAAATCAGATGGACAGATTCGTGGAAAACATCCCAGCGTGGAATTATTTATACCTGACTTTCGTCAGTTTTTAAAGTTATTTACAACGGGATATTTACTATGATTTGAGTTTTGAGCTTTCCAATATTTCGGTACAGTTTCATGCGCCATGATCACGGAATAACTGAGTGTCTTGCGATTGAGTAATTATTGGCAGATATATCGATCTATATCTTTAGTATCTATGATGGATTTAAAAATGTATTGGTCAGTTTCGTTCACAAAGACATAATTATTTTATACAATATTTTGAAGCCTGCTCTTAAGTATAGAATTATTGTATTGACCTACGAGGTTTCATTCTTCCTTAGTTACTTAACTAGGATAATAGTCCGAAACTTCTCACATTAAGACATTTTTGTCAATACAGAGAATAGGTATAAAAATATACCTAATATATAGAATTAACGTCATCACCTACGAACCGAATTTAAGTTACACTTTTATGGTTAAGCTTGCTTGTGTACATGTCCAGTATTTGTTAACTTTTATGTATGATTCTGCACGTGCAATAAAGAATTTATCATAAACTTAAATAAAGGCTAGATAATGCTGTGTGGATCGCCATTGATTTATTAAAAAGGGAAGATAGGTTACGTTCTCCCAGCGGTTACTCGAAAATTGGCATGTGTTACAACTACACGCAAACACATATACTCACAGTTATATTTCCAGTCCTGTGCAATACAAAGAATAACAAAGACGGAAAAACGTACCTAAGACCGAAGTGAGACCGAGACAACAATATTTCTCGCTAGTACGACCGCCTATCCTGCCGGTCAGATGGTAACTGAGGTGGGAGCATACAATTATACACAATTTGAGGTTGCCACTTTCGAGAAACCAGTACCTCATCTTCCCTTTTTAATAAATCAATGGTTCGCGCTGAATTTGTTGCTAGAATAGCCTGATTCGTAGAGTTACTTGTACACGCGCTCTTATATTTTTTCTCGCAAACTTTTACCTTTGTATTTTAAGTAAGATGTACTGGATTTATTTATTTTAGTTCACCAACAGTAGAAAAATCCCTATGTTGGTGGTTAAAAATACATGAAAAGACGACATACTTATATCTATGGAACTTAAATTAAATACCGGACCTAAAATACCCCTTATAAGCGTTTAAAAACTTAAAGAGCCCTGTAGTGGTCCGTTCGAAATTTGAACCCAACCATCGCATTGAAAGTCAACCACTAATCCACTACGGCTCTGCACTGGGTGGAATGCGGGCCTTACTGACCCCACTTGGGGAGGCTTCCTTGAACGACAAGCGTGACTCTAAGTCGTACAAATCACGCGACTAAAGCACGCTACTCCGTACAACAAGCCTTTGTTACCAATTAAACAACGAACGTTCATTTATTCTGAAGTCCATTGCTCGTTTTGCTTAAAAGCTTGGTGGGATTCGGTAAGCAGAACGGCAATGGTTGATGAACGAAGGGGGTTTGTTGAGCAGAATCGTAAAGGAAAGCCCGAAATGTCAATAAGTCTGTTTATATTCTACCAAACGCCTTTGTTACTAATAAAAAATACCATTGAAATAACTTAGCCGCAAACGAAACGAGGCACGCTACATTCCTCATACCGCGGAAATATGCGTATCCACATACTTTCGTAACAACTGTTTTGCATTCTTATTACGACCGCACAGGGTTTAAATTACAGCTTTTTGTTAAATAATAACTGTGAAGGTTTTTTGATAAGAGTAATATTGCTGTGTATGTAGATGGTTTTATATCATGGCTACAAACTTATGTAAGGACTAACCTACTTTATGACAAATAAATAAAAACGTCGGCGGCGGCGGCGGCGAACCCCTGTAGGGATGTGGTCGGCCAGTGAACGTGTTAATATCCAAACGAATCATAATAATCAATTCTGGATCATTAATGTGTGTAAGGTAAGTTGACGGTAGATATGATTACTTTAATAATAAGGTCTAGGGGGGGAAATGGTATTGCAAAAATATTTTTTCCAGTTTTTCCCCCAAAGAGAGATCGTCTGGGGTAAAACAGTTTTTTAAATTCCAGTTTTCCCACTCACAAAAAGTCTTCAAGGGGAAAAACTGGATATCATTTTTGAAGCCCAGTTTCGCCCTTAAGGGGGATTTCAAGGGGAAAACTGGAATAAATCGTTCACACGATAAATTACTTAATCTTATGTCATATAGTTCATGCTGAATTAACGTATCTATAATAATTAACGTACCTACTTACTACTATTATTTAGATAATATCCTATTTGTAATGTGTCAGTAAGAAGTGTTTTAGTGTGTAAGTGTTTTAGTTTTATCTATGTGACTCATTAGAATGATATTTCCCGTAATACACTCGAGAGCAATGAATCCGGGTCACTTAAAGAATCCTAAAAATCGTAAATTGGAGTATTGAAGATTGGTCAAAAGTTATGTTCTCCGACGAATCAAAATTTATGCTCTACAAGCACGATGGAAGACACAGAGTGTATCGAAGACCAGGGGAAAGATTCAAGCAAGCATGCATCGAAGAAAAAGTAGCCTACGGTGGTGGGTCTGTACTTGTGTGGGCCGGAATTTCTTCTGAAAGTCGCACAGAGCTGGTGATCATAGAAAACGGCTCTTTAACTAGCGTAAGATATGTGGAAGAAATCCTCAATGATCACGTTGGTCCATTTATGGTCAATTTAGGTGAGGATGCTATATTTATGCATGACAATGCCCGACCTCATACAGGTAGGATTGTGAATGACTACCTTCAAGAGATGAACATTACTCGTATGGAGTGGCCAGCGCGCAGCCCGGATATCAACCCGATCGAGCATGCTTAGCCCCAAGCTAATCAGAGCTTGTGTTATGGGTACTAGATAACTGATATACATAATACAATACACTACATAGATATATATTTTTTATTATACATAGAAAACATCCAGAACGCCCTGAACAAATATCTGCAGATCGTACACACATTTGTCCCGAGGCGGAAATCGAACCCGCAACCTCCTGCGTCGCAGGCGGACCTTCACCCACCACGCCACAGTGGTCGTCAAATAAAATAATTTAACTTTTTTTAAAGGTACATTGTCATATTTTAAATATCACGTCACCCTAGATTAGTTAGCATGTTGAATATATGTAGAAACTATGTATAAATTATTTTGTTTTATTTATTATTAGTAGTTTAGTACGTATTATGATTGTATAAAATTAATATAATTATGTTACGAATCACCGCATCCATTATTTTTTTCTACAATGGTTTTGGTTGCCTGGAAAAAATAGCTTAAAGCATTAGGGCCGTGAGTTCCTTTGCCGTTCTCTCATGTGTTTAATTTATGTAAAATCTGTGAGTCTGTGTTATATAATTAATAAGGTGATCAATAAAGCATTATCCATCTATAGTTTGCTCAAATGACTCTGTGATTCCGTTATTTCTTTGGCGTTATACTCAGCTTTTTTAGAATACTTCGTAGTCGTTGAAATGTAAGGTATTTCCACGATAGTTTTCCCTGGGAGTGAATGACATTTTGAGGTGAACAATAGTGTGAAAGTCACCTTAATTCTGAATTCAACATAAACAATTAGTGTAAGTGGAGCTTTAGTAATTCATCGGTAATCAAAAGGTTTCATCTAATACGAGGTTATGCGAATAGATTAAATTAATTAAACTAGCTCGCTACAAATACCTTTGCTTTGCGTAGGTAAAATTTATGCTTCCAGTTACTACGGTAAACGAAAATAAGGTTGAGACCAGCTCTTAACGCATTCGCTGCCCAGTCACGGCAGGTGCCACGCGCAGGGGACGCCGCAAATTTTTCGCACCACAAGAAACAAACATACGACCTCTGTGCCGCGGTGGGCGAAACGTGCGCCGGCGTCAGGTTGCAGGTTCGATTCCCGCCTCGGGACAAATTTTTGTAAGACCTGCAGATATTTGTTCAGAGCGTTCTGGATGTTTTCTATGTATACTAAAAAATATCTTTTTATGTAGTGTATTGTATTATGTATATCAGTTATCTAGTACCCATAACACAAGCTCTGATTAGCTTGGGGCTTGATGATGCTATGTGAATTGTCCAGCATTATTTATTTATTTAATTATAATAACTTTTGTCTTGTGGTGCGAAAAATTTGGTGCGAAACAGCGCTACACCCAATGATGTTTTAATAAATATGACGCATATTCATACTGCGCGGTGCTCAGATTTAGTTCCTCTACAACATATAAATACTTACCTCTGGCATATCCATAGGTTACAACCATATATGCGACAGATAATACGGTACAAATGAGTTAGAAAAGGATAGATATCTGTTTAGACTTCCGCTTAAAACACGTGAGCACGACAAGAGAATATTGTTACAGAAGGGACATTTAATGAAACAATTTGTTTGTTTGTTTGATTATTAAAATATAATTTCGAGGAACAAACGAATATCAAAATTACACGTAACGTAAGTAAATATGTACCTACATAGCTTTTCATATTTTATTAAATTAAAAATAAATTGAAATAAATCCAAACGAATAAATATGTAGAACTCTAAATAGCTTCAAATAAATTTACAATTGAAAAGTCTCTATGTTGGCCGTTTTATACACTGTAGTGTACACTCCATGCATAGGTCTAAACTAACTCTCTAACTCCCCGCCAGTAAAGTCCTGCAGGGAAAGTCCCTATGTCGGCCGTCGAAAGAAAGTAATTCACTGGATTAGTGATGGGTATTCCCCGTTCTCTCTCTTGTTCTCTACCTACAGTACCTATCTACCTACACTACAATCAAACAAAGGTCTATTTACCGTAAAAAAAAAAAAAAAAAAAACATACAAGGTATATGTAAAGTGTTTTGTATTGATTATTAATTATAATAATTTTTAATAATTACATTAGAAATACTAAGACACGCAACAAAAAGAAAATATTTATTGTTTTGTTAATTTTTAGAAATGGATTATTTTATAATTCACTATAATTGATTTGAAATTGAGCCCTAAAGGCAATAAGTAAAAAAAAACAAATAAAACAAAAAAACACTTGTTTTAAACATTTTGAACTGTTTTATAAAATATAAAAAAACTGTTTTTATTCCAACCCTGGTACTAGATAACTGATATACTTAAATACACTACATAGATATATATGTTTTTATTATACATAGAAAACATCCAGAACACCCTGAGCAAATGTCTGCAGATCGTACACACATTTGTCCCGAGGCGGGAATTAAACCCGCAACGTCCTGCGTTGCAGGCGGGCCTTCGCCCACCGCGCCATAGAGGTCGTCAAATATAATAAAAAACTCACTGAAACGAAAATATGTTTATAGTGCTAACCTATTAGAATTTGTAGGTAAAGTTGTGCTTCTGAATACTTCTGATTGCTAATGTTCGACTAAATCAAAATTAAGACAATTGTCTTAATTTAGCCGCCTCAGTTTCCACGCGCTAGTGCCACATCTAATAAATATAATATCACCGCTATACGGCGGCGGAGCATTTGCGTGCTGGGCCATGAATTCATGTTGTTTATATAGTAAAAATTTGACTTGTCTAAGTGCTTATTTGGTAATTCTAAGGAAATAAACAATTTGACTCTGACTCTGACTCTGTTAAGGTTATTCTTGGATTTTGCAAAATTAATGGTCGAGTTTTTTAGACGGTATATTTCGTAAGTCGTGTTCCTCCATCTATGTACCGTGTGTGGACTGGAATCTAACCGAAATTTACTTGAAAATCGTTTGTATTACCATTTTTTATTATACTGAAGTGTAACAGAATGTCTGCAGACCTAAAAGCCTCTATTGCCTCATTTTTTATTCAATGCCACGACGTCAACAACCCCATTGCTAAAACGTAGGGCATTTTTTCTAATTCCGCCTTTTTACGCAATCCGCCCACTGTCACATTATGGGCGGGCGGCGATCTAAAACAATAAGCGCGCGTTCCTACCAATGTTTTATGCTCTTCAAACACGCAATCCTATTATGGAGCCTTTCTTGCAATAGTAAGAGTAGATGTTGCGATGACTTCCTACATCATTTAGAGGTATAGTGCAATGTTTTTGATTTGACTTCTATAAGACTCGTCATTGTGGCTAAATGATATAATTTTATTAAATTGAAAAACCTAAAACTGACTTGAAATACCTAAGTTTTTAATACAAATTTCTCTAAAATACAAGTTTTACGGGACTACTTGGAAATTATCCAAAGTAGTCCCATAAAACTTGTAGTTGCAAATAATCATCCAAATCGGTCCATAAATAAAGGAGAAATCGACTCAAAAGCACAAAAAACATACATCCAGCCTACTCGTACCCACTCTTGTTTTTGAAGACCGTAAACATGTCCTTGAGTGGAGACCGCGCCTCGGTAAACGTATTACGTTAACCGTTGCAGTGGAGCATGCTACCCAGCAGCCTGTGGGAATGTTGATTCGCGAATGACTGCTGGCACCAGGATGCGGCATGCTGAAGACAGCTGCAGATGCTGCTGATGATGGCCAACATTGAGGGACTTCTTCAGGGTGAGTGAGATGAAGCACAATCTCACAATGACTAGATAAATTACGTATTTAACGTGTTTACGTTTTGACAAATCGCGAAAATGATAAATTAAGCTTTTGACTTGAGTAGGATATCACACTATCACACTAATCACACTATTATAAATGCGAAAGTTTGTATGGATGTATGGATGGATTGATGGATGTTTGTTACCTCTTCACGCCAAAACTACTATAATAATAATAATAATAATAATAATTTATTTCAAATCAAGCATTCGTAATAGTACTTATGTCTAACAAATAATTAAGAAAATTTGGCTTGGCTTCTAGATTTGGATTACAGCACCTACACTAAGTGGTTAGACTTGTGTCGTAGGTGCTGCATGCCCTTCAAGGTTTACATAGTAGCCACAACTCGATTAAAATCTATTTATCAAGATGTATATAAATCCTCATAAAGGATTTTATACAATCTACAACAATAATTATAAATTTAGATTATTTACAAACATTACATAGTTAGCAATATCATTCAAAATTATTATACATTATGAAATTATGAATTTATTATAGTTACAATATGAATTATGAAATAACAATTACATTTAATACAATTAGGTACCAACATACAATCTATATTACAACTTTGAGTAGGTTTTCAGTTGCACAGTAATCCAGTGTTAGCAACCATTTTCTCATAGCGTCTCTACATTGAGATTTGTTTAAGTGGACCAGGTCATTGATATATCTATTGGCTTTGTTGTATAGATATGGCCCTAGGTAAAACTGTTGTCGTTGTGCAAACGTAGTTGTACAGGTGGGGACTGGTAGAATTTTGTCCTTTCGCCTCTTCCCGGTCGCAAGATTTTGATTTACGCTAGCTTGTCTGTGATATGAAATGACAATATTTAAGAGAAACAGCTGGCGCACGGTCAGAACTTCGCATTCTTTATATAAACAAGCGGTTGCGAATCGATATGGCTTGTATGTTGCTACTTTTAACACAGCCCGTTGGGCGCGCTCTATTTGAAGTAAGTAAGTTTTACAGGCACCTCCCCATACGGTATTACAGTAGGTTAGCAATGATTTACAAAGAGAGTTATAAATATTAAGTATCAAATTACTGTCAGCTACTTCTCTCAAATACTTGAAAACGTATATAAGTTTTCGGATTCTCTTAGATAGTAAATCTATGTGGGGTTTCCATGTCAGTTTATCATCAACAGTCAAGCCAAGATATTTGATGCTGCTTACCCGGTCAAGAGGTGGACACTTACAGTTGGTAGACATACAATTTACATGAGCCTTGATTACTAGGTCTGGTTTTTTACTGCGAGCGTTAGAAAAGGTCATAAATTTTGTTTTGCCGACATTAAGAGACAATAGATTGGTTTGGAGCCATTCGATAACAACACGAAGTCCCTCTTCGGCACGAACCCTAGCTTCCTCCCAGGTATTTCCTTCAAAGACAATCGCTGTGTCATCTGCATATGAGAATATCTTTCCATATTCCATTTGCAGATTACACAGGTCATTTACATAAACCAAGAAGAGGGTAGGACCTAGGACACTGCCCTGCGGGACACCGTACGTTACAGGCTCTTCGCCGCTCACAAAATCACCAATTTTAGTTTTCTGGATCCGGTTAGTTAAGTAGTCAGTCATCAGACTTAGGGCCTTGTCCCGTACGCCAATCATTTCAAGCTTCTTTAAAAGGATAGGGTGGGAGACAGTATCAAATGCTTTCGCAAGGTCTAGAAATATGCCAATAACCTTTTTCTTACTATCAATTTTAGATACAATTAGATCTGTTAATTCTGTTACTGCAATTTCAGTTGATATTGATTTTCTAAAACCAAATTGATTAGGTGATAAAATGTTATATTTACTTAGATAGTCTGTTAGTCGTTTATTTATTATCTTTTCAAAAATTTTTGATAGTGTAGTCAAGACTGAAATTGGTCGATAGTTTTGTACACTGTCTCTCTGTCCTCCTTTATGTACAGGCGTTATTGTTGAAATCTTGAAAACGTCTGGGAACTTACCAGTGTTAAGGCTGATATTGCAAATGTGGGTGATTAGTGGTACTATAATGGGGCTAGACATTTTTAGTAGCCTAGTTGATATACCATCATATCCCACCGCACAATCGTTCTTTAGACCTGCTATAATGCTAGATACTTCACCTTCATCAGTGGGTAAGATGCCAATGGTGTTCACTTGAGTTGGAACCAAAGTAAGGGATATGCTATTATTGGCATCAATCTTAATTGTAGCAGCTAGTTGCTTCCCTACGTTAGCAAAATAACTGTTCACGTAGTCCACTGATTGTTGTGGGTTTGCCATTGTATTTATAAGAGATTCATTATTAGATTTAGTTTTATCAGTGTAAGTAATCCGACGTATTGTCTGCCAGGTTTGTTTTATATTATATTTATGTTTATCAAGTTCCGCTTTTTCGTAGTTTATTTTAATCTTTTTTAATAATTTATTACAAAAATTTCTGTATCTAGAGTAGGTTATTTTTAGAGTTTCATTATTTGGGTTTATCCGTAGGTCTCTGTGCATCTTATCCCGAGTTCGCATGCACCGTATAAGACCAGATGTTATCCAAGGCTTTTTTATTATCTGGTTATTAGGGACTTTAAGAACGCGTGTGTTTAATTTGATTATGTCCATCATTTTATAAACAATTAGTTCTGCAGCATAGTTGGCGTTGTCTAGGCCAGGAATGTCGGTGAAGTCTAGTGTTTTTAATTCTTCGAGAACTGCATCAATATTAACTTTAGTGATAGTTTTCTTAGCTGCGGTAGAATTAGCTGAGTAGTCCTTAATGTTTAGAAGTATAGGACTGTGATCAGTGATGAACGTCTGCAACACTAAAGCTGTGCATTGTTTTTTACTTCTTAACATTATATGATCTAAGCATTTATCCCCTCTAGTGATGTATGTATGGCTAGGAAGCAACCCATGTGATGCTAATAGATCTAAGTATTCTGATGTATTTCTATCCACGTTATTTAATTTTATATCAATATTGATATCACCAATGACAGCAACTGACTGACAGTTTTTAACGGTATTTAGTGTTTTGTCTAGCGACTCAATAAACCGATCTATATTTAAGACTGACGGCGATCTATATAGTGCTACGAGAGTTATAGACTTATTTAATTTGACTATAAGGCAGTTGGAGTCATAGAATTCTGGTTCATAGATTTCGCATTTTAGTTTGGGATTGTAATATACAATAATGCCACTACTTTTATTGATAAAGTTATTCGTATGCATCATATTATAACTTTTCAGAGCTGGAATATTTTTATGCTCTTGAAGCCAGCATTCCGTAAGAACTATTAGGTCGAAGTTCAAATCCAACCTAGCGAGTAATAGCTCAAGTGATCCAAAGTTCTTATTGACGCTTCTTATATTCTGGCAAAAAATATTAATATTTCCTATACCATCACTAATAAAAGACTTGCATTCATCTGGGCCGCATTCATGCGCATTTGCTACAGATAGGTCATCAATAAGAGAGCTTAGTTCATTATTATTGTTCTTACTAACCATATTCAATTAAGAGAACCCGGGTGCTAAAATTGGTCTGGCAAGGGTCAAAAATGACACCTTGTTTTCTTGTATAATATCGTGTATGATACATTGTGTATGGTACATATTTAGTGTAAAAAGTTTGTAAAGATTGTATACAAATTTGTTCATTTATAATGATGGATGTTAAAATCAGTCTTATCGGGTAAAGAAGGTTAAAATTCATTTGGATTTTGTTAACATAGAATAAAAATTTGAAATACGCATGCAACAAGATGAGGTTACTGTAATATATACAATAGATATAGACTAGTCACTTCTTTTTCTTTAGCTCCTCGAGCTGTTGTTCGCTCAAGACAATGATGTGAGGAAGACCTTCTGCCTTTCTTAAGAAGATTTTTCCATTCGCGGTCCAGCAGTATTTATAGCCATTACTTTTGGCCATCTCTCTTGCAAGAAAGAAAAGTTTTTTCGCTTTTGGGGTCAAAAAGTCTGATATAAATATAGGACTCTTCTTGCACTCAAGACCGATAGCCGCAGTATTCAGCCGATCGCCAATATGATGGTAATGTAAATGAACTGAACGGATCTGGCTGAAATTTTGCATACAGGTAATTCTAATACTAGAATAATACATAGGCTACTTTTTATCCCGTAAATCTGTTCCCGTGGATAAATAAAGGATTTGACGAATTGCGAAATTTACAAATTAAGCTTATGACTTGTTAAGAATATGGACAAACAAGTATTTGACGACTGTCTTGCGTAATCGTTCATAGGGTCAATAGGGGCAATAAAGATATGTTATTTGTCGGCGAAAACAGGACCCTCAACAGGAGGCTCGCCCAGTCAAGCAGAAGCAGATGAAAAGTACCTAGCTCATTTTGTTCTTCTAGGTTCAAATCTTTATGTATATAATATATCAGGTTAAAAATCTTCACAAAGGAACTAACTTTTGCCTATTTAATATTAGAAATATTCGTTATTTCATTCAAATTAACCTATGGTAGAAAGGCAGTGAAATGTAAGGTAGCATTGCCGTCAGAAACACTACACCGTCTCCCAACAATAATACGAAGAACTAACATCGCCTGAACGAACTCAAGAACGTGCTTATAACAGCCCGCTAAGTTCTTTCAGTAAGTGCCTTACGTTTTTATTGAGAAGCGTTTTATGAAGACCTTTTTTCTTAACTGGGGTTAGTTAAAGAAAATGCTGGTTTAATGAGCAAACGTCTGCATTTTTCTTTACAAAGGATTTTAAAAGCTTTGGTGTATGGAGTTTAAGAAACATAAAACACGATTCGGGTAAGTGGCTTGCATTATTTTAAGAATTGCACAAAACTATGCAATACTTATGCTTATGTGCATTTTTATTGTTAGAATACATTGTGAACACTTTCTATCAATTTGTTTACTTCTAAGCACATATGAATAAGAAATAAGAATTCATTTATACATAACTTATACAAAAAATAAAGAATATTGAGAATCAAAACACTTTTTGTGAATTCACTCCTAATTAACGGTTTTCAGTTTTTTTTAATCCAACGGGAAATACGCTATGGGTTTCTGTTATAGCCAGAATCGAACGAAAAGGGTTGGCCATTATGCCGTACAACCCTATAAGTCAATTTTGTGAAATAAGTTAAGTTTAGTTTTTCACACCAATTTTTTAAGGGCAAGCCGAACAGAAGAACAGAACAGGCCTCTGCAGAAATGTAAAATAAGAAAAAAGAAATGGCTGCACTGAAAGATCGTAAAAGCAAATAGTCAGCTGTCTGGCTTGGCCCTTATCATTGCAATGTCACCGTCCGCGTCGTCGGGGAGTGTAGATAGGACAACAGATTTGTTTTACTGCAGTTAACTTCGGGTAAGTTAACTTTTTATTAGAATAAACGGTTGTTGTTTCTCATCAGGATTCATTTTGTGGCGCTTCTTTACAAACCTTTTTTTTATCTTCATTCTATAGGAGCAAATTATCAAATTATATTTTAATATAATGAATTTATATTATATATATATATATATATATATATATGTCGAGACTGCTTGCCCTGGGCAAGAAATCTCGACATAGATGGCGACCGACATCGGTCGCAATTTCGCAAAGTTTTACCGGTCATATTTTAACCTATTTTGATTTTCTTTACAAGAATCAAGTTTTTAATGATTCAGTAACTATTTATTTCCAAAAATACAGTAGATTAACATAAAGATAAGGTTAATTTTCTGTTATTCATATTGATTTACCATCGGAACTATTCATTTTTGTCGCAAGCGACCGCCATCTTTACGATTTCGGTAAAGGTAACTGCGAGCAAATTAGACAGCCCGAAAAGTTTATAGCAATCCTTCACCGAAATCGTAAAGATTTACACTAATAATACAATATACAGGGTGGGGCAAATTTTTGGCCCCTTTATTTTAGCTACCATTTCTTTTGTAGTTAGAGGGTTTTGTTCTTAGTAACCTTCTTTAGGAACCTTCTGTTTTATTTTGAAGAAAAATATATTATAACATTTTTAGTTTTTTGAAAAAAAGTACGGTACGCCCAAAAAATTACATTTGTAAAAAAAAAACAAGTTGGTCTAAATCGACTCTATTTCTCACCAGAAACACTTTTCCCAAAGTAACATACCAAATCAAATCGTAAGTTTTGGCAATATTTAAATAAAACAATTCCCATACATTTTCTATGAAAAAACAAGGTTCCGTGGAACAAAACCTTCTAACTACAAATAAACGGTAGCTACCCTGAAGGGGCCAAAAATTTGCCCCACCCTGTATACAACAAAACAGGAAGTCATTTAATAGTTCAGTTACATGCATGGTTTATCCATCCAGCATGGATCATGTTAGTATATAAACCACGATACAAATAACAAAAACTCACTTGCTTGGCGTCGAGTTTCAGATATAATTGTAAGCAATTTTTATTGAAGGGAGGATCTAAAATCGACAAGTAATGTAAATTACGTATAAAAGGACGCGCCAACAAAGTAAAATTTAGGTTAAGTATGGGCGGTTTGTATACGTTCATGCCTCATTCAAAATGGACACGGTATAGGTGAGGTTGTCCCAGTTGTAGCGAGCCTTGATTGCTTGAGGGTACAGAACTTACAACATCGGCTAATATAAGCTTCATTTTATTTAACCTTTTTAGTTATAAGTATAAGTTACTCTTTGACTTTGCTCTATCCAATTCAAATTCAAAAGCTTCAAAGAGTTTTATGAAGTTCGTCCCCTACAAAGTTCGCAGTACATAACGCGTACATATTCAAACTTTTATGACTTCATCGTAAACGCAGCTATCACCGTCCCGAAACTTCGGAACCCTTGGGAGATTAAAGCCATTAAATTTTTATGAAGACCCCTGTCAGAGCGGCCTAAGATACGAACTAGAGACTTCTAGTTCAAATTATCTTGAATCTAATACATTGCTGAAGTGAAATGACCTTTTTAAAATTGTGATCTAAGCTGAAAATTGACCAGAAAATAAAATAGCTGATGTTTGACAATTATCCTTTCATACGTTTATGACCTTTCAGATATTTCTTACATCTCCTGGTTACTATTCAAGTTTCCTTGTTAATTTTTTATCCTTTTTGGTCACTTCTCTAACTTGACTACGGAGTCTTTGTAGGGGAAATCGGGTACAAAAGTAACATTATTGTGCCTTTGTGTATAGTTATGTGTAGGGGGAAAAGTCACAAACACACTTCTTGCCGTTTCAAATTGGCTATAACTTCAATTGTTCTCAATATTTTCATAATTTTGGCACCTAATTTATATTAACTTATAGATGTTTAATGCTGTACAGTCATTAAAATATTTACCAGATGTCATATTTACCTGTTATAAAGTTAACACGAGGGACAACCAAAAAGTGGTTGGTACACTTATTTTTGAAAACGCTCACCTATAGAACATTTGTTACTTTTGACCCGCTGTTACTTTTGTACCCGTTCTCCCATACACATGCATTTTGTTCATCGTAAAAAATCAGCACATTCGTCAGTATTGTATGGAGCACAGTATCACAATGGAAGCTTGTTGGGTACACCGGTTTTTTCAAAATTATCGTGTGCGATAAACGATGCTTAACCGTTGCATTTAAAAAAAAACGTGTGTGAGTGAACAAAGCGATTCACTCAAAAAAACCTTTACTAATTTTTGACAGCGTAATTGAGATTCCACATATGAGTAGAGAAAATGTAACAAACAAGGCAGATATACTTTTCTGTTTAAACTACTTACAAACAGTTTGGATTATCAGACATATCTTTTCAGTCTTTGTAGAGATTATACTGTTACAAACTAACAAGATAAGAAAACGTAACGTAACTCTACCCGAGTTACGTTCCAACTCTCCAAGGTGCTTACAAAACGTCTCAAAACTCGTCCCCAAGGCGTCTTGCAAAAGAGTAGATACTTATTTTAGCTTTTTCCAAGTGTCTGGATACAAAGGTCTGTTCTATTTCTTCTTGTGAATCTTGTAGATGATTATGCGGGTCGAGAAAGTTGCAGTCTTTGTTAGATTTGTGGTAAGAAGTAAAGAAGTATTTTGTGTTTCGTTTAACCATAGTTCCGTTAACCGAAGTTCAATTATATGGCATGTTGCTTAGTTGGTTGGTTAGATCAATAAAAAATGCATAAAATTTTGTTCTGCATTAAATCAAATGTAAAATTTGTGTGTGGAAAATTTTCCTAAACCTTCTTCCTTCCTGAACCTTCTTCCTTCTAAAGCCAAAAATCGCTGATCTTAGGTCCTACAATCACATCTTCGATGATATTATAAGATAGCAGGGTCCCTGTTTATTGATCTAATATGTTGCTTATATTTATAAGAATAATAAATACATACCAGGCGAAATATAATAAATTGTTAAGGCCCATACACCAGCGAAAGTGGCGCCCCCATCTATTATATCTTATTAATTCGTTGAAAGCAGGAATTTTTAAAAATCCTACCTTCAGTTTGTGGTATCTATTATAAGCTATTTATTAATGCCTCTGTAATAGTTTCATTTTGTAAAGCTTAGGAAGATATACGAAGTTGCGATTTTTGGCCACCAAAATCTATTTTTGCATCTCCTCCTAAACTAATTATGAGATAAAATTATAAAAAAAGGTATTAAAAATAGCTTATAATAGATACCACAAGCTGAACGTAGGATTTCTAAAAATTCCTATGATAAACGTAAAAATATGATAAAATAGGAATTACTGTCAGATTGGCTCGGGTATGCGCCAATTTGGACTTCTCTAGGGTTCAATATAACCCTTTTCTTGACTTAGCACGTACATACAATGTATATTTTGTGGCGCTTTAGACAATCATAGGCTTTTATACTCGCAGTCACTGCTCGTTATAATTAGGCCTCCACCTATCCTCCTAGTGCCCCCTATTCACTGTCCACAAAAGGACTGTACCGTTTTGTAATAAGATTGGATTTTCAATAAAGGAGGAGTCGTGTCTGAAACGGACAAGTCTAACAATACACTCGTAGAGATGTCTCGAGTAAAGTGGCGGGAATAGATTTATTTGTTCGCGATAATCCAGAATAAGGGCAAGCAAGGAGACGATGATACATCCGTGTGTGATTTGAATAGGACGGAACCTTGTTCAAGTAAATTGTGTTACGTTAGTTTCTTGCCAATCCCCGTTGTCAAAATAGGAAGTATGCAACCTACCACTTTTGGTTTTGTGGATTATGAGATATTTTGTTTGCTGAGAGTTTATTCTCTGCTTCTTCTTATTGTGCCTCATATGACTGAAGTTCGGTGGTCATCCTCTTGAACTTCACTTGATCTCATTATCTCTCACATTTTGTGAAGGGTCCTATTTCAGCGTTCGCTGCCTTTTAAAAGCGTTTAAGAAAACGAAGTCACATCCGTCCTTAAATGGATGAATGTCAGTCTGTCCGCTGTTTGCTGTCATGTTTGACATTATAAGACATGAGGTTAGTTTATCTTATATTGATCGCGTTTATAGCAATGGTGAAATCGGACCTTGCATTTTATTAGAGTAATTTGAAACGAATCCGAAATATTTATTGGCAAAGTTTGGCAAACTATCCGGGAACTAGGTCGTTCGATTCAATCACTGGATTGCTTTCGTTGGTATGCGATATTCGTTTTACCCGCACGTTGATTCAGTTCAATTACATTGATGAAATCGTTTTGATAGCTTTCCCAAATTTTAGACTGTATTTGAATACTGGCAAACTTTTTTAAAGTAATGGTATGGTAACCATTCATTTGACTGATTGATGGATTGATCATCAGTTTAACGGTTTGACCTATTGAGGGCTGGATAAATTGTTTTATTTTTATTTTAATCGTCATTTATATGTACTTACTCAAGCACCGTTTGCATATACACTGTGAAAGCGTGCGTACAATAAATTTGCACTTTAACGCATTCACTGCCCATACTGTGCTGTTAGACCCAGCTACAAGCAGTGCTAGAACCATTTCTTCTTCGTGTTGTGAGCAATTAAAGTGTTAGGTTGTTTCCGTTGATAGTTATTTGTTCTTGTTTTTAACACTTCATTTGAATCAATCCCTTGCGAGCAGCATTCAATGATTAAACAATACTTTGTCTGCCAATATTTCGGTTGTGGTGGATCTGCGATATTTTTATAATTACTTTACTCTTTTTGCGATATTTTCATAATTAAATAACAGTATAAAACTTTGGTATACCCCAAATTCCCTTAAGGGGGATTTGTCAAGGGGGATAACTGGAATAACAGAAATAAATGACAATGTATTAATAACCGACTTCAAAACAAGGAGGAAATTCTATATTTCTTTATTCAAATGAATGATTTTTTATGTTTGTTACTTCAGAACTTTGACGGTGATCCGATTTTAATGATTTTTTTATTAGAAAGCTAGGGCATTGGGTTTGATTTACAAAAACTTTGTAAAATAAACCCAATTATTGTAGATAAAAAAAAAGTACCTACCCACATTGATAATTATTTAGAATATATCCATGCCCTATATTGCATATCAAATTTATCTTACAATAAAGATCTCCAGATTTATTATCTTTCAGTTATTAAAAAGCTTTGACTCTGTCCTTTTTCTCTAGGTATAGACTAAAAATAGTTTAAAATATTCACCTAGAGCCGTTGGCATTTTTTAATCTTCAGAGAGCTTATCTGAACCATTGATTAAGGCACGAATACATCAGGACATCGGGTTCTTTTTGTTTATTTTGATCGCATACACTGTAAGAAATTGTACAACCAGAAGAGAAACTTATAAATCTTCGGTAAAAATGCCACCCCTAAGTATTTCTATGCTACCTCAGAATCTTAAGTTTATGACTTGATAAGCGCATTGATTTTGTCACAGTTATCGATAAAATTCTTAAAAAAACAGACGGTATTAACGAATTTACCGACCCCAGACTAATATTTTATACTAGCTGCGCCCCGCGGCTTCGCACGCCTATCCCATGGTGATTTATACAATAAAAAGTATGTGTGTATGAGTTATTCTAATTCTATGTGTTATTCCAGGCCTAGAACTACCTTTATGCAAATTTCAGTACGCTCCGTTCAGTAGTGTTTTCGTGAAAGAGCAACAAACATGTCAACATACATACATGTTTACAAACTTTCGCGTTTATAATATTAGAAGCATTGATTAATTAAAAAGGGAACATCAGGTACTAGTTTCTCGAAAATGGCAACCTCATATTGTGTAAAATTGTGTACCTCAGTCACCGTCGGACCGGCAGCACGGGCGGTCGTTAATCGCGTGAAATATTGTTGTCTCGGTCTTAGATACTTACTATAAAGCCTTTTATTCCTATATATTTCCATAGAAATCGTCAGAAGACTACTTGGCAGCTATAATGTATTTTATACATGTATGAAAAATGAATTTAATGGACATTAATAAACTGTGTGGTGCTGGCTTAGAATTTGTACCACCCCAACTCTTCCCGCGGATGTCGTAAGAGGCGACTAAGGGATATCTACCGGGGGCGGGCAGCAGCGCCCACTGCAGAAAAATTAAACCATCAAACTGCGATCCCCAACCCGCATGTCCAGCGTGGGGATGAGCATTACGCCCCCTGAGATAATAGTTAAATAATAGAGCCAATGAAGCGCTTATCAGGGGGAGGCCTGCGTACAGCAGTGGACCAATAGAGGCGGTTGAGGTTGAGGTACATTAATATACATTGTTGCTGCCATGTGTTCTATAATATAAGTTTGATATGTAAAAGAAATATCTACATAGGAATCCAAAAGTTGCTAAAAACCTGCATTCTATTTTCCCTTTAATTTTAATTTTGACGACCTCTGTGGCGCGGTGGGCAAAGGTCTGCCTGCGACGCAGGAGGTTGCGGGTTCGATTCCCGCCTCGGGACAAATTTGTGTACGATCTGCAAAATTTAGTTCAGGGCGTTCTGGATGTTTTTCTATGTATAATAAAAAATATCTATCTATGTAGTGTATTGTATTATGTATATCAGTTATCTAGTACCCATAACACAAGCTCTGCTTAGCTTGGGGCTAGATAATGCTGTGTGAATTGTCCAGCAATATTTATTTATTTATATCTATTTATTTTATCATTATTTTGCCAATCCTTATAATACTGTGCCAAAAAGTTATAGATAAGGACGATAAAGTCGATTTACGCTGATGAGACTCATGGCCTTGCATATTAAGAGGCTATACAGGCGGTAGGTGCATTATTTTCATGGCATATTGGATATTTTGAATATTGATTTATAGCTTTTTCACGCGCTCTTGCATAACAATCTAAGTAAATTTATTACTGTTTTGATAAGTGATAAATTTAAGACTGGAGACATTTGTTAACTTCCTTGTTTTGTGTTAGTGTAACTACCTACTAAATAACAGTATCAAATGATTTTACAAATAAAACCGGCCATATGAGAGTCAATTCGCACATGGATTTTGTGCCATGGTCTGTATCATCGCACAAAATTATTTCGCAAAAGAAACACGGATTTATTTGATAAAGCGAAGAAAAAACTATAATCCAACATGACGAGGGCATCCGGTATGGTGGCGGTACGGATGTCAGCTCTCTTAATTATTACATTTATTTAAATTGTTTAAATGTATGTAACAGTAGTAATCCACATCTTGTCCAAATATCAAATATATATCTGTCTCGGTTTTAAAAACGCATCAGTAGAGGAAAACTTTTTTGTATTGAATTTTATCCCAAGCTCTGCTTCGCTTGGGGCTGCATGTGCTGTGTGAACTGTTAAGCATTATTTATTTATTGTTTATTTATCTGTTTTTATAGCTACAAGAGAAATACATACTCTGTGTAAATTTCAACATTTACGTTTCATGAAATACAGCCCGCTTTTATACCCGGACGGACAGATAGCAAAAGCATGGTAATAGTTTCCGTTTTCGCCGCGTACGGAACCCTAGAAATGTTATCTATTTGATACTTTTTGAGCTTACCGATAATTTAAGGGTAGTTTTACACTGCTTAGTCTCTGATAAAATTACGAATGGCTCGACTGTACCACTTTGCGCAATTGGCGCAGTATTAAACGTGTAAGTAAAATTTTCGCTTTTAAATAAACTGTGAACTTTCTAGTGATGAGTGTTGTGTTGTGTGTGACTATGATTTGGTGTGTTATCAAAGCAGCCACTAATGGCTCCAGGATTTGTCGATCCTGCATACTTATCTTAACCATCATCTTTTATTTGCGTTTTTAATTTGCCAAAAAATTAACCATGCACAACCGTCAACCGTAAAAAAATCCATTGATGTTTATACGTTTCACACAGATAGGTTCAGTCGGTGTAGTACAATTTTCTAACTCTGGTATGCATAGCATAGTTCTGTTAGTCAAAAAAAAAATCAAAGACACAAACAAGTACCTACAGTTTTTATAACAAAACAAAAATTGCGTAATGTACCGTTCGTAACGAGCAAAATACGTTATGGCTGAGCGCAGTTTTGAGTCACTATAGTTTTCAGACATTCTAAGGCCCGTATTATGAAAGCATACTCAGTCATCGACCTATGCTTGAGTGATGCTTATGTATAGTTTTGAGTAAAGACTAATTTTAAAACCATGTTTGGGAACTAATGTCAAAATCTACACTCACCCATGTAACCCTAAAGAAACGATGCGTTTTTACCACGTTGTTACGCATTATTAGACGGTTACTAAGCATTACTTGAGTAATTGCCTTTAGAACGATTTCAAACTTTCATATCTCTGCCTAGTGATGCTTCGAACTCATCTTTACGAAAGTGTTGGTCTGGATCACGCTTGAGTAATGCTTGGAAAGGATTTCTACGCACAAAAGCTTTTTTTTTTCCAAAAATATTTGAAATGTTTGCGTTTCGTTTCTCAAAAACCACCAAATCAACAAAAATACATTGTGATAGTCAGGTTCATAAGGGAAAGGAACGGTTTTTGCTTAGATAAATATGAAGACCATAGACAAAACCCTACTCACTCAAGTAGAGATTTTTCTAGTGCAACTAGCCTAGTAGCGTGAGAGTTACGTTCTATAGTAAAGATTTACTTGAGCAGAGACTCTAAGCTTGAGTAGAACGTAATGACTGCATAAGTTATGCTTGGGGAAGCCTTCATAATACGGGCCTTAGACAGACTATTGCTTTACAAAAGTTATAAAGACGCGCAAACTTTAGAGGAGGAAAGACAGCCTTGTCTTAGTAGGCCGTATACAGAAAGAAAGCTGGAAACTTTGTGCTGGTCTGTTCTACACAAAGAAAGCTGGTTGTCGCAGTTGTTTAATAATTTTAGATGGCAGCGCCCATCGCTGACCAGCGCGTGTTGAAGCTTGTCGGCACTTGTCGGCACCGTTCAGTATATTTTCCTGCTGGGTTACCAGCGCTGTCAAGTGCCGGTAAGCGCTTATAAGTTTCCAGCTTTGTTTCTGTATACGGCCTTAGTGACTCAAGCCTAATCTGTATGCTAAATAAGATCCGTATTGTTGCTTGTTGTCAGCGCCTTCTTTTCCCTTATTGACTGCACGAACACTTGCGAGTAACACGTTACAAACGCCGGTCAGTACTTTACAATTTTGAAACCTGCCAATCAAGATTGGCAATACAATTTTTCATTTATTTTTTCTAAAAAATCTAAAGAATCGATATTTTTAGACATCCAAGGGTCCATTGTCTCATACTCTTCAAAACAAGATTAAAAGGTGCCAAGAATCCGGTCTATAAAATAAAACATGCCTCAACCACTGACGCGTGACAAGCCTCGCGATAAAGGCAAAGTTATAGCCTTCTATAGAAGATTTAAAAAGATCACAAAGATAGCAGTGAGTAACGAGATGTATCGAGCCTGAGATACGGTTTTAATGATATTGGAAGAATTACTTTGATAGAGCATTCAGACACAAAGGGAGTAAGTCATTTGGAATGGCAAAGTAACGGCCTTTCAGATGACTACAATTTTGCCGCCGTGCGATTATAGTTTGCCTTTAACAAAATAAATTACTTTAAAATTACATAGTATTAAGATATTCAGAGAGATAGATAGTACTAGTAGTAACCTGGGAGAAAAATCTTTCAGCGGTAAGACACCTTTTGTGCTATTTATATTTTTGATCAAAATATCATTATGCCAGCGTACGGGATAGGATATATTTTTTGTTATTATTCAGGAAGTACAATAAAGTGTTCATTCATTCATTCATTCATATGATAGTTTAAATTCATTTTTTTTAATATACGTCAAGCAAGATCATAATCATTATTTTTGTATTTATTTATTAAGGTCCACTAGTCCACTAGTGCCATAAAATGGGGCAATACAGCCAGCGTCTTGGGGACGCTTCCGACTGGTATGGTTATTGATCAGTAGAGATGTCCATTCTTCCATCGGACTGCAATCAACAACCTGCATTACCATCGTGGGGATTATGGGTAAAACTCCCCATGACATACTCGTATAAACCAATAATAGGATGAGAAGTTGAGCTACCTGTACATTGTTTGCAACGGTATCCATTTAGTTTAATTATAATTGTTTCAATTGCAAATACTAGTTATCATTTTGTTTTTATTATTGTAAATTATTAAGCTTACAACACTATCAATCCAAATCTTGTTCTTATTTTGTTTTTATTATTGTAATGTTTTAAGTCGTAAAACACTTTCAATCCAACCGAAATTACGGCTCGACGCGAGGTCTGTTTGCTACACAAAATAATACAGTTTTCTTAAATATCAAGTAGCGGCACAATTTAATTATGCTTCATTACCTCCATCTGATCATAATCAAACAAGTTTTTTGAAATTATCAATTAAGTTTCCTCTCTTACGCCGATCAGTGAATGATCATTAATCGCCTGCTTTAATTAAAACATCGATAATGAATGTTGAACGAAGATGGCCGATATGCCTTTATTTAGTGTCGGTTACTTGCTTGGCCAGTTTTTAAATGTAATCAGCAGGTGCATGGGAATGTTTTGAAGTGTGAAATAAATGTCTGGGGGTGGGAGTTTATTTTTAACAGATTTCGAAACAAAGAAGGTGGTTTTTTGTTCAGTTGCATGTATGTATTTTATGTATTGTATATGTATTTATTTATTAATCAAAACTTATTCTAATCTTATAACTACTATGCAGTAGGTATGTCCGTCGATTTTTCCTTCATTTATGGAACGATTTTAATGATTTTATTGCAGTTGTACATATAAGGGATACTCAGGGGGTGGTCTCGTGGGTCTAAATAACTGTAGAAACTAAGGGATTCCAAATCGGCTTTTAGTTTTTTCAGAACTATCAAAAATATTTGATATTCATGGGTATTATTATCTATGGCTGGTTCAAAACCGAACCATGACAAACATGGGCTCATGCTGCTGTTGAGGCTATGATGTTTATGATGATTTAGAAAATATAGACATAGTGCTCTTGTAAAGATCATTTGAAAATCAGCAGAGCATCGTCCATTGACTTCTCGTTGGTAAAGTATCACCTTAGCACATAATATATATGTATTATAATACTATACTATGTAGGTATAAAACTTATTACTTACTTACTTATACTATGTAGACAAAAGACGACGTGTTTGTTTGTCAGGGCAAAAGCGAAGTAGAATTAAGTAATCTGTGGCAAAAGTGGACAAAGCCGTCGAGAGAACACAAGACAAACGCTAACTTTTGTTTGTTTGGTAGCTTTTGGTCAAGATCTTGTTTGTTAGCAGATTGGTTACTCATGCCGTCAAAGTGTTAAAAGGCATGTCTGCAGCATGTTTTTTCCTGCATTACTCTGCAGGATGGTAGGTAGGCGGACAGTAGAAAGGTAGCTAGGCGCGTGGCTTTAGTGTTCAAAATCAGAAAACGGATATAAATCGTCTTGATTCAATCAGGCGACTAGTTAATGCGCATAAACGAGTGAAAGTGGTGCCCTCACCTATTTTATCTTATTATTACGTTAAACACAGGAAGTTTTGAAAATCCATCGTTGGTACAGTTTGTGGTATCTATCTATTATAAGTTATTTATCAATGCCTCCGTAATAGTTTCATTTTGTAAAGCTTAGGCAGAGATACGAAGTTGCGCTTTTTGACCTCCAAACTCTGTTTCCGCATCTCTTCCTAAACTAGGTTTAATAACAGATACTACAAATTGTTCGATGGTTTTTTTAAATTTCCTGTGTTAAACGTAATAATATGATTAAGAGGTGGCTGTCATATTAGCTCGAGTATGCGCCATAAGTGTAGTGTGTGAGTGTGAGTAGAGGTTCCGTACATTTTCATGTTTGATCTCAAATCTACCATTCTAAAGGCGTCCGTGGCCGTATCGACAAAATAAGATCATTACTTGGTTTTTAAGCTGTTTCATTGTTTTGTTTTAATAGATTTTAGTGTGCAATAAATTTATTTGTAGGTATCTATATACCTTATCAACGGACAAAGACTTGCCTAACTGAAGATAAGCATTGCTATGCAGCGCGGGGCAATGCAGCCAGCGTCTTGGAGACGCTTTCGACTGCTATTGATAATGGAGTTTAGCTACGATTGTTTGCAACAGTCTGCAGTTAGCTCATTGTAAATAATAGTTCTATTTTTTACTATTATTTGACTGTAATTTTATTCTCACCTTGTAATAAGGATGCGGTATGACTAGGTTTGTTAAAAAGTTATATTTAAAACCTACTTTTAATATAAAAGGTTTTCTACCCGTAGTTTTCAGCTATTACCTGAGTAGAAAGCACTAAAACGGTAACTTTACACTAAAGTTAGACTGTCAGTAAAATTTGCGATCCCTGTGAAATTGGAACGAACATAATTGAACCCGTAAGGAAAGTTGTCGCGCCTTAATTAAGAAGATCACACCCCGGATCGAACAGCTGGCGCGGACAGTGTTTTGTAGACTAGAGAGATGCCCTTGACTTTGCCTAAGTCTAGTCTCATTTTAATTTTATTTTTTTACTATTATTTATTTGGGAAACAAAACGCGTATTTTAGGTAACAGTAAATTCTTAAAAACTAGAACAAAAGAAGCTCAAAACAGTTTCCACTCGTAGTAAATTTTATGTAGATAGCTATTCGTTTGACCACGATCTCACCTGATGTAGTCGGTGAGGTCTGTGTACTTAACAGGTCCTGTGGTGACCAATTAGGTACATGAAAAATTAAGAGATACCGCTTCCTCCAACTTATGCAAGCATAGACCTCAGACCAAGGAATATAAAGACGTCTTACTGAAATAATCACTTGTAAGTACTGAAATAACACCGTAAACTTTCTAATAAATACTAGTTTTTGTTTTACTTGGAAGACAAAACCTCAACAATCTGTTGTTATCAAAGACAATGACAGTGACATAGAGCACGAATGTTACCAGCGTATGATTTCAGATTTTCCCAAACTATTACATTAGTGGGAAGCGACAAAGTTTTTAAAAATTTTGATGTTTTACGCGATTTTGCTGGTTATGAGCATAGGGTTAATTTATTAAAATGTATCATAGAAAAATATTTAAACATAATTAAGATTTTATCACATTTCTAAACTTGAAACCATACCACATATAGTAAGCTCAAAACGGCAACTCGTATTAAAAAAACAAGATTTTAAAAAAGAAAGCATTTATGTAACTTCATAAGTCTGTTTCAAGCCAAAGGCTTATTATTCACAGAGTTTGCATTAAAAGTAAGCTTTATTCACTTTCATTGAATAAATCCAACACAAAAGATGATAAATTTAATGCTCGTGTTTTCAGAAGAAAGCTTTGAAAGGTAAATTAATTTTATACTCTTAAACTGATACAACGTACATGCCTTTTACTGCTTCCACGTAAAGGTTTATTCTGTTTATTTTTAGAAGCTGTCGATTTGGACAAAAAATCCCGAGATTTTTTCTATTTCTAGGTGATAGGTTTAATTTATTTTGCAAAAAGATAAAGTATTAAACACATTGTAGGCATTTGTTATGATTTTTTTCTATAACTTTGTTTATATTGTGAGACTATTGACATAATGTTGATTATAGTAGGGGAAACCCGTACAAAACCGTATACCGGGGTAAAACCGTATAGTAGGTCTATTCACGTCAATCATCCAAATTTCGCGCGCCTAAGCCGCTCACTGGACTCGACCAGTCAGAGCGTGTTGTCAACAATCACAGATCGCGACAGCCTCGCTCTTTACGAAAATATTTGAATTTATTGTTTTTTGGTGGTCTTGATGTAATATCTATTAAAGTTAAAGCAATTGTTGTAAAGTTTACGTGAATTGCAGGTAAGTCGCTCATTAACTATATTATAGGTTGTCTATTTACACGTAATATATGATGCTTGTAACGGCAAATTTACCTTGTATATGTAATAGTATCTGTGAAGTGTTGACAAACAGCCGTGGGTCAAAACCGTACGGGGTAAAACGGGCTATATACGATTATGACCCGAGTGGATGAAACTTTAATTTCCTTGAATTTTTTTCCTACTTAAGCTACCTAAACCTAAACTTAATCTGAAAGTATCTGTTCAAAATAAAAAACAAAAAAGTTACCAATGCTTATAACATAATGTTTGTACTGCCTTGAAGAATACGCTGCAAGTCGCATAGATGAAGGTTGGGTGCAATGTATGGGTTGCAAGTGGTGGGCTCACGAAGGCTGTACAGGCTACAATTCAGAAGAGCTGGATGATTTTACATGCAGAGAAGATGTATTGATAAAAGATAGCCTCGGGGGCAATATCGTATATATTATACGGTTTTACCCAGGTGCTGGGGCAAAACCGTAAATAGTAGAAGTTTGCTATTTTTCTGTTATTTTTTTTTATATCTTATTATAAGTAATATGCGTATGTCATTGAGTACGTAGATAGATATTCTATTTAAAAATGTTGATTTCATACATATGTGTTTAAAAATGAACGTTCTACGGACCTAAATCCTTAGCTATACGGCCTTGCCCCGGTCTCCCCTAGTAAATCTAATCAAATTCTTACTAAATCTTTTATAGTAAAAAATGACTTGTCCGAGTGCTTATTTTGTAAGTCTAAAGAAATAAACGTGTAAGGGGTACTATGAGTAATAAGTCCTCCAACAGTTAGTTCGCAACTAATTTATTAAGCTATTGCATAGCTTCTATCGCGGGCCTTGAGCGAATCCAGAAATTCCGTAACGAAAAAACCTTGACGTTTGTCTCTTTAGTTCAGCAACTCGCCTCTAGATGGCATTGCAATAGCTTTACCGCGGCAGTCCCCGAGTGCCACACGTCTTTTTTTATTAGATTAAAGTTAACATGAAAGTATAATACGGAAGATAGGAGTCACGTTTGATACGTGACACATTCCTCACGTAGATATTGGTAGGCTGTATATATAACTAGTAGTTTGTAGTTGTATAATTAGTAATTCTCCGAACAGTAGACCTCATGAATATTAACTTTGTTTTAACAATGCACATATGAGATAATTATTTTATTAAACACTACACACGACTTCATAAGCCTTATACATGGACCTGTACGTCTCGACTGCAGGCGACGGCAGTAGACGGCAGTTGGTGGGTGTAGTTGTCTTGCTGTATTTGACACTTGCAGCCCGTGTATAAGAGCCCTAAGTAACACGTAGATATGCACACAGAAAAAATAGTAATTACCTAGCCCTCCTTATATTTACACATTACTGATGTTATTTAAACGGGATTTTTAAGTAGGTACCTAGTTGTTTGAATACCTCCTTCCCTGTTTTTTTTAATACCTGTTTGTAGGTAGGATTAGTAGTTTGATGCACCACAACCTCAACAGTATGGGTCAACTGCTGGACACAGGCCGCCCCTGATAAGCGCTTTATTCGCGTTTATGTCATAGAGGGTAATACCCATAATACCCATGCTGGGCATGCGGGTTGGGGATCGCAGTTTGGTGGTATAATTTTTCTGCAGGGGGTGCTGCTGCCCGCTCCCGGTGGATATCACAGTCGCCTCTTACGACATTACACACATTACTTGAGGTAAGTACGATTTTACCGAAATGGTGCTTAAACACAGCTCGGTTAGTTAGAATACCTACCTACCTAGATAAGTAAAGATTTCATCTTTGTAGGTAGAAATATATTTTTCTATTAACACAACGCGCCAGCTTCATTGACCTACTAAATTAGGCCAGTGAAAAGAAAATTCTGTACCTAACTACCTACCTAGGTATTAATCTATTAATAGTGCGTTGATCCATCTAGGTACATATTCCATGATAAAACCAAGTATTTACCTAAATGTATGAGAGTCGTTTGTAAATTACAAACATCTTTTTAGTTTAACAAAACGTTTGTTACCCAATTTATTTATAAAATGTAATTAGTCAATAGACTTCACTCTCATGGAACCACCATGGACAAGGAACATAAATACTAGGCGACCATGGAACTGTCGAAATGTAACATTATGTATGGTTTATCCATTTTGAATGAAGCATGTTAGTAAACAAAGTACGACACAAATAACAAAATCTCACTTGCTTGGCGTCGAGTTTCAGATATAATTGTAAGCAATTTTTATTGAAGGGAGGATCTAAAATCGACAAGTAATGTAAATTACGTATAAAAGGACGCGCCAACAAAGGTAATTTTAGGGTAAGTATGGGGGGTTTGTTTGCGTTTATGCTCCATTCAAAATGGATACGATATAGATGATACAATAGATAGCACTGTAAGGCTATGGACACGAAGTCAGCGGGTGTGGGCGATGACATAGTAGACCACTCGATCTCGAAGCGTTACAAATATGATCTAATAGATGGCGCTGTTTCAGGTTATTTTGGTTCTATGAAGTTTTTTTGCTTGTCATGCCAAAAACCGTGATCAGATCTTTACCATTTTTTTATAAGAATTAAAGCACTGTGAGGCTATGGACACGAAGTCAGCGGGTGTAGCGATGACATAGTAGACCACTCGATCTCGAAGCGTTACAAATATGATCTAATAGATGCCGCTGTTTCAGGTTCTTTTGGTTCTATGAAGTTATTTTACTTGTCATGCCAAAAACCGTGATCAGATCTTTACAATTTTTTTATGAGAATTATGATTATTTTTTATCTTTCAATTAAAAATATAATCATCGAAATCAGATGTCTGAAAGCAGAGATATTTAAAAGCTCCTCTTTTTGTATTTTTTGGGGGAGTACGCCTTTAATCAAAAAACCCCGACGACAATTTTTTTTTATAAAACCGTTGAATCTGTACACGAGATTTCGTAACGATCGGTTGTAAAATACGACCTGAGAGGAGTACAGACATACATACAAAAAAACGATAGTGTTGACCCTGAGACCTCATTTCATTCGGTCAATAACATAGGAACATAACAAATAACATAGGAAGTTAGGTAACCTTGAGAGGACATGCATAGCCTAAATAACTCGTTGTACCTTGTACAAAACGATTTGACTCTGACTCTGACTCTGAATCTCTTGATGTCCATAGATTAAAGTTTTTATAAAGTGTTGCGATAAAAGGTATCAACGAGGAGACAATGGAATCTTAGCCAAGAGAATTCTTAAAACATGCATTTCTTTTCTTATTCACAACCTATACCGTGTCCATTTTGAATGAGGCATAAACGTTTACAAACCGCCCATACTTAACCTAAAATTCACTTTGTTGGCGCGTCCTTTTATACGTAATTTACATTACTTGTCGATTTTAGATCCTTCCTTCAATAAAAATTGCTTACAATTATATCTGAAACTCGACGCCAAGCAAGTGAGTTTTTGTTATTTAAATCGTGGTTTATTTACTAACATGCTCCATGCTGGATGGATAAACCATAGTTCTGTTAACCCCGTTAGGTATTTAAAGACCATCGATATAACGAAAATTTGGGAGATAGCGTACTAGCTATCTCTAGTTTTTGGTTTATTGTTTATTAAGTAACTGACACAATTTTAGCAATCCAATTATATTAGATACTTACTTAAGATTAAAAAAAAATGAAATTAATATCAATAGATGTATAATATAAAAAATTAAAAATTAAACAGTTCATCATATAAATGAATTAGAAGAATTAAAATGAAATTAACTAAACAAACAAGCATCCTTTCATTCATCACTCTCGCAAAACCTCAGGCATATCACAAGATCTGGATTCTGGACTAGAAGTCTGTTAAGGGCGGCGAGGGTGCGAGGCAGTGGAGAGTTGGTAAAAGGACGCGCCAACAAAGTGAATTTTAGGTTAAGTATGGGCGGTTTGTTTACGTTTATGCTCCATTCAAAATGGATACGATATAGTTTGGCATGTTTGTAGCAAGTCTTAGATTCTAGCATAATTATTGATTATATCATGATTATAGCATATTTTATTTTAGTAACGACCTACATACCTAATAAATATAAGCGACGACGACGGTTCTAGCCTTTGCTAGAACCGTCGCTTATACCTAATCTCCACATGCCCTTTGGCACAGAGAAGAGCCTGTTTCTTTTGTTGCGAACAGCATGTTCGAAATGTTATCGAATGTTAGAAATTTTACGGGTTATTCCAGTTTTCCACCTTGACAAATCCCCCTTAAGAGACAAAGCTGGAATATAAAAAATGAATCCCCGTTTTCCTTCTTCAAAAAGTTTACTTAATATCAATGCCAGTAACTGAATCAAACGAACTCGATTTGTCAAACAAAATTACCAAGAAACAGAACTCACTTGACAAGCTTATAAATAAGGAATGTACACATGAAATATTTTCAGCGCCCCAAGCCTTGTTCGCAATTTTTCATCTAAATAGAATTAATGACACAACGTGACGGACATGAAAAAATAATTACAGCGGCATGCAAAGGGCTGGAGCTGGGCCAGTGATGTATGTCTGTAGATGAGTCACTTGCTTCGATTTTTTTTTCTTTTTTAGGTACTATTCAGCACGCACATGTCCATTGCTGAACGCGTGTCACTGAAACAAATGAGGATTTGCAATAATTACATAACTAAAAACTAAATTAACAAGAGAGTGATTGAAACGACCAATAAGATTTTTTTGAAATGATGGATTGTTGCCTCAATCGCCTTATTATCCACGCTTGGATCCATTATCTATACTAATATTAGAAAGAGGAAATATTTGATTGATTGTTTGTTTGTATTGAAACCTAGCTTGAAGGTGACGATTCTTACGCCGTGACCGCCACAATTTTCTCTTTTTGTAGTAGGTACAGCCAATAATCGCAAAACAGTGGCAAACTCTAAGGAGCGTATTCAAAAGTAGTGCAGAATGTTGAACGGCGGCGTTGATTGGACTTATTCGCTGATTCAGCATTTTTATAGCCTGTTATCGAATTGAACTTCTTAGACAATTGAAAGCATTTCAAAACATGCTTGCTTCAAAACAATTATAGTAATTAGTACCTGCCTACTGTTAAACTCTTTGACTTTCTGACTCTAACACATAAATCATCATTTATACAGAAACGCAAAAGGCTGGTGCAACGAGCGGTGTATTGCGAAGGGCGTGGCGCCCCGTCATTCAATGTCCTTGCACCGCGCCGTCTTTAATTAACTTTTTGCAATCTTGTGCACACAGCTTATAATATTAACAGCAGATCTTCTATTTCAAGTTCATTTTGATTTGTTATTTAATCAACGCGCATACATATAAATAACATGGTACGTTTTCCCTTGCTAACTCAACATGAACAACATGCCTGTGTTGTGTTACCCAAACTGAAAGATGCTATTTCCAATCTTTTGCAACATCCGCTACCTGAACCATAATTATAGAAAGACATACATAGACTGAAGTGCAATTGAGACAGCAATACTCATGCAAAACACGAATACTGGCGCCAAGTGAGCAAGATTTTTGCTATATGACAGCTAGGTAACTTAAGCTGCTCCACCCACGCATTTATTTTCTTTGACTGAATGAAATAATTTTTTTTTTTTTTTTTTTTTTTTTTTTATCAGAAATAGTCCTTCGTTTGACCGCAATCTCACAATTCTCACATGATGGAAAGCGAAGATGCAGCCGACGATGTATCACGAAGGTCTAGAAGATGCCTACTCCGGACCACATTCCGAAACACAACAGAGTTGCTTCACGGACTGGCCCAGTCCGGAGGGTGGTGACAAGCCACGGCCGAAGCCTACCACCAGAGGGTACCGCTCTTAGCACCACCCAGAGGACACGTGTAGGGTATCAGAGGGTCAACACCTACGGACGTGAGCCATACTGTCCCCCAAAATAATGCAATATTTCATAGACGCCACTTCTTTTTATGAATAGTAGACGAATCTTTCGACTCCAAAAATATCAGATTTGACGAAAGCTTCGATAGTAATTATAGAGTAGATTGCGTGTTTCCGAAAAAAAATATGTCAACGAAAATACATGCGTGGATGGCTTTTGTTACTGCTACCGACGCATTCGTTCAGCTCAGTAGGTAGTTATCACTTGCACACAATAGTGATTTAATAACTAACTACATTATGGAGTTACACAGCTAATCTCATAATCAGCTATGTGAATGTTGTGATGTGTCGGATGTAAATCATGCTATCCTGATTGCGAGCCAACATGTTGATTTAAATTAGATCATACTCTTGAACACTGATATTCAATCTCTTTTTTAATTCCTTTTTGATCGAGAGAAAAGCTGCTCTGCAAGATTTTGATGTAGAGTGGGTATGCGATGCGATTACTTTAGAAAAATTAAAAAAAATTATATGAAGGAGGACAGAATGTGGCGCGGAGGCTAAGATCCGCCTGTGACGCAGGACGTTGCGAGCTCGATTCCTGCCTCAAGACAAATGTTTTTTCTATAAACAAATATTTGTACCAGGTGTTCTGGGAATTTTCATTAATAATAAATAATAATCAATCTTATATGTATTAAATGTATTTTTTTTAAGAAGGAGAGGTAGTACTACCCTTATAACAAGCTCTGCTGAAATTTGGTCTTGATGATGCTGTGAACTGTTCAGCATTAATTATTTACCACAATGCTGGACAATTCACGCAGCATTATCTAGCTTGGGGCTAAGCAGAGCTTGTGTTATGCGTAAAGATAGAGATAACTAATATACTTAATACAATACACTTCATAAAAAAAACATCCAGAACACCCTGAACAAATATCTGGAGATCTTACAAACATTTGTCAATGAACAAGATTAACTCTTCATAAACAAATATTAAAATATAGTAGAATAATACCCCAGTAACTACCTTTTGAAATACCAAGTCACAGGCCAAAATAGCACAGCTCAGTTTAGAAAATTGGCAAGTAACAAATCCAACTATTCTAAAATAGTTCACTGTCTCACGAACTCCCATCAAACTTTACCTAGCGAGTAGACCTACGGTACGATTTGCGAAAAACTTCATCCACCGGTTCTGCGAAACTTTAATAAATAATTCACTACATCGAAATTGGAGTCTAAGAACGACTGTATGTAGCAGTCTGAAAACTTACATTGCTCCTGACACAGTAGAGCTGGATCCAACAGTAGTGACACTTTCGTTTCAAGCTTACGGGACACTTTTAACAACTCAGGTGCATTTTTTTTGTAGTTGGTACTTATCACACCACACATACGTGGTTAAATACCTGCAACAAAAGATACCTATATCTACCATTTGCAGCATAATCATTTCAGTATTTTCAGTACACAGCCAAACCATGTAGGTAAATTATTACTATTGTTTCGTTCACACTTCTCCAAAGCATTGCTGGGCATTCAGAATTGTAAGCTTAGTTTTTATGTACAGACAACTGTTCAGAAATGTACACTTTTATTTTACTCGGAACTTTTCAATAAAAGTCACCATGCATGATTTTTGTACAAAGGAGTCATTATACTTGTCAGATACGGTATACACATTAATATAATTACTAATTATAGTATGTGATACAGATATATCAGTCACAGGCTGCTCGCCTACTATCGATACAATTATATTTCTTGGCAGTGTATAACTATTTTGCAGCTGACTGTATCTGACCGCTTTATGAAAAGCCCACTACCACCTCTTTGTATTTTCTCTATCTCATTATTATTTTTTTGTCCTTTCTTATCATGTTCCTTTTGGCTTCTCTCAAGTGTGGCTACTGTTTTCATATATTCTGTGTATCACGCTCAGCAGGGGAATACAGAAAGTTTGCCCAGCCAATGGAGCCAATTTCCCGTATTTGTGACATAGATATGCACCCTCTGGGCTTTCTTACTATAATATGTGACACAATACCGATACAATGTGTGACATACCGTCTTCTCCATGTAAATAAGTACTATTGATTGAGTAATTTAAGTACCCCTAAAAAAACATTAGGGGGTCTAATGTTGGCTGGTGCTCTGTTGCCTTTTATAGTTAAAGGCGTTCCAGGTAGCTCCTTGGTTCTTAGCTGGTCCGTATCTACGAGTGTAAGGCCCGCATTATAAAAGCATGCTCAGTCATCGATCTACGACTGAGCAAACTTTCATTATAAGGGCCATTAACAGGTTCTTAAACACACCGTAGCCATACCGGAAACTAATGTGAGTTTTATATTAATTTAAATAGATGTAGTATAACAAACAAACTTAACATCGCCACACTCTGAACGCTTAAATACCGTCTCCGTCGCGGGTAATACATGTTCCTGGACAATCTATGAAATTGATTTTTTTATGCAATGTCTATCGCCCATTTATCGTTTATCAGTTATCAATTTCCGGTCAAAAATTAAATAAAATTATAACAATCTAATCTTCAAATAATTAATAGAGCCTATAGACCAAGCCCTATCTTTAATCAAAGCTACCGGTATTTACTCCCTATCAACCATTTTGACATTAAAATATCGAATAAACGAATAAACACCGAGAAAGAAACTGATAACTTTCATTCGGCTTCAAATCAAATAAAATAATCTTTGTAATTGATAGCTTTAGAGAATTAACTGCCCAAAACAGAAATCTAGATAACGTAAAAGCTGGTCGTAAAGTAGCCGAGAAGGTGAAATAATAACTCTTGTCTGGCAATAAAAGGTGGAAGGGTCGGTAGACGGTGGGCGATGTTAACCAGAGCGGATTTAAAACAGGGGCCGACATCCTGACACTTTGCCTTAACCAAGAAATCACACGAATACTAATTTGATTTGGTCCTTATGCGTATCAATATACTTACGAAATGAACTGAAAAAAATGATAAAAAAAGCATAGAAATCAGATTGGGAAGAATTGCTTTATGAAATACTAGCTGCGCACCGCGGCTTCGCACGTGTTGTTACCATGGAAAAGTTTAAAGATGATTTCTATCCCAGGGGAACTGATTTGTAACAATATTATTGATGTGAAAGCTAAGATGGATGTTTGTTACTTCATTACGCAATAACTAAGAACGGTTTGGGCTGAACATTTTTACATAATGTAGATCGACCTGTAAAATAACACCTATGCTACCATAAGGTTAACACATTTTTATCCCATAATTCAGTTCCCATGGGGTAGAAATAACCGTTGTCCACGAAGCGTCGGATGCACAATAATTGGAGTTTTGTTGACATAAATACGCATCGCTGGGTGTCAATGAATTTGGCCAACTCTGTACCGTGGTAGATGGCACAAACTACATGCGGCCTGTACCTAGTATCTACCCTTTGTCCAAAATCTGGCAGTGAATGATAATGATGTGGTAATTAAAAAGAAAGCTTAAGGTCTCAAGGTTAATGGCATAAAACCATGAATGAATCAGTCCTCCAAACCTCTAGTTTTAATTTACGATGTCTTGTATCAATCCTCATAAATTTCATTTTGTTATCTCATTGATACCTTTGTGACTAATATTAAGCAGAATGCATATAACTTGTACTGCGGTGTCGATAAATCTCTTTTTAAGGCTTCAGTTAATATCTATTTCTTAGTCACAATATTCTTAATTGCTTTTCTAGAGAACTGTTAAATCAGCGAAATTTATTGAGGATAGTCAGAGGTTAAATTGTTCAGACAGATTGAGGTGGGATTAGGTAAATTTTATTGTTTTTAGGAGAATTTGATTGCAAAGGGTATTGACATAAATTTGCAATTATATAAAATACAATTTTCTTTTGTTTTTATTAAAAATAAACTATCGGAGCATTTCCATTCACAAACCACTCGCAAATAATTGTTTTACGAAACACTCTCACTCAGTAATTACTGACTATCAGTCCCAGAAACGATTTAACGTTGGATAATAATCGATTTACTGATAATCGGATATAAACGATTTCATTATCGCTTTCTGTTGTAAGGATGAACAGCGGTCAGTTTCCGCAAAAACTGGGAAAAACTCTGTGAGTTACTCGGATAAACTGGTGTCTGGATGTGACATGGGGGAAACTTGGATCAGTCAAGGGTTATAATTATATTTATATTTTAAAATTATACTCAGATCTTAGAGTTAGGAAGATTAAACTTAAGTAGTCTTTCTCTAAGTATAATCAACTCCGTTGTCCACGAATTGTGACAATTAAATAGTAAACGACACTTAACAGATAGTTGATACCTAATGCTATACTCTGATTCAGAATCCAAGATATTTTATGTAAACAAAAGACATTCATCGATGAATACTTAACAAAAACTCATAAAAATAACAGAACGGTAATAATAATAATTTAATAATAATAATAATGCTGGACAATTCACACAGCATTATCTAGCCCCAAACTAAGCAGAGCTTGTGTTATGGGTACTAGATAACTGATATACTTAATACAATACACTACATTGATAGATATTTTTTATTATACATAGAAAACATCCAGAACGCCCTGAACAAATATCTGCAGATCGTACACACATTTGTCCCGAGGCGGGAATCGAACCCGCAACCTCTTGCGTCGCAGGCGGACCTTCGCCCACCGCGCCACAGAGGTCGTCAATATTGTCACTAAAAACAAACACTAACTTCAACAACGAAACGGTTCTTTTCTAAATAATATATTAAAAATATGAGATAGCAGATATTAATTATTATTATGTATCTACTAAATCTTCAATGATTTGAAAGAATACTGGGAATTTCGTTCCTCCATGATGCATGAGAACCTCGGTAAACGATTATTTTATCAGAATAGGGCTCCAGGATGTCAAGTGTCCGTAAACAAAAAAACCTTTAATTCTACTCTTGTTGCTCACATTTATCTTCTTCGCACGCGTATTTCTGGTAAAAGTACCGTTCAAGTGTTATTCTAGGCTAGACTTAGAACAATATCTTCGCTAAATTTCAGCCGGTTGCAGTTTTGGCTTTGCTTAGACCCAACCAAACAAAACCATCAGTGTCAAATAGGAAGTTATGTTTAATTTTCATAAAACTTTACTATATTGATAAAGAAAACTGCAAAACGACGCGTTACCCGAGAGCTGGTGAGTATCCGGCGCAGCGCATCAGCATTGCCATACAGCATGGCAATGCAGCCAGCAGCGCAGCGTCTCGGGAATACTTCCGACTGGTTTTGATTTGGATTAGTTGATTGCCTGTAGATTGTTTGCCACAGTCTACAGCTATATTTTTTTTAATTATTTGATTGTAAACATAACTCAGCTATAATAGGATGTATTTTCCGTCGAATCCAGCGAGTTAACCACTCGGTTTCATACCAGTCTCTTGTAATGAAATGAACGCGGCGCAGAGTGATGGCGGTCGGTCGCAGTTAGTGATCGCGAGGCACGCTCGCCGGCTGTTTACGTCATTCCTGTTACTGTCGTTTGTATCTGGTACTTTAATATTCATATACATACACATTTTTGTACATTTATTTTTCCAAGAACGAGTTTTGTAGTCATTGTATTTATCAAGCCACGTATTTATTAGGTTGGTATGATAAATGGCATTTTTTGCTTGGAGCAAAGACCCTCTTGTCACATCTAAGTACATATGTTCAGTATTATTTATTAATTTTCTCAAACCTTAGTCATAAAAAAAATATTTAGATATAAAAGGATGTATTTTTCGTCGAATCCAGCGACTTTACCACTCGGTTCCATACCAGTCTCTTGTAATGAAATGAACGCGGCGCAGGGTGATTGCGGTCGGTCGCAGTTAGTGGTCGCGGGGCACGCTCGCAGCTGTTTACGTGTGAATCTGTTACTGTCATTTGTATCTGGTACTCCTACTTTAGTGTACATTTACTATTTTTGCTGCATTCTAGATCGGAACTTTGTCTGCATTATTTGCATCAAGCCACGTAGTTATAAGGTTGGTATCATCTACATCTATAAAGCCTCTACCGTCCACTGCAGAACGTGGACCTCCACTGATGAACGGCTTTGTAACATGGGGTAGTGCCCAAAACCTCACGCTAGGTACATGGGTCGGGGATCGCAGTTTGGTGTTATACTTGTTCTGCAGGAAGCTTTGCTCTCCGCAATAAAAATCTTACTCAGCCATATGCCTAGACTCAAGTAACGCATCACACTAATATTATAAACATATTTTGTTTAATAAGTTTGTATTTTGTATTTGTATGGATATGGATGATATGGATGGGGATGTTTGTTACCTCTTCACGCCAAAACTACTGAACTGATCTAGCTGAAATTTTGCACTCAGGTAATAGGGTATATGCATCGATTTTTTTTATTGTTTTAATCGATTCTTTAGGTCATTATTTAACCAAAAAATGATAAGACGCTCACTGAATTTCGCAATAATAAGGTAAGAAAAAACAAATCCAAACTACAATCATTTTCGGGTGGAAAAAACGCTGCCATATTAGCGCCATGTTTATTTGACGTCAACGTTCACACTCGATTAAAACATTTGGTTACGACCTCGGTAGTATTCATCTCAGAAAAGAGGTTTTCCGAAAAATCTGAAAATAACCGAAAATACGAAATGTGAAGTGGGCAGAATATTGTCAAATCATGGGTACAGCAAGCCGAATAAAAAAAAGAAATGTGAACAGAGATGTCACGTCCGCTCTAGTCAATGGCGTAGCGTTTTGAAATTTTGCGATTGAGATTGAAAATATCAATTTTTCAATGGTTAAATTCTATTTTACTATAGAAACTTTCGTAGTTTGTCGAATTCATTATGAATGTAAGCGGGTTAACTACGAACCTTGTTTGTGTTGGAAGAACACCAACGTTTCATCCTTTAACGAGGGACATCTTCAGGGCGAATGCGGTTCTAGACGCGCGCGTTCCGCATCCCTTCGAGCACAGAAACATGGTTAAATTCTACAATAAAAACATCTCAAAAGTAGATATGTTTCTATATCAATAGAGAATACGTATATATTTTTTTAGCCATTTTGAAATCACATGCATATACCCTATTCTGATCCCGGAATCAAACATAGGCTACTATTTATAAATCAGTTCCCGTGGAATAAAAATCAACTTTGAACTTTTCGCAGCTAGTATGATTATAAATAGAAAAGTGTTACTCACGCTACAGATCGATAATTGAGCCAGTTTTCATAGTACGGGCATATCATTTACCGTAAATCCCGAGATCATTTGACGAAAGACACTGGATCAAATTTATGATTCATATCAATGAGCCATGACATCAGAGCACAGAGTGTGTCAGAGATGAAGTGAATCATAACATGAAATTCGGTTGTCTAGCCTTTTCCTTCCAGCCATAGATTTCGATAGGGTTGCCTCTGCCAATCCCTGCACCGATCAAGCCAGCAGAAAGCCTTGGAGTTGTCCTAGCTACCTTTTTATGATAATCCACAATCTTTGTATTGAGGTTCCTGTGATATACAAGATCACCATGCCAATGGATACCTATACATTATACATATATTATAGGTACAGAAATACTCCTGTGCTGTAGTTTTGAAGAGGACTAAGTTCATAACAAGTCATATTTGTAAGGTATGAGAAAAGATATTTCTGATATTTTTTACAAAAATCATGCAATGAAATTCCTATATGTGGGCAAATTGGCCCAGAAATTTTATTGCAACTTTGATGACGCTCTTTTAATGTCTGAACTTGTCATTCAGCAATACTTATACTGAAGATTTAACAGAGATCGCCATCATAGCTTTTGCACAAAATACCGCAGCCCTAGATTCTGTTCTGACATTTGCAGCCTCTAAGGGCAGACAACTCAATCATCCATTTCTCTTCGGAACGTTAAGGAAAATTGGAATTTTGTCACCCTTTATACTGACTGATCTTTCTAAGCTTCGCACAATTTGCCAACCATCTTTGATTGGAGTGCGTAACAGGATATCCGGCTGCCATTTTTTCCTCTTTCGCGGTAAATTCGCTTTCGGATAGTAGGTATTGGTTTGATTTATTTAGGGAAAAATAGGCACTTAGACCGGAATTCACGGTTAAGATTTGCGGAGCTCGAATAAATTTGATACTATTCTTGTACTGAACCAATGCAACAACTCTTTTACGTATATTTAAATTGAATACCTATGTAGTCTGTAAATAAGCACCAGTCTCTTTTCAAGTAGGTACCTACCTATAACTTCTAAATAAAACATTACTGATGTATTTACGCGGGTTAACAACGAACCTTATTTGCGTTGGAAGAAAACTAACATTTCATATAAAGTTTATAGTCGACCACCTTACATCCGTAATGAATTTGTCTATCTACGATAGTTTTTATAGTAAAACAAATTTAAAATATTAGCAAGGATTTCAGCCTCAACCAACTCGAATCGAAATACTCTGTTTGCCTACAAATAATATAGTAAACGTTCTATGGTCATTCTCCCTTCATTACATTAAACTGGAAGTACGGTTTCAATGTTTATTTTCGTCGTTTATTCTCTACCCGGAGCGCTCACATCACATAATGAATTGCACGGCGACGACATTCAATTTATCTAATTGCGACAAAGTTGCGGTGTCCTGATTTTATTATACGCTGAGTGCAAAGTTCACTCGTTTAGTTTGGCTGAGAGAAATATATTAAAGTGCATTGTAAACGAGTTCTTGAGTGGAGACCGCGACTCGGCAAACGTAGTGTAGGACGCCCTCCGGTCAGCTGGGATGACGATCTGCGAAAGACTGCAGGAAGATGCTTGATGCGTCAAGCTGAAGACAGGGCTCTATGGTGTTCATTAGGGGTGGCCCATGTCCAGCAGTGGACTGGTATAGTCCGATAGTGATAAAAGTGGATAGAGCAAATTTAAATTCACTTTTATCAATTGCAAAAATAACATTAAAGATTATTTAATGTAATGCGTTTTATATGGCACACAACTTATAATCAATAGAATATGATCATCATCATCATCATCATCAGCCTATATTAGGGGCGGCCTATGTCCACTGCTGGACATAGGCCGCCCCTTATGAGCGCCATAGCGCCCTGTCTTCAGCTTGACGCATCCAGCATCTGCCCGCAATCTTTCGCAGATCGTCATCCCACCTGGCCGGAGGGCGTCCTACACTACGTTTGCCGAGTAGCGGTCTCCACTCAAGAACTCGTTTACACCAGCGGTTATCGGTTCTTCGCGAGATATGGCCGGCCCACTGCCACTTCAGTTTGATAATTCTTTGAGCTATGTCGATAACTTTGGTTCTCTGTCGGATGTATTCGTTACGAATCCTATCCTTCAGAGAGACTCCGAGCATAGCTCTTTCCATAGGTCGCTGAGCGACTTTAAACTGGTGGACCAGCCCTATCTATAGAATATGATATCACACTAATATTATAAATGCGAAAGTTTGTATAGATGGATGGATGGATGAACAAAATTGCTTAAGACCAAGAAGGCATAGGGGGACGTAGGGAAACATACACCCCACAATAATAAGATACTCAATCAAAACCTTAACCTCAACAGCCTGTATTAGTCCACTGCAGGACGCAAGCCCCCCCTTGATAAGCGCCTTATTGGCGTTTTTCTCGTGGGGGGTAGTGCCCATAATCCCCACGCTGGGCATGCGAGTTGGGATCGCATTTCGGTGGTACAGTTGTTTTGCAGGGGACAGCTGCCTGTCCCTCGGTTAATATCCCTTAGTTGCCTCTTACGACACCCGCGGAAAGAGTTGGGTTGGTGCAAATTCTAAGCCAGCGCCACACAGCTATACAGCAATAATAATACTATGAGCTGAGAATGAATGTTGCATCGAGATATAAAATAAACAAAAACTCAATGAGAAAGGTTTCCTCGTAAAGAACAATTTATAAAGACTGTCTGGGAGTAGGTAATGTCAAACCTAGGTCATAATTTCATTGAAAACAGTCCATTGTGTTTTTTGACATTAGGTATCTAAAAAATACACCATTTACTAACAGAAATTCTTTCCTTGCCAAAAATGAAAGCATAATTTTAAAAAGCTTTAGTTGATTTTCAATACCACACATTGAACCCATATTTTCAGTAATAATAACTCCCTCTCATACAAATATTTCATGATTATTTCTAAATAGGCAATTCGGCGCTCCAGACATCGTCAATCGTCATATATTTGTAATAAGTGGGTATTTTGGAAGTGTAAGAAATTGTTTCCTCTTATACAATTTTGTAACAGCTGTGTAGAACGTGCGACTAACTTTTTTACGTATCTTTTCTCTTAATATTATATTTAACGGATTGTCATATCCACATCTATGTTGTTTTAGTTTCAGTTATATAATATTAATAGTATAAAGAGGAAATATTTGATTGTTAGTTTGTATTAAATAGGCTCCGTAATCACTCGATTAAAAAAATATTTGATCATTAAAAAAGCTTACTTTTCAGGGAGTGACATAGGCTATATTTTATCCCGGAATTCCCACGGGAACGGGTACTACGCGGGTGGAACCGCGACGCGATTTTTAACATGTCAAACACTTATAGGTACTTATAAACATCAAACACTTACATTGTTGTAAATCTTATTTGCGATCAGAGTCCTTAGTTTGGCCTACGTGTAGATGTTTTCTATAGAGTAGGTATCTACACTATTTTCAATTTGAAGGCTGTGACCATTGATTAATTAAAGAGGGAAAATAGGTTACGTTCTCCCAGCGCTTACTCGAAAATTGGCATGTGTTACAACTACACGCAAACACATACGCTCACAGTTATATTTCCAGTCCTGTGCAATACAAAGAAGAACGAAGACGGAAAGACGTATCTTAGACCGGAAGTGAGACCGAGACAACAATATTTCACGCGAATCACGACCGCCCGTACGGTCCGACGGTGACTGAGGGAGCACACAATTTTACACAATAATGAGGTTGCCATTTTCGAGAAACTAGTATCTCATCTCCTCTATCCTCATCTTCCCTTTTCAATTAATCAATGGCTGTGACCATATTTATTCTGTGATGTGACTAACCACCAAATTAATGATTTTAACAAGTATTTATCGCGAACCTTCTGGTATTATTCAATTAATCGCTGTAACGCGGTAGAAACGAGAAATAATAACAAAAGTTAATACCCGCGATAAATACCCGATAAAATCATGAAATCGCGAAAGTTTAACGCCAAAACGCATCGTCACCACTTACAAGTTTTTGACTGATTTTCATGGAAAAATGACAAAAAATCTCGACTTGAGACACGCTTAAATCTAATTAATGGCGTTTAAGTATTCATCTAGGTGCGTGAGTAGTCTTTGTTTAGTGTAGTACGGTTCTTTAAATGTGCTGTGCCAGTAGCGATCAGCACTCACAGTTCACAGCTGAACGTGCTTTGTGGGAGGCAATTGTGCCCATGGTCACTACGCTTGGCAATCCGGTGGTTGCAGTAGAAGTGTTGAAATACACAGATAAACGCTGCTGCTTTTCCTCTGCTAAGTTCTCTTAAAGCCGGTTTCTCGAATGCTTGTCACATTGAATGTATAGTCAACGGCTTTTTATATAAGCACTGCGGAATCTCACAGCGTGAATTTTAATCTCGCGGAATATAACCTGCGTACTTAACTTAACTTACACGTACGACGAATAAAATTCCTTACTATTTTAGGTACCTACAACTTTATACTGCTCCAAACATTCATATTTTTCCGCTAGTGAACTTCCATTAAGTTACAGAATTCTGTAAGAAAACCACGCGAGTAATAAAAGCCAATTTGTCAAAATAATAAGCGTTCGAGAAACCGGCTGGTATTCTTGCGACATGAGTTGAAGGGTCGATCTTAAGCCATGACCGCCACTGCTGTTCCAAACGCCATTAAGACAGTGACAGTTTCGAACTAAAAGGAACTATTGGCATTAGGTATATATTCGCTGTGATGACTTTAATCATTGTCAAAGGTACTGTCTGTAATAAGTCCTGTGATCACTTTATCCTCTCGGTGACCAGCTACCCGAGAGGGGTAAATTGAAAACTAGCGCTGCTTGCATATGAATGCAAGCAGTAAAATGCTGAATTTACCCCTTTTGCCTTAATTTATTTGTTTTATTTTAAGTCCTAATTTATTTTGTGTATTTTTAGGAATAAACGTTTTCTATTCTATTCTATTCTGCTATTTATTGAACGTCGAATCGTCAGATTTTTTGGCAGGGTTGTATTTCTGTCACACTGTGACACAGTATGCTATGGTTTGGTTGGGGTGCGTCAAAGTTGACATGCATGGCACTGATTGGTTACTACGAAATGGACGCTTCAGGTAGGTTGGTAATAGTTTATAATAAAAAAACGGTTGTTCATAACTGTACAAAAAAAATGCGAAATACAATATTTTGCTGAGTCACTGAGACATATCAACTGAGCTGATTAATATTAACAGCATAATTGAGTCTGTTTTTTGCAGAACCTAACAGGAAAAAGAAATTGGCGTAGTTTCGTCTGTACGAACCTATGCTGTACCTATACTTAGAGCACAGATTTGCCCCAATTCATATTCATGAGTAGTAATATCAAAAATGCACACAGGAAACCCTATTTTACCTATTGTTACCCCAACCAGGGTAATCACTTTGCCATTTTATATTTTTCCAATAAATTGGGCAGATTTTTGGCACGAGGAACGGCTCTCGTTAAAAATAATGAGGTTGGTTTTGGTGATAAATAATAGGTTTTGGTCGCCTTTGTCGTTTTTAGCTGTTTTCAATAATGTTATAGTGAGTCTCGTAGCGCGGGTGTCGGCTTAATTGTAATTGATGGGGTGTTATTAATCAGATATTATTGTGGCAAAAATAACTGTATTTTCTGATCTACGCGATTCTGGTTTTACCTCCATTATATCTATTTAGGTATAGCCATAGAGTACGTACCTGGGTACCCAATCGATCCAATATCTTTTTAATTTGGTCTCCGCTAAAAAAAACAACATCAGCAAGGTAAATGATTTTCTTGACAAATTCCTATTATATTAGCAGTGCCCGAAGGGGTGCGGTAGGCGCGTCTAGAACCGCACACGTCCTGAAGATGTCCCTCGTCAAGGGATGAAACGTTGGTGTTCTTCCAACACAAACAAGGTTCGTAGTTAACCCGCTAACATTAATAATGAATTGACGAATTCATTATTCATGTGAGCGGGTTAACTACGAAAGTTTTTATAATAAAAAATCCTATTACATGGTTTTTCTTCAAAATACTAATAAAAAGGGAATAAAAAGACACATATCATAAACTATCCCAGATTAGATCAAAACAATAAAAATATATTTCTAGTAGTCCTGTCTGAATCCAATAAAATAAAAAGCCTGCGAGCGGAATAAATCATCAGGAACACGCTTACCCTTCAAATAAACGGTATAGGTTCTCAAATAATTTGCCATAAGAACAATTTATGAGCACGCGAAAGCAATTTCGATACTATAAGTTAACGCGCATGTCGTTCTGCCCTTTAGGAAGCCATAGGGGGCTACTTACCCCACTCATATAATATCTATAAGTAGCCGAAGATGGAAAACATTGGTTGTGTAAGAGACGAGCAACAACAATACCAGATTTGTCAAAGGTGTATCCTTTGACAAATCTGGTATTGTTGTTCAAGATTTGGCCTCTAAAGATAATTATGCACTGTACGATAAGGATATTTAGGATCCAGGAGCAATTTATTTAACAAGAAGAATATCAGTAATCGTTCGAAACCATATATCAAGAATCCCTCAATAAGAAATCAATAAATTACCTACTCAAAAAAAAACGAATTCGACGGGACTTGAACTTTCATTTATTATAATTCTTCCCTCAGTACGAGAACTTGCTCACCAACTACACCACGAAGTCAAGTAACGTAGGAGTCGTAAAATTTTGCCACTTTGTTCGAACTCTAGCGCCTTCAGCTCCACTTACAAGGGAAACATTGAAGTTTATCAAATCACCATGAGGGTTTAATTATGCACTATTATAACCAAAACCTTATCCCTCAACATTGATTAATTAAAAAGGGAAGATGAGGTACTAGTTTCTCGAAAATGGCAACCTCATATTGTGTAGAATTGTGTGCTCCCACCTCAGTCACCGTCGGACCGGCGGCACGGGCGGTCGTGAATCGCGTGAAATATTGTTGTCTCGGTCTCACTTCGGTCTTAGATACGGCTTCCGTCTCTGTTCTTCTTTGTTTTGCACAGGACTGGAAATATAACTGTGAGCGTATGTGTTTGCGTGTAGTTGTAACATATGCCAATTTTTGAGTAAGCGCTGGGAGAACGTAACCTATCTTCCCTTTTTAATTAATCAATGTACCTCAATAAGTTATTTCCATTAAGCATGCTCCATTTTAGGCAAATATTTAAATCGTTACATAGGCCCTTTACGTGGTGAGGCCAGGCCGTGTTTGTTGCCAAACGAAGTTTGTTAGCTCACAAACTTGTCTCTATCGTACGGAATCAGTGAATTGTGTGTTTTTATGGTGTGCTTGTTCACAAAAGTTCGTGTTATGTGATTGCAAAATAAAAAGCAATAATAATATAATAGTTAGGTTTACTGACAAAAACACTTATATTATCTATATCTTTATTATATTCATACTGCTGTGTGAATTGTCCAGCATTATTTATTTATTTTTTGGGCTGTTTAAATGCCACAGTTTTTGGGCGTAAGAGCATATCAAACGATTAAAATCTTTAATTTTAGGTCACATCTTCACTTTATCATAGGGGCCAAAGGCTAATTTCACCGATAATTTAAAGAATTTGAGAACTATACTAATAGTGTCCATTTGAATGAAGCGTGTTAGTAAACAAACCGCCCATACTTAACCTAAAATTCACTTTGTTGGCGCGTCCTTTTGTTACATTACTCGTCGATTGTAGATCCTCCCTTCAATAAAAATTGCTTACAATTATATCTGAAACTCGACGCGAAGCAAGTGAGATTTGGTAATTTGTGTCGTAGTTTGTTTACTAACATGCTTCATTCAAAATGCATAAACCATAGGTCTTTCTACTACTGATGATCTGTGTGTTAAATATAATTTTTCATGAACAGCGCAACCTTGTCTAAACAAGTACAAATTCTGCTGCACCCTTATTGCCTGCCCTTTGAATGGATAGGGAGACATTTAACGGTCAAATACCAAACGTTTGTTGTATTGGCTGGCAGTGAATACGAAATTGGTAATGGGAACAGCTTTGATAGGTCATGGAAAAGTAGCCAATCGGGGACGCTTTGTTTTTCTATGCATACACCCGGAACATTTATTTGCAGGTCGTACAAACATTTGTCCTAAGGCGTCCGCCCACTGCGCCGCGTAGATCGTCAACTTTTTATTTTCTTCTATCTATCGATTAAATTTTCGTCGATAATTTCGAACAGTTTTCTAAACAGCTTATCGCTTTCCCTCATCTGTTGAAAGGTTCAACTTGTCACAGGACAGACATTTGCTTTCATCAAAGCTTTTATCGCAATTTGTCTCACATTTCCTAAAGTACCCGAAAATAATTGATGAATATCTATCATCAATAATTTTCGGCTACAATTTCCTAATTTGCGAAGTTTGTTTACTTGAAACTGGATCGCAACTCGTATATCAGAGGGTGGATGTTTAATAAGCGACGATTATAAAGTGGGGGCAAACTCGGCATAGAAGTCCAGACGACTCAACGAGTTCGTGACATACGAACGAAAAATCTAACCTTCTGGGACCTTTTATTATTATAAGTACTCGTATCTTGGTTTTGCGCGGGGTTTTTCCATTATGCATTTCTTTATTTTATGAGATACCTAATTAGTTATAAAGATATACAGGAGGTTGTCGATATTCAACTACCTTACTTACTTAGCCTTGTACGATACATAATTAAATTAGTTATAACGATATAAATAGTTAGGCACTTATCATAAAGAATTTTAAGACTTCATAAGATTAGTGTTTAATTTCATTTCATGTATGCACTAATAGGGCTAGCGTAGTTGAATATTAAATAAAATCTCTTTAGTACAAAAAATAAATAAAGTACCAAAACGCCTGTTATGTTCTGGGGTTCTAGGTTTACCTGTATCTTTGACTTTCATACAATAAATTACTATGCTGGGAAATTCACGAAGCAAAGAATAAAACACCAATGCTAGTAAAACAAAGCAGATCTGAGCCAGAGTAGAGAGAACTATTAATTATTAAATGTTTAACCTAAAATACTCGGGTAAGACGAGAAGGGTGTTTTCCAAACCATTTGCAAGTGTGTCCCACACTTTGGTTATTCAGTTTGCAATATCTTTGTTTAAACTCGAGTCAGGCCGGGATTAGGTTAGATTAATTTTGATGGACTGTAAGGAATTGTTTAGTTGACAGCCGGCTTTCGGGGGCGAAATTATTTCGTAATTTTCAAGTCATAATTTTGAATTGTTTTAATTAAAGTTTCAAATTAATAATAGGGGTAAATGGAAATCGTTTTACGAGAGATTTGATTATTTGTAGTTTTGGAGGATTCTGATAGGACATATTTGCTATATTAGATATAAACGATTTATTTGGATTCAATAACCTACATGATCCATGACCATTTTAAGGATTTTTTCGATTGATTTTATTTGCCAATGCTGAGAACCAGTTAGTTATAAAATGTTCCTCAAATTAGGAAAGGAATATAAAAGAATGTACTGGTTGCTGGGAAGAAACTCCCCTGTAACAGTACGCAACAAAATCTTACTCTACAAACAAGTCCTTATGCCAGTATGGACCTATGGTATACAGCTCTGGGGCTGTACCAGAAAGAGCAATATACAAATAATTCAGCGTTTCCAGAATAAAGTGCTGAGGGGAATAGTGAACGCCCCCTGGTACATCAGAAATGACGATCTCCACCGGGACCTCAACATCGAGTTCGTCGCTGAAGCCATTCAAAAATACGCAGAAGCTCATCAACAAAGGCTTCATCATCATGTTAACGTCGAGGCCATCCAGCTCCTTGACAATACAGACCTAATAAGAAGGCTCAAACGGAAAAAACCTTTTGAGTTAGTGTAGTGCAACAAATTAATACTAGTGAAATATAGTGAAAAAAAAAAACTAAAGAACACAAGAACAAAGTGTCTTCCTATAAATTTTACATAGAGACAATAAGAAAAGGTGTTATTGAACACATACTTAGTTTAAGCTATGCTAGCAATTTAAGTTAAATTTAAATTACTTATTAGCCCACTTTGTGGCTAGATTGTAATCATACTAGGGCTCATTCTTTAGAAGCAACTAATTGATGTGCACTGTACATATAAAAAAAAAAAAAAAAAAAAATTAGGAAAACTTTCGATCTAATTTCAAGCTCTACCTAGCGCTGAGTAGCGGAACGAATTCGTTCAACCAACTTTCAATAGATGTCGCTAAGAGCCACATATGCGCACGAGTCGAATAAAATTACGGAGCTATAAATAAATCTTTTACCAATCAAGTTGATGGAGATTTATCTTATCGAACACTTATTCGTCACAAAATTGAATAATTGCTTTAGATACAAATGAAAATAAACAAATTGAAAATTCGCTTTTGCAATATATTAAAGGTTGCGTCCCATTAGGTTTTAAAAAATTATATTTTGGTGATTACAATGATGTATTTTTTTTCAATCTACATAGGGTTATTATTTTTCCAAGCACGGTGTATTGCTTTGCGTGTGTGAATACCAACGCCCAAGTGTCCAAGTGCATTTTATTTTATATATTTTGCACCTGTATTTCATACATCCGCTACAAATCACGTTTGTAAGCGAGAACTTCGTTTCATTTATTAAAGTCAATTGTCGTGTTTGTTTTTTTGGGTAATTCTCAGTTCCGCCGTAATTGGATCCGACCGGCTGCATGCCCCGTGAAATCACTAATCCGGCTAATTCTGACAGCCATATGTCACTTTATAACGACTGCGTCGGCGGCGGCGACCTTAAAATGACTTATTTCTTCATTTTTCAAGACATCATTTTCGCCCGACACATAGGCTACCAACAAAAAATAAAACAGAATTTTATTCCATCGTATTTCCAATCTGAATCTTATTTTCATACGTATAAAAGCATAACGATGTAGATGACTTGTTTCCAAGATTGGTACCGCCTCCGCTTGAGTGGCATGACAGCCGTGAAATAAATAAATGCGTGTGTTTGATATGATCATCTTTACGCTGTGAAGTTTTTCTGGACTATGTGACTAATAAGAGATTCGAATTGAATACTCGAGACCTACCAATAAGACGAATATAAATTCTGGGAATCCTACGATATGCAAGTTAGCAATATCAGAGATCAGTTGCGAGAAATCATATTCTAAAAGTTTTCCGACGAAAACACTCAAACTTAGAAATCCAAGTAGCCTTTGATTAAATTCAAACAGTTCAAAACTTCGTAGAATTGCTTTTAAAGAGCTTAACAAAGTAAACAAGAGCCCACGCGATGGTGATAACTCAAACTATAAGTTAAATAAAAAGTACAGAAAAAAATATGTCTTGGGTCGTCGCCTCGCATATTTCGACGGGGATTTGAACATGTGTCAAGGCGGTAGCATATTTCAAACTTCAGGAAAGTCGAGCATTTAGGATACAGCAGCTAGTGAGGTAATTCTGCTATAAAGCAAAATATTCTTACTTCTATTTGGTTGTGTTTCGAATTTTTTATCAAACCATTTATGAACTTGTGTCCTTGGAATATCTTGCGACTTAAGACTAGAGTTTACATCTTTGTCGTAGCGTTTATCTCATTACGACATTACTTATTATTATTAATTTACCCTACCTACTTTTCTCTTTCATAACCTCCCTTTCATCTAAAACAAAAAAAAATGTAGTATATTGTAATAAATACATTAGTTATACACAAGCTCAGTTTAGTTTGGTGCAAGATAATACATACTAGTTGTGTGAATTGTTCACCATTATTTATTCATTATTCAAATTTATTTGTACCTACTGTTTTGTTTTTTTTAATAATGACCAAACGTACCTTCAAGTTTCAGTGTAAACATGTTATACACGACTTTGGCAAAATAATTTGTACTTAACATGACATCCCTAGCTTCGTGTGTAAGGATAGAGACATATGCAGCATTAGAGAGGATTATCTTAAATAGGACCACCTGTTTGGAGTCAAGCTTCACAGGAAACATTCGTTTTAAAGTTATCTGTTTCAGGTAATGCTTATTTATGTATGTAGGATGTGTGGCGCTTAGCTTTGCGATCTTGATCCTCGTATTTTATCGTTTCACATCAAAACATTTCTAATAAGATTTGCTAAGTTATGTTCATCTAAGATTATTAGATGAAGATTATTCAGGTTTTAATACCTTCTTTATATGATATATTTGACTTATATTTTTTTAAATGCTGTTAGTTTTCAATGCTTTTAGTTTTCAATGCAGTTTGACTGTCAGAATGATGAATTGACGACCATCAATGTTTTCATTGATATGTTGAACTCTTTTTAAAACATCCATGAGAAGGATAAAGCAATTCAGAAATTTACCTTTTCAGGTTATGTGAGGCTATATCTCAAATAAATATTGACGGATAATTAAAAAAACGAATTAGCTAGTGCTCGTTGGAAGGAATGGGAAGGAAGTTTCAGAATCCTGCCCGTTAAGCTTACTCTAAAACTAAAATTAATGCGATTACAGCAGGATGGGTGAACACGAACTTTATCTAATCTCCCCTTGTTTCCTCCCTAGCCACTTAAAATGGAAGTGCCATAATGAGGCTTAAATGATTATAGACGATAGTGACAAAAACTTAAGGATGTGTTTTAACGAGTTCTTGTTGGAGGTAACCATAGAGACTTCCGACACCTTCGCTTTTTAATCATATGTTACCAATAAAGTAACCCTGGTATATCAAAACTTTTGAATATATAAAGTGAAATAATTAATGGGTTTATTGATAAAACAATTCAAAAATAAAATTATACTAACAGTGCCTTAATATAAACCAACGCAACTTGTATGTGGTTTAAAATATATTTCATCGAGAAGTCTGCAATTCAATTTAAAGTGTGCAAAATTTAGCTTTTCACAGAGTTTACTTTTTAATTTCTAGTCGCCATCACGTTAGATTTAAAAGCTGAACCGCAAAAAGCGCTCAGAAAGTGTCACCTACACGCGTAAAAAGACGCAATATTAATTTTCACACGCGTTTTATCTATCCCTCGAGGCAGCTACCATGATTGAATACAACGCCTGTGCTTCGAATACCGGCGAAATAAAAAACGACTCCATTAATGTTTTTGTGGTTTTTGCACCTCTCAAAGCAAAATAATGTGAAAACATGGCATGTGTGAAACGCTAAAAAGCGTTTTGAAGATGCCGGTAAAGTTGTGAAAGCTACTGATGGGCATTTAGATTACAGTGATGATAATTTTTACTATAGAGGGTTCCTTTTTTGGGGTTAGTATAAGCTAGAAAAGATTGAAGATTATTTCGAGCAATTGGGTAAAATTCAAGATGTCTTAAATGAACACTGTTCTTTGATCAGCTCATACTAAGCTCTTTGAAATTTGCGACCATTTCTGCGGCCAACAGTAGCAGGAAAATTTAAAGCCGTTTCCTGAACCCTCTATATTTTCTATATCAATAGAACGTCTTATTTATTCAACCATAATGTCCAATTTGTATTGTAATCTTCGTAAGTTCTCGAGGCGTCTGGCAGTAACTAACTGGATAAGGACATCGTAAATTGGGATCAATGAAGTTGGAGGCCTGTGTCCAGCTGGAATGCTAAACTCGAATGTTTATTACGGCTTTTTGTATTATTTTCAGTTGAAAGTCTGTTTAATGTAATAAATCATTTCATAAGCGCTTTTGAGTACATTGGTTGTTTTAAAGCTATTGGGATTGCAATAAGAACTAAGTATAAGCTACAATAAAAACGAACACCTTTGAAGGAATTTCGTTATACTATCCTGTCTGCGTAAGCGAGGTGACGATTTGATACGAGCTATGATTACCACTTATCATCTCAGATGGACCATTATCGTCCACTCCACAATCACAAAAAAAAATATAAGTGAGTTCTCCTTTTGCTATGCCTTTGGTCCAGCATTCCATCTCTTTAATTCATCAAATCACAAGCATTATTGAAAAACCTATTTAAATCTTAATTGGTCCTTTCCATCACGTTGGGTATTTTTTGCCGTTGCCTGAGGATGTAACAAAAACGTTGCTGCGCGTCCTACTTAAAGCAGCACTTGAAACCAATTATACTTTTAACTAAGCCGGCCACAGCCCGAAATAAATTTATCGTGAGCCAGCAAGCCCGAAACATATTAGGTGTATTTTTTCGACCTCTTGTGGACCCTTTTGTTGAATTCTGAATTAATTGTAAACAAATTAGCGCGTTTTGTTTGTGCGAACATAAATGTAAGGGATTTGGGGGCACTGGACGTTATGTGACTTTATTTTTGTTGCTGTTTGGATAATGGCAAAAATCATATTTGAGTTTCGTAAAGAAGCACTTAGTATGCCAATATTTTATTTTGCATCTAATCTTGTGTAAACTTGACAAGACTTTGAAGTTATACAAATATTAGACTTTTGATCTCATTTGCTTTTTGATAGCCAAAGGACTTTTATTTGCAGCACTTGTTTTGTGTTCAATTTTAACTATACCTACCTTTCTCAAAACCGAAGTGAACTACGAGTAGGTACTTCCCTTGATTGAGTAGTTACTCAACATACAGCTGCAAAGCTTAAGAATATAAAACAAAACTACATACATTATTATACTATACAATTTTGAAAGCATAAATCTATACAGAGTTATTGGTAATACCAATAATAAAAGTGTAAAATCACAGTACAGTGCCGCATAACTCAATCAACATCAATCCGACCTGGACGGGATTTAACAAGTAACGTCAGTCTGCACACATTTGCTGCCGTATTCGTTCTAGTTGATCTAGTAACTCGTATATAATAAATCTGCGAAAGCAGTATCTGGAATATCAAATGTCGTCATATTTGCTACTATTTCTTTTTAGATTCAGGTTATATGCATCAAGTACCAGTTTTCCCCATTATCAGTCGAGGGAGGAAAACTGGAATAATCCGTAAATTAGCCATGTACATTTTGATATGGGTTTTATACCTACGATCAAATGCACACCACACATTATGAAACTTCTCCTCAACTAGCTGATTTAGCCGGCATTTTATGAGTTAATTACTGAAATAAATGTAGATAGGCAGTTATTTGCGTGAACGACCAAAGAAGAAAATAGTTGGTAGAGTTTTACCACCAATAAGAAGATTTTTAGTTGGTTACATTAATTGCGGAATGTCCGCAATAAATTAAAATAGTGATGATTTTTTTTAAACTATGACACAGCGTTTTAGTGGGAACTAGAACGTAGAAACGCAGCTTGCAGCCAGGCGTCCTGTCCAATGTTTGCGTATTCCCTATCCGCGTAACTTAATTCGGAAAGCGAGTTGTGTGCCACGGCCCTCGTCCGAACAAGCTTGTCACTACAATGAATGTGCCCCACAAATCACCGGTTCGGCTGCACCATTTTTTGTCGTTTCGTCCATTTCGCAGTGAAATTGAGTTCCGACGAAAATTTGAGCTTTTCGTCCTGTCTGGGGCGTAAAAAAGAGTTGTAAACAAAATATGGGTCGGTGATCTATCATGGCTCGGAAGTGATGAGATTCCGATTTCCGCAACCAGTTTGTTTATGGCAAAGATGGACACAGATTTGCACAGAACTCAACAGATGCAAAAATAGAAACGTTGTTTTTGGTTGGTAGTAGAGGTGTGTAGCTCATTAGTGAGTGATACAAAATATATATATCCGTTCAACTGAGCGAATCTATCTCTCGCTCACCTTGGTTTCAACTATATTTTTCGCTCATTTAGCTCATTGATTAATTTTCGAACCGTAACAGTGCTGAGCGAAATGAGCGAATGAGTGAGAGCGAAGACGACTGAGCAGTGAGCGGCGAGTGATTTGATGGAGTGAAATGCACGATGTCAGATACAATGTGAAAAAAAGAGATAGATAGCAAGACCAAGTTCAGGCCTGATTATGCAAAAATGTTTGGCTGCAATTATTTTGAACGCAGTCGTAATCAGTTTCAATGTTAACTGTTGAGTATTTTTTCTAAAATTTTGTTGTATAGAGAACATAATAGTGTACCTAAGTTATTTTCATCTCTCACTCTAGCACTACGTAGCACAGTTGAACGGATATTTTATATTATCTTTATATGAGCTACTCAACTCAATAGGACTACATCATTGATCTACTGAGCTAAATGAGCTAAAGAGCTAAATTAGTGATATAAATCTTTAGATCAAAAAGAGCTATATCACTCTTTTCATTAGAGTGATAAGATATGCGCATCTCTAGTTGGTAGGCTGTTTTCAAGTAAAAACTTTCTTTTGCATTGTGTTTTTAAAATAACAAACCAATTCCAGAACAGACTTCGAAAATCGTTAATGTTTTATTGGTAACCGAGATGCAAAGAACAATTTGGCTTCACCGTGTTTTACGGGCCATCAATATGCACATGTCAAAGTGGTACCAAATTACGTTTTTGACACTCGAAAACCTTTGAAAAGGTGGGTGAGCTTATAGCCCTTAATTTATAGCTCAGGCCCCGTAATTTTACTCGCACGTATTATATTTCAAAGTTGTGTCGTAAATCAAGATGGATTTAATTTTTATGTGACATGGTTTGCATTTGGTGAGTCTTAAGGTCGGTCTCCAGAACTGTATTGGTTGTCAGAACAATTTGTAGGTTTAAGATTTTTTGCATTGACTGTCATTGGTAGAGTTAGAGAATGTAGTGTTGGCTTAGAATTCGCAATTATATATTTCCATAAAACGCGTAACCATTTTTCAGAGTCGGTGACTAATTAAACTTTAAAAAATTATGCTAGGCCAGGCCAATAGTTTATTTGGTAAAACAAAACTATTTTATGTTTCTTTCCAAACGACCACTATAATCCATTTCTCGAAAACACAGACATAAATTAAGAAATCTCAAATTCAAATTTTATTTGAAACAATAAATCATAACACGTGGAACTTCTAATTAAGCGAAAGCCAATCTATATTAACTTCCCTAGTAAGCTTCAAGGGTCAAAAATGATTAATGACTTTTTCAAAGAACAATATCGGATGGTCAGTTTAAAACCCAAATAGATGATAATGAATCTTGATTATGTAATCGGGAATGTATGCAAAAACTTGTATAAAATTACTGACGTTGGATTCAGAATTTTCATAAATACGAAGAAACTATACACTGTATAGGTTAGGTACCTATTTCGTCAACCTCATTTCAACAGCCTGTATTGGTCCACTGCTGGACGCATCTTTATCTCATGGGGGAGTAATAACCATAATCCCCACGCTGGGCATGCCAGTTGAGGATACTAGGTCTGATGATGACTGAGATGTTTAAAACATTACATAATGTATAGGTATAAAATGCGTAATGCATGTATAAGTTTTTGTATCCAGTAGTCTTTTAAATTTAAATCTAAAAGTCGTAGAGCTAAAGCTTCTGCTCATTATGTGGATATGAAGCTGTCATGTCACCTATCCGAATATATTTACAAACATTGTTGGATTTTTCTATCACAAAAATACCTAGATTGTAAATTATTGGACCACTAACCTGTTCATTTCGCCTTTGCAGTCAGTCAAACAATATGTTTGCTAACAAATTAGCAAGCCCGCAAACTCAGAGTACATCTGAGTCAATTTAGGTTGTCCTTATTGAATTACCGACCCACACGTTACCGTGTCTGCTCCGACCTTCACTATCACACTGAAAACTAAACTTTACACCCCACATTTGTAATGCTATTATCTAGTGGCAGGATTGCTGGTCTGTGTGGGAGGCTAACGATGGAAATTGAATCGTATATCTTCGATGATAGGGTGGTGTATCGTTAGTTGATTGTGAGGAACACGTGAGGTAAAGGGGCTATGACTATGAGTGATATGACGTATGTAACCTTTGACTTTGCTGTGCGATCGGGTTGGCTTGAGGTGGTCTCTTGTTGATTTGATGATGGAAGGCATGGACACGGGAGTGTCTACTACGGCTGTTAGAAATGTAACTTGTTCATCAAGCTTTTCTATAAAGGTCGTTATTCTAATATTATGCAAGTGAAATTAATTCTGTTTCCATGTCGATCGATCGAGATAATAATATAGGACGCAGTGCAGGCGCGACGCGTACCACACTCGCCCTAATGTAGTCTCTCGTTAAACGTTGGTGTTCTTTCAACACAAATAAGGTTTGTATTTAACCCCCTAACATCCGTAATGAGATGATAATAAGTCCAGGAAATATATTGGCTACTTTGATCCCAAGGATACGTTGAGTTACGTTATCTCAGAAGCTTAAGATATAGTTTTCATATAAACTCTCGTTACAACAGATTTTAACGAAAACCCAAGACAAAGCCTTCATCGAGTAACAATATCATTATTGTCTGATACCCAAATTTACATATTCTTTCAACCCACCAAATTCTCAAAATACAGTCCATTGTTTTAGTATGTAAATTCAGTTTGGATCAGATGACAATAGAATTGAATATAACCCTTTCTGTATAGCACTCATTATTTATGTTACTGGCTAAAAGTCTGAGAGATGGTGAAATTTAAACCCGTAGCAGTTAATATTGTGCTAAAATGTTATCAGTAACAATAAAGCTCTCACTTAAGGAGGTGCCGTAACCTATATCGTCCTCGTTTCTTGTTATGTTGTATTGTATGGTTGTTACCACAAAAATCGTAATAATATGGGACATTATTACAAGTTCTGTGGTCGTTACTCAATCTTTTTCTGAATCAAATGATAATAGACTTTGGTTTTTTTGTTTGTGAGATAAAAATTAAAATATAGAGTTTTTTCTCTTGCCGAAGTTTTCAATGTATTCTAATTCTAATTCTAAGTGGGGGAACTAAGATCTGCATGTACGTCTCGCATAGGAGTGCATAGTGCATTATCCCCCAGCCTAAGTAGGCCCTAACCAGCTCAGCTCCTTGAAGTATCAGAGCAGGACTTTAGGTGACTGAAAGCTTCGTTTCAGCTTTTTTGTGGGTGTGGATGGGGTTGGTTTCTCAATGAGACATCTCAGCCCCGTTTTGTGTCTGAAACTATAGAGCACTTATATTATCCATGGTATTGTTACGGTTAGAAGTTTCAAGTTCACTTTCGTTAAATTATTGCATGGTCAAGTCATACCTATGGATTATTTTCTTCCCCTTTTAACAATTGATATAGCTCAATAGCTACTGCATTTCACTTAACTGAAAATACTCAATAAGCTCTAGTAGAGTGATCAACTGGAAGGCAATTCGTTTCCTGTAGTCAAGCTAGCAACCCGAATTTTTAAGAATCCTTATTGCTTCTAACTTCAGTTTCTGCATAGATCCTATTTTTAAATAATTGACAAAATTAGATAAGGAGTGCAAAATAGGTTGTTCTTTGACAAGGGGTAAGGATAGTTTATTTAAATATTGTAGTTATAAGTGTAATTTTGCATTGGGCATAGGTAGTTTTTGCTTTTTCATTACATTTTGTACAACTTAGACATAAACGAACAAATTACGTCAAAATACCAGCGCTTGCTAGCTATCTCCTCATGTGGGCGACACAAAAAATATTGTAGTTTAAGTTTTGTAGTCATTTTGTATAAAATACTTCACTATCCCTTGAGCTACAAAGTTCGTGTATTTCACTCTATTATGACGGGAATCTCGAATAACCCCACGTTGTAGGTGCTAACCAAAGGTTAAGTGCTAAAGTGATTTCGCCAACGGTCCTGCCCAACTGAATCATGATCAGATGCAATTTCCTAGATAATCATCGGAGGATCGCAAAAAGTTTGCATGAATTTATGAAAATGTTTACTTCTTAAAATAATCTCAACCGCTTGTATTGGTCCACTGCTGGACGCGCCGTATTGGCGTTTATCCAATGAGGGGTTGTGTCTATAATCTCCACGCTGGGTATGCGGGTTGGGGATCGCAGTTCGGTGGTAGCTGCAGGAGGTGCTGCTGCCCGCCCCCGGTGGATATCCTTTAGTCGCATCTAACGACACCCACCGGAAGAGATAGGATGGTGCAAATTTTAAGAACAACACAGCTGTTCAAATTAAACCTTAAAATAAGTATTCATCGAAGTCTCGTCTCGATTGGTTCAGGTCTAGAAAAAAAAAACTTGTTGCAAAATAGTTTCTCTTTATTTCACCAAAATTGACCAAACAAACAATTCTGGCAATTTTGGGCAAACAAAATTGGTAGATGCATGAGTAAACAGACGCTTAATTAGGTTCCTTTTAAAAAAACTATAAATTGACTTCAATTTTATGGTTTTCTCATGGATTCCACTGTCAGAAATGGACCAAATTTAAATGGGACCACACGGAAAAGCACCAGCTTTCAAATCAAAATAGAATCATCACAATCGGATCACCCAGTCAAAAGTTCTGAGATTAAAAACAGTCAAATTGAGAACCTCCTCCCTTTTTGAAGTCTGCTAAAATAATAAAACCTACGCAGATGAACAAACACATCATATTAAAACAAGTGTTAGGGAAGTTCTAATACAAATGGTTAAGGCTATAATGCCCGTATTTCCACAGCAACCGCAGTAGCCAGTAGAAATAGGCACTAGAAATACATATATTCAAAGCTTCCTACAAACGCCCACTTTGGTATAATACCGTAACGAACAACCATAAGCCGCCTTCGTCCAGTCCACCCGTTAAGTCCGTATACAGAAAGAAAGCTGAAAACTTATAAGCGCTTACCGGCGCTGCCATTTAAAATTAATTATTTATATATTTTAGAAAACAGTAGTTAGCTAACAGTTTACACCAAAGCACTAACTACGCTAAATACAAATATTAGAACTATAATTAATTAACAATACAGTACACAGACACATACATAGAACACAGACATTAATAAACAACTGCGACAACACGTGCAATTACGACAGGCATATTTATTTTGATAAATATTAAAATGGATAGTGACGTGTTGATATCCTTCTAAAACCAATGATGAGTCCGACTTTTGCTTGGTCTGCTTCAACCTGCTTCTTTTGTGTAGAACGGACCAGCGCTGTCAAGCGCCGGTAAGCGCTTATAAGTTACCAGCTTTCTTTCTGTATACGGCCTAATGTCGTAGAAAGATATGTTTATACATATCTAAAATCCAGTTTTAAAACTATCCAAAATAAGCGTCCAATTAATTTAACTTATGTGTTTTGCTTGCCATTATTTTTTATGTCACCTTCAATAAGAAACATTAAAATAACTGACTCATTAGGCCGGTTTTTCATTTGCCAATTAGTATTTTTTCCTGAGCCTTCTCAGCAGGAGAGTTTTTAATGAATTATTTATAAGTTGTCATTTTGGAGTAGCTCAAAGAAAAATTATCATTTTTATGAAGTACCCGTAACTGTATAAGAAATTAACAGAAGTTGCCTATCTGCTAATTTTATATTCGTCTGAAGTGACAAATTGCTTTTTTACTCCATAATAATGGAGTTTGTTTTAAATAACTATAAACCGACTTCAATGATATGGTTTTCTCATTATGCCATTGTCAGATCTAATTGAAATGGGACCACATGAAAAGCACCAGCTGTTACATAAAAAAATCTGAAAATTGGATCACCCAGTAAAAAGCTCTGAGGTAACATAAAACATAAAAAATATACAGTCGAATTGAGAACCTCCTCCCTTTTTTGAAGTCGGTTAAAATCAAACTGATTTGTACTTATAAGGTTTTCGTTAGAATGGGACTGATAGCAAATTTGATTGTGTTGTCAATGAAAATATTCCAATTAATTCATAATTATAGAAGTCAAAATAAACATTTAAGTGATATTGATAGTGACAACAATCGAGCCGCGGTGGTCGATCAGAGTAGACGCGTGCTTGAATATCTAATAAATCATACAAGCGAAAGTGAACCTTAACTTCACCTAGGCGACAGTTTAGTTTCCAATAAACAGTGCAAAGAGACTTACGATCTTTGGACACGTTGTACAGTGCGAAACCAGTTGCAGTGCGCTTGAGTTGGCCCCCTCACCCCCCCGTGTTCGTGTTTTGAAGACTCAATATTTCTACGGTGTTTGGGCTATTTATTTCTAACCCTACCGCTTAAACTGAAAATGTCTCTTCTTCGTTCACCGACAGGCGAAGGAGGCTCTAATCCAGACTTATCGTCATATTCTCGGGAAGATGCGTTTTTGAACCAAAGAAAACGTAAAGTCGAATTTAGCGTCAAACAGGAGTTATCAGATTTTCGACAGGAAATGATGTCATTTTTTGCAGCGACGATAAGTAAGCAGAACACTGATTTAGCACAACTTATTCGAGATGAATTATCGGAGGTAAAAACAGAAATAAAAACCATCAAGCTGACAAACGATAATTTATTGCAAGAAAATATCAAATTGCGCTCGGAATTATCGGATATACAAAATTCCAGCTCCAAAATGCAAGGACAGATAAATATCCTCGAATCTGAATTACAAACACTGAAAATTCAGCCCTCATCGAGCTCATTCCAGCCTACACACGAAAATACCATTCTTGAATTACAAGAACGATCAGAACGCCAGAAAAATATACTCGTATCAGGATTACCGGAGTCGAGTGACAACAGTTGGGAAAATAGGCGAGATCATGACCAATCCTTGGTTATAAATTTCATCAAATCGATATATGATGACTGTCCCAGCCCTATCATGATCAGAAGAGTTGGTAAGTTTACGCCTGGAAAGCACCGTATGGTTAAGGTTTCATTCCATGCAGCCGAGACCGCAAAGATACTGCTGCGTAAACAAACAAAAAACTCAGATAATATTCATATCTTTTCGGATCAAACTCCAGCTCAGCGATCTTACATGCAAAACCTAAAAGATGAATTGACCCGCCGCGAAAATAATGGTGAGAAAGACTTGACCATTTAATACGTGAAAGGAACGCCGAGAATTCTAAAAAAATCGTCAAAAAACTCCGACGGATCGACAACACAGACTGGCCTATGAAAAATTCTGAATACATCACCCACTCCCTAGCGCCTAGTTTCAATGAAATACCTACCTACAGTGCCTTGTCAATAAACATATTCTACGCAAATATTCGCAGCATTTGCAAATCTGGCAAATTCGATGAGTTGAAATGTATTGTTAAATCTATAAAATGTTTTACTCACCTAATTATACTTACCGAAACATGGATTAAAAATGAAACAGATGCAAAATCTTTTTACTTACCAAATTATACAAATATTTACAATTACCGTACGGACAAGAGAGGGGGTGGAGTCTCAATATTCCTCCACAACAGCTTACAACACTACTTAGTTGATGAAATCTACGATGATGGTATACACTATTTATGGATTTACTTAAAAAATATTTCAATTTACATAGGAGCTATTTATAACCCCGGGAAGAAAAATTTACAAACCTTTTTTGAAAAGTTTTCATCGCAGCTTGAAAAGAAGAAGAGAACTATTGTATTGGGTGACTTCAACATAGACCTTCTCAGTAGCAGTAGAGACACAACAAATTACATGGAGATGATCGAATCAGTAGGGTACAACATTATCAATAAAATAGACTCAGAATACTGTACACGAGAAACCATGACCACCAGAACTATATTAGACCACATTGGAACAAATCTTTACAATGATCACTTTCATATATCAATTATAGATTCTCCACTATCTGACCACAAACAATTATATATTCAGGTAAAGAAACACAAAAATCAACCAATACAACGCAGTACTTACGAAGCCTTAGATTATGCTGCTCTATATAATTCAACGAAAACCATCGAATACACGAATGAAGACCACATATATGAAACCTTAGAATTACACATTACAAAACAAATACAGAAAAATAAAGTAACAAAAGTAAAAATATTAAACCTGCCACAAAACGACTGGATTAACAAGACTATTACGGAAGGAATACATAACAGAAATAATATTTGGAACCAATTGAAGAGAAACCCAAAGAATGACAACCTTAAGGACAAATACAATCAAGAAAAAAAACAAGTGGAAAAATTAATAAAAAATGCAAAAAGAGACTACTACTATACAAAATTTAACGACTGTAACTATGATCCCAAAAAAATGTGGAACCTGATAAACACGTTAGCTAGCAATAAAGTAAAAAACAGTGTGAACCCTCCAAAACTTATAGTCAATAATACTAACATTACTGATGGGAATGACATTTGTGACCAATTCAATAGCTTTTTTTCTCACATTGGTCTTGAACTAGCTAACAATATACCAAAAAATCATCCAGATGAATTAACCTATACTATGACTTACTTAAAAGACGATCCCGATTACAATTTAAAACAATTTGAACCCTGTACAATTGATGAAACTACTCTTATAATCAAAACACTAGACCCTAATTCAAGTACAGGTATTGATGGCATAAGCACAAAGGCGATTTTATGTCTGAGTGACATCATAGTATCTGATCTAACAAATTGTATAAATAAATGTATGGAGTAAGGTGTTTTCCCTGATAGTCTTAAAATTGCTAAAGTTTCTCCAATTTATAAGGCAGGTACTAAAACGGATCCAGGGAATTACCGTCCAATATCGGTCCTCCCTGTCATATCTAAAATTTTTATATAAGCGATTAGATGCACATTTGGATAATCTTAATTATATATTTAACCGCCAGTATGGTTTTAGACCAAAATCTAGCACATTATCAGCTGTAATCGATTTAATAACTAAAGTTAACACAGAAATTGACCAGAAAAATATTTGTTTAGGAATATTCATCGACTTAAAGAAGGCCTTTGATACAGTGAGCCACCCTCTTTTACTTGCCAAACTTAAAAACCTGGATATATCTGGTTTAGCTCACCAATTGTTAACATCTTACCTGAATAATAGAACACAAATAGTAAAAATAGGTAATTATTCAAGCACTCCGCAAAATATAAAATGCGGTATACCTCAAGGTTCCATATTAGGTCCCTTGCTTTTCCTAGTTTACGTAAATAATATAAATAAGATCAATCTATCCGGAGAAATTACATTATATGCCGATGATACGTGTCTTTTCTACTATGGAAAGGACGTTAAGGAAGTAACAGGCCGAGCACAAAACGATCTCAATAAATACGGCACTTGGTGTCAGTGCAACCTACTTACTATAAATACTAAAAAAACATCCTATATGCTATTTACATCTAAAAATAAACACATTAGTCCTATTACATTAACTATAGATAATGAAATTATACTTAAGTCTAACCAAGAAAAATACCTCGGCCTCCTATTAGACGGTAAATTAACTTTCAAATCACATATTAATCTAGTAAGAAATAAACTTACTTCATTTTTCGGTCAATTTATTAGAATAGCCAACTGTATTCCATATAAAATACGTGAACTTATTTACAATTCAATGGTAAAATCGAATATACAATATTTAATAGAGATATGGGGAAGTGCAGCGAAAACCAACCTTAAACCACTCCAAATTGCTCAAAATAAAATAATTAAAATCCTTTTCAAATATAACAGACTTACTCATACTCCAATAATATTTAAAGAAACTAAATAATTTAACCTTCAGCAATTATATACACTAAACATCTGTACTCTAATTAAAAAGATCATGCTAGGTGAACTCCACTCCCAAACTGTTTTTACCAAAAGATCTTTTAGATATAACTTGAGAAATACTAATAAACTAATACGACATACACCCAGAACAACGCTGGGAAGTAGAAGTATATTATGCGATGGAACAAAAATATTTAACAGCCTTCCAGATGAAATAAAAGACGCAAGTAGCACCGCTATTTTTAAATCTAAACTTAAAGAATATATATTTGATAAAATAGAAATAGTTTAGAAAAGCATACATAGTATTTAACAGAGACAATTAACAATAATGACAATCAAATTAGAAGTAATAGGTATATTATTAAAAGCTCAGTTAGCTACGAAAAATTAAAAGACAGAACTAGGGATATACTTCTAGGTTTCATAGCAAAACAGAACCCGGAGAGAAAAGTGTACTGTTCCTAAAATAAAATAATGTGTAATAATGTGTAAAATAATAATAATGTGTGCAAAATGTGTGCAAAACAACTATTAAAAGAAAAAAAAAAAACTATCGAGAAATCTTTCACCAATCGTGTTTTTGAAACGCGTAATTGGGGATAAAAGATCGAAGTAACATTTCCTTAAATGTGAAGGTGGTGGCTTTCACAGATTCTGACATAAATAACGATTTCAAAGTACAAAATTTCCAAAATTGGAGCACTCTTAATATAACCCTACAAAATACAAAAAGGCTCATTACCACTCCACGATTTTTTGCGCCAGGCATGCAATCGCGACGAGGCGACGCACACTGTTTTTTATCTTATCTACCTACGCCTACCCACTTCATTATAATGGTGTACCTACCTATTTTTTGTTGGTTAGGTCACTTATTTTTTACCTACGTGTTTGTGATCTTTCTTATCTAGATTGTTAAACACCGTAGAATTACCGTGACTACTTATGTAATACCTATTTTTAAGATACCAATGTATACTCATCCTAAGTGGACTTGTTTGTTCTTTTTGAGTATAAAATAAAGATCTCTAAACCGAACAATATTTCACGCAAATCACGACCGCCCGTGCCGCCGGTCAGACGGTGACTGAGGTGGGAGCACACAATGTTACACAATTTGAGGTTACCACTTTCGAGAAACCAGTACCTCATCTTCCCTTTTTAATAAATCAATGACACATATGCTACTTTTTATCCTATAAATTAGTTCCCGTGGGATAGGCGTGCGAAGCCGCGGGGCGAAGCTAGTACTTTATGTAGTTTAAAAGTGAAAAATACTTTAAAAAGTTGGGAGCTGCTATTTTAATGAGAAAAAACATAGTGTCTGTAAAAGGGTTCGATTCACTTTCACTACCATTTTTCACAACTAGTTAAGAAAAACGATTTTTGTCCCGTATTCGATAATGGCTGGTTATTAGGGAATTCAAACTATTTCATAGGTCATCAAACTAAAATCCAAAATACCAATTAAATTCCAAGGCACGAGTCACATTGAAAGATCCAGCTTAATTTAGACCAGAACAATATTTTATATCCATTCATCATAATAGAAATCGAATTGATTGGGCTATTAACACTAAAACGAATATAGAATTAAATTACATTGTCAAAAATGATTACGTTTTATATCAAGGCGTGGAAGTATTCTTAATAATCTAAGCTGATAAACACGTTTTGAAATTATTGAAATAAATAGGAAGGTTGTTGAAAAGTTAAGTTGTTGTGAAGTTTTTCCTACTTTTCCTATTTAAATCACAAATGTTGATTTCGATCACTTGAGTACAAGTACGGTTGCCAAAAACTTGTAGGGCCATTATCACATCATTACGAACAATGTATTTAGGTATTCTTTTCCGAATCAAAATAAACATCCACCATTTTTTTCCCTAAAACATTAAATAAATCACCCATTTTTAATTTATTCATACGGTCCGTCTCAAAACACCTTTAAACCCGACTGTTAGTATTAGAAAGATAGAGACATTAATAAAAACCGTCACACATCGACACAAACTAATGTTTTTTCACTAATTTGAGAACCGGTATCGACAGAAAATGGTACAAAAACCTAATAAATTAAATCATTTAACTGTCTATTTGTAGTAACGATCCGTAAAAGTAGTTATAAATTATAATTTATGCTAATCTCTTGTAGATTTTACTCCTACGATATGTGGCTAGCTTAATTGCTTAGACTATTTAATTCAGGTAGCTCATCCAATCAAAAATATTCATAGATCTGCTAAGTGTTTTTGAATAAGTATAAAATGTATTTAAACAACTGAATATTAATTACTGTCTTATATCAATACAAATTTGGGGTATTTTGTGAAGGGTACGTCCTGAAACTCAACTGTCTATAATGGTCAACTGCTGGACGCAGGCCTCCCCCTGATAGGCGCCTTATTGGCGTTTATCTCATGGGGGTTAATGGGCATAGTCCCTACGCTACTCATGCGGGTTAGGGATCGCTGATCGGTGGTTGAATTATTCTGAAGGGGCGCTGCTGCCCGCCCCCCGGTGGATATCCCTTAGTCGCCTCTTACGACACTCACGAGAAGAGTTGGGGTGGTACAAATTCTAAGGCAGCACCACACAGCTTAGGTACAGCGTTAGGTACCTAAGAGTCTTTTATAGATCTACACTAGCATTCACATTATTCTAGACTCAACGTTTGTCATACCGAAAAATATCAATATCACACAGGTACATACATACATTTTTTTGTTAAATACAAACATAAATAAATAAATGGACCATGCAGGACACATTTCTGCCAGCATTTCTAGTACCTACTAAAGTAAGCAAAGCTTATAATGATCTGGGGGGTACTACATAACACAAATAATCATAATTAATATACATGAGATCTATGTTTAAACCTGAAACTTTAGGAATAAAAAAATTAAATGAAATGATACAAATAATTAAAAATGTTAAAGGTACGTTCTCTCAGCGTTCATTATATACACAACAACTTAACTCAAATAAAAAATATTTCCAATCTTTTGCTATATAAGTACATAGTGAACAACAATAATGGAAAGCTATACTTTAGACCGAAGTGCGATCGAGACTACAATACGCACGTGAAACACGAACGTCGGTGGCCGGTCCAACTATGACTGAGGTCGGTTGACCCTAATTGTACCTAATTTGAGCGTTAGGTAAAGTTCCCATACACCAGCGAAAGTGGCGCCCCCAACTATTATATCTTATTATTACGTTGAACGCAGGAATTTTCAAAAATCCTACGTTCAGTTTGTGGTATCTATTATAAGCTATTTATTATTATAAGAATTGCTGTCAGATTGGCTCGGGTCGGGTATGGCGCATACCATGTATGAGTTTTACTAACATCGATGTTAAAAACACAGAGCTGAAACAAATATCTGCAGATCGTAATAGCTCAGCATCAGTCTCTTCAAAATGAAATCGAATTATGCCAAACTTGTTTACAGCTATGCCCATAACTATTCCAAATGAGATCCCAGTAGGTACCCCAAAAATTCACTAATCCAATAGAGCCTCATCAGAGGAAACGCGTCGAGTTGTGAATGCGCATTCCAAGTCGAGATAAAGAGCTGGACATGATGCACGTGGCAAGCACGTGCCGTGGTTCAGGGAGAAGAAAAAAATTAAGCTTTAGACCTTAGAGAGAGCAAATAATATTATAGAGATCAAGTTAAATCGAATCGTTTTTGATATAAATCTGTGGGTAAACAGTACGTACTTATTTCTGTTACCTTTGGCTGTTTGATCATTTTTGTGTTAGCGCATGGTTGCGATGGTGATAGTAATAAAATATAATAATGAATTATCAACAGGAAACAATTCTTTAAACATCTAAATTTATGATCAGCTCGACAAGTCACACCATTGCGTTGCAAATAGTGAACTCAAACGTAGTGTTTCATTTCTTTCATTAGACCTTAATTCTTGGACAAGAAAGACAATGCTGATTTGCTTAGTCGTCTGTGTATGTCACGTAGATACTCTACCAAACGTACACTTACCCATGAACATAATTCGTATTAAAATCAAATTAAAACAGTAAAAATCTACTGGTGCATGTTCTGGACTCGAACACATTCGCAGTAAGGGTAAAAACACGTGGCCGACGCGTGCTACGATTTGGGGGACACGCAAAAACATGTCCTCTAACTGTTCCAAATCGGGAACACACTGCCCTTATTGATTTACTGTTTGGAAAATACGATAATGCCCACATTTTGCAGCATTTTGTGCAAGATTCTTGATTTTAATGCGGGAGGCATGTAATTGAGTCAAATGGTTCACTCAATGGTAGAGTTCTAAAAGGAAAATATCACACGCGGTTAAACATGCCTAAGTAGCAATTGTTCCTTAAAGGTGTCCAGGCACAACCAGATACCGTCAAAAATTGACACCCTGCTTCCGCCGTACCTAAAATGAACATAGAAATATAATAAATAATAAATAAATACTGCTGGACACAGCATTATCAAGCCCCAAGCTAAGCAGAGCTTGCGTTATGGGTACTAGATGACTGATATACATAATACAATACACTACATAGATAGATATTTTTTTTATTATATATAGAAAACATCCAGAACGTCCTGAACAAATATCTGCAGATCGTACAAATCTTTGTCCCGAGGCGAGAATCGAACTCGCAACCTCCTGCGTCGCAGGCGCACCTTCGCCCACCGCGCACAGGGGTCGTCATAGACACCTATTTAAATAAGTGTTATGTCTTTATTCCCTCAGCATCGTCCTTTTTCATGACCAATAAACAAAGGCATGCAGTTTCCCTATCTCTAAAAGGTATGAGGGTCACAAAACTACTTTAGTAGACCAATAAAATCAGAAATAGATTTGATGTCTTCAAACGTACGCGTGCCATCCCTAAGCGGTAGACTAAAAATAGACCCCCATTTGGGAGCTAATGCGTTAACAATGTTCGTCGATTGCAGAGACCTTACCCTTCCAGCTACATATAAGTGCAGCTGTGGGAGATCTGGTACGAGATATTTTGTGTTTTCGGTCCGGTCTGTAAACTGCGCCTAATAAATTGATGCTATTATAAGAAAAGTATTGAATTTTTATCGTGTAATGACATGTAGCTACGGTGTGATTTCACTAGCCATCTCTGCTCTGAGCTTTCTGTTGTCGCTTAGCTTGTAGTGTCCAGTTTTTGAAGAACTGTTTTCACTCTACCTATGCTACGTCAAACCAGTGATTTTATTTTGATGTGAGTGCGATTCAAAGTTGGTAGACACTACAGACATTATTTGGTAGGCACTAAAGCATCATCCTACTGCACCACCCTATCTGGTTTTTAATTCTCGCAGCAATTGGTGGTATCCACTCCCCAATCAACGCGATGCGCATGATATTGTCCTGCCATGCCGTAGGGCACTCGAATCTTTACCTTTTTGCAAAGTACTACGAGCTCCGGTTTCAAATAATGTCTCTTACTTAACATGTCGTTTCTTCTATTTATAAAAGTTAAGTAAAGTATGTAAGTAAAACAAATATTTTTAACGGTACATACGGTACCGGTACTTTAGGTACATAAGACAAGGTTAAACTGAAGTAATCCTCACGTTTATTTTCATCTTTAAACCAAAGTAACACGCTTTACAGTTCAATACAAACCATTTAATACTAAGTTCCTACAACAACATGTTATGTAGTACACATAACGTGTTTTTCAGTTTCTTGTATCGTGTAAAGACCTATAATTGACCGCAACTTGTTGTTTAGGTCATCGAAATCAAGATGACCCAATTAATTTGCCTCTTCATAAGCACACCTATGTCATGTCGAACCTGGCCTCCCTCAAACATTATCAGAGACCTATTAAAGATATTATTATTATAATACGGGTGTGTTTTCACCTCGGTCACTCTCACTACACGTAAAAATTGTGGCTCGCTGAAGCTCTGTGGTCTCGTCCGGATTGCAGGCGAAAAAGTCCGATGCTTGAATAAAAGTGAATGAATTGAACGCAAAGGGTCATGTTGACCTACTCTCGGCTTTTTCAGCCCTGAATTGGACATTGGAATAGACATCGGATATTTGAGCAGTAGTATTTGGTTAGCAATGGCTTTAATGTTCGCACATCTTATTTATTTATTTATTATAGACTAACAGTCCAATATATATAAGGTTTACAAATAGTATATTACAGTTTAAGGCCCATACACCAGCGAAAGTGGCGCCCCCAATTATTATATCTTATTATTACGTTGAACGCAGGAATTTTTAAAAATCCTACTTTCAGTTTGTGGTATCTATTATAAGCTTTTTATTAATGCCTCTGTAATAGTTTCATTTTGTAAAGCTTAGGAAGAGATACGAAGTTGCGCTTTTTGGCCACCAAACTCTATTTTTCCATCTTCTCCTAAACTTTATGAGATAAAATTATAAGAGGTATAAAAAAATAGCTTATAATAGATACCACAGACTGAACGTAGGATTTTTAAAAATTCCTATGATAAACGTAAAAATATGATAAAATAGGAATTGCTGTCAGATTGGCTCGGGTATGCGCCTTAACAGCCCTTACAGGTCTCTCAAAATATAGTAGTTTAGTTACGTAATGATTTTCCTAACAAATAATACATTACTCAAAGAAATTTAAAAAGTTTAAGTGCAACAAAACAACATCTTCCTAAGATTTTATTTCCTCACCTCAAAAGCTTGTATTGGTCCTTTGCTGGATGCAGTCCTCTATCTAATAATCTCCGAAATGTATGTTCCGATTATTGGCTTTTATCTCATGGGGGTTATACACTTAATCCCCACGCTGGGCATGCGGGTTGGATATCGGGAGTTTTGTGGTAGAGTTGTTCTGCAGGGATCGCTGCTGTCCGCCCCCGTTGGATATCCCTTAGGTTTGATTTGATAGATTGAATTAATAAAACTTTGCTACCTTTACCTTAATTATAGTTAAAGTAAAAGTCGCAAAGTTGTATTAATTATAATGGTATACTATTAATAACTACCGATTGCTTGGGATCAAGCTTTTTACCTACTTTTTGCCTCAGATACTTAACTTACAGACCTACGTATTGGGATGGCAATAAAAACATATAAAACTCAATAAATACCTACGCATAAAATCTAAATTCTATATATTAAAATTAATATTCCAATCTGTGCTAGCATAATAAAAAACGCTTAAGCAATACTAAAACTGTAAAAAAGGACCTGACCAACAAATAGCAATCAAAAAGTAGGTTCATTCAAATCTGCTCTTTTTCAATTATGTTCTTTCTGTCTTTATCTGCAGATGGTACATTTTTTGTCTGAAGTGAGAATTGAACCCACAACCCACAACTCAGGCGGACCTTTGCCCGCTCCGCCATAGAGATCGTCTTGTCACTGCCCTGTCTCTTAACCAACCACTTCTTGCTTCGAATGAAAATTGTAGGTCTGTCGTAAAAAATAACCACCGTCTCCAAATGTCCACTTTAATTATAAATAAAAAGTGGGAAGAGCTCCTGTTTCACTGATAGATTCTCATTAAGCTTGTATATCGTATTTCAAAGGCTCAAGACTCACTTTTGTGTAAATTAGGAGAGTAGGCACCATGGTATAATTCTTTTGATATGCTGATGCCCTGTCACGATTTGTTTTTATATTCTGATTGAGATCCAAATTAAAAGGATTGGATTACCACAACTGTTATGCTGGGTACAAACCGAGCTCGGCAAACGAAAACCGAGCAATCGAAGGCTAACAAGCGAACGCGAAAAAAACTGAGCGCTTAGACAATGTAACAATCGATGTAGCGCTAGTAGATAAGTCCAGAAATGTAATGAGTTTGACAATATGCCTTAGATATGTCACGTGATCTGTTTAGAATCCCTACGAATCTTTCAATTGTTTTCGATTGGCTTCATAGCGAATGCCTGTTAGCTAGGTCCTCAGTAGTATGAACGTCATTGCGAGATCAAGTGAGCCCAAACGTGGACCTAAACGTTCAGCCCCGTTCACACGGGCCCTTCACGTTATTAATAGTCTATGTGCAGAGGAGGATGTGGATATATTTTTTATTTACTTGCCAAAATTCAAAGATGCGGTTCTAAAATTTTTGGGTAGGACGTAAAGTATTTTATACATAATAGTTTGTTGACTTGCTGTAATTTTATTATTGTAATTTTTTTAGATATTTGTTTTAATGTATTTTTCTTATATTTCAATGTCACATTAGTGTAATTACTGTAATGTCAATGTAAATATGTAATTTTAATAAATAAATAAAAGCTTCAGCCATGCTCCGGCGGCTGTCGTTACATCAAAGAAAAATGGAACTAACGTACCAATCGTCAAATCCCCCTCGTTTGTTTTCGCTAGCTCTCACTCGCTCGTACACACCACTAGAATGTGTAGAATCTCAAGCAACCTCAACCTCCTCAACAGCCTGTATCGGTCCACTGCTGGACGCAGGTCTCCTCCTGATAAACGCCTTATTAGCGTTTAACACATTAAGTCAGCAAATGTATTCATTTTAATAAAATGTTGATTACAATCTATCAAACAATGAACGATGTGTTAGGAATTTCATAACTTTCAATATGTTATTACGTAGGTACATACCTATTATAATTTCTTGGTTGTATGTCAAAACGTTATTAGGTTTCTCAACGGATCGTCGACATACCGCCACTATTCGTACATGGCGGAAAGTTCCTCGTGGATAAACATAGAAAACGAATTGCACTAATCTCGGAGCCGTTTTCTCTGTACTTTCATACCTATTTGTAATGTCCTTCGATTGATCACTCTCCAAGAACTCAAACATTTCTAACTTTTCATTCGTTTTTATTTGCTAAAAAAAATATGTTTTTATAACCTCTAGATAGTTTTTATGATTCTAAAACAATTCACAAAAAGCTCAATTGTCGCAGTGTAAGCAGAATGGTTTGATTTGACGGATAAAACATGGATATAAATGCCAAATGACTCGTAGTACGTTATATCCAGCCAGTTTTCGTTCAGAAGTAGGTCAAGTGTCACGTAACCGCTGACTGGCTTGTATTAGAAGTTCATATTACAAAATGCCGTTCAGTTCAGTTTACGGTGTATATTGCCTGGAATTATGGGTTCATAGTACGGCCCCTGATGTCTACCTGCGCCAACGTCATCAGGTCGACAGCGGAGCCTATGTACTCCGCAGTCACTCAATCAAAAATGTACTTCATCGTTAAAGATATCTATAACGATGAAGTAATACGAGTAAAGGATATTCTATCTATCTATGGTTTATCCATTTTGAATGAAGCATGTTAGTAAACAAACTACGACACAAATAACAAAATCTCACTTGGTTGGCGTCGAGTTTCAGATGTAATTGTAAGCAATTTTTATTGAAGGGAGGATATAAAATCGACAAGTAATGTAAATTACGTACAAAAGAACGCGCCAACAAAGTGAAATTGGGCTTGGGCACAGCAGTCGACATAAGCAATCAACTGTATATGTCCTGTTGTGTCCCAATAAAGGGTAGGAAAGGTGACGGAAGAATGGAGTCGGCGAGTGTGTGGAATGGTGGGCTCGCCGACTAAGTATGGGAGGAAAAGGGGACGCCAGTCGGATCGCGGATGATATATGTTCCCGTGGTTCGGCGAAAATGGCGAAAAAAGGACACCGGAGAGGTTTTTAGTGGGTATTACGCCCTTCTCAGGGCGTCGAGTCCCACATAATTCTGGTCTTCCCCAGACCAGTCTATTCGTAAATGAATTTTCCTCGCCGAAGAAAAAAAAAAAAAAGGTTAAGTATGGGCGGTTTGTTTACGTTTATGCTCCATTCAAAATGGATACGATATAGATAGAATATACTTTATTACACGTTGTGCTAGAAAACAGAACAAAAAAAAACATAACATTAACATACATAAATATCATCTCTGTCCTAACAGCGATGTTAATAATATAATGTTAGGACAAAGATGATAATGATGATTTACATGTTTTTACATAAGGTTCGCTATTGTAGGTAGAAGCCTTCAAAAATAAGACCTATACGGCAAATTTAGGTTTGTAGACATCTTATACAAAAGCAGAAAGTAATAAAATAAATTTTAATTAAATTAAATGGGTAATGGGTAATACAAATACACTGAGCTAAAGATAATTCACTCAACAATAATTTTCCTACCGTGACATCCAAAATTTAGGCTCTTTAAGATTAGGATCACACATTTGTAACAAACTCAACAAATTCGTTTAGATGTAATCATTGTTAGACTCTCTATTGTCTTTCTCTGGGTAATGGGTTAACTAATAGGGACCATAAAACTAAGTAAATTGACCTTAATGATCTAATGCTATTTGTTACTTAGGTACCTACCCACTTTGTAGAGTGACACAGTGAGGTACAATTACCATGACAACAAGGAAGGAAAGGATAATAAATACAAATCAATTATAGAATTGTATATTAAATAACGTTGGAAAAACCATTCAGGTCAAAAATCTTACCAAATCAGTTTCTGCTTTGCACGCGTTGTTTTTTTAGAAACGTTCATTCATACGCTATTTACATCCCATAGGAACCAATTAATGGGATACAAGTTTTTTTATTCCAGGTCTCTAGACCAATCTATGTAAAATTTCAGCCCCATCTGTTCAGTAATTATGGTGTGAAGAAGCACCAATTATTATAAATGCGAATGTTTGGATGTTTATATGTATGGATAGATGGATTGGCTATTGATTCTATTCACGCCCGACAATACTACTCAACGGATCTAGCTGAAATTTTGCATGAAGGTGGTTCTAGGCTTCAAATTTTACTGGCTATCTTTTATCCCGTAAATCAGTTCCCACGGGATAGAAATAACCTTTAAACTTTTCCATAGAAACAGCTCATGCGAAGCCGCAGCAGGCATAAATTAGTATTGGTTTAAGATAAACTTAAATAAGCGTAGAATTAGTCCTAATACCCCTGTAGCTATACAATTGCTCTTATTATTCCGGGTTTCAAGTTCCTATACAAAGCAGACGTGTTCAAGCATAACCAGCGAAAATTCCCCCACTGACTATTTTTGAAGATCCGTTACGCTGCATTTACATAGAAAACAGACCATCCTGTTTTAATGACTTTTACAGTTTTCCAACATGTAAATGTAGGAAAACTGTCAAAGTCTTAATAGGTTTGTACATCGCCATTGCAAACATCTGTAAAAATAGTGTTTGACTCAACGAAATGACGAAACAACGAATAATTTAAATACTCTATGACTTTTATTATACGGCGTTAGCCATGCTATGGTGGGGTCGATGGTTAGCTATTAATGATTTAGGTACGGCATAACTAACGAAACTGTTAGTCCCCAGGCTGCGCTTAGTAGCGGTACCAATAATACCGGCACTATTTCGGTAATACCGGTGTTTCCTTTTTGGAGGATGTTCTTTGACTTTTCACAAAATTTCATGATGTTGTGTTAGTCCCCAGGCTGCGCTTAGTAGCGGTACCAATAATACCGGCACTATTTCGGTAATACCGGTGTTTCCTTTTTGGAGGATGTTCTTTAACTTTTCACAAAATTTCATGATGTTGTGTTGGGCACAACATGTCGATGATTATCTATTAATGATTTAGTTACGGCATAACTAACGATGATCAGTATGTTTCGTGTATTAAATAAGTGACCACACGATATACTAAATTCATTTATTTACTATTACAACAAAGCTTATACAGTTAACTGGTAGTCCCCAGGCAGCGCTTAGTAGCGGTACCAATAATACCGGCACTATTTCGGTAATACCGGTATTTCCGTTTTGGTAATTTCTAGTATCGGTACTTCGCCTATTTATACTGGCATTGATATTGAATTGTTGATACCGGTATTTCGGTGCATAATACCGGTATTTTACGTGCATAATCCCGGTAAATATACTGGTTCTTATTGAAAATATAGGTATTTTAGTACCTGTACTTCAAAGTGCCGGTAATTTGAAGTAGTACTTAAAATATACTGGTATCATTTAAACCGGTACTACTTCAAGGTAATTGGTACCGGTATTTTCAAATACCTTCCAAGCCCTGGGGCACAAAGTTCAGAACCTGCGAGACCGAATTCGAAACAGAATTACCTATATTGACTGATATTAACAGGGCAACAGTTTGTGAGGTACCTACTTTCATTTTTACAATTCATTGTAAGTACTTAACCCATTTACGCCCACCGTGCCCAAACGAGTACGCATGAAAAACTACCCACATTTTTTTTTATTAAATTGTTTAGTGAGCTTTATTATCGGATAACTAAAGTGTGATAGTGACTCCTTATGCTTCGCGATTAATAATTGGTTTTCATTGGGAAAAAGTGTTTTTATTAGCAGTTTTGTGGAACATATGCGACAACAACAGCTTCAGAAAAGTAAGTATTGAATTTCGAATATATTTTTCAAGATTTTCGTGACATTTCTCACCACTAGTTATAGTTTAGTATGTTGTCTGTATAATAAATCTAAATAGTATGTAAAAATTCTAACCGTTTGCTTATAATAGGATAAATATAATGTCATCCCCAAATGGGGACATTGGGCACATTCATGATATATTATTCGTTTTTTTGTTGTTTCAGGATTTTTTTTCAAGTAATGGCGCGAAGTACTTTTGGTCAACACAATGATTACCATGGGCTTCAGGAGGCTTTGGAGGCTATCATGGAGGAAGAAGACCAAGATGCGATGGTTGATTTGGTGGCGCTACCTCCAGATCCAAGTTATCTGACTGACGAAGAAGAAGGTAATGAAGATAACATTCAAGGGGATGAACTTCCACGGGATATACCAGGACGCGTTGAGGTTTTGAGGAAACTGGATTCAGTCAACCAGGTTCTCTTTGTTCGGTGGCTCGACAATAGTGTCTGCACGATGGGCTCAAACTACGATAGTGTCCTCTCACTAGGGAAAGTGAAGCGATGGAGCACTGCTAATATGCAGAAAATTGACGTAGGCATCCCGCATGTGTTTCAAAATTACAATAAGGGTATGGGCGGGGTGGATCAAGCTGATCAATCGATCTCTCTGTATCGTACAGCTATTCGTGGAAAAAAGTGGTGGTGGGTTTTGTTCACGTATATGCTGGATTTAGCAGTTGCTAATGATTCGTGGAAAAAAGTGGTGGTGGGTTTTGTTCACGTATATGCTGGATTTAGCAGTTGCTAATGCATGGCGTTTACATCACCTGGCCAATGATACAAAGCTTGATCAGCTTCAATTCAGTCGACATATTGCCCGCCACTATTTGAGACAGACCAACGCCTCTAGAGAACTCCCTGCAGCATCCCTGGTCCCAAGTATACCGCATGATGGTGTTGGTCACTACCCTCAAAAGCTAAGCAAACAACTACGATGTGCAGTTTGTCATAATAAAGCTCGTTGGCAATGCAAAAAGTGCCTGAAAACATTGTGCATTGAGAAGCAATGTTTCGAAATTTTTCACACTGCTTGAGCCCGTTGTCCCCATTTGAGGACGGCTTTTTTTTTCAGGGAAGAAAACTGTTTTTTAAAAATTTTCTTTCATTTTGTGTTAGAATAGGTATTTCTTGAGCTATTAATAAAGTAAAAATTTCAATATCACTGTCTGGTTTCATTTGGGCGTAAATGGGTTAAATTACTTGACCAATAGCGTATTTGGCAAATTTCATAATTGGCTAAACATACGATTTGTCTAAATACAGCTTTGATCAATATCAAATTTGACGAATTGCCGATTTGACGAATATCCGACTAATGTCATTTCAACCCAATCGAACACGCGCTGTAACTCCCAGCTACCCGTGTAATTGCAACTCTATCCCCAAACAGAAATATACAGTTTTATGTTCGCTCATAATCACATCCTTTCTTGTAAAATGTCTCAATTATGTACGGGAGAGGATATGTCGACACGGCCGTTTTAACGAGCCGAATATTAGCTTTTGATGGGCGAGTCCGATCGGTGACAGCAATGACCGTGTTATGGCCGTGACTGTGTTTTCTGCAAGGGTTTGAATGGTTTTAGTCAAAGGGAACGTGTTGGTGAGATGCAAGAATAAGCCTGATGATAATATTGAGGTTTTCTCAACCCTTTGTACTAAATATTTTTTCGGTGCATTTGTGCTTCAATCTCATTGATGACTTAACGAGCCTGTAATAAAATTTTAGGTGTATTCTGCGACTAAAATTGGCTTTATCGTTTTCATTCCGGATAATTTCTAAGAAATTATATAAAATACCAAAAAATCTGCTTTGACGGGATCCGAACCCGCGTCCTCCCCTCGATTCGGGATGCCATAACCGCTAGACCACAAAGTCGGATACCGCAAAATAACGCAAAATACGCCCCAAACTTTTTATCCTCTAGTTTATCTTGTTATTATTTATAAGTTATAATAATAACAAGCTAGAGGATAAAAAGTTTGGGGCGTATTTTGCTTCAACTCGAAAAATAGGAACTAACAGGCTAAAAGTTTCTTCGTCGTTTCGTTTCTTTAGTCTACATACTACAGACTGAAATAAAAAACTTTATTTCCGCGTCTGTGTTATTTTTTATACTAAGATTATAAAGAGGAAAGATTTGATTGTTTGTTTGTTTGTATGTCTAGTATAGGCTACGAGACTACTGGTCCGATTAAAAAAAAAAGACGTGTGGCACTCGGGGACTGCCGCGGTAAAGCTATTGCAATGCCATCTAGAGGCGAGTTGCTGAACTAAAGAGACAAACGTCAAGGTTTTTTCGTTACGGAATTTCTGGATTCGGTCCCCGCGCTCAAGGCCCGCGATAGAAGCTATGCAATAGCTTAAAAAATCTTTTATCATTATCAATCTGATTTTCAGGGAGTGACTTTTGCTATATTTAATCCCGGAATTCTACGGGAACGGGAACTACGCGGGTGAAACCACGAGGCGCTGCTACTTTAACAAATTTGACCTTTTCTAAGTGTGAATTTATTGCAATTATGGAAATAAGGATTTTTTGACTTTGAATTTGACTTGACTTAACTTTGAACTATTAAAGTTAGTCTCCGATAATAGTAGTTAACCTCCGATAATAGTCAGTACCTGTATGACCGACTGAATTTTGTTTTTTAGAAATTATAGTATTTAATTCGCCAATAGATGTCAGGAAGAGACATATTTTTCAGTTCCTGACATCTATTGGCAAATAGTTATACTTTATCTAATCAACTTGATTAGATAAAGTTTATTATTGAAAACACGAATAAAGTAGTATATCTATTCGCCAATAGATGTCAGGAAGAATCAATTGATTACGATAAAGATGATGAAAGTTTAGTAAGTAGTTAAGTAACGACATTTATTAAAAATGAATCCTAGCTAGATCGATTTATAACCCCCGAAACCCCCTGTGTATACATTTCATGAAATCTTTGGAGCTGTTTCCGAGATTCAGATCATTATATATATAAATATAAGAATTGCTCGTTTAAAGGTATAAGATAAGATAGAGGCCAATATCCGGTATCCCCAAACACAGTGACAATAGTTCATTTCGTTATGACATGGTCCCATCGCCCCCGCTACGATTATATCTCTATTATCAATCGACACCTACAACTGCATTGTGCTCATAAATGCCTAATGAATGGACAATAAGCCGAACGAATGTCGATAATTCAAATGGTTTTGATAGAAGATGCGATTACTGAGGGTTTAGACAATGTAACAATCGATGTCGAAAGCGATAGTAGAAAAGTCCAAAAATGTATCGGTTTGACATAATTATGGATTAGATATGTCACGTGATTTGTTTCGAATTTTTACCTACGTATCTTTCAATTTGGCGAAATTACGAGTATGTCAACCCAGACGTAGACGCCATTAAAAGAAGAAAGGAAAGGAATCTTTCAATTGTTTTCGACTCGCTTCATAGCGAATGCCGGTTGACTAATTTGTTATTCGGACCGGAAATGTAATAATTATTTTGAGAACGGAATAGTGGCAAAATATTATGAGAGAAATTGGAATATGTTTAATCTAAAATTAAAAGAAAATATAAATGAATAATAAATAATGCTGGACATAACAGCACAGTTACAATGCGTCAGCTAGCCCCAAGCTAAGAAAAGCTTGTGTTGTATCCTACTTAATATTATAAACGCAAAAGGTTGTGAACATGTATGTTTGTTGCTCTTTCACGCAAAAACTACTGAACGGATCAGGCTGAAATTATGCATACAGGTAGTTCTAGGCCTGGAATAACACATCTATTGGCGAATAGCAGTACAATTTTATTCGTGTTTTCAATATTTAACTTTATCCTAATCAACTTAAGAATTAAACTGAAAAATATGACTCTTCCTGCCATCTATTGGCGAATAGTACGACTATAATTTCTAATAAGCACAATTTACCAAAATGGAGTGAAGCTCGGTCACCCAGGTACTGTCTTTTTTGCGAGTCAATCTAAAAATCATATTAATATCACAAGAATTATAGAAATTCAGTTTAAATGATAATAGCTTAGGGCTAGTAATTATTTTTCATTGGTGCATGAGCAAAACATCGTTGTTAAAAACCGGCCAAGTGTGAGTCAGACTCGCGTACGAAGGTTTCCGTACCATTATTTATAAAAACGTCTAAAGAATCATGTCTGTTGTATGGGCGCCCCGTTATATTTATTTTATTCTGTTTTTAGTATTTGTTGTCATAGCGGCAGCAAAAATACATATTCTGTGAAAATGTCAACTGTGTAAGTATGACGGTTCATGAGATACAGCCTGCTGACAGACAGACAGACGAAGGGACGGACAGCAGAGTCTTAGTAAAAGGGTCGCGTTTTACCCTTTGGGTACGGAACCCTTAAAAAGGTGAGTGTCTAAATTGGTAAGTTAGGTACTTTGGTATCCAAAACAAGGTATACATCCATGCACTAAAAACAAACAACAAAATGATGTAAACGTTTGGGACAAAGAGAGAAAATTAAAAGTCGGTAGTTATAAAATAAATGCTGACAAGACCGAGAAGATGCAAAAATGAAACCGACAAAACACAAACAGCATAAACACAAAAAAATCCTGCGAACCACCCGCAACAATTTTCCATTTTAATAAATAATCCTACTTCCCCATAAAGTGAAAACAAAGCGCAAGGAAAAATCCCCTGCCTTCCGCTCGAGGGAGTTTTGTAGTGCAAGGGGCTAAGTTTTAACACGAGACCTACAAGCTCTAGTGCGCCGGTGACTCATTACGTGCCGCTGTCGAGGGGCCTGAGGGCCCCTGTCACAGGGATACTGACTTACTCGTACCTACCTATCGCAGAAAGTTCCACTTTGACATGAACTTTGGGAAATTTCTGCAATTATTTTCATTAAAAGTCTGAAAACTTTGAATGCAATGTTACGAAAACTTGGATTGCAATGTTTCTATCTAGAGTTTAAAAAGAGAAGAGTCGTGGCGTTACGTTGAAGTAACACTTTTAGTCATACTGCAATGACAGAGCAGTGATGTCAACGCAACAAAAAATGTCGATTGGCACACGCACGCCCTTAATTCCCACGACTCTTCTCTTTTTGAACAGAGCCTCCCCCTTAGAGCCTATCATAAAGACGTGTTGTATGAAGAATAAAATGACAAATTTTCGTATCATTTTAAACTAAGTGTCGGTTCACATCTGACGGAAGATGCGTCGCGTATTATAGGTCGCATTACGCCAGAACAAACAATTTTATGAGAAAACATTCAACCTTTCACACATAACCGATGATGCGTTAGTTTAGTACGTCGAGTATAAAGCGTCTGTTCTGTTTCCGTCAACGCATTGCCGACGTGCTCTGTAGATGCTGAATGCAGAAACTGAATAGACGCGTAATAACGCAAAATTAAGTTACGCATCTTCCGTCAGATATGAAAACACCTTATTTGACCGAATAGACGCGACCGATTATACGCTCGATGCATCTTCCGTCAGATGTGAACCGCCCCTAAATTTAACTACATGTAATATCATGACTATCAACGTATGTACAACATAGAAATGAGTATAAACCAGGTGCGATGACGATCTATGAAACAAAGCAGGCAGATGCTGGATGCGACGAGCTGAAGACAGGGCGCTATGGCGCTCATTAGAGGACGCTTATGTCCAGCAGTGGACTAATATAGGCTGATGATGATGATGATGTATCTAAAACATTTATGTGACTAACAATGTAGCACCCACACTAAATATCGATATAGTTTTACTTTTCTATTTTAATTCGTCAAACTATAGTCCGCGCCACCACGAAAGCGAGCCTGGGAAGTCCAGACGTAAAAAGTTAATAAATTTCTAGCTTCTCCGTATGCCTCCATACGGAGAAGTTTATTTGGTTTATATTTAAATTGCTAGAAAAAAATCAACATTCACCTAAATTGCTAACAGTTAATACCTAATTTGAGATAACTAAAGTTCATTTTACACTGGCACCTCATATAAGTGCCAAACATAGCTCTAGCTCAAGCCCTCTGCAAAAGGGGTTCTTGAGCTCTGAAGAGTCAACTTTGAGCTCACGCACACATCAAGACAGCTTGGGGGATCTGTTTGCAAGGTTTATTTGTGTTCGTTTGTTTCTTCGGTGGCACATACGATTTTTGTTCTATCTTATCTTTAAGAAAGAATTAGAAATAGAGAAAATATTCACCTACAATGCAAAAAAAATCAAATGGAACGAGAAGAGTCAAGGAAGGAAGATAGCTGTTTAGGTTATGATCATAAAACACATCACAGATGTATGTGCTCCTAAAGTCCTAGAGATAGGACATATTCATAACACAAATTAATAAAAAACTGATGTTAAAAATGCCTTGTAGTGTTTCATAATTCACTTATCAAATAAACTCATTAATAAATACACCTGTGAAATAATACTTTCAACACTTGACTTAGGTACAAGTTAGAGCACAGAGAATGTAACTTGAGTACAGCATACATCAGACTTTGCAGCCTCTGTTAATTTGAAATAGTCTTAATTTATATAGTTGGAATGCCACATTTGTTTCTCAACCTCATGGGTATTTGCATACAGAACAATATTACTTTAGTTGTCGTACACTCAGGAGGCCAATTGTAATAAAGAATCCTGCCAAAAACTGAATTCTCGTGTCGATCGATCAACATATCGAATAAAAGTGCTCGATAAATATGGATATACGTTTGTTTGCGTTTGAAATATATTCTTTATTTCCAGACACGAGATCCATATACATACAACACATAAAAATAAAAATACAAACTGAGGTACATACAAATTACAAAATGTGTGTGCGATCTGCAGACCATTGTTCAGGAAGTTCTGTATGTTTTTTTGCATATTAAAAAATATCTGTATGTAGTGTATTATAAAATATATCAGTTATCTCTTACCCATAACACAAGCTCTGCTTAGCTTGGGGCTAGGTAATGCTGTGTGAATTGTACACAATTATTTATTTATTTATTTAATTACTTGAATATCCCATAAATATCATACATTTATCCGTAGAAAATATTACAAATCTTCGTGCCTTATATTTTTATTCGACTTTTTAGAGCTCAAAATCCATGCCTTAAATTAAACCACCTCAAAGGTAAGCCGAATGTCAAGATTATACATAACTTAAGACAAGCTCGTTGCTTCCATGATCCCACTGATTTCGAAATATTGTACTCTCTGCAAATATTATAAAGCTCAATTTGAATTGTAAGTTTCGATGCAAAATAAAATTGCACTGAAAAGCTCGTGCTGCCATAGTGGATAAACTTCAGGGGATTAAAATGATTGGCTCCACTTTTCTATAAGCTACTTCTTTAAATAACCTCGTTTGCCTCTTTTATTTAAGTATTTCGAGCTTGTTTATATCGCGAGACATTGTCACATAAATTGCTACTTAAACTGGTATGGCTTAGCTTGACATGTTTGTAAGGCTTGTTTAGGAATTTGATGAAATAGAACCGATTTAACAAACGGGACAACTACGGGAAGTCATAAACTCGACGATCTGTATGTTACGGTAATAACAATAGCTGTCAATACAAAAAGCTATTGAAGAATCTCGAGAAATTCCTCGGTATTGGTCGTGCTGTAATGTTGATTGCCAATTTTAATCATACAAAGACTGTATTATAGTAAAACCGGCCAAGTGAATGTTGGACTTGCGGACGGAGGAATCCGTACATTATCTATAAAAACGGTAAAAAAAACCATGTCTGTTGTATGGGAACACCCATATTTATTTTATTTTGATTTCTAGTATTTGTTGCTATAGCGGTAATATAAATACGTCATCTGGGTTAAATTGAAGTTCATGAGATACAGCAAAGAAAAGTGGTGACAGACGGACAAATGGACGAACAGCGGAGCCTTGTGCGGATAACTGTTAAAGTGTAAAAAGGGACCCTATAATTAAGGATTAATAGGGTCCCTTTTTACACTTTGGGTACGGTACAATAAAAATAGACACAAGCTATTTTACGGCGTTGTTGATATCCGATATCAGACCCTTACAACACCCGCGGGATGAGTTGGGGTGGTGCAAATCCTAAGCCGGTATCACACGGCACCATACCACCTACTGCTCGATATAGGCCTTCATATCGTAAGTATACAAGTGTGCCCAGTTTCCCTATAACGCCACAAAAAACAAACAAACATCACAATAAGTAGTTAAACTTACTATTTATTTATTAGAACAAAACATCATGGTACAACTACTTGTATCTTCTTGAAATCCTCCTACTTATTCATTTACGCCATAGAGCTTTGTAAATCAGAATTCCTGGCTCTAAAGTTCTGCACTAATTTGACCAACTGGCAGTGGGAAAGCAATGGCTAAAATTAAATAATAATAATAACTACCAACAAAACTAGATTAAAAAAGCGTCCTCCCAACCCTGAAGATAGCTTAAAGACGCCAATCAGTTCAAGTAGGTACTCAACAATCCATAATTACCCACCCTGCCAATATCTAAACAATCCCTCACATTACCACCCTGGCCGGTAACTAAGCCTCAGACAAATCCACTTGGATCGAATACGTCCATCACTCTTCATAATGAAGGATCATGATTTAGATTGATAAGCAACCCTAGTTTTGTGTTATAGAGCTATTTTAAAATAGACATGACACTGACACTCCGCTGTTTGTTCAAACTAGTTAGGTAGGTTATTTTTTTTGGTTGTATTTTGCTCACGTATGCTCACATGTACGACATGCACGTAAATTACAGTTTTGGTCAATAATTTTGAAGGCTTTCAATAATAAATGCTCCTTGTAGGGCACTGCAAAAAAAATTTACTCGTTTGTGGTTAAGATCCTGTATCCTGTCTGAATGATATCTAGCAGAGAAAGGGCGGAAGCTTTCATCCATATTTAACACCTCTGCTGCGATCACCGTGGTGATACTGGCAATTTTTTCCCTTTGTGAGTTTCAATAGTTGAGTTAAGAGCGCTGATAAGTATACCTAGGCAATATTTGGCGTTGTAGTAAGTAGACTTTAATAATGAAAATAAATGGAAGGCTTCTATTTTCGGCCTTCTTTCACACTTTAGATCTTTTTGGTCTTCTTTCTCAAGCGTTACAAATTCGTATTAAATCCTAACGAGTAAGTAAAAACAAATAATTTTATGGGCTGTGGATCCCTACGTGTTGTTTACTTAATTAAGTCTCAATAACAATCATCAAACAAATGCACTTCGCGCCCGCTCTATATTTACATAACTCTATATTTGTACCTTCTCATTACTTAAAAGGCTTACAATTTTATCCCGACGTCGGATGGGTCCCCACTATCTGCTGAGTCTGCTATATCCCCTACTTTGAGCCAGTCATGATTGATGTGTTTAAATCTGAGGTATATTTTGCGATTGACTTTTTCTTTAAAAAAAGCTATGCAGTATTTTTTTTCCTTCTTTAATTGCAAAAAAATAATTTTCAGAAATTACACAAGTTATTTGATGTACCGGTCGCAAACCATATTACTTAGATATCACCAAAAAGAATGTCCTAATACCAAATAGATACCCCGTATATTTTTTTGCAGATTTCTCTCAGTCTTCCTGTCATTTCTTTTCTACTGTGTTAATAATAAAGTTCTGTTGTCGTAAGTACTTCAAAAAAATGATCCGACATCGTTAGGTGGCACGTGTCTCTAAAGAATTACATATTCGTTATCGGTAAGACTTCCACACGGCTTAGCAGAATGAGGGCTTGTGCTTACGTGGTTTTGCGAGGCGTACCTACGTTAGTATCAACTTTTTAGGCGTGACAGTTTTGTTTAGTTTTTTGGGGATACATTTTATTCAATCCGTACCGTTTACGGATTTAAACCATACCTTACATACGTTTGGACCATACCTTAAATTACCCATACCTGAATGCTTATTCAGACAACTAGGTAGGTATTAGTTAGTTCCCTGAATAAGCATTTTATCGGTTGGGGATACCGTGATTTATAACTGATAAGTCCTCCAACAGTTATTGGTCGCAACTGATTTATTTATTGGATAAAATAAAATGATAGAAATAACATTGCTACATAAGCTCACGTAAATATTACTAAGCTATCATAACATAAGAGGTTAGGTACATGCATAGTCTGAATAACACATTGTACCTTGAACTTACATCTTGGTCTCTAGAAAAAGGAAAACAATGAAATATGTAATAAATAAACTGTGTAATTCAATTTAAAGTAGTATTAAAGTAAGAAAATAAATTGTATCCTTTGAAGGCATAGATCTTCGTTGATACATCGGCGGGAAAAACCTAGTGAACATTATAAAATTAAAATAGTTGTCAAAAGGACGCCATCAAAATTTCAATTTTCAAAATTATAGCATAGCTCCGAAAAGGAATGTCAATAATATCAGGCTTTAGCCAAATTAATATTTTGGTCCCAAGCCCGGTGATAAACGATTTAATACCATAATTTACAAACGATCCAAAGGTTGTTTGTTAAAAACTGTGTTCAAGTAAACGTTTTGAAACGATTCATTGGGGCGGAAACTGCTTATTTCGACCCAGACGTATAATAAGCAAGCTATAGGCAGTTTTTAAGGATTGTTGAAGTTTAAAATCGATATGATATCGCATTCACTGCCCAGTCTCGGAGTCGTGGGCAATAATAGTGTTATTCATATCTTACCGCGACAAGTTAAACTTTTGTATAACCTGTGTACGTATAAAAAGGTATTGAAAATTACTTATAATATTGTCCCGCTTTGATCGGATTCTAACTGAGCAGATGAGAGATGACGTCATTCTCAATCCCGTTCTTTGGGTACGCATGTTATAGAAGTCTTAACAAGGACCAAGGGTCGCTTTGAAAAAATAATTGACGCAAAAAGTACTTAAAAAACTATCGTAGTTTGACAAATTAATTACGGATGTAATTGGGTTAACTACGAACCATAAAAAGGTGTTGGTTTACAAAATCTGCATAATATTCATGGAATTTTCTTTGCTTGTTTAAGCAAACATTTCAAGACAGATAAGAAAGCCCGCGATACGTTTATAAATTTCTTCCAAGAATAAGCTCCCAAGCTTTTTGTTACTCTGAATAAACTGCTCATTTTCTTACTCATTTCGATTCTTAGGACAAGATTCCATTAAGTCCAAGTATAAACACCATCATTATGAGATTGTGGGACCGGAGACGATGGATAAATTTATGTAAATTACGTCTAATTAGACTGTTGAATAAGTACGATACTTGAATTTCGGAGAGCTTATTCACCGAGGAGTAGGTTTAGGTTAGTAGGTTCCAGTTTAGAAGTTTAACATAAGAGTCAGAGTCAGAGTCAGAGTCAAATCGTTTATATCTTTAGACTTACAAAATAAGTACTTAGACAAGTCAAATTTTTACTATATAAACAGCTTGATAAATAGTTATTACTATCAAACAAGAAATAAGGTACAATTGACTTCAATTTTTTGTCCACTAGCGGAAGAAGTGTAAAAGAAACCACTAGCAAGTTTATCGCTTATCAACTAATACAATCTAAGGATAACTAAGTCTAACTGGTCTTACATACTATTGTCTGTGTAGAACTGGGCGACATCCGGCCAAGCAATAACATCATTGACGTAATCATCTACAGAGTAATAGGCTTTCTTGATAAGCTTTCGTTTTATGTACAGTTTAAATTTACGAATAGGGAGCTCAGTTGCTTCAGATGGAAGCTTATTATAGAATCTTACGCAATTGCCCACAAATGATTTCCCTACCTTTCGTAATCTATTTGATGGGATGTGTAATTTGTTCTTGTTTCTTGTATTTTTGTTGTGAACATCACATCTTTTCATAAAGTTATCTCTGTTTTTGTGTGTATACATTAGATTTTCCTAGATGTATTGTGATATTACTGTTAAAATATTTATTTCTTTAAATAATTCCCTCAACGAGTCACGTGGATTTAATTTATAATAAACCCCCTTATTCATAATGGTCTGCTCACATAAAACAGCTGCTAAGTAGTGTTATTTCTCAGTCTGACTTATGTCAATAGAAGAAGACAGAGCTAGATTTAGCAGTGTGCTAAGTTAGCAGACTTTTATGAATAAGGGGGTAACTGTTTAATTCCTTACCCGATATAGCTACCTACAATGGAAAACGAAACTAGAAAAGAGTACGTTTGAGTATGTTTGAGTGTTTTTTAACCGACTTCAAAAAAGGAGGAGGTTCTCAATTCGACTGTTTTTTTATGTTTGTTACCTCAGAACTTTTTACTGGGTGGTCCGATCTTCATGATTCTTTTATATAAAAGCTGATGCTTTCCGTGTGGTCCCATTTTAATTTGATTCAATTCTAACAAAGAAATGCATGAAAAATCTACGAAAAAGCTATAAAAATTGAAGTCGGTTTATAGTTTTTTAAAACAAAATTAATTAAAACTAAGACTACTACTAAAAAAATTAGTTCAATTTTTTGTTATTATAGTGCGTAAGCCCTCACATTCTAACAGCAAACCTTTTGGATTTTGTTCGACGCGGATATTTTTAGGATTTTATTTAATTTCTTAGAAATTAGAACTAGTATCTATAATTGAAACAGTTGAGCTAACTGATGACTGTTGTAAACAATCTTGAGGTAGCTGAACTGGCATATACGAATACCACACGAAAGCGTCGCGTAACAAAAACGCTGTCTGCATTGACCCGCTGTATGGCAATGCTGATGCGCTGCGCTGCGCCAAATTCTTACCAGCTCTGTGGTCACGCGTCGCTTTGTTTTTTTTTAATATGCTTCTCTATAACATGGAAAAGCATATTAAAAAAAACTTCCTCGGTACCCCACTGACATAGGGCCTGTTCCCCTCTCTCAGTTTGAATTTATTCATTTCGAAACGCAAATCTTTATTCATCACACTTCACACTAATATTATAAATGCGAAAGTTTGTATGGATGTATGGATGAATGTTTGGTACCTCTTCACGCCAAAACTACTGAACGGATCAGGCTGAAATTCAGGTAATCCTTATCCTGGAATCAAACATGGGCTACTTTTTAACCCGTAAATCAGTTCTCATGTGATACAAATCACCTTTAAACGTTTCCATAGAAAAAACGCGTGCTAAGCCGCGGGGCGCAGCTAGTTGCTTACAAACACGTTATCGACTTCGCCAAATGTATTAAATATTGAATAAGAATTTATAAATAGGCAACAATCGATTAAATAGTTTACAATAGGTAGCAATTTAAGCCCTGCCCTGCCTTTTCCACTGCGTTGACCTAGTATTTGCGTTGAGTAAATTGACCACTTCCGACGAATCATACACAATACAAATAGACAAGACTTTGGTATTTCTCCATTGTTTATTGATCTCTGATAATTTTTTGCGAATGGTGATATCAAATACTAATATTATAAGGAGAAAATATTAGATTTATGTATATGTAATAGGCTCCAAAACCACGGGACTGATTTAAAAAATACTTTAACCATTAAAAAGCTTACTTTTCAGAGAGTGACATAGACTATATTTTATCCCGGAATTCCCACGAGAACGGAAAATATGCGGATAAAACCGCGAGGCGCTGCTAGTTTTTTCATAAAGATACTAATAGGATAAGAATTCCGGGATAAAATATAGCCTATATCATAACCTGAAAAGTAAGTTCTAGGTTGTAATACATAATTACCTAATAAGAAAGTAATAGTATATTAATTGCATCATGCACATTTTAATTTGAACTTTACTATAAACCATATAGTAACCAAACAGATCTCGTAGAAAATTATACTAACATCGCACTAAAAATTCCACAGGGATCAAAATTCTCCATTTTTTTTTATTCAAATTAATTTAGAACGATGATGTTCATTATACGTAACTGTATCACAATTTTTACTTTTGATGCACATTGCCAAACAGAAAACTCCTTGCCATGACAATATTCATAACAGCAAACATATGTAGATTCAAAACCAGTTTAGTTGGACCATGCTCAAAATCCTTAAGCTAACTTGGCCCATTCGCACCGACAGTTTCAGAGCTACTAATTAGTGCCGTCGCATGCACCCACTTAGTAGTTTTCAATGGGAAACTTTTAGTTAGGCTGGGATCATCTGCTATCTGGTCTGCTAAAATGTCGAGGGCATTTGTATGAGCTCTCTGGGGTGAAGCTTCAGGTTCGAGGTGGATTTAGAGCTATTTCAGGAGAGTTACCAGCCGAGTTACCTCTTCTCCTTACCTTGATATTTTGGTGCTGTTTTAAGCATTTGTTCCGGCTATGCACTAGTTCCGCTATGACGACTCAATTACGCATAATATTAGTCGTATTCACTAAATAATATAATTGAAGTAAATTATAGTCAATTGCACATTATTTCTTATTTGATAGTATTTCTATTTATCAAGCTGTTTATGTATTTATATAGTAAAAATTGACTTGTCCAGGTGCTTATTTTGCAAGAATAAAGAAATAAACGATTTGACTCTGACTCTGACTCGTAATCTTGCCATGATTGTGGGTAGTTAATTAATCTTACTACATTTTTTTATTATGTTTTAGTAAATACCTAATACAAACTTTGTTTTGAAGACGACCCACATTTAGTTTTGTGTTTTGTTCTCCTTGCTGAGACTGGGTATTAAATGCGATATCGCGACTGTAGTTCTGTTATCTGTGGTCCGAGAGGCTGAACAGTGAATGCACCAAGAAAACTATACGGGATTGTTCAATGTCATCACATAAATTCTCTGAATAATATTTCAGACTTCTGCCATGCGGAAACCAAGATCATTAGCTCAATGAGCGAGATGACCTGTCCTACATTCGTTTCAATAGTGGCGTGTGACTGGCTATGCTATCATTATGCATCCGTCTGATTCACCAATTAAAATCTACTTTAGAGCTTTTATATACACTGTGTGATTCATTAATGCGTAATTAATTGTAGTTGATTTGTAATAAAATACGACTTGTTACACGAAATCATCAAATGTTGATATTGCATGGGAGCAGTAATGCTAGTGTTAATCTACTGTAAATTCTACATTATTACCTATTTTTTGGTAAGACTAAATTTGTAATCTCGTTTTGTAAGACAAGGGTTACAACCATTGATTTATTAAAAAGGGAAGATGAGGTACTGGTTTCTCGAAAGTGGCAACCGCAAACTGTGTAAAATTGTGTGCTCCCCTCAGTCACCGTCTGACCGGCGGCACAGGCGGTCGTGATTCGCGTGAAATATTGTTGTCTCGGTCTCACTTCGGTCTTAGATACGTCCTTCCGTCTTTGATCTTCTTTGTATTGCACAAGACTGGAAATATAACTGTGAGCGTATGTGTTTGCGTTTAGTTGTAACACATGCCAATTTTTGAGTAAGCGCTGGGAGAACGTAACCTATCTTCCCTTTTTAATTAATTAATGGTTACAACACAATTTTCAGTCCATAACCATTTCCTTGTTCCAAGCAATAATGTGCGAAACAATGTCGCAAACCGACATTTTGTTTATGTCTTAGAAATTTTCCACACAATGCAACACCAAAGCCGTCGGAACCCTTCCGCTTACTTCAAACCACACACGCTAATAAGTCGCGAGCATCCTGGACCATGAAGCGCTTTACAGAAATTACGCTCCTTAAAGCATTTTCGAAACTCCCAAGCTATTATAAGCTTTAGGACCTGGAAGATAAGGATCGCTTTTAGAGGAAAATCGGCCTGAAAGCGCTGTGTCCCTGCACACATGGTATGTCAGCTGGAGGCGTGATTGACTGCACATTTCTCGGTAATTGGAAACACCAAGTTATTACCGAAGTGACTCGTTTGAAGTATGAAGAAGTGGAGATGGATGTACTGCGGTCAGGTTTGAAGCTTATTAGAGAGTTCTGAGGTAATCTGTCTACGGTAATAAACTTGAGTCGTTTTAGTTCAAGACTTTAGTGCTAAGGGGATTTGTGGTGTGAATCTGTGCGTTGATGATACCTGTTATGAACAGTGAGTTTTGTGCGTTATATTTATTGTGGCTCTGGTTTTAATGTTAAGTTTGAAGGATGTTTTGTGGTAAATAACCATTAATTTTTAGACGAATTGAATACTTCGTCAATACTTATGAACCTAAAGACAATGAACAACTTACCATTGTCCTTTGAGTAAGTTTTATCATACGTTTTTACAAAATTGAAAAGCTTTCTGTTTCTGTAATAATTTTTAAGATGCCTTTTAATTTTCAAGAAATCCAATATCGACAGAACCGTGGGCAAATATTCCATTCCAATCAAAAACAGTTCGCGTCTGTGCGAAATGTTCTAAGTGTGCTTCGGCTCACTCTCATCTCTTGTCTAGACTTCAAAGCCAATCGTCTGGCTGTCCGCAAAGCTCTCGAAGATTCTTCAATAGTTATCAAAGAGGTTCTTATTGTAAAGTCTCTAGATTTTTGTTTTGATTATCTTAGACTCATTTTTAAGTGTTGGTTTTGTGTGAGTGACTCTAAAGGTAAACTAAAGGTTTTATTGTATATGTATAAACATAAAAGGCAGAAAATTCTCTCTCAAGTGTAATATTTCTGCAATAGAATTTTAACGACGTCAAAGTTTTGTTAAAGTTGATATAAATCATATCATACCCTTTTGAATCGTGAGAATCAGCCAATAAATTGGCATAAGCGTCCTATAGAGTGATGTCACATAATATAATAAATTCCAAGATCCATCTCATTACCGTAGGACCGTCTATAAAAGGGCTTATTTGCAATTTTTACGACAACCTTTTGTTGGATGGTTGTAACGAGATATGGGACCCTTTTGTGATAAAAGCCAATACTTCAATTTTATAGTTCATAGTTCATACACGATCGAGCGAAGGTTTAAGTTATTGAATGATTTACAGTGGTCATAATGTATGGATAATCGGTGCTTAGCACTTAAAGGCTGCTCCTAAGCGAAGTCTGAGGCTTTGCGGTAAGAAGCTGTCTGGCTTTCTTTGCTATGATAACGTTCAACATGCGGTTTTTAGTTTGTTTGCATTTTCAAAACCTTATGAATTTGTTTGCAGGTGTATTATTATGTGCTTACCAACACATTTAGCGATTCATTTTTATATTATAGATAAATATTAAGTACCACCAGCTTTATCCCATAAATCATAAAGTCTCTGTGTTCTTGGTTTAATAGTTGTAACAACTTGATCTACAAACGTTTTACTTGCATATCGTGCAAAGGTTTATTTCGTTGTTATTTTGGGTTATCTTTGAACCTCTATCAACTGAGCGCTTCTTTGTTGCATTAAATTTATAGTATTACTAGCTGTGCCCCGCGGCTTCACACGCGTTGTTCCTATGGAAACGTTTATATGTGTTTTCCCGGCAATTATTAGAATTTCTCGCCGTTACAACCCTTGAACTTCAACGAACATAAAAAAAAGAATTGGCCAAATTGGTCCAGGCGTTTTTGAGTTATGTGCTTACCAACACATTTAGCGATTCATTTTTATATGATAGATAAATATTAAGTACCACCAGCTTTATCCCATAAATCATAAAGTCTCAGTGTTCTTGGTTTAATAGTTGTAACAACTTGTTCGTCACACGTATTACTTGCATATCCGTTTACATATTTTTAGTTAACTCTATAAACTGAGCTTATCTTTGTTTCATTAAATGTATAGTTAAGTAACTCATTTTACAGTATCACCAGCTTTAGCCGATAAATCATGAAGTCTAAGTAACCTAAATTATTTCAAACCCATATCATACCACAAGACATCCTTTTCATTTCTAATCATATTTATGTCCAAGAACAGCTTTTCATCGGGTTTGTAGAAAGACATTCATAACTTTTATACGGGCCTTGCAATAATAAAAACCAATCTATTTATTGCAAGTTGACATAAGAGCCAAGTGTTAATTTAAGTCTTCCATATGATATTATGTGAGATTAAAGTTATGAACATACTTTGTGGTTAGTGACTGATCAAGACATTGTGTTCTGAGTACATTTCTATTGACTACCAATTAAAAGATGTCATTATTATAAATATTCACGGGTATTTATCGCGTTTATTTATCTATTTTTCCCGACGTTTCAACAGGTTTACACTCTGTCGTGGTCACGGGATGACTGGAGTACTGGAGCTACCGCCTTTGCGAAGCGGGGGCTGCATTTTTTGCAACTACCCTCACTTAATCTTCTAAAATAGGGATGTCCATCTGTACACTCGGACGACACACTACACTAACCGTGTCCGCGATGCACTGAGAAACCGGTCTACGAGTACACTTAGCTACTACTGGATTCCACGAGGCAGAGAGTCTGAAACCGTCAAAGATGTCATCCTAAAAGCCGAATTTCGTTCACGGCGGGTCTCAACAGAGACTAGCCGTGCATACTGCACTCAGTTATGTACTTCATGGATGCGTTGAGTTAAGTATTTCTACGTGTTCGTAGCCTAGACTGATATTTTTGAAAAATACTTCGAAGAACTTTTATAAGGACGTCTAAACCGTTTAAAATTTTACGGCTTCCGCTATGCTATGGGTATACAAATAAGTTCAATTTCATTTATTCGCAAAAGTTTATTTAATTAGTTCACAAAACAGAGTTAGATCCTTAAAAATATTAAGTCAAAAATTGCTAATATGGAAAAACATGCAAAACCAAATAAATTGTACAAAAATAACAGCAGTTTGAAATTTCGTGTCTGAAATTGACCTAACATAAAAACCCACCATTCACGAATAACAAAATTAGTCATAGCTACAAGCGATCCCATTTCCAGTACCCTCATTATAATGTTGTTAGTATCATGTTGTATGAAATATAATTTTGTATTAGCATTTAATTTTACGGACCGTCGATCGACGTCAATGTTCCCAAACTCTTAAAAATTGCTTTTGTTCGGATGCTCGTGATTATTCATACTCGGTCTATTTAAACTTTTAAGAGGTCATGCCTTGTAGATCGTAATCGATTTTAAGAAAATTACTAGGTTTGTTTCGTAATTGAGTCTTTACGGAAATGTCGAGGCTGACATTCTTGCAGATTCTTTTTGATTTCGTTTATTAGAATCTTAACATCTGATAGATCAATGTCCATTCTGTCACGTTTGTTGGATTGTTTTGTTAGATGTCTTATATTTTTATCTAACAATAACCTAATTAAATGATTATTTATCGGGTATTTATCGCGTACCTTTGTTTTTATTTCAGTCGCCCCGTGACCACGATCGCTGTAAGGCGGTAGAAACGTGGGGAAATAAAAACAAAGGTACGCGATAAATACCCGATAAATAATCATTTAATTATGTTAATAAATCGCGAAAGTTTAAAAAGTTTTAACTAATAACCTACTTCAAAGCCTTTTTACCACTTAAACTGTTAGTTTTAGTTTTAAAATCGGTTAAGAATTGTATCTATTCTACGAAAACTGTAACTGTAACTACTTCTACCTATTAAAACCACCATATTTGTTGAATCGTAACTGTAAGAGATATTCATTGAATTGTACATTTACATTCACCACTCGGACAGCAAACACTTGTTTTTGTATAAACGAAAATTGGTAATAATGATATCTCCAGGCTCAATTAAATTTCGCTTAGGAGAGATAACCCGTCCGTTCTTAGAAGTAGTCTACAGGCACCTACTTTGTTGATTAACTTTATTCCGTGGCAGTTTAAAGATTGTTAAACGCTTATTATGGATAATCGCGAGGGTGTAAGCAAGCATGACCGACCCATTATAAAAAGATACTTAATTTCTATAATAAAGAATTTAGATTCATAAAACGGTTGATGACATAATAGGATAAGTAATTTCGGGTTGGTGCAATCCATCGCATGTGAAGATCGGCACTCATGAATAAATAATACGGAATCACAATTTGGGCTGCCATTAAGCAATTATTATCATTATGTTTTTGAAAATGCTTTTAATTTTTTATTAGATCGAATTATCGTGAGGCAGCCAAGGTGTCCGAACGATGCCAATATAAATGGATAGCGTTTAAATATCAATCAAGTATGGGAAGTTTTTCTTGTTTCTCATCTTTGGCATCTGCGTCTAATTCGTTTGTTGTTCGTTTACATTTAATCTGTTTGTTTCGTGTTGACTGACATCTATTTGAAGGTAATATCAATAAAAAAAGGATAACATGCTACAAACTGCTGTTTTTTTCCTCTCTCACTAAACCGTTTTCTTCCAACATCATTATTCGCACCGCTAAGGAATGAAACTCGTTTCCTGCCTCTATTTTTCCGGTCAATTACAACCTGGGTCTCTTCAACACAAGAGTGAATAGGTATATATCTTATCTACTCTTTATATATTATATAAACTTTGGTGATACACCATCGGTCACGTCTTCGCTTTCCATCCGGTGAGATTGCGGTCAAATGAAGGTCCATAAAAAAAACAACGACAAACATTGTCAATTTTCAAAAGTACCGCTTTCGTTTTGGCTATTCTTACGTTTTTACAATATAATGGAAAAAAACTTTAATATAAAGGAAACCACAAATAAATGCCAATTACCAGACATATAATAAAAATATAGGTTCGTATTCCTCAACTGAAGTACAATGAAAGAAACTCTCTCCCGCCACAGGCCACCGCACCGGTCAGACAGACTGCCCTGTTCACAAGCATTCTATAGCACTCAGCAAATAAGGCGGCTGCACTAATTAGTACATTCGGTTTCACCCGCCCAACACACGCCAGACAAAAGGGCGAAGTTCGGGATTGCGACACTATAGGATATGGAAGATAGCTTGTAAAATTATCTTTTTTAAGTACACAAAACAAACCTTTCGAATCTTAATGAAATAGAAGCAACTTTCAAAAAAAATATATGTACTTATAGATAGTCAGCAACAAAACCAATGGATTACAATTACTGTCTGCATACCAAAACCTAGCACGGGCATTGGATCGCAGTATGATTGAAGCCTATGATTTTATATTATTATTATTCTATTTGCTGCTGAAGCTGTGTTTCTCATCTAATAGAGATGCTTATATAGGATTTACTGCGTTGTCAAAAGCATGGAAATAATAAGAAATATGGAGTCCTGTCGAAGTTAAAAAAAATGGTCTAATGGTGTCTATTCAGATGTCGCTAAAACTAGACTAAACTAATTACAGGACTAAAAATGTTGCCGTCCTTATTATTTTCATCCTTTTGACAGAGACGGCGACATTTTTAGTTCTGCCAAATTAGTTGAGTTTAGTTTTGGCGAAATCTGAATAGACACCAAATAATAGATTTTTTAGAAAGTAAAGAATAATAAGAAACTCTTTAATAACTAAAAACTTCAGAATTTTGGAATTAATCAGTTCGTTCACAATGCTGTTTTCATTAAGCTGTACCATAACAAGCGATGCTTTGTGTTCAGAAGTTGTGGCTTCAACGGAAAACTGTGGCTTTTTAAAGTTGATAATTATTGGTGTTCGCTGCAAGTTTCTTTAATTGGTGCTGTTTGTAATGGCGTTGCGGTATCTGATTGCAGTTTTTGCAAAACTTTGCTAGAATTCTTTTCTTTATTGCGTTTGTTTTCTTTTATGGTACTCTGCATAGTTATTGTTGTGTATCTTGAATCTATCCACTGTATCTTTATGTGGTAGTAAAACTGGACTTAAAATTATTCGCCTCTACATCTTAAATTTTGAATATTTTGCAAATTCATTTTGGTTCCTCTATCTATTTAGGTACCTAGTGTAAGCTACCAGTGACGTTTTATATATAAATTCACTTCCAAAATGTTTGAGCTTCCGTGCATCGCCTCACCTATTTTCACGAATAATAATTATAACAACAAAAACCACATAATTTCACAGCTGTTACACCCGCTAGTTTCCTATGGGAGCTGCACCGAAACAGACAGTGTCGGGTGTCAGTTAATTAGTGCAAGCGTTGACGCGTACTGACGGGCATAAGGTGGGGCTTTTGACAAACGAGGAACTTATATGGGACATTCCTTGGAAGAATTTAACAAGGGCAAATAGGCTGATGAGTTTACAGAAAAAATATCACGAGTGACAAATTTACGAAGTAGCCAAGGCCCTGAAAGAAGCGTTCTTGAACTGCGCGTTACCTACAGCGAACATTGGGTTAGTGGAAGGTACACTCAGCTCTCACTTTCCTGCCTTTAGTCTATCATAGTTTCATGGCATCAGATTCATAAATTGTTTGACTTGAAAGACAGCGAAGAGTAAGAATTTAAAGCAGGCTGTGCACCCTTAGTGAATTCATTTAAAACCAATTGAAAATTAATGTAAACTATTCACACGTGCATCTTAAATTAGCACTGTAATGATCATTAGCAGCATATCAAATAGGGTTAGCACAATGGGCTCGCGAATCACTCGAAATGTCGCTAAAGCGTGGATAATGCTAACCCCGAACACATGTTTTGTTCACATCGAGTAATAATACCACAACGCTGACCCTATTACAGAACAAGTTTGTTATTCTGTAAAGGAATAATAATAATATGTACGGTTTTTAAATAATGTTACTATCGTTATAATGCTACTATTGTACATACCTTAGTACCTAAGTACACGACATGTAACTTGGTGTTACCAATAAATATATTGTATTGTATTGTATTGTTGAAGGGGAATTTGTAAGTAATATCATGATTTTTGTAATTTACAAGTTAATTCTTTTCGTAAAGTTTTCAAAAATTTAGTTTGTAAAGAAAGGACTTTGGTAGCTACAAGTAGAGCTAAGAAAACCGGCCTTGTCGACGAAATACAAAATTTCAAACTCTCGGATTTAGTTGTAATCTGCTGAGTTGGTTATAGGATCGAACCAAACAAACAAAAAGAAGCAAATTGTAAAGCAATCTGCAAAAGGTAGTGTAATAAAGAGGGTCACTCATTGAATTAGGGTAAAGGGGTCAATAGTGGGCCAGGATAAAGATGGGCTGCAACAAAGTGTGCTCTATCCTTTGTTAACGTCCCTACTGTACTTAATTGTGCTTTTGTCCCTTTAGGGTTTCTGTGATTGGTCATCTGACATTGATTTGTCTTTGGTATAGAATAACAGCCGTCTGGATTGAATGACATAGGCTTATCCTTTGTTCATCTGTGTATTGTTTCGAATATTTTGTTTGTGTACCCACCATATAGCCACTTTTTCTTTTTTAGGAAGCAAGCTCTGAAAATCAGACTCCAAGTGAAATATATCTACTTAAAGGAACAAAGAAAAATATTATCAAATTACTATGTTGGACAATAAAATTAAATAAATTTGCGTTTTGTAATGTGCGCATTAAAATCATTTCATCAAATACCATTGTTAAGGCCATAACACGTGCAAAAGCAACGCCTTCCGGACCCTCTTTGCATACGATTTCGTATCGCGTTAATATCTCAATCAGAACGGCCAAGGGTGCTTCCCAAAATGACCACCTTTGAGTGTTATCAGAGCGTATCATTCAGCACTTTGCAGAACATTGTGGCTGGCGGACAATCGCATTAGTGCACGCCTCAAAAACACGCTTCCACCGCGAATCGCCATCCTAAATAAACAATAACAGGAGGGGGCGCTGATTTTAAACGATCTCCAGCGGCTCAGCTGACAGATTAGCCGAAGCTATTAACAAATTTTCAAAACGCTCACTACAACAATCTCTATCCTAGTAACATAAAGTGCAAAATTCCTTGGCGAAACTGTAGATGGAAGTTTGAATGCAGATGGGCTTGTCAGATAGGTGCTTTTAGAGTTTTTAGGAAAGGGGCCAGATTCAACCACGTGCCAATGTGCCCTGAGGGCTATGCTTTTATGGTCGTAATGGGTGCTGCGTAAGTTCCGCTTAGTTTTCATTTGCATAACATGAACATAACTTTGTGTGTATGCTAGAACATGAAGCTAGTGTTTGTCTTGTACAGTCAAAGACAAAAATCCAGGACCAACTTTTCAAAAAATTGTGTAGTCTTTCATGACTGTTATTTTGAGGTCAATAACCTATTCATTTTTTTTTCTAAATCAGTAGGTACTTGACATTCAAAAAAGGTTGTCTTCGACAATTGCAACATTCTGAAGAATCATAGAAACAATGTTTAGCCATTACAGAGCTAACTCCCTATTCCATCCTCTGTAGTGGTTTAATGTTGAATAAATAAACTTTATTTTATATATTTTTATCTCAAGCATAACAAACAATCATACATAAATATGAACAACAGTTAATATTGAAGTTAATAAATACTAAAAGAATGACCGGCCCCGTCATCTGCAAGTAAGAAAAAAACGTTTAGGCATATAGGTATCTACATAAATGTTTTTCTAAACACTCAATCGGAGACTTTGAAGCTTGCACACCACAAGTGCCACAAGGGACAACAAGGGACACAATCATCCCTATTCTCAAGTACAAAGGTATTCCAAAATCCATCAGTGAAAGGCGTTACCCCGTTAACTCGGTAAGATCCTCGTGGGAGAAGAAGCATATGCGCCCGTTATAATTAGCGTACAATGTTTGGCTTTGGCAAATCCCTTTGGGGCGTAAATTAAGAGATTCTTGCAGGATTAGTTTTGGTCGGATGTAGACCGGCTTTTTGAGTTCTGTCCGGTTATTTTGCATTGCATTATTTTCTCGCATAAACTTTATGATAGATTCTTTGTTTAAGATAGAGGTAAGAAACAGTGATGAAATCCGAATTCAAATAAGTATAGCTTAACGAAACGTAAGTTCTGCTTTTAAGCGTTTTGTTAGTTTGTTGGCTTTATATTCGTTCGTATTTATGTTTACATGCGTTTATGTTTGCGTTGCATAGTTCTCTATGTAACGTGCATATTTGAAACCGTCTTTTAATTTTTTTCTTGCACTACGCATTTCGTTGGACTTCTCTCAGATTCTCGGATAAATTTGCGTTAAAGCTTGGACTCATATCACCTATGTTTGTAGTTGCTCGCATTTGCTTGCCCTTGCTGCTAATCCCCGTCTTATTTATGAGAGCTCTTGATGTTTAGAGTTTGTAAGAAGAAAATTTATAGGATTTACTTAGTACTGACTGAGGTCGTTCTAGTCTAAGCTTAAGGTATTAAAATATTGCTTGATAGTGATTTGAAGCAGAAACGTCGGTTACTATTTCTAACAAGTGTCCAGAATATCATATTCAGTGAATAATCGATTTTCTTAAAATATGACAGAAAAATTGAAAAAGTTTCCATTCAGTCCTTCCTGTCTCTTTCTCGTTACGGGTTTGATTTACCATCACCCATCAATATTTAACTTGGTCCCATCGGACCCCAAACACAAGCGCGGAACAAAACAATCCACATGGCAATATCAACAGCATTATACGAATTTTCATTCACAAGCTATCTGACGATACACGTGTTGATTTTGCAAGCGGGGACTCTGCCAGAGACAATAATAGAAATATGCAAATATACGGACAGAGATGTTTAAACAAGATTACCTGTGTAAATGTTGAGTTATGTAATTTTGAGGTTCATAAATCTATTGGTAAAAGGGTTAGTAATGTGTGTGAAGTATTCAATTGAAATGAGAAAGGGGTTCATTTTAATGCAAAAAATTTGGTCATGGATTACGTTCCCATCGTGAGCATTATCATATCTATAGTATATTGCTGTAATATGCACCAATAGAGAGTTGCTCTTTGAAAAAATTGTTTGATATCATCTTCATTTCAGATTATCAGTCTTCAATAACCGTGAGAAAGGAAATTCATTTTTATGAACACATAAGACATTACAAAGACAAAATTACAATGATAGTGGACATAAAATTGAAGTGAATTAGAGTCAATTGCACCTTATTTCTTGTTTGATAGTAATAACTATTTATCAAGCTGTTTATATAGTAAAAATTTGATTTGTCTAAGTACCTACTTATTTTGTAAGTCTAAAGAAATAAACGATTCGACTCTGACTCTGACTCTATAAATAACAAATACAAGTTGCCAAAAAGGTCCCAAGCATTATCCACGACAAGCCTAAAATAGATAGCATAGTCAGTGATCCGTTAAAACTTTAATCGTAAGATAAATATCTTCAGGAATAAGTACAAATCAAGAGCCGTTTTTAGGTTGTGCAAATTAAAATGAAATGACTAGATTAATTAGAACAAAACAATTTTCATCAAGGAAACAAACAAGCAATATGATAAAGGTACCGCACAATCCGTACAGCGGTATTTTTGAACTAGGTCCCACATACATAAAATGTACATGTACCTACTTTAGTCGAACATTATATTAATTTCAACCCTCGGTAATTAAAAGTTGCAAACATAACGCGGTCTCACGCGAAGTTAGGAACAGGTAACTTATTATTACAGCCATGTTCATATGTAACCCACATTTTATTTATTGCGTTTTACCGCTGAATAATGCAACGGAGCGAAGAAAAATGCTTATGCTTATGTTAGCTTCGAAAAAATGTAGCCCTAAATTAATGAAAGAAAATGGCGGTAGTATAGTTAAATTTCGCCAAATACGTAAAACCCGAACATGCCACCAACAGTTTTTTAATCGGAAATGAAACGAATGTGAAAATAGCATTTTATAAAGTTATCGCCACACTCTTAATATGTGTCAAATTAGAAACACCATTATAACGAACTACGCCTTGCGGTTTAACCCGCGTAGTTCCCTTCCCCGTGGAAATTCCGGGATAAAATATAGACTATGTCCTGAAAAATAAGGTTCTTAAGGCGCATACCCGAGCCAATCTGACAGCAATTCCTATTTTATCATATTTCTACGTTTATCATAGGAATTTTTAAAAATCCTACGTTCAGTTTGTGGTATCTATTATAAGCTATTTTTTAATAGGATTTTTAAAAATTCCTGCGTTCAACGTAATAATAAGATATAATAGTTGGGGGCGCCACTTTCGCTGGTGTATGGGCCTTGAAAGAATTTTTAAAATCAGTCCAGTAGTTTCGGAGTCTATTCAATAGAAACAAACAATCAAATCTTTCCCCTTTTATAATATTATTATAAATTACAATAATTAAATTTGTAATAAATATTGCTGAAATATCATAACTACGAATAACCCGGTTAGAAGCTTTCAGACTGCATCTTGATTTGACTAGATAGCAGTTACGACTAAATCCTGATATAATCACATCGCGGTAAGACTATATAGCGTATAGTATAAACTAAGTCGCCATAAAGGCCTGATAGCGTAACGACTAGGTATATTGTCGTTTGTTTTATAAAAAACAATTCTGTAGATATATTGTTTAAACTCATTATGAATGTAAACGGGTTAACTACGAACCTTGTTTGTGTTAGAAGAACACCAGCGTTTCATCCCTTAACAGGGACATCTTCAGGGCGAGTGCGGTTCTAGACGCGAGCGTTCCGCATCCCTTCGAGCTTACATTCATAATGAATTCGTCAAACTACGAAGTTTCTATAGTAAAAATATTGTTTAAATAATCTATTATTCAAAAAAACTGACGCAAAAGTCGAAAAGCGAAAAGCAATCCATCTTTAAATAGCACCGCTAGCACCGCTGTAGATCCAGCTGCCCCGTCTCAAGCGACAACAATTAAAATATCTGCCTAATGGATGAGCAGGAATCCGAAACACGTTAATGAACATATCGCCTCCTTGTACTTACTTGTCGACATTAATCATATCGACAGTTTCGATACGCTTGTTTGATTTGCAGGATGTAATATGGAAGTATTTTTCAAGTTTTAGTTTATGGCTGTTTTAAATTTACGTCTTCTCTGATTTTTTTACTTATCAGTGTTTAGATGAATGAATGATTTTAATTCAGGTACATACATATTGAATATGTGCTTAGTCTAAATGGGCGCAGGTCACTTGAAAGGCCTAGACTTAGATGGAAGGACAAGCTAGATTAAGAGTCGCTAAATAGAACTATTCATAGAAAAAAGCGAAAGGAATAGGGATTGAGTCCTTTGCCCTGCAATGGGACCTTTAAAGACTCAAAGTAATAACAATCCATACTAATATTATAGAGTAATAACTAGGTTGTATAAGTGCGCGAGCTGCAAGCAGCTCGCGTTTGTCCGTTGCATGCCCGCCGCCATCAAATTCGTAGTCCTTATGTCCATGTTTGTCGAAGAGTATACCCATTTCAAATTCTTGGATGGGGGAGGGTGTTCGGGGGGTCTGGGGTGCAAAATCGTAATCCCGACCTTATGTTTGTCGAAAACGATACCCATATCTAATTCTTGTATGGGAGAGGGGGTGCAGGGGGACTGGGGTCCTGGAAAGTAACAGCACAGCTCGCTTCGCTCGCCGTGCTGTGCCCCTTGGTCGCATTGCGGTTCGCTTCGCTCACCGCAAAACGACCACGCTCAGTCGGCCACACAGCAAGGCTCGCTTCGCTCGCCTTGCAGTGTGACGAGTGCCAGTTTGCGGTTCGCTTCGCTCACCGCAATCTGGCCCACCCCTGCCGTCATCAAAATCGTAATCCCCGACCTTATGTTTGTCGAAAACGATACCCATATCTAATTCTTGTATGGGAGAGGGGGTGCAGGGGGGACTGGGGTCCTGGAAGTAACAGCAAGGCTCGCTTCGCTCGCCTTGCAGTGTGACGTGTGCCAGTTTGCGGTTCGCTTCGCTCACCGCAATCTGGCCCACCCCTGCCGTCATCAAATTCGTAATCCCCACCCCAATGTTAGTCGAAAACGATACCCATTTCAAATTCTTGGATGGGGGAGGGGGTTCAGGAGGGGCTGGGGGCGTGAAGGGTGTCGGCACGGCATCGCTTGCCGTGCCGCCCCGTGGTCGCATTGCGGTTCGCTTCGCTCACCGCAATACGACGCCGCTCGTGCTGCCACAGAGCAAGGCTCGCTTCGCTCGCCTTGCTATGTGACGTGTGTCGTATTGCGGTTCGCTTCGCTCACCACAATCCGACCCACGCCCACCGTCATCAAATTCGTTATCCTCACCCCCATGTTAGTCAAAAAAGATACCCATATCAAATTCTTGGGTGGGGGAGGGGGTTCAGGGGGGGCCGGGGGTGGGAGGTCACAGCACGGCTCGCTTCGCTCGCCGTGCTGTTCCCCGTGGTCGCATTGCAGCTCGCTTCGCTCGCCGCAATGCTCCGCCCGAAAAAAAAGGTCAAAAATAGGCCAATTTTTGGGTATTTTACGTTTTTCTATAAAAAAGGGGGTCTAGGGGGCTAAATGGAGAAATATTTTTTTTGCAATTAAAATTATTTGCCTTACTCTACATGACTGTGAAAAAAAAATTCTGAAAAGTCAGTCCGTTTGGGAGATATCAACGGGGGCTAAAAAAAGGGGGGTGAGAGGGGGGGTAATTTTTTTTTTCTCTCATTTCAAGAAGCTACCCTCTATACGAGCCTGCAATTTAAATTACTCTATCTTGTCGCTTTCTGGTAGCACTTGAAAAAGGGGGGGTCTGGGGGGCAAGGGGGGGTAAAAAAAAATATGCAATCAAAATCACTTGTACCCCTCTATACAACCCCCATAAAAGTTTTTATCCAAGTTGGTCCATGGGCAAGAAGGGGGGGAGGGGGGGGCTCCCCGGGTGCAAATCTCAAAAAGTCGGAATTTTCCCCAGGTCCCATGGAGGTCTTCTCCACATTTCCGCAAAAAAAAACATACCTCCCCCTCCACCATCAAGGAGAACAATTGTGTCAGTCAGTCAGTCAGTGAGTCAGTGGTAATCGAGCTTTATATAATAGAAAGATTTGATTGTTTGTTTGTATTGAATAAGCTCCGAAACTACTGAAACGATTAAAAAAATATAACATTACTAAAAAGCTTACTTTTCAGGGAGAGACACAGGCTATATTTTATCCCGGAATTCCGACGGGAACGGGAACTACGCGGGTGAAACAGCGAGGCACGGCTAGTTCATCATATTTTGCAGTACACTGTATTATTTTATTGAATAAAAACGTATATTGATCTCCCAGAATCAAATCCTAAAATCATTCACATGCTTAATAGCAAACATGAAAGCAATAATTCAATTTTTATCAAATCAGACCTAGCCCCTAATAAAATTTCACAGCGTTTGTCTGCACCCCGGATTCAACTTACCCCATATATCATATTCAAATGATAATTCGATAGCAGAGTGATTTCTGACCCCTTAAAATAAATATAATCCGAATGAGCATGAAATTATTTCTATACGGCTCACACGGGACAGCTTATTCAGAGCTCATAATTTATTCAGTAGATAAGATTAAAGCTTAGAATCTAATAGAAAATTGAATTATGCGGTTTTTCTTATCGCTAATGTGGCTAGGCGCGTGTCTGGCAAACAACATACCATTTAAATTTGATTAAAGAATATTAGGAGTTAAATAAAATTGAGAATGATTTATGAAGTAGAACAGTCGTTCGGTGCTTGAATTTACTGCTTAATTAAATTGAATAAATTCAGTTTTGGATAATATTTGCAAACAAAAATATATTAGATAGAATAGAAACATAGGTATAAAATAATAATTGTAATAATATTTGTTTATTTCCTCTTCACAATAGGTTTTTCTTAAAATGTGGTTATCATAAGTACAACAAAATCTTACAGGAATAGGTCCTAGGTCCGTGAGGTAAAAGTAAAGTAAAAGTAAAAAATGTATTTATTGACATAGTATTTTGTGTTACAGACAGTATGAGTCCATAGGCTAGAGAACTGTGTTTCAGGAGCCAGTGGCTTCTCCAACTAATATTAAAGGTACCAAAGGTTCTTCGGGTTATCAAAAGACGCGTGACCCGAGAGCTGGGGCGTATTATATATTATTATATTTTTTAAACAAATGTTTTGTGAAACGGTTGTCATAATTGTTATAGTCATAGCTAATGGCATACACAAAAAATACCGTGTTAATAGAACACCAAAATGTGACAGTGGCGGCGATTGATACGCGATAATAGTGTCATAGTGAGGCGATTGTGTTAGTGAGGTGGTAAGGCGCGTATGCATTGTCATACAGCGAGGCAATGCAGCTAGCGTCTTCAGAAGTATTTCGGCTGGTATTGAATTAGCACAATAGGCTATATGCATGGTTTTTTTTTATCGATTATTTAGGTTAATACATAAACGAAAATATAACACCCAAAAAAATTTAATTATTGAGGTAAAAAACGAAAAGTAACACTACACTCAGTTTCGGGTGATAAAACGCTGCCATGTTAGACATTGCATTTTATGACGTAACGGATCATCGAGTCCCATATGTAAACTCTAGTCATAACTTCATGCCAATACAAAAATGTTCGAGTATGACGTCACGCTTCACATGCCAATAGCGTTACGTTTAGATATTTTGCTGTTGAGACTTAAAATATCTACTTTTCAATGATTAAATTGCACAATAAAAACATCATAAAATACAAATATAAATATACAGATATATTTCTATATCAATAGAGAATACGTCAAAAAAAAAAAAGACGCGTTGCACTCGGGGACTGCCGCGGTAAAGCTATTGCAATGCCATCTAGAGGCGAGTTGCTGAACTAAAGAGACAAACGTCAAGGTTTTTTCGTTACGGAATTTCTGGATTCGGTCCCCGCGCTCAAGGCCCGCGATAGAAGCTATGCAATAGCTTAAAATATTAGCGTTTTTGAAGTCACATGCATACGAGTATACCCTATTGTTTCAATTGTAAATACTGGTTCTAATTTATTTCTATTATTTGATTGTAATTTTCTTTTTCTGTAAGGAGTAGCTGTAGCTGTGTGGTGCTGGCTTAGAATTTTTACCACCCCATCTCTTCCCCTAGGTGTCGTAAGAGGCGACTAAGAGATATCCACTGAGGGCGGGCAGCAGCGCCCCTTGCAGAACGATTTTAACACAAACTGCGATCCCCAACCCGCATGCCCAGCGTGGGGATTATGGGCATTACCCCCATTACATAAACGCCAACAAGGCGCTTATCAAGGGGAGGGTTGCGTTCAGCAGCGGCTGTAGTAGCCTGTATTGGTCCACTGCTGGAGGCAGGCCTCCCCTGATAACCGCTTTGCTGGCGTTATCATAATACTAACGCTGGGCGTGCGGGTTGGGGATCGCAGTTCGGTGGTAGAATTGTTCTGCAGGGGGTGCTGCTGCCCGCCCCCTGGTGGATATAGCTTAGTCACCTCTTAAGACACCCACGGGAAGGGTCAGGGTGGTGCCAATTCTAGGCCAGCACCACATACCTCGGTACCCTCGTACGGTCCTAATGACACACCAGCTCCTACAGCCGTCTCTCGGCCACCACTCGGCCAGTGCTTTAGTCTACCTGTCGTCACTCCATCTGGCCAAGTGACCTGCCCAACTCCGTTTGAGCCCCAATATTATTAGACTGACTGCGCCCCGCGGCTTCGCACGCGTTGATCCTATGGAAACGTTTAAAATTGATTTCTATCCCACGGGAACTGATTTACGGGATAAAAAGTAGCCCATGTTTGATTCCAGGATTAGGATTACCCGAATTCAAAATTTCAGCCTGTTCCGTTCAGTAGTTTTGACGTGAAGAGGTAACAAACATCTATTCATCCATCCATACAAACTTTCGCATTTATAATATTAGTGTGATAGATTTTATTCCCTTTACAAAATATAATGTTGAAGTACGTTGGTATTTACACTATCACAAGTAAAATAGATTAAATGAAAATAGTTCAGAAACCCACTTCGCAGAACTGAAATTGGAAACTCACTAAACCGAACTAAACATCTCAACAGCAAACATACAAGATGTATTCAGATATACAAACGAATTTCGTATTTGTGGACGAAAGGCAAACAGTGAACTGGGACAAAGCATTATGAAGCTTCTGTGTCCAATATTCAGTTACTTTACAAACACGTAACCCATCGAGTCGGGTCTTAGGTTACGGCTAAGTGATTCGGCCACCGCAGTGAAGCAGTGAAATGTTATTGTAACTGATCAACTCTTAAGGCTGTCCGGTGTTACGGGGTATGTCCCATGTTAATGTGTATAAGCTGTCTGCGTATGGTACATTCAAGCACACATACATACAAACTGTGTGGTGCTGGCTTAGATTTGCACCAGCCCGACTCTTCCCGTGGGTGTCGTAAGAGGCGACTAAGGGATATCCACCAGAGGTTTGGCAGCTGCACCCCCTGCATAACAATTCTACCACCGAATTGCGATCCCCCACCCCCTACTCTACTCTATCTCCCGAAGACCTTGATGACCAGGAAAACATAGAGAGGGAACGCATAGCATTGGCGGTCAGATGCTGGCACGCAGATTTGCTCGTTGCAGTAGGCAAGTTAAAATAACTCTCTTCAAAGCCTACCAATCTTTCTAAACGAGCAGCCTGTTTAGCCTGGTTTAGCTATACTCAGAAATCGCATAATGCTCTGCGCGTCCAATATAATAATGGTTTTAGAATGCTGATGGGACTGCCACTCTTCTAGTGATTGCAATCCGGCCTCATTTTCAGTCCGGCCGGATACGACCGGATTCCCATCAATCCGGCCGGATCCGGTCGGATCCGGATTGATGGGAATCCGATTGATTAAATCAAGATGATTTTCGCTTTTTAGTACAAAATAAGTGAGTTAATCAAGTGTCACTGCACTTATATGTAGGTAGTTTATAAAAATAAATCACAAATATAATATAAAATTTAGTAGTGTAGGTAACTAGTAATAATTTTACGACGTAACGAGTAGCTCAGTCTTTCTAGATTTCACTTTCACAGATACATCAATTTATAAGTAACAATATTAATTATCAAGTAACTATAATATCTAATAGATACAATTAACCTTACGTAATTAACTGAAATGAGATCAAAATCATTATTAAAGTATATGATTATGACAGATACCATCATGATTTGATGAATCTGTCGAACGAATGAATGGCAAAAATTATCACAATAATGAGTTTAGAACTCTTTAGTTTAACGGCGACGAACGACTCGCACGCATGAACACTACGCACATCGCATTTAAAGTACCTACTCATGCAACAGCTATATTATTTTCCCACAAACTGCTATCACCGGATCCGGTCTTCGGATCCGGTATATTGGTACCGGATCCGGTAACCATTAAATGATGCCGGATCCGCCGGATTACCGGATCCGTTTTTCCGGATTGCAATCCCTACACTCTTCTGCAGCGCAACCACTATGTTTGCGGAGGCATGAGTAGATGGTTTTCACGCCATCATCCGTAAGAAAACTGCCTCATTGCTCAGCAGAGTGCGGGGCAGTTCCAACAGCATCCTGCAGGTCATTCCAGATCGCTATGACCTGCCAGTAATGAAGGCATTTATTCGGGTCCTGGTCAACTAGCAAGTCTATCTTGAGACAGCTTGATCGGAACACGAATAAAGGTCCTCAAACTTTATTTCTTTTTAAAATTTTCATGTACTGAGCGTTCCTTGTATAATTTAATAATAGAATTTAAAACAACTTACTAACAAAAAATGGACCTAAATTGTTGTCTGATTTAATAAATGAATTATTATTATTATTGCGGGATCAGAAAGAAGCCTTTGCCCAGCAGTGAGACAAAATAATCCTTTAAAAATTAATAAAAGGATATTATGTTCATAATGAATATAAGCGGGTTAACTACGAACCTTGTTTGTGTTGGAAGAACACCAACGTTGTTATACTATGTGATACTATCTACGTATGTGACACTAACTGTGCCCCGCGGCTTCGCACGCATTGTTTCTATGAAAAAGTTTAAGAAGATAAAAAGAACCCTGTGTGAACCAAGTTTGGTTCCAGGATTAGAATCTGTATGCTAAATTTCAGCCAGATCTGTTAAGTAGTTTTGGCGTGAAGGGCAAACAAACATTTATGCATGCATCCATCCATCCATCCATCCATCCATCCATCCATCCATCCATCCATCCATCCATCCATCCATCCATAAATCCATCCAACCATCCATCCATCCATACATCAATCTATCCATCTATCCATCTATCTATCTATCCATCTATCCATCTATCCATCTATCCATCTATCCATCTATCCATCTATCCATCTATCCATCTATCCATCTATCCATCTATCCATCTATCCATCTATCCATCTATCCATCTATCCATCTATCCATCTATCCATCTATCCATCTATCCATCTATCCATCTATCCATCTATCCATCTATCCATCTATCCATCTATCCATCTATCCATCTATCCATCTATCCATCTATCCATCTATCCATCTATCCATCCATACATACAAACTTTCGCATATATAATTAATTAAAAATTAATTAAAGTGGATTATGTTCATTGTGAAGTGAACTAGCTGAATAAATATTTCATAAATTATAACAAAATATTCCATTACATTGTTGTTTTTGGTAAACTATCCATCTTACACAACAAATGGCACAAAAGCCTTAAGGCCCATACACCACCGAAAGTGGCGCCGCCAACTATTATATTTTATTATTACAAAATAAAGGAGACTTCAGCCCCAAGCACACTTCAAACCCCAGTTGGACTCACTAACGACATCGGTGTAATGTGTGAAACATTTAATAACTTTTTCTCTAGTGTAGGATTAATCTTAGCTAGTCAAATAACAAAACCAACTTATGATTTTAAACCCAAAGTCAATGACCGAAAAGACACAACTGGAACGTCTTTGAATGCTACCATTCTAAGCAAACTATCTCCTACATGTACCGAAGAAATAGCAAATATAATTGAAAACTTAAATAATAACACAAGTTGTGGTGTAGACGGAATTAATACAAAAACAATCAAATCAGTCAAAAACCTTATACTTAATGAACTTACTCTATGTGTCAATGTATGTCTTGAGGAAGGGACATTTCCCGATAGCCTCAAAATTGCAAAGGTGACCCCTATTTTTAAAGCTGGCAAAAAAACTGAACCAGAAAACTATCGGCCAATTTCGGTCTTACCGGTTCTGTCCAAAGTCTTTGAAAGGGTTATTTATAACCGTCTTGAATTATTCCTGAGCTCGATAAAGTTTCTGTACGAAAAACAGTATGGTTTCAGACCGAAGTCAAACACGCTGTCTGCTACCATAGACTTAGTTACCAAAATTAAACAAAATATAGACCAAAAACATATAGTACTAGGAGTATTTATAGAGTTGAAGAAGGCCTTTGATACCGTCAGCCACACCTTGCTACTACAAAAACTAAATGAAATTGGTATCACTGGGACTGCACACAATATATTCAAATCGTATCTTTCAAATCGCCAACAATTAGTTAGAATAGGTCAAATTCAGAGTCAAACAACAAATATTACATACGGTGTGCCCCAAGGTTCAATTTTAGGACCCTTGTTATTTCTTGTATACATTAATAGCATGCATGAAATAGGGTTAAAGGGTGATGCTACTTTGTACGCTGATGATACGAGTCTGTTTTATTTTGGAAAGACAATGGACACGGTCGCAGCAGATGCACAACACGATTTAGACCTACTGCATAAATGGTTTCAAAGTAACTTACTCACTATAAATATATCAAAAACTAATTTTATAATATTTACATCTAAAAACAAAAAAGTTTCGCAGTTTTCGCCGTTAACAATCAATAACATAACAATAAATAGAGTTCATCAGGAAAAGTACTTAGGACTAATTATGGACAATAATATGACATGGAAACCGCACTTACAGAAACTAAAATCGAAACTGTCATCGCTCAATGGATCTCTGAAAAATTACGTACGATGTTTACCGCGCGCTGTCCGATACACTGTTTACAACTCATTGATAAAACCGCATATTGACTACTTAATAGAAGTATGGGGTACAGCTGCCAAATCTCATATAGACACACTACAAATAGCTCAAAATAAATTAATTAAGAGGCTTTTTAATTATGATTATCTAACTTCAACCAACAAAATTTATAGCGAAACCAAAATTATGAATATTACTCAAACCTATTTATACTATAATTGCGTATTGATTCGTAAAATACTTTCCAAAGATATACATACACAAATAACTTTTACTAAAAAACAACAATTTCAAAAGATGAGACTTCGTAGTGCCAATGACATAAAACTACACTCTCCTCGAACAAACTACGGCAAAAAAAACATTATGTACGAAGGTGCACAGCTGTATAATAAACTACCGAAAGACATTAAAGAAGCCAAATCAATGTCAACTTTTAAAAAGATACTTAAACATTACATTAAGTTGACTTAATGTAATGTTTAAGTATCTGTAACTAGGTCGCGTAACATTTTTATTTTATTTTGGTTGCATGCCACTTCCAGTTGTGCTCGATCCGCGTCATAGTCAAGCGGCTATTGTTTTAGACGATAAAGACATTCCATTACGGCATGTTCTTCAAACTACCCACTAATATTGTATAAAATTATCTTTTTGTTCTTTAGTATACGTTAGCCCTACTATGTTAAAAACTATGTTTTCTCATGTAAGTGAATTTATTCTTAGTGAGAAATAAATATTCTTAAACCTGATTATTACGTTGAACGCAGGAATTTTCAAAAATCCTACGTTCAGTTTGTGGTATCTATTATAAGCTATTTATTAAGCCTCTGTAATAGTTTCATTTTGTAAAGCTTAGGAACGCTTAGGAAGGCGCATACCCGAGCCAATCTGACAGCGATACCTATTTTATCACATTTTTACGTTTATCATAGGAATTTTCAAAAATCCTACGTTCAGTTTGTGGTATCTATTATAAGCAATTTTTTAATACCATTTTTATAATTTTATCTCATATAGTTTAGGAGGAGATACAAAAATAGAGTTTGGTGGCCAAAAAGCGCAACTTCGTATCTCTTCCTAAGCTTTACAAAATGTAACTATTACAGAGGCATTAATAAATAACTTATAATAGATACCACAAACTGAACGTAGGATTTTTAAAACCTGCTGCGTTTAACGTAATAATAAGATAAAATAGTTGGGGGCGCCACTTTCGCTGGTGTATGGGCCTTAAGCAGAGATACGAAGTTGCGCGTTCTGGCCACTAAACTCTATTTTCGCATCTCTTTCTAAACTATATAAGATACTAAAATAAGTGGCGCTGTGTATTGGTTCGTTTATTTTTTTTTTTTAATCAGAAATAGACCTTCGTTTGACCGCAATCTCACATGATGGAAAGCGAAGATGCGGCCGACGATGTATCACGAAGGTCTAGAAGATGGCTACTCCGGACCACATTACGAAACACAACAGAGTTGCTTCACGGACTGGCCCAGTCCGCAGGGTGGTGACAAGCCTACCACCAGAGGGTACCGCTCTTAGCACCACCCAGAGGACACGTGTAGGGTATCAGAGGGTCAACACCTACGGAAGTGAGCGATACTGTCCCCCAAAATATATAGTGTATGCGCCATAATGGTGCATCCGCTATTTTAAGGTACTCGTACAAGGCAGACAACAAATTAGATAAACAAGTCTTAGGCTCGTATTATGAGAGCTTGCTCAGTCATACATCTATGCTTGAATGACGTTTATTCCATATAACAGCGTTTCTCAGGCAGAAATCGACGACTGAGTAAGCTTTCATAATACGGTCTTTAGTAATTGTAGAAACTGTAAAACATTTAAATCCATCATGGTTATTAATACTAAAGTTATTTACAACGGGATTTAAGTTTTGAGCTTTCCAATATTTCAGCAGTTTCATGCGCCATAATCACGGAATAGCTGATAGAATTGTGCCGAAATATTAGAAAGACAAATCATTGTAAATATCCCGTTGTAAGTAACCTTATTGTAGAAAAAGTCATTAAAGAAGCTATCAAGACTACGTATCAAAGAATAAGGTAGTAAATAATCCATAATAATGAAAATACATTCCAATATTAATTAAAGCTTTAGTTTATTGCAAAACTGAACTGACTAAAGCTATTATTTTTGAACGATCAATAATGTAATGGTCAGTCAGACAATTTTAAAAGAAAGATAGGTAATAAATTTTTATTGGCTTTTAAATCCTGCTTTCTGATATCCCAAAGATTTAAATCGTTAGTTAGATAGAAGTGAGGTATTATGAGGTCCATAGAGAAACCGCGCCGTGTTTGTTGCCAAGTGAAGTTAGTGAGCTCACTCATAGAGATGAGTATTTTTGTGGTGTGCTTGTTCACAAAAGTTTGTGCAACGTAAAGGAGCTCAAACTATAGTTGATATATCAAATACCTTTATACACCGCTCGTGATTCTGTCGCAGTACCATTTTTATATTGTATTTCCACTACATATCACTCGATAAATATGGCAAGAACTGTAAATATGCGTTGCGTAGCCCGCAAGCGTAGTGAGCAGACGTGTTTATAATTTCTCCCGTAAAAAATTAATTGCATTTATACTATTTTGAACCTTGCTGTGTTGAAAAAACAGTACAACTTTAAATAATCAGTAACCGTGACCCGAATGTAAAAATAGACAAGAAAGGACTGCATTTCGGCGATCTTCGGCAACTATCGGCTATCCGGTGCCTACGCAAACCTTGCAGAAAGAAAAAACATTGTCACAGTGTAAGAAAATATATCCATATCCAGTAAGACCAAGTGAACCAGTTACGTACGTAATACAATACAAATTAACTCTTAAACATGAAACCCGTACACTCTCCCACTAACTCCAGTATCAAATTTACTCCAGCCACTGGCAGCAGCAGCTCCCAGCTCGACGGGTCAGATTTTGAAACAGACAACACAGATAAAGTGCCGAGAGGAGTTCATTTACGTAAAAGAAAAACCCCTGAAAATGATTTTGCTCGTCAATTCAGTGAGTTTAAGAAAGAAATGCTCGGAATTCTAAAAGAAAGTACCAGATATCATAATGAAGATATTAACAAAATAAGCAACAATATATCTTCAATCAAGGACCAACTGCAAGATATTCAAACTAAGACTGAAATCCTAATATCAGAAAACCAAATATTTAAAACACAATTAGAGGTTTTAACTGGAACAGTCAAAGAAAATGAGGAAAAAATTACTTCTCTACAAAACGAAGTCCAGAGTCTGAAAGGCAAGGAAACCATCCCTGCAAACCAAATGTTGCTAGCAACGTCAAGTAATTATGATGAAATGTTTGTTGAGCTCCAGGACCGGTCGGTAAGAAGCAAGAATATTATAATTACAGGACTCCCAGAGCCTCACTCTGATACCAAGGAAGAGAGAAAAGAAATTGATAGAAACGAGATTGACAAAATAATTAAAACAATTGTTTCTGACTGTCCAAAAGCTATCAAGGTATTTAGACTTGGAAAATACAATAACCAGAAGATACGCCCTCTCAAAATTTGTTTTGATACACAAGACATAGCAAGAAGCGTACTACGAAACAAATCATCTCTTAATGTCGAAGGTATCAGAATTCATGCTGACCAAACACCCCAACAACAAAAGCATATGTTTAATCTCCAAAAAGAGTTAAAGCAGCGATTAGAAAACGGAGAAGAAGACATAACTATTAAGTACATTAAAGGAATTCCTAAAATAATTAAGTTACAGACAAAAAACTAGATAATAAAGACAACAAAAGAGAACTAACGAAAACTAGAAATAACACTGTAACATACGAAATTACGAACAACTACACACAAATAACAAAAACAAACAAATCTATAAAGTTTTTTTATGCAAATGTACGTAGTATTGTCCAACCTGGCAAACTAGATGAGATCAGATGTGTGATTGAAGCTTTTAATAGAAAAATTCATATAATTATACTAACTGAGACATGGATTAGAAACGAACAAGAAGCCTTACGCCAAACAGTACCAAATTATACACATTATTATAATTTTAGAACTGCTACAAGAGGAGGTGGTGTTTCCATCTACATTCGCAATGATTTGAAACACGAATTCTTGGAGGAAACATGTGAAGACAATAACCATTTTCTATGGATACATCTGCATACACTTTGTCGTGATATTGGGGCCATATATAAACAGCCAACAGCAAATACTAATACATTCCTGGAGACCTATTCATTAAATTTGTCAAAAAGAAAAAGGACAATTGTATTCGGAGACTTTAATATTAATCTACTAAATAAAGACAAAACAACACAAGAATACAAATACGTAATTAAAGAGAACGGATATGAATTGATTAACAGGATAACAAAAGAATACTGCACGAGGGAAACTGACACTTCAAAAACTATCATAGATCATGTTTCCACAAGCCTTCAAAATAATATTTTCCATATGGCTATAATTGAGAGTGCCTTGTCAGACCATAAACAGATATATCTGGAAGTCCTAAGAAACAAACCTGAACGAAAGAAGCAAGTCCAATATCAAGCTATCAACTATACTAACTTATATAATAACATAAAAGAAACGTCACAAATAGATCTAGATAACAAATACGAGCACTTGGAGAATCTATTAATGGAAGCTATTGCTAAAAACAAAATAACGAAGACAAAACACCTTAATTTACCAAGAATGGATTGGATAAACAGAAACATAATTACGTCAATAAACGAAAGAAACTTACTATGGCAGAAAACAAAACAAAACCCTGAAGATGAAACACTGAGAAGAGACTTCGTAGAACTAAGAAACAATACGCATAAAGAAATACAAAGAGCCAAATATCATTATTACAACAAATCGTTTCAAAACTGTGCAAAAAAACCTCTGAAGATGTGGCAACTTATAAATAGCTTGACTAATAACAAATTTATACAAAAATCTATCCCCTCAAAGTTAAATTCCCCCTCAGGCGACATTACGGACTGTCAAGAAATATGTGAAACTTTCAACAATTTTTTCGCAACCATAGGCTTTGAACTTGCAAATAAAATACTAACGACAACTTCAAACAATTTTACTAGTACGCTTTCTTTTAATGAACAACTCAAAGATAACGGTAACCTTCAAACACTTAAACCAGCAACTACAATAGAAGTTGGCAAAATAATTACTAAACTAAAAACTAACACAAGCACTGGTATAGACGGGATGAGTGCTAAAGTTCTCAAATGTATCAAAGACCTTATTCTTGAGAAACTAACCAAATGTATCAATGATTGCTTAAAATCTGGTAGATTCCCTGACTCGTTGAAAACAGCCAAAGTAAGTCCTATTTTTAAATCAGGTAGCAAAATGGACCCCGGTAATTATCGCCCTATATCCGTACTTCCTATTCTATCAAAAGTTTTTGAGAGAATACTACATAATAGACTCAGTAATTTCCTCACAATTACCGATTATCTATTTAAAAAACAATATGGGTTCAGAGCTAAATCAAATACGCTAGCAGCTACTGTAGACCTTGTAACGATGATCAAAACCAATATCGACCAAAAGAAAATTACACTTGGTATATTTATAGATTTAAGAAAAGCATTCGACACAATCAGCCATGAGTATCTGTTGTCCAAATTGAAACGAATCGGTATTGGAGGAAGTGCACATGCAATGTTTCGATCTTATCTTAACAATAGGTACCAAATAGTCAAACTAAACGACCATCAGAGTCACCCCCAACTAATAACATACGGTGTCCCTCAAGGATCGATCCTCGGACCCCTACTATTCTTAATTTATATTAATAATATTCACGAAATCGGTCTCAATGGAGAAATCATCCTTTACGCCGATGATACTAGTCTTTTCTACTCTGGTAACTCTATGGAATCAATTGTACAACAAGCACAACATGATTTGGATTTATTAAGTGCCTGGCTACGGTCGAATTTACTAACTATTAACATATCAAAAACAAACTATATTATTTTCGTTCCGAAAAATAAGGTAATTAGTCACCACAATCCTCTAACTATAGATGGGAAGATGATTAATAAAGTATACACAGAGAAGTACCTAGGCCTAACACTCGATAGTCAACTCACATGGAAACCTCACCTAGAAACGATCAGAAGCAAACTTACATCTCTTAGAGGCTCTTTGCGTGGAATTGTAAGCTGTTTACCAAAACGTATACGATATTTGATTTACAACTCAATGGTAAAATCTCATCTTGAATACCTAATAGAAGTCTGGGGAACAGCTGCTACAACAAACTTAAAAGTACTACAAACGACACAAAACAAAATAATTAAAACGTTGTTTGTATTCAACTATCTAGAACCAATAATTAATATCTACAAAAATACTAAACTAATGAACTTAAAACAAATTTACAAATACAATACATGCATATTAATAAGAAAAATTTTAACAAAAGACATACACTCTCAGATAATTTTTACAAAGAAAATAAATATTCATAAACGTTTAACTAGACAAGCGAACAACATTCATTTAGGAACACCTAGAACTAACTATGGTAAAAAAAATATTATGTTTGAAGGCGCTAAACTCTACAATAGCTTACCAAAAGACATAAAAGAGGTTCAATCAATGACAACATTCAAAAGACTATTAAAAGAGTACATTTCAAAAGATAATTAATTCAAAAATCCACATAAGTATTATATTTTAAATAGTAAAGTTTCTCTGTATTTTCTCATCCGAAGCCACGGTGCGATGCTAGCCTTGCTAAGGCAACATAAAAGACAAAAAATCGTTTAATTTTGTTATTATTATTATTAATTTAAAAAAAAAAGATAATATTTGGCTCTTTCCAATAACTATTCATATATTATACTACACATTTTAGATACTTACAATTTGTATTTACCTAACCCACTTTTTTATATTCTTGCAAAAATTTCTTTGTAGTCTTAATAAGTCAAATTTGTTATTGGCCTTCTGTATTCTTTGCACTATGGCCTAACTGGCTTACATTTCTAGCGCTGGACCATTGTACTTGTAATGTTATCACACTAATCACCAGCTACCCGCAATTTTTTTTAGATGTTAGAAATAGACGTAGTTAATTATCTTTTGTTGTCAATAATGAATGTTTTACAAGCAATGTAATTAATACATTTACGTAAGTTAAATTTTAATTTTAATCACACTACGCATTAGGGCACAATATTTAGACTAAGTTTAAGTTTTAAGTTCTCAGTAAGCGAATTTTGTAAATTCTTTTGAGAATAAAAATATCTAAAACCGTAATATATCGAGTGATTAATTCGTATCAAACAAGCGTATTCTCACCATCATTATAATATCGAGTGTTATTCTGCGATAAGTTGCTCGATACTAACGAGTGGTCGCGGACACTCATTCGTCTGTGTAGAAGAGTAAAAGAAGCAAATAAGTACTCTCTACGAAAATAAGTTTAGGCAGGACTCGATGTATTTCGATGGCTATATATTTCTTCAACAGCCTATATTGGTCCACTGGTGGACGCAGGCCTCTCCCTGAGAACGCCTTATTGGCGTATCTCATGGGGGGTAATGCCCATAATCCCCACGCTGGGCATGCTGGTTGGGGATCGCAGTTCGTTGCTAGAATTATTCTGCAGGGGGCGCTGCTGCCCGCCCCCCGGTGAATATCCCTTAGTCGCCTCTTACTACGACACCCACGGGTAGACATGGGGTGGTGCAAATTCTAAGCCATCACCACTCAGCTATATATTTATCACCTGATAATTTATCACATGATAATGCGTAGCCTGATAAAATATCACGTGATACTGATAATTCTCCTAAGAACTTGTACATACACAATAAAAAATCATAACTTCAAATCCTAAATTAATTTGCCTTATTCATTCCTAAAAATAAGTATCCGTGATTTTAATGAGATATACACTAATTAATGTATATTATAAATGTGAAAGTTTGTTTGGATGGATGTTTGTTACCTCTTCACGCCAAAACTTTATAAAGGAAGTTATCTCTATAGCCAATTGCTTTCCCTGTCTATATGCGACAGGTTTGTGGCTGCGAGGGACCGAGGGTTCTGCTATTAGACTTGGCTAATATGGCTACTATAGAAAGATAAATAAATAAATAATGCTGGACAATTCACACAGCATTATCTAGCCCCAAGCTAAGCAGAGCTTGTGTTATGGGTACTAGATAACTGATATAACACAATACAATACACTACATAGATAGATATTTGTTATTGTACATAGAAAAACATCCAGAACGCCTTGAACAAATTTCTGCAGATCGTACACAAATTTGTCCCGAGGCGGGAATCGAACCCGCAACCTCCTGCGTCGCAGGCAGACCTTCGCCCACCGCGCCACAGAGGTCGTCAAACGACGTAACGGATCGAGCTGAAATTTTGCATACCGACAATTATTATACTGGAATCAAATATTAGGCTTTTTTGTCCCACAAATCAGTTCCCGGGGGATCACCATAAACGTTTCCATAGGAACAACGCGTGCGAAGCCGCGAAGCGCAGCTAGTACCTAATATACTTAGTACCTACGTCTCCGTGAAATTCGGTTAAAAAAAACAATATTTTTATCATCAAGTAGAATCAACACTAAATATAGATGTTGAAATATTTTCTAACGATAAAGTTTCAAACATAAAGCACGAAAAGATACAAAGCATTTTTAATTTCTCATCGCCCTGAAATAGGTTAACGATCGGAATGGCTTTAATTGATGTCATTAAGAGGGCACTGAAGTAGTTCCATAGATAAATGACAATGAGAAATACGATTATGTTAAGTAATTTAAAAAATAAAAACTTATATTTATAATAATGTGGAGAAATTACATAGCATTATCTAGCCCCAAGCTAAGCAGAACTTGTGTTATGAGTTGTACTAGATAACTGATACAAGTACATAATACACTATTTAGATATATATTTTTATTATACATAGAAAACATCCAGAACACCCTGAATAAATACCTGCAGATCGTGCACATATTTGTCCAGAGGCGGGAATCGAACCCGCAACCTCCTGCGACGCAGGCGGACATTTGCCCGCTACGCCACAGAGGTCGTCAAATTGTACGCTGATTGCATGCAAATGTAAGTAAATTTAATGAAAGAAAATTACGCTGATTCTTTTTTTTCATATACAGAAAGAATCTCTCAAATTAATTTTATTATTACTTTATTTTTATTCATGTGCTTAGACTACGTAAAGACCAGATCAGGTACTACTTGATCGGCCCGTTACCAATTACGCGCCGATCAAGTGTTACGTAAGCAGATTTATTACATTTATTTACCCAACCAATGAGCATCGAGTTAGAATCCTCCTAACTCGATGTCAATGGGGTACAAAAATAGTATCATTACTAGTGATACACTAAAAATATATCTGAATTGATCAGAAGCTATGCACGAATTAGAAAACATTAGATAGCAAGAATGAAATAATATGTCGGTACTTATTTTGAAAACTGAGTCTGATGGTTCCTTTAAAAAATTCAAACGCCACTTGTTGAGGGTTTTCTTTATACCCAGGATATAAATAAACATGATGAGGTTATGAACACCATAAATTATTCTGACATAGATAAGAGTAACGACACTGTAAAAGTCATCTCATGTTAGCATGTAGGTAATTTAAGTCAAATTATGCTTAAAATTATAGGTTCAATAAATAAAAGCTTAATGAACGCCTACTTCAAATTATTTTCAGAAAACAAAATACAAACTACTAGACTTAATCCATCTACAAGATGCGTTTCTCGTACCTGTAACACTGCACCTTATTATGAAATTGATTACAACGAACTGTTTATATTGTTGGAAGTGTTGCATTGATCGCATAATAAGGATCATTTTATTTATTTTATTTTCGTTTATTAAGGCACAAACAGTATAATTTTTTTTTAAATTAACAGTATATATAGCTACGTATAAACCAATCAAGATGCCACTAAATAGAAACATTATTTAGAATAAAATAATAACAACGTTACAGATGTTAATCCGGAGCTTATACAAACAAAGGCAAATCAAGCATGAATACTACACAAAGAGAGACGCTTGTTTCTTAAAGTTATTTCATCATCACAAGTCAGTACAGCAGGGGTATTTTAATTCGTCGGAAAGGCCGTCGGAACGCTGGGTTCCTACAACTCCATCTTCCAGGCGGAATGTGTAGGTATTATCCAAGCTGCAAGCGCAGTGCTACGAAGAAAGGTAACTGGCCAAAAAATCAGGATCCTCTCGGACAGCGCGGCGGTACTACAGGCACTGCACAGAAGAAAACACAACTCGGGACGTATATTACAATTCCACCACCACCGCGTTAGAACAAGTAAGTCGAATAGAGTCACACTACAATGGATAAAAGGACAAAGCGGATCAAGAGGAAATGACGAAGCGGACGCACTGGCTCGGAGAGGCTCGGAGCGGCAACCGACAGGGCCCGAACCCATAATTCCCCTACCATTCAGTCAAGTCCACGCTTGGATCCGCCACCGCACAATCAAACAACACCAAGACCACTGGGCAAGTATTCCAGATTGCAGACAGTCGAAGGAGGCCTTCCCGGTTTTAAACCCGATATACTCCCGAAAGCTACTCAATCTGAAGCGTGACAAACTCCGACTTATTGTCGGTATTGTCACAGGACACTGCCCCCTTTTTTTTTTTTTATCAGAGATAGACCTTCGTTTGACCGCAATCTCACATGATGGAAAGCGAAGATGCGGCCGACGATGTATCACGAAGGTCTAGAAGATGGCTACTCCGGACCACATTCCGAAACACAACAGAGTTGCTTCACGGACTGGCCCAGTCCGGAGGGTGGTAACGAGCCACGGCCGAAGCCTACCACCAGAGAGTACCGCTCTTAGCACCACCCAGAGGACACGTGTAGGGTATCAGAGGGTCAACACCTACGGACGTGAGCGATACTGTCCCCCAAAAGAGGGTGTATGAACGCAGAGGAGATGGCCGCGCATGTCCTTGTAGAGTGCGATAGCGTAGCTTCTCAACGACTACACTATCTCGGGACACCAAGGACACCTAGGGAGGCATGCACCGGCGTCAGCGAGCTGCTGGCTTTCCTGGAAGACATCGGGTGGTTAGATTAGATTAACAGCCCCCCACCCGACACGCAAAAAGGGCCCGCCTGTGGCCTAGTTGCGGAAACCAGCCCAGGAACAAGTAACAAGTAACAAGCTCCGTACAAGGCCGTCGGATTCGACATCGGAAACTTTTGAAAAATCAAAATAGCGTTCTAAAGTTCCGTCGGAATAGAATTCAATTTCGTATCTGACGTTTTCGCTTCGGAAACGAATCGAATGAGTTAAAATACCCCCGCAGATCAAAGTCAAAAGTCAAAGTCAAATCGTTTATTTCTTTAGACTTACAAAATAAGTACTTAGACAAGTCAAATTTTTACTATATAAACAGCTTGATAAATAGTTATTACTATCAACAAGAAATAATGTGCAATTGACTTTAATTCACTTCAATTTTTTGTCCACTAGCGGAAGAAGTGAAAAAGAAACCACTAGCAAGTCCATCGCTTATCAACTAATACAATCTTAGGATAACTAAGTCTAACTGGTCTTATATACTATTGTCTGTATGGAACTGGGCGACATCCGGCCAAGCATTAACATCATTTACGTAGTCATCTACGGAGTAATAGGCTTTCTTGATAAGATTTCGTTTTATGTACAGTTTAAATTTACGAATAGGGAGCTCAGTTGCTTCAGATGGAAGCTTATAATAGAATCTTACGCAATTGCCCACAAATGATTTCCCTACCTTTCGTAATCTATATGAAGGGATGTGTAATTTGTTCTTGTTTCTTGTATTTTTATCGTGAACATCACACCTTTTCATAAAGTTATCTCTGTTTTTGTGTGTATACATTAGATTTTCATAGATGTATTGCGATATTACTGTTAAAATATTTATTTCTTTAAATAATTCCCTCAACGAGTCACGTGGATTTAATTTATAAATAGCGCGTACCGCCCTTTTCTGAAGAACAAAGATAGTCTGGATGTCAGCTGCCTGTCCCCAAAGCAAAATACCATAAGACATAACACTATGGAAGTAACTGAAGTAAACTAACCTAGCTGTATCTTCATCGGTAATGTATCTAATTGTTCGAACCGCATACGCTGCTGAACTAAGTCTGTTTGCGAGAGCATCAATTTGCGGTCTCCATTGAAGAGAGGAATCAATATGTAACCCTAGGAAAATAGTTGAGTCTACAAGGTGAACAATCTCATCCTTTAGCATTATCTTAGTTGGGAGCTCTCTTACATTTGGTAACATGAATTTTATGCATTTGGTTTTTGAAGCATTGAGTAAGAGGTTATTGGCGGTGAACCAATCTAGTATTTGTGAAAGAGAATTATTTACATCGTCATAATTATGTTTATTTCTGTCAACTTTAAAAATCAATGAAGTATCATCAGCAAATAAGACTATATCACAGAGATCTTTTGCTAGAAATGGGAGATCATTTACATATACTAAAAATAGAAAAGGACCCAATATTGATCCTTGCGGGACTCCTAAATCGATTTTTGATCCCCTAGATCTTTCTTTACCAATATCTACTTTTTGGACTCTATCAGATAAATATGATTGCATAAGGTCCAGTGCCTTGTTTTGAATTCCATAATGTCTTAGTTTATTTATTAATGTACCATGATCAACGCAATCAAAAGCTTTAGAAAGGTCACAAAATACACCAATAGCGTTTTTCGCTTTATCCCATGCATCCAATATGTGCTTTAATAGAACTGTACCAGCATCAGTTGTCGATCTACCCTTGGTGAAGCCAAATTGATTTTTATGTAACAACCTATTGAGGTTGAAGTGAGAGGACAACTGTGTGAGAATAATTTTTTCAAAAACTTTACTCATTGCAGGAAGTATTGAAATTGGCCTGTAATTGGCCGGATCAGTGTGGCTTCCAGATTTATAAAGAGGAACCAAGTTACTATATTTCATGAGGTCGGGGAAAACTCCTGCATCAACACAACTATCGAAAATGTAAGCCAAGTATGGAGCAACTTCCTTAATAATAGAACTCAGTACTTTGGTTGAAATACCCCAAAGATCCTCAGTATTTTTGATGTTAATAGACTTAAATGTTTTCACAATATAATTAGCGTTTACATGACTAAATATAAAAACCTCGGTACATTTATCTACAGATGATTCTAATAATTTAACCGCGATTGAAGGTGAGGAGTTTAGAGACCAGGTAACAACTTTAGGAGTATCAGAAAAGAATGAATCAAAAGCATCGGCAATATCTTTATCGTGTATAAGTATTGAATTATTAATTTTTAACCTTATTTCTCTTTTTCGTGACTTAGATTTACCAGTTTCGTTATTTAAAAGTCTCCATGTTGCTTTGATTTTATCAGATGAGTTTACAATTTTTTTCCTCAAAAACAGGCATTTCGCTGTGTTACAGACTTTTTTAAATGTTTTTGAGTAGTTTGTTAAATACAAAAAAACGCAGGATCATTTAACATAGCTTCTCTAGCACCATAAAGATCATATAGTCTATTCCTACTTCTATAAATACCGGGAGTGGCCCAATCAGTAAATCCGACCCTGTCCCTAACTGTGCATGTTTTATATTTAAATACTTTGCTGTGTTCTTTGTTTATAACACTTAAAAGTTTGGCAAAAATATCATTAGGGTTACCGGAACAAGTTATATTAGCTACTGCTAGTTCCACTTGACTTTGAAAATTCTTAATACGGCTCTCTGTAATAGGCCTATAGGTATATTTCTCAACTTTGTTTTTATCGTTAAGATTATAACTAAAATTAACACTCTGACAATAGTGGTCTGATTTGAAATGTTTGATTACTGCTTTGTTGGTTGGAGATAGACTGCAATAAATATTATCTAAACAAGTGGCAGATGTTAGGGTTACCCTAGTAGGACCATGAAAAAGATGTCGTAAACTAAAGCATTTGAATAAATTAAGCAGCCTATCGGCGAGGGGATTCGCTAAAATATCTATATTAAAGTCGCCACAAACAATGAGATCCTTTCTACATGAAAATAATTTCAGCAAAACCTCTTCCATAGTACATTCAAAAGCTACTTGATTTGCGTCAGGAGGGCGGTACACGCACACTATGATGTGTCGCTCCAGTTCCACACAAGAAAGTTCAATAGTCCTCTCAATAGTGAGGTTTACAATATCTTTACGTTTTTACATTTAAGACTATTTTTAACTATAATCAAAGAGCCACCACGTATTGCAACTTTTCTTTTATAGGAACTTGCAAAACAATAGTTATTATAAAAGGGCAGTAACTGATTTTTTACAATCCAGTGTTCTGATAAGCACATAACATCTGCATTCAAATAATTCAAAAATAATTCTAATTCTAGGATTTTGCTGGGTAAGCCTTGTATATTCTGATGGACTATATGAAATGAATTTTGCTTTCCCGTTGTCGCTGTGGTCAGTTTAAATTTGTATTTACTGACACAATAGCTTTAGTGCCCTCATTAGTACTGCTACTAACTATATAGACAGGCTCGTCAGGTAACTGCGTTATACTATTTATAACGGGATCAAAAATATTATATGCTAACAATTTAGCAATGTTCAGTTTGTTTTTTTTGCTTCGGTACATTGTATCCTTATTCAAAAAAGTATTACTAATAAAGTTATTAGTATCAAAAAATAATACATCACTATGACGACACGTCATGTTGTACATCAGCATGTTATTTTTACATATATTGTCATTTTGAATTGATGTCAATGACTTTGAGTAAGGAAAGGAGCAAATAATAAGTTTCCCTAGTCCATTCTGTACCTTTCCTAGAAGTACTTCAACTAGCCTAATCAACTGTGACCGTTTCACACAACTTTTTTTTTTTTTTTTTTTTTTTTTTTTTTTTTTTTTATCTCTTAGGGATAACAAACAATCATACTTAAATATTAACAGTTAATAGTAAAGAAACTAAGTACTAAAAGTATGACCAGCCCCGTTATCCGCAAGTTACAGTAGAGGGGTGGTGTTAGTGAGTTAAGGGGCCGGAGAACACCGGGCAAAGATTCTATTCGAGTCGCGTACAAAACTCCGCTCCGAATATCGCTATCTCAGGTTAGCTGATGCAGGCGCGCGCGGGGCACGGGACGCGGTACTACAATACGTGAAGGGAACACACAACCATAGTGCCGTGCCGTCTTATGCGTGTGTGTGTGTGTGAGTAAATATGTAGGTTGCTAGGTATCTATCTATACATCTGCCACTGATAACAATTTAAAGGCGGTAGCTACCTATTTCTTTAGGGATGTGTATTTATTGGTTAGCGCCTTATTGGTTTTTATCTCAGGGGTAGTGCCCATAATCCCCACGCTGGGAATGCAGGTTGGGTTGATCGCAGTTCGGTGGTAGAATTGTTCTGCAGGCCGCCCACCAGTGGATATCTCTTGGTCGAGACGTGGTGGGTGGGACATCTGCGTCATGGGCCATGAAGGTGTTAGTATGTATAGTAATATACGCATTCAATGCCCAGTCCGCTACACGGGGAAAAGTTTCGACAGATAGATAGATAGATGTTTATTACTTCTTTACGTCAAAAAGAGGCAGAAATTTTGCCTAGATAGAAACTTACAACAAAAGTTCTGCTTTGCTGGAATTACAACACAACAAACTTTCGTTATAAATATCCATTAATTTGTTTGTACCTACTTACCTAACTACCTACCTATAATTTGTGCAAGTGTGATTGAAGCAGGCATAAAATGCCCTGTACTTATTTTTTAGGAGTTTTGTGAGAATATTTATTTGTTGTGTAATGAATGAATGAGTGATCTGATTACATTACAATATCATAGTAGGTAGATCATTTACAACTCAACCTTACCTACTTACACACAGGTACCTGAGTAGGTGCATGGTTTTTACAATTTATTATTACTACGCACTTTATCTACAAATATAATTAATTAACCTACCTATCATCCTATAGTAATTCTAATAGATACCTACATAGGTAAGAAAGTAAATACTAAACTAGTAGCTAGGTAGGTAAATGTGAAACATTGCATTTAGTTACAACAGAGGTATAATTACCTAAACCTAGGTAAGGTAGGTCCCCCATCTCATACATAAAAACATCAAAATTCAAAAATGCTTTATTATCATAAATACAATAAATGTAAATGTACCTACACTTAGAAAAGGTCAAATCATATCAAAAAATACACTGACACATTTTTGATTTCAGTCGCTTCGGTATGACTAAAATTAATGAAACAACGAAGAAACCTTTAGACTGTTAGTTGTTATTATTTTTCGAGTTGACTCGAAGACAAATAAGTTACAAGAAAAGAAAAATAATTATAACGCCGCGACGCGACGTGGAGATTTGAACTCGGTTCTTCTCGCGTCTGAAGCAGGCAAGGTCCGCCTTCGCCACGGAGCGGTTGCAATTAGTGACGAAAATAAGATTTGCACCATAAGTTCACCTTATGTGTACGTACCTAGGATGACGTCACAGAAAATGTTTATTATAACCTACACCTACATTTACTTAGATTTTTTTAACAAACTCCTGGATTTTATAAAACATACAATTCCTACATTCGTGCCCGAAGTATCTACCTACTAGTTTGCTTATCCGTTTTTTTTCCAAGTTTTTCTACAAGGCCTAATAGGTAGGTACGTAGGTACTTATATCTCAAGAAATCTACCAGGAAATGCCTATGTAGTAGTATGCAGTTACCTACCTATACTTCAAAAAATTAAAATATAATTCAAAGTTTGGATAGATAGATAGATGTTTGTTACTTCTTTACGTCAAAAAGAGGCAGAAATTTTACCTAGATAGAAACTTACAACAAAAGTTCTGCTTTGGTGGAATGACAACACAACAAACTTTCGTTGTAAATATGTTTGTACTTGTACCTGCATACCTACAATTTGTGCAAGTTTGATTGAAGCAGTAAAACAGCCACTAACGTATTTTTTAGGTGTTTTGTAAAAATATTTATTTGTTTGAGTAGGTAATGTAATGAATGAGTGATCGGACTACAATGTCATTGTAGATCCTTTACAACTACCTTACCTATGGTTTATCCATTTTGAATGAAGCATGTTAGTAAACAAACTACGACACAAATATCATAATCTCACTTGCTTGGCGTCGAGTTTCAGATATAATTGTAAAAAAAATTATTGAAGGGATGATCTAGAAGCTACAAGTAATGGAGATTACGTATAAAAGGACGCGCCAACAAAGTGAATTTTAGGTTAACTATGGACGGTTTGTTTACGTTTATGCTTCATTCAAAATGGACACGGTATAGGTACTTACACACAGGTTTATACAATTTACTATAATACGCACCTTATCTACAAATATAATTTATCTACCGACCTATCATCTTATAGTAATTCTAATAGACATCGACATAGGTAAGTAAATACTAAACTAGTAGCTAGGTAGGTAAATGTGAAACATTGCATTTAGTCATAACCACAACACATGTATTATTATTATTAAAAACTAAACGTAGGTAGGTACGCCAACACTACATAAAAACATCTCAATTACCTGAGTAGGTACTATACCACCTAACTAACCTTCCTATCCCAATCCAACTAATTATTTACCTACTACTGTACTATACTCTATATATCTTTTTTATTATACATATAAAATACACAAATCACCCGATCTATAGAGAAATTTGTCCCGAGCCGCAAATCGAACCTGCGACCCCCGTTGCGTTCCGGCGGAACCTCGCTTGCCCGCCGAGGTCTTCGTGAATAGTGAAAACAATGCACCTACTCATCCAACAAAACGCCTTACTGTTAGAAATTGATGACATGACATTTGATTGAAGCATGACATTGTCCCACCTCACAAAATAGAATGAGGCCCTCATACAAACTCGTTTTGAAACCATGTACCTACCCAACACTTGACTTAGTTTAGAAAATAGTAAATAAGAAGTACTCTTCCTTCTATTCTAACGTCCATCCATAGTAAGTACCTAATAAGGTGTCCCTGCGACAACGACCTCGGAGATCGTCGTTCGTTGTCGTCACGTCGGTCGTCACACGGGGCTGAGCGGCGCGGCTGCAGCGGGCGCACCGTGTAAATACACGTTGCATTAGCGTGTGTGCGTGGCGTGCGTACCTGTCCGAGCGATCACACAACCGAAGTAATCCCGCCCCGTGCGTGCGCGATAGCAATAGTAGCCGTTCAAAAATGGTATGAATTTGGTTGTGTTCCGTAATACCAAAAATGATGAATGAAAACTTTTTGTATTCTTCACATAGTATTGTTATTCTGTTTTAATACGAATCAAATAGGAAGAAAACTGGTCTATTTTGGCATAAAAATGTGCAAAATGCGATTGTCTATATTTCGTTTTAGGTAAGTATTTTGAAAAAAAAAAACAACGGCGGGACCTAGATAAATACGATTCAAATACAAATAATACAATGGTATACTGCAAATATGGTTGAATTAGAAATCATTTTGGTATTGCGTTTGTATGGGCAATTCACCCTTCCCCGGCCTCTTAACATAGTAGTCTAGTTAATCTAGAATTATATTATGCAAGTTAGTAAATAAAGTTGAATAAAGATGCTATTAATAAACAGTTAAACATCATTTAGCTTGTTATTTGTCTTTCCTTATCTGATGCTGTTTCCGACCAACAAACCCTGCGCACACGCCTCAGTGCCCTCCATGCTCAAATCCTAGAGGATACGATCTGTACTCAAAAAACACCGAGTCATGCACAAAGAGCCTGCTACTCAAAAACAACATCAGATGACAAAATTAGGTTAATGGCTTTCTTATACAAAGCAGGTGAAGTAGCAAATGGATCTGTATTAGAGAAGTACTTATTATATGCTTTTGTCATTCTATGCAGAGGAGCGCGCATACCTGCGTTCGTTTTACAAGGAGTCGGAGCGAATAAAGCACGTTTACGGGTCTCTCTAATTGGACGTGAGCAATATGGTACATGTACATAAATTTGGTTAACTAACCTGTTACAGTCGAATTTATTATGACAAATATTATATAACATTAGTTGATCAAGGAGCCGTCTTCTCTGTTTCAGTGAGGGGAGCGAGTATTGATGAAGTAGGTGATCGTAGGAGGACTTCGAACGAAAGCATCTGTAGTGAGTTGAACGTAAGAATTTACGTTGAACTCTTTCTATTTGATTGTTGTACTTATCATAGAAAGGGTTCCAGACAGACGTAGCGTATTCTAACTGAGATCTTACTAAAGATGTATAGAGGAGAAGGTGCGATTCTGGCTTTTTGAAAGGGACGCATGTTCGCATAACAAATCCATAAAGTTTAAAAGCCTTACCAACTACACTCTCAATGTGAGCATCAAAGTGCAGTCTTGAATCAATCAGTATGCCTAAGTCCTTAATCATAGGTACCTTTTCCAGCGGAGATCCACACAGAGAGTAGGTAAAGCCTACAGTGTTGACTTTTTTTGTAAAAGAGATGGATTTGCACTTAGGCAGGCTGAGGTGTAATTTATTCTCAAAGCAGTATGTGGTGAGGCGGTCAAGGTCTTCCTGTAGTAAGATGCAGTCCTGAGCTGAGGTGATTTTGCGATATATTTTTAAGTCGTCAGCATAAAGTAAGAATTGGGTGTGCTTAAAACAATTAGAAATGTCGTTGATAAAGAGGACAAACAGCAGGGGTCCAAGAATGGATCCTTGAGCGACGCCAGATGTAACCTTAATCATGTTGGAAGTGTATCCATTTATGGCAATACGTTGAGTTCTATTTCTTACATAAGAGGAGAACCATCTCAATAGGTTTCCTCGAATTCCATTAAATGCAAGCTTTTTTAGTAGTAGCTCATGGTCTACCTTGTCGAAGGCTTTACAGAAGTCAGTATAAATAGAGTCAACTTGAATCTGATTATCCATGCAGTGAAAAATATAATTTGTATAGAGTAGTAGATTACTAACAGTTGACCGCTTTTTGACAAAACCATGTTGTTCTGATATTATTATTTTATGTAGGCTAGGATATATTTTGTTGTGAATTAGGCGTTCCAAAACCTTCGACAAAGTGGACAACAGCGAGATAGGTCTATAGTTGGTGACATCATTTTTACTACCTTGTTTAAAAACAGGAGTGACTTGTGCAGTTTTCCAGAGATTAGGAACTGTGCCTTCTTGAAGACTCCGGTTATATAAAATATGTAGTGGAATAACAATAGTTTCTGCAGTGTGTTTAAAGAAGAATGGAGGCAAGCCGTCAGGTCCAGGCCCTTTAGTAATATCTAACAATTTAAATTCCCGTAAAATGTCATCTTTAGAGAAGTACAAGTTGTGTAAAGAAAAATCACAGTTACTATTAGATGCAGAGGTCTCAAGGTCGACTCCTTCATCGCTGCTGGGCTCATAGACAGAGCTGAAGAAATCTGAGAAGAGTTCACAGATTTCCTCAGGTCTGTCCGACTCAACATTACTGTATCTCATGGAGGATGGTATACCAGATTTTTTACTACTTTTTTTTACATATGACCAGAACGCCCTAACATCAACCTTCAATCTTTCAACAAGCTGAACAATTAAAGTTGTACTCTTATTCAGAGAGTCATCTTGCTGAATGCTATCAGTAATTATATTTATGTTGGCATTTGGATAGCAATTGGTAACTACATTTTGCGCCAGCAAGCCACTCAGTATTAAACCCATGCCAGCACCCAACCCATCTGAGTATATTATAGTCTTCCGGGTATATTGACTGTGGTCTGGATCTAAATCTTTAACTGGAGATGGCGCAGTTTGAGCTGACAGGCACCTCGTAGTGGGGGTTGGAGCTGTGTTGCTGCTAAAGGCACCACAGTGGTTCTTGAGCGAAGGTGAGGGCGGCTCCAGCATCGCGCATGTAAGTTACATCTAGATTTTTCCTTGCTCAATTTTGCATTATTGAGAAGTTGTTTCTGTTTTTTAATTTTTCTTTCAGATTTCCTAATGAAGTTACTTAACTTAACATATTTTTTAATTTTATTAGTCCCTTTCATGACGGGTGTCTGGCTGTGACTATGGCGACATGGTGTACTGAGATCCACATTTGACATGTTAACATCTGTAGATAAAAGTTCTGTTCGAAGATCTAAACTAGAAATACTAGTCGCTGAAGTCAACGGCTTACACTCTAATTTATCAAATTTTATTCTACACTCTGAAAGCTCTTGCTGTAAGTCTTTGTTTTGCTGCAACACCAGTTCATACGATTAGTGGCAATTGTCCACGGAATGCAAGCATGCATTCAAGCGGTCCACTTCTGACAGTGCATCTTCATGGTGAGCATGGAGTTCAGCGAGTTGTCCCTTGAGTGTTTGGATCCTGCCTAGGTTAGCCAGGAACTCAGCTTCGCTATCCTCCTGCTCTTGAAGCAGCCTGTCTCGGTCCTCTTTGACTTCCTTTAACTGGGCTGTAGCGAGCTTCAGCTTAGCCTCCAGGTCACATGCCCTTCTGGTCATCATTTTGTGTCCCTGAAAAATAGGAGTCTAAAGTTAACTAGTATAAGAATAAAATAAAGAAATAAGAAGTGAAGAAGTGAAGTGAATGGGAAATTAAGTTTGAATTTATTAGCAGGTGATGAGAGACTGGTTCTTCCAAGGTCACCCTCTGATGGTGAGAAACCAAGTTGAGGTGTAATGGGTCTAAAAGAGCCCAGTGACCAATGGTGAAAGAAACCAGTTGAAATATGAGTAGGAGGAGCAAAGTAGAATTAAAAAAATAGTTAGGACCAAGGGATTGCTAGAACATTTAGTTCAATAAGTATTTAATGTTTACTTGTAACTTGCTCGGAGAACATTCACTAAGGTTACTTTGATAATTTTAAGAGAAAATAATCTAGGTTACAATTTAGTAGGCAAATTGTTTAGTCAGAACTTTGTAGAAGTCTAAATAATTATTACATTAAACTGCAATAGATATACAGTACCTACATAACATAGGGAGGTTATTTTTATTGTATATTGTTGAGTGTTTTGTAAGTGTAAGGTTGTCTGAGGCTAAATGGTTCGTCTACTACTTAGCTTCCACAGATTGTCAAGCTAAGAGAGATAGAACAAGCCTGTGTGTGATTTGTGAAGAGACTCACAGAGTGAGCAGTGTACCTGTTTATCTGTAGTTGGTAGGTAGGTACAGTTAGGTATGCGTGTAGGTTAGTCAAGGAGATAATTAGATAACAATACTCCCCAGGTTTAAATGCTGACTCTGGAAATATCTCCGTCCCAACTGTAGTTTGAATTTCCAAACAATCGCCGACGAGTGCCGCTCGATTCGATTTGCACGGATTCGATCATGCGTTGGTTATCACCAGTTGATAAATCAACGAGTGGAAGGGTCTCATCCTCCGAAAGTGTATTTATTGTCAACTCTTGAGCCCTGGTCGTATTATGTGTTCTCTGAGCAGAAGCGATCAATTTTTTGGCGGTTGACCGTTACAAAATTTGTAGCACTTTACACAGTTTATATTGACGGGATTTTACTGAATATTTCACTTTATTGTAAGTAATTGGTACAAATTACTTGTTCTAAACACTTTAAATTAGCTAAATCACTCAAATATCCACAAAAAACATAAAATAAATTTGTATCAGCTGATTGACACGTCTGACTTTCAGTGTTGCCACAAGGCTGGTCAGACAAACCAAATCAATTAGATCAAGTTATATATTATATTCAAGAGCAACTCTTTAAGTGCAGAATGAAAACACGACCATTATCCTTGCAATCTGAAAAGGTTGTTAACCAGTTACAGCTAATTGTCGCAAGCGGCCCTTGGTTTAACGACATGGACCGGGTATCTGGAGCAGCTATTCTAGACTGCAACTGAATTTGAACAATCAACGGATTTGCAGCTGTTTTTGTTGTGAGTTTTGAAAAGGGTATTATTTATACCTTTGTAGCCAAGACATCGACAAGGATTTTATAGTGAGGTAGATAGTCAGATAGTAATTTTATTGGTATTTGTATTTGTATTTATTATTATAACATTGGAAGTTATACAAAGCAAGTCATGGTTTACAAGTCACATTCAAAAAAAATTTAATGTTTTCATAATAATATTAGTAATACACAATATATATTTCATTCATGATAATTCAGATAATTCATTTCTTATCTATGTCGTTAACAGAGTCAGTTGGTAAAATTATTTACTTGTTACATAATTCAAATTGGTGGGTACATAATAACAAATTAAGTAAACAATTACATACCGACTAAAATAATAATTGTTAAAATACCTATATTGATATATTATATATATCAACTTCAATAGAATAACTATATATTACGTAAAGTTTTAATAAAATAAGAAATATAAATAAAGAATCATGAAAATCGGACCACCCAGCCAAAAGTTACAAGGTAACATTAAAAAAAATACAGTCGAAATGAGAACCTCCTTTTTTTGAAGTTGGTTAAAAATAATGTCACATTACAGTAGTTTTTTGTCAAGAAAATTCTCGACTTTATGGTACCCCCTCTCGATAGCCATTCCTTATGTTTGTTTTTTATTAAATATATAAGCTAGGTGTATTGATTAGTCGTTCAGTAGTCAAAGAAAGGATTTGACTACTCAAACGACCTCTGTGGCGCGGTGGGCTAAGGTCCGCCTGCGACGCAGGAGGTTGCGGTTTCGATTCCCGCCTCGGGACAAATATCTGTACGATGTGCAGATATTTGTTCAGGGCGTTCTGGAGGTTTTCTATGTATAATAAAAATGATCTACCTATCTATGTAGTGTATTGTATTATGTATTGTATTGTGTTATCTAGTAGGTACCCATTACACAAGCTCTGCTTAGCTTGGGACTAGATAATGCTGTGTGAGTTGTCTAGCATTATTTATTTATTATTTATAAATCCTAGCAGATTCTATGTCTAAGCTTAAAAAATGTCTTTCATTAAGATCTCACACGGCTAAATTATGTTTTATTATTTTTTAAACTTTAAATACTTTCATCGTTAAAATTACTTTTTCATAATCAAAATCTAAATCGTCTGCTTATACAAATTTTACGAAACCGCAACCTTACACCAGAATTATCAGAATTTATACCTTAATTCCACCCAAATTCAGTTTTATCATTATTTTTATCTTTCCATAATGATTTTGCGACCAAATCATGCAAATCTCAAACTCGTAACATATAATAACCTGCGTAATTAGAACGTGAGTTCTGGTTTGCTCAGGGTATTAACTTTGTGAAGACTTTCATTACGATCTCACACGGCTAAAAATATAAGCAACGGGCAAGATATTACGCACATAAAAATATTGAGTAGCACTGTGAAACAGTGATGGTTCTGTATGATTTCATATTTTTCTAAAGTTATTGAATCTATTAGAGTTGTCTACTGTTAGCAATCTAGAAGGATCTAATGGAAGCGGACAGCAGCACCCCTTGCAGAACAATTCTACCAGCGAACTGCGATCCCCAACCCGCATGCCTAGCCTGAGGATTATGGGCCTTAACCCCCATGAGATAAACGCCAAAAAGGCGCGAGGAGGCCTGCGTCTAGCAGTATACCAATACAGGCTGTTGAGGTTGAGGTTGAGATAGCAATCTCGTGGGAGGTTTTTAGTAACAGGCAAAATATTTGCGTAATAATTGCTATCCTTGTATTTTAGGTAACTATTTGTAAGCAATTTTATCTGATCATCATCAAACGCAACCGGACTAAATTTACTGCTGGGTCTATAACTATACACAGCAGTGGGTGAAGTCGGGTTGGAGTTTAGTGGCCTATGCCTCCAAACCTTTGTAATATTTTACCACTTAGGTAATATTATTACCACTTAGGTAATATTTTTTTTAGTAAAACCAATTTTCATGTGATGTTTAAAACAGGGCCAAATAAATTCCTATAAACAAATGTGGCCGGTTTTTATATACAGAACCCTAAATCATCAACTCGGCCACTTAGTCCTCGAAGCCAAGGATATAATCTTAGCCCATCTGCGGTGACTGGATCCCAATGCAAAATAAAGAGACATTTTTTTCAATTACGCCGCGCCACCGAAGAACACAATCAGATTTCTCGTGAGACGTATAATTTTTATATGATTGTTTATTTTCAATATATCTTAACTTATTCTGTTGTTGGGTTGGTTCCTTTTTTGCATATTTTGAAATAGCTTTGCAAAATATGCATATATAATAATATATATCTCTAAAAATTAAGTTTCAGTAATAAATAATGTTTATGTATGTAAATATCTTCATTATTAAATTTTCTTCAATATTTTCGATTTATATTCTTCATATATTCTTTATAATAAATAAATAAGCTTTCAGTAATAAATTTTGTTTATTTTTTTAATATTTATGCAAAAATATGTGGAAAACTTTTATGTCATTGGTGGATACACGTGTTTTACATTGTATACATACAAATTAATACTTGGTGTCACCTTCGTTTGATTAATCGTTGGATTATCCAAGATATCATTGGGGATTTATTAGATTTGTTTAGTGTTGTACACAGCTCATGTTACGAAAAATTAAGACTTAAAAGCTCTCTAAAACTAGTTTTCTTGTAATCAGATAAAATATCAAAATAACGCCTCTGGAAAATTCAATATACTATTAGAATTACGCAACTTGATAGTTTTATTATTGTATTTGCAGTAGACCCCTGTTAAGAAAAAGAAATCTAGAGAACTAGCATACAACAACGTAATATCTATTTGATAAATGGTAACCGCATCGCAACCGCATGCTACGTAAGCCGGACGGCTGTCCGCGTTCCGGCTAACCGCTTAGCCTGGTGCATCAGCACCTTGTCGAAGTTCGATGCTCTGTTATAATTCAGAGACGTTTCCGGGGGAGAAACAAAGTTGTAGATATAGCTCAAAGAATCAGCAAACTGAAGTGGCAGTGGGCAGCCATATCTGACAAAGAAACGACAACCGCTGGGGTAAACGAGTTCTTGAGTGCAGACTGCGACTCGGCAAACGTAGTGTAGGACGCCCTCCGGCCAGGTGGGATGACGATCTGCGAAAGGCTGCTGGCAGATGCTAGATGCGTCAAGCTGAAGACAGGGCGCTATGGCGCTTATTCGGGGAGGCCTATGTCCAGCAGTGGACTAGTATAGGCTGATGATGATGAAGATGATGACTTCCGGGTAGAGTTTTTATCTAAGGTTACTATGAAGCTACGTCATCGAAGACATCAATAAATAGACAATTCACACAGCATAATCTAGCTCAAAGCTAAGCAGAGCTTGTGTTATGGGTACTAGATAACTGATATACTTAATACAATACCTACACTACATAAATAGATATATTTTTATTATACATAGAAAAATCCAGAACGCCCTGTCAAATATCAGCAGATCGTACACACATTTATTTTGTCCCAAAGCGGGAATCGAACCCGCAACCTCCTGCGTCGCAGGCGGACCTTCACCCACCACGCCACGCCACACCACGAGGTCGTCGTTGTATCAATGATCATTGCACGTCATCCGTCAAACTAAAGTGATCAAAGTTCAGTTGTTCACTCGCCTCGTGTTTATTGCAGGAAACAGGCAGTATGGAGTCTCAGACGTACTTTATGATAACACGTAATTAATGTCCCTGCATAGTGCTTTATTATCCTGAAGTTTGTATGCGATGCTTGGACGGACTCAGGACTCTGGCAAAGGGGATATGCTGTAGGTTGTTTTAATAATTTTGACGACTGTTGCAGATGTAAAAATCTGAATCGATGAAAGAGAGGGAAATAATAATATATTTCTAGATGAAAAATAAACTTACATTCTATCACGTCGCCAACCGCGTAGCGATTGGTGGACATATTTTGATTGATGAAGCTTTGTATAATGCTAATGGTAACTTTGAAAATAATTTATAATGAAGAAATGAAATAGAATCCCAAAATTTTTTTTGTCTTCAACGGGATGCGAACCCGCCTCTTCCCCTCAATTCGGTGATGTCGTGATCGCTAGTCCATGAAGTCGAATAACTATAGAGCCGAAAATCTCTGGGACTTTATATGGACTATAGCACCGTGAGCTCCATCTACAGGGTAAACGTTGAGTTTTATCCAATCCTCTTCCAAGAATTAAGTTACATTTAGTTTCAGTAATTTATAAATATCTCGGAGTTCACACAAAAGTCAGATATATTGGCATTACACAGAGTCCATTTTTTTTATTCCTTAGAAATTTAACGATGGTTAATATAATATTAATATACATAGTGAAAGTTGAAAACACCACAGTATTATATAATCAATAAGTCACACAAATGCATCTTATTCCTCATAGCATAAGAAGTTCAATACTTATTAGTTTCCATTCCAAGTTTACAACTAATTAGTAAAACGTGTTAGTCTTTCCCCCTCGAATTGTATCCTTAATACAACCTCCTACTAAATTATGACCCGCCGACGTCGCATGTGAGTCTCCCCAGATAAATTATATGAAAAATGTGTCAGCTTTAATATTGTTGAATGCAATGTCAGCCCGCCTAAGCGCTGGACGTAATTTACATGCTAGACAAATCTTAACAATTTTAATATACGAACAATATTATTTATTGTTGTGTGCGTGAAATATTGTTAACTTTGAATTATATATAAATTGTAGCTGAGATAAGTTACGGGTGGGAATAGAGGCAGATAATGAAGGTGGACTTGAATTCGAAGGTTAGTTAAACGGTTTAATGTTTGGGTAAAGATACTTAGGAAGTGACTAACGAGTGGTGTCATTTGACGACCTCTGTGGCGCGGTGGGCGAAGGACTGCCTGCGACGCAGGAGGTTGCGGGTTCGATTCCCGCCTCGGGACAAATTTGTGTACGATCTGCAGAAATTTGTTCAGGGCGTTCTGGATGTTTTTCTATGTATAATAAAAAATATCTATCTATGTAGTGTATTGTATTATGTATATCAGTTATCTAGTACCCATAACACAAGCTCTGCTTAGCTTTGGGCTAGATAATGCTGTGTGCATTGTCCAGCATTATTTATTATTTATTTATTGATTATTATTTTCAAAAACTCACTGAACTTCTGCAGACTCCGAAAAAACAGATTATTATAATACTAATAATAATATCATTAAATTGTTATATAATACAAGGTTTTGCCGTGTGGTGCCAGCGGCATAGAATTTGCTCTACCCCTACTGTTCCCGCGGGTTTCGTAAGAGGCGACCAAGGGATATTTACCGGGGGCGTGCAGCAGCGTCTCCTGCCAAGCAATTTTGTCACCAAACTGCGATCCCCAACCCGCATGCCCAGCGTGGGGATTATGGGCATTTCCCTCTATTAGATAAACACCATAAGGCGCTTATCAGGAGAAGGTCTGCTTCTCCTGATATACTTACCTCCCGGTGGATATTCCTTAGTCGCCTCTTACGACCCCCATGGGAAGAGATAAGGTGCTGCTCATTTTAAGCCACACAGCAACAACAAAATCACAGTCTCTCAAAACCGGCATCCATTCTTCACCGTCAAACGATGTTTCGTTTGACTATCGGATATGTTATCCGCTTTGAGGTGCCATCATCGGAGAGCCTTAGCTCCGATGGACTAAAGGTCGTCTCAAGACACCAAGCCAGGAGATGGGCACTTGAAAAGAGAGATCTCCTTGTTAAGAGCCATGTCCAATCCATCTTCACTTTAGTCTCGTTATCCGAAGATCTTGTTCCCAATAGAGTTCTAAACCTCAAGAATCTTGGAGTCTTAGGCCCGTATTATGAAAGCATACTCAGTCATCGAGCTATGCTTGAGTGATGTTTATGTAGGTACAGGTTTAAGTAAAGACTTATTTTAAAACAATGCTTGAGAACTCATGTCAAAATTTTCACTCACTCATGTAACCCTCAAGTAACGATGCGTGTTTACCACGTTGTTACTTATTATTGAACCGTTACCAAGCATTACTTGCTAATTATTGCCTATTTTAGAACGAGCTTCTAAGCTTTCGTATTTCAACACGAATTTTAGCTTAACTTTGGGCTAAAATAAATAATACACGGGAAAAGAACACCCTAAAATTAAGGGTTTACCGGCATAAATTAGTTATTAATGAGTTAAAATAAATTTATTTTGAAGTTATACGTTCAATAGTTTTCTATGATAACCCTTTATGCTAAAGTTTGTTCGGCGGCATAAATCATTGTGCATTTCATTCTATCGCGCGAGTATGTCTATAATGACAGGTGAGATAGCATACATTTAGGCCGCGCTCACTGATGATAAACAGTGTACTCCGAAATTACAAACACCAGTTCCTCACAAAGTATACTATCAAATTATATCCCATTCAGTTCTCACAATTTCTTTTGCACATGTTGATTAGATAATGTGGGCCATACATCTGTTTGGCAGATGTGGTAGTAGCAAAATATTCAACCGTTTACTGCCTATCAAAATATCTCCTGCTATGATTTTGGTTATTGTTTTCATGGCTCATGAAATGTTTTGATTTGCACAAACATTAAAATGAGCTAATGGTCGTATTTGCATACTACGTACTCATTGAAGATTTTGATTGAGTACCTATACCTACAATATAATTTTTTTTTTATTAACTAGCTACATATCTAGACTTTTTTAAAATGGCAAAGTTAGCAATACCTTGATTACCATCAATTATTGTTGGATAAAAACAAATTGAAGAGAATATTCCCATACCAACATCTTAACTAAAAAGGATAGGTACTTCAAATAGTTAAGTGCGACTACAGCAAGATAAAAATGAAGCGGTTAATGACCCATTAACGTTTTGTTTCACACCGCCATTGTTTAAAACTCACAATTAAAACCAACGGCGTCACAAATACCCCTTTACAAGTTAACTGCATTTACGCATCAGATAAAGGTGGCGTTTGCGTGAAACGAGAAGCGGAGGGAGCTAAAAAAATGTCTAGTGGATATAAAAAGGTGGTAATACCTGTTACTGTCTACAAAATTTCCAATAGGTAACGGACTGGACTTAAAGTCTAGAAAAGATGGTAGGTATAGAATGAAGTAGATTCAAAATTTAGAGAACGTTCTATTTCTCAAACAGAATAACTAGGTATCATAGTAGAACGATCTGTCAATGTTTTCTTGACCTACCATTTTGAACTGTTGGCTCAAAAGAAAATAGAAAGTAGCTGCTGCCCTCGGCTTTGCACGCGCTTTTCAAGATAGGTGCGATTTTCTGCCGTTGCTTAATATATATCTGCCAAATTTTATTATGATCCGTTCAGCCGTTAGGGCGTGAAAAAGTCAGACAGCCAGATAGTCAGATATAAATAATTCTGGATAATTCACAGAGCATTACCTAGCCCCAAGCTAAGCAGAGCTTGTGTTATGGGTTGATAACTGATATGCTTAATACAATACACTACATTGATAGATATTTTTATAGGAAACACACAGGACGCCCTGATAAAATATCAGCAGATCGTACACACGTTTGTCCCAAGGCGGCTATCGAACCTGCAACCTCCTGCGTCGCTGAGGTCGTCTTACACACAGATATATAGACAGACAAACAGACTTTCCAATTTATAATATTAATTATGGATTTGCCCATTATGTTAGTGCAGTAGTTGGTTTGTTTTATATAGTCTTTAAAATATTTGTCTTTAAATATTTTGTTGTCAATTCAGATATTAAAACGTCAACGGTAGCTTCTAAAAATTTATATCCAATCTCGATATCTCAATTCCGATTCGGTTCAATAGGTATTTATCCGCTTCGTCTAATGGCCGGTCAGTTATACGGCGAACGTCAACTTAATGAGAATATATGCCGACTTTGTACACAATAAATTTTAAAAAGTTCGAATGAAACGGCATATTAATTGGACATTAGTATACGTCAACACCTCCGGAGAATAGAACGTGAAAGCATTCGAGAGTTATTCAGGGACTATAAAATTAGGTGGGTGTAAATTTTTAACGCAGCCCCGGGCTATATTAGAACGCCATGTGAATTTAAATTTGCTTCTAAAAGCTTTTAAAGCGTTTGTTTGTGCTAAAGAATTGGGAAGTATTGTGAGGTCTTTTTTCGGGGTAATTAAACGTTTTTTCGTGATTTGTTGTAATTGGTTCGGGATCGCAGGAGACTGGTCTATTTGTAGCTTATTCTTGCTTCATTGTTTCCATTCCAATTTCGTACCTAAAGGTTTGTTTATGTTCTTTTTACGTGTTTCAAATAAGAATTCTAAAAGATTTTAATCGAGCTGGGTTCTGTATTTTGATAACCGTTTAAAAGATTTCGTTGCTTATCCTTTAAGACTTTTAATAGATTCATTTCTCTGGCTCAGCATAACCAACATGATAGGAATTCACCACATCACTGACATCACAGTTCACAAGACTGAAGTCCCCCAAATTCTTAGAGAATTCCTGAACCATAAAACCTCTTCAAAGTGCTACAACTTATCTTAGCGAATTGAATTCCACGATTAATCCGAGATTGACTGACCACAAATTGGGGATCTATTGTCAAGCAAGATAACGTCGCAAGAATCTCATTACACTGGAACAGTCAGCCATACTGCATCTTTGAACATCTAGCTCACTGAAATATTCATAACTAGCTGCGCCCCGCGGCTTCCCACGCTTTGTTTCGATGGAAACGTTAAAAGATGATTTTCATCCCACGGGAATTGATTTATGGGATGAAGCCTATGTTTGATTTTAGGTTTAGAATTTCCTGTATGCAAAATTTCAGCCAGATCCGTCCAGTAGTTTTGGCGTGAAGAAATAACAAATATCCATCCATTCATCCATCCATCCATCCATAATACATCCATACAAACTTTCGCCTTTATAATATTAGTGTGATATCCGATTAAAACATGAATGTTAGTCTTAGAACAAGAGTGCAGTACGAGCTGGACTTACACGATTTTTTGTTTAATGGACAAAAGAAAAAAATACGTGTACCTATAATATCTTCTGCTAATCTAACTGTTAGTAGGTTAGATAATTGACGGACTTATTAATAGATTTTTTTATGACACCAGCCTCCTGTTTGAATTCAGTTCATTTCGCCACTGTCATCGCCACTCGTTTTTCTTTTAAGATATGCTTGAATTCAGAATGCAGCTGATGAGTGGTCAAAAAGAGATCAAAAAGATATGTCATAGAAAAGATAAGTTAGGTACTCGGTCTCTTGCAGCGTTACGTACTTAACACGGGAAGAAAAGAAGGTCTTGCTTTTTTTCAGAATAAACCAGCACATAGGCATTATAGAATTAATATACAAAAGGTTGAAACTATCGTGGGAATTAATACATATATCAGTTATTCCTAGATCATGAATGTAATGTCCAAAAATGTATGAACATGTATGGTTAGGTACTTATTTTATCGTTGTAAGTGATATTGGAAGGCCAGTTTTCCCTTGAGAGAAGATTTCAGGGAGGAAAAATGGAATAACCCATAATAGGAAAGAACTAGCTGTATTTGACTTTAGCTATAGTTTCGCCAGATTCCTTCACAATGTTCCACACTAGATTCAGGAATCTTTGAGGGTTTCTTGTTTCGGGTAGTTCAAAGTTTGAAACTAAATGTCCGTCAGTTTCCACATACTAGGAACTAGTTCATGGTTGATGCATTTTGTAATTAAATCTGACTATGATCGGAGAGTGAGTGAGGTCTACAAAAGGAACAAGGTATACTATACATATATAATGCAATAGAGAGGAAACAGTGGGTACTGTACCTATACTTAAAGCGGTTCAATTCTTCCGGAGAATTAAGAACAAATAATAAATACAGAACAGCTAAACATTTTCAGCTATAGTTTCACTCTCTATGCTAAACCTGGTATGGTTGGTACTCCTTCACGATCAAACAACTTTTGTGTCCGGGAAAAACGCATGATAAGCCGCGACCAGATGCTTTTTTTGTTAAACATATTAAAAAGCTGCTATGTCAGTTACTGTTAGGTTCAGAATTATCATAGATACAAGTCTGGCAAGACCTTATAAATCACATATTAATCCGAACAATAATAGTGCGTATAATTAGCCATTTATATGCGTGGTTGAACAATAAATTAGATGAGCTCTCTACATTTGTATAACACCTACGCACCGACGATTTGGCGATAACTTAATGATCTCTAATAGAGACTTCAAATGGATTTCTATTATATTGATTTGTAATTCTATATTGTAAAGGCAAACGCTCACTGTATCTTGTCGGTTATTACTAAATCACATTTTTCTTAACTTTAATTTTCTTCTAAAGACTGCTGCATTCTATGTCTTTAGAAGAAAATTTATTTTCAAACAGATTAACAAAAAATGAGAAGTAAATATTGTACTATTTCAGTTTGTTTTAACACAAACTATAAACCGACTACAATTATAATGTTTTCTCATGGATTCCATTGTCAGAACTGCACCAAATTGAAAAGAAACCACACGGAAAGCTCCAGCTTTCAAATAAAAAAGAATCATCAAAATCGGATCACCCAGTTAAAAGTTCTGAGGTGGCAAACATAAAAAAAAATGTCGAATTAAGTACCTCCATTTTTCAATATTTAAGAGCTAATTCTTAGTAATAAAACGAACGACAAAGGCTTCATAATAAGAAACATGTCTTAAAATTTTATACACCGTATTTATCTCATAATTTAAGAGTCCAAAGCTCTACAAATATCACCAGTAGTTCAATAAATAACACTCTTAATATTCAGATATTCGCAAAAACGGATACAATTTGGTAAAAACCGTGAAATTGTTCGAATAACTTTATTTTCCATTTGATAAATTGATTCATCATATTTTATAGCTATTTAGAAAATTATTTAACTAAATAGCTATAAAATAAATTTAGATATCAAATCAATCGTAATAAAATGAGACAATTAGGTACTTTATTAACACTGCTTAGGTGTTCAAATTATTACATATTTGCAAGCCTTCTGTCAACATCTATAAATACTACATACTACATAAGATGAGGAATACTTACTTATTTTTAGCAAATAAACCGAATAATGGTTTTCTTATGGCGTGCAATTTGAATAAAACCTTCTTAGAAGAAGCACAAAAAACGATTAGAAGCAAGCAAATACAAAAGTGCAAAGGCAGTGTAATGGAAATTTTAATGATTCCTCGTCTATCGAGATGCAGAATGAATTAAAAAGAATAGCAGGGAAACGCTCCTCGCTTCGCTTTTTAATTTTCCGTTGCCGGCGGCCGAGGCCTTTAGTTTGCGGTTTATTTAAACCTTAAACTTATTTCTAGATTTTCCGATTCCGCATTTCATTGAATTCAGAAGCATTTTATTCATGCATTTATCATATTATCTCGAATACGATATTTATGACATACCGGGTTATTGGTAATTCACTGACATTGCGTCAATTTATCGGAGATAATTTTATATTGTATGTATCAGAGATAAATTAAAAAATATAATAAGACGTGCTTATGATGATGGGCAAAACCTGCAGTTGTTGCAGTGTTAGTGAATTACTAATAATGCATATTACTAGCGTCACGCTGGCGAGCAAAAGGTCAAAACTGGGCTGTTATGGGAAATATTGGAAAATATTCTTTTGATTCCTTTAATGGTTTTCATTACGGATGTAAGCGGGTTAACTACGAACCTTATTTGTGTTGGAAGAACACCAACGTTAATTATCCGTAAAGAATTCGACAAACTACGATAGTTTTTATAATAAAATAGCAAATCCTTTAATGGCCTTCATTTATTTAAATTTCTTAGGCAATCGCATCAGTATTTATCACATTTCTTCGATAAAAGTAAACATTATTTGCATCAGCCCAATAAAGTCTATTTTATAAGCTTTTATCGATATTCTAAGCGTATCGATAATAATTAAGACGGTATAATTACAAAGCCGCCCAATGGTCGAATGGTAACGCTTCATAAACTAAACTAACATCTCACTGAGACTGGATTAACATAAACATCGGTTCGATAGCTTTTCAACAACCGCTCGGCTTGAATACATTACAGATCACGTTGTTTTTTATTGACTCAATAATTTCTGAATTAAACTGTTTTTCGAGTCAATGAAGAGCGGAGTGAGAACGAAAGCGGGTTACCAGCTTTAGAGAATCCTCAACCTTAACAGCCTGTATTGGTCCACTGCTGGATGCAGAACTCCCCCTGAAAGACGCCTTGTTGGAGTTTATCTAATGGGGGGTAATGCCCATAATCCCTAAGCTGGGCATGCGGGTTGGGGATCGCAGTTCGGTGGTAGAATTGTTCTGCAGGGGCAGAACAACGTTACGACACCCACGGAAGAGTTGGGTGGTGAAATTCTATGCCGGCACCACGGCAAAATTATTATTATTATAATTGCTTTATAGAAAGACATCTACATATTTAAAAACTCATTATAGAACTAGAAAATTATCATACTACTACTTTGTAATATTTGAGTACCTAGTAACTCCTACAGTACTTATGTGTTGATAGAAGGAATTGTAAACGTTAAAACAAAAAAAAAACACCATTAAAATATAATTGACTGCTCCATCAAATCAGTACAATATCCTAAAACCTATTCCTAACCTATTCTCTTTGCCACAAACAGTCTCTTTGGTCAAAAAGTCAAGCCTTATTCAATCGCACACCAGTTTTCAATGTAAATTCAATTATTATATATATTTGACTTTTTTCTAGGTGTCCCGAGGTTGTTAGTCCTATGCTCGTAAAAATCGATTACTTTATTTAGCTGTATTTTTAACAAGATCACTATGAAAGTACTATTGTGTCTGTCTTTAACGACAAATAAAATAAACAATATTATGGAATTAGAAAATTTTATTCTCATTGTTTTTGGGATAAGAAACGAGGGACCCCGTTGACTTTATGGGTTAGTAATTTTGTTTTGATAGGGTGAAGGCCTATCACATTAAAGCTTTATGGACTTACGTATTCCACTTGTTTTTAAGTATACAGGGTTATTGATAATTCACTGAAAATGCGTGAGCTATAGATTCTGCCCATCATAATAATCGCGTTTGCGAATACTCCAGGTCTCGAACTTGGTATTTCCAATAGGTACCCATTCAAAAATCGTCCTAAAGACAGGCTTTATTTAAAACTTAACATAAAAACGGGTCTGCTATGAACAGTTGTGTGTGGGAATAAGAGATCGGTCTTTATTAATACCTATAATTGAGTTCCGGATACACGATGTTATTTTCATTTTATATCAGAGGTGATTTACTTTTTAACAATAAGGAGATGGCTTCTTCTCAGATGTGTTCGTAATGATGGGCATAACGAGGAATATATGCAGTGTCGACCTTCGGCTACCACCTACTTAACCCTGTATACAAAAGTTCATATTTTACTTTATTGTTTACCTTATGTTTTTTGGATTCATAAATCTGCTAGTTTTCCAACGAGCACAATGCAGAATAGAATGATTCTCCATAGGCCCTGACAATAAGTCCACAATATAAATTTTCAACGCCCATCAATCTTTCTTTCAATGATTTGTAACGCTTCAAAAACACAGGACAGCCTTCATGCCTAAATTTTTGGGTCATTAGGGCAGTTTAAGCCCCAGGGAGCTATACAATACTTCAATTGGTACTGGAACAATGTACATTGTATTGGATTGCTACCGTTCGAAAAGTTAGCACCGTGGCACGCTTCCAAATATCACAAAGAATTTGTTAAAGATAAAGGCTTTGCTAGACAACGTGGGATGCTAGAGGTTCGACTGTGTGACAAAATTCAAATGTTCATATAAGTAACTATAGGAGTAAACATAGGATAAAGACAGTACTTTAGTAAGTCGCATTATATTTAGACTTAAATATGCAAAAATTGTATAAGTTGATGAGCGATATGCTTGCTTGCTGGTTTCTTTTTCACTTCTTTCGCTAGTGGACAGTAAATTTATGTGAATTAGAATCAATTGCTTGATATTAAGTATTTATTCATCTAGCTGTTTATAGAGTAAAAATTTGACTTGTCTAAGTGCTTATATTTTGTAAGTCTAAAGGATTATACGATTTAACTCTAATTCTGACTCTTACCTGCAATAGGAATTTAGGAGTAACTTATGCCTTAAGGACGGGCAGGTGCTTTTTATTATTTGTCTTCCGTTTAACGATAATATAAGTGTTAATAGATTCTCTAAGCTCTAGTGAACTCAATTCAACGCACTTTTGCACAACTTCAGCGGTGCAACTTACAGGTGCTTCATGTTCATATACGTCATGGGCACTGTACGTGTATTCAACTGCAACAAATTAAAAGGAACCTAATGGCTAGAGTAGGTACTTTGGGAGGTACCTCAACTTTATGTTTTATTCATTTATTTTTATATTCTGCCTCTTTTAATAACCAAACCAATTATGTATGTGTATGTTTTATGTGACAAATAAATGATTTTCTTACTTGCTCACAATTTCTCATAAAATTTTTTGATTACTAACATTTTGCAAACTACATAATGTCTTAGAAGCAACAAATCACCGCGCTGTGTAGCCGAGCCATTACAACAGTGAATTGTTTCACCCGCTGGGATCTTCTCCGAATGCTGTAAAAGACTCGATCGCGACTATTCTGTCCTGAGCCGTAAGTTTTTATGTCCTTTGTGACGCAAGTGTTTCCTTTACATTCACGATTTTGCTCTAAATCCGAGTAATGTTTTGTTCTTTTATTCGTTGTTTTCGAATAATGGTTTGTTATTTCTTTTTGTTTATGTTTTTGATTTGACTTTTGTTTTACTCTCCAACTGTGTTTCCAACTAACGTTATTGTGATAAAATCTGACAACGTAATGTTAATCGAGGCATACAAATAAAAATACTTATTAGAGAACGATGTCAACCAGGTTAAATAGTCACTAGAAAGGCAAGCCAATCAAATAGAAAGCAATTAAAAAATCCTGCACGACTGTTTTAACCTCTAAAGATAAATAACAATTTGTAAAAGTTGTTTTAATTGCAGCAATTACAACAATTTCTTGACAGAAGAAACTGTATCTGTAGTTCTAGCACTAATAAGATAATTAAATAAGACTTCTCTACATTTTTGGAATGCTTTTAGGCTAAAGTTTAAAAAAACGAAAAATCTTATTTTGAAACTAAACAAATCAGACCATTCCAGAACGTCTTGTCATGATGTCACCTTTAATAGGATTAATTTGAAGAGATTTGAATTTCTAAGATGTCAGGATAATTCCTTTCTTACGAGTCATGGTATTATTTTTTATCTTGATATTACAAACCAATAACTGAAAATATGTAGATGAAAACTTCCCTATAAAAGAAGGTTGGTTTATTTAATCTGTTGTTTGAAACATTACTTTTACTTAATCGTATTTTACTCGTAGGGTTTTTGTTTTACCTAGGTAACTACAAGAGCAGGATTACGTTGGTAAAACAATACCGACCCACATTTTCTACGTTCGTAATATCAAAAAATTATAGTAGAGATTACAATCTTGCAGACAAAGCCAACATTCTTAAATAATAACTATATGCCCGGCATTGTCATAAAACGAGCTATACTCAAAAAATCACAATTAACAGGCTAAAGGTTTATTCGACGTTTCTTAACTTTAATCTACATACCGTCAATGAATAAATAAATGAATTAATAGTTTATTGTACTAATGTTAATGAATATACATATATGAAAGTCTTATAGCTAAATAATAAATAAATATGGCGGCAAAAGGCGGCCTTATCCAACTTAGCGACCTTAATCAAAAATTACTAATTAATTTCCGTGTCAGTGTAATTTTTTATATATAATTTGACCTTTGACCAGATTTTTAGTTTTGACAGTGAAATATTATATTATAACAAACAGCCTATTTTCTCGCGTAACATCGGCTCGAGTTCGCTATTCGATGCAATAGGTGAATGCAACATTATAGTTTTTTGACGATGTATCTTATAATTTAACTAAAAGCTCACCGATTCATAATTAATTCGCGAGCGCAGCAGACGCATGCCGCATTCCATTGTCGTGTAACTTACGCACGTCGTTAATCAAGTTGACAAGCGTTAATCCAGCTTCCGGGGGTACTACTATTGTCTTTTAAAATACAGTGAAGTTGCTGACGTTATTATTTGAAACATGACTTTGTTTCTAAAATTGCTTGTTCAATAATCTTGAATAATGGCATTCATTTTTTGCATCCGTAGTCTATGTAGGTAAACCATACATATTATTTTTTTTACCAAGGATTTAAATCATATTCTTTTTATCATACAAACTTTTTATAATAGGTACAATACACCAATTACAATAATTATTGAATGAAATAGATAACAACACAAATGGATCACTCTTTTGTATGCAATTTCCTTTTTATACAAAAGTACAAGAATAGTTTGGATCTAGAACATTGCCTACTATAAAAACTTCTCATTGTTCTCGATCTCCATCCAGCAATACCATAGTAGGGTGTACTAAACCTCCCCTGCCTCTAGCGATGACAAATAGTTGCGTAAATGATAGTGTTCGCTCGCTGCTCCGCCTGTTTTTGCCGTTTGATGTATGTCCGCCGCTTAGTGGGACATGACATCCGCACTCCTTTGTGCAATAGTAGGCGAGCTTTTACAATTGGTGGTCATATTTCATAGATTTTTCGCAACAATTAAGTTCAACGGTTTCTCAGAGTGGTTATTCATTTAATTAAAATCTAATTTAAGCATTCTTAATTATTTTCGTTAGGTACCTATACCTACTTAACGAAAATAAATGAAAGTGCTTAAAGTAGCCTACCTATCCTACTTAGATTACTTAAAATTACCTAAGTAAGATAATTTACTCTTAACATTACCTCAGTAAGATAACGAAAAACTTACAGCCAGTTTAAGTTCGGCTTTCCCCCAATATAAGGGATATCGTTACCTACCGCTTTTTTATAGTTTATGTTTTGGACCACCTATTTTATAACCAACTAAAGCTGCTACAGAATTCAACAACTGCCTAACTAAGCCCCGGGCAAATTTGTTCTCGGTACTTGCACACAACGCGCAAACAAACAAAAAACCTAAGAAACGATGTGTCAAAATATCTTACCCCTAACAAAAACAAGTTATGAAAACTCCACTAATCTCTCTTTAGACTCCAAGTCTTCTTTAAGCCCCAAAAATAACAGACCACACTCAAGACGAACCAAACCCCGTTTCACTCAATTAAAATACGTTTAAGGAGCCCTACACACCTGGCCGCGATAAACATCGAAACTATTGTAGATTTGAGAAACTCGAACCTCAATTTTGACAACAAAAAGGCCATAATCGATTTTGGGCACACAAAAGAAGCATTATATTTGACAATTCGACTGTACAACGTTGTTTGTGGTAGAGATTATTTCGGATGAAATGAATGAAGGCAAAACACGATCCTGTGAATATGGTTTGTAATTGAAATCCTGGGTCCCGAGGGGCGTGGTTTTTTATTCAGAAAAAGGTTCAAGTGTCGCTGGAGGTTTGGTTGAAACTTATTTGATTTTTATTTGCTTTACTATTTTTCACACAGGATCTTATTTTTTCAGCAAATCGGAACTCTTAGTTACGTGGTAGGTAAAGTACCGATCAAAGTCAAAGTCAAAGTCAAATCGTTTATTTCTTTAGACTTACAAAATAAGTACTTAGATTCTACTAAAGTCTAAAGTCATTGTCACCAAATCAACTACAGCCATTCATTGTAATTTTTTCTCATCAATTATTGAATTTTTAGACCTTTTTTATTATTACTCTGTTTAGGAACTCACTGAGAAAATCACCGTTGTGTTTATATGAAATCGAACAGATATCAATTCGCACACATAGATCACATTTTTTTTCTTTGTACCTATGTGTGTGTGTCAAAATAAAAGATATTATATTCTATTCTCTTCTATTATTAGTACCGATACGAACAAGACCCGATTTTTTTAAATTTTAAGATAACGATCTTAGAAAAATGAGCAAAGCGCACCTTGCTACCACTCAACCCTGTGGTCTATTGATTAATCTTCATACCAAACAGGAAACAAATGGTAATAGAAAAACTAACCCGGAGGCATTCGTCATTACCTCTAAAAGGGTTCTGTACAAAATAATGATTAATTATTATAATTTAGCCCGTGTCATCGGACCTCCACATGGCGAGGCTCGTGGTGAGGTGTTAGACAAGTTACAAACATAAACGATGTTAGCGTTTTTATCTACATACTTTTGACTTCATCATCATGTCATCAACACAGATGTAGACCTCCAACAGCGTATGGTATTTGGCTACTCTCCCACCACACATTTAGTAAATGTCACGTGCTACACACTAGCCACTAGCCGCCATGGCCAAAAATTTGGCTAGGTGGACATGATCATTAGTAGAGCTTTTTATTAACATTACAAGAAAAAATGCTGTACCAAAACGCGTAGAAGACTAATACGTATAGTATGTAGTATAGTATGTGTATAGTAATAATATCGCTTGCATGGAACTTTGTCTAGGGGGACAGGTGCCGTTTATCTGATTGTGAGTGTAAAAGGGTTAAATGGAATGGTACATTTTAGAAACAGTCCGAAAAGTAATTACTAGAGAATCTTTATCATAGATAAACTGACATACAAACTTACACGCGATGTATCTATGACATCGTTACGGCTCGTTACAGGAATGCAGGTAGAGAATTCTGCTTCAATTAACTTAAATGGTCTAAGCTGGTTTGTTATTGTTAAAATAGATCAAAATAATTGATATTTTCTTGAATCTTTTTTTTTCTTTTGTATTTTTTAATCATCATCAGCAATACAATATTACACACTGCTGTGATATGTTATAATAGTTCTTCAAGTTATTGTATCTGCGGTTCTGCTCTACCCTGCGTAGAACTCGAGTTGGAGTTCTACGCATCTAGACTCCAACTCATGGAGTTCTACGTAATTGGTATTTCTAGATCAAACTTATATATCTTGGGCAGGCATGCTAGGGCTGTAATAACATAGCACAGCAGTGTATAATATCGTATTGCAGATTACGATAAAAAAGTATAGGAAAAAAAAAGATTCAAGAAAAAAAAAGTATTTTGATATATTTTAACAATCCATCTGTTTCTTTCTTTGGTCTAGTAAGGCCAAAGAAAAAAAAAAATCGTTTTCTCCAACTTGATATTATCCTCTACTGGGTTGGTTTCCATCGGGAACTGGCAGCAGAACAATTCTACTACCACCTCACTGCGATCCCCAACCCGCATGCCCAGCGTGGGGATTATAAGCAATACCCTCCACGAGATAAAAGCCAAAAAGGTGCTTAACAGGGGGAGACTTGCGTCCAGCAGTATATCAATTTAGGCTGTTGAGGTTGAGCGGTTGGTTTCTTGATTTTTACAAACTAGGTATTTGAGTGGGGGAACTAAGATATGCACGGACGTCTCGTATAGGAGTTTAGGAAACTAGGTGTTTCTTATTACTAGGTATTTCTTATTTCTTCGGCTCTAAGGCAAGGCCACAGAAATCTTCCTTCTGTAAGTCATAGAAACAAGCCTTGAAAAACGTAGACACGAGGGACCTTCAACCTCAATCTTGGACGTCAAACGATTTAATAATCAGATTACATACAAAAATCAGAAACAAGCTTCCCCAATCAGTCATTTCTACTGATTTTTAACACTTCCCGAACTTTTTTGCGTTTCGCGAACAAAATATTTGACCTCGAGAGAGCAATATCCCTAAAAATGTTCCGCATTTCGCAAGTACGTTTTGTGTGGTGCCGAAAAAATTTGGCAACAAAAAGGTAACGTTATGTTGATAAGGGAATAATGGGGCGAATATTATCCTTATTTAGAAAAAAATCAGGAAAATACATATCTTTTCACAGCATTCGTTTTTGGAGCGGAAAGAAAACTTACATGTTAAAAGGTAAGAATGAGATTAATGTTTGTAATATTTGTTTTTTAATATATTTTTATAGATTTTATCTCTAAGTACGGGCAGACTGAGATAGTTAATAATAAATAATATAATATTTATTTCTGTAAAAAAATTATAATGAGTTTTATTCGAATAGCAATATATCGAGACCCTCACTTAACTAGGTATAGAAAACATGTAAAAATAAATCTCTCTCATCTATGTACAGTACATATTATCAAACGTTACAGATGACGTAGGTAGTTGATGAAAAGAAACAAAGAAAAACGTTGGTGAAGTTCGATCATTATTAGGACACTACCTGGTTATCACACTAATATTATAAATGCGAAAATTTGTATGGATGGATGGATGTTTGTGACCTGTTCACGCCAAAACTATTGAACGGATCGGGCCGAAATTTTGCTTACTTGTAATTTTATTCCTGGGCTCAAACATAGGCTACATTTATCCCATAAACCAGTTCCTGTGGAATAGAAAACACCTCTAAACATTTTCATAGGAGCAACGCGTGCGAATCCGCAGCAAGTAGCTACTTATACTATAATTAAAAAAATGAATAAACAAAAATAAATAATAATAGCAGATACAGTACCTAGCTACGAATAATAGTATTAATAATACTCGACAATTCACACAGCATCATCTAGTACTCTCACAAATTTGTGGTGGAGGAGTAAGCTCAGTCAGATGGAGGGTGGAGAGTATTATTATATATTCTACCCTCCTATTTGCCCTCCGGCCAGGTGGGATGACGATCTGCGAAAGACTGCAGGTAGATCCTGCGCCTCCAGCATCTATCTGCAGTCTTTCGCAGATCGTCATACCACATGGCTGGCAAGCTGAAGACAGGATTGCTAAAGCGCTCATTAGGCTCCCCTAAGAGCGCCTAAGCCTATGTCCAGCAGTAGAATATAAGACCATAATGATGGTAATGATATATTCTCTGGTAGTGGGTAGCGGTCTTTGATACTCAAGTAGTTTGACTAAAGACCCATGTTTGTCAATTGTAGGTAAACCTGTATCGGTCTGATACAGGCAATGTGGATCTGAGCGTGTTACCAGCGTGTTAGCCCATTCCTTCCACTCTGCTGTGCTCATCAATCTACGCAGACCGTTGTTAGCTAAGATAGCTGGATCACTATGATCGTCATACTTATACAAATGCGAAGCCTATACCAGAGATACAGCATGGTGACATACTGTAGCATAATGCTAAGCTATTGGTAACTTCTTCTGTATTGTATACGTAACTGGGTCCTTTCTAATAAAAAAATGGTTAAAAAATAAATTATTAATATGCCTTTAACATGTAGCTGGGTGGTGCTGGTTTAGAATTTGCACCACCCCATATCATCCCGTGGGTGTCGTAAGAGGCGACTAAGGGATCTCCACCGGGGGCAGGCAGCAGCGCCCCCTATTCTAACACTGAACTGCGATCCCCAACCCGCATGCCCAGCGTGGGGATTATGGGCATTACCCCCCATTATATAAACGCCGGCAAGGTGCTTATCAGGGGTAGATCTGCGTCCAGCAGTGGACCGATACAAGCTGTTGAGGTTGAGGATGTAGCTACGTAATAAGAGGCATACCATTAAAATTATATTTAATGGTCTACAAGGCTTAATAACTATTCAATCAATTAGACACCATTGTAAATTAATTATTAAAGGTAAAAGCAATTATTTCGAGTAATGATTATTGTTATTTAGATCGTGGAATAAGAATAAATGCTTTTTTTATTTTATTTTATTTGTATTTAATATTGGTCATTTTAACACAATTATGTAATTACTAAAGTAGCTAAACAATCTGCAGTTAGCTCAATTGTTTTAATTGTATATATTATATCCTATCCATCCGTCGAGCATGTAAAATATTAGTAAACAAACCACGACACAAAAACAAAAACTCACTTGCTTCGCGTCGAGTTTGAGATGTAATTGTAAGCAATATTTATTGAAGGAAGGATCTCAATATTACCGCTTATTACCGCTTTATTAAATTATTAATTTCTAATGTTTACATATTATTATATTCGTAACTGTGTTTAATGAGAAATAAATAATTTTCATTTCATTTCAAAGTTTTGATGAAAGATATTTTTGACCTCTTTACGGAGAAACTATAAAATGGATACGGATAAATATTTGAGCCAATAATAATTTTGAAGTTATAAAACAAGGCATAAATTTAACAACTGGCCTGTAGTCAATGTTCCTTCAAGCCATGGTCTCTTATTTATTATTATTATAATCTATGCTAATATTATAAAGAGAAGATTTGATTGTTTGATTGTATTGATAAGGCTCCAAAACTACTAGAACGATTTAAAAAAATAATTTCATCATTAAAAAGCTAACTTTTCAGGGAGTGACATAGGCCACACTTTATCCTTTAACACCTTCATGGCCCAAGACGCAGGTGCCAGTCTCTATCTGCGTGGAGCTGCGGCGCGCCCCTGCGGGTCGCACCGCAGAGCTGGGCAGTGAATGCGTTATACACTAACACCTTCATGGCCCAAGACGCAGGTGCCAGTCTCTATCTGCGTGGAGCTGCGGCGCGCCCCTGCGGGTCGCACCGCAGAGCTGGGCAGTGAATGCGTTAATTCCCGCGGGAACGGAAACTCACGCGACAACAACACGCGGGTGAAACCGCGAAGCGCTGCTAGTACTATACTACATTTTTTTAAAGCCCATACGCCAGTGAAAGTGGCGCCCCCCACGATTTTATCTTATTATTACGTTAAATGCAGCAAGTTTTAAAAATCCATTGTTCAGTTTGTGGTATTATGAGATAAAATTATTACAGAGGTATTAAAAAAAAGCTTATAATAGATACCACAAACTGGACGTAGGATTTTTAAAAATTCCTATGATAAACGTTAAAATATGATAAAATAGGTATCGCTGTCATATTGGCTCGGGTAGATGTTTTAAAAAGACCTGTTTGGTCAGACTTTTAAGTGTGCATTCAGATGTAGTAATAGAACTAAAAAAACAAAGTTCACCAACCGTTAAGAACTATACTGTGCCGCTCGTTCTGCCTCCAACGACACAGCCAGCCGACAAAGCAACACCAATTTGCAGGCTAACTGATGCGTAAACTGTTGCATTAGCCTTCGTGAAGGACTGACCAATTATATCGGTAATACGACACGCGCCTATCCGTGTGTACGCACTTTTATGCTGTTTGTTTTATGAAATGTTCTGTGGATATTTCCTTATTTTTAAACCGACTTAAAAAAAGGAAGAGGTTCTCAATTCGACTGTTATTTTTTTATAGTCGTTACCTCAAAACTTTTGACTGGGTGGTGCGATTTTGATGATTCTTTTTTATATGAAAGATGGTGCTGTCCGTGTAGTCCCATTTTAATTTTGTTCAGTTCTGACAATGGGATCTATGAAAATTCATGAAAAAACTATTAAAATTTAAGTAGATTTATAGTTTTTTATAACAAAATATATATATTTTTTTCCAAATTTCGTGAATTGTTTTGGTAGTTTCAAAAAATCCTACAATATTTTATTTTAGGATAATAATAAATAAATAATGTTGTACATTAAAATAGGGTTTAGTTTTTATTCTAATAATAATGAATAAAAAACAAAATAACAATGATATAATAGATACAAGTTAGAGCTAGTATTGACACTAATGTATAATGTCGGTAATTTCAAATTTCATTATTTATAATTTCTAAATTCTGATTTGACCAACTGAATGCCGCAAGTAGACAGGGCGCATGTCCAGCATTGGGCATGAAAGCTGGTGATGATTATCATGACGATATGGACACATTCCATTGCCTTCTGATCAGAAGCTCTAAGTAGCCAATTGTAATGTCCAACAGCGCGAAAAGTCATGAAAGTAGTAAGTCTAAAACGTCCATCTATCAAATGGTCTGTACAGAACATGTATTTAGTCATTTTTTGAATGTACACGATAGAAAGTAAAAGTAATTTAAATAAATGCTTAATTTTCCTTCTGATACGAACCGTTGTTAAGTAGGTATATAACATTTATTTTATAACAATAAATAAAGTTTATAAAGCTGGTAGCTTCTTTGACCCATACTACGCTCAAATTGTTGTCAAGGCTAGAAATCGACAAATTTTGCGAGTATTTAACAACTTTTCTAATGCAGTTAATACATAAAAATGTCAACCGTAGGGCATGGACATTTGGTGCGCTACATTGCTATAGCTGAGGACTTTAGAAAATTATTTTTCGGCGTGAAAACGATTCGAGTCCAATTAATGGAGTTAACAGATTCTAATGAATCAACTTTAGAATTGATTGAGTGCCGTATTGACTTGTCTCAACTCTCTCGGAAAGCTTTTCTGCTGAAATCAATGAAGTTCTGTTGCTGTTCATTTCACTTTGATTGATTTTGCAATTATTTAATTGTTCTTGTGGAAATCTAATTTTGAATGAGCATAACTTGGTAAGATTGATTTTATTTAAAAAGAAAAGGCAAAATAACGAACAGAGATATCGAATGGTCAGCATTGCCGTCCACGGTGAAAGGTTGCGATTTCATGTCCCGGCAAGTCGTTAATTTATGGGCACCATAAAATTAAATTAAAATTGTGCTTCGAAAGTACTTAAATTAGTTCTTTCTTATTTGTAAGTTACCTAGATATTCTGACTATAATCAGGTCTCGTGCTCTTAAAAACGAAATCGAACATTCTGATTCATTTTTGTGCAAACTTTAATTAGTGACATAAAAATTGCTTTTGCACGACAACGAAAACGCAATTTAGATTTTTGTTTTTCGAGGTTTCTGTCTCTGGCAATATAAATCAACGGCGGCAGCGCTGAAAACTTCGTATCACCATCACCCTTCAAACCAAAATAACACATTCCATCAAAGCTAGTTTGGCTAGCTTTGATGGAATGTGTTATTTTGGTTTGAAAAAGTCCAAACAGAAACTATACACCAGAGCCCTAAAAACTTCAGATATTGATCCATTAGCCAGGCGGGCATCAATCACAGGGGGCAAACATCGTGGGGCTATTATATTGGACAAACACACCCGGTTAACTGGTGTATGCTGTGCAGTTATTTTGTCTTCGTAGTTCATAGGTTCTATATAATAATACTTGGTCTTCTTACTCTTACATCACCTTTATAGGAATATTGTTATTAGTTATTCTAGTTTCCCCCTTATGTGGGAGAACTGGAATTCATTTTTTTGATTACTCATTTATTTATTCATTTTAATTTTTTTCATTTTTCAACTGGAAGTCCAGTTATCCCCTCACCGATTTTTGGCGTTCCAGTTTTCCTCCTTATGAGAATGAAACCAAATACTCGTAGAAGCAAATAAAAACCACAGTAGTTATTCGTTTAATTAATTTTTATTTAATATCTGCACAGCAATGTCAAAAAAGACAAAAATTATATCAATGACACCTAATAATAATAACGAATATGACACCAAATGTCAAAAATTACACCAAAGGTAGCACTAACATGTAAACATCATTTACGATTAACATAAATTGGAAAACGTGTAATCCTGTGTTATTTTAGTTTTTTTGTTGTTATTTTAGGAGTCTAATTTACTTTATTACCCATAATTAGGGAAAACCCCTAGGTAAAGATAAGCATTTTAGGAACATTAAAGTTGTTTTATTCTTTGGATATACTGAATTGACAACATGGTTTCGATAAAAAAAATATAATTGGTGTGCGTTTGTTCAATCAGACTAAATGAAAATTATTTTCAGTCTGAATAGAATATTCAGTCGGTTTTTTATGGCAGCAACAGCACAAAGAAAACAATAATGCTCAGCTGATTGAGATGTTTTTATTATAATTCTTGGAATACGTAGGTTTGAAAAATGTCTAACAAATTTTTATTTTTTGAATTTTTTTAACAGTAGTAACGACATGCAGACATTCATTATAAAGAAATATGTCATTAAAATAGTATAAAGGAATTTTAAAAAGATTTTAATGGGCATAAAATACCAAAAGTCAAACACAGCAACAGTGCATTGATCTCAAACGAAGCGACGCCGGTCCACATCCGGCAAATAATTAAAAAGTATAAACTTTTTACAAGAACCACTGAAATGTAGAGGGAAATAAATTTTCCAACCCAATGCACACTTTCGTTTTTATCCTGCCTGTGATTTACGAAGTAAAATTTTCATACTGAGAAAAAACAACTGGATTAAAATCTGAATCTTATGATTAGACAAATAGATATCCGATTTCGTTGCTTCAATTCCTAGATCGGGAAAGTTAGTTTGGTTTTAATTGTAATTAAAAATTTTAGATTTTCGACACGTGCTTTTCTGTTACATTTTCGAGAAATATTTTTATTTTAAAAGAAGGAAAAGTTGGCCATGTTATAGGACTTGACGGACTGACTTATTTGAATCGTCATCAATCAGACGACTTATTTGAGTCAGTCATATCCAAAGTCCTGACCTTAAATTTACGATACGTCTCATTATTTGATGGAATTAAATACAGCGCGCATTCCATTAAAAAATGAGACGTCACGATGACGTCTCGATACTACCGTCACATCAAACTCAGGTGCCTTGGTAAGTTCCTAGCAATTCTATTTCGTCTTAAAATTTCGTATAATTTTCAACTAAACAATGAGACTAGTCTACATATTTCTTCAATAGAGATTGCCAGTCCATCATGCTCAGTGTTCTTTCTATTCACAATCAATACTGTATATTCTTTTATCTATAGTATCGTCAATCCACACATCGGTTTCTGCCATATCGATCCGTGACAAATTATGTCATACGCTCAACTGAACTCTAATATGATTGGCCTAATTAGAGCTCATCATTAGCCTTCATTACAATTCAGGCCTATCTGGATCACAAGTGTGTGACGGCGTTGCTTTGATCAATATTGCATGCTGTTTTAGCATCTGTGTTTGAATTGAAAAAGTTGAGATTTCTATGTCAACCATTTTTTATAGTGAGTAAATAACAATCGAATCGCAGTCGTTGTACTTAGCGGTCAAATAATGATATAAATACACCAAAGTCAAAGTCAAAGTCAAAGTCAAATCGTTTATTTCTTTAGACTTACAAAATAAGTACTTAGACAAGTCAAATTTTTACTATATAAACAGCTTGATAAATAGTTATTACTATCAACAAGAAATAAGGTGCAATTGACTTTAATTCACTTCAATTTTTTGTCCACTAGCGGAAGAAGTGAAAAAGAAACCACTAGCAAGTCCATCGCTTATCAACTAATACAATCTTAGGATAACTAAGTCTAACTGGTCTTACATACTATTGTCTGTATGGAACTGGGCGACATCCGGCCAAGCGTTAACATCATTTACGTAGTCATCTACGGAGTAATAGGCTTTCTTGATAAGATTTCGTTTTATGTACAGTTTAAATTTACGAATAGGGAGCTCAGTTGCTTCAGATGGAAGCTTATTATAGAATCTTACGCAATTGCCCACAAATGATTTCCCTACCTTTCGTAATCTATATGATGGGATGTGTAATTTGTTCTTGTTTCTTGTATTTTTATTGTGAACATCACACCTTTTCATAAAGTTATCTCTGTTTTTGTGTGTATACATTAGATTTTCATAGATGTATTGCGATATTACTGTTAAAATATTTATTTCTTTAAATAATTCCCTTAACGAGTCTCGTGGATTTAATTTATAAATAGCGCGTACCGCCCTTTTCTGAATAACAAAGATAGTCTGGATGTCAGCTGCCTGTCCCCAAAGCAAAATACCATAAGACATAACACTATGGAAGTAACTGAAGTAAACTAACCTAGCTGTATCTTCATCGGTAATGTATCTAATTGTTCGAACCGCATACGCTGCTGAACTAAGTCTGTTTGCCAGAGCATCAATTTGCGGTCTCCATTGAAGAGAGGAATCAATATGTAACCCTAGGAAAACAGTTGAGTCTACAAGGTGAACAATCTCATCCTTTAGCATTATCTTAGTTGGGAGCTCTCTTACATTTGGTAACATGAATTTTATGCATTTGGTTTTTGAAGCATTGAGTAAGAGGTTATTGGCGGTGAACCAATCTAGTATTTGTGAAAGAGAATTATTTACATCGTCATAATTATGTTTATTTCTGTCAACTTTAAAAATCAATGAAGTATCATCAGCAAATAAGACTATATCACAGAGATCTTTTGCTAGAAATGGGAGATCATTTACATATACTAAAAATAGAAAAGGACCCAATATTGATCCTTGCGGGACTCCTAAATCGATTTTTGATCCCCTAGATCTTTCTTTACCAATATCTACTTTTTGGACTCTATCAGATAAATATGATTGCATAAGGTCCAGTGCCTTGTTTTGAATTCCATAATGTCTTAGTTTATTTATTAATGTACCATGATCAACGCAATCAAAAGCTTTAGAAAGGTCACAAAATACACCAATAGCGTTTTTCGCTTTATCCCATGCATCCAATATGTGCTTTAATAAAACTGTACCAGCATCAGTTGTCGATCTACCCTTGGTGAAGCCAAATTGATTTTTATGTAACAACCTATTGAGGTTGAAGTGAGAGGACAACTGTGTGAGAATAATTTTTTCAAAAACTTTACTCATTGCAGGAAGTATTGAAATTGGCCTATAATTGGCCGGATCAGTGTGGCTACCAGATTTATAAAGAGGAACCAGTTTACTATATTTCATGAGATCAGGGAAAACTCCTGCATCAATACAACTATTAAAAATGTAAGCCAAGTATGGAGCAACTTCCTTAATAATAGAACTCAGTACTTTGGTTGAAATACCCCAAAGATCCTCAGTATTTTTGATGTTAATAGACTTAAATGTTTTCACAATATAATTAGCGTTTACATGACTAAATATAAAAACCTCGGTACATTTATCTACAGATGATTCTAATAATTTAACCGCGATTAAAGGTGAGGAGTTTAGAGACCGGGTAACAACTTTAGGAATATCAGAAAAGAATGAATCAAAAGCATCGGCAATATCTTTATCGTTTATAAGTATTGAATTATTAATTTTTAACCTTATTTCTCTTTTTCGTGACTTAGATTTACCAGTTTCGTTATTTATAAGTCTCCATGTTGCTTTGATTTTATCAGATGAGTTTACAATTTTTTTCCTCAAAAACAGGCATTTCGCTGTGTTACAGACTTTTTTAAATGTTTTTGAGTAGTTTGTTAAATACAAAAGCAACGCAGGATCATTTAACATAGCTTCTCTAGCACCATAAAGATCATATAGTCTATTCCTACTTCTATAAATACCGGGAGTGGCCCAATCGGTAAATCCGATCCTGTCCCTAACTGTGCATGTTTTATATTTAAATACTTCGCTGTGTTCTTTGTTTATAACACTTAAAAGTTTGGCAAAAAGATCATTAGGGTTATCGGAACAAGTTATATTAGCTACTGCTAGTTCCACTTGACTTTGAAAATTCTTAATACGGCTCTCTGTAATAGGCCTATAGGTATATTTCTCAACTTTGTTTTTATCGTTAAGATTATAACTAAAATTAACACTCTGACCATAGTGGTCTGATTTGAAATGTTTGATTACTGCTTTGTTGGTTGGAGATAGACTGCAATAAATATTATCTAAACAAGTGGCAGATGTTAGGGTTACCCTAGTAGGATCATGAAAAAGATGTCGTAAACTAAAGCATTTGAATAAATTAAGCAGCCTATCGGCGAGGGGATTCGCTAAAATATCTATATTAAAGTCGCCACAAACAATGAGATCCTTTCTACATGAAAATAATTTCAGCAAAACCTCTTCCATAGTACATTCAAAAGCTACTTGATTTGCGTCAGGAGGGCGGTACACGCACACTATGATGTGTCGCTCCAGTTCCACACAAGAAAGTTCAATAGTCCTCTCAATAGTGAGGTTTACAATATCTTTACGTTCTTTACATTTAAGACTATTTTTAACTATAATCAAAGAGCCACCACGTATTGCAGCTTTTCTTTTATAGGAACTTGCAAAACAATAGTTATTATAAAAGGGCAGTAACTGATTTTTTACAATCCAGTGTTCTGATAAGCACATAACATCTACATTCAAATAATTCAAAAATAATTCTAATTCTAGGATTTTGCTGGGTAAGCCTTGTATATTCTGATGGACTATATGAAATGAATTTTGCTTTCCCGTTGTCGCTGTGGTCAGTTTAAATTTGTATTTACTGACACAATAGCTTTAATGCCCTCATTAGTACTGCTACTAACTATATAGACAGGCTCGTCAGGTAACTGCGTTATACTATTTATAACGGGATCAAAAATATTATATGCTAACAATTTAGCAATGTTCAGTTTGTTTTTTTTGCTTAGGTACATTGTATCCTTATTCAAAAAAGTATTACTAATAAAGTTATTAGTATCAAAAAATAATACATCACTATGACGACATGTCATGTTGTACATCAGCATGTTATTTTTACATATATTGTCATTTTGAATTGATGTCAATGACTTTGAGTAAGGAAAGGAGCAAATAATAAGTTTCCCTAGTCCATTCTGTACCTTTCCCAGAAGTACTTCAACTAGCCTAATCAACTGTGACCGTTTCACACAACTTTCACCAAGCTGAACAATTAAAGTTGTACTCTTATTCAGAGAGTCATCTTGCTGAATGCTATCGGTAATTATATTTATGTTGGCATTTGGATAGCAATTGTTAACTACATTTTGCGCCAGCAAGCCACTCAGTATTAAACCCATGCCAGCACCCAAACCATCCGAGTATATTATAGTCTTCCGGGTATATTGACTGTGGTCTGGATCTAAATCTTTAACTGGAGATGGCGCAGTTTGAGCTGACGGGCACCTGGTAGTGGGGGTTGGAGCTGTGTTGCTGCTAGAGGCACCACAGTGGTTCTTGAGCGAAGGTGAGGGCGGCGCCAGCATCGCGGATTGTAGTAACAGCGGTGACTGGGACACTACAGCACCATCTTCAGTTAAAGAGTTTGTGGTACTCTCAAGATTAGTTTGAGTGCTGCTGTGCCGTACTTCAGAATATACACTATCATTACTTACAATTTGTAACATTTTTTGGTAGTTTTCATTGGCATCTTCTTGGGCTCGTTTATATTTACAGGTAACATCATGAAGTGCCCTTTCTAAATTAACTATTTCTTCTGCCATATAGTTTAAATCTTTAGAATTACGTCCTAATAAACTATAACAAGAGTCCAATTCTTCTTGTAAGTTACATCTAGATTTTTCCTTGCTCAATTTTGCATTATTGAGAAGTTGTTTCTGTTTTTTAATTTTTCTTTCAGATTTCCTAATGAAGTTACTTAACTTAACATATTTTTTAATTTTATTAGTCCCTTTCATGACGGGTGTCTGGCTGTGACTATGGCGACATGGTGTACTGAGATCCACATTTGACATGTTAATATCTGTAGATAAAAGTTCTGTTCGAAGATCTAAACTAGAAATACTAGTCGCTGAAGTCAACGGCTTACACTCTAATTTATCAAATTTTATTCTACACTCTGAAAGCTCTTGCTGTAAGTCTTTGTTTTGCTGCAACACCAGTTCATACGATTCGTGGCAATTGTCCACGGAATGCAAGCATGCATTCAAACGGTCGACTTCTGACAGTGCATCTTCATGGTGAGCATGGAGTTCAGCGAGTTGTCCCTTGAGTGTTTGGATCCTGCCTAGGTTAGCCAGGAACTCAGCTTCGCTATCCTCCTGCTCTTGAAGCAGCCTGTCTCGGTCCTCTTTGACTTCCTTTAACTGGGCTGTAGCGAGCTTCAGCTTAGCCTCCAGGTCACATGCCCTTCTGGTCATCATTTTGTGTCCCTGAAAAATAGCAGTCTAAAGTTAACTAGTATAAGAATAAAATAAAGAAATAAGAAGTGAAGAAGTGAAGTGAATGGGAAATTAAGTCTGAATTTATTAGCAGGTGATGAGAGACTGGTTCTTCCAAGGTCACCCTCTGATGGTGAGAAACCAAGTTGAGGTGTGATGGGTCTAAAAGAGCCCAGTGACCAATGGTGAAAGAAACCAGTTGAAATATGAGTAGGAGGAGCAAAGTAGAATTAAAAAAATAGTTAGGACCAAGGGATTGCTAGAACATTTAGTTCAATAAGTATTTAATGTTTACTTGTAACTTGCTCGGAGAACATTCACTAAGGTTACTTTGATAATTTTAAGAGAAAATAATCTAGGTTACAATTTAGTAGGCAAATTGTTTAGTCAGAACTTTGTAGAAGTCTAAATAATTATTACATTAAACTGCAATAGATATACAGTACCTACATAACATAGGGAGGTTATTTTTATTGTAAATTGTTGAGTGTTTTGTAAGTGTAAGGTTGTCTGAGGCTAAATGGTTCGTCTACTACTTAGCTTCCACAGATTGTCAAGCTAAGAGAGATAGAACAAGCCTGTGTGTGATTTGTGAAGAGACTCACAGAGTGAGCAGTGTACCTGTTTATCTGTAGTTGGTAGGTAGGTACAGTTAGGTATGTGTGTAGGTTAGTCAAGGAGATAATTTGATAACAATACTCCCCAGGTTTAAATGCTGACTCTGGAAATATCTCCGTCCCAACTGTAGTTTGAATTTCCAAACAATCGCCGACGAGTGCCGCTCGATTCGATTTGCACGGATTCGATCATGCGTTGGTTATCACCAGTTGATAAATCAACGAGTGGAAGGGTCTCATCCTCCGAAAGTGTTATTTATTGTCAACTCTTGAGCCCTGGTCGTATTATGTGTTCTTTGAGCAGAAGCGATCAATTTTTGGCGGTTGACCGTTACAAAATCTGTAGCACTTTACACAGTTTATATTGACAAGATTTTACTGAATATTTCACTTTATTGTAAGTAATTGGTACAAATTACTTGTTCTAAACACTTTAAATTAGCTAAATCACTCAAATATCCACAAAAAACATAAAATAAATTTGTATCAGCTGATTGACACGTCTGACTTTCAGTGTTGCCACAAGGCAAAAAAAAAAACCCCCAGAGCGTTCAAATGGCATTATGTTCCATCACTGCTGGTTGAACTCTGAAAAGTCGGCTCAAAGTGCCCCTGAATCCTTTTCCATAATGTGTCAACGATCAAAACACATTATGTGTACAATTCTTTCTCGCGGTTTATCTACCTGTGTTAACCAACGCTCTGGCGTAGGTTTTATTCACAATTTGCAAACGTTTTCAGGCCAAGTAATAGCTTTTAAAATAAAATAAAGCATGACCAGCACGTAGTTTGGATAAAATATGACCGTCCCAAAGGAATTAACGAACTTTTAACAAGCACGCCTGTCAATCACAACGTTCGTTACTTTTAATTCAGGCATCATATACGCGTTTCGCGATTTTTAGCGTTTTATTTATTACTTTGCTTTTTACGCGTTGTAGTCTGTCGAGGAGTATGTGTTGTCTTAAGGTATTATTTTGGATCGTATAAATCGAATTCCATAATCACCTTATCTTTGAAACTGAAATATTTTTATAAACATCTATTATCTTACATATGTACTTCTATTTTATTTTGCTTTATTTGGAAACAAACAGTTTTACACACTTTATGAATAAACTTAGATACTAACTTTTAACAATTTATATGTCCTCGCATGTAGAAGCTAAAAATATATTATTACAACCTAACGTTCGTAGGTATTTAACGTTGTCTGAAACAGCAGTTTAACGATAAGTCCTCCAATTGACACTTGATGTTACATAAATAATTATATTTATGCTATTTATTAATTACCATCGACGAATAATCGAATCATAATGTTATTACTATTTATTTCAATTTCATTCTATGTGTTAAATCTTCAATGTAAAATATTTTCTACAAAGGCACATGAATAGGTAGACTTACTATTTCTCGTCTACTTACGTCGTCTACTCGTATTTTATTTTACTTTTATTCAAGTATTCCTAACAAATTGTTCATGCAATCCTTCGCCAATCTTAACCCTTCACCAAAAACCAGATAGCTACATTAGCATTGAACACAATGGTGTGTTGTTTAACCCTGGAAGCAAACATCACAGGTGCGCGTCAACGATAAATTCATTTTAGGGAGAGACTACTGGCAAAGTGGTGCTACACGCAAATTTTATATAGGTATCGATCTCGAAAGGATTAATTTTAGAAATATAATCTACAAACATAATCTATAACCATTTATATAATACCCAATACAGGGTGGGGCAAATTTTTGGCCCTTCCTTAAAACCTTCTAATTACAAAAGAAACGGTATATACCCTATTGCCCAAAAAATTGCCCCACCCTGTATAATACCCAATTTTTATTTATTTGATTAAATAAAAAATAAATGAATAACATATTTCATAAGTTAAGTTTGACCACCTTAAACTTTTAAATAAAAAAGTATTTAATTAAAATTAGCTTGTTCGGTTTTTTACTTGAATGGAATATTAGAAATATTAAAACCACTCTATTATTTCAAGTGGCAATAGTTTCACCTTATGAGTCTTTAAATAACACAAAAAAGCGTAGTGTCGGCCTGTCCACACTTGATAATTTATTAACATCTTCCTCGAATCCAGGTAGGCTGGTGAAAGCCGCGATATTAAACAAAACGTTGACAATGGGCAAATAAAAAGACCCTTTATTTTGTGACATGATCCATTTTTACGCCATAAAGTTATTCCCATCTCTCATAAAGTTTGTTATCATTGTCTAATATTTGGAGTTATTATTAGGCTGGTTTGCTTCCCGTTGGTCTGTTGACTTTAAATTATGGTTTTTATGTTTGAAATTGTGTCGTTGCAACGACACATATTTTTTATATCTTCTGACACTGTTAAATGTACATTTTGGCTGAATTCACGTTGCTAAATTATATTGTTTTCAGCATTTCTGACTGAAAATTATCATATTTAAATTAAGCTCGTAACAATTATTTTGTATCTTCGTAGATAATAAGTAACTCGTAGTTCATTTAGCCCACTAACCCTTAAATTATAAATCCATCAACTCTGTAACTATTTGTGATAGACGGAAAAAGGCTTGGCATTAATCCCACCGTAGGTACAGTACATATGTACTACTGTTAGCTTGTACAGGTGCAGTGTTAAGTTAAAAATTTAATCTTTAATAATATTAATTCAAAAAGCTGTCAATCTTTTGATCCAACTACACCTCTGACGTACAAATGTCTCATTTAAATATTTTTGTATCACTAATGAACAAATTGCATTTGACTTAATTGTTGTCTTATTTGAAACAATGAAGACGTTAGCCATTAGAAAAGTGAATAGAATGAATCGTGTGAAAATCGTATAATCTAAAAACGCTACCATTTAAACTGGTGGCCCAGGCATGTAATTTAATACTTTCTTCCAACTTAAATGTTGCATTCAAAGAAATAATTATACGCTTAGTGGTTATCTGAGCTGAGTTTGACAGCTCAATGTACATTTGGCAAAACATTTGTATAGTATCCGTTGGAGAAAAAACGGAAAATGAGATTTAATAACAAGTTGTGAGGACCACAGAAGCATTAGCAAACAGAGATCGACACTAAAGATTTGAAGAACAAATTACAGATGTGAAGCAAAGATTTTTTTTCTCGGTGATTATTGGATTTCTAAAAAAGCAACTGGATGTTTTGAGTTTAATGAATTCACAAAAAAATATTGCTCAAAAGTGGTCTTGACAAAAGTAATTTGGTATATACATATAATGTACATATAACATAAAATACCTATGATGATGATGTCTTTCTTGGCGAATTTCGACAGCGGCAACCAGTCTCAACGGAGACTTGCGCAGGACATATATTATAGTGCATACACAGAATAACTAAAAACATATGTATATACATACTTTAAAAACTTTATGCAGGTACTGAATTGACGGTAAAAATTTGCAGCATAAAAAATCTGACCATTAAAAAACACATTTATCGTAGTAGTAACTCTATGAAAATAAAAAGGGACATTGTTATCTCCTAGACTAGACAATGGCGTGCGGTCCAAATGGACCGATACACAGACATTTCTTTTTATAATAATGGATGTCGCTATTATTTTTCTGGGGCATGCATATTTCGTGTCCTGTTTATGTAAATTAATTCATAATAAATATTTTGATTTCATGTTAACGAGTAGTTTGAGTTGGATGCCGGCTCGTTGGAATCTCGTTAAAGCGGAATATAAACGGATATTATCATAATATTGTTATTTACTGTGAAACCCCGAGTATTATTTTGCCAGGATATTATGCGTAACTGCGTTTGTAACTGCGCTCCCTAAAAGTGGTGAGGGAAATCCATTATTTGTTCGTCTGGTAAGCTATGGCCATGACCTAACGCAAATCTCAACAAACACCCTTGAAGCAAAATATAACATTTTCTTCCATACATAAAACTATTTAAAAACAAAAGTAGGTAAAACGGAAGACCGCCATCTTCCGGAAATGGAAGCAGGAGTGAATTTTTCAGCGTCGAAAGCTTTTGACATCTTTTAATTTAAATCTGGCAAAATTACAATAACAGTGCAAGAATTCGTCATTATATAAGAATAAGAAACGTGCTTTCTTAAAACATCTAGTATAATGTCAATCGCGATTACCTACCTATTAAGGTTTTCAAATACTGATAAACTTAAATACCAAGTTAGCTAGCAAGGTATGGCTTCTAATAAAGTTAAGTTACACAGCAATAGGAAATTAGCTTTGCTAAAGCTTAGGTCAAACAATTATTAGTTTATAACAAGGTCAGGTGCCTATTTACAAAACGATTTGTCTTATTTACTTTTACTGAATAGATAGCTGTTACATCCAGGTAATCTCAACATCAAAGAAAATCATAAATAATTTCCATTGCAAATCACATCGCCAGCCTATTTATAAACAGTCAACGGAAGACATCTAATTTAATATAACAGATGCCCTCAACTCGAACAACCACGCATCGCTGGCAGTCCTTTGAGCTCGTCACGGCCTCAAAGTACACTGTCAACAAAGGATGCCTCAAGTGTTCAAAGTTATATAAACAACTGACAATTGAGCGTAAAGAAAAAAGTTGACGGGCTGTATTTATGGGTTGCATTTTCGGAAGACTGCTATCTTCCGGAAACGGAAGCAGGAGTGAATTTTTCAGTGTCCAAAGCTTTTGACTTCTTTTAATTTAAATCTGACAAAAATACAATAACAGTGCAAGACTTCGTCATTATAAGAATAAGAAACGTGCTTTTTTAAAACTTCTAGTATAATGTCAATCGCGATTAGACACGCCATTGGAACAGGGTCACACTAACTATTATTAACACGTGGTGTATAATAAGTATGCAGAGCACAGGACTTCCACTCCATTTTCCATCATTGGCCAGACATTTGTGATTAATTGGCAAATAGAACTCACCTCTTGATGACCTCTGTGGCGCGATGGTCGAAGGTCCGCCTGCGACGCAGGAGGTACGGGTTCGATTCCCGCCTTGGGACAAATATTTGTACGATCTGCAGATATTTGTTCAGGGCGTTCTGGATGTTGTCTATGTCTAATAAAAAAAAATGTCTATCAGTGTATTGTATTATGTATATCAGTTATCTAGTACCCACAATACAAGCTCTGCTTAGCTTGCGGCTAGATAATGTTGTGTGAACTGTCCAGCATTATTAATTATTATTTATTTATTAACTCCTCACCTCAACAGCCTATATTGTTCCACTGCTGGACGCAGGCTCCCCCTCACAAGCACCTGGCCACCCAGCAAGGCTTTTATCTCATGATGGGTGCTCTGCAGATGGTGCTGCTGCCTGCATTCGGTGGATATTCTTTACAACACTTGCGGAAAGCGCTAAGGTGGTGCGACCAATCAAACGATACGTCATTTGTTGTAATCGGACTAGTAATTTCAGAGCGAAATGAGAAATGAAAACGAGAGGAAACATACATAATACATACAAATATACATACAAACATAGGGTGCCAACCTCATAACTCTCCTCCGTTGGTACTCGGGTAAAAATCAAAAAGTCTTATTAAAACTACACCAAATTTGATATTCTAAGCATACTGATTCTTGTATGTGCCATCGCTTTACGGTTGACCCTTTTGGAGGTATTTTCTATTCGGCATGCATCGCAGTGACCAAGCGAGGATCAACTATTCAAAACTGGGCTGACCTACTTACTGGATTGAAGGAATTTTTAATAAAATGCCATGACGTGTAAGCTTTATGGGCTCAAGTTATGTGTTACCTACCTACATTATGTGTAGAGTCGCAAGCATGCGAAGCTTTTCATAACTGACCATGCTTAAGCTTTGTTGTAATAATTGTAATTTTTCAGAATGTGTAATACAAAATAACAGTAGTATTAACTGTAACAATTTCTGTTTTGAAGGAGCTGTCTGTGGATGTCGTGGTTGCAAAAATATGTTCTGCAAAGTGACTCTTAGAGCCGATTTCCACTGAAACAATTCCTTTCCACCCATTTTTTACTTTTAAAGATTTGGCAGGTCAGCGACGACGAGCTGTTTTAGTTTCAAAGTTTTTTTTTTCGAATGGACTAAAATGCTGATGACCGCAGATGGTCATGACAGCGTTACCGGACTTCTAGCGGCCCATTAGCTCATTTGGTTTAGTTTTAAAGCTGCGCCTACTCTCCTTATTATACGCATTTTAATGTAGGCAGGTACGTTTATTATTTTCTCTAAGGTATATTATACGTAATAGACATACATCATTGCTTAACAATAACAATACCAAACGCAATATCATAAAAGCAATTTCTTACCATCCGTACTTCGGTCAATAAGTCACACTAGGTGTCAAAATGTCTCTATTACGTCACGTTTGAGTTCATTTTGAAAGAATTGAGTGACAATTTAATGAAGTGTTGGCCCATTGTGTAATTAAAGCCATATAGCCGTTAGTTAATTTCCCATAAGCCTTGTTTAGGTAAGGCCAGTTGCATAAGGTTTATTTTACGTAGTACAGTATCTATTGGGCGCGGGGCAGTCTAAAATACTTGGCACTTGATTCTACTCGGGGGGAACAATGGTCGGATTCAAATTGCTATGTTACTTAATTAGTTTCTTGTATTTTACAATGTAGCCAAAGTTGTAAAACTTTATTTTGCAAAAGGCTTTGTCGCTAAGGGACCATTCGCTGTAAAACCACCTGAGGTACCTATTATTTTTAATAAATTATGTTTCTTTAATTAAAAAATAAATTAAGATTTTACGGGTCTGTTTAAATATCTTTGCCTGAGAATATAAAAATACCTTGTTAACTAGTCATGTATAGTTGCTGATTTTCAATTATCTGAACAACTCAACTAAACGACTTTACCAAACTACTAGCACCAAATCAATGATCCTCCAACTAAAACTAATGAATGGATGCGTGATTACCTCGGTTTCGTAACAGAAAATAAAGATACGAGTTCGAATCGAGTTTGATTGCTCACGATAAGGTTTTGCATTGTGTCTCACATGAAGAAGGTGTAATTATTATTGGTTCGACTGGACATGAGCGACAATAGAACGGCTACTGAGGCCGTGATTTCAAAAGGTTATGCAATGTGATTGATTAAAATACCAGTTGCTATTGAAAGTGAATCAAATATTTATAATATTAAGTTACGCCATGATATCGATTGTAAGCTTTTTGTTGTTTTTAACGGTGCGATATTTTTAATGACCTTTCTGGACGCATGTATTCAGAAAGATAGGGTGATAATCGTGACAAATTTCTTGAAGACGGGCGACGACAACGAGGCCGACCTAGAAGACGCTGGCGAGACGCTATCGACGCATTCCGGGTAGATTGGTGAGACCTGGCCACACAGTATTCCAGCAAGAGTTTAATGGAGACCTTGACCCGCTGTCGGACTATATAAAAGTAGGGAACTAGTCAAAGATGAACCACATGAAAAATATTGTGTAGTTGATATAGTTGATTAAATATTATCAGAACATTAGCTAGCTTGCTTAAGACAGAGGGCGTACTCGCAAAAGGAAAATTAATTCCGCCAACTAACTCTTATGTCGCTTGCATAAGATGAACGTTTGCTTGTAAACGAATCAGAAACAACGATTATCGTTTTCTGAGTGAACGTACATATTGGATATTTTTAATGATAACGATGAAACGTCTGTTTAATCCTTTACACATTATTCGAAATACAACATTGCCTACGAACATTAATCAGGGAATAATCAACGTGATAAAGCAATAGATTTCAACCATGACTGCTAACGTACTAATTACGATCAGTAGACGCATCATCAAATTCCCATTTCAACGTATAGTTGACGTAGGTAAGTGAAATTCATTACGCATCTCAGCTGTGAAATTAATTCTGGAAACAGAGCCTACTGTTATACCATCACAAAGCGGCGGAGGTAATCGAGATTATAGTTTTGAGGATAGCTGGTATACTTTATAAAAAAAGTTGACTGTACTGATCCCGGGTCATTTTTTTTTATCTTTGCTCCTTTCTACCCGCGGCTTCGCACGCGTTCTTTCTTTGGAAACACTTAAAGGTCATTTCTATTCCACAGAAACTGATTTATGGTATAAAAAGTCTGTTTGATTCTAGGATTAGAATTACCGGTATGCAAAATTTCAGCCGGATCCGTCTAGTAGTTTTTGTTTGAAAGATTTAACATCCATCACTACATCCAGATATACAAACTTTTACTTTTTTAATATTAGTAAGATTTATTTGAACGACCTTAAACCTATTACACATATTATAATAATATGATTTTGTTACATTTATATCTCTTACCGTAAGTAAGTACATAATTATTTAATTACTTAATAAAGTTAAAATCAAATTAAAGTTAAAACGCAAAGTGATATAAGTAATGTAACTTCTAAATTTTTGAGCTGTTTACTTGCTTATTACACGTTAGCTTACTATTATCAATCAGCCAGGTTTTGTTCTATATATCATCAGCTACGATTTCGTGCCTGGCCTTGAATTTAATGTTTATTTATTTATTTATTTATTTTAGGGGAAACATCGGTTCAGTACTTACTAATTAAATAAATAAAGTGTTTAGCACTATGGTGACCATTAATAGGTTCCCACAAATGTTAATAGAACTTAAAATACAATTATGAGATCTTCACAAGGTAATTCTGTATGTATAAGCAATAATTCTGTAGGTCTATGTATTTCTACTAACAATCAACTTTGTCCGATTTGTTTTTTTTTGTTTCATAAAAATAATTGGTTCTGTCTCTCAAGGTTTTTGTAGTTCCACAGAATAACTAGATATATGTTGTACTATTAATATCTAATTTTGTAGAAGTGGGATATACCTAGCCCGCCAATGGTGAAGTCGATTTGACTTACATCTTCTTATATAAATAATATTTCATTAAATAGAGCCTCGTTACATCGCCACATAGAACCCATAAAATTTGTTAGCTTTTAAGAAAAAAAAATTTAAAGTCTTTCAGTTTTTTTATATTTAAGACTGAGACACTTACTTCTTATGAACAAAAAAGGCATCCAACCAGGAAATAATTGTAAAAAAAACTTTAAAAATTATACTGCAATAACCCTCTACGTATTCAAGACAAATGTTTCTTGCACTTGTGGTAAGTGTATTTAATTTTGGTCTTTCTATCTTTTTCATTCCATCATTTTTCCATCAACCCCCATCCTTTTTCCATCCCTTTCGTAAGACATGCCGTAACAAAGTCCTTATTCAAAACAAGATAGACTTTTTTTTAAGCTATTGCATAGCTTCTATCGCGGGCCTTGAGCGCGGGGACCGAATCCAGGAATTCCGTAACGAAAAAACCTTGACGTTTGTCTCTTTAGTTCAGCAACTCGCCTCTAGATGGCATTGCAATAGCTTTACCGCGGCAGTCCCCGAGTGCCACACGTCTTTTTTTATTTTACGATTAAATTTATAAAATTACGGAATAAACATACGGATTATGGAATAATCCAATAAAACAATAATAAAAGTAAGTAAAATATTAGCATAAACTAGACAAAATAGGATTATTAAATAATTCAACTCTGCCAATTTTATTTACATATTCGATGACTCACCAGGTTGACGCCAAAATTCAGAAACGTGCCCGTGCTTTGACTTTAAGGGGTGATCTGATGGTGGGGAACGAGAAATGAGGCAGCTACTTGAAATCACGACGAAAATCAGACGAAAATCGAGATTTTTCAAATCTCGGATGATTTCCCACAGACATATAATATTCATAAAGAATATTAAAATATTTTGCTGAATGTTTCACGTAATAAGACGGGTTACAAATCAGAAGCAAACAGAAGCTATTGCTATTGTTCAAGCAATAACTCAATCGCAAAGCCTTTTATGACACAAAAAGTATCACAAAAGCTACAAAGGCACTTACGGCTCGTGTCTACAGTTTATTGCTTTCTTGTATTTGTGTCAATAGTTAGTATACAATGACTCATAACATTGCATAAGTTTTTATGATACTGGGCAGAGGTGATCAAGTTATGGGTTGCCGGTTGACGGACGGTTAAAAAACTTTAGGTTATGTACCTCTTAAATAAATGAAACCTTTTCAAAGATCTATATTATAGGTTAAAACTCGTTAGTAAAATGTTAAAAAATCTCTTGTTATCGAAAATAAATTAATATTCTTTATTTTCTATGCATACAACTTGACAATTTGGAAATGTTATTGTTTTTCATCCCTCTGCAAACATTAGGTTATTCTTTAAAAACTTAAAAACAATTCCTTCTGACTCTACATGTCCCGAAAGGCCAGGAGCCACTGGTTGGCAAGCCCTGTTCCAAAGTTTTTCTATTCTTAGAAAGGGCTACTTGTATGACAAAAACAAAGATCTTTTTGTTTGTGTGCCATCTATTGTGCTTTGAAACCGGTCAATGGTACTCTTATAATGTTTGAAACCATTGTTGTTGGTACCTACTTATTTTCTCATTTCATCCACATCCACATCCACAGCCTGTATCGGTCCACTGCTGGACGCAGGCCTCCACCTGATAAACGCCTTATTAGTGTTTAACTCATGGGGGGGGGGTAGTGCCCATAATCCCCATGCTGGGCAGGCGGGTTGGGGATCGCAGTTTGGTGGAAGATTTGTTCTGCGGGGGGCGCTGCTGCCCGCCCCCCAGAAGATATCCCTTAGTCGCCTCTTACGACACCCACGGGAAGAATTGGGGTGGTGCAAATTCTATGCCGCCGGTACCGCACGACGAATTTTCTCATATAATCTATTTAAAATATTGCAGGTGTAGTGCCTGTGTCAAGCTCTTTTGATTTAGATCTTGTTCATCATTTTTCATACCTACCTACTTATAAATAGACTCTCTATCTATCTGGTTGTATTTAAGTGGCTGAAAAAGACTTCGTTCCCAGGTCGTTACTAACCTAAATATAAAAAAATATCAACGAATTGTACACGAAAATTTGGTGTTCATTATTATGATAGTGTCGTTACTGTACAAAAATATACATCAACTAACAAAGTCGAAATTTATTTACAACGACACAAGCAGTGCTGTTTGGACAGTTTCGCTTTAGCAACTTCCATGAAGTATAGCGAAACAACATTCCTCTACGTAGACATAGATTTTCCTGTAAGAAACTGTCCTGTGAAATACCTAGTAGAGAGAATATTGTTTTAACAGGAAGTTTGTACAACTGTTCTCAAATGCTGATATTTTTTTCTAACTTAGCTAATTGTAACTCAATGAAATGCTGTTTTAGAGGTAAAAACCGCATCATATGAGAAAACAGTATTCTATTCAACAATCAGACAAGTTGTTCAGTTGGTTCAAACATCGTAGACTCATTTTATTCAATACCTTTTGAACTCACAATACACGCCCCGATCTAACTTAAACAGCTGGCGCTTACCGCTATCAGACGGTAGATGGCGCTACTCACCTTCCAAACTCCACTCCTGCTAGGAACAAAGTAATAGTTCTCTATTCTACATAGTCTTCTGGAAAAAATTACAAACTGTTTATGCATTTAATTCATATACTTAGCTAATTGTAACTGTAACTATAATTAACTATGCATTAAATATAAGCCCTAATAAATATTTGAACTCTACGAGTTTGGGACTCTACCAAGATTCTTTAAGATTAGGCAATAAAAAGATATGTATAATGTAATGTATATTTGTCATTGATACTAATAACATGTGTCATATACGGAATTTGATTACGTAATTTGAATTTTTTGACATGTTCAAGAGTACTGTAAGGTCTTAGGAAAGTAAATTCCTTTGATATTTGAGTCACCCTACAACTAACAAATACATTTAGTGCAAGAATATTCTGCTACACACTGCCAAAAAAGTATCCATTACAAAGAGACAAAAGATCACTTCCAGGCAATTTGGCTTACTCTACGTATTTATACCTGAAGCTATAGTCACAACATGCTCCTACGCTGTACCCAGAGATTCAAATGAAACATCAATAAAATTATTTACTAACCTAGCCTAGCTGTTACTTGCAAACAATGTCCAATCGCCTGACCAGACATAGCCCTGACGCCTCTCAGTATAAATAGGTACATACTCCTGACACTAACGACTACAAAACCTACATTTAGGCAATAGAGCCTGTCCAATTTGGCCGATAGCGGGCATTAGACCCTGTCCAATTTGGCCCAACGCGCCAATGACTGTCATGTAATTACTGAGACGTTGACAGTTGACAACGAGGCAGAGCAATGTAGATTTGTTATCATCGAATTTGGATACAATGTAATAATACCTCAACCTCAACCTCAACAGCCTGTATTGGTCAACTGTTGGACGCAGGCCTCCCCCTGATAAGCACCTTATGGGCGTTTATATCATGGTAATGCTCATAATCCCCACGCTGGGCATGCGGGTTTGCGATCGCAGTTCAGTGGTAGCATTGTTCTGTAAGGGGCTCTGCTGCCCGCCCCCTAGTGGATATACCCTTAGTCGCCTCTTACGACACCCATGGTAAAAGTTGAGGTAGTGCAAATTCCAATCCAGCAGCACAAACCCGCTAGAACAATGGTCAAATTAAATTAAATTGCCTTTGTAATTGATGTGTTCTATATTAGAACTTTTAATAAGAAAAAAAATTACAATTAAAGAATAGAAACAAATAATAACAATTGTTTACAATTGAAACAGTTTAACTGATGACTTGAATTGTTGAAAAACTGTGAAACGTTAAATAAGTTTAGGTAATTAAAACAACTCAGAATAACAATAAACCTGTTGTTTGTAACTTTGGTTATAATTATTATATTTAACTTCTTATTCGAGAAAAGAATGTTCCAAGTCCCATGTTTCTATTTTTGCGCACAAAATATTCATTGAATAAATGAAACTAGAAAAGGCATAGTGTAAGTTAAGTCTTTTTGGTTAGTTTGTTAACGAATTCAGTGACACAGCGGGTGAAATTCCGTCTGCGATGCAGGAGGTTGCGGGCTCGATTTTCGGCTTGGAAAATCGAGATTATAAGATCTGCAGATATTTGTTCCGGGCATTCTGGATGTTTTCTATCTATAGTAAAATATATTATCTATGTGCTGTGAAAGTTGTCCAGCAGTATTTTACAAAAAAGTTATAATACATAAATAATGTTGAACAATTCATACAGCGTTATCTAGCCTAGCCCAAGCTAAGCGCTTGTGGTATGGGTACTACGCGTAGATAACTGATATACATAATACAATACACTACATGATAGTTATTTTTTATTATACATAGAAAACATGCCTGTTATGCCTGAAAATAGATAATGAATTAATAACATTCAACGAACTATACTCAGTGTTCTTATACATGGACTCGCCAATCTCCCTAATCCCCACGCTGGGCATGCGGGTTGGGGATCGCAGTGCGGTGGTAGAATTGTTCTGCCGGGGGGCGCTGCCACGAGCCCCCCGGTGAATATCCCTTACTTGCCTCTTACGACACCCACGGGTAGAGATGGGGTGGTGCAAATTCTAAGCCAGCACCTGCAAGTCGGCAACTTGCCGTCCGTTAGCCGTTCGTATATATAAGCATTGCGAACCGGCTTTGCGAACCGCAGCGGCGGCGTGCTGCAACTTCATGGCAGTGAAAACACATCTTGGGCCATGAAAGTGTTATTATATCTTACCTGACACTAAGATCCATCTCATTACTGTCAGTTTTCCAGTCAATAGTCATTCATTACCTCTCCGTCATCCATCTCATTGATTCGACCTTCACCTACCGAAGAGATATTCTGCAAGTTCAATTAGGCTCATCAGAGCTAATCTGCCTCTGACGGTGATAATACGCAGGTCGTGGGATTGCCACTTATGAATCAAATGGTGATTCATAATCATGTGGTTATTACCATTTTTATTGGGTATCAATTTCGAAATAGCCACTTCGGAAGTCACACATGCTTGGATAATAAGGTCTATGATTCATAAAGTATTTCTAAGTATCGCAGTGATTTTGATTTGTATTTATTTTCTATCTATTTATATCGGTCTCTCACAATGAAGTATTTGTATTATTTTCTCCTTATGTCTCACACCTCAGTCCCCAATAAAAGGATTATTCTTTTTTGCACACAAAAAAAAAAACTTTATAGGAAATCAAATAATATCCTAAGAAATTCGGGATACTATCCGATTTCTTAGAATACTAAGTGTACGAGTTTAGGCACTATGATAACAAGACCCTTAAAATATCTTTTGTCATGAGAAAAATAAATATTTTGTTATATCTATTTAAAAAAAAATGTATGTAACTTAGTTTCAATTTAAATCGTAAAATTTTCTTCTTCAAGAAAGCAAGTTACTTTTAGGCAATGAAAAAAACAATGTCGTTACAAACAAAAAATAGAAATGAATTTGTTATCAAAAAAAGAAACCACTAGAACTAAAACTATCAATCCAATTAGAAGGTTGCATGTACGCCACAAACCCCCAGTTTGGGTTTAACCTTCATACCGACATTTGAATAAACAGATTACGTTTCAAACAGAGATTTCAAACCCACTGGCATTATTTTGCAGGCGGCTCTTTGTGGTAAAGAAAGTATAATTTAAAATTCAGTAGGTGACTCTCAAAGATTATGATAGGAAGGTACGCTAAGGAGAGTGACCAGGGTATTCCAGTCACGTAAACTCTCCCGTGCTTTGTCAGATTTAGTAGGTACAGGTAGAAGCCTTTTTTCATAATCCCTAGCATTACGAACGAACACTGCTACTGACTTACTCAAATTAAAATTTTCCGCACACCGTAACTACCTGCTTAGCTTAGAAAACGTTTTTGTGGTTTCGGGGCGAAATGAAAAAAGTATTATGCAAAAATTATCACAATGGCTTTATTAAAGTACATAAATAGTATACCTGTGACTTACAGATTATATTGACAATATTTACATGTTATTTACAGAATTCACATATTTCTACAGCAGTCTTATGATGTATTTACATTACAGTTACGAGACGCCCTTTCAGGCGAGGAATTACAAAAATAGATTAAAAATATTAATTATTTGGTAAAGCGCGTTGCGATATTACAATATTCACATGAAGCTTTGACTAAACAACAACAATGATTTGATACAAGAAGCTTGTAGACTAGACAAGGTATGCTTGACCCGAGGACTGAGTATTGATCAGGGGAGGAGGCGGTGGCCAATGTCTAAATTCACGCCTTCTATTAGGATTATTGGCTCCCAACTCTAAAGAGGAATAGTCTGAATCTATAGAGGAGTAGATGTGATCTGAAGGTGGCCTGCCGTCAGGTCCATACGCTGAAGTCTGAACATGCTGCGTTCGACTTTCTACAAACTCAGGGGATCCATTAACGCCATCCGCGGAACCCCTCACCTTTTCTGTAAACGAAAACGACCTCAACGTTCCGTTTTGCATACCGCTTCTCATAGTGTAGGAATTAATATTATTTCTATACGCTGACTTCTTAGATTTATATCTATGATCCGGCATCGCATAGCGCAACTTCTCCCAAAATTTATTTTGGCCCCATCTTATTCTCGTGCTCGTTTTTAAATACGGCCTCAAATCCGGATCACATTCCGCCTCAGGCAAAACTGCACTCTCTTCTATTAAAACTAAAGTATAAATTCTAGTTTTTATTATCTCGTGTAGTGCCTGCCTGAACTCGAAACGTGACCATTCAGTTTCAATAAAATTTCTGGTCAATACAATTACAATGCGCCTGGATGCTTCCGCAGCCCCGGGTAGAGGTAGCGTGCACTGCATGTAAGCTACATTATGTTGCGGTATATCTCTATAATGTAGACAAAGATGGTACGAAGGACTTCCATTTTCCAGCTCAGCGGCTAGCGTTTGTATAACAAAATCATCATCTTTTGGGCTGTAGCAAACATAAGCATCGTATAATTTATCAGTGTCGTCGTACGCTCCAGTGAATGGGAACAATCTTATACCGCAGCTTGTATATAACCATATGCGAATCGTGTCTCTGAATATGAAGATCACAAGGATGACTAGCATAATCAACATGAATCCCGAGAGCGTAGTCACCATCATGGGCATGTAATTTGAGACCAACATGTTATCTATAACAGAATCTCCGGCGTAATAGTCGCTACAAATTGTACCATTCAGATTGAGTTCTTTCTTTTGTGACGTTTTACGGTCCGTGTTCCAGCACCAGACGTCCGTAATGTCAGTAATTTTAGGTACATTCTCGGATATGTATGCAGTTAATCTTTGTAAATATCTACACTTGCATGACCACATATTGTTGCCTAGAGTCAACGCATTCAAATTCAAATTGTGGTTCAAACTCCAAACGCTAAAGTCAACTAATCTGTTGCCGTCTAGCCTAAGCACTCTCAAGGAGTGGAGTGTCATAAACGTAGAATTCACTATATGGCTGATAAAGTTATCTTGCAAATAAAGCTCGTTAAGCTGTGTCAGATGCTCGAACTCGTACCCACTCAGTTGCTTCAGCTTATTGTTACCGAGATGCAATATAATAAGCGAGGATAAGCCCGCAAACGTTCTATTCTGTATGGTTTCAACTTCGCTTGAATTTACATACAGAGATCGCATATTTTTTCGGCCGATGAATGCATAATTTTGCAATTCTTTAAAGTCATTGCCGTCTAAATAGACCTCGGTTGCGTCCATGGGTATTTTTTCTGGGATTTCAATAGAGCGTTGGCTGGAGCAATCTACAACGTTTTTGTTCCACGTGGGATCGTGGTAGCAAGAACAATTGTATGGGCAAGTCATTTGGCAATCACATGCGACGTAATCGCAGCATCGGCACAATGTAAAGCAGTGAGTTTCATAAGTACACAAGAAATCGGTGGACTTTAAATTGCTGAGGGGAATGTGTGTGACGCCTCTTGTGTGTGTCATTTTACACAGCACATTTTCGAGGTCCATTATTCTTGGGTATTGTCTCGTTGTGGTCATGTTGTTTATCAAAGGCAACCATTCCATGGAGCAATCGCAGTTAAACGGATTTCCTCCGATGTAGAACTCTGGCAAAGACTTGTTAGAGGGTACTGGCGCCAGGCGGAGACTGTTGATATCTAAATGTGAAATCTCATTTGCGTAAATGTCAACGCGAGTAAGATTAGCTTTATCCATAAATGTATTGACTTGGATGTTATTTATGTGATTATTGTTTATAAACAGTAACTCAACGCTGTTAGGGATTGCTAATGGCGATATTTCAACAATGCGGTTACGGCTAACGTCTAAAGTTTTTATTTGAATTTCCTCCTGGAGCTTGTAATAATTTCCCAAGTGCTCAATAAAATTCGTATGTACGTCGAGCCATTTCAAATTGCTAGGAATAAAGGCGTAGTCAAACCAAACTAAATGATTTTCAGATAAATTGAGCCATAATAAAGTTAGTAACGTTGAAAAGACCCCATTGATATCCGATATGAAATTGCCGTCCAGCCTTATGGCTTCTATTTGTTTGTTTCTATCGAAGCTGCCTCTTTGTATGGCTTGAATTTTATTTTTAGCCAAATTCAATACTTGCAAACTCGGTAAATCCCAAAACATTCCCTCAGTCAGATTTCCAATTTGATTATCAATGAGACGCAAACCAGTTAATTGATCTAAGTTTTTAAATGATCCATTTTTGATGTCTGAAATTTGATTTTCACCGAGATCTATAGTCTTTAGCAAAGTCAACTCTAATATAGCAGCTGGTACCTCAGTCAATTGATTGGAACTTAAATCTAATTCTTTAAGATCCGAACAATTCTTAAAAGCCTTAAGTTCTATGTTAACTAACAAGTTATTATTAAGATTTAATTTACTTAGTACAAACAATCCATTGAACAGGTGTTCCTCTACTGTATGTAAACGGTTTTCAGCTAAAATTAATGTGTGAAGATTGTACAATGACAAAAATGTGTTTTCCTCAATGTAACCAATAGAATTATTTCTCAAATCTAAAATTTGTAAAAAGAACAAATCCTTAAACGTTTTACTATCTATCCTAGTCAGAGCGTTATTGGATAAATTGAGAATGACTAAGCGTATAAGGCCAATAAACGTTCCGGCATCGACATGCGCGCTAGAGAGTTGATTATTCGATAGATCTAAGACAAGCAGCTGTTCTAATCGGTGGAACACGCCTGCAGCTAACTCAAATAGCGAGTTATTATTCAAATAAACCTCTCGCAATTCTTTCGTGCTGGAGAACGTGCCCTCCGGTATGAACTGAAGGTTGTTATAAGAAATGTTTAGAACACGTAACGAAATTAGTCCGTTGAACGTTTCACTAGAAATGTCCGTAATATTGTTATGTTGAAGCTTCAGCTCTTGAAGCCTCTTCAGCCCCGTGATCTCGGACTCCTCGGAGAGCGACTTGAGCTCATTGTTGCTCAAATCCAAAGTCAGCAAACTCGAACCACAACTGTTCCCGAAACCGACACGGTCAACACTTTTGATCTTATTATAAGTAAGGTTTAACACTTGTAAATTATCCAGTGGACAGAAAACGTCTGACGGTATCGCTTTCAAGTTATTTTCCCCCAAATCAAGTGCTTGCAGCTCGCGCAATCCATTGAAAGTGCCAAGAGAGAGTTCCAAGTTTTTATTCGGGCTCCAATCGTTGTTTTTTGATCGGATCGACAACTTTTTTAGCTCTCGCAAGCCTTCGAACGCGTTGCCTGGTATTCTGAGTACTTTGCAGTTCTGAAGCGTTAGTTTCGAAAGCGCCGGGAATCTTTGAAAGTAGTTCGCCTCTAGAAAACTTTCAAAAAGTAGCAGCTGATTGCACTCGACCGTAAGAGTCTTTGTGATTTCAGTGGGTGCAGATGCAAGGCTGGATCCATCTGCATCGAGTATCCGCACCCGGCACAAGGTGCCTTCGTCACCTTTCGGCAGACGACTACAGTCATCCACACCTCTCGGTGCATAGGCTGCATTAACACCAAAAGTCACAAACAAAAGTGTCAGCAATTGAAACATTTTTTAAACACATTGGTATTTACTGTTCATATCAAAACAATAGTTCACAGTTTTTGAATTGATGCTATAAAGTCATTTTACGTGTCACTTCACAGATGTTTACGTTTCGCGTAAAAGCGTTCAGTGTTTGAGGCGACACGGACGCGTGCCTGCCTCATTGTGGCTCGTGCGCGACTGGCAAAGCGACCGGTTTGTCGCCGTCGCGAGTGGTGGCGTTCGCCGCCCCACTGCACCTCCCCCGCGCACCCTGCGCCCTCACATAGTTACACGTCCCCTCGCATGGCGCCACTTGCGCGCCTGACAGTTCTCGCACAATTATGTAATGTTTTCTTAATCAAGCCATCGTATCAGGAATAAAAAACCTCAATGGCCAGAGATAATCAGTTATTTCTAAAGGTGAATATTGCGATTGGTTTTCCATGAATGGAGCATTGAATAGAAATGCAAGCGGTGTGATTTAATTTTCTGGTAATCGCATCGCTCTCGCAACTTTTGATAGGAAATTGTTTGAATACAGAAATCTTTCAAAAATCTTGAAACTGTTCACAACGTGAGAAAGACAAAATGGAAACTTGGAATTGAGAACGGAGAACAAAGTGCATGTTACCGCGGGCACCCTTAATTCTTTTTCTGTCACTTATTGAATTCCCAGCTCACATACTTTGGCGAAGATACCCAATAAAGCTTGTTTGGCGTCGTGTGCCCCTTCACATATTTTTTGTCCAAAGAGACGTACAGAATTTTCAAATAGAGGGCGGTAACGGCTACCGGATCGGCCAACAAATTCCTGTGTCTCGTAGATGAGGTGCGAAGTTGGTAGGAGTTGATAATTTGATTTCCTTGTTCGACACGTAAAGTCGTTTACGGGCCTAACTGGGAGTTAGTTACAGAGTACGGCATAAGTTTTCGGGAGCTAGCTGAGAATAAAGATACGGGTTGTTTGGGTCGATATGGTTTGATAGTATTAAGGACTTGCCCTTTGGCCTTTCATCGAATCTCGTAGACCGTGAAAATAAATCTGTTGTTCTATAATGTTTTGTTCAGAAACTTAAGAAAAACGGTCTAGGCTTGTTGTTGTGCAAAAGTACTTAATAGTTATCGTCGTTTTTGTAATAAAACACGGCCTCCGAAAACTTGGATTTGTGATATCCTTATTATTAATGTCTAGTGCCAGCGTATCCTATATCAAAAGTTCCTCCCGGCGAGAGTTCTCAGCGCTTGATAAATGACTTAGCACACTTTTGCGAAAGTTGTTCGCCTTTTTTCTATGCGTCGGATAGGACGTCAGATGTACCGTGTGTCGTGTACTGACTTGGTTTATCGCGATCCTCATTAGGGTGTCTTGTTACCGAATCACAACTGTTTTCAAAACTTGCTAAGCAGGTGAAGGCCGGCTGCAAATTGAGTTGTGATTATCATTGCAACATCAAGACTATTGTACTTTATTGCTCGCATGTGTTTTATTAAGGCTTTTGACTCCACAGCAGCTATCATTCAATGCTTCATTTTGTAACTGCTGTTACTCATATGGTGATTTATAAAGCAATTGCCTCCCTGGCTAGAAATTAAGATAGCACCAAACCCAAGGAACCCTTCCTAGATCTTCACACATAAATACTATCGACTTCGGCTACCATCAGAAACCTTAGTATGGCCAAATAATCGTTTAGCTTTTATCTGATCCATTAAGAATAACGACACAGCGCCACGCATAAATTCAGAAGTAAGGAAGTGTAATTAAAATGCACGTTTTGCGCCTTCGCTGTGCCTTTGGTGTATTCAAGGGCACATTTACATAGGAAACGGATATCCTATTACTGTTAATGACCAAATTAATATCAATCGTTGACAAATAGTAAATACCTACAGAATACTTTATTTTGAAGGTAGGTACTTTATAACATTAATACGCGTGTTCTTCGCATAGATACACTTTCGTTTTTCCCACCATACCTACTCGAGCGCTCGCTTGGTTGGTTGGTGGATACGTGTCGATAAGTACACCAAACCAAAAATCAATTCAGTCACTACTCCCTTGTTTCGAATGTAAACAAAAAGTAGACAAATACGGTAAGCACTAGCAACCTGCTTTGAACATAAATGCACCCTCTGGCGAAGTTTATTCTATTGTTATCTGGCATCGGGTTGGAATATGTCTGGGGTCTGTTATTGGTGGCCGTTATCTTGCTGGAATATTTTAGTGGATTTGCGGAAGGGAAATCTGGTTTTTAGATTTGAAAGGAGAGCCCTTGAATACCTGAGCGTAAAATGTATCTTCTCTCGCAAAACATCGCAACAGTATCAAATATATCGACGGCCGCAGCGGCGTATCGAGAGAGAACTGACATTCGATGACCAAGTCAAAAACACAGACATTAACCAACAAAAACCTTCTACATAGCTATATGTTAAACGTTTTGTATAAACTAGGTATTACTACAAAATCCGAAAAAACAGTAAAACTCAACTAATGCCAATTTAACATTATGTTAGTAGTTTACAGTAGTTAGTAGTTAAAGTAGGTTAGTTAGTAGTTTAAAGTAGGTCGCAAATAATTTTCGGATCACATGCCACGTATATTATGTATACATATCGAAAATTATGATCGGATAACTCAATAAAAAAACTCGTTAAAAATATATTATATGCTGCTTTTTGTATGCTGCATCTTATGTGAATAAGTGCAGAACCGACGAATGGTCACAGTCTGGGCATTTTTCTCACTATCTTAGTGGATAATAATGAGTGAAATTTGATGGAGTACCTCTCTCAAACCGTGAAATATATGAATTGACTTACAATTTTTGAGGAAAAGGAGAATAGTGTTACGAGCTAGACTTTTATAACCCAATTATCGTCGACGGACGTTTCTAATGACGTGTTGATGTCCAAATCTAAGCTCGCCTCTTTATTGCACGATATAGAAAAAAACAGAACAGAAAAAACACAAACCTACATACAGTTGCACAATGGGCGCCCTTATCGCTAACAGCGATTTCTTCCAGGCAACCTTTGGATGGACACGTAACTAATGTTCAGGTATAGACGGTGGCATATACGGAAATTAAGTGCATACATGAATGTAATTTAATAATGAGTATGGATTATATACACATTAGGTATATATAATACATACATAAATTTATATAAATTATTTGAAACTGTAGTGAGAAAGTGTTATTAGACCTTATGTTTAAATATAGGGAGGTTTAGCTTGTCTTATAGGGGTAGCTAAGTCAGAACCTGATCATCCGTACAATACTCCAAAACAATATCCATACAGATGTTTTGTTCCAAACCTTCGAGATGTTCCGCTGTAGTCGTAATCTCTATCAGAAGCGGGATCTGCTTTAATCGGCACCTGCGGCTCCCATTCGTATCGACGACACTGCCCGCGCGTGTACTATTCAAATTGTCGAAGAGCTTTACAACTTGCGATCCTATGTTCTTTCAAGAGTGACATAAGCTCGCTTTTTCTAAATTGTTGTCATGCTCAGGTCCGTTACGCTTAATCGAGTTTAATCGGTAACTTTACAACTTCACAACCATAAGTATCGACGACCCTGCCCGCGCTTGTAGGTACGATTCAACCTTGCGATTCTATGTCTAGTTTTAAGTGAGAAGTTATTTAAGGCGCATACACCAGTGAAAGTAAATTAAAACTAAGAAGTCCACGAACAAATTATGGGAAGAGAAACATCATCTATGAAGGTGCGCAGTTATACAACCGCCTACCCGATAACATTAAGAACTGTTTATCAGTGAACATATATTACTGAAACAATATATTTATGAAACTATCTTTTAAGTCACAGTACCGGTACCAACCATCAATGACAAGCTTACTACTACAACTATTAGCTAACCATTAGTGTTATTGTGAATTAAATAATTAAGCTAGTAAGTATGATTATTATGTACTCATTTAAGTGAACATTGTTCTTTTGAGTCAATAAAATTCTTTAAACTGAAACTGAACTGAAGTGACGCCCCCACCTCAGACAAAGGAATATAAAGACATCTTACGGTGAACTAAAAAATGAAGCCACTTTTTTATATTTGAGTGCGTGAAAGTGTTTCCATCTGAAAGAAAAACTCCCTATAATTTGGGAAGAAGTATTATTGGATAGGTTGAAGATAGATGGCGATCAGGAGAAGTCGGGTATGTTTATAAACAAATGGTATAATAAATTATGTGTGGATTTGTTTATTTGTAGGAATGAAATGTGAGACGAAATTATATTAATAAAAAAATATTCGTGATTAGCACTCTCGATTAAATTTTGTTTAAAACGATACTCATTAGGTAAAAAAATTCAGCCATCTTGAATTATAAAGCAAACTCATTTTCGAAATCTACACCTTCGATTTTGTTGGAGACGATCGATACTTTCCCATAATGTAAAACTGCAAATAAAAAGAATGTCCTGGTGGTTATGTAATAATTGTGTATGTTGTTTATTATTTAATTGTGTTCCCCTTTTACCTAAACCTACACCCTCGATTTGATCGAAATCGATAACCAAGAGAGGAGACCACGATTTAAAAATGTCAGCCAAATTGGATTTTGAAATGGACATCTTTTTCGTACTGTCCAAGTTTGAGTCAAAAACGATCCGACCCACGCCTGCCGTCATCAAATTCGTAATCTCCACCCCAATGTTAGTCGAAAACGATACCCATATTTAAATATTCTTGGATAAGGAGGGGGTTCAGGAGAGGCTAGGCACAGCAAGACTCGCTGCGCTCGCCTTGCAGTGTGAGTGTGTCGGATTGCGAACCACGCCCGCCGTCATCAAATTCGTAATCCTTATTCCCATATTACTCGAACATGATACCCATATCAAATTCTTGGATCTTCACGCCCCCAGCCCCCCCGGAACCCGGGGAGTGGGTTGTTGGCTGGGGGTGTGAAGGGTGCCGGCATGGCTCGCTTCTCTGTGCCCCGTAGTCGCTAATGCTCCACCCGAATAAAAAGGCTAAAAACAGGCCAATTTTCGGTTTTTTATGTTTTTTAATTAAAAAGGGGGTCTAGGGTCCAAAGGGGGAAACATTTTTCTGCATTTAGAATTATTATTTATCCTCCTCTACATGACTGTGAAAAAAAAAAAGTCGTGTGGCACTCGAGGACTGCCGCGGTAAAGCTATTGCAATGCCATCTAGAGGCGAGTTGCTGAACTAAAGAGACAAACGTCAAGGTTTTTTCGTTACGGAATTTCTGGATTCGGTCCCCGCGCTCAAGGCCCGCGATAGAAGCTATGCAGTAGCTTAAAATTCTGTGAAGTCACTCCGTTTGGGAGATCTCAACGGGGGCTAAAAATGGGGGTAGGGCGGGTGTATTTTTTTTAGATTCAAGAAGATACCCTTTATACGATCCTGCAACGAGAACCCCTCGATATCTCCTCTATTTGGTAGTACTCAAAAAAGGGGGAGGAGTTTGGGGGGCATGGGGGGTAAAAAAATTGTCTTAAAAAAGTGACTTGTATTCGTCTACACGGCTGTTATTTTTTTTTAATTCAAGTCACTCCGTTTGGGAGATATACTACGGGGGCTAAAAAAGGGGCGAGAGGGGGGTAATTAATTGTTTCCTTTGATTCAAGAAGATACCCTCTATACGACCCTGCAATCAAATTTCTTCTATCACGGCGGTATCTGGTAGCACATACAAAGGGGGAGAGGGTCTGGGACAAGGGGGGGTTAAAAAAATCAGTTTAAATCACTTGTCCCCCTCTATACAAACGCCATAAACGTTTTGATCCAAGTTGGTCCGTGTGCAAGAAGGTTAGAACGGGGGGGCTCCGGGAGGGGTAGCAAATCTCAAAAACCGAGGGGGATCGAGGAATTTTCCCTCGGTCCAACATGAGAAATACATTATCGCAAAAAAAACAATACCTCACCCTCCACCATCCGGGAGAACAATTATGTCAGTGAGTCAGTGAGTCCGTGGTAATCTAGCTATATCGTCGTCGGTCCAATAATCGAAATCCTCGGTTAATCTAAATAGCTACCAATTATGTGAACCCTTGAAGCGAAAAGTAACAAATAGCTTGGGGAAATCTGAAATCATACGCTGGTAACATTCGTGCTCTATGTCACTGTCATTGTCATTGTCTTTGATATCAACATAGTGTTGAGGTTTTATGTTCCAAGTAAAACAAAAACAAGTGTTTATTAGAAAGTTTTACGGTGTTATTTCAGTACTTACAAGTGAAACGTTATTCCTTCCGACTTCTTGACCTTTCTGCTGCTATTTTGACAGTTCTTCACTGCACAGGAAACTATAGTTATCTATTTACACGTCGAAGTGTCCTGGATCGCGCCTCGACGGGTACTGACGAGCACTGCGCACGGTTTGGTTGATATTTGTGTGCGTGAGCGCGTGTGTTTACAAGGTGAGCACGGTTTTCTACGGCTTCGTTTTTTATTTCACCGTAAGCTGTCTTTATATTCCTTTGTCTGAGGCCCCCACCTATTTTATCTTATTATTACGTTTAACACAGAAAGTTTCAAAAATCCAGCAACAGTTTGTGATATCTAATATAAGTTATTTATATGCCTAAATACATTTTTCACCTTGTAAAGAAGATACGAAGTTGCGCGATGATAAAATAGGTGGCGCTGTCATATTGACTCGGTTGCCTTACTCGGCTGTTGTCAGCAACTTATTTAACTATTTAAATTAACTATAATTTTTTCTGTATCAGAAGATGCTGCTTTCTTAATTGTCGAAAACTTATATAAGTTTAATTTTTCTATTCAAATGAATGTGGAGCTTTACAGTGACCTGTAACAATGTTAGTTGCGTTGTTTTAGTTACATATTAAATCTAAGTTTAGCTTATTACTTAGACTTCGATATTTAAGATGCTTGTTCACTGATATTTTTCTATATTATCAACAATAAACTATACAGTAAAAAGACAAAAATTACGGGTGTTGCCGCCAGGGTTGTTCCCTCACTAGAGTAGGTGGTACTCTTCAACGTAAGTAGCTTGAACACGTTGTTGATCTACATTATAGTATCTACCTATACAATTTTTATTATTCTTGAAATATTCTCAACACCCTTTAAAAACCGTATATGAGTATTTTTTTTCTGATGATTACATAATGTATTTAACATTTTTCACAAATGATGACTAGTAACAAGGTTCAGCTTTCTTGATAAAATAACTTGAGCATTGTTTCGTTTTTAAAATATAATTAGATTGGGTTTTCAAGGTCCTTTGACTAGGGACCCTTAAAAGTGGACCAAACTAATTTGCTTAGTCGAGCTGAAGACAAGGTCAGGGACGGATAACCCCTTAATATTTTACTCAACCACATTATTTTCTGCAAGATTTTCTCCTTCATTTTCTTCAAAAACGAAGTTTCATTATTCAACGTCACACCGACTAGGTAGTAAGTAAAACTTCGTTCCATTTCAAGAGAACTCCATAAATATTTTTCTTGAAGGACGCTACGACAAACCGATATTTTCCAACTTTCCTGTAAGTATAAATTCTTATCTGATTTAGATGTCAGCTAATAAATTCTCCTTAGTTCTTGCGAGTACTCAGCTGTAGTTTTTTTGAAGCAGCGTTAACCGGACAGCCAGTAAGTACCCAACAAGTAGGTCAAGGAATTTGTTTCCAACATAAAACTAATTTATAGTGGTTTCTTTTGCAGAATAGTTTATTTTTCATGCGAGATAAATCAAATGGATATTTTTAAACGGAATAATAAACTATTATCTATGTTGATAATAGTCATGTTTGTTTTGGTTTAAGGTCCTCCTGAATCAGGTGAGTCTCTTTGGTAAAACAATTTGCAAGATAAAAATAAATTGAATTACACTTCAAAGCGGTTACGAGTTACTGACATTTGAAAAAAGAGGAAGATGGAAAAATACTATGAACCCTGTACAGATTATGTGTATAGGTACTTGATTTGAATACCATATATAATTATATTGATTGATATTGAAATACATAGATAACTAAGAATAATTAACGTCGTAATTAATAAACAAAATCTTAAGCATAGACAATATTTTATCCGACGAATTTTATCACGAAATACTATCGCAGTAATATTTGATACTCAAAACCCATGTAAAATTATACATTTTTATCAACGGTATACAATAGAGTGCGAAAATATCGTACGATATAAAGTACATTTCGCTCTCGGCAATACCATAACACTTCGATATCCGCACAATTGACTTTAAAATAGACAAGGCGGATTTAGCCTCTATTCAGATGTTCGGATAACGATAAAATGCGCTCATTGTTATTGGCCTGTCTTAAAGGTACTCCTTAATATTAATTACTACGATAAGAACAATGTAAGGTACCATAAAGGTAGGCGTTCTAATCTCGCTAGTAGATTCTGTCTAGTGCAAAAAGAATATATGAAAAAAATTGCACGAAATAGGTTTAGGTATTTCTAAAATAACTATCTGACTATCATCGACTTGATTGAATCGGCAAACTGGAAAACTGGCGACCTCGTTGTCGGACGCAAATATCCACATCGGGTCACCGCGCTAGATTGGTAAGTAAGGGCGAGAAGATCAGAAAAACTCAATCTACTGCAAATTCGACAAATGAAAGTTTTATACAACCGCCTCATAACATTTTTATTGGCCTGTCACTAATTGGTTCACGTTGGTATCGAACTTTAGAAGTAAGTCAGTGAAGTAAGTCAGATAAAAATATATTTCATCCAAGATCCGTAGAATCTAAGCCAGCCCTAAAGCCCCAACCTACTTTTAAGTTCTTGTTTCACGACGAACCTCCTACACAAGGAAATTAAAGGCGCTCGCATTGTAATTGAGTTCTCTCGGAGGATATTAGTAGAAGATTGCTCGTCAGCCGGTGTTCTCCGCTCAATCACTCCAAATAGTTCCAATAGTTCCAATCTAGGGCGTTGATTAAACAGAATCGGCTCAGTGGGACATGTGGATGTTCAGTCGATAGGCATTTAGGTTGGGAAGTTTTGCTGTACACTGAGAAATAGGTGGGTTGGATTGAAAAGATTGAAGAGCAAAACTATGTTTGCTTAATTCACGTCTGATTTTTGATCACATCAACAGCCAATATTTGTCCACTGCTGGACGCAGGCCTCCCCCTGATAAGCGCCTTATTAGCTGTTATGTCTGGGTAATGCCCCACGCTGCGCATACTGGTTAGGGATGGCAGTTCAATGGTAAAATAATTTTGCAGGAGGCACTGCTGCCCGCCTCCGCCCCGTGTCTTACAAAACTCGTGGGAAGAGTTAGAGTGGTGCAAATTCTAAGCCGGCACAACACGGCAATCATGGCATTGTAAATACTAAAGTATAATGGAAAGTTTAAAAATAAAATGCTCTGTTCGTGGCGTTGCTCAATTATCACATTACCCAAGCTTCTACTTATCCAAGTAGGTAGGCTCTATACGCAGACAGTCAACTTAGTCGAAAAATATGTCAATTTTTTAATAATTTAGTAATAGTTCCAGTTGCAGCAACAAAAAGGTTAAGATTAAAATAAGTTTTTACAAAAACTTTTTATGAGTTGCCTATTGCCGCAATACGGAGATCAGTGTTGCTCAGTCTACAAAGTGCCTAAAAATAAATATACATACTACTAGCCAAAAAAGTGATCTTGGTTGATAAAATTATTTGATTTTGAAACTAGTAAAACCAACTTCGTATTAAATTTATACATTGTTTTTAATTTTAATCAATTTATATTTGCTAACGTCATTCAGACACCCACTTGTATTCAATGTCGTAAATCTAGTTCTGCTATTGCGAGAGTGTTTTTACGATGTGAAAATGTTGAGTGGTTTCCAATAAAATTTTAAGGAATTTGGTATGAAAATAGCTCTGACTGTACTTTTAAAACTTCATGCTGAAATCTCATGGACAGCATTAAATTAACCCAAAATATTTTAAATAACAATGAACTAAATCCCCGGTCCTTACGAAATACCAGCGCTATGACATGATTTGCTTTACTTTGCACATGATGAGTAGAGTCCGATTTTGTCTTATTTCCTGTATGGGTTTTAGTTTACTTTATCCGCCTGTATATCTTTTTACTTTTACTTACGCACTAAATAAACAAATGTATACTTAACTATCTTTTCATGCATTGGGCATGTAAAGATTGGTATACAAATACACATTTTTGTAAACTTTCATGGCCCAAGACGCAAGTTATGTAAACAATTACACCACTATTTTCCAAAGTCAATACCTTCAATGAATGTTTATAACATTGACGACAAGACTCTACTAAAATAGTAAAGTATCTATTGTTTCTCGTAAAAGAAACATTATGAAATTGTCCTACTAGGTAGAACTTACTAAAATATAGATTAAACCCAGTTCTACCTATTAAGCCACTGAGTACTTAAAGCAATAAGATCTGAAAATAGTATAAATCTACATATTCTTTGATCCCCGCGTATTTGCGTTCTTCATTAAAACTTTCATGTTACTTAGATCATAATCACTAAGATACGACTTATTTACAGAAGCGAAATTAAATAATATTAATGAATGTGTTTCTTCGGGTATGTCTGTGTAGGGAAGATATTCACAACTACACAAATGGCTTCGGTGTGGTCATAAAATGGGTCGACCACGGGACGAAACGAACTAATACTCTCTTCTTAGGCCCGATTTGGACTCATCTAGCGACGCGGTACTCTGTTTGTCGCGTCAAACTCATCAGTGGACGTGGCCTAAATGTATAATATGTAAACCCTACCCGACATAATAGACACCCGCTAGAATGAAATTTATTGTTAAAACGGCCACCCAAAAAATTTGAACATACTCTTAGCACAAGGGTTATTACTTATAATAGTCAAATCGTTTATTTTTTAGACTTACAAAATAAGCACTTAGACAAGTCAAATATTTACTATATAAACTGCTTTATATAGAAAAGCTATTGAGTGTATCTCTTCAAAATAAATGTATTTCAACATTTTAATAAATAAAATATCCGATTTATTTTAATAAAGACTAAAATTTATAGTTTTCTTTCTCCGTAAGTTATATTTGCGTCCAAAGTTAGGCTCAAATTCTTGTTGAAATACGAAAGTTTATAAGCTGTATTTTTCAAATGTATACTTTTTTACGGTTTTGATTATACAAAAATGACGATATGAATTAATATTATCCTTAATTTTGGATGGTCAATATCAAACAGCGTACCTAGTTGTTACCCTTCCACGTTTGTAAGAAAAGATGAGCGACTAGTTCAACCTTAACCTTGACGAGCAGTTTTCTTTGCAAAGTCGGAGTCAGTGAGAATGTAAGTCTAAGTTTTAATCAGCATCGATATCAGCATCAATATCAGCAAGTGCTGGTCCTTTACTGGACATGGGAAAACCGTAAAATTGCCCTAGCGCCATGTCTCCAGCTTGCCGCACCCAATATCTGCCCTAAGTCTTTCGCAGATTGTCATCCCGCCTTGCCAAAGAGCGTCCTACACTCCTTTTGCTGAGTCTTGATCGATCTCCATCCAAGAACATATTAACTCTAAATCGTGGTTGGGTTAGAGAAAAATTATTTCCTCAATCTCAGCAGTCTTTATTTGTCCACAGCTGAACGCAGGTCTCTCTCTGATAAGCACGTTATTTGCATTTATCTCATGGAGGGTAATGTCCATAATCCCCACGGGGCGTGCGGGTAGGGGTCACAGTTTGGTGGTGAATTGTTCTGCAGGGTGCGCTGTTACCCGCCTCCCGGTGGATATCCCTTAGTCGCCTCTTACGACGCCCATTGGGGTGTTGCAAATTCCAAGCACCACACAGCTGACAAATGTCAATACAATCAATAATCGAATCGTCAAATTTTTAAATTCCTGTCATATTATATGGTCACGGCTGACTGGTAACTTCATAAAGGCACATGATCATCAGATCATGCATATCCAATCCATAGCCAGGCGAATAAACAGAACATAATCTGACAAAGACAACGCATTTAGAGTAAACTCGACAAATTTTGGGTTTAACCCTCGACTTACTAATTTCTGATCCCAATAACAATTATTTCCTATCTATTTACATATGGGTCTATGTTAGTGAATTACGGGTAATCTGTGCTGAATTGGCTTTATACTGCTTTCATGGTCTATAGTTGTAAGGGATTCTCATTTGATTACATTTCCGATCGTATGGTTGGCACTTCGGTTTTATGTCATGATTAAGTAGGTTCATACCTGAGGGCCTAGACAATGTAACAATCGACGTCGAAAGCGATGGTAGAAAAGTCCAAAAATGTATGGGTTTGACATATGCCTTAGATATGTCACGTCATCTGTTTCGAATTATGCCTACGAATCTTTTAATTGTTTTCGATTCGCTTCACAACGAATGCAGGTTGGCTACGCCTTCTGGTGTCTTATAGATATGCCTCAGTTACTTAATTTGAAAATTCACCTCTTCCTTTAAAAGTAAACTTCTTATTTACAAAAGAAAACGTGTGCAAATTGTTTAGTGCGTAGAATGAAGTAGGTTTAAAGTCCTCCTAACCTATCCTTGAAAGACCCGCACGCGGACACATTTGTATACAGACAAGACAGACAGACTAACACTCTTCAGAAAGTTGATAAAAGAGTTGCGTGGCTGTCTAACTAGACAGCAACTATTTTATCAAGTCGTTACATAATCTTTTTTTTTATTTTAATTAATTAATAAATAAAATCACACAGCATTATCTAGCCCACAAGCTAAGCAAAAATTGTGTTATGGGCAATAGATAACTGATATAAATAATACAATACACTTCATTGATAGTTTTTTTTTTCCAGATCGCCCTAAACAAATGTTTGCAGATCGTACAAACATTTTTCCCGATGCGGGAATTAAACCCGCAACCTCCTGCGTCGCAGGCGGACCTTCACCCAGCGCGCTACAGAGGCCAAATCTAAAGATAATATTCAATTTTATTACAAGTTAAACTAAACTCTTGTTTATAACAAACCAAATCAGGCGTATCAAACTAGTTTGAGCAAACTTTGCTAATATTTAGCAAACAGTTAGGGTGGGTATATAAAATATCAATAACCGGACGAATTGGTCCGTGGATTTTTTTTAATTATTTTTTTAACATATACAGTCTTTCGTTTGACCGCAGTCTCTCTCACCTGATGGAAAGCGAAGATGCGGCCGACGATGTATCACGAAGGTCTAGAAGATGGCTACTCCGGACCACATTCCGAAACACAACAGATTTGCTTCACGGACTGGCTTAGTCCGGAGGGTGGTGACAAGCCACGGCCGAAACCTACCACCAGAAGGTACCGCTCTTAGCACCACCCAGAGGATACGTGTAGGGTATCAGAGGGTCAACACCTACGGACGTGAGCAATACTGTCCCCCTAAAATGATCAAGGATTTATTTAAATGTCAAAATAATAAAAAGAAAAAAAAAACACAATCCGATGGAACAGCACAAAATGGCAATTATAGGATACACTAAAATTGGCCAAGAGAGAGTTGATTTCCCATGTGTTATTAAATCGAGCAAAAACAAAACAAGATACATATAGCCCGCTGACTAACGGACGGACTGTCAGACAAACAGCCAATGTTTAGTACTAGTAATAGGTTTTGTGTACAGGGTGGAAAAAATTGATGGGCCCTGAAAATAAAGAAATGTTTCCTTTCCGTAAAGTGAGCTAAGGGCTTAAAAGTCGTTCCCCTCCAGGCCTAATGATTTTTTCCACCCTGTATCACAGGTTTAGTACTAGGGTTACCCTAATAAAAATATAATACAGTTAAACCGTACCTACAGAAAGAGAAACCCGTTATTGGTTTGCTAAAAAAGCTCTGTCAGAGATGTTGGAAGCCGGATAAATTTCCCGGCTTTTAATAAATAGTGTTACAACCTCCCCAATTACGTGGATTAACCAACATTGGTAAAACTAAGTTTTGTTTATTATCTCTGGTATTATTGACTTTATTGTTAGTACGTGGGTAGTTTGTAATTATGATTATTTATTGAACGGTAAAATTAGCTTTGTTTTGGGATCGACTAATTTTACATTGAATATACCTAGATAATTATCAGTAATAGGGTATATGCATCGATTTTTTTTATTGTTTTAAACGATTCTTTAGGTCATTATTTTTAACCGAGGAATGATAAGACGCTCACTGAATTTCGCATTAACAAGGTAAAAAAAACAAATCAAAACTACAATCATTTTCGGGTGATAAAAACGCTGCCATATTGGCGCCATGTTTATGTGACGTCGACGTACACACTTGATTAAAACCTTTGGTGACGACCTCGGTAGTGATCATCTCAGGAAAGAGGTTTTCCGAAAAAACTGAAAATAATCGACAATACGAAATGTCAAGTGGGCAGAATAGTGTCAAATCAAGGTGCAGCAAGCAGAATAAAAAAAGAAGAAATGAGTACAGTGATGTCACGTCCGCTCTAGTCAATGGCGTAGCGTTTTGAAATTTTGCGATTGAGATTTAAAATATCAATGGTTAAATTCTACAATAAAAACATCTCAAAATGCAAAAATAAATATGTAGATATGTTTCTATATCAATAAAGAATACGTATATATTTTTTTAGCCATTTTGAAATCACATGCATATACCCTATTGTATACCAAACACATTTTTGTGACAGAATTGTGCAGTTTAGACATAATTATATACACCACTACCTATCTTATATGTATTTGCTTATGTTGTAATGGTGTCGATTCTGTTATGTTAGAATTAGATAAGCTAAGATTATGTTTTACGAATGTCAAATAGACGATAGTTTTACAAATTGAATAGTTTTCTTATATTTGACATCTAAACTAGCTAAAATAAGGATTTAGGTATTGTTAGGAATCGATTAAGGAGTTGGAATATGTCGTTTCATATTATCCGATTATCCTTATTTTAGCGAATTCTAAAACAACAGAATTGCCACTATTGCTATTTAATTTATTTTTGGTGCCTATCATTCAATATATTTCTTCCAATACATCGAAAATTCTTGATGAACATGTACATACACAACAAAACATGTTCATTAGTTTATGTTATCTTGAAGTTTTAATGAGTTTACTAACAAATGCAATGGCTCACCCGTTTGGCAACAAATCTACTTTGACATGCACTGAAAAATATATAGAGTAGGGTTCTCAATAAAGCTTACATTGTATTTATTAAAAGGGTAAAGTGGAATATATTAAAAATCGACATCAATATAATTTACAATTTTATTAAACGGGCGGTTTACTCAAAAAGTTTTCTGAAAAATCATACTTTTTATCGTATTTAATATTAGTATTTGGTATTTAATATTTTTGGGTGTATTATTAGACTGCTGTTTGTTGCTAAGCACACACGTAGTGGGTAAAAAAAATCCAATTTCAGCCTTTCCGTAGTTTTTTTGTTCCAATTTTACATAGCAATGACGTAGCGTTGTGACCGGCTGCCCGTGACGATGAAATATTGATCAAAACGGAATAAACCTACATTGAACCGGTCTAAATTCAGGGTTTTTCGGTCTATATTTTAGATCTTGCGTAAGCCAAATTTGTACAACATACCTAGTAGTTAGTACTTAGTTGTAGAAACTGCCCACTGGGGTCAGCTTTGCGCTTGCTGATTGATGGTTTTACCAAAAAAACATACTTAGGTCTTGTCTCAAGATAATAAACTCCCATCCAGGTACTAAAAACAAAATAAATATTTATAGACGTTACTTAAAATTAAAAGCCTCTGCGTCATTTGCTTGTGTTAGGAGATATTACCAAAAATAAATGCAGTTCATTATGTAGAAATGGAATTTGTCACTCTCGCATCCATATAAAAAACTGTTGCCTCGAGTGTTGCCACTTGTTTACAAGCACAGATTCACGGAGTAAAACAGCCACCCGACTACAAGAACCGAAGTAAAACCGTGTCATAATATATCTCAGTTACTGAGGCTCCCGGCAAAGTGTGAAATATACGGTTCAATATTTATACGCTTTTTTATTTGTGTTATTTATTCACGAGGCACGTTTTGTCGTTGAGACAAAAGGACAGTCAGCCTCCCATATCTTATTTTTCGTTACTATCTGCATTCGTTTTGGTCTCGCCAGGTCGTACGTATAAATAATGCATTCGCACGCGTCGGGTCTGCCCTGCGTTCTGAACGGTCCCCATTGGTCAGCTGAATAAAATTATGACCAGATTCTTAGCACTTATAAAACACGACTCATTGTTGTACTTTCAAATTCATTCAAAATACTCATCGACCGTAAATATTATAATAAATCCCATACCTTATTCATTCCGTTTCGTGTAAGATAAATTTTACCAAGCGTATCGGAATGCCCAACTAGTTATATCAGGAAATGCGGATCAATAGGTTGCTTGAATTAACATAACTGTGCTTTTCGGGGAAATGGTGGACATTTAGAGACAAAAACTTAGGCTGTTGAAACGGTGTCTTTTAATTAGAATGCAAATTTAATAGCCTAAAGGGATTTACATGTCAATGGTTGCCTAAATAACGGGATCTGGGGCACAAAGGAACGTCCATAGCTACTGACTCCTTACGGCATTATATTGACTAGCTTATGAAGCATCAAACGCCTATGAATACCAATAAGTTTTGCAAATTGCAAATTTCGATTGAGTCTGAATAGTTCGCTGGAATTTGCATCAATATTTGAGGTTTGAGGTTGCTTCTGTTTGTTTTGTGTGAAAGTCTATATAAGCGAATCCAAAATGCTATTTGTACATACTACAGCCCTCAATTTTGCCATCGATAAAGGTTTTGATTTATAATAAAGGGTTTTTTACATAAGTTACTTTCACATTATTTGATTAAAAAATACTTTACTATACAATTTTTTTTTTATTAATTGGGGACTCAAATTTTATTAAATAGAAATAAATTGAAATTAGTACAATTGAGCTAGCTGCAGGCTGTTGCAAACAAACTACAGGTAGCTCAACAGATCCATATCAATACCAGTCGGTAGCGTACCCATGACGCTGGCATCGCCCCGCTGACTCAAATTGCCATTTTTCACAAAACATTGTGTTGCAAAATGCACTAAAAAAACCGCCTCAATCACAACCATAAACAGAAAAATTTAGGCAGTTAATTAAAGTTCGTAATACGGCAGCATGAAGCTCGTTTCATTACACTATAATTCTCTACCACAATAATCAAATATCACCCGCAAACTAATTTCTGACACTCAGACCGACAGGATGACATTGAGAGGGCAAGGATCAAGTTATAAGCTATTATACTTTTGATACTGGAGAAGCAATGATATTACCAAGTTGCGTAAATTTTAGATCAGGAGGAGGCGCTTTCCGCAGTTGCAACATTGCAATTGTATTTATTTTCTTTTTAAAATAATGCTATTGAACTTCAACTTTGCGGTCGTCGTGGCAAAAAGTTTGATTTATCCACAGAAGCTAATTCTATTATTATTTTTTCATGCAATCAATGCAATTTAGTAGGATGATTCATCAGGTTCAAAGGTTATTAATAAAACTAAGGGCTTCGTTTACAAAAATTCTGAGAAATCATTATTTTTTGCTTTTTACCCTTGTCAGTGTAGCAGCCACAGTGTGGCTGACACAGACGCGCCATTGTCAATTTATTCAAGATGGCCGCCACTATGCAGATGCGACACTGACGGTGAAAGGTAAGTAGATGGTTTGTAGCTTCACTTAGAACCTTGTTTTGATTGGTACAACACCAACAACGTTTCAAAACGCGTGACTAGAGTGGTTCTAGTCACCCTTAAAAAGTCCTTCGTAAAGGGACGAAACGTTTGTGTTCTTCCAACACAAACAAGGTTCATAGTTAACCCGCTTGCATTCATAATAAATTCAAATTTTGTGTTTTTATTTTGGCATACGTAAAACAATATTCTGCTTAGTACCAATTAAATGTAATAATGTTTGATTTTCCGCAAAGTTATAAGTGGAGATTGTTTTTAGTCCATGGTGTTGTGCCAATGGATCTGCTCTGAGGATCAAAGTGGAACAAGGCACACCATTGATTAATTAAAAAGGGAAGATAGGTTACGTTCACTCAGCGCTTACTCATGCATGCCACTCATGGGCATGTGTTACAACTACTCGCAAACACATACGCTCACAGTTATATTTCCAGCCCTGTGCAATACAAAGAAGAACAAAGACGGAAAGACGTATCTAAGACCGAAGTGAGACCGAGATAACAATATTTCACGTGAATCACGAACGCCCGTGCCGCCGGTCCGACGATGACTGAGGTGGGAGCACACAATTTTACACAATATGAGGTTGCCATTTTGGAGAAACTAGTACCTCATCTTCCCATTTTAATTAATCAATGAGGCACACATTTTCCCTTAACGATAGAAAAAGGTTATAAGATAAAAAAGGTTATGGCATGGTTATTTAAGTATATTTTACGTGATGGTGCTGGTTCTTTCCAAAACAGCCGTATCTGTTGTGTTGATAACTTCTTGGGGGAAAACAGGAATAATCGAAAAATTACTTATCCGCTCATCCCTTGCATTACACCAACCCCATAATGAGATTTCCCGTCACAGCATCCTAATACACCTGCAGTAAGCCGGCATAAAACTGTTATAACACTAATGGCATTCGCATGTCTTTATTTATATAGTCGCTCGTAAACGCGAAGTTATTTATTATGGTGTATTATTTTAATTTTGATCTTCAATTTTTATGAGTAAAAGTTTAACAGGCTTTTACAATGGGTCTTAAATCAGAATGATACTCGTACAAATTATTCGATTTGTTTTAAATCTAAATTTTGATGAAGTCGTCTAGAAAGTTTTTATGAAGTTTATTTTTTTAACTATTTGTGATGTGCTTAGATATTCTAGGAAATTAGACGGTTAATTAAGTTTAATAGGTTAATTCACCTTAGTTGTGGCAATGAACTTGAAACATTGCATTTCAACTTAAAACCAAAGAACAACTTGACGTGGTTAGTAGATAAATTTACTCTTAAGACTGATAGGATTTTTATCGATGGTCGTAAGATAAATTTTACTTATCAGCTAAAATGTTTCTTATCAAATCTATAAAACATTCTTGTCTCACATAAAATCTAGCGAATCTGTATTCCTCTCTCGATTCTAATAAAATACAGAGCAATCTATCTCCATCCATACTTAAAGCACTTTTGTTTTCTAAAACCTGATAAACCTTACAGAGATCCACCTTTATTTCAGGCTTTAGAAATGTAGAACGTTAAATAAACATTGTATGTGCACAGTGATTTAATTTAAATCGAGGAGCAACTTTGTTCCACATTGCTCCTGTTTTATACAGAGCTAGGAAATAATAGAAATTGTAACCTATAAAGTGCTTTGAAGGTAAGCGAGGACGAGAAATTACTGCCGTCCTTAAGCTATAATGCCGTTACCTACCAAAAGCTAATTTCGAGATATGCGCAAAATAGTGGGAAATAATTTAAAAAGTATGCTATTTTGAAACCATCAACAATTTGTTCGACCTGAAGGTATCAAAAGAAAGAACTTCAGAAGTACTTTCTAATAGCTTAACTTCCATCTAATAATTATAAGTAAAATAATGTAAAAATATGTTTTTTGCGTTTTAGTTCAGCTTTTTATAAATTATCATTGTACGAATGCACAACTAAAATGCCGCTACGTTAACACTAACGGCAATTTAGTGTTTGATTTTTGTTAACTTCCATTGAATTTTACTAATCTAAATACAAATAAAATATCCTAAGCTTCAATGTCGTTAAAGTCCATAAGTGTTATTTTAGCTTAGCATTGTCCTCCCCGTAAGATAATGATTTACTATACTTAAATGTGGCTAAAATCCCTTAACCGCATTTAAGCTTAGTATATTCATATTTTAGTTGAAAATAGTTTTTACTCATATATTTTTGAACTTATTGCAATGTTAAAATGCGGCTAAAATCAAAACATTTAACATTAACGGTGTTTAAGCCTAGGATTTGTTACAACTTAATTTAGAGATTTCAAAAATAATTTTTTTTTATTTATTTATTTATTTATTTAAGAACATGTACATCTATCCTTACGGGCACACCCAATGCAATAGAGTACCTTCTAATATCGTCACATTATATAATTATAAAAGTTAGCATTGTTCAATAAATAAAAAGTCAAAAATAAATTTTACAATATTATGTCAATCACATGCAAATAATATGTCAAATTACAACTTATCAACTACAGTTTCAAAATAAAAATAAAAATTGTAATAATCATAATCTTAAAGTAAATAAACATTCATTAAAAACCATTCAATAATTTATAAAATAAAAATCATATTAAAATCTAACTGTGATAACATAAAATAAAAAACAAAGCCTTTTGGAATTCGCTCCGGGAACAGTGAAACAGATCAATTCTCTCGGCGATCAGATTAAGTGTGCGGATGCTGCGCGTCAGAGGTGCTTTATGTAGCAGGTTCGTTCGCCCTTTTGGTACTGCGAATAGGGCGGGACGCCTTCGTCTGTGCACAAAGTCCGCGGGCACATTTAGCCGCATTTCCTCCAAAATACCTGGAAGGGCGATCATCCCTTTCAACACCTTAAACAAATGTAGAGCGAGCGCTGCATCCCTTCTTACTTCTAGCTTGTTGTATCCAACCATGCCTATAACAAACAAAGTTGGATACATCAACGGATAGAAGGGGTATATACCGTAGACCTTAAAGTATAAAAATCTCGTGAACTTATTTTGTATGCGCTCTATCATTTGGTTGTACTTGGCCTGGCCTGGTTGATAAGTAAGTTTAATACAAAAATTAAGAGAACAATCTGTTTAATCAACATTTATTGTAACTATATAAATACAATAAAACTTATATTGCTAGAAACTTGCACGATCACTTAAAAAAACAGTTTTAAAAATTATTTATCAACTTAATTTGGACAACATTCTAATAAAATTGCTTGAAATACAGACTAAAAGAATTATAAATGCTAAATCTAATTTAAAGATTAAAAATATAGCAAAGATAATCTTCTATATTTAAAACCAAGTTATTGAGTAGCTCAGTAAGCTCAGTCATTATTTTAAACTCATAAAGTACTTTATTAAATCACTACTGCCCATAATTCCCCCGTTGGGCAGGCAAATTTTATTTTTTGCCTCGGCCACTTGCATTGTCATTTTCTTTGGTTTTCAAGTTTTTCCAGAACACAAGTTTACTGAGGAATTAATGGCGATAGTTTTAGGGATATATTAGTTTTTATACTGGATTCAATGCCTTTTGGTTGCGAACGACATTCAAAAGTCATAATATTGGGGTTTTTGAGGTATTTATTTCATAATTAATTATCTTAACCTAACCTAAACAGCCCCCCGATGGATATCCCTTAGTCACCTCTTACGACACCCCCGGGAAGAGATGGGGTGGTGTGAATTCATAGCTGATTTCATATTTGTTGCGTGTAAAACATACCTGCTACATGTTTTCACAGATAGGTTCTTGGGTTTGAATTTTGGACTCTCCTATCTGACAATAGACAGCGATTTCACTATTACTTTGGCATTATTTATCGACGCAACTATGCTTTTTTAATATCACTAAAATAATAAAGTTTTCTCATTTGCTTCATGGATAACTCAACTTAATGGTGAACATGATCGCTGATCATAAACCTGTGCCCGGGTTCAATGTGATAGATTGTGATTTCTTGTGAAGAGATCACTACGCTGTTTACTAAATGAATTAATTAGTAAGGCATATAAAAGCCAGTTTTTTTGACTACTGCAGTTATCAAGCTATAATTATGAGAATGTAAGAAACGTCTTCGTTATGAACGGTTCAATGATAAAATGCAGTCATTATGTCCTCCTTGCAATTCCATCATGCTAAAACTAAAATCGCGTGGATAGTCTAGCAGCTGCTGAGTTGATGGGTTGATATGGGCTACGATTAATATTGGCCTACACATATCAAAGGTTCTTCCAACGGCACCAGATCATGACAATATGTCAAATTCAAGGCTATGTTTTCTGTATTTACCGTAAAATCATAAGCTATCTGTTTAGTTGAAGTTTGCTTTGATACGGTTGGTTTTTCAGGAAAATAATTCTATACCAATATTCTCTAAATCAGACGAGTTATGCGAATTGTATTGTATGTAACTATTTACGCTTCACAAAAATAATCAAAAACACTCGGTCAGCGGTCAGAGAATACGGCTAGTATAAATACCGGTCACGTAATCAGGCCCAGTAGGCTTTCAAAACGGTCTCCGATGGTACTTCTTAAGTTTTATAATTTTCTTCCTGACTGGTGATCATTCTAAATATAATTTCTGGTTTCTGTAAAAATTGAATTAATAGGTAAGGTAAAGTATGTAGAAGCACCATATACTCGTAGTTCTTCAGTTGATTTAAACGTGCATCAAATTATTAGTGTGTTATTTATTAAATATTAAACAAATTGACTCACCGGTGATGGTCCGCCATCGCGGCGGGGTAAGGGAATGCGAGTGCCGATAGCCGCATTTTTGTGTAGTAATGCTGGATAATGGCATTATTGTCTTGAAACTAAACGTAACTATAATTATTTTTCTTTCAAAAATGCCGTTAATAAGTTATGCAATATGTATACTAACAATAAAAATGTATCCAAATACAATGCAACAATGCCGTTATGTATCTTTTACCACATTTAAGTATAGCATTTCAGTTAACGGCATTGTTATCTAGTACTAACATCGTACATTATAGTAAAACATTGTGGTTATGTGTTTTTAGCCGCATTTTAGATAAGTATTGCTACTTGACGGCATTTAAGGATTGTAAACATTCAAATAATCATGCTTTAACGGCATTTTATTTTTTTAAATCTTTTTATCTAAAAGAGCTAGAAATATACTGATTAGACAGATCGATAGAGAATTTTTTTCTGATTACGATGGCATCTTAAAGTAAAAATCGTTCAAATGTTAGATAACGGCATTATAGCTTAAGGACGGCCTTTTAAAGGCTTCCTTTCTTTAACTGAATATACGTACTTTTACTTATTAAGTACTACAGCTACAATAAGAAACACTTTCCAACGGATATACTTAGTTATTGGCATTATACAACAATCGTTTATTATTTTTGCTTCTTCATTGATCAAAAGCGTAAATTATCTAAGTACCTAAACCTGGACATTCTACGTAATGACACGCTAATATTCTAAACGCGAAAGTTTGTATTTATGTAGAAGGTACATAATAATTAATATGTGTGTAGTTGTATGTGCCTTTTGAATGTATCCTTAAACGGTTGAACGGTTGGAAAATTCAGTACCAGGATAACTTAGATTTCACCCTAGCCTATGCCACTTCTAAGTCTTAAAAACTTTCCTAAGCCAAAGATGCTAGGCCACCGATTCGATTAAAGACAACGATCGCGCTTCCTATTAGGTAAGGTTGCAAACCCGTGCCGTCAGGTTGCAACCCTCGCTTTTTTAGTGTGTTAAACCTGGTAATGGGAAATCTGAACTGAGTTTTTAGTATTTCTTGTCTAATTCTTTGACATTTAAAACACATGCCTGATCTGATTCATCATCATCATTGAATCCCTTGACTTCGAGTTCTGTTTTCTTTATTACCTCGTCAGTTTACCTATGTGCTCATAAAATACTAAGCTGGGTGCATCGTTGTGCGTCATCAGAGCCTCTCTAAGAGCCCCGGTAAGATCATTACTGAATAAAATACAACCACGAGCTTTCCAACATCAATAACAACCTGTACCTAGAGCAAAATGTCATAAAGTTTATAAAAGTAGGACGCATGTAATGGACTGGCCACGTAAGATCACCAAAGCGTCATCTACGTCAAACCTAATGGCTACACACCCCCTGGAAACTAGAAACTCAGATCCTCGACAGCTTGTAATGGCCCACTGCTGGACGCTTTATTGACTTATTTGTTATAGGGATAATCCACACAGCCAAAAACTACAATAGCTCGATGAAATCCAACAAGACATAAAGAAAGAGTGATCAAGATTACTTAAAATAGAATCAATGGAGAAATTTACTCAACTAGTCCAAGGCCCACCGGTGACAGTAGCGTCATGGTGATGATGATCATGCAAGATGTTTGGCCATAAAGACAAACTCAAAAGCAGGTGAATCTTGAGGCATACTATTTTTTGGCGCTGTACATAACACTAGGTTGGTACTTGGTACAAAAACTTGCGATAGGTGACTTGAACTCGATTTTTTTTCAGGAATACTCCACTCTTATCGCCTTAATTAATCGACGTCTTTTTGTTGTATTGAATTATGTATATTGAGTTGCGACGGTTTGGTAATAGCTTTGTACATTTTTTATCAATTCAAAATTCTCTTTAATAGAACTTTTTATAACTTTTTACGAGGTAGCCCGTACAGTTAATAAGAATACTGCATGTAAAATTTTCAGACAATTCTGTCACAATAAAAAAAAAAAAATTCATTGAATTCTGATCAAATCCGATATCGACGAATTCCTCGTATTAAAAATGCATCCCAAGCAAATACATAGAAACCACTAAGACCAATTGAATAATCAAACACCAATTTTTGCTATTCTGGAACAATTTCTCACCTAAATCAATACCCGGTTTGAGATTTCGTAACAAAGTAAGTAACCTCATTCTGCCCTGATAGATAAAATACGATACTAAGGACCTCAATCGAGTTCGAGAGTGGACCCTGCAATCTATCTTCGAAACGAGAGTTCTCTTACGTCACGCATGGTGAAGGATGATCGATTGACCAAAGATACGGAATTGATATAAGTGGTTGCCCTTACGTCGAGGTTGAAGGGATTTCGCGAAGAGGGTTTCTTGTTTAATTTTGTTTTTGTCGGACTATGACCGACCTTGACTGAAATAATTAGGTACCGTCAATGTGAGAGCTGTCGTACGAAATTGAAGTAAATTAGAGTCAATTCCACTTTATTTCTTATCTGATTGTAATTACTATTTATCAAGCTGTTTATGTATATATTAAAAAAAATACTTGTCTACGTTCTTTTTCTGTAGGTGTAAAGAATAAAGAAATAAACAATTTTACTCTGACTCTAACTCGTAGTTTTAGGACCCACAAAAGCAGGAGATAGCATGTCTCTATACATCCCTTATTAATTTTCATAAAGTTCTAATTCATTTTACTATTAGATGGTCCCACATAATTTAAAACAATGATAACTATTATCATGCAGCCAAATTTCGGTCACGATCATGCCAGTCTGATTCCAGTCAGCCAGTCTCAACGGATACTTTACTGTGCACAGAACATTCAGTAGAGCGGCAGCAAACAATGGGAGCTTAGTATATAACTTGTGTTAGTTTTTTTTTAAGATGAATATTGTGGTTGCGGTCAAGTGAAATGCATATCCGGTCAAAGTCATCTGTGCAGCACCTCGGATTTTTATCACATTTTGCAACAAAAACTATTTTATTTTGCTCGAAAATGTTGGTCAGATATTCAAATTACGCAGGCGGTGAGTTCAATGAAATGCCTATCCTTATCAAAGACAAAACTCCGTTTTGTCCTACATTCATGTAACATTGCAGGCAGATTTCGGTTATTTTTTTAATTTAAAATGTATTTGAGTATCATATATAATAATTATAATGTATATAATACAATCCATTACGGTCATCGATTTTCATACAACAAAGTAAAAAAAATATTTATTAATTATATTCCGCGATCGGTTTTAATTCGTAAAATATAATAATACTAACCCGTATTATGATATTTTACACACAATAGAAATTTTGAAAGAATTATTAAACAAGTATTTATTGTGTTTATTTACTTATTTTCTTGACGTTTTAAAAAGTTTACACACGGTCGTGGTCACGAGATGACTGGATAAAATACTGGAGCGGGCAGGAGCCCGCGAAGCGAAAATACCCTTACTTGGTTTTCGAAAATAGGCGTGCCCTATCTGTACACTCGAACGACATAGAACACCAAGGCCCGTATTATGAAAGCATGCTCAGTCATCGATCTATGCTTGAGTGATGCTCATGTATAGTTTTGAGTAAAGACTAATTTTAAAACGATCATTGGGAACTCATGTCAAAATCTACACTCGTAACTCTCAATTAATGTAACGATGCATTCTTTTCTTACCACCTTATTTTGTATTTTTGAACGGTTACCAAGCATTACTTGAGTAAATTGCCTATTTTAGATTTCAAACTTTAATATCTCTGCCTAGTGATTCTTTGAAGTCATCTTTACTCAAGTGTGGTCTGGACCACGCTTGAGAAAGGATTTCTACGCGACAAAGCTTTTTTTTTAAATGAAGTGTTAAATATATTTGAGAGCGTTGCATTTCGTTTCACAAAAACTATCAGAACAACAAAAAAGCTCAAAAAAGCAACAAAAAAGTCATGTTTTTAAGGAAAAGGAACGTTTTTCACCTAGATAAATATGTAGACCTTAGACAAAATCCTACTCACTCAAGTAGCGATTTTGCTAATGCAACTAGCTAACTACTTACGTTCTAAAATAAAGATTTTATTGAGCAGTGATTCTCAGCTAGAGTAGAACTCACGTAATGACTGCATAAGTAATGCTTGGGAGAGCTTTCATAATACGGGTCTAACAGTGTCCGCGACGCACTGAGAAACCGGTATAAGACGAGTACACTTGGCTATAACTGGATCCCACGAGGCAGAGTCTGAAACCACCTTCAGGATTTAAATTAGGATAATTCAGAAGCGTATTAGAGTCATCTGAATAACCTGTATCTCTGTTATCTTTTGCACACACTTTGCACATAAAGATAAAGGAGTTTCCAGTTTGTTCTATCAAAGTTTATTCTACAATCTCAAGTCCCAAGACAATAAAATATACTTTCCTAGTATGGAAAGCCAGTCGGAAACTATTCATGTTGCCAGCAGTTGTACTTGTATCAGCAACGTGTCTCAGACAACGCAGTCGATTTGTCTGAGCCTTGCACCCTAGAGGCTAGAGTAATGAATATTAACATCTCGCACTATCACACGTAGTTGCAAGCTTATAGTAAGTTTTAGTTTGTCCGGACTTCCTAGGTAGAGCTACATAAATGTTTATTTCTATTAAACTTTGTTTATCTCATTAGTTATACCGTACGAACTGTTCTAAAACTTATGTAATAAAGATGAAGATTATTGTAAGAAAGAAAACTCTATGTAGTATAGATTTTATAAATAATGTAAAACTTAAAACCAGCTTTTTACTATTCGATTTCTATAACGAAAGTTATAGAAATCAATCTTGATCAACTAAACAATTTCTATATTGTGTGGGTTTTCTATTTATGTCATAAATAGAATTATGTTATAATGCCAAATATTTAGAATGAGATGAAAGATTCTCTTCAATCTTCGTTACGTAAATTTTCGTGATGGTTTTCATACAATGCATATTATTGCACATAGTAGTTTTGACTTGCGCTACTGAAATTCACATTCTACACATTTGTAGTGAAGGCTTGAGCACAGAATGAAAACAAAGGGAAAGAGCTCAGACTTCTTTGCAGGAAATTGCGTTTATTTCAAAATTGTGTAGGATTTACACTTTTATCTTGCCTTCGTGACTAGTGACACTTGCTTTGAGATTGCTTTCTGTGACTTTGCAGTTGGAATTTTAATGGAAAGGTATTAAACTGTATTTATGCAGTCCTATGGTAAAACACTAAGTTTAAATTCAGCATTAGAAATGCTCCGCCGAGGACTAGCATAGGCAAGATGATGAAGTAATTCATCATCAGCCCATGCTACTCGACACAAAATCCTCCCCCAATGAGTTCCTCAGCAGAGCAGCATCCAGTGTTGGTTGCCAGTGATTCACTCTTATTAAGGCCATTGTACAAACTTAACGCATTCACTGTCAAGTCTCGGTGGTGTGGCCTGCAGGAGAACGCCAGCGCCGCTACACGGGGAAAAGTTGGGCAACTGCGTCGTTGGTCATGAATGTTCTAGACAGATTAATAAAAAAATAGTTTTAGACAGATTAATTTTGAGCTACTGTTGGTAACAGCGGATATAAGATTTTCACTGTGCCCTCCCAGTTAAGCTTCACTGTTTACGCTGCAGCTGCCAGCGCGCATTAAAAGAAAATTAACGGAATTTGATGCATGGATTATGCAAATCACGCATATCCGCCGTCGTTCTTTGTTATCACGCACACTAAATGAGTTTTAATAGCGCTCTCGTACCAGTCTGGCCTTGGAACAATATGGATGTAGAATAGCTGGGGATCTAATGGAAATTGTATTTACATGTTAGCCGAGTCAGTTATGACTCGCTTGCTTTTAGAGAGTAAAATAGTGGAAAAAATCGTACTTGGACACAATACACTAATCTTCAGGTTGTCAAATCTATTTTGGCACTTTTATGGCCGCGAATTCTCCAGCTCCTGTCTATCGCACGGCAGAGTCTACGCAGAATGCGTTAAACGGTGTTTGTGGAAAATTGGCCAATATAATTTTCTATGAAACTTGCAGAAGTTTTGCACTTTTAATTTAATCTTCTTAAAGTACAGTTAAAAGTGCTGAAATATTACTTCCTGGTATATTTCATCTAAGTAGGAATTGAGGTCTTAAAGAGGGTTTAAATCATACATCTATTTATCAATGCCCTTTCCATTCAACAAAATCGTGCTCTACATCAGACTCAGCGTTAAAATCTGAACAATAGGTTTCATAATTCCTTAAATCTATTCAAGTTTTCCAGACCGTTCTCCGTTGTCATCCCAGTAGTTACATAATATTCAGTGTTTTGCCTTGGTTAATTAATTCAGTCCGTGGATTCGGTAATTTTGTGTAAGCACAGAAGGTTTGCTTTTGAAGCAGAACATTCTGCTCGTCCGTAAATTTTCTCTTCCTGAAAGTAAAACATCGTCATTGGTATCAGTCCACACACGTCCACGACTGGACATAGATCTCCCATACTACGCCACAAGTAGCGGTCCTATACCATGTTTATTTTTAATTCAAATAGATACATTCTTAATTGGTAAAATATATTTGGAAGTTATTATTTACAAGGTCGATTTATAAAACTGTTGAAGGCAAGTAAGAAAATGCTTATTCACAACAAAGTAAAGTACACAAATACCAGTGTCTAATATCATTTTTATTTCCGCGCTATTAAGGGGGCGTACAGACATGCAACTTTTATCTACCCAGGTATCAATACCTTGATTTGATAATAATAACTTCAGAATAGAAATCGGGGGTTAGATTGTAGGGCGTGAAAATGTTTATACACTTTCATAATTTGAAGGGGATCGTATCGGATACCCAACAAAGAGGGTTCGGGTGGAAAGGGCTTTCAGCAAAATACTTAATACGGAAAATACGAGGTGGAAAACCTGGTTATTTCTAGCAGAAGCTATTACTTGGATCCCGGATTTGTTGAAGATGTACCGTGTAGGGGAAAACGCTGACATTGCTAATTTTCGGAGTGTATTTGGGTTTTTCGAAACCCCTTGATACTATGATATGAATCCCTACGTGATAAATTCAAAGAAATACATATAATGACAGTACCAAGTCAATATATTTATGAAAACTTGTTGTACACTCATAAAAATATCAATAGTTTCCCAAAAAACAGCGATATACATAATGTAAATACTAGAAATAAACATAAACTCGCTGTACCCACAACTAGGCTACATAAAATCAATGTATCTTTTAAAGGGCAATGTATACGCTTCTACAACAAAACCCCTACTGAGCTGCAAAAATTATCAGTAAATAAATTCAAACAAACTGTCAAAACTTTTCTAAGCAAAAAGGCTTACTATAAAATATCAGATTATCTAGAGGATAAAAAAGCTTGGGACGGATTTTGCTCCAACTCGAAAAATAACAACTAACAGGCTAAAGGTTTCTTCGTCGTTTCTTTACTTTAGTCTACATACCGAAGCGATCGAAATCAAAAATACCACTTTATTTCCGTGTCAGTGTATTTTTTAATATGATTTGACCTTTTCTAAGTGTACATTTATTGTATTTATGGAAATAAAGCATTTTTGAGTTTGAGTTTTGAGTTTATGTTTGCAAATAAAAATGTGAGTCGCGGAAAACACGGGACATAAGACGTGTTACTTTGTCTCAATTTTATTTGATATAGAAACGTTTTCATTAGATACAAACTTGCCAAGTTTCGTTTTTGAAAACAGGTTCTTGTAGATTATACTGCAAGTGTTATATCGGACGTGGTTGGCCTCGGTTCAGCCTCGACATTTCTAATTAACGATCTAATCAACAGCCATAATTTTTATTTCTAAGTCCTTTTAGTTATCTCTTCCACTCATTACCTCAATATGTAATTGAAGGTGAATGAAACCTAGCATAATCATTAGTTCGTAACTGTCCTTCAAAATGAAAACCAAATATTTTTTTGAATCTTTTTCTGATATCAGATTGAAAAACATTCTCTGTAATCGCAATTCACAGGCTTTCAGAGCATTCCAGTTTTTTGCTCGAATTATTCAGGCTTATTGAACATCCACGTCGGTGGGCGATCTATCACGGGGTTACAAGGGGCAAAGCCTTGTAAAGATTTGACCCAAATAAATGGGTCACAGAGCCTTTAGAAGTTGGACCTTTAAAAATTGGTTTTATTCAATCTGTGTGCTCAGGAATAGGGTAAATATTGTGCAGCTGATTACATTTTCTTGTATTTATTTACCTTTTTGCGTTGGTTTCCTTGATCTTTTTATAGACTCTTACCATTATTGAATTTGTACAAGTTTGGGGGATAAGCTGTTTTACCTTATCTTTACTTTGTATCTTTTACATGCGCATATTGTTTACATTTGTTTTATTACGTTATCTTTTACATGCGGATATTGTTTACATTTGTTACATTATGTTATTGAATTAATTCAAATCTATTTTATAACAATATTTAACACAGCTTTGATTTCCAGAATAATTTTAACAGTAAGATTTCTAGAAGTAAGAAGATTTTTTATGAGTTTAGGTACTTCATAAAAGACACAATCAATTATCCAATAAAATACCTACGCCTTATTCAAGCATGTGCGTTGCCTTTAAAATTTTCATAGTAATTGCATGACCACCATAAAGCGAGCAAACAGTTCCACTTCCCCTCACTTATAACCTCTACCCTTTGATATCACAACAACTTTGAAAACGACTACCAATAAATAAAAATAATTGCTCCGACCAGTTTCCAAGAACTAAGCCATGCTTTCCATTACTTAGCGAACTGTAATGTGGGGGCACTCCTGGATTACCGTATACGGCAAAGTGGCGTCGTATCTCGAATCTGCAGCCTTCGGACCCTGGATACCGAACTTTTATTGCTGCTGTAAAACATTGAATGACTTTGCAGCTTGCGGGTGGGATGTGGGATACAAAGTTGAGTCTATTTGACTTACTCGTATATACCTTACCGATTTCAATATTATCAGGATGTTCGGCTCGCATACGATTTTGTTTGGATTTTTATTTTATTGTTGCAACAAAATTACTTTACTGGTTTTCTCGACACATCTCACTTAGGCAGTTGGATGTATTCATTATTTTAAGCAATGTTTTTTTTATTAACCCTTTGAGACCTGAATTATTTTTTGTTTTTATAATTAGTTCGTTATTTTAGTATGGATAACATGTACCTAAAAGAGATATAAAATAGCGGAAAAAAAAATCCTGGTATATTAGTGATAGAGAAAATTTGTTTTTTTTTATGTCCACTTTTGCGGACATCCGGTGTTAAGTGATGCCTTGATTCATGCATAGAGATACTTCAAAAGCAAACAAATTGTGTTATTTTTATGGTATTTTATTTGAATAAACAAAATAAAAGTAAACAAAATTAAAATCCAGCCTCGTTGGCGAAACAAACATACAATTATAGACTTTATATAGGTACCCTAGGCAGAATATATGTCCTGATTTCTAGAAACTACTATTGTGTGTGAAATAGCAGAAAGCAGTTCTTGTCCTTAGTAAGGCATAGATGTACTTTGCATTTTATGCATTTTACTCTTGATTTTCCTTTACAACCAGGTAATTTACATCGTGTTCCAACCCCTTCTTCGTGCGCTGGAAAATGCCAGAGACCATCACGAGCTACTTCGACAGGTGCTATCCAATTAGACTCTATTGTATTTTCCAGCGGTCTATGTCTCCATCGAATACGTTGCTTTGGCGTAAGATTTTGTAAAATAGTCGTCGATTCTTCTATTTCTGCGGCTAACGCTCCTGTCTCCTGGTCAATTTCCAATGGGGTGCTACTTTCAGGCATTCCACCTTCAAGCTCAAGATCGAAATCCTCTTCAGGTTCTGGTAGAATTCTCTTTGATTTTGATTGACCGAATCTGCACCCAATCTTACAGGCCTTGATTGCTGTCCAAAAATACCTCCACTTCCATCGTCATCGTCTGAAGACAACTCTAAATCTGACAGGTTTCCTTCGCGGAGTGCTCTCAATGCGTCTCGTGAAAACATTTTTCATTAGGTAATGATTTCAGTTCTGAAAATACACAATCTTGTAAAAAAATGTTTCTATAATTCGATTACGCATCAATAAACTATAAACAAACCGTTATAACCAGAAAACTTTTGAAAATTGTACAACCGTTTCAGTGTTTGAATTGTTTGAAAAAATAACAGATGATAACGGTTGCAAATGAGTACAAAAATAAAAATCATGTTTTTCTTACTAAAAACAATAAAAAATAACCAAACATTACATCGCTTGTACGCTCAGTAAATAACCCTATCTGTTTTTATTTTTTTTTCTGTGGAAAAGAAAGAAAAACACAACTTTCCATAATAAATAAAATAGCTTACCTTGGCGGTTAAAAAATTTGAACACTACTGGTCAACATTTCACGAAATAGTACTCAAAATCATCAAGAGATGGCGTTTTGATAATTTTTGTTTAAAATTGGATATGCTATCTGAACGCTGCAGTCAATTTTTGTCATGAGTTCAATGAATTTATTAACAAAATATTTTTACAAAGTTTATGTCCGCAATTGTGGACGCCAGGTCTGAAAGGGTAAACGCTTATTTCAGTTAATGCATAGAAAACTCCATTAATTGCAGTCTATAGGTTTATTTTTTTAAAGAAGTAAATTAAAAATTATCTGTTATTTATTTTGTATCTTTAAAGTTTTTCGGAAGGTATTTTCTGGGTTAATAAGGTATTCAAAAGAATTCCTAATTGTTCTTCCTAATTGTTTTGCTACATTTGCAGACACGATTTTTTTTGTTACTTGTTTACCTACAATTTTTTAGCTTGGGCCGTTGAACCTCAAAGTAGGAGAGCCAATGACCAATTATTAAAATAAAAACGTCCTGTTATTGAAATATTACCTACTAAATCTGATGTCCACGTATGAATCATCGATCCTTTCCATGTGGGAGGGTGCGAATTTAGAATTTAATTAACCTGAATATCGTGTCGTTATCTTTAATAGACCTCTTTGAAACATTTCTAACATTTTTGTCTTCCAATATTCTCTGTAAGTCAGAATCGACTCGATGTAATCGGGACGCCTAATAAGGGGATGGGATAGCTGAAACAATTTGATCCAATTTCTTGTTCAGGCCTTACAACTTCATGACAACTTGGATCCTTTTGGAATCCAAAGGATAAAATACAAAGCAAGGCAATATTTTAATAGCAAAGGATATCAAAAGAATGAATTGGGTAATTCGGTAGTGATTTTTAAACCGTATTATTTTAATTACGGTTGTAAATGGGTAAACTACTAACCTCTTTAGGTACTTACACATTTTTTTCAATGAATTTCAGGCTTACATCCTTTAAAAACAATAGAATCAGGCGTAACTTTGCTATACTTATTTAAATGCATTGTAAATATGGATGAAAAGATTTTGAAACAATGCCGCAAAAACCTTCTCCGACAAGTTCTAAAAAAAATTACATTTATATAAAATGAAAGAACATTTATCGAAGTAAGTCGTCAACTAATTTTGTCTTTCCACGAGACGTCATCAGGACACCACAACACTCGACCTTGATAACGAGAGCGCCAAACAACGGCAGAGTCCCATCAGAAATGTTGTCACTCGACGCTAGATGTCACTCCCTGAAAACAAGCTTTTAAAGATGAAAGAATTTTTGAAATTGGTCCAGTAGTTTCGGAGCCTATTCAATACAAACAAACAATCAAATCTTTCCTCTTTATTATATTAGTATATATAGATAATTTATTAGATGTTACCGGATAAGATTTTTTGCGGAATTGTTTCTAAATTTTCTCATCTTTATACTACCGTTAAAAACATTCTTGCTTATTCTACAAGCTATAACCAAATAATGCCCATAAATTCCAATTAACTCATCCATGTCCAACCCCATGAAAATACTTACATGAAAAATAATTAGTTACCGCACCAGAAAATTAATTGGAAAACTCTGTACAAGCTTTTATTTTTCCGGAAACTCCATTAGCGCTTGTCAGTAAAAAAACGTGAAAAAATATGTACCTAAAAATACATTAAAATTGCCCTTCTGGGAGTTTCGTAAAACCGAGGGAGATTGCAAACAAACAGAATGTACTGAAATAACAAATTCTTTGCATCCTGAGTGCAGAGCACAAATTCAGTGACGATGCGGATATGCTATACGTAATGGACATCCTTTATAAATGTTTTTTTTTAAAGTGCGGATATATTCTGAAATTCACGGTGATTTAAAAGCGAATAGTCAAAACAAAGAACAATATTCATAGATGCATGAATAAAACATGCATGTAAAAAAACCAGCCATGTGCGATTCGCACTCGCGCACTAAAGGATCCGTACTATATCTAAAAAAACTACAAAAAATAATGTCTGTTGTAGAGGAGCCCCCCTTAAATATTAATTTTATTCTGTTTTTTAGTATTTGTTAATTTAGCGGCAACAGAAATACATCATCTGTGAAAATTTCATTTTTCTATTTGCTGAAACTTCTAGAATCGCGTTCTAACTGAGTGCAAAACACAACGTAAACAAAACACTGTCATTTTGTATTCTTCATATCGAAATAGCACCTTTTTTGCTAAATTATTTATTAGCTACCATCTACGAGTAGATCAATAAAGTGTTCAAACCGACGAAAAAACGGAGGACGTTCTCAAGTCGACGCGTATATTTTTTTATGTATGACGCATAACTTTTTATAGAGTAGTCCGATTTTGATAATTCTTTTTTAATTGGTAAATTTATACCCGGGAATATTATGGGCAGATGTTATTTCAGGCAGTTTAATTTTTTATATTTATTTCAATACTCTTGTCCCAGAATAAGCCAGCACCACCAGTAACAGTTTCCATCGCCGGCTCCTTTGAAGCTTAATGCAAATTTTATTTATTCATGTAAATTAATATCTATTCTCCAAGACACCCAGTGAGGCGAGAAATTGAGTACGTGCAAAAATAAAGCTCCTAGGTACCTCGGCTTATGCAAACGACGTATCGCACCAGTGGCTACCAATTAGATTGCCTATGTAGTTTGCCGAGTTTGTTTGCGGCCGTAGAGTAGAATTGCAAGTGAGGATTTTCGCATTTGAATGTTGAATAGTAGCGAACGTGCAATAGGGTATATGCATAGATTTTTTTAGTTATTCGATTATTTTGGTTAATACATAAATGAAAAAATATATACAAGCCAAAACATTTTAGATTATTGTGGTAAAAAGCAAAAAGTTAAACCACACTCAGTTTCGGGTGATAAAAACTGCCATGTTAGCCATTGATTTATTAAAAAGGGAAGATAGGTTACGTTCTCCCAGCGCTTACTCAAAAATTGGCATGTGTTACAACTACACGTAAACACATACGCTCACAGTTATATTTCCAGTCCCGTGCAATACAAAGAACAACAAAGACGGAAAGACGTACCTAAGACAGAAGTGAGACTGAGACAACAATATTTCTCGCTAGTACGACCGCCCATGCCGGCCGCCGGTCAGACGGTGACTGAGGTGGGAGCACACAATTTTACACAATTCGAGAGGACTTTCGACAAACCAGTACCTCATCTTCCCTTTTAATAAATCAATGATGTTAGCCCTAGCATTTTGTGACGTCAGGGATCATCGAGTCCCCCCCGAGTATGTCAACTCAAAGTCAAAACTTCATGCCCATACAAAAATGTTCACGTATGACGTCACGCTTCAGGTGGCAATAGCGTTGCGTTTAGACATTTTGCGGTTGATATTTAAAATATCTACTTTTCTATGATAAAATTTCACAATATAAACATCATAAAAACACAAATAAATATACAGGTACATTTCCATATCAATAGAGAATACGTAAAAAAAATAGCTTTTTTGAAATCACATGCATATACCCTATTGGTTGGACTGATGACGCAAAACGTGAGGATAGATGCCTCGGTGGAGGTGGAACATTCGTGCCCCACTGCCAAAATTTACAAAAAATCTTAACTACTGAAAATGGCAAATCAATAATAGGGTATATATATGAACGTGACCTAAAAAAAACAAAATTCAATCATTGAAAAGTATATAATATTTTAAATTTCAATTGCAAAAATCTAAATGCAACGCTATTGGCTTCCCAACCATGACGTCACACTTGTAAATTTTTGTATGGTCATGAATTATGGCCAACAAGCAGCGTTTTTAGCCTATATTGTATTGTCGTCAACTCGTCACTCTTATGGACCCTAACTGAAAACCAGCGCAGTATAGGGCAAATCCTTTATACTGCAAAATGCTGAGCTAGGGTCCCTTTTTACCCAATGTACCTATTGTTAGATTTAATTATTCGTTTTATATGACCTGTTAATTTATGTATACGTATTGTACCACTCTTTTTGTCATGTAACTATTGGGTAAAATAAACAAATTTTTCTCTTTTTATCACAGTGCAGTGAGTGCGCTTTTACTTTTTATTTTTCACCTCAATAATTTTAAATTGTGTGGATGTTATAATTTTTTCGGTTATGTATTAACCTAAATAATCGATTAAAAAAATCTATGCATACACCCCTATTCCTTTATTTGTTGGTGATATTATTTATCCCACGTAGAGGCCATAGTCGCCATTAGTGGAGTCGTTTGGTGAAGGTCTGTGTTTAGCAGTGGGTTGATGATGATTATTATTTAGCCTATTTATGTACATTTCGATAATTGCTATCCTACAAGATAAATGCTCATTACCGAGGTGGGTAGAAAGTAGGCACCTACACCTTAAATATAAGGATGAAAATATTTACATATAGGAATATTTAGATATTTACAATAGATTTCCGCAAAGTAAATGCACACCTGCATTATTATGATCACCCACTTCTTCAAGCGGGAATACAAATACCTATGGCTTGACGTCATTGATTAATTAAAAAGGTAAGATAGGTTACGTTCTCCCAGCGCTTACTCAAAAATTGGCATGTGTTACAACTACGCAAACGCAAACACATGCGCTCACAGTTATATTTCCAGTCCTGTGCAATACAAAGAAGAACAAATACGGAAAGACGTATCTAAGACCGGAGTGAGACCGAGACAACAATATTTCACGCGAATAACGACCGCCCTTGCCGCCGGTCCGACGGTGACTGAGATGAGAGCACACAATTTTACACAATATGAGGTTGCCATTTTCAATAAACTAGTACCTCATCTTCACTTTTTAATTAATCAATGCTTGACGTGATTGCTTTTTGTATTTTTACCTAACCTAAAGTAACCGTTATGTACCAACTTCAAAACACTTGAAAAACTTCGAAACCAGGAGAAAGGCCGCATTTCGAAAATTTTTGTATCAATTTAGGAGCTAATACTAAGGTTAGTTTTGGGAATGCCTTAGTCAGAGTCAGAGTCAAATCGTTTATTTCTTTAGACTTACAAAATAAGCACTCAGACAAGTAATTTTTTTTACTATAAAAACTTGAACATCTAGTCTCAACTCTGCGTTCGCAGTGACAAAGATAATTATTTCCTTAGATTCAGTTACGAAGTTTACGAATGCATTCCCAAATGAGAGCCTTACAAATGGAATACATTTGACGACCAAGATGAGACGCGGTAAGTGAAGGTGAGCGACGCTGGAGGTTGCAGGTTTGATTCCCCTCAGGGGACTAATGTTTGTATAGATCAATGCAAATATTTGTTCCATAAATGCTTTGCTATATGGATTCTGTCAAGCATTATTTATTTATTACTTCAAAGTTTCTATCAAAACGCCAGTAACATGTCGGTCTACCCACGTTGGTATGGAGTGTCGACTCCGTTAGATGACGTGCGACGCGTCTGACAGACAGTGAAATGCCAGTGTCATAAATGTCATAACATAGTCAAAGAACCTAATTAGATCAGGAAACTTTTTCGAGAAAATTTGTCGGAAATAAAAAAAACTTGTTTGCACCACAAACATTCTTAGTCACAGTAACGCAATCAGCAGAAAGAAACATAATTGAAATTACGATGATGACGAAACTACTCACAGACTGCGGGAAGCATGTTTGCTGACAAACATAAGGATATCAAAGTCCCGTGTTTACTCGCCAAACACTATTCTTGACGTGAGAAAAAACTGAGATGTAACAACGACCTAGCGATTGTGAATAGTGTACACAGTACACAGAGAGGAAGACAGTATTGTCAATGCGACTCAATTGTGTCTAATCTTGTGATACTGATTGTAGTTCTAGTAGGACGAATTGTCAATGAGACTAAATTGTAATAAGACGAATCATCTTATATCATCGACTTTAGTGCCGTCTATTACATGAAACTAACTAGCATTAGGGAGACAAAGGCTTCAATTCGAATAGCTATCTTTTTTTATATTGTAGTTGACGACGTGTTGACGTTAAAGTTAGCAAACCATTATGAATAATGGGGCTAGAGTCTAACCCAATAATGTAACTTCTACAGATCTTTAAATTACCATTATTGGCAAGATATATTTAGTACAAAAGATAGAAAATTCTAAATGAAATGAAAAGTTTCGTATACTTATCGCAAAAGATCGCAAGTAAATATAGAAATGTTTTCGTTATAAGAATAACATATTTTTCTAAAAAATAGGTATCGCCTTTTCACAACATACGAAAATGAAAAGTGATAGACCGTTAAAATAGAGGCTATTTTCGTTCGGCTAAAATACTTATGTCAGAACTATTCGGAATTTCCTTCGTCACTCCACAAGCGCTCAACTAAACGAATCCACAAACATCTTCTACATCTCAAAAATATAATAAAACGTTGTAACTAAATTTGAATAATGTATTCGCCCGAATGCTATCGTATTTCACACTTCCATTAGTACCCCCCATTTTCGTCTATTCCACTACCGAGTGAGTTTAGAACCTGTCTCACAGACTTACAGTTGAATATTGTTTGGATGGAGGTTTTGTTATGATGTGTATCAAATTATCAGTTAGGTGTTTATGAGTGTGCTATAGTCTACTGTTTTTAGCTTAATGTTATTTATCACTGGTAAGGGTTGCTGTGTTGACTCATTTAGAAATATAATTATCTGTACCACGAAAACAAGAGGATTTTATTGCTAATGAAAAGAAAGATTTTACTTTTCCAACCAAAGTAGTATTGAGGTTACTAAAGGTTCAACTTATACATACCAACTAATTAATATTATTTGTATAACTACGTGTCTATGACATAATTAACTACGTATGTTCAAGTTGTTGTATTTTGGCTACAAATAAAGATTTTCTTATTATTAACTTCATATAATTTTATTTGGAAAACCTCTGCGAATTGTGTCATTTATTTCCTAGAAGCAGTAAACAAAACTAAAACTGAAAAGTAATAGAAAACAACTACTTTCATGTAAGTAAGTACGCTACGTGACATGAATTGAAGCGGGGCAAATAACTACCTCCTTCCATTTGCAATTCTGGGCCCATGTTTATTCCATTTCTGGCATCCCTTGTGAATTATCTCGTTAATGACTACAGATGTGTGGACACCACGCTTGTTTGTGAATGGCTTTGTGAAATAGACTTTGCTGTTACGTTATCAAAAGCTTTTTTCAAGATTTACACATATACGCCGTTTTATAAAAAATTTCAGTGACTTCTATGGGCTAAGATTATTTCTGCTAATTTCTTTAATCTTCTCTTAAAACTATTTTATATCCAACAAAAAATACTAAATAACTGTGTTACACGGTGAGGAATTCAATTGTCTGCTATTTATTCTTCCACTCCAATTAATAGTTAGTACTAAAATAACTGCAATGAATCATTTACTGGTAAATAATTATTTAGTGCAATAATCATCAAACTATGTCAACACATAGATACATTCATTATGCATGTAAGCGGGTTAACTACGAACCTTGTTTCTGTTGGAAGAACACCAATGTTTCATCCCTTAACGAGGGACATCTTCAGGTTCTTAGTTAACCCGCTTACATTCATAATGAATTCGTCAAACTACGAAAGTTTCTATAGTAACATAGATAGATACATGATAGTGAGAGACCCAAGTATTTCACCTTTAAGTTTTTTTCTCCCTTTAAGGGGAATTTGTAAAGGTGTAAACTGCTATAACCCAATAAAAATATTTACTTGCGTTCAATAATTATAGTCAACGTTTTGGTTTTCAACCCAACAGTGTGTCCCAACTCCCAACAATAATTAAGTTTGTCATACACGAACTTATTCCCCTCAGTAAACAAATATCCAAGTGTTAATGGGTTGTCATTATAAGTGTGTACTTTGAGTTCATTTATTTTGCTTTATTTCGCATCGTGTTTACTTTAGTTTAATGTATTCATGCAAACCCTTTGTTGTTCCAAGATAGGGTTTTCGAAGACTTTACATCGGTTTTGCATAATTTGCGATTGTTTTTTCAAAGGGTTTACCATTTTACATTTTCTTTTAAAGTTTACCTAACGCAAAACGCCTTCGTTTGTCTATGCAAAACTAAAAACGATGGCATTCCTCAAGGGTCTGATTCGTCTCCCTTTGATTTCAACAATTTGTGCATTTTTAGGTACTGATATTCAATAAATGAAGTGCAGTTATGGAGAATATTTCAAGGGACCCTAATTACTAGCTGATGAATCTCAGTTCTAAACTAGACTCGAAAAACAAAATTAATTAAAAAAAAATCGTATTTAGACGAGTTCATTATTAATGTAAGCGATGTATCTCGTTAATGAAACGTTGGTGTTCTTCTAACACAAGCAAGATTCGTACTTAACCCGCTTAAATCTGTCCAATATTATTTGATAGAATTCAAATAATAACCCAACAAGTGCGGTAGGCTAATGTATGCCTCTTTGCAACAACAACCCTTACAGATAACGTTGAATTATGCAATCGATTACCAAACCAGAATGTGGTATGAAAACAATAAGAGCCCTACACACGACACATAAAGTTTTCTAGCGATAGTCTTTCTGTATTTGTATTATACACAGAGATATAGCCACAACTGGACGTGACGTGACCTGCCGTTGATTTACACTGAAAATTAGCGTTAGGTAGACGCCAACCGGCATTCGCTATGAAGCGAACCGAAAAGAATTGAATGTTTCGTAGGAAAGTGTCGATTTTTCGTAACAGGTCACGTGACATATCTAAGGCATTATGTCAAACCCATGCATTTATGGACTTTTTTACTATAGCTTTCGACAACGATTGTTACATCTAGGCCCTCAGGTCTAGCACGCTGAGTGTCGGTATTCATTAGGTATCCGTTATCAGATCAGTTTGTTAGGTTGATCTGACCACAGCCACTGTTTAGTGTCCTTAGTCAAACTGATTAAATTACGGCATCTTTAAGTAGACTCGTGGGCGTAGTCAGATACTTATTTTTTAGGAGTAAGAAATAAACTTAAAAACTGTGACAGCTGTTAAATTGACACTTATAGTCAAATGTGTCAGAAACTGTCAGATGGGGCAAAAATGTTCACAAATGCAAGATAATCGTGGGAAACAAGACTGTTCCTTTCAAATTGACAACGAATGTCATTTGTTATTTTGTTGTGTAATTTTAAGGGAAATAACATTATTTTCTTTATCTTTCTTTCTTTATCAGCAGATATATTTCTGAGTGTGTCGCTCATATAATTCTCGCTGCTTGTTGTTGCAAACAAAAGAAAATCACCCAGTAAGAGGCCAAAAGAGGATCAGTGATACATCCACGAATACACGAATACTGGCAGGTCTGTTTAGTAATCATGTGGTTGTAAGGGGAGAAAAGCCTCAAAATAAAGCCTAGGATGTACGATCTTACAATTATTTTTGGAGCTAAGCCCCTTCCGGATGATAAGCGTCTAATGGGCTTTTATCTCATGGCCTATTTATCTATTGCCTATAAAGCCCACGCTGGACATGGGGGTCGCAATTCGATTCGTGTGTTGCGTCAGTCTTGGCATTTTTGACAGTTTTTTTGGTCTTGATATAAAGGTTCGTCATCTATATTTATTATGTACTTGGCCGTTCTTTATTCTTTCTCAAACACGTAACGTAAAGATAAATAAGCCAATATAAGGCACTCATCCATATAGTTACATTACTTCGTTTTCAACTGCTATTTGATGAAAATGGGCAAAGCTAAGAACTTTTTCTTTTGCTATTTATAGTCGTTCAAAAGACTGCATCGTCTTCAACCCGCCCGTGTGTATTCGCTGAACTAAACACACGGTAAATAGCGTATTCGTGTGAAACCTGGTGCAAAACGGCGGTTATCGACCCATCTAATCGGATTCGTGGCGTGCACCGCATTGATATTGCACGGTTGCCAATAAGAAAATTACGAAATTCACTATTGTTTTCATAAGATGGGAGATAGCAGTTTTGAATAAAATGATGCTACTTGTACGCTACTTGTGATGTTGCATTAACATTTGCATTTTTCTTTCGTGTTGTGTTAAAAGTGACCAGAGAATGATAATGTTTTCTCTGCTTTTTTCTTCAATCTACTGCTTCTGTCTACGTTTTTTTCTCTTCTTTAGCCTTCTGCTTTTATCTAGCTTTCACACTTCTTTCTAATTTGGTCTATTATCAGACTTTCTTCTAGCTATCTTTGTAGTAACATGGCCCTCATAGTACCACAGAGTAATGTAAAACAAAAACGTTCTTCTATCTAAAAGTTTAACGAACAAATAGCAATGACCTACGGAGTATTTCCTTGAGAACCTTATGATGATAGAGTAGGTGCTTAATTCCGTAATTTTGACATAAAAGTATGACCGACTTACACAGCCGAAGGTAAAGGTTAGTTTAATATCTTTCATTAGCATTTACGACGACGTTCACTCAATTCTACACACAATGACTTCCTGTCGTCTTTCTGTGTTTTATTTATAGGTTAAAACAACAATGCCGCCACTAAATAAGACTTAAGACGTTTTAACAAATGATTGTGTGTTTAACGGTGAATTAGAGTTTCTCGAAAGTGAGTCCAAAATTATACTATTAGTCTTGCGACACCTAAACTTAGGTCACAGTCTTGATGAAATAACTGGTGCATTGTGTTTGTTTGAGCAGTTAAATAAGTTTCGATAAAGATTTTAACATTATTATTACCAGCCAAAAAGTAATGGCATAGATACTGGCTTAAATTTAAATTGTTTCTATCGGACACCGTAAGAGTTTTAGATATATAGTTTATCCCGCGGGAAATAACTAAGAATCAGGGAAAGAGAGGGCAAGAACAAAAAAATTTTAAAACGGTTTATTTATATTAAAATATAATTAAGAAACTTTTACTACAATCACCAGTAATTTGTCAGAGGTGGTTATTATGGTAGTGAATATTTTTGACAATAATAGTTTCAGAAACAATGATCACGCTGACGCTTAGCGTGACACTGATGAAGATAGCGTGACCGGTGGAGTCAAGAAGCATTGCTTCGACATAATGGTGTACAGGAGTGACATATCTGTCCATACTGGGCCAGTCAAAATCGTTAAAATATTTACCTACCACAAAGCAGGGACGATTGAACGTGGTTCTATCAAATCCCGCTAATTATGCCCCGTAAATCATTTGTGAAGAGTTCTGTGACTTTATTGTGACACGTTTCGAAATGGTCGGTTTAATTTATGATGATGGCGAAAACTAAAGCGGATAATAAAATCCAATCAAAAAGTTTGTGTTTCATACGAGAAAATTTTGGTTTAAAAACTCTAATAATTCTGCATAATTCCAAATTTTTGTGATGTTTGGATTTGCTTTGCCGGTTTTTTGGCCTGCCAAAGTTTATTCAAAAAGTCTGAATTTAGGTTGGTATAGCCATACCGTACCAGTAGATGTTGATTATTAACTAACATATATAATATGTATTTAAAATTATTAGGTATTATAATATCGTCGTGTTTATCAAAATGACGTGTTAGCGTATAGTTATGGGTAGGATACTTAACTGAGTTTCGTAACGAATACAATTTTTTTTTTTAATTTCCAACATAAATACCCTAGGAAACGTTCAAAAACCCAAATAAGCCGTAAAAATGAGGGAAATTTCACTTCATCGGCCATTCCGGGTCATTAGATAGCTTCTTACGAATTGGCTCCTAAGTCTCGCCACATGGGACATTTTACGAGTCGACTGTAAAAGAATATGTCGCCTTAAATGAGACATAAACAGAGGGACGTGTAAACGAATGTCACACGTTTGTTTTATTGGTATCATTAGTTTATGCTTTTGTCCCGTCCGAGCTGAGCTAGAAGTACAGCATACGATAAACTATTTAAAATAACTGAGCTTGACAATTTCATTCAAACACTCATATACTAAACAACAAATATCAACTTGCCTCACCTGAAGAAAAATCGATGACTGAAATTATGAAAAAAAGAAGATTTTATTTCGGTGAAAATAGCATAATAAAAAGAAGAAAGTATAGAATTAATTGATGATTGGTAATGTTGTGTATGTTTCTACTACTTTATAGAACAGAATAAACCGATAACAGAAACATAGAGCAGAAATACAATCGATTTAAATTGACAATATAAACTTTCATCTTTCATCATGCACCAAAATACTGCATATTTATTAAAGTTCTCTGTAGTATCAATAGCAATATGCTTCTTCTGTTGGTTAAAACTAAAGAGATCAACCAAGTTTCGTAGAGCAGATTGTAAACGACTCAACTTCGTCGACGGAGACGGTAAGTGGTTAAACCCACAAAATAGCATCGAACTTTCTGGATGCATCTAGAACTACGAGAGGTAAGACGTTGGGTGTAAAGTGTTTCGGTAGGTACCCTGCCACACGTGCTTGCAGTGGTGTGATTTTCGCAAGGAAGATTTTCATTTTATGCAACTAATTTTCACTGATATTTCTCGCGTCTCTCTCGTACATACAAAGGTGTTGATTGGGGTTAAAGTCCAAACGTGACTTAACTGTGAGATATAATGTAACTTTTTGTCGTTTAATTCTGAAAAAATACCTACTATTAAAATAATATATTTATTTTAGGACAATGCTGGGTGTGGGCCCATGTATACCGCTGCCTGCTACGCACAAAAAATAATAAAAATAAGTATAAGTCTAGAAGTAATTTAGTTAAGTCAAATATTGTGTTGTGCAGTTTTCAGGCAAATTTTCTTTCTTTCTTTTCATTTACTAATTAAAACATCGCGATATGATGAACGGATGAGTTATGAGGTTGACACTCTATGTTTGTATGTATGTAGGTAGGCGATTTTATGTTCCCACGTAGCTCTTAAACTATTTGTCCCATAACAAAAAATGATGTATCGTTTGATTTGTCTCAGCATGCTGGTGGTTAAAGGCATCTGACATCTGACAAAATCAGGGGTCGAGATATCGGGATCTAAGTGGGGATTGAAAATTCCAACGTTAGTAAATATGCCCATGTGAGGTATCGTTACAAAGAGCGCATTTGACTGATAATAACTACTACTGTGACTTCATTACTAAAAAAAGAGGCGATTAAAATAAAATTAAAAACTATAACCCGACTACGTAAAAGCTGTAAGCAAGCGTTCAATGATGTTTAAAATAAATATGACCCATTGAAAATAATCCATCATTGAATTTTTAAAATCAAGTAGGCGGAGGCCTGTGTAGGTAAGGTTCTGGCTTGGGGCCTCCGAATACCTGAATAAAAAAAATTCAATGATGCATAATTTTCAATCGGTAATATTTATTTGACACGTCATTGAACATTTTTTTTACATGTTTACATAGTCAGGTTGTAGTTTTTAACTTTATTTTATTCATCATCAGTAGGTATGTGGTAGGTATCATCAACCTAAATTTACAAAAGTTAGAACTTCATTCTTCTGGGTAAGACATGGGCATTTACCAGTCTTTTTAGTAACTTTCCAGCGACAGTAGTAGACTCACCCTTGCCATGCAACTTTGCTTACATCGTCGTTGTAAAACTTACAGTTTAACAACTGGTGTGAAAAAAAATTAAACAATGCCTACGAAAGGCTGGCCTTGCGTGAAAGTCCACGACTTGGGACCGTACTGTTTATTGTTATTTTTACTACCCAGGCTATTTCCCCGTCAAAATTATTTACGTCTTCATTATCACGTCGTAAAGCGATATCAGAAGTAGAAATAACAAACAGGGTAGCTAGGTGGTGCCTTTACAGCTTGCGTGTTGAGCTTGCTTTCAAATAGCGTGAATTCATTCGGACAACTCATGGTTCCGTGTGTACTTAAAATATTAATTTCAGAGTATAATGACCGGCGTTTGTTTGTTTTCCCGATTTTCATCTATGGTAAAGGCTGATATAGTGGATTTAATAAAAGTTTTATGATGACAGAAATAATTACTAATTCATTCTAGTTTTTTTTGAGAAAAGGTTTCGGCACTAATACAGCAATATGAAATTTAGCGAAATAGTCGTAATATACAACAAAATTGGAGCCAAAAGATTCTTAAAGTAGGGATTATAGGCATGATGAAGGCGTTAAGGTTGGTATTCGTAGCTTTGTATTATTATTGACCAATATTAATAAACCAAATCCGCAATTAGGCAGAAACTACTTTGAGGAAGAGGCCAAGAGGAGGATGCAGTTAAGCTAGGCAGCGTTTGGGAAACTAGTCACAAGTCTTCTCGTCATCCATACCGCAATGCTTAAAAATGAAAGTTTTCAATAAGTGAGACCTATGGAGCTGTTTTTTCTGTGTGGAGTGGCACAAAAGTTTGGAGGCCTATACCCAGAAGTGGGTGAAGTCGGGCTGCAGATAATGATGATGATAGACGTGGACACTCACGATAGGGTTGGTCCACCAGTTCAAAGTCGTTCAGCGACCTATGCTCCCATATGTTCTGTCTCTGAGTCTCTCTGAAAGATAGGAGTCGTAACGAACGATGCTGGATTATTCAAGCTGAAGACAGGGCGCTATGGCGCTAATTAGGGGAGACCTATTTTCAGCGGTGGTTTAATATAGGCTGATGATGATTATCATTCACCAATACAATCCGCTTCTCTACCACCACCATTTTTTATAACTCACAATTCACAATTCACACATCTCATATTATATTACGGAAGGCTTACTCGTAACACAAATGGATTTCCATAGATGCATTATCTTGCATTATACACGCCTAAAAGTATTTTCCGTGTTTTGAAAAAATACAGGATCTATTAAGCCGTTCTAAAATGAAAGTCACTGTTATTTTTGCATTACAAAGTAATTCTGTCGGAAATATGACGCGTGATATATCAGTGCGCACCCTCTTTTATTTGAGGTGTGGTCCAAATTTGTGATGTAGTTAGTGGGTGGTATTCCGAGTAGCAGAATTTTTACAAAAAACACAAATATAATATTTACGTTTCACATAGACACAAGGTTATTAAATGAGAGTCCATTTAATAACCTTGTGTCTATGTGAAACGTTGAACTAGTTTTTTCTATTTCCATAGATACTCGTAGTAGGTACAGTTTTTCATAATAAAGCTGTTAGAGGCGTTCTTTTACCCAAAACACCTCTAGGATCAATTGTTTTAATAAAACGAGTAAAACGACCCACAAAGGTAACATTTTTAGTAACATTTTGCAATAAAAATCAATCAATATGCATCTACATGCATATTGGCTGACTGCAATAATTTCGAAAGTAAAAAAATAATAATAACATAGTTACGTCGCTGTATCTCAAACCACACCCTTCCCTGCCCGCCCAAGGTTCACTTGCATCAGCTAAGCCTGGCTTACTTTTCACCATCATTAGTCCCGTCACAATGTGAAAGGTTAACGCATTATTTACAGTAACGTGATAATATACGGGGAAGTGGAAAACGGCAAAATGGCGGTAGATGTTTCTTAGGAAACCGTACCTGATGGGGGCAGAAGCCCAATTATGTTTTAGTTAATTGAGTTAGTTTTGTATGACATTTAAGAATTTAATAATTTGCCCATATCATAGCAATAGTAATTATTATTTTGATTGACATGTAATAATAGTATTATGAATAAAAAAAATATCGGTATCTGTAGCTAGTAATACTTCATTAGAAACCATTTCAACTAGGGACAACTAACTACTTTAGAAATCAATATGATACGCACTGAGAAATATTTTGTTTTATAATCGATTTTAGTAAATTTAAATAAAGCATTGTAGGTCTCAGGTAAATATCGATATAGTTACCTAGGAACTGTTATTGATACATAATAGATTCAGTCATTACTTTACATGGAAATCCATTGTAAATAAAGGATGAAACTATTAATTCCGGACCGATAAGATCTAACAAATTATACATTTATATAAAATCAAAGATTGAATTAAAACATTTATCAAAGGAAGACGTCAACTAGTTTCCACGAGACATCATCAAGACACCACGACACTCGATCTTGACACAGAGAGCGCCTAGCAACAACAGCAGAGTCTCACCAGAGATGTTGCGACTCCGAGTTCCACATGCCAAGCTGCAATCAGAAACTGTTATTGATATTATTCTATCTAGGAATTATATTTATATTATTCCATATTGTTATAATAGATATAACGTGTAAAAAGAAGTAATATCCCAATAAATCCCTAGTGTACTAACTGGTGCTCACGTATAACAAAAACTTAGATTAGCCGAACTTATATTGTTATTTTAATAAAAAGTGGCAGAAAATAATCAAATTAATTAATAATAAACCAATGATGTTTATCAACGTATTACTGAAAACACTATTAATATTCATTCACAATCATCTGATGAACTTTGAAACATAAAAGGTCAGGAACCTATCGCGTGTCGCTATTGATACCAATAAAACGACTGAAATACGTGAAAATAGTCACTTTGTTTCAAGACTTGGCTTAAAAATGTCACCTTAACATGCACTGCATTGTTCTTCCAACGAGGTGCCAAAATTTATAGCACGATTCAAGTCAAAACTGAATTTGAATATTGACATTAAGCTAGTATTAGGTTCCAGTTATAGTTTTAGTTGAGTTACCTGTAGCTTAAACCATCGATTTTCAACGAGAGAAATATTATGTATATTTTTCTCTTTTTACATTATATTTATGTATTTCAGAGGAAAATGAGTTAAATACCATGCACAATTTATATTTTTTATATCAATGGAAAAAGAGATAATCAAATCTTTTGAGAGAGCTACTTTAAAATTGTTTATGTTAATCCTAACCTAGCCATTTATTATCATCTTTTGGTTTTTAAAGAAACGTGTTTGAAATTGCTCTTTAAAAGAGTACTTATCTGTCAAATTTTAAAATGGTTATTGAAGCTGTTCCAAACAATTATACTCGGACCAATATTCTTCAAGCTCGACTCGTTTACTTGCTCAATGTAAAGCAGACCAAAGTCCTCACTTTTCGTGTAGATGGTTATCGTGCAGCCAACTTGTAAATTATCGTCTAAATCGTTGTTTTTCAAATGAACTGTCGTCTGATACCTTCGTGTAGGCGTCTCAAAAGTTGTACGACTATTTGACAATGTCAAATGTGGTATTTTTGTGTAAATAAGCGTCAAATGCAGATGACATTGTCAGTGAATGTTTATTGTGACAGTACCTGTCCAAATTTATTTTCCACTCGATAGCATAAATGTACTTTTTGTATCCACCAATTTATAAGTTATTTATGAAAAACGTCACATTATTTAATAAAGTGAGATTGTACAATTATACACAAATATACCTATACAACTAATAACATATATTATATACAATTATATACCTATACATGTTTACTCATTTAAGATCCCATTTTACTATCTACACAAATAAAACAATAATTATTTTGGCAGTAATTTTTTGAGTATTAACAAGTGTGTTTTTATAACAAATTTTATGCCGAGCACTATTATATAAACGAATTAACATTATTCAGTCGGGGGTAAATGCGAAGACCGTAATGGTATTGCAGGGGTGCGTCAAGTGACTGTCTCGCTGCTATCCATTATAACTTTGGTATTATTCTGGACTGAGGCTGAGGTATAAGATTTTACAAAAGAAAACGACAATATAAATATTAAAGAAATCTTTTTTAACAAATAATTGCAGAAATATATCTAAAACACGCACCTGACTAAAAATGCACTACCACAGGTGACGTGACCTGACTTTTACACTGAAAACCAGCGCTGAGTAGACACATCAGAGGGCCTAGACAATGTAACAATCGATGTCGAAAGCGATGGTAGAAAAGTCCAAAAACGTATGGGTTTGACATATGCCTCACATATGTCACGTGATCTGTTTCGAACTTTTCCCTACGAATCTTTCAATTGTTTTCGATTCGCTTCATAACGAATGCCGGTTGGCTACGCCCTCAGGTCTACCCAGCACAGTGCTGAGTGTGGGCCATATTTGCCTGCTACGCACAAAAATTAAGTATAAGTCTAGAATTAATATAGTGAAGTTAAATAAATATTGTTTTGTATGGATTTAGGGCAAATTAAATTATTTTTTTTCTTTCAAATTTTCTGTCCATGTTTTTTTTTCAGGCTGAGACAAACTAATTGTATTGCATCTATTATATCTTTTTATACTTCTAGTATTTACAAACCTACCTGTAATAAATATTTATCTGAAAATACTATGTACTACATAGTATTTCACGGTAGTTTGAAATTATAGACCCTTGAGCAGTTCATCGATCGACTTTTAAAAGTAAGTAGGTAGGTACCTTCTTACTTTTAAAAGTCGAAAATGATAATTTTCATTTCAGTTAATAAATTGGAACAATATACTCCAGAATAAGAAGTCAAAAGACGTTGCGTACATACCAAGAGCTGCATTCATTAACTAATGTATAGACTTTCAAAATATTTGCACATAAATTTCGGTTAGGGTAGGGAAAAACTTGGGCGGAGCAGTAGGATAACGAATGGCTCAAGACGATCATTATTTTTATGTTCTTAAGATGTTTTGACTTACAATAAAATAGTTGTTTTACATTGAACCCTCATTTCTTTCTTGCACACATAATTGCAATAAATTTTATTCTATTTTCTAACTGAAATTTATTATTTCTCCAAGAGTTTGTTATAGAGATACAATTATAAACAAAACTAGGACTTAAGGTAAGAAAGATCGTGCGTCTGTTAAATAATGCTAAAGGAGAATTTAGTGCCTAAAAGCCTTAAGAGCTGACACCAACACTGTATACTAATTGCCTAGGCAAAGTAGGAATAACTTTGTATTAATAAATGTCACAAACAGAGGACACATAAGGGACAATTCACACGTAACGCAACCACACTGCAATCACGCGACAACAACACCACGTGGTCGGTTGGTAATTTTTATGAAAATTAATGATTTACTACTCTCACGGAACACATTTTACCGTATATATAATTCAACCGTGTGGTCGGTACAGCTCGCAACTACAAGGCAACCACACCGCCACCACAACGCAACTACTGGCCACACCACGCACTAGCTGCCAGCCACATCGCATCTTCTAGCGTCAACGCAACCACATCGACTTTTTGTGGTTACCACAACGCAACTGCCAAAAGTGTGGCTGTCGTCCATGTGAATTGTGCCTTAGTTCCCAACAATTTCGCATTTCAAACTAAAGTTGTAGACTTCCTGATATTATTTCTTCTTACATCTTCTTATGAATTGTGTTAAATGGGACCGTCAGAAGCACAAAGACATGCTTAAACGTGGTTTAAACTTGGATAAAGTCATTTAAGGCGCACATTTTAAAACTACATTAATAACCTGGGGAGATGAGACACTCGCTAACTTAAAAGTTGCAAACACAGATTTATGATGTTCTAGAATTGGCTTTTCAATTTGTTTGATGATGATAATCTTAAAATTAATTATGCATTTGTTGATTCTATTGATTAAATAATAACATTATCATATTCATAGTAATGTTACCAACAGATAGCAATGTCTACTTGTAGTCGCGCAAAAGTACAGTGGCACAAATGTCTACTTACGCAAATGTTCCCTCACGCAAGTGTCCATTGTGCAATCCTGCTCAAAGTATTTCGCGCTAATGTCCTGTATAATGTATCAGCTCGCTTAGCTCACCACACAGTGTGAGAATTTGTGGCTCGTTTATGATATGATAACTCATATGACATTTTTTTTATGTTACATCACTGTAGAGTTAGGCCATGGTCCTTATGAGCGGTCAACCCGTCCTAATTTTTATACAAACGGTCTTACTTGATTTTAGCGTTGTAACTGATATTTCATCTAATTAGGTATCTTGTGCACTAGATCCAGGTTTCTATCAAAACAAAAATCAAAATTTGGATAAACAAATTCAGTTAAAACCTCCAAAAATCTTCTTTTTTGCTTAAATTTTACCTGAACTTTGGGTGTTCGTAATGTACTCATAAATTGTAAAAGTAAAGAAAATATTTAAATAAAAACCTTGCAAATGCAATGGAGATTCACAACCACAAACGACAAAGTTTTATTTCACAAACTTGTAAGGCTTACTGAAAAACACGTATTTCCTAGAACAAGTTTTTTTGAAATTTCCTCACACTATCCTTTCTATTGCCGACTACCCGCGAGTGAGCGGCGAAAGTAACCGAATGCCAAACGAGCGATCAGGCGCTTTCTCTCTCTTTTCGCTGTGCCTCTTTTTCTAACATTGCGCTAGATGAAACAACAAGCTTTTCAATCACGCTCGCGTTGACGATAATAGGACCGAGAAGGGCCCCATAAGGCACCTTCTGGCAATAAACTGTTCCAACAAGAAACTACGATTATTTTCAAAAAGAAACTCACATTGGATCGCTTTTTTCACAGTGGCGTTTCTTTATAACAATATTGTATTTCCCTAGCCTCTACCATGGATACAGATAGTCTTAGTGCGTCTCTTACATAGACCTGAAAAGTAAAACTTAATAAAAGCAAAGTTTTTTTTTTTAATTTGTGCCTACGGTTAAAGCAAAAATGTTGACATCATATAAAATTTTAACCTATAGTCTCATATGGATGTGTTACTGTTGTCCCCGTAGTCGCGGGATAGCAGGATTTTTTATTAAATTAAAAATACTTCCCGCTCTGTTCCCGGTGATTTAGTCTATGTAAATAATTAATACCAGCCCAGAATAAAAAATGGGATCACCTTTATTTTAGTAGTAAGAAAACGAAACTTACACAAAGAATTTAACAAAGGTACATCTTTGTACTAATTATAGAGGTATAAAATGATCAGAATAAGTTAAATCTTCGTCTCTAGTCACCGCCTCAACAATCTCTGATTCCAAGCCAGCAAGACTAATATTTCAGGGTTCGCTATGCGGCAGTCCGCGGCGCAATCACGGGCCCTGTCTCGAAGGTGTCAGCTCTGACGTTTCTTGTTAGTTCGCCTACTGCACTTCGTATACAGTGCTACTTGAATGTATTGCACTGTGATTTCCGAGTGCTTATATGTATCCCTTTTGTTGTATCTTGAGCTTGAGGTGTTCCTTTAACACCAAGTTAGTTTTTTACAATAGATCTTATATGTTTTAGGGTCCCGTCCCGTAGTCTTCACAAGGAACCCTTATAGTTTCGTCATGTCCGTCTGTCTGTCCGTCCGTCCGAGGTTTTGCTAATAGACCGTATATAGCGAACGCATATCGAATTTTACAAACATAACTTTTTTGTCGACTAAGATATAACAAAATATCAATTTTCTAGGTGCACTTGTTACTACATTTTTCAACACGATGCCCTAATTGCAGCCAAATGAAATTTTCAGGACAGCAACAACTTAACAGACAGGTAACAGAATCCACTGAAAATATTCAATTGTTCAAAAATCTTATCAAAATCAATAACTAACAGTTCGTAGTCGTACATACGATATTTATAAAATAATTTATTTTGTTTCAAAAAACTTTGAACCGACTTAAATTTTTATTGTGTTTTCATGAATTTTCATGAATTTCGTTGTCAGAACTGAACAAAATTAAAATGGGACCACACGGGAGGCATCATCTTTCATATAAAAAAAGAATCATGAGAATCGGACCACCCAGTTAAAAGTTCTCAAAAACCAAAAGATTACAAAAAAAAATACAGTCGAATTGATTACCTCCTCCTTTTTTTGATGTCGGTTAAAAATATTGTACTCTGTGCTCTGTTCATTTTGTGATACTGCAAGCCGATTCTACCTACTCCTACTGTGTGGCATAAGTACTCATTAATCTTTGATTATCGCGTTTTAAACGGCAAAGGCTGAGCTATGTTGGCTTAAGCTAATGCTTTTTCAATTGATTCCGATCGACAGATTATTATTTTTAAAAGACTGAAATTAATTCTGTATTAACCTTTTTAGTTAAATTTTAAAAGGTAGGCTTTTGTGTGATTTATTAATGTAGATATGGGTCAGTGGCTAAATCATAAAGCCATGATGATAAAATGATAAAATGAATTTATTGTTCTTTAAATAGGTAATATTACATTGGTTGTCATACTACCTCCATATTTTTGGTGGTTTTTGCTGTAGATGATCGGGGCCGTGCAAGAAACACTCTTTCTGAGTAAAGCTGTTTTGCATGATTGGTAGTGTAGTGTACTAGTCTCGGCGAGTGCCAGGCGGGTATGGATCAAAGTAATCGAGATTGGTTTTTACAAAATTTGCAACTTTGTATACATACAGCGAAGATAAAGTAAGAATTTTCCAACACACCCTTACAAGTGTCGGTCTGACTCAAACCGAACATTGCTCTAACGCATCGCTTTTGTGCGTTAAAGACCTTTGTTTTATTTGTTGAGAATATAATTCCGTATTTTAATAATTCTGCAGTGTGCCCGTAATACGTCGCAAGTTATGTGAATTCCGCAATTAAAGTATGACTAGTCACCATTTGTATGTTCCGGGTTTTCCGGGAGTTTTCTATATACATATTATGCATAAAACAAATATGAATCTATGTTATAGTTCGATTTTGTTGAACAGTGCCCAATAGAAAAATCACGCTAATATTATAAATGCGAAAGTTTGTATGGATAGATGGACGGATGGATGTTTGTTACTTCTTCACGCCAAAACTACTGGACGGATCTGGCTGAATTTTTGCATACAGGTAATTCTAATCCTGGAATCAAACATAAGCTTTTAACTTTTGATCCCATAAATCAATTCCCATGGGATGAAAATCACCTTTTAACGTTTCCATAGTAACAACGCGTGCGAAGCCGCTGGGCGCAGCTAGTCCTTTATAAATTAATAATGTCTTAAATGAAAATCAAATAAACCTTTTACAACTATGATTGTAAGAAACAAATATCCCAAAAAAATTCGACTTCGATAGGACAACGAGGTACATACATCGTTGTTACCTACTTTTGTCTTTTGTATTTTTTTAATTCATAGAAATTGACCTAAGTGTTGGCTAACGCACTACAATAACAAAAACCTTAACATTATTGAACTTAGCATTGACAATCACTTAAACTTAACCTTGTAGTTCTGTTTTTAGTACTAACAAATAACATTCTATCTACCTAGACGGATGTAAGACCATACTTCGTAAAATAATTGCGATTCTAAGGCTCAACCTTTAACAACATTGTTATCCAGCACGACGTTGCTTCTCTACACGTCAATTAATTTGACGTTGACGTTATTATAACGTTCACTAACACAGTTTAAATAGACGTCTAATTTAGGCATAATTTTACCTTACCTGTGATATTGGTGTGTCACAAATTATTTGTACATTTGACAGGTTCTGGGCTCATTAGAGAGACTTCAAAATGATATTTTGGATAAACTACAATACATTTTCAGATTCTGGGTTTTTGACAGCAATTAGTGTTGATACTATTGTGTTATATTGTAGGTTGTATTGTATTGTACTCAAAATTGTAAAAGAACAGAATCATAAATGAACGCAGTAGCAAAAAAACTACTCAAATTGGTTCAACCTATGATGACATTATAGGTTGAACTGATTTGTGTATTCTTTTTTGCCGAAAAGATTGACGTTGCCTCGGAAACAAATCGGATAGAAAAGCCTTTCCGCGGTCAGTTTTAGCAGAGACACAGCTGTGTGTAGGACAATTTATTATTATTATAGTGCAAGTGTGTGCGTAAACCGTTTGCATTTCTATTCGCTCATTCCCATACCTTCCTATTACATAACAATAAATTAACCATAAAAAACTGCATTACATTTTATGAATAAACAAAACTTTCTACATACTCCAACAATTCAATCGCACATTTTTAACCCTTAACGCGGATGCGTTGGCCAATCCACCTTGAACGAGTGGCAGGCAGTCAGGACAACCGTATTGTCCGTCAGTCGGCGTTCCAAGACCGACGTCCAGAGGCGCCTTGCCGACGTCCAGAGGTTATTTAAAGCCTCATTGTGCCAACGGCTGACCATCGCGATTTGACTGTTGATAAGGTACGATTGTTTCGACTGATGAGCTTCACGTTGCGCGTTTTATTTAAATTGTTGTGGTTTGATGGTGCTTTTAGGGAGATTCTGCGGTATTGAGATTGAACATATTTGTTAGTTCGAATAAATATCGTTGAAATGTTGGGAATGGATATTATGGGTCATTGTGTACCTTAAAATATGATTCCTGATTGGTAGATCTGTTAAAGACCCTACCATCATAATTATTATCAAGGTACTTACAAAACAGGTAATTAGCAGATAATATCGTTATTAGGACACACAGGTGGATATACCTAGTTCTACAAAAAGTTTGCATTAACCTAACCTAACCTAACTAGGCCCTTAACTAGGTTCCTACTTTAGTGTCCTTTTTAGTTTTCAGTTATAAGCACCTATTGTGAAAGACGAATAAATGCGAATAAATGCTTTACTTAAACAATATACTTTTATGCAGTAAATATCATATTCTACCTGCCTGTAACACTGTAACGTAACAAATAAACTAATTGATCCTTTAAATGCCCAAAAAACACGTGACCTCGAACTTGTCTCTTAAAAATAATATCAATTGACCACAGTTCCCCAGCTATTACAATGGAGGGAAAGTAACTCATATATTGTATATAGATAATTTTACTGAAAGTTTGATTTTTAAAACTATTTTAACTGCATTCAAATATATTTTTTATGATCTTTTCTAAACCAGGAAACGAATCCGCCAAATACAAAAAAAAACACAATTAATTTTACGACACCAATCAAAAGGTTCATTAAGAGGGTTTATTTTTTCTAAATAACATAGATTTTTAAATAAAAAAGCGACTATAGTTTTTTTTTTAAACGGTATAGGTAAACATAAAAGGTGATATCATACATGTGGGTGAGAGACCTAGGTAGCTAAGTATTTAAAACATCATTTTTTAAAATTAAATCAAAGTGTAATCTTTACAAGCGTTTAGTGTCAAATTAATAGAAAACACATCATCACAACGAAATTGATTTTACAGGGTCATTTATCACTTTGACTTATTGATTGATGGTTATGTGTATTATTGACAGAAAGTAATTAAAAAATGTGTGTTCGGTTCGCATTCTCTCATGTGTGATATGAGATGTGACTAGATACGAAAGACCTCTAAGGGGTCAAACGGTATAAAACAGTCATGTTTTGAGTAACTTGATATTGTTCCTACAGTGTGTTTTTATTCAAATTTGATTTTTACTTGCATTTTTTATGTATTTTCACGTCAAAGTCACCTTAAGACTTCCAGCGTGCACATAATATTTAAGATTTAATTTTCATAAAGATGAGTAATGAGTATGGACTTAACAACACAAATACAAAATTTAATACAAAAGAGTACCTACCTAGTAGGTATATAGGTAACAATATGTAGTCGGAATACATTCTTTTGAATAATAAACAGGATGTTTGTTTTCTTTTTATCTCTAGCAACATTTGCTGGGTTTATTTTAGCTTTTATCATATAATATCTAGTCTATCCAAATGAAGTTTTTTTTGTAATAGAAATCTAGCTGTTCATAAGTAGATATCAGGGACATTGATGAAATAAAAACTTCGAATCTTAACTCGAGTCTTTTCTTGTTAGCTAATTAAAATGAATCGAACAACCTAAAATTAAAAACTTGCCAGACGAGCAAACTATTAACTAATTTAATTGAATAGCGACGATTACAAGTTCAATACTTACTTGAATAATTTAACAATAGCAATTGTTTTTCTTTTTAAAAGTCAATGGTTTCAAACACCGAAATATTATTAGATAACTAGCCGCGCCCAGCGGCTTCGCACGCGTTGTTCCTATGGAAACATTGAAAGGTGATTTTCATCCCATGGGAACAGATTTTTGGGATAAAAAGTAGCCTATGTTTTATTCCAGGATTAGAATTACCTTTATGCAATTATAGCCCGATCCGTCCAGTAGTTTTGGCGTGAAGAAGTAACAAACATCCATCCATACATCCATACAAACTTTCGCCTTTATAATATTAGTGTGATGTGATTCTGTGTGAATTGTCCAACATAATTTATTTATTCGTTTATTTATATAATGAGTATATGTTTTTGCGTATTTAAAACTCTACTGTATGACTTTACGAGTAATGTTGCTGAATTATTTTATTTAGCTATCAGTGAAATCCCCTTTATCGAAATAAATGTATTGTAATTCAATCCTGCATCCGGCTCTATCCTTAAAAAAAAAAAATTATTGATGGCTATCATATACCATACATAAACACCTACATGGTTATTATATTCACCAATTTGGGACATCATATTAGATAGGCTGGTTTGTAATAGAATCTGAAATATTGGTTTATTAGTGCTCCAAGCCATTGCCATTTCAGACCAAACGACATTCATTCAAATTGTAATCGAGAACTGAAAACCAATTGGTTTCCATTTCTATGGCTATTTTCCGATTCGATGTAAAATTAGGTATCCCGTAATAAAAAATGACCGAGATTGCTATTTAATCGCCAACAAGGAATAATCCGATTGAATGGAATAATAAAAGGTTTCATTCGCAGAAATAGAATCGAGACCTAATTATTATCGAGTTCTTGGAATCGATTAAACTTCTTTATTGGTCTTGTTGAGTCTAGTTTGCAGGAAACTGCCTGATAATTTTACAAGAAATGTTCTATTGGTAGTTCATACTTAGGCCCGTATTAAGCTTGCTCAGTCATAGAGCTATAATTGAGTGACGTTTATGTCATTAAAAAGCGGTGCTCAAGCATAGATCGATGACTGAGCAACCTTTCATAGTACGGGCCTTAGGTTCTTGTCGTTGGAAACTTTGCTCAGTCATCGATCTATGCTTGAGTAACGCTAGTGGCATAAACTTCAGTCAATCATTAATCTATTCAAGGTTTATAACAGCCAATTATTAATTTTTTAATTATGTATTATTTAGGTACCTATTTTTGTTTTTATTCACATTTTTCCTGCCTAACTCTATGAGGTGTTTTCTTACCAAAAATCTTGTGTGTCTTTTGTGAATATGCTTAGTGAAAATTGATTATGAGGTAAAGTTATGTAAGCATTACGAAATTAGCTTTAACGATATCAAGTAAATTATAAAAAATGTATCTACGATGAAATAACAAGCTTTCATGCCTTAGAGTGGAGATCTCGGTTACCTATAATTTTGTGATTTTCTGAAATCAGTAAACGAAACCCAATACTCTAATCTTACGAAAAAGACAGCCAAGTGTGAGTGGACTAGTGCACTAGGTGTTCCGCACCAACTTGTAGAAATAACGGGTTTTTTTATTCCTATTGAGTCTCTAAACCCTGAAAACCTGTCCTGAAACTATATCGAATAGCTGTTTTTTTTTTGTTAGTTTCTTTTGCTTTTTAGGTATATACATAATTTATGATTCATGGATGTTGACCTTTCAGAATTCAGAAGATCCCAGACCCCTTCAATGATCTTGACCCAAAGCCTTATCAAAGGACTTCCTTTAACCATGAATAAATACATGTATCCGGTTGTGTGCCTCATAACCTAAGGGAGGTATAAAATGTGTCTTCAAGATATTGTCGTACGTGGGTTACATATGATATTGGAGTGGAAATATAGAGAAAACAGGTTTCTAATCACACAATGTAACATTCAGAGGAATGATATAAGAGGTAACATTACAGAGCTTTTGCCGTGTACATAATAATGTATAGCTTGCGTTCGATACTGTTTTTATGCATTTAAACAGTCAGATCAATTTTCAACTGTCACAATAATTAAAAATTGTAAGGAATGAGAAAGAATCAGCAATGGCGGCATTTTTGATGACGTGGCACGTTAAAATTTGACTTGTGTTAGCAAGATTTGGCTAAACGGTAATAAATTAAAATAAATGCCATTTATAAAGCTTTCCGTAGTATAACATATAGGTATACTCGTATGTGGTATTTATAAGACTAACCTGAGTGTGTCTTGTAAATATCTGATTTCTTTGTAAATGTGGCGGTTTGTGGGGTTGAATTTTATACGCCCTTTTAACGGCATTTGTATGTTTTATTTAGGTTTCTCTTATCATTTTCCCTGACATATTTTGGTCGAGGCAGTCAGTGGAATGTTAAAGTAGTCGTGGGCAAAGTGTTAGTGTACTTGTATACCAACTAAAATAAATAGGCACTGACATTAAGTGTCTGATAGTAGGATATTTTCCTGTACACGTTTAGGTAGAAAGTAGCCTTTGTCTATTCCCGTGGTAGAAAGATACCCACTAGATAATTTCAACCAGACCAAGTTATAGTTATTCGCAATCATGATTATGTATAAGTGAGAGTATGGGAAGATATTGTATGACAGTCACAACTTTATAAAAATGAGAATAGAATGATTTTTTAATCAGTATCCTCACAATTTGTCGAGTTTATTATGACTCTGGGTATTATATCTCTTTACCTAAATCGCGTAAGTGCAATATTATAACTTTCCATTTTTCGACCCTTCTACGATTTTAACAATAAATGATGGTTCCGCCAACATCAGTAAAATCGTCTCCAGTTTTACGATGCCATAAGCTGGTAGGGTTAGGAAACGCACTATCCCTTTATCATAAGGGAAGTGGGAGGTAACATGGGTGAAATATGCGAGGGCGTTGACCTACCCGTAATCTATGGGACAAATCCTATGCAATTAGCTGTGATTTGTGTTTTTATTTTATTTATTTTGTATGTAGCTTGTATGTGTGTTTTTTGCAACATATTGTGACGTTATGTGGAGGCAAAAATGTACAAATTTTCCCCATGTCCTGATTTATATGATAAAAAGAAGGCATTACGTCTGCAGGACATGAGGCGAATTTGTACATTTTTACTCAACATAACGTCACAATCACAATATGTAGTACCTAAAAAACATTGGTTCTTTCCTTTTCTCTCTTGTTTTCCAAATCCACTATTTCTTCTATTGCAATTAATTTCCCAATTAAAAATGTAGGTATTTTTGTTTTGATTTTCGTAAATATAACATCAACACATCAGGTGTTGCCATGTTAGTAAGCTCATCATAAAACCACAAAATCGAACTTCCTCGCGTGTCCCGCCTCAGACAACATCCATCTTTCTTTACGAACAGGATGACGTCAAAATTACAAATTCAAATATTATTTCAAGCGAAAACTTTCAGAAATCCACTTTGCATGAGCGTTCTTTACGTCACGCTATAACACCCCGCTGGGGTGGTGTTGCCATAGTTTTCAATATAAATATAAGGCTTTGTGTAATTTCGTTGTGGAAAAGTTGTAGAAAATTGTTTGTTGCTGTTTTTTGCTGTTTAATCTTAGTAATGTTGTTTTATGAAAGTTTGAATTGCTCCTGTTGTTTGAAAGAAAATTCTTTTGGTGTTGTTATAAAAAAGAGATAGACCTTTTCTTGATTGATTGACAAACTAAGCCGCTCTTAGTTATCAATGTATTTCTTTTGATTCTAGGTTAAAATGTTCAATAAAATATGCTTCGGTCTAACAATCCACTTAGCAAATATATGGTTCTTTTAAAAAACGGCTGATTTGTATGTATTTGTATTTTTTTACTAGCGCATTCAAAATTCAACTCTATCCTTTTATTGTTCCGGTTAAAAAATTTGACTCTTTGAGCGCTCGCTCCCTTTGCTGGAACTTGTAGGCTTCTATTTTCTATAATAGCATGAATGGTTTCGTGAGGCTGATTGTTTGTTAGTGAAAACACTGAAACGTTTATTGTAGCTTGTAGCAAACAAGAAACATCAAAGTCTTTTTAACAATTGAAATCTGTGCTTGGGTCAATATTGAACAGGTAGTGATTATTTATTTGTGCTCTACACCCGTTCCACGTATTATTTCTGCATTCGATTGCCACTGATCGGAATGTCACGTTAAATTGGGATGACCAAAAAAAGTTTAATTTCACAATAATAATATAGTCATACTCCTTGATAAAATCTTCAAGCGGAAAACTAAAATATTTTGTTCTTCCAGCTTTCCTCCTAAGGGGGATTTGAGGGGAATGCTAGAATAACCCTAAAAACAAAAGTTTGCAATTTTATTTGCACACATGGGATCGATGGGGACTCTTCACATTTTGTTAATTATGGTGTGGAAACCACTCACCTGTCGAAGTCGAAGATGTATCACAAAGGCCTAGACGGCCTATTCACTCTCTTCTTGAAGGGACTCTGGTTGTAGTTGACTCTGGCTGGAAAAACAGAGAAGGTATGAATGATTAAGGTGGATTAAGGTGGAGGAGAACCGCTTAGTGCGCGTCGATAGAATATCCACGGTAAGGGATGCGCCGTACTCCTAACACAAACGAAATTACTATCAACATGGCAGTGACCGTGACATGTAAGGGGCTCCGTCCACGGCAAGCAAGTCTTTTGCAGATCGTCATCCCATCTGCCTTAAGTAATAATGTTGTCTTTTGCCTCTGAACTTCTTTGCTATGGGAATAAGGTCAATGGCCCATACTTTATCATAATAAGAATCTCGTAGTACTTAAAATCTATGGTTGAGTTGAAGGATGACGAATTCTTAGAATCGTGCTTTGAGCATTTTTCTTTTGTCAACTCTCCCACCAATTTTCAGTTACGAGCTTGCTATGAAGAATATTTTTTCTTAGACTTTACCAATCGATTTTCAGCTACAAATTTACTGTATACCCTATTTCTTCCAAATCACTGAACTTCAACCTGCAGGTGACTGTAATGAGCTCTGCTACCATGCAACGAACACGTGAGAACCGAACGTTTTGCTTTCGTGCAGAGGCGTTGATGTCAACTTTAATTGGTGCTGTATTTCAAGCCAACGTTTCGTGCTCGTGTGCGACCGGACTTAGCTGTGGGCTTAGTGTGAACGAGTAGCGATTTAATATAACGAGGTAGCGAGATAACATGGTGCGATGATTCGGAGAAATCTGACGGCGTAGCCAACCGGCATTCGCTATGAAGCGACTCGAAAACATTTTATTTTTTTCGAATGGACTATAATGCTGTTGACCGCAGATGGCCATGACAGCGTTACCGGACTTTTCAGACAACAGTTGAAAGATTCGTAGGGAAAAAAATCGAAACAGATCACGTGACATATCTAAGGCATTTGTCAAACCCATACATTTTTGGACTTTGGTGTCTTTTTGGTGCTTCTTGTAAAGCTGTTGATAAGCACTGCAGCGCTGTATTAGAGCCCTATGTCTTTACCACTAATGCATATAGTTATAGAATGATTTTATGGAAAGTCTGTATTATTTACAACTACAACCATACCTTTATCAGAATTTTAACGTGCAATATCGACGCTTCTATTGTCTTTTTATTCGAGAAACGTCTCTAATTGGAAGGACGGAAGTGTAAAGCAAAAGGGTTCTGCCCACACTGTCTCTAGCTATTCATTTTTATCGTGGCCTTTAACATTGAACTGATATATCAGAATTCATGGTGGCAATTGATAATTGATTTTATTGTTTCCATTATTTTTCTACCCAGCGTAGGGATTATGGAATTACTCAACAAGCTAATAATTAGAGTGATCAAGGTGCTTTTTGCTAGAGGTCCAGCAGTGGGCTGGAAATCGATTGGAAGTGTTGTTGCAAATTTTTATTTTCAAGGAAAAAAAGTATTTAAAACTTAAAAAAGCTCAAAAGTATTCGTTTTTTGTAAATAACATTAATTTGGTAAAATAATTCGACTGGCTTATAAGTTCCAATCTAATTTTTTTTCACTAATAATCATGCGGGCTTCTATTGAGTGCCTAATGTAGTGCTCTATCTTTAGCTTGTCGCATCCAGCTTCTGCCTGAGGGCGTCCTATATAATACGTTTGCCGAGTCGCGGTCTCCACTCAAAATTACATTTACGCCAGTGGTGGTCGGTTCCATCCGAGATGTGGCTGGCGTACTGCCACTTCAGCTTAAAATTTGTTTGAACTTTATTATTAATAACATTGGTTCTCTGTCGGAAATCATTTCTCATCAATATAATGGCGCTGTTTTCTGCCCGCTGTGTCTATGGTACAGTCTACAATTAAACTTTATTATATTTGAAGCAATTGGTTTACTTACTAAACGGCTTTGTTAAACAAACAGGTCACTCAATGTCGTAACGATCCTTAATTCGAGTCGAAACGCCCGAAATCGTGGATCCGATAACTCCGTTCTATTAGCTCAACAATTTTCGACTTTTTGAACCAAAATCGGTAGTGTCTTTTGAAGTTTATCAGCTTGGGAATAGGGTTGGAAGTCCTTTGCTAGAAAGGATACAATACAAAGAAAGCGGTAAGCTTGTTTGGCTTAAGCTTAGCTGTGAAAGTTTACTAAGCTGGTGGTGGGAATATTGATTCGTTTATCAATATCGGCATTAAACATATTGCGTAAACATTTAAATAAAAATAAACAACTTTTACAGAAAAAAAATTCAGAAAATTCAAAACTCCAATTGAAATGTAAAAAAAATATCATTCCCCAAACGCTACAAAACATTTCAAGTCAAGTGTAATGGAAGACTATCTAACTATAAAATAAAATACATACTGTGCATCAAATTAGTTTAGTTTTTGAAATTGACCTCTTTTTCCTTTCAATTTTCAGATTTTTCACAAATTTCCTTTACTCGAACTTTCCATGAACCTCATTTCGAGATTTTTAGACAACTTCAAAGTATTTACTAGCTGGTTTGTAGAAAATTTTACACAGAATCCAAATATATATAGATCTTCCTAGGTCTAAGTAGGTACAAATTAATCGAGAAATCTGCGAAAGAATGCGTCATAGCCCCCTCACACGAGGGACGCGGGTTCCGGCGTTTAGGCGCATATCATGTTACAGGTCATATCATGGTACATGTGAGAGGATAGATAGATATTTTTTCATTCTGGATGAACGCTCTGAACATTAACTTCTGCGTTAACAAATTTGTCCTGTGGCGGGAATCGTAACCCACTGCAACACAGAGGTCGATAAAAATACACAGAAGGCAGCTACCATATCTACGGAGTAAGTTGGAGGAGCGATTTTTATGCTGTGACTGTATGGCAAGATGGCCAGAGCTTTGCCCAAAGAGTAGCTCTGAGAAAAAAGAACGATCTTGTCTTCTCCTAACTTGACCACTTCCTAAATCGTTACTTCCTCACTTTACCACTTCCGAAGTTGTCCACTTCTTTTTGTCTTTATCCTGCACGGCAAGGTGGCCATAGCCATGTCCAATCAGTAGCTCTGAGAATAAAGCCCTCCGACCGACCTTGTCCACTTCCTAACTTGATCACATCCAAAGTTGACCACTTCCTAACTTGACCAGTTCCAATATTGTCTATATAACTTGAACAGTTCTAATGTTATCAACTTCCTCAGTTTACCACTTCCAAAGTTGTCCACTTCCTAATTTGTCTTCATCCTGCACGGCAAGGTGTCTATAGCGTTGTCCAAACAGTAGCTTTAAGAGTTATCCATTTCCTAATATGTCTTTATCCTTACTTGACTATTTCAAAATATATAATGAATTTAGACGTACCTAGATCTTGTTAGACAACCACATTAGACGGTCAAAACTCTTTTGAACTTGGACCATACAAGCCGATAAAGAATTTAAACTGTAATTTCCATAAATCTTCGCATCTGCTGCTTATTACTTTGAATATATTTTTTGTAGTCTGTTGCTTTAGATGAAACAAAAACTTTGTATATATATTTATGTGCATCATATCCAGTGATAAAGCCATTATTGGTTCAAGACAAAATACTCATACAATAAATAAAAAGACGTGTGGCACTCAGGGACTGCCGCGGTAAAGCTATTGCAATGCCATCTAGAGGCGAGTTGCTGAACTAAAGAGACAAACGTCATATTTCAAAAAGTCATTAAAAGTTCTATTATTCATCGATAGATGGCAAAACTAAAAAGTATCACCGCTGTTCCGGTCGGAGTGGGGAGCGTGAGGTTTTTTCGTTACGGAATTTCTGAATTCGGTCCCCGCGCTCAAGGCCCGCGATAGAAGCTATGCAATAGCTTAAAATTAAATTCGTTTGTTTTAGGCACATAATACGAGTACAGTTAATTATGAATGAAAGTCAGTTAACTACGAATCTTGTTTGTGTTGGAAGAATACCAACGTTCGAAGTCACCAAGTGCTCAAAGGGATGCGGTACCCGCGCGTCTAGTACCGCACTCGCCCCGAAGATGTTAACGTTGGTGTTCTTCCAACACAAACAAGGTTCGTTATTATTATTATTATTTTTTTTTTACGGTAAATAGACCTTTGTTTGACCGCGATCTCACCTGATGGAAAGTGAAGATGCGGCCGACGGTGTATCACGAAGGTCTAGAAGATACCTATTCACCCTTGTCTTGAAGAGACCCAGGTTGTAATTGGCCGGAAAAACAGAGGCAGGGAGCGAGTTCCATTCATTTGCGGTGCGAATAATAAAGGTGGAGGAAAACCGCGAAAAGTGCGAGTGGAGGGTACGTCCACCAAGTATGGATGGTATTGCGCTGTGCGTCTGCTTGTCCTGGAGTGGAAGGGGGATGGTGGGATCAGGTCATGTAATTCAAGTGAGCATTCTCCAAAATGTATCCTATAAAAGATCGAGAGACAAGCTACCTTGCGGCGGTGGTCGAGACTTTGAACCTTAGTCTCTGCAAGGTACTGCTCGTCAATGAGTCTGAAAGCTCTTCGTTCGATCGAGTCAAAGGCTGCAAGCTGGTACTTGGCCGAGCCGTCCCAAACATGACAGCAATACTCCAAACCAGACCGGACCTGTGCTTGATAAAGGGATAGAAGCTGTCCCGGTGTGAAGTATCGCTTAACCTTATTTAGGATCCCTAGCTTCATGGCTGCTGTTTTGGCCTTCGACTCGATGAATGTGCCAAAGTTCAAAGTTGGTGTGAGAGTGACACCGAGGAGCTCCAGTTGATCCTTTATAGGTACCGGTACATTGCGGAAAACGGGAAGCTGGACAAGCGGACTCTTTTTTGCAGAGAAGAGACATGCTTGCGTTTTAGAGGCATTGAAGTTAACCCGATTGGCTTTGCCCCAGTCTGAGACTGCCTTAAGAGTTAAGTTCAAGCGCTGCAACATGTCTTCTCTCTGCACCTGTACGTCATTTCGGCTGGCTTTCCCGTTGGATAGGTACCTCTCAACCACGGTGCTGTCGTCTGCGTACCCAATGATACCGGGTACTAGCAGGTCATTAATGTGCAGCAGGAACAACGTGGCAGAGAGTACTGACCCCTGAGGTACCCCGGCGTTGATCGCCAATTGATCAGACGAGCAGCCATCAACGACTACACGAATGGATCTTTCCCTCAGAAAGTCGCGAAGCCAGTTGCAGAAGAGGTCTGGAAGTCCGTATGCTGGAAGCTTGTTAATAAGGCTGTCGTACCATACCCTATCGAAGGCTTTAGATACGTCAAGTGAAACCGCAATGGCTTCACCGTGCTTCTCGATGGCCTCGCTCCATATGTGGGTGGCATACACAAGAAGATCTCCTGTAGATCGTTTTCGGCGAAAGCCGTATTGACGGTCACTAAGGAGGTCATTGTCTTCGAGATATGCCAGGAGCTTGCCATTCAGGACACGCTCCATACACTTACAGAGCAGGGAGGTGACTGAAATGGGGCGATAGTTTGTGGGATCAGCTCGACTACCTTTCTTGGGCACAGGCTGCACATTAGCAAGCTTCCATGACTTGGGGACTTTACCAGATTTTAAGGACAGGCGAAAGAGTCGGGTAAGGATGGGAGACAACTCAGGAGCGCATGACTTCAGCACCACAGCCGCGATTCCGTCCGGACCACTAGCCTTATTCACGTCGAGACCACGCAAAGTTTTGAGCACTTCCTTTTGATGTATGCGTATCTCAGGCATGTTAGTGCTACATCGAGGAAGGCTGGGTGGTGAAACATTTGTGGGCTCAAGACGTGAGGCCTCTGCGAATTGAGTCACAAATAAATTAGCTTTCTCATTCGCAGTGTGGGCCAGCGATCCATCCGGGTTCAGCAATGGGGGAAGTGAAGGACGGCTAAAGTTGGCTTCGACGGATTTGGCTAACGACCAGAAGGCCTTACTCCCCGCTGGAAATGAGGCAAGTCTAGTTCCCAGTCGTCCAATCCGCTGAAAGCGAGCCTTCCTTAGCGTCTTCTTGATATTAACCCACTAAAATTAAATTCTGTTGTTTTAGGATTCTTTACCTAAATTTTTCGATTTCTAAATGCTAGGTTGACCTAAAAATTATGGTATTCTATAAACAGATCCTAAAATACCTATAATATTAGAACGTTTTTGAAAATCGTAAAACCTCTTTGAGTTGAGCAGTTGGGCGTTGCTGTGAGCAAAATATGTTTTTTTTTTCTAAAATGTTACATCAGAATACTTCTTTACATGGATCAAACAGTTCATCCATTTGTATGAGAAATCGTTTAGAAATTCAAATCGATACCAGTTTAAAATCGATAAATTTTAATCATGACCTAATTAGATGCCTGCTAAAATTAGGTAGACGTTTCTAACCATAGCTAAAATGTTATGCAAAGAATAGGGTTAAAGCTACTTTTAACTAAGTTGAGTGTTTAAGATCTATCAATCTAATTTTAGAGCTATCATCCTAATTTGAAACCCGTTAATTTAATTTTTCAAACAACTAAAATGTTATGCAAGGAAAATGGTTATAGCTTTTTTAACTAAATTGAGTTGTTTTAGGTCTGTCAGCTTAATTTTAGAGCTGTCATATTTGAAAATTCGACTTCCTTATTTTAGCTAATTCTAAAACAACAGAATGGACACCATTGTAAGATTAAGCCGTATTTTGTATGTATGCTGATGAGATAGTTGGATCTTTCCATGAATATTTCTTTAGTTATATGGATCAGTTGAGCTGCCTGTAGATTGTTTGCAACAGTCTGCAGTAAGCTAAATTATTTCAATTGTAAATACTAGTTAAAATTTATTTCCATTATTTGATTGTTATTTATTTATTTATTAGAACAACAACGGTGCAATCACTAACATTGAATAAATATAGGTTTGTACTACCTACAATGTCTATCGCGGAGTTTTCATTGGTAAATCGCATAGTATGAATGTAATGAATTAATTACGTCATCAGCACATTAACCATATTTTATTTACTTATTTTATTTTGTTTTATTCGGAGAACGAACAGTTTTACACACTTTATGAATTAACTTAGATAAGTACTAACTTCTAACAATTTATATGTCCTCGCATGTGGAAGCTAAAAAGGTTGCTTGCTTGGGGAGAAAGAGTGAAAAAATAATGATTATAAAAACAATAAAACAGTCCTGTCTTTTTAACAAGAAAGGAACCTACAAGCAGGTAAAATATGATGAAACTTACAAGTAACAAAACTTAAAATAACTATGTACCAATAATTTAAAAGAAGTATAGCTAGACTAGGCATTGAAATTGGGGCAACACACCGCCAAGCTGGCGTCTCTTTGCGTCAGAAACAACGGGGTGTCAATCCAATCGGTCTATTTGTCTCACGCAGGCAGGGTAAAAGTAGGTAGGTATAGTTCGCACAGACACAGTTTGATGTTGACTTAATTATGAAGTTAGAGGTCGCAGTCAAAACTAGTTTTTTTCAGAATTCATTATAAAGTTGGGTTATTTATTTATTTAATTATTTCACAGTACTTATCAGTTTAATACATTTTTATTTTGTATATGTACAGCAGGGGTATTTCAATTCGTCGGAAAGGCCGTAGTATTCAATATCGGAAACTTTTGACACATCATAATAACGTTCTTAAGTTCCGTCAGAATAGAATTCAAATTCGAATCTGACGTTATGCATTCCTGGTGCATGGACTACCTACACCGTTTTTGAGTTCAGCAGCTATTTCTCCAAAATTATCACTGTGCAATACAATTTTGAAATTCATGGTAGGAATAGTTATTTTTATTGAACCCTAATAAATATAAAGTTTAACTAATAGGATCAATGTTGTGCAGAAAGTTCAACTTCTACAACAAAATATCAAAGTAGAAATGACGGTAAACGGTATAAGTTTTTGGTGTAATTACTTCAACTGATTGAACTTATAGTTGAACTCATCGGAAGAGCCCCATACAAAATACATGAACGTTTCAAGCAGTCAGCAAATATTTTTTGGCAACTTGTTGGCGACTTTTCAACCGATTTCACCAAATACTATAAACTCGATAAATATTTAACAATTCAAGTTAGAAGTAAGAGATAGGTCAACTCGTGCACACCTCATGCTAAAAAGGAGATTCTTTTGACGTTATGCATTAATATTTAATACCCACGCTTCGCCCGCGGACGTTTTGTGGCGGTCTGATACTGTGAAAAGTCGAAAATTTACTACAATGCTAAATCCTGGATTTATTGACGCTGTTGCAGTGGAAGATGAAAACAGGGAATTGTTCAATTTTACTAGTCTTTGCAAGAGTTAGCAACCTGAAGAGGCAGTGGGTCGGTCATATCTCGCGAAGAACCAACAACAGCTGTGTTCAACGTGTTCTTGAGAGACTGGGACTAGGCAAACATTGAGTAGGACGCCCTCCGGCCAGGTGGGATAACGATCTGCGAAAGACTGCAGGCAGATGCTGTAATAATTTTTAACATTTGACACAATTTATTTTAATAAATTTAATGCAGAATTTATTGAAGGTAGGTAAGGTTGTCAGATAAATCAGAAAAAAATTAAGACGTAGAAATAAATATTTCTATTCGTAGATTTATAAACTTAAAGCTTGGGAGTCAGCCTCCACTAAGACAATCAAATATCTTATAAATGATCAAAAGTATGGTCAAATTCAGGTTGCGTCATTCCTTGCCTACAACTACCACATCACTAGGCTAAGCTTCAGGCTATAAAGTAAATGGGTCATATTTAATCCTTTTCTGCGCTAACAAACCATTTGGTAGGAGTGAACGTGACTCCGCACTTATGGTCTAGTGTTTCCTGCTGAATAATGTTTGTTTCTGAGAGGATTTCTTTTCTAGTTCATTTTGGTTTTATCATCATCATCAACAACCTATATTAGTCCACTGCTAGACATAGGCCTCCACTAATAAACGATATAGCGCCCTATCTTCAGCTTGTCGCATCCAACATCTACCAGCAGTCTTAGATCGTCATCCGACCTGTCCGGAAGGAGTCCTACACTATGTTTACCAAGTCGCGGTCTCCATTAAAAAACACGTTTACCCCAGTGGTTGTTGGTTCTTAGCGAGATGAATAGATAATACATAGATAGGTATTTTTGATTATGAATAAAAATCGGCCAGGACACTCGGAACAAATACGAGTATATCTGTAGATCGGTACAAACATGTACCCGACAAGGCGCTATGGCGCTCATTAGGGGAGGCCTATGTCCAGTTGTGGACTACTATATGCTGATGATGATGATGATGATGATGATGATGATGATGATGATGAAAACGAAGTGGAGTTGAACCCTACAACCTATTGCCTTCGCTAACGCAGGCAGACCGTCACACACCGCACCACATCGGTGGTCATACTGTAAGATAGATAGATAGATAGACTCTTTATTAGGTACACACACAAACAGCAGAGGAAAAGTAACATAAAAGAACAGAAACAATATCAAGGCCACACATATACAGGTAAGCAGGTAGTAAGTAAGTAAGTGTAAGAGTTCTAGCCTATGCTTGCCCACTTCTGTGGAAATGAGTCTGGTATTATTTTGCAATTTTTACTATCTGATTTTTTCTCCCCGTGTGGGTCTCACACATTCCTCCCATTGTTGTTTTTTTGACATCCATGGATATGGATATCTCGTTGTGTGACTCCAGCAGTCTAAGTACGCCTTTTAGAGTCAGTAACTTAAATTAAAGAAAACAAATATTTCATCAATAACTTAAAATACTGTGACAGTAATATTGAAATCAATACCGTTTTATACCGCAATTCAACTAACAAATTCAATGGTAATAACAGGTATTGAAACGGCAATACGACAATTTGTTGAATGACGTGATGAAAACATAGACCAAGAGCACGGTTTAAAAACTGTTAGCTCATCGGTGGTTCCACCACACGGGTTTAACATTTTAAGCACACGCTTAAATTAAGATGATAATTTTTTGAGTTCCAATAACTACCTACCTATAAAGGTACATAAACTGTACAATACATGAATTTATCCTTAGTTAAAGGATCATCGCAAATATCAACATACCCTGTACAATGATTTATTTATGGCTGGGCTTGTTGTTCTGTGTAATTGTTCTGTTGGAGGCACTGCTGCCCACTCCCAATGGATATTCCTTAGTCAGCTCTTACGACACCCGCAGGAAAAATAGGGGTTTTGCAAATTCTAAGCCGGCACCACACGGGTAAGGTATAATACTTAATTGATTAACAGTGATTAAGGTAAATTTCATGATAGTGATCTCTTGATATCAACAATAAAATGTTACGAAATACCGTTTATAGAAACAATGGACAGGCGTTATAAATAACAGTTTAGATTTCACAATACAGCTTGCTGATGGATGATGTATTTCTGTTTTTTGTATGCATTGAAAGAACGATGGAAGATTTTTTTCAGAATTTCCTAATAATTGTTTAAGTGTGTCTGTAAATTCACTCCTAATATACGAGTAGAAAAAGTATATGTTTCAATTTACCAATAGCAACCGTTGGTAACACAGATTGAGGATTAGGTTTATTTTTAAAGAATCGATTTTTTTTTTCTAAACTTACTAGTACATGGTAGTCGGGAGTTCCGCTTAAAAATGCTTAAGTAGGTGACCGTTACCAATTATTTTATTTTAATTAATTAATTATTTTATAAATAACTAGTGACCTGCCCTGGTTTCGTACGGGTGCAATGCTGGATGTATAATATTAAAAATAACCACATCAAAATGCGTTGTGTAGTTTTATATATCTAAGCATACATAGGGATAGACAAACAGCGGGGCGCGAATTTGTTTTATACCATGTACTAATAGATTTAGGCTTTATTTTGCGGAATTCCATTGCAAAATTGGGTTGATAAATATTTACTAACCGTTTCGCGCAAAACATTGTCATTTTATAATGTTTTAACTGTCCTTAAAATGTATTAAAAAAATCGAGCCCCGGGCAAAGACAAGGGAGACACTAGGATATCCTTTATCACGACAGATGTCACCCTCGATTAATTGGTCACATTTATTTTATAGTCCCCTCCAAAAGTATGTAGAATTTCTCCTTCGTTCTCTTTCTCTCTACAAGTTTGGGATATCTTAGTAAATCAATAAATAAAACGAGCAAATCTCATTATATCTAAAGCAAAATAAGTTGTTCTCAATAAAATTATACAAAAAAAAAAACATTCACAATAGAATTATAAACTGAACACGCCTTATGTCTAATATTGAACATGCCTCCCCCAACTTATTTAATTTTTATTTGTTTCACACCAAAACTACTGAAGGAATCGGCCTGAAATTTTGCAAACAGTCAATTCTAATCTTGGAATCAAACATAGACTACTTTTATCCCATAAATCCTTCAATCAAACCTGATTAATAGTTGTTGTTTTGGCGTGAAACAAATAAAAATTCTAGAGGGCCGGCGTAAACTTTGATCGACGTATAAATCAGTTCTCGTAGGATAGAATTAACGACACTTTAAACGTTTTCACAGGAACAATGCGTGCAAAGCCGCGGGCAGTAACTAGTTAACACCTAAGTTGAATCATGGTAAATGTCCCGTCGTAAGTAACTTTAGGATTAGTGATAGCGCTGGAGATGCTGCTAACGTGCAGGAAGCCGTTCTCTTTCCTTTGGTAGGTTTCCTTAGTCGACAAGTTAGTTCCCTTGCAACATCCATGGGATTCTTACGCCGCAACCGCCATGGCGTTAAACAGGCTGTTAAAAACTGGCATCGTAAGAGGTTAGCGATGATTCGGTTAACATAAGGACAAACCATTATGAAACTTATGACAGTAATTCTAGATAATAAAGTTAAAAGTTTTTTTTTATGGATGTACTTTCAGAGTTCTCTGTAAAACTGTCTGCAGTAAACCTTAATTAATTTTGAAAGTAATTTTCAATCTTCGAAAAACAAACATTTGAAAAATCCAAAAAGTCTATTTGATAAAAACTTTAAGTCTTCAGATTGACTTCGCAACTTCAAAAATAAACATCGCAAACTGGATTTCGCAATGAAATTCTCCAACAAATATTTGATAGCGCCCTAAACAAATATCTTGACTTAATCTTGGATGTACACACAATGAAATAAACTCATCAAAATTGCGCCTAATATACAGAGTTATTACAGCAATATTTTAAAATACAATAACCCAAGTATTATGAAAATTCCTGTGTGTATAGCGCATAAATTTTTCCTTTTCCATACCAGTGCTTTAAGCACCAGTTTTTTACGACTTATAAAAAGGGTTTTTGAATGTCGGCTTATAAACCGGCTTATTTTGATGATACCACAGAACTTCGTCGGTTCACATTTATTTTCTTATAATTGATTGTGCCATAGATGCATGAAGTTAGTTTTATTTAATGTACTTCAAAATCTTTTATTTAAAAACGTAAAGATTTGGAGTAAAAGACAATCAAACCAAACACGTAGCCAGAAGACAGATAAACAGTCATTTGCGATAAGCTGCACTACACTCATAACGATAACGCTAGAAACTTGCGTTAAGGCCACGAGGGTAGGGTAGGGGTGTATACTGGTCATAATTCCGTTTTCATTGAGACAAATATTCATATAAGACTGAGTGCGTGCCACGAGTGTATAGGGCAGCTAAGTTTGTGGAAATTTCAAATTCAGTTATGGAAATTTCGAGAGAGTTATGGAGTCGGAATGAAGTGAAGTAAATTGTCTAAAACTTTTTATTTGAACAGAAATCCTCATATAATATAAGGTGGCGTTTGAAACAGTTAGATGTAGGGTTTGCAATCAAGAGACGTCAACGACTCCCTCAAGAATGTCGTCAGTCCAACGGTGGTCATTTGTGCACTAATATGATCTAGTGATGATGAAGAAGACGTTTGCGATGATATATTTGACAGCCTGTACAAACCAAGATTTGCCACGACTCAGCCAATGTATATTGACCGAGTCCTGGCAAACCTTGGCCAGTACAAATTTGAGCCGTAAAATGACTGCTTGATGCTCTACCAAAATATTTAAAATATTTGTCAGTCAATTCAATATCCAAAACGACATCGCTCTGGCACAAGCTATTTGAAATGTTGAAATGACATGTTTTGTTCAAGACTCCAGCGCTGCAGTGGTTGGAAAGGCAACTATATCAGATTACTTCAAAAGCTATTGATGACAATAATAACGTTCTTATTGTCAACATAAACTTAGAGCGGCTTTGAATAGAAATTACGGGATAAGATTGTATCGTCGCTGTACTCGAGAGAAAATGTGGCCACTAAAAGACAATGTTGCAAACATTGCTCTGGTACAGAGGTTTCTCTATGATTGGATATCCTGATTCCAAATTTTACTACCACTGGACGAAAATTCATTATTTCCTGGAATTTTATCGGTTTTAGTACCTGTAAAAGCTGGATCATGAAAAGTTGCAGGTTTTAAATTCCATGTCACAATATTATATTGAAAAATTTTCAACAAAAATTACTATCAACTAAGAAGTTGTAAATTACTATCAACTAAGACTACTTTCTAAAGCGTCAGCTATAGAAAGTAGTCTTAGTTGATAGTAATATTTGATGAACATTTTTAAATATATTGGCGCTTTTAAAATATATAAACGAAATTTGTTGACAAAAATTAGACCCAAGCTGGACAGAGCTTGTGTTATGGGTACTTGATAAGTGATATACTCGATACACTTTAAATATCTGATTGTATTATTTGCTTAATACATTTTAGTCAACAATGAGATATTTCATAATAAATAATTGTGATCCTTTTTGCATTGCGCACCGTCATTATTTTTCGAAGCCCAAAACGAATAAAAACGGAATCCTTAGCTGAAGTAATATTTCTTAAACCGTAATTGCTCACGCGACACTGATCTCGCCGTAATGAAATTCCGTTTAATATTAAGACATGGAAACGATACTTTAATGCCGCGTTCATTTTGCCTTCCCTTTACTCGATTTACGGAGATGCCTCAACGCCTACGTCGAAGGACGTCCACGAAAAAGCAAAAAAGCCGAATTGATGGCATTTTTAAGCTAACACTACCGGCATATTGCAATCACATATTGGACAAGTCCACCAGAAAAGATATTTGTTATGCATGACAGCCTGTACTACTTATACTTCATCATCATCATCAGCCTATACTAGTCCACTGCTGGACATAGGCCTCCCCTAATGAGCGCCATAGCGCCCTGTCTTCAGCTTGACGCATCCAGCATCTGCCTGCAGTCTTTCGCAGATCGTCATCCCACCTGGCCGGAGGGCGCCCTATACTACGTATGCCGAGTCGCAGTTTCGACTCAAGAATTCGTTTACCCCAGCGGTTGTCGGTTCTTCTCGATATATGGCCGGCCCACTGTCACTTCAGTTTGATAATTCTTTGAGCTATGTTCATAACTTTGGTTCTCGGTCGGATGTATTCGTTACGAATCCTATCCTTCAGAGAGACTCCGAGCATAGCTCTTTCCATAGCTCGCTGAGCGTCTTTAAAATGGCGGACCGAAAGTTATGGATGACGAGTACCTGAATACTTATCATGGCTAAATGGCTATGCCAACTTTGATTTATTTATTTATTTATTTATTTATAATGTGTGATCAAGATTCCTGCAAATCAGTCGTTGCAAAATCCAAAACGCTCAAACTGTTTTTACACTTCACCCAATATTATATCTCTGCTCTATTTCGATAAGTTAAATAAAGTTACTAATAATAACACCATTAGATCATATTTCCAATATTGACTTATGTGGGACAGCCTGGCTGTCCAGCCATCCTCTTCAATCCCATTATTTATCAACACGACACCTACCTCGTTCCAATGTAGTTGAGAAAATGTATGTCAATTTCTTTTTGCTTTACCTCGAAAGTTTTGGCCGGATCACACCTCCACATGGCCGGATAACTCTGCCAAGGGCCAGACACCTGCCTTCCTTGCTCTTATAGAAACGTGACATGTATGAATTAAGGAGCTGCCGCGAATAAAGGACCAGCGATGTAGAGAAACTTGAAGTGACTGAATAGCGGGATTATACAGTAGCCTTCTAAGAATATGTTTTAGAGTATTACTTTAGCACTTCTGAAGTTCATTGTACTGTTTGAATGTTGAAGACGTACTGAGTTTTAAAATTGACTTTAGCTAGTTTAAGTTCTCTTCGATCGTGCTGGAATGGAACCAATGAAAAGGGTTATTATGAAATCTGGAACAGAGTCAGAGTTAGAGTCAAATCGTTGTTTGTACTTAATACATTTTAGTCAACAATGAGATTATTCATAATAAATAATCGTGATCTTATTTGCATAGCGCACCGTCATTATTTTTGACTTACAAAATAAGCACAAGATTTTGAAATGGAAACATTAGTTGCTACCTATGTAGTAAAATAAATTTTAACAAGATTATTATTTGTTATTTTTAAAATGATGGCCGATTCATAATAATAAGTTTTTTACAGGTGATTTATTTTTGTATTTATTTATATCGAACCACTACGAAACGAACGATACACCACACCCCTAGGTAACAAATCCATTCTCGTATTGAGTGGAAAGTTCCGTGTTGAAATATATCCTGAGTCATTATTATTGTGATAGGTATAATATATGTAATTATAAAATCTAAGCTAATCCAAATTAAAGATTTTTTTTTAATTCATTTTTATGAATCTTAAGTATGAGTCATTCCTGACTATGCCAGTTCAGTTTGTTGCGTAAATTAACAAACTAACTACTTACCTAGGTACTACTTTTAACTTAATAATATGTAAAACAAACCTAAATAATTTAATTGCCGCATCAGTGGAGCGGCTGAAAATATTTTGATAGCACCAGTATCTATCCGATAGGGTAACATCGTACATTTCACTTTGATCTTGACCAAACTCGTCATAACGATAAAGCAAAAATACATAGCGTTACAAATCTTTCCTTGTTAGTACAAACGGTACGACAAGCAGTCAATGATTTAAATTAAAAAAAACCTACATAAAATCCTTCAAATAATATTTTTGCCACTTCCCGTTATCCTGTTTTCAGCAACATGCGTAGAAGCCCATATACTGCGCGAGGTGTATCCTCATTTTGAAATCATTACACGAAATAGTATCACCGTATAAACTCTCTAGGGAGAAGGGAGTGTCTTTGTGGCTTTGTTTATACACACCCTGAGGGCGCATTTACATCGTAAACTAGTTCAGGAACATTTACCGGCACCGATAAATAGACGGCGACAGTCACCGATAAATGGACATTAAAAAATAATCTACAAAATGTATGGCTGGCGCGAGAAGCCTGCGTTGTTCACATGTTGTATTTTGTAAGATATAAATAAACAAATTTTTAAAATATTGATTGGTATAGGTATATATTCAAGGTATAATGTATTTATTTAATATAATTTAATAATGTAATATGAATTTATTAAGACTAACCTAGTAGAACACTCATTGTTATGAGTGGGAAATAATAATTCTCTTCCTCCCATACATGGCCGGGGAGTCCACCATTCCACACACTCGCCGACACCATTCTTCCGTCACCTTTCCTCTTATATTGGGATACAGACAGGACATTGACAGTTGCGTGCGAATGTCGATTGCTGTGCCCAGATGGGCATTTCTGTTGCCCATACTACCAGGTGTGGTGATGCACACATACTTAATTTCTCACTCAACCTTGTTCTAACAAGGAACCACAACCAAGGATCCTTCACACTCGACACTCTAATTAAATTCTCAGGCTTAGTTGAATGGTTCGATAGTCTCCGCGATTTTTATTCCTACTTATGTGCGAGGTTTCTGACGATTTCAACCAAATTCTCACAATTAAATCTACCTGTTACCTTTACCAAAAACGTTCAGACAGTTTTGGTTTCCTGGATTCTTTTGGTTCAGAGAAGTATCGTTTCTCATTCCTACTACGCGATCAGAACATATTTTCAGTACTCGACATTTCATATCTCGTTTATAACATTTGAATGGAACTATATAAAGCACTTGTACCGTTGTTTTAATTTAAGCAGGTAAAACTTTCGGTCTACGAGAATCTTTCTTAGTGCAAGTTCGATGCTTCGGCGCCGAAAACCTGCTTTTCTCCAAAATGTGTTGATATATATTTTGGTTAATTAAGTTTTTGTGCGGTAGGATTAGTGTGGGGGAGTTAATCGTGATGGAGTGCGTAATGCGTAGGCTGCGTTTTATGGAAGAATGTAGCTGGATTTTCATAAAGTCGCAGGCGGAAAACGAATGAACAGCTAATTTTGAAAAATTTCTTACGGTCGCGTTTTTTTATATCAAGATAACAAGTTTAATGCCCATAATTAAATGCACTTTCTTGTGCGGTGTGCGGTAGCAACGTTTTTTCGTCTGCGTTTTCTTTTAATCTCCATAAAACCTCTCTCTCTCACATTCTTCAAAATTTGCTTTTTGTGTAGGTGTTAATTTAAGTCAGTAGAGATTTACATACATACAACATAAATAGTCATACAGATTTACAGAGCTCAACTGAAATAAATACATAATTCTGGTAAATTTACACAGCATCTAGCCCAGCAGCAAAGCTTGTGTTATGGGCTAGCCCCACTAAGCAAAGCTTGTGTTATGGGTACCTACTAGTTATCTAGTTTAGATCTTTAGATGCAAGTATGAATATTTGTTACCTCTTCACGCTAAATCTTCTGAATGGAACAGGCTGCATGTAGGTCGTTCTAGGCCTCGAATAAAGCGTAGGTTTTTTATCCCATGAATAACTTCCCATGGGATATAAATAAAATCTATAAACTTTTTCATTAAAAAAAAACCTGTGCGAAACCACGGGCATAAACTAGTACCTAATATAAAACAATTTGGCCCTACACCTTACTTATCAGGTAGTAGTTAATTTCGTAGTACGAAATTACTTTGTCAAAGACTCTGCCTAACAATTTGTGGAAGTTTGAAGGGTGTTTGATTTGCAAATAATATCAGCATCCCATAAATCATTAGCCGCGACGCAATTACCCAGTTTTGTGAAACAGATTGAACATCAAAGCAACCTTAATTAAGATCTAGAAGACCCATAAACAACCGAAGTTACAAAAGCTTTATTAAACAGTAAACACACTTCAATGTCAAGTTAAAATTGTAACCATTTTTTGTTAGTCAAAGTCAAATAACGCTTATGTGGTCTGACCTTTGTAAATTTGTGAGAGATAGGTACATTGTTAGGTACAAGTACATTCATCAATCGTAGTAAAAACGGGAGTCTACGGGGTTATTCCAGTTTCCCCCTTGAAAGGTACCTTAGGAAGGGGGTACCTAGCCTCTCGACAGTAGAAGGTTCAAGTTAGGTGCAATTCGGTCCACCCACCTCAGTCATAGACGAACCGCCGGCGTTTATGTAACGCGTACTTACTACTACGACATGCATTCTTTCTCCAGATCTTAAGCAAACGATACTTTCTACCTGATAGTATATTTTATGGCCTTAAAATAAGTTTACCATTTTTGGGTTAGTTACACTTTTGAAGTAACAATCGCAAGCGACAAGTGTAAGTAATCAGTTATTAGTATAATTTGTCCGTTTTTAAGCAGATTTTACTAATCACTTCTGTTACACTGTGCACTTAACACTTACGCAAGTCACTCGCATTTTCTACTTATCAAAGTGTAAATCAGGCTTTAAACTAGCACTAAACTTTTTCTTCATCCACCACCAGACAATCTATAGCTACAAGACTTCTAGAGAGTCTATTAGAAATTCAAGAATAAATCTGTTTCCACCAGCTTTTAAGTATTTAAACCTGCCCTACTGATCACCAACTCTAACTGTGCCAATACTGGAATATTTACTTAGTTCCTCTAACGTTTTAATTGGGTCTTCGTAATTTCTTAAGGTCTTTGCGCCTCTTAATATTGATACCCCGGGTCGCTGATAATTAGACTGGTGTCATCTTAAATGAAGCTTTATTAGCTTTGTAAACAGATGGTTTTTCCTTGACGAGGCGAGAAGTCTTTGAAAAAGTACTGTTAGCTTTTTACATCATCTTTATTTCAAATGAGTTATATATTTGTACTGAAACAGCTGGTGGATTCAGATCTATTCGTCAGTGTAGCATTAATACAATCTTCAACATATAAGGGTTTATTTTCAATGTTTTATGCGTCACTATATGTAATTTGATGGTATAGAAAAACTAAAAAACCACTTTTAATCTCTTAATTTTACATTGTTTTTAAATTTTGTGGGCAAAACATAAATTCTCGGGATATACAATGGGAACATCCATTTCATTGGATGATCCTTAATCGATGAACATACATAAAACACAAAGCTTTAACTTTTCTTGTTGTAAATTAGATTCTCTTTCCTTTTAGACATAAGTGTGCACTAAATGGGCGTTTTTCCATTACCCGGCCCGGCACCGGCACGGCACCGGTATGGCCGTGCACCGGCACCGGCGCCGGGGTTTCGTTTTTCCACTGCGCCGGTGTCGATGCTGGTTTACGCCCGGTGCGCTCTCCTACCCGCCCTGCGCAGTTACACACTCACACGGCTACAATTCATAATAAATATGCAATACACATGCAATTTTGCCGGGCCGGCACCGGTGGGAAGCTTGCTACCCCGGCGACGGCGACGGCGCCGGCAGGACTCAATGCCGGGCCGGCGCCGGCGCCGGTAAGTATAAAAGCGAGCCATACATTTTCATACATTTTTGCTTCCCCGGCAACGGCACGGCGCCGGCGCAGGCGCCGGTGCCGGTGCCGGGCCGGGTAATGGAAAAACGCCCAATGATTATCTATATATTTATCTATCTTAATATATATTATATCTTCTGCTTTTTTGCAATCGCTTCAAAATGATGACTTATACAGTCACAAATACACCTGAGGTGGTCAGCAAATACTGATATGCCACCCTTTATATACTATTTTAGCATATTCACATCTTGTAGGTACCTACTTTAACCTGCAATCGTCATACAAATAATCTTACAACTAAACTCAATTTAACTATACAGCCAGTAGGTAATTAATTACTCAGATTGGTAATTAATTTCATCTGATACGCGTCAATGAAGGGCGCTAATTATAAATTAATGTTGTTTCTAAAGACTGTTTACATTTCGCCAATTATTCTGCTATTGATCCTTAGAGAGGAGGTTTAGAATCTGTGCTTTTGATTCGAAGATCACAGATTCAAATTTAAAAATAAGTAAGGTCCCTAAGAAATTAAATAAAATCAGGAGAGAAAAGGAGTCACAGCCAACATAAGACAGAAGCTCTTTATGTGTTGGTGGTAGATGTAATCCTTCCCGATAACAACACTACTACTTCCTCTCAACCTCAACAGCCTGTATTGGTCTACTGCTAGATGCAAGCCTCCCCCTGATAGGCGCCTTGTTATGAATTTTATGTAATGGGGGGTAATGGCCATAATCCCCACGCTGGGCATGCGGGTTGGGGATCGCAGTTCGGTGGTACAATTGTTCTGCAGGGGGCGCTGCTGCCTGCCCCCAGTGGATATCGCTTAGTCGCCTCCTACGACAACCACGGGAAGAGATGGGGTGGTGAAACTTCTAAGCCAGCACCACACAGTATATAATCGATATCTATCTTAAGGGGAAGGACCTTACTTAAGGTTTTGTTATTATAGTGCGTAAGCCAGCGTCTAGCGGTTATACATCCCCGTACTGAGTCCCCTCAGTACGGGGATGTCTAACAGCTTCACCACACGTTCTTAAAATTACCCGGAATGTGGGGGCTTAAGTACTATAATTACAAAACTTAAGTAAGGTTCCTGTTGGCATTGGAATGGATATTTTCATCTTCTACCAACACAGTAAGAGTTTCTGTCTTAAATTGCTTTAAGGCTGTGATTCCTCTAATGAACTGAATGATAAACTGGCTGAAAGTTATCTGAAAATCCAACTTTTATTTTAACCTGCTTAGAATACCTGTCAATGCAAAAATAATATAATATAGTAAAAACAATTCTGTAAAATTTTAAAGTGCAATCTTGGAGTCATTAAATCCAGAGTGAATAAGTACGTTTATTAATTATTTCTCACGTAATCTACGTCAACTGGTTCCTTACTCCTATTTTTACTTTGTTTTTCTTTCTTTTACTTAACTTTTACTAAATGTGTATACCTACTTAATTTATTTATGTTGTGTCAAGGAGGTGGGCGATGCGGCAGTTTCATAGTTTTAAACTTTTGCTGTCTCATCGTTCATTTGTAACTAATGTAGGTATCATGTACATATGTACATTGTTCTAAATAAATTATTTTGTATTTTGTAGTACCTTTTGGGAAGGCGTACAATATCTTCTTTAACTTTAGTGGGATGGTGGCAAACCGCTCGACCAATATCAATAAAGAAATATTTTTTACGGTGACGAAAAATAATCTCTGCCGCCAAAATATTAGATGTAGCTGTGTGGTTCTGGCTTAGAATTTGCACCACCCCAACTTTTTCTGTGGGTGTCGTAAGAGGCGACTAAGGGATATCTACTGGGGGGGCGGGCAGCAGCATCCTCTGCAAAATAAATATACCACCAGACTGCAATCCTCAACCCACATGCCCAGCATTGGGATTATGGACATTACCCTCCATGAGATAAACGCGAATAAGGCACATATCAGCGGAAGATGAGTTTGCGGGATACTTGTAAAATATACTTTGACATAATTATATTTTTAATAAAATTTGACATAATAACATATTCAAACCGCTTCGCTATAGGTACAAAAGTTTCAAAACAGAAGCGACTTGCCTGTAAGTCAGTAACAGATCGTTTTACCAAAATACACTAAACGGCATAGAGACTGTCTCTAACTGCCCGAGGCACGCGGAATTTTATTAAAACTTCTCCCTTTGAGATAACTTGTGTTTGATGGGAGACAGACAGTAGGGACAAGACCCCAACTTCGGCATTTCAAATTCAGTTGCCGAATGCAGTTCTTATGTTTGTTTCCGTACTAAATTTATGGTTTAAACGACCATAGGTAAGTAAAGCATAGTCAGTTCAGTACTGTCGATCTATATAAATAAAAAGTGGGAATTTCGATGATAGGTAGGTAGGTAGATACCTACTCATGTCATTATAATTTTGCTTTTACACTAGCTTTTAGAACTTGGCTGGGGCTTCCGAGTGTCTATTAGATAGATATCGAATATTGTCACTTCAGATTAAATTAAATAAAATAGAAAAAAAATAATAATCGGAAAATCTAACTTAGGATTTAAGACCTAGTGCCTTAAATCCTAGGTTTTCCGAGACATATTCTAATTTGTCTCCCTAGAGGGACAGAGCAGGGTGACAAATGGGAACAATTCTTATAAATATAGCTATAATATGCTAATTATTCTATAATTTATAATTTTGTATAATTTTTTCGGGGAAGGTTTTCGCGGCATTGTTGTTAAGTATTTTCATCCTTATATTTACAATGGATTTCCGCAAAGTCACGCCTGAATCTATTATGTACCTTGTCTGGTCTAACTTACCAAAATAGAAAAGACTAGCAGTACCTCGCGGTTTTTCCTGCGTAGTTTCCGTCCCTGTTTGAATTCCGAGATATATTACTCACTCCCTGAAAAGTAAGGTTTTTAATGATGAAAGATTTTTTTAATACAAACAAACAAATAACAACATCTTTCCTCTTCATAATATTAGTTATGATTAACAGCTCTGATTCAGTCTCTGACACCACTAAAATATTAAAAGCGAATAATTTGTTGCATTTCAGAGAAAAATAAGAAACCGAAGCTCGGCAAACTTCGCAGTCCAACAATTAATGCTATTTACGAAATTCCATTTCATCTGCAAAAGCTATTTGATTATTAATAAAGTGAGTTTTATTTTGTTGGGCATTTGCATAATTGTTTCATTTTCACTTTTCCCCGTCTGAATTCGATAATGTCCAAGACTGGGGATCTCTTAAAAAGAAATTAAACTCAAATTTGCCGGTGGCGGAGATTTTTTGTGTTTTCAGGAGGGATTTCATTTGTGCGGGGAATTGTGTTGTCACGCATAACAATTGGGAAAGAAGATTAAATTTTTTGTCTTTTTGTTGATAAAAATCATAATCCACTAGATCAATTTCAAAGGTTATAGGGTGGTGAACTCTTAACCTTTCAATCTCTTGTCTAGTAAAATTACAAAAATCTATTCCTATTTTTAGTAATTCAAACATTGTACAACTAGGGTTTTTGTTAGTATGGTGCGTGCGCGAAGCTAAACATTTCTGGGATATTATTTGATTGTACAACTAAGCATCATTACGTAACAATAATAATACAGATGCAACTAGTTGCAACACTAGTTTATTACAAGTCATGATAAATTAATATTGACAAAACAGAAACAGCTTCTGAAACAAGCTTTAAAACTCCCACCCAACAATCTAAACAAAGATAAAACAAAATGTCATAACGCAGCGGGAAACAATATAGAAAGTGGACAGAGTAGAATAGAAATGTTAACCCTAGTTTACAACTACGAGATAGTTGATTGGAGCAATATCTGTGTGGACAGAATGTACACTCATTTACTTTATCCTAATTAAAATGTTTTTTAACCCTTTTTACTAATTCATATGATTCTGATACTTTATTTTTGGCACACCGTTTATAATGCAAATCAACACTTTTATTAAAATTTAAAATGTATTTAATAACAGGTTTAAGATTAAAAATCCTTTACTACCGAACTTGACAACAACAAACGATGTACCTAGTCTTCTTGTCGTTTGTAATTATTTTTTTTGTATTTGAACACTTTTTACTTTGTACCCAATTTGAGCTACATTCTTGTACTTTGGGGCGAACGCGGGTTCAAGTTCCATCAAGGTAATTTTTTTGGGAAATTGTTTGATTTCTAATCAAGAAATGATCCCCAGATTCAGTGTGACAGAAAATATTATTAAATAAAATTCCAACAATATCAAATAGCCGGTAATTACCCCTTTTCAACTGTTCACATTATTTTTGTTGGTACAATCACGTGTTATTTTCTTATCGTCTATGCAAATAAATCTTGAGACAGCTCTCAATAAAGAACCTTGGCATCTGTTGACCACTACAACAATTTCATAAGACCGGTTCCTAGGGTACCTAAAACAGCTGCACTCTCTTGAGAATTAAAAGGGACAGAACATTCTGCTGCAAGACCACCTGAGTACATTGAATAATGCAAGATTATGAAAGTTAAAATAACTGCGAGGTTTCTGGAAAGTGGACCATAAACACTCAAGATACTTGGTACTTTACACTGAGTGCCAATTTCTTCGCTGAGTAGCGATATGAATGAAACTAGCGGGTAACTTGTATGTTTCTTTTGAACTTGTAGTACTTACTGCCTGTCTTGAGATGGACTGTGTCATCTTCACACTCCATGTGTCAGTGTAAGATACTATTGAGATTTTAAAGCATTGGGTATATTTACTCAATATTCAAAGATTATAGAGAAATTTGCACGTAGACCGTGATGGAGATATCCCCAAGTGACCACAAAATATGACACATTGTTCTTTTGAAATTGTAAACATATCTTCATTACAAAATTGTAAACAGTTAAGGCCTAAGTAATGTTACTGAAAATCTAATGCCGTATGACACAACTAGTTTATTTATTGGTAGGGTAAGTGAATTTTTTCAAGGCTTTTATTAATTGCTTTATATTTTTCGTTTTGTCAAGCGGTTGTATCATGGAGATACAAGAAAAAATTGCTGATCATAAGATTAGCCTTACGAAATCTAGGAATTGGGCGTTGACACTACCCACAAAGTTTGTAAAGCTTGGCGTCTCAATAGGTTTATTTAGGATCCATAAGTAAAAAAATTCTAAGAAAAAGATTTTTTATTATATAATTATTATAGTCGCCAACTTTTTTTTCGTTATTTTATGTCATAACTAGCTGCGCCCCGCGGTTTCGCACGCGTTGTTTCTATGGATACGTTTAAAGGTGATTTTTATCCCACGGGAACTGAATTATGGGATAAAAAGTATGTTTGATTCCGGGATTAGAATTACCCGTGTGAAAAATTTCTGCCAGATCCGTTCAGTAGTTTTGTCGTGAAGAGGTAACAAACATTCATCCATCCGTCCATACATCCATACAAACTAATGTGATGTAACTTATAACAGAAAACAATATAGGTATACTTAAATATGTATGAATTTTTCAGATTTGGTTTAGTGTAATTTTCTCACTCTTATTAACCTATAAATGAGCTTAGAGCATTCCTACATAAGGCAAGTCACCCACTTCATTACGAGCGGACAGGAGTGTGGAATCGAATCGCGTTCACATCTAATAGCCAGCAAACACCGCTCCAATTCTCTATTATCTATGGAACTTAGATATTATTATTTTTCGTAGAGCTGCTGTAACCACCATCGCTTACCAATTTATTTGGCTTTAATTTTCAGTTATTCACTAGCTCTGTACTTTTACTATGGTCACTTTCATAATGGTCTGCAAACATAAAACAGCTGCTAAGTAGTGTTATTTCTCAGTCTAACATATGTCAATAGAAGGCCTATGTCCAGCTGTGAACTAATATAGGCTGATGATGATGATGATGACGAAAAGAAAAAATATGTTTCCAATATCTTCCGGACTAATTTGGATTTTTGAGTCGTCAGGTCTATTATTGGTTATGAAAGAATAATGATTTGTACCTGTTATTATTAGTATGATAAATTACCGATACAAGTCTGATTTCATATTATGTTGGGGGACAATATAGCTCACGTCCGTAGGTGTTGACCCTCTGATACCCTACACGTGTCCTTTGGGTGGTACTAAGAGCGGTACCCACTGGTGGTAGGCTTCGGCCGTGGCTTGTCACCACCCTCCGGACTGGGCCAGTCCGTTAAGCAACTCTGTTGTGTTTCGGAATGTGCTCCGGAGTTGCCATCTTCTAGACCTTCGTGATACATCGTCAGCCGCATCTTCGCTTTCCATCAGGTGAGATTGCGGTCAAACGAAGGTCTATTTCTGATAAAAAATAAATAAAACATAAAAATATTTTGTGTGAAATTACCACATAAACCATTTTGGTTAATTGTGGTTATTTGAGTTAGAACAATTTATTTTTATAGTATTTTTTTCGAAATGATTAAAATTATATTGAGAGCCATGAGAGCGATGATTGATGATTTTTTGATGATGAATTTGTCTCTAGATAAGAGTAGAGTTCTATTAAAAAGAAAGAGAAAGAAATACATTTATTTATAACAACAGAAGAAACTAAGTATACGAATATTGTATTCTACAATTATGAGTGAGTAGAAACAAAATACAATCTTATAGGATGTAGTTATATAAAAGTTGTTATAAAAAAGGCCCTAACTCGGCATAAATGCTTGCTAGGCTCCCGCAAGAGTTCAAGCCAGCGCTGGTCTTCTGTTAGTTTAACTAGTAGAGTTGAATTATCACGATCCAAAATAATGATCATCTCTTAAGAAATCTCTATCATTAGACTAGGAAGAAGGAATGTCGTGGGCTGTTCACCCGCTCAAGTTTACATCTGATACCTGATACTCATAGCTATGCCTATTTATTATACTAGCTACTGCGTTTGCTTTCTTATGTAAAAAAATGGTGTCTCCTAAAGTCGGTTTCGGAACGATAAGTTTACGCGATAACGCCATTTACTTGATCTTTTAAAAATCTTAGAAGTTTATATACCGTTTTTGCCAATTCTGGTGTTAGCTAGCTATCAACGCTATCTTTTAGACGAAGTTAAAACTTCAATCTACAGTGCTTCAGTGACGTTGTTGATGATGTTTTTTGAACATGCTACCCATGTTTATTGATATAATAGACGTTATCATGTCAAAAAGTGAAATAAGAACTACGTATAAACTTTAATGCTTATCTTACTTACATTAATCTTTATTGACAAAAATAATAACAATCAAGTATTAAAAATAAAGTAGAACTAGTATTTACAATTGAGCTAACTGCACACTATTTCAAATAATCTACAGGTAGCTTAACTGTTTTAAGATCCAGAAGGAACCCCAAGACAAGCAAAATATTGTTAAAACAATGTTATGTTAAGTTTCCAATGATGACTTCGACAAAGCAAATTTAAAGAGATTAAAAAAGTTGAATCGCCATTTCAATAATACTAATATTAAATAATGTTAGACACTTCATACAATTCACATCTAGCCCCAAACTAAGCAGCTCTTGTGTTATGGGTACTAGATATCTGATATACTTAACACAATACGAGTATACAATCAGCCATAAGAGTTGTGATGGTAAAGACAGCGACAGACAATCAAGGACAAACAGCGTAGGCGTACGACTAAAAGTATTTAACAAATTGTCTTCGAAATCGAATCCAGTCAAATATTGTAATGAGATCTTTCACAATCGACGAATTAAATGTTACGAGAAACGCCCACTGAACCAGTTAAGTGACTAATTGGTATTTCTGACGAATATTTTGTGCCAAAATTAAAATGAAATCAGAATGATTAAAAATATTCCAAGAATTGTTTTGGCAAACGTTGATTTGAAAGCTCATGATTCACTAATCCGCATTTAATGAAATCTTCGATTGACTCAGTGGAGTGGACACTTTTGCAATTTTTTAACCGACTTCAAAAAAAGGATCTGCAAAAGGAAGTTCTCAATTAGACTTTTTTTTATGTTTTATCCCCAGAACTTTTGACTTGGTTGTCCGATTGTCATGTTTTATTTTTTATATGAAAGCTGATGCTTCTCGTTTCGTCCAATTTTAATTTGGTTTAGTTCTGATAATGGGATCCATGAAAATCCATGAATAAACCATAAAAAATTAGGTCGGTTTATAGTTTTTTGAAACAAAATTCATTTCTGCTTCTTAGCCGTTATCCTCCTCACCTCAACAGCCTGCAATGGTCCACTGCTGAACCAGTCCACTAGACCAGTGCTAACTGGTAATGGGTGTAGGTCTCCCTCAAATGCTTTTTTTGTCTTACTCAGGACAACGTAGTCCTTTTTAACCGACTTCAAAAACGAAGGAGGTTCTCGATTTGACTGTATTATTGTTTTTTATGTTTGTTACCTAACTTTTGACTGGGTGATCCGATTTTAATAATTATTTTTTTATTTGAAAGCTGGTGCTAGCCGTGTGGTTTCATTTAAATTAAGTCCAGTTCTGACAGTGGTATCCATGAGAAAACCATAAAATTGATGTTTGTTTATAGATTTAAAAAAAAATCTTCAATTTTTATCTCAGCCTTTCATTTGTTTTCGCGGTGTAACACAGATAAACACAGTTGTCACAGCAGAGGGATAGTGGTGTCTATTCAGATGTTGCCAAAACTAGACTTAGCTAATCTGACAGGAGGAAAAATTATGCCATCCTTATTGTTTGGATCGTTATTACAGGGACATCGACAGCTTTAGCACTGTCAAATTAGTTTAGTTTAGTTTTGGCGACTTCTGAATAGACACCATTGTTACTCAACAATTCGCTTGATTTTGAAGTAAAAATAAATCTCTAAGAGTTGGCATGTACAACTTCAGTGTCAATAGGGTATATGCATGTGATTTCAAAATGGCTAAAAAAATATAAACGTATTCTCTATTGATATAGAAACATATCTACATATCTATTTTTGCATTTTGAGATGTTTTTATTGTAGAATTTAACCATTGAAAAATTTATATTTTAAATCTCAATCGCAAAATTTCAAAACGCTACGCCATTGACTAGAGCGGACGTGACATCACTGTACACATTTCTTCTTTTTTTATTCTGCTTGCTGCACCATGATTTGACACTATTCTGCCCACTTGACATTTCGTATTGTCGATTACTTTCAGTTTTTTCGGAAAACCTCTTTCTTGAGATGATCACTACCGAGGTCGTCACAAAAGGTTTTAATCAAGTGTGAACGTCGACGTCAAATAAACATGGCGCCAATATGGCAGCGTTTTTATCACCCGAAAATGATTGTAGTTTTGATTTGATTTTTTTACCTTGTTAATGCTAAATTCAGTGAACGTCTTATCATTTCTCGGTTAAATAATGACCTAAAGAACCGATTAAAACAATAAAAAAATCGATGCATATTGTGCCGCTACGTGATGGATTTCGGGCGGGATGACAAGATATGGTTTTTTTGTTAGTGAGAAGTATAGAGCAGAGACGTATTTGTTGCATTTTTTTTTGCTACTCCTAGTTTGTGTCTACTCTCATACTAAGTTCTTCTTTTAAGTACGATAAGTAACCTGCCTATCAGCTTTCACAATTTTTTCTCTCAGAAACTTGAAGTTTGTGAATTATCAAGTACCTACATTCTAAAGCACCGAGATAAAATTAACTTATAGACCTTTACATTGCACGTTGTAATTATTCTAACCTACAAAGGCTATCTAGAGCAACAATTGACGTATCCAACGCGATGATTACAAGAGATGTAATTGCGTAAATAGAGCCTGTTGAGCACGTGGCACTGTAATACATTGACGATAGGGTGAGCGTGTTCTAGAACTTTCAAAGACCTATTAATTCACCAGGTGTTCGCTTTCTAGTTCAGAATAGGCATTCACAACATGTAATCTACTTGAAGAATTAATTTAAACTTCTTATTACATTTGCTGGCATTGACACAGAGATAATATCAATGTTATTTTACTATACGACTTACGTAGCTTGACGACACCCTGATGAACTTATTTGTAAATTGTTTTAATTGAACAAATAGACATGCAACAGAAGCTAGGTGCGTAGCCATATAACCCGCTTTGGTAGTGAATATCATTGTTTATAAAAAAACAGTAGAATTGAGAACTCCTGTTTTGAAGTCGGTTAAAATGAATTTCAACCCTTTATACCCCCCCTTTAGCTATATGTGTATCATACATACACAATCATTATGAGGTAAGCTAATAGATTTAAAATGTTTTAGTCTTTGTTAAAGAGTGAATATGTGGTGGTTTGCCATCACACATTGCCTCTCTACACTTTGTGCAAGTTAGAGCAGGAAAATAATAGGTTAAGATATCCGAAATTCCAAAAAACTACGCCAGCAAAATTACACAGCCGAAACGGGCTGGAAAAGTCCGCTCAACATATTGCTGATTTTTGACATCGGACTTTTAACCCTACATAGCTAACGTTCCTAAACTTCCTTGATAAGCTAACCATTCGTAATTTTTACGATCATTATAAAATGGAGATTAAATTAATAGGTAATGTTTTTCTTATGGGTTTATTGTATTTTCAGAAAATATAGAATACAAATGAATGATATGTTTCATAAAAATATTTATATTATAGCATTAAAGTACTAGTATCGTAATTAAGAAATAGCACTTGTTTTTCGAAATCAAAATCACACTCTGTCATCTTTATCATAAATTACGAAAAATGTTCCAAAAATAATATATTTTTTTTAAATTTTATGGTAAAAAAAACATTAAATGTTTTATATTTAAGATTAAATTATTTACATTTTTTGGGTGCAAATCGGGCAAAAAATAGTCAAAAGTTCACCACAAATGGGAATTTCGCAACTGTAGCAGTTGTTCGTTGTCATTTGCTTTTTCTTGTAGAAACAGACACCGCAGCTCTTTCTTTTCTTTGTCAAGGCATTTTCAGGCATGGGACGATCTCCAGAATCTGATGGATCAGGAATTTGACCTTGACCTTCGGTTCTTTCTTGCGGTGTCAAGACCAATACTTCACTTATTTTCTTTTTTACTCTTCGAGGCATTGTTAGTGTTTGAAGTAGATGTTTTAGCCAGGGTTCCATAAGTTGTTCGTGCAATTTACATATAATGATCACAGAAGTCTTTTGGGAAGTATTCCCTTTATAAGTGACCCAGACGTGACGATTTTTGCCTCGAATATTCGCCTGAGGCAAGTTGATTGAAGTGGGAAGCTGACGATGAATTTATTGGTGACTCACCTAGCCGAGGATTTTCTGGTGATGAAATATCTCTCTCCTCTTCAACGTTATCAGGTAAAATAAGCTGTTCTTCTTCACCATTCGAAGGTTTGTCGTGAAAATCACTTTCAACCTCTTCAAGGAGCAATCCATCTTCGTTCTCACCGTCAGAATATAATATCGTCATAAGAGTTACCAGCATGCTCTTCATGTAGTGCAAAAAGAATGTCGTCATTAGTGATGTTCGACTACCCAGCCAAAAACGGAGAAACCAAAAAAAAGCAAACCTAAACTGTTTACAACGTATAACATAAAAGTTACACATAAGCTAACCATTCGTAAAAATTACGAACACACGGTAGGTATCTCCAAAACTAAGCAATTTACCTGCTAAAAGCGACCACCACCAAACGCAGTCTAACGGTGACTTAGTTGGCGCGAAGCCGCAAGTCCGTAGTTGTAACTATTAGAAAAGGGTGACACGATATTCATTTCGTGTGTGCAAATTTGACGAACGTTAGCTTTATAGGGTTAAAGTGTAAGAGGTTAAGAGACGAAGGGTTATGTCCGCAGTAGCGTCTCTTAGTGCCGGATGCAGTTAAATATTTAATTTTAGATGTAATACTTCATACTTAAAGAATATAATCCACACTTATACATAATATACATCCCAGATATTCAAATAAAATGTCAGGATTCTTCGAACTTTGTTGTTGTAGATACTGCCAAGAATCTGTTCATCGAACTTACGGCGAAGTAATATGGGTAACAATTCAAATATGCCTTAGCCAAAGTCATTAACCAATCAATACGTCAACATACCTACATCACATAAGTATATATAGCTTTGCTAGTTAATTAAACCTCATTTCAGTCGATAACGTCAACAATCGCTCCTACTACATAATCGCAGTTTTCCATTGTGCCTACATCTACGTCTGACTCCAAAGTTAATGAATCGTTAACAAACTCTCCTAACTAATATTTCGCGAGAACCTTAAAATAACAAACAATGGGCTGAAATTCAATAACTGAGCCTCTCGACCGTGGCTTGTAAGGTCTTGCACTTTACGAGTTCAGATGCAGGTTGGGTTAGTATGGACATTACCTCAACATCAACAGCCTGTATTGGTCCACTGCTGGACGCATGCCTCCCCCTGATAAGCGCTTTATTGGCGTTTTTCTCATGGAAGGTAATACCCGTAATACCCACGCTGGGCATGCGGCTTGGGGATCACAGTTCGGTGGTATAATTGTTCTGTTCTGCAGGGGGCGCTGCTACCTGCCCTCCGTGGATATCCCTTAGTAGTAGAAGAGTTTGGGTGGCGCAAATTCTAAGCCAGCACCACACAGCTGACAAATTGACATGAAATGATGACTCTAGGCTTCTTTTCAAGATGGAACTAAATACTAATAATCTAGAATATAATGCGACTTGAATAATAATAAAACCTTGATGATGTATATGAATGACGAAATAATAAATATGAAACTGATATTTTTACTTACATTTTGTTAGCCCAAGACGCATGTCTATGTACGGCTTACGCACGCGGGCTAGCAGTGAATGTGTTAATTCCTGTAATGTAATGCCTTTTCAGGAAAAGTATCAGATTGATAGAGATAGCTATTTTATTTAAAAACGTTACCTTTCGCGAAATAGTGTGTTGAATTTGAATGGATAGGTAAATGGACATATCCATACATTTCGAACGCGCAAAAAAATCTTCAAATGTGCATTTTTATGATGTTGAACAATGGCGCTTTTGACGAATTACCCCATGGATTAATTAACATACTCAGTGAGCGTTTCTAATTACCCCCTTTTTAATTAAAACTTGAACCTTACGCTTTATTTGGTTTTACGAGTACAGCTGAAGCTGAGGTTTGCTCATTAGGAATAGTTTTTTTATACATACGTATGAATGAAATTTAGTAGAGCCGATCGAATGTTGTTTACCGAGAATGTTAATGGTAAATTAAAAGCTATTTTGATTTAAAAATCTTCTTGTAATTTTTTGTATTTCTGAGTTGAAAATCCGGGAAAATTCGTAAAGTTTTGGTACCTATACCAATAATAAGACAGCATAATCTCTTGGTTGATATGTTTTTACGACCAACAGAATACCTAATATTTTTAAAATTTAAGTTAAGTAAAGTCTACAAACGCAATTTGAACTCAAACTAAAATTTAGTAAATATTACTCTGAAAATATTACTAGGCACTCCAAACTTAGCGCTCTTCAAGTGGAACTTGAATTAATCAAGTACCTAACTTTATAAGCACTACAGAATTTAGATAATTCAAAGGTTAACTCCGCAAAGGCTTATAAACTTTTACGTTTAATAAAATTGAAATGATGACAAATGATAAAGGGTTCTCAATAGAAGTTTAATCAGTTTATCAAAATTTTAATCGCGATAAATTAAATCTGTAAAATAAGACCATCATAATTTTTGAGAGTAATTAAGTTACTATAGTTCTTGATTGATAGCAAGTTAGAATAATTGTTTAGTAGTCTGCTAAATAATAGATTCAGGCGTTACTTTGCGGAAATCCATTGTAAATATAAGAATGAAAAATATTTAGTAACAATTCCGCGAAAAAACCTTCTGCGATAAAATCTAAAAAATTATATAAAATTATACATTTATACAAAATGAAAGAACATTTATCAAAGCAAGTCGTCAACTAGTTTCGTCTCTCCACGAGACATCATCAGAACACCACACCACTCGATCTTGACACTGAGAGCGCCAAACAACAACGGCAGAGTCCCACCAGAGATGTTGCCACTTCGAGCTCCTCGCGCCACTTGGCGCGTGGAGCTCGAAGTGGCAATATCTCTGGTGTCCTGATGTAGTCTGTTTATATTTGAAGTATTAATTGAGTAATAAATTTATTTTCAAGTCTCGATTACAGCATTTGTTCACTATTTTAGACGGATTATAATTATTTTCTACTAATTCTTTAATAGACTTCTCCGCGTAGTTCCCGTTCCAGTCACCCTCTAAAAAGTACACTTTCTAATGATGAAAGATTTTTTTCAATACTAACAAGCAATCAAATTTTTCCTCTGTATAATATCAGTAAAAAAATATGTTGTAACTATTACAATTATTTTTTTTTTTTTATGTTTCTGAAGGCCAAATCTGATTCGACGTATCTATTAGATTAAGTTATTTATTGATACCTCTGTAATAGTTTAATATTGTAAAGCTTAAGCAGAAATACGAAGTTGCGCTCTTTGGCCACCAAACTCTATTTTCGCATCTCTTCCTGAACTATATAAGATAAAGCTATTACAGTTGCATTAAAAATAGCTTATTTATAATAGATACCAAAAACTGTACGAAGGATTTAATAACTTCCTGTGTTTAACGTAATAATATGATAAAATAGGTGACGCTGTCATATTGGATCGTTTAAGTGTCTTAAAGCTGCAAGTTCCCATGACGATCATTCATGATTCCTTACTTTAGCATGACAGTGTACCTTACTCGACCTCAACAGCCTGCATTGGCCAATGCCCCCTGATAAGAACTTAATTGGCGTTTATCTCATGGAGGGGCATGACCATAATCCCCACGCTGGGTACGCGGTTCGGGGACTGCATTTCGGTGGTCTATTGGTGCAGGGGGCGCTGCTGCCCGCCTGGGTGAATATCCTCTTATGACACCCACAAAGTGTGTGATGTGAAGTGTGATGTGATGTGATGTGATTTATATACTTTGTGTGGTGCCAACTTAGAATTAAGGCAGTACCGCCTCTGCAGAAAAATTCTACCACCAAACTGCGGTCTCCAACCCACATGCCCAGCGTAGGATTTATAGGCTTATGCCTACAGTCCCAATTAGTTAATTATAAAAGCCATTAAGGCCAGGCCGTCCAGTTGTGGCCCAATATTAAGATGAGGTGAGGTGAGGCGTTTTTGAAATAGCCAACAGTGCAAAAGTAATAATTCCTTGGCCCCTCAAATATCTACTTCTGCTTCTACACAGACAAATAATGTTAAAATCAATACCGTTTCTCAATACCAACTTATCTATATTCCGTCCAATTAACTTGTAAAGTTAGATCTTAAATACTGTTTGTTTGATTTTACCAAGCGTGGGCTGAACCATAAACTGCAGTAGTTATTGGACCAGATTACTTGGCACTAAATTTATGGAATAGTAATGGAACAGCTAGTTCATGTGCCAAACGCAATTTAACACTCCGTCTGAAATTATTCGCGTTTTATGTTTATGGTGTAACAACATGATTCTCGTCGTGTTGGTGCCTATTTTATTGAGCAAGGATGCCATTCGGGGTCTTTGAATCAATTAAAGTCATGCAAAACTATAGGTGGAGGAGTCAGAGTCAGAGTCAAATCGTTTATTTCTTTAGACTTACAAAATAAGCACTTAGACAAGTCAAATTTTTACTATACATACAAGTTTAAATAGCTTGATAAATAGTAATTACTATCAAACAAGAAATAAGGTGCAATTGACTCTCTTTGAGGCTGAATTCAAGCTGAAGAAGCCGCTCTGGTGCTTATTAAGGAGGCCTATGTCCAGTAGATGATGATGAATGTTAATGCACGTTTTGTTGATTTCATTGTCAAATAACACAAACCCTGCTTGGCTTGGTGTTAGATGATGCAGTGAGCATAGATTTAAATTGTTAGATATGCCCTTACCGCAGTGAGACCGAGCCGTGTTGTGTCCAAGTCGAACCTTACGCATGCATAAACTTGGACTCAGTATATATCTAAGCACAGTGTTAGCCGGACGTGTTGTGAAGGACGTTTGCGAGCAGTTTATAGCGTCACAAAATGACGTGTGCCTTTCGAAAGCGCAACAACAATTCTAGAAATACAAACAAAGCCAGAGGTGTAACATTTCACTCTTAGGTATTGCGAATTAATAAAATAACTTTTATTTTATCGTCCGCATTTTCAAAAATGACTATAATAACAAATTTATATAGCGAGTGCACGAAAGAGAAAGTAGTGTTTGCAACTAATGTGTGAGAAAAAGAGATGACACTTTTTTCTCAGAACGCTTGTTTTGTTTGTGTAGATTGCACAGGTTTTGGACATGATGCGACACATTCAAAACATTGCTACAGTTTTTGGTGGTCAGGGCGTGTCTAACGATTTAAATCTATGGCAGTGAGGATTATCTAGCATTATTTTTAGTATTGTTTGTGATTTAATTGCTGGTTTTGAATTTTCTAACGAGTCCGATACTTCTGTAGAGTGTATAGAAAATAAGGAACTTTTAATTTTAAAGTTCTTTTGAGTAGTTTCCTTAGTAACTACGACTGAAGATTAAAGTCGTCGTTCTATTATAGAACATAGAACAGCGCCCACCGCGCTTCAGAGATCATTACTATAATAGTAATGATCTCTGAAGCGCGGTGGGCGCTTGCGATAAAGGAGGTTGCGGGCTCGATTCCCGCCTCGGAACAAATGTTTGAACGATCTTCAGATATTTCTTAAAAAAATATTCTGAATATTTTCTGGCTAATGACAAATATCTGTATTTGTAGTGTATTGAATAAATTGTATCAGTTATCTTGTAGGTATCCATAAAACAAGCTCTCATTTGCTCGGGGCTAGATAATGCTGAGTGATTTTTCCAGCAATATTTATTTATTAAAGTCGTTCAAATCACTACCAAAATAATTATAAACCCAGCATGTAGCCCAGCATCAATAAGTGATCTAGCTGCCCACTCTAAACGCTATTTGTAAATGACAGTAAATAGTAAGGGACACTTATTGCGTTTACTAAAACACTATGGTAATTAAACGATTCTGTTTCACAATCAAATGAGGCCTAATGGAATTGATGAAGAAATTGGAATAAAAAGATAAAAGTTAAAGGCAATGGAGAACTTAGTGGACTTTTGCTTTCAATTTATGTCCATTTTGGCTTTTTGGGTGTCATCACAGGTATAAGGTACCTTACACCCGGGCCTTGTTGTGCGGAGGCCGATGGTAAATCGTAATTATCCCTACTCGGAAAATGTAAATTGCAGTTTCGTTGTCGTTGTCGTTGTCGTTAACTGACTTAAATTTTCCACCTTCTGTTTGAAATAATAAACAGATTAATACCTGCCTAGTAGAACCTTTAGACTAATCGTCATTACAGGGTACATGTTTACCTTTAAGCGAACTATCACCTAAGCTAAAACATTGTAGTTATGTTTATGTATGTAATAAGAAATTTGAAATCTGAAAGTATTATATCACTATTGTCACTTACATAACATTAGCACGAAATTGAATCAGAAACTTCGATTTCGTTTTTAAGAGTACGGACCCTGAATTCCTTATAAGTACATCAGTAAATTATACAGAAAACGAAATATACTGTAGCTTTGTCAGTAAATAAGGGCTTATTTGATTTTTGATTTTATATATCGTCCAAATCTACATCTCGTCCGCGGACGAGATATCCACTTCACTTTTGAGATTACTATTTACATTTTTTTAAGATTCTGCTGTTATCCGGTTGTTTTGAATGATAAAACTGTTCACTAATTTTTTAGCTATAAATAACGCAGAATTATTTGATCTTAACATCTCTCCGGCATCTATTAGGCTCTGACGAGTAATTAGTTAAGGCGACTCCAACATCCTCAACAGCCTGTATCGGTCCACTGCTGGACGCAGGCCTCCCCCTGATTAAAGCCGTATTGGCATTTATCTAATAGTGGGTAATGCCCATAATCCCCACGATGGGCATGCGGGTTGGTGATTGCAGTTCGGCGACTCCTAAACGTATCTAATAAAGGTCTTGTTACTAAATAACGGAAAGGCAACCGCCGCCCCGTGTGAAGAAAAACCATCTGCCAAACAGGCACGTTTCTCATAATTTCCGTAGCCCGTTAAAATTCAAATTCCTCAAGAAACAAAACAGAATCAGACGCCTCAAGCCCCGGCCCACTGTAATCAGCTCGCATTCTGAAGAAGGTAATTGGTGAACTAATGAGTTTGCCCAAGGCAGCTCCAGTTTGCCCGATGAAACCACTGGTGTCACTTGTAGTCGTGTTTCTGTATAATAAGCTGCTGTGTTCGATGTTACACCTGACGGAAGCTGCGATAAATGAGGGAGATTGTGTGTGGGTCGAATGTGTAGAGCGGGCATTGTAGTAGCTTATAATGCGTTTATGTGTAGGTAATGGCATATAAACACCTGTATCAATATTGTATTATCCCTTACACCATTAAAAGATGAATTGAAAGCGGCTCTCGAGCTTTCAAATAGAGCACGTACGTGGATTTGGATGAAACTCGCAAAATAGATTATACTCAGCAAAAAAACACAAGCCCTATCCGTCTAGTAAATATTCTATTGTAAGGCTATGTTCGATGTTAAAGTTTATCTTATCTATTTTTCAAATAATATTCAATAAGTGAAAACAGGAGGATAAAAGCAGAGCATGTATAAACGTTCCATCACAGTAATATTTAGCAACCAGAGCTCGGATATTGTACGGTAAATAAACCGCCTAAGGTGGTAAGCTGTGTACATGTCCTCAAAAGCCGAAAGCTAGCGTGCTCTCGATTTTCGTTCTGCAATATTTCATGTCAAATTATGACACCTATTACCACCACAGTACTTTCGTGGTTGAAAACCTGGAAAGATTTTTAAATTAAATTGTCCGAAAAATTAGAAATTTATCTCTTTTGGGGACGATGAGGAAAACCGCGGGTTTTAAGTGGCATAACCTGATATTAGACCAAGACGATCGGCAAACATGAAGCAGTGGTTACTAATCGATAAGGATGATGATGTACACATCATCATCCTTATGAATGATAATGTACACATTAAGAATGTAAGCGGGTTAACTATTAATAAAGCAATCGTTAACTACAAACCTAGTTTGTGTTGGAATAACACTAACGTTTCGTTCCGTTACGAGGAACTTGATCAGGGTGAGTGCGAAACGCGTCGCGCCTGTACTGCGTCTTTACGCGCACTCATAGCGGAAATATTTGATTGTTTTTAATTATTAAAAAGCTTACTTTTCAGCGAGTGACATAAGCTATATTTTATCCTGGAACTCCTACGGGAACGGGAACTACGCAGGTGAAACCACCAGGCACTGCTAGTTCATAATAAATTCGTCAAACTACGAAAGTTTTTGCTGATGATGATGTGGTTAAGCTTTTAAATGCTAATGACTTTTTCATAGCTCCAGGTAAAAATATTGTTCAAATCCCTCCAAACTTTATGGAACTAAATTTACATAAAAAATACCCTGCACTTGAAACTAAACAACAAATAACCCAGTTTTGAAAGCTTTAATCTCGTCGATACAACATACAATGTTTGCATACGATTATAGGTTTATCTAACATGCCCCCGTGTTTGTCCAATCAGCAGGTGTCTGGTGTCAATAGTATTTATAGTTTTCATATCTCGTGTGATTTTTGTGAAGTGGTCAGTGTTTGGATGATAAACGCTTTGGTTATTTGGGAAGTACGTAAATTGTTTGTTAACAAATATCCATACATTCAAACTATCGCACTTTGCATGGATGTAGCTCTAAGTTTGGAATCAAACATATCATTTTTATTCCATAAATAGTTCTTATGGAATAGAAAGACAAAGTAAATAATTTTCAAAACTTCTGTAAAAAGTTTTCTAAATAAAATAACGTTTGTATTATTCTATCTATAATGAAACCAGAAAAAAAATTGTCTTGGTATATTTCTATTATTGAAATATTTATATTACCTATTATTAAAAGAAGTGTAAAAAATATGAAAATTCTGTATATTCAAATTTCTCATAATTTAAGTTGTTATTCATGGGAATCTAAAGCTCTTGTGGATCCATTGGCTAACCAAAGTTTCATCAACATATCACGATTCTTATGAAACTCAAAAACAATACATCAAAATGTATCAAAAGAACAAACGTAGATAATTAAAATAACATCCAATTAATAAGACGAATTGACAGCAGCAAAAGAACAAATTAAGAAGCTAACAAAGTTTGTGAACATCATTGACCTAAATACATTGAATGTTGCTCAAATGATAATGATACTAGATAATTAATTTCCTTGAGATAAAATCGAATCTACTGGAAGTAAAAGGTGACCCAAACCAAAGAGAATAGTTTGTCGAAGTTGTAGAGTGGCTTTAGCAAATGCGTTCACGAAATTCATAATAAGCAAACAAACCTTTCGTATTTTCGTCGAACTTTTTCTTTTTTGAATTATATATGGAATTTTGAGTAACCTGGTATGACTATTTCAGTCCCATATGTTAACAATACAACTGCCTACTACTTAAATCTAAATGATATCTAAGTGGTGCCTGCTTAGAATTTGCATCATCCTAACTCTTTCCAGAAGTATCTAGAGAGGCGACTTATGAATATCTACCGGGGCGGTACAATGTCCAACATACATGCCGATGCTCTCTAAGGTCTCATATACATGGTATGTACTAATCGGTAATCACATATAATATAGTAGACAAGATTTACGCAATTGTACTGAAAGTCCCTCAAAGTGTCACCTGCCTATGAGAATAGGAAAACCATGCAGGTATAATCAACTGCACTACAGATATATCGGTATACAGAAAGTTCAGGTAAAGGCATAATGTAATACAGAAAGCACATCAGCCCGCAATAGTACACTAATTTAAACCAAACGCTCATGACCTCACGTTCATTCATTTTATACAATATATTTTGAGACATCCTATAGCCCAACGCAGCACTCCATTGAAAGTGAATTGGCTTTGTCTGGTGCAAAGTAACCGATAATTTTGTCTTCATCAAAATGCAATAAGTAGTCATCAACTGAATTATGGAGCCTTGTGATCTATTGCGTAAGAAAGTAAAAGTTTGATGTTCTATTGTTATCTGTAAGTACCTGTGAGCAACAGATGGACGGAAACGTTCATATGGCACAAGAAGTCAGTTGTGATTTGCATCAATGAAATGTATCACCGGTGTGCGAGTTTATTTATTTATATGGCAATGCCAACAATACAACATAGTAAAATATTGTAAAAAAAAGTTCTTAGTTGATACGGAGAACAACATCTTGTACAGCAAATTGAAAATGGTGGATTTCGAGAATAGCAATGCAAATGCAAATAAAAAATTCGAAAACGTAGGTAGTTTCTTACTGCATTCCATTTTTTCAATCAGAACGTTAACTAAGCGGTGAAATAGTAAAAAACATTCCATTCGTTTATTTTAATATATGTTCCGGGTGTTTTAGAATTTTTCTATGCGTAATAAAAATATTTATTGAAATGTATTGTTTTAAGTTGATTAGTTTAGTTATCTAGTACCCACAACACACACTCTGCTTAACATGGGGTTTGATGATGTCATATTAGTAACTATTTATCAAGCTGTTTGTATAGTAAAAAATACGACTTGTCGTATTGCGTGCTTATTGTAAGTCTAAAGTAATAAACGATTTCACTCTGACTCTGACTCTGTGTGAATTGTTCATCATTATTTATTTACATGTCACCGCTTAACTAAATGTGCTAGAGAGTTGTAAAAGCACTGAATCTTCAAGGATAGTTAAGCATTCTATGATTAGTAAACTATGTTCATCTCGTTGTTTCCCCATCAAATCGTGTCTTACTAGACCGTAATCTGTTTCTAGAGTTATTTTATGGTGCGAGGTTATTTGATGGTTTCCTGGTCGCCAACATGTACCGGAGTGGGTGTAGGCACGGTCTGTTCCTCTGGATATTCATTTTATTGAAGTCCCTGTAACCTTTATAGTTTTAGGTACTTGTGATTTGTAAAGTTGGACACCCATGATTCTTCACATTACACTTATTTTGTCTCCCAGAAGAACTGAGCTTGAATACGATCAAAAGTTCGAAAACAAGTTGTTATTTGGTAATTTATGTTAGGATTTGTTCAGAAATTCAAAACTATGTCTATCGTTTCAATGAAGACCAAATCTGAATCTCATATAAAACCAAAATACCTTTTTTATACGTCATGTCAAAAATAGAAATTGTAGAAGTTAACACATAACCACAATGAGTCAGACGAATTAATCGGGTTAACACACGTGGAACAGTTTTCTCACAATTTCACAAAACCTCAGTTAAACATGCGTCACCCGGTCCACGGATACAAGCGGCTTTACAAAGCTTAATGTCTGTGAGGACATAAAGGCTACCAAATAGTTCCGGATCGCGTGACGGTGATAAGTTATGAACTTGTTACTGTGATATCTTCGTCAACTTGGACCTCTTTACTTTGCTTATGTGTCTTCATCACCTTCTTTGCTCGTAGTTTGACATCATCATTACGTTTCTTTCCAGATTTCTTATTAAACCTCCTTGAAATAAATTCTGGTTTTATATGGATCAAATCTAATTTAGGTTATCTGTTTCATCTCTAAGTCCTCTATGCAAATACCATCAAATTTAGGTCATCAGCAATTTTATGAAATGCGTTTTTATATTCTTCGTTAACTGTTTTTCTTATCCTAAGCTATAAAGACAAGATTAAAATTTATATATAAAACGACATTATTATAAGTGTTACTGACCATACTTATTGTGTACGCTAGCTTGATCAAGCGCTATTTATTTCACTTGTACACTATTTTACTTTATTTATTGGAATATCAACAAACGTAATATCGCTTAGTGTAAGCTCCCTTGACGGACACGTATTTTCCCGACGTTTCAACAGGTGTACACACTGCCGGGGTCACAGGATGACTGGAGCACTGGATTTACCGCCTCTGCGAAGCGGGAGCAGCATTATTCGTAACTACCTTCACTTGGTTTTCGAAACTAGGTGTGTCTATCTGTAGACTTGGAATAACAACACTTATAGTATCCGCGACGCACTGAAAACCGCAACCAATGAAAATTATATGGTATACATTTTTTAAATCGCTTTCGTCATTTAACTTAAACCTCATTTTGTAAGCAATAAAGAGGTAGAGAGCCCGCAGCTATTGTTGATGCATGAAACTGGTCCAACTTAAGATAAAACCATGAGAATGTATAATGTCGTTAGTGAGGTCTTGTTTATGAATAGTTGGAAACTGACCCCGCATGCGTACGCATGACTTTTTAAAGACACTGTGAATTATGTAATGTTGAGATTTCTGAGCTTGTTTTTAAACTTTTGAGATGATGTAGAAAATGACGCACCATTACATTATATTTTACTTTTATATGTATATTTCTAGAGGTTTTTTATCATCTGGCTAAGCTTGGGGCGAATTTAGCTCCACCTTGAAAATTTACTTAAAAATAACTTCACAAGGTAAAGGTATCTTGTTCGGTTTTTTACTTTACCTTACTAAGATCGAAGACTTGTTTTGCTGATAAGTGATTTGTGAATTTTGTGACGTGTCCAAGAGTACAGCAGGTACTCTGCTCTACTCTGGATACGTCACAAAATTCTAGGTAAGTAAAAATTGTAAGGTCTAAAGGAAATAAAGCGCTTTTGATATTATGATATTTAGTCGAAGTACAATTTTACTTACAAAGAATAAGTGTTGAATTTACCTGCGTTTGAATACGAAATACCTCGAACACTTTTTCTTTCTTGGAGATATTTTATAAAGATGTTATAACGATAATAAAGAGGAGGAATAAATAATCATTTTATTATATATCTAGTTTTGATGGAAATAATGCGACCAACAATAGTAAATTTCAATTTTTTTAGAAGAATTCGAAATAAATTATCAATACGCAACGCAAACTAGAGGTACCTACCTAATTAGTTCAATAGTTCAATGTAAAAGTATAACTAAGGTTTTTGAATAATATGGATGTTTATCCGCTATATAAAACATTAATTCATTAAGTTTTCAATGAAAACATCAAGTTTATAAAGCTCAGACTTTACTTCTAAAACTACAACGAGCCAGCAGTGTCGGGAAAGTTCCGGTTGCTTACAATTCATAGACTTTAGTATGAGCTTTCATGAGCAGAGCGAGTAATTTTCGTATTTGTAAAAAACCGTATAATTATGTAAATATCAATTTGATTTCATTTTAAGTTTCATTGAAAGTTAGAAATAAACAGTGCTGAAAAATGCATACAGAATCATCTAGCCCCAAGCTAAGCTTCTGTGCTAGATGACTGATATATTGAATACAACACGTAACATTGATATTTTTTATTATTTAGAGAAAATAAGCAGAACACACGGAAACAATGTTTAAAAATCGTATAAACATTAGTCCCAGGGCGGGAATCGAATCTGCAACCTCCTGAGCCGCAGAACCTTCGCCCGCCGCGTCTCAGCGGTCGTCATCATTGTCATCAATATCATTTAAATGCACTTTTGTTTTTCAAGCAACACGTGAGAAAACAAAAGCGCATCTAAAAGGTGACGAACTTCTGGTATTTCTTACCTTCATCTGGCGCATACCCGAGCCAATATGACAGCGTCACCAATTATATCATAATTATTACGATTAACACAGGAAATTTTACAAAAATTTTACAATCCACCGTATTGTTTGTGGTATCTATTACAAGCAATTTTTTGAGACCTCTGTAATAGTTTTATCTTGTATAGTTTAGGCAGAGATGCGAAAATAGAGTTTGGTGTCCAAAAAGGGCAACTTCGTATCTCTGCCTAGCTTTACAAAAAAAAACTAATACAGGGCATTAATAAATAACTTATAATAGATACCACAAACTGTACAATAGTATAAACATAAATATATATATATTTCATTTAATTTCTTAGTAGTAGTTAGACGTAATAATAAGATAATATAGGTGGCTGCGCCACTTTCACTCGTTTATGCGTAAGTTCCTTTTGATAATCGATTGTTTTATTCATGTCTTTTCAGGTTCTTGTGAATAAAAGTTTCAATTTTTATCGCTCAGGTGGTGTTCAGCACGTAGCTTTACATCGCTTGACAAATTCATAGCACCTCGTCCAAACTTAACCAAACTCGGCTTAAGCAATCAATGAAAAGTTCTGTAATGGGCATTAAAGTTTGAGCAATTTGCATAACGTTTGCTTTTACAGGACGTTTTGATACTTGATGCTACAGTGCCTTCTAAGTTGATTTCGAAAAATGTTCTAAGATAAATTTAGTCTAACCAAGGACAGTAACCAAAAATACATTAAACATATTTTTAAACTAGTTTTTGCCCGCGGCTTGTTATGCGTTTTTTCTATAAAATCGTATTAAGGCGCATACACGAGCCAATAAGACAGCGCCACCTATTTTATCACAGGAAATTTTTAAAATCCACGGTACATTTTGTGGTATGTATTATAAAGCTATTTTTTAATACCTCTGTGATTGTTTTATCTTGTATAGTTTAAGCAGAGATGCGAAAAGGGCATATTCGTATCTCTGCCTAAGCTTTACAAAATAAAACTATTGGAGGCATTTATAAATAACCTATAATAGATACCACAAACTGTACAATGGATTTTTAAAATTTCGTGTTAAACGTAATAAATCATCATCATCATCATCATCATCAGCCTATATTAGTCCACTGCTGGACATAGGCCTCCCCTAATGAGCGCCATAGCGCTCTGTCTAACGTAATAAATATATAAAATAAAATAGGTGGCGGCGCCATTTTCACTCATGTGTGTGCCTAAGAGTATATCTATCCAATGGGAACTGATTATTGCTTTTATTCCAGGCCTAGCTGTGATAAAAATTTCAGCCCGATCCGTTCAGTAACTTTGTCGTGAAGAAGTTATATTTATGTATATCCATCCAAACTTTTAGCATTTATAGAATTGGTGTGATTCTTAGTCGTTCTTAGTAAATTATTAGCAATAGCAGTTTCTCGCCACAATTAAACTGATTAAATAAGGCCTATAAAGTATTTAAGGACGAAAACTCACTTAAACCGTCCTACTTGCTAATAAAATCCTAAAGCGTTAGAATAAAGCTGGAGTCTGTTCAAAAAAGAAAAGTCGTAGAAATTGAGGGCACTTGTGTGCCAATTGACAACTTTTGTTGCGTTGACAACACTGTTAAACCGAAATCTTATCAAGAAAGCCTATTTCCTGTTAGATGATTACATGGCCGGATGTCGCCCAGTTCCACACCAACAATAGTATATAAGAACAGTTAGACTTAGTTATGCTAAGATTGTATTAGTTGATAAGCGATATACTTGCAAGTGGTTTCTATTTCACTTCTTCTGCTAGTGGACAAAAAATTTAAGTGAATTAGAGTAAATTGCATTTTATTTCTTGTTTGATAGTAATAACTATTTATCAAGCTCTTTATATCGTGAAAATTTGACTTGTCTAAGTGTTTATTTTGTAAGTCTAAAGAAATAAACGATTTTACTCTGACTCTGACTCTGACTCTGACTCTACTTGCGATTGACTACTCAACCGCCAAGCAAAAAGATTACTCTCCGTCTAAAAAGTATCTACATATTTTCATGTCACAGACAAATACATAAAACGAAAGCTTTCGGTTACCTTCGGAGTTTCAATACATCTATTTATGCAAATGTATAGAAACAAAATGTCAGCGGCACGTAATCCTATACGAAACATTATAGAGCAGAAGATGGTGTTGCTTTATTTTGCCGTATTAAGAACTTTGAACGTAGATTTAACAAATGATATTAAATTAATTTTTACATATATTGAGTAACAACAAAGTTATAACAGATACGGGTATAAGAAATCTACATAATTTTAAATAGTTGAGGTGACTGGATTTCAACAAAAAATATAAAATTTTATATACAACATTTATCGGAGTGTATCATGTAAAAGCTTCATTACGGATGTAAGCGGGTTAACTACGAACCTTATTTGTGTTGGAAGAACACCAACGTTTCATCCCTTAACGAGCGACGATGTAAAAGGTTGCTACCGAAAAAGAAAATTTAGATAGATAGATAGATAGAAAATTCTTTATTGCAAACTTAAACGTAATTAACAGACAAAATAAACATTACAAAAAAGTGACAATTGGCGGTCTTATCTCTACCAGACAACCGTGGATGGATAGGATCGTTGGATTGAACATGGGGATCCGTGTGCATGTAGTAATATAATACAAATCTTACATACAAAATAAAATAAAATTTAAATACCTACTGATTAAATATACCTACTTATATATACATACATATATATATCTATATTGTATAAGGGAAATAAGGGTGTGGTTAGTGACAGCAAGACAAATAATGTTCCTTTACCTAATTTAGTATAGGTAGAAAACAAAATCAAGTAGTAAAAGAAGTTTAAGTAAAATTTACAACTTTAACACAACATAGGTACTTGCCCAGCAAAGAAATACGCTATACCAAAGAGAAATGATAAAACAATACAAAACCATGCAAAACTCCATTCAGGCTTGAACCTGTTTTATCTCTATTTGCTAAATAAACTCGGCCTCGGAGTGTACCACTGATTTTCGACAGATCGTTATTACGACACGTCGCTAACTTCAAAAAACCTTAGATCGACTAGTCATTGGTTCGACGATTGGTTCCTCGATTGGGTTTTTTCATAAATGGAGTTGTTTTCTTGACAATATATAAAAACATCATTTTTGCGCCTATGCCGTACTAAAAACGTATACTCTGTCCTGCTCCTATGAACGCCAAATCCTATGACTATGTTTTTAACAAAATGGCGCGGCCTCATAATATTATGGTCTAGTGATGATGGTACATTGTGACGTAAGTCCATAACCACTGGCTTTATACCTAAAACCTTCTACTGTCTTGCATGAATGCATTATGTCGCAACATTGCTCTATTAAAAATGTGTCATTCTTATTTCGTAACGAATAAATCGAATCTGTCACTGTTTGATTCCAAAAGATAAGATGTAGAGATAAATCTTTGTATGCAGGTGTCTATAGGCTTTGAGTGACAAGGATAATGTATTATTGATTTGTTATTTGATTTCAATTTAATTAAACTTGATTGACTCAATTAATATTTATAATTATTATAGCTAAGTTTCACGATGACCCAAAATTTGAAAATAATTTATTAACAAATTCTGTCGCAAGTATTTTACGTAATGCTTAAAATTTAATTCAGACTAACCCATTAATGCAAATATTTATAGTAAAAGCAGTGCCTCAGTGTTTCACCCGCGTAGTTCCCGTTCCCGTGGGAATTCCGATAAAAAATATAACCTTTGTCACTCCCTGAAAAGTAAGCGTTTTAATGATGACATATTTTTTTAAATCGGTCCAGTATTTTTGGAGCCTATTCAATACAAACAAACAATCAAATCTTTAATCTTTACAATATTTATAAGTATAGATAATTACGCTCACATGCATCGAGTAATTATCTGTAAACGATTCTAAATAATGTTTAATCAAAACTTGTGAATATTTGAACTGACTTGTTGCTTCCATATTACTTAGCGTTTGCTTCAAGTTCTCACACAGCTTATAAAATAACAGCTAGGTTTCAAGTTAATACTGCATCCCCAGTAGGCTGAACGCGTATCTTATTCGAATTTAAGAATTCGTTGTATGAAGCCTCACCATGCTATGCTAGGTACAAATTTATCAGAAACAATAGATTAAAAAAAAAGTATAAACCGACTTCAATTATATCGTTTTTTCATGGATTTTCATAGAACCCATTGTCAGAACTGGACCAAATTAAAATGGGACCATACGGGAAGCACCAAGTTTCATATAAAAAAGAATCATGGAAATCGAACCACCCAGTCAAAAGTTCGTAGGTAACAAACATAAAAAAATACAGTCGAATTGAGGTCTTCCTCTTTTTTTGAAATCGGTTAATAATTTGTTCAAAAAATACGTTGAGTTTTAGCGTTAAGGCACCGATTTCCTAATATTGATCTTGTTACTAATATCGATTCATCTTGTCAAAACAATAATTTTTCTTCACAATTCAAGATATCTTCAGGCCAAGCACAACGATTGTTATCTAAGATAAACTAAACATCTTCATTGAATGCGTGAAATAATTGAAATTAATTTCTTCAACTTAATTAAGTAACGCAATGTACTCCGTTTCAATATCATTTTTGCCTATTCTACTCTAGACAAAAATCCCTGTCCATGGCCTACAATCGAGGCATTGTCAAAATATGATGGAACTTTGTCAAAGTATGTATCCGATCACGCTTGTTTCAGTTCCATATGCCCATTTTTAACGCGCTAATCCACGCGCGCCTTGCTATAACCGAATATGCTAAACTAGAAATTGTAATTCGTAGCAAAAGTGCCTTTAATCTAAACTATATTTGAACCAAGTTTCTTTAACCTAAGCTGTGCCTCTAATCAGTTCCAGGATCTTTTAGAAGTTAGATTGAGTTACAACTTTATCCGACTCTCGATTGAAGATGTTTGCTCTGACGAACTTAACGCTTTAGACTCGTGTTATGTGTTCTATTGATTTAAGCCCAGATTTACGAAATACAATTTCATCAAACTCATTGAAATTGCATAGGAATTCTTCCAATACAAACCTCCTATCAACCTTCCTTGTAACAGTAGTTGTAACAACAGTTGTAACAGTAGTTTTTTAAAGAGAGAATAGCAAACACATTTTTTGAAATTCCTTTCGCAGATATGAAAAGTGTTTGCCTGAAAAATTGGAAAGTCCGAGAAATACTGAAAAAAGTTTTATCTGTTTAATTTGATGACTATAAACTTTTGTAGTGTTGGAAATTTTCTACTAGCTACTAGCAAGCTTCTAGCGTGTTAACAGGCTAGCATTACACCAAGCGCGCAAATACGCAAAACAACCGATCCAAAATACTAACCAACATCAAAAACTATTACTATTTTCTTGCAAGTAATAACAATTTATAATGCCTTGGCTAAATCTAGACAGTACCTGTCAAAATAACTTCCTAATAGGTCTATGTCCTTAATAAATTAAATGACAGGTACCTACAGCCCGTTATTTTTAAGTACAATCCGATTGAATACGCCCACATGGCGGCACAAATCAGATACGTTTTAGAACTAAAATGTCTTCCGACTAAGGCCTAAATTTATGGCATTCTGCCTCACTGCTCGAATAAGAGCTTGTCTGACAGTTATCACGTAGAAATGCTTGAATGTTACTATTGTTGGTTAAGGGGCAGGATATTAGGGATGTCTCTTTTATACGTCAAATTATTAACTTCTAGCTTCTGCCCGCAGCTTAAGGCGGTACCTCGAGGCAACCCTAGCGCCGCCACAAAAGGTACAAAGGAATTTTGAAAACTCCTTTGTTCAACATAATAATAAAGATAAAATAGGTGGCGGCGCTAGTTTGAATCGAGGTAGCGCTCTAACACGTGCTTTTCCAGGTTCAAAGTAGCTTTTATCCATCCCCGAGATACCGTCTACCTCCCTGTAAAGTTTCATGAAAATCCGTTCAGCTATTGAAATAGTAACAGACAGATATACACAATGATATTATTACTTAGTATGGACATGTAGATAATTATGTATACTTTAATGAAAAAAAATGAATAAGATTTCAGATCAATTTATTTAGTGACAAAATTAGTCAAATTATCCCTTTTGATAAATTTTGGAAAGGTGAGATAGGTGCGTGCCGTGATTGCTCGCAATCTTATTTAAATTTTTCATTTTTCGCATCGTTTTTTTAAAAGAAGATGGCAACGAGTGGCAAATTTTGTTGTACGCTGCCCCTTAAGCTTATTGGATTTATGCGATGTAAGCTTTAAATACTTGTAATAGAGTCCATGTAGTATCTTGTTTGGGTGATATAGACGCGCATTCGTGTCAATTCTAACCGTTGGGAAGGGTTCCAAGTATTGGATTGAATTTATATTCAACCTGAAACTCAAATGCGGTTTTATCTCTTTAGCAATTCAGCTTGACCAATGGTTTGGCTGCTTATAAATTCTGAAGGATTATTTCGGTCATGAGTAACCGCTACTGGATGAATTGAGATAACTTGGGTTATTGGATACGTATGTAGGTACCTTATAGTGTAGTTAAGTAGTTAATTTTTTATTTCTGTCCATATTGATGATCCAATCTCAAGGTTGCCATACATAAATATCATTATAATAGTACTTCGATTGTGCTCATCAAAATAGGTAGACAATAAAAGTCCTCATTATTTTGTAAGTAAGTAGGTACCTACATAACATCAAAACACAAAAATTTACTTTTCTCACATAAACCAAATTTAGAAAAAGTGTTACACTAAATTTATCTCAATTGACCGGAAATTCGGGAACTTGTAATAACTTCCCAACAGCCTCTATTCTGACATTGACAATGACACAAACCTACCATAGTCAATGGACATCCATTACACCACACATTTTGAATCTGACGTCAATATATTACGGACAGGCAACAAAAGGCTCAAACGATAAATCGCAAGACGACATGTTTGCCAGACGCAGGACATACTTAGTTTGTGCTTAGTTTGTGCTAGGATTACCGTGTAACTTGATACGATATGAAAGAAGACGCATAAATCAATGACGGCTTTGCTAGTGAAGTATTTGACTTCTCTAGGTTAAGGTCTGGTACAAGACTTTAGATGAGTTTAAAAACATAGGTCCTATTTTCAGATAAATTAAGTAAGTAGGTAACAATCTAACCTACTTTTTATCAGTTTAGATATTTAGGTTATTTTAAATATTAGTTGTTCCGTATCCAACAGTGCGGCTTTTAAAAGAGTGTCTTTTAACTTAGACATGTTCACTTAATTAAACGTCTCAATTGTGTTATGAGGCCAGCTGCAGCCAGGTGGCAGTTTTTACGTACCACTAAAAATGTTACGTAATTCACACACAATTACTATAAAAAAAAATGATGTGAATGATTAACAATCGATGTGATTGTGAATTAGAGAAAAATTTAATATTACCATTTTTTTAGCAGTAAAAGAATATACATGTAGGGTAAGTACAAGAAAAAAATAACTAATCACCATATTACTCATCCTTTCGAAAACAACGCTGAGAAGGGTAAGTACCTAGAAGGTAAAATTAAAATATTTTTATTCACAGTTCTAAATGAGTCACTTTTATATCCTTCTTTATGTCTGTCAACGTAGACCCTGCGGGCAGCGGTCAAAGTAATAAAGCTGTTTTCCATCATAAAATAATTTCTAAGAATTAAACCACAAAATGAGTAATATTCAGATGTAAAAGATAAAAGAAGCACTATGATACAATTATTATAATTAGGTAGTTGCCTATTCGTAAGCAAATTACATGCTTTATGCTTTAAAAGAAACAAAATAGAGTGGTTCGTTGAAATGAATTAATAGCTAAGTAAAACAAGTGACTAACATCCGGCAGATAATTGAATACATCTGCAAGTAACGTTCAAATGCGAATGATGATCTTATTACAAAACTTAAAGCCTTTTCTCCTTACAACGACCTTACAACATATTTTGAAGATAAATAAACGTCCTCCCACGAAATATTACGTAAATCAAAAGACAAATTTTTGCCTTTGAGAAGAAACCTTCTAAAAAGTAAAGTGATTCTAACTTAGAAAGAGCCTCATTTAAAAAAAAAATACCATTTACCTCAGAGCTATAAATGGCGCGGATTTAACGCGGAGAAAAGGCGATGTCAATGGGATGTCTTTTCAAACTAAGCACGGTCTATGCCACTGCCATCCTTTTCACTTTAGTTGAAAATTATTTTTTGCAGAAACCTCATTTTTACTAGAAATCCAATAGTTTATAGTCATAAGCGTTGAAGATGTTTACCAGGATGTTAGTTAATAAACCGTCGACATACTGCCAGACGTACATTCTGATGTCTGTTTTTGTATTTGGAACTCTTAATAACGCGCCTGGGTCCAACACCATCGAGGCAACCCACAAAGCTACCACCGAAACAACCAGCCAACCAATTAAGCTGCAGAACCGCCGAGCCGCGCCGTGGCTTCTATAAAACTTCTTACACTGAAATAGGTCACTCGCTGACCTAGTCACCAATACCACCATATTAACACCAATATAAACTCCAGATTAAGCAATGTTTTTAATTTAAATAAAGTCATCAGTCAAGCCGATTTAATTTTAATTTAAATAACAGTGACAGTTCTGATTTGCCCAGAGGTGAAATTTAATAGTGTCATTAAAATTCAAATTGCAATTTGATTGATCGGATTTGTATTCAGTAGGTATACACAATATATTCCTAATAAAAGCAATTGTAAGAAGGTTCATACTACACAAAACAATTTTTTGATTTTGTACTATGTACATATTTATGATTTAGTACGTAATAGGTTACAACTATTGTTAGTATATAATAATACTAGCTACTGCCCGCGGCTTCGAACGCGCTTTCAAGTAGTCTCCGGAATACCATTTACCTCCCTGCTAAATTTCATTATCATCCTATCAGCCGTAAATGTGTGAATAGTAGTATGAGTTACTTTCGATTAATAATATTAGTATGGATAATGTACTTTCTGCCTAAAATAGTATTAAACCTTCAACCTTTTTAAATACAATTGTATTTAACTGAACAACTTTCCAGTGGCCCGGAACATACATCAAAAGCTTTTGAAGTGAAATTCGCGGAAGACAACAATGAATCTAAAATTAACTGCTACAACTGGCTATACTCCTTTAAGAGACAAACTTGCAACATTACCAAACTCCTTAATTGGACCTGCATTCAAACAAAGATACTTCTTACGCAACTTGATCTTAGATCACGATAAAACAAACAGATCAACAGACAAACGACAAAAGAGAAACAAGATTGTATCTAACAGTAGTCGGTAGTAGGTCGGTAATTAGAAATGGAACTCGCATACCTATTTATCATGATGATCGAATGCAGAACCTTGGGTTATTATTGGCTCATTAAAATTATATAGTTCGGTCTCCTATGGTACTATTAGAAAGCAAGGTCGGCATACAATTTTGCCCCGGTGTAAGCGGTACTTGCTGCGGTATGGTTTAGATCTTAAGCGACCAGCGACCATGTTCTATCTCGTCTTCCTCCTCCTTGCGTCGTATATCCTCATGTCTCAGGGTTATTTATCTCGGATAACTTGGGAGTATTGTGAATTCGGGCCCCAAGGATGTCAATTCTAGGAAGAGGACACAAATTAGGGAATATGGACCCAATACAGGCAATAAGGATAGTAGCAGAGCAGCACAGCAGCAAAACAATAAGACTAAGGAAAATGGAAATATTATGCAATACTTGACGACACAGATGAAAGAAAATCCCATACCTAAATCACAATAGCAACTACGCCCCCCACTCCAAAACTCAAAATTAAATTTCTGGAATTTCAACAAACGAATACGAGCATCCCAATACGGCTGGTCACCGCGGGAGAGCTAGACCAAAACCCTCCAGCTCATTAAAAGACAGAGAGGCAGAGAGATAGAAAGAACAAATGAAAAATTAGATTTCGTAGAAATTATTTTCGAATACATTCCGGACTGGAGGAGGCCTCTACCCGAAAGGGGTTCTACGTACTCGTAAAATACATACCTACTATTAAAATTTCCCCTTCTTTCCCGTGGTTCACCTATTTTGTCCACCTGGTGGACCACGGGTAAACATATTCTTCCGTGGTCCACCTGATAATCGCGTAAATTATTTTTATTTTATTTATTTTATTTTATTTATTTTATTGCCTATTGTCCACCTCTTTTCATTGGCTAGATTAAATCTATGCAACATTGATCCCGACAAATTAAAAAGTACACCGAATGGCATTTTTTTTAAATTCATTTATTGAAATAATTTACTTCAATTAAAATGATGATTACTTAAAACTAAAATTGCTCTATCAACGTAGTTTCTCCAATGCGAAATTGATTGGAATTTCACCATTTAGTAACTGTAATTGTATCCCCATAATATCATCGTCGTTATCTATATATATTTTTCTTCTCTTCGATGTTGTCTTGAAACTTGATGTTTCTAGTTTTGTTAAACCTTTTAATAGATTTATTACCGTTGCATTTCTTTTATTTACTTCTTTATTCAATTTCGAATGATAAGACTCTGCAGTGTTATTGGTGCGGTGTCTTTCACCAAATACGCACAAAATTTCACTGAATTTATCAGACAGCCAAAAACTTTCAACGTACTTTAAGAAGAGTAACATTTTTTTGCTATCACTGCTTTCAGATTTAACATACTCCAATCCTTCTTTAATGCTTTCATGGGGTATCAAAGGTAGAGCAGCAATTAATGCAGCGATCCGCTTTTCTCCTTTCGATTTTAAGCCTAACTTTTTGGCCTTCTTCCAAATCGCCCTCTTCCAATGATAAAAACAACCGCGCAATGTTACATGTGGAAAAGCGCATAAAATAGCATTTATTGCGGCTTTCTCGAAATCAAGATGCATTGTTTTAGGATTGAAATTTGGTAACTGTGATTTAATTAAATCGAACACAATCGAATATGATTCCTGTTTTTTGTTCGGCATCAATACGTATATCAGCGGTACAACTTTTGTAGTCGTTATAGTACTCCCGATATCTCCATGTAATATGTACAATTGTTGGAATGGTTTCGGACAACAAGAAAAAGTGGCATCACCGAAATATTCAGTAACATCAGCAATGATCTCTCTAGCTCTTTTTGAACAAAAGACAATGATTCGCGATCCTTCATAAAAATAGTTTGCCAAAACCAATTGTGCAAATTTGATGGGAACTTCCACTTCTTCAAAATCGCTATAAATAGTTTTTTTAACTCCTAAAGATTTATTTCTTATTGTATATAAGTTGTGTTGTATGCTCGAAAACGACGGTATTTGCGTAACCATGTTCAATCCTTTACTTTCTAAAATATCAACACTATCCTTATAAAGTTGTGTTAAAGGCAAATCAGTGTTTTTGACTTTGTTTTTCAAAGATTCAATTTCATTTCCAACCACAATTTTGGAAAAATCAGATGCACATGAATGATTTTTTTTACTTGTCACCTTTCCATCCTGAAAGATTTTAAAAATGTTAATTTGTATTTGAAAAGTTCTAGGAGCGTGGAGGTTTACGAAACAGGACTTCCGTGAATGTTGACTTACCTTAACGATAATATTTCCGGTACATTTCTTTTTTTTGTACTCCGCACATCTCCATAAAACCGCTGAGGTTTTTTTAAAGGTTTTGACTCTGTAGAAAAAATATACATCATGCACCAATACAGTGCCCCTCTTTCTGGTAATATAGTGCAAATCGCTTTCTTCGTCTTGCGTATTTCCCATTTTAATAAGATTTAATTTTACTTACAAGCGATCAGGGACGGAGCACTATTTCATTAAACAGAACACATCTAATTCTGTTAGATGGTCAGGAAATACTCAAAGATTAAATGTCAAGAAATACTCAAAGATTAATTGTCAAACGATAAAGAAACAATACGTTGTAAGTTCTTGAAAAAGAGGTGCACTTGAAAAGATTCAATTACAGTGAAGCACGTCAACGAAAGACCAAAAAGATTGTGTGCTCAAAGGTGGACCACGGTTAAATAATAATTTCCTATGGTTCACCTTAGTTCACCTGGTGGACCACGGAAGAATATGTTTACCCGTGGTCCACCAGGTGGACAAAATAGGTGAACCACGGGAAAGAAGGGAAAATTTCTAATCTAAATATTATTATCAATTCAAAATACAATTTTTAGGTAGGTACTGTTTACTAATGCATGCTTTTTTTTTAATAATTATAATAAAATACCTAATGTTAATGTTACGAATTATATTTACTTGCTTACATTTTTATTACTAAAAAACCAAATGTTTATAAGCATAATTTATTATTGATATGGTTATGGAATAAACGGCTTTTTTATTTTTATTTTATTTTATTGTGAATTCGAGTCCAGGGTCGTCCGGATGTGGTCCGTCAATTGCCGCTTGCCATCAACCTTCCGAGTGGCTATCAATTGTTGATTTTCATTTGTTTGGTTATGTTCTATCTATTGGAAGGCCTACTTTGATATCAATAGTTCATATAATTCAAACTACAATAGTACAGTTACGGATGTTATAACTTGTTATTGGTACAAATACTGCATTATTTTAAATGTTATTTAACTTTATAACTTCGTTCCACTTGGATTGGAACCGTCCAAATGGATTATGAAGACTATGGGTGAAAATCCTCAGATAACTCAATAGCACCTGGAGTTGTGTATGAGAACCCACCTGGTTCTCTCGGCCGACCCTAACAGAGTTGGGACATAAGACAAGGACAACGAAGAGTAGTGTCACGGAGGATAAACGACAAAAAGTCGTGTTAAATTAAAGTGCCTAATAAAATCGCTTCCTCCCATAACTCAGCGCAACGCCTCGGTAGCTGTATGTGATCCAGATAGAGTCAAGTCACAAAGAGGCCCCGGCGACAAAGCCTGAGAACTGGAGCGGTTACCGGCACGTAGTCGCTTGCATTTGTTGTACCTGTAGGACTCGCTGAAATATTGCGAGTGGCGGATAACAGGGATTCCTCAGTTGACTGTTTTGGGCTGCACTTTGTGTAATTGTTTATTTAGAAGGAGGCTGCTCGGCAACACTTGGATTTTACTTATGACAATAATTTATTAAGTTCCAATCTTAGGAATTAACAGTTTAGCCAGCAATTTCTTTCTCGTGTTGTAGACTTCAGATAGTATAGTTGGTTTTAATCTTTGAAACTAAATAAAATTAAGATTTCTGCTTACTGATTGATTGAAAAACAGATCCACGGATCAACCAGGTAGTTAAAATTTTGATGATGTACCAATTATTATTCTACTAGGGAGACTTTTCTACACTTTAGAAAATTGTGCCTTGTGTGCTGTATACTAGGAACGACGTACAAGAAGCTTTCTTACGTGTATTTTTAACAACCCAACCAAATCCACCTTTTAGGCATAAAGATTGCCTACAACAAAGTGTTGCCTTGTTTGTTTGAGGCTGTGAATTAAGTCCTTGGCACTTCAGAAAAGACTACTCACTTATAAAAGATCGGATCATCACGGTGTCTTAGTTTAATGTGATGCAGTTTTAAATCATTCCAAGACACAAGACCTGTCGAAACCAGCGACCCCAAATAAGCACTTGCTACATTATATACAATTAAGCAAATAAATCAAACAATTGGCATCTCTGCGTAGGCTGTTATTGCGTTATGCAAATGTTAATTACAATCAAGCGACAGGTTTAGGTTATCTACAATTGCATTGTAAGGAGTTGTGAAATACCAGAATTATGCGGCGCTCTTATGGTGTTGGAAACTGAATGATCTTTTCTGCGCAATCTGTCTCTTCTTGCAGTATACGAGCGACCAGAAAACCATGATCATCATCATCATCAGTTTATATTAGTCCATTGCTGTACATAAGCCTCCTCTAATGAGCGCCATAGCGCCCTGTCGTCAGCGTGACGCATCCAGCATCTGCCAGCAGTCTTTCGCAGATCGTCATCCCATATAGCCGGAGGGCGTCCTACACTATGTTCGCCGAGTCGCGGATTCCTTTCAATAACACGTTTACCCCAGCGGTTGTGGGTTTTCAATTTTTTTGAGCTATCCTTGACCAGAAAATACTATACTCTAACGAAAACCTAAATGATTAGGTTTTGAGCGTGCGTTTACTTTTGGTAATCTATAAACGTGCCTTTATGGGTTTTCTCTTCTTTCAGGAGGTAACAAGCCAAATACGACTATAGAGAACATTTTCATATGTTTGAAACCATTCGTGTGACTATTTGCAAGGTGGGGTCGTCGTAAATAACAGTAGATAAAAGTCAATTAACTGTGTGCTAACTTAAAGTTCAATTATCCCTGTCATATTTAACATAATCTTTCACATAAAACCGTTCATAAATCTTATAAATATATCAATAAATTACAGGCAACATTTCCACTGTAATAAAATCGTTGAAAAATGTGCATTTTAACGCGAGCTTCATTATAATTCATGCCATGCAAGCCTCGCATAAATCGACCGGCAAATGCCAATATCGAGTATAAAGATTTCATACATTTTAACGTTAGGAAGCGTGGAGAACTGTGTTAAGATTTACTCGCATTACAAAAGAAAAAAACAAAATAAATGTTTGGCAACTTTTCTTTAGCAAAGGGTAAATAATACGCTGAAAGTATACATAGTTACAGAAAATATTTAAGTCAATTTCGGTTTCCAAAACAAAACCTCTGCTTGAAAAACTCGTCAAAGGCTAAGCGTTTTATTTTAAGACCGTACGTAGGTACAATAGATGCATAACTTTTTATACAATAGATGCATAAAAAGTTAAATATTTCCAATACATCTAAAGACATCAATGTTTAAATATAAAAACGATGAACGTTGTTGTTTAAAAGCTTTGTAAAAAAATTACATATTATTTATTTATTCCATTTAATCTATATCTCTAGTACTCGTATAGGTACAACTGCAACCAGTTCCAGCTAGTTCCAAGTAATATGTGCGAAACACAAGAACATTTTCCAACCAGCACTCCACAAAGGAACATTAGTAGCAGTTGTTGCATTGACTCAAATAGCAGCTCAACTCTGGTTCAAACTTGCATGTTTCAGGAATATAATATAGTACTAGCCTACTCGCGCCTTCTCCGTATTTCCGGTATAATAAGTAGCCTATTATCTAGGTCAGCCTATGTTTAAATGTACGCCAAATTTCATATTGATCTGTTCAGTAGTTTTAGAGATTGTATGTAACAAAATAACACATTTCACAACCTTTCGGCGTTTGATATTAGTAGATTAAGGAAATAAGAGCACTTTGCACACACACACAATATGAGGGAAAACATATTTTGTAATTCATCAATAAATAAAAAAAACAGATGAATATTCATAGTGGAGTGTTTCACTAGTTTCATTTTAAACTAGTAAAAAACTTTATTTTACATGTCGCTTACATGGTTTTCATCGAACCTAGATTGTGTTAGAAGGTTACAATCTTAATGAATACGTTAATTAAACAATTAACGGCGGTGCTAAACCACGTTAATGTTGCCGCACTTCTAGCACAGTTCGCTCCTCTGCAGAGGAGGAACGGTGGCTCTTACGACATCCTCTGGTATTTACCTGAGCTCTGGTTAGTACCAGAGGAACGGCGGTAGCTTTTTTCTATGAATTGTTCAACAGCATCACTGAGATCACTGCCAACCGTGCTTTTATCCCGAATGAGGATTTGAGGAGGCATGTTAAGCGGTGTGAGTATATGTGCTGATGAAAATAAATGAAAATTCTGTTTTAAATTCGTCAGTATTCAAACAGAAGGTAGATAGTAGCTTTGACGGGCTCAATAACTGCCTAGTTTTTGACAGACAGATTAGTGACACTAAAACTTTTTCTTTCAATAGAGTTATACCTACAAAAGATCTCCTAGTCTTATTATAATGTTCCTTCAAATTGCAAGCTTTTGCTGCGTCAGCATTCCAAATTTCCTCAGCTAGCACCCACAGAAACCCTGCACTGCGAATGCACACGTTACCGTCACACGGGGTGCTACGTCGCAATCTACTGCAATTAAAACTTCAGTCGAGTTTGTTTACGAGTGCACCTTTCGTTTTGAAATTTGCCAAGTTGTCCCAGTTTCTGGGTATGCAGAGTTAGCGGATTTTTTGTTTTATTTATCGATGATATTAAAAATTCTGGATTTGAATAGAAAGAAAAAAGAAAACTGATAGTCCTAAATAAAAAAAACCTGTATCCAAAATAATGAAATTTGAAACTTTTGAATTGGAAGTATATTAGTAAGAAGATTGTCGTTTTATTATTTCAAGGAGAAGTTGAATTGATGCCAATGGAAAACTTGAGTTAGAAGATAATACAATGAGTACAATGGTGATGTCCGCTTAGCTGAATTTCAACTTCGGTGGCCAGTCTCAACGGACACATACTCATATGCACAGGATATAATTATGGTGTAAAAGTGTGTCTCAAACAGAGTTGCACTCTCTATTCTTGTTTTTGTAATCTACATAGCGTGGGTCCGTTCGTGACGTACGGGTTCTAACGAAAGACCAGCAGCGCTGGCTAGGTCGCTTGTAGGAGTTTTACCAACATTGTTCTGAGTTAGGGCCTTTTTATAACAACTAATGTGTCTATGTACCTATCCGCATAATGTGGTTCTCTATTATGTTTATATTATTGTTATAAATAAATGTCTTTCCATTCTATTTTATTTTATTACCTCACTCTCTTCACAGTATAAGTAAAACATACTCTCTCATATATAACGAGAAAATGATGTCACGATGAATATCGCCATCTCGTGTTGAAAATTAAGTAAAATTATAAGAACTAGACAAAAGTTATAACTTCTCTAGAAGTGATGGAGGGATTATACTCTCATACTATGGCAAGTTTAGCGTCTTATAAATTTGTCCGCTACACAGACACAACTAATAACTTTGACGTTTATCACAATGGACCTGCAAGTTTGAGCTCTGAAGGTCTTGCTTCAATATTGTTCGAAACTTCCCGAATAATGTGTTGCACAAGATAGTGGAATGTTATCTTGGAGTATCTTGTTCAAATGCAAACTTGTACGGAAGTTATATACGAAAAACAGTTGTTATAGTACAATGTTTTTTAGCACACATTTTACTTTGTGGAAGCTAATAATTAAGTTACCTAAATCATAGACCAGTCTGCCACGCGACGAAGAATTTTGCCTCTGTAGTTATATTATAATCAAGATTACCGAGGTTCTTCAGGTTTTCAAAAAGTTATCGGCGTCGAAGCGACGCATGAACCGAGAGCTGGTGAGTATCTGGGGTAGCCCATCTTCCTTGCCATACAGCGGGACAATGCAGACAGCGACTTGGGGACGCTACCAACTGGTATTTATGAATGGATAAGTTGAGTTAGATTATTTGCAACAATCAATCGGCAGTTAGCTCAACTGCTGTTAGCATTTTTCTTTTACAGTGAAGTATTATCTACTGATTACCCACAAAATAATCACACTAATATTATAAATGCGAAAGTTTGGATGGATGTATGGATGGATGTTTGTTACCTCTTCTCGCCAAACCTACTATTCGAATCGAACATAGCCTACTTTTTATCCCATAAATCAGTTCCCGTGGGATAAAAATCACCTTTAAACATTTCCATAGGAACAACGCACGCAAAGCCGCGGAGCGCAGCTAGTTTTATTATAATTAACCAAATTTTTTACACAATACTCATAGTTAAACATTATAATAACCCGACAATTCCTAAATGATTAGTCCCATTTATTTAAAGAGTAATTCATGACTCTTGATAAAGAACTTCTAACAATGCACTTCGTAATAAACTACTTAGAATATCACTCTATTTGGCAAAGTTTCTGAGCTCTTATGGGACCTTAAAAGTACCCCGATATTGCTTTTAAAGTTATGAAATATTGTCTCATACATTGTCTACACTTGCGCCAAGCGAGTTGTTCAGACTTTTAAAATTTATATTTGGTACGGTATTTTGACTTTCAATGGTAATTGACGTTTATAAAACTTATTTATTTAGTTTTATTTTTGGTTTCAATTCATAGTAAACATGTTTATGATAAATTCACTGAATTGAAATTTGAGTTCTCACACTCTGGTTTATTTCTATTTATGAAAAAATAATTCTATCTATGAAAATCGAATAATATCCCAAAAATTGTCTTCGTGGTCTACCTTATGACATCGTCGTACTGAGAAAAGGACGCGGGTTTGAGTCCTGTCGAACCCGATTTTTTTTGGGATATTTGATTTCATCATTTGCCGTGTTCCTTTTGTTTGTCAACATTGTATCTCAACAGCCCTGATAGTGCGTGTTGGGGATCGCAGTTCAGTGGTAAAATTGTTCTGCAGGGGGCGCTGCTGCTTGTCCCCAGGTGAATATCTCTTAGTCGTCTCTTACGACACCCATGGGAAGAGTTAGGGTGGTGCAAATTCTAAGCCAGCACCACACAGCTAGCCAGCATCACATTGTATAAAAACTCGAAATTTACACATTTTACAACATTGAATTTATCTCTTTTAAACACATAGTAAGCGGTGTATAGTGTGTTATAAATTTTAAACATGATGTCAAAGAAGGTGAAGCAGGTGTGTTTTTAATAATTTAACGTTTTCCAATAACACGAAAGCCTGCCTGCCCACCAATTAAAATGGTTTATTTTGGAAATGTAGGTGAAATATCACGAACAAAATGCGGTTGTAACATTTACATCGGTTCTTGTCCGTCATTAAATAAGTAATATTTTACTAGAACCTTGAGTCTTGTTAATATACATTACGGATGTAAGCGGGTACGCTAAGAACATTTTTTTTGTTGTGCAAAGAACACTAACGTCCCTCACGAGTTACTTTTCCAGGGTGAGTGCGGTTCTAGACGCGCTCGTTCTGCTTCTCCGAGCGAGCGATTTGTTACACAAAGTAAAAAAGTTAAACAAAATATTTAGAATGTGAAAATAATCGATACTGTCTGCGGTTGATTCCAGAATTTTTTTTGACAGTATCCGCAATAAATCAGCACCACAGTCAACACATCCGTATCTCAAAAAAAACGCGCCGTGACCATTAAGCCCAACAAAGTGCCGCTGACGTCATAAAATATATTTTCCGATAGCCAAATTGCTGCATCGGCGTTGGTCACAAATCTTCTTCGATAAATTTTGCCAAGCAACCATACTACCTATCTGTTTTCATTAATCCGTCGCTTAAATTGCTGTTAAAATGCTTGATGTTTTCGGAAATACCTGGCCTATAATATTTTTTGATTGATTCAACATCAGTGATATTTGTTCCAACTTTTGGATAAACTACATTATTTATACTGATTAATCTGATCATATCTACAAGTTGAAACAAAATATGGTTTCAAAAAGTTGTGTCGTGAGCATTTAATTTTTGCCATTTAATTTCAGCCTTTACCCGTCTTCTAGTTAACTTACAACTTTAAGATTTTTGTAGGTACCTATCTCTTGTATTCCTGTGAATAATTTATACACTATCAGTACATATTAGATAGTAAGTTTATGTCTAAGAACGCCACTGTTTTGTTGTTTTTGACCTTGTGTAGTTGGCAGGTAGAAAATGCCATCGGCATTATGCCCACAATTTCTGTACTTTTATATAATTGTGTGCAATAAGGTATTAAATAAAAATAAATACAAAATAATATTTTATTACTTAGGAACTTTAATATACCAATACAGAAGTAGAGGTATAATTTAAAAATGCTTTACGAAAATTATCAATTAATAAAAATTACGAAAATTTATTCGCTCGTAATGAAAAATGCTCTACGAAATATTCAATAAGGAGGGAAACAAGTACCTAAATTACTCTCATAGGTAAGCGGGTTACATTTGTTTTCGAGATGATTTGATCGAGATACAATAGTAATAGATGCAAAGTTTGGACGCGGCGGAAGCGGCGGGTCGCCGACGTCAAATGCGTTTTGTGAAATATGCCAGCTGGATGTGGTAAGTGGTCAAATTGTTGGCCCTAACTGAACGGATTCCTCTTACCTGCCTCAAATCTAAGGAATTCTGTGGGCGAGTTTCCGTCTTGATATCAAATCATCATTGCATTGGCAGTAAAAAAATAAATAATGTTTAAAAATTCACAACTTACTAATAAATCAGAGAAGTTAGGCGGTACCTATTTACTCATTTGTGGGTTTTCTTAAAGTTTTCCAAAAAACAAATAAATTTTATTTGACGACCTCTGTGGCGCGGTGGGCGAAGGTTCGCCTGCGACGCAGAAGGTTGCGGGTTCGATTCCCGCCTCGGGAAGAATGTGTGTACGATCTGCAGATATTTGTTCAGGGCGTTCTGGATGTTTTCTATGTATAACAAAAAATATATATCTATGTAGTGTATTGTATTAAGTATATCAGTTATCTAGTACCCATAACGCAAGTTCTGCTTGGCTTGGGGCTAGATAATGCTGTGTGAATTGTCCAGCATTATTATTATTTAATTATTATATTTTATTTATTATTATTGTACTGACTTTTAATATTGGTCGCGCGGACCATCAAATTAACTTTTTAAAAGTTTCAAAACACAGGCTTGACCTAGTGCGGGGTATACTACCATGTAGATCCTTTCAGTATTTAAGATTTCAGCAGGTGTAGACTTTTGTTAGACTGCCTTTTAAAATTAGCAAACAAATCTCCTATCTATAGCTTTTTCGCGATCTCATAGTTGTTAGTTGTACCTCCGAAGTGAAAGGTACTTTAGTTGGCATTTTATTTGTCACGTATTGTGTCACAATCGGTATTCTGCGGTGGCCAAAGTGCTAATCTTAACTTGCGATCTGTGTAGTTATTTTGTTTCCCAATGGCCTAACCGTAAGGATTTAAAATTTATGTTCCGTTCGTTTTGGAGCGCTTTGGATCTATTGATAAATTTCTTGATCAAATATCTTTGCCACTAGATAATTTTCCGACTTTATTTGTGTTTATATATAAAAAAAAGTTATCTAGTATCCATAACACAAGCTCTGCTTAGTTTGGGGCTAGATAATGCTGTGTGAATAGTCCAGCATTATTTATTTATTATTATTATTTATATTGAACCAATGATAATATTTTATCGTATCGAGAGATACGTATTAGGTGCTTTTTAATCGACTTCAAAAACGGGAGGAGGTTCTATGTTCTATGGTATTATGTATGTTTTTTTATGTATATCCGTCGATTTCTTTGTCATTTATGAATCGATTTGGATTATTTTTTTGAGACTCGATATTGTATAGAGGATGATTCCTAGGATAAGTTTTATAACTAGGGTTTAGTATTTATCTTGAATCTCGGCTTTTTCAAACCAATCAAATTATTGAAGGTTGTATAAGTGTGCATAGGTTGCAACAGTTTTCTTTGACTGAAGAAATAATGCGATAGATAATTGGCATTATTATTACATAAAAGTTAACTACTGAAAATAAAATTAAGTCAGTAAGATGATAATATGGTTAGTTCAGTTAAAAACGATAAATCTGTACCTTACAAAATCACTAACTGGTGGTAATAAATAAAAATAGCATTGTCCTACGGCGAAACAGTTTTAAACCTCAAATTACTAAAGATCTTTTGATAATTATTGCAACAGAGAACTATGAACCAATTACAGCATTTTAAATCTTAGCGCCCTTTCAATAAAGATGAAGTTAAAATTAGACCTCCAACAGATGGTGAGACAAAAACCTGTTAATTACGAAGAACTTTTGCAATACTAGTTCAATAATTGGTTGTAGGGCGCGCGACAGAGTGAGCAAAAAGTACTGCAAAAACATTGTTGCTCGTCTTGATGCCAGAACTTGATGAGTAGAAGAATATAATGGAGAGAGGGGACAATCGATATTTTATTTTTATCGGTATACTGAGTGTCATACTGTTTCCTTAAAAAAATGCGTTATTCTATTTTTATGGAAATGTGACAGTGCTCCAAGCGGAAAGTTTACATAACTTTCACATTTACATAAGACGTGTCCACACCAGACGATCCAAAATGGATCGGAGATCCTGTGATCCACGATCCAAAATCGTGATACGTGGATCGTACTAGGCCGATCCAGTTTGTTGAAACTGTGATCCTGAACTACGCTCCAAGCGATCCATAAGCGTTAGCGTAGACTTTGCGAGATGTCCATGGTGTGGTGGATCGCGCGAACATCACACAACCGTCCACACCACGCGCGCCGCGCAACTGAGGTACCTTTGAGGCTGGCAAAAAACCGACAACGTACAGATCGGACGCAGCAGGGAGCGCGCGCTCCAGCACGAGGATCGCGCGCGGCACGTCCACACTGCCTGCATATTTGGATCGCGCTCCTGCCGCTTGCTATCGGAGCGCGATGAATCGTCCGGTGTTGACCGGTGTTGTCCGCCTATAGAAAATAGAGTAACGCAAACTTTGAAGGAAACAGTATGACAGTTCACAGCATACAGCACTGCACTTTTAGTGATAGGAAGTCAATTATCTCTTTTATAATCGATTTTACAATTGATCAATTCAATACCCAATAAGTACTTACTGTGCCCATTGATGTTAGCTCATAACACGGGAACATGGAGGTTTTCCGGGATCAAAAGTATCCTTTACGTTTATCCAAGATAAAGATATCTTGATACCACATCTTACCTTAATTCATTATTATAAATATTCAACGTTATTTATCGCGTTTATTTAGGTACCTATTTTTCCGACATTTGACACTCCTAGTTCTGAAGACCAAGTGAGGGTAGTTGCAAAAAATGCAGCCCCCACTTCGCAAAAGCGGTAGCTCCAAAACTCCAGTCGTCCCTTGCCCACGACTGAGTGTACACCTGTTGAAACGAAGAAATAGGTAAATAAACGCGACAAATACCCGTGAATCACACTAATATTATAAAGGCGAAAGTTTGGATGGATGTATGGATGGATGTTTGTTACCTCTTCACGCCAAAACTACTGAACGGATCTGGCTGAAATTTTGCATACAGGTAATTCTAATACTGGAATAAAACATAGGCTACTTTTTATCCCATAAGTCTGTTCCGGTGGCATGAAAATCACCTTTTAATGTTTTCATAGGAACAACGCGTGCGAAGCCGCGGGGCGTAGCTAGTATTTATATAAATGTGTTCTGATCGCGTAAGTTTAAAAAACTTATCCAAATCCGTTTAGCCGTTCGATTGTAAAGGAATAACAAACATAAAATATACGAAAACTTTCACATGTTTGGCATAGTTTTGCAATAATTTATTTAAGTTATTAGATAGGTACGCAATACAAGTCCTGACTTATTCGTTTCAAAGTCTTACAGTTACAGTTAAACTTTTCGTTCGGATAGTCTGGTCTACCTCACCTACTCTTTAGCCCTTTGCGATGGTTCCAAGCATCGTTCGTCAGCTGCCATCAAGGACAGCAAAATATATCGGGACAATGTTCTTGAAGATAATTATTACCTAAGACCAACTCGTCTAGAGCCCCAAGGCCTAGCATGTGATGGGTCATCATGATACCCTGTGGGGGTATGGTTACTCTGGGCATGTGGTTAGTAATTATAGCTCGCAAACAGCGAGCCGTGACGATGGTGGTAAATTACAAACGAGTATGCGAAGGAGGAAGTTTGTGATTTCACTGGACTGTGCTACTTTTCAATTGTTAGGTTTTTTGCTATCATTCCGGGGCTTTGAAGCCGATAAAAAGGTTCGAACTTACTTCATTTGGTTCTTCCCTCCGATGATCTTATATGGCAAAGGCCGATACTAAAATTCTATCGAAAAGATTCCTGCCTCCAAAATATTCAAGCCTCAATAAATATTATTTATTTATCGTCATTAATTCAGTGAATCAGAGTGGTATTCCACTCTATGCTATGCTCCGCAATTTCCGTCTTCCTTGACAATTATATCGAAACACAATCATTCTACAATCCTTGTTGTCAGACACACTTTCTTAGATGAGCGTTAAACAATTTTCAGGCATCAGTCTCTCGCAAAACATGTGGAACATTGAGTTTATTCAGTAAGATCTTGTGAACATGTATGTACAATGCATTTAACTTTGGTAGGGAAAATAAATGATTAATTTGTTATTATTTTCTAAAAGCTTGACATAGAGTTCAATCTCCAATCCATTGCAGCAATACATTCATCTCTACAAGACAGAATGTAGTCAGGATCTGTGTGGCCTGCAACTGTCCCTATAAGGTCAGTGAACAACCGATCAAGGTGCTTCTAGCTCGAATAAATGCAACATGAACGAATCATGTGTATTTATAGCGTCGCATCCTCGATACGTAATATTATGCCCGCCTTGCCATTAATTAATAAAAGCAATGGTGCAAAAAGTGATAGAACACCGTGTCATTTCGTTACGAGTATGTGTTGGACATCTGCAGGGTTTAATTGAATCAAATGGGATGACGAAAACTAAGTGTGCGCTTGCAAAAATGACATCAGTCACTGGCAACCTCAACTGCCTGTATTGGTCTATGCTCTGAAGGGCCTGACGGGTCGCGGATGAGGGGAACCTCATAAGCGACTTATTGGCATTTATCTCATGAGCAGTGATGGGTAAAGCCCAAAATCCCCAGGCTGGGCGTGTTGGTTGCGGATTGCACTTCAGTGATAGAATTGTTCTGAAGGGGGCTGTGTTGCCCGTTCTCCTTCTGTATGCTTTCTGGGTTCTAAAAATACACCTAGTTAGTGTACTTTTATCTCATTACTGCGTGTGCATTGCATACAATGAATGTCACTCATTTTAAAAACTGTCCAACGACAAAGTAAACACCTTCTACATTTACTTCAATAACAAAATCGTACCACTCTGTACATTACATACCTTTATCTTTTTAAGTCTGTATTTTCAGTTCATTCAAAAGCACCGTGTCTTTTTTGGTATACTTATCAAATTCCTTTCGTATAATACTTAAAATAATCGTCCTGCTAAATTTTCTCAGCCATTCTGCCGCTTGTGACTATTATTCAAATACCTTAGATCAATTACTCTATTGCTCGCTTTTTTTCTGCATCAGTGTCATTAAATTGAAGCCTGCAGACCAGACAAACGAGTTACCAGTATCGCTGCTTCACTGTTTGATCACTTTTTATAGAAATGTAGCCTTATTTCTTCACCATTGTGGTTTAAATAAGTTTATTATTATTTATTAGCTTACTAGACTAATCGATACATGAGCAGAACTCACTACATAAAATGTTCAAATGCCCTTTCCACAATGAAACAGATTTTTTGATTAGCTGGGCCACTGTTTACTTTTTTCTTACCTTAATAGAATCAGGCGTTACTTAGAGACGAAACTATCTGACGACTTACTTTAATAAATAAATAAATAAAATAAATAAATAAATAAATTTGTTATATCATAACGAAGATGGTTTTAAGCGGAATTGTACTTAATATTTTCATCCTTATTTAGATTTAGTTAGACCACTAAAGTATCCCATACCATTCAACGCGTAAGTGAATCATGCTCTACGATCAAATGCTCATTCATTCTTCTGTGGCCACATCCAGCTGCTGATAAAAATAGATCTTAATATAGACAGTAATTGCTTCAAGTGAGCTTTAATTTCTTCTGGCCGGCTGCGAAATCTACAGTTTGCAAAGAATCCCATTTTGTACCTGAAAATTGTTGACATTGAATGAATTGCTGTGGTGCTGGATTTCTATTTTTACCTTTACCCATACCTTTTATCAGATTTCCAGTTGAACCAAGAAATGATAGTAGTGTTTTGTACTCTTTTTATCGTTTCATCGTCGATAACAAATTATTATTTCGATTGATGTTTTAGTAGAAACCAATAGGATGAAGTAGGTACGGCGCATACAGGAGCCAATATGACAGCGTCACCTATTTTATCATGTTATTACGTTTAACATAGGAATCAATAATTAACTTAGGCACTAATGAATAACTTATAATAGATACCATAAACTGTATGAGAATTCGTATGTTAAATGTAATAATATGATAAAATAGGTAACGCTGTCATATTGGCTCGGGTATACGCCTTTACACAAACTCTCCAATAATGTAAAGATGTTTGTGGTATTCATATATTTTGACAACGCTTTGCGTCTACAGCTGGTTGACACGACATAATTATAAAGGTGGGTACAGACTGGCGTATGGGGCGTAATGTAACATATTACACAGCGACCGTTTGTGCAGTTAGTGCGGGAAAGAAGGCGCTCACAAAGACCAACTAACGTGACGGCTCTTAGCACACGGGGCGGCTACGTAAGACCGTATACAGAGAGAACGCTGGAAACTTATAAGCGCTTACCGGCGCTTACCGGCGCTTGACAGCGCTGGTAAGCCGCGCAGGAAAACATATGAACGCGCGCCGATAAGTACTGAACGGTTCCGACAAGTGCCACCAAGCTTCAACACGCGCTGGTCAGAGCTGGGTGCTGCCATCTAAATTTAATAAACAACTGCGACAACCAGCGTCCTTTGTGTAGAACGGACCAGCGCTGTCAAGCGCCGGTAAGCGCTTACAAGTTTCCAGCTTTCTTTTTGTATACGGCCTAACGTATAATGCGCGCTGTGAATTGTTGCAATAAGTGGCGTATCACCATTCAGTACCCGGTGCCGAAGAAACACTATTTCTTGTCATGGATGAAGCATAACACATATTGGTCAAGTCATGGCTAGACATGATTTGTTGAACAAGTTAATTCAGATCAAGATTGTGTTTGGCTGTCAAATCATACGAAGTAAGCGATGACTCGGACTATAGAGTAAGCTATAGCTGTAGGTATCTACTTGATAATGATGTCTTAGCACCTTTTTGTTAAAGCAGTTAAGGAAGAAATTACTAACGTTTCTTATGGTATTTGTAAAATCAAGCGCACATTGAGCGTTGCGGTTTGTTTAGCACCACAATGCGCAACACTAACGAGCCTAGCGTCTGAATAAAACATTGTTGAAGTTATGTGAAGATACAAGCGGTGGCGATTTTTTACTTATGCGTCAACGTAACGTATCCAAAACGAACGTATACAAACTATTGTATGGCAGACGACGTACGCGATTAGCACCGACGCGTTTAGCATCATCACCAATGATTATTTAGCACCATCACGCGTTTTGACTATACAATACAGAATGAATAATTTAGACAAGGACTTCGGACAAGGGCTTTACTACTTTACTTACTTTACTTGATATCAATCTAACTTTAGGAAAATTCATCATCATCATCATCATCAACCTTTATTAGTCCACTGCTGTCTTCAGCTTGGTGCATCCAGCATCTGCCTGCAGTCTAGCAAAATTAAACTGGAGTTATTGCACTGAAGTACAAAGGTGGGCTTAATGCCTTCTTGAACTAGGCAACTGTAAAATTTAGTTTTTTGATTCGCTAAGCTCAGGTAAGTCTGAATTTGTAGTAACATATCTCCATTGACTTGAGCCATACGGTCACCGACATTTCACTTCGCAGAATAGACTTGGTTTGGCTGTAACCTAAATATCAAGTTGTAGATTCAACATTATAAAGGAAATTTAGGTATCATTGGTATTTTACAGTTTTATGCATTAATATTCTCTTAAACTTATAATATACGGTTTGTAAGAAACAGGAATGATCATCCGCTGACTGTATTTCCGCGGTGAATTCTAGGATCATTGCTCAAATTATGTTGATTTTCGTTACCATGGAAATATCACTAAAACCATTATATACTACTAAATAATAAACAAATATCACAGACATATAATTTTACGTATGGCAACATCGTACAACATCTGCTAAAGCTAAATAAAATGCACATGTCTGATTGACTGCTAACTACTTTTAAATAACCCATCGTAATTATAGTTTTGACACCTTATCACTTCCTCCCTCTATTCACACGAACCTTAACGACATGCAGTGAACATAAAAATAAATAAAAACACATTTTAAAATAAGACCTCTTTTACAACGTGTTTATTTAAAAGCATTGTATGTATCTACAATTTTTAATTGCACAAAATTAGGTATACTTAGGTGCCTCCCACCCAACTAATTATAAACCGTATTAAATTATGAAAAAGGGTTATGAAGTACCGAAGTAAAAGAAAATAACTTAGGCTTTTAAATTTTGTCCTACTCGGTAATTAGTTAAGCCTTCTTTGACATTTAAATAACAGCCCAGGTCATGTCATATTGTATTGTCCTCATTCTGTCTGTTACCCTTGAAAAACCTCTTTTAATATGGCTTTTTTCCTTTGGTTGAGAATGTTTTTTGTTGCCAGTAGCTGTGCGTAGAATCCTTTGGTTGACATTTTTTTTTGTTGCCAGTTGCTCTTACGTAGAAAACAGGTTTATCTGTAATGCAGATTCTGAAGAGAAAATAGATTTTTTAGGTTCTGAAAACAGAGGTTTTAATACATAAACGTATAAAGAATCCAGAATTCCGTTTGATGACAGTATCGTTTATATTTTGTTGGACATTGTTGATTAGGTAATCAGTCATCACAGTTAATTATATAATGAGGCTAGCACAGGAGTGTTGTCAGTGAGCATAAAACTCTAGCCAAACCTAGTTTAGCAGTAAGTCCATTTGTTAGTTAAATAATAGCATAGTACCCGTTGTGCATCATCAAGATATACCCACGACGTCCATTAGTAATGAATATAAGAATATTTATACTTCGGTCGGGGTTGAGGAAAATATCTAGGATACAATTGAAAGAACAACAACAGATAAGTATTCAAATTTTCTGTGGTGAAATATAAATTATAATAATAAATAATAAATAATACTACCCGAGTAGTTCGTAAATTTTGTAAGGTAGGAACTATGACAGCACTATTATGGTGTTAGTGTTTTGTCCCGGCCTACGTCGCCTACGTCCAGGGATAGGCTTGATGCTAGGTCCGTCACAGAATAACTGATAGGAACGTAGTAAGTCAAATCTTAAAATATTATAGTAGATGTAAAGAGTTTTGTTTTCATTTAGAGTTATCAAACGTTTAAGCGCGCTGGCGCTACACGGAGCTTAGGTGAGCCTCGCATGACAGTGTTCTCAGGTCTAAGTTGGACTTGATCATCTTATACCTGTTTTATCAATGACTGCACTTGCAATGAACCAGTACCCGCGCCCGGCGCCCAGGCTAGTACTAGCAAAAATTTAATTCCACAGTTGGGTAATTCAAGAAATTGTCAGAATAATTACAGAGTACGGATAATTTGCGTATTCCGGTTTGTAGAGTCCGACATGTGTTCGATAACTGACTTTATTGTGAGTTTATTGCATAACAACTTTTCTTGAGGAGGTTATTTCATTTAATTTTATCTGTCATACTTATAAAACCTTTACACCTTCATGGCCCAAGACGCAGATGGCATTCTCCACCTCGTTAGGCTGGGCAGTGAATACGTTAATCAGATTGACGACTTTTTGCTCTTTTTAAAGTTAATTCCCGGCGGTATAAAACTGAAATGAGAAAATAAGTACCTGCCCTAGCATTTACAGTTGAATTAAAGTCAAAACGAATTCTATAATTTTCACAGAGTGGTTATTTAAGTCCCTTTTTATGCAAAATATATTATGTAAATGATTAAACCAATATAAATAATTTTATTATCTTCCATGGTTTAGGGAAGCATTACAAAACTCACATCCTTCCCCGAAAATGTTTGATCCTACATTTTATTTTATCCCAGAATACGTTTCTCTCTAGAGAAGAATCCATGATCATGCTATTAAAAAGAGTATTTCTGTTTATCGGGTTTTCTACCTTTTAACACCTTTGCTAACGAAATTTAGGCAGGGCTGGCTCGACGGTATTCTTGAGAAAAACATAGGTTACGTTGGCATCCAAGAAAATTACCTACGGAGCTAAGCTTTTAATAACTTCGGTTCGAAGATTTTCAATCAATCAGTCTATCTGTTCATTACAAGACCTTTTAAAATATTTTCCGTCATTATTGATTATTTTATTATGTAAAATATTAACTGTGTAAACATTTACACAAAACTTCATTATCCAATAAGTTATTCAGCACACATTTTCAATTTAAACCATTAACAATACAAAATCAACTTCAATTACCCAACCTGATAGAATTTATATGATTTGCAATAACAATAAAAGTGGCAACCGGCCGTTTTATGTAACTTTTATTACAAAACTGACATACGAAAGCCACTTGTAATTATATCTCAATAGTGCTTATTACATTGGCCTTGTCAAAGTTTAAAACGGTAGCCTATGTAACAATAAGCTAATCATACGCTTGCGGAGTATTATCAGAAACTACACACGGTAGGAAAGATTGCAAAACAAAGTCGACAAAATCACAATAATTCAAATACATTTTTACTATAAAAACTTTTGTAGTTTGACGGATTCATTATGAATGTAAGCGGGTTGACTACGAACCTTGTTTGTGTTGGAAGAACACCAACGTTTCATCCCTTAACGAGGGACATCTTCCAACACAAACAAGGTTCGTAGTTAACTAGCTTACATTTATAATGAATTTAAATGAAACCCAAAAAAGGGAAGTAACAAAAAAGGGAAGTATAAGTAAAGAAAACTACTCGGAGATTGTAGACTACTATAGATTCTAGATTTTGACTGTCTAGGATCTTAAGCCATTCAATGTCAAATTTATTTATTGTAGATTATGTAGGTACCTACATAGATAAATAGCTTGGGTTCTAGTTACAGCTGAATGTGGTACATATACCATTTAAGATATATTCAAATTATTCTACAGTTTTAACACTTTTAAAGGGAGTTAAAAAGCTCTAATATATTCATGAACCCTATAAAAGCCAATTTTAAAAGCAAACGTAGCCACCGTTTATCTTGATTTTGAAACAACACTTACAGAACTAGTTAAAGCCGATTTGACTGCATTCTGGATCCAGAATCAAACTCAAGGTGAGTTGTTGCAGAATTCCAGAAATAAATTGATAACTTGTTTTGCTGTCAAGTTGTGAGATGGCATTCTTCTAGGGCTCAAATTATGGGTGTTGCTGGAGGGTGGTCGGTCATTTACACCTCAGTGTATCAATAACTTCACATGTAGAGTTGACGCTAATTCTCAAAAGAAGTAAAGTTTTTGTTGGGATTACAGTGCTCTAAGCGTCACTTTGCCAATAGAAAACTACTTTATTCCTTTGTCGCACAGGGCTTCAATTTTTTTATAATTTGTATTAGGTTTAATCTACCAAGTAAGGCTCTGTCATTGAGGCTATAGAAAAACACTCACTTCTTTATACTTGTGTGTATCATTGATGCCAGATAAAATGGCCATTCTATTTGCAAGGTATTTTAATACTATCGTAGACCTTGTCAGATGAACAATGGGCCTATAGGTAAAAGATGAAGAATCATCAGTTGGCGATACCGAAACTAGTAAACTATCTAAACTATTTTGTTATATTCTTCATGTCTGAATTAATAAGCTTAGGCGAGATGGTGCGACTCATTTTAAATTGGAAGCGATATATTTAAAGTTTCGTATCAATAGAGAATAAACGTTTACTCAACCAATTGTCAGTTCCTTGCGAGATATGGCTGTTGATAGTGATGATGATAGATGATGATAGATAAAGATATCAAAATTTGATAGATATATATAAATTTGATAGATATCAAATTTTGAATACATCATCATCCCTATCAACAGCCATATCTCGCAAGGAACTGACAATCGGTTGGGTAAACGTTTTCTTGAGTGGAGACGACTGGGTAAACGTAGTGTATCTGTGAAAGACTGCAGGCTGGATGCGTCAAGCTGAAGACGTTATGGCGCTCATTAGGTGAGGCCTTTGTCCAGCAGTGGACTAATATTTGATGATGATGATAACTATTAAGAGATAAATTTAACCAACTGCAGGTGTGCGATTTCCCTAAATAAGGGCCTCCCATCATCCAAGGTCTCGTTAAAGAAAAAAACAGTTGTGACTGTGAATTAATCTAACAACAAACTAACTTTAAATTCATTTAGAGTAAATATTAAAGCTTATAGTGAACGATAAAGGGACAACCATGTCAAGGCTAACAGAGGCTATTTGATAATGAACAAGCCTTGGCCAGCGGCAAACCTTTTGTTCAAGTATCTAAAGATAGTTATTCTGTTTAGATGTAAGGTTAAAACCATTTTGCAGTGAAGTTTATTTTATATGAGGTTTTATCTTTGTATTATGTTACTTCGTATATTTTATACAATCAACAACATCAACAATGATTATTAACAATTTGTCGTGATTAAAAGCATAGAGGTAGTGAAGTGAACATGAAAGCCGGTGCAGTAGGTAGGTCCTGGCTTAGTATATAATTTATATACATAATATAAACCTTCCTCTTGAATTACCACTTATTAAAAAACCGCATAAAAATTGGTTGCGTAGTTTTAAAGATCTAAGCATACATAGGGACAGACAGACAGCGAGAAGCTACTTTGTTATATACCATGTAGTAATAGTAATACTTAGACTAGAAATAAAGTGTAAACTTAGGGTTTATTATGGTACAAATAATAATGTATACTGTGATTGTTTTTGTAATGAATAAAAATCGGAAACAAAAAGATCTTAAATATAAGAAGTTTGAAACCTCCGTGCCGCCGCCGCCGGTTTTATATAGATCCAGATAAATTCTATATATCTTGTCGTAACATAATATTGATGCTTTTGAACAAATATTAGTTGATCCACATATCAAATTATTTAAAATCAATTGTTAAATAAAGAATTTTTCAAACGCCATACATTTTGCTATTTCGAAGCCCTTGTCAAATAATTGGTAAGCTAATTTAGTGTCCATAAAACCAGCTATAACGAAATAAAGTACCGTACTTGACCAGCATTAATTGAATAATGCATCTATATTATGAATTTTGAACATATAAACGTTCAAAGTTAGGCAAGTTAGTACAGTTTATTTATGTAGGAACCTGAATTGCTAAGAAAAGGTCTTAGGGGAAGATAGGGTGAATAAAAAAGATGAACTTTAACTAGGTAAAGCGCCTGAACTACGCTCCACTATTCCAACTACATTAACTAAATGCTTCCCGAAGGTATACTAGACGGTTGTTTAATCTAACGGTGAAATAAAGCACATTATGTTCATAAATATACGGTCTTTTATTGCTTTTTTATTGTCTTTCCCTTTTTTATGTACTTAATTTATGCGCTCGCGAATTTCCAACAATTGTTTTGGTTATTTAATTTAATTTGGGTAACATTTCATAAACTTACCTATCTAGTTTATGTTTTGTATTTAATGTTAAATATTTTGCAAATTCTAATGAAATATAAACAAAAACACTCGTAATTAAAATTTCTTTATTATCCTGTACCATAACATAGCTGAAAAAACATACCAAAACATTAGGAACATTTTCCACAGACATTAATGCGGAAGAATTTCCATCGGCTTTGTTACGTACCTACATGGCATTTTGTTGTTACAGGACCGCCGTGGCCAGATAACAAAGACCCCCCATCTTGTCTTAGCTTCACAACGAGAAGGGGTGATATCTGGACCATGGAGGAAAGAAAGAGGTCCAGAAAAATTGGTCAAGAGTACGTGAGAGCATGCTTCATTTGTCGGTGGACTGTAGCTTGAGGCGCTAGCACCCGGTCCATTGTTTGTGAGGATAGCCAATTATGTCTTTACAACACACTTTTTTGTATCGTACGGTATATTTTTAATGATACAGTGGTTACGTTTATATTAAGTTCTGGAGACACGAGATAATCCTTTGTTTTTCTAAAGCTTTGTTTAAACAATCATATAAACTTAAAAAATATCTCGTTTTAAAATGGGTTATCCGAGCAATGTGACATGTTTATTTACATGTATTAATATATTATATATTTCCGTAGAATCAACATACTATTATCATTAAATTAATAATAATACTATTTTTTAGGGATAGTGTTTCTGCGGTATAGTCTCGTTTTGTCTCTTATTTCTGCCCATTAAGAAACGTGTGTGATACTATAAAAAAAACAAATATATAAAATGACTAGTGTTGTTTCGCCCCTGCTATCAGTGTTATTTTGTTTGTTACTCCCAATAACGAACTAAATGTAGTGTATCCTGTAAGTTTTTTGTCCAGCACCAAGTAAGCGTGGGTCATTTTTTTTACCTTAATGTTGTAGGTTGATAGGTAACCTATAATTCTTTAGCACTAATACAAATTCCTACGACCCTTCTTCCAGCCTCGTTTCATGGTCAATGTTCTGAAAAAAAAAAGACATAGAACTACCCTAAAGCGACTCTCTTTATGTGTTTGTTTACTTAAATTTTAATTTGGAAATACCTCCTAATAATTATGATAAATATAAAATAATAAATAATGCTGGATAGCTAAGCAGATCTTGTGTTTTGGGTACTAGTTGATGATATATTCAATACATTACATGGATATATATATATTTATTATACAGAGAAAATACACAAAACTTAATTAATATCTGCAAAACGTACTAACATTTGACCCAAGGCGGGAAACGAAACCGCAACCGCCTCGCAGGCGGCCCTAGCCGCGCCACATTTGATCGTAAAAATAAAATTACCCAGAGTCACGAAAACATTATTTAACACCTTGCACTCTGTACTAGGAACTATAATTTTTAATTGACCACAAAAACCATTTTGACAAACACCACATGGCAGCATCAATTACTTGACGCCTCGAGACTTCGATGCTTAGTACTCTCAACATCTCAAGGTATGTTCATAATTGTTGGTTATTTTGAAGAATTGTCGTCTCACCCACGCATTATTACAAGCATAATGTCCCAGTTCCACGTCATATGGCATCATTATTGTGCGAATAAAATTATAATGCCATACGACTTTGCCTGCACCTGCCGTAAATTGATGCACGTGATATAATATGATACATCGAGTGCCAATGAAGGGGTTAAATTGATAGGTGGTGGAAGGCATCTCGAAGATGAAATGAAAACAAAATTGGGAGACTCTTTTGGATCATCACAAACTACTGAGTTGCTTTTCCATTTTCAAGGTTTACTTCGCGTCTTGAGTTATGCATCCTATTATAATATTAGCGCATACTTTATTTAGCGAATTTCGCGAGTTTTTCCTGGTTTTTTATTTTATTTCATACAGTAAAACGAAGTCAAATTAGCAGGATTTCTAGTGCTCTTTGTATCGTGACTCATCTGATGATCTAGATAGTATTTTTATCTCTCCATAATTCTTTTTCTCTTAAAGACACACCAGAGTCGGGCAGGTTGGTGCGATTTATAATGCTGGACAATTCATACAGCATTATCAAGGCCCAAGCTAAGCAGAGTTTTTGGTTTGGGTACCTACTTCATAACTGATATGCTACATAACGAACTTAAACTATAAACCATAATAACTAAAACGATAGTGTTTTGTCAACATGTCATTCGGGCCTATCGACTATGATGTGACTTTTAGACGTCTCTCTGCCCCCCGGTTAGGCGGTATGACGATGCGAAAGTCTGCAGGCAGATGCTGGGTACGGCAAGCTGAGTACAGGGCGCTGTGGCGCTCATTAGAGGAGAGGCATATATCCAGCAGTGGACTAATATAGACTGATGATGATGATTAAGTCTTTATCCGCTTGTCCATTGGTTTATACCAATGGTTTATACCAATGGACATAAGTCCATCGCATATATCTCGTGCCTAATGCAAGAACCTTCAGTTGAATATGAGAAGTTGTTTGGTTCATAAAAACAACGTTTTTCTCCACACGGATCCGTTGTGGTGTATAATCTGTGAGATAGTTAACAATCACATTGCAGCAAATTGTCCCCGCGAGCTGTCTACTGGGCACGGATAAAGGTTTGGTCATAGTAGTAACGGAGTAGCAGTTCAGTAACTTTTGTTGACCCTCTGTCTCAGCTCTTTGCTTGATGTTGTCACAGTTTTGTGAAGTTTTAGTTCATTTATTTACTCACTAGTTGCGCCCCGCGGCTTCGCACGCCTATGACACGGGAACTTATTTATGAGATAAAAAGTGAGAGACTATTTGTTATTCCAAACCTAGAACTTTTTATCATAAACACTTTTTATTTACAATTTTTTATTAAAATAAAGGGGTCTTGAATATTACTTTATCAAGAAGGATATACATTTAAATAAAAACAATATTTAAAGAATATTAAGAGTTCATTTTTCTGTAATAAGATGTTATTTAGACCATAAAAAAACATTATTGATTCAATGAATAAAGAATGACCACAGAAAGGATTATGTACCAAATTGACCATTTCATGCAGATATCAAATGAGTCATTTGACTCCGCTGACAAAACAACCAAACCTGAACTTAACCCTTTAGGCATTTGAGTAATGTTGAGTAATGCACCAATTGGAGTACGTACCCACAATCAGAAATTACAAGATACTTTATTAGTACTTGCAGTGATACGGCTTATAATGCCACGTTTGGCAATAAATAAAAATAATCCTACTGATAATCGATCCTAATCAATAAGCTTCTAACGAGTCGTAATGTGTGCTTGAGGCCATTTAGAGTGTAACCTACATTTTTGTTAGATGATGACCTCATTGTCTCACAGGGTTATTGCTAGTTTGAAGCGCTTGGTTGCAAAGGGGTAGAATTATCCTGGTTACTTAGGCTTGCGGCTCTGCACGTGTTATATCTGGATATCGAGTAGATAGCACGTTATTCTAGGATTTAGCTAAGGCGTGAAAGAAATCCTTTTTTACCTATGTGGTGTGGTGGTGAAGAACCAACCAACCAACAATCCTCTAGTCTCATCTCGTAACCAGATTTGGTAGCTTGTTACGAAATGGGAAATGTGCTTTCCCGTCTTGTAGCTACCTACTACATGGAAACGATTTTTCCTTCTCCTAGCCAGATTTGGAAGCTAGCTACGAAACAGCCATAGAAGTTAAGTCTAGAGAGTATAAATTTATTAGCATAGAAATATTTTTTTGATTTCAATGTTGTCACACTTAGATCAAGTTTGGTTAAATTTTGCGTGAGAGGTCGTTTACAATTCCAATTAATCAACGCGACTTATAATACATATATGTAAATGATAGGTTTGTACTACAGAAACATAAAATACAACACAGAAGGAACTACAGAATCCAGGAAGTACAAAAGGCGACCTTATCGCTCTAATAGATTATAGAGGTAGCAATTTCTACGAACCATTTTTTTCAAGCCATTTTTCGATTCCAGTCAAAAACTATTCCTAAATATACTTGAAGAGGATGGTCGTTAAGTAATTTAACTCTCTACTACTCTCTCACTTTACCTAAATAAAAGATATCCGTAGACAATTCTGCATCATTCATTATTCATCACAGAACCGTTACAAATGTGCACCAAGCGTATAATAACCATAATAGCTTTTAATAAAGACATAATTTTTGTTACCTACGCATAGTTTTATGGGCAAATTAAACCACCCATTTTAATCAGACCCCCACACGCTAAGTATTCTTTATAACCACCGTAATTTTGAAGTGTCTTGATAAAACGGTGGGCTGAAAACATTTGTAGAGTAGCTTAGGGCGAATCTCATGATTGTGTATCATCATACGAAAATACTTTTATCTCAATTATTATAGTCATTCGATGCCTAAATTTGAATCAGCTTTAAATTGTGAGAATTTTGAATTAAATATCATTATTTTCCGATTAGCCTGGTTTAAAAAACATCGTACATACTTTTCCTGGAACTGTTTATATGAAGTTTATATGGAACTTTATTTAGGTCGTATGAACTTAATTTAAAGTTTTATAGTAGAGAGCGGTAAAACCACTGATAGAGTGGGCAGGAATAAAGGAATCAATAATGAAATAATGTTTATATCCATGGAGTATTTTATGTTTGTTGTTTAGAGTCCTATCTCCTATCGACATACCACAGTGTCAAACTGAAAAGTTCCTCTCTACTTTCATTATCAACAGCCAAATAGTGGAATGAGTTTCCTGCATCTGTTTCCTCATTATAGTATAATCTTGGAGTCTTCAAATGCAGTAAATAATCAATGACTTCTGGAACAGCGTGCTCCATCTTAGGTCACATCTTCACTGAAGTGTCAAAATTAAAAATCTATGGAGACAAACTTCATCACCCTTAAATCAATAACCTCAATTATTGAGTTGAAGAAGGTATTCTGGAGATCAAAAAAGAAGTAAACGAACCCAATAACATCGGCGAAACAAAGGCTCATCAACTACTACTGGGGTTCGGCCATTTAAAGAGGATGGGAGATGACTGAAATGTCTACAACTCATCTCGGCTGCTCGGCTGGCCAAATACATGAGAGCAGTACCTACAGCATGCGTCCAAATGAGACGCATGCTGTAGATACTGCTGAAAAGAGTAAATAGAAGTGGACCTGCGTGAGCAACAAGCAGAGAACAGCAGGGGTATTTTAATTCTTCGGAAAGGCCGCCGGATTCGATATCAAATCTGACGTTTCGCTTCAGAAGCGAATCGAATAAATTAAAATATCGGGAAAAATGGCGACTTCTCATCATCGGAGGCCAAAACACACTTCGGGTCTGTGAGCCGGGAGTAGAGTGAGCAAGTGAGAAGAAACCGATACCGTTTTGAATATGAATAAGTATACCAGTGAGTTACGCAAAATAAATAGTTGTATCTTTTAATGTTATCAAAAAACCTCTTCATAATGACTATAAACGTAGTTGTAGTTGGACAGTAAAATCTTCTATATAACCTCAACTTCAACCTCAACAGCCTGTATTGGTTCACTGCTGGACGCAGGTCTCCCCTTGATAAGCGCCTATAGGCGATTATCTAATGGGACCCCCCAATAAACAACTGAATTAACTACATAGTAACTATTAACACATAATAACTGTAGATATACGTACAGTCGTTTCATGACATCACAAGGATTCTGTTAAATACAGCGTGTCACCACGTGGCCATGTTGTTTCGAAAAGAAAGCAACCTGGATTAATAAACGCTAATAAATCGATTTGTAACAACCTTTATTGATGTGCACTCCAATGTATTGATTAGCCTGCAGGTGAATGCAAAATTAAATTTTATCAAGCGGGTGATCTAAAAAATGTCCAAAGATGTCCAGATAAGGTTCATTATCAAGTATCATGATTGTAAGATTATGGTTGTCAGTAAGAGTTTTCGTAAGACCTTCTCAGAACGATTAATCTGAATAACATGAGAGCTCGGTACTACAGCTTATAGAAATCACAGCTGAGACATTCAAACGGCCTCTTTTTATTAAAACTAGCTGCGCCTCGCGCCTTCGCACGCGTTGTTCTTGTGGAAACGTTTAAAGCGGATTTTTATCTCACGGGAACTGATTTACGGGATGAAAAGTAGCCTATTTTTTATTCCCGGATTAAAATTACCTGTGAGAAAAATTACAACCAGGTCCGTTAAGTAGTTTTGGCGTGAAGAGGTAACAAACATCCATCTATCAATCCATACAAATTTTCGCATTTATAATATTATAGCGTGATGTGATGTGATGTGATAGTGTGAGAATATGTCACAAAAAAAAGCTTTTTAAAGATGAAATATTTTTTTCATCAATTTTTACAAACAAACAGACAGAAACTCAAATCTTTCCTCTTTAAAATATTATATTAGCATAGATAAAAGACAAGGATTTTGTCCCTTAGCGAACACATCGCCCATTAGAAATTGCCATTTTTAAATATAAAAATAGGAACAACACCAAGGGAGTTTTTTAATAAAATTCGAAAAAAGGGTCTTTTGTTTAAAAAGAAATAAGTATTTAGAAAAAAGAATACTTTTCAGCTTATTCGACTCATTTTTTGGTCGTTGAGTCGTTGAAAGCATTCGCGTTCTTGTACTAAAGGTAGAATACACTACATCATAGAGTTCCTTTGGGCTATGTGCTCAACCTCAACCTCAACAGCCTGTATTTGTCCACAGCTGGCCTCCCTCATTGGCGTTTATCTAGTTCAGGCACATGTATTTTTTATACTTATAAAGTAGATATTATTGACTCTTTCGTTCTCTATTTAGCCCTTAGTTGTTTTTGAAAAAAAAAAAATATCTTATGGGGGGTAATACCCATAATCCCGACGCTGGACACGCGGGTTGGGGACCGCAATTTGGTGGTAGAATTGTTTTGCAGGGGATGCTGCTGCCCGCCCCCCGGTGGGCCCATGGGAAGAGTTGGGGTAGTGCAAATTCTAAGCTAGCACCACACAGCTATACAATTATTCAAATCATTTCTTGTCTCTTTAGGTGTTCCGCTAAGTCTATATTAATAAATATTATCTTAATTTTGTTTGAACGTAAGTGGGTTAACTACAAACCCTTTGTGTTGGAAGAACACCAACGTCTCCTATCGAAAGACTTCGTCAGGCGCTTGCGTTACGATAGCAAGTAAAGCAACCTAGCCATCATTCACTGAGCTATCGGTATCTTAGCTACCTGCTTTAGTATTCAAAGACGCTTCACTCTTATATATTTAAGGACTCATTACTGTCCTGCGATTCTTTAAAAGCGTAATAAATAATTAATAAGTCTTTATTTAGTTCTAACTCTTAAACTCTTTGGCGCAAACTTAAGTGGAATATTACAACCGATATTTGGATTGTGTTTTGAGGGAAATGACGTACGTGGGTTAATGTATCACATTCACTGCCATAACTATTTGCCGCCGTTTCTGGAATTTGTCTAGAACGAAATTAACATAATCTGATGCCTTCAATATATAACATTTAAAGAGTTCCCGTGACGTCGACAAACTTTTCGCAAACATTGGAATTTTTGATGTTTTCATTGTGACATTTATGCATTAAAAAGTCGATATTTTAAATAGCAATACATCTCAAAATTTCTACGCTATTATCAATCGAAACGTGACGTGACACTGTACATTTTGTATTATCATGGAGCTTTGGCGAAGGTTTCTTCGTTCGCCTTTGAGTCTTTAAGTTGACAAATATGAGTCATGACGTCATAGAACACAAACGTTGGCCACGTTTTATCACCCGAAACTAAGTGCGGTTTAACGAAAAAAAATTATGGGTGTAATATTTTTTCTTTTATGTATTAACCTAAATAATCGACTATTAAAAATATTTTTTTTCCATATACTTACCTTTTGTTAGTTACCTACATATCATGCTAGTTTTTACATCTTTCCTAAAGAAACAGGTCATGTTTTAGTAGACAATTTACTGGTCAGTTGTCTATCAAAGCTACGGTACAACGCCCCCACTATCGTAAAGGTAAGGCAAGGTCTCAGGTCAGATGAGTGATGCGGCCCGCCATAGCCTTTGACTCCACGCAGATCGCATACCAAAAACAAAACCTACTTGGATTAGTTTAAATTGTTTTTATTATAGTTCACACACCGATGAGGTTTTCTTTCGAAGATTTGAAAATAATGGAACTTATATTGAACGTATCTACTACGAGTAGTATACACTAATATAGCTATTAAGGTAGGTACTTACATGCTTTGCATAATATGTTTTTGAAAGTGGAACCTAAAATTGTGCTCCTTGTCATGAATACTTACCTAACCTACTACAAGTTCATGTACCTATAAGTTTGAATTCGGAATGTTTAGATAAGATTTTCGCCATGTGTGGTAGCACTGTAAAAGTCCTAATTATTTCGATAGCTTTTGTTTCGATTTTTTCAACAAAGGCTATCGAGGTACTAAGTTTTACTCCTACAAAATTGTAGGACCAAGCAAAATAAATGCTATTCAAATACAAAACCAACACACGAGCCTAGGGAGCGCCCTTTTTGTGCCTAAAATGTCGTTTAAAAATTTCGTAACCGACAACAAAACTTTGCGACAAATCGTCCCCATGAGGCGTGACGTCACTCCGATTACTCGTCAGGTGCTGCCAACATTTCGCATAAAAAAAGAAACTCAAAAATAATCAAAAGAGGTTTTTCTCTACCTCTCTTGTAGTAATTATAGTAGGTAATCCTTCTAATAGTCTTAATAAAGATCTTTTTTTCTTTATTTATGTAAGTACATTAAAGATCTTGGTAGTTTTAGTAGGTAACTTAAAACATATTTATGTTCTTAACAGCGGGTTTATTATATTTTATCATTATGATACAAATATTTTTTTTTACATAAAAACACAAGTAAGCTTATCACTACGCTTCACACTAAAATTCCCACTACGCCGAAGCTTTAGCCACCACAGAATAGTAAAATATCTATATTACACTAATATCATAAATGCGAAAGTTTGTATGGATGGATGGATGGATGGATGGCTGGATGTTTGTTACCTCTTCACGCCAAAACTACTAAACGGATCAAGCTGAATTTTGCACACAGGTAATTCGAATCCCGGAATCAAACAAAGGCTACTTTTTATCCCATAAATCAGTTCCCGTGGGATAAAAATCACCTTTAAACGTTTCCATAGGAACAACGCGAACAAAGCCGCGGGGCGCAGCTAGTCCTTCATGTATGAATTCAATGTAAGCGGGTTAACCCGCTTAAAAAAAAGAGTTCGTCAAACTACGAAAGTTTTTATAGTAAAATACCTATATCCTGTGTTTCCCACAATTTGGCGACATTATTACGCAAAAAGTCACCAAAGAATATAAATAAATGTCAGTTATCGAGGACTATAAATCGTTCCGTGGCCGCCGGCCGTAATGATTCATTAAGTGCCTCCCTGGGATTACCTTTTTGTAATTGACTGATGATGCGAGCGGCATATCACTGCTTCTCTTTTAGTCTTGGTTTAAGGTTTAAGATGAAAGAGGTTAATTAGGTTCTTACCAGTTTTATTAGTAGGTATACAAATTAAACCTGTAGGTTACTACTGACTATAGTTAGTAGTTACCTGCAAGCTAGTAGGGTACTACCTACCCTAGTGGTAATATGGCAAAACACTATTTTTGGGGAGACATGTTCAGTGGTAGATAATTTTATGTATATATTCCAACCAATAAAATGTTTTCACTGCTAACTGCATAAAATCAGTACCATAAATAATAATTTCATTCAAAAAAGAATTATGATCAAGTTAACGGTCACTGGACCGCTTTACAATAATTAAAAGCGTTTAAAAAAATTTATTCGAATGAAATCCTTACCTTATTTTTTTTACTAATCAGCCTTTGCCGGCTTATAAGCTTTCCATCACTTCTTGTACTACTCGCGATGAATATATCCATATCCATTAGGAAAGGTTTGGTATAATGACCAAATCAAAAATATTGTTATCAAAACAAACACAACTGCAGAAAATGGAACGCAAACATACTTATACCTCGATTTCAAAAACCTGTAAAATTTTATACACAAAGAGGTTACAAAATCTAAGTAATACTCGTATTGTCGGGAAATAATTAACGAAGGTATTATCATCAAAGCTAAGCACAGATGTTTGAAACAATTTTCGGATTTGAAAGCTTTTATTTATCATTTAATTGACCTCTCTTTTGTTTTCTAATTTAAACATTTTTTATTTAATTTTCATTCGTAAATGTATATGATGACATAAAATATCAGGGATTCTGAATCGGAGTATAGATACAAATTATGCTTAGTCTACTCGCTCACTGCTCATAGCATAGACCAAATAATAGTTCCGTACATTGACCGTGAAAGACTCGACTTTTATGACGCAGTATGATGTAAATAGCAAAACTGTTGAACATCTCTGACTATTAATTTGACAGCACGCGTCAAGTTTTGATGTAGGTCTTCAAAAAATTAAATGCTATTGTAGATACATACCTACATTTTTCAAAATCAATTACTTTTAATAGAATTGAAGCGAAAATTTCAAGAATCGTGTAGGTATATTAAACTTAATGCCATCTCTTAGATTTGGATTTACCTATGGTAAAAATTATTAAACAAGTATGAAGAAAATCAACTACATATAGAATCGAAAATTCACCACTAAAAATATATTTCAACGTAACTACCATTTTTGATGAACGCACATGTAAAGCTGAATAAATAAAATAGGTATGCCAATAATTAAGCATCTTCTTATGGCTTGTAAATCTTGTGATCCACAAAGCATGTATCATTCTTCATTAGCCTGGAGGCTACCTTTTAGGCTGGGTAATAACGACGCGATTTAATCCCCAACCGCGTCGCCATTTTGATTTCAATTTCTTTATTTGCATTTCGCATTCTTTATTTTATAATTTTCTATCTCTCTGATATAACAATATTAATGCAAAACGTCCAACACCCTTATAATAAATAAATAATAATTTTGGATCTCCAAACTGAGCAGAGCTTGTGTAATGGGTCAATGATGTTAATGCTTGGCCGGATGTCGCCCAGTTCCACACAGACAATAGTATGTAAGACCAGTTAGACTAAGTTATCCTAAGATTGTATTAGTTGATAAGCGACAAACTTGCTAGTGGTTTCTTTTTCACTTCTTCCGCTAGTGGACAAAAAATTGAAGTGAATCAGAGTCAATTGCACCTTATTTCTTGTTTGATAGTAATAACTATTTATCAAGCTGTTTATATGGTAAAAATTTGACTTGTCTAAGTACTTATTTTGTAAGTCTAAAGAAATAAACGATTTGACTTTGACTTTGACTTTGACTTTGGTACTAGATAACTGATATACTTAATACAACATAATACACTACATAGATAGGGATTTTTTAATGTACATAGAAAACATCCAGAACGCCCTGAACAAATATCTGCAGATCGTACAAACATTCGTCCAGAGGCAGGAATCGAACCTGAAACCTCCTGCGTCGCAGGCGAACCTTACTCCACAGAGGTCGCCTTAGAGATTGACACGATACAATATTTTCAGCTACCTAGCTTCTTACGTAGTTTTTTTTCATTAAAATTCTATTTGGGTATTCGTTTCGTACAATTCTTTAAAATCAAACCTTAACCAACAATAGGATGACAAATTCCTCATTTTTCAACCTTTCCAGGTTGAAAAATGAGGAATTTGTCATTCTTTGTCTCGAAACCATTCTTTGTTTTTCATAAATATTATTCGGTAGAGTCTATTCAAAAAGAGAAGAGTTGTGGGAATGGAAAGCGCGTGTGCCGATTGACAACTTTTATTGGGTTGACAACACTGCACTGTCATTGCAGTACGACTAAAACTGTTAGTTTACCGAAACGCCACTTCTCTTCGCTTTTGAAACAGACTATCATGCAGCAGAAAGCTTGCAACAAAGATAAAAAACATAGAAGAGCCAAACAGACCATACTATTCTGTCATCAGTATATCATATCTTAGAGACAATAGAAAATACCTACCCTATAATCTCAATAACTTTGATGTGTATATTCATTATTTATTTATTCATTATTTATTTATTTATGAGATATACCTCCAGTATATCTCATTAATAAATAAATAATGAATAAATAACGTTGGACTATTCACACAGCATTATCTAGCTCCAAGCTAAGCAGAGCTTGTGTTATGGGTACTAGGTGACTGATATACTTAATACAATACACCACATAGATAGATATTTTTATTATACATAGAAAACATCCAGAATGCCCTGAACAAATATCTGCATATCGTACACACATTTGACCTTCGCCTACCGCGCTACAGAGGTTGTCTTTCGTTTTCTTCGTTAATTGATAATTATAATAGAGACTTAGTGTAGAGTCTGCCTTATTTATAAAACAAAGACTGCTCATCGTCCCAAGTTTTATGCCGAGCGGGGCTATAACTCTCATTTAACACAAACAGAGAACGAAATAAATCCATTAAAGTTACCTCCGATGTATAAATTGAAACATCAAATACGTTTATTAAAGAACATTGTAATGCTTTTTATTTTACAATTCATGAGTTATGGAGGGTGTATGAAGTATTATGAGCATTGTATCCTAAACCTGATTACTCAAACTCGAAAACGCTTTATTTTCATAAATACAATAAATCTACACTTTGAAAAGGTCAAATCACATTAAAAATTACACTGACACGGAAATAAAGTGGTAAGTATTTTTGATTGTGGCTGCTCCGGTATATAGGCTAAAGTAAACAAATGACGAAGAAACTTCTAGCCTATTAGTTGTTATTTTTCGAGTTGGAGCAAAATCCGTCCCAAGCTATCCTCTAGATAATCTGAAATTATATAGTAAGCCTTTTTGCACAGTAAAGTAAAGTCAATATTAATGCGTCATGCTGAAGAGAGGGCGCTATGGCGCTCATTAGGGGAGGCCTATGTCCATCAATGGACTAGTATAGGTTGATGATGATGATGACTGATGCAATAATTAAGATATCCTGGTGGCCAGTCTTTACAGAGAGTAGCTATGTGCGCAGGACAATATTTGTTACTATACCATCGAGCATGTACAATGTTAGTTAACAAACCACGACACAAATAACGCACACTTACTTGCTTGGCGTCGAATTTCAGATGTTATTGTAAGCAATATTTACTGAAGGATCTCAAATCGACAAGTAATGTAAATTACGTATAAAAGGACGTGCCATCAAAGTGAATTTTAGGTTAAGTATGGGTGGTTTGTTTACTAACATTCTACATGATTGATGGATACGTTGATTAGTTAGAATACGGTTGTGTGGTGCTGGGTAACGTAAAAACTTCTTAGGAATATTCACCGGGGGTTGGGCAACAGCACTTTCTGCAGAAGGATTCTACCACAGAATTGCGATCCCCACCCCGTATACACAGCGTGGAGGTTATGGGTTACCCCCTCATGATGAAAGCAGCTCATGAGCTAAGGCACTAATCAGGAGAATATCTGCTTTCAACAGTGGATTGGTATAGACTGTACCTCTAACGTACGTTAGTTAGATTAAATAGGTCAACCATGTAGTTTCGGAGCTAGGAGGATTTTGTAGATAGTAGAAAAGTCAATGCGCGTTGAAGTCTTTTGTATGCTACGCCGGTACGTCGTAGCACGTGCTTTGAAGATTTACAAAAAAAATATCATTTTATTTATGTTATTTATTTTATGATGAAAGCCGTTAGGGCACTTATCAGGAGGAGACCTTAGTCCAACAGTGGATCAGTATAGACTGCACCTGTAGTGTAGTTAGATTAAATAGGTAAGTATACTATGTAGTTTCAGAGCTAGGAGGATTTTGTATATAGTAGAAAAGTCAATGCGCGTTGAAGTCTTTTGTATGCTACGCCGGTACGTCGTAGCATCGTAGCACGTGCTGCGAAGATTTACGAATTTTGTTTATTTTATTTTGGCTTATTCGAAGAACAATTTATAGCTCTGGTGAAGGAAGGGGGAAGTTAGGGGAAGATAAAATATAACAGAGATAAGAGAGCAAAATACAATGGTGAAAGCTGCAACTCTCTGCAAACGTGACGTCTATTATAAGATAGCGCTTATCATTATCATATTTCATAGATCAAAATAGGTTTCTTACGACTTATTACAGTTCAATCATACATAGGTACTAAGTTACAATTTAAGAATAGCACAGGTATTTTACTTAGAGAGTTATGATTTCATTCGCGCAACTCCTTCTCACGTCTCTCGGGCAAATATTACTTCCACAAAAATGTCCTGATACCATTTTTGTATGGTTCTATTTTAAATATTAAGAAGGTAATTATGTACTTATAACATAAGGTCTCGCAAATTAAAATTTGGTAGTGTCTGATGAAGTCAGTGGAAATGCTTCTTGATTTTACATTTTAAATAACCTAAATCAATAAATTAATAATGAGAAATAATTTATTTAAAATAATTAAACTCTGTCCTTATCTACTTTTGGTAATATATATTTGAATCAAAGGACTCCGACAAAGAAACAGTTTTTTTAATCGAAAATGAATTTAAACTACCAAATATTAATCGCAAACAACATCCGTTAATTTTTACAAAACCGCATAAAACAGGTTTTCTTAATTACAAAAAAGATTTCCTTGAAACGAAATTAGATTATCGAGTCAGCTCTGGTTAATTACGATCACAGAGCTCGATTACGATTATTAAATCTCGATAAAATAATATTTTATGTAAATATCGTCGTAAACATTTTGAATTTGTATATACCCCGCTTTTACTGCACCCATATTCAGAGCAATTATTCCGTAATGCGGTAAAAATCGTAAAATTCATATTTGAGAGTCATGCTCCTCACCTGTTTTGCATAGAAAACAGACTTTCTAGACTTGGATAATTTACCTCACGTAAGGCCTGCGCTGGCTCACTAATTGTATGCAATTGGTAACCCACGGCGTAGAAGTATATGCGAAGAAAGAATGTTATTTCAATAGCAAACAAAAAAATAATAATTTAAATAAAAACCAAGGGCGCTTCGGACTTGCGTACGAAGGGTTCTTATTCTTTCATTCGTTCTCTCTTTCTTCGTACCATTATCTATAAAAACAGCAGAAAATCATGTCAGTTGTCAGGGAGTCATCTTAAATATTTTTATTTTATTTAAGAGTTTGCTGTTACAGCGGCAACAGAAATACATCATCTGTGTCAATTTGAACTGTCTAACCATCACGTTTCATAATATACAACCTGATGATAGACGGACAGACAGCGGAGTCTTAGTAATGGGTCCCGTTTTACCCTTTGGGTACGAAACCCTAAAACAACTTATTTACTGAAGAATCCTTATTGTAAGCCCCACATAGAATAAGGATAAAATCCTAGTGCAAGCAGAGCTAAGTCCATGAAATGAAGTGGGAATGGAAACTAAAAGCCAACATGTAGAAATATTTAACTCAGCGTTTGTTAGTAGTTACGAAAAACCGGTGTCCTGTGTGAATGCGTCCTCACTAATTGAGACATTTAGGCGATACCGTGACCAAGAAATTATATAGCGGCCCTCAATATAAATAAATGTATATGGTTGGGTTATAAGGTTTAACGCTGCGTCTTGCTACTGTTTATTAAGGTAAGTAAACAACAGAAAATTCAGGTTATTTAAGTCACCCTTAATAGATTTAAGAGTTTTAATCCTTGTAATGAGTGTAAAACAGTACCAATGTTTGTACATTGGTTTTTGTTGTCCGGAGTGTAGTCCCTTTCGCGAAATAAAAACGTAAGCATTTCGATAAAAAGGAATGAATAAAACTTCCACATTTTTTTTTAAATCTTAATCTAACTTCAAACATCCTACATTATAAACACAACATTTAGGTTTCATAACAATCAACAACAAAACTATAGAATAAGAAGGTATGTCCATGTTACAACAATGCAAGTATTTTTATAAAATAGGTACTAAGTAGAATTTATATCCATCATAAATATTGTGTTGCCAGTAATTTCATCGTAAAAATACGTATGAAACAGCAAATTGATCGGCTTACAAGACTGTAAACGAAATATACGCTTTATGGTTGGATAAAGTTAATCATCTATTCATAATAGAACCTCTCCTTAAATCCCCCGTTTCTTAAATTTTATAGAAAATTAAATAGAAAATCGTAAAGTTTTATTACGGAATTTAAAAATACTGGAGTTTTTGTACCGCTCGTGTCGGAGTCTAGCTTTGGTAGGATTATAAAGGGCTTCCAGACTTGATAGTCAATGTCTTGAACCTGACGATAAGGAATCGGGCCCCGGTGGATATCCCTTAGTCGCCTCTTATGACACCCACGGGAAGAGTTGGGGTGGTGCAAATTCTAAGCCCAAGTTAGGATTTATCAATTACTAGCTGCGCCCCGCGGCTTCGCACGCGTTGTTCCTATGGAAACATTAAAAGGTCATTTTCATCCCACGGGAACAGATGTATGGAAAGTAGCCTGTGTTTTATTCCAGGATTAGAAATACCTGTATGCAAAATTTCAACCCGATCCGTTCTGTAGTTTTGGCGTGAAGAGGTAACAAACATCCATCCATACATCCATACATCCATCCAAACTTTCGCATATATAATATTAGTGTGATATAAAGAAAATCAGTTGGTTCACAACCAAACGACCCTGATCAAAACACGGCCAGCACGTGTAGAATCTCATCAGCTGTATTGACAAAGATGCTTTACAGTCGTTTAGTTACTAATGGCCAATTTTATACTCGAAACCTTTTATTGCACTACAATTCTAACATTACCTCTAAGTTAATATTTATAAGGTGGAAATTCCAATGTAGCAGGAGCAAAACAATAAAAATTGTCGGCGGGTATTATAAAATTATACGACCCAATGTTTGAAAACATACTTTAGAATCGTTACGTCATTGTTGGTCATACTCGTATAAAATGTAATAATCCTTATCGGGGACCCCACCTTTTCGATTTGCTTTTGATCGTTTATTTTAATGTCAAATAAACATATTTATGGAAGAAATATTGTTGATATGACAAGGGCCTAGAGAATGTAACAATCGATGTCGAAAGCGATGATAGAAAAGTCCAAAAATGTATGGGTTAGACAGATGCCTTAGATATGTTTGTCACGTGATCTGTTTCGAATTTTTCCCTACGAATCTTCCAATTGTTTTCGATTCTCTTCAAAACGAATGTTGGTTGGCTACGTCCTCTGCTCTGCAGTCTTCCCAAATAAATAGCATCATAGGTCCCAAAAAATCTTAAAATATCAAAGTAGCTCCAAAAAATAGTATAACCAAACTTTGATTCAAATTAATTAGCTGAATATAAATTCAGACAAATGAAGGACTAATTTCACGAAATAATATAAATAACAAAACGAAAGTAAATTCTAGTTGCGACTGCAGATTCATTACTTTTAACAGGAAAATAAAAATAAACAATGGGTAGTTGTAAGTATTTTATTAAGCTAGATTAATAAAACCTGCAAAGTGCGAGTGAGACTCGCACACGAGGGGTTCCGTATCATTATCTATAAAAACGGTAAAAATAATCAGGTCTGTTGCATTTTTCCGTTTTAGAAAACCGAATACAAATTAATATTTAAGGGGGCTTCCCTTAAATATTTATTGTATTCGGGTTTTTTTTCTAAAACGGCAAAATAAATAAATACATCATCTGTGAAAATTTCAACTATATAAATCTCACGGTTCATGAGACACAGCCTGGTGATAGACGTACAGACAGATAAAAAAATGATTTCAAAATAATAAAAATCATTTATTCATTTATTGGATACGAAACCCTAATACTTACCAACAGGTACTACATTTGACTTATATTTATAAATTGTGTTGCTAAATCGTCAAATCTGTATTTGTAGTGTAGGCATACGAAACAATTTCCGTGTCAATGTAAAGGCCCATTTACACGATACAAGTTTCTTGCCTGTTGAATACAATAATTGCCTAGAAATAAATGACTTGCATCGTCTGAAGAACACGTCACATTATTGCTAGTAGAGCAAGCAGGATGCAAGTTTTCCATTCAAAACTGTTCTTGGTTTAAACAGCACATGCAATAATTTCTTATGCAATTTTCGCATTCAACTGGATTTACGTTCTCATTTGCAAATATGAGTGCAGTTAGTGAGGGTGTATTGATTGTTGCTGCTCTACTAAGGCAAGAAATATTGAGAAAACGTCGTAAAAGAAGGTGTTGGGTCAAAAAATGGATAGCATCAAGAATTGCATGCAATAGCTGCGTACAATTGTACAATTTCAATCTGTGTGTAAACAATTGCTTACCATTCTTGAATTCAATTATTGCGATTAATTAATTGCATACAATTATTGCATTTGAATGTGCAAGAAAATGGTACCGTCTAAATGAGCCTTAATTTTTTACATTATTTGACCTTTTCTTAGTGTACATTTATTGTATCTATGGAAATGAAGCATTTTTGAGTTTGAAAGTTGTGAGTTTGAATAATGTGCTGTGCCTCTAAGATACAGTACGGTCCGTATCCTATTTGTCTCAGTGACACTTGGGACCCGAAATTCAATCAGAACCAACCTAAACATGAACGTTTTTCTATTGAGTTCTCAACTTGTGTAGAGTCCACTTAATCGCGATGCTTAATCCCTTATTTCCCGGACAATTAAACTTGTGATTTATAGCAAATCGAAAAAACTCTGTGAGCTCAGAGTTATTTAGATAAAGGGAGAAAGCATTCTGATCGTACGTGAATATTTTGATCATAGTTAACGTAAATCATTATTTATAGAAGGTAAAGCTTCTATAAATAATGATGATGATGATGATCCAAAGTGATGCCGTCAATTCTAAACCAAAGACTGTGAAATAAATAAAAAATCCTTTCATTTCGGACAACATAAATCCATAGGAAGTCAGTAACACAATAAAATACTGTAAATGGTTAGTAAGCAAATCGAGACATAAAATAAACGCAGGAGTATATATGGAAATAACTGATAGGGTTTATTTGTTAAAGTATATAGTAGTGATGTTTTTTTTAATTATTTTCTGCTGTCTCCTCACTACATAACCTCAACAGCCTGTAGTGGTCCACTGCTGAACGCAGGCCTCCCCCTCCCCCATAAGCGCCTTTTTCGCGTTTATCTATTGACCATAATCCCCACGCTGGGTATGCAGGTTGGGGATCGCAGTTTAGTGGTATAATTATCCTGCAGTCCACCCCACCTCTTGACGCCAAAACTACTGAACTAACGAATCGGGCTGAAATTTTACATACAGGTATTTTTAATCCTAGAATCAAACAAAGGCTACTTTTATCCCATAAATCATTTCCCGTGGGATAAAAATCGCTTTTAAACATTTCCAAAAGCGTTCGAATCCGCGGGGCGCAGCTAGTTAATTAATATAATATATTTGCTTGGCACAGTGGTTAACCAGGCTTGACATCCAGTGCCTTTGCAGTTTACTGCATTGTCCATCAATGAAATTTCTATCAATTGTTAGCTGGTATGTCTCGTACCTAATACCTACCGACACACATGCGCCGCCCCGTCCCGGCCGCCGCCGCCGCGTGACTCGCGCGCACTCTGTCTTAATCTGTGACAACGTGACGTACTGACGTACGTGCGTATTACGAGTATGCATGGCTTTAATCATTACGGCCTAGAGAGCTACGAAGATTAGAACTAAAAATTTACTTATATATTTTTTTGTATAGAAAAAGAAATCATTGTATTAGAAAAAATGGTAGTACAAAAGTGGTCAGTTATAATGAACCGATTAGATACCAATGTCCCTGTATAGGACACGTAGTGCACTGATCGACCCCACCCCATAGAAGAATATTCGATGTGGTTCCCATGAGAATGTCTATGTATAAAACCATCAGTATTGTGACTGGCAGCATCAATTAGAAGTTGACGTTGCGGTGTCGAGTTACAAAGAGGATCTTACTTTAATGGACTATCAATATTAAACGTGCTTTTTTAATACTTTTATTGAACCGGGATAATTCGATTATTTCGATGATGTTTAGTTGAAATTGTTTGGCGTGTGTTCGATAAATAGATAAGTAACACGAACGAATAATTTTGTTTTGTTATAACCATACGTAGGTACCTACCAAAGATTCTTTATTTTAGTGAAATGAATGTGTTATGGGCGTTTTCCGTCTTGACCTTGAAAAATTGAGCTTATTTTTTTACCTACTGCAAACAAGATAATATATGTATTATTGTAGTACAGTTCAAAACTATTATCATTAAAAAAAAGTATGAAAACCATATTTGTTACTAGCTGCGCCCCGCGGCTTCGCACGCGTTGTTCCTGTGAAAACATTAAAAGGTGATTTTCATCCCACGGGAACAGATTTATGGGATAAAAAGTAGCCTATGTTTTATTCCATTATTAGAATTACCTGTATGCAAAATTTCAGCCAGATCCGTTCAGTAGTTTTGGCGTGAAGAGGTAACAAACATCCATCCATACATCCATACAAACTTTCGCCATTATAATATTAGTGCGAGTGATGATATTATTATTAAACAAAAAAACATGTCTGTATGCATGTTTGTTGCTCTTTCACGCAAAAACTACGGAACGGATCGGGCTGAAATTATGCATACAGGTAGTTCTAAGCCGGGAATAACACATAGGCTACTTTTTATCACATAATTCAGTTCCCGTGGGATAGGCGTGTAAAGCCGCGGGGCGCAGCTAGTCCTGAATAAAGCTGATTTAAAGATCCTAAAAGATCTGTCAATGGATCTTCGCAATGGATTACAGTGGACCTAGCCTTTAAAATATATATATATATATATCTATCTATGTAGTGTATTATGTATATCAGTTATCTAGGACCCATAACACAAGCTCTGCTGAGCTTGGGGCTAGATAATGCTGTGTGAGTTGTCCAGCATTATTTATTTATTATTTATTTATTTATTTTTGCATCCTGTTTGTCTAAAAATATTTTACCTAAATCATAAATGACAGATCTTCTAAAACATTTGCATATATTTGGTTTACAATTTGTTATTTTTGATCGCATTGACCTGGTATTCATGTTATTCCTAAGCAATTATGTCAATGGACAAGTAAAACCAGCTCAAAAATATTCTCCGAAAAAACTTCAGCAATAAGCATTGCCCCATATTTCGGCCACAGATCTCAACGATTCATAAATAAAGCTGTTATGCTGTTTCCAATCCAGTTTAACAGACAGCTAACGGATTGTTAGCTATAAAACTTGCTGATTTAATACCAGTGGCTGATTGACTACAAGTGTGTCGTAAATTTTGTAGAAGCACTCCGCATTTTCGATTTTATCTAAAAACAATTGTAAACAGATTGTTGAATAGGGCATTGTTGTTGATTGTATGGAGAATAAAGTTCAGAGCTTATATACATATATAACTAAAACTAGCTGCGCCCCGCGGCGTCTCACGCGTAGTTGGATGGAAACGTAAATGATTTTCATCCTACGGGAACTGATTTATGAGATAAAAAGTATTGCCTGAGCCTATGTTGTATACCAGGATTAGAATTATATGTATGCTAAATTTTAGCCCGATCCATTTAGTAGTTTTAGCGTGAAGAGATAACAAACATCCATCCATCCATACCAACTTTCGCATTTTAGTGTGACTAAAAGTCATAATGTTTGTATTAACCGCCGCTGGTTTTGAGCACAGGTTAAAGTAACCTCATATGAAGTTCTTGCGTGACAAGACTTTACTTTACTTTACAGTTAACTTTGAAAAAAAGGTTTAGGCATTTTTTTTTACTAGAAATAGACTTTCGTTGGACAATCTCACCTAATGGAAAGCGAAGATGCGGCCGACGATGTATCACGAAGGTCCTGAAGATGGCTACTCCGGACCACATTCCGAAACACGTTAAGAAAGTCCTTGAAGAGTTGCTTCACGGACGGCTTAGTCCGGAGGGTGGTGACAAGCCACGGCCGAAGCCTACCACCAGAGGGTACCGCTCTTAGCACCACCCAGAGGACACGTGTAGGGTAACAGAGGGTCAACACCTACGGACGTGAGCGATACTGTCCCCCAAATTCTATCATATCACAGATTTTTATTTGATCTTATATCAATAGCTAAATAATTAATTATGCATTACAAATGCTTATTGATAACATTTTTCTACGGCAAAATGCTTGCGAATTTATTTATCTGTTATTAGATAAATGATTTGGCAAGCATTTTGCTATTTTGGCAGTTATTGAGCAACCGTTAAGATTCCTATCCTCTACTGTTACTGTTATTACATACACACATAAATCTTTCTTTAATTTTCACGCAGTCACAATTCTAATTAAAGTTTTGTGAACAAAACAAAAGTCGCTGTAATATTGTCGAAAATAAATCAATCCATGCGTCGCGTGTTGTATGTCGTCACGCAATAAAAGTGGTTTATTTCCTACATGAATTATGTTTTGGTACACCTATGTGCTAATACCGGTTACCAAAGCATATTTTGGTTAAAAAACTGTCTTTAATTTAGGGTTGGCAATGCTGGCACTCGTTGTTGTGAATTCAGTAATTAATTTGATCGGCATGACCAAAGACATATTTCAATGAACCATCCTTTAATAAAGCCTATCTGATATCTACAACTTAACACCTGATTGACTCAAAAGATGTGAATTCATTCAAGGCGGTAGTTGTCATTACTATTGATCATCATAGGTAAACAATTTTTACATAATATACAACTAGTGGCTAATGTTACGCTTATGTTGAGTTAGGTACTACACCTAGAATGAGAGGGTGAGCCCTTTACTGGTTCCCTTTCCAAATTTAATAGAAAAACATTCATAAAAGTGCTACCAGAAACACGTCTGCAAATTGTTTACAGAATTCTAAGGTTCCGCGAAAAAACACTCATCACCTCAAGTGTGCCAAACTCTAAAACACATTAAAACTTGTGATGAATCGCTATTTTCGCTCGCAGCTTCAACTTCCAGATACGAGGCATTTACTTATGTGTGGAAATGTAAATACGTTCACAACTTCACCGCTTGTGCGGCGATAGTGGCTTCAAAGACAGTAGGGACACTTTAAAAACAAAACACAATGAAAAGTTAGGACAAGGTTTGAATTTTTACTAAGAAAACAAAGATTAAAAATAGTTTCAACTTATGTTATAATATCCAATAATTTCCGTTAGGCTATTTCCTCGTTAGTAGAAGCTGGTGAGAACATTAATATTAGGTCCTTACATATGAAATTGGCGTTTTGTATGGGAGGAACAAAAAGTCGAATATTTTTTAATATAATATATTTAATTAATCAAACTATGAACCATTATTTTCTATGCACTTTTGCCATCTTATAGGTAGTTCATTGATCCCTTTACTAAAAAAACCAGTCGGACGGGAATCAATAAAATCTTTGAAGGCGATTTGGACTGCCCCATCGGAGTTGAATTTTTTCCCTTGCAAGAAGTTATCCAAATTTCGAAAAAAATGGTAATCTGTTGGAGCAAGGTCCGGGGAGTACGGAGGATGTCTTAGACTTTCCAATTGAAGCTCTTCTAATTTAGTAGCCGTCTGTTGCGCAGTGTGTGGTCTAGCGTTGTCGTGAAGCAGCAGTGGCGTGGAGCGATTGACCAGCCTAGGTTGTTTAGCCGCTAGCTTTTCCATCATGGTTTGCAATTGCTGACAATAGACATCAGCCGTAATAGTCTGGCCAGATTTGAGAAAACTGTAATGAACAATACCGGCACTAGTCCACCAAACGCTTACAAGTAACTTTTTTGGGGTTAATTTTCGCTTGGGGCAGGATTTGGCTGGCTGGCCAGGATCCAACCATTGCGCTGAGCGCTTCCGATTATCGTAAAGAACCCATTTTTCATCACAGGTAATGATTCGGTTTAAAATACCTTCATAATTGTGCCGGTTTAGTAATGTAACGCAGCAGTCGACGCGCGTTTGCCGGTTTGCTTCAGTAAATTCGTGAGGTACCCACCTTTCAAGCTTTTTAATCTTCCCAATTTGCTTCAAGTGAATTAAAACAGTTTTATCACTAACATCGCAGCCTGCAGCTAACTCGGACGTGGTTTGCGATGGATCCGCTTCCACAATAGCCTTCAACTCTTCATTATCAACTTGAGTCTCAGGCCGTCCACGGGGCTTGTTCTGCAGGTCGAAATTTCCAGAACGAAAACGTTGGAACCAAAAACGAACTGTGTTTTCTTTTGCAACACGACCGCCATACACATCATTCACCCTTCGAGTTGTTTCCGCAGCACTAGTGCCACGGCGGAACTCGTACTCGTAAATAATGCGATATTTTAAGTTTTCCATTTTGTAAAATGAGTGACGCAAACAGAAAAAAACAGAAGAAAAAAAACAAATGAATGACGATCATCGAAGCACAAATACATGAGTCTATAGCTGTACAAATTTGAATTTGGAATTCCTTACCAAAGAGGAGAAATTTGTGATTAAAGTGGCCAGTACGAAAAACGCCAATTTCATATGTAAGGACCTAATATTATTCATATCTTCTGACTAGAAATTCTCAAAAAACTGCAAGTTTAACCTGCCACTTCTTTACTGCTTCTTGTATACAAATAATATTTTGTGTCTTCATTTTCTCATCATCGTCATCTCTTTCTAATTCTGACTGAATAAAACAAATTTTTGTGAAGAATTGGTTCAATGATGAAAAAACTTCTCGTACCTATATAAATTTGGGTAGTACTATTTTTCTCTATCTACATACATATATTATCTGGAAAATCAACATATTGAAAGTTCACTTTTACGTTCCACACTTCACTTGTGACGAATGTATGAACTCCGTACAATATTTACCTACTGCATCCCAACCAACACTTATTCTGTGCTGCTAAGGAAATCGCGTTCTCCAAGTGTTTGCACAGACATGACGGCTTTTCTTAGTGGATTATTTAAAGGATTTGCTTAATGCTCTATGCTTGCTAAGATTAACGAGTGTTTGCCTTTGCGATTTCAACAGACTTTTAATAATGTTTTTGCGGGCAATTTGCTAAGGCCTTCTTTCGTCGACGGTATTAATGCATAACAATTTGCAACCCACATCTTATACTAACGTAGGTAGGTAGATTAACTAGAGAATAAGACATGCGCTCGCACAAACTACTATGCGCGAGATCGAGAGAAATTGAAACTTCAGAGCGAGCCTCGATCTCGCACAGTATACATTCATCTGGCAAATAATTATAAATGCAAAAGTTTAGAAGTATGGATGGATGGCTGTTTTGTGACCTCTTTACGCCAAAACTACTAAACAGACCGGGCTGAAATTTATCATACTAGAAATTCTATTTCATGAATCAATAAATGTTATTTGACCTTTTGAGAAAGTTATTTCTGTGTAGATGAACTACAGAAATAATTACTACATGTACGTGTACGTACTTCTGTATACACGAATATTTAATAGATTTTTCTGCTACTCTTAACACTCTGAACTTGTGTTGAGCATAGCTATCATGGTGTCAAAGAATAATACCTAATACTCTAGCTATATCTACGTTCGCTGTCTTTCGGTTGACGATGATGATCTTAGTCATTACGTAAGCTAACACTTCGATTGTGGAATATGCCTAGATGATTAATGAATTCAATGACGGTGGACGCAAATTGAATAGATAATGTCAGGTTGATGTGAAAGGTCAGAGTTTGTTCATCGATACGAAGCTCTAATGATGGGAAGTGAGTAGGCAAAAACAAAGTTGTAGGAGGGCTTTATGATTTTGTAATCTACAGCATACCGTCTACTGAAGCTTCCCGATGGTTTTGCAGCTAATGGTCTTACGGGAGAGAAAAAAAGGATTAAAACGGATGTAAAGAACTTAGTGAGAGCTTTACCAGTATAAAACTCAAAGCAAGCCAGAAATGTTTAAAACATTGTCTCAGAAGTTATCATCCTACTAAAATAAAATCTACAGTGCCTGGATTTCATAAAGATATGGCTGAACTGCTCAATTCACTAAATAAACAAAGCTGTTATTGCCACCATAAACAGCAAGACAATCTAATCAATTCGAATGCAGATGTCAAATAAACTTTAGTAGACGACAAACTTATTCAAATAAGCGCCATAGAAGTTGACCCTAATCAAGCTCCAAGAGTACGAGTATTATCCAATTGCATTGTGTGATAGTTAAATTGACAGAAACAGAAGACTATTTTGCTTACAATACCACATTCTTATTAAAGACGCCGGCAACTTAAGGACAATGGCACAATAACATGTAATTGCAAATGATACACTGTATCACATACTGTAACTTCGCTTCACTATGCCATTTAGGTCTGCACATCCCACGCTGTTGCATGTATTGCTAGTTTGGGTACGATCGTGAACATGTTGAAAAGCGTAGGAGCTTTTTGTAAGTTAGCATCATCACATCAGCTTTGATAAGTTCACGGTCCTAAAAACATTTGTTGCAATTTGCAACTTTTTGATACTTTCCTTATGAGATTTAAATAATTCTTGTCCTTCCTGTTTCCAATAGGGACATAAAAGCTTACTCATAGAGCTCCAATTTTAATTCGTGCAGTATCTTAATCTAAATTTGTATTTCCTTTGTTTATTGCTTTTGAGGTGCGCATTTATCGGCTTAGGTACATTTTTATGTGTGGTAGGCGTTTTATTTTCCGATCTTATGTTTCAAGAAGTAATATGTTGGTATCTTGTGTTTATTGTTTGACCATAATCTGCAGATAAGGGTACATGGATTTCGTTTCAGTTGCTTCGGCCAATGGTTTATGCGATAATGAATAAGGATTTTATTTTGTGAATTTTGTTTCGAATTTCTGTGGTATTTTATTATCTTTGTATTCATAAACGTGTGTATTACCTTCATATAAATATAATATATATATGGTAGGTACTCGGGTTATAGGACATTTTTACAGTGACAAAACTTGCGAGAACTTGAGAGTTAAAGATAAAGTGATTCATCGTATAGAATAACTACAAAAAAAACTTCAACCCAAACCTTTATTTTTTTTTTCCCTCTCAAAAAGGAACCTAGACAACTAGGTACCTAAGTACACACATTTATGGCAGAATCTACGAAAAAAATACTACCAACAACATAGAAATGAGAAAAGATTATTCCAATACAGGAAGTACTAGATACATGGATTTGTTTGGGCACCAAATAAAGTATCTATTGTAAGCAGCAGGTTTGAATCGTGCCACCGGTTAAGGCCAGCCCACACACATTGGGTTAAATACCTTATGTATAGCTCACTTGTGCTGACCTTTCATATAGGTAGGTAACCGAGATGAGGAAAGTGGTACAGCTGAGAAAGTGTTACATTTAGGACGGTCTTAATGATTAAGTTCTACCTACATATGTAGTTACAACACTTAGGATAAGTATGAGAATACTGAAAAGCCAGTTTAACTGACCATCCTTCCCATCGAGGTAAAAACATGACAATGTTCTTGTTCAGTTTGAACTGTACATTTCTTCTTTTATATGTTATAAGTTTCAAGAAAAATTAAAACAAAGAAATAGTTGTTATTATAAATATTCATGGCGCTATGGCGCTCATTAGGGGAGGCCTATGTCCAGCAGTGGACTAATATAGGCTGATGATGATGATAAATATTCACGGGTATTTATCGCGTTTATTTACCTATTTTCCCGAAGTTTCAACATTACTTATAATAATGTGTTCTGATCGCGTAAGTTTAAAAAACTTTACAGAAATAGTCGATAACTACTCAGCTAATTCTAAATTTACATCGAACATATTTGTAGGACAATTGTTTTTCATATTTTAAGTTATGAACTTCCGTTTTCTAAAACTTCTAAATAAGGCATGGATATTTATTGGGTATCTGTATGTTGAGCATTGTTTGCTCTGACCATTTCATGTAGGAAGTAAAGTTTGGAAATCTTTCTTGTACAAGTATACAAACAAAGGTTATTATTATAATACATATATATGCCTCATTTGTTAAAAGTAGGTACTTACTAAGTGGAGACATTTTGGTCTGAATATTAGATGAGGGGAAAATATCTTCCCCAGACTCATCTAAGATTCGATCACATGAAAAAGAGAAGAAATAGTTTAAACTTAGGCACTACGTAGACCGAGCAACTATCGCGGCAGCAGGAAACTAGCTGTTTATGAAAAATATTTAAAGTTCACAGTTTCTTCAACTGAAGTTGCCCAGTCTGAGTAGCACCTTAGTGAAAAAAACTTACATAAAAAATTTACTTCGTTAGTTATTTTTTCAATCAGAGTTGTAGCTAAGTGATCTAAAAGCATTTTTATGACTTTTAAATCGCAGGTGCGTAACAGTTTAATTTTGTCGTTAAACTTCCCAAAAACAACCACGCCGTGGTTAATATCTATCAAAAGCAGTAGTTATTACTGTAGGAACAGTATTAAAAAGTCCTAAAAGTTAAAAATTCGGCGTCACTGTTAAATTTTACTGCCGTCTTAAAATAAGTACCATACATACTTATACCCACATGTTTTGAAGGAAAGATAAAAATTTATGGTAATGGTTTTATGTACTTGGTTTGATTAGACTTTCACTCGACTGTGATGTGTAAGACTCTTTTTAACCGACTTCAAAAAGGAGGTTCTCAATTCGTCTGTATTTTTTTTTTTTTTTTTTTATGTTTGTTACCCCAGAACTTTTGACTGGGTGGTCCGATCTTCATGATTCTTTTTTTATATGAAAGCTGGTGCTTCCCATGTGGTTCCGTTTTAATTTTGTTCAGTTCTGACAATGGGATCCATGAAAATTCATGAAAAAACCGTAAAAATTGAAGTCGGTTTATAGTTTTTTAAAACAAAATTAATTATTTTCTTCAAAATTAGTAGTTTCTAAGTTTCGAATGAGCCGAGAGGTAGCAGCGTAAGACTATCGACCTAATTCAAATAGAATAGAATAGAATAGAAAATCTTTATTTGTGTCACATGGATAAAATTAGCATAACTTAATTACAACTAAAATTAAATTATGTCTAACACAAAAAGGTCACCGGCTCAGCATAATGCTGCTATGGTACTAATTGTATCATAGCAGCGCTGGTTTTCAGCGGTGCCAGGGAGCTAAACGCAGCGCTACGCGCTACACCAATCACACGGGAAGCAAATTACATAGAAAAAAAATTCAATTACAAAATCACAGAATAAAAACCGAAATAAAACAATGCATAAATTAAGTCTAATTACATTTAAATCAATAATAAACAAAATGTTTCGTATAAGTGTGTATGTGTGTGTTTGTTTGTGCCTGTTGAACACACACACACACACACGGTGTGTGTGTGTGTGTTCCTTTGAGTGCTTGTGAAGCTCCTGAGGACACCGGTCTCTTGAGAGTCCGGGCAACAGGAGCTACAAGTGCTAGAACATAGGTTAGAATAATAATAATAATAATAATAGGTAGGATAGGGTTAGACTAGAAAATACGAGCCAGAACGACAATGTATCAGTATGATTTTTGAAGAGTTAACAAATGTTTTCTTAGTGAGTGTCTAAAAGTATACAAACTATTGCAATTTCTAATGGGCGGCGGGAGATTGTTCCAACATTTCGTGGCAGCATAACGAAAGCTACCACGAAATGCAGTCGTTCTATGGTATGGGCACATTAAACGTACAGCATATCGGATATGGCGACTAGAGAAGACAATTTTTTCATGTAAGTATGTTGGCACCTTTTTTTTAACTATCCCAAAAAGCAAAGTAGCAAAGTGTAGAGTCCGACGCGACGACATGTTAAGAAGTCCGTGATTGTTTATGTAAGGGGAAATGTGGGCTCGGCGAGGTATGGGAAAACAAAATCTTATGCAGGCGTTTTGAACGCGCTGCACCAGCTTTGTAGAACGGCCAAGTAGGCATTCTCCAAATACATTATCCACATAGTTCAGCTTAGACAAAATAAGTGATTCACAAAGTGTTATGCGTAGATCTGTATCAAGGTATTGGCGAACTTGGTACAGGACGGACAACCTATAAAAACAATTCTGAACTGTTTGCCGAACATAACTCTCGAAGTGCATGGATCCATCCATCAGAAGGCCTAGATTACGGGCTTCATTAACTCGTTCTATAGGGACGCCATTAACTTGAACTTTAGGATTGAGCCTAACAATTTCATCAATTTGATGTTTGGATCCTAGCACTAGAAATTTTGTTTTGTTGGGATTAAGACATAAACTATTGCGGCTACACCAGTCTACCAACATATCTAAACCGTGGTTTAGTTCCTTTACGGCTTTTTCTACATTGCATGGCTTAAATGACGTATAGAGCTGCAGATCATCAGCGTAGATGTGGTAGTTGCAGTTTTTTATATTATTTATGATATCTGCCGAGTATAAAATAAAAAGAATGGGTCCTAAAATTGAACCCTGTGGAACACCACGTAAAACAGGCCACCACGTAATTCAGCCTGTGGATACCGTGAGAACCATCTGGTTTTATCATCTGGTAACCGTATATTATGGAATCTATTAGGGGAAAGTCCAGAGCTGCCACCAATCCTCCTGCCAAGTGTTGTGATCCAAAAACCGATCCATTCAAAGCCAATCGAAAGCACCCCCAAGACGCCAGCGGCTAGCTTGCCAGCTTTGTCCCGCGCAAAGCTGCCAGCAGCTTTGCGCGGGACAAAGCTGGCGCTGGTTGTATGGCAATGCTGATACTGCGCCAGATTCTAACCAGCTCTCGAGTCACACGTTGTTTTACAAGACGTTCTCAAATTGTCTTTATCTGATGAAGCCACAGCACTTTTAATTTCTATACTAGCAAGGTCTGAAAATGAATGTTATTCTATTATTATAATATTTTCCATTATTGTCTTTCCGCTGATTTTATAATGGTAATAAAATTACTTTTAACGGGATATTAGTTTTTTTAGTACCTACTGATATATGTAAGCATGATTTGTAAGAGTTCTGTAAATAAAGCACTTAAGTGTTAATACTTTTATGCAGTCAATAGTTTAAAGTTTTTTAAATCGACTATTTCTAAACATTGATTTATTAAAAACGAAGATGAGGCACTGGTTGCTCGAAAGTGGCAACTTCAAATTGTGTAAAATTGTGTTCTCCAACATCAGTCACCGTCTGACCGGCGGCACGGGCGGTCGTGATTCGCGTGAAATATTGTTGTCTCAGTCTCAATTCGGTCCTAGATAAGTTACGTCTTTCCGTCTTTGTTCTTCTTTGAATTGCACAGGACTGGAAATATAACTGAGAGCGTATGTGTTTGCGTGTGGTTGTAACACATGCCAATTTTTGAGTAAGCGCTGCGTGAACGTCACCATCTTCCCTTTTTAAATCAATGTTTCTAAATAATCTTGTGAACTCTTTTCTAGGACTAAGACTGTGATCGAAATGGACATGAAAGATTTTATAAGAAAACAACTACTTAGGTGCTTTCACAAGAAACGATCAAAAAGTTGAACAATGACCCCGAAGATGAACCGATCAAAACTGATTGACCTTGACCGGATCAGAATGTTTGAGGCATTTCTAAACAATGGTCATGAAATAATAAAAGTTGAATTATATTTGTGCCTTCTCATAAAGTTAGTATATTTTAATGAAAAAGCAAACGTTTTACTTTCGATTATGTCGATGTTAAGAAGATTCTTATTTCATACGTCAAAATTATATACAAGATATAATTGGTTTTGCAACTTTATAGTTTTTTTCATGGATCTCATTGTTTCAAATGGACCAAATAAAAATGGGGCCACACAAGAAGCACAAGCTTTCATGAAAAAGAATCATAAAAATCGGACCACCTAGTCAAGAGTATATATACAAGATTATAAGGTATCAAAAATAATAAATAAATATAAAAAGTCTAATTGAAAACCTCCTCCTTTTTTGATGTCGGTTAAAAATGATTTTGAATAATAACCATATTTAATGAAAACGAAAATTACAATCAAATAATAGAAATACTTTGAATAATTATTACAAAATGCAATCGTTCGAAGACCAAAAAGCAGTCCGTATTATAAATCAACCTTTAAAGAATCCTTTTAAGAATCCACGACCGACGACGTATTAAATTCTTCTCCTTAGATATCTAAGAGTTATGAAATAGTATCGTCTACTAAAATTCGATATCTACTAAAATGAGAATATCAGCTCACCGTGATGCAGCAATTTCAGAGAAACCTCTTCACTTTAATATGCGTTTATTGTAAAAGAAGCTTTATTATTTTGCGTCTAGAGCTTGATTTGCCATCAATGTATCTGCCTATGCCTTATTTATTTGTCTCACTATTTTCCACCTTAGTGACTGGATATAAACGATTTTGTTCCTGTGATATGAGAACCAAATTTTATTTCGGGGAGTCCTAAGAGAAATATATAGAAGATAAGATTGGTCCTATTCTTCATTTCTCCAATACCGATGCATTTAATTGCTATCCGATATCACTAATGCACCTGTCAAGTAAACAATGGCGATAGATAAGACGAAATGAAGGTACGCTCGAGTTTGAATGTAAATGTTTATACACTCTAGTCTGCTGATTTCGATCGTATGCCAGTCATTTGTCATGAAGCCAAAGTATATACGATATGAAAGTTCTGACTGGCAATGTTTTGGTGACAATTCAAAAAAAACCTACCCTTACAATCTGAGAAATAAAAATAAATTAAAACTATGAAGTCCACGAACAAACTATGGGAAGAGAAACATACCCGATAATATTAAAAATTGAACTAAACTAAACTGACAATTTACCAGTCATGGTTCTCCCGTTTTATTTTTGCCTCATTTGGGCCCATCTTGGTTAGACCATTCTATCTTGGGGCTAGACGATTCTATGTAAATGGTCCAGCATTCGTTATTTTATTATAAGCATTTAAATGAAGCAAGGTTCAAAAAACAATGAAAGCAGATTCTATTCGCCTTCCCCTTTGTGGAAAGATGATACATTATGTACCTGGTAACATTTTGATAAAGTCTATGACGAATAATCCCCTAAATTTACTCTGTTCCTCCGTTATAAGTCGGGTAAAAATGCGGAAGTTTAGCACTATTTCTAAAAGCATTTTTTAATCAAATTTATAACAGGCATAGGTTTAATTCTTCACTAATGCCTATAAACTGTGCATTCAATGCATATCAGATACAATAGTTGTAATATTATTAATAGCACAAACTCAGATAGGGCTTTCGCTTAACGATTGGAACCATGGAGGTTGAAAATCTTGGACTCCAGAGTATTTCTGATTAAATCTGAACGCGCACATGTCCGTCGCACGCGCCAAATTCGCCATCATTGATGTTGCCTATAGTTTCGACTGGTGTAATACAAACAAAGTTTGTGATGGCAGATTTGGCAGCCTGTGCCAGCCAATCAACCTTGTCAACCTTGCTCTATAATAATAATAATAATGTAGGACATTGCTACTGAATCATTAAAATAATTCTCTTGCGTTATTATTATATCATACGTACGTACCTTTAAGTCCATGGTTAGACTATCCAAGATCAGGCCAATGCATTTTACCGGGAGCTTGTAACGAGGTGGTAGACCCTCACAATGCTATCTACCAACTTCAGAACCTGTTATGATCCATTATCAGATCTTATGCCTGAGGTGGCATTAAAACGTTGGCCGGCCGGGCCTGCTTTGTTTATTAAATTATGTCCAAGGCGCTATAAATATCGTTAGGGAGGCATTACAGACTCATGGCAAATGAATAAGCTCATCGTTCCCACTGAAATGGAACCGAAGCGGAATTTTTAGGAATAAAAGATTGGTCTTACTTTTTTTTGGTTTATTCAAATCAAGTACTCACTATACTCTAAACCGTATCCATAGAGCATGTATAATGTTAGTAGTCAAACCGCCCATACTTAACATAAAATTCACTTTGTTGGCACATCCTTTATACGTTATTAACATTACACGTCAATTTGAGATCGTTCCTCTAATAAATTGCTTACACTTACATCTAAAACTCGACGTCAAGCAAGTGAGTTGTGTCGTGGTTTGTTTACTAACATTCAACGTGCTCGATGGATACGGTTTTTTCCTTTACTTTCCTATGTTTGAAACTCCTTTGTTTGTATGACTTTGTTAGAATTATAGACAAGTAGTTACAAGAAATAGGAAAATGTAAAATAAGCGAGTAAGATAATTGAAGTACACCAGCTATTTACAAATGTCGCATGCCACAAGAGTGGACATTGTGGGGAGCGTTCATTTAGCGAAATACCGATCAGTAGACCGATACTGTATGAGTAATGCGGTGTCCTTAAGAATAACGTCTTAAAAGCATAAACATGCTTGACTAAAGAACGGTTATCTAGATTTCGAAGCTGCTCTAGGGTTACTTAAATAAGGCCATCAGACGCAAAAGAAACAGGTTTTTGACGACGACGTCGGTGCCGCGGTGGGCGCAGGCTCACTTGCGACGTAATTTGCAGGTTCAAACCCGCTCAGAATTAAATATTTGTACCATCTGTAGATATTTCGTCCGGGTATTCTGATTGTTTTCTATGTAAAGTAATACATATAGCCATATAATGTATTATGTATATCAGTTATCTAGTAGATACCATAATGTTTTTTTTTTTACTGTAAATAGACCTTCGTTTGACCACAATCTCTCCTGATGGAAAGCCAAGATGCGGCCGACGGTGTATCACGAAGGTCTAGAAGATACCTATTCACCCTTGTCTTGAAGAGACCCAGGTTGTAATTGACCGGAAAAACAGAGGCAGGGAGCGAGTTCCATTCCTTTGCGGTGCGAATAATAAAGGTGGAGCAAAACCGCTGTGCATCTGCTTGTCCTGGAGTGGAATGTAACCTTTAATGATGATGATCTGACCGTCCAGGATTATTTATTGCCTGTAATTTAAACTTAAGCTCAATTAATTTAAAGTCTGTTATCTTCAAGATCAAACCGCGAAGAGCAATTGAATCTGAAACAAATGATATCCGCAGTCGTAATGCAGAAATAAACTGTGTGAAAAGGTAAAAATCCTGATGTAATGACGTAGATAAGTTCGAACCAATTACAGAGAACGGTGAGCGCTGAATCAGCAGATAAAAACGGACGCCTCCTTGGCAAATATGCGATGGTGGAGGTAAGGCCAAGTTCACATCGATAAAGTACTCGCCAAAGGCTAACCTAACTGTATAAATAAATAAATAAATAAATAGATAAAGAAACAGAGTATTCAAACTAGCTCTGGATTCAGATTCAGGTTCTTTATTGGCAGCAAAAGTACAGGTCTTGTGATACATAGTCTTACTTAAGTAAGTAGCACTACTTAAAATTGAAATATTAACAGTACCAATAAAAAATTGGGCTAATAAAAACATATGAATAAAAGTTATAATAATCTTAAGTACCTATGTATATAAATAAAATCGGAATGTCAAAATCAATTAATTCAATTTCATTATAATTATTTCATTCACATCATAAAAACACAATATGTTTCATCAAACACATGTTCAAGCTGGAAAGACCAGAGTAAGTTTGTCAACGTTCTTCAGTTTATTTAGGGCTAGCTGAGCCCCACGGCTTCGCACGCGTTGCTCCTATGGAAACGTTTCAAGGTGGTTTTTATCCCACGGAACTGATATATGGGATAAAAAGTAGCCTATCTTTGATTCTGGGATTAGAATTACCAGTGTGCAAAATTTCAGCCAGATCCGTTCCGTAATTTTGGCGTGAAGAGGTAACAAACATCCATCCATCCATACGTGTGTGATGTGAAGTGTGATATTTACAAGTCACTATCATGAGATATAATTGATTTTGAAAATAGTCTCTGCTACCAACTAAATGATGTCTATTCATTAACTGACCAGCTGCTGCAAGGATCAGCAAATGGACATATGCATCGTGAGCCATGGAAGTGTAAACAAAATTTAATTTGAGAACTTTTATGTAAAGAGTTTGATATGAAATTATTTTTAAACCAATGTGCAATATGAAATCGAGTAGTGATTTTGTCTGTGCCTAGCCTTAAATGGGCTACCTGTGCAAATACGCGATAACGCTAAGTTGGAAAGTCTGAGCAAGAGTATTTTTCCTCATAATATTCTCTTTATAAGATGAAGACGATAGAGAAATTCAAGGGTAAACCGAAAGTTTTTAGAATAAACCTCATACGTACAACACAACTTTTAAAATGTTAAATAAATTGCCCCCCCAGTACCCAGTAATCATTACAATACCCTTACATCAGATACCATTTAAAAAAAAAATAATAATAATGTGTCTTCTATCCATTTATACAAAAAATATTGAGCGCGGCAATTATAAAAAAATGTTAGACCCATCCTTCATACAAAACTCTTCAAACACATTTCAACCTTTGAATACAGGCCTTATGGCTCTGCGTGTAAACTTTACTAGAGAAATTTAAAATACACGTCCTTGAAATATATGTAATCAGGTAAATAGGTTAGGTTAATAAATACTTTTTTATTTTTTGAAAGGTATTAATTAGCGACTAACATACAAAAATATACGAGAAATACAAACTTGATTCCCTTATTAATTTTGTGGGGAGATACTTATAAGCTCTAATACTCTATGTAGGTTCAGGATATACGACGGTGATATTGTCTGAGTTACCTTTCAAATCAATTTCCATTTTGTTTTTATCTACATAATATTCTGACTTTATGATCTGAGGGATCCTTCATATTCTTATGTAGGTTTTACGATCTTTACATTTGTTGCAAATCTATCGTCTATGTCCTTCACCTACATATAAATCAAACACCTATGACGCTCTTTTTAAGTCAACCTATCAGGAATATTGAATCTAATATGTTTTTTTAAATTATTACTATGTTGATGACTAGAATATTTATACTTATCACAACTTAAAATAATAATAACATTTAACGTTTATGTATTTTATTGTTATATTTTATAAAAAGTAAATGCTGCTTTGGCCATAAGTCTATCTGTATGATTTGGGGTATCCTTCATATTATTTTGTAGGTTTTACGATATTTACATTTGTTGCAAATCTATCGTCTATGTCAGTCTTTGACCTATTAAATCAAATACCTATGACACTCTTTTTAAATCAACCTATCAGGAATATTGAATCTGATATGTCTTTTTTATTATTATTACTATGTTGATGAGTACAATATTTATACTTTTCATAACTTAAAATGATAATAACATTAACCGTTTAAAGATATGCAGAGCTTGTGGAATGGGTACTAAACTGTATCCATCGAGCATGTCGAATTTAAGTAAACACCACCCATACATTACCTAAAATCTCTCAGCTAATCTATGCTGGCGCGTCCTTTTATACGTAATTTACATTACTTGTTGATTTGAAATCATTCCTTCAATAAATATTGCTTACAGTTATATCTGAAACTTGACGCCAAGCAAGTGAGTTTTTGTTATTGTTTCCTGGTTTGTTTACTAACATTTTTTTTAAATTACAAAATAATTTATTTAGAACAATGTACATGATACAAATAAGTTACAAATAAATAAATAAATAAATAAATAATGTTGGACAATTCACACAGCATTATCTAGCCCCAAGTTAAGCAGAGCTTGTGTTATATGAACGATGAGACAGCAAAAGTTTAAAACTGTGAAGCTGCCGCATCAACCGCCTCCTTGACACATCAATAAATAAATTATAGAAGTAAGTATACACATTTAGTGATCTTAAAGTTAATTATGAAAGTTGAGTTAAAGATAGAAAAACAAAGTAAAAATAAGAGCAGGTTATAGGTGACGTAGATTACGTTAGAAATAATTAATAAATGACTTTAGGAAGGTGCTATGAATGGGTATTATAGGGTGAGTGTGTGAGTGTGTGAGTGTGTGAGTGTGTGTGTGTGTGCGTGTTAGTGTGTGTGCGTGTGTGTTTAAGAGTGGGCTGCTCCTGAGGACACCGGTCTCTTAAGAGTCCGGGCAACAGGATACTCCTGTGTGCATGTTTACTAACATTCTACATGATCGATGGATAATTAATAATACCTAATAAAATATGTAGGTGCACTACTTTCATATTTTTTATTATACATAGAACACATTCAGAAAACCCTGAACAAGCATCTGCAGATAGTACAAACATTAGTCCCGAGGCGGGAATCGAACCCGCAACCTCCTGCGTCGCAGGCGGACCTTCGCCCGCCGCGCTACAGAGTTTGTCACGTCATCACCTTTTAAATGACAGAAGATTTGGATATTCCAATGCAGTACCTTTTATTATTGTCAGGATAAAATCGTGATGGTCTTGAACTTTAAGTGCTCTAGATCACTTGAGCTTTTGATTTATGGGCTTGTTACGCAAGGAATTTAGGTCGTGGCGAACCTTTAGCCATTTGATTCGAAAGAGTATTTCTCGTTCAGAAGATTATTTTATTACTTACAGTCTGTTCAAAAAGAGAAGAGTCGTGAGAATTGAGGGCGCTCGTGTGCCAATTGACAACTTTTGTTGCGTTAACAATACTGCTCTGTCATTGCAGTACGACTAAAAGTGTTCGTTCACCGTAACGCCACGACTCTTATCGAACAGACTCTAGTTGTCATCATTATCTTTGTGAAATGTAAAAAATCTTATGTAGCCACTTGATAAGTTGGAGTTTGAACTTGTTTCTTCGAACAGAGTAAAGCAGCAAATTTTAATGCATTGTTAGTATAACTACTTTCTGCCATTATTTTTGTAGGAATAGAATACCGTTTTGACCAAAAATGTACTGTATTTTGACGAATTTAATTTCTCCTCTTTTTTAAATCAACCAATCAGGAATATTGAAAGTCATATGTTTTTATTTATTATTATTATTATGTTGTATACATTGTTTCTACATATCACAACTTAAAAAAAATAGCATAATAACCTTAAGTAACCTAATAATAATAAATAAAAACTTTGCAACTCTATATGTGCATACCACATTAGCATTGCAATGAGCAATTTGCGTTCCAATTACCTAGATATTTCTTCAGCGAACTGCATAAAAACCTTATTAATTGACACGTGTGTAGGCACACAATCGGATAATTACCATCGGTCGACCGCGTGGGTAGAACGCTCCAAACATTCCCAGGAGATACATTAATATCTTAATGGCTTTTGGCGCAAAATGTAGCTATAAAATAGATATACTAAGATACCTTTTATTTTAAGTAAGTATCTATGCTTATGTAATTTTTCGTACATAAGTTTGAAAGGTTTGCTTATATGTTGCTGCTTCACAATTTTTTATTCTTTACCTATAGATAATTGGTTATTTTTTAACCTATTTATTAAGTACTTTATTCTGGACATACCTATACTATTTGTTTATCAACGTATTTTCTTCGAGTTTATTCTCAAACAGTTGCATAAATTTATTAATGTAGCCAACCGCTAAAATATAGCAAGAGACAGGCTGTACCTTCAAGTACCTAGATAACGCCTACCAATTTTGTCCGTGTCTATAGATTCCAAACGTATTCGCATGAATTATACAATACCTTGATAACCTGGGGTAGGGTTGCATTAATTAAATAATTATGACATATTGTCCGAACATTTCAATGGAAGGGCGAGGCTGATAACCAACAGCACGTATGAAACCGTTCATTATTAATTCTGAACACCCGACCAACTGTTTTTGTCAAGCCCAATATCACCCGAATCCGATTCAAATATTGATAGAGGATCTTTATGATTATTACTACAAGCTTTATCTTTAATACTATAGTTTTTAATTCAATATAAATTAACAAAAATGTTGTAAGCGTTTATATAAATTACCTTATAGGTATCGTATTACCAGTTATAAGAGCTTTCGTTGAGAAATGCCGTGTTATCTTTATGGAAACGGTAGCAAACCATAATTTTATCAATTTTGTTAGACCAGTATAAAGAGATAGGCGAGAAATTGTCGCTTCAGTTCACTTTCTTGAAGATAATAATGTGGTCGCACGAGTTATCTCAAAAATCTTGTAGGTTGTGTCGACCCATAACAAAATTCTTGAATAAATTAATAGATTAGATGTAAGTTACAGAGATGATATGACTTGGAACATATTTTAGTTAAATTTACGATATGATTTTGCCATAAGCTTTTATAACTAAAACAAACAGAGCACTGTAACCAGAGACCATAAAAATATTATAAACTTGGCAAGATATAGCTAAATAAATAAAACCAGATTTTATTTATTTAGCTATATCTTGCCAAGTTTATAATATTTTTATGTTTAAAGCGGTTCATTACTGCTCTGTCAAAATTATACGAGTTATCGATGCTCATATTTTGTGGTCTCTGTGGCTTCGGCGTGCATTTTTACAACAAAGTGTCTGCACGTGTTGCCGTACTTTTTAAATTTGTTGGTGGTTATCTGTGCTCCCTTTACTTTGTAGTAGCAGTAATTAGTTAAGTTAAAGGTTTATTTAAGTTTATTTAATTATCAGGGTGCCTTATTTGCTGTAGCGAACAAACCCTTTGTAAATAAATGTTTATAAAAAAAAGTAGTTGTAGTCATTAACAGTTTGAAACGGTTTTATTAAGTTTGCCCAGTTCTTTTATTTGTTTGGGTTAAATCTAGTCATTCAAACATAACCAATCAGACATTATGTCATGATATCCAAATAATAATATAAAATCTATTTTTTTACCTAACGGTTTTTGTAAATTGTCATCAAAACCAAAGGTGCGTACCAAATTTTTAGATCAATCCGTCAACAAGAAGAGGTTCAAACCTCTTCTTCTTGGTTCTGATGTGAATTTACAAAAACCGTTAAGTAAAAAAAAAAGATTTTATATTATTATTTGGATATCATGACATAATGTCTGATTGGCTAACGCATAGGTAGGTACTTCAATGAGTCGTAAAATTTGTGCAAGCTCATTATTTGAAATCCATAAACTACCATAACACCAACAAATTTGTATGAAATTAGTAAAAAAATTTGGTAAAAGCAGTGAAACAACTCAAAATTCTTGCCAAGAGCTTTTTCGCAGCAGCTTTTATTATGCTATCGAATAAATTATTTTGAGCTAAAATATATGGTATCAGACGCGATATATTTCAATGTTTGATTTACAGCTCAGCGAGCTATGCCGCCTTTGCCGATATCGTATCGGACAGCTTAAAAAGAAATATTGAAAAGTAAAAAGGTGGCCCTTTGTTCTTTGTCGCCCTCGCGTATGCAAATGCGGTCCCGAATGATTTAGGACTTGCATTATTGGATAGCGAAATTTTTGTTTTTAAGGAAAAACTTACGAAGTCCTCAAAAACTACGAAGATATTTGTTACCGTCATATAAATTTCGGCGATTCAACGCCGCACGTACGCACGCCACCCTTAAATGTTTAATAACTTCTTTATTATAGAGGAAGCAAATCATTCATCATCATCATCAGCCTGTACTAGTCCACTGCTGGACATAGGCTTCACCTAATGAGCGCCATAGCGCCCTGTGTCCAGCTTGACGCATCCAGCATCTGCCTGCAGTCTTTCGCAGATCGTCATCCCACCTGGCCGGAGAAGGAATCCGTAGATTTCCTTATTGTAGGAAGCAAATAGAAGCAAATGGGAAACAATTTTTGGACAGAATTTCAAGTCATTTCAACGTGAAAAAAGATAAGCGGCCCACGCTGATTTACTTTTGATTTAGTATTATCGATATTTAAAACCCCATCAACATTTTGCCACATTACCCGTTTTATGAGCAAAACAAACGAGTTTCAATACATGCATCATTAATTTCCTCCTAGTACTGACATGTTTACATGATACCTCATCGCTTACTTGTTGATTCTGAGCTCTAAAGTTCTAGACATAAGACTCGTTGTAGCGCAGAATAAGTAAGCACATAGAACAAAATGATTGTGCCCTGTTCACTTTTCATGCGTTTATTACATCTTGGCACGGTATGAGAGCGCTATTGATTCGGTTTTATCATGTTACTAAGGAGCGTAAGGCTTTGCTCACAACAATGATATTAGGCAATTGAATAAAAATCATGATGATAGGGTATACCTATCTTTGTAAACTGTGAAAATTTTGATAAAATGTGATAACTTAGATAAACTGTAAAATAACTTTGAAATTATAAAGTGAAAATAACTGTTAAATAAACTGTGAAATGTTTGATAAACTGTGAAAATTACTGTTAAATAATAACGTGAAAATAAGGTTAAAATAAATGTGAAATAACTGTGATAAGATTGATGAAAAGTCTGCATTCGTCAGAATTACTTCGATTACGTTATTAAATCGAAGGACCGCCCATGTGGCGTTTCATGGGGTAATTCTATGTCCAGTTGTGGACATGTATTGGTTATTAGGATAATGATTATGATACGTTATTGAATTAGTACTTATTACTTACTTTGACATAGTTGTAAGATAATCTGGTAATTTTTGATTTAAACTAATATTATAAAAAGAAAGATTTGATTCTTTTTTGTTTTTTGTATTGAATAGGCTCCGAAACAATTAGAACGATTTAAAAAATTATATCTGGAACTGCATTCAAAAACGCGTTATATGTTATGGGGAACTACGCGGGTGAAACCGCGAGTCGCTCCTAGTAGTCCATAATCTTGTTAAACCACATTCGTTATTTGAAACCCCTCAAATTCGACAGTGACTTTATCACTTCTAAGAAACCAGATCCTATAAATTCCACGGCCAAATTCTACAGACCATTGTGAATATTTAAAATTTAAACAATAATTTCCGTTAAATGACTCATGCTTGAATAAGTTCCTGTGGCTTATGGTCAGAAGTCGTAACTCTTATGATGACATTTCCAATTTATTTTTTATGAATCATCTTTTCTTTGGATAACAGTGATAATAACTTTGCTTTTCAAGCATTGCGGTATGGATGACGAGAAGACTCGATGTACGTTTTTAATTCATTTTGAAATTTTAATTTGTATTCTATCCATACCGTCATTATATTGTGAATAAATGTTGTCTCATAAAAATAACTTTAATCTGCATAAAATATTTTAGCAAAAGCTTCCCACAGTTCATTTATTTGTCTATATGTTTCCACGAAGCGTGACTGTGTTTGCACCTTTACATCCTTTGTAACTTTGTTTGATTTATAGCTCCGTGTCCAAACATTCGTTGGTATATGTGAGAGGAGCGATTACAGGTAAATCGCACTATTATGGTTTTCTCGTGATAATAAAGATTCATTAATTCTATAAAATACCAGGAAGATTACAATAAGCTCTGTGGTGCTGACTTATAGGCACCACTTCATCTCTTTCCGTAAGTGTCGTAAGAGGTGACTAAGATGACTAATCCATTGGGGTGCGGGCAGCTACACCACCTGCAAAACGATTCTATCACCGAGCTTCTATCCCCAACCTGCATGCTCAGGGTGGGGATTATGGGCACTGGTAGCTAGGCAATGACTGTTATCGGATTTCAAACTCTAAGCTACGTGCCTAGGTACCATCGAAGCTTCCCACGAAACTACCATCGAAGTAACCGCTAAGTCAGACAACCTAGTCGCCTGCCTAAACTGAAGTGCAGCCACACAAAAATATAACAAGTATTTTAACGAGTTAAATCCATAAAGATATAGTTGCAGTATTAATACCGCCCACATAACTGCCCGTTTCATTTTGAATGAAATCAGCAAATAAAAATAAATTGTCGCAATTGCGCTGCAAAAAATCTACTAACGACAAACCATCTGCTAGATTTAGCTGTTTCAAAAATATATTACAAGGGTGAAATAGAACGTTTGTGATAGGGTTCCGTTTAATATGTTTGTTCTAAAAAAATAGTGATTGCTCGCTTAGTCTACTCATGCGTGATGCGTGCGACATATTGAAGAAAACATTTCAAATATCAGTGTTTAGTTTAGTCAGGGCAAAGATATTTAATTTCTCTTTCCATTTTATCTAAACCTCAACAGCCTATGTCGGTCCACTGCTAGATGCAGGCCTCCCCTGACAAGCGACTTATTGGCATTTGTTTCATAGGGGTTATGCCCATAATCCCTACGCTGGGCGTGCGGGTTTGGGATCGCAGTTCGGTAAATTGTTCTACAGGGAGCGCTGTTGTCAACCCCACGATAGATATCCCTTAGTCGCCTCTTACGACACCCACGAGAAGAGTTGGTTTGGTGCAAATCATAAGCACCAAACAGCTTACAACAATAATTTATTTTTTGTTCATTAATTCTGTTTACTCTTTCAGGTACGCATCCAGGGGCCTGATTCCACTAACACAATCGCTTCACTATGACAATATTATCGCTTCATTATCGCGTAACAATTACCGCCATTGACACCTTTTGGTATTCTACTAAAACGATCTTTTTTTGTTTATGCCATTCTATGACTATTACGATTATGATTATATGCCCCACCACATTATTGACACGATATTATAAGTCATAGAGATTGTAATCTTATGGTATTGGAATACCAAATAAATTTACGACTAAATCTCAATCTTAATCGTATGGCGCCATTATGGCATTTTGTTTAAAAAATAGTGGAATTAGGCCCCAGCTCTCTTGCATCTATATGATATTATGTCTGGGTTTTCCATGAACTCTGCACCGATTTTGGTCTTTAAAAATGCAGAAAGTATAATGCAGTTGCCATATAAACAAAATTGATCCGCGAGCGATTGCTATTTGATCTCTCTGAGGTCGGAGTCGTAGGGATACCAACAACAGACCCCTAAAAACTAAACGTTACTGATCTGCATCTGTTTAGGGCTGTACCAAATAATTTGGTTTACAAAACAATTTCAAGGGCATCATTAAAGTTTTGTTAGTAATAACCGCAAAAGCTTTAGATTTATTTACTGGGGGCCAATATGTACATTTATTATTATTATTTGATCTTAAAATTAGTATTGATACTTTACTAAAACGTAAGTAAATTTTTCAGATGCCGCCATTGCCAAAAATTCTTTTATAATTGAGTTTGTTTCAAAAAACTATAAACCAACTTCAATTATATGATTTTCTTATGGATGCCATAGCCACAACTGGACCACACGGGAAGCACCAGCTTTAAAATAAAAAAAGAATCATCAATCGGATCACCCAGTCGAAAGTTGACAAACAAACAATTCATAAAAATACAGTCGAATTAATAACCTTCTCCTTATTTAAAGTCAGTTATGAAATCAATTTACTCGTTGCTTTATATTATAAGTATAGATAGGGTCACATACTTGTGAATAATAATTACTGGTAACCACGCAACCGCAAGTACACCGGTCTCTGACAGAAGTAACAAATTAGGGTAACTCTGCCGTACGCGTCCTCTATTGTCCTCACCCTTGTACGCAGAACCACGAGTGCTAATTGTGTTTTTGTTTGCTATTTTACGGCCAAAAATCACTTTTGATCTGGATTGTGCTGTTGAAATTGCGTGCGGAAATTTTAAATGGCTTTGGTATTCGATTTTCAATTTTGTGTGGTATTTTGTTAGCTTCATAAATTCCATTGCTTGTAGTTTCGTGTACTATATTTTTTCAGAAGAACCTTTCTATTTTAAATGTTTTTTGAAATTTTTGATTTAACCTTAAAAACTGTTTTAAGTTGATTTAAATAGTTTCACTAGCATAATTATTGTTGAAAATCCGTTTGACATATTTTAATTTAAAAAAATCACAGATTGCGTTAAAATTTACTTGATAATGTAATTTGTGTGCAAAGTTAGGAATCAGGTCATTCAATAATTATGCAATTATGAACCTCGTTCAATAAATAAAATTCTTACACCACAGGACATAGCTGGCCGACCGCTACTTGAGCTTGCTAATCTGATAAGCTACGTTGATAACTTTGTTTCTAGAGACTGAGATGATTGAATGTTTGATTATTATCTGCTACCTCGCTGTCTCATTCTAGATGACTGTAAGTAATGTATTTTTCTCTTTCTATTCAAAAAATACCGTGTAGTTGGTACTGAGAGCTGCTGAGTATCTGGCGTAGCGCATCAGCATTGCTATACAGCGGGGCAATGCAGACAGCATCTTGAGGACGCTTCCAACTACGGATCAGTTGAGCTACCTGTAGAATGATTTCAACAGTCTGCAGTTAGCTCAATTTTGCATTGTAAATGACTAGTTCTAATTTATTTCTGTTATTTGACTGTATATTATTCCTTTGTCAAATTCAATAAATAAAATACCGACCATAAAATTATCGTACCCTCAACAAATTGAGAACTTTTCTCAATATTGGCAATCCGGGCTAAGCCGTCCCTGTCATGCTGCCCATATGCCACCGTTAACAATAGAATTAGTCGTCATTCAATACAGCGAAGCAAATTCGCAACATATCTGGATAACGTGTAGCAAGTGCACTCTGTGACACTTTGAGCCCCTCCGATACTGACATTATGTGACAACGTCGATGCTAGGGCGTGCGGCAGTACAATGGACGATTATTGGTACCTTTACCCTATTCATATGTTCAGTCTCTGGTATGGTGATGAATTTGGATTGTTGAACAGAAGTGGTTTAATTTTTAACCCTCTGTGTTAAGTGTGTACTGCCATCCTGTTTACTACAAAGTTTGCGTTTTATTTATTTTCTAGGGAAATGAGAAAGTTATGTAAACCTCTCGCTTGGAGCGCTGTCACATTTCCATAGAAAATAAAGTAACGCAAAGTTGTAGTAAACAGTATGAAGTACACACTTACTACAGTATATTGGTTACACACTGAATGAATATTATGCTGGAAATCTGTCGATCACAAACAATACAATTGTAAAGTATATCTGCTGTATCAAATATTATCAGTGAAAAGAGCTGAAACAATAATTATTAAATAGGTTCAGTCGTTATTCTGTAAAAAAACATTACGTAACAGAAAAACTTAGATGTTTGTTATTTTTATAAAATATCAAAGATATTAAAGCTTCGAATATAACGACAACACACCTTAACTTTTAAAAGAAAATCACTCGACACTCATATTTCAATAAAGAGTTTTTATGGAAAAAAATCTCGATTTGCATCTCAAAAGCGTTGCGAGTTAATGTGACCGTTTGGAATGCGAAGCACGTCACTTCCCATTGCTGCAACCCCATGCGATATAGAGTTAGATACACTGCCCATTACCATATCATTTTCATTGCTTTGATTGAGCGGGAGTGCACATCTGGGCAAGCAGTCTCGACATAGAGGCGACCGACATCGGTCGCAAAGTTTTACCGGATATATTTTACGTCAAAAATGAATAGTTCCGATGGTAAATCAATACGAAAATAAGAAATTTTACCTTTTTTATGTTAATCTACTGTATTTATGGAAGTAAATAGTTATTGAATCATTTGAAACCTGATTCTTGTAAAGAAAATAAAAAAACGTTGAACCGGTAAAACTTTGCGACCGATATCGGTTGCCATTTATGTCGAGACTGCTTGCCCTGGGCTTAAAGACTCTTGATTTTGATACCTACTATTTGGCAGGTCTTTTCTATTATTTGATAAGTCTTCGTATACATATATTTCTAAATCTTCACTGTGCGATTATGCTGCCATTTTGGTTTTGTACGTTTTTCGGTTGATGATTTACGTAATGTTTTTAAAAGTGTCACTTCAAATTTTGCCAAAACTAATAAATTGGATACATAAAACTAAATAATTACTAGGAGGTCTAGATAAGAACGGCGATTTCCTACGAAACGAATTATTTATCAATCAGTTATCTCAAGCAGAACTTGTTTGGTGCTGGCTTTGAATTTGCTCCACCCCATCTCTTCCTACGGGTGTCGTAAGAGGCGACTAAGGTATATCCACCGAGACCAGGGATCAGGATGCAGCAGCGTCGGTGGTAGAATTGTTCTGCAGGGGGATGCAGAACAGTTCTACCACCGACGCTGCTGCATCCTGATCCTCAACCTGCATGCCCAGCGTGGCAATTATGGGCATTCCATTAGATAAACGCCAATAAGGCGTTTATCCTGCGTCCAGCAGTGGACCAATACAGGCTAATGCTTCGAATTTGAGGTTGGGTTTGATCTCAAGCAAGCGTCCCAACCTCTTTACTGTGATGATAATATCGATGACATAGATATGCAAATGAAGTAGCTACCTTACGAGACCGTTCCCTTGTTCTATCAGTCACCCTCATAAAGGGATAGCCCTACCGTATAATTCAATAGATAACTACCCAAGATTGGAATTGGATTAATTAGATAATTCCAATGCTAATCAGCAACAAATGAAGCGCCTGCTATGGTCTACCATAAATTATCCTTACAGTGATATAGTCCAGCAAAAAGTAATAAATTGTGTAGATCTGAAACTCCAGTATAAAAAAAACAGTGATTATTATGAGTGTTCGTCGAGAACTGTAGGTAGGTACTATCAGTTGTACATGAACATTCCTGAATCCGTACCTAAGTAGTAAGAAATGAGGATGTGTAGAGATGGTTACATATAGGATTTCACTTAGCTACGCCACAGCTAGGAGGTTAAATAATTAATAATTATTATTAGGTATATAAAAAACAGCGAATATCTAAAGATGTAAGAAAAAGTTATATTGTAAAAAACTTCCTGAATTTTAAGAATTGATTGACTTTTTCAGCTTACTTGTTTTGCTTTGTATGATTCTGACTTTTTGGAATTATTAATTTAATTTACCTTTTATTATAATTTTCAGTTGTTGTGTTTATTATATATTTAATTTATTAACATTTAATATTTAGTTTAATAGAATAGTTTATTGTTAAAATCCATAATATAATATTTTTGCACACATTTAAGGTTTTCCCATAAATGATGGGTAGATTGTAAATGGTCATATTTAATTTTATGAACATTCTGGCTAATACATGATTATGATGATGATTAAGTGAGACGCAACCACGAGTCTCGCCCGGTTTAAGAGCGAGTTTCTTATCTATGCCTCTTTCCTGGTTGTTAGGGTTAAATCAGGCTTTAACTGCAACATCAATTATGATAATCTCATTAATTGATTTAAACGAGTTTATTACAATTATGCTAGGCCACAGAATATCTGTAGCATCGCGTCGTAGCCGACTCTCTCACGGTAGCCGGAACGTTAACTTGCAGCATATACAGGGTGGGATAACCCTGAACAAAACAAATAATGTAGTATAGGTAGGTACTTAAAATCACATAATATTATACGTTTGGATATTTGTTACTTTTATACCTAAACTACTGAACGGTTTGGGCTAAAATTATTATTTTTATTTCATTAGGCAGCTTCGTCGGTTAACTTTGATAATTAATGTAAATGATAATATTATTATTTTTATAAACTTAACTAACTTGACAGTACTAAAAGTGTCGTTGTACCTGTCATATCGATCAAAATAATAAGGAAGGTATCATTTTTATTCCTGTCACATTCGTTTGGTCTCGTTTAAGTAACATCCAAATAGACACCAATGTATGAAAACTTGTGGCAATCACAAAAACAGTTTTTCACGTTACTTCCTAAATGGATATAAAAAATATTATACAGCCTGTATTTTCATTATTATAAGGAACAAATGTTTATTAATGGTATGCAACATTATGATATCTATACTCACAAGGGCCGAATATTTTTGGGACGAATCTCGCTTAAACCCACCAAAGTCAGCGGGCTACCGTTTTTTTTTTTTTTTTTTATTAGCCTGTTTCATCCCACTGCTGGGCAAAGGCCTCCCCCAAATCTTTCCAGTTGGTGCGGTCACGAGCGATCTCCCACCAATCTCCGAGGAAGGCGTTAAGATCGTCTCGCCAGCGCTTTCGTGGCCGACCTCTCCCGCGATTTCTATCTGTCGATAAGATGACAAAACACTGTCGACTGCCTACAATATTCACTTGAAATTTGCACCAACTACCGACCGGGCTGAGTCCACTGACTTCAGTGTGCAGACTCCGTTAAGTTTATGGGAATACCGTGAAATCAAGACTTTAGTTTTTGGAGATTTTGTGACACGTATGTATGTAGGTACCTACATTGTATTTCAGAATAACATCGTTTGCTTACACACGTTTTGAGTAAGCTCCATTCCCATTTTCTAGCAATCACATTTACATGACTATCCAAAATAAGTTTCCTAAAATGTAACGTAAAAGTGTCATGTTTTTTGTCATTTAAATCGTCAAGAACTTCTAGAAACCAGTGCCTTGTCCATAAATTTCATTTTATCTGCCTAGAAATCTTCCCACTACTGTATTTTGTTGAAGTGGATCCGGTTTGCCCAGTTACCAAGTTAAATTTCAAGAAAGGCCTTTGTTTCGATGTTATCAAAAACTGTTGCCTGTGACCGGTACTATGACTTTTGGAAGAATGCTTGAATGGTTCGCAAATTAATCAACATGCATAGCAAATTGTACTTCTTGTAATACTAAGCATTTGATAAATAAGTATATGCTAAATATTAAATTTGGAAAATGTGTGATAATGGTGTGATAAACTCAGAATTGGAAATTAAACGCTACGGCGATTTAAAGTATACCTATGTACACCCCAACATCTTATAAAAGAATTCAAATAAGAAATTTATTCAGGTAAAATATTACATGTTCCAGCCTACAAACAAGCTTTAGCCCGCGGGTCCACACGTGTTGTTCCGGTATAAAAAGATGAAAATGGTAGCTATAATGTTACGTTAGTCTAGAACTACATTGTACAGTATTCCATGCTAAATTTCAGTCCGTTTCGCTCAGTAGTTTTACCATAAAGAGGTTACAAGCATCCACACATCAAAACTTTCGCATTTGTAATAATAGAGTGTTAAGGGTTAGGTAGATGCAGCATACTGCATTTGACCGCTCTGGCCTCCCGTATAACAAAACCTCCATGCAAATTCCTTGCAACAAAGCAACCGTGAAGGTATAATTACGCAACCCATATCACTCGATCGATACGATCAAGATCCGATCCGAACCGAGACCAATTTTATCCAAGAAACATTTAGCTCTAGATAAAATCGCTGCGTGCTTCATAATGGCCTCAAACTGGATGCTGATTTGAAAACAATAAAATGCAAAGACTGCAATTGTTAGTGTGAATCAGATAAATGGAATAGATTCTGTTATTGTATGGTTTGGTTTTATTGTCATATTATGCAGCTGGTGGTTTCTTGGGCATAACGATCCTATATCGACTTTTACTAGTATTTGTTGGATGAAACTAAGTATTATGTATCGTGGCATTCATAAATCGGTGACACACTGGACGGGATCTAAGTCTTGAACAATTACATTGTTACCTATTGGATTTATTAGTCAAAAAGATGCTATGTCATTGACTTCATTTTACCGAAAATACTAGTGTTAAAATATATCATCTATATATATAAAAATGAAACCCGTTTTCCGTTGTCACGACATAACATGAAAAAGGCTTGACCGATTTGGCTGATTTTTTTTTGTAGTTTTTTAATACTCTGTACAAGGTTCTTACGGAAAAAAATCAAAGCGGTACGAAGTTCGCCGGGTCAGCTAGTAATATAATAAATATAAATTGACTTCAAACTGTAGCTAGGTTAAATTGAAGGCAAAAATTATGTATGCGAGAGTACCTATTTTAGCAAGAGAATTTCTTTACATTAATATAATACCCAAGTTTATGGTAAATTCAAAGAATGCTATTATAATGAAGTGCAGTCATTAAAAATTTGTTCCCAAAACCATTAAATCGGTTCTTCAACATGATTTCGGAAGTTCAACATACGTAATTGCGTGCCATGTATCTTCGTTGATCACTATCAAGGCAATTCCGATAACGGTTTTTGCGGAGCGATATCAGGGAGAGATTTATCTTAGAAAGTTAAAAATCTTTAATCATTCCGTCAAAATTCTGTACAAGATAATACACACGGTGTGGTACGTTGCGGTGACATCGAAAATTATATTGTTAACCAACGGCGGTTCAGATTTTATTAAATTAATTAAGTTCACATTATATAAACAGATCTTTTAAATTATTTCAAATTAGCTTCTTCGCAGGTATTTACCGTCAAAAGGCGTGCGATTCCATGGGCCTTTTGATGTTACAAAAACCTACTTTATTTGGGTAAAATCGCACAATGACCCATCTAGTAGTGATTGGTCTTCTTTCAAACTTCTTTACAATGGCGTTCACTTTTACCATTATAATATTGATAGGATAGGATACATAGTTTTATCTTCATAAAATCATGTAAGTCGTCACGTACTTTTGCAGCTACTTTTGTGTTTTAATTTGCCTTACAGTGACCACGCCGCACCGTATGTAAGTACGTAACGATTATTAAAAATCTTTCTCGATAAAATCGAGTTAATGAAGAACGGTATCCGATATCTCGATCAGAGCAACTCTGAAATTGATTTCATTCCGACGCAAATCGATCGAATGCCCTGATATCATTTTGCGGAAGTAAAGTCTTTGAACGGTTATCCTTCCATACGTCATAGTTCTGCTACAGATAGAATTATAGTTTCTACATGATCTGTGCTTTCAGATTTTATCTATTCCGTACGCAAGAAATAGTTTATAATGGCTGGATTTAGTAGATTTCTGATACTGTCATAGAATTCAATTCTTAACGTCAAATCCAGCATGGTTCAATGATTTAGAATTCAACAGTTTGTTTCGAAGTTTTCAGTGTTTGTAATGTAAGTATGATAAATTCTAACCGAATTAAACTATAAAGTTTTAAATCAAGCATGATTCAAAGATTATAAATCTAATTTTGTTTAATATAACTACACTGAAAATATCGAAACAAACTTTAGATTTTCTGATCACAAATTCATTTTATCCTTCCCCCGACAGTTGTTATGTCAATAATAATTCTGTAACTGTATACTATTGAATAAAATGATTAACCTACGCGCGAACCGATTTTGTTACCATTGGCTTACACAGGGTGGTTATACACGCAAACTCTTCATTTATCAAAATATCTTTGTTGTACTAAATACAATTAATGTTTTGGTAGGATGGACAGTGAGTAAATGAGTTCTTTTAGTTTCGTGTGTGCTCTTCTACCTTCAATTGGAAGCATAGTTGTTTATAATTACAACGAATGGAAATATTTATGGGAAGAGTTTCAAACATAGTATATATTTTACTATTTGGTTGATGATATATTAAATATTTTGTTAAAAATAATTGGTAAAAGGTCTCAACCTCAACCTAAACAGCCTATATTGGTCCACGGCTCCTGTATGCGTCCAGGTCTTCTCCTGATAAGCGCTTTATTGGCGTTTATCTCATGTAGGGTAATAACCATAATCCACACGCTGGGCATGGGGGTTTGGGGTCGCAGTTTGGTGGTGTAATTGTTCTGCTGCCCGCCCCCTGATGCAGCGATGGATATCCCTTAGTCGCATCTTACGAGAACCTCGGGAAGAGTTGCGGTTGAACAAATTCTAAGCCAGCACCACACAGCTACAGGGAAAAGGTCTAAAAAGGCTAGAAACATCACAGTTTATAACATACCAAAACAAATGATAGTTAAAAAAATATTATTTATTACATAAAATTCTGCCGCATAATCCTGTTCGAGTGCTCTTCCAAACAAAGACACATAATCCCTTGGATGACGAGGAAAAACTTTTGTTTCCGACATAATGAATCTGCGACATTTTCCGCGAAACAATATCCAAAATTGCCAATTTGCCAACCTTTTGGCGACATTTGATTCGAAAGAGAACACAATGGAGCAGCCTGTATTGTTAAATATAAATGTCAACATTGAACTTGTGCGTATTTCGGTATATGACATAAATTTTACGTCTACCCTCGTTGGTTGAATCGAAATAATGTCCATATGTATGCCGGGTCGTGTTACGTAGGCCAACGGCGCTAATTCCCCACCGTTTGTGATGGCCCAAAATAAAGCTTCTAGCGACTTTACGTCGTCATGATACAGCTTCTTGGTGTAACTTAGATACTTTACTTCGATAATAATTTTTCTAATATTTGTCCTGGTCTATAATCCTGTTCGTTGAGCCATGGATGTAAATTGTGAAAACTTTCACTCATGATAAAAAGCTATAGTTGAAATATACACGAGATTTCGACTTCTTTGATTTATATAAATATAAATAGGTAATTAATGTTGCACAATTCACATAGCATTATCTAGCGCTAAGCTAAGCAGAGCTTGTGTTAAGGGTAAGTATGAGACAACTGATATACTTCATACAATACACTACGTAGATAGATATTCTTATACTATACGTACCTAAGAGTAGAAAACATCCAGAATATTAATACATAAATGTAGTGCATTGTATAAAGTACATCAGCTATCTAGTACCCATAACATAAGCTCTGCTTAGCTTAGGGCTAGATAATGCGGTCTAAATTGTGCACCATTATTAATATTGTTATTCGTTCTTACCATAAAGTACAGAAATTATTTAACCATTTCATTTAAATTTTGAAAAGAAAAAGATTACCGCTTCAGCTGTCACATTGGTCTCCACACCATGTTGTAACACTGGCAGATATCGAAAGTGCCCTACGACTGTCATTTTCAATGCCATCCATGACAGTTCATAGTGGCAGTAATTACAAGGTATTGTTCGTTTCCCAGCCATTTTATATGGTTGCCCCAATTGTAGGGTCATGCCACTTGCCAGCTTTTTAACCTGTTTTCTGACCTTAGTAAACAAGAGACTATGATTATGATTAGATGACGGATGTGGCGCGGTGGGCGAAGGTCCGCCAGAGGTTGAGAGTTCGGATCCCGCCTCGGAATAAATAAAAAATAAAATAATTCTGGACAATTCAGACAGCATTACCTAGCCCCAAGCTAAGTAGAGCTTGTGTTATGGGTACTAGATAACTGATATACTTAATACAATACACTACATAGATAGATATTTTTTATTAAACATAGACAACATCCAAAACACCCTGAACAATGTATTTCTTTCGAGTGCTCTGGGTGGCTCATGTTGTCTCAGTTTTCTGTGTAAAATAAAAAAGATTACCTTATACGAGTACCTTATGCCATGTTTTATGTGACGACCGATTAACCTTCACTCTGTCTGTCACACTGATGTAAAGGTTAGTTAGACTTAAAACAAGCTCTGCTTACTTTGGGGCTAGCCTGTGTGAATTTATTAGTCTATAAATTTAGATAGGTGGGTGACGTAGGTAGGTCACGTTTTTTTGGAATGAAATCGATATGTTAAATCTATGTAAGTTATTTTAAAATCGTTGCATTGTTTTAATAGATATCGATTCGTTTTAAACAAAAACAGCGTCGATAATGTTCAAGCCCATCTGATTTTAACAAAACAACGTTGACAGCAGCAAACGAACTCGAAAATCGATACACAATTTAATTTAACCATCGTGCATTTGTCACAAACGAGTTTTGCAAATCAGTAGCTCATTTTATCTGAAAATAATAGGACCGCTCGATTGGAAACACTGATTGTTTTTCCAAATGAGGGCTCTGTCCACAAAAGGGTTTCGACTCTATTACGTTTAGTTTTTCTGAAAAGGGTTTTCGACGAAATTTTTACGGAGTCGTGCAGTGATTTTTTGTATTCATTTTTATTAAAAACTCTTTAACGTTTGACCACCATCTCACTTATAGTAATAATTGAGCACGCTTTCCCAGAAAGAACTTATCACATTTATTCGAGATTAGAAGGCACTACTCTTCCTTTTTCTCTTGTACTGCTATGTCAAGAGTATCTTAGCGTCCAATGCCACAGATTGTTATTAGTTCCAATATTTTGCCATTTCACTATAGTCATCAATGATGGGATCGGTGATTTATTTATAACCACGATTTAAATGTTTGCCATTTCTGTCTGTTCTGTCTATAGTTACTCATAATAGGGAATCTATGTATAATATATAATCGGGGAGTAAGGGGCGCCAACTTACATCTTTCGGCACCCAAGCCGTCAAGCAATCACCTGCCCGCGGTGCTCCCTGCCGACTAACAAACGAGGCAATGGCAAAAAATCCACCAACACGCACTGGACCAGCGTGGTGGGTCATGGTCCAACCCCCCCCCCCCCCCCCCCCCCCATGATTGATAGCCCACTCGTAATATTATTTTGATAAATCCCCTATCAAAATAGTCACTAAACACACACTTTGCGATGCAATTTAATAAATTACTTATAGGTTATTTCTTCATTATTATGCAAGTAGGGCTACACTTAGTACCCTGTCGCACTGCTCTAAACTGGCGTTGAAAGCTGGTGTCTCCCATGTGGTCCCATTTTAATTTTTTTCAGTTCTGACAATGGGATCCATGAAAATTCATGTAAAACTATAAAAATTGAAGTCAGTTTATAGTTTTTTAATACAAAATTCATTTTTGCGTGTTTTATTATATTCTATACACTTCCATGGCAGACTGTACTCTGTGGTAGAGAACCACAGATCACAGTAGAGAACAGACCACAGACCAAAATGAAAATTATCTTAACAGATTCCAAGATATACTTTTGCCACTGAGGAGAGAAGAAGAGAATTATTATGTAAGGTACCTAGATGTCTATGGTTCCTTCCAATTGCTTTCACATAAATCTGATTGCGTTGATCTGCTATGATCTATTTTGGTATACAAAATGTTATTATTCTTCCCAACTCTGCATCCAAAGTTAGCCAGGAGATGCAAATTACGTTTATCGACAAACTTGTGTTTTATTACCGAATCAATTTGCATATATAAATAATACAAGATCAAAATTGAGTTGAACTACGTTGTGCTGTGCAATAATCCTTCGAACGCATTTACAAATGTTACCGACAAGTCATTTATTTATTTATTCAGGGCAACCAACTAGAGATAACACAAGGAATACAAATTATGAAACAAAATACTTAAAACTAGTGCTCTCTTAATTACAGGTTAGCCACAACATGCGTAAATAAGAAGGCAACTCAACTAAACATCTTATTATGCTAAAGTAAACTTAAGGTAACATAATGTCTTATTTCATTAGAATAAGTTTAATACAGTTTTACTAATTAGATACGTAGGATATCTACATGGACCGTAGGGTATAGGTACAAGTTACAAATATATAATATAAGTAAAGAATGGATGATTTATCTTCAAGCTGTAACTCAACCTCAACCTCAACAGCCTATAATGGTAAACTGCTGGACGCAGGCCCTCTGATAAGCGCCATATGGGATTTTATCCCATGGGGATAGTGCCCATAAACTCCACGCTGGTCATGCGGGTCGGGGATCGCAGTTCGGTGTAGAATTATTCTGCAGGGGGCGCTGCTGCCCGCCTGCGGTAGATATTCCTTAGTCACCTCTTACGACACCCTCGGGAAGGTACAAAGGTGGTGCAAATTCTAAGCCAATACCACACGGTTTGAGCTGTGACTATTTGTTGTTAATGTTGATTTAAACTAAAAAAAATAATACAATCATATCGAGAACCTATACGCCTTTTTTAGAGTCGCACAAATAAAATACCTCGACATAAACGTTTAATGTGTTAGGTTAGTGTGTTAATTGTTTAATAAGGTAAAATTTAGCTTGGATTATTTTATAAAAGACGTCTCCAAGTCACTCAAACAAAAAATTTAAGGGGTCTTCCATTGTGCTAAAACCACCCTTCTAAATTCCTTAATTCTTAATTCTTAATTCTTTATTGCACTAAAAAAACATACATAGAAAACATACAGTAGAGAAGCAATGGCAAAGGCGAGCTTAACCCTAATAAGAGTTCTCTTCCAGCAAACCTTATTGGGAGAGAGATACAATATTAAGTGGGTACGTGTGCATATTTTTGAGAAAAAGATGGCTTAATCTTTAATTAATTACTACATAACCAATAGACTACATACATACTATATATTACACTACTTAATATATTATACTATATTATCTAAGATACCTATTCCCATGAAGATCATTATTTTCGAAAGAAAAAACTTTGAACTGGAATCCAATACGTGTTTAGTAATATTGCAGTGAACACTGTAATAAATGGACCAGGTGTCTTCTAGACCTAAGTGATACAACATAGTAGTGAACTTCTTAACAAAATATCACTAAACAACTTTAACGAAATTATTCATACGAAAACAGTTAGAACGAACTATCGTCAGAACTCCTTTTTGTGGCGAGTTGGCGACCAATTTAATAAACTCTCTAAGCAAATAGACCTGGACCTCTTCTGCTCCAGCGTTAACTCTGTGAGACAGCGGTTGAGCTCTGACTTTTTCTCATCATCCGGCGAGGATGATGAGGATGACCCTATCTTGGGATGCGAGTAATAGTTATGTTATATTATTAATTTATCATTGATCAATATTTTTGTTTCTACGACTTAGTACTATTATCACATTTTTTTTTGCTATACATGTAACGAACTATTTTGTTAATGTTATGTTGTAGGATATCTGTTTACTTTGCTTGTTCACACTCTTTATATATCTAATATTCTTCTTAGTCGTGAAAACCTCTTAATAGCCTTCTGTTTCTATCTTTTGAATTTTGATTTTTTTGTATGTGCTGCTGGTTTTCCTTAAATAAATAAATAAATAAACATCGGCACCTTTTCTTCCATCATCAGGAAAACTTGTGGTCAAACGAAGGTCTATCAAGGCAGAAAGGACCCCAAAGGCGAAATATATAAATACGACAGAAAACCAAAGTTATCGTCATAGCTCAAAGAATTAGCAAGCTGAAGTGGCAGTAGGCCGATCAAAGACTGCAGGCAGATGCTGGATGCGTCAAGCTGAAGACAGGGCGCTATGGCGCTAATTCGGGGAGGCCTATGTCCAGCAGTGGACTAATATAGATTGACAATGATGATGAAGGCGAAAACCCATTTTTAAAATGCGATGCGTCGTCGTTACTTATGTACACCATCACATCCAAGCATTTCGTCACGTTGGGTGTTTAAAATATGATTCTGGGCCAGAAAATTAAAACGATTTGATTCAATTTAATACAAATGCATCGCCTTTTGTCGGATTGCTTGGCGTTTGAGTAGTGAGTTTCCACGTTTACTAAGGACGTATGAACTCAAAGTGAATAGTGACCGTAAAGGAACCTGGTTACTGAATAATTTGCGGTCTATGAGGGAATCGTCAGCTGTCGATCGATGGGCTTGCGATCGTTTCGCTAAAGTGGAGAGTTAATTTGCAATACAAATGAGTTATTTTTGTATGTAAACTTCAACATAGGTAGGCTTATAAATAACAATTGCGATCGGAAATGAATTTTTGACTGTATCTCTGTGGTTCTTTATGTAAATATCAATGACATCATCAACAACAAAGGAAGGTAATATGGCATATAACCGAATACTTTGATGATAAACGGTGATATATAGTTTTGAAAATTATGTTTAATATTGCACTACAAAAAAGTCAATTTGTGATATAAATCACAATGATTAATAAATGATTGATTAAGTTAAAAAAAAACTATATACCGACTTCGATTATGGATCCCATTGTCAGAACTGGATCAAATTAAAATGCAAGCGCACACACGGCAAGCACCAGCTTCGACTTCAAAAAATGGGGAGGTTCTCAATTCGACTGTTTTTTTAATGTTTGTTACCCTTAAAATTTTAGCTGGGTGATCCGATTTTGATGATTCTTTTTGATTTGAATTTGCATCCATGAAAAAACATATAACTGAAGTCGGTTTATAGCTTTTAAAAAACTCAATTATTGTTAATATACCTAGAGGCTTGGATTTGTAACGTGGTCAGCGTGGATAAAAGTATAAAAATCAAAAAAAACCAGCTTTAAACCAATTATTTAAACTTATATAAAACAAATGAAAGCAATAACAGTATCGTAATATCATAACGTTGATGACTGAGTTGTGACAATTACTATTCTACAAACCCGGTCATTTTACAACCGTTATTTTGACTTCCGTTTCAAAATAATTTATTATCATTGCTGACATGTTTATTTCCACATAAAAGTGATCGATATAATCTAAAAGTGAATTAAAATCACACCATAAAAAAGTTTTAGTATCAACAGTAGGTATGAGGTGACCACTTAAATGGGAGATTCCAATTTCGTTTTATAGATATTCTTTGTTATGTAAATTGCTACCCATCAGCGTTTATTTTTAATTAATATTAATGGTTTTTGAATCGGGCGAAATATTTTACTTTGATCGCTGAATAAGCAAGTAGAATTAAAGCCGCTGCAATAATCTGCCAAGTTAAATAATATATGAGTAGCCTGAGACCGACGATGATGACTCAATTAATTTTGATTATAATGGCATAAAAAAACGACTTCAAATTGCGTTTTGTTTCTGTTAATTATAGATTTTCTTAAAGTTACCTAGTGTGGAGGACTAAAGCACTATAATAGCAAAAACCTTAATTTAATAAAGTCTTAAGGCGGCAATCGAACCCGCAACCTCCTGCGTCGCAGACAAAACTTCGCCCGCCTCGCCAAATCGGCCGTCAAATTGCATTCTATCATTTTTTTTAAGTACGTCGTTTATGACAAGTAGATACACAACACCCGCCTGATAGTTTATTGGTATAAGTTTGAATATTCCGTGAAATACTTGATGCTCAATTGTGATAAGTAAAAAAACAAATATTATTATCACACTAATATTATAAAGGCGAAAGTTTGTATGGATGTATGGATGGATGGATGGATGGATGGATGGATGGATGGATGGATGGATGTTTGTTACTTCTTCACGCCAAAACTACTGGACAGATCTGGCTGAAATTGCATATACGCTACTATAGGCTACTTTTTATCCCATAAATCAGTTCCCGTGGTATGAAAATCACGTTTTAATGTTTCCATAGGAAAAACGCGTGCGAAGCCGCGGTGCGCAGCTAGTAGGTATATTATAAAACCAAGAGACTTCCTTATTTCGGAATTATAGATTATGTTGGTATAGGTGTGAATATTCCGCAAAATCCTCGATTTATTACAATACCATGCTGATTAATATAAAAGAAAATATTGCTTAGCTAATTTTGTTTCTGAACTCAATAAGTAAGAGCCAACTCAGCACTTTTTTCTTTATTGCCTCTTGTCAATAATTGATTTGAATGAAAAAACTATAAACCGACTTTAAGTATATAGTTTTTCCATAGATCTCTTTGTCAGAACGGTAAGCACCAGCAAATGCAAAATTTTAAATAAAAAAAGAATCATGAAAATCGGACGACCCAGTCAAAGTTCAGAGGTAACAAACATAAAAAAAAATACAGTCGAATTGAGAACCTCCTCTTTTTTTAAGTCGGATAGGCAGTTTGTTTTGATCTTGTACAAAATTATTATTGAGTTTTTCACTACCTACACTGCCATCCGGCATATTCCAATAAACCTTTTCACACACACATGAACAAATAATAAAGTAATATCAAAGTCGTTCGACTCCCATGACGTGTAATTTTATTACATTTCTCTGCGAGTAGGTACCGCTATACAAACTTACAGGGTGCCAAAGGAAGGGTGTACTAAGACGAAAGGGTTGGGTTATTCTGGACCTCGAGAGGATCAACTGTCAATACGTTATTTTTCTTCCTATTCAGATTATTTTACACGCACTCCAGCATTATTTAACAAAAAATGTTTTGTAAATGTTTATCCTTATTTTTTCAGTAAAACCAGTGTTTTAGCATGAAATTATACCAAAAAAAACTTCTAATCCGTGAAAAGTTACCGAAAAATAATAGAACAATTTAGACAAACGTGAAAAAACGTTGGCTACCTCGATTTCCAGAATCACCACCGTTTGGCATAGTATACAATACATACACCCTTTCTGTGGTACCGTGTATTTATTGGCTGACATATTAATTTTGGTAAGGAAAGAAGCTTTGAGTTGTTTCTTTGTACGTAACAAAATTATTCACGATATTAAAAATAATTATCGAAATATAAAGATTCTTTCATAATCTGAGCATCTGGTCGAAGCGACGCGTGACCCGAGAGAGGGTGAGTGCATCAGGAGGGCAATGCAGCCAGCATCTTGGGGACACTTCCTCAACCTCAACCTCAACAGCGTGTATTGGTCCACTGCTGGACGCAGGCCTTCCCCTGATAAGCGACTTATTGGAATTCGTCTCGGGGGATAAAGCCAACAATCCCCACGCTGGGTATGTGGGTTGGGAATCGCAGTTCAGTGGTAGAATTATTCTGCAGGGGGCGCTGTTGCCCGCCCCCGATAGATAATCCTTATTCGACTCTTACGACACCTCCGGGAAGAGTAGGTGTGGTGCAAATACTAGGACCACACAGCTGGGGATACTTCCAACTGGTATTTATATGGATCAGTTGATTGCTTTCCTGTAGTTATATCAATTGTTTCTAATTGTAAATACTAGTTTGATTTTTTTTTCTTTTATTTGATTGGTATTTTCTTGGTTAATAAAGGTTGGACTCTTTCAATGTTATCCAATTTGACTTCATTTTAGTCATCATGATTTTCTAGACAATCCACACTATCATCTCTACCTCCAAACTAAGCAGAGCTGGTGTGGGTGTTATTGGTACTAGATGACTGGTATACCCCCCCAGTGGGTTGACACAGTGCCAACCCAATCAATGTCCGATTCTGTGGATTGTCACAATGTAACAATAAATCGAAGTATTTTTAGAGGTTCTATATTTCTCAACAAGGGATTCATTTTTTACCCCCGAAAAGAGCGTGCGAAGCCCTAGACAGGAACGAGTAGTGGGTCTTATCTGAATAATATAAAAATATCAAAGCTCGCTCTTAAATAGTTAAGACCCAAGCTCACTAGAGTTAAAAGCTCAAACTGGTGCATATTCAACTTCTATTCCTACATAACCGGTGTTAATCCGCACTAGACTCGACTGCACCGGGGTCATTAATCTCTGGGCGATGTGCTAATCTATGATAGGTAATTGACTAATGGCTTTGCTATGCATATTCCTGCTGAATAAACGGCTTCACGTTGATAGGAGCTTGAATTTAATAGTACAAGTGAAACTATGCGAAGTTTGTGGTTGGCATTTGATCATATTTGTGACAGAGATGAATAGCACGTACTAAACAAATAACAATTAAATGGGCTGGCCAAAGATTTGTACAAAACTAACATTTTACCTCCTTATTCATAATAGTCTGCTACTTAGCACACTGCTGAATCTCGCTCTGTCTTCTTCTATTGACATGAGTCAGAATGAGAAATAACACTACTTAGCATCTGTTTTATGTTAGCAGGCCATTATGAATAAGGGGATTAGAATAGAAACAAATTACTAAAATTAGTATCTCAAATGAAACAGTTGAGCTAACTGCGGGCACTGATTTTTTACTACTGGCGTCACTTTTACACTGACATTAAGTCAGCATTTTCAATCAGTTTTCATATTTATTTTTCAATATAAATTATGAACAGTTGCAATAAATCTACGAGTAGATACCAGCTGATTTATATGAATACCAAGCGGAAGTTTCCCAAGAAGCTGGTTAGCTGTATGGCAAATGCTGATGCGCTGCGCTGCGCCAGATACTCACCAGCTCTCGGGTCAGGCGTCGTCTCTTCGACCGCTTTTATAATTTTTTATAAGAACAACCGGAGAGCTTCGGTGACCCACAGGCCGAGAAGATTTACCTATGTATAGGCCAAGTTATAGCGAACTCCGACTACTTTGACTAGCATAGGCTTGTAAAAGTTAAGTCAAGTGAAATCAAAGTACATAATAGATATCTGTGATGGTCGATGGATGAGTCGTCACAATCATCACAGATACAAGTTTTCCAGATTCACACAACAGCAGTCATCACTGATGGCTATGCAAACATATTGAAGAAGAATATACATACATATTTATGTCACTGCAGACCATATGAAACTTTGATGATCAAAAGCCTTGTTAAAACTTAACTCCCGCATCTGCTACAAGTTTCAAAGTAGCAAACTATCCAACCCTAATAAATGATGCGAGATCACATCAGCCCTACACGGCTGATTTCCCATGACGAAATCCCGTACTACAATGAAATATGCATGCGTGACATACACCGTGAAACAAAGTTAGCTAGTGTTGTGCTACATGGCTCTGCTTCCCATGTCAACATGATATTCATTATGATTGATACTATATTATGTAGTGTATTTTGAATCTGTGTTAGTAATGCGGGTTTTTGAAGCTGTTTAATTTTGTAAGTATTTAGGATTTTTTTGTAACATATTTCTTATTTGCACCTGATTTCGTATTTGATATTAATTACTGTTTACAAGCTATTTTAATAGTCAAAAAAATTTACGTGTCTAATTGCTTATTTTGTCTAAAAAAAAACGATTTGACTCTGACCCTGACTCAAATAAACGGCCTTATTATGTAGCTAGTACGTTTTTCACTGTAATTTTTTTTCTTTTTTGGAAGTCTGTCCACCTAAATTTCGGAGGGAGTATTGTCATCTGCGACAGTTTTCAACATAATATGATTTCGTTTTCACTTTAATTAAACCATTGTTTTTGTTCTATAAATTAATTCCTAAGACGGGTAGAAGATTATTACCAAGAACTCTATAAATCAAGAAACCCTAAACCTACTAACACAACCAAACGAAAAATCTTAAATGTTGGATCTGAAGATGTACCTGAAATATCCAAGTCTGAGATACAACAAGCCCTGAACAGAATGGCCAATGGCAAAGCTCCCGGTGAAGATGGCATTATCTTGGAGATGGTCAAAGAAGGTGGACACACGGTTGTTAGTTGCCTTGAAAACATTTTCAACAAGTGTTTGGAGGAGGGTAGAATACCGAATAAATGGGAAAACGCCACTGTCATACTTCTGTTTAAAAAAGGCAATAAAAGCGACCTAAACAACTACCGTCCGATAAGTTTGTTATCCCAACTATACAAACTTTTGAATAAAATCATCACGATACGACTGACCAAAAAACTTGACTTTTACCAGCCGGTCGAGCAGGCCGGGTTTAGAAGCGGATATAGCACTATGGACCACTTACTAGCTATGAAAATAGTTATTGAAAAGGCCACAGAATACCAGATGCCCCTATGGCTCGCATTTATTGACTACAAAAAAGCCTTCGATAGTGTAGAATCCTGGGCAGTCATACAGTCCCTACAAAATACAAGAATAGACCACCGATACATAAGCCTAATAGAGAACATATACGAACATGCACGTCTCACTCTCAACCTTCCACCTGAAACAAACCCTGTAACGATAGGAAGAGGAGTGCGCCAAGGTGATACGCTTTCACCAAAACTGTTTACACTGGTACTGGAGGACGTGTTTAAAACCTTGAACTGGGCAAACCGTGGTCTTAACATAGCAGGAACAAGACTGAGTAACCTAAGGTTCGCTGACGATATCGTCTTATTTTCGGACAACCACCATGACCTTGAAATTATGATAAAGGAACTCAATGATGCCTCTACTCAAGTAGGATTGGAAATGAACCTCGACAAGACAAAAATAATGACCAACTCTTTGTCTAACTATCAAAACTTCAAAGTCAACCAATTCACGATTGAAAGGGTGCACAAATACGTGTATCTTGGTCAAGAGGTCGTAATGGGCAAGGAAAACCAAACGTCAGAAATCGATCGGCGCATAAGACTAGCGTGGGCAGCCTACTCCAAATTAGAATTTGCCTTTAGGATGAAAATCAAAACTGAACAGAAAGCTCGCATACACGACCAGTGCATCCTACCATTACTTACTTACGGGGCTGAAACCTGGGTTTTCACAAAGGAAATAACAACCAAGCTTAAAGTCGCCCAGAGAGCAATTGAAAGGAAAATAGTAGGTATTACACTGAGGGACCGCAAAAGGAACGTCTGGCTCAGGGAGCAAAGCAAAGTCGCCGACGTTATAAAGCGCATTGCGAAGCTTAAATGGCAATGGGCTGGCCACGTCGCGCGTAAAAAAGGCTCGTGGTGCAAACGACTGGCAGAATGGAGACCATGGGGCGAAAAACGACCACAGGGGAGACCACAAATGCGTTGGTATGATGACGTCAAAAGATCAGCTGGAGTCAAATGGATGGAAATTGCACAAGACCGCAGGAAATGGCAAAGTTTGAAGGAGGCCTACACCCATAGGGTAGAAGATGGCTAAGAAGAAGAAGAAGAAGAACCTCTGTGACGCAGCGGGCGAAGGTCCGCCTTCAACGCAGGAGTTCCTGCGGATCAAATTTGTGACGCAGCAGTACAATATTTAAATTTGTTCCTGCGGATCAAATTTAAATATTTGTACGATCTGTAGGGTCCTCAGGATATAACACCACTAACTTCCTGACTCCGGGCTGTGCATTTTTAAGATGACTTCTATGCAGTAGGAAAAGAGTCGCCTGCAATAAAAAGGTTGCGGATCCCGATTCCAGCAATGCTAACTTCATCTGTTATATCAGCAAATCAGCTTTGTAAGTTTTGCAACTGCTTCCTTATCAACAGACAACCTCAACCTCAACCTCAACAGCCTGTATTGGTCCACTGCTGGACGCAGACCTCCTCCTGATACGCGACTTATTGGCATTTGTCTCATGGGGGTTAGGATGTTCTGGGTGTTTTTTTTTGTAATAAAACAATATTTACATTAGATACTCATATCAGTTACGGATCCATTACATACAAGCTACACTGCTGAGCTCTGCTGTTTGTCCAGCATTATGATATTTATTTGTTCGTTTTTTCTTTTTATATATTTTATGTCCTTCAGTCTGTCATCATATCTATCTCGCATCCAACCTCCTTAAAACTATGGGAATCATCAAAGTGAAACTGAAATCTTTATAATTCTTGACAGAAACTTTTCACGAGCTTTCATAATATCATCTCCAACTTCAAAGTATGCCGTTTGGATGAAAGAGATCGATTTTGTCATTAGCCACGTTCAAGGGAGTCGGCTACAATGTCGATAAAGTTTTGATATAATTTTTTGATATCGCCTGAGGCGCGCTTTGACACTGGCATAGCTTATTTTTAAAACGGCTGTGTTAAGAAATTATCGGAATGGCGGCTTGTGTATGTCGACTTTAAAATTGCAAACGGAAATTAAATTACGTGATTCGAAACAAAAATACTCGGATTATCAGAGTCAGAGTCAAATCGTTTATTTTTTTAGACTTTTTAGAATAAGTAGGTACCTACTTAGACAAGTCAATTTTTTTACAATATAAACAGCTTTATAAATAGTTATTATCAAACAAGAAATAAGGTGCAATTGACTCTAATTCACTTCAATTTTTTGTCCACTAGCGGAAGAAGTGAAAAAGATCAAAACCAGTAACAGTCCATATAAAAAAAAACATAACTATTTTACACACATAGCCTGTTAAAAACAAAAGACAACAAGCGAAATGTGTAGGTTTTTAGGTTTTTTGAGCATTTGTGTTTTAGTACATTTGAGTGCTCGACCTATTATTTAGTAATCACTTAAACTCTTGTGTGTTTGTTGTGTTCTATACAGTCCAAGACCGACCCTAAACAGCTTTACCTTGTAAGTATTTTGGAGTGCATCAGCTGTCTACGCATAAGCTTTGAAAACAGTGAAGCGTTGCGATAAAGTCCTATCTGAATCCAATATCGCCCTTTATAAGCGGAGTTTTCTAGTGAAGATCATTTCGATTGAAATGCTCTTATGCTGATACTATGTAACCTCTTATTGGAGTCTTGGTCCTGAGGCTAGAAGTTAAGCTGGATAAGTAAAAGCGTTAAATCAAAAATTGGTTTCATTTATTTAAAGGGTAAGTACATTGATCTTTTTCGATTTATCGTTTAAAATTTGATTTGTCGAAGTGCTTGTTTTGTAAGCTGATTGAAATATTCTAGGTGACCTGTGATTCTAAAGTTAAATTTCGAAGATTCTGCAAAATACCAAGGTGGCATTTAACCTACACACAGGTACATCATTATCATTATCACTCAACTAACGTTACAAACGTATAAATGGGATTTGATTTCATAAAAATAAAATACCAAATGTGAAAACTTTACTAATCAAAACTTAATAATTTGTAACGTTCGTGCTGTAAAATGTAGTGTACATAAGTATGAAGTTATTCAGTTATACAGTATAAAGAAATTTTGTAGAAATATTGTTGCAATCGTAGTTATAAAACCCAAGTTCTAGCTTTCATTATCAAGAAGTCGCCGTTTATTTACACTGGCGCGGTAAAGTGGTTCCGTACATGCAAACATATTTGCATTTCATTACCTACCTCACCTATGTCAGTACTTACTGTTGTATCTTCTGTGTTTTTGTCCATAGAAACAATTGGTTAATCTGTGGGTTAGTGTGCATGTTGTTACAGATATGCAGTAACGTTTACTTGGTACATTATTTAACTAGAATGCACTTACCTTGGTGGTTTTAAGGGGTTAGGTGACACTTCCATGAATATTGTTAGCGATTACTTCTGGGGTGTTATCAGTTTTTATGTTTTCATCAGTTGTTTGCTTCGGATAGTCCCGCTATGCACTAGTTCCGCTATGCTAGAGTTTTCGATTCTACATTAACAATGGAAGGTACAGTTGGAACTAAAAGTTTTATTGGTAGGCTAGTTAGGCCCGCTATTTATCTCTATACCTAGACTATCAAGGTACAGGGTGGACCACATGGAAGACGAGATCGACCCGAGCGCAGAGAGATTTCATATACAGATTGAGTTTTTTTTCTGAGCCCTTTATGCTTTCAAGTACCTATTTCCTTTATAGGTACTTGAAGGATCTTCATCATAAATGTATACTAAGGCCCTTACCTTCCTTTAAAATATCCCAAATCACAAATTATACGGTAACCTTTTTCCCTCAGTACGGGAATGTGCTAACCAACTACACCAAGAGGTAAAGTGACGTAGGAGTCGAAAAACATTGGAACTTACTTCGGACTAAGCTCCAAGTCTAAATTTTATAATAAATGATTTCTTAGAAATTACCCTCAGTGAGTTTACGGAAAGTTTACGCTTCAAAACCCAAAAACACTTATTTCGAAACGTGTTCAGCTGATAAATTCAAAACAAAAAAATATTTACCTTGATTAATAAATAGGTGATGCGTTTATTTCAAAACACTATCCAACCTTCTTTAAAAAGTTTAAATTGCCGCGGCCAGTGAGTTAAGGTATCGAATTCTCCATGAAAATCATTGTTAAATTCTGTAGAAATTACGGTAGCAAGCTGCAAAATGTAAAACTAAAAGATCTAGTTTAACTAGAAGGAACTTAACCAAACTAAAACATGGCTTGTTACTGATAAAACCCCCGGTTACCCTGAATCTAACAAGCAAACTACAAGATACTGTGTGGTCCTTTACATAGTCTAAGACGGATACTTTTCTGTCTGCATAAATTATTCGTCATTATGTACGCGAATGTTTTATGTCCAGGATGTCGTGATGAAGGAACTGTGGAATAATAGGGCCTGTTTAAGGTAACTGATGGAAGTAGATTTCACGCCAATGCAGGTGTGGGTTTTGTAAGTATATAGCGGTACCACTACCACTACAGGTCAGTGACCTGGGGGAGGCCTGAGTCGGAAGCGGAAGGATACGTTATAGGTGGAGGTTCCCTTTTTTAGGGTTCCGTATTACTAAGATTCCGCTATCGGCCCGTCTGTCTGTCCGTCTGTCACCAGGCTGTATCTCATAGTATAATAGTTAAAGCGTTGAAATTTTTCACCGATAATGTATAAATAAATAAATAAATATAATAAATAATGCTGGACAATTCACACAGCATTATCTAGCCCCAAGTTAAGCAGAGCTTGTGTTATGGGTACTAGATAACTGATATACATAATACAATACACTACGTAGATAGATATTTTTTATTATACACCGTAAACATCCAGAACGCCCTGAACAAATATCTGCAGATCGTACACACATTTGTTCCAAGGCGGGAATCGAACCCGCAACCTCCTGCGTCGCAGGCAGACCTTCGCCCACCGCGCCACAGAGGTCGTCGCTATGTATCCGCTAATGTATCTGTTGCCGCTTAAAATACTAAAATCAATAAAATATTACGGTCGTGAGAGAGTACGACTTGCTCTTGGCCGGTTCTATTTCTAAATTTGCGGTTCTTTACAGAAGTTTTTTGGATTGTGTAGCGAATCACATTCAGAAATAGAAGTAACATTCAATAAATAAAATAACGCTCGCTCTCTTTTCGATTCCCTATATCTACGCTTACGAATAGGTAAGTACAACTGAATTTGATCAGAACGAGGCCTTTCTGTGGCCCATCGTGCATCTTTTCCTAAGATAAAGGAAATAGGCAGTCTGTACTCAAACAGAGTCTATTAATGCGTAAGTACGTTATTTTAATTATTTTGTATACGTATGCTGGCTTAGAATTTGCATCACCCCATCACTTCTCGTGGGTGTCGTAAGAGGCGACTAAGGGATATCCGCCGGGAGGCGATCAGCAGCGCCCCCTACAGAACGATTCTACAACCGAACTGCGATCCCTAACCCGCATCCCAGGGTGGGGATTTTGAGCACTTCCTCCCATTAGATAAACGCCAATAAAGCGCTTATTATTACTACGTCCAGCAATGGACCAATACAGGCTTTTGAGGTATATACTTAATAAGTGTTTGTGAATCTTTATTTTTCGGGCTTCATCTTGAACAAGGCCTTAGGTTATTTTTTACATTGCGACTTCTAATGCAATAGCGCGCGCGAATTCCTCGTTTTCTAAACAATTCCACGTTAAAAAACTATTTGCGTTTTAAATTCAAATTAGTGTACATTTCCCGTTCGTTTGGTTTTTATTTTATATGCAAATGATTGAAGTTTTTCTGAGACATTTGCAACGATTCTGAACATGTAGTATATGCGATGGATACGCTGTACACACGAATGATACGAGTGTAGAGTAGCTACGGATAATAATTTTACGAAATTTGTGTTGAGCACAGGTATTTAAGAAATCATATTATATCCAAATCTATTTCAAACTAGCTGCGCCCCGCAGCTCTGCACGCCTTTCCCACCGGAACTGATTAATGGGATAAAAAGTAGCCTATGTGTTATTCCAATTTTAGCCCGATCCATTTAGTAGTTTTTGCGTGAAAGAGCAACAAACATGTTTACAAACTTTCGTGTTTTTAATATTAGTAGGATTCGACGGGACTTAACCCTTCGAGGTGTAGTTGTTGATAGTACATTATCGTACACATGATACACACAGTATCACTCACTCAAACATACACACACACACACACACCCACACACAAACACACACTCAAAAACAAACACACTTTCCCCAAAAGCTGGATCTTAACTTAAAATATTATTTTGTTCTATATTACATTTATTGGTTTGAAATTTTCCATTTTAATGTTTAACTTTAACTTTTCTTGAAACTAATTCTTTATCTTACTTAAAAGTAGAAAAAAAAAGTTGCTCCAATTTTTTATTGTCTCTATCCACAAAATTTCGGAGGCTCTTCTCCTCCGTTGTTATATGCTATACAGTTTTTCTAAACTTCTGCACATGACGTCGTTTTTCATTTTATAACCATGTTACCGTTATTTTTGTTCCACAATAAACGATTTATTTATTCACACTGAGGGTAGGATGTGGGTTAAAACCCAGTTGAAATATTAGGTCCTTACATATGAAATTGGCGTTTTGTATGGGAGGAACAAAAAGTCGAATATTTTTTAATATAATATATTTAATTAATCAAAGTATGAACCATTATTTTCTATGCACTTTTGCCATCTTATAGGTAGTTCATTGATCCCTTTACTAAAAAAACCAGTCGGACGGGAATCAATAAAATCTTTGAAGGCGATTTGGACTGCCCCATCGGAGTTGAATTTTTTCCCTTGCAAGAAGTTATCCAAATTTCGAAAAAAATGGTAATCTGTTGGAGCAAGGTCCGGGGAGTACGGAGGATGTCTTAGACTTTCCAATTGAAGCTCTTCTAATTTAGTAGCCGTCTGTTGCGCAGTGTGTGGTCTAGCGTTGTCGTGAAGCAGCAGTGGCGTGGAGCGATTGACCAGCCTAGGTTGTTTAGCCGCTAGATTTTCCATCATGGTTTGCAATTGCTGACAATAGACATCAGCCGTAATAGTCTGGCCAGATTTGAGAAAACTGTAATGAACAATACCGGCACTAGTCCACCAAACGCTTACAAGTAACTTTTTTGGGGTTAATTTTCGCTTGGGGCAGGATTTGGCTGGCTGGCCAGGATCCAACCATTGCGCTGAGCGCTTCCGATTATCGTAAAGAACCCATTTTTCATCACAGGTAATGATTCGGTTTAAAATACCTTCATTATTGTGCCGGTTTCGTAATGTAACGCAGCAGTCGACGCGCGTTTGCCGGTTTGCATCAGTCAATTCGTGAGGTACCCACCTTTCAAGCTTTTTAATCTTCCCAATTTGCTTCAAGTGAATTAAAACAGTTTTATCACTAACATCGCCTGCAGCTAACTCGGACGTGGTTTGCGATGGATCCGCTTCCACAATAGCCTTCAACTCTTCATTATCAACTTGAGTCTCAGGCTGTCCACGGGGCTTGTTCTGCAGGTCGAAATTTCCAGAACGAAAACGTTGGAACCAAAAACGAACTGTGTTTTCTTTTGCAACACGACCGCCATACACATCATTCACCCTTCGAGTTGTTTCCGCAGCACTAGTGCCACGGCGGAACTCGTACTCGTAAATAATGCGATATTTTAAGTTTTCCATTTTGTAAAATGAGTGACGCAAACAGAAAAATACAGAAGAAAAAAAACAAATGAATGACGATCATCGAAGCACAAATACATGAGTCTATAGCTGCACAAATTTGAATTTGGAATTCCTTACCAAAGAGGAGAAATTTGTGATTAAAGTGGCCAGTACGAAAAACGCCAATTTCATATGTAAGGTACCTAATAGTTTTATTTTTGGTGTATAATATTCCAAAGACTATTTAAATGATTTTTTAGAAATTACCTTCACTCTGAGGGCTTACGCACTTATTAAAAACTGCATTCTCCATTATATACTTAATATCAGTAATAGTTTTAAACAAAGGAAAATGTAAAATATAAAAATTACTTTTTAAGATAATAAAGTCTTTCATTGAATAAGATAGGTAAAATAAATCTTCGATGGATAATTAATAATCTAAGAACACCCTAAAAATTAAGTAGGATTTCTGTACAACAGAAAAATAGTCAAATTTTATTCTTGTTCATCTCTATTTCTCAGCTTAATATGATTATACATATTTTAAACATTTTGTTGTTGTTTGTAAAAAAACAATGTAATATTTTATGATAGAATCTGTCTAGCAAAGAACATAGCTTCAGTTTTCCTCGTTATTTTAGACGACCGCCAGGAGAGCCACTCTTGCGCACTTGTAATGTCTAGTAAATGCGTTTAGTTGCACATTTGTTTTTATAGCACCGTACAAAGGTGTCAGTTCTAGTAAATGGTAATGGGGTAATGTTTGATACTATAACCCATTCTCTGATACTAGGAAGTTGGAGTTGAAAGTAACGGAGATTTCAAACTACCAGCTTTCTAGGCCAGCTTCTGTTTGTACTACCTTGTCAACGTCTTATTTGTTTTTAATAAACTTTTTTACAGTGCATTACGGATGTAAGCGGGTTAACTATGAGCTTTATTTGTGTTGGAAGAACACCGACATAAAAGAAATCATAGTCGTTGTTGTTTTTTTATGATTTTTTGATGTAAAGCCTTAATATTGTAGACCATAATTACGTATACGTACGTACTTGCCAGTACTACATATTGGTATATCCTGATAGTTATATCATCAACTGCTCTAAAAAGTAAACTTTTTTTTATTTTTTTTTATTGCTGATGGATTAGCGTTTGGCTACCAACTCACTTTAAGAAAGCGAAGATGTAGCCTAAAAGCCTAAACTTATCAACCACCCGTTCTATCTTAAATGAAACAAAACCGTAATCAATTTGTATTTTCAAACAAAGTAGAGCAAGAACCAGCATCAACAAAATGTCCAATAAACGGCCAGTCAATTTACATTTTCGCGGATAAATGATCAAAATAAGTTAAGGATCTATAAAATATGATGCAAAAACAACCAACACCATACATCAATCCAGTTTCTCTGTTTTTGCTTACCACAGGCGATGCTATCGTACAACAAAGTGTTATAAACAGAACAGTAACTGAACTTGAGACTTACAGCGACCGATATAAGGTACAATATCCTCGATATATCTCATTTGATGCCTCGCTGACGCGTCGCGCTGATCTAAGTAGATAACGTAAGATATTTTGACGTGTGAAACAAAAAAACCAAACACATTGAACACATGTAGGTAAGAAGAGATAAGATCGCCGGCTTTAATGAAGCCAATTAAATGTTTGTTGAGAAAATGAGAATGGACAGTATGGTAATTATCGAGTAAATAGATGAGGTAAATGATACAATAGCCATGTAACTGATTCTGATTAGAGTTTTGTCAAACAATACAAAGTTTAGGATATACAATAAAGAAAATTCGCTGTGTTCAAGATGATGTTGTGCAAATAGTCCGGTATTATTTATTTTTGCGACTTGTCATCATATTATTTATAATTAAAGTATAGCAGTGAAATTGATTTATTATATCACAAAACAAAGAAAGAGGTTCTTTATCATGGTCGAACAGAAGACAAAGAGTTTCAATAAAATACTAAACAATTTTAATAAAGCCTCAGTGTCTTTTAGTGAAACACATTGCCAGAGGGGAAATATATTTACAAAACAAAAGTGAATTGAAAATTGTAGTCTCAGTACGCATTTGAAAACTTCTGTTTAACCACAGAACACTATTTCGCTTACGAGCATTATCCAAACATTTGGCACAAGCTAAGACGGTGTTGCCTCACTCGTAATTAACCCCATTACAATAATGTACGGTACACTCCCCAGTAAACATAAGGTGTCGCATAAACTCGGGGTGGTTATAGCAAACAATATTAATTTGCAACTTGTTGATGATCGTAGCTTGGTCCGATCCCCTGCACATTAATCACGTGACCTCATCTCGCAGTTAACATAGATTAGATAAAATGTGTAGAAAAGACTATAAAGACACGTTGTTTATTAGCGGTTCATTCTAAGTTATTACAAATTTCTTATTTAAAGAAATGGTGATTTAAGTACAAATTCAACAGTATTGGTTTTTCTATATCGATTTAATAAGCTAAAATGTAACCTAAGTAAAGACTGTCACTATTGATTCTATAAGACATAATTGAATATGCGCTTAATGTTCATGAACATTGCATTTTTGTAAGTATTGAGGCGATAAAAAAGTATCCAGTTTTTTTTTGCAGTCGTCGGTTAAAACAGATTTAATGAATAGAGTTTTTGATAATTCCTTCTTGACTTACTTTGGTTAATTTACTTACGTTATTAAACTATTATAAATACCTAAATTATGTTAAATAAAGGAACAACCTTATAAGTATCTTATCATGTCGAATAAAGTCGGTAAAGGCATTATCTATAACCCTGTCCATAAAATAATTCTTTTTTTGGCATGTGCATTATGCCAAAAAAAGAATTATAATATAAACCATTCGTCTAAAACTGTTGACAACGGATTCTCAAATACAGAATGGAATATTTCATCTCTATATTTGTCATAAAGGACTTAATCTATAAAAATGGTTGTCTCTAAAGTCTGTTTAGGAACGATAATTTTACGTGATATCGTCATTTACTTAATCTTTTGAAAATCTTACCTCATAACTTATAATTATACTGTTTCTGCCATTCTGGTGTTAGCTAGCTATCAACGCTATCTATTAGAAGAAATTAGAACTTTCAGTGCTTCAGCCGTCATGACAACATTATCAACAACGTGACACTTTTTTGAACATGCTACTCATGTTCATCGATTTAATAGACGTTATCACTTTCTGTATTTGAAAATCACTCGTCAACAATTAGAGAACTTCATAGTGGTCCCTTTTGCCAAAAATAGGATACTTCTTTGGACAGAGTATAGTTACAGTTATAGACAAACAAAACGCTTTGTCTATTCTGCCTGCTAACTTATCCCATGTACCGACATTCACCCTAAGGTGAGACGCGTCAGCTTATTAGGGGAGCCTAGAACTTTGGGGTCTACTTTATGGAGGCGAGGGAATATGTTTACTCGGTCCAGCTCCTGTAATAACATACCTGCAGACTGACGTGGATTGGCGAAATAATAGAAGGGATAGCATTTCTAAACTTCAATTTAGAGTAAACATACTCGAATGAGGTTGTTTACCTTTTTTGCAGATAGTGCAATCCAGAATAGTCCAACGGATAGTAAAGAACAAGTCACCTTTTTTTGTTAATGGTAGTGAGAGGATGTAAAACGTAGTTCTTTGTTGACAAAGAAAACTACAATGGAATAAGAATAATAATAATGTTGGAAAATTCACACAGCATTAAGAAACCGCAAGCTAAGCAGAGCTTTTGTTATGGGAACATAAATATATATTAAATAGAAATAAATGAGAACTAGTATGAATTTACATTTTAAACAATTGAGCCTTAACCAACTACAGATATTTCAATTAGTAGAAGTTAATTTTAAGAGAAAGACGAACTTGAAAATTGATTCGCGCATTATGTTGAGAATGAGTTCTGATCGCGTAAGTTTGACAAAAACTCATTCGTACAAATAATCTTATTAGATAAAATTGTCCAGCTGTGGACTAATATAGGCTGATGATGATGATGATGATGATGAGATAAAATTGTATAGACAATACATGTATATGATGCGGTACATGTATATGACAATACAATTTCGCTATGTTTTATGTTTTTATTTAGGAAAATAAATAATATATATATAATTCTATACAACATGGCGGTGACGAAACATCACCTGACAGCAGATCTTCGACAAAACTCGAAAAAGAACCAGCATAAAATCATAAACCTCAAAATATGGCCAGACCGGTCTTGCCCTAAAATTAGAAGTTTTCATACATAATAAGATTAAATGTACGCATGAGATTTTGTAAAACTTACGCGATCAACTCATTATTATTCACGTTTCATGTTGAAACGTCAGAAAAATAGGTAAGTAAACGAGATAAATACCCGTAATTTTATAGAAATGTACCAAAGGCGTTTTCTTTTTTCATTTGAGGCATCATACATTTCAGGCGTCTTTTGTTTTGTGTAATTTTACACCCTGTGCAAGCTTTTGTGAGACCTGACTTGGTCAAAATGCGAATGGGTTGAAACTTGCTACTTGTATTTTTATATGTAAAATTCGCTTTCCAGAGACAAATAAGGTTGAACCAATATTTTCCGAGAACATAAATCCTATCTCTCTCATTAATAAATGCATGGATATAGATGGTTTGGAATTTTTGACATATGTTTGATTCAAAGAGGGGGATTACCGTGAAACTGCCCCGGGCTCATGGGAAATATAAGTTGGCCCCATAAGTGGGGGTGAATCCTCAATCAGTATTAAAATTCAAAGGGATGTCTGCTACTTGTCTTGCTGCGGGCGTTTCAATTTGTTTAATATACGATTGCACGTAGAATTTTTAGATATGTATTTGCATTTTTATCATTATTTTGATGGAGATGAGACCGGTAAGAGAAAATAATGATCTCAAGGATCAAATAAGGCTGGTGCCGCAGTGCTGATAAACGTTACATAACCTTATTTCTATAAGTTGCTCAATTAATTAATTATTAATTAATTATTATAAGGATCTTTCTATCCTAAATCATTTTCTAAAGTCCATGAGGCGTGCGGTATCGTGCCCCACAGTTCTTTGTGTGTGTTATTTTACGTGAATACCACTTTATTGTACTATTTATGGGGATAGTTATTACCAATAACTATCCCCACTTTACCTATAAATCCGGAGTATTAAACTTTTGTGTGAGACAGTACTTGGCCTACAAGCATTGTTGAACCACATTGCGCATAATATTAGCGGCTCATTTTCCCGGAACACGACCATTAATTCGTACAACTAACAAGATGTATTAATATCACATCATTATTAATGTATCACCGTAGATAGACAGATGGTAGATGTAGATAATTTCGTTCGAGACTAATAAATCGTGACGCTTTAACTGCGGTACTTATGGAATAGGATGCTTCAGTCTGTAGAAAAACTAATTTTAGTGCATTTAGTATTTCTGCATTTCTGGGGATAATAAGCCTTTGTTAGTAAGGCAACGTGAAACGCACTTTTGCGGCAACTTAATTTTTTCCTCAACCGCAGGGAAATAATGAAAAAAGCTATACTTTTTTAAAAACACTGAACAAACACTTTACCAACCAAAATAATATCACTCATGGGATGCAAATAGTTCAATTTACTTCTCATTCGTTATTTGGGAGCTTTCCGTTATTTTTAATTGCATATTACACAATTTTTCCAGAAAACAATAGTGTCTCAGAAGAGCATTTAGTGTGGAGTTCCAATAAATTATCACAAAATAGTCTAGATCTAAATACCTGTAAACATCAAGTATGTTTCTGCTTGCTTGCAATTCATCTCGACTGATCGCTAACCGTTTCTCTGTTATTTATCTTTGATCTTTGGAATATAATTTATTTGAATGTTTGTGTTTATTTAGGGATCTAAAGAGAACCAGCAGAGCAAAATCAATGTTTCGCAAAATATCATTATGATTGATTGAATAACAGCGTATCAATAAAGTTTAAGTCTTGTTTATAATAAAATTGGACAGACATTTGCTGATCTTCTTCAATATATAAATTACTAGCTGCGCCCCGCGGCTTCGCACGCGTTGTTCCTATGTAAACGTAAAAGGTGATTTTCATCCCACGGGAACTGATTAATGGGATCAAAAGTAGCTACTGTTTGATTCCAAGATTAGATTAACCTGTACGCAAAATTTCAGATAGATCCGTCGAGTAGTTTTGGCGTGAAGTAGTAACAAACATCCATTCATCCATCCATACATTCATACCATCCACGTTTCGCATTTATAATATTAGTGTGATGTGATTTTATTAGTTAGATAACGACATAGCGCAATAGCTATCATTAGGGGAGGCATATGTTCAGCAATGGATTAAGAATACTGACGACGATAATGATGGTTATTAATAATGTAAAGCAAAGCAATCTAATGGAATTGAGTCTGATTCCCTTAAGACTTATTTAACACTTTTTAGGACCCCGCATACCGCTTCCTATTTGAATTCCAAATTGCCAAAACAAATCCTTGTGGGACCAACTGAGTACCCAATTATAAATAATTGTGTAGTCTCATTAGGTGGTTTCTCTATACATAACTCGTTTATGAAAAACTGTATGAATGGCTTGTTAGCGTTTTCCAGTCGTTCTTGAGAGTAAAGCGTTAGGGAAAATCGGTGTGGGGTTGTGCGTAGAATAAGCGGAGCGACAAACCAGGTTTTACTGTAAAGTTTTTTTTTTCATCATTTTGATGACTAAGAAATTATTTATTTATTATAATAGCATAATATTTTAATACCCTAAAAATTTAATAACTGAGATTTTTAGATTAATAGCGTATTTTAGACGAGCACTTTAATATGGAAAGCTATATATTATCTGGTACCTAAACATGTGTTTGATATCAAACGAATACAAAAAAGTTAAAACAACAGTGGTCGATAGTTATTTTATAAATAAAACCAGTGATTATCATTTTTAAACTTAAATCAATTAAAAAGGCTTATCAACAGATAAAATAAACTTAAGGTCAATTAAAATGTATTCCAAAATTAATTGCCATTTCCGTTTCGTTATGGTTATATTTATCACCTGGTTTTGGCGAACCTTTCCAAAAATGTTGATCGTATTATAATTTTAAATAATCTTCTTAGGTATTTATCAGAATATTTTTTTATTGAAGGAAGAAAATATTTGTTAAAGGTTATCGGAATATATGCCAAAGTACAATAATATAATCAATGTATTGTATTTAATATATATATTTTGAGAACTTTCAGTTTGTGAAAACTGGATCTTAGGAATTTATATACTTCGGAAAATTTCAAAAACTTGCTTTCTATTTATAGAACAGTTTTGAAACGAAATTGTTCGTACAAAAACAAAGTACTATAGCCTCTACCTTACAAAAGGTCATAATTTTCGATCGTTGAATCCGAAGGGGAGCTTGCTCAGCAAGGGGAGTGACTTTTGCAATTGGTCTCATGCAATAAGACATATTTTTCTTAATGTCAAATAGGTGTGGGGCGCTTACGATGGTTTACGGCCATTACTGCGGCTATTTGCAGGTCTTTTGTTGTTTAGTGAGTTGCTTAGAAAATAAACAAGCCGCTGGAAATCGTTTTACTCAACCAAATTACTAACGGTTTCACACATATCTTTTGCTATGAGGTAAGGTATTATCTAGATCTATTTGCAGATGTTTAGTTAGGTTATGATTATAAATATAAACTAGAGCACCAGAAAATAAACCTTAATAAATAGAGATTTTAAACAAAAACTCACAGAAACAGACCAAAGTTCACTGAAACACTTTGTCTAACGGTGTGATGTTATTAAGATACAAAAATCATAGTAATCACATTTAAAAGCTTGGAAATGGATTTGGCATATATTAATTGACACATAATATTTTATTTTCATCATAATTTTAATTCAAACAAGCATAATGTGACATCAATAGCCATTCATACAACAATCTTGGAATAATTAATGCTTGATTTAAATAGTTGAGGCGAAGAAAAACAAAATAATTCTTCTTATGTATGTCTTGTTCCAAAAAAATTCTGATTCTAATAGGTAACCTAAAGATGAAAATGTAATTATGATTTTTTAATCCTCATTTTATTCTCATGTAGAATATTTTAATAACAAATTCCTAATCCTTGTTTTGCGTAGGTGTGCTTTAGTATTAAAAATATACATTTTTATTCACAAGACCTTAAAAAAACACTTGGAAACGTAAAAAAACTTAAATCTTTCTAAATGGTCCAAATTTAAATCCCATCTAAGTGTAGTCGAATTGATAAGAATTCCCGTTCGTGTTTTAAAGTTATTTGAGATCCAATACAGGGTGTTCAAAAGGTTAAATTAAAACAAACGAACGCCGCAGGTGTCATTGCGACATGGTGTCAAATCGGGCACACTCGTCGCGTCAGTGCTTGAGTCAACTGTTATTTTAGGGTTCCGTTTTTTTGAGATTTTCCCGAAACAGCATGTGCTTGCTTTGTGTGTGTTGTGTGGTGCTGGATTAGAATCTGCACCACCCCAATTCGTTTATCTTGAGGTGGAGCATGTGTTTTGGGATTAATCTGACGCATGTACTATTATGCATGCAATATTGCCTAGGTCTATTAAGCTTGGTAGCTACCAAATTCTACTAACTACGTTCAAAAGACCATATTGTTCATGATTGTTCATATTGTCAAATGATTGTTCGTTATTATATCCTTTACCACACGTTACCTACCGCAAGTACTTGATTTAGTTTCGGTCCAACAAAATATATTTTCAAATAAACTGATTCACTTTTCATAGCAAATAACTATAAAAAAAGTAGTAAAGTAGTAACTTTTATGGTCTATATCTATTGGCCATAAAAGTTATTTAAGTGTCTATGTAAAAATAATATACATACCTGGTTGCATAAAAAATTATATATAAAAAATATATTTGGCTATGATAATTTTTATATAGGCTTTATTTCCGTGTCAGTGTATTTTTTAATATGATTAAACTTTTTCTAAGCGTACATTTATTGTATTTATGGAAATAAAGCATTTTTGAGTTTGAGTTTGAGTTTAATGTTAGTTTCGTGTATGTGTAGAGAAGTTAAATAACGAAATTTAACTTTTATACAGAACCCGGTATCCATTTCGTAACTCTCGCTCTATTATTTTCACTTCCACCACCTGCCGGGTCGCCATTACAGCCGGACGGACGAGCGTCATTCCAAATAAATATAATTTTATTTTGATTGCTCTTTCTAATGTTGGAATAACGGTAACCAACTCACAAAATTCATAACCTTATGTGCAATGTCGCTAGGTTAAGTAAATATGGCTGCATATGTTAAGTAGAAGGGGTTTATTTTAACGTGGGTAGATTTAAATTTATTACGGAGTCAAAGTTATTTTGTGCTATACACAGGGTGTTCGGTACAACGTTTTCCATATAAAAACGGGTAGGTGGAACCAAATGCTCGAAAATTCTTTAAAAAATTCGGAAAAATAGGCTGCCTATTTTGAAGCCGTTGAAAAAGCCGCCAAGCTTATTCCTTTTGGTTCCACAGTTTTCATATGGCAAACGTTGTACCAAAAACTCTTATTTTATTTGAACCCTGAGGATTTAAGATAGAGCTTCCAAACTAGTGAATTTGAGTTTTAGAAAATTATATTATGTCGATGAATAAAAAAAATAGCTATAATGTCAGGTACATAACGATTCAAAAATTTAGTGCACTTCCAAAAAGGCATGTCTTTTTTATATTTAAAATAAGCTCTCAAGAGAAGTCAACAGATGTATTTGTTTTTTATATTACAAACTTTCTATACTACCTAGTGTTTACAATCGAAACAGCTCAGCTAACTGCAGGCTAGTGCAAACAGTGTAGTGGTAGTCCAACTGAATTTAAAGCAGAATTAGTGTCACTTATGTAACGTTTTTATCAATGCCAGCACTAGACAATTACTATGCAGATGGTGGCTTCAATTTCTAATGCATTTTAATTGTTCAATTGATTTTACTGTTAATTTAAAACTCGTACTTTTTAAACTTTATTGACATGCCTTGAAATTTGACACCTGTTATCGGAATGCGAGAATACCTAGGACTTAATTGTATTAAATTATAATTTAATTAATTAAGTCACGAACTTAAGCCTTCTATAGAGAAATGTAAAAGTAAATCTATTGCTGAGACATTATAGATTCAGAGTTTTGTCAGATTCTACTACATTTCTTAAGTTTTATGTTTTTGGAAGTTAGCGCCAAAATTTAAGAACTGGAAAATAAACAAGTATTTTTCATTTCCCAATAACCACCGCATGCACAAGGATTGTGATATGCGGTATTAGTATGGTTTGGCAACCAATTTAAAAAGAGAAAAATATGTAGTGAGATAAGGTAGGTATATTAAATTAACAAAAATAAAACAAAAGTGCACAAAATTATTGTCTTTACAAATCTCGTGTCCTCTGTATCTACAGTTTTCTCCTCTCGAAGCGAGCACAAAAAGATGATCGGCTCTACTGACTCGAGAGCATTAGGCATAAGGCATAGATAGTTGGCCGAGGAAAAACAATGTGACCTTAGTTCAACACCAACTGCCTTTACATCAGTGTTCGCTAATAGGTTTGACTGCATTTATATGTATCATTCTTCAAGGATGCACGCCTATACGAATTATAATAATATAATGTACAAAATTGCCAAATAATTATTGTAAATATTGTTTTTTTTTCTTGTTTTGATTATTGTGTTGCTGTGTTTCGATTTGACTCTGCTAATTAGGGTGACTATTTAATTTTATATATTATGTACCAATTTAGTGTAATCTATGGACCTATGTATGAAGTCAAAAATAAATATTTATTATTATTATTACTATTTACATTCCGTTTAGGGTCTGGCCCAGTGACTCATAGGGCCAGACTCTAAATGGGATGTGCCTACTTGCCTTGCCTCACAGGCTGAGAGCAAAGGCAAATACAATAAGTAAATATAATATTTTAATATCTAACATTTCTCAGTAGAGTATTGGAGTAGGTACATTCCGCGAAAGGAAGTTTGCCGGGTCAACTCATTTTTATTTCTTAAATTGATTCTAACTTTCTTTCTAGTCGTCAGACTATTATGGGTTGAATTGTATAAGCTTGACAGTTATAGCCTTCATGAGGTCTTCCATTTTTTTCTTCATAAAACCATCTATTTTTATATTTCTTAAGTATGAAAGCAGGTGCTTCCCGTGTGGGAACAAGGACATGTTTCACCGACTTAAAAATATTGAACATATTTTTAAGTCGGTGAAACATGTCCTTGTTCAAACGGTGCCAAACTAGAATTCGAGCAACAGAATTAGTACTATATTGAAAAAGGTTGCCCACCACTTCTTTAGTAACATGCCTACTTCTTTGATTTCTCGTATCTTTCGACAATAGCCTTGGTAAGTTCTAGCCATAGTATTCTACACTTCCACCCTAGACTGCAAGCCTGTAATTATGGCTGCCGTTCTTTCACCGACGGTTTATCTAGACAATTTATCTTGTATATCTGCCTCCGTTCTGTTTGTATGCTAATGGGTGTAGTCGTTTTAGACTTTTATGAATCGGGATTTTAAATACAGATTGCTTTATAGAGGTATTTTTATAAATTAGCTTATAATAGGTAATCACATTTGACTTCATTCCGGTATTTGTTCAGGGCATTCTGGATGTTTTCTATGTATAAAAAAATATCTATGAATGTTGTGTATTGTATTGAGTTGATCAGTTATCTAGTACCTATAACGCAAGCTTGGGGCTAGATAATGCTGTGTGAATTGTCCAACATTATTATTTATAAAGCTGCGCGTGTTCGAAAAGGTCCCATCCCATTTTGATCGTGCGTGGATCTCGTTAGGCGATTATTGTAGCATTACGCCAAACTTTCACCTTTAACGTGCAAAATACGAATGTCAGTTGTTGGCATCATAACAAGCCAAAGGCGACTCACGACATAGTACTCTCACTTACCACCATTATGTTAGAGGGAAAAGATTTCAATGAACCTGTGAGTATGTGAACAGTAAGCTACTTCCATATTGCACACTTGAGTATAGAAAAGACGGAAGGAATTCGTTGAATTAGTACGACAGTTAGCTTTGTATAATTGGTCAACCATGGCAAAAAAAATTGCTTTTGGTCTCTCGTTGTGTTCTTGGGCCTACCAAACCACTTGGTAACGCTCACTTGTGAATGTTTCCTCTGTCCATTATCTTATTTCGTGAGATTACTACCACACTAGCGGTCTATAATTTGACAAATAGAGAATAAGATGCATTAGTGCGCATTTTCTACGTAATAGGGTACTTCGAACCTTGGGTGTATAATTTAGCGGTACGGTCGCAAAGATGGGTCCACCGCACATATAATGTTTAATAAAAAGTTTTGATGGCTTTTTATTTGAGTTATACATTCTACCTACGAGTATTTTGAATAGACGAATAATTTGGATGAAATTGGCGATAGTATTTTACTGGCTTCATACGTTTGTTTATGGTTGTTGAATGTTTCATTACTTTTGAAAGTCGTATGTTGAAATATGGGAGTTTACGAGTTGAAAGATGGGTTTGCATCTAAAATAGTTTAGTGCCACTAACTGTCAGTCAGTATTATCCAAGAAGCTCGGCGTATGAGTCAGCCAGCCTAGCAAGTGTCTAGGCTAAAGTTTAGTGTCTGATTGTTGTCCAAATATTGACGTCATCGATATACAAGCGAATGTTAAAAAATACCTATAAGCAGTCCAAAATTTAATAAAGTTTGTGTTTATGCCTTGCCTATATATGTTTTGCCAATCATACAATCAAGTCTCTATAGTCGAACATGAAAATGTAAACAAAGCGTAAACGTATGAACACAAATCAAATCACACCAGCGTTATCAAATAACGCTATAAATTTACATTGATAGCTCCCCCAGTATATTTTACAATCAATCATTAACATTTTACGAGAAGGATGTTGCAAACGTTACAATAATCCATTTCTAATAAAGTCACATCAAAGTCGACTATAAACCGTACTCTGTTTACGAGACCTATAAACCTATCTTATAGTTTTAAGTTCTACATCTCGCCTCACAAATTGTGTTTTATTAGGTCATGAACAGTTTATGGGGAGTGATATATGGGATGTACATAGTTGTAGAAAGAGTTGGTTATGTTTTTCGCGGAATTGTACTTTGTTGCTTTGTGAGTAACTTTGTTTCTGAATACTATTTGTAGAATCTATTTTTGACTGAATTGAATAATGGAATAAAGTGGACATAAATGAATCTTTGCAATGTATTTTAGTGAACTTAGAGACCTTCGAGAATTCAAAAGTTTTTCTCATAGTTTAGTTTATAAAAAGTATAAGAATAATTGAATAGAATAGAATTATTTAGCGAAACTTGGTTCACGACAGCTCTAGATTTTAAGAGGAAACGTATTTTTTATAAATTATATATAACTAAACATTCTCTGTCGCTTAGCGACCAGATGCCATTTGAAGTCCATTTGTAAATTCATATAACTTTATAATTTGTTTTCCACAAACATTTGGAAACCTACGTGAATATTAAATTGGCAGGAACTTATTTTAAATAATAAAATTACTAGACTTGTGAGACTTGCGAAAAGTAAATCGGATCGAGCAGTCGCTGTCAATTAAAAGTTAAATTCTGGATAGGGCTGGCAGTAGCAGGTATGGCATGAAACATATTTTTCCATTTTGGTTAACATTTTTTTGGGATTGGTTTAGAGTTTAAAGAGAGTTTAGAGTATAAATAAGTACATAAAGCCAATTATTTTGAGTCCACAGACTGTGTACACAAATTTGACACGTATCGCTCATCAGCACACATACATACGTCCACTGCTGTACACGCTTCACCCAAACAAGAGGTTTTCCTTGCAGACATGGTGATTGCAGTGGAAGCGTTAAAAATACACCATAGGAAGCTGCTACCCTTTCTCTGGTAGATTATCTTCGTCGGTTCTTTCGACATTTACTGCCTCAAGAGGGACCGACTCTTAAGCAGCGACCTCTTCAGCCACGGTCGTTGTTAAGATAATTTAGTAGGTAGTACTCTTTCTCCTTTGAACACCGAGTAGCTTACTGACCTTTAGATGATATCTTTAGATATCTGTACATTGGTACGTTTGTAGATACTAAAGAGCAGAAAATTATTAGATCTCTAAATAAATTTTTTATTTTACGTCCGTGGCTCGAAATCACGTAGATATTACTGGATCATCATCCATCGTTATCAGCCCGCTGACACCCACTGCTGAGTATTAGGCCTCCTCTCTTACAGAGTCAGAGTCAAAGTTAAATCGTTTATTTATTTAGACTTCCAAAATGAGCACTTAGACAAGTCAATTTTATACTATATAAACAGCTTGATATATTGTTATTACTATCAAATAAGAAATAAATTGCAATTTACTCTAATTCACTTAAATTTTTTGTCGTAACATGCCAGCTAACACGATCCTGTGCAAGCCTCAGCCACGGTCCTCCGGCCCCCCGGTAGTTGGATAAATATCCAACATCGGGACACAGATCACATAATAATAATTGCTTAAAGTGATACTTACCATAATAGTTGAGAAAGTTTTTTATAAGGGTTCTTATGATTATGATAATCTTACTATCATCTAGATCTCTTTGGCCTTAAAAAGCTTTAAAATGCATTTAGTATTCCTTAGCAGCCCTGGCCTTTAAAATAATAGCACGTCCATTCCAGATGCAGATTCCACGATCTCGATACAGATACCGTTAAAGGATTATCTTGAGTGACGGCGAGTAACACCCAATTAAACGTGTGATAAGTTAAACGCGGGCTCGACGTATGAATCACGCCCAATCGCGTGCAGCGAAAATGCTTTGAATTCAGTATGGCTTTGGCAGAACGTCAATTGGTTGGTAATGCAGGGCAGCTAACCTGGAAAATATATTTTGAATTTGGGAAACCATGAGTGGTTCGTCTATCAAAACATACAGGACGTAGCCAACAAGCTACAGTAAGTGGCAAATTAGCTACAGTAATGAGCTTATTTGATTATTATAAGAGCTAAAAGTTACCATGATAAGACTTATTAATAAAACTGGTGGATTTACAACACTATAAGTACCTATATTAAAATCATACTATTTCTAGGTGGATGTAGATATACAGAGTTGATTCCGACGCCATCTTTTAGAACTAGGTGGCAACAACGTGAAATCGGAAGCAAACCTTGACTTCCTGTTGTTCGGCTACGTCAGTTCTGCTGGCCAACGGTACACCGGTACTATGTTGAGAACTTCAAAATAAGGAGGAATTTGAGAATAAAGCAGTATTGCATTAAAAAACAAATATAAGGGTCGTTATGGAAATCTACCTACGTTAATACAGTTTGCTGATTTCTTTTCGAAATTTAAATGTCATGTATAAGTGACAGCCCTATTACAAAGTGACGTTAAACTCCGAAGTTCAGTGTTCATGCACCGCTGAATTATAAATTAGTGCATACGCCACTGCAAAAACTGTTGTTGCGAAGTTTTCTCTTTTTGTGACGGGTCGTTCTAGAAATACCTGATGAGGAAACACGACTTTAGCGATAAAGATAGGTAATTAAAGATACAGACCATTTTTTGACTTCTTTTAAATTAACTTTAGTCATTTAATGGTTGAGTTCCCATAAAATGTACCTAGTATTTACGTACCATCTGGACCGTGATAACAAACCGATTGAAATAATAATGATAATTGATCACAAGTAGGTACACAAAGTACCTACTTCTTTCTTCAGTTTGTTCTCTTTTTTATGTGTATGTTTTTACCAATAAGTCGTCATATTTCTTTGTAACAAGCTAATTTTTAGTATCCTATCTGCAGAACGGACTTGGAATAAGCTGACCACAAACATGCACTGGTCTATCCAGGCATGTTCGATATTTTTATCTGAATTCTGTAAACTTAGCTAGCTATAAGTTTCTACAAAATATGCATACATGAGTAAATATAAATTACAAGTTAGCAAACTTTTAAAGGAAATATAATAATAATATTATTTCCGTTAGTTTGCAGAGTTATTCTCAACGTCTCACGTGACAAAACCATAGTAGCAGTGTAGAGTAAATAATACAAAGTTCAAGGGCGGAGTAAAGGTAAAATACACAAAACACTAAACGCAATAAGTCCAAAGATCACATTCGTGACTTAATTTCGCAAACGCTATTTCAATTTTCACGATATTATCCAAATTCCCAATAAACGTACATCGATCACAATAATAAAAAAAATGTTTTTGTCGAAGAGATTCATCATCATCATCATCAGCCTTTATTAGTCCACAGCTAGATAGTACGTAGTATTATTATAAACTCTAATAAATGTATGACATGCCCTCCCCTAATGAGCTCCATAGCGCCGTCCTCAACTTGACGCATCCAGCATCAGCCTGTCTTTCGCAGATCGTCATCCATTTGCCGAGTCGCGGTCTCCACTCAAGAACTCGTTTACCCCAGCAAAGAGGTTCTTACTTAATTTACTGTCTTCTAGAAAAAAAGACATGATAAAGGGGTTCAAACATTTTTGTATGGAGGCTAGTTTTAAGATTTTTTTAAATCGTTTCGCTTACTTAAAGTTGTATATTTTTATAGAAGACACTAAAATAAATATCTTGTAAAATAATGTCCCAAAGGTTTCTGATATATTGAGAGATGAAAATACTAGTATATTTTTTATTTATATGTGAAGATCTGATAAACCTGACTTCAATCAACTATTGGTACTATTCAGACTATTGATACTATCAACGAGCCCATCACTAATCCTATATTTTTATCAATTTCAAAAACTCACAATGCGATATAAAACATAACGACAGTAGATATTGAAAACACGATATCGAGAGCGAGATACTGTCTCGTTTGCACCACTTGTGTTGATACAGAAATAGCCGTTATTGTGATCAGCCTTAGCAAATAAGATGCAACCTACGCGTTCTTTAAGATGACAGGCATTGCAAATGCTACGTCATTATTAAGTTCAAAATTACCTCTTGCTTATACGAGTACTTCATATTTTAGGAAAGATTTGTTTTTGTGAACTACTTTTTGGCTTTTAAACATTATTTTAAAAAAATCAGCTGTGTGGTGCTGGCTTGGAATTTTCGCCGCCCCAACTCTTCCCATGGGTGTCGTAAGAGGCGACTAAGGGATGTCCAAATGGGGGCATGCTGTGCATGCCCCCTTCAGAACAGTTTTACCACCAAACTGCGATCCACAACACGCATGATTATGGGCATTACCCCCCCATTAGATAAACGTCAATAAGGCGCTTATCAGGGGGAGGCTTGCGTCCAGCAGTGGACCAATACAGGCTGTTGAGGTTGAGGTTTTAGAGAACATTTTGTCAAGAAATTTGTGGATGCAATTCTAAATAAAAGTTCTAATTTGTTTCTATTATTTGATTTTCTTTATTAAGAAATTTGTGGAATCTTTACCAAGTTTGTCATTAATCAACATCTTTGTCTACTTTTTATTCATTTTCATATTTCCTTTATCTAGCTCTAGAAAGTGGGTATTTTTTTTAGCCATAGTAGCTACGTAACTTTTTCGATGCATTTTATTTTAGTTGAATTTTAAATCTGATAACAAAACTAAACATCACTTATCCCCATTAAAACACTGCTACTAATTATCATTTCATCTGCAAACATCACATCCAATCTATCACAAACTAGTTTTCTTGCGGTCAAACTAAAAAAATGTCACCTACAATTGGCTGCACCAGTCTATTTGATTCTAATTCTACTTTTTAAGTGGCTAAATCTAACCGCAGAATCGAATGTGTCCAAAGGCGAGAGGTAACACCTTTCTAAGTCGATTTAGGCTATTTGTAATTTAATATTATTGTCAGTTGAGTTGGTTCATAGATAACACGAATGCTTTATTATAAACATCAAAGGTAAATAATAAAAATATACGAAGATTCTTTGTAGATTTTTTAGTAAGTAAGTAGCATCTAATCTATGTCATTGTGCGGGCATATCACTTTTAGTTTACTCTATTACATTCAATATACGACCATGTACAAATAAGGTTGTTTCTTTCACACCCTTTATAACCACCCTTTAAGTTACAACACTTCACGTTATTCTTTGAAAACTGACAGTGATCCAAACAATTAACCTCAGTATGTGCTGCATTGACTCCTGCTCGTTCTGCAAGATATATTCAGCGCATGTCAAATGTTGTTTGAATAAACTTAATGTTATATACATGTCGCAGCCGGAACGTAGAATTAGCCCGTTTGTAAAACGGCTAGGCTGTTTACAAAACGGCGCCATTCAGCTAAATGCCTAGGCCGATTGTAGAACGCTCAACGTTTAACGATTTGGCTGACTCAAAACTAGCCCGTTTGTAAAACGGCTGACCTTATACCTACCGCCCGTTTGTATGACGGCTGACCTTATACTTACCGCCCGTTTATAAAACGGCTATAATTATAGGCCGTTAACGTGCAGGCGCGCCGGCCGCCGCGCGCCGCCAGCCGCGCCGCGCCGCCGGCCCGTCATTATATGCCTATTCAGATTGTAGAACGTGCTGTGTGTGCGCCTCCGCGCCGGCCGCGGGGCGCGCGGCGGGCAGTAGTTATAAATAAATAAATAAATAATGCTGGACAATTCACACAGCATTATCTAGCCCCAAGCTAAGCAGAGCTTGTGTTATGGGTACTAGATAACTGATATACATAATACAATACACTACATAGATAAATATTTTTTATTATACATAGAAAACACCCAGAACGCCCTGAACAAATATCTGCAGATCGTACAAATATTTGTCCCGAGGCGGGAATCGAACCCGCAACCTCTTGCGTCGCAGGCAGACCTTCGCCCACCGCGCCACAGAGGTCGTCAGAAGAAGTTCGTTCAAAAGAATTTCGCAGAAAGGGCACATTGACAGTGACAAGTACCTTTCTTCTTCTTATTTTCTTTAGTTTGGAAAAGAAAAGGAAGAAGAACGGCACTTGTATTTCATTAGTTCGGAAAAGAAAAAGAAGAAGAAAGGCACTTGTCGCGTGGCGTCTGCCTGGCCGACACAATTTTGCCTATGTACCTACCTACGTATTTCTGAGATTGTGTCTTACCATTTTGGACCTGTAAGGCTGACGAGCTGATAATCCATGACCCGATATTGTACACCGATCCGTAAGTCAACTAATATTTCTCGTTAACTATTATTCCTATACGAAGATCAAGTTATCAAAGTTACCAAGTTTTACGGTTCTTACACAAAAAGTATCAACGTACCGATTACTAAGCAAGACGGACCTGACATAATAATCAAAATCAGTGCTTAAAATGTAACTTCTATAAAATTATACCCTAAAAACAATTAAAGTCGGTAGGTCATGTAGTAAAGTAGCCGTGAGGCTGGCTTAGAATTTGCACCGCCCCAACTCTTCCCGCGGGTGTCATAAGAGGTGACTTAAGAGATATCCACCGAGCCAATAAGGAGCTAATCAGGGGGTTGTCTGCGTCCAGCAGTGGACCAATACCTACAGGCTGTTGAGGTTGAGGAAGTATAAAAGATAAAATAACAGCTGTTTAAATGCATTTTATAGAATGCACCGTAGGTAACAAACGAAAAATTTTGGTCTAATAGTTAAGTATGTCTGTCTATTGTTTAAGCAAACCTCCGAACTCTTAACCTTAACCTTAACAGCCTATATTGATCCACTGCTGGACGCAGGCCTCCCCCTGATAAGCGCCTTGTTGGCTTTTATCTAATGGGGATATTGCCCATAATCCTCACACTGGGCATGCGGGTTGAGGATCAGTTCGGTGGTAGAATTGTACTGCAGGGGGCGCTGCTGCCCGCCCCCCGGTGGTCATGACATGATTTTGAAGCAACTTTCCTTGGCAGATAATTGATTTTATAGAGGGTAATATAGGTAGGTAATTGTAGATTCTGCGCAGGCGGAGCCTCGTACCTATGTAGGTAAACAGAAACAGTCGTCTTCATTTGACGATCGGCCTAGGCATTTAGCAGAATGGTGCCGTTTTGTAAACGGCCTAGCCGTTTTATAAACGGGCTAATTCAGACGATCAGCCATATTGTAGAACGTTGATTTCACCGAGCGTTCTACAATCGGCCTAGGCATTTAGCTAAATGGCGCCGTTTTGTAAACGGCCTAGCCGTTTTACAAACGGGCTAATTCTACGTTCCGGCTGCGACATACACACTTCAAGTCACTAGCTACTGCAAAGACCTTTACCCTGATAATAATCATCAACATCATCGAATCGATTTATGGGATAAACAGTAGATACCACGTTCTATTCGAGCGATGGCATAGAAAATGCCTATACACTGAATTTCACATAACCTATGTACATTATGAATGTGAGCGTGTTGACTGCGAACCTTGCTGGTGTTCTTCCAACACAAACAAGGTTCGTAGTTATCCTGCTTACATTCATAATGAATTCGTCAAACTACGAAAGTTTCTTTAGTAAAATAACCTATATACTTTAATTTTTACAAATTTCATCCCGATTAGTTCAGTAGTGTGTTGCGTGAAGCGGGAACCAACATCCACCCATCCATCCATAAATGTTGACATACAAACTTTCGCATTTAAAATATTAGTGTGATGAGGACGTAAAAGTCTCCGGAACAAAACACTCCAAGAACCAGTTAGATATACCACTCCTATTTAGGGCGAACGCCGGTGTTATTTCGTTGCGCTCTGTATTTAGTATAATCGGATTACCAGAACTGCGATTTGACTGACTTGGATGTTACGTTACGCAAGATGTCTCTGTCCGATGTCCGAGGGGATTGAGTAAGATAGAATGGTCATTGTTTTTGTTATTTTTCTTTATTGTTTTTATATATTTTTTTTTTAACTCCTCCGCAAGCAAGCAACCTTTTATTAAAAAACTGTTTGTTCTCCGAATAAAGAAAAATAAAATAAAATAAAATAAAATAAACTGAAATCACTCTTTAACATGATACATGCGAAAGTTTAGATGGATGGATGTTTGTTACTTCTTCACGCCAAGACGTTTAGCCTAGATGTATTTCTAGGCCTGAAATCAAACATACTACTGCTACGGCTACGTTTTATCCCATAAATAAGTTCCCATAGGAAAGAAATAACATTTAAACATTTCCTTATAAAAAAACGAATTTAAAGCCGCGGGCAGAAACTAGAGGTATATAATACTCAATAATTATATTTATTTATTGCAATCATGTACTCATGGACCTTGTAATCAAGGTGTAAGCATTTTGAGAGTAACAATTTTTAGAATCACGACAAGAGTGCAAACAAATTTCAGGTATTTATTTATTCAAACAATTTATTTTGAAACAAATTATGTTTACCAAACAAAATTCATACTCATTTGAAACTAAATCGAATAATCATAATAAAAATAATCTATCTATACGAATATGAATAATCTCTACGTTAATTTTCTCTACAACTCCTGAACTTCTTGCCCTATTTCTGTTTTTGCGGGGTCGGCACATTCTTTTTTAATTTACTTCTATCTGCTCTCACTTCAGCTCATTTCACTCTTTTCTTACTTGCGGAAACTCTCATACAGTAATCTAAGTAAAGTAAAAAAAATTAAAATATGTCGCGGGTTTTTTTATTTTACATTTTATACGGAACTTCCCTCTATGGATATATCAGTCAGTTCCACCTTGATCAACTCTGCGAAGCAACTATAAAAGACAGTACCGCTTAGGATTTATAGCTAAATAACACACAAAATAAGCCGCTTACTGATGAGTATTTGTAACGGTCAGGCCGTTTCGAGAGTTTTACTGTATTAGCCTTATTTAATTTATTTTTATGATTACTTATAGATTATTGACGCCTAGTTAACTTTTGTAACGTTTAATACCTATTTAGTTTTATGGTAGCTGACAAAGATGATGATGGGAATAAAACGGAAATTCCAAAATTGAAGTTTTAAAACTCTAAAAGAACTTACACACTTCTACCTAATACAAAAAATGCAGTTACATATTATCCTATTAATCACCAAGCTATCACCAGACTTAGTTGGGATGTTTATTTGGAAATATGTTTTTACCTTGTTACGCCAAAACTGCGAGACGATTCAGATGTAATCGTGACTGTATCTATATACTTATGCTATATTCGCCGCTCATTATCTTCATTTGATGTTTCATTAGTCTCGCTGAGTCTTAAAAACAGCTAAATCGATATAAATATTATTATTTTTGTTTGCTCTTAAAGAGGGGTGGTAAGAAAAAAGGGGGGAAATCTTGCAGGTGATACTCCTTTCAGGGGGTCATTTAGTTAAGAACACAAAAAAGGGGCGAAAATAGTATCATTGATACCTTAGTGAATTGACCTGCTGAATTGATCGGACATACATTTTACATAGATTTGCGGGAAACCTAAACAGTAAACAGGCAACTTCCTGCGAACGCGGCTTGCCTCGTGCGCCGCCATTAATATGTAAATAATAAATGAATCAATAATGCTGGACAATTCACACAGCATTATATAGCCCCAAGCTAAGCAGTACTTGTGTTATGGGTACTAGATATCTCATATACTTAAAACAATACACTACATAGATAGATATTTTTTATTTTAGATAAAAAACATCCAGAACGCCCTGAACAAATATCTGCAGATCGTACATACATTTGTCCCGAGGCGGCAATCAAACCCACAACCTCCTGCGTCGCAGGCGGACCCGCTACGCCACAGGGGTTGTCAACCGTGTATATTATTATTATGATAAATGACAATAAAACATTTTTGTATAGCCTGCACTGACCAATAATAAAAGTTTCTTTTTAATTACGTGTGAAACCGCTAACAGAAACGAATTACAAATTACAACACGAAATGATCAGTTCTATCAATTTCTTTCAATTTATATAGGGCCTGTCACTATCCAATCATTCTTTATGCCTTAGATTAAATTTCATTCCATCATCACTAAGTCCAAAAAAACTAGAGCAATCGTACATTCACTTATCAGAATTACATCAACGACATTTTAACGCTTTCAATAAGTAATTCATCCCACAAAACTAAACCACGATGGAATTGAATACTTACAACTGCTACTCATTTGAACAGAACTTAGTTTACGAACTTAAGGAGCTGTTTCTGTCTACGAGCTTGAATGATGATCATTTAAAATAATATAAAACGGTTATTATTATCCAATTGATTTTAAATAAAACGCCAAGTGCTTGTTGGACACGCGTTCTAAGGGTTCCGTAAGATTGTAAAACCTTGTTTCTGCCAAATAATTTATGATTCTAGGTCAACGGGACTTCCCGTACTTTTGATTCACGCCGTGGACCAAAACGTATCGTGTATTTTTTTCCATCAAATATCACTACAATGTTCAGTAATGTGCAGCTTAGGGGTTCCCTTTACCAGGGTAACCAACCACCAGGGTGGTTATACTAATAATTGTTGTTTAAGCGAAAACTACATTCATTTTCAGATCACGACGCCTAACAGACGTACATTTAATCTGAAGAAAAATACACCCTGGAGTCTATAGGTTTTTGCTATACATCTTGCAAATCCTTGAATATACGACACCGGCAGCGAAAAGAACAAAGAAATCATGATATCTAAATCCACACCTAACTTTCCTAAGCAATAATAAGCTTATCTTGTTCTTTATGCATAATAAAAAATATCTATCTATGTAGTGTATTGTATTATATATAATATCAGTTATCTAGTACCCAGAACACAAGCCCTGCTTAGCTTGGGGCTAGATAATGCTGTGTGAATTGTCCAACACTATTATTATTATTATTCAAAACACTAAGCAGTTCCCTTTCTAGAAACAGGAGCTTAACCCAACCGTAACGGGTCACCCGAATCACACGCCCGTCCGCTCACATTAACCTCTCCAATACATTTACTTGACAACTGAACACTCAGGGATTTAACGGTCTACTAAACAACTTTTGATGAATAAATTTCTACAAAAAATCAAGGAGCTCAGACAAAATTTAATGGAGAGCAATTTTTTTCGTCTACTTCGATTTCTCAATTTATTGCTACCAGTACCAAATAAGCTATCTTGGCTACGCTTTTTTCAGTTTCATTCTATATATATATCTATATATCTATACCAATATTATAAAGAGGAAAGATTTGATTTTTTGTTTGTTTGTTTGTATTGAATGAGCTCTGAAACTACAGGGCCGATTTAAAAGATTATTTGATTATTAAAAGGCTGACTTTTCAGGAAGTGACATAGGCTATATTTTATCCAGGAATTCCCACGGGAACGGGAACTACGCGGGTGAAACCGCGAGGCGTTGCTAGTCTTGACTAAACAATAATTTTATAGATTTTATTATTTCGTTGTTTATTTATTTTAAATAGGCTCTGAAACTACTGGACCGATTTAACAAGTTCTTTAATCAATAAAAAGCTTACTTTTCAGGGAGTGACAGAGGCAATATTTTATCCCGGAATTCCCACGGTAACGGGAATTACGCGGTTGAAACCGCAAGGTGCTGCTAGTTAGGTATAAAATTAAAGTACAATAGTTAAAATAAAAATAAAACTTTAACAGACAAATCCACCATCATGACTGCATCAGAGGGCATCAGAGGGCGTAAGCCATAGTAAAGAATTCGTTGAAGAACGGCTAAACGGCTGACCTATAGTTTAATGAAAATTAGACTTTTTAAATGATTTGAGATTATAATTGCCTGTAGATTTCCAAGGAGCATTCCCGATCTGGCTTTGGTACATGTAAATTAGTGCGAATTCGTTTGATCTAATTTAATAGATTCATTTTCTTGTCTAGCAGATTATACCTCAAAACTGAATAAGCCTCAAATAATTCTGCTGTAAATTCAGATAACGAGGCCAAAGAACGGCTTTATTGCGGGGCAGACAGTGACTGCGGTCTAATTTGATATAGGTACTCTCTGGAAAACTGGAATACATTTTTTTAAGTTCAGTTTTCTCCCTTAGGAGGAATTTCTGGGGGCAAAACTGGAAGTATAACCTCTCCCTTCCAATGTATCATAAATGAAAACCTTAGTTTCTATATTTTGTCAAATTTGTCAAAATGAAGAATAGGTAATTTTGGATGATTATACTATTATGTACTTCATCTAACTAACTAAACTTAAAAAAAAGTTAAAAAACAGGATGCTATGCGTGCCTAGAGCGTGACGCGACGGTATAAATTCTAGTTCTTACCGTCCATAATTTTATCGGCGGCGGCGACGAGGACCGACGACGTCCCGAAATTTTAATGTCACTAATGTTTGGTGTAATATAAGAAACACGGCTTCTATACTTATCTTCTAGTCTACTGAAGAAAATTATGTTACTTCCCTAAACACCGTAACATGTTAGTAACAAAATCCAAAACATTTCCCCAGAACGATGATTCGATTATAATCAAATCGTTTAATTAAGGCGCAGTCTCACGACACAGATTTGAATCCGCACGAGAGATGCATTGCTCACGATCCGTTTTATCGAACGCATCAATACTCATTCAGTGTTTAATGCTCGACCGGTAAACAGTAGTAGGTAAGGCTTGTTAAGGTGCTGTTTCACTGTTGCGAACGCTGCCAATATTATTTTCAATTTTTTTTCGCGCAAAGCGTTTTTTTTAAATACCGACACCATTGTTATTTAGAGGACGAGTGTTTTTGCCTCTATAAGGCTAACTTCCGTGAATTTTCAATATCTCCACTGCGCACACCAAACCACCTGTCAAGCAAAGGTGATTAGAAGCCCCCCATGTTAGAGGGAGACGCATTCAGCAGTAGACGTAAGTTGAGGGACTGCATTATGGATCACGTAATCCACGAAGAAAGTATTCTTAAACTGCATGGGGGCAAGCATAATTTCTTACATTGTCATACCTTTGTTTTAAAATCACACTAATATTAAAATGCGAAAGTTTGTATGTATGTATGGTTGGATGGATGGATGGATGTTTATTACCTCTTCACGCCAAAACTACTGAACAGATCGAGCTGAAATTTTGAATACAGTTAATTCTAATCCTGGAATCAAACATAGGCAAATACTTTTTATGCCATAAATCAGTTCCCGTGGGATAGAAATCACCTTTAAACGTTTCCATAGGAACAACGCGTGCGAAGCCTGGGGCGCAGCTAGTTTAACATATGAATAAGGAGTCAAATGATTTGTAACCCATAGTCTTGAAGATTAAAATTTTTATAAACCTCCTAATAGAATAAGACGAATGAAATTTATGGTGGGTATTTTTTGCAGTTGTTCGTCTTCACTAAATTCTTCTGCGAACTTGTTCGCGCTTTTGCGAATTTCTCTCACCGTTCGCATGCAGATTCAATTTCCCCGTTCATATGTGAACGTTGCTGTACACCACTTACCAAAGTTCTCATCGTAAGATTCGTGACTGTTGGATCTACGGTAGCCGGCAGGAAATCAAATCCAATTTAATTCATTTGCTCGCCAGTAGTTCACATAAAGCGGATTACGTTGAGTTTGCAAAGTAAAGTACTACCTACTCGCACATTTGCTTTGAATATGTCCCACCCCACCCTACGTCTGGTCTAGTCAGGCGTAGGGGGGGACTTTAGCATAGAAGTAATTGATGCGTTTTCGAATATTAGATGTAGCTGATTTCTGGCAACATTTTAACAAAGGATATAGAAGTATCACTCATACTTCTGCTGCCTATCGAAGAGGTATGAAAGAATATAAATCTAAAAATGAGATGGAATCGTTTCGAACTAAGACAAAGTGGTCAGACATTGCCTTAATAGGGTTCCCACGTGAAGGTTTTGTCACATGCTGAACGATGGCTATGGCAAATCAGCAAAAACTGGATTTGGACAATGTTAATAAAACTTTCAATTAAAAAAATAAACTAGCTACCTAGGTTAAATGATTAAAGGCATAAAAGAGAAAGTACTAAGAATATTTCTTCTCCAAAAATAAAAAAAATATTTTCAAAGATATTAATTTGGTTTGGTAAGTTACTTATTAATTCAGGATGAAACAAACGTAGCAAATTAAAAGTTAACAGAGAGTCTGATTTAAGAAGATTGAAACGACAGTATCTGTAATTTTGAACTGAAAGCATCACACCTTGTGTTTTAGGCACTCATACTTAAGTTAAGTTGAGAACAAAAGAGGATAAGTAAGAATAAACCTGCCCATTGTGTTCGACTATACATATATGTACATATATTCTAAGGTTTTTGGTTATTACAGTTCACTCTATGGGTAATTTCTTATTGTTTGATTTCTTGTATGTCTTTTCGCCTATTTCTCCGTGGACCGATTTTGGTTTTCTATTGAGAATGATCCCAAGATGATGCCTTAAAAATGAAAAAGTATTTTCGAGGATTTCAAATTTTGCAAAACAAATTTTCCTTTTTGTTTTGCAAAATTTGAAAAACAGTGTGCGCCCGGAGCCGCACTCGCGAGCAAGCGTACGCTCTGCGGCAGTACAGGCGGCGCAAGATGTGAAACGGGGTCTGCAGACACCGGCGCGGCCGCCTGCAGTAATTCCGGCATTCGCAGCGCCGGAGAAGCGGTCGCAAACAATAGGGTATATGCATGGATTTTTTTAATTTTTTTTATCGATTATTGAGGTTAGAAAAATAATAAAACACCCAAAAAAGTTAAATTATTGACGTAAAAAACTAAAAGTAAAACTACACTCAGTTTCAGGTGATAAAAACGCTGCCATCTTAGACATTGCATTTTATGACGTCACGGATCATCGAGTCCCATATGTACCTAAACTCAAAGTCAAAACTTCATGCCCATACAAAAATGTTCAAGTATGACGTCACGCTTCACATGCCAATAGCGTTGCGTTTAGACATTTTGCTGTTGAGACTTAAAATATCTACTTTTCAATGATTAAATTTCACAATAAAAACATCATAAAATACAAAAATAAATATACAGATATATCAATAGAGAATACCTAAAAAAATATTAGCTTGTTTGAAATCACATGCATATACCCTATTTCGAAGTTGGTTGTTAGTTTGTTCAAAACAGTTACTTTACTCAATTATAATTCATCATCATCATCATCAGCCTATGTTAGGACATAGGCCTCCCCTAATGAGCGCCATAGCGCCCTGTCTTCAGCTTGACGCATCCAGCATCTGCATGCAGTTTTTCGCAGATCGTCATCCTACCTGGCCGGAGGGCGCCTTACACTACGTTTGCCGAGTCGCGGTCTCCACTCAAGAACTCGTTTACCCCATCGGTTGTCAGTTTTTCGCGAAATATGGCCGGTCCATTGCCAGTTCAGCTTGCTAATTCTCTGAGCTATGTCGATAACTTTTGTTAATTATAATTATATCTCTCGATTGCTAGACTTGTTGTAATTATCAGTTAGTCTGAAAGAAATTCTACAACAATACATCCTACACTGTGACATTTACGTCCTTCTTTTGGTTAGCTTGGTTATGCAAAGAAAACGTTCTTATATTTTTCTTCGTGAACCATATCCAAAGTTTGTTCAAAAGGTTACGCTAACCTGCAAAGTTACAAGTTTTCTGAGTGTCATTTGCCATCAGGGACACAAACGTAAACGAGAAAGGTAATAATGTAAAAGTTTTTTAGCGCTAAGTAAAACTCATTTGCTCCTTTTTACTGTCGGTGAAAATAATTTGAAATTCTTTATTATTAACGGTCGTAAAACGTACGAAAGTATAATAACTTTCAACAAGAGCTAATTTCGTGTAATAATTTTGGTTTAAGGGCTTTTAGTTTGACGGTAGAAGATCGATTAGGTCTATTTTCCGTTGAATACAGCTAAAAAACTGTAGTGCCCAGCAGAGTGTTTTTTTAATTTACGATTTAATATACGCGATTGATTGCAATCTCACTTATAATAAGATTTTTTTTTTTATTTATTGTGTTTTTGAGCTATTGATAACTTTGATTCTCTGTTGGATGTATTCTTTACGAATCCTGTCCTTCAGAGAGACTCCAGGCATAGCTGTATTCAAAGCTCGCTGATCGACTTTGAACTGGCGGACCAGCCCTACCGTGAGTGTCCTCGTCTTAGCTCCGTAGGTTTCACGGACTCATGACAGGTATGACGCACTGATTAAAACAATAAATACATAATATCCAAAATCTCAAGGTATAAAAAAACACTAAAATAAAATCTACAAAGTCGTTCACTTTTTGCATTGAAGACAAAGCTCTCACAAAATTACAAACGAGATACTAAAACAAGAAAAATATTTTACCTTATTAAAACTTCCATTTTATTTTAAGTTTTTTAGTCTCAAAAGGAATAAGCTCGGGCTACTTTCCTTACTTTTTTTAAACAACTAACAGTATTTTAACTTAGAAGGCGACTAGTTCATGAACTCAAAGCTTACTTTGTCGCTATTCGCAAGATATAAGACTAAAAGCAAATCGTTGAAGGTTTCTTTATGTTTTTGTGCTAAGTTTTGTGAAATGGAATCGGTTTTGTTTGAGATAGTGAATAGTCTAAATAGCAAAAACCTTAGAAAATATAATAACAAAAGCCCGTTAGTCTCACTTAATTATTTTAGAGCAGAGATTATAAGAGAAACTACCAGAACAAGGACAGAGCCTTTCTTAATTTGTATTTTTAACACATACCTACTGCGATCACCAATAATCACACCACCACCATGCCAAGCGTGGTGAATATGCCAAAACGCACCTTTATGTGGCAGAGGTACATTTTAACAGTCTATGTATGCGTGCTGATAAGGTACATTACCTCCCTCACATCAACCTCAACAGCCTATATTGGTCCACTGCTGGACACAGAATTATGAAACTCAATTTGTTTTTATTTTGGCGTGATATAGTCTATTAAATCGATGAACATGGGTAGCATGTTCAAAAAAGTGTCACGTTGTTGATGATGTTGTCATGACGACTAAAGCACTGAAGAGTAAAGTTCTAATTTCGTCTAATAGATAGCGTTGTTAGCTAGCTAACACCAGAATGTCAAAAACAGTATATAAACTACGAGGTAAGATTTTTTTCAAATAGATCAAGTAAATGACGTAAAATTTTCGTTCCTAAACCGACATTAGAGACGACCATTTTTTTTAGTTAGCTTTACATTAGATTTTCTACCATTTGTTTTTTTAATAGAAGCTAGGTTAAAAGGCAGTTACCAGAAAAATATGCGGGATTATAGCTAGTGTTATAAAATTTAACATTTATCGTAATATGCAGCTGTTTTTTTTACGTTTACGTTACAACGTTGCATTCCTCACGGGATTCCACGTTACTATACGATTGTTCCAGAATGCCGCAATATGCAGACGAGTGGAATCGCCTTGACGGGCAACTTATTAGTATTATTAGTTATTTATTTATTAATGATTTAGTACACAAATACTATTCTAATAACACTAGTCATACACGTAACATGAATTAGACCTCAACTTCAACAGCCTGTATTGGTCCACTGCTGGACACAGGCCTCCTCCTAATAAGCGGGCTTGTTGGCGTTTATCTAATGGACCCCCCATTAGATATTTATTTTATTTTATTTTATGATGATGATTATGATTATTTTATATGATGATTATAGGCACTCCATTCATCCCCATTCATCCCCACTTCGTAAAACTCTTCTGCACGGGACGCTGCATCCCGGCCCCTTAGTCACATCTAACGGCAACCACGGGAAGAAATGGATTGATGAAAATTTCTAAGCCTGCACCACACCGCTTATACAGCTCAATGAAAATGAATATAATGTCAATAAAATCTAATAAAACAATAATGACTCAATAGTTTATGATAATAACAAAAAAAACTACAACAATAAGCAAAAATTATAAAGCCGAAAAAACACTTTATTTCCGTTTGGTAAAGAATTGAATAACCTGATAGCCTGATAACTGCTACAATGTCTAGCGATATTTACATGTACGTACATGGTAAGATCTGTATTTAATTAATTATAATTAATGCATGTAAATATCGCTAGACATTGTAGCAGATATCAGGCTATCAGGTTATTCAATTCTTTAACAAACTGAATGAAAGCATCTGAGAGGTTAAACCAATTTAAAAGTAAACTTACCCAACTCCTGCTGAAAGGGTGTTTCTACACGGTCTACGAGTTCCTCAACCGTAGCGATCAAATAAAACTATATTGACTTTATGTAACTTAAGTTAGCTCATTGGACAAGTGTAATTTTTTATAACTAAGAATTTGACATTATTCTCTTCACATTGCATGATATTTTGATGTACCTACTGTTCAAACACAATTATATAATGGTTGTTTCTGAATAAATGATTTATGTATAATCAAATGAAATAAATAATAGTAAAGCTTGATTATCATATGCCTAGCTGTTTTACTAAGAGTAAGAGCTAAGACCTATTGGCTCGCGTCATTGAATATTTTAGTTTTTTAGTACGACTAAGTAAATTCCTAGTACAGGTTACCTTGACTTCCATCCTATTCTGAAAGAGGACGGAAAATATATATTTTTACACTAGTAGGTTTTACAACGAGAGTTCAAAACTTGAAAAGTGTGCTTTTTGACTGTCGATTAATATTTATCAAGTGGTTGTTATTTTTATTTTATTTTTTGAAAGCGAAGATGCGGCCGACGATGTATCGAAGGTCAGGTAACGAAGGTCTAGAAGATGGCTACACCGCACCACATTCCGAAACATAACAGAGTTTCTTCACGGACTGGTCCGGAGGGAGGTGACAAGCCTCGGCCGAAGCCTACCACCAGAGGGTACCACTCTTAGCACCACCCAGAGGACACGTGTAGGTTAACAGAGGGTCAACACCTACGGACATGAGCTATATTGTTCTCCAAAATTGTTAATTGTAGAATTATGTTATTATTTCTTACGCAATTTCTCCGCTAATAAATACAAATATTTCCAAGACATTTTAAAAATAAGGCAAAGGTGAGAGAGAGAGAGAGAGAATTATGGATAGTGAGAAGTACGTACCTATGAGAGTAACTTGGCATGTCAAACACTGTTCAAAATGTCACCTATCAGGTAAGGTGCTGACGTAAGTGTTCCCGTAGTGTATGATTTTCTGAAGAAGTCAGCCGACTTTTCTGTTGCTCAATAAAAGTTGCCGGTCGGTACAAGGACCCGGTGGACGCAGGAATGTAAAATATTATTCAACGACCTGGATACGTATTTTTAAATGAATTTTCATATGTGTATAAAGGTGTAATATCATTGTATTTATGCATTGTGTAATATGTACCTACCTACCTAGTAGGTTGGAATATCATCCCTTTAGGATCTTTAGGATTTAAACCTCCCGTTTCTGTAGGTATATACTACCTACCTACATTGATTACTTAGCCGAGAAATAATAAAGCTTTTCTTCTATTCAAACTAGCATGGCTAAAAGACAAGTTGAGGACGCAAATCCAAACAAATTCTATCGGTGTTATTATTAAATAAATAAAATACTTTCAAACAATAGTAGTCCATAGGTTCCCGGCAGATACGTCGCATATGTATGTATATTAAAAGACATATTATAATAAATAGAAAAAAAAACAAGAATAATAATAGAAAACTGTGACAGGAACTAGCTGAGCTGAGGATAATAAAAGCGGGAAGTATGTATTTTTTTTCCATTGATTTACCATCCTCCTCAACCTCAACCTCAACAGCCTGTATTGGTCCACAGCTGGACGCAGGCCTCCCCCTGATAAGCGCGTTAGCGTTTATCTCATGGGGGGTAATCCCATAATCCCCACGCTGGGCATGCGGTTTGAGGATCGCAGTTCGGTGGTAGAATAGTTCTGCAAGAGGTGCTGATGCCCGCCCCCCGGTGGATATCCCTTAGTCGCCTCTTACGATACCCACGGGAAGAGTTGGAGTGGTGCAAATTCTAAGGCAAAGCTATCTACCACCCTTACCACAAAAAAATTCTTCTAGGTAGTATAATTGCATTCTACTTTTGATGAAGTTTCGTCCGAAATCATTTTGTATGGGTCACTAACATTATTTCGGCATAGTTCTTTCAGGGTATGCCATACATCTGAATAGACCTTCCTGTTTCTATTTTACTGCACTTACCTTAAGAGTGCACTTCTGATACTCCAAACTTTCTTGTACGTCATATAACAGACTTATTTCTGCCCGCGGCTTCAAACGCGTTGTTTATATGGACTCGTTTAAAGTTTATTTCTAAACCATACTACACTGTTTTGTGGAATAAAAAATATGTTTGATTCTAGGCTAGGTACTTGCAAAATTTATATACATAAATACATAATTTTAGCCCGATTAGCTCAGCCATTTTGGCGTGAAGAGGTAACAAACATCCATCCATCCATCTTAACATACAAGCTTTTGCATCTATTATAATATTAGTGTAATGTGTGATGATGCCATGTTTTACTTCTAAAATAGTATGTATTTTTAGACATTGTTGCCCACGCTAATTATTAGGTCACAAAGTTGTGGCCACATGAGTCACTGCAATGGCCTTATTATTTGCAAATGATAGCTATTTACGTGAATTTGGTACGCTCCGTTGATCGCGTTCTAATAAAGTAATCATTTTAATAAGAAGTCGCTTTTTTCCAAGTTTCTTACAAACTAGCATTTGATTTTGACCTTTTTGCAAATACGGTTTTACTAGTTTTAATTCTGTACACACAGGTCCAATCAAATGGGTAGGGTACAGGATGTATATAATTGCACCCATTTGATTGCATGGTTTATTTAATGCTGTGTTAGGTGATTCGACATGGGTCCAACTCTTGAAGAAATTCAGGATCGTGACGCATGGATAGAGCAGGGTCTTTGCTCAACAGTGGGATTTCAACCAATAAATCGATTCTTTAAATCAAAATACCTTGTTTATGGAAATCTTAAATTTTAAAGTTCTGAGTAGATACACAGTTTATCAGTCTAATTATTGTTATTCAGAAGGGAACTGGTACTTTTTTCTAACTTACATTTTGTCATGTTTATTGGGAACGGATTGATGGGGAGAGCATGGACCGATGAAATTGTAGCACAGAATCGACGGATGGAGGCAGCTAAAGACCTCTTTTAGAGGGATCATTGGGGAGGGGGTTGTCTATGACCAGTAGTTAAAGTTTGAGGATTATGAAGATGATGATTACAATATCTTCACCAAGTTCTTTCCTGCTCCACTTTGATTTTTTATTACAAAAAAAATATTTATTATCAAAATAGACTATTCAGTAAACTTTTTGAAAAATATACATGTCAACTTGAGAACCTCCTCCGTTTTTTCGTCGGCTGAAAACACAACTTAGCTTAAGAAAATTTAAAGTACTACGGAAAAGCATCGTCAAACACCTTTAATGGAAATAGACGGACACATAACTTCGACTATCACCTCTACGTGCCCTTTTTTTTTTTTTTTTTTTCTTCGGCGAAGAAAATTCGTTTACGAATAGACTGATCTGGGGAAGACCAGAATTATGTGGGACTCGACGCCCTGAGAAGGGCGTAATACCCACTAAAAACCTCTCCGGTGTCCTTCTTTCGCCGTTTTCGCCGAACCACGGGAACATTATAACATCCGCGATCCGACTGGCGTCCCCTTTTCCTCCCATACTTAGCCGGCGAGCCCACCATTCCACACACTCGCCGACTCCATTCTTCCGTCACCTTTCCTACCCTTTATTGGGACACAACAGGACATACAAAGTTGATTGCTTATGTCACCTCTACGTGCCCTAAAACCCTATTAAAACAAATTTGACGACTCTCACACATCTCCTCCTATAAACTCAAATAAATCTGCGTCTACCATTTCAGAAGTTTCGTCTCCATCGCCTGAATTCCCGTGAAACTAAAATTAATCCACTCTGATTCCCGAAACACATCAAATACGAGTGACGACCCAAAAAGTATTTTGTGACAGGATAGTCGACAACTTACTCCAAACACATTTCTATTCACTCTTATATAATCCGTCGACTGTATCTTTTTAGAATAGAGTTGCTTTTCCTCTGAATTTTGTAAATTGGTGGAAAGTCTTGAGTGGTTTTTCGAGATGTCACTCGTTCAAACTTTAACGATCGACCTAATAGCGTTTTTAAAGCAGTTCCTAAAATCCTTGAAACGTGACTCGAGCGTCAACAAATTTAAAACTAAATCTGTCGGATTATTTTATAATACTTTTGATTTCCCTTTGAACTTTGACGACTTGATTGCTCTTGATTTGTTAAGCCCATGCAACATTTATGACTTGGGTCGATTTAAGTTAATTGCTTAATCCACACATTGCTCCACCATTTACAGTTCTTTAATATAGGTACGACATAAAAATATGTAGAACTTAATTTTTGCCAAATACGTATCATAAGATAGCAGCATTATTCTACAAGTTTAAATACTGCTTAAAAGTAGTTGTAGTTATAACGGATTTTTTCTTTCTTTTTATGCAGATTTATAGTTTTTTTTAACTTTCATCGTGCTTATCAAATACATTTTTGACTATGCTGTGATTCCCAACACAAGAAATAGCACAAATACGTCCCTAAAGTGACTGGAAGGTTACGGGTTCAGATCCCGTGTAGGTCTTAAATTTTTGGGAGCACCTATTTAAATTCTTAATTCTTTAGTTCTCTCAAAAATCCCTTCAACCCTGTGACTGTCAAATGGAGCATCAGAGAAATCTCTGTCTGATACCATAATTGAATCCTCAAAAAAATCAATCCAATAAAACATTTTGTTTTTCTATATAAGTTCCTTGTAAGAAATTAAGCTATAAAGTCAAATAGACGAAGCTGGGCGCCGCAGGTAGCAAAGAGTATAACACATTTTACAACTATTAGACAAGACGTTGCGACATCGTAAAAGGTTGTCACAGTAATGCATCTTGCGATAGAAAAACTAAAAAGCGATAAAGTGACTGTGAGAATGTAAATTGTGGAATAGCTAAGTTAGTCTAAAATATAGAGTTATGAGCATTGATTTAGAAAGGGAAGATAGGTTACGTTCTCCCAGCGCTTACTCAAAAATTGGCACGTGTTACAACTACACGCAAACACATACGCTCACAGTTATATTTCCAGTCCTGTGCAATACAAAGAAGAACAAAGACGGAAAGACGTATCTAGGACCGAAGTGAGACTGAGACAACAATATTTCACGCGAATCACGACCGCCCGTGCCACCGGTCAGACGGTGACTGATGTGGGAAAACACAATTTAACACAATTTGAGGTTGCCACTTTCGAGCAACCAGTACCTCATCTTCGTTTTTAATAAATCAATGGTTATGAGTATCGAGTGTGAGATTTTTTACCAACTTGATCGTGACAAAGTTATTGTTATTGTGCTCGATCCGCACTGTAAATGCCCGGCATAAACCCATCTCTAGTCGTCAATCATCGGGCTGTAGCTTGGTTCAAAATAATAATAGGAGTTGAGATTCTTCTTGACTCAACTTACTATGTTCTAGCTTTATGACCGCCATAGACAATCTAATAGTCACTATCCCACTCCAACGGGAACCCACCATGATACCAATAACTGTTCTTATCAAAGTTATTACATGTAATATTTGTTTAAAATCTTTTTTGGTGCTTAAAATTAAAATAAGTTGCCGGTTGTACGGCTTTTTACGGCAAAGAGAGGTAGATAGTCCAATGTTGGTTTTTATGGTTATTGCATGGAGTCTTGTGGTAAATCTGGCAAAATTTCTATATTTTACTACGAAAATATAACTATCTCCATTAAAATTTATAACTATTTTCTAATTCCAAGAAGCTCAGTAAATGGCTTCTACATTCTAAAAGGTTCTAAAATTAATTCCAATACCTCTTAATTTTCATATCAAAATTTTACAAAATGCAGCTGCTGCAATAAAATAAGTGCCAATAAATCCAACAAACACGGATAAGCGTTAAACCGAATAAATCCTTAGCTGTAGGAGTAATCAACGACTTTTGACATAAAACCTTTAATAAAATTGCAAACCCATCGCATAAAGTTCTGTAAAAAAACTTAAGAATAAATGCTTGAATCCCATAAAGAAATGTCTCCTTTCTTAGGGAATTAGCTGAGTTAAGAAGGTACTCGTAGGTAATAAACATTTATAAAAGCATGATGCCTTTACGTACCTATAATATAACATTATCTTCTCGGGGCTACATAAAGATTGAGGCATATCAACAAGCTTTAATAGGTATATGTAGTAATACCACGAATCTTGTAATAAAGATATAATTTCATAAAACTCAACAATTTTTTTTTAAATTATGGTCAATGACCAAAACATTAGTTTAACAATAAATTATGGTCACAATTGAATTGTCATTTTATGGACATCTTACCCAAAATGTAACCCATGAGCTCGGACATTCTGACTAATTGTCTGGCGGAATAACCAAGCTACCTTGGTTATTTAATTCCAATATCAACCTTATCATCAGCCTATTATTAGTCCACAGGCTGGACATAGGTTTCACCGAATGAGTGCCGTAATGTCTCTGTTTTCAGCTTGCCTTAATATTTCAATTGTTATCCAAAATATGAAGAAAATTACTAGCAGGTGTGTTCATATTGTATCAACTTATAAGAGACTTCATAACTATGCATATTTAAGGGAACACATATCAGTTCAAAACAGTATTACTCCATATTTTAAGCTTAGTTTTTTATATCGATACTAAATATATTGCTTTAAGGAATCGCTGGACGAATGAAAATTATAAAGATTCCACAATTTATTGCCCTCCTGTCTTTCGTAATCCTCTTACCGTCGAACAACTTATTAAGTGAGGGCCAAATACTGATATATTTTCTCATTCCCATCGCGTGTTGGTCTTGTAATACTAAACATGGACCTTGTTAGAGCTTAAGGCTTATTAAAGGTTTTAACAGACTCGCTTCTGCAACGTTTACAACGTGGTTGATAGACTCTTGCAGTCATCCGTTTGCGTCGCACCTAAACCAAACTTAAGCAAACTGATCATGGATTAAGGATTAAGGATCCATTTTCATTTAGTATAGTCAAAAAGTTACGAAATCGGGAGGATTGAATTAAAACTTTTGACTTTTGTAAGTCATGAGTCAATCAAGAGTTTTATTATCTCAAAATAAACCCAAGAGAACTCTCACTATGAACCAATCTGGCTCAAAACTATCAAAGACTTTAAAGATCCTTCAATTAGTAGGTAAAGCTATCAATATGCGATCAACTTTGATGTTTATTTCAAGAGTAGTAAAACACGTCTGGATGATCGGCCTGGGGCTAGAAAACATGATTGCATCTGTGCATTTATTACGAGTGTTCTTATTTGTCGGTTTGGTGCACTTCGAGTTAGCTTATACAAGCGACTTGCCATGTAAGAGTATCTCGGGATACGGGACGGCACAAAAATCTCAAATAGTTAGATTTTCTTCCATTTCGCTGATTAGTTATTTTAGGGTTTAAGGGGGTGTAACCATGTTTTTCATTTTGACGCTGATCCATGCAGCAAGAATTGGTCTTTGCTATTGTTGTTAGTTATATTTATCAAATTTATGTCTGGAAAGCGACGCGTGACCAGAGAGCTGGTGAGTACGAGTGAGTTGTTGGCGCAGAGCATTGCCATACATCTGGGCAATGCTGTCAGCTTCTTGGAGACGTTTTTGATGGATTTAGATATAAAGCATTTAGCTAAAAGCTAGTTCAAATCAATTTATATGTAATTTTCTTTGTCAACAAAGATCTTTCCCATAGTTCTACCTAATTAATTCAGCAAAATGGAAGAAATCGAACTATTTGAGAATTTTGTGCCAAAGATCTTTGTTGACAAAGAAAATTACATATAAATTGATTTGAACTAGCTTTTAGCTAACTGCTTTATATCTAAATCCTAATTAATAGCGATAAGAGGTGTAACCACGTTTTTCATTTTGACGCTGCACCGTGCAGCAAAAATTGATCTTTGCTATTTATTGTTGTTACTTATATTTGTCAAATTTATGTATGGAAAGCGACGCGTGACCAGAGTACATTCAGAAAAGGAGAACGAGTGAGTAGTTGGCGCAGAGCATTAGCATTGCCAAGGAAATTAAAAATAATTAAGAGCATTGGTCTAAAATTATCAATTTTATTTCAAGTTAGCCATACATTTGTTTTTACGTTGATCACAATAACAATATTGAATTACATTTTGGAGTTTATTTATTTTCTGAATGTACTACGGTTAGCAAATAATATTATTTGCAATGGTACCATCGATGTAATGGAACGACGCTACAGTACCATTCATGGTACAACCTAATGTACCACGGTAAATAAACGGCCATACAGACTTGGGCAATGCCAGCTTCTTGGAGACGCTTCCAGTTCATTTTGATATGGAGCAGTTAGTTAAAACTAGTTCAACAAAGACCTATCCATAAATAGTTACCACAATAGTAATATTAGCTGAATAAAAACACCGGTGGCTCGTTTGCTCCAACATAACATAGTTTTTTCAAGTTTAATTATGAAGTAATGGCACTTTTGTGAGGGTTTTATTTCTCAATTTTATCTGGAGTGTCGGAAAGAATTAGTTTGCTTGTGCAGCTATAAAATCGTAAGTGCAGATAACATGTCTGAATAATTTACTTCGAATTATATGTTTTACTCGACTGCAGTGGGTGATCAAAATAATTATTGACGGTAAAACAAGATTAGCGATCGAGTCAACGTTATATACATACCTACATATCTATTTGCATTATGTAGATATATTTGATTTTCTATCAATGCGTTTGAACTTTTGATGATCCAGTTTGGCATTTGACAGGACTTAGGTATTTTGAGGTCTAAATTTAAACTTATTATATTACCCTTTGGAATAAACATTACTCATTATACTGTATTTATTAGGTCTGCCTAGATAGACCTAAAGAAATATAATACAGATAAATATTATAAACCATATACTATAGAGTCCTAGGACTCTAGTATCTCCCTCGCTTCGCTCTTGAGCTATTCGAGCATTGTGAGTTGCACTCAAGATTCAATGGAGCCCGTGGCGTAAGACACTGCTATGTGCCCTCGGTTCATAATCTATGTATATAATTTGCCAATTAGAGTCCATAACACTAGATTAGTCGAAATCATTGCAAGTAGATCTGAAATTTAAACTAAAGGACTAATGTCTCTATCGTTGAATCCCAATTGCTTTCAACATAATGACTCGAGGCGATAATTCTTTAAAGTGCCCAGTTAATGACCAGCGATGGCCATCAACATAACAGTTAAAGCTATTTATCAAAGACAAATCGGACAAATCTATATTCTTAATGACCGTTTGTCTATCAATAAAGAACCTTATCGTCAAGACCTAAAGACGAAAAGAAATTTAAAAAAACTTACTAGGAAAATCGATCACAAAGTCAAATATGGTTTCAAAGTTTGTATATAACGCAGATGAAATCGCAGGCAGTAATATATTAGGAAGTAACCTTTATAAATCGAGACGAAAAATCTGAGTTCATTGTGAGATCATATCAAGCGATGATACTTCAAACAAATAATGAAAACGATCGGTCATTGACCAATAGCCAAGGTACTGTTGTGAACAGAAGTGGTTTTTTAATGATAAAGCTTCGAAAGTAATAGCTTATAAGCTTTTATATATAAAAACGATAAAACGATATCGATCGAGACCTAGACACTAATGTATCGATTAATTTTATTGCCCACATTTCTTCTTCCTTTGATTGAATTTATAAAAATACCTTTTAGTAATACGTGAAGTAAATTATATAGTCCGCTGTGCCCCGAAATTAACTTACAAATAATTTGAGAAAGGAACTTTTTAGATTACAAATAAAAAAGAAATACTTAGGTATCATTTTTGTTTAATATTGATGATTGTACCAAACTCTGACAGTTAAATCTATTCGATGAATAATAACTCTTTGTCTTACTTTTTGTTAAACTAATCACTCGATTGTTCCATTATTATAATCAATTATTCGATTAAGTTTCATTTGAAGGCTCATCTCATCAGATGTACAACGTCATTCATTAATTTTGATGTATGTAAATTAATATCATCGGCTATTTCTATTGTTTATAGTTATTTAATATTATCATTAACAATCCAATATTGTTTAATGGTCATCCATTTGATCGCCTACTGGATTCCGATTATCATAACATTCGAATGAAACAAATCATCAAAAGAATTCTGATCGGCTTTGATCAATTACAAATTGAGAACCTGTTTGCGTGTGGCTTTTGTTTTGGAGAAAACATCGAATCTAATTTGGCTTACTTTGAAGACTTTGGACCACCGTGTTGTTAATACGTTTACAACCTTTCCGCTCATTAGCCGACAATTCTTAGGCGATTAAGTTGTAACATGTTTCAAAAAACCTACTTGTGTGTACCAATTAAAATTTATTCCCTCTAAAGAGTCTCACGCCTCGAAGGTAGATAGGGATCTTTACGATATCTACGAGTTATGTTACAGCAATACTTTGTTTGCTCTGGGATCTCCCATGATGTTTTAATAAACTCTATTATGTACAAAATGATTAATGTTTACACAAATTACGCCTGAAAGCGTGAAGCGTCACATCCTGTCATCAATCTTTACGATTTTGAAACTGGCAGCGGGAAATCGGCAACGTTTTAAAAGTGTCCTGAAAAGATTGTCCACCAAGCAATTTCTTTTTTGGGTATTCTATTTCGTGAAATCTTTTGCAGCGCTTACATCCCTGAATGCGTTGTCATTAGAATCGTATTTCAGAGTCGGTAGGGTTGAGTTTGGATCGTCGGTTTTTGGTGAAGGTTTTGTTAGAAAAGTGAGGTTCAAAAAAGTGTCAAATTGATCATGCAGTAGGGTCACGTTCCGCTTCGCTGGTCAGGGATCGGAAGTCTGTTCTGTGTAACTAAACCAATCAACGTAGCATTGTCTCAGATGATACAGATGTATTGGCTTGCTAACATACGTACTCGTATTTTCACAATTGCTTTGGCTTCTATTTGGTAACGTCAACTTCCGGACGATTGCTTTCTCATATTGAGTTGTTTTGTAGAAGTTTTGGAATGCAAAAAGAGTGTAACGTTACGCATTGATCTGAAAAATTTGTTTAATATCATCGTAAATTAAGAAAAAAAGAAGAAGAAAGAAGTTTGATAATACTAAATTCAATACTTCTTTATTTAATTAGACCTCTATTGGAGAACCCAAATAAACGTATATGCTGTAACATCTGATAACTAAGTAATCTTGCACCTAGAAACGGCTAACAACCTTCGTACGTGACTTGATACAATCTAAACGTTTTATTTTCTTATATTTCTACAATTCTGTTGAAAGGAGATAAGGTAGATACTGGGGTTTATTCTACTGTAGTAGAAAAAGTACCTAATAATACTGAGTTACGTAAAACAGATACGGCAAGCTGACGACACAGAGCTGTTGCGCTCATTAGGGGAGCTCTAACCTGTCCAGCCGTGGACTAGAATGGGCTGATGATCAAATGACAACGATAAAATAACTGATATTCAAAAATAAATTTAGATTCGTGTAAGAGCTAATTGTAATACGAGAAGGAAAAAACAACAAAACCTTTTGACAAAATGAAAATGGAGTTTGAAATTTAAGTACCCAGGTGCTCAATGCATACTTAATTATTTAAAAAATGCACAAAAAACTAACAATTCAAAACTTTTAGTTGACTTTGTAAGTAAAACAGCTATAACCGAAATAATGTTCTACAGTAAAGTAATAAGAAATACTCTTTTATACAACATTGGCGTAATTTTATGCTCCGTGTCAATACATTTACGGCAGTCGCAAAACATAGTGGAAAATATGACGTCATTAAAGCATCCAACGTCGGTAATGTCGGTTTTATAGCAGAGGGAGCAACACTGAAACCTTTGATACACGGTGTAAACAGTCAGCCTTACCAAGCCAAACTCGTGTTGGTGCTAAAACACTCTGTGAGGGGTGATTGCTAGTCTGTGATGCTGTTACTAGAACTCTTCAGTCTACCAGATCGTCATCTCCATACTTTTCTCCTAATTCTTATTTTTAACCGTAATTATTTTTATTATTTCATTTAAATAAAGTTAATAAGTGTAAGTGGTTGAAATGTAATATGAATTATCAACTGCCCCAGGAATTCACCTTATAAATCAAAATTTCCTATGCTTTGAGTTATATACCACAGATAGAGCTATTCTATGAATCCAAGAGAAACAAACCACATTAAAAATTATTCGCCATTCTACAACTTAATACTATAAATAAGATGTTCTTTTGTCGACATTTCTCCATTTTTTGTCAGAAGTCTGACTTGTCAACGTCCTGACTCATGCGTCTCATTCTGGCTCCTATTTATACTATTTTAAGAAAAAATTATACGTGTATAGGACATGCAGTAGAAAGATCTAGTTGGAAAGAATTTCCAGTCATCTATCAGGCCCACAAGGGACCGTGTATTTGTAGATGCCGTAAAGATTCTCATCTATATTGTGGCTTGCGGCGTTGTGTTTTTATTTTGTTGGCCCTTGATGTTATATCAAGATGCGTAAGCTGACTTGACCTTTCTATCTTTTATTAGAAGCGCGCTCTAGTTTGATTTGATTGCCTAAAAAGAAAGGATTCCTAATGGATGAAAGGGATTCCAAAATGATAGCAGCGAAAGTCCTGTTATTCTTTAAAATTGAATTATTGTAGGACTTCACATAAAACATAGAGTTATTAAGTATAATTCAAGATTTAAGCTATATAAAACCATGGTAAGAAAGAAGAACGCTCATATCACATCCGACATGCAACTTTTAGTCTTTGTGCTCCTTTCACAGAAATAACTGAAACACTTGTGCTCTGAAAAAATTGTGCATACCAATTCATTTCGGAAGCACAATCGATGGAACATACCAATAAACATTTGCGGGCAAATAGTGTTATTTTTACGGAACTTACCGAAGTTAGTGCCGGGTAAACCACGGCAGCAAGACTTTTACTTCACCCGATCACGGTTTAAATTAAGGATCTACCTCTATCACAGTACTGAGCATAATATGCTCAGTACTGTGGTAACATATTATGTTGTTAAGGCGCATACAAGATTCAACATGACAACGCCACCTTATTTATCATATTATTACGTTTAACATAGGAAATTTTACAAATCCATGGTACAGTTTGTGGTCTATAATATAAATATAATCAGCTATGTTTTGATACTCCTATAATAGTTTTATCTTACCTATATACTTTAGGAAGACATGCGAAAATAGAGTTTGGTGGCGAAAAAGCGCAACTTCGTATCTCTGCCTAAGCTTAACAAAATGAAACTATTACAGAGGCATTAATAAATACTTTATAATAGAAACCACAAACTGTACGATAGATTTTTAAAACTTCCTGTGATTAATGTCATAATAAGATAAAAAGGTGGGGGCACCACTTTCACTGGTGTATGCGCCTTAGCTTAGAAAAATCAATAGGTAAACACAAACAATCAAGTTTATGGAGACAGAAACTGTAAGTTTTATTTCAAAAGTTCATAGTTACCATTTTCTTTGAGAAATCTTGATAATAACAATAATAATATAACGAGCTGCACATATGTTCACAAAGCATAATAAATAAAGTTGTTTGATAAAAAGAAAATCGATATTGTTATTATAACGGATTCGATATTGTATTATCTAGTACCCATAACACAAGCTCTGCTTAGCTTGGGGCTAGATAATGCTGTGTAAATTGTCCAACATTATTTATTATTATTATTATTGTTATTATGGATACTAAGTGAAATTTTATATAATTGTGTTTGCTATATTACACTTCTATATTATTATTATAAAGAGGAACGATTCAATTGTTTATTTGAATTGAATAGGCTCCGAAACTACGGGACTGATAAAAAAAAATACAGGCTACCTTCATTATTAAAATCTTACAGGGAAACTTTTCATAAATCAATTCCCATATGATTGAAATGCTCTTTTACCGATAGCTACATGTAATTAATTTGTATAAAAAACATAACTTATAGTAAACATCTCCATTTTGATTATTATAATAAATTATAAGGTAGCTTTGATGAAGGTAGCTTTATTTGGGGTCCAATTTCCCTCAATAGGTGTCAAAGTAGTTTTCACACATCGACTCCAATTTGTATTGAAGTGTGAAATGTTGTGACATCACCGTTTAGTCAAATGCTGTAAAATATATGTCGAAAATGTTGAAATTAGATTTTGTCATTAAACTTCTGTAATATAATAACTTATTAACTTATTGAGTTTAATGAGCACCTAGTGCTTACGTAGATCAACTCAAAGAGGATCCCTTGATTAGTGGGATAAGTCCTTTTACACCATTCTGTCTTTAGTCTATATGATATATAGACTAAAGACTAAAGATATTTCATACCTATAATCTGATGATATAAAAATCCTTCAAGTTTGCATCGTGGCTTCATTGGCCAATATCGGAAATGGTGCGGGGCGCCTCCGGTCTAAATTTGTACCACTCTGAAATACGCTTACGGCACATTATCCCGTTTTATCACCGATAAAAGTCAGGCGGAAAGTACTATATTTGTGCCACGGCCCTTATTTTCAGACCTAGGGATTTTTATTCACAAACGAAACAGGTAACCGGAAATCGGATTTTAACCTGCAAGCGGTTTAAATATTTTAAAAATAAATCTGTTAACAAATGAGTAACAACGGTGGAAGTATGTAGAGACAAAATGGTGGCCTTGGCGTACTTGCCAACAACAATGTCCGTTACATGCGTACTAGGCATGCTAGGATATCATTGTTAGCTCTCACCATCATGCAATCCTATTGGTGGATACCACGCTACGCATCCATGCGTATATCTAGGGTAACCCCACTTCTTAGACCGCATACTGTATCTCAGGTCTATCATTTTCTGGACAACCTTCCATTATAGTTTTATTAACATCCTGCCATTCGCCATCCATCAATTCCATCATACGCCGAAGCGTATGATGGCTCATGCCAGGACTACAGTTTTGATTTTAGTCAAATTGTGATTCGGTACGTGACTCTACAATTCTGATTTGCTTTCTATCTGAACAAACCCTAATAGCGTTTTCTTTATGGGTCTTTCTGTCCTAAGACTTTATAGCAGTAACCATGCATAGATTTTTTGCCATCATTTTACTTCCACAATAAAATGGTGTTTATGTTGATATTTTATTGCATGTTCGTGACGTTTCGCTAATGTGGGTTTTTTATTTTATTTCAAAGGATGATGGTGGAATCGTAAAGTGTTTTATATGTAACAGTTCCAATGACAACTCGTCGTTATGGTATTCTCGTAACTTTGTTTATGCTTTTGTTATGCCGTGCTTTGACTATTTCTTTGTCGTCATTTTGTGAAACTTATAAAAGATTTTTACATTAATTGGTGTCAATAACTTTTTTCTAATTTATTTGCTTTTGATAATATACGAACTACTTTAAAATTTATAAATTCTTTTGCAATGCCCTACAGGGTACATGTAGTATTGACGTAAGCATACATTAAGACCTAAGTATGACACTGACCTGTATACCATGTACATTGTGAGAAGACACATGAAGATGTAGCCAGTTAACTCATTCACTGCCCAGCTCTGCGGTGCGACCCGCAGGGGCGCGCCGCAGCTACACGAGGCTGGAGAGGAGCACCGGCGTCTTGGGCCATGAAGGAGTTAGTTTAGTGTATAGTTCTGCGTGACGGAGCCGTGACGTCACTAGCCCCACTACCAAACTTTGACGCGCTTTATTTTTTGTTTAATTTACGAAAGAAAAAATACGTGACCAATATCTTGTGATAATCTAACTGATGGACTCATTAGAATTTTTGAGTCATTAGGCCTATTTTGTTTATGTTCTCCATCCCTTGTTGATAAATTTCCTTGACGTTATTTCTTATAATTGTTTGTAAACAGCATTTCTTAGAACTTTATTTCTTATCTTTCGCAATTTTAAATCTCTGTCGTTAATTTTATAAATCCCTGGAGGCTGGCTTTCTTCAATTTGGCCTTTATAAGAGCTTTAAGGTAAAAATGAAAAAAATATTACAAAACAACAAACTTTTAAATGGATATTTGTTATTTCCAGCACGTTTTGTTAAGAAAGCAAAGGCAAGAAAACGTCATAAGCAGAAGCTTCGAAAGGACCGTTTCATAATTCAAGAAGCGGTCACTAATGGAATTTCGCAAATTGACGAAAAATTTTGAAACAAAGGGTGGACAGATTTTAATTTTCTTATCCCCGGGAAAGCAATTTCATTGTGCTGACATTCTTGCCGTGCTTATTGGAAAATTTAATTAAGTTTTTTTTTATTTGTCTATGCGTAAATCCATTAAGACCCCGAAAAAACGAGATGACTAAACCCCACTCATAGCTTATGCCACAGCTAGATATAGGTCTTTCAGATCACACACGAACACGTATTAGTTTTATTAAACTCATCAACTTGGCTATCTATGATTTAGCTGCAAAACTATGAAAGGAACCTGCTAAGAAATAATAAAAATATTCTGTGATCCCTATCAAACCCTTACCGTACTACATTGAATCATAGAGACCTCTCAACTGCCCTTTAGGCTTTAAGATATCAAAACATGGCAAAAACTCTTTCTCTCAGGCGTTTGTGTGGTTTCGTTGCGTGCAGGATATTCTTGAATGAATCAGGCTTTTATTTAGCGCATAGGTTTTTTGTGTTCCCACGCTCCGAAAAATATGGAACGATGACAATATAGTTTAGATTTATATTGCGGGAGTTTTTTATCTACTGGATTGGATATTTTCATTGAAAAACTGCCTTAACTGTTTTTCAAATTAATGTATAATGAATGGCAGTATATTCTATCCGTAATATTTTATCTAAAGCTGGAACATTCACCTCATTCGATTTTGATGAATGGATCTCACATCAAAATATATATTTCCTTAGGGTAAGAAAGCCCATATGGAAAAAAACAATACTACTTCATTCATATAACGTGTTTAGCGAATCATAACCTGATTAACAGGATGACAGGCCTTCTAGTCTCGATTCTGATTTACCCATTCATCCAATTTTCGAAGTATTTCATCTGAGGATCGAATGTCATCAGCTACCGGATCCAGTAATATGATCCTAAGTAGCTCACCTGTAGGTACCTACCACATATAACGTAGTAAATCTGTCCACTTATGTGCCCATATTGAAAGTTGACACTATTTTCACCCAAACATTTTTGTATTACATCCACATGTAATCTACACATGAAAGCGGCTGATGATTTGGTTTGTAATATTTTTGGTTTTATTTTATATATTAATAAAAAAACTTACATTTGTGCCGTTTGCTGCTTTCTACATTTAAGAAAACTTGTCAGTCAAATACTTTTATTATCCTTACAGAATTTATTTTCTACGTCTCATCTTATTGGCACTTCTAAAGAAGGAAGCTTATTCATTTTCCTTTTTCCACGACTTTTACAAAATTAAGATTTTAGTGAAACTGTACTTTATTTAATTAAAGTGCCATTTGACTGTTTTCACTTGCAGTGTAAAGAAGTAAAATAGACATTTTTAGCTCAAAAATTGTATGAAAACAGCATTCACGCTTCTTGCGTCGTCGCACCATATGTTAACACCGGCCGTTCACAATTTTTATTAACGGTTTGAGCTCTTTTTGTTGTGAATTCCATAGGAGCCTGTAATATGAAGCATGTGTCGCATTGCGGTTCACTCGTGAGAAGTTTGAAAGATTAACAATTCACCTGTCATTTCACTGATTTTATGGAAACCCTGTTGTAATTACCATTTTTAGAATGAAGTAGAGCAACAATTGGCTACAAAATTATGCCAGTAATTGTCCAATCCGCGGGATGAGTAAAATTATTAATTTTGGTTAATCTTAAATTTTAGCTTGCTATTTAAACTTTTGCGATTTGTTAACATAATTTAATGATTATTTATCGAAACGTAGGGGAAATAAAAACAAAGGTACGCGATTAATACCCGATAAATAATCATTAAATTTAGCTTGCTAATAAAATTATAATTTATATGTTTACATATTATTTGGGTAAAATCTAGTTCGTAACAACAATGTACCTACCTATTTTCTTAAGGATCTTACTCTGTTTTGTGAACTTATAAATAAATAAACAGGCTCCTTATTTTAAAAGATTATTTTAGATAGAATATTTGATAATCTGGCTGGGATACAGAATATTCAAAATTATTGATACCTACCCTAAACTTAGATAAAACATGACAAAACGGAATTAAAATTAGGTAATCTTTTTCTGGTATTCGCCACCAGTTTCTCATTTAAGGTTCATTCCAAAATCAAGGTAGAAACTCTTTTTTTCCAACAAGAATTTCCACAGAATTATAATTGCAAAAATTTTCACCCGCAAAAGCCTAAATTTAGTACTGCGTGCCTCGCATAAGGTAACACAGTTGAAAACATTTTTTCGGTGACAACCGCTTTAGTAATTATAAAACGTCGGTCGAATTGAGTAGATTCATTAAAATTTATAATAATGTCCCCTGTGTGGCCAAAGTAGCGTTCGATGTAGTTAATTTGCACAACGAGAGAGAAAAATTAGTTGCTCGCAACCTAAACAAGGTTTAATTTGTTTGCATTAATAACGATGAGAACTTATTGCCCTTTGAGATTACGAAAATGTAGACCCTGAATACAAATTTTGGAACCACAAGAAATAATGGAATTTATATGGCAAATTTCTTAGATCTCATTAAAATTACACATTTTTTTGGGTTACTTTGTCTACTTTATGGAGACGAAATAAAAAATAAAAAAGTTCAAACATATTGAGTTGATTGGTGGATTTAAGGTTTCTATAGAACTTGAATATTACTGTTACTTATTTTGGAGGGGTCTTTGTTTTTTTACCTTATCATATAAGAGACTTGTTTGCGGCCAATAACAATAAACGTATAAACCAACACAAGCACAGGAACGCTATACCATTATTTACAGGCCCATTCCCCATTGAGCTTATCAACATTACAGTAATAAAACAAAACAGCTTTGACTTTCTATCACGTACTACAGTAGGCTCACTCAGAAAATATGGTGTAACTGCTCACTCTGTTTCGGTACTATAAGGCGCATACACAAGTGAAAGTGGCGCTGCCGGCAATTTTATCTTATTATTACGTTTAACAAAGGAACTTTTAAAAATCCATCGTACAGTTTGTGCTACCTATTATATGTTATTTGTTAACGCCTCTGTAATAGTTTTTTTTCGTAAAGCTTAGGCAGATATACGAAGTTGCCCTTATTGGCCACAAAACTCTATCTTCGCATCTCTACCTAAAATAAAGCGCTGTCATATTGGCTTGGGTGTGTTCCTTAGGACTCCAAGTAGGTTATAGCTGTGAACATGTCATAATAATGTGTAATTAAAACAGTAAAATAAATACAGTACCTAGTTGTGGTACCAATACTCGGGACAAAACTACAAAATGTCAAAACGCCCGAAGTTATTTCTCATGAACAAAATGTCTAAGCTTTGTTGAAACTACCAACGACGAGCATAACTAAACTAAAATTAATAAACAAGTTAATAAACAAGATAAACAAAAGTTTCGTTGAGATGAAGCTTTAATGGTCAACTATCAGCTAAGTTAGTTGACGTAAGGCTTTTCAGTCCATATTGAAACTTGTGCTTTTTAGAAAGAAAATTATTTATTGCACATTTATCTAAGAAACAATTTATTTATATTAATTATATATCAATAAAACCAATTGATCTTATCGCCCAAGAGAGAGAAGATCTGGGCTAGACAACCTAGAACTTTTAAAGGTTACATATTATTTGGTTGTTTTGGCCACTAGTAGTTTTTCTTTCGAATATCTGTATCCCGGAAAAGTATTTAGTGCGACTTCTGGGCCGCTATACGACTATAGCTGTTTTGTGGCAATAAACTAAGCACACCACGGTAACATGCCTCTGAAATTGATAGACATGGAGTTATCATTTGACAGTGTGCGTGCTTAGTATTGTCACGCGAGTCTGTTTGGCGCGCCCATGGAATAAGCTTGCTCTAGATGGGTCATGGCCGAAATTTCTAGTGTTAATGCTACGAGTAAACTTACTAAAGCAAACTTTATATTCGCCTTCAAATCCTGTGACGCAGGTTGCGGGCTTGATTTACGCCTTGGCACATGTTTGTATAACCTGAAAATAATTGTTCCGGGTGTGCTGGGTATTTTCTATGTGTAGTAAAAAAACAGTAATCTTTATCATGTATTTTAAGTTAACGCATTCACAGCCCAGTCACGGTTGCCGCTACACGAGGACGGAGACTGGCACCTGCGTCTTGGGCCATGAAGGTGTTAATTAGTTATCTAGTACCCATACCCATAACATAAGCTCTGCTTAGCATGGGGCTAGATAATTTTGAACAAATCCAGCATTATTCATGTATTTGATTGATCCCGGAGAATCGGTAGACTATATCACAGAGAAAAAAAATTGTTTCTAGGGACCCAATAATAAATGACCACAAAAAAAGTGGTAACAAGATAAATATAAGTACGAAGATGTCTTCGGCTGAGTAATATTAAAATTGATTCTGAGGCATGACTAATAATATATTAAAATTGATGTCGTTGGTATCATAAAAATATCAAGAGGCAGGAAATAGGAAACAGTGCAGCTAAAAATAATATAATTCAGGTTGATTGTAGATTATTGTAGGCAGATTGAATAACTTAACAACATAAAAAATTAAAATAAGTAGGTAGAAGATCAAAACCTCCTACATAAACAATCATTCGAGCGTTTTTGTGTTTTGAAAAAGATCAACTTATAAGATAGAAACAATGGCTTCTGTGTGGTAAATTCCTCAAAATGAAAAGGTTAAGCTTCGTTCTATTCGTCAACTTGTCAAGTAATAAAACTGGTTGAGGTTGTCATGGGGGCAAAGACCCCGTTTTATACTTTTTCTTGCACCCCTTGAGTATAAAAACTTAAAAGATTCTTATCGTATTCCTGTAAGAGCGTTTTTAAACTGGTATTTATGATCATCTTTATCATGGTGTGTAAAAAGCATTTTTATTACGTTTAGATGAAATGCCTAGTGCTTCGAAGTATGACACTATTTTGCTTTGAATTGGAAATGTTGGTAAATAAATAATTATTTCACAATATAAATTTCTTTTATAAATCCACTGACAATATCTCCACTCCAATCAGTTTCTGATCAGATATTTCTTTAACCATTTATGTAAGTTACACTTCAAACTAGCCCAAGGGCTCTCAGCTTGCAATTACTTACAAAACAACTCAAAGCAAAACGAGGTAAAGTCCCATAATTCTTCAAGGGTGGGAACCAATTCCCATATTTTACGTAATTAAGAATTGGGACTGTCACCACGATTCGACACGCACGTTGGCGTGATCGCGACCCACCAATTAGGCGAGGTTTCTTGTAAGAAATCGGCTTTAAACGCGCAAAACGTAGACCTTATTTAAATAACCTTGGGTTGACAAAGTTGTTTCAAATAAATGCATATGTTATTTTTTATTATAAATGAAAAAGCTTTTGCCATTGGTTACGCTCACATGAACACACAAATCAAACAGACAATTTGGGATTTTTGACTTGCTTACAAACATTGTATCTTGAAAATAACCTGAGTAAATAATTAAATATATTTACGAGATAGGCAATGATCCTTTTCACATATTAGTGTTAAATATTCAGCCCCAAACTAAACGCTAATTTCTATTTCAACACGAATCGAAGTGTTTATATTAATAAAAGTATATCGCATCTATATGGCTAGGTTATTTTATTTCACACAAAATGTTCCAGTATTCCACGGATTTCCCGTAAGTACATAATTATCGATTGTACCCTAACACATTTTGAGCCATTTGGATGCCGATAACATGGCAACCAGGGCACAAATACTCGAACATAAGCGTTACGCGACACGGTTTACCCGTATTATTTTTTCCACGCACTCAAAGAGATATTCCGAGTCGTTTCCTTTTAACGCATTCTAAAAAGACTTTTGGTCTTATTCGTATTGCGACGGAACGAAGAAGTTGAGGCCAGTATAGATTAATTTCTTACTAACCAAACTTTTAGTTAGGAATTTTGGTAGAGAACGTGTCAAAGAGAAAAAAGAGGATAAATAATCAATTTTGTTTTAAAAACTATAAGCCGACTTCAATTTTTATAGTATTTTTTATGGATTTTTATGGATCCCATTGTCAGCACTAAACTACATATTACTTAAATACTAATTAAAATGGAACCACACGGGAGGCACCAGCTTTCATATAAAAAAAGAATAATGAAAATCGGACAACCCGGTCAAAAGTTCTATTTAACAAACATAAAAAAACAGTCGAATTAAGAACCTCCTCCTTTTTTGAAGTCGGTTAACCTTTGGTCAACGTTCGTTCGTCACTTTGTGAGAGTCGGATACTAATTACTATACAAATAACTCCAGCCGTGGTTTTCATGCCTTGAATCTATTTTCATCAGTTAGTATTTAGTTTTTTTGAGAGGTAGTCAACATTGGTATTTTATTTTCGCGGCCAGAAAAGTTCCTACTGCTGTAAAAAACGGTCGCTCGAAAACGAAACAGATTTGCATTGATGTTATTTATCTTTCCTTCTTTTCCGTTCCGTGCCTGAACCGTCGCAATCTAAATAGCCTCCTATAGGCGCAAATAAAAACACGAATAACCCTTTAGAGCAGGGTTCCCGTTGTTTCTATTATCATTGCTTTTTCGAGGGGATACGGGTTTTTTGCGTTCGAAAAAATAAGCAAGAGCCGGATATATTGAAGCCCGTTCTCCATCTGTTTTATTAAAACTGCGATATTGATCTCTGGCACCGTTTCCGAATCGCTTTTAATTGAATGAATCGATTCGATTCAATGCAATACCGATTGTTTGATGTTTTAGTTGAAACAATTTATCGATGTCATAAGTAACTTGTGTTGTAACGCCTCTTTGACTTCCATTTCAGTGATTGCGTGCGCTTATCGATGTATCGACATCAGTTCGTTATCGATTGAAAAATGTGAGGTGATTTGAGAAATTGGCATTTCAATGAAAATTATCACGGGTTACTTTCAAATTGTATAAAGTTCCGTAAGGGGCGTCTAAACAAAGGGAGACTGAATTATTTGAAACAATATTTACCGATTATGTGTCAAACAATAAATAGTTTTTAAAAAGCTCCAAATCGAAATTCTCAAAAGAACATTCTACTTCATCGCAATCGCAAGCATGAATAAAACAAAAAGTCATCCGTATGTTTTTGCTTACAAAAACTCACGGACCTAAAAGGTGTGTATTTTTTGAACGAACAATGACAGAGAAAAAATTCAAGTAGATACAAGGCTTATTTACAACGAATTCAATCAATTACGACGACCATCAGTGGTCACCTACCGAAATATATGGGCACTTGACGTGAAGAGATGAGTTTGGACTTGGCAAAAAATCAACTGTTCGTCGTTTGCGTTGAATAAAAACTCCTTCGTCGAGTCCGATGGTGGACGCAGCAAAAACTGTGGATATCCGAACGCGGGAATGTCATGGAAAAAATAAGTGCGATTGGATACGGCATTTTGCAATGACTAAGGTATTTATAGTTTTTTATACAAGTTTGTTAGCATTTCGCATGTTTTTCAATCAGTGATATCTATAATTTGCTTGATTCATTAGACAGACGTGATCGTGAACTATGTTCTTTTTTTGCCATAACATGAATTTTAATTCACGTTACGGAATTTTCCCATCGCAAATCAATTTACTTCGAGATTTGGTTTATTCGACGTCAAATAGAATTGCAAACTCATTTGCTAAGGTCAGTTAGTTTTGCTCCCAAAACCGTTTACTAAAATATTGCGCATAATTTAATAAAACTATGATGAAACTGGCCGCTCGTATTTTCATGTCGCAAACCGTAGCACATGGTAATTTATATAAATCATAGGTTTTAGAGCAGTTGCGAAATTTTGTGGCAACAAATTTCAATGTAATGAAGCGAATATAATGGTGCCAATGGCAAATAACTTGAATGGAAGAGTACAATTTAAATTGGAGTTGTTAAGCTTTTGTAACATATTATTTCCAATAATATGATATAAATAGTTTGCTCAAATCAGAATTGGATAGAGGCTAATAACTGGAATACTTACCTACGAATGCTAATAGTATAAGACAAAAATATTTTCTAAGCAATTCTAACACTATTCTAAAACTCTTTACAAACATTTTCGTACATCTTACCGATTGCTAATGAAATCGTGTCGATGTAGAAAACAAGCGGCGGCGATCGCATCAAAAAGCGCTTACAACGTTGACGTTTTTTACCACTAATCGTAACTTATACGGGAGACACGAGCACCCAGGGTTTACTGTGTGTGAATTGAATGAAATCGGAACTTTTAACGATGTAGGTAGCCCTGTAAATAGCCATCGAGAGGCTTTAATAAACTAGCAAGACGACTGCAACTTCGTTTTGTTCGTCTCAAGCATTAAAATTCATATCGCAGTGTGGATGATCAATAATCAATCGTAGATTGCAATCGCAATTATTTTCCCATTCTGATCTGCTACAAACTTTTTATATGTAACTTTTTATGTGTATCATCAAGCATAAAAACAATCCAGACATTTTGAAAACCAAAATTTCTAAACAAAGATTTTAATTGTTTCTTAAAACTGAAAACCATACCCATGACGAAGTTAAATTCCTACACAAGAAAGGCGGTAAAGCGGCAGACCTTTTAATTTATTGTCCAAAATCATACGTTTTGTATTTAGGTGTTTTGTTCTCGCGTTTCGCTGCAGGGGACCAGTGTGGTGATAACTTGAAATTAATATTCTGTCAGCGAATACGATATTCGGATGCATGTTTTATGATATCGAGACATCCTGATCTGGCTTTAAATTTTTCGTAAATTTATTTGGGTTCCCGAAATGCACGATTATTTGTTTTAGCACCCAGTGTCATTCTTTGTGTAAATTCGCCAGTATTTACATCTTGAAACGTGATATTTACAAAAACAGAAAGTTGTATGTTTATAAAAATAAGGTTTTGCTACTCGATATTTACCAAAGCTGCGTCAGAAAAAACTTAAGATTTTTATAAATTTAAGAAAAAAAGGAAGATTTAGTGGGTTCTCACAATATTGACTTCAAATTCCTTATTTTTACGCTATTTTTAACTTTGGCGGGATGGATACCTAATCCCTCGGGAATAAAATTGTTATATGTAGGAGCAGCTCGGAATCATTCTCTATACAATGGGTCGAACATAGACCAAACATAAAACCTCCTTGTTTCGATGTCGGTTAAAAACTATAGGTAAGGTGGTCCATTACTTAACTGTGCACGAAACATCTATTGTGAGCTCTATCGAGTGAACATCCTAAGAGCTCCCACAGCCATATCGACGCCGACACAATACTAAAACAAAAGTCACTCGTGTTCCGATCGTATATCACATTCACTTGCACAGTAGATATGTGTACCTAGTAGTTCCTATATCAGGTTTTATGGAAAATAAGTCAATTATGTATTATGTTAGTAAGATAAAAGTTTAAGTTGTATGTGTACCTAGTAGTTCCTTTATCAGGTTTTATGGAAAATAAGTCAATTATGTATTATGTTAGTATCATAAAAGTTTAAGTTGTATGTGTACCTAGTAGTTCCTATATCAGGTTTTATGGAAAATAAGTCAATTATGTATTATGTTAGTAAGATAAAAGTTTAAGTTGTATGTGTACCTAGTAGTTCCTATATCAGGTTTTATGGAAAATAAGTCAATTATGTATTATGTTAGTAAGATAAAAGTTTAAGTTGTATGTGTACCTAGTAGTTCCTATATCAGGTTTTATGGAAAATAAGTCAATTATGTATTATGTTAGTAAGATAAAAGTTTAAGTTAGCACAGCATTGATAGCATCGATCAATGCTGTGCTAACTTAAACTTTTATCTTGGACAATTCACTCATAATCATCAACTAGCCTAAAGTCCAATTGAGTGTTAAGGGTACTAGTAAACTGATAAAATGTGTTTTTATTACACATAAAAAACTGCCAGAACGCCCGGAACAATATATCTGTTGATTGTACAAATATTTGTCCCGGAAAATAGGAACCTCCTGTCCGCAAGCGGTCGGCGGACAGAGTCAGAGTTAGAGTCAAATCGTTTATTTCTTTAGACTTACAAAATAAGCACTTAGACAAGTCATTTTTTTAAATATATAAAAAGCTTGATAAATAGTTATTACTATCAAACAAGAAATAAGGTGCAATTGACTCTAATTCACTTCAATTTTTTGTCCACTAGCGGAAGAAGTGAAAAAGAAGAAGGATCTTCGTTCGCTGCGCCACAGAGGTCATCATTACATACATAATTGATGAACTGTCTCTTTTCGAACTGTAAAAGTTACTTCATATAAAATTAAAACAACTAAAAATGTGTGAAGAACTGCTGTAAAATTACTCTAGTCATATTAACTTACAGTACAGTTTAAAAAAAAACACCAAAGTTATTAATTTCTGAAACAGTGCTACAAACAAAGCTGAAATAGGAACGAATTCAATGATTCAATATTTAATGGTCAACTCAGATGTCACTGAAGTTGAAGTAAATTAAGTAGACAGGGCTAAATGTTGCAGTATCTATATAGCGCTGCTCGTTATAAAAAACATGGTATTTCTTTCAAAAATCTCTGCAATTTCATACGGACTCTAGCGTTAGTGGAGTAGGGACGCAGGTTCAAATACCGTCAAACTTTTAAAGATATTATTTTGTTTCTTAGAAATTACCCAAAGCGTAAACTATAATATCCGAATCCTTACTTTTAGTGCTGCCAAATTAGTTAAGTTTAGTTTTCGCGTCATCTATATCGACACCAATGATGCTGCGATAGTGAAACATTGTCCAAGTTTCGTTGATGACTAACACGAAAAAGGACCTTCCTTACTGAACAGTTTAACATACTGTGCCAGGACTATCCCAGTGAGTGTCAAATAGCGCGTACTGGTAAATCGTGCGTCGAAACAATATCAATGGTGGGCAGAATGTATTGTCGCTCAATTGATCGCACGCACTGACTGGCCTTGTGATAGATATTGTTGAAGTGTTAGGGGTCGATATAAGTTGTTATTTGGAAACAGGGACATAAAGGGGAAAGAAAACTTTTAAATGCAGATATAACAAATTTGAAGAATGAATATGTGGAAGACATTTAGTCACAGATTGTATTAACATTAAAAAAATTCGAATCCCTCGATTTTAAGTTATATTTCATGGCTAAAAATTAATCCATCGCGAGTAAAACAGACCACCTCGGGATCATTCTTCAAAATAGCGGAAAATTTTTCAACATCAGTCCTTAATGGACAAAAATATCGACGAACATACATAAAAATCATACATACAGCTAAAAATCGAACCTCCTCCCCTTTTTGAAGTCAGAAAGTAAGTTACAGGAAAGAATAATTTTTGGAAATCCAAGAAAAAACAAATTGGTTGCACCGATTTTGGTTTGGCTTAAAACTAAACTCTTCCGTGTGGGAAACCTGACTTTCGATATTATCTTTGGAGGTAAAATAAATTCTGACGACCTTTACGTTATCTTTCTATCTCACGTGTATAATAGTCCTATACAAACTACGTGCCTTCCAGCCCTTATCTCAAAACTAGTCCATTACATTAATCCTTGTACTAATTAATATTCTAAACGGCGAATAAGTTTGTACAAAAAATTTACCTTCACAAGATGTTTTGATAATCTTAATTATGCGATATATTTCGGATTTCGCCGTATTTGAAGCGTTTTATTTTGGGATGTTGGTTTGGATGTTTTATGGTTATTATTTGTTGTTTTCTGATACAGGTAGCTAGAAATTATGAGCTGTTGATACTTTTGATGAAAAGATCAATCACTTGGTGACTGTTTAATATTGATATTTTGGAAATTATCCATAAGTAAGCAGATAGTTATAGATAGCAAGGAAGAATAAATAAATAAATATTTTTTCTCAAGAAGACGTAAAGAGCAGCTGTATCTGCTATGACTTTTAAAATTAAGGTTTGCTACTAACTTATCGCCACGTCATGCCAGTAAAATAAAACCTAATTACTTAATACAGACTCAGTTTACATAGGGACACCGCGCACTTTAAAATGTTAATTAAAGTACTACAAAAAGGTGTACATTTTCATTACCCCGAGCCGCGAGAACATCTTATCAAAGAAAACCATGAAATTCGATACTTTGTTTTAATTAACCGATAAAATCTTGCAATTATTCCCTAATTTTATGTTTAATTAAAACTTAAAATGTAGTGCATTTGCTTTTTGACTGTAACATTTATTTTACGCAAGTTAACAACCATAAAATAGGTACACTTTACATATGGTCCTTTTTAGGGCATGCGTTAATTTGTATGTGCTTGTTAAGCAAACCAATAAAGTTTGCTTCTGGCCTTTTAAGTCGGTCCACATACTTAAAGTCTGTATATAATTATCTCTATACCCATTTCATTGATGTTCTGTTCATAAACTATTACAAATATTTTTAAAAATTCTCGGCTCATCCTTTTCTTGGTGTTTATAAAAACTTGTTGTGAAATTCATAGCATTTTATATTGTTATGCTTTTTTCAGTCATAATTTCTTCATCACTTTTGTTTTACATTTAAAATAGTATATTTTTCTGTTTACCAGTTTTAACGTGAGCTTTTCAATTAAAAAGGTCACGCGTGCACTATGCCGGCATATTTGCTGACACCGGTATTTCGATTATCGACGATAACGTCATCCAACGTCTTCGGAAAACTCGATCACTTTGAATATGCTTCTATGCCGATGCAAAATCTGTAAGTAGTTGACGAACCCTATTGGCATATTTTAAATACTGACGTATCGTACGATGCGTACGCTCCGATTACAATGCAGTGGACGCGCACTTTCATGAATATGTAGGCAAAATGTAAAACAAAACAATATAAATCATTGCTGCCGTCCCTTTCAATATTCATTAATACATTCGCACCAACATTTTGTTGACCTAATTTCAATTTAAATGAGAAAGGGATTGCTGTATAGATGATATTGAAATGGACCGTTTTCACGAAGTTATTGCACATTTCGTGCTTAATCTAAACCTTATCTGTATTTATATAAATATGATGACAATGTCCTTTGTTTCTGCGTTTGTTTTGTTAGCATTGGGTGACATTATTCCAGCGCTTGATATGTTCGAACTACTATTAGCACAAAATATCGAACTTCTATAAATATTATAGTTATACTCGTAAAACAGGATGGGTAAATGGTATTTTAGTCTTATTAGTGGAATAATCAAAAATACACAATTTACTGTTGTCAAAAACCTAACCGTTTCTGATGGCCATTTTGTCAGTTTTGTATATTACACATCCATATCCAAAACAAAAGTTAAAAGGTTCATACGAACACAAAATCATTCTGATGTTTACAACAAACATGACTTGTAATTTATAAACTATCGATCGGAATGTGATCTATATTTTTTGTACCCTACCCATAAAAGGTGCCGCAGAACTTTAGGACAAAACCTTAGACCCGTAGCCCATTTCATTAATGCAGCGATATCTAATTTGTTAATAAATGGCACATTATGCCCCATTTGGTGTACGGTTGAGGGTGGTTCGAAACCATTGAATTTAAACTGTCATCGGGAAAATTATAATATTGAAATGAGGGTATTAATGTTTCCGTTGCGTGGTACCTACTGTCGGGTTTTGTATGCGTAATTTTTATCTGAAGCTTCGACTTGGGTTTCCTGATAATAAATTTTAAAAAGGTGATCATTGTGATTGTCAATCACAGTGATCATTGATTTATTAAAAAGGGAAGATAGGTTATGTTCTCCCAGCGCTTACTCAAAAATTGGCATGTGTTACAACTACACTCAAACACATACGCTCACAGTTATATTTCCAGTTCTGTGCAATACAAAGAAGAACAAAGACGGAAAGACGTATTTAAGACCGAAGTGAGACCGAAACAACAAATATTCACGCGAATCACGACCGCCCGTGCCGCCGGTAAGACGGTGACTGAGGTGGGAGCACACATTTTTACACAATTTGAGGTTGCCACTTTCGAGAAACCAGTATCTCATCTTCCCTTTTTAATAAATCAATGGCAATGATCAATCGATTACTAGCACTAGATCAACATTTAACTCCTTCCACGAGCGAAAATGTTATGTTTATTGTTTAATATACGATTTAAAATAACTGTTTAAATTTTTAATTCGATTATATTTTATTGTCATTTTTTTTTCTCTTCTACTGCTTTTGCTCTCTCTACCAACCCAAACTTTAGAGTTATATCTTTGTCTCAATCATTATGTTGCCTGGGAGAAATAGCTCTCAGCGATAAGGCGATAATAAGCGATATTTTACTGACTATGTTATAAATTTGGATATAAGGTTTTTATTTTGTTGTTTAATGTGCAATAATTCATTGACTTAGACAAAACATTAAAAAATATTGTATATTAAGTAAGTATAAGTTAAGCTTTCCAGCTTTGTTACCTGATGTTGGAATTTCAAGTGCCAGATACTTACATGAAGGTTTTCTTGTGGGTTAAGGACTTTGTTTTCGTAGTGTACATTCGTTTGGGAAGCACGTTCGTACGCTTGCTTAGCTAAGTATAAGTTAAGTATGACCAACTTAATAAGACCTTTTAGGGCTGTATCAAGTAAGTACAAAAACCGTAGGCATCAAGTTACATTTGTATTTATGAACTTGAAAATCTTTCTATCTAATAATCTTTTTAAGGATTTGTGGGATTTAACCAAAACAATAATCCAAAATCTCTGTTTATGTTAGGATAACTTGATGTATTTGAAATGATTGTATTTTGTTAACATACAATATCTTGGATTTTAGAACCGAGAACAGATTACACCAATATTATAAATGCGAACGTTTTGATGGATGGATGTTTGTAACTTCTTTAAGTCAAAATTACTCAACGGATTGGGCTGAAATTGCTTATAAAACATGTGCTACTTTTATCCCCTAAATCGATCCCATGTTATGAAAATACCCCAACAGCCTATATTGGTCCACTGCTGGACGCAGGCCTCCCTCTGATTAATTGTTATCTCATGGAGAGTTGGGGTGGTGCAAATTCTATGCCGCCGGCACCACACGGCGATGTGTATGACAATAACCTTTTCATTACTCATACTCTGAAAGTAGGTCAAAAGTTGCCTGCGCAGCGGGATGAAAGTTATACTTTTCGTCCCTAAGGACGAAAAGTAATGACAAGGACAGGAAATAAATTAAAGGTAAAATGCCATATTATAATTTACTTTCAACTATAACTTAAAAATAACATAGATTTCGGCAAAATATTTACCATTTTTGAAATGATAAAAACGAATGGTAGAATAGATCTCGGTATTCTTCCATGTTTATTATACAATTTTATATATATATATATTTTTATATTTTTAATGCTGGACAATTCACACAGCATTATCTAGCCCCAAGCTAAGCAGAGCTTGTGTTATGGGTGCTAGATAACTGATATACATAATACAATACACTACAAAGATAGATTTTTTTATTATACATTGAAAACATCCAGAACGCCCTGAACAAATATCTGCAGATCGTACACACATTTGTTCCGAGGCGGGAATCAAACCCGCAACCTCCTGCGTCGCAGGCGGACCTTCGCCCACCGCGCCACAGAGGTCGTCCAATGGTATAATAGCGAGAGCTACTACGGCTATTATGCCATCTATGAAGAAGATTGTTTATGCCTAATAAAAAAAAGCGGGAAAGCGGCAATCCTATCTTCATTTGATTTTTTATAGAAGCAACGCGTGCAAAGCCGCAGGCATAAACTAGTCTATAATATTATCTATCTAAGTCCTTCCCCTGTCGAGTCTGAAGCACACATGCGTGTGGGCGAGCTTAAACATAATAACCACTTTTACAAATGCCTTGTACTATTGCCTACCGCACGCAGTGAGCAGTCACTTTTCAAGTATCAAACCGTGTTATTTTTTACTAAGCTAGGCCTGCGGCTTTGCTTGCTTAGTAAATTTGTATACGATTTTATATTAATTGAGGTATCATCTAAAATACGACGATTATGTTTACGTTGATAATTACAAATTCTAACTTTTTGGCTAGGTCTAATACTTAGATAAAGCTCTCATTTGAGGGGAGTTTCATTTTTCTATTCGTCTTTTATCCGTTTTCGAACCAGAAATAGAACCTTTTTTCTTCAAAATAATCAATGTTGAAGTTTGTTCGTTGCACAAGCGCAAATATCATTGTTACCTTGTTTTCTGATATTTATTATTCGTTTTTATTCATCTTACAGTTCTGTTCTTTCCAAAAGTAAGCAAACTTTATGTTACCCAACCATAACAACAACTAAACTACTGCGCCACAGAGGTCTTCCAAATGTTGAAGAAGTGATAATATGAATTCATTTTTCTCCCCATTTTTCATCCCATTCCTATTTACCTACAAAGCCTAGATCGATCATAGACGGCACGTTGTCAGACTGTCAGTGTACCACGTTTGTAATTGTGCGTAAGCATTGCACAACCTTATCACATCTTCTCCTTTCTACCATAGGAATAGCAGCCGCACAAAATATACTTACCATTCGTACCTGGTAGACATACCACAGTGTCGAACCAAAGAAGAGCAAAATCAGTTCTATTTTAATAATATGGATAGAAAAAGACAGGAATGAGTTCCTGCATCTGTTTTCCCATTAGTACAAAATCTTGGTGTCTTCAAATCCAGGGTAAATAAGTTTAATTGTGGCAAAGCATTCTCTATCCTAGGTCACATCTACACTTGGGAACCAAACCTTGGTCTTTATGCCCCTTAATTATTCAGACAACCTCAACAGCTTATATTGGTCCACTGCTGTACGCAGGCCTCCCCCTGAAGAGCGCCTTGTTGTCGTATCTCATGGGGGGTAATGCCCATAATCACCGCGCTTGGCATGCGAGTTGGGATCGCAGTTCGGTGGTAGAATTTTTCTTCAAGGGACGCTGCTACCCGCCCCCCGGTGAATATCCGTTAGTCGCCTCTTATGACACCCACCACGGGAAGAGATGGAGTGGTGCAAATTCTAAGCGCCACTTAGCTAACTACTATGCTATTACTATGTAGACAAACCAACATCCAAACATTTCCAATATATTCATAGTATTATCAAAGATTGTAACACTCATTGTTTTCTTAGGGACATATTTATTTTTGTAGCCGCTCATTTCTTACATTGTTTTTATTCGGCTCATTGTTCGTTGGATTATTTGTAAATATGTTGCTTTGACGAAAGTTTTATATTTTTCTTTTCTTCTCTGTTTGATAAAATTAGCTTTTGTTTTACATTGCGTTTGCATAGAAACAAAGCGTGCGAAACCGCGAGACGAAAATAGTTATATAATATATTTTAGCGATGTTGCAAAAAAACAAAAGAATGCTAGAACATTTGCAAACAAAAAGTTATGACTATGACCATCTGTTGATAGAAAATTATGATAGCTTAATTTCGTATCACTCTTTCACAAAGTTTCATCTCATTATGTTTCGCCACGGGGCGCCACCTCGACTATAAAGTCTCGGCCACACAGAACGTAAAACGGGGTTCATATTCAAACGTACCTAACCTTTATGACTGAAATGAATAAACTGCCTCAATGTTACCAACTTTTAGCTTTTCTAAATAAATTATCTCATTTGTTTTATTCTGTGTCTAGTTTCTGCAGCTTCGCTTTATTTTTTCGGTTGTATGAAAACGTTTTATATCCAACGGGAACAGATTTATGGGATAATAAGTAGCATAATTATGTTTGATTCCAAGATCCTGATTACCTGTATGCACAATTTCATCATCGGGACGATTTAGTACTTTTGGTAACAACATTTATATTACTTTATTGGTTATGATAACTTTATTAAAATTTATTGTTTTTCGCTCCGCATAATGTAGCCGACTCCTTATATTGGGACAATAGGGATGCTAAATCGTTTTAATAGACCCGCGGAATTTTAAGAGTCATTACGCATTGTATCGGGTCCCTAACACCTGGTTTATAGATGTTTAGATGTTATCACAGCGTTTTAATTAAAAATATTAGAACACGTATCGATTTATAGATGAGAGATTCGGAGCTTTGTTTTGATACGAGTAGTGTTTTTTTTGTTTTTGTTCTGGCATCTAAACTATAATAGTTGCTTCCGCAAGGATGTTGGTTTGTAATACTATCGGAAATGGATCTTTAATTCATTATTATGGACCACAAGTTTTTCACTCATGCGATAAGACCGCCAAATGTTTCATTATAGTTTTCATTTCTTATTTTACATATTTTTTGTATTGCAATATTTAACGCCAAAATGGAAACACCTTATTTATTTTCTAGTCTATGCAGTGATGTATTTTGTATTGCTTCCTACTGTTATTTATATGGATCAGTTGAGCTACCTGTAGATTGTTTGCAACAGTCTGCAGTTAGCTCTATCGTTTAAATTGTAAGTACTAGTTTTAATTTATTTCTGTTATTTAATTATAATTTTGTAACGATAAATAAATGTCTTTGTTAAAACCAAAGTAGTTGAGGGTTGAGATCGTAGTTCGGATGTAGAATTGTTCTGCAGGGCGCCGCCGATATATATCCCCTAGTCGCCTCATACGACACCCACTGGAAGAGGTGGGTGGTGCAAATTTTAGGCCAGCGCCACACAACAGCATACATACATAGTTCAAAACAAAATATAAAGTTAATTCAACAAAATCCAAATCTCAAAACATATTTTCACCACACATCCAATCTCCGACTCTAGTCTATCTATCAAAGAAAGCGGCTTACCTGACTTGAGGCAATTTCTCCGTCCAGTGACTACAGCCAAAGGGATCTAAGCTCCCTAAGTCTTTGTACTGGCCTTGTAATACTGCGCGAAATGAACGTTGCTACGTTATCTGTAAAACAGAAAATCACTATCTTTGGGCGTCCGAAAACGAGGTTCCTTATTTTTTTAACAGACTTCTAAAAAAGGAGGAGGTTCTCAATTTAACTGTTTCTTTTTGCTACCTCAGAACTTTTGACAGGGTGATCTGATCTTCATGATTCAATTTTTATATGAAAGCTAGTAAAAAAAAAATCTTAAATCTTATAAATGAGGGACTATTGAGGACATTGCTGATTATTTCAGTCCCGGATTTTAAAAAACGAACTTCTTACCTACTCCTTAAAACCAAATTATATCACAGACTAAATAATTTTGAGAAGAAACTGCTTGTGTTTGGCAACGGCGCGCTCCAACTCGAATGCACACACCTAAACTTATCTCAACCTCAACCTGAACAGCCTATAATGGTCCACTGCTGGACGCAGGTCTCCTCCTGATAGACGCTTTTTTTGCTTTTATCTCATGGGCAGTGTCTATAATCCCCAAGCTGGGAATGCGGGTAAGGTATCGCAGTTCGGTAGTAGAAGTCTCAGCCGGCACCATACGGCTCATTCTAAGCATAAGCCTAAGAAAGCAATGGACTTGGCGGACCTAGGTATCACTAATTCCCATTCTTCTACACAACTAAAAATTTTTGTTTATCCCGTCTACCGCTAGGTAGCCACCCCGCGGTGCTCCAACACGTTTTTACGTGACGTCATCAGAAAAAGCAATTTTACGGGAGTATGGTATAATTATTATATGACATGTTATAAATCATACATCATTGTGTTCGTCCTGAAATTTCCTAATAGCAAATGCTATTATAATAATTTAGTAAAACTTACATGATACAGAAATTATTTAATTTCTTTCCCAGGTTGATATTTCGAGTCAAAATCGTGGCACAATTTGCATCATATTTCACTTCAAAATAGATATTCACCAAAACTAACACTTTTAGTAGGTAGTATAGGTATTTACACATAATTATATGTATTCACATCACTTTATAACACAATAATTACACCACAATATTGTTCACAAACTAAAACAAAACACGGACGCCATTTTAGGCGTGCGCCGCGTACCGCGCGCGCGCGTCACTGATGAATCACCTTGCAAAACTTCATACAACGGCCGGGCGGCCTTTGTTTGTCCCGCCGTTGTGGGTTGACAAACTTTACGCAAAATGATTTCTACCTGCTTTTGCTATTAGCAGGTACTTCTTGGTATCTAAATATTCCTTGATAAATTACCTAGCTTATTCATAAAAATAAAGAACCATAAAACCCCGTAATTCTAAAGAAAATCATTCATAAACAAAGCGGACATGGAACTTGGATTTGCAAAAATGCACGATGCAAAAGTTAATCACGTTTTTTCATTAAAATTTTACCGTTATTGGTGGTTCTATAAATTTACACATAATCTACAGTATCTTCCTAGTAAATACAAAGAATAATCACCGAGGAATATTCAATGAGTCATTCTTGAGAAATTTTTAAAAAATTTTGCTGTTGCGCAAATTTTTAAAAGACGGCGGCCAACTGAGCCGTTCGTCGTGCTTGGCAATTTTGCTCAAATGGTAACAATTTCCGGTCTCAATTTGATTTTATTGGCTGTATTTCGTTTCGTATCGAATGAAGCTTGACATTAGTCCAGCCAATGGAAGTCCATCATTCCGACATTTATGGTAAAGAGCCAAACAATGGCGCCGAGCGCCTTAGGAGCACCATATACACGTAAGCCGCTCGGGGGCCTGTTTTCCTTACGTGTATATGGTGCTCCTAAGGCACTTGGGGGGTTTAAAAAAGAAGGATGTTTATAGTAAATATGTTTTTAATAAATATAATAATATTTTTTTTTATTTTTAAGTCTGAAAATATTTGTTTTGTTTTAAGAGTCGCCGTAAAACGATGTTCTTTAAACTGGAGTCACCAAAAGAAAAAATAACAAAAAGAAAAATGAAACCTACGCTGTTAACAATGAAGTTAGAATCGTCGTCCTCGTAACAACTTACAATTCAACGTCTAGCTGATTTAATATCTATGTCAATCATATTCCCTTCCATTGGCTCAGAGTGTTTGTACAGCAAACCAGTAACCTAGATGTTGGTGCACCTTCGCAAACATCATTTAAATCGCAAATCACAAGCTCGGTTTCGTCGGTTGCTTTCTATGTTCCGGCGTAGTTACTCTAACGAATCGTTTGATCACATTTTACACCGTGTCTGTAGTAAAATAATGACCTAAAGTAACGAGTAAAAATGTTTGGTTTGACACAAGTTAACATTATAGTTGTAAATGAATTCAAGAATCCCGATCTACATAAGTACATGAAAACTGTATGTTTTTCAACGTTATTCTTTCTCATCCAAACCACATCAGGTGTTATAATCTGTAAGGATTCTTACAACAACAAATAAAATTAACTTGAGTTCCACATTGCTAGGTAAGGTTGCCTGGTACCTACAAAGATTTTTATTAATTTGCCAGGATCTAACTAAATAATATAGTAGACACCTCCTCTAGCTTTACTGACTTACTTCTTAAATAATTTCACCCCATGAGAAGATACCTAAAAGTTCTTGCATAGCAATTAATAAATAGATTAATAAGATATACTATTATTATGACATTCTGGGTCCTTTATAATTTGCCCTTCTATATAGTTTAAGGGTACATTGACACTTCCTTAGAATACCTAAGAGCAAAATTAAAAGTCCGCAAAATTTAATTAATTTTCAACATAAAAAGAAAGCCGATAACTTCAGTGTTTCCCGCGAACTCGTGCAAAATTACAGAGAAGGAAAACCGCCAACGTGATTAAGGACAGCGGTTAGAGTGATAGAACTTTGCCCGCTAATAATGCCTAATTTGATGAGTTTACTGTGAAAGTTGAGGGAAGAAAATACTCATAAAATTACTAGATAGCTGTTCTATTGAATTTTCTAACCAGTTACGTAGTATATACCTGTCCTATTTTGTCTTGTGGTGTTCATAAATGTTTTAAACTTCGTACCGAGTTGACCGGGCAGATGATATCTGCAACGTCGCAGGAACCTTGATGAGATTGAAACCCAGCAGTGGGTGCAGTTTGATTGCAGGCGAAGGTCACTTTCTACAAAATATTTAAAAGCGTTGTTCGAATGAAATCTTTTGTTTGAATTATAACTTACCAAAAATCGCAGTCGAAGAAAAAAATTAAACTCATTCATTCACACTGCTATCACTCCTCAACCTCAACCTCAACAGCCTGTATTGGTCCACTGCTGGACGCTGGCCTCCTCCTGATAAGCGCCTTAATGTCATTTATTTCATGGAGGGTACCTAATGCCCATGATCCTCACGCTAGGCATGCGGGTTGGGGATCGCAGTTTGGAGGTATAATTGTTCTGCAGGGGGCGCTGCCGGTGGATATCTCTTAGTCGCCTCTTAAGACACCCACGGGAAGAGTTGGGGTGGTACAAATTCTGAGCCAGCACCACACAGCTATCACTATCACTACTCTTCTACTACTATAGTAAAGTTACTCAGATCGTTATTTTGTTTAGAATCTACATATAATTCAACCAGGAAGCATTCTCGCCAACAAAGGCACGTTATCCTCAACTTCAACACTATCTATTTCCATCGTGATAGATAAGTCGCATTCTTTATTTCACTTGTCAACTACAAATCTCCTAGACCCACCCCCATGTCTGCCATGTGTCGAGCAGTCACATGTTACGCAGTCGTACATACTATTACATTTTCTTCTTCTAGTATTTTTAATTCATGATCTGTAGCGTTTATTATTTTGTTATGAAGTTGATTTGCCTTTGCTAAATCATCATCATCATGCCTAATCAATAATCATCCATTCTCCTAATCGATTCTTCTTTGAAAATTTCCCGATCACGGTTAGTAAACAGACTGGTGTTTATTTGTTTTTAGGTGAATAATGTCAATAGTATGACATCGACGATCAGTATGCAGTGTAAACTGCCATACAGTTTACAAGTTCGCGTTGCTTTATTTTCTATGGAAATATGCTGACGCTCCAAACGGGACGTTTACACTCACACACTATAAAATTCACATCAAATAAAATAAAAATAAAAATAACTTTATTTTCCAATACACTTTGGTAGCACTTACAACAGTGTTGAATTTAAAGGTTTTCATAACAGTTTTGTTATGAAAACACATTTCCATACAAAATAAAGTTCTGTTAACGCCAACTTTGTTGTAAACAGTATGGTATATATTCACTCATTATACTGAAGAGTTATCTTGATTAAAATATTGTACAAAAATTACATATGAACTGGATTAGAAATTAAACGTTTTCTATCACTTGTACCGTACCTTAGTATGATGCCTGCCTATAAATAGGTCTATTCGATGAGACAATACGATCCAATACAGTTAAAACAATGTGCACATTCAAATGGTGAGGATGGTCCAGTCTGAATGTCTTGTTTATCTAAGCCCCTTGTTAATCTATGAATAGGTTTTGTATTGTTATAATGTAAATTCCTGTTAATTTTCTTTGAAATATTCTGCTGTTATTTGTTAAATGATAATAAACCAGAATAACTCCTAAGATACCCAGGGTAAAGTTTAGTTCGCAGTTCCTCCCGAAGGGTTCCCGCCTTGCCATTGCAGGGGGGCTTAGTATTCGCAGTCTGGCCGTGATGAAGCTATGAGGATCCCAGGGGGTCGTGCCAACGCAGGTGGTGACCCAGTTGGCCTCGGGACGGAACCTCTGGGTTCTGCGCTCTAAGCCCAGTTGGAGCGGTAGTAGATTACGGTTTTGTTTTAGAAGTGCCGCTTTTAGAGTTGCGCCGCTCTCCCTGCCTTCCGCAGTCTTGGCCCCAAAAACACGACACCATTGACACCGTTTGATGATTGACGCAGTGGGGTTGCAGGAGAGGAGGAGTGTCAGTATGGCGAGGGTCGTTCTCCCTATCCTCTTCAACAATGTGGCACTAGGCCCTCCTGCTACGGTTCAGTCGAATGGCCCCGCCGCGGCGGGGCCATTCGACTGAACCGTAGCAGGAGGGCCTAGGGCGTTCGGACTCGAGGTTGTCCGGCTCCCAATCGGCAGTTATGGTCCCAGATGTGTAATAAAGGTGAATACAGGGGTTACGAATTATTTATATTGCCACTAAAATAAAAAAAAATATTGTTATTGTAACGCTAAGTAGTATGCATATTTGAGCCTTTCAAGAATATCAAATGAAGTTTTATTAGGGTGTTAGTGTCAACAAAAATAGGATGTCAAACCCAAATCAAGTAATGTCACGCACAGCTCCGTGTCAACCCTAAAATGTTCTCTGATCTTTTAATTTTTAACTGTTTATTTAAGAGTTTCACATGGGAATGTTTTAATATTGGTACCTTTATAAAAACAAACACTCACTTGTATATTTGAGTGACCTACCTAAGTACTGTCTCAGATTATTTTGACCTGTATCACCTTTTTTATTGGTTTATCCAGTGTCCAGTTACTAATAGTAGCATTCATGGCTTAATTTATGATAAAACGAATATTAAATAATAAAGTATTTACTTACAAAATAGCAAAAACAAAAAACTAACTTTAACGTAGGTACGTACGTATTTAAACAAAAAATATAGTATTTAGTTAATCTAAGAAGGCGATATAATTTGACAAAGAGAAACATAAAAGCACCGAGTCGAGAGCTGGTGAGTATCAGTATTGCCATACAGCGAGGCCATACAGCCATCAGCGTCTTGGGGATGCTTCCGACTGGTATTGATAAATATGGATCAGTGGTGCTACCTCCACATTGCTTGCCACAGCCTTCAGTTCAACTGTTTTAATTGTAAATACTAATTCTTTGCTGCTATTCTATTTGAAATTTTCTGAACACATAATTCACTGAAATTTATCTAATTCAAATCCTAAAACGCTAATGGGCGTTTACAATTTGATTAAACGGTACAAGTTTATTTGCATTTTAACACGTCATAAATCGGATTCAATAACGCTAATGTGCATAAAATACGAATAAAAGGCGGAACGAACTTGTGTTTTGATTGATTCAGGTGCACTAACATAAGTATGTGGGAGGAATAATTTGTTACTTGCTCCTGGGAGTGGGGTTCTATCACGGGTTGGAATTGTGTGGACACGCCTTAACTTTCAATTATTTATATATTTTTTAAATAGGCTTATTTTAGTGAAGAAATAGAGTTGTAGATAAATTACCTCGTTCACAAAGTTTACAGTCATTATTAAATTTTGAACGGTACAAATGTTTCTTTTATAAGAATAAGAAATCTTTATTTGTAATATTATAATTTAAACTTTTGATCATCTTCTTTTATTAAGTAAATTTATGTAGATCACTTATAATTTTGACTTTATTAACAATAGATAGTTGCTTAGATAAATTGTGTTTTGCAATGATGAACTATGGTAACATTTATAATTCTAACCGATTGAAACAATTATGTCCGCCCGCAGGCCTAAACGAGTCCTTAATCATGTAGATGCGTGCTTTTGAACTCATACAAATCCGTCATATCAATATCAACATCAGCATCATCAACCATAAAGTACACCATTCCCGATCTAGCATTATGTCTAGTCATCTCTCGAGCCTCCAAGACAGGTTTACATTATTCAAATCCAAACGTTTTGACTGCACTATTCGAAATCACCAAAACAAGATTCCTTATCTTCTTGCTCATAGAGCTCAGATTAGACCGCTTTGTTTTTCGGTAATGGTAAATAGGATTTGTGATATGAGGTAGACAAAGCTGGTAGGTTGGAAGAGAGAGAATTAGTAAGGTAAGTATATTGTCCACTGTATTTTGATGTTAGTTTGATCTAACGAAGTGCAAGAGCAAGTTAACCTTGTCAATATAAATTGAATTGCGCTCAGTCTAAAGTAAGTTTCAGTTTCAGTTTATTGAAATAATGGAATATGCATTACAGGTCATATACAAATTTAATAGTTGACTTACAAAATAAAAACGAAGCTTGTAATAAAAACAATTGAATGATAATTTAGCTTATGGATGCATGAAGAAAACCATTAATATATTATGTTATGTAGAACGTTAAGTGTATCAAAGTGGCGACTTTAACCACAAAATGGTAAACAAAAGGTAGCTTATAAAAATATTATATTCGAATTGGAAACACGAGACCGATAAACCGATGACAGGCGGGCGACCGCAGAATACTAATCGAGAGATTTGCTGGTGACCGCAAGCTATAAAGACTAAAGCTTTTTCAAAACAATGAAGTTATTTTTAGACAATGATAATGAACCGTTTAAATATCAGCATTGAAAGAAACGGCAATGAACCTTACATAACTACAGTTATAAAAAATATCAACAATACTAGCATGTTTTTTGGGGGACAGTATCGCTCACGTCCGTAGGTGTTGACCCTCTGATACCCTACACGTGTCCTCTGGGTGGTGCTAAGAGCGGTACCCTCTGGTGGTAGGCTTCGGCCGTGGCTTGTCACCACCCTCCGGACTGGGCCAGTCCGTGAAGCAACTCTGTTGTGTTTCGGAATGTGGTCCGGAGTAGCCATCTTCTAGACCTTCGTGATACATCGTCGGCCGCATCTTCGCTTTCCATCATGTGAGATTGCGGTCAAACGAAAGTCTATTTCTGTTAAAAAAATAAAAAATAAATAAATAAATAAGTTTGGAATAAAACATAATGTATCCCATTCTCAATATACACAAACATCAAACAACTAAAATATATTTCAAAGAACAAAATAAGACGTTTTGAAGTTTTGAGAAACGTTAATATTCATATGAATAACTTAATGCCCATAAAGACATTTGGAACAACGGAAAAAATAAAAGCACAGCCACCATTGTCCATTCTCAGCTTAAAATAGTAGAAAATATTAGAATCACATCGAAACCATTACACAAAAACGGGAGACGATCAGATAAGTGTCTCACAATAGAACCACGACATAAAGACATCATATCATTCTCCGACAATAAATTTAGGTAAGGCGGTTTAATATTACACAAAAGATTGAGGTTTTTCGAGAATCCCAAGTTTTTTCAAGAGCATTACGAAGTTTCACGTCCCCTTTGTGCAACATGGGAACAAGAGGAGTGATCAAAACAGGGACCAGGAAAGTTTTGTGGTATATAATTTATAGTTTTTATTTGCGAATATCAGATGTTTAATAAAATATGTTTCGTGTGTTGACAACATATTGATAACCGTTCAAAAATCTGCTCTCTATTGAACGCAGATGATATACATATATTTGTTACCTTCAATTCCATTGATTGTAAATAGAACCAGCGCTAGTCGAAAAATTGTACTAGTGCTAACAAAAAAAAACAAAAAGAATTCGGGTTTTTGTATTAACCCAGTTGGGTTTTGAACTATAGTGTTGAACTATTTGTCTAACATGTTATTTGTTGTCACACAAGTTAGGTACACTTGTTATCATATTTGTTTTGAATATATTAACAATGAACACTCACGATAGGGCTGGTCCACCAGTTTAAAGTCGCTCAGCGAGCTATGAAAAGAGCTATGCTCGGAGTCTCTCTGAAGGATAGGATTCGTAACGAATACATCCGACAGAGAACCAAAGTTATCGACATAGCTCAAAGAATTACCAAACTGAAGTGGCAGTGGGCCGGCCATATCTCGCGAAGAACCGATAACCGCTGGGGTACACGAGTTCTTGAGTGGAGACTGCGACTCGGCAATTAGTGTAGGACGCCCTCCGGCCAGGTTTGATGACGATCTGCGAAAGACTACAGGCAGATGTTGGATGCGTCAAGCTGAAGACAGGGCGCTATGGAGCTCATTAGGATCTATGTCCAGCTGTGGACTAATATAGGCTGATGATGATGATAACAATGAACGTACATTTATTATAATTATTCTAACCTCGAAACCTAGTCTAGACTAATGTTTTTAATTAATCTCACTATCCCGAGTCCCAAACTATCTTGTTTCATCAACGGCCTCTTATTAATTCACTTCTCAGAACATTATATTATCTACGAAAACTTATTCCCGACGTGTCTCCGGTCAAGTTACGCGTTTAATTTGTCTAGATCGCGTGCTAAGGGACAGCTTTAATAAATAATGTTTTTTATCTTGACACCGTTGAGCTCTAGGCAGAAATTCTTACACGTTGTGTTCGCTGAACCGATCCTTTTTTGATTTTTTTTGACGTGTTTATGGTGTTAACTTTAAATATGAAAGCGCATGCGATAGATGCGAGATAAAGTTGTTGGAACGTTGGACGCTGCATTTTAACCTTAACTATTTTCAAATAGCCACACAGTACCACAGAGTAAACAGAAGCAATATTTCTAAAATTAAGTACAATAAAAGTTTAATAGCAACAAAACACACACAATAAAACCTAATAGAATTGCCTTCGGTTATAAAAATGATAAACTACTTTGTATTTTTAAACTTGGACATGCGAAATGTGCGTTTCATGAAGTGAACAATGATACCAGCTGCATTGAATCAGATAGAGAAGATGGCATCTAGATAACGTACCCACATTTTGGCAAATGCATCACAGCGGGACGCCGTCACAATATTTTAGTATCTACGACTGTATCTGTCTATGTGGTCCAAGATATTTCTTCATCTATTTCGATTTATTAATGTCCTTCTGGATGTCGGTTAATAATGTAACCTTAAAGTTTTATTGGTTGGAACCATATGGCTATATTTTGCGGTTGAATCATCTTGTAGTGTTTTTAAATTTTGATTAGCTGGCGCAGTGTCATCATCATCATCATCAGCCTATATTAGTCCACTGCTGGACATAGGGCTACCCTAAAAAAGCGAAGGCGAAGTAATGTTACTTTTAAAATTTTAAGTTCTTAGAACTTCTCCATCAACTCGCCTGACGACTCACAGACCGTAAAATTATAAATAAGTATAAAAGTAAACGAATGAAATAAAAGAAAAATCTGCTATCTATCAACAACCCACTCATAATCTATATCGGATCCAGAATGTTTATCAGATGACTCATCACATTCGCTATGTCAGTAATCATTAGCTTATTCAAAATGATTTCCAATGACTTTCTTAAAGAGATAGTAAACGACGACAAGAATGCAAGTGCCACAGGTAGTTTGAATATGCTCAAAACAAACGCAGACAATGATGCAACGAAAGTACCGGTTATGCTTTCAAACAAGCGTACACTCAAAATAGCCACAATCGCTCTCCAATTCCCACTTACCTCACTCCGGCTAAAGCAAAAACTGAATACACGACTCAAGCATACTAGAGTGACAAGAAAAAAGCAGCCAGGTGCCTACCGAAAGCGTCCATTGTTCCTACCAACCAGAAAGATTAATAAATCTTTAGAAGAGTATATCTGAGGTTGATCTCGCGGGATGTGAGCTCACAGGACGCGTTATTGCAAGCCCATTCACATGCCACAGTTGAGGCAAAACAGCCCTTTTGTCATGACAAAGGTGTCGTGCAAAGAAAAAGGGGACCCTATCGACGATCTGTGTTATCAGATTCGGTTCCCTTCCGAGAGGTCTCAATAGGATAGTCTGGGTTCTGAATGTGGATCTAATTCCCCAGACTACAATAACGCACGCGTATTCCAATTTAGCAGAGACATAATAGATATCAAACACGTTGACGAGCAATCAAACTGCTTTATAGCGTATGTATTCTAGTAACACGATAAAACGATGTGGTAAATTGCTAAGAGGGTCAATCAAGAGGCAAATAAAGATTATTTTAATCCAATCCTTAAGGATATGAAAAGACAGCGGTTTTAACTCAACACCAGTCAGACTAGACTATTGATTCACTGATGTCTCCAATGAGTAGAAATTCAATTATCCCACACAAAACCTAATGGCATTTAACCAATGGAATTCATTTGACGTAAACTGCTACTTTATTAATTCAACGATCGGTTCTCGTCATAAAAACATTTTGATTGATGTCTACGCAATTGATGAAACTAATTGCTTGGATAATATTTTTATTTTCTAAAATAGCAGCAGAATATTGATATTATGAGAGAATATCCGTCTCTCAAATTGTCGATTATAGCTCTCTATGCACGCAAAAAGCAATTTCTAAAATTTACCGAATGCCGTCTGCCTTAAAATTATAATTTACTTACAATTTAGTATTTTATAAAGAAAAATATGTGAATAAACAGAATATGAAATGACGTCTAGTGATTGATGTCTTTCCTGTAACCTCAAGAAATCTAACCAAGCTCTTTTTTGCTTTCTAAAATCAAAGATAAACACAATACTTACAATTGGTCCGATCAAATGGAGTATTAAGTTCGCTTGTCATTTTAACTATCGGCATCTCTTGATTGTCATAAATCACATGAAATCCTACAAGTAACTTTTCATCTTATTTTGTTGAGATTGAGGCGTCATTTAGTTTGGCACCATGTCTAGGAAGCGTTTCTCCAAAGAGGTTATTGTCAGTTTCATTTTATGGGTTATGATTTATGACCGATGACTCCCAACGGGTTTTAGTCCATGATAATCTTATTCAGGCATGCCTCTTGTGAGACTCACAATGCTACTTAAATTAGCTATAGCCGTATGATAGGCTGCTTTCGATGGTTGAGAGTTTTAAGAGGTCCGGACCGTGTGAGGTACACAAACAAGGTATGTTTGTCGTGACTTTGACAATGGGCCGACGTTTTTGAATCATGATTATCGTTTCCATACAATAAACAATGATATTGACGCGAGCTTCTGCGATTAATGGTTTTTTAATGAAGTTAAATGTTTGTGTAAGCATCGGTTCGTGTTTGTAGCTTTACAGGTGAATAAGCTTTCGGAAACATTTATGAATTTATCGATGTTTCAATCAGCATCAAACACAATTTATGGAAAAAATGTGTGCAAACAAGTTTTTTTTAGTTTTATAATTGTAAATACTAAATATTGTGCAAAAACAAGACATAAAAAGTTCTCAAAACCTAACAAACAGATACTGTGATTTCAAATAGAATATCCACAATATGACAATTCTAATAAAACGCATGAGAAATGATTCGAGTATCCGTATTTTTGTGACAATCTTTTTTCCTGGCGACGGGTTCGATCCGTCATAAGAGACACGACATTATGTCCCCCGAGGTTTCATATAAATAAAATAGTAAAAAAATGTCCTATTATTCAACCCTACCATTGTGGTACAGCGTAGAGCCTCGCAGCAAGTACAGATTAGTCGAGAAAAGGGATAAAATCTTAACGATGTACGTAACCGGTAGGTTGAGGCGACATGCAAGTTGGATGCAGTAGCGCAATAGTTTTTTAAATTACTGGAAACACACTAATAATATTAATTCGGAAGTTTGGAAAGATGTATGGATGGATGGATGTTTGTTACCTCTTCACGGCAAAGAACTAAACGGATCGTGCTGAAATTTTGCATATATTCACCTTATTCTAATCCTGGAATCAAATATAGGCTACCTCATAAATCAGATCCCATGGGATGAAATCACCTTCTAAACTTTTCCATAGGGACTACGCGTCCAAAGCCGCAGAGTGCAGCTAGTATCGTTTTAAAAAGAAGCAATATTAAAAAGAGATAAACGACGAGGGCCAAGTGTAACTGTAGCTGTGTTAAAAAAGAATACCCAATGAAAATTCGATATTTTTGAATAAAACTATAATTTAAATTATTATGTGTAACTGTCACTTATTTGTAAACAATCATCAGTGCAAGTGAGCACAGCGCGTATCGCGTTTAAAATTGCTTTACTGCATCAAAATAACATTGCCACGTTTCTCGGTTTAGATTTTTATTGATAAGGATAAAGTCATCTATTATGTTGCTTACGTGCTTTTAGGGATTAGGTACGTCTGAGCCGCTAACGTTGAAATGGTTTTCGGATTGGTCGTACTATTTGACTATCGAAATGGATTATTTTCATGATCTTCCTACGCGGTGACTCACTTCTAGTACCTACTTTACACGTTCTTAGGTTATCGTAAAATATTTAATGGGTTTTTGGGTGAACATCATGTAATACAGAACCAATGATTCATCCTTATTGCTATCTTTCACATCATCGCGTCCTTAATTACATAGTCCTATTTTTATTTGCATTTACATTGTCTGAAGTACTTGAGTGAAATGATTTCATGTTATCCAAAGCCCCATTTGCTTCATCTATCGTCCTATGGATGATATATTAATCCTGCTGACTTCGGTAGGCTAGTGTACAGTGTACACACACTGGCTAACAAAACGCTAACTGTTTGCTCAGCCAAATTGAGCGTATGCATCCCGTAATGGCGTATTAGTACGAACACGCCGCTACCGGTTTAAAAAGTCAAATTCTAGTTGGACACGCTTTGGTTTTTAGCCGGATCGGATTTTTGACCGATTTGTAGATTTACGTAAGTGCTATCTCAGACAAATCGATCTCGGTTAAATCTTCTAATCTTCTTAGACAAATCGGCTTTTAATATCGAAAATTGCCCTCAGAATGTAGCTGACTTTAAATAAACTAACGGTATTCCTCAGATTATTAACAATTAATTCGTCATAAACAAATATTTTAAATATATAAATACGACTCGGCAAACGCAGTGTAGGGCGCCCTCCAGCCAGGTGTGATGACGATCTGCGAAATACAGCAGGCAGATGCTGGATGCGTCAAACCGAGAGGGCGCTATGGCGCTCATGAGGGGAGGCCTATGTCCAGCAGTGGACTCATATAGGCTAATATAGCATGATGAAATAAATATTTAGATTACACACGCATGTGATAGATCGTGCCAACAAATTTCCGTCTATATGGCCATGAGCCTAAAAGAAAGAAAAAAATAGCTTCTACACTTTTTATCTTGACAAATACTCACGTATAAACCTTTAACAAATCTCTGGTTTCCAGCTCTGAGATGGGCACAAAGATATTGACTTTTTATTTATTGACATTTTCTAATGTGCTTCAGAGGGTATTCATCATGTCGGACTTCGATAGCCACAGCTTCTACAATGATCAGTTGAATCATTTATGTATTTAATTTTATTAACGTGTTTCAAGGTATTGCCGTTGTTTTCGTTTTCATCTACCTACAGTAATTAAGGTATCATCTTTTAATAACCAGCGTTATTGCATAATGAAATGCAATTTAAGAAGAGCAAGACTACAAAATTTAAATTAATACGTTTAAAATTTTTTATGGAATAAAATTCGCTTTGAAATGTCACGCTGCGTAAAGGATTACGTAGCGTGTCATTTCGAAGCGAATTCGATTCATGGTACATTTATTAGTGCGTATGAACTGCCTAGATAAAATCCATCATCATCATGGCGGCCTTCTTTTGATCCAATCTTGGATATAGGCCTCTTCCCTTCGTTTCTACTCCTTTCGATCTTGAGCCCGTCTCATCCAATCATGTCCTCCGTGTCGTCTGATTTCGTCCACCCAGCAATTCTGTGGTCGGCCTTGTCCTCGGGTGTCGGCTCTGGGTCTCCATTCCAGAACTCTTTTGGTCCAGCGTGACGCATCCATTCGGGCAATGTGTCCTGGCTAAGTCCACTTCTTTGTTGCTGGCTTTGGTGTTTACCACGTCTCTCACTTTTGTCTTGCTCCGGAGCAAATAGTTACGTTGCGCGACAGAAAACGTAACGATTGTCGAAAATTATGTCCCATCAAAACCATGATCTAAAATTTGAAGCTGGACCAGCGTACCTCCGAGGTTTAGGTCTGATTCCAACTCGCCTGATAAACACTTCTCATTGTTTGCTGTACGCATAATGGATTATTGATAAAACATGTGGGTGTTCTTAATCTCTTGGCCGGACTAATCTACTGCTGTGTCGATGAACCAAATATACTGAGTTTCTGAACAAAATTTACTTGCGTTTTATTTCAATAAATCTATTTTAGGATAGATTTTTCATTGCCAACAAGAAAAATCACTGGGATATTTGTGAGATTTGCTAATAAAAAAAATCTAGATAGTATTTACGATGATAGGTTTTATTTACTCAAATAACTTATTTATGAGAACCCTAGGTAGGTTGGTAGGTAAAGATTTAAGCCAACCCAAAGTGCCTCGGGGAGAAGAGCCAATACCTAAATTAATATCGGTCTGATTTCAAACTGAGTTTCAAAGATGGCAAACATTAACTGTGTTTGATAGTCAAATATTACATACATGAACATAGTTAGTCTTAATAACACTTTATAAACAAATTGAATCACTAAATAAATATTTATTTTATTTGACGATAAATTCTGCAAACAAACTTTAATGTCAAAGATAGGTTTCGGTTTATTCCCCATAAAAATACATTTGAAGCTGAAAACCTTCAAAAGCAAGCTTCAAAACTGAAGATGACGATATATCAAATTACATACAAAATTTGAGAACCACAGTTCCCGTGCTTAGTGAATGATCGCAGGTCGATGTTAAGTGGACAAAATTTATCGTCTTAATGTAGAAATTTGTGATAGAGCATCAGCTCCTAAATGGTGTAACAGTAATCTAAGATAGTTAGAACGTATGAACACATTAGTCAACGTTACGATTAAACTTTTTTAGAGATTAACCCGAGAAGCGAATACATTTTTTTGTAGTGGGGTCCACATTTACATAGAAACAAATGCCTACAATATTTGTCTATAAAAAAGAAGAGTCAAAAAAAGAAAATGAAGTGACTTACGTCGCCAGTTGTTTGACATAAGTTTGGCTTATGTTGGTGAAATTATGATGTTTGGACGGATGCTTCATTTGGCTTACAGGCCAAAACTAGCATTATCGGCTTTTCAACAGCTTGTATTTTTTATTTTTTTATATTGCTATAGCAATATCGGCTCATCCTCCTATATTAGTTCACTGCTTGATGCAGGCCTTCCCCTGATAAGTGCCTTATTAGCAAAACGTCTTTGCATAAGCAATATAAGAACCACAACTATCAGAGTATACATCAAAATTTGAATGCACCAGTCGGTACAGTTATGCTATACATATATACGTAATATAGCTGGTTTCACATTAAATTCCGAATTCTATGTAAATGTGACCTAAAGGTCAAGGTTCGTGATTCATCTTCTAAAAATATTCAGACGAGATAAAATGCGATATCTATCGAAATTGATTATCGTAATTTTTCAGAGGTCGCATTGCAATTTTGATAAATGCGTGTTATCTCGAGCAAGCCTAATCTGCCTACTGAATAATGTATCGTATCTTTCTCCCATAAATTTGTAATGCCTGTATGAAACCTAACCTTGATTAATGCTGTATACTTTGGCAAAGTTATCATTTTTTCAGTCCTCTAGGTAATTAATTGCCTTCTAGTGAATTTTTAAATTCAATTTATGATCTGTGATGGTAACTGAATAATATATTTTAATTTGGTGTTTGGAAATTATAGACGGTGTATCAAATTAATACAATTTGAAACTTTTTATATGTTTATCAATACCCCGTTTATGGGGTATAAGGATGTTAGATATTAGGAATTAAACGAGATGGCGCGGTCAAAGAAAGAATTTAAAATTTAATTGTCAAAACAATAATCACAATCGGTAAACATCGTAGTGGGGTTTAAGGTAATGAATTTTATGTTTATTTAATTTCTATTAAATTGTACTAGGCCGTACAGCTAAGGTGTCATTTCGATATTAATTCCATTTGCTACTAGCTCATGTTTCTAATAGGTCGTTATGCTAATATGCCGTTTTGCTTTCGGTCGTTCTGATAAAAGGGCGATCTGCTTAAATGTCCTTTCGATACGAAACGACATTTAAGTTTATATGTATGTTTATATTTCATCATTATACCAGCCACACGTCTACTGCTGGGCATAGTCGGTCACACGATGACGCCACAATAAGCGAGCATGAGCCACCCCCATATATCGAATGTATAAGATTATTATTAAATTCACTACTTTTTGAGTATTTTAGAAAGGTAATTAATTGTAAATCGGCTTATACCGATACCAAACCTTTCGAACTAAAATACGTATTCGGAACACAATACTGTTTATAACACTGCCATATTAAGCAGAAGGCTCAACCAAATTTAATAACAATCTAAAATTCCAAACTAACAAAAAGGAAAATCGATAGCCAATATTGCGGAGTAGGGTAAAGTTTCAAGTGAAGTCGGTTGAACCAGTCGTGAATTTCCCTCAAGTAATTATCGAAACAATAAACCTAAAATTGGCGCAGACCGTCCTGAATCTGCGGTCACCGATCTCGACTTTCCACCAATTAGACTTTGCGAGATTTCGACCCACTTTGCAGAATGAGAATTCATTAAGAGCTATTCAACTTATCACAATATGACTATTAGGGCACCCATTCATTTTTTAATTAATCTAGGAAAGAGAAGACCTCAAAAAGCTAGTAATTTCATTTGGTCTTTACTTCCGCGACTTTTCCGTTTTCCATGGGGATGTTTCAATATTGGTTTTCATATTTATTGTGTGCTCATTTTGTAGGTGTGTGTGACTTATAGGATTCTTCTTGATGTCAGCTCCCACACTAAATAAGACGATTTTTGTCCCATAGCGATTGTGAACAATGTGCTAGTACGCTCCCAAGATTGTATTTCACTCTTCCATGTTCTGAATGACCCATGTAATAAAAAAATATAATAAAAAAATAACAAATATAATTTATTTCTCTAACAGTTTAACGATAATTGTAGCCGTAGTAGAGACGTTCATTTAAGTAAAAATGTTGTGTAGAAGGTCTCGCTCTTCTATAACATACATTACAGATTAATAAAATAGTAATATAGTAATGGAACACAAAACTATAATATTATTTACATTGCAAAGTTACTGGCAAATTTTTGAACACTGAATACCTAGAGAGATACCTTAACTTTCTGATAACGACACAGGATATTAAAAGACTTTGAAGCAACTATGTTCGATGGCGGCTTCCTGTACTCTTTGATGTTCACATTTTATTGGTAGAATTGCGGACTATTTATGTCCCATTTTATAGCAATTTATGTGCGAGATGAGACGTGGCGGAGCTTCGTAACAACGAACGTCAAAGCTTGAAAATAATTTACGGTAGACTACACGCTAAAGGAAATCAAAATCAACTATGCAATATTCCCATTAAGAGGATGTTTAATTAAATTTGATTCACTAAACTTATATACATGTATAGAAACAAAATTCAGCATAGAAACCCACTAGGTATTTAGTTTTTAGGATAATTCTATCAACTTTAACTTGCAAGAAAACTGATTCATTCCAATAAGAAATAACAAAATTGTATCAATCGAGTTGAGATATCGAAGTATCAGTATCACAAAAGACAATTATATTGGGTTACGACAATCGACAATCCAAAAGACGAATGCTTATTCAATTTCAAAACACAAACGCGAAATAAGCATTCCTTGAAACAATCGGAACTCGAACGGCTCAATCAGCATAGCGTAAGCGAATAAATTTTCCAATTTCATATATAGAGGTGGGTAACAATTTCTAAAATTGGTCGCTCCAGATGTTCATGAGCAAATAACTTACGCCGTCTGAAATGAACCCTAAATCTTCACCGGGTGGATGGGTTCCGCGCCAAGAATTGAATTTGCCTGGCATTCTCTTGCACGTTCCGAGTGTATTCCGACACGAATTTAGTCTAGCACTGTTCCTTGGGAATTTCTCCTACTGTTACGAAGCACATACTTGTTAAACAATTGTAATAACTTCAAATTAAATAGAGTTGTGGTTTAGCAACTTTGGATTTATATTCTTACAGAAATATAGTGTGTTTGGTTCATTTAGAAATAACTTTATATTTATTTCTTAAACAATACAATAAGACACTAGGCTACTGAACGAAATAATGATTTTTACTCAAAAGATAATAATAGAATAAAGATTATTTTTCATGAAAGTAAAAAATCTTGCGCTTAAACGTTTATAAACAAAGTCTCAACAAACAAGAGCATAAACCCATGAATGAAACTGGCCTCAAATGGTTCGCATGCTAAAATCCAGTTGAAACTTTATAGGCACACGGCTATCTCTTGAATTAAGCACACTCGACCATCCACGAGAGGATGTTAATTAAGCCCCTGGAAGCATTAGTAAAAAGCTACGAGTCTAAAGTGAGCTCTTGGAACGATGTGTTCAAAATTGATGAGACTATGAAAGCTTTTCAGTTTGCAGCTAGATTCCGGTCGATGAATATTAAAATGTTTTTAAAAGAGAATAAAGCTACTTGGTTGTAATGGATTATAAATGAAGAATCTTCCTTTCATTAACAAAGACCTATTTCTGTTGAACCTCATTTCTATTTACCAAAATGCAACCACACAACCAACCGGCGCGCATTCTTGACAGAGACTCAGATACCGTTTTAATTGAAAAGCTATTTACACTGACAACGTTCGTTCTATTACCAGGTAATAAAGCTCATAGCTCATTTAAAATATGCTTTTCATTTTAAAATGTATTGCCGCTTATAAAATATCCTCGGTGATATTTCGTGCGCTCGCATGACGGTAACTGAGCCTACCTAGACTTGCACGTCGCTCCACAAATCTTTTAAAGCTTTATTTACTGTCGTGCGGCGTTCGATCACGTTCATAAATTGAAAAATATGTAAACGAGACCCCGATATTCAATGTGTCGCGAGAAAAAACATGGAGCTGTCGTTTTTAACGCGCGATAGATGGCGTGCCGGAGCGCTAACACAGATAAATCGGTCGGAAGGCGCCGGTACATTGGCTTCCTTAACGACCTTCGCTACGGAATCAGTTTAGGGTTAAAGGTGATTTTCTTCGGGTGTGTGTGTAGCGTGATGTGAAAAGGATCCTTGCAAAGATTATATGATGTAGGCGATGTAATGTGATGTACAAACGAAAAGTTGTACGTCGGCCTAAGCTTTTGCCTGAATAAATTGGTAGGCAAATAAAAGATGGAACTAAAGCCAATGATAAATTTGAATCAAAGAACATTAGATAATCTATCTATTCAGCTAATAGTTTTACCTTATGATTTACAGCAAAGCTATTAATATTAGCCCACAGCTACAATAAATAAGTCGCAGACAAAACTATAAAGTTGTCAAGTATGCAACAATAGGTATGTGAGGGCGTCAGTACATGGTGTTACCAACCGTTACCTAGATTAATGTGCGTGCCACATCGAATGTGAAGAAAGATCTTTGTGGGAACCGCTGTTCAGAGTCAAATAGGAGTACGGATAGGGGAATAAAGACAAGCAATCAAGTAAACGAACTTGTTTGACGGCTACTTATGGAATAAGGACTAAAATTATATACACAATCCGCTGAGCTAAGTGCTTATTTGTCGTACCTTATATCCTTCGTTATTTGGTAAATAGAAACATCAAAACATGGTAATACTTTGAACTTTAATCTTATTGAAAGTACGTCAGTTCTAAGTATAGTCTACTAGCTGCGCCCCGCGGCTTCGCACGCCTTTAACTAATTTATGGGATAAAAGTAGCCTATGTGTTATTCCAAGCCTAGAACTACCTGTATGCTTTCAGCCCGATTCGATTAGTATTTTTTACGTGAAAGAGAAACACACATAATATGCTAATTTATAAAAACCTTCGAGTTCATAAAAAAATTGTATTATGGTTTATCCACTTTGAATGAAGCATGTTAGTAAACAAAGTACGAAACAAATAACAAAATCTCACTTGCTTGGCGTCGAGTTTCAGATATAATTGTAAGCAATTTTTATTGAAGTGAGGATCTAAAATCGACAAGTAATGTAAATTACGTATAAAAGGACGCGCCAACGCGCGGCGGTTTGTTTACGTTTATGCTCCATTCAAAATGGATTAGTATGATATATTTCTTCTGGTGTATAGTGTAACTTTTGACAAAAAAATTGATGTTCTTTTGTTCTAAGTCGTAGAATCTACGAGCCTCCAAATACTTAATCTCAAAATGCATTTGAGTTGATCTCAAGAACCATTTTTGAAACTCTACAATGAAAACACTGTCTCAAACTCGTGACTTGTGACGATTTGTGTTTGAGGAAAAGAGAGATTTCTTTGATAAAACTATTGAATTATTGTTTTTTATTTTGTGAACGTCATAACTAATTATTTTTTTATCTGCGTGTTTATTATTATAAATTTTACTGACATTCCATATTATATTATGACGATTGTAAGTACAAAACTTTTAGTGTAATTCTGTTTTCTTTCTAAAATTAATTATGTAAGTTAAATTTTTATCTGCGTGTTTATTTATATTAATTTTACTGACATTCCATATTATGACAATTGTATGTACAAAACTTTTATTTAGTAAGTCTGTTATCTTTTAATTAATGTAATTGGTTTCTTACAACCGTTTTAATTTAAATAAATAAATAAATTGATGCTTGCTCTATTATTTCTCCGTGTGTCTATCCAGCATCTTCATAACGTAAAGCTATCCTTTGTCTGTGACACTCCTCTCAATTTGATTTATAGATTCGTGCGTTGAGTTGTCTCCTACGCTTATTAATGAATTTATTTTAACGCTAATGAACAAGTTGGGTTCGGGACAAGTGAAGCTAATTTATCTGGAAATGTTATTTCAAGCATGATGCAGATGCTCTAGTTTTGTCGTCAACGTGGTTATGCTGTGATGTAATATTTAAGCGTGAAATTTATTAGTTAGTATTTATTATTTTAATTGATACAATAAATAAAAATAATGTTGGACAATCCACACAACATCATCTAGCCCCAAGCGAAGCAGAGCTAGTGTTATAATTAAAACACGTACGCCACTAATGAACAGCTACATAATCTGGAAGTAAAGTTACATTCTAATAGATATGACTCTATATTCAATACTCCTATTCACCACCGTTACGATCGTTTTGTTTCCACCCGCAACACATGACTTATTTTTACATATTATTTTATTATACCCAAAAAACCCGGAAAAATATTTGCAGATCGTACAAACATTTGTCCTAAGGTGGGAATCGAACCCGCAACCAGCGTCATGTGCCTGGCGTCAACGACTGAAATCTAAAATATAACTTTAGATCCGAGTCAGTGTAATTTTTAAGTCCTATTTGGTTTAATGTTTCGTAACTGTCAAACATTCATAACTAAAAGTTAGCACAACGTTCTTTCCAATCTCACTTTCTCACGTAATTGTTTGAATGGACCAGCACAATGGACGGTCTCTAATAGGAAACAGCGATGGTCAAAGACGTAAATGTTTTCGTTTCAAGAGAAAAGCTAATCCGAACTGTTTGGGATTACCCACAGCGGATATGAGACTCTTTTGTTGAAGTATTTTGGAACTAAGATACGCTTTGTCGTATAGCTTATCTGAACTATTCTTTCGAAGTAATAGATATATTACCACGACTTAGTTTTATTTGTTTTTTATGTATGATGATCTTGTGCAAATCTGTAGTTGCTTTCTACTCAAATTTTCATCTGGCAGCAGTTGCATCTTTTACTCAATTTGGTAAACTCGTAGCCGAATACGAAACAAAATATTAATATTATGTAAATTGAATTGGTTATTTTGGTCTAAATAAGTTTAAATATTTAAAATAATTTAAAAAAAAAAAAGACTTGGGAAGACAAATCCAACGAACCTAAACTCGGCGGGGCTACTTCGTTTCGTTACTAATTTCCTTGGCTACCTTCTGTCCCCATCATCAGATTATCTCGATGGTAACATGACATTGTCGCTGAATTTACATAAGTATACAAAATTGCAGCTCAATCGGTTGGTGATATCTACTTCAAATTGAGTTGCAAGATTCCACCCAAACAAACTACACAAATACAAACATTAATTGTAAGTTCAATAAAAACTTTTAAAAAAGATGTTACTGTAAGGGTCTTCTGGTAATAGTGATAGACTTTTCGCGTTCATACGCATTGTCACATTAGTAAGCTTTAACTATGTCATGTCTACTCGCAGCAATAGTTTTATAATATGGTTACGCTCACAAGTAGAGGAAGGCGCTCATGCGGCAGTTATTAAATGAGCTATTACATAAACTCGACAAAACAACAATGCCTTTTGTGTCTTACACTTACAACACAAATTATCGCCAACAATAAATACTATCGTAACCTGATCTTGTCACGATCTTAACAAGGAACCTCTCAAAACTTTAAAAACCAATGTTTGACGTGTTTACAGATATTTGATATCAGATTTATGTAATCACGACATTCAAATAGCGTCAAATGGTTTGGTACTTGTAATTTAGAAAGTAAAAGGAGAATGGTGTGAGGGCTGAATTTCGGTAGTTATTTATAGGGGTTCTCAATAAATAGATAGGTACTCTTGATTTCTTTAGATAGACCTGGATAAAAGTAGCAATGAAGCTCTGTAAAATAAAATAATAACGTCTAGTTTCGTTAGTTCGATCAAGTAAAATAAAACGTCAAGTTTCTTTGTTATACCTAACAACATTATCAATGATTGTAAAAGCAACAAAGGAATCAATTCCAAATTCAGAAAATGAAATCGAGATTTAATTAAATTGTTGCTGCAGTTTAGAATAAACGATTTGCCGACTCGTGTCTAGTGAAAGTAACTTTATTAATTTGATGCTAGTGATTGATTAATTAAAAAGGGAAGATAGGTTACGTTCTCCCAGCGCTTACTCAAAAATTGGCATGTGTTACAACTACACGAAAACACATACGCTCACAGTTATATTTCCAGTCCTGTGCAATACAAAGAAGAACAAAGACGGAAAGACGTATCTAAGACCGAAGTGAGACCGAGACAACAATATTTCACGCGAATCACGACCGTCCGTGCCGCCGCCGCCGGTCCGACGACGGTGACTGAAGTGGGAGCACACAATTTTACACAATATGAGGTTGCCATTTTCGAGAAACTAGTATCACCTCATCATCCCTTTTTAATAAATCAATGATGCTGGTGATGTTTTAACCTGTTGAATAAATATTTTCTTACTCTCATCGATGACTGAAGGACAAGCTTATTGAGTCTATGCTACTGGATAAAGGCTTATATCTTACTAGCTGCGCCCCGCGGCTTCGCACGCGTTGTTCCTATGGAAACATTTAAAGGTGATTTATATCCCACGGGAATTGATTTATGGGATAAAAAGTCTGTTTTATTCCAGTATTAGAATTACCTGTATGCAAAATTTCATCATGCATGATCCGTTCAGTAGTTTTGGCGTGAAGAGGTAACAAACATCCATCCATCCATCCATACATCCATAGGTACATCCGTACAAACTTTTGCATTTATAATATTACTGTGATAGATAAGTTTTAAAAACGAAAGGGTTCTTTAAAATTGGTGAAATGAGTTGTTACTTTACAGAGAACTCGTATAAACTGAAAACGTTGATCAAGCTTTTAAAATACAAGGCAATTCAAAGAAAGAAAGGCTAAAAACGATATCCAACACCATAAATACGCTGTCACAGCACGGCGACAAGAAGTCAACGGAACATATTCTAAATGCGCAGGTTACTTTATCACAGCAGATATTTTGTACTTTTTTATCGCGTGATTTAGTAGACACGTTCGCAAAGACCCTATTGGTGGCAAGGATGGCATCCAGAGGTCTTCTTACGCCTCCATGATTTATACTGTGAACTGGAAAGAGGTTCCGCCATCCAGTTTAATATCTTTGATTTATGATAGAAACTACGCGTTTAAGTGCCAGTTCCCTCGATGATATGTTGCTCGACTGTTACGATTCACTCTTTTTTTTGGTATGAGAATAATGACACAGTGTAGTTCGTTTTAATAACCACCCGTGAGTTTACCGTCGGTGCCTTGGGCGCGAAATTTACAACCGTTCATTTTCGAAATGCATTTATTGAGGCTTTCGAAATCAAGTTCTAATGTAGATGTAACGGAAGTTTTGATTTGTTTGATATTAATTTACTGGATTTCAATTTAATTCCGGATATCACACTTCTATCGGACTTATTGAATATCTGGTTTTGTCAGATAAAGACAAAACGTTGTTGATATTCATGGAGTACTAAGTTGATTGCATCGACTAATAAAAAATAATTTCCTACGTCCATAGTGAATTGTATGATTACAATCTTTATGCGCTTTGAAAAAATACTAAATGCCACTTAAAATGAAAAATGCATTGAAATCTTTCTAGTTCACAAACAAAAGTGTCACCACTCGTGAACCTGTGTACCTTAGACAGCACAATAACTCATCTCGAGTAGAAAGTCACAAACGATTTTCAAGACAAATAGTTCTGATGTCAGAGGGGCTCGATTGAAGAGTTTGCCATGTGCGCGTATGTTTGTAATCTCCTTCAAAGACAAACAAGAAAAACATACTTTTATGCTTCATGCACTGTATATTCTGTCGGTACAAGCAACTTTAAATTTTAAAGCTGGTGGTATACATATCAATTTGTAGTTTGAAAATTTAAATAAATTTTTCTAAAGGGCAATTCAAGTAGGTATACATACGTGACACATAGAACTGTAAATGTTGCGCTGTGTTTTTCCAAAGTTAAAGAAAAAAGGCAGCTGAGCATGTTAACTCACGTTTTACTCGTGTAAGACAAGCTTTAACGAGACATAAAACTAAATTAGCCGTTTAACGATTAGGTCTAACTGTTGTCATATTCTCGTCAAATGAAATTATTGCAAGTCTTCTCTCAAAGGTAATGTTTTTAGCTTGTAAAAACAATTACTTTTGCAAAAAGCCTTTTCTTAAACAATTTTTTACGATTAGACTTAACAATTTTATTATTTGCAACAACTCAATTATCGTTTATTATTCAAAACATAGTACCTAGCTAATTTGACATAGTATCTATCTAATTTGACAAAGTAATTAGTTACTTTGTCTACGGGGGTGGCCAGTGAGATAAGTTTTTTTATTAGATATGCCATTATAAACTAAATCCATTCATTCCTCATTTAGTGCAAAAATAATATATAGGTATGTAGGTATGCTTTCGCAGTGTGTTTGTGTCATCAGAGCTTCCTACATAAATATATGTCTAAACAGTTTCTTGAAGGCACTTCAGATAACAATATATTATAAAGCCAATTCTATATTTATTTTTCGAATTCACTGGCTTGAGAATATGTCAAACGTAACACAAAGACCAATTTTAAAGGGTTGTTTTCACAAGTTTTAAGTTTTTGCAAATTGTTCCGATAGATTGAATTTTTAAGTAGACAGAATGTTTACACAGGAATGGTGAGGTATACAGCTAAAGCAACAGGAGATGATCAGCTCTTATTACTCACCCCATAAAGTTGAATTTGTCCCAGACATTGACAACAGAAGATGACAACAAAAGTAAAATTTAAAAGGATACAAGTAATCCTTTTTGTTGCCATTTCATGATGCCTGTCACAATTCAATTGTTTAACTCAGCGTTACATAAATGACAACCTATTGTGTTAGTTTCTGTAAAAGATAAACATCATAAATTATTTGTCAATCATGTTTTTGTTCGAGGCTAAAGCCACACGATGCTTTTGTGTAACATCTAGACTATAAAGAACTTACCTAATTGAAAAGACTTGTTGCGTTGATTCTATAAACAGACTTATCTGGGCTAGTGAAAATATTAATCAACTGCTTTAAAGTAAATCCAAAAGCTTAGAACTTTTCAGATAACGGATAAACTTGTAAAAACAGGACAGGGAACTTAACGCAATAATATGAGAATTACTGTTAAAAGATTTACGATGCTTGAAACTCATTTTCCAGACAGTAAAGTGGTAAAAGATAATGCTGAGCGGTAATGGATAATTGAAAAGAATTTTACGATGATCGGACAGTACTAAAATATAATAGATTATATTGTTTTTATTTTGCACTAGCTGCATCTCGCGGCTAGGCACGCGTTGCTCCTTTGGCAAATGGCAACGTTTGAAGTTGATTTCTATCCCACAGGAACTGATTTGTGGGATAAAAAGCTAACCTATGTTAATAACCTATGCTTGATTCCAGAATTAGAAGTACCTGTAAAATATCTGACCGATTCGTTCAGTATTTTTGTCGTGAACAGGTAACTAACATCCATCCATCCATACATCCATCCAAACTTTCGAATATATAATATTAGTGTGATGTGATAGTGTGATTAAGTAGGCACCTTCTTATTTTGTAATTATCCAAGCTGTAAACGTTTTCCCGTCCTTTGTCATAGGTTCATGGCCCATAAAAGTTGGAGAAGCAATTAAATACCTGCCTATCTGCCTATCCGAATCCATGTACCTACGTAGTACTTGCATAACTGCTGTATTAAATAAAATATTCAATTATCTAGTAATGATGGGTATTTTGATTCCACATCATATATTCAGCCCACACACGTCTACTGCTGGACATAGGCGTCCTTCATATTAAGCCAAAATTAGCAGTCCTTAGCCACCTTAGTTCTTTACATAAGACGACAACATAAATTTAAAGACTTACCCGACCCCTTATTCATAATGGTCTGCTAACATAAAATGCTAAGTAGTGTTATTTCTTAGTCCGACTTATGTCGACGAAGAAGAAGACAGCGAGATTTAGCAGTGTGTTATTACCTTATTCATAATGGTCTGCTAACATAAAATGGCTGATAAGTACTTAGTGTTATTTCTTAGTCCGACGTATGTCGACGAAAAAGAAGACAGAGCGAGATTTAGCAGTGTGTTAGCAGTGTGTTAGCAGGCCATTTCTAATTCTAATTCTAATTCTAAGTGGGGGAACTAAGATCTGCACGGACGTCTCTCATAGGAGTGTTTTGTGCATTATCCCCCTGCCTAAGCATAAGCAGGCCCTAACCAGCCCAGCTCCTTGAAGTATCGGAGCAGGACTTTAGGTGACTGACAGCTTCGTTTCAGCTTTTCTGTGGGTGTGGATGTGGTTGATTCCTCAATGAGGCGCTTCAGCCCTGTTTTGGCCATTATGAATAACGGGGGAAGTCAATAGAAATTCATCAAAAAAAGTCATAGCTTAGGTTATTTATGTATAGGATTTTGAATTTTGAAGAGCTAATCGCAATATCTCAAGGAATAACGATATCGCTTATGCCTTGTAAAAATACATTTACATCTGCCGTCGCCTCGGGCAAGACGGTAGGAATGAATGATAGCCATAATCCTCTTGCGGGCAGCCCTAAGCGAAAGGGTTAGAGCTTCTACAAACTAACATTGTATCTTAGAAACAGTACCACACATTACAAATTTCAGCCCGATCTGTTTAGTAGTTTCTGCGTGAAAGAGAAACAAACATACATACCATCATATAGTGAATTAATTTATTTATTTGAGGAAAACCAGAAACAGACACAACAAATAAAAAACCTAAAAAATAGAAACAGAAGGCAAAATTTTTAATACAAAAAATTTGAACAAGCAGTGTAAACAGAATACTTAGCATTAGTACATACATAGCAGAAAAATATAGTAAATGAAAGATAAATGGTCATACTATTACTTCGTAGCAACAAAAACATGAATTGAGTAACGGGCATGCTAGTTAAGTAAAGGATAATAATGATTGAAAAGATTGAATCGGTTTGAATGAAAACAATTAGAACTGCATACCAACAAAGAGACTTTGCGGATTTGCCTTGTCTCATTGCATGGCATGTCAATTTGTGGATGCAAGTAATAACATCGGAGAAGGTTTTGCGTGGAATAGTTACTAAATATTTTTATTTCTCATATTTTACGACCAAAATATTTAGGTACCTATTAAAATTACTCTAGAAATAGTAAAACAACAGAATTATAACACTTGTCGTGTTTGCTTTACAAAATTAGTTAGGTAGTTATAGCCTTACATGGCTATTGCATGATCATGATCAATAAACATTTATATTTTGGGCCATTCAATCAAACTACCAATGCATTTAGATTTACAAATAGTTATGCGACTTGACTGATTAAACAAATTAACCTTTTCACCTATTGATCCTATTAAAATTGAAATAAGCGCGCTTGGAATTTAATTTATATTTTTGTGTTGAATTGATTGAATTAACTCGCAAACGTCGAAAATTATTTATTGCTATTGCGAAATGTTTGAATAGGTAAAGTTGATTGAAAATAATTAAATTTGCTTATATTATTATTCATTAATTAATAGTGGTTGTATTTTGTCGAGTGCTAGATCTATCGCCCGAAATGCATGAAACCTAAACTCCAACTGCACAATTTAATTAAAATTTACTTTCAAATAACTTAAACTTGAAATAAGTTAATCCTTGTCATAAATATAAAGATTTGGAAAACCAATTTCAATTTAAATTAAATTAACAACGGCTCCAAAATTATTTACGTACTTACAGCGAAGGCTTCAGTATATTATTGTATCTCAAAGGACATTTTAAGGTACCTATTTTATTTTGCATAATAATGCATTTCTACATTTCATCTCAACGTTGGATAATGCTCTTGTATTTATTGGTCCTAACTTGCCAAGTCTAACCAAATCCGCTAACAGAAGGTGCAAAAATGAAGCAGTAATGCAAATCCAGCAATAGATGGTCATTGCGCAGGAAATATGAGGATATCAATAGTAGGATCACCAACAATTTGTCATAATATCTTTAGCTATGTTTATCTGTATTTACTTTGGTATATACGAGTACTGTCATATTTTATAGACACGTAAGCAGCACGTTTAAAGTTGTCTATGCAACGTGCGGTTAGGTTACATAGACAACTACAGACAAATAAGTATTCATCTTAATGCTGTTTTAACGCATTCACTGCCCAGCTTCTACGATGCAACCAACAGGGGCCCGCGCCCCGCAGAAGCCACAGCTGCAGCTGATGGAAGACGTCCGTGCTGTTGTGGGTAATGAAAGTGTTAAAAGATCAATTTCTGCAACATAATACTAGGCAAAAGCATCCGCTTTTTAACCGACTTCAAAAAAGGAGGTTTACAATTATACTATGTTTTAATGTTTGTTATGTACCGTACTTTTGTCTGGGTGATCCGGATTTTGGTGATTCTTTTTTTATTTGAAAGCTGGTGCTTCCCATTTAAATTTGGTCCAGTTCTGATGTCACCCATGAGAAAACCATAAAATTGAAATCGGGTTTTGCGCGGTGGGCGAAGTGTCGCCTGCGACGTTACGGGTTGATTTCCAGCCTCGGGACAAATGTGATCTGCAGATATTTGTTCAGGGCGTTCTGGATGTCTTCCATGTATAACAAAAAAAACTATGTAGTGTTATTATGTCTGTCTATCAGTTATGTAGTACCTATAAGACAAGCTCCGCTTAGCTTGGGACTACATACATAATGCTGTCTGATTTGTCCCACATTATTATTATTATATTACTTAAAATGAGTTGGTGGCCAAGCGCTTACTCATCATCAATAAAGAAACTACGTATTGTATTCGAGATTTTGTTTGTTAGATTTACACAACTCCGTTCTGCTGCGATTTAGTAGCACATAAAATAACAGCAAAGCACATACAAAAGCTGACTCTAACATTCCTGCTAACCGAAAACGTAGCTCAGCGCACATACTTACCAACAATCTGTTAAAGCTGGCATTGATTAATAAACCTCCTTTCGTTATTCAATCTACCGTAGACATATAAAACTTAGACAGAGACTCCGTTGACTTGGTGGAAGATTTATCAGGACATGATTTTGAAATCTGAAGCGGAAGACAAATTTCCGCTTAAGGCTTGCTAAGTAAAATTAGACTCAGTAGTGGCATTGCACATAGTACCTTCACAAGTTGTGTTGTTATGATATGCGTAGGTGCGTTATTTTTTTTTTCTATTAATATTTTATACATTTTGTTGCTAACTTATCAAACAATGACTTTATTTTCCTTGCCTTATCATCATCATCAGCTTATATTAGTCCACGGCTGGACATAGGCCTCCCCCCTGACGAGTGTATTTTAGCAATAAACTCTGCAATTAGGGGAAAATAATACAGCGCCCACTTTGCAAAGGTGGCAACTCCAAATTTCCAGTCATCCCGTGACCACCACACAGTGTGAACCTAATAAAACGCCAGGAAACATAGGTAAATAAACGCGATAAATACCCGTGCATATTTATATGTACCTATATACCTTATTATTTCTGTAAATAGTGAAAACAAATAAAAAACTTTACGTGATGCTAAGTGATCACTAACCCATGGATTTTCTATCTCTTCTAAATACTACGAGGCCATGTTAATTTTAGATCCCGAATAAAATAAGGGACTGCATATTGTTTGTCATTTTGAGAGATTGCTATTTGATTCACTAGTTCCGGTATACGAGGTTGGAAATACAATTTGCTTTCTTGAGTTTTATTAAAAGAACAATTTCAGATAGCGTGGCGTGCGATCGTAGGGTAGCGCGCTATATCATCATTATCATCATTAGCAACCTATTCATCAACCTATAGGTATATTATATTAATTAGTCTACCGTTGGACATAAGTCTTCCTAAAGAACACCATAACACCCTGTCTTCAGCTTGCCGCATCCAGCATCTGCCTACGTCTTTTGACCATGTACGACCACCAGTTTTGGATCAATGTGGCCATTGGGTTACTATTCAATGTAATTTTTCTTGGAAGAGCGGGATTCCCTAACACAGGTATATCTCTTACTTAAAAGGGAATCTCAAACACTGTTATATTATGTACATTAAGTTAAAGAAATAAATATTTTGTATTGGGTATGACTTTCTCTCTTCTGAATTTTCGGTTTTATCCAAACTCATGCCAAGACCGATAAGTACATAAGTACATCGCGAGGCTAAAGTCCAGCATCTGGCAGCCACTCTTTATGTGTAGCTTTATGTTATCGTTGAGTTGAGATACTCGCCTTGATTAGCTTGGTGACTCCAGCTATAGCAAAAAGTTCCTCTTGTACTGTTAAGTCCCTAATACATGTTGGCCGAGCCAAGGCCAACGCGAGCGTAGGCAATTCGATACAAGGCAAGTGTTACCGTCTAGACGTTTGGCATGTCTACGCAAACTATTGCACCACAAACTACACAAACATGTGGACACGATTGGCCGAGCGCAGGCCTATGATTTGTGCAGAAAAACCGACACAGCTCCGAAGCTAGGCGAGTGTACTCCATACACGTTGGCGCTTATTCACTCGGCCAGCTAGGCGAGCGTTGGCAAGGCAATGCAAACGAGCCGACTACACGTTGGTATTGGCTTTCACTCCGCAGCGTTGGTCCAACATGGTATTGAAGGCTTCAAAAGCTTATCACCTGAGCAAGTCTGTGATACTATTTAACCCTCTGCAGCTGAGGTGAAAATAATGTTAACATTCTACTGATGTGGTGTCTATCAGGCGTCAACTAAACTAGCGTGAATTACCATCACATAAAGGTTTATTTATAAATTCCTTTTCATATAATTTTTTAACGGTTTATAAACTTGTAGAATCAATAAATATATAATGGAATAAAACAATATATTAGTTATTACAGAATCAGCTTTATTGAAATCAAATTCATAGATATTAGGTAACAGACCTTACAAATTATTAAAAAAAAGTAGCATTTGTCACATTTTGTCCTAATTTTAGGCAAAATATGTTTTTAAAAACAATCATCTAAAACTAGGAAAAATATCAACGAAATCAAATGATACGTTTAGACACATTACAGTCTCAAAGTTCCCCCTTATTTTAGGTAAAAATTTGCAGTCTTTGCAAATTTGAGCAGCGCATTGTAGGCATATCGCTTTCTTACAAGCGCAGCAGCTAAACCTGGTCTACCCTGCCTACGTCTGCTGGGGCATACGCTACACAGCTTTCTTCCAGATGGCCCAGATGGGGGAGTTTCAGAAGGGGAAGGCAAATCCTCACCTAAAACTCTTCTGATGGTCAGGCGAAGCTCTATCTGCAGTCTGTCATTATAGACTCGCTCCTTCAAACTGGGAAGAACCAACTCTCTTGCCAGAGAGAGCAAAAAAGGCAATTTAGCACCTGGATTATCTTTGGTACAAGATGTATGCATGCACACCGGCTAGATCCAATATCCTGTAAAATATTGCCAGAAGCCAGAGAACATGAATAAATTGAAATTTTTTTGTCAATTTCGTTTCCAGCCTTTGAGTGATTGTAATCAACAATCATCGTTGGTTTATTAGTCGCTTCATCAGTACTTGGTGCGTGATGAGATGAAGAAATCAGCATCACAGCCTTATTTAGTTATGGCACTTAAGATACAATAGTGTAGTCTTTAGTGAATTCATATAACTCAAAGTCCGAGTTCTCAGAATTTGCCGTCTAAAAGGTAATCAACTAAGTAGATAGGCGAACAATTACATAAACACTGAGACTATGTATGCGAGACACTATGAAAAGTTAAATATTTTACTGAGATTACGAATATTGGACACTATGGAATACAAACGGTCTTTGTGAGGTTACGTCTAACAGAATCAGGTTTTATTGCTGTACTTACGTCTGAGAGACACCTTTCGCTTGTAGCGCCCGACGTGTGACCCGCACAAATGATCGCGGCACATTGCCCGCTGTCGCGCACCAATCGAGGAAGGTACTGAGCGAGACAGAACTATATCGCGCCAAATTACCAGATGGCAACCATATATCGGTTTGGTGGTGTCCAAGAGACACCATGTCAGTTGCAGAGGGTTAATTACCCGATGCTTCGTTGATTTTATTTTTAGACGAAAATAACTAAACAATACGATGGTCATTCTACTTTCTACAAAGACTAAAGTAGTAGTATTTATTTATTATCAGCCAGTATTGTCCCACCCACAGAGATAAATAAATAATAAATAAATAAATAATGCTGGACAATTCACACAGCATTATCTAGCCCCAAGCTAAGCAGAGCTTGTGTTATGGGTACTAGATATAACTGATATACATAATACAATACACTACATAGATAGATATTTTTTATTATACATCCAGACGGAAACATCCAGAACGCCCTGAACAAATATCTGCAGATCGTAGAAATATTTGTCCCGAGGCGGGAATCGAACCCGCAACCTCCTGCATCGCAGGCGGACCTTCGCCCACCGCGCCACAGAGGTCGTCAAGATATACTTAGTTTTTGATATCTGTGGTTCCAGAATACAGAATACAGAATTTGTTTATTACACCATAATATGTAACATGTAATTTACAAAAAAAATATTAATTATAATTAATTATTTATAAGATTTATATAAAATATACAGTTTATACTGTATATTTTATATAAATCTTATAGCGAATACTTAGAGCGGCAGCTCTAAGTATTCCTCTAATTCATAACATACTGATTCCGTCAGGAAAAAAGCAAGTAGTATTACGACACAACATTTGATTTTGTGTGTAGCGGTACTAAACGTGTACGTTCACAAAAATACTGATATTATGAAAGTAAAAACCTATATTTAACTTATTTCTATTTTCAAACGATTTGGTAAATTTCTGAGTGAGCGAGTATAAAAATAAAATTTCCAATAATATTTTAATAACCCAGAACTGAAATTCTATTTACGACGATACAAAACTATTTTTCATCTATGGTATTCTTACGTCACATTATTGATTTAATCAAATATTTACACGTTATTTGGGTAGGGTAGGTATTGTAAGAGGCATGACGTAACGTCGAACTCTTTATTATTGACATTTTCGATAATTGTAATGGATGGCCAACATTCGATCCCTTATGGAATTATGGAAATAAATACCTCGTTGTGAAAATAAAAGAATTTATATCGTTAGTAAAGCCTAACTTATAGGTATCAATGCTCTTTTAATCGACAAGTAATGTAAAGTTTATGTATTGGATTAAAAAATTATGATAGCTTTTTTTTTCATTTCAATTCATTTATTTTGATTGTTCATTATAAGTGTTAGTAGTAGTGTAGAATAACCTATACTATGTTAGTTACCATACAAACAGATTTCAATTATTCATGTCATTCATTCAATAAATTATCATTCCAAAATTACATTAAGTTAAGAGGCCGGGGAAGGGTGAATTGCCCATACAAACGCAATACCAAAATGATTTCTAATTCAACCATATTTGCAGTATACCATTGTATTATTTGTATTTGAATCGTATTTATCTAGGTCCCGCCGTTGTTTTTTTTTTCAAAATACTTACCTAAAACGAAATATAGACAATCGCATTTTGCACATTTTTATGCCAAAATAGACCAGTTTTCTTCCTATTTGATTCGTATTAAAAACAATAATATCTTACGCGTTCTTAACGGTCGAACATAGCTTATATTGTCTAGTTCCAGAATAACAATACTATGTGAAGAATACAAAAAGTTTTCATTCATCATTTTTGGTATTACGGAACACAACCAAATTCATACCATTTTTGAACGGCTACTATTGCTATCGCGCACGCACGGGGCGGGATTACTTCGGTTGTGTGATCGCTCGGACAGGTACGCACGCCACGCACACACGCTAATGCAACGTGTATTTACACGGTGCGCCCGCCGCAGCCGCGCCGCTCAGCCCCGTGTGACGACCGACGTGACGACAACGAACGACGATCTCCGAGGTCGTTGTCGCAGGGACACCTTATTAGGTACTTACTATGGATGGACGTTAGAATAGAAGGAAGAGTACTTCTTATTTACTATTTTCTAAACTAAATCAAGTGTTGGGTAGGTACATGGTTTCAAAACGAGTTTGTATGAGGGCCTCATTCTATTTTGTGAGGTGGGACAATGTCATGCTTCAATCAAATGTCATGTCATCAATTTCTAACAGTAAGGCGTTTTGTTGGATGAGTAGGTGCATTGTTTTCACTATTCACGAAGACCTCGGCGGGCAAGCGAGGTTCCGCCGGAACGCAACGGGGTCGCAGGTTCGATTTGCGGCTCGGGACAAATTTCTCTATAGATCGGGTGATTTGTGTATTTTATATGTATAATAAAAAAGATATATAGAGTATAGTACAGTAGTAGGTATATAATTAGTTGGATTGGGATAGGAAGGTTAGTTAGGTGGTATAGTACCTACTCAGGTAATTGAGATGTTTTTATGTAGTGTTGGCGTACCTACCTACGTTTAGTTTTTAATAATAATAATACATGTGTTGTGGTTATGACTAAATGCAATGTTTCACATTTACCTACCTAGCTACTAGTTTAGTATTTACCTATGTCGATGTCTATTAGAATTACTATAAGATGATAGGTAGGTAGATAAATTATATTTGTAGATAAGGTGCGTATTATAGTAAATTTTATAAACCTGTGTGTAAGTACCTATACCGTGTCCATTTTGAATGAAGCATAAACGTAAACAAACCGTCCATAGTTAACCTAAAATTCACTTTGTTGGCGCGTCCTTTTATACGTAATCTCCATTACTTGTAGCTTATCATCATCTGCTGATCATCCCTTCAATATTTTTTTTTACAATTATATCTGAAACTCGACGCCAAGCAAGTGAGATTATGATATTTGTGTCGTAGTTTGTTTACTAACATGCTTCATTCAAAATGGATAAACCATAGGTAAGGTAGTTGTAAAGGATCTACAATGACATTGTAGTCCGATCACTCATTCATTACATTACCTACTCAAACAAATAAATATTTTTACAAAACACCTAAAAAATACGTTAGTGGCTGTTTTACTGCTTCAATCAAACTTGCACAAATTGTAGGTATGCAGGTACAAGTACAAACATATTTACAACGAAAGTTTGTTGTGTTGTCATTCCAACAAAGCAGAACTTTTGTTGTAAGTTTCTATCTAGGTAAAATTTCTGCCTCTTTTTGACGTAAAGAAGTAACAAACATCTATCTATCTATCCAAACTTTGAATTATATTTTAATTTTTTGAAGTATAGGTAGGTAACTGCATACTACTACATAGGCATTTCTGTTGGAATATGTATTGGTACACCATTCAACTTGTCTATGAGGCTGAGATTAAAGTAAGGATTTATGATTAAATCAATGCTTTACATCTGTCAATGTCGTCTCGTTGACACTGACAGAACTCAACTCTAAAATCTGTTCTGCGTAACAATCAACGTAATGATTACTCGCTCTCTCTCTGTTCTGAAATAGCACACACAACATGTCTGTATAAAGCTGATTTTCTATATCCAATAATTAAGTGTTAATCGTATAATGTAATTCCTAATTGTTTTCACTGGACAATAATAACTATTGTGCTATGTGATTCTGTTCGTTTATTTTCACTCGCCGGTTCCAACCCACCAACCTAACCTATCTTCACTGTGCATCCACTGTGTGTAGGATTTACATGGACAAAGCTAGGCCTAGGCTAGGCTACTCACCGCCTGGCTGGCTCTCTGCTCAACAGGTTATGGGCCCAGGTCCCAGGATTATCACAACTGATTACGGGCACAGTATTTAAGAAGAGGAAGACATTCTACACTTGGGTGCCGGCGAGGACACGAACACGAGGAAGCGGATTTTATATTGTGTGCAATGTCACAGCAGCCGCAAGAAGGTGCCGTTGGCGGGCACACGCCTCATGTGTCGCCAGCAGGTCTGTACACTTTTGACAAATTGGATGGAATTGGCTCGTATCACAACTGGAAGTTCCAGATGCGAATGGCGCTTATCATGGAAGGCTTATGGTCATGTATTGATGGTTCTGAGACTAGCAGCAGCACGGATCAAAAAGCTTTGGCTAGAATATGCTTGGCAGTTAAACCGAATTGCATCCAGTATTTGCGCGATGCTACAAGCGCAAAGCAAGCTTGGAAAATCCTCCAGGATGTATTTGAGGATAAAGGACTTTATCGGAGGGTTGTGCTTCTAAGAAAACTTCATAGATCCGACTACCATGAATATAATTCAATGGGAGCTTACATCGAAGGAATAATGACCCTAGTACAACAACTTGCAGACATCGGAAGGATAATTGATGATAAAGAAGTTGCAGAAATTTTACTAAGCGGTCTACCACAGGATTTTGATGTTTTGGTTTCTGGTCTGGAAACAGCAAACCTCTCCGAAACTCTCACGAGCGAAGCAGTGCGAGCTCGACTACTTCAAGAGGAGTTCCGAAAATCCACTAAAAATGGCAAATCAAATGATGATGTGGTTTTATTTACGAAGAGTAAACCACTTAAGTGCCATTACTGCCAGAAGCAAGGGCATGTCAAATCAAAATGTTTCAAGTTGAAGAATGATTTGAAGAAGCAAAGCAGTAGCGATGTCAACTTAGCTGCGGGGTCTGCGGACACACTGTTGGTATCAGCAGTGTCACTCTTATCTGTTTACGGAAGCGTGGACTGGATAGTGGACTCCGGGTGTACTTCGCACATGTGCTGTGATATGGACCTTTTTAGAGACATTGACTTAAATTTTAAATCAATAGTTACAGTTGCTAATGGAGAAGCACTGAAATGTCAGGGTCTTGGTGCCGTCTCTTTGAATCTCAATAATAGTAGTGATCTAAAGATTTTGCAAAATGTAATGTTTGTTCCTAAATTGACTACTAATCTTATATCCGTTAGTCAGCTAACTAGATTAGGTTTTAGAGTAGTATTTGAACAGGATAATTGCAAAATAATGGATCCTAAAGGCCAGCCTTTTACTAGTGCAACATGTTTCAGGGGTATTTATAAACTTGATTGTTTTTCTAACCCAAATTGTATTTCAGAATGTAATGTTGCTACCACAGGTGCTTGTAAGCAAGCAGAACAAAGTTCTTTAGCAGCTATTTCTAGTGTGCCATTGGAAGTATGGCACAAGTGACTTGGGCATTTGAGCTTGCATGGTTTGTATGGAATACGGAGTCTTGCAGATGATGTTGTTTTTGAAGATGACTGTCATGGTAAGTTGAAAATTTGTATTTCATGTTTTAAGGGGAAGCTTACAATGAAATCTTTCCCTAAGAGCCAAGCAAAAAGAGCTCATGATCTTTTAGAGTTAATACTCTCAGATGTTTGTGGGCCTATGTCAATCAATAGCTGGGGTGGTGCATGTTATTTAGTTACATTTACTGATGACTTCTCTAGAAAAAGTTTTGTTTATCTTATGTGTCATAAGAATGAAGTCATGATAAGTGGGTAAAACAATCAAGCGTTTCAGAACAGATAATGGAGGGGAATACTGTAGTAAAATCTCAGAAAAGTTTCTGTCTAGTGAGGGCATTATTTATGAAACTAGTATTCCCTAGTCCTGAGCAGAACGGCGTATCTGAACGCCTTAATAGAACCCTTATGGAAAAAGCCAGGTGTATGCTCTCTGAGGCCTGCCTCGACAAGCGTTTTTGGGGAGAGGCTATTGCTACTGCAATATACCTAAAGAATCGAAGCCCCACGGCTGCTTTGTCCGGCAGTATTCTTGAACAGGTGTGGACAGGTTCCAAAGTGACCCTAAGCCACTTGAGAGTATTTGGTTGTAAAGCTTTTTCATTGATTTCAGAACATAACCGTCACAAGCTCGATGCAATGTCATAGGAGTGTTTTTTTTTTGTGGGTTATTGTGAAATGTCCAAGGGTTATAGATTAGTAGATCCAACTGAACCAAAGAAAATAATTAAATCCAGAAATGTCCATTTTATTGAATTGACGGACTCTAATGTAAAATCTAATATGATGAACTGTGATATTAATTCTAATAAGTTGGATTGTGATATAAATACTAATGATATTATTAAATCTAAAATGATAAATAATAATAGTAATGTTAAATCTAAAATGATAAACAATGATAATATTATTAAATCTAAAATGATGAATAATAATAATAATTTTAATATTAATGACAAAGTTTATGTTCCAATGTTGAACTGTGATAATGGTAATTCTAGTGAATTGATACCTCCTTCTGCAATTTCAGGTGGTGAAATGGAGAGTGGACGTGTTGGGACTGAGGCCCCCAGCACAAACACGTCTGCCAGTGCTGATGGGTCAGCATCGCCATTATTCGTCGACTGCGACCAGGTGGAAGAAAATGAGCAGTCTTGGGCAGAGGAGGGCGACCATAATGGTGGAGTCTGAGGGCAACTCTATGCTGGATACTGAATGCAGACCGAGCAATTTTGAGTTGCCAAATCAATGTCCTGTACGGAGTACAAGGGGTATGCCACCTTAAAGGTATGATGACTACGAGTATGATTATTCTCTCTACTCTCATGGGCAGATTGCATTTGACAAACCGTTATCATATGAGGATGCTATGGCCAGTCATTTTCGCGCGAAGTGGCAAGCAGCCATGCAAGCCGAGTATGACTCTTTGTTAAGCAATGGTGTCTGGAAATTAGTCGAGAGACCACTGGATAAAAACATCGTTAAATGTAAGTGGGTATTTAAAGTCAAGCAAGATACTTCTGGAAATTTTGACAAGTATAAGGCTCGTCTAGTTGCTCGCGGTTTTAGTCAAAAACATGGTATTGATTATGATGAGACATTTTCCCCAGTAGTCAGACACTCAACAATGCGGATATTGTTTAATTTGGCAAATGAGTTGGACATGGACATAGAGCACTTAGATGTAACTACTGCTTTCCTTCATAGTCAACTAAAGGAGGAAATATTTATGGAACTAACCTATAGGTTTTATGACTGATAATAATAAGTCTGTTTGTTACAGAAAAGCATCTATGGTTTGAAACAAGCAAGTAGGGCGTGGAATGAAACTGTAAATAAATTGCTACTTACTAATGGTTATTCTCAAACAAAATGTGAACCTTATGTGTATGTTAAGAGAAACTCTAGCAATTTAATTATTTTATAAATGTGATAATAATGTGTCTGACAATGATTATAATTTTAGAGAATTGATAGGTAGTTTAATGTACCTTAGTGTCTGTACTAGGCCAGATATAACATAATGCATGTAATGTTTTAAGTCAATTTAATAATTGTTATGATAAGACTCATTGGTTAGCAGGAAAGAGGATCCTTCGCTATTTAGCTAAAACTATTGATTATGGTTTAGTTTTTAGTAAATGTAATAATTTAGACCTTATAGCTTATGCTGATGCTGATTGGGCGAATGATCCTATTGACCGAAAATCTTATACTGGTTTTGTAATAAAGTTAGGGTCTAATACTGTTAATTGGGAGAGCAGAAAACAGCGCTGCGTCGCTATGTCAAGTACTGAAGCAGAGTACTTATCCATAAGTGACGCCTGTAAGGACATTCTGTTTATCAAACAGTTTTTGTTTGAGATAATGAATAGAAATATTGTGTGTCAACTATTTAATGATAATCAGAGTGCCCAGAAAATCTTGAAATCTATTCAATGTCATAAAAGGACAAAGCACATTGATGTACGCTATCACTTTGTAAGAGATTTGATTTCTAAAAATTGTATTTGTGTCTCATACATGCCTACTACGGAAATGATAGCTGACATTCTAACAAAAGCTTTGTCTTCCTGTAAACATAATGGCTTTAGGTTTCATTTAAATGTAAGAACTCCATGAAGTTGTATTGTATAACTGTAATGAGGGTTGGAGTTCCGTTGTATGGTGTAAGGGGAAGTGTTGGAATATGTATTGGTACACCATTCAACTTGTCTATGAGGCTGAGATTAAAGTAAGGATTTATGATTAAATCAATGCTTTACATCTGTCAATGTCGTCTCGTTGACACTGACAGAACTCAACTCTAAAATCTGTTCTGCGTAACAATCAACGTAATGATTACTCGCTCTCTCTCTGTTCTGAAATAGCACACACAACATGTCTGTATAAAGCTGATTTTCTATATCCAATAATTAAGTGTTAATCGTATAATGTAATTCCTAATTGTTTTCACTGGACAATAATAACTATTGTGCTATGTGATTCTGTTCGTTTATTTTCACTCGCCGGTTCCAACCCACCAACCTAACCTATCTTCACTGTGCATCCACTGTGTGTAGGATTTACATGGACAAAGCTAGGCCTAGGCTAGGCTACTCACCGCCTGGCTGGCTCTCTGCTCAACAATTTCCTGGTAGATTTCTTGAGATATAAGTACCTACGTACCTACCTATTAGGCCTTGTAGAAAAACTTGGAAAAAAAACGGATAAGCAAACTAGTAGGTAGATACTTCGGGCACGAATGTAGGAATTGTATGTTTTATAAAATCCAGGAGTTTGTTAAAAAAATCTAAGTAAATGTAGGTGTAGGTTATAATAAACATTTTCTGTGACGTCATCCTAGGTACGTACACATAAGGTGAACTTATGGTGCAAATCTTATTTTCGTCACTAATTGCAACCGCTCCGTGGCGAAGGCGGACCTTGCCTGCTTCAGACGCGAGAAGAACCGAGTTCAAATCTCCACGTCGCGTCGCGGCGTTATAATTATTTTTCTTTTCTTGTAACTTATTTGTCTTCGAGTCAACTCGAAAAATAATAACAACTAACAGTCTAAAGGTTTCTTCGTTGTTTCATTAATTTTAGTCATACCGAAGCGACTGAAATCAAAAATGTGTCAGTGTATTTTTTGATATGATTTGACCTTTTCTAAGTGTAGGTACATTTACATTTATTGTATTTATGATAATAAAGCATTTTGATTTTTGAATTTTGATGTTTTTATGTATGAGATGGGGGACCTACCTTACCTAGGTTTAGGTAATTATACCTCTGTTGTAACTAAATGCAATGTTTCACATTTACCTAGCTACTAGTTTAGTATTTACTTACTTACCTATGTAGGTATCTATTAGAATTACTATAGGATGATAGGTAGGTTAATTAATTATATTTGTAGATAAAGTGCGTAGTAATAATAAATTGTAAAAACCATGCACCTACTCAGGTACCTGTGTGTAAGTAGGTAAGGTTGAGTTGTAAATGACCTACTATGATATTGTAATGTAATCAGATCACTCATTCATTACACAACAAATAAATATTCTCACAAAACTCCTAAAAAATAAGTACAGGGCATTTTATGCCTGCTTCAATCACACTTGCACAAATTATAGGTAGGTAGTTAGGTAAGTAGGTACAAACAAATTGATGGATATTTATAACGAAAGTTTGTTGTGTTGTAATTCCAGCAAAGCAGAACTTTTGTTGTAAGTTTCTATCTAGGCAAAATTTCTGCCTCTTTTTGACGTAAAGAAGTAATAAACATCTATCTATCTATCTGTCGAAACTTTTCCCCGTGTAGCGGACTGGGCATTGAATGCGTATATTACTATACATACTAACACCTTCATGGCCCATGACGCAGATGTCCCACCCACCACGTCTTGACCAAGAGATATCCACTGGTGGGCGGCCTGCAGAACAATTCTACCACCGAACTGCGATCAACCCAACCTGCATTCCCAGCGTGGGGATTATGGGCACTACCCCTGAGATAAAAACCAATAAGGCGCTAACCAATAAATACACATCCCTAAAGAAATAGGTAGCTACCGCCTTTAAATTGTTATCAGTGGCAGATGTATAGATAGATACCTAGCAACCTACATTTACTCACACACACACACACGCATAAGACGGCACGGCACTATGGTTGTGTGTTCCCTTCACGTATTGTAGTACCGCGTCCCGTGTCCCGCGCCTGCATCAGCTAACCTGAGATAGCGATATTCGGAGCGGAGTTTTGTACGCGACTCGAATAGAATCTTTGCCCGGTGTTCTCCGGCCCCTTAACATATTCTAACTACGTACTATTACTAATAATATTACTTCTCCTAACTATGGTTTATCCATTTTGAATGGAGCATGTTAGTAAACAAAATACGACACAAATTAACAAAATCTCACTTGCTTGGCGTCGAGTTTCAGATATAACTGTAAGCTATTTTTATTGAATGGAGGATCTAAAATCGTCAAGTAATGTAAATTACGAATAAAAGGACGCGCCAACAAAGTGAATTTTAGGTTAAGTATGGGCGGTTTGTTTACGTTTATGCCTCATTCAAAATGGACAAGGCATAGATTAAAATTAAAGCATAACGGTTCGATATTGTTCTCGAGTTACAGGTTTAGGATGACTAACAACGTCACAACAACGACAACGTCCCAGATCCGAGCTGAGAGTTGGCCGTATCTCGGTCACCGAGCCGGTGCCGTGCCTAGACCGTCCTGGGTCCGTGCCGAGTGTCGGCCGAAGAGATAGATAGATAGATAGATAATTCTTTATTCACCTAAATAAAACATGGATTAAATTTTGCATACAGGTAGTTCTAGGCCTGGAATAACATAAAGGCTATACTTTTCATCCCTTAAATCAGTTCCCGTGGGACAGGCGTGCGAAGCCGCGGGGCGCAGCTGGTATAAAATATCACACTAATATTATAAATGCGAAAGTTTGTATGGATGGAGGTTTGTTACTTCTACACGCCAAAACTACTGGACGTATCTGCCTTAAATTTTGCATACAGATAATTCGTATTCTAGAATCAAACGTATACAACTTTTTATCCCATAAATCAGATCCCGTGGGATGAAAATCACATTTTAACTTTCCATAGGAAACACGCGTGCGAAGCCGCGGGGCGCAGCTAGTAAGTAATATTAGTTAAACGTGCTACCACCGCCAAAACTCGGCTCGGACCCGGTACGGTGTAGCGTGAGTCATCCTTTACCTGACTGATGGATTAGTATGTTGAAAAAACTTTAAGTTGATAAAAAATCTAATAAAACCCCAAAAAATTTACTTCGACGGAACTGAAGTCTCAGAGATTTTGAACTCCTACTTCACCTGACCTCGTGGTGTGGTTGCTAAGTACATTCCCGCACTGAAGAAAGGATGTGGGTTCAAGTCCCGTCTCAGTTAAAAATTCTTGGGATATTATTTGAGTCTTAGAAATTATCATAAGAGTGAGTGCGTAAACCGCCGACTATAATTACAAAAACAAAATGTAATAATAATTTGATGAAAATATAAGGAGATCGATTTAATAATACTCCCGAGTCAATTTATATGGCTCATTTCATTACATTATGTAGAATACATACAGTCGTAAACCCTTAAGATAATTTTATTATTATTGTGGCTTGGTCTATTCTAAACAATGCGGATACACTCTCAGCCCCTTAAATCACGCCCCTTCGATGACATCAATAAATTCCAATTCTAATTATTTTAGAACTATATGCTGACAAATAAAACAACGCTTCTGGCGCTCCAAAATCGACCTCATTCCAACTTTATTAAACCCCAAATTAATTTATCGAAGAATTCGGAGACAGGAACGCAATTAACATCTCTTTTTTATATCGTAAAAATTTATTCAAGACTCGAATTATAACAAAGCAATAACTCAGAAAAAGGAAATTTCAGTAGAGGAAGAATTAATTTTTCCCTTTTAAATTATTTTAATGGAAAAAAATAAATATGAAAGGAGGAAATGTTAAAAGTTGAATTACCCGCGAGTTTTCTGAAACGTTTAATTTGTACACCATTGTATCCGAGAGACGACCGACAAAATTAATTACCGTTTGCTTATTTTTTAATTAAAATTAGATTTTATGAAACGACCTCGCCATAATCCTTAATATTTCAAGAAAGATGGAAATTTCTAGTGGCGCCATATTGTAAGAAAGGCATCCATTTCGGCTATATTTTGCATAACTAAGTGGATTTATTTCACGGTTAATACGGCCTACTTTCTTCGCGTTTTATGACCGTTCTTGTTACATAAAATATTTAATATTATCCGAAACAAATTTAACTTTATTGTTCCCAACGCAGCGGCGCGGTGGTAATAAGTGAAACCTCCGATAAAATAAAAATTCAATCGTGATCTTATTTAAATCGAATCTGATCAGAACGGATATCTCAATCGCATTGAATTTTTTCTCCCCATCTAGCAATTTGTAAACATTGGAGTGATCTCCGGAGCCGACACGGTTCAAATTCAAAACACGCCAACGCACAAGGAACCCAATCACTTAGTGGGTCATATTGGTTCTTTCGTATCGACTAAATTAACATATTTTCTTTTATCGTCGAATATGGGGGTCCGGTCGGTCGGTCTTATCAAGGATACTTCCAAAAATATACACAAGAGCAAGTAGGTATATCTCGGTTCTTGGATGAACAAATGCGTCGACGCCCACGGGAGAGGAGATTACCGCATGTTTGGGAATAAATCTTTTGAGACAGTTACGTACATTTGTGGCAACAAATGAATGTCGCTGGCGCTCCCCTAGTCTGGTTTGGGACAACCACACCCGAAGGTTTGGTTCGACGTCTTGATTGCACAAAACCATTTTGTAAAGCATTCCGATTTACTAGCAAACAAAAGTGAAATTGGAAAACAGCGAGGTAGATTCGTGGATAAATCTGGACCAGGTCGTTTCCTCCTGAAATTTATAAAAGTTTATTTAACCTATAAAGTGTAAAGACATGCGTTGCTATTCTGTCATATCAAAGTCTGTCATATCAACGTCATATTATGACAGAAAAGTAACGCTTACGAACATAGAAAATACACAAGCACATCTTTGGACACTGAGAGTAGGTACCAACCATACATTATTTCTTATAAAATACGAAGTTCTCATAACAGCGATGCGATGAGCCGATGAGTAATACACGAAGAAGCGCGTTACGGATGTGGTACAGTTGTGCGAAAAAAACTAGCGCAAAGGACCCTATCTACACCCCTCGAATTATTGAAAACCACAATGTAAAAACTTAATAAAATGGACACCAACCTGAATTCGAAAAATTTCTTTCTCCTCCAACTTTAATTCGTAACCACAACACTAAAATTAGTCAAAAGCTATATATATAAAAAAAATGATTCCAGGCAAATGTTGCTGAGGAGGGATTAGTTCCATCTTTTTTTTAAACAAACGAAAGAGTTATGTGATTTTCCAATACAGCAGCAAGCATAACTTATACAAAATTCCAGTAAAAGCATGCTCAGCGTAATTTTGACCATAATATCAAGGAGTAGTAAAACTAAGCACCTAGACAAACAATATATTTTTCTTATACAATCCTGAAACACGTTTTAAATGGAATAAAATCGTCGGGCCTTAAACTAACATCCGCGATTTGGGGCACGTGTAGTTGTCGAAAACAGTAGACAAACATAACCGACACACAACATAACCGACACATTTGACTTGTCTAAGTACTTATTTTGTAAGTCTAAAGAAATAAACGATTTGACTTTGACAATAAGTAAATTAAAACAAACGAAACGCACCAACGCGTGCTGGGCGCTGAGCACATTTCTGTATCACAAAGTACCAGGGCTTCATAATATCAAAGAGTAGCAAAACGAAGTAGCCGAACAGTCGTTATTCTATTCGTCTCCCTATTTGTCGTGTAACACCATTATAGGGACTGAAAAACCGCTTTATCGAACAACCGGGGCTCGACCCATTCACAGCTTTTGATTTATGTGTCTGTCGCCCGCTAAAGATTACTTATCTGTACAGAGGAATAAAAGCTTATTTATCAAGGATATGAGTGTGGCGGACGAAAACAAATCAGTGGTGATAAAGTGTATAAAATATTGTTCATATGACTGAAGACGGTGAAGTTTTTTGTTTGGATGGTAATAAATAATCACGACTGATTGTAAACAAATGAGGAATGAGTCTAGAAGAGTTAACGATTGTCATTTGACTGTGGAGATCCTCTTGGCAAATGTAGTAACAGTTATATAGGAGTTCTTATGATTAGTTAAGGTCAAAATCTGCGAAAGACTACTGGCAGATGTTCGATACGGCAAGCTGAAGACACTATGACACCCATTAAGAGATATTTCCAGCAGAAAACAAGGTTAAAGCCAGCATTGATGGACCATGACAATCAAATTTCATAAAGTCAATAAATACTTAAAATAATAATTATTATTTTGATAGAAAGTAACATTCACATAAATCAAACCATAATCACAGAATTAAATGCCAAATGGCAATAAAAACTCAGTTGACACATCTCAATCACCATCCCCACCCGCACAGAGACATCATTGAATAGTTGCTATAATAATTTGGTTGTGGCCAATGCAATTACAGTTCCGTTCAAGGGTCTGTTTCACTCAGCCGATTTCCAGTCATATTATTTAATTTTATGATATAATTTTATTTCAAGCAAACTATTGCTGTGTCACCTCATTATATATATTTAGAACATAACATGAGAGTTGGAATCTGTTGTTCCAGAACACAACAACATAAACAATATAATAGTTACCTAGGTAACTTTAATGTGGCTTTTATGACTAGTTGCCATTATACAAATACCATCGCTAGGTAGAACATAGGTACACCATTTCAAATAACACACTTTTTCGAGAATGTTGATTCCACCTTTGTATACAGTGATACCAACACCTCTTCCTACTATAATATTCTGTGACTTACACCCCAAAATCTCATTGGCGATGATTGCATCAATTGTGCGGCATGCGGGTGGCTTGTTGATCCCGATATAAATTGTTATAAAATTATGGAAATGCCGCCAGGGACGTGATAATTGCCACGCTACACCACGACAGCCGTCATGGGCTGGTCTCTTCATATTAACGTCATGTTTATTGGCATCGGGAATCTGTTTCTTCTGAAGAACATCTCTTTTGCCTTCTGTATTTTCTCGCATACTTTGGCTCTTTACCTAATTTACAACCAAGCAATGTAGTCGATGTTAGAAGTTCTAAATCTTATTGTTGTTCATTTTGCAAAAGAAGATTTTAGGCACATAGGTAAAGAGATTCGTCAAAAAACCACAATAACAAAAAATATGATTCGAAAATAATTGAAATATTTCTCGAATCCTAATGGATTAATGCCGAAAATGTCTCTTCGGCTCATCAAATGATGGGGGTCGTCTCCTCAAATGAAATGTGCCTGACTAATGCACGGTTTTAGAGTATCCCTTTTCTTTTCTTACTTGCGAGCTAGAACCGAGTCAGATAGAGACACAAAATAATTTAAAGAAAAACATAATGCAGGGTTGAAAGCGTCGGTTTCGTGTCACCTTGCAGGTAGATCAATAAAAGACCCATTTCATTAACTCTGGGGCAGACAGCACTTATAAAGACATTAAAACCTCTCGGACTTCCATTTTGTCCGTTCCATCGCTTTTTTTAGCCTTGTAGTTTCTGCTACAGATATCTCGAACAAATTTTTATCAAGATACGCTGCTACTAATAAAGCTGGCTTAATGGCTGACAAGATGAATCAAGATGATATCGATCGGGTTCTCTAAGCAAATTCTCATAACAATAAATTAATTGGGAGCAAACAAAGAGCGTTCGAAGAAAGATTTGAGACTGTTGGAACGGTATCAGAGAAATGCTGTGATTAGATTGAACGAATGCATTCTCTAATGAGACGCTGAGAGGGAATGGCAGAGTTAAGTAATGGGTCTTTGTCGGCGAGCAATAAACATGATCGTACTGAATGGCGGATTGAGGAAGTACAAGCTTAGGTCAAAATTATGGTTGTTATCGAATGAATAAATGGAGTAAAATGTAGAATGTCGTAGAATACACAGTACCTACCTAATTTTTCTGGTTGTTTGTCTCGTTGTATTGTATCGATCAGTTTTAACCTGGATGTTAAAACTACCTACTGATTTTGTTATATTGAATGAATACTCACAAAATAATTGATATGTCTATAAATATAAATTTTTTGTTTTACTAAGTCTCAATAAAATAAAATAAAATAATATTAAATAAATAATGCTGCACAATTCACACAGCATTATCTAGCCTCAAGCTAAGCAGATCTTGTGTTATGGGTACAAGATAACTGATATACTATATACAATACACTACAGAGATAGATATTTTTTTTTATTATAGATACAAAGAAAACATCCAGAACGCCCTGAACAAATATCGTACAAATTGTCGTTTTTGTCCCAAAGCGGGAATCGATCCCGCAACCTCTTGCGTCGCAGCGAACTTTCGCCCACCACGCCACGGAGGTTGTCAGAAATGAACGATGAACCTATGGAATGATGAATGGCTTAGACGTTAAGTACTCTTATGTCTATTTACAGGTCTTTTGTTTCGAGTGGCTATTTAAGTTCATGGATAAGGTCAGATTTGATGGATGGAATCTGCTTTGTGTCCAAATCATTCTGTATTACGTCAAAATGATTACATTGTAGGGTTAAAATTTATTTAATAAAGTTATGCCAAAACTAAATGTTCTGGTATGATAAATACTGCCATTTATCATTATCAGACGATAGCGAAGTAAACTGATTTAAAAGATAACGATCTCTATCTGCCAATAAAAACTGGAATGTGCCATCTATAAACAAATAAAAAGCTTTATGTAAAACATCCGATTGTCCTTCATTATTGGACCTCACAAACATTATTTAAAGCAGGCCCGAGAATCGCGTCAAGATATCCACGATAATAAATCAAGAAAGGATATCTTGTAATAGACACCGAGGAGCGTCTCAGAGGGGACATAAATTTGTTTTTGTACGTTTTTTACTAAATCATTTGTTCTGGAAACATGAGAGCATCTGCGACAACGTATCGCTGTCTGCTTTGTTTTAGCATTCATACCTAACCTACATTACCTACCTACTACATTCTCGTAATTTTGGAACCTTATGTCATTTGGATTGCGACTTAGATTTAGACTTATGGGTTTAATTGACCAAAATTAATATTCACTGTTTAATACTTAAAAGTAAATACATATATTAGATACTAATTAAATATAAGAATGAAAATATTCAGTAACAATAATGGATTTCCGAAAGGTAATGCCTGAATCTATTATGTATCTTGATAATATTTTTTTTTCAATAATGATACCAAATAGGTTCTTTTTATTCTGGTTCTAAATCAACCTTTTGTTTCGTTTTCATACCTTCAAACAGATAATCCCCCATTTACTTAAAGCCATTAATATTATATGTTATAAGACATTCAAAATGGTGACAGAAGTTCTGCCTAATCACCAAATTTAACACCTGGCCTGAAAATTATAGTTCTAGCAACGTTAGGTGCCAACTGAAGTGTAATTTACTTAACACCAATTTCGACATAATAATACCAGACAGTACCAAATCGCTAACACGCCATATGTTTCGCCCTGATGTCACCTACTAATTCGAGATTGATAAATAGGTCGTAACATTATAGGAGGACTAATGTTATGCCGTTACCATTGCTCGTTCTCGAATTCGAGATTCGGGACTTCTATCTTGAACCGGCTTGAAATTACGGTATCCCAATTTTCCCAATTTGGTAGTCGGATTTTGAGATTGATAATACAGTAAGGGTTTGCGATAGATATTGTTTTAAAATAATAACACTTTCGAAACCAAACAGAAACAGATGTTCTTAAAAAAACTGTTATTACGAACTAGATGACTTCTTCAATGATCCTAAAGTCTTGTAAATTATATTATAAATTAGTACCCACAGAAATCGTAATATTATTAAGAATTCGTCAAGTGTACCAAATACACTCGAGAGCAATGAATCCGGGTCACTTAAAGAATGTTAAAAATCTCGGAAACTAAAAATGATAGGTTAATGCAATAAATTGTCTTTAATATACAATGTAATACTCCTTAAATGAAAGTAAAAAAAATATGAGTCACCATACATTTTATTAACACAAAATTACATAAAGAAAAAAACTGCTGATCTCTCCTTAAAACAAAAATAGGAAACATGAAATTTTTGAACTTTATTACGATTTTCTTGAATTTTAATACTTCGTATTGCCTCCTCGTGCTTCCATTACTGCGTTTACGCGGTTTGGCATGCTGTACACCAAGTTCCTTATACGATTTTGGGGAATATTCTCCCATTCCTCTGTGAGAGCAATTTTGAGCTCACTAAGCGTGATTGGGGGAGGGTTTCGTTGTTTTACGCATCTGCCTAGCTCGTCCCAAGCATGCTCGATCGGGTTGATATCCGGGCTGCGCGCTGGCCACTCCATACGAGTAATGTTCATCTCTTGAAGGTAGTCATTCACAATCCTACCTGTATGAGGTCGGGCATTGTCATGCATAAATATAGCATCCTCACCTAAATTGACCATAAATGGACCAACGTGATCATTGAGGATTTCTTCCACATATCTTACGCTAGTTAAAGAGCCGTTTTCTATGATCACCAGCTCTGTGCGACTTTCAGAAGAAATTCCGGCCCACACAAGTACAGACCCACCACCGTAGGCTACTTTTTCTTCGATGCATGCTTGCTTGAATCTTTCCCCTGGTCTTCGATACACTCTGTGTCTTCCATCGTGCTTGTAGAGCATAAATTTTGATTCGTCGGAGAACATAACTTTTGACCAATCTTCAATACTCCTTTTTTTTAGATTTTTAACATTCTTTAAGTGACCCGGATTCATTGCTCTCGAGTGTAGTAAGTTCAATAATAATAGAAAGGTACTGGGTACATACTGCGGTCGTAACTTAAACTCACCTTATCACTAAGACCTGATTGTATGAATACAGTAAATATAATACTGAATACTGAATATTTGGTGTGTGAGACTGAATTCCTTTCTTGACCTCTACCTTTGTTTTAAAAACATTACCTTATTACTTTGGTGTGAACCTAAGTTACCGCAATCATTGAATGAAACCTGTGTGTTTTTTTACAATCAATTTATAGGATAGGTATGTCAAACAATGTTTATCCATGTCAAATCATTATGTTTATCCGTATCTTCAAATCATTACTATAAATTATTTTCGTCCTAAAACATATCCTTAGTAGTAGACAATAATGTAGTTATTGACGCATGTGGCATATGCTTAATGTTACAGTGATCTTCAATTGATTGACGGGTGGTTTCGACTCAAGTACCAACGGATCGTTCCCTGGCTATTACTCATTACAGATTTAGCAGCTCGTAAAACATAATAATTACTGTCTATACGTCGCTTTGAAGGAAATTCTTTGTCTGTGCTTATTGAGTGCGTAGATTTATTATCTGGCACTGAATATTCGTTCTGTCATAATTTCAATAGGGTATTATTGAAAACAGTTATGATCAATAACAATATCCCAAGAGATTTTAATACTGCAAGTACCTACTATTGTTTTAAATGTGTTCAAAACTATGGCCAAAATTATAACAGTTTTCTAAAGTTTATTAGCTTACCTATATCTTTTAAATAAGGGTTGGTGGAAATCAAAGAAGCTAGAAATGGACGCAGGCTTTTATCCAGCTGTGATATTTCAATGTCAGTCGTTCATGAAAAATAAACCAAGTATTCGAAATCTTGAAACGAGTTGTATCTAAATCATATAAAATGTTTAAAATTTACAAAATACTCTGACTTTTGGTCACTCTTCATCTAATTTACACCCTGTCTATTTCTACTGAATAAGGAATAATTTATTATGTAGTGAAACATGTTTTTGGTAGTCTTTTGCATTGTTCCTTGTTTGGCCTAGCGAAAGCTTCCAAATTTCTATTAAAACACGTCCAAAGGCCCACTTATACGTGAAATGAGTCTTATACGGTCCACAACTCAGACCCATCAAAATGTCAAACAAAATCATTCATTCACACTAATCTAATCACAAAGCCGGCTTCCGTGGTATTCCCACCGTACAAGCAGTAAGTCAATACAATGGAGCACACAAGTGTTCAAATGTGGGTGGTCGTGTGCACCTTGCACAATGCTCTGCTCATAATGAGTGCTCATTCAACGCAATGAGGCCAGAGATAGAGGTTTTACCCTTTTTGATGAGAATGAAGATAAAAATAAACACAAGTAAAGTTTTTCGCGTGTGTAGGTAAACCGAATTTACAGCTGAAATTTAAACATAGTGTTATAATCCGATATGGTCTAGTGGCTAGGATACCTGGCTCTCACCCAGGAGGCTCGGGTTCGATTCCCGGTATCGGAAATACTTTTTGCTTTAATTATTATGCCAGTGTTTTTACAGGCCACAGCTTAGCATTTTTACACTGTTCCACTATCATCACATCTTTCTAACACAGTTGGCATGTAAATATAAGAGCTGAATAGTAAAGATTACCGAGATAAGAAATGTGAACTTTTTGCAATCACTTGGGAAATATTCCTTTGTTCCACCTTTTGTTCAATTGCGTTAACACGTGAAAATATATCAGTAGTAATCTCACGTTGAATAGGAATAGCTTTAGCGGAAACGGGTGCTTAGAAGACGTCTAGACAATACTTTAACGCGTCATTTTTGCTTTTACTCGCCATAGTTTTTACAATCCGTTTTGGCGCCATAGCTCATCCGGCAAGGCGGCAATAAAGTATTCTGGAAACGTCGGCCATGTTTCTTCGGACACCCGAATGCATTATGCTAATTCTGTGATTTCCTGTTAACGTTTAGAAAAGGTCAGACTATCGCCCGAATCCGATTGTTTCCAATTCCTTAAATATTTCTTAGTATTTGAATTGGGATTTAGGTATACCGTATTTGCATGGAAGATTTATAGTAGAGATGGCATTTGTGCGCTCTCATGTCAAAATATAATTTAGGTAGGTGGGTTTTTATTTTGGAGACGTTATAATTTAGTAGGGTTCTAGGAATGTCTTAAAGATTGGTCATAAAGAGATGAAATAATAAACTTAGAGCGTTCATAAATATATCTCAATAATACATTGATGAGGTATGAACAGAAAAAAATGGATAGATAAGAATAGCATACATAGCACAGAACTCAGGCAAATGGTATAATGTACATAAGAAAGAGAGGCCTATTATGCCTCTAACGTAGGAAAGGAAATTAGTGACAGAGATGACGGCTGACAGAGCAGAGTGGAGGAAACAGACATGTTGTGCCTACTCCACCTAGGGTGGGATAATGACCGGAAGAAGAAGAGAGAGGCCTATGCCCTGAATTGGGTTGACTAGGGCTGATGATAATGGTGATAGGTAGAAAAGTGTTTAATATAGTTGAAAATTGCTCCATTATTGATATGCATTTAATAAAACTTATAATTCTATTGAATCAACAATTTATTAACGTATGTGCTAAGCATATTGTATTGCATAAAAAACTGAGTTCTGACTCTTTGAATAATTATCTCTCCCTTTCGTCGGAAGATTTAGTTAAGGAATTTTTAGTCAAAGCCACGACCGGTACGCACTCTATAATCCTTTGATTAGTCACTAATAGCTTTTCGATAGTTAATCTTAATTCTGTATTAATTTTAATAGTTTCTGGTATTTATCTCCATCATTCTTGAAAATGAATCAGAAATATGTTAATATTTTATCCTTTAGTCGTTAATAAGACATGGGTTTTTATATTTTTGAAATATTAGGGTCGTTTAGACTTCTCTTACCTCAAATTGAAAACTACATAAGTATACCTATATTTAAATGATTCTAAGAACTATCTCATTTATAACATTTTTGATTTTAGACGGCTAAAAAATTTAAGTTTTTTTCTAATAATGAAAGATAAGCTAGATTTTATCCCGGAAAACTACATCGACTGCGTACCTTCCTATTTTTTTATCCAGGCGAGTGAAAATCTACGGGTAATAATACCATGATTATTTGATTAAAAACAAGTCTCACGGTGGGTATCGAACACGCAACTCAGAATCTCAGCCTGATATTGAACTGGAGCGCGTATAGAACGTCTGAATGTAAATCTTCGTCATTTACTGCACGCATTTCCTGTTGCCAACTAGGTAGTTCTATTATATTTAGAAAATATGCAACTATTAGGGCTCACGTTTATTAGAAATATTAATACTTGTTATTTTTACTTTAATATACCTTGTTCAATGTTAACATTAAAACCTTGGTTTTACATAAAACGATGGTATTAGAATAATAGTAACTCTTGATAATCTAACGAAATTGTAAATTATATTTTGTTGGTAGTTTTATGCTTAGATTATTCCAAAAGATGAATAAACATTTGAAAACAGCTTAAACTCCATCTGTAATTAACATTGTAATTGGAATGTTTAATTCTATGCAAAATAAGCTTGTTATTGTACCATCTCTACGTGATCTTATTTGGTTTGCTGTAGGTACCGTTTTGTAATGGATACTGTTTTGATTAGGTCGATTACATTAATGGAATCGCCTGACATGGAAGATCAGCTTTTTTTCCTGTTAAATTTCTAGATTGGATTCATCGAGGTTTATTTTATTTCATTATGGAAACAAACAATAGATAATGGGTTCATCAACATCATGTAACATCAATAGCAAAATCTAAAATAAAAAATCTAAAATAGTAGGTAATAATTCTGATTTTGTTTTTGTAGTGTTATAATAAGTATACAGTTATAAAAGTATTAGTAAGTATTAAAATTTCTACTGTACTTTATTATTTTTACTGATGATGGTCAACCTTTTGGCCTCTAGCTCATTTTAAGTAAGTGAAGATGTAGCCTATGATGGAATACGCTTTCGCAGGAGGAACTTGACTACTGCTTACCCTGGATTTAAGGACTCCAAGAATGTACTCTAGTGGGAAAACAGACGCAGGCAGCTAATTCCACTATTTAGCTGTGGATATTATGAAAGTAGAGCAGAATTTTTTTGGTTCGACATTGCGATTATGTCGACCTATAGGTGGTATGATTTTGTGCGTCTGCTGAACTAAATACTTTCCTGTAAATATATTTTATTTTATTTTTCATTACTTTTTGAAATATGAATGTAATTGTTGATGTGAATATTGTTTACGTTATTTACGTAATTTTTTTTTTAATTTTGACCTAATTCATCTGGTTTTTTCGTCAACAATAATTTAACTAATGCGCAAAGAAAATCACACTTCAATGCTTCGTCGTGCGCTCCACGCGATCTATTCATCAAAGTCAGACACATTTTTTTCGAAAAACAACAAAAGTTTCGACGCTAAACACTTCCATTATTAACTCTGAAATAGACAAAGCCACTTTGTTCTAAACAAAAGACATGAATAAAAGGTTGTCGCTATTAATTTCTATACTTCTGACATTTGTAACGGTGCATCCTTTGTAGTTCTTTATGAAAATCTTAACCCCGTAGAGGGAAAAATTGGCGCGCAGCATGTAAGCTTCAAACAAGATCGCAACAATAGAATTTGTTTCGTTTAAACGTTTCGCTTTCGGCGTAATTATAGATTTTTTGTTGAATCGAAGTCAAATTAGTAACGCAGCAGTGTCACCTGAGCCGAAAGAGTCGGCCAAAGTCGGGACCCCACACACAAAGGTGCGTTATTTTGGTCCAAAAGCATTCACTGCTCAATAATAAAATGTGTAGTCCTCTGTTCTCTTAGACCCCACGGAATGTGTGGGACCCAAAAAACTTTTTATGTTCATGCTTATCATTTTAAATTGTGAGATATTTTTATATTTACGCTTGAATATTTCGAGGACATAACATGAGTTAATATCCGTGAAGTGTTGTAGAGATACTTAGAATGTAGCATTAAGATTTACAACCAAGACATAAAAATAAACATACTCGTATAAAACCAAAGTAACATTAAAACTAAATCTAGGAAAAGAAGACCGTGCCTACTCTTACCATTTCCTGGAAATACCTAATGTCATTTTAAGAATAGCATAAAATATCAGGAAATGGTGACATTGATGTGGTTCAACTTGAACTTAGCAAACCAAACGATAAAATTGAACTTGAGTTGTATACGGCAAAACGGAATTAATTTATTAATAATAAGAAGAAAATAATTTACTATGTTGTATAATGTACCTTTGTCTTGGTAAAACAAAGGCAACTTTTTACTTTTATACTTTTCGATCTAATATAATTAATAGAAATTTAACATTTATTTCACAAATACTTGGCATACGATCGTCTCCAAATAACCAAGCTTCGTAAAATAGGAGGTTCCAGCAACACCGTTAAGTCCCAACTTTACTACCTGATTTCATCTTTCACCCTTGTAAGTTAGCGTACCACTGAATAATTGAATACAAACTTAACAAGTCCTGGAGTTTATGAGGTGCCACACTTCAACACGACCTAGTCTAGCTTCGCACTCTCGGAACTATCTAACAACCAGCTGAACGAGCTCTTCTCACGAAATGCACAAACTAAATCTCCTACAATTTTACCTGCACGCTCATTTCAAGAAAGTTTGAGGTGCTGCTGAATTTTTGCTGCAAATTTGGAGGATCCTGTTAATGAAACATAATGTTACAGATAGCGACAAAAATACTGAATATTGTTGATTTTCTTGTTCATGATAGGTACCTATTACCTAAACGCCTTGGACCATAGACCCACTACTATAAGATTTATCTATGTGTCCGTAATACACGCTCTGTTTAACTTGGGGCTAGATAATGTTGTGTGAACGGTCTAGCATTATTATTAATTTGATTATGTGACCGATTTTGGTCCATTTAAACAAAAAAATGTAATAAAAAGAAGCTTTGCGGCCGAAATAAATACCGCAGAAAGTACGTCTTCTTTGCTTTAGAAGTCGTACTTTTAGCTTACTAGGCAGGTAGGTATTGTAGCCATATTATCCTTATTCTCTTCTCGTACAAAAGCCTACTTGTGTATTTTTCATTCTTTTGATAACACGCCATGCCTCTGAATCCTAAATTAAAGTAGCTTCGTTTCTGAAAATATTGTTTCTATGCCCAAGTAGATTGGATTTATCAATCGTTATTCAGTCCCTCCTATGAAAGGAAAGTTATGTTACGATATCAATTCCTTACGTTGAATTTATGTTTAAGAAAGCTTCCAGATTCGCGCTTTTCGATCAAGTAAAGGAAGATTCTATTGAAAAATATTGCACCATATTCGAAGGAACTCATACCGATCGCATAAAGTAAGTCGGAATAATCTTGGGGGCTCCCACGTAATGGATCCTCCAGTTTACGACGTGCTAAACTCTCTCAGTATGGATGAAGTAATGTTCATAACAGCAAACTGTGTCAAGAATGAAATTCCCAACTTCTTGACACCTTCTCTCAGCTTTACGCGACGTAAACTTCTGAATACACCGTAATTGGAAAATTTGTAAGAATTTCACGATCAAAATAATATATAGTAGGTGAGTGAGAGAGAGAAGAGAGGCTTACATTTAGGTTGTAGCGAAAGTGTTCCAATTTTTATCCTAAACAATTTACCCCTTCAAAAAGAAATCATTGCGAATCGGTTGTTTTTGATTTTTACATCCCGCTGGGTGTTGTAGCCCAGCGTCGCGTATAAGACACACACAACGCTTATACAAAGCGAAGGAAACGCTTAACGCACACATTCTGAAGATCAAAGAACGCGCAATCTGTGTGAAAAAAATAACGTTTTGGTCCCAAAAGGGCGGTCCCGTTTACGCGACCCAATTCACGCGAGCGGTTTGGACGAAGAAGAAATTGAATTGATGCCCGCACAACAAATTCGAACGCGTATCGAATTGTTTTACGTTTGACGAATTCGCTTTTGAAAAATTTCAAATTCGCTACAATAGGTCGTAATGATGCAGGGTCGCTTCTTTGTCCATAGCAAAACACTGTGTAGGAATCTGTAGAATGAATCTTAGCCTGGCATCCTTTGAAATATTCGCTCGCTATCGATCGTGTTGCGATAGCGCAAAGAAAATGGCCCTCGCTTTTTGTCTATTTATATAGCAAAAATTCCCGACACGCCAACATGTTCACATTTCTAAATCGATATGACATCAGCTCAGGAAAGATTTACTTGTACGATCTACGATCTAAATCTGCAAACACTGCTATCTTTTAACGAGTTTGAATTCGCACGTTGAAAAATATAAACATGAAAGCAACTTGATAAATACATTAATCATATCATGAAAGAGAAAATTGCTTTAGAAGATCACCGTTCATTTTCTCCAGAGCTATCGCGCTTCGAGCTCCCATTTGTTAGTGTCTTGTTTAGAAAATCATATCTGCCAAACTTTATAAGCTTGCTTTTGACAAAGGCCGAGTTGATGGAGGCGCGTATCAAATCGTACGATTCAGCGTGCTCCTTAGCGCAGCTGGTTCGGGCGAATCGAATCATTTTATTTATTGTTCAAAGATCTTATGCGTTATTTATGAAAATCCGAAGTGATTTCGCCACGGTACCCGGAGCAGGCGAGCTGATTCGCCGAAAGTGTGTCACCTTGCCTAGAATTTGTTACGCGTTACCAGAATGATGCATGGTCTTCTATCATGTTTCAGAAATGAATGTGTCGTGATTTAGGTTTTGAGTTTACGTGATTGATGTAATTCTTTTATTTGCTGATGGAGAAAACATTTTATCAATCAAGCGAGAAAAGATTTCTTTTTATTCAACAATGTAAACATTCGTTTGTGAAAATTACTTTATCTTTACTTACTATTCTAACGCTAACTTAATACTAAAATTGCGTGTTCGTTCAACGAAGATCGTTGCTGAGACAGGTTCATGTAGTTATTCCACAGATGTTATTGATAGAAAAGTTTAAACAATTTACTAGCGGCTACCTGATTACGTCGACCGATGCCTCTCTCCGTTACAGCCACCGAGCACATCCCAAGTCGAAGTTTTTTGCCGCACGGTAGCTGCACCGATTTGATTGCTCTGCTTTTTGCTCTCCTTTTCAAATAAACCAAAGTAATTGTTTGTTTTAAGTCCCGTAGATTGCGTCCGCTGCACGGATTTGTTACAGAGATTTTCGGTGTTAGAAAATAGAGACTTCAAAACGGTTGAGCGCTTCCACTACCAATTTATTCTCCTAGTTCGGTAGAAACGACGATGTTATTTTAACCGTTCTTGGTTCTGAATGTGAACTTAATTCAGAATTACTGAGTGTGCTTTTTGCTCCAGAGCAGGTAACAGGAAACGGGTTGTCTGACGTTAATCCCGTGAAGGGCGTGTGTGTGCGTTTGTTGTGTAATCAGAGCTATGAGTGCGTGCGTACCGTGAACATCGCCTAGTTTTTGTGCAGACCCTGCAGTGGAGCTATCAAGTATCGTTTGACTAATCACATTATCTCGCGTCTCGCTTGCACTAGTAAATGATGCGTGAGATAAGAGATTTGTAATCTCCGAGCTGCCGTCCCCTGGCACTGGTGCCTAGTGTGCCTACAGACAACATGTTATGTTAGACCGCGCTGTATTCCTACGACCGCGCTCGTTCATCAGATCTCAGAAATGTTCAGAATGAATCTTTATGATTTACTTCCCTGGAGCGACTAGGAGTTTCTCAGGCTACTGGTAACTGGTTTGTTTCCGACATCACTAAATAAGGCATTCGTATTTGCACCTCATATTTTCAAGGTAGGAGTTATGAGCGGATTTCATAACATTTATTTTGATTGAGAGGCAAGGAACCTGTCCTGACTTGCGAAAAATAAAAACAGGAAAATATTTTCTTTATCCCTACTGCATACTTAGCGATAACGAAAACATTTCTTACATGTACGAGTAGACGTTTATTTTATTTCCTCTCGAGAAATCACTCAGGATCTGAGATGGTTCAATTTGATGCTAATTTTTGTTGCAAATTTGACGGTAATTTCATTGCGTGATCAAAGGCAGCGAACGGAGAAGGTTTAATATAAAAACAAAATCTTTCTTGATTTCAAAAGAGGCACAAAATCGAGTTTAATTCCATTATGTCAATGAGTTCCCGCGGCAATGTAAACATTGGACTGCTAAAATCCTCAAAAAGAGCAGGTGATTAAAGGTGATCCAGATTGTATCAGTTTCCACATCAATGACAGGGTAAGCTCGCGTATGATGCCGGTTGCTATGAGTGAAAGCTGTCAGGGGGAGATTACGGAGAGTCCTGTGGAGTCCTGTGCTGGGGTACGTAATCCGACTCTTCGCTGGCGGCCGCCCCTCGCTTATCGTGACCGGTGGATTTTCTATGTCTCCTTCTCTTGTCAGGTGACATTCAAGCAACATATCCAGACAAATTATTCTTTAATCATTTATATTTTCCTAAAAGTGCAATTACTCTCGTTTATGTGGGTCCCATTCTAAATTTAGGTAGGTAGGTAAAAGATTAGTTAAATAATATGTAGTCTACATGTTGAAATTATGCAGAGCTCAGAAAGAGTTAGCCAGAAAAGGGGTTACCCCCTTTTCTGGCTAACTCTTACCTACCGACCTCCGAAGTGGTAGTGTATTATTCTGGACGTCCGTATTGATGTACCTTAATTGTAATGTAGGTTCTAATAAACATTAGGTACCTATTAGTATTGACTTATGACTATTATATCTAACTAGATATGAGATATGATATGCCTTTATATAAATCAACTAAACCTAGTTGAGTTTATATAAAGGCAGTTGTAACTTGTTGTCTTTGTTGGTATTTAGTTTTTTTTTCTTAACTGACTAGTCTTCAACAAATTAACGTTTGTAAAGCTTATACAAAGTCTTTCTCAAAATAAGTTTTACCTGACTTTTAAAGGTTAGTTACAATTAGTTGAAAAAAGTCTGTAAATTGATGATGAAATTGGCTTCAAAGTGTTTACTCTATAATTAAAATAATGATCCTAATTCCTGACCAGTTCCAATAAGCTCGGTTACCTGTCGGAGTGATTAGCTAATGATTGTGTTTCCCAAAACTGGTGATTTTTTGTTTTAAATAAACATGGTTATCTGGTTTGGTTGTTTTAGCGATTAAAGCGGTTTTGGTGTTTGCCTGTGAGAAACACAGGATAAGACCACAGACAAAAAGTAAACAGCTAGCAATGATGAAAGCATGGCCATAGTCATTCATGATGTAGGTAACTCTTAAAACGAAAGCAAATAAAATTCCATCAGGAAAGTAACAAAATCAAAAATTTCTGTCATCAATGTCCGCAATGGACAACCTACAATTTACGAGTATTATGAGTATATATTGATGATGATATCAAGCTGTTTTATTTTTGCTACAGTCAGGGTTCTTGAGAACAAACTGACGGAAATTAATTCAGTTTATTGTTATGTTAAATTTCGGAATAAACAGTTCCTCCCAAATTTCTATACAACTGTTATGATACTGTAGAAATAATTGTGTTATCTAGTAGTTTCAATTGATAAAACCGTGGACACAAGTAAAAGCCATTTTGAGTTTTATTAAAAGTCAATTATGAAAGAAAACAGTTTGAGAAACTATAAGACATTATAATTTTTAAAGATTTTCATGCACATTGCATGTAAATTCAAATGCAATCTAAGAGACAGTGCTATAAAACCCATTTTACTTTGAATGATTGCATCAAGAGACGGAACCGTTCGTGCCCTTCCAAAACTCTGCATTGAGGATTAGTGTTGAATTATTACTATTATAAATTATATTTTAATATCCTTTGAAATTACTGGAGCCGCAAACTGGATTTTGACAAAGGTTGGCTTAGGTCGACAAAATGGTTTTATGATTTTTATATAATTTGCTTTATGTTTCTGTATGAGGATTAGTGTGCTTGTAAAGGTGAGTGGGGTTTTAATATAAATATGGCGAAATAAGTGGCTTTGTAGGTCACATAATTTCAAGCAAACTAAATGTATGTGAATTGTAGAGATTTGTTTCATTATGTTTATATTCTTTAGTCTTTCGAAGAGACTTTAGTTTGTATGTTTTATTGCGTCAGTGTTGGTTTAGAATTTTAAGTTTGCGATAGTATGGACACCTGAAAATTTCCTAGCAGGAAGAGTCTACGTTAATGACGCCAAATTAAGGGTCAGCTTAAGATTAGACTCATTAAAATGTCGGCATCCTTTGAAAAACGCTGTTGACCTTTAATACCTATAACAATGTCGAAATAGACTTCATTGATTCTGATTAAACTTTTCTACATTCTTTCCGGCCTATATAAGTAGCCAAAAAAATGAACAACCAACTATTTCTTACCGTTCCTCGTGTCCCACCCAAGTTCTACACAAAAACTGGATCCCTAATCCCGAAATTCCGAACAAATTTCCGTAATGTCGTTCTCAAAAGTTCACTTAACGACATAATGACAGCAGTGCGACTCGCCGAATAGTCTTGGATTAATGTCGATTTAATTAAACCTGAATAATTTTGATCCGGCCCGTCTAGGGGCAGTAAACTAGGAGTGAGAAGGTGTAATGCTTTCGGAGAAGGCGTTTTGTGGTTTACAAAAACGTGCGTATTTAAACAATTTGTTTAATATTTTTGTTTTTCTAGATACCTACTGCTTATAATGTAAAGTAAGTTAAAGTACCCCAACTCTTCCTGTAGGTACCGGAGGAAAAGAGAGGAGACAAAGGGATATCCACAGGGGGACGGGCAGCAGGGTCACCTGCAGAACAATTCTTACCGAACTGCGATCTCCAACCCGCAAGCCCAGCGTAGGGATTATGGGCACTACCCTCATGAGATAAACGATCAGGGGAGGGGGAGGCCTGCGTCCAGCTGTGGACCAAAACAGGCCGTTGAATTATAAGTTGAAGAAGTAAAAGTAAGAACATGTTTTGAAGTTCGTATTCAAGGTTTGTTCTTGATTCAGTCGTTTCTTTGTAACCCGTATCAAAAATTTCCGACATCCTCAGCTAGATTGAAGGTTGCGTGGGCTTACCCTCAAAGAAAAGGTCTTGTAGGCGTTTCGACTTTATCAAATTACAACCTGTGCCGTTTTGTGCCGACAAAGGGACGCGGCCCACCAGTGTTTGACTCGAATGCAAGGCAAACCTTGTTTTGACGCGTGACTTTTCGAGGCAAACATAACTTTTTAAGGGAAAAGATGTTTGTGTTGCAAAAAGAAACGGTTTTAGCGAGTGCTTGTGGGATTACCGAGGGTTGAACAAACCATTGATTTAGGATTGTGCAACACCTGTGACTTGTTTCAAATTTGAGTAGTAAAAATCGGCTGGTTTCTGTTATATTCTGTCTGTTTTTTATAAACAAACGCATGCTATATGTTATTTTGTAATATTTATACAACATCTGGGATGCCAATCTTATCTATTTATTTTAGCTATTCATTAGCATAAAACTATTCCATCCTGATATCATTTGTGACTTTATCCTATAGCCGCACTTCACTAAGCTCTCATAAGGTTTAATATAAACAACGCTCTATTGTACAAACATAAAACCTTCGCGCCTAATCGGCCCGTTATTAGTCCAAATTCTTTATTAAAACAGTGAACGCCCCACAAAGGTCCTTTTACCTGTGACTCCAGTATTTAGAGGTAATAAATTCTTCACTAATATTTCCTGTTGATCTTTATAATTTTTTGACGTTCATCCGTCTCACGGAAGAGAGAGAGAATGATTACGTCTATTTTTGGCTTCAGTTTTTTTTTTTTTTTTTTTTTTTTTTCGAATGGGCTATGATGCTGTTGACCGCAGATGGCCATGACAGCGTTACCGGACTTTTGGCGGGCGCAGATGGCGCCTCGCCGGTAAATTTTAGGTTGGGGCGACACGCACAAGGGCCACCACTTAGGTGCGAGCCTCGGCTTGGGCTGTCGCCAGATGCTACGAGAGGGCATGGAGGTTACGCCTTAGGTGCACGAATGCACCTGCGGGCGGAAGGAGGGAATTCTTCGACCCCGCTTCCGGCGGGGTCGGTTTTTGGTCGGCTGTGTAGTGTGCGGTAACGAATCGGTTGACGTCACCTCCGGGTTAGCGGCGGTGAGTGGGTCAACGGGGTCACCGAGAACGTGTCTCGGTCTACGGAGGAGAGAACTCGTGGGAGGATTGTCAATGGGATAGTCGGGTATTGTGGAGATCAAGGGATTGTAATGATCCGGGGCCGATTCATAATGCCGCTGGGAGGCGGTCTTTATGAAATGGGCGATGGACTCGAGATTAAAGTCGCGATGGAGATCGTTATTGCGCATGTACCACGGACAGCCCGAGGCTTTGCGCAGAAATCTATTTTGGACTTTTGGCTTCAGTACTTTTTGTTTGACCTTTTATAGTGAAACATCAAATATATTTCTTCTGTGGTTGAACATAAAGGTCTTTTAAATTATCCTAGCTTTACTTTTCAGCAGAAAATTTTCCAATTACCCAAGCTGAGCTTACTTTGGGGCTAGATGGTGCTGCGTGGATTGTCTAGCAATAATTATTATTTATTTTATTTAATACTAGCTGCGCCCGCGGCTTCGCACGCGTTGTTCCTATGGAAACATTGAAACGTGATTTTCATCCTACGGGAACAGATTTATGGAATAAAAAGTAGCCTTTGTTTTATTCCTGGATTAGAATTACTTGTATGCAAAATTTCAGCCAGATTTGTCCAGTAGTTTTGGCGTGAAGAAGTAACAAACATCCTTCCATACATCCATACAAACTTTCGCCTTTATAATATTAGTGTGATGTGATAATATTAGGCCAGGCTTTAACATGTTTAACCGACTTCAAAAAAAGGAGAAGGTTATCAATTCGACTATGTTTTTTGACTGGGTGATTCGATTTTGATAATTCATTTTGATTTGAAAGCTCGTGAATGGCATCCATGAGAAAACAATGCAATTGATATCGGTTTAATATTTACTACTTTCTTCATTTTAAAGTTTTATATTATTTACCTTAGGTTCTTCTTCACTTTGTTATTTTATTGGTTTTTCGTTCCAGTCCTGCCAATAAGAAGTATTATCTATGTTATCAGCATGATAAAGATACACGTTAAAACTTTACCATGTCTTGAATACAAATTTATTAATGCGATTTGAGTATACTTTGTTGCATTCGGAAAATAAAAAGATTTGTAGAAACTTGTGGGAACCAAGACGTGTTCAACTGAAGTGAAATAGATTTGTAAAGGTTTTTTGTATCCAAGAGTTTACTTTTGCAATTGTTTATACTGAAAAATACCCATCTGTAAATTTTCTTGACATTTAGTAGGCATCATCATCAAACTATACTTACTAGTCCGCAGCTGAACATAGGCCTCCCGTCTTCAGCTTGACGCATCCAGCATCTGCCTGCAGTCTTTCGCAGATTATCTTCCCACCTGGCCGGAGGGCGTCCTACACTACGTTTGTCCTATTCCGAGTCGCGGTTTCCACTCAAGAACACGTTTACCCCAGCGGTGGTCGGTTCTTCGCAAGATATGGCCAGCCCACTGCTACTTCAGTTTTAATTCTTTCAGTTTTCTAAACGCTCCCCTGACTAATTGGATCCTCCTCTTGGACTCCTACTCAAAATAGTTTTCCCTACAATTACGATTTAGTGGGCACACAAAGGATCAATCTTCATGTCATCAAATAAAGTTGGGTCCATTTTACCTTCTGTGTCTAACTGAATATTATTTTTGAATCGTTTATATTTTCTAATGCGTTCGCCCGTATTTCGGTTATTATTGTTTTATCTTTACATATTTTAACAACTTACTTTCTTCTTGATACTGTAACGTTGCAACAATGATGATAAACTATAAACTTAGTGATAGAGGTTGGTCGAGTTACTCCATTCTTTGACTAGACTTGCTTAATACAATGTAATGATTAGGACAAATAAGCTTATTTTATTATTATAATAAAAAACCGTTCATTCCTATATGACTCAACTCATGATAGACAAGCCAAGTTCACCTGTACATTGAAAACATCAGACATTTAAAAAACCGAATCGAATACCATCGACTTCGCATCTCATAAAAACTGAACTGAATTTGATCAACTTTCATTATGTTTTATCTGGCAGCCCACATGACGTGTATTAATTAAAGAGCCCTGGCAATGTACTCATGAATTATCATGAGGTTAATAGTCACCAATGAGCTCGGAGTAATTATGGAGATGAGGCTGTGCGCGCGCGCATGGTGGGGACGAAAGTTTAAGGTCAGAGAGTAGATAGGTACAGACTGGGGAAGACTTTCGTTTTGATGAGATTGTATGTATACCTACTTATCTATCGTACTAATATTATAAACGCAAAAGTTTCTAAACATGGATGTAAGTTTGTTGCGCTTTCATGCAAAAAAAAGAAATTTTCCAAACAGGTAGTTCTAGTTTTTATCCCATAAATCTGTTCCTGTGGGATAGACGTGCAAAAACGGCGCGCGAACCGCAGGGGCGCAGCTAGTTCTTAATCTTTGCACTTCCTTTCTCCATACTCAAAAGGTTTGCTGTAAGAAAACTCTTGTAGGATTAAGCTCGCTTATGCAATGTCCTTAATATGGTCCTTTGTGTATTGGTTTATTTGTGTACAATATTGATTTTTTTAAGATTTCAGGTGATAGCAGATGTAGCCCGTAGTATGTAGACAACCTCGAAATGCTTAGTTATACGCTTACTGATTTAATCGACATAAAACGTGTAAAATCCTCCCTGAGTTAGTGTAGTAGACCTCGACAACCTTCTCGAAACTGAGTCAATACCAGATAATGGTGTTTATTCAGATGTCGCCAAAACTAGACTAAACTAATTTTACAGTACTAAAAATGATGCCATCCTTATTATTTTGGTCGCTATGACAGGGACGGCGACCTTTTTAGCCCTGTCAAATTAGTTTAGTTTAGTTTTGGCGACATCTGAATTGATACCAATACCATTATCTCATTTCTTAAAATAAAACTGTCAAACTTTCATTTACAAGTACCTGCATCATTTTTCAATTGAAAAAGCCACTTTTGAATACATATGTACAAATTTAAAACAAATTATTTTATAAAACAGTGGAATTATTGGCAGATCTTCGTTTGTTTATTTTATCCAGTCCTACTACGAGTATAAGTTCAGTTATCTAACTGTTTGGACAGAAATATTCCAAATTGTTAGTCGTACTATAATATTAACTTTTTGGATACACAGACTCTATTCCAAATAGAACTACTGCTAGTGAAGTTCCTTAATTCTGACCATAATTATTTTATTATTTCTCTTTTTTGTTTCTATTTCAGGCACCAAAAGGACACTGCCTCATCTGTATAATCTACTCTTTGCCAGAGTCCGCGAGAAGGCGGGACCACGGCGCGCAACGCGCTCGCGTGCCCGCGCGCGCGCCACCCAAGCGCTACCGAATGATACCCCACTTGCTGTGACGTCACCTACTTCTAAATTTAGACTATCCACCAATTTATTAAGATCAGACATTTTTAGAACCAATATGAAAGGCTGAAGAAAAGCTCCAGTGGAAGTTTAAATTTATGGGATTACTAGTGTATGAAATTACTGCAATCTGTGTAGTATGTGTAGTAGGTAAACCGACTTCTTCTTTGAAAAACAAAATGTCTTGTGAACTATAGAAGTAGGTACCTATATTAATTTACCTACATAAATTCCTTCACAAAAGATAAACAACACGCAGTACTTTACACTTCAAATCGACTTTCCTGTTGACGATTTTAAAACATAATGAAAAGTACCTACTTGCTGATTTGAGATCCTTTGTTAAAAAAATATTGTTCAATTATATCTCTTTATCTCGACTCCAAGCATGTGAATTTAATTTATGTTATTGGGATCTGTTGAAATAATTTGCAGCATTATAACAAAAAGATCATAATGTATACATCAATAACTAAAAAGTAAAAACGTTTATTTTAGTTCACAGCAACTTTTATTTGAATTATTTTGAACGTCATGTTTAGTAAATTTTATTTATATTTTATGAAAAAAAAACAAAGTATCCCTTCTGCTCTTCCATCGCAGTATGTGCACATTGCCTTCTACACTTTATCAAAAGAATCTACGCTCCAATCACGTCACATCTTACTCCAGGCTTTGAAACAGGATCTAATACCTACCAGACCTCCGGCGCAGGTGCCCAATGAAGGCATTAAACTGAATCGCCCATTATGATTAAGCGAAATTGCTCTCCTTGTCTATGTTTGCAATCAGCTGAAATAGTTCGAGCCTCAGGGTTATTGATTAGTTCGTTCTGTACTTCAGTGATCTATGATAAGTTCTGCATACTTTAGTTTCCTACATATATGTTAAGTTTTTTACAAGTTTATTTAAAGTGGAATGAACATTACAAAGGCCCATGGCAGCAGTAGGCTGTTAAAAATGTATGATGAATTGACGATAATGTGCAAAATTTTGTGATTTCTTGAAAAAGTCATCTCTTTGATTTTATGATGACCTGGTACTTTAGAATACCAAAATAAGGTCCCAGTCAGTGCCCCGAACGCGTTTGTGCGTTTATGTTGATCGAAAGTCTACACTTTTGTTAGTTCTGTTTGCCTAGTGTTGGAGAACGACCAGTGGCCTAGAACGCGTATGTGAGTTCTTATTCACAACAGATGTAGAATTTTTGGTATGAAGTCACAATGACAATGCCCATGACGCTCATGTGCGTTTGATAATATTCCAAAATTATACTTCTTCCTTAGTTATGATGATACCCTGGTACATTCAACTTCACTCAGTGCCGTTAAACGCGTATGTGCGTTTTCGTCGCTTATAGCCGTAATAAATATCTATTGTTTACTCTCAGTTCCTTTAGATGCGTTGGTACATTTCGATTATATGAATCTCTTCTTTTTACGTCATGTTTGCAATGTGTAAAAGAACTGGTGTATGCACCTTACACACTGTGGTAGATACCACAAACTGTACGATGGATTTTTAACTTTCCTCCTGAGTAAATATGTAGATACATATTATAAGTTACCTATTAATGCCTCTGTACTGTAATAGTTTCATTTTGTAAAGCTTAGGCAGAGATACGAAGTTGCGCTTTTTGGCCACCAAACTCTATTTTGCATCTCTTCCTATCTTTGAATAGATACCACAAACCGTACGATGGATTTTTAAAATTTCCTATGTTAAACGTTTTAATATGATAAAATAGGAGGCGCTGTCATATTGGCTCTCTTGCACAAGTAGCTATGTTTGTGTGATTTTCAGGTTATGCACCATATAATGAACTCTAAGTTACACATTACCTATGCATACAAGCGGGTTAACTACGAACCTTGTCCTTTCAACACAAACAAGGTTCGTAGTTAACCTGCTTATATTTATAACGAAGTCGTCAAACTATAAGTACTATGTACATACATACTACTAGCGTATATATTAGAACCTGCCTAGATACTAAGTTAAAACAAAAAGCTTGATGTATACGCCGCCGTTGGCGTGCCTTTTTATTAAATAAATAAATAAACTACGAAAGTTTCTTTAATAGAACTCTAAGTACCTAAGTACTTATGTATATTTTTCCTGACCTTGTAGGGCTACCTTCTATTTTCTAGCTATCTTCTGAAAAATTATATTGTTATCTTATTGATAGTATACCTTTTTTCGGAGATGGAAAGAACAAATATTATTAACAACATTATGGGTGGGCTTCCTGATAAATTCAAGCAATACAGTACCAAACATTCATTGCGCTATCACAGGCTATGCAACCTTTTCACTTTAACGTAACGACACTTCTCTTGAATCTATGTTCAAGTTCACCGTGAGGCTTACTGTGACAAGGTTCGTCATCGCGTTTGTTAAGGGTAGCTTAGCCTATCGCATTCCTTCACATTTGGCAAGAATAACAATGAACGGTGTCAACTTACTATTTCCATTCAATGGGACAAGTAATGACCACACAGATACAATACATGTCTTACGTATTATGAAATGTTAAACAACCAGAGAAAATAATTTAATTCATGTCCAAAATTAAAGAAAATGTATAGAAAAGCGAAGAAATAGAGTAGTTTTCATTGGTTGTTTTGGTAGTAAGAATCTATCTGTGTACTTTATCTCTGTATTGTATGTTTTAGGACGAGCCTTTGCGCCAATTTACGTTTTAGTTTGTTATGCATAGCTATTTTCATCCTAGATTATCTGTTCAAAAGCTAAGGGTAAGAAAGTATGAGCTAAGAGTATACCAGTGATGGATGGGCGAAGCTTCTGCTAAACCAGCAATATACCGTAAAAGTTATCATCAAATAGCGATATGACGATGATGTCAATACATTTTTTAAAAGTCATTTCACTATACCATTCAGACTATGTATTTTTAACTTTCCATACCATTCTGGTTAAAAAAAAAGTTGTTGACAGTTTCTAAATGGTAAAAAGACCATTTGATAATCCAAGTCCTAAGGATATTTTAAGCTTTGAAAAATATTCGTATCCGTATATCTAAAACTGTTTTTGTATCTAAGTAGATCAAACTTTTCAAATGGTCTCTTTACCATTGAGAAAACTTTGGTCTACCTAGATACAAAAGTAGTTTTGGATGAACAAGGACGTATATTTTTCGAAGCCTAAAATCTCCTGAGATAGTAGACTTGGATTTTATTTATTGCAGTGTTAATAAAATACAAAGTTCATTCAAAATTATAACTACCTAGTAGTTAGTACAGATGTCAGTTAAATTATTTGGATGTTATGTTTTTGTATCATCGCCTTTAATTGTCTACTGCTGGAAAAAGACCCCCCTACTGAGCACCCTGTTTTCAGCTTGTCGCATCCAGCATCTGTCTGCAGCCATTCACAGATCGTCATGCTATCCAGCCGGAGGGCTTCCTACGTTTTCCAAGTCGCGGTCGCTACTCAAGAATACTTTTGTCTCTGTATCTTACTATGCTAATTCAATAGTTTTAAGCAGATCTCTATTACAGTAGGAATTCTATCTCAACCTTTCTCTCATTATAACTAAATTCCGTTAATATCAACAGCAATTTCCCCTGTATCTTCATTTCCCTTGCAACCTTTCATAGTTGAGTTTCTGTAACTCAGTGTGTTCGCAAATTGCATAGATCCACAATCATAACGGGTCGCGCCTGTAATGGAGTCGACAGGTTTCTTGGTATTTGCCATAGTCGACATATATACTTAGTATATTATATAGTTCTTATAGATGTCAACTGTCTGGTTTGATGGATTGGATGATCGATGAATGGCCATAGCGACTTGCAACTGTACTTTTGTAAAGTGTTACTGTGATTCTGTGAGTCAAAAGGTGTGATGTTGTAGATGATATAAAGCTGGGTTTAGTGTAGATGTACAAAAGGATAGATTGAAGAACTGCAATAACTAAGAATTAATATGTTATGAATATGTTTATTTATGTTAAGCTATTACTGATACTGAAGCAAGCAAGCTGCAATAGAAATAGGTACTTTGATTTCGGCCAACAATCTAAAGAGCATCGCTGATTTATAAATACAGTAATATAAAGTTTTGGTCACTAATTACCATGATTATTGATACAAAATCACTAATTCCATGTTCATTAGAGTCGGAGTCAGAGTCAGAGTCCAATCGTTTATTTCTTTAGACTTACAAAATAAGCACTTAGACAAGTCAAATTTTTATTACTATATAAACAGCTTGATAAATAGTAATTACTATCATATATTACATTGACTACATACTATATTACATTGACTTCAGTAACTCAGAGGTCATATCATATTATTCTAGGATGTATACGTTGTAAACTCCTGAGTAAAAAACTCTTTTTTTATTCTATGTGCTGTGCTTTCCGCTTGCAGATGTGCTCAGCTACTCTTAAGCTGGGATTCCACCGCAAAAGTGTAATGAACATGAAATGAGAGATGAGTGGGCGGCTTAATTTTAACGTTGTCTTCTTACTCCATTCCTTACGACTATTTGTTGGTATAAAAAAAAAGTATAATGCTAACCACTCGCGGAGGAAAGGCGGCTATACAATGGCCACCCAACAACACCACAAATAATTTATGTGATAAAATACTTATAAGAGCCTTATCTACAAAACTAGATTAGGTAATCTAGAACACTCTTAACAGTTTGGAACAGAAGCATGGTGTAGGTGTTTTTCAATCACAAACGTTGAAGTCTATAAAGCGAATGTAATCTGTTAGCGATCGTGTTGCGAGCAGGCTAAAGGTTAAACGAATGTTTGGCAGTAAAACAAAGCCATTTTGGAGAGGCAACGTACGAATAGGTATCAAAGTGCCTCCAGAGCTGGAATGAGACGAATTGTTTTGAGGAAAAGACACCGAATTACATTATTTCAAGCCACTCGCTAGAAATACGTGCTTGATTTTTTCAGTAAGTCATTCGAGCTGTATCTGTTAGAAATCCATCTTCTATACGTACCGATCCTATCCATCCAAAGGTTGCCTGGAAGAGATCGCTTTTAGCAATAAGTCCTATTTTAATTCTATTTTGTATTGATGGTGCAATAAAGACATAATCTATCTATCTATCTATCCATGAAATGACATTCTGAAGTAGGTATTCGCTAGATGTATGAATTGTTTCTATGAGCAACTGCGCACAAATTGACAAATCCAAATTACGTCATGCATATTTGCAAATGGATCTCAGAAAACGGATGGAATGTCCGTAGAAATTCCTGAACAAATCACCAATTGGACTTGATGCGAACACGTAATACAGCTGAGTTTGGTCCAACAGTACGCCTAAACTTCTAAAAAGCTGCGACTGGTATACTAGCTACGACAACTGACTAATCTTCAGACTGACGACTCGTGTTTTACTTTATTGTACTTCCTTATAGGTAGCTTTGTGGTGATCTCTGATCTCTGATCTCTTCCCGTCGGTGTCGTAAGAGGCGACTAAGGGATTTCTACTAGAGGCGGGCAGCAGCTGCGATCAATTCTACCACCGAACTGCGATCCCAACACGCATGCCCAGCTTGAGGATTATGGGCACTACCCCCCATTAGATGAACGCCAATTAAGCGCTTATCAGGGGAGGTCTGCGTCCAGCACTGGACAATTACAGGCTGTTGAGGTTGAGGTAGGTAGTAGAGACTCAAACTCGAACCCGATTAATCTGTGAATGTAGCTCAACAAGAAATCAATGATACCTCTATTGCAAAGTCAATTTAGAAGTAGTTTTTTCAAGAGATTAAATTCCATTCATAGCGGTTGGTTATTTTCCAAACAAAGGATCTGACGCAAATCATTACTCCGAAACATCTCAGTGCAGCAAAATTCCATTCTCTCAACAATACCCAATTGTCCGTTCTTCGAGGCATCTATGACGTCACGGCTTTACCGCACAAGCGGCGATTATTTATTGAGAAGCTTTAAACAATGCTCTCTCAGGAGCATGAGTCGTTAATTACAAACAAACATGCGCTGTATTATGACTACTTAAGGATGCATTTGCAGGTGAAACAGGTTATTAGTGAAACATACACTGATAACCGGTTTTACCTGCAAATTCATCCGGCAAACGGTAGCTGTTGTTTTCAAGCATTTTCAAATATTTTAATTTCAAACACGCGGTAAATAAAATTTGTCATATTTTATTATCAACTGCATTCCAAAAGCAGTTGATAGTTAAGGGGTTCATGGCAGGAAGAGAAATTCAGGGTCATAACTAGGTAGGTACTTTAAAGTTTAATAAACATAGCTTGTTTCAAAAAATTACATGTTTATTAACACGATCTGCTCTTTCAGCCTCTTTATCTTACCTGTGTTGGAATTTCCTATGCATTAAAATTTAAGAATAAGCCCTTTTTCTATGTAAATTCAACCAGACTGTAGCATTTTCAAATATTTTAATTTCAAACACGCGGTAAATAAAATTTGTCATATTTTATTATCAACTGCATTCCAAAAGCAGTTGATAGTTAAGGGGTTCATGGCAGGAAGAGAAATTCAGGGTCATAACTAGGTAGGTACTTTAAAGTTTAATAAACATAGCTTGTTTCAAAAAATTACATGTTTATTAACACGATCTGCTCTTTCAGCCTCTTTATCTTACCTGTGTTGGAATTTCCTATGCATTAAAATTTAAGAATAAGCCCTTTTTCTATGTAAATTCAACCAGACTGTAAGAGCTGGTTGAACTTAACTGGCTAAAATGTGGTTATTGTTTCAGTTAAGGATCATTAAAGTGTGTCACGCGATTTGGGATGTTTTTGGGTCAGTGCGATGGAAACAGAAGGTATGTACAATGTACTCCGAGTTTTTCCGTAATTCCTTAACCTATTTTTTAGCGCTGGTTAAAGTACCTTTTTGCCGTAAAGTATTAAAAGTTAATTAAAAACTCACTTTTTTTCATTATAATTACTATGATAATTTTGAGAATGGCGTTCTTCCGTTTGTGTTAAGGCCTCCTTATGACTTAATTACTCCCATGACACCCACGGATTAGGTGCTTCACATCGCTGCAACTAAGATGGGCAGTGAATGCATTTATATGCGATATCTTTTGGTCTTTTTCAAATCGCATTGTAGTACTCCAGGGCTGAGTGACAATTTTCATAGTTTTTTTAAAATCTTGTATCAGTATTCGGTATAATCGTTGTTGTATAGTAATTAGATGGCTTGATTGAATTATATTGCTTTGCGAGATAATGAATATTCAATGCAGATTGAATTAGGTAGAGATTTCAATGCGGCTTACACTGATTTATTGGAAACAACTAACACAATTATCTACTACAATACTAGACTATCATTAGTCTTCTGACTTAGGTATAAGCTTCTGCATTTGATTGCTCTTGCGGTCAATTTAATCAAAATTAGCTCTGCATTTATCTAAATGTCTGTTTATTTGACGTTCAAAACGTAACTCTATCTATTATCAAAATATAAATACATGCGGAAGGTTTTAATTGTTCTTCAGAACACATGCCCTGATTTGTACCGGTAAATAGCTCCTTTATAAACAAAGTAGTAAACTTTCTTAAAAATTTTAAAAACAAAATTGCATAAAAAAATATTTTAGCATCATCTAGCCCCAAAGTAAGCTTGTGTTTAACCTGAGTAGGTAACTAAGCATAAAGAGGTTAGAGCAAAAAATTGGTAACATAGTATAAAGAAGTTAGAACGAAGTTGTACCAATGTTTTCTAATAAATAATTTTAAACATAGAAGAACTCACAATACAAAATCAGTGTCCTAACACCCACTAGATACATTAAGCCAGAATGTAATGAAGTAACGGTTACCAGTGAAACAGTAAATGACCTTGATCATAATAAACTAGTACTAGAACCAGGACAGGCTGTGGTGGCAGAACACAGTAATTCCTTGTCATTATAGTATTATTTATAACCAGCGCGGGCGCATGAGCGCAGTGCAGGCGATGCCATAGATTAGATATTCAGAGAGATGAAAGTTATTTTACGAGGCTGAAGTTCCTCATACGTAATGTTGAATAGATAGAAGGTATATTTTAATCATCAAGAAAATTAATAGTTATCAGTTCTATAGGAATGCACGAGTTTTATTAATAATGAGAAAGAAAAAATATAATCAGAGTTATTGTTTGAACTGTGCGATGAAGTAAACGCAATATTAAAAGAATTAAGACATAATAATCCAGGTTTTTATGTTTGGTGTAGGAACATAACATCACACCTATCAAGTTAAAAAAATATTTTATCTCATTCCAGTAATTGTGGTCTCAGAGATACCTAATGCTTTTGGTCATAGTTTTCTCTCTCTATATGTGGTGCTTTTTGGGCGTGGTCTTATATTATAGAGGGTCTTAAATTTAGAGATAAGTTTGTATATAACTGCATACTGTTTGAAAACAATCTACAGGTAGCTCAACATATCCTTATCAAAAGGTTTATTATAAAAATTACAGATTAGTCGTGAGTATAAACATGTAAAATCTCAACCGTATACAGAACTAAAACAGACTTCTAGGGCATTTAACCTGAAGTGCTCGGTGCATCTTTTATCTCGCCTATCCCAACGCCGGGGGCTATTCAACCTGTTCCAACGAGAGTCATACGTCAATGGACCGACTCAAAAATTATTCCGACATTAAATAATAAATCATAGTAAACCAGTAATTAAGTCAGTCAGAACCAGAACTAAGAAATAAAAATAGTTTGATTTTTTCACATTAAATACCCATTTTGGTCGGCTCGGCTCCTAAATGATGTTCGATAAGATTTTTGTTGTAGGATGTTGTTGTTTTCGACTTATGAATGATTACTTTGAGATGGCCATGTTCTAATATTTTGACATGGTCCGATATGATGATTGAATCGAGGTGCTTATTTTTTGAGTTGTTGTGTATGTAGGAGATGTTGTTTAAATATTGTTTTATTATTTGAGCTCTTAGTACAGTATAGGGCTTTAAGATTTAGCTTAACATCAGATCAGATAAATAAATAAATAATGTTGGACAATATACAGCATTATCTAGCCCCAAGCAAAGCAGAGCTTGTGTTTTAAGATTACCAACTATTTTATACATCTCTGTTCCAAGGCTAACAAACCCCTGATTCTTCTTCTTCTTTTATTATTTATTGGCGTCTGCGTCTGGACGACACAATAACATTGCCATTGTCCGTTAAATAAATTATCTAAGTCTCTCTGAGTTTAAACCCTAATTCTGAACCAAAGGTATTATACAACGGGATATTTAACATGATTTGAGAAATAACTTTAGTTTTAATAACCATGATGGATTTAAAAGTTTTATCTAATTCTGAAGTCTATTTGGATGAGTTATGAAGTAATATACTAGTTAGTCGTAATGTCACATGAGGAAGTGACTTTCTATAGTTCTGTGTGCACACTGAGTGAGTACGGAGGAACACCGGGGCTAGCTGAAAATCTCTGACAGAGAACAATAAATATGCGAGTACCTTAATTTTAACACAAGATCTATAATTTAGGTATATAGGTTTGTCTATAAAGAAGAGCTTTTACATTAAAAACTACACGTAACAAATAAAAAGACTCAATCTTCAAGTCACCACACCTGTCCGGGTTAGTAGGATAGTATCAAAAACAAAACAAAAAATACTTTACGTAGACAAATGTGTTCCTAATTTCAGTTTTATTAGTAGGTATTTACTTGAAGAACCGATAACAGATGGGGTAAACGAGTTCTTAAGTGAAGACCACGACTCGGCAAACGTAGAGTAGGTCGCCCTCCGGCCCGATGGGATGACGATCTGCGGAAGACTGCAAGCAGATGCTGGATGCGTCAAGCTGAAGACGGGCGCCATGGCGCTCATCATAAGCGGGAGGTCTATGTCCAGCAATGGACTGATATAATAGGCTGATGATGATGATGATGATGAAGTAGGAAGTTAAATAGTACCTCAACAATTTAAATTAAATTAAAATTCTTTTATTTTCAGATAACTTGATCCATAGTTTCATATATTCATTATGTTAGTAATTAGTAGATTCTTATAATATATGTTGGTAACTAAGATAGTATAAAAAAAGATAAATATTTTCCTTATTAAGTATGGTTTAGATTGCACCACGCTTTAAAATTCGTTTCACTTTTGTGTTTGGTTTTAACATTGTGCTACCAGCTTAAAGTTCCAGATGTCTTGCAAATCCCGTATTCAAATTCGCTGTAACTATCTCGGGAGTGAACTGAAATAACTGCCAATAAATCATGGCACTAATCGGTGAACAGAAGCCATTTCTGGTAGCGGGTCCAAGGAACGAGACGCCCACAGAACATCAGTGGAGCTTATACGAGTAACACATATGGTTGTAAGATGGGATGTGATGAGGCCGAATGAATGAATGAGGCCGAATTCGGACGTGTTTATCGGTACTAATTGTAAAATATAACTAAGAAAAAAAGGCTTCTCAAGTAGCATACTGTAGGCATTATTAATCTTATCTGCCATTTCTTTATAGAAAAGCCACTTATTGTGACTAAAAGAAAAACCTTACAATAAGGTATTTTTTTTTTATAAATAAAGTTAAATATATTTACATATACATACATATATATATATATATATATATATATATATAAATACCAACTTGGGCACTAAGTTGATCCAGCCCAATTGTCGTGCATTCCTGACTCCACCATTTCCCCCTTATAACTCGACTCCGGTTGCATAGATCTTGACCGGAGTGGCAACGGCGCAAATTTGAGGGCGACGTTGCCAAACGTATTCATCGAGAAAGTGATGTACTCGACATTATTTTCGTAACGGTCTCGAACTTAATCGACTCCGTAACGGCCAAAATTCTGAAACGCTCTAACACTTGTTGGCTCCGTTTTATATACCTAAATTCTAAGTCGTATGTTGATCTTATCGATTTATATTATCAAAATTAGAGCTTTGTTTGATCCGATAAAACGAAACTGTATATTTAGTAACGTAGATATATTTTTCGTACAAACTTCAGTTTTTGTTGGCTCCATATATAACGACGCTTAAAAGGCTCGGTATTTGTTGGCTCCATATTATATCGACGCTTAAAAGGTTCAGTATTTGTTGGCTCCGTTTATATCGACGCTTAAAAGTTCAGTATTTGTTGGCTCTATTCATATCGACGCTTAAAAGAATTAGTATTTGTTGGGTCCGTATATGTCAACTCTTAAAAAGCTCAGTATTTGTTGACTCCGTATACAGGGTGTAATCGTTAAGTGTGCACAGGCGATTATTCCGTAACTATTGCAGATATCAAAAAACTTTAAACTGATATCGAAAGTACTTTACCTAATGAGTAAAATGACATTAATAACTTTTTAAAAATAAAACGAGAAATATCCAAAAAAATTACATTAATCACTGCCATACATTTTATTTCTTAGTAAGTACAAAATTTTGTGTTCAAAGCATATGTTCGAAGTGACGTCCTCCTTGTGCAATACAATGACGAGCTCTATTTACAGTTAACTCTTCTAGGCTGTGTACTCTCTCAGCGTACACGTGGTCTTTGACAAATCCCCATAGGAAGAAATCACAAGGCGTGAGATCCGGGGATCTGGCAGGCCAAGGGGTTGCACTATTATTGGCTATTAAGCCATTATAATTGTTTCGTAAGAAATTCATTACAACATTTGTATTATGTGCAGGTGCTCCATCTTGTTGAAAAATTATCGACCTTCTTTCATCGTCTGGAATTGGTTCTAAGAGACTTGGCATATCGTTTTGTACAAAGGAGAAATATCTCTGTCCATTTAAGGTTCCACTGTAAAAATATGGCCCAATGATCCGATCTCCAAGAATACCACAACACACATTAATTGAGAATCGCACCTGAGCTCTAACTTCAGTAGTTAAGCGAGGATTGTCAATTGACCAATAATGCGAGTTTTTTCTATTGTAAATGCCGCAGTTTGAAACATTACTTTCATCGGTCCATAAAATTGACCTTACATTGACATAATTATTGACTGGCCAATTGCAATAGACCAGCCGACGAGCAGGATCATCGTTGTGCAGCGTTTGAGTAGGTTTTATCTTAAATGCTTTGAAGTTGTGTTTTTTTAATAACTTGTGTACATAATTGTGGGACACTGGAAATGATCGGGCCACTGAACGCGTTGATTCTTGTGGATTATCTACTACGTAGTTAATAATATTGTTATCTAAGTCATTATCAAATTCCGGAGCTCTTGTTCTCGAACCTTTTTTTCTGTTAAAAGATCCATAATTTATCAAATTGTTATCCAACTTACGTAAATACGTACCAGAAGGAAATTCTCTATCTGGGTGCTCTCTTCTGTAGGCGATAATGGCCGCCCTATTGTTACAATCATGTTTGTAGTACATTTTTAACATGTCCCTCTTTTCTGTATTGGAATATGCCATTTTTCAATCAATAAATGCAACAATCACGATTATTAACGCAAATTGAAAAATACAATAAATTGGCGGGAACGAGAACCCGCGATAAAGAATTTGAATTTAGAACGAACACCAAAGAGTATCTTTCTTTTTGTTTTTATTTAGTATGTTGCTTTTCAGCTAGTTCAAATCAATACAATATTGAAACAAGGTTTATTATAAATTTGAAGTGGTAAGATAATTAATCTACACGTGTATCTACTTGAAATTCATTAATACCTTCATATCGTACATAATTATAAAATGACAAGGGTAAAATGAGTAGGTACTATGCCACTTAAAATAAGGAAACTAAAACCTTTCTACTATCTCATACTAAATGTATGGGAGTGATTAAGGTAATTTTTTGGATATTTCTCGTTTTATTTTTAAAAAGTTATTAATGTCATTTTACTCATTAGGTAAAGTACTTTCGATATCAGTTTAAAGTTTTTTGATATCTGCAATAGTTACGGAATAATCGCCTGTGCACACTTAACGATTACACCCTGTATATCGAGGCTTAAAAGGTTCAGTATTTGTTGGCTCCGTATATGTGTCAATGCTTAAAGGGCGTAACCGGCATACACCAAATTGTTCAAAAGAGCTGCAGAGAAGCAGAGAATTTTAAAAAGTAAAAGCTTTCATTGGCACTTTCATTTACTTGATTGATTTGACATTGTTTTATGTGTTTTTGAGTCGCTAAGATCAATTGATTTTATTTTCCATTTGACGTAATGGGGGCATCTAGACAGAAAAAAACTAAGAGTACAGAAGACTAAGCTACATTTGATATCCTCATGAAAAAATAAAAAAAATCGAAAATAGGGCATTAGTCACATAACTGTAGAATAATTATTAATAGGTAAATAATTATATGTGACTATTCACGCCTTTAAGACAAAAGGTAATGAAGCATAAGAAACAGTGCTTAGCAAATACATCTTGAGGATGTTAGACATAAGCGACACCGTAAGTTTGCTTGCCCAGTGACCACGCTGATTATGGGCATTATCCCCCAAAGGCTAGTGCTAAGAATCCCCACGATACGTCAGGCTACCCTGCATAACTCAAAAACTGGCCCTTGCGACGTTTATAGGACGAAGTCTGAGGCTTGACCATCATCTAGCGCAGTTGGAAGTGGAGTTAGAGAACATTAAGTGGCATGTTCTGGAATAATGTGAAGGCCGCATAGAGGGGGAGAAACCCTAGACTCGGGCCATCTTCTCTACTTTCACGAGGTTGATAAGACATCCCAGGGTGGCGAAGGATTCCTCGTTAATATGACCCTCGCTAACAACGTTCAAGAAATCTACAATGTGTCGAAAAGGGTATCGTACCTGATCCTTCGCTATCCAAGTGGTATAGCATGAAGGTAATTCAGGTTTACGCACCGACCTCGTCACACTCTGATGATGCCATCCAAAGCCTCTCCCAACATCACTAAGGTTTACGTCAACATTGTTATGGGAGACTTTAACGACATGGTGGAACCCGGACTGGTAACGAAACCTAAATGGGCCCCGCATGGTTATGGAGTAATAAATCACAGGCAAATACTTGTAAACTTCCTTGAGAAGGATAGGCTGTTCTTAATGAACTCCATCTTTAAGAAACAACCCCAAAGGAAGTGGGTGTAGCAAAGCCCCGACACTGTGACAAAAATTAGATCGACTTCTTCATGACGCAAGCATTATATTCAAGTCTTAGTGATCAACAAGTTTAATACCGGATCTGATCACCGACTGCTTCGAGGCTCCCTGAATATCAACTTAATGCTTGAAAGAAACCATCTGACGAAGTTCACGCCCCGACCTCACCCAATTCAAATCAAGGCGGTCACCGAGGATTTTCAGCAGCTTCTCGAAAACAGATTTGTTGCCTTGGATCTGAATAAAAGATTCTGAATGAAAGGAAAATAAAATTGCTCAAAACATAACTACCTCTCATTTAGGTGAAGTCATACACATAGGTAATTACTTTACTCTATGGTCAGAAAATAACTTTTTTCGAGCGGTTGTCTGCCAAAATGCTGCGTGCCGTTCATGTGCCGTAGAAACATACCTAGCATATCGCCGATTCCTCGTTAATATGACCCTCGCTAACAACGTTCAAGAAGTCTCCAGTGTGTCGAACAGCGTAGCGTACCTGATCCTTCGGCTATCCAAGCGGTATAGCATGAAGGTAATTCAGGTCTACGCACCGACCTCGGCACACTCGGATGATGAAGTAGAGGGTATGTATGAAGACATTACCAAAGCCTTACAAAACACCACTAAGGCTGACTTCAACGTTGTTATGGGGGACTTCAACGGCAAGGTGGAAATCCGGACTGGCAACGAATCCCGAGTAGGCCCGCATGGTTATGGAGTTAGGAATCACAGGGGGCTAATGCTTGTCAACTTCCTTAAGAAAGAGGGGCTATTCTGAATGAACACTTTCTTTAGGAAACAGCCCCAAAGGAAGTGGACATGGCGAAGCCCCGACACTGTGACTAAAAATGAGATCGACTTCATCATGACGGATAGCAAGCACATTATTCAGAGATGTCTCAGTGAACAACAGGTTCAATACCGGATCTGATCACAAACTGCTCCGAGGCTCTCTGAATATCAACTTAAAGCTTGAAAGAAACCGTCATGAACAGCCAAATCATGGCGGGCACCGAGAAGTTCCAGCAGCTTCTCGGGAATAGATTCGCTGCCTTGGATTCCACTGATGACGCTGACGAGACCCTACACAATCTGGTCGAAACGTTGAGTGAGGAACGAGGGCATCAGGTTCTGCCAAAAGCAGCGTACTGGCAAGAAATCCAAACTCTCGGATGAGACTCTCGGGCTATGGCAAAAAGACGGGAAACCACCCAAGCAACTTCGTCAGACAGGTCAGACCTGAACAAGTGAATTGCGAAGATGGTACGGCGCGACCTTCGGAGCTCCAACACACGCCTCATTGAAGAGGCAAAAGACCGAAACCGAGGGTCCAAAGTATTCACTCAGCAGCTTGGCAGGAGCCACCTGACGAAGCTTAAAACGCACGATGGGAGGACCGTTTTGTCAAAGCTGGAGATATCCGCCGAGATAGAGGATTTCTATGGCCGATTATACCTGCACATGCCCCTCGTTCCCAACGAGTCGACCACGATTCAAGAACTGCCAGACATTAGTCAAGACGAGATTGTGCTAGCTCTGAGGCAGCTTAGAAATGGAAAAGCCCCCGGTGAGGACGGCATAACATCAGAGCTTTTGAAAGCCGGAGGAGCCCCTGTCACCAGCCACCGGAACAGGCCGGGTTTCGCGGAGGATATGGCACCATAGACAACATACACACAGTGAGGCAGATTATACAGAAGTCCGAAGAGTATAATCAGCCCCTGTGTCTGGCCTTTGTGGACTATGAGAAGGCCTTTGACTCTGTCGAAACCTGGGCTGTTCATCTGGAATCCTTACAGCGATGCCAAGTAGACTATCGTTATGTCGAGGTGCTGAGATGTCTCTACGACGTCGCAACCATAAGTGTCCAAGTACAGGACCAGCAGTCCAAACCCATCCGACTGCGCAGAGGAGTGAGATAGGGGGATGTTATATCCCCGAAACTGTTCACGAGCGCGTTGGAAGATATGTTTAGGACGCTGAACTGGAAAGGTAAGGGCATTAACATAAACGGCGATTACATCTCACACCTTCGATTCGCTGATGACATAGTCGTAATGGCAGAGTCGCTGGAGGAGCTGAACCAGATGCTGGACGGCCTAGCTTTAGCCTCGCGATGCATCGGTCTCGGCATGAATTTGAATAAAACCAAAATCATGATCAATGGCCTCATTGATCCGGGACCGGTCGTAGTACATGGACACCCTCTGAAATTGTTTCCGAGTACACAACCTTGGACAAATTCTGCAGTTGGGTAAAAACAATTTTGAGAAGGTGGCCAAGAGGAGCATCCAGCTAGGCTGGGCAGCGTTTGGAAAACTACGTCGAGTCTTCTCGTCATCCATACCGCAATGCTTGAAAACGAAAGTTTTCAATCAGTGCGTCCTACCCGTCATGACCTACGGAGCTGAGACGTGGACACTGACGATAGGGCTGGTCCACCAGTTTAAAGTCGCTCATCGAGCTATGAAAAGAGCTAAGCTCGGAGTCTCTGAAGGATAGGATTCGTAACGAATACATCCGACAGAGAACCAAAGTTATCGGAATAGCTTAAGGAATTTGCAAGCTGAAGTGGCATACATTTGACCCTAGGCCGGAATCTAATCCGCAACAATAGCAGGCGGACCTTCGTCACCCGTCATGCCACATCTATCGTCGATGATAGGGAGTGCTCTAGTAAAAAACATGTGTATTTATTTATTACTTACTTAATAACTGAGCCATGCTGTCGCGGCCTAAAAAAATTGTATCGCTCTTATGCTTCCTGAAGGTATTGTAGAAAGTGACTACGAACACTAACTGACTTATAACATAAACAAGTTGTTGGTACATTTGAACATTTTGAACACCCTTTTAAATTTCCTTTGAAATTTTGAAAAATCGGAACGTAGATCCGCACTTTAGTTGTTCTGCTTGGAATTTATCAAACAAACCTGCAAGAAACAAATCTTCTAGAGATTTTTTACAAACATCAACAGAGAACCTAACTGATAATAATTAAAGTATCAGATTTAGGTAAAACAAAAGGCTCAGGGCGCAAGCAACCAATGGCTGAGCGCGGTGGGCTCTGATTGGCTCATTTGAATCGGATCAACTTGTGCTAAAACGCAAAAAAGGTGGATTTGTATAAAAAACACATAATTATTATTATTACTGATGGTGGCACTTGTGGCTCCGTTCGGATCCACGTGCTCACGGTGATGCGGCATTGGATCAACAAATACCACCCGGATCAACAAGTGAAAACGGATCAAATAATAACTACCTATATGGCACGTTTGATCAACTAAGTGCCCATGGCTATATCTATATATATATATATATATATATATATATATAATAATCAAACAACATTATCTAGCCCGAGCCCAAGATAAACTAGTTTGTGTTATGGGTGACTGTTACACATAAGCAGATATTTCTTATTATCTAAAGAAAACATCCAGTACATCCATCTGAAGATTGTAAAAATATTTATGCCGCGACGGGAATCGATCTCGCATCCTCCTGTGCTGCAGGCGGACTTTCACCCGCCGTGCTACAGAGGTCGTCAAAATCAAGGATGTTACTGCGCTGTACGTCTGCTTGTCCTGGAGCGGAAGGGAGATGGTAGGATCAGGTCATGCAGCTTCTGAAAGCATGCTCCAAAATGTATTCTAAAGAAGATCGATACAATGACATTCACGAAACAACAAAGTGAAATAGAACTCTCACCATGTCCGTTGGTAGTCCACCACGGATTAATGATGACGGTGGTGATGGTTTACTAAATTAGTAAATTATCACCACCATCAATAATCCGTGGTGGACTAGTTTAACCTACCGGGAGCCGCCCTATACTTTTCTAGATGAAAATCAGCTTAACGTTTTTCATCTAGAAATAAGAGATATTGCATAGTTTTGATACTACCCTACTACTAACGGAACTAACTTTGGTGTTAAGAAGTCTTCCTATACACAATATTTATCCTACTTATACGTATATTCTAAAGTCAAACTTATACAATTCTTAATTCTTAATTCATTGTTGCACGAAATAATAGAATAAGGTAAATCATTTACAAGAAAAATAATGGCAAAGGCGAGCTTAACTCTAATAAGAGTTCTCTTCCAGCAAACTTTATTGGGAGAGAGAGACAAAGATATAAAAGTGGGTACATGTGCTTAAACAGAGGATAGATTTAATTTCAATGTACATATTAAATATACTGTTATATATATATTATATATAATACAATAGAGGTATACTCCTCATTATACCGAAAATTGCTTGCCGGCATAAGCTAGTACAAGCATAATTAGACGATCTGTATATAATAAACCTTACAAAACGTTCGGCATATTGAGGCCGAATATAATCGTAGCCGAATAGCTACATAATATCACGAAACTAGTTAGATGTTACTATCGTACTGCGCAACGCGATGGTGATTTGCCTTAATAACTTTAAAAACTCATTAGGCAGTATTAAAGAAAGCCGTGAACGATTACGAAGTAATTTTTCGGTAAAAGTTTTTGAAGTGTTATTAATACTGTGTATTAGGATTGCTGTTAGATGTTTACTTTTTTGTGTCGTTTAGCGCAATTACTTTCATGTGTTGTTTGTAAAAGTTTCATATCTTCCACCACTTTCAAATCTTTGGTTTTGTTGTAGAATTGATGGTGAACGAAAAAAACTGAAAAGTTTCATTTTTAATATTTCTTTGAATATATTGATAATTATTTAATTTATCCCAGATAAGCAGATCTTTATAGCTTGACAATAAAACTTTTAGACTTTAAGACAAAGAAAATTTCAATCGATTATTAGATACCTGCGCCAATATCAACCTGGTTCGTTCCGCGTAGAGTGGCACAAAAGTTTGAGAGAGACCCAGCAGTGGGTGAAGTCGGGCTCGATGATGATGATGATGATCAATAGAAACTAATTAGAACTTGTATTTACAATTAAGCTAACTGCTGACTGTTGCAATTGCAAACAATCTACAGGTAGCTCAACTGGTTCTTAGCGTTACCTATTCTTATTCGGAAGCTTCCACAAGACGCTGAGTGCAATCAAAATATTTTAAATATAATATGTAGGTATATGAAAATATTGATATGTAATATTATTTAATATCAGTTTTATTTAATAATTTATGATATAAGTGTAAAGTTGGTATTCATAACTGTGTAAGTTGTTCTAATTTCACGGTAGATTTAATAAAGTGTTAAAATATAAATATCGTTATATGCCACTCAACCCTCTACAAAAAGACAATTCGCATTAACATCGTCCCTGAGTAAATAAATAACGACCCAAAACTATACAGCTAATAAATCTGGTATTTGATTCGTCAATTAACGTTGATTAAGGCATTTGGCAAATCGAACTTCGGATATTCGATAAAATTATTATCTACCAATACGAGGAACACGGGACACCACTAACTGAGAACGTCGGTAATTAACTTGACTGAGCTGTATAGAGCTTACGGATTCATGCTCACTTTGCTTCGTTTCTGAGTAGATTCGAGCTAATTTTAATATAATATTTTTATTTTATTTCTGACATTTCATATTTATTATATAATCTTGTACATTATTTTATTATAGTTTGACAATTCCCTTTAACAGCAGCATACTTTGACATATGTACCTTTTATTTTATTTTATTTATTTATTTGTTTTCCTCTAGACTCATTATTCTTATTTAATTTTTTATTTATTTATGTCTGCCTGTACTTTTTTTCCCTTTGTACCGGTGTTTTATACCGTTTGTTGACTCCGATTACTACCATTGCCCGCTCCCTCACGAAGTCCTCAAAGTTGACGCATGTTATGGGCCCGGCAGTGTACAATAAATTACAAGACTCTGTCACAGCTGATGGCAGTCTACGTTGTTTTAAGATCAAGTTGAAACGCTGGCTTGTCGAGCAGAACTTCTATTCGATGAATGAACTACTTCTTGAAAAGTAAATTTATAATTATTTGTTTTTTTAAATGCTGATTATGTGTTAATTTTGACCACTTTATATGAGTTGTGTACCTAAGTATACAAAGTGTAGGTATCATAACACAGGTATTTACAATGTGTATATCGACACTCCCAACGAATAACATTGTAACTCACTTTTAGTCGATTTGGAGTTACAATCATATACGTGTTCAGAAAAAAAATATCTACATTTTAGTCTAATGCATGTATCTCTAACCCTTTCTAATCAAAAGTTAGGATTCGTCAAAACATGGTAACTAAGTATAATTTTCAATTCTTCACAGTGAGTAAAATGGCATTTTGAGTTTCGTAAAATAACAAATCGTTAAAAAACATAAATTCCCCATGAGATTGATGATGATGAAGATGATTATTACAACTATTTTAAGCAAACCTGACATGTAAATCGATTTTACCAATAAATTGTATTTCTGTATTTCTGATTACACTCCTTTCCATTCCATTTTGACAAACATTTATTTTCTTTAGCTGCTGTTCAGTTAGTGCCCAGGTTTGACATTCATAGGATGCATGTGTTTAATACTTTCCTCTTAGCTGTGATAGGCATATGTGGTATGGTCCCTAAGCGAAATCATGAAAAGCGAACATATGCCTAACACGGTGTAAATAAATAAATACAAATCAACAGGTAGCTCAACATTGAAATCATAACAAAAAAATAAATATTTTCTATGCAGGTATAATTCAATTCTGATCAATTCGTTTATTTCAGACAACAATAAATTGTATACAATATTACAAGTTAGTGTCCATATTCGAGTCATACGTCATAATAAATACAAATTAAAAGTAATATTAAAACCAAAATAATCATCATTAAAATCATAAAAAGTTGTTTATAATTGAAATTTAACTATGCCTGACTGTATAAATGCACTGAATTGTTAGTAAAAACATCAGGTATTATTTATTCTTCGGTTCGAGTCTAAGTGGGCCGAGTGGGCACTAACCCCTTTTTTAAGTTTATCAGGGGCACTCCATCATTTTATTCAATAGTATAGAACTGCACTTACTTATCAAAATGCTTCGTTCACCGCTTTAATCAAAAACACATTATTGATAACATTATTTCCCAACGTAGGTATCAAGTATTGAGCGGCGACTTAGATTTTGATAAGGGCCAATTTAGAGAATTGATTATAGAGGCAAATAACCTTCATGGGCCGATTTGTGGAGTAAATAGGGCACTTAAGAACTTAATTGCAACGGACGGACAATCAAGTTAAATAACGGAGTAACGTAGCTTATGACAAGTTATAATGTGATTAAAATGGGGAAATTGACCTTCATTTCTAATACTGGTCGAGTTGTTGAGCTCTACCTACATACACTACCTACATAAATTCAATATATAAAATGAAAGCGAATCATAAGCTTTTTGCTTCTGACTCTAAAAACAAAGTTTGAAATTCGGACGCTTTAGCGACCCTTTTTACTGGAAGCAGAAGCGCAATTTGTATTCTAAAACTTTTTAGAGAAACAAAACATGGGCCACTATTAAACGCTTAGAAAGCTTCTCCAACCAAGGAGCTTATCGGTAACCTATATAAAACAACACTCAGTAAACACTAAAAAAAACGTAAAAGAGCAAATGGGACGGTCGCTGGGAAGTAGCCCAAGTTCCAAGGCTGGCCGTTCAGTATCCTGAATAAATTAGTTTTCGGAACGGGCCAAGCCAATAAAAGTTTTAAACAAAAGAATCATAAAACGAACAGCCAAACTTCGGTAGCAACAAGAGTACTCCAATGATTTACGACAAACTGGGACACAATTGTCGAAAACTTTTTAAATAAACTATCAGTGAATAGACAAACATGTGTTCCTTGAAATCTAACTCAAGGTATGTTCTAATGAGGGCTGTGCTTAACTCCTACTTAAATAATGTGAACCTACTTTTAAATCTTATCAGTGAATGTAAGTTAGAACCATAAATTCAATAGATTCCCAGATTAGACACTATTACGTGTAATTTAAGTGAGATTTAACATAGCTTTAAGATTAAATTAAACATCACGGGACCATTAAAAATAATAGATAAAGAACTTGAATTGTGGCGAGTAGGTACTTTTAATTTTTGTGAATCAACATTTAAAGTAATAAAAGTTTACTGTCCCAGTCAAAAGTTTAAAAGGGTTAATTACAACAAAGGATACAAAAAGTAATCCAGTGTCCGTCATGCATTCTAATCAGGTAGCGGGTAGTGCGTTAGACAGCTTTTTACAACTCCGTCATAAAACGAAGTGGCTTCCTATGATCCGTGAAGATATGTCTATTTTTGCTACTTCACAACACAACCCTAAGGTAAAACACAATGGGCAAATTAAATTTTATTTGTTGCCCACGGACTGCTACTGAATACAGGGGAGACTTTGGCATAAACAGGACGTCCCGAATGCCACTAAGCAATAAAACTTAGTATTTGTGAGCATCGAGTGTTCTGGTGCGGTTCTGGTCTACGGATTCCGCATATGTAATGACGTGCCGGCAAATAACGATTAATTTAACCCTTTTTTTCGTTTAATCGGCGGCACTATCTTTCAAGTCACCGAGCTAAATACAGTTCTCGGTATTTTTAATAACAGTTGGCATTAATGTTTCGATGATAAAATGAATATTGTTGCAACGTTTAAACGTCATGCTGAGGATTCAATCGACAACGTGGTGCTTTTACATATTATTACAAACTGATTTTATTTTTATAAAGAACATTATTATATGTCATAGTCGTAAAGTAAAACAAGATGCAAGTAATGACAAGAAGACAAAGACCTCAGAACTAAATGCAGCGGTGTACAAACATTGCATTATAGTAAGACAATGCTTGCCCCACGGGAGCCCGAAAATGCCAGCGTCCTTTGTAGACTCCTCGTTATAAAACAGAAGCTAAAATTACAATTGTGCCGTCAAAAGTTACTAAACAAGAAAAAATGTAACAATGTCGTAATAAACTTAGAAATGTTTTACAGCCAAAATATATCTGCACCGGTAGCTTGACTTTTGTCTTTAGCCGGGCCAGCGTTTATGGGCCATTCTGCCTTTTTCTTTCAAAGCGAGCTATTTTATTTTTGTCGTATCTCTTAAATAAGACATAATGTTCTTAGAAACGGGACATTAGAATGGACCCGTCGGGGGCTTTCTCTTTTTGTGAGGGACACGTACGGCGGATTTTATGGTCAATTGTTTTACTTTGCCTTTGACGTTGTTGTAGTCTGAGCAAGCTGATTCCAGAGTCATGTTGCGTGATTTGAAGCGTGACTCATAATCGATAAGTCAATGAACCATTACTTAATATAATAACTTAATGGGATGCTTGCTATTGAAATATTTTTTTTCTATTGTTTTCACCACAATAGCATTTGAGGTGGCATTGGTTGACCACAAGAGTTCAAATTGCGTTTGTTAAAATCAATATTCCTATACCAATTATATAGTTTGAGTTACTACATCGATATTTGATGTTCCTATCACGACACAGTGGCCGAATAAATTCGAAAAGAAGAGTAAAATATAATGATGTACTTATACTTTAGCAAAATGATATACATTAATCAAAAGTTTCTATGGAAAGTGTGGTAAATGGTCCTGACAGAGAAAGTAAACGACATGAACCATCTACTAGAGCGTACCTCATTTTACGTCTTTTATAACGCGCGGGTTAAAATTTGAAAAAACCGCAAAGTGAAAGCTTTTAAGGTTAGATGCTGTGAATGGGTATTTACGACAGGTGGTCTTAATGTGCGAACGGTCTAATGACAGATTGTACGTGTGATGTAATAAAGAAGATGTGCGAACTGTGTCGAACAGTAAATTAGGAGGGTCCACGACAATGTTACTGCTGCTAACAAGCTTGACTGTGAGAAGTTAAGTGAATTTTAGACAATTCGAGACTTTTATACAATTGTTGACACGGTAGCACATAACAGTAAACAAACAGAGAAAGTCAGTTAAACACTTGATAATGTTTTTTCCAATTTTTGTTTAAGAATAAATACTGTTCCATAGTTTTACCCGTTTGTTTACAAAGTAATTGCCACACCTGCTAAAATCAGCAACTCTTCAACGAAAGAGCTTTTTGAGTTTTTGGTACATAATCTTGACACAGTTTTTGCTTACGCTTCAATTAGGGTGTCATCAACATTTTAATACATTCTAGCTTTGAGTTATTTATTCACTGTTTACCTCTTAAAGCCCAACTCTATTCATTGTTAGATATGAATATACGCGTCCAAACTCTTATGCCACCATACATAGCTCTTGGTCTTGTACTAGTCTTACTCATTCAGGTTTCTCTCCTGGTTGCTCCATGGTCCAGCTTTTCACTAATTTAATATCTCTTTTGTTTTAATGAGCAACCATACCACATCGTATTTCATTGCTCTACATTTTTCAACCCCCTCGAAATCTAGACAACTCTCTCACGCCACCTTCAATATTATTTGCCTCTGTTGTTCAAACATTAGCACAGGTAATTTATAGCAAACATTTGAAATTGCTCTGTCATGGCGAATATTAATGACCAGCTAAATAAACTTGCGTTATTGCCGAACACTGGCCAATGAAAGGCTTTGTTCTCGCATCCCTATCTCTGTTACAGTACCAATGGGTAATTCTGTTAGTTCTCATTTTACAAACAAAGATGAAAAAATAGTGAAAATAAAATGAACGTTGTTTGAATAATAATGGTAACGTTTCTTTGAATGGGTAACACGGCACTAGTAGTATTTATTGGTTTTATAAAGAACGTTGATTTGAAATTCCATAAAAATTATATTCATTAGGTATCTTTGCGTAGTAGCCAGGTACTGCCTCGTGTTACGTATTCGCAGCGAGAAAGAACAAATACAGCGAAACAGAAATTGTTGTGATGTAATGCATACCAAAGTATAAAAAAGTTCAGCAATGCAACATATGGTACCTACCAAATGTTGCAAAAAATATGGTTCTGATATTCCTTGAGTATCTGCGTTTTATTAGAACACCACGAGAGCAAAACCGCGGCCGGGAAACTAGTAGATAATAATTAGCTGTATAAATCTAGCTCTAGATTCTTCTAATACGTGCTCCAGCCGTATTCCATAGTGGTTGAACTATCCATTCCCATTTGCTACCGTAATAGGCTCTGATAATGATACTTATTTATGACCCAGGTAATGACTATGCCACTGGTTTCACAGCGGCTCAATTCTGGAATCGTTAATGATTCAGTAATTTGTGTATTCAAATCAGTTTTCATTATTTTATTGTTGGTTGCTGATTATATTCTAAGCATAGAATTCTTGGGACTAGGCAGAAACAATATTTTAGTTCCGTTATCTTACGAGTGGTGGTTATGGCAAATCCTTGTATTCTGTGGTAGGACCTTATTCAGCAGTAGGACTTCGTTGGTACATGGTGATGATTAGAAAGCAAGTAAGTGTAAAAATAAAGCTTTTTTAGAAGAGAAGTGCTTTTCGCCTAAAATTCTTTGTAAATAACATTTTTGTTGAACTGTAGATTTTGAATAAACTAATTATGTACATACATATCTATTACACATTTATTTCGATGGTCAAATCAACTTGAAGGATGTAACATCAATCTTAATTGGGTCTATGGAATTAAGTTTTATTTTTTACTGAATTCTTAATTAACATGTATACATTCTAAAGAGATAAAACTACTAATAATACAGAGGACTAACAAAAGAAAGCCGCTTTCTGAATAAATTGTTCGCTAAAATATAATAACGATAAAATGAAATTGAATATCTGATAATTGATAAAATATTCAATTTGAATACCACATTCAATCCTATTCTACAATTTGCACGGCAATTTTGAAAGCTCAAAAATATATTGGATTTAAACCCGTTTTGTGCAGATGCTAACAGTATTCTTGGCTATTTAAAATATTGCTATGTCATTTTAAACTGTAACACCGATCATTAAAGATGAAAGTAGCTAATGCATCGGTAATAGGATCTACAAATGGCATCCGATCCAAACGACATTTTATGACCTAAACATTGATTCCATTTGAACTGCTTTTCATTACTGTCCTTGTTTTAACGTCAATTTCATGTCAGAAATCCTGTCCTGTTTCATTTAAATCACACATACCTACATACATACTTACCTTAAATCCGACAGAGGCATATTACAAAATAATGTGTGATTGAGTGTGTTAATACAAATTATGTATACATATAATTCATTCGAGTATATATGGGTACTGGTTCAGGACCCACATAAATGAATTCTTTAGACCATGGTTTTACACGTTCTTTTCAATTAGCCTATGTCCGTCTCTGGGTTAAGAATTACCCCACTGCGAAATTTCATTAAGATCCGTTCAGCCGGTTAGGCGTAAAAAAGTAACAGACTGACAGATATTTATAATATTGGTAGGATAGGTTCATAACCATGGGGGCAGATTTAGTCAGAATTAGTAATTTAAGATAATTATTGATAAGACTATAAAGGTAGGTAGATATTATACCTTACGCAATATCTGACTACATTACATAAACCATTGAACTTCCTCCAAAAATAATACTTTACAACTTCATAACTCAAGCTGCATTGTCAGTCAGGTCACAAGCTTATTGAGCTAATGGGGCATTACACATTCTGCCGGCTTCGGCTACGCTAGCTTTGACCAGGCCATGTCAATCCAAATCATCTGTAAAATGAACTTTATTGCCATCAATTTAGATTTTACCTTGATGTGCACTGAGATTCTGAGCTTTATCAGGTGTGTTGTACGTATTCAGCTTTACTGTCTTCACTTTAAGATTTAATATTCCTTGCAGTTTTAGTGGTTTTGATGGTTCGTAAGTAATTCGTAGTCGGCTTAGAACATTTTGTAAGTACGGTATCTATTTTCTTTGCTAAGCCGCATAAATAGGTGACTCTGGTCACGCTTCTTAGCGGATGTCGCGTCCGGTAAAAAACAATTGTTGATGGGTTTTACGGGTTTTTTAACTTGATTAATGGTTGTATTTGGCGCCTTCCCCTGTTTTGGACGGAAATGACGAAAGAAGGTCAAGTACCTAAAGTACAGATGTACCGAAATACCTATATAATTGATTTGTGGGTATAAATTTTAATATGAACTTGTTATCTTAAGACGACAATGTTTTTTTACAGATTGACTACCGTTTTCAACCAACCGACTTAGCTTAATTTTGACTAAGGATCTAAGTCAAATATCTTGTAATAAAAAGTGAACTAGTTTCATAAGGAAGTCTTTATTAGCACAATAAGGCTTAATTGGTATAATCAACCAACCTCTCGCTGAGCTAGATCCTGGCTGACATGTAGGTATAATAAAATTAAGAAATAAAACATTTTAGCTTTCTATTTTACTGCTGTTTTCAAAACAGTTTTCATATTCCAGCCAAAAATAATAATTTATGATAGAGTAATTATTATCAAGTACGAGTATAAAGATTACCTAATGAGAAAGTGTAGTAACTGCATTTTCTTATATGGTTGAACATAAACTAACAGTTGCTCTTCCGTTTGAGCTTGCTTCTTATAAGCCTGAAGTACCTAGGCTAGACTCTATGTAATGTCAGTCGCGCCAACCAACGGTTAAAGAGCAAATTGAAGACGCTCCAGGTACTTGTTAAGTACTAACTCCATCGCTGTTTGACTGCCAACTAAAAATGGTAAAGGGAATAATAAAGACGTAATTGTTGTTGCCAATTCTATATAAGCCTATATAAGCGAAGGGCTTATTTTACCTTTTAAAACGACTACAAAATAGGACGAGATTCTCAATTTTTTTGTATGTTTTGTTATATTACGGCCCTTTATTAATCAAGTTTGATTTGATGACAAAATATAAATAAGTTACCTACTTTCAACGTGATTTTTTATTTTAGGTTCAAATTATTAGGTTTCTGAATTATACTTTAAAATAAATCACCTAGGAAATTAGTACACTTAACTAGCATTGAAAATTGGCAGTAATAAAATTAAAAACAACATTATGACAAAACTAGCTGCGCCCCGCGGCTTTACACGCGTTGTTCCTATGAAAACGTTTAAAGGTGATATTTATCCCACGGGAATTATTATTGCAGTATAAAAAGTAGCCCATATTTGATTCCAGAATTAAAATTACCTGTGTGCTAAATTTCAACCAGACCCTTTCAGTAGTTTTGGAGTGAAGAGGTAACAAACATTCATCCATCCATCCATCCATCCATACAAACTTTCGCATTTCTAATATTAGTGTGATTTGCTGCCTACATTCAACCTATAGGTATCGCACTTTCAAATATCAACTCAAAAAGTTTCTGCTAAAACAGAACCCAGAAATATGTAAGCTCGACTACAACAATAACACTGAATCACATGTAATGGAGATGAATCTTGGACAGCATTATTCAGTACACTTTGAATCGAATCTCGATGCAAAACGAGGTCTATTGTACTGGCTTTAGATTCAATTTGGAACGGTTTGTATGCAAATAGCTTCCGAAAAATCTGGATGAGTACACACACTTTTCTACTTCCAACGTCATTTGGTTGTTTGTTCTGTTTGTGACAAAACTGGCTTAAATGTAGCAGATATATGATTGTTCACCAACTGTGAAAAGTTCAAGGCTATTTATTAATGCCTCTGTAATAGTTTCATTTTGCAGAGAATTGGCTTGGATTTAGCAGAGATACGAAGTTCCTTTTTTTGGTCACCAAACTCTATTATCGCATCTCTTCTTATACAATACATATAAGATAAAACTATATCAGAGGTATCAAAAGATTGCTTGATATGTTAAACGTAATAATATGATAAAATAGGTGGCGCAGTCATATTGGCTCGGGTATGCGCCTTAACATAGATTGTAAAGCTTGATGTTTCTAAAGTCAGTTGTTTCAACGTATCAATAAATCAAGACGTGACAAGCGTCAGCCAAGTTCGGAAATAAAGTTTTCTCAGTCTGGTCAGCATACTAAACTTAAATATAACTTATAAAACTTATATGAAACTAATTATTATTATATACCTACTCAAAGTAGAATCAATTCTTTACACCAGTGAAGATATTATCTATATTATAAAGAGGAATTTTTTTCGAGGTTATTTTGTTAATTTTATTTGTTTTTTTGTTTGTTTTTTGAATGGGCTCCGAAACTAGTGGGCCGATAAAAAATGTCATCAAAAAGCTTACTTTTCAGGAAGTGACAAAGGATATATTTTATCCCGGAATTCCCACAGGAACGGGAACTACGCGGTGAAACCGCGCTGCAAGTTTAATATAAATATAAAACTAATCATTTAATACATAATAGCGTTATGATGAGTAAAACGAAAACGCTTTAGTAGAATAGAAACGGAGGGATAATATCTCACTAGGTGGAAAACGCACCCGCAACCTCCGGCGTCGCAGTTGGACCTTCGCACACAGAGGTCGTCAGATATTTCCAAGCAATGTACTTATTTGAGACTTAATATCGTTATAGGGAAGTTCCAACGCTTTGGTAGAGACTATCATATAATCTGTTTCGAGAGAAGCAACGACACTGGACGTAAGCCAAAGTGAATTTGAGATTATGGCGTCTGATATAACTTTATGGTACCGCACTATCTACTTACTTTAAAGGACTTCTTTAACTGTTTGTTTGTTTCCTATTTTATGGGTAAAGTGCCATAACAACTTAGAAGAAATATAAATTTTGCATTATAGTGAAAAGTTTTCCGGTAGCGGCACTATTAATGATCGAACTTTTAGTTTATTTAAAATATAACAATATTTTTTTACATGAAACATGGTAAACAAAGTAATGTGCTTTTTTTCACTATTTTAATTAATTGCTGTTCTCTAAAATTAGAATAGAATAGAATATATATCTATTTTTTAAACAGTTCTTTTAAAAAACATTCTATACATAATTTGCCTGTAAGTTTAGTGTAGCATAACATTATTTCATAAGCTTCGCTTGCCATACGACGAAACAATAAAAAGTTGAAAAGTAATTAAATAAGTAAAGACTTTTAATAAAAGTTATAAGTGTACTTACATTTTTTTATTTTGTAGTCCCTTTTTTTGTGTTCTCTTCATTACTTACCATTTCATTTAAAATATGTGCTTAGATCCTGATAATTTCACTTCACTGTTTTCACTTAATTCATGTTTCTAGTATTATTATTTCAGAATGTGTGCAATGCTTTTATATGTATATATATAAATATATATTACATTGACTTTACACCTTACACATCAAAATCATACTTTGTTTTAGTGCTTTCATTCATATGTAAATAGACTAAAAGCACTTTCATGATTGAAATATGTTTGCCCTTTCATTTTATAAACATGTTTTTTTGAATCATCTAAAAAATTCATTTCTTAAAAATGAGAACCGACTTTTTGTTTCGTATGAAATGTTTTTAATAATGCACTTGAGTGTACCTACTTACTATGTTTATCTGCCTAGTTTTGTATTATATTTTAACAAAAGCCTGCCTATTTTGTAGGATTCATAAATGAAATTACATTTTATAAATCTTCATCACTTTTATTTTCTTTTTATTGTATAAATAACGACATATTATTACTGATAATATAGTGTGATCACTTGTTTTTGCTATTTACAATACTCATATACTACAGCAGTCTTTAAATTTTACTTTATACACAGGATAATGATCAGGCAATAATCACTTATATAGATTTGGTATAGCACTTACACACTAGTATTTTACAATTATGTACAGCGGTCTAATTAGCATCTACAATAATCTACATATTTACAATTTGACTGGAAGGTGGGCGAAAGGCCCTTTAGACTAGGTAGGCTTGCACGGAGTTGCCCGTGTCTACAAGCGGTGGTGGAGGTGGCCATTGCCGCATATCTCGTCGTCTACCAGGGGCCATACCGTGCTCTAGAGACGAGTAATCAGAATCTATTGAGGAGTAAATGTGATCTGAGATCGGCCTTCCATCCGGCCCGTACGCAACTCCCTGAGTCTGTCGAATAGCTGAAGGAGATTGTCGCACTTCTGTTACGTAATCTGGTGGAGCGCTAGCTCCTTGGAGCACACCACTCATCACTGGTGACTGTTTAGGGAAAGGTAGAGTCCGAGTACCATTAGGTACCGATGAGTCTAATGTGTAAGTATTTATACTTTTCCTATAGCTATGATTTCTTGTCTTATGATTTGGAAGCGATGAATCCGGCATCATGTATCTGAGTTTTTCCCAGAATCGCTTCTGACCCCATCGTAATCGCGAACCCGTTTTAAGGTACGGTCGCAAATCAGGGTCACACATGGCGTCTCCCACTACAGCGCCTTCTTCTATAAGAATAAGTTTATAAATGCACCCTTTGAGCGCTTCGTGTAACCCTTGTCGGAATTCGTATCGCGACCATTCCGTCTGCATGAAATTTCTCGTTAGCACGATGATTATTCGTTTCGATGCTTCCGCGGTCTCGACTGCTGGTGGCGCGCATTGCATGTACTGAGCGCCGTGGTGTGGAATGTCTCTATAATGAAGGCAGAGATGGTAAGATGGATTCCCGTTTTCTAGCTCGCTTGCTAACGACTGCACGACGGATTCCTCATCTTTTGGACTGTAGCACACGTAAGCGTCGTAAAGTTTTTGACTTTCTTCAAAGGCGCCCGTAAATGAGAATAATCTTATCCCACAGTTCGTATACAGCCATACTCTAAGCGAGTCTCTAAAAAGAAATAGTACGACAAGAGCCAATAAAATTAACATAAAACCGGTGAGAGTGGAGACCATCATGGGAACATAGTTCGACACCAACATATTTCCGATGACTGAATTATCAGCATAATAATCGCTGCAGGCTGTACCGTTTAAGTTGAGCTCCTTTTTCTGAGGCGGTATCGCGTCGCCGTTCCAACACCATACGTCGGTTATGTCGATGATTTTTTGCGCATTCTCAGCCAGGTATGCAGTTAATTCTTGGAGATAGCGACATTTGCAAGACCACAAGTTGTTTCCAAGTGACAATGCCTTCAAATTGGGGTGGTTATTAAAACTCCACACTCCAAAATCCACTAGTCTATTCCCATCAAGCCGTAAAACCTCCAGAGATTTCAAAGAAAGGAATGATATGTTCGCTATGTTGCTAATAAGATTATTTTGTAAGAATAGTTCTCGTAAGTTACTTAGTTGGAGGAATTCATAGCCTTTTAGTTCTTTGAGCTTGTTGTTACCAAGGTGAAGGATCTCTAAAGCATTGAGACCGGCGAACGTCCTGTTTTGAATATTATCAACATTACTATTGTTGACGTACAGAGACCTCATCTTTTGTCGCCCGATAAATACATGATTCTGGAGTTCACGTATGTTGTTGCCGTCTAAAAATACCTCGGTCGCATCCATGGGTATCTTGTGTGGTATTTCCATTGAAGATTGTCCGGAACAGTCGACGACATTTGTGTTCCATAAAGGGTCGTGGTAGCAAGTACAGTTTTGTGGGCAGGTCATCTCACAGTCACACGCGTCGTAGTCACAACAATGGCAGATGGCAAAACAATGTGTCTCGTACTTACAAAGAAAGTCTGTTGTCTTTAGGTTGGTTAAGGGCACATGAGTTCCGCTTCGAGTGTTCGTCATTTTACACAATACATTTTCCAGGTCCATCACACGCGGGTACTGTCGCATAGCGGTCATATTGTTTATAATAGGTAACCACTCCATAGTACAATCACACTGAAAGGGATTTCCACCAATATAGAAATCCGGCAACGTTTTATTGTCCGGCACAGTTGATAAACGAAGACTATTCAGTTCTAAATGCACTAGTTCATTCGCATACATGTCCACTCGCGTTAGGTTTTTTTTATCGAAAAACGTATTTACATGGATATTATTTAAAAAGTTATTGTTTATAAACAACAGTTCAACACTATTCGGTATCGACATGGGCGATATTTCCGCAATACGATTACGGCTGGCGTCCAAAGTCTTTATATGGATTTCATCTTGCAATTTGTAGTAATTACCTAAATGTTCAATGAAGTTGCTATGAATATCCAACCACTTTAAATTAGTAGGCACAAACGCGTAGTCAAACCACACTAGATGATTTTCCGATAGGTTAAGCCACAAAAGGCTTGAGAGCGTCGAGAAAACGCCGTTGATATCCGACAGGAAGTTGCCGTCGAGTCTTATAGCTTCCAGTTGTGAATTCCGAGTGAAGGTCCCTCGTTCAATCGACTGAATCTTGTTCTTAGCTATGTTGAGTACTTGTAAGCTCGGTAAGTCCCAAAACATTCCGACGGTAAGGTTTCCAATCTGGTTGTCAATCAGCCGCAGACCCGTTAATTGATTGAGATTCTTGAAGGATCCATTTCTGAAGGTTGTGATTTGGTTCTCTCCCAGGTCAAGTGTCTTCAAAAACGGTAGTTCCCACAAAGCTTCGGGTACGTCCATTAATTGATTCGAGCTCAGGTCCAATTCTTTCAAGTCTGAACAGTTTTTGAACGATTTCGGGTCAATGTTCACAAGCAAATTGTTATTGAGTGTCAACTTGCTTAGAACAAACAGGCCATTGAATAAGTTTTCGTCAATTGTATGTATTCTGTTTTCTGCTAAGTTTAGAGTATGCAAATTATACAAAGGTAGAAATGCGTTATCTTCAATGTAGCCAATGGAGTTATTCTTTAAGTTCAAGATTTGTAGGAAGAATAAATCTTTAAAAGTTTTTCCATCTAGTCTTGTCAGCGCATTATTTGATAAGTTCAGAACAATGAGTCGAATCAATCCCAAAAATGTTCCGTCGTCGATATGATTGCTGGTTAGTTGATTGCTCGATAAGTCCAAAACAATCAACTGCTCTAAGCGATGGAAAATACCTCGAGCCAACTCAAAGAGAGTGTTATCGTTCAGATAAATTTCTCTCAACTCTCTTGCATTGGCAAAAAGCCCTTCTGGCAGTGTGTGTAAGTAGTTATGAGATATGTTCAAAACTCTCATAGAAACAAGTCCATTGAAAGCTTCACTTGATATGTCACTGATATTGTTATGTTGAAGATATAAATGTTGCAAACTTCTCAGTCTCATTAGCTCGGATTCCTCTTGTAAGCTTTTGATCTCGTTGTGGCTGAGATCTAAGCTATGTAAGCCCGAGCCGCATCCTGGACCGAATCCAAGTTGACCAACGGTCCGTATTCTATTCTGAGTCAAATTCAGCGTATTTAAATTTTCAAGCGAGCAGAAAACACCGGAAGGAACAAACTTGATGTTATTTTGAGCGAGATCCAATGACTGCAGTTCCGACAATCCATTGAATGTGTTTAAAGACAACTCTAAGTTCTTTGTAGGGCTCCATTCGATGTTCTTAGAACGCACCTTCAGCCGTTTCAATTTCTTTAGATCTTGAAAAGTGTTATCCGGCAGTTGAAGAAATTTGCAGTTACTGATGGATAGTTCGTTAAGTTTTGAAAGAGAGCTAAAGTAGTAGGCTCTTAGAGTGCTTTCAAAGAGAAGCAGGTGATTGCATTCGATGGCTAGTTTGTTCGCGTCTGAAGTCACTGTTGATATGCTGCTTCCATCACTGTCGAGGGTGCGGATTCTGCAGAGGGTACTGCTTTCCGAGCCCCGGTCTGAGACCCGCACGCATTTGTCCGAGCCGTAGGGCTGTACGGTCAACCCCAACTGCACCAACGCACATAACACGGTCACGTACGCGTACATTATCACAGATTTTTCATTTCACTATAGAATGTCTCATAAACACACCCAGTGGGTCGATATCACCATTTCCGAAACAAAGTCCGCGGTATACACTTAAGAAAAACTTCCTAATATTTCACTGCACTGTGGTCCATGATGATCGGTTAGTAATAGTCCTCGGGGATGAATGTTTGATGGAGTTTTTACTTATAAATGCGTGTTTGTTCTTCGTGATCAGTTTGTGTTATTAAATATTTATTGCGAGTTGTAGAGAGCGTCGTTTTGCGTGGTACGTGCTCTCCGCGGCGCGGTAGCGTTGCGACTGACAAGCGGAACGCTTGACTCGTGGAAGTGGCAGTGGGGGCGCGCAACTTAGCCCCTCCTCGCTCCCCTCCGGACCCCCTACGAAAGCTCTTTTGTCCAGCGCTACAGCTAGCGACATCTACCGAGGAATAGCTGATTTATCTTTATGAATACTTTGAATTTAAATTAGTGGAATGGTTTGGTTACTTGTTATTTCATGACAAACTCGTAGATGACAATTAATTGTAACATGGCAAAACATTCAAGTTTAGGCATGTTAAAATTAATTGTCAGAAGGTAATTTTTGCGCCCTGGCAGAGCTTCTATGTATTGCCTACCCACCAATTAATACTCACTAAAACTACCTGTATGCATAAAATCACAATATATTAAGTAGGTATACGAATACGAACTTTGTATCCTTGGTACCTACTTATTTATAAACAGGTAGGACCGATGTATACAAAATCCTAAGAAAAAAAGTGTGGAGCATTTTATTTTCTTTGTACTATCAAATTAAATTACTATAATTATTTAATTAAACTGCACAAAGTTCTTTACAGCAACTACAAAGAAATTGTACCGCGTAGCTGTTTGGTTCTGTTTTGTGTTAAAACAATTGCGCGCTACTCACCACCAGATGGCGTTACCCAGAACAGTCGCACAGCTTTTCACTCTCACATTTTTGTGGTTCCCATCAAAGCTTACCCAAAACGTTCCACCGATAAATAACATTAATACTATACACCTACCTATTAACATTTTAACAGGCATTTTTAAACATTATTCTTCATTCTCACAAATCATTAGTGTAAATCATGACGACATCGTAAAAGCTATTAAGAAAGGCACTTTCAAATTTTTACGCTCATAACAGACTATAAAGCGAAAATTCAAAATTATTAGTATTTAGGTCGAAGAAAATGGAAAACTCATCTACATATAAATTTAACTTAGTACATATAGGTATTATTTTCACACACAGATTTTAAAATAATGTTTGATAGAGTTCATGCAACATAACAAACTATTAACTGTGTCAAACAGTTAGTTATTAATCTAGGAAACCTTGAATTCCAGACCAAATAAGATTAAGTTATTGAATTTGTTTAGTTAAATGAAGCTGAATGGGTATAAAATAACAAGCTCTAAAATGTCAGGTCGACCGCATTACTTCATCTTCGAATGATAAAAGAACTACAGAAACTAAATTTCATTGTCTCTGTACGTAAATATATACCGTTTTTTTTAATAAGTACCTATATCACTAGAAAACCGTCGATTGTCCACATCTCCTTTCACTAATCGTCAACTTTTGTTTGTTTGTTTTGTTTGTCATGTCAGCCCGTCCTGCTCTCGTCTCCTTGGCCCACTAAAATCCATTGCAAAGATTCATTAGATAGATCTTTTTGCAACTTTATGTCCATAAATCCTTTTTTACACAAACAACGGCCTTGAACCGTCTCTATCTATAAAACTCCCTGCGAACGCTACAATGTTGTCGGTCCATCGAGTGGATGGATTCTCCTAACACTTAGTTTCGCGTTGCATCGTGGTCGCCACCTGAAAACCTTTGCTCCCCAGCGTTATCAGTTTTCTGACGTATTTGACCTGCCCACTGCCACTTCCGCAAAAATATCCGTAATATATGTCGGTGACTTTAGTTCTTGAACAGATTTCCGTATTCCAGATTCTCTCAAGTAGAGAATCACACAGCCAAGCTCTCTTCATAGCTCGTTGAGCAACTCTGAGCTTATGTACAATACGAGACCACATCTCCCATCCATATGACATCACATCACACTTTTTAACTTTTTACAAGTACTTATTGCCCCAAAATAGCGTGCTACCTATTTTAGCCAATTATAGGGTTATAATAAAATAATTTTCCAGAATTCCGTTGGCTAGTTTGTGATACCTATCAATAGATTTTTTAATGCCTTCGTAATAGTTTTTTTTGTTCTTCTAAACAGAGATGCGAAAACAGAGTTTGGTGGCCATACAAAATACAAAATAAAACGTTTACAGAGGCATTAAAAAGCATATGATATATATCACAAACTGCCCAATCAATATTTGAAAATTATTTCGTTTAACATTATAATAAAGATAAGAAATAGGTGGAGGTTCTGATTTAAGTCGAGGTAGCGCCATAAATGAATTATTAAATCAGATAGGTGAATTATAGTTACAAGCTAAAAATATACCACAATAATTTGCATAGATAAGAAAACCCGAATAAAGATAAAGTAAAATCGTCTTGAAACCACAAAATGCCGGCGAGTGCAGCCCGCAAGTGAATTGCCACTAACGCTCATCACGAAGTTTTACAGCGCAACTCTGGATCCAATATGTTGAGTGAGGCAATTGCTTTCGATAAGCAAAATGTTGGAGAGTTTTTATTACATTCTTTTTTTATTTTGATAGCAAGACCTTCCTCAGATAGAATAACAAGAGTTTTGTTGTTATACATAATCATATCAAAACTTACTCTATAATGTATGAAATTAATGATTTTCGAAAGTCGCCAACAAGACTTGCAAAGATAAGATTGCGATACAATTACCAACTAGAATAAGAATCTCTATTTAGCTTGCAATAGCATTAGAAGATTCTTTGAAAAACAAGAGAAGAGCGTTAACAAGTGGGTAGATAAGGTACTTACAAACTGCATGATAATATTAAAATGTTCTACATAAAATTGACACCAACCCCAAGAATAATAAAACCCTAGATAAGAAATTATCACGCATTACAAGAATTTGCCAAAACCCCCATTAGGGACATCCGGTATTACGCTAAGACCCTTATGCATTTTCAAAGTAACTGATGTATTCTGTGGCTTGTTGCCTAATTACTATGGTGTAATCTGTGAGTGCAGGTACCTTAGTCTTATCTGGTATTTGCGTTAGTATTTTTGGAATTACCTTTGTTTTGGGAGATATTTACTGAGGTGAGTCAACGTGGTGGGAATTTTGGTCAGACAATGGTTAGGGTTTGAGAATATTAAATATTAAGAGTAAGGAAGTGGGTGCTTAGAAAAAGCGTCGACATAAAATCCTCTCTTCTGATCTGTAAGAAGCATTAAGGTTTTTGTAGGTGCATTAGGTAATCCAGACAAAGAAGACGTTATAATGCGGACACGACACAATTAAGGATTTAAGGCTCAATCTGACTTGTAATGAATATTAACATTGGTAATCTAGAAGTAACTTAAATTGTCAATGTTTGACTTTAATGATTCGAATCAAGATAACGAGGACCCTCAAATCAAGATAAAACACTCATAAATGAAGCCTATTTTACACTTAACTTTAGATCCAACCTTAGGCTTAGGCTTAAAGTATATTCTATCTTACTCGAGAGCTGGTGAGTATCTGGCGCAGCGCATCAGCATTGCCATACACCCCCGCTGTATTGCATGGCCAGGACGTTTTGCGGATTCTTCCGACTGGTATTGATATGAATCAGGGGCCTGATTCCACTAACACAATCGCCTCACTATGACACTATTATCGCTTCATTATCGCGTAACAATCACCGCCATTGACACCTTTTGGTATTCTACTAAGACGATATTTTTGTTTATGCCATATCTATGACTATTACGATTATGATTATATGCCCTGCCACATTATTGACACGATATTATAAGTCATAGAGATTGTAATCTTATGGTATTGGAATACCAAATAAATTTACGACTAAATATCTATCTTAAGGCGCATACCCGAGCCAATATGACAGCGCCACCTATTTTATCATATTATTACGTTTATCATAGGAATTTTTAAAAATCCTACGTTCAGTTTGTGGTATCTATTATAAGCTATTTTTTAATACTTCTTTCATAATTTTATCTCATATAGTTTAGGAGGAGATGCGAAATTAGAGTTTGGTGGCCAAAAAGCGCAACTTCGTATCTCTTCCTAAGCTTTACAAAATAAAACTATTACAGAGATATGAATAAATAGCTTATAATTGATACCACAAACTGAACGTAGGATTTTAAAAAAAACCTGCGTTTAACGTAATAATAAGATTAAATAGTTGGGGGCGCCACTTTCGCTGCTGTATGGGCCTTAATCGTATGACGCCGTTATAGCATTTTGTTTAAATAATAGTGGAATTAGGCCCCAGTTGAGCTTATTTTAAATTGTATGTAATATTCTGCAGTACCTCAATTATCTCAATTGTAAATACTAGTTCTAATTTTGTGTCTATAAGCTATTTGATTGTTTTTTTTTTCCTTTTTATTAAAGACTAGCTGCGCCCCGCGGCTTCGTACGCGTTGTTCCTATAAAAACGTTAAAAGGTGATTTTCATCCCACAGGAACTGATTTATGGAATCAAAAGTAGCCTTTGTTTGATTCCAGGATTAGAATTACCTGTTTGCGAAATTTCATCCCGATCCGTTCAGTAGTTTTGGCGTGAAGAGGTAACAAACATCCATCCATCCATACATCCATACAAACTTTCATTTATAATATTAGTGTGATTATTATAATAAAGAAAAAATATGTTTGTAGATAGATGCGAAATATATTTAACAAGAAGCTAGAACACCTCAGACGATGGCAAGGCGAACCGCAGGTAACAAAATTTAATATAATGAGAAAAAAACGATGACGCAAAGATAAAGTAAACCTGCCCGTGTTCTATAGTTAAACAAGCTATTGTTAAAATGCTAAGGAAAACGGCTAAGGATTAGATCTAGACAATGTTATCAACTGCGGTTACGCAGATGTGGACGGAATCTTTCTAGGTACTCATTAATCCTGGTTAAATAGTGTGAAGTTTAGCAGCTCTTATTTATACTTTTGGATTTTCACACGCAGATTTTTTCGTGTTTCAACGAATAGCAAACAAATCAAAAATTGCCATTTTGTATCACGGTTGATGATTTTAATTGTTTTTAATTTTTCAATTAAAATTTTTAATTTTTCAACTTAAGTAATATGGGGTAGTCCACCCCGCTCCAAATACCATAGTTTTCATAATTTTAATTTTCATACATTGATTCCACAGCGGTCCAAAAAATTTGTGGAGTTTGCATAAAAAAAAACTTAGCATGGTAGCAAGGTAAGGCAATTATATAAAATTTATTTATTTATACGACTCTAGTTCAATCAAATTCAAGAACAAATGAACCCAATAGAAACTATTCATTTGTTTTATGAGTTGCTTCTAATTATTCCACGCAATAAATTTGTTTTCGTGCGTTTTATGTTTTAACTGTATTGTTTTCTATCGCATATGAACTATGTTTGTAAAAGGATGGCTATAAATTTAAGAGAACGTATTAAACGTTATTTGCTTTCTCTGTCACTCGTTGTACGTATTTGTTTTATGTCTATGCATATTTGAGGCACAAACGTGTTCTCTTGTACTAAATACTAATATTAGCTGTCTGCTTGAAATTAATCAGCATATTTGGACGTACGCATTCTTCTATTGTCACCATTATTCAAAAGGTTTGTTTCATTGTTTGCTAATGGCAAAGCTAAATTGGGTTTCATATTTACAAACAAGCGCACATTAAACGTTATTTACTTACAATTGTTTCTACTGAGTAAATATACTTACGATATACATCTTGTTAAGGTAAAGCCCAAGTTTTAACCGACTTAAAATAGGAAAAGGTTCTCAATAAGCATTTTTTTAATGGTTTGCGTCAGTTAAGGTTTTTCTTTAGGCTTGTTTTTTTTTTGTATGGACTTGACTCTTTAGTGCTCGAGCGACTTTCTGCATTTACTTAATGCACAGTGGTTTTTCTTTTACAATATCGATGTATATGATGTATCAGTATGATGATGCGAAGGATTTTGAATGCCCATTATGGATGGATCTAATCTGGCTCGGAACCTCATAAAGTCATTACTCCACATGTACTCCTACTGTAACTTTCTCTACCTACAAATAAATAAAATTGACTTATCTGTTTGTAAAGTCTGAATAACAGCGTTTTTCTAAATGCATAATTAATAGTATACACTGTCCAATGAAATACCAAATCGTAATTTTATTTTATGACTTTTGGTTTTGTTTAAGCTCTAAAATGGCTAGATTGATTTGGCCAGACTTTCTACGGTGGATGACATTATAACCAAGAACACTGTTACAATCTTCTTTATTATAAAAAAATAATTGTGTTGGTAAGCGCATAACTCAATAACGCCTGGACCAATTTGGCCAATTCTTTTTTTTAAATGTTCGTTAAAGTTCAAGGGTTTTAACGTTTTTTTTTCTAATAATTGCCGGGAAAACACCTATAAACATTTCCATACGAACAACGCGTGCGGAGCCGCGGGGCAGAGCTAGTTTAGAATAAAAATAGTTCCCCAAAAAAAAAAAAAAAAAAAACATAGAAATTGAGAGTTCTACGTCACATGGACTATTAGCATTATAATACATAATACACCTACATAATGTTACGCTCTACCAGCACACATATTCAAACCACCAGGTATATCAATAAAGACGCCTCAGGTCCGTAATAAATGCACGTACGGAACCCACAGCAAATGCTAGCACGTAAACACACGTTCCTGAAGATATGGGTATTTCATTATTGGAAAAACATTCTTGCACACTAGCGGCGTTTGATGTTTGATATTATGACACGGAATAGCTAACACACAGATGAATCACTAAGAGCGAGAGAACACTAGGTATAGAACTGGGTTTCTTCATCATCAACAAGGTATATTCGTATTAACCTCGGAAAACGTAGTGTAGGACGCCCTCCGGCCAGATGGGATGACGATCAACGAAGAATACTACTGGCGCTATTGCGATCATTAGGGGGAGGCCTAAGTCCAGCAGTGGACTAATAAAGGTTCATCATCATCATCTCATCAGCCAGTTGTAGTCCACTGCTGGATATAGGACTCCCCTGATGAGCGCCATAGCGCCCTGTCTTCAGCTTGATGCATCCAGCATCTGCCTGCAGTCTTTCGCAGATCGTCATCCCACCTGGCCGGAGGTCGCCCTACACTATTTTTGCCGAGTCTACGTTTGGTTGCGGCTATGGTAACGGCGAGGCAGGGGGTGCTAGGAATCACCGGGCTACGGCAGGCTACCATTCATAACTCAAAATGTTTGTACGATTTGCAGATATTCATTTGTTTATTGTTCCGTGTGTTAAGGGTGTCATAGACGTTTTCTATGTATGGTAAAAAATATAATATCTATATACTTAATGTTAGTATGTATATCAATTATCTAATACCCATAATACAAGCTCTGCTTAGCTTGGGATTAGATAATGCCGTGTGAACTGTATAATATTATTATTAATATTAACATAAGGCGCGATTGCACCACTTTAACTTGATCGAGCCTTCTGGATTATACCTACTCTATGAATATTATTTTGCACTACCGGCTTTTGATGTTCAGTAAACGGAGTACTTAAGTATACCAATTCCTGGTAGTAATGATCGTTTTCATTCAAAGGTTTGATTTTTTTTATATTTTATTGCATATTCCTTGAAATATAAAATGAAAAATGATAGAGCTTCTTTGAACGGGTGTGCTGCTAGTTGATCGAACGGAAGTAGTTTTCTAGTAAAAGCAAATAAAATTGGGTTTTATGTAAAGACTATTATAGCATTTTCTTGCGATAAACATTCCAATAACACCTTTATCAGCTCAGAGTTAGGAAATGAGCGGTGTTATAGCCTCGGAAACTATCTCAAGCTATTGTTCCTGTGCCTGACCATGACCACTCCCCGGCCGTTTCGGTCTGCCGTCCCACTAGAGTATGAAAATTAAGTAATAGGGGAGAACATCTATGTTTGCGCATACTCTTGGGCACTAATAGCTCTTGCGCACCTAGCTAGTGTCCGTTGGCACAGGCCGCTGCGCCGTGGCCGAAGATTCGCTAGAAAGAACTAATATTGATACAAAATTATAAAATGATGCTAATGTATTATTTTATTATTTTTAACCAATATCGGCCCTAATCTGACTAAACTACAACATTCTGATCGTAAAACAAAGGAAGGAAAATAAGATATACATCTTACAAAACCTGTCATAGAGTCCACAAGTGATCGGAACGCTGCTGACTTATTTCAGTCAACGAATTAGGATCACCATTCAACGTGGCAATTTTGCCTGCATTCTGAGCGAGCTTCTAGTGATGGCTGGATTCTTATTAAATAGATATAAGTGTATATAATATATACACCCAAAAAATTACAACTACATATAGGTATAATATATACTATATAGTTGTAATTTTTAGGGTCCGACCGGAACCTTTCGTGCGCGAGTCCGACTAGCACTTTATTTTATTCTTATTTCTATGTCCTGTACAAATGTAGTACACCCAGAATAAAGAAGAAGATAGGAAATAAAATAATTTCTTAGTTGAAATCTAAGAAATTATTTTTCCCCTTTCAAATTATGATTTGGATTTGTTCAGGCTAATTTAAAAGTTATTCAATTATCACAACCTCTGTTCATTCAAACTTGTAACAACTCGATGCTTGCGAAAAAGTTAAATTAATATAGATTAATAGTCGCAGTTTTGCCCCTTGCGAATACACTACCCTGAGGAATAGTAATTACGGTACAACTCAAAGGAGTTGAGCAAATCGCATTCTTTGTTTGTTCAATACAAAGTTTAAATTGCTGAACCAATTCGGGTTTAGTGAAGTTAAAATCTTTAAGAGATTTAGGGTCTAGAAAAGCTGTGTTTAATGAGTTCTGTTGATTTAGTTTTCATTTATCTATTGACTTTAAGATTTATGTACTTTTGTTTTACTTTGTATTCAAATTGAAAGCCGTTTCGGGTGCATTATACGTACAAAATGTAGATCGATATTCAATTTACTTAAATAAGATTTTAGATATTTTTTCATCTCAACCTTTTTTCTACTTTGTTGTTGTAAACTTAGACTCTAGGGCGTACAAATTGGTTTTCAAAGTCTAAAATTTCTTTAGGGAGTTCATGAAGCACTATTTTAACAAATAACAAATGGTTTTACTTCTCACTGAAGGTTGGGAGAAAACAAAGCCGAGTCGAGTTTAGACCCTTAGGGTAGGGAGCGTATTAAATTTGCATTAGACGAAATTGAAATACGCCCTTCGATGACTCGTGGTAAGTACTGTGTTGCCAACCACCTGGTGCTGCAATTACTTTAAAAAAATCTTAAAGTAGAAACTGCCTTTCTTATTAGTAGGTACATAGATTTTAAAGGCCTTAAGAATTCTAGAACAAAAAAATAACCTTAATCTACAATTTATTTTTTGTAAAACGGTAGTTTTACATTGTACATAAAAGCAAGTAAAAATGTAAATATAAATTAGTATATCATGGTATTAAAATGTCAATGGCATTGGTTTTAATTTAAATAATCAAAACGCCACTAACGCATGAGGAATTCAAATGAAGAAAAATAACGTGAAATTGGACAAATTTGGCTAAATAGCAGTAGACCTGGCAACATTAAACCTTGAAGAAGTACAAGGGAAGACTAATAATGTCTTCAATTCTCATCGCGGAGATCCAAGTCACGGTGTGACTGTTTGATTAATTGAATCATTTTTTGCTTCTGCAGAAGGTGGAGTGTAATTTGTCAATTTGCATCGTCAGAATCCTTCCCTATTGTCAGTTTAAATTGGGTTTGAAGTTTTCGCTGAGAAGAATTTTATAGTAATCTTTTTCGTTGTTTTACTTTTTAGTTTGTTAAATCTTTCTCAAAAATTCTTGACTAAACGATAAATCGTTTATTTATTAATAATGTATAACTTATTGGAATTTATTAATATTAGGTCCTTACATATGAAATTGGCGTTTTGTATGGGAGGAACAAAAAGTCGAATATTTTTTAATATAATATATTTAATTAATCAAAGTATGAACCATTATTTTCTATGCACTTTTGCCATCTTATAGGTAGTTCATTGATCCCTTTACTAAAAAAACCAGTCGGACGGGAATCAATAAAATCTTTGAAGGCGATTTGGACTGCCCCATCGGAGTTGAATTTTTTCCCTTGCAAGAAGTTATCCAAATTTCGAAAAAAATGGTAATCTGTTGGAGCAAGGTCCGGGGAGTACGGAGGATGTCTTAGACTTTCCAATTGAAGCTCTTCTAATTTAGTAGCCGTCTGTTGCGCAGTGTGTGGTCTAGCGTTGTCGTGAAGCAGCAGTGGCGTGGAGCGATTGACCAGCCTAGGTTGTTTAGCCGCTAGCTTTTCCATCATGGTTTGCAATTGCTGACAATAGACATCAGCCGTAATAGTCTGGCCAGATTTGAGAAAACTGTAATGAACAATACCGGCACTAGTCCACCAAACGCTTACAAGTAACTTTTTTGGGGTTAATTTTCGCTTGGGGCAGGATTTGGCTGGCTGGCCAGGATCCAACCATTGCGCTGAGCGCTTCCGATTATCGTAAAGAACCCATTTTTCATCACAGGTAATGATTCGGTTTAAAATACCTTCATTATTGTGCCGGTTTAGTAATGTAACGCAGCAGTCGACGCGCGTTTGCCGGTTTGCTTCAGTCAATTCGTGAGGTACCCACCTTTCAAGCTTTTTAATCTTCCCAATTTGCTTCAAGTGAATTAAAACAGTTTTATCACTAACATCGCAGCCTGCAGCTAACTCGGACGTGGTTTGCGATGGATCCGCTTCCACAATAGCCTTCAACTCTTCATTATCAACTTGAGTCTCAGGCCGTCCACGGGGCTTGTTCTGCAGGTCGAAATTTCCAGAACGAAAACGTTGGAACCAAAAACGAACTGTGTTTTCTTTTGCAACACGACCGCCATACACATCATTCACCCTTCGAGTTGTTTCCGCAGCACTAGTGCCACGGCGGAACTCGTACTCGTAAATAATGCGATATTTTAAGTTTTCCATTTTGTAAAATGAGTGACGCAAACAGAAAAAAACAGAAGAAAAAAAACAAATGAATGACGATCATCGAAGCACAAATACATGAGTCTATAGCTGTACAAATTTGAATTTGGAATTCCTTACCAAAGAGGAGAAATTTGTGATTAAAGTGGCCAGTACGAAAAACGCCAATTTCAAATGTAAGGACCTACTAAATTAGAATAGAAACAAATTAGAACTAGTGTTTACAGTTGAGCTTACTGCAGACTGTTGCTCTTTAATAGTTAAACTGATTCAAGATTTATAACAAGTGTTCCTTTCAAAAAATTCCTGATGTTTTGGATAAAGTAACTTTTTGAGTTTCAAATATTTCCTTAAACCAGTACCAAAAGTAGTGGTTCATAATCTCGGGTCGTGACATGATCAGAGTCACGTTCAAAACACGCGTCTGTAATCCACAGGTTATCTTCAAAACCAAAACCACTCTTTACTAGAGAAGCTAACAGTTTGTGATTTTAAGGAATGGTTTGACATAAAAGGAATTATTAATATCATGGTTGGTTGAGATGAGGATCTGCAAGAGACTAAAGGCAGATGCTGGAAGTGGTAAGCTGAAGACAGGGTGCTATGGCGCTCATTAGGGGAGGCCTATGTTCAGCAGAACTTACATCGGCTGATGACGATAATGATGATTATAACCAATTAATACAGACCAAAGGAGAAACCTAGGCCTTTTATAGAGGATTAAGTTTGGAAATTACATTAAGACGACTTTAGTAGACTTTTTCTTACAAGTTCTAGGAAAATAAGAAGCAGGAGCTAGGCCTCATGCATTCACATTCAACATTCACGTAACTTGAGCGAACAAGAAACATAATTAACAATTAACAATTGTAGTAAATATAAATTAGTAAATAATTACGTACCTACAATGTTTCATGATATGTCTTGTTTTCTTCTGGGTGGGTTGAATGAATTGAAACAACACTGTAAATTTTGCGTGAGTGAATATGATACAATTATTATTACTTTTGGCTTGTGGGATAAAAACTTGGGTCGAAACTACAATACAAACTGTTGTCACTATACAAAACCGAAGCAACTCCCCCGTTTGTGTCTATATACATCAGTCTGTATATTTTGTTGCTCTACGTACTATCACGAGCCCCATCGACCTCCGACGTTGTACGTGATGACTCCCCTAATTCAATTAACCGACTTTTAGAAAGAACTCCATATTTTGTTTTATTTCGGAATAACCTCGACCTGGTAAAGGGGATCTTTCTATATTTGGTCAGTGCAAAATGGACAGTGTTTGTGACCTTAGAACCACGATCGTGAGTGGGATACTCACGATCGTTGTCTTTGATCACAATACTACAGTTAGTTGTTAGTCTTTCAGTTCAGTGTTACAAATAATGTTACATACATAGTTATTCCCGCAACTGACCCTAACTTACTCTGCTACACAATTTTTAACTGTTGCGGTTACATTAAACCCACAAATTGACTTCATATATTTTTTCTATTCATAATAAATAGCTTGATTTTGTATTTTGTGCATGAATATTATTATTCCATTGACCTCCATCAAAATCATCAACCTCTACAGGGGTCAACATTGGTCCACTGCTAGACGCATTCCTCCTCCTGATAAGCGCCTCATTAGCGTTTATATCATGGAAGGTAATACCCATAATCCCCACGCTGGGCATGCGTTTTGAGGATCGCAGTTTACTGTGTGGTGCCATCACCACACAGTAAACTGCGATCCTCAAAACGCATGACCAAATTACAAATTCTAAGCTAGCACCACAAAGCTAGCCATCTAGCTTTGTGGTGCTGGCTTAGAATGTGTACCTCTCCAACTGTTCCCGCAAGTGTCATAAGTGGCGACTATACAAATTCTAAGCCAGCACCACAAAGCTAGCCATCTAGCTTTGTGGTGCTGGCTTAGAATTTGTACCTCTCCAACTGTTCCCGCAAGTGTCATAAGTGGCGACTATACAAATTCTAAGCCAGCACCACAAAGCTAGCCATCTAGCTTTGTGGTGCTGGCTTAGAATTTGTACCTCTCCAACTGTTCCCGCAAGTGTCATAAGTGGCGACTATACAAATTCTAAGCCAGCACCACAAAGCTAGCCATCTAGCTTTGTGGTGCTGGCTTAGAATTTGTACCTCTCCAACTGTTCCCGCAAGTGTCATAAGTGGCGACTAAGGCATATTCACCGGGCGCGGGCAGCAGCGCTCCTTGCAGAACAATTAAACCACCAAAATAACCACGTATTATCATCACAACTTTTCCACTAATCACCGCAGAATATTAAACTTACATTCATAAAGCCCTTAGCCAGATTTGACCGTTTATCAGATAGGGCGTGCCTACTGTCACGGATCGACGTCACGTTCGTGACACGTGCTCCCATCACGCAATGTTAATATAGCACCACTAACTTGTTGTTGCGATGGAGACTAAGTCCGCTGCTTCAAAAGACTCTGATTATTTATTTATTTATTTATACAAGTAAAACTTTTATATAAAAGTTATACAGAGTTACAAATTGATAAATACCAGTAAGCTTATCGAAGGTTTTCACGGGTAGCCATCAGAATAGTGCAATAAATTAAGAACAATGTGACTAATCTACATGTATCCAATAGTAGTGTTTTTGAGTTACAGTACAATATTTTTAAACTCAGCAATTTCCATCATTATCATCATTGTCGCCAAAAAATCATGATTATAATGCTCATGCTTTGCTCTGTGATCATATGCTCCATTGTTGCAAACGCTGGTAGTTTGCAACAATAGTGCATGGTGATAGAGGTTCCTTTAAAGTTATGACGTTGCTAAACTGTTTAAACGTAAGTTCGTTGGTAACCCTACCTACCTACTTGTCTCCTGAAAGAAATTTATTAATATTCTTTTTGCTCCTGATTATAAGTTTGAGTTTACATAATTTAATCCGCTAGCAAAACACCTAAAAGCGCTCTCCAAAACTTCGTCGTACTTTCCCAAATTATTATCACCAGATAACCTTGCTGGTCATCCATCAGGTCAATACCCAACCCAGTAGAATGTCATTGTCACGCTATGCCCTTGAATGTCAATATAAAGTAACAAGGGTTTGTTTTAGCTTATATCCAAACCTACCTGAAATATTTTTGCAAGCAAAAGTTACTCGCAAAGTTGCTCATTTAAATTATGATAATAATATTTGGAGATTTGAATATATTTCTCTTTTGTCTCCAAATCTTACTCGTGATGATATTAGTAAGGTAGCTGCATATATCTATTGCGAGTATTTTGAAAACAACTAGTAGTGAACGTAGAAGTACCAAGACACTGAAATAACCTCAAATAAGGAGCGACTTGATGGTACTAGCTTGTGAACATTTGATGACACCGTCCTAATGAACCTCATGGGTATTTTTATGCCCGAAAAGGCGATGAGAGACAGTTTTGAGTGACAAGCGCTGCTGTAGGTAAGGTGAAGGGCGACCCTTAATGACGCATTCCCTGCATTATTGAGTACAGGGTTGGCAATGATAAAAGCTTCCAATAAATTGATGATTGTGATAAAAACAAATCCGCTAGTTATTCTTAAACATAATATAAATCACACTAATATTATAAATGTCAAAGTTTGAATGAATTCAAGGATGGATGAGGATTTTTGTTACCTGTTCACGCCAAAACTACTGAACGGACCGCGCTGAAATTTGCATATGGGTAATTCTAACCCTGGAATCAAACATAGACTACTTTTTATCCCATAAATAAGTTCTCGTGGGATATAAATCACGTTTCCATAGGAACATCGCATGCGAAGCCGCGAGGCGCAGCTACAAAAAGGAAACAGGCGTCAGTATAAAAAGACGGAATGTTTCAGTTAGACATAACATCAAGAATCTTAAAAAGTAAAAGTTAGTATGTCTCTCGGAAGCAGGAAGCTAAAAGTTGATAACTGTCCTAATATTAAATGTGTTTCGAAAAATATTTTTCCTAAAATCTCAATGTTTTCCGGAAACAATGTCTTCTAACATATCAAGCGTGTTTTCCAACATCTCAAGCGTGTGCTAGTTTCCTCCGGACGTCTTCCAAAACTGGAGCATATCCAGGAAAGAGATTGGCAGCCCTAGCAGGGGCGATACAGCTCGTGCTATGATTTATGTCTTCCGCTTTCGTTTCAACGCTCATAACTGCGATTTAGATTAATTTGGTGACTGTTCTGCTCGTCATTTTCTTAGAGTGAACTTGAATAAAAGATTAAATCACTTGGTACAACAGTACTTTTTTATTTATAGTTAAAATATATATAAGTAACATTATTAGCATTGCCATACAGCGGGGCAATGCAGCCAGCGTTTTGGGTACGCTTCAGACTGGTATTGATATGGATCAGTTGAGCTACCTGTACATTGTTTGCTGCAACAGTCTGCAGTTAGCAAATTTTTATTTTACTATAGAAATTCATTATTATTTGCTTGTAATTTTCTTTGGTTTACATAATTAAGATCTTGATAACATTATTGTTACAATGTTGAAATAATTTTAGATTTGATAAATAACAGTGTAAATTAATAGAAAAACATTGTAAATACAAATGCTACTAAGTAATTTACTTAATGTAAAAAATAATGGTAAAGCTTCTAGAATAAATTCCTATTTATGTTTCGAGATATCAAAGCTATAAAAATAACTTGTATCATCAAAAAGTTTATTGACAAAATTCAATAGAACCAATAAATATTTCGTTTCAAATTGACACTATAGCTCAATTTTCCGGTACAATTAATGTTTGTTTATAGTGTGAAACAATTTTATCGCCTTTATTATTTAACCTCCCAATTAGTAAGAATTCAAATGGAATTTCATAATTACCTTTACTTGTAAACAACTAGGCGGTAGTTTGTTTACATCCATATAACTTTATTAGCTTTTGAGAGCACACAGTTCCTAATTATATCACAGAATATTGCTACTTCTCACTCTGATATTACAACATTCTTCAATGTGTCTATCAAACCAATTTACAGCTTAATGAAAGAAGCTATAAAGACCAAAATGTATGTGCCAGAGATTAGAAAATCACTTGAGTTGGGGTAATCGTAGTTAAACCTAAAAATTAGAACAATAAAGATCATTTTACCCTGAAAGCAGTTTCGAAAGACACAGCTCTGAATATTATGTTTAGGATGGCGTAATACTAGACGTGGTCTCCATAAAATATAATGAACTGTAGAAGATCCAGTTATGAAGGTTTGGTTTGATTGCGGTAAGCCCATTCCGGGATAGAAATAGATTATTTTAGAAGGAACGGAATCTAAACTGCCACCGTAAAATGAGTACGGTATGTAATGGAGAAGGGAGTAATTAAATCACTGAAACACCTACTTAAATAATAGAATTTATTACAGTCCTGCAATCAGTGAACAGCAATCAGATAGGTAATGAAACATTAAACTTAGTGGTGCAATTTCCTTTGCATGGGAATTTCATAAAAAAGCTCATAGAAATTATCGATGACACACATAGAAAAAAAATTTTACTTACGCTTCATCACCATAACAGAAAGAAATAGCTTGAATATGGCTGCATGATGATCTAATTTCATGGCGCGTGGTCCATTCGACGCTCGATTACTTAGAAGCAAATTGGACCATTCATTGCCGGAGCTAAGTCTCAGAGCGTCTTGAGGCATCGTGAGGGCACATTTATATAAGAAACAGGTGACATAAGCTATAGAAGTACATTAATATAGATTATATGTAGATTGCCGTAGCGGTTATAGCATACGAATTAACCCCAGACACCCAACTTTTGGATGACGTAGGTGCTGACTAAGAGAACATACAAAAGGATTACGTATCTCCCTGCTGAGATGATTATAGCATAAGGCATAATCACCCTTATTTATGGGAGGCATTCAGCATTTCACGCATAATATATGCGCTGAGGAGGTATTATGTTATATTTATGAATGAGGAACTCAGTCGTTTGCTCTGGACACGCACACAGTACTACTTTAGTGGGATCGGTAATCTTAATCACAGCGGCACGTTAAAATTCTCACCATTCAAATGACAGTAACATGCATTTGCCTGGTTTAATAAATATTTTCTTCTGAACAGGTGGCATCCTGTTTCTAGCTAAATTGTGAGCCTTGAACGTCTTGAAGCATCCTATTGTCTAAATGAGACTGTTATCTTATACTTAGCGCTAGATGTACCTACATTGTACGCTCGTTGATGCTCTTTTGGGAACTGAGCGCGCTTATGTGGATTTATATAGATTACGTTTTGTTGCTCTTGATCTTCGAAATATTATTGGAAACGATATTGTTTCCAGTCTTTTGTACAAAGTTTCAGGTTACATTTCGAAACTTTTACATTCGTTGGTATAAACTTAATCTTGGATTAAATTTAAATGAGCCCTAGGGGTGAACTTTTTTATTTACACTACAAAAGTTTTATTCGTTTGTTTAGAGTCAATAAATAAGTCTATCTGTAGTTCAAACGCCAATACAAAATGCCGTCGCATAGTCAGCAAAGACAACACACTTTCATTTCAAGTCTGCTCGAATTGCAAGATTCAATGAAAATCCAGATTTCTAAAACTGTAATCTCACTTTTATCTAGTCTGATAGTCAATATTCATTTCAGTTTGGAAGGCGCTGGCTCAGAGCAACATTCATTTCGTTAAGTGTCGCGCCGGAGCTGGTTTACTCCAGGGATTCATACAATCGACTTTATCGACTTTCATAGTTGTAAATTTCAGTTTTCTTTCAGAGAACAGTGTCCTCCTGCGATTGCTTTTGTAATACAAGAAGATTGTGGGAGATATGGGCCCTAGAATTATTCTTTTATGTTTTAAATCCAAATGTATCTAAGAAATTCAATTTTAAAGAATCTCTGGCATTTAGTAATTTAATTTTACCGTGTTTGTACCTTCTTACCTTGTAGAGGTTAAAGTTGTTTGCCTCTAGGCATCGTGTCTGTGAATTTAATTAAAGAAATTCACTCCCATTTCAAGTATAATTTATGCAGAAACTTTATAAGAGTACCCTAAAAAATATTTCAGCGATGTTTGTATACCTACCTTTTGTAATACATATTCTCCTCATCATCTACAAATAGCAAAGTGCAAAACACAATATCAGTTTTCGTGACCTCACATAAAATAAGGATGGAACAATCACTTCCATCGCAATAAGAGCAAAAGGACTGGCCCAATTAAAATTGACATGGACAGCTCCCAGGCAGGAGGTGTCGGGCTTCGCATCAGTCGCACGCGATCTCAAAACCGTCGCCTGTTAATCGATACCATTAATTTTATACTGTCGGATGTCGTTTGCCAAGAAATTTCTCAGAAATTTCTCTCAAATAAATTTACTAAATTTTGATGGTGGCATTTGATGTAGTTTGCACTATAGCCGGTAATAAAAGCGAGTGTTTGTGTAGGGTGCGTAATTAAAAGAGACGGGACAGACGCGTCGTGCGACAGTCGTGAGGTGCATGGTGTCTTATCAGCGAAGGTTTTAATTTGAGCGAGGCATGAGACACGCGAGCCGATCACGCGAACGCATCGACTCGACACAACCCTATGGAACCTTTTTAAAAATAATTATTTTAAATATCATTATCGTTCGAATCCAACTTGACATTTCGAATTTTAAATCCAAGCAGAGTGCTTTGTCATTAAAAATATGCTACAACTTGCAACCGCAGAATTTTAAGCAGGCCGAAATCAGATTAAATGTTAAAGTTTTATCAATCGAGAGGGGTATGGAACCCTTTTGTTTGCTTTTTGAGTGTCGGGACAAAGCAAACTTCGGAAATGAGATTTCACGTAGCATTTTTTAGGAGGACGTTTTGGTTGCGTGTCGGATTGTAAATAATTAGCTCAATTCTGCCGCCTGCCGGGACGTCGTCGACCCATTGTCTGTTTGCGTAAGAAATTTATAAAAACTAACGTCTTCCTTGATGTTCATTCAATCCGATTACAAAAAAAAATCGATCGAGATTTAGATGAAGTAGGTTCTCCAGATTCGGAAGTTTCGAAACAATTTCCTGTCAGAGTGGTTTTGGTAAGACTTTGAAGTGTATTACCAATTTACCAATAATTTGGGAAAGGACAATTTATTAGTTCTCTGAGTTTGCAATAAGATCTAATTCCACCGTTAATTGGAGATTCTCTTCAGAAGCGGTGAGAAGTTTAGCAATATTTGAACCCTTATTTGTTGCTAGGTTGATTAACAATAAGTTGGAAATGGCTGGCTTAAATTAAGATACACGCTCATACTACTTGTGCGAATTTGAGTTAATGATACCTAATTGAAATGTTAGTAAAGACGGCACATTACTTTTTAATGAATGTATACCCATACATCACAGCATCAGATATAGATAAATTTGATTTTTTCCAAACTTATCGAAAAATCTGAAGATTTGACCAACTAAAATAGACGAAATAAAGACCAACTTATTCTACCTTCGACTACCCTTACACAATTTGGCAAAGGTCCTCACTCACGATTAGTTAATATTTATAACAAAATACCGAACCCCATAATTTTTTTTCGCAATAAACTCAAAGAATACCTTATTTCTAAATGTTTCAACTCCGTTGACGAATTTTTCAATGACAAATCTAAACTTTAACTACCTATTTGGCACCCTGAGTAAAAATATGTACATGCCTACCTGCCCTTATTAAAACATTGTTTGATTCTTGTAGCTGACAAATTATATTCCGATAAAAATAAATAGACTTATACTCAACTATTGTAATGCTGATCTTTAGATAAATTATTGACCTTTAAGCCAATACCACCTAAGCTAAAACAATGTAATTATGTACGTATATGTATGCAATAAATGAATAAGAATATATATTATTGACTATTGACTGAGTACGCTAATGACCTTGGGGTCATTAGCGTACTCAAATAATAATAAGTAATATTGTTTAGGTTGTCAAAAAAGATTTTCACGCTCAGCAAGAAACAAACATCTGAATGTCAACAGATATCTTGGAAGTAATTTGCTTTGTAACCTTAGTTATCACAAAACCAATTCCATCGTTGAGATCACGTTACAATAGCAGAGCCTTGAAAAATTCAATCTATTCTCCCCTCTGAGCCATCTGATTGTTTCCAGCAGTTGCTTATTTGTCACAAGTCTATTGTTTATTAATATTGGCCGTGGTATCGAGTTGAAGTAAGAAGGTAGAGTAGATTTTTATTATATTATCTTTTTTAAGATTTAACTGCTTGAAAGGGAAAGGTTATGGAAAAGTTTTATACTCCAATTTTCTTTTTGCACATGTAGTTTGCATTGACCAGAATTTGCAATTTATAAACAAAGAAGTATTATTTCGTGGTAGTATAATCAATTTATAAGTATTAACTTAACTACCTATTATAAACAATAATTGTAGGAGTATGGAGATGAATTTGAAATGACAGTTAAAACATTCTGTGAAAGTGGCAGAGTAAAGTGAGGAAAAGGAGTAAAGAATGTCTTAAAAGAAGACAATTGTTTTCAAGATGAAGGTATGTAATGTCACGTGCAATTCTAAAAGTTTCTAAGCCATTGTTTACGAATGTCAAGAAGGGCGGAGTTATTAGTTTACAAGTGTATCAAACGCCCCCTCATTGTTTATTGACTCGGTTCTCGTGGGAGAACGATATTACTTCCCAACTCTTTCGGAAGTTTGCTTTCTTTGTTGACATCTGGCGTTCGATTATTGGAAACTTCGGAACGTTTCATTTTCCTTTAATAATTTGCTTTGTTATTTCCGTAGTTTATTGATTTGAGGATGTTGCCTAGTTATGTGATGATTTGGTACTTGATATTCATTTTATTTTTGATATTTATCGAAATCGGTTCACATGGAATTGTGACCACAGTGTTTTCATAATAACCTTACGTCGGTAACTCCTGACGGTTCGAGACACAAGTATACATTTTACCAGCAACATCTTCGGCCTTTTTGCATCTATGAAAGTTCAAATGAGCATTTCTGTGCATGGCTGAAAAGATTTATTAGGAAGCGGCTGCATCGGCCGCATTTATATATCCAAAGATGATCATGGTAGGTGGTGAGTTAGCGCTTTAACAATAAAAGATTAGCGACGCCTTCGTATCTTAAAGTCCACTTTTGGGCTAACATTGCTAGCTCCAGGAGTCGTGATTTAAGCTGTCTGAGTCTGCCTATGAAAAGTGTAAAAAAGAAATACTTATGAAGTCATTATGGTCGTAAAATATGAAGCCACCGTATTTGTTTTCATAATAACCATATTGGACACAATCCGATACCAATTTCATTTCTATTTTGGCGATTCCCATAAAGTTTACGATATACCCTCCCCAAAGGTTTTCATAAACAGCAATAAAGAACACTAGCGCCTTCTACTAGACTAACAAGCCAATACTGCCACGATTAGTGGTCAAAAGGTTTGTAAGGAGCTCGTCTTATACTGAGCGATTTTTTTTGTATACCTACCTTTTTCATTTTACTAGATTTCTTTATCGTTTTAGGCAGTTGTCTCACCGTCAACGATGAACGTGAAGCGAGTAGAGCTAGAAAGTTGAAAAGACTTGGCGAGCAGTGGGAAGCGAGTGTATAGTTCTGATAGTTTTGTCGCTTGGCTAGCATTGTTTGAACTTACTGTATTATTTTCTTCTGACCGCCAAGCAAGCATAGCAGCGGAGCAAGTATCGCTGTGCGAGTATTTTCTTTGGTAGATTCTGTCACTCAGCGACAAAGTAGTGGAGCGATTCCTCCATCAACTATTAATAATTATGCATCTCCTTTGTTAACACGGATTATATTATCTTTTGTACGTTTCTTGAGCGAGAAAAAATTAATAGTTAATAGTTAGTCGATTCCTCACCAGCAGCGGTGGAAAACTGCCTTAGGGATGGTGTTCTTGATCACAGCTTTGATGATTTAATTTAATTCGACATGGATCAGTTGAGCTACCTGCATATTGTTTGCAAGTCTGCAGTTAGCTCAATCGTATTAGTTGTAAATACCAGTTTTAATTTGTTTTTATTATTACATTAATAATATTATTAAATTTGACGTATTATGATATTTATTAAGTTTATGCGGTACAACTAGCAAATTCAGACCTGTATCAGAAACGTTACTGATACTGTAATCTGTCAATTATCCTTTGGCAAAACACCTCTAACTCTAGTGGAGCTGCAATCAAGATTGGCATCTCACACATCCCTTTTAACACTTATTTGGCAATTGCTGAACGAACATGCATCCATGTCTATCTACGATGGTTCGTAAGTAGGCTTGGATTAGCAATGCAGCAGTTTGGGGGATGCAGGACAGATCGCTCAAGCGAAGATCCGTTTCTGCAATCTGACGAAGAAGTTCTAGTAAGGCTCTACTGCCTTCTGTTTTATCAGGCTCTTTTTTTTACTTGTACTAGGTATCAGCTCGATAATAATGCTGTGGAACACGTGATGATACAATATGTATGATTATGACATCCTATTCTAGTATGGGTCTCAGCTGTTGAACTATAATTTGACCATCTAATCATTTTACGAGTTTAGAGATGATGATGCTCTATCCTGATAAGAATAAGTAATTTAAAATTTAAAATTATCAAATTATCTGAGTAATTTTTCTATTAATTTAACGCTGCATAGCACATTATTCCTTACATATCAAAAATGTTTGAACAACAATCAAATCGCCTAAGGTTCCACCAATCCCTTACAACACCAGGGTAGAGCAATGTGACGTCATATATCAAGAGCATGTGAATTACTGTTATGATCCCTTTCGCAATAAAGGTGGCTGCCCTTATTCCGAACTCGGGCTTTCTGATAATGGAATGTAGGAGGTGCTTATCGCTGAATCTATTTCACTGTGATTTGTACTTGTACGTCTTTTGGTTCCTCGTTTCATTATTGTGAACGAGTTTAGAGAGACGCATCATTTCTGGCAATCGTTTTCATGTTCCTTAAGCAAGATAAAATTATAAAATCGGCATAATATCTATCTAGTCCCTCTCCTCTTAATTTAATTATAACATCGGGCCATTGTTATTGCGGATACCAAAATATAAAGTGAACCACATACATTCAAAATGCAAAAATACAAATACACTCTTGCTTCGACAAAGACAAGTTCAGTTAATAAATAAAAATCTTATTTACACCTTTCCTTCAAGTTTCAATCTCAATTAAAACAAGACAAGACAACCCTTTTTAAATAAAATTAACATATCAACCGGCTAACCAAAATCCCTAAAATGAGATCCTTTTACAGCCGTAATAAAATCTAAGGTGAACTAACCTCGGTGTCCGTTATCAAGTGTTGCAGGGCAGGTTACATAATTAATTAAGGGTCAGTGTGTTCTCGTGTCTCTGAATAGATTAAGGGATATTCCAGTAACCTGAGTTGCCACCAGAGCTGTGGTTTTTGAGAGGTTATATTATGATTGCTCTAATCACAAAGAGGATACAAAGAATATGTTTTTCGGAAAACTTCTTAAAAATATTTTTTTCGCAATCACTGCAGCAATACACATAATAACGATAATGATGTCCTCCTAGCCGAATTTCGACCACATTGGCCAGTTTCATCGGAGACTAGTCAGATACGCAGGACATTATTATAATCAAAAAAATATCACATGTGAACCAACGCTAGGTGTACTAACGCCCGGTGAATGTACCTACATGTAGTAAGAAGAAAATATATTTTTTTCAAGGTTTTTCTTTATCCAGCAGTGGGATCCAGCCGAGAAGATTAGATCTATTGCATAATCAACTACATTGTCAGGAGATAAAATATATATCTTTTAATATATAACTTGCTCCTGCTCGCATCTTTGCAGTTTTCCGACAGACACACTTTATTACTTTCAAATTTATTACAATTAGTAGGTAGGTACCTATCACATAATGCAGAACTTAATAATCAGGGTAATAATAATTAGTTTAGTAAAAATATTGTGCCAAGTTAAGACAGACAATAATTAAAAATAATAGTAAAATAACTTTACAGCCGGCCATTTCCTTACAATCGCCATAATTGCCTGTACATGAAAATGATTTGGAATTGCAAGTAAAACTTATAATTGCTTTGTACCCTAGATACAATCAGCGTCATAAAAATAAATAGCTGGAATGGTGGCCGGGGCTTTTAATGGTAGGACTCATTACTTAGACATTCGCTGGTCTGTATCCACCTGCACTCAGTTTCTAAGTTAAATAAAACGTTTGGGTCTGTAATGTAAGCAAGAACTTTATGGTTTTCATGCGTACTAAGTAATTCCAACTGAAAATAACTAATCATAGATGTACGGCAAACAAACACCTCCCTAAGCGAGGCAGGTGTCCGTAACCGCATCTGTCGGTACATATAGGCCTAACAAGTCATCTAATCTAAATCGTCGAAAAACTAACACCTTTTATGAACTCATGTATGTTATGTCATTTGATAAAGCCTAGTATTTAAGTTATTTTTTTTTTTTTTTTTTTTTATCATAAATAGGCCTTCGTTTGACCGCAATCTCACATGATGGAAAGCGAAGATGCGGCCGACGATGTATCACGAAGGTCTAGAAGATGGCTACTCCGGACCACATTCCGAAACACAACTGAGTAGACAAGCCATCTGCCAAAACACAAGCAGCAGCCAAAATTACGTAAGTCGAAAAATGAACACCTTACACACACCTCAACCTCAACCTCCACAGCCTATGTTGGTCCACCGCTGTATGCAGGCCTCCCCCTGATAAGGGCTTTATTGGCTGTTATCTCATGGAGGGTAATGCCCATAACCCTCTCGCTGGGCATGCGGGTTGATGATTGTAGTTCGATGGTAAGATTGTTCTGCAGGAAGCTGCCCGCCCCAGGAGATATCCCTTATTCTATCTTACGACACGGCGGAAGAGTTGGGGTATACTACCACCGCCTTATACATAAACTAATTAATCTAATGTAATAGGTTCAAGCTGAATGTTAAATTATTTAAGAAATACGAGCACATTATGGAAAATGGCGTGATTGCTCAAATACAACACAATTATTCCAAGAAACACTCGAAATATCAGCACAACAAATTCACAATCAAAACATTCCATTCCAATTAACCCACTTCAAACAACAACTTTAGCACTTACAGAATTATCATAGACATACCCTAACTAGTTTTCTAGTTGTACAAATACTAAACTCATTAAACTGGCACGAACACAGCTGCCAGAGTTTAATTAAACCGTTAATTCAGCAATATCCGCTGGTACATGACCTGTCGCACCGTTTATTCCCTTTATTCTCATATCACGCTCTACCACCTCTGATAAACCTTAAGAAGGTTAGGTATAGGGCGCTGTTATACGTTACGGTACGGCAAGCAGGCTTTATGCGTTACGGTGGTAACGTAGATTTACTTGAAGATCGTGTTCTTCGGGTAAAGATGGTAATTTTTGATTGGGTCGATTTATTTTAGATCAGGTGCTATCAATAATTTCCAGCCAGTAAGCCTAGAGACGATACAGCGATAAGACTTAATCTTGATTACGCTAGTAAAGTTTCATTTAATTCCTTACCGATGTGCTAATTCAGGATCGATTGGTGCCGTAACTACTTTAGTTTTTTTTTTGTGAAGTATCACGGTCATTAAGAGGTATACGACTTTACAACATCCGAACAGCTTTTACCGAACCGAAAAGCTTACGTTAAAAGAACATAGATGCGTTTGAAGAAGATGTTTAAATAATTTTAGTTAATATTAATAGGGATATAGATCTTACAGGATCACTGAAAGAGTTCGGAGAAATCTTTACTCAACTCTAAGACAGCTTGAATATATTTATAAACACGAGCATACGTAGAAGACGTAGGCAATACCGTAAACATACGTACCAGAAATATTTGAGAAAGGCCTAATTTAAGGTAAGCAGGCATGTTACGGTGCGTATCTTTAAAAGCTGAAGCTCAGTCATGTATAAGCCCTTCTATGTATTAAACCTTACGATTAAAGTTACGGAATTTGCATACCTAAGTAAAAAACATTGCCACTGCCAGACTTGATTAAACTTTATGCTGACGTGACAAAATTGATTTTCCTCTTGTAACAAATATATTCTCACTGTTTCTTGCATTGTTCAAAGCCAGCCGAAAAATATTGACGAAGAAGTGCCACGAAACTCTTTTTTGTAAAGTGAATAATTAAAAGAGAATGTTACACTTCTAAATGTGAATGGCTATTGTGTAATATCTAAACAAAAAGGTTTTCATATAGGAACCTACTTCCGCCGAGCTGAGATACTGGTAAAATGCAACGAACCACTCATTGATCTAATAAATAGGATTTAGTATATACCTACACTTAAAACCACACGGTAACAAAATAATAAGATCCAATGATTAAAAGTATAGCTTACAAAATATAGGCAAGGGGTCCACGGTAAGCACGATTTGGCTGTCAAGACACTAGCATATACGAAAATCGCAAAGTTAAACGAACACCACACTCATAGGTCCAATTTAGTATAATTTGAACAAGCTAAAAAATTAATGGATGAAAGATACAAATTAACTTTCAAACGAATTATCGTCAATCTCAAATTGGGACAAGATAATTTCTACCATAAAAACCACCCTGAATTGGAATGAAATGAACATCGTTGTGCTAGGAGTAAAACGAAAAATTCTCTGTAAAAATTCCTGTTGTCTGGCTTAAAGCAGAGAAAATAAATTTCTGTAGCTTCATAGAGAACAATAAGTAGAACTTTTCTGATATTTTTTCTAAACTTCCGCCGAAAATGGTAGATGGAGGATCTTTCACTGAGAGAGGCCGACATACGTCTTCTAGGACGTATGTGCACCGCCCTTTAATGTCGATTTGTACGTGTGAAAATTGTGTACCTAAGTATTCAAAACTAATAGAAGTTTATGGCACCTCTAGTACATTGCTGCAGCTCTACCTTGACTCATCACGGTTAGAAAAAGCCATAGCAGTAACAACGCTGTATGAAGCTGTTCTTTGACATTTGAAGTTCTGGCAAAATATACCTGTTTAAAGCTGGGAATGTATCGATAAGTTGTGGTATCGAGAGAGAGAGAATTTTCTAAGCAATTAGCTTCCATCAAATACTCTAGATTCGATCCCTGTATTATCTTTTTAATGTTTGATTCACCTTATGTGAATTAAGACAAAAAAAAAGAAAACGAAATAATTATTGTTAATTATTTCATCAACTCCTGAGTCAGTCGACATTGACCATCGACCACGCTGCTATCCCCCTAATACTCAAACACAACTCAGATTTATTTTTTCGTGTTATTTTGTCATTTTTCTATGAAAATCCGTCAAAAACTCGTCATTTATGTCGTTCTTAAATCTGAATTGCGTTTGAGTATTCGAGGGTAAGAGTGACATAATAACAAATAGAAAAATTACACATTTATGGAATAATGCGACCATATTTTTAACGGCCTATATAGGTCCACCGCTGGCCTTCCCTGATAATTAATGAATATTTACGATACCTACTTACCTAATCTAAATCACAATAATGGACTAGCCGTAATACGAACTGTCAAAATCACAGAAACCTGAAACGTTGAGATTTTTATTTTGAACGTTTATGTTCTAGTGAGGGAATTCTAGTGGACAGGGCCTACTATAGTGTAGAAGAATTCTTAGGAGACAAACTCGAGGACGCCGATATCGTTGATCCACACTTATAATAAAAATAAAAACAAAATATTATAATATTATAAGAAAATGTAATACTTACTTCTGGTAACAAATATTATTACGTACTTAGTGTAAACTATTTTTGTACAATAAGTTGTTTAGCATATATCTATAATGTGTTTGACTTGTAAGATTTTTTTCTTATCAATAAATAACTGAACTGAACTGAACTGTTCATTAAAAATTTTGGCAATTCCCAGTAGCGACTTGCCTATTAAACAAAGGATACATACCTATAAAATATCGATAACTCATCTTTTATCGACATTACCAAAGTTTCCCAGCCCGTCACTCAGTTTGACGCGTTGTAGGAGCGGTTGCCAGCGAAGACGTAATTACTTCGCGAGCAGTTTGTCAGCCAATTAAACACCTTTGCTTTATTAAGAACCCGCAGCGCATGGTAAATAGAGAATCAAAGGGGCGCAGAATACTTAAAGTTACCTTTAGCTTTACGTGGGAACATTATAATGAGGTAGAGTTTGTAAGTTTGGATGTAGGATAATGCGGAACAAATTTACGTTTTGGTTTCAGATCTTATTCTTCTGATTTTATTCCATAATCGCTATTAAGATTAATATCGGGGTATTTTAATAATGAGGCGTAGTTTGTTGTTATTCAGGTACCTAATTTAATTGAAGTCACGGCTAAAAATTAGTCCTATCCTACTCTCAATAAAATGGGGAAAGTATGTAAAGATTATGTGAAGTGTTGTGAGATGTTTGGGAGGGAAGACTATGCCAAAACTGCTGAACAGGTCTTGCTAAAATTTTGCACAGTTTTACATAGGCATATCGTGGCCGTAGAAGGAAAACTAACTAAGTGACAAAACTAAAATCGGGAGAAAAACGCGAAAAACTGTTTTTTTTGCGACAAAAATGGCGATAACATTTTTTTGGCTAAAAATTTTACCGTTTACTTTTTGATATTTTATAGATTAATATTCTGCCTATGTTTTAATATAACGATAATCGTTTCTGGGTAAATAATTAATGAAAAAAAAATAAAAAAACAACTATGTATTTTTCCCTCGCCAGAGTTTTGAATGTTTATGTCAGTTAGTTACTTGTGTATGCCAGTTGGTTAGTTTTCCTTCGACAATATTTTCAGCTGAAGCTTAAAAAGCATACGTTAAGTGCCCTTAATTAATTTTCCTACATCTATGAAATCTTACAATGCCTTCTTAATTACTTTATAATTCGTAAAAGCATTCTTTACTTTTGAAAAGATTTCTATTTTTTGATTAAAATTTGAAATAATACCAAGTTCTTATTACTTTTTACTAAAAGCATGAAATAAAAATAAGAATACCTCTGATACACTTCCGTTTTAGTGTCAGACTTAGGAGATCAAAGTTTACGTTAGGTACATAACAAACGACTATTTCACATAAAATCAACAATAATTAAACAACAATTATAGCTTATTTTAAAACTCAACAATCATAAATTATTTGAAAATACTTAGGTACGTAAACTTAAATAAAAAAACCTTCACAAAAACCTTAAAATAATCAACTCTGATTCAGTCTCATCTTTATAAAATCACTTCAAATCAATTTGAACTTGATATCTATTCAATGGCTTCAAGTACAACTTATGATTTCTGCTCATAAAATACACAAGATTATAACATTTTTAGAACAGATCTTTATAATTATATAAGCGATTATGGGCCTCGTGGTGTCGTCCTAGAATTGCACCAACCCAACTCCTCCCGTGGGTGTCGTAAGAGGCGACTAAGGAAAACAAACACCGGGAGGTGGGCAACAGCGCCTTCCGTAGACCGATAACATCACCTAACTGCGATCCCCAACCCGCATGCGTGGGGATTATGGGCACTACCCCCCTCAATGATTTTACAAGCCAAAAAGTGGCCCCCAGTTCCCGGCCGCCTCGCTATTCCTGGCCATGGTAGCAGACATGGTAACGGTGGGGCAGGGGGTGCTAAGAATCCCTGGGCTACGGCAGGCTACCGATCATTACTTAAAAACTTGACCCTTGCTACGTTTAACGGATGCACTCGTTAAACGGATAACGGATGTTAACGGATGCAGTCTTGATCACCATCTAGCGCAGTTGGAAGTGGAGCTAGAGAACATTAAATGGCATGTTCTGGGGTTACGTGAAGTCTGTAGAGAGGGGGAGGACACCGTAACCTTAGACTCGGGGCATCTTCTCTACTTTCGCGAGGGTGATAAAACGCTCATGCATGAGATAGAGGATTTCTATGGCCGATTATACGCTGCACATGCCCCTCGTTCCCAACGAGCCCACGACCACGATTCCAGAGCCACCCTGATACGCCACTATACCGACGAACCGCTACACTTCAGTCAAGACGAGATCGTGCTAGCTTTTTCAACCTTAGCCTAGCCTCTAGCCTTTTCAACGCCGTCCTTCGCAGTGGGAGAACTCCAAAGGTGTGGAGTGGGAGTTCGGTGATGCACTTTTTTAAGAAGGGAGATAAAACCCTCCTTAAAAACTACAGACCCATCTCACTCTTGAGCCACATCTATAAGCTGTTCTCACAAGTGGTCACGAAACGTCTCGCCAGGAGACTCGACTAGTTCCAGCCACCGGAACAGGCCGGGTTTCGCGGAGGATATGGCACCATAGACCACATACACACAGTAAGGCAGATTATTCAAAAGTCCGAAGAGTATAATCAGCCCCTGTGTCTGGCCTTTGTGGACAATGAGAAGGCCTTTGACTCTGTCGAAACCTGCGCTGTTCTGGAATCCTTACAGCGATGCCAAGTAGACTATCGTTATATCGAGGTGCTGAGATCTGAGATGTATTTACAACGCCGCCGCCACCATGAGTGTCCATGAACAGGACCAGCAGTCCAAACCCATCGAACTGCGCAGAGGAGTGAGGCAGGGGGAAAACGAAAGCTTTCAATCAGTGCGTCTTACCCGTCGTGACCTACGGAGCTGAGACGTGGACACTAACGATAGGGCTGGTCCAGTAGCTTAAAGTCGCTCAGCGAGCTATGGAAAGAGCTATGCTTGGAGTCTCTCTGAAGGATAGGATTTGTAACGAATACATCCGACAGAAAACCAAAGTTATCGACATAGCTCAAAGAATTAGCAAACCGAAGTGGCAGTGGGCAGGCCATATCTCACGTAGCACCGATAACCGCTGGGGTAAACGAGTTCTTGAGTGGAGACCGCGACTCGGCAAACGTAGTGTAGGACGCCCTCCGGCCAGGTGGGATGACTATCTGCGAAAGACTTCAGGATGCTGGGTGCGTCAAGCTGAAGACAGGGTGCTATGGGGCTCATTAGGGGAGGCCTATGTCCAGCAGTGGACTAATATAGGCTGATGATGATGAATTCTACTTGTCCTAAACTTGTTAATAACCAATGAAATTTAGTAGACAATTTACATAAGTGATTTAATTTTTTTGTATTTTACCATTATATCACAATCGTATCACGCGAAAATTCATTAACTAATCTTAGTTAATTTTTCCAATTCCATAGGTCCCGCTGGACCATGAATATGTCGAGGGAAAACTAACTAAGTGATCTTATGGACTTTAAGCTGTCGCAAAGTGATCAATGTTTTCATTTATCTATTTATAGCTGAGTTAATTAGTTTTCCTTCGCTACTTTTTTGTCTATTTTGAGAAGATTATTTTTCCATCTGTTCCGACTTGTAAGTTTAATTTACAGATAACTTTTTGATAAATTATGATAGCGAAACGTTTGATAAATTACGACGCGAACGAAAGTAACACAGAAAGATGCAGCTTGAATTAGACTTCATGGAAATGCAAAAAAGTCGATTTCGCAAAATGTGTCAGTTAGTTAATTCTCCAACTACAGCCGCGATACGTTGAATTCTATTAATTGCCTCTTATGACACATGTGGGAAGAGTTGGGATGGTGCAAATTTGGCGGCGAGCCGGCACCACACGTTAAGGGAAAACCACAGGGGGCGGGCAGCACCACCTCTTGCACTAATTCTACCACCTAAATGCGATCCCCAACCCACATGCCCATCGGGGGGGGGGGGGGGGGGGATTATGGGCCAATGCCCATAATCCCCACAATCAAACCTACCATGAGATAAAAGCCAATAAGACGCTTATCAAAGGGAGGCCTGCATCCAGCGGACCAATGCAGGCAGTTGACGGTTGAGGGGCGTTCTTGATCTGGAGAATAATGCAAGAATAAATAAATAAATAATACTAGACAATTCATACATCATTATCTAGCCACAAGCTAAGCAGAGCTTGAGTTATGGGTACTAAATAACTGATATACATAATACTACATAGATAGTTTTTTTATCATTCGTAGTAAACATCCAGAACGCCCTGATCTGCAGATAGTAGGCACATTTGTCCTGAGGCGGGAATGAAACCCGCAACCTCCTGTGTCACAGGCGGACCTTCACCAACCACGCAACAGAAGTCGTTGAAAGAATACCTACATAATAAAGGCAACGTTTTATCTAGGCGTGCAAAGCTGCGGGTAGCTGCTAGTATAGTATAAAATCAATACACGAGACTTGGATGTTTCGTGTCAGGCGGTTTTGTATTTTGCGGTTTTAATTTAGAGACGGCTGGGTTGTTTTCTTCCGTTCGCTTCCGGAATAGTTTACGGGGATTTTTGGATTGTTCAACCTATACTGAGTCTATACGACTGCCTCGTTGGTCTAGCGGTCAGTATGCTCAACCGCTGATCATAATGTCCTAGGTTCAAATCCCAGGTCGAGCCAATAGTAGTTATTGGGGTTTTTCAAGCAAGAAAATTCACACTAGCAGCCTGGAGTCAGGAAGTTGGCGGTGTGTTACACCCCCGTGCCTCGGAAAGCACGTTAAAATGTTGGTCCTGCGCCTAACTGGCACGGTCGTGTCAGTCTGCCGTTTCATTGGATTATGAGAGTGAGAGAATAGAGAATGCATTTGTGTTTGTGCGTATAATTCTGCACTAAATATGTCCTGCGCATCTGGCTAGTCTTCGTTGAGACTAGCCGCCATGGCCGAAATTTGGCTAGAAGGGCATTAGTATTAGTCTATACTAGCTTCTGCCCGTAGCTTCGTACGCGTTTTTTTAAAAATAATTCGTAGCCTTTTGAGGACAATTACTATGCGCCAATGCAATGACTGCATCAAGGTGACCTCTCCTAAATTCAAGCTATCTCATGATTACATTCATGTCTTAAAATGGTTCTGCTGTTAAGTCATGTAAAGGTAACAGACAGACAGGTAGACAGTTTCTTTTACAATTTTATTATGAGAATGAATATATTAAAGCGGCTAGTGATAAAATAGCTATAGGAGAGGCCTCCGTCTATGGATATTGATCGGCTGATATGATGATGATGGAATTATGGTTGAAATGTAGATGTAATATTTTCATCTTTGAACACAAATACATAGATTACAGCAACTTGCCCGGGCATTATAACTGCTGCAAAATTTCTAGACAAATCACATGTTGTAGAGATTTATTGGCATATTGCTAAAATTTCTCATGTCCCTGTTACTTTATTAAAACATTCAGATACAGTATTTCTTGTAACTGTGGTCACAAGTGAGTTGTAATATCACATTCGTCTGGTTAATGGTATAATACAAAGGCAGGTAAGAAGCGTCCCACGCACGTTTTTCCGAAGACAGATATTAAGACATAGCCTATTCATAGAGTTGAAATAAAAGCTGAAAAGGATTATTGTTTTATCTTAATCTAACGATATGAGCCGCTTGGATGGAGGACAAAATAGGGCATGGTATGGAGTATCGGTACTTCTAAATATTTTTTGTTGGAATTGTTTCATTGATTTCTTCAAATCAACTGGCTAACATTTGATTGCCATGTTTTTTATTCGGTCAATCCATCGATTCGAAAAAATCGTTGAAGAGACCGAAAGACAAAGTAAATAGGTAGGTAGGTATGATGAAGCCACCCTTATAATACCTATTCACTTTGACTTTCGGTTAGAAATTTTATAGGTACGTAAATATCCACATATTTACTTAAAGTTTCAAATTTGTAAGTTAGTTTGTAAATCTCTTATTAAAATACCTATGATCCAAGGCCCGTATTATGAAAGCTTAATCAGTCATAGAGCTATGCTTGAGTGACGTTTATGCCATAGAAAAGCGTTGTTCAAACATAGTAGGATGACTGTGCAAGCTTTCATAATACGGGCCTAAGACGTCGTTGAACTAAATGGCTTGCTTTCATTATGAGCCTCTAGTAGAAACGTAATGTTCAAGGTATGAAATAGCTTCTACTCAAAGTACCGTAGGATTATATTTTTACAAGAATGAAAAGGGACGAAAGAACCAATACCTATTAACTTCAACTTACGTAGAATTATAAATATACCCCGTTGGAAATCTATTATATCTATATAGATATATAGGTACCTAGATATGTTTATTCCTTAGGATTGTATTTTACAAGAATGAAAAGCGGGAAAGGACGAGAAAACCAATAACCTAGCGGAAGTTTAAAATTAAAGCCTTTTATCTACTCCACACCATTTCTGTTCCAGCATCACTTCATCGTCGGCACAAGACAGCGACATTTCGTGCTCTCAGTCATTAATTATTCGAGCTCATTGTCCCTCAGGCTTTCGAGTCCATTGTGACAATATTTGGGACGTGCTTTCAACCAACAAAGACGAGCATAGATGGATCATCTTGATGGGAAAGGAAGGCGTCGGTTTATAAAATTATCTGAGCAGCTAGTCAACGCCCGGGACTTTGCTCCTGTGGTCTGTGAGAATTTTCTGAAATTCGATTTAATCGATGTTACCGCTCTACTATGCCTACTTCTAAAAATGACGAATTATCTAACGATCTCAAAATATTATTTAGTCAGACGGCTCGACTCGAGGATGCCAGTAAATAATGTTTTGCAGCCCCGCTGATGCACGGATTCTGGATTTTTCGGTATAATCAGATCTCGTACTGGGCCAATATAAGACGGTCTAACAACAGAATCCTCAGGTTTGTGGCTAACAACATCTATAGCCCTATTTACAGATTCTGGCTCTCTATGCACCAAAGTGGGAACCGTAAGTAGGTATGTGTCCTAACTCTAATTTTAATTTATGTATTAATAACCTATGGATTCCTTTTTATGACCAGAAATAAATCATTAAATACTTTTATTATTATTTGTCGTCCACATATTAAATTTACGAGTATGTTGACGTCAAATAATAAAAAAAATCATACGTAAGTAAATCGGTTTTTGTCTGTAAATTCCGATATGTAACATATTTGTATTAATTAAGGCCTGTGGCTTTTGGTCAACCAATAAATAAATAAATAATTATTGGCATCGAAACCGACGACGATGATCAAATATAAAATGAGTTAACCTTTTACGTAAATTAATTTCACTGATACATTTCAATTTTCACAACTCGTGATTTATCATTACCAACGAGTAATTCTTATAAAATACATTAACAAAAGAATTTCAATAATCTAAACTTTGTTTTATAAAGTCTGAGTCGAGGTCAAAAACATCGTCACGCGCTAACTCCAAAAATGTAAATGTTCATTATCAAATTAAAAAATTCATGAAAAATCTACCTTCTGGGTAAAAACCGCCAAACAAAGATTTACATCTAAGTTACAAGCGTAGTTTTTTACCTTTTTTTAATTATATTCTAAAATTGCAGGTTATAAACCTCAACCTGGAGTTGCGATACCATGCAAGACATGCATGAAATAATTTAGGTACATAGGACCTATGAGGAGACCTAATAATCTTTCCTCTCCTTTTGAAGTATTAGGTAGGTAAATCTTCTGTAGGTATTAATAAGTTTGTAAAATTATCTAGATATATTTGTATTGAATGAAAATGTGTTGTATTAAGAAACTTTTTTATTGTTTTCTACAGTAAATATGCAACACCAGCACTCTTTATTTACTTTTTATCTTTTGTTAGTCATAAGGTTGCCTGAAGAAATTGCGTAAAGCAATAAGGCTGATAACAAGCAATAAGTTACACGTTTTCATTTTATGTATAAGTTATTTTATTCATTTCGTATATGCAATGAAGTTTTCATTCAATCATTCATTAGTTTGTTAGAGGACAAAGTGTTACATCATCATAAACCTATATTAGTCCACAGCTGGACATAGGCCGCCCCTTATGAGCGATATAGGGCCCTGTCTTCAGCTTGACGCATCGATCCAGTATCTGCCTGCAGTATTTCGCAGATCGTCATTTCACCTAGCCAGAGAGCGTTCCATATTACGTTTGCCGAGTCGCGGTCTCCACTCAACAACTCGCTTTAGTCGGTAAGTACTTCGCAAAATATGGTCGGCCCACTGCTACTTCAGCTTGCTAATTCTTTGAGCTGATTCTCTATCGGATGTTTTCATTACGAATGTTATCCTTCAGAGAAACTACGAGCAATGTTCTTTCCATAGCTCGCTGAGAGAAATTGAACTGGTGGACCAACCCTATCGTGAGTGTCCACGTCTCAGCTCCGTAGGTCATTACGGATAGCACTGAGTAACAACTAACACAAACTACTATGAATTAAGTACGTACATATGAAGTTAAAATGTAAAAAAAGTATCTTAGCCTTCACCTCCGAATATGATGAACGTGGTCCGGGTACCATAGGAGTACCTACACCATACTTTACATTTTATAAGAACGAAATCAATATGACGGAGATTGTTACATCCAAAAAGAACTCGGATTTTACAGCCTTATGAATTCTGGACTCAGACTTTATTGAAAATAGCACATAAAAAAAGTCACATTGTGTGATTAGCCCAGATGTTTCTAGAATTCAACAAATCTCGGAAAATAGCACTGAATGTATGTATTTTCCTTGTAATTACCGTTTATAAGGGACAGTACACCATAGTCACAGTTAGAAGTACCTAATATTGTACAAAATACACGCCTATTTAATTAATTTACTCAATATCATGCAGCTAGTGTACCCTAATGAACCGGGCCGCACAGTACAATGTTCACAAACAGAAAATACACTACGATCAGATGAACAGATTTTTGGCAAAGGTGAGCCATGATCAATGCATGCAAAATAATTACTATATATTATAAAAATTTTCATCCATTGCCCGTGGTTCACTGTCATGCACCTGGTAGATAACGGGAGAAATAAATTTCCCTTAGTCCAGCAGCGTTCAGCATATCTAAATTTGTCATGATCGCCATGACCGAAATTAATAAAAAAAATGGCATGAGAGGATTTTTTTATGGTTGAAATGATTAAAAGTTTTGAAAAAAATTGGGATTGTTACCCACAGTCATCCTGTGTGTGACGATTGACTCTTCTGTGGTTGTAAAAAACATTTTATTTTAGCACGATTATTCACTACCTTTGCATCGCAAATTAACTACGTATTAGAAGGTATTTAACTGAAGATCTTAAAACATCGCTACAATACTTATCTACGCTCGACACTAAACTTGATTTTAAATGTTTTACACGGATCAAACAAATATCTTAAATGCAAAAGTTTTGATGTATTTTTTTACCTCTTCACGCCACACCTATCGAATGGATCGCGCTGAAATTTGACAATAATGTACCTCTACGCCGGGCTCCAGTATTCTCCAGTTTTTTTCATAAATCAGTTTTCATGGCATAGAAAAAACGGCCCCGGTACACATAAAAGTGTACAAGTCTGATTGTACCGTAGTTTAATTCCCCCATCGTTAAAATGTACAACGGACATGGGTCAAAATATTCAAACGGTCTTACTAATTCTATGACAGAATATCTGAATGTGCAGGGAAAGCGGTCCCACCCACTGCTTGAATATAATTTTCACTTGCGAGGCCGCGAGCATAAACTAGTTTAATTAAATAGAGTTTACTTACTGCTTTGTAACTATATCCTGTGCTGGACCGGTCTCGGATTAATTGTCAAACGTGCCCCGCGTACCAACATGACCAACAAAACTAGACCCTGGAACCCTTCGTCTAACAAACTATTTTCAAAGGTAAAAGTTCTTTGAGGGGAGGGTAGAGAGCTCAACAATCACTGGCTAATCGACAATAATGGTCGTTTATGATAGCAATTGTGCATAGAAAGCCATGTACGGATAACTGATACAAGAAATGATTAAGGCTGTTTTAAATGGGATTAGTTGAACATGTATGATATGCGTACATCGGTATTAATATATGTTTTGAAAAAAACCAGGTCTTGTGCTATTAAAATTGCAATTCAGAGATGGTTTTGGGTATGGCTGGTGAATAAACTTTAGCAGCGGCATATTTTTTTTAATGCAACGTTAAAAAAACTATTGATTTGATTTTCATTAGGATTCAGCTCAGTCAGTCATGCCAATGATTAGTCGATGTGGCATTTTTGGCATTTTTTATTTGGTTACGGCTTTGCCTTTATGAAGTAATGACATTACTAAGCTCAAGTATTTTTTAAGAAAAAGATAATGTTTGTAAACATCTCACAACACAAAAACCAGAAAATCTCGTCTTCCAAACTAAGTGTAGAAATGAGCTCAAATCGTCAAATAGCGCTAATTCTCTTAACGATCAAACCCAAAAAAGTGTGTTTTTTTGTTACATCCATGCTAACAAGTATTGTATCTTGAGTTTGGCCTCAGTATAAATGAATTTCTAAGCCTTTTACATAGTTTTAATAAAGAAGCATTAAATGGCCAAGTAAAAGCCAAATAAACTTGAAATCGTCCCTTAGCACGTACTCCAAACATGCAAGGTACGGGTACCGTAAATGGGCCGTCTTGCACACGCTGAACTCTCGTAAAGCCCTATAAAGTGAATTTTATTTGAGCCTCATTAAAATATTCATTATACACGAATAGACCGTAAACAAATACGTTTACTACCGCTTCCGTTATTTACAATACGATTGTTAAAGCGTGGGTGCTATACGGACTATCCAATTTAAATCCTTTGAGGCTTTTAAAAGAATGAAATAACGCTTTATGTCATTTACAAAGGGATGTTGACCATGATTAGAGTTTTGAGCGAGTAACGTTATCGTTCGTAGTTATGTGATAATTTAGAAGTTATCTAGCTTCATAGCTAACGATAATAATCGATTGTTTGGCGAAGTTTTTTCTGATGTTTAAGAGGTTTAACTATCAGAATCTACCTAAAAAGTCTTAATATGGAGATGAAACGCACTAAAATGGATTGCGAAAATTCAAAACAGACGTCTGTTTGGACGCATGAAAATAGCAGATTATCAAACGAGACCATCATTATTAAGTTTATATGTAAAGAATCTCATCATTCTAGTTTTATATTAGTATATTTATTCCAAAAAAGAGTCAAACACTTACATTCAAATAGTTATGCAGCAAAGAATATACAACTTATGAAAGTAAAAATAAAGTAAAGTTGTCGTTCGTTCAGTATTCATTGCAGTTTTGCACAAATGAAGAAAGATAGATAAGATTATAGAAATATAGGAATCTTTCATAACGTTTTCAGATGAAAATTATAGACTATCCTCTGAAACTTGAATCGAAGTCGAACAGTTTATTATAAGCATAATTATGTATATTGTTATTCTATTTGTAATTTGTACACTTCCTCTACCTATTCCATCGCCTCTCCTATAACTAAGGTTTCGCTGGAAGAAAACTCTTTGTCAGGGTTAAGCTCGCCTTTGTACATATCTTTTAAAATAAGATCATACTATGTATTATTTGTGTACAATAAAGAATTACAGAATTACAGAACAGTCTGTAACTATCGCGATCGGTACTCGAATTAAAGTTATAAAGCAACATACTGTTTATTTCATAACGAGAATTAAGGTAACGACTCCGCAGGGGTTAATTTATGTGGATGATGACGAAGAAATATAGTTCCGACGAGTTTCATATTTACGAGAGCATTATAACCAACATTGTAAAGTAAATACCAAATGTAAATGAAGTTCAGTTCTCGCTACACATCGTCATCTTATGTTTTACTATAGAAACTAGCTGCGGTACGCGCGCGTCATCGCACTCGCCCTGAAGATGTCCCTCGTTAAGGGATAAAACGTTGGTGTTCTTGCAACACAAACAAGGTTCGTAGTTAACCCGCTTAAGGGAATAGAGAGTGCAACTGTGTTAGCGCACTTGTGTATACATTCAACCGTTAATTACTGTGAATTAAAAAAAAAATACTATATTACATTAACCAACGAGTACAACGAATGAATGAATGAATGAATGACCACTTTTATAGTACAATAAATAACTTTTATCTAAATAAAACAAATGAAATAAAAAAAACGTACTATATTCAATTTCTTCCAGGCAACCTTAAGTACAATACCATTGATATGGTTCAAGATAATTTAAATTTTAGGCGCTACTATCTATCTTACGGTAGGTACATTAACGTTTTACTCTTCGGGTCGAGTCTAAGCAGGCCGAGTGAACACTCACTCCGGAATAGGTGCTGAACGACGCTCTAACGACAATGTAACATCGCAACAGTATAGGGCTCTTAGAAGGTAGCTCACCGTAAGCACCACAATAAAGACAATTATGACAATGTCGAAAGCACCCCTTATCCTTTGTATCAAAGGAATTTAGATAATCAAGAGCGTTAGCATGTAAAATGTCGTGATGTTTCAAGGAATTTTATAATAGCCTGAGAGGCAGAGCCAGTTATACTACCTCATCGTTTACCAATTGAAACTAGTGCGAGATGGTGCGAGTTTGGATTTTTATGAATGTGCTTTGAAACACCCGCTGTAACATAAATAACTTAAGTAAATTAATGAAAGTTTATTGCAGGATAATTGAACCAGTTTTAGTATTATACAGTAAGAAGTTTATAAAAACGTTGCGTTTGTCTTATCGAAACGATTGAATTGAATAGAAATATTTCATGCTGATCTAAAAGTAAAGTCGAGTAGTCTATAACGTAGTATTTCTATCATTGGATTATTTTAAACTAGCTGCGCCCTGCGGCTTAGCACGGAAACATCTAGAGGTGATTTCTATCCCACGGGAACTGACTTATGGGATAAAAAGTTTTAGCGTGAAGAGGCAATATAAAATTTCGCATTTATAATATTAGTGTGATAGTTTCATTCACTATCAAATTATCGTATAATCTAAATTGTTCACCAATAACACAAAATATCCCTTACTCTGCTAGTACAAAATCAAACCTAGCATAAAAATACATACAAATAATAAAGATAGGCAGCAAATCCTCGGATTTCGTATTCATACCAAGCTGAACGCGCCTTTTAGGTATATTAAATCTTTCCTTTATTATTTTATTTTAAGGAACTGTAGTACTATTAGGTAACCTTATCAAACTTACCCTTATCTTCCGTGCTATAAGTAAACTCACCTCGAGTTCGGTCATTATCGTGGTTTTAGATCTGTGACGCGTATGGGCAGCCACACAAGAAGTGTCTCCGCTGACTAATTTATCTCAACATCACGGCTTGTGGTGGAAGAGTTCATGGATATCATGTTTTTTTGGAACCCCCATGAACATTTAATATTTCTGTTCTGAGTCAATTTGTCAAAATATTTAAGCTGTAGAATTTGTGCCTTTTGAAGGTGAAACTTCATATCTTATATCTAGTTTTGATTTTTAAATGTTATCACACTATCATCATCACATCACACTAATATTATAAATGCGAAAGTTTGTATGGATGGATGGATGGATGTTTGTTACCTATACACGCCAAAACTACAGAACGAATCAGGCTGAAAATTTGCAGACACGTAATTCTAATCCTAGAATAAAACACGGGCTACTTTTTATCCAATAAATCAGTTTCTGTGGGATAGAAGTCCCCTTTAAACGTTTCCACTGGAACAACACGTGTGAGGCCGCGGGGCACAGCTAGTTTATATTTATGAAAAATATTGTTCGTTATTTCTAGTTAAATAAACTTAAAACTTTAGTCTCCAGTGCCTCGACATTTCTAAATTCATAAAGGTACAGTGATTTCTAGAACCAAGATATCAACCACGAAATCCAGAAATCCACGACAAAATCAACTTGAATACTAAATCCAGAATCAGCCACTACTAAAGCCAGTGTAAAAATGGCTTAAGTAGTGAAAAACTAATTGCAGGGTTTCCCAAGTATAGAATGTATTACACTTTTAGTAATTTACGGGGTAAATGGCAGTTAACAGGGCAGTTTCACGTGTTTACTTTCATATCTGAGCTAAAACGTTGGCATGAGGCTCGCGTGCTTGATCGCACCCAAAGATAGTTCTTTCATAGTAAAAAGCTTTCCGACGATAGTTTTAAATAAAAGGCGTCATTATACGATGCAACTTGTGTTTTTATTTAATAAACGAAATGGAAATTATTAATAACGATAATTGTTTTGAACTCTTTTGATACTCTTGGGAAGATAGCAACCTACGACTTCCTGTCCTTCCATTCCGAAGTTGTTTGTTCAATCAAATGCTTGGATTAAGCCATTACCTGAGCAAATCATCCAAAAATCCTAACTAAACAAGTAGGCTCGCAAATATTTTTTGCATCTAGCAAAGCTAAAATAACGACTCAAACCATTTTGTCAACAAATCCACAGAAAATCAGAACAATGATCACGAAATTCAATGTCATTGTAGTTTTAAACGCTTGGCCAACGTAAGGATGTTTACTTATGGATAAAAAAACTGCGGCCTGGGTCCTTTTCATGCGTTGATTAATCCGACGATAGCACAAAAGCAGAATGTGTGCTGTACAGATTCCAGATTGAAAGGCGATAAACGAAATTTTGAGGTTGAAAATGTTTTTTGAGTGAATTATCTACTTTATCGTCGATCTTGGGGCACGTGTTTTGACTCGCTATTATGATTTTGCAAGCATCGTCGGCTTTCAATGCTATTACAGACTATATCTGTTGGCGGTGTCATTTGAGGTGAGCGAGCACATGGCGTAGGAGCTGTGGATTGCTAAAATGTAGATAAATATCACTAAAGAGTAGAAGATTGTAGGCAAGATGATAAACCTCTTAAGCCTTTATCGATACTGCAATCAGCTTTGAATTGCAGCTGTGGTAAACCCTTTTAGCAATTTGACAGACATGGATTCATAGGTAACTAACCTATGAATGCCACAATTTTTTTAAGAGTATAATGGAATCGGATTTAAAGAAAAGGAAGAAAGGTACATTTAACATACAACGTTATAAATTAAACAGTCTACGAAGTTATTACTCGATTTTTGAGAATATTTATTATTAGAAGCTATACATATATTTAGCACATAGAAAATAAGTAATATAAGAATAATATAAAACTATTACAACTAGTTTATTACACTTATATCTATTTAATAAAAATCCAAGCTTTTATCAGGAAGGAGGAAGAAAATGCTGCAATGCGTTGAATGGCTGGAAGATTTTCAAGATTAGAGAAGCTGAAGCTAAAATTGTAAATGAGATCTGATATTTGAAAAACTTTTTCAAATATAAAGTTTATACGATATAATACGTAATGATTTCGCAGGAGCAGCGGGTTTAATATTCATTATTGTTTGCATAAAAATATTTTTTCAAACAAATGAATATCAAAATGTTTTCTATCGAATCTATATTTCGATAAACCTCTCTGTTTACAAAATCTTTTGTTTTGACATTGAATTTTGTCAAAAGCATACGTATCCGGCCCGAGCGTCGCCAAAAAGTAGGCGTGTTTTATTTATAGTCTGTTTTGATCATTGCACAATCGAACAAAAAACCTATTGTGCGATCCATGACAAAAAAATTATGGTGCTTTATTCATGCAATGTTTTTTTTTCAAACCGGTGTGGAATAGCATTCTCTCAATTGATGAATTTAAAGTCATTTATTGAGGTGATCGATCTCCTGCTATAAAGAACTAAAACATTCAGAAGTACAAAAAAAAAAAAACTTAATAATCGTTATGTTATGATTATGAGAGTTTCCATCGTACCTAAATCATTTTATACATAAACATAGATTGTCTGAAAAAAATTAGTTTACTTCTTACTTATTAACTATTATTATTATCGCTTAGGTTCTGTCTCAGCATTTTTTTGCTTACTACTTTGTGGACCTATCATCCAAAAGAATGATTTTAACGTATGTAAAGTCTTCAATATTCATCATTCAAATTTAATATTACCTGTCAAAATTAACCGGTGGTCTAGGTAATAATCACCTATCGTATTAATAGACTCTCCTCTTGCATCGACAATAATAGCTATTTGCTATGCCATTGTCGACGTGGGCCTCAATGGGCAAGGTACGGTCATTATTCTACCAGGATCCAGGCATAGCGTTTTGGGGTTTGATAGGGTTGGGACGAGAGCGAGTTTTTTTTATCGATATATCAATTACTTAATTAATAAATAAAGACACAAATTTGAATAAGTATTTACAATCAAAACATGCGACGGTTGTTGTTTTGTATTTTTTTCTGTACCAGTCATCAAAAAGTTAACACTGGTATGCGATCAATATTTGCTCAGTAGTTTTAGCGCATAATTATCAACCCATAAATCAGAAACAAATCCATACAATAAACAAATCCATCGATCAGAAAAACCTTTAAATTAAATTCATCAGACTGCGGGAACCAATTGTAGGGTTAGAGCTTAGTTATTTAGTTGTAAACAAATTAAGAACAAAATTTCCTTCAGTGCCCAATGACCCGTCTTTTTGCTCTGATCCCACTCTGATGGGATCGGTAACATGTATTTCTCTTCCACTGCCCAGTTAGCAATCATTCATCATCATCAACATTAATATCATCATCATTATCATCAACCTATATTAGTCCACAGCTGGACATAGGCCTCACATAGCGCCATCTCTTTAGCCTTCCGTTGATAGATTAAAGACGGCAGGTAGATGCTGACATCTACCTACCGTCTTTCGCAGGTTATCATCCTAACTGAGCATCTTTCCTACTCTACGTTGTCCTAGTCGCAGTCTCTACTTAAGAACACGTTTACCCCAGTGGTTTTCGGTTCTTCGTGAGATATGGCCGGCCCACTGCCATTTCAGCTTCAATCATTATCTACTGAAAACTTTTGCTGGTTATCGATATCGATAGCTCTAGAAGAGGCTCTGCCCACACCCAAATACATCTCTAAACAACCACATTCGTTCCCACATTTTTTGCGCAACCGCCCCTCAGGGATTACCAAACAATGGCAGGCGCACACGCAGACACATTGAGCATGAGCATACGTTTTTGTCGATAGATTCCGCAATTTATTGTAAAACGGTAGAGACAAATTTTACAAGCCAGTTGATATAAAAGCGCAGCGAAATGGTTATTTTATTGACCATGGCTTGCATTAAATGGTGGTGGCTTATGGTATAATATTGGTGATTTGATATCACATCAATCTATTAGATAACATGGTATTTGGATATAGAGCTTCGCATATCTCTTACAAAAATATAATGGCTCAAATAGTCTCAAAGACGTCTTGGTGAGTCTATTCGTCGTAATCGTCTCGTTTTTATTATAATATAATAAACATTTATGTTTAAATCAAAACATAAATCATCCTTCGTGAACGTAAAGGCCATTGATGATGCTGATAATGATTAACCTCCATTTTTTGTAATTTTACAAATCTTTTTCAAGAATATATTTGTTCAGGGTGTTTTCTGTGTACTTAAGTATAATAAATAAAACCATGATGATTTTGTACCATTATCTATAAAAACAGCAAAAATCATATCTGTTCTCACTCTGTTGCGCCCATAGAGGAGACCTGTTAATTATTTATTTTATTTTGTTTTTTGGTGCAAAGTAATAGGTCCTTACATATGAAATTGGCGTTTTTCGTACTGGCCACTTTAATCACAAATTTCTCCTCTTTGGTAAGGAATTCCAAATTCAAATTTGTACAGCTATAGACTCATGTATTTGTGCTTCGATGATCGTCATTCATTTGTTTTTTTTCTTCTGTTTTTTTCTGTTTGCGTCACTCATTTTACAAAATGGAAAACTTAAAATATCGCATTATTTACGAGTACGAGTTCCGCCGTGGCACTAGTGCTGCGGAAACAACACGAAGGGTGAATGATGTGTATGGCGGTCGTGTTGCAAAAGAAAACACAGTTCGTTTTTGGTTCCAACGTTTTCGTTCTGGAAATTTCGACCTGCAGAACAAGCCCCGTGGACGGCCTGAGACTCAAGTTGATAATGAAGAGTTGAAGGCTATTTTGGAAGCGGATCCATCGCAAACCACGTCCGAGTTAGCTGCAGGCTGCGATGTTAGTGATAAAACTGTTTTAATTCACTTGAAGCAAATTGGGAAGATTAAAAAGCTTGAAAGGTGGGTACCTCACGAATTGACTGAACCAAACCGGCAAACGCGCGTCGACTGCTGCATTACATTACTAAACCGGCACAATAATGAAGGTATTTTAAACCGAATCATTACCTGTGATGAAAAATGGGTTCTTTACGATAATCGGAAGCGCTCAGCGCAATGGTTGGATCCTGGCCAGCCAGCCAAATCCTGCCCCAAGCGAAAATTAACCCCAAAAAAGTTACTTGTAAGCGTTTGGTGGACTAGTGCCGGTATTGTTCATTACAGTTTTCTCAAATCTGGCCAGACTATTACGGCTGATGTCTATTGTCAGCAATTGCAAACCATGATGGAAAAGCTAGCGGCCTAGGCTGGTCAATCGCTCCACGCCACTGCTGCTTCACGACAACGCTAGACCACACACTGCGCAACAGACGGCTACTAAATTAGAAGAGCTTCAATTGGAAAGTCTAAGACATCCTCCGTACTCCCCGGACCTTGCTCCAACAGATTACCATTTTTTTCGAAATTTGGATAACTTCTTGCAAGGGAAAAAATTCAACTCCGATGGGGCAGTCCAAATCGCCTTCAAAGATTTTATTGATTCCCGTCCGACTGGTTTTTTTAGTAAAGGGATCAATGAACTACCTATAAGATGGCAAAAGTGCATAGAAAATAATGGTTCATACTTTGATTAATTAAATATATTATATTAAAAAATATTCGACTTTTTTTTCCTCCCATACAAAACGCCAATTTCATATGTAAGGACCTAATATTTGCAAAGTATTTGTTGTAATAGAGGCAACAGAAATGGTTTCAATCACATCATCTGTAAGAAATTGAACTGTCTAACTGATAGACGGACAAACAGATACATATACAGCGGAGTCTTAGTAGTACCTACGTCAAGTTTTACCCTTTGGGTAAACGGAACCCTAAACAATATCTATCTATTTAGTGTATTACATTATATATTACAGTTATCATATTACCCAGAACACACTCTGCTTTGCTGGGGGCTAGATAATGCTGTTTAAATTAAGTATTTTGAAAAATGCATGGGATAATTATTTATTTCTTTATTTAATTAAGTAGACCATTGGCCATTGCTGCGCAAAAGCACTACATATTTCACTACCGATGTAGGTAATGTATCCTATATTATATTCTGATCTAAAGCATTGTACAGGACCGGTTCGGGAAATAATCTATTAAAATAGTACCGATATTATTTATTCTAAGTAGATAAACGTACGCATAAAGCACAACCAAATAAGAACTCCAATAGGCTACGAAACTCGGCCAAAGCTCGAGGAAGATTCTCGTTGGTTCACAAGTTTTGACTGGTTTCGCGGACGCAAACTTTACCCTCAGCGATGTAGGCTTTCATTCATAAAAGTTCCAATCGTTTTAGATAGATGGCGCTGTTTAAACTCGAGTGAGTACTAAAGTTGTTAAAAGTAGATTAAATTTATTAAGATTGTGAGAACGATTTTTCGGAATTCTAGATTCATCGTAAATGATCGTTAATAAAATGTTTAAGGAAAACAATTAAGAAGTCTTCCGTGAACTGGTCATGCTAGAATGTTCTAACACGATTTCATGCTATGCGCCAATCGACAAAACAATTGAAATCACACTAAACGCTAAAAATAAACGCAATAACGTTTATTTTTGCCTGTTCTTTTTCATTTATTCTTTGTTCTCAAAATAAGGATTTGTCAAATCTATTCATTTTATCAAAAACGTAGAGGCACCTTCTAAACCTTGTTACGAAGTGACATTACCTATCTGCAACTAAACATCCTTGCAACATTGTATGCAATGAACCCATTTGAATTATATAAGTAGGTACCTTAATTAATGTCCGAAAACCTATAACCACCACCCAGCTACTTATATCAACATCAAACTCACGAACATAATGTGGGGACCCGAGTTTAAAGCTTATCTCTGCTAATTTAATTAAAAGCTTCTCGTAAAAGAAACTCCATGCAAAAGATACCGTAAATGTGTTTCGTCTGACAAATTCTAACCGAAATCTGATAAAACTCGACTCGATCCATTCCACCAGAACTTTCCTTTTATCTCGCCACCGAAGAACCGAAACGCCTATTTGTAGGTACCTTTAGGTTTATCTCGGAAAACTTTGCCTAATTCTATTTTATATTCAATCTTTCAAGGCACTGCTGGTTGCCGATAAGGCTTCTTTTCAATTTTCATAATGAGCTCTACATTATACAAATGACTTTTTGGTTTGCCTTTGCTCCCAATTCTTTGACTCAACTGTCAACGTGAAAATTATCTTCCATTTAATAGTTATTCTATGTATATCTCAACTTCCGCTGCTGGATGCAGGCCTTCCCTTAAAGGTAGGTAAACACCTTCTTGATTTTTATCTTATGGGGATGGTAATGTCCCTGGGCATAATGGGTGGGTTGGGGATCGCAGTTTGGTGGTAGAAATGTGCTGCAGGAGGCACTGGAACACTTAGGCCCGTATTATGAAAGATTGCCCAGTCATCCTTCTATGCTTGAGCAACGCTTTTCTATGGCATAAACGTCACTCAAGCATAGCTCTATGACTGAGTAAGCTTTCATAATACGGGCCTTATTCTTTATCAAGCGACCAGCCTTAGACTGATTAAATATGAGTGGCACAGCTATATTTATTTATTCATTTTAAGTACACATATGTATACTATAGGTCCATGTATATTTAAACGATGTATGTCTCCTAAATTTGTATGGTAACTATCTAATACATAATGGTACTTTTTGTACGACTGCCGATTACTGCCGTTAACGCCTGCAGTAGTGTCTAGTGCTGTGTGTAGTGGTGCACTACACACAGCTAGATAAATTTATCTGCGTGTACATGCCATTATTTTGGCTGCATAAACGAAAATTTGAAAAACGTAAATCTTAAGAAATCCTACTATTTTATTTTATTCTATTTAATCATGAAATTGTGTATCTGAATGCATTTATAGACTAACGAAAGATGTAAATGCTTATTTATTTATCCAAATAAAATATAAGTAAAAAAAATTAACAGATCGAATAGTAACAGATAGAATAACCATTGAACTAGCAAAAGTGAAATTTTCTTTATTAGCTCTGGATTATGGATAATTAATCCGAAAGCGTGTTTCTAAGCCTCGCCTCGAGTAAACCTATTTTTTTAAACTAATTTTCTTTTGATACGATTTTTAAAAAATCGCATACCTATCACAAGTTGAACCTCTCCCAGAATTACCCCCTTTCAGCAAAGTATACATGTTATGTGGTACTGTTTCCATTTCATCATATAAATGAATAAAATTCAAAATAGTCCCGTACAGCCCGGCACTGCCCAAATCACTATTTGCTTGTTTCAACCGAAAATAGGTGATAATTATTAACATTATTTATATTTTCGCATAAAAGCTTGTTTAGCTTCAAATAAAATAATATAAAAATAAATCTCCGTTAGGCTGTCCTTTGATAAATATTTAAAAAGATTTACGTGTATATAATATAATATATATCGTATATAATAATAATTTTCAATAGCTTCTTCATAAAGACTGTATAGAAGCCAAGCCAAGCCATTATCTCTTATTGTAACTACATAATTTTATGTTTAAACTAGTTTCAATACCTATCTCATCACTTTATTCCCAATCATATCTACTTCGTCTAATCAAACAGAAGCGTTCTGAGTTCTCTTTACATATTGACTGAGCTTATGTAAATACGAAATTTATTCCAATCTGTACTATATAGTAGCTATATACAGATATTTTGTTTACAAAATAGGCTTATTATCATACTTACTTTCATAAAGTCGTAATAAGTAAATTAACTTTTCGTGTTTCTTGGTTTGCCTAAAAATTTAATGTTCGTCGGATTCATTTAGGTAACATTATGTAATCCTTCCGACGCACAGTGTATTCCTAACCTAACCTTTTAGATAAAATAAGATGTGTCACTGCGATAAATTTATAACTACCTACTATAAATTAAATTTCAAATTATTGCAAGTTATTTTGATGGTTAAAGGGACACCTAAATAACAAATAAACATAAAAATAAGGGATCTGAAGGTTGAGTTATTTTAAAAGATGTAACCGGAAACATTCAAATGGTCAAGGAACTTTCATAAACATTATATTAGGATTGTTTGTTTGAAAGTGTTTACAATTGCACTAACACCACCTCATCAGAAAAAGAATGGTATATATTTAACGTATACAATTTTTGATAAAGAATAAAAAAAAGGTCATGCTAATGCAATAGTTCGACAGTGAAAGTGGCACCCGCAACAATTTCATCTTATTATTACGTTAAACGCAGGAAGTTTTATCCATCATTTAGTTTGTAGTATCTATTATAAGTTTCTTATTAATGCCTCTGTAATAGGTTCATTTTGTAATACGAAGTTGCGCTTCTGGCCACCAAACTCTATTTTCGGATCTCCTAAACTATATAAGATAAAACTATTACAGATGTATTAAAAAAAAGCTTATAATACATACCACAATCTGAACGATGGATTTTTAAAATGTCCTATGTTAAGCGTAATAAATGATAAAATAGCTGGCGCTGTGATATTGGCTCCTGTATGCGCCTTAGGTACATATAGGTATGCAAGGCTGCTATTGAAACCTTTTGTCATTCGATTAGGTACCGAACGAACCCGAGTCGAATATCTTGTTTTGCCCAAATTTAGAATAAAATGACCTGAACTTCAACAATTTTTGGACTGCAAGTTCAATTGTTGTGACAGACACTTCTTGTCAAGATGTTTTGGGCTCTCCTGTGCTTGGTTGCATTAGACGTTGCATCGGCTGCTCCTAGTAAGTTTTCAACTAGCAATATAATAATGTTACATTGTTTATAGAATATATAAATGCATATTATAAATTATGTCAAGTACACAAGGGAAGCAAGTAGGAGAAATTGTTCTAACTCAATTGTTACACACATTTTTGAAAAATAAACTTTTTCTGTAACCTTACGTTCTTTCAACATTAGAATCACAATAAAATTTATAGTATGCATATGATATTTTTATCAACTATTTTATCTTATAACTTTAAACGAGCAATTCTTGTATATATATATTCTGAATCTCGGAAACGGCTCCAACAATTTTCATGAAAGTTTTAGTATACAGGGGTTTCGGGGGCAATAAATCGATCTAGCTAGGAATTATTTTTAGAAAATGTCGTTTTATTCATGTTTTCAATAAACTTTCATCAAATTTATCACAACCTATTTACTCTTCCCGACATCCATTGGCGAATAGTCATACTATTTAGTTAGTTTTCAATTTTCAACTGTCTCCAAATCAATTTAAGCCATAAACTGAAAAATATGATTGTTCCTGACATCTATTGGCGAAAAATAATACCATAACCCCAAACCAAAAACAACCGAGCGAAGTTCGGTCATCCAGGTACTTACATTTATTATCATATGAGGTGAGTCTAAACAAAACGTAATCCTGACATCTCTGTTTTGTGTGGATTTGTGTGGGCCCCTGTTCGCATGATGCGCTGTATCAAATAGTATGGAAAAATGAGACTCCAAGTTCACGTCTCACTACTAAGGTCAAATTGACACGACTCAGGTTTCTAATTATATAAAATGTATGTTTCTATTTATTTTTAGAATTCTCGCCATGCGATAGAGGTGATAGCAAATGTCTGGTATCTTTAATACAAGCGATGTATAAGACTGGTTTCGAAAACTCTGTTGGTGCTGATCCTATGTTCCAAGAACGAATAGATGTAACTCTGCCAACATTAAAATTTGGAGTCACGAATACAACTATCGAAGGTTTTAAGAAATGCCAAATAAAAGATGCAAGGTAAATAATTTAATGTATCATAATTTGTATCAGGTCTATTCATACTGAAAAGAGCCATTAAACGCCTTATTCGCTGTTATCTTATGAGGGGACTACCCCTTATTGGCACTAGCCCATAATCCCCATGCTGGGCATGTGGGTTGAGGATCGCAGTTTGGTGGCAGAATTGTTCTGCAGGAGGCGCTGCTGCCCACACCTGGCATTCCTTAGTCACCTATTACGACACCCGCGGGAAGAATTGAGGACGCAGAAGGTTGCAGGTTCGATTCCCGCATTGTTTAGGGTGTTCTAGATATTTTCTATGTATAACAAAAAAATCTATCTTTGGAGTGTTTTGTATTAAATATATCAGTAACAAAATTTCCTGTTTCATGTGTGTTAGGTTAAGTTTATCTGTCTTACATTTGTCTTATTTTGCTGCAATAAATAAAATATTTTTATTATTTTTTATCTAGTACCTACCCATAACACAAGCTCTGCTTGGCTTGGAGCTAGACGTTGCTGTGTTTATTTTCCAACATTATTATTTTAGTATAATGATTAATACTTGATTATATATCATAACTTTAATTGATTTTACCAATCAAGTGTATTTATGTAAACATTGATTTATAAACATTATTTTTTCAGCGTATTACATTGTGACAAAACCACTCTAAGTGTACTCATGTTTTGCCCCCTATTTTATTTGGTTGGGCAATATGAAGCTGATGGAAGTATTGAGACTATACCCTTCTTTGGAAAGGGAGGTTTTACTTTGAGTACAAGTTAGTAAATGAGTTGCTTTATGACCAAACATTACTTAATATGTAGATGCTTTTAAAATAATAATGTAATATTTTTTCTTTCAGCTAATTATGAGGTTAGAGTATATCCAAAAATTGAAATAACAGAAAAAGATAATAGAAAATATATGCAAGTTGTTGAATTTGATGAAGAACTTGATCTAAAAGGAGAATTAGATTTTAATCTTGAAAACCTATATAACGGGAATGAAAAGTTGTGTGAGTATTTTGTGGGTCGAATTTATCGTAACTCAATATTTAAAAAAAACGTCATTATATTTTTTTCTTTTGCAGCTGAAGCAACGCATAAATTTATGAAAACGAATCCGAAGTTTGTAACGGAATATCTCCAGAAACCAATTTTTGATGCAAACCTCCAGAAAGTTATCGACACATTCAACAAGGCGTTTAAAAACATCCCTGTAAATGGTTTCATTGTTTAAAATGTTTTTTACATTAAAATAGTGCCAATTGTAAAAGTTATATTTATTTCAAATTGCTGCGTTTCCCGAAGATAAATAAACTTTCTAGGAGCTCAATTTTCAAATACCAATCTTACAAAAAATATAATTTAACATATTAGACGCAACATCAAGGTTTGTTACACGAATTACAATAATAAAATTGTGATTTTTCCTTCTTAATGCATAAATGAATAGCTAATGTCCTAAAAAGATAAGCAATTATTACGCTGATACATAAATTATAATCATGTAACATTTGGTACCTACCCACCTTGTTTATATATTTTAAGGGTGATTATTAAATGAACAAAAAAATAAGTTTATTTTTTCGTGGTACTTATATAAACTTGATTTCCATAATTTTGCACACTTTAATCGCACAATTTGTTAGAAAAGGTTGATTTTTGTGATGTATTTAACGTACTCCTTCGTTCTGCTCTGTGCGTGCGCAAATGTCATAGCAAATCCAGGTAACTTTGTTTATTTTATTTCACAGCCCAGTTTCAATAGCCAACAATCTATAACAGCGGCTAATCTCTATTGGGACTGGCTAGCCTGAAAAATTAGGCTATAAGTACATCATAACCAATCCATATTCTATTTCTGTCATGTTATTTTAAAATTGTAAAGTTATTAAAATAATAAACGTTTATCGATGGACCGATAGTAAATAGACACAATGCACAGATGCACAGATGCACAATACTAATACTAATACACTACTATATAGTCTAATAATTATGGGTGGCTAAATGACTCTAATTTTTAAATGTTTTTAATCATGATAACCTCAGTGACGTGGCAAAGAACCGGATAAGACGTATAATGTTGATTGGAAATAATTCAAATTCACAGAACCGTGATAAATTCACACAATTTATTCCATCTAAAACTTGTTATCACATTATCACAATAATATTATAAATGAGAAAGTTTGTATGGATGGATGGATGGATGTATGTTACCTCTTCACGCCAAAACTGCTAAACGGATCGGGCTGAAATTTACTATACCGGTAATTCTAATCCTGGAATCAAACATAAGCTACTTTTTATCCCATAAATCAGTTCCTGTGGGATTAAAATCACCTTTTAACGTTTCCATTGGAACAACACGCGCGAAGCCGCGTGGTGCAGCTAGTATCTAATAAAGTAAATATATTTAGAAGGAACTCTGAGAATAGGTCGCACCACAACAACATTGTTTTTGCGTCACAACACTACCTTTATGATTAGCTTTAGAAGCTGCCCAGCTATACCAATTACATATGTCCTTACCAGCTGCGGCCCGCGACTTCGCGCGCGTTTATCCTATGGAAACATGATTTCTATCCCACGGGAACTGATTTATGGGATAAAAAGTAGCCTATATTAATTCCAGGTTCACGATTACCTGTATGCAAAATTTCAGCTCGATCCTTTCAGTAGTTTTGGCGTGAAGAGGTAACAAACATCCATCCGTCCATCCATCCATCCATCCATCCATACATACATCGAAACAAACTTTCGCATTTATAATATAAGTGTGAATGCACTAAATAAGTTCAAATGACTACTATAAGATTGACCTTCAAGTTGAGTGAGGACGAAGTCCACGATATAACAAGTTTATAAATGATTTCTTTTGCTCTCTTTACGATCCTGTTCGATCACATATTTTAATGTGATGTTTCGTAAATAGTGCTTAAGCTCTTAGGGGGCACTTCATTATAATGTTATTCAGGATCAGGATCTTTTCATTTGATTTAAACTTAACTTATACAAAACCATGTTGGTAAAAATAACTGAACAATGTTTGTTTATTTATAGCACCAGTTATATGCAAACTGGTTGATAAAAAATGCACAGCAGAACATCGACAAGCTTTTTATCAAGAAATTTTGGAAAGTAATTCTGAGACAGGAACTGAAGACTTGGATCCAATGCATCATGAAGTAATAGATGGAAAACTCTCTATCGTTACGTATAAACTCACAAACACATCTTTAGAAGGATTTAAGAAATGTAATGTTGATATATTTGAGTAAGTACTAACACTCAACGAGTTAATTGTAAATAATGATTCATTTTCTATTCTAATTTAATATTATTTCTTTATTTTAAATTCAGATCAAGCTTAAAAACCGAAGAAAATAAAAAAAACGACGATAAATAATTTGTTTTGATGTTCATATAAATTATTACACCTAAGAAATTTAAAATAAAATTCGATTTATCGCAGCTATCTCTAAATTGTTTGCCACAGTCTGCAATGAGCTTAACTGTTCCCGTTATAATTTGCTTCATTTAATTATCTATTTTTCATTGTTAAAGTAATTGTTATACATAACAAAACAAGTAAAGAAACTGACCAAGGTAATGAATTTTTCAGATTCAATAGCACAACATTTGTAGTCCATGTACGATTATTATGTCCTGAGTTGAAAATGCACGGAAACTATGATATGCATGGGAAACTCACGCAAACCATGCCCATTGAAGGAAATGGGGACTACGATCTACTAACAAGTAAGGATTTAACCTTGACAGTTTGGTACTTTACAGTGCACTCAGAATCAGGTTTCAGATTATGTATTTATTCCGGTGCAAAAAATTAGACATAAAAACTTTAAGTTCGATTGATACATTAATATGCTAAGCAATGATCACAGGTACTGATGAGATTATTTCAATCTTTAAAAATAATAAACCAGCCAGGAGCGAGGCGGTCTTTCGCACTGAAGATTCCATACAATGTTGTTAATACGTATGATAAGGACCACAAAATGACCTTGTTAAAATTATTTTTTTGTTTTGGATAATGAAAACCTTATAAATTAATAGGGCCACAATTTACAATATGTTCAAAATACACACTAAAACAATTTAATTTATATTGAGAAATATACACAGTGTTGCCATTATGCCAAAGTGCTAAATCTGGTAATTTGATGTTTTAAATCTAAATAAATAAATAATGCTGGACAATTCACACAGCATTATCTAGCCCCAAGATAAGCAGAGCTTGTGTTATAGGTACTAGATAACTGATATACATAATAGAATACACTACATAGATAGATATTTTTTATTATACTTCAATGGAGACCGCAAATTGATGCTCTCGCAAACAGACTTAGTTCAGCAGCGTATGCGGTACGAACAATTAGATACATTACCGATGAAGATACAGCTAGGTTAGTTTACTTCAGTTACTTCCATAGTGTTATGTCTTATGGTATTTTGCTTTGGGGACAGGCAGCTGACATCCAGACTATCTTTGTTATTCAGAAAAGGGCGGTACGCGCTATTTATAAATTAAATCCACGTGATTCGTTGAGGGAATTATTTAAAGAAATAAATATTTTAACAGTAATATCGCAATACATCTATGAAAATCTAATGTATACACACAAAAACAGAGATAACTTTATGAAAAGGTGTGTTCACAATAAAAATACAAGAAACAAGAACAAATTACACATCCCATCATATAGATTACGAAAGGTAGGGAAATCATTTGTGGGCAATTGCGTAAGATTCTATAATAAGCTTCCATCTGAAGCAACTGAGCTCCCTATTCGTAAATTTAAACTGTACATAAAACGAAATCTTATCAAGAAAGCATATTACTCCGTAGATGACTACGTCAATGATGTTAATGCTTGGCCGGATGTCGCCCAGTTCCATACAGACAATAGTATGTAAGACCAGTTAGACTTAGTTATCCTAAGATTGTATTAGTTGATAAGCGATAAACTTGCTAGTGGTTTCTTTTTCACTTCTTCCGCTAGTGGACAAAAAATTGAAGTGAATTAAAGTCAATTATATCTTATTTCTTGTTTGATAGTAATAACTATTTATCAAGCTGTTTATATAGTAAAAATTTGACTTGTCTAAGTACTTATTTTGTAAGTCTAAAGAAATAAACGATTTGACTTTGACTTTGACTTATACATAGAAAACATCCAGAACGCCCTGAACAAATATCTGTAGATCGTACAAATATTTGTACCGAGGCGGGAATCGAACCCGCAACCTCCTGCCGACTTTCACCCACCGCGCCACAGAGGTCGTCGTTTATAATCTGTATGGGTCTTAAAAACTAATATCTGTATTCTGTATGATATTGGGAAACTACAAAAGGCAAGCCTAGTTTCTCGGTCTACGGATACAAAATAATAATACTGGTTCACAAAATCTGTTTATAACAACAACCAAATCTTTCAAATGTATCCGAAGTCCAAATTCAGCACGTGACAGAGAAGTAGGAAGTTGTGTGAAATTCTGTATTATATACAAATAAATCTAGTTATAATATAGCAACACTGAATGTAGAATATCAAGAGAATAAGCAACTCGTCTAAATCAAGACCTAAAGTACGCTGGCTGTATTATGACTAAAATCTAAACTTATGTGAGTAGTAACTCAAATGGATGATGTCAACATTGTTTATTTCAGAGGAATACAGCATTAATGTCGACGTGGTGTTGGAAATAGTAAAAGGATCAGATGGAAAAAGCTACGTTGTTGCTAAACCACAAAGTGTGCTTGCAGAGGCGTTGGGTCCCATTGCGTTTAACTTCCAGAACTTATTTAATGGACAGAAAGATTTAGGTAACCCTTGTAATCCTTTTTAAATATTTTGTTTTAAGCCTGGGGCTAATTTGGATGAGGCTAGGGTAGGACCATGGAAGTGGCGTAGATGTTTATGAGCTGCCCCCAAAAGATGATGTTGGGTTTCGGATGAAGACGATGAACCATGTCTTTAACAAACCACAACGAAGTTACATTATCCCGGGTACAGACCAAACGAGTGAGAGCAAGTAAAGGTCAAGAATTAATAGAGCCGATAGCCGCCTAGTAAGCGAAGAAAAGTACGACAAACTTAAAGATACAATACGATACCATTGGTAATGGTTCTACAGCTATGGCCAAGATCAAACAAAATGACAAAAATCGTAAAAATATTCAAAAGAATTGCTCGGTTTCTGTTGAATCAATTCATGGCTTTGCTGTAATCAACGATTCAAGTAAAAATTATATAATTTATTTATATAACCTGGGCCTGGGAGTTTTAGGCACATACTCTACGCGCAGTTTGTAATATTGGTTAGTTTAATTGTTTTTTTTTTATTTCAGCTGAAACTGTCCACAAATTCGCCAATGAGAATTGGAAAGAGGTGTCTGATGATTTACAAGGTCCAGCTTTCGTTGCACATATTAAAAAAATGGTCAATAATCTTAACAAAATCCTCAAACCAATTCCAGCAGAATATATAATATAACTTATATATGTTCGTTTTTAAGTTATTCTATTTTATTTGCTTTTTATGGTAACATATAATTAAACGTTCTTGAAAACTTGTAATATATATTATTTTGTTATATTTTTTGGAGTAACCTATATATCAATTTCAAAATATCATGCACATGTGAGCCGCTTATAGATCATAGTGATCAAACTATACCAATTCTAAAACTAACAGCCTAATAAAAACTATTTCTTGAATGGGACCAGACTTTTATTCGCCTACTATAGGAATTACGGTCGAGTTTTATTTGTATCCGTGAAAAACGCATGCGATGCTGCAGGCAGAAGCTAGTTTACAATATAAAATTTGTTTTGAAAATGATGAATGGCCTTCATTAATAAAGAAAATTTAAATTACATAATAGAACTATGATTTACATATATATGATATAACACATTAGAACTATGATTTACAATTGAATTTTTTTACCTAACTACAGACTGTTACAAACGTTGATTGCAACAGTCTATTTTTATGCAATATATATAATTAAATATATAAAATATATAAATAAGTATCGGATGTCACGTTACTGCCACGAAACTACCACGTGCTTGGCGGCAAATAAGAAGGTAAGTCGGTACCTATATATTTTTGTGCAAAAAAACCGAAGTAGTTGACTTATTAGTCATCACATCAGGTATCAAAAAACTCAACCTCTGCTTACTTATAGATAAGATAATGAAAAATAAGATAAAATTTTAATAATACTATAATATTGAGATTTTATTTACTGTTGTTTGAGTTTTTTTCTATATTTCAGAACAATAAAAAGAAATCAGCATGATTTACTTGCGTAGGTTACTAAGCAAAGAAATAAAGCAGTTTCTTACGTGACGTAAGACTGCTAACTGCTTTACTCTAGCGTAACTCAGATTCTAGACGTAACGTATCTCACGAGCGAAGCGAGGGAAAAGAATCCTTATAGTGCGAGAGGGCCCGAAGATGCATTCATGTTTAGCCACGAGAAGAATACTTTTAATTACTATTTGTTTATGCTGGTTACAGTACAGACCAAGTGAGCGCAAAGTCTAACGAACGAACGCGAACGAACCAGTGTGGACGTCATTGCGAAAGCAAGCGAGCCCTTCATTCGTCTCCGGCCGTGCTGCGGCGGATGCCGCTACATGATGAAAGAAAAACAGAACGAACGTACCGATTGTCAAATCCCACTCGTTTGCATTCGCTCGCTTTATCTTGCTTGGTCTATCTATACACACCATAACACTTTCTGGGAAACAATAACAATCAAGTTTAAATGACGCGTCTTGTGCTATAAGTGATATTTTATCAAGCTGTTTGTATAGTAAAAAATTACTTGGATAAGTGCTTATTTTGTAAGTCTAAAGATATAAACGATTTGACTCTGACTCTGACTCTCAAATTCCATCTCGCCTTTTTCTAGCGGAATCGAACGGGTTTAGTTAGGGTGTTGTTTGGTGTCAGTGGCTTTAAGCTCTCGGGGTTTTGAAGTGTTTACTTGTATATTTTTTAAGGCGATGAAGTAATAACACTAATTCCTGTTTATCCAAAATCAAATCTTTTTTATTTTGAGGTTAGATGTTTAAAGATGCTGTTTAATAAAATCAGCTCATCTTTCTTTTAAAATCCTACTTTTATTCGGTATCCAGCCGAAATATTGTGAAATTTGAATTTTTGTTACCTATGGTCTCCAAAACTACTAAACAGATCATGATGAAATTCGGCATACATTTTGAGCAAAGCCTATAATAGGAAGGCTACTTATTATACCGAAAATACGTGTGCGTCCGTAATATTAATATAATCAACCATACTGTTTGTAATGATCAATAAGAAGGAATATGCAGTTTTCATAATCTATTTGTTTGCGTTCGTAATCTGTCAAAACAGCGCCAATGCCATGTGATTGAGAATGGAAGACCACCATCCATACCTGTTCGATAAAATAGTCCAAACATAATACTAATAAATAATAGTTTGGACTTGGCTGTTTGAAGAATAGATACACTATTCTTAGAAACAAATAATAACATTAGCTTACAACTGGTGGATATTGATGCTGCACATCTCTCAAGAATGGCGGCGGGTGCAGATTCAGATTCATTTATTGGTACGAGGTAATATACATGTCATTATGGAGTAGGTACAGTCACCAGCATAAATATATGACTATGGGCAGCGCTGCAAAAATATCTGATTATCCATTGATGGTATAATTATGTGACGATACGTAGCCGGTAAAAATATGTGATGATTTACACCCGGCATAATAATCTATTGCCTTGTAACGCATAAATATCGGATCGGACTGGAAATCAAAATTATGTGACATTTCAGCAGCGTAAATATCTAACTACTGTAAAAGCATAATTATCGGATCACACAAACTGCAATAATATCTGAAACAATAAACAGTCAAAAATATCTCAACGAATGAACTTTATGTGCCTAAACATAGAGGCGTAATTTGGGCGAAACTGTATGACGCTTCTCGAAAAGAGTATCAACCTGTCATTGGATATCACCGTCTCACGTTTTATGACATGATTTTAGCATTTTAGCATTTTAGTCGTCGGCGGTCAGTGTTATGTTATGTTATGTATGATTATCTACCTAAGATCCGAATGCGTAGTAAACTGGTGATATCAAGTGAGTCAAAAAATAATTAAAATTATTTAATTTTATTTTATTTTCTTCCTTAGGTTTACCAATAGTTTTATACACAGTTTCTTACATCTTTAAATCTTATACAAAATACTAACATGTAACATGTATGGTAACTATAAATTATTGCTATGTGCACAAACCGCTTGTAGGTAAACACATTATAACGGATTGTTATAAAAAACGATAATATAAATCCAATCTTTCACATTTATTTATTCTTTCTTGTAAACTGAATATTCAATTTCGTCTCTAGGGACGAAAAGTATAACTTTCATCCCGCTGCGACATATGACAATTAATGACGACTAATGACATGTACAAAACAAATGACTGCTGTCACCTAACTTTTTTTTTGAACCATGCATTCTACCTTTAAATACAGCCACTTAACTTCAACTTCTTGTGAGATGGCTTTTGCGTCTGGTTTGACGCAATTCATAGGGCTATTCAATTACAGCGTATTGTAAAATTAAAATAAATTAGAGGTACCGTATTATAATTTACTTTCAACTATTTCTTTAAAATAACATAGGTTTTGGAAAAATATTTACCATTTTTTAAATAATAAAAATTAAAGGTAGAATAGTTCTCGGCATTCTACCATGTCTATTCAACTGTGGTAGAATAGCGAAAGCTACCATGGCTATATTCTGTCATCTCTAAAGAGGATTTTCTATGCCTAAGAAAAAACAGCGGAAATACGTCAATCCTATCTTCGTATCATTTTTCGAGTTGTTCAATTTTGTGTGATTGTTACAATAAGTTCAGACATTGATATAGGCATCGATTTTACGCCTGATTTTATAAAAGAAGAGGCTAAAGTATTAGTGGAAAACCTTTTATCACCCAAATCAAAATAAACGGAAAACGTTTTTTTAATATATTTTAACGAATTCTCAAAGACTTACCAAGTTTCAACATTATGGAGCGTGTATTCTATGTTAAAGACAGTACACGATGAACATTTAAGGGATTTCGAGAGACTAACATCGTTTCTTAAGAGACAAAATGATGGATTTAACCAAAAATATACAAAGTTTTCACTTCTCAAAAGGTTACCTGGAAAGAACCTTTTACTATCTATCACACTAATATTATAAAGGCGAAAGTTTGGATGGATGTATGGATGGATGCTTGTTACCTCTTCACGCCAAATCTACTGAACGGATCTGGCTGAAATTTTGCATACAGGTAATTCTAATACTGGAATAAAACATAGGCTACTTTTTATCCCATAAATCTGTTCCCGTGGGATGAAAATCACCTTTTAATGTTTTCATAGTAACAACGCGTGCGAAGCCGCGGGGCGCAGCTAGTAACTAATAATTGCTCTAATTTGACCATAGACTTAAGATAAATATCTCTCCTAAATTGTATATGTAAAATAAATACAAATTTTTTCAGAAGCTCATTCATATTTTTATTTTTACTTTCCTTCTATTCGTAATGAAAAGCACAGTGTTTACTTCGGGTGAAAGTAACATTTAGTCCCTCGAGCTAGTAGCACCCTCGTTACGCTCGGCCGCTAAACCCCGTCTCGGGACTAAATAAGTTACTTTCATCCCTTGGGTAACAATGTACTATTATTCTTCTTCTTTATTAGGGATGACATTGTTTTCATTATAGCGGGTATTATTCATTCTCCACAATGAGAGTCGACCATCCGCTCTTGATTGGAATACATTTTTATCAAGAAACGCGACATTTCTAAATTCAAAATTTATTTATTGACTGTTAATTGTTTCAGATATTATTGCAGTTTGTGTGATCCGATAATTATGCTTTTACAGTAGACCTGATATTTACGCTGCTGAAATGTCACATAATTTTGATTTCCAGTCCGATCCGATATTTATGCTGTTACAAGGCAAACGATTATTGTGCCGGGTGTAAATCATCACATATTTTTACCGGCTACGTATCGTCACATAATTATACCATCAATGGATAATCAGATATTTTTGCAGCGCTGCCCATAGTCATATATTTATGCTGGTGACTGTACATAATTGGGTAATTGGGACAAGTTAACAAATTATATAGATTAAATACACAGTCAAAAAGATACTCAAGCTAGTGGAGCATATGAGGGTACCTCCAATTACCTATTTTGATGCTATGTATTCAAACTTATGTACATAAGATAATATACTTAAATTTATCGAAGATCAGAAGCCTGCAAGAAAGATACGTTTATATGTATGTCAGAGTTTAAAATCAAATATACTTAGGTGTTTTTTGTAAATGTGCCACAGTAAATACGGAAATCTACCTAGTTACTGGCAGCTTATCAAAAAAACCTGTTACGTGTTTTTGCGTGTATTTTTACTCTATAAATAAGTTGCGTTACGATCAATATGATCAAATATATTGATTCGTTTTATAGAGTCGGTTTATTTAGTAGCCAAAATGTGTAAAGTTTCCATAAGTTTGTTAAGTGTAGCCCTGGTTTTAAATCTAGCAGAAAGTGCTCCACGTATGTAAACTTTTTAATTTGAAGCTTAGATATTTATTTAGTAAGATCATACAGGTTTAAACAACGGTACTTTATTTTCGTAAAAAAAATATGGAAGCAGAGAGTACATTTTAGAAACTAATAAATTAGTTAAAAAAATTAACGGTACCCAGACTTCCACTAGTGCCGCCACTTTTAATTACCTACATACATATATCTTGTTTTTAAATGAACCAAAATTCATTGGGCCGTTAGTGATAACGTATATATACCTCTGTAATAGTTTTAACAAGTATAGTTTAGACACAGATACGAAATCGAGGTTTGGTGGCCACCAAAAGAAACTTCTCGCCTAAAACCTTATCATAGTTATCTAGATGATGTTGTCTGGATTGTGCAGCATAATTTATCCATTTATTTATCACAAAAAGCTCTATGGATTTTTGAAAATTCCTTTGTTTGACATTTAAAAAATAATAAATTGGCGGTGGCATACTCTAATTCACAACTGCCTCGCTTTAGTTTAAAAATACGTGTGTATTTGGTATAATAATTATTTGGGTAATATTTGTACTGCAACAATCAAAATAAGATTATCAAGTCAATATTTTTAATATGCAGGTTTTTCTTATAAATAGTGCATTATGCCCTCTCACTCACTACATAAATTATTTGATTTCTAAATAAATCAGTAGGTACCTACAAACTTTTGTATTGTATGTAAGAAAGAGGGGTTTTCAATTATTGGCCTAAAACAATTAATTCTAAATAGCTCGATACATGGCTCTGGTTGCAATAAATAGGTTCAGTTCCAAGAAAATTAGACGTAAAAACAAGTGAAAAACTACTTGTTTACAGGTTTGAGTTTCAAGAAAACGACCATAGATTGCAAATTTTATGCCATCTATGTATGTGGAATTTTCATAAATAAGTAATTTATTAAATATCGTAAACTGAGGCAACTTAGTCAAGCTATGGCAACATCCCTGCATTAAATAAAATCAAACTTACTAACATTGTAAAAAACTCAAGAATCTATTCATAATCTTGTTTGGTTTTTATGAGAGCATATTTTTAGTAGTTTTTGTGCCATTTATTTATATATTTCCAGATGTTAGTATTGCCATTTTCTAATTATGATTTTTCGGTGACTTATTTTTACGTTGCAAAATATACATGAATCTGTTTATTATGATAGATGGTATGATGATATGTTTACCTTTCGACAAAACCTGAATTAAAGAAACGGGTGCCGGAAGAGAAGATAAAATTTTATCAATAATGCCTATTTCTTTATTACTCTCTAGTCCTTATTGAGGATTTTTAGTATGACACATGCATACAATGTTAACCATATTTTTATTCAATGTAATTAAAAAACAAATATTGTCATGATATTTTGGGAAATATATAGAAGTTTGTCCAAAAATATGGCGTAGATGCCTAGGTTTAAGTAGTTTTATGCCGAACCGATAACACGAGCTCGAGTGTAGCTAATTATTTTAGTTAAAGAATAAGTATTTAATACTATAAAAGATAATAAAACAATCAAATAATTAATTAAAATTTATATTAACAATAGAAACATTTAAGCTAACTGCAGACTGTAGAATAAGTACGTTTTAAAGGGAACCATTTCTCTTTTCCAGCACCAGATATAACAAAATGCAAATCAGATGATTCAAAATGTATGGAAGAATCAAGCAGAGCGTTGATCCCTGCATTTGCTAATGGTATTCCAGACTTCAAAGTTGAAGTACTAGATCCTCTGAAGATAAAGAGCGTTAATGCGAGCCAAGATAACTTACTCTTCGTAGTGACGGACATAACCGTTGCCGGGTTTAAAAACTGTCAGCCGACAAAAGTAAAGTAAGTATTTTTTAAACCCATGTTCGAAAAAAAAGACGTGTGGCACTCGGGGACTGCCGCGGTAAAGCTATTGCATAGCATAAGTCATTAAAAGTTCTACTATTCATCGATAGATGGCAAAACTAAAAAGTATCACCGCTGTGCTGGTCGGAGTGGGGGGGTGTGAGGTTATTTTCGTTACGGAATTTCTGGATTCGGTCTCCGCGCTCAAGGCCCAATATGGAAGCTATGCAATAGCTTAAAAACAAGATATCACGAGAAGATTAAGTGAGATAATTATGATTATTTATTCTTTCACATGGCTCAATTTTATTTTACATAATTTAATTTAATAACTGTATTTAGATTCTTGATACTTTTTGGTATCTATGAAACTGGGTTAACATTTTTGCTAAAAAAATATCACGTGATTAATGATGGTCATAAAATATTAACTTTGGCAAGGTTCCGTCGCATTGTGATGGCGTAAAAGCTCGCGAATTGCACGCGATTTTATAGATAATTATTTAAAAAAGCCTTATAAGTAGTTATGTTTTTTCCAAATAGAATTGCATACCTACCCCTCACGAGTTGAACCTGCGGCCCAATGAAACTGATGTATGCGCGCATCACAAAATATATAGTAATATATCGATCTTTAAGATCTTAAGCTTACATAAAGCCGAGCTGTTGACGTCGTCGTCGTTTGGTTGATACGATGAATACAATTACATGTCAAATTTCAGTATAGCCCAAAAAGTAGTACTGGCGTAAATAAGTAAAAAATATATGTCAATACACGCATCATATTGTGAAGTATTTTTAAACTTGTGTGACGTGAAATATGTATGTTTGGAGATCCAGGATTTTTTTAGAGATGTCTTCTTATTAAGGCGCATACCCGAGCCAATCTGACAGCGATACCTATTTTATCATATTTTTACGTTTATCATAGGAATTTAAAAAAATCCTACGTTCAGTTTGTGGTATCTATTATAAGCTATTTTTTAATACCTTTTTTATAATTTTATCTCGTATAGTTTAGGAGGAGATGCAAAAAAAGAGTTTGGTGGCCAAAAAGCGCAACTTCGTATCTCTTCCCAAGCTTTACAAAATGAAACTATTACAGAGGCGTTAATAAATAACTTATAATAGATACCACAAACTGAACGTAGGATTTTTTAAATTCCTGCGTTTAACGTAATTATAAGATAAAATAGTTGGGGGCGCCACTTTCGCTGGTGTATGGGCCTTAATTGACTTCGTTTGGCTACTCTAGGAAGCCAAACTTATTTTGGCATCCTAGAGTAGCCAAATGATTTTTGTATACTACGTACGGCCCACGTGACTAAGGCTACATTAAAGACCAACAAAATCAAGGTCACAGATGCTGGTTACAACAGTCAAGTCTTAGAATTGTTTTTCGTGGTTAGGTTTTAGTTTTTATCTGCTAAAATTTCTGATAAGGTCTTTCCTTTCAGGCGTGATGTTAAGAAATCAAAGATACACATAACTTTGAGTTGTCCTTCTGTCACCTTGGACGGTTACTATGTCCTCAGTGGTGTCGTGTTAGTAATCCCTGTTGGAGGAGAAGGAAAAGTTCATGTACAACTTAGTGAGTATGGAATACACAAATTCACTATTTATGCAAAGTGACGAATGAATGTAAGAGGCGACTAAGGGATATTCATCGGGGGGCGGGCAGCAGGGCCTTTGCAGAACAATTCTACCACCGAACTGCGATCCCCAACCCGCATACCCAGCGTGGGGATTATGGGCATCACCCCCCATTAGATAAGCCGATAAGGCTCTCTTCAGAGGGAGGCCTAGGTACACCCAAAACATATTCAAGTTAGCTTTTACTATTTTTTTTCATAAATTTGAAGGTTAAGAAAGGTTCAAGTTTTAAAATTAAACACTGACATAAAAAGAAGGTAATATTTTTGATTTCCCTCAACATAACCAGAATAAAAATATATTAATTTATTTTGATTTATTAAAAATATTTTATTTATGCCAGTGTATTGTAAGTTATTGTTTGATTACAGAATCCGCCGTATTAGAAATGGTATTTGATATGTCGGAAAAGATTGGAGATGATGGCAAACCCCATTGGAATATCAAATCCTTTACGCACTCATACGACATGAAAGAAAAGTCTGAAGTAATTTTTGAAAACCTTAACAAAGGCAACGACCTGTTACGTGAGTAATTTTTACACTACCTACATGTTCAAAAAGGTACTATTCACATTCTATGTATGTTCGTAAAGCGCATTTTAAACTTCATGTACGATTATCTATCTAATCGAAAGTAAGTGATTATCCCTTTTGAATGGAAAATAAAGGATTTCCAAAGTAAAACCGATCAAAGATTGCATAACTCGAGTTTCCTCGGCCAATGTTTTTTAATTATACTGAGGTTTGGAATTGAAACCTCCCATCTCCAAACTCCCATGGAAATTATGAAAATGACTCCCAAAGGAATAATGAGATTGTATTTCGAGCTTCAAATTTTGTGTCATATTTTTACCAAGAAGTTCTTTGAAACTAACTCCTTTTCATAAGGCGAAAATCTCGCTCTTATGATTCTAGTAAGCTCGCTCCACTCGTGAGTTCCTCTAGAATCCCGAGTTTCCACGCACAGATAAGACACTAATTTATACCCTCGATGATGCTTATCTACAGCCTACTACTATAGTATAAGTAGGTAATTGTGTCCGTTGTATTGTGGTTTAGTGTAATCTTAACAAGTGTAGCAGTAGCAGGCCTAAAGTAAGGCCTCAGGGTAAATGTAGGCCTTTAGGTAAAATATAAGCATAATATACCGGTGAATTACTAGGCATATCTGTCTGCCTCCCACAAATACGAAAATTACGTAAAAAATTCAAAATATATAATACTTAATTTAGTATCTTTCAGACACGTAAGAATAGGTGTTGAAGTGTTGAAGTGAATTAGAGTCAATTGCACCTTATTTCTTATTTGATTTTACTAACAATTTATCAAGATAATAATATATATTATATATATTATATATTTTATTATAAAAACTATCGTAGTTTGACGAATCCATTACGGTTGTAAGCGGGTTAACTACGAACCTTATTTGTGTTGGAAGAACACCAACGTTTCATCCCTTAACGAGGGACATCTTCAGGGCGAATGCGGTTCTAGACGCGCGCGTTCCGCATCCCGCAGCCGGGTGTAGATACTGTTAGTTCCGCATGTACCCAGAGGACACCAACACCCGACACAGTAGATGACTCACACACCCTGCAGCATCTACAAGCGGCGCACCCCCCACCACCCCCATCCCCGGCGGGCACGTCACGCGCTCATCGCGCGCTCGCGCGCAGTGCTCGAAGGGATGCGGAACGCGCGCGTCTAGAACCGCATTCGCCCTGAAGATGTCCCTCGTTAAGGGATGAAACGTTGGTGTTCTTCCAACACAAATAAGGTTCGTAGTTAACCCGCTTACAACCGTAATGAATATATTATATAGTCAAAAATTATAAATTTATGTTATAAACATGAATCGAATCGAATCCGCAACCTCCTGCGTCGCTGGCGGACTTTCGTCCGCTGCGCCACGGAGGTCGTCGTGATAGAGAAATTGAAAATTTTATAATATGAATTCATATTTCAGGTCAAGCATCCACAGACCTACTTCGTGAAAATGGCAACGAGGTCATCAAGGAAATTGGAAATCCAGTTATCCAAGCCGGTCTTACTCGGCTTGTAAAGAACATTAATCATTTCTTCAAAGCTAAGTCCGTTAAAGACTTGAGCCTAGACTAAATATGAAGCAGGATCATTTATTTTGGATTTAAAATATTACAATGTAAAAAAAATATGTAAAAAAATAAATGGGCGCAAATCATCAACTGTATTTTTTTAAGTAAGTGATTATTCTCTGTTTTAGAGTCTATGATATTTTATGTCAACAAAGGTAGGTGCAATAAAAGTCTTTTCGCGGAATTGTTACTAAATATTTTTCATTCTTATATTTGCAGTAAAAGTAAACAAATAATTAAAGAAAAATAATGATAACATATAACAATAAGGTCAATGGAAAGTTCACTTAAAAGAAATACACAAACTTCAACTACGTATTTTTGAACACGTGCTTCAAAACAGGATCAAATTGGAGTTTGAAAAGATAGGTACTAAAAAGCTTCGTACTTCCGCGATATCCACCGATGATAACAGTGGCTCAATATATATTCCATCAATATTTCTTAGGATTGGTATTTTTAAGCTATTGTATGCAATAGCTTTTATCGCGGGCCTTGAGCGTGGAGACCAAATCCAGAAATTCCGTGACAAAAATAACCTAACACTCCGACCGGCACAGCGGTGATATTTTTTAGTTTTGCCATCTATCGATGAATAACAGAACTTTTAATGACTTTTTGAAATATGACGCTTGTCTCTTTAGTTCAGCAACTCGCCTCTAGGTGGCATTGGTTGTATCGCCTTTACTTATTATAATTGCAAAAGTTGATAAAAAATGCTATGCAGTAGCTTTACCGCGGCAGTCCCCGAGTGCCACACGTCTTTTTTTTGTTTATGTAGAGGCACAACAAATATCTCAGATAGCTAGAAGGATTTGGTATTTCTTAGTAATAATGTGACTGTCGATATTCTTCGTAAATTTCATGTAAACAATACAAAAAACTATGCATCATAAAACCGGTTTATATATAAAACTCAAAGAATTGAATCGTTAGATACGCCATTACGCGCAAAAACAATGGCATTTTCTTTGAACGCGTTCGTTAACAAAATGCCGACGCACTTTGAGTACATAAAAGTAGTGTTTTTTTTATTATAAACACTATCGTAGTTTGACGAATTCATTATGGATATAAGCGGGTTAACTACGAACCTTATTTGTTTTGGAAGAATGCGGAATGCGCGCGTCTAGAACCGCACTCGCCCTAAAGACGTCCCTCATTAAGGGATGAAACGTTGGTGTTCTTCCAACACAAATAAGGTTCGTAGTTAACCCGCTCCATCCGTAATGAAGTAGTGTTTTTGTCAATAAACCTATTGCTTCTGTTTCCATTCTTTAATCTTTATTGCTTTTTATTGTGCAATCATATTGCACGAACTTTTGTGAACAAGAACACCGCAAAAACACACAATTCACTGATTCCAAATGACAATGTTAAGTTTCTGAACTCACAAACTTCGTTTGGCAACCATCTCGACGCAGTCTCACTACGGTAAGGTCCTATCTAACGATTTAGCACTTTTTAACCGACTTCAAAAAAGGAGGAGGTTCTCAATTTGATTGTATTTTTTATCGTTTGTTTTATTTTTGTTTATTACCTCAGAACTTTTGACTGGGGTGATCCGATTTTGATGATTGTTTTTATATTTGTAAGCTAGTATGTAGTCAATAGGTATAATGTGTAAACCTATACTAGCTACTCAGAAAATAGCCATCTCCAGGAGTATTTCAATTTATTGGATTTGTTTCCGAAGCGAAAAGCGTCAGATTCTAATTTGAATTCTATTCCGACGGAGCTTAAGAACGATTTTTTGATATGTCAACAGTTTCCGATATCGAATCCGTCGGCCTTTCTGACGAATTAAAATGCCGCAGCGATGCCAAGTCAAAACTCTTAAAAAAAACAACAAAAAATGGGTCTTTAGTCAACAAGACTTTAGATCCATTCCAAAAGATACCTTAGGCCATTAGCACCGCTCTAACCGCTTGGTGCGAAAGGACCCATGCAAAATGAGCTCTAGGGTAATTCGCACGGCAGTTCGAACCGGTGCGAAAAGACTAAATGATGGACAGTGGACAATACACTCGAAAATAATCAAGCAACAAACTTTTTTTATGATGAGTTCAAATACAGGATTATTTTAGAATACAATATAGTTAAGTAGGTACTTCAACAAGTGCAGTATTAAAGTAATACCATATCTGCATAGTAATTGTGTACTGCCATACTGTTTACTACAAAATGTGCGTTATTTTTTTACAACTTAACTTGCACATTTCCATAGAAAATAAAGTTAATGCAACTTTTTAGTTAACAGTATCAATCTCAGCCTACATACAGTCTGGGTAATATCCAGTGTTTTTATATGTTGTGTAATTTAAGAAGTAAACAATATAAGTTATTGTTGTACTTTATGCTTGATAAATTTATAACAAAAGAACAACGTTGAATAAATTAGGATATAATCATTGCACAGACAAAAGTAATTACTTTAATAATAAAATATTATTCGTTTCCGCGGCGACTGAATTGCTTTACATTAATTTTGTTAATGCAAATTTGGATGTATGAATTGATAGATGGATGTTTGTTACTTCTTCACGACAAAACTACTGAACGGATCGAGCTTAAATTTACTTTGTATCTCCTATCTCAGTTTCCATGGGATTTATATCACATGGACACGTTTAATGGTTATTTATCTAACCATAAACGATTAAATAGAAAAAAAGACTCGTGCGAAACCACGGGTAGAAACTAGTCATTCATATAAAAGTACCAAAAGTTAAAGTCAAATTAAAAAGTCATATTTGTTTTGTCAACGTTTTCATACTTTTTATTTCAATAAATCTACTCAATCAGAAAACTTACAGCTTCATAAACAATAGATTAGAAAACGTATTCAAGGACTATGAAACCGTAACGTAATACCTAATTCTAAATCTATAATTTACTACGTTTAACTTATTTAATTATCATTTATTCACGTGAATAATTATCAAAGGTGTACAGTTAGAATCAGTTCAATGTCCCCTGATGTCATCGGCCACGGCGACTTTGCTTCTGCTTAAGAGGAAGAGCTTCGCTTAGGTGGTCTAACAACTTGTGTATGACGTTGGTAGATCCCCTGTTTTTAAAGTCAATTTCTAATCATACAATAACATTAATATCTTAAAAGAATCTTTTGGTAAAAAAAACATAATCTAAAACCAAAACTACTGTAGATAAGAGACTTCAATATTAACAGTGGGCTACCTATCGATGAATGCCACTATCACAAACCTTTTTGCGTGCTGAATGTTTTTATACGAGTATTATTGTAACGTGATTATTAAGTTAACTATCCTTCTATACCAATTCAAGTTTTGGGAATTACAATGCATACAAAATATCTAACTACCTTATAACGTTGGCTGACATCTAAGTATTTTTATTTAACAATAAGACAAACAGATTCCGGGACGAGTTTGGGGAAGACCTTTGCCCAGCAGTGGGATAACATATAGGTTAAACACAAAAAAAATAAGACCAACAGAATTACAACTAGAAAATAGAATAAATATATATTTTATTTTCTTATCCTAGTTACTTCAAATAGCATTGACTAACTTCTCTTCTCGCCGCGTGGTGCCGGCGGCATAGAATTTGCACCACCCCAATTCTTCCCGTGGGTGTCGTAAGAGGCGACTAAGGAATATCTTCTGGGGGGCGGGCAGCAGCGCCCCCGCAGAACAAATCTTCCACCAAACTGCGATCCCCAACCCGCATGCCCAGCGTGGGGATTATGGGCATTACCCCCCCCCCCATGAGTTAAACGCCAATAAGGCGTTTATCAGGGGGAGGCCTGCGTCCAGCAGTGGACCGATACAGGCTGTGGATGGATGGATGGAACTTCTCTTTTAGAAAGGTCTACAGATTTACCACTAATCGTTTTTTTACAGATTTGCAAAACAAATGCAAACAAGTCTTAATACGCCTGGTAACCACCGGAATATAAATTAAAACTAGATGTAAATCTTGAGAACTAGTATTTCGTTCGAAAAAAATGTTTTATGTAGGTATATTCCATCAGATATATAAAGTTAATCGTAAAGGAAATGTGTAGTATCTCTCATAGACCAGTGTCGATCAGTTGTGTGCTTTCAGAAACATGACTTCAAAGGTGGTTTTGGTAGCTTTTGTTGTAGCTTGCTTACAGCCGGCTTTTTCAGGAGGTATGTTATTATAATTATTATAATACAGATTAAATTCTCATCGTTACCATTACGCTTTTAAGAGTATGGTTGTCTCATCTTGATAACATGATTCATCTTGGTTCCTATTTTAATATTTTTTACGACCCTTTTTTATTAATTCTTTATTACTATCACCTCATCACGATCTGTTATTGTTGTGTAATGTAATATTTTTTTTTAGTTCCTGTTATTAAAAAATGCAAAATTGAGGATGCAAAATGCATCAAGGCATCGGCACAAGCAATTCTCCCAGAATTCGCAAGGGGTATTCCAGAATTAGGAATTCAAGCTTTGGAACCTTTGAAAATTAAGCAGCTTGATGCTAGTACATCAGATCTAAAGCTTAAATTGCAGGATGCAGTGGTGACGGGACTGAGCCAGTGTATTATAAAGAAAACACAGTAAGTTCCTATTCTCTAACTTCATGCTAGGAAATTTAAGAAATTCTATAAAGGGTTACATAAGAACTACACCAAATCAATATTTGCGAAGCAGCGTCGGCAGCTCGATGCTTTTCTTACGTTTTGATTGAAGTTTTTGGATTGTACGAAAGAAAAACCTTTTTATTCTTCATTTTCACTAATCCTTGTAACTAATTTCAGGTTTAGCGACGATAAAAAGAAGCTTATAGTAAAGGTTCTTTGCACTGTTGAAGCCAAATCAAAATACGAGATGTTTGGCTCGCTCCTCCTGCTACGTATGGAAGGAAAGGGAGATGTCTTTGTTGCCCTGAGTAAGTTTATAGTTATAGCCTTCTATCGTTGAGCAGTATTTTCTATTTTTGGGGGTTCTAATGATAGCTGGAAAAAAATATAAAAGCTAACCAGTTTGTCTAAAGTTGTTCAAAGTAATGCATGGTCTCAAAGTTTTGCTAAAGACAATAGATAGATTCCACTGTCAGTTATAATTATTTTTCTTATTATTTGAAGCTCGGTCTTATTATTTGAAGTTCACAAAACTACATGTAAAATTATAAAAATTTGGTACTATATAAGCGTTCACATTTTAATAAATTACCAAGTGTTTATCGGTAAATGCCTCTTGAGCTTTCTATCGTTAAGTTAAGTAAATTAATTAAACTGATAAAACTACGGATTTCTGAGTTAAATACTAACCTGCTAGTTTTTAATTTTTTAACCAACTTAAAAAACTTTAAATAAAAATATCCTTTTTTTAGGGAAGATACTGATTACGGTGGAAGCTGATATAAAAGAGGTAACCGGAGCTGATGGTAAGCCTCATTGGTCTATCCCGTCGTGGAAGCACGTATACGAACTGAAAGACAAGGCGACCGTCAAGTTTGAAAACCTTTTCAACGGAAATGAACTTCTGGGTAAGACATTTTTAGTGTTAAATACACAGTAAAATTTAATTTTATTATATATCCAGCTGAAGCCGATGATACATCAAAACTATCTTTCTTTTCACATTTCTTCAAAACTCTATGAATTTAGTTTAACTTATTAAGATATAAAGCAATTATTTCCCTTAAAAATTAACCATCTCCAGTACTTAGGGTAATTGCCTGTTAGGTGCGTTCCTTTATTCCATCAAGTTTTTGCAAAAAGCAATGAAGGCGGAATGTTGACGCCAGTTTTGAGTAGATATGTCAAGCATAGCCATATCAATAACTTATAGAAAAGATATGTGATATTTATATAGGCTCAATTTAACGTTATTTAAAGTATAAATAATACTTTATACATTGTATTCTGTTAATCATAAACTTGTAGCGGTAGTCTCGTCGGTATTAATGAATGTATAAATGTAAGCGTAAATAACTAGACGATAAACAAAATCCATAAAAACCTATTTCATTTCAGGACGTGCTGCATCGGAAGCTATCTCTGAGAACTCCAATGATCTAGTAGTGGAACTCGGAGGCCCGATCGTGCATACAGTAGCAAGCCAAATCGTCAAATGTGTTAACAAATTCTTTATACATCATTCTACCGATTCTTTGGTTGAATAAAATAGATGTAAAAATGTTCCTAACTCTTAAGAATTAATAAAGGTACAGTATTTTCCGTAACTAATGTTCTATTTATTTATTGACTGTTATTTATGTTAGGAACACAAAATTTCTGAGTTTAGTATTTTAACAATGACCAAAATAATATCATGGACTGTAAACGACACATTTTAGTCGCAGTGATTCTAATTGTACTAAAACTGTATTATCCCATAATTAAGCTGTCAACAGCACTAAACACTGCGTTGGTAGATACAATAAACTACCATAGCATAATAATACGGCTCTTCACACGCTTGCGCCAAATAAAAACTTCAACACTCGTAGACATGTGGTTGCAGTTGTGTTTATTTCAGGACATAAAATAAAACATAAAATTTGTTGCTTTATAAAAAGATCAAGACGTAGGCTATCAATATGAACATACGATTAAAGAGAAAATAAGGTTCAGGAATTTTCACCTGGTTAGACGTTAGATCATCTCAATTAAAAAGGTAAACGTAATTAACCACAGAGTAACAATAAACAATAAACCTTTATTATGTAAGCCTTGTATATTATGTGATTATTTTATGTTTTGTGCGTCTGAAAATAAATAAATAAATAAGCGTAAGGGTGTCGTAGCAAAATGTTAGCTAACGGACAAACTATGAGTTTTCCTTAATATAGAGATAAAAATACAAATCATGCGACGCGAATCGGTAGGTTTTTGTTGTGGTAGGATTTGACACGCTTCACCAGAAATCTATTTCAGGCAATTCGAAGACCTTTATAAAATTTTATTGTCTTGTTTTCTACACTAATCAGCATTTCCCAGAACAAGTTCAAAACTTGAAACGCTCTTTAGTGGTTCCTTGCAAAACCACTTTAGAAAGATCAGGTTATGTTATCAGTTCAATAATAATACCTACAAAAATATGACTCAGCATCGTAGCAACGAATGAGTCCAGTAGTATTTACTAATGGGTACTAGAACTGATGATAGCTAAATAATGCGTTAAAACGCAGACTCGGAAGAAATACATATGCACGATAAATTCACTTTTCTCCTACGGTGGGAATCAAACCTGCAACCTTCAGCATTAGATAGAACTTCGCCGACTGTGTCATAAAGGTAGTCTTACATTAAGAATAAGAACCCCAAAATGAGTCCAAATGAGTAGGAAAAACGAATTAACCGGGGCGTTACTAACAACCAATCAATAACAAACTGATTTATTCCCGAGGGGATACAATATCAATGGGAATCTCTTGAACGGTTGCTGATAATGTACAGTAAGAGTTCAAGCGGATTTAAATATTTTTTTAGAGAAAACAGACCTTGGAACTTTATGGCTATCAAGACGAAATAAATTTTTGTTTTCCAAACCTGATGAGAATATATCAAAAGAAATTGATCTATCTATTTTATAGCACAAAAACCTACATCAAATAAAATAGCTGACCTTAAAACATTACAAAAAATGCAAAACCAGAAAACCAATGGATGAAAACAAATAAAAGTAAGTGAAGTTGGAGACAGGTTTGGAAATAAATACGTTTTTATCGCTAGTTTCTGCTTGCATTCATACACTGAAAAAACGTGTGGGTTAAAGATAAACAAAATACTGTTGAAAATAACCCAGCATGTTTGTCAATATAGCACCTGCAAAGTTTGTAGCTAAAAACAAATAAGTCAACTTTGCTATCATTTCTTGTTAAATATTAACCGATAAAATTGGTTAAAATATTTTAGTATTAATAACACAGTTGCCTACATTAGTAACAACACAGTAAAGTTGGCTGCGTTTAGCCAATTTTACTGGGTAACAAGAGAAATGTCACCACCAAGCTTAGTCGTCACAGTCAACTAACTTACTAAATTACAGCAGGCTCACTCAGCATATAACATCAGTGTTACATTGTTATTAATAATCGGTTAACTCGGTAACTACTGCAATGTTACTCGGTTGTCTCAGCCAATTTATTGGGCTACTACAACCGGTTCACTCGGTAGCTGCTGCAATGGTACTCTGTATTCTCAGCCAATTTATTGGGTAACTACAACCGGTTAACTCGGTAGCTGCTGCAATGTTACTCGGTTTTCTCAGCCAATTTATTGGGTAACTACAACCGTTTAACTCGGTAGCTGCTGCAATGTTACTCGGTTTTCTCAGCCAATTTATTGTGTTACTACAACCGGTTAACTCGGTAGCTGCTGTAAGGTTACTCGGTAAATACAGCTAGGTTATTGGGTAAAATAAAGGAATGTTATTCAGTACACGACGAAACCAATTCAATCGGTACAGCAGCATGACGTCATTATGAACAGAAAATCTTAATTTAAATATCAATAAAATATTGAAAGTATCTATCTACAAGATAAGCAAATATTTATTAATAATTAATTAAAACATTTTTATTCATAATACGGTAAGTATGTGTGTCCATGTAACAATTGAATTGGTTACGTACTGAATAACATTGCTGTAACTGACTAGCTGCAAATACCTGTAGATAATAAACAAGTTTTATTAATAATATTTACTTACTAAATTAGTTAGGAATACTAAGTTGCTGAGAGCATTACTATAAAGAGGCTGTAGTGACCGAGTAGCATTACTGTAAAATAACGTGGGGTTATTTGGAAACTGAAAACAATCAAAAATAAAATAATACTGATTTATTTTTGACTTACAAAATGATACATAGAGGAGTTTCATATAGTATTACAATGTATTCAAAATTAAACAAGTCTAGGTCAACTATAATTATAAAAACAAATCTTAAGTGTCATCATCATCACTAATGAAGAAAATTTTACGTTTTGCTAATAGATAAATCCAATTATTGATTTATAAGGTTGAATTTCAAATCAATACACACACAGTATTAATACCATAGCTTTGCAATGATATAATGTTCGTACTTGAATTTGAGCCTTGATTGATATATTTTAAAACCTTTTAAATTATTTAAATATTAAATCTCACTATTCACATAATTATGAGTTAAGGTGTAAGTAGTAATAGTAAGTTTTCTATAGCAGTTATTTTTTACATGTGAGATAAATCCTTCCCTGACTTCAGCTTTCGATATCAGACAGACACAGCCAAAAGTGTAGGGATCAACAACAGGCAGGCTATGTTGGAGCTCTCTTCTGTTGCTGAAACAAAAAGATTTTCTTAGCACTGCAGTGTAGTAACAAACAGACAGACGGACAGGCAATGAAGAGATCCTATAAAGGTTACTTTATTCCTTTGTACGGGACCCTAAAAAAAGCCAAAATAACAGGTATTTTGTATGGCAGCCCTCTTTAATTTCAGCTTTTATTTTATTTTTATTATTTGTTGTTAGAGGCAAGAGAAATACCTTTTACGGTGCATCAGATGCAGCCCACTGACAGACAGACAGCAGAGGCTTAGTAATAGGGTCCCGTTTTCACCCTTCAGGTACGGAACCCTAAAAAGTACCTATGCTAAATTATCATAAATATAAAGATTTCAAAGTGTACTTACAATCTTGCAATCTGAGAAGTTCATTTAGTTATGTCCTTGTTGAGAGCACTATTTCTGTTCTTGGCCAGTTTTTTTTTTCTTTTAAGTGAGGAAAACTCTCAAAAATATCTGTATACAGGCCAGCATATAACTCTTCACTTCAAAGTCCGTTTTGAGCTGAAAACAAAATTATAATTTTAGTCTAAAAATAATATAACTGTGAGGTACTTTTCCATAAACTAGTATTTACAATTAAAGATTGCAAAGCGAAGCGTGGGGATCATACAGAGAGCACAAAGAACACAGAAAGGAAGTGAAATTTATTGAATCCACATCGTATCATACAGGCTAACCTATGATAAGAACACAATGAAAGTAAAGTAGGTACCGACCTTTAAACATCTCGATGTTAAGACTCGAGATTCCAAGCAAATTTCGGACCTCTTCATCCATAATTTTCCGTATTTGATACTGCACTGCACTTGAATATTTCCTAAAATAACACAGTAATATTTCTTTTTCGGCTTTCGGCGGAGCACATAACAACACAAAGAACTTTTTTGTATAAGAAGGCGCGAGTCGACGGAGAAATGAACGAGAAAATGAACGGACAATGAACGGAGCCGAGCGGAGCTGCTTTTTTTAAATATGTGTCTCGGCTGTTTTTAACCGAGTAACGTACTCGATTATATTTAAATGATACAAGCCGGTTACTTTCAAATATGGTCATTTGCTGGAACCAACCGATTCGATTTACTTATTTAAAAGGAAATAAGTAACTTGACTCAAATTAAATAAGTTTATCTTATGTATTGATAAATGAGAAGGTGTGTAAAAATCAACCGAAAATTATTCGATTAAAATCAATAAACACTCCGCTTAAAATCAAATGAGCTCAACTTATCTAACTTTAAATAAAAATGTTTCTAAAAATTAACCGAGTGAATTACTTGTTCAAAAACAACAGCTTGCTTATTTAATATTAAATATTTCTCTTTAGTAGTTTCGAATCAAGATCGAAAGTGTTAAAATTAACAAATTATGTTATTTGAAAATTATTATTGATTTATTTGTTATTAGCCAAGAACAAATAACAATGTTCACAAGTCTACTTTATGCCAAGTTCACTTATAGATTTTTAAATAAGTCTTAGTTAAAAATTACCGATATGATTGTAACCGAGCCAAAAAGGTACTTTGCTAAAATAATATTTTTTCAGTGTACGTTGGTTTATTCCAGTGTCGTTACAAGTAACTTTTGCTTTATTCGCGGCTAACCTCGAACATGGGCAAGGGCACATGCAGTCTCATATACAATTTTAGCCCGCTCGTAGTTTTCACGTGAGGCAAGCGGTGACAAACATTCAAAAATCCATTCAAACAAATTTCATTTACAATTCAAGGAAATTGCATCCAAAATCACTTCTTTCAGATAGTAGATCAAACCTCTAGCAATCGCACCCAACATTCTTGAGTAGCATTGTAAAAACCAAACATAACCGATACGGCAAACACGTGCCAAAACCATTCTCGTGACATTTCGAGAACGTTCCCTTGTAACGACAACGAATGACGAGGTCTGTTTGATAAGGGAGTCGGTAACAACCCTCCAAAACACCCTTATCATCTACAACATAAGAATCACTTCGCTGCTCGGATATTGAGTCGAGAAGGGGCCTCGAAAGCTTTTACGGCCGAATAGACGATACTATCACGGTTACGTAAAATTGCAAAAAGATAACCAAAATTTAATTTCCAAAAGTCATTATAACTTTAAGGCCAGTGCACTGGCCTTAAAATTATAATGACTTTTTGCCAACCCACTGCAGTGGGTTGATAACGCTGCGTTTAAAATACTATTTGGATGAAATGGAAGTGGAAGTAGTATCAAAGCCGTTTTTATAGTTTGAGGTGAGTGAACAACTGTGATCTGCAATGTACTGACATTGTCATCTCAAAGAGAAAGGCTCTGTGTCAACGGCCACTGCATCGGAATCGAAACGTACAGATCGTAAGGAATTTTGCTTTATATTGATTTCTATGGTACAGCGTGCATTGCGTCGGCATATCAGCCTATCTCGGAGTAAAAAAGATATTACGTTATCGGCAAATGCGAGTGCTTTAAAAATACCTATATCGCCATTGATTTAAAAAGGGAAGATAGGTTACGTTCTCCCAGCGCTTACTCAAAAATTGGCATGTGTTACAACTACACGCAAACACATACGCTCAAAGTTATATTTCCAGTTCTGTGCAATACAAAGAAGAACAAAGACGGAAAGACGTTTCTGGGACCGAAGTGAGACTGAGACAACAATATTTCACGCCGCCCGTGCCGCCGCCGGTCAGACGGTGACTGATGTGGGAGAACACAATTTTACACAATTTGAGGTTGCCACTTTCGAGCAACCAGTACCTCATCTTCGTTTTTAATAAATCAATGTATATCGCCAATGCAAAATCCGAAAGCGGTAGACGCACCCTATCGGCATATTGTAAACACAGACGCCACGTACGGTCTGATTCCAACGCAGTCGTCGCACAACTTTATCCAACGGTTCCTTGAAGTAGCTAAGTCTGAGCAAGATTTGCTGTTTGAGCCACCACTTTGTTCAAGGTATACGAATATTTTTTGTCTGTTTGTTTTAAAATAAAACATAATATTTATAAACAAGTAAAGCTATCCACTGGAACCTATTTATGGTTAGAGTAATAAAAACCAACATTTCGAAAACAAAAATAATATCAGGGTTTAATTAGGTACCTTTTCAAGGAATAACTGTTGAGTAGTAGGTAAATAATAATATAGGGTCATTATAGTTTTTTGTTAATTGACATCATCAATTTTGTTTTGAAAAAATATCGGTCTGCTATTTTTATTAATATCCACCATGCCACCTGAGCCAGTTCAAGTTTTATACTTTATGCTAAAATAAAATAAATAGGTTTAAGTACCTAAATGCATCCATGCGTAAAAATATTCGCCAGTTTTAAGTAATTTTTACAGCATCACTATTATATTGTCCAATTAGCTTTATCTACGATCAGACCAGTTGCCCAACATTTCAACCCAATAAATTATATTAGAACACAAAATCTGTCGAATCATGAACCGTTGAGAGGTTTGATCAAAAAAGTGTTATCTAATTCTACTTTTAATGGACTCTACATTACATGATATGGGCCCAATTGGATTTGCCTATAAAATGAATTGATATTCCATTAGTTTTTTCTTGTTTTTGATGTCTCTTATTAGTGCAAAATTCGTATAGCCATAGGAAAAAGCGAAGATCAAGAGTCTGATTTATTTAAATGTAAAGGATGTACGTTTTTCTTAACCAGTTCAGCTACCTGCAGAATTTTTAAATATTTCTTTGGGGCTTAAAATTAAAATTTTGCCAAAAATTAAGATTTGTTCGATTTGAGTTTTTATAAAGTTAAAGTGAGTTTAGTGTTGCCATGACTCGGAAAATATTTAGTAATTGTTTGCAGACTGTATTGCCATAGCGAAAAACAGAAGTTAGTCGAAAAAGCAGAAAAAGGAAAAATCTATGGCGAATAGCGTACCACTATTTCTTTATCAATTATAAAATAATAATATCGGCTATGAAAAACGAAATAACTCATGCCCTTGTTTTCACTAGTGAGCGGAAACCAGCGATTAGAAATATTCCTTTGTGGAAAGCCAAGGTGGTAACACTTGCTCGCATATACAACGTGAAATGGCTGTAATTAGCCGGCAGCTGTTGTAATTGACCGGAGAAATTGTTTTTGCACTAGTTTGGCATTTTTACCTGAGACGCGAGTTGCTTTTGTAGTGCAAATTATCGTTCAATTATTAAACGAAACAATCTACAGTTAATTAGATAAGACTTTTTAAATTTAATGGTATTCCATTTGTAAATTTTATCTTTGTCTAATAAATAAATGGATTTATTCAATTTACTACGCGGATTATTCAATTTATGCAATACCAATGTTTGACCCATGAATTTGACACTTCTTTCTGCACGCGTCTTTGCACACCTATTATCTATGGAAACGTTTAAGAGGGATGTTTAAGGTGCATACCCAAGCCAATATGACAGCGCCACCTATTTTATCATATTAAGTTTTAAAAATCCATCGTACAGTTTGTGGTAGCTATTATAAGTTGTTTATTCTGTAATAGTTTCATTTTCTAAAGCTTAGGCAGAGATACGAAGTTGCGTTGTTTGGCAACCAAATTCTATTTTTGCATCTCTTCCTTGGTAATGCAAATTCTAAACCGGTACCACACGGCGACAAAGTCAAAGTTTGCGGCTAATCTACCTACTATACGAACACATACACGACGGTGATGACGTAAATGGTACCCCTGAGATCAGAATTTGTTTAAACAATATTTTGAAACAAACACGTGATGTGTGCCAGTCTCTGAACACTGAGTGTGATCTATTATTGAATGATCTATTACAAAGTTTGTGTTACTCTATTTTCTATGGAAATGTGACAGCGCTCCAAGTGGAAAGTTTACATACTACTACTTACACATTTTCATAGAAAATAGAGTAACGCAAACTTTGTAGTAAGCAGTATACGAAGGGGGTTGCGAGTTTGATTCCCGCCTCGGGACAAATGTGTCATAATCATCAAAATCATTTATTTGCAGGAATGTAGGTATACAAAGGTCTTAAAATAATATCATAGGTCCTATAAATTCTGCCTCGTCAAGGCGTGCAAAACTATCTTAAAACTAAGTACTTACATAAATAGAAAATTACATTCAGGGACTCCAAAGAAAAATAGAGCAAAACAAAGTTTTCAAGCCACAACAAACACACTCACTTTGAAACGACGGCGACATGAGGCTATTTCACCGTAAAAACATGAGTAGCGGAACTCAACTTCAACTTCTTACTTTGTGGTGCCGCTCGAATAGTCAAGTCAAAACAATTACAAATAACATATCAAAATTTCGCTTTTGAGCTATGAAACGGATTTGGGATTTGTAATAACGGAAATAAAATAAATTTAGTTGGCTATGTGATATGAAAAAGAAATGTTTAAGAAATAAATAAATAAATTTATTATAGTTTGTCTTCTTAGAATTCACTTACTGTATAGTATAATTTGTCTGTCAATAACCTTGTCAGAGCATTTTTAAAGATATTTTAATTATTGATTCGTATAGACGAAGGAATTTTATTAAATATAATTGATGCCATACGGAAAACCCCCTCTCGTAAGACTCTCGTTTTCGCATGATTCCGGTGTAAAGTACCTGCGCGGCCGCGGCTTCTTGCGGGGAAAAACTTGAAGTATTGTATATTATTCTTCAAAACAACCGCAGTTTCTAATATATACCTACAGAGACGGTAGAGTGAGTATTCCCCACTGTCTAAAAACATCCCTGCAAGAATCCATCTGTCCCATACCGAACATACATCTGACGCAACGTTTTTGGGCTATGAAAACTTGTAACTTATTGGTGGAGTTGCCCCAAAATAAAAGTCCATATCTGAGGATTGACGCAACATGACCATATTATCCCGTGAGCAACGTTGGAGTACTAACTATTTTACTAAGTTTATATAGGGCGTGTGAAAATTGGTGCAACCTTTTACAAACATTGTCGGTATGATTTTTCCAGTTAAGCTGGTTATCTATTTCTAAGCCTAAAAATCGCGTGGAATTGACGTGTATACAATCTGCAGATATTTGTTCAGGGCGTTCTGGATGTTTTGTTATATCAGTTATCTACTGCCCATAACACAAGCTCTGCTTAGCTTGGGACTAGATAACGCTGTGTGAATTGTCCAACATTATTTATTTATTATTGAAAATGAGGATGCCTTGGTTCGCAAACTTTCCGTCAGGTTTGCATTGGTCTACATACTTTGTAACCAACTGCGTCGACTATTTCCCTTGTTTTCCAGCAAGGCTGTTTAAATATTTGTAAAGCACACGCGCGGTGGCAGCCCTGCCCTGTTAATAATTCATTGCGGCCGCAAATCACGATAAGTAAACAGTGACAGGTCGCGTGCCAGCCCTGACTGAGCCGACTGGAGCCGACTCAGCTATTCATGAGCATAAGATGTTTGACAATTAATAGGAATGGGACTCAGGAGATCCTTAAATATTTATACTTCCGGGTACTTGAATTATATCGATCGGTTTTTTTATGATCTTCAACTGTTTTGGAAGAAATAAATTTAAGGCTAGCGTAATCTTATTCTAGCTGTGTGGCTTAGAACTTGCAATATCGAACTGCTATCCCCAACCCGCATACCTAGCGTGGGGATGAAGGGCATTACCCCCATTAGATAAACGCCAACAAAACGCTTACCAGGGGGGGAGGCCGGCGTCCAGCAGTGAATCAATACAGGCTGTTGAGGTTGAGGTAACGTCTCTGACAGAAAAGCCGCCTGATAGAGTTAAAAGTACGACTCGACTGTACATAAAAAGTTAATCAAATAAAATTCCAACCTTTATTTGTTTTCTGTATACAAATAATAGACAGCATGATCTTGACCCGGGCTTGTGTGATCGCCTCCGTGAATAATCCAGTGAGGTTGTAGATATCTAACAAACTACGGACATATTACTACCGGGTCACCGTGTAGTTCGCAGAGTGGTAATTTTATACAGCACTCATGTTCTATGAAATCCGTTTTAAGAATTCATTGCGTTGGTCAACTATTCGCAATTGCGCAATTGGGAGTAAATGAGTTGCGCAAAAGGGAAACCCCATCGCTCAACTATTCGTAGTTGAGCAATCTGTGTTGCGTAAAAGGGAATTCGGGAATAAAAACAAATATTGATAGGTTACACGTTGCATAGAGTTTTCAAACAAAATACAACGTAGGTATTACGGTATTGGTATGGACTAAGCCAAAAGAGACTAAGATAGTGATTCCTGACCCCTGGAATCTTAGAACAAGATTTTAATTTTACCAACCTTGAGAAATCATCTGGATCGGGTACATTATGGCGTGAAAGACACGTGAACATTTTTGCGAAAAATACCAAACTCCTCATATCTCTCTAACTAATATCTCTTCGCCGAGAATTGCGATTTCACTAGTGTATTAGCTATTTAGTTCTCTTTCCCGTGTCATTATGTCATTTTCTCCTACAGCTCTTCCTTTTTTTCCGGACGATAAACATTTTAACGTAAATCTTCATAGCACCTACCTCGGAACTGCGACAGACCGACGACGCGACGTAGCATAAAGAAAACTTCTACGCGCAACCACTTTTCTACAATAAATTCACTAAATTCCCCTTAGCTCCAAAACAAGTACTCCTAACGAGTGGTGGTGCAGTAGAAAAGTGTGAGCGTGTCTTTTGTATGGTACACCCGTCTACGTTATTGTCTACTCAATAGATATATAAATACACATTTAACACCTTTAGATAACATAATTATTAGTTATGAATGTTATGATTAATATTCTAAGTAAAGCCTACAAGCCCGGGAGTTATTTACCTACTTAAATTTAGATTTAGTAAACATTTACTGTTTAAATATCATTAAAGTTTTTATGAGAAATACAGTTCTTTAAACCTTTAGCTCTATGTTAAAATGTTGTCTCCTCGCAAAAATTGGCACTGGCGCAAATGTCAATCCCGCAAGTGTCTTTTGCAAAAATGTCCTGCTACCCATACCTCTATAAAGTGGCTCTCTAGTTTAATGTAGCTCTGTGACACAGTGATTTATGGATGGTGGGTCAACCGATACGAGTGATTGTCCGATTGTTTGTTTGAAGCCTTACTTTGATAGTATCCGCCTTCAATATAATAATGGGTCAGTAAAAATGTTTATATGTATATGGATATTCTTCCCGTGGATTTTCTGTACCTGCTTACCAATTCCCTTCTTGAGCGAAATAAAGTAGAATAGATAACTATAATTATATATGTTACCTTTATGGTATGAAGGTAAAAATGTATCTGAACTATTTGGTATTATTTGGAGCACCTATTCACAGTTGAGAAATAAACGTAAATATACCTACAGCTAAAACCAACTTAACCTCATACCTGAATTTCATGTGATATATATTATAAGTACGATACATTTTCAAATGGGAAGTGGCAATTTCACCCCAGTTTGGCTTTTGGTTCTCAAACATCCATATATTGCCAAAACGATACGTTCTACTATGTGCACATTAGAAACTAGTTTGTTGTTTTGGCTAGAATTTTTTATCATGATATCGAATTTAGTAGACCATGAAACAACAACAAATATCTATCGGAATTACCTAACAAAAAAAAGAACAAAGAATATCGCGGAGGTGACTTTTTCTTATATTTTCTATACTGAGTTAGTTAACCATCGCCATATCAATCACACTATCAGGCGCAATAACAAAGCATATTTTTTTATTATTGACATCAGAGATTATAATGTAGTTTTGCTATACTTGGTTACCTATATCGTGTCCATTTTGAATGGAGCATAAACGTAAACAAACCGTCCATACTTAACCTAAAATTCACTTTGTTGGCGCGTCCTTTTATACGTAATTTACATTATTTATCGATTTTAGATCCTCTCTTCAATAAAAATTGCTTACAATTATATCTGAAACTCGACGCCAAGCAAGTGAGATTTTGGTATTTGTGTCGTACTTTGTTTACTAACATGCTTCATTCAAAATGGATAAACCATAGATACTTGTGTGGCTATTTACAGCAAAACGGAACCCAACACTATAGCTAAAGATTGGAAAAGGGAAAAAGCAACGTATCACCAGGTAATGGAGCTTAAAGTCATTCGCATCACGAACGAGCAGCGGTAACAAATCGCCAACGTTCGCAACTCATGCTTCAGGGAGTCAGGGACCAATGGTCCTACGGGCGATAAATCTTAAAAAACTCAGTTAATTCTATAAACTGTAGTTGGAGATTGGTTTCCGGGAAGGTGATGTATGGGGATGAATCGGTCTGTTTGTTTTACCATCGAGATTAAAGTACCCTGTTCAGTTAGGTACATCATTTAAATTTATTATTAAAAGAATAAATAATAAAAAAAATTGTGAAAGGCATTACGAAACCAAATAATATCCTTTTTTTATTAAGAAACGCGACGCCACTCTTCTATCGAACTTTATTTACTTACCAACAAACACAATTCACATAGCATTATCTAGCAAGCAACTGCTTAGCTTGGGGCTAGATAATGCTATGTGAATTGTGTCCAACATTATTATTATATAACTTAAGTCTTTGAACAGGTTTATATCAACCTCAGCGCAAGACAAGAAGAAAGTCTCAATGTTTTTCGTCTCCTACTTTACTTGATTTCGTGGTGTAGTTGATTAGCACATTGTACTGATACTAAGACGAAAAAGGTTCAAACCCTGTCGAAGTTTTTGGGTTAATTATTTTGATTTCTTAGAAATTACCCTCAGTGCGATGAGGACCTTGTGAATCGGAATTAAAATCTTAAAACAGAAGGTTCAGAGTTACCATCATGATTATTAATTATTATATATTAATATTAATTGTTATTTCCACCGGATATTTACCTTTTTTTAATATTGGAAAGCTCAAAACTCAATTCATGGTAAATATCCCGTTGTAAAACAAACCACAACGTGATATTACAACTAACATTAGAACTAAAATTAAATTTTGCCTTTTATAAACAGCTACCTACCTACCTATTTGTAGTCGTATAAACTGTCTTGATCTTAAAACAAAATAATGAGGAATGTGCATAAGTAAGTGAAGGTTCAGATATTTCCAACAAACATACATTTCATAAGTCGGTTGGTGCAGACAGGCATCAGTCTTATCAATTTAGTCAAACGTATTTCCATACAAAATTATCGAAGTGGTTCAGATCAAACACAACAGGGCCAACCCCATTTCCTCTAGTAATTATGCCATACGTGTACAACTGCTTCATGTCCATCTCAAGGTCGTCTGGAAGATATCGCTTTTACCTATAAGGCTGCCCATTGTGCAACTCTGTTATCTCTCTTTTACTTTAATGTTTTATAAACTGTATTGTATTGCCATATTCAATTGTTTTTGTTTAGCAAAATATGGTACTTCTGTTCTGTCTGTGAGTGCCTAGCGTTCATTACTTCCTGTTTCTATATCTATTATTATTTCATTTTTGAGTGACGGAATAGATAGAGCACCAGTATTCGTGCACACACTTCGGCACTAAAATATGTCTTGCGCACATAGCTAGATATTAAGACAGGCCGTGACCGAAAAATCAATTCGATTAACGAAAACAGGGTTATTTTTTTGTTTTTTACTGTAAATAGACCTTTACATGACGGCAAGCTCATCTGATAGAAAGCGAAGCTGCGGCTGACGGTATATCACGAAGGTCTAGAAGATACTTATTTACCCTTGGAGGGTGAGTTAGGTAAGTGGGTAGACGGCAGTTGAGCGCACTGCTCAGACCCGTTTCCTCCACGATGGCTACTCCGGACCACATTCCGAAACACAACAGAGTTGCTTCACGCACTGGCTTAGTCCGGAGGGTGGTAACCAGCCACGGCCGAAGCCTACCACCAAAGATCTTAGCACCACCCAGAGGACACGTGTAGGGTAACAGAGGGTCAATACCTACGGACGTGAGCGATACAGTCCGCCTAGTTTTTTTATAAGGAGTTTATGCGATCGTGACAATTCGTGGAGTCCCTTTTTAAACAACTTAAAAAAAGGAGGAGGTTCTCTATTCGTCTGTTTTTTTTTTGTTTTGTTTGTTACCTCAGAACTTTTGACTAGGTGGTCCGATTTGCATGATTCTTTTTTTATATGAAAGCTGGTGCTTCCCGTGCGGTTCCATTTTAATTTTGTCCAGTTTTGACAATGGGATCCATGAAAATTCATGAAAAAACTGTAAAAAATGAAGTCGGTTTATAGTTTTTTAAAACAAAATTAATTATTTCCATACTTCATTTCATTCAGCGCCTCCAGCGTCGTGCGACTAGGAAACTAAGCAAATCCCATACTAAAAGGAGACGACACGATCACGTCTCGTTGGTAACGTCAATTACACTCACCTTTCAGAAGCTTTTATGTGAAAACGGAGTTCTCCTGTAAACTCAGAACAGAGCAAAACAATGTGTACAGTTAGCAGCAACAAATGAACGATGTCAGCGCGTGCTGTGTCGCATAAACGATGGAGGCAAGTGTTCCCGAGTCAGGATATATCGCAACTCGTCTGAGCAATGTTCGTGATATTCAGCTAAAGAGTTGCAGTTTTGAGCAATGGTAAGCTGATGGAAGTAGTTTGCACCAAAGATTTATAAGTGTGCAATAACACCGTTACTAAATGAATTTGAGCGGCATGACATGATAATGGTTTTGTTGCGAGTGCGTAGTACAGAGCAGAGACGTGCGCCGAATTTTATATGCGTTAAAACTGTTTTTACCTAATTACAAGATAATGAAACAACTAATCGAAAAATTAAAAGACGTAACCAAATAAATACTTTTAGGTTTCATACCAAAACAAAAACCGAAGAAAAAGTGTATTGTTCCTGAGATAAATAGCGAAATGTGTTCAAAACATCTATATCTTTTTAAATTAGCTATCGAAAAAACTTTACAAATTGAAATTTAAGATTAAAAAAATCGAACTTCAGAACGGATCGGGTTGTAATTGATTTTATCAAAAAGCCGTGAAATCATAAACTCTACAGAAATCGCATAAGAAGACACTGTAACTTTGCCTTCACTTCAATGTTATTTTTATTTCACCATATCAACACAAAGGGAAAATTCTAGAGAGCTAACGGTAAAATCCACTCATACCCTACTTTACCAAACACTCCAGCCCGCATTATCTTGGCCCGAAATACACCAAGCCTCATTTAATTTATCTCGTTTCCTTTTTAGCCAAATAAACCACATTCTGCGTAATTAATCCAATTTAATGGGCAACTCTGTGCCAACAAAATCTATTCCGACCAAATCGGAATTCAGAGAAACAATTCTTGTTTAATAACGTGTCATGGAAGCATTTTAATGTGTTCGGTTTGTATGATGCATCGTATCGTCTGATGCCGACCAAGCTTGAAAACATTCAATTTCAGTTTTAGGTTTTAGCGAAGTTTGAATGCCATGGAACTACGCAATTGTATTATTTTGTGTTAGTTGCGCCGTAACTCACGTGTTTCACTATGGCCATGGAGGAAGACCAGCGCTCTGGCAGGACACATCCTGTCATAGCATTTGCTGAGTGTTGGTCATTTTTGTAACCTTTATCTTGTGTACCCATCTATTTTGTACGTCTTAATTATGTGAAATGGCCTTTTGACTTTTTTTTAACTTTTTTACTAATTTATCAGACTTAGAATTGGATTGGATTACTCTATTCGCATCTAGCGTATCCCACAGGCCCGATCATTGTGGACATTTTGGTTTAGGCTTATGTACAGTGGGCGTCATCTGGTTAAAATGATAGTAAAGGATTGCTTCAGATTCTTCCAAGCTCTATAGACCGTAAGCAAACATGCCTGCATATTCTTTGTTCGTTTGTTCTTCCACATTAAGAATTAGGTTTAGAACAGACCGTATAGGTACTTAAGATTGTTGGAAAACCCGCAGCTTAGTAAGCTCAAAGACGAACCCATTGAACCACATTTTACTGATTTTCGTGTTTTACACAAGAAAGCCAGTGGTAAAAACAGATAATGGATTTTTACTCTGACTGTAACATACGGACAAAACAAATGAGATATGTTCTTGCCACCCATGATAAGTGATCCATCTTCAATAATAAGTGTGCAATTTATAATCGCTCCTAACGCTAATTAGTTGCTTGTTCGACCAACTTTATTTTTTTATTTATACTGGCCACCAACCTGATTAACAATCCTAAATACTTGGAATCCTTCATCTCCAACAGTTTCTTGTTTGATAAGTGACTTATATCATATCAGCCCACATACATCCACAGCTGGACATAGGCTTCCCCCTTATTATACCACAAAAAACGGACTTGAAGCGCGTACAAAATTCAAAATTCAAAAAAGCTTTATTTCCATAAATACAATAAATGTACACTTAGAAAAAGTCTAATTAAAAAAATATACTGACATATTAAAAAAATACACTGACTCGGAAATAAGGTGGTATTTTTTATTTCGGCCGCTTCGGTATGTAGTCTAAAGTAAAGAAACGACGAAGAAACATTTAGCCTGTTGTTATTTTTAGAGTTGGAGAAAAATCCGACCCAAGCTTTTTTATCCTCTAGATTATCTGATATTTTATAGTAAGCCTTCATCCATCGATTCTCTGGAGTATGTTGTGTCGAAATAAATGTTTACTGTCTCTTCTAACTTTCTTGACAACTATCAACAACAACAACATGCATCTTGTTATTCATTAATTTCAAGAAATTTCAAACGGAACCAAGGAGTTTAAATATTTTTGGCCTCACCAAATGGACGAAACACAACTATGTTTGTTTTCTGAGATAATGTGTAACGTTACGCAATTAATATCATTTTCTCTCCTCGCAATCTTGCCAAGTTAATTGTACCGTAACAGCCAACCGCAAGAGGAAATCTCCTCATTTATCATCAGCAACAATATGCACTCAACTCAGTCGTCATTAAAGACCCTACGAATGAACCCTACATACGGAACCCCCGGCATTACAGTTATAAATGACAAGGGAAGATAAAGTGAAGGATTTGGGGTACCCTGTATGAGGCTTTGAGTGGTAGAGGAAAGATGTTATTTGGTAATTTTTGGGAGCAAAGATGACTTACCATCTCAGGGGCTTCGTGCGATGTTTGGGGAATGAAATTTGTCAATTTACTTGATCTCTTAACTTGATCGTTCCAGCTCGGGGCTACCTTAGTATAGGGTTCTTCTGGCCTTTCCAATCCTCTGTATTTTTGATAAGTGTTTCTTCAATGGCGTCTTCTAGCTGCTAGAAAACGATGGGTTCCTAACAAGATGGGTTGAAGACATCATTTTATTAAAGCCGACCCCGACTCAAACTGGCGCCGGCAACTATTTTATCTTATACTACTACACTTACGTTGACCAATCGAATACCTCTGTAATAGTTTTTTTTGTATAGATTATAAGGAAGTGCGAAAACAGAGTTTGGTGGCCACCAAGTGCAACTTCGCATCTCCTCCTAAACTATACAAAAAAAACTTAGGCATTAAAAAAAAGCTTAATAAAGGTATCACAAACTGGCCTATAATTTTTTGAAAATTCCTTTCTTCAACGTAGTAATAAGATCTTGCTATAAATCAATAGTTCTCTCTCAGTCATTATTATAATCTCGCAATCATTATATAAATAACTTGTTAGAGAACATTATTGGGTTCTATGGACGACGGGTTGAAGACGTCAATAAAAGTACCCGGTAGCCATGTGGTCGCTAAAATTGTTTCGCTACCAGTGTAGCTGCAGCCGACTCTTTCGCCTCGCTGTCGTTTCGTCGCCGACCTTATCATTCAAATACAGTTTTTTAAACTTGCATAATAATTTTGCTATATTCGACTACCTAAGCATATTCGCAAGAGTCTCAAATCTTTGTAACGCACCCAACTCGATACTAAACAAATTGGTTGTAGTTTATTTTCTTTGTCTTAGTACTTTTCCTTAGTACTATGTAATCCACAGAATAAGCGTTTTTTCGAAAGGTCGCCCGAATGATTTACTCCCTCGATATTGCTTTGCCGGAGTCAGGTGGGTGGGACGGACGTTGGAATTAAAGTTCTAAGGAAATATGGCTGTGTCCTGACAACGGCCCTGTATATATGTTACAAAGAATTGTTGAACATGGCTTATTATATACATACAGACAACAACTATCAATCAAAATAGTTACATCCTTCTGCGCAGTAGCTCGAAAAGACTCTGCAAAAAGAGCGTACCTATTGAATTTTATCATCCATTTAGGTACCATTTAGATTTTAGAACGTTATTTAGAGGTTCGAATTAATACACGAATGTATATAAATATATTTATGAACGGACAAAAAGGGATTTAAATAATCTTGTTAATTAAAAATCCTATCTTAAAAACTTCAACGCAAGCTTAGGAAATGAGTAAGTAGGAAGGAAAACATCTTCATTTATCCCAACAAAAATACCAAAAAAACTTTTAAAATGTTTTTGAAAAACGGAGCAACGGAAAAGGCGAAACAATTCCGCTTTATGACTTCCGCCCTACGCATTAAAGGGCTTCCACACTTTGCCAAACCGAACTTGAGGTTATTCTTTTACGTTAGTTGATGACGATGATTCAAAACTTTCATCATCATCACCCGAAACCAGATTTTACACACGCACCATTTGCCCTGAGGACTAGGGCTGGACTCATCCAGAAATACATTAAGTCAATATCATAATAGTCTTCATTTAAGAGATCCTACTCCATTTATTTTAAATATCATTACATAGTAAACAGATTTTTCATGAAAAAACACTTCTTAACAAGGATCTAACTTATCTCAGTCATTTTCACCTGGTGCCATGGAAATTTCTTCTTTGGCACAAGTATAATTATAGTTTTTCACTTGGAGAACAATTGACCAGGAGGACTAAATACCTACTACAGTTTATGCTGGTTTTACCTATGAGCCAACAAACTGTACGTTAACGTACGTAGGTTCAGAGGGGAGGTTTGGCGCAGACAAGTATGCGAGACAAGGATCTTATAATGATTTTAGGTTATTAATAATTATAGTTTTACACTATGAGTAATTTCTTAAAAAATCAAATAATGTCCTAAACATTTTCGACATCACCGGGATTCAAACCCACGTCCTTCTCTCAGCACGGGGATGTCATGATGATGATGGGTTCCAATCCCGTCGATGCCGAAAATTTTTGAGACTTTATTTGATTTCTTAAGATCTTTTAATTATTTGTCCCACCCAGTGTCGCATATCTGATTATCGATCTATGTATAAAACTGAAACTTTATGAATTAATGAAATCTGAAATAATTATTTATTAAATTCAATAATTTATTATTTAATTATTATAATCGCGAGAATCTGAATTACGTAAATATTGCGGCACCCCCAAGCAAGTGAGTGCACCATTCTTTAAATCCCTCTCTTTGGTACCATTATTTATATTCCTCAGCCATAACTGACTGTTTTGGTCCATAGCTGGACGCAGGCCTACCCCTTATAAGCGACATATTGGTATTTGTCTCATGTGGGGTAGTGCCCATAATCCCCACGCTGGGCATGCGGGTTGGGGATCGCAGTTCAAGTGTTGTTAGGATTGTTCTGCAGGGGGCGCTGCTGTCCGCCCCCCCGATACATATCCCTTAGTCGCCTCATACGACTCTTACGGGGAAAATTGGGGTGCTGCAAATTCTAAGCCAGCACCACACAGCTATTTATACTCATTATAATTAATATAAGTAATATATCTGTTGTCTGTATAAATATTTAAATCAAATCCTTCGACAGCATAATCCAGTGTAGAAGGTTCACAATGAAAATGAAGTTTTTATGTTAAAAGTACCTTCGGCATTCTTCGGATTTCGTATGATATTAACGGTGTTTATGATTTATATCCTTTGTTTTACAACACACATTAAACTGGTTTTATTCCGACAGTGATCGAAAATGACATCGTGTTGGCCTAGTCTCTTAATTAGGAAAGAAGATGTCATCAAATTAACTATGGTTCTATACAATAATGTACCTATACATCTTAAGCCGTGGCAAACTGACCGGTAGTGGTGTTGATTAATTTATTTATTGCCAACATGTACATAGGTTGGTAAGGTTTTTAAATCACAGAACTAATACGGAGAAATTACCAGTAGTACTGTCAACAGACTTACTCAACAGAACAGGTGGGAAAAGTAGAGATTAAAGTCAGGTGTAAAGCATAGTCTTTTAAGTCTTAGAACTCCTCAACCTTAACAGCCTATATTGGTCCACTGCTGGACGCAGGCCTCCCCCTGATAAGCGCCTTGATGACGTTTATCTTATGCGGGGTAGCTTCTTCAAGCAATTTAAAATTTAAACTTTTATTAAAGCAAACCTTGAACCCTGAACGACTTCGTAAAAACAAGTACCTACAATAAGGAAGGGTAATATAGAGAGTGACATGTTAATTGACGGAATAACTCTCTCACAGTACGTCTTCTAGGCATTTCTTAATTGTGGAGACAAATTGCGATTGCAAAAAGCATCCGAATTCCAAGAATAAAATTGTAATGAAAAACTTAACCACTTCAAATTCTTGTTTTTATTGGACAAAAGCCTGGAAACTGGAAACTGAACAGTAGAAGAAGTAAAAAAGCATACATACGTCCACCATTAGACAAGCCTCTCCAAGCAAAGTATGTTTGCCATAATCTTTTGGGGGACAGTATCGCTCACGTCCGTAGGTGTTGACCCTCTGTTACCCTACACGTGTCCTCTGGGTGGTGCTAAGAGCGGTTCCCTCTGGTGGTAGGCTTCGGCCGTGGCTTGTCACCACCCTCCGGACTAAGCCAGACCGTAAAGCAACTCTGTATTGTGTAGGTGTATCAGTAATCTAGTACCCATTACAGAAGCTCTCTTTTAACACCGCAACCTAAGGCGGCCATGTCTCTCCTCAGGAACGATCAATTAATGATAATCTTAAGGAACTTCAGAAGAATCTTCGAGAATAATATTATTTGTCACGGTGGTATATTATTACCTTCTAACAACAGAAAGTTCATCAAATTAAAAATAGTAGGCTTCGAAATCCCAACGTTCTTTGTCAGATATTCAAATTCAGAATTCAAAACTGTTCATCAGCCGACTGAAACCTAACATCGTCATTTATTCCTCAATTGCTCACAGAACTGTTATTTGAAAACCGCTAGCATTTGTCCCGGTACTATTTGTACGTAGTAATTGGCGGCTCCGCACGCGAAGCGATGTCAAGTGACAGTGCATTTGCCGCTTCTCGCAAATTGCTGCCAACTGCACTAGCACCCGTTACTTGGTTCTTGGATGTAGCAGCAGAGTGTCATACAGCTGCTTTATGGTGCTTGACTAATGTAATCTTAACCTGAAGAACCTGAAGAGAGTTAAATGTTGCCTGTGTTGCCAAATACTGCTCATCCGATTATAGAAGGATCCCATTGCTTAATTTGCTCAACTGAGTTACGCGCAATTGAGTGGCACAGAAGGGAAATCGCGTTTGAAAATAGAATACATTGTTTTTTTTAAGTGCCTCTCAGTTAGATCTAGGTACCTATGTAAACGTACTAAGTAAACGTTTTCTTCGACCAGCTGCTTTAGTACGTACTGTATCAACGTTGTCTAGTTCTCGTAACATATCGCTTGCTATTTTAAGATATTCGGTACAAATAAGGCAGACGTTTTGAAAATGTGTATATTAAATCGTAATAAAAACATCACTGAAAATTGACTTATCAAACATTTGAAGTGTTTAATAGCCAGATGGACGAATAAATATAATTGTTTATAAAACATTGAATTTCCATATATTAAATACGTAATAAACTTCACCTATAAAATAATCTGTAGTGTAATAAAATATTTAATAACTATTCAATTTATTCAAACACGGTTTTCGTTGGCTCACAATGTGAAGGTACTGTTTTGGTTTATGGTGTTTTAATGGTACCATAAATTAAAGGTGCGTCTCAACAGGAATATTATGCGTAATCAAATTAGGGGTTAATCATAAAACTGAGCTATTTATAAAATTAGGGTTGACAAAGTTCGTTTTATTGAAAGGCATTTACGGAATCTAGACGGTTGATAAGTTTTCAAAGTTGTGTTGTTTGCAGAGGTTTTGCAGATCATACGTGTGAATGATATTTGAGGCTTAGTCCATCAACTTTGACGTTAAACATTAGTATGAAAACGTAGTTTTTCAAAATCGTATTATTTTTGAAGCAGGCATTTCTTGTTCAGATTTCTTATACACGAGTTTTACATAATGTCAGATTTATTATTTCATTCATTGTTCAACATTTATGTACCCATTCATTATTCACTTACTTATCTCATATCGTCCTTCTATGCTTGTCCTACTGACCTAGTCAATAGAGAAGTATTAAATCGATACCAAAGCCAATGAAAATTGTTGGTCAATTGCTACATACACTAAAACTTCATAAATATTTCAGTAAAGTGTAATTATAGTACAACCCTACCATCAGCGGGAATTAATCACTTAGTTAACAGTACGTGGGGGAAATTTATGGCTGATCTTGAAATATAATGGAATATGAAAGTTAGAAGCGTTCAACTTTCAACTCGACTATGGGACATGTGTTATTTATTACTTAGAATGTTGAGAGACTCAATTTTCATGTAAATTTCCGCCGACTTGACAATGACGGATTTATTTTAGTCGAATTTCAAGGGTTACCTGGATTTTGTTCAAGGGCAAGATATTTAGGCTTGAAAGAGTTCGTTTGCGTGTACTATTATTCAGTTTTAGCATAAAATAAGGCTTCATGCATGAGAGTCAGTAGTCCATTAAATTTACCTCCATAGAGTCTGATCCTTTAGTTTTCTAATAAACCAGCACTTCGATCTCCACATTATAATTATTGACACAGCCTCTGACTTATAGACATGCTCATAGGTAATCAAAAGTTATGTGCGAGCTAAAATTTGGTTTATATCTAAGCAAATTTTCGGAACACGAGCCTAAAATGGCGCACAAAAGCAATTATGCTACTTCGTAACGTATAAATGGAAACTAACACGTGCAGGATAATAGGTATAAGGTAAGGTAATAAAGGCCACACTTAAGCATTAATTCGGCTTATCACATCGCGCACACCGCTGAAATTATGGCACAAACCTACATCTTAATAATTAATTTGAGGTCCCATTAGAGTCGTGATAATCTTTATAGCTCCTTAGAATAGTCCCTTAAATCACAAAAGCGCTTCGCTTCGATATAATCGCAGTTTTACATTCATCCTTTGCATAACTAAACTTTGGGTAAATCTTGCGACTTTTTGTAGCTCCTTTTCTTTTAACTGTGAAAAGCTCTCGAGAAATCCGCTTTGATTCTGGTTTTCAGCTACTTAACAAAGTCAGAGTCAGAGTCAAATCGTTTTTTTCCTTAGACTTACAACATAAGCACTTAGACAAGTCAAATTTTTACTATATAAACAGCTTGATAAATAGTAATTACTATCAAACAAGAAATAAGGTGCAATTGACTCTAAATCACTTCAATTTTTTGTCCACTATCGGAAGAAGAACTAACGTGATGGTAACACTTATTGGTGGAAAAGGTGTGGTTGTTTGTAACGATTTTTGCATACTTTATTGGCACTTGTATGCTGAATGTGTACTGCCGTGCTTTACTACAAAGTTTGCGTTACAAACTTTGTTTTCTATGGAAAGTTATCTCAATATCCCTCTTTTTATATAAAAAAATAAGTATTATATTTTATACTGCCACGTTACATACATCAACGGTGAACGGGACCTAAACACGTGTGTCACATTTAGGTCCCGTTCACCGTTGAAATTGAACGCGTTCAATTGACGTTAAAACTCGCTTTAACTGAGTTCAGTTGGAAAATTTTACATTTCACCAGCATGAACATAACGCAGTTAACGCGAAACTCGTTTAAACATCCTGAACGCCCGATATTGGCGGTTCAGCGTCTATAAACGCGTTTAGTAATAATTGTCAATGTCGTTGCCTTTTCTATACGTAAATTTGGAGGATTCTGACAGTTACGTAAACACGATCGAAATTTAGCTCCAAATAACCGGTGAAATCGGTTTGACTTTAAACGAGATTAAACTTTTGATATTTATTTATTATAAAAACTATCGTAGTTTGACGAATCCATTACGGATGTAAGCGGGTTAACTACGAACCTTATTTGTGTTGGAAGAACATGTTAACGTTTAACGAACAAGTTTAATCTCTCGTTAAGGGATGAAACGTTTTCATCCCTTAACGAGAGATTAAACTTGATACATTTACATAGAAACGCATAGCTTGGTTCGGTTCTTCAAAAAAGTTCTATATTATTTGAGAACCTCTATGGCGTAGTGGGCAACGACGTAAGAGGTTGCGGGTTCGATTCAAGGTTTGTAAATTGTCAAAGGTTTGTACAATTTGCAAATCTTTTTTACGGGTGTTCTGGATGTTTTCTATGCAAAGCCTAGAAGCATGTGAATACAATACACTACATACATAGATTTTTTTGATGCATAAAAAACTTTCAGAATACCCAGAAGAAATATCTGCAGATCGTACAAATAGTTGTCCCAAGGCAGGAATCGAACCCGCAACCTCCTGCGTTGCAGGCGGACCTTCGCTCAGCGCGCTACATCGGTCATCATAATAGGAATAATGTTTGTTTGATAAACTAGCTTTGTGTGAGTGCGATCCGTTCCGTAGTTTAAGGCGCATACACCATTGAAAGTAGCGTTCCACCTATTTTATCTTATTATTAGACAAGAAGTTTTAAAAAATCATCGTACAATTTGTGTGTTGTTTGTGAATCTATTATAAGTTATCGGGAGAGGGTTGAGCCTATTTGACGATAGTAACGAGACGTGATCGTAACATCTCATATTTGTATGGGATTTGCGTAGTTCCCTGTCCGCACGCATTCCTCAGGGGTATGATGGAGTGCTGTACTAAAATATATGGGAAAATGAGACGTCTCGATAGTGTCGAACTCACCCCTCAGTTTAGTTTCAGAAAGTGAAACTTCCGATTATTCAAACGCAACTGAAATTCATGCACGTCTTACATCTTAAGTGAGGAATTTTTGACAGATTTTCATTAAAACTGTCAAAAACCACGACGTGTTTTTAAAGACTTGCTAAAAACTAAATCACACTTGAATATAGACTTGACAATTGATTAATTAATGCAAAGGATGATCTGCGTTCGAAAAATCGGCTGTAAGTAAAGTAGAAAATCTGTAAAAGTGTAAAATTAAAACAAAGGTATAATAAAATAAAATTTTAACTTTAAATTTTGAAAAACCCTCGACGTATCGATAGGGAAAGAAATATTTTTTGTAAAACCCCCGACTAAATGGAATGAAAAAGAAAATTAAATTATAATTACAGTATAGCTTACTAAATTTTTTTTACCTACCCATTACTACAAAGCCAAAAAAATCCGTCGGGGGGCTGCAAACAAGAATAAAATTAAAATTACAAAAAATTATGTACGGTATCTAGACATAAAAGTCTACAGATATCCGTTCCAAAAAAATAGTAAGGTTAGGTAAGGTTATCTTTATAAAACGAATCGCTTTTACCTTAAATTTGAAGCTGAGTTCTTTGTAATACCTACCACAATTTTAGGAATTCCCTTGAGTTTTACCAATTTGTTTTCACACGCGAGGTAGGTAGAGCTATTTTTTAGGCGTTATCTAGCCAAACCAATCACGATCAAAATAACAAAAAGCAGTAATAATAGCAAAGATTCCCTTGAGCGGAACCTTTGAAAGAAAAGAAAGGAAATGATTCGTATTATACCCTAATTAACACCAGACAAAAATATCCTTGAATATCCTTTTCGTTATCTTGAGATAAGATTTGTTCTGCTTCGGTTCCACCTTTTAGGAGATAAGAGAAAAAAGTCATGGCATTTTGTCGCCACCGTGCAGACAGGTGTTGGTACACGATGCCATAGAATAAATTTATCAAATAAACCCCGGAATAACGCAGCGCAACGTCTCAACTCTCAATTGGACAGATTTTCATTGAAAACGTGCTTAGTATTGTAATAAGTATCGTAGTATAGTAGCCTAAAGCCAATTATTACACCAATAAATAAATTACAAATAAATTAAATTGCAGCTGCGTTCGAGTATTTGAGCGACTATATTTTTCTTATTTTTCTATTATATTTTTTACTTGTAATTGTCAGGCTCAGACGAAGTAAAAAAACAAGACAGAGTGACGCCGGCCGACAAACTGATGCCGGTTTCGTAAACATGTGCGCGTTTGATGAGTGTTGCCGTGTAGTAAAAACGAATTACCCCTAATATTTTATTGTATTAGCAGAATGAATGGATAAGTAAATAGTAGATAAGATGACATTTTTTCAAATTGTATATTTACCTCACTTAGAGGTAGTATATAAGTAGGTATGTTTATTCCAACTAGAAAGGGGGACAATAAAACAACAGTAATAATCAAACATTGGTTTTAATGGCCTTTATATTGCGTAAGTTTTCTGTAGAACTGTCATTTACTGTCCACCGTTCTGGAAGTTGTTTCCAATTTCGAAATATGGTGGAAACGTATTAGGTACATAAATATTATTATCTCAAAAAGTCGGCATTTTCCTTAAGCCTGAGATATACATTTTCCTAAAAATGTCCTTGTCTCTGCATGTCCTTGATGATATCCCTTAGTCAAGCATATTTACTAACATTTAACTTTTAGACCCACTTAGACTTCTTCTCGTTAGACCCCAATTTCGTCTGATGTTATTAATTATCCTATAACTACCGGGGCATCAAGACGAATCATTAGACTCCTCATTTATTGAAATCGGACTTATAGTTTCAGCGCTACGTGAGAAAATAAAATCGGCTACTTACAAACATACAAACGAAGCCAACCTTATTTATCCATGCTCCGTTGGTAGTCGGGTAAAAAAAAATAGGTACCTAAGTAAATTAATACATAACATTACGTTTCACGTCACATTAATAACTTCCTCAACAAACGGGAACTTTTGTGACGCTTAGTGTTGGCAGCACTTGTGGCGGTTTTGTGTTCCAAGTTGTCATGATAATTTATAAAGTTGATTTACCGAAAAAATATGTTTTTAAGTTTACTTAAGTATGAAATGTGATTCCATCCTACTTCTTGTATTTGGAAGATTGGTTTTTACACCATTTTACAACACAATTTGACATTGTTTCTGTAAAAAATACGAAATATTATATCGTGACACTCCGCGCGCCGGCATAGCTCGACTGACAAGGTATGGCTTACTTTCGTTTTATGTCTGTGCGTGTAACTGTGTATAAGTCAAAGTCAAAGTCAAATCGTTTATTTCTTTAGACTTACAAAATAAGTACTTAGACAAGTCAAATTTTTACTATCTAAACAGCTTGATAAATAGTTATTACTATCAACAAGAAATAAGGTGCAATTGACTTTAATTCACTTCAATTTTTTGTCCACTAGCGGAAGAAGTGAAAAAGAAACCACTAGCAAGTCCATCGCTTATCAACTAATACAATCTTAGGATAACTAAGTCTAACTGGTCTTACATACTATTGTCTGTATGGAACTGGGCGACATCCGGCCAAGCGTTAACATCATTTACGTGGTCATCTACGGAGTAATAGGCTTTCTTGATAAGATTTCGTTTTATGTACAGTTTAAATTTACGAATAGGGAGCTCAGTTGCTTCAGATGGAAGCTTATTATAGAATCTTACGCAATTGCCCACAAATGATTTCCCTACCTTTCGTAATCTATATGATGGGATGTGTAATTTGTTCTTGTTTCTTGTATTTTTATTGTGAACATCACACCTTTTCATAAAGTTATCTCTGTTTTTGTGTGTATACATTAGATTTTCATAGATGTATTGCGATATTACTGTTAAAATATTTATTTCTTTAAATAATTCCCTTAACGAGTCTCGTGGATTTAATTTATAAATAGCGCGTACCGCCCTTTTCTGAATAACAAAGATAGTCTGGATGTCAGCTGCCTGTCCCCAAAGCAAAATACCATAAGACATAACACTATGGAAGTAACTGAAGTAAACTAACCTAGCTGTATCTTCATCGGTAATGTATCTAATTGTTCGAACCGCATACGCTGCTGAACTAAGTCTGTTTGCCAGAGCATCAATTTGCGGTCTCCATTGAAGAGAGGAATCAATATGTAACCCTAGGAAAACAGTTGAGTCTACAAGGTGAACAATCTCATCCTTTAGCATTATCTTAGTTGGGAGCTCTCTTACATTTGGTAACATGAATTTTATGCATTTGGTTTTTGAAGCATTGAGTAAGAGGTTATTGGCGGTGAACCAATCTAGTATTTGTGAAAGAGAATTATTTACATCGTCATAATTATGTTTATTTCTGTCAACTTTAAAAATCAATGAAGTATCATCAGCAAATAAGACTATATCACAGAGATCTTTTGCTAGAAATGGGAGATCATTTACATATACTAAAAATAGAAAAGGACCCAATATTGATCCTTGCGGGACTCCTAAATCGATTTTTGATCCCCTAGATCTTTCTTTACCAATATCTACTTTTTGGACTCTATCAGATAAATATGATTGCATAAGGTCCAGTGCCTTGTTTTGAATTCCATAATGTCTTAGTTTATTTATTAATGTACCATGATCAACGCAATCAAAAGCTTTAGAAAGGTCACAAAATACACCAATAGCGTTTTTCGCTTTATCCCATGCATCCAATATGTGCTTTAATAAAACTGTACCAGCATCAGTTGTCGATCTACCCTTGGTGAAGCCAAATTGATTTTTATGTAACAACCTATTGAGGTTGAAGTGAGAGGACAACTGTGTGAGAATAATTTTTTCAAAAACTTTACTCATTGCAGGAAGTATTGAAATTGGCCTATAATTGGCCGGATCAGTGTGGCTACCAGATTTATAAAGAGGAACCAGTTTACTATATTTCATGAGATCAGGGAAAACTCCTGCATCAATACAACTATTAAAAATGTAAGCCAAGTATGGAGCAACTTCCTTAATAATAGAACTCAGTACTTTGGTTGAAATACCCCAAAGATCCTCAGTATTTTTGATGTTAATAGACTTAAATGTTTTCACAATATAATTAGCGTTTACATGACTAAATATAAAAACCTCGGTACATTTATCTACAGATGATTCTAATAATTTAACCGCGATTGAAGGTGAGGAGTTTAGAGACCGGGTAACAACTTTAGGAATATCAGAAAAGAATGAATCAAAAGCATCGGCAATATCTTTATCGTTTATAAGTATTGAATTATTAATTTTTAACCTTATTTCTCTTTTTCGTGACTTAGATTTACCAGTTTCGTTATTTATAAGTCTCCATGTTGCTTTGATTTTATCAGATGAGTTTACAATTTTTTTCCTCAAAAACAGGCATTTCGCTGTGTTACAGACTTTTTTAAATGTTTTTGAGTAGTTTGTTAAATACAAAAGAAACGCAGGATCATTTAACATAGCTTCTCTAGCACCATAAAGATCATATAGTCTATTCCTACTTCTATAAATACCGGGAGTGGCCCAATCGGTAAATCCGACCCTGTCCCTAACTGTGCATGTTTTATATTTAAATACTTCGCTGTGTTCTTTGTTTATAACACTTAAAAGTTTGGCAAAAAGATCATTAGGGTTATCGGAACAAGTTATATTAGCTACTGCTAGTTCCACTTGACTTTGAAAATTCTTAATACGGCTCTCTGTAATAGGCCTATAGGTATATTTCTCAACTTTGTTTTGATCGTTAAGATTATAACTAAAATTAACACTCTGACCATAGTGGTCTGATTTGAAATGTTTGATTACTGCTTTGTTGGTTGGAGATAGACTGCAATAAATATTATCTAAACAAGTGGCAGATGTTAGGGTTACCCTAGTAGGATCATGAAAAAGATGTCGTAAACTAAAGCATTTGAATAAATTAAGCAGCCTATCGGCGAGGGGATTCACTAAAATATCTATATTAAAGTCGCCACAAACAATGAGATCCTTTCTACATGAAAATAATTTCAGCAAAACCTCTTCCATAGTACATTCAAAAGCTACTTGATTTGCGTCAGGAGGGCGGTACACGCACACTATGATGTGTCGCTCCAGTTCCACACAAGAAAGTTCAATAGTCCTCTCAATAGTGAGGTTTACAATATCTTTACGTTCTTTACATTTAAGACTATTTTTAACTATAATCAAAGAGCCACCACGTATTGCAGCTTTTCTTTTATAGGAACTTGCAAAACAATAGTTATTATAGAAGGGCAGTAACTGATTTTTTACAATCCAGTGTTCTGATAAGCACATAACATCTACATTCAAATAATTCAAAAATAATTCTAATTCTAGGATTTTGCTGGGTAAGCCTTGTATATTCTGATGGACTATATGAAATGAATTTTGCTTTCCCGTTGTCGCTGTGGTCAGTTTAAATTTGTATTTACTGACACAATAGCTTTAATGCCCTCATTAGTACTGCTACTAACTATATAGACAGGCTCGTCAGGTAACTGCGTTATACTATTTATAACGGGATCAAAAATATTATATGCTAACAATTTAGCAATGTTCAGTTTGTTTTTTTTGCTTAGGTACATTGTATCCTTATTCAAAAAAGTATTACTAATAAAGTTATTAGTATCAAAAAATAATACATCACTATGACGACATGTCATGTTGTACATCAGCATGTTATTTTTACATATATTGTCATTTTGAATTGATGTCAATGACTTTGAGTAAGGAAAGGAGCAAATAATAAGTTTCCCTAGTCCATTCTGTACCTTTCCCAGAAGTACTTCAACTAGCCTAATCAACTGTGACCGTTTCACACAACTTTCACCAAGCTGAACAATTAAAGTTGTACTCTTATTCAGAGAGTCATCTTGCTGAATGCTATCGGTAATTATATTTATGTTGGCATTTGGATAGCAATTGTTAACTACATTTTGCGCCAGCAAGCCACTCAGTATTAAACCCATGCCAGCACCCAAACCATCCGAGTATATTATAGTCTTCCGGGTATATTGACTGTGGTCTGGATCTAAATCTTTAACTGGAGATGGCGCAGTTTGAGCTGACGGGCACCTGGTAGTGGGGGTTGGAGCTGTGTTGCTGCTAGAGGCACCACAGTGGTTCTTGAGCGAAGGTGAGGGCGGCGCCAGCATCGCGGATGGTAGTAACAGCGGTGACTGGGACACTACAGCACCATCTTCAGTTAAAGAGTTTGTGGTACTCTCAAGATTAGTTTGAGTGCTGCTGTGCCGTACTTCAGAATATACACTATCATTACTTACAATTTGTAACATTTTTTGGTAGTTTTCATTGGCATCTTCTTGGGCTCGTCTATATTTACAGGTAACATCATGAAGTGCCCTTTCTAAATTAACTATTTCTTCTGCCATATAGTTTAAATCTTTAGAATTACGTCCTAATAAACTATAACAAGAGTCCAATTCTTCTTGTAAGTTACATCTAGATTTTTCCTTGCTCAATTTTGCATTATTGAGAAGTTGTTTCTGTTTTTTAATTTTTCTTTCAGATTTCCTAATGAAGTTACTTAACTTAACATATTTTTTAATTTTATTAGTCCCTTTCATGACGGGTGTCTGGCTGTGACTATGGCGACATGGTGTACTGAGATCCACATTTGACATGTTACTATCTGTAGATAAAAGTTCTGTTCGAAGATCTAAACTAGAAATACTAGTCGCTGAAGTCAACGGCTTACACTCTAATTTATCAAATTTTATTCTACACTCTGAAAGCTCTTGCTGTAAGTCTTTGTTTTGCTGCAACACCAGTTCATACGATTCGTGGCAATTGTCCACGGAATGCAAGCATGCATTCAAACGGTCGACTTCTGACAGTGCATCTTCATGGTGAGCATGGAGTTCAGCGAGTTGTCCCTTGAGTGTTTGGATCCTGCCTAGGTTAGCCAGGAACTCAGCTTCGCTATCCTCCTGCTCTTGAAGCAGCCTGTCTCGGTCCTCTTTGACTTCCTTTAACTGGGCTGTAGCGAGCTTCAGCTTAGCCTCCAGGTCACATGCCCTTCTGGTCATCATTTTGTGTCCCTGAAAAATAGCAGTCTAAAGTTAACTAGTATAAGAATAAAATAAAGAAATAAGAAGTGAAGAAGTGAAGTGAATGGGAAATTAAGTTTGAATTTATTAGCAGGTGATGAGAGACTGGTTCTTCCAAGGTCACCCTCTGATGGTGAGAAACCAAGTTGAGGTGTGATGGGTCTAAAAGAGCCCAGTGACCAATGGTGAAAGAAACCAGTTGAAATATGAGTAGGAGGAGCAAAGTAGAATTAAAAAAATAGTTAGGACCAAGGGATTGCTAGAACATTTAGTTCAATAAGTATTTAATGTTTACTTGTAACTTGCTCGGAGAACATTCACTAAGGTTACTTTGATAATTTTAAGAGAAAATAATCTAGGTTACAATTTAGTAGGCAAATTGTTTAGTCAGAACTTTGTAGAAGTCTAAATAATTATTACATTAAACTGCAATAGATATACAGTACCTACATAACATAGGGAGGTTATTTTTATTGTAAATTGTTGAGTGTTTTGTAAGTGTAAGGTTGTCTGAGGCTAAATGGTTCGTCTACTACTTAGCTTCCACAGATTGTCAAGCTAAGAGAGATAGAACAAGCCTGTGTGTGATTTGTGAAGAGACTCACAGAGTGAGCAGTGTACCTGTTTATCTGTAGTTGGTAGGTAGGTACAGTTAGGTATGTGTGTAGGTTAGTCAAGGAGATAATTTGATAACAATACTCCCCAGGTTTAAATGCTGACTCTGGAAATATCTCCGTCCCAACTGTAGTTTGAATTTCCAAACAATCGCCGACGAGTGCCGCTCGATTCGATTTGCACGGATTCGATCATGCGTTGGTTATCACCAGTTGATAAATCAACGAGTGGAAGGGTCTCATCCTCCGAAAGTGTTATTTATTGTCAACTCTTGAGCCCTGGTCGTATTATGTGTTCTTTGAGCAGAAGCGATCAATTTTTGGCGGTTGACCGTTACAAAATCTGTAGCACTTTACACAGTTTATATTGACAAGATTTTACTGAATATTTCACTTTATTGTAAGTAATTGGTACAAATTACTTGTTCTAAACACTTTAAATTAGCTAAATCACTCAAATATCCACAAAAAACATAAAATAAATTTGTATCAGCTGATTGACACGTCTGACTTTCTATATACACGGCTAGGCTTAGTTTTGCCGCCATCGGTGAGTCGGTCGGCGAAACTCTATCTTGCTTTTTTATTCATCTGAGTTGTCAGGTTACAGTTACAATACTTCCAGCCATTGTAATGTTTTCATATTAATATTTAGAATATGGTTAAAGGGAAAGTCTTCGCATCAGTACAAAAGCCTTAAAGATCCTATTCTTTGTCCAAATACTCTTTAAGCTAACAGCATCAATATCAACAATACACCTGTCCTTGGCCACCGTGACAATTTTATCATTATTTCGTTTTTGTCACGCTGCTCGGAGCACCTTGTCACCCCTTTGTTTCGGAATTAATGGACCGAAGGCAACACGGTTCATTGATTTAACGTATTGAACTCATATTGAACTTTGTTGTTGGTATTGGGCAATTGAAATTACCTACCAACCAAATCGTTTGAGCCTTTGATAACGGCGATGTGTGTGAAGGTTCAGATTCGATTGGCTGGTTGTTGGCTTTCTGTAGGATGTTAGCGTTGGTCGCAACCTTACCTGAGTAGGCTATTTTCATGATAGGTATGAATTTTATATAAAGCTAGAGAGATACAGATCCTCACATTTTTACTAAAACAAAACAGCCTTTTGACCTTTGTTTCTCATTGGTGCTACTGTTTCCTTATAGATTTTAACTTGCCTAATTAAAGTTTAGTGGCATCCGTTGCTGATAAAATACATTTTGTTTGTTTCGACAAGGTTTTTCCAGACCGTAAAATAATATTATTCATTATTTTTGGCTAGACGAGCCGCTTCGCTTCATAAATCTAGCAGACATTTTAAAAGGTAGTAAAGACGCCACAACTTTTCTATGAATAAAGGGACGACGCCAAAGCTAAATGAGCTGCAGCATACAAAACACACATCTAAATTCATGTAACACATAACTTAAACATCAGACTTAAAATAAGGGATGCCATTTATGTCTGCCATCATTTTTTGAACGCTAAAAGACTAGTTTACAAAGAGCCGTATCGGGTATTCAATCGTTCACATTCTATAGAAATAAGTAGACATTTAGCGGAAAACGAGAGGTCTGCATGTTTGGTTTTCAAAGTCTGGGTATTCGATATCGAGATTCTAAGCAGGTGTGTTTTAAGACAAGGCGTCTCTTTGTAGCGAGACACACGGACAAGAAAGATACATGACTGAAGGGACTTAACACAATATACTTACTACTTGCAACTACAGTGACACGAACAAGTAGACCCTGATATAAATTTTAAAAGTAGAGGTCATATTGCATTAGGTTATGGAGTCTATTTGACGATAGTAATGAGACGATAGATAAAAGTTATAACTGAGGGCTTGGTGACTATAATTTTACCGATGGATGCACACTAGGCCGAACCTATATCTATCATTGTTATACCTGTAACGCCTGTATCTTATCGTGTTATTTTCTCGCTATCACGGCACGCTCTTTCTATATTATTCCTTCTTAGATGTATCGCAAACTTCAAACTTTCTATCCCAACAAGCTCCCCAACATTCCTGCCCATACGTCGAACCTGCAGTAAAAAAACATCCGGTGCTCGTCGGCCGGCGTCGCGCGCTGTCCTGCCCTGCTTTGTCGGCACTTTTTGTCACCGTGACTGTTTTAGTAATCCGATAGCGCGATCACAACCCTACCGTGTAGTTATTGCAGTAGCTAATGTGCATGTTGATAGGCCAATGAAATGATGGTGATGTGTTGAAAACCATCATCGTCATCGACAAAATGCGTTTGGTAATCATCATTTCATTTCGTTTGCGTTCATGGGATTTCATTTAACATACGATGAACACTTTGATATATAAAATTAATTTATTTTTCTTTGATTTGAGTTATCATTTTTATTAAATTTTTCAGGCATGTTTGTCTGTTTTTTTACTTTAGTACCTAATGTAAATATGATTTATTTATTTATTTATTAATCATAACGTGGTTCACAACATACAGGTTTCTTTTTTTAACCCTAAGGCGATGCTAGATCTACTTATACTTATCTTATTTGAGTTAATTTAATTATAATACAATAATAAACCACAAGTAATAAATTTTTTTTTATCTAAAATACATTTACTTTCTATCATGAGCTGTGCCATTTCCATGACTTTCGGCAGGTTTTGATAAAATATATCAACGTTGTTTTCGGACAGGATATTGAGCAGGTAGATAGCAAGTGAAATGGGGGCAAACTTAAGTAGGTTAGTCCTACAATTGGGAACCTCCAGCATGGCGGGGCGGCGGCGGCGCGCGCCTAAGTAGTCCTTGGGCGCGCGCAGCCGCAGCGCCGCCAGCACCGCCGCCGGCTGGTGCAGCTCCCCGCGGAGCACGCGCATCATATACTTCACCAGCGCCACGTCTCTCCGCACCGACAGCCTGCAGTAGCCTACCATACCTAACACGAACAGACTCGGGTACATCAATGGGTAGTACGGATAAACTCCATACTCCTTTAGATAAATAAAGCGAGAAAATTTGTTTTGTATTTTTTCTACCATAAGTTTGTACTTAGCTTCGTGGGGGTTCCATATGATGGCATTTGTTTCTAAGTAACTCCGTATGTACTAGGGCATTTTATAATATTTTTATAACATTGACATTTTTAAAATTCACGCTCTGTCTAGAATGAAACCCAGGTTTCTAAATGACTTGGCGCACACCCCCTCCACCTCGTATTGGTACTGCAGGGGCGCGCGCGCGCGCGTCTGTAGCTCATCACGGAGCACTGAGCTACATTGAATAGAAGTTTATTGGATTTACTCCATTCGACCACCCTATCTATCTATCTGGAGCCGCTCACAATCAGAAGTGTCCGCTACTGTAGAAAACACCTTCAGGTCATCCGCAAAGAGCAAGCAGCCTGAATCTTTAACTACCCCCGGGAGATCGTTTATCATGATAACGAATTCTAAAGGCCCGAGATAGCTGCCCTGACTTACACCTGAAAACGTGTAATACGGAGCCGATTGGTACCCCGCGTACTCCACATACTGCTGGCGTTCGCTAAGGTAGCTTGCGAAGAATTTGAGCAGGTGGGGCGTGAACCCTATCGCGTAAAACTTCGACAGTAGGACATCATTGTCAACGGCATCGAAGGCTTTCTGGAAGTCGAAGTACGCGCAATCCACCTGTCTGCCTGCGTCCACGGCCGGCGCGAGTGCGAGAGGAACGACAGCAGGTTGCTGGCCGTGCTGCGCCCTGGCCGAAAGCCGTGCTGGGCGTCGTCACTCAGACGCGCGCTTACTTGCGAATAAATACATTTATGTAGTATAGATTCAAATACCTTAATGAAGACCGACAGCACGGCGATCGGACGGTACTTGCTCACGTCCGACCCACCTCCTGCTTTCGGCACCGGAATAACTCGCGTCGTTTTCCATCGGTCTGGCATTCGCCTAAACATAAATTAAAAATATGTTATAAAGGTGTCTCGAAAACCAGTCGACAATCTTAAACGATGTAGGGAGGTATGCTGTCAGGTCCTAGAGAGTGTTTTGGCTTTAGTGCACGGAGCGCATTGCGTACGTCACGGGCACTCAGCTGTGCGACGTGCACCCTGGCTGCCCCCGCCCCCGCGGGCGAGGCGCTCGGCCTTCCTCGGGTCCAGGTCCAGCAGAACCGGACTGTCGACAAAGTGAAAGTATGAGGCAAAACATTCAGCACTCTCATCATCACTTAACTCCTGTCCATTTTTAGTGATACGTGTTTTATTACGCTTAAGTTGTTTTTGCCAAATATATCCCCAAAATTATTTGGGGTCATTTTTCAAATTTATTTGCAGCCTCTCTTGGTAGGCGTCAAAAGTTTCTGATAATTTAATTTTAACTGCGGCCCTGCATTTTCAAAATTGTTCGTAAACACTCTGTACCTAAGCCTGTTGATTTATAAATCTTATGATAACGCCATTTACGCTGAATCTCGAGTATCAAATCAGCCGTATCGTCCGGGTAGTTATAACGAGACTTATTCGCTACCTTTGTACACTTCCTAGGCGTGCACTCTAATATAGCTTCGTTTATAACTTCAAAAAAGTATGCCAACGCCGCCTCTGAATTATCAATCCTATATAACTGATTTCAATCAATGCACTCTAATTTGTAGTACAACATAGGAAAGTTACATTTAGAAAAGTTCCAACAAATATTATACGCAGAGCTAGCGGTGAGATGGTGGGTCGCGGCCTCCTCGAAGTGTTGTTAGACAAACGAGCGGTGGGTGCTGAACGTCAATAGGTACCAGGGGGTCGTCAGACAGAATTACCTCCAAGTCACTCGCTGGTAATGTAGACAACACTAAGTCTAGCGTAAATTAATAATATTAAGTAAGTTATTTACCTGCCGAAATCCACAGAAAGCGTTCACATATTCCTCGTGATAGTACCTCCACGGTCGTGGAAGGCATATTAAAATCACACATCACTAGCACATTATCGAATTTAACACATTCTGTTCCTTAATATTAAATAAATGCATATACTCATTCACTCAATGCACTCATTTTGGAGGAATGTAAACCACCTCAAACAAAGGAAATATTAGGTCCTTACATTTGAAATTGGCGTTTTGTATGGGAGGAACAAAAAGTCGAATATTTTTTAATATAATATATTTAATTAATCAAAGTATGAACCATTATTTTCTATGCACTTTTGCCATCTTATAGGTAGTTCATTGATCCCTTTACTAAAAAAACCAGTCGGACGGGAATCAATAAAATCTTTGAAGGCGATTTGGACTGCCCCATCGGAGTTGAATTTTTTCCCTTGCAAGAAGTTATCCAAATTTCGAAAAAAATGGTAATCTGTTGGAGCAAGGTCCGGGGAGTACGGAGGATGTCTTAGACTTGCCAATTGAAGCTCTTCTAATTTAGTAGCCGTCTGTTGCGCAGTGTGTGGTCTAGCGTTGTCGTGAAGCAGCAGTGGCGTGGAGCGATTGACCAGCCTAGGTTGTTTAGCCGCTAGCTTTTCCATCATGGTTTGCAATTGCTGACAATAGACATCAGCCGTAATAGTCTGGCCAGATTTGAGAAAACTGTAATGAACAATACCGGCACTAGTCCACCAAACGCTTACAAGTAACTTTTTTGGGGTTAATTTTCGCTTGGGGCAGGATTTGGCTGGCTGGCCAGGATCCAACCATTGCGCTGAGCGCTTCCGATTATCGTAAAGAACCCATTTTTCATCACAGGTAATGATTCGGTTTAAAATACCTTCATTATTGTGCCGGTTTAGTAATGTAACGCAGCAGTCGACGCGCGTTTGCCGGTTTGCTTCAGTCAATTCGTGAGGTACCCACCTTTCAAGCTTTTTAATCTTCCCAATTTGCTTCAAGTGAATTAAAACAGTTTTATCACTAACATCGCAGCCTGCAGCTAACTCGGACGTGGTTTGCGATGGATCCGCTTCCACAATAGCCTTCAACTCTTCATTATCAACTTGAGTCTCAGGCCGTCCACGGGGCTTGTTCTGCAGGTCGAAATTTCCAGAACGAAAACGTTGGAACCAAAAACGAACTGTGTTTTCTTTTGCAACACGACCGCCATACACATCATTCACCCTTCGAGTTGTTTCCGCAGCACTAGTGCCACGGCGGAACTCGTACTCGTAAATAATGCGATATTTTAAGATTTCCATTTTGTAAAATGAGTGACGCAAACAGAAAAAAACAGAAGAAAAAAAACAAATGAATGACGATCATCGAAGCACAAATACATGAGTCTATAGCTGTACAAATTTGAATTTGGAATTCCTTACCAAAGAGGAGAAATTTGTGATTAAAGTGGCCAGTACGAAAAACGCCAATTTCATATGTAAGGACCTAATATAAAGACATCTTACGGTGAACTAAAAAATGAAGCCACTTTTTTATAGTTGAGTGCGTGAAAGTGTTTCCATCTGAAAGAAAAACTCCCTATAATTTGGGAAGTAGTATTATTGGATAGGTTAAAGATAGATGGCGATCAGGAAAAGTCGGGTATGTTTATAAACAAATGGTATAATAAATTATGTGTGGATTTGTTTATTTTTAGGAATGAAATGAGAGACGAAATTATAATAATAAAAAAACATTCGTGATTAACACTCTCGATAAAATTTTTGTTTAAAACGATACTCATTAGGTAAAAAAATTCAGCCATCTTGAATTCTAAAGCAAACTCATTTTCGAAATCTACACCTTCGATTCAGTTGGAGACGATCGATACTTACCCATAATGTAAAACTGCAAATAAAAAGAATGTCCATTTTTAATATTACTAACTAGGGCTACCTAGTGGTTATGTAACAATTGTGTATGTTGTTTATTATTTAATTGTGTTCCCCTTTTACCTAACCTACACCCTCGATTTGATCGAAATCGATAACCAAGAGAGGAGACCACGATTTAAAAATGTCAGCCAAATTAGATTTTGAAATGGACATCTTTTTCGTACTGTCCAAGTTTGAGTCAAAAACGATCCGACCCACGCCTGCCGTCATCAAATTCGTAATCTCCACTCCAATGTTAGTCGAAAACGATACCCATCATATTCTTGGATAAGGAGGGGGTTCAGGAGAGGCTGGGCACAGCAAGACTCGCTGCGCTCGCCTTGCAGTGTGAGTGTGTCGGATTGCGAACCACGCCCGCCGTCATCAAATTCGTAATCCTTATTCCCATATTACTCGAACATGATACCCATATCAAATTCTTGGATCTTCACGAATTCTGTAAAGTCACTCCGATTGAGAGATCTCAACGGGGGCTAAAAATGGGGGTAGGGTGGGGTGTATTTTTTATAGATTCAAGATACCCTTTATACGATCCTGCAATCAGAACCCCTCGATATCTCCTCTATTTGGTAGTACTCAAAAAAGAGGGAGGAGTTTGGGGGGCATGGGGGGTAAAAAAAATGTCTTAAAAAAGTGACTTGTATTCGTCTACACGGCTGTTATTTTTTTTTAATTCAAGTCACTCCGTTTGGGTGATATTAACGGGGGCTAAAAAAGGGGCAAGAGGGGGGGGGGTCATTAAATTTTTCCTTTGATTCAAGAAGATACCTTCTATACGACCCTGCAATCAAATTTCTTCTATCACGTCGCTATCTGGTAGCACTTACAAAGGGGGAGGGGGTCTGGGACAAGGGGGTGTTAAAAAAAATCAGTTTAAATCACTTGTCCCCTTCTATACAAACGCCATAAACGTTTTGATCCAAGTTGGTCCGTGTGCAAGATGGTTAGAGCGGGGGGTTCCGGCAGGGGGAGCAAATCTCAAAAACCGAGGGGGACCGAGGAATTTTCCCTCGGTCCAACATGAGAAATACATTATCGCAAAAAAAATAATATCTCTCCCTCCACCATCCGGGAGAACAATTATGTCAGTGAGTGAGTGAGTCCGTGGTAATCTAGCTATATCGTCGTCGGTCCAATAATCGAAATCCTCGATTAGTCTAAATAGCTACCAATTATGTGAACCCTTGAAGCGAAAAATAACAAATAGCTTGGGGAAATCTGAAAACATACGCTGGTAACATTCGTGCTCAATGTCACTGTCATTGTCATTGTCTTTGATATCAACATAGTGTTGAGGTTTTGTGTTCCAAGTAAAACAAAAACAAGTGTTTATTAGAAAGTTTTACGGTGTTATTTCAGTACTTACAAGTGAAACGACTTCTTGACCTTTCTGCTGCTATTTTGACAGTTCTTCACTGCACAGGAAACCATAGTTATCTATTTACACGTCGAAGTGTCCTAGCTCGCGCCTCGACGGGTACTGACGAGCACTGTGCACGGTTTGGTGCGTGGACGCGTGTATTTACAAGGTGAGCACGGTTTCTACGGCTTCATTTTCTATTTCACCATAAGCTGTCTTTATATTCCTTTGTCTGAGCACAGCACATAAGAATATTTTTACGGTGTACCGTCGCACAGATTATCTCGAATAAAGCCGCGTCTACTTTTGCGATAGGAATGCGCTTGAGTTCGTATCGCGACGAAGATGCTAAAAACACGCCTCCCTGCTTACATCTGCTCGATCACATCGAAGAATCTTGAAATTAGATGGGATATTTTCTCCGTCATTGATTAAAGAATTTAGACCAGATTCTGATATAGCAAGCACATCATAAGTTGAGGTCAGTAAATTATTGAAAAAAGTTGTAGTTTTCGTCCTGAGTCCCCTTGCATTTTGGTAGAAAACCTGGATTGGTCGATTATCAGACTTTTTAGATTGCCTTAGGGGTTTTGCGGGCGTCTCGAAACCACACCCACTCATTAAATTTTGTGTTTACTGGCCAGCATACAATATTATTTATCGTATCAAATTTCGACTGCGGCACACCAATCATAAAAGAAGAATAATCTCTCTTTGTTTTCGGGATGATTTTCTGGATCTTTACGTCTACTGAACCACATGTTTTGGATACGTGCTCAGTAATAGCTTCTTCTGTTGTGTCAGGATGGAGTGACCAGACATGCAGGAATTTCTTGTTCTCGACTGCTTGGAAAGAAGAGATTTGAGTGTTCCCACCTTTCTGAATATTGTTGAGTTGAGCATTTTTCCCCTTGTTCTGGTAACTGACAAGAGTCCACTTTCCTGAAGACGTATTAGCTGCGTTATTCGGGATAGACGCGTCCTTATTTTCCATGTCTTGTAGGTCTGTAGCATTTTGGGTAACATCTTCAATAGTCGTCGACTTTGCTTTCTTTTTGGTTTGGTGTGGACGAAACGTTATGTTTGGCGATAACCAAGCTCGCTCTAAGATAGCAGCAGCGGTGGCCGTCTCACTCGCGAGCGCTGTTGTTACCGTAGGGGCGTCCCCCTCTCTCTTACCGCTCCGTTCTTCAACTTTGGCTACTAACTGCTCCACTACCCTCTTCTGTTCGTTAATAATTGCAGAAAAGTTATTAATAGCGAGCTGTTGATCTTCTAATTTCATTGAGCCTCAATCTCAGACATCATGTCAGCTTCTTGTTAATGTACCGATGAAGTAATAAATAAAATATGAATGGAAATGAACTTATGTAGTTCATTTCCACTTACACTTCCACACTTTGTTATGCTTTTTAGTATTGAAATTCATTTTGGCACTCATGGATTTCTTTAAAATATCTTCGATTCAATACGGGCAGGCCTATAGGGCAATAACATATACATGTTTATTGGTAGCTAAATCATAACTAGCTATTTTTGCTAGGCAATTACTCGTAGGTGCTACTAACTTTTTTACATTTAAGATAATTTAAAGCAGGCAACATGTTTCTATCAACAAAACTATTAAAACTAGGTATCTCGTGCGTTTTTTGCTCACATAAACACTGTTATTGTAACCTATAATCGAATTAATATATAATTTAATTCAGGTAGCAATAAAAATTAAATCAGACAATTAAAAACCAGAGACTGGGGTCTCTGGGTAACTATCATGTGGGTTATGATATAACCACAGAAATCTTGATAAATTATTTAGATTTCTGTGGTTATAATGATTTTAGGTACCTACCGACTTACGTCGCGCATCGTCCGTCATATGTATTATGATTTTGTTCTAAATTGTAGCCTAATTAGGTACCTTAGTCATCTGGAACTATTATTACGAAACACAATTGACTTCTCATTGACGACGTTATGGTTTTAGGAGGAGTCAGTGGCGGACTTACATAGTATGGATAGGGCCTTCTAAAACTTATGTATAAAAATTACTTTACTAACGTAAGAAAACCGCAAAACTATTTGGTTCCACCTACCCATAGCATCCATAGTGATATTCTGTAATGCCCATAATCTCCACGCTGCGCTAGGGTTGGGGATCGCTGTTTGGTGGTAGAATTGTTCGTTGGCCCTGCTGCCCACCCCCCAGTGAAAATCTCCCAGTCACCTCATATAACACCCGCGGGAAGAGTTGGGTCGGTGCAAATTCTAGTCCACACATTGAAATCTAGCACATACAAAAAATTTTAAGCAAGATGATATTAAAAACATGTTCGTAGATCTTCTTGACAAGTTTTACTTTACAAACCATTTACGACAAACACCGTTACTAGCGCCATCTATTAGGGAGTGGTAGAACCAGTTTTGTTAACTTTTCCACGAGGGAACTGAGTAACTTCGTTCCTCGGTTCTTCATTTTTAGATATCTATATATTTTTAGGTTATTACGTTCTAATTCTAACATCATCCTTTTATTATGCGTTAGTCAATTAAGAGTAAATTTACTGCATCTAGGTATAGATTGTTCCACTTTGTTTCACAAATGAGCAGTGAAAATTTAAATTCCTTTTTTCATTTCCATACATTCTCGCTGTTAATAATTATGCTTAAATTTTCAGCACGAGACGCATCTATTAAAATGTATAATTTTTAACATTGAGCAAAACTGGGGCATTTTTTCTTTACTTTGAAGCAATTTTCAGCTTAATTACCATCTCTTTCGGGCTATGCATTTAAATGTTACTTAAGGCTATGCTTAAGGCTTAAATTTGTATGCAGTGTAGTATGCTTCGCGAAAAACTGGACCAAATGAGTTTATAAAACGCGTTTAGGTTTCGTTTCTTGGGTAAATAAATACTTTAGTAATTTATAATTTCCAATAAAGAACAGAAATGAAGAAGTATTTAAAATATAAAAAGTTGAGCTAACTGCAGACTGTTGCAAGCAATTTAGAGGTACTAAGTAATAATAACTTAAAGCAGGAAGTTCCGTAAACACGTTTCAACGTTTCATATTTATATTTAATATATCCATTGCGTGTTTTGTTTAGTTTTTTGTGCGAATTGATACTCTAATTCGGTGTAGGTATTTTTGATGCTATTATTTTCTTTGTATTTCCGATTCATAATACATATAACATGAAGGTCCCTACAAATAATTAAAATGTCACACAAAATTAAAATGAGATTCCTCAATCCTTCTTATCCTTCAAGTACCGAGGTGCCATTTTCGTTACACAAGTACCGACATGACGTCTGCTAGACCACCATAGTAATACTATCAAAAAACAATACTTTTTGTATTGTTCACACTTAAATTCATTTATTAGTAAATAGGCATTTAAACCACTGACCTCGATTCTTTGGACGAAATAATTAACTTTTATTTTAATATTTATTATATAATTTATTATTAGACTCGTTTTTTTTTCCAAAAAAATATTATTCTTTAAGATTAATAGCTAAGTAAACTATCTTATTATTATTATTATAATTTATACAAACAGTCTTTGCATACAGGCTTGCTGCATTGAAGGCACACATGTTTCGTGCAAGTGTCACATTTGTACGCGGTTTTGTGCTATACCTTAAAGGGTGATCACAGATATGACACAATTTTCTAGGCTGGTTTCCTTCCATTTCATTTTCATCCCTTACATTTTCCGGTGCATCTGGGCCAAAAACTCTATTTATCGACAAGCGCATATGAAAAGCGCAAAAGCGGAACACTAGTATTTTTATTTATATTGCCCGTTTCATGCCCGAAGAGCCTGGCTGAGTCATTGTAACATTTGACTGAAAATAAAAGCGAAAAACCATATAACCTGAAAAAAGTCTACTCCAAAAAAAGTTACATAAGTACCGACGAGTGGTCTGACCGACCACTCGCGATCTTATAACAATCAAAACTTTCCGAAATCGTAATCGCCGACACTGCCACTCTCCACGAACTCTGCTGGGCAACTGCGCGAGGGGTAGAGAGAAGCACGGGATGATACCACTATGCTAACATAGGTATCAAGACTTTTCGAACACTCGAAGTGTCTGTCAGACCACGGGTCGGTACTTAAAGGTAACTCAACAGCCGATAATTTTCCACTACTGGACCCAGGCTACTCTCTGATAAGCGCCTTATTGACTTTTATCTTAGGGGGGTTAATACCCGTAATCCCCACGCTGTGCATGCAGGTTGGAGATCGCGGTCTGGTGGTAGAATGGTTATACAGGGGGCGCTGCTTCCCGTCCCCCAATAGATTTCTCTTAGTCGCCTCTACCGACACCCGCGAAAAGAGTTGGGATAAATGAGATAACGTATTAAAAATTGAATAAATAAAAATCGTAATTGAATACCAACTAAACTAATAAGCATTTAAATAGAGGTAGTCCAAACTAATATCTTCAACACACAATATAAGACACTACATTAATAAAGTACCTACATTGGCCAAAACGAAACACGCAATTACGTATTGGTACGTAACGTAACGTAACGTACACGGTAACGTATTGACTATTTTTATAAATTTTGATTTTATTTAAACCCTTCGGTTTTTCTCTTCTTACAACTCTAAGGTTCTTTTTCTCGTAGTATAACCAGCTCGAAACGATTTTTATTCCATCTATTATTGAAGCCAATCATTCCCGTCTCGTAGCGATCTACCAAAGTACAGTCAACGTGAACTCGAAATCTAGCCATAGAGCTCACAGAAGTTTGACTTTGATAGGTATAATCACAACTCTACTAGAGATTGGACACGATAATTGTCACAACTTTGTATTCGAGAGTCCAAGACCCAGGGGCCCAATTCTGCTAGCCAATTGCTTTACTATGACAATGATATCTTAAAGTGTCCCGTAGAATCATTAGACCAGAAAAACTCTAGATAACGCGTGCGGTGCTATTTGCACGGAGCAGTGAGTTGTAATATTAGTAATTTAATAATACTTAAATGGCACGGAGAGATTAATAAAACTGAATCAACCTTGACGCTTTTGACGAAAGTGTAGGTATATGAAAAAATGTGTTATTCTGCGACGATACCATAGCCAAACACTGAAGTGATTCGTTTAGCAGAATAAGGGCCCAGGCCGGTTATAAAAACTTCGTCAATGTATCTAGTGTATGCAAAACGTGTTCTGAACCTGATGCGATCTTGTTTTATAAGATCGTCCGCCGCGATTGCAGCTTGATAGAACGCTTTCCTGTTCGCGACACCGACTAATATTTGTATAGCTGGTTCGTAATTTGCATTATGTCTTTACACTACCTAAGGGCCACATTCTAGAATGGATAAATCATCATTAGATGCATCGATAGATCAAATCTTAATTTTAATATGCTGTTTTAATAGAACTGAGCCTTATTTTTCATAGTACCTTTGCATCATCCAACCAATCTGTATCTTGTTTATTCCTAAAAAGGGAAATTTATGTTTAGTTTTATTTTAAAACCTCTCTCTTCTCTGAGACTCTAATATCGAATTACTGACTAATCGTTTTATCACGTATATTCACTTATTTAGTGACCATTTTTCTACTGACGTACGTAGAATTCAAAAACAAACAAACAAAGGGCATTTATTACTTAAGATAAGAAAAATTAGTTAAACAGATTACAGCCTAGATGGCGCTAGCTGTCGTAGAAGCATCGGCTCCGTGTTAAATAATTTATTAAAAATATAATTCCGAAGTTTAAGATATATCCGTGTCGATTATTCCATTGAAGAACTTTGGAATCGCATCATATATTGTTTTCGGAAAGAATAACGAGAAGGAAACGTCAGAAACATTGAAATAAATACGCAAAATATATCTAGTGATTGAAGCAATAACATAACAAAACAAGTGTAAAACCACAAACTACATATCCACGGAAGAAAAACTACACTGAAATATCAAGGATTATTACAGTAAAAGTGAGTAAACTTTCAAATTTACTTCACGCATCGACAGTTGGAATCATAAACAAAGACTTTGTTTGAGTCACAAACAAAACGACCTTTGGACCCTGTTCAACTTAGCTAATCACTGCATTGAAAACAACTAAAACGTTACGGTTGTACAGATTTCTACTTCAATACAAATTTCAACATAACAAGAAATCGCTAAGTTGGTCTAGCGCTTCGTACACCTACCTTCCAAGCCGACGCTACCCAGTTCAAACCCCTACGAGGAGTTATTTTTGCAACTTAAGAATTTTGTTTGATTTAAACAATTTGATATTAAATTCGCTAAAATGGAAAGTCAAAATGTTACAATACGCAAAAAGAACGCAAAAAAACTAAATCGTTCTAATATTGAGTCGTTTAGTATCGATCAAGACATAAACTCGGAAACGCTTAATTCTAGTTCTCGAAGTCTCCCTACAACATATCAAGATCCAGAAGAGATAACAGACCTAAAAAAACAAATTGCTATTACAAATAAAGAGTTAGACATAGCACATCTAGAGATCGAGAATTTGAATGTAAGAAACACAGAACTTGCGAACTTGTTGTTGAAATGTGAGAACAAAATCAAGTATTTGACGAAGTTGTGTACGGGTTCTCCCAACAAGTCAAAAAAGAGACAGAGTACGAACTTTTCCCCACTGCGTAACAAAGACTGCTATACGCCATCGTTTAGAATGATTGGGTCTTTAAAGAAACAACTTCAAATGACTCAATCACCATTAAAAACTAACCAAACAAATTCTGAGCCGTGTTCACCAATAGATGGCGTTTTATCATCTAATAACATCGGAAGCAGCACTCCAAACAAAAATCATGACTTAAATGATACGATTCTGTCAAATAAACCACATATAAATGGCTCTCTTACCGAGAAAATAAACAAAGCAGACGAATTGGAAATAGAAAGGAAACAACGGAAGCAAGAAGACTGCCATAAGACTCCACATCCTGGCTACAAACAAGAACGCTGTTTCAGTAAGAAATCTTTGATTATTTTAGGGAGTGAGCACGTTTCGGGCCTGGCCACGGAATTGTATGACACAAGAAGAGGAAAATGGAATGACGAATACAGACCGCAAGGATATGTGAAACCGAATGCCACAACAGAGGAAATTCTTAAACATTGCGACAAAGTAGAGTACCATCTTTCAAAACACGATATTGTAGTATTAAGTTTTGGTAACCATGATGCCAGTCCTCACCAAATTTATACTGCATTATGTATAGCGTTATACAAACTCCAAAAAACAAACGTCATTGTGCTTCCCGTTTTTAAAAATAAATACCTAAACGAGGAACGGCTAAACATGAACATACGACTTTTATGTAAAAATTTTGACCACTGTAATTTTATATCTATGAGCTCTATCCATACAAATTATTTTTATAAAAATAAGGCTAATTTTGTCAAAGAATTATGTAATGTCATAAACGTAGCGATTGACTATTCAGAATATAAAACTCAATACTTAACATTTGAAAATCTAATTAAAAACAGGGACATGTTAAACTGTTTTAATGTTTCAGCACAACAAGAAAAACATAAACTTATGATTAGGAATTCCTTGGAGAGGATCAATGACACGGTTTCGGCCGATATTAACAACGGACAGTTTTTTAGTTCCCAATGAGAATAAGTTTGTTATATTCCACCAAAATATTGCAGGTGCACTTAACAAACAAGATCAACTCCAAGTAGCTCTACATGATTTTTCCAAGCAAGATTTAGGTATTCATGTGATCTGCCTTACCGAGTCATTCATTCTATCCGGCCATGGACGAAACCTGAATTTACCGGGTTATCGACTAAAAACGAGTTTTTCAAGACTAGATAAAAAAAGATCAGGGGTGTGTATTCTGTTGAGAGATAACATTCCTTGTACTAACTTAGTGGTAACTAAAGAGTTTGCGGAACCGAGAAGTTTTGAATGCTGCGGAGTCGAATTAAAGGGGAAAAAACTTTGTATAATTTGTCTTTATCGCACCCCCGACTCAAATATTAAAATATTTTTTGAAAAATTAAATGCAATGCTAACTAAAATAACAAGATATTCAAAACAAATTGTTTTGGCGGGAGATTTAAATATTGACACGTTAAAACCTAACAAAAATTCGAAAGAACTACGTGAGCTGTTATCGAGGTATAATTTGCAGCTTCATATTAATACACCTACAAGAAAACAGACATGTATTGACCACTTAATAAGCAATATTTCTCCTGTTATAGGCCGAACGCATGACTTAGGTTTATCAGACCATAATACGGGACAAACTCTTGAATTGAACTTTAAAATTAAATTTTTAAGACCATTTTATTTTGATGAAATACGTGATTTTTCTTTTACGAACGAAAGAAAGTTTATTCAAGCAATAACATCACTATCATTCGCTGACGTTCTTGCTGAATCGGATACAAACAAATCCTATTTAATATTTTATGACTATTTAAAATTATTTTTTGACTTGTGTTTTCCCAAAATAAAGATTAAAATTAAATCAGACAAGAAATTAATCACTAAATGGCTAACCAAGGGCCTTAAAAAATCGTGTCATACAAAGAGACGACTCTACCATAACTATAATTTCAATGCGGTTAGTAAAAATGTAAATAAAATTAAATATTTAAGTTATTCGAAGACACTTAGACGTTGTATTCTTCAGAGTCAGAAAATAAGTAGTCTGAGATACATAAATAAAAGCAAAAACAAAGCTCAAGCTATGTGGAAATTAATAAACACAAAAAGTGACACGGCGGACTCTAAACTTGACATTGAAAAAATTATTTATAAATCTGACATCTTAACAAATCCACTTGACATTGCATCCGCTTTTAACAATTATTTTATATGTAGTACGGATGATGATCAAAATGTTACCGCCTGCAAAAATACATTCGAAAGTTGTAATAGTAGTATCTTCCTCACGCCAACTACTGCTGAAGAAATTCAAAAAACTATAGGCATGCTAAATAATACTAGATCAATAGGGTATGATGAGCTGCCTACAAATACTTTGAAACAAATTTCAGCTCACATCTCAAAGCCTTTGAGCCACATTATCAACATCTCTTTTGTTCAAGGCGTATTCCCTAACGCCCTAAAAAAATCCATAATAAAACCGTTGTACAAAAAAGGGGAGGTAACAAATATAGATAACTATAGACCGGTAGCGCTAATACCGATTATGTCAAAAATTATTGAAAAAGCTATGCTTAAAAGGCTGAATAACTTCCTGGAAAAATTTAATATTATAAAAAACGAACAAAACGGTTTTGTTACAAATAAATCAACTGCACTTGCCAATTTTAACTTAATTAAAGCGATTTCAGAACATATTGATTCGGGAACGCCCGTTGTCGCATTGTTTTTCGACATGAGCAAAGCCTTTGATTTTGTTCATCACGAGAAATTACTGTCAAAGCTTTATAAATACGGCATTAGAGGTACAGCTTACGATTGGTTTGAGAGTTATTTGAAAAATAGAGAACAATGTGTAGAGCTAACTAGAGTTAATAGTTCTATGCAAAAGATCAAGTATAGATCTGAGTTTAAGCGTAACAATTATGGCGTACCTCAAGGGAGTATCCTAGGTCCTAAGCTATTCCTTCTCTACATCAATGATCTGCCTGATGCAACAAACCACCAAGCCGTTCTATTTGCTGATGACACAACATTGATAATTGAAGGTAAAGACATAGTAAATTTAGAAAATGACATTCATGAAGGAATTTTTGACATAGTGAATTGGCTAACTAATAATAATCTTCAAGTAAATTTGACAAAAACTAAGATAATGCAATTTCAATCTAATCGACGTAGACCTCTTAAACTTGACATTCAATTTAATAACTCTAAGATAGAAGAAGTAACTTCATTTAAATTCCTAGGAATACATTTAGACAGTAATATTAACTGGCGTACACATATTGATACAGTTTGTTCAAAATTAAATAGGTATGCATACGTTTTGAAAAGATTACGCGAGATTGCGTCTGTAGAAACTGCACTCAGTGCGTATCATGGTCATATAGGATCGGCTCTACAATATGGTCTACTTTTGTGGGGCAACAGTGTAGATTCGGATAGGGCATTCAGGGCCCAAAAAAATTGCATACGTTCGTTATGCGGAGCACATTTTTTAGACCCCTGTAAACCACTCTTCAAAAAATACAGAATTCTTCCTCTGCCATGCCTCTACATTAAACAAGCGGCAGAGCTAGTTAAACAGCATCCAGAACTTTTCAAAAAAAATGTTGACTTGCGATCTAGAAGACTAAGAGAAATTTCAAACAACAGATTACACACACCAAAATATAAACTAACAATGACACAGAAACAATCCTACTATATGACAATAAAAATATTCAATAATCTACCAGAGGATCTAAAGACCCTGTCTAGAAACTTATTCGATATACAATTAAAGAAATGGCTTCATAAAAAATGTTTTTATTCTATGAATCAATATTTTAACTACAGGGACTTAGAAGACTTCGAATATATTCATTAACAATTTTTTATTATGTTATTCATTTTCTTAATTAATTTTGTAATAGAAATAGTAATTGTATTTTAGTATTGTGTAAATAAGAAAATAATATTTGCATGCCTAGGTTAGGTAGAATATAACTGGACATAATATAGTTTTAAGACCTACATTGTAACATATATTCTGGCAAATAAACATCTTTAATCTTTAATCTTTAATCTTTTTGTGGTCCCCGCACTAGGTTCAGAACCTGTATCGCGGGAGGCCGGAATACAATAAGTGTGTACCAACAGAAGGCAGAGCAGCAGTCCACTCGTGGCAATAACACAATAAGTATTATGATAAGCTCTAAAAATCTAAAACTAACACAATAAAAAACATCTAAAACTTAAAATAATATATATGATGAACAAAATAAAATGTTTTTAAGAGAAGTTAGGCACGTGTCGAGAATACCTACATTTACTTATTTTACACCACAATTAATTATTTATAGCTGTTTAATAAGTACCTACAATGCAAAGTACAAACATAAAATACAACACGCATGGGGGGGGGGATATGGGAAATGGAAAGCATGGATGGGACGGTGGGGATGGGAAGAGTTGGGATGAAAAACTGTAAGTAACATGAAAACTGCAATTTATCTTTGAATCGAAAGAAGTCTTTCGGTAGCGTCATAATCTAACGTAAGAAGCCACCTTCGAACCTTCTCCTTGACTCCGAACAGGGAGCATGAAAGAAGCTCACATTGCATTAAGATGCGACGATATATGAACGGAAAGGAGAAAGACCGAAAGCGCCTCGCGAACGCAGACTTGACGGCAGGGACTTTAATTTTAGTTCGACGATGACTAAACTTAGATTTTTCGTCACATAATGATTTAGCATTTGCCTTGTGGAACGAAGTAGTGACTCTGAGTATGTAGAGCTGTCTAACTGTTAAAATTTCAGACTCGGAATAGAGCAAAACTGAGGGATATCTGAAGGGCTTACGGAACATGACTTTAAGAACGGCTCTGTGGGCTCTTTCGAGAGATATCATGAAAGTTTTTGCCGCACTGCCCCATGCCGTTATGCAGTACCCTACAATGGACTGGCAGAGAGCTGAGTAAGCAATCATCAGTGTCTCACGGTCAGCGCCATCTCTTAGAAGTTTCATGATGTAAATCAGTTTTCGAGTGCGTTTTGCAACAGTATCTATATGCTGTTTGAATGACATATGTTCATCCAGCGTGACTCCTAGGTATTTAAGAGAGCTGACCTTTTGTATTGCTGGACAAATGCAATTTAGTGGTATAGACTGAGCAGACCCGCACTTGTGGATTTGCAGGCGTAGAGAGAGAGGTGGCCCAGATGGTTTGGTCTTATGAAAGCACAGGTATTTGGTTTTGTTCGCATTGAGAGTGAGGAGATTAACATCAAGCCATAAAGCAACTCGAGCCAATCCCACCTCAGCAAGCCTAGAAACCTCACTCCACGTATCACTCTGAAATATTATAGCCGTATCATCTGCATAGCAAATAGTTTTTGCTTTATTAGGTTCATCAATAAGGGAGGTTAATTCATTTATATATACCGTAAACAGTGTAGGTCCAAGAATGCTGCCCTGTGGCACACCAAAAGAAATCCTTTTGATGGCACTCGACTGACCGTCCACCGAGACACACTGAGTTCTGTCGGAGAGGTAGCTGTGAAACCACTGAAGGGCCACGCCCCTAATACCAAGATGCTCAAGTTTATTCAACAGTATGATCGGTGAGACGGTGTCGAACGCCTTAGCCAAGTCCAAAAAGACGCCGATGCATTTCCTGTTCGAATCCAACGTGGAAGCTGTAGTGTCCAAGAGAAGTTGCACGGCGTCTTCTGTGGATTTCCCTCTTCTAAAGCCAAACTGGCGATCGGATAAGAGGTTATTCTGTTCGAGGAACTTTGTCAGTCTATTGTTTACCAATTTCTCCAATACTTTGGAAAAAACTGGTAAAAGAGCTATGGGGCGGTAGTTGGAGGGGGATGACTTTTGCCCGTCTTTATAGATAGGTATAACTGAAGCTGTCTTCCAGCATAATGGAAACTCACCAGTGGAAAGACTTAAGTTCAAGACATGACACAGGGGCTCTACAATAAACTGAATAACCTTTTTCAATAAGACGTTGGAAATTCCATCTATCCCTGGAGCGCTGTTATTTTTAAGGAGTCTTATAATGGAAGCGATTTCCGAAGGGTCGGCTGGCGCCATGAAGAAAGAGTTGAGGCAATTACTCGAGTTCGGCATCCGCGCTGCTAAGTCCTCTTGTGTTGTACCTAACTTCCCCAGGATGTCATTTGCTAAATTTTTACCAACGTTAATAAAGTAGTCGTTGCATGAGTTTAACGACTCAACCGGCGTGGATTCAAGTTTTAGCAGGTCAGATGTATGAACCTGTCTTTTCGGAAGATCACACACAGATTTGATGGTATTCCAAAATTTCATGGGATTATTTTTATTATCAATGAGTTGCCTCTTATTAAAGTTTACCTTCGCGTCTTTTAAAAGAGCCTTAAACTTGTTACGGTATCTGTTGTGAGTCAATTGCAACATCTTATCCTCAGGGTGCCTTTTAGCCTTAAGATGAATGACGTCTCTATGCTTCATGCATTTTAGAAGTCCAGGAGTAATCCAGCTCTTGATTATTTTAGCGCGCCTATTACTTTTACAAGTCTTTGTGTGCTGTTGGGTTATGATTCTTAGCTTAGAGTTTAGTAATTCAGCCGCTGTTGAGGCGTTATCAGCCTTTAAAATGTCCGACCAGTCTGTCTTGCCGAGTTCCTGTGAAATTGCATTATAATTGATAACTGATTTAACATTTGTTCGGGTTCTAGTGGGTGGCGGCGGCGATTGCAGTCCAACAAATACAATGTCATGGTCAGTTATCCCCGTCCTGCATACTACACCTATTGCGTCCATTCTGGCATCCACGAAAATGTGGTCCAGGCAAGAGCTACCTCTGGTCGAAGCATTAATCATACTTTTGAGACCTAGTTCAGCCATAAGGCACAAGTATTCGTCTTTTGTAAACCTTTGCCTTTTCTCAAGAACGCTTTCCTTTTCGCGACACCAACTTGTTTGTATATCCGCTTCGTAATTTGCATTATCTCTGTCACTGAGGACATGGAAAACACGGTCTGATACTCTGAGAGTGTCACAAATTCTACGTCATCGGCGGATATAGTGGTTGTCAGTTTGTCTAATGAATATAAATATCTACTTTTCCCTAAACAAAAAGTTTGAGAACCGCCGAATATCCGTCGATGACGTAAAGAGTGTCATCCACGTGATCGCGATGTCTCGGAATGCTATACTTGGCGATGTATGTTATTTTATTATACTATTTATTTGTTTTAATACTCTTTTGCACACAATTATAAAAAAGTACAAAAATGGTGGGCATAATACCTATGACATTTTTGACCTGCCAACCGCACAAGGTCACAAACAACAAACTTAGACATAAACTTACTATGATAAAAAAAGTTAAATCTGAACTATATATAAAAAGTTATATAAAAAACAATATACATAAAATATCCACAGTACAAGAGATACTTACAAAAATCTAAAAGTGTAGTGAAATGACGGAAATAACAGTATTAAGACTGAAGACATGAGCTTATCCGTATACCTATGTAGGTGGTTACAGATAAACTAATTAGAATAGGGAACCAAGCAAAAAGTTAATCATGAAACGAGAATTAAATAACAAGCTCTGCTCGCTTACACGTCCCTCAGCCAGTCTATCATACTTGTTTTTGCACTAGACTGAGCTCCTTTACATAATCTTGATGTGGCGATGAGTCAGAACTTATAGGCAAGTAGTTAGTTTACCGGTCGTTAGTGGTCACATAAGTTGTTATTGTTTATGATTTATTTTTTGATTAACAAGGATAATAAAAAAAATACATTAAATATTCAATATACATACAGAATGTCAAAACAAAAATTACTTTTTTAAAGGAAAGTAATTCATTATGACGTTCACAAAATTAAAAAATCATTGGTGTCAGATGTCGCCAAAACTAAACTAAACTAATTTGACAGTACTAAAATTGTCGCTGCTGTCATAACGATCAAAATAATAAAGATGGCATCATTTTTAGTCCTGTCTTTATAATTAATAAATTTATATTTTAATTTATAAATTAATTTAGTCTAGTTTTAGGAACAACTGAATAGACACCAATGTCGTTGTAATTTAGTCCAGCCGTCAGCGAACAAGTCAACATCATTAAAGTTGAGTTTGATGTTGTCAAAACAATACAAAATAGTCAGGTAGGTGCATGCACCGGTGGCTACGCTTTCGGTGGACTAAAGAACTGGAAAGGGCAGATTTTGATCTTCATAATGGAACTTTAGCACTACACTTCCATTGGAAAGTCTGCTTAGCTTTAGCTTTAACTTTAGAAAAAAGTTTTCGGAAATTTCACTCATATGGGTTAAAAAAGTGCTGCTAATCAATGATTAATCCTACTTAGGTACGTGTTCACCAAAAGATAATCAACAATTAAGCAGCTTTGTTGGTTAACTTTGACGTTTAATGTATGGAAACTTGTAAAATTAGATACATATTCATGAAAAAACAACCGTGTAAACTTTGATATTCTAATACGTACCATAATTCACACATGTGTTGGTGAACTCGGATCTAAAGATGGTGCGTTTTCGTGTTGATTTGTAGGTCTCAACCCGTAGGATTCCTGCCGATCTTAAGTTATGCCATTAATAAACTTTTTTAGTAAACTTATAAAGACAAACAAACAAATTAAAGTTGATGTATTCATAGAATTCATTAAAATTTATGCAAATAGTTGCCTACGCCTTTTTTTACTTATAATTCTAATGAAATAATAATTTGAGTTACGATGTAACATTTTTTGCTGTTTTCTTTTTGGCTTCAAGATAAACAGACAATGTGATACGAGTAACTAGTAAGTATCAAGTCAATACGCGCCCTTAACGGGTTAATTAGGGCTTTTCCAGACTGTGACATATTTGCAGACGATCGGATAAACCTTATGTCAATTTGTATGCTCTATTGTGAGAGGGGTGAATGACAGATTTCCTATATTTAAAATAATGATTCTTATATTGAAAAATTAACAATTTTACAATTTATAATTTTACCTTAAATTTAAAATATTTATTCAATCAATATCATTTTTAATGTAATTTAATTTAATGTTAATTTTAGGTCTTTAGTTCTTTGTACATAAATTATAATTAATTAGTCAGTGTAATTGGCAATCGCCGTTCTAATTAATAAAATAAATAATAATAAATAAATAATATATAAGTACTTCTCTCAAAAAAATCTTTTGGCAAAACGTAAAAGTTTCCTTTGGAAATAAGTTCTATTTAAACTGATATATATAATCCTTGTGCTAAAAAAATATTCTAGAGAACTAACTTTATACAGTGGATGGATAAGTTGTTTGCAACAGTCTGCAGTAGCTCAACTATTCAATTGTAATAAAATTATCAAAAAAGAAACAAATAAGAACTAGCTCTTATTTGTTTCTTTTTTGATAATTTTATTTGCTAATAACTTACCATGTCAAAGCTAATTGTTCAATAATTTTATCGCGAAGAAGTAGGCAACAATTAATAAGTGTCTAAAATTTTAATCATTTAATCTCTCTAATTTATATTTTCCGTAAGTGTATTTTAAACAAAATAACAATAGTAAACAATGCCACATGCAGCGCCCCTAAATCTTCCCGTCCACAGAATGAAACAGTTTCAGTTAGAATTAGACATTTCGTTTCACAGTCAATAAATTTATTGTAGCCAGTCGGGCCCGGGAGCCGATGATTTGCAGCCGTAGTCTGCCCACAAAAAGCTGTCTGACTGTTTAGAGAAACAAAACGCTGAAATTAATTAAAGCCTGACATGACGAAAACCTATCTGTAGCTTAAGAAGAATACTAGAAAGACAACGTATCACGCAATAATATTTCTTTTTCACCTCTTTCGCTCGAAAAAAGTGAATTTGCTGCTCAAAAACAATGATACATTTTTGAGCAATAAGTTAAGTTTTTATTGAAACAATCAATAGAAAATACACATATGCAAAAGGGTTTGTTGAACATTGTATATTGTTTTGTTACCTGGGTGCCAAATAGAGGGAAATAGAGCTAAAAAATAAAGAGACCTTGCTATGCATTTATTTTGTCATCCTGCTGTGTCGTCGCCGCGCCTCGGTAATAAACTGTTCTTTAAACCGACTGTACAATGCAGCTGCAATAACAGTGTCCGAATCGACAGTAAAATATTAAAACCAAAAAAATCAATTGGGACATTGTGTACTAACTAATATATGTCGTCCGAAACGACAGCGAGTCGACTATCCAGTGTCCAATCGCGATAAATACGACTACCTAGGCAATTAGAGTTGTACTGTACCTATAAGCTAGGTACCCAACTTCTTTTTGACGCCGTTTACCAGTATTCTGTTTCATGAAAACCAGACCTTACCTTTTTAGTATTCCTTACCCGTCTTTACAGACGGCGTAGGTACCTAATTAAATACTCATCTCAGAGAATCCCTTCCGTACAAATATATTCAGAGGGCATCCTTAAATCCATTATCTCTGACAAGAGACACAGCTGATCCGATATCCGAGGTCCTGGCAAATTAGATTTCTATACCAATGCCGTAATCAATGCTGACAGTCTGGCGCATCTGTGCATGCCTTGCATACTCTTTGACCGTCGTCGAAGCGAATTAATCTTTATCACTTTGTAATAGAGTCGCAATCATTGTGTATCTTGTACTCTTTAACGGTCGAAGGAAATCTTCTTCATCACATGGAGCTTTGACACATTTGGTAAGGGTTGGTGTCTGATTACATGACGAGATAGGTCAATGAATAAAATGAGCAGCTGATACGTACAATAATAATCACTTGCTTAAAACCACAACCATACAATTTTGTGTTCATGCTACATGATTGAATGCACTAATTTCTAATTAATAATTGAACAAGCTTTCAATTTGGATCAATTAATAATTGGCTATTTTAGATTTCACGGTTTAAATAGCGTAGCTTGCTAGTGATATAAAATGAATTTCATGATTTAGCTTAACACGAATTCTGTTGTTTTAGGTGGCACCACATTGAAATTCGTGCAACAGTTTATTTATTTTCAATTTCCATAGATTTGTACTACAGTGCATTCATTATTTGTGAACATACAAGTACCTGTTAGTTTTTAAAAAGGGAAAGGGTAAAACGGGACCCTATTACTAAGGCACCGCTGTCTGTCCGTCTGTCTGTCTGTCACCACTCATATACCAAAAAATACTAAAAAACTGAATAAAATAGTTATCTAAGGGGGCTTAAGGTGTCGATTCTGTTGTTTTAGGATTAGCTAAAATTAGGATTTCGGAATTTCAAATAGATGAAAAATTTGACTGACACGATTAAAATTAGAATGGCAGCTCTAAAATTAAGCTGACAGACCTAAAACAACTCAATTAAGTTAAAATGGCTATAACCTAAAATGTTACGCAAGGAATATTCCTTGCGTAACATTTTAGTTGTTTGAAAAATTAAACAAATGGGTTTAAAATTAGGATAACAGCTCTAAAATTAGATTGATAGATCTAAAACAACTTAACTTAGTTAAAAGTAGCTTTAACCCTATTCTTTGCATTACATTTTAGCTATGGTTAGAAACGTCTACCTAATTTTAGAAGGCATCTAATTAGGTCATGATTAAATTTTATCGATTTTAAACTGGTATGGATTTGAATTTCTAAACGATTTCTCAAACATATAGATGAACTGTTTGACCCATGTTAAGAAGTATTTTGAAATAACATTTTAGAAAAAAACATATTTTGCTCACAGCAACACCCTACTACTCTAATCAGAGGGGTTTTGCGATTTTGAAAAAAGTTCTAATATAGCTATTTTTAGGACCTGTATAGAGAATACCATAATTTTTAGGTCTACCTAGCGTAGAAAATTAGGAAATCTTAAAATTTAGGTTAGGAATCCTAAAACAACAGAATCGACACCAATATCTCCGTCAGTCTCAATATATACACATTATACCGACTTAATACGTTTCTAAATAGTTAGTTTTAACTATCATCTTTATTTAATTTTAAATCTTGATATGTTTTATAGTTTAAGTGTTGTATAGTATGTATTGTATAATGTAATATGCCACCGTCTATACTTGTACAACTGCTTAGTGTCCATCCCAAGGTTGTCTCTAAGAGATCGCTTTTAGTGGCCGCCTTATGCAACTCTTATATTTTTTGTACTTTCTTGGTGTGCAATAAAGTGTATTCTATACTGCGATATAAAAAAAACTAGCTTTTGCTCACTGCTTGTTGTATTTTTGAAAGTTTATATAAACTGTATTAGTACCTATTAGTACGTATCCATTTTGAATGGAGCATAAACGTAAACAAACCGCCTATACTTAACCTAAAATTCACTTTGTTGGCGCATCCTTTTATACGTAATTTACTTTACTTGTTGATTTTAGATCCTCCCTTCAATAAAAATTGCCTACAATTATATCTGAAACTCGACGTCAAGCAAGTGAGATTTTGTTATTTGTGTCGTACTTTGTTTACTAACATGCTTCATTCAAAATGGATAAACCATAGTTCAAGTTGTGCTGGCTTAGAATTTAGGCGACTAAGGGATATCGGACAGCAGCGCCCTCTGCAGAACAAATCTTCCACCAAACTTCGATCCCCAAAGCGCATTCCTAGCGAGGGGATTATGGGCATTACTCCCCATGAGATAAACGCCAATAAGGCGCTTATCAGGGGGAGGCCTGCGTCCAGCAGTGGACCGATACAAGCTGTTGAGGTTGAGGTTGAGAAGTAGTTCAAGAGAAGGTTCAACATCCAATTCTAAGTGGGGGAACTAAGATCTGCACGGACGTCTCGCATACGAGTGTATTGTGCAACATCCAAATGTAGTACACAATGATATCCTTTGTAGGTGTATCCACAATGGTATCAGTGATGATGACGCCAAGACAGTTATTGGTTCACAGCTGTAACGATACGTAGGTCCATGCACTTGCAAAATTTTTTTTTGATAAAAAAAAAATGATAACCTTTAGGTTACTGATGCATCTATCTTTCTACATTGTCTTTGACAAAATTGACAGCACGTCCGCAAATCTATATTAGAGCAGTCTCATTTGTTGTAAAGTTGGAACGAAGTATATAATTTGCTACCAAATGTAAAGTTGGAACGAAGTATATAATTTGCTACCAAAGGGGTGAAAGTATCAGAAATTGCTTTAGCAGGGGCCATGACAAATGGAATCGTAGCACATTATGACACTTCAATAATAGCAAGTGCAGAACTTATTGACTTAGGCGCTCGAAGTGGATTTCATTTTTCAAAAGACGACGTTAAATGAACAGTGGCATGTGTCGCATTAGATTGTAAGTTATGGCTCGGGATAAGAGTCGTGGATAAATGAAATTTCATGCGAGAGGTATTAATTACCTTTATATATTTGTTTTTATTTTTGCATGAAATTTCATTTATCTCACTGGCAACTATGTTACTAAAGTCCACTAAGGTGCTTGAGTACAAAAAATCTAGTTACTGCTAGTGAAGTTTTAGAATTATCTGAAAGTCAATTAATATCGTTGATTTCTCAAACTGTGAAGAGGACCTGCGTAACATATAAAATTTTACTCGATATCAGTGTCACAACAAAGATGTCTATATTAGTTGTTATACGAGCATTTTTAATTATGTTTATACAAGCCTAGCGAATATTATCTTATTCAAAACCCAATGTAATCAAAATCTGCAATATTTATGTAAATGTATCTTTATCTTTATCTTTATGCAAATAAGTTCAAAAATATTGTTCACGGTCTCATTCTATATTTTTGTCCAATGTTGTTTTACCCAATTTAGGGAATTACTATGTGGTGACCTACCTAATTTAATCACAAGAGTTACTTATATTAATCGTAATTAAAAATGTAAACAAAGCAATTTTCAATACCCAACGAAAATCTTAATAGGTACCTATGCCTAGGTTAGTTACTCGTTAGTCGTTATGAAAACGCCATATTAAATGGTAGGAATCTCTTTATATTGGTTGTGTTTTTTTGAACAACCAACACCAACAATACCAAGTAAAAATATACTTATTTTTTAAGTTAAACGGTTTTAAAATGTATATCGTCAGCAGAACTAAAAGTGCGTACCAAATTTCAGATCAAACCTTCAACAGAAATTATACGGATGCCACGTAAAATGTATAGTATACTAAGCCGTTAGGAAATAATTCTGGACCATTCTATTCGTAAATAACGATTAACGATAACGATATTTGTAAATAATAAAACCAGTGTTTTGTCATGAAATAATAATAAATAATTTTTTTTTTTTTTAATAAACTATAAACCGACTTCAATTTTTACAGTTTTTTCATGAATTTTCATTGTACCCACTGTCAGAACTGAACAAAATTAAAATGGGACCACATGGGAAGCACCAGCTTTCATATAAAAAAAGAATCATGCAAATCGGACCACCCAGTCAAAAGTTCTGAAAAAAAAATCAGACGAATTGAGAACCTCCTCCTTTTTTGAAGTCGGTTAAAAATTATGTTAATCCCTTGAAACATTCATAAATAATTTGGAGGTGTATGTCCAGCCGTGGACTAATATAGGCTGATGATATGACGATGAATAAATGATTTAAGAATACCATACGTAAAAAATACGAATATTACAAAATAAATTATTTTCAAAAAAGGTGATTGAAAGTCAAAAAACCGTAGAACAAAAGTTGATCCCCAGGGGTCCAAAATCACCCCCCTTCGGCTTAGTACACCGATTTCGTGGCACCTTGTAGATCGTAAAGTTTGCAATGGAAGCTCTATACGGGTAATAATTTATAATCTGTCGTCTGTTTGTCTCGAACCATTGGATCGTTTGATTGGACTCGTGCTAAATAAGCGGAAAAACAATGGTATACGTAACAGATTGATGCGTTCAGATTGATCGTGTTCAATTGCTGCTGTAACAATGATCTAATGAAATGGAACTGTCAAAGCATAATGATGACCCTTCTATCATGTGATTGTCGTGAAAAGTTGATTTTTGTGTCTGCTAACTAAATCGTCTTCAACTTTATCATTATCAGTGATGTAATATCGCAGGCGGTTGCGGGATGCCGGTCATTTCCGCCTCGGACGGAACGAACGTTCGTCAGATATAAAATATAAATATAAACAATTCTGAACTATACTATTATACATAGAAAACCAGAACACCCTGAAAAAATATCTGCAGATCGTACAAACATTTGTCCCGAGGCGGGAATCGAACCTGCAACTTGTTGCATCGCAGGTGGATCTTCGCCCGCTGCGCCACAGAGGTCGTCTTGTATATTTTTTTTAGCTGTTCTGGGTGTTTTCTATGTAAAAAGTAGGGTTATAAAAATATATCTTTAAATGATTGTAGCAGTCACAGGGAATTCAACAGTGGAGGCGGCTCAAAACCGCTATTCGTGGCGTCTTCGTAGGCCTTTGTTCAACCAAGTGATATGATGATGATTATGAATGATATCAGTTACCTCTGTTAAAGTTTTGCAAAGATTTTTGTAGAGACAAAATCAGCTTAGTATGTCCATTATCAGCAAAATTAAAAGGATCCAAATGTTATAATACTTTGACCTTTCTGTATAAAGTTTTACAAAGATTTTTGAAGAGACAAAATCAGCATAATATGTCCATTATCAGCAAAATGAAAAGGATCCGAATGTTATAATACTTTGACCTCTTAAAACAGTTTCTGCACAGCAAACTCATGAGGTCGGCAAGGTCAGTTCCCAGCCGAGGAATTCTTGTCGAGTTGGAATCTGAACATCCACATACCAGGAGTGCCGACTGATTGCACGAGCGAGTTTTAATTGTTTTAGTAATTACGTTCTGGGACATTGTAATTTCTAAAGGGATGAAACGGAACTGGGGCATCGGGTTTGTTGACAAGGATTAAAAAGTATCTACTGATTAGAAAAGCTAAAACAGCACTGCGGCCTGAGTCCACTAATACAATTGCCTCACTATGACAATATTTTCTCTTCATTATCGCGTATCAATCAACGCCATTGACACCTTTTGGTATTCTACTAACACGATATTTTTTTGTTTATGCCATAGCTATGACTATTACGATTATGCCAACTGTGTGACAATTTGACCGTTCAATGGTGTGGTGGAGCAAGTGTTGCCATAGACATCATTAAATAAATTATTAAACAGGTCATTTGGTACAACGTTTGCCATATGAAAACTGGGGTAGATGGGATCAAATGCAATAGCTCGGCGACCAAATAGTTCAACTAAATAGACAAACGTTGTATTAAACATCCTGTTTAATAATTTATTTGATAATGACTATGGCCACACTTGCCCCACCACATCATTGACACGTTAATATAAATCATAAAGATTGTAATCGTATGCTAATAGAATACCAAATAAATTAACGACTAAATCTCTATCTTAATCGTATGCCGCCATTATAGCATTTGTTTAAAAAAATTGTGGAATTAGGCCCCTGGTTGTTTTGGGGCAGATAGGAAAAGATATAATGATCATGTTCTCCAATAATTTGTAATATCACAATATCACATCAGAATACATGGCTTCATGTGCAAAACTGCAGGCAAGCTATACACATGAATGAATTACACATAAAAGATGCAATTTAACGAATGCAAAACTGAGTGACTTATACCAAATCTTTCTTTTCAAAAACCACCGAAGAATGGTATGTTCAATGCAAAATACGTCAAAGAAAACTTTATTCGCTTGCTGCACGATAGACGTAACGAGCCAACAAAGCTGTTACTCGTAAAGAGCTGTCGGGTATCAATTGGTCCAAGTTACAAAAGAATGGAACCTAATTCGCTAAACAAAAATGTTTAGCTGGCAATGCAATAGGGTAAAGCAGAGTGTCTAACTTTTAAAGATGACAATAAATTACTTTTATCAGGGACTAACCATAAAATGGGAGCTATCAGCAATCATAGCGCAAAACTGGCTACAAACTCTGCTTTACTACGCTGCTCATGGGACCAGAAACTATTCTCTAAATAAATACAAAAATAATACAAAATACAAAATAATTTATTTAGAACAATGTACATGATACAGTAAGTTACAAATGAACGATGAGACAGCAAAAGTTTAAAACTGTGAAGCTGCCGCATCGCCCGCCTCCTTGACACAAGATAAGTAAATAAATTATAGAAGTAGGTTTAAACAATTAGTGGTCTTAAAGTTAATTATGAGAGTTAAGTTAAACATAGAAAAACAAAGTAAAAATAAGAGCACGGATCCAGTTTATAGGTGACGTAGATTACGCAAGAAATAATTAATAAATGACTTGGGAGGTGCTATGAATGGGTATCATTGGGTGAGTGTGTGTGTGTGTGTGTGTGTGTGTGTGTGTGTGTGTGTGTGTGCGTGTGTATTTTAGAGTGGGGAAGAGGGCTCCTGAGGACACCGGTCTCTTAAGAGTCCGGGCAACAGGAGACTCCTGTGTGCATCGTGTGAGTTTGTGTAGGTGTGTGCCTGATCGTGGGAACTGTGTAATTTACGAGTTCCAATATAGGTATGTGTGTGCGTGTGAGGGAGCTCCTGAGGTCACCGTGCTCTTAAGAGTCCGGGCAACAGGAGACTCCATTAGTGTTTGTCTGATTAACTGGGTGTTTGCAGTAAGTCTTCTGTTTCCTCATATGAGAGGGAAAGTAGCCATTTAAAGATTTTTAATTTGGACTTATAATATGGTAGGGGGTATATTTCGAGTGTTTTATTGATTCTGTTGTAGAGGGTGGGGCTCATGTAGTGGTAGTGCCGTCCCGCGAGTGCGGTCCGACGCGACTCAATTTTGCATACTCTATCACAACGGCGTTTTTGGTTTTTAAGGTTGGGATCAAAGTGTAATTGTGAGTGCTTACGCAACAAGACCGCTGAGATAAAGAGCTGCCGAACGGTCAGGACCTCACATCGGGAGTATAACTGACTAGTGGAGTAGCGTCTCGGTTCGGACAGCATTACCTTAAGCACCGCTCTCTGCGCTCTCTCGACTCTAATCATCTGAGATTTGTTGGCTCCACCCCATGAAATATTGCAGTAAGAGATGATAGATTGGGCCAGCGAGAAGTAAACTGTTCTTAAGCAATCCATGTCCGCAACTCCTCTCAAGCGCTTAAAAATAAATATAAGTTTGCGAATTCTACCAACTGTACATTCAATATGAGGAAGCCACGTGAGTTTGTTATCCAGGTGCACGCCAAGGTATTTTATTTTCGGTGTGTGTTCAAGGGTAAGGCATGAGCATTCATTATCTGGAGAGTTAGTGCATGTATGGACTCGGATAGAGAAAGCAGAGGGACATTGGGTTCTGGTAGTGGGAGAGAAGGTTATATATTTTGACTTTATAACGTTAAGCGTTAGGAGGTTAATTGCAAGCCAGTTCGAAATCACTCTCAAGGCTGCCTCAGCTGAGGACCTGACATCCTGCCATGTTGGTCCAGTAATGACAAGTGCAGTGTCGTCAGCGTAGGTGAAAATGGAACAATTTGAAAGTGACAATCTGCACAAGTCATTTATGTAGATGAGAAAGAGTTGCGGACCAAGGACGCTTCCCTGGGGGACGCCGAATGTTAGAGCTTCTTCCTCGCTGTAGGTATTGTTTATCTTAACAATTTGAGTTCGATTAGAGAGATAGCTCTCGAACAGGTCTCTGACACTGCCTCTGATTCCAATTGATTCCAATTTACTTAAGAGTAAGGGAATAGAGACAGTGTCAAAGGCCTTACAGAGATCAAGGAAGATGCCGGCAGTCTTAAGTCCCCTGTCGAGGTTCTTGGCGATCTTAGTAGTCAGATCGATGACGGCGTCTTCCGTAGACACACCTCGCCTAAAACCATATTGATTAGAGGCCAGGATGCATTTGTCTTCGAGAAAGCCTACGAGCCTCCGATTGATGATTTTCTCAAATATCTTCGACAGGACACTGAGAACAGAGATTGGGCGGTAGTTGTTGGGTTCTTGGCTGTTTCCAATTTTATGAATAGGGTGGATGATGGCTGTTTTGAAAACGTTTGGGAAGGAGCCTGAGGCGATACAAAGATTGAAGATATAGTTCATTAAGGGGACGAGTGTAGTACTGGCTCCTTTGATAACAGTGGTCGGAATACCATCCCAGCCTACAGCGGATTTATCATTAAGGCTTCTTATAATAGATTCAATTTCCTTATGATCAGTGGGCCAGAGAACCATGGAATCAAGGGGGGGTGAAGAGCCAGGGTTTTGTTGATTTTTTTGGTAAACGAGGGCTGGTAGACAGGGAGTGGGAGGATTAATGCTCGAGGCCAAGTTTCTCCCAACATTCGCAAAAAACTTGTTAACTGCATTTACTGAATCGAGGGGGGTTCCTGAGACTTTCAGTAGATCTTCAGGAGAGGATTTTTTGCGATTGAGGTTTGCAATTTTTTTAACAGCATCCCACGTTGCCTTAGGATTATTCCTGGCCTTGTAAAATTCATTTTGTTGGTAGTTATGTTTTATTCTTTTTAGCAGATTATTGCAAAAGTTGCGGTAGCGAGTAAATGTGGTTTTCAGTATTAAGTTATTTTTATCTTTTTTAAGTTTATAAAACAGTTTGTCCCTATGTCGTATGCATCTCAGGAGACCAGGGGTAATCCAAGGCTTTAGGGTACGGTGTTTACTGGGGATCCTAGTTTGAGAATATTTTTTAATAATTGTTTTAATAGTATCTATAAATATATGTGCAGCTAAGTTGGGATCTTGTATGTCATAGATCGAAGAAAAGTCGGTCACTTCAATGTCTTTTATAATCTGAGGAATATCGAGTTTGGTAGTAATATTAGTATGAGTGCTGGGTTTATTCGCGAGGCTTATGCAAGTAAGAGTGGGGGCGTGGTCAGTTATCACGGTGTCTAGGATCAGAGAGATAGCGGGGAACATTGATTTTAGTATAACGTGATCTATACATCTATCCAGTCTGGTAGGTAGTACATAGGCCGGATGCATAGCATGCGAAGCTATTAGGTTTAAATATTCATCAGAGTCATTGTCACTGAAGTTCGGGGCTATATTAATATTAATGTCTCCGACAATTATAACTGTAGGGAAGTTATGTAATTGGGCTAATAAGCCATCTAAGCAGTTAATAAAACCATCAATATTTCTATAGGATGGGGATCGATAAATTGCAATCATGGCAATTTGGTTTTCTAATTTTAATAATAGACAATTAGCATCAACAAATGTTAGTGTATTTACGTTACATGCTAGATCAGCCCGTACATATGCTACGACGCCTTCGTTTTGTGATCTAAAGCCTGAGGAGAAATATTTATATCCATGCATAGGAGGAGGGGAAGGGCATTTACTTAGCCAGCACTCGGTTAAGATAATAATATCTAATTGCGGTTTTATTCTATGCAACAAAACTAAAAGGCTATCAAAATTACAATTTATGCTTCTAATATTTAGGTGTAAGAATTTAATGTTATTATTTCCGTATGCCTTAAGGTAGTCGTAGGTTTTTTCCGGTGAGCAATTAAGGGCCTCATTTAGTCTAATGGTATTTTCAATATCCTCTGTAATTGAGACAAACTTATCCATTATTGTGTTGAGATTTATACGGCAGGAACAAAAATAGGGAATTGTCTAAAGTAGAGTATGAGTAATAGTTAATACTATTTTTGTAATAATCATAGATCATAATTTTCCAAACTATATATTGGAAGCTTTTCACCCGGTTAAATAGATTTTGTGAGAACATGAAAGTGTGTGTGTGTAAGTGTGTATGCGTTGTGATGTAGTGTGTATTCAATTTATTACATTTTTTACTTAAATAACTAGAGTAGTAATCTAACAGAGGTATACCAGTACAGAACTGGCAAATATTACTATATATATATAATAGTCATTGTTTGTCGGAGATAGTTAGTAGGTCAGCTTCGTTATTGATCCTTAGGGCTGGGCTTCCCTCACGTTTGCGGAGGAAAATTTTTCCGTTCGAAACCCAGCAGAATTTGAAGTCATGGGCCTTTGCGTGTTCCCGCGCTAGGAAGAACAATTTCTTTAATTTTCGTGTCAAATAAAACCAGGGATCGTTAACTGATACTATAAATAACCATATGCAAGAACCATAAAATAACATTTACTAAATTATAAATTAGGTGTTTCATATTACCTGAATTAAATGAAATACCTAATCTATATTTTACAAAAGTGGCTCCGCTTCCATGTTCCATGGCTTTGTTTATATAGGTATGGTTGGGTGCATTATTATATACCTACCTTTACAATGGCTTTGTATTTATGTGGTTTGGTGCATAATTATGTATCTATCTTTACATTTTTTTTATATATTGTCATCTGCACTGTGAAAGCTTTTTACTTGACCCTCTCCTAGACAGATGCAAAGCGTTCCTCCGCCACAGGCCTGAAGTTGGAGTCTCGCTGCGACTAAGCGTTTTATCGCCTCCGAGCAGCTCAGCTGATTCGCAGCATTCCTCATCTTCCACTGTTGTTCCGTTTGCAACTTTAAATTAAACCTAAGCAATGTATTCTTTGAGTTAACTTGGAAGTTTCGCAAGCCTCTGTTATATTTCATGTTCATTTGATAGTTTGTTCTTACCTATAAACATTTTGAGATGCCTAAGGTTGGTGTGGTTCTACCTTCAGTAGCAAATTTTGGAAGAAAAATCATCATAGATGGCTCTATGAGGACTTTCCTTCCTCAACGGCATCACCATAAAATTATATACTGATTTATTGATAAGGTACCTTGACTAGGCACTATTATTTGTTTAAATTCTAATATAGAGTGTTTAGTCACACAAATCTGTTTGGTCAACATCATCATTGCCTATAATTATTGTACATTAATTATTCCATCATTCTATTTAATTTATTCTATTATCATAATCAACATGAAAATCATAATATATTGCCACTGTTCAGCTGATAGGTGGTCACGTGGTGGTCACCGTCTCTGTTTAGTTTAGTTGTTTTAGTCATTCGATTTGTTCATAATAGTGGTCCCAAATACTAGTGTGATCCCTAGTTTATAACCTAATACAAATATCTTCTGAAATAAATTAATTCTAACACAGGTAATTACGAAGAACCAAAATATATTCGTTCCCACCTAATTGAAGTTGTAAAACTAAACAGTTTACAAAATAACAGTTCGCAAAATACGGTCGAATACGAACAAGAAAATACAAATATTCAAAAACACACATTTGAAACAGAAATAACACAAGTTGGAAAACTAATTTTATCCGAAAACCCAAAGGTAAAATGCAAACCGCGAGGTTTCAAACGTGTTTCCACTATTTGTGGAACACAATAAAGTAACCCACCAACCCGAAATAAAACCCTTTCGTTTCCCTGGAACAAATAGGATACAAGTAGGTTTTGTTATTGTCTATGTTGATTCAAAGCTTTATATATTCAGTAGGATCACCTATTTGCAATAGGAGTGTAACCTACTTCGATCAACGCCGGACAAGAACCATCAGTAGTTAGGTAAGATAGGGAAATTTTATTAATGGTGGAAACTTTGCTGGTTTAAGTGTTATTTAAGTATTTTTTTTTGTTTAGTTTATAATAACTGTATGTTTTCCTAACAAATAAAAATAAAAAAAATAAAAAATAAAAAAAAAATAGCACTATTCTTATAACAGGCCTAAACAAGAGTTTCCGCTACTTATTACGAATAAGTAGAGCATATACCATTTGTAATGAAAAAATATACGAAGACAGTCTAGCAGAAGGATTAAATCTTTCTTTCTTCGTTCTTTCAAGTATTCAACCTTATGATCAGAGTTTTCAGTCTTTGTCGTTCACGTTCATTCAATCTATAAGTATATATCTTATAGGTATAAGTCTATGTAGTTAGTAATATAAAAGTTAGTTTGAAATGAGAACTAGTCTTAATTTAATAAACTAAATCTCCGAAATAAATACTTAGTCAGATGTTACATCCAGCTAGTACGCGAACATTCTGTTTTATTCATTATCCTTTGATATTTCTCAATTTTACACTCGGTAATAATTTTGCTACCTATTCAATCACACCGTTGTTTGTAAATGTTTTGGTAATGTTGAGTTCAAACGGTGTTTCGCCACAAAATCGTAAACTCCACTTTGTTGACGCTGACCGCGTGATTTAGGCAAAACGCTGCGTTGCGGTCACGAATAACCATGTTTGTGATTATGATTCATATATCTGTAGTGTGTAATTCGTTTTTTGGGTCATGTTTCACTTTAAACCTTTGGAAGCCCTTTGAAGGTATATGGAATTGCGGTTTTTAATATTATTTGCAACGGATTTTCATTTTAATTTTGGGTCGAGGGTGAGTAATTTTTGCCAACTACAGTCTAAACTAGCTTTCAAATGGCTCCAAATTGACCTCTGTGGAATTCAGATGTTTTTATAATAATTTATTTTGTTCGCCTTAGTGTTTTATATCTGCTCGTAATTTAAAGACTATGATACTTTTAATAAGCTGGAATATTGACGAGTTGGTACTTACCTACCATCAATGATTAAATCTCTCGTAAAAAAAGATGGTTAAAAATCTAGCACCAAAGAAATCCCATAAATTTCTTTACATCTTTCGCTTCCCGCCTTGAATCCTGCCCCCAGCCTGTTCAATCTCACGTCGCTTTGTCGGCACTAAAGATAGATTGAAAGCACATAACAATAAGTAAACAACCAAGTCAATTGCTTATAAAATGTTCAAAGGAGTCAGGTTATTGGTGGAAATAAATTTACCTAGCGCACCTAAAGATTTTCATTACATTTGTAGTCACTTCACCGGGTTCTAGCACAAAGGAATCTTACTTTTATACCTTTAAGGTGGACTTCCGAGATAGGTGATAGTCAGCGACTGACTACGGACTATTATACTTGTTATTACAGTGCGTAAGTCTTCACACTCGAAGTAATTTTTATGTAATCAATCACTATTCCAAAATTCTACAATTTTTAATTAATTGAAAACTTAAAGCGCAGATAGCATTCTATCTTATAAGAATTGAATAAGTTCAAATATGGTTAGCCCAGATGCATGTTTAAGATTAGTTTAAAAGCTTCGGTACAATCCATTAAAAATACCATTTTACACTATTTTCCTTTTTGAAACATTCAGCCTTTACCTGTGCCTCAGACTGGTTCCTCCGAAATATTTATGTTTTATCCAGGTGTTGTAGCACCATTATAAAAAATTCAGAACTTCAACAAAGCTTTATAAATTGTTCTATTTTTGATACCATTTAAATTTTTTTTACTTCGTCTTTTCTCGCTGGCTTTAGATTAATTAATCGCTGACTATTGCACCCCCCGGAAGTCTACCTTTAGCAAGGCATTTATTGCGGTCAGCGAAAAGGTCTCTACATCAAAGACGAGTACAAAGTCTTCAAGTAGAAAGAAGCGTTTTATTTTGTTCGGAGTTGAACGAGTTAGATTGCTTCCCTGTTTATCTCCTGATGCGCAATTGCTGGAACTTGTTGATGTGTTTTAACTTTTACTTTGAGTGATAGTTCTGTCAATCTTAATAAGGTTCATTTTCCAGATTTATATATAGTATAGTATTTATATATACCATATACATAATAGTGCATAAGCCCATTTGGGCCAATATCTAAAAATATTGTTTTCAGATACTAATTATATTCACAACTATTTCACGTCACAACAGCCCAAAAAAATTCAGTAGAGCTTGTGCTAAGGGTACCATACCAACCAGATAAGTTATAGCGACTCTACTTATAATGACCTTTATTTGGGAATTTGTTCATACTTTTATAATTAGGCATCCAACTGTTTCCTTTGAAACTTCTAACCCTCAAGTATTTACAAATATAGCATTCTTTGCTTTCTGCGTCATATCGCCTTCTGCTGGACAGAGGTTGTCTTGTCTCAGACTTAAGGTGGAACTAGTCACTCATTTTTTCATATAAACGTGGAAGGGTAACTATAAGGCTGTTTGATGTTGACCATCCAAAACTAAGGAAGAAATCAATTTATACCGTCATATACTATGTATGTAAACAACTAAAACAGTAAAAAAGTATACGTTTGAAAATACAAGTTTCTAAGCTTTCGTATTTACGAAATATTATAACACGAAGTTTAGCTTAACACTCTAAATTGAAGGGTTTACCGACATAGTTTAGTTATTAATAAGTTAAAATAAATTTATTTTTAAGAGATACATTTAGTAGTTTTTCTATAATAACCCTTGTGCTAAAGTCTGTTCGGCGGCATAAATCAGTGTGCATTTCATTCTATTGCGCGGGTATGTCTATAATGACAGGTGACATAACATGCAATTCGGCCGCGCTCGCTGATGACAGTGCACTCGGGGCGAACCAAGTGGATTTGCTAAAAAAAACTAGGCCTAGATCTCAGAAATCACGAGATCCCCGTGGTACAAAACAAGAATTACATAAAATTCAATTTTTTTTCTTCGGTTTCTTGCATTGATTTATTAAAAAAGGAAGATGAGGTACTTACTCGTTTCTCGAAAGTGGAACCTCATATTGTGTAAAATTGCCCACCTCGGACACCGTCGGACCGGCGGCGGCACGGGCGGTCGTGATTCGCGTGAAATATTGTTGTCTCGGTCTCACTTCGGTCTTAGATACGTCTTTCCGTCTTTGTGGTTCTTTGTATTGCACAGGACTGGAAATATAACTGTGAGCGTACCTATGTGTTTGCGTGTAGTTGTAACACATGCCAATTTTTGAGTAAGCGCTGGGAGAACGTAACCCATCTTCCCTTTTTAATAAATCAATGGTTTTTTGGTCGTTTTAACAAGACTCAGTAAAAAAATACGATAAAAAAAACATAAAATATGCTTGTCCCGCTCCTATGAACGCCAAATCCTATGACTATCCTTTTCACAAAATGGCGTGCAATGCATGCGCCCTCTTATGTCACTTTCTATTATCATGGTAGTCCCCCACTTGAGTTAGACCACCCAGGTTACCTGTTAATGTTATCAAACAACAATGCTGCATAACAGCTTTTACAATGCATATCTGTATACTGGTATCAGTATAGCTCCGGACGAGCCAATTCACACAGTTTTTCCCATAATTTTGCCATGTTATTATAACAGTTAAGCCTTTTTACCCATGGCTAATTATATCCAGCTCATTACAAATAAACAGCTGCAAAGAAATATTTTCTCTAGGGACCCGATTACTTTAAACCGAAGGAAGTCATCAACATACTTTACGAACTAAATTAAAAGAAATAATTTCACATTTCATGAAGTAGAGAAATGTAGCAGTTTTTCTCGCGTACTTGGATCACGCAATTAAGCAACACTCTGCTTGGAATGCGTAACAACGTGAGAGGTTTGCAGACAGACTTTTTGCTGTAAGAAAACTCAACCCATTCTTTTAAACAGTTCGTACGTTTTTATCTAATTTAATTCGTTAATAGGAACTCATCACGCCCATCGTCGCTCAGTTACGAGGGGTTGGTTCCACTCAATGCCAAATTTCTTCCCAGACAATATTTTAATGCCCCTACTGGAAACCCCTTCTTATTTATCTGTTATTGTTGTCAGTTTTTGAAAAGTTCATGGGTTCACTAAAAAGCTTCATAGTTTTGTCTATGAAGCTTTTGATGGGTTATTGGTGACCTGTGCTACAGGCTTTTCATAATTCGCTAACAGGCACCAGTCCCTCACAATTCAGGTTGATAAGCATCTAACGCTTTCTCTGACTAGCATCTGCGGTAAACACGAAGGGGTGCGCCGTATTGGCCATTGGCAGTGAAAGTGTTAAGTACCTTTGTAATTCTTGTCTCTAACCCACCACCTACCACATAAGCTTTAGCATAAGTTAACTAACGTTTGCTGTACCTACCTTTGTGAGAAAAATCAATATGTTATCATTATATTCTAAAAATGTCGCTGTCCCTGTCATAACGATCAAAATAATAAGGATGGCATCATTTTCACTCCTGTCAGATTAGTTTAGTCTGATTTTGGCAACATCTGAATAGACACCATTGTCCCTTTGGTGCTTATTGTCCAGCAGTGGAATAACATAGGCTCATGATGATGGTGACCAAAAGAATTTCGATAAAATAAAAAGCCGGCCATGTGTTATCAACACCGATATGATAACTGATATAAGTACATAATACTATACACTACATAGATCTATTTTTTTTATTATACATAAAAACATCCAGAACGAGAAACAATATCTGCAGATCGTACAAACATTTGTCCCAAGGCGGGAATCGAACCCGCAACCTCCTGCGTCGCAGGCGGACCTTTGCCCGCCGCGCCACAGAGGTCGTCAAATATGTACGTATATCATTACCGTTATAACTTCAAAAGCCATAAATATAACATAACCAGAGTGTCTGTATGAAGTCTTAAATGAAATCCGTCCGTAGCAAAGCCATTTCCCGCCCCATGAGAGAATACCTTGCGGCATTTGCGGTAGAGAGCCTTCCATTCCTCATTTCTTGTGAATGCACTAGATTTATTTATAAGAAAAACTTTGAAATAAGCTTTTTAGCGTTCCGTATCCAAAAGGTAAAACGGGACCCTATTACTAATACGTATACTAAGACTCCGCTGTACATGCGTCTGTCCGTCTGCCCGTCTGTCACTGGGCTGTATCTCATGAACTGTGATAATTAAACAGTTGAAATTTTCACAGATTTTGTATTTCTGTTGCCGCTCTAACAACAAAATACTGGAAAAACAGAATAAATTAAATATTTAAGGGGGCTCCCATACAACAGATAAAAAAAATTGCCGTTATAATCAATGATGTTTTAATAAAGATGACGCATATTCATACTGCGCGGTGCTCAGATTTAGTTCCTCTACAACATATACATACTTACCTTCTGACATATCCATAGGTTACAACCATAAATGCGACAGATAATACGGTACAAATGAGTTAGAAAAGGATAGATATCAATTTAAATTTATATCTTTGTCTATTTTGCATGCCGAATTTACCGGTGAATTATGTGAACTTATTTTAAGCTTGAGACCTTTATAATACCATTTTTCAAGCAATAAATGATTATTATTATTATTATTATTATTAGATATATATGTTTTTATTATACATAGAAAACATCCAGAACACCCTGAACAAATGTCTGCAGATCTTACACACTTTTGTCCCGAGGCGGGAATCAAACCCGCAACCTCCTGCGTTGCAGGCGGGCCTTCGCCCACCGCGCCATAGAGGTCGTCAAATATAATAAAAAACTTACTGAAACGAAAATATGTTTATAGTGCTAATCTATTAGAATTTGTAGGTAAAGTTGTGCTTCTGAATGCTAATGTTCGACTAAATACAAATTCTAACAATTGTAATAATTTAGCCGCCTCAGTTTCGACGCGCTAGTGCCCCATTTAATAATATAATATCATTGGTTATAATAGATAATTGTATGGAACCCTACGTGCGCAAGTCCACTCACACTCCCGGTTTTTTTTTCACTTTGCCGAGTCAAATTCAGTTTCTGCAGTTGATGGAGCTCTTTCATTGTTAGTGGACAGTTTTGGTTTTGTTGGGGAACGGTTTTGGTTTTGTTGAGAAATTAAATAAGGCAGTAAAAAGTCTTCATTATGGCATGAAACGTTGTTCTTTTAACACAAATAAGGTTCATAGTGTGGGATTGGCTGCTGTGGGGTATTATTGACATTACCCCCATTACATAAATGCCAATACGGCTCTTATCAGGGGAACGCCTGTGTCCAGCAGTGGAAAAATACAGGCTGTTGAGGTTGAGGTTGAGGTTGAGGAATAACAAACACATAGACACACAGTACACATCATCGAAAGATATAAGTCGCATCAGTCCAATAATCAAAACTTTTTAAACTTTTGTGATTTGTTAACACAATTAATGTTTTTATCTGGTACCTTCTGTTATTATTTCCCCTAGGTTTCTATCACGATACAGCGATCGTAGTCACGGGGCGATGAATTGACGGCAGTGTACCTACACGACTACCCTCAATTCGTCTTTAGAATCGGGAATGTCCAAGGTCACATTACAACACACTACACTAACCGTGTCCGATTGCAGTATAGTCGTATCGCGATGCACACACGTATTGATGTGGAATCGTATATCCTATTTGTAGTGTTCACTGTTGTCCCGTTTTATGAGACAAGTTACACCTGTTTGTGATTTTTAAATATTGGTTCGCTGGTGTCGTGCAACGTTTATCGCCGGCCACGGACACCCGCCAAGTGATCCGTCCAGCCTGCCATGACTTTCGTCCACGCCACACCGAAACAACAGATTGCCTTTATGCTTCAGGCATTTACATTATAATGTATATACTTGTGTATACTGCACTATTATTCATAATAGGTTAAAGGATTCCACAAGGAAGAGAGACGAAAACCATCTTCACCATTTAAAAGAAAGTAACGGAAAATAACGATAGGAGAAGTAGGGGCAATAATAACAGAAGCTACGCGATAAATATTCGATAAAATCATTAATTAAGTCCGATAATTGGTGCAATTAAATCTCGATATAAAACTTTCAATTAAATATCGAACAAAACAGTGAATGAACAGAGAACCACGTCTCAGCTGAACAAGTGTCTACAATTTAACTTAGTAGCAGGTGATTAGGTGAAACTTTCTGCGGGTTTGAAGCAGGGCCCGTATTAAGGACGATGAATCCTTGAATCTCTCTGATTGTTTTTTTTTAATTTCTGATCAATATTTACTGTCTCAATGTCTACTGCATTGATTTATTAAAAAGGGAAGAACGGTTACGTTATCCTAGCGCTTACTCAAAAATTGGCATGTGTGACAACTACACGCAAACACATACGCTCACAGTTATATTTCCAGTCCTGTGCAATACAAAGAAGAACAAAGACGGAAAGACGTATCAAGACCGAAATGAGACCGAGACAACAATATTTCACGCGAATCACGACCACCCGTGCCGCCAGTCAGACGGTGACTGAGGGGAGCACACAATTTTACAAAATTTGAGGTTGCCACTTTCGAGAAACCGAAAGCACCTCATCTTCCCTTTTTAATAAATCAATGGTCTACTGTATCAATGTTTCTACTGTTTTATCAGGTTGTAATAAGGTCCGGCGTTTTAGTGCTATGAATACTTGAATGAAATAACTTTAATTTTATAATTTCTACCTGTTTGCGTCCACTGTTGGCTATGGGCTTCGAGGGCCTAAAGTTTACTTCTATAACTCACTTTATAACTTCCCCTTTTCATTTTTATCAGAATAAAAGGCATAATATGAAAAGATCTTCCGCTGTTAATCACATGCCGTGATAACTAACAGTGTACCTATGATGAACCTTTATTTTCAGAAAGAAACTTACTTTATTTTCTTCTACAATCGCACTAATCAGACCATAAGGATTGATTGAGGATGAATTACCCATTGGTTTTTGCCACCATTTGGTAACAACCTCTGTCTTCCTTTGTTCTAGGATTTATTTTGTTGTATTAGATGACATCTTTCGTCTCTCTAAGTTTTAAGGCCCATACACCAGTGAAAGTGGCGCCCCCAACTATTTTATCATATTATTACGTTAAACGCAGCAAGTTTTAAAAATCCTACGTTCAGTTTGTGGTATCTATTATAAGTTATTTATTAATGCCTCTGTAATAGTTTCATTTTGTAAAGCTTAGGCAGAGATACGAAGTTGCGCTTTTTGGCCACCAAACTCTATTTACGCATCTCCTCCTAAACTATATGAGATAAAATTATTAAAGAGGTAATAAAAAATAGCTTATAATATATACCACAAACTGAACGTAGGAGTTTTAAAAATTCCTATGATAAACGTAAAAATATGATAAAATAGGTTTCGCTGTCATATTGGCTGGGGTATGCGCCTTAAACAGGTATCTCTGCCCCAATTACACGCACTAACAACGTCCCTGTGAGTCAGACGCTGTAATTAAAACAGCGGAGTTCGGAACTGCAAGACTGTCGCGACATGAATATTCCATTGCTCCACCTAGAGATGAGGATTGGGCAGGTGCTCTGTCAGGTCTATTCATTTGCTTGTATTGAAATATACTCCTGCCAGCCCAGCACGGAGATTGCTGTCTAGAGTAAAATAGAGAAAAATGACATGACATTGTCATACATTCATAATAATAATTAAATTCGTTTATTCAGATAATAAAATCCATTGTGTTAATTGGCTTATTTTTACTAGGGGTTAGTACTTAAACATAATTAATGATTTAGTCCTTTGGACTAATTTGTTTATCACAGGACAGTAAAATTTTTTAGCAATCGCGGTTAGGATGCTTTTGCTACTCCCGCGGTTTCTGATGAGTAGTGAGGCTGACTTCTTTCGCCAGATAGCATCGAAGGTGTCGGTGATATCATACATTGCGTAAATATTTTTTATTGCAGTTGAAAGAATGAATTTCAAACAATTTACGCATTCGATGACAAAGTCACGTAATTTTTCTCTATTCTACTCTAGACAGCCGATCGCCGTGCTAGGCCTACTACTCTCTGAGGAGTCTTATTATTTGCACAATGAAATTTTTAACCCTTACTTAAACCCTGTTATCTCATTGGACCCCCCGATATCGTCTGACGTGATCTACCCTTCAACCAAAGACCATATATACACCATTTAGACCATATAGACCAAATAAGCCATGAGCGGCCAATTGCGGCCAGAGACGACCTTGGTGGCGCGGTGGGCGAAGGTCCGCCTGCGACGCAGGAGGTTGCGGGTTCGATTCCCGCCTCGGGACAAATGTGTGTACGATCTGCAGATATTTGTCCAGGGCGTTCTGGGTGTTTTCTATGTATAATAAAAAAAAATCTATCTATGTAGTATATTGTATTATGTATATCAGTTATCTTATCTAGTACCCATAACACAAGCTCTGTTTAGCTTGGGGCTAGATAATGCTGTGTGAGTTGTCCAACATTATCTATATTTATTTATAATTTAACCCGTCTTACTTTTCATATAAACGCTCGTCTAGACGGTTGTGTGTTGTTTAATATTGTGCATTTACTTATTGAGGATGGCTGATTGTCAAGTTACAGGGTATCGGCCGCTAGAGTAAACGCACAAGATTAAACAACCGCACAAGCCGTCTAGACTGAAGTTTGGTGCTAGATTCTAGCCCCAAACTAAGCAGAGCTTGTGTAAAGCGTACCTACTAGACAACTGATAGGTATAATTTAATGTACTTATCTTTAGTTGGCTTCAACAACGATGATTAAGAGAGATTTAAGGTAAACATATTTTGAAGTTTACCTACATGCTTTTTATATGTAAGTCTTCTAGACCTATCATATCTTCTTAAGGCGCATACCCGAGCCAATCTGACAGCGATACCTATTTTATCATATTTTTACGTTTATCATAGGAATTTTTAAAAATCCTTCTTTCAGTTTGTGGTATCTATTATAAGCTTTTTTTTAATACCTCTTTCATAATTTTATCTCATATAGTTTAGGAGGAGTTGCGAAATTAGTGTTTGGTGGCCAAAAAACGCAACTTCGTATCTCTTCCTAAGCTTTACAAAATGAAATTATTACAGAGACGTTAATAAATAGCTTATTTATAATAGATACCACAAACTGAACGTAGGATTTTTAAAAATACCTGCGTTTAACGTAATAATAAGATAAAATAGTTGGGGGCGCCACTTTCGCTGCTGTATGGGCCTTAAACTATTATATCTTCATAGAAAGTGTAAACAGGTTGTACCCTGTAATCTTGTCATCGTCGCTTGACAAGTCACATAGCATCTAGCCCCAAATTATCAGGAGACCTACTTCCAGATTTGAAGAGAAAATTAGTTTTTATGCCGACCATAAAAAAAATTATGACGAACTCTGTAGCGCGGTGGGCGAAGGTCCGTCTGCGACACAGGAGGTTGCGGGTTCGATTCCCGACTCGGGACAAATGTGTGTACGATCTGCAGATCTTTGTTCAGGGCGTTCTGGATGTTTTCTATGTATAATAAAAAAATATCTATCTATGTAGTGTAATGTATTAAGTATATCAGTTATCTAGTACCCATAACACAAGCTCTGCTTAGCTTGGGCCTAGATAATGCTGTGTGATTTGTCCAGCTTTATTTTATTTATTATTATGTGAGATATAAAAAAATCTTAAAATTTACCTTCTTACGTATTTAGTACGCATATGAACGAACGATACTCATCCTACTATAAACTCAACTATAAGTAGTATTCATATCTCAGCGGTTATCAAGTCTCTATTTTCAGTAACATGCAGTATTTTTAAACTTTTCCGGAGTCTTATGGGACCTCTACGTCTGCTCGACAAAATGTATGGAAATGGGAAAAAGTTGCAAAGAGGGTTCCTTTCGCGTTGTTCCATAAAAGCCTCTGAGATGGATTGTTTTGTTGTTTATTGTTGTTTAATGATGACGTTATTATTCAAGCGTTACCATCCCACCTCTACTTCGATAAGGTAAGTTTCCGGTATATTGCATGATAAAGCTAGCTATTTAGATGCAACCCACACCGGTATTTAGTTATTCTGATTGATGCTTGTCTCGAGTTCTGCAGTAGCAGATAGCGTCTCAAGAGACTTGATCCTGTTCTTATGCTTAATGTAGTCTACACGGAACGTAGGCTACTATATCTTTGGAGTCATCACACTTAATTCAGGACCGCCGACAACACAGCCCGCCGGGATGATATCGGCAACATTATTTGGACGACCGACTAATCTTCACACTCTTGTGACATGTCTGCGCCAAATGTCGGTGTCACGTCCGAGACAATAGTTGCCTTTGCCTGTGCAAATGGTATAAGTATTTCTGTGATTGAAAATTTTGAATAACTAAGCACCATGCGAGGTTCCGCCGCTCTACATAAAAATTATGTTGGTGCAATAAAAGTTTTTTTTTCACATGTTACAGAATATTATAAGACTAATATATTCGGATAGAAGATAAAATTCTCTATCCAATGGTATAAGTTTTTTCACGATAGAGAGTCAGTGACTCTCTATCGTGCGCGAAAGAGTGTGTAAGGAAGTTGGAACGGAAAGGGATCTTACCCTTCCCGTTACAACATCCTTACAGAGCGCCGACAATCGCAACAGCGCACGTAAGAACGGGATGTCTGCGACAAAGGTCCGCGTCATGTCCTTCTTGTCCTTTGCTGATTTTGTGCCACCGATAGTTTGTCTAGTCTACCCAGCAACGCAACCCAGCGGCTTTGCCGTGTTGACTCCCTGATGTGAAGCCCCTAACATGTTGGCATACAACCATCCAACCTAGGCTGTGTCGGCGTTAGCTACATTGACGTGGAGACTCCTTAGAGGGATGAATATCATAGATACTGAGCAATTAAGACGGGCCACGCGCAATTATGCGGTGCAGAGAACGATTTTGATGAGGGTGGGGCAACATTACTTTTAGCGTGTAAATTGAATGTATAATAAGGTTTAAATTAATAAATTTTAATGAACCTTAATAAAATCCCTGCTGGTCAATGCAGATAAGATTCAGATGTATTTGTGAGTGTATCACTTATATATACTACTAGCTGCACCCCGCGGCTTCGCCCCCGTGGAATTTATCTCACATCCCACGGGAACGGGATAAAAAGTATCCTATGTCAGTCTCCTGGTTTTAAGCTACCTCCCGACCAATTTTCAGCCAAGTCGCTTCAGCCGTTCTTGAGTTATAAGTGTTGTAACAAACACTACTTTCTTTTATATATAGATTTTTGCGACTCATTCGTTATTCTTCTTTTTGTAATCAAAATGCAGCTATTGAGCGGCGAAAATAGTAGTATTTCACTAACGAATACATTAATAAAGTTGCTTGTTTCGTTGATTCAAAGTATAAAAAAACTTTCTGCTGTGACTAGTTATAATTTAGGTTTTTTTCTAAATTTTCAATCAATTTTTGAAAATATAATTAAAATTCATAAAACTTGATTTAATTAAAATAAAATTTGCCTCTGAGTATAATATTGGGAATTGAATATCAAACGATAATTAGTTTTAATGGTTTATTTATTTTTCTGTACTTTTTACAAATTCAAATTACATACCAAGTATTCGTATGGTCGATTTCTAAGCAATTTTTGTCAAAGAAAACAAAGCCAACTAACCCCCTAACTTTTATTTCAATTTATTTCTTTAAAAACCACTAAGTAAGTTACATTTCTTTAAAATATATTAAATTAGAAGCCACTTCGTAATGTAACAAAAACACTCGTATGTTGTTCTCAGACAAATTGCTCTTCACCCCTGAGTCTAGAGATACGAGGTTAATCCCTTAACTCGCAAACAACGTTACGAATAAATCCTCATTTAACTTGGAAAACTGAACGCGGAAATAAAATCCTTCAACTAGGTCAGATGGTTTGGTCTGGATCACCGCTGGTATCTACTTATACTTTATTATGTTATTAATTACTATTATGTCGTAAGTCTACCCGTGCATGTCGAATGAATTGCTCTTAAAATAGCTCTGTGTAAAGTCATTTATATGTATGTCCTTTCATATATTTCCGCACTGTTTCATGCGCCATGATCACGGAATAACTGAAGGCACTGCAATTGAATTTTTATTGGCAGATAAACCGATCTATCTTAATTTTTTGTCTTTTGCTAAGAACGTTACCACTACCACCAGAATCAGAGTCAAATCGTTTATTTCTTTAGACTTACAAAATAAGCACTTAGGCCCGTATTATGGAACCTTGCTCAGCCATCGGTATATGTTTGAGTAACACTTATGCCATAGAAAAGCGTTACTCAAGCATAACTCTATGACTGAGCAGGCTTTTATAATACGGGCCTTAGACAAGTCACCGGTTTCCTCCTGTATGAGGGGCGTGATGATCGCAAAATTCCCTGGTTTGGGCTTGCATGTTCAGCAGTGGGTGCATGTATGCTGAAGAGATATATCAGTCAACAGAGCCCTGAGTTCAGTTAATCGATACGAGCAGTATCGAGTTGTCGTCGTCGTCGTCGTCGTCGTGGGGACGTCGTTTCTTTTATGTGTTCTTCTTGTATGATTTAGTACAGCGCCACACCCAGGCTAATGTAATATGTCTCGATGTCCAACGGTAAAGTCTTGGATCTGGTTCCCATAGCACAAGCTATGCTTACTTTGGTAGGGGCCAGATGATCCTGTGGAAAAATCCAGTGTCTGTTAATTTAATTTAAGTAAATTTGCTATCGCATATTAAGGTAACAGCGTACTCTTAAGCATCGAATTGAGACATCAAAACTGACACGACTTGATGGAGACGGTTATATTATTTTTGATGACACCCTCAAGACTTTGGCTTCGATAAACAAAGTTACATCACAAACATTTGATGAGTCTGTTGTTTATATTATGTGCATATGCATGTATGTACTAAGAACCTGCCGGTACTACCACTGATTCAGGTTCTGCATTATGTACAAGTTCATGGAAACACCCTCTAGTGCTATATTACCTTGTCCTGATGCCACATATTGGCTTTGCATGCAACATAAATATTTTTAACCAACGTAAGACACCTTGGTTAAAAATTATTATCATCATCATCATCAGCCTATACTAGTCCACAGCTGGATCCCCTGATGAGCTCCATAGCACCCAGTCTTTAGCAGATCATCATCCCACCACGGTTAAAAATATTTATGTTTATTTGCGTATCTTCTATAATACATCGAAGTGCAGTCTCAAAATTATTCCCAGAAAAATAAATTCAATAGTTTTAACTCTTCGTCATTATCTGTCGTCACCACAGAAACTAAGGTCGTCACAGACGATTTCATACTAGGCAGGCATAGGTACAAGTAGGTGTCAGTTTGATGGTAGCTATAAAATCAAGACCCTTTGTGGAAACTTAACAGTCGGAAAAGAGATCAACATCTACCTACACCTACGGCATTTCATAGATAACATAATCTCGACGCCGCCGCTTTGTCCAGTTCAATCAATCAACCTTTTGTGTCGGGCTCAGTGAAGCATGTGCCATTGTTCATTCACCAATTGATGCCTGCTGGTATGTAGGTGAACTATTGTTTGAACCTTTGTGGCTGATCTACAATCACACTGACAATGGTGATCACACTGATACGTCACGTGTTACGTCACTGATGCCGCTGAAATCCATATCATTACAAGGTCATTGTTTAAATTATATTTTTGCTGTTTCGTTACAATTTCACACATCCATGGCATTCATAGTTTGCCACCAACCCTTACAATTAATCTGCTAGATCTGCTAGAAACTAAGAGACATCACCCCGGTTTTCTTCGGGGTGATATGTCTGAGCTCGTCCATACCTGCGTAGTCTGTCCAGATGAATGCTAACGATTTTGCATCAATTAGGCATACAATACAAGCTCTCAGGCAAAAACGACCGAAAATTTAAAATAGTAGGTAATGTTGGGGCAATGTTTTTTTGTTGTTTCGCCGTGTGGTGTCAGCGGCATAGAATTTGCACGACCCTTACTTTTCTTGCGGTTGTCGTAAGAGGCGACTAAGGGAAAGTTACCGGGGGGCGGACAGCAGCACCTCCTGTCGAAAAAATTCTGTCACCAACCTGCGATCCCCAACCCGCGTGACCAGTGTGAGCATTAGGGGCATTACCCCCCATGAGATAACAGCTAATAAAGGCGCTTATCAAGGGAAGGCCGGCGTCCAGCAATATAGGCCAATATAGGCCTATATAGGCCGTTGAAGTTGAAGTTGAAGTTGAAGGTGATGTTAACATGATGATATAGGTAAGTATTTAAAATCAAACTCAGGATGAAAATGTTATTAATAGACATAAAGTTGACTACAAACAAAACATTGCGAACGTGAAGTTCCATAAAAATGGTGATTATATTTTTTCGTGACAACGCATAACCGGTTTTTAATCATTATAAAATCCCCTTACCTCGCAAACGTCCTATCAAGCCTCATTTAGATCCCTTTGATGACACCCCTCAGTTAAACATTAGTTAAAACTTTCTGAATAATTGTAACGCACTCTTGAGTCGGAGTAGAGTGCACTCTACAGTAATGATAGGAGGGTGTAAAGAATAGAGCTTCTAGATCCTTTATCACACAGAATAGTTTATAGAGTAGGCATAGGCATACAAACAGAATGCCACGTTCGTAAAGGTTTTGACCTGATCAAAATAACCAAGGTTATTTTTCAAAACTATCGGGACCTCACGTAACAAATACTAATTGAGGACTCTTATACAAGGACTTCAAGTTGCCGACTGCAAAGCTCAACTACAGGCGACGACTGCCGTTGACTGCAGCCACCTGGCAGTCGGCTGCAGTTGGTAACTTTGCCGCCGTATATTTGAGACGTGCATTCATTGTCCGTGAACGCTAAAGAACTTAATAGCGACAAGACCCTCTTCGATTTTGAACCAAATCTACCAATTACATTACAACATTAGACCTTATTGATATAAAATTTAAATGAGTAGCCATATTTTGCAAACCAAAAACAGCAAACGTGAAATTAGCTTAAGTGACTGGTACCTAATACATACCTACATATTATTGTTATCAATGTGAAATAAGGCCTGTTTATTACTAACCCTCTTACAGCTAAGAAACTGAACGGATATTTTTTATTTATTTTATATTTATTTCTTCAAGCCAAAATTACAAAACGGAACGGAAATTTTGCATAGATGTAGTTCTTAGCCTGGAATAAAGCATAGTTTATCCCATGTTATAGAAATTACCTTTAAAGGTTTTCCATATAAACAACGCGCGAGAAACCGCGGGCAGAAACTAGTGAGAAATAAAATATCATACTAGATTGTATATTTGGTAAGTCCATAGATTGCATTCTGTTAATACGAGCTTTGGTAATACATATAACCAGGAAAAACTCAGGCAAAACTGAGAAAAGAATATATTTTAGCCTCATAAGTTTACGGCTTTTCATCTCCAATTTCACGCAGACAATATGTAGGTACCAAGCATAAGAGTGAGTGCTTGTAGTTTAGTGTTGTAAGCTGTATTTGCGGACATTGTCACGTCCATCGCATAGATTTCTGCTTTCGTGAGCTGAATGTCTGACGGCGATGTTAGATATGGCTCTGAGTAATGTTGTATTCATATCAATGTTGTTAATTCGCACATGTGTACATTTCATTTCATTTCCTTTTAGAATTTCCTAAAATTTTACAAATTTTATTCTAAATTTGTCAGATCGGAAGATATCATTAACTTATCTAAAGTTGATATAGGTAGTATGCATGTCGTATATTTTAATATGTTCTGACATGGCAGATAGGTTCTAGAAGCCAAGCACATTATGTTAATATAAGAGAAAATATTTTTCTAGAAATTTCTAAAAGAAATTTTTCTACATATATTCTATGACAAGGGTATTATCGAGTAAGACACATTGTATTAGCCAACCCCTAGCGAGAAGAGAAAATCGATAGTGCGTAGGATTCCTAAAATATTAATGCGCGACTTATGGCCGCTCTTGTCACACCCTTTTTCTCATAAATCATAAAAAATAGGAGACTTTAGGCTACAAATATACTGAAACGCCATTTTTGTGATTTATTTCAAGGGCAGAACGTTGCGTAATAATTTTGTGTAGCGTTTTTTGAGGCTAATGATGCTTTCACTTAAAATTGTAAGTATTAGGTACCTACTAGATATTTGTGTTGTTTTCTTTGATTTAGAGTTTTATTTTCACGGAAAAAAAACTGCCTCAAAATAAGGCCTGCTGTTCATAAATTGAAATAACAGGGTTTTATGTTTTCACAGTATGTACCAACTCCAGAAGTAGGTGATTAAGTATTTTTTTATGTAATTACAAAAGGAAAAAATATTCTATCCAAATGAACAGTTACTACAAAAATAATGAACTGAAAGCAGAGTTTGCAAATGCAAACGACAAATATTTTTTGTCTGAAAAAGTTATAACAAGATTTAACTTTTATCATTTAACCTTTCCCATATATCAAAGGAAACGATGTATGAATCAAAAGTTTTTCAATAAAGGCCTGTTATTTTGTGGAAGTTTCAGTCACAGGCCAAAGTTTTAAGCTGGTTTACTAAAAATTAACTTATGCCATTAATTAAGTTTTATTCTCATTAGTTGATCATAAACGCATGTTGCGGTGATCGCGATCTTTATGTCAGAGGACGAGGTTAAAGTTATTTTTGTTAATTATCATGTGATCTACTCCAGTTCTAATCTATACATTATCCCACTGCTGGGCAAAGGTCTCCCCCAAATTCTTCCGGGCATTGCGCTAGTTGGCCACGTCCCATCAATCTACCATCTGGTTATCATCTACAATTCTAAACTATTGTACAATTTAAAATATATTATAAAGATTATATTATATTTATTCTGTTTTTTAAGTATTTGTTGTTATAGTATTGTTTATTAAATGTAGAAACATAGTCAAAATACACAATAAATACACAAAGAATTAGTCATTGAATAACCCGCCCCTGAGCATTCCCGGCGCGAAGGTGCCCATAATGCTTGCAGCATTACCTCGCTGAATAGCAATGGCAATCCTTTGCACCAAGAACGACCCGGAGCGGGAGTCTCCTGTCACTTCATTAAGTCTACGGCCTAATTCTCCCACTAAACACTTCGCGTCCACACTCCAACAGCCCAAAGTCTCCACTGCTACAGGTGCAAAATGGTAAAGTTGCTCCAAGGGAGCGTACTTAAGCCTTTTTTTTGAGCAGGCGTCTTCGGCAGCGGCCGATGCCGAGAGCATGGTGCGACTCAGGTGACTGGCGGCGACAGTGCTGACGCAAGTTGCGTCCCAAATCAAGCATTTCCCATTTTTCCACGGCACCAGAGTCAGCCCATCTGGCCTCTTCCCATCGGTCCTGCTGAGACCTGGAGGTTCAAGCACACAGGGGATATTCGCCGATATAAGAGCTCTACGAACTATGTCGTTCAGGGCATGGTGACGCGGAAACCTCCCAGTGCACCGCCGACAACTCAGAACGTGAGAGCCATCGGCCTCGACCATGGAACTGCAGGTGCATATATGAGGTTCACACACCTTACAGCCCAGCCGCAGAGCCACCGCCACACGCAAAGAGTCATCGTCGAGAAGAGTACCTAGGTGAGGCGATGGAACCGCTTGTAGCCAAGCCCCAGACTCAGGTTGCGACACAGCTCGCAGTCTGGCCTTATCGACTCCCAATGCACCCTCTAGCAATTGCTCTTGAAGCCGCTTTACCCCTACATCATCCCACGCTCGGACATGCATCAATTCGGGGATTGTTGCACTCGAGTTAAGGGCCGACCATATTTTATTAGAATTTGTATTTTTATGTTTTTAACTTCGATCAGGTATTTCGCGAGAAGCGGCGAAAACTTGGATCGAGGGTTTGTAACGAAGAAACTCAAAAACTATTGGACCGACTTAAAGAATTATTTCATCATTATAGAATGCTAAAAATAAATTTCCACCCGTGCCAATCCGGGTAGAGTGATTAGTTAACTAAAGCTCTTTAGTCAACTGGGGCCCCTTTTAAACTTATCCCACGGGATGAGTTGACCTAACATTTAATTTTATTAATTTTCCTTTGTCAACTAATCCCGCTTTCAAAAAAAGATAAAAGTAAAGTATTATTTGAAATATATGTACACAACACACGTGAACAAAAGTGTCTGGGGAAAAACGGGACCAGTTGCCCAATTCAAAATATTCATTAGGTCAACTGATCCCGCGGGATGAGTTTGATTGGCCTCAGTTGATTAAAGAGCCAGTTGTAAATAAAAAAAATCTTTAAAGTTCTCCTTAGCGCTGTAACTTATTATCTTAGCAGCGAATTATATTCTGTTAGGTATTGTATACTTCCTAACATGGAACAAACAAACCCCTTCAAACGTTTGTTGTGGCTTACTAGGTACTATACTACCCAAGAATTATATTTACTATCCACTTTATTAGAACACTCCTGTGTGAGGGTGGCATGGAGGTTACTCAGGGGCTCCGACAAAGTAAGTAGGCACTGTAACTGCATAGGTAAAGCGGCACGCATGCCGATGCTTTCCTTCCCTTGATACATCTAAGTAGTCTTTTGAAATCGTACCTAGATTTTAGATGTGAATTAGGTAGGCACTTAACATTATCCTAAGCCGGTTGCTGCTTTTTAGTAGCTAATAATCCAGGGCCCGATGTAGGTACTTATTACGTAATTACCTACTAATAAGTAACAGCAGCCCGATGTCTCTGTTCAGTGATGATTAAAACTGCAATAGCAACAGGCGTGTTAATATTTTGTTTAATTTTATCTAAGTTTTATATGGCCTTATTTAATAAAACTTGAAACAAAAGGGCACATAATAGAACATCCGCTGGTCGATACGGTAGGATACTCACAAACTTAACTTCCTCAAAACAATCGTACGGAAACTTTTATAGTAGCATAGTATCACCGTAGAAAATATTCGAAATTTATTAACCTACCTGAGGGGTAATTCTCATGAATATGAAATGTAGCATCTGCGTTCCAGGAACCGTTGAACATCACAACATGCACTTGTTTTTATAGACAATAACGGAAAAATCCGTTCAAATACACGCCCGTGCTCCCATTCATTTTTATGGGATTGTTTGTATTGCGAGGGGGGAGTAAAAATATACCAGAGAGATGCAGATTTAGGATGACATTCACATTTTACCTCTTACATTGTCATCATTTGTCCCTTCGAAGTCATGCATGACATATTGATCATATTATATGAATCAATTGAAGATTACCCATTTCATCACTCGTCTTCATTACTTGAACCATACTGTTATATGACATTAATCATGAAGGGAAGAAGTAGGCTGTGATTGGTAGGTACCTAATAATCAGAGCTTAATATGTCGATGCATAAAATGTTGACTTCTAGAATGATGTCCTCCTAGCCAAATTTTCAGCCAAGTAAGCCAGTCTCAGAAGACTAGCCATGTAAGCCATACTTACTTATTAAAGTGAACAAGTGTGTGCAAACACAGAGGCACTCTCTATTTCCTCACGCTCATAATCCGATAGGACGGCAGACCGACACGACCAGTGAGAGATCAGGTCAGCAAGGCCAAAGGCTCAAAGAGCTTTCCGAGGAACGGGGGTGTAATGCCGCCAACTTCCTATGACTCTAGTTAGACTAGGATTCTATGTAACTGAATTTTAGTTAGGATTTTTTGTGCATTTTTAACTGCAGTTAATAAACCACAACCACACTATGTTAACAAATGGCAAAAGTTCTAGGCGCATACAGTTTGTTCATGTTCATACAGAGGTTGCTAGGTACTGTCTAACTCTATAACAGCAGTACTCTGCTTCTGCAAGCATCACAGGGCATCAATAGTTAAATAAAGACCTAGATAGAGAATGCTTCACCAATTCATGAACAGTCACGTTTCACATTCAGTCTCCAGTAGGTTTTTGTGAAGGGCGCTCAAAGGCCTACAATACAGGGGTATGACGCAAGTTTTTAATGTCAAATAAAAGTAGCCACCAAAAGTTATGAGTTTTACGTCTTGTGTTGGACAGTTGGTTCAGAGGAATTATGATTTTAGAAGTTTCCAATCTTCAAACAAGGATTTGAGATCTAAATGCGAAGGATAGAATTAACTCCAAATGGCCACCCGCTCCCTCACGTAGTCCTTGAAGTTCACTCACGTTATCCGGGTCCGGGAGTATACAACAAACCGCCTAAGTCACGTCACAGCTGATAGCAGTCTAGCTAGCTTCAAGTTCAACGGCTTCCATCCAGGATAACAGCAATAATGGTGGTTAGCACAACTCTCAGTTCGAACGTCTTTCACAAGTCTTGATTAGGTTCATAAACCGAACGAAAATCGATAGATCTATCATTTATTTCAATTAGGAGAAGTTAATTTATCTTTTTCGGGAAGCAACTGTCTCATTGTCCGGCGTTGTCAGCGGCGGTAAGGTAAGGTCTTTTGTCGGGGTTCTCGCATCATTGTTGGTTTGAATGTTGCTTTATGTATGATGGGTAAGAAGCGAATCGCTTTGAATACTATTTTGAATTCGGGAAATTGAATTGAGAATATTTAAAAACTGCGATGACGACACATGACCTAATCTGTGACTGTCACTGAACTGCGATCCTCAACCCGCATGCTTAGTGTAGGTATTTTAGGCAATTACCTTACCATATAAACGCCATATGAATAAAGGTGAACCAGGATCTAGATGTAAAGAGTAAAATTTCCTTACAACAAGCCATTACCTTAATGTGTTTGTTTGTTTGTTTGGACAGTAAACTATAGCCTTGTAGAGCACACAGTGAATGTATATTTCATATACCTTACGTCAACTTCCGTTTTATTAGTAAACCAGCGGTCAGTATTTCTAAGGAAACTTGATTTTCTGGGCTAGTTTGTATATATACATATAAACATGTATGTAAAAATTTATCTCTTCCCGCGGGTGTCGTAAGAAGCGACTTATGGATATCTACCGGGGGTGGCCAGCAGCGCCTCCTGCAGAACTATTCTCTATATTATCACCAAACTGCAATCCCCAACCTGCATGCCCAGCTCGGGGATTATGAGTACTACCCCCATGAGATAACAGCCAATAAAAGCGCTTATCAGGCTTGCGTCCAGCAGTGGACCAATATAGGCTCTTGAGGAGAACTAATAATACAAATTAATTCGTTTCAATTGTACACTGATAAATTTTAATAGTAATTATATCGTTGCGTGTAAAAATAATCAATTGCTATATACCTAAGCTACATTATCAAATAAAAAACTGCTATATTTATCTTTCTAACATGGTGTATTTATCAGTTTCAGCTGTGACAAGAACCTTAGCTACCTATCTTTTAATTTTTTTTTAATAAAGCTCTCCTTTCAGAGTAACATAGACTATATTTTATCCCGGAATTCCCACGGGAATGAAAACTACGCGGGTGAAACCGCGAGGCGCTGCTTATTTGCAATAAATTCTATTTTTAGTTTGTCAAAATAATCTAATCGACATTACAATAGAGCATAATGCGTACATTAAGGCCCATACACCAGCGAAAGTGGCGCCCCCAACTATTATATCTTATTATTACGTTGAACGCAGGAATTTTTAAATATCCTACGTTCAGTTTGTGGTATCTATTATAAGCTATTTTTTAATACCTCTTTTATAATTTTATCTTATATAGTTAAGATATGATAAGATAGGAATTCAGATTGACTCGGGTATGCGCCTTAAATGTTAGTAAATCTACCAACATCACATCATGAAAGACCTTTAGCATTAAGTATATTTCATATAATGCTAAAGGTCGCCTAGCCATAAGTGAACAAATACTGAATACTTAGGAACTAAGGTATAGCAGCACGATCATTAATTTACAGGAAATAGCTGTTAATATCCTTCAATTAATACTAGTTACTGTGCAAAAGCAGCAGTAACTTACTGCTGCTTTTGCACGCGATAAGGCTTTGTATTCATGGCTTATTTTTATCCCATGAGAACTGGGAGAACATAAAAAGGCATTATGTATTATTTCACGTCTAGACGATAAGTTCTTTTTTAACCGCATTCAAAAAAAGGAGGAGGTTCTCAATTCGACTGTATTTTTTGTATGTTTGTTACCTCAGAACTTATGACTGGGTGGTCCGTTTTTCATGATTCTTTTTTTTATATGAAAGCTGGTGCCTCCCGTGTGGTCCCATTTTAATTTTGTTCAGTTTTGACCATGAGTTCTATGAAATTCATGAAAAAACTATAAAAATTGAAGTCGATTTATAGTTTTTTTTAAACAAAATTAATTATCGTTGCTAGGTATATTTAGACCGATCCATACAGTAGTTTGAAGAAGTCACAAACGTACATCTATCCAAATTATTATCATCATTACCATCAACCTAGTAGTAGTTAGTCCACTGCTGGACGTAGGCCTCCCCTAATTACCGATTTAGAAAATTATATCATCATTTAGGCTACTTTTCAGAGAGGGACATAGGCTATATTTTATCCCAGAATTCCTATGGGAACGGAAACTACGCGGGTAAAACCGCGAAGCGCTACTAGTCTTAGACATATATTTCATCTAGGACCCATAACACAAGCTCTGGGGCCTAATTCCACAATTTTTTAAACAAAATGCTATAATGGCACCATAATGGTGCCATAAGATTAAGATAGAGATTTAGTCGTAAATTTATTTGGTATTCTATAAGATTCAATCTCTATGACTTATAATATCGTATCAATAATGTGGTGGGGCATATAATCATAATAGTAATAGTCATAGATATGGCATAAACAAAAAAAGTTCGTGTTAGTAGAATACCAAAAGGAGTCAATGGTGGTGATTGTTACGCGATAATAATGAAGCGATAATATTGTCATAGTGGCGCATAGGCAATTGTGTTAGTGTAATCAGGCCCCTGCTTAGCTTCGGGCTAGAGGATGCTGTGTGAATTGTCTAGCACTATGGTTTATCCATTTTGAATGAAGCATGTTAGTAAACAAAATACGACACAAATAACATAATCTCACTTGCTTGGCGTCGAGTTTCAGATATAATTGTAAGCAATTTTTATTGAAGGGAGGATCTAAATACGGTTTACGGTTTTAGAAATTTATTTCTCAAAAGAATATACATTCACTTATAGAGAAATACAGTATTATCATAATTAATCATGCAGAGCGGACTAAATTCGACAAGTAATGTAAATTACGTATGAAAGGACGCGCCAACAAAGTGTATTTTAGGTTAAGTATGGGCGGTTTGTTTACGTTTATGCTTCATTCAAAATGGACACGGTATAGGTACCTACCTATTTATGAATTCGATGTTGTGTCGAACCAAAAAATTCTGCTCTACTTTCATAATATCCAAAGATTGCCAAAGACTGCGTCTGTCTATTAGAGTACAATCTTGGAGTCTTCAAATCTAGGGTAATTAAGTTCCTTCTGGAAAAGCGTGCTCCATCTTAGGCTAGGCAGCAATAAAAAAATAAATAAGATTAATTACAAAATCCCTGAAAGAAGTGGATAAACATTTATAAATAAAGCTCCACTCAAGACGGAACATAAGTCAAAGGTTCTTGGTAGATGGAGTGCTTTACGGGGACGATGAATTTTGTATGAAATACCCTGATGCATGGTGCACCCCGCCACTAGGCGCAGGGCTGTGTGGAAAACTGCTGGAAAATCCGTTTTTCTTCCCAAAGTACAATGTTAAGTGATAGTTTGCGAAGTATATTCTATCTATCTACTATCTATTCTATCTATCTATATGCCTTTTTAATCGACTTCGAAACAAAGGAGGAGGTTATCATTTTTTTTTTTTTTGTTACCTCAGAACAAAGGAGGAGGTTATCATTTTTTATTTTTTTTGTTACCTCAGAACTTTTGACTGGGTGTACTGTACTGTATTCATTGTTATTATTTGTGTTACATCACACAAATATTATAAATGCGAAAATGTAGTATGGATGTATGGATGGATGTTTGTTACCTCTTCACGCCTAAAGTACTAAATGGATCGGGCTGAAATTTTGCATGCAGCTAATTATAATCCTGGAATCAAACATATAAGCTTAAAACTTTAAAACTTTTTATCCCATAAATCAGTTCCCATGGGATATAAATCACCTTTAAACATTTCCATAGGAACAACGCGTCTGAAGCGCGTATGAACAAACTACAGAAGTAGATCACTATTAATTTAAATAGTGATCTACTTCTGTAGTTTGTATTGTTAAGGTGTTGTTCTTTTTATTATATGTGAGATGTAACGGTTTAGGCTAAGTCCTGTTATGTTATACCTTGATGTTTAAATTATTAATATAAATTTAAATTTGTCGTATACCTCTGTATACAGACACACTTTTCTTTCTCTCTCATACATTTCTCGAAAAAACTTCCCACTATTATAGGACAAACATTATTTAACAAATTGCTACTTTGCATAAGATTGACGGAAAATAATAATTCATTTTTAAATAAAGTAAAGACTAAAGACTCCTGGAAAAAACCACTGACTGAAAAAAACACTGAAAAAAACCCCTAGACTACTGGAAAAAACCATTTATGGTGTCAGCAAATTTCTAGACAATGACTATAGCCTTTTCATAGTGCAATAAATGCAATAAATTCATGACCTCATCTCATCTCATCTCATCTCATTTCATTTCATGATAGATAGAAAATCCAGGTTTCTGTCTACGGCTACGCACGCGTTGTTTCTATGGAATCGTTTAATGGTAATTTCTATCCCTACCATTTGTAATAACTAATAATCGTGTAAAAAATGCGAAGTTAGTTCTATAGATTATTTCTGTCCGTCTGTTACAAATTCGGTAAAAAGAAGTTTTGTTTCAAATACGCTGATGCACCTAGCCACCACCATTTTTGAGTAATGATTTAACCCATTCACTGCCCAATCCAGGTGGTGCGACCTGCAAAAGAGCCGCCGCCGCGCCGCAACGACACGGGGAAGGTGAAGTACGTCTGCTTCTTGAGCTATGAAAGTGTTCATGTAAGGAATTCAAGAATAGCGTATATGCATGTGACTTCAAAAAAGCTAATATTTTTTTTACGTATTCTCTATTGATGAAGAAATATATCTGTATTTTATTATTGTATTTTAAGATGTTTTCATTGTGAGATTTAATCATTGAAAAGTAGATATTTTAAGTCTCAACAGCAAAATGTTTAAACGCAACGCTATTGGCACCTGTAGCTTGACGTCATACTTGAACATTTTTGTATGATCATGAAGTTTTGACTTTGACTTGACATAGGGGATCCGTTGAACCGTGACGTCACAAAATGCAATTACTAACATGACAGCGTTTTTATCACCCGAAACTGAGTGTGGTTTTACTTTTTGTTTTTTACCTCAATAATTCAATTTTTTTTGGCTGTTATATTTTTTCGTTTATGTATTAACCTAAATAATCGAAAAAATTATAAAAAAAACTCCATGTTTATACCCTATTATCCCGGGTCTTTCGTAAACTCTGCCAACCCTACTACCCAGCATGTAGTTACTGCGGAGAGAAACATTACCTAATTAAATTGCAGTTTAAAGAACCTCATACGTAAAACAAATTGAAGTTTCTTAATATCCGATTTCTGAAGAATACGTTTCACTAAAATCACAGTAATACAAAAATTTCGATGTTCGTTTACATTTTTATTATTACTTCCCGAAGAATGAAAACTGCTGAACGAATCGCCCTGATACGTAGATGAAATTGATCATCATAGATTACATACCTACATGCCACTTTTTACACAACGAAAATGTGGGCAAAGCCATATGCAGAGCCTATACAGGATTATTGAGAATGCACTGACACTGCATTCTGTAGATTACCATTTATCCTGTATATCAATTTAAAATCTACCGAGTCTGTATACATCATTGGTGCACATACATAACTACTGAGATAAATCTTCTGTCCCAATAGCTTTGTACTATTAGAATGTTTTTATAAGGCCATGTAGTAAAGCATTATGTACCTCATACAGGGTGTCCCACGGCTATGCAACATCAGGTGAATTCCCTTCATGTATTCTTTTATATTGTAGATAGAAAAACATACCGAAAGAAGACTTCATTTACGTATTTTATTTTTTTAATAAGATGTTTTGATTTTTGAATTATTGCCTGTCTGCTTGCCAAATTGTAAAAACACACTCGTATTTTTACGATACCTATGAAAACGAGGATATTTTATTTCCAATTAACACAGCAAAGCAGCTAAAAGGATAATCATGAAAAGTACGATTAAAGGACTAATAGCCTTAGCCTCTCCTCTTTTTTATTCATTTCAAAAACCCTTAAACGGAGTTTAAATAAGTTAAGTTTAAAATTATTTATATTGTTATAATTTTCTATCTACAATATTTAGGATACTTTTTACCATGTAGCATAGCCGTGGGACACCCTGTATATCTGTCTAACTAGTGAGAAAATGCGCGGACGACTGACGTATGGGTCTGCCTACAAAACCTGATATAGAATATTTGATTTAGGTCTAACCTCTCACAAAAACTTATGAACAGATAAGATCCTAGCTAGTCAATAACCTCGGTATACTTTGTATTATGGGACATTAATGTCACATTGAGGCTTTAACTTTACATGTCATTTGACCTATAGACCTATAGACACATAAATAATGTTATTACATATTTTTTGTCTAGGTTTTTGTCATTTTGTTTGTAAAACTGGAAAAAAACGTAATTGACGTAACGCAATTGATTGTTCTATATAAGTGCCTAACTCTTTTTACCTTCTTTATCTACCTACTAGCAGTTTCAGGCCTAACCTATATGACGTCAGCACGTTCAATTGACGACTTCTGTGGCGCATCGGGCGAAAGTCCACCTGCGAAGCACGAGGTTGAAAGGTACGATTCCCGCTAGCGACAAATGTTTCTACTTAAGATTTGCACATTTTGTGATTCCAAGATAACTGGGTGCTTTCGATGAACAATAAATATTTAACTTCGATGTATTTCATTAAGTAGATCTGTTTTCTAATATCCAAAATACAAGCTCTGCTTAGGTTTTAGATGGCCAATGATGATGTGTGAATTGTTCAGCATTGTTTACATTTATTAATTATATCCGTATACAGTTAGAACTTAAATAACCCTATTACTATTGAAAGAAGGTTCAAGTTACGTAGTTCTAAGGACCATTTTCCACGCCAATAACTCCACTAGCTTTTACCACTTTCAAAGATTGAAAACCTAAAGAACGATTCACGTCAACTTTCATAATAGAACATCTGCCACGAAGTGTCGAACTTTGTAAGTTGGTTAGACAGTTTTTATAGATCAAATGTTAAGGAAATAGAAAAGTTCGGTTGTGGTTTCCGAAATTTAATTTGAGTGTTGTGTAGGCTTGTATTTGGGATTTTACCCAAATACAAGCCTACACAACACTCACTCGTTTGCCTTTAGATTAAAATCATTATTATCGGACTATGTTTTAAAAATGATGAAAATGGCGATTATTAACATATCATGTATCCCCATTTTCATCATTTTTAAATGCGAGTTTCTTCACAAATGTTGCATTATCAGAAGAAATAATCGCGTCATGCGAGTTTAAAATGAAATTGTCACGCCGAATAGCACACTAAATTGACCAATTTTTAGGGTTATTCCAGTTATCTCCCCTGAAATCAAAAGGGGAAAAGGTCTTCTTTTCCCCTTTTGATTTCAGGTTTTTAAAAAGAAAAAAATCTTGTTATCTCCGAAGATTCTGAATCGAAAAACTAAAATATCTAATTTTCTCTCTAGTTGTTTTGCGGCGCGACGCTCTATCTAAATAAAACCAAGGATTTCCCCGTTGTGAAAATGGGTAAAATCCGAAGAAGTGTTATGTAGGTATGTACTAACCAGGTCGCGTTCAGATACCCCGTCATTGTCAAAGAACATAATACTCCAAGTCAGTGTAATGTGTCGGGTTCGAACTGTGTTTGATAATGAAAAAAGTAATACATAGTGGTAATTTTCCTAGCAACAGAAAAACTAGTAGGGTAGATACTGATCTACCCTATGTATTTTACCCTGTATTTTTTTGTATTAAAAAATACATGCGACTTCAGTTATTCCATGACCAATATGACCATGTAGCATCTGTGCCGAAATATTGAAAAGTTCAAATACCTAACTCAAACCATGGTAAATATTCAGCAAATACTATGTCGTGTGTGTATTGTTGTAAAGAAAAGATCCAATTTCGTCTCGTAGGTAGAGTACTACCTTAGGATCTAGATCCGTCACAATCCTGAGACAGCATGACCAACGCTTTGGAGGTGTCAGGGAGTGTTTACATACATACGTAGAATATTCGGGTTATTCCAGTTTTTGCCCTTTTCTTATGGAGGAAACCTGTAAATTTGAAAAAAATACCAGTTTCGCCCTTAAGGTTCAAGGTGATAACCTGTTTTTTTTCGGTACCAGTTTTCCCCGACTAATTGATTAAAATACACCCTTTTATGAGTTTTATGAGTGGGTTACAGATCTGAAGCGCATCCCAAGTTTTGCTCACGTAACAAAGGATCTCTAAAATTAGTTTTTTTTTGTCTTTGTTTGTGAATGTCATGCACCGATGATTATAATAAATACAAAACTATTGCCCTTGGGCAAATAATATATTAGCTAGAATTCTACTTATTTTGCTCAGATGTAAATAAAATCTACTTCTAATTAGTGGTTTAGGCACATTTAATTTTAATATAATTATTTTAAAATGTCTTATGTGAAGAGTGTCATGTTTTTCTTAGGGTTAAGTTTGTTTGTTTTGGGGGCCAACGCTAAAGCTGGTAAGTACGAGGCAATGTGTCTGTTAAAAGGTTGCCTGGAAGATCTCTCTTAGCGATAACACTGCCCATTGTACTACTGTTTCTGTGTTGAAGTTTTCCAGTTCATAAATAAATAAATTTCTTAATTATTATATTAACCTACAGAAACACGGAAAATTAAAACTAGCATCTTCGTTTGCAATAAGGCTTGAGTAAACGTGTTCTTGAGTGAAGACCACGACTCGGGAAACGTAGTGTAGAACAACCTCCAGCAAGGTGTGACAACAAACTGCAAAAAACTGCAGGCAGATATTGGATGCGGCAAGCTGAAGACAGTGCGCTATGGCGCTCATTTACGGAGACCTATCCCAGCAGTGGAATAACATAGGCTGATGATGATCTAATTCTAAGTGGGAGAACTAAGATCTGCACGGACGTCTCGCATAAGATGTGCATTATCCCCCTGCCTAAGCCGGCCCTAACCAGCCCAGCTCCTTGAAGTATCGGAGCAGGACTTTAGGTGACTGACAGCTTCGTTTCAGCTTTTCTGTGGGTGTGGATGGGGTTGATTCCTCAATGAGGCACTTCAGCCCTGTTCTGTGTCTGGCCTCCTCTGTGGCCGTGCAGTGTACCACAACGTGTTCCACAGTCTCTTCTTCTTGGAAGCAGCCACGATGATGATGATAAAGATGTGACTGACGACTGTCCCGTAAAACTGTTATTTACCCTTACAGCAGACTACATCGTGCCATGTCACATTAAAGACACTGATGACTGCTACTTGTCATCGGCAAAAAAAGCACTACCGCACATCGCAGCGCTGGCGGATCCTCTGAAGATGGATGACGTCAATGCTGATCTAGGAGATCTGGTGTTTCGGTTAAAAGGTTTGGTCTTAAAGGGCTTGACGAACTGCAATATTTTGAAGCTAGTGTAAGTACCTACTAATCATTTCACTCTGATCACATTAATATCATAAATGCGAAAGTTTAGATGGATGTATCGATGGATGGATGAATGTTTGTTACCGTTTGTTGTTGTTTGTCACACTTCAAAACTACACGAATTGGGCTGAAATTTTTCATACCGGTAATTCTAACCTGTCACACAACAAATGTCACAGATAATAATTAAACATGTTCTCTAGTCTATATAATAATAGGCCTGACGAATCCAAAATTATCATAGATCCGTTAGTAAGATTATCAGAAGATATTGGATTTTGGTCGATTAATGAAAAAATTATGAAGAAATTTTAGAAAATTTCCGCGTGACGTCACGGTTCTGAAAAAGTTACAAACTTTTTACTGAGCCGTGACGTCACTAGCCTCCACTCCCAAACTTTGACGTGCTTTATTTTTGTCATTTTTTCTTAGATTGACAAAACTAATCTCTTATTAGAGGTATATAATGTCATTACATTTGCCAACTTATTAGCGTCAATACATTACTTATTGACTTTGTGTCTTAGGGTTCATATACATGGACAGCAAGTTGCCAACTACACCCGTCGATTGTAGGCGACGGCAGTCGTCGACTGCAGTTGACCACAGTTGACTGTACTGAGGGCTGCCGACCCCTGCAGACGACGTCCGTGTATGTATATGTATTCTTGAGTGGAGACTACGACTCTGAGCTGACTCTCTTGACATGAAACCAGCAGACCTTGTATAAGAGCCCTTAGTTAATTAAAAAAGCGATGCGATTTGCAATTTTGTGTATGTGTGAGGGAGAATTCATTAATGGTTGTTAATTTTCAGGAGACAAGATAGATTTAAAGCATTTTTAATATTGGAATGCCCAGTGGTAGTAACAGGGCATTACATTCTAGGGGGAAATCTCCTCGGGCTCCCTGTTGGGGGAAATAGTACTGTGGAAATCAAAACAGGTTTGTTTGTTATAGCTTTTTTACAGACCTTAAATACTGCTGCTCAGGTAAACGTGTTCTGATTGAGTGGAGAAAGTGACTCTTGAAACGTAGTGTAAGAGGCCATTCGGCCAGGCGAGATGACGATGACGACCTGCGACTGCAATCAGATGCTGGATGCGGCAAGCTGAAGAAGGGTGTTGTGGCGTTCTTTAGGGGAGGCCATTGTCCTGCAGTTGATGGATCTGAGGGCTCAGACAATGTAACAATGGATATCGACAGCGATAGCGAGAGCGAATAGTCAAAAAATGTATGGTTTCCCTACGAATCTTTCAATTGTTTTCAATTCGCTTCATAGTGAATGCTGGTTGGCTACGAACTCTGTAGACTCTTCTGCTTGGAAAACAAATCTCACTGTTTTTTGGTTTGGGAAACTGGAATAACCCAAATAAATGAGTATGAGTTTTACCTTTTTATTAAGGATGTAAGCGGGTTAACTACTAACTTTATTTGAAGTAATTTTTAAATTACATACAGACTGTAATTTTAATTGCAGATAACATCCGGCTATCGATTACCATTGAACTGAAATCATACAAAGGCAAGGACAATGAAGACCACTACAAAATCGTTAAATTCGACTACGAGTTCGAACCTGTCGCTCAAGTATTTTACAACTTTAAGGACCTGTATAACGGAGATGCAGAGAAAGGTGACTTACAGTTTTTTAGTTTTAGTTATTAATTATTTTAGTGGGTTAGTATCATTTTGTCTAATAATTGAGTTTGTTCTAAAAAAACTATAACGCCCTCGGCACACAGATGCTGATTAACTAGCGCGTCTTGTGAAGCGCGATTTCGGCGATTTTCTTGCGCGATTCCTTACACACAGGCGCAGCCGCGCGCCCCCGAATATATATTTTAAAAGACACAGATCGTGCTTAAATATTAGCGCCGGTTTGAGTGGGGCTCAAACCGACTTCAATTAAGTATAATATGGTTTTCTCATGGATGCATGCTATTATAAAAACTAGACAAAATTTCAATGGGACCACACATGAAGCACCAGCTTTCAAATAAAAGTAGAATCATCAAAATCGGATCACCCCGACAAAAGATCTGATAATAAAAGTGCCTGCTGGTAAATCCGCAACTGTTTTAAGTAATTTTTTTGTTATCATTTACATGTTCTTTCAGCTAAAGCATTGCAGCAGCTTCTTAACGAGTTGGAAACTGGCAAGGTGGTGCTGAGGTCAGTTGGCAAGCCTGTTGTCGAAGAGGTCGCCAAGAAGGTCGTAGTTCACGTCAATGGCTTCTTTCATAAGAACCCGTCTAAAGATATTGAGCTGCCCTAGGTTGTGAAGAAGTGAAGATTTATACATCATACGATCTGTTTAAAAACTTTATAAAATTGAATAATTATTTTATAACAGAGTAGTTATTTAGTGAGTAGTAATGTTTTAAAATATTCTTTTCATATGTTTGCATATTTGGTTAAAATTTTGTTCGTCTCAACAATGTAGTATCTATCATCTGTATTTTTTGGTTTTACTTTGTTTTATGAACTAATAAATAAATAAACAGTAAATAGATGGTATAAATCCGCTTATTGACTTTGAACTTATCATAAACCGAAAAACGAATTGTAATATAACTTTTTATTGTACCACACAAACACATAGAGAAGAATATGTATCTACATATTTATTTCATTGAATTTCCAAAACTTGCTTTGTTTCTGTGATTTGATGCATTTGCATCGATTTAAATCTTTTATTTAAATCGTTAAATACGCCCTTACACCCAACAACTGTGGCATTGTTTTTGAATACGTGCGTTAACATAATTAATTTGTTTTAAAAAACTATAAATCGACTTCAATTTTTATAGTTTTTTCATGAATTTTCAAGGAACCCATTGTCAGAACTGAACAAAATGGGACCACACGGGAAGCACCAGCTTTCATATAAAAAAGAATCATGAAAATGGGACCGCCCAGTCAAAAGTTCTGAGGTAATAAACATAAAAAAACAATCGAATTGATAACCTCCTCCTTTGAAGTCGGTTAAAAACACCAACGCACACACACTGTTATAGATAAAATTATAGTTTCTGCTAATTAACCCAACTGTTATAATTGTAATTTATTGTGCAAATACATCGCGCAAACTTTTGTAAACAAGCACACCGCAAAACATACAATTCACTGATTCCAAATGAGTGAGTTCACTCACTTCGGTAGGCGACAAACACAGCGCGGTCTCAGTGCATAAAAGGCGTATCTAACGATTTCAATCTTTGATTGGATGTGTTATATACGACTAGCTGCGCCCCGCGGCTTCGCACGCGATGATCCTAAGAAAACATTAAAAGGTGATTTACATCCCACGGGAACAGATTTATGGGATAAAAAGTAGCCTATGTTTTATTCCAGTATTAGAATTACCTGTATCCAAAATTTGGGCAAGATCCGTTCAGTAGTTTTGGCGTGAAGAGGTAACAAACATCCATCCATACATACATACAAACTTTCGCCTTTATAATATTAGTGTGATGTGATGTATCACTTATCGACCTAACTGTCTCATCGTCATCACGAGAGGAAAGGAATGTTGTATGCTGTTTTCTTTTTTTTATGATTTTTGTTGTGTAGTGTACCCAATAAGTAAGTAATGTAACACCCTAGTAAATTGCTATTATTATTTAAAATAAACTATAAATAACCATAAGTAGGTATCTATCTACCTTCTACTTAACTATGAGTCATATATGTTTTGGCAAAGCAAAACTTAATTAACTGATAGGTATACTTTGGCAATGTCAAAAAGTTAAATAAATTACCTACCTATCTTCAAAGACAAATAAAAACATAGTTTGAATATCTCACGCATCAGGAGGTAACTAGTTAATATTAATGCGCCGTTAATGAGTCTGTTATTAACTTATTACCTCTCATTATATATTAATTAATACTATTATGTACCTGCTTACCTATTTAATTAACTCTTACTGCCCATGACCGCTTATAGAGGTTTTATACTACCTACAAGTGTGTCTGATATCTTTTTGGGTCCAAAACTTCGTTAGGTCAACAAAAATTAATAGTTCCGATGGTAAATCAATATGAATACTTATTAGAAATTTTACCTTTTCTTTACGTTAATCTACCGTATTTATGGAAATAAATAGTTATTGAATCATTTAAAACTTGATTACCGGTAAAACTTTGCGACCGATGTCGGTCGCCATCTATGTCGAGACTTGCCCTGGTTGCATAGTGTAGAAAAAGATTAGGCGTTCTGACGGAAAAGTAATAGCTGAAAAGAAAGTTATTGCGTTGTTTTTAGAATATAAAATGTATTTTTTCCAGTCCCCAAGAAAACCTTATGTAAGGTAACGGCTAGAAAACTTAATGTAGAACGAAAAAAAGAGCCATGAAGCCAACATGAAGGTACTATTGCACTAGAAATTGTCTAAAATGTTGGCAAATAAACATAAGAAAAAAAAAATTTGGAAACATAAATTTACAAGCATTCCATAGAAACACCGCGAGCGAAGCCTCGGGACCCAGCTAGTTTATTATAAATATGTGAAATGGTACGAGAGTTTTTTTTATAGGATTGAAACATTAAACAGACCTTGCTCTCTTTATCTCCAATTCCAGAACATATGTTTGTTTGGCGTAGCTTTGGTCGTAGTGATGCTGTGAAAAATAAGCAGTGCAATTGGGACTTGCTGTAGGTACAGTATTACGCTGAAGACAGGACCTATGTCCAGCAGTGGACTAATTTTTTTTTTTTTTTTTTACTTTAATATAAGCGGTAACAAACCACTTATATCAATTAAAGATACACAATTTTGATAAATTACCTAATTAATATTAAATAGTAAAAAAAAAAATAGGATGATGATGATGATGATAATATAGCTGCGGACGGAAAGACAAACGGACAGACGACGCGGTCTTAGTAAATAGTTTCTTCGTCCGTAAAAGTAAACGTTTTAGTGTGCAAATCCTGAAACCTCTACTTGTACGGAACCCTAAAATTTACGCTGTACCTAGCATAGTATTATATTATCTGTGGCTGTACCAACGAGTTTATTAAATTTAAGACCGCATTCTGTTACACCAGCTTTGTTTAATGTACACAAAATAAACGTCTCAATCAAATAAACATAAATACAATTCAGTTTTACGATTAAAAAAATATTTTGGATACGTCTTTATGGCCTTTCCACCACCTATGGTGAGGCTACGAGTTTAATAAACACAATATTTTACGACAGGGCTACTTGCGGTGTACGTCTGTGCCGGTATATTTAATTGTATATCAATGTTAACTTAAGCTATTAGCCGAACGAGGTGGAGAATGCCATCTGCGTCTTGGGCCATGAAGGTGTTAAGTGCCGTGTGGTGAAATTCTCGAAAACTAAGGTTTTCAATCAGTGCGTCCTTCCCAGTGATGTTCCAAGTAAATTTTAGGGTTGCCGTATCTCAACCTTACAAATTTCGTATTACCCGTCATGACCCGGACATGGACACTCACTGTAGGGCTGGTCCACCAGTTCAAAGTCGCTCAGCGAGCTATGGAAAGAGCTATGTCTGAGTCTTTCTGAAGGAAATTTGTAACGAATACGTAAAGGCGAACGCTACACGACAATAATATTATATAAGAGCTTGTGTGGCAATAATTTTAGCCCTTTCTTTAAACGAACGAGTAAAAAGAAAGATATGGATGAAGAATTGGCTACAAAGGAGAGAAAAGTACACACATCTGAATTTATTGGACGAAATTCGCCTTCACTGACGCGATCAATATTGATGCGACACACTACACGCAAGATAAATATCACGATCCAAGATCTGGGGTCAGATCACAAGGATTTCTAGAATTCCAGCGATAAATATTGTGATCCGTCAATACACTACCCTACACTTCAATAAATATCATAATCCGATATTTTATATTGACGGATCACAATATGGATCTTCCGTGTAGCGTTCGCCGAATTAGCGAGACGTGTTTGTGGAACGGCCATACCTATCTCACGAGTTCACGACACGACCGATAACCGCTGGGGTAAACGCGTTCATAAAGATGCACAGCACTATGATTACAGTCTCTTGATTCCACTATTATTCCTCTTTAATCAACTAAAACTAGCCTTCTCTGTTATTCCTCTTCAATCAACTAAATTCAGGTATATTCCTTAATACTCTCCTTCGTAATAAAAAGTAATTTGACGGACAAATAATAGTCACTGGGATGTAGAAGTCTAATTATGTTTGTCATTAAAGTTATTAGTAAAAAGACATTCAGTTTTAAATGTGTCTGTAATTAAGTATCATAAAATAAAACGCATGATGGCGTTGGATATGTAATTGGACAATCACCCTCTGATGACCACCGTTAAAACTTTTAAATCCATTTGAAAATGTACATTATCTACCATCGATGTAAAAAAGGGAAGATTAGGCACTGGCTTCTCGAAAGTGGTAGCCTCAAATTGTGTCCAATTGTGAACTCCCACCTCAGTCATAGTCGGAACGGGGCGCTGCTGGCGGTCGGTTTTCGCCTGCTAATTGTTGTCTCGGTCACACTTCGGTCTAGGTACGTCTTTCCATCTATGTTGCTCATAAGTATAGCTCGATAGAACAATTGAGTATGTGTGCGTGTGTAAATGTGAGACCCACACCTAGTAGTATGGGGGGAGAAATGCTCATTTGGGCACAGCAGTCGACATAAGCATTCAACTGTGTATGTCCTGTTGTGTCCCAATAAAGGATAGGAAAGGTGACGGAAGAATGGAGTCGTCGAGTGTGTGGAATGTTGGGCTCACCGGCTAAGTATGGGAGGAAGAGGGGACGCCATCGGATCGCGGAGGTTATATGTACCCGTGGTTCGGTGAAAACGGAAACGAAAGAGGGACCGGAGAGGTTTTTAGTGGGTATTACGCCCTTCTCAGGGCGTCGAGTCCCAGATAATTCTGGTCTTCCCCAGACCAGTCTATTCGTAAACGAATTTTCCTCGCCGCCCGAGAAAAAAACAAAAAAAAAGTCGGTATAGCTCTTTTTTTATTTTTATTATAAAAACTTATCGTAGTTCCGTATTCATTACGGATGTAATGAATTCGTCAAACTAGCTTCGCGTTATAGCTCATTGGAGGACGCATATGTCCAGCAGTGGACATAGGATGAAGATGATGTCTGTATGTCACATGTTTGCATGATCTCTGATACGGGCCTGTACTAAATCACATTAAAAAGGAACCGTCACGATCACGTCTCTAAATTAGCATCAAACCGTACTCTGGGCTCTGAATTTGGAAGTCGAATAGATGGAAAGAAATGACGGAATTTTATACTATTTCAAAATACCAGAATGAAAATATTTAGTAACAATTCCGCAAAAAAAACCTGCGATAAAATCTAACAAATTATACATTTAAGTATACAAAATGAATTAACATTTATCAAAGTAAGTTGTAAACCATTCCCGTCTCTCCACGAGACATCATCAGGACACCACAACACTTGATCTTGACACTGAGAGCGCCAAGCAACAACAGAGTCCCACCAGAGATGTTGCCACTCCAAGCTCCGCGCGCCAAGTAACACCTGAACCTAATAAAATAAATCTATGTACTATATCAAAATTCATTTGCAAATTAAAAAAGTTTTGTTTTCATAAATACAATTAATAGACGTACACTTAGAAAAGGTCAAGATATAAAATTAAACACTGATTAATACTTTAATTAAATCCAGTTTTCCTCCTTCGCATTAAGATCTACTACTTAATAAGACGTAGCATAAGACTAAATTAAATTATCAACATCACAAAGCTCTATCGATTTAAAAACGGCAGCCTCAAAGACAATGCTGAAATCTATTTTAAAGGCACTAAATCCCCGTCCTGTTAACTTGCTCATCTGAATGCACTAATTAGTGGTGGCTCTTGACATTATCGACGTCGACACGTACTAGACAAATTACATGTCGAGGAATCGGGCACAGCACTAGGGGCGTGACTAGCTCATCCAACGATGGGCTCCGATTTGTGTAAAGGCATACTATTGTAGTTTTGTTAGTATCAGATAACTTTTATTCTTAACTTTTGTTTATAACATCAGTTAACTTTTAGTAATATAATATTAAGAGTGTGCCATAAGCAATTTACTTCAATATGTACTTCAAAATCGTCATTTATCTCAGAATCTGTGAAAGCTACCACTGGAAATGTTACTGCGATATTTTATCTTGAAGCACGTGTTTTAAAAACACGTTGAAAGCTTTCTCGATTCTTTTTTTTTAATTGCTGTTTTGCTGACATTTTTCTATTCATCTCTTCACTTTTTTCTTCGGTTTTTGTTTTGCTAAAAAACCTAGAAGTATTTCTTTGCAGAAGTATTTTCATTTTTTTTTGCATTAACTTGTAATGATGTAAAAACAGTTTTGGCGCATAGAGAATTCGATCCGGTCTCTGTTCTGTACTTCTCACTCACAAGAAAACCATATCTTGTCATCCCGCCCGAAATCCATCTCGTAGCGGCGTATTGCACACTCTTAACTTTTTTCATTACATCAGTTAACTTTTAATAATGATATTAAAAGTAGGAACGGACCACTTCTATGAATTGGTGGTGTTTTAAGTCTCCAATAGCTTATAATGTCCAGTTTTATTGACTATCTGTGCCTGCGTCTTTGTCAGTGTAGAATTTACAATATCATAATTAACTTTTTTTGTAATATGTCCTTTTTTAATCCAAAGCACTAACTTTGGAGGACTACCTCATAACATTTAGTATTTTTAGTATTTAGTATTTATTTTCATTCTTATACTATCATTACAGGATTATCCTAATACAATAGTTAAGTAAATTTAAACATAGGTAATTCCATATAACATTTACAATACAATCTATCGCACACACCAAGGACATCAACTATCTGCTAGTGAATTTTTTAAATAACAAAGGATAACTTTCCAGCCCTCGGGTTTTTCTATTAGAAAATCCCGGGCCCTCCATATTTACGTTCATGTTCACAAATTGCTCATAAAATGTTTTCTTGTTCAATCAACCGTTCAAGCTAAACATGATCAAATTAGAAGCAACTTCACAGACAGTCATAAAGTTTGGAATAGTCTTAAATTACTGGAATAAGTAGCAATAAACAAGCTACTGCGGCTCAGGTTCATTAGCTCACTTGGTCGCATAAATTGGTAATTAAGTTCTTGTTTAGAAAATTAGAAGCTCGATGAACTGAGGTGTAAGCAGGGAGCGGTTTATTCGCTATTTTGATAGAAATAGTAGAGTTCGGGCTACTATTTGTATACCTCTATAATATTGTTTTTGGACTATATTTGATTGCACTGTTCCTTGCCTGTCTTGAAGAGACCCAGGTTGTTATTGGCCGGAAAAAACAGAAGCAGGAAGCTAGTTCCATTCCTCAGCGGATTTACATTTTGCTAACTGTAAAGCTGATTATGACCCTGACTTTTTCCATAATCACTTTACTACATACCAATAAACACTAATTTATACCTTGTTGATCCAAATTGGGCTGTTTAGAGTTGATTAAAGGTGGAACGCCTATGAACAAATAGTCTGTGCACATTCATTAGAAACAGAAGAAATGGTTAAAGATGTGACGAAAAACATTCAAGTTCTTATGGTTACAATTTTAATAATATTCGAAACAAATAGTCAGCTAACTTTCGTTTAAATTGTTATTCGTTAGTTATCTGATTGCAATTTTATTGATAAAATATCAGTAAAATCACAGGCAGACTACCGGATTCCGGAATTTATTTATTTGAAGTTCACTTATATCAATAAAAAATAGAAAGGTTCAGGTTTAATATTCTTATGGTTTAGGTACTTATTCTGTTACACAAACGTATTGTTCCTACTGGATTGTACTGTACAATTGTACATCTCTGACTTAACAATTTTCTATTCCCAATGTACATATTTGTGATGATTTTTACATTGTCTTTTCCGCTTTTCTGTTTACAAATATGTAAGCCAGTTACGTTAAAATTAGTGCACGGCATAGAACAATAGGAAACGTTCCACCTTAACCAGAAACCGCGGTATATTGAGTTCCGAAGTTACTAAATTCATGTCGGAATTGAAACTCGTAAAACTTTTATTCTTGACTTTCCAAATTAATTGTTTATGGACGACTGATGTGGCGCGGCGAGCAAAGGTCCGTCTGGTCTACTAGGTTGTGGATTCGATTCCCGCCTCGAAGCAGAAGAAGAAGGGTATTCTTGGTATTTTTATGTCAATTAAAAATATCTATCAATGTATTTCTACTAAGTGTATCAGTCGTATACCCTTAACAAAAGCTATGCTTATAGCTTGGGGCTAGATGATGCTGTGTGGATTATTGATTTAACCAAAGCAATACCTAATAAAAATAAATGTATTTATTTCAGGAAAGGTTATCAAAGTACTTACATTAAACTTATCTAAGCATATAAATGTAAAAGTATTTTTCCAGCAATAGTTGGTACTTACTTAGTGTGACTCCTTGCTCTAACTAAGTTTTCACTTGTATGTAGACGCAAGGGTGACGTCTCGTCCTCCGCCAGGATTTCATAAGTGAAGGTAAAAATGTTAAAATAGAGGTAGGTATAGTCAGCAAAAATTGCGCCTTACCATCACTAAGGTGATATTTCTGTGAAGTGAATAATTGCCAACCCCGGCTTGTTCGATATCTTTTGTTTTAAACGCAAAGTAAAATACCTAGTTTCAAACTGGATAGGCATTATGTTTGCCGATGGTACCGAATATACAAGTAGAGATTCATTGACGACCCCGACGGGTTGTGACGCACGCAGGAGGTAGCGGGTTCTATTTCCGCATCGGGGCAAAAAAATATATACCTAGCTTAAAACTGCTTAATTTCAGCATAACCGTTGGTTCAGTTATAGGCGGTTTTCAGTGGAGAAAACTAAAATTTATTATTTGTCCCCTTCCCTTTTCCCCTATAAGAATTATCTTCTAGAGTCAGAGGCAAATCGTTTACTTCTTCATGTTTTGAAGTCCAGTTTTTCCTCTTTTAGAACCCATAATTTGTGACCCTCTTTGACGTTTTCTGTCACAACATTACCGCAGTGTCGTGTTTCCCTAGAACTCTCACATGCCCCTCGTAAAACAAAGTTATTAATTTACTCGGGACATTTTATGGTCCATCAAAGCTTGGGGTCATTGTAGACACCACTGTAAGATACCTACTGTATAGCCACAGAATCACTATACAATAGGTACTGGTTGCATGCCCAGCGTGGGGATTATGGGCATTCCCCCCCCCCCCCCCCCCCCCCGCCTGCGTCCAGCAGTGGATGGATGGATGGATACGCAAGGTACTGGTTACGCCCTTATAGGTATTCGATAATGTTGTTAACCAGAATCCAAATAAATTTGCAACATATTTGCAAAATAACTTAATTATAAAAAAAAACTTAAGACGTCAATCTACCAACAATCCATGTCTATAAACGAATAAAGCTGGACATTTCACGCTGAAAATACGCACTTTGGGGCTACATGATGCTACGTGGATTGCAGGGCATTATTTATTATTTTAGTATTTACCTACTATAATTTCCGCCCGCGGCTGTATGCGCATTTTGTATGGAGACGTTTATTATCCCATGGGAACTGATTTATGGGATAAAAACATCGGATAAAAAGTAACAAATGTTTGATGGGTTATTCCAGTTCACCCCTGAAATCCCTCTAAGGGGAGAAAGCTGGACTTCAAAATATGAACTCCTGTTTGGGGAAAACTAAAATTAAAAAAAATATTGCACAATTAGAATTCCGTATGCAACTTTTGAGCTCGATCCGTTCAAGTAGTTTTAGTAAAGAGGTAACAAACATCCATCCATCCAAACTTTTTTTATAAATAGTGTGATGTATTTAATACTAACAAATATTAAATTAGGTATAAAATATCTATAAGTGATGCTATTGAATACTGATGGATAACAGACAGATTTAACACTGCGACAATACAAATATCTAGTCTTCTTGTCCAAAATAAACTTAAAATAGGCTATTAGAACACGGCTAACCATTAAAGTGGTGTATTTTTTTTCAGGCTATTTGTAAAAATGGCATTCTAACACCAACATTTTTACTGTTAGTGCTTTACTGGGGTATCTTAAGTTAGGTCATAAAGCCACAAAAAACTGTCGGTAGTGCCACCCAGAAGGTTCACTAATAGAATTTCTGAAATAGCTTGATAAAATTTATTTGGTACTACAGAGTACCTACAGACACAAGACAGACACACATACAATTAACACAGGGATACGATCTAGGGGCCTACGGGGAAAAGAAAATCGAAGTAACATTGGTGTCTATTGGCACAGATGGCGCCAAAACTAAACTAAACTAAATTACAGAACTAAAAATATCGCTTTCCCTGTCATAACGATACACGACAAAATAATAAGGTCATTTTTAGTCCTATCCGATTAGTTTAGTCTAGTTTTGGCAACATCTGAATAGACATCATTGTTGTTGTCGTGCTAAACCAACTATTATATCACAAATAAACGATTCAGAAATTTTGATTTCGTTTTAAAGAGTACGGGCCCTGTATCTTAGATTTTAGCCTACTTTTCCTTCTGGTTGGAAAAACAATCCTGAGTCCGTCATAAAGCTTTAGCTGTGAATCCTCAGATGTGCTAAGTGAAAAGTTGGTTGTTAGCGCGTCGGGTGTTGAGTTACAGCTAAATAAAACAGTTACGACCTAACAACTTTTTTGCGACTGCACTTGACAACTTTTAAAAGTGTGGGGAAAACATTTTGTCTCGTATATGTAACAAAAGTGCAGATTATATCTACGGAACAAATGTTATTTGATACTTTACTTGTTTATAATTCGTGTTTGTTCCGGGTCTTGGTGTTTTCTAACTTCGCTTACTTAGAATACTGATGAATAATTGATAGGTAGGTACGTGTTTCACTGCCAAAAATCCTATCAGGCAAAGTATTAAATTAAGTAGTTAAAAATTTCGCTCATTTTCTAGGCTACAAAGTTAGCCTATCAAAATGAGAGTGATTTTCGGAAGTTAGGTTTTTTGCAACGAATCCCTCCGCGGGGATATTATATCTAGAGGGTTTCCTTACATTTTAATTTATTTTTGAGGCACAAAATAGTATTTTTAAAACTATTAAATTAATCGGCTCCTGTCTGGTCCACTTATGGACCAGACAGGAGCCGATTAATTTAATACTCTAGGTATCTACATGTAGTTTTAAAAATACTATTTTGTGCCTCAAAAATAAATTAATACGCATACGCTTTTGCTTAAAGTACCTACTTACTTATGGCAAGCTACTTATTTATTCAGTGCTAAGCATGGCATGTTCACTTTATTATAGACTAGGTATTTCGCCGATCACCGTTTTTCTATAATTTGTCCAATCAGCCAATGACAACGGGATATTGCAAGTCGTCCTCGATAATAAATAACTCCATAAATCCTAACGGAAGTTTTACGACTAAAATAATGAATCTTAGAGAATAGTTTTCAATTTATATTTAGACATTAGTTACTATTGACTGTTAATGACCAATGACTGGTAATAGGTATAGGAGGTATTTAGATACCTGTTATACGTACGTACATGTTACCTCAACAACCTTTATTGGTCCACTGCTGGGCGCAGGCCTTCTCCTGATAGGCGCCTTATTGTTGGCGTTTATCTCATGGATGCCCCTAATCCCTCGCTGGGCATGCTGGTTGGGGATCGCAGTTTGATGGTATTATTGTTCAGCAGGGGGCGCCGCTGCTCGCCCACTCGTGGATATCCCTTAGTCGCCTCTTACGACACCCGCGGAAAGAGTTGGGGTGGTACGAATTGTAAGCCAGCACCACACAGCTACCTGTACCTACATGTTACATTTAGATTTATTTATTTTGCTCACATGTAGGTACATGGTATAAGCTTAGGTCAATAGTAAGTACATGTACCCTGCACTGCAAAAGAATATAAATTCTTTTGCAGTGCAGGGTACATGTACTATACCTATTATACATTTCAAAGTAGTTCTTACGTAGTTATAAATAAAAGGTATAGGTAATGTCATTGATTTATTAAAAACGATGATGAGGTACTGGTTGCTCGAAAGTGGCAACCTCAAATTGTGTAAAATTGTGTTCTCCCACATCAGTCACCGTCTGACCGGCGGCACGGGCGGTCGTGATTCGCGTAAAATATTGTTGTCTCAGTCTCACTTCGGTCCTAGATACGTCTTTCCGTCTTTGTTCTTCTTTGGACTGGAAATATACTGTGAGTGTATGTGTTTGCGTGTAGTTGTAACACATGCCAATTTTTGAATAAGCGCTGGGAGAACGTAACCTATCTTCCCTTTTTAAATCAATGGGTAATGTAAGTATGTTTTTTATAAGTATCATTTTAGTGTCAAGGTATTTGCCAAGAGAGTACGAAATAAATATGATTTCAAGATAGTTATCGGATACAATAAGTAGAATCAAATAATAAATAATGACTCTTAGTCACGTCTTATAACATCTTTGGGTTAGGTTAGATGGGTCAGTTATTACGCCCGCCCACCGCAATCAAGGTATAACGGGATATAAATAATTACTAATTTCATCAATAATAATAATAATAATGTTGGACAATTCACACATCATTATCTAGCCCCAAACTAAACAGAGCTTGTGTTATGAGTACTAAGATAACTGATATACTTAATACAATATACTATATAGATAGGTATTTTTTATTATACAAAGAAAACGTCTAGAACGCCCGGAACGAATATCTGCAGATCGTACACACATTTGTCCCGAGGAGGCTTACGAAACACCTACTCAACCTAAATATAACGGACCTGCGTATCCTGGTAGGAACTCTAAATGGTCACTGCTACTTGAACTACATGACCTGATCCCACCATCCCCCTTCCACTCCAGGACAAGCAGACGCACTGCGCAATACCATCCATACTTGGTGGATGTACCCTCCACTCGCACTAAGCGGTTTTCCTCCACCTTTATTATTCGCACCGCAAAGTAATGGAACTCGCTCCCCGCCTCTGTTTTTCCGTTCAATACCTGGGTTTCTTCAAGACAAGGGTGAATAGGTATCTTCTAGACCTTCGTGATACACCGTCGGCCGCATCTTCGCTTTCCATCAGGTGAGATTGCGGTCAAACAAAGGTCTATTTACAGGGGGTAATCTGTGATTTACAGTAAAAAAAAAAAGGGAGTAACAGCGCAACGAACAGAAATCCTCAACTTGCCGTGCTCACTCCGCGAGGCCTGTGAAGATCTCAGGAAGATTCTGCGCTTCTGGACGGAGTTAGGCTGGCTATGCTAGCGTAACGCATAATGGACCTAGTGAGAGTCTAAATGCGGAAATAGGAGTACTTCCACCATACCATACCATACCATTGTCCCGAGGAGGGAATCGAACCCGTGACCTCCGTAAGCTGCAGTCGACGGCAGTCGACGACTGCCGCCATCGTCCTGCAGTTGACAGGCAACTTGCCGTCCTTGTATTTCAGACGGATTTGCAGTCCGTGTATAAGAGCCCATATATGTATGTATCTTACAGGTCAAAATGCATCGTCCTAAAGGCATTGAAGATCCGGGCATATTGTTCAGTACAATGGACATTCACGATACATTGTTATACTTGCTACTTTGCTAGATAATGGCCTCAAGTTACGTTGTTACGAGAACGTGCATGTTGGCAGAACTTTGAAGTATTAGCGTCTCGGTTGAATTAGTGAGCTGAAAACCTAATAGAGCATATCTGCCCTAGAGATATGCTGAGACTCTACATTTTAGTGTATAAAGATAAACATAACCTTGAGTTCGGCATAACGATAGAATCGAGAGTCAGGGATTTGCATAGTTCGCCTCTATCCTGTGGATAAGGAACAAAGCAATTTCCTTAAGAGTGTGCCACAATTTAATTCAAAATTGTACTTCAAAATCGTTATTTATCTCAGTATCTGTGAAAGCTAACCACCTTCATATTTAGGGAAATGTTACTTCAATCTTTTATCTTGAATTACGTGTTTTAAAAAAAACATGATTATTAAAAGTTTTCTCTAAATATAGTATTTTTTTTTTAAATAGATGTCTTGCTCACATTTTGCAATTTATCTGTACGGACGTATCGTACATTAAAAGTAAGTTAGTTAAGTAGGTTGAGTGCAAAGTTAAAATAGTCACTGATCACTTTCCAAAAGTTTATTGAAATCACGTAAAACACATACAAAGTAGGTTAGTAAACAATCCTTCGTAGGTTTGTATCGCGTCGCGGTCAGTGTCGCACTGGTTAGATAGGTAGGGCGCAAATATGCCGATTCAGTCCAATTAGACACTTACATCTACCTAGTACGTCTTCGTACATATTTCCAACACCAAAACGAGATAAAACCATAAGAGGGAATCGTTTGTACAAAGTCAATATAAAAACAAAGTTCAAGTAAGTAAAAGTAAAAAGCTTAAAATAAAGTAAGTAAAAGTTATCTAAAAACAAGTTATAAAAATGTATAGTAAAACACTAATCAAAATTAAATAGCACATCCTTGACGCGTTGTGAAGCGGGAGGGGGGCGGCGCTCGCGTGCTGCCGGCACCGGGCCCTCGCGCGGGCGCTCCACCATTGAGGCTGACCGTCGAAGGAGTTTGTGCAGCTTCTCCACAGATGCATTTGTCGGCGATTGACTTAACTAGTTTTTTGTGTTTTGTGACTTGGAAATTGCGAATGCGAATCGGCGGCTTGGCTTCCCACCAGCGGGTCTCACCAGGTTTGTTAAGAAGGCGCATATTTCGTGGCGAAGAGTCCCTTGCGCACTGAAGACAAGGTAAGGACATTCAAGTACTTTTTTGGAGATCGTCGTAAACTACGAGCATCGTCTGAAGAAACTTGAAGAAGAAATAGGTACTGCCCTGTCTTCGTGTCCTGACCTGAACCAGCATAATGGAAACTTCCATTGGGTTACTACCTATCTACTATTACTAACTAGCAACTATTGAACTATCTTAGGAATAACAAAACTACAAAAATGGATGAACTGTCCAGACAAGCAACTTGTTTTGAACTAATAAAACGATTATGCTCTAACTACAATAAGGATAGCAGTTCTAGAAAAACTGTAGAATACATTAACAAGCGTCTTCAAACACTTGACGAATATTGGCATGGTTTCGATGTAAGCAACGAAATTCTTGTAAAAAAAATCGAGGATAAAAGCCAACACAACTACTTTACTGACAACATATATGGGAAAACTAAAGAGCTCTACGAAACTACAAAAGAGAACATGATGAAACTATTGGCTTCACTCGAAGACCATGATGCAGGAGAGCCATCGTCTATTGATTTCGACCTGTCGGGGATGCTGGAGGAGAACCCTACGTCCATCACTGTCAATAACACTACTCCGGCGGTGGATGATTCATTAAAAAAGGGATTGCAACGCCAAGAATGCAATTTTAAGGCTATGGAAAGAGCAATGTCAAAAATTAACATTGAGTTCATAACTGAAAAATGGGAGTTTGAAGATCACCTCTCCATCTTGAAGGGAAAATGGGACTCCATCGACAAACTACACTGGCAACTGGAAGAAGCCTTGATGGGAACTTATTTGAGTGAAAACTACTCTACTAAATTCGACGAGATCGAGAATAGATACGATGTACTTAAGAAACAACTAAATGGCAAAATATGGTCTAGCAAACACTACGAAAAATCAGCTCCAAAAATTGAGTTACAAGATTTTAACGGAGACTACGCTCGCTGGATTTCATTTAAAAATCTCTTCATGGAAACGATCCACAAGAACCCTACCATCTCGAAGGCGGAAAAAATGCAGCATTTAAAAACTAAACTAAAAGGTAAAGCAGAACGCCTAGTACAACATCTCGCCGTTAGTGCCGAAAACTACGACTCGTGCTGGGAGATATTGAACCATCGGTTTGACAACCGCCGTCTCCAATTTACTTCATACATGAATGCGATGCAACAGCTTCCGATCATTCAAAATCCTACTGCGGATAACATCAAGAAAATACACGATGACATAACGGAAAGCCTAAACGGACTTACTAACATGGGGGTGGATATTACAAGCTGGGGCCCGTTGATTGTGTACTACATGTCACAAAAATTGGATGCTGCTACTTACAGCGAATACTGCGTAATAATAAACAGAGATTTACCTAACTTAAATGAATTCCTAACTTTTCTAGAAAACCATTTTATGGCCTTAGAAACAGTTAAAAACAGGCAAAAGGACACAAACACTTCCCAGAAACAAGCTGGAAATACGAGTGCTTCTAAAAGATCGACTTACAATGAAAAACCGAACTACAATAAAAAGGCAACCGTAACTAAAGACAATAAAGACCAAGCTAGATCTTCGTACTACGCTGCTTACGGAAAATGTCCGTTATGTGACGGGGATCATGTTCTTATGCAATGTACTAAATTCATAGAAATGAATGTTTCGCAGCGCATCAGTACCGTCGCAAAACTGAAATTCTGCAAAAATTGCTTGTACGATCATGGTAACAAGGAATGTAACTCTACAAAAACATGCAAAGAGTGTGAGAAAAAACACCACACGTTACTGCATTATACTAAAAGGTCACAAGAACCATTAAAAACTACTAAAAGTAACACTGAGAAATCTTCTACTTCCGAAGAATCTTCCTCTTCTTCGTGTCTTTCTGCTACAGCTGAGAAAAATACAGAAGTACTGCTGACTACTGTCAAAATAAAGGTCAAGGCCAACGATGGCACTTACCAAACTTTTAGGGCACTGCTAGACCAAGGCTCCCAGGTCAACTTGATTTCGGAGAAAGCAGCCCAAGCACTGCGCCTGCCACGGAAAAAGTTCAACGCAACGATATCCGGAGTCGGATCCGTGTCGGGAGAATGTAAAGGACGGGTGAAACTTACCTGCAAATCTATACATACTGACTACATTTTTGGCACTCGAGCTTTGATACTAAAAAAGTTAACAAATGATTTGCCAAACTCTACTTTCGAAAAGGCTAACTGGCCACATCTACAAAACTTAAAACTAGGAGACCCTGACTACAATGTTAGTGGCTCCGTCGACCTACTTCTATCAGCTGATGTTTATGCTGAGATAATAATGGACGGCGTCCTAAGAGGAAACCAAAACTCACCTGTCGCTCAACAAACTCAACTTGGATGGATACTATGTGGAAAACTGAAGACTTTACGCTGCCACGCCACCATCATTGACCTCGCAGATATCGCCAAATATTGGGAGAGCGAGGACATTACTCAAAATGAGAATGATATCAACGCCGACGACCAGTGCGAAAGATACTACAAAGAAACAACTACAAGAGCAACTGATGGCAAATATATTGTGAAAATGCCGATGGTCGAAAACTTTGAAGCTGAACTCGGCGACTCAAGGCCAAAAGCTGTCTCACAATTCTTACAACTAGAAAAAAGACTAACTAAAAACGAAAAACTATCTACTATGTACAAGGACTTTATGGATGAGTACTTAAAACTAAGACACATGAAACAAGTTCATCAAAATAACGAAGGTCAGCATGTACAATGCTACCTACCACACCATGGGGTCCTACGAGAAAATGCTGCAACTACTAAACTGCGAGTTGTGTTTAACGCTTCCAGCTCAACTAAAACTGGAAAAAGTTTAAATGCTCTCATGGAAAAGGGGCCTAATCTACAAAAAGACATACAGGCTCTAATCTTGAAGTGGAAAACTTACAAATTTGCCTACACTGCAGATATTGAGAAGATGTATAGATGCATATGGCTAGCGGAAGAACAACAATCGCTACAAAAAATCATATTCAGATTTAACATGACTCAGCCACTTCAAAATTACACTCTGTGTAGTTTGAGTTACGGCACAAAATGCGCGCCGTGGCTAGCTATGCGAACACTTAAGCAACTGGCACTGGATTACATGCATAAGTACCCAGCAGCCGCCAAAATACTGCAAACTCAATTTTACTTAGACGATTTAATCAGCGGCGATAACTCTCTAGAAAACGCCAAAGAAATACAAAAATCGCTAATTGAACTACTCAAGGAAGGTGGCATGAACCTACGTAAATGGAGTTCAAATAGCCCTGACCTACTACAACAACTATCAGAAGATCAAATCTCTACCACGTGCACATTTGACTTCGAAGACGAAAACACAAAGACTTTAGGGCTGTCATGGAACCCTAAGTCGGACACTTTCATGTTCAACTGGACGTTGGAAGAAAATACGAAAAAGGCTCAAACAAAAAGAACTCTATTATCTGAGATTTCGCAACTCTACGATCGAAAAACTACCTAACAAAATACAAGATGACTGGCTCAAACTAAAATCTGAAATACATGAACTTAAATCTAACAAAATTCATAGATGGATTGGAGGCACGCAGAAAGACATCGAACTACTCGGATTCTGTGATGCGAGCGAAAAGGCATATTCTTGTGTCATATATATCCGGCTCGAAGGACCAAATGTACGGACGTATCGTACATTAAAAGTAAGTTAGTTAAGTAGGTTGAGTGCAAAGTTAAAATAGTCACTGATCACTTTCCAAAAGTTTATTGAAATCACGTAAAACACATACAAAGTAGGTTAGTAAACAATCCTTCGTAGGTTTGTATCGCGTCGCGGTCAGTGTCGCACTGGTTAGATAGGTAGGGCGCAAATATGCCGATTCAGTCCAATTAGACACTTACATCTACCTAGTACGTCTTCGTACATTATCTCAGGAACAGCACACTTTTTTCTTCGGTTTTTGTTTTGCTAAGAAACCTACAAGTATTACTTTAGTTAAGTCTTTAAATTTTTCGATTGGTTGTTTCATTAACTTATAATTCAGTTAAAACAGTTTTGGCGCATAGAAAATTCGATGCACGTCTCTACTCTGTACTTCTCACTCGCAAGAAAACCATATCTTGTCATCCCGCCCGAAATCGATCTCGTAGCGGCGTTATTGCACACTCTTTAAAAAATGAGACGTCACGATGTCGTCTCGATACTAATAGTTAATTGAACTTCGGGCTGTATTCACCAACGAATCACACTTCCCAATGAACCCGGAGACAACGCGTGTGACCTATTAGGCCGTTGGTCGGCCTGTGCTGTGCAATTAAAACGGACAATATGAACTGACGCGGACATAGATCTACTAATAGCAACTGTGGAATGGTCTAGGAACTGTAAATAGTGAAGAGAGGATATTCTTGATCCTGATGAAGAAATAACCTACTACTAATTTGGTATTTTTACTACATTAAACTTCACATTTATAAGTACAAACAAATTATAGCTATTCTATACCACCTGCGTCTAGTCCAGTTTTCCTCTCGATATGCTCATTAGGAGGGAAAACTGGACTTAAAAAATAATAATTCCAATTTTCCCCCTTGAAGATTTTTTGTAAAGGGAAAACTGGAATTCACGGAAATATTTTTCAGTAATACGACAGCATTTTTTTGTATGGAAAGGTTTAAATCTTGGATTATAAGGACAACGTAAATTGCTGCATTACACTCTTTTCTACCTATTATTATTTTCGAAACTCCACTATCTCCGTTTTATTGGATTTATTATTCTTATTTTCCTGAAAAACCTTTATTAAATCTGCAAAACAACTTTTTCCTCTCCAAAACCAGTTTTTCTCTCGATATCCTCCTTAAGGGGGAAAACTGGAATAGCCTCTACTAAAATACATTATAAGCTAGGTCAGAATGAACATTTGTAGCCTTACACTACTTGTAGCCCCCTTGTTACTTAACTTGGAATCTCACCGCGCAATTTTTTCCGCAGCATTCTGCAATATATAGAAATTGTCTGAAGCTGCACTCACGGAAAAAAAAACCGCGCAAGTTCCGATTCTGTACGCGGATTATAATCCGAAAGAAAAAGATTTGCGCGGATAATATCTGCTGCTCGGGGTAGATAAGCCATAAAATGTAACAGAACCTTATAGCATTCAAAATACCATAATGATTGTGACATAAACTGTAAAAGCGGCTACAAGAAATATTTTCGCTAAATTGCACCTCCATAATTTACTACTTTCCTGCCTCAACCCATAAATATTCATTCCCGACTTAACTGACTGGCGCTGGAGGAAACTGAAGGCATTTCGTTGCCTACTTGTACCAACCGCTTGTAGGTGTCCATCGATGGAAATTTCTTTTGATTGCTTCGAAATATCGCGTAAATTAAAACAAAAGTGATGTTTTTCTGCTGAAATTCTTATTTCCCTTTGTATTTAGATGGCTACATCGATCGAATGTAGTAACAGCAATTCAGGAGCTGCCTACGTTGATACAGATACAGATTCATTACCTTCCAGAAACAGCTGCTATAATACCATTTGCCTTTGTATTTAGTTGGCTTCATCTCTACATGTTTTGCATCTCAACAAGAAAATAGTTTGCATATTTATAACTAGCAGCGCCTCGCGATTTCACCCGCGTTGTTCCCGTTCCTGTGGGAATTCCGGGATAAAATATCTAGCCTATGTCACTCCCTGAAAAGTAAGCTTTCTAATGGTGAAATATTTTTTTAAATCGGTAGGTAGTAGTTTCGGAGCCTAATCAATACAAACAAACAAATAAATATTTCCTCATTCTAATGTTAGTATAGACATATTCGACAAAAACAAAATAGGACTCGATACGTTCTCGATGGATCGATATGCTATATGTGTATATAAGATTTGCGATTTCATCATTCGTTATCGCAATCAGTTGATTGAATAAGCAGGTATAAGAAGTAAGTTTAAGTTTTTTCCTTGAAACAACTTAAACCTTCCAATGAGTATTCTTGGACAACTGTATTTAATTTCCGCCAAAAAGAAAACATTTTGAAATCGTTTCCGCAACTAGACAAGCCAACTTCAGAACAAGAAAAGGCGAAGGTGCCGCTTTCCGCGACCGAAATGTATCGATTGGTGCTAGAGATATGACACTACGCTTCGAGGGCCCTTATCATGACGATTGTCGACGCGATTGTGAGTCGATGTGGTTGCCGAGGAATCAGAGAGGGTGGAATCAAAAACACATTATTTAAGACGTGCCGTACTATGGTACTGCTTTTGTGTTCTTGCACAAATAACCTTACTCGCTCCTGTATTTGAGTGGAGTTTCTAGTTTTAAGAAATTGATATGCGTAAATGTGGCTTAATTTACTTTATTAAACCCTCCATTATGGTTTGAGAGCTATTAAGAGTATATTGTTCTGTGTATTTTACGCTCTCGTATTCTATTTTAACTACAAAGTCAAACGTTTTTATTTGCATGTCATCTTAGTAAATGTTATTTTTATATATATTGTATAAGGATAAAATTTGGGGCCCTAGCCATAAAGAAATTAGAAATAAGTTACCATAAATCTCTTTATAAATGAACAATGTGTAAGTCTTTTATGAGAATAAATTCTTTAAACCGAATTTAGTTTACGTAAAACGAACTTAGTTCCTAAACTTATTTACGATATTATTTATTATTATTTTTGGGCATCAATATTTCACTGCTTATACTAATTAAATTAAATCAGTACCTACCTACTATTAGCTCTATGGAACAGATATGGATAAAACAACATACGCAGATGTCCGATAGGTACTCCAATTTCACCAGCAATTGGTAGCACCATTCATACAATACAAATCAAACATGTGCAGTCACGCCGTCCATCAGTCACGCCCATCGAGCAGTATTTTTGATTTGTTATCCGTCCGCTGTCACTGTTATTGATGTGTTGCGAAATTGGAAAGTTCAGAGGCACTTATCTCTCAGATTTAGATAGCGAGGCAATTTATAAAGCGGGGATTTCTTCCCCTAAAGTATCCTCTTGACAGCAAGCGAGCCCGCGGCGGGCGGAGAACGAATAAGAAATAGATAAGACAACGTGCGAGATAGGTAAGGCACCTTGCTTCTTAGCCTTGAAGATGGCAACGCTGATGAGTTGTGTTGGCTCCAGGTGCTTCAACCAAGGTTATTCCAGAGATTTGGGTTACGATGCTTCAGTCGTTAATGCGTTCACAGAATGATGACGACCTCCCATAGATCTAAACGTTGATGCGTCCTCCTACACAAATTTTCTGTTATGGCGGCCAGCCTCAACGAAGATCAGCCATGTGGGCAGGACACATTATAACGAGTAAAAATCATTAAAAACTGGCTAGAAAAAGGTCCTAGAAACTAACCTATCCACTGTATAGACTACGACTAAAGTCAGTTTAAAATACCTAAAAAAATAACCCAGAAACTTATCCGCTCACTCTTCGTCCATCCGAGTCACAGTTGTCGCTCCCCGCCGTAGCCGAGGCCTTGGATTATTGAACTTGTTACATAAATACTGATATCTAGCTCATTTATGTTTCCAAGTTTTTGGGGATGGCAAAGATAACTTTTAGAGCTTATGCTTAACGGCTCACAGTCAGGGCACAGTTTTTCGTGGTTTAGTTTCATAACTTTTGCACCGGTGAATAGTACGAACTCAGCGTAGATGAGTCTGAGTTATTAACTCTATTACACGGTTTACAAATAAAATATGCACATGTCGTTACAGCAGAAAAAAAACAGAAGAAGTTTTATCTGTCACCCGACTAGGGATGTGACCAAACAATTAGGGTTGTGCTGTGTCGAACGAGTTTATTGATTCGCCACAAGTATCTTCTCTCGTTCTTTTCAAAATCTTATAAAATCAATGTCACTCATCAGCTCACCGATGCTTAATCACCTAGACTGGGGCCTGATTCCACTAACACAATCGCTTCACTATGACAATTATTATCGCTTCATTATAATGTTTAGTGTTAAGTATTTTGTGTGTAATATAATAATGTGATATGGATTGTATTCTGAAATAAATGATTAATAATAATAATTATCGCATAACAATCACCGCCATTGACACCTTTTGGTATTCTACTAACACGATCTTTTTTTGTTTATGCCATATCTATGACTATTACGATTATGATTATATGCCCCACCACATTATTGACACGATATTATAAGACATGGAGATTGTAATCTTATGGTATTGGAATACCAAATAAATTAACGACTAAATCTCTATCATAATCGTATGGCGCAATTATGGCGCTATTATGACATTTTGTTTAAAAAATAGTGGAATTAGGCCCCTGGTCACATGAAGTCAAATCAAACAACACCAACATCGTTTGAATGCCTCGGTCAACATGGGCACGATCCATTAATAATTAAATATCATCAGCACTCGTACCTTTTACGTCTACGGTTTTGTAATAATCACCATGTTTGTGATATAAGTGTTTGCAGTAAGAGGTGATATATAAGCACTGAAAGAAGATACTACAATTCCTCTGTCGTCTCTCGTCTTATCTGCTGTGGGGGCGACGCTGCAGATATTACGAGTAACACCGTATGCTGCAGAAGAGGGCTGTTCGTGCAATTTATAAAATGGGTCTCAGAGAATCCCAACGTGATAAATTTAATGAAATAAATATAATTAATTACAGTACCAAGTCAATATATTTATGAAAACGTGTTGTATACCTACTCAAAAATATCAATAGTTTTCCACACAATAGCGATATATGTACATAACTTAAATACTAGAAATAACCATAAACTCGCTGTGCCCACAGCTAGGCTTCATAAAACTAATGTATCTTATAGGGCAATGTAAACGATTCTACACTACAACCCCCACTGAGCTGCAAAACTTATCAGTAAACAAATTCAAACAAACTGTCAAAACCTTACTGTACAAAAATATCAGGTTATCTAGAAGATAAAAAGCTTGGGACGGTTTTTCTGCAACTCGAAAAATAACAACTAATAGGCTAAAGGTTTCTTCGTCGTTTCTTTACTTTTAGTCTACCGAAGCGACCGAAATCAAAAGCACTTTATATCCGTGTCAGTGTATTTTTTAAATAAAATTTGACCTTTTCTAAAAGAACATTTATTGTATTTATAGAAATAAAACACTTTTGAGTTTTGAGTTTCTGGTAGGTTCCTTGAATCAGCTCTTACATCCAAGGGCTGAGTTGGAAGAGTCGATACCTACGACCGCGGGATTAAAGTTCATTACTTATTTCATTAACTTTATCAACATTAAAATAATAAAACGAAACAGTATGATAAAACAAACGACCTAATTACAGTTTTCCCTTAGTTCCATTTAATTTTACAACTCGTCGTGTAATGTCCACGGGCGAGCGTTTTAATTTCAATAATGCATCCGCATCGCAATGAAATACTGCCGCACAACGTGAATAAAATAAATGAATTGCACGTTACTTTGCTAGTTGTAGATTGCTGGTGCTTTTAGCGTGACATAAAACATGTCTATAATAAAATGCCTGCTTCTGTTTTTCCGCCTAAATTAGAACCTGGTTCTTTACAAGACAAGAGTGAACCTATTCAGTATTATCGTGAAGGTCTAGAAGACACTGTCGTCGGTAATAACGTCACTTTCCATCAGGTGCAATTGTTGTTAAGGCCCATACACCAGCGAAAGTGGCGCCCCCAACTAATATATCTTATTATTACGTTGATTAAAAAATAGCTTATAATAGATACCACAAACTGAACGTAGGATTTTTAAAAATTCCTATGATAAACGTAAAAATATGATAAAATAGGAATTGCTGTCAGATTGGCTCGGGTATGCGCCTTAAATGAAGGTCTAATGATTATAAAAAAGTTGTGAAAGTAGAGCGCATTTTAGCTGAGCATCGAAAATTCTAAAGCACGAGCAGGTGCGTATTTTTTTTACAGTTTCCCGTGGAATAAGACCCTCGTGCCGTGCATAATTTCATTTGAAACTCTTCTTGCTTATCTATATGTTGAACGCCATGACGATGTTGCAATCCAAAAATGACTTAACCTGAAACAAAGGTACACACCTTTGTTAACAAAGGTACACACCTTTGTTTACAAAGGTACACACCTTTGTACAATTTAATCATTTTAAAAGAAATATAGTTTTGATGTAGGCTCCATTGATCAGCCTAGGCATCTAAGTACCTACTCAATATCTTTAATCTATCTCATATCAGCCCATCAGCACTTATATCCAGATGGTTACTGCTCAATTCGCTGAACTGCTTAATAATTGTAGAAGCAGTTGTAGATAACTAGGAGGTACCTTACCTACCTAACACCTACCAGATAACACCTAGGTAGGTAGGCACCTACCTTACCTACCCATACCTAACACAAGCTCTGCATAGTTTAGGAATAAGTGATGGTCTGTATGAAATGTCTAATATTATTTATTTTTGTTTATATTTGACTAGCTGCGCCCCGCGGCTTCGCACGTGTTGTTCCCATGGAAACGTTTAAAGGTGATTTTTATCCCACGGGAATAGATTTACGGGATAAAAAGTATTGTGTTTTATTCCAGTATTAGAATTACCTGTATGCAAAATTTCAGCCAGATCCGTTCAGTAGTTTTGGCGTGAAGAGGTAACAAACATCCATCCATACATCCATACAAACTTTCGCATTTATAATATTAGTGTGATGTGATTGGTCTACAAATCACATCACACTAATATTATAGATATATATATATCTATATATAGATCCAGGCTATTAGCTTTCCTGTCATCATTAACACGTGAGCTGTCGACAAGAACGACCAGAAAGTCCCACGATAAATCTTCCATCCGCCAAACATTTCATTAAATAATGGCCCTAACCTAATAGTTTAGAACGGTCCAACGAATGTGGCAACAGCAATTCAGGAGCAATCAGCCCATTCGTAGCCAATGGGGCGCGTCGGCCAATATCAATAACAAAACTAATAGGGACCAGGCAGCATGTTTACTAAACGCACCCTAGGGACTGAACAAACAGAAATGGGAAAGTATCGTAAATGAACTTTCATTGTATCAATCAATATTGTGTAGATATGTTAGCTAGTCGAATCTGTTTGAGAAATATTTGTAGATCTACAAATATTTCTCAACAAGGATTCGAGTCTTCTAAAAGCGAGGAGTAGCATTTGGAATAGACTCGAGTCACGTTTGGAATAGACTCGAGTCACGTTTAAAATAGACTCGAGTCGCGTTTGGTATAGACTCGAGTCGCTTTTGGAATAGACTCGCGATAGATGAGAAGATACAAGTGAAATAATCATAAAGCTTTAGAAGATAAAACTCATAGAACATACCCATAGTTCAGTGAATGTTGAACCTATTAGTAAAATTTAACCTTATACTGACGAAGTTTACATTGCTGACCGATATTTTCTTAAATAAGTTCAACAGGTTTTACAATTTGATCCCCAAGAAGCAAAACTGTGATCTGACCAGTCCATAACAGAAAGCGTAGACTGTAACTCTGCAAGCAAGCAAAAACTGTACCCTCCAAGAAAGTTAGATTAATCTCATTATCCGAGATACGCCACAATATTTCCTCTCGGATTTTTCCCAATTACGATAAATTAGTTTTACCTAAAGTTTTTGTACAAAACAATGTCCAACGGACCACAAAGTGATTGTACAGCGGCGTATAACTTGTCATGGACGAACTAAAGGACTTTTGCTAGGGGGTTTCGGAGCCTATAAGTCTGCTCTAACTTTTATAGCTTTTGCAGCAATTTCAGAAGTCATAAATTTGAGAGTTGCTTTGTTCTACCTAACGTGTTATTGTTTTACTCGGAAGAGTAGAGTTTGTGTGAATTTCTTACATTTTGCTAGTTTTATTTTTCATGGAACACCAGCAGCCCTTGCTTTTGGAAAGATCTGGAATCATAGATATTGCTCCTCTTTTGAGAAATCAAGAACAATCTTAATTTTCCAAAACAGGGGCGAAATTTAGCAGACAAAACCATTGACCCAATTCCCTGCCCGACCTGCCCTTACGTAGCATCATGCATAAATTCACGCTGTTGAGCATTCCACGGCTGATCGGACGCGGTCAACGGTCACAGCTCTTGATCGATAAACGACAATAATACCACCGCTATTTGTTTAGTCCACGCTGCGGCAGACGCTGTCGATACTGATTTAGGTTCACTATGCGACATGTTGGATTCAGTAATAGCTCTGAACTATCCGACATAAATCCAGTATTTATATACGGGGATAATTTTTTGGAAGAGGGAGTACAAGGTGGTACCCAGGAGTCTCTAACCTCAGTTGGTCTGGTAAAAGTTTTCAGTATAAGAAACAGGATCGATTGGCTTCAAAAACAGAAAAACTCTAGAAAAAATGTGATTTTCTGGCAACGACACTACCAGCCGCACTACCAGTAGTGTCGTTGCCAAATGAACGACACTACCGCGCCTATTTGGATCAAATTGTACAGTCAACAACGACACTACCAGCCGTACTACCAGGATTGGATTGAAGTTTAGTAATATTAAGTAAATTAAGTAATTATACCTTACGCATAGAGATCTCATTATGTCTTTCGTTAGTACTGAGACCAAAGAGATTAACTCAAAGTTCTAACTTATGATCAACCTCTTTTCAGAATTTATTTTATTCTTACGAAACTAAAAATGACTTTCAATGGTAAAATTAATTGCGAGACTATTTACTCACATTATCTTCATTCTATCTTCATATACCTACGTAACATTTAAATGTAAAATGTCGGAAGTTGATCAGTTAGAAAGTGAATTAGATTTACAATATTTACCAACAAATGGTGGAACTGCGTTACTTTTGGGCAAACACAAGTATCTTAGACTGAAGAAATATAAAAATGGTGCATCTATTTGGAGGTGCTCGAATTATAAAAAAGGAAAATGTTTAGGAACAGTTACGGTCAAGGTATGTACAGCAATGTTTTATGTTATTATCAAGGATGAAACTACCATGCAAGCCGACTTTTTTCTCAACATTTTAAATTAATAAAATATTAAGTTTACAATTTACATATACCGGCAAACGACGACATTGTTTAAAATATAGCTATCCAGTATGTACAGTCTGCTTGTATGTTAGTTACGCCACGTTACCTATCTTTTAACCAAATTAAGTATGAATTTCAAACTTTTCACGTCTTCAGGGCAACAGTATCCAAAAAAGAAAAGAGCATTCCTGCAATCCAGATATTTCGAAAAACTTAGTTTTAAGGGAAATTGTTGACTTAAAGGAGAGAACACGAAATACGGACATACCAGTTACTCAAATATACGACGACAAACTATCACAAGTTCAAAATAGCGGCGCTCATCCGTTTGTAATCAAGCTACCTCCGTTTCCTAGTGTTTCCCGTGTTCTTTATGGTGCTCGACACAAAGCAAATGATGTCCCTAGAAGCACATACACAGATGTAGAAAGCGTTGTAGTGCCATTGAAATTTCGTGAGTCAATCTTAGCTGACTACTATGATAACGGTAATCGAATCATAGTGTTTTGCTGGTTGGATGCGGATGCACGTAAGAAAATTGAAAATATAAAAGATATCTTTATGGATGGAACTTTTAGCAGCTGCCCGCATCCGTTTGTTCAGATTTACATAATTCACGGCGATGTTGGTAGCTCTATCAATTCAAACAAAGTGAGACCTTTATTTTTTGCTTTAATGACGGATAAAAAGACGTCTAGTTATTTAATTTTATTTAGCTTAATCAAATCACAGCTACCGGAGTTTACGCCCACAAAAGTGCATTGCGATTATGAAATAGCACCAATAAATGCTTTGACGGAAATTTACAAAGACATTCTAGTTAAAGGCTGTTTTTATCACTGGTCGAAAAGTGTCTGGAAGAGGGCAAAACTCTTGGGCTACACAAAATGTAAGGCAGAAAAAAGAATTATCTCGCTTACGGCTGCACTGCCATTGATTCCACATCCACTTATTAAAGAAGGATGGGAGTACATTAAGTTGGAAAGTATCAATATGGATATGTCAAAATTCATAAATTATATTGAGAGGTTTTGGATGAAACCATATTTCATTACCATGCTATGTGTATTTGGAGAACATCATCGTACTAACAACATCTCCGAAGGCTGGAATTCTAAATTGAATAAGTGTCTAAACAAAAATACTGTAAATCTGTTACGCTTACTTAACATTTTACAAAAGTTTCAGAAAACCACAGACATAAAACTTCAAAATAGTAAAACTAGAAGAACTAAAAGAGTTATCTCTAGCGACGATTTTATCTTACATGTGCAAATGCAACTGTTAAACAATGAGATAACCTTAGGCCATGCACTTGATAAACTCAGATAAGGAGATACAGTTACAGTCGGTCACTTATAATTTAAGGTAGTACAATTTTTTTTATCGAAGTATGATTTAATTTTTTTCCTCATTGTGGTTCGTCATAAGTTTGCTTTTATTTAGTTATAAAAATAAAGAGTTACATTTCTTAAGATAGCTGTTGCTATTTACTTGTGTTGACTGTACAATTTGATCCAAATAGGCGCGGTAGTGTCGTTCATTTGGCAACGACACTACTGGTAGTGCGGCTGGTAGTGCCGTTGCCAGAAAATGAAAAATGTGGGATGCTCTCGCCATCTTTAATGAGGTTGATAGAATGAGTCAGTGATATTAAGAGGGCTAGAGAGATTTAATGGTTCCTAGGACTTTGCCCTGAACTAAGATATCTTTTGAACTAAGAGTTTTGGTTATTAATAGTTATTATAGTTTTACACTATAGGTCAATTCTGAGATATCAAATAAAATCTCAAATAGTAAATAGTATCCCACTTCGTGGTCGTGGTTATGAAATCCCCATAGAGAGGGGAGGAGGCGGCGAAAATTTTATTTGCGTTTAAGATATTTTAGTTACTGTTTCCTGTGATTTTTACATTACCTGTTTAAGTTAGCTAAACAGTTAGTTTGACTGTGTTTCGCATGAAATTTTGCTCTGTAAGTTAGAGCACTATAGTGTACACCATTGTGAACTTAATATTTTTAAATCATATCTATTGGATAGAAAGCAAGTCACTGAAATAAATGGCTGTAGATCTGATGAAGGTGACATAACTTTAGGAGTTCCACAGGGATCAATCTTAGGCCCTCTATTATTTTTAATTTATGTAAATGATATATCAATAGTATGTAAGAATGTTGACATAATTTTATTTGCTGACGATACAAGTTTGATCATTAAAGATAAATGCAATGAAGGTGTAAGTGACAAGCTGTTAAAAGTAATACCAGACTTACAAAAATGGTTCTCAGCAAACAATCTTGTGCTTAATGTTGATAAAACACATGTTTTAAAATTTTGTTTGGGAGTTACAAATAAATTACCTGACTCTTTTGTAATAGATGCGTTAAATGAGATGTCGCTGCCTCACGCGGACTGTATTAAATTTTTGGGTATCTGGCTAGACTCGAAATTGACATGGGCCAACCATATTGAGCAACTAAGCAAAAAACTAAGCTCTGCAACATACGCGATAAAAAAAATAAAGAATTGGGAGGTGTGAGCGCTGCTAGGCAAGTATACTTTGCATATTTTCATTCATTGATGAGCTACGGGGTCATGTTCTGAGGCAACGCAGCAGAATCGCAAAGAATATTTGTCCTACAAAAGAGGTCAATCAGACATATAGCAGGTTTAAAATATAGAGACACCTGTAGAGACATGTTTAAAAAGCTAAAAATAATGACAATGGCCTGCGAGCAAATCTATCAAACAATTATATACATGAGAGAAAATCTCAATAATACTTCAAAAAATAAGGAAGTTCATGATCACAACACTAGAAATAAGGAAAATATTGTGGTCCCCCACACAAGACTATCAAAAATACGAAAAAGCTTTATGTGCCTCTCTATTAAAATGTATAATAAAATACCTTTACAATTAAGAAACAAACCTGACATTGAACTATTTTTAATTATTAAAACCATTCTATTGAATAAGAGTTATTACACAATTGACGAAGCTTTGGCTGATAAAAACATATTTTGTGATGTGGTAGGTACTGAAGCTAAGGTAGTTATTAATTAGCTATTATTTAAGTTAAAAATGTAAAAGTGACTTATCTAAGAACATGTTTACTGTGTCAAAAGATAAATAAATGAACTGAACTGAACTGAAGCTAGCGAAAGACGTAGTACGACGCTGTTTCAAGCGAATGCAAACGAATGAGATTCGACAAAAAAAATTGAACGCATGTAGCGTTAAATTTTTTTTTACAGCGCCCTGAGCACGGCCAAATGCGAACGAAGACCCTCGTTTGGGTGCGTTTACATTCGCAATGACCTCTACACTGGTTCTTTCATGTTTGTTGGTTAGCCTTCGCGTACCCGGCATAAGGTAACCAAATAAGTATTTTTGTAACCAAATTAAACAGCAGGTACGTAAAGTTATCTAACCATCAAGATCTTCAGACAGATCCAGGCAGACCAACTAGTCGAAAGAGCCCAGATAATCAGCACAGTGATCTCCGCCCGTAGGCATGCATTGTTTGTAAATGAGCTAAAAGAAAAATAAACGCCTATTTTGATAATGCCCTTCGAGTCAATTGTTTCGGACGTTGAATCGAGTCATTGTGACTTTTTAAATAAATAATTATTTCTGGGTGGCTTTTGTTATGCAAATTAAATTAGTGAAAGTTGAGAGGCAAAGGCAATATTGTCTTGGGGGCATTGACCGTCTTCAATGAAGGTAGATACAATTTTGGCAGTACCAGAAATAAGAGAACTCAACAAAACGTTTTTTAAAAGAAGTCAAAAGTATAAATTTTAAAGAAAAGGACGAAAACAAAGCATCCTAAAAACCACATATCCTAGAAATTTCAATATGTTTTCTATTAAAGAAAAACTAAGAAACAGGAAAGTCGGACCACCAACAATATCCATTCCGAGTAATAACTCCTTTATTAATTATTATAGTTATTGTTACTGCGTCTTTATTAATGTCCTTAGTTACTTAAAGGATGACTTATCGGCGATACATGTTAGTGTTATCGTCGCTAGATTTATCGGTCGACAATATGAAAGGCTTTATGAGGGCTTTCCATCACAATATGCTTGAGACAATATGGTTCGATCATAAATTTATACTGTGATGATTTACTATATGGCTTTATTTTATAATCTGAGTTGATGCCTTACTTAGACGTGACATTTTAAATCATGTGTTTTCATATAAAAAACTCAGTTTTCACTCAACCTTCGCTATAAAAAACTCAAGACTTATGTTTAATGAGCGCAGCGGGCGAAGGTCTTTTTGCGGATTTGATTCTCTCCTGCATAGGAACATATTTCTGCAAATTTTATTAAAAAAATCAATTTGAAAAGCTTTTTAACTATTTTTGAGATTTTTTAAATTATTTTCGATTTTATTCTACATTTTCACAGGGTACTTCTCTGTGTACAGTACATCTATGTAATTTATATCAATGTTTGATGTCAGTAGGTATATCAGTTAACATAATACCTGCCCATTGCACAATGATGATGCCGTGTGAGTTGTCCAGCATTATTTATTTATTTATTAAATTAGGGCGAAATACTTATCTGGTAAACGAGTCAACAACGTCAAATCTAAAAATAATTTCAAACTCTTCAGATTTAGTACCTACAGATTTTATTAAGGTAACTACAAACGTAATTTAAAAGACTCCTACTTATTTTCCCAAATTAAAATTCAAGTGAAAATAATTTGAATAAAATCTGGTAGCATATTCTCACAAAAACTGATCCTGAAATCTTTGATATTTGAACAAATAATTTCACTTTAAATAAACGTCGCGAGGCATTCAGACTTCAAAGTAACGAAATTCATAAAACGACAATCATCGCTTAGAATTTTGGAGACAACGAAGGGCAACTAAATGAAATAAGTATTTGTGAAGATGTTTACGAGGGAATCGTGTTGTAGCCTCAAGGGCCGGGGGGAAAATCAAGGAACTTAATACTTCGAAGTTTTATCAAACTCGGAAAAATGTAAATTTTCTTTCACGTTTTTTGAAATTGATTCAAATATCATGCGTATAAGATGTAGGATACATACATATATACAATATATATATATATATATATCCCACTTTTGATTGTTGATCAAAAGTGGAATGACTAGTACAATAATAGTAAGTAATTAGTTATGAAAGTATTATAATACGGTAGTTACGAAATATAAATAAAAGAGTTATTTAATAAACGAAAACGCGTAGAAAACCTATGACAGAAATCAGCATCTTGAAAAAATTCAATAAAAATTCTAGTCTAGGTTACAGCATAAATCCAAGTAAGACAAAGTATGAATTGTAGGAACTCCGTGTATATTCTAAATGAGTTATGTGCACAACGTTAGTTTATAGCTGCCATAAACGGCACTTGGATGAATTCATGGAAGACCTAACCCAGATATGGTCTAGTCTAGTAAGATATATCCCGTATACGCCATTTCTGACCCAAGGAGCTGGTTGAGTCTGATATATGTATAAGCACATACGTTGGTCAGAAATGACAGAAGCACCCAAAATCCAGAGATTTATTACGTACTAAAGCCATTTGATGTAACCAAATATACATTATGAATATATCGTTTGACCATAGTAGTACGTTCACTATATTTGCATTTGAGCATCAATGTCTTAGCTCGGGGTGAGGTTTTAAAACCATAGACGAAATTGGACAAAATATGTAACCAAATATACATTATGAATATATCATTTGACCATAGTAGTACGTTCACTATATTTGCATTTGAGCATCAATGTCTTAGCTCGGGGTGAGGTTTTAAAACCATAGACGAAATTGGACAACTAATGGTATTTTTGACAACCTCTGTGGCGCGGTGGGCGAAAGTGTACCTACGTGCGACGCAGGAGGTTGAGGGTTCAATTCCCGCCTCGGGACAAATGTGAGTACGATCTGCAAATATTTGTTCAGGGTCTTCTGGATGTATTCTATTTTATTTTTATTTTATATTTTAGCCTGGGGCTAGATAATGCTGTGTGAATTGTCCAACATTATTTATTTAGTATTGACGATCACTCCAAGCGATCCAATCTCTTTCGTCTTGGGGAGAGCGCCTGGTTATAAATCAACAACTGTAAGAGGCTCCATATCAACCATTTAGAACCCTCTACACCCTACGCAATCAATCGGAGACGATATACTAGTACCTATACTTACTTAGTAGTTAATACCCATCAAGATAATGTAGCAAAACAAATGATCGAAAGTGGACCAAAACCTTTGACTTTGTTGTTAAAGCGTGACCTTTGACAATGATTCTGTCAACGAATACCAGTTAAGTGGGTTAGTATGACCCGCGAGTTCATTCAGTAAAGATTTCATCATCATCATCAGCTAGTCCAGCAGCTAATGAGCGCCATATCGCCCTGTCTTCAGCTGGACGCATCCAGCATCTGCCTGCAGTCTCTCGCAGATTGTCATCCCACCTGGCCGGGGGGCGTCCTACACTACGTTTGCCGAGTCGCGGTCTCCACTCAAGGACTCGTTTACCCCAGCGGTAATCGGTTCTTCGCGAAATATGGCCGGCCCACTGCCACTTCAGCTTGCTAATTCTTTGAGCTATGTCGATAACTTTGGTTCTCTGTCGGATGTATTCGTTACGAATTCTATGCTTCAAAGAGACTCCGAGCATAGCTCTTTCCATAGCTCGCTGAGCGACTATGGAAAGAGCTATGACCGTAAAGATTTACCTTTACTGATCGCGATCAAATGAGCCAAGTCTTTGCAAAATCTGGTTTATAGTACCTAGACACCCAGGGTCTAGTCTAAATTAGACGATAGCAACTACAGTTACGGCAGCAATTGATGATGAATTAGTAGGCGGGCAATTAGAGTCAGAGTCAAATAGTTTATTTCTTTAGACTTACAAAATAAGCACTTAGACAAGTCAAATTATATACTATATAAACAGCTTGATACATAGTAATTACTATCAAATAAGAAATAAGGTGCCACTGGCTCTAATTCACTTAAATTTTTTGTCCATTAGCGGAGTGAAAAAGAAACCACTAGCAAGTTTATCGCTTATCAACAAATACATTCTTGAATCTTTGCATATTTAAGTCTCAATTTAATACGACTTAAAAGTACATAGTTCTAACACAACCAATTTATGTTATACGATAGACTACAAGCTGTGGCCCGCGGCTTCGCACGCCTTTTTCTATGGAATCGTTTAGAGGTGATTTACGGGAACTAATACATAATATGGGATAAAAAGTAACCTATATTTGATTCCAGGATTAGAACTACCTGAAACCAAAGTTTCAGCCTGATCCGTTCAGTAGTTTTGGCGTGAAGAGGTAACAAACATCCATCTATCCATACATCCATACATCCATACATCCAAAACGACGTTCTACAGCTTACAAATAGCTTGCTAGAACTATCAACCATGATGGATCCTGAATTACAGACTGAGGCTTGTCAGTAATTTCGAGCTACAGCTGTAATAGGCCGGATCTGTTTCAGCATTCCAATTTACAGCGGCGGCGGAAACTATCAATCATTGGTGACGCTAGCAATATACTCCTCGTGGTTGTCTGTGGAAAAGATAAGCTGGTTTAAGATTAGGTTAAAATCGTTTCTAAGACTCTTACAGAGCTAGATTATTAGAGTGAATAAACAGGAACACACAGGTATACACGCTTATAAGGTTTCCGTCCACAAGCAATTTTGTTAAATTTTGAATTGTCAATGTTTTGTAAGGTACTTTGGGCATTAACTCAATCTGCAATCACGTTTATGTTATAACAAACATTAACGTGATTGCAGATTGAGTCATTTTAAAGTTGACGAAATTACAATGCATTTCGCGTAGTTACAAAACAAAGAAAATTTAAGAAAATTGTTTAAACCGCTACCTATTCACAATGATCAATTTTTATTTCAAACTAGACGCATAGTTTATTGATTGATATTTTTACAATCCCAACTCTTCCCGTGGGTGTCGTAAGAGGCGACTAATGGATATCCACCGGGGGGCGGGCAGCAGCACCCCCTACAGAATAATTCTACCAAACTGCGATCTCACACCCGCATGCCCAGCGTAGGGATTATGGGCAGTACCTCCCCTTAGATAAACGCCAATAAAGCGCGTATCATGGGGAGGCCTGCGTCTAGCAGTGGACCAATATAGGCTGGTTGAGGTGAGGAGACACATAGTGCCATCTTAAACCTAACATAATTTTATTTATAACCTTGATGTGGTTTACATGTGAATTGGGTATTTGCATGTGATAAATTATAGAGACAATATTGTGTAGGAATAGTTTAGTTATATGAACTAAGTTATTAAATAGGTACCTATTAATTGTGCTACTAAATGTTGAAACAATTAAAATATTTGGATAACAAAAGTTATTTTTTTAGGGTATCGTACCGAAGAAGGGGTAAAACGGGACCCTATAACTAAGATTCCACTGTTCGGCGTCCATCCGTCTGTCCGTCTGTCACCAGGCTGTATCTCATAAACCTTGATAGTAAAAAAGTTGTATTTTTCACATATATTTATGTTGTGCTATAACGACAAATACTAAAAAACAGATTAAAATAAATATTAAAGGGGGCTCCCTTGCAACAGACATGATTTTTTGGCCTTTTTAATAGATAGATACGGAACCCTTCGTGCGCAAGTTGGCCAGTTTTATTTGATTCATATACATTTTGATTCTCACTTCAAAATAACCTCAATTTCAGGCAGTGTTTCTTTTCTCATTCTCACTTATACAGGCTTTATGAAATGGGAGTGGATGGCGAAATCTGGAACTAGTTTTTATTTTCTCATAGATTGAGCCCGTGGGTGTCATAAGAGGCGACTAAGGGATATCCACTGGGAGGCGGGCAGTAGCGACCCCTGCACAACAATTCTACCACCGAACTGCGATCCTCAACCCGCATGCACAGCGCGGGGATTATGGGCATTACCCCCCATTAGATAAAAGCCAATAAGGCGCTTATCAGGGGGAGGCCTGCGTCCAGCAGTGGACCAATACAGGCTGGTTGAGGTTGAGCCCTTACTCCTTTCACGACTTTTCTGTAACGCTCATAATTTTATTATTGCCTTATACCCTAAAAACGTTAATACAGAATGATTTGTGGATTAAGTATGTAAAGGGATTTATGATTGAACCAATCTTTTTCCAAACCACTTCAGTTAGACGATTGAGTCAAGATAGAACTCTTTTGATAGTTATTACTGATGGTAGCATCGGACCATCCATTCCGAGTTACCCTCTACAGGGTTTATGTTACCCCCGGGGTACACTACACCTCGCAGAATTAAATAGAATGAGACAGTAGCCACATTTTTTTAAACAACTTCAATAATTTTTAAGTCAAAACATTTATATACACCGCTACTATACGTTTTCTATGCTGGGCGATTACTTTTCTTGTTGTCACGTTTTTAACTTAGATTTTTATGTACTTCCCAAATACGTTTTTTTTTATTCAGAGGCTCCTAATAAATATCTTTACATTCGAAAGTATAAACCTCAGGCTTAGCAGCTCAACTTCACTTAAGCCAGTAAGTTTATTTATATTGTGCTTCTTGCATCCATTTCCGCCAGGAATTCTCCAATTTGGTTTGATTTAAAGAATATACGAGAAGCAGCCTTAAGACTATAAGGATATCAAGACATTATTATAGTTATTATGTTATGGCTGTGCTTAAAATTGCACAACTTAGCCTAGAATTTGCACCACCTTATCTCTTCCCGTGGGTGTCGTAAGAGGCGACTAAGGGATATCCACCGCAGCCGAGCAGCAACGCCCCCTGCAGAAAAACTCTAGAACTGAACTGCGATCTTCAACCCGCATGCCCAGCGTGGGGATTATGGGCATTACTCCCATTAGATAAACACCAACAAGGTGCTTATCAGGGGGAGGCCTGCGTCCAGCAGTGGAACAATACATGCTGATAAAGTTGAGATTGAGGTTTATTGTTGACTTATTACTGTAACGACATGTTCCTGACTTTGTTGTTTATTGTAGTCTTTTGACCAGTTGAGACAGTGTCTCTACTGTTTGTTGGTTTAAGTTATTTTTCCTGTGCTTTTACGTTGCATTTTTATATCCCAAGCGTCGTCAGCTAATGCAAGCAATTTTTGTAGTTTTATGAGGATCTGCTTTCTGATGGGCTTTACTCAGTTTGCAGATAAATTTGTGATGACGTGTTAACATTGTCTCGGATTTAACATAGTTCCACGAAATAAATTCCAATCCGGTAAAACTTTTAACACATTCACAGCCGATAGTTATTTAATCAAAGAAATCTATGATGAAATCTCTCGTCCAATAGTTCTTTCTCATAACGAATTGACACGCTATAATAAACGAATTTAATAGTTTTTGTTATAAAAATTAAACATTCATAATTATACCATAAAATACTCATTTAATGAAAAATAATTTAATGATAAAGAATCAAATAATTTAACCGATTAGTAATTCAACTCATCGATATCAATACCAGTTGGAAACTACTATAACTTTTTAATTACATTGTTTAATTTTGGAACAAATGAAAACTATTAAGAGATTTAATCTGTCTTAAAATCAAACAGTTAGCAGTAACTTGGATTCGTTTGAATCTTGAGTCAACGGTCACTTTATAATCAACCCATACCTCAGACGCCGCCACCTATTTATCACATTATTTTATTTATTACGTTTAACACAGGAAGTTTTAAAAATCCGTGCTTTGTGCGATACCTATTTTAAGCAGTTTTTTAATACCTCTGTAATAGTTTTGTTTTGTATTATTTAGGCAGGGATGAGAAAATAGAGTTTGGTGGCCACTAAGGGCAACTTCGTATCTCTGTCTTTTGGTGAAGTATGTGACACTTTTTTAATGTTTAAGACCTTATATGTATTTAGACCATATTTCCTGCAATAAATGAAATGGAAGCTTTAAAAAATAAAAATATTAGGACAGAGGAGGAAAATAGTTTTTCATAGTTACCACACTGTAAGTTGGATTTATGAAATTTCCTGTGTAAAACGTATTATTAAGATAAAATAGGTGGCGATGACGCCACTTTAACTCGGGTATGCTATGCACCTACAAAAACTCTGTTCACACAAAATAAAAAGAATCTTAAGTTATCTAACCTACAAAGACCCGTAGATTACACAACCGTGAACAAAAGACACCCACCAGCAATATGTAAAACAGCAAAGCCAATGAAAAAAAGACCGCGCAGAGTACAGGTATCCGCACGACTGCCTCAGAATAAAAGCAAATCGAAATGTCGACGGTCGCATCGAAAGCATGCGTGCATTAATTCCAGTAATTTATAATCACTTTTGCAGCTGCGTCTATGTGATACAGCGTGTGCAACTTTTTCGCTCTGCTGGACAATCCACACAACCTTGTCTAGCCCCAAATTAAGCAATGCTTGTGTTATTTATGGGTCTTAAAATACCTCAAACTTTACAACTATAGTATTCTTTTAGACACGAAAAACATAATAATAATAATAATAATAATGCAGGACAATTCACACAGCATTATCTAGCCCCAACCTAAGCAGAGCTTGTGTTATGGGTACTAGATAACATCAGTTATCATTATGTAGTGTATTGTATGATGTATATCAATACATCATACAATACACTACATAGATAGATATTTTTTGTTATACATAGAAAACATTCAGACCGCCCTGAACAAATATCTACAGATAGTACGAATATTTTTCCCGAGGCGGGAATCGAACCTGCAACCTTCTGGGTCGCAGGCGGACCTTCGCCCACCGCGCCACAGAGGTCGTCATAAAGGTCACGCTTTATCAATAAAGTCAAAGGATTTGTTTGGTTCACTTTCGATCATTAGATTTGCTACATTATCTTGAAGCGTAAGTAAAAATTATTATTATATTTATTTGAATTTTTTCTTATAATTAGTATTAAATCTATGTTTTTCCTTTATACAAGAATACAACGTTGTATTCTTGTATACAGGAAAAACATAGATTTCGATGTAAAAAAAAAGAAGTTTAGACAAATATCTCGTTTAAACAAATGGACAAATGTTTAAACGAGATATTTGTCTAAACCGCAGGACTGCGGTGGTATTCGTACCTGCAACCCTCTCCAATTATCTATATATAATTATGTTATAGATTGTGGGCTAATTCCATTGAATTTGATTGTTGTCTTTGGTATTTGTCATTGCTGCCACTAATCACGTCTTCATAAAATTTGTCTTGCCAAACATGTACTGACTGACTGACCATAAACATCGTCGCTACGGAATTAAGTCGTCGATTTCGGTGCCTTGTAGTAATTCAGTATCTTTTAACGAGCAATTCTTGTATATACATAATATAATCCGGATCTCGAAAACGGCTCCAACGATTTTCATGAAATTTAGTAAACAGGGGGTTTCGGGGGCGATAAATCGATCTAGCTAGGATTCATTTTCAGAAAATGTCGTTTTATTATGTTTAATTATGTTTTCAATAATTAACTTTATCGCAATTGACTCTTTATTGGCGAAAAGTACTTAATTCTATTTTATTCGTGTTTTCAATATTCAACTTTATCTTAATCAACTTAAGAATTAAATTGAAAAATATGACTCTTCCTTCCATCTATTGGCGAATAGTACTACTATAATTTCTAATAAGCATAATTTACATAGAACAAAAAAACAACCTAAGCGTAGCTCGGTCACCCAGGTTGTTATATATAATTCCCATTGTTATTATATAATTCGATATACCTATCTTGATACCATTTCACTGAGAAAAGCCTCTCGCAAACATTATCGCCTGCAAAACGAAAACAAAACGGCACTTTTATCCCCAACAAACGCGAAAACATCGGATCTCCATAGCCCCCAAGTGTCCTTTAAGCCGACAATTTTATTGTAAATACCATTCAACTTTTGATAACTACCCTGAAAACGGGAAAAGGACTTAGGAGTAGCGCAACTTTTAATAGTGCGGACGGAGTCGGAGGGTCTTTCTTTCAAGATTTTATACGACAAGAAATGTTCCAGAAAGGAGATAAAGCTGTCAAGCGCAAGTCAGACTATTCCCATTTACAATTGGACCAATTAGAGGGCCAAGATTCGGAAAACTTACCGGGATTTTAGTTCCTTGAATTTGTCGATATGTTTTTTTGTTATTTTAAGTTCTTGACGAATTTAAACTAACAAGACCTTTTTTAAAACGATAAAAAATCTATACCTAGACCTAATATTTCCAAGAATTATTAGGCATGTAAAAATTTCTAGCATTAAATTTAATTCATAACATGCATGGACACCATTGATTTAAAAAGGGAAGATAGGTTACGTTCTCCCAGCGCTTACTCAAAAATTGGCATGTGTTACAACTCCACGCAAACACATACGTTCACAGTTATTTTACCAGTCCTGTGCAATACAAAGAAGAACAAAGACGGAAAGACGTATCTAGGACCGAAGTGAGACTGAGACAACAATATTTCAAGCGAATCACGATCGCCCGTGCCGCCGGTCAGACGGTGACTGATGTGGGAGAACACAATTTTACACAATTTGAGGTTGCCACTTTCGAGCAACCAGTGCCTCATCTTCGTTTTTAATAAATCAATGATGGACACTAATATTTAATTTTGACTTTCCTTTTATTCTACCTTCTGTTATTAGTAGGTATATGTGATTGGCCTTATGCCGTTATAATTACATCAATAAAAAAAATACAAATTTTAAATAATTTAGGTATTGTTTTCACTTTTCCAGTAATGTTTGACTATCTATAAGACTATATCAATTGTTTCTTTGACCATCCTGTACATTCTGAGTGTAATAGGACCGCTTATGTCCAGTGAAATAAGGATGCATATATCATAGCCACCCACGCAATATTTGTCCTTACGTATAGTTTTACTATCTAGCTACTCTACGTGTTTTCTCTTCCGCTTGTGGACAAAAAATTGAAGTGAATTAGATTCAATTGCACCTTATTTCTTATTTCATAGTAATTACTATTTATCAAGCTGCATAGTAAAAATTTGTCGTGCGTGTAAGTGCTTACTTTTTAAGTCTAAAGAAATACACGAAATTGTCGATCGAAATTGTAAAATTTCTGACATGCCTTGTATAACGACCTATGTTATAAATGGTAAATAAATAAATACAAAAAAATACAAAATACGATTTGACTCTGACTCTGACTGCTTTCAGATTGGCCTAAATCATCGGAAGTCCTGAAACTGGAAGGTTAGGTGCCTGCCTTCCTATACCATAGCTCCTTAGTACCATTAGCACTAGTATTGCCTGAAACACAGGATTACCTAGCAATAATATTGCCTGAAACACAGGATTACCTAGCAATAATATTGACTGAAACACAGGATGACCAAGTACTAATATTGCCTGAAACACAGTATTACCTAGTTCAGGATAAATTTGTTATACTCAGCTATATTTAATCGTTTAATGCTCTTTATGTTTTGTCTTTTACGAGAGTTTCTTTATATAAATGTTTACTTATTTATATTATTTTATTAATAGTTTTTTTGAGTAGTTTTGGTGAGAAAACCTAACTAAAAAATCATAATGTTTGAGGATTAATTCGTAAGTAAATTAACTTTCATACTCAAAAAAAATATTTGTACTGAAGTGTGCCAGGGAGGTATTTGTCCACTTGTGGGACGAAATATGCTAAATAAAAAAACATTAAACTACAAAGTCCTTAAAATTGAAACAGCTAACTGCAGACTGTTGCCAACAATCTCGAGGTAACTCAACTGATCAATAATTTATATTTTAGTTAGTTGTTATAAATGACTTTTTATAAATAAAAAAAATGCTGGACAATTCACACACGTTAAACTGAATACAATATATAAAACTTACACATACTCTGTGTACTATACACACACACAACATTATACTACACTACTTAAATAGATATTTATTATTATACAAAGAAAACACACAAGATGCTCTGAACCAATATCTGCAGATCGTACAAACTTTATGTAGGTATGTATTATTAAACACTGCCTACTATGTTTTTTGTTTCCGTGAACTAGTACGTGAAGTTGGCGAAAGTTTCCTCAAAACCCTAAAGAGAAATAAAATTACTGTTTAAATAATTAATTTTGTTTTAAAAAACTATAAACCGACTTAAATTTTTACTGTTTTTTCATGAATTTTCATGGATCCCAGCGTCAGAACTAAACAAAATTAAAATGGGACCACACGGGAAGCACCAGCTTTCATATAAAAAAAGAATCATGCAAATCGGACCTCCCAGTCAAAAGTTCTGAGGTAACAAACATAAAAAAAAAAAAATATTGAGATGAATTGAGAACCTCTTCCTTTTTTTGAAGTCGGTTAAAAATGATGGCCCCAAACGTTATGTCGTTCTGCCTCTTGTAGAGAGATACGATGCGCCGCCGCCCCAATGCTGGGCAGTGAGTTCAACATTATTAAACATCCATTCATACATACAAACTAACACATTTTTAGGCCCGTATTATGATAGCTTCCTCAGTCATCGATCTATTCTTCAGCAACGCTTTTTTATGGCATAAACGTCACTCAAGCATAGCTCTATGACTGAGCAAGCTCTCGTAATACGGACCTTAGACTACTGCATTGATTTAAATTTTTTAATAAATCAATGGACTACTGATATATATGACGTGACGACCTCTGCGGCGCGGTGGGCGACGGTCTTCCTGCGACGCAGGTGTTTCTAATGTCTTCTGTTAATCTAACTAATGTTTGTATGATCTGCAAATATTTGTTCAGGATTTTCTGGTCGTTTTCAATGTATAATAAAAAAAGATTATGAATGAACACTTTATTATACTAATAATAATTAATATATGTACATAGGTACATGAAAGTCTTGTATCTAAATAATAAATAAATATGGTACAAAAGGCGGCCTTATCACTGAGAGCGATTTCTCCCAGGCAACCTTGGTATGGAAAGAAAAGATAAAAGAAGAAAAAAGGGGTCGATAGTGTACAGTAGTAAAACAGAACTTATATTATACATAATTATTACCAACAAGACAAAATAACCTCTAATAAACTAAATAGAACTTAATAAAAATATATTTATGTAATGTATTCTAATAACTATATCAGTTATCCAGTACCCAACACAAGCTCTGCTTAGCATCTAGATAATGTTAATTATTATTGTCCAGGATATGACAATGTGTTTCCCTTACTGACCGAACTAAATGAAATACCCGGTTCGTACTAAACCGTTAATTAATTTACCGGTTAAGTACGAACAGGGTATATCATCTCTCCGGCTCTTACGTCCAGCGGTGCTTGTGATTAGCCTACTTCCTCATTAGGATATAATCATCTTAAAAGAACATCAGATCGGGCCAATAGGCTTGCTAATTGCTAGTAGGAAGTGGGAACGATCTCTTTGTATACCTACCTACGATATTGAAGGTTAGTTATATATTAAATATATCAAAGGTTACTTTAGGATGCGTAATATTATAAAACACTAGCTGCGCCCCGCGGCTTCGCCTATATGGAAATTTATGTTTCTAATGTTCCGCGCAACTTTCTTATTTTTTTCTTTAATTATACATACTCGTATACCTTCTCCTGACTATAACAACACAACTAAAAAATTATTAGCTTAATCGGTCCAGCCGTTCACGCGTGATGCCGTGACCAAGGCAAATTGGGGTTCATTTTTATAAAAATACTAGCTGCGCCCCGCGGCTTCGCACGCGTTGTTCCTATGGAAACTTTTAAAGGTGATTTTCATCCCACAGGAACTGATTAATGGGATAAAATGTAGCCTATGTTTGATTCCAGGATTAGAATTACCTGTATGCAAAATTTCAGGCAGATCCGTCCAGTAGTTTTGGCGTGAAGTAAATATTGTAGTAAATTCTCTTTTCGCCTTTATAATAGTGTGACTAGCTGCGCCCCGCGGCTTATCCCACGGGAACTGATTTATGGGATAAAAAGTAGTATATGTGTTATTCCAGACTTAGAACGACCTGTATGCAAAATTTCAGTCCGATCCGTTTGGTAGTTTTTGCGTGAAAGAGCAACAAACATACATACATGTTTACAAACTTTCGCGTTTATAATAATAGTAGGATGTATAGATAATTATACCTAACACTCGTTTAAACTGTTGCGATTTGATAACGTTATTAATTTTATACAGAAGACAGAAGGTACGCGATAAATACCCGATAAAATCATTATCATATTAAAATTATAATATTAACGGTGATTTTATTTTAATAGAGAACGAACGACAGGGTGTTAAGTCAGAGGTGAGTGTCCATTTGACATTAGTAACGAGACGTGATCGAGACGGCATTTTACATTACCGTCCCCCGCGTAAGGCATGTATACATAACCACTTACTTTTTTTTCAACTAAGCAGAACTTGAGGCTAAAATAACGAACTTTTTATGATTATAATTATCTTTGTGAAAAATTGTACGCAGGGGTATACATTGTTATTTTGCAAAACATTTCAGGGTAGAAAAACATTTTCCTGATAGAATGGATTGTCAGTTTCCAGGGAATGCTTTCAGCTCGTAGAGACTGAATGGGACAATAAAATGTTTGTGTAAGTATGATGTAATTGTCACTGGAATGCCGAATGGGTGCGGGTTTCTCTCTGGCTGCAGGTATTTAGGTAGATATTTTGAAGAGATTGGATACCTATATGTACATTTGATTCGATTTACATGGAGCAAAGTCATAAAAATGTTTGCTTCTGCAAATCGTTCCGTATTTATCTTAAATTGCTAAATTTCTACAAACAGAAAATTAGATTAGATAGATAGAAAATTAGATTAGATAGATTAGATACGATTTTTAGCAAAGCTCGTTTCCGCTAGTTTTATGCATTGGATATTGCGTAGAAAAGATTTAGATTTTAAAAATATGTAAGTCTTTCGTTTAATAAAAATAATAAAAAGTCGAACCCGTTTACTTCAAAAAACTCAGAAGCAATCATTTTTATTTGTTACTAGCTGCGCCCCACGGCTTTGCACGCCTATCCCACGGGAACTGATTTATGGGATAAAAAGTAGCCTATGTGCATGCAAAATTTCAGCCCAATACGTACAGTAGTAGTATTTACGTGAAAGAGCAACAAACTTACATACATACATGTTCACATACATGTTCATAAACTTTCGCGTTTATAATATTAGTAGGATTTATTCCAGAACTCGGGATCAAAATCAGTGCCTAGTATTTGATGCCGAAAATGGAACACTAGGTAACTTTGCTATTCAAAGTCACGATCCCAAAACAACTTATTATCTCCACTCTATCATAGGGAAACTGTTTTCACAGCAAAAATTCAAAACCGTGCAGAAGAGTTGCTATACGTCATTTTAATTTATAGTTATAGCTTACGGGAGTAGGTAAACCTTGGCGCTCTAGCGATCTAACGTTTGCTACTAGAACGTATTAAAAAGTTGACAGATCGTAAAAGTAGGCTTCAAGCAATGAAATCGGATGAGATCCAAGTGCAGGTTTTTTTCCATCTTCATAATTAATATAATGAATGACCAAGCGTCGTCGCATAGAGCAAGAGGTGAAAATTTTTGCCAGCTTTATCTTTTGAGTACTGCGTACAATGCGCGATCGTACGAATTGTTGGAAGCCCCTTGGGTAGATAGGATGACGATCAGTAGGCCTAGCAAAAATTACATCGCATCGTCATACATTGCGTAAATTGTTGAAGTTGAAGGGATGAATTTCAAACATTTTACGCATTCGATGACAATGTGACGTATTTTTTTTCTATTCTACCCTAGACAACAATCCCCGTGCTAGGCCGCCGGCTGTTTGAAAGACTTATGGCGACAGTGCTGACAGTAAATAATAAATTTGTTTCCGAATATATTCCGAAAAAAAAATATTTGTAAAGAGAATAAAATAAACTGAAACATGTCCCAATAAATAAAATTATTTTATTTCAAACTACGATGATCCATAACTTGTAAGTTATTTTTGTGCTAAAGGGCTCTTTTAATAAATTTAAATGTTAGTATTTTTACGGCTTACTTAAAAGAATTAAATTAAATTAAATCAGATTATGGAATTAAGTTAAATTAAAAATGTATGATAGTCTCTACACCAACTCTTGACCAGAAGTTAACAAGCACAGCTACTGTTTTATTCGAACATTCTGTTACAAACTTGAAATCAGTTTAGTTCCGGCGCTTGAAGCGACACCTGTGCCATTTAAAACTTCAAACTAAGCTGATCAAAGTACAAAGGATTCCCATAAACCATAGTCCAGTCCATAGTTTATACGAGTTAATTTATACGTCCGGCATGTCAGCTGTTCTATTGATCTTAATTAGTATTGGAGTGTGTTGCTCTTTGTAGTACTTTCTTCGTGGAAACTTCGATTATATTGTAAACTTGTACTTTAACTTAGAACTAATCGATGTTGAACAGGCTCTTGTAATGTGTGGTATAACGTCTGAGAGAGCGATGTGGTGCAGCGCGAGAAGGTCGCCTGCGATACAGGAGGTTGCTGGTTTGATTCCCGCCGGGGAAATCTTTGTACGATAGGCAAATACATGTTCCAGCTAAACACAGAAAATACCCAGAATATCTATTCTGGGTCATGTCTACATGTAGAACCTGAGCTTAAAGCTAGATGATGCTGTGTGGATTGTCCTACGTGGTTTTTTTTAACTTAATTCCATAATGTATACTTAGATACATGGTATTTCTTATAAGTATCAAGATTCTTCAACAATATAAATTAATATCATCAAGAAGAGATGCAAACACTGATAGAAAGTTCTTGCGAACAACTCCATTACACCAAGCAAACGAAGCCGAGTTTCTAAAAATACTAGCTCCAGCCCAGAGCTTCGGTGACCTAGCCCGATTAATTTTGCTGCCTATGAGATGTAAGCCAATAAGGCGCTCAGCCAATAAAAGCTGGTGAGGAGCCTGATTTTAGCCATTCCGTGACGTATTTTTTAAATTGAACCAAATATTCGTAAGATTTTACCGTAGCGCTTGCGGCGTAAAACTCAATACTGATATCACACAGCAGAAAAACGTGCAATCGAATAAAGGTTTATTTAAACTCGTTATCCTTAAATACATTTAAAGATGAAATGGCTTCCCTCAAGCTTCAAAAGATTGGTCTGCGTGCTGTGCTGTCTGTCGTTTGATGACGTCAGTATAAAATTCAGCTTATTTGAATATGATTTTTTGTGCTGTGCTGCGACGGTGCTTTCCAGGTGTGCGACAAGCTTATGGCGCATACTCCAGCCAATCTGGCGCCGCCACCTATTTTAACATAATTTATTGTTACGTCTAACACAGGAAATTTTAAAAATCCATCGTACAGTTTGTGATACCTATTAGAAGCTATTTTTTAATACCTCTGTAATAGTTATATCTTGTATAGGCAGGCGATGCGAAAATAGAGTTTGGTGGCCCCAAAGAGCAACTTTATAAAAAAAAATATACAACATTATTTATAACAAGGAAACGGACATTCTTACAAATCATTTTATCTATTATACCTTGAACAAATATGCCTGCTCAAAGTTAAAAGCAACTTTACACTTATCAACACAAGATGCAATCTTGCTTCCTATTTTGAGCAGTGAAAAGCAAAACACGAACTCATTAGCAGAATATTATGCTATCAGCAGTAACTTTATACCTTGTGAGTTGTGACGTAATGAGGTTCGATCTACTCAGATTATTAACTCTATAATGCTGCTGCATAAAGCCTTTCAATAACGTAAGAGCTTTTTCGGAAAATTCCTCCTCAAATATTTACTAAGATCACTAACAAGATCTAGTTAGTCTAGTGGTCCTAGACTAACTAAATAATGGTAACGAAGTTTTAGTTAGTCGTCATAAAGAATTTGTGGTAACCAGTCTAGAGCATCTTTCCACCAAAGCGGAGTGGAGATACGGTAAGAAAACATATAGGTGCGGCCCGGCGACGACGACGCGTTATCAGTCCTATGCGTTTTTTTTGCTACTATGTACCTCTTTTATTATTGTCCCCATCTAAAAGTTTGCGTCTTAATGAATATTTGAGGAGGAATTTTCCGAAAAAGCTCTTACTTTCTTGAAAATCGAGCTTTATGCAGCAGCATTATATATTATATAACATTGGTTTATAATCTAAGTAGATCGAACCGCATTACGTCACAACTCGCAAGGTATGAAGTTACTGCTCGCGACGGCGGCCTGGCGACAACGGCACGGCGGCGCCTGTGCTGGCGACGGCACGGCCCGGGGCGTCGTTCTTCCACTGAGCCGATATGGATGCCTCTCCACGTCATTCTTCCGTCCCGCGCTCACACACACACACACACACACGTGTACAATTCTTAAACAATACACATGCAGTTTTACCGGGCATTCACCGATGCCGGTGGAAAAACGAACCATACAGTTTTGGATAGCACAAGCCGGGGCGCATTATCATCATCATTTACAGCCTTAATTAGTCCACTGCTGGACAAAGGTCTCCCCTAAAGAGCGCCTTAGCGCCCTGTCTTCAGCTTGTTGCATCCAGCATCTGCCTGCAGTCTTTCGCAGATCGTCATCCCACCTGGCTGGAGGGCGCCCTACACTACGTTTGCCAAGTCGCGGTCTCCACTCAAGAACTCGTTAACCCCATCGGTGGTCGATTCGGAACGCATAGGTATATTGAAACGCTACTTCAGTTCGTCTCCGCCGCCGCCGGCTTCAATTACTTCACCGACAAGACAAAATCACTGACCTTTTTTGACCTTTTTTGGGTTGGGCGCCTTGAGGGGAAAACAAAACCCTATGTAGGTACAGTCATTTCTATTACCTTCTATCAGCATCTTATAGTGAAGTACTGATGCTGCGGGAACGTACTGAAGAAGTATTTAAATTTACGCGGCCGGGGCCGGGCAGAGGCCGTAGCCAACCGGCATTCGCTATGAAGCGAATCGAAAACAATTGAAAGATTCGTAGGGAAAAATTTAACAAATCACGTGACATATCAAAGGCATAATGTCAAACCCATACATTTTTGAACTTTTTTACTATCGCTTTCGACATCGATTGTTACATTGTCCGCGCTCCGCGCAAATGGGCTACCGACCACAGCCACCGGTGCGGTGGCTGCCGCGCGCTACCACCGGCGCGTCGTCGTGGCCGCCGCGTATGCGACGTGTCTATACAAAATATATGAAAATTATGTTAAGTGGCTGTCGCTGGCCACAAGTGGCTGTGGTCGGTGGCCCATTTGCGCGGAGCCTAATAGACGAACTGCCGACATCTTGTTAATAAAATAAAAACAACTTGTAATTATTATTCATATCATCAGGTGGTGGTGGCACCTGACCAGCCACCACCACCTGATTAGTTTATAATAGCACTGTCCATCACCTGAAATACAGTATTTATAGGGTTTATCTATTCTTGAGGTATTACCTAAATCAGGCTAATGTTTTATACTTGCCTACCTGTATTTATTATGTTTAGTGGACTTTGTTTACCGTAGTTTCTGTTAAAAAAAATCATAAGAGTTTATAATCTTGTTAAGCTAATCTCAAACTCTGTTTCTTAAAATATTGAAGCAATTAAATGCTACCTTCAAAAAAATTGGATCTATCTGACTATGATGGATGGCGTTGTGTGAAACTTACGTATCAAAAATTGGTGGAAACATAAAACTATTTCGATATTATTTTATAACACTTGACCTTGATACTTAACTTTTGTCCATCGCCACCTAGTGTCAAATAAAAAGCGTGCTTGTCTTTTTTTTTAAGAATGCATGGAAAAGAAAAGCCCTCATTGGTAGACCATCACCTTTAATAACTAAGCTTTCTTTTACCTAGGAGTGGTGCAAAAAGGCTAATTATGTTAAAGCTTTCTTTGGCGACGGGCCAAATAAGAAAATATTCACACAAGTCATCATATAATCCGACAGGGATTGTTTATCTCGGGTATTTTCTCTAAGCACGAATAATTTACAGACTTTGTGAGTTGAATTTTGACCAGATACAGTCGTAAAGAAATTAACTTTTATTTATATCAGTATGCTGAGTGTGCCATGCTATTTACTGATAAGTTTGTGTTTATTTTATTTTATATGGAAATGTGAACTGAACAGTACTCCAGGACTTTTACATAGGTATCTTCAAATTTCCTAGAAAATACAGGATAAAATTAGTGTTTATGTCAATAAACCCAACCGTTAATGATAATGCGATACATTGTGCAATCACATAGCGCGAATTTTTGTAAACAAGCACACCACAAAAACACACAATTCACTAATTCCAAATTAGTGAGTTCACTCACTTCGTTTGGCGACAAACACGGCGCGGTCTCACTATGAAAAGGGCCTATCTAACGATTTAAATTTTCTGTTACTAAAGTTTTATTATTAGGCTGGAGGACCGATCGTTACGCTGACATTAAATAAGGTACGACAAATATAGCTCAGAGCATCGACATTCGCTGGCAACCATCTAATCATAGACCGGAGGGTGAGTCTATTTGACGTTAGTAACGAGACGTGATCGTGACTTCTCCTTTTTAACCGACTTCAAAAAAGGTGGAGATTCTTTATTCGTTGCGTATGTTTTTTTATGTCTGTATGTTACTTGATATACCATGGTCACCCGATTTTGTTGATGCTTTCAGTATTGTATAGAGAATGATCCCGAGGTGATCCCGCATAGTTTACAATTATTTTCCCGAGGTATTAGTATCTATCCCGTAAAACTTTAAAAGCTAATAATTTTACCAATCATGGTAACGGGCGTAAACAAGAAACCTACCTAGAAAAACCAATTACAAAGTTGACGAATAGCGGACTGCATAACATGAAGGATGATTTCTTAGAAATGACCTATTGACACGTCCGAAGCAACGCACGTTTGCACGTTCAGCTAAAAGGTTGTTCATTTTCAAACTTAATTAGACCTGGATGTCGCGTCTTGAAGAATTTGATGTCGGTTTATAGTTTTTAAAACAAACCCAATTTCATACAATTTGGTACAGCACCTCTATAGTGCGGATTTATAACACAAATCCCAAGCTAAAAGGAGACGTCAATGTTGTTTCCTGGCCTTGATAAAAGGCAACACAACCACAAGACAAAAACATTCCTTTGCAAGATTGATGAGAGAGTCGTAATTATGCCTTTGGATTAGGCCATTAATCGGTCAAAATATACCATAATTATTATTTCTTTAAACTAAAATAAACGCCTTTTAAAACGAAAATAGATGAAACAGCGGTAGAATATGTTATTAGCTAGCTACACCCCGCGACTTCGCACGCGTTTCTACTATGAAACGTTTTTAGTAGGATAATTTAAATTATGTGGTCTTTCAAAATGATCACGATTTACCCTGAAACCTATGCACAAAAAATATACCTAAAATATTAATTATGGAATTAGGCCTATAAGAATATTTGCACAAATACTGACGAATTTCGGTCTTTTAACAAAAGACGATGACTATTTCATTACAATCCTAGAATTCTCCTGCAAAGTGAAATTGCATCAGCTTATCAAAATTTCACGAAAATCCTTACAGCCATTACCCGCAGGACGACAGACAATAAATCAGGCAACAATTTTGTTCGACGCTATCTTCTCATTTCGGTTGACCTACACTTGTAAAATATGAGTTATGTTCGGTATCCTACCGAGGTGGAATTCACGTCAGATTTTTCTTCGTACTTAGGTATGAAGAAAAATCTGGCTTTTACGGTGTTATACAGAAAATAGTAGAACTAGAACTCTACCACTGCCCACCTATATGCATAGTCAGAGAGTCAAGACTTACAAAATAAGCACTTAGACAAGTAAATTTTTACTATATAAATAGCTTGATAAATAGTAATTACTATCAATTAGAAAGAAGGTGCAGATTTTTCTTCATACTTCGGCTTTTACGGCATTATACAGAAAGAGTAAAACTAGGACTCTACTGCTGCCTACCTATGTATGTGCATATTCAGAGTCAGAATCAAATCGTTTATTTCTTTAGACTTACAAAATAAGCACTTAGACAAGTAAATTCTTACTTTATAAATAGCTTGATAAATAGTAATTACTATCAATTAAGAAAGAAGGTGCAATTGACTCTAATTCACCTAATTTTTTTCTCCACTAGCGGAAGAAGTACAAATACAAATACAAATCGTTTATTTCTGACACTATAAATGTTTACAATATAAAATTGATTCCGCAGGATCTAGGCTAGTTTGGCCTAAGCTGAAGTGAAAAAGAAACCACTAGCAAGTTTATCGCTTGCATAGAATGTCGTTCGACGAGGTTATTTGAGAGGGCAATAGTGCAGGGGCTAAAAATGAGAAGGGGAGCTCCAGCTTGTCGTGCAAAAATTTTGGTGCGAAACAGTGCAACACCGTTCCTACCCTTGCTCACGCACGATTGTCCTGTCAAAACCACGTCAAAATGCCTTCGACGAACGACTGCATGATGCATAAAGGTAGGCTGTGATGTCACTCTACTAAGAGTGGCCTTCTCTACATGTCGGACGAACAGTATCTTCGCTAGTTAATTTTGGACGTATAAATAATTTCTATATTATTACAAGAAAAATTAATCAAAATGGAAAACGCTTATTAAGTTTTTTTTCTCATTTTTCTAATAAAGTAAGTGTCTAACCGCTTTTTTTATATTAAAATATGTAGTTCGATCCCATTTCTGATCATGCGCGGACTTCAAGAATTAGCCCAAACGAGCGTGATTTTTGAGTAGTGTGACCCACCAACACAGATCAAAAAGCACAGAAATTACATGTTAACGTCAAACAGGGCCCTAATTCCACTAAATTAATCGCTTTACCATAACATTCGTCTCAGAATTACATATTTGGGGATTTTAACACTGATGAAAATAGCTGCCGTTCTATCGCGTGTTCTCAAAGCGTGCATTATTGTGCGCACGAAAGCATGTTTGTGTTATTTTTCATTCATAATAAAAAAAATTGTTCGTTTGGCCTAAGCCTATAAGAGTGCTATGAATACTGTGAAAGAACGTTCATTTTCCAAAGCTGAAGAATTTATGCATACCACTCGATAACAGCAATAGCTAACAGACCGGCACGTTTGCAAGTTTGTTCGCGAAAACAATTCGTACAAGCCATTTGTACAGCAAGACAAGCGGCATACAAATGAAGCAATAGACAGCGGCCATATAAATGAGTTTCAACAAAAAACCGTAATTAAAAACCCCTTCCAGCTTCCAAAGATGAAAGGTACAGACTGGATTCTGATAAACTTCTAGCCAGTAAATGGTTGATTACCGGTGAAATTATTTATTGTATATATCACTGTAAACAGGCTTCCCACGATACTGGGTTGCCTTATGCCGCCAAACAAAAACAACGAAGCGTAGATAAGAAACCAACAGTACCTAGTGTATATTTACGTCTAGATGTATGCTTTCAGTGCCTAACTAAATAAATTATATGCATTTCTTTTTAAGCTAAGGCTTTGCATTTATTATACGGATAAACCACGACGTATCCCAGCCAACAAGCGAGCGACTAACGTTGACTGAATAGGGCGGGTAAGCTATGGCCGCCGGCGTAGCGTTGACATGAGCGAGCTACGATGTAGTCAAATCTACAAATAGCTACGGCGGCGTAGCATAGGCAAGAAGTAAGCGACGAAGTTAGAGAGTAGACTTCGAATAAGCTGCCGCGTAAAGTATACATACTTAAGTATGCTACGAGAACGAAGCAACAATAATTAATGTTGTTTTAAAAAACTATAAACTGACTTCAATTTTTATAGTTTTTCATGGATTTTCATGGATCTCATTTTCAGAACTAAACCAAATGAAAATGGAACCGCACGGGAAGCACCAGCTTTCATATAAAAAAAGAATGATGAAGATCAACCAGTCAACAGTTCTGAGATAACAAACATAAAAAAAAAAAAAAAAAAATACAGTCGAATTGAGAACCTCCTCCTTTTTTGAAGTCGGTTAAAAAACAACGAAGGGTAGATAAGAAGCGAGTCATGCATGATGTAGCGTAGGCTACGATCTAGCTACGACGTAGCAACAAAGTCAATGGTACTGTCAGTGTCTGAAATAAAGTGTAATGATGATATTTTTAGATAGATCCAAACCAATGTTATTTTTTTTATGCGTTAACACAATGTTTTTTGAAACTGTCCGTTCTATTACCAAAGCTCTACTTCACTCTACGCCCGCCCATGTACGACATTTTAATGAGACAGTTTAAACAATTATTCAACTAACAAAGACTCCATTGTTTTTCATACGTCACCTGTCCCCTCCCCGCTAGTAATTAACGCTGATTACAGTAATTAAACGTCATTTTTGCTTACGTGACGTCATCCGCCCACGGACTGCATATTTCAGCTAAGTGATTTAAAATTGTAGGTTTTTGAACGAGTTCGAGTGAATACTCTTTGTTTCATGGTTTTATGTGCTTTAGGAGTATGATGTTTGAGGCCGTATTTTAGAAATGATAATTATCTACCTCTCCACTCTTGTAAAGCCTGATCAAGCACGTTTTTACGCAGGGAAATACCGATTTTAAGGGTAAGGATTAAGGGTAAGGCCAGGTCTTTAATTTAAGAAATGGATCTATCATTTAGATTTATCCCTTTGGGTGCTGAAATCGCACCATATGTGTTTAAAACCGACTTCAAAAAAAGGAGGAGGTTCTCAAATGAACTTTTTTTTAAGTTTGTTACCTCATAACTTTTGACTGGGTGGTCCGATTTTCATGTATTTTTATATGAAAGCTGATGCTTCCCGTGTGTTCCCATTTTAATTTTGGTCAGTTCTGACAACGGGATCTATGCAAATTCATTAAAAACTATAAAAACTGAAGTCGGTTTACAGTTTTTTATTACAAAATTAATTTCTTCACACACAATCAAAAACGCAACATATGCGTAAATCCGCTCTAAGGCAGGGGTTAAGAAAACGCACGTCTATATGACTTTCAGCACAGACTCGGTCCATGTTTTTATAAACATGCGGAGGTACACAACAGCTTTGCGGCAGTTAGTATGAATGGCTGTTCAATAATTTTTATATCACATCACACTAATATTATAAAGGCGAAAATTTGGATGGATGTATGGATGGATGTTTGTTACTTCTTCACGCCAAAACTACTGAACGGATCTGGCTGAAATTTTGCATACAGGTAATTCTAATCCTGGAATAAAACATAGGCTACTTTTTATCCCATAAATCTGTTCCCGTGGGATGAAAATCACCTTTTAATGTTTTCATAGGAACAACGCGTGCGAAGCCGCGGGGCGCAGCTAGTATTCTTTACTAATAATATTAAAAAGAAGAAAGATTTGATTGTTTGTTTGTATTGAATAGGCTCTGATACTACTGGACTGATTTTAAAAAAATATTTCATCATTAAATAAATAAATAATGCTGGACAATTCACACAGCATTATCTAGCCCCAAGCTATGTTATGGGTACTAGATAACTGATATACATAATACAATACAATACACTACATAGATAGATATTTTTTATTATACATACCTAGAAAAACATCCAGAACACCCTGAACAAATTTCTGCAGATCACTCTACACAAATTTGTCCCGAGGCGGAAATCGAACCCGCAACCTCCTGCGTCGCAGGCAAACCTTCGCCAACCGCGCCACAGAGGTCGTCATTAAAAGCTTACTTTTCAGGGAGTTACATAGGCTATATTTTATCCCGGAATTCCCACGGGAATGGGAACTACGCAGGTGAAACCGCGAGGCGATGCTAGTTATTTATAAAGATTCAGTAAAATATTTTATAGAAACATTCAACGACACAAATCTTTGAACTGTTTGACATTACCAAAAGCTTTTAATTATTAAATTCCAGACCACGAGATAAATAACATTTATGTTACTACAAGCTACATTAGATATATTGAATTAAACAATACATTAACCATTGCTTGCCTTCAGAGAAATTAATAAAAGAGCTCAATAAAATCGAATCACAATAGTATTTTAATAAATGCCCACCAATATTGAATCAGACCTAATAAACCTCGTCTCCTACCCTTCAATGACCCTGTTGACTCGACCACGAATCGACATTGACAAAATCGTCCGGCTGTACAGCATACGACAAATGCTTTAATATCTCAAACAAATGCAAATAAGGCAACTTTTTTCGAAATGGTGGGTCCTGATTTCATTCGTTTAAGTATAGTATTGCGATCTAGTATCGCCCTGAGTCGTAGTTCAAAATTCGAATAGTTTTTTATTGGTCGGTTTTTTGGCCTCTGTTTGTTGCGTCGTATGGGTAATTCTTTTATTTCAGACAACAATCAATTTAATACAAAGATATAAGTTAAAGTGTCTATATTCGAGTCGTACATAATACAATTAAATAGGAATAAAAATAAATATTAAACCAAAATAATCATTAAACAATTAAAAACACAATCGAATTTACTAAAACGCACCTATGGAGGTCAAGAGAGCACAATATACGTGTGAACACAATATGCTCCTGTTCAGTGCTCCATAAAGAGGGTGTCCAGTCCAGCCTATCAGCAATGAGCTGTAGGTAGCTGTCGCGCACCCGGCGCATCAGGGACGCAGATCTTTTGCGCAATTATGTGTGTGTGAGCATGTATATGTTATGTGTGTGTGTGAGCTCATATGATGAAGACCTTTTATTTGGTTATCCTTGCCGAGATCGAAATTTTAATTTAGGTAAACACCACCACTCCACACGTCGTACTGTCAGTAAAAATACTAAAAATAAAATTAAGGGCATTATTTCAGTAAAAGTTTCGATAGCCATTGCTTACTTTGTTACCGGCTACATATTACTGCGAGATATTTATGAGTCGTGTCGTACCGTCATAAAAGGACTAATAAAAGAATTATAGCGGCGGACTTGCTGAAATTGATTCTCAGGTGGCTAACATTAATAGATAACCAGATTTGCTCAGGGCCGCGATTTTATTTATAAATCGTTTTTTTTTCATGATCCTGGAACGGCTTTCTTCCTAATCCTTAGAGGTTCCTGATAATTGCTCCATAAAATAAGTTCCGAATAAAATTTAAGCCAAATAAATAAAAATAGAAGTGGATTATAATTTTCACCTTATTTATCGGTGGATAGACAAATGTTTATAAAAACCTTAGGATCAACAAGATCGTTTTTATTCATATTTCTAAGAAAATTTAAAAAATCGATGATGCTTATTTAATCATCATCATCAGCAGCAGCAGCAGCGTATATTAGCCCACTGCTGGACATAGGCCCCCTCAAATAGCTTCAGCTTGCCGCATCCAGCATGTGCCTGAAGTCTTTCACAGATGAATGCGTATTTGTAACAAAGCATCATTATTAGCGTTTAATACATAAAGTATAGTTAGCACCGGAGATCGTTTTACACAAATAAGTAGGTGGTTGGCGAATTTGGTTACAAATTTTTTTTACATCAATATCATTCCTTAACAGGGCCTCCTGACGACAAAAAAAATTTAATTAGTCCATCAGATAGACGATTAAAAGATATTTTAGAACGTTTTTTTTCTTTTGTCGATTAAACAAAAAATGAGCTCCGACTGACGTCAAGGCTAAGTAAAAAGTGTATCAATTTTCACTTAGCCGTGACGTCACTAGCGCCCACTAACGCGTTTTATTTTTGTCATTTTTTGTTTGATTGACATTAACACTGGCGGAAAAATTAGAATTTTGTAGGTCTCGACCAAATTTCATTGATCTTACATATGTAAACTTTTTAAAATTGACGTTGTCAATTTCGTCCTGTTACACACCCGAATCAAAGTGTAGTTAATAAAATGGTTAGTAAAATAAGCACATGGAGAAAAATACCGTTGAGGCATTATTAAAAACAATCTAATGATGGCCAGATGATCCCGTTTGTACTTACTGAATGTTCAGCAATATTTATTTAATTCGATACGGAATGACACTAGCCGTGGCAATTAGGAAGCCAATAATCTTCCGGAAAGTTCCGTGTAGGACGCTACATGCGTTGACACACTGCGCCTTCCCATCTTCCGAGGACATACGTGAGAGATGGGAGGGATGGGAGATTTGAACGAGGATCTCAACAGCCGCTAACTGGACAGAACTTTTTTATTTCGGCGAGGTAAATTCGTTAACGAATAGACTGGTCTGGGGAGGACCAGATTTATGTGGGACTCGACGTTCTGAGAAGGGCGTAATACCCACTAAAATCTCTCCGGCGTCCCTTCGCCGTTTTCGCCGAACCACAGGAACATATAACCTCCACGATCCGACTGGCGTCCCCTCTTCCTCCCATACTTAGCCGGCGAGCCCACCATTCCACACACTCGCCGACCCCATTCTTCAGTCCCCTCCCCTCCATTGGGTCACAAACAGGACATACACAGTTGAAACTGGACAGAGCTTACGCATTTGTTCTTTATGAAGTCGAGACCCTAGGTCTGTGGGATCGAGGCTCTCCGGGTTTTTTTTAAATACCTGAGCGTCTAATCGTAACGGCGACCCGAGAGCTAGTGAGGCGCATTGTCATACAGCTTGCCAATGTAGTCTGCGTCTTGGGGACGCTGCCGACTGGTGTTTACACGGACCTGATGAGCTACCTGTAGTTTGTTTGCAATAGTATGGAGTTTGTTCAATTGTTTCAATGATATATACTAGTTCTAGTTTATTTTTATTTGATTGTAATTTTCTTTGTAAATAACCTATTCATGTTTAGGAAGTTTCTTTGCGAACCGTACCAATATAGCAATAATGTAAGAAAGTTACCTACAAATCTTAGATAATTATGATTGCAACGTTAAAACCAGCATTACCATGCTAAACATTTAGACCAGACTGATTTATCCGCGTACATAAACGGTAATTAAAATTTATTACAAAGCTATACGAAATAAGGGCTTGTTTACATGCGCTAACAAACTTCTTATTCGGGCCGCGTACAAGTGCGCCGTGAGTGATAGGGTCTTAACACGCGACTGCAGTGGTATAAGGAAGTAGGCACATGAGAGACTTTGTGAAAAACCTGAAGGTATTGCCGCTGGCTAGCAGTATTTCAGGGTCTCAACTTAAACACTTACAGTCGCCCCGTGACCACGATCGCTGTAATGCGGTAGAAACGTAGGGGAAATAAAAACAAAGGTACGCGATAAATACCCGATAAATAATCATTTAGTTATGTTAACAAATCGCGAAAGCTTAAAAAGTTTCCTAGTTCATTTATTTTAAACAACCAAAAACGCGTTTAGTCTTTTGACTTAGGTACCACTCCTTACCTTTTTTTGCCTTGCTTTAATACACACAACATCACCTTTTTTAATTTGATAGTTTTTAAACAACTAAAAACTGTCTTTAATTTTTACACCGTTGTTTGTTAAGTTTTGTGGGACAAATTACAATCCCACTTATGAAACCATCTCGGGATCATTATCTGTACCAACTATACCGTGTCCATTTTGAATGAGGCATAAACGTAAACAAACCGCCCATACTTAACCTAAAATTTACTTTGTTGGCGCGTCCTTTTATACGTAATTTACATTACATGTGGGATTGTAGATCCTCCCTTCAATAAAAATAGATTACAATTATATCTGAAACTCGACGCCAAGCAAGTGAAATTTTGTTATTTGTGTCGTATTTTGTTTACTAACATGCTCCATTCAAAATGGATAAACCATAACTATACCTATCTACTCGGGATCATGAAAAACATCAAAATCCAAAATGGAGTGAGAAATCGATGAACATATACGTAGTAAATAATGAATAATGTTGGACAATTCACACAGCATTATCTAGCCCCAAGCTAAGCAGAGCTTGTGTTATGGGTACTAGATAACTGATATACTTAATACACCACATAGATAGAGACTTCTTGTTATATAATACATAGACAACACCCAGAACGCCATGTACAAACAATATCTGCATATTGTACAAACATTTGTCCCGAGGCGGAAATCAAACCCGCAACCTCCTGCCTCGCAAGCGGACCTTCGCCCGTTGCACCACAGAGGTCGTAGACAAACATAAAATATATAAATGAAAATGAAATAAATATATATATTCTGATAGGTACCTACCTACAAACTTAGATTACATAGATAGACTAACAGAAATGTCACACTAACTAAATAAAAAGAAAATAAGATTAGACAACAAATTTCTTAAGAACTAACATGCTTTCATCATCATCATCAGCCTATATTAGTCCACTGCTGGACATAGGCCTCCCCTAATGAGCGCCTTAGCGCCCTGTCTTCAGCTTGACGCATCCAGAATCTGCCTGCAGTCTTTCGCAGATCGTCATCCCACCTGGCCGGAGGGCGCCCTAAACTACGTTTGCCGAGTCGCGGTCTCCACTCAAGAACTCGTTTACCCCATCGGTTGTCAGTTCTTCGCGAAATATGGCCGGCCCACTGCCACTTCAGCTTGCTAATTCTCTCAGCTATGTCGATAACTTTGGTAACATGCTTTATATAATAATATTGTTGTAATAGGGTCGTGTGTGATCATCAGTGCCAAATATACATAAAAAACACATCTCTTTTTTCGAAGGTTTACACATAATAAGAACTAAGTACATACATGGTACAAGCAATGGAACGGAGCATTCTCAAAATTCGAAAAATACATAAAATAAGAAGCAGCTCTATTAGACAAAAGACCAAGCTAACAGATGCACTAACACAAGTCAAAAGACTAAACGCGTTTTTGGTTGTTTAAAATAAATGAACTAGGAAACTTTTTAAGCTTTCGCGATTTGTTAACATAACTAAATGATTATTTATCGGGTATTTATCGCGTACCTTTGTTTTTATTTCCCCTACGTTTCTACCGCATTACAGCGATCGTGGTCACGGGGCGACTGTAATGCGGTAGAAACGTAGGGGAAATAAAAACAAAGGTACGCGATAAATACCCGATAAATAATCATTTAATTATGAACTAGGAAATTTAGGATCTGCCAAAATTTATTTATTTATTTATTTTTTCACAAATCAGATAACAATCAACTTAAAAATAAGCAAAGCATTTTTTACAATTTTGTTCTAGATTGAAATCAATAATGTGAACATAGAAAAAATAATGTTGCATGCAATATTATTTAAATTACCCGGCTTAAAAAAGAAGGACATTAACAAACACTGTTACTAAATGCTCTATCGCTCATCCGAAATGGATGAGATTAGCTCTGATGAGATGACCTCGCACTCACTCATTTGCACTGTCCGCTAAAAAAACATCCTTTTTTCGGATGCATTTACTACCAAATCTACTTCTCATGTAAAGTCACCTTTACATTATTAAACTAAGTCAAGGGTCGGAATTGACTGATCAACGATCACACATATTCATTACGAATGAAATGTTCATACCACACGATATCTCTACCATTATTATATACCTTATGCATACGAAATAAGCTTCACAATAAATACCCCAGTCTTCGCTCAGCCACGTAAAATAAATCACAATTTTATCGAAGCTTCCATGTATTGTATGAGCATTTCCTTTAAACGCATAAATAATAAGATATTCATGAATATTTTTATATCGATCGATGAGAACCGTAGAGCTGAATGAGTAAGAATAAACGTACCTACAGTTTTCTGAGGCCGAACGAATAAATAAATAATGCTGGACAATTCACACAGCTTTATCTAGCCCCAAGCTTATAATTGCTTTACTATGACAATAAATGAAGATAATCAAGATAGCGCACGCGGTACTATTCGCTATGGTTGTAGAATCACATCACACTATGACACTAACTAATTTTATAAATTCGAAAGTTTGGATGGATGTATGGAAGGATGGATGTTTGCTATCTCTTCACGCCAAAACTATTGAACGGATCAGGCCGAAGGACAAACAACACTTCGCTCTGCTATTACGGTAAGTAGGTACTACCTAATCACTTTCCGTGCTTTGGTAGGTGTTACAGTGTTGTTTACCAATTCGTTTATACTAATCTTATTGATATCACAAACTGTACGATGGATTTTTAAAACTTCCGGTGTTTAACGCATTGATTTATTAAAAGGGAAGATGAGGCACTGGTTTCTCGAAAATGGCAACGTTGAATTGTGTAAAATTGTGTGCTCCCACCTCAGTCATCGTCTGACCGGCGGGACGGGCGGTCGTGATTCGCGTGAAATATTGTTGTCTCGGTCTCACTTCGGTCTTAGATACGTCTTTCCGTCTTTGTTCTTCTTTGTATTGCACAGGACTGGAAATATAACTGTGAGCGTATTTGTGTTTGCGTGTAGTTGTAACACATGCCAATTTTTGAGCAAGCGCTGGGAGAACGTAACCTATCTTCCTTTTTTAATAAATCAATGGTTTAACGTAATAAATTAACTTAACGTGATAAAATAGGTGAGGGCGCCACTTTCACTGCTGTATGCGCCTTAATAAGGGACGTTCAATTTAAATTTAATCAACGTTATAAAAATGAACAAACACACCTTAACTTATCATATCAAAGACGTTAGTTCGCACTTTCACAGAACAAAAAGGCGCGGACATCATAAACGTCATACAGTTTGCGTTGAGCCCGATTGTATTGATTTACGGCAGGTATGAGTGAGTGGGCGTGATAAGTGTTTTACCCTAGAGGACTGTTGAACCTAGGAATATTTCTATATGTAATCTACTTTAGAGTGATGATACCAAGCTATTGATCAGTATGATATATGCGCATTCGCGTTCTAAAATATCATTGTGGCGAGTCATGGCTAGTCACGGCGTACCCCTTGGTTTTGTAAGGCTTAATAAAATCTCTTAAAAGGGTAGTATCTAACAATAAGTCGCGCAGACAACTTGCTCGCTTTCAGCTTCAGCACAGAATAACTCTCCAGTAAGTTAAGTACGGTTAAAAAAAGTAGAGGGCCTACTTAGAAAACGAAAATCTAAATTTCGTTTTCATTCTAACTCTTATGTCGCTTGATTAGCGTTTACACGAAAACGAATCAGAAAGTTAGATTTGGTTTTAGAAGTACCTACGGGCCCAGACCTAAATCTAAAGCCGTATTTGCTACCCAGCGATGTGCTAATACGATATGCGGTAGGTAATTCTATACCTACTGTTACTGAAATACTAGGTGAAATACTACGGGGACGGAAATGTAATGACATGTTATCACAAACGTCCCTTTTGAAGGCTGATTTTTTTACGGAAATCTAATGTCCAATTTGTCATACTAACGTCTCTGTTGACGACTGAAAATAATTATTCGGCATTTGTTAACTTTGAAATGTTTTTCAAGTCCATCCGGTTAATATTTCGAATTGCAGCGGGAACCGGTTTTTGGCAGTTTCTAATAGGAATCGGCAATCGAAGTGGGAAAATTTGGAAAAGTGTATTGTTAAATTGTGAATTGCTTATTAAGTTATCGAAGCTTTGCCACTCCGCTGCACTGCCTTATTATCACTCTAACTAATACCAATACCAATTTATCAAATGACTTCAAAACATAGTTGAATTATATTCAGATGGATTGGTATTTCTATCTAAACGATTGTAATATTGAGACAAGCAAGGTTGAAGCACTGTCATAAACTATTATTATAAAGGTTGTTGCAGATAACAGCCGCACCGCTACAGTACAGCCAAAAAATGTGCATTCAGATATGAGATTTAACTAGTAACATTTAGGTGCATTTTATTTTGACGGTAGCAGATAACTGATTAATGGCTTAGGCTCGTTTAAAGTTTGTGAGACCTACACTAGCATGGAATCGCATCACTAGAAAGCGTTGACACTGGTTGGTTAGAATCGACTTGTTTACGAGTTGAAATGGCGCTGTATGATCAGACAGGCCAAAGAAGCAAGATTTTGGAGGGCCTGTAACGTGTTACTAGGAATACCGAAGCGTAGAGGCGGAGCTAGTATTTTCTGCCTCAGGTTACCTTTGTAATCATTTCAGACCAAAAATGAAACCAGACTCCATAGCTGCCCAAGTTTCTTGAGGTCATATTACCAAAAGTAAAATATATGTAGGTCCAATTAGAAAGACCTGCTAGTAAAAGTGGATTATTTTTAGGAGTTATTAAGTGGGCTAACTGTTTGTTATTGTGTTGTTACTATGTTAAGTTTTTAAGTTGTTTATTTAATTTCATTGATATATAACATAAATCTTATAGAGTACCTATTAAAATAGAAAGTTGATTTACATTACTAGAAAGGATACGTAATTAAAATAATTAAATTAAAATTATATTGTTTGCTAATGATACTTCATACATTTTTTAAATTAAACGGCAAAACACTAATTTCGACGATGTAAACAATGCAATCTCAAAACTAGTTCATTGGTTTAGTGTCAACAATCTTTTGCTTAGCGAAACCAAAACTAAATGTATTAGATTTACTCTACCTAATGTTAAACAAGTTAAGGCTAATGTAAACGTAAAATGAGAAACGTCAGAAATTATCTAAGCGTAAGAATCACCTTAGATAATATACTTCAATGGGGTCCACCCACACATAGATAAGCTATCGAAGAGAGCCCCTGAAGCATATGCAGTCAAAAAAATCCGTGATCTTACAGACGTGGACACATCTGGACTGGTTTATTTCAGCTACTTCCATAGTATTGTCTTATGGAATACTGCTGTGGGGGAACGCTGGAGATATTGACACCATATTTGTGCTGCAGAAGAGGGCTGTTCGTGCGATCTATAAAATGGTCCCAGAGAATCCCTACGTGCTAAATTCAAAGAAATAAATATAATGACAGTACCAAGTCAATATATTTATGAAAACTTGTTGTATACTACCTACTCATAAAAATATCAGTAGTTCCCCAAAGAATAGCGATAGCGATAGCGATTAGCGATAATTTAAATACTAGAAATAAACATAAACTCGCTGTACCCACAACTAATCTTCATAAAACTAATGTATCTTTTAAAGGGTATACGCTTCTACAAACAAAACCCCTACTGAGCTGCAAAAATTATCAGTAAATAAATTCAAACAAACTGTCAAAACTTTACTATGCAAAAAGGCTTACTAGAAAATATCAGATTATCTAGAGGCTAAAAAAGCTTGGGTCGGATTTTGCTCCAACTCGAAAAATAACAACTAACAAGCTAAAAGTTCCTTCGTCATTTCTTTACTTTAGTCTACATACCGAAGCGACCGAAATCAAAAATACCACTTTATTTCCGTGTCAGTGTATTTTTTTAATATGTTTTGACCTTTTATAAGTGGACATTTATTGTTTTTATGGAAATAAAGTATTTTGAATTTTGAATTGAATTGAATAAAAAAATAGTTTTCGATGGAAAGGAGTAAACCGTTTTTATTGCATAGATATTTTAGTTTTTCAACCCATTTGATCGACACTCTTAATTTTAATCTCTATGTGGTTCAGTTTTTATGCGAATTCTATTGTTATTTTAGTAGAACTTTATTAGTTGGGATATTATTTGATTTCTTGGAAATAATCCATAGAGTGAACGATAGTAACCAAAAACCTTAGAACCTACTTATTCTATCATTTTTGGGTATAAATTACTAAATACTGATACTTTAAAAACCCATTTTCCTTGTAAAATTTGTAAAATTTCATTTATATATTAAATTATCCGAATTATGCGAAATATTCGGATATCCGAATAGTAAGTCTCACTACTATCCGAATTATCCGGATACGAAAATTGATCGGATAATGCAATCCCTACTCGCACCTAGTGCGATTAAACTAGGCATTAGATCCCATTAATTCCGGGATCCCCGTGGTAAACAACAAGAATTACATAAAATTCTAAAATAAATAAAATTCTCCTTCGGTTCGGTTGTGAAAACACGATTCATCAAAAAAATTACGATAATAAAAAAACACGAATGTGCACTGTTTTTTCATAGGGAGGTCTGCGTCCAACAGTGGACCAATATAGGCTGTTGAGGTTGAGGAAAAACTACTACATTAAAAGCAATTAAAATATAAACTTGAAACTAAGTTCCTCTAAACGAGGCGGCAAAAGTTTCATTAAAAACCCCTCCCGCTCTTTGAAGTTATCTCAAATATCTATTGCGCTAGTCTATATCGATCGAGTCAAAGTGACCTTTGACACGATCGTAAGCAATTACCACAAAAGATTCCAGTTTTTAAGACGTTATAACAATACATCACCCGCGACTTTAATAACAAAGATGCCACAATAACGCCCAACCCAAAACTGACATAAAATACTAGAGTCCCATAAAGTTAATTTACTGTCCCCATAAAAGGTAAGCCGCTGATGAAAATGGACTTTGTACTTTACCAGATTGGGTTCTTGGCGCATGCATTTTGTAATTGCTTACGACTGTTCCAAAGCTGTGGTGCTGACTTAGAATTTTCACCACCCCATCTCTTCCCGTGGGTATCGTAAGAGACGGCTAAGGGATATCCACCGGGAGCGGGCAGCGGCGGCGCCCCCTGCAGATCAATTCGATCACCGGTCTGCGATACCCAGCCCGCATGCCCAGCGTGGGGATAATGGGTGCTACCCCCATTAGATAAACGCCATTATGGGGCTTATAGGAGGAAGCCTGCGTCCAGCAGTTGACCAATACAGTCTGTTGAGGTTCAGTAGGTTGAATACCAGCTGATAGGATTTGAAACTTACCACTTGAGTAATGGGACGTCGTTATTGACTAAGGTAAACTACCGTAGGAAGGGCAACAGTTTCCATCTACCTATGCAATTTTAAAAGCTCTACCGCTATCACCAATCCACCTTCCAAGAGTGGTGGTCATGGAAACACCATTCGTTTGGAGAGGCATGTTCGTTCGACATTGGACGAATATGAACTGATGAGGTTTGAAACTTACCACGTAAGGGTTGTCGATAGACGGATAGTAAATTAGATTAGGTATATTGCACACAGCAAAATTCTAGACAAACATTAAACAAGACCTAAGCCAAAGCTGGTGGTCTTATCGCTTAAGAGCGATCTTTACCAGACAGCCTTGTTTCGTTTAATTGACTTCTATTTTTATAACAATTAATTGCTTACTTCCTGATGTTTATCAACTCACGACACGAGAGGTAGAATGGGCCTAACCATACCAAATTTTTTCTTAGTTCCGCGTGCCGGCGTACAACATTCCTCTTAAGGCGCATACCCGAGCCAATTTGACAGCGATACCTATTATATCATATTTTTACGTTTATCATAGGATTTTTTTAAAATCCTACGTTCAGTTTGTGGTATCTATTATAAGCTATTTTTTAATACCTCTGTAATAATTTTATCTCATATAGTTTAGGAGGAGATGCGAAAATAGAGTTTGGTGGCCAAAAAGCGCAACTTTGTATCTCTGCCTAAGCTTTACAAAATGAAACTATTACAAAGGCATTAATAAATAACTTATAATAGATACCACAAACTGAACGATGGTTTTTAAAACTTGCTGCGTTTAATGTAATAATAAGATAAAATAGTTGAGGGCGCCACTTTCACTGGTGTATGGGCCTTAAACATTGTGTTAAACATTAAACTACTAGCTTATACCCGCAGCTTCGGTTACAGTACACCTTATCTTCCTTTGAAATTGTTCCGACCTAAACGTTATTGACTACCCAGAGGGCCTATTGACAATGGTGTCTATTCAGATGTTGCCAAAACTAGACTAAACTAATCTGACTGGACTAAAAATTATGCCATCCTTATTATTTTTATCGTTATGACAGGGACAGCGACATTTTTAGAACTGTCAAATTAGTTTAGTTTAGTTTTGGCGACATCTGAATAGACATCAATGTAACAATCGATGTCGAAAGCTATAGTAAAAAAGTCCAGTGTCTGACTTTGACATATGCCTTAGATAATGTCACTTGATCTGTTTAGAATTTTTCAATTGCTTTCGATTCGCTTCAAAGTGAATGCCGGTTGGCTACGCCCTAAGAGCGGCAGCTAAAACCGAGTGGGTATGCGGTACATGCGAAATTTTTGGCAAAATGACGCGCGAAACCAAGCGAAGTTGTCACGCCCGAATACGGCGTAGTTTCGTACGTCTGAATATGCTGATGAAAGGTGGGTTGTCTATATTCTTTGGACTAGCTTCGGAAGTTAGTATTATGTATGTCCCCAGGATAAAATCCTTTAAATTTCATAAAAAGTCCGTTCAGTCCTTCAGTCGTTTAGTTGTGAAAAGTACCTATGAGTCAGACCAGATATCATGAGCCAGATAACCGCCAGCAACTAAGCTGTGGTTTCTGAAGGAGATTTTTTCGACAACGGACAGACTGACGTTCTAATTTATAGAAAAACTAGCTGCGCCCCGCGGCTTCGCACGCGATTTTCCTATGGAAACGTGTAAAGGCGATTTTCAACCCACGGGAACTGATTTATGGGATAAAAAATAGCCTATGTTTGATTCCAGGGTTAGAATTACATATATGCAAAATTTCAGCCCGATCCGTTCAGCAGTTTTAGCGTGAAGAGTTAACAAACATCCATCCATCCATCCATACATCTATACAAACTTTTTTTGCATTTATAATATTAGTGTGACTAGCTGCGCCCCGCGGCTTTGCACGCCTATCCCAAGGGAATTGACTTATGGGATATAAAGCTTATGTGTTATTCCAGGCCTTGAAACTACCTGTATGCAAAATTTCAGCCCGATCCGTTCAGTAGTTTTTGCGTGAAAGAGCAACAAACATACATAAAGACATGCAAACTTGCGCGTTTATAATATTAGTAGGTTAGATTTACGTTACCTTCGCGATATCCTTAACCTAGTAAATAGGTTAATGCTTTATTTACGTCGTTCTGGGCTAATCGAGGTTCTTCGTACTAAAATAAAACCTTTGTTGTGAAACATTTTGTTGCATCTCTGTTGTTGAGAGACGAGACTGAAGATTTATTAACTTACGCGCCATATAACCCGAGATATCTGGCATTTGGGAAATAATTACGAGATTTAGGCACATTATGGTGGTTACTGGTTACCTTAGATATAACGTCACGCTTTGGTTTTGTAATAGTAAATTACTTCGTAGAAATATTTGATACAGCCATTAACTTGATCCGGTTTATGATGTTTGAAGATATTTACACAATAAGATAGAGAGCTGTGTGGTGCTGGCTTAGAATTTGCACCACCCCATATCTTTCGGTGGGTGCCGTGCTGTCGTAAGAGGCGACTAAGGGATATCCAACAGGGGCGGGCAGCAGCGCCCCCTGCAGAACATTCCTACCACTAAACTGCGATCCCAACCCGCATGCCCAGCGTGGGGATTATGAGCATTACCTACCCCCCTAAATAAACGCCAACAAGGCGCTTATCAGGGGGAGACCTGCGTCCAGCAGTGGACCGATACAGGCTGTTGAGGTTGAGGTACACAATAAGATTATTATAGAAAACTCGTATTTGGTTTCAATGGACCGTCCAAAGGTACCTACTCCAAAATTGCTATAAACTTGGTCTTTTGTTAAAAACCAAGAGAAGGCAAGCTTTCATGAAACTTATTGATTGCTATAAATACTCCAAAAAAGCCTACCTAACTTTTAACAATCTGTCAACACTAAATAATCCCTTTACCCCCACAGAGGGTCGTGTGTCAAAGTGTCAAGGTTACATTCTATCAGTCTCTCCATGTAAATAGTACCGCACGCACTATCTAGAGTTTGTTTCATCTATGGACGATTCTGCGGCGATACCATTGATAGACAGATAACTCTTTATTGTACCACACAAACATAAAATACACAACAGAAGGAAGTACAACGGGCGGTCTTCCAGGCAATCTTGGGATGGACTGGAGATAAAAGAACAATATGGACGTTGACATAATTGATATGATAACAGAATCAAACAAAAGACACTTGCATGCATTTAAGTAGGTAAATACCTAAAAGTGAATCTATACGTCAAGTGTACGGCAGCATTAAACTCGTTTAAGACTGTAAATTGATGTCTGGTGAAATCGGTCTTGTATCTGAACCAAATCGATACGTCTGGCACCATTTAAAAGTTTTCTGTTTGTCTGTCGGTCGTAATAATCATTCATCTCACCCAACCCGTCCAACTTCTGTAACTTTTCGAGACTTTTTATAATCCAATCCGAACTGAAAACTAATTTGTGAAAATATTGAAGTCCATTTTAAATATGGCCATTCCAAGTGGATTATTGACTTTGAGACGCATTTAGAGCTGAAATTTCTGTAATAGTTTATAGAAAATGTTATTCGAAATTTAGAGCTGAAAATTTTAACAAAATATTAAATAACTATGGTAGATTATAATGTATTAAAAGATAAAAACACTTTTTAATAGGTACGCTTTGACAAAGCTTTTTATGGAGCAAAAGTCCACAGATTACTTACTGGAATGCCATTCTGCGTTTTTCTTTGCGTTTTGGTTTTCGGTAACAGTAATAAGATAAAATTTGCTAAAATTTGTATAAAAAAAGCAAGATAAGTATACAATTTCAATTTAATTTGGTATGCTAAACACTGTATACCTAAGTATAAAAAAGAAAGGAACATAAAACGACGTAATAAAAGCGAACATCCCCTAAAACTGGGTCAACGATTCAAGGGTATCCCTTACGCCGAGGGGTAGATTTTTGCTTAACACGGGACCTGAAATTATGCTTCTAAGAAATATAAATACTTTGATAAAAAGGTCCTTAATTTAGTTTAATAAATGTAGAGTGAGCCTTTTCTAAAATACGTTTACGAATCATTTTAGACGTGGGCGAAATAGTTAATGTATTTTTGAGGTAATCGACGAACGATTATAATATGTACATAATAGATGGAATTTATGGTATAAAACTTATGTTTGATTCCAGGATTAAAATACCTGCAGGTATGCAAAATTTCAGCCCAAACCGTTCAGTAGTTTTGGCGTTATTTACAAACATCTACGAGTATGCAGCCATCCAAATTTACGCATTTATAATTTAATTGTAACGTGACAAAGGCACATTCACGATTCCAGGTGAATTATAAATTTATAAATTATAAGAAGTATTACCCAGACCTACCTAAACGAAAGATACATGCCAATAGTCGTAATAAATAAATCGAATTAGATAGAAAACATGGAATTCTCTTCTTTCTCATGATAATTTAGAAGAACATTTTATATACCTTCACTGTAAGGAGTTCCTTGATTTCATCTGGGTACTTAGTCACGGTCTTTGCTCAACATCATCATCGGCTCTTTTTGATCCATTAGTGTCTATTCTGCTGTTTTAGAATGAGATAAAATAAGCCAAGAATCGTTAGGAATTAATAAAGGAACTAATTTATTATTTATTTATTTATTAAGGCAATGCCAACAAAACACATAATAATACATTTATTATAAACAGTGTGTGAAGACTTATACTATAGAATGTGTTCTCATAACAGGCTTGCACAACATTTGCATTATCATATATTTGACCTCAAAACTAGCTAAAAGGATTTAAGAATCGTTAGGAATCAATAAAGGAATCGAAATGTATCGTTACAATTCATTTCGATTCCTAAATCCAAATATTAGCTAATTCTTGCCACACCATTGCTAGAAATGCCTATCCTTTCCGATAAAAAAAAATCTACAGATCTCACACTACGCGCAACTATCAAAGGTATTGAAAATGTAATTTAGAAAGAGAACAATAAAATAATAATGATGTATAAGCTTCATACATCTGACAACAAACTGAACGGAGCGCAGAGTGACCTCGCATGTAAGGAAATCGCTACTGCCTACTAGCGCATGCAAACCGATAATCGGTAATCGATAATTTATCGGTAATCGGCTCATTTTAGCCAGCGATAATTATCGAAAAATTCGATAAAAAACCGATTATTATCGAAAATAAAGCACCGATCATTTCCTGCAACGACGCCAATGAATTGCCTCGTGAAAATTCGCCAAAACAAGTCAGCAGCACCCCATTATCAAATAAAGAATTGATTATCCAACAAATTTGACTATTTTAATGCAATTTCTTATTAAAAAAAAACATACATAGACACCTAATGATTACTAGTTCATTCTACTGACTCATATACTTAATTGTTAAAATAGTTCGTTCATATTAGAATCGAAAATGTCAACTAGTTAAAAGTTATTCGATTAGTAACACTAATCGAAATAATATATTATCTGGATATATATCTAAATGAAGGATTGTGTTTTTAGTTTGTAAGATAAATATTTTAGTTTTTTTATTCACAAATACCTATAGGTGCTTTTTATAAAGCTAATAGGTATATAATATACAAAGTGTCTGGTTACCGGTGTCGGAGACTTTGGGGGGATGAAGTGCGGTAAATTTTATCAACAAATCACTATCCCTATTTTTTTTTACTCGCTTCATGATACAATGGCAGCCGTTTTGTTTTCTTTTGCCTCAAAGCAAGGGTGCTTGTATTGTTTAAGCTATAGCTACCCACGCAGAGGCCCTAGGTAGACAATAGTGAACTCATTGATAGCCAATAATGTAAGCAATTATAATTGTTAGCTTTTTCATAAAATTTAAACCGTAAAGCTACATGTTTTCAAACAATAGTACAGAATGTGTGCTTCAAAATAAGTCTCACATCTTAGCCCTTACTAAGATAGTTTGAAAGTTATGACGATTTGAATAGGCCCCTGAAAGCTTAAATATCCCGCAATAGAAAACAAAATGGCTGCCATTTTATCATGGAAAAAAATAGGGATAGTGATTTGTCGATGAAATTTACCGCACTTCACCCCCCCAAAGTCTCTGACACCAGCAACCAGATATGTATGACTATATTTTTAACTAAGTACCTACTTTACGTCACAAAGGCTAGACACATGGGGCTGATTATACTCTTTGGATTTCTGTATAATCTGCCTCACTGTGTGTATGTGGTCTATGGTTCCATAACCTCCACGAAACCCAGCCTGTTCCGGTGGCTGGAACTCGTCTAGTCTCCTGGCGAGACGACGGTTTGTGACCACTCGTGTGACACCTTAGATAATGTTCCTACTTCATTTAGATTTTGGTTGTATGTAATAAAACCATATTCCTGAGTAAATAATGAGTTATCTCTTATCAATGAGCTACTGAATAATAATGAAAAGTTCAATAAATTTATACTATTTTCCATATTATTAATGGTACATTCAATCCTTGAACGAAATATTGAAAAACCGGAAGCTTAAGTAGTAAGTTAGTCTAATACACTGAAAGATATACGTAGATAATACGTAAATCTTGGTGAGCGTAGATTGGACAAATTAACTAGAAGCCGAAACACTAAGCTATTTCCTTCACCAATAACCGATAATTATCAATAATTATCGAAAAATAGAGCGAAAAATATCCGATTATCGATAATCGAAAAGTTTCGATAATTGCATGCCCTACTGCCTACAGTTTTTGTTCGTATATCTCCTCTTCCGTTTCTTGAAATTCTCAATCTAAGTCAGCGAAAAAATTGTAAAATATTTTCAATAAAAAATCACAAAAAGTTACCGATCCATTTTGGAAATTCAAATGACACTTTGAAGCCCTCCGGCAGACGAACAGTTTGACATGTGGCCTGCGAAAAATGTCACAATTTCATAAATTGGGCACTATACTCGATCAGGAAAACATAGCAATTATAATGTACATAAAAACTTGCGCTTTTACGCAATTTATAAATCTTATGTCAACATTTTCAACAAATGTCACATAACGGCCTTCTAACAGGGGCTGTAAATGTCAATGCCAAAGAAATATTTCACAAAATACATTCTAAACAAAGACTTGGTCACTTGCGCTTCGCACTGATTAGACTAGCAGTTTTGATGAACCTGGGGACCATATGAACAATTTCGTATCTCATTATACAAAGTAATTGGTATCTGCCGTGATCTGGGTGCATGCAGACGGCCTTCGCTCCTTTATATCATACGATTTAGCTGATCAAGACTCTACTGGATAAAGGCCCTATCCAGTGGTGACAATGATTGTCACCACAGATGTCAGAAACATTGTCAAAGAGACAAGACACGCCCTGAAGATGTCCCTCGCTAAGGGATAAAACGTTGGTGTTCTTTCAACACAAATAAGGTTCGTAGTTAACCCGCTTCATCCGTAATGAATTTCTCAAACTACGATAGTTTTATCACAGAAGTTGTAATAATAAGGTAATACAATTTCTGTGGTTTTTAAACAAAAAAAAAGCATTCATCTTTCTATACAGCCACTCAACTTCAAATTCTTGTGAGATGGCTTTTGCATCTGGTTTGACGCAATTCATGCAGTCATTCAATTACAGCGTGATGTAAAATTGATATTAATGGTAGAATACCATATAATAATATACTTTCCACTATTTCTTTAAAATAAACATAGATTTCGGCAAAATTTTGACTATTTTTAAATAATAAAAATTAATGGTAGAATAGTTCTTCAGATATAGACATAGATTTAACGCCTGATTTTATAAGGGCGCCAAACCACGTCTCGGGACTAAATAAGTTACTTCTACATCCCTTGGGTAGCAATGTACTATTGTTTCTCTACAGTTTGTGGTGGAATCGTTAGATAATAATGCAAATCGGTAATCTCTATTTACCTGCAGTTCAGTCAGTGCCTGTAGTCTCCTGAAAATCATATTCTGTAAACTCTTCAAAATCAGCATTCAGTCCGCAAACCTAGAAGTTCTGCTGAAAATCATATCGTCCAGTCTAAGGTGGGTCAAACGTAACGCAGTCCATGTGAAATGTCGGTTAGCCGGGCGCGGGCTAATTTCTATGCAAATTCCGACAGGCCAGGTTATAGCCAGCCGGTGGCCGTACCAACTGTTTACTAAGCAATGTTAGTGTATTCGAACGTTTTCTAGTTATGATTGTCAATGTTTACGTTCTTTGCAATGTTTGTGTTTCAAGCGTTCCGATTTTAAACAAGGATTGTTTGAAATTGGAATTTCCATTCGCACTTTGAGACGGTTATTTTTTAAATCTTGTCAATCCTTGGCTGCCAGTGGTACCTATTCCTTCTCATACCTTAGGGCCTAAGGTTTCAAATCTTTGGACCAAAAACGTTACTTTGAAGCATTGATTTAAAAAGGGAAGATAGGTTACGTTCTCCCAGCGCGCTTACTGAAAAAATGGCATGTGTTACAACTACACGCAAACACATACGCTCACAGTTATATTTCCAGTCCTGTGCAATAGAAAGAAGAACAAAGACGGAAAGACGTATCTAGGACCGAAGTGAGACTGAGACAACAATATTTCACGCGAATCACGACCGCCCGTGCCGCCGGTCAGACGGTGACTGATGTGGGAGAACACAATTTTACACAATTTAAAGTTGCCACTTTCGAGCAACCAGTACCTCATTTTCGTTTTTAATAAATCAATACTTTGATGAATCTGTAACTAATCAAACCATAAATCTATGTTAAATTCGGGATATTTGATAAGTAGGTACAGCTTCTCAAAAGTTGAAGCCTCAAATTAGGTGTAATAATGTCAACCTAGTGGGATCAGAGCACCCTGCCAGCGTTCGTGTTCCGCGAGCGTATTGTTCTCTCGGTCGCACTTCGATGTTACTCTATGGGAATGTAGAGATACAGCGCTTCGCTTGACCTTTTATCGATATTGTAGGTATTTACTTAATTATTTGAATATTTCAGTCCAAACAGAACCTAATCTAGGACTTAATAATAGAACACAGAGCACGTAGCTGAATCCCCCTGGTAGTAAAACAACATCCAGGTAACTGTCAAGTAATCTGCCGAGCAGGCACCAGCTGGTAAAACGGACCGTGTTGTGCAAGGACCGGGCCATATTGTAGCATACGGCAAATAACTACACTCTACCGAAAATACAAGCTGGATCGGGAATTTGCGGAGTGCTAATTTGGGGTCTATTTGCATGTTCATGTAGGATGATGGTATTGTAGGTTGGGTGCTTAGTTTTGTTGATCTCTTATAGGCCTGGTGAAAGATATACAAGTAAGTAAAGTAGTAAAGTACCCCTGACTTTGGATTTGAATTTCCAGCTGTGTACGTAATGCCCGGAATTAAAAGTTTTGACTCAAACTCCCAAAAGACTCAGGGAAATACACATGGTATAAATTACACGAAACCACAGGCGAAGTACAACATAAACTGAGGAGTCGTTCGTCAACTCACACCATTAATTGATTTGACGACCTCTGCGGCGCGGTGGGCGAAGGTCCGCCTGCGACGCAGTAGGTTGCGAGTTTGATTCCTGCCTCGGGACAAATATTTGTACGATCTGCAGATATTTGTTCAGGTCGTTCTGGCTGTTTTCTATGTATAGTAAAAAATATATACAAAATACAAATATATCTATAAAAACGGCAAAAATTATTTCTGTTGTATGGGATCCTCCTTCAATATTTATTTTATTCTGTTTTTTTAGTATTTGTTGTAATAGCGGCATCAGAAATACATCATCTGAAAATTTTAACTGTCTACACACAGCCTGGTGACAGACGGACAGATAGACAGATAGACGGACGGACAGCGAAGTCTTAGTAACATAGGATCCATTTTACCCTATGGATACGGAACCGTAAAAAGACTACCCATCCACGAAGGAAGCATAACACCAACCACGGGCGAAGTACAACACAAACTGAGGGTACCTAAACTACAACAAAGGTCTTCAAATATTCAAGGGAACAAATGTCTAATTTCCCGTATCCAAGTGTTGTCTGGAGCGTTCTAACTTACACTATTATTCTCTACATGGTCTCTACACATTACTGTAGTATATATACAAAGCTTTGAGCAACTTCATACCATCGTGCTTCCTACAATACCTAGTGTACAGTTATGGGAACACAGTATCGTACAGCAGTTGACCAGTAGTTAAGCTGTATGCCATCTTATGTACATTATAATATCAGTATAGTTAACACACTCAGCGCCAAGGCTTATGGCATACGAATAGACAAAAGCTATTCATTATACCCGTGGCGTGGTCCGTTTCGTTCATTTCCATGTACACAAAAAATAGGACAATTATTATTAACACATTTATTTCAGATTTTTTCATTCAGAGGTCTTCAACATTCGACTCTACCATAGAGCAACGTTGCTCTACGTTGTCGAATGCAGGCAGGAAGCGAACTCAAGTTCTTTCTTCCGATTTCTACGTTGAGGAAGACTTCCCTCAAGTCATGCGCTGTCGCCCAGAAAGCCTTGCTGGCTTCTCAAAAGCTGTTCGGTAGCCGGATGGCTGCCATGGTCTTCTTGAGTAAGAGCGTCAATGGGGGGTTCAAGCAGTTCCCGGGGAAGTGATCGCCAGTAGGGTTTTGCATCTGGCGGTCTTGAGTGCAGGGGAGCGAGTCCGTTGAGGTGAACGTAGCGGGAATTGTCCGCCCGATCGTACATTATTTCAGATTAAGATCCATAAACACGCAAATGTCACTACCATGTCATAGAGAATTACTAAACATTACATAAACAATGAAATCAATACGTACGACGGACAATTAAAAGACGATTTTTTTTTAAATAACCGATCTCAACTTATTAAAACAATGGCCGGAGCTTTCATTTTTGCCTATTAAATGTATAGAAAGTGATACTAAAGGAAGCACAGTATTCTAAACCCAAGTAGTGCGATGTATCTTTTGAATACACAGCGTTTTAGACACTGGTGTCTATTCGCCAAAACTAGAGAGTTGGTACTGTTAAACTAATTTAACAGTACTAAAAATGTTGCTATCCTTATTATTACGATCGTTTAGGCAGGGACGGCGACATTTTTAGTCCTGTCAAATTAGTTTAGTATTGGCGACAGACATCTGAATGTTTTTCTAAAATATACTCATGGCTCTGAGGGTCATAATTATAACAAACAGCACTACTGTAATCACAACACATCGTTGTAAAGGTTCCGGTGAAACACGGAACATGCGAATTCTCCCCGAGTAGGTGCATGATACCAAAATAACTATGAATAAATTATAACGTACGTGTTTAGCCGTTGCGATAATTAACGGAACGTAAATTAATTACTGCAAAAATAACAAATGAAACTTTTGAAAGTTGGAAATACCGAATTATTTAATAAGGCTTATAAGATTATGGATTTATTATAAGCTCTGCGCTCATTAATCCAATACCGCTACCGCGAAAAAACTAAAATTCGTTATAATGTAGATAGATATGTCGCAGCCGGAACGTAGAATTAGCCCGTTTGTAAAACGGCTAGGCCGTTTACAAAACGGCGCCATTCAGCTAAATGCCTAGGCCGATTGTAGAACGATCGGTGAAATCAACGTTCTACAATATGGCTGATCATCTGAATTAGCGCGTTTAGGGAATGGCTAGGCAGTTCACCGTGCTTAGGCCGATCGTGAAATGAAGATAACTGTTTCTGTGTACGAGGCTCCGTCTGGGCAGAATCTACAGTTACCTACATTATTATATTTTATTACCGGCTATGACATCAATTATCTGCCAAGGAAAGTTGCTTAAAAATTGGGTTCGGAGGTTAGCTCAAACAGAGACAGCGATACCTAACTACCTACAGTAGAACACAATTTTAAAAGTTGGTCGTTTGGTTCCTACCGTGCATACCATAACATGCATTTAAACAGCTGTTATTTTATCTTTACTACATCCTCGACCTCAACAACTTGTACTGCTAGACGCAGACTTCCCCTGATTAGCTCCTTATTGGCGTTTGTACCATGAGGGGTAATGACCATAAACTTCACGCCTGTGCTCCACGCTTGGTATAGGGACTAGGGATTGCAGTTCGGTGGAAAATTGTTCAGCAAACGCTGCTGCAAACCCTCGGTGGATATCCCTTGGGTGGGTGCAAATTCTAAGCCAGCACCACACGGCCACATTATTACATTATCTACCTACTTCAATTTTATTGAGGTATATTAAAGATTAGATTTTACAGAAGTTAAATTTTATGCACTGATTTTGATTATTCTATAATATTATTAATAATCTGAGGCACTGTAACACTACTATGGGATTCAAATAAAATACGTTTTACTTTAATCCCATAAAATACATTTCTTTGGTACCTACATTTCAGTGTTCTGAAGTTTGGTTAGGAAATATTTAGGCAGGTATTTCTCGCACAAGCAAAACCGCGCGCCATTACTACTAATTAGTAATCCATGGTATAAAAAGATATAGCCGTTATACAATCGGGCTAGGTTTGAGTCAGCCAAATCGTTGAACGTTGAGCGTTTTACAATTGGCCTAGCCATTTAGCTGAATGGCGCCGTTTTGTAAACGGCCTAGCCGTTTAACAAACGGGCTAATTCTACGTTCCGGCTGCGACAGATATACATTTTACAATCGTTTGAAGCGTGGCTTCCCGCACGCTTCAAACAATAGGGTATATGCATGGATTTTTTTTTTATTCGATTATATTTAGGTTAATACATAAAAGAAAAAAAATATAACACCCAAAAAAATTAATTATTGAGGTAAAAAACTAAACGTAAAACAACAGTTTCGGGTGATAAAAACGCTGCCATGTTAGCCATTGCATTTTATGACGTCACGGATCATAAAGTCCCATACGTAAACTCAAAGTCAAAACTTCATGCCCATACAAAAATGTTCGAGTTGTAGTGTCAGTGCTGCCGAGGTGAGCCAAAACGGATCAGTCTCAGCTCTATGCTGTTTGCACCAGGGTCCAAACAGCGCTGGTTTTCAGACTGACCCGGTTTTGGTGACACCAGGAACCGACACGAGCCATAAAAATTTACTATAATATTATAATAGTAATAATAATAATAATAGGTACATAGTATACAATCTAAGGTACATATACAATATGATTATGTCAATGATGCCGTCAATAAAAAAAATATCTTAGTGTTACGCATTGATTATAAAAGGGAAGATAGGTTACGTTCTCCCAGCGCTTACTCAAAATATGGCATGTGTTACAACTACACGCAAACACATACGCTCACAGCTCAGACAAAGGAATATAAAGACATCTTACGGTGAACTAAAAAATGAAGCCACTTTTTTATAGTTGAGTGCGTGAAAGTGTTTCCATCTGAAAGAAAAACTCCCTATAATTTGGGAAGTAGTATTATTGGTTAGGTTAAAGGTAGATGGCGATCAGGAGAAGTCGGGTATGTTTATAAACAAATGGTATAATAAATGATGTGTGGATTTGTTTATTTTTAGGAATGAAATGAGAGACGAAATTATAATAATAAAAAAATATTCGTGATTAGCACTCTCGATGAAATTTTTGTTTAAAACGATACTCATTGGGTAAAAAAATTCAGCCATCAAAAAAATATCTGTAAAGTCACTCCGTTTGGGAGATCTCAACGGGGGCTAAAAATGGGGGTAGGGTGGGGTGTATTGTTTTTAGATTCAAGAAGATACCCTTTATACGATCCTGCAATCAGAACCCCTCGATATCTCCTCTATTTGGTAGTACTCAAAACAGGGGGAGGAGTTTGGGGGGCATGGGGGGTAAAAAAAAATGTCTTAGAAAAGTGACTTGTATTCGTCTACACGGCTGTTATTTTTTTTTAATTCAAGTCACTCCGTTTGGGAGATATACAACGGGGGCTAAAAAAGGGGCGAGAGGGGGGGTAATTAATTTTTTCCTTTGATTCAAGAAGATACCCTCTATACGACCCTGCAATCAAATTTCTTCTATCACGTCGCTATCTGGTAGCACTTACAAAGGGGGAGGGGGTCTGGGACAAGGGGGGGTTAAAAAAATCAGTTTAAATCACTTGTCCCCCTCTATACAAACGCCATAAACGTTTTGATCCAAGTTGGTCCGTGTGCAAGAAGGTTAGAGCGGGGGGGCTCCGGGAGGGGGAGCAAATCTCAAAAACCGAGGGGGACCGAGGAATTTTCCCTCGGTCCAACATGAGAAATACATTATCGCAAAAAAACAATACCTCACCCTACACCATCCGGGAGAACAATAATTATGTCAGTGAGTCAGTGAGTCCGTGGTAATCTAGCTATATCGTTGTCGGTCCAATTATCGAAATCCTCGATTAGTCAAAATTGCTATTGCTACCAATTATGTGAACCCTTGAAGCGAAAAATAACAAATAGCTTGGGGAAATCTGAAATCATACGCTGGTAACATTCGTGCTCTATGTCACTGTCATTGTCATTGTCTTTGATATCAACATAGTGTTGAGGTTTTGTGTTCCAAGTAAAACAAAAACAAGTGTTTATTAGAAAGTTTTACGGTGTTATTTCAGTGAAACGTTATTCCTTCCGACTTCTTGACCTTTCTGCTGCTATTTTGACAGTTCTTCACTGCACAGGAAACCATAGTTATCTATTTACACGTCGAAGTGTCCTGGCTCGTGCCTCGACGGGTACTGACGAGCACTGCGCACGGTTTGGTTGATATTTGTGTGCGTGAGCGCGTGTGTTTACAAGGTGAGCACGGTTTTCTACGGCTTCGTTTTTTATTTCACCGTAAGCTGTCTTTATATTCCTTTGTCTGAGGCTCACAGTTATATTTCCAGTCTTGTGCAATACAAAAGAAGAACAAAGACGGAAAGACGTATCTAAGACCGAAGTGAGACCGAGACAACAATATTTCACGCGAATCACGACCGCCCGTGCCGCCCCGGTCCGACGGTGACTGAGGTGGGAGCACACAATTTTACACAATATGAGGTTGCCATTTTCGAGAAACTAGTACCTCATCTTCCCTATTTAATAAATCAATGGTGTTACGATTTAAATTAAAGCCCAAATTTAAATGCACATTTTCATTCATGCTGTGCGGCAGCGGTGTTTTCCAGATGTGCGACAAGCTAGTAGCCGGGTGCCGGCCCCGAAAGAGTAACCTCAACAGCCTATATTGGTCCACTGCTGGACGCAGGCCTCCCCCTGATAGGCGCCTTTAGTGGCTGTTATCTCATGGGGGGTAATACCCATAATCCCCACGCTGGGCATGCGGGTTGGGGATCGCAGCCTGGTGACAGAACTGTTCGGCAGGAGGCGCTGCTGCCCGCTTCCCGGTAAATATCCCTGAGTCGCCTATCATACGACACCCACGAGAAGAATTGGGGTGGTGCAAATTCTAAGCCAGTACCATACAGCTGACATACAGCACCACACAGCTAAATAATATATATTATATATAGTGTGAAAGTTTGTTCAATAAGCTGTGCCTGTGTGCGTAACTGTCCTTATTATGAAGCGTGTCTAAGTTTATATTAGAGAACCCTAATTTAGGATTTAAGACCCTACTTATCATAAAAATGTATCATTCATAAATCAATAAACGTATCTATCTATCTATCTAGACTATTTCTAATCCATAAATTGGAAGCTATTATCTTTTGCAAGATAAAAATAAATACATTAAATACAAATATCTATGCCATCGTTAGTGATTCATGGATAAAATGAACTAAATAAGTTATAGTTGCGAAAAAACTTTTAAATCTCTCTTAGAAATTCTTTTTCTTAAAAATAATCCTTGGAAAATCTAAATAAGTTGCCTAAACTTTAACAATTTGCTTGTAGCAACATCAAATTTACTGTATTCTCAGAAAAATGTTTGGCGAAGTTATTTCTCACGCAATTTAAGGGCGAGTATACACTGAGTCAGGGACATTACGGCACGAAGGGCCTGGGACGGACTTAGGAATAAAATGATTTTAGTAATATAAATATAAATAATGGTTATATAATTTTTGTAGTCGGCCCGGCCCGACATCGGGCGCAGGTGGGCGCATAATTCAATGAAATTGTATGGCACACTGTCTCATTGACCAGGAGCAACTCCAATATAAGTAATAAAGTGACGTGCGGCAGCTTTTTGCACCGTGTTATTTATATTTTTGTTTATTTTAATTCTTATTGTTCTTTGAGACTGTGTGTTTTTAATGTGGTATGGATTTCTTGCCTGAAATAAACGAATTTTATTTTATTTTATTATTATTTATTTATTTAAAATGCCGCTGCTGGAGCACGTAGGGTATATTGAAATACTACTTCAGTGTGTGTACCATGAGTTGTCACAGTTAAATCGCCTGACGTTATTACAGTAGTTACGTAAATACGCATATAGTTATCCACAGCGCATTTTAGTACTCAACTATCCGCTAGAGGCGCTTAAGAAGTTTCCATATTACATTTTACTACAGTCGCTAGCGAGTATAGATTGTCAAAACTCATGGTAGACACACTGAACGTCTCCGACGGCTTACTTCACCGCCAAGACAAACTCACTGACCTCTTTTGAGACGATACCCCCTCTTTTGGGGTGCATTGGGCTCTGGCTGCAGTTATAAATATACAAACCCCTTTTAGTCACAGAGTCCGACACTGGGGGGGGGGGGGGTTAAGGGGGGGGGTGAAACAAAAGCCTACGTACTATCATCTATTACCTTCCGCGTCTTATAGTGAAGTACTGAAGCCACAGGGACGTACTGAAGAAGTATTTCCATTTACGCCGCGCCGCCGCCGACGACGTGTCGCATCGTACGTATGTGTTTTGTACCTTGCAAGCTTCTATGTGTGCGTGCGAGGTCTCTGTGCATATTACAAAGCCGTTGTGTCGTGTCGTGTCGGTGAAATGAAAAATGTAGCTGTCGGTATCATTGAGTACTGTCGCTGTCGGTATCGGTGCCGGGCCGGGCCGGCCAATAGAAATGAAGAAACTCCCATTGGGTCCATGACAAATATAACTAACTATACCAGATATATTATGTATATAGGCCCATGAAGAGCTCATGTATGAATATTTAAATTTATATTCATACATGAACTCTTAATGAATCCCTAAGATTTAGCAAATGTACTGTCAGTAAAAACAATACAAGAGGTTATTTCATTAGTAAGTGAATCTTCATACCCAAGCCTCGCCTCGAAGTCTTTATAAAACAGTACTTGTCGATCCTAAATTCCTGAGTACGTCCTTTAAAAAAGCGGTTCATCAATTCTTTTTATGGGCACTTTTCTCGCCATCGGCACTATCAGCGTGCGTCGAGTTCGACGTAAAATTTTACGACGTCACTCATTTGTGACGTCATCAGGACACCAAGTTGCAAAGTGAAGATGTGGGAGGCATAATTTCACTTACTGGCCCCTTTAATGTTTCGATGCTGTTCTAAAGTATTTAAACAATGTTTACTGGCGATCTAGTATAGATAGAGGCAGATAATGGTGTCGATTCTATTGTTTTAGAATTTACTTAATTTCGGATTTACGAATCTCAAACGATACATTTCGATTCATTAATCGATTCCTAAATCCTTATATTAGCTAGTATAAATACACAAATATAAGATAACTAGCTGCGCCCCGCGGCTTCGCACGCGTTGTTCCTATGGAAATGTTTAACGGGCATTTTTATCCCACGGGAACTGATTTATGGGATAAAAGTAGCCTATGTTTTATTCTATGATTAGAATTACCTGTATGCAAAATTTCAGCCAGATCCGTTCAGTAGTTTTGGCGTGAAGAAGTAACAAACATCCATCCATACATCCATCCAAACTTTCACATTTATAATATTAGTGTGACTATGCAATTTGAAAAGCTATCGTTTTTTTGACATTCGTAAATCTATCGTAAGTTTAGTGTTTAGTGTATTCCTTCTATGTATAATGTAAAATCTTAGGTAACCAATAGGGTATATGCATGTGTTTTCAAAATGGCTAAAAAAATTTATACGTATTCTCTATTGATATAGAAACATATCTACATATTTATTTTTGCATTTTGAGATGTTTTTATTGTAGAATTTAACCATTGAAAAATTGATATTTTAAATCTCAATCGCAAAATTTCAAAACGCTACGACATTGACTAGAGCGGACGTGACATCACTGTACTCATTTCTTCTTTTTTTATTCTGCTTGCTGCACCTTGATTTGACACTATTCTGCCCACTTGACATTTCGTATTGTCGATTATTTTCAGTTTTTTCGGAAAACCTCTTTCCTGAGTTGATCACTACCGAGGTCGTCACCAAAGATTTTAATCAAGTGTGTACGTCGATTTCACATAAACATGGCGCCAATATGGCAGCGCTTTTATCACCCGAAAATGATTGTAGTTTTGATTTGTTTTTTTTACCTTGTTAATGCGAAATTCAGTGAGCGTCTTATCATTCCTCGGTTAAATAATGACCTAAAGAATCGATTAAAACAATAAAAAAAATCGATGCATATACCCTATTATATAAATATAAATAATGCTGGCCAATAACCTAAGCTGAGCTAAAATTAACGCAATAGAGTCTTCCATCTTAGGACCATCTTAGGATCTTGGGACTAGATGACGCTATAACTTTATCTTGATTACAGAAAAAACTATTGAGACGGCCTGATATAACAACACTGTTGACTCTATCTGAGGCAATATAGTACAAAATAGGACTTATAAAAACTACTTCTCCATACCTTCATTTAGTTCGAAGCAAATCCTAAGCACGTAACAAACTTAGATAACAAACGCTAACTTCGCTCAAGTTTGCCTTCAAACATTCATCTGCAACTATGAAATCTTATCATGAATCCAGGAAAGGTAAAACATGGATAAAAGGTCTCCACTAACTAGACTTAGGCTTAAACCTAAGTCACTCACTAATGATAAGATCCAATTTTAGGTAGTACTATACAATAATTAATAAATAATAAATTTCTTTTAACTTTTCTGTAAAGTCTGAGAGTATTTTTTTTTTTAGTAAAAACATTGCTTTAAAATGATTTGATATCATTAAACAAACATAAAGGCTAATAAAGTTCATTAAAAAAATAGACATTTCCACTTTGCGTTATTAGCACTTAATTGGAAAATTTTGGGATTTTGGTTAAAAATCGTAAAAGTTCTCTAAAAAATAAACAAGCAGACTTTGGTTAGTTAGGAGAAATATGGCTCAAATTGTTCTAAATGGTCTGTACTAACACCCCCTTAAGGCTTTGCATCGACCTTCCGGACACCCTGTATATGTATGTCTTCTGTGCATTGTCTATTAGCAACCTTAGAAACAATATTTTTCTATTTATTTGTTACTAGCAGCGCCTCGCGGTTTCACCCGCGTAGTTCTCGGTCCCGTAAGAATTCCGGGATAAAATATTGCCTATGTATGTCACTCCCTGAAAAGTAAGCTTTTTAATACATATAAAATATTTTTTTACTCGGTCCTGTAGTTTCGGAGCCTCAAAAATACAAACAATCAATCAAATCTTTCCTCTTTATAATATTACTAGCTGCGCCCCGCGACTTGGCACGCGTTGTTCCTATGAAAATATTAAAAGGTGATTTTCATCCCACGGGAACAGATTTATGGGATAAAAAGTAGCCTATGTTTTATTACAGTATTAGAATTACCTGTATGCAAAATTTCAGCCAGATCCGTTCAGTAGTTTTGGCGTGAAGAGGTAACAAACATCCAAACATCCATACATCCATCCAAACTTTCGCCTTTATAATATTAGTGTGATAGTATAAGTAGATGGTGCTTCTCGTTCTCAGGAGGCCTATGTCCAGCATTGGACTGCTAGTAGAATTAGATGAACTGAGGGCCTAGCCAATCGGCATTCGCTATGAAGCGATTCGAAAAGAATAGATAGATTCGAAGAGAAATATTCGAAACACATCACGTGACAATTTAACGTCAACAGCCTGTCTTGGTCCACTGCTGGACGCAGGCCTCCCCCTGATAAGCACCTTATCGGCATTTATCTCATGGAGGGTTAATGTCCATAATCTCCACGCTGGGCATGGGGGTTGGGGATCGCAGTTTGGTGGTATTATTGTTCTGCAGGAGGCGCTGCTGCCCGCCCCCCAGTGAATATCCGCTTAGGCGCTTAGTCGCCTCTTGCGACACCAACGGGAAGAGTTGGGGTGGTGCAAATAGTACCATACAGCTTGCAAATTCTAAGCCAGTACCACACAGCTGACATATCTAAGGTATATGTCAAACCCAAACATTTTTGGACTTTTCTACAATAGCTTTTGAAATCGACTGTTACATTGTCTAGGCCCTCTATACTGGCATTGGCACAGATAGTGATGTCCATTGATTAATTAAAAAGGGAAGATATGTTACGTTCTCCCAGCGCTTTCTCAGTGTTACAATTACACGCAAACACATACGCTCACAGTTATATTTCCAGTCCTGTTCAATACAAAGAAGAACAAAGACGGAAAGACGTATCTAAGACCGAAGTGAGACCGAGACAACAATATTTCACGTGAATCACGACCGCCCGTGCCGCCGGTCTGACGGCGACTGAGGTGGGAGCACACAATTTTACACAATATGAGGTTGCCATTTTCGAGAAACTAGTACCTCATCTTCCCTTTTTGATTAATCAATGGTGATGTCTATCTTCATATCTTCCACAATTCAACTGTAGACGCGGAAGACAACAAAAATTCAATAAAGGGTTCTTTGCATTGATTTATTAAAAACGAAGATGAGGTACTGGTTGCTCGAAAGTGGCAACCTCAAATTGTGTAAAATTGTCTTCTCCCACATCAGTCACCGTCTGACCGGCGGCACGGGCGGTCGAGATTCGCGTGAAATATTGTTGTCTCAGTCTCACTTCGGTCCTAGATACGTCTTTCCGTCTTTGTTCTTCTTTGTATTGCACAGGACTGGAAATATAACTGTGAGCGTATGTGTTTGCGTGTAGTTGTAACACATGCCAATTTTTGAGTAAGCGCTGGGAGAACGTAACCTATCTTCCCTTTTTAAATCAATGGTTATTTGGTAATAATTTGGTATCTACAATATTATAACTTTTTCAGACTTTCTCATTTAGTGATTTTTGAATTATTTTCTTCTGACACCAACAAAAGGGGTCGGTACCCCAGGATTAGGCAAAACAAGTACAACGATGATTTAGAGCTCCGTGTGACGTCACGAGCCGCAGGTTTTATCTGCGTCCACGGAACCCTAATCCAAATTAATTAGTAGACGGGCTGTAACCTCAGACATAACAATCACAGTTTATTTCGAGCTGGGGAAAAGTGGACCTTATGACGGCAGGATAGGGGCTATGGGATAAAGTAGAGTTTTGTAAGGTGCGCGTGCACTAGCCGTATGGTGCCCTATGGCCTGGCGTCAGCCTTGTATAATGGATCAAAGCTGCGAAGTGGTCAACATTGATCAATTAGAGTAAGGGAGTCCTTTTCCGCCATAGCTAAGCTGCGTGGCTTAGCAGCGAAATATGTAAAGCACAGCCTGTAGGGTCGCTTAGCTATGGAAATCCACAAACCTATTGGCTGGGCTAATCGAATAATTATATAACTACCATAAGCCAAAGCTACCCATAACTAATACATATAATACATACATGCAAACATATTTATTTCAATAACAAAATGTAACATCGCGCTTTGATCCGGACCTACTGATTTTAGTAAGAAGGTTCCGACCACCTATCAAAGATTTCTATATCTAATATTTTGTAAATGAATTAAACATGTTTTTTTTTCTTGTATCGTGTACCTACTTAATGTCCGCTGCACCCCTATGCACGCGAACCTTAAACAGCATGTCTGTTTAAATGTCGTTTAGGTGTTGTTAGCCAACTAGGCCGGGTCGTGCATTATTTTTGTTGCCGGCCTAATTCCATTTGCTGATTGCGACCCTTTGCAAAGAAATATGGTTTGTTTGCTGCTAGCGCGATTTGTTTTCATTTTTTTACTCGGTGCTTTTGTTTTAGAACTCTCACTCAATTTCCATTTCATTACTTGGGTAGTTATGCCAAGGAATGGCAGAACATAATATCTGTATTTTGTATTTTTTTCATATCAATCAGTGCCTGTCTTGTGTGTATAATTTCTTTTTCAACTCTCTTGCTCGAATACAGTGACTTTGTTGCTCAAAAACAGTGAATAAAGGATATTATTCAACAAGTTGAAAAAAGTAATTTGAATGGTGCTGCATTTCAATGGGTTCCTAGGCTCTAGAGGCTATTGATACTCTATGGTCAGCGCCGAAAACAAGAAAAAATACATCGGTTTGTTCAAAAACTTATTTTGGCGAGACGATTTTTTTTACCTTATTGCTACCAATGTTTTATTATTTTATAATAGAATAGAAGATTTTAAAAAGGAATGTTTTTGTAAATTCATTATAATTTAAATTTCCTTATATTCGTATTGTTAAATAATACAAAAATACCTCTTTTACTCTCAAAAAAATAGTTTTTGGTAGCACCTAAATATCACAATGAATGAAGTGACCTATCAAGTATTTGAACGCACTGTGCAACTAAAAAGTGACACGGACCGAATAATTTTCTCACTGATCGAGGTGAAAAGTTGTATGTTTAACTCGAGAGCAAATGTTTTTTGTTGTGTGCCTTTTAAAAACCTCGCTAGCTCGGGATTTAAAATCGGCACGTATTATGTCGTTTACAAATAAATCGCTATTTTTGGGTTTTTTTTTTTTTTATTAGTGTGGGTACAAGAAGTATTCATAAGGTTTCAGAAAGGTCTTCGTGTTGTCATTATGTTTATTATTATTCATCTCGTGTTTATTCTTGACAAGATGACGCAGATCGTTAATATAAACTAAAAATAGGAAAGGACCGAGGATCGATCCCTGCGGTAAACCCATTGTAACTACAGAACCCGAAGACCGTTTCCCGTTATTGACAACTCTTTGAATCCTATCACTCAAATAAGATGTAAGAAGATCCAAATAGGTGTTCCTTATTTCACGGTGATGTAGTTTCCTGATTAATGTTTCATGGTAAACGCAATCGAACATTTTTGACAATCGCCTGCTGCTCGCTCCCCTAGGGATATCCCTTAGTCGCCTCTTACGACACCCGCGGGAAGAGTTGGGGTGGTGCTAATTGTATGCCTGCACCACACCGCTATCCGTGACTCTCCTTACAGTTAGCTTTTAATTCGGCCTTTAAACGGTTTCTTGTTCTTTACCTAACTTTAAGAATTAATCCTGACAAAGGTTTGACAACGACCTTTTTTTCTTTTAGAATACTGAAAAGAACCTAATAATTACAAAGTTATTACGGTAAATTTCCCTAATAGCCTGAAATAATCTCGACAGATAAGTTATCAAAGCCAAAGACAATCAAAGCCGCCGGGAAAACGGTTAGGTGGATGAGTAGAGTACCTACTATTTTTGTAACCATCTATTAGAGTTGGCGACTCTATCATTCCCTTACTCTAAGGTCCAATTTCACCGTTCGCTGCCAAAACTAAGTTCAGCTTACACAAGTTCAAACAAATACTTTTTTTTTTGTTTGACACCTATTTCACCCTAAATATTTATCGCGTTTACGACAGTGAAGATTACATCCGGCCCTGAATGGATGTATGTCAGTTTATCCGCTGTTTTTCGTCTTGTTTGATATTTTGTAAATGACAGCTATTGCACTTGGCTTATAGGCCAAAGACGTTGATAAGTTAAAATAAATTCTACTTGATCCGGATTAACTTTATGTCGGTCAATGCAACGGTGAAATTGGACCTTAGGGATCGGTCTATAAATGGTGGTTTCCCTAAATCCCCGCTAGCAAAATCTACTTTTTCCATGACGTATTTGTCAGATTAGGAAGGTAGTTCAAATAACTGTCCAAACGCAAGCTATGCATATTGACACAGCTTCGCGTGGGCGACCGGTGTAATGACCCCGGAAAGGGTATTTAATAGACGAGATCGGAATAATGAAAGGTTGTAAAATGGTAAAAGGTGTCTCTAAAATGTATGTGGTAATAGACCCCGAAGCTGATAACTAGCAAGAGGAACAACTACCAGGAGAAAGGGTTGTACAGCAGGCCAAGAATCGCCTTGAATTCATGTCGTCAGAGGAGAGTAGCACAAAGGTTTATATACCTACTTTGGTTTAAAATAAAGTTTCTTACTTGACTTGGCTTGAGTGAGTGATCGACGGTATCTGGGACTCGGTCAGACTTGATCAAGACTATGCCTGAGTCCAGCGTCCAAGCAAGCACGAATACTTATACTCGCATCCTTTTACTGTAAATGATCCATCCGCAAGGCAAAAATGAGAAGCCATTAGCGATCCCTTAGCCTCAAGCATCCAAAAAATCAATAAGTCCCACAAATGTTTCAATCTGTGTCCCAGCTCGCTGTTAGGTCATAAATCGCATCGGTTATCATGCTTTACGGCTTAAGTAACCGAGGCTTTCACGGCCAATTTACGTTATACTGTTATGATTAACCGCATTTTGTTGGGATAACCGTTGCGCGTTGGGTAATTAGTACAGAAAGGATTGAGGTCAAGTGGAGTTGAGTCTGTTACAATCGAGTTAAGATTATTTGCTGGCAATTCGGGGAAATCTGGAGTATACTTTAAAGAGGACTTCATCGTCGAGAGCTTTTCGTTGTGTTTTAACTTATAGCAGCAATGTTTCATTGCTATGTGCTTTTTAGGAGGAAAGGCTCCTAATTACCAACAAAAACGAATTTATTACTCATATACTTATAAATGCGAAAGATTAGAAAAAGCAAATCTTATGCTGTTACTTCTCCACGCCAAAGCATCGAATAAAAACTCTAAAGATTATTTGACAGTTTGTATCAGCCGTACCTAGTTATTATAACTGTACTTACATCAACTGGCTACTTTCTATTCAGGAAAAACGCATGTGATAGTTAGCTGGCCATAATACCCATATAAGATAAAAGATTATACGCTTGTCTCATATAAAAAAAACCTGTGAGGAAGGATCTTGCTGGGATGTTTCAAAAAGGTCTAATGACGTTACACATTCCCTCGAAGAACCGTTGAATAATAAGCAAATCGAAGGATCAAATCTGTTAAAGGGTCTTTAAATCTTAAAAGGTTTAACCCAAAGCAAATAAGGTCGCATTAAGCACCCCTAATCTGGGGCAAGTCCGAGAGGGTAAATGGTATTTATTTTACAGCCTTCCCAATAAGTCTGCTTATTTAATCCGCTGGTGTTTTGATAGTCTGTATCTGTATGTTAAGTGGGGTATGGTATTGGGTAAGCTAAGGGTAAGTCCGGTGAGGTCAAGAGGGCCGAGAGAAGAGAAACCTCGTCTGTCCCGTCTTTTTGGCCGACTTCAAAAGAAAATGAGGTTCCTTGTTCAACTGTATGTATGATATTTTTTTGTATGTATGTATATACACCGATTTTTCTGTCAATAGTAGGCTATTCTCGAGATTAAAGTTTAATTCCAGAGGGATAAGTTACTTACTATTTTGTCTAGTAAAACTGAATTAGGTTTTCAGTATCAAAAAAAAACAATCGCGTGTTACACAGCAAATTGTTCCTCAAAATTATTTTGTTACTCACAATGGATCACAGAATACCAACATTTGTGGCGTAGGCACTTTGCTTACAGCCCAGTAAATGAAGAATGAGGTATTTGAGCTGCCAGAAACATTGAGTCAAATCAACCGTTTAACGAGCCTCGGAAAATTTGAATGTTTCAAAAGAAAACGCTTTCGCTGAAAAACCGTGCTTACATTTTCCCATAAATGGTACTCGTAACCTAATGAATAACGTCAAACTGTTTAGACAGTTCTCGCTATTTTAAACGCTTTTATACTCGTAGTCTCTAGTCATATAATTCATGGAGATTCTGAGAACATCGTATAGTGTCTCTTAGGTTGTTTAATTTAGCTATTGCCAATATTGTTTGACTTGCCTGCTTACAAAGTTCGATAACTCGTCACTGTCATTAATGACATAATGACCTACGGAGCTGAGACGTGGACACTCACAGTAGGGTTGGTCAACCAGTTCAAAGTCGCTCAGCGAGCTACGGAAAGAGCAATGCTCGGAGTTTCTCTAAAAGATAGGATTCGTAACGAAGGTATACATCCGATAGAAAACCAAAGTTAACGACATTACTTAGAGAAATAAATAAAACTGAACTGGTAGTGGGCCGGCAATATCTCGCTAAGGACCGACAACCACTGGGGTAAACGTGCTCTTAAAAGGAGTAGGGTTTACCTACTCTTTCATCTGTTCCGCTTACATAGTAGACTGAAAATTTATATTGCCAACACGAGAACCAATGAATCAAGCTCATGTATATCGGTCACAGCAATCTATGAGCAACCCCAACACAACATGAGTCACATTAATAAGCCCACTTTCCACGATGACTCATTACCTTGATAATGATAACGTGACGGTAGTACCAACTTATTATACCCTTCCTTTACTTCTATTTTAAACCTTGAGAATTAGGTTATAAGGACGGGAATGCATGTTCGGGTAACGGAGTAAGGGATGCATGGTACCGTACCGAGTTGTGTCACGCGATCAGTGGCGCCTTACCCTGTTTTACTTAATCATAAACAAAATGTAATTCGCTCGTGTATCCTTGTCCTTTCTTTTATTTTGAGAATAGTGAAATAGCATGCTTTCCTGCTAGCCTTGGGTAACCTGTTAAAATAAAACTATGTATATTGTCTAGAAGAGGACGGAAATAAAGTTGACAACCTAAAATCATCGAGGATAGGTGTTGTTACACCTATCCTCGGCTTTATTTTACTTAGTATTATAAAGTAAAACTCTTCACTGGCAACACTTAAAGCTGCTCCTGGAAGTAGTTCAGTTTCAGTTTCCGAAAACACATTTGTTTCCCTCGTTCCCACTTAAATCTGGCTAAAGTTAGATGCCCCAGTTAAGACGAACTAACGGTGTAAGAATTCGCCAGTTAAGCTCTCCGAAATGGGAGCTTATCTATTGGATCTAATGATTCTTGTGTCTTTGGAATGTGACAGCGGGTTTAGTATTGCTTTAGATTTTCTTATAAAATACCTAGAGCATGAACTAAGCTTTATTGACTTTAAAAGAAAGAGATTTATATTCGGCTTTTTTTTTGCTTCTGTTTAACAGAGAATATGACCTCTCCCCGTTCGTGTTGGCCTGCCGTCTCATTGCATCGGATTATAAGACACGGAATAACGAATGCATGGCATGTGTTCACAACACACACTTGTGCACTTTTATATGTCTTGCGCACGTGGATAGTCTCTGTTGAGACTGTACACGTGCTGCATTCGGCAATGATGACATCTTTTAAGGTGCACTTTTTTTACTTTTTTTCAAAACACTTCTTTCTCAAGAAGTGTTGTAAAAAAGAAGAATAAAGTCAAAGCTGATTTCGTTCATTGATACACCTTGAACCCTCAGAGCATCAGTAACGTTTACCCACACATTAATATATAAGGCAAATGCAAAGTTACGCAAGCACAATAACACGAATCAACTCAATGATCCAGGCAATTGAAAAGATACGCTAATCGCAGCAGTTACTTTAACGTCGGTGCTTTGGTGAAACACCTACGTTCTGACTCACATATATTCGCATCCACCACTTGTGAACGATTCAATAAATCGTGCACATTGGCCTGGATATTGTTTGATAAGTTTAGATTCATTTGCGTGTATAATGTTATGATGTTTAGCAGAGATGGTTTATTTTGTGATATTACTCGCATCTGTTGGTCTGTTTTGTCGGATATGAAAGTTATGTTAGGAGTAGGTGATGTAGAGCCATTTATATGATAATAATATCGTAAAAACATTATTCCTGTTGAATGTCGATTCAAGATTTTTAATAAGATTAATGGTTTGTATTTGTTTTTTCAAAAACTTCGCCTTTTTCTGAACCTTTATACTGTTTTATTATTTCCCGGGACAAATGGAGATCCCGCAGCAGGAATAATAATGTTTCTCTATAAATTGGTCTATACATAATATCGTGTTTAATATTATATTACCTATACAAATCCAAATGATTAAGAATTATCAATCGAATCACAATTGTCTGTTATCGAGTAACATTACGTACATAAACACAAAAACCCGAATAGAGAACCTCCTTTTGTTTTTCCTCGGTTAAAAGTTGTGTACTCCTAACTCCTCAGCGCTGAATTGAAACAAGTTGAACATTTTGTTTCGCTAACCAAAACTTAATTAAAATCCCGCTTCAAAAAACATTCGTTCCCTAAAGTAAGTCATTACTGAGTCATTGTTATGAATGATCTGAGACCTACATGGGTCAAGCCGAATCCCACTTATGCGTGCAAAATGCAAATGTTGATGAATTTTTCACTCACGCAAGGCAATATGGTTAATTTATAAACTCTGACATGAAGACTCAGTAATGGCACCCTAATGATCCTTATTATATTCCTTTACTGTATATAACAAAGAGCCTCATTTGTCGAGTTATTAATTTTCTCGGTATCATCATAAAGCCTCTTGCAAGAAAATTACAGTCTTATTGAAGCGCGCACTTATGTCATTGCAGAATTATCAGCACATAGGATTTGTTTTTAGATGATGCTTGAAAAAACTTAGAATTTGAGACTTCCATCAACAAGATAACGATTTTTTGGTCCGGTTGAGGCAATATAATGTTCCTATTGAAAGATATCAGTGCTATAATGTGTCGACTACAATTTTTACAAACACTGTTTGGCAATACAAGCATCGTGAACCACATTCAGCAGCCAGCCAAGTGCATTGAACGAGTAAATGCTATTCTGTGCCAAAAACAGACGAAACAACAGATTCTCAACTAAATCCGCCTCCCCGTCAAACTTTATCCTAACTCCCGATATAATGGATATAGTAACAATTATTCGCATCCGTCCTCGGTTTATGCCTATTCGTTTTAGCCTTTGGGTCTTTACGTTTCCTTGTATTTTGGCAAGAGAATTACGGACTTTACCAAATCAACTGAATGCTAATTTGCTCATCAAGCTAGTGCGCTACCAATGTTTCCTTTGGCGATTAGAAATAACGTTACCCTAGTTGTCTTAAAGTTATCATAATAATTTTCATGATGTCACCCACTGCTTGGTAAGTATAAGCCTCTTTACGTCTTTCCATAACTCGATCCTGCGTCACCTTCTTTAAAAGGTGTCTAGGCTCATCACGTAATTAATCCCAATATGTACAATGAATAAGCTCAATTCAGAAGGTAGTCTTAGTTATTGTAATCTATTGCTTCTTTCTGTATCGTGCTCTTAATTCTATACTTAATATCATAGTCATCTTAATCTTATCATGCAATGCAATGAGGTTGATTTCAATTAAAAGATACCGACACCCTCACGGAAATGGGAGAAAAATGCGAAATTCCCTGGTCCTTCTAATCTGAAGCCGCAATAACACCTAGATGGGGGATAAGATCGCGTCGTCCCTTAGTCCGATGGGTTGCAAAGGTCGGCCGTTTTATTATGGACTGGATTTTTCCTTTCTTTTGGATATATTTATTATACACTAGTGGAATGCTCGCGATTTTATGCGTTGAGCTTTTTCCGCATGGGTCCCTTGGCTAACCCTTTTTGAAAAATATAAACCTAAGTGATTATTTTTGAATATGCTCAAGAATTCCTCAAAACTCAGTGGTTGGTTGTTATACTATCAAATAAATGCTTATATCTCACATTAGCCTTTTCGCTTTTCGGGTAATGTAGATAGGTAAAATTCAAAACTGGACCCTTCAGTGAATAAGGTTGTCCAGAACAAAGAGTTAATTTAAATTCTCATTGTCCGGGTGCTAAAATGATTGCAAATGGGTATGATTAGGGTTTTGCCGTTTGCCCAAACGACAATGTTGGTGAAATTGCGAATATAGCTTTTATAGCAATAACAGATGATTGTCAGGGGCACATTCTTTATCGAATTTAATATCGTTAAATTGCATCGAATGAGGGATCTACATTTGTATTGTTTACATGTGTTGTAAGCCTCGATATAGTAGATCTTCTTTGGTAAGATTACCAAGGAAATGATTACGTGCTTCGTTTTTAAACTATTTTATACCTAGCTAACAATAAGTTACTTATTTAGAAAAAAGTATAATAATGTATGTGTTTGACATTTCAGAAAATTTTCTTACAAATAAATAACTAAACTGAACTGGACCATTGATTTAAAAAGGGAAGATAGGTTACGTTCTCCCAGCGCTTTCTCAAAAATTGGCATGTGTTACAACTACACGCAAACGCACTCACAGTTATATTTCCAGTCCTGTGCAAAACAAAGAAGAACAAAGACGGAAAGACGTATCTACGACCGAAGTGAGACTGAGACAACAATATTTCACGCGAATCACGACCGCCCGTGCCGCCGGTCTGATGTGGGAGAACACAATTTTACACAATTTGAGGTTGCCACTTTCGAGCAAGTACCTCATCTTCGTTTTTAATAAATCAATGAACTGGACTGAACTTGAACTCGTTTTAGAACGCGACCACAAAAGTCAGAAAATAAGCTCCTACAAGACTCCTTTGATGTTTCTTGTTCCACATCAAGTAACAGAATAATAAATCAAAGAACAATCGACACTTCAAGAATAAACAAAGCTTTACCAACAAAGAAACCAAGAGCAGAACAAAAGCTTGGAACTCTTCAAAGGCTTATCTCCAATTAACAGTGACAGTGTAAATTAGCATCGTGATGAAGAACCCACTTGATTCTCTTGTGACACATAAGTGGTCGTCTGGGGGTAGCCTGAGAGCTGGCGCACTAAGTCACAACTTCAAACTTTATGCATGACTTGCTTACTCGATAGTTACTTGCTTCTTGTGAAGTTTTGATACATTCTAAGTGGACAACTTAAGATCGAGGACCTATTGAGCAAATTGTGGTAGCCAAGTTCAGATACATAATGAAATTGGTTCGGTTATGGGAATTCGGATCAATTCGATTTGGTGATACATTACAACATTTCTTATTCTCATGAGTTTCTACATAGAGTCTTTATTGACGAAGAACATTAAAGGTATTCAAATACTAGAAACAACTTAGGGCTAGGATTTACAATTGAAACAATTGAGCTAACTTCAGAACGTTGCCAACAATCTGCAGGTAGCTCAACTGATCCTTATCAATACCAGTCGGAAGCGTCTCCAAGACGCTGGATGCATTGCCCCGCTCTGTATGGCAATGCTGATGCGCTGCGCCAGATAGGTACTCATGAAAATGTTCCCATACTGGGAATTCGATTTGATGATACATCACAACTTCTCTCATTCTCAAGCTAAAAGATTAAATTCCTTATAAGAACAATCACTTTATCTATTTTGGTAAAACGCTGTAGGAGGATAATTCGCACCTATCTCTTGCACTCATAAAAGAACCAGCTTAAACGTGGATGGCGCTAATTTGTAACTGTATCTATGTGGGTTGATTTAAGAAATATTCAGGCTACTATTACTTCTTCTGTAACCGAGAACTCGGTCTAATCCAAGTTAAGTAATGATCAGAGTTTACGATTTCAAATTATTTTAAGAGGAACTTTGACAGTTTGATTGCTTTTACGGATTGTGAATATATCTTGCCTCTTTCATTCGCTTTCTGGATAATTAAACTAAAAAAAGACGTGTGGCACTCGGGGACTGCCGCGATAAAGCTATTGCAATGCCATCTAGAGGCGAGTTGCTGAACTAAAGAGACAAACGTCATATTTCAAAAAGTCATTAAAAGTTCTCATCCATACTAATATCTATTCATCGATAGATGACAAAACTAAAAAGTATCACCGCTGTTCCGGTCGAAGTGGTGAGCGTGAGGTTTTTTCGTTACGGAATTTCTGGATTCGGTCCCCGCGCTCAAGGCCCGCGATAGAAGCTATGCAATAGCTTAAAAATGTTATACGAGAAAAAACTCATTCTATGGCGATCACATAAAAGAATCTGCCAGCTGGTATCAGCTCGTCAGTGTTTCACTTATCACATTTTCGCTATATATGCAGCCAATGATCGATGAAAATAGTGATGGGATACACTCACCGATACCTCATTTATATACCATTATTATTACCCAATGAATGGACCATCTGGACCTTCATGAAATGCGTTATCCAGGAATATTATCGCCAAGATCCATCCATACTAATATTACTACTTAGTGGACAAAAAAAATTAAGTGAATTAGAGTCAATTGCACATTATTTCTTATTTGATAGTAATTGCTATTTATCAAGCTGTTTATACATAGTAAAAAATTGACTTGTCTAAGTGCTTATATTGTAAGTCTAAAGAAATAAACGATTTGACTCTGACTCTGACTATAAAGTCTAAAGTAAGTCTGTCTGTCTGCCTTTTCACGGTATCCCAAGCATTATCCGAGTAAAATGCGTGGGAAGCTGCAGACACAAACTAGTGTAAAAAAAGTAAGAACTAAAGTGTTCTTAAAGCTTCTACTGGACTTCGTTTAACATAATAACGTTGCACATTCCATTCACTGCAACAATGATAATGCCCCATAAACGTTTCTATAGTGTTTGTAATGCATAATGGTGTCAAATATTCCCATAGTTATTTGCTCCACAAAGAAAAGATTATTCTTTCAACTCCCATCCCCCTGTGTGGCGCTTGACAAATCATTAGCTTGTGGAGTCACATCACAACTCACAATGTAGAAAATAAGTTGGCGTGTTCTTTCAAGTCTTAAGTTTTTAGGTCAAATCCTTGGCATCCTGAATGAATAACGAAATCTGTATGTAGGCTGAGATTTAGATAACTTGTGTTATCCATTACTTAGGTATCAGTATTTACCGAATTTACAGGCAGTTTTAAACGGATCTAATCATGTTTTGTCTTGGTTTTGTTTTGTTTTGTCGGGACCTATCTTAAAATTTGATTCTATGCCTTTACCAGTGTTTTTGGGAGATGAAAGTCTTGAAAATCTCGTTATTAATGCGAATTCGGTAAGCTTACTTTACCTTAATGATGTCTCCCTGAAACATTGGTGTTCTTCTAACATAAATATTATGGCTCCTAGTGAACGGGTTATCATCCAAAATTAATTCTTCAAACTACGTTAGCTTTCATAATGCGTCTCGTTTTCTTTATTTTAAGTAACTTAGCAAGAGAATCGCAGAACACTCTTCAAACATTAGTTTCATCCATACTAATTTTATAAAGTAACTCTGTCTGTTGCGTTTTCGCGCCTAAACGGCTGAACAGATCTTAATAAAATTTTGCATAGAGATAGATGATATCCAACGGAAGACCAGCGCTGGCTAGACCTCTTCTGGGAGCCTAGCCAGCATTTATGCTGAATTAGGGCCTTTTAATAACAACTTTAAAAACTATTATCTGGCTCTCTATTTTGTTTCTACTAAGAGATGTAGGATTTTTACCGACATCTTCTTCTTCTGCCGTATTCTAAGTTTTTACTGTTGTTATATAATAAATACATTTCTTCTTCTTCTATTTCTGTATATCCTGGGGACGGACATAGGCTACTTTCTATATTGAAAAAGTGTATGTGAAGCCGCGGGCAGCGGCTAGTTCACAATAAATTCGTCAAACGATATCTTTTATAACAACTTTCAAACATAAAGTTACATTCAATCTTAATAAATTCTAAAGCTATGGGTCCTTTCTGGCAGCTCGACACGTTCCCACAGTTCACCACGCATGTTAAAAGTAACTTTACTCTTTGTAACGCCGAGTATAAGTGAATTACTGAAAGCTGGCGCGATTCTCTTTTGTTTTTTTATTTAAAAAAGAACGCTGACGTCACAAATCTGTCAATACTGGAGACCTCACTATTTCTTACCGCAGTTTGCGGCCGTACGTACGTCTTAGAACGATCGTAATACTTAACGTGTAGGTAGTTATTTTCGCTTACGAATGAAATTGCTGTTTTTGGACAAAGTCATAAACTCTGAACTTTGAATAGGTAAGTACTTTTTTACATTAAATAAATAAATAAATAATGCTGGACAATTCACACAGCATTATCTAGCCCCAAGCTAAGCAGAGCTTGTGTTATGGGTACTAGATAACTGATATACATAATACAATACACTACATAGATAGATATTTTTTATTATACATAGAAAACATCCAGAACGCTCTGAACAAATATCTGCAGATCGTACACACATTTGTCCCGAGGCGGGAATCGAACCCGCAACCTCCTGCGTAGCAGGCGGACCTTCGCCCACCGCGCCACAGAGGTCGTCAAAAACAACAAACATTAAACTATTCTAAGAGCCGAAATTTCAGTGTCAAACAGAATGAAAAATATACGAGTACGTTCATTATTCCAATATGAAAAGGCAGCCTAACTTCTTACGAAATTTCAGTTTTCTTTCGACAAAAGTTGGTAAGTACCTACTGAATTAAACGATATCTCGGAATGAAATAGGTCTCCAGTATACGAAAAAAATAAGAGTATTTTGTTACTCACTGAGTTTAATTACTGTAGTTTGAATTACTGACCCAAAATACTCAAACGCAACTCAGATTTAAGCTCAAAATGAGGTCTTTTGAAAATAAATAAAAATAAATAAATAAATAATGCTGGACACAGCATTATCTAGCCCCAAGCTAAGCAGAGCTTGTGTTATGGGTACTAGATAACTGATATACATAATACAATACACTACATAGATAGATATTTTTTTTATTAGGTATATATAGAAAACATCCAGAACGCCCTGAACAAATACCTGCAGATCGTACAAATATTTTCCCGAGGCGGGAATCGAACCCGCAACCTCCTGCGTCGCAGGCGGACCTTCGCCCACCGCGCCACAGTGGTCGTCAAAATCTGTCTATAGTTCGTTTGAGTAGGTATAGGGGGGTAAGTGCAGGCGCGATCGTCTTACAAAAAGACGATATCACCAGCTTTCAGTAATCGACCTAGAGACTGTCGAAGTCGACTACTAATTAAGGAGGTCGTGTTGCCTTCGTTCTTGTAATACGAGGCGGCACGACACTGCGCTGCGGTCCGCCACCTACATCGTGATTAGGGTTACCAGATACAACATTATTTAGCGGAAGAATTTACATTTGAAAGGAATGGGCTGTTGAGTTTGTAAGACGATTCTTAAGGGGTTTCGGTATGCAGTTGATTGTAGTTTCGTTATTTGAGGAGAATGCGTATAATAGCTTCATTTATACATAAATTTTAAACTTTTGTGCTTTCTTCGTTCATCCTTACTTATAATGGATCATCCACTATAAATATGAACATGTTCAAATAAACGATTTTTACACGATTTTTTATTTAATTTGTCTGTTTGAATAACATTATAGAGAAATATATTGTTGATTATTTAATATATTTATGGGAAAAGAAAATTTGGTTCAATCAATTGATAGAAATAAATAAGAACTATTGAAACAATTGAGCTAACTGAAGACTGTTGCAACTAATCCATAGTCCCCAAGACGCTGGTTGCATTGCCCCGCTGCTGTACGGCAATGCTGATGCGCTGCTTGTATAATAATTAGATTTGTTTATTCATAGGTACCTTACATATAGTTCACAAAACAACCAATCGCTTCACTTGAATTTAATATCGTAAATAAATATTTAAGAATCAAAACAAGAAAATTGAGCGTCTTAATGTAAACGACAAGTTAATTATTTCATAACTCTTGTTTCAAATTTCTGAACTCCGGTGATTCTTAGAACTTTCTATACTTACACTGAAAGATCTCTGAAACAATTACTAAATTCTTAGAAATGGGTGTTTTTAAATCTCCTAAAATCTTTGGTAAAATAACAGCCTGGCAACCCTGTCTGCTAATAGCCGTTATCAGGCTCATTATGTTATCTTAATATTCTACACGTGCCTATAGAGGGTGTCTCGTGGTTGCGATGGAGACATAATTGTATCTCCACTCCAGCGTTTAACATCACATTAGACTGGCGAGAGACGGTAAAGACTTTCTTATTTGATAAAGTCGACATACCTTTGTTTTTTTATTTTGTTATGTAATTTTTACTATGTATTATATGCTTCCCGTGTGATTGGTGTAGCACCGCTGAAAACCAGCGCTGCTATGATACAATAGTACCATAGCTGCATTATGCTGAGCCGGTGACCTTTTTGTGTTAGACGTAATTTAATTTTAGTTGTAATTATGTTATGTTAATTTATCCATGTCACACAAATAAAGATTTTCTATTTTTCTACATACCACAGTGTCGAACCAAAAAATTCTGCTTTACTTCCATAATATCCACAGCCAAAGAGTGGAATGAGCTCCTGCGCCTGTTTACCCATTAGGGTACAGTCTTGGAGTCTTCAAATTCAGGGTAAATAAGTTTCTTCTAAGAGCTGTGGTACTGGCTTAAATTTTGCACCACCCCATCTCCTCCTGTGGGTGTCGTAAGAGGCGACTCAGGGTAATCCGCCGCGACGGGCAGCAGCGCCCCCTGCAGAACAATTGTACCACCGAACTATGATCCCCAAACCGCATACCCAGGGTGGGCATTACCCCCACTACCTAAACGCCAACAAGGCGCTTATCAGGGGGAGGCTAGCGTCCAGCGGACCAATACGGACCGTTGAGGAAGTTTCTTCTGGAAATGCATGCTCCATCTAGCTCGCTACCCACAACACAGGTTAGCCACATCTTAAAGTTACAACCGCCTCGTTGGTCTAGCGGTCAGCTTGTTCAACCGTTGATTATGAGGTCCTGGGTTCGAATCCCGGGTCGGGCATTGGCCCGACTCGGAATTTCCTTGCTAGAAAAACCACAATCTTAACTATTGAGTTAAGATTGTGGTTTTTCTAGCAAGGAAATTTCACAGTTACTGCCCGGAGTCAGAAAGTTGGCGGTGTTACACCCCCGTGCATCGGGAAGCATGTTAAGCCGTTGGTCCTGCGCCTGACCTCTTCCCGGTCGTGTCGATCTGTCGTCCCATCGGATTATTAGAGTAAGGGAATAGAGAGTGCACCTGTGTTTGCGCGAACACTTGTTCACTATAATAATTATGTCCTGCGCATCTGACTAGTCGCCGATGAGACTGGCCACCGTAGTCGAAATTCGGCTAGGAGGCATTGATATAAAAAGGGAAGATAGGTTACGTTCTCCCAGCGCTTACTCAAAAATTGGCATGTGTTACAACTACACGCAAATACATACGCTCACAGTTATATTTCCAGTCCTGTGCAATACAAAGAAGAACAAAGACGGAAAGACGTATCTAGGACCGAAGTGAGACTGAGGCAACAATATTTCACGCGAATCACGACCGCCCGTGCCGCCGGTCAGACGGTGACTGATGTGAGAGAACACAATTTTACACAATTTGAGGTTGCCACTTTCAAGCAACCAGTGCCTCATCTTCGTTTTTAATAAATCAATGCTAGGAGGACATTATCTTAAAGTTGGACAAACGCCCTGATCTCGAATACTAAGAAGATGAAAAAAGCTTGGTAAAATCTTGGTCACTATTTCGCTCATAGACAATTACAATAACATAATAAAACAATTACAACTAGTATTTAGTACACCACAAAAATCTAAGCCCTTACCAAGCAATAGAGTGCCCAGAATACTTACAACGTTATAAGTACCGAGCTACCGAGTAAAACGAAGTTTTGTGTTTTCTTGGTAGAGTAGGTCGCACTCTTCAAACTCAAAGAAATTAAGTTCCTTGTAGGATTTCTTTTTAATTTCTTTAAAATGCTTTAGCGTTTACCATAAAACTTAAACCTTTTTGCGATACTATACGGTATACTTATGGTTACCGCTGGTGGGTAAGTCCTGACAGGTCCCCAGGGAAGACTGTTTGACGAAAATTTTTGGTTGATTGTGCGTGTAAATCGCAAATGTCTTGTCGTTACAGCGACACACATTTGATATTTGAAATTGTTCATGGAAATAATACTTATTACAGTAAAAGAATGTGATAAAAAAAAAATAGTGGTGGGTATAGTGGCGCTGGTGGGTAAGTCCTGACAGGTCCCCAGGGAATTATACGATACTAAGAAATAAATTTAAATCCCAAAAAAAAACTATTTCGAAGGAACTGTATGTAACCCGCGTAACACCAGTAACTATTTACGCATTCCGGTCCAGAAATGCTAAAATACTTTTATCCATAAACGACATTCAATTTTATACATCGCTTGAATCGATAATATTCTCCCAACTACTTCAATAAATCAACTCATACGAGCAACTTAATATCACAATCAATAAGGCGATCCGTATAAATGCATTTTTTATTCGAGCCTAGGCCGATGCCGCCTCTTGGCAGCCTTCCAGCTAGCGAGGAGTGGCCATTTCTCCTAGCTAATGGCGCGGACGATACTAAATTATGACACTTCGTTTATTGCGATAACTGTAAACATATCTGATGGATGCATAGATATATGTAAACTTCTGTAGATATGGTACGTTCTCCCAGCTCTTACTCAACAAATGGCCTGTGTTGTGTCGTGCTACAACTATGCAAAGACAGATATATATCTGGAGTCAACGATTTAAATATAATAAATAATTAATTTGTTTTAAAAAACTATAAACCGACTTAAATTTTTATAGGTTTTTCATGGATTTTCATGGATCCCATTGTCAGAACTGAACTAAATTGGGACCACTAGGAAAGCACCAGCTTTCATATAAAAAAAAGACGTGTGGCACTCGGGGACTGCCGCGGTAAAGCTATTGCAATGCCATCTAGAGGCGAGTTGCTGAACTAAAGAGACAAACGCCAAGGTTTTTTCGTTACGGAATTTCTGGATTCGGTCCCCGCGCTCAAGGCCCGCGATAGAAGCTATGCAATAGCTTAAAAAGAATCATGAAAATCGGACGACCCAGTCAAATGTTCTGAGTACCTAACAAACATAAAAAAACTGTCGAAGTGTGAATCCTTTTTTTGAAGTCGGTTAACAAAATGCCGACGCACGCACACAATAAGTAGATAAAATAAGTGTTTTTGTCAATAAACCTAATTGTTATTATTGTTTGTGCAATCACATAGCACGCACCTTTGTGAACCAGCACACCACAAAAACACACAATTCACTGATTCCAAACGACAAAGACAAGTTTTTGAGCTCACAAACTTGGTTTGGCTACAAACACGGTGCGGCTTCACTACGGAAACGGCCTACCTAAAGATTCAAAGATAAAATATTCAAATATTTATTTGCGTCAAACATGGTATACAGGTGTTAAAGTTACAAAAAATGTGCTCATGTCTCGCTATGTCTAGCATGCAATAATATATTAAACAACAAAAATAGGAATAAAAAAAATCGTTCATGTCGTACAAACCTCTTTGCTTCAACCATTTTACCATTCTACCGATTTAAATCTTTGTCTAGAGTCATACTATGTATTTCCAAGCGTTTGCAATATATCTACTTATTAAACAATGAAGATGAAAGGACGTGCGTCTAGACCGAAGACCTAGACCAAAGTGCGACCAATAAAACAATACGCACTTAGAACACGAACGCCCGGCGATTCAGGTCCGGCTATGACTAAGGTGGACCCCTAATTGAACCTAATTTGAGCGATCCACTTTCAAGAAGCTAGTACCCAATCTTCAGAATTTTACTCACATCGATGGATGGATGCTAAATAATGGAAGTCAAAATAAGTCGTAGGCTTGATGTGCGAGTTCGGTTTTTATTGCTGTGATAAACAGGGGCTTTCTGAAATGCTGATGGTGTCATTTTGAAGCTGGTACCTACTGAAAAGCCTTGATAAACTTTTTGTAAAATGGCCAAGATTTCGTTCTATATATGGCTTTGTAGTTTAAGTTAGCTTTATCTACGGCATTATTTTTGAATACAATAATAGTAAGTACTTGTAAAATAAGGACAAACATGTATTTTAATGTTGGGGAATCATCTTATTTTATGCCATTTTCATCATGTATGGTACGAGTACCTATGTATGTAAACTATAATAAAACTTTAGGCAGTGACCTATGACATAAATTACCTATGTATGCGGTGCGAATCAATATAACGCACCTATTAAAAAAAATACCATATACTATAAAAACGTAAAAATACATATAATAGATAGTCAGATAGTCATTTTATTGGTAGAATCATTTACAAGAATCAAACACACAGCATTAAAATTTGGTACATTTGCATACCTACTAAAAAAATATTAAATTGTCATTGTACTAAATATAGAAAATAAATTTAATTAATTACATAGTCAAATAATAATAACCTAGTAAACTACAACTGTGTAAAGTAACCTACTGTCATATAATAGTAAAATTTTCAAGATGCGACCGTAATTTAGTTCCTAACGTTTTTTGGAGACACCAAAAATGTAGGTTAAGTTGACGATATATATAGGCAGGGCGCAAACGCGGAGACTTTTGTCTCTTGTGTCACTTTTGTCGCGTGTGATACAAGCTACCGATGAATATTTGATTTCTATAGAACAACTATGAAATCATCCACTCCCTGCGCATCATACGTGTGTCCGTTGCTCCCACATACTGATTGACGATCAAAAAGTGTTCGGTGTCGATAACTAAAAACGTAGACATAAGCACTTCAGCAATCGGACACAACAACTACGAAACCAGTGAGCAGTAGTAGCAACGGACTGTGTCAGATCAGGTAGTTCCCAACTGATTACGCTGGATCTGATCACGTTGCTGTGTGGTGCTGGCTTAGAATTTGCACCAACCCATCTCTTCCCGTGGGTGTCGTTAGAAGCGACTAAGGGATATCCACCGGAGGCGGGCAGCAGCGCCCCCTGCAGAAATACTCTACAATCAAACTGTGATCCCAACCCCCATGCCCAGCATGAGTATTATGAGCATTACCTCCATTACATAAACGCCAACAAAGGGCGCTTATCAGAGGGAGGCTTGCGTCCAGCTGTGGACCAATACAGGCTGATCACGGCAAACTGAGTTTCATCTGATCACGCCATACAAACGCTACAGGACACAGCAACTACGGTTCCTTGTTATGGTGTGTCATTGTCATGGCAACAAAAAGTGTCTACGTTTGCGCAGCGCCTTAGGATGAAAGTTTTCATGTTATGACATCTAAATTGCCAACAGGACGACGAAAATAGGCATTCGGGAGATACAGATTTGATTACCAAAATATTTTAATAATTATATACGGCTCGTTGATAATAATAGTTCGTAGCAAGCATTCAAACTTGTTAAAGACCACATCAAAGGGAAAAAAATCACACAACGTTGAAATTCTACTTGTACACTAGCCAAACTCGATGTAGAATTTTTGTAAACAAACCACCTATATTTAACCCTGAATTAACTTCGATGCCGCGTCTTTTTATAAAAAGACGCGCAAATATTGCTCACACAATACTAATCCGAAACTCGTCGCCAATCAAGCGAGTTTTAGTTTTTGTGTCGTGGTTTGTTTACAAACATTAAACATCGAATTTCACTAGTGTATAGGTAGGTGTGTTTGAAGATAGTACTTTGAATTGGATATGTAGGTTAGGTACTTCACTTACTAGTTTTGATAAAAAAAAAACTCAGGAATAGAAGAATAAAAGAAAAAAATATCTATATTTTATAGACAAAACAGAAGTAGGTTTACATATAATTAATTTGTTTTAAAAAACTATAAACTGACTTCAATTATTATAGTTTTTTCGTGAATTTTCATGGATCCCATTGTCAGAACTGAACAAAATTAAAAAAGGACCACACGGGAAGCACCAGCTTTCATATAAAAAAAGAATCATGAAGATCGGACCACCCAGTCAAAAGTTCTGAGGTAACAAACATAAACAAAAAATACAGTCGAATTAATAACCTCCTCCTTCTTTTGAAGTCGGTTAAAAACTCAATTCTAGAGCAAGGAAAAAAGTGTACCTACTTATACTTAGGTCCGTCTATAAAATTGGCTCTGACTCAGCTCAGCATGAGTTGAATGACTGGCAAGCCAGCATCCAACGCTGGTCTTCCGACAGAACCAGTTGTTGGCGTTGCGGATAAAGTACTCACAATATGACGACCTCTGTGGCGCGGTGGGCGATGGTCCGCCTGCCACGCAGGAGGGTGCGGGTTCGATTCCCGCCTCGGGACAAATGTGTGTACGATCTGCAGATATTTGTTCAGGGCGTTCTGGATGTTTTCTATGTATAATAAAAAAAATATATTTATGTAGTGTATTGTATTATGTATATCAGTTATCTAGTACCCATAACACACAAGCTCTGCTTAGCTTGGGGCTAGATAATGCTGTGTGAAATGTCCGACATTATTATTATTATAATATACTATAAATTAAGTAAGTAGTACAAGTAAGTCTTAAGTACATTGAATCTACATTAGGCAGGTGCTTAACACTATCATGGCCCTGGCAGCATGGCATGGATGTCCTCCTGTGACTCAGTGAGGCGAGGCTGGGCAGTAAATGCGATATACTAACCAAGAAAACCATAGTTTAGGAGAAAAACGGTAATTACTGAGAAAAAAGATGGTACTTTGCGCTATTATTTCAGATACTTAAATAAGGAATTTTTAATTTCTGAAAAGAAGGTAAGATGCCTTGTATAACATAGTTTTTTTTCAAAGCTTCTTCTGTAAAGAATAAGAAGAAAAAAGCCCAAATTACGCCAATTCACATCATCGCCTCCACGGACGATATCATCGCGGCCATGAAGTAAGTGCTAGCGCGGTGGTTATTTCTCAGATTCAATCGTACGACAAGACTATGTATCGTCAGCGATACATCCGTCAGTCTAGGCATCTATCTACGAACTATACTTACTCAAGCGATTCTCCATGCACCATAGTGCATGGATCCTCATGTATGCACCATTTTGCACAACTTGTCGATTTGTCGTGAAATTTGACTTGTCTAAGTACTTATTTTGTAAGTCTAAAGAAATAAACGATTTGACTCTGACTCTGATTTGAGCTCTTGACTACAATTCGTACAATTAAGTTTCAAACTCAACGACAAGAGGAAAATTTCCAATTTTTGTGTTGTTATTGTTAAAAACATATTTTTTTTTATTATTATATTTAGTTTACAAATGTATTTTCCTCTTGCCGTTGAGTTTGAAAATTAATTGTACGAATTGTAGCCAAGAGCTCAAATCGACTAGTTGTGCAAAATCTGTCAAGTGATGCAATGTTTACAAACCTGGTACTTCGAAATTGACCGGTCCAAATAATCGGCCACCTCACCTATAATCATATATTCTCATAGATTCGATATCATATCGAGGATATCGAGAGCATTACACCTTAAGGCGCATACCCGAGCCAATCTGACAGCAATTCCTATTTTATCATATTTTTACGTTTATCATAGGAATTTTTAAAAATCCTACGTTCAGTTTGTGGTATCTATTATAAGCTATTTTTTAATACCTCTTTTATAATTTTATGTCATATAGTTTAGGAGGAGATGCAAAAATAGAGTTTGGTGGCCAAAAAGATATAATAGTTGGGGGCGCCACTTTCGCTGGTGTATGGGCCTTAATAGACACATGCATGACATACTTAGCTTAGCCACGAAATAACCACTAATTGCCAAAGCCAACAAAAGATAAATTAATCGTCAAGTGCGAGTTGGACACGTACACTGAGGGTTCCGTATAATTTAAAACCTTGTCAAATTTCATTACCCTAAAGGTACTATGAATTCCTTTGGTTTCAAAATATATCATAAACTGTAAATTTTTGATAGCGTTGACTTGTAAGCTCGATATAATGTATTACGGTTACAAGAGGTTACGCGTTTGAGTATTGGATGTTAATTTCAATTCGATATCTCCATGCGTTCCTGAGAAAAGGAGGTTGACAGACAGACATACGGACAACAAAATGATCTTATAAGAGTTCCTTTTTTCTTTTGAGTTACGGAATCCTAAAAACATGCTAAGCTCTGTTTTGCGAAATAAAGCCGCTCCTATCCGTAAATTCCGTAATTCACAGAATTGAGGCTAGAAAAGTTGAAGGCCCAAATAATCGAGAGAGGCTCAAATATCGCAAGTTCACGCTTCACCAATTGGCATAATTAACCGAAACTCTTAATTGCGCCTTTATTGATTCTGCGCTTGAAATGGAAAAATGTAAAAGGTGTCCCAATATAGCAATCTGGAAAGTTAGTAAGCACTAAAAGTGCTTACAACGGATAGAATAAAATAGAATAAGAATAAGATATCTCTATTAACTGATTTAAAAAAAAGGAGGAGGTACTCAATTCGACTGTATTTTTTTTGTTTTTATGTTTTTACTTCTTACTACTGATTTTCATGATTATTTTTTTATATGAAAGCTTTCCGTATGTTCATAGATTTTTAAAACAAAATTAATTATTTTAAAAACAGAACATACTCACTCAATAATATTTTTACACAAACTTAATTTAGGTGAAAAAAAATATGTTTTCTTTTCGATAGTAATGCTGTTGGTACTATTAATAAACATGGAGGACAAGGTAGGTGCTAAATTTAAAAATAACGGCAATACTCATTAGAAATTCGAAAGTAACTCTGTCAGTCTGTTACCATTTCAGAACGAATGTTAATGAAATTTGGCATACGTAGTGGAAAACAATGGAAGTGTTTGGTGCTGGCTTACAAGTTGCACCACCCCATCTCTTCCCGAGGGTGTCGTAAGAGGCGACTAAAGGATATCCACCGAGGGGCGGGCAGGAACACCACCGAACTGCGATCCCCAACCAGCACGCCCAGCATGGGGATTGTGGGCCTCCCATTTGACAAATGCTATTAAAGCGCTTATCAGGGGGAAGCTTACGTCCAGCTGTGGACCAACAGGGGTTGATGTAAACATTATCCTGGGAACGGACATAGGCTACTTGAAAATCGAGTGCGAAGTTTCGGGCAGAAGTTATGCTTCCAAAAAGGGAAATGTAAGGGCAAAACTTACAACATCTTCAATTTCTAGATATTATCAGCAACATCATAAAATAAACTAAACCCCGACTACGGTGTGTTCACCGATTTTGCTTGGCTATATTTCTAGGGGGCCTAGAAATGCCAACCCAAATCTCGTTAGACCCCCAATATCGTCTGACGATACACCCTATGATATAACCAACGGGTTATTGGGACCAATCAATCGATAGCTCATTTGTCGAAATCGAACGAGTAGTTTCAGCGCTATGTGGGAACATAAAAATCGGCTATGTATATACAAAAAAACATAGGGTGTCAACCTCAAAACCCTTCTCCGTTGTTAGTCATAAACAATTATAGATATAAGATGAAATATTCTTCGTCGACATCTGTACCGAAGAATAAATAAATAAACAATTATAGGATAAGATATAAAAAAAAATGTTTTTGAAGCTAATTAATTTAATTTTAAATTCGTTTTTTAACTAGTATTGCGTTATTTTGTAGCGCCCCAACGGGGTACATGTTTGAGACTAGACTGAGACTGCTTAGACCTTATGTAACCTAACAACATGTAAACAAGTTAATAAATGATTGTATAGTCGGGTTAAAATATAATAGCAGCAACAGTATTTATGGAGTCGAGATGTTGATTTGTCGAGGGCCTTTCTATTATGGCCATTTAAATAATTTAATATGGCTAAGTTTTTTGTGAGCGGTGTGATACAAACACCTTCGAGTTTTTAGGCGCTGAAGTCGAACTAGTCGCTCATCTTTTACTTACAAACGTGGAAGGGTAACTACTATGCTGTTTGATGTTAACCATCCAAAATTAGGGATAATATCAATTCATATTAGTCATTATCTACGTTTGTATACAACCAATATCGTAAAAAAACAAGCTTCTTAATAAATTTCCTATTATAGACCTAGAATAACATCGATGTTATTCTAGGTCTATAAATAGGAAATTAATATCTGATTCTCTGGGATTATCTTATATCCTGATTATCTGGGATAAAGGCCTCGAGGCCTTTATCCCCGAAAATCGCGTGCGAAGCCGCGACAGAAGCTAATAAAACATAAACAAACCTAAGGATCTGACCCAGGACAGGAGTAAAATAAAATCATTGAAATATCCAAAGGACGACAGGCCATCGATCCGGGATCGATTCCATTTCCTATTCCAAGAAATCGACCAACGAAATGCTAAACGTTCGCTATTTCAGCATATTGTGAAGCTGAACCTACCAGCTACATTCAAACTGACCACCTCTATTATTATAGATTCGATATAATGTCGAGTCAGATATCGAGAGAATAATCATGATGCGACCCGACTTAACCCACTGCTGCATTATGCCTCTAACTTTTGTGCTCCACACAGGACCGTGAGAAGTCAATCTCATGCTAGTTCGCTCTGAGATGTTAGATATATCGTCTGCGCATCTCGCCGCTGGACGTTCTTTGTTGCAATTTATTTCAAATACTTTTTAGCTTAATGAATCTCAGAAGTGGGTACCTATATTAGTTTCCTATGGAAAATAAAAAAGTAGTTTCGTTCGACACACATTTTGTAGAACTTATGACATTATTTGTTTGTACCTAAAACAACCGAATATACTACCATTATTTTAGAGGCTGATTTGAGCACAAGTTGTGAATATGCATGAAAGTCGCTTCTGTTCTTGACACTGATTGACATGACATGACTAATTCCGTTCGATATCCGCAACATCCATGTCCCAGTTACCAGAATAGCGACCTGATAGCTCCAGCTGTGCGAGGAACATTCTCAATTTACAGAGCTAATACAGCCGCAATGAAATCGTATCTCGATATCAAGACTAGTTCGATAGTGTCGGGATGCGATCGGACGATAGTGACTCGCCAGTTTTTGCCCATTCTCGAGTAACTACAGGGTGTTACAAGTGAAATTTTCCTGTTAAGCACATTCACCAATCTTAGCGGAAATTAATAGAAAAATGTCGTCACTATTTAATACCTACGTTAAATATTTTAAGTAAATGATTTACTTCCATAAGCTTTCAATAGACAACAACTGTGACAACAACTTACCTAATAATATACATACCTACTCTATCTTAAAAAGGTTTTGGTACAAGTAGAGTCTCTTACTCATACATATAGGTAAATTTAATCTTAAACAAAAACAAATGTTTTATTAATTGATTAAAATTGTCGTCGTCAATACGGCCTCTTTAAAAAACGATAATAGATTACATAATTAGGTTTTAACTTAAAACTAAATTATGTTAAACTAATTATGTAAAAATGTTGAGTAGGACCTATCAAAGATAAAGTTCCTGTTAGATAACCACATGGCACAAAACGAGGCATCTTTTATAGTACTCGCTAGATTATTATCGAATACCTAGTAGAAAAAGTGGGTAACCTTCAAATGTTTCGCTGAACTACTTTGGCTCTATACGTCTCACAAATTGTTCGGCGAAAGGTCTATCTATCGACTAGGCATACGAAAAGCTATAACCCCTCAACTCGTTAATATTTTCCCGAAAATTTCCATCGTTAATAACAATATTTTTTTTTGAGGGGAATATTGATTTTATCTATTCCAGTTTTCCACCTTACGAAAATCTTCAAGGGGGAAAACTGGAGTAACCCTTGAATAATAGGTATAATGTTTTACTATAAAAAGAGCGTAGTTTTCCTCATTTGATCCATCATCTTCATAGTCAATAGACCTTCGTTTGACCGTAATCTCACCTGATGGAAAGTGAAGATATGGCCGACGGTGTCTCACGCAGGTCTAGAAGACACCTGCTCGTTATCTCTACTCTGGCCTTAAAGAGACCCGGTTAGGTTTTAATGCAGGTACTTAGCTGTGGTGATAAAAACGTGCTTAAAAACAGGTTCACATGATGTGTTGACTACACAATGTGTAGTCTTACGCAAGGCAGATTTTCTAATTTCTTATGATACGATTCCACAACTTCATCCTGTATGTAAGGCAAATATATGGGAACCTATACATACCTACATAATCCATTGTGTATAGTGATGCAACGAAACCGGTTGTAAAGCGGTACGCAATTTTATCTCGCATCGCAGATAATTAGTAAAGTAACGGAATAACCGTGACAAAAAAATACAATAAAGCTACAAACGTATTGTGCCTTTATACGTTTTGTGTTCTCGTTTACCCTGTCACAATGATGAGGGTCATTTTTACCAAAATATTTTGATTTATTCAACGGTTATCGCTTCGAGGCATCGGTGTTATTTAGTGTCCGAGCCTCGTTCGTTTTTTACTAATATTATTAGGTTGAATATCGATGATAGCAGGAACGTATGAGGCCATTGTCTCTTGACTCTATCTCCAGTTGAAGTGTCGGCACTCCTTGTTTATGCTTCGATTATACTCAACACAATTGCATTCATTGCGTAGTTGACAATCTGCAAACTACTTAGGTATAGGTACCTACTGAATCTGCAATAAGGCTATAGTTCTCTCTATATAGGCTATAGAATCTGCTGATTCCAAAACGAACACTTAGTTACAAAATACTACGTCATTTTTGAGAAGTCCCTACCTAAGCCACGTATATAAGAGAAGTAATTTTGTATAATGCAATTAGTCTGTCCGCAGCTAACGAGCTGAAAGCTTTTGTACACTTTTACTATTTTGTTATATAGATAGGAAACATACTTTCTGGTTTTTATTTAAAGTTATGAAGATTACCTACATGCTTGACTTGACTCGATATGAGGAAAGTGACGCAACTTTAAATAGGTGCCTAATTCGTTTTTTGGTAATAAAAAGCCACCATAACAATGGAGTCTTAAATCTTCGCAGGGTCTTCGGTCCAGTGGAGATTCTGTTACTTCTTACTCACTCCAATTACGCTCCGTGAAGAGTGGAGATTCATTGCATTATCATGACATAACAAATGGTGTGGACACCATTTGTCAAAACAAACCAATTACCAACATTTACTTCAATTTTTATTAATAAAACCTGTACCTACCTAATTGGTATAGTGATCCCTCTGATGAGTTCAATCATTCATGTCAATTGGTTTCCAACGGTAAATGTAATCAAGGAGTTCATAGTGTTGGCTACATCTTTACTTTTTTACTATTTCTTTTCCAAAGTAAAATTTCTCAATAGGCTCTTAAATCAAGGCCAGATATAGAAACCTGATTTTGATGTCTCTTCGCCTGTATTTTGCGCTCTGATACGGAGAACATCTAATCCAGTGAGTGATATATCATTCGCGCGATGAAGCCCCATAAAGCTATTATTGATGCTTCACAGTGCTTTGCAAATTCACGGCTATGAAGCAGCTCTAACAATCGTGTCGGATCGGATAGCTTAAAAGCTGAATCTATAAGCTCGTAGCTCACGGCTGCCGGTGGAAACGACATCTATTATCCACTTGAATCGCGCCCACGCTGAATAATAAATCGGAATTTGTCTCGTCTAATTGGCGTGCTCTGAAGGGCTGCAGGGAAATTGCACCGCTCTTAAAACGATGACTCTTCACTTGGCACGGGCGAGCGCACACAATTGGCCGGAACCTTTATTTGTGTGCTTATAGAATTAAGGTTTATGCACCACTGGGAATTTGGTTATCATACCTCAGAGCGGAAGGATGTTGCTGTATTCAATCGCTACTCCTTGCGTCGTTTCAAATACTGGGGTTCATGGTTCATCCCATAAGGCAAGCAGCTTATGCCGTAGGATATTGCGCCACCTGCTTCTAATTATCGTCAAGAACGGTAATTTCATAAAATCAAACAGCACGCCTTGCATAGCTGGATCCTAGATCGCGCAAGTTATTTTTCTATTAGCGTCGGTGTATTTTCGGATGCGAACAATTCTTGCGGTCGGCGAACCGAGCAATCGCTTTTTAATCGACTCGTTGGTCTAAAAAGTTACGGTTTTGCTACGGGCGAGTCTTGCAAACGATTTTTTGAAATCACTTTACCAACATAAAGTTTTATCTTGAGTGTCAATTTTCAGTTGGAGGATATTCTCAAAAACTCGCTCGTGATTCTTATCTTAACTTAGGTAGTTTATGGTCCTGGTTTATAGCAGCTTAAAGTGGCAGGAAAGAACCTATTAGGCTCATTTTCAATTAAGTCTTTCGCTATCAAAGTACTCATGCCTCATGATGAAATGACTGAATCGCCCGTCAGCGCTGACATTGGAAGAATTCCATAATTTTAAGATCATTAGACCCAAAGAACATAAACGTTGAACTACGAGTAACTTAAAGTTTATAAAATGAGAAAATGATATCTAATCGAATTTTAATCTATCTAAAATGATCCTAAAATGAATGAATCATCCAGACTTTACAGATTAGACGATGTTCTAAAATAGCTCAACGAAGTCTCGCCATAAATCCAGTTCGTTCGCTCAAAGTCCTTCATAAGCAAACAGATAAGAGCAATACCAATGATATTGCCCTTAGCAGCGACAGGTGCGGTCCGGGATATTTACGACCCTTCAGGCTCCCTTCAGGAATATGTTTTCTTTTATAGGATTTGCTACATCAATACTGCTGGGCCTTGGTTTATATGTATGGATGGATCATTCGCAGTCTCATTGTCCTTGCCCTCTGATTTTATAGGTACCATGCCAGTAAAGGGAGACCGCTTAAGAAAAATTTATTTTTAACTCTTAAAAACAAAATTAATTTTAGTCTTATGCGATTGAAAGCAGATCTGTGTGGAATTTCAAGAAACTTAGATTTAGAACATAATAAATGTTTCGAAATTTTCGAAAGTTAAACCACTAACTACTATGACGTCTTTAATCGACGAAGTTACTAATCTATGACTAACTGGATGTCTAGTCGAAACAATCATCATCACCCTGCATTAGTCCAGCGCTGGATATATGCCTTCCGTAGTGAGCGCCATAACGCCCAAAATCCAAGCATCTGCGAAACAATAGGTAAGTACCGACATAAAACTAGGCTTAGATAAACCTTAGGAAAATGTTCTATTTTTGCCGGAACGAGATATGTAGAAGCTCCGAACACGAAGCCAGTGGAATCCAAGAGATCTCGTTTTCCTGGAAGGTGTTATTCGCTTCCGCATCGGAAGTGTGGTTACAGGAGCAGGAATGCTGTTTCGTTGCTTACCAACTGGCCTTCCTATTATTATCCAAACGCTGCTGGGTCGATAGTGAAATATTATTTGAAGGCTTTGTAGGTTGTTATTTGTGGAATATGTGATGGGCATTTGGATTGCTGACCGTCGTCTGTTGTAAATAGGTAGCACAGGAATTCAATATGGGTCATGAGATGCAATGCAACCCTCGTAATTTTTCTGACAACCTGTTTGAATTTAACATGCATGAGCTATGATATCTGATTATCCCTATGACTTGATTATCTATGGCTAATAGTATAATCTGTGTGTATCGCCGTCATCATTATTCTCACACAGTCTGTCTTCAGCTTGAACTACTGCTGATGGCCTCTACATTTTTGTGCTAATTTCTATGGTCCTACATTAGTCTTACCTTGGTAAGATGACTCTATGGACTCTACCTTGGTATAAAGAAGAGAAATTAAGAGATCCTTGTCTGATTAGACTTTTACAATTTATTGACTGTACCTATAACCTCTCAAAAGCAGAAAATATTAAATGAAAGTCAATGACCGTTTTTCTATTTTACAAGCGGACTAGTTATTTATACCCTTTACATCGATCAAACCGATAGATCATCCAGTAGCAAAGCAACAGCTACAATTACGTGGGTGTTGGACCATCATCAGTAGCATTTCGTGCGCAAGTGATTGTTATCGGGTATTAGCGTCGTAAATAATTATGTGTCTGTGGGTGGAGCAGGAAGCCACGCCCGTGGAGGTATACTAAACACTACACACGCTGCGCTGGCTAGATGTATCGTATGGCTACAACGTCTGTTTGGCCTCTTAGACGCAGATGAAGACAAGTGGATTGTGGAAAGGATTTTCTTTGAAAAATACTGTATGACGATCACCAATCCATTTGATAACGGCAAAGCCCCCTTGTCTGGGGCAGGCATGTTTAGGGACGTGGTGAAGAAGACATTTAAATGGTCCTAGGCTCTTCGGTATTGATTCCCTGAAGATAAAGACAGCAGGAAAACAAACTTTAAATGTCCCGAGTTTTTAGACAATTCAATGTGTTCAGAAGATGTAAAATCAAGTTTAAACTCCTTATAATAAAGCACTCTCTAATGCTTTATTTCTCGTCGATCGGAGCTTGTTTTTCATGTCCATGTCAATTATAACCATCAAACATAAAACCATCAAAACATAAATGCTTTCACAGATTAATTCATCAGATAGATGTCTTGAACCAGTATATTTCCCAGTACTAAGGCTTCACGAGGCGAAACGAAGACAGGGCTAATATTGGAAAACAGTTTCGATCTGCCGATTGCCACTTATCACAGGCAGTGATATTAACTATAGTAAACTGTAGTAGGCACTGGGCAGTGCGCTTGGCAGCCACTGGCCCTGAATCATCGTGGAACAGGTTTGTGCGGAAGCATCTTAGAATGTTTTGATATTTTCTCTTTCCGAAGGTTTCGCTTACTCATCAGTGAGCTTTCTGCTTGCAATATTAATTTTACTTTGAGCTTTTGCTTCATATTTTCACCTTTAGGTACACATAATTACTATAGAGTTTAAGAAGATGCAGTTGCGATGGATGCTTTTATTTTGTGATTTTAAAGAAAGCTTACTAGTAACAATGGTGACAATACATCAAGACAAGAAAGAAGAAACCCATCATGATCAGATTTTATAATAATTTTCGTTTAGCGAAACAGAGATCTTATTTAATTCATTGTACCTTACCTACATTCTTGAAAGTGACTCTACATTACAGATTCTTTCGCTTTTCCTCATAAAATCAAGCTTCAAATCAACATTGAAAGGGTAAGGACGAAAGGCTTTAAAATTAGAAGCTTAGTAGGATTTCTCTTTCAATTTTACTGCCTAGCGGTTATCGGTTCTACTATCTTTACGGCCTAGCCTTGACCGTTGCCACTTCAGAGTGCTATTTCAAAGCTTTCTTGTTCACTTTATAACTTAAGGCTCCTCAATCAGGATCAGGATTGGGATGAAACTTAAGTGAGTATTGTATTTCGCAAGTCTCTTAAGCGCAAGTAAGCTTTGGTTAACTTTAGACTGCCTTCTTTGTTTTAATCTCTCTACAAACAAAGGTGGTTTAAAGATTTTTGAATGAAGGGCCCTCCAATTTAGTTTTTTTGTTAAAAATCACTGTGTACAATAGAAGTTAAAGTATATAAGACACTAAAAAAAATGTGACCGATGTTGAGGCCAAAATCTTTAAAACCTGCTAAATTTCATCTCCGGAAAATGCTTACTCAGCACAAACAGAAAGCGTGACCAAAGACAGTAACATAACCGACACATAGTCATTCTCGTTATTCTATCACAATGTGGCATCCGTTTGGCATACTGTTATACTGTTATTATCGATTCAAAGCCATTGAAGTCTATATTCATGTCACACAGAGCATTGATTATGACTCTAGTGCCCTGAGCATCGGTAGTTTGTATCGACACGCCTCTGGCCTAACAAAAAGCCTTCACGCGAATAATCATTCACCGTAGCAAGACCGTGGCACGTGCCAAAATGAACACATGCATCGCAATAAAAGCGAAACTAACTTTAAAATTACGGCGGTAAAGTTGATTGTTGAATCACCGTGGAAATTGTTATTGCCGTGTAATGGTATGAGCGGAATTATTTTGTTTGTGGTATTGTTCTAGCATAGCTCCGGCATAGTTAGTCAGGCATTGCGATGATATGCTGGTTTCAGATCTGATGTTTGGATGTAGAGAAAATACAACATTATTTTGTACAAGAACCTATACCTACCTACTAGTAGTTAGTAACTGCCTTCTAGTTAGTATACTTCAACTTCAACAGCCTGTATTGGTCCACTGCTGGACGCAGGCCTCCAACTGAGAGCGCCTTATTGGCGTTTATCTCACGGAGGGTAATGCCTATAATCCCCACGCTGGGCATGCGAGTTGGGGATCACAGTTAGGTGGTATAATTGTTCTGCAGGGGGCGCTGCTGCCTGTCTCCCGGTGGATATCCAAATATCCACCGGAAATATCCCTTAGTCGCCTTTTACGACACCCGCGGGATGAGTTGAGGTGGTGCAAATTCTAAGCCAGCACCACACAGCTACTACTCGTAGTAAGTATGGTATTATATTATCTGTGCTTATACCTACCTAAAAATTTGATCATTCATAATAGCTAGTTTTATGCAATAAATATTAATCATTTCATTCATTTCATATAATTTCAATATAATTATAAACTTTAATTTGGACTAATGTAGGTAGGTCAGCTTAATATAAAGACAGAATTTCTTAAAATAGGTATAGTGGTAGGTACTTATCTTGATAAAAATACCTTAGTACCCAATATCTATAAAGGTGTAATCCCGAAAACCCAGATTTCTTAGAAATCAAATCACACAACCTAAACCTAATGGTATTCAATTCAACAAACCCTAATAAAATACATTCTAGGTAAATACGCCTGATTTTATATGCGGAGTAGCTACATTTTACTGATAATTAATTGTATCGAAAGTCTGCTTGTTTGTTACAATGCTAAAAAACATAGAATCAGACATGTAAAGCAGCTATAACGGGTGTGTAACGCCTACCTGTATTGAAAATTGAAATTAGCCTGCATTGTCCCACTGTTGGGCAAAGGACTCCCCCTGATCCCTGCATTTCGAAAAAAACTAACCTGTATGATGATGGTGATAATGTCCTCCTAGCCGAATTTCGGCCACAGTGGCGCCAATCCATCCTGTATAGTATGATCATGACGATGGGTTAAAGTAAACCGGTCGACAATCTTTAATTTTTTGTTGGGTTTTTATTGTACAAGAAAGACTCGTGTGAAGCCAAAGGCAGAAGCTAGCAACAACCTTATACTAATGGTTAGGTAGATAAGGAATATCACGTAGAATTTGCAATTGACACGCGTTTGAGACGTGCAACAAATTGGAAAACATTTCAATTCGAAGAATCGCCAAAATATAATGAGCCTGGAATAAACTCATGTCTGAATCAGAATTTGCATTTATATTTCAATGGCTGTAGATGTGATATGTATAATTTATATTGAGTGCTTTGTTTTTTGTGTTTATTTCTATTTTAATATTTTTATCTTCGTATTGGTCCTAACGTTCTTTAATCTGATTTATAGTAAAAGTCAATGTGTTCTAAATTTTACATAAAACAATCCTGTACCTATTGGCCTTGATGTTTAGTGAATAAGTATGTCAAATTTAGTGTTTTTAAGGACTGTGGATTTTGTTAGGAAAATAAAATAAAAATAAATAATAATGTTTTTAGTTATACTAATATACTACGAGTATATAGACTAGCGGCCCGTTCCGGCTTTGCATAATATAGCATACTAATGGTGAAAGAATTTATGAAATCGATCCAGTAGTTTTAAATTGATTCGTTACAAACATATTTGAATACAAATATTTTTTTTTTCTTCCATGTAATATTAGTGTTGGTTGGTAGATGTAGGCATCATGAAGAATGAATATTATGTTTCAGATCTATTAATTTAACATCTAGTATTTTTTAAGAAATCTCATTTTGTTATCATGTCAACTTGTTACCTACTCAACATGTAATATCGCAGACTAGGACTTAGAAGATCTTCAAACGCTCAGAAAGATTCGATAGAAGTTCGGTATTCTGACATTCTGAGCTTAGAGCATTAAAACCCTTCAAATAATACCTATGTATTAGATTCACTAAGTACCTAACCATCTTTCCAATAAAAAGGCATTAACCTACTCGGAAAGTACGTGTAAAAAGAAAGCCTTTTTGCATTTCCTTGAAAAAACTTTGTGGGTATTACAAGTACCACATACATCATCATTTATTGGGAAGCATCCGTGTGTGAACCAAAAAACCGCGTAAGCAAGAAAAATGGGCTACGACAATATTGAAGCCCTTTGTTCAATGTGCGTTCGCGTAGAACGAAGATTCTGTAATAACCTGCTTATTTCACCTTTTGTTTTCGACTCCTCAGACATTCTGGCATCGCTTTTGATCTTGCTTTATATCTTTTGTAAGATACATAAAACAAGGTACATACGTTGGTATTGTAGGTACAGTTAGCTGGTACAGCGTAGGCTTGATTGACGACTTAAGAAGAAACCCGTGAAACAAGATATTGCTTTGTTAAACGTGAGAAAAGAATGTGAATAGATCAAAATAGGCAACGAAAACGACAAAAATACAAAAACAACGTCCACCCCATTTATGACACAAGTAGTAAAAACAAACGCCCCACTGTTTTACTACACATAACATAGCTAATAAAAGCACCTTTCGCATAAAAATGTAGCATCCCTATCACGATGTCGTAGAGCTTATTTTAAATTCGTCGTGAAAAGTTGCGTTTGCACACCCATGGCGCCGCGCGCTAAACTAGTTAGCTAACACAATAAAACGTAACTCTAAATTAGCTCCTCGTTTTACAAGCAATAAATTTAATGGACCCCCAGTGGGGGCCGCTCAAAATTTAACTTGGCGACAATTCGTTTATGGGATTACGAGTTGACACGGGATTAAAGTAACATCGATCAAGGAAATGTTTGTATTGTCGTTCTCGTCATCAGCTTAAAAGAGCGTGTGATAGTTCGATTCAAGTAGCGTGTAGGTTAGGTAGAGGCACTTAGAGGTGCATACTGAACTGACCGGCGACGTTACGGAGCGTAATGTACTGGTTACACACCGTTCGGGCAGTCAGTACGGAGAAAGAAGGCGCTCGCAACGAGAAACGAGCAAGGCGTTAGTAATGTATTCTCGCTGCGACTAGTAATGTATGTAACATTACGCTCCGTAACACCAGTAACTGGCGAATGAATGAAACTAGGGTAGAGCTAGGTAGAGTTGTGTGGTGCTGGCTTAGAATTTGCACCACCCCAACTCTTCCCATGGGTGTCGTTAGAGGCGACTAAGGGATATCCACCGGGGGGCGAGACACAGCGCCCTCTGCAGAACAATACTACCACTAAATTGCGATCCCCAACCCGCATGCTCAGCGTGGGGATTATGGGCATTACCCTCCATGAGTTAAACGCCAATAAGGCGCTTATCAGGGGAAGACCTGCGTCCAGCAGTGGACCGATACAGGCTGTTGAGGTTGAGGTTGAGGGTAGAGCTAGGTAGAGCAAAATAAGCAAATGGATCGGATCAGCTACGGCCAAGCAAACTAAGCCCTTGTTAATCAACTGATGATGTAGGTTAGGTACCTTTAATATAAATCTTAATAATGTCTTCCTACTTCACAGATGAATTAAAACTGCACGTTCTAGCTTATTTTTGAGGCCTCGGATCACTGAAGGTATAAAACACAAAATATGTAGGTGGTGAGGTAAAGTTTTGATTTAAGCGTTATTATATGAAAATTTAAAACAAAAAAATCAAAGCCCGCTGAGCACAAACCTGCTACGTAGATAATTATGTAGAGATAGAGTCAGAGTCAAATCGTTAAAAAGTTTTACTATATAAACAGCTTGATAAATGGTAAATACCTACTATCAAATAAGTAATAATTAATTAATGTAATTGGTTTCTTACAACCGTTTTAATTTAAATAAATAAATAAGAAATAAGGTGCAATTGACTCTAATTCACTTAGGCACTAGACTACGTATTTTCGGATTGAACTAAGTTTAAAATCACTTAGAACCATTTGTTGGAATTGTTGGATTATCCACGAGTGACTGTTAAAAAGCTAGGGGAGTTCCTCAAGCAAGTGTGAAATCAAATGAAGTTTTATTAGCTGTATAGACTTAGCACCCCTAGCCAATAACGCAATCGCGGGGGGCCAATTTGTCACATGAATAAATCCATTTATAACACTTAAAATTGAAGTTATCGATGAAACTAATGTAGAAAGTCAAAGTAAAATAAATTGATGAACGTAGAGTTAATTTTTGTGAAAAATTACAGCCCAAATTAAGTGTTAGTACTATTAAAGAGCAGAAATAATGAAAAGGCATTCAGTCTAATTTTAAAGCGAAAGTATGTATGAACAACGAAGAACCTAAATAAGTTATTCTGGGCAACTCTTCTATAGAACCAAAGGCAATTTTGTTAATTGAAGTTGATTGTCAGTTGTTAAAACAGTATTTTAATCGTAGTCTGGCAATTGTGTTAATTGCCATGATATCACAGATATTAAGGACGAGACATAAGTAAGACTAGACAGAATGAGACACCGAGATAAATGATTATAATAAGCATTCGAAGATCAGCATTCACTCAGTTGTTTCATGTGAAATTATATCCAGTTTTTAAGGTAAGTGAGATCATTAGTGATATAGGTAAACCCTGTTGGGTCGCTACAACATAAACTTATACCTAGTACCTACCTACTTCAAAAATTAAAGTAAAAAATATTTATTTTATTTATTTATTGTTTATAAAAAGTACAATTCTTAAAATTAAATAACTCTCACCCAGATTGAACATTGTAGTTATAAAAAATATGTAGGCGTGTACTATGTATATATTTGAAGAAACAAAACATCAGTAAAATACTATATTTTCTGTACGTTAATAAAGTTCTCAGTTCTTGTCAACGGATTTTATTGTTGAGTGGACTGTGTGGACCATTTTATCGTAAAATCTCTAGCTAAGCTATACTTAAATCGAGCTTTGTTTTAAAATAGGTTAACGACTTTAAAATTTCGCCTCTACGCTACCGTACTTTAACTCGGAATCCGAGAATGAGTTGCAGGTTCTTCTATAATGCTTTTGTAGAACGAGAGCCAGTTAAACTAATAATAAGTCGTCAGATAGAGCTAAGTTAACAGAAAATAAAACGATCTATTCCATTTTATTTCAGCTGCGAGTATATCGAATGCTATACCTCTAGATCTCTCTCGTCTCTTTAAGTCGAGGGTGAATAGGTGTCTTCTAGACCTTCGTGATACACCATCGGTCACATCTTCGCTTTCCATCAGGGAGATTGCGGTCAAACGAAGGTCTATTGATCATAAACAAACTGAACTACGAGGAGACTGATCTACAGCGTATCATAGTCCATGACGGTCGCGTCCTAAGAATCGACCTCATCAACTAAGCCCGTGGAAGTCATAAAAATCGACTAGGGGAACCTACCAGGGAAAGAGCAGGAGCTTCCTTCATGTGTATATGGATAGATAGGCAGTAATGTCATAATCCCCATACTAGGCATGCGGGTTGGGGATCGCACTTCAGTTGTTGGGAAGGCACGTTCAGCAGTGGACGTATGAATGCTGATAGGTAGGATGCTGGTCCACTGTTAGACATAGGGTTATCCTTAATAAGCGCCATATTGGTTTCAGGGGGTAATGCCACAACCACACACTGGGCATGCGGTTGGGGATCGCAGTTCGGCAGTGGGTCTGTTCTGCTAGAGGCGCTGCTGACCTCCCCTGGTCTTTCCTGGCAGAACTAGACTCGGACAGATCTCAACATTGAATTACTACTACTAGCGTAGATCTCAATGTTTACATTGGATTGGGTCGTCACGGATTTAGAACTGAGAGTCTACTCAAAGAAAAAAAATAGAAGTTTCCTATTCGTTTTAAAGCAATACCCTCTCCAAGTCTTTTGCTAGCGTTCTAGTTTTTGATAGCGTTTACACGAAAACGATTCAGAAACTCTGATTTAGTTTTTTTGTGAGTGTGTTAAACTCAATATCGTAAGAATTAAGCAACAGAGCTCCTGTACCTTGTTAAGATTGGTAATGTTGATGTAATTTGGGGAAGCGGCGAACATCCGGCCTTATTTAATTCAATATAACAAGAGTACGTATAAATAAAAAAGTATTTATCGTAAATGGACTACCTATAGTGGATATGCAGCGTAGCGTGAATAGATTGTTACTTCTGAAGGCTTTTTGGGTTGGAAAAATATTTTATCGCTATATGATTCAGATACAACGAAAATAGGACTTGAATTTCATCTAAGCCGCAGCCGATGGCTTCGCCGGCTTAGACAAAATTCACGCCACCTCTGACTAAAGCTGCAGCGGTGTTGGGTAGGATCAATGTGCACTGAGCTTTTACTGCTTTAACCTGTCACCTTAAGATACATTTTACAAGCTTCAAACGAGAGAGCCGTCTGTCATCTGATGCCGTCAATAATAAAAAAAGACGTGTGGCACTCGGGGACTGCCGCGGTAAAGCTATTGCAATGCCATCTAGAGGTGAGTTGCTGAACTAAAGAGACAAACGTCATATTTCAAAAGGCATTAAAAGTTCTACTATTAATCGATAGATGGCAAATCTAAAAAGTATCACCGCTGTTCCGGTCGGAGTGGGGAGCGTGAGGTTTTTTCGTTACGGAATTTCTGGATTCGGTCCCCGCGCTCAAGGCCCGCGATAGAAGCTATGCAATAGCTTAAAAATAAAAAATCAACACGTGTGTGCTGTGCGGCTTTGTTCAGCGACAACTTTAAAAATGCTTGTATCACTAACAAATCGAAAAATTTAAAAGCTAAAGTACAGCTTAAATATCCTGAAAACTGTTGATGTTTGCTTAAAAAGTCATGAAACGCCGCATCTTAACTTAACCAAGTAGGTATAAGATGTAATTAGTAAGAGCAAAAACTTAGCACTACAAAACTAAAGTAGGTTAAAACATTAAAAACTCATATTCATACCCCAGTGAAGAGTGTACTCAACTATCTACCAGTAAATATTAACTCAGCGCATTCCCGCATTTTGTACACCACTGCATTGTTGTGCTTTTTGCTGTCAGACTATTTAATCTGTCTCAGTGAGTTATAGGTCTGTGAGACCGGAACTAAGTACAGTGATGTCAGGACTTGAATGCGCATTTATCACTTGCCCACGGAAACATCTTGAAGGTCTTACGTAGAGTCAGCGAATGATTGTTTTAGGAGAAGTTTCTTACAAGAAAATCACACTATAATTGTTTCTTCACGACAAAACTCCTGAACGGATTGGGCTGATTTTGCATGCAGGAAATTATATTCCTGGAATAAAACATAGGCTACTATCCCATAAATGAGTGCCGTAGGATCACTTCTAAACTATCACTAAATCACTTTTAAACGTGTTCAGGGATAACGCGTGTGAAGCCGCGGGGCGCAGCTAGTTAATGAACTAGCTACAACTCAAGACTCTACAACTAGAGGCTCTACATCTCAAGTACCTAATATAATGATATTACTTAAGTTGTAGAGCCTCTGTAGAAACCTCTTGGTTGGCAGATAGAAAATATTTCGGCATTAAACGCATCCTTTATATTTTAGAGCAAAAAGTTTTGCTTGAATTATAGATTAAAAAGTGGATGTATCGACCTATCTACTTTTTAATCGATAATATATAAGAAAACACACATCTGTGTGAAACTCCTGCACACAACGCTTTTTGGAGTGAAGCAGTTAGTAGGTATGAATGGCGTGGGTAGAAAGAAGTTCTCAGTCAACATGTTAAATAAGTGACGTAGGTCCGTATTATGAAAGCTTGCTCAGTCACATGCTTGAGTGACGATTATGCTATAGAAAAGCGTTGCTCAAGCATATATCGATGACTGAGGAAGCTTTCATAATACAGCCTAAAACTTCAAAGCTGACTAAACAATTCAATTGAAAAAAGAAAAAATTAAGTATGCACGTATTTGTCTACCGGAATCGAACCTGTAATCTCCTGCGTCTCTGACAGACCATCGCCTTGTGCATCAGAGGTTGACATAGGGACGAATATTGATCCAGAATTCGACGAATTTCAATTTCAAACTTCGCATGAAGATTCTTCGTTAGGTATTCTGTCTACTGTCTGTTAAACAAATTAATTTCACTAGTCATGTGTAAACTATAAAACTAGCTATAGAGTAGCAAGTATACACCAGAATTCTGGGTATTATTCTATCGGATGTTCGAATAAAGCACGTTTTATCTATTTTCATTACCCCTAACACGTTTCATCCAAAGCCTGTCGATCCCAACATCCGAGCAAGGTTTTTCCTCGATTAACATTCTGTTGCCATACGGATGATCGCATTAAGATTCCCTAGCTGCCAAGTTTACCCCTATTTGGTCAAGCAGAAATGCTATGTTGAAATGCAACTACTCTGATGAGAGAAAATTACTTTGTAGGCTGTCCAACTCTACATTTAATTAGCTTAGGAACAAACTATGTACCCACTGAGAAAAAGTCGTAAAGTTTTTATTTTTACTTTTCAGCTCGTATAAACTTTGCTCTACATAGGTAATAAACAACTCGACGGTTCGTCGCGAAAACTTTTACATCTTATGATAATTGCACATTTACCTATATAGAAAAAAATACTATCAAATTGAATAGAGCCTGGTCCGTTTCATGTAAGTACTTCTGACATGAAATGAACCAGTTTGCTTCACAAGTTCACACAATGATGTCACCCTAAATGCGAAATGATGGCAATTCTCAGATAAGTGGCCACATGGCTGACATGGCTTAGGGCAGACAAATAGACGAAATTAAGGCCACGGCTGCGGCTATGGGGAACAACAATGCAATTCAATGCTAGAATAGAACCACCAAGCATATTATAGTGAATAGTAGTGTGCCAGGGACGACACGGGTTTCCTATGCAAATTACGGTCATAAAATGTAGGCTACCGTGAATGCTATTTCTCTGTGACAATATAAATGCAGCGTTTTCCAGCAGTTTATATGCATGACATGACAACATTATTTGTTTTCAATTTCGGTAATGGCATCCCAGATTTACGACCGTAATATTGCGGAGTAATAATGAAAACCTATCAAACTACAAAGTCGGTTAGCACTGAATTCGCAATCAAGAGGTGAAAGGCCCATCCTATCACAAAGAAAACGGAATTGACGAGATTCAATAACAGAACTTCAACTCGATTCGGTCTCGTCTGTATGTGTAAAGTTTTCGATCAATACCTTCCCTATTGGCACATCAGCGTCAGCTCGTGCCTATACAGAGAAAATTGAAAACTCTAATGGAAATGAGCATTTCATTCAAAGCGTATGTGGAAGTAGCTTATAATTTCGCCGGCATTGAAAGCACTCGTAGATGTCGGGCGTTTCATTCATTTTTATTCTGTTTACATAAACCAGCTGCTCCGTCTCTGCCTCGCCTCGTAAAAACCAAATTGGAATGGGAATAAAACATTCATAATAACGGCGAAACTTTTACAAGCTCACTCATCAGCCTGATGTTGATGACATTCAAAAAATAAGAACAATTTTTTTGCGTCATTTATAAACTTCTTTAATTACATATCTATACAAACATCAGCCAATTTAATTACATCTACACAATATATTACAGTCTTTCCAATTAATACTTAAAACATCTTGTTCAAAAAAGTTATAAATACTATGAAGAAGCAAACATTCTCAAATGTGAAAATTTGGTATTATTATTGTACAAAAGTTACAATGAAATTACAAGGTTACAAAGTTCTAGTACAATAAATATTTACAACGGACGAATTTCGTCTATAACAGAACAGTTTAGCTCGCCTACGGCTAAGTCTAAGGCTTACATGAATTATCGAGAGATCGTTAGGGTTAGTGTTTACTGAGGTTCATATTCAAACGAGGTACGTTTGCACAGTGTGCTGAAACACCACGGACTGCGGTTGGTGGCGCCCTTGGAAATCATTGGAGGAGTAATCCGAATCTATGGTAGAGTAGATATGCTCCGAAAGCGGACGGTCGCAGGGCGAGCGCTCGGCCGAGTTGGCCGACTTACCGCAGAGCGTCTGGCACGTACTGTTCAGCACAGACGCATCCATCGTATAAGTATTCGAATTCCGCCCGTAATTAAGCCTCTTCAACTTGTGCCCGTGCCGCTTCGTAGACGGCATAGCGTAACGTAACCTCTCCCAAAACCTTTTCTCTTTATATGTTATCTCGAAACCCGTTTTGAAATATGACTTCAACTCCGAATCTCGTGGGATGTGCCCTACGGCGACTATTATTAATTTATGAGGATTTTTTCTCAACGCTTTTTGTAGCGCTTGTCGGAACTCTATCTGTGACCATTCGGTCGAGATAAAATTCTTGGTCAAGACTACTATGATACGCCTCGAGGCCTCTGTGGCTTCGACCACCAAGTCGGGGAACTGGGCGTAGGTAGCCTCGAACTGAGGCACATCGCGGTAATGTAGGCAGAGATGGTACGAAGGATAACCGGTCTCCAATTCTCGCGCCAACGACTCTATCACGAAATCCTCGTCTTTAGGACTATAACACATATACGCGTCATAAAGCTTATCGGAATCCTTAAAGGCACCCGCCAGAGGAGAGAGTTTAATTCCGCAATTCGAATACAGCCACATCCTACAAGCGTATCTAAATGTGAATACTAAAGCTAATATTAATAAAATGAGCATGAACCCAGTGAGAGCCGACGCTAATAATGGCAGATTGTGTGAGACGAAGAGCGCGCTTATCATCGAGTTGTCGCTTATTTCGCTGCAAACTGTCACATTTAAATTCAAAGGCTTCTTCGGCGGGTTCACGTCCTTGTTCAGGCACCACAAGTTGTTTACGTCTATTACTTTGTCGGTGTTCTGCGACACGTAAGTAAGGAACCCCTGTAGGTACTTACAGTCGCAAGACCACTGATTACTGCCTATCATCAACGACTGCAACTTTTTATTATTATCTAAATGCCACAGACCGTAATTCACGAGTCTGTTTCCGTCCAAACGTAAAACTTCTAAGGCTCCCAGAAGAGAAAAAGTTTCATTTGAAATGTACTCAATTAAATTACTTTGGAGATACAATTCCTTCAAGTTGCTCAACTTGGAAAACTCGGGACCCCGTAATTGTTTTAGTTTGTTATTATCTAAATGTAATATTCTAAGATCGTTGAGGCGGCTGAATGTATTATTGTTTACATTTACTATATTACTAGCGTTCAAATAAATTACTAAAGCGTTCCGCATCGAATCGAAAACGGTCTCGTTTAACTCGCTATAAACATTTCCATCTAAATAAATATGAGTAGCGTCGATAGGAAAATTTTGCGGTACAAATTTAAGTTGTTTTACAGAACAATCGATAACGCTGGTACTTTTGGTAGAGTCGTGATAACACGAACAGTTAGTGGGGCACACAGTTTTGCAGTCGCAGATATTGAAATCACAACAATGACATCCATCCGGACAATAGTCGTCGTACTTACACAAAAAATCTTTTATGTGCAGAGAACTAACCGGGAGGTACTTAGCGCCACGGACGTAGGATTCTTTACAAATAACATTTTCCAAGTCCATCACCCGAGGGTATTCTTTGGAAGTGAGCGAGTTGATTAGCAGAAGCCATTTCATTGTGCAATCGCATCGGAAGGGATTGCCGCTGATGTAAAACTCCGGCACCGTTCGCCGCTCGGGCACTCTCGAAACCCGCAAACTATTTATGTCCAAGCTTTCAATCTCATTGGAATACATATCGACCCGGGTTAAATTCATCTTATCCAAAAACGTGTCTGTATCGATAGATGATATTAAGTTATTATTTATAAACAGTAGCTCGACACTATTCGGAATAGACATGGCCGATATAGTCACTAAGCGGTTATGGCTCGCGTCTAACGTCTTAACTTGTAACTCGTTTTGAATTTTATAGTAGTTGCCGAGGATCTCGACAAAGTTAGCGTGAATGTCGAGCCATTTCAGACTTCCCGGGATGAAAGCAAAGTCGAACCACACTAAGTGATTTTCCGATAAATTTAGCCATAACAATTTACTCAAAGCTACAAACACTCCATTAATTTCAGAAAGGAAGTTTCCGTCTAACCGAACGGCTTCCAATTGCGTGTTCCTTTGAAAGGTTTCGGTCTCTACAGACATTATTTTGTTTTTCGCCAAATTGAGAACTTGCAGACTAGGCAAGCCCCAGAACATGCCCGCAGTAAGGTTTCCAATTTGATTGTCGATTAAACGTAACCCGGTCAACTGTGATAGATTCTGAAACGAGTTGTTCGCTATTTCCGTCACCAAGTTTGTTCCCATATCTAACGATTTCAAAAACGGTAACTGTAAAATAGCCTCTGGTATTTTTGTTAACTTATTACAACTTATGTCTAACTCTTTTAGGTCGGAACAATTTTTAAATGCGTTTTCACTAATGTACGACAACATGTTATTGTTTAATTTAAGCTTATTCAATATAAACAACCCATTAAAAACGTGGTCCTCGATCGCGTGTAACTTGTTCTGGCCTAAATTCAGGGTATGTAAGTTAAACAGGGGTGAAAACGCATTGTCTTCTATGAACCCTATAGTGTTATTGTTTAGGCTGAGTATTTGTAGAAAGAAGAGGTCTTTGAACATGTTACGCGCGATGCGTGTGACCGCGTTGCAGGACAGGTCGAGCACGATTAATCTGATTAGACCGCCGAACGTTTCATCTTCTATGTCGTCGCTCCTCAATTTATTCGCCGAAAGATCTAAAACGAGCAATTGTTCCAGCCGATTAAATATTCTCTTGGGCAAAGTTTCCAACTCATTATTTTGCATATAAATCTCGCGAATCTCCTTAGAATTATGAAACAGTCCGTTCGGTAAATAAGTAATGCCGTTATCGGAGAGGTTAACGAGTTTCAGCGACAGTAGATCGCTGAACACATCGGGCGGCAGCTCGCTTATTTTGTTGTTCTGGAGAAACAGCTGAGTGAGCCTCCGTAGATGTAAAATCTCCGAGTCCGCCGGCAGCGACATGATGTCGTTGTAGCTCAGATCTATCGTCTGCAGCGTCGAGCCGCATTTGTGGCCGAAGCCTAGCTCATCCACGAATTTTATCTTATTACGCGTAAGGTTTAAAGATATGATATTTTCCAAGGCGCAGAACAGGTCGGTGGGGATCTTTCTGATGTTGTTGTATGCGAGGTCGAGCGTGTGGAGCTCGCGGAGACCATTGAATGCGCCGAGGGAGAGATCCAGCTCCTTGCCGGGTCCCCACTCGTCGTTCCTAGTACGGATGCGGAGCGTCTTGAGGCCCCGGAGGCCCTCGAACACGTTCCCGGGTAGCCGCAGCAGCTTGCAGTTCTCGATGGAGATCTCGGCCAGGCCCTGAATGCGGTGGAAGTGGTGGTCCCTCAGCGTGCTCTCGGCCAGCGAGCCGCAGCGGACCGCCAGCCGCTCGGCGCCGTCCGAGTGCAACGAACCAACGTCCCTGTCCGACGACAGCGTCCGGACGTTGCACTCCATGCCTCCGTCGGACACGCGGAAGCATGCATCTGCATCGGGCGCTTCCGTAAGCGCCGCGCCCATCACCAAACAAAACAATATCACGTCGATTATCATTTTACGCACTGTGTCCATGTCATTTTCGTCACTTTTTCACGGTTCTGATGAATGAAAGCGGTGCCGATTGAACTCTCGCGGTCATAATCAGGTGTCGGTGACGCGAGCACGGTGCGGAAACGGTCCGACAACAATGAGCGACGATACGGTGTGTAGATACGCTCGGTCGGCGCGCGGCGGAGGCATGGCACGCGATCCCCCCGCGGAGGCGAGGCCGCGACTGCCGTACAATGAATGCCATGAATGCGCGCCGCCACCCGCTGCCCGCCCGAGCCGCGCGCGCTCCGTTACCGCGCGAACAGGCAACCCGCCACCGTTCTCTTACCGCATAATAACTAACCCCCGTATTCTGTATTAAACGAAAACCGTTACGTGACTCTGTTTCCATTAACGCTATTAGTTGATTCAACAAAGCTCTCCTAAGGACTCGATTTACTCACGAAGTAAACATGTTAATGACGGTTTTATTCAAATCCATTTAAAATGAGCACGAGGACGCTTACCACCTGTGCGTCCCGTGCGACAAGCAGCTGTTTGTTTGAGTAAACTTTGATCCTTTGTTGACGATATTAGTTTGGAACCACGAACTCCGTAGACTGACTTGGTGCTCGAGTTCTGATCGATCACTCCCAAAACCGTCTGCAACGGTACCCGAAAACATAATCTACCTTGGTAACCGTCTCACGTAACTTTAATAGATTCGGTTAGACGTTTTCGTGGTCCCCTTTGAGTAATTGTCTTGAGTTTAGTACCCTCGCAATATACGAGGGGACTGATCGAACTACGGACCCATATTTTATTGGGCCTCTGTCGACGTAGGTAAAGTTCTCTATTCCAATTCGAAATATTAAATCGGGTGTAGTTTTCCATTCGTTCTAACTCGGTTAGATATTGATTTTGACACGAAAAAAATCGTGAGTTGCTTTTGTGTCTACATTTTTGTTTTGCATCATAATTTTTGTAGTTAGATTATAAAACGCTAGAACAGTCAATTATAGCTACAAAATATTATTGATCATTCAATGGTCTAAAAAACAATGCCATAAAAAGTGCTCACGCGCGCATCACACTAATATTATAAATGCGAAAGTTTGTATGGATGTATGGATGGATGTTTGTTACCTCTTCACGCCAAAACTACTGAACGGATCTGGCTGAAATTTTGCGTACAGGTAATTCTAATACTGGAATAAAACTATTTATTTAAATTTTTATCCCGTAAATCTGTTCCCGTGGGATAAAAATCACCTTTAAACGTTTTCATACGAAAAACGCGTGCGAAGCCGCGGGGCGCAGCTAGTTACTTAATAACAAATAAGTCCGGGCTGAAATATGAATCTTTACATTTTTGTGTCTGGGACGCTAGAGCTAGACAACATTAGTAATTCTCTTTTCGATACCCCGTCTACGAAATTATAAAATTTTTGGTAGGTATGCACGACTATAAAGTTCCCTAATTGTTGACGGGTAAGGAAATGTAGATTGAATGATAGAACTTTTGATAGATGAGATGCGAATCTGCCGGCTCAAAAATAGGAGGATTTATAAAAGTGTCAGATTTTTATCGAGTCGAGAATTAAATAAAATAATTAATTTTATTTAAAAAACTATAAACCCACTTAGATTTATACAGTTTTTTCATGAATTTTCATGGATCCCATCGTCAGAATTGAACAAAACAAAATTCCCACACGGGAAGCACCAGATTTCATATAAAAAAATAATCATGCAAATCGGACCACCCAGTCTAAAGTTATGTATGAGGTAACAAACATAAAAAACAGTCGTGTTAGGAACCTCCTCCTTATTTAAAGACGGTTAAAATAACTATTTTACTTATTGAATATTCTGATTCCAAAACTACTGTGATTTAGACGCCTGGGAAAAAATGGGAGATCCCATTGTCAGAACTGGATCAAATTGAAATGGGACCACACGGGAAGCACCAACTTTGAAATAAAAACAGATAAAATTCTAAATCATGAAAATCGGATCACCCAGTTAAAAGTTCTGAGGTAACAAACATTAAAAAAAACATGACTGTTTCATATTTTTTTTTAATTAAAGTTAATTTAAAAGCTTACCACGAGACATCTTGTATTAAAGTTGTATCGGAAGCAGTCCCCAGTAGTAGCTACTGCAGTCTAAAGTCGATAACGGACATGACCTCACAAATCTCCCCTTTTATCTAACTCCAGTTATAATGCACTGAAACAAACAAGCAGGATTATTTACTCTTTTATCATTAAAAAATAAACTAAATTTAGTATTTTTTACTTACCAGTTAGTTTTACGCATTTCATAGTTTTAATCAGAATATGTAAATAAGTAATGTGGTACAAATCACACAGCAATATCTAGCCACAAGCTAAGCAGAGTTTGTGTTATGGGTAACTAGATAACTGATATACATAATTCAATACACTACATATATAGATATATTTTTATCATGCATAGAAAACATCCAGAACTCCTTGAGTAGATCGAACAAACATTTGTCCCGAGGCGGTAATCGAACCCGCAACCTCCTGCGTCACAGGCGGACTTTCGTCCACCGCGCCACAGAGGTCGTCAAAATAGAATTTAATGAATGAATGAATGAACACTATTTCGTTCTAAATTATTATGTCTCATTTATATTAGAACTCTAACTTTACAAAAACGTTATATACTAAGAGGAAGTTTCAAGAAAAGTCAAATTTCTCATGATATTTATTTGCATGTTATCTTAAACTCTACTATTTACAATGAGGTTTATTACAAAAATAACTGGGATAGTCGATGTCGGAAGACAAATCTTTTTCTTATGATCAATCACAACACAACTGTAACTTAGAAAAAAAAACACTAGCGAATAGTAAACGCGCTACCATTCATAAAAAAATAGAACTGTATGTGAAGGGAATATTTTGTAATGGTAAGGTAGCGCTTACTGTCTGCCTATCTAAGATGTATATGTTCTTATTCTTAGAACGTTTTTTTTTTCATAAAGTAGATAATATTACATTGTTTTCATTCTTTAAAACATTTCCGTTTTTGAAATCCTAAATCCTATTATAGTCTTTTCAATGACAGAGCAGTGTTGTCAACTCAACAAAAGTTGTCAATTGGCACACACGCGCCCACGCTTTTTGAACAGACTATAACAAACAATACAATCATAGACAACAAACTACTCGAAACTGCAAATTGTTGCAAAAATAACCCAAATAATCTTATAGCATCAGTATCGACTGCAAATCATTTTATTCCCTATTCAATATTTATACTATTCAATAAGTCTACATGTCTAACATATTTCATGATCTAATAATAAATTCGATGCTTCGAAATATGAGAATCGCTGGGTGTACACCCTAATACCATATACCGAACTACAATCAAGCATAGCCAGTTATTTTACTATCACAAATAATTACTAACTACTACAAAATTTTATTAGAAATCGTAGAATTCCTATGAACATTCAGTAAACGATATTCTATCGAATTCTACAGGGATCATATAACGCAGTAAGTTCATTATATAGTCACGCGAGTATACTGCAGAAATCAAATAATATTTAAAAAAAACTATATGGGAATAGAACCCGCGTCCTGAGTCCTGAGGGGACTCAGTACGGGGATGCGATAACCACTACACCAATAAGTCAAGTCCCATGGTGGTAAATATAATAACCAAAAACTTTAGAGTATTCTGCAGTTCACATGTCTTGTCGTCACTTTCCAATACTTACCGATCGAAACTAAATATTATTCAATGTAGATATGTACAGAAGATTCCCATGAGTTACATGATCAGTCCCATAAAACCGGGTACTGACGTTGTTTCGGGGCGTAATGTAACATTCGCAGCGAGCATGGTACGTTACACCATGTCTGCTAAAATCCGTCTCGTTGCTCGTTGTAAGCGCCTTCGTTTCCCGTACTGACTGCACGAATGCTCGCTGTGTTACACGTTACGTTACGCCCTGTAACGCCTCTCTGTACATTTAGTCATCAGCTATTTGAACTTAAAACTAAATTTAACTATGGATCTAGTCTCCATGTTGAATATACAAGAATTGATTTACAAAATCGGTTAATAACACGTTAATATGAATATGTAAAGTATTTTTATTTTAAATAGTTGGTATGATACCTAATGTAAATAACAACTCCTGTTATAAGAGTCTTCAGTGACCCTAAGATTGTTAGGTTCGTCTAGTTTCTAGAATCTAGTTTCTAGATTTTGGGCAATAATGACACAATTATTTTAATATACACCGGAGATACACCATTTTAAACTTTGATTTCAACAGCTTGAAACTTACAAATTTGAGTAACGTATATTGAGTTGAACAGTTTGTTTGACTAGAAGACAAAATAAAGTGGTACTAAGAGAATCAGATTCATACTAAATCTCAGCATCGTAAGGCCAGCTTGATATATTTATATCTACTAAACGAAAGTTAACTTTCAGCTTTGAGAATATACAGGATTTCCTGTAGCCGAAATAAGATACAATTATGAGTTAAATAATACTTAATCTAAAACTTGCTATAATAATAAACCTAAAATTCATCATGTAACCTTTCTAGTCTGACTGGCATTTTTGCCCAACCTTAAAGAATTGTAAATCCCTCAATAATACAGAGTAGCCGCCTACTATGTGTCAACCTAAAAACAACCAAAACAAATATCAGTTTACATGGATAAACACTAACACTTTTCAAACTTAAAACTAAAATAGTCCATGTATTCATTCTCTCGCTTTAAAACTACTCAATGTTCTAGTAAAGTTTTTGTCGCTTTAAACTGCCAGACCTTTACAGCAAAGGTATCTCTATATATGGCAAAGATGAAAACGCAAAAGACTAGTCCATTTTCGTGACCCCACTTTTCACCTTGCTGTCTTATTCTACTTAGATCTGTAGAGCGTAGTAACACTTAATTATTCCGTTCCGAAATGTCTTTGTCATCGTTCCTTAGGACCAGGAAAATTAGTACAATAAATACAAAAGTATTTTTATTACATTCACTTTCAAAACTCGTATTGTCTGTCACATTTGCTAAAGAATACGCTCTACGGATACCATCATGTATGCCTGGCATGTATGTCTGAAGTCTAAGGCCAGTATTATGGAAACTAGCTCAGTCATCGATATAAGCTTGAGGCATTATCGTCACTCAAGCAGCGATCTATGACTGAGCAGGCTTTCATAATACGGTTCTTAGCCATTTCGCTTTCACTGGTTAGAATATGGCAGTCTATTTATTGTCAAGGGCTTGCAAGTGATCAGGCCTGTCGCTACGCGCGTGTTTTGTCCACATCTTGTTGTAAAGCATTTCTAGTCCGGTGGCGTATGCTTTGCAGTCGAACAGGGGGCTTTCTGTGCGGGCCGCCCATACCTTTGCGCGGATTGCTTTGAGGCTGAAATAAATGTTACATTTTATCAGCTGCTCTAATTTTCTTATCTATTGAGCAAGGAGCTTTGAGTTATAATGTAACTAGCTGCGCCCCGCGGCTTCGCACGCATTGTTCCTATGGAAACGTTTAATTAAAGGGGATTTTTATCCTACGGGAACTGATTAACCTGTGGAAGGCCGGACCGGGAAGAGAATTGCACCCATCGTGTGCCGCAAAATGGCGGAATCAGAGAGTGCACTCGACAGGGTTCGGAATTTATTGAATATTTTCAATAAATTGTTTGGTAGAAGGATATCTAATGATTATATTATAAAGTTAGATAATTACTGTACCTTATAATGTAACTTTTTACTGCTAAAACATTATTACGCTTTTATTTTTCACAGGTTATTGTACCCAATATCAAATTAACACACCGGCTGTAGAAATAATGATATTTTTAGTAAATTCTGTGAACATTTTTTAATTTAATTTATTACCCTCGTTAGTTCAATATCAAAGCAGTTTATTTATATGAAAAACACAATCTTTATAGCTAGAAATCATTTAAAAATACCATGTTGAAAATCACAATTCACACCGAAAAGTTTGCCATTTCACATGTGTTCAAACCACACTTTTATTATTTGATAATAACATTCTAGGTAAAATTTTCATGAAAGTAAGTACGCATGTTAGTGAAAAATATATTATTTGTTACTTGTTACGTGCTAAAAGTACATGTATTATAATAATAATCAATTTTTTCGATAAATAACCAAAACAGGTACGTGACTTCAAAGAGAATACAATAACTTCGTAAGAAGAGACGGGACCTCCTTAGAATAAAATGAGTCTACCAAACGTCACTGTCTATGAATGTATCGCGAAAAACCAACCTATCCACTTCAATTTGGACATGCGCAGACGACACATGTCACAAAGACATTCATGGCTACCAACACAAAAAATAATAATAATAGTGATGTGCTGCTGCGGCTTATTCATCGATATCGATATCGATAAATGCGATTTAGGGGTGACCCCTAAACCACATTCATCGATATCGATATTTTTAGCTGCCCTTATAAATTTACTACCTACAGTTTTCGAAAAATATTTATATTCTATTATAATTATACCCTTTGTTATTTTGGCTCAGTTGACTAAAATAAAAACACCGTTTACCATTACAAATTTATTACACTAATCAAATCCGAAGCATGAGGTAGTGACATAATCCGAAGCATACACGACGATTACATGTTCCTTAAAATATAATTATAATAAACCACCAACATGCCTTAAATCGGTACCCAAGCACGATAATTATAACGAGTTTCGAAGTGAATTTTAGATCATGATAGGTACCAATATTACATTTATTTATGTTAAGTTTAACCTAGTCAAATTTATACAAAGTTTTGTTAATTACGTACATTATCATATGAGTAACGAGAAACTAATACAGGAGGTAGATTTTTGATTCACCCTAGAATAGGACAGACAGAAAAAGGTCTCCCTCGTGGTCCTACTAATAGGAGAAAATAGTAGGTCCATGAAAAAACGGCTGTACGTACTTACTATTAAGAATTTATTTTTACTATTTTTAATATACAGAAATATTTACTTGCATGATTTTATAAACAGTTCATCTAGAAATGTAAATACTTACAACTTATGTTATGTTATTATTTATATCCCAAGAGTTCGCTGTAATTTTGTATAAAATACCTACTGATTAAGTATTAATCTTACTTAATAGATTAAGATTACGATCACTGCCATAATCTATCTGACAGGCAGGGTGCATGAATACTTACAAAACTTCAATAAAAATATTGAGTATTTTTCTAAAATATTGAGTACTAATCCTCACGCTGGGTGAGTTGGGGATCGCAGTTGGCGGTGGAATTGTTCAACAGGTAATCTGAAATAGATAAGTACCGTCAGTTAATAAGATATCAGATGAAAACGCGTATTTTATACTAGCTGCGCCCCGCGGCTTCGCACGCGTTGTTCCTATGGAAACATTTTAATGTGATTTTTATCCCGCGGGAACAGATTTATGGGATAAAAAGTATGCCTATGTTTTATTCCAGGATTAGAATTACCTGTATGCAAAATTTCAGCCAGATCCGTCCAGTAGTTTTGGCGTGAAGATGTAACAAACATCCATCCATCCATACATCCGTACAAACTTTCGCCTTTATAATATTAGTTATAGTTATCACTATAGTTATATGTATTTATCGGCATTGGCAGCAAAGTAAATTGATAGTTTGATAAATACATAAAATATAAATGACAAAATAATGTATGACAGCTAATACAGTAGTATAAATAAATTACATATCCCTAGTAATTTATTTATACGGCCACATAAAATTTTATATTATTATATTTATATAACATTTTATTGAAAGAAGATTTCAATTTGATTTTAAAAACTGCATTCAAAGATTTTTGAAAAATCGCCTGTATCCACCTAAACCGGGAATTGAACCCGAAAATTTGTAAGAAAAACACCGTTAACTTTAAGATTTCAGACATGTAAGGGCTCAATTGCATGGATTAGTTTTTCCATTTAACAAAGCATCTAAAATAAAAGAAGACCATGAAATTTTAGATTCTATTAAAATAATTACGTTTTCCTTACAGGTAGGTAATCTAATTTAGCAAATGCTCAAAATAATAAGTCCCGCCCATTCATTCTGTTGTATACCAATTCTATCTCATTTAATAATTTCGTTACCAGTTGATTTATTTATCTTTTTAAGGTGTTCAGTTTTTTTTGCAGGAGTTACTACAGGACCAAGTTTAGTTTGTAACTCCTGCACATTTTCATACTGCTTATTGTAAACTAACCCCCTTATTCATAATAGTATGCTAACTCAGCACACTGCTCAATCTCGCTCTGTCTTCTTCTATTGACATAAGTCAGTCTGAGATATAACAGTATTTAGCAGCTGTTTTATGTTAGCCCACAATTATGAATAAAAGTAAGGTAATTTTTTCACATAACCTATTAAAAAAATCAGCGGGGCGAGGTCCAGTGATCTCGGCGGTTATCTAATTGGTCCCGTTGGTCAGTAACTATTTTATATAACATGTAAAATTTCATGGTCTTCCTTTTATTTGATATGATTGTTACCTTGGGATGACGATTTGCGAAAGACTGGAGGCAGATGCTGGATGCGTCAAGCTGAAGACAGGGCGCTATGGCGCTCATTAGGCCAATGTCCAGCAGTGGACTAATATATGCTGATGATGATGATTGTTATCTGGAATAAAATAATACGATTGAGCCTTTAAATCGAAATAGTAAAATAAGAGGTGTTTTATCACAATTTTACGGGTTTTAGTGATTTAGATGGGCGATTTTTCAAAAATCTTTGAATAATGTGTAATTGTTTTTAAAATCAAAATGAAGTCTTCTTTCAGTACAATACTCTATCTACAATATTTAAGTACTTCCGCTCCATGTGGCATGGTTGTAGGACACCCTGTGTATAATAAAATGTATATAAATTATGTGTAATTTAACTGAAATTGCAATATACATTTTTGAATTTATTCATTATGTCTTCATTGTAGACCAACTCTTTGGCCCTGCCTGCGCCAAAGAAATCGAGCGATTTGTGGAGATGTGACAGCTCTCGATGAGATCTTCATTTTGGATGACAGCTGTCAAACTGAAAACGGTCATATCTCGGAAACTACTGATCCTAGACCACTAGTTTGTATGGAGAAGTGACAGGTCTCGACGAGATCTTCATTTTGGATGACAGCTGTCAAACTGAAAACGATCATATCTCGGAAACTACTCGTCTCAGACCACTAGTTTGTATGGAGAAGTGACAGGTCTCGTTAAGATCTTCATTTTGGATGACAGCTGTCAAACTGAAAACGGTCATATCTTCGAAACTATTGATCCTAGACCATTAGTTTGTATGGAGATGTGACAGGTCTCGGTGAGATCTTCATTTTGGATGACAGCTGTCAAACTGAAAACGGTCATATCTCCGAAACTATTGATCCTAGACCATTAGTTTGTATGGAGAAGTGACAGGTCTCGACGAGATCTTCATTTTGGATGACAGCTGTCAAACTGAAAACGATCATATCTCGGAAACTACTCGTCTCAGACCACTAGTTTGTATGGAGAAGTGACAGGTCTCGTTAAGATCTTCATTTTGGATGACAGCTGTCAAACTGAAAACGGTCATATCTTCGAAACTATTGATCCTAGACCATTAGTTTGTATGGAGAAGTGATAGGTCTCGATGAGATCTTCATTTTGGATGACAGCTGTCAAACTAAAAATGGTCATATCTCGGAAACTATTGATCCTAGACCACTAGTTTGTATGGAGAAGTGATAGGTCTCGATGAGATCTTCATTTTGGATGACAGCTGTCAAACTAAAAATGGTCATATCTCGGAAACTATTGATCCTAGACCATTAGTTTGTATGGAGATGTGACAGGTCTCGGTGAGATCTTCATTTTGGATGACAGCTGTCAAACTGAAAACGGTCATATCTTCGAAACTATTGATCCTAGACCATTAGTTTGTATGGAGATGTGACAGGTCTCGGTGAGATCTTCATTTTGGATGACAGCTGTCAAACTGAAAACGATCATATCTTCGAAACTATTGATCCTAGACCATTAGTTTGTATGGAGATGTGACAGGTCTCGGTGAGATCTTCATTTTGGATGACAGCTGTCAAACTGAAAACGATCATATCTTCGAAACTATTGATCCTAGACCATTAGTTTGTATGGAGAAGTGACAGGTCTCGATGAGATCTTCATTTTGGATGACAGCTGTCAAACTAAAATTAAAAAAAACACAATGAACTATAGTAAAATCGGCCAAGTGCGAGTCGCACACGAAGGGTTCGGGATACATCCTGGTGACAGACGGACAGGCGGGCAGGTGGACAGGTGGACAGACGGGTAGACGATAAGACGGACAGCGGAGTCTTAGTAATAGGGTCCCGTTACCGGTCACCGGGACGGTTACCCAATGGGTACAGAACCCTTTAAATTGACATAATTATAACCAAAACCTTAAAAACTTTAGTGAGAAAAAGAAAGGTCTAATAAATAGCAAACAATCTCTTTTTGCGAATTTGCTACTACGACGGGTTGAGTTACAGAACTTTTATTTTATATTTAAGTAAACAAGTTTACAGCGAGAATGGTGAAAAGCTAATTCTAGACAATTATTTTACGTACCTTGTTGGTATTTGCTTGTATGAACTTCTATGATACAGCCTATTGTTGGAATACTGCATTCATCTTTAATTGTGTATGAACTAAATTTTGCCCCACAACCTCCAGGATAGCAGTCGATGTTGATGTTGAGGGATTCTATAAAGGAAACAGGCAATTAATATTCAAGTGACTTTTATTCACTACTATTTAGTTCAGTACAGCTGAATTGTGGAGCTGCTTCGGCTCACCGAGCAGACACTTCACAACCTGAACGCGGAACTGTTCTGCCTTGAGCGTGCGCAGATGTTTCCTACGGGTTATATTGTCAATGTCATGTATTGCATTAAGTATATCAATCATCTTTCACACTACTATTATAAACGCTAAAGCTACTGAACGGATCGGGCTCAAATTTTGCATTCCTAATTCTGGAATCAAACAAAGGTTACATATTAACCCATAAATCGGTTCCCGTGGGATATAAATCACCTTTAAACGTTTCCATAGAATAAACGCGTCCGAAGCCGCGGGGCACAGCTACTTGCCCTTATTACCAGCTCTGCTTTGATTTGGGCAAGATAATCAATATTGTTAATCAACACTTTTTTCGATAAAATTGTTGATCCTCAGTCTGAGATGAGCAGTTTCCGAGATATTATGACCGTTTTAAGTTTGACAGCTGTCATCCAAAATGAAGATCTCACCGAGACCTGTCACTTCTCCATACAAACTAGTGGTCTGAGACGAGTAGTTTCCGAGATTATGATCATTTTTAGTTTGACAGCTGTCATCCAAAATGAAGATCTTAACAAGACCTGTCACTTCTCCATACAAACTAGTGGTCTGAGACGAGTAGTTTCCGAGATATGATCATTTTTAGTTTGACAGCTGTCATCCAAAATGAAGATCTCATCGAGACCTGTCACTTCTCCATACAAACTAGTGGTCTGAGACGAGTAGTTTCCGAGATATGACCATTTTTAGCTTGACAGCTGTCATCCAAAATGAAGATCTCACCGAGACCTGTCACATCTCCATACAAACTAATGGTCTAGGATCAATAGTTTCGAAGATATGACCGTTTTCAGTTTGACAGCTGTCATCCAAAATGAAGATCTCACCGAGACCTGTCACATCTCCATACAAACTAATGGTCTAGGATCAATAGTTTCGAAGATATGACCGTTTTCAGTTTGACAGCTGTCATCCAAAATGAAGATCTTAACGAGACCTGTCACTTCTCCATACAAACTAGTGGTCTGAGACGAGTAGTTTCCGAGATATGATCGTTTTCAGTTTGACAGCTGTCATCCAAAATGAAGATCTCGTCGAGACCTGTCACTTCTCCATACAAACTAGTGGTCTGAGACGAGTAGTTTCCGAGATATGACCATTTTTAGTGTGACAGCTGTCATCCAAAATGAAGATCTCATCGAGACCTGTCACTTCTCCATACAAACTAGTGGTCTGAGACGAGTAGTTTCCGAGATATGACCATTTTAATTTGACAGCTGTCATCCAAAATGAAGATCTCACCGATACCTGTCATATCTCCATACATACCAGTGGTCTAGGATCAGTAGTTTCCGAGATATGACCGTTTTCAGTTTGACAGCTGTCATCCAAAATGAAGATCTCATCGAGACCTGTCACTTCTCCATACAAACTAATGGTCTAGGATCAATAGTTTCGAAGATATGACCGTTTTCAGTTTGACAGCTGTCATCCAAAATGAAGATCTCACCGAGACCTGTCACATCTCCATACAAACTAATGGTCTAGGATCAATAGTTTCGAAGATATGACCGTTTTAAGTTTGACAGCTGTCATCCAAAATGAAGATCTCATCGAGACCTGTCACTTCTCCATACAAACTAGTGGTCTGAGACGAGTAGATTCCGAGATATGACCATTTTTAGTTTGACAGATGTCATCCAAAATGAAGATCTCAACGAGACCTATCACTTCTCCATACAAACTAGTGGTCTGAGACGAGTAGTTTCCGAAATATGACCATTTTTAGTTTGACAGCTGTCATTAAAGATGGATTTTTCGTCATCACCTTTTAATTGACACATAATAAATTACTATCACCAGTATTTTTTCGTGAGACGTTGGGAATGAGTAGGTCTCACGTGAGACGCTGGGAATAACTCATGCTCGTACGTCCACTCCGCCAAACAGGGACACAAATTACTACCGATACAAATTTTATGTTTTCTTACCTGAATTTCTTTCATCATAAATGATGATGCCATATCACATGCAGAGGAAACTCAATTACCAGGTCATCCTGCATACGCTGGTGCAGTTTTTCAATAGGTAGGTACATAAATCAAATATTCTACGCCCGATGCTTTCACCCACAATCGACATCTGAAAAAAATTAAAAGCAGTATGTACTAAGTATCAAAATTAAACAGATAACATTTGTGTTTTTTTCACCAGAATATTATATAAATAAATACAATTTGTTTATGAGGAGGAGCTATGGAACTACTGGTATGATTTACAAATTATGTTGCACAGAAAGAGTGACGTACATTGCTACGTTGTCCAGGTACCCACTCGACCCCAATATTGAAAGGAAGTAGTGACGTGAAGTAGAACAGTGGTAGTTGAAAGGCCTGTCTACCTTCCCACGTGTAGGAGTATCGAATTCAGCTTCACAATAATAACCATGTAAAATTGGAGAAGTATGTAGGTACTTACCGATCAGGGTCTAGTGGAAAACTTGAAAGAAGCATGACCATCTTGGTTAACTTTCGTTTACCACACTTCCTGTTACGCCGACTATCCATGTTACTGAAGTTTTCACGGTAGTTATCTGCTGAAATACTTGAATTTTCAGAATTGTTAGTCTGATCCAAAATTGTTGTTTATCTCAACAATCCGATATAAAACTATAACAGGAAACACGCAAATTATAACACAAATCCATTTAAGTCACTCTAGCAGCGAAATATTTGATAATAATCAACAGTTTGTATTTTCGATCGAATCAATCTCAAATTTTGTAAAAAATGTAAAAAAAATAAAATCTGACAGAAACGCCATCAAAGACCGCCATTGACAATAAAATCATTGAGTAGAACTAACCATAAGGCATAAAATAGTCATTTCCGGTGCCAACTTGAGAAAAATAAGATTTGGCTTCAAAAGTTGGCTAAATTTCATTACATTACAACCATAGACTAGTAAATTTCATGGTTAAATTTTTGGCAATTGTGTTGCGACAGGCTGCGTGACTTGTCAAGGCATTTTTCATAAACAAATTTCATGTTCTTCTAAATCTCAATGCTCCATGGAAATGATTGTGAATGATTATAGACAAAATGAGCTTTTCATAGATAATAAACACTCATGAATGTCCAATACAAAATAATTTAGAATAATGTGGTAACATGTGAGGCATAGATTTCGATCATTGTTCATTCTAGTTCAATTATTGTTTGCATGTGTGCGTGTACAGAGAAAGTGACAACTGCCGTAGCACTTATCAGCGCTTATAAAGCGGTCCGTCAACGGCCTAAGCACTGATCAGGATCACTATACAGGTTGTTAATTTTGGAAACAGTGAATGAAAAAAATATCTTATAAACTAATATTATAGAGAGGAAAGATTTGCTTATTTGTTTGAATTGAAAAGGCTCCGAAACTACTGGACCATTTAGAGTTTTTTTTTCACCATTAGAATCCTACAATATCTCTGATGAACATAGTCCATAGAATATACCCGTGCGAAGCCGGGGCGGACCGCTAGTATTTTATATTATTATATATACTAATTACAAAACTTCATGAGGTAATCACTTTTATTATAAAAAAAACACACGATGTAAAAAACACTGGTTTTATTCACATTACAAATTTAATATATTTACATAACTTTTATCTTACAAATTATTACAATACAAAATAAGAGCTATAAAACAATCAACAGGGGATATTGAGTCCTGTCAAAAAGGGGGTAAATAACTAAAACGTAATAACTGTGTCCAATGTTCATTATGCCATCGTTTACAGAACCTGAAAAAAGTACATGCTGTATAACGTCATTGGTGACTTCGTATATTTACACATCACATCGCCATTTTGTACTGTGTATGTGTGCGTGTATTTTCGTCAGATGCGTAATAAATAATGACTTTGCACAATTATTCCGCATTTATAACTCATTTTAGATATAATGATATATTCTCAATGAAATTACCATCTGAATGATATATCTATTTCAACAAAAACAATACGCGAAATGTATGAAATCATCAACGGAATAAGTTACGGACAGCCGTTACAAAGGGTACAGTACATTTGACGAAAGATATTTCAAAACTAGTTACATTTGATAACTATATTCAAGTAGATTACAGTTCTAAAATAGGTAAAGAATAATAAAATGTATACATAGCTTACCCTTCATGAAGTTTTTTCCACAAAAAATGACACTTTTCGACGCGCTATAAACATCCACACTTGCCTGCCGATGTTCAAATTTGAACTGCTTGTAATGACGGTTCTATGAACTTCACTGAATGAATGCAATGATTGTGGGTTCGTTCATTTCAGAGGTAAACAAATAAAACAATTTAGACTGTATTGCACTGTATTTAAATACCATAAACGAATAAATGGTATCGCTGGTTGCTAGCGCACTGATCAGATCTTAGGCCGACAAAGTTAGTAGGTACTGATCTGTGCTTAGGCAAAGGAGAGGTTAATGGGATAAAAATCCTATGTTTGACTCCAGGATTAGAATTGTATGCAAAATTTCAGCCTGATCCGTTCAGTAGTTTTGGCGTGAAGAGGTAACAAATATCCATCTATCTATCCGTCCATCCATTCATACAAACTATCGCATTTATAATATTAGTGTGATGTGATTTAGGTACTAAAGCATGTATTTTATACCCACATCGATCCTACTATACTATCAGCCCCAGAGGAATACCGTACTATTAAAGCATTATTTTTAAGTACTATTGTATCTTATTATAAGTAAACATTTTGTTTTATGAGAATAAATATCTTTAAACCGAAGGAAAGGATAGAGGACGCTGGTAGAAACGAAAAGAGATCGTACCCTAGCCTGGTATCGCCCACTGCTGTGTACGATCTCTTTTTTTATATTTTATATTTATTTATTTTATATTTTATTTAATAATGCAATTGAATGAACAGTACCAATTTCTTTTTCGGTTTTTATCAACTAGGAACATCGACTTTTCATTGGATTCGATCATCATCAGGTTGCATTTGTCCACAGCTGAACATAGACCTCCCCCAAATAACGCCACGAATAGCGATCCTGCCTGAGCCGCCTCCAACTATCGACTATTCATTGGATCGCACCAAGTATCTTGAATGTAAAGGAAAATACTTACTATTCTCTATCAGTACCCAGCCTGACAGCAATGTCTTGGTACTCCTGCCTCGTTCTGGCAATCAGCTCTGGGCTTCCAAGTGTGTTTAGTTGAGAAGCAGCCACTCTGTAATTAATATAAAGGGTTATTTTAGTAATTATTGCCTTACAAAGTAAAATGTAATGAAGGAGAGTTAGCGCATTTTATTCACTTAGTTAGCGAGCAACAAATGCGGGTGAGTATAGTCTCTGGCCTCTTACTATCAAACTACCTAACTAACGTAAAACTTGATGTCGCAGGAAATGCTTTTGAATGCGCGACCGGGGAGATCCGTACACCAAGAAGTTTCATCGTAAAACTTTAGGTCTCTTTTTCACCAACCAAGAAGAATTGAGGAGAACATTCTAGATGAATCAAAAATTAACCGTGAAGCTAAAGTCTCGCCCGGTAGAGTGACGACCGGGCGAGACTGTCCATAGAATGTCCATGCTGGTCGTGTGTCCGTTGCAGAGGCGTGTCTAGACACATCAGCTAATTGACCTCGTCTCACATGCAAATAATAAGTATCAAATAACATTCTGGATGAATCAAAGTCTTACCGTGAAGCTAAAGTCTCGCCCAGTAGAGTGACGACCGGGCGAGACTGTCCATAGAATGTCCATGCTGGTCGTGTGTCCGTTGCAGAGGCGTGTCTAGACACATCAGCTAATTGACCTCGTCTCACATACCAATAACATCAAATAACATTCTGGATGAATCAAAGTCTTACCGTGAAGCTAAAGTCTCGCCCGGTAGAGTGACGACCGGCGTGCCCGTCCATAGAATGTCCATGCTGGTCGTGTGTCCGTTGCAGAGAGGCGTGTCTAAACACACATCAGCTAATTGGCCTCGTCTCACGTGTTCTTCTTTCGCTGCTACATTGGAGAAGATGATCCGACCGGGGGGTAGACCTATGGGCAAGGTAATTAAGATCATTAAGAGCTGAATATTATTGCTTTGTTTGAGCAATCATCATCAGCAGCGTATGTTAGTCTAGAAATAAGCCTGGAAGGCCTGGAAGAACCACAATAGCACCCTGTGTTCAGCTAGCCGCATCTAGAATCAGTCTGTCGTCTTTCGCAGGTTGTCATCCCACTTGGACAGGGGGCACTATGATTACAGAGTTACTGTCTCTACTCAAGAACACGTTTACCCCAACGATAGTTTCCTCTTTGTTTGTGAGATATGGCTGGCCCACAGCAACTTCAGCTTGCAGATTCTTTGAGCTATTTTGATTGCTTAGGTTCACTGTAGCAATTATTTGTTAGAAATGTAGTTAAAATTAATTATCTATACTAACATTATAGAGCGGAAAGATTTGATTGTTTGTTGTTTAGAATAGGCTCCGAAACTACTGGACCCATAAAAAAAAATCTACCTTTAAAAGCTTAATTTTCAGGGAGTGATATAGGCTATATTTTATCCCGGAATTCCCATGGGAACAGGAACGGGAACTACGCGAGTGAAGTCTTGAAGCGCTGCTAGTTCGTTATAAAAAGTTCCTTACCAAGTTGCTGCGCCGTAGCCTGCAGATTAGGTTCTCCCACAGCTGGGAACCTCAGCAACCAAAGCACGCTATTGGGCACGTGCTTCAAGATATAAACCCACATGTGAAGCGTCAACGGGTCAATCTTATAAAGCTGGTTGAAGTTGCAGTAAACAACAGCATCGTCGGGCAGACCGTATTGTTGCCGGGTCGTTATGACTATGGATTGCGGGACCTCCTCGCCGGTTGCTGCCTTGTTGTTGGTTTGAGTTGTTGCCAGGCCGTTTTGAAGGATCACTCCGTTTACTGAGGTCTGAAATGAGATAGTGTATTAGTTACGAAGCATATTAGGGTAATTTCTAAGAATCAATAATATCCCAAAAATAGGTGAGTACGCGGGTTCGAGTCCAGTAATAGGTGACATTTTTTGGGGTATTATTTGTTTTCAATCACATGCGGATGATAAATAATCGCGGGTCATCCATATCATAAGGGATATCCACCGGGGGCGGGCAGCAGCGCCCCCTGCAGAAAAACTCTACCACTGAACTTTAGTAAAACTAAATTTAACTTTATTAGGGGCATTATCCCCCACTAGATAAACGCCAACAAGGTGATTATTAGAGGGAGGCTTGCGTCCAGCAGTGGACTAATACAGGCTGTTGAGTGAGTGTCGTATGGATGACTTATTATAAATGCGAAAGTAGCTGTTTCCCTGTTACCTTTTCATGCACGGTTGAACATATCTTAATAAACTTTAGTAGGGCGATAGATGGTATCCAGAGAAACGCTCCTTTTTATTCAGGAAGCGTACACCCAAGAGCAAAAGCTAGTATATGATATTGATATTACACTGACTTAAATAAGTAAATAATGCTGAATAATCCACATAGCACCATCTAGCCCAAAAGTAAGCATAATATGTGATGCTCACCTGAATTTGCCCAGATGCGATCATAGTCTCAATCGGTGTAGTTGTAGGCAGCTCCGCTACTTTCAAAGATATCTCCATAGGCCTGGCGGCCCTTACAATTTCCTTGATCTCCTTGATATCCGTATTCTCAACCAAAGGAGACAAATCTGTAGCATTGATCACTGCAACGTTATCCGCCAGTCCACTTTGCGACTTTAACTTATCGCTGAGAATAAGGCGCTCGGATAGATGCGGGAACATCTGTTTGTGATCGCCGACGAAGTATGTATGCGGCATGTATGCGAGTTTTTCGCTATATTGCGTAGCCAGTTCTAAGGGAGACGTGACGGCGTCTGTTATAAGGTAATCCATGTAGCTAGCACCACTGGTTCCGGGGTAGCCAAGCCACATAACTTGTACGGGAGCGGGCCGCAGCGCAAATATCTCGTTCCTAGCTCCTTTGGTGTAACCGTTCATGTTAACGAGGATGTGAATGCCGTCGGAGTAGATTTTGTCGGCTGCTTTACCATTGCAAGGCACCTGAGATAGATCCACGAAGTGTTCCGCCTCTCGGGCAACTTTCGAGCGAAAGGTAGTTCCGTCGTCAGGGCTAAGAGCGTAGCAGAAGATTTCCAGTTTAGATTGGTCGTGCAGACCGGGCACTGATTGCATCAAGTGAGAGGTGGGGTGGTTTCCGAAATCGCTGCTCACGTATCCGATACGAAGACGGCCTTGTAAGTCGCGGGGGAATTTGTATGGTGGCTTGTGTAGCACCTGAACCTTTTCCAGGCATAGATTGGCGTGTCGGGCAGCTATCGCTTTCCTAAAGTCGTGTGATAACGGATACAGCATCGAATGGTGGGGATGCACCGATGGCAGTCTGTTCTTTTCTAGTTGCTCCGCCACGATGCTAACAAGTTTCTTCATCCGCGCCTCGTAATCCGTCCAATCGCAGACTATTTGTAAGCAGTGCGCTAAATTGCAGTACGCATCGGGGAAATCAGGTTTCAGTTTCAACGCAGTTCTGTAGGATTGTATCGCCTCAGGGATGTTCCCGGAATCCTTGTGAATGCTGGCAAGATTACTATGCGCGTCGGCAAAAGCTGGATTGATTTGGATGGCTCTGGTGTAACATTGCAAGGCGCCGGCCACGTCTTGCATCTCTTTAAGAGTGTTACCCATATTGCTGTACGCATCAGCGAAGGTTGGCTGGATGCGTATAGCTTCCTTGTAGTGCATGAGGGCTTCATTGAGCTTGCCTTGTTGCTGCAGCACAGACGCTAAGTTACTGTGAGCTGCGGCGAACTCCGGGAAAACTTCAAGAGCTTTTAGATACAATCGCGTTGCTTCCTCTATGTATCCTTGCTCGCGTTTGATATTCGCTAGATTGTTGAGCGAGTCTGCGTGGGACGGGCACAGCCTCAGAGCTGTGTTGTAGCATTCTTCCGCGTCTGCGACTTGTCCTTTCTCTTTGAGGGCGTTCGCTAAGTTGCAATACGCATCAGGGAAGTTCGGTTGGAGTTCTATGGCCCGCCGGTAGGTGTCGACGGCCAAGTCAATGAGTCCCTGTTCGTAGTAGACGCAGGCGAGGTTGCCGTGGACCACGGCGTTGTTGGGCGAGAGATTCAGCGCTCGTAGGTACGCCGCCACGGCCCTGCGGAAACGAGTTGTTAATCAGCAAGTGTGAATGAATGGCCATACAGTATAGTGTTTTATTCTAACGGCCAGGCGTTAATTATAGTGTGAATGTATAAACAAGCTGTTACTATAGGAGTAAAATTCACAATTACCTGTCAAATATTCTCGCTTCTTTGAGAACGTTTCCCAAATTGATGTATGCGTCCAAGAAATTGGGGTCTAAGGCTACGGCTTTCTCGAAATGGTGGATTGCCAGCCAGATCTCACTCTGTGCGTTAAAAACGCATCCCAAGTTACTCCATGCCACTGCAAAGTCCGGCCTCGTTTCGATGGCCTTCAAATAACATGCCTAAACACACCAAAAGAGAGCATGTTAAAAATTGCAGTAGAACATACGTTATTGACCCCCGAATACTAAAATGAGATTCAGATTAAAGCACGTCGCAAGGCGCGATTTTTTGACGAACAGATTTTTATTGAAAAGTGACAAAAAATTGCGACTTGAGACGTGTTTAAATCTGAGTTACGTTTGAGTATTCGGGGATAGAGATGAGTTCTGAAATGTCCGTTACGCCAAATGCTTGTAATTACACCTCGAGCTAGAGTGATGCCTGGGGATCGCGCAAACGGCAGATCGCCAGACTCCATCCACGAGAGCAAACAATATTACGCCAAAATGCACCCTAGAGAACGAGTCTACGCCAACTGCCACACATCAGTAGGAAATGCAAACGAGAGACAGCAGTGCAACCAAAGCACGATTTGTACAAAACTAAGGAATGAGGCGATCCGCGATCGAATCGCTTCCACTTCCTAGCCGATGACAAGATGATCACGACAATGAGATAAGTCAAAGAGCACTATCCGATAACCTTTCCTTATAGTTGTGTTCTGCAAACCTTGTCCACTTTACCTGCGGCTGACTCGGCGTCACCGTCGCAGCACAGCGAGGTACCAACCGTTATTCAGCTAGATACACCACCGGTCACACCTACACTTGTCTTACCAGACAATACCTTGTGAAAATATAATAGAATTAGTTGATTTTGAGTCAAACTTGAATTCCCGTACATCGCAAATGATTATATTTTGAGGATCAATTGTCAACGTGGGCATCGCCGAGTTTCCGGGCGGGCACGTAAAGTATGACAAAAATTCGTTACAAAATAAACTCTAAGTCATCCCACTAATGAACATACTACAGCATTAATTCAGATCCTCATTGATAAGTAAGAAAACACTACAAGCACAAGATCAAAACATAAAACTAGTTAAAGTGAAGCAAACAGGATGGTTGTATTTCGTTAGTGTTTGTTTCTTTTTATGGTAATGTTAATTAGCATACACTCGTATTTCAAAATCTTCCGTGCAACATTCGATTCTACAAGAAATAAAACGTTACATAAATACTTACTTTTAATATTATAATATTCAAGTATAGAAACAAAGGAAATTATTGGCAGAATGAATGTTGTACAGAAAATTGATATCGACATTACGCTGTGCTGTCGCATAATATCTAACGAACGCTACTCGCTAAATATTCCACGACTGTTGAACATAAAACAACATTGGAAAATTACGAGCGGAAATACTTCGTCTTGTTTTCCAACCTTGCTTCAAAAAGTTTGAAAATAGTTTCAACTTGAATACTTATTTACTGAAGCAAAAGTACGACTAGTTATAACTCTGAAAAGTTGAAACTATTAAACTGCATTGTTTACGGGGAAACGATACATTACTAGTTTAATCAATGTATCTGTTTGAAATTCTTGTACAAACAGCCTTTGAATAAGTACGATTGTTTTATCGACATGTTGTTGCAATATGGCTCCGATGATCGAACGAGCGAAAGCAAATAAATGTGTGAACCAATTTCGATTTGATATTCATGAGTTTGAAATTCATCACGCGTCATGTGTGAAAATAATTTCAGGGGTATCGTCACGAGGATTAATTGACGCTACGAGTATAAAGATAAGAGTAAAGATACAAATTATTTGCGGTCATGGCCTTGGTCCAAAAGTGTATTACTGGCGCTGGTTACATCATCATCACACGTTATTATCAGTCGGTTATAAGAATATAAAGTGCATAACAGTAATGTACGGATCGCGTAACCAATGCAGGATCGCTTACGCATTGACGCATGTGCAAGTTACGCTTCGCAATAGGAGAGTACGCTAACTTGACAGTATGTAAAGGGTAGTTACAGAGAATCCTGTTTACTTCGGAGCGAATAGGAAAGGGCTAAGACGCATTGCTTTACCTTCGCTTCGTCGAGGCGGCCCAGGGCTTTGAGCAAATTGCCCAGATCACTTCTAACGCAGTATAGGTCCTGAAACAATCATTATATTATACAGACGGCTGATGTGGCCCGGTGGGCGATGGTGAGCCTGTGTGCAGCAAGTTGCTGTCGATTTCCGCCTTGGGATTAATTAAATGTTTGAATGGTATGCAGATATTTGATCCGGACAAGAATGAAAAATTACTATCGGTCGTTTAATTACTGCTTTGTCTAGGTGAAGGTAGGTTTGAGATAAGATAGGTCCCATTCATAATTTTCGTACATATTTAGGTATAATCCTTTAAAAACAAACTTAAAACCCAAATGGCCTGATTTATTTTAGACCGTACAAGACTCTAGGCCCGTATTATATAGGCCTGAATGAGATCGCTTCGAAGCGAAAAGGCCGCCTATTGTACTTTGGTTTTATGGTATTTCTTTTGTACTGTATCTCTTTCGTTGGTTTACAATAAAGTATTCTGTATTGTATTGTATTATGAAAGCTTACGCAGTCTGTATATACATATGTACGAGTTACGTTTGTCTATGGAATAACCGTCGCATAATATAATAGGTCTTAGGAACGTCAGACATTTCAAATTATTATCTATATATTATATTAATTATGTAGGCATGTAATGTTGCGGATGATGATTAGAAATCAAGGCCTTTGTTACTTCATTAGAAAGCTTTGTACATTTAAAAAAAAAACGTCGTCAGATGTTATTTTGGAAAACTTTATCACTCCACAGAACATCCGACGTAATTTATCGTATCTCAAATTTGAATTCAATATCAAATCGTGATGCGTACAATAATAACCAAACATACAATATGCATAGCCGTATTGTTTAGTCATTTTTATCTCCTTTTGTAGAATCAACAATCTTATCCGATTAATCATCGACCTAAACAACGATGACAGTAGTCTACAGACTCCGTATCACTAGGGGACCATCATCATCATCAGCCTATATTAGTCCACAGCTGGGCATAGGCCTCCTCTAACAGCCCATTCCCACTTGTCGGATGTCGGTCCCGGATTTTAATCGGATGTTCCAGTGCCATGGTATTGTATATGAAGCTATTCACACTTGTCGGAAACCGATTTTCATAATATATAAAATGTCCGATTTTCTGTCGGGCCCAACACCCAACAAGTGGGAACGGGGATAATAGGGCGCCATAGCGTCCTGTCTTCAGCATGTCATGTCATTTTACTGTTCCGTGAGCGAATTCCAAAAGGCTTTGTTTTTTTATTTTATGTAGCAAGTAATTTTTAGAATTATTTACTATTAATTATTGATATTGGGACATTTAAATTGTATTTTATTGTGTATTTAATGTAGTTTTTTGATTTCTTTAAAATTAATTATTGACATTATGACTTTTTATTGGGATTTTACTGTGTAATTAATATGGATTTAAGTGTCATTAGGATTAGTTATTGACATTGAGACCTTTAAAGGATTTTTTTATTGTGCAATTAATATTAATGTTGACATAAGTATTTAGGATTATTTTAAATATTATAAAATTTGAATATAAAGACAAGAATAAATTAACACGGTACTCTATTGCATTGGGTGTGCCCGTAAGGATAGAGGTACATTTTTATAAATAAATAAAATAAAAATGTCGCATTCAGCATCTGCCTGTAGTCATTCGCAGATCGTCCGCAGGTTGGACCTAGCCGGAAGGCAAGGCCTACACGCTTTTCGAGTCACGATCTCAGAAAACGTTTACCCCAGAGTGGTTGTCGATATTTGAGGACCATTTTCAGACAAAGGCGACGCAGCCGGCGACGCCAGCCGTCGACTGCAGTTAACTGCAGTCATACTTGCATACATAGTAGCTTAACGCTTTCACTGACCAGCCTCTGCGGTGAACCCGAAGGGGTGCGCCGTATGTGGCATTGGCAGTGAAAGTTGTCGCGAAGGCGAAGAAATATTTTGAGTACCTACCTAGGTTGTAGGTAGGTTGATAAGGATTTTAGCGGACTGGCCATAACCGGTCGAGGCGAAGCGGGCGCGCGCGCAGCGCGGTCCTTCGGCGATGAACGGCCGACAATTCATTCTGTTACGAGACAGCAAGCGAGACACATCGGTGAGTGACTTTGAGTTACATTGTATGCAATTGAGATCTCTTGCCACCGATATTAGAAGCAGTTTCAGATTATAAATGTTGTGTGTATACCAACAATGCGTTGGTCTGTCTGCGGACAAGTAGATCAGAGATAAAGTGTGAGGTACGGGATGGCTATAGGGGAGGATGGAGGCCATAAGGGGAATTATCCCCATAACAGTAAGAATCAGTAACCAGAGCACAGGTGGAACAGCCATCATAGCTCACTGAACCAGAGCACAGGTGGAACAGCCATCATAGCTCGCTGAACCAGAGCACAGGTGGAACAGCCATCATAGCTCAATGAACAACAGTCCGATGAATTAGTCATCACATCCAGATAGAACAACTAAGTATCATGTCAAATGGCTTAGAACCTTAGAACCAGTGGAACAACCACCTCGTTGTTGCTTAACCTAATTTCAGCACTTCTTTAAATACTTTTTTAATGTTTACCACATACATACCTACATATAGTATTCGTCATAAATCAGAGTATAGAATATTTATTGGCGACATGGTGGAGGTGCGGGGATATCTCAAACCTTACAGTCTAAAAGAATCGGAACACAGTGAGTTATAAATTTATAATAGATACACTAGTACGCTAGTAGTAGTAATTCAATGTCCGTACATGATTTCGTAAAATGTCATGTGGGTAGTTTTACTAAAGGTGTTCGCCCGGTTCGACGGAGTAACTTAGTAAAATTCTATAATTAGATCGTAAAAATATTTTACGACTTTGCTTATCTGCAAATTTGCAAAGTAGACAAAATTTACAAGCATTTTACTACCTTGTGGTAGACCAGGTACCTACTATATAAGTAGGATATTATGCTGTATGACCGTTGCTTTCTTGCACTAAAAGAAATGTGTAGATTTTACACTTTACCCAGGCGTAAAAGTTGGTTTTTATTTAGATGTAGTGTCGATTCGCCCATTAAGGATCATTTTCACAATTTCCTCATAGACTTCGCAAGGAGGATTATGCACATTAACTGTACAAAACAATACCAACAGGAACAACTTATGGTAGTTAAGAGTGTGCAATAACGCCGCTACGAGATGGATTTCGAGCGAGATCACAAGATATGGTTTTCTTGTGAGTGAGAAGTGCAGAGCATACGTGCACCGAATTTACTATTTGCCAAAACTGTTTTTACTTAATTACGGGTTGATGAAGCAACCAATCGAAAAATTAAAAGACACAACTAAAGAAATAAGACTAGGTTTTTTAGCAAAACAAAAACCGAAGAAGAAATGTGTGCTGTTCCTGAGATAAATAGCAAAATGTGTGAAAAACATATATTTTTCCTAATAATTAACTATTGAGAAAACTTTCACCAATCGTGTTTTTAAAACACGCAATTCAAGATAAAATATCGAAGTAACATTTCATTAAATATGAAGGTAGTAGATTTCACAGATTCTGAGATAAATAACGATTTTAAAGTGCAATTTTGAAGTAAATTGCTTATGGCACACTCATAAAGAATTAAAACAAAGACTGAGGCCGTTGGCGCAATGGGCGGCCTTATTTGTTCCAGGCAACCTTTGAGCAAGATAATAAATCTACCTATGCACTAGACCCGCAGTAGGTATCTAGGGTGTTCTTACACTGTATGACACTTTGAGTTTATTAAAAGACCTACACCTAATGTGACTGACCTGTACCTAATGTGTTACAAATACAATATAATAGGCCTACCAAACAAGTTCGGGCATTGTATATTAATACATGACAAAGTAACGTATTTTTTTGTAAATTCAGGTAAAGTCTGTTTGTTAAAAAATGCTGTGTTATTTATTGATCGTGAGAGTCAATTTGCATTAAGTGCCTTACTGCTACAGCAGGTGAAAGGGGACCTTAGTCCACTGCTGGACATACAACTAAATAAGGTTGCAGTAGGTTAAAAAGTCACTAATTACCTTCTAAATAAACCTAATGTCGTGGGGTTTTAGTAGAAACTTACGTTGATATGTACCTACTAAATTCCTTGGTACCCACGTAGACAGTAGATAGCAAGTCACAAATAAAAATCTTGCAACCTTGAAATGAAAAGAAAGCTTCAAATACAGTCCTAATGCAAAAGGAGGAGACGTTGGGAAGAGGCGGCGTCTCACATGAGACGTTGGGGAAAACCGCGTGTGAGATATTGAGAATAGCTCGTAATTGCTACCTATAGTACCTAAGAAACATAGGTAGGCAAGAACTTAATACAAGTAAGTTGCTAAATAAATTACAATGTTGTTGTAGATTTTACATAAGGACAAGATCTTTCGCTCATGGTCAGTTCAAATGAGGAACTGTACTTAAAATAAACAAAATAAGTATCGTCCTAACCCGTTTGAAATTATTGTACGAATCAGTACAATCGTGCATAAACTCTGCCCAGTGTCCCCTTAAGCAAATATCTGATGGTGAAGGTAACTAAAGAGAGTTAGAGTACCACGGAGCTAAACTTAAGAGTGCTACTCAGAGGTTTGTGGTAAAAATCCACATCTATTGTAAATAAGCTACAGAAACTGACACTGCTAAGATAACCGAGTACACGTTTATACAAATTCAGGCTGAAGATTTGGGAATATAATTAGATATTTGTATATAGCGCAATGATGAAAAACGTAGTGCAGCCACGATAAATGGCGGAAATCTTAATATTTCTGGTAAATTGACAAGAATGGAATTTACTTTTGATGGTGACATTCTCAAGTGACAGGTACCATATTTAGGACCAATTGTCATCAAATACTGACGGTAGAAGTATCAATGAAATAGAAGGATAAGATAAGACACAACTAACACAAATAATAGCATAGCTGTCCAAACTCTAAAGGAAAAGTTCGGTAAACCTGCGGCAATTATTGACGCACATTATGTGGCATTATACAGGATAAAACCAGTCAATAAAAATCAAATAAAATAATGCAGATATGTACTTAATGGAATAGAGAGACACCTACTCGTATTGAGCTCCCTAGGCGAAGACGTAAATCACGAGCATCTCGGACTGATGACAATGGAGAAATTCTCTAAATATCTAATCTAAGAAGTAAGAATGAAGATGATAGACGAAGAAGAAAAGTAGACGGTATCAGAAAATATCTAGAATACATAATATCTGCTATAGAGACCTCAAATAGACTAAAGACAGACACAATAGGTGTAAAGATTACAGAACCGGCAAATATAGAAGAGAAAGACATCACAGAAAAAATAACAATAGGAGCATTACATATAAAAGCTGTAGAAATAACGAACAATAGGCCACGTATAAATAATAATAATAGAAAAGACAAACACGAAAATGATAACAGACAATTCAGTAAAACACAATCAAAGAAAAGACAAAACGATGTCTCTGAAAGTTCAGAAGAGGAAATTTACGAGAAAATGTGTATGTTGTTGGCAAGATTATTTTAATGCCAAATCTACTAGGTACAAAAATGTTCAGAACAGGAAAGCTCAACTAGGAAACCGTTGCTTTAATTGCTTTCAAGAAGGTCACAGGCACAATCTTAGTTTCGGATATCTGTGGTCACAGGGCAAGCACCTGTAGAAGTAATCGCAAGTGTTAGTATTGCTCTGAATATGGTGCGTATAAACAGGCCATATTTTGTCCTAAAAAAATTGCACAGAGACGGTGGTAAATGAAGTCGGCTAAAACAGAGAGTTAACATAATTATGAATATGGCTATAAACACTAAGATGTTTAAGACCTTGCTTAGTCATTGTAAATAGATCTGAGAAAGATTACGTTTTCTCAGTTACGCTTGTTAGCGTTCGAGCATTGCCGAGTCAAATACCTATAGCCATAACTATAGCCTAAAGATGTTTGTTTATTACTGATTAAATAAACCTATAAGTATAAGTATTAACTTTTTGGTGCGAAATCACCACCTGAAATGAATGAATTGAATGCCTTTTACGAGTAGATTGTAATATGCAGAAATAATGAATCAGGCAGTGATTAGATTGATAGTAATGAATTGACTATTATTTATCTTCGTTTTTCTCGAGGGAAAGGGTATTCATTATTTTTTATTTGGTCAGGCAAAATCAGTGGCATTATAGAGTCGTAATTAGTTTAGTACACTGGCGTATTAACTATCTACGAAGTACCCCTCCTGAATGATGTAATACATTCAATGGAAAGGGATCCTAAAATCCGTATCCAATCCGACTACCCCACAAAAGCATACAGAAGGAACTGCTTGCGTTCGTAAAGATGTAAAATTAAATAACGAAAGTTGTTAAAATGTAATTATTGCTATCATCCACAAAACTTAAGGGCCCTTCCCGGTCCTATTATCGTCAACGAGAGCGTGATTGAAAAGCTTGTTGTTTCAACCAGCGCAATATAAAAGAAAGAGGCAAAGCGACAAGAGAGAGGAAGCGCCTGGTCCCTCGTCGGCATTTGGTTAGTTTCGCCGTTCACTCGCGGGTAATCGGCCCTAGGAAAAACAGTGTTTAGAAATTTCATGAAACTTGCAACAGGGAAATAAGAGTTTTTTAGTAAGCCTTACAAGTTTGTGTGAAATGAAACTTTGTGTCGTTTAGAATCTCCATTAGATTTGCAAGGTTTCTATCTAAATATTGTGTTTACTTATACAATTTATGTATATAATATAATATACCTTTTAGTTCAAAGTTTCAAAGAAAGATGTATTACAACGCCATAATCACGTAAGAGCGTTTGTATGAAAAGTAAGACGGGTTGGCCGCTCTTAAATAAAGATAAAGATAAAGATAAAGATAAAGATAAAGATAAAGATAAAGATAAAGATAAAGATAAAGATAAAGATAAAGATAAAGATAAAGATAAAGATAAAGATAAAGATAAAGATAAAGATAAAGATAAAGATAAAGATAAAGATAAAGATAAAGATAAAGATAAAGATAAAGATAAAGATAAAGATAAAGATAAAGATAAAGATAAAGATAAAGATAAAGATAAAGATAAAGATAAAGATAAAGATAAAGATAAAGATAAAGATAAAGATAAAGATAAAGATAAAGATAAAGATAAAGATAAAGATAAAGATAAAGATAAAGATAAAGATAAAGATAAAGATAAAGATAAAGATAAAGATAAAGATAAAGATAAAGATAAAGATAAAGATAAAGATAAAGATAAAGATAAAGATAAAGATAAAGATAAAGATAAAGATAAAGATAAAGATAAAGATAAAGATAAAGATAAAGATAAAGATAAAGATAAAGATAAAGATCATTTATTTGCTTAAACATGTGTAGATATAAGATTTTATAAACAGGTATGCAAGTATCAACATGTTTTACCGATTACGGTGTACAAATTATGAAAAATGCCATGCAACAGAGACAGAAGCTAAAATAATAATGAAGTTATTAAGGTGTGTATAAGTTTTAATTGTAAGTGCATTGTACAGACTCTTCAATGCAAGTGTACGCTGTAGTTGTTAATAAGCTCAGTTCTTTACACGCTAATATTAATGTTAATTTTGTTATTGGCAAGTCTACATTAGTGCCCTTAAGGGACTAAAATAACGTTCCGGCTCGTAGACGAGAATTGCTGGTAGTTCAGTTCTATTGTGATGTAGTTTGATAAATTATGTCACAGTTTTTGTATAGTAACCCACAGAGTTACTATTTTTGTAAAGACAACTGTATGATGCATGGGCCGATCGAGCCTTCGTGACTAAACGCCCGTGCCGGTTAAATAAAACCACTATTGCTTTGACTAATAGCAATCTAGTTTCGAGACGGTGTAAAGTAATTCTGCCATTTGTGCCGCGAATAATGATTTCTAAAATGAAACAGATTTAAGTCACTACAAATAACCTACCAACAAAACAATATCTGTCTGGTATAGATTGAGTACCAAGGCAGATAAATAGACTAGTAAAGGTATGCGACGCTGCGTTGCTTTGCAGCGAACTTGTATCGTGAGCGCCCAGGGCAGTCAAAGTATTAAAGTTAAAATTCAGGTTGAGTTTCTGTCAAAAATCTTGCAGCGTCCAAACATCAACATTTTTAGACTAACTCCTTGGTTGAGGAGGGTCTTACGAATACTATTACTATAGATATTGTCGAAGAATGAAATTAAATTAGAATCAAATATGCTAAGCTAACTACTCAGAAGCAACGCTAGGTTTGCCACATAGAGAGAGTAGTAAAAGAACTATATGTCGGAGAATTTTTTCTTTCCATAAGAACTATGTAGCAGTAACAAATTGCCATAGTTGATTGTATCGGATAACGTCAAATAATTCAAACTTACAGCTACACATAGAAAGCAATTGACGCTGAAATGTATACTAGAATTAGCTCCATGGTATGGACTGAATGGAGGTTTGGACCGGAATGGTGTATACTATGAAGAGAGTATTGGACACACACAATCAGTTGTGTACGAAAATAAAAGAGCTTGAAGCTATGATCACAACCGCTTACGACGAGCGACGGTAGTTGCTGAGCTGGAGTAGGTACGTGTTTACTCGTCAAGATTATCTGCGTGTCGATGATTTTGCAGAATAGATTGATGGTAACTAATCAATACAAGAAAGGTTTATCTACAGATAAAATCAGAGGCAAATAGGGCGCACTGGAGGGTTGGACGAATAGCAGAACTAGAAAACATTTTGGATTGGCAGGTAAAAGTTGCAAGGGACATTGAAAGAGACACAGATCTACTTAAACAGATTGAGTCCCAAATGATAATAGGTAAAAGATAATTTTTATTGGCTCATAAAACAAGAAAGTATAATGATAAATACAAGAAAATACACAGTTATAAAATACAGTATGAGACCAAAAGACTGCCACTCAAAGAAGAGAAAAAGAATGATGAAGAGTAAAATGAAGAGCGCAGGTCTTCTGTAGCACCTGGCGTGAAGCGCATTAATTGAACAAAGAGCAAAGTGTAGTTTCAAATGTAGACCCAGTTCCACTGATCAGAGCTAAAGGTTCTGAGGAACATAGAATAAAGTCAGTACATCATGCTGCGGTGCAACCAGAATCAAAAGCTGATACAGTAGAAATCAGTATGAGGCCTGATTGGCCTCATACTTCAGCTCGGGCTTCAGTGGTTAAAGTCAGAGAAAAGGTCAAGGAGTGGACCACTTACTTATTAATTGTTTCACCAGTAAATTCAGTTAATGTTCAAAGACAGATTAAGTGATCGACATACAAATCCTTGTTTGATAAATAGTATTGATATTAATATCTTTATTTCTCATTCTTCCTTGAAGGGGGGGAATGTCGCGAAGGCGAAGAAATATTTTGAGTACCTACCTAGGTTGTAGGTAGGTTGATAAAGATTTTAGCGGACTGGCCATAACCGGTCGAGGCGAAGCGGGCGCGCGCGCAGCGCGGTCCTTCGGCGATGAACGGCCGACAATTCATTCTGTTACGAGACAGCAAGCGAGACACATCGGTGAGTGACTTTGAGTTACATTGTATGCAATTGAGATCTCTTGCCACCGATATTAGAAGCAGTTTCAGATTATAAATGTTGTGTGTATACCAACAATGCGTTGGTCTGTCTGCGGACAAGTAGATCAGAGATAAAGTGTGAGGTACGGGATGGCTATAGGGGAGGATGGAGGCCATAAGGGGAATTATCCCCATAACAGTAAGAATCAGTAACCAGAGCACAGGTGGAACAGCCATCATAGCTCACTGAACCAGAGCACAGGTGGAACAGCCATCATAGCTCGCTGAACCAGAGCACAGGTGGAACAGCCATCATAGCTCAATGAACAACAGTCCGATGAATTAGTCATCACATCCAGATAGAACAACTAAGTATCATGTCAAATGGCTTAGAACCTTAGAACCAGTGGAACAACCACCTCGTTGTTGCTTAACCTAATTTCAGCACTTCTTTAAATACTTTTTTAATGTTTACCACATACATACCTACATATAATATTCGTCATAAATCAGAGTATAGAATATTTATTGGCGACAAAAGTGTTAAGTAATTATGTTTCTAACCCACCACCTACCACATAAGCTTAAGCATAACATAACTAAACGAACTTTGTGTACCTACCTTTGTGAGAGAAATAAATATTTTTATTATTATTTATTATTATACCTTGCCATCGGCAACTTGCCGTCCGTGTATTTGAAACGCGCAGTCCGTGTATAAGAGCACTAATATTAGGTGTAGTGAACTCTTCCTAATAGAGTCAAATGGGAGACTCTCATCAATAAAATCGAGAAAATAATATAATAACAATGTTGGACACAGCATTATCTAGCCCCGAGCTAAGCAGAGCTTGTGTTATGGGTGCAAGATAACTGATATACTTAATACAATACACTACATAGATAGATATTTTTTTATTATATGTACATAACAAATATGTGAAGATCGTACACACATTTTTCCCGAGGCGGGAATCAAACCCGCAACCTCCTGCGTCGCAAACTGACCTTCACCCACCGCGCTACGGAGGTTGACAATGAGATTCAGATCGTACTCGTATCATACCAACATGTGAATAACTATGGTTTATCCATCTAGCATGGAGCATGTTAGTAAATAAACCACGATACAAATAACAAAATCTCACTTGTTTGGCGTCGAGTTTCAGATATAATTGTAAGCAATTTTTATAGAAGGTCTAAAGATCTAAAATCGACAAGTAATGTAAATTACGTATAAAAGGACGCGCCAACAAAGTGAATTTTAGGTTAAGTATGAGCGGTTTGTTTACGTTTATGCTCCATTCAAAATGGATACGGTATAGGTAGTTCTTACCAAGTGTGACCACTTTATTATGGAATATTTCCACATGACGGTTAATTATACAGCAATAACAATAGATGATTGCAAAGGAGGGAATTACTAGTACACCTAACCTACCTACGTATATTTTATGCTAGTAAATGCCCGCGGTTTGGTGTTCGTTATTTCTATGGAAATGTTTAAAGTTAAATTTAATGTCTACATAATTAAATTATGTTAAATTACATGCAGAGCTAGTTCTATGCATTTTTTTTGTCCAATCGGTTCAATCATTATGGCGCGACGAGGTAACAAACATCCATCCAGACATCCAACTTTCGCATTTATAATATTAATTAGCTGCGCCCCGCGGCTTCGCACGCGTTATTCCTATGGAAACATTAAAAGGTGATTTTCATCCCACGGGAACTGATTTATGGGATAAAAAGTAGCCTATGTTTGATTCCAGGATTAGAATTACCTATTTGCAAAATTTGGGCTAGATCCGTCCAGTAGTTTTGGCGTGCACAACAAACATCCATCCATCCATTAGTGTGATTTGATTGGTACTAGTTTCTACCCACGGCTCAGCATGTGTTGTTTCTATGGAAACGTTTATGGGGTTTTGTATCCCATAGAAACTGATTTATGGTATCAAAAGCCTATGTTTGATTACAGGCCTAGAACGACCTGTAGGCAAAATTTCAGCCCGATCAGTTCAGTAGTTTTGGTGTGAAGAAAACCTATAAGTAGGTAATGGTTACAGTACTTGTAGATAAGACAAGTACTATTCACGTTCAATGTCACGGTATCATACAATTATACATAGTGATATCATCAATTGTTAGTTATTGACAATCCAAAAAACAGCATTATCTAGCCCCAAGCTAAGCAGAGCTTGTGTTATGGGTACTAGATAACTGATATACATAATACAATACACTACATAGATAGATATTTTTTATTATACATAGAAAACATCCAGAACGCCCTGAACAAATATCTGCAGATCGTACAAATATTTGTCCCGAGGCGGGAATCGAACCCGCAACCTCCTGTGTCGCAGGCGGACCTTTGCCCACCGCGCCACAGAGGTCGTCAATATATATAATAAGTATTATAGCAGCTTAGTTGAATTGAATAATACTCGTAAAAAAGGTAATAATACCCAATTACCCAATCCTAATGACTGAAACACCTGCTTTTATAATAAACCTAGAAGACTGATCTCCATTGTTTCATACATACATACTCTTTATAAATCCATATCTTTAAAAATCCAATAACTGTATTACATATACAACAGGGGTAGATTTTTGTTTTGGGATTGGATGGCCAATTCAGAAAGCATCAGAGTTAGAGAAAAGTCGTCGAAAAGATTCATAACCTCGATTTATAAGAAAACAAAAACTGAATAGGTATTTCGTCTTTGTTTAGGTTTGTTTTGGCAGTAAATCGAACCGATTAAAACTACGACAAAAACATCCTGTATTTTTGCACCAACTGATTCGGTTGCTGATAAGCATCAATCTTTGCAAATAAATGCATGAATCAATATGAAAGAAAGTGGAAAATTTTAACAATTTTATTTCAGTTTTCTAACAAATAAAGTGAGCCTATGACTTCTTGCACGACTTTCCTCTTAATCTCATGGATTCGAATTCGGCTGTCCAGTGTCCACTCCCATCTCAAAAAGACACAACATGGTACACAAGATTCGTATTGCTGTGATAAAATCTTCCATGCATTAAAAAATAATTGTAAACTGACTATTATTTATTTAGACTGTATTATCATCAAGGTCAAAGCTTGTCTGCGTTGTTTTCGTCGATTATGACAAAAAGATATATCCTAGTCACGGTAGTATCATAGTGATAATTATAAACAATACAAGCTTTGCTAAATGTCATCTTGCTCCGTTCAGTAGTTATGGTGCTGTCTTTAGTCAAACATTTCAAAACTCGGACTTTAAATTAAAGGGATTTCATAGTGTTATGCCTTTGTAATCGAATTATGTTGAATACCAATGCAATGGATTAGGCTTAGATGCTTAACTTTACGCCAACGTTTCGTTCGAAAAATCTATAATGAAGATTGTACCTATTCCGGAGAAGCAAAGACATAGTTCGAATATTTACATAATAATTGATGTTTTAGACAGAATTTTCATAAAGTATTACGTCTGAATTGACTGCTAAAGCATGTATTGTCCAATTATCATCCTGAGAACACCCGTCGACTAGGGGTGGGCAATAAATAAATTGACAAGTATTTTCTATGAGCAATCAAGCAAAGAAGCCCGCCAAATAATTACTCAATTGATGTCTGGCCTAAATACTTCTATTTTCGGATCTGCCTCATGACTACGTCCTTGTCGAGTAGTGGAACCAGCCAAGTCTACTTTCCTTGAACTTCAGAACCAGTTTAGCTTGTCCCTGACAATGTAATTCTATGCTAACACTAGCCTACATAATGTATTTGTACGCACATTACATGTGTATCAAATTCCTAGTACTATAACATATTACTTTACGGGCTCGTGTACGCTTTTCATGCATGCATAGTAGCGTAATATGTTACTCCAGGTCAGAAATTATTATGCAAAACGAAAACCAATCTATAGCTTGAGCGTGAAGAAGTAAAAAACATTGTTGTTAACTTTCGTACTCCACACATTTCCATACCTTATAAAAAGGAAAAAGAAAACCCTTAAAGGATTAGAGACTTTATTGTTCGCCTGTCAGCCCCCTTTTCTCTGGAATTATCGAGTTGAAATAAACATCAAATACTCAAATCCGTAACCTCTTCGAGCCGTGTAATAAATTCAACTTCTGAGTCTAAGCAATTAAAAGTTAGAGACCGAATATTTTGACAAGAAGCAAGGTTTTATATAGCAGAAGTAAAGAGAATAATGAGAAAATCTTCGAAAAACAACTTTAATCACAAAAAAACGTGGATACTCGCAAGGTAATAAAACTAGGGTATATATCCCGTTGATATAGAATCAGTTATTAAAAAGAAACACTTACAGCGCGAGTCGACTCTCACTTGGCGTGTTATTATTTTAAGGGACTATTAAAATTATCTATCTGCTTCGTGTGATGAAGTTAAAGATCCCCAACACAGACAAAAACATACAGCCCCAATGCAAAAATGAGGGGTGCCACGCAAAAACGAGGGGTGCCTCGCTTAAACGAGGGGTGTTAAGTTCGTAAAGCTAGAAATGTATTAGTGAACCTGTGTATCTATCTATGGCACTGTAGCCCCCAAACAGATGAGCCGATTGAAATCGAATTTCATGTTTCAATAATGGTTTTTACAAGATTTTTTAAGCTATGTTAAACCAAAATCTGTAAAGTCATTGGTTTAATATTTCAAATCATCGTAATTCATTCGAGATTTCCATTTTTCGTAAAACTAATTTGAACCATACTTTAAGAGTAGTATTGTCCACAAGTTTAAGCATACTGAGTCTCACAGTTAACATTGGAATATTATCTTATTCTATTATATAAAACGGCTGAATGGATACCAATGAAATTTGGCAGAGGTAAATGGTACCCCGGAGAATGACATAGGCTTATTTTTATCCTAGAAAAGCGCGTACGAAGACACACGTAGAAGCTAATTTATTATATAGCAATTTAACTTACAGGATTATATTGCAATGCAGTGACGTAAGCCTGTACAGCCTGTTCCATGTCCCCAGCAGCGACCAGCGCGGCAGCCAGGTTTATGTACCCGTCAATGAAGTCTGGCTTCAACCGCACTGCATGTCTGTAGTTCTCCAGAGCGTCTTGGAGTTGCCCACGCTCTTTGTAGACATTGCCGAGGTTGCTATAAGACAAATAAAAAAATTACAATCCACACAGCATAGCATTATAGCTTCAAGCTAAGCAGAGCTTGTGCTATTGGTACTAGATGAAATTTTAAGCTTTTTGTTACTATACATAGAAAATACCCAGAGCACCCGGAATTTGTAGATCATACAGATATTCGTCCTAAGGCAGGAATCAAACCCGCAACCTACTACATTGCAGACAGATGTTCGCCTGTCGCGACTCATCGGTCTTTACTAATTACTACTCTGTAATATTAAGCTCTGAAGCTCAGTAGGTGAAAGCAACAAGAAGCCTGAACAGTCTGTATTGGACACATGCCTCCACTGTTGGATGCAAGCCTCATCCTGATAAGCACCTAATTAGCATACCCACATTGGACATACAGGGATCACAGTTAGATAGTTGAATTGTTCTGCAGGGTGCGCTGCTGACCACCTCAGTAAATACCTCCTAGTAGCACAGGTTGAAAGACACTTAAACCTTTTTGAGCAAAGACAGTTAAGTTTAGTACCACACAAAATTACCTGTAAGCTTCTGCAAGTAAAGGGTTCTGTTTGATAGCCAATGTGGAGAACTGAGCAGATTTGTCCAATCTGCGGCATTGGAAGTGGATTGATGACAGCAGCAGTAGCACACCGGTGTTGGTGCCATCTTGTCTCCAAAGTTGCATGCAGTGGAGCTCCGCACTCTCATAGTCACCTGCTTGATACTCTCGGTGGGCTAGCTCCAGTAGGCCTAAACAATGACATATTAGCAATCAATTTCATTCACAGTACAATCGCTTATAGCGGGCCGTGCACATGCATCACAATCCTAACGCATTGCAATTTAAGACCAACGGCCCTAAACATTTTTATATTGATTTGCTTAATACTTTAACCAAGCATCTTAAACCCTTGTCCAGTTCATTATGACACCAACATTCATCCTTTCAACTTTTTCAGATGAAACATTGGTGTTCTTCCAACACAAACAAGGTTCATAGTTAACCCGCTTATATTCATAATGAATTCGTCAAACTACGAAAGTTTCTACAGTAAAATAACAAACCTTTACAGGAAGCTTGTTGAGTTGTTTGTATTTTGTTTTATGTAAGTATTCATTGTAACATAGTTTTTATTTTTATTTTTTCTAAACCAAATGTGCTATCCATTTCTATCTTCAAGTGTTTAATAATTTTACTTAGTTTATGTTTTCTGTGGAAATATAATTAGCCTTTAGTTACCCATCATTTTATTTGTTATAGTTACCATTTGTTAGTTTTCCAAAAATTTATGGTCGTTCATTTTATTTGTAAGTAGGTAGCAAGAACACATAAAATAAAAACACTTCAATATAAAAAATTGCCTCTCTATTCATGAACTTAGAACAAAGTCAAAACTGTAACATAAACAAACCAAAAATGTATATTCTATGCAGATTTCTTGAGGTTAGGGTGGATTATAGAGGTAAAAGATTCATTAATACTTTACTGAACCTATCAGTAAAGTGATAATGCAACTCCTGTCTTTTTTGTGTCTTGGCCTTGTGATTTTTGCAATTTTGGTAAGCATACTTTCTGTCGGAGCACTAAAATGACACTAGCTGAAACAGTCGCCTAACATGCCAAAAGATATCTCTTTTGATACAGACTGTTTCAGGGTGCGTATTGTGAATCTATGGTGGGGCAGCGAAAACCTTGATCAATGTCATATACAAAAACATTATTTTGACTAGAGTTCAAACTCTTTTGACCTGTATTTCTTTCTTTTCGACACAATTAGTTTTCTATACATATTTAGTGACACTTTGTATTTTAAGTACAATGTTCTACAGTAAATAAGGTAAAGAACATAACCAATAGATTTATTAGGTTATGTAGGTACAGTACAACCAATAAAACTGTTGCTAGGCAGAAAACATCAGTTATTAGAAAATGTCACAATATAATTAAAATAGAGACCCAAAATCAAGGTCAACGAAACAAACATGCCTCAAGTCAACAAAAGATTCAGAAGAATGGTTGATTTGACAAATTATGTATTGATATCCACAACAAAGAATTGAGCTTCATCACCTACTGGTTCACACTACCTGAAAGCATTTTACAAACAAATTCACCCCGTGAGTCTGGAATCTATTTCTGAAAAGCACCGTAATCTGTGATATACAATGACATCTAACCTAACCTACAAGGTAGACTTTTGTATCTGCTTTGAGCATTTTGAGTAGGGTGATACTCAAATCAAATTAATCCTGACGATGTAGGTAGGTGATTTAGAATGGAATTTGGGAATGCCTATCATAAAAAGCCAAAGAGCAAACCAAAACAATATCCAAAGAAAATTCCCATGGGAGTAAATATTGGTTTGTATTTAATTCAACGATTATTTCTCGAAAATAAGATAAAATTACTAACCCACTGTAGATATCTGCTGAATGTCTGACATTTTGAGGATTACTGCATTAGCGGGAACACCAACAATTTGCTGGGACTGCGGCTGAGTCGTGACAGATTGAGGGACGGCAACATTTGCTTGAGGTTGCATTTTCGTAGCACAAAGCGAAAACAAACGCACTGTGATCACTTAGATTCATGTGGAAATAATTTTACCAAGTGTTTTCATGTAGATGCCATGATTATATATATTTAATTCAAGGTAATCACAATAAAATCTCGTACAACACAACTACACTACACCAAAACCTCCCATTCAATCAATTTCGATTTGTTGTTTCTAGGGTTCCGTTTTACTTCGAGTGTTTCGTTTCTAATTTGTTTGTCGTTCACGCGTCGTCGTCGTTGTCGTTTCGTCGATCTAGGTTCTATTTACCGTGTCCATTTTGAATGAAGCATAAACGTATACATACAAACCGCCCATACTTAACCTAAAATTCACTTTGTTGGCACGTCCGTTTATACGTAATTTACATTACTTGTCGATTTTAGATCCTCCCTTCAATAAAAATTGCTTACAATTATATCTGAAACTCGACGCCACGCAAGTGAGTTTTTGTTATTTGTATCGTGGTTTATTTACTAACATGCTCCATGCTGGATGGATACGGCATAGATCTTACACCACAGAACAATATTACCTACCTAATTACCTACACAAACTGAATAGTCGTCGTCGCCAATGTCTTATTTTTATAAAATGACGACTGTTTTGTTCTAACTACTTCTGTCTGCATAATCCAGAACAGTTTTTGAGCATATACCTATTACCGACTTTGTAAATAGGTCTTCCAACAAACGGATGGCCAAAGAGTGTAACAACCATAGGAGGCTGGTAGCAACGAGCGTCCTATCCTGCCGCTCCGCTGCTACCTCCGTTCCGTCAGGTCAGGCTCGCTTGCGGATTTTCTTACAGCAGCTCGATCAAAGGTTATTAAATTGTTGTGTGGTTCGATCTATCATTGTTTTTTATACACCTCTATAGGACGGTTTCGTACAGCAGCTCGATCAATAGGATATTAAATTGTTCTGTGGCTCGACCTATCATTGTTTTTATATATTAATTATGTACCTCTATAGGATGGTTTACCTACGTCTACCTTTCAAACACTTAATAAAGTTACTGGAACCTTTATTAGCAAACAAAATTGCAGTCAATTATTAGAAATTGGGACTTATAAACAATTAAACGAATTAGTTTGAGTCCTCCTGGAAATATTCCGAATCAGCAAGTATTTTTTTCCTATCCCCCTTAAACTGTCACGTGGTAGGTAATACTGCGAAGAATCACATCGTGAACCTTTTGCGACTTAACAGCACGAAAGATTGATTTAAGGAACTCAATCGAAAGTTATGCACTCGCGCTTGACGATTATGTTTCCGTTTCGCAAATAGCAACAACTTCACTCCAATATTGCAAGATGACGCGCATGCGCGACCTCGGCAAAATGCAGAAGAATGAAAAGAGAGAGGTATAGATTCATACTTCACTTCAAACTGCGGACGTTTCATCAAAATTAAGTCTAAACTTTAACAAGATAAAGATTACAATCGCAAAAATACTTCATTTTTGTCTATGGTTTGCCTAGTTGCCTACACCCACATGCAGCTGGATATAAAACTACTCTCCACACACACCACACGGAAGCGGTAAGCAACGGGAATAAGGCCCTACTCACATCAACGCTAATTTTGAAGCGCGTTTCTGCGTCCTGCGATTTTGCGGGTGGCGGGGGGGGTGGTGGGACGACGACGACGACGCGAGACGGTGGGACGGCAAGACGCGCTAACTAATTAGCAGCTGTCTGCGGAGGGCTTAAATAGCCCGGCCGCACGCTTTGTGTTGCCCGATGCTAACTTTTGTTTATCTACAGCTAGGTATAATACCTACAGTATTTTACAGTGTGTCAATACAACTACCGAAAACAAAAGGAGGTGAAGCCTCAGCCTCCTTTTATTTCATTTTGTATGTAAGATTTGTATTGTAACTACATTATAATGCACACCGATCCCCCATGTTCAATTTAACGATCCTATCCATCCACAGTTGTATATGGTAGAGATCGCTCTTGAGCGACAAGATCGCCAATTGTCACATATTTTGTAATGATTATTCTGTTTGTAAGATATTTTTAAGTGAGCAATAAAAATTCTACCTTTTTATCTATCTATCTAATCAATATATTTTTTTTGGTCCATCCATTGTAATTTACTAACAATATTTCTCTATTTCTAAATAAATCTGGATACCGGATATATTTTATCATTACAATAAGTGTCGAGACCAAAATCCAGTTAAATTTCACTATGGCACGTGATTGGAATATGGTTTCTATATGACCGGCACAGAAAACAAAGGTCTATATTTACATAGTAAAGAAACTGTCCGAAAAGTTTATTTTGACGGAGAAAAAAAATTACCTATATCAAAAACAGGAAAATATTAATATTCCGTGTTTTATGATAGGCACAAGGTTTTTAACAACTGTAAAACGTGAAGCTTTTGAACTGTTATTGTCATATTATTAAAGTATTACTATAGACTAAGCACAAGATATTTTTAAAAGTTTAATCCGGAAAAAAATATCCAAATTTCAAAAAATTATAACTCTAATTAAACACATTTGGCAACGTTGGAAATCATTTGATCTATCGGTTTTTGGTGAAAAGGTGATGTCCAAAAAATGGACTCCATAACACACTGTGCAGACTTGAACGCTCGTCAGCCACTTTTACGTAGTAGGGCTGTAGTTTTTAATTGTATTTTATTCTAGAATTGGTTGTGAAAAGTAGTGGCAGCACAGATGATGTGATGACACAGCCAAGGAAGGAACATAAATACACAGCGAGGACGAAGTTATTGTATTCTCTATGCAGCGAGCCATGAAATAAGAAGTTGAAGTCGAATGTCTTGTTTTCTTTTCATTCAAGTATGATTCATTCAATTCAAGTTTTCAGTTGTTTTTGTTTTGTTTGATGATATCGATGCGCTTGCTTGTTTGTTGAGTTTTACTTAATAAAATATTGACAAAATATTATATCGATTATGTTTTATAGAGTAGGTACTTAATCGCGTCCAGTCCAATCAAAATGAATAACTATACAGGGAAAGCAACTTGTGGCAGTCCATGTGATTCCGACAATGATTGGACAGACTCTTCCGACGAGTCCAAATATTCTGATTCAGATAGGCAAGTATATGGCATAACCATGAAACCAGCATGATGTTGAGTCTTTCTATTTGGTAAATTGTAACAGACATACACATTAATAGATATTGGTGTCTCAGTTAACTTACTTCAGGTGATACCTACACATAAAGAGTAAAAACATGCAGTTCTTCAGCCTACAGTTGTGTTTTTACATATTGATGACCTCAGGCGGGAGAAGGCCTGTCCTTTAACACTAGTATCTGACTTATTTCACTTAAAATCAATAATATTATTAGCTATGTGGTGCTGGCTTAGAATTTGCAGTAACCCAATTCTTCCCATGGGTGTCGTAAGAGGCAACTAAGGGATATCCACCGGGGGGCAGGCAGCAGCTCCCTTTGCAAAACAAATCTTCAAACAAACTACGATCCCCAACCTGCATGCCCAGCATGGGGATTATTGGCATTAACCCCCGAGGAGGTAAATGCCAATCAAGCGTTTATCATGGGAAGGCCTGCTTCCAGCAGTGGACCGATACAGGCTTGTTAAAATTAACATAATTATAAATGTGCAGGAGTTTGTGAGATAGATATTCACTGTGGGACAAAAATGTGTATGATCTGTGATCTAGCAAGATGAAAATGCTGGGTGATCCAGCATTATTTATTCCTTTGCACTGCAAATAAATTATATCTGTTAGTTTATTGTGATCCAAATCAATGTTATGTCTTATTTTATTTCAGTTCTGTACCAGAATGGGATTCTGACGTTGGAGAAGATGGTGAACTGGTTTTCATCAAAGTTGGTACTTCTGTTGAAAATCATGAAAATTCCAAAAGCCTACTAGATAGTTGTGAGACATTCAAGCTTCGCAATAATTTTAAAAGATCTTCTACAAGGCATTCCACTAAAGGTAGTTCACCTGTAACAACACTGTTTAAATAGTAAATTATTGTATAAATATATCTTCTGTATAAATTACATTCAGATACGGGTATTCTAAAGAGCAGTGGGAAGTTATTGGCCCTCGACTTTTTAACAAACTTCCACTTTGTCATTTTGTATACAAAATGACAGTGGATATCATGGTAAATATCCCGTTGTAAATAACTATAACTTGTAATTCCTCAAAGACAAACCTTTCCTGATCTCCACATGCTTTTCCAACTCAAATTTATACAAATCTATGAAATTTGTACATGATTTTACCTGACCAGAAACTGATAACACCTTGCTTTAGCGTTTAGCCTGACATTAAGTTAATCATTGTTATTATTTATTTATTTTTCATAATAAAATATTTTCATTTCATTTCCATAAACATAATTACCCTAAACTTAGATATTTCTTTGTTACTATTGTATCAGTATACCTATCCAGTGTTAACAGTTAAGTCCACTACTGTAGCTAATATTGTGCCTTAACATTTGTTTGTTTCCAGGCCGAATATTTAGGGCTTTGAAAGGTCACAAGTCGAAAAGCTCCGAGGCTAATAAGAAAGACAATGAAGCATCAGGATCTTGTAACAAACCAGACACTGGAGGAAGCCATGACTCAGAAGAAAATATCATGCCTATTGTCATTCAGGTGAGTCACTAATATTAGGTCCTTACATATGAAATTGGCGTTGTATGGGAGGAACAAAAAGTCGAATATTTTTTAATATAATATATTTAATTAATCAAAGTATGAACCATTATTTTCTATGCACTTTTGCCATCTTATAGGTAGTTCATTGATCCCTTTACTAAAAAAACCAGTCGGACGGGAATCAATAAAATCTTTGAAGGCGATTTGGACTGCCCCATCGGAGTTGAATTTTTTCCCTTGCAAGAAGTTATCCAAATTTCGAAAAAAATGGTAATCTGTTGGGGCAAGGTCCGGGGAGTACGGAGGATGTCTTAGACTTTCCAATTGAAGCTCTTCTAATTTAGTAGCCGTCTGTTGCGCAGTGTGTGGTCTAGCGTTGTCGTGAAGCAGCAGTGGCGTGGAGCGATTGACCAGCCTAGGTTGTTTAGCCGCTAGCTTTTCCATCATGGTTTGCAATTGCTGACAATAGACATCAGCCGTAATAGTCTGGCCAGATTTGAGAAAACTGTAATGAACAATACCGGCACTAGTCCACCAAACGCTTACAAGTAACTTTTTTGGGGTTAATTTTCGCTTGGGGCAGGATTTGGCTGGCTGGCCAGGATCCAACCATTGCGCTGAGCGCTTCCGATTATCGTAAAGAACCCATTTTTCATCACAGGTAATGATTCGGTTTAAAATACCTTCATTATTGTGCCGGTTTAGTAATGTAACGCAGCAGTCGACGCGCGTTTGCCGGTTTGCTTCAGTCAATTCGTGAGGTACCCACCTTTCAAGCTTTTTAATCTTCCCAATTTGCTTCAAGTGAATTAAAACAGTTTTATCACTAACATCGCAGCCTGCAGCTAACTCGGACGTGGTTTGCGATGGATCCGCTTCCACAATAGCCTTCAACTCTTCATTATCAACTTGAGTCTCAGGCCGTCCACGGGGCTTGTTCTGCAGGTCGAAATTTCCAGAACGAAAACGTTGGAACCAAAAACGAACTGTGTTTTCTTTTGCAACACGACCGCCATACACATCATTCACCCTTCGAGTTGTTTCCGCAGCACTAGTGCCACGGCGGAACTCGTACTCGTAAATAATGCGATATTTTAAGTTTTCCATTTTGTAAAATGAGTGACTAATTCTAATTCTAATTCTGAGTGGGGGAACTAAGATCTGCACGGACATCTCGCATAGGAGTGTATTGTGCATTATCCCCATGCCTATGTAGGCCCTAACCAGCCCAGCTCCTTGAAGTATCGGAGCAGGACCTTTGGTGACTGACAGCTTCGTTTCAGCCTTTCTGCGGGTGTGGATGGGATGGATGCCTCAATGAGGCACTTCAGCCCCGTTTTATGTCTGGCCTCTTCTGTGGCCGTGCAGTGTAAGACAACGTGTTCCACAGTCTCTTCTTCTTGGAAGCAGCCACGACATAAGCTGCTGTCTGTGGATCCAGTCTTAAAAAGATGATGGTTCAATTCACAGTGGCCTGTGATGATGCCCATCATCGTTCTTAGGCCCTCTCGGCTCATCTTGAGCATCGTGTTGGTGGTTTTCCTGTCTTTAGATGGGAATAATGATTTAGCATGCTTGCAGTCTGTCCGACGCTCCCATAGTTTTTGGTGTTCTTTATCAGAGTTGAGTTTTAGTCTGTTTTTAACTTCCGCTGTGGGCGGGTTCGAGAGACTTGCATCTTGATGGGTTGGAGTTAGTCTTGCTCCTTCCTTTGCTAGTCTGTCTGTATTTTTGTTGCCTGGGCAGGATCGACTCTCTGTCCATTCTAGGCAGACTATGCTGTGTTGAGCAAGATCTTGTAGTGCGTTATGGCATTCTACAATTGCTTTTGATCTTGTCTCTGTCCGTTTGAGTGCGTTTATTAGTGCAGCACTGTCTGTTTTAAAGACCAGCTGCATCTGTCTGCTTGGCTCCTTGTTGGCTGTTTCCAGAAGCATATCATTTGCCGCTAGTTTAAGTCCCAGTGTTTCCGCCTGAAAGGCTGTTGTGGCCGAGTTTAGTGGTTGGGCTCTTGAGAGTCCAGTTTCGGGGCAGCAGTAGCCGCAGCCAGCTCCTGTTTTGTTCTTGGCCCCATCAGTGTAGATGTGATATGTGTTAACGTCATGTGCGGTGATCGCTGCTGCGTTCTCTTCATGCGTTATTTTATAGGTCTTGGCGGTTAAGTAGGTCGACGCTATTCTATCAGTGCCATTCGCCGCTTCTGGAAATGCAGCAATTGCTTTACCTAGTATTCTACTGTGGTTTGTGAGGCCAGACTCGCCTTTCCACTGGTTTGTTGATTTTATTCTTAGAGACGCCGCCATCGCCTCTTGCTGAATGTGAACATGCAAGGGCGTTAGTCCTAAGATTATGTCCAGTGCTGCAGATGGGGTTGATTTCCTACATCCGCAAATGAGTGTACAGGCTAGTCTTTGAACTTGCTGAAGTTTGTTAATGGTGGTGACTAAGTTAGTTCTGGGCCACCATACTATTGCACCATAGGTTAGCACTGGGCGGACCATGACTGTGTACATCCATAGACACAGCTTGGGCTTGAGGCCCCAGTCCTTGCCTACCGCACGAGTGCATTGCCATAGGACGTTTGTGGCTTTTGTTGTGATATGGTCTAGTTGTTTGCCCCACAGCAGTTTACTGTCTAGCCATATGCCGAGGTATTTAACCTCCTTGCTTAGTGTCAGTGTTGTACCTAGCAGTGAGGGTAGTTCTAGTCTTGGGAGTTTGGTTTTGCGAGTAAAGAGTACTAGTTCTGTTTTGTTCGGGTTTACTGACAGACTGTGTTTTGTGCACCATGTTTCCACAATCCGTAGTGCCTTCTGCATCTTTTCGCAAAGAGTCGTTTCGAAAAGTCCCGATATCATGATTGCCAAGTCATCTGCATATGCGATCGTAAGAATACCATCTTTGTTTAGCGAGTCCAGAAGTTCGTTCGCGACCATTACCCACAGGAGCGGTGAAAGGACCCCGCCCTGCGGACAACCCCGCGTCACCCTGCATTGGGCTGCCTGCCCCAGGGATTCTGAGCCCTCGATTTTGGTTGCTCTGCTGGATAGCATTTCAGTTATCCACTTATTTAGGTTCTCATCGACTCCTTGCTTTCGCAAAGCGTTCTCTATTGATGGGAATGTTGTTTTATCAAAGGCACCTTCTATATCTATGAAAGTGACTAAGCATGATTGCTTACTTTCAAGCGCACTTTCAATCTTGTGGACTACTTGGTGCAGGGCTGTTTCAGTAGATTTACCTGATTGATAGGCGTGCTGATTTTTGTTCACTGGGTTTCTAAGTAGCGGCCCACTTCTGATGTACTTGTCGCATAGTCTTTCTAGAGTCTTCAGTAGAAACGAGCTTAAGCTTATTGGTCTGAATGACTTTGGTTGGGTGTAATCTGTTTTACCGGGTTTTGGTAGGAAGATTACTTTGACTTCCCTCCAAGCTCGTGGAATGTATTTCCATGCGATACAACTTCTAAATATAGAGGCTAGCGTAGGTATGATTTTAGTTAGATTCCACTGGAGAAGGGCGGGAAAGACACCATCGGGGCCAGCGGCTTTGTACGGTTTAAAGCTTCTCACCGCCCAGTCTAGCACTTCTTCTGTTACTATCTGGTTTGCAAGTTCCCAGTCGTTGTTTTGAGGTTGGTGATGATTTCGTGCCTCCCATTCAGTGTTTTCCTCCAGTTTGCAGTCCGGAAAATGTGTTTTTAACAGTAACTCGAGCTGTTCCCGCTCTGTTTTTGTGTAAGATCCATCTGGCTTTTTTAGTGAACCGAGCTTGATAGACGTATCCTTAGATATAATTTTGTTGAGGCGAGCTGTTTCACTCTGGGTGGCTATAGAGTTGCTGTAGCGTTTCCATGAGTTCTTACGGCTGCTTTGAATCTCTCGTTTGTATTCTTGTCTAACTTTCCTATAGTTGGACCAGTCTTGTTCATCTTTGGTGTTCATCGCTCTGTTGAAGTGATGACGGGTTTTTTTTCTGAGTTTGGTTAGTTTTCTGTTCCACCATTTGTCTTTGCGATGGGCAATCTTGTTGCTTTCGGTTATCAGGGGGCTCGCTTCTTCGTAACTGGTGGTTATATGTGCCGTCAGTTCGGTCAGCGCGTGTTCGATATGCTCTGGAGTTAGCTGACACCCGGCATCAGGTCTCGTCAGAGTGTCCAGTTTACTGTTTAAGGTTTCCGTAAATAAGGTGGTATCAGTTTTCTTAGGATTTCTGTATGTGCGGAGAGGGATTTCACCTGTCATCAATTGAAATCTTATCCTCCTGTGGTCTGCGCACGATGCTTCCTGTGTCGCTACGTGCCAGTTTTGTATATGTTCCGCAATAGCATTGGTAGCCATTGTTAAATCTATGATGGTCTGAGCCCAAGATGTTACGAACGTTGGTTCAGATCCTCTGTTTATAATATTAAGGTTGTATCGTAGTACAAAGTCTAGGATGTCCTTACCTCTTTCGTTTGTATCTGGGGAACCCCATACTGTGCTGTGCGCGTTAGCATCACAGCCTAATATGCATTCCAAACCTTGAGTGATGCAGTATTGGAGTAGTACCTCTAGTTCCTCAGGCGGTGCCTCGACGGTGCTGTCGAGATATGCCGAGGCAATTAAAATGGTTCTGAGCTTACCTTCAAGTCCAGTTGCCAGCTGCACCACGGTGAGATCATCCGTGCACAGGTGTGTAACTAGTGAAGCCTTCATGTTTTTAGGTACGTAAATAAGCGTTCTTGTCTTATTGTTAACTGGTGGAGAGAACACCGTACCCGGTAGAGACGTGAAACATACCCGTTTTCTTACGATGTAGGGTTCCTGGACCAGTGCAATGGTGTGTGGTTGCTCTTCTAGGGTTCTTCTCAGCGAGGCGAACCCTGTGACGCTGTGTTGGATGTTGGCTTGGACTACTGAGATTGTGTTTATTCTGTCTAAGCTGATAAAAGTGTTCGGATCATCGTCGTTTTTAGGTTGAGAGATGCGATTATAGTTATTAGTTATCCTACATGAGGGATTGTGGGGAGTTTGTTGAGTTACCTTATTTTTAACAGACATTATTAGTCAAAAGAAAAAGAGAGGGTATAGGGGGAAGTAGACGAGTGCCTAGGCAGATCTACATTTGTTGAGGTGGGATGGAGCCCGCCGGGGATGCCATAGACAGCTCCAGGTCCATCTCTGGCGCAGGTGAGAGTAGGTTTAGGCTTGAAAGGCCCCCTAACTCGTCACTTGCGTCATCTAGGAGCTTGTCTATCGCCTCCTCGGAGAGCTCCCTCTCGCCTGTAGTAGGGTCGACATTGACCGGCATTGCGGCGCCTTGCGCGGCTCCAGGCACGCCTGCGCTAGCGCAGGGTGTTTCCGGGGGCGTAGGCGCCACAATGGGGGTCTTGACGTCAGACGCTTTTGGGGCTCTAATGGTCAAGTGCAGACTGGCCAGTTTATATTTTAATTTAAACTTCCTGGCCGCCAAAGCCGAGAGCTCCTCCACGGGGATCCCGAACACCATGACGTTATCGGTCATGGTTCCGTTCGTGGTCCTTCTGTGGGCGAAGATCGGCCATCGGTCGATGCGCAGAAGGGGCAGATTTCGGTTGTTACACCACGCTAGCAACTGGCGGATGTTCACCGCGGGATAGTCGCAATCCGGCACGAAGACTACTCCTTTATGGTACCTGGGGAGCTTATGCTGCGGCACCACCACAAGTCCACTAGATCCCGGCCACAGGGGTGGCAGGCTAGCTACCGTGGCGGTGAGCCACTCCAGACTGTAGTCGTCGGCCGCGATTGTAGTGAGACCACCATGCGCGGGTTTTGGCAAGGTCTCGAAACCCGGAGCCGCCCGGTCGAATACAAACATATCCGCCTCGGCTAGAGCTGTGAGGCTCACGTCGAGGTGTCGTCGGAGTAGAGTCGCGCGCTCCTCGTCCATGTGCACACCGCTCTTTTCCATAATCACCACCTTAAGGTGGGATTTGGCGGACTCAGCATACGACGAGGACCCCTCGGCTCTCTCGACGACGGCGCCCGGAGCCCTAGCGGCATCGTCGCTCTCTCGGCACAGCCTCTTCTCCGCTGCTGCAGAGGAAGGCGACACGAGTTCAGAGCTCCTCTGCCGCTTGGACTTCCTGGCGCCGTCTGTGTTAGCGAGGTTCTCTGTGGGCGGGTGAGACGCTTCCCGCGGGGTGTTACGGTCGGGTCCAGCAGCTACTATCGGGGCCGAGGCCCGGAGTTGGCTCTGTCCGTCACCGGCACCCACGGTTGGTGCCCCCTCCGCCCCCGAGTGTGGTCGATCAGGTGTGACCAGGAGGTCCATTACCGTGCTGACCGCCGGCGCTATGGTCGACAGATCAGCAGGGTACACGTACCCCTCTACTCTTTCAATCAACACCTTGTGCATCAACGCGGCAGCTTTCTGCTTTCGCTCTTTCCTTTGTCTGTGGTTTAAAGGACCAACAGACCACTTACCTGTCGCGGTGCCGGTTCGCGCTGAAGGCGCTCCTGTGGCCCCGCGACCTACTCTACCAGTGTCCAACACAGCGTCACCAGTGCTCGCCGCGCCTTCCTCTGCCGCCTTCGCCTTCGCCTTCGCAGCCTTCACCGCCAGTCTCCTCTTCTTCCATTTCGACACCTTAGGCTGCACTGGTCCATCCGAGCCCGTCGCCTGGGACGAGGAGGTGCCAGGGGTCGCCGCATCCACGTCGTTGTTGGCCCCAGTAGCAGCTGCGACAAGCGGGGCCTGGGGTCCCGCCCCGCCTCCGCCTTCGGTAGCCAACTTAACACCCGTGGGCCCGGAACCCATCGGGCGCCGGGTGCTGGCCGGGTCGCATGGCGTCTCATTGTCTTTATCCATCTTGTTCATATTTGTTGGTTGTTTATTATTTAAAAACTGTAAACAGAGCTGTTAGTGGCTGTGGGTTGCCCCACAGCGACGGCAGAGGGAGGAAGAGGGTGCACGAAGAAAATCGCACTCCCTCCCTCCCCCCTCCCCCAGTGATGATGATAAGGTGATTGTTTCTGCGCCCTACAAGTGTAAGGCCCACCCAGAAACATCCACCCTTGGCGCCCAGGATCACTCGGCATCTGCAGCGCTGTATGTCCCCCAAGTCGCGCCACCACTCGGTCCTGCGCCTCCCCGACTCCTGCTGGTGCAGGAGCAAGGGAGGTCGCCGGACCGCGGCGCAGGCTCCCGACGCGGGCGACGTACAGTTGGCGGTCACAAGATAATGTGGCTGCAGAAGGTCCCAGGGGGGACGGCGTTGGACGTGGATCCGTGGACTGGCTAGAGTCTGCGCAGTAGTAATGTGTCCCGCCATGTGACACCGCAGAGAGGTCTTTGAAAGAGGAGAAGGATGCCTGTCCCCATCATCTGTGGACAGGCACCCTCCCCGACCACACTCTAGCTTCCCCCCCCCCCCCCCCCCCACACTCTAGCTTCCCCCCCCCCACACTCTAGTTTCCCCCCCTAATGAGTGACGCAAACAGAAGAAAAAAAACAAATGAATGACCATCATCGAAGCACAAATACATGAGTCTATAGCTGTACAAATTTGAATTTGGAATTCCTTACCAAAGAGGAGAAATTTGTGATTAAAGTGGCCAGTACGAAAAACGCCAATTTCATATGTAAGGACCTAATATTATTTAATAGTTTCTACCTGCCTCTTTGCACACGTTTTTTCTATGAGAATGTTGAAAGAAGATTTCTACTCCACGGGAACTGACCAATGACCAATGTGGCACGGCGGGTGAAGGGTCACCTGCAACAACCAATGTTTGTATGATCTGCAAATATTTGTTCCTAGTGTTCTCATAAAAAAATATATATCTATGTAATGTATTGTTTAAAGTATATTGGTCATATTTTGCTTTTATAGTACACATAACACAAGCTTTGCTTAGCTTGGGGCTAGATGATGTTGTGTGGATTGTCCAGCATTATTTATTAATTAAAACTCTGTTTTTATTTACAGGTCAGCAGAAACATGATTTTTCCTAGTGAAAAGAACTGTCAGATTGAAAAACTGTTTGGCATCAACTTAGAGACTCACTCTGATAAAAAGACTTTGGTGTTAAACGATTTCTTAATAGAAGCCAAGACCATCTACTCACCTAAAGTTAAGAAAGGATACTATTTGATGAAAATAAACAACATTGACGTGAATGCATTCAATCTCAATATCGTAATGAAAAGGATTTTGGAAGAGCACAGCAATCCAAGACTTACTTTTCACCCTCCAAATAAAGACTACACAATTGATTTAGAAAGGTTATTAACCAGCAAGTGTGCAGAAAATGCTTTGACGCAAGTAGTAAAAGACTCTTCTTGTTCAGTGTTGTATATTTGCTGCAAAGATATGGATAACAGTGACGATGATGGTGTTTTATACTGCTATCCTCGACCGTACAACCAAAACTTTCTGTATAACACCAGAGGAGCGTATGTGACGCTCAACCATTTAGCTCCAAAATCTCTAGGAACAAGTGAGCCCCAATCTTCAGCAGTTTTTCACAGCAATAAACTAATCAATGTCATGTACACTCAACATTATACAGATCTTCTCTTGATAGCATTTCCTAATACAGATTTAGATCTGTTCTGTGCGAAGAAAGTTGTAACAGACGTTATAAGGATGTTGGAATTTTTGTATGGCTCTCTGAAAGCTTGCTTCACAAAGCCTAATAATGTGGATAAGTTAGATCTGTTGTTCTCGAGGATTTTTGTTAATGTGATCAATTGTAAAGGGTTGAATAGCCGAATTGGTTTTGAAGATATCTTAGCAGCACATACAGTGTCTTTACCTTTGGAGGTGAAGGTACAAATAGATGATGCAATAACAGAGTTAGAAGCTGCTGATTATAGAGAATGGGTATGTAAATAATTTATTCTACTTAAAAACTAAGTAAGATCCAAATAGACTAGTTATAAGACTGACTGGGCAGTAATACTTCTGCAGCGGTGATGGATACATATTACCTTTTACCATCAAATCTCATAATTTACGACCTCTGTGGCGCGGTGGGGATTTGAGGGCGGCAGCAGCGCCTGCAAAACAATTCTACCACTGAACTGCGAACCCGCACGCCCAGCGTGGGGATGACTGGGGAGTAATGCCCCTAATCCCCACGATGAAATAAACGCCGAGGGAGGCCTGCGTCCAGCAGTGGACCAGTATAGGCTGTTGAGGTTGAGGAAGTAGGTAGGTATTATTGATTATAATTATGATTTTGTTATGAATCTTTCAGACAGACGATGTGGAAAACTTCCAAAGACTATACACAGTTATAGGAGCATGCTTGTACTACTCGGGGCATCTCCTAAGTTCTCATCTTCAAGACGAAGATTTGAAGGAAATCAATGCATATTTGAAATTGAATGGTATTTTGAACTTGAGCGCAAAGAATGAACTGGATAAACTGATTATGTGGAAAGAAGTATTTATTAATGAGTCTAGGAAACAGAGTAAGAGTGATGCTAATGATGAATACAAGTAAGTATTGCTCTTAATAACCTTTTAGTTTGGAAAACCCTAAAGTTTGGACTAAAGTCAGGTGAGCGGAGCGGTCTGATTTTAACTTGGAAGAGTAAACTGCATTATACTCCCATCTTCCGAGGACATCCGTGAGGATCCTCGGCGATCCTCGGCCAAATCTGTCGCACCCGGCCGAGGATCTAAAGAGGCGCAAATACGAAGATCTCGATAGAGCAATCCGCCCACACATCTTTCATTTCCCTTTCGCGGTGGAAACCAGCCGCCACGGCTTTAATCTCGTTATTAAAAATGTTTCTGTTTAAATCTAGTTCTAAAAAGTACGGCTTCAATCTCGTTATTAAAAATGTTTCTGTTAAAAACTAGTTCTAAAAAGTACGGCTTCAATCTCGTTATTACAAATGTTTCTGTTAAAAACTAGTTCTAAAAAGTACGGCTTCAATCTCGTTATTAAAAATGTTTCTGTTAAAAACTAGTTCTAAAAAGTACGGATTCAATCTCGTTATTAAAAATGTTTCTGGTTAAAAGTAGTTCTAAAAAGTAGCGATAGTTCTAAAAAGTACGGCTTCAATCTCGTTATTAAAAATGTTTCTGGTTAAAAGTAGTTCTAAAAAGTAGCGATAGTTCTAAAAAGTGCGGCTTCAATCTCGTTATTAAAAATGTTTCTGTTAAAAAATAGTTCTAAAAAGTATAGGGATACTTACTATATTTATGTTTTTTTTACAATATTTTCAATGAAATAATAGAAATACTAATTCTAGTATTTCTATTATTTCATTGAAAATATTGTCATTCTATTATTATTCAATAATAGAATGACAATTGACACTAGAGCTAACTGCATGCTGTTGCAATCAATCTACAAGTAGCTAGTTGGTAATTTTCTGACCATTCTAAGCCATTTAATTTGAACCCTTGCTAAAAGGAACAAATCAATTGTCGTTTTGTAGTCTTGAGAGATAACTTTTCTACTAGCTAGGTATATTACTTGTAGAACGCAAAAGTACAAAAAAAAAACAGAAAAACAAAAATATTTTCATACGCGTCCGACGATCTAACTCAAGAAAACATACATACGTGGCGTGACGCTCCAGAAGCAATGGTTTCACATATTCGACATAATAGGGTATAATATGCATGTCACTTCAAAATGGCTAAAAAAATATACACGTATTCTCTATTGATATAGAAACATATCTACATATTTATTTTAGCATTTTGAGATGTTTTTATTGTAGAATTTAACCATAGAAAAACTGATATTTTAAATCTCAATCGCAAAATTTCAAAACGCTACGCCATTGACTAGAGCCGACGTGACATCGCTGTTCACATTTCTTCTTTTCTTATTCTGCTTGCTGCACCATGATTTGACACTATTCTACCCACTTCACATTTCGTATTGTCGTTTATTTTCAGATTTTTCGGAAAACCTCTTTTCTGAGATGATCACTACTGAGGTCTTCACAAAAGGTTTTAATCGAGTGTGAACGTTGACGTCAAATAAACATGGCGCAAATATGGCAGCGTTTTTATCACCCCAAAATGATTGTAGTTTTGATTTGTTTTTATACCTTGTTATTGCGAAATTCAGTGAGCGTCTTATCATTTTTCGGTTTTATAATGACCTAAAGAATCGATTAAAATAATAAAAAAAATCGATGCATATACCCTCACCCCCTCTCGTTTTACCCGGTACCCATGTCACAAGCTCTGCACTTAGGTGTTAGTTATGCTGTGTGGATTCTCCAGCATTATTTTATTTATTTTACTTCCAAAACTTGAAACTGAAAATATTGGCGAGAGTATAAACGTGTTTGAATTTTCCAGAATCCCTGATGGACGTTGGTTTCTTCTGGTCATCGGAAAGGGCCATTTTATTTTGACTACTTTGATGGAGGCAGGAGGTTGTACTGAAAATGTGAGTTTCCTTTCCAGATAACACACACTTTCCCCGTGTCGCGCAGCTGCGGGTCGCACAGCCGAGGCTGGGCAGTGAATTTGAATTCACTGCAAACTAAAGTAACCCACAGTCTACCTATATGCATAAAGACGTTCGACGAAAGCGTTTTAACAGGGCAATCGTGCGGGTCGGGGGCTCCCCCCACTGTGACCTCCTCAACAGCCTGTATCGGTCCACTGCTGGACGCAGACCTCCTCCTGATAAACGCCTTATTGGCATTTAACTCATGGGGGGGTAAAGCCCATAATCCCCACGCTGGGCATGCGGATTGGGGAAGATTCAGTTTGGTGGAAGATTTTTTCTGCAGGGGGCGGATATCCCATAAGTCGCCTCTTACGACACCCACGGGAAGAATTGGGGAAGTGCAAATTCTAGGCCAGCACCACACAGCATTTCTCACTGTGACGCTCCCGATATACGAGTACTAAGGTGGAAATTTGCCACTCGAGAACATCCCTGGGGGAAGAGGGCGTCCCGTCCCTTGCCCCCCGCACGATGGTCCTGTCAAAACCACGTCAATATGCCTCCGTCGAACGACTGTATGTATTTAGGTAGGCTCATAGGTTGTGACTAAAGTATCTTCCATGTTTCTGCGGTGCGACCCGGAACTCGTAGGCCGGCGCATCTTTAGCACTTATAGGGTTAATAAATATAAATACTTATATTAATAAAGTGGCTTCCCAGCGTGGATGAATATAATTATGAATAAAAACTTTAATGTAGTGTCTCTAGGATAGTGACACATAACAAAATATGAATACCATTTTGGATGAGTAGATATACTTGTTAGCATAATAAGCTTACTAGATGTGATATAGAAATCTATATATTATTTATTTATTCTTTCTCTATTCTTCCTTAGAATTGGCGGTACACTGGTGACGGTTTCCTTTATGAGAACATAAGGTAATCCTTTCCTTTCCCTATTTCATAGTAGATATTGATAAATCTTTAGCAATATTTCTGCAATGCATGAGCATGATTCTTTAATATCCTCGGACTAACAATAAACTAATAATAGTCTGTGAAGACCCTGAAAGAGACTTTCACCCAGCTGGGCAGCAATAAAAAAGCAGCATGATGGTGGGTTTGATTCCCGCAATCGATCGTCTATATGTACTATAAGGACCTGTATACAGGTTTTTTTTTTGTATTCGGTTCCGCTCGTATAGACGAGCGAGACCAAGAGCTCCAAACTCTGTTCGAACTCTGTTGTTTCGTCTATACGATCGCAGATAAAAACAGAAAAAATCTATATTCCTGCAAGTGCAAGAATTTATAATTTGACTACTATTTCCGGAGATAACCCGACCAACCAACTTTACTATGCAAAAAGGCTTAATACCAAATATCAGATTATCTAGAGGATAAAAAAGCTTGGGTCGGATTTTGCGCCAACTCGAAAAATAACAACTAACAGGCTAAAGGTTACGTACCCACTTAATATTGTATCTTTCTCCCAATAAGGTTTGCTGGAAGAGAACTCTTATTAGGGTTAAGCTCGCCTTTGCCATTACTTCTCGACTGTATGTTTTCTATGTATGTTTTTTTTTTTAGTGCAATAAAGAATTAAGAATTTCTTCGTCGTTTCTTTACTTTAGTCTACATACCGAAGCGATCGAAATCAAACTACTTTATTTCCGTGTCAGTGTATTTTTTAATATGATTTAACCTTTTCCAAGTGTGCATTTATTGTATTTATAAAAAAAAAAAAACATTTTTGTGTTTGAGTTTAAACCAACCTACAAACTACCTGTCTTAATTCTAGTACCTATACCAAAAGCTCTGTGTTCGTCAAGTTAGCAGCCCCACCATGGAGTTCGGTGGTTTCATTTCAAGTTTCAACTATGCCATTATGTGCATTAAATAAAATTGTAAAATATAATAAAATAGTGCGTCCCGGTCATTGATTAATTAAAAAGTGAAGATAGGTTACGTTCTCCCAGCACTTAATCAAAAATTGGCATACAACTACTCGCAAACACATACGCTCACAGTTATATTTCCAGTCCTGTGCAATAAAATGAAGAACAAAGGCGGAAAGACGTCTCTAAGACCGAAGTGAGACCGAGAGAACAATATTTCACGCGAATCACGACCGCCCGTGCCGCCGGTCAGACGGTGACTGAGGTGGGAGCACACAATTGTACACAATTTGAGGTTGCCACTTTTGAGAAACCAGTACCTCATCTTCCCTTTTTAATAAATCAATGGTCCCGGTGCCCTAAGAAAAATTAATAGTGTGCAATAGTTATTAGGTATTTGTGGTCAAAACGTTTCCTTTAGCTGCAATAAACGCCATCTAGCCACAAGTGAAAATCGTAATGTAAACACGTTTGTCCTCGTTTGTACTTTGAAATGTATGTAGATCTTCTAAGCCACATTTGAGGATCTCTTAACCGCGAGTGGTCTATTTCTAAACTATGCAGGAGAACTAGATACTGCTTACGTAATGCATAGTTAATTGGAGAATTAATTAATTATATCTCGCTATAGTATCGTCGAAATCAGCGGGGCTGCCAGCTTTACGTCAAGATAGCAGCTACAGAGAAAAATCCTAAATATCTCCTATAGTACTGGGGTACTATTTATTTAACTTAGTGCACCGGAGTGCGGTTTCTAATGCACATTTATTGGGCGTAGTTGAAACCACCAAATTCTATGGCGGGGCTGCTTGCTTGCATTGACAGACACCAAGTTTGGCGCTTGATTGGTGCTGTATGAATCGTCCAGCATTATTTATTTCTCAGGCTGTGGGCCCCACTCCCCCTTCACCCTTCTACGTGGAAGAATGCGAGAGCTGCATAGAGCTTCTATACGAGGTTGGACTGGACAAGCATCTCTCTGCACTGTTCTCTTCAAACACGCAGCCGCAGGTCGAGACCGCGCCTGAATGTCTCACCAAGTACGGCAGAAAGATGAAGGAGATTACTTGTAAGTTGTATCAGACTAGCATTTTATTGTCTCCTAGCTGCGCCCCGCAGCTTCGCACGCGTTGTTCCTATGGAAACGTCTAAAGGTGATTTATATCCTACGGGAACTGATTTATGGGATAAAAAGTAGCCTATGTTTGATTCCGGGATTAGAATTACTTGTGTGTAAAGCCAGATCCGTTCAGTAGTTTTGGCGTGAAGAGGTAACAAACATCCATGCATCCATCCATACAAACTTTCGCGTTTATAATATTAGTGTGATATAAACGAGCTCAGACATCGTTAAAGGTGTTGGGTACTAAGAAGAATGCGAGAGCTGTATAGAGCTTTACGAGGTAGAAATGGACAAGCATCTATCTGATCTGTCCTCTTCAAACACGCAGCTTCAGACTGCGCCTCAAGTATGGCAGAAAGATAAAGGACACTTGTAGGTGGGATCTATTTTAAATTAAATCAATTTTAGGTTAAAAAAAAACATATTTGTAATATTTTTTTGGGTTCTAGTTAGTAAGTTTTGGGAGTCGAAACATTTGTAAAACGAAGATTTAGAGGAAACTACTCTGCGTGCGGGTTGGGGAACATAAATCGGAACTTATATTAATAGTTGTATTTATAAAAGTTGTTTTAACAAATTTTGCAATGATGGTTGGTACCGGTACTCTAACTTAAAATATCTTTTCAGCATTAAAACCAGAAAGTACACTGAAAACATCCACCCTTAAGCTCACAAAAGACCAGAAACGGCGGCATAACTCTACAGAACAGATCAACACCAGCGCCGCCAGTGAGAGTTCTCAGAACTACGGCAGCCATCACAGCCTGTACAACCCTTGGTACGGGGCTCAGAAGTACCGGCATTCCAGCTTGGATGTCAGCTATTCGGAGGATTCTAATAGCTTGAAAAGTAATAGGTAAATATTTAACTTACTATCTCTATTGACAAAGAAAAGAAACGGCGGCATAACTCGACAGAACAAATCAACACCGCCAGTGAGAGATCTCAGAACTACGGCAGCCATCACAGTCTGTACAACCTTTGGTACTAATAGCTTGAAAAGTAATAGGTTAATATTTTACTATCTCTATTGTAAAAAAAAAGACGTGTGGCACTCGGGGACTGCCGCGGTAAAGCTATTGCAATGCCATCTAGAGGCGAGTTGCTGAACTAAAGAGACAAACGTCATATTTCAAAAAGTCATTAAAAGTTCTACTATTCATCGATAGATAGCAAAACTAAAAAGTATCACCGCTGTTCCGGTCGGAGTGGGGAGCGTGAGGTTTTGTTCGTTACGGAATTTCTGGATTCGGTCCCCGCGCTCAAGGCCCGCGATAGAAGCTATGCAATAGCTTAAAAATTACAATAAAATTATATAAATAGATTAGAAATCCAATGAGAGTTCTCTAAACTACCGCATCAGCCATCAGTCTGTTCAACCCTTGGTACGGGGCTCAGAAGTACCGGCATTCCAGCTTGGATGTCTGCTATTCGCAGGATTCTGATAGCTTGAAAAGTAATACGTAAACATTTTATCATCATCATCATCAGCCTATATTAGTGCTGTACATAGGCCTCTCCTAATGAGCGCCATAGCGCTTCATAAATATTTGACATCTTTCTATCTCTATTATAATAGCCGAGATCACTACTCTTCAGAAGATGGTGTTTGAAAGCCTCGAAAGATTTTTATTTTTCTTTGATTATGGTTAAGGGTTTGGCCACCAATACACTTTAAGAGAGTGAACATGTGGCCTAAGATGGAGCACACTTTTCCTGAAGGAACTTATTTACTCTGATTTGAAGACTCCAAGATTGTACTATAATGGGAAAACAAGCAATTAGCAAGCTGAAGTGATAGTGGGCCGGCAATATCACGCGAAGAACCAACAACCGCTGGGGTAAGCGTGTTCTTGAGTGAAGATTTGCGAAAGACTGCAGGTAGACGCTGGATGTGAAGACAGGGCGCTATGGCGCTTATTAGGGGAGGCCTATTGAAATTGAAATTGAAAATTCATTTATTCAGACTTTTACATCTATGTCCAGCTGTGGACTAATATATAGGGTCTAGATAATTATGGTGAAGTTTGTACGGCACATACCTCTTTGGTGAGAAGAGAACTGAGCCGTGTTCGGTAAGTCGAAAGTAACTTCTGAATGGCAAGACGTTCCAATGTATCGGATACCTATTAGGTAGATCCGCACGCACGCTGCAACATCCTCATGCATGTTTGGTCAACTGAGTAGTAATTTTTTGATAAACCTATTCCGTTTCCATGCGTCATTCGCAATCGTCAATATTTACGTCATTAATGGACCAAATGATCGCATCTTGCGAATAACAATTCCAATTGCCTCTGTAGACGATCATTTTCTGTATGCAAAATTTCAGCCCGATCCGTTTAATAGTTTTTGCGTGAAAGAGCAACAAACATACCTGCATGTTTACACACGTACCTACATGTTTACAAACTTTCGCATTTATAATATTAGTAAGATAAAATTTTAAGAAGGTTGTTTTTGTTTTTCCAGTGAAATAAGTGAAGATCGCGTTCAAGGTAGAAGGGCGGATAGAGAAAGGAATCGTCGCGATTCATCCGGCTCGGATTCAGATTGGGATAGACAGGTTTGTTTATTTAATTCATTGCCAAGAAACACAAAGATGTAAAATAAAAACTCCACCCTTCGGTTTGAATAAAACTTGAAGAGTACGTTAGTCCAGGTTCCTGTTTTCCAAAATGTACCGATAAATATCAACCTGAGCTCCTCGGTGTCACGCATACCTACTCTGAACTTTGGTGTCTTTATCGAGTCGAAGGCGAAAATGGCAGCTATGAAGCTAGGAATTAAAACAAGGTTCAGCGATACTTAACAGTGCTACAGTTTGTAGCCTTATATCAAGCACAGGCTTGCTTGCCTCTCGATTTTTATAGGATACATTTCGGTGAATGCTTACAGGAACTTCACGACCTGATACCACCATCTCCCTTCCACTCCAGAGCGAGTAGACTTACGGCGCATTACTACTCTTACCTGGCGGATATTCCACCCGCACTAAGCGGTTCTTCTCCACCTTAATCATTCGTACCGTTAAGGATTGGGACACACCTCAACCTCAACAGTCTATATTGATCCACTGCTGGATGCAGGCCTCCCCCTGATAAACTCCTCCTTGGCGTTTATCCCATGGGCGGCAATGCCCATAATTGCCACGATAGGCATGCGGGTTGAGGATCGCAGTTCGGTGGTAGAATTGTTCTGCAGGGGGCGCTGCTGCCCGCCCCCCGGTGAATATCCCTTAGTTACGCCCACGGGAAGAGTTAGGGTGATGCAAATTCTAAGCCGGCACCACATAGCTGGAACGCTGGAACACTCTGCCTGCCTCTATTTTCCCGCCCAAACTAGTCGTTCGAGTCTCTTTAAGACAAGAGTGAATAGGTGTCTTCTAGACCTTCGTGTTACATGTTCGGCCACGTCTTCACCGACCATCAGGTGGTCAAACAAAGGTCGTATTATTAGGCATATAAAAAAAACATTTCTTTTTCCAGGATGGCAGCAGAGCAAGTGGCAGTATTGATATGTCGGACATAAGAAAATCATTGCTGAACGAAATTAACCATGTCGCGGTACAAAGGTAACTTTAACAGCAAACAAACTACAGGTAGATCAACTGAATGAATGAAAGAATAGAAGAATAGAAAGATAGAAATTCATACACCATACCAGACGGGAGCGTCCCCAAGACGCTGGCTGCATTCCCCCGCTGTATGGCAATGCTAAAAAAAATTATCGCCTGACTAAAGATTCCAGACAAATCACATAATTAGTTCCACAAATTCCCTAACTCCCTGCGATCCCTAACACCAAACGAAGGGTATTTCCCGACTTAAGGTAGTTGTCTCCGCGATAGGACGAGGAAACGATTAACTATCGACTGTTTTCTCGCTCAAGAAACTTACAATAGATATACATCACGTGTAAACAAAAGAGATGCACATATTAATAGTTGATCGCTTACTGTCTAGTCTACACTGCTGGCGAGGACTAGCTGACCAACCAGTGGGTTTTGTCGATGAGCGACTAAAGATAATACTCGCTTAGCTATGCTTGCTCGTGCGGAGTTCAAACTATTATAGCTAAGCGGCAAAACTATCGGACTTACACACACCGCTTCCCGCTGCTCGCTATCTGTCACCAGGCTGTATCTCATGAACCGTGATTTTATTTATTTTATTTTATTTATATCTCTTAAGGATAACAAACAATCATACTTAAATATTACCAGTTAATAATAAAGTAACTAAGTACTAAAAGTATGACCAGCCCCGTTATCCGCAAGTTACAGTAGAGGGGTGGTGTTTATTTATTTATTTATTTATTTATTACATGGAAAACCAGATGCTTTTATATACAGAGTTACAAATTAATAAATACCAGTAAGCTTATCGAAGGTTTTCACGGGTAGTTATCAGGATAGTGCAACAAATTAAGACTATGAACAATGTGTCTAATCTACACGTATGTATCACCTATAGATAGTGTTTTTGAGTTACAGTACAATATTTTAAACTAAACAATTTTAATCATCATTATCGTCATTGACGCCAAAAAAAATGTGTTAGTGAGTTAACATAGTAGTCTAGTTAATCTAGAATTATATTAAGTAAGTAAGTAAATAAAGTTGAATAAAGATGCTATTAATAAACAGTTAAACATCATTTAGCTTGTTATTTGTCTTTCTTTATCTGATGCTGTTTCCGACCAACAAACCCTGTGTACACGTCCCCCGTGACAGTTAGACAGTTGAAATTTTCACAGATGATGTATTTCTGTTGCCGTTATAACAAGGCCCATACAACAAGCGTGGCTTTTACTGTCTACAATATTAGCTGAATAACGGACGTAGCGTCTGGTATCTGGTTATCTACTAAGTTCCAAAATTAGTCTGCAAAAATTGCGCCTTACCACATCTAGGGAGATTTTTATATGAAATGAATAGTTGCCAACCCCGGCTTGCTCGATATCTTAAGCAAAATAGTTTCAAACTGGATAGGCATTACGTTTGGCGATGGTACAATAATAAAATATTTAGTTTGGTTAATACAGGGTGGTTTTTTGAGAAGGGCGGTGATGGCCAAGTCCGAAACCACGTTAGCGAAAAGCCGTGAAAGGAGCCATGCCCTCGATTTAGAAGAAAACAATAACTGCATACCTAACCTATTTCGTTTCATTTTTAACACACTTCAAAAAAAGGAGGATGTTCTCAATTCGGCTGTATTTTTTTTTTTTTATGTTACCTCAGATCTTTTGACTGGGTAGTCCGATTTGCATGATTCTTTTTTATATGAAAGCTGGTGCTTCCCGTGTGGTCCCTGGTCCCATTTTAATTTTGTTCAGTTCAGACAGGGGGATCCATGAAAATTCATGAAAAAACTAAAAATTGAAGGCGGTTTGTAGTTTTTTAAAACAAAATTAATTATAATCCTTTTACTTATGTCGGAACTCTGTAAATAAACTCGCTAGTTTCTGCCCGCGGCTACGCACGCGTTGTTTCTATGGATAATATTAATAACAGTGTTATTATTTCAGAATAACCGCCGGAGATGAGAATGTCCTCTTCAATTTCGTCCAACTGGAATCAGAGAGGGGTATTCTAATCGCTCCTGTAAAGACAATAGAGGCACAAGCGAACAATCCTCTCTACTCGTTCATAGTAAAGACATTCAGAACGGCTAGTAAACGGATACATGAGACATTGCAGCATAGTGTCAGGTAAGTCAATTTTTAGGGTTAATTACCTAAGGGAGCGTTCAAGTATTACGTAACGCAATTTTTGAAGATTTTTGACTACCCCTCCCCCCACTGTAACGCTCCGTAACCTTTTTCTGTACCCCCCCCCCCCCCCTCCCTCCCTTTCTAAACGTTACGTAACATTCAAGTCATCATTTTTACTCTGAAATCGCAAAATTATTTTAGCTTTTTTTACTAATAAATTCTTCAAATAAAATACCATATTTATTTTAACCTTTGGCAATGCAATAATAAACAGAAACCCAACTGAAATTAAACATTTAACTCGAAATAAAATCGTATTCTTCGACAGACTAATACAATCGAGGGATTCCCCGTAAATCGTAAACGAAAAGGGTTACGAATTTGGGAGTTTTAATTCCCTAATTTTTTATATAAAAAAATTAATAACGTTACGTAACGTGTTGTAAGAAAGACCCCCTCCCGCCCCTGTAACGCATCGTAACGTTTTACGAGACCCCCCCGCCCGCGCCCCCCCGAATTGCGTTACGTAATACTTGAACGCTCCCTAAAGGGTAAAACGGGACCTGTCCATTCGTCCATTCGTCTTTCCGTCTGTCACCAAGCTGTATCTCATGTACGTGATTAGACAATTGAAATTTTTACAAATAATGTATTTCTGTTGCACTTGCAAAAAAAGAGGCTCTCAATTCAACTGTTTTTATGTTTGTTACCTTAGAACTTTTGACTGGGTGATTCGATTTTGATAATTCTTTTTTTATTTGAAAGCTGGTGCTTCCCGTGTGGTCCCATTTCAATTTGGTCCAGTTCTGACAGTGGCATCCATGAGAAAACCAAATATTTGAAGTCGGATAATAGTTTTTTAAAACAAATTCATTCAAATAAGGAGGAGTTAATGGATTATACTTATGGAGACCTCAACCTCAACAGCCTGTATTGGTCCACAGCTGGACGCAGGCATCCCCCTGACAAGCGATTTATTGGCATCTGTCTCATGGGGGGTAATGCACATAATCCCCACGCTGGGCATGTGGGTTGGGGATCGCAGTTGATACAATTGTTCTGCAGAGGCCCGCCGCCGATATAACAAACATGTTCCTCTCAAACGTTCGCCTTTATTGTTAGAAGATTTTCCTGATTTTTTTTTTACTTTGCAGGTTCAAAAGAAATCAACCCCCATGCAACCCCCTGAACAAGATCTTAGTAGCAGTAAAAGAGCATGGCATGCTATTCCAGGCCCCGACAGAAGTGTTGCACCAATGTGGGATCAGTAAAAAGCAAACAGAGCCATTCCAGTTCTGGGTTGTTGGGTCAGTATTTTCAGTACTTACAAAAATAAATGTGGGTGTCGTAAGAGGCGACTAAGGGATATCCACGGGGGCGGGCAGCAGCGCCCCTTGCAGAATAACTCTACCACTGAACTGCGATCCCCAATTCGCATTGGGTATTCGGGGAATCCCAGTGGGGATTTCCCTCATGAGATAAACGCCAACAAGGTGCTTATCAGGGGGAGGCCTGCGTCCAGCAGTGGACCGATACAGGCTGTTGAGTTGAAAGTTGAGTTCAAAAAGAAATAGATAGATAGAAAACGCTTATGTTACCACACAGGAACTACAAGCCTACCAACAGGAAACAAAACAGAGAAAATTCTTCGAAATCAAAGGAAGTATCAAGGGCGGCCTTACCGCTGAGAGCGATCTCTTCCAGTAAATTTTCAATCTAATCTATTTAGTGTTAGTTAGAAAAGTTTTTTTTATAGCTTTATTTAAATAGCTTAATCAGACTGCGATGTTGTAGCTCTAACTAATTAACAGAAAAAAAGAACAGAAAAGATAAATTCAAACTCTGAATAAACTGAAGTGCGGGTTCGATGCCCGCCTCGGGACAAATGTTACGACCTGCAGATATTTGTTTAGGGCTTTCTGGATGTTTTCTGTGTATTATCAAAAATATATAACTATTAAGAAATCAGTTATCTAATACCCATAACACAATCTCAGCTTACCTTGGGGCTAGATAATGATTTGTATATTGTCCAGCATTATTGATTTATTACTAACAGCGCCTCGCGGTTTCACCCGCGTAGTTCCCGTTCCCGTGGGAATTCCGGGATAAAATATAGCCAATGTCACTCCCTGAAAAGTAAGCTTTTTATTAATGAAATATTTCTTTTAATCAGTCCAGTAGTTTCGGAGCCTATTCAATACAATTCATAATTCATTTATTTAACTCACAAATGGACTTACAGCTGAAACCAAAACGTCCAAGAGTCAGGTACATGATAATAAAATAAGACAAAGTAAGTCAAATCTTTAACAATAAGAACAATACAAAAACAATGAATAAAAATAATTATAAATCATAATGTCAAATATTATTATTAATAGAAATTTTTTATACAAAATTAATAATTTCATGATGTCAAATAAAAAGCTATACCAAAATCAAATAAGGTACTTATTAAAATAAGGTACTTACATAAAACTATCTCCCTAAATAATAAAAAAAATAGAACGGCATTAAATTGCATTTAGAAATGAGAAGGTCAGTCTATACAGCTTATTTATGTTGTCAGCGAATACGTCAGCCTCCCTGACCTGGTGAAGGAATTGGTTAAGTAGAGCTAGTACTCGAGGCGTCGGAGCGGAGGCCCCGGCTCGAGTTCTTACCCAAGGGAGCTGCGCGAACAGCGCTCGCTGGCGACGCGGACCCGTTGCACCCACAGTGCCGCCGGTGCAGTGAGCCCACAAACAAACAATCATGTTTGCAATATTAGTATAGAAGTATAGATACACTCTCATGCTCTACCTGAAATGGGATGTTCTCACGGTCAGACAGTACTTCATACTGTACACTGTTCTCCACCAACACTCTGAGCTAGTCTATGTCAATAATCTTACGAAGAATAAGCGCAGAAAAGGAGCTGTCTGCCTGTCAAGAACTTTTAACAAAAAACTGACTAACAAATTTAGCTGCTTTTTGGGTCCTTTCCTCTACAATAAAATTAATGCTTTATTATCCTTTTACTCCTTACCAAAGTATAAATGTAAAATAGTAATTTCAAATGGCTAAAATCATTGGATTACCAAACAACAGAAAACTTACTCTCGTACCAAAAAAAGGCTTCTCGTCCTCCCCATATCCTCCCAACCTTCCCTCCGCCAGTACTCCGTGTAGTGTATATAGTTAAGTTATTTGTAAAGGCATAGGTACTTACTTACCGCTGCTTGTCTTTTCCTTCTTTTGTTACATTTAAAAAAGAATAAAAAAAAATAAGATTGACCTTTCTATAGGATTATTTCAGAACTCAACACAGGTATCAATTAACTATTTCTAGTAGTCTAATTTCATAAGCTAATTACAATCAACGAATAGAAAAAGAAAACAACAACAAATTATGGTAATTAATTTGGAACTAATAGTTACTACTGAAACATTAATTAGCTATCTAAAACAGATTAGAACTAATATTTTTCCTAACTTAATAAATTGTGAACTTTTTTGTTAGGATCCGTGGAGCGAGAGCACTGGTGACCTGTAATACAGGTTTCATTACCCTTTTCAGGCACCAGTCTCTCACAAAACAGGTTAACATTAGAGTGGATCACTATCCTACAAACATAGATAACCTTTGTATTTATAATTATCGCTTAACCTTTGTGAGAGAGAAATAAATGAGTTAAAAGGTGATTTTAATCCCACGGGAACTGATTTATGGGATAAAAAGCCTATGTTTGATTCCAGGATTAGAATTACCTGTATGCAAAATTTCAGCCCGATCCGTTCAGTACTTTTGGCGTGAAGAAGTAACAAACATCCATCCATACGTCCATACAAACTTTCGCCTTTATAATATTAGTTTTATAGTGTGATTAGTGTGAAGTGTGATTATAAAATGTTTTAATTTGTTTCAGACGTGTCTTCAGCGAGCCTGAGCCAAGAGAGCTGTATGTCTGCTACCATGAATCTGTGCCACAAGATCTTACTGAAATTTCCTATTTGCTGTCGTATTTAGACTAAATAGTATATATTTTTGATCGTATTAATGCTCAGCTGTATTAAAAAAATTAAACAGGTATGTTATTTTATTCAGAGTCAGAGTCAAATCGTTTATTTCTTTAGACTTACAAAATAAGCACTTAGACCAGTAAATTTGTTACTATATAAACAGCTTGATAAATAGTAATTATTATAAGAAATAAGATGCAATTGACTCTAATTCACTTCAATTTTTTTGTCCAATAGATAGGTGTTTAAGATTATCTTCGGGTACTATTATCTAGGTATTATTATGATCAGGTATCCCACGGTTCCTAGGTAGATAGTAATTCGGGGTGGGTAAGTGAGGGCACATGCCTATACCGTATCCATCGAGCATGTAGAATGTTAGTAAACAAACCGCCCATACTTAACCTAAGATTCACTTTGTTCGCGCGTCTTTTTATACTTAATTTACATTATCGATTTGAAATCGCTCCTTCAATAAACATTGCTTACAATTAGAATTACATCTGAAACTCGACGCCAAGCAAGTGAGTTTTTGTTATTTGTGTCGTGGTTTGTTAACTAACATTCTACATGCTCGATGGATACGGTATAAGTCATAATAAAATAGGCTAATAATATTTAATTTCTATAAGTATTCGAAAAAGCTAGGCTTCTCTTATTACGCACCAGCCCTGCCATTTCTTCGACGATTTCTAAGAATGACATGACGTGGGCTGCGGTTCGTTTATAAACAAAATCGATAAGAGTGTTTACAAAAGTGGTCCGTATATCCGTTATTGAGTCTACAGTTAATAGCGAAACGTCATAGATGACGCTATATTTGCGCTCACAACACCCATGCTAGAGTGATCGCAACGTATCTTGAGCTCTCTGATCTTAGGTCCGGAAGCAAAAATGCGCAAGTACAATCAAATAGAAAAGTCATATTGACCAACTAGCGACCCACCCCGGCTTCGCACCCGTGCGAAAGATAAACCTTGATTTTTATTTGATTAACTATTGATTTTTTTTTATTTATTTAAAACAAAATACCTACCTTGCGTTTTGTGACGTCACGCTTTTACTAAATGTAAATAAGTTTTCAAAGAATATTATATTAAAACTTTACCTATTTTTATCATTAATAAATATAGTTAATAAAATATTATTTATTTTTGCAATTAATACCTGCTCGAAATACATGCCTTGCCTACCTATTCTGTCATATACCTCATCTCTACTTATTTTACTAACGGGTAAAGCTAAATGAAAAATGTCGTAAATCATGATTATTAAGCTATTGCATAGCTTCTATCGCGGGCCTTGAGCGCGGGGACCGAATCCAGAAATTCCGTAACGAAAAAACCTTGACGTTTGTCTCTTTAGTTCAGCAACTCGCCTCTAGATGGCATTGCAATAGCTTTACCGCGGCAGTCCCCGAGTGCCACACGTCTTTTTTTTTATTTATTCACCTACATATATATCTATAGAGGAGATATGCCTTCTATTTGCATGAATGACTCTTGCTCCTGTGCATCCTCAGAATCACTTTCTGAATCTTCAATTCAAACTACCAAATCAACGAAAACGAACACCGAACAACCATCAAAGACTTTGCTGCGTTATTGTACTCAAAGTATTCATTCGACAGTATTGCCAACTAGGTTATAAATAAATTTGCTACATTGTAATTATTTTATTTTCTAATTTGGGTTAATTGCATTCGATAAAATGTTTATTATTATTATTATATTATTATTATTAATGCAGTACAAAATGTGCTAGACAAAATAAAAATGCGCCAAAATTCTTGCTGGAAACCCCGGATTGACAGACTGATCCCCTCTCCACCCGCTCTTTCCCCTCAACGCCTTATTTTCAGTTTAGTGCGCAGCCATTGAAGCCAACTTCACAGAGCTCATATTAAGTTGCGCGGACTCTACCTAGCTTGGTCTTCTTCTTCTTCTTTTTATTTTTATAGAGATTATAATTATATAATTATATTATATAATTATTATATTATTAGTATTAGCCAAATTCCGCAACTATGACAATACTATCTGTAGGTGGCATAGTTCATAGAGATTATATCATAGAGATATTATATAAACTCTATGGATTATATAGTGCTATACTTAACAGGTGGTGCAAAGTTTTGGCCCCTTTTAAGGGTAGCTACCGTTTCTTTTGTATTTAGAAGGTTTTGTTCTTAGGAACCTTCTGTTTTATTTTGATGAAAAAAATATTGACATTTTTAGTTTTTTGAAAAAATGTACGGTTCGCCCAAAAAATGACATATGTCAAAAAAAACCAAGTTGTTGTTTTCACTTACTCTTTTTTTCATAGAAAATGTATGGGAATTGTATATTTTAATTATTGTCAAAACTTAAGATTTGATTTGGCATGTTACTTTGGGAAAAGTGTTCCTGGTTGGAAATAGAGTCGATTAAGACAATCTTGTTTTTTTTTTACAAATATCATTTTTTTGCGAACTGTACATTTAAAAAAAAACTAAAAATGGCAATATTTTATTCTTCAAAATAAAACAGAAAGTTCCTTAGAACAAAACCTAACTACAAAAGAAACGATAGCTACCCTTAAGGGGCCAACAATTTGCCCCACCTGTATAGTGCTATATAGTTGGTGGGTAGGTAGATCGTGATAGTGATACTATTTTTGATTTTCTTTTGCTAAAAAGTGACAGGCGCATGATCATGGCTCGGTGTAACATCTATCAATCATCTATCAATATGACACTTGCACCTAAATAAATATTCCCGTGTATACAAAATTATTATGTTGCTGTATGCTTAATTCCAAACGTAATTCAATGGAATATTACGAACACATTCAAATGCAGGATATAAGACATGACACCACTCTTGAATAATACCTAGGTATATAAAATTATTGACTCAAAAATTCTAGAAGACCAAGTTTTCTAGATTTTTTAAACTACCTACGAAACGAATCACACAAGTATGTGAGCGTTAATTACAACGTTAAACGTTAGGCTAATTCATTCTTTCTACATCAATCTAATTATTCTGCAATCTGTGCGACCAACAAACCGAAACAAATATTTATCATGGATATTAATGAGCTATCAGAATCTGAGGAAAGTAATAATTCACTGCATTCTTTATCCTGTGCTACATCATCTACAGTTTTCCACAATGCTGGAAATAACAAAATCATGGATAAGCGTTTTCTCAATCGTTTTATGACCTTTTGTGAGACGAACATCTTTAGTAATGCCTCACAATGTGATTTTGCTGAGAACGTCACAAGCGAGGAAGATTTCATAGACCAGTGCATAAATGAGAACATGGAGAAAGATGACCCTGAAAAGCTAACCAATGGAAACGTTTTCATGGAGAATCCACACGAGAACAACTTTTCTGAGCAGGGAATCAATAAAGACGATTTTATAGACAACTCTATAAATGAAAACGAAATCACCGAGAAGCTTTTAAATGAGGACTCTATTGAGAATACCATCAATGAGAACAACTTCATACAGAAACTCATGACTACGGATAACTTCATTGACAATTTCCTTGAGAAGACCACTGAAAAGAATGCTAATGCAACAAAAAAGGTAAACCCGATTAAAAATATTACTAATGTATATCCAAAAAGGACGAAGAAGGAAAAAATATATAATGCAGGAAAAGAGAATCCGAAATCTGCAAAGACAAATAAAACAAAAGCCAAAAATGAAGATGAAGCAAATATTGAACAAAAAGATGATCAAGATAGCTTCGAGTGTACTAATTCAGCAGAACCCGTCGCGTATATTAAAATGGTAAGTGTTACCTACAACATGATTAAAAATATCAGTGCAGTGGGGACCATGGACCTCACCATTAGGCATCACGTTCACGTGGTCAAAAATCTACGTATAAATATTAAAATTAATAATTGATGAAAGAGAGTACTTTGCAGAGAAGTTGATAGCAACGTGCCTACTTTTCTATTTTTCAGAACGTACTAGATAAACTAAAGATAAGCACGAGAAAATTAATTAAACTGTTAGAACAAATACAGTTTAAAACCCGTTCGAATCAAATGACAAATTTAACAATGGAGAACCAGGATTTTGCGGACATTATTCGCGCGATGCCTGTCGCCACCACTGCTGCCGCCGTTGTAAGGTTTCTTTTTGAACTTATAATTTGTTTTTGCGATAATTTTATATTCCTACAGGTGATTGCTTTTTACTACCTACCTATGTGTTCGGCTTAGCATACACTACGAAATATAGGTAGTCGCGCGATATTCTTAGGGCTCTTATACACGGACTGCACGTCTGAAATAAGTACACGGACGGCAGGACTCGACGGCAGTTGTAGACTGCCGTAGGTAGTAGGTACTTAAATTTCTTACTTGGAAATCGCACATTTTCTATCATACTTACAATAACAATAGTCATTCAATGTCTATACCACAGATATCAGAAACTCTACTTATCTCAATTTTGGAGGGATACTCTCAAAGTACCTAAGTATTCTTTAATATTACTTATAATGGGCTTTTGATACTGGGTATTTTCTTAATTTTATTTTGAACGTATTATTATCTTCTATTTATTTTATTTCTATTGTAAATAAATAAAATTACTCGCGCTTCTTATCTTATTTTACCTAGTTTTCATTTCAGTTAGGCTTTCCATATTGCACAAAACATTCGCGAGAATCTAAATTTCACCTCCTCAAACCTCAACCTATTGGTCCACTGCTGGACGCAGGCCTCCCCCTGAAGAGCGCCTTTTTGAGGTCCATCTCATTGAAGGGGGGATAATGCCCATAATCCCCACGCTGTTTATGCGGGTCTGGAATCGCAGTTCGGTGGTAGAATTGTTCTGCATGGGGCGCTGCTGCCCGCCCCCCGGTGAATATCTCTCAGTCGCCTCTTACGACACCAACGGGAAGAGATGGGGTGTTGCAGATTCTAAGCCAGCACCACTTAGCTTAGCCAAATATCACCTCGGCGCGGTGGATTCTGTAGCATACAGATTTGATTGAGGAATTATTTACGCATTTTTTTCTCGCAAGTGCAGTTTGTACGGTTTCCATAAGTCACAGAATACGTTGCATGTCATGGCACTTAAGTTTTGCTATTTGTTATCATAATTATTGATTATTTATCGGGTAAGTACCCTTTTGTTTATATTTTACCTAAGTTATGTAGGTAAATGCCCGATAAATAATCATTACTTATGATAACAAATGGCGAAAGTTTAAAAAGTTTTAGTAAATAATGTACGTACTTCGTACGTTTTAGGTTCCTTTAGCAAATGATATTGCAGTAAATCGTGAGCTAAAGAAACTTCAGGAACACACCAAAGTCAAAGTCAAAGTCAAATCGTTTATTTCTTTAGACTTACAAAATAAGTACTTAGACAAGTCAAATTTTTACTATCTAAACAGCTTGATAAATAGTTATTACTATCAACAAGAAATAAGGTGCAATTGACTTTAATTCACTTCAATTTTTTGTCCACTAGCGGAAGAAGTGAAAAAGAAACCACTAGCAAGTCCATCGCTTATCAACTAATACAATCTTAGGATAACTAAGTCTAACTGGTCTTACATACTATTGTCTGTATGGAACTGGGCGAAATCCGGCCAAGCGTTAACATCATTTACGTAGTCATCTACGGAGTAATAGGCTTTCTTGATAAGATTTCGTTTTATGTACAGTTTAAATTTACGAATAGGGAGCTCAGTTGCTTCAGATGGAAGCTTATTATAGAATCTTACGCAATTGCCCACAAATGATTTCCCTACCTTTCGTAATCTATATGATGGGATGTGTAATTTGTTCTTGTTTCTTGTATTTTTATTGTGAACATCACACCTTTTCATAAAGTTATCTCTGTTTTTGTGTGTATACATTAGATTTTCATAGATGTATTGCGATATTACTGTTAAAATATTTATTTCTTTAAATAATTCCCTTAACGAGTCTCGTGGATTTAATTTATAAATAGCGCGTACCGCCCTTTTCTGAACCAAGTCCTTGGATGCTATTAATGTAGAGGTAAGTAAAGTAAATAAGAAATAAAAAACATATTACCGAGGTTATTTTTTAGAGTAGGTAAACGTAGTTGCCAAGTTACCTACTTATGTATATAGATATACCTTCGGAAGGCTATGTATGCTACCTAATACCTAATAATAATTAACTTTGTTTAAAAAACTATAAACCGACTTCATTTTTTATAGTTTTTTCATGGATTTTCATGGATCCCATTGTCAGTACTGAACCAAATTAAAATGGGACTACACACGGGAAGCACCAGCTTTCATTAAAAAAAGAATCATGAAAATTCAAAAGTTCTGAGTAACAAACAAAAAAGAAATACAGTCGAATTGAGAACCTTCAACGTTTTTTGAAGTCGTTTAAAAAGAGAGCAAGTGGACAAACTAAGGATGAATATGTTGGGCAATCATGCCTAGTTCAGTTCAGTTTGTTTAATGATAACGTTTTTAAGTTACATGCACAGATTTATATTATAATTATTTTATCTGATGTTACATGTTACATGTCATATTATAATTCTTTTATCGGTGTATAAATTAATATAAACATAGGTCTTGCTAAAATTATTATTTATAAATAAAATATTAAATATAAAGGGAATATGTACCTATTAGATTAAATTGATTATTAATTACTTAAATAATAAAATGTCAACCAATTCATTAAATTTATTTATGTGTAATATAAATTCATAAATTACCTGGTAGCTTTCGTATCTGTCCATTTAGATCATTATCATGGTCTTAGAAAACATATTGACTCGTCAGGAACTTACTACAAGACTGACATATTTCATGGGGGTTCCTTTTAGGACGTAGGCAAGTTAAGAACAGATTTTTGGAAATACATATTCTTAGGTACCAAGGAACCTAGTTAAAAATTAAATGGGCTCAAAGGTCATTTTGATGATAACTTTAAAATGATGTCATTATTGTGTCAACTATGTGCGCATTGTTGTTTTTTTTTCATAAAAAAATAAAGTGTGTGTTGTTAAAACTTTGGCTATAATAGTTTGCATGGCATCAAACATTATTATGGAGTACCTATCTCTGAAATCCTTGCGAATGAGATCGCGGGCGGGTCAGCTGGTAGTAAAATAAATAATGCAGACCTAAGACGAGACTAATTTGCCTACTTTAACATTTTAGGACGTAAAGGATGATTGCTCCGTTTACAAACGGTTTACACGAAAATGTGTTTGTATGAACCAAGTTGATTATAATGATTTTATTATCCATTTCAATGAGGATTCCAAGTTTTTCACGAGTAATACCGGAGAGATTATAAAGAACGTGCGAATTTTGAAAAAGTTTCTATACATTGGTGGGAACTATTCAAAACGTGCATTCATGTTTTTGAATGAGGTAAGATTGCAAAAATTAAAATATTAAAAGTGAGTACCTAAGTAGAGAGTCAATGGAGGCTTCGGAGACGGCCACTATTCGTGGCGTCGTCGTCGCATCGATTGGAGAGGCCGATGTTCAACAATGGGAGTTGGTATATCGGGCTGATGATGATGAATTGAATAACACTTATTGCGCTTAGTTTTGAATTTAATTTAAATATTTTACAGGGATTTGCAACTTCTAATCATCTTGAAAAAATTGAGATCATCCAGGGATGCTCCCATGCAGATATCTGTAATATTTTTGAAGATTACTCTATAGTCATCACATTTATATCTTGGCCATGTAAATCAGAGCTCTATGGCGATTCTATGACACAGGTTTTTATAATCTTATATAAATTAGTATTCAGTCGTTTTTCGTCGTTTACTCTATGGTAAACATTTATATTTTTTAGTTATTGGCCGCTACGATGTTACTAAAATTGGCTCAAATAGAAGAAGGTCGGAGATACCTCAATTATACTTCGAAGATCTCAACCGACATAAAGAAAGTTTTACGCAAAAAATCGACGTTATTATCATTTAGCGTAATAGAATCTTTGAATTCTATACTAAGTTTGCTCCAACCTCCAATGGTTGAGCATATTGGAAGTGTCACTTATTATTGCAAAGCTGTTGAAGAAGGTAAAGTGAAGTTAAATGCGAAAACTTACGAGAGTCCATACAAATATAATCGTGGATCCCAAAAATAACAAGTATGAAACTACTAAAGATCTTGCCCATCACATTATAATTATTATACCTAATGAATGACATACATGGAAAGGGCTGTGGAAAATCAACTTAGGTAGGTAGTAACTCGAAATAAGCTTTTTGTACTATCTTATGTAAGATGCATAAGAAGGTGCATAAGAAAATACAAAAAGCTACTTATTTACTATAAAACAGAGGATAAAGTGTCCCTATTGATTGAATTTATCTATCAAACGTTGATCAGTTCCGCTGTAGTCGACCACTAGGTAAAAAAAATAAAAAGTCGGCTTTTACTTACAAATGAGTATTAAACTGGTATAATTCAGTGGAGACGCGTTCATTTTTATAATGGTTTATCCCTACCTTCCTACAACTACCTAGGTAGGTACATACATTATTCTCTTTGCAACATGTGCTTATATTTTTATCATTTTCAGGATTCGGATTTAAAACAGTTACAGCTCTTGCGAACTATCGAAAATATTTAACATTAGATGAAGTTTTTATACATTTAGACCTGGTACACAAGTTAAGTAAAACGGATTGTGGAAAAAATGAATTAAGAAATATGTTACCTGTCATACTGTCTGTATTCAGAAATCTTCTTTTTGAGTTCGATAACAGTGAAATGAATATAATTTTGACAAAAATTCTAAACAACCTCATTTCGCGTGATACTTTGTCCCAAAATCCACCTAATATTGCAAACACACTAAGACCAATCGCGATGGCTGAAACCACTACAGACGTAAGTTTTTTATATATCTACCCAGCTGGTCGATTCATTCAGAGCCCCAAGTCCATTTGACGATGGTATCGAGACGAAAAGAATTTGATTCAGCGCCTCTTTCGTGCGGACAGGGAGCTAGGTACGCAAATTCCATACAAAAATGAGACGATCACGTCTAGGTACTATCATCGTACTCGATATCTACTACCGGACCGGTGATTGAATTAATAAAAACCGTTTTTTTTTTTTAATTCTAGGCAATAGAGATGAAGAATGAATCAAATCAAATACCTATCAAGAAGTCCCAAAATAAATCATGGTCTAAAGGTTTCTATACGAAAACTAACAAATCCAGAGAACCTTCAAGAAGGAAAGGTAGGTCGCAGCTCAGTATTTATTTATTCATACTTATATATGTACCTAACCTAGGTAGGTACTTTACTTACCACGTTAGTTTGACCTGCACCTAAAACAAAGAAAATTATGTTTATCATCAAAGAAGAGAAATATTTTACCTAGAACTAATAAAATAATGCAACATGACGATTTAGGACATTAGGTTGTTTTGTATTTTCTGTCCAATTATATAACAATTATTGTGCGTGGCGATTTGGAAAAATAACAAAATGGTGTCAGATGTTAGGACCAAAATCTATAAACCCCTCTTACACTAAATTACATACCTAACAGATTAGATGTCATTTTTGTAAGACAGACAAACAATAAACTACTCAAGTAGGCACCTACCCACTAAATTAAAGTACTAAACTATTTTTTGGTCTAAATTAAATTAAATGGTACCTTACCTACATAGCTCTATACCTATAGAACGGAACCGCTCCGTACAAGCAACGTTAGAACACGCATTCACGCAATATGCAACGTGGTGCGTGGCGTGGCAGTGTGTTGGTCCCCTAAGATCCTTAATACCCCTCTGTCGTCATTTGAATGGATGAAGATGAGTAGGTAAATAATAAAAATAAATAAAAATAAAATAATGCTGGACAATTCACACAGCATTATCTAGCCCCAAGCTAAGCAGAGCTTGTGTTATGGGTACTAGATAACTGATATACATAATACAATACACTACATAGATAGATATTTTTATTATACATAGAAAAACATCCAGAACGCCCTGAACAAATGTCTGCAGATCGTACACACATTTGTCCCGAGGCGGGAATCGAACCCGCAACCTCCTGCGTTGCAAGCAGACCTTCGCCCACCGCGCCACAGAGGTCGTCGAAAATATAAAATGTATAAAGAATAAAATAAAATTAGTAGATCAAAATATATTGAATTAAATAGTACCTACCTACTTATGTAAAAGAATAATACCAATACCCCAGTACTTATCTATTTGGTTAATTAATCTCAAAGGTAGCTAATTCATAGAGACTACATAATGTAGCATATAATTCTTAGAGAAAAGAATTATCACGTAAACCTTTCTTCGGTCCGATTTTACCGTTGCAATTGAACGCCATCAATACTCAGTTTTTCTTGGTCTGAGGATAAATATAAGAAAAAAGACGTGTGGCACTCGGGGACTGCCGCGGTAAAGCTATTGCAATGCCATCTAGAGGCGAGTTGCTGAACTAAAGAGACAAACGTCAAGGTTTTTTCGTTACGGAATTTCTGGATTCGGTCCCCGCGCTCAAGGCCCGCGATAGAAGCTATGCAATAGCTTAAAAACTGCACCTTAAACGAGTTCAGTGGTGTGCGACAAGTTAGCAGCCCTGCCATGGAATTTGGTGGTTTCAACTATCACAACTATGCCGCAATATTACTACGAGTATAGGTACGAGTATGTGCTAGAATTAGTTCCCGCCCGGTGCTGGAAATAGGGCAGCGGTGCTCAGGCACAGGGTGTAGTAAACCCGACGGGGGCGCACAAATGACCAGTGTGTCTACCATGAGTTGTTACAGTTAAATCGCCTGACGTTACTACAGTAGTTACGTAAATCAGTAGCCATCTTAATTTTAATTAACCTAGCTACTATTAGAGTAATAAAATAAATAAATAAATAATGCTGGTCAATTCACACAGCATTATCTAGCCCCAAGCTAAGCAGAGCTTGTGTTCTGGGTACTAGATAACTGATAATACATAATACAATACACTACATATAGATATTTTTTTTATTATAGATAGAAAAACATCCAGAACGCCCTGAAAAAATTTCTGCAGATCGTACACTCCGCCCTGAACAAATTTGTCCCGAGGCGGGAATCGAACCCGCAACCTCCTGCGTCGCAGACCTTCGCCCACCGCGCCACAGAGGTCGTCAGTAACATCATAAAGTTTGTGCATTACGGTACCTATCTATGGTTTATTCATTTTGAATGAAGCATGTTAGTAAACAAATTACGACACAAATAACAAAATCTCACTTGCTTGGCGTCGAGTTTCAGATATAATTGTAAGCAATTTTTATTGAAGGGAGGATCTTAAATCGACAAGTAATGTAAATCTAATCTAATATTATCTATAAAAGCGAAAGTTTGTATGGATGGATGGATGTTTGTTACTTCTTCACGCCAAAACTACTGGACGGATCTGGCTGAAATTTTGCATACTACCTGTATGCAAAATTTCAGCCAGATTCTAACCCTGGAATCAAACATAGGCTTACTTTTTATCCCATAAATCAGTTCCCGTGGGATGAAAATCACCTTTTAACGTTTCCATAGGAACAACGCGGTCGAAGCCACGGGGCGCAGCTAGTTACGTATAAAAGGACGTGCCAACAAAGTGAATTTTAGGTTAAGTATGGGCGGTTTGTTTACATTTATGCTTCATTCAAAATGGACACGGTATAGTTACCTAACTCAATATGTACCTACTTATTTTTATTGCAACTTACCTACCTACTTATGTACTAAGTAAATGAATGAAATCTGAATAGTGGGTGGGTACCTACACTATTCGATGATTTCAAAGTATCACACTAATATTATAAATGCGAAAGTTTGTTTGGTTGGATGTATGGATGGATGGATGTTTGTTACCTCTTCACGCCTAAACTACTGAACGGATCGGGCTGAAATATTGCATACAGATAATTCTAATTCTGGAATAAAACATAGGCTACTTTTTATCCCATAAATCAGTTCCCGTGGAATGAAAATCACCTTTAAACGTTTACAAAGAAATAACGCGAAGCCGCGGGGCGCAGCTAGTGTTCAATACAATACTTACAAAAATACTCTATTGTACCTACACCAACAAAAATACAATACCTACATAAAATAAAAGTACAATGGGCGGGCTTACCGCTTAGAAGCGATCTCTTCCAGGCAACCTTTGTATGGAAAGAATTAGGTATTATGGGAATTTATTTTTTGTTCATTTACAGTTTGGGAATTATCGCCAGCCCCTTCGCCGCTGCCGGAGCTCTATTCATCACTGAGACTTAAAAAAAAGTCTAAAGGTTATTTTTACACCTACATTTAATTTATTATAAATATTCACGGGTATTTATCGCGTTTATTTACCTCTATATAATCTATATAATAATGTATTCTGATCGCGTAAGTTTAAAAAACTTTACATTTAATTTAGTTAGATCTCTTGAAAAAAAAAATCCATATTCTAAAAAAGACAGACAGATAAACATGTGTCCTCATCATTGTTTTAGATTCAGATTTCTTACAAGTAGGTAATATTCAAGTATCACTTTATCACATCCTTGTAAAATTGAAGTGAATTAGAGTAAATTGCACCTTATTTCTTATTTGGTAGTACTTAATTACTATTTATCAAGCTGTTCATATAGTAAAAAAATTTACTTGTCCAAGTGCTTTTTTGTAAGTCTAAAGAAATAAACGATTTGATTCTGACTCTCTGGCTCCGTACGAGAGGAGAACGCGGGTTCGAGTCCCGTCTAATCCGAAAATTCAGTCTCCATTCACAGTATACAAATTATGAAGAAAAGTATAATCAGCATCAGGATGGGCATGCGAGTAGGGGATCGCAGTTTCGTGGATTTGTTTTACAGGGGCCGCTGCTGCCCGCCCCCCAGTAGATATACCCTAGTCGCCTCTTACGACACCCACGGGAAGAATTGGGGCGGTGCAAATTCTAAGCCAGCACCACACAGTTACAGATTTCAGATAGTCTGAAACCGTGTTATAATATACCTACATCTGTTGCATATAAACAACAGCAACTATATTTATAGGAGACGAGTTCTATTTTCAGACATATCACAATAAGTTTTCTTTTTCTTTGTTACAGTCTGCAGAAACCAGGTAATAGTGGTTCCTATGGACAAAAAAAATTGTTTATTTCGCTTTTAAGATATTTATTTCAGTCACCTCAAACATGTATAAACAAATTTATATAATCAATAAGTTAAAAAATATAAGCTATACAGGAATTAACCTTTAGTATTATTTCTCAATTCTCATGCAATTCAATCATTTTTGGTTTGCATAATATAAAATGCAAATCTGGTTTTGCCATGACCACAATCGAAAATAAATATCCATCACAAGTAAAATTAAATGCTATCATGTGAAATGTATAGAAATACAGTTAAACATGCAGCTCAGCATACATAATAAAATGATACAGCTGCAAAATCAACTCTTGATATAACAGGTGAAATTGAGGTAAAAACAATAGAAAAATACATTCAGACACACTTTATGTGGCTTTGCTTACAAAATATCACAATGAAAAGCCCAAACAACCCTATGAATACAGTTTATAATATCTTATTAATAATAATTATATACCATACTATAAACACAGATCTAAAATATACATTTTCTGCGAAACAAAGCCTCAATAATGCTAAAACCAGCTTAAGCACCTTTTAAAGGTGGTGTATGCCCAGTAGCACCACCACCTATTTTTAAATATTAATATGTTAAACAAAAAAAACAAATATTGTTTATGATCCCTATCTTTAGCTTTCCATCCCTCTCAAAACAGTAAAGTTTCGTATAATTTAAACAGAGATGCAAAAACAACCTTTGGTAGCAACATCAAACAAATGAAAACTATTTTATGGGTATTCGAAGAAAGCTTATGATAGGTCTCATAAACAGTATGATGGGACTTTTAAAAATTCCTTTTATAGAGGCCCTCACCTTTAGTAATTTTATAGATCATTTCCTTTCCATTATAAGAAAGAATAGGCGGTGCCGATAGTTTGAGGCCTACACCCCCCTTGAGTAATTTTAGTCAAATTGACCATCATCTGAATAGTATGAATTTCTTTTAGGTGCCCTGTTGTAGTGTGTCAAACTCCGACTGGGCATAGGAGCCTTCTGTTTGAACATCATTGCCAATAATATATAAAAGCCTCCAACAATTTTACTAAAAAAATCTAGCACTCCCAAGAACATAGGTGTTGAATTTTTTACTAAAATTGATATTTCTCTGATAAGAGCTAATACAAAATTACCCAGAAAATTTACAAAAGCTGTACTGCCAGTAAAAATTGCAATTATAAATGCAAATAAAAATGTGAAAAACTCTTTAACATTGCGAATAGATACAGCACTTTTCAAGCTCACTATAATGTCCGAGAAGCTTTCATCCAGTGCTACACTTGAAATAGGTTTGATCTCTGAAGCAACTTTATTCTTTTTTGTTCCAGTAAGTATTGGTTCTAATTCTAAAAAGGCTTCTGTAATGTGTCTTATGCATTTAAGGGGAACTATTATTTCATCCTCTCTAAACTTTATAGTTTTTATTTGGAACCAAAATGCACCAAAGGGTTCATTGTCTATTTCTGTGCAGAGACAAACAGCGCCGGCGGGGCTGCACCCAAAGAAGTCAGTATCCGTTATTCCGATCCAGCTTGTTTTTGGACATGAAGTACTCAGTTTGTGTTGAGCTTCCAAAAGGTCTCTCTTCAACTCCGATTCCGCTGCACTAACCACAACAATGTCACGATAACCAACGCTTTGATTTATTAGCCTCCTCTCGATGTATCTACCCAAAAATATACGTGACTTTAGGGTATCTTTGACATCATTTTTCACTCTGGAAGAAGTATTATCGTCAATACAATCGTATTGGGACGAGGTAACAGAAGAGTTGAAGGACGGGCTTCCTCGCAATGTCATATTCATTTTATCAACTTGATATTAACTACTTATTTCTCAATCACAATCACCAATTAATGTAATAAACGCAAGCAATAGGTACATACGTAAAAAAATATCAAAAAAACATTTCCTACTTTCTTCTAATTGAATGATGACATTGACAGTAATTGCTTCATAATACGTCAATGTCACGAATTCATAGACAAGAATGATTCCTCGATTTGAAGTTTGTTCGTTTCATTTTTTAAAAAACATCTGTTTTCTTTGAATAGTGTCGTTTATTTCATTCATTCACTCATTCAAAATGTTGTTGGTTTGATGTCGAAATGTGAAATTCGTGAAAATATCGAAGTTATTGTATTCTCTTTGAAAATATTTTGAAAAGTCCCTCTGTGTTTGAAAATAAATTGAATTGCAGCAAAACTATACACATTTGAAATAATAATGTGACATTATATTTATATTTGGAACTCAGTGGAAAGTGCGTTACAGAATTTCTTTTTCACCGTTTTTCAATAAAAGATTATTGATAAAACACAGTACAATGGATAATTCAACAATACAAACACTGGAGACTGCAGGACAAATGCTCATGGTAATAAATTATCTAAAATTACAAGTTACTATTTTTCTATTTGTAATGAGTACTAAAAACCCTTGTATCATTTATTCCAAACATTTATCTCATCAACACAACCTCAACACATTTTGTGTTGTTTATTTATTACGAAAATTAATTCAAAGAAAATTCTTCAATCCTTTTATCTCTAACTGTAATAATGTTCATATCTAATCCCAAAATATTAAAAAATTTAATATTTTATAGGCACCACCAAACTTAGTTACGTCTGAGCAGCGACACCAAGCAGAAAGTGTGTTTCTGGAATTCAGAGCTTCTAAGAATCCATATGAGATGTGCCGGGAACTCCTAGAAAAATCTAATTCAGATTATGTACTGTTTGAAGCTGCTAGTTTACTGAAAACTGGCCTTATACGAGAATGGAACCTGCTCTCCGATACTGATATATCATCTTTGAGGGAATATCTCCTAAACTATCTCTTGAGAAAAGATGCTCCACCTTTCTTGAGGGAAAAGCTTTTACAGGTACCTTTATGAATTGTTAGAGTTATTTAGTTTTGAATATTTTTGCTTTGGATGATGTGTCTTACAGCAACCCAAAAGAATTGAGTAATACATTATAATGTGAGTTGGTAGTCTATAGTGAATAATATGATTTTATTAGATTATATGAAGTTTTTATGAATAATTTTAATAATATTATCAACAATAGTAGAACAAAATAGAATCAAGTAATCTATCAACGTAAAGTATGCCATTTTGTTATCAGACTATAGCCATCATCATCAAAAGAGGCAGCATTGATGATGGCGGAAGAGAAAGGAAAGCACTTATTGGACAACTGGAAAACATAATTCTCAACTCACCAATCAACCAGCAGAAGTTAGCATGCTCACTCATCCTATCCATCATGCAAGAATATGCCATCACAGTGAAGTCCGCTGATGTAGGACTAATGTGGGATGTTCACTTCAGACTGAAAAAGACATTTGAAGCTTCCGATTTGAAGAGAATATTTAGATTTACAGTCAGCATCCTCCAGCAAATAGTCCATTCGGGACACCAACCCGAGGGAGAGCAAGCAATGCTCACTAAACAGCTCCTGACAATTGTCGAGGCAGTCTTAACATGGAGTCATGTATCTCCACTATTATCCAAACGTTTGATTGGGGCATTTGAAGCTATACATGAGAGTGATTCAGCCCCAGCTCTACGACTTGGTGCGAATTGGGTGGACACAATAATGCAGCCAGAACTGCTGTCACTTTTCTTCGAGATCCATATGTATGTTAGGTCAAATCCTGAGCTACTGAATTATTCTTTAACATGTTTAACCCAGCTGGCCAGTTTAAGTGGTTATACCGATGATTTGAAGAAACAGTATTTCGAATATTATGTGAACGGTTTTCTGAATGCTATGGCATATATTAACGAGCCATTTGATAGAGAGTTGTTGGGTATAGCTGATATTTATAGAAGGCTGAACCAGTTCTTTAGGCCGGCTGCGTTTGCGTCGGCGCCACCGGCGTTTCTTCAGACATTAAAAACGCTGACTTGTCACAGTATTCGTGGTGCTGTTATTGAAGAAATTGTGAGTATCAAGACACTTCAAAAGCTTAAACACTTTCCAAGTGTCTACTAAGAATTTTTTAACAATTTTTATATTTTTTTCACTTTCAGTCGGATGACGAAAGCGTTTGGAGAGAGGCGTTAACAAAATTCCTGCACACTTGGAGTTCTATCATCATAGATGGTGGATATTCCAATGAAACTCTTATGAATCCTTGTATAGAAGTGTTCAATACTTATTTACAATGTCGACTCGCGCCGCCTGACGGCACAAGGTAAGTAAACGCAATGAAGTTGCGTTTTTATAAAATAGGTTAGCTGAAAAGAAAAGTAGGCACAGACAAAGTTCATTCATACAAGGTGAAATAGATAAACTTGCGAAATTTACAACAAAGAGTTTGCCTTCGTAGTTTAGGTATACGAAAGTTATAAAGAAAGGTTTAGTTTAAAGGATATTTATTAAGTAATTCTAGGGGAGGGATGGCAAGTGAAGGAGGCCTAAGCACTTCTGGGAATAGATCATCATTACTTTATGATAATAAATGAATAAACTAACATCAACATCTACTAGCAGAGCCTCGCGGTTTCACCCGCGTAGTTCCCGTTCCTGTGGGAATTCCGGGATAAAATATAGCCTGTGTCACTCCCTGAAAAGTAAGGTTTATAATGGTGAATGAGTTTTTTAAATCGTTCTAGTAGTTTCGGAGCCTAATCAATACAAACAAATAAATCTTTCCTGTATAAAAATTGCTTACAATTATATCTGAAACTCGACGCCAAGCAAGTGATATTTTGTTATTTGTGTCGTACAGAGTACGACACAAATAACAAAATACTTGTTACGTTACTAACATGCTTCATTCAAAATGGATAAACCATAGGTATAGTAATGTGCTAACCAACTGCACCACGACTCCACGAGGTTAAGAGTACACTGTTTGTCATTAGTGAGCGCGGCCTAAATGCATGCTATCTTACCTGTCATTATAGACATACCCACATTACCCACGCGATAGAATGAAATGCACAATGATTTATGCCGCCGAACAGACTTTAGCACAAGGGTTATCATATCATAGAAAAACTATTGTATTTATCTCTAACTATTAATAACTAAACTATGTCGGTAAACCCTTCATTTTAGAGTGTTCTTAACCTGTGTTTATTCTTGCCCAAAGTTAAGCTAAAATTCGTATTGAAATACGAAAGTTTAGAAGCTTATTATTATTAAGTATTTTTCAAACGTATACTTTTATTACTGTTTTAGTTGTATACAAACAAGCTTTATATAATAGAATAGTTTATGACGGTATAAATTGATTTTATCTTTAGTTTTGGATGGTCAACATCAAACAGCCTTGTAGTTACCCTTCCACGTTTGTATGAAAAAATGAGCGACTAGTTCCACCTTAAGTGACTTAGGAGTCGAAAAACTCTGGGACTTATTTTGGACGCTAACACAGCGCCTAGCTCCACCTACAGGGGAAACATTGAAGTTTATACAATCCTGTTCAAAGACTAAAGTTGCATTTGATTAGTTAGATGAGTGGTGTCGCTTTACTCAATTCCAGTTGTTTTGTTATTATAGTGGCCTCAACTGTGGCCCTTACACGGGTAAATAAAATAAACATGAAAACAATTAAAGATTTATGAGAAACAATTTTCTGCCGGCCGTTTCGCACGCGTTGTTTATATGAAAACGTTTGAAGGTGATTTCTGTTTCTATCCCGTGGGAACTGATTTGTAGGATAAAAAGCCTATGCTAGATTCCAGGACTAAAATGAACTGTATACAAAATTTCAGCACAATCCGTTTGGTACTTCTGGCGTGCAGAGGTAACAAACATCCATCTATTCAAAGTTTTTTTGGTTATTATAGTTTTAGACTATGGTTCATTTCTAAGAAACCAAGTAAAAATAAACTTCAATATTTCCCCTGTAGGTGGAGCTAACGGTGCTTTAGTCCGTAAAAAGTCCCAGAGTTTTTCCGATCGATAGGTATCCGACATCGTGGTCTAGAGGTTACGACATCCCCGTACTGAATACTAGTCACTTAGCTTTTTAGTAGAAGAATATTGAGGTCGCGGTTTCAATTCCCGTCGATGCCGAAACATTTTTGGGATTTTATCTTCCATCTATTCATCCAAACTTTCGCATTTATAATATAGTAATATAATAGTGTGATGTGTTTTGTATTTTGATGTGTGATGTATTTTATCGACTTCAAAAAAAGGAGGAGGTTCTTAATTCGTCTGTTTTTTTATGTTTGTTACCTCAGATCTTTTGACTGGGTGGTCCGATTTGCATGATTCTTTTTTTATATAAAAGCTGGTGCTTCCCGTGTGGTCCCATTTTAATTTCTGTTTTTGTTTATTTCTGACAATTGGATCCATGAAAATTCATGAAAATACTGTAAAAATTGAAGTTGGTTTATAGTATTTAAAACAAAATGTATTATGTTTGAAATTATTGGTAAACCTTCCAGACGTGGTGATTGCCCCGACGAAGACATAAGAGATGATATGGAGGAGGACGAACGACAACTCCACAGCTGCAACCTGATGACGATTGGCGCTATCGCCAGAAAGGCGCCGGCGCATTGCGCACACGTACTGTTCAGCTTACTGCAGGATAGGAGCAAAAGGTATACATGAAACTCTGTCTGTGCACCACATCTCGACCCAACCTCAAACTCTTACATAAATAAAAATAATTGAGCTTACTGCGTTTGCGTTCCTGAAAATCATGCAGAACTGCTGAGAACAGCTTAGGTGAGATAGGGTCCCCTTGTCTGACACCTCTTTGTATGGGAAATTCTTCCCCTGCTTTTTCAAGCTTCACTTGATAGATAGACTCTTTATTAGGTACTCACACAAACAACACAGGAAAAGTAACAAAATAGAACAGTTACTATATTAAAGGCATACATATTATGTACATACAGGTAAGCAGGTACTTGCTCGTACATACACATACATAAACTTTGCCGCAATATGTTCCTAAATAAAGACTTTTTATGTTTATGATTTTTGTGCGCGACAGAATTTATTTGTTATTCATTTTCGTTATTTTCCCTGGTTAGGGTTTTAGTTTATGTTATATTGTGTTATTTGTCGCATTATGTTGCTTGATTAAGACGTTTTATGTTTATGATATGTGTTTAACGACCAAAGAACCTTAAAAAATACTTTGCTTTTGTTAATCAATTTCGTTTCTTTCGTTATTTTCCCAGGTTAGAATCTCAACTGCAGCTGATGCATATGGGCAAACTTCAATTGAGCAGTGGCGTTGAACTTACATCGCTGTTTGAAGATCTACATTGGATTTTGATGATCACAGGTATGTTAAGTAGCTGGTGCCTGCAGCTTCACACGTACCTATTTTTAAGTAGTCTATGTCTATCAATTTTCATTGAGATCCGTTCAGCCGTCTAGGCGCGAAAAGGTAACAGACAGAAAGACAGTTTTTTTACTTGTATAATATTTTTATGGATGTTTTGGCTAAGGGAGATCTATTTCATAATTTGACACAATTATTATAAAGAGAAAAGAGTTGTATATTTGTAATGAATAAACCCAAAAACTACTAAACCCATTCAAAAACTTAAATAGAGCGCTACATTACCCTTGAGTAACATAGGCTATATTTAATGTTTTAAAAATAAATATCATTTTTTTTCTAGCTCAAAGCTAAGCAGATCTTGTGCTGTGGGTACTAATGACTACTGTACATATTATAAAATAACATCACATGATATGATAGATATTTTTGTTATACATATACAATACCCAGAACAAATATTTTAAACATTAATCCTAAGGCGGGAATCGAAGCGGCAACCTACTGCGTCGCAGGCGACCTTTGCCTGCCGCGCTACAACATAATATTAGCCCATAATTCCTTCCTAGCACTTCTAGCGGCCCATAACATTTATATTTGAACCCTAACCCCATATTCACACAGTCTTATTTATTTCCCAGGACACTTCCTAGCCATAGATGCGTCAGAGGACGAAAGTCTTCGGATGGTCCCAGCAGAACTTATGGAGTACAGTTTCATGGAAAATGCCGATGTGGAACGATCACTCGCGTATCTGACAGAAACTAGCAGCGATCCGAATAATGTGGACCCTATTATCAAGTGAGCAAAGTAGATATTTTGTAAACCATTTATATCAATTTAAATTAGAGACACGTGACCCGAGAGCTGGTAAGTATCTGGCGCAGTGCATCAACATTACCATACAGTTGGGCAATGCAGCCAGCGTTTTTGGACGCTTCCGACTCCTATTAATAGGATCAGTTTCGTGTAGGAGAGCTTCTTGTAGAATGTTTACAACAGTTAGCCCAATTTGTAGACACTCCTGGTGTGGTACTGGTTAGAATTTGCACCACCCCATCTCTTCCCGTGGGTGTCGTAATAGGCGACTAAGGGATATCCACCGGTCGGGCAGCAGCGGCCCCTACAGAACAATTCTACCACCGAACTGCGATCCCCAACTCGCATGCCCAGCTTGGGGATTATGGGCATTATGAGATAAACCTCAATAAGGCGTTTATCAGGGGGAGGCCTGCGTCCAGCAGTGGACCAATACAGGCTGTTGTGGTTGTGATAGACACGAGTTCTAATTTGTTTCTATTGTTTTGATTGTAATTTTCTTTGTATATAAAATTCAGTTTCAAAATCCCGTTCAGACAAGTTGGCGGAATGGAAACAATTAATTATTTGAGACTCAATATAAAAACTTACTTACAAAGTGTTCAATGACGCTAGATTTTTCTGACGAAAACCCACTCAGATAGCTCTGACACAACTCAGAATTCTATTACTATGAGAAAAGACCTACAAAAGAACAAAAAAGTCTGAACTGAATATACAGTCAGCTGCGAAAATATGTGTGATAATTTATATACTGCATTCTGACAAGTACGATTTCGGTTCTTTATTCAACGTGATACAGTATAAACAGTACATCATCATCATCATCATCAGCCTATATTAGTCTACTGCTGGACATAGGCCTCCCCTGATGAGCGCCATAGCGCCCTGTCTTCAGTTCGACGCATCCAGCATCTGCCTGCAGTCTTTCGCAGATCGTCATCCCACCACACAAATATGCAGATAAAAAGTACAAACATGTTATATTTGCTTATCAAACTAAGGAATTGTTAACCAAAAATATTGCACAGACATCTCAGTTTTGTGATAAAATATATATACTTTTTTATGGACAGCTAAAATAATTGTTAAATCGGCACCCACCACGATCCGTTCGTTTTGGCGTGAAGAGGTCCCTTCATCCAAACTTTCGCATTTATAATATTAGGGTGATGTGATGATTAACAAGTATTTTTACAATGTATGTGTTAGAAAAGTGCGTTTTCTGTGGAGTTAAATCGTGCGGAAAGTGCTACTTACCGCACTTTGTGCTTTTTTTACTTTTTAACTTCGCCGTCAGCCTTAAACATAGAGTATTCACTACGCGAGAAAAGTTCTTGAGCCTCTTTGCGATACGACATGGCGCTTTCTGCACATGCACAGTAGTAGATACGTAAAGCGCGTGTGTTTAAGAAGAAAAAGCCCTACATTCGGAAAATTTCTCGTCAGTCACAATTAGTCTTGTTTAGCGTGACTAGTTTTTTATTTACTTGCACAATGCCATAGTAAAACATTGTATGATACACGTGCTTTTCCTTTGTTACATAAACAGCTATAGTAGTCCATATTCTTTTAAATATTTTATCAAAAAACAGATGTTTGTGCAACCATTTTAGTTAACAATTCCTTAATGTAATTCTGTTTTTTTTATGAATATAATGGGTTTTTCAACCGTTTTAATGAAATAAATAAATGACGAGGAATCATTTTCATTCTATATTAACTTTAGGCAGTGTATTGTATGTTTTTAACAATGCGTATTGTACATTATCGAAATATCATTTAACAATGCGTATTCAACACCGTAATCACAGTTTTCTTAATCCTCATCATGCAATACAAAGAATAGACCACAAACGATAACTACTTTCTACGGAAAAGTATGCGTGGACTTTTATTTTATTTATAAAGTTTGGAATAAAATAAAAGTGAAAACTTTGTAACACTACTAAGTTTTTACTTTTATTTTATTCCAAACTCCGCCTTAATGGCGTTTATCTACAGAGATACAGTACATATTTTCGCAGGTGACTGTACGTTCCTTTCAGACCTCTTTTGTTCTTTTGTTAGATTTAAATAACAATATCTGATCAGCTGATTGTACCTACAGATTATCAGATTACATTTTGACAATGCTGGTCAAAGCTCAAATAGTAGAAATATTCATACCATTGTGGTCTTTTAGCATATTTTTTCTTGACAAAAGATCCATTTAAAATCTTCAATATCTATCAATACCAAGTTTATCAGTGTGTAAGAATCTTAACACAAGGTTAAGTTATTCAAGATTAATCTTTTTACCGTCATTTTGTTACTTTATGCTATACAAAACTCCTGGAACACAATGCAAATTTAAAGCATGACCTTTGTACAGCTAAATCTTCATACAAAGGGCAGGGAAATGGATACCTTACACGCGTCTATAACTATTGTTCTTCATCAAACTTAATTATTTTTTTACAATTTATTGTTAGCTGGTGCAGCCGGTAAGTATGTACTTTTTTTATCTCAACATTATATTGCATTGCCTTAACTTTAACCAAACTAATGCATTCATTGGTAACTTGATTACGAACATTGATTAATTAAAAAGCGAAGATAGGTTACGTTCTCCCAGCGCTTACTCAAAAATTGGCATGTGTTACAACTACACGCAAACACATACGCTCACAGTTATATTTCCAGTCCTGTGCAATACAAAGAAGAACAAAGACGGAAAGACGTATCTAAGACCGAAGTGAGACCGAGGCAACAATATTTCACGCGAATCACGACCGCCCGTGCCTCCGGTGGTGGTCCGACGGTGACTGAGTTGGAAGCACACAATTTTACATAATATGAGGTTGCCATTTTTGAGAACCTAGTACCTCATCTTCCCTTTTTAATTAATCAATGACTACGAACCTATTTTGTGTGGATGTTGAAATAATTTAATACGTCCATGACCGTCCTTTTAGGTCCAAAGAAAATAAAGCACGATGACTATTGACTTTGGTAGACATATATACTATTACTATAATAATCGTTTGTTTTTTCAACAGAATCGTGGGCCAATTCATTCGCATCAGTACTTGGGAATGTCTAGCTCTAAACGCCGGATTGGGCCATGTCTTCAGTCCTGAGCTATCGGCAACCATTTCCTGGCTTCTGAAGATATGGGCGCAGTCTTATTTGGTCCTGGCTTCTGATTATACTAAGGTGATTATTTACAAGTATAGCCATAGATAGGTAAACGAAAAACTACATGTTTTTTTTTATTGCTGATGGATTAGCGTTTGGCTACCAACTCACTTTAAGAAAGCGAAGATGTAGCCTAAGATGTAACACGCTTTTCCAGAAGGAACTTATTTACCCTAGATTTGAAGACTCCAAGATTGTACTCTAATGGGAAGACAGATGCAGGAAGGTCATTCCACTCTTTGGATGTGGATATTATGAAAGTAGAGCAGAATTTTTTGGTTCGACACTGTGGTATGTCGACCAGGTATGGGTGGTATGAATTTGTGCGTCTGCTGGTCCTATGATAGAAGGGAGAAGACGGAATAAGGTCGTGCAATGCTTGCGCACAATCACCAAAGTGGTACTTGTAGAACACTGACAGTCTGGCAACGCGCCGCCTGTGATCGAGGCTTTTGTGTTTGATTCGATGTTTATGTGTGGGTTGTCTAGAACTCCGTATTAACTCAAATCAACAAAAGGCTAAAGTGATTTTGATGAATGAGGTATGAAAGAAAACATATCAGGACCGCGGGCAGGTAGAAGCATATGTTGAACTGTGGATGTATACAAGCTGCTGTTCATGTATCAAAACGATTATTTAAATTCCAGTGTTCTTAGATACATTTCGAAGACCTTTATCTCCTCAACATTATCAACAGCCTTTATTGGTCCACTGCTGGACGCAGGCCTCCCCCTATTAAGCGCCTTCTTGGCGTTTATCTTATGGAGGGTAATGCCCATAATCCCCACGCTGGGCATGCGGGTTCGCAGTTTGGTGGTATAATTGTTCTGGGGCAACTGCCCGCCCCTCGGTGGATATCTCTTAGTCGCCCCTTACGAAACCCGCGGGAAGAGTTGGGGTGGTGCAAATTCTGAGCTAGCACCACACAGCTAGTTTCCTCATTTTGTAAAAATTAATCCAAATAAAAATAAGTGTAGAAGCTGAGACCGGGTCGGTTTTTTAAGTTTTCACACTTATAGTATCAGTGTGTTTATTACAGATATCAAGAGTGATGGAGAGTGCGTTCGGCGCGCGTTCCCCTGGCGTTTCTTGGGCGTGTGGCCGACTGGCGGCGCGCGTGTGTGCGTGTCTCCGACACTTGTACGCTCAGCCACTGGCCGCGCAGCATGCCTTGAAGTTACTGCTGCTCCTTGCTTCTTGGTACGTATTGTCTTAGAGAGAAGTCATACACATATCGAGAGTAAAGGAGAGTGCGTTCGGCGCACGTTCCCCCGGCGTTTATTGGGCGTGCGACCCACTGACGGCGCGTAAAACAGATCTTATCTGTAAAATACGAAATCCCAGTCGTTTTCGTATAAAAGTATAATTAACAAGCGCAATCTTTATAACAGGAAGGACACAATGCTATCCCAATGCGAGGAGTTCCGTGCGTTAGTAGAGTGGGAGATATCCGGCAACAATCTATCCGGAGAACTAAAGAGACTACTTTACAAGGCTTTCGCGCTGGTTTCTAAGGAAGCACACGGTATGAAAGGTTTTTATTTATTTATTTATTTAATTAATTAGGGCAACCAAGTAGAAGTAACACAAGATATCACAATATTAATACCATAAAACTTAAAACTAGTGCACTCTAAATTACAACATTATTATTACATGTATTATTCCAATATGTTGTACTATACTTACTTACTTTTGGCTTATCCAATCACTTCTTGTTCTATTTAATTGACCTTTTTTGACTTGTTATTCTCTAGGTATAATGAAAACTCGCCTCGTTGAAAGCATGCTAGCGCTCCAAGACAAGCTAAACACTTTGAAAAATATGGATTTGGACACAGAGCCCGTTCGGAACATGCTGACTTGTATTCTAGACTGTTTTATAGGATTCAACGATGGATTTGTAGAGGTATGATAATATATAAATTCACATTTCAAAAAACAATAAATTCACAGTAGAATTGACGACCGATTTGGCGCGGTGTGCATAGATCCGCCTGCGACGCAGGAGGTGGCGGGTTCGATTCCCACCTTGGAACAAATGTTTGTACGACCTGCAAATGTTCATTTGTTTCGGGTGATCTGTGTATAATAAAAAAAAACTATGTAGGTAATTTTATGTTAAGGATATCGGTCATCTAGTACCCATAACACAAGTTCTGCATAGCTTAGGGCTAGATGATGTTTCGTGGATTGTCCAGTATTTTTTTTTTTTAAATAAATTTTCGATACACCTGATTTAGCGCTGGCGATTGGACTTTATACGGGACTTAAACCAACAACCAACCTGTCATTGTACGGTTGAGAACATTGAGCAAAACCACGCTTATCAAGGTGTTTGGAGACAACGGTGCTTCTGTTCTGCAAGGGGCTTCGCTGACCGCCCCCGGTGTAAATCCTTAAGTCGCCTTTATTACACCCTCGGTAAGAGATATCCATTTTACAAAACATCTAATATATACCTATCTTTCAGGCGGAATCCTTGGACCAACAATTCCTGGTCCTAGTGGATTGCATAGAGAAGATCCCCGGTATAATATACAAGTACCACAACTACGGCAGCGTGGTGCAACCCGCGCTGGAGCTGCTGGCGGCCAGCGCACGGAAGATGCTGGTCTCCATACAGCCGCAGAATAAGAACAAGTAACTATACTGTACCTATAAAATAATTTATTTTACTTTACTTTGACAAAGCCCATATACAGCTTATCTTTTGACATTTTGTTGACATTAATCTTATTCTTATTGATAATTTAATTTTGATTATTGTTTAAGTGACATTATTATTATTATTTAAGGCCCTTTTACAGCCAACCATTTGTAATTTAATTAGATAGGAGTATGTGTTTATGCTTACCGTCTGTCTATTTTTATTATTATTTAATTTATTTTTTTCTCTTTCATGCGTAAAATCCCTTATGGTGTTTCCTTAAAAAAATTCTTGTTTGTTTTGTATTCTTACAGTATAATAATATTTATTAATTATGTTTAAAATTAGATAACAACGATTAGATTACAACGATACCAAGTGTATGTATAAATGTACCTATGGTGGCATAAATGAAATGAAAATGAAATAAGAAATCACTCTGCGAGCTACACTTTCGGTCTCTAAGGCTTGTGGTCTTAAGGTTCTAATTCAATTTAAGATAAAAAATCGAAGTAACATTTCCCTAATTATGAAGGTGGTAGCTTTCATAGATTCTGAGATATAACCATTTTAAAGTAAATTGCTTATGGTACATTCTTAAACTGCTGAGGTTGCAGTGGGTCGGCTATATCCTCGAAAAACCGATGGCTGTGTCTTTAAGATGGCTACGAATCCCTCCCAAATCTCAGTGTCCGGCCCGAGCGAATTTGTTGTTGTTTCACGTAGAATCGCATCGTGTTGGCCATTCCGCGGCATTCGGCTTATTTTGGAATTGTGCTCCCTGTGTCTCATTGCCCCCCGCGTTTGAGCGAGCGTTTCTTTCTTTCTTTCTTTCTTTCTTTTAAATTTGAAGGAATTTCTTAATTTTTTATATTTTTTCGTACTTTGCGATTCATTTTGAATCAACGACTGATTTTAGAAATATTTTTGTTTATTTCTAATGGTGAATATATTTAGGATGTTTGCAGTGTGACAGATTTTCGAATAAAGGTGTCTAACATGCATAAAAAAAAGCTTGAAAATGACTCGATTTGGTGGTCAAAATATGGCAAATTAGTTTCACTCTCATTCAAAGATAATAATGTTTTTAAAAAACTAAAACACTACAAACATAGCTATGTATCATCCGATTTTGTATGGAAAATTTCAATACGATCGGAAACGTAGTTTCCAAATGAAGCGGAAAGTACGTTAGTGTGGGGGCTAAGGTATCCGTTCCGTTCTTAAGTAGCAACCGCTATTTTCTGTAGCCAACTAAAAATATAACTGAATATTTGTTTTAGATTCCTGGAGATTTGCAACACTACATTCGAGGTGTACCAGCGATGGAACTCTGGGAAATTGACCAATATACCAACAGATGCTGAGGAAGAAACCTATGATGTAAGTCCTTTTAAATAGATCATACACATTTTGTACACTGAAAACCAGCGCTGAGTAGACACACCGGGTCTACCCAGCACAATGCTGAGTGTGGGCCATATTTGCCTGCTACGCACAAAAATTAGTATTAAGTTAAGAATTAATTTAGTGAAGTTAAATATAGTGTTGTGTAGTTTTTAGGTAAATACAATTATTTTCTTTCTTTATTTCTTTCTTTCTTATTTTGTCCTGCGACAAATATAGTATCGAATATTTATTAGAATATTTCTGCGTCTCAGGGATACCATCTTCTGCACCACAGATTATGTTAAGTCACATTCACATAAAGACGGAACTAGCAGTCTAGAGTAGAGTCACGAGCGTAGCGAGTGGCTCTAAAGTAGACTGCTGAGCTAGCGAGGGATTTAAAAGGCACGAAACAAAAAACATTTGCTCTCGAGTTAAACATACAACTTTTCACCTTGATCAGTGAAAAAATTATTTGGTCCATGTCACTTTTTAGTTGCGGTGCATTCAAATATTGGTCCATTCATCATGTAAAAGAGATATTATTTGTAGTATTCATATTCGAAATAAAAATTTAACTTATTTACAAAAACATCCGTGTTTTTTAATCTGCTTTTCTGTTAAAAAATAAAACGTTGGCAGCAATAAAAGCATCGACGTGCCAAAAGAAGTTTTTGAAGAAGGCGAGTTTTTGGAGCCGACCATAGAGTATCAATAGCCTCTAGAGAGCCTAGTAAGTAAACCATTGAAATGCAGTAACACTATTCTAAATTCAAAATACTTTTTTAAACTTGTTGAATAATATCATTTATTCCATTTGTGAGCAAATTTTGCTCATTGGTTTTGAGCAGCAAAGTCACTGTTTTCGAGTGAAAAAGATATTTCGTATGTCCATGATCAAACAAACAAAACGTCGAACAACATCAGCGTCGTCTGTTAAAATAACCATGTTTTTTGTAAGTAACCAATTCTTTCCTACAGGACATCTGCTCAATAATGGAAATCGTCTGCAAAGTAGCTCGGTTCTCCCAAGACGCGTCCGGCGGGGAGACAGTGGCCCGAGGGTTGCGGGTTCTATTCCCGCTGATAACACCGGGGCTGCTTGCCATGCCGACGTTAGCGCACCTGACTTACAAGATGCTGAGGGCTTTGGAAGGGGTTGATCAGGTTAGTTTAGTTATACATACGTTCAGTAAGTTCAAATTCAAAAATGCTTTTTTCCATAAATACAATAAATGTTCACTTAGAAAAGGTCAAATCATAGAAATAAACCAGTCTAGATGTGTCCACGTCTGTAAGATCACGGATTTTTTGACTGCATATGCTGCAGAACTAAGTCTGTTCGATAGCTTATTTATGGAGAATACGGTACTTTCTTTAATTTCTAACGCTTCTTTTACGTTTACGTCAGCTTTAACTTGTATAGCATTAGGTAGAATAAATCTAATACATTTCGTTTTGGTTTCCTTAAGCAAACAATACAATCTCGTGATTATTCTTGACAAGATGAGGCAGTCGTTAATATAAACTAAAAATAGGAAAGGACTGAGGATCGATCCCTGCGGTACACCCATTGTAACTACAGAGTTCTAGTGAATTATATTAAGTATATCAGTTATCTCGTACCCATAACACAAGCTCTGCTTAGCTTGGGGCTAGATAATGCTGAGTCAATTGTCCAACATTATTTATTTATTTATTTTTGTTACCATTTTCTTCATTGTGCCAACTATTCCCCTATAATCACACTTACCTTCTTTCCAGCTCGCGACGCTCCCTCTAGAAGACTTCAACATGGTTGTCTCAGCCCTCCGCGTCGGTCTAACCTCAGTATCCAGCGACGTATCAAGTGTATGCTGCAACACAATCGCCGGTCTCGCTGATAAACTTAGCGTCGACAGCCCTTACGCCATGCCGCTACTATCCCTAGCCGAGATACTTCTAATGCTGATTATAAAGATGGAAATGCCTTCAGATTGTATTCCAGCCGCCGGTGCTGCCATCTACGCGTTAACTTGTCTGAAACCAGCGTTACTAGAAGGCTTAGCGAGGCAGATGATTGAGGCGTTTGCGGTCAATGACCCCGCCAATGTGCCTAAACTAGAGAGCGCGTTTGGCGTGTTAACTAACGGAGTGTTGTTCGATCGGCATAGGACGCACAGGATCCGCTTTCAAGATAACTTTGATAAGTTCCTTTCGAGCGTGCACGGCTTTTTGCTTGTGAAATAAGGGATAACTGCTAAGCTTTGGTAATTGGCAAATTTAGGCGATTGGTGCCTATTGAATAGTTTATTTGTGGGTGAAAGCTATGAAGCTTTAAGAATTGTGGGCCCACGAATCATTCGGGTGCTGTTTTGCATGTAGCGGATGACTGTTTAATGCAGTCTACAAGCCAAAGTCGGCGACACAGCTTTTCACTTCTTCCAATAGTGGACAAATAACGAAAGCGAGAAAATAATTTATTTATTATTTGATAATAATTTATTGTTTTAACTTTGACTTGTCTTAGTGCTTTTTTTAAGCCTAGAGAAATAAACTCCGACTTGTTTCTGAGGATAATAATGTAAACTGACTGTGTATATACATATATGGAGGTAGCCGGTATAAGTTTGTCAATGAGTGGCCCGCCGACTTTGGTATAGACTCTATAAGATCATGGTAGCTTATTCTCACGAAGTGATCAAGTTTTCATCGAAGCATAGATGCATGGTCGTCTCGTGTAAGAATGAGCTTAAGTTTAATGATCGGTCTACATGTTGGTCGAATCATCGCAACCGTCGCTTGTTTGTTTACCTTACGACGACGTCGTAAAAGAGTAGCCTGTATGTGGCATCGCCAATACACTAAGCTAAACTTAGTTTAAGAAAAGGTCCAATTTCACCTTTTGTTTAACTAAGTTTAGCTTGAACCGGATCACCGTGCGCTATGAGCTGAACTAAGTTTATCATAATGTTGATCGCGTTCAATTGCAACGGTGAAAATGGACCTAAATGTCAGTCGCAAACACGTTGTAGCTTTCTAATGAATGAACCGCTTTTAGTAGAGTTTTGTTTGAAAGGTGATTTTAGCAAGTGTATTCTTACCTAAGTTTATTGTAAATTGGTGCAGCTGTTCTCAAATTATGACGGTTTAAATGAAACTCGTCGGGGTTTTCGAATTTTTGTACAATTAACTTGTGTAAGTCCAGCTTAACTAAGCCTAAGCGAATCAAGCTTGCCATGACTCGGTCAACATGTGAACGCGCTATAAAGTTTTCGTGTCCTTCCCTGGGCTGTGTCAAAAACACTATTGTGTATAGTTAGTTAGGGTTCAATTTTGATTGAATAAGTGCCATAATGGCTTTGGTCTTACTCAGTCCTACTAATATAAAACTGACAATTAATTAATAAGTTCTTCCATCACGCTGCAAATATAAAAATAAGTAGGTTTGTTTTGGAGAAATTCTTAGAACCGTTCGTATTTTCCAAACATGTACAAGACTGTCACCTAGAATACAAAACTAAACGCATTAATTAGGTATCCATGACGCATTCGTATTGGATTATCAGATTTTTTTCGAGACTTTGAAATCGTAAATACCTATCTAACGAATGGTTTTTTTCTCTTCATGGTTATTGCATATGGATAGCAAACAATAGCTAATTGTTTTTTCAATTAATTCTGTCGTGCTCAGTGCTTAGACAGAATTGATAGAGCTCAGATTTGAGATAAAATACAACCAAATCTTTTTCTAGATGGTGAATGCCTAGTGCGAGTTTTCTATGTCGATATTGTTACTACAATTAGTATGGATTCAAAAATAGAATTTTCAAAATCAACCAATCATGACCGCAAACGTTTTCCGTGTTTTCGAATGCGAACGACAACATTCCCTCTCATTCTGCCTGTTACCTTTTCACGATCAAACGAAATGCTCAACGGATCTCAATCCTATCCATCCATGGTTGTCTGGTAGAGATCGCTCTTGAGCGATAAGACAGCCAATTGTCGCTTAGTTTTAACTTTTCTGGTTGTAAATAGTTCCTTTTTGATTTAAGTGTGCAATAAAGTATTATATATCTATCTATCAATGATTCCATCTAATAATCTAATTAGAATTTGGGTCTCTACAAGACATGGGTGAATAGTTATCTATGTTCTTTGATACACCGTCCTTATATATTACCAGTACTGGATGACCAAGCTTCGCTCGGTTTTTTTTTTGGTATATTTTGTTTTTATAAATATAGTACCTATTAGTATTCGCCAATACATGTCAGGAAGAGTCACATTTTTCAGTTTAGTGTTTAAATTGATTAAGATAAAGTTGATTATTGAAAACACGAATCAAAATAGTAATAGTATTCGCCAGTAGATGTCAAGAAGAGCCATATTTTTCTGTTAGGTGTTTACATTAATTAGGATAAAGTTGAATATTGAAAACACGAATTAAATAATACACTCGAGAGCAATGAATCCGGGTCACTTAAAGAATGTTAAAAATCTCGGAAACTAAAAATGATAGGTTAATGCAATAAATTGTATTTAATAGACAATGTAATACTCCTTAAATGAAAGTAAAAAAAATATGAGTCACCATACATTTTATTAACACAAAATTACATAAAGAAAAAAACTGCTGATCTCTCCTTAAAACAAAAATAGGAAACATGAAATTTTTGAACTTTATTACGATTTTCTTGAATTTTAATACTTCGTATTGCCTCCTCGTGCTTCCATTACTGCGTTTACGCGGTTTGGCATGCTGTACACCAAGTTCCTTATACGATTTTGGGGAATATTCTCCCATTCCTCTGTGAGAGCAATTTTGAGCTCACGAAGCGTGATTGGGGGAGGGTTTCGTTGTTTTACGCATCTGCCTAGCTCGTCCCAAGCATGCTCGATCGGGTTGATATCCGGGCTGCGCGCTGGCCACTCCATACGAGTAATGTTCATCTCTTGAAGGTAGTCATTCACAATCCTACCTGTATGAGGTCGGGCATTGTCATGCATAAATATAGCATCCTCACCTAAATTGACCATAAATGGACCAACGTGATCATTGAGGATTTCTTCCACATATCTTACGCTAGTTAAAGAGCCGTTTTCTATGATCACCAGCTCTGTGCGACTTTCAGAAGAAATTCCGGCCCACACAAGTACAGACCCACCACCGTAGGCTACTTTTTCTTCGATGCATGCTTGCTTGAATCTTTCCCCTGGTCTTCGATACACTCTGTGTCTTCCATCGTGCTTGTAGAGCATAAATTTTGATTCGTCGGAGAACATAACTTTTGACCAATCTTCAATACTCCAATTTACGATTTTTAGGATTCTTTAAGTGACCCGGATTCATTGCTCTCGAGTGTATTACTATTCGCCAACAGATGTCAGAGTCAAAACATTATGATAAAGTTGATTTAACTTTATTGAAAATACGAATAATACGACATTTTCTAAAAATCAATCCTAACTAGATCGATTTATCGCCCCCGAAACCCCCTGTATACTACATTTCATGAAAATCGTTGGAGCCGTTTCAGAGATTCACATAATATGTATAAAAATTGCTCGTTTAAAGGTATAAGATATGACCTTCGTGATACACCGTGAGATTGCGATCAAACGAAGGTCTTTTGTCTATAAAAAAATGCAATTTGGCAGAGAAAAATTAATATGCTACTTTTTATTCATATAGGTATACTTAATTGGTAAAATACTTAACACGTGTCATAGAAAATTCGCACTATGCGCTACTAATGCAAACAAACTGTAATGCAGATTTCTACACAATCATGTTCATTTATATAAACGGACCTACTTGGAAGCAAGAAATGAATCTTATTTCTATGAAATTAGGTCTAGTCTAAATGAGTAACTGGGATTTATTCTAGGCGGACGAAACCGCAGGCTAATGCTAGTTGTAGGTGGAGTTGTTAAGGTGTGCGAGATGGAACCATTCTAGTTTGCGATATATCGGTAGAGCTATTCCGAAAATGCGTTACCGAGTCTTCGACGCAGAATCTGACTCAGATTCGCACGCGATTCTTATAATTTAGCGTTTTTTAATATTTTACAACAAAAACAGTAGATTGTTCACCGAGCAGAGAAAGTGCCCAATTCCTGACGAGTACCTATGTCATTTGGCTTTAAAACATACGAGATAGGAATCGTACTTTCTCCCGAGTACATGGTGCTTTATACTAAACCTCCGAGGAAAATTATCTAACAAACTTAAAATCTTCAAATTCATCCGAGTAAATTCAAATTGTAAACTCAAATGTAGCAATAAATACGTACGATTTGCGCATAGTTCTTTTTTTATTATTGCGTTCCGATTACGGAAGAGGCCGATATCATAAGGCGGGTTTGGAGTAAAAACTTTTTGTCGTCTGACCTATCATGGGAATAACCATAGCTACCGGCTAATATTTAAGAAGATTAAAAAAATAAACGTTAGAAATGGATTTTCACACACTTTTCCCTCTCGCTAAACGCGTGAGAAATAAATTTACATAGAGTTTTTCCTGCCTACATTGGTTCTATTATAAAATTATCTACGATTTGTAAGAACTACTTTTCCTGTAGTTTCGTTCCTTCCAGAACTCTTATAATATTAAAAACCTTTCAACACATTCGGATTTGTACATAATTGACGATTTCATTAATAGAAGGTATGCGATAAATATCCGACAATTTTTTTTTTATTATTCCCACTGAATTATCTAGCCCCGAGCTAAGCAAATCTTGTGTTATGGATACTAGATATACCTGATAAACTTAATACAAAACACTTAATAGATAAAAAAAATTATTATACTTTTATAACATCCAGAACAACCTGAACAAATATCTGCAGAAGTGCAGATCGTACATACATTTGTCCGGAGGCGGGAATGGAACCCACCTCCATATTAGATTTTTGTGTCTAACTGTGCCAGATACTATGTGGAAGACTCTGTAACGAATTTTCTGAATAGCCCTGCTTATCATATTGGTCCTTTTCGAAAGAATGCATGAATACCTATTTTGATTGGAATAAAATATTAAATGGTGTTGTCCATATTAAAAAGGTACCTACTGTAATAAATACCGTTTTATATTATCTTGTTATATCCTCTTGGTAATTATTGAATAATGAAAGTCACATGCAATCTCGCACATCTCTGGGCACTGATTCTGGTCAACGATTTAGTTTTAGTACTCGCAATAGTGTCATCTATTCACTAGCCATAGAAGTACCTGCTCGATGTAGAATTTTTGTAAACAAACCAAGAAAGAAATGGCTAAAATTCGCTTGCGTGGCGTCTTGGCGTGAAGTTTCAGATATTATTGAGTACCTTAATTCTGTTTTTGATTTAATATTTATTGAAGGAAGGATGCACAAATCGACAAGTATGTATGTATGGGTAATGTAAATTGCGTATAAAAAGATCGCATCGGCAACAGAGTGAATTTTAGTGCAAGTATGGAGGGTTTGTTTACATCCGACATAGAGTTTGGCATTGATATTGAGATGTCTTTTTCGGAATATATAGAAATCGTTGTTCAGAATAAGGGCCCTAGTAGGCAGGCAGTCATGGCCTAATGTACAGGGTGCTTAACTCCTATGTAAATGTAACGGTCTTTCATGAAGTTTCATGTTATCTTTATTTTATGTTTATTGAATCCTGTTTGAAATCCTTACCTTTACAACGAATAGTTGATTACAGAATGTGGTTGTGAATGTACTGAAATATCGCCTGTTCTGACCATAGATCTAGTTAAAATTCGGTAGATACTTATTTATTTATTGAAAATAACCGTCATCCAGCCATAGGTTGCTCGAAAAACTAAATTCATGTGTACATCACTGATGTATATGTCGCAGCCGGAACGTAGAATTAGCCCGTTTGTAAAAAGGCTAGGCCGTTTACAAAACGGCGCCATTCAGCTAAATGGCTAGGCCAATTGTAAAACGCTCAACGTTCAACGATTTGGCTGACTCAAACCTAGCCCGATTGTAAAACGGCTATATCTTTTTATACCATGGATTACTAATTAGTAGTAATGGCGCGCGGTTTTGCTTGTGCGAGAAATACCTGCCTAAATATTTCCTAACCAAACTTCAGAACACTGAAATGTAGGTACCAAAGAAATCTATTTTATAGGATTAAAGTAAAACGTATTTTATTTGAATCCCATAGTTGTGTCATAGTGCCTCAGATTATTACCTAATAATATTATACATATAATAATCAAAATCAGTGCATAAAATTTAACTTCTGTAATATCTAATCTTTAATATACCTCAATAAAATTGAAGTAGGTAGGTAATGTAATAATGTGGCCGTGTGGTGCTGGCTTAGAATTTGCACTACCCCAAGGGATATCCACCGAGGGTTTGCAGCAGCGCCCCTGCTGAACAATTTTCCACCAAACTGCAATCCCTAATCCCTATGCCAAGCGTGGAGCACAGGCGTGAAGTTTATGGTCACTACCCCTCATGGTACAAACGCCAATAAGGAGCTAATCAGGGGAAGTCTGCGTCTAGCAGTACAAGTTGTTGAGGTTGAGGATGTAGTAAAGATAAAATAACAGCTGTTTAAATGCATGTTATGGTATGCACGGTAGGTACCAAACGACCAACTTTTAAAATTGTGTTCTACTGTAGGTAGTTAGGTATCGCTGTCTCTGTTTGAGCTAACCTCCGAACCCAATTTTTAAGCAACTTTCCTTGGCAGATAATTGATGTCATAGCCGGTAATAAAATATAATATGTAGGTAACTGTAGATTCTGCGCAGACGGAGCCTCATACACAGAAACAGTTATCTTCATTTGACGATCGGCCTAAGCACGGTGAACTTCCTAGCCATTCCCTAAACGGGCTAATTCAGATGATCAGCCATATTGTAGAACGTTGATTTCACCGATCGTTCTACAATCGGCCTAGGCATTTAGCTGAATGGCGCCGTTTTGTAAACGGCCTAGCCGTTTTACAAACGGGCTAATTCTACGTTCCGGCTGCGACATATATACAGGGTTACAGGAAAAATAGTGCTAGATCCGTGAAGAGCGTGGAGTACCCATCATTTCTGACTTATTTCACTATGAAACACCCTGCCCTAAACTTAACCCTTTTCGAGTTATTCGACTTTTAATTTTTTTATTGAATATTGCCGATTTTTAGGCTACTAAATTTAATTTTGTTTATTTTGTGTATCTTATTATTATTATTTTTGCATTTTTACATGTGTAATAAGATGCTTTTGGACGTCAATTATTAAAATAGTGCATAAGCTAATTGAATAGACCGTAGTAGACAAGTGAAAGTAATGAAATAAAAACGAAAATTAGAAAGTTTATTTTTCTCTAAGGGATATCTAAAAAAAATATTATGGCAGTTGTTCGGCAGATGTGTTTTAAAATATCTACGTTTCATCAGCTATCTAACGAGGTATAATAATCTTGGGTTTTATTCAAATGCATTGAAAAAAATTAGTTTCATAGGCGACAGTGGGGAAGAAAATTTATACTTAGCCCTAAAAAGTAAAATAAAACAATAATAGGTAAGCATGAAATGTCATTTATTAAATGTTTTCACACAACTTTTTCTTATTTTACAGTTCATGTTCAACATGGCCACCTCTATTTCTGATACATTGTCGCATCCTTCTACGGAGACCAGTCTTCACTACTACAGTGGTCAACGTGGTCCTCATTTTATTTGCTGCATCCACAATCCTTTCTCTTAAGTCTTCCACAGACGAAACTGGATTTGGCTTGCTGTACACAAGAGTTTTCATGCACCCCCACACATGAAAATCCATGGGGGTTAGGTCCGGACTTCTTGCTGGCCATGGCAACGGCCCACCTCGTCCTATCCATTTGTTTGGGTAATTTGTGTCTAGCCAGTCTCTGACACTTCTCCTGAAATGGGCAGGGCAGCCATCGTGTTGGAACCACATGTCCCTGATCAGGTTGAGTGGCAAATCATCCAGCAAATCACTCAAGTCTGCTCTCAGGAAATTTTCGTAGCTTTCCCCATTTAGAATATCCGGGAGAAAGTAAGGTCCAATCAAATGATTGGAGATAATGCCTATCCACACATTCACGCTGAATCTTCGTTGGGACCCCGTCACTCTTTTCTTATTGGGATTCCTTAGTTCTTTTGGGGCCCAGTAATGGGCGTTGTGATAATTAGTTATGCCATCTTTATCAAATTTGGACTCATCCGTCCACAAGATATTTCTTAGAAAATCTGGGTCTTCTACGTCAGCATTTAGCATAAATCTGCAAAAGTCCAATCTTCTCGCGGGGTCTCCTTCTTCAATAACGTGTACCGGCGTGTAATGGTACGGGTATAGGCCAGCAGTATGCACTGTAAACCATACCCTCCATTGCGCAAGTCCCAGATCACGGGCAACAATATTAGTGGAAGTAGTCGGATCCGCTCGAAAGCGTTGCACTATCTCATTGTCCTGTTCTTCGTCGTCAATTCGTGGTCTTCCCGTGTCTGTATTTCGTCTCAAAACAGAGCCAGTTTCTCGAAGTCTTCGATAAACTCTGTCAAAAACGGCCACATCCGGCACTCGACGACCGGGGTAGCGAGTTATGTATTCGTTGCGAGCTTGCACAGACACACAATCGCAGTATCCGTAACAAATAAGCATATCAGCATATTCCTCAGGTGTGTAGGACGTCATCTTCAACACTTCCGTATCACAGGTACAAATCAGAGTCCGGTTAACAAGCACAGTAGTCACAAATCAGAAGAAATAGTCCAGAATCACAGCCAAGTCGAGAAAAAGAGCAAAACGATATCACATCTACTATGTACGAAGCACAAAAGCAGACTGACAACCAAAACAATACCCCCTGTTGTATTCCCAGCCCTAACCGGTCTCTACACATTTTTTCTTTCATCCGCACCTACATAAATCATCACTTGTCTCGCTCGCACGGTACGTCTTAACTTGAAGGACAATAGGCGCGGGACCGTTAGAACTGCTACCTGGAGCGTCCCAACTACTTTTTTCCACGAAATGTAATACAAACCCTAGATTATTATACCTCGTTAGATAGCTGATGAAACGTAGATATTTTAAAACACATCTGCCGAACAACTGCCATAATATTTTTTTTAGATATCCCTTAGAGAAAAATAAACTTTCTAATTTTCTTTTTTATTTCATTACTTTTACTTGTCTACTACGGTCTATTCAATTAGCTTATGCACTATTTTAATAATTGACGTCCTAAAGCATCTTATTACACATGTAAAAATGCAAAAATAATAATAATAAGATACACAAAATAAACAAAATTAAATTTAGTAGCCTAAAAATCGGCAATCTTCAATAAAAAAATTAAAAGTCGAATAACTCGAAAAGGGTTAAGTTTAGGGCAGGGTGTTTCATAGTGAAATAAGTCAGAAATGATGAGTACTCCTCGCTCTTCACGGATCTAGCACCATTTTTCCTGTAACCCTGTATATAACACAGTATTGAATTAAGTCATTGCGTCACATATTTTAGTTGGTCTTTGTCAGTTGATATGGTACGATCTCCCAGCGCCAACTCAACAAATGGCTTGTGTGACGCAAAGACACGGTTTTCCAATGTTCTGCAACATAACTCCCTAACCTCATGAATAACAAAGATTTAGACGTACCTAGCTAGACCGAAGTGTGCCCGAGTCGACACGCACGCGAAATACGGACGTCAACGGCGCTTGTCCGCCTATGACTTGAGGTTGGCGGACCTAAATTGAGCTTTCCACTTTCGAGGAGCTATAGTATAGTAGTCTCCTGAATTTTACTTAGATCTATGGCTCTGACACCTCTCGTTGAGGTATAGTTTTGTAAGGCTCTTACAAAAGTGGATTTTCTTGAGGTACGAAACGGGCTTATTTTAAGATATTTAGTAGTTATAGTACATATACAATGTTCGTAATAAGTGTATAATGCTAGCAAGTAAATATTTAATATGTAATTTTCACGCGCTATTTAACAATTTTTGCATGTAATTTTATGCACGTCGAAATTTAGTGCAGAGTTTACTCCGTCTTATTAGATAATAATATTAGTAAAGTGTAAGCGCATCACTTCTAAAGATGCTAAATTTTGCAATAATATCGTCTATGACGAACAAATCGGCCCTAGCCAATCTTTAAACAAAAAAAAATTACTTAAATGTTGCGTAGTGTTTTGAACTTCCTAATAAGTTTGTTTGAATATATTTGAAATCCTTGAAGTTTAAGCGTACCAATCTATTTAAATTGATGTTATTCTATTTGTCACTGATGGACCGGTCCGCTGATGGACGCAGGCTCGTGATAAGAGCCTTATCGACTCTAATAATAGGGGCAAATGCCCACCATCGCCACGCTGGTAATGCGGGTTGCACTTCAGTGGTAGAAAATGTTCTTCAGGGGGCGCTGCTACCCGCTCCCTGGTGGATATCCCTTACTCATCTCTTACGACACCAGCTGGAAGGGTTGAGGTGGTGCAAACTCTCACCACACAGCCAAACCGACTGAGGCGTATTGCACTTATTAGCGGATCCAGTCAAGTCAAGATCTTGCTTATTAAATGTTAAACGCCTTGGAAGTCTAAAGAGTAGCTTATAAATGATTTTACTTGTTGACTGTATTATTTTTGTTGTTTGTTCTGTCCTATGTGATGTGACAGTAAGTTATAATTATGTTTACGAAATGTTTTGTTTTATAAAATATTAGTACAGTACCTACTTAAATAAAAATGTTTATTTTTCTCACAAATATAATCAAGAAACACGGAAGGTGCTAGGAAGGAAACTAGGTAGTCTAAAAGTTAGTGAGTAGGTACGTTCAAAACAAAACTTCTGTTTAAACTACTTTCTTTACGAACTTGTATTCTTCAACGACACTTTTAGCTACTCGCAGATTTAAATTTGTATAGGTACTAAGTATGCAAGTTCATCTTTAGTAGAAAGGTACGATACCTACTAGTCTTCCTTTAGGAACTTTGCATACTGTGATCACAGAAGAAATATTTTATTTAGCCCTCTTATAAAAAACAATGGCACGGCAAGGGCACATCGATGGCACGGCAAGGGCACGTCGTCGACGGCACGGCAAGGTCGCCTGGGCTGTGCCGCGCCGTGTTGCCGCATGCCGCCGTGCCGTCGTCGCCCCGTGCCGGTGAGTGGAAAAACGGCCAATGCTTAAAACTATGAAACTGGTTTTAAACATTATAAATAAAATACATTTACTTCAGTCAACACAAAAAATCAATTAAGGTTATTCGATTACATTCGAGAAACGGGCTATGCCATTTATTGTAGAATGCATTCAGGATGGTGTTGGTACTCCCGTTCAGCATGCATAATAACAAGGCGACTTTCTGACTTTTTGTCTGCAAACATGCCGGATGCGCTCCAGAACCGCGGAAGCCCCAGCAGCATCCTGAATGCATTATTATACTGGACGCGAAGGGATTATCTACTTATAAAACAAAAACTTTTACAAAAAGGTAAAAACATTCCAACAGTTTATTGTTACGCAATTTTTAACATAATTCACTAGGACCCTCAAGATCTGATGAAAGCAATAAACAAAATACTTAGTGATACAACAATACTTAAATAAATAAATAAAATTTATTTATAACCTAACCTTGTGTTGGTCTCCCAACACAAGTTGAGGTATTTACTAGCGCCTGCAAAACCTAGGTCACTCGTCTATAAGAATAATAAGTAGTAATATAAATACATGGGTAGGTATTTATATTTACATTTACTCTCTCTCCAATGATGATGATGTCTTCCTTGCTGATTTCTGCTACGGCGGTATTTTTTCTGCATTTTTTTATATTTAAACTAGTGACCCGCCCCGGCTTCGCACGGGTGCAATGCTGATGTATTATACAATATAAACCTTCCTCTTGAATCACTCTTTCTATATACAAAAACGCATCAAAATCCGTTGCGTAGTTTTAAAGGTCTAAAGCATACATACGGACAGACATACAGCGAAAGCGACTTTGTTTTATACTATGTATTGATTTAGTTTTATATTCTCTGATGCGCCCTTATAGAGAGACAATAGCTTTTACACTACCTAGTACAACACATCATACCTACCATGTTAACTTAATTTCGTTTGTGAGAGAAAATAAATAGGAATTGAGGTGAGAAGATACTGCTGAGGTGAGTAGAAATATAGCCTCAGTTTCCAACTTTTAAAGTTATTCTGATAATATTTAAAATACTATTCTTTAAGATTATGTACTTGCAGTAATTATGATGTTAGATGAGAGTTTTGTAAATACTCAAAACATTATATTATTATTACCAAAAGCGGTAATTACTTTTCAAATTATATTCAGCGTCTGTAATAAATCTGTACAAATTTTATATCAATATTTGTTTTACTTACATAACTTTCTGCTTAACATTTTTGTACCTGCTTATATAACTAAAGGTGCCTATAAGCACGAAGTTACAATAATGCCGCTTTTTGACTGCGAAACGGTAATGAGCGGGAAGTGGTTGGCGAGGCGGACTCCTTTTAAATGAAATAGGTTTACTTTTCCACAAACAAAAAGTTTGTACTGTTGATTTCCACCTCAAAAAGAGAGATGAGTACCTAAGCGGAGCGTCACGCTTTGTGATCGCTCAGTTCTTTCGATCGACGATTTGTAAGTGGAAATACAAGTATGCAGTTTACTATCACACTAATATTATAAATGCGAAAGTTTGTACCTACCTATGTTTGTATGGTATGGATGGATAGATGGATGTTTGTTACCTCTTCTCGCCAAAACTACTGAACGGATGTAGCTGAAATTTTGCACACAGGTAATTCTAATCCCGGAATCAAACATGGCTACTTTTTATCCCATAAATCAGTTCCCGTGGGATAAAAATCCCCTTTAAACGTTTCCATAGGAACAACGCATGCGAAGCCGCGGGGCGCAGCTAGTTTTATTATAAAAACTATCGTTGTTTGACGATGAATCGTTAGTGTTCTTCCAACACAAATAAGGATCATAGTTAACCCGTTTACATCCGTAATGTACTTATATATTGGTACTTATACATACAGTTTACTCTCGCAAATTAAGTCCGCTCTTCGCAGTGAATATCACTCGCAGTGGAAACCGGACTTAACGAAGTAACAGGTCTACGAATAAGAAGACTATTCTTATTCGTAGCTTTAATAATAATAATCTGTGCTCTAGGTACCTATTATAGCTCCCTAGTTATACCTACCGTGTTGTTTACTGTGAAACCACAAAACTTATACCTACCTAGTTGTTGTAAAAGAGTACGGTCCTGGTGTTAGTATAGCAAAAAACTAGTAATTCAATGTTTGTGTATTGGTTTATTTGGTAATAGGGTATACCTATGCATGGATTTTTTTATTTTTTTCATCGATTATTTAGATAAATACATAACCGAAAAAAAATATATCACCCAAAAAAAATTAATTATTGAGGTAAAAAACTAAACGGAAAACTACACTCAGTTCCGAGTGATAAAAACGCTGCCATTTTAGCCATTGCATTTTATGACGTCACGGATCATCGAGTCCCCTATATAAACTCAAAGTCAATAAGTACTTTATGCCCATACAAAAATGTTCAAGTATGACGTCACGCTTCACGTGCCAATAGCGTTGCGTTAAGACATTTTGCCGTTGAGACTTAAAATATCTACTTTTCGATGATTAAATTTCACAATAAAAACATCATAAAATACAAAAATAAATATACAGTTATATTTATATATCAATAGAGAATACGTAAAAGAAATATTAGCTTTTTTGAAGTCACATGCATATATTGTGGTTTATGGTAGTTTCATATGAAAAAACAATTAGTTGTTGCTATGCAGATATATTTATTGTGATTATAAATATAATCACAGGTAAACTATGAATAGGAATATAAACTTAAACTGATCGAATACCTCTATTATTATTTATGGTAAAATGTACCAGAAGGCCTAGCACGGGGATTGTTGTCTAGGGTAGAATAGAATAAAATTAGGTCACTTTGTCATCGATCGAATGCGTAAAATGTTTGAAAAATTCCTTCAACTTCAATCATTTACGCAATGTAATTTTTCTCTATTCTGCCCACAGATCACAGATTCTGCCCAAATAACAATCCCGTGCTAGGCAGTATCCAGTAGGTACGGTTTTAATACAGCTCTAGGTTTTGTAGTTGCAATATTATTTACTTAGGTAGGTATGCATAAGAAAAGTCTGGAGTCGACCGGTTATTCAGAGTCTAGAACCTAAGTGTCCTCTCCCGGCCGTCGTGTCACTCGTGTCGATCTGCCATGCCGTCCCATCGGATAATGAAAGGAGTGCTACTGTATTTGCGCGCACTTGTGCACTATTAAACATCCTGCGCAGAAGGCTAGTCTCCGATAAAACTAGCTGCCCCGTGCCGTGCCGTGGCTAAATTGAAAAGGAAAAACTTTTAATGCCCATAAATGACATTTGACGACCGGAAGCTCCGCCTGCGACGCAGAAGGTAGCGGGTTCGATTCCCGCAATGTTTGTACGATCTGCAGATATTTGTTCAGGGCGTTCGGAATGTTTTCTATTCTATAAAAAATATCTATCTATGTAGTGTATTGTATGGTATATATGAGTTATCTAGTACCTACCCATAACACAAGTTCTGCTTAACTTGGCTAGATAATGCTGTGAGATTTGTTCAACATTATTTATTTATTTAGCAACAGCTCCACAGCCAAGCCCAAGCTGAGGTCTGGTCAGGTCCGTACCTAAGTGTAGTACTAGTACCGTAGTACCTACCTACCCTCTTGTGTCGTGCGTGCCCGAAACCTAACTATACCCATCGGTCGTGCGTGACTCGTGACGTCCATCTCGCTATAGTCCGGTAACGTCATCCTTTCGAAAAAAGCCCATGACGCACGTGTTAAACCTGATTCCACGTAGGTAAACCTCCTAAAATGTGTGCACAGCATAAGTGTTATACTCGTAGTTACCTACTTAAACACTCTCAAATCACGTGCAAAATTATACAAATATGTAGCTCTACGATGTTATTATTTAATAACACATGCTTTAAGAGTGTTCACTTCATAAATCTGACAAAAGGGGCCCAAACCAGAACTGTTTCCTTTCGTGTAAATGCGTACCTTCCTAATGCCAGCCTTGTTGATACATGCATCTATTCTACCCTATCGTTTCAGAGTTCTGGTAAATAATATATTATTACACTCTTAAATGCCTAAATCCGAAAGTTAATGTGATGATTTACTACACAACGCAATCTATTCAGTTCACGTTTTCCTCATCGATTATACGAAGCCGTCTCTCGAATAGATCTTTATCTAATCTATGCATACATAAAAATGTCCCATTCAGGAATAACACAGGGATATCATGCCTGTAAAGTCTTAGCCATCTGAGGTTTCCTTTCTCAGTTATATCTACTTTTTCTATGACAATTCTGTCTTTGTAAGGTTCTAGTTCTTCCATTACTATGTCACAGAGGCCGCAAGGGTTTTTCGTATAGAATGTCAGAACAGGGGGACCCTCCATCTTGTGAGTCCTGAAAATAATGGCTGCGGTGAGGTGTTTATTAAAAGAAATTGAAAGAAAAAATAAAATATCAGATTTTTAATCAATCCATTCACCACAGTAAACAATCAAAACATTTAAAGCTAGCTATTCAGTTTTGTTCTCTGGTCGAAAGTAGCTTGTGCTATAAGCTGAGATTAATAAAACCTCCACTGGTTAGCTTAGCTGATTCTATCACAAAAGATAATAATGCTTAACAAATCCTGCGGCCAACTAATAGTTAGACTAATATTCCTTAGTCTTACATTCCTTAGTTGTCAAATAATTTAATATATTATGATATTAAATTCTTTCCTACTCATACATTGAAGGATAAATACTATAAAATAAACATTTTATACAAACTTCATGCTTAAAACTAGGCCCTGACTAACTGTTTAACAGTTTTAATAGCTTAACATACAAAGCGCTGGTCAATCGAACTTACAATTTTTCAATCATAATGGAGGATGCACCACCGCCTCCGTTACAGATCGCCGCTACACCCTTTTCGCCTTTCTTCAGAGCATGGACTAAATGTACCACAATACGAGCACCGGACATGCCGATAGGGTGGCCCAAGCTTACCGCACCACCATGGACATTGATTTTTGAAGAATCCAGTCCTAAAACCTTCTGGTTAGCGACTACAACGACGCTAAAAGCCTCATTGATCTCCCATAAGGCTACATCATCTTTCTTCACGCCAGTTTTCTCGAGAAGCTTAGGGATAGCAATGGCTGGTGCGATAGGGAAGTCAATGGGATCACATTCGCCATCAGCAAAGCCAACGATTCTGGCAAGTGGCTTTACATTCAGTCTTTGGGCAGCGTCTGCTGTCATCAATACTAAAGCAGCGGCGCCGTCATTTAATGTAGAGGCATTTCCAGCCGTCACTGTTCCGTTTTCCTTTTGGAAGACTGTTGCTAGGGAACTAAACTTGTCAAAGTTTATTCTTTTGTATTCCTCATCCTCTGAGACGACAACTGGGGCACCACGTCTTTGCGGTACTGAAACAGGGACAATCTCATCAGCAAAAGCCTTGGATTCGTAAGCCGCTGCACTTTTCTTGTAGCTGGAAATTGCAAATTCGTCTTGTTGTTGTCTTGAGATTTCTAGTTTCTTTGCTGTGTTTTCAGCACAGTTTCCCATATGGAATTTGTTGTAAACGTCTGTAAGGCCATCATGTACAATGCCATCCACAAGCTGCATACCTCCATATGAGGTTTCACCTCTCTTGAGATAAAAAGGTATGTTAGACATGGATTCCATTCCTCCTGCTAGAGCTACATCTTGCTCTCCCGTCTGTAAGCCCTGTGCTGCAAGCATTATTGACTTCATTCCAGAGGAACATACCTTGTTCACAGTGGTACAAATTGTGCTTTTTGGCAATCCTCCAAAGATGGCTGCTTGTCTTGCTGGAGCCTGCCCTGCATTGGCTGATACAACATTTCCTATGTACACCTAGAAAACAAAAATTATTTAACAAAGACATGAATGAAAACTTGAAGAAACTAATTCATTTGTTTTGTAGTTAAATTTAGTGAAACAAGTAACTCTTTTGTTTTTCTAATTTCTTGCTTAGAGCATGTTGCTACAAATAATTAGATTATTATCTTATTTGCCTAAAATAACATGATTAAATTCTCACCAACTGTGATGAAATGGTAGGTGTGTCAATAGATGAAGATAAAGTAGATAGGTATGTACCTAATCTTTTATTTACAAAAAAAACAAGCAAATTTGTTAATGGATAATTTAGCTAGGTATCTGCATAGTTTTTGTGAATTATTAATGAAAGGTCCAGCTATCAGTGAAATGTATACTAGCCAAACAACAAAATTGAGTCCAAATAACTGTGAAATAAGTGAAAGTTGCTACCAACCTCTTTTATTTCCTCCTTAGGAATGCCGGCGCGTTCCACGGCTCCCTTCACGGCCACCGCGCCAAGTTCCGGCGCCGAAAGACTAGCCAGACTACCTCTGAAGGACCCTATAGGAGTCCTCACAGCTGATACTATAACCACTTCATTCAAGGAAACTTTCGTTGAATACGCCGCCATGGCTCTGAATAGCTGCAATAAATATAACAAGTGATGAAAAGGTCAGCCTTCTCTCGAAATTTAAACTGGTTAAAAACTTCCGGTACCTACTAATTTCGGTTTATGTTGGTTACCTATCGATTATTTCGCAGAACAGACAGACAGAACCACTCAGGTGGACAGCTGATGTTCGAATGGCTGTAGACTTTTGATTTTGAAAAGTGAATGACGAGACGAAGCTACCAAGTACTGGAACCCCATAACACGCGATGATTATACAAAGTAGTAACGAACCTTATTTGCTGGCAGCATTTTTATGCTGTATATTCTTGTCCCCAACATGATTTATGATTTAAAACTATCTGAGTATTAACCAGGGAGCGGTAAGCGGGAGAACTGGTTTACTTTAGTAATGAAATTCACAATCAATTTAAATATTATCAAAAAAATAACATTTACCTATAACCTAACTGATAATGATAATATGTCTTTCAATTATCAGCCCTAACGCAGGCTAGTAAAGTTCAAGTTCTTGTTTTGTTTTTACAAAACAGGTTGACTATAGAAATAAGTAGAAGAACTTTGAACCTTGCAGAAAAAGTGCTGCCAACTAGGTCCCGGTAAATTTTGGCTGACACAGAGTATTTAGTTCAGTCGTCGAATGGGGTTTGAAGATTTCTATGGAGGAGAGTGACCATTTTTTTAATCGCCGCAAATAATATGTATGTATTTGTATGGAAGTCACGAAATCAAATAAATAATGTCATAAAGCGTCACGTTTCTGAGATATTCACAGATGGAAATCAATAAAAAAATTAGTAACCTGACGCTTTAGGACATTATATAATTTTTTATTAGTTTTAGTGACCTCTATCCTAGTTCTAGTTCTTAAAACTTATTGTGTGCGCGTTTTAAAAGAAAATATTATATAGGTAGGTACACATTACACATGTGACACCTTGGTGACCGATCCATGGCCAAAATCTGTAAACTCCTTTGAGGTTGCTGTCTGACTTTTCTTTTCAAAGTCTTATAGGACATGTACCTAATTTTGTATCATGCATGACATAGTCAGAGCAGAGCAGCAACGTGGCGACGACAATGCGACAGTCCAAGAGCTAGTTTTTAATATATGTAAAGGACTTGCCAAATACAACAAATCATCTCTGTGTTGTGTATGCAGATGATGCTACTATCTACTATCCATATTCCGCTAGAAAATAAAACTATACAACAATTAAGGTCAGATGTAAACTTCACTTTAATAAATATTATAAAATGGTTAGAATCAGTAAATCTAAAAGTAAATTTGAAAAAGACAAACTATCTACGCTTTAAACACTTACAAACACCAGATATAAACTGAAACATTTCATATAATAATATAAATATACAGAAAATAAATGAAACCAAATTTCTTGGCGTTAACATAGACAACTTATTAACATGGAAATCTCACATTCAAAAGTAAACTCTAAAATATCAAAATATTGTTATGCTCTTTCGACACTATCATACATCTGCACGAAACAAATTGCAATATATGCATAATTATGGACATGTATTTCCTCATCTCTGCTACGCAATAATTTTCTGGGGGAACTCTGTGGATATAGAATCTACTTTCATCATGCAAAAAAAGTCTACATTAGTCTACCAATAGAAATCAAAGAAATCGAAGATAATACGTTCAAAATAAAATTATGAAAATACTTATTATCAAAAACCCATTCTAATATTAAATAATACTTTGAGAGTATCCCTCCAAAATTTAGATAAATATTGACTTCCTCTTGTTATCATTGTGTGATGGAAAATGTGCAATTCATTTTATTTTTAAGTATTTTAAGTAGGTACCTACCTTTGTACTAGTATAGTACATAACAATTATTGTATGTCCGATTGATTCTCATTCTCATTCTTATTCTTATTCGAGTAGAATTGCTTTGCTTTGCTTTGGTCTCCTGTATATTCTCGCTGGTAGCTGGTATTAAAATTCTTTTATGTAATTTTTTATTAATCTTAGCAAAATATGACGTGACGAAATGGCTTTACAAAAAGCTAGGTCTCGCATTAATAGTGGTGACTAGCTGGCACCCCTAAAGTTTGTTCGTTTCATTTTCAAGCCTACATAACGCCACAGACTACATACTTTATTTTTTATTTCATTCGTGGCGTGACGTGACGTCCAGCTATCAGTTGTATTTAATGTCACTGTCCGAAACTGGCAGTATGTCAGTTCTGAGTTCAGGCCAGCCAGTCAATCAAAGTCACAACACAAAGTTAATTAAAGTTAGTTGAAGTTTGTTGGCCGCTGCAGATGTAGCACGTCGCGTTGCGTTTTTACATTTTTAATTTTTTTCTTTACTTAAGTGAAATCCTTGGATGTGTAATTAAAGTATTGGTTTTAGTGATAGTGATAAATATACACCTTTATACATACAAAAGCAGTCGAATAAGTCTGACCTCTGAATGCAGGAATAGCGTCTTTAAGAAGCTATGAAAAACCAGGTTAGTGAATTACTACTTTGTTGTTTTTTACCTTCGTAAGTATGTCTTTATTCTTCTCTATTAAAAACTACTACTTTGGCTTCAGATTAGGTCGAGATACAAGATAAGTTTTGTGTTGATAAATTGGAATGGAAACCACCATTGTGAAGGTACCGCTCAGGTTACTAGGCGTTGTTTTGAAACCGATTTAGTTCTTAGCAACTACCATTTTCAGTTGCCTTGATTCAGCCTCAGATGGATAGTTAAAGCTATAAGAGTTAATATTTTGTGGTTTTACTAGCTTCTGCTTGCGGCTTCTCTTCTCTTGATTCCAAGTAAATGTACCCTATAATGTTATTTAGGTCAAAAACTAAACTGTCTACATCCATGAACAAAATTCTTCTGTGATCCATTTAGTATGTAATTTTGGCATGAAGATAAAAGAAACATACATGTAAGATGTAACAAACATACACCATACAAAACATAAGTATAAAACATTAACATAAACCTTTCTATAAATGAACATGTCGCCAGTGAATTATACCTTAAAAATGTACTGTACAGTGATGCTTGCTTGGTAGAATCCTACCAAGACCAGACTTTTAAAGTGAAAAAGTCTGCTTTTTCTCACAAATGTGTCATAAACTGGTATAATTTAATGAAGACACATTCATTTTAGAATGGTTTATCTCTACCTATTTATAATAAGTACCTACTTACAATGTGAATAAAAGTTCCGATTTGTTTTTATGAATCAGATGAAATAGTCAAAATTTAACATCTATTTCATTTATATAGGAGGTGTGTTTCCATTATCCAATGCCCGAAGGTTTTTGTCACATTATATTAATAAAAATCTTGTATCAGTGATCAATCAATAAAAACACAATGTTAATTATGGTTCTATTGATCCGATGTTTCTTCTCAAAATAAAAAATTAATAAAATATGCTGGCCTTCTATTTAATATACTAACAACTGCATAAACTAAATTGTATGGTAACTCAATGCTGGCCTATGTTTTAAGGTATGAAAAAAATTGAAAAAATAAACCTTATTTCCTTAAAAGTATCTCAAAGAAAACAGCCTTGATGTGTTGCAGATTGAAGATGTAAGTATAAAATAAAATTATTCTCAAACAAATCTAGCAGAAAATAAAATGAGCAAGCTCTTATCGCAGCATATGTTCCCTGCTAGTTTTTTTCATTTACTGGCTTTGTTTTACACACAGATGTAAGTTTGCCTTACATTAATGATTTTACATTATGTTTGTGTGGATGAACTGTCTTCAGAAAACCCTATTTGGATAAAGGCCTCCCCCTATCCCAATTTGAAAGATATCATCAAAATATAAGATAGTTATGTAAATAAAGAGTGTGATTGCAAATGTTGTACCTACTATCCACTTTTACTAGCATCTTTTACTACATAAGATAAGCCCCCAATACCCAAACACCAGATTGAAACATGGGATTTTTTTTACTTATTTTCATAGAAATCAGTCAAAAAATCGCGACTTGAGTGCCTATATCTGAGTTGCGTTTCAAGTTATAATTACAACTAAGGGAGCGTCCATAAATTACGTAAGGTGTTTAAGGGGAGGGGGTCGAGTCAAATCTCATCTAATCTTACGTTGGAGGGGGGGGGGGGGGGGGGTCTCGGCAAATATCACGCAATTTTTTTCTGATTCAAACAAATTAAAATATACTATGAATTACTACTTGTAATCGTAATAAGAGTGAGATCATTCACTCATTCGCTTGAAAGAAAATAATTTCATTCATACTTCGATGTTATAAATCTACTGACTGTCAAACCACCATATTTGTTTCATACCAAATAGCTCAATTGAATCTATATATTTATTTACAATATTTACACGTCTTAACCAGTCGTAAATAAAAGCACGAAGCAATGTTTTCTTTCTTTTTACAATAACAATCCAACGCGTTTACGTAAGAAACCCACATTTTTAAATATCTCACGTGAGATTGAATGATGGGGGAGGGGGTTCAATAAAATCTCACGACATCTCACCATACAGAAAATTAAAAAAAACACCTCACGTAATTTATGGATGCCCCCTAAAGCATTACTTCAGCTTTCCTAATAATTATTAAACCTTAAGAAAATATGGTGAACTCAAAGTCACAGCCTTTTAGCATGAACTTGAACTTACAATGATCAGCTGTCTTCTCAGAAAATGCTGTGTAAGCTAGTTATGGCTACAACATAATTTGTAGGTCAGGGTTAACATTCCAAAAGTATTCTTGATGTAGTTTGAATAAACAGAACAACTCTCTTTCACATCACAGTAATAATAATGAGAAAATTTGGATGGATGGATGTTTGTTGCCCCTTCATGCTAAAACTACTGAATGGATTGGGCTGAATAATTTCGCATAGAGGAATAAAGTTACTTTTTATCCCATAAATCAGTTTGCATGGGATTAAAATAACCTTAAAACATTTTTTTTACACAACTTTCATAGAAACAACTTGTGTGCAGCCATGGGAATAATCTAAAAAGTAGTTTGAATAATGGGTATACCCAATAAGATAAGTAAAAATAAACAACAATGTAAAGTAGAAAAGGTTATGAGTAATGGGAAATTACTCATAACCTTTTCTACTGATCAGATACCCTACTTACATTACCTATGTGTTTCGCTTTCAATCATAAAAATAAATAATTAAGCTGTAATGATATGTATTTCAGTTACACATGACTTACAAAACAAAATTACTTCACTGTATGCTTGCAGTTTAAAAGTAATTATTACTGCACCTAATAACTTGCTTGAATACATTACATTATACCTATACCGTGTCCATTTTGAATGAAGCATAAACGTAAACAAACCGCCCATACTTAACCTAAAATTAACTTTGTTGGCGCGTTCTTTTATACGTAATTTACATTACTTGTCAATTTTAGATTCTCCCTTCAATAAAAATTGCTTACAATTATATCTGAAACTCGACGCCAAGCAAGTGAGATTTTGTTATTTGTGTCGTATTTTGTTTACTAAAATGCTTCATTCAAAATGGATAAACCATAGGTACCCCACTTATGAGATTCCTACTAACTGTAGCAAAATTCTTGTTGAAAGATACATATGTAACTTAAAAATGAATAATCTTACATTTTAAGTTTACAACTACGTAAGTAAAACTATCGCAGTATTTTTAGAATAGATAAGTATACTAATCTATTCTGAAAATATTGCGATTCAATTATAGATATTAATTATATTGAATTCATAAAAATAACATTAGCAAGCTGAAGAGGCATTGTGGGCTGGTCATATCTCGCGAAGAACCAACAACTGCTAGGGTATACATGTTTTTGGAAACCGTGACTCGGCAAATGAAGTGAAGGACTCCTGGCAGATTAACTTACGACACCCGCGGGAAGAGTTGGGGTGGTGCAAATTCTAAGCCAGCACAACACAGCTAGATAGCTAATGTAGAAAATCATAATAATATATAATACGTGCTAAAAACAAAATAATCTAGACTAGACTATAGTTATATTATTATATATTCTCTGTTAAAGAAGATATAACTAATAAAATAACTACTCAACCCACAAACTTCCATATTGGATACAATCTAAAACTGTGTGAATCAGCACACCTGAACATAATTCCAACAATTTTACCATATAAAAGTCTGGGCTCTTGTATAAATTAAACTTCTGTCTGTAATTGCTACCTTTTCTACTGTCTGTTTAAGTTGGTATATTACGCCGTTTATTTCGATCCATTCGAGTATGCATTGCCGTAACTGTACCTTTCTTTTAGCTCTTTCTTTGTAGGGTTCTGTATACAAGGGTGAAACCGGGACCTTATTACAAAGCCTTCGCTGACTGTCAGTCTGTCTGTCTCTCCGTCCGTCCGTTTGTCTGTCAGCGGGCTGTCTCATGGACCGTAAGACAGCCAAAATTTTCACAGAGTGCGTATTTGGCGATACTGTTTTACTGGTTCCCTTTGAGAAATAGTTATGCACTATGGGTACGGAACCCGCCATGTGCGAGTCTTTTTTTTTTTTTTTTTATCAGAAATAGTCCTTCGTTTGACCGCAATCTCACAATTCTCACATGATGGAAAGCGAAGATGCGGCCGACGATGTATCACGAAGGTCTAGAAGATGGCTACTCCGGACCACATTCCGAAACACAACTGAGTTGCTTCACGGACTGGCCCAGTCCGGAGGGTGGTGACAAGCCACGGCCGAAGCCTACCACCAGAGGGTATCGCTCTTAGCACCACCCAGAGGACACGTGTAGGGTATCAGAGGGTCAACACCTACGGACGTGAGCGATACTGTCCCCCAAAAAGAGTCTACTCGCACTTGGCCGATTTAAACCAAAAATGTTCACAGTTCATCAATCTAGTGCTCTGATCATTTATATTATGGGCGCTTCTTTAAATGTTACGTAATGGATGATTTTTTTTTTTGCTTTTATCAAAAATCTGTATACAATATGTGCTGATTGGAGATAATTATATCAGTTATCTAGTACCCATAACACAAGCTCAAGCTAAGCAGAGCAGGGCTAGATAATGCTGTGTGAATTGTGTCCAATGTTATTATTATTTTTTATTATAGAACGTTAAATTCCAATTTCCTTCCAGTCGATCTTACGATGGATCCACAATATACAATACATATAAAGCTCTCGAAAGCGGTGGATTAAGGTGGTCTAAGATGAAACTAATGAAGCGCTCTACCGCAACTCCACAGCCATAGAACAATATATCAACTCAAACAAGCACTGCCACCTTTTTTATTTTTATTGATGACATAGGCTAGAAAAGCACATGCGAAACTGCAGGCAGCAGATAGCCACAGTTTATTAGTAGCTAGTAATAAGGTAAAATAGGTGGCATGGCGGCGCTAGTATGAGAGAGCGCCAGCGCCTTAAGAGTTAAGAGTAATACAAGAGAGTGGATGATTTCATACTGGTCCTGTAGAAATCAAATATTCATCGGCTTAGGCAGGACGTAAACGGTGGCACTTTTGTTTCTTGTATCAGATACATGATATCAGGGGGAGGCCTGCGTCCAGCAGTGGACGATACAGGCTGTGGATGGATGGATGGAAGCCTCTCCTAGCCCCGTTGTTTATTAATGCATTCTTCCAGGCTGTTGATGAGTACAATACAAATCTCGTGCTCATATCAATTAAAACAAGTTCATTCTTATCAAGCTTGCGAAATAGATGATTATGTGCAAGTGTTTCCACGTCTGTCTTATCAAGATAAGTTAATCATCGCTGATAGATAAATTATTGCAAGACATGAGGCTGGTGTCATTTTATTAATAGCCGTTGCGGTATCCTCATTGTTTTCTTGATAAACTTTAGTGTTTGTGCCTATGTTAGTGGAATATTTTGAACCATTAGTCATTTACTAAATTCAGGTTAACTGTGAATGGGGACAGTTCAAGAGGTTTTAGTCACGAATGGCACGATATTATTTTGGAAGGTTAGGGCAGAAATTATTTTCCATTGTACCTCGTAGCCTTACCGACTGCGATTTTGGCTTAGTCAGTTAGAAGACCCTGACTGTCGATTTAAAGTTCGTTGATAAATTGTGCATCGATATTTTTCATTTAGAAAAATTAAACGACGTAAAATAGTTACATTTATTAGCGAAACGAATTTTCGTTTTTATTGTCGTACTGTTATGTGGCTTGCATAAGTTAAGCGATTGCACTAAAACGAATCAGAAACTTTCATTTAGTTTTAAAGACGGGCCCAGAACGGCGGCGGCCGGCTTGTCGTCGCATCGAGTCGAAAAATATACCTAGGTACCTACTTACCTACCTTAATATATTTTCGAGTGTCTTTTAGTACGTACTTCTATATAAGTACTTAAGTAAAATGCTTATGACGTCTCGAAGGCCTTCACCTCGTTTTCGAGATAGATAGTTGGCAGTAAATTATTATCTCTATGCCTCTATCAGTCTCGCTGTCGTCGTCGGCCCGCGCCCCATTTCTTCGTCTTAACTTTTATTACCCTTGCTCTAGATTAACAAGTCCATCTCTTAAACGTCTATAGCCACAGAAATAGGACATTGCGTTATCACCAAACTAATCCAGTGATTCATGTTTACAAGACTTCAGTGCTTTACACGGTCACTTGGCATTAGTGTGCTAACGTTCAGCCTTCTTTGACGCCGCGCAATCACTAATTAGTGTAATAAGCAAGCTGTTTTACATGTAAACACTAACAGCGAGACGCAATCAACATTACACACCATGCTCCAACAGTGGACGACCGCCGTTCACAAATGTGCATAATTTAAATAACTTAAATTCATTAACAGTGATGAATAGGGAAATAATGCAACGTTTTTTTGCAGGGTTAGCGCCGACGCGTGCCGGATATGACTTAGGCCATGCGATAAAAATGGAAGTGGTCAACTTGGACGAAGGCCGGTACGAGCAGACCAGAAATGTACCGGGAAGCAGCGCGGACAGCGACGCCTCCGCCAGCGACCAGTGCGAGGAAGACGGACTATCAGACGACAACGAACTGAGAGAGGACCTACAAAAGACTATACCAGAATGCTACAAATCAGACTCAAACTTCTCATCACAAGCGAGCGACATCACAAACGACGAAGAATTCCAAGCCACAGCGCTGTGCCAATTTATGGATATTTTAAATGACTTAGACGAAGTTTTAGATAAATCTCTCCTGGCGTGCCTCGACGATGGCACCAAATCATTCGACAGCGACGACGACGATCTCATATGCAAAATTAAGGAAGTTATCGGGGAATCTCAGCAGGAATCTTTACAATCAGGACCCAGTTCCATAGATGATGACACGCAAGTCGTAACCTGCTCAAATGCGGCTTCATCTTCAGCACAGACGAGCTCAGAAAGGGTCACAGACCGGCTTGGACCACTCGGTCGTTCGAAAAGCTTTTCCGAACTCCCCGTGAGTAATCGCCAAGCATTACCGTCACTCGAGCGTGCGACAAACGACGTGCGTAACTCCATGAGGCGATTAGACCCCATAGTTCTACCGGCTATTGCGCCAGAAGCGTGCGAGCCTTTGACTCTACCGGTGATACTGTTCTTGGATCATGTTAATATGCGGCCGACAAGTGCTCCTATACAGCTGAGAGTTTCGGCTGCGAATCTAAGCAGTGACGGGACTTCTGGGCCGCTTATACTTGGGCGGAGGACTTTACTTATGAACCGGACACTTTCCCTTCCTTCGCCAGGGGAGAGTGATATAACTACAGGAGATTGGACCGGGAGGAATACGTCCCGAAGTACAGCTAGAAGTACTAGTGCCTCGAGCTCCTCTAACGAATCTCTAGCGATTGCCCCACCTGTTAATGTTACTGCTTCCGGTGCCAGTGAAGAAAGGTGAGTTACTTTCACTTTGTTCCATTTTTAAAATATTCGAGGCCTCCTTTCTTCCAATTTCCTGGATCTAGGTCAGGTTACTCATTTGTAAAACGTGACGTAGGTAATGACGTGATTTTTTGTGGAAAATTCTGTTGTCTCGGTTTCCGATGATGTTACAATTTCTTATGACTCCGAAATCGAGATGCTACCTACCAAAGTACAGCTACCCACAGTTCTTAACTTCATAATCACTTCGTCCGTGACTAAAGTCTTATAAAACAGCCTTGCTGATTTTGCAATGTTGCGATTTGAAGCTATCGAGGTCATTATGATTCATTGTTGTACTGTACCGACAGAGGAATTGTTTTGGGCCGATTTGCCTTTGTGGTTTCTCGTCTCTATTCCTCGTGGAAAATACCCTACAACTGATACCTTTTTTACACGTTAAAAAGCTACTGAAAAAATAATGATTTATACTTTAATTAAAAGAGTTTAGGATTTTTTGTAATCAGGAAAATTTAAGAAAAACAGTCCTCTATTTTTCTTTATATGCTGCGATGGCGATAATAACATTGAATATTAGTATAAGCCTGATGTGTCCCACTGCAGGGCAACGGTTTCCCATAATAACGAAGAGAAGGTATTTAAATAATCTTAATCGGGTTTTACTGTGGTTCTACGTTATTAATTAACGAACAAGCATGGTTTTCTCACATGTTTTCCCTAACAGCGGTACACAATCAAATTAATCACGTAGTACTAAATTTTCCACACCGGGATGCAAATCCAAGGTCTTCTTAGGTCGATAATACGTCAACCCCATCATCATCAGCTACGTCAGCACGTCAACCTACTAATGTTTATCCCCATAACCTATCTAACGATATGTATAGTAAAAAATATTTAAATTGTATTCATTGATTAATTAAAAAGGGAAGATGAGGTACTAGTTTCTCGAAAATGGCAACCTCATATTGTGTAAAATTGTGTGCTCCCACCTCAGTGACGCCGCCGCGGCGGCACGGGCGGTCGTGATTGGCGTGAAATATTATTGTCTCGGTCTCACTTCGGTCTTAGATACGTCTTTCCGTCTTTGTTCTTCTTTGTATTGCACAGGACTGGAAATATAACTGTGAGCGTATGTGGCGTGTAGTTGTAACACATGCCTTATTTTGAGTAAGCGCTGGGAGAACGTAACCTATCTTCCCTTTTTAATTAATCAATGCATTGTAGTCATTGATTAATTAAAAAGGGAAGATGAGGTACTAGTTTCTCGAAAATGGCAACCTCATATTTTGTAAAATTGTGTGCTCCCACCTCAGTCACCGTCGGACCGGGGCGGCACGGGCGGTCGTGATCGCGTGAAATATTGTTGTCTCGGTCTCACTTCGGTCTTAGATACGTCTTTCCGTCTTTGTTCTTCTTTGTATTGCACAGGACTGGAAATATAACTGTGAGCGTATGTGTTTGCGTGTAGTTGTAACACTTGCCAATCTTTGAGTAAGCGCTGGGAGAACGTAACCATCTTCTCTTTTTAATCAATCAATGATTGTAGTAACAATAGATCTTACAGAAATTTTCCAGCAGTCTCCACACTAGGCAAAGCCTGTATCGTGGAGACCAGAATATAGTATGTCAACTGCCTATCATTTTGCCTATTGTTAGTTGATTTTAAGACAGGGTACTGATAGAAACTAAATAAGAAACTAAAGGGTCACCCGAGGATGATAAGATAATGATGTTTTAACATTTCCTTGTAATATGTAGCTGATTTTATAATAAGTATTCGAAACCCCCAATTTTTTTACTTTGAGCCATCACACAATATTTGAACGATAAACTGATTTTTCAAACAGGGATAGAACATTATTAATCGAAGATTATTATTGCCTTGCCATCGCTCGGTATCGCTCGCCTAGCTGGCCGAGTGAATACAAGCGCCAATCTGTATAGAGGTCATTTGCAGTGACTTGTCACCGCTCGCGGTCGCTCGCCTCACTTCGGAGTAGTATCGGTTTTTCTGCACAAATCAAAGGCGCTTTGCCTGCGCTCGGCCAATCGTGTCCACATGTTTGTTTAGTTTGTGGTGCAATAGTTTGCGTATAGACTTGCCAAACGTCGAGGGGCGAGGGCGCTGGCCTTAGCTCGGCCAACATGTATTGGGGGCTTAAGATATTAATTTGTATTTTGTTTTCAGAAACGATGAGACTGACGAGCCCCCGTTCGGCGTTTGGCCGCACCGCATGAGCGCAATGCTGGCTTGCCTCAGCTGTACAGTGGGACTGTTCAACATTTCACGATTTGCCATATTTAGTGTTCATTTCGGAGGTACGTACATTTTTAAAACCATAGTGGTACAATCAATTATAAAACCGGCCACATGCGATGCGATACTATCACACATGTGGGCCACCCAAACAAACCACGACACAAATAACAAAAACTCGCTTGCTTGGCGTTGAATTTCAGATATATGTATGCAATATTTACCGATGGGGTAAACGAGTTCTTGAGCGGAGACCGCGACTCGGTATACGTAGTGTAGGGCGCCCTCCGGCCAGGTTAGATGACGATCTGCGAAAGTCTGCAGGCAGATGCTGGCGTTCAGCTGTGAACTAATATAGGCTGATGATGATGATGATAAATATTTACTGGAGGAACGATCTCATATCGACAAGTTATGTTAATTACGTATAAAGGGACGCGCCGACGAAGTGAAATATTATATAGCCCATACATTAAATTTATAATTGTATACCTACCTAATAATGACATAATTTAATATTTTCACCTCTGCTTGTGGGTTGAATACACTGACATTATAAAGATTAAGATTGACATGTAAATACCTATACCGTACCCATCGATCATGTAGAATGTTAGTAAACAAATAACGACACAATTATCAAAAATTCACTTGCTTGGCGTCGAGTTTCAGATGTAATTCTAAGCTATATTTACTGAAGGAAGGATCTCAAATTCACTAGTAATGCAAATTACGTATAAAAGGACACGCTAACAAAGTGATTTTTATGTTAAGTATGGGCGGTTTGTTTACTAACATTCTACATGCTTGATGAATACGGTATAATTATTGTATCTCTGATAATAAACGATTGATTTAGATTCTGATACTTAACCTATACCGTGTCCATTTTGAATGGAGCATAAACGTATACAAACTGCCCATACTTAACCTAAAATTCACTTTGTTGGCGCGTCCTTTTATACGTAATTTACATTACTTGTCGATTTTAGATCCTTCCTTCAATAAAATTGCTTACAATTATATCTAAAACTCGACGCCAAGCAAGTGAGTTTTTGTTATTTGTATCGTGGTTTATTTACTAACATACTCCATGCTGGATGGATAAACCATAAGTATGGGCGATTTATTAACTAACATTCTACATGCTAGATAAATACGGTTATAAGTACTCAATTAATAACTAACGATGATGTATTTTTGTTGCAGCCAGCTTCATAATCCAGTTCTTCATTCTATCCTTCCTTATCGGAATCCCTCTTTTCACTCTGTACCTCTGTCTAGGCCAAGTGCTCTCTGCCGGTCCTCTGGATATGTGGAGGATATCACCCATCTTCCAAGGAGTCGGAGTATCCATGTTAGTGACCCAGGCTGTTATTGGAACATACAGTATTATAGGCCTATCGTGGGTATTTGTGTACTTCAGAGATTCGTTTATAACGACCAATGATAAGTACAAGTGGGCTTTGCCGCATGAGTTTTATGATGGTGAGTTTTAATTTAATATTAATTGAATACTAGTGTCCGCTAGCGGCTTTGCACGTAAGAGATTTTCGACCTATAAGTACCTAGTTGAATTAAATCATTTGGATAGGATTAAGGAATTACCTATCTTAAAATGCATATTTTATTCAGGAGCATATAAATAGCTATACATTATATTTGTATCATATACATAATATTTTCTATAAACAATAAAAAAAAAATCTATCTATGTAGTGTATTTTATTATATGTATGTCAGTTATCTAGTACCCATAACACAAGCTCTGCTTAGCTTGGGGCTAGATAATGCTGTGTGAATAGTCCAGCATTATTTATATTTATTTATGCTATCACACGCGTCGTTTCTATGGATACGATTTATGGTTTTTTCTATGGGAACTGATTTATGGTAAAAAAGTATCCTATGTCTTATTCCAAACCAAAAACTACCTGTAAGAACGAAATTTCAGCCAGATGCGTTCAGTCGTTTTTGTGTAAAGAGCAACAGATCAACTTTGCATACGGGTAGTTCTAGGCCTGGAATAACACATAGGCTACTTCTTATCCCATAAATCAGTTTCCGTGGGAAAGGCGCGCGACTATACTCCAATTCAGAATCCAAGATATTTTATGTCAACAAAGACATTCATTAGTGAAAACTTAACAAAATCATATAACAATAACATAAAACCACAAGGTAATAGCAAGGTTATCACTAAAAACTAAAACATTTACTTCAACAACGCATCATTTTACGTGTGCAGCGAAAAATGTTTAAATTTGACTTCGAAAACGAAAGAGAGGTCAATCAAATGATGAATGAAAACTTTTAAATCCAATAATTATTTCGAGCTTCTGTGTTTACGTTCGATGAAACCAATGTCGTTCAATATTTTCCAACAATATTCCTTAGGTTTTGTAACGATTTTGTATACAAAAAATATCCAGGTTTTTGAATCGGAGTATAGTTCTCTATACAATAATGAAAGAATCAGCAAAATCGCTTAAACATTGACGGAGATATCAAGTAACATAGACACTACCTCAACCTCAACAGCCTGTATTGGTCTACTGCTGGACGCAGGCCTCCCCCTAATGAGCGCCTTGTTGGCGTTTATCTAATGGGGGTAATGCCCACAATCCCCACGCTGGGCATGCGATTTGGGGATCGCAGTTCGGTGGTAGCATTGTTCTGGAGGGGGCGCTGCTGCCCGCCCCCGGTAGATATCCCTTAGTCGCCTTTTACGACACCCACGGGAAGACATAGACGCTAGACAAGTAAAAAAATCATACATATCTACGAATTGAAGACCTCCTCCTTATTTGAAGTCGGTTAAAAAGCGTTAAAATTTAAGCAAACTTCAACCTAACGATCGATCGTTTGAACTTTGTTGTGACGTCTTTTAGTGGAAGCCTATGCTACAGCGGTCGTTATGGGCGTGATATAATAATAAAATAAATAATTAATAAATAAATATGCTGGACAATCCCACACAACGTCATCTAGCCCCAAGCTAAGGAAAGCTTGTGTTATGATGAGTACTAGATGACTGATTACAATTCATTACATAGATAGATATTTTTTACGTGTACACGCGGAAGTACACCCTGAACATATAGATTAGCAGATCGTGCAAATATTTAAAGGCCTAAGGCAGGAATCGAACCCGCAACCTCCTGCCTGGGGGTCCTTCCTCCGCCGCGCCACCTAAGTCGTTATAATGATGTAATCCATAACATAAACTTACAAATTCCTTATCTCATCTGAGTGATGTCAATCGCCCACGAAGTAGGTTCTAGGTCATTATCAATGTTTCCGGTGATTTGCGCGTTAACAATCATCGAATGATCTCAGTGTTTGTGGACTGTCAGTTTGGCAGTAAATCAATACAGGAAATGTGCAAGGTTGTGCGGTTCTTGTGATCTTAGTTAATTAATTAATAAATAAAAATGGACAATTCACACAGCATTATCTAGCCCCAAACTAAGCAATAACACAAGCTCTGCTAGGGTACTAGATAACAGTTATACATAATACAATACACTACATAGATAGATATTTTTTATTTACATAGAAAACATCCAGAACGCCCTGAACAAATATCTGCAGATCGTACAAATATTTGTCCCGAGGCAGAAATCGAACCCGCGCCGCGCCACGTCGATTAAAATAATTAATTTAACTAATTAAAATAATGGAGTTTGTTTTAAACCATAAACCGACATCAGTTATATGGTTTGGACCAAATTTGAAATGGGGAAAAAACGGGACGCACCTGCTTTCAAATAAAAAAATATTCATTAAAATCGGATCTCCTAGTGAAAAGTTCTGAGGTAACAAACATTAAAAAACTGGTTGAATTGAAAACCTCCTCCTTTTCTTAAAGTCGGTTAAAAATAATCATGAAAACTATGATGTTCCGTCCGACCCTTAGTGAGCGGAAATAAAAAACCAAACGAAGTGTATTCAATAATAAAATAAGGTAAAGAGGTAATACAGGGTATAAATAATAATTGACAGGCTAGATAATGCTGTGTAAATTGTCCAACATTATATATTTACTAATAAATTTAATAATAATAATTTAATTAAAAAACATAAATAAATAATGCTCCTATTACAGATCCCGGCATACGCAATGGCACACACAAGATTGAGGAGACAATACCGCAGTACTTCAACAGCGAGGTGTTACAGCGCAGTTCAGATGCCGGCGCTTACTTTGGCACGATAAAGTTCCAAGTGGCGTTCAATCTTGCTGTTGTGTGGATGATTGTTTTTGTTTCGCTTAGTAAAGGGCTGAAGTCTTATGGGAAGGTATGTATTTACTAAGTTATTGACACAGCGTCCTATTTGCTATTTGTCTTCCAACAACATGATCTTGACATAATTATACCGTGTCTATTTTGAATGAAGCATAAACATAAACAAACCGCCCATACTTAACCTAAAATTTACTTTGTTGGCGCGTCCTTTTATACGTAATTTACATTACTTGTCGATTTTAGATCCTCCCTTCAATAAAAATTGCTTACAATATCTGAAACTCGACGCCAAGCAAGTGAGATTTTGTTATTTGTATCGTATTTTGTTTACTAACATGCTTCATTCAAAATGGATAAACCATAGGTTGAAGATGTCTTAGGCCCGTATTTTGACTCAAGCAGAGATTGAAGAATGAGCAAGCTTTCATAATACGGGCCTTAGATAGGTACGCTTAAATTTAAATCAATAAACCCTTTTAATCGACAATGTACTAAAGTATTTGTAGTTGACTGTACCATTTTTTTATCTTCTTCGCTTGATTTATATCAAGAAAAGGAGATTGCGTGAAGAAGGAACATACATCTAAACTTACAAACATTCGCATTTATAATATAGGTGTAATTTGAAAGTTTGAATGGATGGATATTCCTTACCTCTTCACACCAAAACTACTGAACGGATCGGACTGAAAGTTTGCATACCGGTAATTCTAATCTGGAATCAAACCACCCTTTTAAACTTTTCCACAAAAACAACGTGCGGGAAGCCGCAAGCAGAAGTTAGTTTATAATATACTAGCTGCGCCCCGCGGTTTCGCACGCGTTGCTCCCATGGAAACATTAAAAGGTGATTTTCATCCCACGGGAACAGATTTATGGGATAAAAAGTAGCCTATGTTTTATTCCAAGATTAGAATTACCTGTATGCAAAATTTCAGCCAGATCCGTACAGTAGTTTTGGCGTGAAGAAGTAACAAACATCCATCCATACATCCATACAAACTTTCGCCTTTATAATATTAGTGTGATGATAGTGTGATATGATGTGATTAGTTCCACGATTAAAATTGCCTGCAGTATGCAAAAACAACCCGGTCCGTTTAGTAGTTTTGGCGTGAAGAAGTCACAACCATCCATCCACCTATCCATACATCCATCCATCCATCCATCGTTTCATCTATCCATAATCTAACCATCCAAACTTTAATAATTAATATGGCTGGCCATCAGATACAAAATTTACCCCCAGAACGACTGTCCATTGGTGGAACCTGTTGTAATAGGGTATATGCATCGATTTTTTTTATTGTTTTAATCGATTCTTTAGGTCATTATTCAATCGAGGAATGATAAGACGCTCACTGAATTTCGCATTAACAAGGTAAAAAAAACAAATCAAAACTACAATCATTTTCGGGTGATAAAAACGCTGCCATATTGGCGCCATGTTTATGTGACGTCGACTTACACACTTGATTAAAACCTTTGGTGACGACCTCGGTAGTGATCATCTCAGGAAAGAGGTTTTCCGAAAAAACTGAAAATAATCGACGATACGAAATGTCAAGTGGGCAGAATAGTGTCAAATCAAGGTGCAGCAAGCAGAATAAAAAAAGAAGAAATGTGTACAGTGATGTCACGTCCGCTCTAGTCAATGGCGTAGCGTTTTGAAATTTTGCGATTGAGATTAAAAATATCAATTTCAAAATTCAAATTCTACAATAAAAACATCTCAAAATGCAAAAATAAATATGTAGATATGTTTCTATATCAATAGAGAATACGTATATATTTTTTTAGCTATTTTGAAATCACATGCATATACCCTATTGGCTCGGAATCTTACAGAACCCTTATACCAGAGGACACTGAAAAGAAAGGACATAATTGAAGGTCCACAAGACCCAGGAGTGAGAGTGCAGGAGTGTGCTCCACCCGACACACAATAGAAAGCCCAAAAATCTGCTCATAGTTTACCAAACTGATCGCAGATAAAATAAGGAAAAAAAATATATACTGATTTAGTGCGATTAGTATTAGTGTGATGAATTCTAAACCGTGAAACTTTCCTTTCAGGCGGTATACATGCTGATATTCATACCGATCTGTTGTACGCTGGTGCTGTGTACAAAACTACTGACGTTGATACCGTATGACGCTATGACCAATATCTTTTCGCAGACGGAGTGGAGCGAATTTTTTATCAACAGTAATGTGAGTATGTTTTGAAATTTTCCTCAACATGTGATTGACTCTAACAGTACCTACATAAAACATCAAAAATACTCAAGTTCCTTATAAACAATAAATGTACACCTGAAAAGGTGAACTTATATTATATAATTATACTGACACGGAAATAAAGTGGTATTTTTCATTTTGGTCGTTTCGGTATGTATGTAGACCATACCATACTATGGAAGTAGCTGAAATAAACAAGTCGATGTACAATAAACAAGTTGATGTACGTCTGTATGACGGATTTTTTTGATTGCATATGCTGTGAAACTAAGTCTCTTCGATAACTTATCTATACTGTTAGCAAAAAATATTACTTGATTTAAAAAAGTAAATACAACCTTTCAAATCATTGCAAAAAACAAATAGCTGTTCGCTGTCGCTATTACTCGCATCTTCTGATGCCGCCGGGTCCACCCGCCGGCATCACCGACCGGCGGCCTCGGTGTGTAAGCTTAAGAGTATGCAATGTTTAATTTTGTAGTTGGAAATCTTTATTTATCTCAGAAACTGTGGAAGCTACCACCTTCATATTTAAGACTGATACAATGAATGAACTTTTATCTTAGATGAGTTTTAAAAACACGATCAAAAGACACGCAAAAAATTCTCTAAGTATTTTTTTTTTAATTGGCACCTGTTTTGCACACATTTTGCTATTAAATACAGGAGCAACGCACTTTTTTTGTAAAATTTTTGATTTGATAAGAAATCTAGAATTATTTCTTTAATTGTCTTGAATTTTTTCGATTTGTTGTTTCATTTTTTGCAATTAGGTACAAACATGGCGCATAGAAAATACGATATACGTCTATCGCTGTGTACTTCTTTCTCACTCACGAGACAACCATATCTTGTCATCCCGCTCGAAATCCATCTCGTAACGGCGTTATTGCTCACTCTTCACCACACTCGATACCCGCATGCCCAGCGTGGGGATTATGGGCATTACCCTCTATAAGAGAAACGCCAACAAGGCGCTTATCAGAAGGAGGCCTGCGTCCAGCAGTGGACCAATACAGGCTAGAGGTTGAGGTTGAAAGCAGTCATTTTAAAAGCAGCATCATATTTCAGTCATGGGCCGCAGCCGCCCAAGAAACCTTCCTAACCTGGGGCCTCCTAGGCGCCTGCGTCATGCAACTAACATCGCACAAAGAAGCTAAAAACAGAACAAGCAAGATGCTGCAGAAAGAAAGCGCTTGTGTGGTTATATTCACCTTCGCAGTGCTTCTGCTGGGGTCGTTCCTGGCCAATACTTGCGTGCAGATACTGAAGAACTATGGATATAGTTATGTTCCGGGGAGTTTTGGTAAGTTAGAAGAGCTGATTGTACGTTTTTTTTAATTAAAATCTTATTATGTATAAAATTTTATAAATTTATACTACGAATTTGTCGCTGTGTTTTGTATAAATGTTTAAGTGTCTAATGGCAATTAATGGTGAAACAAATATTTTTATCAACCAACTTTAAAATAAAACTGTTCATTAACGGGCTGAAATAGCAGTTCTGCGGCGACAAATTACGTTTTACTTAGCATATTTATATCTGTTTTATTTCTACAGAACTCTGTAGAATAATAGAAGGCACATTATTTGAACGAAATTGAATGAAACCTATTTTCAGAAACACTAAAAGCATCACAATTCCTATGGCCCTCTTCGGAACCCATGCCTGGCAACATTGCATCTACACCCGTCCGCTACACGAGCCACTACGGCAGTCTGGTCGGAGTCAGCGTGTTGAAGAGCGGCAACGTCGCACGCACGCTGAGCGGGTGGCAGCCACTACAGCTGGCAACGCAGCTCGTGCCGGCAACACTAGCAGTTCTACCGGCTGATGTGGTGAGTAGGAGCGGCAACGTAGCATGCACGCGGAGTGGATGGCAGCCACTACAGCTGGCAACGCAGCTCGTGCCAGCAACACTAGCGGTACTGCCGGCTGATGTGGTAAGAGCGGCAACGTAGCATGCACGCGGAGTGGGTGGCAGCCACTACAGCTGGCAACTTTACGCAACGTGGAATAGTACCATCGGTTGCCCCATCGCTGAATGATTTCTACTCAACAACCTTTGAAAAAAGAAATAGAAAAGTGATAGTTATTTTTGCACTAAAGGGAAAGCATCATACAATGAAAATAAATGTAGGTAGATAGAGTAAAACACTGGTTATCCTTTAGTGCTGCCAGCTGATAATCATACTGAAAAACACCACTAAAATGTTATATGACTGGGTTTAGGATCCTTATGGCTTAGTTTAGGATTTTATCTCTATTTGTTTAACACCGGTTAATCTTATTCTTTGTGTACAATGATCAAACTACGTCGCTAAGAATACGGGAAATACCAGCAAAGATTACCATTATTATTCTACGAAGTGACATTACACGAAACTAAACCTAACTAAAGCACTAGTGAATTTTTTGTTTTGCTTATTCAAGAACTAATTTTTTTTTATCAAGTTACGGTTTTAGGAGGGTACCTATAGACCAACCCCCTTATTCATACATAATAGTCTGCTAACTTAGCACACTGCTAAATCTCGCTCCGTCTTCTTCTATTGACATAAGTCAGACTGAGAAATAACACTACTTAGCAGCTGTTTTATGTTAGCAGACCATTATGAATTAAGCATTATCTAGAGCAGCGTTACAATGTCATGTACCGTTCGTAAGCACATTAATGATCTACTCTAGTCTATACTCACCATTAAGATAAGCGTAAACAACGACTCAGTTTTCTATGTGAAGCAGCTGTTTTAGAAGTAATCTTTTATATTTTCACGCATTTCAGATTAGACATGGTTTTCGTGACACCCGCACATAATTAAGATTGTAACAGTAAAGTATTACCTAATCTTGCAACCAAACATCATTGTACCTACATATGTACAATGCTTTTTCACCTCTCTCGCTCGAAAACAATGACTTTGCTGCTCAAAACCACTGAGCAAAATCTAATTTTGATCAGAAGTGGAATAAAGGGATATTATTCAATAAGTTGAAAAAAGTAATTTGAGAAAGGTGATATTTTGTTATTTGTGTCGTACTTTGTTTGCTAACATGCTTCATTCAAAATGGATAAACCATAGTACCTACCTGTTATGTATGCAACATGCGGGTATTGTACATCTTATTTTTATAACAAGATTGACTCAGTTAGGGTAGTTGTATATTTTCATGTGAAAACTGACTTTGAATTGCTACCAAGTGCAATACACATAATTTACAGAAAAATGGTGTTTTATTGGGCATAACACTACCCATAACACAAGCTTGGCTTGGGGCTAGATGATGCTGTGTGGATTGTCCAGAATTATTTCATATTCTGATAGATACACAACTTATATAAAATTTTTCTCTATTTTATCAAATTCCATTCTGATTCTATGATTTTCACAATATCCTATGTTCTTTTTTGTTCCAGCTATCACCAGTATGGGCTGTCATATTCTACTTCATCCTAATAATGTTTGGCATAGCGCAACAGTTGGCCATATGGCATTGTGTCATAACTGGCATACTCGCTATCAACGCGTCGGCACTGCGGGTTTGGGAGAGCTCTATAACATTCTTCAGCTGCGTTTTTGGCTTAGCCGTTGGACTTGTACTTAGTACTGATGTAAGTATATGGCATAATCTAGAGTAGTTAAACGATGTAACTGGTATACTCGCGGTCATCCAAAACAAAGCATACTGTATCCATCGAGCATGTAGCATGTATCTAGCAAACCACTCAGACACAAATTACAAAAACTTACTTGCTTGGCATCGAGTTTCAGATATAGAGAGTAAGCAATATTTATTGAAGGAAGGATCTGGAATCGACAAGTAATGTAAATTACGAATTTTAATTTTCTACTCGATGGATACGATATAGGTGTGAAACGGACAGATCCAATCTGTAGCCCATCATCATCATGTAGCTTTTCAGGCTACGGCTTCATTTCGGATAGTCGTGGTTAAAGATATTTATTTCTCAAAGAACATAAATATACATTCTGAGTATCTAATATACTTTTAAAACTTATTATTTATGGTTGACGTTTACCGTGCAGTTTTTGTAAATGCTTGTCTATTATTCTACAGGAATATTCTTTCATTCACACATATTTCTTGAGTCTTTTCTTGAAAACTGTTAGGCTAGCGGATTCTTTTATATTTTTTGGCAAGTTATGACGTAGCATAAAAAGTTCAGAAGTTTAAGCTGCGCTTGGATGGTCTTCACTTTCTAAGGCCCGTATTATGAAAGCTTGCTCAGTCATCGAGCTATGCTTGAGGAACGCTTTCCGATGGCATAAACGTTACTCGAGCATAGCTCTATGACTGAGCAAGCTTTCATAATACGGGCCTAAGACAACTGCATACATGCTTCAGACTTTTGCAACTCTTAGCAAAAAAAGGAATAAGGGCAAGTCTGAAATAATTTTACAACTCAAGACGTTTCTAATTTTTATTATTTTGGACACAGGCGCGGGGCCCGTAGCGTTTGCTACTGCTGCTATATGGTTAATCCGCCATTGATTAGGGGTACCTAATACCATATTCCCCATGCTGGGCACGAGTTAGGAAGCGCAGTTTGGTGATGGTCCTGTTTTGCAGAATGCGATGCTACTAGAGAAGCTGTGTGGTGCTGGCTTAGAATTTGCACCTCCCCAATTCTTCCCGTGGTTGTCGTAAGAGGCGAGTAAGGGATATCCATCGATGGGCGGGTAGCAGCGCCCCCGGCGGAACAAATCTTCCACCAAACTGCGATCCCAGTACCCGCATGCCCAGCGTAGGGATTATGGGCATTACCCTCCATGAGTTACACGCCAATAAGGCGTTTATCAGGGGGAGTCCTGTGTCCAGCAGTGGACCGATACTGGCTGTTGAGGTTGAGGATGTTACTAGAGTGGGGCAAATTGGACCATAAGCGCTACATAAACATTTACGTCTTTAATTTTGTTTGTTTTATCTATTCCAGGCTGGCATCAAACTAGTACACTTCATGGACTACGTATGGGTCGGCGCGTGGTGGCAATGCGTGATTCACGTGACGTTAACGTGTGGGGTGTTCGTGGTCCGAGGTCGGCCGTACTCGCCGGACGCGGTCGCGGCGGCCATGTTTGCGGGCCGCCGGCGGTTAGCCTGCGTGTTACCTGCGTTGCTGAGTCTCACTTGGACAGTGCTGATGCCTGTGTTGCTTTGTGTAAGTACCTCATGTGACGTTAACATGCGGAGTGTTCGTGGCCCGAGGTCGACCGTTTCCCCGGACGCGGTCGCAGCGGCCATGTTTGCGGGCAGCCGGCGGTTAGCTTGCGTTTTACTCAAGACATGACATAATCTAAATCAATCTAGAATATAGGCTACAAATAATAATCATAAAGTAAATATTTTCAGGTTATTTGCGTCATGGATTTCCGGACGGGGCAGCAAAAACAGCTTTACACATGGAGAAAACCTGTCGGGTGAGCAGTTTACTTTATTATTAAACGTATCACTATTTCTAGTACCTACTTACAAAGAATTAATGGCAAAAAGGTACATGAAGCGTTATAGAAACAGCTTTCAAACACACCAAGTCAAGCTACAGAAAAGAACAAAAACCAATGAACACTTTGACTGCCACCGATGCACACAAACTTGTAGGACTCCTCGTTGCATAGCGACGCGGGTCGCAAAGTTCGGCAATGAACGCGTTAACAGCGTCGTCAAACATTTGCACCAAATAAGGTTATTGGAACGACAATAACCTTATTTGGTGCAAATGTTAGATAAATGGCTATTTTTATTGTATTAAGCGACTAGATTACCCCCCGTGAAGTTCTGAAGGATGTATGGATGGATGTTTGTTACCTCTTCATGCCAATACTACTGAACGGATCGGGCTGAAATTTTGCATACTGGCAATTCTTATCCTGGAATCATACATAGGTCGAGACTTTTTATCCCATAAATCAGTTTCCATGGGACAGAAATCGCCTTTAAACGTTTCCATAGTATCAACGCGTGCGAAGCCGCGGGGCGCAGCTAGTATATTATAAGTCTGGAAATTTGTGGACGACTTCAGCGTCCACAAATTTGCCACGAAGAACTTGTCTCGTCTCTCTAATATGCTGTCCACTAGTACAAATAATATAACAAACAAGCTTTTTCCCGTTGCTTCGAACGCTCCATTCAAGTATCCTATGTTCGTCTCCTGGTTCTAAGCTGCCTCCCCATCGATTTTCACACAAATCGGTTCAACTGTTTTGAGTTATAAATAGACTAACACGACTTTCTTTTATATACAGGCTGTAACATAAGGGGTGGATCATCGGTGGCTGGGGGGTAGGGGACCTCAGTACCTACCGATTTAACCCCCATGTATGTTCTGCGATATTCACTGGTTCAAAAGTTATTTTGACTTGTGTAAAATTTTAGTCAAAAACAGATTTCAGACTGAATTTCGCAATTGCAGCCAAAATATTACGTCTGCGACCCTGTCTTTTTATTTTAAACAAGGTCGATAGTAGGCCTTAGGTACCTACCCCTTTACCAATCAGAGTCAAAGATTTATAAAAATAACAAAAAATTAAAATTAAATCCAATTTTTTTTCAAATACGAATATTAACATTAACTTTCAGTGGTTCTAAAATAAAAAAAATCACATATTATTTTTCTCTGCAAACTATCTTAAAAACTACTGGTTTTCATGAAGAATAAACCCTGAAAATTTCATTTGGCTGGTATGAAAGCATCATGTTGAAAAATGTACTTAAATAGCCTTAGGCGCCAAAAATACGTAGTAAGTAAGCAAACAAAAAAGTTATAGCGAGACTAACGAACAGCAATTGATTTGCATACAGGTTTGAAATTCTTAGCTTTGTTTTCTTTCAGATATTGGCCGGTGTGGGCGCGTCAACTGGCAGTGTTTTTACAACAAGGTGCTTTATTAGTGGTGCCTTTCACTGCTTTTACACAAACTTGGCGGTACATGAATAAAGGACCACCGGATATTTTAGACGTAAGTAAATTTCTAATCATTGTCTGGGTTCAAACTTTTAAATCCATCATGGTTATTAATACAAAAGTTATTTACAACGGGATATTTACCATGATTTAAATTTTGAGTTTTCAAAATTTTGCAATATTTCAAACACAGAAACTTTATCCGAGAAGAAGGTTTCTATCCGGAACCCGGAACCTGTTGTGGAAATGTGCAAAAACCGAAGAAGTGATTAATCAAGTCGTGATCGAGTTGAGTTCGATAATGAAACTGGTAGTTGCAGTAACATTCATAGCAAAAGACAAAAAATTAGGGTTCATATATGCCAATAAATACTCACTCGCAGTGCCATAAGTTATTCCGTGATATTGGCGCATGAAATTGTGCCAAAATGTTGAAAAGCTCAAAACTCAAATCATATTTTCATATTTATTTATTTATATTAAATTTCCTGTTGTAAATATTTTAGTTACATTTGTTTTTTGTATTCATAAAGATTTTCAAGCTGATCGACCGATGAATTTTCATAAAAAACATCCTAAGCCTGTTTAGTTTACATGGTAAATTAAACTCACATTACATAAAGCATAGATATGATATTTTTCGTGATTTTTACATATAAACATTCCTCTTGAAATACTCTTATCTATTAAAAAAAAAACCGCATCAAAATTCGTTGCGTAGTTTTTAAGATCTATGCATACATAGGGATAGACAGACAGCGGGAAGCAACTTTGTTTTTAACCGACTTCAAAAAAGGAGGATGTTCTCAATTCGACTGCATCTTTTATTTATGTTTCTTACCCCGAACTTTTGACTGGGTGGTCCGATTTGCATGATTCTTTTTTTATATTAAAGCTGGTGCCTCCCGTGTGGTCCCATTTAAATTTTGTTCAGTTCTGACAATTGGATCCATACAAAAACTATTTAATAGAAATCAGTTTATAGTTTTATTAAAACAAAATCAATTATACAATGTATTATAACTTGCTAGTGGTTTCTTTTTCACTTCTTCCGCTAGTAGACAAAAAAAAATGAATAAGAGTCAATTGCACCTTATTTCTTGTTTGATAGTAATTACTATTTATCAAGCTGTTTATAAAGTAAAAAATTTGACTTGTCTAAGTGCTTTTTTTGTAAGTCTAAAGAAATAAACGATTTTACTCTTGACTCTTGACTCTTATAGTTATAGTTTTTCATACTTTATAACTATGCTTTGTATTTATGCTGCAAGGATTATCCTGCTAGCGAGTGTGTTGAAGAAATGGTAAGACTCAGTTACTTGACAAAAGTGTTCGTTTATGCGATACCTTGTGTAGTTGTGAATTACTAGAGATTATATTCTCTTTGCAATTCAATAAGTTTGCTAGCTTTAATATCTTTGATTCATACGAATAGTTAACTGACATTTGATGGGGTGATCCATCAAATCTCAGTTAAATAAATAATGCCGGACAAACCACTTATTTCATCTAGCCCCAAGCTAAACAGAGCTTGTGTTGGGTACTAAATGACTGATATACCTGCATAAAAGAATACATTACATAGATAAATTATACATAGAAAAAACTGGAACACTCTGACAAATAGTTGCAGACCGTACTAAAGTTTGTCCAAAGGTGGGAATCGAACCCGCAACCTCCTGCGTTCTTCCGCATTGCAGGCGGACCTTCGACCGCCTCGCCACATCGTTCGTAACTTGATTCCATGAGGGACCTATAAAATGTGAATAGTTTGTTATTTTTCAATTTTGTAGAATACATATTTGTTTGTCTTTTTCCAGCGCATCCAAAACCTGTACCGCCCGCGCCTCGACCCGCCCGAGTCCGGCCCGCGGCCCGTCCGCCCCCCTGCCCCCGCGCCCGACCCCCCGCCCAAGTACACGCCCCCGCCCTCATACTCGACAGCCACCGGTGCAAGGCTACTCAACACTCTGCAGCGGAGCTTCAGGACTTTGAGAAGGTAACTATTTAAATTTTAGAACATAGGGATAGCTTTCGCTCGAGTCCGACACGCGCCCTGTCCGCCCCCCAGCCACCGGCCCCGCGCCCGACCCCTTTGCCCAAGTACACGCCCCCAGCGCCTCCAGTGCCACCGGTGGAAGGGTATTTAACACTACAGCGGAGCTTTAGGACGTTGAGAAGGTAATTATTAACATTTTAGAACATAGGGATAGCTTTCGCTCGAGTCCGACACGCGCCCTGTCCGCCCCCCAGCCACCGGCCCCGCGCCCGACCCCTTTGCCCAAGTACACGCCCCCAGCGCCTCCAGTGCCACCGGTGGAAGGGTATTTAACACTACAGCGGAGCTTTAGGACGTTGAGAAGGTAATTATTAACACTTTAGAACATAGGGATAGCTTTCGCTCAAGTCCGACACGCGCCCTGTCCGCCCCCCAGCCACCGGCCCCGCGCCCTACCCCTTTGCCCAAGTACACGCCCCCAGCGCCTCCAGTGCCACCGGTGGAAGGGTATTTAACACTACAGCGGAGCTTTAGGACGTTGAGAAGGTAATTATTAACATTTTAGAACATAGGGATAGCTTTCGCTCGAGTCCGACCCGTGGTCCCCCCCCCCTGCCCTCCTACTCCAGCGCCACCGGTGGAAGGCTATTTAACACTACAGCGCGGAGCTTTACGACGTTGAGGAGGTAATTATTAAGAACATTATTATAGTCATAGGACATAGGGATAGTTTTCACCCGAGTCCGAATAATACGATGTTCCCAATAAATCAGCGTTTGATTTGTATCGGCCTAGCCATTTTACAAACGATCTACGATCCGGCGGCGACATCAATGCAGATATCGCGGCTTCCTTGGTGCGCTGTCTGTATATATTGCCAGGCTGTGACGGAGTGCAGAGAGCATTGCTTGCCAGGCTATGTAGCATTGGCGGATCCAGGGGGGGGGGGCAAGGGGGCCATGGCCCCCCCCAAAAGGCCCAAGAGTTCCATACTTTCGACTCAATTTTACGATTAAATTCAGATGCACTTTTACACGGGCCACGGCATACCTACTCTTAGGTAGGTTATCTAGGTACCTACTTTATATGAAAGTACAGAAATATATTTTTTAGGTTAGTCGGTACTTTACATACATCTACAAACTAAATTCAAGAGGTTAATTTCTTCTCAGTATTACCACGTCCATCGACACGTTCAACGACTTTGAAATGAACATAGGTAAATGATATCTATTTCTCTTCTTCCGCTAGTGAACACAAGTGAATTATAGCCAATTGCACCTCATTTCTTATTTGATTGACAGTAATAACTATTTTCAAGCTGTTTATATTGATAGAATGAGAACGCATCCGAATTAGTTTTTAGTTTGGTTTCCATTCCACCCCTCTGGTTGCGACACTGGACTTCCTTCTTACTTACGTCAACACGTAATGTGTGCGGATTGCTCGTATTTTTCTTTTAATAAAAACTCAGTTCTAAATTACAAAAACTCTCTTTATTTGACTAAAACCTACATATATATTAAATAAAATTACTCGTCTTAAGTATACCTCGGTATTGGATTTAACTTGAAAAGATAAGTTAAGTTCAAGAAAAAGTAGTACAGTGTGCGCGCATGTTACTCGCGAGTACGCGAACTTGCGAAGAAAGAAACGTATGCGTTCCCGCTTTCGTTACATTCAATTCAAACAATTTAATACACAATACAGAGAGATGACAAAAATATCACTGCTTTTTGCATTTTAATTTGTTTTTTGCATTGAGGTGTTCTTGCCCTTTATTAGCAGAGCCCTTTTAAAAATACTTAGCTAAATAAGTACAAGTACGTACGTTAGAGTTATATACGTATCGAATATTTGTAGTTAATTCAATGTAAAACTAACTAACAGATGTATCACCACGGGCGTGGCCAACATCTTTTGCCTCTCTCGACGTGGCCTGGATCTGAACTAAAGCCTCCTTTCAGTTTTCAGTTCAGTTGCAAAATATCAAAATATCTAACAAAACGACAAAACAGCAAAAAAAATCGGTTACATTGTCCTCTGTTTCGTGGTCCATTTTTAATAATACATGGTCTCGGTCTCACAATAAGATCATTTTGACTACTAACGCGAGAAATTAACAAAAAATATTTTATTTCGCGGCTTGCTCCGCTGGAGTACTGTCTCGTCTCTGGCTGTGCACATGAAGGCCCCCCTTATACTGAAATGGAAGTTTCTGATTCGTTTACGTGATAAGCTAATCTTATGCGAGCGAGAGTTCATTTTGTACGACAGCGAACACAACTTCGATATTCCTTTTCCAAGTAGACACCAGATTTTGATTTTCGTAGATTCTTTAGGGCAGGGCTCATCTATTTTGTTGTAAATCGTTAAAATTTTATTATTTTTCATAACTTACTATCATAGCTTTCGCGTCTTTTATTTATTTATTTATTTATTAAAAATTGCACCAACGCAGTGTACACCGGGAAATGGATTGTGGACTATTTCTTACAAAAAGACACATCTGAGTGCCACTTCAATTACAGGTACAAATCGAAAGTCATTTAAAACAAGTGCTTATTTACAACCATAATATTAAAGCAATAAAATCTAAATTAAAACAATTACCATCAAAATAATTCTAAACGTATGAATAGCGTGAAATTAAATATTGAGTTAATTTAAAACGTCAAATTATTAAGAATACATTTTTAGACCAAATTTCCATATAAATTAAACAAATTACTTAAATTAAATAGCAAATTAAATTGAATAGGCGTTATACATACATAGATCTTAAATATTTTTTTAAGCTATACAGACTGTTTGAAAAAAAAATCAATTGCGCGGTTTTGATCAGTGCCAGAGCTGCGCAGGCTACTATGAACGTTAGAGGCTACATTTAAGTTATGTGTAGCATTGTATGTTCTTATGACTCTGTTTAAAGGAGAGAATAAACCCAAATTAGACCGAGATTGTGTACTTACGAAGGGTTTAAATTTATTGGTTCTAGGGAGTCCTCTTGGAATAGCAAATTTTAACTTTGACAAAATAAACGGAGTATCAGTGAGATTGTTGATGAGCTTATACAAAAACAAGACATCGTGTCTTTTTCTTTGTCTTGCTAAGCATACCTCACCAATTTCAAAAAGACTGCGACTCACCGATATTCATTATGAAATCTCGGAATTCGAGATACCCAGCTACAAGTCTGTAAATACTTGTATATCGACACTCTAAAAGTTGTCTCAAAACCTACATTATGGTAGGGTGTGCGCAACTATTAAATTTCTAGGTCAAAGGTCACAAAAAATCCGTTTTTTGTCAATATCTCATTTCCTATGGGTTTTTTGCTATTTGTATGTATGATCAATATTGTAACAGACAAAATTCTCTACAAATTTTGTTTACATTTTTTTTTTATACGGTGAACCGTTTTCGAGATAGAGGGCGGAGAACGCGCGGTCACAGCATCACGTTTCGCATTGCCCAACCCCATACCTGGTATTTTTATCCCAAGGGATCAGATTTATGGGATAAAAAGTAGTCTTTGTTTAATTACAGAATTATAATTACCTGTATGCAAAATTTCAGCCAGATCCGTTCAGTAGTTTTGGCGTGAGGAGGTAACAAACATCCATCCATCCATAAACCCGTACAGCTTTCAAATATTCCACCAACAAGTGCAGCTGCTCATCAACAGTTCAAACGTGTATACTATCAAGTTCAAACTTGGTAAGGGCATGATTTGGAACCCCAGGTATGGGGTTGGGCAATGCGAAACGTGATGCTGTGACCGCGCGTTCTCCGCCCTCTATCTCGAAAACGGTTCACAGTATAAAAAAAAATTTAAACAAAATTTATAGAGAATTTTGTCTGTTACAATATTGATCATACATACAAATAGCAAAAAACCCATAGGAAATGAGATAATATATTTACAAAAAAATTATTTTTCGTGACCTTTGACCTTGAAATGTAATAGTTGCGCACACCCTACCATATGTAGGTTTTGAGACAACTTTTAGGGTGTCGATACAAGTATTTACAGACTTACAGCTGGGTATCTCAAATTCCGAGGTGAACTTACTAAAATGACTGCCTTGTGGTTCAAAGTAATAGAATAAGTTTGGTTAGGTTAGGTTAGGTTAGCTTACATTTGTCGCCGGAGTTCGACCCCAAAAACACGTCCATAAAAAACAATAACGATACTCTTGCTTGGAGCAAAAATGTAACATTTCAGGAAACGAAACGTAACTTACGACTCAAGAACCCTGGGAAAAAAGACAAAATGGCTGAACTGTAAAGACGTGTATTTCTGATAAGAAAATTATTTAACGTAAGACAAGGCAGTATGGCCCTAATATGGCTTTAGCCTAATTTGTCCAAAGCGACAAATTAAAATATAAATAAAAAAAAAAAAAAATTCAAGAACCCTGGCAACAATGATCTGTTTCCTCTTCTAAGTAGTTTTAGTGAAGGACGCGGGTTCAAGTCCCGTCAAAGTAAAAAAAAAATGGGATATTATTACACCCCCCCCCCTACCTGTGGAGGAAGAGGTTGTGATTTTTTTACCCTATATCTGAACATTGTCAAAATGGCCCCCCCCAAAATAAAATCCTGGATCCGCCCCTGCTATGTAGGATAGAGTTTGCGGCTCAATTTGCTCGCCGCACTATAATGGCATGTCGTGGCGCAGAGTAAAAAAATCGTAAGCAACCACTTCCGCTAGAATCGATCTATGTATAGCAATTTTCGAGTATCATTCTCATAATGTTTTTAAAATAAGCTTTTTCTTCTCCAGAATCACATCACGTTCGGAGCCACAAAACGACGACACATCACAACTACCCATCACACTCAGCGAGGCCGTAGAACGAGAGAACCCAGAAACGATACCTACCTACAGTGGCGTTTTCACAACGCCATCTATAACAATAACCGACGAAACTGATTCCGCACCACGAACTTCAACTTCAAGAAATTCCCTCTCTCTTACCAGAGATTACTTACGTAGATCGTTTGTAAGGAAAAGCGATTCAGTGAAATCCATTAGATCTAGCTTACGTCGTAGTTTCAGGTATAATAGTGCGTTGACAACGAGTCATGAACATTTGGTGCGCGATGTAGAACCTATTTCTAGTACTGTGGCGATGTCCGCCATGTTGGATAGTGAAGGTACGGCGCATGCGCGCAGCCTTGCCTCTGTGATATGATTTACTGCTGAGCAAAACTGACTCTTGTAAAGTCTATCGATAAATATCCTTTTGCCGTGATGTTTCTAAACGGGTGTAAAGTTTGACACAAGAGCGCGAACTTTTATTCTAAAATTGAAAGGTTTAAGATATTTCAGCGCTGTCTGAGGCTAAATAACGTCGTGTAACGTAAATGATACAAGGCAAAGGAATATGTATTGTATAAGGGAGTCTTTTTAGGTTTAGTTTGGCTTGGATAGCATTTATATGTCAAAAGTAATGTCGGCGATTCTGTCTAAATATTGCTCTGATTATCTATGAGTCTCCAAATTCTAAATACAGAAAGTTAGTAGTTGAACAACATAGTTAAAAATTTACTCCATTATCCAACTCATTATTCTTTCTCCACTATTCTATCCTACTCTTATCAATAGCTACAGTATTCTAGATTAAGTTTCTTAGAGTAATTTTAGGTAGAATCTACTGCATAATAAAATAAGAGTTTTAATTTTGCAATATTTTAACTAGAAATCAATTATCATAATAATAAGTTGAAATGATTGTACAATATTTTACATTATCCGATTTTATTAATTATTTTAATGTTTTTACAGAAATAATGAGAATCTCAATTACATCACTATTTTTGTATTTATTATTTTCGTGTAAGCACAATAATTTTTGAGCCATGTAGTGTAGGTAGGTAGTAGATATTATACAAATATTACAATTTATTGAATAAACGCGGTATAACGAATAAATTCCGAGCTTAGTTTAAAATGTTATGTCATAGTTATACTTATTGGAATGTGACAAAAATATTTACTAGAATGTGTTCGTCGTGTTTAGTTTTTGTAAATTATTCAAGACCTTAGATTAGAATATTGATTGTTGAATGTTTTAAATGAATATGCAATGTAATGAATGAACTGTATTCGTATGGACTGTATTGTTGTAACTTTAAGAAGTACAATTATTTTTCCACCAAATCGCAGGAGAGAAACAACAGAGACTTAAATTTATGATTTACGGCATCCGTGGCTCAGAGGACGAAGTTTCGTCTGCGACACAGGTTGCAAGTTAGAATCCCAATATTTGTACGATCTGCAGATATTTGTTCTGGGTGTTCTCTATGCATAATAAAAAATTGTAATGTAATTATGTGTAATTCATGTAATGTATTAAGTGCATCAGTTACCTAGTACTAATTTCACGAGCTCTGCTTAGGTTGGGGCTAGATTATGTTGTGTTAATTGCCCAGCATTCTTTATAATATATATTTTCTATAAATGTCTTCTGCGATTCGGTGGAAAACGACCCTTAGAACAATAAGATATTGGTTGTTAATGAATTTATAGAAGACTAATTTCAGCTTTCTTTGTTCCTTTTTGCATTTAAACCGCACTTTTGTAGAGTACCTATTCCGGTAACAGTTCCCCATATTGCTTCTTTTGTTATAGTTATCGCCAGGGTCTTGACTCGAAATTCTAACCCCCAACTCGGAATTAAGACCGTCTTAGGTCGCGATTTTTTAACAGGTTTCCATGAAAATCGGTCAAAAATTTGTCATTTGAGACGTTTTTGAATCAGTTGCGTTTGAGTACTTGAGGGTAAAGAATCAATATTTCAATCGAGGAGTCAAACTTAGTGCCGACATTTATGGCGTAGCTAAAATAAACAACTGACTGATATGAAGAACCTAGGTTGTTATTGTAGGATTCACGTGTATACTGCCGGGTTGGTACACACGGCAATACACCGCACGTTTTAAGCTGTATTCGATTTTAACCGTACAAACTGCGGCTAATTCACACCATATTTTGTTTCGTTTATAAAACGAATAGCTGCTGTTTTTATATAGCGATCTCATCTCGATCTTACAAGCGAAGTTTTAACGGTTTCACACCTTCATAATGTATGCGCTACTTATTCGGTAAAATAAATCCTGCATGTTTGTTGTATTTCACTCTAATTTATGAAAAAAGTGAATAGATGGTAGCTGGTAGGTACTTCTCGGTATTCTTAACATTTTAGTTCTAGTCAATAAGTACTTCCACTTAATTTTTGATTTTTACATCACATTTTGTTTTACTTATTTTAGTTTTATTTTGTTCTTAAATCTTGCATTCCACATTGTAATGTTTACAAATTCATAATAAACATTTTTTATGTACCAAATTACTTATTGTTTGATTTCACTTATGTTGGAACCTTTCTTCATCGTCGTCTACTCCAGTAGGTTTAATTATCTGTACTACCAGTTTGAATAACTTTCCTGAATTTTTTTCACTGCACAAGATGGGCGGTCTTCTTATAGTCCGTTCCTCAATCGGCATCAAGAACTTTTTTTTTACCTTATCCTCCCCATCCCAGCGGTTATCGATTCAACGAGCTGCTATTACGGCCTGACCACTGCCACTGCTAGTTAATTCTGCTACACCGGTGACTTTCGTTTGTGAACGGATTTTGAACCTCGGGAGAGCGAGGTATAGAATAAGTCAGGATGCGAGGGAGTTGCTAGAATCGAGAGTGCGGTGAGTGAATAGAACGAACATGACGTAAGACACTGATTTATCCTAATAATCTGATTAGGATTAGCAGACAAAGAGGACTTTGTCTTGACTTTGTTTCCTCTTTGTTCTTCCTTCTCGCATAAAATGTAAGAATTTGGTACATTGTTTTTCTGCTCTCCTGCTAGTGAGTGATAAAGACGAAAAGATTAAAAAATAATTTTCATTAATTCTTTATTTTTACTGTAAAATTACAAAAAGACAAGTCAATAATTCTAAAAAAAAACTTAAAACAAGGAAGCCGAGGTAATTAAATGTTATCTTATTAATTATTTCTACCTTGAAACATTTTACGAAATGAAGAAATAAATCGAAAAACGGCATTTAGCCATCAACGTTTTTCTTACTCGTTGACGATTAGCTAAAGACTCAGTGCCGTATTTAACTATAGAGGGGAGTCTATATTATCATATTTGACGACCTCAACTTCTCTCCGTTATTCCAAACTACATTGGCAAATATGCTAAAAATACAGTATGAACGAACACAAATGTTTTAAAGATCACATAAAAAACTGAGTTGACATCGCAGGATTCCGTGTAAAACGAATTTACAATAACAAAAAATAACTTAATTTTTAAGCCTGTCAGAAGTTTACAGGTTCTGTCTTACAAATTTACCTACTCACGAAATATTTAGTTTAAAATAAAAGAAAGATAATAAAGTAAATGTCTAAAGGCGCCCGGAGGCACGTTATAGAGTAAAATGATCCATGTCATAACACACGAGCACATAATCAGTTAACACACTAACAACAACTAGAAAATACTTATTGATTGAAACAAATTCATAAAATTAAATACTATTTGTAGATCACAATATTCAGTCAAAATTCATACAATATTTTTGATTTACTTAGGGAACTCAAGTTACCTAATCAAAGAGTTCATATTGAGTAAAGACTTGGCTGCCTTGGAATCGGTGGGCTCCTTTTTCTTTGACGGGTCCAACATGAAGCATTTCCACAACCTGTAACATAAATTAGGAAATGTTATATATCTTTATTTAAAAACAGATGTTTATACAATTTTTGGACATAATCTAGTATATAGTTCGCGTCATGTAATAATTAATGTTCTTTTAAAAAATTATAAACCGCCTTTCAATTTTATATTTTTTTCATGAATTTTCATTGATCCCGTTGTCAGAACTGAACCAAATTAAATGGGAACACACGGGAAGCACTAATATATTTCATATAAAAATAGAATCATGAAAATCGGACCATCCAGTCAAAAATTCTGAGGTAAAAACATACATTAAAAAAAATACAGTCAAATTGAGAACCTTCTCCTTTTTTTGAAGTCGGTTAAAAAGAACGCTGGCGGTCAAGCTGCACAGTAGGCGATTTAAAGGTCAATTCGGTGGCATGCGGTGGGGCGCGGGCGGGCGGGTCACGCGCCGCATGCCTGCCGGTGCGCTATTGGTTCGTCAGTTGACATTTGCTTTCAAATGCGCAAACACACCCCTTCCACTTTCTTCCATGTTCTTTTTACCATGACCTATACCTACTTAAAAGTCTTCAAGTATTATTGCTTTCGCTCCAAACACGCCAAAAAACTAAGGTATTGTTGATTTTTTCAGTATTTATTAAATTAGAGCGCGCGAACGCCTGCCAATGTGCCTACATAAGAGTCTCGTAGTAACGCCAGGTGATATCGCGACACTCGTGCAATATGTTCCGGTAACCCGGTGACGCGCGTCATCGTAGGATACTTCCATACGAGCTTGTGGCTTGCTTATTTATAGTAATACCGCGCCCTGCGGTTTCGCACGCGTTGTTCCTATGGAAACGTTAAAAGGTGATTTTCATCCCTCGGGAACTGATTTATGGGATAAAAAGTAGCCTATGTTTGATTCCAGGGTTAGAGTTACCTGTATGCAAAGTTTCAAAATTCCGTCCAGTAGTTTTGGTATGAAGAAGTAACAAACATCCATCCATCCATACATCCATACAAACTTTCGAATTTATAATATAAGTGTGATAACGATCAAGGTGTCGGCCTTACCTCAGAGTCTCGTCAGCGCCCGCCGACAGCACCGTGGTCCCGTCAGGCGACAGCGCGAGGTGCAACACTCGCGCCATATGTCCCGGTAACTCGGCGACGCGCGTCATCGTCGGATACTTCCAGATGACAAGCTTGTTGCTTGCGTAGCCGTGACCGGAGATTAGCTCTTTGTAGTGCGTGCTCCATACTATTGAGCATACCTGGAGATGGAAGAAAAAGGTTAGGTGATTTTGTAATTTTAACGAATTTTAACTATGAAACAAACAATACCATTTATCGGTTCCTCACACTAATATTATAAATGCGAAAGTTTGTATGGATGGATGTTTGTACCTCTTCACGGCAAAACTACTGAACGGATCGGTTCTAATTGTGGAATAAAACATAGGCTACTTTTTATCTCATAAATCGGTTCCCGTGGCATAGAAACCACCTTTAAACGTTTCCATAGAAATAACGCGTGCGAAGCCGCGGAGCGCAGCTAGTAAACTATATATCTATACTAATTATACAGTCAGTGGAGTCCCAGCAGTGTTCGGCGTCGCGATAGACCGAAAAAAATATGGCGCGACGAATTTAGACACCTTCGATAGAACGTGGATGCAGCTGGCTCAGAATCGTGATGATGCTTGGAGGTATCAGGGGGAGGCCTTTGCCCAACACTGGTGACTATTCAGATGTTGCCAAAACTAAACTTAACTAATTTGACAGTACTAAAATTGTCGCTGTCCCTGTCCTAAAAATAATAAGGATGGCATCATTTTTAATCCTGTCAGGTTAGTTTAGTCTAGTTTTGGCAACATCTGAATAAACACCAATATTTTTATAGATTAGTCTATCGGAATTGTAATTGTAAAAAACAATCGTAGTTAGACGAATTCATTATGGATGAAAGCAGGACCCTGATGAAGTCCCTCGTTAGGAGATGAAACGTCGGTGTTCTTCCAACACAAATAAGGTTCGTAGTTACATCCGTAATGGATTTGTTGAATTCAGTGCCAGCAAGAACACTGCGATGAATGTAAAAGTAACTTAAATGAATTGGTTTAACACACAGACACACAAATCATCATTATCTGGGTATAGAGGAAGAAAGTTTTAATGATCCACAAACGCATTATCCCTGCGTACATTTTTTAATTACACTTATTGAAATGTAAATGCTATTATTACGACTATTAGGGTTATATCTTTTTTTTATATTGTGACATGTCGATCTAGTATTTAATTTTGTTAAACACTTGTTAAAAAAGTACTCATCATTTAATTTTAATTAGTAAATGATGCTTTGTATGTTATATTATAACTAGACGCGCCCCGCGGTTTCGCACGCTTATCCCACGGCAACTTATTTATGGGATAAAAAGTAGCCTATGTGCTATTTCAGGCCTAGCTACCTGTATGCATAATTTCAACCCGATCCGTTTTCGGGTGAAAGGGCAAAAAACATGTTTAAGAAAGAAAAAGAAAGAAAGAAAGTTAACATACATGTTTACAAACTTTCGAGTTTAAAACACAATAAGTAGGATTTTACGTGCCTACTTTAGATCTCATAATAATGTTAGCCCTTTTGGAATATTATTCTCTAAGAAAAGTTAAAAAAAAATAAATACAAAACATACCTGTGACTTAGTATCAACCGTGTTGAGATTGGTGCCGGTATTGACGTTCCATATGCGGATGGTGCGGTCCGCGGTGCCTCCGCCCGAGGCTAGGACGCCGGCGCTCCACGGACACCACGCGAGCCCGTTCACAGCGGCTAGGTGCTGGCTAGAATTATCAGAGTCAGAGTCGAATCGTTTATTTCTTTAGACTTACAAAATAAGTACTTAGACAAGTCAAATGTTTACTAAGCTTGATATTATATTATCAACAGTTATAAGTGAGAACAAATGTTTAACCGTGAAAACCATATGTGTTCTGATATTTATCTTAATAATTCTAATATAGTTATATACTGATTCTATCTATGTATATTTTTTTAAGTAAATCAATTATTAAGTACCCATAACACCAGCTCTGCTTAACTTAGGGCTACATAATGCTGTATGAATTGTTGAATATTTTATTATTTATTAATTATTTAGGTCTAGGAGCTAATTGTCCAAAAATTAAAAACCCATGTCTGCTTATTTATTTTAAACTATTACACCACAAGAGTGGCAGTACTAATTTCCATCAAAGACGGCTAAGAAACTTCCTGATATTGATTTAACTGTTATTTATGATGCCAGAGATACACAAATCTAGCATAAAACAACAACACATACAACTCAACCAAACTAAGTTTGCACCTCGCTTGTGTGTGTATTTTAATTTACCTATGTATAATAATAATAATGTTGAAATAAATAAATGCAAAGTAAAATCTAACAAATATTTGTTTACTTTTTAAAATTATAGCAAATCCTTTTTTGCAGACCATACTCGTCAGTGAGACATAATCGACCAAAGTGAGGTGCAAACTAAACTTAGCTTGTTTGATATAAATCAAGGCCTTGTGGGTAATAACTATAACCCTCTGATCTTCCTATAAAGTTACATCATCATTAGCAGTCTCTTACAGTCTTGCTGCTAAACCTTCCCAAGGCGGCTCTCCTTCGTTCTGTTTGATAGATTCATACACCTCCGAGTGGGTGCCATGGTAACACGCCAGGGTCAAGGCATTTGTGAAGATTTTGGCAAGTGTTACATCACATGAGCACTACTTCTTTATCTCATGAAAAACTTGCTTTGCATTGTGGAGATAGAGTTCAATATTCTATCAAAATCTTCAAGATTTACTATAAAACTTTCATAGTTTGAGGGATTCATTATGAATGTAAGCGGGTTAACTACGAACCTTTGTGTTTTATGAACCAACATTTCATCCCTCAATGAGTGACATTTTCAAGCAGTGCTCGAAGGGATGCGGTACGCGCGCGTCTAGAACCGCACTCGCCCTGAACAAAATAGGGTCGTAGGTAAACTATATACCGCTTACATTCGTAATGAATCTTCAAAATTCTTACTTGAATGAGTAGAGATGCTGCGTTTGCGAATGGTGCTGCCCCTGTGCGACGGGCCAGATGTTCAGCAAGTTATCGTTACCGCCCGAAGCAAGGTACTTGCCGTCAGGTGACCATTTTAAGTCGCATATCTGTAGGAAAGTGGTTGATCAAATGGCATAAAAGTTGGCAGTGATGAAGAAGTTGTCTAGTTGCCAAAACACAAGCTTTGCTTAGCTTGGGGCTAAATGACGCTGTGTGGATGTCCGACATTATTTATAAATTAAAGTCTTGTTTATCATCCTTCCTGGATATTTTCATTCTTATAATTAGGTAAATTTGACGACTGACTGTCTGTACCTAACCTTTTTGGCTTATAAACATAGTGATTGCAATCTGCTATTTAACAGATTGCAACATAGGGCGTATATCAATCAGAGACTAAATAGATAATATCCTGAGGAAATAACATAGGCTACGTACTTTTAATCTAGGATAAAAACTTACGAAACCATGGACAGAACTCTTGTCTATTCACATTAAAACGATGGATGATGATGAATACATCTATATATATTAAAGAAAGTAGTGTTAGTTACGTTACACGATTTATAACTCTAGGACGGCTGAACCGATTTGGCTGAATATTGGTGGCGAGGTAACTTAGAACCAGAAGATGGACATAGGATACATTTATACCGTTCCCGAACGAAGGAATCTTGATGAAATTTGGCAGGGAGGTAAACGGTATCCGGGGGACGGATATAGGCTACTTGAATAGAGCGTGTGAAGCCGCGGGCAAAAGCTAGTAAATAATAAGAACAATTCCTCCAACAAGGGGAGTTCTGCAGTAATAACCACTAGATCGTGGCAGACAGATTGGTGAACACAGTGGTGGTGTTCAAAATGAGAAAAATGAGTTGGATCGGTTCTTACGCAATCCGCGGGATGACTTACGTGGGTCTTACGCCGCGACTTCCACGGCCGAGTTTTCAACCTACCTCCTGGGTATGTGCATTGATAGTGGCAACAGCATGCGTTCTCTGTCGCACGTCGTGGTGGATGATATTCCCGTCTCGCGCGCCGCTCGAAACTATGTACATGTTCCACGATAGAGACCCTACTCTGCCTCCGTGGCCATCCATTACCTGCAAACAGTTTTAGAGTTATTAAAAACTTAACTACAAACATAAAAATATAATGATATCTTTGCTGCAAGTGGGTCTTTGCTTTTTGCCACAAAGGGCAAAGGCCCAGTCGCCAAAGACCGCCCGTGACATAGAAGGTTGCGGGTTCGGTTCCAGCATCGGGACGAATGTTTTTACAAATGGCAGATATTTGTTCCAGGTGTTCTGGGTGTTCTCGATGCATACTTAACTCAGACTGTGTTCTGCTTGGGGTTAGATTGTGCGATTTGTACAGCATTATTTTATCTTTTCATAATAGTGGTCTGGATCCTACAGGTGGACAAACATCCAAAAAAAACAAAGGTTTCATACATCCAATCCAGAGTGGCACTGTGTCAAAAAATATGGTCATCATACTCAACTATAGATTGCTTTAGGTTGCTATAGCCCGCAATGCGGTACGAAACGACACGTGCTTTAGACGCGTTATAAGGGATAATCTAAATACATACATGGCGGTCCAATTACTTGGCTAAGGTGGCAGGAATGTGGATGCAGGTAGCAAAGAACTAACCATTGTGGTTATCTTTGGGACAAGCCCAGCAATTTCCAATTTAATTTATTTATGCATCATTGTGGCTAGCTGAAGACTGGGGCGCAATAGCGCTCATTAGGAACGTCCAATGTACGTCCAACAGTGGACTATTATAGGCTTATAATGAATGATGATGATGATTCATAACATAAGCTCGCAGGGAACACAAATAGTCATATCAAATAGAATAGTTGCATTCCAAAAGCACTTCTATTTAGAGGTACAGTGACATGATGATGAAAACACATACATACCCTTAGTCGTTTAATCCTCTCACAGTCCCATAACTCAACAGTTGCTGAAGTGGTCCCCACAGCGAGGTGGGAGCCCCCACCCTGCATCCAGCTAACTGAGCTGATTGTCTCCGAACCCTCCAAAGAGAGGAGCTGCTCGATCTGCCCTGTCCCCGCATTCCACAGGTACACAGAGTTGCCAAGAGCTACAGCTAGGATGTTTGATGAACTCCAGTCTAAGAGGTTCAAGTCTGTAATAAAAAATATGATATTAAGGAGAGGTTGAATTGTTTATTGAACAACCCCAAATAATTTTTGTTAATTTTTGACAGTTCTTTTAGATTTTTAGTACTTATTGGATATGCACACATTTCTTTTATAATAAAAATGTTGCGCGATTTCGTTGAAACTGGATTTTTTTCTGTAAGTAGTTGCATGTGTAAGTGTGCCTTACATGCCTTGCCGCGTGGTGCCGTCTAAGAATTTGCACCTTAATTCTTCCCGCGCTAATTGTGATCGCCAACCCGCATGCGTGGGGAATATGGCACAAAATGAGGCACTTATCAGAGGGAGGCATGCTTCCGGCGGTGGACTAATATAGGCTGTTGAGGGGGGGATTGAGGTGCCTTACATTATGGTGATAGTCTTTATCTTATGAAAATGCAATTTGAAGCTGTTCAAATGTGCCTCTTGACTTGATAGAATTGATTTGAGAAAATATAATTAAAACCACTTACAATAATCATTTTGGATATCAGGAGCATCCAAAATCCTATCTGGAGCTTGTGGGATGTATCTTGATGTGTTCTTCACTGATGATGGAACTTTGGCCTAAATATATATAAAATTTAAATATTCTTGCACATTCTTTACAAATATAATTATAACTGTCTATTTGGCAATATTACAAGACAAAAATTTCATAAATGGTGTTTCTGATAAAATTATCTAAACACAGTTTATTAAATTTGTATGCGGCCTCATGAGATTTTCTACATTATTATACCTGAGAGTAAACCACTCTGAGTCTGTTCTGGTATCCCTCAGGGGCAGCGGGGGCCTTGCAGGTGTACTGCAAGAGTCTCCCTGGCTCGGTGTCAGCGAGGGCTCTGCCGATAGCTTCACTCGCAGCTGATGGCTCTGGCTCTTCACTTTTATCTTCTTCATTTTTGTCACGATTCATCTAGAATTTTAGAGTTTTGTTTATGTAAGTAAATAAAGATTTAAAAGTATATAGGCCAATCTCGACAGTCATTTATTTATGAACCAACCTGTTTTCTTTTAATTAATGTATAATTAAAAGAAAACAGTCATAATGCAATCATAGACATGTCGCTGGTTAAATTCCAAACGGCCACAAGGCGAAAAAGGTAAATTTCACAGGAGAACCCATCAAACTTTTCATCGTGATGTTTTTACTTTTTTTACAAATGTATAAATGCTACATTTATGAATTATATATCATTCGATGCGTATTTTAAAACTTTATTTATTTATTAACAAGGAATTGCCGCAGCTGTTATCTACGAAATATAAATATCACATGAGTCCCTTTTGCATATAAAAATGACTGTTGAATCTGTCTACTCTACTAAATAAAACGCCACGTATCGAAAAATAATTAATGTTTATTGAATGTTTTTCTTGAAAAAACTATGACAATCAACCTTAATTAAACACAAAAAGCATATTATGATATTGCGATATAAATAAAGATAACAGAAAATGATCCTTTCAATAAATGCTACAGAAAATAATGTGTTGATAAAAAAACATACTCGTAACTAATAAACAAGCAACAAAATACTTAAAAAGTTAAAACTCTAAACCTTATTACGGATCGTTATAATTAAATATCTGTCTTACAGATAAGGCAACATCACAATTAGAATATTTTTAGCAATCAAAGGCTAATTTATTTAAAAGAAACACCATTTTCATAACCTACAAGGGTTATACTTGAAAGACTCGACTCAATTAACCAAGACAGTGAGAAATTCAATACATCAACCACACTAAGCCACTAGCTAATAGGGGTTGCCTATGTCCAGCAGTGAGCCAATGTAGGCTGATGATAATGAACTACACTAAGGTACTTAAGCAACGATACCACAAGCACTCAAGGGTGCACGTCCGTACAGCACGACGATCGCAGCAAAATCAGTCCGCAACCCTCATACCTTTGGCTTTTATAGTAAAGCTACTACGTTACCTCAAATAAAACCACATCCATCACGGTCACTCCTAATACCCTGGCCGTTCCGACCAGGTTTACCATGTCGTACCTTTTACCATAACCACCAAGTACTTTCATTTTTACCATCACCATGTACTTTCGTACATTTTTACCAAAACATTTTTACCTTTGCTGTTTGGGGACCAACCAGCATTACCAAATAAAAATCTCTCAAAGGTCTGTTTGGGTCCAACTAGCTGCAGCAAATAAATACCTGTCGAAGAGCTGCTTGGGCCAAACCAGCACCATCACCATCAGTTACCAAAATACCTCCAGATGGGCTCTTCGGTTCAAAAGAGCACCATCGATTATCAAAATACCTTTCGATGAGCTCTTCGGTTCAAATGAGCACCATCGATTACCATGATACCTTTCAATGGGCTGTTCGGGTCAAACAAGCACCATCGATTACCAAAATATCAAACACGATACCAAATACCTCTGGTAATCAACCAGTACCATCAGCTGCTGTAACCCGTGACAAAAATGTCATGAGACATTTTATACATGTTAGTCGTTAGTGTGTTATGTTTCAAAATGTACTACTCCTAGTACACAAACAGGTGAATATTCTTGTACTTTCTAAACAAAAATTCATCGTTGAATCTCAAAGTATAAAGACAACATATTCAGCTGCTTATCAACCACAACCATAGCCAACTTGCTAAATTAAGCACACTGCGAACTTAAGGTACACAGCGACTGATCGGTTTGCAAAGCCGACCAGCATCCAGGGCCTCAGACACGTTGCACCTCAAGGGCCATCGTGTCATACCACAAGGCCCAACAGTACCACACCTCAAGGGCCAACTGCGCTACACCTCAAGGGTCAACTGCACCACACATTAAGGGCCACACTCACCAGGGACACGTCGTCGACGAGGCAGGACCACCAGTAGTGCGCAGGCCACAGTTCGAACATGTAAACAAAAATCCACACATGAGGAGACATTCTACGCGCTGGTACTACGCGCTAGTACACCCTAGCAAGCCGCAAACCGCGAAAGACATGCCAGACAGCACGCAAGCCACGATGGGAAGCGCAGGCTGCGTAGACAGAATACAAGCCACGAAAGAGCGTGCAGTTCTCGCCAGAGAGCGTGCAGGCCGCTCTGAACAGCGCGCAAGGCGTGCCGGAGAGCGTGCAAGCCGCGCTGCGAGGTACCAGCCGCGCCAACACGCGAAGGTCGTGCAGAGAGCGCGCAGGTTGCGCTGCGAGGCACCAGCCGCGCCACCACGCGCAGGCCGCGCTGAGAGCACGCTGGTCGCACTGATATGCGCCGGCCGCTTTGCATCAGTTTGTTCTTTTTCCAAAACTCTGGATGGGCTCTTCTTTTTCGAGACTTTCTTGGCAATTCAATACCGGAAGCTTCAACATTAGGTGGCTCTGTTACAACGCTAGGTGGATCTATATCTTCATCAGAGTAAGCTTCGGGTTCGTCGATTTTAAAATCGGGATCTTTAACGCTATCATGAGCAGAAAAATCTGAGCATGTTGATGAGACATCGCTAGAGCTAGAGTCACTATCTGAGTCACTGTCGGCGGAGGTACTTTCGTTAACGATGAAATTCGGTCTTGTTTTAGGACTTTCAAAATCAGATAAAGAAAGATCAAGGTTTAGTTGGCTGTCTCGTATGGAATTCGTATCAAAAGAGTCGTTCATTGATTGATTATCTTGTTCGCTATCCAGCTTGTTTGTAGTGCTCAGTTGGATATCATTAGACACTAATGACGGTGAGCAAAATTCTTGATCAGCAATGTTTGGAGTTGAGTTAATGCTAGATGTACTATTATGTGTTGAAGTTGTTTGAAGATTTTCATTTTTGGTTATTACCATACTTAAATTTTTTTGTGCCTAGCTATCCATTCTATAAACAAAGAAAATTCATGTTAACAAATGATGTTATCATAAAAATAAGACATTAAAAAACTTAGGCACTATTACTTCACCAGGCAGCACAGCCTTAGGTACCGCTTAATTTGTTATTAAATTTATTTTTCAAGGAAGGCCTACAGCTTATATAAATACAAAATAAGTTCTAGCAACAAAAAGCCAATGAATAAATGGACTTCACGGCTAAATAACAATGTTAGTATCGACAATGTAAATTTCAAAATGTAAGTATTAGTTTGGTACTCATGTGGAGCGCGCGAGTAGAGCATGTTGTGTGCTTTCGTATTTATTTTCATGCCTACAGGCCAACCTTTACAAACATCAATAAAGCCATAAAAGAAACGAGTCTGATTTGTTTTAAAAAATACCATCGTATTCACCTTTTTCTTGTATACAAAACAGAAGCAAAACAAGAATTGCACTTTTGTCTTAAAAAATAAATCATAATCTCATAGTATTTAAATGCAAAGTGGACACATTCTTTATTGTGGCACTTTAGCATACAAAATAATGTTGTACTTACGTGATATTTATATTCCACACAGCCGCATTCCAAAATATGGTACTTTAGTCTATAAAATTTTACTGCAACTCAGACTTATTCCGCAATATGGCCCTTTTTCACATAAATTACGTGCAATTACGCTGACGACAAGGACTCAACTGACAAGATGGCCCTTTTGCCCTGAAGTTGGTCACCAAATTGTCAGAATGCGAAAGGGGCGGTTGTCTGATTGGTCCATTTTTAACGTTATAAGCATGGGTGTCTTTTTCGAATATGAAAATTTAGACGATTCAGATACAATTTTTGGAATAAAAAGGATTTTGTTTTTTTTTGCATTGTGGCCCTTTGGAATTTAATCAGCGATGTGTACAGGTAAAATGTATGGAGCTAATGGAAACAACCAGTTGCAGTGCATACTAGTTGTAGTACTGATAAAGACAATAAGAAGGGTGTTTGGTACACGGCCGTTCGCATGTAGCTATCATAGGTAGGTGGAGCTACACATACATCATCATTAGAGAGCACAAATGTGTGTGAAAACACTATACCTTCACATTCATACTATAAATAGATATTATGTTAATATTAACTTTTACTTACCATGTAATGGCACAGGTCATAGTTGGAATTACTTCTGGATGGTATAAACCTATCAGCTTTATTAGGGGTCTTGGAGGCTTTGTTGGGAGTCGGAGTAGTGGATCGGCCTGTAAAACAAGTAATAAGTACCATGCTATGTGTATGTAATTGCATTGAAAGGAGGTTGGTGAAGGAAGATTGCTACTTACCTGGTGATTTGTTTTTAGACGGAGTTTTCTTCCCTTTCTTATTATCATTGCGTGTTGGTGTTTTATTGCTGGAGAGCACACTGTTATTACTACTCTGGTTAGCCGAAACAGAGAGCTTTTGCATTGATTGGTTACAGGCACTCAAGTTCACATTCGAATGATTTTTGAACGATGCACTCAATGAGGGATTCATGTTCTCATTGTTCCCCTTCTTAGACAATCGCTGCAGCGGGCCTCGAAACAAGGGTCCATCCATTGTAGCCAAACTGTTTATTTCATTGAGATAGTTAAATTGTGCCATTATTTACACTATAAATAGTTTTCAGGCTCTGATTGTGGCTGCAGCAAGTGAAATATATAGGAAAACTGTTATTACTTTCGAATTATATTCAGGTATATTTTTTACTTCATATGTAAAAAAAGCAGGAGACCTTCATCAAAAGGAAAGAAATCGTTTGTATAAAATTTCACAAAAACGCAACCATTCGTCGCAGGCAGCCAGTCTTTTGAAAAGTTCGTTATTTTGAAATTGAATTGAATGAAACTGACATTGACAATGGAGGGCATACATGTTAATATCGTTTGACAAGTATGCATGATACAAGCCACAGATACTCAGGTCTCCACACTATTCTTCATGCGCACAGAAAAATAATATTAAGCAAGCTTTGCACTTGAAATCGCGGTGCTAATCACGCACAACTGCCAGGGCCCCCGACTCAAAACCCTTTAAGCCCAACTTACACCGGCGCGGCGCTAATGTTTAGGCGCGCCCCGTGTCGCGCGATGTTGCGATATTTGCTTGCAGTACATTTTGTACTAAAACACATAATTAGCGCGTCTTGTGAAGCTAGATTTCGGCGATTTTCTAGCACGATTCCTTACACACAGCGGCTAATTATTAAGCGCGATTTCGGCGGCGCGGCCGCGTTCCCCCGCCCTACCGGCGGCGGCTGCGCGAACAACGATACGACGAAGACCATCCCACCACCACCCCGCGCCACAGCCCCGCAAGACGCAGCTTAAAAAAAAGCCAAATCGCAGCAATAGCAGCTTCAAATGAAGCAAAATCGCAGGACACGGAAACGCCTCAGAAAAGCCGAATCGCGGTGACAAAATAGCGGCAGAATGCGTCAAATTCAGATTCAGATTCATTTATTGGTATAAGATACTAATATACTTAGGTCAAAAATGTTATAGGTTCATAATTGGGTACACAACAATTAAATTATATAATCTACACGGTCAATTTAACATTATAGTCAAATAACAAATGAAAAGTATAAAGATAAACAAATTACATTAAATAACCTACACAGTCAATGTAAACATTACAGTCAAGTAACAAATTAGTGATATAAAAAATACATAGGTACCTACTTACATTTAGTACAAATTATATCGAGGTAGGGTAAACCTTTAGCATAAAAACTCTTCCACTGTGTAGGGCCAATTCTCGCAATATTAAATACTTGATAAACTGTCAAAATATCGAGTGATTGCTTCGAATCAAACAAGCCTATTCTCAACATCTGCAATTCGATATTTATCGAGGGCTTTTTTTTAAGCTATTGCATAGCTTCTATCGCGGGCCTTGAGCGCGGGGACCGAATCCAGAAATTCCGTAACGAAAAAACCTTGACGTTTGTCTCTTTAGTTCAGCAACTTGCCTCTAGATGGCATTGCAATAGCTTTACCGCGGCAGTCCCCGAGTGCCACACGTCTTTTTTCGATAAGTTGCTCGATATGCAACTAGTGGTCCCGGGCACTCGTTCGCATTATCGAAGAAAGAGAAAGAAGAATATGAGTATATCTCTCTGTCACTCACTTGTTTTCTGTTTTGTTTGATTTCAATATTTCAATAGAAAAGATTTCGCGTAGTTCTTTCTATGTCAAAGATGATTGCAACTTGCAATACTCCTCTCTTTGCCCTCGCTCGTCAAGCCACTTTTTTAACCTTGATTTGAATATGGTCAAGTTGGGAGCCGCAGTAATGGAAGTTGGTAACCGGTTGTAGATGTCCGGTCCCATGATATTATGAGTGAGCTTTTTGGATTTGCTGAGCTGCGTCAACGTACCTATGCGTTTTAGTACAAAATGTACTGAAAGCAAATATAGCAAAATCGCGTCTTTTAATTATTGTAGCGCCGATGTGAATAGGGCTTAAATCAAGCAAGGACAAATGTTTTTAACTATGTATGTACATTATTTGTACATGCCCTACAATTAGGTACCTATACTTTTTGTAATGTATTTAAACCATGCTCTAGGTATCTACCTATACCTACTAATATTTTAAAGAGGAAAGATTTAATTGTTTGTTTGTATTGATTAGGTTCCGAACTACTGAACCGATTTAAACCATTATTTCACCATTTTTAAGCTTACTTTTCAGGGAGTGATATAGACTATATTTTATCCCGGAATTCCCACAAGAACGGAAACTACGCGAGTGAAACCGCGTGGTGCTGCTAGTATGTTATAACTTTTGAATATAGATGGTACCTATACTTAGGTACAGTCCGACCGCTTCCCCCTCTTGAATATGTCGGCAACTAATTATATAAGTTAAATAAAAATAAATAAGGTGTGTCTGTAGGTATAGAATAAGAGATTTTTTTTAAAACTCAGTATTTACAGACAGCATCAGTAATAGGTACATTAAACATTTCCATAGAAACAACGCCCATAGAAACAACGCGTGCGAAGCCGCGGGCAGAAACTGGTACATTAATGTATTATCATATCATCTAGCCCACTGAACAAAAACCCTAACCAAGGTTCCTATTCTGTGGGCTAGATCATAGTATGATGATTGTCCAAGCATACCTAATTTACTAATTTATCTAGCTAGCCAGACTAAAAAATTAAACACACTTTCAAAAAGAAACATATATATTTATTTATTCATGATTGTTCAGTATGTTTTAAAAATAGGAACAAATCAAATTATTTGTATTCTGTTAAAATCAAAATCAATTAGGTACCTATATTAATCATCTAAATCACTGAAATACTTAATCAAATAAATCATATAAGATATTATGGGTAATAAACAGAATAAAATGCATGTAGGGCAATGCTCACAGAGTTGAAAAACATAAAAATATTCAGTACATTTTTGTTTGAATCTGCACCAACTAGGTATTATATGTAAAAAATAAATCTAAAATAAAGTATCATATAAACATTATAAACCACCGAACTGTATCTACCATGCGCCAGGTTTACATTGTTTAAAACTCAGTTTTAACAAACTTCAAAAATGGAGGTTATTATTTCAGCTATGATTTTTGTAAAAGCCGTATAAAAGAGCCATGTTTGTTAAATAAACTAATCATATTTATGACCTTCATTCATCATATCAAGAAAGCATACCATCTCAGAGCTTACCAACATACTAAATAATAAAAACTAATATCTAGCACCATCATCATTATACATAGTTAATATATTTACAAATACAATTATGCGATTAATTTAATTATATTAATCTACCATCTACTACAAAAGTAGGTGGATAGGAATCTCAATTTTTCACCAAATTTATAATATTTTGCAATTAAACAATAGAATTTCTGAAATGGCACTTTTATTGGCATTTCTTAAAATACAATTCAATTAGCGGTATAAAAGCTATACATATGCACTTTGCATTGATAAATTTTCCAAAAATATTTGCTTGTATTGTAACAAACAATTCTATTCATAAAACTTTTGAATTCATCATGGTTATTTAGTATTTACATGATTTGAGAATGAATTATATTTATGACTAACTACGATTTCATGAACAGTATGAATCTCCAAAAATCGTAAAGATAAGCCAGAAAATGTATGCACGTGCGTTTTAAAACAGTACAAATTTATGAAGAGATCTCTTTTAAAATAAAACATAATAAATAATATCAAAGAAGATAGAAAATAAATTGACTCATTCATTTACTCTCAAAGAAAAGCCAGCGAAAAATATGGCATCCCACGTAGAACTATTATTAATCATATCAGGCTCCAACGAACTAAAATGCCATATCGACTACCAGGTGCTCCAACAACATTTACAGTTGAAGAGGAAGCCGAATTCGAGTTTTTGTTAGTCATTCCATTTTGATAAACATTTTGTACCTAGTCCATGAATACCAAAGCAATGAAACTGACTGATTATTATGATTAAAATACAGTTTAAAAATATAAAGGTAGCTATAAAACAGCAATAAAACTGACTGATAGTCATTAAAATATTGTATAAGAATATGAAACAGCTATAGAACTTACTAATTTTGCATTTATGCTTAGTTCAGGAAATTTGAATGGTTTGAAACAGCAACTATTTAACTAAAAAAAATATACTACTTACGTACCTTTTATGGACATACAATTTACTATAGTTAAATTAAGTATTAAATCAGAATTTTATGAATATGAAACATAATATTTTCTCATGCATTCATTGGAATTATTGTAAAATATTTTGAGACTTGAAACGTTTACCATTACTATTAGAAATGCGCACACGGCAGTGGTCGTTGTAGGCAGAGCGGGTCGTAATAAGATTAAGTTATAAGACTAACTATCTAAATAAAATAATGTCAACACGTGAAAATGCCTAAATCATTTCAAGGATTTTAAAGCTTATTCGATTATTTGTTCATTTAAAAATTGTTCTATTTTATACGAAAGATACAGATAATACTATAAACTAATGTCATAATAATAAAAAACGTTTGAGATAATTTCACGTACAAACTAAACGGATGGCTGGCAGTATAAAAAGTACAAAAACTACCTAGTAAATGCCTGTGCTACGAACAATTCTTATTGATGACATTCATAATGTGGATATGTCCCGGATTGTCTACTGTTACAAAACAGGAGAATTTATCGTCATGACCAAGTCTTTTCGAGTTCATACCCGTTAGTTTTATGCAGGCCAGTATGTCTTTTCTTTTGGATCCTTGTTTATATCTGTAAAATAAACACGTACTGTTAAGGTATCAAGCTTAAGAAAATGATTGTCTTTTATGGTCAAAAAAACGAACAGAATCTAAGATATAGCCGGCCCACTGCCACTTTAGCTTGCTAATTCTTTGAGCTATGTCGATAGCTCAAAGATCGTCAAAAAATCGTCAAAGAACGTCCTACGGAACTGAAACGTGGACTACGTGGACATTCAAGACGGGTAGGACGCACTGATTGAAAACTTTCGTTTTCAAGCATTGCGGTATAGATGACGAGAAGACTTGAGACTAGTTTCCCAAACGCTGCCTAGCTTAACTGCATCCTCCTCTTGGACTCCTTCTCAAAATTGTTTTTCGCTAACTACAGAATCTGCCTGAGGTACATAAGTGTTTTCGGAAATGATTTCGATAAGGAGATCATGTACAACCACCGATCTTGGATCAATGTGGCTATTGATCATGACTTTGGTTTTATCCAAATTTATGCAAAGACCGATGCATCGGAGGCTGAAGCTAGGCAGTCCGGCATCTAGTTCAGCTCCAGTAGCGACTCCACCATCAAAACTATGTCATCAGCAAATCGGAGGTGTGAGAACCGAGCCTCATTTAAAGTAAATTATGGGTAATTTAGATAGGTACTCACGTTTTAGATTTCCATATAGATTTCCAGCAGTGCTGGTTCAAGAGTTCATCAGCAAAGAAGAAGTTGGTTGATCCAGAGCTCGTGTTATTGGCGTTAGCGTCATCCGAAGGCACTTCTACTCTAGTCTCGTGGGGGCTTGCGAGCGGCGTCATAGCGTTTAGAGATGGTCTGAGAAAAAAAACATGATTAGTACACATCGACAGCTGGACATACCTGTCCAAAGCAAGGAGAACGAAACATCTTTCTCCATGAGAGACCCCCCAAGCTCACGGATCTTGTTCGCCTGAGTATCTTATCTTATCCTTTAATTAAATGAGCAATTCTTGTATACAGAGTGTTTGGTAATTAATGGATAACCCCGCAGGTACTTGTGGGGGGCAACTCAGAATAAAATATAAAAAAAATCTATCTGCACGGTCTAGCATTTTTTAAATTTATCTTTTAAGTCCAAAATTTGATACTTTTGTTCAAATTTTTGAACACGGCTACAAATTTAATAATAACGAATTCATTTTCTCTGGAAATAACCGATGATAATTGGCCTTGCTATGGCGCATCACAAAATATTCCTAACCACAACTGCTTGTTTTTTTAAACACTTAAAAATAAAAATTAGTGTATACTATTTTTTATGATAAAGTTTGAGCACCTGTGGTATAAAAAAAAACGTATGGAGACCGGGGTGGTCCACACACAGCATAAAAAACATGCCTATTTCATGTAGTACAAATAAATTTCAAAACGCGTGGACGGGGTAAGTACGAATAGTTTGAGCAAAAAGTTGCTTGTTGAAGTCCCGTCTAGTCTATCTCATAAATTTTTGAGATGTATAAGTAAAATAAAGTAATAATAATTAAGCTTAATAAACTTTACCTGCCGCTCTTACTCCCAGTCCGCATTCTCATATCATAAGAGATATCCCAGAAGACGATTTCAGCAGCCATCGTAACCAACACCAAAGGCGGTTGTTCGTCCACTGGTAGATGTGGGGTTAGGAACTGCCCCGAAGAGCGGTACAGTCGTGATGGCACCGGCGAAAACGAACACGACTGGACTTTACTTTTGTGGTGGCGGAGCAAGCTTATCTGGCGTTGGGCTTTGATGTTCCATATCTGAAAAAGAAAGTATGTTATACAAGCTGCGCCCCGCGGCTTCGCACGCATTGTTCCTATGGACATTTATTTATTTATTTTATGGAAACGTTTAAAGGTGATTTCTTTCCCACGGGAACGGGAACGGGATTAACGGTTTAAAAAGTAGCCTATGTTTGATTCCAGGATTAGAATTACCTGTATGCAAAATTTCAGCCCGGTCCGTCCAGAAGTTTTGGCGTGAGAGGTAACAAACATCCATCCATCCATACATCCAACTTTCGCATTTATAATATTAGTGCGACAAGTTGCATTTTTCTCAGTTTCTGGTGCATGAAACTTGTAATAGTGCGACACAAAAATATAACATCCTTGTAGGTGTAGAATATTTAACTTATTAAGGTTTTGGATTGGAGATTTTTTGTTATTTTGTGAGCTGGACCAACCCTTTTTGGTCGAATATAGTACGGGAGAAAGAGTCTGTTAAAAAAGAGGAGAGTCGTGGGAATTGAGGGCGCTCGTATGCCAATTGATAACTTTTGTTGCGTTGACAACACTGCTCTGTCATTGCAGTAAGCGACTTATAGTGTTAGTTCGCCGTAACGCCACGACTCTTCTCTTTTTGAACAGACTCTATCGCGTGCAAAAAGAATCACCTCGTTCGACATAGCCGCCTCACACAAAGTTCCAACTACTTAGGTAGGCCACTGCATAGTGGAAGCTTGAATATTTGCTTGCTATTTGATTTTTTTAGCTAGAAGCATAACTGAGTTATTTGGAGTAGCTTCATCGAGGTGACCATAGAGTTGAGATAGGTATATGAACAAAGAGAAGGGCTATAGCCTAAGAAAAAATGAGGAATCGTAACGAAAAGCGATGAGGCTAGGCAACCAATGCTAGTCATTATCAAATAGCAGGTACGGGGTAACAATTTCTTAAACCGCATCTCCCAATATAACAATCTAGAAAACAGACAACCGCCATTGCCGCCTATACCCGGCGACAAGCATAGCTAGGCACAGTGAGGCCGATCCCTATAATTTAATACGTTTGTTTACTTGTCTACCATCTTGCACTGCGGACGTTTTAGAGCGAACATACCACAACATTTCCCGAGCTAAGGCCCATTGCTAGGATGTTGCCGTCGGCCGTAAGATCGCACGATGTTATCTCGTTATTGATTTGAACTTCTTGTATCAGGTTCAGTTCGGTATGGGCTCCTTCGTTTAGTTGATATGTCTGGAAAATAAACAATAAGTTTAATCTAAAGCACGAAAGTTTGAGACTTATGTTATCTACTAAAGTTATTTACAACGGGATATTTACCATCATTTGAGTTTTGAGCTTTGCAATATTTCGGCACAGTTTCATGCGCCATCACGGAATAAGTGAATGAAAGCTCAAAACTCAAATCATGGTAAATACATATCCCGTTGTAAATTACTTTAGTATTAATAACCATGATGGATTTAAAAGTTTTATTATGTTATCTACATATACAATACAATACAAAAGAAATTACATAAAACAAAAGTACAATAGGCGGCCTTATCGCTCGCTCATATACAGCCTATGCAAGTCCACTGTTGGACAAAGGCCTCTCTTTATAAGCACCTAAATATGGCTCTTATCATAAAAGGGTAAAATCGGTATGTGGTTTGAGAAACGCAGTTCGGTGGTAGAATTCTATCGCAGGAGGCGCTATTGCCCACCGGTGGATATCCCTGCTAAGTTTATGTGCAAATTCTAAGTCGGCAGTACACGGCCTGTTATGACTGGTTTGTTATAATTATTAATTTTAAACACATTGCCTCTTTTTTCTCTCTTTATGTGTTTGTTAAATGTGAATATTTGACAATGAATTTAACAATAAAATTGAAATGTAAGTATGGTTTGAATGTCGAACGTAAAGATGAGGCACTGGCTTCTCGAAAGCAGCAGCTTCAAATTGCGTCCAATTGTGTCCTCCCACCTCAGTCAAAAATTCAGAATTTGACTTGTATCTATGCTCTTTCCATTATAATCATTACAAACATACACACCAACCTGAAACATCATATTCCGTCCATCGCAAATCACCAGAACATTCTTCTTAAACGCCGCACACCTTACGTTAACATCCAACTGCCTCGCGTTCAAAATACTCGACAACTTTAACTCCTTGTTCCATAGCTTTATAGTAGCATTATTTTCCACTGTTATAAGGTAGTTGTCTTGTGCGTAGAATGCAGCGACCAAACCGCTTCCCTTGCAGAGTTCTTTGGAGTCTCCGTTAGGGAACTTTCTGTCTTTGGACTCGAGGCTTACGTCGCTTGAGGAGTGAGACATGCCGTCTGATGGTATCGCTTTCTTCTTTACACCTGTGGAGGTTACGGGGTTTAGATTTTACAAAGAATTACTGCTGTTGTTTAACTGGTGCATCTTATTGCAGAAGGGATAAAGAAAAGAAAAAAACACACTGTTGGTACAAACAACGCGGTAGTAGGCAAAGGCTACGATATAACTTTTGATCAGGCATCCGTCGCCTACCGGCGGATACCTTGAACGATGGATATAACAGAAAAATTAAACCTAGAAAAGTATGTTTGACATGTCGTCACATTTTTTTTCTAATGGACTATAATGCTGTTGACACCGCAGATGGCCAAGACAGCGTTAACGGACTTTTGGCGGGCGCAGAGGGCACCGATAAAATTAGGTTGGGGCGACACGCACAAGTGATAGATAGATAGATAGATAGATAGACTCTTTATTGGGTACACACACAAACAGCACAGGAAAAGTAATAAAAACGAACAGTAACAAATATCAAAGGCATACATAATTAAGTACATAGGTACAGGTAAGCAGGTAGGTAGGTACCTAGTGAATATGAGGTAAAAAGAAGAAAGTGAAAGAGAAAAACCAAGTGCTAATAGGCCGTGTAAGTGCCACCACTTAGGTGCGAGCCTCGGCTTGGGCTCGAATGCACCTGTGGGCAGAAGGAGATTATTCGACCTCTTCGTCGGTTTATTTTATAGTCAGCTGTGTAGTGTGCAGTAATGATTCGGTTGACGTCGGATTAGCGGCGGTGAGTGGGTCAACGGGGTCACGGAGAACGTGTCTCGGTCTACGGCGGTGAGCCGACATGTCGTCGCAGCAAGTCTGACACTTATATCGTTCTGGCATCGACTGTATGTGTTGTGCACCTACGCAAGCTTCTATGTGGAAATACAAAACCGTCGCGTCGTATCGCTCAAATTAAGATTGTAGCTGTCAAAAAACGCCCAATAGAAGTGTCATACCTTGTATATCGTTCAATATCTCCTGCGAGCCGAGATAGACATTCCCTCGTTGCAACATAACTGTGTTCCAATCTCCGTCGTTAGTCAGCGTGTAGGCCATTATACAGCGGTTCTTCCCAGATACCATCATCAGGTTGTTGTGTACGAACTCCATGTACTCCACTTGGCTGTACATATCCATTATGGTTATAGCCTGAAAACAAAGTTTCATATCTGTTTAAAAATTCTTTATAGACCATAAATACAGTTTATAATAGGAATTGTATATGTGAGTATTTACTTAGATTTATGTATATTATGTATTGTTTTATGTGTATCAGTCATTATGGTACCCATAACACAAGCTCTGCTTAGCTTGGGGCTAGATGATGCTGTGTGGATTGTCCAACATTATTTATTTATTTATATTTTAGCACGCACTCGTGCTAAAATATAAATAAATATGCTTACCTATTATTAAATACTAATTGAGTTCCGGGGATTCACTCGCGTGGAAGTCATTCATATTTCAGAAATTTTGCAAACCAGATGTAATTTTGCAAAACAAAAAAATACGTGATTCAGTATTTAATTTATAGCCAGTTTTGAGTAAATCAATTCAAGGAATAATAATTTACTGTAGATACTTAACCACCCTTTTAACGCCCTCAGAGTTTAATATTTGAAAATAAGATTACCCATGTATTATTCTAGAGCCTAAACTATCTGCATACAAAATTTCATCTAAGTCGGTTAAGTAGTTAGGTCTTTAGTCAACTGAAGATCAACCTCACCTCTTCCATTCTCATATTCCGTTGGTTACCTTTTCGCGTGAAACAAGTAACGATAAAGATTTTAATTTACCATATCATGTGTTATGTAAGGTAACAAAAATATAAATTTTATGGATCAAAATGATTGACCGATAATCGGTATGAAAAAATATTTGAGAGATAATGACGTGCAATAACTTAATATTTACTAAAGTTTATTGTTGAATAATAGGGTATATGCATCGATTTTTTTTATTGTTTTTATCGATTCTTTAGGTCTTAGGTCATTATTTAACCGAAAAATGATAAGACGCTCACTGAATTTCGCAATAATAAGGCAAAAAAATCAAATCAAAACTACAATCATTTTCGGGCGATAAAAACGCTGCCATATTAGCGCCATGTTTATATGACGTCCACGTTCACACTCGATTATAACCTTTTGTGACGACCTCAGTAGTGATCATCTCAGAAAAGAGGTTTTCCGAAAAATCTGAAAATAACCTACAATACGAAATGTGAAGTGGGCAGAATAGTGTCAAATCATGGTGCAGCAAGCAGTATAAAAAAAGAAGAAATGTGAACAGCGATGTCACGTCCGCTCTAGTCAATGGCATAGCGTTTTGAAATTTTGCGATTGAGATTTAAAATATCAATTGTTCAATGGTAAAATTCTACGATAAACCATCTCAAAATTCTAAAATAAATAATGTAGATATGGTTTCTATATCAATAGAGAATACGTATATATTTTTTTAGCCATTTTGAAATCACATGCATATACCCTATTGAGTTCGTTTTAACAAAACTATAAACCGACTTCTATTAAATAGTTTTTGCATGGATCCCATTGTCAGAAATGGACGTGGAATGGGACCACACGGGAAGTACCAGCTTTCATTTCAAAGCTGGTACTTCCAGTGAAACAGAATCATCAAAATAGGACCCACTCAAAGGACCTAAGGTAAAAAACATAAATAAAAATTGCAGTCGAATTGAGAACCTCTTTTTTTTAAACTCAGAACTTTGACTGGTTGGTCCGATTTTCATGATTCTATTTTTATATGAAAGCTGGTCCTTCCCGTTTGGTCCAATTTTAATTTGTTTCAGTCCTGACAATGGGATCCATGAAAATTCATAAAAAACTATAAAAATTGAAGTAGGTTTATAGTTTTTTAATTTGAAAAACAAATCTAACCTCTTTAGTTCGCAGTGTATATCGCTTTACATTGCCGGAACGTAAACCGTAGATGATGTGTTGGTTACAAGGAGTTATTTTCACGGCGGTAACTGGATCTTCTGGCTTTTCCTGTATTTCTGTTAGAAGCTTTCTTCCGCGCATCACCTGAGAAAAAAAAAGAATAACTTAAGCTTTCTTTTAAATACATGAATAATTTTACTTGATAATGAGGCGAGTGCACTGTTATTAGGTAAGTGCTTAATAAACATTTTGGTTTGCTTTTCACTTTTTTCTTTTATAGGTGGGTACCTATAAAAGAAAAAAGTGGGTCAACGGGGTCACCGAGAACGTGTCTTGGTCTACGGAGGAGAGGGATATAATACAATGTCAAATCTTATAACTATTTTAGTAATTATATTCAGCCATCAGCAATGTTATGCGAATCATATTATTATTACTATATTTTAATTAAATTACACATTTAAGTATCAATTTAAATTTCTAGATATCGTTCACAGTATAAACACATTTAACAAGTAGATTTTTCAAATTTTTCCTAAATATATTTCCATTTAATTATCTTATTCTTCCGGTAATTTATTGTAAAACGTTATGCACATGTTATAAACATTTCTTTTATAAATATTTTATGGCACTGGTGTTTATAAAGTAAATTTTTAAACTTAGGCCTTTTTTGCAGGGTTATTACATCGTTACGTTTTTTAAACTAGGTTGGAAATGATTTTACAATTAGACATATTTCCTTTACATGCGAGAGGAAGAATCCTACAGTTCTTGAAGAGAGGCTTGCAACTATCAAGGAACCAAGACTTGTTTATCACTCTAAGGCTTCTTTATTGAATTTTAAATACTGCGAGTCCCGCATACTTTTATAATAGAGTTCAGTGGCTATACACTAGCCAATACTCGATGTGTGATGATTACGATACGGTATCTCTCGTCATTGACGTGGCATCGAGTTTCAGATATAATGGTACGAATGATCACAAATCCGCTAGAAACGTAAATTCGTATTCGTATAGATATATACAAACGTAATGCCTATCCAGTTTGAAACTTTTTTGCTTTGCGTTAAAAACAAAAGATATCGAGAGTGGTGGTAGACGCAATTTTTGCTGACTATACATTCTGATAAATTCTATGCACTAACCTGTATAGTATTCTTATCATCGATCACAGCCAGTAGCGGTTGAAACGACGCCGCTTCACCGTTATTGCAAATTCCCTTCAAATTCAAAGGTTTCAGCCCTCTTCTATCCAAGCTCAATGTACTCTTCAGCACTTTCTTAGCTTCCTTGTGATTGGCGAACGATTGGTGACGTTTCGGCGACTGATTGGTTAGCTCTAGCCCCGCCCCACTGATTGTGGTGGGGGAGCTTGGTGATAGAGCTTGGAGAAAACTAACGTCGAATTTTGTTGTTAGGCGGACTTTTCTGTAAGGAAATAACATTTTAGAACATGACAGTAATATCAGTATTCCGAAAGTTTAGATGGATGTTTGTTGCTTCTTTGCATCAAAACAACTGATTGGCTGTGCGATTACACAAAAAACCACCCATCCTATACTGACATTAGAAAGCCCTTTGAATGGCCTTCGCCATACAATCTCAAATTACGTTTATGTTTACGAAGGCCATTCAAAAGGTTTTCTAATGTCAGTATAGGATGGGTGGTTTTTTACGTAATCGCACAGCGGATCGAGCCGATTTATCTACACTAATATTATAAAGAGGAAAGATTTGTATGTTTGTAACAATTAAACTCTAAAACCACTTTTCTTCACTTCATGTGATTTTTTCTAGCTAGAAAAACCCCAATAACAACTGTTGGCTCGACCCGGGATTTGAACCCAGGACCTAATAATCAGCGGTTAAACATGCAGACCGCTAGACCAACGAGGCTAAAATACACAGAGGAGGCGTGCTTCTTTTTCTGTTATACTCCGTTACCATGGCAACGGAATTTAAAGGTAAGATAACATCATTACGTCATTATCATGAGTTGAGCTTCGAACTTACCCATTCTTATGAGTTGCTTGTGATATAAAATACCATACTTTAGCAGAGTTCTCGATAGTGCCGGTTCCAGTTAGAAGTACATCTGAGCTCGGCACGAATTCGTCCCACATCAGTATTTCACTTACTGCCATTGTTACTACATTTCTGAAAGGATTTTATGGTTAGTTAGGTAAATAAATATATGTTGGACAATTCACACAGCGTTATCTAGCCCCATAACACAAGCTCCTTTTATAATGGATATAATAAATATAATACATAACTTAGATATTAATTTTTTATTATACATAGAAAACAGCCTAGAACAGAATACCCTGACAAAATATGCCGATCGTACAAACATTTGTCCCGAGGCAGGAATCGAACGCACAACCTCCTGCGTCGCAGGCGGACCTTTGCCCGCAGCGCCACATCGTTCGTGTGAAGTAAATGTAGCTACATCATCCCAAGTACTGTTGGCTGCGTTTTATATACATACCAAGTGAGCAAAGCCACGAGACATAATAAAGAACCAGATAACCTAAAACCTGACAAAGGCGTTCATCAATGTAGTTATTATTTTAAAAAATAAATAAAATAAAACGAAAAAACAAAATTTACAAATCAAATTTTCGGCCCTTACATACAGCGTGCGCGAGCCAGTAGCAACAGCATCCTGCAAATGATTATTTCGCGCCTGGACTGTCCCATCCAAAATAAATGGATGAAAATAATGATGGGGTCCATCTCTTTTTAAATTAAATGGTCATTAGGTTATTTTGTTAGTTTAAATTGTTATTAGGTTAATTATTATTTTAGTTTATTTAATTTTTAATTATTTGATCTCATTTCGTTTCTTTTTGTTGTAATTTTATTGTGTGATTTTGTGTGACTTTAAATAATTTGTTATATGGATTTTAAATCTGAAATAAAGAGATAATAATAATAATAACCCCTATGTCTTATTATACCCCCAATATCGTCTAACAACATACACCCTATAACCAATGGGGTAATCAATCGATACATCATTTGTCATCGAACGAGTCGTTTCAGCGTTACGTGGGTATATAAAAATCGGCTACATACAAACATATATTTATAACCCTCCTCTGTTGGTAGTTAGGTAAAAGGAAAACAACTTACCCTCTCCGATTATCCAAATCAAACAAGTACAAATTAGTCTTCAAATCCATACAAATGACTCTGCTATCGTCAGTACTTATAAAGAGCAGTGTGCCAGATTTATTCACAGCTATAGATAAAAACACCAAATTTTCCTTGACATCGGAGCTTGTCAATATTGTTCTAGTTTTGCATGTGTTGCACTTGTTTATGGCGTTTGGGCTGATTTTGAACTCGTGTTGCGTGATCTCTCTGCTTTTTAGGGTGATTATCTTGTTGCTGCCTGTAAGAAAATATATTCATTTTTTTTTAAATAGATAATAGGCATAAAATGATAGATCAACATTCAGGTTATCTTAATTGACAATGAAAATTACAAATAGAAATAGTATTTACAATTGAAACGATTAAGCAGACGCAGACTTATGCAAACTATGTACAGGCTCAGACTAACAAAAATAAAGACGCCTTACGGTGAACTAAAAAATGAAGCCGCAGAAACCATGCCCGACTTGTAATCGCGCGCTATGTTTGTTGGTCTGAGTGTACAGGTAAGGTTTTTGTTATTATAGTATACATTTTTTCCGTGACATCCCCGTACTGAGAGGACGCGGGTTCGGGTAGAAATCTTAGCAATCTAGCTCAACTGATCCATATCAATACCAGTCTGAAGCGTTCTCCAAGACTGCGCCCCGCGGCTTCGTACGCGTTGTTCCTATGGAAACGTAAAGGTGTTTTTTATCCCACGGGAACTGATTTATGCTTTGTTTGATTCGAGGATTAGAATTACCTGTATGCAAAATTTCAGCCCGATCCGTTCAGTAGTTTTGGCGTGAAGAGGTAAGAAACATCCATCCATCCAAACAAACTTTCGCATTTATAATATTAGTGTGATGTGATATACAAGTAATGGAACAGAACCATTCCTGCCTAAGTCTGACTAACACTTGACCGATTTTTCATTTCCCTCAGTTATTAGCTTTAAATATTAAAACCACGTACCAGGAACCGCTAGTATGTCTAAAACTGATTCAGACTCCGGTGTCGGATCTTCGAATGAAATGTACCGCTCTTTAGTCTTCATGTCTATGATGTCGACACCTTTCCTGCTGCCAGCCGTTGCTACCGCTACAAATCTGAAAAAAAAACTTGCATAAACATAAACGGGTTTATGCTTAAGATGGTCGACAAGGGCCGATGGCGACTATCTTAATTTCGAGGTTCCGGAATCTTTATTTATTTTACTCACATGTACATAATATAGCTCTAATAACCATCATCATCAGATTATACTAGTCCACCGCTGTACATAGGCCTCCCCCAATGAGCGCCATAGCACCCTGTCTTCAGCTTGACGCATCCAGCATCTGAGTCAGAGTCGGAATCAGAGTCAAATCGTTTATTTCTTTAGACTTCAAATTCTTGGCCCCTTAAGGGTAGCTACCGTTTCTTTTGTAGTTAGAAGTTTTTGTTCTTAGGAACGTTCTGTTTTATTTTGAAGAAAAAAATATTGCCATTTTTAGTTTTTTTTTTTAATTAACGGGTCGCCCAAAAAATGACATTTGTCAAGAAAAACGAGTTGGTCTTAACCGACTCTATTTCCAATCAGGAAAACTTTTCTCAAAGTAACATACCAAATCAAATCGTAAGTTTTGGCAATAATAAAAAAAACAATTCCCATTCAATTTCTATGAAAAAACGAGTAAGTGAAAACAACAATGTCACTCATTCAATGGTTCCTAATTTAAAATCGTATGTAACAACTTTTTTAAGTTAGTAGGCAAATTTTGAAGGCATATCAGGAATTAAATTTTTACTTATTTTTTTTTTTTATTAAAAATTAAGTAGGTTAATTTTGAAGGCCCCTAGCAATGTTCGCTCTAACGTCGATGGTTTATACGTAAAAATGTCTCCAGACCAAAATAAGAAACTTATCTACCTAACTACCTTTTTGACAAACGTCATTTTTAATCGAGTTTAAATAAAATAAAATTGTTTGTAAAGTAAATTTTTTTATTGTTTGTAAATAACTTGATTTTTAATAAAAAAATATTCCTGATATGCCTTCAAAATTAGCCTAACAACTTAAAAAAGTAGTTACATACAAGTTTAAATGAAGAACCATTGAATGAGTGACATTGTTGGTTTCACTTACTCGTTTTTTTCATAAAGAATGAATGGGAATTATTTTTTTTAATTATTGCCAAAACTTACGATTTGATTTGATATGTTCCTTTGGGAAAAGTGTTCCTGGATAGAAATAGAACGATTAAGACCAACTTGTTTTTTCTGACAAATCTCATTTTTTGAGCGACCCGTAAATTTTTTCAAAAAACTAAAAATGGCAATATTTTTTTCTTCAAAATAAAACAGAAAGTTCCTAAGAACAAAAACTTCTAACTACAAAAGAAACGGTAGCTACCCTTAAGGGGCCAAAAATTTGCCCCACCCTGTATAAACAGCTTGTATAAATAGTAATTACTATCAAATAAGAAATAAGGTGCAATTGACTCTAACTAACTTCAATTTTTTGTCCACTAGCGGAAGAATCTGACTGCAGTCTTTCGCAGATCGTCATCCCACCTGGCCCGAGGGCTTCCTACACTACGTTAACAGCTTTAATAATAATAGCGCTAATCAGTGGCGTAGCTATCATAGGGCAAGGCGGTGCAGTGCACCGGGGCCCTGGAGCTCAGGGGGCCTTTTGTAGCCGGAGATTTTTTTTAAAGATGTTTATTTATTGCTAGTCAGCAATGTAGGTAGGTTTATTTTTGCATTTGCAAACTTACGTGTAGGTTTCTAACCTACACGTAAGTTTGCAAATGCCAAATAAACGAATAATGACTAAAACAAATTATTCGAACTAGGTAGGTAGGTACCTAATTTAGGTACCATTTATTCCCTTTTAAAATTCGAAATGTCTTTTGAAACGCTGACAGACGTAGTTCTATCATAAATTATGATAATAATGTAATAAATTAATACTTATTATAATTCATAATAAGTATTAATTTAATACACATGAGATTTAGACTCCTTTATAAAAAAATTGTCGTTAAGTCTCAAAGACGTTACACACGCCTTTAGGCCTTTAGCGCTGCGCCGGTCAAAGAAACGCAGAATTACTCTCTAGGCAGAATTATTCTGTGATGATTAGTACATTGATAAGATTACTAACGAACTTTACTTTCCACCGCACGCATCATTACCAAACAAGCGGCTTTGTTGCTGTGTTTGTTGAGCTTCCTGTTATCCATAAAACATTGACACCCAATGTAGGAAAATTTCAGTACCTCTAAGTATGCGAAATTCTAAATTTACAATAGTTATTGAAAATTGATAATTATGGAAAGTTAATTAATTTTGAGTTTGAAAACTATAAACAGACTTAAATTTTTATAGTTTTTTTTAATAAATTTTCATGGACCCCATTGTCAGAACTGAACAAAATGGGACCCTCATGGGAAGCACCAGTTTTCATATAAAAAAATAATCATGAAAATCGGACCACCCAGTCAAAAGTTCTGAGGTAACAAACATAAAAAAATACAGTCGTATTCGGAACGTCATCCTTTTTTGAAGTCGGCTAAAAAAAGGAATTTAGCGGTGCTTTAGAGCGGAAACAATGTTGGGAACAAACAATTTATTACATAATAAAGAAAGATGTCAAAATATAATCGCAGATAAATGAAAGTCTTTATTGTTTTTTGCATTTGTATTTTGCTTTTTGCATTGAGGCGTTCTTGCCCTTTATTAGCCGAGCCCTTCTAAGAATACTTGGCTGCACAAGTAGGTATGTTGGGGTTCTATACGTATCAAATATTAGTAGTTCTAGTCGTCTAAAGCTGAACCGCTAAATTCAGTCATGCCAAAAAACTGAAAAATATGTAACGAAAGGACAAAATTTTCGCGGCTCGCTTCGCTCGCCGGTAACATCATGTTGTGTTTGGTGATGCATTTTTAGGTATACATGTCGATGTCGGTCTTGGACTCACAATAACATCATTTCAGCCACCTTCGCAAACAATTGCCAAAAAACATACTTTCCCCAAAATCCAGAAAATTAAAAAAATAAGCGGCTCGCTCCGCTCGCCGTGGTTGATAAGGATAGGCGTATTCTTTGTTTTTCTTCAACTGACTACAGAATCCTGGCTATGCCCTTCTAGCACGAGTATTGGTTCTAACTAATAGAATAAGTTGTGTTTGGTTAGCTAGCTTACAAGGTCACCAGAGTTTGACCCCAAAAACACATAAATTCCAAAATACATTATTGCCTCTTTTACAGCAATAATGTAGCATTTCAGTAAACGAAACGTAACTTACGGTTCCGACTCAATGGTCTTGGCAACACTGATTGTCATGTGCGTCGTTCTTTATTTATGCTCATTTATTTCTAATCGACGGCGAAGCCTACTAAAGGGATAAGTAAGCCCTCGGTGAGGGCCCGATTCATTCTCTGCACCGGGGCCCTTGTCCACCTAGCTACGCCTCTGGCGCTAATATATGTAGCTCACAGCCGCACTCAGACGTTCTAATTCTAATTCTAAGTGGGGGAACTAAGATCTCCATGGACATCTCGCATAGGAGTGTACTCACAGACGTTACTGATTACTTAAAACTATCACTTATTAAATTATTAAAGATTTCAATACAATAACCATTACTTGGTGGCAGTTTAAGTAAGCATTAACGTCTCTCGAGTGCGGCGGTTAGGTCTTAAGGTAAGCTTAGGTCAATAGTACATGCACCTGTAGAGCACTGCAAAGTTTGTCATTTACATCTATACCTTTAATACCATAAAAGACAATTTGTAGTAGAAGGTGGTCGCGACTCTCTTATGACCTCAGCGGCCGTCAGTTCTACCTCAGCTTCTACCTAATTCACGTCAAACAATATTCAACTCACCGGTCATTAACACAAGGCACAGAACACAACAGCCGCAGATTCCTCTCGAAGTTATCTATCACGTAATGTACATCGCCTGTCGGTAGGTACAGTATAATCATATCAGCTGTTTGAGCCACAATGTAGTTTTCGTTGATAGTCCACCGGCAGCGAAGGATGGGTGATATTTTGGACTTTATTGTCATGGTGCCAGGGATGTTGTTGTTGTATGTTTCTTCAGGTTCTGTAAAAAAAGAGCAAATATGTATATAGCTTGAATTTGCCGCTGCGTTGGTTTATAAAATTAGAATATACTTCGATTCAAAAACCTGTATATTTTTACAATACCTAAGGTTGTATGTACCTGTATATTTTTACAACCTTAGGTTTTGTAACCTCTTTGTACACAAAAAATTTACAGGTTTTTGAATCGAAGTATATTATAATTTTATATAATATGTCTTGGTATCATCGATGCTAAACTCGAAAGCTCGAAGCAATTTTTGGATTTGAAAGCTTTCATTCATCATTTAATTGACCTCTCTTTTGGTAAATTTTTGGATTTGAAAGCTTTCATTCATCATTTAATTGACCTCTCTTTTGGTCAAGACCAAAAGAGAGGTCAATTAAATGATGAACTCCAATTATATGGATCCTATTATCAGAACTGGACGAAATTAAAATGAAACCACACGGGAAGAACCAACTTTCAAATAAAAAAATAATCATGAAAATCGGACCACCCAGTCAAAAGTTCCGATGTACCAAACATACAAAAAAAACCGTCGAATTGAGAACCTCCTTTTTTAGGAGTCGGTTAAAAAGAGTGGTGCAGGGGCGGTACAGTCAGTCAGTCAGTGCATTTCTGTATCGATCTCTGAATCGCGAGTAAAGCATGAGCGTATGAACTGATGGTGATACAGAATTGTGGTTACGTGGGTGAAGGTACACTGCCGGCGACAGAATTGCGATTGTATATCGCTACAAAAAATCACCGTAGGCGTGGGGCCTAAGAAGGTAAACCTTTTAACTTTGTGTTATCAATGTAATCATCATCCATTTTTTTAAACATAATTTATGTACAGTACATGTTTGTTGAAGGCTAATTACAAGTTTCCGCAGATGTATTTAACTAAATAGTATTTGAGTGCTATCAGATAGTTTAATTCTTATTGCATCTACTACATAAGTGGAAAGGAAAACCAAAGGGTGGTTTAATAAAAATAATTAATTTTGTTTAAAAAAACTATAAACTGACTTCAATTTTTATAGTTTTTTCATGGATTTTCATGGATCCCATTGCCAGAACTGTACCAAATTAAAATAGGACCACATGAGAAGCACCAGCTTTTATATAAAAAAGAATCATGGAAATCGGACCACCCAGTCAAAAGTTCTGGGGTAACAAACATAAAAAATACAGTCGAACTGAGAACCTCCTCCTTTTTGAAGTCGGTAATTTTTTTTTTACACATTTTCATAATAAGCATATGCCCAGCTCAGTTTGGATTTACAAGCATAATTTACCTTCTTCTATAACATCCTCATCATCCACCAGTTCCAAATCATCGATGTACCACAGCTTGATGACCCCGCTCGAGAATAGAACCGCCACTATGGGTGGGTTCTTAGAATATGCCACGCCAATCCATTTCACCGGTACACCACGGGATGTTTCGTTGTCGTATAGTTCCTTTTTTAGTTTGTTTGTTGGTATATGAAAGAACTGAAAAGGAAGTGTTATAATTATTATTTCACACTAATATTCTAAATGCGAAAGTTTGTATGGATGGATGGATGTTTGTTACCTCTTCACGCCAAAACTACTGAACGGATTGGGCTGAAAATTTGCATACAGGTTGTTCTAATCCTTGAATTTGAATCAAACATAGGCTACTTTTTATCACATAAATGAGTTCCCGCGGGCGCAGCTAGTTCTTAATGTATTAATGGTAAAAACGGGCTCTCCCAACACAAGTAAATTTTTCCAGGAAGCTATACACGCAGGGGGAATAGTTTTGAAGTAATGGCAAATTATCATCTACTTATTAATTTATTGTTTTTATTTATTTTAATCCCTTTTACGAGTATAATATAATGTTTTTTTGGATTTATGGTTATTTTCATATTAGTTTCGTAATTATAGTAATGATGATATGAATAATATTAGAATGTAATCGGGTTGAACCTTGTTTGTGTTGGAAGAACACTCACGTTTTATAACTTAACGTGTGAACTATGAGGGTATGCTATAATCCCCATATTTGGTGAGATTGAGGTGACACTTAGTTAAAGAAATAGACCACAAACCATTTATTTTGGTTTACACTGCGTTGATGAAATTTTTAATCTATACTTATATTATATAAAGGAAAGATTTGATTGTTTGTTTGTATGTATAGAAAAGGCTCCGAAACTACTGCACCGATAAAAAAGACATCATAAAAAAGCTTATTTTTCAGGGAGTTACATAAGCTATATTTTATCCCGGAACTCCCACGGAAACGGGAACTACGCGGGTGGAACTGCGAGGCGCTGCTGGTACATAAATAAAACTAAGTACGTGACTTCTAAGCGTGCCCCATCTTAGGATACATCTTCGCAGACTGGTTGTTGTAATATTAGAATATTATAACATATTTCATGTATTTTGCTTACATGTACAATTCATTCATAAGTCTATGGTTTATCCATCCAGCATGGAGCATGTTAGTAAATAAACCACGATACAAATAACAAAAATTCACTTGCTTGGCGTCGAGTTTCAGATATAATTGTAAGCAATTTTTATTGAAGGGAGGATCTAAAATCGACAAGTAATGTAAATTACGTATAAAAGGACGCGCCAACAAAGTGAATTTTAGGTTAAGTATGGGCGGTTTGTATATGTTTATGCCTCATTCAAAATGGACATGGTATAGAGATAGATAGATAGATTAGAGGCTAGTAAACAATAAATTACCTTCACAACGCCGTTGCTAGTTCCGACAAGCAAGTCATTGCCTAATACACTGATACACGTGACTAACTCCTTTACGTCAATCGTGGAATGTTTGATGTCTTCTGAATCTTGCTCGTGTCTAGGGAATAATTAAAATAAACTAAAACAACATTAACTGTGTTAGATTGCATGCAGTGAAAGGTTAGCAATAACAGGCTAGTGTCCTAAAAAATCTTATTAGTCTATTAGTTAGATTTATCAGAAGATATGTTTCTTTTATTGATTAAATAAAAACGGATGGAGATACACCCCCGAATACTCAAACGCAACTCAGATTTAAGCAGGTCTCAAGTGACAATTTTTTGACAGAATTTCAGGGAAAACTGATAAAAAAATCGCTACTAGAAATATGCCTAAATTCCGCGTGACGACACAAATTTGAAAATTTGTGTTTATAAAGTTTATAATTTGAAAATTTGAGTTTATAAAAAAATAGCTACTTGAAATATGCCTAAATATGCGTCACGCGGAATTTTAACTGGTTATCCGCCGAATACATCGGCGGATATCGCGACACAAATTTGAAAATTTGTGTCGTCAAATTTTTTAAGACTATTTTACTTTGACCCATTTTTGAAAAGCTGCACCGATTTTAATGAAACATAGCTAAGAAAACTCTCGATGAAGTTTCACACAAAATTACTAAATGGAAATCGATGCAGTAGTAGGGGCTACGGTACACAGATAGACTTAATACAGACGCGTGCGAACCCTCGGGCGGATTCTAGTACATTATAACTTCTCTCTGTTACGTCATTTCGTCTTGAATACCGAATACTTTGCATTTACAAACTCGTGAAAACAAGTGCAAGAGCAATTCCCTTAAACTTCGCTCATTGTTTTAAACAAACGTGGAAAGGTAACAAGGCTGTTTGATGTTGACCATCCAAAACTAAGAATTAAATCAATTTATACCGTCATAAACAATGTTTGTATACAGTAAAAAAAGTATACGTTTGAAAAATACAAGCTTCTAAACTTTCGTATTTCAATACGAATTTTAACTTAACTTTGGGCGAAAATAAATAAAACACGGAGAAAGAACAATCTAAAATGAAGGGTTTACCGACATAGTTTTGTTATTAATAAGTTACAATATTTTTTTTTGAAGAGATACATTCAATTGTTTTTATGATAAAAACTATTGAATGTAAAAACTATTGTGATAACTCTTGTGCTAAAGTCTGTTCGGCGGCATATCATTGTGCGTTTCATTCTATCGCGCGGGTATGTCTATAATGACAGGTGAGATAGCATACATTTAGGCCGCGCTCCGTGATGACAAACAGTGTACTCTTAAGAAGTGATTACATTGCGTTGCATATTAGATTTATTATTTTTGTGCAACTAACTGTTAGGTACTAAACTCAACAAAATAAATAAACATACTACTGTACAAGCGTATGCAAACGATTTTATACTTACAGAAAGTCGAAGTAGAGTTCGTTTTTCTCGCAATTAATCTGAGCAATTTCCGAAGCTTTAGTGAAGAGTATTCCTTTACTCTCGTGTTGCAATATGCTTTGCACAATATCTGTACATTGGTAGTGATATAGATCTGTGCCGTGAGTGCTTAGGTAGGACTTGATGTTGGCTATGAGACTGCGGTCTAGGTCCTGAAAAGAAAAGGTTGTGATTTTACAATATAATATATAATCCATGATCATCTAGTCCCGAGCTAAGCAGAGCTTATGTTATGGGATGATTGATGTACTTAAAAGATACATTACATAGATATATATTTTAAATTGTACATAGAAAATAGCCAGAACCTCCGGAACAAATATTTATATATCGTACAAAGATTTGTCCCAATCGATCTGCAGATTGCAGTTCAAGGTGTTTGGATGTTTACAATGTATAAAGTCTGTTCAAAAAGAAAAGAGTCGTGGCGCGATTCTAATAAAAAATATTTCAAAAAGAGAAGAGTCCTGGCTCGACTCTGTGTATTGTATTATGTATATCAGTTATCTAGTACCCGTAACACAAGCTCTACTTAGCTTGACGCTAGATGATGCTGTGTAGATTGTAAAGATAAAGATTATTTGCTTGAACAGAACGTAGGTTACACAGATGTTAATAGTATTTTAGGTTCAATTATGTTCTACTAAGACTAGCATGAAAATGTTACAGTAGGTAGCTTAAAATGTATTATGTACTCTAACTATGACCTACCACCTGTAATTATAGCCAATGTCAAAAATAATAATAGTAAACAGGCGTAATTGTATTGTATTGGCCAGCATTTTTTATTTATCAATCAGAACTTACGTCAGCCGCAATATTATTCTCATACTTCTGCAGATCAGCAATAGCATCAGCCGGTCCGGTCAGCCTCACTTTATTTCCCAAGAACTTCAGATCCAAAAACAATTTCTTGAACAATATCCATTTATCGTTCAAATTCTTTGTATGCAGTATGTGATATCCGACATAATAGGCTATGTACCCATCGTCTAGTATTTCTACAGGTGCGTTATTCCTTGTATAATTGTAGCTTGTTAGGAAGAGATCGTGTTGCCTGTGCTTTTCATCTTCAGAAAGACAAGTGCGAAGGTAAGTCATGATTATATCGTGAACTTCGTAGAGATAGTTCCTTTGTTCTTTGTCGTACGTTTCCATGATCAGCGATTTCGCCTTTAGCTGCTTCATAATAGAGCTCACTTCCGGGATGTCTTTTCCCCATAGCTTACTGACCACTTTGGCTGATACTTTAACGTTGTCTGGTAGGATGGCTAGTTTTTTGAAGACTTGGAGTATGTTGTCGTTTAGTGCGCGTATGCAGACTTCTATTGCTTTCATGGGGTTTGAGTTTGGACGGGTTAAAAATCTGAAACCAAATTATACACTATAGTCTTTTTCACTTAGGAAGCGAGACCGACCACTGATGTTTTGGTATGACAATTATTATAGAAATGACCGAAGGGTGTAATCGAAATAATTTATTCGATTATTAGTAAATTTACCTCACCAGATTGAACTCGACTAACATTTCAAGCCTTTTCTTGAATAATAATACAAGCACACAGGTAATAAAAAAAAAAAAATATATATAAATACTAATATGTTAAAAAACGCAAGCCTTGTAAGGTGATGATGATGATGTAGTTAGGATTTTAATTTACATTGAACGAATAACTGATTTCCCTGATTTATTTTTAATTAGGTCATAAATATTTCGTTCCGCTCTACGAAAAACGAATTAATGAATACTCACATAGCAAATTCCTTCTTCTCCAACTTTTTCACATAATAATCCCAGTGCCTGCGATCATGCTTCAGTTTCTCCTTATTCTCTGCCAGCTGAGCACCAATCAGCGCGATGTGAAACGGACTTCCTTTGCATAGCTCGTGTAATGTTTTAGCTTGTCTCGGTAGCTGTGAAACTGACTCGTCGAGACATGAAGCGAAGATTTGTAGGGATTCATCTTTTTGTAGGTTGTTTTCTATCTGTATAGAGAAGGAATTGGTTATACAGATGACACAAAAGTTATGTCGTCATCATTAACTCAACCGACTATGGTCCCGATAGGTTATAATTGTTTTTTTTTAATAACTACAAACTGAATTCAATTATATGGTTTTCTTATGGTCAGAACTGGAACGAATTGAAATGGGACCACAGTGGAAGCACTAGCTTCCAAATAAAAAATAATCATCAAAATCGAACCACCCAATCAAAAGTTCTGAGAAAGCAAACATAAAAAATACAGTAGAACTAACAACCTCCTCCTTTTTTGAAGTCGGTTAAAAATTGGGTTATCTGGATCAACGTTTTCAAGTTTATCAAAGACACTATTGATTAAGATATCTCTGTTTCCATTATTGATTTTAAGATCTCTAGGTGTAAATTCGGTTGTTTATGATAATGAAATAAGCCAATAGTCAAGGTTACTCGAGTAGCCGAAACAACAGTTCTCAATAGTCTATTGTAATGTATCGCGTAATTAGAAGCCAGTCATCCGTAAAAAGCGAAATCTGTGAACCATTCACATACCTACCAAAAACTGACTACAGTTGAAATGAAATATTTATTCATGTTAACTTTACAGACTTGCGTAACTATAACTAACGGTGTTTAAAATTAACCTAGAAAACTTAATAAATAATGTTCAAATTATGTAGGTTATCATATCAGCAATTAGTTAAACCAATACTATACAATTGACAGGCAAAGAGAATAATACGTCTATAATGCCGATTACTCTCAACACAAAACCTTACGATTTATTGGGTGTAAGTGGAACACGGTGCTTACATAATAACAATAAGAAAAATTGTTCTGTTGGCTTCGACCCCACGCATGCCTCCAAAGAATCAGGTCACTATATATGCCAAGATCATTGATATAAGAAACACATAATAGTAATAAATGATAATGCTGGACAATTGACACATCATCATCCAGCCCCAAGCTAAGCAGAGCTACTGTTACGGGTGCTAGATAAACTACTACTACAGTAGATACAGCAGAATACTAATATATATAAACTAGCTGCGCCCTGCGGCTTCGCACGCCTATCCCACGGGAACTGATTAATGGGATAAAAAGTAACCTGTGTTATTCCAGTAGCACGGCGATTGTTGTCTAGAGAAGAATAGACAAAAATTAGGTCACTTTGTCATCGAAAGCGTAAAATGTTGAAAGTCATTCCTTCAACTTCAATAATTTACGCAATGTATGACGAGACGATGTCATTTTTCTCTATTCTACCCTAGATAATAATCCCCGTACTCGGCCGGCAGGCTTAGAACTACCTGTATGCAAAATTTCAGCCCGATCCGTTCAGAAGTTTTTGCGTGAAAGAGCGACAAACATACATAAGTACATGTTTACAAACTTTCGCGTTTATAATATTAGTAAGATATATTGGTGCCAGGTACATTATATCTGGCACCAATATATGATAAGATACATTGGTGTAAGATATATTTGAATACTCCAAAATACTCACATTGACAATTTGCGCATCAGAATCCGCCACAACCCCAGTATCTCGCGTAGTAATCAATATCTTACATCCGATATCCAGCGCATCCAAACACTTCCTATCATTCACTTCATCTAGCACCAGCAGGCATTCCTTTAACGATGTTTCTTGGAACTGCGTCTTCAGTTTGTTTCTAACATCGTGCCATGTCCAGTCGATAGTTGATAACGAGTTGTCTCCTATAGATCCGATACTCGACATTGATACTGAGGAGTTCATGTAGGAACTTTGGATGTTGTACATCGATGAGGCTTTTCGGAGTAGTCTGAAATAGATAAATTTTATTCATATACTAGTTTATGAACACGCGCGTTGTTTCTACAGAAACATTTAAGGGTATTTCTGTCACATGGGATCTGATTTATGGGATAGATAGTTTTATTCATGGCCTAGAACAATTAATATGAAAAATTTCAACCTGATCCGTTGAGTAATTTTGGCATGAAGAGGTAACAAACGTCCAAACTTTCGTTCGTGTTAAATAACACCTGCATAAAAGTTAACACTTAAAGACGAGCTTAATCCTGAAAAGACGTTTAAATTTAATTTAAAAAAATATTTAAATAAAATAGGTAATTCCGTAGTGTAATTTCTATTTGATGGATGAGGGAGGTGTGCAAGTCCATTAAAACGGCTTTCAAACGTCACAAAATGGTTATTTCAATTCTCAATGAAATAGTGCAATCACTCTACAGATAAAATAATAAAAAGACTACGGCAAATGGGGTAATGGGGTAAACAAAGCAGATGAATGACTGAAGTTCAATGAACTTAATTTCATAATGATTTCAAATCGATAGCTATTTATTGCGGTACTATCCTTAATCGTGTATAATATCTTTTATGACGTAATTTGTATGAGATTACTTATCGGGTAAAAATCGTTCTGAATTACGAAATTGAAAAATTCTGCATTGAAACAAGGTTCTGAAGGTTTGAGTTTTGAATTATCGCGGATTCACCAGCATAGTTCCCGTTCCCGTGGGAATTCCGGGATAAAATATAGCCTATGCCACTTCCTGAAAAGTAAGCTTTTTAATGATCTAAGAATTTTTTAAATCGTTCCAGTAGTTTCGGAGCCTATTCAATACAATCAAACAATCAAATCTTTCTTCTTTATAATATTAGTATAGATTGATTACAAAAAAATATGTAGGTAAATAGAGTCAGTTCAAAATTTTAAGTCTCAACAGCAAAATGTCTAAACGCAACGCTATTGGCATGTGAAGTGTGATGTCATATTTGAACATTTTTGTATGGGCATGAAGTTTTGACTTTAAGTTTTCATAGGGGACTCGATGATCCGTGACGTCATAAAATGCAATGGCTAACATGGCAGCGTTTTTATCACCCAAAACCGAGTGTAGTTCTACTTTTAGTTTTTTACCTCAATAATTTAATTTTTTTTGGGTGTTATATTTTTTTTCGTTTATGTATTAACCTAAATAATCGATTAAAAAAAAAACCATGCATATACCCTATTGAGGGCGCCCGTGTGCCAATTAACAACTTTTGTTTCGTTGATAACACTGATCTGTCATTACAGTACGTCTAAAAGTGTAAGTTCACCGTAACGCCACGACTCTTCTCTTTTTGAACAGACTCTAAATCTTTCTATTTTGTTTTTTTTTTTGCTGTCAATTCACACAGCATTATCTAGCCCCAAGCTAAGCAGAGCTTGTGTTATGGGTACTTGATAACTGATATACATAATACAATACACTACATAGATAGAATTTTTTAATTATACATAGAAAACATCCAGAACGCCCTGAAGAAATATCTGCAGATCTTACAAATAATTAGAAGAATTAGCTATAACTTACTTGGTCTGCTGAGCAATAATATCGTCATCAGTCCTACAGTTCCCCATATTAAGCCACAGCACCACACTGTTGAAGTCATTGGTGACTAGCTCCGGATTGGCTCGCAGCGTGCTGATGGCCACACAAGTCTTCCCTGATCCGGACATTCCGAGAAGAACAAGTATCTTGTGCCGTTTCAGTTGACGTAGTTTCTCGGCTACTATTCGTTCCTGAAATATTTATTTTGGATAAGTGAAGCGCTCGTGTCTGCTGGATAGGACACTGCGAGAATGGAAGAGGATCAGGATGTCCAGAAGGGGTATGAGAGAAAAGCATTGGGTTGTAGACTAGTTGGCCGTCTTAGGTGTCGGAGACCCACACCTAGGCATAGCAGTCGACATTAGCTTTTAACTGTGGCCGTCGTGTCTGTGTCCGAATCGGGTGGAGGAAACGTGACGAAAGTATGGGGTCAGTGAGTGTGTGGTATGGTGGGCTTGCCAGCCATAAATGGGAAGAGGGGAAGCCAGTCGCGGTAGGTTTATGTTCCCGTGGTTCGGTGAAAATGGCGAAAGAGTAAAAGTAAGTAAACGGCATTTTGCAACCATTACACAAAATTAAGACATACGAAATACTTGGGGTTCACAAGATTAAGGTTACAAAAATGGCCAACACTCAGCAAATGCTATGGCAGGATGTATCCTGCCAGAGCGTTGGTCTTCCGTGGAGGCCATAATCAAACACGTCACCGGAGAAAAAGGCGAGGTTTTAGTGAGTATTACGTACATATCAGGGCGTCGAGTCCCACATAATTCTGGTGCCCCTACTAATAGTTATGTATAGCATTAGAGCGTGGCGGTCGCGGTTTAGGAATTGACCTCCCTATCCACTAATTAAATTAATTTAATAATCGTTGTACTACAATTATTATTGATGATTTTTTTAGTTTTGTAGGTAACAATGTTATAATTATATAATTAATTAATATATTAATGAAGTACGTTCTCGTCAATAAGATGTGCAAAGTGAAAGTTCCGACACAATTTGAATTATTGTTCGAGAATAAATAAATGAATGAATCCCATCAGCCGATGTCGAGCAGATGTCGTAAGAGCCGACTAAAGAAACCTACGAGAGTAAAGGCAGCAGCTTTATTCTGTGTATTTTAACTCCTCCACTGCGATCACTAATGTTAGTAAACAAAGTGCGACACAAATAACAAAATCTCACTTGCTTGGCGTCGAGTTTCAGAGATTAATTGTAAGCAATTTTTATTGAAGGGAGGCTCTAAAATCGACAAGTAATGTAAATTACGTATAAAAGGACGCGCCAACAAAGTGAATTTTAGGTTAAGTATGGGCGGTTTGTTTATGTTTATGCTCCATTCAAAATGGATACGCTATAGGTATGTCAGCTGATGAGGAGGATATAGTTATGGTGTATGTACTTTAAATTCCGCACTGAGACTCGGGTTGGTCCATTGTGCGTATTTTAGTTGCTAGTGTGACCAGCAACTCCGTCCAGAAGCGCAGTATCGTCCTGGGATTATCACAGGCTTCAAAATGACCTCGGGTGATCGAGGACTTCGTGTATGAGGATAGCAATAGTTACTTACGATTCCCTCTCTTCTAACATGATGATCTGGCAGCCTCGGCACATCGCCCCTACTCAGGCTGTCTTCAAAGCTGTCATCCATAATAGGCTCATAGTTTTCGATCAGCTTCTCATACAGCCATCTGTAGTCTTTAGCTAAGCTGTCCACGAAGGCTTCGTAAGCTGCTACCGATCCGTTTTGGATGAGCCGGTCGAGGAGCAGCTTGACTCGCTCTTCGCGGCTATTCTGAAAAGGTTATAACATGGATATTAAATAGAAATTCTGATAGAGTGGAAGAAAATGTACAATGCTCGACAAACCACTCAACATCAAGCAGAGTTTGTGTTATGGGTACTAGATGACTAGATGTGATTCTTGATCCTGAAGAATTCCAGAAACACCCTTTTCGAACTACTTCTGTAATTATGAATAACATATTTTTGCCATGAAATGATTACATTATAATTATGTCAATGCTTTGAAACTTCAAAACAATAATAATGTAAGAATACACGTTAAAAACCACGAACACAAAGAAAAAGTATCTATAATAAATTTTGTTTAAAAAAAACTATAAACCGACTTCAATTTTTATATTTTTTTCATGAATTTTCATTGTCAGAACTGAACAAAATTAAAATGGGGCCACAAGGGAAGCAGTTTCATTTAAAAAAATAATCATGAAAATCGGACCACCCAGTCAACAGTTTTGAGGTAACAAACATTAAAAAAAATCTTAATGAGAAAATGTTCGAATTGAGAACCTCCTCCTTTTTTTGAAGTCGAATCCCCTTGGGGTTAAGATGACGTCGACCCATGACAACACGGATTCTCATTTCTATGATGAACTCTAATATGGTTGGCCAGACCGAACATGGTCTTAATACCCCAAAACAGGGTATTTATAACAGGTAGATAGGTAGGCATATACTTGGATGCGGCCAGCTGAAGACAGGGCGCTATGGCGCTCATTAGGGGATGCCCATATCTAGTTGTGGACTAATATAGGTTGATGATGATGAAGTGTATACTTACAACAGTAAGTATCTGATTGAAAACCGGACTGGACAGCGCATTCTTCTGATAAAGCTCATCCAGAATAAACTTCACGTCCAGGTCTTGAACGATAGCAGTGTACTGCCTCTGCAGGCGACTCTTGAAATCCATCCTGCTGATTGGGTAGTCATCTGGAACCAATAAACGGCGACGTTGGTCGAATCATTCATGGATCGAATACGAAATCATGCACCAAATAAAAAGAACGCTGTATTTTAAATATTTCGACTTTTATTATAGCTGCGGAACAGGTTTATTGCCTACCAGACATCGGATCAAAATATCCTCACCCGACATCTAACAAACAACGTTTAGTTGTCTACTCTCCAGAGTGAGGTCTCAGAAAAACAAAAAGAAGGCACCTACACATCTACGTTAGTCATTCGATCGTCTCGATAACTCTATAGCTACTTAGTATAGAATACCTGGTCGCTATCAAAATTTATAGCAATTTCAAGATATCATCACATTACATCAACAGCGTTTACCAGTCCACTGCTAGACATGGGCATACCCTTGCCTTATTGGCTCTTATCATTAGGAGGTAATGTCATAATCCCCACGCTGGGCATGAGGGTTGGGAAACGCAATTTAGTGGTGAATCTGTTATGCTTCTGTGGGGGCGCTGATGCCCGCTCCCTGGTGGATTGATAAGTCGCCTCTTAAGACACCCGACATGAATGCCACCTTAATTTATTAGTGTATAAAAATCATCCTGCACCTATCAATTCCACAGACTCATTCGATCAGCACGCTATGCGCTATAGCCAAAAATCCCAAAACACAAAATGAAACACTACAACAACACAAAAACCCAAAACCAAAACCATGCACAGGATCAATCACACGCTAATGGAAACTCAATCCAACCTTTAAACGTTATTCTTTTTATTTTAAGTAATCCGCATCATCACTTTAAAACAATTCGCCCTTCAAAAGTTTCTCATCTGTAAATTTGTAAAACACACTTTGTTTATTGTAAGACACTACCGTTCATATGAAAATGCGAAACCCGACTAATCGGAAACAAGAAAATAAAAGGCTTTACACACTACGCTAATAGCGTGACGTATGTACACGTCGTGTCTACTTGAGCTTGTTTGGTAGTGTCGAAGTTTTGATAAACGCTGGAATCGAATAAACATTATAAACTAAGCTGAGACTACACGTCACGGGTAGAGATTATATTAATTGCGTGCACGGCAGACGTTGTAAACGAACTCGGACATTGTTTATGACCGTTATAATTAAATGGATAAATTGAAATTGTCAAGTCCTTCCGACATGTCCTGTATTGGACACTTGTAGTATCTTATTTACTAACCATAAGACCGGAGCGACACAGGCTTAGACCGTCTAACCTGCTGACTTAGGGAATCAGCGCGATAGGATAAGATTTTAATGGTCAGGTAATGGACAAGCTTGACTTAAACAACGAACCAATACCATAACTTAAAAGGCCTCATGAGTACAGATTCTTGACCTTGCCGAACAGAGCCACCTACATAAAATGATAGGCAAACAGCAAATCGTCATTCCTAAATTCGACAAGTATTTGAGGTTAATGGCCGTCCTTAACTCGACGATTGCCAAGGTCAATAACATATTATTCACATAAATGTCGTAATAATGTAAATGCAATTGCAAATGTAGATTAAAATGTACGGAAGCAGAGTCGAAGTAATTTGTACAGTAAATAAATAGAGTCATAGTGTTTTCATTTGATGTGGAAGGGGCATCGGGAGTCCTTTATTCTGCAGTGAGAAAATGCAGGCCCATAATTCTAACTAAACTAATTCTAAAGGTCCATCTGTTTTAGTCTGGTATATACATCTCTTCTAAGACTAAACAACTAAGTAGAATAAAGGTTCAAAGTTCAAGTCTTTGCAGTCTCCAAAGAGTTATATTACAGAATTAAATTAATTGCAAAATTAATAATTAATTTCGCCATGACAATAATTTATATTACTTGAAATTTTCGTTCTGGTTTTCCTGTTGATGCTTTTAATAATTTTGTCTACAAAAATACACTTACCACGCAATAGACACCACAGAAAACTACTGGAAGAAGTTAATGTGTTACATTTATGTCAAGGCCAAGCCCTTATCTACTAAGCACTACAACCAATTAGTGCCACAGGAAGTTGGTTAAGTGCATTGATAAAAATCAGTGCCATCTTTATTGTGACTGATTCATTTGGTATTTGTGTACCAATATGATAAAAATCTTTAGCCCCAGAATAGCAGTAAGGATTGACTGCTTGAAGCTACGACAGCATAGTGAACTTCAGTCATTTACATACATACACAAAAACGCTTGAGCAGTTGCATCACTATAGTCATAGCTTGAAGTAATCGATCCTGACTGCTTTAAGCTGCTCATGTATCAGATTGCTTTAAAACACAGAAGACAGAACTGTCATCTGTGGTTTAAAATCTAGGATCTTACCTGATAGTTATCAATAAGGATCTGAAGCACATAACATTAAAGGCATTATTTTCACACAGCAGCCTAAATGATGAAATGCTAATGTAGCAGTAAAGTTTTTGTTATTTATTAATTAGATCTCTATATTAATTAATTCACAGATATTTAAGCGTGTATTAACTATTTTCGTGACCGTACAGCGGGTTCGCACACCGCCGTGGTAACAAGACCACTGAGGTACTATACTAAAATAACCGCAGACGCTAACTTTCTGGTGATAAATAAAATACCCATGAATATATAAATTATAATAGTATGGTAGTGCTGTGTTAGGCATTCAGCAGAGTAATGATTTAAATATTTTTCCGGCGGCGGCGGCATCGAGATCAAAGGCGGTAAATACTGACAAACACCAGTAACCTAATATGATGCTTTAGTCACCATAACAGTAAGTCTTAGTGTTAAACCCAATTTACTTATTAATGTTTCATTGAGATAACGAAATTTTCTTTTCTTAAGTACCTACATATTATGTTTTCTTAATCAAATATACAATGTACAATGTATATAAAATCAAATATCTTCATGGGAGTGAATAGTTTAACTGGTTCCAAAAAATAAAGACTCCAGAAATAACTTTGATATTGGGAGCAAACACCACTTGTTTGATTACTAATAAATACAAGTTACAGTTGCATGTTATTCATAGGTAGTGTTTATTCATAACATACATATCTTAGATTTTTTGAGTTTTTAGATAGTTAATTTTATGTAGTCTCTTAAAGACACAATTTTGTTAATTAATAAAAGAGAGAAGCCTTGGGTCCTGTATTACAATTTATGCTAGTTCAGAATCCTGCAGACTCAATATTACATAATATTGTAAACATGTTATTGTGCCAGAAATAAACATTTTTATTTGATTTTTATAACTTACCCATTCCTACAGCTAAATTAAACACAAGAATGCTATATAAAATTTTTAATTTGAGTAGGTATTCAAACACAACCCTCTACTAATAGAGATGCTTCAAGAATGAGACAAAGAAGAGCGCAAGTGTTTGAGTAAGAGTGCAATTGCATAGGTTTATAAAATTGCACAAATATCATTTTTGTTCGTAATTTGACACTTGACAGAACAAGATTGAACAAGTTCAATGTGTCCCAAGTGTAGGTATTGGTTGGAAATATTGGAATGCAATTGGAGAAGATAGTACATAATGAATGTTTTCTTATACATATTTATTGATGAGACATCCAATTAATTTGGCTTTCAGCAGTGTTGTGAGGGTGCAAGTATAGCATGTATTTTCATTTTGACTGTGAAATGCAAATTAGAAGTTACAAAATTATGTTTCAAGGTATCTTATTTAGAAAAATAATAACATAAATAGGGTAATAATGCCAGGAGTCAATGCATAATTTTGATGCAGTATACTCGGTAAAGGTTCTATTTACATTTTTTTTCCTGCTCTTTGACTTTTATACACGTTCTATAATATCCTTTGTCTCATTATTATGTGATTTCTTCCCTTTTTTTCTTTACTGACTGTACACTTGTTATTTCTACATAATGTGTCGTGTTATATGTGTGTTATGTAATGTTTCCAAATAAATGTATTTTCTTTCTTTTCTATTTTCTTTTTATTTAGTTACAGGCAAATGAGTAAGTAGTAAGTAATAGTAACCAATGATATATCAATAAAAAATGTGTATGAGGAATGTAAGAAAAATAACTCGTTTACTGCCCAGCCTCGGCAGTACTGCCTGTAGGGGCATGTCTGTGCTAGCTTATACTGAAAAGATGCAGATGTTCATCTGCGACACATAGAGAGTTATATATTGTAGAGTGCTATCTTACTGTGTCAATTTATTATTTGATAATAATATAAACTGTTTTTTTATCAGAGCTTATTTGTACTCCTGAAGAAATAAAAGTGAATGAATCCTGTGGAACATATTGTGGTACAATGCACAGGGACAGTGTAGGCTAGAAAAAAGATGATGAAGTCTCAGTGAGGCATCTACCCTATCCAAACCAATAAAAAAGCTGAAAGAATGCTGTCAATCCAAAAGTCTTTCTCCGGTTCTTCAGGGAGTTGGGCAGCTTAGAGCTTATTTAAGCAGGGGACTATGCATAATACACTTCCTTGAAAATGATGTCAGTGCAGATCACATTTCTCCCACTTAGAATTAAGGCTCTCTCTTGTATTATGATGCTTTGTTTTGTGCAAACATATTATCAGAAGGGTTTATTGCTTGTTCTGTCCATCATTACTCATTAGAAAGTATTACCACCAAATAGTTTATATCAGTAACTGATAGAAGGTACCTAACATTTTTTATATTGTTTGTAGGGAAATCTAGCTCTGGTTCTGATAATTGTTTCCAAAAATATGTTAGTACTACCTACATTATTCCAAAGTGAGATAAGGTCTATGTTTTAGTCAGAGTCTAGAGTTTCTTACCTACAGAACAGATAGTTTAGATTTTCATTTATAAACAAAGACATTTTGAGTTCCTAGACCTGAAAACGGTAGCAATTTCTTTTTGTGGAGGTGTATGAACAACATAATCTTTACTCAATCTGTTGCTGCCTAAGAATCTCGATACCTTTAGGCTTACTTTGATAGTGAATTGATACTTCTTTTGAAAGCTAAACTTTTAAGTTCGATTAAGTTTTTCTCTCATCAATTTATGAACTTTTGTTTGTAAAATTTCGATAAAGTGATTACCAGTTAGTTTTAAAAATCATATGGTTTTAACAATAATACATATAAGTACAGAGTTGAAACACAAGGAGAAAGCTTACCCGATCAAAGTAGTCATGTTCTTTCAATCAACACGTCCCAAAGCTTATAAACTGCAGGTGCAATTACGATTTTCCTAGTTCTATTAGTAAGCACCAGCACAAAACTGTAAGTTTGATTAGCCAACCGAAATGAATACAACTGAGTTTATTTTATTATTGGGTTTTTGATTCTTGGTTCGTTTCAATCGATTCTATTCAATGCAAGCGCACAACAAAGTGCAACAAACAAAGCATTGATTGATGCAGCTTCGCTCCATAACAAAAGCCGCCATTTTGATTTTTATGATTAACAAATAAATGTCAAACCTTATGTCAAACGAGTCGCTGACGCTGTCATGAATTAATAAAATGTCGTTGTCATGTCAACCCTGTTTCAAAAACACGGACGAAGAAAATCACCATCTACAAATTTTTTACACTAAATGTGGCACTTTTGGAAATTGAAGTTGATGTTAGATTGTAATGGTCTGTACTGTACCGGTCTATCTCCCACAGAGGGCGTTTGTCGCAGCGGAGACCTAGGGAGACCTTGTAGTCCTAGGAGGCCAAAATGAAACATAAAATGAAATTCAAGTACGATTTACGCTTCCGTAATAGGTAGTAGGTAGTAGGTGCTCTGAATAATGGCACTATGTTATTAAATTAATTATCGTACTTGCCATGCTCGAGTTAAATTTCAAATAGCTACAGGCTACAGCTTGTAGCCATACTACCCCTGCAGCCGGTAGGCGGTAGGTTCACCGACTAAAGAAGGGGCGATATTATTATCATCATCATCATCAGAGTGAGCAGGTACCTACCTCTATTTCTCTTGCAGTGATTGATCAGATCAGTCATCAAAACAACGTTGTTTTGATGACTGATCTGATCAATCACTGCAAAAAAGCCGGCAATAAAACGGATTCCTCTATAGATTAATATCTATTTTTGATACGAAAAAAGATTAGCTAATGCGGCTATAAATGCTCAGGTACCTACGTACACTACACACAGAGAACCCGAGCAGATGCAAGCCACAAAAGAACCGCGAAGCACAGTAAACAATTTTCCATTTTATTCTAAGGATCAAAAGCTGAATGGGCGTTGTATAGCGACGAACTTTTAATAAGATTTATTGTAACAGATCTTGTTGTGACAACTACAATAGACGGATCCTTGGCGGTAAATACTAGCTTTGTGTGGTCTAAGGTGTGGTCTCAGAGGCTTTTGTTGTTGGTGTAAAGTCAAAAATTGTTTTTGCAAACACACCTGGGTTTGGTGTGACTTTCATATCACGTGCCTCGCTGGTTTCTTAAAATAGTTTGATATTCATTGTGCGATTCTTAGTTTGGTCCCTTACATTTTAAATAGGTATCTCAGTAGGTGTATAGGTACCTATCCACCTACTTGATCAGTAAATCAATATTTTTGTAACTTAATAAATTACCTACGCTACAAAAAAAACTTGGATACCTACGTCGGAAATCACCAGGCACTAATAGCTAGGTACCTATGTACCTAAACTCAAAGAATTAAAACCTTTGCCTTAACATATCTTGGTAACAAGTTTGTTTGAGAACTGGCACCTCGCTCCTTCTCTTGAGGTTATAAGTAGTAGGTTAGGTAGGTACCTATCTCTCTTCTAGGCGTTATGTAACTACCACTACTACAAATACTGACAAAGAATACCTAGCTATCTAAAGTCCGATTGTTTTGTATAAGTAAAGTACTATGCTCTGCTTGCTTACTTTCATGGCTAAAAATGTACCTATACCTACCAACCTTTAAGCTCTCCCATGTAAGCACAAAGCTGTCCTTTGTCCTTCCATACCGTTACAAGAGAATCCAAATCTCTGTGCGTGATACAAGGTGACTTATGGTAATGTAAAGATATTCCTTCGTCCAGGCTCTCGCATCAGTAGAAACACTTTAATCTTAACGACATTACCAACATAAAGTTGTCCACTTTCCCGTCACTAAAAGGCGATTGTTGTTAAATTTAATGGTACATAAAATAAAATGAAATAGCTCTGACTCACGATAATTACTCCATTGACGAGTTAAGTAATGCTAGATCAGGTTAATTTTACGAGAGCTATAATTTCTGCAGTCCTATTCGACCTATGAACAGTATGCCTTGAATCTAGAATCTCGTAAATTCTAGACTTCTAGAGCTTTCCTATGTAAAACGGTAATGAGCCAATTAACGGTTCCTTTGAGTAGGAAGCAATAATGAGGAATTTAATTGGGGTGTTTAAAACCATCGTCATTGGCTAAGTCTAGTTGTCTAACCGATGATTTATGTTACCTGCTTACCTAGCGTCAGTTAATGTTTATGGCCTAGTTAAAGGTTTCTGAGGTTTAAAAGGGATTCTTAATGTTTTACTATAACCTATTGTTCGCATGCCAACATAGAACTACCAATATTACTTACCTACCCTCTACGTTTTCTCGTTTGTGATGATGTTCATTTCAGAATCAAAGAAATTCGTTCCTTTTACCTTACCTACCAATCTTAAGTTTTTAGAACCTTTTCCTCCTTTTAGGTAACATTGTATCTAAAAGGAATCACATTAAGTAATGGAATAGGGCAGGAGGATCGACAGGAGGATTTCTTACAGTGAACGTAAAAAGTTATCTTATTTAAGCAAGCTCGACAAAAACTTTATTTGAATCATAGCAAACGAGGTGATACGATAACTTCCTCGCAATATCGTATGTCAAGATCAGATTCACCTTCAATAACGATCATATTCGTAAAAAATATCAAATATATTAAAAAAACGAAATTAAAATCAAATAAAAGAAACAAAATAAAACTAGTTTTTACAATTATAAGACTGTTGCAAACAATCTACAGGTAGCTCGACTGATCCATTTATATACCAGTCGGAAGCGGAAGTTTCTAAGAACTAATATTTTAAAACTAAACTAATTCTGTCTATCGGTCTGCCTATTCATAAATAAACTCGTACCTAATCTAATCAGGCAGAACTAAAGTTGACCCTTAATCAGACAGAATCCAAAAACACGGGTATGGTAGAAAACTTTCGGTCCAAAAGATCATCGAGTCCCGAAACAACTAAAGCGAAGCAAATGTCACAGTTTTAGAATCCAGGCACGTATGTGATTGGTCATCTCAGTATATCTCTGTACACGCACCGGGAATTCCGAATGAATTGCTAGAATTCTTTGTAGGCCGATTTCGGCGGGAGCCCATGATAAATAAAACAATAAAGAGATATTGGTTAGACTCAGAAACAAGTGGTCTGTCTCTACAAGCTCTGTGATAAACTTCCTTATCATAGGTTTTATTATTTTAAACGCCTTAACAAAGCACAATGCCTACCTACTCGTATAAATTAATAAAGGTGGCTGCTATATAAAAAATTCAGGGATCAAACTACTATCAGACGTTAGACATGGCTTCTTGCCATTTCGTCGTCAAAGCTTAAATACCAAAATTAAAGTCATAATACAGAAGTAGGAAATTAAATAAGCAACCGTAGCAAACTCATTGATAGGATAGGACTGGGTGTCGTGATCTTATAGTGGCTCAAATTAAAATAACTTACACCCACACAAATACGACTAGTAGAGTAGATAACATTTGCATGTTCGCAAATTCTAATGATTACGATTCTGATCAGCTGTACCCAATGGGCGAGTTTATACGGCAAAATTACACGCGAAATTCCGGAAAAAGGGATTTAAAGCGAGAAGACAAAATTGTCTAATTAGCCTATAAAGGTACCTTACCTATTAAATTACACCACAAATGTAAAATTTTATTGATTATGTAGTTTCTTAGTGCGCAATAACAAGTATTTGTGTTATTGCACACAAAGAAACTAAAATATAGAGCAGAAAAACATAAATGCAGTAACGTTACAGTACAATGAGCGGACTTATCGCTAAGAGCGATGTCTGCCAGGCAACCTTCGGTTGGACAAGTAAATTTTAAATAAGTGTCTATACCTTATACTAACTAGTCTTATTTGTACCTTTCTAAAGGGAATGTCTTCTCGCGCAAATATGGACATATTGTCTCTCACGCTATTGTCAGTCGCGCAAAATGTCCCAATATCTTCCCTTATATCTCTCGCGGATTTCACCATTGTGTAGAGGATTTTGCTTTGTTTCCTGTGATATTATCTCACCTTCCTTCCCCATAACGTTAAATATTTCAATGTTGATCTTCGTAGCACATGCTACGATGCTTCGAAGGACTGGCGTAGCATACAAAAGACTTCAACGCGCGTCTACTTTTTTACTACTCACTAAATTCCTCTTAGTTCCGAAACTAGTAGAAATATCAAGTTGAACTTTTCAGGATGTAATAGAAAAGCTTTTGTTCTTTACTTCCAATTGAAATATGAATTTTTCCTTCCCCTTTCCTTTCGTTACCAATAGATAAATAAAAAAAACGACGTGTGGCACTCGGGGACTGCCGCGGTAAAGCTATTGCAATGCCATCTAGAGGCGAGTTGTTGAACTAAAGAGAAAAACGTCAAGGTTTTTTCGTTACGGAATTTCTGGATTCGGTCCCCGCGCTCAAGGCCCGCGATAGAAGCTATGCAATAGCTTAAAAATAATAGAAATTCATAGTCCTTCGTAGCGCGCGTTCTGTTGCTACGGCGAACCAGTGCGCGGTGGCGTAGCCACGTTAGCCACATGATAATAATCTATCTATCTATCCAGCCGGTAACACCCACTGCTGAGTATAGGCCTCTTCTTTATCTCTCCACCCCTGACGGTCTTGTGCAAGCGGGATCCATTGATTCCCTACAGCCCCCACAATGTAATCTGACCATCGAGCAGGTGGTCTGCCTCGAGGCCGCCGCATATCTCTAGGCCACCATTCGGTGACTGCTTTGGTCCATCGGAGATCTCTCCTTGCCAGGTGTCCTGCCCATCTCCACTTTAGCCTCGCAATCCGAATACCTACATCTTCGACCTTGGTTCTACGTCAAATTTCAACGTTTGGTATTCGGTCTAAGAGGTGTATACCTAGCATGGCCCGTTCCATTGCTCTTTGAGCAACCCTAATAGTGTAAATGTGCTCGTTAGTGAGGGGCCATGTTTCAGCTCCATATGTGAGGATGGGCAGAACACACTGGTTAAACATCTTGGTCTTGAGACATTGAGGTACCTTCGACTTGAAAACGTCCTCCAATTTCCCAAAAGCCGCCCACCCAAGTTGGATTCGCCTCGTGATCTCCTTCATTTGCGAACTTGGTCCAAAGGATAAACGGTGTCCTAGATATGATAATAATCAAATAATTATTTATTTTGGAGATTAGTATTTCATGAATATGCTTTCTTGAGCTGATAATAATCAAATAATTATTTATTTTGGAGATTAGTATTTCATGAATATGCTTTCTTGAGCTGCCGTATTCAGTAAATTGGTGAATAGTCTTCTTATTTTTCCGATTTTTGTCAAAGTCAAAGTCAAAGTCAAATCGTTTATTTCTTTAGACTTACAAAATAAGTACTTAGACAAGTCAAAGTAACCCTTACAATTAATATACATCGCATTAAGATCGAGTGGAAGATCAAACTAATATTTTTTGTGAATTCTTTGATATTATGGGTATAGTTTTCTACTAACTCGATGGTGAAGAAGGCGAGTCTGCTTCTCTTTGCGGCATCTATATCGAGAAATATTCGAGTTGTGTGATTTTTCGCGCAAATGTAAATAAGCGCAAATTCGTGAATATATTTACTCACACGACTCGCACAAATATATCCTCGTTAAAATGTTTAATCGCGAAAATATCTACTCGCGCAAACGTCCACTTACTTAAATGTCATCGCGCAATTGTCTCCCGCGCAAATATCCCAATACTTAGCTAATGATAAACCTCGTAGAGCTGGCTCCTCAATGAAATTTCACATAATTTCTGTGTCTATGACTAATGAAACAGCTATGATGGGTTTGGGGCTGGGTAACACTGTAAAATGCGTACCATAATGTCGTGTTTACGACACGCATAACACTTTATACCTCATCCCAATTAATCACAACACCCGTGCCATTGTGCGTCCAACATTAACTGGGCTTAAATGGTTTAATTTTCTACTTTCCCTCAGATTTCATTGATGGCACTAATCACGGCCCACGGACAACATAATCCTAAAATTTATTGGTCGTTACCGATTCTGTCGTCAATGGTATTGATACTGTGGCCATACGAGGAGATTTATAAAGTCTGTTGCTAATGAAATAATATTGAAATGCTATAAATTACAGGGCAGTGTTGGGTGTCACAATGACCACAATGCATTCATTGTGAATGGTGTATTTGGGTTAAATAGTGGACGCTGTGTAAGACCACCCTAATGTTTGGGTGCGCTATAATAGGTCAAGGTGTTTTGAACGGTTGCAATAAGAGGGTTTCAATTTACCAGTGGGGTGTTGCATCAATACGCTGTTACAGACCTCACATTATAGCGGTTTAGTGGAATATTTAAAATGCATTTTAAAGTTTTAAGTTGTGATGTCCTTGCTCTACATTTATAAATTCTCTCTAGCTAGTGGCGTTCAACTCAATGCTTTATGACCATCGATCAAAAATTTCGCCGGCCCCCCTCGATATTTTTGATCGATGTTTATGACCGATGAAATTATATAAAATATTTTATCAATGGACACGATTCTACAGGTAGGGACTTGACTTCCCTTTCCAACCCCTGGAATATTTTGACGTCAACGCACCAATACCATGCACAAATTAAAAAATATATGGAACTCGGGCAACATTCATCAAAAATTAGAGATTCATTTATTAAAAAACATTGTGTTTATTCTCACGAGGCTCGAGCTATCATTTCGTCCGTGACGTGTCCAAATTCCAGTCGACAAAGGGTAATTTTAGATGTAAAGCAGGTCTGTGACCAAAGTTTTTGGTCAAAAGTTGCAAGGGCGCAATACCGACCCTGACTCTACGTTTATCAATATCTGATATCCTGGTATTTTCTTCTCTACTCTTTTTATGTTCTAGAGTTCTTCTAAAAAATATATGCACATCGGAAAAGTACTGAAGTTTTAACTTTCTAATATACTTTTATTTGAAAGTTGTTGTCGCTAATGCTATCAAACACTGTGCCATCAAACTGTGATATTATTTTCCATTAATTTGTAGATTAGCTAGTTCACAAAATATCGCAGTTTCATAATGTCCATGTGGTTATAGTTGACATGTAATTGACACTTAGATAGGTGCTTACCTACTTCAAAAATACCATGTGATACGTAGTTGTTAGTCGAGCCACCATGCCCACATGCCCAGCGCGGGGAGTTGGGCATTACCGTCCTATGAGTTAAACGCCAATAAGGCGCTGATCAGAGGGAGGCCTGCGTCCAGCAGTGGACCAATACAGGCTGATGAAGTGAGGGTGAGGAAAGAGCCACTACGAGGCACGATTTATCCAACTTTCTGTGTAAATGCGTCTGAAGGTCTGGTCCAGTGGCGTAGACGGTAGAGCGAGTGAAGGTAGCCCGGCCTTCCGTCAATATCTTGGACAGCGGGGCACCATTGTCACTCCGCCCTTTGTGCCCTGCCAAAGACGAGAAATCATTAATTTCCTACCACAAAGCAGAACCCACAAATCGAAGGACTGAAAAAAATTAGACCCATTCCCCATTCAGTGTCGGTCACTGACACACGTGAAGGTTCTCGGGTTTCGATTTGAGTTTTAATTATACGGCGATGATGGACGAAACTGTATCACCAGACACCATTAGGTATCTATCTATCTAAAGGTGAACACAATGTCCCTAAGCTTTCGTAAGACCCAACAATTTTACTGGTCATAAAATTTTTCATAAGCATGGGCGTAGTAAACCATAAAATTAGAATAAAGCAGCTTTGTGTCTATGAAACAGTTAAGTTTAAATGCGTGATTTGAAACAGTAAACTGATACGCTGTGTTGCCAGCATAAATCACCGGTTCTTTTGTGATTAATGTCACTGTTGAGCATAAAGATTCATATTTAGTGAACGGTCGGGGTATTACCACCATCTTCCGGACCATTTTAAATACATTTTTGGTCAAACTGGTTGAAAGTTTGTGGATTAGATAATAATGGTAGTCCCCCAGCTCTAAAACGGTCCGTGACAAACATAACCGGATTAGCTAGCTCCATAAAAACAAGCCAAAATAAAACATTTCATATTAATGTTTACGCTGACTATAACAAATTTTAATCCCAGTCATGCCATTACTACGTAGTACCTCAAATTTGTTCATAATACTTTTGCTTATAATTTAGTATTGCGTTGATTTTCAATTTATTTTCAAGGTGTCTTGATAAAATTTGGCAACGCCAGTCGATGAGAAACCAAAATTGACAGTATATTTCCGTGCCAGAATTTAATTTAATAATTTTGAAATCTGACGTGTATATATTTATTTTATTGTTTTTGATTTGACTTGATTTGTTCAAAATTACAAAAAAAAACACAGTGAGTGGACTTAGTAGGCAAGACCCGTATTGTTTATTTTTATATTCAATAAACCATCGTTTGACTAGAATCTTCCCTGAAGGAATGTGACGATATGGCCGACGGTGTATCACGAAGGTCTAGAAAACACCTATTCATAGACCCAGATTATATTTAACATTTTTTTTTTAAATTACCTCTCTTCCTTATACTCATTGTATAAGTTCAAAAGCAACTCTGTATATCGGTTTGTTTGACTGTTACCTTATCCCGTTTAAACGGATGATGTGATCTCAATGAGATTTAGCAGGATGGGTATTCCGGGGACGGACATAATTATGCTACTTAGCAAGCGCGTGCAAAACCACGGCAACTAGTCTATACTACTAGAATAGTATTATATTATGTGTATCTACACTAATATTATATGTATAATTGATTTTGAAACTATATTCCGACTTCCATTATATACATTTTTCATAGAACCCATTGTGAACTGGACCAAATTATGAGATAATAAATGGGACCACACGGAAAGCACCAGCTTTCAAATAAAAAATAATCATGAAAATCGGACCACCAAGTCAAGAGTTCTGAGATAATAAACATAAAAAAAATACAGTCGAATTGATAACCTCCTCCTTTTTTTGAAATCAGTAAAGCGAAAGTATTTTGTCTATCTGTCTGTTACCTTTTCACACCTAAACCGCTAAACAGATGATTATAAAATTTGGTAGGGTAAGAAAGATACAATCAAAAAATCATAATCAAGTTCTATATTTCCATAAATACAACGAATGTGCTTACGCTTAGAAAAAGGTCAAGTTTTAGACGGACATACGCTATTCGAAAAGGGCGTGCAAAGCCGCAGGCAGAAGCTGGTATAAAATAAAGATAGATTAGCTTTCCCACTACCTAAAACCCTAAATCCGTAAAACTTGTCATCAAAACACATAAACCGTTGGTCTATCACTAACACGGAACAAATGCGATTACGATGCGAATGCATTTGATCGGGGAGTCAGCACAGATGCTTAGGGATTTAACTAAATAAAAAAGTTTTGCAAAGTGAGAGTTTTGCCTTGTGGTTCTGTCTAAATTAATATTATTATCTGTGAGAAAATCTTTACAAAAGGTTTACAAAAGTTTGTTACCTTTGCCACGTATCTCCGTAACTACTTAACCGATAGAGATGAAATTTGGGGTAGGATAGGTAGGTAAGGTTTTCAGAATAACACATTAAATTTCAAAAATGTATTTCCTAGGAGGCTAAAAAGAGTGGTAAACTTAGAATACGATGTCGAATCAAATTCACTGAAACAAATTTTATATAACATTATTATTACGATTCGACATGATTATGATATTTCAGCTGTGTGGTGCTGGCTTAGAATTTGCACCCCCCCAACTCTTCCCGCGAGTGTCGTAAGAGGCGACTCAAGGGTTATCGACCGGGGGCGGGCTACAGCGCCTCCTGCAGAACTATTCTACTAACGAACTGCGATCCCCAACACCACATGCCCAGCGTATAATAATGATAATGATGATGATGATTATATATTTTATGCAATTTTTTTGTTTTTTTTTTGTTTGCGTAAATTGCACAGCTTATATAGCCAGATCTCTGCTAGACAATTCGATCTCCATCCAGAATCATTTCGCAAAGCACGATACCCCAACAGCAAAAAACTCCATTGTCACACGAAATCTTTTATCCCGTAAACCGGAATCCGGACCCTCCTCAAATAATGCTAATTATAATGGCATTACATTCATTCCTCGGATTTCGTCGAGTATCTCAACTGAATCGCATATTTTTTGCTAACTCAATGGTTTTCTCGTTAAAAAACATTAATCTAATCCAAGGAGTTTGCTAATGATGTTATATGGCTTCAATCTAATTAAGATAAGATTAGGTTTACAAGAATTCAAAATATGAGACGTTGGGAATACTAGTCGTGAGACGTTGGGAATAAGAGTACCTATGTCTCACATGAGTCAGAATCTGAGTTAAATCGTTTATTTCTTTAGACTTACAAAATAAGCACCAGTCAATTTTTACTATATAAACAGCTGATAAATACTTAATTACTATCAAATAAGAAATAAGGTGCAATTGACTCTAATTCACTTCAATATTTTGTCCATGAAGGTGAAACGTTGGGAATATCTCGTATTATAGTGAGTATTTAAATAAATCACATTGTAACACTTTATTGAACAAGAAAATTACAATCAAATTTTAAAAATAAAATTTAAATTAGTATTTTCAATTGAAACATGCAGACTGTTGCAAACAATCTACAGGTAGCTGAACTGATACACTAAATGTATATAAAATACGTTGTTAAATTGGCTTTTAAGAGATATTGACGTTATAAACTAAATCTTAAGATTTACTAATGAGTGCCATTTCACAGGTCCCGGTTTCCGGATATTTGGTGCCGGGTATCCGGCGGCGAAGTGAATAGACATGTAAGCTTCCATACCGGCATTATTTATACAGTTCGCCGCCGGTTAATCAGCCGGTTAATCATCAGTACCCGGTGACCGGGATGCTTATATTGCTTTTATATTGTTTTATATTGCTTGAAATACTATATATTGCATATATTAAATGCTACTTCAGTACGTCTCCGCCGGCATCAGTACTTCACCGCCAAGACAAGCTCACTGACCTTATTTGGGCTGATGCCCCCGAGGGGGTGCATCCGGCTCTGGATGCAGACCAGCCCCGGGTCTGGAGGGGGGGTCAAGGGGGGGTCCCCTTGAGGGGAAAACCAAAAACGACGTCATCTATTACCTTCCGCGTCTTATGGTGACGTACTGAAGCCCCTTTCATTTACGCGACCGGGATGTGTGAAAAGACACGAAGGCTAAAAATTTTTCTTAAATAAAATTTGGTAGAACCGGACAATAGGTGTAATTAATGACCCCAGAAATACATCCAAGAAATCACGCATTCACGATTTTTTTCAATTGCACTTTACCTACCGCAAAAATGCACATTTGGCCACAACATCCCGGTATTAACAATGTAGCCTAACAAACCATTAGCACAACTGATACAAAATATTTTGACGTTTACCACCGAATACGTATGGGCCTTTAGGGAGGCCATTACAAGAAGGAATAATAGTCCCGCGCGCAAAACTCTCACTTGTACCAGTTCCAGACACGCTTTAATAGGACATTGTTCAGACGAAGTTGTAGCTTATCGATAACGATGGAAAGCTCAATTTTATTTCTCTGCTAAAGTCGCCTGGCACCTCTATTAAAGAGTGTTATCATAAGCGACAATATATCTAGAGCAGATGGTATAAAGCTCAGTTTACATTGAAGGAATCTTTGAGAGACACAGGAATGTAGTAAACAGCAGGCAAACTACAGTGAATGGTAGAATGGCAGACAGCAACGAAGATCGATTCGATTTATGCGTTTTTTGCGGATTCACACAATGCACCCCATTTATCGATAGATAATGGCAGGAACAGTTGGTCGGAATCGATCTTACTTGTAATGTGGTTAGTTTTGGTTATCAAAGTCATATGTCGATTTAATTTGGTGTCATTGAGTCAAAATAAAGGGCCACTCTGGCCACACAAAATTTGAGGTATAACATTTTAATTAAATTATATACTTATTGTGGTTTTCCTTGACTGTAAGTAGGTGTACAGTACACATTTTATTATAAAAACTTTCTTAGCTTGACAAACTCATTATGAATATACGCAAGTTACCTACAAACCAAGTTTGTGTTGATCAGGCGTAACATTTTAATTAAATTATATACTTATTGTGGACTTTCCTTAACTGTAAGTAGGTATACACATTTTATACAGTTTATTATGAAAACTTTCTTAGCTTGATAGACTCATTATAACACGACTTAACTACGAACTAAGTTTGTGTTGTTCCATCATTAGCACTCTTATACACGGGCTTCACGTATCAATTGCCGACTGCAAGGCTCGACTGCAGGCGACGAGAGTCGTCAACTGCAGATAGCTGTTCGTAGTTAACCCGCTTACAATCATAAAGAGCATTTTGAACATCTTCGTCACATCAAAACATGTTCCAAAATCGGAATCTTTGAAAAACAACGTTCTGGTTTGTGGTGATATTATGTTTGTGATGACAACCACATCAACATCAGTATTTCGAACAGACCAGGATATGTTTGCAGTAAAACTAGATTTTAAATTTTTCAGTGGTAGAGCCACGACCAAATTACACTGAACTTTGGTATTTTAATTGTTTTTCCTCTGCTTCTATCTTGGCTACTGACAAAGAGAGGTGTGGTAGGTCAGTTGAAGCTGGTGGAGTGGAATTGACGAGACTGTACCGCTGATTTACAACTTCCGGTGGGCGTTAGTGCACTTGCATGGGACATGGTAGATATTATTGTTTATTTTTAAACTCTGATGAGCTGTTGACTCAAAAATTGATGGGTGCTCTGACGGGTACATTTTGTAATGAGTGATCTACGGCCGTTTTTGTTTTACTAGTACTACAGCGCATACATCTTTCATTAAGCTTTTTGTTGAGTTTATAGACCTATTTATCACTTATATTGAAACGCCTAGCACATTCAGCTTTCCTTTATGTTTATTAATACACTAATATTATAAATGTGAAAGTTTGTATGTTTGGATGGATGTTTGTTACCTCTTCACGACTGAACCACTCAAACAAAAATTTTGCATACGGGTTATTATAATCCTGGAATCAAACATAGGCTTTTCAATACCTTCTACCCCGAAGATCAGTTGCCATGGGATAGAAAAACGTTAACATAGAAACAACGCGTGCAAAGCCATAGGTAAAACTATACTAGTGAAAAATAACACACACGAAGCGTGCACAAAGAAAACGCAAGAAAAGATTTAGATAGGCACTTCTACTTGTTTAAAGACAAAGTGTTCGGATATACGGATTCAAAGAATATAAATATAGGAACATGCAAAACCAACTCCGTAACTGGTTCGAAATTTGCCTCGATTAAGCGTGAACTTATTACGATCAGTTAACTTTGCGGCAAATTCCTCAGACATTTTCTCGTTTTATTTTCATTGAATATGCCAATAAAGTTCTTTCATCTCCCGACAGCTTTGTTCTGCATTATTTCCTTTGTTAGTGAGTGAATGATAAAATCTGGTCCTGCTTCAATAAATGCTTTTGTAGATTACGCACCGAAAATGTTAAAGTGCGATCAAATAAGAATCTTGTAAACGTTCTTGTAAGTCCTTATTTCCTGACTTATTAGATTTATTATAAAGTGGAAACATATGTCTGGTAGAACATGTGTGTTTTTTGCGGTTTGTTACACCTTGTGGCCTTTTGTACACCTTGTTTATTTATTTTACTGTTACGAAAGTTTTTACATAATATGTAGGTATTGCAGGTATTACGCACTTATCTTTTCTGGACATAGGGATATCCAAGGTTGGGCTCAGCGCCCCTGCAGTGTAATTCTACCACCGAACTGTATTCCTTAACCCGCATGACCAGTGTGGGGATTATGGGCATTACGCCCATGGAATAAAATATAATAAGGGGCTTACCAGACGGATGGTTGCGTCCAGCAGTGGACCAATATAGGCTATTGAGGTGAGCTGAGATATAGGGACTTGAATTGAAGCGGGTTTTAAATTTTGATAGCTCTACCTTCAGTCAAAATATAAGTAGGCAACATAAAGCTATAAAACAAACGATAGACAACCTGATGAAGGCGTTTAATTAAATTTAATATTTTAACTTAATATTTTAATAGCTTTAAGTAAAAGTTTTGTAGTTTTAAAACCATGAAATTCTATACAACTAAAATATGAATCGTAAAATCGTCACAGGTGTCTAATTAAATTTGATACCTCATTTATTTTAACGAATTAAAAATTTAACATTATTTTAATTATTGGTGGCAATAACTAGAGGTTAACTAGTGAAGATAAAACAACTCAGGTTACGGTTAATGAAACTATTTTGACTTAAACTGTTTGGACAGGTTGTTAATAAAAACAAAAATATACATTAAGATTCTTAATTTGTTAAATTCGTTTGTTTCTAATTATAAAACAATCATGGTTCTATCAATTTCTCTTCCTATTAAATATATCTACTAAATTGATACAATTTCAGAATAGGCAAGCTAAGTGAATAGATATTAGCATAGTAAATATTCATCAAACCACTCCAGTTAAGTATATTCAGGTAGGTAATCTAGATAATGCTAGCGGATGGGAATTCAAATGATGTCATCAGCGATGAGCTGTCAGAGAGATAAGCCTTATCCTTATCACTAATGCGTTAAGGCCCATACAGCAGCGAAAGTGGCGCCCCTAATTAGTTTATCTTATTATTACGTTAAACGCAGTTATTTTTAAAAATCCTACGTTCAGTTTGTGGTATCTATTATAAGCTATTTATTAATGTCTCTGTAATAGTTTCATTTTGTAAAGCTTAGGAAGTGATACGAAGTTGCGCTTTTTGGCCACCAAACTCTAATTTCGCATCTCCTCCTAAACTATATGAGATAAAATTATGAAAGAGGTATTAAAAGATAGCTTATAATAGATACCACAAACTGAACGTAGGATTTTTAAAAATTCCTATAATAAACGTAAAAATATGATAAAATAGGTATCGCTGTCAGATTGGCTCGGGTATGCGCCTTAAATCAGGTGCTTTTTGTTCAAAAACAAAAGAAAATCGATTTTAAATAGCCATGCTATCTGAGGTGTGAATTGAAAAGAGCTTTACCACAGTCACCTAATGCGGGAATGTTAGTGGTCAAAGATAACTCAACATATTATATTACAACTATTTAAGGGTGCCAAGAGACAAAAAGCAATAAGGTAGTCTTCCACTCTTCCCCATTCATGTCTGTGCAAACAGCAAGGGAAGTCGTAAGACATTCCTTCGTCTCGAACGTTATGACAGCTACACAATATTAAAACCGGTTCACACGGTTTTCCGCTGAAAAGCTATTGAAATTTTATGATTAGGTAAAACAAACAAAGTAAGCACCGCCATGTTTATAAAAGCTCGCGAAGCGCGCTCCTGTTCATGCCAATCTTGCGGCGGCGAGCAACTTGTTGCCGTTGTGCACTTATGAAAAGAGAGGTCCATATCGGACGACCCTGTCAGGGGAGGAGCAACGCGCGGGGAACATGCCGGCCAGCCGGTCGCTCAACTCGCCGCATTCAGTCGCCTCTCGAACGTCGCCGCGAGTGCACGCGCCGCACGTCCTCACGAACTCGAGCCGTTATGAGTCGTACTTTGAAACAAGTTTGACGGGAAATTCGTGAAGTTTTCCGAACGCTTACGGACTAGCGTAGCGATGTGCGCGATAACAGTGAGTCAAGCGGTGACGATTTAATTAGAGTGACAGTTTAAAAGTGAGTTTACGAGATGTTGTCAATGGGATCATTGTCGGTGTGGTATGCGGCGTGGTGCTGGATGTGGCTGTGCGCCGGTGGAGCGTCGCTGACGAGCCGGGTGGCGGAGGCGCCGCAGGAGTGCGAGCTGCAGCGCGTTTCGGACTCCAGCGAGACCACCAGCGTGCAGCTCGCGTGCTCATTGCGCACCGCCGCCGGCGCCACCGACCTGCTCGCCGGCCTCACCGTCTCGCAAGCGCAGCGCATCACGGTGCTCAATCTGCACTGCACTGATGTTCTCTTCTTTGAGAGCTCTTTGGATCTCGGAAGAAGAAAAGAAGAAGGCACACAGTTACTATCCCGCTTTCACAATCTTAAAGAACTCAGGATAGAGTCTTGTAAGATCAGATATGTACCCTCGGAAGTGTTATCGCCTCTTAGTGGACTACGAACCTTATCGATCCGAACTCACAATACGGATTGGTCTGCGATGTCCATGGAGTTTCATCGAGACACTTTTCGCGGGCTTACGGATCTGCGAACTTTGGATTTGGGGGATAACAACATTTGGACTCTACCATCTGAAATATTTTGCTCGCTCTACAATTTGAAAGAGTTGAACGTGACGCGAAACAGATTGCAAGATATTTCCAATTTGGGATTTTCGGATTGGGGAAATGGACCCACTGCGCCCGGGAAATCCTGCAACACCGTGATGGAAATCCTTGATATGTCGTACAATGAAATAAGTAATTTACCCGACAATGGATTATCAAGTTTGCGTGCACTTCAAAAGCTGTTTCTTCAGAACAATAGAATATCTCAGGTCGCCGATCGTGCCTTTGTTGGGCTGAGTGATTTGCAAATCCTTAATTTATCTACCAACGCTTTGACGGCACTTCCTCCGGAAATGTTTCAATCATCGAGAGACATAAAGCAGATCTACTTGAACAACAACTCTTTGAGTGTTTTAGCACCCGGGCTATTGGAAGGATTAGACCAACTGCAAATTTTGGATTTATCTGTGAACCAGTTGACAAGTGAATGGGTGAACAGAGACACTTTTTCTGGATTAGTGCGTTTGATAGTGCTAAACCTCTCGTACAATAGGATCACTAAAATAGATGCATTGTTGTTTCAAGACTTGAATAACTTACAATTTCTAAGTTTGGAGTACAATAACATAGCACGCATTGCCGATGGAGCATTCACTAACTTGAAAAATCTTCATTCACTCTCATTGGCACACAATAATATAATCGAAGTGGACAGCGGGCATTTCTCCAACCTCTACGTTTTGAACCAGTTATTTCTTGATGGAAATAGAATAACCAAAATTGACTTACGCTCTTTTGAAAATATCACGAAACTACACGATTTGGGTCTCAGCGGGAACCAGTTATCAGAGGTGCCCGAGGCAATAAAAACGTTAAGATTTTTGACGTCCCTAGATTTGGGCATGAATAGAATAACAAAAGTAACAACAACGCATTTCGAAGGCTTGGATGATTTATACGGCTTACGACTTGTGGGTAACAAAATTGAAAAAATATCGAAGGATACATTCGTAGCGCTCCCGTCGCTACAGATATTAAATTTAGCTTCAAACAACATAGATCAAATAGATGACGGAGCTTTCGCTTCAAACCAACAGTTGAAAGCGATTGGATTAGATGGCAACAAACTCGTGGACTTGAAAGGCATATTTACCAACGGACAACCCCTTGTTTGGCTGAATGTGTCAAAGAATGAACTTCTATGGTTTGACTACAGCCATATTCCGACTAACCTTGAATGGCTGGATATGCATGAGAATAATGTTGAGAAATTGGAAGATACCTACGGAATAAAAGAGTCCTGTAATATAAAAATGCTTGATGTCAGCTATAATAAGCTACGAAGCTTAGATAAAACTTCATTTCCTAGTCGCATAGAAACGATTATCCTGAACAACAATAACATTGATAAAATTAGCCCCGGAACTTTCGTGCAAAAGTATAATCTCAATAAAGTTATGCTTTACTCCAACAAGATAAAAACTTTAGAACTTGGCTCCTTTGCGATACCATCTTTTCCAGAAGACAAAGACCTACCAGAATTCTACATAAGCGAAAATCCTTTTGTATGTGATTGTACCATGGAGTGGTTACAAAGTATAAACCAATATAGTGACCTAAGACAGCGCCCAAGAGTAATGGATTTAGAAAGCGTGAGGTGCACTTTAACCCATTCACGTAAAACGGAGATGCGCTTACTTGAAGTGAGACCCTCTGAATTTCTTTGCGAGTACGATTCACATTGTTTCACGGTATGCCATTGTTGTGACTTTGACGCTTGCGATTGTAAGATGACTTGTCCAGATAGATGCTCGTGCTATCATGATCAGACTTGGACCACCGTTAACGTTGTCGATTGTTCGAACGCCGGCTACGATCACGTACCAGAGCGGATACCGATGGACGCGACCGAAATATACCTGGATGGTAACGATCTCAAAGAACTTAGTAATCACGTTTTCATCGGAAAAAAGAAACTACAAGTCTTACACCTCAATAATAGCAACATCAATACAATACAAAATAGAACATTTAACGGAATCGAATCATTGCGAGTACTTCACCTAGAAAACAACAATTTGGAACTATTGAGAAATACTCAATTCACTAGACTACCCAACCTGATTGAACTTTACGTTAGTAATAATAAAATAAAGGTGATCGAAAACGATACCTTCAATTACCTGCCTTCGCTGGAGTACCTCAACTTGGACAATAACGGTTACGTTGATTACATGCCGTGGAAAGTCATTAGCGACAACGATCCCCGGACGCGGGTCTCGGTAGAGGGGAACAACTGGATATGTGATTGCAAAGACGTAGCTCAGCTCAATCAGTGGCTGATAAAAAAGTCTAAAGATACCGAGACAATAATGTGTTATCTCTCAACTGGCCAGCCGATGAACAAAACTATCGGAGTCGTTGCCAAGGAATGTAAAACCGAGATCACAACCGAAGAAACTGGTACCGAGACTCTAAAGCGATTATTCATCGAATCGAATGATAGCGTAGAAAATTACATTCCGTACATTGCTGCCGTTTTGATAATAGCTATTATTCTCTTGCTCTCGTGTGCTCTAATGTTTATGTTCAGAGAAGATTTTAAGCTGTGGATGCATTCTAGATACGGCATTAGAATATTCAGTTCGACGCCTAGAGACATGAATGACAATAAGAACAAACGATTCGATGCGTTTTTTGTGTACAATCCACGTGACGAAGATTTCGTGACTCGAGCAGTCAGTTCAGAGTTAGAGAATCTGGGACACACACTGTGCTTACAACATAGAGACTTACAACTGCTCGAAAGGCGGTCAGGTGATAGTTTAGTAAGTGCTTCGGAAAGTTCAAAAAGACTCGTGATAGTGTTATCAATAACATTTTTACAACAAGAGTGGTACTCGCCAGAGTCTAGAGCGGCGATACAAAGTGCAATAAATTCAGTGAATGTTAGGCATAGACGTCAAAGAATCATATTCCTTGTGACGACAGACCTAAGTGCTATAAACATAGACCCAGACTTGAAAGTGCTGTTAAAAACGTGTACAGTGATCGTGTGGGGTGAGAGAAACTGTTGGGAAAAGCTAAATTTTCGGTTACCCGACGTGGACGTGACGTTACCTAACCGGACGCTTCACAGTGCGAATAATATGAAAGTTAGTAATAGGGAGGGGTTTGGGCGGCACGGGCATCTGAGGTACACTGCGCCTCCGACTGCTCACGACCCCTGGTACAAGTATGGGATGGCGCCGCCTATCCTGATGATGTCGAGTCCTATGCACTCGACGAGCGCGAGTGCCGAGGTGTCTGCTCGCAGTACCGAGGACGAGACGTGCTCCGTGGCCAGCAGCGAGGGTCGCGGAGACGATCGTCTTCCCCACCACCACAGCTACGTCAGCATCGACAACCACCAGTGCGAGGAAAGGCCCCTCAGGCCCGCACAACAAATTCCTATGTCTAACGCGCCACACACCCGAAAGACTTACTTTGTTTAAACTATTGTGAGGTATGTTTGTAAATAGCTTATCGATATTTGTTATCTGTAATCTATGATTATCTTTTGGTGCTCTTAAACCAGCATGATGTATGTAAAATGAACAGGCAGAAATCTCTACATATCTGTTAGATTAGAAGTAATGTTATGGCATTACTTTATTAGTTAGTTTGAGACTTATCATATCACCGTACAACTCAAACGGATATTGCATTTAGCAAGCAATAAACATTCCCATGGTTGTCTTAAGTACCTAATGTATTTCAATATAAATATTTTCCTACATTAGATAGAATCCTGCCTGACTGTCAGGCTAGACTGTTATTACTTGCCTCTCTATAGTACAGATTATGTTCTTGCTTCATTGAAGTCCTAGCATGTAAATGATACTTAATGATATGTGATAACGTTGAGGTACTTAATTTGTAAATTTATTGTGTGTACAACGAAGATTGTAGTAACGGTAACTCTATATTCTTGTAAAAACTATAATATAATGTGTCGAAGAACTGAAATGTACCCTAGTCAATTGTAAATAGATCTATATTGTAAGTACATTTAGATATTCAAATTCTTTGTGATTTAATTTTAGCTAGAATATGAAAATCGTTCGTATTTATTACGCTTCCAAATGCAAAATATGATTAAATATTTTAACTACTTGAATTTCCGTTTTTATTTAATTTTCAAATGAGTAAACCCTATACATACTTGTACCTATAGACAGAATTAATTCTAGAATTGTAGAGCTTTAGCTGTCTGATGTTTAGAAATTTTGTTTACTTTATATATTCTAAAAGCAATTTACATCGTGTATACATATAGTATACAATACATATTAGACTAATAGAATACAATTATTATATAATCATAAGCACAATCAAATTTGTGAATTGATTAGACTAAATTTAACTTTACAATATTTAGGTAAATCTTGGTTAGCTAATAAAGCTAGGCTATCAGAATCAAATACAAGTACCAACAAATATCAGATTTCTAATAAGAAATCACTTTTTTGATAAGTTGTGAAGAAAACGCTATGCAAGATTTTGAAGACTGGATAGTAAAACGTAAGTACCAATTCAAAATACCTATTATTTTTATAACGACGACCTCGGTGCCGCAGTGGGCGAAAGTCCGCCTGCGACGCAGAAGGGTGCAGGCTCGATTCCCGCCGCGGTCCAATTTTTGGACAATCTTCAGATATTTGTCTAGGTGATGATAATACAATATCTATCGATTGTTTTATTGGTTTATCAGTTATCCCATGAGCATGGAGCTAGATAATGTCTATACTTAATAGAGGGTCCCAAACCCATGCATTGTAAATTAATTTAGGTTTACTTGAATAAATAATCTCTATTGTATTTTATATAATGCTGTTGTATTTTGTCCGGCATTATTAACACGACTACAGTTTTAAGCACCGTCAAGTAGGTGAATTCGTATAGTCCACTTTGATGATCAAAAATAAAATACCGTTCTAGCGCGAGCTTTTAACAAAGCCAAATTCCATCCAACGTGTCCGTCGATTCATATCTGGAATCGAGACAGGTGATCGAATAGGAGCGAACACTACGGAACTTATTTAATCTGTGGCAAACGTCAAAAACGTTTTTCATTGACATAATCAATTTACTGGGCGCTTTGTTCACCCATCTACGGGCGGGTGTATAAATATTTATTTTATCTAAATCGATCGAGTTGGATAAGATCACGCTCGCGGGTCTAAGATTTTAATTTGAAAGCGGTCAAGACAGGCCGATTGCCCGCCGCGAAACTATAAATCATCATTCAACAACCTGTGATGAACAAACATGGATATAATAGACTTTTGATTGCGATTCGGTCTTTTTTGTTAGGTTTAGTGGAGTTATATTAGATTTTTTTTTACTTTGACTAATTAGGCTAGACTTTAAACGTGTTCTTTACCTGTGTTGCCTGAACTCTACCCTTATTATTTTAAACTAAATTAATTTTTAAAACTTATAAGTATCCTAAAGAGTATAGTATTATCAAGATAATTTAAAAGGTAATAGATAAATCTGTTAGTAACAGAGAATGTGGGAAATAATATGTCTAGTAGGTAAGATGCTTAGATTTTGCTGTTGTAGGTAGAGTTATTAGGAGATAAAATATGTAAAACGTCGAATATCATCACATCAATGTTTCTTTACAAACATATTCACATCAATCACTCGCATTATTAAGACAGAGAGCGACACCTTCTTGAAAATCGGATACTTATTAGGCCATCTATAAACATCGTGGTTATTCCATCGGTTTTATATGTAAAATTACTTGTAATCGGAAATCAAATATTTATTTCCATAGAAAAATAGCACAATAATGTAATTGAATTGCTCAATGTAACACTATCCGAGAAAGATAAGGCTTAATCCATTGTATGGGACCAGGTTGTAATATGTGTTTAAATAGACATGTAGTTTCTGTCCAGGCCTATCCGTTCGCGCCAACACCTCTAGACGCCAACACTTATCACCTTTTTTTCTCTGCAATACGATATCCGATCATTTATTGTCCCTGACTATTCCAAACCCGTTCCAACGCATTAGAGACATCGCCTTTAGAACACATCGAAATATTCTGGAGGTGACAATTATGTCCTCACGGAGACAAAAAGCAGAATCGTTCGATTAGTAATGTCCCTCAGGCGCGTAGGCCGAGAGAAAACAATAGATTGGTTCTGCTTTATGATTCTATAAACGTTTATGTCCCTATAAACGACCTTTTAGGTTTTGGATTCGAGATTGTGATGTTATCTGTATCCGGACAGGTTTATTGCTGAGGGAAGATGGCACCTTAAGGAAATGGTTTTAGTAAAATATGAGTAAGTATTTGCAAGTCCATTAGGGAGGCATTCTTTTATCCTGCTTCGTTCTTCGATGCCGCGGGAATCTACCTGATTAAAACATTTTTATGATTTATTATGACGGCTAGATAAAATTTAACGATGTGGTTTTTGTTTTATGCTTTACAATTATTATAATACTTAGTCTTTATCGTATGTAGGAGGTTTTAGGATTGTAACCATTAACGGTCAACGTTAAATGTATCGTTTCCTCATAATCGTGACCGCCCATAGCTACCCAAAACCGTAAATATCTGGCAGAGCTAATGAAACACGCCTAGAAATGCTTCAACTCTTTCGCGTAGGTTTTGATATCGTAATAAAACTGTTCTATGACTTTATTCAAATAAATTCGAATAAAACTTTCAAAATGATTATTCCATTAACATCCAATGTATTGACTCATTCATATAAATATCATTTGAATTATATATCTGACAATTTAATAACAATGAAGAATGTCTCGAGGACATAATTTGGTTGAAAAATGTAGTAATATTTGCCTAACTGGCAAGGTGGCCGTCTAATAACAGTTTTCTATCGAAGGTTAACAATATTAGACCACATAGTTGTCTGTGGGGTATTGCTTAAGGAGGCAAGTTTGTAATAATTAGGCCTGCAGCTGTTTCCGTCGATGGGCGGAGTCAGGGCCTTTTTTTAATAAACAGACCCCCGTTATTGGAAGGAATTACAAATTTAAATTCACCAAGGGAATACCTTTAGCAAGTAAAGAATTCGACGCATATGTGAAAGCCAAATAGGTCGTTAGATTAGTTTTTGTTTTTGCTGAAATATTTCGGGTATTAAATGTTTGGCAAGCGTCATTTGTAGAATAAGTATTTTTGTTTGGCATAGTGTGAAGAAAGAACTCAGGAAATTGCAAACGCATTATAGTAATAGGAAATTGTTTTTATAAAGACCGCTTGCCATCTGGTTGGTAATTTTCTGATCTATTATTCAAATCAATTGTGCTAACCGATATAATTTTCTGCGACGATATAATAATGAATTTGCAAAGTAATTGGAAACACCTTGAGGCTGCCACATTTTTTACCTACTTTTTTCCCCTACTGACAACAATTAAGTTCAATATTGTTTATATTTTCGAATGGCGGTTTCATTCTTATTTGCAGGGTGCTTTGATAATTGACTACTAACAAAATAAATAACTCTATAAAAACAAAATATTTAAATAGCATTTTAAACTTTTCATTAATTAATTAACCGTAACTTCACCTGGGTGGTTAGATGAATAGATAAGATTCTAATTTTATTTGTAACCATTGGTAACCCCTAATTTCTATTTCTAATATAATGCTGCACCAACCCTTCACGAAAAAAATCACCTGCGTATTTTGATCTCTATTCCTTTCAGCGTAAAGCTCATGCTAGATAGTTTTTTAACCATTAGTCATTCAAATCTGTGGTTCAGTCTAATCTAAGCTTAAGCTGAAGCTTATCGTGATTGTGAGATAAGCAATGGTACAGATTTGCCTTTCTGTTTCCGGACGTGCTTTGGTCGACTCCTGTGAGATAATGAATTCAGAAATAATGAATGTTTTGACTAACGAGGTCGAATTCTTTGGTTCACGTTCATTGTACAACTTTTATTTGCTTTGTTTGAAATTCCTTACTATTTAAAGAAGGTGGTGCTTACAAAGATATTGGTATGTGGCACATGTTACATTTTTCAAATAGCTACCTACCTATAGTTAGGCAAAGAGGTAGGTATCCGTTGTGTTATTTTTTTGTGGATTAGAATTGAAAAACATCACAAGTAAAGTTATTAAAAGGACAATAATTCATTAACAAAATAAGCAGGTGTTGTTTGTTGTTGAAACTGAATAAGGAAATTTTGTATTCGCAACTCGTTTTCTTTGAATTGAAGTTAAACCACAAACATAATTATCTTATAACTTATTATTAGCTACTTAGGTAAAGTAAACGGCTTTATAAAAAATTTGTTCAGATTGCCATTTTTATTTAATTCATAATAGGTTTATTTAGTTCTACACTGTTGTGATTGTGACCGAAATAAACTACAATTTAATTTAATTTAGTTTATTTATCTATACAAACATCATATGATGCTGTGTGAATTGTCCAGCATTATTTATTTATTTATATATAATAAGTCTACAATCATTCGCTACTATACATATGTCTAAAAAATTTTCGCTAAAAAACTGGCAATCAATAAAATAGTAAAAGCAAACCAGGGGGGTTCATAAGTCGGCATATGCACAAGTGTAGGGTTGCATTTGTAGCGATGTAATTGAATATGCTGATTAGAACAGACTGTGACCGCAGTAGGATAACTTATAATTCATTTGTGACAATACCAAGTTCATTAAAAATGAGCCGGCTGATATGTGAGGACAACAAATGAATGGAGACGTCAAGCAAGATATATTATATAAATGCTTTATTGCATCATCAACACTTATGAGATGATTGAACGAACAGAAAGTCCTAAAAACTTGAAAATAAAATCTAAACTATTAGTTTTGTTTTTTTTTCAAGTTCTACAGTATATTTTTTGTGTTCCATACAACAAAATGTTTCACATTTAACCTATACCTAATATTTCATGTTTTGTGCACATACTTACCAATGGGCAAAATTTATATGAACTAAAGTTAATGTTTAAGTTATAGGTCAAGCTAATTAATTAAACAGTAAATAATGTGCCTATTTACGTTTTTTATGGAGCCACAAAATGTTGAAAGCGTTTTGCTGTTTGATAGATAACAAACCTATAATTGCCTCATTAGTTAATTACGCTTGCTCACGCTTAACGATGGAAATTAGCGAGAAATAACAAGTACTTTCTTAACTTAACAGTTATGTTGTGGGTAGTCAAAATAAAATCTATAGTTTTAGCAGAAGGTTTAATCCTCTAAATATCTTTTCTTTTTTCTATATTTATATATGTATATATGTGGCTTATTATGTGGTTTTCCTGTCACTGCGAACTCACGTTTACGCTGTACCTAAAATAGTGAAGTCTCCAACTCTTTTTTGTTCCCCAAGGATGCTCCCTGTACTATTCCCTTCAACGAACTACAATGCCTCCTTAGCTATACTCAATCGTTTTATTTTGGTTTCGGTGCTTGAATTACGTAATTGGCGGTGGCTTTGTAACTTTTGGGGCGTCTTGTCTCATTCATTTGGTTTTTAGATCACCGTAATTATATATTTTGGGACTATCAGGATTTTTATAATCAACATAATGATTAGCAGGATTCTGTATTTAAACTTACTTATCTTTTTGTCTCTACTTACGTTCATCTAGCGCCAAGCTAAGCAGACCTTGTGTTATGGGTACTAGATAGCTGATATATTTAATACTAGCTGCGCCCCGCGACTTCGCACGCGTTGTTCCTATGGAAACGTTAAAAGGTGATTTTCATCCCACAGGAACTGATTTATAGGATAAGAGCCTATGTTTGATTCCAGGGTTAGAATTACCTGTATGCAAAATTTCAGCCAGATCCGTTCAGTAGTTTTGGCGTGAAGAAGTAACAAACATCCATCCATCCATCCATCCATACATCCATACAAACTTTCGCATTTTTTATATTAGTGTGAAGTACATTATTGTTCCTACATAGATAGATAGATTTTTAAAGACTGATACTATTTGATCAAATTACCTTAAACCATTAAAAAGTTCTTTGTTTTCAAATCTTGCCATTTTTATTGGATACTAGATAACTTGGTTAAAGTAAGGTCTATCCTTTTATTTCGGTCACGGCATCTGAATGATATAATTAGTGGCTTATTAGAAGTTAGGGGCTCCGTGGAGTTATCGAGTGCCGTCGCGAATAATAAGCCTAAGGAATTCATTCCGCATTGCGTAGTCCTTTGATAGTATTACTTACAGTCCGTCCACGCTAAAGTTGCGCGCACCTTCACGGTTTTTTCAGAACTGAATGAATATTTAGAGAAGAAAAGACAACTTTAGACTATATTGACAAAAACATAACTGAAGCAGACACGTCTTTAATTAAAAAAAAAAGATTATAGCAGATCTGGATCGAAGCAATGGCACACAGTACAAAAATGTGCATTAAAATAGGGTTTTTAACTTGTGCCTATAGTATTTAGATGCGTTTTGTACATATATTGACGACATTAGGTAACAGCTTGCGGGCTGTTTGTTTAAAACTTGCGGTAAGGCATTTTGTCATTGCAAAATGTATCTGAAAATAATTTTATTGCTTATTTTTCAACTGCGTGGTAGCGAGATTGACTATTTTATTTTCGAAAAAACAATTGTAAGCCTCTTTCGATGTGTTTTGCTGATATGTAATACTTATGTTCTTTCAGCACTCAGTCGTGCGAACAAAAACCGAACAAAACAGGTTCATTAGACAAGAAGACTTAGAACACTTGTGCACAAATGCACATGTTATTAAAACTTTTTACCAAAACAGTATCGAGCGAGAGTTCGATATTGTTTTGCTATTGCATCCTCCCGAGTAACATCTGTGAATGCAACATAACAAGATACTAATAGATAACCGCGGATGCTTTTTATGTTTTTTATATCCATTGTATTCTGTACGCCAAATGTTAGGGTTGCCATAAAATGGGGTTGGATTTGACAATGTGTGATGAATATAGGTCACACTTGTGTTGCTAATTGAATTTTTTATTAACAGCAGGTTTGTAACTCATAAGTGGGGCTTAATTAAAATTGCAATGATAGGGTAAGTTGCCCAAATGTCTTTTCTAAAATTTTAACTAACATTAGGTAATCCGTTTTTTAGGATAGTTGCCATGTTCCCGCTAGTGGACAAAAAATTGAAGTGAATTAGAGTCAATTGCCCCTTATTTCTTGTTTGATAGTAATAACTATTTTTCAAGCTGTTTATATAGTAAAAATTTTACTTGTCTAAGTACTTATTTTGTAAGTCAAAAGAAATAAACGATTTGACTCTTGACTCTTGACTCTTTCTTACTGTATGAAAACAGCCTACTATTTTCAAATAGTTATAGTTAGTTCTAGTTCTGCCTGCTGCTGCCAAAAACAACGAGTAGGTACGTTGTTTTTGGAATAAATACGTTATTCCAAATAAATAAGAGATCTAAGTACGAATAACGATTGCTTTAAGTTTTAAGGCAGGGCGATGTGGTCGCTAAGCGACAAAGTCCCTTTATATGTGATAAATAAATAAAAATACGAACGAGTAGGTAACGATTGTTTTACGTTTTAAGGTTATTTCTAACTTCTTCTCTTTCTTCCATGGGAAAACTGTTTATGTTATGCAAAGTAGCGTAGGTAGGTACGTGTTGTTCGAGGTCTTGACCAACTTATATTTCTAAATTTCAGCCCGACCCAGACTATAGTTTTAGCGTAAAGAAGTAACATACAAACATAAAGTGTGACAATGAAATATAGTTAGAATGTTTCACATGTAGAGTGGGTAACGGCGTTAGATACCTCCTAATATTTATCTTGCGGCATAAAAAGTAAAAGTACTCCAATTTCTCTGTAAAAAATACACACACATTTCATCTATTAGTATCTAGTTAAACAGATGTTACAATAATCCCTGTAGCATCGGAGCTTGCACGAACGGAAGCTGTTGTTATCAGAAAAAATATTCTGCCCCATCGTAACTTTACCTGAGTCTAAAGTTGGATCCGTAATACAAATATACGGTTTAATTCCTACAAATGAGAGGATAAGACAAGAGCTTGGCACAAAAAAAATATTCAAGTTTGTTTAATTATTTAAAGATGTTGCTTGGGGCCCTGATAAAAATATTGGGTTCACGAATCGAGTGTGTTTTTGAGGTATCTTTTAAACTCAGCAGAGATATAGTGGAGGATGAGTCGAGGTAATGAATCGATATTATGTATGTATGGGTGTAAGTCACCGATCAAGGTATCCACCGCTCCTATTATACGCTAGGCGCGGAATATTGGACTTTAGGCTAAGTCCTCTACATTGATTTGATTCTTTCTTCAAATTGTGTCCCACGCTCAGACTATGAAATATTATTTGATCTATAGGTACTAATATTATAAAAAGGAAAGATTTGATTGCTTGTTTGTTTGTATGGAATAGGCTTCGAACCTACTGGACCAATTTCATGAGAAATTATTTCATCATTAACTTATTTCATATAAACTATTTAACATTAACTATTCAGGGACTGACACAGGCTATATTTTATCCCAGAATTCCCACGGGAACGGGAACTAAGCGAGTGAAACCGCGAGGCGCTGCAAAAACAAAGACGACGACCGACGGTAAGACTTGATGCTATTTAGTCATTCTAGACTCGTAGAATATTTTGTTCCGTCATTCCTAGAAATATTCCGTTCTATGAATTATCTAGGTACTTCTATATTAGACTACGTGTTTCAAAGAATCACACAGCTGCATACTGTAACTCAACACTTGAACCTACCTATCTGTATAATAACTACGTACACAAGTGTTCATATTTCAACGATTGTTAACGCAAACACGAACGATTGCAAGTGGTTTTCGACGATGAGAAAAAGAAAGATCAGTCGGTGGCTACATCGAAATTATTTCCTGTTTGGGGTCTCGCCCTGTGAGCAAATCTGTTACGAAAATATCACATTACGATTCTCACAGTGCGCGTGGAATAGCACGATCAATTTGTTCAAAAAGTGCTTATTAAAAGAAATTTAAAAAGTCTCTTTAAAGCGAATTCTACATCCGACAAATTTTCTATCGGTTGGGCTAATGCAATGGATATTAGGCCTATTTAGTATTATACCCAATGGGCCTGACGACTAAAAAATTATATTAGTCCGTCAGTTAGATTATTAGAAGATATTAAATACATTTTTTTGTTGACAAAAATATATGTTTTGGTGTCTATTCAGATGTTACCAAAACTAAACTAAACTAAAATTGACAGCACTAAAATTGTCGCTGTCCCTATCAAAACGATCAAAATAATAACTATGGCATCATTTTTAGTCCTGTCAGATTAGTTTAGTCTAGTTTTAGCAACATCTGAATAGACACCAGTGACGTCATGGTTAAGTAAAAATTATCACTAGGCGTGACGTCACGCTGAACTTTAGCTGGCTTAATCTTCATAATTTTTTGTTTAATCTGGGTTGGACATACTTTTTGTATTGAGTTACTTTACTATTAGCTGTTAATATTTAAGTATGATTGTTTGTTATCCCTAAAGTATATAAAAAAAAACAAACTGACCGACTAATTCGATTTTTTTTTGCCTATTTTGACGTTCAACCGCTGCTACCGTACGTTTAAGTACTTTAATTTGGTACCTACTCTCTCGCAAGTAAGTACCTATGTACTTGAATTTGAATTATTTTGAAAATCTCAAGAGAACCAGCCATCATCACCACCACCTATGACCTATTGAATGCGCGGATGTTCAGAATTGTTCAATAATTCTCGTAAGTACTTTTTGTATGTTTTTGTACTTTTTGGCAGGCATTAAGACATATTAAATGACTGCGGCAAGCTGAGGCCAATTAAACGATTGCACAATGGATTGATGGGCGGGCAACAAGTTCCGACCGGAAAGGATCGATCGGGGCACAATCGGCCCGAAATATGATACCGTGTGTACCCACCTGTATTTTCGTGAGCAATTGCACTGTACAATGCATTTGCGTTTGCGAACTCAGATTCTCATAAATGTATAGATTGTCCTACCATAGATCTCTCGAGATCTCTGTGAATGTATGGATGGATGTTTGTTACCTCTTCACGCCCTAAACTACTGAACGGATCGGGCTGAAATTTTGCATACAGGTAATCCTAATTCTGGAATCAAAAAAGGCTACTTTTTATCCCATAAATCAGTTCCCGTGGAATAGAATTCACCTTTAAACGTTACCATAGAATCAAAGCGTGCTAGGCCGCGGGGCGCAGCTAGAAATACATATAATCCCAACTTCCAAAACGTTCATTGTAGGACAAAATGATTAATCATACAATCGGGGGGATTTGACGCTTATGATGAGACAAAAAAAACATACATCCTTATTAGTAACCTCGTCCTCTTTCTGGTTTTCTTTCAGTTAAAAACCAGACCTAAAAACTAACCGACGACGACCGATGTGGTGCGGCAAGCGAATGTCCGCCTGCAATTCAGGAGGTTTCAGGTTTCTCTCCCGCCTTGGGACAAATATTTGTACGAATGTTGCATTGTATTAAGAATATCTAGAATAGTCTATAAAACAAGCTCTGATAAGCTTGGGGCTATGAGGGCGTGGATTGTCCAGCATTTAAAAAAAGATAATCTAATTTCCCTACATCTACCAAGCAGTCCAGTTAGTCTTTTCTGCAGTTCCGAAGAGTCAAAAAAAATTATACAACGAGACAACAAGAACTCATAATTAAGACTCTCCCTCTCCATCTCTATGGAAAACGCACTCTATCATACCACTCATGATATCTACGATGACATCTAATTGTCATGGCTCCAGTGTAAGCTGCAGGCATAAACTAGCATAATATTTCAAGTTTATCGTAAAGCTATGCAGTGCCACTAAAATGCAAGCGTGCGTGTCATGGTGACGATTTGTGTACTACCGCCACGTTTAGCGTACGTTAGCTAAACAAATGAATAAACTTATTTCTCTTTTTACATTTGAATTTCTAATTCCTTTTTGGGCTTCCTTCAGCTATGTATGTGTCCAGAACCGAAGAAACTAATAGCAAGTATGCAAATGATTCTAAAGAGGATGCAGTGGTGCTTATAAGGAAACTTCTATGTCTGTATGAATAAACCAAAAGGTATTTTTATTTTTAGTATCTCTTTTCTTTCAGGACATATAATTATAGGAGCTAGGTTATAATAATAATGCTAGACAATGCCATATCATCATCTAGCCGCAAGCTAAGCAGAGCTTGGGTATTAGTAAACTGATATAGTTAATACAGTACATTAGTTGGATAGGTGTTTTTTATTATACACAGAAAATACCTAGAGAATCCGGTATAAATATTTGCAGATCGTAGGTAGAGCTAATAGTTATGCAGACAGGGTGGATAATTGGATATGGTAGTTAATAGAGGTAGGTACCTTGACCGGTGTAGGTATAGGAAAATGGTCTTTGAAGACTATCCATACTTTTTTAAACATTTTTTTATCCTCATTCATTGATTTTCGAAATATACAGTAAAAAATATTGGCGTTTTACACGATCACTTTTTTGAGTTATTCCCAACGATCTCACGAAAAATTGATCTTGTTTTCTAATCAAAGACCAACTGAGGTTAGAGTAGGTACTAAAAAGTCAGGAATCGCAAAAATCTTTTCCCACAGCTTGTACACGAATGGGTTTCAGAGGATATTATGGAGTCTAAACCCATGGTCTTGGCAGCGATAAGGGTTTAAATCACGGCGGGAGTCCTAATTACAACTAAACATTTAGGTGTGCCGAACAGTAGGTGGCGTTTGTCTAAATTAGGGAAACATTATAATAATTTCTATTAAAACTCATGTGGTATCGGGCTAATATTATTCATAGACAACTTGATACGTGTTTTTATAGAAGTGGATGTTAAAATTATGAACTACTGGCGGATAGAAGAACGGAAGTTTACTTGCCTGCTGGAGATATTGCACAATCTATAATTTTCTATTAACATATTTTAAGTCTTTGCTCGCTGTGATATTAGAGATTAGATTGAAAATTGGTGTTATGTGTTTAAATGATTTTCTTTCGGAGAATATTAATTGCTATTGGGACTTGGGACTACATAAATAATAAATAAATAATGCTGGACAATTCACACAGCATTATCTAGCCCCAAGCTAAGTAGAGCTTGTGTTATGGGTACTAGATAACTGGTATACATAATACAATACACTACATAGATAGATATTTTTTATTATACATAGAAAACATCCAGAACGCCCTGAACAAATATCTGCAGATCGTACAAATATTTGTCCCGAGGCGGGAATTAAACCCGCAACCTCCTGCGTCACACACATAACACACTCATCCTAAAGATTTAGTTAGAGAAATAGTAGCGCAACTTTATCAGCGTTCAAGCATTGCCAATTAATAAAATACTGCCAAAATTGAAATCCTATCAGGGAATAAAACTACCTTAGACAGACTTATTTGGTATTTGGACAATATTTGGTATTATTAGCCGACAAACATTATCTAGGCAACCATTCGTTATTTTTATTTGCGAACACAGAAACAAGTGAAAGTAATGTTTTTTTAGGTTAAACCTTTTTTATATATTTTCATCAGAACTTAAGGTGCGTACCAAATTTCAGATCAATCCGTAAACCAGAAAGAGGGTTTAATTTGAATGACTAAATTTGACCCAAACAAGTAAATAAACAAACTGGGCAAGCTTCATACAACTGTTTAAAATACCCACGTCAGAGATTTTTTTTTATATTATACTTCCACGTGTAAATCTCAATAGGCAACAGTGGAGCACAAATTTAATTTACGCAGAAGGGGTGGGCTTTTCACAGAACCTTTCAGCTTCAGTTTCAGTAGACATTTTTGTTCAAGCCTATTTCGTAAGATGGCGCTTACTAACTTATTTTCATTTTGCAAACAATACGATGAAGTTTTGATTGAATATTTCGAGAGGCATTCCGTAATAAATTAGAAAAGAAAATATTCAATTTGATCAATCTATATTGCATAAAAAGGTAGATGTAGCTTTTGATTAAACTTTCAAACTATGAAGCTTTCTGACGAACTTGATTGAATTTTATTACAATCTAATTTTGTAACGAACTTCGTTTGATAACTCAGTAACGAGAAAAAAGAATTGAATAACATTCCCGAGAAATATTGAACGTGGTAGGTTACTTCCCTTTATAAAAATTTTGTGACATTTGTGTGACTAAATTATGACACTTGTAATAAAATTTTATATTATTCTGCGCCGAAAAAGGTACGCAATTGAATACTAATTTCAGTATCATTCCCAGACGAATCAAATTACGTACTTATGAACTGATTGGTCGGGTTATGGACAACAACTTATATGTGGGTTGACATTTACCTAAATCGAAATGCAAAAAACGGGTGGGTGGTCATCAATTTGGGAAAAAAAACTCTTTGGTAGAAATATGATACTAGCTGCGCCCCGTGGCTTTGCACGCCTATCCCGCAGGAACTTTTTTTTAGGGGATAAAAGGCCTATGTGTTCCTTCCTGTTAACCATCTTCTATAGATACAATATGACCACCCTCAGGAACGAATTGGTAAAAGCAGTGAAGGTTGCTAAAGCATTTATAGAATGTTATATTGATCATGATTTGAGTTTTGAGCTTTCCAATAATACGGGACAGTTTCATGCACCATGATCACGGATTAACTGCGGGTGAGGCTGAACACTGTGAGTTTTTATTAGAGAAATAGATATTGATTTTCCCATTTTTTTAACTCTCGGTGTTAACAGAAAAACTCTTAAAGCTGTTGTCCATCCATCCTTTCTCGACCTTCTACAATAGGTATATCTTTAACAAGGTGCCCATAAAATAAAGCCAAGGTTTGTTTATAGGTAAGAAAGATATAGATTATAATATTAATTCTATATATATAAAGCAATTAAACTCCTTATTGGTTGTTTAATAAGTTGTCTCATCAAAACATCCTTCATCAAATGCAGTCGCGTGCAGAGCACTAGTTTGAAGCATGGTGTGCGATGTTGCGCCTGTGGGGGGTGCTATCGAGATGAGGGGAACAGCTGGAGCATTTTTTACCCGACCACCAAAGGATTATGAGGTTGGCATCCTATGTTTGTTTGTTTTGTAAGTGTGTATGTATGTGGCCGATTTTTACGTTTCCACGTTGCTGAAACTAATCGTCTGATTTTAACAAATGAGATATCGATTGATCTGTCTCAATACTCTGGTGGCTATAAAGTATATGACGTCAGACGATATTGGGGTCTAAGCACAGGGTCTAAGTAATAAGCACATTCGGTGAATGCCGGAGTCAAGGTTTAGTTTAGTTTTTATCTTGTAAAATATTGGAAGAATAAGTTCCAAGTGTAACAATAAATTGGATGAACATGGTTCCGGAATAAAATATGAGTATAAGTAGTCTTAATTAGGAATGCTATGCAATGTTTTTTTTTTAACCAAAGGATTTTATAAAATAAAAAAAAGATTTTAATGATAACTTATTTAAGAAAAGACATTTGGTTGCTTTCAAATGGATTTTATAGTGTAAACGAATACATCAATTTAAAATTTTAAGAAAATCAACAAATATTTTTGTCATTGACTTGACATTTTTAAAACTTTATAATTTAAAGATGATTTAGATAATATTTGAATGCCTCCTTGCGGGTCTAATATGTTAACATAACATAGCTTTAGAATCTTGACATGTAATTATTTTCTTCTGCAAAGAAACGATTGATTCTGATTCTGAAAATTACTGCTGCTAATTTTAGATTGTTTATGTGTTTATTTTAATTTGTGTCATTTTGTGTTTTCTTTTATTATTTTCCTATTTATTTGTGAGTTACGCCGCGTCTTTTGCGCTTAATTCTGGCATCCATGGAGCAACGGAGCACGGACACCAACGCTATGGCAGGATACATCTTGCCATAGCATCTGCTGAGTGTTGGCCATTTTTGTTACCTCTGTCTTGTTACTTTTACCACAATACAGAATGTATATGTAATACCATTATTACCTACATGTCATACACTTAATTAAATATAAAAAATAAAATGATTATTATAATAGAGACAAAATAAAAAAAATCGTTGGTATCATACAATGCCAAATGAGTGAGACCGTTCGAATTTTTTTGGAAGCTGCATCACAGATCCATGCTGTCCTGCTGCCATATTAAATCCCATTCTTTATCTACACCACTTTTACTAAACTGAAAGTTGTTGGCCGCCCTGAACAATCTCTGCAGATCGTACACACATTTGTCCCGAGGCGGGAATCGAACCCGCAAACTCCTGCATCGCAGGCGGACCTTCGCCCACCGCACCACAGAGGTCGTCGCAATATAAGGTTACCTATGTTTGGATATTCTGGTCACAAAATATCATCGGTTTCAAGTGACCTAGCCATTGCTTTACCTGTGTGAGCACAGTGGGCCATATATTACCGTTTAATAGCCACCCTTAAAGGAAAAATTTTAATTACCTAATCTTTAATCCGAAGCCAGGAGGTCCTTGAGATGATACATTGTAAATTGAACCGTATGGTTCCGCGGACAGGTGTTGTTATTGCAGTATTTATTACAAGCACTAAAGTTGGGTTTGCACTGGTGGATTTTATTTTGCACAGTGAAAACCATGAACCAAATTGAGTACCTCAATCTCAACAGTCTATATTGGTCCACTGCTGGACACAGGCATCCCCCCGATAACCGCCTCATTGGCTTTTGTCTCATGGGGGTATTGCCTATAATCCCCACGCTGGGCATGGGGGTTGGGGATCGTAGTTAGTAGAATGGTTCTGCAGGGGGCGCAGCAGCCCGCTCTCGATATTGGTGTCGCCTCTCACGACCTTCGCGGGAAGAGTTGGGGAGGTGCAAATTCTAAGTCGGCACCACACGCCACGGTCGGCAAATCGACTAAATACTGAGGAAATACATTAAGGTTTCTTTAGTTAACGCTTCTTGAATGCCGTGTGTCGAAATGTTGCATGTGGCAATGGCGTTTTCGCTATCGCATACGATTTGTTTATTAGGTTAATATTAATACTTAACTAAACTTTTCAGTACGTATCATTTTTAGAGTCTCAATCTTTCACATGCTTTTGTAAGTGGTAAAATTTGGGGGACGCCTATGCCCAGTTGTGGGAAGGAATAAGCTAGGGGAAAATGGTTTTGTAACTCGTCGTCGTAGAATCCTACTAATATTATAAACGCGAAAGTTTGCATGGATGTATGGATGTGTTACTCTTTCACGCAAAAACTGCTGAACGGATCACTGAAATTTTGCATACTGGTAGGCCTAGAATAACACATAGGAGTACTTTTTATTCTATAAATCAGTTTCCTTGCGATAGAAATAACCTTAAATCCTCTCCTCCGTAGACCGAGACATGTTCGCCGGTGACGCCGTTGACCCACTCACCGCCTCTAACCCGGAGGTGACGTCAACCGATTCTTTACCGCACACTACACAGCCGACCAAAAACCGACCCCGCTGGAAACGAGGTCAAAGAATCCCCTCATTCCACCCGCAGGGGCATTCGTGCACCTAAGGCGTAACATCCATGTCCTCTCGTAGCATCTGGCGACAGTCCAAGCCGAGGCTCGCACCTAAGTCGTGACCCTTGTGCGTGTCGCTCCAACCTAAATTTTACCGGCGAGGTGTCATCTGCGCCCGCCAAAGGTCCGGTAACGCTATCATGGCCATCTGCGGTCAACAGCATTATTAGTCCATTCGAAAAAAAAAGAAATAAAAACCTTAAAAAGTTTCCATAAAAACAACACATTATGCAATGATCTCCATTTTGTTCATGGCAGATCTTTAAAGGAAGGATACTTACTCCTGCCTTTCCTCTGACGAGATACTGCGGTTCTGTTCAGAAGACACTGCGAGCGCAAAAATTTAACTCGATCCGTTCAGTAGTTCTAGGACGGTAAAGAAGACATTCACTGAAAGTCTAGCATGAGTACTTCCCGAGATATAAAGCACAAAATGCTAATTTCTATTTTATTATATTTTTGATACACTTGATTATGTTGATTATGATACTTAGTCTTAATTGTTTCTTCTAATTTGGCTCGTAATATATCATTACTATGGCAAGAAGGTCTCACTGGAATAGCAAAAAACAATTATTCCAGTTTTTCCAGGATTAGAATCACCTGTATGCAAAATTTCAGCCTGATCCGTTTAGTAGTTTTGGAGTGAAGAGGTAACAAACATCCATCCATCTATCCATACATATGTACATCCATACATCCATACAAACTTTTGCATTTATAATAATAGTGTGATTTATGATTGCAATATCAGATTAATTCAGTAAATAAATCAGTGTAAACTTACCATTACACCACTTGCGGAGTAGTCATGCTGTGTGAAAAGAGTTTACTTATGGCATTGATTACTTTAGTAGTGGGAGGGCTATCATTTGATTCCCAAGCTTGCTATTTTAGCTCACTTTACAAGCTAATAATGTACTATTTTCTAGTTGGAGCAATAGTGAAACAGTTTGATGTGGAACCTTTCCCAGGCAGAGGGTAACACTGCCAACTTTCTGACTTCTTACCGGCCGTTGTTCGGTCCCATCGTATTATGAAAGCGAAGGAAGGATACACTTGTGCACTAATAATATTGTTGCAGCGGCCATATTACTAGTGCACAAGTGCACATGGCAGGTCTCCGCCGAGATTGGATTTTTCAGCCGAAAATCCATTCGTCAATTTCTAGTTTTCATAAATAGCGATGTCATGACCGAGCGTACAAATTCTTATAATTTACATGGCTAGAAAACATCAATAAAACATAAAAAAATCTATTATTTCCGACATGCATACATAATTTTCTTGGCTTCATGCATAATTTTCTTGGCATTAAATACTTGGTATTAAAAACACAACTAATTTCCGGTACTGACTAAGTAGGTTATAATTTTAGACCAGACAAGACCTCATAAATAGCATGAAAAAAAAAATATACCACAGAAGATAATCAAACTGGAAATAATAACAATTTAATAAGATAATCGTAATTATCGTAATCTGCTTCTTTAAATCAATTTAAAAATTCAAATGAGTTCGGTACAGATAATTGAGTGGGCTTTATAAGAAAATAGAATTTTGTGAACAATTAATATTTAATTGTGAAATACTACGAGATTATTATGGAGCTTATGAACACTTGCTTCACCTAAAAGTATATTATGGGCATCAGAAACGTGAATTTCATTAAAATACACTACGGGTGACTGTGACAAGTGTCTCGTTATAATAATACAAGGTGATTCAGTTTCCCTGGTTTAAAGCATTACGTCGTTTCATCGTCAGTCTTCCTTTTGTTTCTTTAATACTTTTTAGAGAAGTGTTTGTGTACTTGTGCCGGGTACAGACTAACCCCCTTATTCATAATGGTCTTTTAACATAAAACAGCTGCTAATTAGTGTTATTTCTGAGTAACTTATGTCAATAGAAAAAGACAGACCGAAGTTTAGCAGTGTGCTAAGTTAGCAGACTATTATGAATAACTTGTTAATTTAAGTAAGTAAACTAGCGAAGGCTAACGAACGAACGTGAAAGAACCAGTGTGCATGTCACTGTGAAAGCAAGAGAGGGCCTTCGTGCGTTCGCCATGCTCCGGTGGCTGTCGCTACCTACATAAAAAAATGGAACGAATGCACCGATCGACGAATGCCACTCGCTTGCATTCACTTACTCTCGCTCGCTTAGTCTGTAACCACCATTGGTAGTAGATGCTATTTATATTTTAATTTGTCGCTTTGGACAAATTAGGCTAAAGCCATATTAGGGCCATACTGCCTTGTCTTACGTTAAATAATTTTCTTATCAGAAATACACGTCTTTTCAGTTCTTTCAGCCATTTTGTCTTTTTTCATCTGGTAGTAGATGCTTCAATCCGTAGGTAGGCTTAATTTTTTAATGACAGAGACGTAAGAAAAAAAACTTTAATTGTCTTTTATTGATTTTGGGGAGGATTTACAGAAACAGACCAATTATGATGAACCTCCTTCAAGGGATCGGTTGTTTCCATACATATCTATTTTAACATTCCCCTGTATACAATATTTGGATGTCAATTGTCGATGTTCCTATCCTATTTAATTTATATATTTTAATTTGTTCTGGCCAGTTCTGGCCCAATAAATATTTGGATATCACGACGTCTATAAAAGTCGTCGCATGAGGTGTTAGTGCCACGGGTAGAACATAAGTTACTTTATTTATGGAAACAACCGTAAATTGGATTGGATGGGTTTTAGCTTCGAAGACATTCGTCAAGCAACTTAACTGCCTACCAGGTTTCATATTCAGCTAGTTAATGAACCTTTTGTTGTAAATATTGATAATCGATGTTGTACTTTTATGGTTTTCAATTGTTTAAGTAAGTTTCTGTCTTTTGTTCTACGTAGTTTCTTGCACTGTAAAAAGAAAGGAAGTTCGTTGAAGTGCTTAATAAAATATTCTTTTCTTTTCTTTTAAACTGTATGTGTTTAAGTTAACGTTTCTATTATATTCTGTAACAAGAAATAGCATAGGTCTTATTTCAATTATCTTTATTTGTATGGTTTGTCCATACAAATAAAGATAATTGAAATGAAACCTAAAAACCCCATTAATAGTTATAGCACTAGATAGAATGTCCAATGAGCAAACATGTTTTCCATTCGCTCTCTGGCGCAGCGAGCGAAGATCCGTCTGCGACGCAGGAGGTTGCGGGTGCGATTTTCACCTTAGGACAAATATTGTACGATCTGCAGATATTTGTCCCGTGTGTTCTGGGTTTTGTATATGTATAATATAAATATCTATTGTAATAATGTATTGGGATTATTTATTCCCATTTTACGATGTAATGTCGTTTGTATACTTATATATATTATAGACGACCTCTGTGGCGCGGTGGGCGAAGGTCTGTCTGCGACGCAGGACCGATTCCCGCCTCGGGACAAATTTGTGTACGATCTGTAGACATTTGTTCAGGGCGTTCTGGATGTTTTCTATGTATAGTAAAAAAATATCTATCTATATTGTGTATTGTATTATATATATCAGTTATCTAGTACCCATAACACAAGCTCTGCTTAGCTTGGGGCTAGATAATGCTGTGTGAATTGGCCAGCATTATTTATTTATTTATTATTTATTTATACGGTAGAAAGACTAGTCTACATGCATCATACATGCATCTTTAAAACATAGTTAGTTCGTAAGATACAAACATTTTTAGCTAAACCACGCTAAACATTTATCTCTATCATCAATATTTTCATCATTGTCGCCGAGTTGCCGCTAAGCAGAGCTGACTCTTCTGTAGAATAAATCCAGGTCAAATTGCTTATTATAGGAAGTAATCCAAAATCTTCTAAATTAATTTTCAACTACCCGCGCACGCGTTCCCGCGGTATCCGCAAACGGCCACCATGTTTGCATTTCGATCCGCAAGGAACCTGTGTTTAAGTTGACTGCGGAATTATATCGCGGCGATTAGTGTAATAACTGGTTGCCCTCCGAAGGGTATCACAGAAGGTATTACAGTTGTATTGGGCAGTAGTTTCACTTGGGCTGAAAAGGGTTTATAGTTAGAACAAAAAAAAACTAGTTTCTGCGAAGATTAGGGGTAAGGTACAGTTGCATTGTAACTAAATTAAAATTAAAATTTACTAAAATATTGTGTGTTGATGATTGAATTTCAATGAGAACTCACGAACTTATCAGTATTCGTGATAAAATCAATGCTTATAAATAAAAAGAAATATGTTGTCAATCATTTGGAATCTTTACTGAGTGCAAATATTATTAGACTTGACCGTCGTTATGGTATGAAACGTTGGTATTCTTCCAACACAAATACGGTTCGTAGTTAACCCGATTACATCCGTAAGCAATAATTAACTTGTTTTCCATAAAACTTGATCTAGTGACACAGTCTTGGATTTTCTTATTTCAGCGCTTGCGCTTTCACTCTGACATCCGTCCGATTATTCGATTGTTCGACTCCAGCGCATTGTTTTCCGCACCATAAAATTTCACCGGTTATTAAACGATTGCTTTTATTTTTATCTTGTGTCGGTGCAATTAATCAACCTTTTACTCTTTTAGTAATAAACAGTCACGGACACCCGGCTTAAATCGATTTTGATTGAAAATGAACGCAAGCGCAATTTGTTTTACTTACCTATCTGTAATAATCGATTTGAAGAAGATGCGTCTGACGCCGCAGATAATTTGGATTGTAATGGATTTGGAAAGCTGGATGGGCACCATCAAAAGTTAGACACGATAGACTCAGCTAAGAAGGATACAGTTAATATGAAAGAGAAGACATTCAAATACAAGTCGACAGGATGATTCTAGCCAAGCGTGCAACTTCAGCCGTATTGCTAGGCGAGACGGCAGCAAAACATGAGCGTACAACTATAATAGACATTTGAATCCTCAGGTTTTTGATTTGTCTTACCTTCCGCACCAATAACAAGGTTCATAATTAGGAGCAATGGTTGCTGAATGCAGAAGCGGTCCATATCCGCCGGTAATCCAGCCATGTATCGCATTGTCTCGCAAGAGGATAAATATTGATTGTACCGCAAAGAGGCGCTTGTAATTGTGTGTGCGGCCGAACGGAGCTTTTATAAAACTTGTTGGGAACCGCACGGAATGTAAACCAGAATGCCCCGGGACAGTAATGTGTATTTATTGAGAGCGCGCTGTAATGTTTTTATCGGTTGTGTTTAAGGTACGATTTGCCCGGATATGTCCCGTCAGTTCTTTTTTAATTTACACCACAAAGACAACGTTATTTAGTGTAGGTGTGGATATAGCTTTTGTGTGGTAAGGTAAACCTCTCGTTGTTTACTGGGCTTTGAAATTTCCTTATTTTGTATTTGCTGCACAATAGGATGTTTGGCTTTTCATTTAAACTGCCGTGAATCAGAACCTGAATCAATCCGCCATTGGGACAGAAAGCCATTTGTTTATTTGTGGCAGGATAAAGATGCGCGTTGAAGACCGAAGCATTTCCTGCTAAGCGCGCAGTTAGATCTAATCGTTAGACTATTGATTTAACATTTGGGCCCAGAACTTAAGATATAGTTGCAGCATTTTGTTACCAAGTTGGGAAATGAAAGGGTATCAAAGCTTTTCGTAAACATTAAATCGATGCCACTTTTCTGAAAGCTCCTGTTTTCGGTGCCAACAGTCAGTTTCCTGTTCTTTGGTTGTATGGACTGCTGAATATAAACCGTTTTATTTTCCCCAGTGAAAGTACCCATGTTGTTGATATGGAGTTTCACAGCAAAGGGGTAATTATATCTCAATTCTTTCTTATGCCTTTCGGCATTGTCAAGGAGACTTCGCTCGTCAAGGTTTGGGATCAACGTGAGCAATTACCAAGCAGCTGCATTCAGCATTGGTGCCTGCGGCTGGACCAGTGAATGAGTTGTAACATTGCAATGTTTGTTGTATAAATGTTTCAATCAAAGCGTTTATAGGAAACTCTATTGTGCTTTAGAGTTTATTTTTGTTATTGGTAGGTATCAGCAAATTCGGTCGAAGCGGATCTTATTTGCTTCTGATAACAAGAAGTTTTAGGTTACTACTAGGTACCCAGGTTCTTGATATATGTATTATTTTCGAAGAAGATTCATTTATAGAAAGAACTTGTACATGTTATAATCATCATTTTTCTTAATTCGTTGCTTTTTGCAGAAGCCGTTCGGTTTCAAATGGTGAGATAGATTCAGAAAATTCTGAGTGCTAGTTTATTTTAAGACTGTCGTCATTTCATCACTTGCCAATGATGACATCTCATGCTGGCTTATATATTTAGCTGTGACTAGTTCAAGGTTGGGCTGTCCATTTATATATGTGTAATAAACAATAAATGTATCAGTTTTTATAAGATACTACCAGCGCCTTATGGTTTCACCCGCGTAGTTCCCGTTCACTTGGAAGTTCCGGCATACAGTGTCACTCCATGAAAATTAAAATTTTAAATAATGAAAGATTTTTTTAATCGGTTCAGTAGTTTCCGAGCCTATTTAATACAAACAAACAACGAAACAATAAAGTATTTCTTCTTTATAATATTTGTATGGATAAACATCTAAATACTTACATTAGCCGTGATGTAGATGTTATATGTGATAATGATAATGATAATGTTAACTATAATACAATAAATAAAAATAATACTAATCAATTATTTAGAACATTTTACATGAGCATTATATATACGTATTGAAACGATGACACTACCGAAACTTTACAAACTGTGTGGTTAGTGTCAACGCCCAACTCGAATAATAAAATTACAAACATTACTTTCTCATTTACCAACTAATATTAAACTAAGCTACTTATTTATATTATAAGGAACTAACTACTAATCGTTTTTGTTACTGGCGACTAATTATGCATTATGGTATTGTTTTTCCTGCATGTCTCGGAAGCTGTGGTCTACGTTACCGTTTACATCTTATAGAACCTATAAGACCTATTGCGGAACCCATACCTGATCAATTAGCAATAAACCATTTCTAGGTTGTCGCGGTACCGCATAAATTCAATTAGATTGTGTCTCGTATCGTCTAACATCGCTATATTGAGTAATTGATTGGCTGGATATTCTATGGGGATGGGGAGGTGACCCATTAATACTATGAATATTTAGATGAGCGGATTGAAAGCACTTGGTTTGAGTATGTATGTGCAATGCTTGCAAAAGTAATGAAGCAGGGTGATGCTATTGGTGGTGTAACGGTTATATAATGATTGTGGGGATTTCGTTCAAATTACTTCGAGTGCAAGTCAATTTATGGATATCCATGTCGCTCTACCTAGAGAGTCATGTTATTCTGAACCTCATCCTCCACCTCAACAGCCTGTATTGGTCCACTGCTGGACACAGGCCACCCCCTGATAAGCGCCTTATTGACGTTTATCTCATGGGGGTAGTGCCCATAATAACCACACTGGGCATGCGGGTTACGGCGGTCAACAATATAAAAATAGAACTTGCCCAACTCCTACCTAGTATTACGTTTATATAATTTTCTACAGCTATATCTACAGTTGACATCCTGTTGCGAGAATTGTAACAGGTGTTTCGCCAGTTCTTAGATAATTGCAATTAAACATGGAAAAAGAAAATTACTTTTGCATTACAGTTCTTATGGAAAGTTTGCCCTGTAATTCATTGAGTTGACAAAGTCATTTTCGTATTAACACGTAGGTAGAAATGTATTATTAGGTAGAATAGTTTCTGTTTGTTGTTATATTTTTTGTTATTAATAAATAAATTTAACTAATAAAACCCACAATCAGATGTAATGAGGGTGACCTAACTTAAAACAATATACAAAATTAATGACAAAACATTTGAGTTGTCTGGGTGACACAATGAAAACAAAAAAAACATAATATTGTTATTTAGTTAAACGAAAAAGATCAAATATTGACTTACACTATCTTCTAAACTATCCAAGCATATGGACCATAATTTGGAGCTAACCAGAAAATCGTAAAACACTGAAACAGTTTACGGAAAATCAGTCAAAAACCTCAACACTTTAGACATTGTACTCAAACTTCACTCTGGAGAACATAATCCGCAGCCCGACAGAGCAGCAACGCTCTATTTATTTATTAAGATTATTATCGTGCGTAATAATTCACTAAGTTTCAATTGCATAATGATGGCCGACAAGACTACTAGACTCAAACGGAGGCTCTAGGGCCTAGAGTCCAGGCGGACGGTGCAGATAATCTTCCCGCGAAGACTATTATTAAATAGGGGCTGTCAGTAGAACCCTGGCCGCCTCCAAGCTAGTGGGTGTTGCACACGGGCAATTAAATGTGTCGCAGAAACTGTAGGATTTATGTAGAGTAGAAATCTATTTTAAAATAACTGGTACCATTTATTTTTAGAGCTCGGTATTTTTTCCAAGTCTGACGTGAGACGCGCCTGTTCTTAAAGTCTCAGGGGCAGCATAATTAAATACTAATGGTGATTGATACTTAAGTGGCGACAGAATTGGCAGAATTTTCGTACCAGAATGAACAACGAAAGCCAACATTTCAAATTGTGAATTCAGGTTGCTGGTGCTGAGTAAGTTTCACCAACAATCATACGTAATAAAGCATTAACCAGAAATGAGCCATAATATAGTAAAAATAGATTTGATAAGTTACCGATATTGATTTTTTATCTTTATGAACATAAGAAAAAGTTGTCCTTTGGTGATCATAAAACTGTGTGCATTTGCACCACCCCAATTCTTCCTGTGGTGTCGTAATAGGCGACTAAGGGATCCACCAGGGGGCGGGCAGCAGCGCCTCCTGCAGAACAGATCTTCCACCATACTGCGATCCCCTACCCACATGCCCAGCGTCCAGCTGTGGACCGATACAGGCTGTTGATGAGGTTGAGGATCAAAAATCGCTCGTCTACAAAAACATTGCAGGAGCTAGACTACCTTTTATATTATGATTGTTTCGTATTATATCACGGTATGACGGCGTTTTGCGTTTCTCCGAGATGACAGATCATGATCGATCGCTCACAGATGATTCTGCCCAAAGGTCATTTCGGACTTGTTTGAATTCACACGCTGATTTGCTTGACAACTTACCAGATTTCATCATAATCTTCCAACTGTCTATCTTAGGATTGTTATAGGGGTGTATTCTTTGTTAAAGTTCAAGTATAATTATGTAAAAAAAAACTGGTTTATGTTATTTTTTTTTAATTTCTTTGACGACCTCTGTGGCGCGGTGGGCGAAGGTCCGCCTGCGATGCGAGGCGGGTTCGATTCCCGTATACATATTTGTTCAGGGTGTTCTGGATGTTTTCTATGTATAATAAAAAATATCTATCTATATGTAGTGTATTGTCTTAAGTACATATATCAATTTTCTAGTACCCATAACACAAGATCTGCTTAGCTCGGGGCTAGATAATGCTGTGTAAATTGTCCAATATTATTTATTTAATTCCAATAGTCGGAAAAAATGCTTAATATCATCGATGAAAATTGTATTTTAATCTTATTTCCGTATAAACCGCCAAGTTTATTTGTGTACCTATTACTATTACTAAACGAGACAGTAGTGGCGTTACTAGGTAGGTAACGCTTTCGTTAGGTTGTTTACCAAATTGTATTTTATGTATGACTGTACTTCTAGACCTTGTCACGAAAGTAGATTTTTGGGGCATGATAAGCATCATGTGTCACCCTTTCCCAAAAACGTTTAGTAGAGAAGATATATCTCAACTGTTTTTATGCAAAAATGTAGAACAGTTTCATCTATGATATCTGAATTTATCATTGCGTGACACGCATCAGCATTACGCACCTACGGTTTAGTCTGGTGAAATTGATAAAAACAATATCATTAGCAAGAAATCATCTTCTGTAGATATAAAATGGTATTGTGTGAGATCACTTCAGTTGGACTTATGATATCAAATTATAAACAGTAAAATCTCTACCTATGGGTAACATAAAAAAGAACCTGTGAATGCTCAGGGCTTTTTTCCATTTATGCATATTCTGCCTTTGTCCTATAATTTGTGACGAATTCCCAGATAAAGGTTACTCATCCAAATTGTAGACGCAGAATATTCTCAGCCAAATTAACATAACAGAGACAGGAACCCAGGTAGACAAAACAGATAACTCAATCCTTATCTTCCGGTAAAAGCCAAAATATAATCACTTTGCACCTAAGACTGACTTATGATAAGCGGTGACTCACTGACCCATGTAAGATAACAGGAATGCAAGAACAAAGAAATTGCAATGTGTGAGAGAATTTTACACCTTAGAAAAAGTTAGATCTAAAGCTGTCTTTCTACCAGTACGAGGACGTAAAGTATGACTAACGGTAGGTACTGACTGACGGTACGGAGAGTCATGTAATGTAACGTGTAACATGGCGGTGGCGTGCATTCGTGCAGTCAGTATGCGGAAAGATGGCGTTCGCTTTGACAAAGACGATTGGTCAATCAACAAGATTGGTAGTCGTAAATGGAAGTTTTGCATTCGTTTTTACGCAAACGCTATCTTATCCAAGTAAACGAATTAGACGGCATACTCGCTGAAAATGGTGCGTTACGCCCCGTAACATCGGCCCGGCCCCGTTTTATAATGCTGCGGCGAGGCAAGGTTATAATAATAACTTCTTTTGATGTGAATCTACATTTACAGATTGATAACTTCTTTGGACATGTCTATAACGTATTCTTGCATTCAGGTAAAGAAACTAAATGGGTGGACGGAGGAAGTATAATTTAAAAAGTAAATGACGATTAAAAAGAATAAAACGAATATTACTTTATCTTTCTCAATTTATTTCTTAAATTGTTTATTGAACACATAAAATCATACATAAAAGTTAACAAACACTGGACATGTACAAAGGCGAACGTAACCTTAAAATAGTTTTCTCACAGCAAACCTATGGTAACAGTGAGAACTTATGAAGCGATTTCTTCTTATCTCTTTCGCACTCCTGTGGGAGGTCACCTTTATTTTTGTACTTATTACTTTGCGTTAGATGATGCTGATTTATTTCAACGACGAGACGTGTTTTAGTCATTAATGTGTAAATAGGAAACTGCGTCAAAACTATACTTATTAAATTTATTCATGGTAATTAATTGCTATTGGTAATGTCACTGAGATAAATTATTTATGAAGTCTCAATGAAAGAAATGAGTAAGTTATTTTTTATTTTAATGACTACTAATTTTTGATACCTACGTCAAAATAAAGTGCAATTAAAATCCTTCCTAAAGTTCCATCAGTTTTAATTATTGTATATATGTGTACCTAAATAAATAACCGCGAGCTTTATCCAAAACGATTCTCATCGCTCTAAGAACCGTTAGCTAAACAGATATTAATCATAATTTTTACTCACGCATTCACTCTACTCCTAGATAATAGTTATTAGCAGTTTTAGGTTATAAAATCTATGCGTGTGGGCAGGAGTCACTCACTGGAAAATTGCCGTGCGACATTAGAATAAAATTCACGGTTTATGTAGAAAGCAGGCTGTTTTACTGGCCGCACATGCTTGACAAGCTGGTCGGCGTTATGCTTAGTTTATCCATATTGCCCTAATTTTAGCTTACGTAAACCTACTCGAATTAGTTACTAAGTTATTTAAATCTATTGATGTAGATCTATTGATCCTATCAGAAACATTTTAATGCCTATTCAATAAGGGCTCATACATATGACTCGATTGTGATTGACTAAATATTGGCTGAGTCATCGTCAACCATAAATGTAGGAGTGAGGACAGCTATTAGGTTTAATTATGGTACAAAAAACTTGTATGCTAGTTTTGATTAAGTTATGATGACAAAGAGCCAAGTCAAGCTTTTAGTAGGACTGTGTAACATAAATTAGTTTTATAAAAATTTACTTGGGTCTTGAAAGTGTTAGTTTAAAAACTTTGAGCTATGGTCTAATTAAAGATAATAAGTATAAAAAATAAAAAGAAGATTGTAAGAAGTATTTAAAGGTAAGTATTTATATTTAAGTTTACTGCAGACGGGTTGCCTTCACATAAACAAAATACATAAATTGAGCTTTTGACTGCCCTGCGTCGGCTACCCGCTTCTTAAATAAGTTCGTCCTTTTCTCAAAACTCTAATGGATTTAAAAATGCTTTGTTGAAGACACCTTTGAATAGCAAAATAATAACTTCCCTAGTTACCTGTCATTAGGGCGAGTTGTCTTGCTAGTTGACAGTATTTTGAACTGAACTCAAACATGCACCGGTACATTCAACGAGAAACAACAAAGTTCCAGTTTTGTCGTTTCTCGTTGAATGTACCGAGGAGAAGTCAAACTTCTTGCAAATGTGTGAGGTTTTTTATAACTTCTAGATACCTTTATTACGTTGATAAACCTTTTAGAACTTAACAATGTTTGTTGTCTAGTTTAAGCACTATTTGTCACTCAAGGAACACCTCCTATGTCCCTGTATAAAAGTAGTTTAAGTTGTGTAGAGATCGCTCTTAAGCGATAGACCGCCACTTTTCACTTCGTTTTTAAGCTGTTTTATTGTATTGTTTCTTTCAATGGGTGGACAATAAATAATTGTCTATATATCTATCTAAGATTAGTAGTTATTGGGAATCAGAAACTGAGATACGATTTCAGATGGCTGATATTATTTAGGTAGAGCCATAGTTTATAGGTTTGGGTGTCTTGTGACGTATGAATGAAAATGAACATAAACTAAGAAAATTAATATCTAGATGTTCTGTCTAAGTAAATTATCTATCTACTCAATGCACTCTAAAACGCAATGTATTCTACCGTATAGCAAACCATGCTCAATCAATGCAGTAGACTCAGTAGAGCATCGAATAGGTGTTGAATGCAGAACAATAGCTTCCTAAGCACATTGATATAACCAGGACCCGACTATCTATTAGAACTGTGCCTGTTCCCACAGATCGAACGGGACCAATTAGGAGTAGAACAACAGATGTCTTTAGACAGGAGCGATTGCAAATGACCGGAACCACTTGATTTATACAAACAATCAATGTAAGGGGTAGTCAAATGGAAAATTAGTTAAGACATTCACTGCCCAGCCTCTATGGCGTGAACCACGGGGACCGGCCGCAGCTACTTGCGGTAGTAGTAGCTAATGTTCCTTGTCAGTCGTGGGCAGCTAATGTGTTATCAAAAGTTAAGAAGCTAGTCCCGGCACTGAAAGTTTTGTGTCCTCTATCTGTACCGGGATTAGATGAAATTAGCCACTGAGCCCGCTAAGTTGTATTCACTGATACGGGGATCGGATAAAAAAACAAATAAATATTATAACCCACTAATCCCATCAATGGACACACAAAACCAAAATTATAGGTTGCTTTAAAAATGCATTTTACATGAAAACTTTTTTAAGCCAATCGATCCCGTTTCTTATCCAAATCAAAAACTTCTTTCCTATAGCTATCCCAGTTAAGGTGAGGAACCTAAAAATCCACTCAGTATATAGAGTACTAGCTGCGCCCCGCGGCTTCGCACGCGTTATACCTAAGGAAACGTTTAAAGGTGATTTCTATCCCACGTAGGATAAAGAGCCTATGTTTGATTCCAGGATTAGAATTACCTGTTTGCAAAATTTCGGCTCGATCCGTTCAGTAGTTTTGGCATGAAGAGGTAACAAACATCCATTCATCCATACAACATTACGCATTTATAATATTAGTGTGATAACTCGAACGGTGCTAAGTTCATCGGTAACGAATACTTTGGCGTCGGTAATGAAAAAGGTGCTTTAACCGCACTGTATACAAAAGCAAGTGAACACGAAATTAATATTTACCGTACTAAAATTGACTTGCGCTGCCAACAAACAAAACAAATGAGCATCAATACGATCAATGCCGTCGCGAGCTCTTACAAAAACTCAAAGTTAATTACTAATCACTATAAAGCAAACATTCAATTTACAAGGCGGGTTAATTGCCTTGGCCCAAGACTTTGTAAAAAGTCAGCTAAAAACCGTATCTTAACTTATTTCTTAATTATAGACCAAATCGTGGCAGCGACGTAGGCTTCGTGCCAACGGTGACTTGACGGACCGAAGCTCTTCAAAACTTTATCCACCTCTATTTCAATATTGCTAAGACACAAATTTCCATACACGGAGTGCAGTTTAAGATGAGCTTTAGTCGTCTCGGCCAGTGGTATCTCCGATAATTATATGGTTCAGATAGAGGTTATCAGCCTCTTAGAGACATGTAGGCTGTTATCTAGGGATCTGCAATGGGTTTGTTTGTCCCTTGGCTTCTGGACATGAATTTAACCTGTTGCATCCTGTCTATGCTATAGCTAAAACATTAAACTCTCTTTTGCCTAATGATAGGCACTAAACTATTAATATGTCGGTGGTTTTATCTTATCTGCACATGAGACGGAGGGGGAGAGAAGATGGTTTTTAAAATAAGGCTACAAAATCACTCCCAAAGCTTTCTCAAAGTCTTCCTCAATCAGCAAATTAGACAAAAACGAACTAAAAATTAGTTGCTAAATGCCAAGACTCTTTAATAAGTCCGGCTAAGGTAAAGCTCTTTGCCAATGGCCTTGGGAACAACAAATGGAACTGCATTGTCCTCAGACCAAATTAAGCCGAGGCGTGGCTCTAATTTGAAAAAGCCAGACATATAAATTTTGCTCTAATCCTACAATTGTGTGAGAGGTAAATTGGTAGCAATTCTGTACGCACTTGCCCTTTTGCGAATTGTCACGGTTTATTGCATAATAAGTGGAGGGTGACGGTGCAGGGGCTATTCCGGCGAATCTATTGCCTCTATTATAGCTACTATGCATCTTCGATATTTATAGCCGTAATTACGATTATGCACGTTTTCACTGAAACGCGTCTTAATGATGAGTGCTTTGCAATTCGATACACTTTTACAATCGTGCTGTGAATGTGTTCTTATACTTTCGAATGTATGTTACGTCATTAATTGTACTCTCAAATTATTGCCTCTATTACAGAACCAATACGTAATCGTTTAGTAAAATCACATGATCGACGGTGGCAATTAGTGGCCCCATACATTCGCTTATCAGCGCAATCAGCGAAGAGCATGTAATGTAAATTAGAAACGGATAACGTATTGAAACTGTATTAATGTCGTTTTAATTTATTTGGAGTGGAGCATTGTGGTGTGTTTATCCTGGATCTCGGAGCCATTTGTCTGCGTGAAATCCGTCTGAGTGACAAACAATAAGCTATGGGAGACATAATGCCGTACCCCGAGTGCCTCGACACCGCACTGCGCCCGCGACGTCTGCCGGCCACGCACCAAGCCCTGAGCTGGTTAGCACAACCCTAAAAGGTCTACGGAGAATATAAAGGATTGTAATTGTGTCCTCATAAGCGGCCCATGCTTTATATCGATACAATATGTACGATTGAGACAGCGATACTACAGCAATGCTGTAATTGACGTTGGTAATGTTTTTGCTCATTGTTTTGAAAGGAATATGTGCTCGATATTACGAACCAGCACGGAATATACGATTGTAGAGCACGGTTATTATAGAAACATTAATTATTAAATGGACTATTTTGTAGTTACATTTGAATATGTAAGCGGGTTGTCGTATGATTAGTCAGTGTATCATTCCAGCCCTTTCCTTACGCGTCTTGCTAAAAAGACTATGCATAGCTTAACCCCGGAAGAAACAACGACTTTATGTTAAGTAAGTGTATATTTTATGTTGTAAAAAATTTAAATTTTATCATAAAGACAGTCATTTAGCCGGTCTCTACTCACCGCAATGATATGAAAAAGTTTAAATATTCCTTGCAGTTGCATGCCACCGTTGCGTGCTTCGGATCGATTTACATGTTTTTTGAGATGTAATTCTGGGTTGCTACTGTCTGGTTGTCTGTAACTAGTTTTTGTTAATAATAAGACAAGTAGGAGGGTCTCGATGAAAGAAATTTGGAATTAGAAGCAATTTTCGAGACGCTACGACAGCTATTATGTCTAATGGGAGTGGTTGTTAATAGAACGTATTTTTTGTCAGACATACTTTTCAACATACTTGTCGATGAAAAAAAACTTATGTACGTCAGCTGTAGTAAATTGGAGGAAAAACATAACCGTTTTAATATAAATTGCTTGTTAGAGTTCTGTTTAACTGATAAATTACAAAGCAGGTCTCTTATGGACTCTCTTTTTAAACATAACTCGTAGAGCCTAATGAAACTAAAGACTAGGCGTCAATCTTTTATATTATTTAAATAGAATCCGGCTCATTCTTGACCAGATTATTTTTTAACAGAGCGTTGGTTAAGCAAGATGGATACTCTAAAATAACCCTGTAAATATCGCATCCAATTTAAAAGCTCTCCCTAGAAAGTTAAACATCACCCTGTTCACATTCATCAGCATGATCTAAGATGAGATTATCCCCAGACGTGACAAAGTGTGGCACCTATTATAAAGAAACAGGGAAATCATTAAAACAGTCTTTTAAGTTCGTTCACATGGCCGAGTGCATTGAAGCGTTAATTAAATTAAATGAGGATCATTGTCGACGGAAAGCAGAGCGATTAGAAGTGATGGCATGCCGCAATTTGTCACAGCAGAGTCTAAGCTCACAGTCGTGGTCTTCCGAGGTTTATACGGCTTGACAGACGTCCGCGTCGGGCGCTTCCGGCCGCCATTCACGAATCGATCGGGATTGAATATCACCCACCATTCATCACGAAATCGATCAAACCAAATGTTTGAGATATCGATTTCACGGGCACGTTTCCTACGTTTGTTGTGTCATACCGTTAAACTCTGCCAGTTTATATTTTAGTTCTTATAGCAGTACATTAGACTTCGTTTTTATTCCAGTCAAAGTAAATATTTTGGTTCGCTATGTCCTATTATTCTTAAGCCTACGTATTTATAGTAGCTCATTTATTTGTATAAGCGAACAGGGTTCTTCTAAATGAATAAAATTGATTGCTTATACAAACTGTGCGCCCAAATACTCGGGCTACAATAAAAGGGCTTTCGGATAAAAAAGGTGAAAAAGTTTGAGTGGATGAGCTCGGTCAGTCCGGGCCGGCGGCGGCGGCGGCGGCGGCGCGGGGCGACCTTGGCGCGCTCCGTAAGACAAGTCGATTTTGTTATTTGTTTATACACAACACAACACTACCTGTTCCCGCGCCTCCACACGGCCGTGTTGTAGTGCACACACACACAGCCACTCCACAAGCCTCGATATCGAATCGCTCAGGTATTTTACGGCGATTTCTGTAATGAACCTCGATTTATTGTGGCTCCGGAATGCCGATCAAAAATTGCCTTTATAGACAAAACACACGAGCGCGATCACAATCAATTTTTTATCGGCCGAGCATGTAAAAGGAGCAATCATTCTACTCCAATTAAAAATAAAACCGTAACGGAATTTATATTCGAGATCATACAAATATTTATGGATGATCGAACTAGATGGATAGTTATGAAAGTACTTGTGAACTTTTGAGATAAGCTAATAAATGTGGTAATAAGAAAATGTAACAAGATCCTATGAGAGAAGCGGAAGCCGTTGCCTTAAAATGCTATAAAAATATTTCACGGCGCGCTTCGGTGCTACCTGATAAGGATACGCAGTCATTTGTAGGAGCTTCGTGATCCTGGCTATCCCGAGCGCTGGACCCACACAATTTATGTTTAATGTATTGTCAGGATTATCTCTTTAATGTCGCTTAAGACACCTCTCAAGATACGGAGATATGAAAGGCACCGACGCTTTTCGAGTGGTACCGACTTTTTATAAAAGTTTTTATAGCGGTTATGATAAACTTTATCCACAACCAGTAGAAAGCACTGCGTGATTAAACCCAGAGGATCCAAGCCTTTTTTGTCTTCATAAATATTACCCAATAGGAGTGCTTCGTGACCTCTGTTTAAAATCATTGTTGCGATTACGTCCAGTGATTTAGATGGCCATTATTGGGTCGCCTCCACAGATGGTCTGTTGAATTACAGTCTTCCCGTCTGCTTTGTTGGTTTTGTATCGACCAGCACCGTCGGTAATTATGAGATCATGTTTCATAGTTATCTATTGATTTAGAACTCTTCCAAGTCTCAATTATGAATCATCGATTATCGAGAGTTATGTGCGATGGTCCTATATCATCATGTCTCCTGAGTTTGTTCACCTCGCTTCACTATTCACGTAATCACTAGGCCAAGCTATTGCGGTTTATTGACGTTTTGTATGCTAAAGCTCGTAATAAAAGGCCATACGTTTGTATCGTCTAATGGTAGAGCTAACGACCGGTTGTTGTTCGACAAGAATATTTTACATTATGCTCCAAAATAGAGCGAGGCGCATCCGGCGATCGTTATTGTGTTAGAGTTATGGGAATTTGAAATCACACACATTTATGATAACAAGGATATTTTATTGGTCGTACATTAAATTCAGCTGAATAAGATTCCGCTAAAGTGATCAATAAAGTCCTTTAAATCCATAAAAGTTGAAATCTATCGAACTCGAGTCAGAATAGCCCTCACTGAAATGGTTGTAGAAGTGAGTTCTTGGCTCGGTGGTTGTAAGTACCTACACAAGTACAAGTGTAGCGAGCTCGCGTGACCGGCCCGACACGACGCGCTTGCGCCGATCATACGCTCCTCCTCTGACGTTTTCACGAAACATTTTGACATTTCACTGAACAAATATAGAAGCCATTTTCGATCGCTAAGTCAAACATGCAAGGAATGCAAATATATCGCTTTTTCACCTTATCGCATTTTGACAATGCACCCATGTCTGCGTGAGGGATCAGAGGTCGAATTCGTATGGAGATTTGATAGAGATAAAGATTTACAGTTGATATTCTATCATTTTATTGGCGTTTTATCAACGTCCGGAGAGTAGCGATGCGGGGGACACTCGTAAATCTGGTCGCTACCGCGCCTGCTTTTAATACCGCTACCGGCTATTTTAGTAAGGTCGAGTCTATATACCGAAAAGTCAATCAATGTCCGTGAAATTTACAAGACGGATAAAGTTTTAATTTAATGTGTTATCGATGTAGGTGTGCGGGTGTGTGCGTGTGTCCGTACACAGTAATTATGCGGCGCAGAGCGCGGGCGCAGCGCCGGTGGTCTGCGCTCCCCCCGCACACCACTCCATAGAAAACTTCCTCCACACCTGGGAACTCACGCCGGACACTCGCTCACCTCAACTATGGTAAGTATTGGCTTCGACTCGGACACATCGTATTGTTCCATTGTGTATTGTTATCATTGTTTCGAGATGAAAAATTATAATTCGGACTAGGCTCTAATTTAGTGTCACTTGGTATTCGATCAGGGCAAGTGTGAGAATTGCCTGGAGACGACGCTCTGCAGGACCGTCGCACGTCGGTCGTCGCAGGCGGCTCGCTGCGTCGGCGACGTCCTTTGTCTACTTTTATTTGCCTGTCAGTCAAAGCCCTCGCTCGGACGTGTGTCTTGAGATCACGACAATGTAGCGCTTTGTGAGTGCCTTTTGCGACCTATTCAAAAGTAAATTTCGTTGTCATGCATAAAACTATGCAATGCATTGTATATGGCTAACACAGATATTGCTGACAGGGAAAACGTACTCGATACATCGGGCAATTACCATCGCGATTTTTATTGTCCTGCCTTTATTTGCTCAGACAGACCATGGGGCAATTAAGATAATCGTTTTGAATTCATTTATCAAGAGCTTTTTATGAATAACTAATTGAATTCGTACCTACTGGATTATAATTGAACAGGGATAAGGTAATCGAGCCAATTAATCTGTAGTGTACTTATTACTTTTATAGGGAGCGGAGCCTGTCCAAACAGCTTATTGAAAGAGTCGGTTTGTGGAGATACAAGAATGTATGTTGATTATAGCGAAGCAATAAAACGTGTGTCGTAAAGTGTAGTGTGTGATTATTGAGTTGATGATGACTTTGATGGCAATTATCAAACGGGCTTGGAGCCGCTTATCATGATCCCTCGTTCGCCGAAAGTGCGCGGTATTGTAAATGTGTAATTGATTATGACCGAAATTTGGTTTTATTGCGAATGATTTGGGTAAAACAAGTTCTGAAGTGGATATCTGGGAAACGAGCGGTCGTTTGCAATGAGAAAGCATGTATTATGCTTATTAAGCAAACAGTTAAAAGGTAAACTTATTTCAAAAAAATGTTTACCTCCCACGGCTAGGGCGCGCTGTGTTGTTATAGGCACTAAAGTTTTGAACTTATCGATGTAATTTTTGCTAAAAGGTTGCCACCGAATTGTTATTAAACGTACCTATATAGCATTTCACACAGTAGTAGGTATAACGTAAGGAACATAACTTCCACACAAACAACATGTTGTAAACTTGTTGCCGTCTTTGTCCAAAGCCCTAAACATGTAGACGCCCGAAGTTTCGTCTAATGAAGTTAAGTTGTACAACATCAATGCTTTTTGTAGTAAATTGTAAACGTTTCTTTATTAACCAGTAATAAAACAAACTCTTTGACATGACATCTGTACCGTTTATTTTACAGTTCTATAAAATTCAAGCGTCAATGAAGCTTTTGATGTTTTATTGGTGAAAGTTTGCCAAAAACTGTGCTACAAGCGACCTTGCAAAAAGGTTTATTTGTAGCAATAAAATAAGCCGTTTTCGGGACGATAACGGTTTTTAAAGTCCAAACAAATATCGGGTTTGCAATTTCGGAACGGGTCTCTATTGTACCCATTGTTTTTGTTTTGCAACTCTTTAAAACCCTTCGCCAATTTCTAGACAAGTAACGGGGTGGCAATAAAAGACGGCGCCTTTGTACCGTTATTGAAATGAGCCTTGGTGGCAATCAGGCGAAATATTTTTGTAAATTCCTAAATATTTACTAGCAGTAAAAATAATGACTTTAGGAACAAAGGACTTTCCAAACTTTCTTGTAAATTATAAAAATAGGTACCTACGTAGTTAGTATCTATAGCAGATATTGCTCATATCGCATCATAAGATGCATTAAAAGATAACACAGCACAATTCATATAAAATAGGCGTAATATTCAAATTGCGGTCTACACAAGGCCTCTATCAGGGCAAGATCAAGAATGTGGCGTTTGAGATCAGTTCGATAAGCCCCTAGACTCACGGTTTGCCGAAGATACATTGCGAATTGACAAGGTCTCGAGCATCGCCTGTTATATGGTGCTAGCGCTATTGTAACCCATCCCTATAAATAATAGAATACATACAAAACAAGCGCAGATTTGAAGATTAGATATCAATCGATTCGATTCTTCTTGTCGACGGGATGAGGTGAACAGTTCAAAGTTATATTTTGCGATACTTTGACCGATAAGATACGCGATAAGTTAAGACAATAAGCACATTGTTTGCATACACTTATGGTCTTTCTATAGTTGGAAACACTAGATTCGTATGATATTGTGCGCGACAAAAATCGTCTTACACTCTGCGTTGTATAGAGCTTTCAAAGCGGTGCAAATCTCATGAGACATTATGCTATTGCGTTCCAGTTATTACTGAATCTATTGCTAGTGTTTTCCATACGATGTTCCAAAGCCTCATTAATTCCACCACCACGGTTATAAACAAGGCTTCCTTTGACCGTCAGCGCGGATCTTTTATCACAATGACTAATTCCAAGCGTTTCGCATGCATTAGCATTTCAAGTTGCTGAATGGTACAGTGCAATTACGCAAACAATATAATAGCATGGTGCTCAGTGTTATTTACTGCCTCATATTTTGAAGAAAAGAAATGTCAGGACTTCCTCTGTTGGTAGAGCAAGAGCTTCTGCGGGGAGAAAAATTTATGTGTAAGTTTCTACGTTTTTTCTTCTTTAAAATTGCAATTAGGTACCATACCATACCAACGTATCAACGGTGCATCATCTTCTTTTGTTTAAAATGTGAACATGTTGTATCATGCATGCGTCTTAAAGTATAACCCTCTTATTCATAATAGTCTGCCTTAGCACACTGCTAAATCTCGCTCTGTCTTCTTCTGTTGACATAAGTCAGACTGAGAAATAACACTAGTTAGCAGCTGTTTTATGTTAGCAGACCATTATGAATAAGAGGGTAAGGCCTTGTTTTCGGAGACATGGGCATGCAGTGGCGTTGGTAGAGTGTGTTCATGTTCACGGAGTAGAGATTTTAGACGCGTTTGTTTGATTTGACGCGGCGTGCATCGCCACTTTTCACGCCCCGCTTATCCATAAACATCACCGTACATTGCGATAGTTATATTTATGTTTACACGTGCGATGACGCAGCCGCTGCACGCGTCGCTGCACGCCCCGCGACTCCGTAAACAGAGCAAAACGCCCAACGCGCCGCCCGACACGCCGCTTCAAGCACCGCTTCACAAGGCCTTAGAAGTCGATACCTCAATCATTCTACCGTTGTTATTTAAAAAAAATTAAACATTGCACACAATACCTTACCGTTTAGGTTCCTATGTTAGACCTCGTGCCTTTTCTTTTAGTTATTTTGAAGAAGAGAACTCTTAGTTCACTTTGCTACAGTATCCAAGACTCCCAGACTATCAAGACATCCTCCGTATTGTGATTATCGTGTCGCGATCGCTCCGAGGCAACGCGGGAAAGCATGCCTCATAAAGTATGCGTCGCTATGGGGAGGAGACAGCAAACACCCATTACATAGGTAAACTACCTATATAGTCTACAGCAAGCCTTTTGAACTACAACACATGTACAGTCTGTATAAGCAAGCCTTTTGAGCGGAACTGCATCATAGGTAGCTGTTCCTTTTAGATTCTTGAATGACTGAGGTTTCTTTATTGTGCTGGCCACTTTGGGATAGGCTTTCTGTTTACATCTCAGCTTTGTTTTTGTTGGATCATTAATGAAAATTGGTCTTGAACATATCATAAGTATGTTACTAGAAAAAAATGTGAATCAATTTACGGTAGAGTGAATTGGTGTTAACATGCTATTTGTCTATGTTCTGCATAGCGGCGTAACGTAAAAGTCGAAACTCGATGATTGCACAGAGTAAAAATAGATGTTGTATTCCGAACAAGCTACAATCAGAAAGCATAGTAAAATTGAAATGATCACTGATAGAACTAAAACGATTATTCACTTCAGAGCTCAAAAGATAAACTCTCGTATTGAAACTGGACATGAACTGAGAGCAATTAGCGAAACCTTAATCTTTAGATAAAGCGTGCGAGCGGAAAACGTGATCCATAAATATTGTGAGCTGTAGCAGGTTAGCTTTGATATAAAAATGTGCAGTAAATAATGTTGGTGATAAACATACTGGCAGTAAGCATTTTTTATTGATAAGACGCTAAATGAAATAAGAGGTTTCAACTGAATAAATCCCAGCTGCACATACTTAGAAGGATACTGGAGTGAAACATTAAAACTAATTGCAGGGAATCAAATAAGATTTATGATATAAATTATTCCAGACTCAAATAAAAAAAAAAGATGGAATATCCGTTGATATACGATTATAGAAGTGAAAATGAAAGATTCATACGAGTCACAAATAATAGAAGACATACGAAATATTTGGCGATATGATGGCGGTGACAAAAGCGTGAAACTGATGCCGGCATGCTATATATTTTCGGGATCATAGATCTATTTTAGAACCGGTTCCTATTGTTTTCAAAGTTGAAAACTATTTCATTCATGGACCGAGTGAAATATGCTGGGAACTACCAACGTTTCAACTTTAAAATGACCGAAATGAATCATTTCAAAACTGAATAGACGACACTCCTGATGCATAGCGACCGGTCATGTCACACCGGATTAACTTTTAACAGATATCCTGTCACCCGACAGGTTTCGATTGTGATGAATTTCCATTTCCAAGGAAGCCGAGACTCGAGGGCTTTTTAGAAATTTTAGCGTATCATAAAGACAAATCTCACAACGGACCCGTTTCTGCCACTTTTATCCTTTCCACAAAGAACGTAATAACCATATCAAACAGCGTGTCCCTTCGCCGCTTGCATACATATAGCTCGCTCCGGGTACCGGCTATTCAATACTAAAATAAAGGAAATGCGTTTTGTTTCCACTGAGGCTACCATACATAATTCTAAAAGCGTATTTTGCATACCTGACGGTCAACCCCCAGCTGAGTTTATGGCATACACTTCAATGCTCTTGTGGTTTATTGCTACTGCTATGACGAAATCTTTATTTCCGTGTTGCTTTTATCGGAATCAGATAGTAGAGGCAATTTCATTGATTAGTTCAATTACAGGACGCATACATTGAGGATACTGGCCGTTTCCTTATCAGCGCTATGGGGCTATAAACCTAATGGGATTCTATGAAGCGCTCATTATTTTTGTGTTGATAATATTTGAATGTCACATGCAGGTAGAGCCGGAGCGAGGTTGCTACGTGAGGGGCATGAGAACTGTACCGCCCGACCCCGCACATAATTTCAGTTCTCGTCCTTTGTGCCCCACGTCATTGTTATTAAAGTAATCACGGCCCTCCATCATGCTCCAATCGAAACATTATGGGATATAAACAAAAGAAAGCAAGTGGAATTCAATGAAAAGCCATTATGTCACGAGAGCACTCCGAGGGCCGTTGTCTCAATATTTTTCTTGGTGGATGGAGTTGACGCGTCATTCTCTCGGGTACTTTCAAATGCGCCGCATGGAGCTTTTAAGGGCCCTCGATAGTGGCCGATATTTACGACCTTAGTTGTTGTAAAATGTGCCACGGAAAAATAAATGATGTGAAACTGTCGCATGGTTCTGTTACGGTTCTGTTTCTATCGTAAAGCGATTATGTGAATCGCGCAGCTGACGGAATCATAAGCTGTTGAATCCACAAACGGTACTTTTAATCTTTAAGCTGCATTCTATCGGTACTGTTTCCAAATATTATGATAGTTAGAGCAATAAATCAAGCCCAGCCTCGGCTTACCGGCCAGGTATTTATCTGATCCGATAGAGGGATTTAGATATGTGACAATGCATTGTGGTCCCGGAGCGTGATACGACAGTCGGTTAATGCGTTTATAGGCGGCGTGTTTGAATCGCCATTAGAGGATTCCCGAGGGTCGAGACGGCGAGAGCGAACACTGGGATTATACAACTATCCTTGCCCAAAGATACCGATTGTGCTCAGCCGACTATGAAATGTATACGCATATTCAGAGTGCTGAGATTGGCATGTGTATGCATATCAAGTTTCCAATAACAAAGGCCGATTGACCCCTTATTGATAAAGGAAACAGCTCTGCAAATCATTCAAGCATCCTTGATGTTCCTGTGGTTTGCTTGGGTACAAATAACAAAACGCTGGTCTCTGCCTTCGCCAGTGTGCCGGTTCTCACAATAGCAGACAAGGTAGGCATCGAAGGAAACAGTATAAGAGCAATAATTTATGCAAAAGGTTATTATCCGATAGAATAGTTCTATTTGAATATGTAGTGAATTTTATTTTAGGTAATAATGTGCTGAATTGCTCATTCTTAAACCTTTTACAGAATAATAGGGCGATAAAACTGGAAATATATTCAGAACTAAACTGGGTTCCAACGGAATGATCATGTTTTGAAAGTCATAAGATTATTGTGGCCCGTCGAGATGCCTCAAGTTCTTCGTGCACTCTCCAAGAATGCTTTGACGGGAACCAAACTCGTAAATTGGTGAAGTAATTCCAGATTGTATCGCCAGTGAGCAATTTAGGATTTAGCCGAATGCTTTATAGCCGTATGGGGGATAGAGTCGAAGTCAAATGAACGGTCTTGATTTTTTTATGGGAAAAATAACAAGCAGCTCGGCTTAACGGTAATTGTCACGAATAGTTTGTGGTTCTATTTAGAAGATTATGGCTCAATGCCAAATTAATGACTGATATAAACTTTTAATTGAATTATACACAGGATACCGATATCTGGATACATAATTTCTATAGTGAGAACGTAGATAGTAGCAGTATAGGCTTTATTTACACAGCGTCCCGTGGGTAGCAAGGTTCAAATGAACTAAATAAAAAAAACCAGATGAGAAGTATAGAGTCGGCTACAGAGATAGATACTAAAAAGTACTGAGTCTAGATTTTTATCGTATAGCCTCAAAATTTTTATGTTTGCTCCTATTTCGGATTCGTAAAATTGTATACCACGATCACCACAAAACTGAATCATCGACATTTTGTTCTGTAGAAATCGTGCTCCCATATAAATAACCAAACCAACCTTATAAACATGTAAGGTGGTAGTAAGGTGTAAGGTTTAACCTTAACCTTAACCTTATTATAAAAATAACAAGAGCCATTTGAAAAGACTGCAAATATTTATTTCCAGACTCAACATTCGTTAGTCTATGCAAACATTACTTAGTAACTCTACACAGCCATTGGCTCGATGCTTTGACAAATATTTGTATTTCTCTGAAACAGCGCCCACTCTATTGTCGAATCATCACTCATTTTAATCTGCAATCTATTTATTTACCTCTGATGTGAATAGGGACCATACTAACCACGAATCAGTGCAAGCAAAATATAATTGGTTGAGAAGAATTTCAGTTCCAAAGAACGGCTGCCTTCCTCCTAACCTTTTCATAAAGTCCAATGTAACCGCAAAATCGCCCTAAGCAGCCAAATGCTACTATGAGCACAATGTTAACTTTTTGTGCCTCTTGTATTTTACCACAAAACATCAACTCTAATATCATAGAGCTAAGATAAGAAGTTGAATATCAAATGTCACGTAAGGGTCTGTTTACACAGGACACGAAGTGCAACGTCGACAAACACTGGCTTTGTGCTGCCCACGGGGTCAATATTGACAGTAGTTCGAAGAAAAATGCATTCGGACAACAGGCGAGCCGATGTGTACTGTTTTCATTATTGAAATTAGTTTCGGTCGGGTATTGTTGTGTGCACAGCTTAAAATTGAAATAGATAGAGAATAGAGAAAGAGAGCTTTTTAACCGATGAAAAATAGGTGGCTTAATATATTTCGGCTATTTTCTGATACATATAGAACGTCGGTATTTTAACATTCATGAGGCTACCTTTAGGAATTGTGGTTGAAAACATAGCTCTTCTAACTCATATTATTATATATACATGCTTTTCATGCTATTCTGGAGTTTTTTGGAAGATTCCTAGATATTCCTATAGAAACATTGTTTACACGACTGTTGGCGGGCTGCAAGCAAATTGGTAAAACACTGTCGACTACAATTATCTATATTGGATCCATATTGGATTTGAAAAGTTTGGCCTTCATACCGATCACCATTTTTTATTTTTTTTCATAATCGCCAAGTAGAATAATACTTATTTGGATAGAGGACAATAAAACAAATAAAAACAGTCTCATATCTTAATGCCCTACAGCGTCAGGTTTCTGAGATATAAACTTATGAAGAAAAAATATAGTTATTTTCATTTGTACATATCTCATAAACCGGACACCTCAGGACATTATTTGATAAGATTTATTTATTTATTGCATAGTATCTAACTACCTATATATCCTATATAAGGTTTATTGTGCGCGGCAATTTTGAAAAAAAATTGTTAGGGCCACCATCCATACAATATAACCTTTTAACTCCTTTGAGAATCCGACAGCTGGTCCATGTGACCTCACAATACAGGTCGTCCAGACCTAGTGTGGGGAACAGAGTCCAGTTTAAGGTCGGCTACTGTGCCAAGGTGAACGACTAATTTTAAGTAGATGTAGATGCACCTATGTATACCGCTTACTGAAATAAAGATTTATTTTATTTTTATTTATTTTATTTTTGGTTTTCAACGTTTTGTAGGGTAAACCAACGGTCCTTTCTTGAGCTATACATTATAGTTTGGTAAAGGTCTGATATAAGCCGACTTCGGCCGCCAGTAAATTGATCGCATATTAATTATCACACTGTAAAACTGCTGTTTACTTTGAACAGTAGTCGCAAAGTTATTCGTTTGAAACTGCCGCCATTTTAACGTCTTCCGTTCTTTTAGTTTTTATATTTTTTTAAAATCTTTTAGTGTTTTGCTAAATTAATTAGAACTCGAAGGGTTCCGTATCTAGGGTTTGTTTTTATGAACTTTCTCTTGGTTGTACTTCTATGATAAACTAGTTTTTTCCCGCGGCTTTGCAAGCGTAGGTTTTAAGGTTATTTTTTTCACATAGGAACTGATTTATGGGATAAAAAGTACTTTATGTTTTATTCCTAGCCTCGAACTACATGAAGGTATGCATGTTGTTCTATTTAAGCCCGATCTGTTCGGTAGTTTTGGAGTGAAGAAGTAACAAACATCCATCCAAACTTTTACATATATAATTATAATATTTCGGTCATCGTTTGTCGACCCCTGGATGTCCAGAATCACCCCTTTAGGCTTAGTAGAGCCTTTCTATGACACCCTGTAGGTTGGTGTGGTTTTTAACCATAGGTAAAGAAATCCTAGAAATCCTTTTCATGAAAATCTCAGATTATAGTTTAACTCAGAATCAGATTATAGTTTTTTTCGGATATCGTAACATAAGGTAAAATTACAACTGATACAAAACCCTTGTAGATATGAAAGACGTCATTCCTCATGGGTCGAATTCCAACTGAGCAGTGCAACTGTGGTGCTGACTTAGAATTTGCACCACACCATCTCTTCCCGTATTGGGTGTCTGCCAAACTGCAATCCTCAACCCGCATGCCCAGCGTGGGAATTATGGGCATTACCCTCCATTAGCTAAAAACCAATAGGGTGCTTATCAGGGGGAGGCCAGCGTCCAGCAGTAGACCAATACAGGATGTTGAGGTTGAGGGCAGCATAAGCATGTCATTTCCAAGTAAGCGGTGTCTATTGAAGTCAAAGACAATCAGGGTTTTATAACTTCGCTAATCCATCGTAGTAATCAAGTAATCTTGGTTTATCTAGGAATGTTTTTGCATTCTAAAACCACCGGAGGGCCTCAGGGGCCGAAGGGTCTATGCGTCGCACACACATGCTAAATGAATGAATTGTTTCTATGGGTAGGGTAACCATAAGTGCATTTAGCCGTCAGGGAATTTGTTTGAGAGTTTCTTAACAACAAAGAAAGTGTCAAAAATCTAAATCCATGTTTGTTCATGGAATAACTGTAAGAACTTAATTGGATTTAGAAATACAGTACTTGAGTGTGAAAGCGAGGTATTTTCAATGTTTAATTATAACCAAAATGAAAAATAGCAGAAACGTTTCATTTTCATTTATTTTTATAATGTTGGACAGGACAATTTACACATCAATAATCTAGCCCCAAACTAAGCAGAGCGTGTGTTATGAGTACTAGGTAACTGATATATTTAATTATATTCGGCCGATATCAACATAAGTTAGTTGATAAGCGATAGACTTGCTAGTGGTTTCTTTTCTCTCTTTCCGCTAGAGGACAAAAAATTGGAGTGAAATAGAGTCATTTGCGCCTTATTCCTTATTTGATAGTAATGACTATTTATCAAGCTGTTTTTAAAGTAAAAAAAATGACTTGTCTAAGTGCTTATTTTGTAAGCCTAAAGAAATAAACGATTTGACTTTGACTCTGACTCTGCCTATTTATTACTCAGCGTGTTGGTCGTTATTGTCTAAAGGTTAACAAAACCGTTGGTCACCAAACACAAGGAGTCAAGTAAATTGCAGTCATAAAGCTGAAACACACCTCCAGTGAAATAAAACGGACTACCATTCACACCGGTGTCCTAAAATACACGTCCACGATATTATCTTCGGACAGATAATAAATGCAGTTGACATGCGGAAGCCATGACTTTATGGTTTGGGTTTGTGCATTTCAAGAAAAGCGGGAACTGCCTTAATTGATTTAACAGTAGCTGGCACGTAATTTATAGACTCTGAAGAAGCCTATGGAAGCAGATACCTTCCTATAGTAACTTTCAACGTAGGTACCGTTTGTGTCATTTATATTACGGCATTATTCGTATTAATTTATTTTGTTAATTTATATGACATTACCCTACCGACATTAACTAAATGAGAGCCGATAAGGTATATAGTAATCCAAAAGTCTACTTCGGGGCTAAGCCCTAAATAACGGGAGGCCTTAGTCCAACAGTGGACTGGTACTCACAGGCTGTTGTTTGTTGTGGTAAGCTCATCTGATTGGATCTGTTTTATTGTGTATCTGATAGTAAGTTACAGTATCATCAGTACAATGGCAACACCCGACTTTTTGCTAGAAAAAGTTAGGTTCTCCGTCGGATTGGAGAGAAGCGTTCTAAGAACAGAAGGATGAGTCTGTTTGAGGTTAGTAACGAGACGTGGTCCTGACATCTCCTTTTAGAATGGGGATTTGTTTTTAGAAGGAAACACACAACACACTTTTCCATATATTTCGCTATAGCAAATTATATGGAATAGGGAGACGTCGCGGTCACTTCTCGTTTCTACCGTCAAATTGACTCACCCCCTCAGATGACAATACATTGAATGAAAGCAGTGAACTTCTATAGGCTTAGCAAGATGATGATGATAGAAACAACGTCACTGACTCTAGTGGGTTGGCAACAGCAACTCCATGAATTTGAAAACGAACATTGTGCTACCTACACCACCATTAAATAAATGAATATGACAATGGATATGTAAAACTGCCTGCCACTGATGCTTAGTGATGCTTTGTGATGACCAAGTGTTATATTGTGATCTTCGAGTGTCATATTTGTGATGGTTACGCTAATCGTTTGAGGAAATTTGTGTCATGCAGCTCTATTGTTGGCCAAGACGGCAGGCCTTTAGATATTATTTATAAAATCTATTGAAAGTTTAAAAAGTTTTGTTACAATACTATGAAACATTCAAAACCATTTGTGTGAATGCACCTACGATTCCTATTCATTCATAGCATTTATCCCGTCATCATCAAAAATATCGTAAGTATAGTATAACTTTTACTGAACCACGAATTCAAACAAAAGCAGTTTTATTTTAAAGAACCCTTTCTTTTTGATGTCGGTTGATATAAGAGTTGAATTCCATAACACAATGAAATAAAACAATCAGCAATCGTCCAAATTTAGATCTTAAGCACGCATTCCGTGTAAAAACGAGCACATTTCAGTTCCAATCGAAAACACAATCCAAACGCTCACTTCAATGTCTGCGGCGGTATATTATGCAGTAGCTCTGCTTTGATGATGTGTGTAGAATAATAAATAGTTGGATGGTATGAAAGCTCCACTGGAGTTATCACCCTCATGCCTGGTTTGGGATTTTAGAACTTTCCTGGAAGAACAACTTGCCAAACGTAGAGTTCCTACTCTCCAGTCAGGTGGGATGATGCTCTGCGAAAGACTGCAGGCAGATGGTGACATGACGCTTTGGCGCTCATTAGGGTTATATCCAGCTGTGGACTAATATAGGCTTATGATGAAGACTGCTGAAAGGTAATTGTAAATAAAACAAGGTACTTGTAAAAAAACATGTAAATAAAATGTTTAGGTGAGGGCCTCATTATTGTAGTGGGGAAGGGTCAGATTTAAATTTCATAGTGAATTAAGTAAACCGTCAAATCAAGACTATCAGGTAGCCTACCTCAAACATAATTGAGAAAATTATGTTTGAGGTAGGTATTATCAAAGTTCGATCGAAAAGAAGGAGACAGATAAATACAATATAGCAGAAGAGACCAAAATATTGAATAAAACACAAACAGGCTTCGCTTAAAAAGTATTACGACAGTAAATAGTTTCAATCTACAGTACATACATACTTTTTTTTTCAACAATTTGACTTATAGCTGATCATGAACTTAGAAAGTGGCACAGCTCAAACCAGTAGGTTCACTTTGAAGATAGTTTTACAAATGGGTGGGAAGTCGCGTGGCGACAGGCGATGCGCGAACGCAGCTGTGCCGACGACCGTTAGTAACTAAATTTACTCCACAATTGCTTTGATACGATTTCGAGGTTTAGTGTGAAAACTTCCGAGAAGCGTAAAATAGATATCTTAAGAGTCAATAAAGAAAACTGAATGATTAATTTTTAAGTTTGATGTGATTAGTTGCTTTCTTAGAAAGCGAGATGAAGCTAGAATAGATAACAAATGATATTCTCAGAAAGTATTATGTAAATCACTATATGAATCACGAATTACGAACGTACGAACATTTACGAACGAACTTACGTACCTATATTTTTTCTGCCGCTAGTGAACAAAAAATTTTAGTGAATTCGAGTCAATTGTACCTTATTTCTTATGTAATAGTAATTACTATTTATCAAGCTGTTTATTTAGTAAAATAAATTACTTGTCTAAGTGCTTATTATGTAAAGAAATAAACGATTTAACTCTGACTCTGACTGCCTGTGCTAACAAAGTTTCAAAAATGTCCTATCGAAAGATATTTTCAAAGTCGCAAATTGTTAATTTGTCTTTCGTAATAGAGCTGTGTTCCTAATTTATTTACTCCTTACCTTGGTATTCATGATTTGTTGTTGTGTTGCTGTGTGATAATTTTAATAATTTTATTTTATAATTATGTAATGTAATTTTGTATAGGTAGGGTACCTATTATCTATATAGGTACCTTACATAGTGACCTACTAAGTAGGTATTATTCTTTAAGGACTTGCATGTTGTAACGCATTGGTTTTTTTTGTTAAACTGTAATGTTACATTATGATTATAAATAAAATAAACTATAAATAAATTAAAAATTTGATGCGAGATGCACAAGATAGAGGAGGCTGGCAAAATCAAAACCCAGCAGTGGCTGATACCAGGCTAGCATGATGATGATTAATGCTATTGTTCAAATACAAAATTTCTGAACATTTTTTTAATTTATCTAGGATCCTGAAACCCCACCCGGTTTCAGGATCCTAGATAAATTTAATCCTAACGAAATCCCTTGTAAAGGGATGAAGCGTTAGTGTTCATCCTGAAATAATATGTCCATACAACAGGTATTCACAACTTGACTTTTAATCTAGTACGTATAGACTACCTACATTCAGTTACATACTTTTAAGCATTCACCATCCCTAATTTGACTAAAGCATGGAGCACTGTGATGTATTCGTCAATTATTTTCGTCATTGTTTCGTTAAATGTAAAGGAGTTCTCATACGGCTCATACATGTCAACGTCTGCTTTCAAATGAGAAACTTCAACATACGGGGGAACGCGACACGAATCATCCGGGATCTTACTGTTAACGTAGTTTCATTAGGTGCTCACGAAGAAATAAAAACTAAAAATACCCCCAAAAAAATACTTCGATGGGCCTTGAACATGTCTCCTTCATTCGTTTTCTTAAAAATTACCCGTAGTATAAGGGCTGTTTTACCCTAATAACAAAATCTTAGGTGCTTCCTGGTTCGTTACTTTTTAAATTATTACTCAGATTGATTAGCCATCTTGTATCCAATAATACAAGCTTTGCTTAGCTTGGGGCTAGGTGATGTTGTATGGATTTTCCAGAATCATTTATTTATTTTATAAGACAACTTTTTATTTAACGCACAAAGGTTAAATGAAATACTGAAGAAAATGCTGAGATGTACGTACAAAGCAATCGCGTTCAAATAAGTTTTTGTAGCTTTTTGTTAAGGGGCTTTGTACAATAAACGTTTAAGTATTGTGTATATCCTTATTGACGTTTTGTAATGTTGTAACAAAAAAAAACTTGAGAGGTGTCAAGGGACACCCGGATGGAACGAAGTTAATTAAATTAATTATAATATTATTTTTATAATATATAAAAATTATTAATTGTAATTAATTATTAATACTACTGGCTTGCTTTCTATAAGAGAGAGAGAGAGACAGACAGAGAAACATGCGACGCCGCACAGCTTACAATAATAGCTTACTATAGCAAAAAGTGTCGTGACAACTTTTCGTAAGAAATAATTTCCGTCTAGCCCCCTTTCACAACGCGCGATATGGAACTTCGTTCCAAAAGCACAATTTTATGACACTAAAACTCAGTTTCCGTAGGTAATTTAATTAACAATTTTACTTAACGGCTTTTTCTTTGACTTCATACGTCTTAACCGCAGTTATGTGTTTTTAATTTTTGTTACTAGCATCACGGTTAATACAGTTTGGTTTGTTTGGGTATCATTACTTTCTTATTGGTGGATATTGTCAATTCATGTGACACCTGAACTGCATAACTATGCGTCGGCTCGTGTTTAGTAAAAAAACGCATTAAAAAAAATGTTGGACAATTCACACAGCATTATCTAGCAAAAGAATTATATTATATTATTACATTATATTCTAAAAAGAATATAACAAATTAGAAAATTACCGTAGTTAGGCACATGTGCGGTATTGAAGGCATATCACAAATAGTGACAAATGCAACGTCGTCAACGCAACGACATGCGCAAGAGTGCTGACACATTGACTATTATTCCTTGAATAAAAAGTAAGTTGACCGCTCCGTTGACAATCGGGAGCTCCCGGCGGCATAATAAGGAATTTACATTTCTCATATGTACCCTCTTTGTTCTTCGAACTTTACAATTTAAATTCTCGTTCAAAGCGCGTACGGACGAGATTATTGTCTTTCCGTTACATGTTCAATTTAAAAACCTGACGGGTAAATAATGGTCGTATAACCCCGAAATTTGACATTAAAATCGTTGCGCTCTACTCATTATAAACTCATGCATATAGGAAAGCCACCCGCGCCTACTCCGTCGCCGCTCTTTAATGAATTTCCAACAAAAACTTAATTAAAAATCGTATCTCGCGTGTTCGAAGGAAATGAACTCATTCTTCGGAGCCGCTGAGTGACGGCCGGACTGACGGGCCGTCATTACGAGGTGCGTCCACCGTTGCACGACCCCCGATGCCCTTCATTGCTTATCTATAAAATTATAACCGCGGGCAAACTCAACGTGCAGTCAAAGGTCAGTTTGTTCTGGTCGGGTTGTGTGTTTTGGGAATTTCGTAGTTGACGGTGCATGCAGTAAATGTTTATAGCCTAATTATTATCTTTGTTAATTCTATGGTTAATAACAATGTTGGCAAGGATGTCAGAAATATGTAACAAGCGAATCGGTTACACCCAGAACGTATCGTATCATCTCTACAATGGGATGGGAGTCGAATTTTTTCACGTCCATTATGTGTGTATCGTTGGCAAAAAGCGTAAAAAGATTTCATGTAGGTATGAAGATGCTGGTTTCAACAAAACCAACACGGGCCGCCACAAATTGGCGGTTCGGGAGACTGGCACGTCGTGACTGAGCCGCCGGCGAGCGCCTCCACGGCCGAGACTGCGTACGAGAGGAGCGAGAGGCGGAGCGGATTCTGCGAATAGAAGTATTACTGTGTGGTTCTTCCCGCACGTGGTCGCAGTAGGTTTAAATGTTTCTGTGGTGCGGCCACAATGGCGAGAGGGTACCGGAGAGGTGTTAATAAGTATTGTGTCCTTTTCAGGCATTGCACACCAAAATACAGAATAACCGAAAAGAAAAACACAAATACAAAAACAGTTGCATAATGGGCGGCCTTATCGCTAGAAGCTATTGCTTACAGACAAACTTTACCTGTCCCACATAATTTTGGTTCCCCTGTTATCTCATGATGAGCTAAGAGCATAATCAACCAATGTTCGGCAGAAAAAACGTTTTAAACTATAATGAACTTGTAAAATCAATATTGTATTATTAATTATAATAGTAGTTATGACGACGATAGAATAAGTAAAAAAGATATTAAAAAGTTTCACACCATAACCTCGTCCCAAGAAGTCCACTACGATTATTTGCTCAGTAATGGTAGAAATCCATTAAACGAGCTCCTTTTAGTGATTGAACAAAGACACGGCTAGAATGCATTTTTGAATTGCATCTAGGCAATTTGTCGGCGCGAAAGCAAGAGATTGCATACCTTTGGAAATGAGAATCTTTTTAGCGCTATATAATAGCTTTCAGGTTTAATTTGGGCTCATTTGTTGGGAAATAAGCGAAGAAATGGGATGGATAACCAGCTAAGAGAATAAGCTTATATTATATTATACGATACTTGACTTTTGCTGATGTAAAAGAAACTAGCCATTTATATTATGGCTATGGTTTGCAGATGCAGATTTAATCCGTGTAGAACCTCCCACTTCAATAACGAATAAGAATTTTATGTCCAGTTTTGTCACACCTACTAATTCAAATTTTCTTGAACTATTAAACGCTTGACCGCCCATACTATTGTATTTTTAATCGAATTATGTTAATTCTGTGTCAATGACATAACATTTATTTACACACAATTTCAGAATTTTTATACACCATTTTAATATGCACGGTACCGGTGATGAAATAAAATAGAATATTGATTTACACACAATTTCAGAAATTTAATACACCAATTTAATATGCTTTATTCCATATCACGCAAGATAAAATAATTACGAAAGTCATGAGTTCAGTTATTAATTAATGTAATATGTATGATAAATAGTGTAGTAACAGTCTAAGTGCCTACGAAGATAAAATAATGCCAATTATGGCATGTAATACGGCAAAGAGCAATAAAATAAAACGAAATAATAAAGCTATTAAAAAGATTCTCAATGTATCGCATATCTATTCCGAAGTTATTGAGAACAATAATGCTATCTTCTGATCCAATATGATGTTAAATGTAAATACTGTCCATTAAAATATTGTGAATTTTATCGTCACTATTATATCCACGGCATAAAGACAAAGCATACGCATTGGTAGTCTTCTGACCTCCAATTCAAAGAGCGTGGGTTTGTATCTCCACTCCGGTCAAATATGTAGATGGAATTGGAATTTTAGAAAAGGAAGAAAGTATTTTGAGAATTTTATATTAAACATCTTGTGAATCTTTGATAAATTTTTGGTTTTACGATTTCCTACCTAATTTACGTTATTTTAACAATTTTTGGGTCATACGTAATTTGGATCATGTTAGAATATTATTTATTGATATATTTTATTTATTATTCATTAGCACCCTAATTACTAACAAAGTAATTGGGATACTAATTACTTTTGCAAAATAAATACACATGTCGTTATATAAGGTACACATATACATCCTTTTTTTTTACATAAAGTCATTACATTGTTACCGTCAGAATTATGGGTCACCTATCTTTTTTCACGTTTAATAAAATGGCTTAAAATTCAGTCCAAAAATTGATTCCCATTCGCTTATATTTGCTTCCTACAATAAGATATTTGCTTCCTCTTTAATAAAGAAGTTATTAAACATTTTAAGGTGACTATGACTGTGGTATTTCAAATTATTTTACCTATATAAATTTTTCATCCATGCCAAAGCCGGTGTTTGATGCACATGTTCTAATTTGGACTAAACTCGTTACATATAAATCTTCGACCGTATTTCGGTAACATTATCACTGCTAAATATACGAACAGCAATCTAAAAATGCCATACATTCCCTTTATTGTTCTACAACAGGGAGATTACACTCATGTAACCCGCAATGTTGATAGCACAAAAAATATCGCCGAGCGAACGTCAACAGCCCAATTTGCATACTCCAAACATAAATTCTCGTTTGTAAGAACACACTGGCACTTTTATTGTACGGCCGTAGAGTCTTGAAACTTCTTCGCATAGAGTCGTCCGACTAGTATATCGCCGTCCAGTATCGTGTCTATAAAGATACGGTGGCTTTTGAATCATTATAATAATTTTAAAGGCTAATTTAATAATATTCCTATTTGGAATTCAATTGAAACCATGCGGTTACATATTAAAGTTCTAGTTCCTAGTTAATTCAATCTATTTATGTACACGAGACGCTAAAATTTAGCGGCTAAATATTGATGATGAAAATAACACTTTCACATCTATCTGTCCGCAAAGTTTCTTCATTGCTCCGCGGTTCCAAGCAAAATCTGACAGTATTTTTTTATAACAAGATAGACCAACTTAACAGCGACCTTTGCTCGCTTCTATACAAATATTAATTCTTTGTGAGCTAACTGAGCTAATCGTTTTTTATTGGTCACGGCGCTCGTGAGAGTTTTTATGTGGGAGGTATCTACGAGTTGATGAGTCGATGGGTTTCGATATATAATTTACTAAACTGTTTCTTTTCAACAATTTACATGTAAATGCTGCAGCAAATTGTAAGCTTATTGGGAATTGGTCAGTTATTTGAGGATTTTTTATGGACCTTCAACGGCTACTTCTGACTAGCCTATTGTAGTTAACACTCCTTTTTATTTGCCTTTTAATGCAGCGCCAACTTTTTGTATGTCATTTATTTGTAATGCGTATTTGTTGATATGGTTTTTAATTTAACGGTTATTGTAAATAACTGCTATCCGTTTGCAACTACAACACGATATTTATCGGAAACTGTAAGCGCTATTTAATTTCGCTATAACGGATATGGGCGAAATACCATTTAAATGTTCGGGGGCGTAACTGGCGTGGTAAGCGGGAATAACTAAGTGTGTCCGTTTTGTAATAATAATTTAACGTTAAAAAGGTACTTTTTTTGACTTTAACACATTTTTTTCTTTCTACGTATTAGCTTACACCTAGTGTGTTTATATGGTATATAATGATAATATGATAAAATAGGTGGCACTGTCATATTGGCTCGTGTATGCGCCTAATACCTCTGTAATTGTTTTATTTTATATAGTTTAGGAAGAGATGCAAAAATAGAGTTTGGTGGCCAAAAATCGCATCTTCGTATATCTGCCTAAGCTTTACAAAATGAAACTATTACAGAGGCATTAATGAATAACTTATAATATATACCACAAACTGTACGATGGATTTTAAAACTTCCTGTCCCAACATAATAATAAAGATAAAATAGGTGGAGGCGCCACTTTCACTCGTGTATGCGCCTTGAAAGGTAAAATGGTAATTCTGAGACGATACCATTGTTATTGTAAGGCGATAAATATTGTGGAAATAGGACCTTGGTAACGCTTGACTAACACAACAAGAACGAGCGACAATAAATATAAATAAATAAATAATGTTGGAAAATTGACACAGCATTATCTAGCCCCAGGCTAAGTTGAGCTTGTGTTATGGGTACTAGATAACTGATATACTTAATAAAATACATAGATATTTTTTACTATACATAGAAAACATCCAGAACGCCCTGAACAAATATCTGCAGATTGTACACACATTTGTCTCGAGGCGGGAATCGAACCCGCAACCTCCAGCGTCGCAGGCGGACCTTCGCCCACCGCGCCACAGAGGTCGTCAATAGTCATAAGTCTCTTCTGTCTGAGTCTCAGATAGAACTCGGCCCCGATTCCTCATGTCCCTGCTTCGTAAGAGCATCTACAGGACAATTCGCATTGTGCTCGTCCGCCACAATATAATATTTTACGATTACCAGTGATCATTAAATATGCTGTAAATATGATTTATCGCAGGCCCAAGTGATTGCGTCGATATTTCGAGCGACGGCTAAAATTGTAAAGCTCAATGGCAGTCAATGGATAGTCGTTCATTTGTTAATTTTGTACGCCGCACTCATATTTACTGGTCATAAATATCGGGGTAATAAAACGTTCGGAGTACTCTTAAAACGTCCGGGGTACTCTCGAAAACGTTTCTGCTCTCCGCGGGATGTTTTCGTTTTTGGGACTGTTCGATTCGAATTTCATTATGTGGATTTTAATTATGCTTCTGTTGCATAAAAGAGATTTTGTTGAAACGAACAGTTGGCAACGAAAGTCCTGTTTTTTCCTAACTCGTATGAAAAACATTTGTTAATAAATTTTTTTTTTTTCCTAGACAAAAAACAATTGTATAATGCAGACTTATTGTAATGTGCTTAGAAGAAGTTTTACTTATTTTATTACATAGTTGTTTAATGGTAGCTTAATATTTTAGGTTTTTATTTATTTTAGAGCGTTAATTAAAAGAGTAGTTAATTTTTAACACAATTTTTTGAAAGAGACACAAAACGGAAAATTGTTGGTAATTATAAAAAAAATGTAATAGTTGCAGAATATTTTTCTTGCAACCAGTTATAGAAGAAATATATACATATTCAATTAATTTCTGGAACAGTAAAATGGCAACAATGCCATAAGGATTTTCCACTGGATATGTACGTTTGCTATAAATTACATTATAACGGAACTCCCCCACGTCTTTATCATAAGTACATTACGTGGGAGCTGGGTCTTGCCCTAAACATGTCCCAGTTACTTCAGCATCCAATAAAGCATTTCTAACATTGTGATTATTGACATCGTTCCAGCAATTGAATTCTATTTCAAAAATTTCTATTAGAATAAGCCATTGGCACAGCTATAAAAGTTCTGTTACATCGAGCCTATATCATACCGTACTGTCGTTGGCATAGATGTTGTTACAGTCGCTAAGTAGACGTGTCGTGTAGAGGGATGATGTTCCGACTATGAAGCCTTTTACACATGGGATACTATTAGCCAGAAGTGGGTACCCAGGCTTCTTAGCCGTTCGTGAGTAGAAAATTCAGTGTCAGTTTATGTGCAACCCAGATAAGGATAAAATAATTTTTGTCTAAGAGCGCATTTAATTGTAAATACGATTTTGACACACGATCACTTCTTTTGGTTCTTTATTACGGTGATGGCAAATGCAGAAGTCATTTGAAATGCATTCTGCGTTATACACTCGAGAGCAATGAATCCGGGTCACTTAAAGAATCCTAAAAATCGTAAATTGGAGTATTGAAGATTGGTCAAAAGTTATGTTCTCCGACGAATCAAAATTTATGCTCTACAAGCACGATGGAAGACACAGAGTGTATCGAAGACCAGGGGAAAGATTCAAGCAAGCATGCATCGAAGAAAAAGTAGCCTACGGTGGTGGGTCTGTACTTGTGTGGGCCGGAATTTCTTCTGAAAGTCGCACAGAGCTGGTGATCATAGAAAACGGCTCTTTAACTAGCGTAAGATATGTGGAAGAAATCCTCAATGATCACGTTGGTCCATTTATGGTCAATTTAGGTGAGGATGCTATATTTATGCATGACAATGCCCGACCTCATACAGGTAGGATTGTGAATGACTACCTTCAAGAGATGAACATTACTCGTATGGAGTGGCCAGCGCGCAGCCCGGATATCAACCCGATCGAGCATGCTTGGGACGAGCTAGGCAGATGCGTAAAACAACGAAACCCTCCCCCAATCACGCTTCGTGAGCTCAAAATTGCTCTCACAGAGGAATGGGAGAATATTCCCCAAAATCGTATAAGGAACTTGGTGTACAGCATGCCAAACCGCGTAAACGCAGTAATGGAAGCACGAGGAGGCAATACGAAGTATTAAAATTCAAGAAAATCGTAATAAAGTTCAAAAATTTCATGTTTCCTATTTTTGTTTTAAGGAGAGATCAGCAGTTTTTTTCTTTATGTAATTTTGTGTTAATAAAATGTATGGTGACTCATATTTTTTTTACTTTCATTTAAGGAGTATTACATTGTCTATTAAATACAATTTATTGCATTAACCTATCATTTTTAGTTTCCGAGATTTTTAACATTCTTTAAGTGACCCGGATTCATTGCTCTCGAGTGTATGTGTCGCAGCCGGAACGTAGAATTAGCCCGTTTGTAAAACGGCTAGGCCGTTTACAAAACGGCGCCATTCAGCTAAATGGCTAGGCCAATTGTAAAACGCTAAACGTTCAACGATTTGGCTGACTCAAACCTAGCCCGATGGTAAAACGGCTATATCTTTTTATACCATGGATTACTAATTAGTAGTAATGGCGCGCGGTTTTGCTTGTGCGAGAAATACCTGCCTAAATATTTCCTAACCAAACTTCAGAACACTGAAATGTAGGTACTAAAGAAACGTATTTTATGGGATTAAAGTAAAACGTATTTTATTTGAATCCCATAGTAGTGTCACAGTGCCTCAGATTATTAATAATATTATATATAATAATCAAAATCAGTGCATAAAATTTAGCTTCTGTAAAATCTAATCTTTAATATACCTCAATAAAATTGAAGTAGGTAGGTAATGTAATAATGTGGCCGAGTGGTGCTGGCTTAGAATTTGCACCACCCCAAGGGATATCCACCGAGGGTTTGCAGCAGCGCCCCTGCTGAACAATTTTCCACCGAACTGCAATTCCTAATCCCTATGCCAAGCGTGGAGCACAGGCGTGAAGTTTATGGTCATTACCCCTCATGGTACAAACGCCAATAAGGAGCTAATCAGGGGAAGTCTGCGTCTTGTAGTACAAGTTGTTGAAGTTGAGGATGTAGTAAATATAAAGTAACAGCTGTTTAAATGCATGTTATGGTATGCACGGTAGGAACCAAACGACCAACTTTTAAAATTGTGTTCTACTGTAGGTAGTTAGGTATCGCTGTCTCTGTTTGAGCTAACCTCCGAACCCAATTTTTAAGCAACTTTCCTTGGCAGATAATTGATGTCATAGCCGGTAATAAAATATAATATGTAGGTAATTGCAGACTCTGCGCAGACGTAGCCTCGTACACAGAAACAGTTATCTTCATTGACGATCGGCCTAAGCACGGTGAACTGCCTAGCCATTCTCTAAACGGGCAAATTCAGATGATCAGCCATATTGTAGAACGTTGATTTCACCGATCGTTCTACAATCGGCCTAGGCATTTAGCTGAATGGCGCCGTTTTGTAAACGGCCTAGCCGTTTTACAAACGGGCTAATTCTACGTTCCGGCTGCGACATATGTATTGTATAAAAAAGAAAGATAGAAAATACTTTTATTGCACACTTTAAACTAAGAAACAATTTACAATTGAAATAATTAAAACTATGTGACAATTGGCGGGTCTTATCGCTCAATCTCCACAGCTGGAATGTCTTGTATGTCATATGGAAGTCAATAAATAGTAGGTACGATAGCGAAACTTCAAAATGACTGTAAAAATTATGTATAGTTTTAGAATAACATAAAAAAATATATACTAATTTTATTTCTGGCCCAGACTAGCGCAGGACCGAAGTTAATATCAAAAACATCCCAGTCGTGGGTCGACCAGAGCTGACGATGAATACATTTTCTGGTCTGATCTGGTATTCAAAGACCCAAAGAATAGTTTTCGCACGTCCTTAAAAGTACTCTTTGCGCTCTCTACAATATTGTCCCTCAAATGTGTCGTGTACGCCATCGCCTGTCCGTTCTTGTGATCGCATGTTCCAATCTGAGCCATGTTTATGAGGTCATAAATAACTGGACGATCTGTCTCCAGTCTGCGAAACTCTCATTTCGCAAGGCCTTTGCGATTGGTGAGTGTGAAAGACAATTTTAACGACATATTTGTCTCGGGCCGGGAATCTCTAACCGTTCTTGTGCCTGAGATGGTTAGGTACGCAGGTACCAAAAATGTCATCATGGTCTTTAATATTGTGTTTGTTTATTTTCTGGATGGTTTAGATCTATTTATGCTAGCAACACGCGGGTAAGGTTAGGAGACATCTGGTTGCGAGTGTTTTCTACCGTCCTACGTAAATGACAGTGATCAGTTAAATTCCCTCTGGATTGCTTTCAACAGTCTGCTGTTAGCACAACGGTTTTAATTGTAAATACTTGTTGTTTTTTCTTTAATTTGAACTTTCTTTGATAATGACGGAGGTTCGAGAATTACTACGAGTTAATCTTTTATTTTCTTCTATGTCTGTATTTATTGTCGCAGACTTATTCTTCGTGCGAGTAAAGTAAGAGTGGTGTGAGATTTTGTCAGCTGTTTTAGATTTAACTGCAGGCTGGTGCTTGTCGACCCTCATGTGTAGGTGTGTATTGTATTATATTAAGACACTTTTGTCGACAACATCTACAACAAGTCTTTCAAGACTGTTTTCTTACAAATTCTGAAGATTCTAGAACAAATTCCTTAAAGTGATTCTTATTTTATTGCATTTCTTTGAAAGTTGCTATTCGTACCCTTGGGTTAACTTGTTTAGAATGTAAGACACTTCACAGTTGGTATTTGATACCTTGAGAATGTATTAATTTCTGATCAAAAGGGACATATACCTTAAGTTGTACACTGTAAAACACGTATCATTTATCGATATCTATAGTTCTTGGTCGTGGCGTGTGGCGTTAGAACCGACTGCTCCAACTCAGCCCGTGGATGTCATAAGAGGTCACTAAGAGAACCTACCAGAGGAGCAGCATCTTCCTTTTATGTATTGTGACACCTCTGACTCCTTTCCTCTCTTTGCCCGCGTGCCAAGAGTGATGTTTATGGCAAATCCCCATATTTGGGGGAGGCACGCTCAGTAGTGGATGTATGAGTGCTGTGCTGATAGATTGATATATTTTGTCTATTTCACGTTGTAGTGTGAAATATCAAACATGCACAATGAACCAACCCGAGTCTCAGTGCGGAAAAAAGAGTACACACCAACCAACCACCAACCTAGTGTGAAAATCCAGTACTAGTTATGCTATTTTCATTATAATCATCATATATATCAGTCTACTGCTTGACACAGGCTATCTTATGAACGCCATAGCGCCCTGTATCTAGTTTGCCAGCATCGACCTCCAGTCTCGCGCTTCTTCTCGCACCTGGTCGGAGGGTCCTGCACTACATTTGTCGGTCTTCCCTCAAGAACACGTCAACCCCAGCGGTTTATCAGTTCTTAGCGAGATATCGCCGACACACTGCCACTTCAGCTTGCTAATGCATGACGACCTCTGTGGCGCGGTGGGCGAAGGTCTGCCTGCGACGCAGGAGGTTGCGGGTTCGATTCCCGCCTCGGGACAAATTTGTGTACGATCTACAGAGATTTGTTCAGGGCGTTCTGGATGTTTAATATGTATAATAAAAAATATCTATCTATTCAGTGTATTGTATTATGTATATCAGTTATCTAGTACCCATAACACAAGCTCTGCTATGTTGGAGCAAGATAATGTTGTGTGAATTGTCCAGTTATTTATTTATTTATTTATTAATGCATGTAATATTTGATCATGTTTCTAATATTAACGTTCAAGCAAATCCCTTCCGTCAGTCCTTCTCCTCACTTCACGCCTCTTCACATTCGCCCATCGCTCATGTAATCGTGCATTCATGTAAATTGAGCTCATTAACTACTTCATTCTATTTACCTTTGTTCCGCGGCGGCAGAATGCACTGAATAATTAGAAGCGTAAATTGAATAAGTAGATTGCATCGTTGCATTTGTAACAATGTCGATGTAGAGATTGGTGGTTTTCATTATTTACAACAATAATTACTACTTTTATTATTATAGGTCTCGGTAGAGGTATAGAAGTATTACGACAGGGGTCTCCTATGTATTAAAGGCGTGCGAACGTCGGAAGAGGACTTTTTTTCTCGAGCTGCCAGCGTATTTTATATATATTTTATAGTCTTACGTTAACTATCGCATAAAGAAAATACTTAGATATTATGTCTCTAGAGGTATATTCAAGGGTTTAGGGTAAACAAGTCACCGGGTAAAATTGTCATCGTAAAAATCAAGTGTCATCGCTCCAAGGTGTACCCCGATCTAAAGTGAACGAAGAATATGTTTGAAAATGTGGCCAGAGTAAAAAAAAGATAGGTAAGATCAGTTAAATATGAGCACAATAAGAACACTGGTGGAAATAAGATATTTTAAAACAAATTCGTCGATCATTTTGAATTTACTTTAACCTATTTTGGGGATTGCTGGGATATAGGTATTGCTGGAATAAACTCTGTTTATCGTAGGTGCAGCCATACCAACGCTACATAAACCATCCTTCGAGGATGTAAGATACGCCAAAGCCGCTGGGGAATATCTATGCCACCCTGAAGCTACATACCATTTTTGTAAAAATATCTAAAACTAAAATTTTAAGACTTTCTTGTAAAATAACTTCACACGGTTCATCGAGACTCATAAAACATTGTCCATGGTTCCGCACTTAGTACCCATTTGCTTTACTTTACGACTAGGATAACGTTCCCCTAAAAACCTTAAATAGTTTCTAAGCACCCAACCAATTAAAGAGAAAGTAGGTAAACACAAAAATAGTAAATTCAAGTTTATCTTATCCAAAACAGGGCAATAACCATGCACTTAAAACCAGAGCGCATAACTTTATGAATATAACTATAATAAAAGCGGGAATGATACTATAGAGTTATTATACAAACAAGACATTCCGAGTCTAATGCCTTATTACTAGGCGAGGTTTAATTGGCGTGTGATAAAGAATGTTATAAATAAGGTTTTTTATAAGGCCTAACGTATTTCTGGAATCGCTTTGTCTAAAGTTCCTTAGGTTACTAGTTTGATAGCTATTATCACTGTTTTGACAAACATTGCAACTTGAATTTGAACTAAGGGGCCAAGCAGCATTTCAAACTTGATGTTTTCAATAAGCTCAATGCCATTCTGATAGGAGTATAAATGTTACTATAGATTTATCTCCAATGCCGAATGCCGAACATTATGATTATGATTATGATTCACCGACTCAAGTTGCTCTTTAATGCCAATCAATTAACACAAACTATGTCATTTCGTACAAATTGCTCATGCGTCATATGGGCCCCTAAAGATATTACAAACGGCTATGATCGAACACTGCAAATTAAATAAATATTTCCAACAGACAGTTGTTATTATTTTTTGTCGTTTTTCGACTAAAGACAAAGGGAATATCCGCCCACAGTCAGACTGAGGACACCGAGAAATTATTACTGAGGAGCTCACATTTCGAAGCATTCCCGGCTAATGATTTCGAAAGATACCCACCCCTTGAATGTAAGCGACCCCGCCCCTCGAATGAATTGAAACACTGCTCGGGTTTTCCATTTATTTATTAATTGTTGTTTTTTAACGGTTGGTGGCCGAATTGGGCGAAGGAATCTTCATTTTTTTCGACAAAATTAAAACGAGCTATCTAAAAATTATGGATATTGCCTGATCATTGTTTTAATAAATTATAATCAGCCAATTAATATGATATTCGCAGGCTTATCTGTACAAGCGCGCCAATTAAATTTTATGAGCACAAGAACGACTTGTTAATAGAGTTATTCGATTTAGGCTTCGAGTATTATGCATATTTTGACATTATGTGGTCACGCCACAACTAAATCTTCGCTAACCTGTCAGGCACTCCTACGCAGTGCAAGAGCAGACTGACAATGCGAGGAATTAAGTCTAATTTATGACGCTTGAGCCAAAATCGCCTACAAAAACGATATATCATAGGATTTAAAACGAACTATATAGTTTCGATTTATAGCTAACTTTCCAATAATCGTATACAGTAGCTGGATAACTAAAACAGTCGTGACTTGGAAATATCAGGGAAGTTCCGCTATGAAATCATTCAAAGCAAATTCGTAACGATATGTGATTCACGATGTAATAATTCTTGTAGAGCCAACAACGATTTAATCCTGTTTATTGTTCAAACATGAAAATATACTGATACGAAAGATAAAAATAACACTTAATTATTATAAAAGCGAATCAAATCATACCAATACTCTATCAAATTATAAAATTACTAGCAGCGCCTCGTCGTTTTACCCACGTAGTTCCCGATCACGTGGGAATTTCGGAATAAAATATAGATTATGTCACTCCCTGAAAAGTAGACTTTTTAAAGATGAAATATTTTTTAAATCGGCCCAGTAGTTTCGGAGCCTACTCCATACGAACAAACAGTCAAATCTTTCCTCTTTATAATTTGAGTACTTATAGATATTAGATACTGACTGCGGCGAATTGAATGGTTAAATTTGTTGTGTTAATTCTGCATGCTAAAACTACTTTTTACCCGTAAAACAGTTCCTAAGGGTTGGTAATAACCTTTAGGTTAACGGTTAACCGTTTCATTATCATCATCATCATATCAGTCTTATACTTCTACTGCCGTACATAGCCTTCCCCCAAACGACGCCACAAGTCTTGAGCCGCATCCATCCATCGACTCTGCAATCGCTGCAATGTCGTACTAAAATTAAAGTGAATTAGAGTCAATTGCACCTTATTTCTTATTTGATAGTAATTACTATTTATCAAGCTGTTTATATAGTAAAAATTTGACTTGTCTGAGTGCTTATTTTGTAAATCTAAAGAAATAAACAATTTGACTCTGACTCTTGACTCTGGTCCACTGCTGGAAGCAGGCCTCCCCCCTGATAAGCGCGTTGTTGGCGTTTATCTCATGGATACATTATACATAGTAACTAATAAATCTCGAGGCACTTTCACAGCTACAACAGCTACAACCATATCAGTAAGGTCGTCAAAATAGGCGGCTACGCCTATTTTGACGACCTTACTGATATGGTCGACTAGGCTAAGAGGATGAGGAGACCTATCTGGGTTGCTAATAACCCCGTTTATTGGAATTTATATACCGCGTTCTTAGCCCTGAGTTCGGTTTGATAGTATCGAGTCGTAATCGTCACGTCTCTTTCTGTATATGATTTGCGTAGATCCATGTCCGCACAATAGAGGCGGTGTACCAAAACCCATAGAAAATGAGACGTCACGATAACTTCTCGATACCATCGTATCGAGAAGTTATCAAACTCAGAGCTCTGTGCCTATGCCTAAAGCCTACATGTTGGCCGAGCTAAGGCCGACGCGAGGGTAGGCAAATCGATACAAAGCAAGTGCCACCGTCGTCTAGACGTTTCACAAGTCTACGCAAATTATTGCACCACAAACTACAAAAACATGTGGACACGATTGGCCGAGCGCAGGCGCTTACCTGCGCTCGGCCGCGCAATCGAGCACAAATTAATTCTGCAGAAAAACCGACACGGCTCCGAAGTGAGGCGAGTGGCCGCGAGCGACCGCGAGCGTTGACGACTCACTGCAAATGACCTCTGTAAACTTTGGCGCTTGTAGTCACTCGGCCAGCTAGGCGAGCGATACCAATCGATGGCAAGGCAAGCAAACGTGCCTTCTACACGTTGGTATTGGCTTTCACTCGGCATCGTTGGGCCAACATGTATTGGAGGCTTAACCTCAGTAATACTTATCATCAGTTCAACTGCGATACCAATAGCTTCCCACTATGTAGACTCATTAAGTAAGGCCAGCCCACATGCTTCGTTACCTAGTTTCTTATCGTAATGTACGTACGTAAATGTCAGCACAATTAAAGGCAACAATACTAATGCTGTCAATGATTACAATCGCATTATTATTTGGCAACATTCTCCTTTCAATAATGGCTATTAACAGTAGGTGTGTGTCCATCGATATCAAGTCAAAGGTCTTTACTATTCCAACAGAGAACCAAGAAAATTGGATATGATGTTTGGTAATGTCGAGTTGGTTATTGGGTCGCGGCGTAGCTGGCGTAAGGTCTAGCTAGACGTGAGGAATTCTATAAAATAGGTGTCCTAACCTAAGTAAAAAAATATCATTCTATTTAGTCTGTTAGTTAGAATAAAGAGATATATTTGTCAACTCGCGCTTTATTTCTGTATTTTTTTTAACATAAAAAAAAAATTACAGAAATAAAGCGCGAAGTTTGGGACTTGGGCTAGTGACGTCACACCTTGTTCGCACCAAAAGTATCGCAAGGTGTGACGTCACGCGGAACTCTAACTGGCTACATTTGTATAATTTTTTGATGATGTGTCCAATATCTAAATCGTCTTGATCGTAGATTTTTCCATACTGACATGAGACCAACAAACGTTGCAGATTTTAATTTACCTACTGCATTTGCAGTTAGCATGCTATAAATTCGCAACATTTTGAATGGGACAGTATAATATACAGTTCCTATATTTCTTTCAACGCATAAGTAAAGCTTAAACCTATTTGTCACTAACACTATCCAGCTCGGGGTGGGAATTCCGGGATAAAATATAGCCTATGTCACTCCCTGAAAAGTAAGTTTATTATCGATGAAAGATTTTTTTAAATCGGTCCAGTAGTTTCGGAGCCTTTTCCATGCAAACAAATAATCCAATCTTAGCTCTTTATAATATAAGTAAAGATAAATCTACCTGTAAGCAATGAAAAGGTCCTAGCTTGTGTGTGGGGTGCTGATAACTCTTATTTATAGAATAAAAGAAATTGTTGCGTGCGCAGTGGTTCGCGATGTATATTGAAAGAGAAAAAATGATGAAGAAATGGAACGAACACAGGCACAAATGTATGAATGAACTGTATCACAGATAATAAATTAAATTGATGTTTTAACAAGCACCATATACCACATCCACTGACTAGGTTTCTTACCATCACCATCTTGTTTGAGAGATCCATGCCCTCAACAACTCAATCCGAATATTACACAATGATCAAAATTCACGCTTTTGAAAGATGATATGACGCAATATAATCAAGAGATACCTTCACTATTATGATATTTTTACCATTGCGTGAGCTTGAAATGTATACGGTTGTAAAGTACCCATGTGATGGGCTACTTAGGATCGTATATTAGGGTACCAGTTCAGAAATGTGTGGTGTGGTCTTTCCAACGCATTTTGAGGGGGTCTATGGGTATATTGGGTATTTTCAATGCTTACCTAGCATACAGCTCATGTTTCTCATAGAAAATAAATAGACTCAACTTCTCATGTACATTATTCAAAAAAAAAACATGGAGTCTTAAAAACCTGTCTTTTATTCGTGACCTGCAGACATAACACAACTAAGAAACTTTGTAGTTCCTGCCTACTAAATGCCTAATAATTATAAATGTACGCTGTAATACATTCAGAATATCTTGGTAATTATTTTGATTGGAGCTCACATTGATAATTAATCATTATTTCGCTTGTGTTGGCCGGTTTTATTAATCATAATGCTTAAATTAAGAACGATTCACGAAATGAAAGCTTTTGTATTGATAACCAAAAGCTTTTTAAAGTTCAAAAGTGAAGAAAGGGTTTTAAAGGATGCAAAAATCCAGGTTGATTTTGATTTGATTTTAGCTGTCAAAGAAAACAATGCTTGAATTATGAATTCGGGTCTGAGTTTAGCAGACATTATAAGATTGATAACGATGATGTAGCAAAAGCAAATCAACTGCACATTCACATAACTCAATTTAAATTGTCATTATACGAGGCGACTTGACTTATGCCAAGTGTGAAGCTTATTAATAAACCTACACGCAATACCCTAAGTAAAAAAAAACATTCCAGAAAACCAATTTACAACGTCTATTTTTGAACGACGTATGGTTATCTACTGAATGATGTGTTTACCTAAAACTCCATAACTTATAGAATCAATATGACACTCCTATAATGGAATCTTCATAAATAAAAGCCATAACTCTCTCCTGTCTTCTAAATAAGTCCTGTCAAGTCAGAGCTAATCCTAAATCTATTATAGCTTTTAGATTCATTTACAAGTCCTCTGGACTCTTCAAAAAATGACAGACTGAAAGAGATGTTATGACAGGGGAATATTAACTGCATACTTAAATTCTCGCGATGTTGGTAATAAAATAAATTAGTCCAGTTTTAACTGTTCTTCATTTGATACATTAATAAAGAGAGTGAAAGTATGATTACAAACGAATATAAGGTAGACTCAGTATCACAGGCAGATACATTTTATCAGAGTGTCAAAAACGGACTTTCAAAATCAAGCAAACGCTATCTACCACTTCCGAATGCGAACAGTAACAAAAAATTCACACCTTACATTAACTCTATGGACTCTAAGTCTAACCACAGACATTTTCCTTACCTTGTCAAAAAGTTGGTTAAACCTAAATCCACACTGGGACCAGTCAAAGATTTTTTTGTTCATAACCGTTCGTACAGTTACGGCGAGAGTGAAACAAAGTTAAAACTCACGCAATCGCGATCGACACAGCGCAAATGTGTTAAAGTGATTAATGTACGCCGAATCAAATTTGATTATCCCAAAAAGCTTCGCGGTTGTTCGTATAGAGATGAGCCTTAAATGTTTTTAATTCGAAATTGAGCTTACCTTTTTGGGACCTTCTACTTGCCACGCTTTCAAATCTTATGAACATTTTGTTGAATCACACCATTGTCAAAGTTCTTTACTACCTCTTGATCAGTAGGATACAGTATCAATGTGTTCCTAGTTTAATTCAGTCTCTAAGTTACTGTCGCCGGACACACTGTAGTGACAACTAGAGTTGGACAGTGAGCGGAAATCGCACGTCACGGCTTTGAAAGAAGCTGTGTTGAACACCGTTAGCTGGATGCGTCAGTCTTATCTTTCAGCGACTTCTGATGCCTTTTCGGAGTACGCAAAGTCACGTCCCTAGTGTTGTCCCTCTCAAATAATCCGGTAAATTGCAAAAGCGTTGTGTGAACGAACGTTCAACCGTGACGGTAATGAACATGTGATGAAGACGGGTTTGATTAACATCTGACCAAGGCGCTGCATTACTCAAATCGGTCACTTTGTGGTGTCAATGGAAGACAGATTTTGGGTTCTCGCTGTGAGTGATTGTTTGGATGAATGAAGTATGTCTGCTAAATTTAGATTTGGCAGTTTCCACTCGAAACATTTTTTTTATGATATATAATTAACAAATTTCGAAGAACATGTTCATGTCAGTTGATTAGGCATTAAATAATGGTAACGCTGTCATGGCCATCTGCGGTCACCAGCATTATAGTCTATTCGAAAAAAAAGCATTAAATAATGATGAAACTAAAACATTTGATTGCTGTATGAAGTATCAGTGTCTTGCAGAGTAAATGTATTAAGCTTGTGATAAGTTGGTAAAGTACCTAATGTATTTGTCGTAAAATACAAAACTGAGTCCTTCGGTGGATTGTACCTATGCCTTGAAAAGATAAACGATCCAACGATCCAAGTTTTAAAATCAAATCTCTTTTAACGGAACTCCGATTTTAATAAAAGTTAAATTTCATCCTACATTTTTCTAGCCTTTGATGCAAAGAACGTGGTTTGAAGAATAGATAGCTGGCAGAAAAGGACCACTGAGCTTGAAAATCTACATCGATGCCAAGTCAAGCGTGTGTCCCTTTGCATTTGAGGCTAACAAAACTCGAGCGAGGTTTACTTTGGATTTTTCTTGGGAATTAGAGACTTATCAGCTGCTTTTCAAATATTTGTTAGCTTCTTTGAAAAGTAAGTTTAGTAGAGACTTATAATAACTTTGTATGCGGTGACACCCTCTTAGTAGAAGCTTGCTTGTGATGCTATTCTTCTGTCGACAGGCCATATTTATTCAATTTAAATAAAATAATTTAATGAAAACACAGTAATACACTTTATTCTATTGTTTATCATAAATAAACTACGTATACAATATTTTATTTAAATTGAATAAATATGACCAACACAAGCTCTGCTTAACTTGGGGCTAGATAATATGTTGATGGTACAGCATCTTATATATATACATAATATACGTGGGAGGCGCATATAGACAAACTGTGCAAGAAGATAGGCAGGTCATGCTTTGCTCTATGGTGCCTCTCAGCGACCTTAGACAGAGCTATGGTGAGAAGCATTTACTTTGCAAATGTCCATTCGCTGCTTCAATATGGTGTGCAGCTTTGGGGGCGTGCATCCGATTGGGAGCGGGTCTTTAGACTCCAAAAGAGAGCGGTAAGGGCGATTGTGCGAATTCCACAGGATGAGTCCGCGCGGCCGCACTTTGAGTCCTTGGGGATCTTGACCGTGCCCGCCCTTGTCGTGTACCAGGCCGCATTATATGTGCGTCAAAACTTGAACGAATATGCAAGGTTTTGGGGACGGTCACAGATACAACACAAGACACTCAAATCGGTTGCGAGCACTTCCACGACGACTAGCGAAGACGTCGAAGTTGCTACACGTAATGGGGACAGCTGTCTACAACCGTATTCCGACTCCTATCACCAACGCACAGTCCATAACATCCTTCAAGTATAGATTGAAAAAGTGGCTGATCGTTCAATCTATGTATGATATTAATGAATTTATGACTGTAAAATGTATTTAATTAATTAATTTTATGTTATCAATTTATCATTGTATTCACGTATTTTGAAGATTGTCCATTGAGGATTGAACTTTACATTATGTAGAGTAGAGAATAAAATTTGATAAATTAGAGTGTAAGCCGTTGACTTCAGCGACTAGTATTTCTAGTTTAGATCTTCGAACAGAACTTTTATCTACAGATATTAACATGTCAAATGTGGATCTCAGTACACCATGTCGCCATAGTCACAGCCAGACACCCGTCATGAAAGGGACTAATAAAATTAAAAAATATGTTAAGTTAAGTAACTTCATTAGGAAATCTGAAAGAAAAATTAAAAAACAGAAACAACTTCTCAATAATGCAAAATTGAGCAAGGAAAAATCTAGATGTAACTTACAAGAAGAATTGGACTCTTGTTATAGTTTATTAGGACGTAATTCTAAAGATTTAAACTATATGGCAGAAGAAATAGTTAATTTAGAAAGGGCACTTCATGATGTTACCTGTAAATATAAACGAGCCCAAGAAGATGCCAATGAAAACTACCAAAAAATGTTACAAATTGTAAGTAATGATACTGTATATTCTGAAGTACGGCACAGCAGCACTCAAACTAATCTTGAGAGTACCACAAACTCTTTAACTGAAGATGGTGCTGTAGTGTCCCAGTCACCGCTGTTACTACCATCCGCGATGCTGGCGCCGCCCTCACCTTCGCTCAAGAACCACTGTGGTGCCTCTAGCAGCAACACAGCTCCAACCCCCACTACCGGGTGCCCGTCAGCTCAAACTGCGCCATCTCCAGTTAAAGATTTAGATCCAGACCACAGTCAATATACCCGGAAGACTATAATATACTCAGATGGTTTGGGTGCTGGCATGGGTTTAATACTGAGTGGCTTGCTGGCGCAAAATGTAGTTAACAATTGCTATCCAAATGCCAACATAAATATAATTACCGATAGCATTCAGCAAGATGACTCTCTGAATAAGAGTACAACTTTAATTGTTCAGCTTGGTGAAAGTTGTGTGAAACGGTCACAGTTGATTAGGCTAGTTGAAGTACTTCTGGGAAAGGTACAGAATGGACTAGGGAAACTTATTATTTGCTCCTTTCCTTACTCAAAGTCATTGACATCAATTCAAAATGACAATATATGTAAAAATAACATGCTGATGTACAACATGACATGTCGTCATAGTGATGTATTATTTTTTGATACTAATAACTTTATTAGTAATACTTTTTTGAATAAGGATACAATGTACCTAAGCAAAAAAAACAAACTGAACATTGCTAAATTGTTAGCATATAATATTTTTGATCCCGTTATAAATAGTATAACGCAGTTACCTGACGAGCCTGTCTATATAGTTAGTAGCAGTACTAATGAGGGCATTAAAGCTATTGTGTCAGTAAATACAAATTTAAACTGACCACAGCGACAACGGGAAAGCAAAATTCATTTCATATAGTCCATCAGAATATACAAGGCTTACCCAGCAAAATCCTAGAATTAGAATTATTTTTGAATTATTTGAATGTAGATGTTATGTGCTTATCAGAACACTGGATTGTAAAAAATCAGTTACTGCCCTTTTATAATAACTATTGTTTTGCAAGTTCCTATAAAAGAAAAGCTGCAATACGTGGTGGCTCTTTGATTATAGTTAAAAATAGTCTTAAATGTAAAGAACGTAAAGATATTGTAAACCTCACTATTGAGAGGACTATTGAACTTTCTTGTGTGGAACTGGAGCGACACATCATAGTGTGCGTGTACCGCCCTCCTGACGCAAATCAAGTAGCTTTTGAATGTACTATGGAAGAGGTTTTGCTGAAATTATTTTCATGTAGAAAGGATCTCATTGTTTGTGGCGACTTTAATATAGATATTTTAGTGAATCCCCTCGCCGATAGGCTGCTTAATTTATTCAAATGCTTTAGTTTACGACATCTTTTTCATGATCCTACTAGGGTAACCCTAACATCTGCCACTTGTTTAGATAATATTTATTGCAGTCTATCTCCAACCAACAAAGCAGTAATCAAACATTTCAAATCAGACCACTATGGGCAGAGTGTTAATTTTAGTTATAATCCTAACGATAAAAACAAAGTTGAGAAATATACCTATAGGCCTATTACAGAGAGCCGTATTAAGAATTTTCAAAGTCAAGTGGAACTAGCAGTAGCTAATTTAACTTGTTCCGATAACCCTAATGATCTTTTTGCCAAACTTTTGAGTGTTATAAACAAAGAACACAGCGAAGTATTTAAATATAAAACATGCACAGTTAGGGACAGGGTCGGATTTACCGATTGGGCCACTCCCGGTATTTATAGAAGTAGGAATAGACTATATGATCTTTATGGGGCTAGAGAAGCTATGTTAAATGATCCTGCGTTTCTTTTGTATTTAACAAACTACTCAAAAACATTTAAAAAAGTCTGTAACACAGCGAAATGCCTGTTTTTGAGGAAAAAAATTGTAAACTCATCTGATAAAATCAAAGCAACATGGAGACTTATAAATAACGAAACTGGTAAATCTAAGTCACGAAAAAGAGAAATAAGGTTAAAAATTAATAATTCAATACTTATAAACGATAAAGATATTGCCGATGCTTTTGATTCATTCTTTTCTGATATTCCTAAAGTTGTTACCCGGTCTCTAAACTCCTCACCTTCAATCGCGGTTAAATTATTAGAATCGTCTGTAGATAAATGTACCGAGGTTTTTATATTTAGTCATGTAAACGCTAATTATATTGTGAAAACATTTAAGTCTATTAACATCAAAAATACTGAGGATCTTTGGGGTATTTCAACCAAAGTACTGAGTTCTATTATTAAGGAAGTTGCTCCATACTTGGCTTACATTTTTAATAGTTGTATTGATGCAGGAGTTTTCCCTGATCTCATGAAATATAGTAAACTGGTTCCTCTTTATAAATCTGGTAGCCACACTGATCCGGCCAATTATAGGCCAATTTCAATACTTCCTGCAATGAGTAAAGTTTTTGAAAAAATTATTCTCACACAGTTGTCCTCTCACTTCAACCTCAATAGGTTGTTACATAAAAATCAATTTGGCTTCACCAAGGGTAGATCGACAACTGATGCTGGTACAGTTTTATTAAAGCACATATTGGATGCATGGGATAAAGCGAAAAACGCTATTGGTGTATTTTGTGACCTTTCTAAAGCTTTTGATTGCGTTGATCATGGTACATTAATAAATAAACTAAGACATTATGGAATTCAAAATAAGGCACTGGACCTTATGCAATCATATTTATCTGATAGATTCCAAAAAGTAGATATTGGTAAAGAAAGATCTAGGGGATCAAAAATCGATTTAGGAGTCCCGCAAGGATCAATATTGGGTCCTTTTCTATTTTTAGTATATGTAAATGATCTCCCATTTCTAGCAAAAGATCTCTGTGATATAGTCTTATTTGCTGATGATACTTCATTGATTTTTAAAGTTGACAGAAATAAACATAATTATGACGATGTAAATAATTCTCTTTCACAAATACTAGATTGGTTCACCGCCAATAACCTCTTACTCAATGTTTCAAAAACCAAATGCATAAAATTCATGTTACCAAATGTAAGAGAGCTCCCAACTAAGATAATGCTAAAGGATGAGATTGTTCACCTTGTAGACTCAACTGTTTTCCTAGGGTTACATATTGATTCCTCTCTTCAATGGAGACCGCAAATTGATGCTCTGGCAAACAGACTTAGTTCAGCAGCGTATGCGGTTCGAACAATTAGATACATTACCGATGAAGATACAGCTAGGTTAGTTTACTTCAGTTACTTCCATAGTGTTATGTCTTATGGTATTTTGCTTTGGGGACAGGCAGCTGACATCCAGACTATCTTTGTTATTCAGAAAAGGGCGGTACGCGCTATTTATAAATTAAGTCCACGAGACTCGTTAAGGGAATTATTTAAAGAAATAAATATTTTAACAGTAATATCGCAATACATCTATGAAAATCTAATGTATACACACAAAAACAGAGATAACTTTATGAAAAGGTGTGATGTTCACAATAAAAATACAAGAAACAAGAACAAATTACACATCCCATCATATAGATTACGAAAGGTAGGGAAATCATTTGTGGGCAATTGCGTAAGATTCTATAATAAGCTTCCATCTGAAGCAACTGAGCTCCCTATTCGTAAATTTAAACTGTACATAAAACGAAATCTTATCAAGAAAGCCTATTACTCCGTAGATGACTACGTAAATGATGTTAACGCTTGGCCGGATGTCGCCCAGTTCCATACAGACAATAGTATGTAAGACCAGTTAGACTTAGTTATCCTAAGATTGTATTAGTTGATAAGCGATGGACTTGCTAGTGGTTTCTTTTTCACTTCTTCCGCTAGTGGACAAAAAATTGAAGTGAATTAAAGTCAATTGCACCTTATTCCTTGTTGATAGTAATAACTATTTATCAAGCTGTTTATATAGTAAAAATTTGACTTGTCTAAGTACTTATTTTGTAAGTCTAAAGAAATAAACGATTTGACTTTGACTTTGACTTTGACTTTGTAATTTGTATTTTTGTGTGTGACATGCAACATAATTGTTATTAATAAATTAACTATGAACTATGAATTATACACATAGCATAGTGATATTGACTTTTGCTTTTTCGGCTTCTGTGGTTTCTGCTAGAAACAATTTCAACGAGTTCCTAATTGGTATATACAGTTCTTATATGGTTAAGTCTCTAATAGGTAGGCTATGCTGCAACTGGATTAAGCTTTCAAAATAAAATAATGTTTTTATAAAGCAATATCTTCACCATAGAGATCCGTATCTACACCATCAAAGATATTAAACTAACCAATAGTATATTTACCGCCCTCAACATGCATTCGAATTGAAACTTAACATTCAAATTCAATCTTTAAGCAGTCAATGCTCTGAGTCAACATGGTGGGTGTATAATTATATCATCTGTAGAATTATCAAAACCGGTTGAGCATCGGACCTGTCCAGATACTTCCTTATTTGACGTTAAAGGACGTTTGAAATTTAAACTAGCTCTAAGTTTGAAAGGGTTCTAAATTGACCACACGCAGCTTAGCGGTGCTATCGTATAACAGTCCTGTAAATTAAGTAGATATCACGATGATACCGTATTATGGAATCCCTTTAAAGTAGACATTTCTACTGAGTAATTATTACTACTTGATAAGGTCTACGAAAGATGATTTAAGGTGACACCAGTTTGGTATTTCAATAATGATAAGCAGTTATACGTATACCTTAAACATCTATGTTTCTAATTTTTCCTGTTTTTAATAAATACCTACTTAATTAGGTATCTTTTTAACAATGTAAGATTAAGATTTATTTATTTTGCTCCCATGTACACAGCTTAATGTAGGCTTAGGTCAATATCACCTTGTAGACCAAAATTATCTAACGGTCTAAACGTAATATCTTTGTTAGATTGATTTAATGTATTCTATTTATATATAAAGAAATAATTGTACCCACAGATAACATAATATAAGCAGTCTCCGTTGAGGCTAGCTGCCGTGGCCAAAATTCTGGAAATTTCTGGACAAGGCTAGAAGGATATCATCATCATCATCACAGTTAATTTTAATAACGATACTACGATATAACAGTGTGTCTACCATGAGTTGTCACAGTTAAATCGCCTGACGTTACTACAGTAGTTACGTAAATACGCATATAGTTATCCACAGCGCATTTTAGTACCCAACTATCCGCTAGAGGCGCTTTAGAAGTTTGCATACATTTTTTTAACTACAGTCGCTAGCGAGTATAGATTGTCAAAACTCATGGTAGACACACCGATGAAGTATTAATATAGAAAAAAACGAGCAAAAACTAGTTAAAATAGAAGTAGTATTTACAATTGAGCTAACTGAATCAATCTACAGGTAGCTAAACTGATCCACATCAATACCAGTCGGAGGCGTCTTCAAGACGAGGCTGGCTGCATACCTAGCTAGTCTAGTTAAGAGATATATTAAAGTTAGTTACGAGTATAAATTATCAGTTTGATTATTAAAAAGGAATTTAGTTCCATCTTTTTACTATTAGGTACATAATAGTAGCATTGAAATAAATCATTTTAATAAAAACCAAATTTTATTGATTTAAGTGAGTAACTAACAGAATAATAACTAAAATACAAAGATCAAACATACATAATGAATCATTTAAAACGGACAACCTCCTAAACAAGGACTAATGAGTAATTCTTATCAATTTAACATTTTGCTACAAATCTACAATATAAGATGCCGCCAAATAAATATAAAGAGTTGCCTAAATAAAGCTATTAATCTTTTCTAATGATACAATAGCCCGAAGTGCCACAAAATATGTAAATGAAATAAATTACACGAAAATTTTAATAAAAGTTCAATAGGTTTACATTGCCTGGAGCCTTGATCCTAGATTATAATTATAAAAGTCAAATAATTGTTGTTTTTTACAAAAGGATAACAAAATCACACATATCTAGTTAATTTATAGTTATAAGTTATGTATACGATGATTTATTTATGTGCCTATAAGAAAATATAAGCTATGTATAGAATATAGATAAATAACAATTATAATAACAAGAGGTATTACATGAATTGCCTAAAATAAATTAAAAAAAACCGGGCAAGTGCGAGGAGACTCGGGCACGAAGCCTACTTTCTAACGTATTTATAAAAAACGACAAAAAAATTATGACTGGGAGCCTCCTCAAATATTTATTACATTTAGTTTTTTAGTATTTTGTTGTTATAGCGACAACAGAAATATATCATCTCTGAAAATTTCAACGGTTTATCTATCACGGTTCGTGAGACAGACAGACAGGCAGACGGTTGGACAGAGGAGTCTTAGTAATAAGGTCCCATTATACCCTTTGGGTACGTAATCCTAAAAACGAATATGAGAGGTCTAATGAAACAAAATTTTATTTACAACTCTCATCGATGCAAAACCAACCAATCAAATGAAGTTATTATATACCCTTTAGGTACGTAGGTGATCCTAAAAACGAATATGAGAGGTCTAATGAAACAAAATTTTATTTACAACTCTCATCGATGCAAAACCAACCAATCAAATGAAGTTATTATATACCCTTTAGGTACGTAGGTGATCCTAAAAACGAATATGAGAAGTCTAATGAAACAAAATTTTCTTTACAACTCTCATCGATGCAAAACCAACCAATCAAATGAAGTTATTATACGTTGATTAATTTAAATCTTGTTCTATAAACATTAATAAACATTTGGTAATTATACGTGTAACGGTACGTAATCACAGTTCAGTTTCAAGTCGTTGGTTTACTTTGTTGCAGTGTAATGAGACGTAGAAGGTTATCTGTGTAAATTGCTTGTGCGGATAATGAGTTTCAGGGCATGTGGGTTAGCCTATGCCATTTTCTTAAATAAAATAAACGGTTTATAGTCATAAAAATAAACTTAACTAGGAAATAGTTCGAGACTAAAAAGGGAATACTAAAAAGTAAAAAGTTATGATGCTCTGTATGCACATGCACATAGGTTGTGTTATCATAAAGTTTTAGACCTACTACATTATTATAAGATTGTTATTTTTTTATGGTTTATGTTAAGTACTTGTATGTAATGTTTTGTGCGTCTTAATAAATAAAATAAAATAGATAAATAACCTAATAGAATAATAATGCATGACTTTATTTTACAATACTCAGTTATAAGACGAACTCTTGGCGCGGTGGGTGGTGGTCCGCCTACGACGCAGCAGGTTGCGATTTCGATTCCCACCTCGGGACAAATGTGTTTAAGATCTGCAGATATTTGTTCAAGGTTCTCTGGCTGTTTTCTTTGTACACTAAAAATATCTATCTATGTAGAGTATTGTATTATGTACCTATAACAGTTATCTAGTACCCATACATACACACCACACAAGCTCTGCTTAGCTTGGAGCTAGATAATTCTGTGTGTATTGCCCAGCAGTATTTATTAATTATTTTACTTATTCTTATAATATGAGCTAGCTAGCTAGCTAGCTAGCTTCTTTAAGTGTCGTTTGTGTGATTACCTAAGAGTGAGCCTTTCCACATTCGTAGGAATTATTAGTAGTAGAAAAACGTACAAAAAAATAAATAAATTTAGGTAATTAAAATAAAATTACAAAACTATTTAGCCAATCGGGTAAAACATACGAATTCTGTCTTTGAGTTACTGTGTTACTGAGTTACTGTGGCCTAAGCGGGCGTGTAATTTGGACGGAAACGTAGGAAAAAGTTAATAATTATTATAGGAGTGGAGATATAATAACGAATCATTATTATCATTATAATTCTGTGTAGGGCTCTGCTAATGAAGGGACTGGGAAAAGGGATACCTAGCGAAATATAATATTTACGCACAATATGTACATTTTGTTTAAAGTCGCTCAGCGAGCTATGAAAAGAGCTATGCTATATGTCTCTCTGAAGGATAGGATTCGTAACGAATGCATCCGAGAGAGAATCAAAGTTATCGACATAGCTTAAAGAATTAGCAAGCTGAAGTGGCAGTGGGCCGTCCATATCTCGCGAAGAACCGATAACCGATGGGGTAAGCGAGTTCTTGAGTGGAGACCGCGACTCGGCAAACCTAGGGTAGGGCGCCCTGCGGCCAGGTGGGATGATGATATGCGAAAGACTGTAGCAGATGCTGGATGCGTCAAGCTGAAGACAGGGCGCTATGGCGCTCATTAGGGGAGGCCCATGTCCAGCAGTGGTTTGATATAGGCTGATGATTATAATGTACATTTTGTTGTGTAAAAGTCACAATTATTAATAGATATTAATCCTTTCAATTATTGTTAGTTTCCTTTTTCAGGTATAAAGCAATCAAGAACTGATGAAAGTTTATCGGATATTTAAAGGCTAATTAAATGTAACTTTTATAATAAATCACTAAGTAGCCGATACAATTTTCATTCAGTGATTTCACTTTAAAGTGGTATCGCGATGGGAAATTAGTCTCGTAAACTACAGTTGTTTATTAGTTATCTAATACTTACTTATAACAAGCTCTGCTTTGCATGGGCCTGGATAATGCCATGTGAATTGTCCACCATATGTTTTATTATTATTTATTTCTGAACGTTAAAATTAAAACGGAAATGTTTGCAACAAAGAATCGCGCTATACTACCACAAAACCCAAGCCCCTATCTGTCAGTTCATTGCATCACAAGCCCCTAATACCTCTAATTACTAAATCCAATTCAAAGAACTTACCGACGTAGAAACTCCTTTTACACATGACGGCAACATCCACAAAGTAGTTATCGTATTTGTAAAGAATTGTTCCTTCACCAAATACTAGAAATGAGAGATAAAAGAGTAGGAAGAGCAAGCTTTGAACTGTGAGTATTAACATTGACTCTTTTGCTTTATGGAATAGTCAGAGTTAAGCCAAATGTTGCTGTTATTCAAGAGGAACAAAAATATTGAAAAAAGCATAGCCCTTACAAATTAAAAAAAAAACTCAAATATTCGATCGCACTCGAAACACTCTCGCGCACTCGCAAATTATGGCATCTACTAGGCTACACAGATGTTTTTTGCTCTAAATCAAATCGTTCAATCGATGAAAAGCAGTGTTTTCGTTTTCGTCACGAACCACCACTGCCCATGTTTTTACCTCCGATACAGAGATATTTTTTCCGTCCCATATGTCGTCATATTTCTTGTACCTTATTAAAATCAGCATCAGGTAAAACGCATCCTATTGTTCGTTCGTTTTTGTCGGAAATACAAACAGTTTTCAAATTCGATTGCTACCTGCGCTCGAGTGCGGATTTCGGGATTTCGTGTTTTGAAAAAAACTTGATGCTCACCGCAAACATTGTTTTTATGAAACTCGGGGCTTCAAAGGTTGGGAAGGGATCGTAAACATTTAGCGGCATTTCATAAAGTGACTTCTTTGCGATGAGAAATAAAACAAAACCCCAAAGACAAATACCTATTTGCTCTTGAAATGATCGGTTTTTAATGATCTGACTCCAGGCCATTTGATCTTCAAAAATCAATTTTCTTATTTATCTTCTTTATGAGCCAAAAGAACCATCAATGAAAGTCTATAAATAAATAATAAGGCCTATAAACTCCAATTCGTGCTCTAATGACAGTAAACGATCTTGAAATTACTTACAGTTATAGTCGTAAATTGCCTTTAATTGCAGCATGTTTTATGGTGGGCTTTTAAAGAAAATGTTTGTGATCTCTGCTCTCACGCGGAGGGAATCACAAAAATAACAAAATTTATTTTGGAGCGTGTATCTTTGTTGAACGTTCCGTATCTGCCAGGTTCAATTTAGACGTGCTCACGCTACATCGCTGCTTTTCCTCCAACATAAAGATGATCAAGCAACTCAACGTTGAAATGTAAACCGTATGAATATTACCCAGAAAATTGTCGTAATAAATCTTGTTGAATTTCGGCTGGCGAATGTACAGGGACGTCATATGGCGCTGGAAGATCACTTCTTTGTTTATGAGATTGTTAAAAAATTAAGCAGATTTTTTGCATTGTTTAGTTTTTAGGGCAGCCAATAATTTTATTAATGATCGGTTACATGACAACGACATGGGCAGGATTTATGTGATTGTCGGGCTATTAATTATTATTTACAGCTGTTCTTTAAAAGCTTTTATAAAATAAATAAACTTAGCCCCTTTGTCTGGACTTACTAATTCTGTAATTGTCATAGTTTTGCCAAAGCCAAAGCCTAGTCTATTCCGAAGACATACTGACATTATGCCTACAGAGGTAAATGTCTATTCCGAAAAAAAATATAAATAGGACGGAAGTTAATCTACTCTTATTACGCGTTGCTGCAATATAAAATACAGTCAGTCCGGTATAACTTCATTAATGTCGTAATTTTGCAAGTTTACAAAATACTACTGAGAAATATTAAAGACGTCCGCGTATCCCATTTCATTTGTATAACTTGCAGATGTTAATGATAAAATTAGTGCGCGACGGAATGAGATGGAATTTTACTTGCAGTGGGCACAAGGTAATGGAATAATTATAATAATATGAGCGGCAAAGAAGCCGGTGACCACCCGCTGGCTACCGTCGCCGATTGTTGTGCCCAAAAAGCAATTAAAAACCCAACAGGCAGATATTGCTTCGAGTGAGAGGTGGTTTCGGTAAAGGTAGATTTTGTGACGAGAAACTAGATCAGATATTGAGCTGGTATTGCTGTTTGAATGTGTTTCGATTCCAAATCTGGGCCTCTACTTCGAAACTGTTGCGATATATTATTTGAATCGAAATGGCTGCTTGTTAATCTTATCAGGTTCACAAACTCAAATTGTCGTTCGTTTATTAGAGTAGTAGACGTAAGATAATGTTTAAACATTTCTTAAAATTTAGGGATTCGATGCTCAAACACAAATGAACTTGTGATAAATCTTAAAAACCGTATTGAACAAATAGCAAGCCATTTAAATTCTACGCATGACTTAAAATCTAGTGGAACTAACAAAAAATGTAATTCCCGCTGATAACCCGAATTTTTATTATTAACTTTTTGTGATTCACATTCACAGAAAATAACAAAACTCGCTGAGAAATTGATTTCGGTTTGTCACTGCGATTCGCGACGCAGAAGAATCTATTACATATTAAAATAGAGTCGAAGAAATATTAATTTAAATTTGATTACAAAGAGAGAAACGAAATGAAGATGAGGTTTACCTTTTGCTGACATACATTTTGCAGTTCTTAGTATCAAGGCAAGAGAATCTTCACTATACGAGGTAGCCAGATCCAGTTTACTTATAAATATTTTTTCTGAGAGTTTTACCTCTATTTATAACTACAGGAAAATATACATTCGATCTCGGTATCGCGGTTATCTCGGTATTCTAATTATGCTGCTTACAATCAGATTATGAGAGTGAGATCGAGAGTGCAACAGTGATTACGAGCACACTTGTGCACTATAATGATGAAGAAGTCTTCATTGAGACTGACTGACGACGCCTTGGCCAAAATTCGTCTATTCGTCTATATAGGAGGGCATCATCATCATATAACACAAAAGATGATCCCTTTAGCTGATAATATAGCACGTTTTTATTTCATTTGTGGCACGGTGGGCGAAGGTCCGTCTGCGACCCAGGAGGTTGTGGGTTCGATTTCTGCCTCTAGACAAATGTATGTACGATCTGCAGATATTTGTTCGGGGTGTTCTGGATGTTTACTATGTATACTAAAAATATCTATCTATGTAGTGTGTTGTATTATGTATTTAAGTTAACTAGTACCCATAACACAAGCTCTGCTTAGCTTGGGGCCTAGATAAGGCTGTGTGAAATAACCAACATTATTTATTTCTTACCACTGCGTAATCAACCAAAGAATAATCTTTTGACAGCAGATTAGCCACCGTCACAGTCATTTGTTTAACCAAGGGGCTATGCTTTATCTGGAAAGTTATTGCCAAGTTAAATTGAGCTGTCATTCAAGTGTATTAACAAATGTTTTCTATGAATATTAATAAACTTTGCCATACGTTACGTTTCACTAGGGATCACCATGTCTGAGAACGCGATGTCGATTTAGTTTTTATGGGCTCCAAAAGGTTGCATCGACTGTTTTATTTTTCGATAAATTAATGTTGTTTACTTTAGTTCCTTTATTATCTGTGGTCTACCATGAGTTGTTACAGTTAGATCGCCTGACATTACTACAGTAGTAACGTAAATACGCCTACGCGACTCATACGGCGCATTTTAGTTCCCAACTCTTTCATACATTTTTTAACTACAAGTAAAGTCACTAGCAAGTATACCTCTAGATTGTGAAAACTCATGGTAGGCACACTGTTGTCTCAAAATCAGTTCCTACCTACGTTGGTATTCGAGTTACCGTGCGATATAAAATCTTTACTACTAATTGATATTTGTTAGCGCGAATGATTGTAGTCTATAAAAAGACTATAAACGCTTACAATAACATTTTTGTTTGAAAGTTTTTGCGGTACCATGTTCTTAGAATGCTTCCGCCGCGTCAATACTTACGCAGCGTTCTACAATGATTAATGGATTGATTTATGCTGTTGATTATCATAAAAACCTAAAATAAACAGTATCGGTTCCTCGCTCTTTCTTTGATATTCCATTAAACAACTTCCGTTGATTGCTTTTATCTTTTGCTAGTTTTTGTCGATGGATTCGTTTGCTTGATCTTACAATAAAGTGATATTTAATAACCGTAAACTAAGTATAAGTAGTGGTACCTAAATATCAATATTAGGCTCCCATCACACCCAAAAAAGATACCAAACACATCCAACAGCATTTTTTAAATAAAAAATATTATCCCTACTCACATCCATGAAATTTTAGTACAGTCGACATAACCAAGACTTCTAATTTTGCTTATTTGTGTTATGACGACGTTGTTCAATCTTTATGTTGCGACTGTTGCGAGTCTAAAATAATGCTTGGCTCTACCACAATATGGAGTCTCATTATAAGTAAGTATACTTATTTCAATTAGAATCACACCTTCCTTATTGAGGAGGATTTAATGATCTATTATACCTAACATATAAATAGTAAGAAATTCGACGCAAATCAATAAGAAAACTGCTAGTCGTTTAGTACCTAGGGTACTTAACGACTAGAAATTTTGTACTATTCATAGTTTACTAGTCTTGCTTGCAAGCAACGTATTTGATCCAATCAGGGAGCAGCTTATGTAGGTACAAAAGCGGGAAATAATTCTTGTCATGGGAAGAAACTAAAAATAGTTTGTAACTTGCTAGTGGTTTCTTTTTCACTTCTTCCGCTAGTGGACAAAAAATTTAAGTGAATTAGAGTGAATTGCACCTTATTTCTAGTTTGATAGTAATTACTATTTATCAAGCTGTTTATATAGTAAAAAATTGACTTGTTTAAGTGCTTATTTTGTAAGTCTAAAGAAATAAACGATTTGACTCTGACTCTGACTCTAACACCTAGGCAAACCAACTAAAAATGAACAGCAACAGGTCATTGTTTATAAAATACCAGATATTGTCATATTTTGTGTTGCCAACATAAAACTTTTCACTGCTTGAAATCATTGACTGTAAAATAAGTTTGCAAACCATAGTCGATCTGTAAAGCTCGTTTGTTTCATTATTATTTATAGACCATAATCGATTATGCGTCGATAACTCTTAGTATGTTCACGTCGAAGTTAGATGGATGGACTGCGACCAAAGATAAGCCATATTCCTATATCTCTCATTAATAAAACTTACATTATCACGTGACAGTCTTTTCACACTTACGGAGTGGTCAAATATGCCACTTTTTATACAACCACTGGTTTTATACTGGTTCGGTTTTATCATTGCGATAGCATTATCTTTGGCTCAATGTCTTAAACATTTTTAATGATTTCATCATGGAGGAGTGAAATAAAAGGGTTGTTTAAAATGATTGTTAGTTCATAAGACGATTTCAATCTTTGGTTAGTTCATGCTTCAATTTTTTTTTATGTTTGAAGCTTTGTTCCTTTTCATACCTTCTAATATTGCAACTTGTACCTATTTCTAAAAAGACGTCTCTCATTGCTACATACGTTTTTATGCCATTCCATCGTGGTGGGCTTCGTCTTCGACTGTCAATTCACCAGAGAACCACGCCTACAAATCTAAACTTTTTTCTCTCCTATCCAAAATATGTACCTCAACCATGTCCACTTTGTTGTTGATTGCGGGACATGGAACTGCCTGAAGGTATACGACCATATGCGTCGTATGTCGTTAACTATTGGATAAGAAAAGGCCAATCCAATAAAACACGATTCCAACAAAGCAAACACTATCGCAAACACTGAACATTTGATCGATTGTGTCAGTTTTGACAGTGAATCAATATGAATTTTTAATTCAACAAACTTAACCATCACTAGAAAAAACTTTACAGTGTTTAACACCTTTATTCTGTTGGCCATAAAGTTGGAATTTAAGCAAGTATTGAATAAAGAATGCTGCACCAGCAAAAAGTGTTGTCCAATCGAATGTAACAAATATCGATCGTTGAAAAGATAGCCGTGGCTGTTGTTGAATCGATATAGACGTGGCGCTTTGATTACTTGTTTCTACTTACTTCAGGACTCTAAGGGTTATTTCTCAGAGGGAGAATATTGAAGATTGAACTATGACTACCTACTAGTTTCATTCCATTACTAATTTCTAATAAGAAAACTGGGTTCACGATATAATTAAATATTTTACTTCAATCAACATGCGTTTATTTATATTTCAAACAAACACAGTTTATTCGTAGTATATTTTTTCCTCATTGAGGAATCAAACCCATCCACACCCACAGGAAAGCTGAAACGAAGCTGTCAGTCACCTAAAGTCCTGCTCCGATACTTCAAGGAGCTGGGCTGGTTAGGGCCTGCTTAGGCAGGGGGATAATGCACAATACACTCCTATGCGAGACGTCCGTGCAGATCTTAGTTCCCCCACTTAGAATTAGAATTAGAATTAGAAACACAGTTTACTACGGCGAAGTCGAAGATTCACCACACGTGATTACGTTTTTTTTTTAAATTTGTAAAAACCTTTGGCCACCATCTCAGTTAACTCTAAGTAAGTAATTGAGTAAGTAAAGATGTGGCCCAAGATGGAACATGCCTTTCCAGAAGGAAATTATTCACTCTGGATTTGACGACTCCAAGGACAATCGTTGTATCTTGGGAGAAGAAAATCAACTTTAACGGGAAAACAGACACAGGAAGCTCATAACACTCTCTGACCGTGCATATTATAAAAGAGAAAGCAGAATTTTTTGTTTTGACACTGTGCTATGTCGACCAGGTACGGGTGGTATTTTTCGGCGAGTCTGTTGGTCCAATGGTGGAAGGGAAAAGATAGAATAAGGTCGTGCTTTACTTAAATGATTTTTTCCCTCTAATACGGATATTTCTCCCTCTGAATCTGTTTCATTACAAGGTTCTCTTAGCTAAGCAATCTACCTCTTGTACTCGCTCAACGTTGTGGATTGCGGTAATGCTCGATACCTATCTTTGTCGGCCGGACTGTCGGCGATCATTCGAATACATTACATATAAATGTTAGGCAATTGATTTAACTTGTTGAGATGTGTTCTCTCGATTGCTGGGTTATAGGCTATAGGCCTATAACCCAGCTATAGGCCATCGGTTACACCTCTCGTGTTTCTCTAATGCGGCTTTTCAAGGTCGATTTATCTCATGGTAGGAAAAATGCACATCATTATAACCAGCAATACCTGTGCACCGTTTTACAATAATTTTGTTTAATAAATAAGAAGCAATTACATAAAACATACGAAATAGATAATAATCTTATGCTGTTTTGGTAAAATGAGTTTTTATTTGTCCAATTTATTTTTACTGTAGATAAGGGCTTTACAAATTAACTATTCATCATCACCGACACGCATTTCTCACTAATTAAGGCCGAACTTTGTTTAATGTGGGAATGCACAGACCATAAAGAAATTAATGTAAATCGTAATGCGTAAACAATAACATTTTTATTTTATTTGGAAGCAAGTCTCAAAAACATGAATGTCCAAATCTAACATACCTAGTGTGTAGAAGAAAAGGCAATACCATTTGCAGTCTTTTTTCAACTGTCTCTTTACCATATTCTTTGCCTTTGCATTCAGCATTTGTCTATGGACATGTCTTGTTAGCATGTTTTGTGTTACATATGGTTCGTCATGGATATAAAATGTCTTAATCTGATCATGACTTGTCCAATATGACCCACCTCTGAAAGACTTTAATAGACTGAACAATGTAGCCCGATTCGAGCCCTATTGGTAATACCAATGCCGAAATCACAAAACACAAATTATTATACGCTTTTCATTGCTGCTTTGCTGTAACTTTTACAAACAAGTGTACCTTATACTCTTCAGTAGAATTTGAGCTCAACGATGTTGCAATGGAATTTTGAACCGAGTAGAGGTGGCGTTTGTTGATTATTTGGACGTTTTGACAGGTGACCATACTCGTTACCACTGTACTTGGAGGGTATCAGCAATCTAAATGCAAGGCTAATTGAGCACAAAAGAAGCGATAAAGGTGGAATGCACTATGGTGTTGCATAATCTTCTTTAGGAAAATAAGTAGGTACGTTGGCATTGGCTAAAGCTTATCCATTCTTTTGTTTGTTTCTTATCAATGAGCCCACGCCTTGTGACACACCGAGGGCTCAATCACTCATTACCAGAACCAGAAAATTTCCACAGTTTGTTGGCAGAGTGATAACAAGACCTCTCCTATTTTTACATTGCAGGAAATGTTGCTTATTTAAAATACATAGATATATGCTGGACAATCCAAGCATCATCTAGCCCCAAGATAAGCAAAGCTTGTTTTATGAGTAGGTTATTTATTTATTTATAAACTAATACACAATGTAGCTAAAATACAGTGGAACACTGGAGAGCGCATAAGTTAAACTGTGTTGCACCTCCCAGCGCCCAAACTCAGGATACGACTAAAGCCTAATTCACCATACAGAAGTCATGGTTCACTACTGGTATAATATAACTAAAAATTAAGTTTTTGGTTTCACAATTTAGGTACGAATAAGTTAATCAAATAAATAAGAAAGGTTCTAGATGACTGCTATACTCAATAAAATACATGACACAAAAATATGTATTTTATTATTCATAGCAAACACCCAGAACTGGTTCCGGGTACCAATATCTGCTGTTCGTAATACATAAACATACGTCATCTTACATAAACATAAAATTCATCAATTTTATGTTCTTTCGAGGCTCCCAATTGGAAACCCACATTTTTCTTATTTCACAAACAAAACTCTGACTCCTAGGATACTACTACTGGCCTATACTCACTGGACTCGTATAAGCCAGAAAGGGCAAAGCGAAATGAAATCTAAAAGGATAAAAAATTACCTACAAGGAATTCTTTAGAATTTGTAATAAGTCCGTGCAGATGCTTTATGAATTCTTTGCACAAAAGACGGTCCATGAGTTCCTCTATAAATTAGCTCAAGATTACTAGCAGAGTGATTAAAATTGTATACACCTTGTAGTGCAAGCTGCAGTTACTGAATATACTCCTGAAAGAAGTTTTATTTTCTTTCAAAGCTTTGTTATACACTGGAGGTTACATTTATTGATGACAGATTAAGACCATTAAAATTTGATTTTCGCTATTTTGGCGTTGAGCTATTGCATGAGCGGCATGATCGTCCATGGAACGAATATAACGGTTGTCGTGTTATGTTGTATGCCTCAACAAATTTAATTTTTTTGCACCACACGAGACGGATGGCTCGTCAATGCGTGTAGAATATTCCCCTAGCGTAATTTTGTAATAGAGCTTAGTGCTGAAGACCATCCTCAACAGCCTATATTGGTTCACTGCTGGACGCAGGCCTTCCCCGGATAAGCGCCTTTATCGACTGTAATCTCATGGGGGGGTAATGCTCATAATCCCCACGCTGGGCATGCGGGTTGGGGATAGCAGTAAGGTGACAGAATAGTTTGGCAGGAGGCGCTGCTGCTCGCCTCCGGCAAAAATCCCTTAGTCGCCTCTTACGGCACCCGCGGGCAGATTTGGGATGGTGCAGATTCTATGCCGCCAGCACCACGCGGCTTATGCTGCCAGCACCACACGGCTTGGAGGACCATCCGTTTATTGTCAAATAGTTTTATTTCGCTAGCTTTTTGCAACAGTGGAATTGAAAGACTGAAAGATATGGCTATAGGATGAATACATTGTGGTATCCATCCTATATCCACATGAAGCGTTGCCATAGCATTTCCTTTTATGCTTTAGGTATTAAGTACTATTAAATTTCTCTAGATTAATTGTTTTCTCTCTAGATTCGAATTTACGGAAGGCACGACAATATTTGCGATGTTCAGGGTATTTCATTGACCTCCAATCTTCATAAAGAAACATTATCATAAAGAAACCTATGATCATAATCTTAAAGAAAGATTTACTCTGTCAGCGAAGTTTCTGCCCAGCAGAGCGTGTAAAATCACTGCAAGGCTAATAACCAGCGGTGACAAAGCAGCCGCCTACGGCATCCCTGCACGGATCCTGTCTCTGGCAGGTAATGACGTCATTAAATATGGACCACTGCTGCCGTGTGCGAGGTATCTGATTTCTAAGAGTAGAATACAAACATGTGGTTTTGTTGATCATTGACAAAGAATTTTTTTCACATGAGGATTTTTTTTACGATAATAACTATCGTAGTTTACGAATTAATTAGGAGTGTAAGCGGTTTAACTACTAACCGTACGAACGCTGGTGTTCTTCCAAAACAAATATGGTTCGTAGTTTACCTGCTTACATCCATAATGAATATACTTAAATGTGTTCATGTATTTGATCGTCTATTTGATTAGGATTTTTTCTGCTCAATATTCACTTGAACCATACTAAGTAGTTTTAAATTTGTGTTCAAAATCAATTTTGTTTCTGACGAAACCTAACATGCCTAATCATTCAAAATCTTTACAAACACACACACTGTAATCTGTACAAAAAAGCCGTGAAAATTCCATCAATACATTCTGAACACCTGACAATTTCCAAAAGAATCCAATAATCAGTTTGTAAAGCGAGAAATATTTCACACGCGCATCCTAATTTGTAAAGAAAGTTACTGCAACAATCGTCGTATTGTTTGGAGACAATATCGTTTGGGCGGCTGATAAGTAACAGTGTTCATTTTGAGCTGTTAGAGCACTTAGCGGCTTTTAGGGGGTCTTGAAAGGTGATATACGTGTACTTACAGCTTATACTGGTCCACCACTGGACGCAAACCTCAAAAGCGCCTTCTTGGCTTCGTCTCAGGGTAGTGCCCATAATCCCCATGCCATGTATGCGGGCTGAGGATCGCAGTTCAGTTCTTAATTTGTTCTGCAGAAGGCGCTGCTGCCTGCTTCCTATATCCCTTAGTCATCTACATATTATGACACCATAAGGAAGAGTTGGGGTGGTGCATATTTTAAGTTGGCATCACACGACCGGAATGGTGCTTGGTATATCACCAATCTTTTTATTTAAAAAGTAGATCAAGAACGTTTCAGATATTCAGTCCAGAGCATTCCCAAGTTGGCCAAGATATGATGAGCCTTGATTTTGTATAAATTAATAATATTTATAATGATGATTCGGCTAACTTACAGATCACAAAGCTTATTGAATTCACTATTTACTTAACATCATGACTCCCAAAAATATTTTCTCATAAACAAATTGTTTTGTATGATTTGATAAATGCTTACAATGTTATCAAAAAAATAACGTAGGCAACACTTTAAGCGTATTCAGATAAGATACAGTTCTTTTGAACACTTATCGCTTCCTCTGTCGAACAGAGCCTATTGTCGTTAGATTAGTTAATGATTCATTACCTAAGTTCTGGAACTTTGAGATAATGTCGGTCATTGAACCCCCAAGGCTTGAGTTCCCGGGAAGCGTAATCGCGGTTTAGATTGCATAGCAAATTGTTATCAGGAAAATTATGCGAATCGTTTTTCCTTGTAACAATTTGTTGATGATTCAAGATTTGGCAAAAGTTTATAGGAAAAAGTTTATAGGAACTAAGGGATGAGGGTTTCAGTTATAAATCGTGATGATGCAAATTCTACATTATCAACCAAAAACAATCCCACAATAGCCTTCGACCATTTGTCACTCAAATTCTTCGATGACTTTAAACAAAAACAAACTCTTTCAAAACTGGTGACGCGACCACAATACCGGTCACGACAAACATTCGAACCAAGTGCACTACCGAAGCCACTTATAATAACAACGGGGTAGAATTAAGGTGCGGTTGCAATGTTGGCGACTCTTGTCCCAATTTGCATCGAATGCTACGACGCGGCGGCCGGCGGCGGCGGCGCGGGCACGGAGTCTTGTCAATGACGACAAGCGACGATGACGTCTAAATGAACTGTAATAGCAAATTTAAAGCACAGCAACAGAAATGCAAGACTTCCAATAATTTATCTGAGCATTTTTTAATTTAAAAACGAATAACAATTTCAACCATTCCCAACTTAAAGGGCTACAAATTCTAGCGGAGTATTAGCGGAGCGAGTCTATGTGATTAGAGTTACTGAGTCTATGAGATTAGAGTTAGCGAGTCTATGAGGTTAGAGCACTTCTCTACGATGCACGACGAACTCACCACATGTACGATGTTAATCTGTCGGATACTGGTGTTATCCACATAATTTTAGCCGCTGCTCTGAGTGATGCGGTAATTAAATTATTTAGGTTAGTTTTAGATATAATTTCGTTTTAAGGAGTAGGTAAGTAGTTAGTTTCTTCAAATAATGTACTGACTTAGTCACATGACTAAATTCTTTTATAAATAAGATTAAGAAAAAACAAATCACATAATTTCAAACATTTTAAAACTTGACCTACAAATTTAACACTTTAGTCCTGTGCTTGTTTGAAAGTATGACTTACGGCGGCGTCTGTCTGTGAATTCAAGAGACTTTTGTGGCCTAAAGTCGCGTGTCGCCTTGTACAGAACTCTCAATCATATCAGTTAGTTGCCAGTCATCCAGGCCCGTGAGGGTAGCTGGAGTACCCTCGCCGCCGTCTGAACAAATTTGGATGATTGCACCCGTACAGTCTGTCAATCAAACTGTTCAATAGAAGCTAATGAATTTTATTAAAGTCTGGCATTTTTTCGGGGAAGCTTGTTATTGTTGTTTTTTAATTTGCGCCGTAAATTGTTACCGTATGGTGCTGACCGTATTGGATATTGAGGAATGTGCTTGCGGTGTCAGCTTTAGAAAGCTTAAACTTTGATAAATTAAACAAACATTTTGTCTCTATGATTTTATTTGGCTACTTAATCACGGTTGAGCGCTTTTATTTATTTTATTCCAGTTAGTACCTAGGTATCTAATGTTTCCTTCATTCTTTTTTCTGTATCGGGCTATATTTTTGCAGTGTTCTCTAAATTATAATTTACCTTTCAAAACCAGCCAGCAACATTGGTTTCCCATAAGTTATCAACAACCATGTTTGATCTACGCGTGGGAAACCCTACGCCAATTATCCTATTTGCAACAAGACATGCTGTGGTTAGCCTGATATGTTTGACTATTACATTCTTTTGACTGGTTTATTGTTTGGAAATCAGGAAGTGCGAGTTATCGTGTAGTTATTTATAATTTTTATTTTGTTTAACATACCCACACACCGTGTTATCTATTTGCAATAGTGCCATAAATGTTATGAGATTTGGCGAAAATTGTTGCTAGAATCTTTTTTGTGAAGTAGCTAATCGAGTAAAAGGGATTGGGATTGAATGACTTAGGTACCTACATAGTGGCTTGAATGTTGGAACAACTGATTAGTTAAATTATGTTATATTTATATACTAACTATAGCTAATAGATTTTACGTGTGTAGCTTTTCAATGACAATTGCTTTCCTTCATCATTATGATCAAGTGCATTTATTATACAAATTATAAGAACTTTTGAATAAAAACAACATGCCGAAGTTTATATGGGACCAATTTCGGGGTACCCTTTCAATTAATAATAGAATTATCAAAATCGGACTACTCTGTAAGAAGTTATGCTTGGTCATACATAAATAAAATAAAAATATACTCGTCGACTTGAGAACCTCCTCCATTCTTTTGTCGGTTGAAAAGTTATTTATTTGGAAACGATGTTCTCTCTAGAGGAATCTTCGTACACAAGAATCTATCATCAGCAATTTTCGCGCTGCTTATCCATCATAGCACTTACATTGGAAAGTTCTAGAGTGTTTCACATAATGTTCATCGAAAACGCTCACTCAGGCGGATCGTGTCATCTTAAATTATGATTAATACCAAGATAGTTAACGGCATCAAACCTACCTTGTAAAGAAATAATTAACGAACTTTTAAAGCTGTATAATATGAACGTAAATATTTAATTGTTGATGTTCATTTGATGATCAGATAAGACCACTATAGCTGCTGATCATGGCTTCCCGTACACTGCAATAAATCTGCAAATTGATTAATTAATGATATATCTGACGATATCAATTGAATTTGACAAACTACACAGTGACGCTGGATATACAATGACCAATTTAACGAAGATAATAACACAGTCGATCATTTTCCAGGACAACAAAAACGTCAAAATTAGAATCAAGCAGGAAGCAATCGATTTACGAAAACCAAGATTCAATTAATGTATCTATGTATACTTATAGGCGTTATTGTTTGAACAGAAGTCCATGCCTTTCGGCCACATCATTTGTCAAACCGGTTTCAGCTACTACTCTATAAGAAGGTTCAGATTCATAATTTTTCAATGAGCCTTTTTGTAGCAGTCGACAACGCTTATGGCTCCTCAGATAACATCACCACACCATTAGCCAAAGTGATTGACGTTGTTGGTGTGTTGTCAGTAATTTTGTTTGAAATTTAGAGCGGTACAATTTTTTGTTCCGCTAGAATGTTGACACGTGTTACATATTCGATAGTGGTCTGCAATGGGCGATAGTATATTTAAAAATTGGCGACGTCAATCACCTGCCGATGTGCAAACAAATGCTTATTTCGAAAGGTGAAAGGTGACTGGTGGTGTTAGCTAGCATAACTTCACAGGTTCGTCTATCTATTCTATATCTACATTAATTTCTTACCCAATTTTTATTAATGATGATGATGATGATATCTTTCTAGCCGAATTTCAGCCATGGAGGCCAGTTTCATCGGCTTAGCCAATATGCCAACCTATTTTAATAACCTATTATATCATTTTATTATGTTTAACATAGATAATTTAAAAAATACCTCTGCAATTATTTTATCTTATATAGTTCAGGAAGAGATGCGAAACGAATATAGAATTTGGTGGCCAAAAAGCGCAACGTCTGTCGTATCTCCTAAGCTTTACAAGATGAAGCTATTACAGAGGCATTAATAAATAACTTATAATAGATACCACAAACTGTAAGATAGATTTTTAAAATTTCCTGTGTTTATGGTAATAATAAGATAAAATATGTGGGGGCGCCACTTTCACTGGTGTATGCACCTTAAGAAGGCTACGAAGCTCTCCCAAATCTCAGCGGCCGCCCCGTGTGGATTTGTTGTTGTTTCATGTACAATCGAATCGTGTTGGCCATTTGGCGGCGTTCACCTTATTTCGGAATTTTGCCCCCTGTGTCGCATCGCCCCCCGCGTGTGAGTGAGCGGTTGCAGAAACTAGAAGGAATTTCACCATTTTTGATATTTTTCAAATGTGTTTTCCTAATTTGCTTAGGGGTAAATGTGTGTTCCTTGAAAGGAAAACTATTTTGTAAAATTGACATCACAATAACTATCATAATAAGCTGTTAATGCGAAACACAACGACACGAGTCAATATGACAGCGCAACTTATTTTAACATATTATTACGTTTAACAATGGAAATTTTAAAAATCCATCGTACCGTTTTATAAGCTATCTTATAATATAAATGTAATAGTTTTATCTTATATAGTTTATGAAGAGATGCGAAAATAGAGTTTGGTGGCCAAAAAGCGTAACTTCGTATCTCTGCCTAAAATTTACAATATGAAACTATTACAGAGGCATTAATAAATTACTTATAATAGATACCACAAACTGTATGATGGATTTTTAAAACTTCCTGTGTTTTACGTAATAATAAGATAAAATAGGTGAGGCGCCACTTTTACTCCTGTATGCGCCTTAAAAGCGTTTTGTTTAGCATTAACACCTTTAATTAACTTCTCAAATTGGTTTGCAGTGTAAATTCCAAATGATTACCTTATTGACATTATGCATTCCATTGAATTTCAGCAAAGTGTAAATGAATCGCGATAAAAGCTAGGAAATTCTACAATCCATAGATACAATAAATGGATAAATTGCGAAACGGTGATGTTAGAACAATGATGCTGAGTAATTATCGACGACATTGCTTACGTAACGGTAGTAAGCTATCACAATGAACGTACCGGTCACGAACCGTTGACCGGTAATGTGCTGCCATTTGTAAAGCATTTGTTGTTGTTTAATTGGCTACTTGAGGACTGATCTGGCTTCTTGTCTGTTCCTAGTTCGTATGTAGAAGGGATAAGATACAAATTGCTATTTAGCTTGTAGATTTCACTGCACGAAAGGTTTTGTCGTCCTCCGCTATCTAGCCCCTGTGTGTTTTTTCGTATCGATAATTCAAAATCTATTTGAGTTGTAGTATTTTTTATCATTCAGTATCGGCATCTTTGTTACTCATCTGTGTGGTTTTGGTTTTTAACCGACTTCAAATAAAGGAGGATGTTCTCAATTCGACTGTATTTTTTTTTTGAATTTTAATTTTTTATGTTTGTTACCTCAGAACTTATGACTGGGTTGTCTGATTTTAATGATTCTTATTTTATACTAGCAGGCACCTCGCGGTTTCACCCGCGTTGTTCCCGTCCCCGTGAGAATTCCGGGATAAATTATAGCCTATGTCACTCCCTGAAAAGTAAGCTTTCTTAAAATAAAATATTTTTTTAAATCAGTCCAGTAGTTTCGGAGCCTATTTAATGCAAACAAACAAACAATCAAATCTTTCCTCTTTATAATATTAGGTCCTTACATATGAAATTGGCGTTTTGTATGGGAGGAACAAAAAGTCGAATATTTTTTAATATAATATATTTAATTAATCAAAGTATGAACCATTATTTTCTATGCACTTTTGCCATCTTATAGGTAGTTCATTGATCCCTTTACTAAAAAAACCAGTCGGACGGGAATCAATAAAATCTTTGAAGGCGATTTGGACTGCCCCATCGGAGTTGAATTTTTTCCCTTGCAAGAAGTTATCCAAATTTCGAAAAAAATGGTAATCTGTTGGAGCAAGGTCCGGGGAGTACGGAGGATGTCTTAGACTTTCCAATTGAAGCTCTTCTAATTTAGTAGCCGTCTGTTGCGCAGTGTGTGGTCTAGCGTTGTCGTGAAGCAGCAGTGGCGTGGAGCGATTGACCAGCCTAGGTTGTTTAGCCGCTAGCTTTTCCATCATGGTTTGCAATTGCTGACAATAGACATCAGCCGTATTAGTCTGGCCAGATTTGAGAAAACTGTAATGAACAATACTGGCACCAGTCCACCAAACGCTTACAAGTAACTTTTTTGGGGTTAATTTTCGCTTGGGGCAGGATTTGGCTGGCTGGCCAGGATCCAACCATTGCGCTGAGCGCTTCCGATTATCGTAAAGAACCCATTTTTCATCACAGGTAATGATTCGGTTTAAAATACCTTCATTATTGTGCCGGTTTAGTAATGTAACGCAGCAGTCGACGCGCGTTTGCCGGTTTGCTTCAGTCAATTCGTGAGGTACCCACCTTTCAAGCTTTTTAATCTTCCAAATTTGCTTCAAGTGAATTAAAACAGTTTTATCACTAACATCGCAGCCTGCAGCTAACTCGGACGTGGTTTGCGATGGATCCGCTTCCACAATAGCCTTCAACTCTTCATTATCAACTTGAGTCTCAGGCCGTCCACGGGGCTTGTTCTGCAGGTCGAAATTTCCAGAACGAAAACGTTGGAACCAAAAACGAACTGTGTTTTCTTTTGCAACACGACCGCCATACACATCATTCACCCTTCGAGTTGTTTCCGCAGCACTAGTGCCACGGCGGAACTCGTACTCGTAAATAATGCGATATTTTAAGTTTTCCATTTTGTAAAATGAGTGACGCAAACAGAAAAAAACAGAAGAAAAAAAACAAATGAATGACGATCATCGAAGCACAAATACATGAGTCTATAGCTGTACAAATTTGAATTTGGAATTCCTTACCAAAGAGGAGAAATTTGTGATTAAAGTGGCCAGTACGAAAAACGCCAATTTCATATGTAAGGACCTAATATTAGTATAGAATATGAAAGCTGGTGCTTCCTTTTTGGTCCCATTTTATTTTGGTTCAGTTCTGCCAATAAGATCCATAAAAATCCATGAAAAAACTATGAAAATTAAAGTCGGTTTATAGTTTTTTAAAACAAAATTAATTGTTTGTTTCAAAACTGAGAAACGTATTTTGTTTAACTTTTTCGCACGAATTTCAGTATCTTGAAGTGCACGGTTAGATAAAGTCGTTTACATCAGGATATTTAACACGACGATTTTAGTGTTAATAACCATGATCGATTTTTGGTTGATGCAAGCTTCATCGATTGCCATTTACTATGAATTTTGTAAAACTAAGACCACAGGACTTACAACTCAAAATATTTAGATAGCATTTACTACTTTCAATTTAAAGTTTTCCCCTTTGTTAGTAATATTTTGTTAAATTATTTGGAGCCGGTATCTGAGTTCCGCGCCGCTAAGTTCTGACTAACTGCAGCGAAGTGATAACACGCCATCGCTAATCCTGCCGGCGACCGCGTTCTGTAAATCTATCCGCTACATGAGCTTAGAGGAGCTGGAAGTGGCTTCACAAGGGTGGGTGCAGACTAAGCGATGAACCCGAGCGAACGCAAACGAATAGTACTCTACGATTGGTACAGTAGTAGTAAGCGGGGGACAGTATCGCTCATGTTGACCCTCTGTTACCCTACACGTGTCTTTTGGGTGGTGCAAAGAGCGAAACCCTCTGGTAGGCTTCGGCCGCGGCTTGTCACCACTCTCCGGACTAAGCCAGTCCGTGAAGCAACTCTGTTGTGTTTCGGAATGTGGTCCGCAGTAGCCATCTTCTAGCCATCTTCTAGATCTTCGTGATACATCGTCGGCCGCATCATCGCTTTCCTTCAGGTGATTGCGTTCAAACGAAGGTCTATTTTTTATAAAAAAAAAGGTACGTTCGTTCCATTTTTCGTTGCAGCGACGACGCCACCGGTGCGAACACGAAGTGCCTCGTTTGGGCTCGCTTGCTTTCTCGATGATGTCCACACACTGGTTCATTCGCGTTCGTTCGTTAGCCTTTGCTTATCTCACGTGCTGTACTGTACCCAGCGGCATAAGCGTAGGACGCTCTATTGCAATATGTCACTAATTGGGAAGACTTATGTCCAGTAGTGGACTTGTAAAGGCTGATGATTGGAATGATTTTCTGGTTTGCTTTGGGTAATTTAAGACTCCTGTGAGAACTGTTTGATTTATGATCCTGGCGTCTCAATCCCGGAGAGGGTATTGGCCTCTAACACAATAACTGTATTGTGGTAGAGGCCAATAACCTATTGTGAGTCTAGTTATTTTAAGTCTTGTGACTTTTGTGTCAACAGAATCAATGTAAGTAAACAATGTTAAAAAAAATAACGAATAATTTAAAAGTTGGGTCATCATCGACAAATTTTAATACTAGGGTTAAAAAAGCCATCATTGTTCAATAGTCTTTAAAAAAGTGATGCTGTTGAGGGTTAAAAATGTACCATACCATTGCACTTGGTTTTAGCTACGTCAACCTACCCTTTGACACAAGTTATACCGAACTAAAACTGCTTACATCACGATTAAGACATAATGAAAGAATCTTTGAATAAAACATTATTTTGTTTTTTTTAAGAGCTTTGACACGTTTGACATACCATTAGAATGGTCATGAACTGTAAAAGTTTTTAACGAATTCGAAGATCGGAGACGCCCTAAGTTTTTTTTAAATTCAATCCAAAGTTGAACTCCCTGTTTTATCACTTCACCACTTTACAGAATTTACCCAGATCCCTCATAAGTTTTGATTTTATTAGTAAAGGCTTACTTAGATTTTGTAAAAAAAGATTGTAAACCACGTTATTTCGTAAAAATCAAATTGCGGCACTGAATATTTCTTATTACAAAAAAAAAAAAATCTTTAAAAAAATCATTAGAATCGGCGGGAGGCTTTTGAGGGTTAAAAACCCGCCAAGCTATTGCACCTACCCCCAGTTTTCATATGGCCAACGTTGTGCCGAACACCCTATATAACGCCACCGGTTTTATTTTCTCCTCCATCCAGGCCGTTGCGAAGACTTGTAGCACAAACAAAAATATTGTACCCGTTCCATTGTTTCTGAACAAGGATTAATCCACGTTATTTGGCGAAATGAACAGCAGAGTTGCATAATCCCTCTCGATGCATTTGTCGTTTGTCATCGATCACGCACGAAATGCGAATGTTGTTGGTTGCACTGTACATTTGATTGTATTATTGTATATAGTGGTAATGTTTGGGTGAATGGCAATGTATTGACCCAAACATTATCACTATATTATACAATCAAACTGAAAAGGACATTGCGCATGTCTTTTTCTCATGGAAGGATTTCGTAACCTTAGAAAATGTATAAAAGTAATTACTTAAACTTATTTTGGGTATTAATAATTTCTGAATTCTCCATGTGGTGCCGGCGTAGTACTTACACCACCCCAATTCTTCCCGCGGGTGTCGTAAGAGGCGACTAAGGGATATTCAACAGAGGTGGGCAGCAGCGCTTCCTGCCGAACAATTCTATCACCAAACTGCGATCCCCAACCCGCATGCCCAGCGTGAGGATTATGGGCATGACCTCCATGAGATAACAGCCAATAAAGGCGCTTATCAAGGAGAGGTCTGCGTCCAACAGTGGACCAATATAGGCTGTTGGGATTGAGGTTAAGGTATTTTCTGATTTACGTTTATGTGTAAAAAAAAATTATTTGTATTTATTCGATGATTTTAAGCTATGGTTATTCTATCCCGGTGTTAATAGTCAGTATAGTATCCATTATCTGATTTTATGGTTTCCAAGTATAACTTTACTAAACACACCGCTAACGAGTAATATCTCAATGATGGATCGTCATCTGTATCAGTGAATCTCAACGGTATCCCACTTCCTTGGTCATCAGTTAAATATTTCTCCCATTTAAGGACCACATCCATAATCTACATAATAATTATAGTGATATGTTATAGGGATCTTAAATGGTTCATTAATTGTGTTGCTACGGTTTGCAAAAATAAGGAAGCAACTCGTTTTAAAACTATGGAGAATTTTTGAACATAATATAATGACCTTTATATCTGAAACTAAAAACCAAGGTCTAGGAAAAATATTTAGTTATAGATTATTTGTGAGCCTGTTAGTCATATTTAATGAATTAATAGAACAATTAAATGAATAACTGAAACTCGTGATTTTTTCATATCTATCTATCCTTAACAAAGGTGACAAGTAGATATTTCATACATACATACCTATGTACATATATACCTACGAATTAATATAAAAAACTGTCTGTGTAAAATATGGTTTCTCATAAAAAACTGCAAAATTGAAAGTGCTTACCTAATTTGATTATAATAACAGCCATGATACTCATTGCCTTTTAATTTGCCCACCAAGAGGTAACTGATGAATAAGTAAACCGAATTCTTGATAACCGATAATTTGAGACCCGCGACACCCATTTATGGAAGCTACAGTTTTTTTAAACACGTTGTTTATTTTGGGACTCCAATTTACCACATGATGCTCCAATAAAAAACAATAATCCACATGGTTTGAAGTAGGTAATTTGTATTGTTATGACGAAAGCTTCGTGTGTTTAAGGGTATTTTTTTCCCCGAGACCGTTATTAACCGGTAACAAGTTCAGAAAAAAGTTAACGAGTTACAACGATGTTCTATTTTCTAGTTAATGAACTAATAGGATGGTGAAATTGGTGATTTCATTCAAACTACAGAAATAATTTATTTTTTTATGTTTTTTGTTACTTTAAATGGTTTTTGTATAAAAAGTAGGGCGGTTATTGTTGTTTTAGAACTAGTTGTAAGATTAAGGTGCATAACCGAGTGAAAGTGGCGCCGCCATCTTTTTTATCTTATTATTACGTATAACACCGAAAATTTCGAAAATTCATCCTACAGTTTGTAATACCTATTGCAAGCTATTAATGCCTTTATAAGCATTTATTTTGTAAAACTTTGACAGAGATACAAAATTGCCCATTGTGTACACCAAACTCTATTTTCGCATCACAGCCTAAACTATACAAAATAAAACTATTACAGAGGTATTAAATAATTGGTTTTGTTTTAAAAAACTATAAACCGACTTCAATTATATAGTTTTTTCATTCAAATTCGTGAAAATCGGACCAACCAGTCAAAAGTTCTGAGGTAACAAACATAAAAAAACAGTCGGAATGAGAACCTCCTCTTTTTTTTAAGTTTTTTATAAATAGCTTAAAATAGGTATATCAAACTGTACGATGGATTTTCGAGACCTATTGATTATTTTAATCAAGTGATTCTAAAAAGATCATAGGGGCCACCTACTTAATATCAAAACTTATAACTTAAGCTGATCCAAAATATTAGCTTTCATAAATTTATTTATCAAATCGAATATTCTTTATGCCTTATTTTAATAAAAAATGGGTTTAACAGAGAATTGACAACTAATCGTTTGTTGAATAGAAATTACCCTAAGATACTAGAGATGACTATGTCACGGTCCGGCTTCTTGGTCTTATTTCAAAAGTGAACTAAAGAAAGAAAGAAAGAAAAAAAAGACGTGTGGTACTCGGGGACTGCCGCGGTAAAGCTATAGCAATTAAAAGTTCTGCTATTCATCGATAGATGGCAAAACTAAAAAGTATTGCCGCTATGCCGGTCGGAGTGGGGGGTGTTAGGTTATTTTCGTTACGGAATTTCTGGATTCGGTCTCCACGCTCAAGGCCCGTGATAGAAGCTATGCAATAGCTTACAATATTTTTATTTGCCTTATAAAGAGTGTAACGATTCCGTTCGTGCTTCTTAATTCAAACCTTCGCGCCACTCGCCGTGTCCAACGCGATCGATATGTTGGCGGCACTGTTTCTATGCGTGACTGGCTTGTCTCTGACTCGAGGAGAGGTGACTTGCAACCTTCTTGCGGACGGCGAACTGTTTTCGTTTCTGTCCAATTTTTTACTTTTATTGAAACTTACACCAAATATATATAATTGAACTAATATCCCAGTGAACCCCATATCGGGTGAGTGTTGCATTATTGTATTTAGTGTGTACTTAGTGCTAGAAGTTGTGAGCCAGGGTTCCATTCTACGGGTTGCGGATATCCGGAAGGGATCACCGTCTACCTCTGCACTACCCCGTCGGCCCCTCTACGGCACGGCTGCACCGACGCCATCCGTTCCCGACAAGCTCGCCACCAATATCCGGCGAAATTTACCAATATCCGGCAGGATTCTCGAGCCACTACTGCACTACTGTTGCTGCCAGTCTATACCTGGATCCACTTGTCGCCCTACTGCGTCGGACCCCGCTCCAGCTAAGGCCAGTGGCAATAATTTTTAGTAACGTGATATTCGGAGACAACGAACCCAACTGTGACCTAGACATAATAAAATCGTAAGCATTATCTCTGTTTTTCCGTTGGGACTAGCCACTCTCAATCATAGGCAGGTCACTACAAAAACCATAGTGTTTCACTGGCGCCCAATACAGGTAACTTTGTCTCCGAATCACGTTACTTTCTGCATTTTATGGTTTCTTTGGTGTTGGCTATAAAAACCTTAGTTTTAAGTTTAATTTACGCTACTTCTCACCTATATGTGGTACCGTTAGTAGTTAACTTGTTAATTTTTAATAATTCATAATTTTTTTATGTACCACACACTAGGTGTGACTTTAAAATTTAGCTTTTAATCATCGTAGTTATAAACTTTATTGCAACACACACTCAATATGGCGTTTGCTATTAAATTCTTATCTCTACAAAAGCCTGAATTAGAGTATGAAGTTGAGTTGCGCGGAGGCAATACTGGTTCTGTCCAAGAATTACGTAAGCAAATCGTTAAACTTGCACAAGATTCGCCATCTGAGGACATTCTTGAATCCTACCTCGAGCCTGAGAGAGACTTGATGGGAATCAGTGACGTTCAAGTAAAAGCGCAAGGCAACCTAACTACATTAAGGCAAAAATTTGATAAAAATCTCTTTTCACGAACGGAAACGTTACTGCACCACCTTTACCACAGGATTAATAGGTTAAGTAGCATCGAGTCGATATCTGGTGGATATCAGTTATGCCGTTCCAGTTATGAGACTCTTTACAAAGAATTAACTGCACTAAGGCCTAATAATCCCCAACCCGGAGCCGCCTCGTCACTTACAAACCTTAGTGCAACCTCTGAACAAATTGCACCTGTTCTTTCCGTAACATGTGACCGAAATATTGCTGCGGACATCAGTAAACTGAAATTTACAGGGAAATCTTGTGTGCGCTCTTTCATTTTAAGGGTAGAAGAGTTCGTTATATCGAGAGGCATTTCTTATGAGAAAATTTTATCCCTGGGCTACGAGATCTTCACTGATGATGCTTTGCATTGGTATCGCTGTAACAGAAGCAGAGCTCAATCGTGGGAGGAACTGTGTAAGCTTTTGATAGAAGACTTCAGCAGCAGTGACTACGACTACAGGCTTGCCGCTGAAATCCGAACTAGAACTCAAGGCGCGACAGAAAACATAACGATTTACCTTTCCATAATGCATGGCATGTTCTCTCGTCTGTGTAAACCTCTATCGGAGGATGATAAATTGGAGATTTTACTCCATAATATTAGACCATGTTATGCTAGTACTCTGTCCGCCTTTCCGGATATTAGGACTATCGAGACTCTCAAATCCGTATGTCGCAACTTCGAAAACGTGCAAGCTCGGTTTGCTAATTTCCATGAGCCACCAAACGCGTCTACGAGTACCCTCGCTCCTGAGTTCGCATATAAAGGTAATAACGAATTATTTACTAACAATAAAAAGGCTAGTGTCTCCTCCATTCAGAAAGAGGAAACAGTAGCGGCTTTGACGTCTGAATCAAAGGCATCTAAATACTGTCCAAGATGCAGAAGTACTGATCACTCTTTAAGGTATTGCAAACAGGAACGCTTTTTGATTTGTTTTAGATGCGGAAAGAAAGGTTTTCGTATTACGGACTGTCCCGAATGCAACAAAACATTACCCACTAAATCGGATAAAGAGGACCAAAAAAACTAATTGGGTCGGATTGTAAGGTACAGCATAAAAATTTTAATCCTTCCGAATGGGAAGATTGGCTAAAATTTATCTCTTCCTTCTCAACTTACAATGCTGTCTCTTCAATCCGGGATAATTCAGTGGTTGATAAATCTCGACCGTACGTTGCAGTTAATCTAAACAACAAGCAATTGATTGGTCTCCTTGACTCCGGCTCTTCTACCACTATCTTAGGTAACGGAAGTCACGAGTATCTCTTAGCCGCCGGATTACAATTAGATACGGTAGACAACACTAACTTCATTGCTGCAGGTGGCAATAAACTTAAGTCTATTGGAGTTCTAAATCTCCCAGTTAGGTTTCAAGACCAAACTCACACTCTAAAGCTTTTTGTGGTACCAGGTATCAAGCACTCACTTATATTAGGTATGGACTTTTGGAGGACCTTTGGCCTTTTCCCTAAGTACTTAGATCGCATCGCATATTACAAGGACTCTGATACTATCCTTGCTGTTACTGATGTAGTGCCCAGTGAAAGCCAAAATCTCTGTTCGTACGAGCATCTATCGGTTGAAGAAAAAGTAGTAGCCGATCAGATGATGTCTCACTTCCATGACATCTCTTATGAGAAACGAGGCTTAGGTCGTACACATCTAATTACGCATTTTATAGACACAGGTGACGCCGCGCCTATTCGACAACGGTACTACAGAATGTCACCTGAAAAACAGCGTATCCTAGTCGAGCAGCTGGATGAGATGCTCAAAGAAGACGTCGTTGAGGCAACCGAGAGCCCTTGGTCGTCCCCGGTCCTTCTGACACCGAAAAAGAATGGCGAGTTGCGTTTTTGTTTAGATAGCCGTAAACTCAACTCCATAACTAAGAAAGACGCTTATAGTCTCCCTTACATATCAGAGATATTGGACAATCTGCGCGACGCCAAATATCTATCGAGCATAGATTTATCAAAAAGTTTTTGGCAGATCTTAATTCAAGAGGAGGATAGAAAAAAAACTGCTTTCTACGTTCCTTCTCGGGGAACCTTCCAATTTAAATCCATGCCTTTTGGCCTAACTAATGCCCCCGCTACGCAGCAAAGACTGGTAGATGCCCTATTTTACGGGCCTGAATTTGAGCATAGGGTGTTTGTGTTTGTTGATGATGTTATCATTGTTTCGAATAACTTCGAACAACACATGTCCTTGCTTCATCGTGTTTTGCAAAAACTAAAGATGGCTAATCTGACAATTAACTCAAACAAAAGTCAATTTTTTAGGAGGCAATTAAAGTATTTGGGTTATATTGTAGACTCGAATGGACTGCAACCAGACCCGGAAAAAGTTGAATCGATTCTGAGCTATCCAACTCCAACGAATCGTAAAGAGGACAGACGATTTCTGGGAACAGCCTCTTGGTATCGTAGGTTCATTCCAAACTTTAGTTCCTTGGCTTCCCCTTTGAATAAACTTACCTCTCAAAAGAAGGATTCACCTCCCTTTGCTTGGTCCCCCGAAGCAGATGACGCCTTCAAAAAACTCAAATCTCATCTCGTATCCGCTCCTATTTTATCGTGTCCTGATTACTCCATAGCCTTTGAAGTTCACACCGATGCGAGTGACTATGGCATTGGAGCCGTACTTACGCAAACTTTGGATGGAACTGAAAGAGTCATCGCTTATATGAGTAAGTCACTGTCACAACAGGAACGTAACTACAGCGCTACGGAACGTGAAGCACTAGCCGTCCTTTCCGCTATTGAGCATTGGCGGTGCTATCTCGAAAATGGCCTAACGTTTACTGTATTCACAGACCATTCTTCTCTAAAATGGTTCCTCAATCTAAACAATCCAACTGGTAGGTTAGCTAGATGGGGCGTACGCTTATCGGCCTATAACTTTGACATCAAACATAGGAAAGGTTCTGAAAATGTCGTTCCTGATAGTCTGTCTCGCGCTGTTCCTGTTGCTGCCATTGACTCCGCTGCACATATTCCCATAATTACCAACGATACTTGGTTCTTAAATATACACGATGGTTGTACTAAATCACCCACATCATTTTTGAACTATCGGATAGAAAACGGTAGGTTATATAAGTATGTGAAGTCCTTGAATCCTCTAATAAGGGAATTCGAATGGAAAGAAGTTATTCCTATGGAACAACGTCAAGAAATTATTTCTAAAAATCATTCAGAACCAACTTCGGGTCATTTTGGTATCTTTAAAACTCATAAGCGTCTTAGTCTAAACTACTTTTGGCCAAACATGCACAAAGATGTTGTGAACTTTGTATCTAGCTGTGATAATTGCATGTCTCATAAACACTCAACCCAGGCCACGCTTGGAACAATGGGTCGACCTAAAGATTGTAGTCGCCCATTCCAAATGTTGAGTATGGACTTGGTAGGGCCGTTGCCTGTCTCTAAGAAGCAAAATACGTTCTTGTTGGTCGTTACTTGTTGTTTCTCCAAATACTGTATGCTTTTCCCTATACGGCGAGCAACCGCTGAGATCATTGTTCGAATTCTTGAAGAACAAATATTCTTGGTGCACGGTATACCGAGCACACTCTTAATGGATAATGGCAGGCAATTTACCAGCAATATTATGCGAAATTTACTTGCTAACTACAAAATACCGAACATTCACTATACACCACTATACACCCCCCAAGTGAACACAGTTGAACGTTACAACAAAACTATTGTGACTTCTATTTCTACTTTCATTGAGAACGACCATCGATCTTGGGATATAAACGTTCCGAAAATTCAATTCGCCCTAAATAGCGCTGTTAATGAAGTTACAGGTTTTACTCCTGCATTTCTTGTTTTCGGTCGTGAATTGGTTAGTTGTGGATCTCACTACCTTGATTCTGACTTAGGTAGTGATATAGTATTTTCACCCCGTGACAGTTACGCTGAAAACCTAGGGACTCTCCATAAAATATTTGATAAAGTACAACTATCCCTCATTAAGTCTCACTCCCGGAACAGTACTCATTATAACCTTCGGCGTAAGAATCTTGAATTTGACGTTGGTGACGTAGTATGGAAGCGCACATTCTATCTCAGCGACAAGGATAAAAAATTCTCAAAAAAATTGGCCCCTAAATTCATTAAGTGTCGCATTAAAGCAAAAAAGTCCAAACTAGTGTATGAACTTGAAGATATGTCCGGACACAACTTAGGGTCATGGCACATCAAGGATTTGAAACTGACCTAGTATTCTTGGTTTTCGATTTTTCTTAGGAAAAATCTTAACCTAAAAAGGGGGGTATGTAACGATTCCGTTCGTGCTTCTTAATTCAAACCTTCGCGCCACTCGCCGTGTCCAACGCGATCGATATGTTGGCGGCACTGTTTCTATGCGTGACTGGCTTGTCTCTGACTCGAGGAGAGGTGACTTGCAACCTTCTTGCGGACGGCGAACTGTTTTCGTTTCTGTCCAATTTTTTACTTTTATTGAAACTTACACCAAATATATATAATTGAACTAATATCCCAGTGAACCCCATATCGGGTGAGTGTTGCATTATTGTATTTAGTGTGTACTTAGTGCTAGAAGTTGTGAGCCAGGGTTCCATTCTACGGGTTGCGGATATCCGGAAGGGATCACCGTCTACCTCTGCACTACCCCGTCGGCCCCTCTACGGCACGGCTGCACCGACGCCATCCGTTCCCGACAAGCTCGCCACCAATATCCGGCGAAATTTACCAATATCCGGCAGGATTCTCGAGCCACTACTGCACTACTGTTGCTGCCAGTCTATACCTGGATCCACTTGTCGCCCTACTGCGTCGGACCCCGCTCCAGCTAAGGCCAGTGGCAATAATTTTTAGTAACGTGATATTCGGAGACAACGAACCCAACTGTGACCTAGACATAATAAAATCGTAAGCATTATCTCTGTTTTTCCGTTGGGACTAGCCACTCTCAATCATAGGCAGGTCACTACAAAAACCATAGTGTTTCAAGAGAACATACACACAAAACAAAAACTTATGCTACTAGATAAATCTTAAAACTTTCTAAGACAAATATGGCCTCCACTAAGCGTTACTTACTACATATTAAGTTAAATGTAACTGTTATTTATTGGTTTTAAAATAGATTGTATCAATCGAATTAACATTTACAAAGATTGTTTTTTTGTAGTATATTTTTATGTTTATTTATTAATATATTTTATTATTATTTTTTATCTATAAGCACAAGGATACATTACTATTATTAGAGATGTGTAAAGATAAATTTGGATATTAATAAGTTTCCACAAATAAAATACAATTGCGAAAACACTTACTTAAAATAATAACAGATGTAGCTATCTCTAAATAGTTAGGTACTATCCTAATAATGACTCAACAAATTCATTACATCCGGAATGAATTCGTCACATTACGATAGTTTTTTTATATGAAATTAGTTAAACTTACTAAAATTTTCGCATATTAATGTTTTATCTTTTAACTTTCCTTTTTTGTTAGTGACTCTCTACACCCAATGCTATCCGGCTTTTTAGATTTTTCACGACATAAAGCCGGAATACATTCTCGTTTATAAAATCCCCTATATATGTTGCTAAGCGAATGTTCACTTATTGATTTCTATCACCAATTTTTCTTCATTAATGACCACCGAAGCGGGATCGGGTCACTTCAATCCCATGACTTCTATAGTCAATATTTTATATCTTACGGTATAAGCGGTTGATATGGCAGACGGTAGACCGAATAGCGAATATAAAGAGCCTACTTTAAATTTTTCTGTCGTTCTCGGAAACACGGTAGCAATCTCTTCGTTATAAGGAATTAAAATGATAATTAAGGCTGTACGATGCTGAGATTCCATCGTTTTAATTCAATTTACTTGTTCTTTGTGTTCTATTTTAACTTAATCATTGTTAGCGGTTTCGTTTTCTGGTATTCGTATTGTTTTAATTAGGTTGGAAAGTATGATGGTTATTTCGTTGATGACAGCTTTTACTTGACTATGGCTAAACTGTGGCTTTTCGAAAAGGAGTATTTTTATTCTAAAAACTGGATATTTTTAGAATAAAATTACTCGCACTAACAAAATATTCATTAGCGTCATGACTTCTAATCAAATCAAACATAAATAGGTATGTAGCAAATTTATTTTAATTAAAAAATACACTACATAAATCCTTCAACTCCAAACGTATTGACAACTTAATTAATAACAGGAAAGTAGCGTTTTGGTAGCAATACGTTTCAATTAAAACTGAGTAGAGTTGTTTACTTCGTGAACGAAAGGATGTTGCGAAATCTAGGAGTTATAATTAAAGTTGAAAGCATTTAAGTTTCATAATACAAAATCTTAATTGGAATTACTAAAACTAAAATCGATACAATTTAATCTAAATGTTGATTGACTGACACGATGACTCCTTGAGATTATTTCCATTAACATATGAAATGCTGAAATACGCCTAAATAAATTTAAAAACAAGTTATTAAAATTACAAATTACTGTTGTACCACGGGTGCATCCTTAGAAGCGCCAACGCACCAACTTCAACCTCAACAGCCTGTATTGGTCTACTGCTGGACGCAGGCCTCCCCCTGATAAGAGCCTTATTGGAGTTTATCTTATGGAGAGTAATGCCCATAATCCCCACGCTGGGCATGCGGGTTGGGGATCGCAGTTTGCTGGTATAATTGTTCTGCAGGGGGCGCTGCTGCCCGCCCCCCGGTGGATATCCCTTAGTCGCCTCTTACGACACCCGCGGGAAGAGTTGGAGTAGTGCAAATTCTAAGCCAGGACCACACAGCTGAGTACTAGTAACGCAATAACTAAGTAACGTAATCGTTTCGTAATACCGAGCTTAGTAGGTAATACAAAACGATTATTCGTTTTCTGCATTAAACCACCTTGAAAGCGAAATTAGAAACTTCCTTAGGAGTCATAAATTAAAGTTTGTCATACATAAACCTACAAACATGTTTACGGCTGCCTGTGGGGTCAAAGTTAATTTATATCTCCGAAGCTCGCTTCAACGAAACAAGTACAAGAGGACCTTTACATTTTTTGTTCCAACAAGACCTGCGGTACACGCATAAAGATTTTGCATAAATGTAGCGTAAATTAAAGGTGTCATGTTGTTAAGATTTAGATAGCCACTGAGGTCCGGAAAACAAATACATCACGTAGAGAGTTTATTTTTCCAAATTGTGATTTAAGGAGACGTGTTGTCAGTCAGGTAAGGAATTTATTATAATTGGCTACTCTCTGTGGTCAACGGAGTCATTTGACGACCGATTGTGAGACAAGGCGGCAAAGGTATAAATATTTTATTTGAAGTACAAACAGAGGCTCATAATTATAGACTTACAAATTAATAAATACTAAATAAAAAAATAAATACCTAAGCCTAACTAAAATTTTAAAGTTTTCATAACAGAATAAAAAAATGGTTGTCTCCAAAGTCGGTTTAGGAACGATAATTTTACGTGATAACGATTTACTTGATCTATTGAAAATCTTACCTCATATTTTATAAATACTGTTTTTTTCATTCTGGTGTTAGCTAGCTATCAACGCCATCTATTAGACGAAATCAGAACTTTAATCTTCAGTGCTTCAGCCGTCATGATAACATCACCAACAACGTGACACTTTTTTGAATATGCTACCCATGTTCATTTATTTAATAGACGTTATCACGTCAAAAGACTATGAAAACATGTGGATAACTAACATATATCACTTAAAGAATAGAGCTAAGGAAAGAGCTATACTTTTTGCATAGCTTTATTCTCCAGGCTGCGTACGTAGCCAATCAGAGTTCGCTATAAAGCGAATCTAAAACAGTTCAAAGATACGTAGGGGAAAATTCGAAACAGATCACGTGACATATCTAAGGCATTATGTAAAACCATACATTTTTGGACTTTTCTACTATCGCTTTCGACATCGATTTTTACATTGTCTAGGCAGTCTGGTATATTTACACATAACAACAAACCAAAATCTCTTTACACCCTTCTAAATCTAGATGAATCCGTCCCACCCGAGGACATTTACCAAATTATGACAACACAAGTACTCGCATTGCATTACATTCTACCAGTTTATTGTTGGTAAGTCATTATATGTAAATTGTGAAGTCGTGATGATGGGTCAACAGATAGTGACGAGGCATGTTTTGCAACCACGGAATGATAATTGTTCTAAGGTTTTGCTGGACTGTGTCACTCCCGTTGGGCTCATCTTGGAGATTGCATTACACGGTTTGATATTTTCTTTTGATTTTTTGTATTTAAAGGGCCATACAAAATACAATTTTTCGGTAATTTTTGGACTAACTTCACACTTCATTACGGATGTGAGCGGGTTAACAACTTTATTTGTGTTGAAAATACACTAACGTTTCATCAGTTTATCAGGGTGAGTGTGGTTCGCGTCGCACCTGTACTGCGTCCTTACGCGCACTGATGCAATGGCTCCTAATCCGCTTACATCCGTAATGAATTCGTCAAACTACGATAGGTAGTTTTTATAGTAACACACTGTCTGTCACACACTGGAGTCAAAGTAAGCAATGCTCAACTGAAATGAAATGAAAGGAATGACAATCTAAAGCTGCATCTCTTGAACCTTTCTTGGGTTAGAAGACTTGAAATTTTCACGAAACGAGTAAATATGCTTAAAGAAGGCCAGAGAGGAGGAAACCTATACGCAGCAGTGGGTAAAATCTGACTATGAATGATAATGATGATATAATAAACTTTAAAAATTATAGGGTAGGCATAGGCACTCATGCAAGTAGAGTTTAATAAAGTACGTAACATAAAAGCAAAGCGAATTTTATTCCATACAAATTTTTTTAGCGAATCTTTTCCGTCTCGTATCTATCTGCCAAAGTACAATCAACTAAGAGTGATCTTCTGTCACTCTCACTATGCCAGTATCTATGCCCCGGCTAGCCGTGTGGGTGCCTGCGCCGGCGCACCTGTACCTACGATCTTTCTCGGTAAACAGACGAAAGATCCCCTCGTAGATATAACTAGATTTAATATTTCATAAACGTGATCTCAGAGGCACGCTCCCATGAATTCCAAGTTTAGTACTTTTGTACGCTTCTGTTGGTTTAAATGATCGCCGTATTTGGGATTGAGCTATGGCACGGATTGCGAGCAAAAAGTTATTGAATATTTCAACTTCATGGTATCGCATTTTGTTTATTGATCCGTCTCTATCATCTTTAACTGATTCCTTTTTAAACCCAATAGATATCACTTTTAAATCCATCATGGTTATTAATACTAAAGTTATTTTCAACGGGATATTTACCATGATTTGATGATTTCAGTTAGTCCGTGATCATGGCGCATGAAACTGTGCCGAAATATTGAAAAGCTCAAAATTCAAATCATGGTAAATATCCTGTTGAAAATAATTCCAATAGATATCAGTCTTAAATGATATAAATTCTCATTTTAAGGTCTGAGTGCTGACCGAGTCTTACAATAAGTGGCAATATGTTTTTTCAAACCATTATCTTGCATACTTTCTGCTATGACGTGTAAAACAAAGATCTTAACAACCAAACCTATAAGTGAGCTCAGATTAAGATAACTACAATCTGGTTAATTTAAAAAGTTGGCTCCAGTTCAGTGATACAATCGCATAGATTTGGCTTGTAGTCACAACCAGGTGCCCGGCTTATTTGGCGGCGGAACAGACAATTTGGCTACGACTCGAGTTTGGGAGTAAATTTTGTTGGCAGGATATACAGTATGCCTCTTTGTTCGTAATAGATAAATTTTGTTTGCTCTTTCTTGTCACATGTGTCTTTTCAATTGTGCAATTTGTTTTCGAAAGAGATTACCGTTGTCCTTAGTAAAATAATGAAACTAGATAATGACTTGCACAATGTCCATTCTACAAAGCACTTTTCAAAGACATCCTAGATATTCATGGATTTAGAAGATCTTGTTATTGCCAAAATGAATAAGTATTCTTCTTCTTCATTACCATTAGAATTTACAAAATTGTAGGAAATCTGGCTGTGATGCTCTCCAATTCCGTATTTATCTACCAATTTAATCCAAGCGTATCTGCAGGTAAATTAGCATTTAATTGCCGACGATTCCGCTTAAAATAATTATCCCTGTATAAATAGCAACGTCATTATTCAGTTGTCACCGGCGCCCGACATTGTCGGCCGATAATCTCGCTCTACATGTGCTAATTAAGGACATTCTCCTGAACAATGATCCAGGCTGTCCTCTCCCGCAACTTGAATGGCACACGGCAAGCCTTTCTTACCAGTCAATGACTGACTACCAATACCGCTGTAAAGTAGGCTTTTAAACTCCTTACAGAGAACTCTTTGCTTTATCGCTCCGATAAAGATAACCTCCCTCAACACGCGTTCCATTACCCGTCTCGCAATCTGCACAAGTGATGGGGGTCGGATAAGCCAGCAATGGATGCCGTTTTCAGTGATAGAGTGGTGTGAATCCGTTGCGCGGTGGCAATTCAGTGATCTTCGTGATAATCGCGATCACGGGCCTCTGACGTTTCTTTTATTTTATCGCGGACGGTCGCGGGGAGATAAAACCGCAATAAATAATGTGGAAGGAACAGTCGGTACGTGTGCGGCTGCCTTTCCATTTGTTGTATTATACGCGTAATTATGCCTTACACAACTTACAGTCTTATTTATAGGAGCGTCTTGTAGCGTAGCTAGTAAAAAGGATAATCGTTAATGGGCCGTTGTAATTATGTTAAATTTATTTGCGGCATGTTTTAAAATATGGTTCGGACACATAATGCCAATTATAAAAGGATGCGTTTGTATTCTCAACGTGAAGCAGACATCCTAATGTTTTGTTTGTTCAAAATAAGTAAAAGTTGCATTGTTCGCGCGACCCCATTTTAATTGAATAAAATATAAGAAGCAGTAATAATGTCAGACAATAGTGCTTTAAATTAAAATTTCTCAAATGCGTTAAGGTTCTAAGAAATTTCTCCCTAGATTATCGATAGGAAAAAGATTGTTTACAGAACGCAAAATAGATATTATGCGTGTCGCATCACAATCCTTATTCCTGTGAATCTCGTAGGTAGAATTTAGAATTCAGATTAGCATGTTCAACACGTACTTCCTACGGGATGTAGGGAAGGTCTGAGTGGCGGCTCTGTGACAAAAACGTGGCGCCTTGAGTTGGAAATAAACAAATATAATATTTTACATCTCATTTTAACCGGTACTTTGTTAGGTTTGTTTACGTATTTGCTTTTATACGTATAATAGGCAGGTCAATGCCGAACTGATACCGAACTACAACCTAGCCAGTATATACAAGACATTTCCAAGACCAAATGTCGATAAGACAATTTTTTCTTACTGATTCTCATAATAAAATAGCAGAGTTTATTTTAAAAAATTTTACTTAGTTCGATTCCCAGGTGATATAAGCAATTTCTTTTCTTTCGTTAAAAATCAAGTACCTACTGTTTCCTTTCAGTAAAATGAGCTAAATAAAGAATTTATGGTAGTTGCCCTCCGGGGCCATAGATTTTTTCCACCCTGTTTATATATACACATAATGTTACATAATGTATAAGTACGTCTATTAGTGAACTGCAATGATGCAATTCTTATATTACATTTTCGTTTTTTTACGAAAGGTAACTGGCACAAATGTGTTCTATAGTAATGTAGGAAGTAAAATATTTGATGTTTGTTAATATAACTTGAAACGGGGTTTCTACCATGATTTAATTTAATTGTACTTTGCGAAATTTAAGAAAATCTGCAATAATAACAAGTGGTTTTCGTGTTAAAAAACATTATTCAGCTCAGTTTTTAGTTTGATACATATCGTAGGACATTATTTTTGATCAGAAACCGGATGTGATTAAGATTTTTATACAAGCAGATTTATGCCGTGCGCAAAACCAAAGCAAGAATCTAGTAGCCGATACACAGAACTGATTAACTTGAAAATAAGCACCATTAATAAATTAAGATTTTATCAAAGCACTATGTTTTCATCAACAAAAAGTCGACTTGTGCAATTCTACTCCGCACGGCTATCATAGACTTATCGATCAATATAAATATCAATTCTTTTGTTTTTTCATTTTGTTCTACCACCGATGTTCACTTGACATGTTCGTGTTTTATTGTTAATTTATACTATCTCTATGTCCATCTAACAAGTGTCGTTAGTTTTCTTTGATTATGTTCCAGAGATTTTTCAGAGCATGTTGGAAGGCAAGAATGAAAGAACATAAGTATCTTCTCCTCAACCCCAACCTCAACAGCCCATATTGGTCCACTGCTGGACTGATGTGTCCCCTGATAAGCGTCTGATTGACTTTTATATCATTGGAAGAGTGCCCATAATCCCCACGCTGGGCATGCGGGTTGGGGATCGCAGTTCGGTTTTAGGATTGTTCCCGCCTCCTGATCGAGTCGCTTCGTAGAGTTAGTGATTTAAAATCGAATAATAATAATAATTTTGGTGCCTATTTAATATAAAAATGGGTTGTTCCAGTTTTCCCCCATGTAAGAATGAAACCAAATATAAGCAACAAAAACCTGAGTACTTATCTGTTTAATACAATTTTATTTTGTGTCTGTATGTGTAAAAAAGACAGAATTTAACAAAAATACACCAAATCTATAAATGACACCTAATGTCAAAAATAACGGATCGGACTGAAATTGCATACAGGTAATCCTAATCCTGGAATCAAACAAAGGGTACTTTGTATCTCATAAATCAGTTGCCGTGGTATAGAAATCACCTTTAAACGTTTTCATAGGATCAACGCGTGCGAAGCCGCGGGGCGCAGCTAGTATATTATAAAATTGAAAGAGTTAGTTGAGTTAGTTGCTGAACGACCGCAGCAAATAATCTAGAACTAACGCTCAACTGATTTAAATCAATCGGAAGGTCACCAAGGTGCTTATGCATTTCGGCATTGTTACGAAATCTCCTTTTTTCCCTCTGATTGTAGAGATATAGTTACGTTCCATTTGTATGCTGTCTTCGTGAACGCGTCATCTGTTTCTTCATAACTTTTAAATTTGTGGGATACTAGTAGTTTCGGAGGGGAGTTAGGACTTCTTTATTGGATTTTGAACCGCGGGTTCCGTGTTTTGGCTACTTGTTTTGAATTTGAATATAGAGAATACTCGAAGTAGCAAATATTTTATCAACTTTACATAAATCTACGATGCTACGACATGTTTCTCGAGACAGCGGTATAATCGAAAAATTGGGAAATAATGATCTATGTTTTTAGATTTCTAGAGCAGAAATTTTAAGCCATAGTAGTAGTTACGTAACTACTACTATTATTGGCACCGTTTTGTAAACGGCCTAGCCGTTTTACAAACGGGCTAATTCTACGTTCCGGCTGCGACATATATATACATTAGTAGTTTCTCCAGAGAGTGCCATTTTGGTGCCTTAAATATTTTTATAAGTTTCTTATATTAGTAAAATTCAAACGTGTCTATTGAGTTTTTTATATTTAAATAAAGCGTTGAATTTATTAATTTCAATAAAATATTTTGTTTTTAATCTTAAACCATCAACCATCTTTTAATCTTAATCCATAATAATGTCTCTTACAGTCAATTGCACCTTATTTCTTATTTGATATTAATTACTATTTGTCAAGGCAGTTTGTATAGTAAATATTTAACTTATCAAAGTACTTATTTTGTCAGTCTAAAGAAATAAATGATTTGACTCTGACTCTGACTCTTACCTTACAGGGATTCTTGGACTCTATAAAACTTGTACTATTACTATTACTATCAAAATCTTCATTACTGCAGATCCAAACGGTCGTTGTCCAGTACTTAATGGCAGGCAGTGTCCATTGTACCGAATCTACGGCTCCGAATTACTCTGTCAATCATATCTCTTGGACAGACTCTACCGAATTGGGCTCTACCAATAAGGCATTGTCACTTATAATCTCGTGTCGACATAGTAAATGGAATTTGTAGTCTTGTAACACTGGCCTGCAATTCATACAATACACAATATTGTGAGTGTAGTACACTTACACTTACAATATTGTGATTTGAATGAATAACGTAACGTAATATCGTAGAGTAGAGACATGTCATCTAAAATTAAAATGTATAGTAGAGTCATATCAAATGCAGATTTGGCATTTATCTAATGTAGATAAAAAAAAGACTTGCCAAATGTAAATTTGATATGTCTCTTCTATAGATAAAAAAAGACACGTCTCTACGTCTATTATCTATCTCTCTCTCAATTTTTCACCAATACATCATAACAACCTCTTTTTCGCTCTAACGATCCTCTCTATTAGCTATAGAAGTGTTAGCCACCAAGTAACCCAAACGCTGTTTGGGTTACTTGGTGCAATGCAATTTGCAGAGAAGTTCTTAAAAATAAATAACAAATTATACGGAATAATCCATAGTTCCATAGTTCATCATCCAGCGCCGGAATAAACAGAATTTGTGCACAATTCCTTATCAACTCCAAATAAGACATAGTTCCATGTTAATTCGAACGAATTGAATATCTGATTATTTCTCTACAGCGGATCATCACATCGAAATCTAAGGTCGGTGTCTTTGACGTCCAATCTTCTTAATGCTGTATCGGAAAATCGGGATTATTCTAAATCGCTGTTATGTAGACACGGCCTAACGTGATTGGGGTGTCAATTGAATATGATGTGGAAAAAAAGTTCGGTAATATTTTTTTTTATTTACTTTCCTACCATAACAGCCTATATTTGCATACTGCTGGACACTGCTGGTTCCCCCCAGAGTTGTTAGCTTTTATCTAATGTTGGCCATAATCCCCACGCTGGACATGCGGGTTGGGAATCGCAGTTTGGTGGTAGTAGTTCTGCAGGGGGCGCTGATGCCTGTCCCCGACGGATATACTTTAATCGCCTCTTACGACATCCGCGGGAAGAGTTGAGGTGGTGCAAATTCTAAGTCGGCACCACACGGTAAGCGTCGGTTTTTTACAACAGTGTTTAGTTACCTAACTAAATGTTTGGCTAAAACTTAACTGGCTGTCTCTAGTAAGGCCGTATACAGAAAGAAAGCTGGAAACTTATAAGCGCTTACCGGCGCTTGACAGCGCTGGTAACCCAGCAGGAAAATATATGAACGCGCGCCGATAACCACTGAACGGTGCCGACAAGTGCCGACAAGCTTTAACAGCGCTGGGCTCTGCCATCTAAAAGTAATAAACAACTGCGACAACCAGCTTTCTTTGTGTAGAACGGACCAGCGCTGTCAAGCGCCGGTAAGCGCTTATAAGTTTCCAGCTTTCTTTCTGTATACGGCCTATGACTAATTAAAACTACAAGAGCGACAGCCTGAGCTCTTTGTAAGCTGACAATTATATTCAAAAAATACTTAAACACAACTTCTATCGCCTTGAACCGACAAAGATAATTTCAAGAAACTAATTTGAATATTAATTCGGAGTATTTGATTCACAAGCACAAGGTCTCGTTAGCCTAAAAGTTAAGAGGGTTCGACGTGAAATATTTTCCTTTTAAATAACATTGGTCTTAGAGCATCAGTCTATATCATTTAAAGAAGCTATAGAAATGAAACTCTTATTTATTTTATTTTATTTTGCTTTATTCGGAGAACAAACAGTTTTACACACTTTAGGAATAAACTTAGATACTAACTTTTAACAATTTATATGTCCTCGCATGTAGAAGCTAAAAAAGTTGCTTGCTTGCGGAGAAGGAGTGAAAAAAAAAACTCTATAGGTATAATAAAATAATATCTTCAAATCATCTTTAACATTAATAAAGAAAAATATGAATAAATATATTTATAAATATATTATATATATTAGTACTCAATAGTACTCATACTAAAAAAAGGCGTTACGAGAATATTATCTAATATAGAATAAAACAAATTGTGAATCTTGATCAAGAGATGAATAATTTTAATCGAGAAAAGTGAGTTACAAATCTATATCAGGGTATTCATTTAAATAAAAGTAGCTATTCTAATGTGTTTTATGTTATTGTAACTCAGTAATAATTAGTAGTTTGGGTATGTGACATCAAGGTATGAGGCATACCAAATAAAAACTTTCTTAAAAAACATGGGAATATTGCCCAATGTATACTGAATGCAATACATTTCTTGCAGATAGCTTCTTATTATATTATTGCTTCTTATTTAAAAAACAGATTTAGTGAAAAAAAGATAGATAGATCTACTATTGTAGATATGACTATCTGCAATAGTAGATCTATCTATCTTTTTTTTCACTGACTTATACTTACACAAGTACAAGTCAGTGAAAAAAGCAAGTATAAATAAATATAAGCTAGGTATAAAAAACACAAAAAGCGTGCAGGCTTTTTCATGTTAGCAATTAAAGAGGTAGACAAAGATCTAAGTAAGTTAGAATGAAGAAAACTCTTACAATTGAGTTAGTAATCAAGAAAGTGATAACGAAGTTTTGAGGCCCTTATCTTTTTAGGGAAATTTACATAAAATTCAGGGACGCCTTTAATTTTTAAGTCTCAAATCTAGTAACATCTGGGAAAATATCTAGTTCAATTGGAAATGAAGTGATAAAGTCATTTAAAAACTATTTAAAACCAATACCCTGTATAGCCATGGGCAATGCCGATGCCGGTAGAAGAATCTAAGATGGTATCGGGAGCTTGACTTTATGTGACTTATGGCGCTATAAATTAAAGAACCGTTTGTTGTGACACCACACTACGTCATCGGTCGTTCCCTTGGCTTTCAAGCTAATGAGAACACTCTGATTATAAGGACTCTTCATCTAATGAGTGTTTTTATATGTCGTTATAGGAATAGTGTAATTGTTTTGATGTGAGATGTTTTATTTTTGTGTTTGTCTGGTATAGCAGATTAAAACACAATTACTGCTAAGTATAGACATATATTTAAATTGAGAAACATAAGATGCAAACTTATGTTGGTAGTATTTAGGCTTCATCAATTAAATTTATTTTCTAGATGGACTAAGTACCATAGATCTGCATGTACCTACTTAACAAAAATCCTGGATTTATTCCTGTGCTTAGTAGAGCCCAAGCATAGATTTTTCCAAGGTAGAATTAGACAAAACTGACATCGAATCTCGAATCTTCATCAAATGCGTAAAAACTGAAAATCATTCATCCAACTTCTATGATTATTTACAGATTGTTTGACATCGCTTTGACTTTCGTGAGACGTTGGCCAAAGGTGCGTTTTTGTGAGACGTTGAGAATACTTTTCATGAGACGTTGGGAATGAGCACATCTCACGTGAGAGGTTAGGAAAAACTAAATTTTCTTTGATCTAGCCTAAGCAAAACCTCGTGCTAGAGAGGCTGATACACAAAGCTTATGTAGAGGCAAACAAATGAAATAGAATATTCCTTATTAAACTGTGATCGGACTGCCATCTGTTAAGTCGCGATAAAAAAATCAATATCGATATTAATGCCATGAAGCCTTATTCAAAACGACAAACGCATTTATTCTATAATCACTTGCGGCCTAAAGACGTTATGTGAGGAATTATAGGCACAACATACGGTTGCTCTATGGTTCGGTACCATTTTACTAGGGGCCTTAGGTTTCAAAGCATAAAGTGCTCTAATTGTCAATTATTACGTGTTGATGGACCAAAATGATCGGAACTAGCGGATCATGGCTTGAATTGCCTCTGTAGACAATCATTTGGTCCATCAATGACATAAGAATTGACAATTGCGAATAGCCGTCTCGGAGCACAAACTATTGCGATTGAAAGTCTTAGCATAGCATGATTCTATGTTGAAAAAGTAAATTTTGCTCAAAATAAGTAAAATTCATTGATTTTCTCATTTTTATGAGACGATTGAGATGAAGCGACTGTAAAAATGTAAGTAAGTACTACTTATTTCGAACTTGCTACAAAGTGCGACGTAGCAATCAAAAAGTTTTAAAGTAATTTACACGTGAGATCGATTTATGGCCACATACCGAGCCGTCTGGGTACACCATAAGCGTAAAACCGTGAAGACAGTCCCATAGTCCCGAACGTTTAAAGTCGACAGATGAGATGTCGGCAGAAAATTGGATTTCGTAAAATAAATATGTCGCATTCGCTTTGAATTAGCCACCTACACTCCAAATCAAACCTTGTTGTGAGCCACCAAGAGTTTCTTTTCAAGAAAAGTCTCAAGATGACTCGAGGGAAGTTAATTTTAAGTGCGACTTTGTGCACAAAAGATTATTGTCCACTATGTTGGAGGATGGTTTCCTTTTTGCGAAAAATATACTTTATTTGTTCGATGCAGGCGTGAAGATTAATTTTTGAGCCTTGTTAGGTTTGAGTGACACTTGCCAGTTTTTAATTTATACGTTGGTTTCAAATTGAGATGAAACGTTTTAATCCTTTTGTTAGCTTTTGTTTGAGAGGTAATCCTGTGAATTTTGACTCTGTTATGATCCATTGTACTATTTGGCGTAAATTGTTGCTAATCCTTGACTTTCATTCTTCATTCACTTTTACTTTTGTCACCTTCTTAGTCTGCTTTTGTTAATATTTAGTTTCACAAAACAGACAATTAAGAATACTCGTGGGCAATGCGATCTGATTTCGGTTTCAGCTGTCTATTTTTTGTTCGTCATTATTTCTTTTAATTTGCGATAAAACCTCATTTGCGATCATTTATCCGCTTGCCAGGTGTGGTGATTATAGTATATAATATATATGTATACTAGCTGCGCCCCGCGGCTTCGCACGCGTTGTTCCTATAGAACGTTTAAAGGTGATTTCTATCTCACGGGAATTCTATCTATGGGATAAAAAGTATGTTTGATTCCAGGATTAGAATTACCTGTATGCAAATGTATTTCAGCCCAATCTGTTCAGTAGTTTTGGCGTGAAGAGGTAACAAACATCCATCCATCCATCCATCCATCGATCTATCCATCAATCCATCCATCCATCCATCCATCCATCCATCCATCCATCCATCCATCCATCCATCCATCCATCCATCCATCCATCCATACAAACTTTCGCATTTATAGTAATAATGTGATATGTACGGTTACATATACTTGCGCCCAGCTCTTACAGCGGGTGTCGTAAGAGGCGACTAACGGATATCCACCGGGGATCAGGCAGCAACGCCCCTGCGGAACTATTTTGTCACCAAACTGGTATTCCCAACCAGCGGGCCCTGCATGAGGATTATAGGTACTATCCCCCATAATTATATAAGCCAATAAGGCGCTTATCAGAGTGAGGTCTGCGTCCAACGGTGGACCAATATAGGCAGTTGAGGTGCCTTCGGCCGCGTATGATACCAGAGTTTGGTAACCAGTATCATACGAAGAAAAAATGATCGTCATAGGATACCGGTGTCCAATGAAGACGATTTTTTACTTTTCTGATACCGAGTATCAACTCAGGAAAATATCAAATAATTACAAGGGAGTACTTAACATTTCCTCGCATGTAACTGATAAGCATGCCATGTGTATATATACTTATATTTTACTATAGAAACTTTCGTAGTTTGACGAATTCATTATGAATGTAAGCGGGTTAACTACGAACCTTGTTTGTGTTGGAAGAACACCAACGTTTCATCCCTTAACGAGGGACATCTTCAGGGCGAATGCGGTTCTAGACGCGCGCGTTCCGCATCCCTTCGAGCACTGCGGGTGAGCGCGCGTTGTTCAACATATTGTGCATACTTATATGCACAATATGTTGAAAATTGAATAAGAAAAGACGATGTGCGTTAGGCACTAAGCTTTTACGACCCGCATTAGAAACATGCTCACCTTTATTAACACACGAACAATAAACGCAATTTCAATTAATTTAAGTGTTTCGTATCATCAATGTTTTAGCAGAATAATATTATTTACAATTCGTTTGTTGTACGTTTCGATGATTTATAATTCATTAAAATGTGCTAATTTTGATTATCGCTTTCATCACTCCGCATGTGTGGTCTGAATTTCGCGTTAACTTGTCGATGACCATACGAATTGTCTTAGAAGTTTTAGTAAGCATCTGCTAAGTGATTGACGGACAGAAAATCCACAAACCTTTTATATAATAAACGGTTCTCATCTTTAATACTGATGTTGTGGTTTATGAGATTGGTTACACCCACGCTGACCTACTACATCGATACATTACGGAATCCGAACTTTCGGCCATATTACTTATAAACATAATTCAAAATGTGATAGTCCGTTCATTTAAAAGTATTATTTAATAGAATATTAAAACGCGTCTCTATACAGATGAAGTAAACGAGAAATTGAAATGTCCGAAGATACACGCAAAACAAACCTTGTAAGGTCATAAATTTAATGCTTAATGCATCGCCTTTCCTCTTAATCTTATTGAAATTCGTTCGTTAACTGTGTAAAAACGTTTTTTTATTGAGTTGCCTGATTTATTTGACGGCTGGTACACGTGGACAAGACCAATAAATGTAGCGTCTTGGGGTTTGGTCCTTGTTTTAAAAGACTCGATAAAATGAGTATTTATATACTAACAGAACCGGCTGAATGTTTAGTATAAGTAATGTTCAAATATTACGTGATTTGGCTGACAAAATGGTCAAATTATGAAAAAGTACGCATTGAAATTGATTAAGTTCATCAAAATTATATTGCTGTTTGCAAAATTTTATTATAATTTTTTTGTAAGTTAATTTTGGAGTATATTTGATGAAAAATAATCAATTTCATTTATCAACACCTAAACGTAATTTACTGGAGGTAAATGATTTTATAAGCACATTTAAAGTGATAGTTACTCGTTGCGTGGTTTCGTTGTAATTAAATGCGTTTAATTGTTCTTTTAATCGTTTCCTAAGTATCGTTTCATATAGAGTTTCATTTTATTTACATTTATTCAATTCTCAAACAATTCATTAATAGTCAATCTTTTCAAAAGTTAATTATAATTAAAACCTTAAGTATAAGGTGGATGTTTGATGAACAACGCAAAGCTCTTAAGAACAGACAACGAGCCTCCACAAACAATGATTCATAGCAAACTGCGATAGTCTACAAATACGTTACACTGCCGCAAAGCTACCGACATCCGTATGCAATAAATAATAAATGCATTTATTGCGCAATTATTGGCGCATTGCAATAGAATACTAAGGTCAACTAGAAGAATAACTTATCACACAGATGTGCCTATGACTAACCTTATGTATGAGGTAATTAGTAACACCATAGGTTTGCTATGACAAACGTCATATTCTATTCGGCATTTTACTAATGATGGTGATTTGAATCACAATTACTATTTGTGTTACTGTCTGTTTTCCTAATAGCAAGTGATAAACAGCCTTGTCGAACGTAGAGGAAAAATAACTAAAAATCACGATTTTTGTATGGGATCTGATCGATTTTTTACGCGGAAAGTTTTTTTAGCATAAAAACTATACAAATTCTGTGAACATTACAATCGTTTACCATGACATACATATACATATGTATTGTATATATTCATGAGATACAGCCAACTTACAGGCGGTGGAAGCTAGGTCCCGTTTACACCATTCGGGTACGGAAAGGTGCTCAGCTCATTCACACGCACTTAATAGTTATTAAGTTCAAAACTGACACTGGTTGACACAGCCAGTTTATACTGGTTTAGGGCAGAATTAGGTATCTAATATAATATTACTAATGTGAGTAGAACATACAAAAAATAAAGGGGTAGACAAAAAACGTCGAGTTGGAATATTGAAAATAAAACACAATTTAGAACTTATTAAAAAATCAAAGTACAGGTGGCAAAAAATTAATTTAAGCCGCTTGAGTCCGTAGAAAGTGACAAAGATTTTAGATTTTTAGTACTTGAGCTGGTGCCGTAATTGGTTACCGTATTGGAATCGTACGGGAATCATTCCCCTACTAAGTGGAAGGTTGCGGATCCTGTTAAGATTAATTTCTGGAATATTTCGATTCTAAGAGATCGCAGTCATACAATCTAGATATCCCCGCGGCTTCGCACGCGTTCCTATGGAAACGTTTATAGGTGTTTTCCTGGCAACTATTAGAATTTTTCTCGACGTAAAAACCATCCTTGAACTACAGAATAAATTAAAAAAAAGACGTGTGGCACTCGGGGACTGCCGCGGTAAAGCTATTGCAATGCCATCCAGAGGCGAGTTGCTGAACTAAAGAGACAAACGTCATATTTCAAAAAGTCATTAAAAGTTCTACTATTCATCGATGGATGGCAAAACTAAATAGTATCACCGCTGTTCCGGTCGGAGTGGGGAGCGTGAGGTTTTTTCGTTACGGAATTTCTGGATTCGGTCCCCGCGCTCAAGGCCCGCGATAGAAGCTATGCAATAGCTTAAAAAGAATTGGCCAAATTGATCCAGGCGTTACTGAGTTATGCGCTTACCAACACATTTAGCGATTCACTTTTATATTATAGATTAGAAGGATCAAACCAATAGACTTCTATTACCTGGACATTGCGAGTAAAGCAGAGCCAAGAGCTTTCAACTTCACGTCACCACATAAGGTCGTAAATCGTCCCACTTATCTGCTAAGCCAAGTTACAGTGACCGAACTGTCAATGCGTCACACGGTACGGAACCCTGTCGACGGAACTTGCGGTGTGTCAGTGGAAGGAAACGGAAACCCGCGGCCGTTTGTAACCGTTTGTTATTCACCTAGTCCATTGACTTTTGTTTAGAGTTTGTGTAGACATCTTATTGCAGTGATTAACTATTTTTTTATTATTCTTAACTCTTACGGGGCAGTAGTGATGTCAAGATAACAGAAGTTGAGGGTTTGAAAAAGGACGATCTATCCAAAATACCTTCTAACCTCCTCAACAGCCTATACAACCTATATATGTCTACTGCTGGACGCAGGCCTCCCCCTGATAAGCACCTTATTGGCTATCAAAAACACAAGCAATATTGATTGCCCTCAAATAATCCTTAACCAAGGCAAAAGGTTTTTACTCCGATTTTAAGTCATAATCATAACACACAGCATAATATACATAGCTTATGTTTTAGATTATTTTTGATCTGTTTTGTTTTTCTGCAGTTGGGTAAGGGTGAGCCTGCAGGCTTTTCATCTAATGCCAAAAATCCTATGCCAATAATCCTCACGGTGGGCACGCATGCCCACCGTGAGGATTATTGGCATAACCCCGATGAGATAAACGCTAATAAGGCGCTTATAAGAGAGAGGCCTGCGCCCAGCAGTGGACCAATACAGGCTGTTGAGGTTTAGGTTAAGGTTGAGTTAGAATAAGTTTGATTCTGATATGATTGTCCTGTCTAGTCTTATAGTATGACAGAGAAAACTAATTAGATGAAAAGTCTGCAGGCTCACCGAACCCGCAGGTTCGGTGATCGCAGTTTGGTCGTAGAATTGTTCTGCAGGAGGCGCTGCTGCCCACTCCCTAGTGGATTATTTATTTATTTTATTTTCAATGTTTTGGAGAAACTTACAGCTAGTTAACAAAAATTTTGTTGAATATGTAGATCATGCCTGGATAAACCAGAAAGAACATGTTTGTTGACGGCTGATTACAAGTTTCCGCAGATAGGTATACCTATATCCCTTAGTCGCCTCTTACGACACCCACGGGAAAAGTTAGGGCCCCACGGGAAAAGATTCTAATGTGTCAATATCCTGCCATCTCTGAATAATTCTAGCAAAACTAAACAGACAATTTTCTTACTACTTGCACTATTACTAGGTATTTGATTTTAAGATTTTCAACAATTTGGTGACTTTGGTTTACACCAAGTAGCTAAAAGTATCTTACTAATTACTAACTTACTGATAAATTATTTTTTATTATTGATGATGGTCAAGCGTTTGGCCACCAACTAACTTTAAGTAAGTGAAGATGTGGTCTAGAATGGAGCACGAAGAGATTTATTTACACTAGATTTGAAGACTCCAAGATTGTACCTTAGTGGGAAAACAGACGCAGGAAGTTCATACCACTCTTTGGACGTGCATATTATGAAAGAAGAGCTGATTTTTTTGCATTGTTTCTTGATAGCTCCCATATAAATGTAGTCAAGGTAATGTTTAGAATCAAAGTTTATCACATATTAACCATTTCTGCAGCCATTAGAAAGGTTTATACGAACAATGTTACAATGACTGTTTCATAATAATATTGCCAATGAAATCGACATTACTTTCGCTGACCTTGCTAGTGTTGAGGCTATCTAATAATAAATAATTGTGTTTTGAAATACCTTCAAACAATTGGAATGTAATTATTCAATTGAAAATACATGGTGTTTCTGTTTTCGTGTGAGATTTAGTTTCCTATAAGAAACTGAATGAGAATGAATGTGAAGGATTGAGAATGTACTTGTAGTTACTAGTTTATATTTAAAAAACCTACCTAAAAAGAATATTCTTTTGGCTTTTAAGTTTATTTTCCTAATAGCTGATGTTCGAGAAAACGCTTGGATATTTTATGGTTACCCGATACAAATCATATAAATAAAACGTACCTACTTAGTAGAATAGATAACCTTTCTTTTTATTCGGGCAGGTACCACATAGTTATTATTTTCTATCACTATAACTTGTTAGCTGTGTGGTGCTGGCTTAGAATTTGCACCACCCCATCTCTTCCCGTGGGTGTCGTAAGAGGTGACTTATGGATATCCATCGGGGGCGGGCAGCATCGCCCCCTGCAGAACAATTCTACCACCAAACTGCGATCCCCAACCCGCATGTCCAGCGTGGGGATTATGGGCAATACCCCCATTAGATAAACGCCAACAAGGCGCTTATCAGGGGGAGGCCTGCGTCTAGCAGTGGACCAATTAAGGCTGTTGAGGTTGAGGTTGTTAATGACCGTAAGTGAACTAAATCCGTAAAAAAAATATGAAATCGGCCTTCTCCCGGGACAACCAGTTACATCCATGCAAACAAACTTTCAAACCTGACCATTCTCCGGTTAGAAACACGTTATACGATACTAACATAAAAGCGAAACCTCGTAAATTAGAAGCAGCTGAAAGTAAAAACACCCTGTGTAATGTCAGTAATGACCATTATTAACCTGGTATTATTTTATAGGTAGACTTGAGGGCACGCACGGGCTGATCCCTTCAACATCGCAATATCCTGCAATATTAATTAAATTAATGCTAATATTGCTCAATATAGATGCAATGATTTAATGATTGAATGCGTACATATACTTTGGCCATGCACGCTACAAGAGTTTGAGTAGTAGGCACACTCTAACCCCCTTATTCATAATTGTCTGCTAACATAAAACAGCTGCTAAATAGTGTTATTTCTCAGTTAGACTAATGTCAATAGAAGAAGACAGAGCGAGATTTAGCAGTGTGCTAAGTTAGCAGACCATTATGAATAAAGGGGTAAGTCTCTTGATGACTACGAAGTACGCTGCGTTGTACGCTATTCCGGACACAAAATTGTATAAAAAAATAGTCTAGACTGGTCTTGTTCTGTCTGCGTCAGCGGTAAGGGTAGCAACGTATTGCGTTCTGATAAAAAGGCCAAAGCTCATAGTCACAGTGTTCCTGTTTTGCTGTCATTTCTATATTGAAGTGCAGTGTCTCAAGAAGCCATCCAATCTTAGCGACATACAGACATTCCTCAAAAGACGAAGACAAAACGCAAAGCAAAAAACACGACACTCAAACAAAAGATTAAATTTAATCACAGATGTCCAGTCAATGTAGGTACTCTTTTAAAACGGAGTCTAGACTTAACCATTTACAAAAAATGTTAGAAATTTACGTAAAAAAGCATCGTTTGACAGCCCCCAAACCACACGTCTGTGAAGTGAGTTCAAAGTGAGATGGTGTCGATGACGTCACGGCTGAGTGAACCGTCCATGACAATAAGACCGGCGAGACGGAAACAGACGGTAAAGGAAGTAAACGGCAAATAGAATCGGTGGAATTTTATTCTGAGTCTGTGTTTGATTGCCTTTTACAGTGTCGATTAGCTTTTAGGACTTGGACTCCAGAGTTAAAAGTTATCCAATGCCTTATGAGTTAAAAACTAGTCACATACCATCATACTATCACATCACACTAATATATAAATGCGAAAGTTTGGATGATTAGATGTATGGACTGATGGATGTTTGTAACCTTTTCACGCAAAAACTACTGAACGGATCAGGATGAAATTTGCATACAGGTAGTTTTAGGCCTGGAATAACACATAATGCTACTTTTTATCCCACAAATCAGTTTCTGTGGGATAGGCTTGCGAAGGCGCGGGGCGCAGCTCGTATATAATATTCCCGCCTAATGTAGTTATAGGTTAGTAATAGTAATTATAATAATAGGCTACGATGAATTCCAGTTGGAAAAACTGAACAATACTGGAATAACCCTACTTTTTAATCCCAAAAGAACTCGTTAAAAACCACGGGCAGAAACTAGTTTTTCAATAAATTAGACAAAATAATGAGACTGTACAAATTTTGCGATCTCATGACTGTTGGAACATCAAGATTCACTTGATATGTAAACAACGAAAATTTAAGACACTTTTTCAAAAACCTCTAGGGGTTCTGCAAAATATGGCGAGAGCACCTAATTCTCTCCCAACACAATAAAATCTAAATAAACAACAACATAATACACGTGCATATAAAATATGCTTCTGTCAAAGGTCTATTTGTCTCTTTCGAAATTGTAGCTACATTTCACTTGGGTACTCACATTTTATCTTACCTCTGTTTTTCTATTTTCCCTCGTTGATGTATGGGACGCATTTCCGCACTTTCGAATAGTACTTCTGTATTCCCTTTTATGTGCTCATAGCTTTAAAAATGTATTCGCAGTTAGGGGCCGGCTTCGGTGATACGAAGATTTGTAAAGGAATTATTCAAGAACTTGTAGTTTTCGTTACATTTTCTTGTGATTTCGATCGAGTGTACAAAAGAAAGATAAGCATAATAATAAAAAATGAGAAAATATCAGATCTAGTCTAGAGGATAAAAAAGCTTAGGACAGGTTTTGCACCAACTCGAAAGATAATAACTAACAGGCTAAAGGTTTCTTCGTCGCTTATTTACTTTAGTCTACGTACTGAAGCGACAGAAATATAAAATATCACTATATTTCCATGTTAGTGTTTAATTTATATATTTTACGTATAATTTGAGTTTACTTTTCTAGTGTACATTATATTATATTTATGGAAATAAATAATTTTTGATTTTGATATGATTGAATAAGAATGTTTTTATTTCTAAACTAACGATTTATACCTCTAAATAAATTTACTTTAGAGATAAGTTTGAGCTACTCGTATAGGACTTAATACGTTAAGGCTTCTATGTGTTGCATGTCTTGGTGCTCGGTGCTATTTATAAAACTGTATTACGGCAAGCTCGAGCTCAATAGGTTCTTCACAATAGCTAGAGGCTTGGGTTAGGTTACTGGGATAATTTATATCGGAAGTGTCACTGTAAATAAAGAAATATAAATTTAGTAAAACAAAAAGTAACCAGAAAAAAAGCAAAATATTGCAGACAATAGTGTGTCTAAGTTTTTAATTCCATCATAGTTTAAAAACAATAACAGATATGCCCTGATCATGGCGAATAAAACAGTGCCGAAATATTGGAAAGCTCAAAACTCAAATATTGGTAAATATCCCGTTGTAAATAGTTTAAATGTATCTAAGTATACTAATAAGATGAATAGGAGTGAGAGGTTTAGGAATCTGTCCTTCAATTTACAAAATTTAAACTTATTTAGTTAACTTATTAAATTTTATGCATACAACAAAATTAATAAAATAAATATGCAACTATTTGAAACCGCTTTAACCTCACCTCAATTATGATCGATACAACGCAAGCGCGCACAAAAAATATAACAGTAAATAATATCTTGTTCCCTTCCAATCAACAAGACATCATCCCAGGCGGACCATATAAGACTTATCAGGTTGGATCTATGGCCACACGCGGAGAGGTTTTTGCGCCTACAATTTCTAATGGCCATAATGACCTTAAAGTTACAAAACGGCCACATATTGAATTACAAACCCGGTTTAGAGGTATGATATTGAGCTTGATGTAGTTATGCAGTTCTAAGAGGAAATTAATAGGAAATCTTATGAGAATTAAAATCCAAATTGTAGCGCACCGTTCAAGGTTGCATAATGTATAGGATCTGGCCAAGTGGGATGATGACCAGCGGAAGAAAAGGCTCTCTTCTTCATGCGGCTGAAGATGAAGAAGAATAATAAGCTACATAAAACGAAATCTGGCTTCAACGAATCTGCTTGGCCGGCTACAATAGCATGTAAGAACATAGTTAGTTATGTTCGACTTAGTTATGCAAAGATTGTATTGGTTGATAAGCGATAAACTGGCTAGTGGTTTCTTTTTCACTTCTTCCGCTAGTGGACATAAAAAAATTGAAGTGAATTGGAGCAGAAGTGAATTGCTCCTTATTTCTTATTTGATAGTAATTACTATTTATCAAGCTGTTGATATAGTAAAAATTTGATTTTATTTTTGTAAGTCTAAAGAAATAAACTATTTGACCCTGACTCTGACTCTGAATAGAAGGATAATAAATACGGCTAAAGAGAGGACGCTATGGCGCTTATTAGTGAAGGTCTTTGACCAGCTTTGAACTAGAAATAGGCTTATGGTGATGATGATGACTACATGAAAATGAATTTTGTAACCTACTGCAAAAGAAATCAAACCTATGCGTAAATTACCCCGAAAACAGTATTGCTTACTGTAAGGAACTAAGCTAAACCTAATATGTACCAAAGGAAATAATATTCAGTGTATTCAACTAAACAAACAACATGCCTAACAAAAAGGCATGTTACCATTAAACATACTTATGTGACTAATCTAATAGCAAATTAAAACCTTATCAAGTAATCCATTTTACACGTTAAATCATTTACAACGGTAGTTATACACGATCAAAATTTTTCTCCAAAAAGCCGGTGAAATCTGTTTGACTTTTAACGTGATTGAACTAGATATATGAACGCGTTTACTTAGGAACGAGGTTAGTTGAACGCGTTTTAAGATACTAACGGTGAAATCCCCCCTAAGGTGTTAATGACCATGATGGATTTATAAGATTAATCCATTTACTTAGTTAGCGTGAATTTTTAATGTTGCAAGATCTAGTAACCTCCAACTAAACTGAGATTTCATCTAAGTGATTATTATCAACAGCATTTCATCAGGGCGACAGCGCTATTATCTGGTCAGACTAGGAAGCGATCGCGGCCTATCTCCCCGTATGCCAATTAGCCAATTAGAGAAAGCAAACAACGAACTTGCTGAGATAAGATTGCTTTTCGTGGCTGGCGGTTACGTGGTAGAAATAGTTTTAATTCTTTTCTTGATGAGCATTTTGCAGTTAGATTTCATGTTTGTTCTGCAAGGTCTTGTGTATGTTCGCGTAAGAACAAAAGCACTTTGGGGTTTTTATGAATAATTAACTGATTTAACAGTTTTTGCGATCCCAGAAAAGAAAAAAAACAGATCTCGAGTTTTCAAATTTTCTGGGTATTTTTTTAGCTTTTACATTTTGTGTCTGACTATTAGGAATGTTTAAAAACAACCTTGCATACACACAAAAACATTAGGTAATCCCATTGATTTATTAAAAAGGGAAGATAGGTTACGTTCTCCCAGCGCTTACTCAAAAATTGGCATGTGTTTCAACTACACGCAAACACATACGCTCACAGTTAGGCCGTCCGCACATGGAGCTACTCAAATTTGACGGAACTAATCAGTAATTGTAATTACAAACTAGTTAGAAACTGTACCTCGCACACGACGCTACTCAAGTTGCAAGGTTTCAATCACTTCGGTTTTTTGATCGTTCATTTTTCACAACAAAATAACAGAAAAGTTGGTAACTAGTAGCGCGGCGAGCGGCATGTCGCGTCACGCGTGATCAGTTGCTAACGCGTTATTAACTGGTTTTTGACTAGTAGCGTCATGTGCGAACCAGTGCGAGAATGTATGGGCGGTGACGCTCAAGTAACTCCTTAGTAATTTGAGTTTGTAACTAGTTCTTTTTGAGTAGCTCCATGTGCTCCTTATATTTCCAGTCCAGTGCAATACAAAGAACAACAAAGACGGAAAGACGTACCTAAGACCAAAGTGAGAATGAGACAACAATATTTCACGCGAATCACGACCGCCCGTGCCGCCGGTCCGACGATGACTGAGGTGGGGGAGCACACAATTTTACACAATAATGAGGTTGCCACTTTCGAAAAACCAGTACCTCATCTTCCCTTTTTAATAAATCAATGGGTAATCCGATATCAAGTGATGCGCTTACCAACGAATAGCATTTAATTTTTTGAGTGATATGATATTGATAAGTCATTAACAATATACATGTATAATTAATTAATTGTATGTCTTTTTTAATTGTATATTTGTAATCTTTTTTTAATTGTAAATCCCTTTAGTATATCTATAATTGTGTTTTGACGAGTCGTAGACTCAGCATTTAATTATATCATTTAAAGGTACCTTCTTTATAATGTACACCTTTTTATGTTTGACAATAAAGTAATCTGAATCTGAATCTGAGTTCCAGTTCCAAAAAGAAACCCTTATAGTTTTGTCTTTCCATCTGAGCATAGCACAAAAAATATTAGTATTAGAAAGCTGTTGTTGTTTGAAGATATATTATATACTCGTTATTCTTCAGGATTTTATTTGACAACTTTGTTGGCCAAACACGCTAACAAAGTTGGCAAATAAAATTCTGAAAACCCGACAGTTTTGCATATTTAATTACTTAGTTTATTATTTTTAATTTTTGTTTACTTACCATAGGGCATGCTCTATTACTTTAGCTTAGTTCCTTTCGGTCTCTCAACTAGTGATCTCTTCTTCTCTCCATGTCTCCAAAAAATCTTAAATAAATCTGTCACCATTTAAATTGTCTCGAAGAAAGTTCCATAGCTGTTGCCTAATTTGGCGAGTAATTAAATGTCACAGTGAGATCGTGACGGACAGACAGATGGACAGGAGAATGGTCGTGACCGGGTAAGATGGCTGCAGGCTTGAACAAATATTGCTTTGTTATGTGTGGTTAGTGTATTTCTGTTTAGTTTTAGTCTACTGATGGTAACGATGTGTGGTAAAGTAACGACTAACCCATTGTTGTTTGTGCGCTGTCATCTACTTAGGACTTTACCACACTTATTTACACTGGTGATTTGCGAGCGATTTCAAAGCGAGGTGATTCTGCGGAGAGCTCGCCGCGAGTTCACAGTGAGCACGGCAGCGCCGGCGCGGGCATTTAGCTCGCTCAACGAGATTAGCGTCGTCGACGCAAAAACGCGCATCCCACGCCACGAAATCGCAAATCGCCATGGCGAAAGTTCCCAACTAGCCTTACCGTACTGCAGTATGTGTAAGGCTAGTTGGGACCTTGCTTGTAAATAAATCATGTACTTCATTGAGTACGATCGTAGCTTAGATCGGAAAAAGTTTTTTATGGAATACATTCTTTATTTACTGAACTCAAGGCGTGAGTTCTTTAAAATTAATTTAAATCTGTAAGGCCTGGCGCAGCGCATCAGCATTGCCATAAAGCGGGGCATTTCAGCCAGCGTCTATATGGGACGCTTCCGACTGGTATTGATAGGGATCAGTTGAGTTACAATAGATTATCTGTCCATTGTTTTAATTGTTAATACTCGTTTTCATTTGTTTTTTGAATGTAAAACATAAGTCATAAGTCACAATGGGATATGTACCGCGATATCAGTTTTGATCACCATAATGGATTTAAAAGATTTATACATTTTGTAAACAACTAAAGTCATAAACTAGTAGCTACTTAATCCTCATCAATACCAAAAAAGCAACAGTAAACAATGAAAAGCCCCGTTTCCAGTAACTTATAAGCCAACTACACTGTTTGGGGTGTATCAAAGAGCTTAATCCCATGCTAACGAAGGTTCGGACGATCCCGTCGCTGGATCCGTCGGACACAATTAACGAGTATAGTTATATGTATATAGTTATATGTATATAGTTATATTGTCGGTTGAACACCTACATAGGATTTGCTAATAGGACTGTGTTGAGTTTGTAGGCGAATTAGTAGTAAGTTTTTCCGACAGATTATGTTGAACCGACACGTTTTGTTTCTGTATTTCATCTTGCCTTAAATACTGTGTGATTGTGATTAAGGACGATGATATGTATTTTCTTGTTAGTAGGTATAGAATATCAAAATCAAGTATTTTAACCAACTTAATTGATCACGCAGATAACTGAATATAGAGGTACATTATGAACCCGTTGGTACATCCAAAATTACAAGTCACTATAGTAACGAGACTATTGTGAAATGTTTTTGAAAATTGTGCTATTTTAAAAGACATGCTGCGGATATTTGTTATATAACCATAATCATAGTTTTATAAAATTTATTTATCGCGTACCTTTGTTTTTATTTCCCCTACGTTTCTACCGCATTACAGCGATCGTGGTCACGGGGCGACTGGATGTAATTGGAGTTACAACCGAGAATTCCACAGTATCCACGACTACCCTCAATTCGTCTTCAGAATCAGGAATGTCCAAGTTACTACGACACACTACACTAACCGTGTTCGACTGCGGTACATTCGGATAGCGACAAATAATCAATAATTTATGTCAACAAATCGATAAGTTTAAAAAGTTTCATAATCATAGTGTTAGTTGAATAGCGGTAAATGTTACTTTGCTACGGCCGTAGACTTCAAATTTGGTGCTTGCATGACGGCTCTAGGCGACTCCACTCGGGCGGTTTTAGAAAATCGGGCGCTGCTGTGAGCGATCATGCGTTCAGAGGTTTCAGAATGGCAGCTTTCTCAATGCTCGCCAAGCATTCTGGATTTCATAACCGGTAGGTACTATTGGTATCATTATTTTAGTCGTTACGACTGCAGAACCTGCCTTTTAGGTTTTTTGACGAGTTCTTTGGTAAAAAGGGATAAGAACGCAGAAGGTTGCGGGTTCGATCACTGCCTCAGGACCGATGTTTGTACTATTTGCTGCAGATATTTGTTCCGGGTGTTCTGATTATTTTCTTTGTAGAATAAATAAATGAAAATAATGTATCGTAAAAACAATATGAGTTATTGAGTACCCATAACACACCTGGGTCTCTTTAAGACATGAGTGAGACGTGATACATAGTCGGCCACATCATCACTTTCCATCAGATGAGATCAGAACGAAGGTCTATCGACAATTCGACTCAGGATTTGGGGCTCTAGCCCCAAGGCAATTTATACAGCATCATCATACTGTGTAAATTGCCCATCATAGTTATGATTTTATAAAAAAGTAGTAAAATTATTTAAATTTACCAACGAATGGTACGTTACGTAGAGTCAACGGAAAGATGTAGCCCCTGTTTAAAGCTACCGTATTTGAATAAATTAAATGAAACTCGTGGCTCTAAACGATAGCTGCACACAATTAAATACAACTTAACTGCCATTAATTAAAGTAAGTATCTATAAAAATATTGCAAGTACATATATTTGGACCTCCATGGTATTCAGATATCATGAAAGATAAAAGTAATACTTATTTATACGACCACCAGCTAATTATATCATTCTTGTAAAACATCTGCACTGTTCAACTATAGTGACATCCTTGACAATGGCAACCATGGCTGGCAATCGTTGGCAATCCAGTCGGAATCAAGGATGGGACAATCGCTTAGTAGTTGCCGCTGTCTGGCAAAGTTTGCCGACATATAAATTAGCAAATAACTCCGTGGATTAGTAGGCGAAAAGCAATAGATCTGTTGGTACTCGAGCTCTCTTATGAAAGCCTGGAATTATGGTTGGGTATGTCCGAGAGCATGTAGCCACTTATAAATACGAGATGATTCGGAGAGGTTTCGGATTCAATAGGCTAGATCCAAAAACATTCTTATTGTTCAGTCAGTTATAGATATTGGAACTGTATTTTTTCTTTTGTCGATTTTTACCCAGAACACTATTCCTTCTATAAAAAAAACTGTTTATATCACAACTAAGGGCTTCTCTTTGTCATAATATATCACACTGACAAACTACATAATGAACTATGAACAGCTTAGATTTATTAAGTCGTTTTGGGAGAAACATTTTGAACAATTGTTTCTACAGTAAGGAAAAAACGAAAAAGAGATCACACTAATATTATAAATGCGAAAGTTTGTATGGATGTATGAATGGATGGATGTTTGTTACCTCTTCACTCCAAAACTACTGAACGGATCGGGCTGAATTTTTGATACAGGTAGTTCTAATCCTGGAATCAAACATACTTTTTATCAAAAACAAACGCTACTTTTTATCCCATCAATCAGTTCCCGTGGGATTGAAATCACCTTTAAACGTTTTCATAGAAAAAACGCGAAGCCGAATGGACGCGGGTAGTAAGTACTCAATAATTGAAGAGAGAACTAAATGTAGGCCTGATGACTAACACATTCTAATAAGTCGGTCAGTTTGATTATCAGAAGAAGGGACACATATTTTTTCTTTTCTCGATTTAAAAAAAAAATTATGAAGATGTAGCCAGTTAACGTTCTGACGTCACGCCTAATGACACTTTTTAACCGACTTTATAAGAAAGGAGGTTATCAATTGGACTGTATTTTTTTATTATTTTTATTATCTTTGTTACCTCAGAACTTTTTACTGGGTGGTCCGATTGTCATGATTATTTTTTTATATGAAAGCTGGTGCTACTCGTGTGCTCCCATTTTAATTTTGTTCAGTTCTGACATCGGGATCCATGAAAATTCATGATAAAACTATAAAAATTTAAGTCGGTTTGTAGACAAAATTAATTATTACTTAACCGTGGCGTCACTAGCCAACTCCCAAACGTTGACGTGCTTTACTTTTGTAAGTTTTTGTTTGATTGACAAAAGTAAAAATAAGTTATTATTATCTTCTGATAATCTTACTGACTGACAGACTTATTAGATTTTTTTATTCGTCAGACCTGTTAGGCCTAACGGCCAATATGGTAGAGTCTTAAAGCCATTGATTTATTAAAAACGAAGATGAGGTACTGGTTGCTCGAAAGTGGCAACCTTAAATTGTGTAAAATTGTGTTCTCCCACATCAGTCACCGTCTGACCGGCGCGGCGGGCGTGATTCGCGTGAAATATTGTGAGACCACTTCGGTTCTAGATACGTCTTTCCGTCTTTGTTCTTCTTTCTATTGCACAGGACTGGAAATATAACTGTGAGCGTATGTGTTTGCGTGTAGTTGTAACACATGCCATTTTTTGAGTAAGCGCTGGGAGAACGTAACCTATCTTCCCTTTTTAAATCAATGTTAAAGCTATGGAAAACCAGAGCGGCTTCCTTTTATACATTTTAGCCATTGTATGACCCATGGGTAAATTGTATGACAGTCGTTTAATGAGGTGTTCGTTGAATATGAAGTATAAAGGGACTTGTATTTATTGTTATAGTCTAAGGAGGAAACGTAGATTTGTTGATTTAGTCCTAGAAACTTAAAGACTCCTCGAAAATAATGTATTTATCTTGATAATCGTTACAAATTCATCTTTTTGGATTTTAACCGGCTAAGAAAAAAGGAGAAATTTCTTTGTTCACCTGTTTGTTTTTTTATGTATAATGTTCGTCGATTTCTCCGTCAATTAAAGACTGATTTTGAAAATTCTTTCGCTATTGTTCTCAATATAAGCCTTCGCATCAGTAGTTCTACTAAGAAGTACAACTGGTAGTACAAATAACACACCTTTGTATCTCTAGTACCTACTACTACAAAAAATGTATCCTAAAATACACATAAATACAAAAAAATCTCAGTGTACGAGCAGGTACGTTGATGTTTATAGATAGACAGAGCGGGAAAAGCGCCGCGCAGTGCCCGCAGCGTGCGACACCGCGTGTGACGTGTCGAACCAAATAAACGCGTGTAAAATCGCTTCTCCGTAAACGCACTCTACCAACGCCATAAGCTTGAATTTAGTGCGGGCCGTGCCGCTGAACGCCCTACTGCACCTGACGAGTCTTCGTAAACAAGGCCCCAGTGTGTCTATTTTCACTGCTTTTCTGTAGTATTTTATAGATAAAGACATAGTTGGGTGCATAAACTACCCAGATAGTTACAATAAAATTGTGCTGTAAATCAAATATTCACTAGCTGCTTAGGCAAAATCAGGTTTGACTGAGCATCGGTTTGACTACAACATTATTATATGCCGTTGTTTATAAATTGTCGAAGTGAATAGCCTATTTGTAGCTTTTAATCGTCGGTTAACTGGCTATAAGGCTTATGGCTTGGCATCCGGTTTTACTCAGCATATTAAGCGGGTATCGTAACGTGATAAACATTTCGATTGTAGAAAGGTACAATGTAGAAATGTAGGTCCTATGATTCATTCAGTGGGATGAGAGCTGTTAATGGTTTAGTATATTAACAGACTTTCATCAAATTTTGATGTAGGTACCTATTTATCTCCTATGGGACCCATCACAGAACCCTTACTGCGCTGAAAAATTATTAGTAAATAAATTCAAACAAACTGTCAAAACCTTGATGTGCAAAAAGGCTTACTATAAAATAGCAGATATAGATTATCCAAAGAATACTAAAAAAGTATGAGACGGATTTCGCTCCAACTCGAAAAATAACAACCAATAGGCTAAAGGTTTCTTCGTTGTTTCTTTACTTTAGTCTACATACCAAGCGACTAAAATTAAAAACACCAATTTATTTCCGAGTCAGTGTTATTTTTGAATATGATTTGACCTGTTTTAAGTGTACATAAATTGTATATAAGGGAATAAAGAATTTTCGATTTTGAGTTTGAGTTCACAACCAATAAAGATTGGTAGATTAGATACATCTACGTGATCATTGATCAATATGCGACTATATTTTTTTTTTTTAAGTGGTAAAAAACAATCGGTAGAATTTCTAAAAACAGTCGAAAGTATAATATACATGTTACACACCTATATTTACATAGTGAAATAACCACGTCACACATGCAGGCTAGGTACATATTATAATTTGTATAAGAAACACTTTTTGACATATAGGTACTGTACTAAGTGCAAAAGCACAGTTTTTCTTTTTATTTTAGTTTTTAGAATCGGGGCGTCTACCACAGGCGCGTCGACCACTGTCTTCACAATGTATTTTAAACTCTGGCTACAGGCTTTATATTGATCCTTTTCCGAATTTTAAATTAACCTTAGATCGCGAAGCATAGATATACATACCGTTAAGAAATTCGAATGTGGATTTTCTTTAATAAATCATGCACATGTTCTTGGAAGAGATTACATTGTTTGTACAGTCTCGGGCCTTTATAGCTCTTTGTTGGTCATATTTAATATACCAATAATGAAATTGGTTTTGAATTTAAGCAGTGTTTTGTTGAGCAGAGATGATGCCATCTCTTTTTCTTTATAAGTCATGTGTCCACTTTTTTCAATTTTGGAAAACCCTTCCAAGTCTCTTCCGACACATTTATATTTGATTGAAAATAAGTTCTGAAATTTAAACTTTAATACGATTTCCCTCTTAGTTTTTACGCAAAAAATTTCAGCTCTTCAATTCTTGCCTTAAAATTTAATCATCATTCGATTCGATTACATCAAATCATTATCAAATTCTGAAGATAATTCATTTTTTTTTGTTTTTTTATCACAAAAAGTTCGACCTCGTCGATCGTTTGACCGCAATCTCACCTGATGGAAAGCGAAGATGCGACCGACGATGTATCACGAAGGTGTAGAAGATGGCCGAAGCCTACCACCAGAGAAAAAATATAAGTAAGTTACAATAAAAGTTATATATCAATTTAATATTTATTCGTATTGATGGATCAGTTGAGCAACCTGTAAAGTGTATGCAACAGTCTGTTAATATATAAAATAATTCGTTTAATTGCTTTAATTTACAGTCTGCTTAATTGCTTTTTTTGTAAACACTAGTGCTAATTTGTTTCTATTATTTGATTGTAATTTTCTCTGGTAATCTTTATTGGTATTAATTACCCTTATATATGTTACTCTAATAAAGTTTACAAAGAATTCAAATATTACCCTACATTACACATTATACAGAGAATACATACAGATAATGTAATGAAAATCCGATGAGTTTGAATAATATAAACCATTCCAACACTATCTAGAAACCCAATTATTTTGTGTCAATAAAGCGGATACTTAGAATTAATTTAAAATTTGCTTTGTTTAAATAGGCAGAAATTTCATATATCTAGAATTTAAGAAGTTTGTTACAAGTTTATAGGAAACCTAGGTATTTATCTACCTAATAAGAAGGTAAAAGGACGAAACAAAAAATGTTAAAGCCCAACAAGTTTCTAACAGGAAACAATGAATCAGGGTCAAAATGTCTTTTCAACACCATGCTTATGTTTCCTGACCGAATTATGAAGAAATTTATTCAAAATTAATTACATATTCATTTATTCTGGACACGGTTCCAGTTAAAGCAGCGGACACTTTCTTTAAAGAAAAAAATCCAAAATTCGTCGCAATAGACAGATAGCATACCTTGAATGTAAATCAGTAGAATATAATTCATGCCTAAAACGAAAATGGATGATAGACGACCGTGCCTAATACAAATTTATGGCCGTAATATGATTGTTTTCTATTATCAAACAATAAAACCCAATCTGTACCACAAAGTCTCTTGAGTTATAGTTCAAATTAGACATGATATTGAATGAATAAGAAATAAACACTTTAGAAGACACGCGAAACTTTAATTCCATGGTATAATTGATATAAACAAAACAAAAAGCGCGACGTCCATAAATTAAGCTAAGCGGAAAGGGGCCGACGCATATCGAAGGACCTTTTAAGAAACCTGTACACTCGAATTCCATTCCGAGGTGCATAGTTAAAATGCTCAAAGAATAGCTATTCATTAGTGGGTGCGAGAATGAGAATTCTTCAGGCAGTCTGCATATTCCATCCGAGAGGAGGCTTGTATTGTCCCAAGAAAAATGCAATGGGGCTTCGACACTAAATTATGTCGGAACGGTGTCTGCAACACTCGCCATAGACTTACATCCTAGTTCATTATCAGCCGATTCCAAAGATTTTATTGCTAGCCACCACAATGTATGGAATAGTTTATCATGTGATGAATTTAGATTTAAATAATGTGAGAATTTCTGGTCCAGGCGATGTGGAGTGAGATTTTAATCTTTGCAATACCAAAAGAGCTGTCAATATTGAAAGCATAATGGTAATAGACTATGCATTAGGCGCAAGGATTCTCAGGAGGCTGGCAAAACGAAGAAGCATATATTATCTCGATTAGAAATCTGATCCATATCAATCATTTGAACCCGACTTTAACTATGTCAACGGAACACTGAAAGGGTAAATTAACGACACGCAACCATTAAGACCGTGTAAAATTATTCAGCGTCCTGTCGGAGGTACGAAGAAGTTTGCACTTTGCATATTTAAAGAAACACTCGCCTTATCTGGCTCATCGGTGATTCTGTTCACAGATATTCGCAGGAGAAAAAGGAAGTACCACGGGCAGGGCATAGTGCAACTGTTATTAGTAATACGATTCGAAGGGCTTGTAAGCTTACTAAAGTGGCTTGCAGTTCAGAACAAAATACGTCGAAGCGAATAGACGAAATATTGAGAGAATAAAAATATATTATTAATGGAAAGAACCGTACAACTCAAAGTTAGAGCAGAGAACATTATAAACCCGTTCATCTTATTAGGTAACGTGAATAAAATGCTTGACTTCTTGGTAAGGTACGATCAATCAGTTTAGATTTGGTACGTCCTATCATGATTATTAACACAAGGAACTCTAGATGAAATACTTATACTAATACTACTGCATTAAAAGCTACTGTGACAAGGATTCTTACGGCCGGGTGCTCGCATTAGGACAAAATTAAGTGCTGTTATGTGTTCAGTTGTCACATTAAAATGCCTTTGGCTACTTCACACCGATGGAAAAATAAAGCGTAGTGTTCAAGCATTGGCAATACAATAATTCGATGAATCCCTGCCGATGTATTTTATGTTAGGGCTGTGTCGATTTATTCTGCAGTCACCGTTGAATTATGTCTTCAATGTATGCGCTTTTAAAGTCTTTTTTACCTTTTTTGGCGGTACCCCCTTTTCCTACCTGAATAGTCCAATGGTGTGATGCAAATAATTCCTTCTATCTCAGATTTTAAAGGCCAAGGATCTTGCAGCTTTGATAACATACAAAAAGCCGCGAAGTCGTTTCTAAATACTTCAATGAATCTTCATAGACTTCACATTTGCTAATAGTGCGTATACCTATATTAACTAAGTAAAAAAATTATACCAGGTGTGTACCGGGCATAACAAGATATATATTTATGGCTATAGAAAGTGATATGAAAAGCAATAGTCGTACAAGCCCTTTTCATTACAAGACAATTGCCCAACCCCTTTACTAATAGCGTCAACGGGCCGTGTCAACTCATTTCCGTGGCGACTCGATTGGTTCCGAGCATTGAGATCAATTAAAATGTGAGGATGCTTATTGGAGTGTGACGGTACGAGAAGGAATCCCGAGGGAAGATCGTGGTTACCAGGCTACGTTGCTTTACGAATTATCGGATTAGGCGGTCAAAGATCACGGTTCACAAAATATTGAAGTTGATGGACCGCGGCACCTTAATTTGTTTACGAAGTTGAATGAAATTACACTAAAGGAAAGAAACAAATCGGAACTAGTATTTACTATACAAAAAATTTAGCTGATTGCAGAGACTTGCAAACAATCTAAATATAATCAATTAGAAAACAAAATATACAAAGCTATACTAAAAAATAGCTAGCAAGTATAGATAAGGAAATATCATATGCCTAATTAATGTAGAGTAATGAAATTCTTAAAAGCTCTAGTTTATTTAATACAAAAATATAATTAGCAAGTTTTGGGTTACTATTTTTTTGTTACGATTCTGTCACTTAATATCTAAACTGTTGAATTTCAACTGACAATAGTTTTATCATACCCATAGAAAGCTTAGTTTACAATTAATAATATTAGCTTTCACACACAAATTCTAGGAACTCTAGGACTGTCATTATTAATGTTCAAGCGATGGTTTTACAACATTTAATCGACCAGACCGGTTTGTGCGCTGATATCTGGCAAATAGCTGGAAGGGGTTGTGTAGAAATTATTAGATCAACTTGATTTAATGCTATATCACCTGTGGCTATACCTCAATGTGATGGCTTAAGGAAACCACAATAAAATATTTAAAATGAAGCCAGTTCTTAGATAAGTGAACGTTAACTAACGACGGTTTACTTTAATAAGGAAATGGTAAAAAGTATGTCACTGTTTAAGTTATTTCAAATTTTGAAAGGACGAAGCAGCAATACCTTTCGAAGAACAAAGAACTCACTGGGTAGCTAATTAACTTAGATTTTAATAGAGTGTATAAACTCAAAACAACATAACGGATCGAACTGAAATTTTGCATATAGGTTTTTCTAGGCCTGGAATAACACAAAGGCATCAGTTCATCCCACAAATCGATTCCAAAATAATATTAATAACAATAGTGGGGCATATCCGTTGTTTTGATGAAAAATGTCTATTATTAATTAAAAAAACTATCGTAGTTTGACCAATTCACTACGGATGTAAGCGAACCTTATTTGTGTTGGACTCACTCTAAAGATGCCCTTCATTAAGGGATGAAATGTTGGTGTCTTTCCATCCGTAATGAATTTATTTTAAATATTTAATTATTATTTATTGTAAATACTTGTTTTAATTTATTTCTGTTAATTGATTGTAATTTTCTTTTTCAATAAGTTGATGATATTATAGAAACTACAGATAGGTAATAATTGCAATGCATAGAAGCTCTCGGATACTTCAAGACGTCATGTTACACGTAGACCGTAGGGCAGATTGGTGACAGGCGTGACAGCTACCGTTTGAACGCGCAAATTAATTACACAACCGTTAGGGCTGATAGGAGTGTAATGTAAATAAAACTGGTCCCAGACTCTGATAACTTAGAGATATGGAGGAAACTATGTATCATACCTATGTTTAGGTACTCACTTTAAGAGACACGATTTGTAAGTTTGTTAAAACTGTAATGCAGCTTTTTTCTGGACGAGGTTCTATGTTCAGCTTTTGCTTTATAATGTTTTGATTTTTATGTATTTTTGTCGATGGACTGATACAGATTTTTTTCCCGTGGGATTGGTATCTGTCCAAATCTTTGAAAAAACAGTGCAAAATTAAGGAATTCGAAGCTTTTTTTTTCAAAATATTTAAATTATCCTTAGGACATTTTTTTGACGGTAGTCGTGCGAAGGCTCTTAATTTGCTAGTGAATTCTGATAGATTTTTTAGTCTACTACATATTTCTATCAATAAAAGATATTCTATTCTTATCTATTCAATAACCTTTTTAAATGTCATCGAATAATACAAACACAGTAAGAAATTATTCGTTTGTGGTTTCAAATGATTAAATATAAAAACTTGCTGAACGAAATCACCATTGGACACTGTCGAGTTGAACACGTAAGAGATTAAGAAACAGAAAATTTGGGCAGTGACCGATTTGTACCAGCAATGACGTCAAATTATGTGACCGTGCCAAATACAATCTGTAGAAAATTCCTAATAGATTGTACTAAGAATTATACCATCACAAAAAGTCGTACGCTTCATAAACCAAGAGATAAACAACCAAGTGTTCAGCCTTCTAACCTCCGTTGGATTCCATTCTCACACTGACTTCTCATTTCAGTTGTTTTTTTAGCAAACTCTGAATAACTAAAGTTATAGTTGTCTTAGTTCACATTCTTTCCAAGAACCAAGTTAGATTTATAGACATAGTTGACATTGATTTTTAGCTTCTGAGAATGCTGATATCAAACCCCTTATTGCTAAAATGTAAATTTGCATTATTTTTGCTCGTTACAGTTAGTGAACTTCCAATGACATATTTTTGAATACGGAATATTTTACTTTTATATGAACCTTGATTACACCGAAATCGTTATTCCTTTACAAATTAAAAAACATTTTCCTTTCTCTTCCTTACTTTATTTTGCTTACAGAACATTTTAATGGGCAGCAAAAAATATATTTCATCAATGCTTCCGGTTAATAAGCTCCAGCTACCTTATTATTTAGCGTTATGCGGCGTCTACGCTTTTTGCTCACAAATTATCATTTCACAATATATGAGTAGAGTTATTTCTTTAAATTACTTCGAGATGGTATCAGTCACAAAATCCATTATATTATTTATCAAATATGTAATTTGAATCGTAAATTTTATGGCCTCACTTACCTACGGGCGTGCTATAAGTGTTTTCAATATCATGTGGTTTACCGTTAACAAAATACTGGTATCAATCATAATCAAGTTTGGCGATTCGTCGGAATATTTGGACGCTTATTATTAGCAATTGTCCGACGAAATGAGTATCAAGTTGCACGTAATTGAATTTTAAGTTGTTGGTTGGTTTATTATTTCGAATCATAATGGTGTTTAGTGTGTATAGTTAGATTGTTAAATATATTGCTGTGTAGATTTGGTCTTATTTGTGGTTTGGTTGTCTTCCGTTTTTCTATCGTCATCCAAAATGTATATAAAGCTCTTATAAAGATAGTTTTCAGATACAATTAGAGAGACAAAGTACCTTAACTGTTCCGTGTGACGTTGAGAATAGCAACGACTCCCGTGAGACGTTGGGAATAAACCGTTCCATCGCCTCTCCTGTATCTCCAAGATTTGCTAGAAAAAAATTATTATAGGTTTAAGCTATTTCGGCACATATAGTTTTGGTAAGTAATGCTATGTTATATTGTGTATACCTTACATATTACAGAGTCTCCGATTAAAAATCGTGGACTAAGGCACTCCATTATCATTTATATAGTCCAGTCATGCTGTGATCCAGCTGTTATAAAAGGCTATGGCATAAACTTTTTATGGCGAGCTTCAGCATCAATAAAATTGCATTGCAAGTAATTTGCAGTCATGATAATTATCATCGTAATTTTGTGAAATAATAGGCTAATGAAACATTTATTGTCTCGCTGTTCTTTTTCAAGATTTTAATGTTTCAGTTTTATTACACTGTACTCATTGTATTATCATCTTTTTCTTCAATCTTGGGCTTGACCTAGTATACTTGGCAACTTATTGACTCTCGATGCATAAGTCCATAGGAACTTTTCGAATCCAAATCATACAGAAAAAGCACTACCGTCACTCATGGATAAGCTTTTAAATCTCCATGCTTCTAAAATCTATCCAATGACTCCTGTCACCAGCATTTCTACTGTCATTTGTCCGATATGTCGTTTCGAATTTGTGTTTGGTAGTGATTTAAAGCTCAGCCTATCGAATTAACCCATCATAGCTCACGACGTTATCACATGGTTGACATCGGTAGCAGTTCGGTATTCTTTTTTTGGGTTTGACATGCGTCGAATGTCACTTGTTTTAATACGTCGTAATGCTCAACTTGTACTGTGCTACTCTTTCTTATCTGTTCATTATATTCAGTTAACAGCATCGCTAGCGGTGACTATTTTGTAAGAATGAAACAGTGATTTGGAGGTTGGCTTTAGTTCCATATTTGTCTACCTGAAACGATAAGTTTGGACACGTCTCCTTGGCTGTCTGATACTGCTGATATTTTCTGTAATTATTTTGTTCATCTTTAATAAGTTTGACAGCCACTTTAGTTGTCTTTTTCGATTTAAAAGGACTTGGTATGTTTAGTGCCATCGAGATTGTTTTGTCACATTGATTCCCAGGCTTGGTAATTTTATTTTAAAACTTAGTAAAAAAGAATGGTATTTATTATATTTTACCACAATATACCTAACTCTCGTTGATGCTTTGTATCGAGAATTTTGAAAGCCATGGACAGCCGCTTGTTAAAATTGACAAATGTAATGTTATGTTACGGGATTTACCAAAACTAAGCAAAACAGCTCACATAGTAACACAAATTAAACATAACTACAAATTTAAACAAGAAAAGATCAATCGCCTGTAGCTAAAAGAGCTAAGTCGTTTGTAAAAATAATTAATAACAACCCAGAGAGCCTATTGCGAAATATCAATTAACATGGGTGGCATGCAGTAGACACGTAGAAATTATAAAATTACGACCTCCTCAGGCAATGGCAGATCCAAGACTATAATGAACAAAATCGTTTTAAATAATAAAATAAAATATCCTGTATTTGTAATAGAGTATTTTTTTAATAAACAGTAAGGAATAATAGTAACTATGAAATGCCAGAAAATACAAAATGTATCAAAAGGACAAGAAAATTCAAAATATTATATTATTAGCTGATTGTTTAGAAAAAGCGAATGAATTATTTTCTGATACTAATCCACTACCTTACGAATATCCTCAATACAATAAAAAAGAATGATTCAAAACCGTTCACAGTTGACAAAGTAATTGACGATCACAAAAAAACATCACCCAAACACAAAAACGCTTCTTTTTATAAGTAAGTAAAAAAATTTACACAAAATGAAATGGACAAAACACATGGACACTATCAACTATCTATACTCCATCTAAATTCAATATTTACGTTGTTTGTAAACAAACCGTCCATACTAAAATCTACACTGTTGCTGCATCTACATATTATTATATAGGTATACGCAATTGACATTACTTGTCGATTTTAGATTCGTCCTTCGATAAATATTGCTTACAATTATATCGAAAACTTGAAGCCAAACAAGTTTTAGTGTCGTGGTGTAAACGTTTCACATCGAGTTTTGCTTTTGATCTCTTTAAAAGTTGAACAAATATACCTTGTTATTTAATTTAGAAAGTAAATCAAGTAAGTCTAACATTTTATGGGGAGTAAATATAAATAACGTATCATCAAACCGAGATGATAGTCATTTAAAAACTATAAAGGAAAACCGTTGTTTTATTAACCAGAAAAGGATGCATATCGTTTTGTTGCTTTTGAATGTACTTTATGAGGTTATAAAATATATTGGTATACCGAGCAGGAAACCAGTTAGCTTTACCTACGCCTCATTTTACTAGCGTATGAATTACTTTTGTTGTGACTCAGTACTACGAGTATTTTAAAAATAATTGTTCGCAAGCATTTTAAACCTCTTTTGTTTCGTAAATTTCGAACTTTATGTCATGATTGCAAAAACTGTAACTGCAAAATGCAGGTCTTAACTCACCGTCGTCGCCATAAGTGGTCGCTTACTGAGACCCTAAAATGTTAATCATGATTGTAAATATTTTTTTATTAAAACCAAAAGGCAATTTCACATCCTCCATTCAAAGTAACCGGTCGTTATTTCGGTTCGTCTCTCAAAGAATAATTTCGGTAAATTTGTTTGCATGTAGTGATCCCGATGGGCCGACGTATGTATGTTATGTAGGTATGTCATCTTAAGAACTAAACTACACGGTGTGATTTTTAAATCATTCGTGAAGCTTTTTTCAAAATTTTCGCTTTTTGATAAGATGAACAATGGAAAAAAAATATCATACCTACTGTGAAAATATGTGCTAATAGTGTTTTCTCCTTCTACTGCCATGCTGTACTGGTGGTACCACTCTTTTTGGATGCACTTTTCTTTAAAATACACAATTTATTTGCCACGTACCTACCACAAAATAATAATGTTAATCCTTCACAAAAACAGAAATAAGGACAGGACAACGTATCACTTCAACTCACATGTTATAAAATAGCGTCTAACCACTTTCAACTTCAACTTCTTTTTTCATGGCTTGCTGCTAATCAGTGACATTACATACGTTTTAGACATTGACATAATCAATTTGGGACAACGTGTATATTATTCTATATCATACATTGTATGTAGGTACCTACCGTGTACCAAACGTAAATTCATTGAGCTCGTCTAGGTTCCTGGTGCCACCAAGACCGGGTCAGTTTGAAAGCCAGCGCTATTTTGCACCCTGGTGCAAAACAGCATAAAGCTAAGACTGATTCGTTTTGGCTCACCTCAGCAGCAGTTGCACACCTTCCTGTTAGGAGAGGGTAGGTTAGTTTGAGTTCTATTTATCCATCTATCTATCTTATCGCACTAGGTTTGAGAGGGTTAGTATCATCTCGTCTAAAAAAGCAGCTGGTCTAATGAGCAAGTGGTCTAAAACGCAACTGGCACATGGTCTTTAACGCTTCTCGCCTACAACGCAACTGGTCTAAAAATACATCTCGCCTAAAACGCAACTGGTCTATAATGCTACCCGTCAATAATTTAACTTGTCTAAAACGTTCTTTGTCTAAATCTCATCCCGTCAAAAATTAATATTGTCTAATGGCTGATAAAATACATTTTCATTGTTCCTAAAATGAAACGACAAAGTATGAGAAACAGACTTATACATGGTGCCCGGTAATTAATGGATAACCCCGCAGGTGCTTATGGGGGGGCAGGGAGGCAACTCAGAAAAAATAAAAATAAAAATCTACCTGCAACGGTCAGGCTTTTTTTTTTAAATTCCGAAATTTAATACCTATGTTAAAATTTTGAACACTACGGCTAGAAATTTACTAATAACGAGTTGATTTTTTCTGAAAATAACCGTGGATAATTGGCCTTGCTATGGCACATCACAAAATATTCTTAGCCACAACTGCTTGTTTTTTTTGAACACATAAAATAAAAATTTGTGTTTTCTATTTTTTTATTATAAAGTTTGAGCACCTGTGGTATTAAAATAAAATTGTTAAATTTTTCATCGACTTTGATAGAAAATAAAAAATATTTATTTCGGTACTTGTACTATTTAAGTACATTTTCTAACATGATGCTTTCATCCTAGCCATATAAAATTTTTAGGGTTTATTTTTCATGAAAACCAGGAGTTTTTAATATAGTTTGCAGAAAAAATAATCTATGATTTTTTAAATTTAGAACCACTGAAAGTAATGTTTTGAAAAAAAAACGGGTTTTTGCATTTCTTCCGTACCTATCAGGTGTAATTTGTAAAATATTCATCCAAGCGTCGGCTATGTAAGTGGTTGGCAGTAATGGTATATTCGCATGGTACTGTACTATGATACTTAGACCAGCTGCATTTGAGATCACTTGCATTTTAGATCACTTGCTAATTAGACCAGCTGCATTTTAGACCACTTGCTAATTAGACCAGCTGCATTTTAGACCACTTGCTAATTAGACCAGCTGCATTTTAGACCACTTGCTAATTAGACCAGCTGTGCTTTAGACCAGTTTGTACTTAGACCAGCTGCTTTTTTAGACGAGATGATACTAACCCGTTTGAGATTCGGGAGGCAATATTTGACACCATTACTTGAGGTTGTTTTGATAGTTTTCAGTTTGAATGAAATAAAACCATCTTTATTTTTCCTCTCTATTAGCTGTAACCAAGGTATAATAATAATATCAATAATAATAATGTTGGAAAATTCACACAGCTACAACTAGCAGAAAGTTATGCAGAGCTGTATTATGGGTATTATTGGGAGCTGTTTGAATAAGCTTCAAATCTTGACTGGAAACATTCATAACGGATATCAATTTTAAAACCTCAGTCTAACATATACTATCGAACCCATTTTAAGTCCGAGATTCAAAATTTTTCGGCCGTGTACACGTTTCCTTGGTTCGATGTATCGCTCTTAAATAACAATGATTGTGTGTCCGAATGAATGAGCCATACGATTGGTATTCTGACTTCATGTTCGGTTTTAAGGATCAATGTTTACGTTTTTGAGAATTTATCGTGACTTTTAGCTAATCAAGTAAAGGTTTAGTACTATTGTTGTAATTTGCAATCGTTTTCATTGGCAATGAGCAGGGAGTCCAGCATGGCTATTTAGTCTCCTCTAGTCCTCGACGCGGAATCAAAAACTTTAGCGGTATTTAATATTTTCTGCTTTCTACATAGGAATACAACTATCCAAGAATAAGTTTTGATAACATTATTAGTCAGACACAGTTCACTAAACTCTTTGTCTCTTATTACGCAACGCACCGCTGCGGCATTAAACGTAAGCTGTCTATGCGGAGAAGCGTTCATTTGATTTTCCGGTAGCGGTATGCGCCACAAACAAATCCATGGTCGACGCTGAGACGCACCAAAACGTACAGTCGTACATCCCAACGTGATACGCCGCGCTGTGCGGAGTACCCAGTCCCCACTTCACTGCGCTTGGTCGTCACCGTTGACGCAGACTCGCCTAGTATTTATGTTCCTTGCGCAGACTTCAACCACCAACGAAACAAAAGCCATGTATAACCAAGTATGGGTTCGATATAATTATATTGTTTCGTGCGCTTTCATTTTGGAGCAATCACCCAAATATTTATTGATTTATTTATTACAAGGAAAACCAGATGCTTTTATGTACAGAGTTGAAAATTGATAAATACCAGTAAGCTTATCGAAGGTTTTCACGGGTAGTTATCAGAATACTGCAATAAATTAAGACTATGAACAATGTGACTAATCTACATGTATGACCTTATAGATAGTGTTTTTGACTCACAGTACAATATTTTTAAAGTAAGCAATTTTTATCATCATGGTGGCAAAAAATTCTCCACTGAGCCGCCGCCTGGTCAAAGTGATACTTCTACCTCTCGACTCGAGGTTTTGGCGTTATTTTTGTTGACGTTCATTCAAAAGTGAGCATTTTCCAAATTTGTCTTATTCTATGTCGAAAATAGAGAGGTTTTTCATAAGATTATCTGTCCGGCGCCGCCGCATAATGCATACTGCAGCGTAGTGCGTTGTGATCAAGAGACCAAAGCTTTACTCCCTTTTTTTACTTTAATATCGTGTACTTAGAGTGTATTTATTCTTTTCTTGACATTTACTTCGCTTTTATCGAGAATATAATCAAAGAGCTTGTCAAATATCATTATCGTCGTATGATGGGTGGCTAATTCTTGCACTTCATCTGATTAAGGCGCGTGGGACTGAGCACACAATACAACATTCTTTGCGTATATCAATAAACGATCGATGGTAAGTAGGTAGTATCACACTTAATATTATAAATACGAAAGTACAAGGATCTTTGGATGGAGTTTTGTTTGTTACCTCTTCAGGCCAAAACTAGGTAGGTACTGAACGGATCAGGCTGAAATTTTGTAACATCTAGGCTTCGAATAAAACATAGGTTAACTTATTCTTTTATTCGAAGCCTAGATGTTATGCCATTAATCAATTTCCATGACATATAAATCCTTTTTGAATGTGTCCATGACACACCGCGTGTGAAAAGTTGCCAGCAGGAGTCTACGACTTTGTATAGATATTCAATGTGTAGGTATATAATTATTACTACGTTTTCCTAAACTCCAATAACTTACAGATTTTTAAATAAAAAGATTGTGTACCCAATACGTGCGTTATTTAAATTATAAAATAAATTAAAAGTGTTTAATTCTGGATTATAATCGCCTTTTTGATATTTGAACTCTAGAACGCCGAAAAGAAAAGATCAAATTCCAGTTCGATCTTTTCTGTGTGTGTTTCACTGTTTGTAACTAGATACCATACTTACATATTCTGTGCTTGTAGTTTTACACATATACGTACAAGCTGATATCAAAAATGTTAGTGATTGTTCAAAATTACTATAACAAAACTAAGAGCTAATTAGTAACACAAATTACGAAATTACCACAAATCTAGGTTCGTAAACCTTCGAAGAAAGGTAATGCTAACAGTGCTCATGGAATCGTGAGGCACTTAAAAAACAATCACATCCATTAGACCCTCGATAGAGGCAATCCAAAACAATTGTTCGTCAAAACGGGGCATTTAGCGTTTACCTGACAGCAATTTGATCAATAGGCTGAACCAGTGCTCTTATCAGGACAAAATATAGAGAAGTTATTTTTAAATTGCTAACGTTACTATCAATCTACTGGCAAATTAAGCCGCGTTGACACTATTTAAGTCTGTTCGGATCGAATGGACTCGGATATCTACCTACTCGGACGCAACTCTTATAAACGACCTCTATGGCGCGGTGGGCGAAGGTCCGCCTGCGATGCAGGAGGCTGCGGGTTCGATTCCCGCCTCGGGACAAATATGTGTACGATCTGCAGATATTTATAGGGCGTTCTGGATTTTTCTATGTGTAATAAATAATATCTGTCTATATATTGTATTGTATTATGTATATCAGTTATCTACCACCCTATTGCTTAGCATGCTGCTTGATAATGCTGTGTGAATTGTCAAACATTACTTAAGTTTACTTATTTTATTGTGGCGACACCTTATCCGACCTATCTTAGTAGACTCGGGTGGTGTTCTACTTTTCCGCGTAAGCTTGTTTACGAGTAGGAAAACAAAATCGCGTCTAGTAACAATAACCAAACGTTTTTTTGTTGGTGGCTAAGAAAATGATCTACTTATGATATAAAGCTACTTCTTTGAGTCCACTCGGTCCGAGTCTTGTCCGAGCAGACTCTGATCGTGTAAACGCGGCTTTATACACACGTTGACTTTGTTATAAATCCTCTCATTCGCTTGTTTATCGGCAACATTTTGACTTGTAGTTAACAAAACTTTGTTTCTGATACACACGGGGTACAGTTTCATATCGGCTATATCGAAGTAATTTTACCGGAGGGCATGATTATGACAGACACTTTGGGGACATAAATAGTGCAAAATTGAGTAGAATTTACTGAACGGTGGGAAACTGGGAAATTTACGAGTATATTCCATCGATTGGATTGCTGTAGGTTTGTCATGACAACTATGTTATATAATATAAAGAATAAGAAGTACGAGTACAGAGATAAGGAAAAAAATAGAAAATAAGAAAGAATAAAAATGATAAATTGATAAATAAGTCAAAACATAGATCAACAGAATTGAGAAACCGAAAATTGCAAAAAAAAACCACTAACCTTTACAAATCATGGAACAATGTCCAGATTTAGTCCACACTCGAACAGCAGGGATCTAATAGTCTACAATCAAATCAGTCGTGTATGTACCTCTTGCTTACAATGCCCGCGTGATCTTGGATTTGGACGCCCCACTTTCGTGGTATGTGATGCTGAGAGAAGTCAGAATGTTTGGAGAAGGCATCCTCCAGAAACAAAATAAACAGATTAAGATTACTGTTCTTCCAACACAAACTGCGTCCTTAATTAACCAGCCTACTTTCATAATGAATTCATAAAACTACGAAAGTATTTATAGTAAAATGATGGAGTTTAAAATAGATTTTACATGCGTATGTACTTCTATTATACATTCTGAGCTTTGACATAAATATGCATGGGAACTTTACAAAAACTACACTAAAAGCACCGCTGCATTTAAACATGCATTTTTTTATATTTCTTTGAAACTTTTCTGATAAGACTTTGTTTTATACATAATTGCCATAAGACGTCTTTCAGTTCATCTATTGATGCAGTTACATGTAGACTACACAAGATATGCGGCCATAGCTCGGCCTTGGCGATCATTTGAATTCAGAATCATAATACCAATTGTGATTAACTAACTGTAATACTTTATTGTATAATTGTATAGCTTCCAAATCAAACACGATAAGGAAACCCTGATAAATCCAAAGCCAAGGAAGTGGCATGAATGAGATATCACCATTCCACTAAATAGAAATACAATTGCTAAGACAGATTCACACGATGCGTGTAATTGGCGCCGGTATCGCGCACAGATGATTTATACAATAGAATATAGCGGGGTTTATTGTTCCTTTTATCAACTCGTATTTATACTGCCTTTGAACACTTGTTGGGTGTAAGAAACTGATATCCAACAAGTGTGTATTTGAAATCCAATATTCCGAATGCATTTTTCATGCAATAAAAACCAATACGAAATCCAAAATACTTATTTCTAAAACATAACGTACTTCATTAACACCAGTGTTTGAGTTTCCCTTCTAAGTAAAAGAGTACCTGGGTGACCGGGTTTTTTTTTTGGTAAATTGTGCTTATTAGAAATTATAGTTGCACTATTCGCCAATAGATGGCGTGCTAAAAAAAGCTGTGTTAGGGAATCCCGCTTTTTCAATAAAAATAACATACTAAAATAGCAGATTAAGTAAAGTAAAACTAAGCTAAGAGTTTTCAGTCAAAGTTGCACCAGAACCAACGCCTATGAAAGTTTTTTCATGATTAATATTGTATTTTTTAATTAACCTATCAATAAAAGTATTAATTCAATTGTAAAAAAAATACGAGTCTTAAATTTTTGTACTCTTTTCTGACATAACATTTTAACTAACAAACGCATTCATTACGGTTGTAAGCGGGTTAACTACGAACCTTATTTGTGTTGGAAGAACACCAGAACACAAGGGATGAAACGTTGGTGTTCTTCCAACACAAATAAGGTTCGTAGTTAACCCGCTTACAACCGTAATGAATTCGTCAAACTACGATAGTTTTTATAATAAAATAACAAACGCATTTTGACTGAAATCCTTCTTTCTTCTTTCTTAGATCCTGACCCTGCACCGGAACAAATTTAAATTTTCCCCGGTTCATATTTCACTACACATTTGTCGAAACCACTGACTTTGTAATTACTCATCACAGCAAATTGATATTATAACCGGTAATGATATTAGAAAGTGTATTTATTAACCGTGCTGAGACGTGATCGAAACGTTCACTTGCACCTTGGCATCGGGGGTATAACTGGTGTGGTGTAACCAGAGGGTCTAGCCAACTGGCATTCGCTATGAAGCGAATCGAAAACAATTGAAAGATTCGTAGGAAAAATTCGAAACAGATCACGTGATATATATAAGGCATATGTCAAGCCCATAATTTTTGGACTTTTCATCATATGGGGTAAGTTATATAATTGGCAAGAGCACACCGATGAAAAAAAAAATGAAAATAATACACCGAGATGAACGCTGCATAAATTTGGCAAACATAAGTCATGTCATGACACTATTTCACATTTCAGATATAATATTTCAGCAAATATCAGCAATATACTACCAGGGTGGCGCAGCGGGCAAAGGTCCACCTGCGACGCAGGAGATTGCGGGTTCGATTCCCGTCTCGGGACAAATATTTGTACGATCTGAGATATTTGTTCAAGGCGTTCTGAATGTTTTCATACGGTGCAGGACCGTGTGGAATGGCATAAAAGTTTGGAGACTAGCATACCCAGCAGTGGGCGAGGTCGGGCTGCGGATGATGATGATGATATTTCAGAAATAGTAAGAGTTTTTTACATACCTAAACACTTCGTGTTAAAAGCATATAAGTAGCAGAAAGGTCACGTAAAATGGCTATGGGGCTATTACAGTAGTACCCAATACATACAGGGTGGAATTTTGTAATGCCACCTGGAGGGAAAGTACTCTTAATCCTGTAGATAGGAAGTTTTACTCAAAGAAAACATTCCTTTATTTTTGAAAACAAACAAAACTGCATTCAAAGATGTATAGTCTCCTCAACCTCAACAGCCTGTATCGGTCCACTGCTGGACGCAGGCCTCCTCCTGATAAACACCTTGTTGGCGTTAAACTCACGGGGGGTAATGCCCACAATCCCCACGCTGGGCATGCGGATTGGGAATCGCAGTTTGGTGGAAGATTAGTTCTGCAGGGGGCGCTGCTGCCCGCCCCACGATGGATATCCCTTAGTCGCCGGATTTTCTTACGACACCCACGGGAAGAATTGGGGTGGTACAAATTCTAAGGCAGCACCACACAGCTATTACATATTATAGTCTGTAGTCAGACTATTGAAAAAACTATAGATAGGGACCAATATGTTGAAAATAGTATATTAACAATGAAGTAAGTAGATGATACGGTAATCGACACGGTAGGAGATTTATTTATTTATTTATTTAGAGATATCGATATCGATCGGTTTGGTTCATTCATCATTTAGAACTTCAGTGAGATTTGATGGTATCGGCAACCGCTTGCGTATGTTGGACAGGCACGTCCAGAGAGGCAGGCATTAGGTGAAATTAAGAATATTTCTTGCTAGCTATATGAAGACTAATTTTTTTTTTTTTATTTTAAAAAACTATAAACCGGCTTCAATTTTTATAGGATTTTCATGGATTTTCATGGATCCCATTGTCAGAAATGAACCAAATTAAAATGGGACCACACGGGAAGCACCAGCTTTCATATTAAAAAAAGAATCATGAAAGTCGGAAAAAAAATACAGTCGAATTGAGAACCTCCTCCTTTTTTTGAAGTCGGTTAAAAATGTAGTCGTTTTCATAAGTGATTGTATTTTTATTTTGAAGGTGAGTATATTTCATAAGTTTTCACGAAGAATACATTTCGGTACAATAATCTATAGATAGGTACTGTTTTATGGCTTTAAATTATAACTTAAGCAGTATTATACTGTATAATTGACGTCTCCAAGTGTGCTTTGTGCTCCTACGGCGAATAAATGACTATGAGTATGAGTAGATAGGTACCTATTGGGCAGGATCGACCATATTACTTGCTAGCTATAAACTTTAAACTTTATTGGATTCAAATGCTTTGTCAATTTTTACATATTGCAAAAGTAAAGGTTTCATAATCCGCATGGAATTGTATACAAATTCGGTCCAGTATACTTACGACAGAAAGTATTTTAGTACCTTGATTTATAAATTCGTAAGGCTTCAATTTCAACCTTTAGCAATACGTAATTTATTATTCTAAACGGCTCTCATGGGGGTGCATATAGATGCACCCTCTGAAGGGGTTGGCTGACATAAATTCGTTTTTATTACAAAGGCTTCATCCTTGATTACAGGAAGTTAATTAGTATAATGAATCATTATTCATTTTGATTTTGTGAGTTAGTTTTTTGTGATAAGCAGATTGTGCTGCTATTTTTGCAGCTGCTACTTTATAATTAAATCCTACAACAAGAGGACTATAAAACCTCCTGATTTATTTTGAAATTTTATAAAATTTGATGATGAATTTGAGATTATTCTTACATAATTTAGTCTTGGATTAATTTCTATAATTAGATTATAACTAAAGTACTCTTGAACGCAGCATAGTGGTTGCTAAAAAGTCAAGTTTTACATACTTACCTATATTTAAGCTTATAAATAAGCACTTACTGTATAGATTATGATATAGATGTACCTAATGTAACATGGTCAGCTAATAAAGGCTTTTTTGAATTTGAATTTGAACTCTTGAACGTAAGTTGAAAAACATTTCAGTATGGAACAAATTCGAATGGTGGCCTAGAGATATGCGGCGGCCTCAAGGCAGACCACCTGCTCGATGGTCAGATGACATTGTGGGGGCTGTAGGGAATCAATGGATCCGATTGGCACAAGACCGTCAGAGTTGGCGAGATAAAGAAGAGGCCTATACTCAGCAGTGGGTATTACCGGCTGGATAGATAGATAGAACAAATTCCTATTGTACCAAATACGCTTTAAACTCAGATTTGTTCACAACAGTCTTCGTGTTTATGACTGTGTACGAATTTCGTGCTTACAATCCGCGTTGCTAAATCCATCGATCTTAAACGGAATGTACACTAGTTGATTCTGCTTGGCGTGGGAGCAACGTCACCATAAAACATTATTGTAGGACACAAGCTGTACCGCCCGCGAACATGATTGAATTTTATAGTGTGCTTAGCGCTTTACTTGGTCACTGCTTTGCATATTTCTTGGCGAAATATTACGACTATTGTAACAGTTCGATCTTTGGTAGCCGTAGGTATTGTGAAGCATCGTAAAGTCTAAGTTTAGCATCTGTTTTCATGGAATGGTTCAGAGGTATAAATCGAAATGGTTTATGAAAATGAAAATATAATGAAATTCTGTAGGTATGCTGCGTAGGTACTATACCTAGAGTAGTTAAGTACAACAAAGAGGTGCATTGTTGTACTTAATTGTTGTTGTTAATTGTTGTTGACCTCTGAGAGGTCATTGTAAAAAGCAATGTGAGAAAAATTTCAACATTTTTGTTTTTCATGTACGAAAGCTGTCAAGCTGTAGGATAAAAGTTTTAGAATAATCACAGTGCTATCAATGATTTCCGCAACGCAGGCTAACCATAGATGACCAAGTTCAGTTTTACAACCTATTGGCACATTTCCCAATAAGTTCAAGCTCATAAACGCACCCCCTGAGGTAAATAAAACACCATCCCGCCCGAATGATGCCACTATAATATGCATACAGTCCACTTTATTTGAGGTTTACTACCAAATTGCAGTAAATAGGAAACTGTTGTACCTTTGGCTGACAATCTGGTCCTGGAGGGACAGGATTTCGTTTTTACGTGCTCCTGAATAATATATTAAGTCTGAGGGTAGGATTTATGAAGGGTGGCAAGGGTTTTAATCTTGCGAAACGACCATAACAAGACGTATGGGCAAATTACTGAATTCGTTATTAGGTTACGATTAAATGGCTACTTGAGTTTTGGTAGAACCCTTTTAATATTTTAATTTAATAGATCAAAATGGTTGGGTTTGGGTTGAGATTTGCATGCGTTAGCTGAAATGTATTTTATGGACGATTTGGTAAATGTTAGTGGTTTTCGCACGTCTTAGTTAATGTCGCCTCGGGTTTCAGTCGTGTTTAGTACGGCTAACTTTGGGTTTGTCGCTTGGTCAGTGTAAACTTTAGTGTGAGGTAATTTAAGTCTTGTGTTGTAGTTTAGGCAATCCCATTTTAATGGACTGTCATCGACATAAATAACCTTTTCATTTACAGTCTAGACGTGACTATTGAGTTTATTAGATAAGATGAGTGACCGGATAAGAATAAAAATGTTACTTATTAATTTTATTGCCAACTGCAGTCATAAAAGGCGTTGACACGTTCAAGAGATTAATTAATTATATGGTGAAAATATCCTTGAATTATGCAAAATCTAGATTATAAATTATGTGTAACATTAAATCTACCGCATGGTTGGAATTTTACGATATAATTTATGGCAATATGTCGCGTTCAAGATTTGCTCACAATATTGGAGGTTTTATGCTCCACGACCATCGTGCTTGCGGGAATATTTATGAATTTGTCATAAAGTACCTAGTAGTAAGTGAATTTATCAGTTCAGAATTTGTCAAATAATAATAATTATGCTTAGGAAGGCCGTAATAAAATCAATGCAACGATGAATTTCAGTAGATATTTAGGTAGCTATTCTTTTCGGTACTTTTATTTTAATTGATCTATTTGATAACAAATTAGAATGAGTATATAAAAGTGAAACTGTTGATCTATCTCCATATTGTAATTTTCTTTAGTTTTTAATAAATAAATGCATAATAGATTCATAATCGAATTTAATTTACCAAACCAAAATTTGATGCACAGTTGTATAAGATAAAACTTAATTGAAGAATGAAAAGAAAGAAGTATATCTACAACCACCAATGATATAATAAATGACCATAACGGAATAATATCGACATTAGTGACAGCCATAACGATAATGGATATCGTTAAAAGTGAACAAAACGCTCCGCAGTAAAATTTGCCCGATAATAATGTCGTCTAACCCTTTTAAGATGACAACGATGAAACAGTGCGAAAAAAGAACACATTTATGTTTCGCTTTTAGCAGATAATATTGAAATTATTGCCCAGATAAAAACGGAGAGGTTAAAACATTTACATCCGTAAAATTAAAACGACTATAGGTTTTGATAAGTGAACTAGGTAGAGGGTGGAAATGTAAGGTTTAGAAAATTTAAACTGTTACCATTTTTTTTTCATTTAATGACTCCTGATCTTTGATTGATAAATCCACAAGTTTCTTAATTTCGCGTACCCAAATGTAGCCACTGCTGAGCATAGGTCTCTTATCTGTAAAATTTTAAAGTTTACCTTTATTTATACATTGTGTGTTGACTTTTATTCTTGCGTTGAAAACGATACGACTCGTGTTTTCTGTAGGACGGTTTATGGCCTTTTAATCTCCCACATACTTAAATGATGCAAGGTAGATGTTATCACTTTATCGGTATCCAATTTAAGCTATAATTTCCCTTTGATAAAGCAATGAACACCATTCGATACCTTTTTAATTGTTTTGATACGCATCCTAAACTGTTATGACATCTTTAGGCAACTTTCACGTGGTTCATCTTAAGAATGTCGAAACCGAGATTACATTATGATATGATACAAGTACGCTAGTGTAAATACCAATAAAAGAACATTATAATTCCGATAACATCTCCCGCTCAATGTATGGGCGCATGCACATTATCTAAACTACTTCCATACAAACGGAAGTATGCCCAATTTATGGTAAACCGTAAACAGGAGGGAACTTGGTTTATTTTATAATTTAGAAGTGTTCAGCTAACTTGATGAACTTTATTACTACAACATCCAGCGAATAGAGTCAAAATTGTATTTGAAACTGCTCAACAATTGGGCTTTGCCAAGGTCTATGTTCAAGCTAGGATTAACATTACTCTGCTTAATGCGAATTATAGTTATATATTTGAAGTTACACCAAAACCAAATAACTTACCTTCAACCATTTGTATGGAAGCAGCTTCGTCTAGCAAGCTCCTAATATCAGCGTGATCGCTTATACAATGTCCACCGACGCTCAACCCACGCGTTGGCACGCCCCTATCCGACCTCACATTGTTTTTATACTTCCAAATCTCACCATCGATGAGCTTCAAATATCCGACTTGATAGTTGAACCGCTACACGAAACGTGAAACGATCCAAACGTTCCAAACTAAAATTACTCCAAGAATGGGATTTGTAGACGGAACGATCGCTTATGGAGCGTTGGTAATGGCAAAATAAGCGATTATGGAGACAATATCGAAACGAAAATGTTAAACCTTTGTGAAATAAAAATGTTACATCAACCGTTTGTTTCTACATTTTCATTTTGATTCACGTAAAAGTTTCCATTGCGGTGAAATGGTAAAATATGTTATCGTTTGATGGCACCAGCGCTACATACTTCGGTATCCCTTTGTATTTTTTGATGATCAATTTGAAGAAACAGAACGCGTTGAGTTGACTTTTCCTGGGTTTTGTATTACAAAGTAGTGGAGTTCGCAAGGAGATTTACAAAAAGCGGAATTAATATCAGGATCATTTCGCATTCGACTCGTGCGCAAAAAGGGCTCCCAATTATGCGCAAACGCAGCGTCCACTTAAACCCGTACATTGGCTTCTTTATTGTACTAAAGGATTGCAAAAATATATACGTCTTTAAAAAATATTTACGACGTCACATGAAAAACTATGGAAAAATTATTCGAGTTTGTATACGTTTGATATTTTAACATTCTCGTCCCTAACGTCAAACAAAAGTTACTCCATATGTCATTGTGTCAACCGAAGTCAATGCATAATGCATTGTTTCCATTACACTACCAATTTTAACATAAAACCCGATGTTAGCGTTTTCTTCCATGAATAAAATAAGATTTTTTAGCCGTCCGGCATACCGGGCTAAGCTGGTTTCGATACCTTTGCTTTTTGCTTTAAGTTCATATACTTACTTCTTCGGCCTTCGGTTGTAAGTATATATCCTAATATACAAAAAAAATGAGACGACTTCCTACCCATATAATCAAAAAAACATATTTATTCGTTAAAATAATCAAAATTCATTGTTTCTCTGCTGATCAGCAACCTATTAACATTTTACTTATTTTTTATGAAGTGTCGTTAAGTTTTTTAACAATGTCAAGTAAGAGGCACCCACGCAACATCTGACAAAACTATTTTGCTTCACACATCATAAAATCTAACTACAAAATAAGGTTAATATCTTTAGCGACATTCCGATGTCATTTACAGCTAACTGTATTGAACATTCGCTCTGTTTACAAAACCAAACCTGCTTTTGGCTACTACATTCTACTAGCTTAGCGTTAATCTCAGCGAGTAATTGTTTCTTCGTAAACTTAATTCATCTGAGCTTATTTACCTATACACTTGCACCTCTACCGTGATTCTTTGAAGACTTGAAAGTCTGAATTGCCTTCGCTACAATCAGAGACCAGCGTCTGAGGAAGGGGGAGGAGGGATTAACTGCATTTATCCCTTAAACATGTAGTTCGATTTGACGTTTGTCATAGAGTATAAAAGCCAGCTACAGTGAAATATTTTATTCGACATTATTATGGAAGTCTTTATATAAACTGTTGTTGGGTTTCAAATTTTATCTGTTTTTAGCCAACTCTCTTATTCCAACGCTCCGCCTAAACCAAGTGTCGCTCGCTTACATTTTAAACCAGCTTCGACAAGCTCACAAGCTCACTTCGACGATGCCTCTTAAGCAAACAGTGTGATTTGCTATTCCGTAAGTAGGAGCATGGTCTTGTTTAATATTTGTCATCCTCAACTGCATCCGTAGAAACGTTCTGTATGAACGTACTGTGCGTAACAACTCAACTTGAAAATGGGTTCAGCGTGTATTTCCTGTTTGTATATTGATATATTTATCTTCTATGATAGACATACCTACTAAGTTGGTTAATTTACAATTTGTTGTTGCATTGCATGCATCGATGGAGTGCGTTGCTGTTTTGATTTTATCTCGTTTTTAAAAACTTTCCCATAGAGTAACTTTTCCTTTACTTTGAATTGGTGGAGCTTAACTTATTTATCATTATTCTTATATTTTTATTGAACTTAGTAGCTTGATATTCTAAGGTAAATAAGAAATTATGCATCTAAAATGGTTCCGATTTACTAATGGAAAGGAAAATCCAGCCCTGAGCAAGTTGCGGACCACCAGCGTGCTACTAGACAGGCCGCGACATCATAATTACCGCTGGCCACTTTGCTATCTCCTACATGATCCATAGCAAAAACCTAACAGTACACCAGCTTTTACATACGTTACCTTGTTTTATCGCTTTTTGATCAGGATAATGCATCTGTTGTCTTGTCTTAGAAGTCCTACTGGTTGCATTCCGCAACTTGTGCTGCTACTTTGTTGCCCGATCTGTTTTGATTTTTTCTTTCTCTGTTTTATTTATGTTCACTAAGTCTTAATATCTTATACTTAATGTCAGAAATAAACAATACAAGGGTATCCCTTGGCTCTTGGTTTAAAATTCCTTTGTTGTTTTCGTAACCTGTTGTTCTGTTATGAATTTTTCAACCTAGGCACTATCATTAGGTACCTACTACCTACCAATCTTTCCGTGTAATAAATTGTATAAGTAGATACTCTTGATTATACGTTACTGACGTTACATTTTGATTTTCTTATCACTTTATATTATTGATCGATTCACCGATGTCTATCTCAGTCTAGGGTATAAATTACCCTAGCTATTGTCAAAGGCAGTGCATCGGTTATTGTTAACGTCGCTTTGCGTTTTATCTCTATTTCGTGATCGCGATTCAGCCGCGCCGTAGCTGCAATTTATCTCAGCTTTCGTTTTGATAGTCCGCTTTTATTGTTGGAAATTGTTTGGTGAATTGACGGATCTTTTGACCTTTACTTGAGAGACAAGCGAGGTGCTTTTTTGATCCCGTAAGCCAAGGTAAATGTATATTCAAAGATGCTATCGGTTTGAGTGATGGGGATTCTCCTGCATTCAAAATATGTAACGTTAGAAACAACAATGTAATCCATTTCTCATGGAGCCAACAAAAAGTGTGATAGTCATTTTCTGATAAGGTGTTTATCTTCATTCATGATTCACTAGTTAGAGTAAATCATAATCACTTAAATCCTCTCAAGGCTATTAAGCTATTCGAAGAAATAATGTCTTGATCAGTGACTTCGATTCTACACATTAATTGCGTTTTTTGTTCGTGTGTTAATCTAGCACCCGGTGTCGATTCACACAGAAGTACCGTAAGATAAAATCAGAACGATAGACATCTAATTCATAGATCTGTTGCAATCGTTTGTGTACATGTCGCATTGAGTGACGTGCGATCAACTTAATCGGTTTACAAGCTTCCTGTCCCAATTGTTATTGTAATGCGCCTTGTATGTACTACCAAATATTAATGTATGTATCATAGGTAATTTATTTTTACGGTACTAAACGATGTAGACTAATTCACAACCACCTAGCCGAATAAATCACACTTATTTATAAATGCGAAAGTTTGGTTGAATGTATGGATTAACGTTTGTCGCCAAAACTATCTAACGGATCGGGCTGAAACTTTGGGTACAGGTAATTCTGATCCTGGAATTAAACATAGGCTACTTTTTATCTCATAAATCAGTTTCCGTGGGATATAAATCACCTTTAAACGTTTCCATAGGAACAACGCGTCCGAAGCCGAGGGGCGCAGATAGTTGAAATATAAGCTTTCTGTGTGTTCCCTTCAATGCTATGTCACGTAGAGTAAACGTGTAAAAGTTTTCACCTGTTGACTATTGGAATTGAAGTACCGGTCTGCGAGAACAAATGAATTGTGAGTGAAATATGATTATTTATGACATATTGAAAATCAAATTACGAGATCATGACAGATAAGTGTACACATTTGTTGTATTTATGGAAACTTTGCTAATTATCGATATTTTAATTTTGTAAATGATTTTTTTGGGATAATTCGATGTACTGTTCGAAGAACTGCTTTGGATGTTTTTAAGACAGATATTTGGTGGCTTTTTTTATAATAATAAGAATAAAATAAATATTATCTTACTAATGCCACCTCCAATATTTACTCCAAATCAGATTTCAAATAGCATACAAGCTTAACTTACCAGAACTGTTTTGTGGTAAGATATATTATGTATCCAATCCGAGTAGACCACACAAGATATAAATAATTTGGCGATTTATCGATGCCCGACTATGATTTGATGCTGAGTTGCACCTACTAACGGCAAGCGATATCCATAATGTAACCGAACCCGGGATTAGGATAGGTATTCGTTTTTATTTGCGGTGGCTATTTAGAATTTTTATAATGATTAATGATAGTCATTATAACTGTTGATTTGTTTTGATTGAAGCTGTTTAGTTTTATTGCGGCAGTATTCATCCACGGTTAATTAAAAGTTTTTATCTAAATTTTGAAATTCAACGTCTTTACAGATTATTTTCTGGTATCTTAATAGCCGTCTAGGGAACCAACAACCCCTATTTCATTTATGATTTATTAAACTTTCCGATCACCTACAGGTTGTAAAACCGATTTATAATCTGCGTGATTTATTGACACGGTAAAACTTTTTACATCTTCAGTCTCGTCGTCATATTTACGACACTTTTTTCCCCTGATATTTTGGTTTTGTTTTGATGCCAGTTGTTTGCATGACTTCGCACGGATTTGTCTTCATTTGAGTGCGCTTGGCCTCACGTGTAAGTGGCGTATAATACGCGTTTTCCAATTGGAGATTCTGCAGATTGCTGAAGTGGAGTACTATTGCGATTTGAGGCAACCTGTTATTAACTGTTTATTGCTGTTGAATTTATACGTCGTCGGCGTCACGGACGAAACGCGTACAATTATCCGAGTCGCGATCTCCCCATTGTTGTCGAAATTTAAAACAAATTTCCTGTACAAGGGGGTCGCGTTTTTCTGCCCTGCCAAATTGGATAAGCACTGTAATTACTCGTTTAAGTTCCTCGTCGTTCTGTGGGTATTTTTCTTGTGTATATTTGCAGCGTTTATGAGCCGGAACGCGCCTCATAAACCGAGTGGTTTGAAGCGAGAACCTACTATAATGATAATAACGTCTTTATCTTAAGAGGAGACTCACGTTTTCCCTCTGCTATTTGAGGAGGGATTGCTTTATCCTACTTTACTTTTAAATTGTTAAATAGGTAGAAGATTGTTGTTTTTATTTCGTCATGGATGAGGGTTTATAGCAGCTGTTGAAATATCGCCTACAAAAAGGTGATTGGCCTTTAACTGCAGAATAGACTAACTGGCACAACAACATTTTTAGCGCACACGTTTGGTGTGGGTTTATCAGTGCTACTGGTCGATTAACGATAAAGTTAATGATAAAGTCAAGACGAGATGGAAGATTATCGGAGGATCGCAGGCTACGCCTTTGCGGTCGCGTTCAGACGACGTGACCTGACACTGGATGACGGATGAGCGCAGTTATTGGTGTACCACCGTCTTGGGATAAACGAGAACAGACTGGACCACCAACTGCAAAAAGTCAGCCTAGTTCACCTAAAGTTTTTGAATTGAAGTAGTTTCTTGAGACAAGTGCAAGGCCGTGACATTTGAAAGTTATTGAACAAACCTATCAACAGGATTTTGATGAACCCGCGCAATTGACCGATAACATTGTAACGGGCACTGGACACGACTACAGCGCCGTTTCAACTATAAAGCCCTGCAATGGATGGCACCTGAAGAATTATATTCATACAAAGGTAAGGCTAAGTACGATAAAAGTAAAAATATATAAAAGAAATCATGCCAAAATTTATATTTATATTTTATATGTATGTATAAATCATATTAAGGTATGTCTATATTTATATGGTCAATAAAGACTTGAAGAGGTCAAAGCATATATGACAAGAATCAGTACTGCTAATGAATAAATTTTATTATTCCTGTACGAGATCAAAACCTATTTGAGAGTTTTTAGCCTGCTAAGGGGCATTGTAAAGGCAATTCGAGATATCAAAATATTGCACTGAGGGTCTGACTAAGGTGACACCGCATGACCGATGAGATTGCAAGCATTATTAATAGCGGGGCAGTTTACTCCCAGGTGAATAGGGGGAGTGAAGTGAGAAGGGTACGGGACGCAGCATTCAAATGTGAGTGGGAGTAATTTGGATTGACTGTTGTTGTTCGAGTCAGGACAACAATGTGCTGGGTAATTGATGTTTTGTATACCTAAACCTAACATAAGAACGCAACAAAAGGGAGAAGTGTAGATGGAAAGTATACGCATGCATTACTCATATGAGATTTTCAATTCATCTCATAGACCTCCCCAACTAACATAGCTGTCGTCTCATGGACACTTTTTGTAATACCCATGTTAGCTTTTGACAGATGAGATGTCAGTAGAAAATTGGATTTCGCAAAATAAACATCACACTTCTTTGGATTGCAATTGCTGTTCCTACGTGAACCTCATCTCTTACTTGTTTGGCATAAAGTGAAGTTTTGAATGAAGTTACGAGCGGTGTTTTCTTTGTGCGTGTTCCGGAGCAAAGATTGGTAACCTACAGTTGCGGATAAGGTAAGGTGATTCTTTATTTGCTCAAGGCGATCTTCATTCATATGTAAATGAGCGCTGTAACGACGGGTGATACCTTCTTGATGAGTTTATTAAATTGCGAGTAATGAGCGTGGGTGCAGGGAATTTGGAATCGATTTCTAATAAGATGTTGTAACGGTGTTGGAAACAACAATGGCTGAGTTTGATGACTCATTTTGCTAGTTGGGTGGAAAGACGCCTGAGATACTAACTGAATTTGTCGGAATTGAGACAACAGAATTATATAGGCAGAACATATTGAATTACAGAGAAAAATGAACTCGTGATGACGCCAAAACTATGACAAAACATAATATACGGTACATAAAAGCAATTTTTACCCGGTTAAATTGTATTCGAAGCCACAGCTTTCGGCCTGTGGCTTTTTTTGCTAGTAAAATATAATATAAAATATACGTATTTGATTTTCATAGGCAAAATTTGAATAATAAATACATAGTGAAACTGATATCCTTTAAAAGTTATCCTAAAAGTTACAGTAAACGAGTAGGATAGAAAGGTACCGTACATAAGTTTATCAAATTATCAACAACCTACCAACAACTAACTCTGACACATCCCTCGCGAGCGACGTCCGGACGTACACAATTCAAACGTCACAAGTGACGTATAATCGACGTTTGACAGGTCTGACATGTACGCGATTGCGATGGTCCGAGAAGGGCAAACAAAACGACGCCATGGAATTTGAACTTTGAACACTTTTGTAGCATTTGATCTGTCAGTTTACGTGTAAGAGTTTTATTCATTGTTCTTATCAGGTTGCAGATGCTGTCAGTTTGTATGCATATTTATAGGTGTCAGGAAATTGATAGACAAGCATCTAGATTCAAGCTCTCGATCATAAAGTTTAAATACTAGTAATTACATGCTCTCGATCTTCAGTTACCCATAAATTATAAATACTTTTTTCGTGCCCAGTTATGTAATATGAAGGAAGAAGACCCTCGGTACGCTTTTTAAATGAGTGACGTCACAATACCCCATCTTGGAGTGGATCCGTTGGAGGAAAAACACAAAAAACTCAAAATTAAACTCAATTTGGTGATTAATTTTGGTGGTTTAGCAATTTTTTCCACTGTTTTTGACGTGGGCGTGGGCGTGAGAGTGGGCTTGGACCACCGAATTTTCGGAAGGGCTCTGATTATATTGTACTGCACTGGTGATTCTTAAAATATCTAATGTCAGCTAACAAGGCCTAAATTACCAGTCTAAAATCAAGGTACACAAAAGAATATCACAAGGACAAAATCCTACCCAAGTATGCACTGTATCCATTCCTATAAAAACATACAATGTTAACTGCTTTGCATATTTTCTTTTTAAAATGCAAATGCCGTCATAGCTCATTAAAATAAAACTCAACATGCAACATTATAGAGACTTTACGTCGACGTGTATTACGTTCTTATTATCAGACTCATTTATAAACGCTTATAAACGATGTTGGAGCGGACTCCATGCTGGGTCTACAATCAATTTATAGCGTTAGACGTGGACGGTACTTCTGGACGTGAAATTGATAAGATTCTGGTCATAAGGATTAAAAAATTGCTTACGAATCTCTGTTAGGTGAATTGTGGCGGTTCTGTAATGATCACAGCCAAAAGATAGGCATGGTACCACCTAAGGAAGTGTCGATCTTAATATTATATCCTAAGACATAGATTTAGTAGGGTATCTGATTTGATTTGATTGATTCTGTGAAGTAACATTATCGATTAATAATATGAGAATATAATTTTATTTTAACAGAGTAAATGTCTATTACCCCATTTGAAAAATTCAGTTCAAGTCAACGACTAATGCAGATCTTAGAAGCAAAATGTGTTTGAACCACAAGTTATAGTGTGAGTCCTGTTGTTAAATAGCTCTCGGTCTAAGGAGACAAATTGCAAGGTTCTCAGTATGTCTCATATAGTCGCTTCTTTATAGACAAATAACTGCAGGTATCTTTGTATAATATCTGGGTAATTTCGTCCCTTGTAATAGATAGGTGTCTTTTATCTTCGAACTCATCAAATTTAAAGGCTTAGGGCACTCTGCAAATATTGTCCAACCACTAAAACGTAATTGCATTTAATTTGAATTCTTGTCACCCTTCCGGGCCGAATTCAATTAAACTTGTTCGTTTCCATTACAGTGGTTTGGTTCAAATTGGAGAATTGGTGGGGGAAGAACTTTGTCCAGTAAGTTAGTTTACATGAAATTTTTGTCCGGTAAGTTTCCAATGTAGATTATGAATTGACTCGGCGCTCACTAATAGTAGGTAGTAGCTTTTTGTCTTTACTGTTATAGGTACCTATTTATTCTCTAAAAATGAGCCCACGAAAGACATTTTAAGAAAGGTTTTGATAAAAGTAACAATAAGAAAATGATAGCACTGAAAGATTTAGAACTCATAACTGTCGTGCGAATGTAAATTCTTTATAGCATAAACCCTTAAACTAAAAGCATGTACGGCGACATTACCATTTTACCACTCCAAGAAATGATTAGCCGAGCTCCGATAAACCGTTTACTAACATGCTGGACTATCCTTCCAATATTGATCGCAATGAAAGGGTATCGGCAATTGGTACGTTTTATTCGTGTTTACGTCTATGATCTTATCAGTGGGCTGTGGGTATACGGGCGCCCGCCCTTTTATTAAACTGCCATGTTGTGTGGAGAGAATAGGAAAAAACTGGAGTAGATTCACACAGTGTTGATCAAATTTATTTTGTAATAATTTTAAGGACTAGTATAGTTGAGATTTCATTTACTAAGCATAATATATCAGCTATCTGCTTTCTACCCATATCACAAGCTCCGATTAGCTTGATGCTATTATGATACCAGAGATGCTAAACAGATGATTTGGTATTTGTCCAAGAATTTCTTTAGATAGATGCAAAATTATTATTATATTATTTGGTACTACAGACACCTGAACCTCCTCAACCTCAATAGTCTATAATGGTCCACTGCTGGACGCAGGCCTCCCCCTGATAAGCGCCTTATTGGCGTTTATCTAATGGGGGTAATGCCCATAATCCCCAAGCTGGGCATGCGGGTTAGGGATAGCAGTTTTGTGGTAGAATTACCCCGGTGGATATTCCTTAGTCGCCTTTTTTTCATAGGTATCGTAAGAACGATACCTATGGAAAAAATGGGTGGTGCAAATTCTAAGCCAGCATCACACAGCTTTAGCTTTTTTAGCCACTACAGACACACATACAGTGAACATACATTTACAATTTAAAACAGAAGGTACATTATTTTCACCACATGGATTAGGTACTTTGACCCTGTATGACATTAATTTCTCTGCTATGTTCTCTTAATCTGTATATTATTTTGAACCTAAATAAAAATAAATGTCTATCAATTGAGCTGTTTACGTAGACTGCTACGTAAACAGCTCAATTGTTATATTATTTATTTTCAGGCACTGGGCTGAAAATAAATGCCCAAAAGTTTGGTTCGACTCTACATCTTTTTTTGTTTCGCGGCATTAAAGTAGAGGGTGTTTGTTTAATGAAAACAGGACAAGAATCTAAATTTAATGTGTCTTTCTCGTGGCTGTCTCTATCGTTATTCGATAACTTTATTCAATAACCCGGGGTGGGTTTCATATTGCTAATAAAGTTGATGTTTTTGGGGATTAATTGAGACCCCGGGTTTTGTTTGAAACCTTTATATAAGGGTCAGTTTCATTATCTATTTTGAACTGTTTATTATTTAGCATATTGTTATTCTTTTCAGCTCATATTGCAGATTTAATAACTTTATGCTTACAAAATAGCACAAGTGACTTTTACTGTGCCATAAATTATTATCAACTAAGAAATAAGGTGTTCTTGATTTTCTATTCTGTGATTTTTTTTGTCTACTCGTAGAAGAACGTATTTTCCTAGACTATTGTTAAAAAAAATTATCCCAGGGTATCTAAGTTCATGTTCTTATGTTTCTTCATCATCATTATCAACCTGTTGACACCCCATTGTTGGGTAATAGCCAGATAGGTTTTTCCAAATACAGGCTAGTCTTCGTTCTAATGTCCCCGAATTTTATTTATATTCTTGCCATAAAATGTTGCTTTCATATTATCTTTTATCTATCTCTTATGTTTTTCTTTTTATATAATGAGGAATGTGTAGATAGATTAAAATTTATATAAATAGATTAATATCATTTAATTAATTATATAATTATCTAGGATTAATCTATCTCTTGGTTGAAAACTCACGTACATAAATACTTGTATTTATGTACCTGAGTTTTCAACATTTATATTTATTCTTACCTTGGTAAGTACTTATTTCCACGGGTGCATCGGCCTCCAAACCTGCAACAGCCGGTCACGTCAGTTGCACGTCATTTCACGAAGAAGAGTTAATTTTCCTCCTCCGCCGTTTAATTTGTTTATTAAAATGAAATAGCGTGAGAATGTCACGAAAGCGAGTTTCGTTTAAACTGTTCCTTTAAATTGAATAGGGTAATTGCTTTTGTCTTTGCTCGTTCTTGGTTAAAACTGCAGCTAACTTTGGTAAAAGGTATCCCAATTATTTAAACGATAGCAAATTTAATTTGAGATGTGTAACGCTTTCCCAGAAAATTTCGAATGATACTGCTTAACTTACTGCGTACTTAACGTTTTCCTTAAATCATAATATTAGGTAAATTGCCTTCCTACAAGACCAATAGCAATAAATTCTTCAACTACACCTAAAATAACGTTATAACCACAAACTCCTCCGCAATACAGTTCACCTGAAAACCCAAGTTCCAAAGGATGAATGGAATAACGCGAACAAAAACCATTGCGCTACTCCCATTCCGGCAAGCTACCGGGTGAATACCAGGCATGAATTTTTAAAGAATTTCGTGTAGTGCAAACTGTCTCGCTACGAAGATGAAGCGTTTATCAGGGGTACACCACTTCTAAACATTCTAATGTAAAATAAGTTTACCTACAGTGAGTCAGGGAATAGAGAGTGCCTGTGTTATCGCACATACTTGTTCACCATATGTGTTCTGCGCGTCCGGCTAAACTTTGCTGAGATGGGCTACCGTGGTCAAATACAGCTAAGAGGACAGCATCGTCAATCTTTACCCCCGTTGGATCCATTTCATTTCGACTAGATAAAGAAGAATTAGATTTTGAAAAGTACACAATAACTTTTTGAAAAGATATAGGTACCCTCTCTCTGAGAGGTCAATCTTACTAGCCTAGATGCACTAGCTTAAGATAAAATGCGACTTAGTAATTTTGGAGTGAAACTTTAATTTGCGAATACTGTTAGACATTCTGCGCTTCTATCTCTGGGACCTGAGAATATTAAAATTCTCGCGAAGACCAGCTACTAAGGCACAATGCACATTGTCAACGCATAAAGATACAGTGTTGCTTTTATAACGCCATTGTGACAAGAAAGTGCAGTTTCTTAGCCATTTTCACGGCGTGTACTTTGTTTTTATTATTCATGTAAGTAGTGCCTTATGCTATGCACCAGTTATGTAAATAATTGAAGAAGTCCGTGACGGACAGACGAAACAAGTTATGGTAGTGCTCGTTGTTCGTTTGTTTTTTTCTGTTTCCTATCTGCTGCTTTCATTACATATGTATTTATCCCTACTCATATTTGCTTATTTCTGATCAATAATCTAGCGTTTTTCAATAGTTTTCTAATTTCATTCTCACAACCTAAGTAGAAATTAATTTCGCCAAGTAACTGGCATGACAGTGATCGTTTCTACGATAAACAGGTACGGGTAAAATTTATAATTAATGCTATACAATTCACACAGCAGTATCTAGCCCCAAGCTAAGCAAAGTTTGTGTTATGTGTACTAGATGACTGATATTGTTAATATACTTAATATAATACACCACGTATATAGATATTTTTTATTATTACATATAAAAACATTAAAAACACTCTGAACCACACACATACATTTGAATAAAAAATAAAACATCATTGGCAATCGTAACTTCGTATCCCAAGTTCTATATATAGAATCGCTTTTAAATCAAAGACTGTGATATCAATAATAATGATGATCGTTATTGAAACCATAGAACTTTTATTTTCAACAAAACACCTCAACCGTGTTTATAACATTAATGAGATGTTATATTTTGCCAGCGGTGCTTGAAATTATGCAAATAAAATCTACGAACTCGTATATTATTGAAAAGAAACCCCCCATTTCTTATGGCATAGCATTATGCGTTGATATGAATGCGTATTTATGGCTCATTGTTCTCGATATTATAAGCTTTGAGATTTCATTGAACACCTTGTAGCCTGAGGCCTTGGACAAAGAATTTAAAACAATGTCAGACGCAGAGTTTTGTATCCAACCTATGTTTATATCAAAGGTTTTGTAAGCTTAGAAAGTAAAATAAAATAAAAGAAAAAAAATAGGCGTCTGCATCGCAATCCCAAGTACTCACCTACTTGATTGAAATAACATTTATTTCAATACCTACTTACAATGTTAGTACTAAGTAAAGATACCTGATTATGGGGTATTACAGAACCCACCGTAAACTTAAACAAATTGTAGTAAAAAATCTTAAAAATAGAAATAAAGAAATGTGAAGTAAATTTTATCATATGCGTTCGCCATAAAATGAGCTTGATATCAAATTCGCTTGCGAAAAACATAAATTGTTAGACCCGACAAAGAATTAATGAAACCATACTCATAAAACTAAAACATTTGCGTGATCTATAAATTTTCTGGTTATAAAATCCTACCATTCTGTTATAAACTAGGCGTGAATCGAATATCACAGCATGTGACAAGTGGCTTTAATATGGATCTTTTCGTGTTGGCGCTAGATTCCATATTTTCGTGTTTAGTTTCTTCTGTGTTTTGCAAGGAATAAATCTAACGAAAAAGTAATTTTCTACAAATCGTCGACCATTCCCCTGATATAAACTTGAAAACCAACTTATTTTACTGTTTTTACGATTAAAACCAAAATTCAATGCCTACTCCTAAAGTATCAGTAAACCGAAGCCAGATTTTTAAAAATATATTTTTAAATTTTTTTTTTTAGAATAATTATGTTTCCTAGCCTAACCTGTACGCAATATTTCGGCTCGAACCGTTCACATTTTTTGGCACAAAGAGTTACAAACATCCATCCATCCATCTAAACCTTATAATTTATGATATAAATGTGGTCATTATGAATATAAGCGGGTTAACTACGAACCTTGTTTGTGTCGGAAGAACACGTTAAGGGATGAAAGGATGGAGGATGTTGGTGTTCTTCCAATACAAACAAGGTTCGTAGTTAACACACATCTCACTAATATTATAAACGCGAAAGTTTAGATGGCAGTCTGGATGTTGGTTAGGTACCTCTTTACGCCTGTAGTACCTCTACTGAACATATCTGCTGAAATTTACATACCTTCAGGTAGTTCTTAGCCTGGAATAAAACAAAGGCTTTTGTCCATAAATCGATTCCCATGGGACAGCAATAACTTTTAAACGTTCTCAGTGGCCCTTTGTTCACAATAAAAAAATATATGTTATTCGCTGTATATCATCCTAAATGTTTCTATTATATGAATTTAACGTTTTAGCTACATCGTAAGTAGTAGTACTAGGCTAGCACGCTAACTACTATTTTACAGACTAAAACCAACATTGTGTCGTATTCACAATTAGACCACACGCGATCGTAAGTAGGCGGAGGAATTTAAATTCCTACTGTTCGGGGAAAAAAATCATGTCTGTCCCTCGTTGTTAATACTTTCGTTTTAACAAAAAATGTCTTTGAGCTGTACGCTATGCGCTGTGTTGTAGATCGCTGAGTGCAGCTAGGTTGGTCCACATGATATGTAATTTTAATTCACAAAGATTAAATACAGGGTGCTTGGTACAACGTTTGCTATATAAAAACTGGGAGCAGGTGGAACCAAATAGCTTGGTGGCTTTTTAACCCTCAAAAGCCTTGTATTCATATTATAAGTAAGCGCTAACATGCTTGATTTAAATTAAAAAAATTAACCAAATTATGTAGTAAAAATCAGGTTACGGTACTAATTACTTCAAATTTGGGAAGAAAAACGAAAATGCTTAAAAAAAATAGCCAAGATGCTTTTGAGGGTAAAAAAGCCGTCAAGTATTTGGTTCCACCTACCCCCGTTTTCATACGGCAAACGTACCAAACACCCTGTATAATTAAATATAATCATTCAACAAGTTCTACTTTGGTACTTTGAGATTAGATGATGCTGTTTGAAAATGTACAGCGTTGTTTTTTGAAAAAAGTGGTCAGACCAGCTGCTTTTGAGTTTACGTGATTGACCACATTGGGTGACATAGTGTTACAGTAAACGGAGTTTGTCTCAAGCGAATCTATTGGTCAATTCAATTAGCGTCAATAAGCACATACACCCATTTGGTACATCAAACTCCTGTAGTATGTCTTATTTGACTGTCAAATACATCACTTTAAGTCTATTCTGCTAGGGTTGTAAATTAGCCGCATCAGATTGACCTAGTATTAACTGTTCAAAGCCCAGAATCAATCAATGCTGATTGACTGGTCAATCTCAGGGGAGTTTCAGGCTGAGCTTGAAGCATTTGTCAGAAAAAATCTGTATTGGATGTTTCAAATTCAACAATGTTTAAGATCCTTAAAAACTTTTGAAAAACTGATCGATAACTGAATCAAAATTATTAACTGACATATTAACTCAATGTTGAAATAATTTAAATTGGAAAAACTGCATTTTGCAGCCGCTAATTGTACAGCTCATTTTGGTAATTAAAATATATTGAAAATAATGTCGTTTTGAACAGACCATTGTATTTTGAAGTCGATATGAATAGAGTGATTGAACCAACTGTTTACCACGATCTATGGTTTACTTCTGGGAAAAGTTTAGCCCTACTCTTAGGACACGCGAAGGAAACTATAGCAATTTACGATTTGTTACATAAAACTCGCGTTCCTAAATCGTCGAAAAAGCATCTACTTGGGTGGGCTTTGATAACAATTAACGTTTTTAGGGTTTAATGGTCGGTAATAGGAACTTTGTTTGTGGTTTTTGGGGCAAGTGGTTGCACATTGTTACGTTTCTAAGAGTAATTTTCAATTTGAAGGCGTTACTTTGTAGGATTGTTGAGTTAGATGTTGAATGCGAACTCATTGTTGCGACTTTTTAGTATGTTTTTCAACATGTTGGCTTGACCACCCTGGTTTCGGAGTTTATTTTATTTTCTCGCGAGAAACATGTGAGGTTAGTGAGAATGTTTGCTAGGATAAGCGGAAATAGAGGAAACAATTTATGTAACTGGTTTGTCTATACAAATTACTAGATTCACCTATCAAAAAGCAACTGACATAGAAATTTGGTCTTCATTGACTATCCTTAATTTGACACAACAGCCAAAACAATCTCCGAAAACCTGACTTTTACAGCTATTTTCTTTGAGAGCACTACCAAAGAATAAACTCTATTATTTAAAAATTCAGCAGATCCTTTCTTTTAGTTAAAACTGGGAATAAGTGCAGTCCTTAAAAGTAATACTAAACGTTAAAACCTTTGGCTTCAATATACCCGGGAGGAAAAATGCGCGAGTGTCTAGAAGTGTCCCAACTGTCGGCTTCGATTCTTTGTTCTAGAGTGCATAGAGTAAAATATGCAGTAGAACTATTTCCTGATACTGCTTAACTTGTTCTGAGAGGTGCAGCTATTGTCTGAATTGACGACGACAATTTTGTGCAAGTTTGTGTTTTACATTTTTGGCTGGAAAAAAATTTTTCATGATAAAACTTACTGTTCAATCAAATAAATATTTGATTGAACAGAGATTGAATTGAGTTTTTTCATGAAATATTTTTGCTACCAAATTGTCTTTTTTGTTGTCATCAGTATTACAGTTTGTTCAATTCAACGCAGGGTGGTAGGTATTCTTGGTACATAACGAGTTTGTATCAGTTTTGACTGTCTAGCAACTTTCCATTGAAAACATTTAAAAATCAAATCTTGTCCTGCTGCTGCATCCAAGCCGATTGAGCCTGGCCGCTTTGGCCGAAAATTCGACTACCTATTAAATATATATAAATAATATAAATAATGCTGGACAATCCACACAGCATTATCTAGCCCCAAGCTAAGCAGAGCTTGTGTTATGGGTACTAGATAACTGATATACATAATACAATACACTACATAGATAGATATTTTTTGTTTTTGTATTATACATAGAAAACATCCAGAACGCCCTGAACAAATAACTGCAGATCGTACAAATATTTGTCCCGAGGCGGGAATCGAACCCGCAACCTCCTGCGTCGCAGGCGGACCTTCGCCCACCGCGCCACAGAGGTCGTCAATTTTTTATTAGGACATCACTTCTAGGGAGGCTTTATCAAAACTAGCCTACTGTTTTAAGTTAACTGTGTCATAACCGCAGAGTTGAGTGCATTCTTCAGTGACAGCAACAATATCGCTTCTAAACTCCGCACGACAGATGCTCCTGTATTATACGTGACACAAATGTAAAACAAGATCCGTGAAAAGAAAGTAAAAATAGATGTCGGTTAGGGGTAACTGCTGTAGGGGAACTAAAAAACCACAGTTTGTTTTCGATCCGTTGTTATTTATTGTCATTTTTCTTCATTTTATTGTATTTTGCATTTTAAAGGGGTTCTGTAGTATCTACTCGTAGAATACGAATAGGACTTTTTTCAGAAGGGTGGGTTTCAAAATATTGGTATAAAAACGGTCTACCTTATCATAATATACATTATACAGCGTTCAAATATAAATATAGGATATTCATATTTTGTCCTCATCATGCAACAAATTAAAATACCGATTAAGATGGTTAACCACTGATTTAAGTTACCTCAACCTCAACCTCAACAGCCTGGGAGGCGCCTAGCAGTGGAACATCCACTGCTAGACGCAGGCCTCCCCTGGTAAGTGTCTTATTGGCGTTTATCTTATGGAGGTAATGCTCAAAATCCCCACGTTGGGCATACCCAACGGGATCGATTTATGATAAGTTGTTAACAAATCAGAACATACCTAACTTCCTAAGCTTTGAAAACTTAGACCTTTCTGAGGACCTTACTTATGTTTTACTATTAGTCCATAATTTAAGGACAGGATTTGCATATTCTATGGAGTTGCCGACTTCGCTGATGATGTAAGGCCTATTGCATTCAAATATGTTCTATTCATTTCCTAACCTAGGTTCGTACAAAGTTAGCTGACTGACTTTTAACTAATGAGTATTATTTTATCGTTGTCTATTGTCTCTATACATACAAATCGTTCTATGTATATTATTTACGAAGTCAACGTCAATTGACAATTTACTACAGTTGCATTCTACCCTACCGCTATACTATAATAAAATAGGAGGCAGCTCCATTTTGAGACGGGTATGTCTCGTGTCAAAATGGACCTGCCACCCATTGATTTAAAAAGGGAAGATAGGTTACGTTCTCCCAGCGCTTACTCAAAAATTGGCATGTGTTACAACTACACGCAAACACATACGCTCACAGTTCTATTTCCAGTCCTGTGCAATACGAAGAAGAACAAAGACGGAAAGACGTATCTAGGACCGAAGTGAGACTGAGACAGCAATATTTCACGCGAATCACGACCGCCCGTGCCCCCGGTCAGACGGTGACTGATGTGGGAGAACACAATTTTACACAATTTGAGGTTGCCACTTTCGAGCAACCAGTGCCTCATCTTCGTTTTTAATAAATCAATGCTGCCACCTATTTTATTTTATGCTGTAAAGCTTAGGCAGAGTTACGTAGTTGCCCTTTGTGACCAAACTCTATTTTCTCTGTCTAAACATTTGAATAGTACTTTGCGGTGCCATAAAAAAAAGAAGTTGAATTTAAAATGGTACTTCTACATCATATTTCAGCCTGCCTCCTTGCTAAGCGGTTTTTGTCTAGGCTAGAAAAGATATAGATAGATAGAAAAAAAAACAAATATTTTACGCATTCTAGACAACAATTTCTGTGCTTGGTACTGTACCTAAATATTTTTGGTCCACTGTTGGACGCAGGCCTCACCTGATAAGTGCCTTGTTGGCGTTTATCTAATAGGGGGTAATGCCCTTAATCTCCACGCTGGGCATGCGGGTTGAGAAACGCGGGTATGTCTCGTGTCAAAATGGAGCTGCCACCTATTTTATTTTATACTGTAAAGCTTAGGCAGAGATACGTAGTTGCCCTTTGTGGCCACCAAACTCTATTTTCTCTGTCTAAACTATACAAAAAAATTATAATACAGAGGTATTAAAAATTTAAAGCTTATAATAGGTATCATAAACAACGATGGATTTTGAAAATTTCCAATGTTAAACGTAATAATATGATAAAATAGGTGGCAGAACCTGCGGATCGCGCAACAGAAGCTGGCCAGTCAAGGTGATATATACCTACGCACTAACACTTTCACCAACGACGCACAATATTTTGGCAGAAGTTCGATTAGCTGCAGCTAATCCATTAATGCATTGTCCATTCTAGAATTCCTCATACCAGTAAGTAAGTAAGTAAGTAAATCATTTAAGTACCAAGAATTCCCTTAGACTTAGAATTCCCTTAAACTAAGAATTCCTTTTGGCTAAGAATTCCCTTAGACCTAAAAATCCCCTTAGACTAAGAACTCATTATGATTTCTGCAAAAACCTACTTGCATGAAAATACATTTATCCGTTTAAGAGCATTCAAGCTTTCGTCAAATTCATCTTATTTGTGAAGTTTGTAGAATTTCTAATACGAAATGCTTGTAAATGAGCCTCGCTAATAGGAATCGTGTTGTATGTCTGAATGTGACACAGATTAGAGTCTAAGATAGACGACCGCGGCGAGCATTAACTAGAATTGGGTAATATTGAGGCATTTAACATTTAAATTAGCGTTTTGAACAGAACAGACAAATTCAAAGGTTGTGAAGAGATTACCTGCGAAGATATAAATTACCAACTTAATTAAAACTAACCTTACGTAGTACCAGTAGGCTTGGTTTAAGTTGTAGATACAAGTAGGTACGTACACGGAGTTGATCTTTTCTAGAAGGGATTTGCTGTGTGGTTACTGGCTTAAAATTTAAACTACCCCATCTCTTCCCGTGAGTGTCGTAAGAGACGACTATGGGATATCCACCGGAGGCAGGCATCCCTGCAGATAAATTCTACCACCGAACTGCGTTTCTCAACCCGCATGCCCAGCGTGGAGATTATGGGCATTACCTCCATTAGATAAACGCCAACAAGGCACTTATCAGGGGGAGGCCTGCGTCCAACAGTGGACCAGTACACGCGGTTGAGGTTAAGATTGAGGTTGAGACTGAATTTGCAGTATTGCTGTGTTTGTGGAATGTAGGTAGATTATAGTTGGCGATGAAAATGACAACACAATTTTTGCCAGGTCAGGCCCTAATTTTGGAGTTTTTGCACCTGTAATGTAACGCATTGTTTAATGCATAAATCGTCTTAAAATGTACCACCAATTACGTACACACATTTAGGTACAGTAGGCCAAGCACAGAAATTGTTGTCTAGACTGCGTAAAATATTTGATTTTTCCTTCAACTTTAATTTTTTTCTTTCTATTTCTATCTTTTCTAGCCAAGACAAAACCGCTAAGCAAGGCTGCAATATGATGTAGAATTACCATTTTAACTTCAACTTCTTTTTTTATGGCGCCGGCCGCGAAGTAGCATTGAAATGTAAATTTAATTTCTCACTTTTCGACAGTGTTCTGTCGGTCATTATGCGTCAGTCAGTATGACAAGTAAACAAAAAAAAACTATCTATAAGTAGTTTAGTTATAAATTCCATAGAGTTCGAATATAACCCTTACTCTAGCCCAGCATCGAACACATTTTACATAAGTTGTGTTCAATGACGAAGATTAGGCTAGGCTTGTGGAAAGTAAGAAAAATGCAGTAAGAAAACTAAAACTAAACGAAAGTAAAACAATGAAAGTAATCTTCTATGTTACATTTTTAAACGGTCAGTTTAAATTGTTTACCAACAGCAGTAAACTCTATTTGACAAGGTACACGTAATTTCACTTATCAGCGCGAGCGCACCTTGTAGTCGCAAGCTTGCACTCGGAGGGTATGTTTGATGGGTGGAGTGGGTATGAACGAAATGGGTTATACCATTCCCCTCCCCCGTTCATTGTGTGCCTGGGGGTTAATATTATTCTTTACAGATGTAAGCGGGTTATCTACGAACCTTATTTGTGTTGGAAGAACACCAACAACGTTTATATATAAATTATGTTAAAAACAAAATACAAATACTTTACTTAGTTTTTTAGCTATGACTAACCATCTGCCAAACTGGCTCGCTGGAAAATAAAAATACTGGACAATCCACACTGCATCATCTAAGTTACTGTGTGTAATTGTGTATGGATCCTGGTCACGCTCTCACGCACCTCAGCTTCATTTGGACTTTTTTAACTTTTGGTCCAGAAGAAAAGTAAGTAAGTCTGTGGATGAACCAACTTTTGGTTCATCTACTGGCAAGAGAGAGAAGGTCGATTTTTAAGAGTTTGGGTTTTAAGAATGAGATCTCTGTTGTGTGCAAAAATACTACTCTGTGATTCTTCTCAGGCATTTCGCCAGCCGAATATTTAGCTCAAAGGTATTTATAGCCTTTTGAAATCTTCTCAGAAGCAAAGAGTTAAGGGAATTGATGGGCATCCTTTTGGCTAATTTACACGATTATCCAATATCAGTTTATCTTCCATTCTTTGGATTTTTATCCTTGAATCGATACATTTTTAGCGTCTTTTAGAAACTTTATTTGTATACGGAATTTGTTTGTTCTTATTTCAAATTGTGTACCTATACGGTTTTATACTAATTTATTGTAGGTTGCTATGTTATTTAAAAAGTTTGTCGAGGTACCAACCTACTGATAAATTTACTTAGATTTAAGTACATAGGTAATTTACCTTTAAGTTGATGAATTTGCATTTCTGTCCCTACTTGTACCTAGGTTCACTAAAGCCTATTTACTTGACAAGTAGAAAGGGGTAGCATATAACACGTACCAAGGGTTGTAGCTTCATGACTTCCCGATTCCTCGAAGATTTAGGATTCCACCCCTTACACCGATTTACCAAAAATATTGTCAACCTTCTACAAAAATATCACCATCTATAATTCTATAAAATTGTCATCACAATAATATTTTTCATCTTTATGTCATGATTTATATTAATGTATGACACTACGCTATAAAGATATTATTATAATAGATTCTGTTAATTAATTTTGAGCTCAACCTCAACATTAACAGCCTGTATTGCAGGTCCACTGCTCGACGCAGGCCTCTCCTTAACAACCTATTGGCATTTGTAATGCCCATAATCTCCACGCTGGGCATGAGGGTTGGGGATAGCAGTTCGGTGGTAGAATTGTTCTGCAGGGGGCGCTACTGCCTGCCCCCCGATAGATAGCCCATAGTAGCCTCACGGGAAGAGTTGGTGTGGTGCAAAATTCAAAGACTTTCGTTTGACCACAATGTCCCCTTATGGAAAACGAAGATGTGGCCGGCGGTGTATCACGAAGGTCTAGAACACACCTTTTCATCTAATCTGTAATGAAGAGACCCAGGTTGTAATTGGCCGAAAAAACAAGGAGCAAGAAGCGAGCTAATAATGAAGGTGGAGGAAAACCGCTTAGTGCGAGCATCTCCATCAAACAAAAGTTGGCAATTGGCGAACGAGCGCCCTCAATTCCCACGACTCTTCTCTTTTAAACAGACTCACAAGTCCAAAAATGTATGTGTTTGACGATCTGTTTTGATTTTTTCCCTACGAATCTTTCAATTAATTTCGATTCGCTATAACTCTTTGGTAAATAATCATAATTTATTTTATCTTTTCAGAACATTCGGTGTAACAACCAGCCCGCAAAATCCGGATCCCGGTGGCATTTGGCAAAGTGCTGGGACGTCCCGTCGCCTGCCCGTTCTTACATCACTTCGCACTCCGTCGTCGGCCTACTAGCTTTAACGAAAACCTTTTTCGGGTTGCGTACTAGAAGGGTGGCAACTTAATCGTAGGTGCATAGATTGGACGATATTTTTAGCACTCAAGAGATTAAATCCACGAGATTAAACTACACTTTCGTGCTAAAAATTCGCACATGGATGATTTTTTTTTCTTGTTTTTAATATGCAGAACTTAAGTTTATTTCAAACGTTTGTAGCAGTAACGGTTTCGTCCTTATACCTACCGTGTATACTTAGTTAGTTTTTCGTAGTATGATTATCACCTTGGTGATATCAGAATTCACTAAAATTTATCAGAAGTGATTATGAAGCCACTATCTAAATTGATTTAAGTGCATCTTTAGCATCTTAAGATTTAGAATTTTTTTAGATTTAGCATTTAAGCATCTTAAGATTTAGAATTTTTAATGCCTACGTTGAGCATTTGGGTTAGGAATCGCAGTTCAGTGGTAGAATTGTTCTACAGAAGGCGCTGCTACTGCCCGTTCCCAGTGGATATGCCTTATTCGCCTCCTTCGAAACCCGCCGGAAGAAATGGTGCAAATTCTAAGCCAGCACACGGATTCCACTAATGACGTACAAGAGCATTTAGTAAAATACTCTGTGAGAAGGTGTGCTGATATCTCTAAACAACGGATGCTATCTTTTATTGGAGGTAATGAGCTTCGGACAAACCTACAACAAATCGTGATTGCCATTCTCTCTCGACCTTAGATATAGCTTAAGTTGGTTCAGCTGAGAAAAGTTTCAGTTAGAATTTACCTATTTCATCAGCTCGTGAGTACCCACTGCTTAGTATATACCTAGTCTCTATCAGGTAAATACTCTGAACTTCGAAATAACTATAAGTTGTCTAAGGTAAATGTATCAAAGTGTGGTGAGTAAGTATTACTTTTTGCCGATCCTAATTATTGAATGATCAGATTGAACCGCTTGGGAGGAAGAGGAGACGCCTGTCGAGCCGCTGTAGGTTTAAATGTCGCTGTTTTCTTGTGGTTCCATTATTTTGTCCCATTAATGGGACCACGAGGGAGAACTGTTTCTATCTAGTCCCGTGGTTCGGCGAAAATGGCGAGAGCGTCACCGGAGAAGTTTTAGTGGGTATCAAGTCCTTCTTGTGTTGTGTGTCCCTATGTGTGTGCTAAATAAATGTCTATTCTATTCTATTCTTAGGGCGTCGAGTGGCAAATAATTCTGGTTACTCTAGACCAGTTCATTTGTAAACGAATTGCCTCGCCAAATTAAAAAAAGGCTAATCCGCTTCCAAATCAATAAAATTTCAACTTCCACTTCCACTTACCTAATCTTTGCCCTGTTCATATCACACTGCCTACTCTCAAAATAGGCAATTAAAAGTTTTATATGGGATATTTTAAGTTCCTCAACTTCAACCTCAACAGCCTGTATTGGTCCACTGCTGGTCACAGGCTAACAGGCCTCCCGATAAGCGCCTTAGAGATACATTTATTGAACAACACAGTTACAACACAGAACAGATAGGTAGGTATAAGTAGGTAGGTAGTAACAATTATACAGACTAGCGTAGTACATAATATAAAAATATAATGCTGTAACGATGCAGGTCAAAGGCTTCCACCTCAGCTTGATGCTACTTCGCATTAATGCAAGGTAGCGCTGGTTTTCAGGTGGAACCTGTGAGGTGACCTCACAACTGAGCGCTGATACGACAGGGCATCTCTTTCTACACTATGCAAACTGAGCGAGACGTAAAACCATTTTAGTCTGATTCAGCCAGGAAGCGTTCCGTGACAGATGGACTGCTGTTTAATTTTAGGCTAGACAGCGTTTAATTTGTAGGGTTTTGTCACATAAATGGTATAAACTTATAACCGAAACGTCACCGAATGCTTCTTGTGAAAAAGACTTTACAAGCCGTGCTCGCAAACAAATTGACACTGACAGTCCTTTGGAACTGAAGGGAGAAAGAAGGATGGTAGCCATCCGGCTACCGAACAGCTTTTGAGAAGCCAGCAAGGCTTTCTGAGCGACAGCGCATGACTTGAGGGAAGTCTTCCTCAACGTAGAAATCGGAAGAAAGAACTTTAGTTCGCTTCCTGCCTGCATTCGACAACGTAGAGCAACGTTGCTCTATGGTAGAGTCGAATGTTGAAGACCTCTGATGATGAGGAAGTCAAGTCATACCACAAGCGAGATGTCGAGACAGTAAAAGCAGCGAAATTTTCGTTTACATTTCTAGTTTTCAAATTATTTTTTCTCGTTCTGCGGCCAGTAAATATGAGTGAACGTGAATTTAAAGTTAAAGTGCCTCCGATATTGTGTCATGCTCCATGCAGCCTGTTTGAGACTGACCAAAACACAAGAGTGTGTTAACCAGCCACGGACAGGCCGCGCTCGAAGAGTAGTGCTGAATTGCAAATATTAAAACACACGAAACCAGGATAAAGTAAGGTAAGAGTGTTATTGTATTCATTTTTATATGGTATGATGTGAGCAGGATAAAGAAAGTTAAGGAAGAGTTTTATTGTATACATTTTCGAATCTCATGTAGATGATTTTTTACTTTACGACGAAAGGAATAAATACTTTTTATAGCTCTAAATGGAGGAGGTAAGTCGTTCCAACATTTCGAGGATGCGAATCGGAATGTTCCTCTTAATGCAACAGTTCTGTGTTGGGGGGTTTCAAAAACATTTGTGCACTCACGTCTTGGGTAGCGGGAGTTACTATTGGCCCAGGTAAGCTTAGCCTTATTGCCGTTTATCTAATTAAGTGTAATGCCCATAATCCCCACGCTAGGTATGCGGGTTGGGGATCGCAGTTGGATGGAAGAATTATTCTGCAGGGGGCGCTGCTGCCCGCCACACGGTGGGTAATGGGTATCCCTTAGTCGCATCTTACGACGCCCACGGGAAGAGATGGGGTGGTGAAAATTCTAAGCCAGCACCACACAGCTACGACGAACAACTTCCTCGGCATCTTCAAAAATTGTATTCCTCTTAATCAAACTTGACCCGTGAAGATGAAATGCACGACTATTTTGTTGATGATTCTTGAATGTCGTAGTGCACCAGCTATTTCAAACCTAGAAGCTACATCAAACAAATAAGGGCACCCGATTGACAGCATTTAGATCGGATGCCAAAGGATGGGGACTCGGAGGATATTCACGACGAATTGATATAAATCGACCTAATGCGATCTATCTTCTTTAGACCATCTACTCGGCGGAGTTAGGGTATGTGCATATTGGAACCTTCATTTAATATGAATAAGCTACCTGTGTGTTTAACACAAGTAAAAATAATAAATAAAATAGCTTCATTTTCCAATACATTTTGACAGCACAATTTTGAATTTAAAGGTTTTATAAAGGGTTAGTATAGAATTGTCTTATTCTAGTTGTTAGTAGTGTATGGACCGCATGTGGCGGTTAAAGCCTCCTCCAAACGTTTCCAGTCACTTCTGTTTCTAGCAGTCCTAAACCAGAGTTTTCCGGGTACGGGTAACCGGTTAGCGGCCTCCCTCGCTTTTTAACCGGCTTCAACAAAAGTAGGAGGTTATCAATTCGAAAGTATTTTACCTACGAACTCCCCCTTTTATGTTTGTTACCTCAGAACTTTTGACTGGGTGCTCCGATTTTCATGATTCTTTTTTTATATGAAAGCTGGTGCCTCCTCTGTGGTCCCATTTTAATTTTGTTCAGTTCTGACAGTGGGATCCATGAAAATTTATGAAAATTATAGTTTATATATTATAGTTTTTTAAAACAAAGTTAATTATTTATTATAACACAAGTATTCAATTGTTATTTGTGTGTGGTTGGGTACAGCGGTTCCTATTTTATTAAATGTTAGATTACTCAGCTTGACAAAAACGATTTTATACGAGAGAGACTGTATTAGACGAAAATTATATATTTATTGGATGTATTGTTCTCGATATGAGTGAGTTGGGGCGAAATAGGATTTCACTAACCTTACGTCCGATGCGATGCGACGAATCGGGTCTGTGTTCGGCATCTAGGGTCCACTATAGCACTAAAATACTACCTAACAAGTTCTTTACTGGTCAGTAAATTTTGGCCAGTTTTCCAGGGTGTGACACAGTGTGAAGTCCTGTAACCTTGATCACAAGCACCATCAATCACTCCCAATCCATATACATATATAGTTGTACAATCAATACGAAACGCGGATGTCGCCCAGTTCCACACCGACAATAGTATGTAAGAACAGTTAGACTTAGTTATGCTAAGATTGTATTAGTTGATAAGCGATAAACTTGCTAGTGGTTTCTATTTCACTTCTTCCGCTAGTGGACAAAAAATTGAAGTGAATTAGAGTCAATTGCACCTTATTTATTGTTTGATAGTAAAAACTATTTATCAAGCTGTTTATATAGTAAACATTTGACTCGTCTAAGTGCTTATTTTGTAAGTCTAAAGAAATAAACGATTTGACTCTGACTCTGACACTAAACGAAACGAGACGATATTCTTTATTGTTATAATGTGTGCGCGAAAATATGTAGCCCACGGCTGTTTGTGTCTGGTTGGGTACGGGCGGTTCCTATTTTCAGTGCGATATTTTGAAATTAATTGATAGTTGTGATAAATTAAAACTTATTTTACCAAGAACAAAATAAAACTGCCTTTAAAAAAAACTCGCAAAACTCACTCTTAATTATCGATTTAGATCAAATCGAGAGTGTAGGTTAAGATAAAGGGGTATTCAATAAAATAAAAAAAACAATATACACAGTCGCCGCGAGCTGCTTGCAGCTCGCGCACTTATAAAAAGATACACTTCTTTCCTGTAGATTGTTTGCAACAGTCTGCAGTTTACTCAATAGTTTCAGTTATAAATACAGTTCTCATTTGTTTCTATTAACTGATTGTAATTTTTTGTTAGGGTTTTTAAATAATTCTGAAGTTCTTAAATTCTTAAATTAATTTATTGTTCACATAAAAACATAGGTACATAAAAGTTAACAAATACTGGACATGTACAAAGGCGAGCTTAACCCTAAAAGAGTTTTCTAACAGCAAACCTATGATTACAGAGAGAGTTTATAAAGCGACTGTGGATAGATATTGTGTACATGCAAGACAAAGAGAGAAAATACTAAAGTATTCTTATTCTCTATGGAAGAAGCCGTAAAATAACAAAAAAATATTTTTTACATACTTACCTGTAAAAACCGTCTCGCAAATTAATTCACAACTGAATGAACACAACAAAGAGAGACACCATGATTTATTCAACAGGTGGACACTTCACCATTCATTGTTGAGTTTGAAGCGACTCATCATATTCTAGCTAACATCTTCGACTTAAACAGTAACGGTTTGGTGATGTTTATAGCCGACTTATTCACCACCACGAAAAGTTTAACAAGCCTGTACTAACCTTTGTGGCACTTACGTGAATAACGGGCGAGATGACAATCCATCTACATAATCTAATACAGAAGTAAGGAATTGAACTCTTGAAAGAGTAAAATCCAGTGAAAAATACTCCAATTATGTGAAATAAATCAGAGACACTGTGTATTCGTGCTTTACCAATGCTATTTTTGCAGTTATCTAGTGAGTAAACACCAATTACAACTTTTGTTTACAATAAATAAAAAATGACGGTGCTCTGATAAAACTCTGACTCATAATACTGCACGAATTACCGAACTTTTACTATAAATTGACATCTGTGAGCCGAACCGTAATTTCGACTTCGTCCCTAAAACCATATTGGCCTAGCGGTTAGACTGGACAGATTGCACGAAGACGACACCGGGATCGAAACCACCAAAAGCAGCAAATTTTGCACGAATATTTTTTTCCCTTTAATTAGTCCTGTCAAACTCTTGTCCAGTATGAATTGCGCGGGCTGTTTTTCGACGATATCAGAATCGGAAGATAGTTTGAAATGCACGATTGAGAGATGCGGAAAGCATTACCACCTGCTTTGCGGCGGAGGGAGCAAACAATCGCCTAGTACGTGGGAGTGCCCGGAATGTTGCTGTGCGCAAAAAAAAGGTGGAGACAATAGTCTTACCCCTGTCGGCGCCGCCTCTAGGAAGAACCGCGATCCTAATGTCACCCACCGAAAAAAGATACCCATACCTATTTCTACGGATGCAGAGCCGGCAAGTAATGCAGAAACCGCATCACAATTGTCAGCGGAGGTTCGCAGCTTGAGACAGGAGGTATCGCTGCTGAGAGATCAGCTTGCTCTAGCTATTTCAATAATTACCAGCTACGACGCAAAACTGGAAGGCTATTCAACGCAAGTGCAGGCGCTTCACAGCAAGTACGAGCAGGCGGCGGCAACTTCGGTAGCCAAAAACTTGCCTCAGCCCCAGGAGCCCCCACGGGAGCCCTCGACAGGGTCATCTTACAAGCCTGCTATGAAATCAAAATCGAAGTCGATAGTACCGAAGAAACGCCTTCCTAACATCACGTCTATAGTGGCGCCACCACGTCCAGACAAGGAGAATAATACTGAGGCGACGCGGCCCCGCGGAGGTGAAGCAGGATCCGGAACCGGCGAATCGTCGGGTTTAACTCACGGATTGGACCAGGGACCGGAGGACCAGCAGCAATGGATCGAAGTGAGGCGAAGCCGCAGGCCAGCTTCACTGTGTGGTACAGCGGGCCCTACTGTAACGACACTCAAGGCGGTGGAGCCGCGTAGCTATGTTCACCTGTGGAATATGGAGTCGAGCGCTGAAGAGATCCGTACTTACCTTCGAGACCTGTGCCCAGGGGGGACCTGCTCAGTGACGGAACTATCGGCTAAAGGGGACTACAAGTCTTATAAAATAGGAGTTCCCCTAGCGTATCAAGAAATCTGTCTGTCCGTCGAAGTATGGCCAGTTAACGCAAAAATTAAGCCCTGGATTGTATATCCACCTAGGTACAATGTTCGTACACCTAACCAGCCCTTTCGTGGGGGCGAAGAAAACAGGCACTAAAAAAGTTTGTAATATAGAAATATATTACCAGAACGCGAGAGGGCTGCGAACTAAATTAAATCGGTTCTACACAAACATAGAGACTTCAGGGTGCGACATTTTCGCGATAACAGAAACAGGCTGCAACGACTCTATAGACGACGCCGAGATAGTACCGCCGGGGTTTCAGATACTGAGGTGCGACCGCACGGACGGAAGAAAACACGGCGGGGTATTCCTAGCAGCCACGCAGCGAGTTGTGTTGCGAAAAGTGGACGTCCTAGAAGGGGTAGATGTTAATAATTGTGTTTTCGAAATAATAGGGGCTACAGTTCATCTCAATAATATTTTTTTGTTTTTTTGTTGTGTGGTATACATCCCCCCAAAAAGTACGGACAATGACTATATGATTTTATTTAGAATAATTGAAAATTGGTGCACAAGATACAATTCGTGTTTAGTTATAGGTGATTTTAATATGTATTCTTGTAATGATAATGTTATTAACTATTTTGAATTTGTGACAGCTTTCTGCGAGTTCGCTCAGAGAAATGAGGTAAGGAACTGTAATGATCGAATATTGGATTTAGTTTTAGTCTCTCTGGGCATGGATGAGGTGGTGGTATGCCCCGCGGACGAGGAGCTGGTGCCGCGCGATGAGCAGCACCCGCCGCTCGCGGTGTCGGTGCGACGCGCTCCACCGCATGCCGCACGCGCGCCGCCCTTCGCGCCGCCCTCCGCATCACCGTCGCCCATAGACGAACAGCAATGGAACTTTTCCAAAGCTGACTATCACGAACTGTATTCGTCGATTGCGGCAGTGGATTGGAGTCCTCTCTACGGAACTCGAGATCCAGAGGAAGCCTTGGATTTACTCTATTGCACGTTAATAGAAATTTTTGACAAAAAAAAATGCCATCGTAAAACAAACTCTAGGTATCAGTATCCGAACTGGTACACAGCGGACATCATAAGAGAGATTAAACTGAAGGCAAGGCTACATAGGCAATACAAACAAGGAGGATCAAGTTACGTAGCATTTTCAGAAAGTAGAGCAAGGGTGAAGAAAATGATAGAGGAGGCGCAAACTCAACACCAACAACGAGTAGAGCAACGTCTGACGGAGGATCCGAAATCGTTCTGGAATTTTGTTAAATCAAAACGAGGGACCGTAAACCGAAAACAGATTACACTGCACGGAAAAACTCTCTCGGAACCGGAATGTGCGGAGGAATTCGCGAAGTTTTTTCATTCGGTTTACGGTACCTCACCGGCTCTCCTAGACGTGGCAGCGGCGGAGGCGGCGAGCCCCGCCAGCGCCGCGCGCGTGCACGTGCCGCGCCTGACGCTGGCCGAGGTGCGCGCGGCACTGACGAGGCTCAAGCCGAAGCGGTCCGCAGGCCCAGACGGCATACCAGTCTTTATTATGAGAGACTGTCGAAAGCCGCTTGCGGAACCACTTGCCCACATTTACAATGCTTGTCTGGAGAAATCACACTTTCCGGAACGATGGAAGCTAACAAGGGTTATTCCTATACCTAAGGGCTCTGGATCAGAGGTGACAGAATACCGACCGGTGGCCATTCTGTCAACGGCGGCGAAGGTCTTCGAATCAGCCATGCAGCGCAGCATGCAGACGCAGGTCTCGGCACGGCTGTCCGACGCGCAGCACGGTTTTCGGCCGGCGCATAGCACCTCAACGAACCTCCTTGACTCCATGGCCTACGTGCTACCGCAAGTCGACGCAGGGGTGCAAGTCGACGCCGCCTACTTCGACTTCAAAAAAGCGTTCGATCTAGTCGACAACGACATCTTGCTGCAGAAGTTGGCGATGATCGGCTGCACCACCAAACTGCTGCAGTTCTTCGCGAGTTATATGAAGGACCGGCGGCAGTATGTCGACTACGCGGGATGCAAATCAGAGGCGTACTCTACCTTAACCGGCGTGAGTCAGGGAAGTAATTTGGGGCCGCTAGAGTTTATCTTAATGATAAACGACCTGCCGACCGTCGTCCAAGACGCCAAATGCTTGTTGTTCGCGGACGACCTCAAGTTACTCTTGCCCATCAAGGACGAAAACGACTGTGTGCGCCTTCAGCGGGACGTGGACAGAGTGGTAGAGTGGAGTAGGGTAAATGAACTGCAGTTCAATACCAGCAAATGCTCTATAATTACTTTTAGTCGAGCTAAGACCCCAATCTACCACGACTACCAGTTGAGGGGTACACAGTTGAAGAGAGTCGACTCGGTGAGGGATTTAGGGGTTCGTCTGGACGACAAATTACAATTCCGGGTGCAGGTGGTCAACATCTGCAAGAAGGCATTTAGAACTTTAGGCTTTGTACTCCGGCAGACAAATAGCTTCAAAAACCTGCAAGCAGTTAAATCGCTCTATAATTCGTTGGTAAGAAGCCATTTGGAGTTCAATGCAGCGATATGGGCTCCGCACGAGGCCAAGTACAGCCAAATGATAGAGCGCATCCAAAATAAATTCCTTAGATTTTTATACCTGAAGATCTACGGTATATACCCCTTCTACCCGTTGATGTATCCAACCTTGTTTGTTATAGGCATGGTTGGATACAACAAGCTAGAAGTAAGGAGGGATGCAGCGCTTGCCCTGCATTTGTTCAAGGTGTTGAGAGGGATGATCGCCCATCCAGGTATTTTAGTGGAAATACGGCTGAATGTGCCTACCGACTTTGTGCACAGACGAAGGCGTCCCGCCCTATTGGCAGTACCAAAAGCGCGAACCAACCTGCTGCACAAAGCACCTCTGACGCGCAGCATACGCACGCTTAATCAGATTGCCGAGAGAATCGATCTATTTTACTGTTCCGTGAGCGAATACCAAAAGGCTTTGTTTTTTATTTTATGTTATAGCAAGTAATTTTTAGAATTGTTTACTATTAATTATTTATCTTGGGACATTTAAATCGTATTTTATTGTATTTTTAATGTAGTTTTTTGATTTCTTTAGAATTAATTATTGACATTGTGACTTTTTATTGGGATTTTACTGTGTAATTAATATAGATTTAAGTATCATTAGGATTATTTATTGACATTGAGACCCTTAAAGGATTTTTTATTGTGCAATTAATATTAATGTTGACATAAGTATTTAGGATTATTTTAATTATTATATAATTTGAAGAATAGATTAAAACGGTACTCTATTGCATTGGGTGTGCCCGTAAGGATAGATGTACATTTTTATAAATAAATAAATAAATAAATAAATAAATAAAAAATCTCTATCCGAGTAACCTACTCGTTTGTATGAGGTCAAATCCCTAACTCTTCCCAAAAGGCGACTAAAAGGATATCTACCGGGGGGCAGCAACGCCTCCTGAAGAACTATTCTACTGCCGAACTGCGATCCCCAACTCGCATGCCCAGCGTGGGGATTAATAGGCATTACAATCATGAGATAACCGCTAATAAGGTGCCCATCAGCGGGATGCCTGCGTCCAGCAGGGGACCAGTATGGGCTGCTGATGATGTTGTTGATAAGGTAGAATAATATGGAGCGCGAAAGTTGCGATCAACTAATAGAAATAAATTAGAAACAGTATTTACTATTGATACAATTGAGCTAACTGCACTGTTGCAAAGAATCTACAGGTAGCTCAAATGATCCATACCAGTTGTGCCAGATACTCCCCAGCTCTCGTATCATTTTTTGAAAACTTGAACAGCCTCGGTACCCCAAGGACCTAGTTACCAACAAATGATTACAAAAACTACCTCAGCAGCCTGTATTGGTCCACTGCTGGACGCAGGCCTCCCCATGATAAGCGCCTAATTGACATTTATCATATGGAGGGTAGTGTCCATAATCCCCACGCTGATATTACAAAAACTAGCACTTATCCAAATCCAATGTGGCTTTCCCAGATTAAAATGAATTATTTAAATTAATTCACCGCCAGAAATGTTCTCTTTAGCGTTAGATAGACTTTTATCGGCTATTAAAATGAGAAACTACTCAAAATCTAATCGGATTTCCAGTAACGTGATCACGGGCCGTGCATTAATTAGATCATTAACATGTTGTAGACAGGAGCAAGATAAAAATGTTGTTTTGCAAATATTTAACCGATAATTTGTTTTTTACTTCGATGTGATAAGTTGTTTCGAAGTTTTTTGCTGTTTGCCGTGAATCACTCAAGTCCGGTCTGGTCTATGTATTCATAGTCAGAGTCTAATCGTTTATTTCTGTAGACTTACAAAATAAGCACTTAGACAAGCACTTTATTAGATACCATATCTATACCAGTATTATAAATGAGGAAAGATTTGTTTGTTTGTTTGTATTGAATATGCTCCGAAACTACTGGACCGATTTAAACAAATCTTTCGTCATTAAAAAGCTAAAAACATGGGCTTTATTTTATCCCAAAATTCCCACGGAAACGGGAACTACGTATGTGAAACCGCGAGGCGCTACTAGTATTTTATAATTTTATTACACCATTGCTGTGAAAACATGAAAACTAATTGTTGCAAAGAGATTATAGTCCCTTCACAGCAAGTCTTCACAAACTTTTACTGTAGCCTCGACGGCTTGATATGTCTCAACCAGCATGAACATACGCCATTTTGTATATTTCATTCCTTGGTTAGGGTATCCCATCAAATATACAATATCATACACAATTTTATAGCACGTACACACTTACGGACATCACAAACTAAATATATTATCATAGATTATAATAAATAAAACAGATATGATTGTGGAATATCGATAAGATACTATTTTTTACAGGCAGATGTGATAATGGCCGATTATTTGTGATGCAGATTGTATTGTAATTGAAAATTGAGGTTTAAAAAGGACCCGGTCATCTACAAGCGCTCAAGAGCTTTTATACTGCGGCACCACGCTAGAGTTCATAACGACCGCACATAAAAACTAGGGCTATAAATTAAACAATCTAAATATTGTTTTAGTTCGTTATCGTGAGTCGTAAAGAAACGGACCCGATTATAATTAAGATATAAATCGATAGTTCGAGACAATTTGTCATAAACCACTGCCGGATGATTAGAACCTTTTGAAGAGCAAGGTTAGCTTTCAAATAAATTAGTGACGGTTACTATCTGATTTATTTGATCTGGTTTCATTGATTCTCGATCAAACAGATCAATGTTCAATATTTCGCATGGTCGATTCACGACACATTTCTGGTTTTCTTTTAATCATTAATCTGGTGTTAAATTGTATACAAGAAGTTTATTTTATGTTTTATTTCTATCGTCGTCCTTCATTAATCTTTCAATATTAATATTCAAATCAATTAATTTTGCGGATAAAGTGTTTACGATATAGCTATGGCATTTTTATCTTGTTTGGTGGCATATCGGCCATTTTGTTTAAACGATATTTTTCTTTATTGTTGGTTTTACGACGTTGGTAGTTTATTTGCTTTTATGGGATTATTAATGCAGGGTTTTTGATTCAATTCAGCATGTTCGTTCAATTAGTTTTGCTTCTGACGGAGCAATGTTTTTAATGACAGCTTGTTTAAAGTTTTTATTGTTTTTCAAATTGCATACACGTTGGTTTCATTAAAATTATAAAATAATTTAACAAGTCAGTCATTAAACGTAAAAGTTTTCACCAAGAAAACCATAGCGACTCTTTTTACAACGTTGTAAAAAGGTTTTCTTGGTACCTATGTTTTGAACGGCACTAAGAAATTGATTTTGTGTATACCTATGTTATATCTATGATCAAATTGCAATCGATATCTAATTAGCTATCACATAGAGTCGCAATGATTAAACGAGACATTAATAACGCTATGTATGTGAAATTGGTTTTCAATGCAATCGAAGAACTAATTTACATGATTACGGCATAGTCCCATGGTATAATTGGAACGTAATTGCCGCCAATTTGTTATTGCTATTTAATAATTACTGATGTATTTGTATGGGTTGAATTTTAGTCTTTAGTCATACAGAATTGAATTAATAGGCTCACATAGCTTATTAATTCATTCAGCACTTACTACACGAGTGAAAGTGACGCCGTCACCTATTTTATCTTATTATTACGTTTACAGGAAATTTTTAAAATCCGTCGTACAGTTAGTGGTATCTATTATAAGCTATTTACTAACCTCCTCCTCTGTAAAGCTTAGTTTTTTTTCTGTAAAGCTTAGGCAGAGATTCGAAGTTGCCTTTTTTGACTACCAAACTCTATTTTCGCATCTCTTCCTAAACTATTTAAGATAAAACTATTACAGAGGTGAAGAAAACAGGGATATTTTAAAATTCTTTATGAAAAAAAAGTAAGCGGGGTAACTACGAACCTTGTTTGTGTTGGAAAAACACCGCTTATATTCATAATGAATTCGTCAAACTACGAAAGTTTCTATAGTAAAATATTTTAAAATTTTACAAAAAATGTCGTAGACCGTGGACTGTTGGAGATAGATTTTTTTGGTGGGGTTGTGGGGTCCCATCCCTTCCCCCGCACACGCACGTGCAGGATTATCCACCATTTCTGGGACACCCTGTATAAACAGCTTGATAAATGGTAATTACTATCATATAAGAAATAAGATGAAATTTACTCGAATTCAATTCAATTAATATTAAAATCAAAAGTGTCAGTTCGGACACTGTGTCCTAATTAATTTTGTCCGAGTCGTCAGCAACTCATAATACTACAGGCATTGCTGGGAATAGTGATATCATGACATCGCACAGTGATAAAAATACGTGTGGCACTCGAGGACTGCCGCGGTAAAGCTATTGCATAGCATTTTGTATCAACTTATGCAATTATAATTTTATTTATTTATTTTATTCATGCAGTATTGCTTTTTCTTTGATATTAATTCAAGTTACATAGTTATAGCATATCATGGTCTAATAGCATCTCGCGTCAGATATGGATTGATTTTTTTGGGGAACTCTACCGACGTTGAAAGGGTATTTAAACATCAAAAACGATGTATTAGGGCGATGTTCAACCTTAACGTGCTAGATACCTGTAAACCTTATTTCATAGAACACAATATCCTTACTATTCCTTCGTTGTATATTCTGGAAACGGCTATGCTGGTAAAAAATAATGCTGACTTATTTCGTAGACTATCCGACGTCGTTGTACGGAATAGACGAGACAATAATAAAGTATGTGTCCCTGGCTGTAAAACTACTTATATGCGCAAAAGCGTCTTCTACACCGCTCCTTATTTATATAATAAACTCCCAGAGTCACTGCAAAAGCTCCCTTGTTTGTTGTTTTATAGGAGGTTAAAATCATTCTTATCAAGAACCGCCTATTACACCGTAAATGAATTTATTAATGATAAAAATGTTACTTCATATTTTACTTGACCCAGCTTATACAGAATGATTGACATGATTTTAAATTTACGATTTGATTTATAGACATTTATTTTTAATTTTGCTTATTATTTTGTGTTATTTTTAATTTAATTTAGTTATATAATTGTATTAAAACGATTGCATGCCTAAAGGCAGAAAACAATGATTCCAATTTAATATATTTAAGATCTTTATAACATTGTATTTCAAGCAATAAATGAACTTTTACTTTACTTTACTTTACTTTACTTTTACACTTTTTGAGCGTGGTGACCCATTACACCATATTACACCTATATACTTTCTCATAAACAGCTGCTTATGTATTCGTCCGATTTCGGAGCAGCTCGTCTCGATTCGTGCGAGTTTCGTAGAGTCGTACAATACGTCTAATCGCACGCACACAACGCCGTGTCGAAGACTGCCGAACTGAAACGACGTTAGACGATGCACGGCCTTCAAGCACACCTCCTTGCCCGGCGGAGTGGGGAGCGTGAGGTTTTTACGTTACGGAATTTCTGGATTCGGTCCTCGCGCTCAAGGCCCGCGATAGAAGCTATGCAATAGCTTAAAACATGACTAAAGGCAAAGTCCTTTATTTAAAATGTCTTGATTCCGATTAATATATTAATTGATTAATTTGCTTTTATCTTTTATTATTGGATTGTTATCGTAGTGTGAAACAAATAAATTGTTATACCTTTCTAACACGGTGGATGTACCAATTTCAGCTGTAACTAGATTGTGAGCTATCTATCAAAAATCAAAGAAATTTCAAAATGTTGTCCTTGGGTTACACAATGAAAATAAAATAAAAAAATTAATTACGTCCGAAAGTAGGCATCACACTACTAAATCCTAGTAACAAAACATATCGCAATGTACGTAGATGTTTATGGATAGGCGGGGCGTGAAGAGTGGCGGTGCACACCGTGATAGACGCCGCGTGCGACGCAGCATACCCTTTCAGTTGTCGCGACCATTTTGCGCAAATGGCCGGGAGTGTCGGGCGCCTTTCTGGGTGGTTCGCGCGGTATCGTCAAGTGTGATTAAAATGACGATATCTCTAAAGTTTTGTAGGGAGCTATACGTCTATCTTATATTGTTGGAATCGTTATGAAATAAGCTTACACATTAAACATGTTATAGTCATGCATTATCTTGCAATGTATTAATAATTCCAGCTTGAAATCAGGATGAGACAATTTTTGCCAGTTTATTGTACAAAAGTCGTTCTAAATACTTTAAAAAACCATTTTTTTCTACAAAAAGTTGTTGTTTTATTTACAATAATCGACTCAAATCAAACAAACGCGTGTAAAATTGCTTCTTCGTAAACACACTCTACCGACGCCATATGTTTGAATTTAGTGCAGGCCGCACCGCAGCACGCCCCGCTTCTAAACAAGGCCTTAGAATTAAGTAAAATTTGCCAATTTATATTATTATTAGTTAATAATACTAGCTTACTAAGTATTTGTAGATTTCTATTCTTTTTGATAATCTCAAGTTTCATTTTAATTCATTTAGCAGTTTTGGCATGATACGCAGCCAAAATGATGATGATAATAAACGCATCGCATCGCTTTCGCTTAAATATTTCAACACAGGACACGAGACAACTCAATTTGATCAAAGCAGCGATAGCTCCGAACATACTACTTAACCTGGAATTTGTTAAATTACTTATATACTAAGGTTTTTATAAAAACGTGAGCGAGCTATAAAAGCTGAGAAGCTTTAGTATGCTTTAAAAGGAAAAATAGTTAACGAATTTGTGTTTTTGATCCTTTCTCAAAGGATATAAATGAAGGTAAGAAAATTCATGTCAATCGCAAGGTTGCCTGGAAGAGATTGTTCAAAGCGATAAGGCCACCCTTTGTACTTCCTAGATACTAAGCATTCCTTCTCTTTTGGGGGTATAATAAAGAGTTATTTATCTATCATCTATAGATGCTTATAGCTGCAAAAAGGAACTTATTACAAAAATAAAAACTATGTATTATACAAAGCCTCCGATGTAACATGTATGATGTAACAAGAAAGACCTTAATAATGCTGTACTATGCTAATATTATGCCTAGATGTAGTTTTTAAGTACGGAACCCTTTTCTCGCGAGGGCTAGGTACAGAGTCAGAGTCAAATCGTTTATTTCTTTAGACCTACAAAATAAGCACTTAGACGAGTATTTTTTTTACTATATAAAAAGCTTGATTTGTTATTACTATCAAATAAGAAATAAGGTGCAATCGACTCTAATTCACTTAATTTTTTTAGTCCACTAGCGGAAGAGGTGAAAAAGAAACCAAAAGCTTATTATCGCTTATCAACTAATGCAATCTTTGTTTATTTAAGGCGCATACCCGAGCCAATATGACAGCGATACCTATTTTATCATATTTTTACGTTTATCATAGGAATTTTTAAAAATCCTACGTTGAGTTTGTGGTATCTATTAAAAGCTATTTTTTAATACTTCTTTTATAATTTTATCTCATATAGTTTAGGAGGAGATGCAAAAATAGAGTTTGGTGGACAAAAAGCGCAACTTCGTATCTCTTCCTAAGCTTTACAAAATAAAACTATTACAGAGGCAATAATAAATAACTTATATTATAATAGATACCACAAACTGAACGTAGGATTTTTAAAACTTGCTGCGTTTAACGTAATAATAAGATAAAATAGTTGGGGGCGCCACTTTCGCTGGTGTATGGTTAAATCTAAATATAATGCGACTTAAGAGTAGATACATAGTTGTCATATATGTGAATATAAGTAAATCTAACACAACTAATTTATGTTCTTGCATACTATTGTCGGTGTGGAACTGGGCGACATAAGTACGATACGAGTAAGACTCGAATTTGCCTGATTTTATTTTAATTTAATGATTATTAATCGGGTATTTATCGGGTACCTTTGTTTTTATATACCTTTGCTTTTATTTTGAGGAAATAAAAACAATGGTACGTGATAAATACCCGATAAATAATCATGAAATTATGTTTATAAATCGCGAAAGTTTAAAATGTTCGATTTTATTTTATCACCCGGTCATCCCTCACACCATATGCAAAAAACCAGCTGCATCATCACCAACCGGTCTCTGATTGCACTGGATTTATAACAGCAATTAGTCGAGACGCGTGCCACGATGACAACTGACAAATCGACAGCCCACGTGGGTGGTAAACGGTTAAGGCACATACACGAGTGAAAGTGGCATCCACATCTATTTTATCACGTTTAACAAAGGAAATTTTAAAAATCCATCGTACAGTTTGTGGTATCTATTATAAGATATTTTGTAATACCTTTGTTATAGTTTTATCTTGTATAGATTAGGAAGAGATGCGAAACTTGAGTTTGGTGACTTTGTATCTCTGCCTAAGCTGTGTTTAACGTCATAATAAGATAAAATAGGTGGGGCGCCACTTTCACTAGTTCCTTAACACATATCAGTTGGAACGATACATATTTTTAGACAGTAGAGTCGTGAAATTGGAGAGGGAACTCTTTTAACTCCCTTACTCATTTTCCATGAAAATACTTAAACGCCAGTCGAAAATGTCATTATGAAGTAATCATCATAACTTTGAAAAGCTGCATTGCTTTTCTATGAACATAGCTAAAATAATTTCGCAGGCAGGCGTTCATAATTTTGACGATTAAAATGTACCTTTGTGTGGTACGCCAATCGAAAATATTATTATGAATGAATCATTATACCATTTAAAAACCTGCATTAATTTTCTTTGAACATCGCTAAAAATACTTTCGCTACCTATTTTACCTTACTATTATACGTTAAACACAGGAAGTTTGAAAAATCCATCGTACAGTTTGTGGTACCTATCTATTTTTAGTTATCTGTAATAGTTTAATTTTGTAAAACTTAAGCAGAAATACGAAGTTGCGCTTTTTAGCCACCAAACTCTATTTTCGCATCTCTTCGTAAACTATGTAAGAAAAAACTTTAACAGAGGTATAAAAAATAACTTATAATAGATACCACAAATTGTATGTACGATGGATTTTTAAAATTGCCTATGTTTTAATTTGGTCCAGTTCTGACAGGCAGTGGGATCCATAAAAAACTTGAAAAAACTATTTAATTGAAGTCGGTTTTTAGTTTCTTAAAAGAAAAAAAAATGTTTTTACACAACATCATCTAGCCCTCATCCTTCGTATGGGGTTTACCCGTAAAAAAACAGTTCAGAATATTCCTCGTGAAGCCAGTGAAAAACTTTAAGGTACAAGTTTTATACCTCCAAATCCACTAGCTTTTGTTTTCTCTGTGATTTCCAACATATCAAATAAGTAGGTATATTATACAAGCGTATACATCCAAAGGCATAAATTGATTTGCTAATCCCCTATGCCATTCATACATGATCGATCACATACTAACAATTAATAGCTAAGAGCTTTCATCAGATACCTAGCAATATCGTAGTAACTAACAAGTAATCTGCAACCTCTCTTATTGCATTTGCGAGACCATGGATCGTGATTCACAAAGGATTTCGTCAATAACCACACAAGTCGAGACGTTCATGAATGCCATAGAACGCAGTGTAGTGACAGACTGTAAAATATGACAATATTTCACCTAATAATGCCTATATTTCACAGCCTGTCGTAAGACGACTAGTCGCCTGTGTTGCAGCTGGTTGCAGTCATATTTAAATTAATTTAAGACAAGTCTCCCAGAAGTCCAGCTAGGGCTAGTGGTGGGAGAATAGTGGATATGTCAGTTCAGATATTTTTACTATTGTAGTCGCTGGCAACCACTGACGTAGCGAGACTTAAGCTCGCTACAGAACAATTGGTTGGCCGACCAAAGTCCGACCAAAGTCGGCGATACAGCCTGGCGGGATATTTCAATGCGTTTGAATATTGTGGGCAGCCGACAGCGTTTTGTTTCAACTTGCCGTGGCGACCCGCCGACTTTGGTGTCTAGACACCATCAGGGGTGCCTCAACCTCAACCTCAACAGCCTGTATTGGTTCACTGCTGGACGCAGGCCTCCCCCTTATAATTGCCCTTTTGGCATTTATCTAATGGGGGGGTAATGCCTATAATCAATCAATAATAAATTAAAGTTTAATAAAGAAATAAATAATCCACGTTGATCACAGTTCGGTGGTAGAATTGTTCTGCAGGGGGTGCTGCTACCTGCCCCCAGTCGATATCCTTTTGTCGCACATTCTTGATTAAATACCCACATCCTACATTTTAACTGTACCTAAATGACATGAAACATCTGACAGGGTTAAAAGACAAAAAACAACTTCGATCTAATCTTAAACCTAAAAACGTTCAATAAACAAAAGAGTGTCGCTTTAGTTAACAACATCTAAGTCCTTACAAAGCTAATCTTCTGGATACCTACTGGATACCTGATGATAACTGGTACCTGCGTGCATATTACCCAACTATGCACGTTACCTAGAAGGTTATTAATCCAATCAAGGCATCAAAGGCCCGTACCAGGAAGCGAATATTACCTGAATTCCAAACTTCTAGTACTACCTAATTCCAGTTTGGTGGATAGTATTATGAGCCACTGAATATTCGCGCCGAAACTGTAATTGAATTTCTGATTAATTATTTATTAAAATAATAATTTAAGAGAATAATATGTAATTGACAGTATACACGTAATACTAATATTTTAAATTAACTTACTACCTACGTATGAGCATTAAATATTCAATAAGTTTTACCTACAAGTATCTGGTCTGTATTTTATTTACACAACATTTGAGTTTTCCTCAACATATGCTTTATGAGGGTTGATGAAAAGCTCTGATTTCTTTAGTTAGCAGAACTTTTAGCAAAACCTGTAGAAATAGTTCGGAACATTCCTCGCGTACATCGCAAGTTGTTTAAATCTTAAAAACTTTTTTTCAGTTATTTCGTGATCATGGCGCATGAAACTGTGTCAAAATATTGGAGAGCACAAAACTCAAATCATGCTAAATATACCACTATAAAATACTTTAGTCTATATTGTTTGTATTTGATTTTTCAAAGCATGGAATATCCAAATAAAAATATTAAAAACTTTTATGTTTGTATGTTTGGTAATAAATTTTAATCAGCAGTCTACTCAAAACAAAACCTTGTTCAAATGTATCACGTATTCAAAGAGAACCCTTTCTTTGTTCCAGAACCACAGATTTTGTTTACTCAATAGCCGACGGAACCCCTAACGAATTATCCTAAAGTCCTTGTAAATAAGAAAGAATGGGGTAATGCAACGCTGCGCCAGCCAGGATCGGCCATTCGTGCGTAACACCATCTGCTTCTTGGTTACGGTATAATACTATCCTACGTTTCGTAGGGTTTATAGGTACAACAACGGAAAAGTGGGAGTATTCTGGAGTTTTCTACTATATTTACCTATGACTTGAATTACCGTCCGAACCCAACGAAACGCAATGATTTCTAACATATTTGGTGCTTTATTTAATAAAAAAAATATTATAAAGCAGCTAATAAAGCTTTGGTGCGTAAAAATCCAAGTATTACTCAAGCGTGGTCCAGACCACACTTGAGTAAAGATGAGTTCAAATAATCAAGAGTTACGAAAGTTCGAACTCGTTCCTACTCAAGTAATATTTGGTAACCGTTCTATAATACGTAACAACGTAGTAAGAACTAATCGTTAGTTGAGTTGAGGGTTACATGAGTGAGTGTTGATTTCGACAGTAGTTCCCAAGCATTGTTTTAAAATAAGTCTTTACTCAAAACTATACATAAGCATCACTCAAGCATATGAGGATGACTGAGTATGCTTTCATAATATGGGCCTAAAACAAGACCCTTTCTTTTCATCAACCACCATCATCGATACAAGTAAAAATGGGGAGATGAGGTAATAAGTAAGCGCTGGGAGAGAGACAGTTTTTACATAAATCCATGAGAGCACCATACCCAATGGTAAAAATTGTTCCCGAAGGAGTCTATTACAAAAACGGTGGTTACAAAAATGGTACCTACTGTTTCACCCAAAGGAGTCCTAACACGAAAAGCTTGCTTCTAATTAGCTCTTAGAGAAAATGTCTTGAGCAATAGTTTTTCGGAATACCCTCCGTGGTGGTTTGAAGGGGTTGTAAGGGTTTCCACAGCGGTGTAGCAAGTTGCATAAATTCGGGCACAGGAGTGTGTTCGCGTGTACGAAGCACGTGACTCAATTTGAGGGTACTTTCTGTAAGGCTGCAGGGTTGGCAATGCGATAGTTTAGCGAGTGGATAAAATATTAGTTGCAGGACATTGGTGAAGGTTTTTCTATTTTTATTAATATTATGTTATTTAGGATAGCCAGTCCATATCACGTTAGTAACATTTTCCTTGTGTTAAAATTAATACTTCAGTTACAGCGAAAAAATTCATTGATTCACCGTCTTGCACACATACACGATCAAAACCCATGAGTTGTGCGGCCTCACTCTATGATGCAAAAAACTAGAGTACGTCTTCCATATTGACATATTTATGACGTCAGCGTGGATAGCTGTATCACACTAATATTATAAATGCGAAAGTTTCGATGGATGGATGGATGTTTGTTACCTCTTCACGCCAAAACTACTGAACGGATCAGGCTGAAATTTTGCATACGGGCAATTCTGATCCGGGAATCAAACATAGGCTACTTTTTATCCTATAAATCAGTTCCCGTGGGATAGAAATCACCTTTAAAAGTTTCCATAGGAACAACGAGTGCGGAGCCGCGGGACGCAGCTAGTGAAAAAATAAAAAACAAAGGCGTCAGCTTTAAAAATTTACCATAGTAGAGTCCATGGTCAATGTCAATATCCACAAATATACCTAGGTATTCGCTTATGCTTGCTATCCATTGCCGTTACAGAAGCATTATTTTCGTTGAAAGTCTTCAGTGTCTTGTTCCCGTTTGCAACTTCACTCCCGATGAAGTAAGGTAAAGTGAGTAAGTATGTACTAAGGATAAAACTTTGTGCTTAAGCAGCAGAATAACCAGTTTCCAGAATTAAACTTACGAAATAATTTTACGTCTCCACACATTAGTACCTCAGAAATGTACTTTGATGTTGTTACATAAAATAGCTCTTAAGAAGCATGTGGAATAAAGTAATATTAGTAGATTTTATACACTGTTTAATTTACTTGGAACAAAGAAATTTTATACCTACCGCGATTAAGGGCTCAAAATTATTAAAAATACTATTATTAAAATTCCAAACAATGTATAATCTCTAAACAATGAACTTAAATGAAGTTCTCATTAAATTTAATCCACTGATAAAATCTGAAATACTTAAACTTTGTGAGTAACTACGTAGTCTTAAGTAAATTTGTTTACGGAATCAAACATAACATAAGTGTTACTCTAATACGCATAATCTCTTCACACCTTACGTGTTTTGGTTGGATTTTAAACAGATTAGATCCATCAAAAGATTAAACTAGTTAAGTAAATAAGACATAGGGTAGGTAATTAAGTAAATATAGTAAATAAGTAATTAAAAAAAATAAGGAAACAAGGGCCCAAAAAAGTTTATGATTATATGATAATGAGCCTGATGGATTTTGAGTCAGATGCTCAATTGACATGCTTATAATTATTTCAATGATAGTAATTACTAATTGTATTCTTATTTGTAGTTGAATTGCATCTTACATACCTATTACTAATATTAAACTTTATGGTGACATTGTTAAACGTGACTGATCTAGACATCTAGATTAAGTTAATTTTTACTTATGTTTTTTTAATTTAATTTTAACGTAATCTATGTAATTGAATTGTAATTAAAAAAAAAACTGTACTAATTCAATAAATAAATAATAATAGACTTGGTAATGAAAAAAGTGGCACATCAATGTGCAGAGAAATTCTTTATTTCAGGTACCCCCTTAAAACTGAACGAAAATCGAAAATTATTCTCTTTCGACGAATAATAAAGCTTTCTTACTAGTAAAATATCACCAAACAGAAATCCAAGCAAATTAGTACCTACCGGAGATCACGACACAATGCAGTGAAACGTTACAATTCTCAGGAACAAACTAACGAAGCTAGTTAGTTTAACAATATTCGTGTCCTGTGTTAAATCCATACACGATTGTTCTTTTCATCAACGCTATATACATAGTTATAGGCCGTTGGAGAGTCGGTTGTTCTTAATCAAGACAAGAAAGAAGTTATTTAGGTGCCTACTATATATAATATTAGACAAAATATACGATGGTCTCTTTGATATAATTCTGTTCTATATCAAGCTAAATGCTAAGCTCTCTGTCTAATGCATATTTGTTCGAGCTAACTCTAATAACACATCCACATGTTAGCCGAGTTTTGGCTTGGACAGACTGTCAAATCAAACTACATACACGGGTAACCTAACTCAGCCAAAATATACACAAACGATAAATTTTAGCCTTGAAACATTAATTTATCAAAATTCCATAGCATCATTACAAAATGCGCCTCATATGTAAACAGCTTTTTTGCCTCTGGGCGTTTGTTGATATTAAAAAAGCTTTTGTTACCTCTGTGAATGGCCTGAAAATCTTGTAAGTTTAGCAGCCAGGCTTAATCTTCAACCAAGTTACCTTAATCTTCTTACATGACACGCAAAAATGGAGAATACCTGCTTAAATTAACATTAGTACGTATCTATGTACATTACATAACATAATCAAATCAACCCTTCTTTGTTTAAGTTGTCGTTCGTAGCTCAAGTTCATTTATTAAGTGATGTGTAGTGCTGGCTGAGAATTTGCACCAGAACCGGGAAGAGATGGGGCTTTCCGCGGGTGTCGTAAAGGACGACTAAGGGATATCCACTGGAGGGGGTAGGCAGCAGTGCCTTCTGCAAAACAATTCTATCACCGAACTGCGATCCCCAGAACGCATGCGCAGCGTGGGGATTATGTGCATTACTCGCCCATTAGATGGACTTATCAGGGGGAGGCATTTGGCACAGGCTGCTGAGGTTGATGTATCAAGTCAAAACAGCCATAGATGTCGAGAAAGTATCTTCAATGCCTTGATGACCTAACTGCGTTGGTGGAAGGTTAATAGCGATCCACAGATTAAAACTAACTTATTTACTAACAGTCGTGTCGTCCAGTAAGGTGTATAATTTATCTGACTTATATGATATGCGGCTTCTGGGCAATTGGACGTTATTCAGTCTTGCTTCTTTCTTTGTACAGTAAAATTTATTACAAACATCATTAAAAATCCTGACGGCGGGGTATCATAAACTGAAACTTTATTTCATCAGATAAAGTACCCACCTAGCTGCATACTTACATACCGATTCTAGCAACATGCATTTTGTATGTTGAGAAAGCGCCAGTGGTTTGATTTGCATTTCGTTTTTTCTGGAGGACATCGTCATTTACTCAATGACTCGCGGAGACAATATTGACAAAAGAGGTTTGCTCAGTAATGCAGAAAATATGCAAAACAAAATGCAGCGGGCTACCATCTTACCAATTTTATCTTTGTGTGGTCCGCTACTGAAAACATTACCATAATGAATAAAATAAACTAAAACAAAAGGCATTTTAATGAGTGAGAAAAGCCAAATATTTCTTCAGTCGATTTTATTGTGCACAATAACGATTTATTTCGGCTGTTATATTGTTGCTATTAGCGTCTCTTTTGTCGGAAGGAAAGCAAACAATTTGCAGCAATTTGTTTACCGATGCTAATTTTAAAATTAACGTCGTGGTATAAGAAACGTGCTTTGCAAGGGACCACCGTAGTTGAGTGGCTCAACATAAGTATCGTATGCATAACATAACAGTTTCTATTGTTGCGGGGTCAGCTATCGAACTGGTTATAACAATTGATGTACGCGAACGATTACTAACTGGAACTTGCTGGTTTCTAGACAGTTGTTATATTACCATAATACAATGTTATATACCCGCCATTAATCCGAGAATTTCTTACTAAATCCAGGTTAAACTTATTTAACTAGTCCCAACTACCAATACCTGTTGATATTAATGATGCTGAAAACAAGCTACTGGAAACTGTTCCGCATAATATTTATGTCATGTTCAATATTCATTTGGTATTTATTGCGCAATGTTCTCAAATTCTAATGAAGACTTCAGATAATGTATGTGTGGTGTAATCGTCTTGCGATTTTCCGAGCTCAGCTTAACGCAGCATCATGTAGTAATCCTATACAGGCCATAGATGAACGAGCAGCATGTATCGTCAGACAGAAAGGATTATGGTTCGAGGACTCCAAGACCTTACAGTTCGTTGATGTCTACTAAGGTAAAAGATAACACTTGTAGATTTGGAAATAATCAATAAGTACAAGTAAAATTTGTTAGTTAATTCAAAATACGTAAAGTACAGCAATGGCCCAGCCACTGCCACAAGCTATGAAATAGAAAAGTAAGGAGGCATAGCGGATATGATTTCGTTTGCTGACAAAGTCAATTATCAAGAGATACTCCCAGATGCTCTTACAGGTTCTGCAATATTTTATCTTCTCTTTGCCAAAGGGTATACGGAAGCTTCAATTTAATTACATTCAACCGTTATAACGACAAGGCTGGACTCTGGTCGGTATCGTATTAATCACTAGCTGCGTTGATTTATGTGATAATTCTATGGGATATCTATCCTAGTTATTGAGATGCTTCAAGATGGCGTATTGAGACTTTATAGATAAATCGTGTATTGTGGGACAGAAAATATTTGCGAAGACTTGATCGCGGAAGCCGTGAGATCGTCCTTTTATCTTTGAATGAATACCTTTAGTCGTGTTTAATTAACTTTCATGCTTGGTGGGTGGTCAAAGTCTGAAAGCCTACCTAGTTCAATACTAAAGCGGAGAGAAAATCTAGTCTTATACAAGGATGTTAGATTAGTTTTTATGGTATCAAAAATAATAAACAAAAAGGGATCCAATGATAAGGATAGTATACGTTTGAATACCTTTAGATACTCCCTAGTCCTTATTGAATCTGACCCTAGAAATAGGACTGTAAACAGCTCACGGTCCTGTCTAACTCACGGTTTTATACCCAGTTGTCAATTGCCTTGCCACTATAAAATAGTCTCTTAGAAACTTGAAACGCAATCTCTCGATATTCAATCTAAAATTTGCAATTTCCATTCCCACCAGCCGTAGATCAATCAGTGGGGCAGTATTAGTGTCACAGTGGGCTTACTCCGATTCAATTATAATTAAACGACGCGAATAGACTACTTGTGGCTGAATAAGAAGAAAATTTATTTGGTGTCAATGGGCTAATAGTCAAAGAAGGGATATAAATTAACAGGGATATAAAATGTTATTAGATTTACTTAAAAGCAAACACTAATCGCCCACACAAAAGTTGGTATCGTACTCTATATTAAGAATTGAATACCTACTCATCTTTAACTGTATTGGTAATTTTTCAAACAAATTCATATACCTTTGTACACAACAAAGAAGTGTTTCACTAAAAGAAGTGTTTCAAATATAAACTTTTGTTTATTCTTTTCAATTCTAGATTGCACTTGCAATCATGAAATCAAAAAGCCAATAATTATGATGTAAAACCAAAATAAAGAACCTTTAATTATCATGATAAATCCTTTCCGTTGTAAACGCTGCTTTTCGCCGTTAATTAGTGTTTAAAGTTTATTGAGTCCGTAAAATTTATTGTGTGGAATATTCATCTGCAATTCGTTCCCTACTTTGGCCGCGTTTCTGCTAATTGCATTGCAAATTGTGAATATTCTGATGCATTGACACAATTCTACTTTATTATCGGTTGCTTTCACATCATCAGTTGAATACAAATACACACATTAGGTTAATTGGTAATTTTGTACTGTAGAACTAGTACAAGAGCCAGCTATCTCCATTATTCGTCACATTTCAAGAATAGTAGCTGCCATATTAGAGACTAAATGTGCGTCCAGATTATTGGACATGTTATGTTTATATAGCTTGTTGTATAACAAGTTCTGTCAATTAATTTAGACGCATACAAACAAAAAAAATACAAAAGACAAATAAATTCACACACAAAGTTATGTTGAGGACCAATGCTTTGTTTAACGAGATTTGTTCTCGTTGCTCACAAGTTACACACTTATTGATGATTATTATGAGTTAACAATCACACTAGACAAGAAATCATTACCTACTTAACTAAAACAAAGACTTAAAATCTGATATTAATAATTAACATAAAGTCGACTTAAATAATAATGAAGACAATATTATTGCAAGGGTCTATAAACACCCTCATATTAGTAGCAATATCAAAGTTCAAATAAAATTTAAATAGTAAATTGCCAACGATAGTAATCTTAATAAATCATAGACGAGGTGTTATGAACACAGTGAAGAACAAAAAGAAGATACGCAATAAATTACGAATTGCATTTAATATTAAATTAAAAGCGAAATGAATGGTAAGGAATGATGCACGATTTTATTGAAGATAACAATTAAAATTGAAGGCTCTTTCAAATCGAAGTTGCTTCCATAAGCTTTAAAAGTTAAAACAAAATAAAGAAAAATACTTACTCGTATGTGGGTTAAAATTTTGAAAGCGATAGTAGAAAAGTCCATAAATGTATGCCTTAGATATGCTTTACGCACGTAATGTGTTTCGAATGTTTCCCTACGAATCTTTCAATTATTTTCGGTTTGAATGCCAGTTGGCTACGCCCTCTGTAATATGTAAAGGAAATGTAGTTCTTGAAGTTTTTAAGGTGATAATAAATTGATGATGGTAAACATAATAATAATATATATATATATATATAAATAATTTAAAGAACCTAAAAACCGGAGAGTAGGTCATTCCAATAGCAATGTTTTACGAAATACATCTAGCTGATGATATTTAAATTACCAATTGAAATTAATTGCAAGCTCACAGCGGAGGAATTAAAAGCAAGTGCGGTTGTTACTATAATACCTACACTGAGTCGATCATTACTGTCTGTGTGTTTGTTTTGAACGATCCAAGTAACCTGTGATTAACTGGAAACTGGATAACGCAAGACCAACCCGTTCAAGAAGTTAACCACAGCTAATAATGTTAGCCACTGGTTTAACATAATCGTTTTTCAATAATTATGTTGTTTATTAAAAGTCAGTTTTTCGGTGACCACTTGATTTAATTTTTTTTAAACTTTCAGTTCCAACAAATAATTTCATAACACTTCATCAAATAGGATTAAGAAATTATAACCTTAGTTATCCGTCCGATTGCGTAAGAATTTTTTTTCTTTTGCAGAAATAAATAGTTGCAAGAAAGGTGTGGCTATAGTATATATATATTACATAATAAATAATATATTTCTTTTTCTTTTTCAGCTCTAGCAGGTAAAAGCATATAACAACAATGCGCTAGCTTATATCTATTTGAGCTGGGACTAAAGCTTAAAGCACTTATTTGTAAAATGCTCGATAAAGAAGGGCGATGAGGCAAATAAATTGCTGTGGATTTTTCGGCTTATTCTGAACACCATCGGTACCGTGGGAAGTACCGTACTAAAGGTATTGGAAAGGAAACCCCTGCTTTTTGATTTATTATGCGTCGTCCACAGCAAAGTTAATTTGAACTTTTCCATAATGAATTAAGTACCTAGTCTTCACAAATAAATAACATCAGAGGATCCAAAGGTAGTTTATACTGCCGTCAAAGGATGGAAAACAGAAGACCTTACGTCATCATCAACATCATCATCATCAGCCTATACTAGTCCACTGCTGGACATAGGCCTTCCCTAATGAGCGTCATAGCGCCATGTCTTCAGAGAAAGACTGCAGATAGATGCTGGATGCGTCAATCATCCAGCATCTGTCTGCAGTTTTTCGCATCCCACCTGGAGGGCGTCCTACACTACGTTTGCCGTGTCGCGGTCTCCACTCAAGAACTCGTTTACCCAGCGTTTGTCGGTTCTTCGCGAGATATGGCCGGCCCACTGCCACTTCAGATCAAGATTCAAGATCTTACGTAAAGAAGAATAATTAAAATCGTTGTTCAAAAGGAGAATTTCAGAAACTTTTTAAAATACGTTCTTGGTCACTACAAAATCTTGGTGGCCAGAACCTTCAATTCTATAGGAACTTACATTGTTTATTTCACTTTTTTTCTTAGGTATCCATATCTTTCTTTGACTGCCCACAAAATCAGTAACAAGTGACTTCAATTAAGAGTACAACAAATTCGTTAAGAGATCATTTATCATCACTGATTGGCAGCCCTCTATCATGACGTGAACGTGAACATAGCTACTGGCGAAATTGCAGGTTAGATGCAGAGTCTGGTGAGGAAACTATAGGCTTTAGAAGAAAATCAGGGCTCTGGTATAGACATATGTACTTAGACCCTGAAAATAATATTAAGCAAATCAGTTTAAGTTTAACTCGATAAAAATCCAGTTAATTTATTCTTACACAAGAAACAGGAGTGTAATATATTATGAATATAATCTGAGCTACCTATAAATTGTTTAGCTCAATTAAATTATTTGATTGTAATTTTCTTTTTCAATAAATATTATAATTATTATGTATAATCAAATGAATACGGTAATAAATAATATACAGGTATACATTAATAAACTTTGACCATTGACATCCTTTATGTCTTCTTCTATAGAACATCTCCATTTCTGAAGGTAATATTTTTGATTTTTTTTCTTATCCTAGACTAGCCTAAATACGTCTTCTGTTTTTTTAATGCATGCAGTCTAATGCTTTTTTTATATATGTAATTGATTTCATCTTGCGAAGTCGGGTTAGTTTATGTATGAACAATTTTTTTTATAGATATATAAATGACGTCTTTAATAGCAGTCAAGTTGTACGTATATTCAAAGGTCACCTTTAAATATCACGTCACGATATCATATCAAGTCACCTTTGTCCATAGCTTGGTGTTGCTGGCTTAGAATTTGCACCACCCCAACTCTATCCATGGGTATTGTAAGAGGCGACTAAGGGATATCCACCGGGGGGCAGGCAGCAGCGCCCCCTGCAGAACTATTCTACCACTGAACTGTGATCTCCGCTTGCCCAGCGTAGGGACTATGGGCATTACACCCATGAGATATACGCCAATAACGCGCTTATCAGACCTATACAGGCTGTTGCTGTTTGTTTTGTTTTGTTTGTTATTAATAAGTCATAGTTAAGGTTAAAGACGACTTACATTTACATACTTTTATTCGTAAAAGTGGCTAACATTAATTTAAAAAGGGATAAGGAAGGTATGAACATAAGCCTTAATTGCAGAGAGCCACGTTTAAACTTATCACTCTTAAAGTTTAAGTCAATTACCGTTTTGTTGGGTCTCCGGTACTTACTTCTGATGGACAAATAACTGTTGAGCTATTGACCACTCATTTCAGAAATGACTGGTCAGAATGATAATGAATTGCCTAATTCTTGAACGAAATTGAACTCTTGCGCTTCTGTTTGTAATTCGCCTGTAATATTTCAAGTACTTAAAGTTCATGTGTGTGGTGATGACAGATTTGACTATGATGATGATGTCTAATTCATTTGATAGCACTCAAACATGCGATGAGCTTTCATAATTTTTCAATAATGTTTTATATTTTCAACCACTAATAGCACAGAGTAACGATAAAAGGGCAGTAAAACATCAGACACGGTAGGTAATAGTTTTCAATCAAAGTGATAATACCTTTACGTAGGTAGATAAGAACCCATATTTACATTTTATCACGTCTGAAGTTTTTTTGCAAACTATTAAAAAGGACGTAAATTATGCCGTGAATCAATACAGAATATTTATGGTGGTTTTTGTAAAAATAACTGAAGGTTTATTCTAAAGCGGACCATAAACTATATCTATACAGTTCAACCCTCTAGATCTCGTTACTAACGTCAAATAATCTTTTAGGTTACACGTCGTGGACTATGAAAGTGTTAACCTTTTTGATATACTTACTAAAGTCTTTACAACGGAATATTTACCAATGTTCGAGTTGTGAGCTTTCCAATATTTCGGCATAGTTTCATGCGCCATGATCACGGAATAACCTATTGATATAACCTGCGTACCTACTTATAATTACCTCTAGAATGCGATTGAGAATGACGTCATCTATACTGCTCAGTTCAAATCCGATCTGAGCGGGACAGTATGAGAGATGCTGCATTCTCAATCCGATTCATTAATTACGCAGACTTTAATAAAAATCACATAGATTCTACGTACCGTAAAACTTGTATATTTACCACCTTATAAGTGGTGGTGCATAGAGGTAGGTGCAATGATTTTTGGCCTGACATGAGAAAGGCTCATTTCCCGTCAAAATTCATCTTTTAATTTTAAAGACTTTTTAAAAGATCTTAATATATCATTTTCAAGTCATCTCGTCTCAAAAATTAAAAGTTTAGTCCGCTTGAGAAGAAAAAAGTTTAACGATGGTTGTCTTGAGAACAAACTAGAACACTTTGTTACGCCTGCAGGGTTTTACTGGTCCTGCTAAACCATCGACATTGTAGAGATCTTCATATTTTACAATCTGAAGAGATATACAGGTGATAAAATAAATATATAATCAAACACAAGATGTTATGGAAATTTCATCACAGTTAGTTATTGGTAGGCTACGTGGGGCAGTAACTTAAGCATCCGTACCCAGGATCTTCGTGCTTGATTAGAAAAAAACTATTGGTCACAACAATCATTGGTCAGGCTTAATGTTACTACTAATAAACCATTAATATATTATGAAAAACAAAATTAAATACATAGCTAATAGCTACATTATGATGATGAGGTGTTTTTTTACCATATCTGACAAAGGCCTGCCAAAAAACTTTCCATAGGGTACGATGTGGTCATTGGTCTGAAAGAAATGATGCAGGTATCCATGTTAGGTAATCATGATTGATTAGAATAAAATGTCATAAGTGGTTATTTAATCAGTGCAGGTGTTACCGATGTGTAATGTAACGTGGTACTCAGCGGATTTTTGCGCATTCAGTAGGGGGAAAGAAAGCACTCGCAACGAGCAACGGATTTTAGATCGAGAAGTATAATAGTTACTAAAGTAACAATCTCATTTTTGTAGCATATGGCGTAACGTATTCTGCTGGGGAATGTTACATCATGTCCCATAACACCATTCAAAACCGCTCAATACGTACACCTTATAGTAACAAGTGCATTCTTCCCGATATCTCCTATCAAAATAAACACTCAATCTGTGTCTCCCAAAATACGCTACAAATTCTCTTCACAAGACGTATCCTATATCGGATGTTGTTGTAGGCTTTTATCCTCTTCAGAGCACTATCATAAAAGTGTCACGAGGCCACAAACGAGGATATATGACCGCTTCGTGCAAATGAGCCGCCGATGAAATAAATCGACCGGGTATTCGATAGTTGACGAGATAGCAGAGCTTTTTGTTTTGTGCTTTTACAGATGGTGCGAAATTGTTGTGCACTGTATTTATTACTGTTATTTTCATCATCTATACTTTTTATAATTCCACGAGAAATATCAGCAGAAAAAGCAGGGCTATCTTAGTCGAAAAAGAACCTTAATCTTAATTTTTGTAGATAAAATCTAAGGGTAAAAAAAACCCTTAAAAAGGAGTGTCCGTAAGAGACTGTTGCAAAGCACAAGTATATCTTCGTATGTATCATCCTACACAATGATCCTCCCAACTCCCATGTGACTAGTGTGATACCGTCGGGCCTCTTACACAGACCATTTGGTTCCCGAATAATTTCGTGAAAAAAGACCCTAATATTTGGAATCTATATCTACATAAATTCGCTTTTAAAAAACACAAGTAAAGATGAAATAACTAATCAAAAATAAAAGTATAGGTTCCGGTGTATTGTGTGGTTAGTGATGTATTGAGTACCGACTATCGACTCTACAATTTAATGTCATAGATTTAACGACTGCCTCCCGTTACTATGTTTCACCCCCGTGCAAACATTGAAAGCTAAACAGCATTAATTTTATGGTCCAGTTACAATACCTATTGCTCTCTTTATTGTGGCTCGACATGCGATGCTTTTATTCAATAAATTAGCTTTCGGCACTATTACGGCCTATACTTACCCTTTTGTTGATAATACCAATGAATTTTTATGGGATTCTCAGAAACTGGTTACATAAATTTTACGTAAATGCACCTGGTTATTGAATTCACTTATTTAGAGAGGGGCATTACATTCAATACTTCGGTTCACCCCTACACTTCTACTTTGTTTCACATTATTAACCGAGCTTAGAACTGAGGAACTGAACATTTCGGTTTTTTCATGAAGGTCAATTCGGCATTTCATTAAGGTAAATTCGGCAGAATAGTTTCTTTAAAAACCAACAAATTCATAGGGTATATTAAAATTAATATAGAGTTATTCCAGTTTTCCCCCTTGAGTACCTAATGCTCAGTCATATGTAAATCAGTCAATGTATGTGTGAAAACAAATGAATGGTTGAGTCAAAAAAGCAAAGTGTTTGACATAAGTGAGAGAATTGGAAGACATAAGTGGGAGTAGGCAGACCACAATATATCCTGCAAAGACACATCATGATACAAAAACTCTTGGAGTAGAGACCATGGCTTAGAAGATACCAGAAGGAAGGCCACAAATGGGATCGAAAGATGGCTCCAAAACACGCGGGCAGCAACTGAACATTGCCCAAAGTAGAAAGAAATAGAAGAGTTTGAAAAAGGCCTTACACCAGTTTACAGGTCGATAAAGGCTATAAAGAAGAATAAGAATGCTCAGTCAATAGGTTAGTGGTAACAAGATATGGCACTCATAAATTGTGGGTGTCTGACCTGATACGCCTTAGGCTGATCAAGCAAGATCTTAATAAATCGAGACTTATCGAGTCGATAGTACCTACTGGAGGAAGAGTGACATTCTCAGACATTTATTTACTAGAGAAGTTGCTCGTAGTATTCACACGATGTCACTAACATTAAGATACTCAAGGCTATAGGTATTATAGGCTACAAAGGTCAGAGATGGTATAAATGATTCGGGTAATGCCTACCCTTGTTAATTTAATTTGAACATGCCATCTGTCGAGTAACCGCCTGTCTCAGCAAAGATATCCAATTACTCGTATGTAAAATACCTTTCGTTACCATACAAAATGCACTTGAGGCTATTTCCATTCAAGGGTTTGTAAAGACGAGTATAATTGAGCTGTTGTGTGGATAAATTTCGCAAATGGCATAAAGTTGAAATAAAGGCAATGGCCGTTTATTATTGAATTAAAACTTACTGAGGTTTTTATTGCAATGCCCAATAAAAGCCACTATCACTGTAAAATCTAATTGTATTTTTATAACAAAAGAAAATGCCGTTTTTCATGTAATTAAAATAATAATTGGCTAACTGTAGCTAAAGGAGACGCAGGGAGAACAATACAGTACAAATATTATTTAATGCACACATCACAGAAATCACAATTATTGCACAAACACAGAAAAAAAAACAAATACCGTAAAACGGAGTGAATAGAGACTCAAGAGTGAATAAAAATGGGCGTTATACTCGAGCAAGACGTTGCTTGGCTGGTAGCTGTGGAAGTGTCCTTACTCCGAGACTGTTCACTTTCTGTTTCAGTCGATCTTACCTCTTCGAATGTTTTGCTCTAGTATTTTATCTATTTTCTATTTACCTTAAAGTCTACTATTAACCTTTTCATCCCGTTTTACCCGGTACAGATAATGTAGAATACGCGCCCTCAACAATAATTAAGTCACCAGAAAACAGGATTCCCAAGACTGCCCATTCCATATTGTAATATTGACTTCTGTGTTTACAATGTGACTTACAGAAAAGGTCTACTCGTAATTCCTATCGAAAGAAAAATCTCTTCATTAAGACATATCAAGAGAGTCACCTTAAATCGACGCGCATGTCTAAATAATAGTCGCAAAAGTCATTCGACGTAGGTCTCACATTCCAAGTTTTTTAGGTCAAGCTGCTGTGATCAGGCTGTCTATAATCAAGGACCACCTTAAAACCAACATTGAAAAATCAATTTTTCTCTGTCGGGCACTGTAATTGCCAGTCGGGCCTGTCGGACACAAATTGCACGCAATTGCACCTGGCGAGTGCATCCCAGAGCTATTTACATTGCAACGTAGTAAAAAACATGGCATGGCAATGAGTTATTTTGAAATGAACGCGAAAGTTTCTCTATCTCCATCAGTATTTTTATAAAATGACTTGGCTTTTGCAGTTTTATGAAAATTTATATTTTATAAATTTTCATAAAACTGCAAAACCCAAGTCATTTTATAAAAATACTGATTTATAATAAATTCATTTTTAATTTTTTTTCTCCTTAAAATACAAAAATCAAATCTCTTGTCAAAAAGTTGTTACTGAATTGACGTTGAATAGGGATATCATCAGCGATTAGTTAAATATGAAGACAATGATGAACAAATTGAACAACTTGGCTTTTAGTTTGTAAAATACAACGTGAAATAAATGATGTATTTTTAGAATTTCTGAATCCTTAATGTACCCAATTTGGTTTTTATCCAGCAGTTTTTATATATAACACATTTACAAAGAACTTATACGAACCCTGTTGTACCTTAACTCTGTAATTTCTTTGCTCTAAACCAAACCGTTACCAGCTTATCTTAAGTTATTACGATTCTAACAATACTTTCAGTATTCCAATTTCTATAAATCTACAATGACAACACTCTAACGAGTGTAAATTGAATTATAATTGACTTTAGCTCTTGTACTTATTAACATAAAACTCAGCCAGTCTGTGTTAAGTTTTATTTATTAACTGTTTAGAGCAAATCGTAAAATTTTATTGAGTTGACATTCTTTTCGTGAGATAGTAATGCTTAAGGTTAGTTATTCATAAATCTATGTAAGCAAATTAAAGGTAAATTAAATTATCTTCTATATTGGTATGTTGTCTACCCAGTGGGACAGCATGAGAGAGTAGTAAGGTACCTATTGATAGGAACATTAAAATTTTAATCAAAACAAAATTAAGTGAAAAAAAGTTAATTGAATGGACAGGTTCGGTCAAAACTTATTATTTTTTTGCAAATGAAATAGAAACATAATTCGAAAACCAACAATCTTAATTCACAATTTATCTCCTTGTGGAGCGGCATGACCCCATTTCGGTTTCGTATATGTACCTTTTCCGTAGCACTCTGTATACCTTGACTAAGACATCTCTGTAAAATTCCAAAGTAAGGTACCTAAACAATGGCTGCTAAATAAAACCATACGATACCTATTTCAGAAGTCTGCCTCAATCTCTTATACTTCTCATAACCGATCAACTATCTACAAGATATCTCACATTTTTCCGCATTACCATTGGGACATTTACTCGCTGCCTACCATTTGCTTGACATATTTTTACTCACCATCAAATGCTTTCGCAATATAAATAAAGCTGGGGACTGGCTGTCGTGACGATTCTACGGGCAATATTTCAGAGTCAACGCAATGGATGCTGTGCATTTCAGGATCGGAGAAAGACAAGCCGGTAAGCGATAACGGTATAACTGTAACTTATATTTATGCTCGGAACTAAATTATTTTAACGGATAATTCTAGATGAATAGAATAATTACTATGAGGATGAAAATACCTTCTGCAATAAAAAAAATACATTTATACAAAATGAAAGAACATTTATCAAAGTAAGTCGTCAACTTGTTTTATCTCTCCAAGATCAGGACACCACACCACTCGATCTTGACGCTGAGAGCGCCAAACAACAACGGCAAAGTCCCACCAGAGATGTTGCTACTCCGCGCACCAAGTGCCAATCCGTACAATGGATTTCCGCAAAGTAACGCCTGAATCTACAATGTATAATAAATAACTATAGTCATGAGTCACGCACCTTATGCGTCTCTACCGTATAGCATAAAAATGTGCATTCAAATATGAATTTTAACTCTTATTTTAGATGCATTTCATACGGACGACATCAAATGACAAACAGCTCGTGGGCCACTCGTTTGAATCCAAAGAGTTTAAGTCGATATTTTAATACACATTTTTGTGCTGTGCGGTAGTGCCGTTGCAGCGTTCCATTGATAATCGCAAAGCTTAAGTGAGTTAAAGTTTGCCATGACTCTGCCAACGTTTGACTGCGATTTATGGTCATTATCATTATATTACTCAATGTTGATCCTAAAGCTCTTGAGACATTGTCAATCTCGTTATAAACACCAAAACCACAAAGCACAGGAGTCACAACCACCAAATAGACAATCATGATTTGACAAAGAACAGAAAAAATGAACAAATTGTCGCCATAACAAGACTCGCTTCTTGCGGTTAGATAATGGGTTCTGACCACAAGATAGTTAGCTGGAAGTAGCTTGGTAATACGTAGTTTTGCAACCTAAACTAGTAGAAAGCAGATTAGGAAATGGTAATATGAATTTGAGGCACAGAGTAATGTTGATAGGAGAGTAATCATATAAATTAATGAATCCAACAATAAAAACCCATGTTTCGATGTCGGATTAGTTTTTTTCCTATTACCTAGATTAAAAAAATAGAAAGAAAGAAAATGATTTTATTTATAACTACAATCATATAGAATAATAAGTAGGTAGTAAGTAGCACTTATAACTAGTTGTAGGAAGTTGATTGTAATTATGAATTAGGAAACGGCTCAGCATGAATGCTGCGTATGCTGGTAAACCGAACACACGTAGCGCTGATCTTCCGCCGTTTCCTACAGACAGTAGCAGGCTGCCTATACTATAAGATAGTAAACGGTTAATTTATAAAAGTTATCTATGAACCTAGATTATTACAGGTACAATGTAAATCAAATGTAGAGCTGTAGTTTACATCTAATATAGACGAACCACTAAATTTAAATCTCAGTATTGAGCAGGAAAATATAATAAGTCATAAATGGCATTTAAATATTCTTCTAAGCGACTTTAAAAAAGGAGGAGGTACGCAATTCGTCGTTTATGTTTTTTATATAATGTATGGTACTTGATATCTCCGCTCATGGTGAACCGATTCTTTCACTCTTGTATAGAGAATCATTTCAAGGTAGACCTTTAAGAATTTTATTCCCGAGGGATTAGTATTTATCCCGTAAAACTTATAAAAACATTGTTTGTACGAGTAGTATCTTTTCAATGTTGTTAAATAGCCTATTTGAAGTCGGTTTATAGTTTTTTTAAACACGCCAAATTATTCAACATAATAAACAAAACTTCACATGAAAAATAACACACTTGGTCCATTAGTTTGATTTAATTGTTATAATTTTCCACGCGAAAAATGGCATCACGAAATAAGACAAAATTATTGAAATCACGTTATCTGGCGAGTGAAAGCTAAAATAAACTGAGTTGGCTAATTATTTTCTGAATTACGAGTTATAGACGCTAGAATTGAAAACTTATAGGGTAACCTATAGGTTTTCAATCCTAAGCAAAGTAATAAATAAAAAGCCTATGTTTTATTCCAGGATAAGAATTACCTGTAAGCAAACTTTCAGCCAGATCCGTCCAGTAGTTTTGGCGTGAAGAAGTAACAAACATACATCCATCCATCCATCCATCCATCCATCCATCCATCCATCCATCCATCCATCCATACATCCATCCATACATCCATACAAACTTTCGCCTTTATAATATTAGTGTGATGTGCTAAGGGACCTACATCTAACAACTGAAGTCTAGAGATCAGTTTCAATCGCTAGACTTTATCGACGTTTAATTCGTACTAGTACATAAAACCTTTCATTCAAGATTTCAAAGACCATCCATGTTAATTAATCAATTGGTACCTGCCTATTATTCTAGGGTTTTTGTACAGGACAAAGGAAAGTTGGTGTAGTACCTGAATTGACTGAACTTCGAGCTAGTCTCGCTCATTTCGTATGCTGTTCAAAGGACGTGGCTAGTGAACTTTGCCTGTTATTACACCAGTCCATTATGTTTTAGGTGAGAATGGCTCAGGTACGATATTAAATAGTATTCAGCATCGAAATAGTTATGTTGGGTTGTTATATTTTATATGCTAACTCTTTCCGCAGGTGTCGTAAGATTAAGATTGTTTATCGCTATTTGTAGGGAACCAATTGATATTTCTTTGAGTGTACACTAAATTTTTATAAATATATTGACATGGTCATTATAAAAACTATCGTAGTTGTAATGATGTAAGCGGGCTAACTACGAACCTTATTTGTGTTGAAAGAACACAGTGCTCGTATGGATGGGGAACGCGCGCGTCTTGAACCGCACTCGCCCTGAAGATGTCCCTCGTTAAGGGATGAAACGTTGGTGTTCTTTCAACACAAATAAGGTTTGTAGTTAACCCGCGTACATCCGTAATGAATGGTCATTTTATGTATTTATTTCTTTGAATTTATCATCACAGCTCTCTTTTGCAGCACAAATACGGTGTTATTATCTGCAGCGTCTGCCCTACACAGTAGTATGCCTTATGACATAATACCATGGAAGAAGTTGAAATAAACAAGTCTAGATGTATCTAAGTCCGTATGATGACGAATTTTTTTGACTACATATGCTACAGAACTAAGTCTTTCCGATAGCTTATATAAATAAGCTAACATATAAATGTGGGCCCCATTGAAATTTATTATCTAAGGTGATTTCTAAGAATATGGTACGTTCTATAATTTCTAACGTTTCTCCTTTAACGATTTCATCAGCCTTAAATATGTAGGTTTTAGTTTATTTTATCTTGTTTGATCTAGAAAGAAAAAATAATATCTGACACTAACTAGGTTTAATTTTTTTATTGAAATATAAAATAACAAACAAGTAATAGAAATTAATAAGAACTAGTATTTACTATTGAATTATTATTGAGCTTGATTATTGTACTTACTAAATAAAATAAATAATGAATAAAAAACTAGGTATTGAATTTTGTTAGCCGTTAGCGTTCAAAAGATATTTTAATCTTATCCTCTCAAATGTCAGACCTCCTTTAAGTTGAATAATGTATTTCTAAGTAGATAAAATATTTTTACTGTGAATTTTTATTATGATTTAATTTAATAACACCTTATGCATAATAAAGTGGGCAAATAAAATTTCTCCTAATTTCAATTTAGATTTTACATAATATTACATGGTAAATTATGCATTAATTGGTAAACAATCTGTTAGTATATTTCATTGTCATTGCAACGTCATAATTTTTATATATAACTCTTTAAATTTGAGAAATATCGGTGTTTTCATATGACGCGCCGATTTTTCGCAAAGCCATCCGTGAGTGCTGCATCATAATTATGCGACATTTCGTACAAATAGCCGCGACATCTGAGAGGTTATTCAATATTTAACCAACCAAAGCTTTGTATATTCTACCTCAATATAAATTAGTTATCCAACCCGACCAACCAGTCATATTGTTCTATGTCTGTGACAATGGTGAGCACGTTCCGTACAGCTTATAGTGAGGGCCAGATAGCACGTTTGCCACTGGATTTCAACCTACGACCTTTGCATCAGAATGTCAAGCTTTACCAATAGGTACAGCATATCCGAACAATTATATGAGTCTAGCTTTTAGCGAATAAGGAACTACATTTCAATGAAATTCTATTCAAATTACACGCACGGCTGATGATTAACATAGAGTTTTGAGCGAAATAGCCTCATCACCATCATCATCATCAGCCTATACTAGTCCACTGCTGGACATAGGGCTCCTTTAATGAGCGCCATATCGCTCTGTCTTCAGCTTGACCGATTCAGCATCTACCTGCAGTCTTTCTTACCTTTGTCAGTCTCTACTCAAGAACTCGTTTAATCCAGTGGTTGTCGGTTTTTCGCGAGATATGGCCGGCCCAACACAATACCCTACACTGAAAAAATGATATTTTTACTAAGTATAGATAGAAAATACCCAGAACACTGAATAAATATCTGCAGATCGTACCAACATTTATCCCGAGGCGGGAATCAAATCAGCAACCGACCTTCGTCTGCCCGCCATAGGGGTCGTGACCAGAACATCTTTTGTATTCACACTTACGGGAAAAACTATTTTCTAATAAATAAGGGACAAAAAGACCCTTTGATAGAAAATACTCCGTTGTGTCACCAACCGATTAATATATTCCAGGGAATCTTATTATAGTAAAGCGTGTCGACATCCCACAAAACTTTCAATCATTAAAGCCATAAACAAACATGAAGTCTATTGAAAGAAACACAATCAATATTTCAATACGACGTTATAGGCATCCTATCAAATTTTATCACCCAATGATTTCTTAAATTAAATATGAAAAACTCAGTTCAAAGAATCACCATCACTTTAGTTACGCAGAGACAGAAAATGATGTGTTGTTAGTTATTCCAAGCTCATTTACAGCAATAAACGTTTACGATGACTTCAAAAGCCTGGTTTCGGATTATAACTTAAATAGATGCTTTAAAACACCTTGATACAAAGTTTAACAGTCAACCTGTAAATTAGAGGTTGAAAATATGATCAATCTGGATTGTAACAATCTACGAGTATACTAATAATTATAAATAGGAAATATTTGATTGTTTGTTTTTATTGAATAGTCTCTGAAACTACTAGACCTAGACCTCCCTGAAAAGTAAGCTTAAAAAGCCTTCTTTTCAGGGAGTGACATACGCTCGTATTTAATCCCGTATTTTCCACGGGAACGGTAAGTACGCGGGTGAACGCGAGGCGTTGCTAGTATGACAATAAAGTTGATATTCAAATCCAGAGTGAATAAGTTCTTTCTGGGAAAGCGTGCTCCATCTTAGAGCACATCTCTTACACAACTAAGATAGTGGCCAACCGCTTGACCATTAACGCCTAATAAAAAAATATAGTAGCAAAATTTTCGCGGGTGTCGTGGCGTAAGATTCGACCCATGCATCTCAGCCAGTATATGTCATATAAGCGCCTACTAAAGGAACCTACCTGAGAAAGGGCAACAGATTCTTGTCGTGTATTTTTAATACCTTTACGGCGATTACCAATACGCCTGGCAGAAAAAATACCACAGTACCATCAGTGGTACTACCTATTGGTACAACGGTAAACGAATGTGGCAAAGACCTAGTTTGGGTGATGCATGTTCAGCTGTGGACGTGTTTGTACTGTTGAGGAGTGGTAAGAGAATAAGCTAATCCTGTAGGTAAACTCAAAAACAAAAGCACGTCAACAAAGTGTAGGTCAAAAGCTAAAGTCCCAAAGGCAGAAGTGGTCGAATTATCAGCTCCAGGAATGCAGTAAACTAACAATGGTCTGTCTTCACCGTTGTAACAAGGAAAGAGCACATAAGTCATCTAACTCATTAGTGAACGCCAACGTGTTGAACCCATAACCTTTGAGAGGTGGGTCGGTTCCCATTAAGCTACCACTGTTTAGAAAGTCTCAATTCATTGGGATACTTTTCCAGCATGTATTCCCATATCCAAAAAATTGCATTCAGTCATTCAAGTTTCAATCTTAAATGATATCTAGTCAGTCAATGAAAACAAAAATTGTTAGCTATAACTGATTAGAAGGTTACTATTGAAATTCTTCACAGTCTATTACCGTTGAGCTACTCTGTGAAGAAGCCAAAACACCGCAAAATAATCTGTCACAATTAATAACCTCGTCCAACATGCATGACAATCTAATAGTTGGTGATCTAGCTATGACCCGCTTTCTGCTTTCTCCCGCACGAAGTCTTGAATTGCGTGGGGCTACAGAAGTAACGATAAAATTTCTTACGCAGATGGAAATAACACAGAACGTAAAAACCTGTTACCGAGATAGGTAGCTATACTAACCAAAAATACGATTTGTATTGCTTACTGAATCATAGATTATGAATGGATATGCAAAACGTTTGAGATGATAACATCTAAAACGTTTTGCATATGCAATAATATATAAATATATATAAAATCGATAAATTAGAAACGGATGAAAAAACACACTGGAGAGGCCCAGATTGGTTAAACAAGTGTTTGGCCTTACCCCATTTTTTTCACCCGTTTATAACTTATTAATTTTGTCTTCGTAGAGTACATCCCAAGATTTAGTTAAAGGCTGGAGGGCAATTTTCAACATCTAAATCCAACAAGATAAAAATCTGTTTTATAACCAATGATTGTTATGTCAATAAAGCACAGTGGTATCATACATATTGCACTTTATCTTCTTCATATTACAAGCTCCTTTCGCTATCTTCACAGCCTCAGCTGGAGGTCGTGAGTTGAACTTAATTGGGCTCGGCCGGGTGACATGGAAAGGAGATGCATCGCCCGTCTATAAGGAACGCGTAAATTCTAATAGACCCCAGGCTGTTTGTCCCATATTCCTGGATACATATTTCATGGATGAAGACTTATTGCTGGGCTAGTTGCTAATCTAAAGAAGGTGGACATAAATTACGTTTTCGCTGGAAATTGTGAGAAACATAAACACACATTTCAAGCGTAGTGACAATAACTGGTAACAAATATATGTAGTGTTTATAGTCAATAAATATGTTTGCTATAAGTATTCACAACAAAATATACTTCCGTCATTAGAAGGGCGCCAGATGGCAGTGAGTCCTTTGAAGTATTTCATGAAAGGAGAACTGCTACACATTCAAAAGGTCCTGAAGGGTCTATTAGTATAAGCTCAGGTGCATAAATAAGTCAAAAAGTCACAATAGACAACTGGTTACCAGTAAACGAGAAAGAACGTGAGCCGTTGACACATTTGAAGATAATGTTAGCATGCCCTTTCGTCAGGGTCTTGGAACAAGTCATGAAAAGTGTGATCAAATAAAGGGTCTTCAAGATTTCAAACTAGGATTTTTTCAACGTCATAGAGTTAAATATTTGGTAGAAAAAACATGATAGAATAATCCATAGAAAAAATACACTAATATATTTGCTTAATAGATTTCATAACAAGTTGGTGTTCTTCTCACAAAAGAGCATTGTAGTTTATTTCCTACCCAATTTCATTTTTTTTAATAATTTGTAGGCTAGTCAATAATGTCTGTACAGATGTCACAACCGATGATTGTGTCCAAGCAGAAACTCTCGATCGCTTTATACATGAACCTCACCTTCATGAATACGGGGCGAGAGACGGCGTCGCGTAACGAGAGCGGATTTACATTTCATCTGCTACAAATGATTCGGTGCAGTGGTTGTGCCAGAACTACGTCATTTCAGATTCAGCTTCATTGTAAAATGAGCTTCGTGTCACAGACTTTGAATGCATTGTTGTACACCAAAAACTTTAAGGCCAAAAGGATGAGTTTCAACAGTTTATCTTGTTTTGTCAAATGCTTTATGGGTGTTCTCGTGTTGTTTAACCTTTTGGTATTCTGAATTCTATATTCAACAATTTTACTTTCGATAAGTGTCACAATTTGAGCTCTTGTTATTTTGGTTCATTTTCTTGTTACTTTCAGACACAAACTATTTGTTATCGGGTGTTGCGAGTGAAACTTCCATTTGTTACACGTTCCATCTTCTGTGGTGTTGAGACCACATTGAGAGCTGATCCTTGACACTGTTGTGATGAGACAACTTGTTGGACTTACAAATTCTTCGCGTTTGTGGATTTCCTTTCTGAAATATGGTTATGATTTTGACTGCTTTATCTGTGGAAACAGATGGTATAGATACATCACACATATATTAATCTAACTTTAGAGACTTTAAATACCTGTTTGCGTTTAATTGTATTTCAACAGCGCTTACTTTTCCAAGGCAACAGCTAGTACTTACAAGTCAATTGATGTGCTTTAGTTTAGGTAAATTATGTAGATTTATTTTGAGTTATTAACTCAAAATAAACCTGTGTTGTAGGAAAGTACCTGTCTTATAGTTATGTGACGTTGATTATTCAAGATATGAATCAATTAGATATAAACAGATTTTGTAATGCGTCGGCGTACAATAGACTGGCAAATCATTTTTGTATTACGCATCTGACATGAAATACCTTACTGCAAACTGATGATGTAAACGGAGGCAGCCTAGCTCAGGAAAATGTTGCAACCCGATAGAAATATGAAGGAAACGCGTTATGAGATACAATGTTTGGCATGTCTCGGAAATTAACCATTCCCGTTGATATACGAGTCAATATCTGACATATTTCTTAATACCACTATAGGAGAGATAGGATACGCAATCGTGTAAATATTTATGAAAATTCACTTAAATCGACAGTCGCTGCTAGTATTTAAAGTTAACTGAGCTTTACATCACAAAATACTAAAGTTGTGTATTGAATGATTATTTAAATGAAGTGATTTAAGTTGGAGTAAATTTAGATGATCTTCATCATCGTCATCTTCCGTTATTTATCCCACGCTATGTGGGGTTGCCCAACATTAGTGATGTCGTTTAGTAACTATTTCATTGAGATACTTTAGGTTTTTTTATATGATGTGTTATTTATTTAATCTTAGGGCAGCTGAGTCCTATAAAATAATCTTTGGCTGTACAATTATTCTAAAATTACACAAAAAAGGGTGCGTTTGTGTGTTTGCTTTTATTTCAATGGTTCACTTTACGTAGCGTGTCATTTAGAAGTGAATTTTATTCCATACAATTTTTTCAGCTAATCAATCCCGTCTCGTAGCGATCTGCCAAAGTACTGTCAATGTCAACGTTGATTTGTTGATGATTTCACTTTGACAATGGTGTGATTTAATGAAGCTAGTTGTCGTTAGTAAGCAATTACAACATTTCCTAAACAGGAACGATACAAATTGCACAGGAAAGGGAGTACAAGGACTGCATAAAGATATCCGTGTCGTACAAAGTGAGAGAGAGATTGCTCTTAAATAAAATAAGGCAGTTATGTAAATGGCTGTCCCGCTCCGAGGTACACTGGATACAAAAAAGCCTTTGTTAGCCTTTTAAGGTGAGGTTTTAGCTTATAGTGAAGCGATTTAGGTGCGCAGGCATTTAAATGAACGGGTGGTATGCGGCATGAAAGTGATGTATCTTTGACTTTAACAGTGTGCTCACGGTCTGTATCTTCATCAATATCCTTGATTGTGTAAGTGTTTGGTTTATTATAATTTTCAACTTTTAAAATGATACTGCCTAGTTCATGATCGTTAATAAAATCTTCGGAATAATCATTAAAATGTGTAGTTTTGTAGTTCAGTTATATCTCTACAATTACAAAAATATCTACACTTACCTTGGCTAATATGTGTGTTCCACACATTAACACAAATAAGGTTCGTAGTTAGCCCACTTATATACGTAATTAATTCGTCATACTACGATAGTTTTTTTTTGTAAAATAAGAGTGTTGGCGCATGGCGAGCCTTGACTGGCTTAAGCTGGTTCAAACTATAGTAGGTACCTTTTCAGCATACCCAAGTCCACTGGTGAACCGGCATCCCTAACCAAGAGGGCCATAATCACCACGCTTTGCCGTGGATTGTTGACCACAGGAGAGGTTATAAACAATAAAGAAGCAACTATCGTTTGTAATGACAGATAAAAACAAAATATACTGCGCCTTGTTAAAATTAACAAATACTTGATCAAAATATATTTAGTAACAATTCTAACAAATTATAAAAGCGAAAAAAATCTATCAATATATACAAAATGAAAGAACATTTATTTTATCAAAGTAAGTCGACAACTAGTTTCATGTCTCCACGAGACATCATCACCTTTTTTTCGTTTATTTATTCACAAACAATTGTTAAATTGTGTCGGAAATTTTCCTTAAATTAGGTACAGTAACATAAACATAGTATGATACAAAATATTTAAAATAAAATAACAAAACAACTTTATCAAAATACATTTACAATATATTTTATATATTTTTTTTTTCAACATTGTCTTAATGTTGTGTAGTTGCACCGTGACTCACGTGTATCTTTATGGCCTCCACGGAAGACCAGCGCTCTGGCAGGATACATCCTGCCATAGCATTTGCTCAGTGTTGGCCATTTAAGTAACCTATATCTTTTGTACGTAGCTATATATTTTTTAAGTCATATTTATGTGTATTGATTGAAATAAAAGCATTTTTACTTTCACTTACTTTTACTTTTAGACAAAAGATTGTTCTAGCTTTTCTTACCACAAAGAGCACAGCCCAAGTGTAGTGTGAAGTTACAAAATGCTGTGGTGTGGAGCTCGCAAACCTGGTTACAATGACGTGACACTGCAGTATGACGAACTAATCACTGAGCTAGCTCTGACATGAATATTATTATTTTAAGATTTTGTTTTGCCCTACTTAAGAATTCACGAAATAATTCATGTTTTAAGCGCATGAGATGAGAAATATATACATCTTTTTAAAAAATCAGGTTCATGCTTATTCAGAAAGGATTAGTTGTCGTGATAGATTGTCGCGATTGCTGTCTTGTATAACCTCTGATCTACTCATTTCCACTCTCATTTTAATTCTGCTAGTACACACTTTTCTTGTCTGTCTGTCGACGCATATACGTGCTGAACGGCCTCCCCAGAACCCTTGTTCAAAAATGCCAGCGCTAATTATAGCAAAACGCCCTTGCGTTTTGCCATAATCAGCGCTGGCAAGCGGATTGGTGATCGCAAAAGCCCTTGCGTTTTGCCATAATCAGCGCTGGCAATCGGATTGGTGATCGCAAACGCCCTAGCGTTTTGCCATAATCAGCGTTGGCAAGCGGATTGGTGATCGCAGTTTAAGTGTTAATTAATGGGTTGGTTTAAAAAAAATATAAACCGACTTTGATTCGATGGTTTTCTCATGGATGACACTGTGAATTAGACTAAATTGAAATGGGATCACATGAAAGCTCCAGCATTGAAATAAAAAATAATCATTAAAATCAGAACACCCAGTCAAAAGTTCTGAGGTAACAAACATAAAAAATAGTGTCGAAATGAGAACCTCCTCCTTTTTATGAAGTCGGTTAAAAATACACAACAGGATATTGCTGCCATTCCTTTACTAAGGTGATTGGATACTTACGCCGCGACTGCCATAGTAAAATTTATGTATTTTAAATCATTATTTTATGTTGTTTTAATAAGTAGTTCTGACGAATATTTATGTTGTGATTGTTTAATAGATTTTTGATCTGTTAATTATTTAGGTATGTTGTGTTAAGTATATAATGGATTGACACTTTTATGTGTGTAATTTTAATATTATTCCAGGATTTTATTAATATGATAATTATTTTTAGTGATAAAATGATAATATATAACCTTAGGAACAAGGTGCTTCTGTATTTTTTTTTGTAAATACTTATATCTATCGACAAACCAGTGTCGATTAAGAAAAATAATTACCAACCGTCCAACTGGGTGGACAGCATGGTTGGTCGGTTGGTCGTAGACGCATTCTGATTCTGGTTAGGTAGGTACCATCAAATAAATTGAACTTGCAAGAATTTAATTCTACCCATTGAATCAGCTAAAGAAAAGCTGTAGCGATACTTGCGGCATAGTAAACGTTTAACCATGACTACTCGAGTCCTGTATTTATTTTTTACTCTGTTATTCAAGTAAATTACAGATAATTTTAGTACTGCTATTGCTTTTTACTTTAAGATCCATAAAACAAGTTTTATGTCGTAATCCAACCAGCTTTATCGAATAAAATACTGTTTCAGTGATTTGTTCATTAGTTTGAGTTAATATTTATTATCAATATTGGCCGAATAATAAGTTTATATTATTCTATTTGATGGGATTTTTTTAGCGCCGAACTATCTTTGAGGCTTTTTTTAGGGTTCTGTATAACGGTACCATATTACTAAGCCTCCGTTGTCCGTCTGTCACCAGGCTGTATCTCATGAACCGTGATAGGAAGACAGTTGAAATTTTCACAGATGATGTATTTCTGTTGCTGTTTTAACAACAAATAATAAAAGTTAAATAATTTTTAAGCTATTGCATAGCTTCTATCGCGGGCCTTGAGCGCGGGGACCGAATCCAGAAATTCCGTAACGAAAAAACCTTGACGTTTGTCTCTTTAGTTCAGCAACTCGCCTCTAGATGGCATTGCAATAGCTTTACCGCGGCAGTCCCCGAGTGCCACACGTCTTTTTATAATTAAGGGGGGCAACGTCCTTAATACCTTGAGGCCGATCACCGAGGTTAAGCAACGTCGGGCACGGTCAGTACTTGAATGGGTGATCGCGTCACGTTGACTTTTGTTTTTTTACGAGGAAAGATTTGTATTTTTTTATAGATAATGGTACGGAACCCTTCGTACGCAAGTCTGACTCGCACTTGGCCGGTTTTATCTTCGTAGCTTATACTCAGTTTTACAATATAAGAATTTATAGGTAGAAATTTGTTCAGATACTTGTTCAGGGTTTTCTTGATGTTTTCTATGTATAATAAAAAATATATATCTATGTAGTGAGTTGTATTACGTATATCAGTTATCCAGTGCCCATAACACAAGCTCTGCTTTGCTTGGGGCTAGATAATGCTGTGTGAATTGTCCATCATCATTAATTAATTAATTAATAATTATTAATCAATAGGTCAACGAAGGCTAATGAATTAAAACTTTACATAAAACTATATCACAAAACCACTAGGTACCAGTACCAAGTACACAGGTGATAGCGACAAGTAATAGCTTATCAAAACAAAAAAAAAAAAAAACACCATCTACAAAATATAAAATGGTTACGAACAGCACAATTATGCTTTTTAACCGACTTCAAAATAGAGAGGAGGTTCTCAATTCGACTGTTTTTTTATATATGTCACCTCAGAACTTTTGCCTGGGTGGTCAGATTTTGATGATTCTATTTTCATTTGAAAGCTGGTGCTTTCCGTTCCATTTCAATTTGGTCCAGTTCTGACAATGGCATCTATGAGAAAACCATAATAATTGAAGTCGCTATTTTGTTTTTTAAAACAAACTCAACTATTGAGTGTGATATTTTATGGGATATGTGACCATGACTTGTGTTATTTTGAGTTTTCCAATATCTCGGCACAGTTGAAGGTACTGAAAAAAGAGAAGAAACTTGAGAAAATCATAAATTAGAGTTTTTTTGTAATGGACGAGTCTTATAGTATAGTTTTTGCATATGTAAAAGTTTATGACGACCTCTATAGCGCGGTGGGTGAAGGTCTGCCTGGGACGCAGGAGGTTGCGGGTTCGATTCCCGCCTCGGGACAAATGTGTGTATGATCTGCAGACATTTGTTCAGGGCGTTCTGGATGTTTATTAGTACTCGTATAATAAAAAATATCTATCTATGTAGTGTATTGGATTATGTATATCAGTCATCTAATACCCATAACACAAGCTCTGCTTAGCTTGGGGCTAGATAATGCTGTGTGAATTGTCCAGCATTATTTATTTATTTAGTTAGTTATCTCGTATTAAGAATTTTATTGCCCGAGACGCAGACTTGCTTCTCCTTCCACATCTCGCTCCGGCGCGCTCCTGCGGTTCGCACTGCCAAGACTGGGCTGCGAAAGCTTTAATAGAAACCGTTGAGCACCTAGACTAGGTAACCTCAACAGCCTGTATTGGTCCACTGCTGGACGCAGGCCTCTTCGATAAGAGCCGTATTGGCATTTATCTAATGGGGGTCGTGCCCATAATCCCCACGCTGGGCAAGCGGGTTCAGTGGTAGAATTGTTCTGCAGGGGGCGCTGCTGCCCACCCCGGCGGATATCTCTTAGTCGCCTCTTACGACACCCACGGGAAGAGATGGGGTGGTGAACATTCTAAGCCAGCACCACACAGCTAGGTAAACTTACAGGATTTTCTCCGTCATAGTTAACCCGACAAGGGACGTACCTTACCTACACAACAATCTCATTTTACTCGCATTTTAAGGAGCTTGTGCGATAGAGAGCTAATCCTAGTTAATTAGAGACTACGGGCTATGTTAGACATCGCTGGACACTGACGCAGAATAATCAATGCAGTGGGAGAATTCAGAGAATCTATCAACTTACGATTTTTTACTATAAAAACTATTGTAGTTTGACAAATTTACTATGGATGTGAGTAGGTTAACCAGAAGATGTCTCCTCGTTTAGGGATGAAATGTCAGTGTTCTTTCAACTTAAATAGGTTTCGTAGTTACCCGCTTACGTCCGTTATGAACTTATATACACTGCTTGATATTGCTGCTCATAATGATTTATTTATTTAAACTCCTTTTTACCTCGATGAAATAGATAATACTATGGTGAGAATTGACGGAAATTCGACAGGCACTTACCCATAATGAGACTATTAAAAAGGAGTCGCAAAAATATACAAAATTTATTGTCTGACAAGAGTGACTGACAATAAATTTTTACCTACGCAAGGTAATCGATTCATATTATTACGAAACTGTTATTGTTTTGGTAGAAAGATAGATAGATAGATAGACTCTTTATTGGGAACACACACAAACAGCACAGGAAAAGCAATGTAAAGTGGTAGGTTTCTGTATAGGGGAAAAATTATTTCGATGAGCGCAAATAATTTTTCCTGTCTGTTGCCTTTTCACGCCTAAACATGAACTAATCTTGATGAAATTTGACAGTATGTTGAGGCGGTATCCGGGAAAAAGTTTACCTATTTCCATGAAGGCAAATTTGTCCCGAAAAAAAATAGCAAGCCGTGTGGTCAGTATATCTATATTTGCCAGATCTACTATGCTATGACATGACATACTATGCACAAACATTTTGCGAAAAAATGTTGAAAGACTGCTTTTAAAATAATTACATGAAGTAATGTAAGTTAATTTCTAGTTCTCTATTTTTCTCTATGTACCATCTTGAGAATAAATATACATAAGGATCTATCTTTGTAAATAGATGGATAAGGATCTATCTATGTATATAGTTAAATAAGGATCTATCTATATTTATTCTCTATTTATCTATCTATCTTAATGTCCATTTGACCAGCCATAACCTGTCAAATATGTACTTCTCAGAAAGACGTTATAAGTAGAACAATTGTCTACTTGATATCTTATACACTTAAGACCTGTTAGGGATCTAAGTATACGGTAAGACCTGAACTATGCACCATGGTCCTCGTGAGGGAATATTAGAACAGTAATAGCTGCAGGTTCGTTGCTAAGTCCACGGCTCGCATCCGAATTGCGCCTTTGCATGTGATCATGATGCAAATAGTTTGGCTAATACGGTAGTCATATAACTCAGTGGCTGTTGAAGCTTTTGTGGGATTTACTTCTCCATTTGCTTTGAAGACATGTCTGATACTAATGAACACCCGTTTACGGGCTGTAAACATACATACATGTTGCAAGAATCAAAAATCATAAACTCTTTATTTCCATATGTACAATAAAAATGTACTCTTAGAAAAGGTCAAATTATAAAATTCATCACAGACCCGGAAATAAAGTGATATTTTTGATTTCTGTCGCTTTGGTTGTGGTCGGAGACTAAAGTTAAGAGGCGACGAAGAAAACTTTAGCCTGTTAGTTGTTACTTTTTGAGTTGGAACAAAACCCGATCCAATTTTTTTTCCTGAAGATATAAGTCTGATATTTTATAGTATGCCTTTTTACAGCAAGGACAAGGTGAGAAAATAATGTTTGTAGTGACCAATTTGACAGTTTGAGCTTGTGTAGGTACAAGCTACCGGACACCTTAGCCCCCATACAAACGTACTTCCCGCTTCATTTGGAAACTACGTTCCCGATCGTATTGAAATTTTCCATACATAATCGGATGACAAATAGCTATGTTTGTAGTGTTTTAGTTTTTTAAAAAACATTATGTTCTTTGAATGAGAGTGAAACTAATTTCCCATATTTTGATCATCAAATCGAGTCATTTTCAAGCTATTTTTTATGCATGTTAGACATCTTTATGCGAAAATCTGTCTCACTGCAGACATCCTAAATATATTCACCATTAGAAATAAACAAAAATATTTCTGAAATCAGTCGTTTATTCAAAATGAATCGCAAAGTACGAAAAAATATAAAAAATTTAGAAATTCCTTCAAATTTCTGCAACCGCTCGCTCAAACGCGGGGGGCAATGCGACAGAGGGAGCACAATTCCAAAATAAGGCGAATGCCGCGGAATGGCCAACACGATGCGATTCAACGTGAAACAACAACAAATTAGCTCGGGCCGGCCGCTGAGATTTGGGAGAGGTTCGTAGCCTTCTTAAGGCTAGCTATCATAAATGCGAAAATTTGGATTTATAGGTGTGTGGATGGGTGCTTCAAAGCTTCTGAACGGATCGGCCTGAAATTTTGCGTACAGGTTATTCTAATCATGAAATCAAACATAGGCTATATAATTTTTATGCCAAAGATTGTTTGTTTGTTTGTATTGAAAAGGCTCCAAAACTACTGAAAAATTATTTAACCATTAAAAAGCTTACTTTTCAAGGAGTGACATTGGCTATATTTTATCCCGGAACTCCCATTGGAACGAAAACTACGCAGGTGAAACCGCGAGCCACTGCTAGTAAATAATAAACCTCTTAATAAGAAGCACTTAATACTCGAACGCAGAGCAAAGCGAGATAAAATGGATGGTATTCAAACCTCCCTCAATTTTCCTACTCATTGGACTTGTTCCAAAAATCCTTCCTATATAATCCGCAAATCGGACTAATAGTCACCGCTTTGGGAAAGTGACACACCGAGAAGTTTGAATGGCTAAGGAAGAACCTATCTGAATCCATAAAATCCTCTGCCTTAAAGGCTCATATACACGGACTGCAAGTTAAGAAGTATATGAGAGGCTAAAGCTGGGGATACACATGCCAGTAAATCGGGAAAGTAGGTGGCATGAAAGTTACTGGCATGTACGAGTAACTGGCACACTGCGGATACATTTGCAAGTAATACTCGCATGCATACTGTGCCCTGGCATGCCAGTATTACCTTTGCGTATACACCGGACAGTTTGTGAGAGTGTTTCGTACCAATTCTTGCGGGCTAAACATGGATAACATTCGAAGTGAATTAAACAAAAGACAACTGGCATGCCCGTAGCTGTCGCGTCTATTCACACGTGCCAGGTTAGCAGCCCCCCTGCGTCCCCTCCCTCAACGGGCATGCAAGAAAATCAAATGTTGTGCTAGCTACTTGCAACTAGCTAGCTTCCAGTTACAGGCATGCCAGTAAGTGAATACACATGACTCTAGCTGGCACATGCTTGGAGCTGGTATGCTAGTGTGCAAGCTATGGGCATGTGTATCCCCAGCTTTAGTCGACTGCAGGCGGCGGTAGTCGTCGACTGTGTTCCGACTGCATTCAAGGTCATTTGACTGAAAACCAGTGCTCCTTCACAAATTACCTTCTATAGGTTTTTGGGTTGCAACAAGCTGAGTCAGGACCTGTTAAACCTACACACACACGCGCTCGTTTGCCTGCTGAGGGGGCTAGTACAGAGTCAGAGTCAAATCGTTTATTTATTTAGACTTACAAAATAAGCACTTAGACATGTCAATATTTTTACAAACCCAATAGGTACTTAGGTAGGTAATATTATTTTTCAATAAATAATTATTGTATTATAATATCTGAGCCTATATCGATCCATGTCTTCTAATAATGTACGCCATATTCTGTTTCATGATGATAATAATTTATTTTATAGTCAATAGCCCGTCGTTTGACCACAGTCAATCGCACCTGATGGAAAGTGACACTGTCGTCGACTATACATATATCACGAAGGTCTACAAGCCCTAACTCTTGTTTGAAAGAGACCGATTTTATAACTACCTGAAACTATCTTATTGAAAAATAATATTATTTTATAATAATAGAATCTAAACTATGTATTTACAACTAAAACAATTGAGAATTATTTTAAAAACTTGAAGAATATCGGTACACCACGGACCTGTAATAAAATTGCTCATTATGTAAAAATAACTAAGGTACCTTAGCATTTTTCCCGCGGTAGAAAAGTCAAAGCATCAACCGGCAGCGTCTAATCATAGGCTGCCAATTTATCTACTTACATTTAGCGTAGTGTGTCCGCCCGTAATCCCTATAATTGCACGAATAGTCTCTGTTTTACTAACTAATCTGGTCCCTTTGGTAGAACCCTGTCAAATTGTTCCGACCCAAATAAAAGGAGGTCCTGTTTTCGGGTAATGAAAAGATATTTTTCTTTTCTCTTGTAGGAAATTGGTTAGGTGCATAATGTAGAGATTTAGCCTTGGTTTCTAAAATTCTAATAAAATTTTACGTGAGTGTTACCAAAAACATGCACGTTAAGTAATTACTCCTTAAATATTGACCACAAAGATTAATGACCGTTAGGCGAGGATAAATTACCTCAAATAACTCTTGCAAATTTCATTAATTACGATATAAATACAGATAAATAAGAACAAATGACTCAACTGGTAAGATCGCATATTGACCCCGCCCTGAACCTTATAAACGTTCATTAGTTGCCAAACCTGATTAAATCATCATTGATTCCATACTTTTTGCATTGCGTTCAATTATTGCCGATTGCATTCTCTGATCGTGTGCCATGATCACAAAACCCAGTGTATTGATTACCATTGATTGAGCAGCGAGTTTCTTTTGGTTTATCGAAACGTCAGAATGGTATCGTGATCGGTTTATTTTATGAATTTGTTTTTTGAGTCTGTCTAGAAACAGACTCAAAAAAACGAATGTAGCTCAGCTGAGCGACATTCGTTTAAATAACATTTTATATGCATGTTTAGCTATTAGCTAATGCTAAAAATGCATATAAACTGTTATGAACGCGATGATTAAAAAAAAGCAAATTAGGGTAATAAAAAAAGGATTTAAACTGATTAAGGAATGGCATAAACACTGAGAGACCTATTCCCAGCAGTGGGTCGACAAGAGCTGTTGAAAATGTAATGATAATGATGTTTAATAGTGGTTTAATCTTTAAGTTTATTTTGTTTATTGAAATAAAACTATTCCAGTATTGGCAAGGGTTTTCTTACCAATAAAGTTTTCATCTATTGAAAGAATAATAAACAGTAAGTCCGTCTATAAGCTTATCTAAGTTTTGATCAGGACCCTATTGAATTGAAATGTTCGTTTACTTTGCCTTTTATAGTCTAAACGGGAGCTTTAACGTTTTTCTGGCATTATTTTTTTATGTGTTATGCTTCTCACATTATTTTATGTGCATGTATTGTTTAATTTCCATAATACGTAGACAACCCGGTTTGTCGAAGTTTTGCTGAATTCCAGATTAAAGTTATGTTTTTAGTAAGTTTGAATAAAACCGTACTTACTGTAGTTTTACCTCAACCAGTAATTACTATATTTTGTGGTTATATAAACGTAGTGACAGAAAAAAACCATACCTAGACCTATAGCTTTAAAATGAGTGACGTAGAAAAGAGGTTATATTCCTCAACCTCAACATCAACAGCCTGTATTGGTCCACTGCTGGACGCTGCAAGACTCCCCCTGATAAGCTTCTTGTTGGCGTTTATCTAATGGTGGGTAATAATGCCCATAATCCCCACACTGGGCATGCGGGTCGAGGATCGCAGTTCGGTGGTAGAATTATTCTGCAGGGGGCGCTGCTGCCCGGTGGATATCCCTTAGTCGCCTCTTACGTCACCCAAGGGAAGAGATGGGGTGGTGCAAATTCTAAGCCAATACCACACATCAAGAGGAGAGATTATATTGCCTAATAAATATTATTCAAAAAATTGTCTTCGAAGAATAAAAAAGCCACAGCTTTTGCTTTAGAAAGTTGCGCACGAACTTCACGACTAGTAGTGACCTCTCTTTTTATCGAGCGTCAACATTATTTTTAAAACGTGCTGGCAGATGGCAGCGCAAGCCACAAAAAGGTAACGAAAGGCGTTTCTCAATAGAATTGAGTGCATTTATGCTTGTAAATAATTGTCCTAATATATTATTTTATAACTCTGATAATTTAATTTCTAAACGTGTATGTATGTAATTATTTTATTATTGACCGTCACCCCTAGGGACCCCTTCAGAAGGTTAGACTTAAATCGTATACGCTGTAACTCGATGTTTACACATTGAACAAGCAAATTATACAAAAAAAACTACCAAATTACTTTTAAAAAATATCCAGTGTTAGTCGGGATGATATTAATGTAGTACCTAGGTAAGGATTCCAATGATTGTTATACTCATAAATATGAGCATATTTATGATCCTTGAAAACATTATTAAGTATGCATTGCATTTTATGGCAGTTGTGTAAAATTCAAAATTTGGTGATGGAAAATGAAGTGTTTTTTTACACATTATTTCCCAGGACCAAATTTTTTTATTTAGGTAAACGTACTTAGTAATCTACAAAATGCAATGCAAATGCATGTTTAAGATACTATCCAGGTTCTTACATAATAAAGAATGCAAGTTTTCGTGCCGTCTTTGCAATCTACATTTGCATGAATGTTTTCTTAATTGAGTTCATGGCAAAACGCCAAAAGATTTGGCAGTATACCTTCTTTGCATAGATAGCCTGCCGGTTAAATGCCATTTCTCCTCAGAATGCAAACCCCTTGAGCACTGCACGAATAAAATTAAAATAGTGGCCATTTTGATACCAAGCTGCTATAAAATGTTCGAATTACTTTTTAAAATGCTTAAGCTAAGTGTATTGTGTAAAACTAGTTCTTATGGATGAAAAAATTAACAGGAATTTAAGTCACACATTGCATTTCATAAATTAATAATATCTATTATTATTTTAAGGTTTTGGTTACCTAAATATTTTATATTGCATATTTTTAATGAACTGATATTGTACATGGTAAACTTTGGTTTATGTGAGCGAGATAATAATTATTATGTAAAATCAGTGACAAAAAATGTATTAGATATTTTTTAAACTTAACACGAGACGACTCGCAATTGTTTCTTTAAGGGTACTAATTTATAGCTCTCAAGAAAAGTCATTAAACATTTCTGTCCGACACAAAAACTCTTAGTTTAACGCGGTATAATATAAATCGGGTAATTAACCACCTTATAGCGCCCTAACGTGAACTTATGTCACGTTTCCCCAGCTTTTAAATTAGAACACTGTGAGGCAGGAGATAGATAATAAGATAGAATAGACAGCAGATATTTTGATGTTTTTTTTTTCAATAACAATTTAGATTGAACTGGTTTTTAAGTTGTCTTATATTATCTTTGTGATATTTTGTTTCTTCAAGTGGATTGCCCTTATTAAATAAATTATAAAATACAAATGGATGATGGGTACCTACTAAAAGAAAAAGATAAAAGAATCATTGAATGTAAAAATCGCAAATTGTGAACTGTTAACGCGGATATGGGCTATTAGATTACTACTGTATTAGATTTGAAAATCTCACAATTAAGATACCTTTTTATTTTTTGATAATGATGATGATGATTTAAACTTTGTAATTGTGATTATGTAAATTATTATATTTGGTTTTTAGCTATAACAAATAATGAGGGCAAGTTTATGTCTCTCTTATAACGTCAAATAGACCCACCCCACTGGTGTAAATTTTACTTATTAGTTAATCTGGAATTCTGGATGTTAGGAATTGTAAACTTAGGTGTTTTATACTTCGGTGTATCATTAGGGAATTTGAACAGTATTATAATTTAAGGGGTTTTAAACTTCGGTGTTTTAACTGTAGATACTTTAACTCGTTGTTACTTCTATTGCATTCTTATTCTTTGTGGAGCGATGCTCAATGTTAAAAGACTAGAGCAAAGGATGCTGGAACTCGTTCAAATTAATTACCCCTGACTAAGTGACTGCTTCATCATATCGACAGAGACCTATGTTCATCTTTGAAAACTGAAAATAGAAGTTACATTTTCGATGGTATTTTTGGTAAATATTGTGTTTTTTTGTGTTGTATTGAATTAACGTAACAATAAAAACCATATAATATATATATAATAAGCTATAATATACATAATATACTTAATAAGCTATAATATATATATATAATAAGGCTAATAATATATGTATAATATATATATAATAAGGCGTTTAATGCTGAAACATGCTACGTAGAAAACGTGTTTAAACATACCTCATCTAAAAAAAAAATAAGTTTCTCATGACGGTGGGTTAACTACAAATCTAATTTGTGTTGGAAGAATACACACAAACAGTATTCTCTCAAAAAATTTGGTTCGTAGTTAATCCGCTTACATCAGTTACAAATTCGGCAAACTACGATAGTAGTTTTATAGTAATATTATACCTATGTTTAGTTAGTGTCTCCTTTTTAAACCTTTTTTTTGTCTTTTCCTTATATAAACCTTTTTGATCATGATTGGTGGCAGCTGTGTGGAGCTGGCCAAATCTTCCACCAAACTATATAGCGATCCCCAACCCGCATGCCCAGCGTGGGTATTATGGGCAATACCCCCCATGAGGTAGGATAGAGGATAAACGCCAATAAGGCGTTTATCAAGGGGAGGCCTGCGTCCAGCAGTGGACCGATACAGGCTGTTGAGGTTTGGGTTGAGGGAGTGGTGGCCCACGTCACTCAAGTGTGGTCAAATCAGGAGGTCAATAGTCACCCATCCCTACCTAAAAGTGTCATTCCAACAAAAGCCGTATTGTAATAAATCCTTTTCACGATTTCATACACAATAGATAGCAATCGTAACCACAACATTTCCATATAACGCCCTCCGTATATTCGCTTATTAATACGGGTCATGGAGCATCAAGTGCCAAGTTGGAAGGCTTCCAAGTGGTCTCTGAATTTGGCAAGATCTGTGATAGATCGGGCAGATGACATACACCTGGTTTCTGGTTGTTAAAAAAACGTATTTTTGTGTCTGGCCGAAGGTTACCATCGCACGCGATCTTTGGTGGTAGTCCAGCAGTTCACGTCGTTTCGGTGGTATGATGATGATGATCATGATGAAAATTCAGTTTAATTAACGCAGGAGGTTGCGGGTTAATCGATGTTATTTTCCCAATGAAATATGAATCGGTATCCGTACTAATCCACAAAGCAGTACGAAACTTCCTAAACAGTAACCGTAAATAAATCCACATCAATCATGCTGCCATCCTATCATCTCGTCAAGCGCATTACCGCATAATCCCGGGCCACAGGAGAAATAATACTACTGACACGTACCTACTTACTGAAAATCACTTGAATATATTATAAAACTCACCTCAACGCTGATAAGTGCCCCATTGCCATAAAAATAAGTCTTAATCATATTTTTATAAGATAAAGAATTAGTTTATTTCCAGTAGGTATTTTTAGCCTATCGGAACTCCTTATCGAAAGTTGATTATGACTTTCAGAAATTATAGTTTTGTTGTTTAATGGTACTTGCATAAGTTTTTCGGTGGTTTGGGGCTACAATCCGGGTTTTGGCCTAACCATGATTCATAACAGCAAGAGGAACGTTTATAACTCCAAATGGACATCCAAATATCGTAAAGTAAAAGGTTTGGAATAATACAATGAAAGAATCAGATGACGATGTAATATCATAAGATAATACCATCTCCAACCAGATTAGTGGCTGGGTTATTGACAGTTTTTAAGAGAGCTCTAAGAGTGTATCAATCGTAAATATCGATCAATTTTAAATGATGCTGCATCAAAACAATAATACACAATACCTCTCAAAGATGAAAAAGTTTAAGGCTAAGATTAAGACCAAACTCATAACGTCAAATCCCACGTGAATTAATTGGATTTATTTTATTGATTCGTTGGATAATTTATAGTTAGTTTAAAGTGATACAGGCCCGATTTCAAATGTTCAAATTTTCACACCATTCCGCCATTCAAGTGGTGATTAGCAGAGTAGTGAATGCTCTCTATTAATTTGTCAGTTCCAATTTGACGTGTCTCCCGATAATTACGGAATTGCGGTTTACCAAATGGCCTCTGTGAAGTGAAACATTTTGTGTTCTCTCAAAGGACTATGGAAAACGGTTTGTAGCTATGAATACCATGAATAATAATGACCTTTTGTTGAAGTCAGGTGACAAAGTAAAGCTTTTGGAGTAACCTCCGTTTATAAATCTCTTTAAAAACCAGAGATTCCGCCTAAAAACTGTTTTGAAAATTCAACAACACAAGCCACATCCTATATAAACAACTTAAAGAAATCTTGTATTTCACGTATGAAGATGAGAATAGTACTGAGACCATCCTGGGGTATCGATTTTGCTAAAAATCTTTCGAAGAGGGTACATATTTGTTGCGTATTTTCAAACAAAATATTTCCCTTATTTCCAAGAGTGCTTCCCTAAAAAAATACATATGTAACTACGTAAATATTTACTCCTTAAGTAAAGTTCGCCATCTCATGTCATAAAAAACATTACGTAATTTGCATAAGAAGTTTGAATGGGCAGGGATGAAAGCCTTGGGTCGCGCTTCGCATGTGAATTAGGTACTTTTTATACAAGTAGGCAAAAGGCCTAAGCTCATTGATAAACAGCTAGCTAGGTAAGTAATCCAAACGCTCAGTGACGTCAGCTAGTAAAATGTCCTTTCAATTCTGAATAGATTAATGATGGTTTGTTAACAACAATCATTGTTGTTTTGGTGTTATAATTTTTTGTTTTAATGATCTAGCTGTCTTTATAATGTCAATTGGGGGAAAAGGCTTCGTATTTCGATGATATTTATTAATATTTATTGTTTAACTTCGAAAGCCAAGCGTATGATTTAAAAAAATACGTAATCCACCTACCTACCTATAAAGTTTGAAACATGACTTATTTATGATCTGAAAAACTGAAAAAAAAATGTTTAATAATTGGATTATTGGGCTTGCCAAACAGTTTATACATATAAATAATATTAAAAAAAAAGACGTGTGGCACTCGGGGACTGCCGCGGTAAAGCTATTGCAATGCCATCTAGAGGCGAGTTGCTGAACTAAAGAGACAAACGTCAAGGTTTTTTCGTTACGGAATTTCTGGATTCGGTCCCCGCGCTCAAGGCCCGCGATAGAAGCTATGCAATAGCTTAAAAAGTTACATTGAAAATTTGATTCATATTTAATCGCTCCCTGCAAAATGGAATAATGGTTAAACAATGAAATTCACAAATTCAATTATGCTAAGTCCAGGTTTCATAACACGAATTCAATTGAGTTCACAGATTAGATAGGTATACGATAACAATTCAATTTATATTGCCTTCTTTGTTCCTGCCACAGATTTATCAATAGTTGTAGCTTCTGTTTTAAATCACGGTCCCCCAATATTTGAGATTGCAATCTTCTCCCGCAGATATTAGTTAGGGAAATGATATAAATCTATTTTGTTATGAATTTATTGCTTTGGTCTATGGGAATATTATTTGTTTAATCGAACTGAATTGTCAAATAGCTGGGGTATGTTGGGGCTTATTTCTTCACTAACCGTTATTTTTATGTTTATGTTTCTGACCTTTCGCGTTGGTCAATGACACAAATATTTTTTGCCGGTTTTACTGATTGTTAGGTTTTTTTCTATTTAATACAGCTCCTCTGCAAAAAATGTTGGCCCTCTAACAGCATAAGGCACCGGACTCAAGCTCTATCTACCTAACACATTTCTTCAAGAAAATTTAAATATACATATGAAAGTATGAACGAACATACTCACATTTTTCAATGTGGTTAACAGAGTAGTTACTTCTAAATTTCGACAACACTACTAAGCAGTCTCAAGAAGCTTATCTTATTTGTGTATTCCAGCAAACTTCCTATGCAACAACAAAGGCAATGTTCATAAACACCTAGTTTCCTTCACGAATTTAAAGCACACACATAAATTAGAATAAAAGTTTCCTTGCGATCAGATATCACCATTGTTTTCAGGTCAAACGACAATGTAGTTAGCATAACTTGGGTGAATTAAACTTGTAAAGTCAGGGTGGTAAGTCAGATAGTGTATTTCTGATTACTTTGACTATATATTTGTACTTACATATATTTTTAATTATTGACACTGACTGACACTGACTCTTAAGGCGCATACAGGAGCCAATATGACAGCGTTACCTTTTCTCATATTACTCGTATCTCTGCTTAAGCTTTACGAAATGAAACTATTACAGAGGCATTACTAAATAACTTATAATAGATACCAGAAACTGTACGATGGATTTTTAAAACTTCCTATGTTTAACGTAATAATAAGATAAAATAGGTGGGGCGCAACTTACACTGGTGTATGCGCCTTAAAGCTCTACCCCCAGTGCGTTTTGGCTTTCGATAAGAAAAGTTTTCCTGTCCAGTGCACAGTTTCCCGTTAGTCCTCCGCTACGCAAGTCCGCTTCTACCACATCTTTCTAGCAGTAACCACGGACGACTCACATGTCGTGGGCTAACGGACTGACTTTTAAATTATCTAAAAAATCAAACAGAAAAAATACGAATCGTGATTCTTATTAAATAAATTTTGGAGGTTACGTATTTCTCTTCTAACACTCAGTTCTGCAGATATAGACCTATTGATAAATTTCAATCTCAGGAACACCATATGGTAGTCCATTGGGTGAATCCATCGTTTGATTAAAATCTTAGTTAATTAATTTTCAGAAATGTTAATACATTTATGTATGTCTTTTAAAATAAAATAAAAATACTCTGCAGCAGTTGTTTGTTAACTTTATCAAACATTTTTTCCCCCGACTATCCTCAGAATCACTACTAGAATTCCACACGTGTTTCTTCGTTTCGTGCAAATATTTGCAATCTGCTGTATGGAAGCTAATTATACTAAACTTCCGTCTCCTACAAAGTTCCTAAGACATAACTTCAGAGTAACAATACCCTCTGTTTTACTAATTTACTAGCTAATGCCCTAGTTATTATTGAAAGGGCTGAAACTGGCTAAGACGGGCTGCGATTCAAAGGAGTTTAACTTGAATAAAGCTTGCTAGCTACTTATGTAGTTAGGTATTTATCTAGGCTAAAACAAGACCGCTAGCGGCTCTTAGACGCTTTTGATTTAATTTTATCCTGTAAACAGTTCTTATGTTTTAATTATGAACTGGTACCATAATTTGTGGAATACTAATGTTTTGAATTTGGTATCCTAAACGTAGGTACATTTTCACAGTTTCATGCAACTTGGTTTGAATGCTTTAGGCATGACACTTGTGATTTAAAAGCTCTCATGGTACATTGACCAAACAAATATTATTTTTTTATTCTTATTTCCGTGTAGAAACATAGTCAAAATACACAATAAATACACATTAGAATTATATTTTGATCCGTTTATTTTTAGTATAGCGATCAAGTTTATAGAAAACGCGAGTTTTAAAGGCAAGGATAAGAAATCTCGTCTCTTGTTAGCTTTTTCACTTCCATTTTCTTCGTTTTATTTTGGTTGTAATGTAGGTAAAGACCTATTTGTGTGTCTAGATAAATGATACTCTATCTTCTATCATAACTAATTCTCACCAAGCAGGCACCTAAATTATTAGGCGTACCTAACACGAATCCATCCAACTAAGTTTAGTTCCATGTACCAAACCTCGTACAGACCACTCCAATTAGTAGCCAACTGTGTAGTGGCTACATGACACGTCGTGTAATCCCAGATTACATACAGAATAGTACTAAACATTGGAAATCGTGCACAATGTAGTGCAGGTCGTGTCTTTGAAGCCTATGACGGGATCAAGTGCTCTGTAACTGTACCATTATAGCTATGAAGCGCCTGTTAGCTCTTAGGTCACGGATTAGGTTGGCGCTGTTTGGTGTATTGTGTAGATTACAAATTGCTATTGAATTTGACAAAGTTTCATAACTGTTTTATGTTATTTGAAAATTTACCACCTTTATGAAGTTGAGTTACCTAAGCATTGTTAGCTCATGAGATACGTTTTTGAACATGAAGTTTATAAGTACCTACTTCCGTTAATGTATTATTAACCTCTTATTGAGCCAGGTGAGAACTCTGTGTCTAGATAAGCCTAGCATAGGTAGGTATTATATCGGTTTTTTTTACCCAAATAAATAATTTAATTTAATTCAATGTTATATTATAAGAACTATCGTAGTTTGACGAATTTATTACGGGTGTAAGCGGGTTATCTACGAACCTTATTTGTGTTGGAAGAACACCAAGGTTTTATACCTTAACGAGGGATATTTTCACGTTGGTGTTCTTCCAACACAAATAAGTAGTTAACCCGCTTACATACGTGATGAATTAATTCAATATAGTTTTATAATCATGTCAAAATTACTTGTACTCGAATCTACACGTAGTAATACTTGTAGTTTTCTCTGCTTCTACTTTTTCGTTCTATAAACAGTTAAAAATAGTCTATTAGATCTAACTTAGAATAATCAGTGATTATTTATGAATATAATCTATACGGTAATGAATGATTCACTCCATCGTTGTGCAAGATACGCCCGATAACTAGAAGTTAATGAAGATCCAAAATTATTGTATTTAGTAATAACTAATAACTGGTTTCATAGTACAAGTTCCTTAACTATAATTTTCATCTCCATTAGAGGACGACACTAAAGAATGGGTAGAAAATCTTGCAGTATGCAGCCTAAACGTTATTGATAAAGTAAAGATAAAGGTAAAGATAATTTATTGTCAATAGGTACGCAAATACTGAATATACGAGCACAAATGTTATTTAATTAGATGTTTGAGCTTGTCAAGAAATTTTCAATTTTGCTGTAGCGGGGAGTCAGTCGAGAGATAAATTTAAAAAAATGTGTAATAATATTGTATAGTTATCTAAACAACAGTAATCATAATTTCATCCGGCTTAAAACTCATTAGAAGAACAGAAACATATTGTTTATTGTCTGTCTATGACCTTTTAACTGACATAACTATCAAATGAAGTGTTTAGTCATTTGTCAATCAAGAACTGCCCAGTACGAGAGAACAAGAGCTAAACAAATCGACTGCGAATAAGCCCTGAACAAAAATGACAAATCATTCCGACGTACAACTAATTTCGAGTTCACCTCTGCTACCCCAATGATCGAAAGCCAAGTATTAGCCGTTCATTGTCTGGCACCCTGGCCAGTACCATACATCAGGCGACGTCGTTTGTCGTCCGTCGGCCGGGTACATAACTAATTACTGTTGTAAATCGTCAGGCATGCGACATCGTCGCGTCGACGCGTCCGGCTGAATGACGAGTGAACTTCGAATTTTGGCCGTTGAGGTGGGTTTCCTTCCATAAGTTTTTGTAGCAGTTCTTCTATCTAGACATATTATGTATTATTCAGTGTGTTTATATTGTCTATATTTGGAATGTCAACACGGACAGGGTGCTTTTTAGTGACAAAATATAGGTTCATCGCAAGTGATAAAAACTTAGCTGTTTTGAATTTTAACCCGAATAAGACATTTTAAGTGACACAAAATATTTTCTAATATCTTCTCACAGCCAAAGCTGTAAACCCTATCAAAATTAATATTTTTGATAGCTTTGTTATTAGAATTTACTGTAACTGCCTCTGCGGTCTCCACACGACAAATAAATTAATTACTGCTCTTAATGCACGCAGCGCGTCGTCAGCATCTATTTCCACATCACCTAATTTAGCCGTTATGACGTCATCGGGGATAAAGTATGTTCTAAATATAGGGACAATAAATTCCGTCCAACATTCACCTCCGCAGGAACAAGACAACATTGTGTCCTATTCACCCACACATTTCTAAGGCTGTTTATTCACTCATCGATACGATTTTAAACTCCTCCATGACAGTAGTCTATCTATTGGTTTGGCATAATTCCATTTCAGAGTGTAATTTTGCTTATATTGTTGGCTGTTGTATAGTTTTGAAGGGCGCACATTATCAGACTTGTGTATTTGCTCCCGTCAGCCATTTATTTAATTTTTAAGCTGGATTTTTTTCATACTTACTGTGCTTCGATAGAACTGAAGTACATACTGCGTTCTTAGTTTACATTCATAATACGTACTGAAATCTTTTAGATTGCATTATTGCGTTGGCTTCATTAGGAGTGTAACGGTTTTAAGTCAATATTACAATGTAAATAAGAAAGAAGCAGAAAGAACTTATGTTTCCATCAGTTCTTTTCGTCAGCTATAGTCCCAAAGAATGTGTGAAGGCTCTCAGCGAACCGATACGGCATCGTGAAAAGAAAGCTTTAGGAACCCAGTTCGACGTTCGCATTGCTTTGACGTGTATTGTTTCGGGAAGGCTCTGGAATCGTGATAAATGACAGTTATTCGACGGAGATTGACAAGGTTCTGCGGTTTCGAGGGCGGTATGTCTCCTAATCTGATAATGGATGGTTTCTATCGGGGTCTGATTCAGAACTCTTATGTCAGAAGGTTTAGGGGAGTCATTGGACTTTGAAATATTACCAATAAAGTGTTTTGTTTGAAATCACTCATCTAGCGACCTTCGGTTTTGATAGGAGTAAGTTGACAACGGACGTCTTGGTAAAAGCTAACTTTTAACAAATTTTAACGGTCACATTAAAAATATAAGCGAAAAAAAACGGAAAACCCTTTTAGCTTCCTCATAAATTGCAATCAGCCTAATCGAAAGAGTTGAAGTCAAATTAAAAGCACCCTTCTTTAAATATTTTGTAGGCGTACCAAAGCAATGGGTACGAACAACCGCTTTAATAAAACCGTAGTATTTTAATTAACAGGAAACGAATATTAATTTGACCTTTGTAGCCCAAACGATTTGCAAATCTCTGATGATCAAAGGGAAGGTCAAAAAGGAAATGCTGATTGCAGATCTTCTCATGGACCATTTGATTTATAGCACTTGCAGTCTCACGTGAGTCGGTGCCAAATATAAAGTTGCCTTTACAACGCAAGTCTTGTGCTCTTGGGATAAGGGTGAAGGAATTGTGGGATCTCTGATGGTGTTGGTGTTAATTGAGTGATATTTCATTTGGTGACGCTTGGCGCCGTCTGCTAAACGCCCTGGCGGAATAACTTTAGTTCAATGTGTGCTTCTATAAAATCTTATTAATAGTACCCACTTGAATAGTATTTTTACTTGTATGGAAATATTATTAATTAATACTGTAAATTTTTGGATACAGCTTTGTCTTTATAAAATCTTTGCCAAAGCTTCTTCTTTCAGCTAAGAGAGGTGTGTGTAGCACTCTCTTAGGTCCCTACAATGACGGCTTGCTCAGTCAAAGATTTGTAGCTGAGCGATGTTTTAGACAAAGATAAGCGTTACTCAAACATAGATCGTTGACTGAGCAAGCTTTTATAACACGGGCTTTAGTATATTGAAAGTAAAATAGCGTGAACATACGCTCTGAAGACAAATTGACCCAAAGCTTTAGCATGAAATCGCTATGAAGTAAAATTCCGCCTATATCGATTACGGTCCAGCCGACCTCGTATTTCGTATGCACATTTAATGCAATCATCTAAGCCAGTGGACCGGAACCGTAAATATTTATGCAAAGCTAGTCCTGCGGCTGAATAGCAAAGTCGACGTTCCATTCAAATAACCAAGTAATTATACTGCATAATATTTTTATGCATTTTCAATTCCTAGTTTTTTTACATTTAGTAAAAGCGGAATGCGTTGATGAATAATATCACTAATAGTGCATCCCATTGATACTATTGTTGACGCTGCTAGGTAAGAGATTGCTATGAAATAAATAAAATACTACTATTATGCTTGTTTTAAAAATAATCTGCTGAACGTAAGATTGAATGGTTTTCGTTTGAAAACTTTCAGATATGGAAGCAATACATTATAGCTCTTAGTACAATTACGGTTAGCCTATTACGTCCCACTGCTGGTCCAAATTCTCACCCTTGACTCTCCATGCATCACTATTAACCCGTTGGAAAAGATGATATTGTTTCAGCAAAATAGTTGGCTAAGAACCATAGCATAAGTAGCAAGAGCTTGGATAGATTGGATTCATCAAGTATAGTCAGTCGAGTACGTAATTTATAACAAAAGATAAAGCAAACTGGTTGTATTAGGGAAAAGACACGCACTGCATTATAAACAAATACGTATATATTATCTTGTTGGCGAAATTGGGCCTTTCATCTTACAAAGGAAAGGAACACATGAAATGAATAAAATATATTTTGGGAATACATATCGCATTCGGACAGAAATTATTATATCTAAGTATGTAACTGTACAACGTAGAAGATTAGAAAGTTATATTTAATCTAATAAACTTTTTCACCACTTTTATAAACAATCAAAAGATTAGACACAGCTGAAAGGTTTATCAAAGCCGATTTAAATCAAAAGCGCGCACTTTATATATCTACATAAATCAGAATGTGAATTCCAAAAACTCGAAGTCACATCAAAGTTTTATAATCTGTCAAAACAAGGTCAAGAAAAATGCTCGACGAGCTAATCTATTCGATAAAAGCAATTCTAAATGCAATAGAATCAATTCGAAAGCAAGCAAAGTTCAAGAAGAGTTAAGTAAGTGAATAGTGAACAAACAATGTAATGTTAAAGCTTGAAACAAAGTAAAGACAAGGCTTCAAGGGATGTTCTCGATAGAGACGCAACTCTACTACGGGTTCTAGGTATGTACTCAATACTCAAACAATTCATTTACAGAGTAGTGATTTAACAGACGGTATCTAATATCTGTTAATGAAAGTTACTAAACAGTAAGCCGTAATTATAGTTTTCTACTTGGAAGCTTCCCCAAATTAATCCTGCGGGTTTTAAGTTAAATTCAAAATACAAAATGCACCATTATTTGAGTTTTGGTTAAATTTGGCCTCATATGTGGATCAATTTAAACTTTCACACCAGAGCAGATACTGAGGTGCGCTGAGGTGCCTAGATAATTTTAGTTTTGCATCGAACTTTAGAATGATCCATAACTCCAAGAGGGTACAAAGAATATCAGTATTTACTACTTGTATTTCCTATGAAGTTAACAATCAAACCATAGCTCTGCGTGCATTGAAGCTACCGATTAAACAACCACACTTTTCCCAGTAATAACATGTAACACATAGTAAAGCCCTGGAAAGAGCAACTTAGGGCCTTTGACGACAAACTACACTCGAGGCTACAATCGATAGACAATGGATTGTTTGGCTTTTGTTCGCAAATCGTAAAGCCGTTCTATCTTAGAAGTTCTTTGAGAACGTCTACATCCTACTCACTGAAATGTTTTGGTACAATACTTGCAGTTTTGTTTTAGTGCATGGGAGACTGACATTGTTTATTTGTATCATTCATTGAATTGGTTTTAGTAACCTAAAACGTTGGCTTTTAAGCGATTAGTATCTATCCAATTACCTATCAACTTCCTTTTACAGATTTATGTTGTTGTAATATAGAGCTAGTACTGGAAAAAGAGTCTGACTTTAGAATTCCTTTAAAAAAATGTGGCTAAATGTATACTTCCGAAAATAAATTAATACGTTAATTAAGTTTAACCAAAGTTAACAGCTTCAATACCATTATATCCCTACAGACATTGCATCATTTCAGGCCAATGCCAATCATAGCTCAGTCAAGCGCGAACCCAAACAATCACGTGGCTACACATCACTCTCCCCTTTGCCGGTAACTCTCTGGAGGACTAAAATTGCCTCATTTGCGACACCGATGCAATCCGTTTTAATTCGTCACGGCAACCCCCTAGATAAAAGCACTTGGGATTAAAAGAAAATTAAACGATCTGGGAGTGATGTCAATGCCAATGCAACGAAATGTTGCACACTTTTCCTGGACCACTTTCATTGGCCTTATCTTTTATGTGATAAAACTCAAAATTGGGTGTTTCTTGGGTATTTTATGGGTAAGATATCTATCACCGCAGACAGTATGGAACTGATTTCAGCCCCTCAAGAAATTATTCCACGTTTGGGGCGTTCCTACGGTAACGGCTTTGTGCTGCTTAATTAAACTGCATTATACTCGAGGAGTGCAATTTGAGCAAGAATCAGCGGTGCCTAACTACTTAGTTATTCCCTTTTCATAATTTGGTATTTCTCTGATATTTTCGACTTATTTATGGGATGAATATTTGAATTTGCTCTTTTGTTAAGTTGCGATTGCGATCTTCATTTTTGTTTTCAAAATGGTGTATAGAGTTATGAAGCAAAAATAATGATTTTTGCATCTATTTTAAATGAGTACTCAACAATATGTTTACATTAGATAAATTGAATTCCTCTTATGTAAATCAGCCATCTGGAAAGCACAAGTAAAAATTTAACTTGGTATAAAAATATTAGGCAGGCTGCGCTAAGAAATAGTTAAAGTACTGTTGGAAAGTCCAATAACCACGGCACGTGACTCAAGAGTTTCAAGTATTTAAGTAAATACTACGAGAACTCTTTGACTGTTTGACTAGAAACGGTGACTTTAATGCTTTGTCATCAATCTCGATATGCAAGCAAGAAAAAAAAAATGTTTTCACAAATTTTGCATATGACACAATTATACACGTCGTCGTCTAAGCAGATATATAATAAGGGTAAACGAATGTTCAACTTGCTTTGCTTTAAGAACAGTTACTGAATTTCCTTTTAGTGCTGATAATGCAATATCAAAGTCCTCTGTAACACCAATCGTTATGAAAAATCATGACAAAGCACTTTCTTCTATCTAAAGAAAAATACCCTTAACCAAAATGATTGACACTTCCCTCTTAACGTTTAGCTCAAACTACCCATGAAAGGCTTCGTGAATAAGCGCTTCTCCGATATTGATGTAGGTAACCTTTGCTAAACTATGATTGATAGTGGTCTATTGAATCGGGAGTTATCGGGGATCTCTATCTACTTTGAGCGATTTGTTGAGATATTAGAAAATTTTCTATCGTCTTGGCCTTGTGTTGTAGGGAAGTTAAGTGGTGATCTAATTTTAGTGGATTTCCCACAAGGTTACTTTCACTTCTTGTTTGTAAGTCTGATATTTTATTAAGACAACATTTATTGGCTGTGACTGATTGAACAGACTGATGTTTTATGATCCGTTTATTTTATTAGATCTGAAAATATTACTAGACCACTACTACTATTAAGTCTACGAAAATCCGAATTATGGAGTTTATTAATTTTATTTCTTAAATATGCAGACAACATTATAGCCGTAGTTTCCCACTCATACTTTTTGGTGCACCTGTAGCATTATTTGAGTAAATATTTGAACGACGACGTAAGCAAATAGATCAATCAATAACTATAAGCTGTGCCTCCAAGCTGTCGGAGGAGCCACTATTGGCAGTTGTCTCTACCTAGTTGACACAGTAGCTTGAAATGGCTCATTATCTCTCTGACATTGCAAATATTGAGTTTGCTCTTCACTTCTGGAACTGAAACCGTCGAATCAGCTCAAGATTTTGATAGTTGGATAGTAAGTAATTGATCTCAATCAGTCATTCACACTGTTTACCGTATATCGGTATACAAATGAAGCCACGAATTATGTTCCTGGAAATTAAAATTGATGATGCTCGTGAAGTTTGATAATTAGCTTTGTGTTCTTTATGATGTTCTTTCAAAAATTTGACTTGTAACCTATTGACGACCTCTGTGGCGCAGTGGGCGAAGATCCGCCTGCGACGCAGGAGGTTGCGGGTTCGATTCCCGCCTCGGAACAAATGTGTGTACGATCTGCAGATATTTGTTCAGGGCGTTCTAGATGTTTTCTATAATGTGTAATATAAATTATTTACCAATGTAGTGTATTGTATTAAGTACATCAGTAATTTAGTACCCATTATAATATTTTAACGGTAATGCATTCCAGTATATTACTTACTAGGTACCTATTTCTATTCCGTGCTACCACTTAGTTAATAAATTAGCCGCGAATCTTTTGAGATAAGCATTTCAGAAACTAGCTGTCATGAATCATTGTGTGCTCATAATTTCTACGAAGTGTGGGTTGAGACCTAGCACTCTATAGGAAGCTAGATCACTTTGAGTTTCTAGTAAGAAGAGTAATGATAGTTATGAAGACATATAACCACTTGAAGTAAGCTGTTTTACAGTACACGTGTTCTTGAGTGGAGACTGCAACTCAGAAAACGAGAGCGCCCTCGGCTGCGGCGACGATCTGCAAAAGACTGCTGGCAGATATGGGATACATCAAACTGAAGACAGGGCGCTATGGCACTCTTAGAGGAGGCCTATGTCCAGCTGTTGACTAAGATAGGCTGATGATGGAAACATTATGTGATATAATAATAAAATATCACATAATGTTTCCATTGATAAACGAATAAATACAAATTTAAATCCGAAGTCTCAAACAAGTCTGGCTCTTTATAAGTTACATTTTAAGTAAATTAGTAGGTACAATAATATTGGGGAAAAAAGTTCAGGGCGTTCTGGATGATTTCTATGTATACTAAAAAAATATCTATCTTTGTAGTGAATGTATCGTATAGTAGAATATCAGTTATCTAGTACACAAGCTCTGCTTAGCTTGGGGCTAGATAATGTTGTGTGAATTTTCCAGCATTATTATTATTATTATTTAAAAATGTTTACGTTATCAATCTACTGAAATTATAACTGACTACTACTCGTGAGAATAAACTGACAAGGCAATGTGGGCTAGCGGTTCTGACTGTACTGTGATGATAATCTGGTTTTATCACTAGACAGACTTTTCTCTCCCAAAAACAACTTTGTATTATTTTCATTTGAGTCAAATGTTTATACGATAAGCGCTATCTTAACTGCTGTATAATACGTCTAACAAGGTAATGGTGAATTTAATAAAGTCTTTATCGGCAACAAAAACACTCCTTTTACCGTTTCAAGTTTCTGGTTTTATTATTTGGGTGGTAATTTGGTTTATCGTTATATCTACGAAAACTTTTTTGTTTGAGTAATTTTAGGGTCTGCCTTTAATGGGTTGTGGAAGTAAAAAGAAGCTATAATTCATGTATGTTTAAATTTTGAGAATTGTTCTAAATCATGGCTTAGTATAACATGTACGTATATTATGATTTAATATGTATAAAAATTACCTTTATGTGCCATCACTAGGTTTTGATTGACCTAAAAGTCGTGACCAAAGTATTTGTATAAAATTTATGTTCGCTGCGGTCACTTTTATGTGACACCATTTTTATTGCTATTAACGCAGTTTTATTGTCATTGTGATATATTTTTATTTCTGTACGGAACCCACGTATGTTCTGTAGACATAGCTATTATAGACATGTACTTCTACCTCATGAACCTAGCGTAGCGGCTACAGTTAGTACATAGGTATGAGAGGTGCCTCAACTTTGTTTTTATGATTAATTTTTATGTATACGTTATATTTAAATTCTGTCACTTTTAAATTATGAAACCAATTGTATGTCACACACATAACATTTGGTTTCATAATTTAAAAGTTTATGTGACAAATAAATGAGTTACTTTCTTACTTACTTACTCATGCATGACTCTTTTTCCTTGCGGAACATTTACTACTGAAATTGGTTTTCACATTTTGGTACAAGATTGTCTTTTTTGGAGTGTATCGTGGCATTAGTGTCAATATCTTTTAAATCTCTGACCACAACAAAAATTCTTGCAATTTGACTCACACTTTAAAAGCTTAAGGTGTGGAGTCCTGAAAAACCATGCCATAGATTAATGCATAAAGATATTTGAACCGATAAAGCTCACCGCAAACGCATAACTGCCTACCTAACGCTTGTTAGTCACACTTCTGACTAAATCAATATGGTTTTGCGGTTTAGCCCGTATCTAGTGGGCTCATTGTTAACCTTTTTAGAGCCGGTTCACCGCTGATTTCGACGAATAGATTTTTATATCCGCTTTGTTTTAATCAGATTGAATTCTGTGAGTGAAGAGAAGAACAATCAAATCGCATGGATTGATACATGTTAGCTATTATTTATTTCTTGATGAGAAAACTAGAGTGAATTGATATCAAATAGGTTTCTTTCTTAGCTTCTTAGCTGTGTGGTGCTGGCTTAGAATTTGTACCACCCCAACTCTTCCGTGGGTGTCGTAAGAGGCGACTAAGGGATATCCACCGGCGGGCAGCAGCGCTTCATTCAGAACTATTCTACCACCGAACTGCGTTCTCCAACCCGCATGTCCAGCGTGGGGATTATGGGCAGTACCCCCCATGGGATAAACGCCAATACGCTCATCAGGGGGAGGCCTGCGTCCAGCAATGGACCAATACAGGCTATAGAGGTTGAGGTTGAGGTTTCTTTCAGTTACTTGAGGTGAATCTTGATTTTTGCATAAGTACATGTCAAGGGATGGGATTTGAAATAGGGGTTTTTATTGGCTACTCACTGTAACATTATAACCAGAAAAAACGCCAGCCAAGTAGTTAACCCTTAACTGGTACTTTACTTTACCGACTGTCAATTCTAAAGCTGCTTACAATCTTTTGCAACATTGTTGTTCCCTTGTGATTAGCGGGTGGTCTAATACCGCAGGCTAAGGTTTTTGGTCTGACCAATTATTTTTATAGACCCCATACAGGTTAACAAGCTTACGTATTTATTACGAAACAAATACAATAAATCTTTATTGAAACCTTAATAATACAGCGAATGATTTTGTTTTATTACTGGCGTTGAAAGATATACTTATTTTAAAATATTATGTTATAGTTGAGAAGTAAGATGGTATTTACTACCTTTATTTAGATTAGGTATTGAGTTTTTTTTATTTAAATACTAGCAGCACCTCGCTCACCAGCGTAGTTGCCGTTCCCGTGGGAATCCGGGATAAAATATGACCTATGTCACTCCCTGAAAAGTAAGCTTTTTAAATGATGAAAGAATTTTATAAATCGGTCCAGTAGTTTTGGATCCTATTCAATACAAACAAAAAATCTAATATTTTCTCCTTATAATATACTAGCTGCGCCCCGCGGCTTCGTACGCGTTGTTCCTATGAAAACATTAAAAGGTGATTTTCATCCCACGGGAACAGATTTATACACAGATAATTTATATGATAATTATACACAGATACAGATAATTTCATCCAGATCCGTTCAGTAGTTTTGGCGTGAAGAGGTTACAAACATCCATACATCCATACATCCATACATCCATACATCCATCCAAACTTTCGCCTTTAAAACATTAGTGTGATAGTGTGAAGTGTGATATGAAGTAGGTAGAGAAAATTTGTAAAGATAATTCGGATTATCTAAAACGTCCCTGAAATGGGAAATCAAAAATTACATTACAATCAGTAATCAATAAATTAAATAAGATAATAAGTTCGGGAACCGGCTGCTACAGCCGGTTTCTCGAACGCTTATTATTTTGACAAATTGTTGACAATTTGTTATGCTGTACACGCTCTGCTTTTATTACTCGCGTGGTTTTTTTTGCAGAATTCTATGTTAAGTACGCAGGTTATATTCCGCGAGATTAAAATTCACGCTGTGAGATTCCGCAGTGCGTATATAACAAGCCGTTGACTATCCATTCAATGTGACAAGCGTTCGAGAAACCGGCTGTTACCTTCCCCACGCCATGTGAGAAGACAAGGTAGTAGTAGTAAGCATAAGTAGGAATAGGTACATTGTTTTTGTGTGCGTATTACCTACCTACGTGCGCACTCTTGCGTTTTTTACAGCCGGTTTCTCGGTAAGTGCTTTAAGTATTTAACATTTTGACAGATTTCTATTACATAGAGGCACCAATCTTTTACGAGTTTTAGCAAACTTCCTCATCAACCTCAAAAGCCTGTATTGGTCCACTGCTGGACGCAGGCCTCCCCCTGATAAGCGCCTTGTTGGCGTTTATCTAATGGGGGGTATTGCCCATAATCCCCTCGCTGGGCATGCGTTTTGGGGATCGCAGTTCGGTGGTAGAATTGTTCTGCAAGGGGCGCTGCTGCTCGTCCCTTAGTCGCCTCTTACGATACCCACGGAAAGAGATGAGGTGGTGCAAATTCTAAGCCAGCATCACACAGCTAGGTTTTGCCTACGTATCCAACAAATTAAATCAATTCATCATAGCTAGGTGGTATTTTCCCTCGATGGCTTCTTGACTACAAACAGTAATAAATTTCATGCTGTATTTTAATGATATTAGTCGATTAAAGCAGGTTTTATGAAATTTGATTGCTTTGTAATTTTGATATGAGGTGAAGGGTTAAGATGAAGTGCTCAGTTTACAGACTCGTATTAAAAGTTAAACGGTGTTCCTAAATGCAACATATTTTTTTTTATGTCTTAGGAGTTAGGTTGAGTCGCTGTGTGGTGCCGACTTAGAATTTGCACCACCTTCTCTTCCTGCGGGTATCGTAAAAGGTGACTAAGAGATTACACCGGGGGCGGGCGGCAGCGCCCCCCTTTCTACTACCGAACTGCGATTCCCAACCCATATACCCAACGTGGGCATTATGGGAATTACTCGCCATGAGATAAAAGCCAATAAGGCGCTTATCAGGGAAGGGCCTGCGTCCAGCAGTGGAACACTATAGGCCGAGGTGAGAGAAGAGAGGGTAATAGTAATTTATGTCACTATAGCTGTTGTTTTTTCTGTGCATTGTTTCATAAATTGATGAGTTTCGAAGTACCTATCTTTTACGGCTTAATTATACTTTCACGATAAATTCACGGGTATTTATATAATTATATTTTGCGCGGAAGTATCGCATGAGGCGTTTTTGTTATTATAAAAACAGGGCTTTAGCTTTTGTTTTGAAAAACATTTTGTTTAGTTTACTCGTGGCGCCATCTGTTGAAATGCGGTTGCACTGCTTGCACCTGTAACGCGCTGCACGTTGACGTCTCGTCTACGCAACATAGAGCTCCTTATTGTAGATAGAGCTACTACTTCTTGGATTGGGCAAAATACCAAAACGAATATTTTTTTATTTAGCGCACGTCCGTCAGATTCCTCTTTCGTCAGAAGCATTTTTTTGTATAATTTCCGTTCAGTTTCGTGATCAATAACGCATTGTGCTTTTCAGAGGGACGTTTTAGTTTAGTAACCTTATAGTGATTGATTTGAGTTTTGCTCTTCTTCTAGGTAGGTAGGTAGGTAATCTACTGTCTTTTATTGATAATTTTTTTTAATTTTTTTTATCAGAAATAGACCTTCGTTTGACCGCAATCTCACATGATGGAAAGCGAAGATGCGGCCGACGATGTATCACGAAGGTCTAGAAGATGGCTACTCCGGACCACATTCCGAAACACAACAGAGTTGCTTCACGGCCTGGCCCAGTCCGGAGGGTGGTGACAAGCCACGGCCGAAGCCTACCACCAGAGAGTACCGCTCTTAGCACCACCCAGAGGACACGTGTAGGGTATCAGAGGGTCAACACCTACGGACGTGAGCGATACTGTCCCCCTAAAATAATGATGCAGAATTAATGAACTTAACAGTATTCATTTTACTCAGAACATAATAATCCTACAGTTAAAAGTTCAACCGTAGATGGTTCTTATAGAAACGTTAAGTTTTTCATAATCTTGATTATCTTTTAGTTAGAATGCTGAAACTTGTTAAACCAGCAGCTTATTTATCCATGGCTTTATAATTAAAAACCCATTAAGAAGTTATGCACTTCTACAGCGTTTGTTATTCAACACAGGAAGTCAAAGTTTACGATGATCTGTTAGAGATACAACGGGGCCTACCTATCAATGTTTTGCCGTTTTCTGATTAAACCATTTACAAACTGGTTATTATCAAAGAAACAGTCAATAAATCCTAACTAAATTGGAGCTTTATCTAAATAAATACAAAAAGCGGAATAATTAAGTTACTTCTAATTATTTTCTATCTATGAGATAAGAGGATTGATTTATTATACGGCAACATTATAAAACATAGATAATGGATGGAATTTACGATTGTTTTCATTGTTGATTTCAATTAAGTTAGGTAAGTACAAGGTTTCAGAGTTGTAAATTGAAAATACACCACCTACTGATATCGCTTACAATAACGTCATGTATGTATAGTCAGCAAAAGTTGCATCTTACCACCACTAGGGTGATTTTTTTGTGAAGTGACTAGTTGCCAACCCAGGCTTCTCGATATCTTTTGTTTTTAACGCAAAGCAAAATAGTTTTAAAATGGATATGCGTTACGAAATTGCGCCTTACCACCACTAGGGTGATTTTTCTGTAAATTGACTAGTTTCCAACCCCGGCTTGCTCGATATATTTTATTTTTAACGCAAAGCAAAATAGTTTTAAACTGGATATGCGTTGCGTTTGGCGATGGTACCTTGTGACGGTGTCAAAAATGTTCAATCTTGTTTTGCATTTGACGCTTGCACCAACAAAAATACCCAGTCCAAATTCTACAAAGTCAATAAATTCATAAAGTACCTATCTAAGTAGGTAAACATCTTTGGGTGCAAGTTGCTTATTAGATGTGTCGTTATTTCATTCGTAAAAAGCTACACCACAATCGCACCACAGTCAGAGAAAAAGAAACAAAATTAAACTTGTATTCCTTGAATACAATTTCATACTCCCATTCAGCGTCTTAGCATTCCAACAACAGAGTGCCCAAGGTTGTAATATCTTAATGGGGTAAGTTCAAAGCAAACAGGCGTCTAGAGGGCACTATTCTTCATTAGGAGCAGAGAGCCACGGCTAAATTATTCTTTAGGTCACTTCGGTGCTATTTAAGTTAATTTAATCCAAACTTCGCTCACTTCTCACGTACTTGCCTTGCTTCTGATGATATAAATGCAGTCCCAGACTGAAATATTGTGCTTTTTAATTTCGTATTGGTCCGGATGGGATAATTAGGATTTTATTTTCTAGAAAAAATGCCGTGAAACTTTTATTTTATAAGCTTTTGTATATTCATTAAGGATATTGGTGTAGCTTAACCTTTTCTATCGGTATGATGGAAAAGATATTTTGCAAAAGAGAAAATGGAAGGTTTTTTGCTTTTAGTTAATGATTGCTAGTTTTACTATAAAAACTACCGTAGTTTGACAAATTCATTACGGATAAAGCAGCGTTGGTGTTCTTTCAAAACAAATAATGTTCGTAGTTAACCCACTTACATCCGTAATTAAAGATTGTTTGGTTGAACGATTGAGAATTTTACTTATTCGAAAACAAAAAGGACACGAAATGACTATCTACCCTATCTTGTACCTACTTTTCTATCTTAAACCACTTTTGCAAGAAGATGCCGCACCTTAACGTGAGAATAATTTAAAACTCAAAGCAACCCAAAATAACTTCCCACTTTACAACTTCATTTTTGCAATCTCATTAACAAACCTTGGACTAACTTCAGACAAACATCTTCAGAATACGAAATATCAGTGAAATTACACCAAAAGGGTCAACTTCTGTAATAAGAGGCTCTCTCATTTAGGCAGAAGAGGCTTGGACCTCTTGATCTTCAAATCAGTGTTTCGTTTCAAAGGGATCCCTCGTGCAGTGATCTGATATGTTTGAGGGCTTAGGATGTACATTCCTTACATGGATCTTGAAGGCACTTGTGCGAGGCCTTTGTTGATTAGTGGGTCTCGGATCCAGAAAGATGAAACGTTATTAGGTTATCCAGTTTGAAGATAGACGTCCGAGATGTTTAGGTTATTTAATAACAAGGGATTTTAAGAGACATTTGTTTCTCAGTGTCTGTATCCAAGCTTTAATCAAAATTTTAAGTTACTTGATTATTTCTGTAAATTTTTATATTGTTTTTGTTGGCTATCTATCATTCTTTCTAGGATAGACTGATAGCTACCGAAATTTACCCAATGATGTTAACAAAACAATCCAGAAAACTTGGAACTTTCGTTCAGGTCAGTCGTTTAACCGACTAAAACACACGGAGTAACAATTATTTCCACGCTCGTGCACAAATCCATCTGAAAATTACTCAGACTTCAGAGGTCAGTACTGACGCATGTCCAAACGTGTCACGAAATGACGTACTGCATAAATTAGCGCGATTACCCACCGTGATTGGCGGCTAATGGTAGAGCTGTTTGAATTGTCCCTTGCCTGGACATTTTAGAAGAAGGGCTGGTAGGTCTTTTATTATTTTACTCGCAAAATTGTTTGTAATCTGAATCTGATTGAATCTTGCAGAGGGAAGGGGAGGCCAAATAATCTAATTCGACAATATTATGACAGTTTATAATCAAATTTAAATTTGGTTGGATTGTTGTTACTTCTTCCCTCAAAAGTACTTCATAGATCGCACAGATCTTTTGATATAAATAACAATAAAATAAAGATTTTTTATAAAAGCCAATAAGGTTCTTATAGGCTACTTAGGCTGTTGAGGTTGAGGTTGAGGTTAGGTATTTTTAATTCCAGAATTACATTTACGAAGCCACGAGTAGAAGTTATTGTCTAGTAAATATTTAAAAATGGCAGAGAAGAGGCCAAATAAGAATAACAAATAAAACTGTCAAAATCATTTACAGGTTCTATTAAAAGTTAAATGATCAAAGAGAATAATGATGCACCTATGAACCTTGAGAATAATGACGTTGATGATGAAAATAAGAACCACGAGATTGATACAACAAATGCACCACCAGCTACTCGAATATTATGTTGACCCGCCTGGACATTTGCTTTTGTAATTAAAAGTACATAGTTTGATGTGGACGGTGGTTGCGTGGAGAACTGTGATTAACGTAATGAATTAGGAGTGTTGACAGAAAGGGCTCTATAATGTAAGCCAAGCGCAGGTGAAATTTCGTATCTATACCCGCGGGTGTCGTAAAAGGCGACTAAGGGATATCCGGAGGAAATCAGAGACAGGCAGCAGCACCACCTGCAGAACGATACCACCAAACTATGATCCCCAATCCACATGCCCAGCGTGAGGATTACAAGTTTTACTTTTATCATGATATGGGGGGTATTATGATAAAAGTAAACAAGGCGTTTATCAGGAGGAGGCCCGAATCCAGCTGTGGACCAGTATAGGCTGTAGATATAGATGATGTAGATAAAGAGTACGTTTGTTTATAATGGTTGATCACTGAAACATAAACTACTTTATTAATATACCTACTTTTTTCTGAGATTCTACAGTAGCCAGCTTAGATACGAACTACTACGTGAGCGAAAAATCAGGCAGAACTTCTTCTTTGACTATCTATGACTAAAATATTGAGAAACAAAACATCAGGCTTATTTAAAACCAACGCTGACCAATTAGGATATGCAAATAATTTTGTCAAATAACATCCTTTCTTATAAATAAACAAATAAAATAAATACGACTGATATATGAAAGTTTTACGAGCAAAATCTCAAGTTACAAAATTCAATTTCTGCAACAATTGCCCGTCCCAGCCCTGCAAATATTGAGACCTGACGGGTTTTATTTAAATATCGTACTTTGTTTTATGTTTATATCCAAGGGAAATAAAAAATGTATTATTTGTTCGAGAATTTAACGCCAAGTTATTTGTTTTACTTTGAGACCTTTTGACCTTGGATTATTGAAAATTTAAAACTATTTACGGCAAATTGTTTAAAAATAACTAGTTTAAAAAGAAAAGATTGTCTAAAAACATGAATAAAATCAATTTTATTGAGGTTGTCATTTTATTAGTTAAAAGGGAAAAACCCAGTTTATTTTTATTATTGGTCTGTCGGGAACAGTTCGACTAGGTCCAAGAGATGGTGAAATTTCACAACAAGTAGACAAAGGAAGCAGAAGTCACTCAATAACCAATTTATCGCTCAGGTTTCGAAGAAGCTAACGTTGACAAGTTCAATGATGACTCGAAATAAACTGAGCTAGTAAGTAGGTGTATGGTAGGTACTGATTAATGTACACGGACAGGCAATGTATTGGAAGATCAAATGGTGGTTAAGATGAAGCGAGAAAATGGAGAATGAGTTTTAATAAGGCTGGTGCACAGTAAGATAACACTAAGTTAGGTACGAAATTAAACATTATTATTTATAGTTTCATTATAGGTCATAATTTATTTATAGTGAGATAGTGAAATATTTCTTTTTGCACAAACGTCCACATCCGCAAATGTCTACTCACGCAAATGTCTACTCACGCAAAATTCCACGTATCCTAATTGCTAGCGTTACTGCCAGGGACCCTTCGATTAGATCTGTTTCAATATTTTTCTCAACCTATAAAATCTATATCTACTGCATGGTTAAGGCTGGGACATAGATTTCTAATCCTCGTGTATTCAGATATTTAAGGCGTTTTGCCATTTCTTACAGATATTTAATTGTAAATTATAATCTTACTATTGATCAGAACTTAGTAATATATTTTCTCAATGTGAATGAGTCCTAGGAAGCACATATCCTGTTTCGAAGTCAGTCGCCACTAACTTATCATGTTCTAAATAAATACAAACACGGCTAACGAAGTGCTGAAGGAAAGTTAAAAGCGTCGAGTAGAGAAGAAGTAATCCCCTACTACGTTGTCTTATAGAATTAAAGTCACTTTTGGTCAGGAGTATGTGAGTTTTTTGGTATACTTATTGTTATTTCTGTTTCGTCATTTGTCGTCATTGTCAGTCGATGGTGTTCCAGTTAGATAAACATTATATCTTGCCTTGTCAGCTTGCCGCATTCAGCATCTTCCTAAATTCTTTCGAAAGTCGTCATCCCACCTGGCCAGCGAACATCCAGTAGGACGCAAGTAAGTAACACTATGATTGCCGTGTCGTGGTCTCCAATTATAAACAACTAGCTGCGCCCTGCGGCTTCGCACGCGCTGGTCCTATGGAAACGTTAAAAAGTGATTTTCATCCCACGGAAACTGATTTATGATCAAAAGTAGCCTATGTTTTATTCCATGATTAGAATTACCTGTATGCAAAATTTCAGCTAGATCCGTCTAGTAGTTTTGGCGTGAAGAATAACAAATATCCATCCATACATCTATACATCCATACAAACTTTCACATTTATAATATTAGTGTGATGATAGTGTGATGTGATATTACCTCAATAATCCTTATGGTTCCATGATCGAAAAATAAGAAATTACGTGAGCGAAGAGAATGCCGCCTTTTTATTATCCAATATTTTTATTATCTATTTGTTCCTGTTTCAGACGTCCACGAAAATATATTTGAACACGTTTAAGATTAACTGCTCTGATTTCTACTGTAAGTTCGAGAAACAATAGTAAATGAATTGAATTTATTAATGTTAACGAAGCGCTCGCCACTCCATTAAATCATATCTGACCGAGCGGCTAAAAATGTTACCCGTTGCGACAAATAGCTATTTTTGGTTTCAGTTTCCCTTTCTTTTACCTTCCCAATATCGGGTTTTACTTTTTATGTTAAATATAGTATTTACTTATGAGTTTCACTGGCTTTAGTATTGGAAATAAAATTTATTTGTTTGCCTGTCATGAATGTCTAATTTATTTCTTTAATAACTTTTTCATCTTAAAAACAAAAAAGTTTTCAGACTGAAACTTCTAATAAAAATTAACTTTATGATCTATTGCGTCATTTGTATTATACTCGTATGACATCATTTCTTTAAATCACGTCCTTTATCATTTTAAGTGACATCAATGCTTTGTTTTAGGTTCATTAACCTCAACCACGATGTAGGTAGACTAATTGAATACAGCTTGAGTTTCTTCTTTAACAAGAGTGACAGGACCAACAAGAGTTGACTTCGCACGCTGATTGTTGTTAGGAATCTTAGGGTTGAATGATTTGACCCTTCAACTTGTTCACTCTTCATTTTTCCATTCCAACCTGCGATCCATATAAATATTTTTGAAATGCAAATAAGCTTTACATAGCTATCATCGATATTACAGTGACCCACTTTCCAAGACTATTTGCATCGATGTTATTGAAAGCCAAGGGTACCAATTTTTTAAATCCGTATGATCTTCGTTACATTTCTGAAGTGTTATAATAGCAACCATTGTTATTCAACCTTGGCATAAATCTGAGAAAAATAAACAGTGTTTCGAATTTCTCAATCCCACTATTTATTACAAGTATGTTACGAGTATGTTCTCTTGTATGATCGTCTTTATAAATATTTTTGGTACTCGACGACTTAGATTCGCTATTATATCGCTCGTTAGTGCTTCAATTGATGGTTATTGAAAATGATAGTTGTCACGATTTCTTTTTTGGATGGTTCATTTAACTTCTTAATGGTCGTCCATTATGTTGATTCAGTATCATGCGCTGTGTCAACTACTGAACTCTGATATGATATGATTTATTTAGCCTTGTAACCATTTGAAAATATTTGAGTATCGATACATGAGCATCAATCAACACCATTATTCATTTTTATGTTGTTTATAGTCGTTGCATCATTTGCTATCTCTACAATTTTGTTAAACTTTGCCTTATCAGCGATGACAGATATAAAGATACCATCTCCTAGATTCAGTTTACTGCTTAATTAATGTTTACTGTGGCATAAAAAGCCGCGGCATTTTGGACAGTTGAGATACGGCAAATCTGTGTTGCAATGCCCTAAACGGAACCGGTATATCGTAAACATAATCATAGCCACCATAAATTTAATAGTATCATTTCTAAGAAATAAACCTTAATAACTATAAAAATTCAGTGTCGTGTCTCACACACGGGTATCGAGTCAATGAGCTAAATCGACGACAATTGCATTCAAAGATTTGATGGCACCGTGAAGAATCGGTCAGAGATGTTACGTACAAAAGGTTACATTCATACCGATCCATTTTGAGTGCATGACTGTACGCTTGTGTAATAAAATGCGACTTGTGGGTTACGGAGGCAGTAACTTTTATTTCAATTTCCTCATAACCATCAAAAATATTGTTAACGAAGATCTCGTAACAATTAAACTTCATTTCATTCAATATGTTAAAACAGCATAAACGGCCTAGTTCTCTTCACTTTGATACTAGATAATCCATTACAAATATTATTATTTATTTGTTAGATCGCTACCTAGTAGAAATAAGTAAAAATAGCGTTTTTCATGCCAAAATCGGGAAGACCACCCAGTCGATATCAATGTTTGAATCAAATTTAATTCGAATAGGACCGTTGTTTATCAAAATAGTTGAATGAAAAACATTAGAGACCTATTTGGAAGCAGTTAGTCAAAGACTGGGGCCGGCGCGTGGCACCTCGTCTTGTTTGGTGGTAACCGCAGAATTATGCGCATGAGCGCCTTGTAATGAGACACAGGCGACCATAAGTTGAGCGAACAGAGGATATTTTCACTGTAAGAAAAAAAAAGTATATTTGAGGAACGTATCTACGAGGTCTGATTCAATTTAAAGACAGAAAACAAGCATTGGTTCTAACTTACTGGTTATTAGCTAGTTGCAATGCTTGTTATTGGAAGGGGCAGCATGTGGATGAAAGAAATAAAGCTCGCCAGTAACTAATAAAAACTAAATATTATAACATAAAAAAACTTTTTAGAACAGATATTCTTAACCATGGTCTTCCTGTGATATGGGTACAGAGAAACGGAGGAGATCAAAAACATAGACCGCAAATGAGTTTCGGAATCAACCGAGGGGTAAACCTTTCTTTTGTACAGTGATTATCGCAAATTGTGTAACGGATGCTGAGTTCTCGTTTGCTCATACCTCAACATCAAACTCAACCTCAACAGCCTGTATTGGTCCACAGCTGGACGCAGGCCTCCCCGTGATAAGCGCTTTTGGCGTTTATCTCATTGGGTAATGCCCATAATTCCCCACTATGCTGCCCGCCCCCCGGTGGATATCTCTTACGACACCCACGGGAAGAGTTGGGGTGGTGCAAATTCTAAGCCATCACCACACAGCTAAGCGTTTGCGCACAATATGTATATCAATAATTTGCAGGTAAATGGCAGTGACCTGACAAATGTCGTCACTTCACTACCATAACTATACGGAACGAATTTACGGTCATCAGCAATCACTGATCTCGAAACTTAGAAAGTATAGTGATTATGGTACAAGTTACAATAGTTTGGTAGGATTTGTAAGACTCTGGAGTCCTACAAATAACACGGGCCATTATCGGTATAAAGATGATAATGAGTTGGAGGTGTTTGACCAAAACTTTTCTTGACTGCTTTTTGCACAACGTTACTTCCAATTAATCAAAACAACATCACGAGCAAGAAAAGGCGTCGGGATTAGATTTCAAATTCGCACAACAAAAACGCTTCGTTCATTTCGGACCCCTGCCGACACCGAAGGGCAGTTACAAGTGTTGAATCGAGAAATATCGGGGAAAAGTGAAATTGTGAGATGGAAGAACACAGAGTTTAGTCTTACTAGATATGTCGAGAAGATACGAGTCTTCATATTTTCTTATAATACTTTTTTTCTGTACCTACTATTATTTCATTTGTAAATTGTTTATAAAGCTAACTTTATGTGAGCAATAAAAGTATTTTCTATGTATCTATATTTTACAACGCGATTATGAAGTACTTTACTTGTTTGATCTTGACGATTTCCGTTAGGTAGTCGTAAAATTAATAAAAAAATAATGTTCGACAGTTCACATCATCTAGCCCGAAGCTAAGAAGTTATGATAAGGGTGATGGATTACCAATTAAATTTAATAATGATGTGAAAAATTTGCATTTGTGCGCTCGCACTAAGAGCACAAATAGAAAACTCTTGATAGATTTTAGTCGATATCAGTTTTTGGAAGACGTATCTATAGAAAATTATTAATGTGATGATATATGAATGATTTCTGCCTACAACCAGGATTCCTTAGTCTCTAATGGACCAAATACGTGAAGATAGTAGCTTTTCTAATCGTGTACGGCATCTAGTTCAACGGGCATCTGTCGTGCAACCTCAGCGGGAGGTTCTGTCACATGATCTGGACGACTACCGTTTACGCAGTTCCATCAGACTAGTCATTTGAGCGGAGTAGGGTATCGGGTTTCTCGCTCGATAGATTTAACACGACAACGCGATCTCGACGAGCTTGGAAAGACAAACAGGACAAGTATCAAGAGATTTTTGTATTTAACAAATTGTGGTTTTATAAAATCCTTATATAAAGCTTCGATATGATTATATCTATCAGTGATATTGGTAGATGATATTGCAAGCGTCTCGTAACATGAAACTCTTTCGGAAAATAATATAGAAACCAAAATAATGAAATCAGACTCTTAAAATGGTGATGACAACGAAGCACATGGTGAGACAATAAGGGAATACTAAAATCAAGAATTAATGCAGAACCGCACTTAATTTTTTTCAGTTCTGCTGAAGTATTCAATTCTGCTAGCAAAAGTGCTTTGCAATATCACTTCAAAATCGCGAACCGTACCTAAGACTTTTATAAAAAGGACTTCAAAAGACAGCCAGCAAGCACCCAATTGTAATCAACGATTTAAAAAAGCTCGTGACCGCAGGCTCTATTTGCCCTCGCTTCCTCTAGCTAATGACGTCATAAAAAATTGAAGCAACCGCTTAGAGACTAGAATTCATTGGTTCGGAAAATAACAGGGAATGCACATTTTTTAAGACCTTTCTTCTTTTATATTTTCTATGAGTACCTCAGTTATTATTACTTTTAATGAAAAGCTAAAATGTAGCACGGAATGCGTACGTATAAGCTTTTCACGTTTTCTTTGTGTGTTTTAAATACGCATTTCTGGGAAGGCTTTTGCGGCCTATCTACACATGGAAGTGGTTTAATTAGCGAGAGTTTTAATTAATATCGTAGAAGGTAAGTCTTTTGTTCCTTGTTACCACTTTAGAAATTCAAATTATATGAAAAACAAAACAAACAAACATAAACACATAATAACTGTATAAAAACCTTAAAAATAGTAGGCATGTTCACTAACAAAAGTACAATCAACCAAGAAATTGAGAGAATTTCAATGAATCTTCCGAAAAATCGTAGGAGAAACAGGATTTGGCCCGTTGTTTCATTTACGGGGAGTAGACGCTAATCACGATTTACGGCATATTGAAAAGTCCAGGGAACAAGCGAGGTTTAAGCTACCAAAATATTTAGAACTAGCGGGTGCCTGTAGTTTCATTTACTTATTTTAGGTAAGTACTCGTATGTAAACAGAGTTGTACTCTGACTTTTTGTACTTAAATTTGATAGGTAGGTAGGTAAGTACCTATTTTTTATTGCCTCAACCCCAACCTTAACAGCCTGAATCGGTTGGACGCAGGCCTCCTCCTGATAAATGCCTTGTTGGCGTTTATCTAATGGGGGTAATGCCCATAATCACCAAGCTGGGCATGCGGGTTGGGGATCGCAGTTCGGTGGTAAAATTGTTCTGCAGGGGGCGCTGCTGCCCGCCCCCGTTGTTGGTCCCTTAGTCGGCTCTTACGACACCTACGGGAAGAGATGGGGTGGTGGAAATTCTAAGCTAGCACCACACAGCTATTTTTTAATGAACGTGCTAAATTCTGACCCTATACTTAAAGACCAAAGCAATACTTACTTTTGTTAGGTATAACACTTGTTGGCAGCATTACATAAGATATTTTTTTAGTTTCTAAACAAATTAATAGATTCCGAGACTTTTGATATATGAATTACCAAAATAACAAACTTAACCTTTAACATTGTGTATTAAGGCTTCCATTTTGGCTATAAATTAAATAATAATGAGCATAAGTCGATTTTTATGGTCTTCCATTGGACAGAAAGTGAATTAGATTCTGATAAGCTCCTGTTTTCTAATACTGGCTTACAAGAGAAAAAAACAAATTGTCTTAGATGATTTATTTACCTACCTACCGCATTTGTCAAACAAAAATTTCAGAAGATTTGGATAGAGGAAATAAAGGCATACATACATGATAAAAATCAAACTATCTGCTTATGTTATATTCGCATCATCATTTGCCTCTGTTAGCTATTCATGTGGTTTTATAAACCAGACTTACAAATATAAGAATGAAAAAAAATTAAGCATAGTTCCAATATATTTCCAAATCAGTCGACAAATTTCTCAATTTCCGAAACATTATTGCATTTGACATGTGACAATGTTCATAACGCACTGATTTTTGGGTCCGAATGTAAAAGGGGTCCGGAATCATATTTCTTCCGGATGTTCCATTCGTCATAATGGTACAATGCATTCGGTGGGGTGACCATTGGCATTTTCATTTCCAAAGTAAGAATAGCTATTGAGCTAAAAAACTGTCTACAATATTTTAGGTAAATTTCTGATGTTGGCTTAGCATATAAATAACTCTCTGAAGGGACGAAAAGTTATTTTTATTACTGGATTCTAAACACTATGATAAGAATTCTTGTTAAATAATTAAATTTCAATTTTGTTAAAACACAGCATTATCTAGCTCTAAACTAAGTGGAGCTTATGTTATGGGTACTAGATAACTGATATACTTAATACAATACCTACACTACATACATACAAGAATATTTTTTTTATTATACATCCAGAACGACAAGAACAAATATCTGCAGATCGTACACACATTTGTGCTGAGGCGGGAATCAAACCCGCAACCGACCTTCGCTCGCTGCGCCACCGAGGTCAAAAGGAATACTAAGAAAGTTATTAGGTAGAGGTACCTATATTCAAATAAGAAAGTAAGTACAAAAAAACCGTAAAAGTAACTTGGGAATTGTCAGTAAAAACAATCCGGCTAAATTTTTTGACTATTGAAGTTTTTCACAGATTCTAGATGTAAATAAATTATTGATGAGAGAATCTATTTAGCACTTAGGCAAATAACTTAAGAAATTCTTATTGTGAATAAATCTATTTGGAATTGCGTAGATAAATTATTCCGATAGAAGTAAATATTCTTTGAGTTAATATACTGTTTATGTTTTGAGCGTCTTTAAGCTCTAAAACATGTCTAGGTATACTATCATAGATATTCTTATACATTTTATTTGAATGTATACCTATTCTCCCAGACTCTGCACGCAATGTTGGGTAGATTGGGTACTCGTTCTAACGAAAAACAACTTCTACGAGATTGCTATGATAATAATATGCTACAAAGGCGCATTTCGAAAGCACTCTGAACGAAATATGCTTATGAAATAAGCTTCTTAACATAAAAATGTTTAATAGCTAGCCCTGCCAATACCCATACAAACTCCATTCTTCCCTCGCCTAGACAATTCGTTCCAGTCAAGCGTATCTAAAGTCAGACGCGCGTTGTCAAGTCCAGGCCACGCGTTTGAGCTCAATTTTGGATTACCAAACATACTTGACTTATTCAGAACCTTATCACTACACAATAAGGCTGCAGATCAACCACACAGACAATAGTTTAGGATTACCAAACTGGGATACTTATGGGGATAATGAACTTTATCTGAAGCAAATAAGGATAAATGAAGATAGGAATGCCAACTAGTACATAATTAGGATGCAAAGAAAGATATATGGACTGATTTGCGTAGGGTTGTTTGTGTTAGGAACATTTCGTGAGGAAACATAACTTTCTAATAAGACAAGCTATGGAAACAAAGGCAGAATACTTACACAACATAAAGAGCTGAGCATGAATCAAATTAAATGGTCTAGAACCAGCTATTAATAAGTGAACGAGTACTTTTAATAACAGGAGTAATTCTCAGTATTTACCTAAGTCAGAGAACTGTAAAATAACAAAAAAGATCTTAAGAAAGAAATACCTTTAATGGCAACAATACTGTTTATTTTGTATCTCAAAGAAGACCTTTCAGACAAATGGCTCGTTAATGTAAAACGAGCGCAATTTATTTGCGCCAACAATAGCCAAATTAGGTAATCCGCAAAGTGGACCGGAAAAGGGTCCAATTAAAGCATCGCCTTTTGATTCCAGAGGATATTTATTTTTCAACCTCCGATGTCCGAGGGTCGGGGCGAAGACGAACGCACCATGCGTAGCGATTCGATTAGGGTGCAACTAGGGAGCGAACTAGTGCACAGAAAACAAATAAAAAGTTCTTATAGCCAAGGCCATAGAGCTGAAAGTCACCCTCAAATTGCACCATAAATTCACTGGGTACGTCATTTTATAATACAAAACACTCCAAAAATAGATCGGTGACGAGAGTCCTCACAAGGCACCATTTCGGAAAAATGAAATTGCTAGGGAGACTTTACAACACCGGCGTCTTTTATGAGATTTTCCCGGAACACTATTATAATGTCGGATACATGTGACATTTTGGATGTACTAGAAAACATAAGTCGATCGTTGTTCTAAAAGCAAAAGTGTGTCGTTCTAACAAACAACGCCATTATAGAGACTTCCAGTTGCTTCTAAGAAAATAGAGCGAGAATGGTAGGAAGTAGGTTAATAGTTTTGAAAGAAACTTGAAAAAAATCCCAGGATCTTGGCTTAAAGCTAAAATAGAAAATACAATATAAAAACTTCGATTCTGTTTGAAAAGAGCTTTCTTTGTATATTCTTATTGAAGTCATACCCAAAAGTTTATCCACCTGGAACGTTAGTTATCTGATAGAACATCTACTGTATTATCATTTTACTACTTTATACGTACCTTTTTATGTCTCTATTATTATTTCCAGCAAAGAGTTCACATAGTACATCCCGCAGTCAAATCACAGATCAAACTTATCAGCAGGTCAATCTTTAGTTTCTCCCATTGAATACGAAAAAATGAATTTGTTTTCGAATTCAATCGAAATGAAATGAACGTTTCCCCTAAAAATGGGGAGAGCCGAAAAATAAATGTGCTTATCTAGATGTAGAAATGTGGAGTATTGTGGATTGTAATGAGGGGTAGGGTAGTGAAAAGGATACGGATCGACCCGCCTCACTTCAAAATAATTGAAGTTTAATTTGTTCATATAAATTAGGTACGCCTTAATGATACAACGAGTTTAAATGTATGCAAGTTTTTGAGATATTCTGCTTTATGGATATAAAAGGTAGCAGACTGACTTTGTCTCTGCCATACCCAATTGATACAGCAAACTAAATATGCATTTAGTTTGTTGCAATTATCTACATTACATTGGTAATTTTTATAAACAGATGCAGTAAATGGAACACCCTAGTAGTTACCCCGATTGCCAAATAAACTGCATTCAGCAATAGTAAAACTGAAATAAGCTTTTTTAATATAATTAAATAAAATAGCCTTTATTTTCTCACACACTAGATATACATAGGTACTTATTCTAAGTTTTATTTTGCAAAAAACTAACTTAATATTTATAACTAATCTAATAGGTTAGGTAGATACCTACTCATTATTATTTTTACAGGTAAGGACCGCTTTGTCTGCGGTAAAAGCCTCCTCCAACTCTTTCCATCTTACTCGGTCTCTAGCTACTCTGCTCCATGTTTTCCCTGTAACTCTCGCGATGTCATCATCCCATCGCTTTGCAGGTCTTCCTCTTCTTCTTTTTCCGTGTATTGGGTACCAATTCATTATTTTTTTGGACCATCTCTCGTTTTACAGCCTTCGGATGTGGCCTGCCTATTTCCATTTAAGAGATAGGACCTATTGAACAGCATCTTTTGCTTTTGTTTTGCTCAGAATTCTTTATTTTATGTTTAAGTTTAAGGCCTAGAAAACTTCTTTCTAACCCTCGTTGGCATATCTTTATCTTGTTGAGGTTCTGAGCAGTTAGGGACTAACTCTGGCATCCGTACGTGAGACAGGGGAGTAGGCAGGTTTCCATGGCTTTTGTTTTAAGTTTTATAGGCAGTTTGTTTTTAAAAACTTCTTTCATTGCCCAGTATTTGTTCCAAGTACTTTTGATTCTTCTCTCTATTTCTTTTTCTGTGCATTCCTTAAATGAGATTTGATGTCCTAGGTACACATATTCATTAACATACTCAAGATTTGTATTTAAAAGAGTCATTGTTACCTTATCTGCATTGGTCATGAGTTTTGTTTTTTCCCGGTTGATTTCCAATCCAACTTTTTGACTCTCTTCACAAAGGGTTTTTATCATGGCTTGTAGATTAATTGGCTCTTCTGTCATTATCACAATGTCATCTGCGAACCTGAGATGTGATAGGGATCGTCCATGTATATTTATTCCCTTGTTTTCCCAGTTCAAGCGTCTAAAGACATGTTCAAGTACTGCAATAAACATTTTTGCCGAGAGAGGGTTTTACTGTTTTACGCCTCTTTCAATCTTAAAACTTGGACCTGGTTGTTCTATTGCTATTCGTGATGTACTGTTAGTATATATTTCTTTTATTATATCAATATATTCCTTATTAACTCCTTGTTGCGATAGGGCATCCCATATAAATTCATGAAGAATTGAGTCGAAGGCTTTGCTGTAATCTATAAAACATAAGTATAATGCTTCTTCATATTCTCTATACTTTTCTATGACCATTTTTAGAGTAAATATATGATCTACAGTAGAAAAAGTACGGATAAAGCCAGATTGTTCTATTGGTTGATTTTCATCCAAGATCTTGGTGATGCGCCTTAATAGAGTAGCTGAGAATACTTTGTATACACAAGAAGTGAGGCTAATAGGTCTATAATTTGCAATTATTTTCGGGTTTCCCTTCTTGTACAATAACACAATATTCGAACAAGACCGGAATTTCTTTGGTTTTAAGAATAATATTGAACAAACTGGTTAGTTGCTGCATAATCATCGGTTTTCCTTTCTTAAGCATTTCATTGGTTAACATATCTGGCCTCTTTTAATATACCTACACGATAATCGGAATAAGTAAGTACTAATAATAATTAACTACGCCAAATTCATGACCCGTACACTGCTATGTCAATATGTTATACTGAATACTAAGATATTGTTATGTCAATAATGTTGGAACAATCGGACGGCTCTAATTGCCCACGAAGCATGTTAGCATTGTCCCATTCTGTTTCAATTGTCCAACGCATGTTCAATTTCAAATTAATAGGGATAGGATTAGGGTTTGAAGATGGAGTAAGTGCTTTGTTAATCACCACTTTATACAGCGTATGCTCATTTTAATGAATTTGGTGATCCAATTTGAAATTCTGTTAATTGGGATCCAAACCACGGCGTTTCTCTGAATTCGTGCTTTTCGTTGTTTTCCAAATTTTTTCTGTCATTCTTTGTTTCTGTTTCAAATTCAGCTTTGACGTAAAATGTTAAGATAACTGTTAGTTGTTACATCAAATATATCTATGCGTGAAGAAAGTAGATAAATATATAATTAATTCTTGTACCCCACAAAGACAGATAACAATACAGAATTAAATGCTAAGAGCGATCTCTTTCAGGCATCATTGGGATGGACTAGACATGTAAGCACAAAATAGGCGGTGGTACTCTAAAAACTCAAATGCGCAACGCGTTGCATCACCCATTCACACAAAGTAATTAATATTTCAAATTGAGATCTTTAATTTTATTATGTTTGTTGATGTTTGTAGAAACGCTACAAAGAGGACCGATTCAAATAAATGGCATATCCAATGCTTAAATTTTGTTTAATCATCACGGAATTGGCTGAAGAGATTATTATTATCCTGTATATAAAACTTTCGTATTGTGTCGCTGATGGCACTAGATTGCAGCACATAATTCACGTTCCCACGAATGACAACATAAGTGCACTCCTGAACGCTATTAGAGTAGAAAGTACGAAGAAGTCACGTCTGCCTCAGTTTGCATATACTTTCCCACTATCGGGCTTCGTTGCATCTGTCACGTTACCTGATATACAGAGCACAGAATAAGACTAACGTGTGTGACTAAAGTTTGACTTTTATGAGAGACTAGATAAAATAATAATACCTAGTTGTAAGTAGTGCAGTAATAGTTTCCGGACCTAATTGTTTTTTTTTTTAATTTAAACTATATTCTTCTGGAGATAGTATAATCCTCTAGGAAATATTGTTAACCAGTTTTTCCTTGGGCTCTGAGTTCTGAATAAAACGTACTATTTTTTAATGTCACATTACGTTCAATTACACTTTTCTTAACAAAATTTTGCAATAAAGATACATCAGCATGATTTACAAAATCATAGCTTGCTCATTTTACTTACTTGTTTAGTATATAAGCAGGTGGCCAGTAAGTTCTATTAAAATAAGGCTCAAGTTACATCAGAAGTTACAGGAATGCAAAAGGCAAATAAAACATTGGGTCACAAGAATCTGACACGATTCAGCGAACTCACTCTTCTATCATTACCTAGCCATATTCAATGTCGATTGAACTATACCTTTTGTTGAAGGATTATAAAGATTTTGCACACGTGTAGGCGTGTGACCGAAAAAAAAAACTCAAATGCGCAACGCGTTGCATCATCCATTCACAAAATTCATGAAAAGGTGACACAATTTTGGAATCTCTGGGTATGGGTATAGATGTGGTATGGAGAAAGTGTAAGGACACGTTATGACAATAACAAAAATATTTCCCATGTCAATCCGACATGGGAAAGTTGTTCGGAAATAAAAAAAAAACTATTCACACACCAATTTCTTCTTTCTTGTTTAGATTAATCAAAGTAAAAAAGACGTAATATCTAAGGAGCCACATGTAACTTAAAAAAGATGAGACAAAAATGTTTTTCAAGGTTAAGATGTTTCTTTCGTCGCAACTGGTCAGTCAGATGGCTCTAACGAAGTCTCAGATGAACAGGTGACATGCTCGGACTTCGGACCAGATGATAAGCAAAACAAAAGGCTCTTGATGCTGCACCTGTCTCAAGCACCTGAAAGAGGGTCCAGATGTAGTTATGATTTTTGTCTGGACATAATTTTAAACAAAAGCCACTGGTCTCAAACCAAAATTATTGGTAAAGCGCACTTACGAGCCCACCGGTTGCTTTGTTAAAAAATTTTGTTCCGCTATAAATAAAAGTTTTTATGCCTTGCATTGTAGTAATTGCTCTATATTTTTATTCCAGAGTGAAGCCATTTTAACGGAAATAGTATTACTGTTTTTGAAATGTTAAGAAAAAGGAAATGCCTTATGGAAAATATTATAATTAATGTTTTAAGCGCCATACCCAATAAGGAGTTTAAATTATTAAACAAAATGACCTCGGGCGACAATCTCTTAATGGTTTTGCTCATACATAAATTTGTAGGCCGTGACCGAGCTAAAACAAACTGCTGTTCTACTAATAATTAATGATCGTTCACCTCCATTTTACGGTCCGCGACTAAAAAACTTATTAACAAATCTGAAAAATGTTTATGTTTTACACACCTGCGGGCTTAGATAGATGACCTTATTCAAATAACAAATGAAATACAAACAGACAATAGATTGTTAGTTTTATAAAAACGCTTTGTTGTTTGTGGTTTGTTTTATTAAATTTATATAAGCCTTTATGAAACTTTGAACCTCAAAACTATTTCTTATTATTCAATTAAAATTTCTTCGGTGCTCGAGCATTTATTCGAAATTGTCTAAGTGGAGCCCTTTCTATAGAGTCATTGTGGTAGGCGTGACGAAGTCCAATAACTTCAAACAAAGCTCTTAGCTGCGATGATTCAGCAAATATTAGGATTTCTTGAGCTTCTGATAAGTTTTAAATATTTGAACGCGTTTAATCGAATAATATGTCTTTGTGGTTAACAAAGTGAGTAATTTTTGATTATTAGTTTTACACCATGGGTATTTTCTTAAGAAATCAATTAAAGTCCCATAATTTGATTTATAAAGTCAGTGATTTTTAAAATTAATAGGTATAGCGTGGAGCTTTCTTTTGGTAAATAATTAACCCCAACCCAATGACATTTATAAAAAGGTTTGATGCTTCTACATATGTCTAAATTTCCATTGCAAGAGCACTTGATTCAGTCATTTTCAACAACGCACTTGAGTCTAATCATCATTAACTACAGTGACTACACAAGCAGCCTCCTTCAGTCAAAAGGTTTTCATCCACTCTTTTTAATTCAGTGTTTGATCTTCGATGTTGATATCAAAGCCACCCTAGGGCTGTTCTCTGAGTAATCTCGTTAAACCTGTGTATTTTTAAGATGCAATTTACAACCCCTGTCCGGGAAGCCCTTTCAAATTTAAATTTTTAAACATCTAAGTAGCATGGCAGTGATACGTTTTATCATTAAAGATGTAGGTATGCCTTTTCTGTTAAGTAGGGAGTCTTTTACTTTGCTTTTTGTTTTGATTGAAAAAAGTAATTTGAAATTCTATTTAGGTATTTAGAATGTTCAGACATTATTTTTTTAAGGTTCAATTCACCATAAATTGGTAATGGTAATTGGTATCGGTGCAGTATCATAACTCTACTAACTACTGTCTCACTAAAGACAATAGTAAACCACAAAACACTACTATGATCACAAGAATAATACACTATTAATAGCTAAACGGAATTGATGGATCCCAAGAGATGTCCCTCCACCTTTAATATAGCACTATAATATGTACAAGGGCCATTTTATTGCTTACCTATCTTGAAGGATGGGGTTCTTCCGAGGTGTTGTTGGAAATTTATGAAAAGGCTTCTAAGGGCCCTAAGGGGTCATGTAAATAATACATAGTGCTTACGACGATAACGATGGCTTAGTGACAGCGGTTTTTCATGCCTTTCTATTATGAATGTGACATTTTTGCATTTAACAAGGTGGGATCGTAAAGTGGGATCTGCATATTCAGGTCAACAATTTTCATGAACATGAAGTCAAGAACAAACTCTTGTAAAACTCGCAAAAAAGTCGCATAAAAATCTCCATCAAACCTAATTTATGTCTAGAAATTGTTTTATACCAGGTAAGCAATGAGTGAGAAGTATGACTGAGGTAATTGATTAGAATTTTTGCCGCTAAGAATTGTTTGAAGTAATTGTTTCATCAAAATGTATTACATTATTGAAAGGAATATCTACGACATTCTTATGTCATGTCAAGGAACTAGACCTCCTAGAATATAAAGATGCGTTATACTCTCCAGGGGTAGTCCCGAACAAGGCAGTAAGTGAAACATCTCGAGTTCTCAACTTTGTATTTGTAACTCAAACTGCATAACGGGCCACGTGTAAAGTGGTACGGCCAACAACATCAATACTCTCTTACGGATAATGCCACCTAGTGTGAACATGGAGCTACGAAAAGGTCTATAATACGACTGGCTATGGCAATTTATATGAGGTTTTGTTTTCTACCCACATAGTTTTAGTTATTTGCTCGTACCGAACTACTAACAATAGATAATACGCTTAATTTTTTCTCGCCAGTGATAACTGATCTTTTGAGAAATAAAGATCTAAAAAAGGTAGGCTGCAATAGAACCTATCAATCATTGTTCTGCAATTGGAGAAATTAGGATTTAAATTCATTGTAATATTCAAATACTAGCTTCTGTTCGCAGTTTCACTCGTGTTTTTCCAGTAGAAAGAGTATTATGTCTTTTGACAACACATTGTCTATCTCTAATATTGTCTGCCAAATTTTAAGGAGATCCAATCAGACATTTATGCAAAAGAATTAGTAGACGGATAGACAAACTTACTTTCGCTTTATTAGTATTAATTTAGATTAAAATACAAAATTTACTCACTTTAAGCGGCAACATAAACAAATACTTTTTTAATTCTTTTTAATTTTAAAACTTGATGTCAAATCGCATATTCCATCTACTGATTATCAAACATTTGTTCTTCTATTTGATGATCAATACAAACATAGCTAACAATAAATATTCTCACTTCTCTGTTATGAATATCGAGCATGACATGATTTGCTTCCCATGTAAATGTGACTTCCGTTTTGCGAGAAAATGTAAAATCTTCATCACACCTTTTGAATCTGTTTGCTTACAAAACCTTCCAAATATTTTAGTTTTTTATCACTACAGACAAACAATCGTATGCAGCCGTGTCATTATAATAGTCGTTTAATTTGTTTGTTTGAGAGCCTGTACACCAGAACATGGGAAGATCACCATGGAAATGCGCCTTAACATCACCAAATAAATATTTCGATCGGATTTCAAATCAAAAGAAATGTTGCAGCTCGCAACAGACTTGCAAAGCTAGTAGCTTCGATTATTAATTTATTAAATTTTTCGATAATTAAAGATTAAAAAAGAAAAGCGTTTCGTATTCTACACCTAACTTGTTATTATGCCCCGGTAATAGCAGAGTCACGAGTTCTATTCTTAAGAAACTAATAGGTGTCATTTCATACATTTGTGATTCAGCCGCAGTCGCGGAGTGGATAGGGATGGGCGAATAAAATGCATGGATAGGTCGTCGTTCTTTTTTTTGCTTTACCGAGAGAGATGGAGAGTGAATTAGTTTGGTGATTTTTCTAGAACTTTGTTTTTTTACGTACAATAGACTTCAGTCTGACTGCAATCTCACCTGATGGAAAGTGAAGATGCTGCCGACGGTGTATCACGAAGGTCTAGAAGATACCTATTCAACCTTGTCTTGAAGAGACCCAGGTTGTAATCGGCCGGAAAAACAGAGACAGGCAGCGAGTTCCATATCTTAGCATGCATATCTGCGAATTATGAAGGTAGAGGAAAACCGCTGTGCGTCTGCTTGTCTTGGAGTGGAAGGGGTATGGTGGAATCTGGTCAAGTAGTTACTGTGAGCTTTCTCTGAAATGTATATCAAATAAAAAGTACTACTCGTCAATGGTAATTGTGATACACCATCGGGCACGTCGTCATTTACTTTAAGGTGAGATTATGGTAAATCATCAAATGTGATTTACATCAAAGGTCTATCGTGAGTCACAATTTAATACAAACTGGACAGCAAGAAGCAATACAGAAGGGGCTTTAATCATCAGTAAGGTGTTTACGGACTGAATTGATATTTACAAGAAGGAGAAAAACCTGAGTGTTAGTGAAAAAGAATGCAAGGCAAAAATCGAAACTGGTGCCAAAACCTAGTAATCCAAACCGAAGAATAAAGAAGATCAAAAGTAATCCATTTTATCACAACTTTGTGATGTTATTTTATGATCTTTTGGGTAGGTTTAATTACTTGTGTAGAAACAATACAAAAAACGATGATGCAAGACACATACGCGGAGTTAACAATCTAGAAGTAGAAACGAACCTATTGAAAATCAAACCAAGCATTCAGGACAATAAAACGGTTCTTGCATAAAGGCCCAGCCAGCCTTACTCCCATCCCTAGCAAGTCATATTCGTACGAACCTTTTATACCTGCATTTGGCACTAATACGGCGCAATATTACAGACTGTGGGCCGCCGCCTGCACTGTCTTATCATACAAATGAGTTGCATTCCGAACGAATGCAGTTTCGCACAATGCCCAGTAATTTGTGACGTCATTGACGCTAAATGCAGGGGAATGTCCCTGTTAGCTGGTGAATATTAGATGAGTATTGGTAGATATGACCATAAGGCTAACCGTCAATATTTCTAAAATTGGAGTTTTATAGGAAACAGAGAATTGGGATGAAACAAAAAATGTGCATGGATATTCAATATCGGAGAAATATGTTTATAAATACAATCTGTCCTGTCCAGCACAAAGAATCTTTGTACTGATACAGGAAACGACATTTTATATGATTCTTGGCATACGTCTAAATTTTTTACCTGTCTGATTCGGTTCGGAACGGATTATCAATAGGTACTGAATTGATGTAACAAACATCAAGCAGAGATTCTACCAGGTAAAGCTATAACTTACATTGCTCTCCCTTCACTGGTGCCCCAGATTTTAACACTGGTCTTAATTATGATATTATGAACCTTACCTTTTTCGTACAAACACAAACTAATAATATCACGCTGTTTATGGAAATGACCTATTAAGATGCGTTATCGGAACTGTTTCACTCCATATAAATGTAGTCACGAAAGCTAATGTGAATAAAATTCGAATTAATGACGCGCTCAAACAGTACTAGAAACATTTACTTTGACATTATACCATAAACATAATAACAGCTCGATTGTTTTTATTTACAAACCTACAAAAGACAAAAAAAATACAGTAAAAGATACTCTATATCACACTGATAGAGTTCCAGAAACGAGTAAAATCCAAACAATAACTATGTTGGTCAAGAAACAGTGGAAATAGTCGAATAAGCATATCCCGTAGAGGGAATAGTAATAGATCATTATATTATTAACCTATCTTCTCACCCTTGACAATAACAATGGGTTGTTGAAATTTTGATATCATTATTTCGTGGTATTTGAATTTTAGTGCTGTTTGACATGCAATACTTATATTCAATTCGATGTAAACTAACAGGTAGGGGAAACATAAATAATATCATCAGGGTGCTTGAAATCAGTTTCATTAACTTTTTTAAATCTAAGCCCGATTTTGTATAATTTGGCACCCATATTCTTTCACACCCACCGTTGATTCAACGCAGATCCATTTTAACTTTAGTTTCAAATAAAGCACGATTATTGGTTGATACCGACTATTCATACCAAGTTAAAGAATTAAGACCTGATGTCTTGACCTGCAGTTTAGTAGATTGCCAATAACCCTTTATTGCATAGGTACTTGCATACTTGCACGCCGCAAGAGAGACACCTAACCTTGTTGCTTTAGATCAGACGACCATAAAAGTGGAAGCATACAACTTGTAGTGACTAGCTCAGACTAAAGAAATATTCAGGCTCAGCATTCTGTGTTAATGTAAACAAATTCGACGATTAGCTATAAGACGAAAATATTGCTGACATTAAAACTCTCAGTAGAGGAGAAAAGGCCATGATCCGCCTACAAGCGATTATAATCAAACAGTTAGGTTTAGGTAACTAAATTGTCCTAGTCTTAGTTACTTTGAACACTGCATTCATTACCTCCCTAATTACCCCATGCTTTGAACCCATTTGTCTTCACATCGATGCAATCTTTACGCGTATCACATTATAAACAAACTCGTGACAAGACAGACTGGAGGCTTTAGACAAATGGCAATCGAGCTATTCTGAGTCCCACAGTATTAGCTTTTAGTAAATGCTGAAAGTAAAATGATGGATATGAAAAGGTAATACTTGTAAGAGCGATCCTTGTATACAGTTAAATTGCCTACACGAAAAATTGCTAAAGGAAATACGTGGAGTTTTATTTTAAATAAAAGAAAAACAAAAAAAACTATTACAAGCTGTTTATGCAGACAACCTTTACAAATAATAGTAATAATATGGATGAATAGATCGTACAACATATATAGTTTTATAATACAACATAGGTAGTGTTGTTTGGTTTTACTAAACGAATTGAGTTCAATTTATTATAGGCCTTATAAAACAGTTAAGTTAAAAAAAAATATCCTATAGAAAGGCAAGGGAATTGGCGGCCTTACCGTTAAGAGCAATTTCTTGATCTCGCTTTCGGTGAATATGATAAACGAATTAATCGAAAACTATTTGAACTCTATTTGAAAAGTGGGTACGGTGCCGTACGTATTGTTAGGGTAAAAATGTTACCGTCGTCAAATAGTACGAAAAAAAAATATTATATGACACTGCCCCTATACAGCAGCTTTATTTATTACTATGTGAATTTAATTTAAATTATTTTATGATATGTATTATTATTTTAATATAGTTTGACAATGCCTAGACACACTATTCTTATTAAACTTTTTAATTTATTTATTTCTGTCCGTCCTCTTTTTTCCCTTTGTACCCTTTGGTGTTTTGTGAAGGCAAGTTTGTGTTTTGTTATATAAATAATAATATATATAATTTTTTTAATAAACTAACGACATCAAGTGTAACATAAATACAAATAAATAAATACAAATAGATCATGGGTTTTAAATTTATGCCCATTGCTTGTAAAGGAACTTCGATGATTGTAAATAGTAGCCATTTATCTTAACGCTAACGTCTCGATAACCGTTTTTCATGGTCTCTGCTATCTCTTATCTAAAAGGTCCTACATTACAAGACCTTGCGAAATGAGCATTAAATCCTACGCTTTTCTTAAGCTATTAAGATATAATCCATCTCACGTTTAACTAATCAACTAATCTTGTAGTTTGTCATTATAAGTATGTTTGGTGGTTAAGTTAAACAATTGACGTAAACAAATAAAAGAAAATCTTATTTTATGGCCACCATAACGTGTCTTTAATTAAATTAGTAAGCTGGGTTGTATTTTTGTCCACTTCCTCTCATTTTCTTTCTGGCAGTTTGCATACCTTTTACTCATACGTTTTACTCAGCTATCGTGTAAGTCCTCTAGTGTTGGCTACATTGATGTAGAAAAAATCTAAAACATGTGGTTAAAATAAAAAGCCAGCCAATGGCGAGTTGGACTTGCACCCGAAGGGTTCCGTACCATTATGTATTAAAACGACAAAAAAACATGCCTTCTCTTTATTTTATTCCGTTTATTTGTTGTCGGAAAATACATCATCTGTGAAAGTTTTCAACAGTCTAACTGTCACGGTTCATGAAATACAGCCTGGTGACAGACGGACAGCGGAGTCTTAGTAATAGGTCCCGTTTTACCCTTTGGGTACGGAACCCTGAAAACCACCTCATAAGCATCAAGATACTCGCAAGTCTGAGCTATGGGACAAGCACATAGTCATAGTTGAGAATTTAATTTCACTAGATCATCTAAACTGCTGACTGCAGTGAAACCGACGATAAAATGCGGTTCATTCGAGAGCTTGGAAAAATTTTATGCGCTTTTCAGTTCAAAAAGCTATCTCAGCAATTGACAAATATATGAATGTAACCAAATATGAACGTGTTTTGCTGTAATATGGCCAATTTGGAGAAAAGTAAACGAAATGATAAGAACAATTTTATTTATAAAAGACTTTTATGGTGTAACCTACCTGGTATGTGAATGTCATGTTAAAGTGAAGAATTTGATACCCAACAGTAGGTTGAAATTATAGTGCTGAGTTTGTGACTGAATCTTTGTGAGATGGTCACAGAGGAAATAATAAAGAACTTCATAAAAATACTAAAACCACAAATGTAAACAAAATAACTCAGGCAGAAATTTCAGACGTCCAATAAAAAGCAATGTACACAATAAATGCAATTTAAAACGAGTGGGCAGTTATGAAAAATTTAATACACCCACTTTTGAGACTTTCAAAGTACTCCAAATAAACCTCTTTCTGAATAGTCGTAGATACCGGGCACAGTATAAATTCCAAAACTGACAGTAAGATTAAATTAAAAAAAATTGCGGACTAAAAGTGCTCGGTATTTTTCTTTGAAGAGTAAAAAGTTAATTTATCTCTGATGTTTTCAGTATATATTGAAGCAAGTAATTGTAATATAGGACTTTAGGACTTTAGATAGGACTTTACCGGTCAAAGAAAAGAACCTTATCGAGCAAGTCGAGTCGTTCGACACAACAACTCAAAAGCTTGAAAAACGATTAAACTTTTCTCGCCGTAAGTTTCAAAGTTGACAGTTTAGCGACGTGACAGTTGTAAACTTGGACGGACAAAATAAAGCAAAAACAGATGCTGAGTTTTGTCTCTCTTTTGAGATACCTCAAATTTTGATTTACATTATTATTTATATAATTTTATTATAAACTAGTACCATAATATTATTTTTTGTTGCTATAAAATGTGTTTTTTTTTGTTTACCAAAGTTGCCACCTTGTTTCGTTTGTATTCATATATTATTATATGTCTTTTTGTGCGCTGGATCTGAGATCGTGTCTGTCACTACTGGTTCTGACTGAAAAAGAGCGCTTTTTCACAAATTACCTACTCCAGGTTTTTGTGGAGAGCAAAAAGCTGAGTCAGGGCCTATTAAACCTATACACGCGCTCGTTTGCCTGCTGAGGGGGCTACTTAATACCAACCCAATACTTAGGTAGGTACCTACCTACTTGTGTTAGTTATAGGTTCCTAATAATTACTGTGTTTGTTCGTGTTACGTCTTTTATTTTATTTTGTTTATAGTGTAGTGCTTAATAAATCGTTTTCTTTCTTACTTACTTTACCTATTAAAGTACAATACACTTTACAAGTCGATATGCAAAATGAACTTAAGCACAAGTCCTACGAACATAACAAAAACGAAAACCAGTGTTACTGCATGAGCATGTGTTTTTTCCGTGCAAGATTTGCATAAAAGGAACGGACAAGTCTCGGTCAGAGGATCGTGTCTCGCATCTAAATAACGTCTTATATCTGCAAATATTGACTTTAGCCCGTACCCTTTCAAAGGGTCCTGATCCGTATTATCTTAAGATAGTTTAGCGAGTGCCAAGATGGTTAACATGGGTCTAGGAGGATATTTTTCAGCCGATTCTGATAATGTAAGCGTGCGCATGATTCTGATGCCTTTTTTGATGGGTTGATAAAATCGAATTCTGGTTAGTGACTTTACCCGTCAAAGAAAAGGAATTGATCGAGAAACTGTCTAGCGTTATGTAAATATTCTCTGAGTAAAGTTGTTATTTTAAAAGTTATTTGTTCAAACGAATTTAGGCTAATAGCTTGATCTAATTGTATTATTTGGAAGACCCTGAAAATAACCAGGTATTAACCCTAATTGAGTAATTACTAATCATTATCTGAAGCGGGAAGATGTAGATGACACATTTGTCAACTGACTTTACTTAAAATAACCTAGGTAGTCTAGTATAAATAGATAGATATACATACGTGGAAATACTTGTTGTAATTGTTTTATCCTGATAATGTTTTTTTTCTTTGTTAATAAATCGTAACCCCCCATAGAAGTGAATATCTGTTAGATATGGAGAACTTCCACTTAAAAACATCAACTGTAATGGCTACTTAAAAGTTTCCGTTTTGTCATTGGGCTCACCTGCTTTCTAAGTATAACCATGTGACTAAAGACATCCGTTTCCATTATTTGACATAATTGCATCCTAATGATTCATAAATCATTATTCTTAGCTATTTACTAAAAAAGTTTATTGTGTTCATTTACATTTGACAGTTTCATTAACATTAACACTAATTCATGCCATCATAAATTAGCTGCTATACTATACCCACCACTTAAGCTGATAAACATCCCCTTAATTTATCGACACCAAAAGCACTCGTAAAAGTTTATGAATCATCTCTTTGTCCAGCCTACTTTGGCATTCAGAGGCACAAAGCAATAAATTCGCAAATCATGTCTAGTGATTCAGTCGAGTTTTTACTGAGGGCGATTTGCTGGCCACTCCTTTTTACTGAGAAAAGAGTTTAAAGGCAGACAGTTGTGAGATTTTATCGACGTGCGATTGTATGCAGCCGCTAAGATGTTTTCCTCGTGAGAATGTTATTGAGGGCCATATCATCCAAGTCGAGTGTAAATCTGTGGTTAACCTTGACCTGTGGTGGACCGCTTGTTATTTGATACTGCAAGGATAATCCCTGGTATCAGACTTGTATGTAGGTATGGTCTTGGTAAGTGAAACCTGAATAACGCAATATCCATTATGTAAATTGATATGCAGAGGATTTTTTTCAGCAGTAATAGACATGGAAGAAATACGAAGTCTATAATTTATTCTCTATTATTATCAAAAACAATCATGACTTGAACAACATTGCTTTTATATCCTAAATTGTAAACAGAAATTCTTTGACAAAAGTCAAATAGGAGCCGGACAAACAGCGACTTGGTTTAGCGATTGCGGTTTGAGGATGTGAATAATACCTTTGCCCAAAGGATGGACAGACTGCATCTTCCAATTGCATCCCCGGCTGCGAACATTGTTCTCCGATGAGCCATAATTTCCAAGGACCATTAGTCAGTACAGTGAATCAAGAAGGAAAACTCAGCAATGACATGATTATAACCACAGAACGTGTACTGATACCCATCAAACGTGAGTCGTGCTCGTCGCGCCCAACTTTCGCCCATTCATGCGTTTTGCGGGGTTTCGGGAGGAATACTAATGATTTTAATCATATGATTCAGTCAGGCTTACCTAGAATAAAGGCATAGAATAGGTCAGTCTCTATTCTTATGATAAAGGTCCGTTTTCAAGATGGCAATGGATGGGATAGATGGTTTTGAAGATGGTTATCCTGTGTGGTGCTGGCTTACATTTTTTACCACCCCATCTCATCCCGTGGGTGTCGTAAGAGGCGACTAAGGGATATCCACCTTGGAGAAGCGTCCCCTGCGGCACAATTCTATCACCGAACTGCGATTCCAACTCGCACACCCAGCGTGGGGATTATGAGCACTACCCTCTATTAGATAAATGCCAATAAGGCGCTTATCAGGGGTAGGTCTGCGTCCAGCAGTGGGCCAATACAGGCTGTTGAGGTTGAGGTTTCAAGATGGCCGAATCATCACGGATAAATTTTACCCTTCAGCAACATTGGTAATTAACTGATTCGTAACCAGCTACGTTAAAATCAATTTTCTTCACTGTTTTGTAATTAATTACTAATAAACAATTATTTTCCGTTTTCGTTATTATTGTCGTTACCTTTGTTTGATTTAACAAGGCCGTTAATGTCTTGTGCTGTTTTGTGAAATTATAAGAATTAGGTGTACTTATTATGTACTTTATAGAAAAATAAGCTATTATTACAAACACATATAAGAAGTTCAATTAAAAACTTGTATTTACTATTGAAACAATTGAGCTAAAGGCAGACTGTTCAAACAACAGTGTATAAGAATTGAGTGTACAAGCATAAAGAGAGTTAGATTTTCCATTATCAGGTCAACGCGATGTGATATGAATGTAACCTATACCCTATCAGAGTTGGAGTCAAATAGTTTATTTCTTAAGACATAAAATAAGCACTTAAACAAGTAATTTTTTTTACTATAACAACAGCTTGAAAAATAGTAATTAATGTATAATATTAAAATAAGTCGGGTTTTCCTTCCTGACGCTATAACTCCAGAACGCACGAACCGATTTCCACGGTTTTGCATTCGTTGGAAAGGTCTCGGGCTCCGTGAGGTTTATAGCAAAGAAAATTCTCACCTATAAAAGTTTCCATGGGAACAACGCGTGCGAAGCCGCGGGACGCAGCTAGTATTGAATAAGAAAATGGTGCAATTGACACTAATTCACTTAAATTTTTTGTCCTCTAGCGTAAGAAGTGAAAAAGAAGACCTAAGGAGATTTGAATAGCAAACCAAACCATTTTTGTTTTGTTTCTTTAATTTTCAATCTAAAGGTAAGTCTGCAATCACAAATCAAGATTGTTGTTTGTGGTTTTGATAACTCTAATTATTATAACCACTGTTCAAATTAGATGTGCGATCATCAAAGTTTGAGAATATAAAATCAGACAGGCACCTATCATAAACCTCCTTGGAAAAATATAACTTGTAACAGGAAACGTCAAGCTTGCTAATTAGATTTGAACTTATAGAGAAATAATTACCGCTTATTATTGTTTGCAACGGTTCAGTGATTTGACGAGTGTTGTCAGTGTTTAAAGGAATTAGGTGTGAGATAGAGACTAGCAGGGGAATAGCAGGAAGGGGTTATTAAAATTGAATTTTATCATTGTAGTATTGTTGTAAGTTGATATTTCAGAGATTGGTCATAAGTTTTTTATCGAATAAAAAATGATTTTTTCCCTAATACTTCCCGTGTGGGTGTCGTAAGAGGCGACTAAGGGATATCCACCGGGAGGTGGGCAGCAGCACCCCCTGCAGAACAAATATTCCAAAAAACTGCGATCCCCAACCCGCATGCCCAGCGTAGGGATTATGGGCACTATCCCCCATGAGTTAAACGCCAATAAAACCTCAATAGCCTGTATCGGTCCACTGCTGGACGCAGGCCTCCCCCTGGTAAACGCCTTTTTGGCGTTTCACTTATGGGGGGGAAATGCCCATAATCCCCACCCTGGGCATGCGGATTGGGAATCGCAGTTTAGTGGAAGATTTGCTCTGCAGGAGCGCTGTCACCCGCCCCCCGATGGATATCCCTTAGTCGCCTCTTACGACACCCACGGGAAGAATTGGGGTGGTGCAAATTCTAAGCCAGCAGCACACAGCTTACTTACAGCAGTACTTTTTTATTTTATCCAAAATTATTATTTTATCTAATATTTCACAGTTATAAGTTATAAGTAGTTATAAATGTGCAATATAATATTATCTATCTATTCTCAATCAACGGTCCTAAGATACAGGTTAATTTCTTTTCAAAAATAACTATGGATGACGGAAATGAGGCTGGTTTCCCGATATCGATCAAAAAGACACAGAACACGGAAAATAATGATATCCTAACAAGAGAAACTTGATAGATTGTTACCGGTGTAAACCACATTGAGAAGTCGACAAAAAAGCAAAACTTGAAACCATTGGGACACGCGCCTTTGTGGCCGGATGGGACGAAATAGGTATTTTTAATCCGGGATTGATGCAACTAAGTTATTCATTCAACTTGACGGACAATATTTGAAAGACGATCGAATTCACAGAATGTTTATTTAGCAAATATTGGAGATAAAAACGGAGAAAAACAATATTCCTTATTCGCACTATATGTATTGTAAGCGAGAACTTATGAGTGTAGAAAAAATACAAAACAGCAAAAACAAAACATTGCTTGATATATCGATGTATTATAATAACTTTTTATATGCATTGCATACGTAGTGTAAGACGCCTTTCGGCCAGGCAAAAGTATACATACACGGGTGCCATGGCGCTCATTGAAAGAAATAAAGAAAGAAAATAATTTTATTTGCTTTAAAACTACAATCCATAATATTTAACTTCACTAAATTAATTCTAGACTTATACTTAATTATTGTGCGTAGCAGGCAAATATGGGCCATACTCAGCATTGTGCTCGGTAGACCTGTTGTGTCTACTCAGCGCTGGTTTTCAGTGTAGGCCACGTATGTAGGTAGGGCATTGGACTACTGGGCATGGCCTCCTCCATGCCCAGTAGTGGTATTTTACGTTGTTCTTATTACTGTAGTAGTTCTAGGCTGTTTTCTTCTACCAGCCCTAGGCCTGCCCCTACATGTGTATGAGTATGATTGGGGAAAACAATGGTACAAATCAAAATACCTACTCAATACATAAATAATCTGAGACAAGACAGCACGACACCCATTCAAGAGTAGCGGTCTGCGCCATCGCTGATGATTGAGTTTGCGGTGAGCTCCAATGTTTGAAGTGCGGTTGAAAGCTCAGGCTCCGATTTTCCAGGCCATTTAGCATGCTCTTTACGTGTTGCTGCTTGTTATCTTTGCAGTAAGAAAATATTTATGGACCGATTCTAATCACGTCGGCCTACGGTAAAAAATGCATTACTAATGAAGGCTTATTTGCATAGAATTAACTACCTTGTGGGTACCTGTACTTGTATAATTATTAGATTTAGAGAATAAGGAAAAATAAAACAGTGCCCGGACGTAATAGAATCCAGCGATTCTATCGAACACTTTAAACAAACATAATTATGATTGTCTGACGCCACCTTATCAATCATTCAAATATTTAAATCGGCTTTAATTAATGAGAGAAATCCACTGCCCACGTTCATAAACATATCAGAAAGAAAGCTTAATAAAACCTCATAAAGTAAGCACTTAAAACTGTTGACTCTACACATTAGCAACGTCGTGTTCTCTTAATCACATCATGAAGAAACCTCGGGAGGTAAAGAAACATCGATTTGTTTGTCAAAATGATCTCTAACTTGTTTTTCATCTCTATCGATACCATAAAGATAGAATAGGATAGAGAACGTGATTGCAGGAACCCACGTTACGTGTATTTTCAAACACCTACAACGGAAGTTTGTTCTTACCTGACCGGTTGCCGCTAAGCGTAAAAACAAAGCCAGAATCATTGGAAGGTTTCTAAAACATTCCTGTACGTACAACCACCCATCTATTGGTATCTGTCTCATCTAACCTTAATCCTATAAATGACATCAGATAAGATAGTGTCCACAGTCGAATCATTTTATGTTGAAAATTAAATCGAGATGTTATGTTGCAAGAATATCGGACTCAGATATAAAATGATGAGATAGGTTGCGACTCATGTTTTGTTAATGAGTTTGCAATCTGCGTATATTTTCTGAATGACTTTTTCATTATGAATATCCATTTCCAATTGACATAATTTTACTGGAAGTGTTCTGATTTGTATAATACCTAACCATAAATTCAATATACATTGATTGATGCAACATCAGTAATAATTATTCTCTCCTAATCTATTTTCTCAGGATTTTTAATGAAAATAACTTATTATCCCAAGGTGTCGTTTTGTTTAACAAATAACTGCGTCCTATTTAACACAATTGTGTCTAATTTCCGCTTCCGTTCTATATCTATTATCCTTAACTCTTACTTACAAAATACCGTAGATTTTAGATAGTGTCTCAAAGAATGATTGAAACAAAAAACACTTTTACCCTTATCAAATCTTACGAGCTAGTAGCTATAAAAATCGCTTCCGCCCAGCTTATCACCAAGTCCGAGTCCAACATTATCAAGCGCTATCAAAGTCATCTCGGGTGACAATATACGATCAGTGACATCGGTTCGATCTCAGAGAGCCGCTTTGAATATTACCGAACCACAAATAGTGAAAAACTAGGCAGTGTAGAGTTGAAACTAAATCCTTGCTAGCCAGAGCAAAGCCACCTGCGACTGACCGAGCATTTGTGCATCTAGTACAGCAAACATAACTTCAGAATGATCGTTGAGTCGGTATTACTGATATTCTAAATACAGTATTAATAAGATATTTTTATAAAACATAAAAACCAAGAGAAAATGTGACCCGCCGCGCCAGTGTAGGCACGTAGGTCGCCGGTACATTTCATTATTTAAAGTAAGTTAGCATTCATTGATGCTCCACGGAGCATTTTATTAATGCTTCGGTCAGTCGCCATCTTAAGACATCAATTTCACACTTTTTGCTAAATGCCTGTTGTGCTATACTGAGCATCTGCTAATTGAACTTTTTGCTACATAGATATTTTGATAATAAGACTTCAGTTCATTTATTTCTTTTAAAAGCAAAATACATTACTCTATATATACAATACTGTATTTATATAATACATACTGCTAATTGGACGTTTCGCGCTTTTGGTTATGTAGCAGCTCCTTATACCTACGATCAGGAGCTCAGAAAATAACTTTCTTCTGAGATCAGCAGTGGATTTCACATCTATGCCCTTGCCCAATCCAATTTCCAAATCATCGTATTAGATGTTCTTATGTTTATATCCAGGGATCGGAGGTGAAAGAATTCGGGAATGGGGCAATTTGGGTTTGATGATTTTTGTTACATGTGTGAAAACGTGTTGAAAAGAATACACCGTGGTTTTACTAAGACTTGTAATATATTTTTTTTATATTTTATATTCCTACCTACATCATTATCGTTATCCTATTTTAGTCCACAGCTTGACTTAGACATCCCCTAATGAGCACCATACCAAGTACGTTTGTGTAATCTTATATTATACGGAATTTTCAATAAAAGACCACTTAACCAATAATATTTTTATAAATATAGGTTCTATTTTCGTTTAATAAACCAGTGAATACATACAACAGTAGACTTTCCACCTTATTTAAATTACAGTAGGACAAAATAATAATTATTTTATATGAAAAAGTCTCTATCTCGCAAAGCCTAAGGCATTCGTGACCTCTTTGATCTTCAATACCTTTCGTGCCCAAATCTGGTAATAACTAACCCAAATAATACTGTGGGTTACGGAAATATCGCCGCAATAACAGTATTTTCCCAAAAGACTTTATTTATTTCCAATCCACCGATCCCCCTAATATAGATAAAGGTAGATTCGCCGTCTCAAATCGTTGTGATTCCGATAAATATATATACGCAAGATTATATACCTATGTCTATATTTATGTACGTATTTTGTATAGATTAGCTGTGCCCGTAGCACTGCTCGCATATAATTCAGGGGTTTTATAATTTTCTAGTAGATACGCTTCTGTAAATAATTTTACTAATATGTATAAAATCAGCCTAAATAACGCAACGACATCAGCTATCTGCCAGAGAAAGTCCCGCCAAAATCAGTCCAGCTGTTTCACAGATTAACCGGAAAAAACACCACGTACCAAAATTAAAAAGTTTTTGTTTTATAGTAACAATAATAATGTTAAAATATAAACCGAAGACTCTAAGTAGTGGCAGGGAGTTGATGCATGGAGGTAGCTCAGGAGCAGGAACACTATTTGTGGCGTCGTGGGGAGGCCTATGTCCAGCAGTGGACTTATATAGTCTAATGATAATGATGTAAATAGGTCCGGAAGCTTGAAACAAAAACATATTTAGATTTAATCGATCCGAGCCTGCGGGGTATTTTAATTCATTTAATTCATTTATGAAGCGAAAACGTCAGATTCAAATTTGAATTCTATTCCGATGGAGCTTTAGAACGCTACTTTGATGAGTCAAAAGTTTCTGATATCGAATCCAACGGCCTTTCCGATGAATTAAAATATCCCCTGCAGCAGGGGTATTTTATATATATATTTTATTATGGGGTGAGTATCTGGCGTAGCGCGTATCGCCATACAGCGGAACAATGCATCCAGCGTCTAGGGGATGATTCCGACTGGTATTCATATGAGTCAGTTGACCTACCTGTATATTGTGTCGGCAATTTTTGTTAATCCTAGTTCAAATTGATTTCTATTATTTGATTATAATTTCCTTTTTCATATAAGTTCTAATTGTATTCTATTACTTGATTGTGATATTCTTTTTCTATAAAGTTCTAATTGTTTTCTTTTCTTTGATTATAGTTTTCCTTTTTTATCAATTTCTAATTGATTTCTATTATCTAATTGTAAGTAACGTAAGTTTTTCAATAAATTTATATTACTTGATTGTTATTCTCTTTGTCAACTTAAGTACCTATAAGCAGATCATAAAAGTGGTCATCTATGAAAACACAGTTTCTTGATTAATAACCTCCTATGCAACATGGCGTAGCTGCCCTTATTCGCACAGCTGGCACCAAACTATCTACAAATTCTATATAACCTTGTGACAGCTCTATTGGGTTTTTATATTAATTAAAATGTCGTGTTCAGTTTATTGGGGAAATTGACTACAAGATCACGCAACTTTGTTAAAGTTTAACATGCGTGGGACTAATACTAATGTTTATTGCATGGCTATAATGTGAGAAATTATTATAATTGGAAATGGTAAGATAGATAATCAACAAGGTTTTATCTGTCTCTCATGTTATATTCTCAGCTAATCGGTTAATGAGGGTTCAAATTCATATTTTCTAGCTGAATAAGTAATTATGTTTGATGGTCTCTAGTACATAACAAGGTTCGTAGCTTTCATCCGTAATGAATTTGTCAACTACGAAAGTTTTTGTAGTAAAACAGTTTTTATCAGAAATAGCGTTTTGTTTGACAGCAATCTCACCTGATGGAAAGCGAAGATGCGGCCGATGATGTATCACGTAGGTCTAGAAGATGGCTACTCCGGATCACATTCCGAAATAGCATTCCGAGATAAACACAATAGAGATGCTAAACGGACTGGCTTAGTCCGGAGGGTGGTGAGACAAGCCACGGCCGAAGCCTACCAACAGAGGGTACCGCTCTTTGCACCACTCAGAGGACACGTGTAGGGTAACAGACGTTCAACACCTACGGACGTGAGCGATACTGTCCCCCAAAAGATAAGGTCAAGATTACTTACCTGGCACAGGGGACACCGTGATCTAAAAGGTGGTTCTCCCAGAGCGAGGCCTGACTATTTCACTGCAGTTGGGTTCACCTCTGCAAGTATTTTTGCGTTATTTTTGGTAGTGGGGATTGCGTACGCGCTGTACCCCTTATAATATAATAAATGAAGTAACAAATACACCTGCTAAGATGTTGAAACTGAGTTGTAAAGCACTTAGTGTTCTGCTACTTCGAGCGGGAATTGGAACAGTTCGGGCCTGGTTTGTAGAAGCATTGGTGGAGTCAATGAATGGAGGTGGTTGACGACTACTTTTTATGACGTCGCTTGGGCAGGCCTATTGCCAGCTATGGATATTAAAATTTGTGGGATGATTGCTGAGGTATAATTTTTAATATAAATACGAATGTATATGTGTATTGTATACGCGTATATATGTATGTTATATCACTAATATACATTAAATGTATTACACTCTGTTCGCATTGTAAACAATGCTATGATGGATCCATTATTGGATTGTAAATTTCTTTGGTAATGAAGAGTTTAAAAAACACTCGTACACTACGTTAGTGTAGATCAAAGTTATCCCAATTAGAATGGAAATTAGAAGTTAAATGTTGGTTAAACCATTGTTATTCTTTGATTCTTTAAAAAACTACAATGGTCTTTTTGGTTGGTTGTAAATGTCATTGGCAACGGTTGGTCTGTTGGTATAAGGCTTGCCATGACTTAGCCATACAGGAAACCCAAAAACATTATCAAAATCGTGTATTAGAGAAACAAAACAGAAAATTCGATCTACTAACCAGCTGACCTGCGAAACCAAAATCAATATAACACGTGACTCACATTCGAAGGGAAACAGTCGTCTTTGTCTAGTTGACACGTTACTTAGAGGCTCTATTTGCGAACCTTTTAGCGCCCTTTGCAACGAAAAGTTAGAGTAAATAGTCGACCGCTTTGTTGTTTAGCATGTGTGAGGTCACAGAAACGTGGTTTGAATTCGATGTTGGACCACATACAGCAAATGAATTGTTTTAGCAGTATGGGTGCGTTGCCTGCTAAGACTGCTTGATAAATACATATTTCGAAATTATCTGTCTACTCTACATTATTTTTTATTACATAAAGTTGTTTTCAGTAATGGTTGAACACATTCCAACTAAGCAGAATAATTTACTGGTAAATTCTCCTGTACGCTGAGTGTGTAATTTACTACAAAGTTAGATTTTTTTTCTATGGAAATGTGATAATATGAATTTCCCGCTTGGAGCGTTATTCACGTTTCCATCCAGAGTCAGAGTCAGAGTAAAATCGTTTATTTCTTTAGACTTACAAAATAAGCACTTAGGCAAGTTAAATTTTTACTATATAAACAGTTTGAAAAATAGTAATTACCATCAAACAAGAAATAAGTTGCAATTGACTCTAATTCACTTCAATTTTTGGTCCACTAGCGGAAGAAGTGAAAAAGAAACCATAGAACCAAAGTTGGTAGTTATCAGTATGGCAGTACAAACTCACCATACAGCGGGCTTAACTTCAGCCTAGTTAATTTATTTTTATTTATTTATTTGAGGAAAACCAGCAGCACACACAAAAAATCAAAATGCAAAAGATAGAAACAGAGAGGTTTTCACGACTAAGAAAATTTGACTTGTCTAAGTGCTTATTTTGTAAGTCTAAAGAAATAAACGATTTGACTCTGACTCTGACTCTAAGAAGAATATTAGATACATAAAGAGTGTGAACAATCAAAGTAAACAAATATCCTACAACATAAAAATTAAAATGTTCATTACATGCATAGCAAAAAAAATAAAATATTAAATATATTTTTTTTATATATGACAAAAAAATGTGTTAATAATAATGATAAATAAATAATATAACATAACTATTACTCGCATGCCAAGATCGAGTCATCCTCATCATCCTTGCCAGATGATGAGAAAAAATCAGAGCTCAACCGCCGTCGTCACACAGAGTTAACGCTGGAGCAGAAGAGGTCCAGGTCTATTTGCTTAGAGTTTTTTAAATTGGTCGCCAACTCGCCACTAAAAGGAGTTCTGACTATAGTTCGTTCTAACTGTTTTCGTATGAATAATTTCGTTAAATCTGACCCTTTTAAGGTGAATGTTTAGTAATATTTCAGAATTGAACATTCATCAGAACAGTTTTATCAACAAACCGAGTATAGAAAGTGCACCCTTTTTTTATTTATTGTGCTAAATCACAAAAATGGATAGATGGTAAAATTTATACTAACTGACTATAATAGATGTTTATAGTATGACGAATCTATGTAAGAGTGATTTATAGACTTTCAATGAACGTTAAAAACTTTCCCCTTAAAAGTGATTTGTTCTTGTATTGATAAAAAATAGCCATTCTTACAAAATGTTTATTAAAATGAAGTACCCTCATGTTTAACGTTTTAAAGTCTATGCATGTTTTTTATTATGTTTCGGTTTATTAAATTTCATAAGTGTGAATAATGCCACTTGAATCTGTCGTGTGGTGATTTCAAAATGGAGATTTAGGATCACAATACATTGTATCCTGCATCGTACAATATAAAATCTTTAAATTAAATGCACAATATGAATTTATTAATAGTACGATGCACTAGGCACCACATTTTAGATAATAAACTGGTGGTAGCAATTAAGTAATCAGAAAACATGTTGATAAAATGGAAAAAAAATCTAACCGAAGAACTTCTCTAGCGCCTCAGTCCAGTCCATTAGTACTTTATTGCCATATTTCAGTCTGATTGCTACGAGTATTAGAATACTGATTTTGTGATTAGTTTTACACATTGTTGACACATTTGGTGGATAATAGAAAATCTTTAAATTGGAACCGGGTGAAAACAAACCGATTCCCTAAATTAAATTAAAGAGGCACGAGAAACTAAAATATTGATTCATTCTAAAACTGTATTAGACACTGACTCGAAAGAAGAAGGTTTTTTTGTTTTTCATTTTCTTTAAGTGTTGTTGGTGCTCGTATCTAACTCATTATTTTATAGATCATTTATAAATATCTAAATATATACGAGTATCTATAATTTTTTTAGTATTTTATTTATCTTCTATCTAACTTAACCTTTTGTAAGTGTACATTTATTTGTATTTATGGAATTAATGAATAAGATAAGATAAGAATTCTTAATTTTGTTTGTTTTTTTTTTAATTTTCTCATAGTCATAGTTTAGCTACCTCCCTACCTACCTAACCTATTCCTTGTTTACTTTATTTAGATGTATCGCATACTATAAAGAGTTACTTTTCCCTTAACATACCGTAGTTACCATTAGGCGCCAGCTTCACATACCTTTTTTCTGCTATCGTCACATCTAATTAATTAAGACCGGTTTTTGTTCGTACAAGTCGTAAGTCTGTCATTCGGTTGTAGATTGGCGTAATGCAGCTAGGGATGGGGTTACTGAAAGCTCTTTGATTTCTTTACAAATACTTCTCCAAAACCTTATTTTCATACTTTAATATTAAGAAAACTAGGTACCTGACAGCTTTTTGACTACGTTGGAATCCAAACTGCTACGGAAATCCGCTTAGAGTAAAATGTTCAAATTAATAAATTCAATTATACCATCAAACTGCAATACCCAATCCGCATGCCCAGCGTGGAGATTATGGGCACAATCCTCTATGAGATAAACGCCAAAAAGGTGCTTATCAGGGGGAGGCCTGCATCCAGTAGTGGACCAATACAGGCTGTTGAGGTTGAGGTTAATATATGTTCCAGTTTAATTATTAATTTTATTTTTAATTTTCAATAAAAACTCATTTCTTATCAAAAAATTCATAACCAGACGTCAATAGCAAACATGGTCTAGAACCTTTATAGCACATAGAAATATCGTATAGTATCTACCTCTGTGACAACCACAAAACTAAAGACAGTGTTACCAGCAGAGATATCAGTCCAACGTCGAAAATATCAAAAACGAGTAATGAGTGAGAGTAAGAGTATAATTGTAAAAGAAAATTACAATCAAATAAAAGAAATGAATTAGAACTAGTATTTACAATTTAAACTAATGAGCTAACTGCAGATTGTTGCATACAGCAGGTAGCTCAACTCTAGAGTACTTATTAGCAAGTTAAGTTGTCATAAATTCTCAAGTTCTTGCACATCACTAATCCTAACATCTCACTCGCCCACACAAAACAGTAATTAAGCTTGAAGCATGCTAACTGACTTAATTCAATCGTTGAACTGATAAACAGCTGTTTGAATTTGCATTTTAAATCGATATTCCGCTCGTGGCTGATTGACATTGGCGTTTAGTTATTCACACCTTAAGGGATAGATTGGAACTTAGCTTAATCGTTTGGTTATTGATCGGTTAGTTACCAGTTAGCTAATTGATTGTTATAACGGTACTTAATACTTCAGTATCGATTACCTGATTGGTAACTGCACGAATATGTTATTTTCGTGAAACTTATAATTTTGACACCGTATTCGGTTGTAATTTGAATACACCAAGATTGAAATCAAGTGGCACATCGCATAAGATAACGGAATAAAATAGTGCTAAGATAACCTGTTTTTTACCAACCACCCCCCTACCTACACAACAAAACCCCTACTGAGCTGCAAAAATTATCAGTAAATAAATTCAAACAAATTGTCAAAACTTTATTATGCAAAAAGGCTTACTATAAAATATCAGATTATCTAGAGGATAAAAAAGCTTGGGACGGATTTTGCTCCAACTCGAAAAATAACAACTAACAGGCTAAAGGTTTCTTCGTCGTTTCTTTACTTTAGTCTACATACCGAAGCGATCGAAATCAAAAATACCACTTTATTTCCGTGTCAGTGTATTTTTTACTATGATTTGACCTTTTCTAGGTGTACATTTATTGTATTTATGGAAATAAAGCATTTTTGAGTTTGAGTTTGAGTTTGAGTTTTCTTCTAGCGTAAAGTCCGTATAGTCGCCTCAGTGGCGATATGTGCCCTACTGTCAAAAGCCCTTTTTTTTGAAAATCACGATCAAATATTGATTTATTCATTTGTATTTGGATGATGTGTTTTTTGACCACTGAGAAAAAATCCCTACTCTGGCATCAGTCCAGACTTTACCTCTCTTCTTTCAGACTTTACTCAACTTCTTCCATCATTGACGGTTAGCGGTCATCGTCTTGAGCATTTTTTCCCTTGTGCCCTGTCTAACAGATCAACAGATCTTCTGTCTTTATTATCAGATTATCACAGATAATGAAGACAGAAGATTTGTTGATCCATTGCCTCATTGCCTTTAATTAACAGCCGAGATTTCTAACGTCACAGTGTGAACACGGTTGTGACTGGTACTGGAGTTTAGAAGCCTGTCTGTTTTAGCGTAAGGAAAATCCATCGTGGATAATCTTCCAAGCCAAGGTGGAAAATTATGCTAGACTCCTTAGACTATAACCTCACGGTGTTCTTCAGGTACGTAATGATAGGGAACGTGGCACTTTCAGAGATTCTTCCGCGAGCTCCAATAGTGACGTTCCACATATTGCGGAGCCCTTCCAAAATGTGATGATCACAAGGTTTTGTGACATGCAGGGACTGTACGCCTATGATTAGATGGTAGGTCATTTTCACGGCTGAACAAGGTCAAAAGCCTTTTTTCTTCGCCCGTTTAAAATATTTTAAATGTTGGTATAGGATTTTATGAGTAAAAAATTCTATACCAAGCAGTGAATAACGTCGGGTTGCAGATAATGGTGATAAAAATCTAGCCAGGTCATTCTCAAAACCATAAAATCAAGAATCATAAAAATCACACACTCATCCCGTATTCGGATGTGATTTGTTCCGGAGCGTGGCGAATGCTTGCCGGCGCTCGCTGTCATCGCGAACGGTGCGCTTGCGCAACGCTGTCTCATTAGCCCGGAACAAACTGAGTGAGTAATGCAGCCACTGATGCTTTGGAGATAGGAAATTTACTACGTAAAATATTATAAAACTTCGAAATTATTGTTGGTGTAGAACAAACTTAGCACCTAAAGTAACTTCTAGCTTTTTCTTAGTGTCCTTCCAATACAAACTAGGTACGTAGAAAACCCGCATGGACTCATAATGAATTAAAATGAAATGATGAAATGCTTCTAGCTATGTCCTAGTAGTGGACCAGCATAGGCGACGATGATGATGAGGATACCTAGCAACTACTTATATGAGTTCAAACTAAAGCTGCATTACAGACAGAGAATCCGAAATTATTTACAAACGCATAAACACATAAAATCATTTCTTCCTTATTGGTAGAGGTGCTTATTCACTTCTTTTTATTTTGAGGTTTGAAAAAATTGGACTGCGTCTATTGTATACGTAGTACGTTAGTTACTCTACTATGACCCAATTTGGTTTGCGCTGAGATAATAACTTCTCACGCTAAGAAAAGTGCACAAGGAGAACTTTTATTATTATTATTTTAGATACAAAATGAAATTGAACCCTCTTTGGAAAAAATTAGACTGATGCAAGAATTTGATACGATTGTCATGTACCGGAAGGAAGCGAATAATTTGCAATAATGCTTGGTAATGTGCATAAAAAGGGGCGTATGCATAAAATATGTTACACGTAATAATAAGTATTGATAAGAATAAATAAATTAAATTGAATTAATTTAGGTTTTTATATATAAAAATATTGAAAAATACACCAAAACTACATCCTTTACAAGCTATCAGCCTATGGAATGCTCTTCCCCTGGACATCAGACGTGCAAAATCACTCGCTATTTTCAAAACACTGCTTCATCAACATTATTTATCCGTGTAAAATTTATTATTTAATTTTTTTTTCATGTTTTTTTTTTTTTTTTTTTTTTACGGTAAATAGACCTTTGTTTGACCGCGATCTCACTTGATGGAAAGTGAAGATGCGGCCGACGGTGTATCACGAAGGTCTAGAAGATACCTATTCACCCTTGTCTTGAAGAGACCCAGGTTGTAATTGGCCGGAAAAACAGAGGCAAGGAGCGAGTTCCATACATTTGCGGTGCGGTTCCATTCATGTGTTTTATCATTATATTCATTATGTATGTAGGTAGGTTTTGAAGACTGCGCGAATGTCCACCAAACTGCGATCCCCAACCCGCATGCCCAGCGTGGGGATTATGGGCACTACCCCCCATGAGTTAAACGCCAATAAGGCGTTTATCAGGGGGAGGCCTGCGTCCAGCAGTGGACCGATACATGCTGTGGATGTGGATGGATGATGTAGGTAGGTAGATATAGCATGTTAGGTAGTGTACTTAGTATGTAGTGTAGGTATATTAATATTGCTTTCTGTCTCTTTGAATTTTTTTTTTGTAAATGCCACCGTCTATAATTTTCTGTTATCTCCAGTCCATCCCAAGTTTGTCTGGAAGGGATCGCTTAAAGCGATAAGGCCGCCCTTTGTACTTTCTTGATTCTGTACATTTCCTTCTGTGTTGTATTTTATGTTTGTGTGGTACGATAAAGAGTTATCTATCTATCTATATAAATCTAACTAATCGTCTGGTCGAAGCGGTGGTGTCACCCGAGAGCTGGTTTTTGGCGCAGCCAGTGCATCAGCATTGCCATACAGCGGGATTATGCCACCAGCAGCGTCTTGAAGACTGCGCCAATGAAGTCAACGCGTTGCTATCTGTAGATTATTTGCAACTGTCTGCAGTTTACACAATGATGTAAAATACCAGATCTAATTGTTATTTTATTTAGCAACAAAGGCTTGCTATATTAAAGTATATTAAAGAATAAAAATACATAACATTAAATTAATTGAAATGGATTAAGGTCCTATGGTAGAGATTCGAGTTAATTCTTGTTTTTGACACAGACACAAAGCGACCCTCAACTTCAAGAACTGTCAATAGCTTCGTACTTACGCCCTGATCCTATAAATTCCAAAATCTTTTATTTTTGATTTATATACCCTTATCCAAATAGAATCTATTTTCCGTAAAGTCAGTTAGAAACGCCTTCTAATTGAATAGGACGGAATCAAAGGGAATGATTGCATTCCCCTAAAGTTTTGAAGGGGATGCGTCGAGGGTAGTATCCGATGCGTGGACGAAATACTTTTAGGGCTGCTTGAGGACTATGAAAAAGTAGATGTGGTACATGCTATAAAATATACCATACTCTAAAGCCCAAAATGTGTTTTAGACAAATTAAGCTAAACATGGGCTTCTCCCATGCGATACCACGAATACCGGTCCGAAATATGCGAAAATAGAGTTTGGTGATCACAAAGGGCAACTTCGTATCTCTGCATAAGCTTTACAAAACAAAACTATTTCATCTTTATGTAATCAAACTATACGATGCATTTTTTACATGTCCTTTGTTAAACGTAATAATAGGATAAAATAGGTGGCGGCGACACTTTGACTCGGGTATATTTGAAGTAGGTACACTGGCGTTAATCGATGCTAACCCCTTTGACACGATCCAAGTCTTGTAATTACATTGATCATCATCGGTGGGTAGGTGAGTGTCTTTGACATTATACCTCTAGAATCGAATGGCCTCGCTTTATCGTAAAAATCAACAATTGACTTCTGACTATTTCAATCTACGATACTGATCAGCCATTAAAACAAATTGATTACCAAATACGTTATGTAATATCATAAAACGTTGTGATGATGTGAGATTTCATAATCTTGCACTTACTACTGTTTACAACAATCTCTGAATCAATAAATAAATGCAACGTTGTTTTAATGTTTGGCAACAGTTTGTTTATATTTTAGATTTTCTGCATTATAATGCTGGATAATTCACAAGGCATCATCAGCTAGCCCCAAGCTAAACAGTGTTTGCGTTATGGGTACTAACTTTGATAGACTTATTTCATCTGATCAGCACACATACATAAGTCCACTGCTGTTTAAAAGCGCAGACTATACAATTACGGTAGATGTAATGTTAGGAGAGTTAAATCAGTTCAAGATTTGCCGTCTCCTATCGATTCATAGATCTTAGCCTGACTCATAGTTTCACCCCGAAACACAGAAGGCGAGATTCCGTTGCAGTAATGTCATTGCTAAGATTGTGGGCAGAATTGCTCTATGTAATTTGTGGATCGGGGTGGGTATCTCCATCTTGTAAGTGTAATTCTTTAACTAGTGCTAAAATTCCACGAATCCAACACTTAAGTCAGCATGAGGTTGATATATAATTTTGTATACACATTTGTTTTCAGATTTAATGACTGCCTTCCCTGTCTTTAAGAGCTTTCCTTCATAATATTTTTTAAGCATCTCCATACTACTTGCACGACACTTATTATAAATTATTCAAAATATCACTTCATTTGCTCTTCAATAAACTACTCCACTCAAAATCAATAACGTTGACCTTTTTCATCGTCTTCGTCCACTATCACACTATTTCTTAGTTACAGAATTACGAATTCATGCCTTCGAGGGTCTGTGTTCCTCAATTATTGAAGTCGTTACGAGAAAGCTAACTGTTTAGAAAGGTTGTAAAACTTTAATGTGTGTAGGAATTTAGTGAGCAATGTCTTTCTGTTTGCAACTTGGTGTCAGCTAAAGTACTAGCCCAGATTAGGTTTATAGAGGTACTTATTGTAACACAAACGAGGGATCCTTCAAAAAATAACCTCATGGTTAGTAACAATTATTGATAACTCCCTTATTAGTTAGGTTTCATTCTGCAGCATGACCTGAAATGAGCTAAAATAAAGAATTTCTAGCCTGAATTAACTTGCGCCACAATTTATAAAGGAAATATAACATAATATGGATATTTATTCCTGTAAAGATGATCGGAATACGAAACTGAGAACGTTTTTGAGCCCGTATTAGTCTATAACTCTTCCTTGGTCCACTCAAAACTCAAACAAAATCCCAAGAGGGGAGTCTGCTGCGTTTATCATTATCTTTGAAAGGGTTTCTATAAACAGAGCCACTTCAAAAGTACTGCCATAGTCTAACAAACTTTTTGTAGAACTTTGAAAGAGCATTAGGTAGTTACTACTACACCAATCATTTTAGAGGACAAGATCAGTCAGGTCTACCTAGATCTAGTCTTCTAAAACGACTGGTTCCCATAAGTTTTAGGCAAACGTAGACCTAGTACAATAGTCATAAATACATCGTAAATTAACTGGACTCGCACAAATTACTTTAGCAATAACCAAATGCATAAAATTAACACGAAACTGGATACAAAACCAATGAAAACAATATTAACCCAAATATTGTGATGAAAATAAATAAACGTGACCTACTCGTATGAAATCGAATTTCGATACACAAAGACATTTTTGTTAAAATATTTTAATAGACCTCATGTGACCATAAAATAGCTTATAATACGCGATTTTTTGTAGTAATCGTTGGACCTTCGTGTCTGTAGATAAATTGAAACAGCTTGGTGAGTAAAAAAATTAAGATTGTAGTATGTATTTATTTTTGCTTAGCAACAAAACTTCAATATTCTTCTAGAAACCTTTGTACAAGAATTTCTCATTTTTTTAATCGATCATACATGAACCACAAAAAGTTTTCTTTTCATTCTGTCTAGAAATTAACATACGACTTCTAACCTGTTGCTTATAGCTAGAGAGTATTAAGTCCAACAAATCATAGTTTATTATTTAAAAAAATGTTTCCTCGACAAATTAGAAATAAAACCTGTCTTTAGGGATAGTCTTACTTTAATCATCATTGGGCCATTGAGTCAAGTGACTTAGCTGTTCCGCACTACCAAGTTAGGATCCCTTTGTAGATGCATTGAATAGGTGGACATCAAGTTTTTACAAAGTCGCTGAACAAAACTTTTTTTGGAGTGTTGCAAGAACTGGAAGGTTTACTTAACCATTGTTTGTGGGGCTATTTATCTTTTTAATTTATGGGGTAGGTGTATCGCGTCTGGTGAATAACTGCGCTAACGCATTTCGCGATTTAGCGGCGAAAAACATCGAATTTTATTTCTTAGGACCAAATTGATGGAAACAAAGGTATCCTTAAAATGTTTCTTTCAAAACTCGTTTTGGTTAATACCTGTGGTTTAACGCTTTCATTGCTCACGATGCACATTGTAGTTGACGTGTGAGTCTTACTAGCTGGCTGGCGGTGGCGGCAAGGGCGCGTTAAGTTCGACGCAATGGTCAGTAGCTCAAAATGTATCGGAACACCACAGAAGAAATACACACGTTAAATTTTTTAAAGAAGGTAGGAATTTAAGTTGGCCATTGGAACGTAGAATTTAAAATATTCAATCTCCGTAATGAATGAAAATAACAAAAGTCCTTAAGATTTATGGCTGTTAGCACCCTTGAAAAGCCTCACTCCTCTTAAAGTTACAAATGGCCACAACCCGTGAACCACCCAGCTACATTCGTCACACATACAATATATCTATTGTTTTCTCGTCAAAAGATTTTCTCTGGCGTACAATTTGTTCTGGTGGTAAGAAGGCGTTGACTGAAGGACAAAGACCACCAAGATTTGGCTTCTGTCTACTGTTTTACCATGGTTATACCGGAGATACACCTGCGGTGTTCACCGAATTGTATCAATGTGAGTCATACGATAGTAGCAAAGAGCTGATAATCTGTATGAGTCATTTTGCGTGACACTGAGCCGGTTTGTTTGGTTTCTGTGGCGTAAACTTTATACTACCTATTGACGTACGCCTGATAACCTAGATCAGAGCACCGAATAATGTTACTATATACCTTTAAAAAGGTTCTTTTCTTACTGGTGACGGTAGATTCTGTTCAAAAAGAGAAGAGTCGCGAGAACTGAGGGCGCTCGTGTGCCAATTTGACAACTTTTGTTTCGTTGACAACACTGCGCTGTCACTGCAGTACGACTAACCTCGGACGGAACAGTGTTAGTTCACCAAAACGCCACGACTCTTCTTTTTTTGAACAGACTATAACGCGCTTCGCAGTATTCAAACTTGGTTAAGTGTTCAAAGTTAAAAACGTTTTCTCAGAAGGAACCGGCACTCTTGATTTGGAGATTCCGTACCTACTTTTTTTTCTTGATCAGTGTGTCTACCATGAGTTTTGACAATCTATACTCGCTAGCGACTGTAGTTAAACAAATGTATGAAAACTTCTGCGCCATTAGCGGATAGTTGGGTACTAAAATGCGCTGTGGATAACTATATGCGTATTTACGTAACTACTGTAGTAACGTCAGGCGATTTAACTGTGACAACTCATGGTAGACATTCAGAATTCGTTGGTAGGTATACTATTTGCTGAAATAACTCAAGCGTTGCTTTTAACTTGGCTGCAGTATTTTCATTATAAGTGTTGCCATAAACTTAATAATTGCCTTGTTTGATGGAAAATTAATTTTGCGATGTTATGGCATTTCAGTTATCTAGACCAGACCATGCAACGCTCTAATAACATGAATATAGTAATTTTAGCGATACCGCTCCAGGCTTATCTTGATGCAGGTTCCTAATTAGGTTTTTGAAGCCGATACGCTTAGGTACTGAGGTGTTACGTTTAATCCTATAGGTTTATAACTAAGTAAGCAAGTACTTGGAATTAGTCGATGGTGGCGTCTCTACGTTTGAGGTTGTTTAAGGAGGTTTTATGTTCAGCAACAGTCGCATGCGTTTCGGCAGATTAGGAACACAATAAGAAATGACCACTATTAATTTTAGCTGTAGACTAGCATGATGATGATAAAGCTGCTTATTATATATTTTGCATAGTTTTAACGCATTCACTGCCCAGTCTCGGTGGTGCTACTCGCATGGGGCGCGCCGCTCACGGTACAAGGGGACGGAGACTGGCACCTGCGTCTTGGGCCATGAAGGTGTTAAATGTTATTTTTATTCATAATAAATACTCTTCCTTAACGATTTTTGAATGTCAGTAGTGTCACGGTAAAATACCGAGTTCACAGACAATTTCAAAGTATCAAGTTTATTCAGTTTCAAAGGAAGTAAGAAACTACATAGAGTGGAAGGAAGTGTATCGGGAGAGTAATTTTCTTATGACACTACTGGATGTATCAAGCAGTTGGCTCACGATAAACGTACATAACCTATAGAAAATACTAGTCAAACCGAATTTAATTTGACTTTATAACGTTATGGCAGGAAGTAAAATATATCACATGGGTGTATGTAAGTTTCTTGTAAGTTTTACCCTATTATTTTTTACAGCTTACGTTTGTTAAAAATGCACCGTATTTTATTACTGTAACCTAAAATTGAAATAAATACTACCGCCTAGCTACATAAAGCTGGCACTCGTAAAACGACCATAAAGGCCTATACACTAAATGTAACACAAATCTGCCTGTAATCACGAACGGTCACGGTTGTATAGGTTTTAATTAATCGGTGAATTACACACGTATTTTATGTAAAACCATCGACTTGTCGCTAGATGATTACTGGTCGGTAAACCGTGTTACGGTATTTTTGCCAGCTTCATTGAATGACAAAGAAAATTTACCGACTTAGTATTTTAAGCTATCATGGTTAACAACTACTTTTTCTTCACTTTACTGGCATTATATTTCTGCTAAAATAAGATTTTCGGCAAGTTTAACAGATGCCAAGCAATATATATTCTTTAATTAGATAGGTGATAGATTTTATTCTAATATTTTAAGAGAAGTTACTTCTTGTACCAGATAATCGTATTGTTAACAGTAAAACTTCACTACCGAATGTAAACATTCTTTGTGAAAAATATATCGTTTATTCTGACGAAACCAGTTACGAAAAAAAGGTCCAATAAAAGTTTTTATCACATTTCCAGAAAATGACAATGGAAACAGTCCTCATCAACTATTGATCCAGGGAGCGATCCGAATGTGTCGAAGATTGTTAAACTTAACGTCAATGACAGCTTCATTTAACTTCCGCCTATTTGACAGTGACAGTTAACCAACTTACGACACGAAGAGATAAGAATTAATTTGTAAACGTCTACTTGTGTCACTCAATATCAAGACGTTTTTTTTTAAATAGTGCATCTTTATTATTTGATCATCATTCAAGGTCAAGCAAGGAAATTTCTTAATGTGTACTAGCTGCGCCCCGCGGTTTCGTACGCCTATCTCACGGTACATCTCGGTAACTGATTTATGGGATAAAGTAGAATTTTGAAATAGTAGGATATAGTAGGATTTTAGAGATATAGTAGGATTTTTTTACTCATAGCATTCATTTGTTTCATTCAATTGTTTCTGCAGTGGGCGCTGCTGCCCACCCCCTGGTGGATATCCCTTAGTCGCTTCTTACGAAAACCACGGGAAGAGTCGGGGTGGTGCAAGTTCTAAGCCAACACCACACAGCTACCTAACACAATCCACCATTACTGATTGCACCCACAACACACCCAACTGGGAACGAAGGCGGCGCAATGCAAGGACAGCTGGAGGACCCCATTAAAACCACAACTACTCTGATAGATAAAGATAAAGATTTATTTATTTGCTTCAACATAATGTCGGTTACAGTTGTAGATCTTAAATAATAATAAATGTTTTAATTATGTTGTTGTACCTTAAAATTAGCTTCGCACGCGTTGTTCCTATGAAAACTTTTAAAGGTGATTTATATCCCACGAGAACTAGTTCATGGGATAAAACGTAGCCTATGTTTGATTCCAGGATTAGAATTACACCTTTATGCAAAATTTAAGCCCGATCCGTTCAGTACTTTGACGTGAAGAGGAAGCAAACATCCATCTATCCATCTATCCATCCATCAATACAAACTTTCGCATTTATAATATTAGTGTGATTGTATTTGTAATAGGTAAAATGCTTTAAAAATTAAAAAGTCAGTGTTTCAGATTGTCAAACAAAAAGTCAATAATATTGTAGTAGCACTTACTTACTAATAACGAGCTAGGAGAGAGTAGTTAAAAATTGTAGAAAGTATTTAGCAGAAGTTTAGTCTCATAATTTTCGGGACTGAATGAACCACTATCTATTACGAAAGAAGACGATCACCAATATATTGAGACTGAGGATCGTAAAATTGCAGTTAAAGATGCAACAGATTGAGATATCGGAAATGTCGTTCCAAATAATTTTATAGTCTTGTAAATTGGTCAAACGGTGAACTATTGTTAACTAGTTCGAGGTTTACGAGACGTTTTTAGCAGATTTACAGAACCGTTTATTATTATGGTCCAACGATATCGTCATAGAACTAAATGTTATTAAAAAGTATCATTTAGTTAAAAGATTTGATATTTCCAAGTGTCATTTGTTTCGTGACTTTAAAGACGTAATTAGAATAATTAAAATGGATGGATGAAGGTTTTCGGTTATTATAGTTTTACGCTATGGGTAATTTCTAAGAAATAAAATGTGTTTAATGGTGTTGGTAATTTATTAAGTTTAAATACAAATTAGTGTTTATATTTTTAGCTACAAATAAAGCATATCTTATCTTATCTTAACTTAAGTAAAATCACAGAAAAAATTCGGCATCGACAAGTCCGTAAAAAGTCCCAGAGTTTTTCGGATCTATAGGTGTCCGATATCGTGGTCTAAAGATTATGACATCCCCGTGAGGGGATGACGCGGGTTCGATTCCCGTCGATGCTGAAATTGTTTTGGGATTTTATTTGATTTCTTAGAAAATAAAATGGTTACACATGTAGTACCTACTACCAAACTAGTGCATAGTTTGCCTTAGATAAAGTCCCTTCAGTTATGGTCGTGTGGTAGAAATCTTTGCAAGTTATAAGACAGCCAATTGCAGGATACAGTTGTACACAGGTAGTAACTTTTTTATAATTACCTGTAGTTATACTGTAAGTTACACAACTTTCCTGCAATAGTGCTATTATTACAAATTACAACAATTATTTACAATTGCATCAGTTCGGTTCAGCTCATAGTTATGAGGTAGCCTAACTGATCATCATCATCATCAGCCTATATGAGTGCAGTCCACTGCTGGACCCATGTCCAGCAGTGTAATGCAGCTATGGAGCTCATTAGGGCAGGCCTGTGCCTCCATGACGCCATAGCACCCTGTCTTCAGCTTGACGCATCCACCATCTGCCTGCCTGCAGTCTTTCGTAGGTCGTGATCCCACCTGTCTGGAGATCGCTCTACACTACTGGTGTTTAATCTATCAGCAATATCGATCTCTCAAACTCAGTCCGTGGATTTTGTAAGAACCATCTAAGAGAACCTACCCGAGGATCAGCAGCTACCTCAGTTGTATGAACAATACTGCAATCCAATCCGATGGCCAAGTGTGGTGAGTATGGCAAACCCCTCCTGGTTTTGAGGGTTACATTCACCAGTGGAGATGTATTAATAATAAAAATAAATAATAAATAATGTTGGACTATTTACACAGCATAATCTAGCCGCAAGATAAGCAGAGCTTGTGTTGTGGGTACTAGATAGCTGATATACTTAATACAATACACTATTATACATATAAAACATCCAAAACGCCCTGAACAAATATTTGTATATCCTACAAAAATTTATCCCGGGGCGGGAATCGATCCCGTAACCTCCTGCGTCGCAGGTTGACCTTTGCCCGCTGCGCCACAGGTCGTCGATGTGCTGATGATGATAATTATGTCTGACTGTTTTGACCGCAACCGCTGTACCGCTCGTTAGGAAAGTGCGGCAAGGTGGGGGGCAGGGAAAAAAAGAGCAAGCGACCCATCTTTGGATATTTATCTCGTGTGCATCTTACTACTTCCCCCCCCCCCCCCCCCCCCCCCCCGTCTTGCCGCGCGCATACCTCAGGCACGGTACAGCGGTTACGGTCAAACTATATCTGCGTAATCACAGGATATGTACTTATGATATTTTCCAGTTGGTAAAATTGTATTAGATATTCCCATGTTATAAGTTACTATGCAGCTTAACAGCTAGAACTGCCGTTTACTTAAGGCGCATACCCGATCCAATCTGACAGCAATTCCTATTTTATCATATTATTACGTTTATCATAGGAATTTTTAAAAATCCTACGTTTAGTTTGTGGTATCTATTATAAGCTATTTTTTAATACCTCTTTTATAATTTTATCTCATATAGTTTAGGAGGAGATGCAAAAATAGAGTTTGGTGGCCAAAAAGCGCAACTTCGTATCTCTTCCTAAGTATTAATAAATAGCTTATAATAGAAACCACAAACTGAACGTAGGATTTTTAAAAATTCCTGCGTTCAACGTAATAATAAGATACAATAGTTGGGGGCGCCACTTTCGCTGGTGTATGGGCCTTAAGGCACGATATCAACATACAATCCATAAATAATATAGTCGCATACCAAGTGGGTTATTTTGTTCATATTCAATAGACTTTTGAAGATAACTGAAATTTCTCGAAGAGTTATGCCATTGATCTTTGGATATTGAGCGTTTTGTCATAATAAGTCAGGGGTTCATAAATATTAAATTGAATCAGGTGGCAGTAAGTCACAAGTATTTGGATGTGAATAATATTTAAATTATTGACGCGATTGCAGCAGCAATCCGTAAGATTAGCTGTTTACGCTGTGTATTTGGTGGGTTCCAATAAATTTGTGAAATTCATTTAGTAGAATTAACTTTCAAGTTAGTGCGTCAGATTTTTAGGGGAAGCGATTGACTTTTTTGCCAGAAAATATGCTGTCGTCGTTACAATAAGTTACAAAACACGACTTAAAATAGAGAATAGACATTACATTTTACAAGGAAAATTCATTTTGTGTTTAAAGGATTTACTCGTATATTAAAAACATATCTAATGTACCTACACTGTCTGATATACATTTGAGTTGACTATGCTTTGTGATGATTTTTAGTAAAGTGATTTATGCGTTAATACTAGTTGTAATCTACTGTATCACAAGTTTATTTCATTAATATTAAAATACATAATTAAATAAAGCTGGATAATCTGACGTGTTATGGGTACTAAATGACTGATACACATAAAACAAAATAATATACATACATAGAAAACGACCAAAGCACTCTGAAATATCTGCAAATCGTACAAATGTCGGGAATCTAAACCGCAACCTCCTGCATCGCAGGCGGAACTTTGCCCGCTGCGCCACAAAGGTCGCAGAAATTTTAAATGACTTATAATCTAAACTGTTATTTTATTAATATTAGTATATGGCGCCTTAGGTCGGCCTGATAGTTAAACAAACCTTTGATTAAGACATTGTCGTAATAATGCAACTTAATTTAAAGTGGGTTACATTGACCCAATAAAAACAAGTGATAATACTCTTCAAACAAAAGTAATTAAACACGGTACAATAACATTTGGTTAACCTTTCATCCTCACCTCACAAATAAGGTTAAGGTAGGTAAATATCGTTTGATTACTGGTAAATTCCTATCCAATTCTTATATTTTCCGACTTTAGAATATCTTAACTATGTAAAATAAAAGAACAATGCTAATACAAAACAAGAATAGGTTAAATAGTTACAATTATTCACTTCATATCATTGATTAATTATAAAAGGAAGATAGGTTACGTTCTCCCAGCGCTTACTCAAAATATGGCATGTGTTACAACTACATGCAAACACATACGCTCTGAGTTATATTTGCAGTCCTGTGCAATGCAAAGAAGAACAAAGACGGAAAGACGTATCTAAGACCGAAGTGAGACCGAGACAATATTTCACGTTAATCACGTCCGCCCGTGCCGCCGGTCCGACGGTGACTGAGGTGGGAGCACACAATTTTACACAATATGAGGGAAAAGGGAAGAGGAGGTACTAGTTTCTCGAAATTTGCCATTTCGAGAAACTAGTACCTCCTCTTCCCTTTTTAATTAATGAATGCATATACAATTGAAGCTAGTAAGTAGAACATTATTGGAACTCCCCTCCCTGCTGGTGTTTTTCCGGACATTAGCATCCTGGGTCTTTTCAAGACAAGAGTCTTCTAGTCCTTCGTGTTGTGAGAGTTGTGACCTTCGGCCACATTGTCACTTTCCATGATTTTTATCAAAAGAAGGTCTATCGTCTATTTTTATCAAAACTATAATAAACTGAAACTATAATAAACTCGACTTATCCTTCTTAATATTATAAACGCAAAAGTTTGCGAACATGTTTGTAAACATGTATGTTTGTTGCTCTTTCACGCAAAAACTACTCAACGGATCGGGCTGAAATTTTGCATACATGTAGTTCTAAGCCTGAAGTAACACATAGGCTATTTATCCTAAAAATCAGTTCCCGTGGGATAGACGTGCAAAGCCGCGGGCGTCGCTAGTCCAGAATAAAGATAGTGTACTTCGACGACGTAGAACTCTACGTTGTATACGTAGCACAAAGCAACACGAAACTGTTTCTTTAGTTGACTTAGCGGACTATCTCTACTAAGAAAATAGTACCCTATTGTTTTTAAGTTGACTTACCCGACGATTGCCTTTGGTCGGGCAAACTCTTTTATATATATACTATTGAACTTGGATACGCAACACACACCTTTTTGTACAATTTTGTGTGACCGCTAGCTTCAAAAACTAGTAGCTATGGTCACACAAAATTGTAAACTTTTGAGATTTGATGAAAAGCCCTATCAGTCGCTGCGCTCGTGATTCAATTTTATAATCCTTCGATTGCTTAGTCATCGACATTAATAAAGCAACTTTGCACTTTTATTCTGAAGAAAAGCTCATAGGGATGAGATATCTCATTCACAATTTTAAAAGTTATGCATGTTTTAAACCAAACTCCAATTTATAGCTGCCATCGTGACCTATGAATAGGATTCCACGAAATTATTATTATTGGTATTCGGTGAAGAATTAATAAACAAAATCACATAGACCTTTTATTTAAAAGATTTATGTTTGTGTAGAACCACCAAAGTAGATAATTATAGGCTTGCTCAAAGCCTGAGTATAAATTGATAGAGTTATGTTTTCTTTTTCTAATATAAAACATCATGGAAAAATCCAGCAATAATTAAAATTTTGTTTTTGTTCTATTAAGCTTCTCTCAAATTTAAAATGCATAATGGCTACAGAAATCTATGTAGGTATAATTTACAAAAAATATTTAAAAAAATTGGTTTTTGCTTCAAAATATTGTAGTCAGGCTGAATATATTGCAAAAATGAATTCTATACAAAATCTCGAGTTAATAAAAAAAAATTGTGTATCTGCCAAATCAGTACCTACCTACACATGTTCGATGTTCATAATTTATCGTAATCGTATCTGAAACTAGCTACATGCTGTGCTATTATCAATCATAAACATTATATTGCGCAACCGCCGCCGCTTAGCAGTATGTTCGTGGATAATTTGATGAAATAAAACAAACACGCTTTTAAAGCTGGGTGTCCACTCTTTTTAAAATACAAGGGCGTAAAACTAATGTCTTGAATTTTTAGACGTGCATAGAGTAAACTGAATAAGCCTAAAGTCTGCTTGGTACTTACATGGTATTCAAAAAGATCAGAAGTCAGACAAGTAAGTACAATATTTTTAGAGGTTTTAATAGTTGTTTGACAAGAGTTCAAAGTTGCTTTTTAACTGATCTCAATTTTTATGAAAGCGAAAGATTCTAAAATAGAATCACGAGCGCAGCGACTGATTCAAAAATTAAAATCCTTAGCGTTAACGCGAGATTGAAAAGAGCACTAGGTAAAAAATCAAGAAGGTTCCGAATCTGAGTTCTTAACAAATTAAAAAAGGTTGTATAGTAAATTCAGCACCATGGAGGTAGAAGTAAATAGGTGTGAATGATGTTTTGAATTCACATACTTTAGTGCACACGATGTTTTAAATTCAATTTACCTATATCCTCTAGCTAGTGGATAAAACAGCTTTTGCATTCAGATATCAAAGAGCAAAAATACTCCTTCCGAGATGGGGATATGAAATAGTATATTGTTACCCAAGGGATGAAAGTAACTTATTAAGTCCGGAGACGGGGTTTTGCGCCCGATCGTAGCGAGGGCGCTAATAGTTCGAGGGACTTAATATTACTTTCACCCGAGGTAAACACTGTGCTTTTCATTACGAATACAAGGTAAGTAAAAATAAAAATATGAATAAGCTAATGAAAAAATTTGTACGGTTGTTTGGCGTTAAATCATCTCTAATAATTGCTCACTTGATGAACAAATAACTATTATATGCATCGTCAAAGTTAGCCCACAAAGCTACTTGTAGTCTAAACATCTTTGGTGAATACATAAAAATAATAAATAAAAATTTGTTTTTTATGTACCTATATTCAAAATATTTCTAACCATTCAACTGGTAATTAGTTATTTAGTGTGGATTGTCCTGCATTATTTATTTATTGTCTTTTTTACCTTTGTTTATTAACGCCAGTATTATATTTTCCCTGCTTATACGTAAAGCTTTCGTAACAATAGTCTTGTGACAGTCACTTATAATTGCTTGTAAAACTGCAAACATCAGTGTAGCTTTGCCTTTATAACCGCTTATTTGCTAAGTGCCCCATTATTGTTATCAATGTTTTTATTAACCAACAATTTTATAATCAAAATTATTGTTTCTCACAGTAATAAACCCGTTTGATAGAAGAGATGGTAAAAATCATTAAAAGCCGGAGAGCTTTCGTAGGTACTTTTATTAAAATAAGATCCAGTACTTTAGAGTCAACCGCCTAGTAAATACGTACCTAGCTCTGCTGTATAAAACTGCCAATAAAACAAACAAACAATAAACAATCCATAATTTTATTTACATTGCGGGCGGGCCATCCGTCTTGTAACCTTCTGGTACGCATGTGAACCAACGTCCACCGCGAACCTTGATACTGATATCGTAAAAAACGTAAGAAGATACTGAATTAAAAGATAACAGACAAATATACATTATGGAGAAGTATTATTTTTGGAAAAATGCTGGACCATAGATAATTCACATGGTATTATCTAGCCTCAAGCTAAGCAGAGCTTGTGCTAGGGGTACTAGATAACCGAGATACTTAATACAATACACTACATAAATATAAATTTTAAAAGACGGATTCCCCGCTACAGAGCCGGAAAAAGCAAACAAAACTCTTAGTTCACCGGCACCAGCAACGTATGTTTGGTCTGCCAACACTACCCATGGCACTCCATTCATTTTAATTGTAGGTCATTTATATAATTGCTTCATCGACTTTCTCGTTGAAAGGCTGTCGATTCTAATGTGCCCAATAAAGATAGGTAGGTACCTTTTCTAATTTCATTCATATTTAACGAGCTTCCAAATTTTAATGAGTTGATATTTTTCAACTCCCTATGATAAGGTGATTAGAAATCGTGAAAACGGGAATGTAAATAAACTATATTGATTTCTATGCCTATTGGAGATTTAAAAGGTACTTAACTAAATTTGTACTAGACGCTAACAAAATTGTTAAGTATACTTATAGGTATATAGGGCTGGAACAGAATCGCCAGAGGCACTCTGATAAAAAAAACTATAAAAATCAACCGCTGTTATACTATTATGAGTATTACTGGCTTGTTAGATAGGCAATAATATATAAATATTATTTTCTGGGGCTTTTGTTATTTAAGGTTGTGGCGTATGCCCTCATAATATGATCGCACAATATTTTTGGGATACTATTTGATTTCTTATTATTTACTGGTGTATATTAAACACCAAAGTTGGATAAAACACTCGGCTGCCTACTACTACCTAAGTTCAAAACGAATTATTTTCACAGATAGCAGAGAAATTACTATGTGTTTTTACCATACTCTCTTTTTAAACCTAGAAAACATAGATCACTATTAAAATAGAAAACGTAAAACGTAAACCTAGAGGTCTTCTCCGATTGCGAAATTTCCGTTTTAATTCCTGTAATTATCAGCAAAAACAACACCTGCATGCACTAGGTATTTATGAAACTTTATAGGTACTTATAATACTAACCAAGGTAAAGGTATCTGATATCACATGCACCGATTCGCGGTGAGAACAGAATGTAAGAATTCTCTTTGATATTACTTAACATAAAAGTCTTCAGAACATACCAAGAGCTCTCAAAGCATAAATAATATACTCCGGATAAAGCCTTTTCACGTAATAAGTTGGTAACAGACATGTTGATTCACTCCGTAAGTGGGATTACATCAAAAAGCACTCTAATCGTCTTATCACAAAGTTTACTCGATATCAAAAGCTTTACATAAATTAGCGACGGTGTGTGGTAACAAAAACCGAAAACAATGGACTTTCCAGAACCGGCTTTCTAATTCTGAACAATCACCTAATTCCTAACCAGCATGTCTTTACAGGCTCATAAATAAAACGCGCTCAGGGTGAAACAGTCCATATGTCACCTCTTAAAAGCTCTTTCAAGTGTAAAACAAACAATATTTTGCTACTGTTCCTTTATAATTTGAAGGTAAGCAACAGATGCCAACAAAAGAATCTTAAACCGTAACCCTATTATGTTTTCGCAAAGGAAAACAAATGGTACGGCAGCCAGTTCAACAATTACTTTCGGTAATAATACAGCTTCTGCTGAATAAAATAATAAGGCGACTACTGGACGAGCATTGTTGTTTTGTTTAAAACCCTATGAGTTTTGCTCGAAGTAACTGCCTACTGGGACTATCGGCAAATTCTTGGAAAGTGCGTGCAGTTTTGACAATTTGTCGAAACTTTTCGTTTTTGTTGCGATACCATCCATAAAAGCCTTTTTTTATCAACACCTATGGCTAAATTAGTGTAAATATAAATAACTATGAACAAAGTTATAATACCTAAATCAGTTAACGTATTTTTAAAGTCATCTCGTGCTTTACAGAACTATACCTAAAGCTTATTACTATTATTTTTTCACTCAACACGCTTCTTTAGATGATTTTTGTCGGCATTTGGAAATTAATGAGAAACCTTAATCTTTTGTACTCCATACAGCATACAATACAATAACAATCGAAAAACACCAGGTATATCGTGTGTCAAAACGCAATTTATCTATTGTACGAATCGTATCTGTTACTGTGACAAAACTTTGACGAAATTGCGCCAAAACACAATCGTATATCCTTACAATACAAAAAAATATACGGACAATTGCCCTTGTAACTTGAATACTGATCATTATCGGGATTTAGAATAGCTTATCTGATTTGTAGAGGAGCCGATCGTATTAGCTGTATTAGCTGGTAACTCAGTTGTACTTTTCCTCTCAATTAACTATTGTGCTCTAGCAGTTGGAATGTGATTAAGACTCAAGATTACTTTAGGTTAGAAAGATGAAAAAATTTAAGCGATATTCGAAATAAAACTCATTATTGTCATTATTGACCCTTGTCAAAAAAAATTATAATTAAAACGCCAAAGAAAATTATAATTAAACTAAATCCACTAAAAATCTTTTGGAGTTCCTTTTTTGTTCAGTGTTCCAAGTAAACCCAAAAAGTATGCCACACTTTTGTAGAAAAAATAATAAAGCATTTGAAGGACATCGAAATGACGTATCGTTGATCGATAGAGCACAGCTGGTTGCGTGACAATATCAACTGATCAGAATTTTTGTCCTAAGAACATACTCCAAAGTGTTGATACCTTGAGAAATGTCTATTGTTATCAAGTAGAGTATGCCTCTGGATGGTATATTATACGAGTAGAACTGACCTTATTTTACAATTCTACGCTTTTGCCAAAATCTTTTGAGGCAGTAGGTGCGATCGATGGACCGTGACCGCATAAATCGCGAAAACTATTAAAAACCACTTCATAGTATTGTCCTTTAATCGATTTTCAATCGTCCGCAGAAGGACATGAAATCGTCAATTGTATTTGTAACGGTAGGTGTGGTTACACTTCATCAACGTGTCGGGAATCTGTTTTAAATGGAATTCAGATTCCTAACGGGCTCTTTGTTGATTCGTGCAAGTTTCATGGTCGGTTATGAGCCCTAGCTCCGAGACTGCAGCTGTCATCCAAATCTCGGACCACGGCAACCTTCTATTGTCCTCCACAGATACGACTTCATATAAATGCAGTTTATGTGAAATTTTTCAATAGAAACTCTCAAGATTTTAGTCTCACGCAAAAAATCTATTGTCGTCGTCACAATAAATGTTGGTCGTATCACTGGCGCATTAAAAAGTATTCATGCGGTATTTTTGTAAGGTCCACCTTTGTTGAATCGCAAAAATCTTGACACTTTTACATTTGTCATCTTTTTTTAATTGATCTTCTTCTCCAACTTCACAATGTCTGCTGATTTTATATTTTGTTTCTGTGATTAAATAAAAATAAAACAATTCATTGGAAACGGGAATTTTTGGTCACAATAATTCAAGAAGCGTAAAAACAATTGCGAAACTGTTAATGAACTTGTGATTGAAGCTTTTTCACGGCACAAATTGACAATTCTTGCTATGGTCAACGAAGTCATGCTTTCTATTGGGCAATAGCATTGTCTCGAGTCAATCAAAAAGCAATGAGCGTCGCGTCCAATGACCGCAGTTGCTAAATGATGGGGAACTGTAGAACTGTCCTGTTATGAAACTTGTTGGTATTCGTGTCGCAGTGTATTGACATTGTACCATTGTCCGATGTAATGATAGCAATAAACTTGATAGTGTTTGGGCGCTTTCCAAATCATCCATGAATTCTTGTGCGTGTACAATTCTAATGTTTCCTATGGAAATTATTGAACTGCAAGCAGCCTGCGAGATATTGCCACAAACTCTTGAAGAGTACCATCATCATCAGCAGCAGCCGAGTATAACTGCTGAATAGGTATTCTAGCTACAGGCTCACTAAAGATTGGAAGTAAATTGTAAGTGAAAAAAAAAGAGAATTATCTCTCTGTACAGTTATAGCAGAATATATAGAAGTGTATATTTGTAATTTATCAGTAGGTATTTATCTTATTTTATTTTATGGTATGTATTTATGTTAGATTATTCATAATATCATATTTTCCTCTTTTGTTTGTACACTCAACTATCCATAATCATTGCACTACCTTTCTCCACACCCAAAGGTTTGCTGTAAGAAAACTCTTGTAGGGTTAAGCTCGCCTTTGTACATGTCCTTTATGTTGTAAATTTTTGAGTATCGTTTGATTTGTGTACAATAAAGATTGGTCCATCTACCGTGGCCTTGGGCTAGCCGGCCATGTTGTCCGCCGACATTGTAAGTATTAGTGTAAGTACCTATACTTTGACTTTGTATTCACTCCACAGCACATCCTTGAGTATACATTATAATAAACTCGTAAAATTAGTCTCAAATTCCTGAAAGAGGCGCCAAACCAAAATATTTATATAAAATTCCTTAGAGAATAGATTCGTTAGGAAATTCTTTGTAAGACGTTATAAATCTGTCATATCCCTTGTTAGCAAATGCTTTGATTCTAGTGCGATCAAGATCAAAGACACGTCGTTGTACGGAATCTTGCTAACATTATAATTGGCTCACAAACAAGCAAAATTTGTCTTGAGTTTCTTATGTAGCTTTATTTGTAGCGCGAAAAATACACCATAATAACAGAAAATCGGAAGGTAGGAAAGGTGGTTATAGGCGAGCTAGCACATATTTATTAAATGATTTATCTTCCAGCTAACCTTTTTCGGTTTATGGAACGCTAAAGATATTTTGTATTTATTTTGATAATTGTGTTGGGACTTGTTAACAAATATTATTTTTCTAGTATATAAATACATTTTATTAATTTTGTTGACAACACGGTTTCTGGTTGGCTCGGAAAGAAAAGATCCGATGCAATGACTTATTTACTAATTAAAAAAGCTTAAATAATCAGAATAACATGCAAATCAACAAAAAAACTAAATTAAATTATATTGTTATATCTCCTTTGGTCATATTTTTGGCCACGTTTTTGCCTCCTATTTCGTATTCTCAGCACATTGGGCTCTATAAGTGCATGTTTCTAATGTTTTTGAGTGTCTCGTCAACATCATTGGTCTCGTCACGTTCATGCAAAAATGGTAGATATGTCCTTTATTCTCGGTCCTTTGTGAATTAACCAGGTCTCAGGTTCAAGAATAATGTGAATCAATTAATTTAGTTATGTTCCTAAACAAAATGCCAAAATTTTAAACGCACTCACTGCCCAACCTCGGTGTTGAGCCCCGCAGGCGCAGGATTGCGGCTCGAGGTACAGACCTGAAGTACAAACATGTAGAAAGCGCAAGTATTTTGGTTAAGAGTGTGCAATGACGCCACTACGAGAAGGATTTCAAGCGGGATGACAAGAGAAAACGATATGATGGTTTTCTAGCGAGTGAGAAGTACAATCGTGTTATTAAAACACATAATTAAAGATAAAAGATTGAAGTAACATTTCCCTAAATACGAAGGTGGCTTTCTGCCTACGACGCTGGAGGTTGACGATTCGATTCCCGCCGCCAAATATGTGTAGGATCTGCAGATATTTGTTCAGGGCGTTCTAGATGTTTACTAAGTACTCGTATAATAAAAATCATCTGTATGTAAATTATCTAGTACCCATAATACAAGCTCTGCTTAGCTTGGGGCAAGATAATGCTGTGTGAATTGTCCAACATTATTTTTTATTATTTATGTGTTTATAATGCATTGAAATCAAAACGTATGCGCCCAAGAGCTATATATATTTCCTATTCTATTTGTACTTAGCTAATTGAGATCTTATTATCGGTAATGGGTCCTTAGTTATGTGTTATGCACTACAATGTAATAAATGTAAAATTTCCCACAGATTTATTTTTAAACTAGACAGGTAATCATTACCCACGCGGACCGGTCACTATGTAGGTGGGTAAATCTTCACTTGTCCATCTGACTGCGTGCATCAGTTCACATGACTGAACGGTTAAGGTTATGGGCAAAGTGAGATAAGTAATGTAAAATATTAAAGCTCAGAGTTGATAAATGTGTTGTTTTTCTTTTTTGGCTATAAAACCTCCTTTTTTATGTATTACTAGCTGCGCCCCGCGGCTTCGCACGCGTTATTCCTATAGAAACATTAAAATATGATTTTCATCCCACGAGAACTGATTTATGGGATAAAAAAGTATGTTTTATTCAAGGATTAGAAATCAGTATGCAAAATTTAAGCCAGATCTGTCCAGTAGTTTTGGTGAAGAAGTAACAAACATCTATCCATCCATCCATCCATCCATCCATACATCCATACATCCAGACAAACTTTCGCCTTTATAATATTAGTGTGATGTGATGTGATGTGCTGATAAAAAAGGATGCTTTTGATTTGTACCAGGCGGAATTAAGTCCAACTTGGTTTAAAAATTTAAAATGTTTTCAGACTTATTTATGGGTTGAAATAATAGATCATTATATATTTCAAAATTTACTTATAACGAGTTTTCAACTGTATTTTTATATAGAAACTTTACTATACATTTTAGTCCGCTCAGAGATTAATTGTAGTGGGTTGAAATTAAATATTGTCAAAACCTACCTAAAAAATTAAACCAAAATATGTACATTCCAAACCTTACGTTATAAGCAATCGATTATTTCATTCTAGTTTTACATACTGGCACATTTTTCGCGATTGATGATTGAGCTTTGTGTTATTGATGAGTTTTCACTAACTTATTCCGAATTAATTTGTTGATATATGTCTCAACCACAACGGCCTGTATTGGTCCACTGCTGGAGGCCGACCTCCCCCTGATAAGCGCCTTATTGGTGTTTATTTCATGGAGGGTAATGCCCATAATCTCCACGCTGGGCATGCGGGTTCGGGATCGCAGTCTGGTGGTATAAATTGTTCTGGCACTGCTGCCTACCCCCCGGTGGATATCCCTATGTCACCTATTACGACACCCATGGGAAGAGTTGGGCTGGTGCAAATTCTAAGCTAGAACCACACAGCTTGATATAAGATGTCCTTTTATTCTATTTATTTATTTATTATATATATCTCCTGCATTGAAGCCTCGTGAACACTGATTGCTCATTTAGGATAAAAACTTGCCATTAAATGTAAGCACCAGCTATAGCTAACATACCCTTTCACATCCACATCCACATCCACAGCCTGTATCGGTTCACTGCTGGACGCAGGCCTCCCCGGTAAACTGGTAAACTTCTTATTGGCGTTTAACTCATGGGGGGGCGGTAATGCCCATAATCCCCACACTGGGCATGCGGGTTGGGGATCGAAGTTTGGTGGAAGATTTGTTCTGCGGAGAGTGATGAGATATCCCTTAGTCGCCTCTTACGACACCCACGGGAAGAATTGGAGTGGTGCAACTTCTATGCCGCCGGCACCACACGGCGAACATACCCTTTGCCGACGATGAACAAAGTAATTTTCAAACTAAGACTTGGGTTTAGTATCATACCATGAGGAAAATAGGATTTTGATTATATCCGCTTCCGCTTTCGCGTTGTCTCTATCATCGTCCTCTCCCTACTTTCGACACGCGATAAGTCAGCAGAAGCGACCGCACCAGGTCAATCCACTTTGTTTTTGCACCGCCTATAAAAACAAATTACCTACGCCATGGATCGATTCAAATAACCGCATGTGACTAAGCCAATAAAGGAGGCACGCAATGATTGGTAGTTACTAATGCTTAACACTTAATTGTTATCTTCGATAGTTGAAATAAGAAGAAATCATAACATTTATAACGGTTTTTTTGGTAGAATACATCCCAATGTAAATTTAACCAGCGACGTCTAACTTAGACAAAGCCTGTATCTAAACGGTCGAGTCTATACTAGAAGTAAAATATATATTGATTACGGGAAACTAACTAGAGATAACACAAGGAATACAAATTGGAAAAATAATATATAAAAAATAGAAATAAATAGCAAGGCAACTCAAGTAATATGGCTAATGAGGTTGATATAAATGCTCTATTATCAAATTAAATTACAATTAAATGAAATATACAAATTAGAACTGCAACAATTGAGCTACTGCAGACTGTTGCGAACAATCTCGTAGCTCAACTGATTCATATCAATACCAGTCGGAAGCGTTCTCAAGATGCTGCGCTGGCTGCATTGCTGCATTGCCCTGCTGTATGGCGATTTCACGCGTCATGATGTTAATTGAAATATGCTAAGTAGAAAATACTATTGCTGAGTGTGTCTGTACTGTAGTATTATATACGACCCTATCTCATATTCAGTAGCAATGTATTCGTGAACTTTTTAATAGTAGGACAAATCACACAGCATTATCTAGCCCCAAGCTAAGCAGAGCTTGTGTTATGGGTACTAGATAACTGATATACAGAAAACAATATTCTACATAGATAGATATTTTTTATTATACATAAAGGACATCTAGAACACCCTGAACAAATATCTGCAGATCCTACAGACATTTGTCCCGAGGCGAGAATCGAACCCTGCGACGCAGGCGGACCTTCGCACACCTGCATCACACCTATCAAAAGCCCTCTAAAGTTATCTTCTATTCTCTGTGTCATTACATCAAGCAACATCCATAAATATGTTTAAAGCGTCCAACAACAGTAGGTACCTATTGTTAGTATCAAATTAAACTCCATTGAAACTGTTATCTATTTTGTTCCTGTTCCAAGAATTCCCCGCTAATTTATCTTCCAAGAACAAGTTATAATAAACTACATTAACATCTGTAGTAACTGTGCTACAGGAAGCGTTATCCCAAACAATGAACGCACGGTCGCATTGAAAATTTTCCATTTCAACGGATTTCAGCTTCGTATTAAAATGTCCGTGGCACGAGACACCAGCGTTGATGACCGCATTTAAATGTGCATACAAAATATCGATGCACAATGCAAATACTAGCCTATCGCAACAAAGTAATCCTTACCATTACCAACGATAAGCGCTACGCAAATCTAAACCCTATCCTATGCACCTAAAGCAAAATATACTTGTGATTACAAAATAATGACATAACATAATTTTGCCATACTCTGCGTACAATGCGGGACAATAACGTTGACATCTACTTGAATGCAAAACAGTTAACATGTCATGGTACTCTAACATGGATAGTTTATAGGAAGCACTAAATGCTAATGTATTTGATTAGCTTTCTCCGAACAAACTATGTACATTTTGAAAGGCTAATTAAAGGCCGAAATGCTACTGTTGTCTGTGCATGTTCAATGTTGTTATGTATACAGCGATCAAACTGAATACAAAAGCAGTACTCTCAAGTATGTAAACACACTTTGCTAGTGCAAACCATTAGAGACAGCAATCCATTGATATCTCCCATTAGTACCTACTATAATGACACCTGCAGCATCAAAACTATTTTTCTATCAGTTATCTAGTACCCATTAGTACAAGTAAGAAAGTGATTCAATAAATTTAGGCAGGTAGCACAGCGTCGTGGTGGATGTTACAATCTTTGGAAAGCCTATACGTGCGCAGTAGGTTCAACCAACTGCTCTTAGTTTTCTACACGCACAGGGTAGAAAAAATATTTTTTTATACAAAATCTCTTATGATACAGAATTCTGTTCCTAATGTATGCATAAAACCGCAAGAACCGACCACAGCCTTCCATTAAAGTGGCTATTAGAGAAACAAACAAGGAACAGGCCAACGATAAAATAATTATCGCTTTCATCTTCCCGACCTTTGAACAAAACCACACCCCATCATAAACATAACATCAACAAAAAACAAAATCACCCTCGGCAACAAAAAAACTCATCTAAAAATTGGACTATCAGGTGACGTCAGCAGAATTAAATAAACTGCCAACGGTGAAATATTTCAAGTTATTTACACAGCACCGTAACGGACCTAAAACAAACTTAAAATAACTGATGAGGATTCTTCGCCCTATATTTAAAGGATAATGATTTAAAAAATAACCCATACACCTGTTTCTATCACCTGTCTTGCTGACCGACTGTTAAAAAGTATAAAAAACCATATTAAGACGGTTGTCGTGTTAACAATAGGGGTGTATACAGCTCGTTTTAGTAAGACCGCTTGCTCTATATAGCTCTGACATTATAACCTGTCTGAAATGAATTAGCCCTGTTCATACTTACTGGCTAACAAAGTATTTTGAACGTTGAATTTTGCAACAGGTTTACTGAGAGTCCCTTTCTTTCTCTGTTAATTATTAATGCTCCCTTGAAACAACAGTATATTTTTATTTGAAAAAAAGTCTTAGATCTATTAGAACTTGGCACACATTGAATTTTAAATTATTGTCTTTCTGATAAAACTACATAATAAATACATTACTATACTACAACATTAGCGCATGATAAAAGATAAAGATACAATATAAAAATTTGTTTATTTTACCCAATACAATAGGAGTGGTACATAAAACAATTAACAGGATACATAGAACTAATCAGTAGGTACTTAAGTCTAACAATACATTGGGTAAAAAGGGACCCTAGCTCAGCATTTTGCAGTATATGGCATTTGCCTCATACTGCACTGGTTTTCAGTTAGGGTCCTTATGAGTGACGACAAACAATAACCATAGACAAAATATAATAAGATTTAATTAATACAAACAAAAAACAGCACAATGAAAAGTAACACAAAAACAGCGATTATTACATAAAAGAAAAACTATCATTTAAATGATGAGTACACGAGTACATAGAGATTTACGTTTAATAATCCAAGTCTTCACAAAGTCATAAGTTTCAAATAAATAGATCATTATTCTTTAATAAGTAGTTGTGGGTTAATTAAGTAGGATTCAGGCTGTTTCGGCCCCAAGGTATCATTTGCTATTGTGATGGGTCTTTTGGATCCTTTGGGGTTCATATTGTTATTCCTTTTAATAGCGAAAATGATAAATGCTTCTGCCGGGAGAACGGCTTCGTTGAAATTCATTCTCATAATTTATTATCGACTATCGATTTGAAATTTGGAACTAACTAATGCTGCTCCAAGGATGTTATTTCTAAGATTAAAACTTGTTCATTGTGTTTGAAGAATTTTAACTATTATTTATAATGTATCAAAATACTTGTTTGCAGCAGCGATTATCTTAAAGGCATTTTAAAAAAATCTGCCTATCGTGTAGATAAGGAATAAACACCAACAAAAACATAAGCCTCTTTTGTTGCATCAAGCAAATTATGTCCGCAAGATTCTTACATCCTAATACATTTTTCTTAGCATCATTTGTTTATAAAAGACCAAAGCTGTTTTACTATGCCTCGCTGATCAACAAAGAGTTGCGGTACAAAAGAGGCTTAAACGAGGTAGCTGTTTCATCCACCTTAAGACCATACTTAAGTTTATGGAAAGAGTGTCGGCATGAAACGCTTAACCATGACTTCCTTTAAAGGGTTGCGCTTTTTGTTAAATCACGTTTGAAGATTCCCTTAAAGTCGATCGCACGATGCTATATTACCTCGAGTGAGGCTTTTTTAGTCGGCTATGGACCGGCTTAGAGCCACAGCTTCGTGGGGGTTCTAAAAGGTTTATGAGTGCACTTTTTGTTCCTTTGTTTCTTGGATTTAATTAGTGGGTTTATGCCACATTGTTTTAGTTCTGCTATGAGCCTAGAATCAATTTGAATCCTTACCAATTTGGTTTGCTTTGCTGGGAATATTTTTATGATCGTAGTGAACTTTAATTGTGACTCTGATTGGATACAATTTAACACACCTGCATCCTGGGATTGAAGGGACGTATCCGAAGTTAGCATATCCGAAGTTAGTAAAGGATTAATTAATTTAGTGTTTTTTTAGAATTTGCTTCCAGCTGGTCTTCCGGGGCCTTATCTAAGAAGGATGAAGCTTCGTTATAATCAGTCATGTCAATCTTAATGAAAAATATTAAAATGCCATATTATTCAACCAGAAACTCCTTACAACTGACCTTATTTTCGGTACACAATGGAATATCCCTTTTTTTGTTCGACAAATGAAGATTCAAATATCTGACAAGGAAGGGGTTGGCCTACTTTTTTAGTGGTGGATGAAATTATCGTATCATCGCTTTTTACTATTCAAATATTTATTGTTCTGTTTACTTCTCAGATGTCCTATTTACATAAAACACTTTCGGTTCCTTTTAAGACAACGACCTTATAAAATAAAGAGAATAATATTTTACATCCAAAATTGAACCCAGGTATGTTGGCATCTGCATATCAAAGTAGAAAATAGGTTTTTGAGAATATGTGCCTATAAATAATTTAAACTAGTAGGAAGTTAATAGACTTCTTTTTAAATTTTTTTCTTTATAACATAGCTACTACGAATAGATCTATTCCATCAGTCATCAATCTGAAAGGATATTCAAAGTTCATCCTATAAACCTTAATTTGCGAATTTATTTTCAATTAACAATTCCCACAACGTTTTATATTATGCGCTCCGAACACAATCCACTTTAGAACACCGAGCCGGATCGCTTTACAAAACTTTTTTTCTTATCAAGCGAAATGGTTCGCTCGAATCATAAGGCCAAGAGCAATCGTTCATTCAGCGGGTATTGAATAGTCGTTAAGAGGAATGGGCGTGGGTCACAATATACCTCGGTTGTGAGACGCTCGACAATTTCAGATCATTCGCATACGAAAATGCATGTAATATAAATCTTTCCGGTGAAGCACGAACAGCGCGACCACTCCCACTTGGCCCCGCGGTCTCAATACGAATATTAAATTCCACTCAAAGTCTTTATTTAAAAACCATACCAACAATTTTATCTTTACTAGCGTTTGCTTTTGCTTCACTTGCATTATTTTGTGTATTATATTCTAAAAGATGTTTACCAAGTAGTCGCTGCTTAATAAAATATATCCATTATCCAGTGATAAACGAACTTTCCAAGATATTGTTTCTTGTTTATTTGTTTAGTTTAGTTTAGAAAAAGTTTGTATAAAAAGACTGTTTTGTTTATAAAAATTAATACGTTTGATGTATGTAAATATAATATCTTTAATACGTACGTAAGGTTTTTGTTATCAATTTATTATAAGAACGTACCTAAGCCCTAATTAATTCACAATAAATCAAAAAATTAAATTGAAATACAGGTTCAGTTTCATAAATATTTGGGATATTATTTTTATCTAGAATAAAAACGTTTAATTACAATAATATTGTAAATGTGAAAGTTTGGGTGGATAGATTGGATGTTTGTTTTCTTTCTACCCCTAAATTACTGAACGGATCGAGTTGACATTTTGCATACTAATCCTGGAATCACACAAAGACTAGAGAGGAGTTAGAGTTATACTTTTACTTATACAGACAAACACACGTTGCTCTGACAATTATAGAGAGCACGCGTTCCGAGCACACTTTACCGCATATTGCGGCCCTGCCATTCGGGCAGCCAGCGGCATTCGGGGTATTAATAATTTTAATGCAGGTTCTCGCATTGTGCCTTCGGTTATTTTTTGTGACGTCCATCAATAATATCCTGACATTTGAATGTCTGTTTTAAAGACTATATTGATCTGTCTTTAAAAATTATCTGCGGTTGTATCATTGCATTAAAGTGTTTTGTATGCGAAATTAGTCGGAACGTTTTATTGATGGTAATTTTTTGCGTGAAAACCCCAAGTTGAGTCATTTTATTTAAGTTTTATGAGATTGCTTTTAGGGACCAAAATACATTTGAAAAGTTCACCTAGGTGTGGAATATGCCCAGCCATATTCTAGAGTAAGTATAATCTTGAATATTTGTCAGTCAAAAATATAGCTCAAATCAATCAAACAACAGTTAGTCAGACAAGCAAATGTCTACTGCAACGAATGCTTGGTCGAATGCACCATTATGAGATAATTCAATAACAGTAACAACAAAGGAAGCGGCCTGTCCGACTGACGCGTCGTATCAAATCGCGCTGACATTGAGGTTCAAGGCAACTGCAGTGTGTTCTGTGGTGCGGTTAATATTGTTTGTATGAGACCATACCTACACCTTCTTGATAAAAAAAAAATTGTTAGTTAGGTTACGATATCTAGTTTTGACAGCGTAACCTAACTAACAATTTTTTTATTTACCGAGTCCTTCGATCAAGTGGAAAAGCTCATTATTATGTTATACGAGTATATAATGTGTTTATGTGATACAAGACTGACACCATAGCACTGTAGCTAATAAATAATGCTTGACAATTCACACAGCATTATCTAGTCCCAAGCTAAGCAGAGCTTATTTTATGGGTACTGGATGACTGATATACTGTAAGTATAAGAAGTACTTATATAAACTCAAGTTTCAGATGTTTGTTAGCAAAATTGAAAATGATGGTCATTAGGTGGGACTTACTATTTATATTGTCCTAGGTATAGGTATGTTTTTGTTAGTGCCATATCCATATATTTATATTCCTGCCTGGCTAGGAATGAATGTTATTTTCATCATGAGATAAATCTTGACCCTTATGTACGAACAAGACATTTAATATAATTGATGGCACATGTAACTTGTCGTTGACCTTGTCTATCATTATCTCAAACATAATACATTTAAAAATAAAACAGTGAATCAAAACAACGTGTTCCAATTTACAAAGATAACTTTTCCTTGTAGAAACTTCCCATATCTAGCAATTGAAATGAAACAATACCGATTTCACATCGTGACGAGACATAGATGCTCCGTTTATTATTTGTTTGAGTACATTGAACGTAAGTGGCCGTATTCAAAGAGTAAGTAAGAAAATTGAACTCTATGGAGTAAGAAATTAGGCTGAAGACGTGGGGAATGATGTTAGTAGCGCTGTTCTCACGGGCGCCACTCGATTGTTGAAGCTTTTGACTATCTTGATGTCAGGCCTCGACCCTGGTTAGGGGTAGAAATTGAAACGATTTAAGGTTGTCACAGATCTGGACCACATCACTGCTGCACAGCACAAAAACGTGCATTCAAGTGGGCTCTCATTTTATATAAGTGTATAAAGGTTATACTTATACAGCATCTTCTATGTGAAAGCTAACTTAAGTTTAATAGTGTTTTTACTTTTTATTATTGGCAGCATCAGATACCCAGACTCTCATGAGACTGGACTCACCCAGGACACCAATCACACTATAATACTGCAAAATCGCACAATCCGTGAATATTTTTTAAAAATAAGCTAGACATAATTAGATTTTAAGCTAGACTAGAAGTAGATTATAAACAATATTTTTCTTTTATATTTCTGATAAAGAACAAATCAAAAATCTGTAATGACTGAAGAAGAGCGAGATCTTCTAACACAAGTATTTTTACTTAAATTAAGGAAAATGTTACAGAAATAAATCATATTTGGGGGACAGTATCGCTCACGTCCGTAGGTGTTGACCCTCTGATACCCTACACGTGTCCTCTGGGTGGTGCTAAGAGCGGTACCCTCTGGTGGTAGGCTTCGGCCGTGGCTTGTCACCACCCTCCGGACTGGGCCAGTCCGTGAAGCAACTCAGTTGTGTTTCGGAATGTGGTCCGGAGTAGCCATCTTCTAGACCTTCGTGATACATCGTCGGCCGCATCTTCGCTTTCCATCATGTGAGAATTGTGAGATTGCGGTCAAACGAAGGACTATTACTGATAAAAAAAAAAAAAAAAAAATATTTACTATTTATGCGGGCAACGGATACCATTTTGTCACTGTAGAATATATCTCAAGGTCACGTAAGCTATTTTTGCAAAACTATATTATCTTCCGTTTAAGCCCACATTTGAATGCTTGTTTTTATGTTGTGCAGCAGCGGTGTTGCACGTGTGATTGCCGACCCTTAAATAGTATTGAAACCGAATAAATACAGCTATGTATCCGGAAGTATATACGTAATACTAAACCCTTAAACATTTTCCTGACAAAACCTATTATTATTTAAACAAGAGAGATATATTTTTTATTGCCATCAAAGGATAAATAACATATCCACACGATTATGTAAACATGACTTCAAAGTGATTGTTTATTAAATTACACTCCGTAAAAAGGGCAGCGAATGTCATAAAAAGTTGCTGAACATCTTTCTGAGATTGCTTTCCTAAGGATAGGTAGTTAAACAGGGAATCATGAATAATATTTTCTGCTAGTAGGGTAACTAGTAAGTTGATTAATATTGTATTTTTAAGCTATTGCATAGCTTCTATCGCGGGCCTTGAGCGCGGGGACCGAATCCAGAAATTCCGTAACGAAAAAACCTCACGCTCCCCACTCCGACCGGAACAGCGGTGATACTTTTTAGTTTTGCCATCTATCGATGAATAGTAGAACTTTTAATGACTTTTTGAAATATGACGTTTGTCTCTTTAGTTCAGCAACTCACCTCTAGATGGCATTGCAATAGCTTTACCGCGGCAGTCCCCGAGTGCCACACGTCTTTTTTGTTATTTTATAATGATTGTTACATGCAAAAAAGTTAAGCTACTAACTTTATTACTACACTTACGTATGAAGTATGAAAACGAATGGCGAAAATGTAATGGGCATAAGTATGCGTTTTTACAAACTTCAGTTAGTTATATTAAAACCTCATCACTTGAAAATACTGCTTTATACCTTAAAAGCGTACCGAAGACGCTGGCTGCATCGCCCCACCGTATGGCAATATTGGCAATGCTGATGCGCTGTGCCAGATTCTCACCCGCTCTCGGGTCACGCGTCGCTGCGACCAGACGCTCAGATCTACGACTTAAAAGTTCACTATTTGTCGCGAGGAACTCATCAGTGACTGATGAGTTCCTCGCGACAAATAGTGAACTTTTAAGTTACCTAAGTTTGTATACATGACAGATGAAATGACATACATATCCTCCTATGGTCCTATATGTATGTCATTTCATCTGTCATAATAGACATAGTATGCGCGCTAGTAATGCACAATCATTTATTGGTAAAACAACTCTTATCATGGGAAAACTATTGAGTGTCTCTTTAAAATAAATGTATTTTAACTTTTTAATATGTGAACTATGTCGGTAAAGACTATTTGAGAGTTTTATTTCTCCATATGTTCTTTATTTACGCCAAAAGTTAAGCTAACTTCGTGTTGAAATATGAAAGTTTAGAAGCTTGTATTTCATTTACGGTAGATATTGGTTGTATACAAACATAGATAATGACAAAAGCAATTGATATTTATTATCCTTAATTTTGGATAGTCAACATCAAACAGCGTAGTAGTAACCCTTCCACGTTTGTATGAAAAGATGAGCGGCGAGTTCAACCTTAACATTACCTACCAGTTTTGTTATTCTGTGGCATCTATCAGTGCAGAGCGACTAGGTTGTTGGTGGTCATGGTCATTCATCTGAAACGTGGGTATCTAGACCTTTGCTGTAACCTTCATAACCCTTCATTTGTCAGTCGTGTAAAAACTAAACTATCATTAATGTCTTCATTCTGACCATTTTTAAATACTGTGTTTATGTTAGCGCTAGAGGCGTACAGCAAAGTTAATTGCTTCAGAATAGTTTACGTGTATTTGTAAAATTATTTTTCTACCTTAATTTTACTTTGGACTAAGACGAAGTTCGACTTCAATTGCAGCAGTGAACCCGCACGGGCCGTATGCGAATTAAGTTATTAATATATTTGTATTTGATGTATTTTTTAATGAATGGTTTACAGCCATCATCACAAAGTTCACGGTAGGAGTTCATGGCTCGTTGAATAAATGATATGTTACGTTTCAGATATCGAAACCGTGTTATTTAATGTTATGTTACACAAAATAATATTACGGCAATTACAGACAATGAATTTGAATAATTCAATGTTTTGTTTAGAAACGTTAAACACAACTGGTTTGAATGATAGTGAAAAATAGTTTCAAAAATTAAAGTGGCTCCAAAAATTCGACGGGTGACAAGGGTAATTTAATACTTAATCAACCGACATTCGCTATGAAGCGATTTGAAAACAATTGAAAGTCTTGTCGCGAAAAATTCAAAACGGATCACGTGACATATCTAGGCATTATTTATTATATCAAATCCATACATATTTGGACTTTTCTACTATCGCTTTGGACATTGATTGTTACATTGTCTAGGCCCTCAGACAAGACAAAACGTAAACTATGACTATAAGAATATAGATTATCTTACATAAATACTTCATTGAAATGATAATGAAAAAACTTACTACTATTAAAAAATGTTTGTTCTCTCAAATTTAAAACAACTGACTAAAAATAACCCAACCTAGACAAAACATCAGGGTCTATTGTTTTACGTTATATCAATTTTAACTCAGCTATATTGTTTAACATTGTTTGCATTGTTACAAATTATAACAAAGAACAGGTTCATGCAATAGGTTTATTACTTCTATTGACATTACGCCTCAGGCATGACACAGTTAGGCCTTGACTTTGTATAAGCTTAGCGGTAAGCGGTGATTATTGGCTGGCTTCATCGTAGTCTAAGATCAAGGTCAATAAAACTCATTTAAGCCAATTATTTAATCTGTATTGTTTTTGTATTGCATTTTTGTCATGGAATCGCTTTATTTATGTAAGTGTTTTTATATTTTTGTTAAAAATTATTAAACTATAAACTTCTAGTAAATATGTTTATGTATAATCTATAAAACAATCGATTTTAGAACACGTCAAAGTATCCGTTGGTTATAATTTTAACAAAATTACAACATTACATACAACAATTAATATTGTTATATGACATACAGTTTTAAGACCAAAGTCGTAAAGTTTGACGAGAGCTTCCTGTGGTTTAGTCGTTGTAAATTATCTGTAAACTGTTACGAAAGTTTATTTTAAGTTCCGATATTGAGATAAATATATCAAAACAAATAAACATGATAAAGTGTTATTTTGGACCTTGACTCAATTTGTAGATTAAACATGTTTTATAGCCTTTGAGTCAAAATTATTTTAATGTAACTATTGATTATGACTAAACTTTATAGAAGACTAGCTGCGCTCCGCGGCTTCGCACGCGTTGTTTCTATGAAAACGTTTAACAGTGATTTTTATCCCACGGGAACAGATTTAGTAGATAAAAAGTAGCCTATGTTTTATTCCAGTATTAGAATTACCTGTATGCAATTTGAGCCAGATCCGTTCAGTAGTTTTGGCGTGAAGAGGTAACAAACATCCATCCATCCATCCATCTATCCATACCATACATCCATACAATCTTTCGCATTTATAATATTAGTGTGATTTAAAATAAAATACAAACCTCATTGAGGTGAATTAACCTTAAGGGAGAGCAAACGGGATTAAGAAATTCTCATTCCTGTGTTACCCATGCGTTTAACACGATTTTTCTGCTCAATATGACACGTTATGATCTGGACTAAAAACGAATGGCACTTACATAACTTTACATCAAAGCTTTACTATGGGTTAGTTATAATTATGTCCTCAAAAGAAAGATCACAAAAACTCGCGTTTATTGAGTGCCGTTAGATGACACGACTTGCATTTTAAAGCGCTATAAAAGTAAAAGTTTAATATTTAGAGATACGATAGTTAAGATTAGTCGACGCGATGCCTTCTTATGCCACCTGCAGTCAACATTATACAATTGACAGACGACCTTATATGTGAGTGTTTAGAGTTGAATGTTTGTTGTGAAGTTTAACTGTACAAAGTTTTTGATGTGGTTATCTCGCATGCCAAAGGTTCAATATCAGGGACTTGAGGGCTGCCTGCGTTACACTTGGTCTATTAAATATCGATATTTTATAAAAAGGGCACCATTTGATGCTTATCTTTTGTATTAACACCTTGTTTGTAAACAAAGTTCAGATATGGAATACGTAAAGTTTTTTGAACGTTGCTTGCATCTGCCGGTAGAAATCTCTAAAGTATATAAAGATTCAAAAATCTTGATCATTAAGTTGATGATTCTCACAATCATTTCATTTATTAAAAGCTGCAACGATACAGTCATCACAATACTAGCTTAGTTAGTGATGATAATTATGTTGATACTCGTAACTTTCATTAATCATAATTATAGATTAACAAACATCAAATCATAGACCTAATCAAAACCCTTCACAGGTAGACCTTAAAGAGGTTAGTTCCTGAGTTCGCTTAGTATGATTAAAGTAGCATGACTATTATACTATACTAATAACCATTAAATATATATTATTTATTTATTTATAATGTGGGTAAGAAGTGCGTATTGAGAAGCTGGATTCTTTATATTATTCCCAACCCTACAGATCCACAATATCAACAAACTTATCATAAATACCTAGTATTGACATTTTCATATAAGGCAAGAACTCATCCAGATAGAACACACTAAATGCAACCTGAACTGACTTTCTCAACAGACGGTCTCAGATCAGATACTGTGCCCGACCTTCTAGACAATCTAAGGTCAAACCGAGTCATGAAATAAGAATTAAGTGAGCACTCTCCAAACAATAACCGTGCTTGGGAGTTTGACTGCAATTACATAGAATACTTGGCTGTCTGCTTAGTTTTTATAATGTGTAGTGATTTGTGTTTCAGCAAATGCAGTGTTTTATTTTTATTTTGTATTTAAATAGTTGGTTACAAGAAGTTGGGTATATTAACTTTGAGTAAGGGATACTTTTATTACAACATAAAGAATATATCGCAAAAAACTATAGGACAGATAAATTTGGTATGACTGTATTGTGACGGCGCGGCGGTTAATAAGCTTTGTTTTTTGCGTTTATCCGAAAATTATGTAGGTAAGCTACACAAGCCAATATTCGGTACTTCATCAGCCAATGTTAGTCCACTGCTGGATATAGGTCTGCCATGAATGCCATAGCGCCCTGTCTATTCAGTACATGTTACCTGCTTATTGAATAAAAATCTTTATTGTCGTGTGTCATGTGAAAACACGACAATATTGAAATTCACATGAGAAAACGATTGTTTGGACAGAAACAAACTCCTAGTTTCAAACAATAAAAAGAACATAAAAATATAATTATTTTCGGGTTTTAAATCTAAAGTTTAGACAATGCACACAAGGTTGATACAAGAATCTAAAATTGGCCAATAAATACTAGTATTTACAGTCAAAGGAAGCTGAAGTAAAAGTATTCTTGAGTGGAGACCACGAGTCGGCAAGCGTAGTGTTGGACGCCATCTAGCAAGTTAGGACGACCTGCAAAAGACTGCAGGTAGATGCTGGATGCGGCAAGCTGAACAGGGCGCTATGGCGCTTATTAGGGAAGGTCTATGTATGTCCAGCAGTGGACTAACATAAGTTGATGATGAATTGCAATCATGGTATTTACTATCTAGTCCGGAATAATGGAGCAATCAGCTGATTGATACAAAATTATTTATGGTGTTAAGACGGCGGCGTGTAGCCGTGTATTAATTGAGTAGGAATCGTCGCAATAGTTGAGTTACAAATTACATGTTTAAAATACCTAGGTACTTATCATGGTTTCTGTTAAAAGCTACTTTTAAGTTACATCAAAACTTGAATATTTTATAAGGTTCAACATCACATTAATATTTTGATCTATTAGATGTATGTAAGTAAATACCATCGATAATTCATAACGAAATCATTAGGCAGCTATGTCTGACATTAATCCTACAACTTATTCTTTTCGGATGCGTCACAGCACCTATTTCGTCCAGCCATCTACATCTGTCATTTCAGAATTAATGAAAATAAAAAGTATAAAGTAGAGCGCTAGCGTGGGTGCTGCCCAAGCTTCGACCAAGTAGGATAAAAAAGAATGACAGTCGGGGATGCAGCTTTATCCTTTTTCTGACACAAACTGTAGATCGCATCGCGCCAGTCAAAGGCAAGAATTTTTCAAAAAACGTATAGATGAGCTATAAAACTTGAAATGTGATCACTTTTTTATAACAATCTATTTTATTAGAAAAATATTTCTGTTATTAGGGCCAATTTATAGTTCGGTGTCCATTAAAAAGATATTTTATTGTGTTGGTTTAAGCGGTTGATTTTTTACTTTTAAATTAACTAAGGACGAATTCGTTTTAAGGAGCATGACGGTTTAAATGATATATTATCCATAAACTGCTGTTGGCTGAGGTAGTATAGCTTCATTTTCATATCGTTAAACTTTTTTAATTTTTAATATGTTTTAAACGAGGGTCTTCTACCAGGAATTGGGTTGAAATTTATACTCTAGTTTTATTTCCATAATTTTTATCAATTACTTTCCAAATAATCAACCCTAAAACTATAAGAACATCAAGGTTTTTACAGATGAACAAGGAATGTACAATATAACAGCCAAATGTTTCTTTTTCAGTTCCTTATGCTCTAGCAAAGGAATGGCAATCAGGAACGAAAGTGTGTTACGCCAAGCATGTTATGCATGTTATCTGTATGCAAAATTTCAGTCCGATCTGTTTAGTAGTTTTGGCGTGAATAGGTAACAAACATCCATCCATCCATACATCCATTCATCCGTCCAAACTTTCGCATTTATAATATTAGTGTGATAATAAGTAAAAAGTATGAAAAATTATACTGGTTTCCACCCAAACTTTTCATGAGGGTATGAACAAAAGTAATGTTCATACTAACTTCACGAGCAGTTACCCAGAGAACTGAGTAGAACGCGCGGATTTTGGGCGGGTGAGTAGAAGAGTGTGTAAGTTAGACATGACATCCTGATGACAACCTCTACTCATCCGCCCAAAATCCGCGCGTTCTACTCAGTTCCACAGTCAAACAGTTTTTTTTAACAACTATTTGTTATGAATTATTATGCCGCTCGTATAGTAGAGGGTATTTGTAGAGCTCTCTTGTGAGGAAATGGTACTTACAGTGTGTTTATTAATCTTACTCTACAAAGCGAAACAATAAAACCACACTTAAAATCCGCAACAACTATAAACTTCGGTTTTCTTTTAGCACTTTGTTTATTGAATACCAACAATGGCTTTGTAACACCTGACATCATTAGTGCTTTTCAGTTTGCCGCCTTCAGAGGAAAATCGCCTTTGAAGCCAATCCGTGACTAATCTCTACACGCTGTAATTGAGTGCAGGGCACCTATTAAAACTGAAGTTTTACAGGATGTTTGCTGCTAAAAGACCAATCAAGATAAAGTACAGAACCGTATAGTATATTAGTGGATTCTAGAATAATAATAAAACTCCTACACTGCTTATACCTACCCTTTCTCTGCTCTCCTCATTTTTCTAAACTGACAACTTGAACTTTATTTTCTACTGGAAATGCGATAGTGTGTACCTAGATTTATAGTAGCCGGACTAAGTTGGGCAAGGAAATAAAATAAAATCTTGAACTTGAACCCTCACAATTCGGGCTTTTGTCTACACATCTACAAAATAAAAATGTCCTGTTTTGATACTTGTTGCCAGCTCTTTTTAGTTTCTAGTAGACCCAAGAGAGGGCACTATTCTCGTATCCTCCGTAAGCCAATTAGAGTTAACCGCTACTCATAAATAACTGTACTTATTAATCTACTATTAACTCCATGCAATAAAAACCTCAACTGCCTATAAAAATACCGGCTAAATTCACACTTACTTGACCCAGTTTAAGTTATTCAGGTTAAAGCCTACCTAGCGAGTGTTTCTTGAGCTTGGATCTAGTTAGTGAATTCCCTTTGAACTTTCCTAGAGAACTCGTGTACCTAGATGTAAGTAGGAGCTCATGCATTTACATAAAAGCCATAAGTGTTTTAAAATTTTACCTCTCTGCAGTACATTACAGCACTATAAACAAAATAATTAAGCTCCGCGCCCACTTTTCAAAGTTTTTGATTGCAATTCGGAATAACCTAGGTAAACATTTATAGAAAAAAGGAAGGTAGGTAAACATACAAACGATTTCAATGCACATCCAGTTTTGTGTAAAAAACACAAAACTAAAATCCTTTAGGAACTTACTGCCTTAAAATAAAAAAAAAAGACGTGTGGCACTCGGGGACTGCCGCGGTAAAGCTATTGCAATGCCATCTAGAGGCGAGTTGCTGAACTAAAGAGACAAACGTCAAGGTTTTTTCGTTACGGAATTTCTGGATTCGGTCCCCGCGCTCAAGGCCCGCGATATAAGCTATGCAATAGCTTAATAAAGGACACTCCTATGGCTTTCAAATTACATAAATAAGTGCCACCACTGTTGGGTTAACTTTTATATGTAGGTCCGGAGTACCCGTGCCCATAGTCTAGTTATTTACCTGTCTTTGATGCTTAATGTCATTTGTTAAATAATAATGGTGTTTGGAATATCGTCAATTGTAAAACCTAATAGTTTTTCGAATAAATAGTACCTAATTCTATATTTACCCATGTCTTTTCATATCTTTTTTTTGTAGCATGAATAATTTTTAAACAATTTTGTATATTTTATGAAAAAATTCATTAGAAAACTTTAAATTTATGGACGTGCACTTCAATTATCTTAGTCATTCATCTCAGTCAGTCTTCATAAGCTCTCAACAAGGAAGAAATAATCTTGATACTTGCTCAAATTAGTTTAAAATTTCATTTGACCTTTTCGTGATTGGAACGAAAACATAAATCTTCTTTAGCAAAAGTTGCTGAGTTTGTTGGAAGTTTTTTAAAGTTATTTTTGTTTGTTTGTTAATCAAGCCTTTGAAGTATAATGAGCACATTTCTTTTTCTTTTAATTTTCTACGTCATTAGCTTTTTTGCGATAAAGTTAAAGTTAAAGTTCACCGAGTTTTACAAAAAATATTTGGTTGATTTATTAATGCCTAATTAAATTATGTGAAGTTTTCCAAATCATTAGATAGGTATAAGCTCAGTCGGTGTATCTGTAATGTTTAATATTCTTATTTCTGTTTAAGAATATCAAAACCATCAACCCCACAAAGGCAGCATTAAAAAGAAACGTCGAAGTAAGATCCCTGACGTTTTATGAACAATTCGAGGGTGGGTGTGACTCAGCGGAATTAAGCTATTGCTTTTTAAAGTACCATTTATTCAAAGACTTGCTAATGGCACCCTGTTTTGTTTGGAATGATGACGGTACGGCTTTATTTGGAGAAAATAATTTGGGATTGGGCATCAATATTTGGTTGTATGGTTACAACTTCAGAGAAAAAACCAGATTATACAAAATAATGTTCTTCGCTAATGTTACTAACAGTAAAATTTTAACTAATTTTAATTGTATTTACTTACTAAGATCACAATATTAAGAAGTTTTGCATGAGAATTAGATATAGAACAAGTGGGTTATTCAAACTTGATAACTTAATTTTATATACATGATAGATTCGGGGGTTAGGTACTTATAAAAATGTCCATTGTAAATATAAGGTTGAAAATATTTGGTAACAATTCCGAGAAAAACATTCTGTGATAAGATCTAACAAATTATGCGTTTGGCGCTCGGAGCTCGGAATGGCAACATCTCTGGTTGGACTCTGCCGTTGTTGCTTGGCGCTCTTGGTGTCAATATCGAGTTATTGTGGTGTCCTAATGATGTCTCGGGGAGACGAAACTAGTTGACGACTTACTGTGATAAATGTTTTTTACTTTAATGTATAATTTGTTAGATCTTATCGCAGGTTTTTCGTAAGATTGTCACCAAATATTTTTATCCTTATATTAATATAGGTACTCTGTATACTATACAGTATTAAATTCTACTAAGTAAAGTGGTTCTACTCTTTTTATACTGACAACATTACGATACAAAGTAGGTCTACATCGACATATCGAGGAAGCCAACATTCAAATACCGGTCAGCTCCATGAATGAATGGTTTAGAGGTCGTGTCGTAATTCGTCTTCGGCATTCAATAGCATTGAAACTAGCCGGCACGTGTTCCCACAATGAACTTAACTGTTGTTGATATGTTCTAGTTAGATCGGATTTTACCGATCAATCTTCTGAGCAGACCGAAACTTAAAAGAGTCAAGGAATTCTCTTTGCAAACGCTTAGAGTTAACCTTCTTTCGCCGCTGTCAATAGAAATCCATCGGCACGAATCGGTTGATCCGGGCACAGATATGCTATCGCATTCAAGGTAATATGGTACATTTCTCGATGTTGATACATAAGTTTTACTTTGGGGTGGGCTGTGAGGCGACATACGAGTGACAGGGACAAGGATAGTGATGTTCCACCATGAAAGAGCCCAAACGTGCAACATTTTATCCCAAATGGTCATTTTATAGCAATGAAATGCAAAACCAACTACTGGATGATACAAACAGCGACAATATAGGAGGACATCAAAATAAAATAAACTCTAGAATTGGAATTTTATTATCTCGCTATCATTTGTAAAAGATATTTATTTTATTGCATTCAATTTAACTTCAGGTCACAGTTTAGGAATGGACATTTTAAATTGCAGTTTAAAAGTTGTGCTTGTTAAAAATTTACGTCCGTTGCTCGCCGGCTTGGTTATAGCTCATCAGTTTTATGAAGTAAAATTATTTGAGAGCTATTATTACGAGAGAGTCGGTATTTGACTTTTTATTGCTAAGTATTTTCATTGCGCTAAACGATTGATAGTGCTTTTTAGGCAATATTATTTCTATTGGTCAATAAAGTAAGGTATCATTTATTGAAATAGAAATAAAATATTCAGGAATAATACTTAGCACATGGACAAAAAATCTTGAAATCAAGTTTTCAGAATGCAATAAATTGTCCAACCTTACCACAATAAGACAAAAACATAGAACAACTAAATAATTTACAAAGAAATGCCAAACTACATCAGACACTTTTATATTTTGGGTAACTTTGTTATATTTTGTGCACTTCCGACTGGTATTGATATGGATCAGTTGAGCTACCTGTAAATTGTTTTCAACAATCTGCAGTTTGCTCAATCGTTACAATTATAAATACTAGTTTTATTTATTTGATTTTAATTAATTTTTATAAATATTGAATGTCATGGAAATGGATAGGACTGAAGGACTGAAGGGCTAAGGACTGAATGGATGACAGTCCTAACAGAAGAGCTAACACTTGAGAGGTTGCTCCAATGAGTCACCAAACTTTACAAAAAGATTAACAACTATCTACAAAAACCAACCTGGTTAGGAATGCACAAAATAAAACAATTTCCGAACAAACTTTCATCCAGAAGTTGGTCATGCTCACTGTCCGGGACCTCAGATAATGAAATTGTCCCGTGGTTTCCCACTCTCACATTTTTTACTGTGTCGTGACTCTAGTTTTGGTGTGATTTATCCGAACTAGGCTTCCCAAGGTTCAGTATATTTTTTTCCTTTATCTATATGCTTCGAGCTAACAAGAAACGGCTGTAGTAAGTAAGTTCGTTGTTTCTATTAGCATGATTCAGAGACAACAGTTCTTTAATTACGCATCATGAAAAGAGCTACTGTGGTCTTTATTCAGGGTAAAGATAAGGAAAAAAGAGTTTCTGTTAAAATTTGAGTCATTTTTATCATAACCATAACCTGACATCAATTAATTAACAGTTCTAGGTTATCACTTTAATTGCTTTTATTTACGATGTTAACATCTTTGAAGTAGCGGATAATGTTGTTTTTCATAAATTTCTTGACTTGCGTGGGTGAGTTTTGGTATTCTTTGATTTCCGTAGACTCTGCTCACATTATTATTAATAATACTATATATGTGACGCTTGGTTGGTGAACACAAGCAAGTTAATTCGGGAAACCCTAAATCCTTACATATTTGACGTTAATCATGAGACCAAATTTAATACACAAACACAGCACCCAAACGCAACCTCAATCATAAACAAACAAGCCATATTTGACTTACAGTAATTTACATCACCAGCAATAATTCGGTTAGTGCTAACTCTGTTCCCATGCTCCCATTATACTAACAATGTGCATCGGAATTGGCCAGAAAATCATGATAAGTATCTCTCCGTTGTCACGATCCAATTCCGGACGAAACTCTGCCCGAGATTTGAGTGAGAAGACGTGACCTTTGCGCCGATTTGAACCAACTTCAAGTGTGAAGAGTCATGTCTAACCAGCGGGAGGTGTGGGTTGACCAACAATATTTGGTACCTACCCAAATGGATATAGAGCGGATAAATAAAATAAGTGCTTTTGTAGAAGCCGACTGAGCGGCACCGGTGTACGGCGGACATTTAAGACTTATTAACAACGGAATAATAATCAAAAGGGTTTTGTGTAAATAACACGATATGGCTTTACTTTGAAGACAATGAATAAATGAGGAAAGACATTGAATGAGTCTGTAGTTTTTTTATTGTCAGAGCGAAATTCAACTTTAAACAATTAAAAGCGCCAAAGTTAAAGTTGACAAGATGACAAAACACTGTCAGCTGCCTAATATTCATGCACTGAAAAGCCACGCCAACCCGTCGGGCTCTGTCGCCGACTTTGATGCGGAAACTCTTTATAAAGCGGGCCAAAGTGGGTACAAAATAATCTGTAAAAATATATAATTATGATAAAATGGTCAAAGCTGTAATCCGACAAATCGTCTGTTCCATGATGAGAACAAAACTGTAAATTAGTCCAACCAGATTTAACAACAAAAATTCCATGAACTAGATCAAATATATCTCAACATCCGCTTTATAAGAATAAAGTAGAGACGAGTTGTTTGTACAATCTGACCATCCTTTCGGATATCAAACGTCGATCAATGTCACTGCATTATCTGATTTGATCTGACCCTGGGGATTAGTCATCGTTGCTTTTGTTATGGTTCAGATTCCTCAAAAGTCATATGATGAATTGGTTAAGAATTCGAAATTAGATTTGAGTTCAGTGGTAATGATTGATTGGGGACCAACGTTGCAACGTCAGGCAACCCCCTGCTGATTTCATTAGCTTTTTACCAGAATTTTTAATAGTATTTGTTAGCTTGTATTGTCATTGTTCTTCGGATATCTTTATTTGATATAAGGTAGAGTTTTTTTTATAATATTATGTTTTCTTAATATTTATAATATAATCATAGTATTTCGACTCTATTCAAATACCACATTTTACTCGTAATGCATTGTTGTAGATAAAACCTAACCGCCAATAAATCCCTTAACTGCTCTTAAAAACCATTCCCATTGATTTCACACAAATTGAACAAATCCAAGATAAAATAATAATCCATTAAGCAAAAAAGGACTCGCCCCGATATCTGGTCAATTTCTTATCTAGTTTTGAGGACACGTTCGGGATGATAGAGACGGCCAATGGTGCGTTTAACCGTGAAATCCAGAGATAGGTCCGATATCCCCGGATATTGATAGCAGGTATCGAAACCAGATATAGTTTTGGTAACGTATTGAAAACGAAATTGGGTTCTGCGTTCGGTGAAATAGAATTTTACTTACGTTCTTCTATTTATGTAATGGTTTTAATAAGCTCCTGATCTCTTGGTTCAAGGATTTACTGCAATCAAAAATCATTCAGTAGTCAATCTAATTAGACCTTAAAAGGAAAACAATACCTTTTTATCAATTAATATCAAATAATCCATTAGCTCTAAGTTTCTTGACTCTTTTAGGAATTTCTTATTGATATTTTGTTTAAAGAATCCATCATAAAATGAGAAATGCCTTACTTGTAATAATATTTTTTATATAAAAACTGTACTCACCATTTTCATAACTTCATTCGATTTCAATCCCCTCGGTCACTGAATCAGATTTTAAATCAACAAAATCCACGATGTTATTGATTTTGAAGGATATTTTCATAACTTATTTAAAGTAAACAGTGTCATATGGCACAATGCTCTTCATGTTTCTCACGCGGAGAAAAAATATAGCAGTCGGTCGGCGGTCACTCAAAGCATCGACCATACATATGTCTCTAAACTCACTCTTTGGAAAACTATTCACGAAAAAAATCAATAATGTTTCGGACCGTATCCATAAGGTCACATCAAATATACCTCTAACTAGCTATGAATATATACTATGCATTGTAAATCTCTTTTATAGCTACTATAGCGTATCCGTGACGGTTGAAATATTACTTGGGTGCGTTTTCTACCTGAAAAGGGACTATCATTATGGCTTTCGATGATTGTCGGCGAGCCGAAATTATTTTCAATCTTTTTTTACTCAACTCTGAATAGTCTTGGATACAACCATTTTAACAGTTTCGACATTTGGTTAACACACAAAAAGTTTTTGCTGGTTGTCGGCAAAAACAAAAGAGTGACCATTTTGGTTCTTCAAACAAACCACATTAAAGAAATGACTAGAGTTATTAAAGAAAATGATTTAACGACACTCGTTATTGACGTTGTTAAGGTCCTTAAAGTCGTTAATGTATTTTACCTCATTATAAAACAAAATGAATTCTTAGTTAACTTAATTGTTTTGCAGTATTAACGGACATACCGAGCTATGGTTAAGTTCATCTACCTACCTAAAAGGGATAGGTTATAATTTTGTAAATGAAAAGTAAATTGTAATTATTTGATTCATTTTTTATTTTTATAATGTTCTTTAAATACCAATAACAGTCAATCAATAATATAAGGTAGGCATCCACTTACAAAGACAATGATAACAAAGTGTCATGTGCTTTCTTACATTGCTTACATTTACTTATTTTAGTGACATTAATTTATTATTTAAATGTACACAATTTCAACATTATCAGCTTCCTAGCTAATGACTAGTAAAACTATACAATAAAACTAGGTAATAAATTTATACATTATGCTACAAAGACTATCTACAAAATATTTGGTAACAGTGAGATAATATACTATATGAAAATACATTATACAAGACTTACTCGCCTGATACTGGCTATGGGCTTACTATACAATACAGTGCTTCAGTCTCAAAATATTATACAAAGTTAACTTATATGAAACAACATACTAGCTAACTACATATAAGGCTTCATTCTAGATAAATATTAGCATATATTTAACAACACAGTCTCTTTCAAATATGACAAATTTTACGTTATCTATTCAGGAACATTGGCCAATTAACTGCAACCTCTAGTGACAATCCCAACTATTTAGCATACCTATAACATTACAAAATATAACATTATAACAGTAAAGCCAAACCATCTTAACGAAATAACCAACACATGTGTCTGGAATGTGGAGTTCCATTAGGAAATAATCAGTACCAGATAATAAGTAAAGACATCTTATCATCTATGCGCGACTGCATGCGTTTGGGGCAAGCATTCGTGCATGGATGATCGAGGTTGTAAGTAACCCTGTTCATCAAGCATAGCAGGGGAATGATGACCAGGTAACACTGGATGTTGGTGCTTCCGCAACGTGTGAGGTGGTCTAACCCGACCACCGTACGGTTGTTCGTAATTTTGAGTGTCGATAGAAATGTAACTGTGATGCAAGTTTTCCCCATCTGGAATCTGGCTCGTCAATGTTGTGTTCGTCAACATGGACGTGTCATCTTCAATATTTATGTTCACATTAGCGGCAGTGGGTGTCTGAGGAGGAATTGCGTCGTATTTATACCAATGTTCCGGAGCAGTGGGCGAAGCAGTATATCTAGAAGGATGCCGTCTACCATTTGGACACACGCCATGATTGTAATTCAGTGTATCTTTGTTCCAATGCAAGTTGGAAATATCTGGCATAACAAACCTAATTTTCTCCCAAAACTTCTTTTCACCCCATAATAAGACATTGCAGGATTTTAGGTATTCTTGGAAATCTAAATCTAAGTTTAGTGCACTAACGTCGGTGGTTAAGATAAAAACAACCCTATGCCGTCTAATTGAGGGGTGAATAGTAGTTATAACATGTTTTATAGCTGCTTTGAACGAAGCCTTTGACCATTCATTTTGTAGAAAGTTAAAAGATACAAAAACTAGAATTCTTTTAGATGATTCAGCAGCGTGAGTGATTTGTTCTAACAAATAATTTTCAGGCGCGTGTTGCAAGTCTCTGTAGTGAAAACACATCGTGTACCCAGAGTGTTCCATCTCAGGAGCAACTACTTTAGTCACAAAATCATCGTCCAATAAACTGTACACAGCGTATCCATCATACAATCTATCTCCGTCGAGTTCACTCTCTTGAATAGAAGCACTTTTGAATAATCTCACTCCGTATTTAGAATGCGCCCATAACCGGACGTTTTGTCTAAACGAGAACGCTAAGGCACCAAACAAAAGGATGAGAATAACACTGATCAAGACTACAGCTAAAAGTGGAACAAAGTTAAGTTTTATGGTGCTCACTTCATCATACTGGTACGGCTGATTCTCAGTGGGAATCGTATTGTCTATCACACTTGAATCACGGCACTTATCGATAGCGTCAAACACTGTATAGTTCGAGATTAGTTCATTTTCACTAGCACAGTACACCTCTGCAGGATCTCCGTGAATCTTCTTCAGCCAGTTTTGCAACAACATAACGTTATCGCAGTTACAAGTAAACATATTTCCTTGAACATTAATGCTCTCCGCGTGCTGGACATGTGGCAACTTTTTGTCGAGATCAAAAACTTTATTGCCTTGAAGATGAGCGACCCTAAGCGATGACAGGTTCTCAAAAGTCATATTTGCGACACTTGTCAGGAGGTTATCATTCAAATATAACTCTCTCAAGTGTTTTGTTTGCAAAAACTCCCCTCCAGATAGCTCACTCAGGTGGTTGTTTTCTAGGTGAAGGACATTCAAAGCATGTAGACCATTAAAGGTATCATTTTCCATTGAAGCAATATTACTGTTGTTAAGGTATAGTTTATGAAGTTTTTTCTTTCCGATAAACATGTGACTTCCAAGGACTCCAAAGTCATTGCCATCAAGATAAAGTTCTGTAGCGTCCATTGGTATCTTCTCAGGAACGTCAGTGTAACCAACATTAGAGCAGTCAATCACGTTTGAGTTCCAATTGCTATCATGGAAGCAAGAACAACCTTCCGGACAAGTCATTTTGCAATCGCACGCCTCAAAGTCGCAGCAAAAACAGCTTGATGAGCAGTGAGTCTCATATGAGCAAAGGAATTGTGACTCGGGTACATCCATTAACTTTGCTTTTCCGCCATATTTGTTGTTCACCACTTCGCATGTTACTGAATCCAAATCCATAAACCTCGGGTATTGCCTCATGTGATTCCAAAGATTTATCTTTTGTAGCCAAATCATGTGACAGTTGCATACAAACGGATTATTTCCAATGAAAAATTTGGGCAACATTCTGTGCTTTGGAATATGGGGCAAGGTAAACGCTGACAGTTCAACTGTTTTCAATTTATTGTCTGTCATGACGATTTTTTCAATATTCCTTTTTTGTAGAAAGGTACCTGGATGAATCGTGTGAATTTTGTTGTTGTTCAAGAAAAGGACTTCAATAGAATCAGGTATCGACCGTTCATCGACGTCTTCCATAGCATTGTAGCTTACGTCGAGCATTCGGATGTTTTGTTGTGCGTTGTGCTCGTTTTCTAGTTTTGTGATATTATTATTGTGAAGATCCAACCATTCTAGGCTTTCAGGCATATAGCTATAGTCAAAATACATAAGTTTATTATCAGAAATATTAAGCCATCCAAGGGTAGTCAGTTTGTTAAAAACACCTCGAATATCGCTCAGTCGGTTTCCATCTAAGCGTATGGCCTTCAATGTAGGGTTTGAAATAAATGCATCCTGTTCAATACTCTCTATCTTGTTTGAAGCTAAATTTAAAACTTGAAGTGATGGTAGAGTGCTAAATGTGTCTTTGGGAATGTTTGTTATACTGTTATCAACAAGCCGTAAGCCATACAGTTCTTCTAGGCCCTCAAAAGATGTGTTTGATACTTTCGTAATATTATTTTTGCCAATATCGAGTGATTTCAAAAATCTCAGTTTTTTCAGTCCTTCCGGAATTGTATTCAAACTGTTTCCATTGATACCAAGGTCTTGTAAGTAAGTGATGTTTTCAAAACAGCGTTCATGAATCGTAGAAATCTGGTTATTGTCTAAGTATAGCTGACTCATAACAAACAAATTGGAAAAGACATGTTCATTCAAAGTTTTTATTTTATTATCTGAGATGGAAAGTTGGTGAAGATTCTTAAGTTCAGCAAAAGCGCCGTTGCTAATTGTCTCGATTGCATTATTGTCCAAGTTTAAAACTTGCAAGTTGTTTAAGTCTTGAAAGGATTTGGGATCCAAGCGGGCAAGAGAGTTGTGAGATAAATTTAATATTACTAGACGGAGGAGGCCGGCAAAAGTATCTCTGTTTACCCAATCATTGGTTAAGCGGTTCTTAGACAAATCCAATTTCTCAAGTTGATCAAGTCCTTCCAGTAATCCAGGCGCCAACACAGACAGGGAATTATTTGCTAATGAGATTTCTTTGAGAACTCGCGATGATTGAAATAGTTCCGGAGGGACAGCGACTAACTTATTGCCCGACAAGTTCAGAATTTTTAATGAATTCAATCCGACGAAAGCTCTGTCGCCTATCTCACTAATTAAGTTGTTCTGAATTTTTAATACTTCCAAAGATCTCAAACTAGAAAGTCCGTTGTCGGGCAATCTCAGCACGTTATTATGAGATAAATCAAGCTGCTTCAGTCCAGTGTTGCAAGATTTACCCGGGGCAATGGGCCCTTTACCCCAGTCAGAGAAGCCGATTTCAGATATGTCTTGAATCCTGTTACTAGTGAGGTTCAATGTTTCTAGGCTAAACAGTGGGCAGAACACCTCAGAAGGCAGCATATAAATATTGTTGTCTCCTAAGTCTAGTGTCCGTAGTTCCATTAAACCACGAAAACTTTCGGCGTGGAACTCCATTGTCATCGCAGGCCAGTCATTGTTGTAGGAACGGAGCGACAAACTGGTCAAATCGCGGAGCGGAGACAAAACAGTTGCAGGAACGTAACGTATTTTACAGTATTCCATACTTAATTCTTCAAGTTTTCGCAGCTGTCCCAAAAAGCTACCAGTATTCATGTGCAGAGAGCTTTCGAAGAAAAGCAGGTCGGTACAAGTCAGTTTCAACTTGTTGATGCTATACGCCTGCGCAGTGGTGATGTTTTTGAACAAGAAGTCTACCGAACCGATGGTTTTGATATTACACGTGAGAAAGTTTGATTCACTCAACTTTGCGTCCGAATAGTCCCAGTGACAGCCGGTGGGGGCGGGCGGCGCGGAGCGTGCGCGCGCACCGGCCAACACCACCAAACACATCCAAACTTTTAACGAAATCATTCCGTAAAAGTTTTCAATCATGGTTTCACAATAAAACAGTTCATTGGTCACAGATAAAATCTCACAGAGTACTTTATAAAACTTTTGTATCACTTTAAAGTCTGTTTACGAAAGTTGTTGTCCACAACTTACAGCGCATGTAAACACAGAGTGCGAGATCGCGGTAAAACTTTTGACGCAGCCATGCTCCCCTGTGGTCGGGCGGTAACTGACCTACGAAGTTTGAACGAACGAAAGCCGCATGGGGATAAGGAGTGGGGCGGGGTGCGGGGAGCGCGGTGGGCCTTCTGTCGGGTGGGAGCGCTGCATCGCCTCACAACAGATGGCACGCGTGTTTTTTGAACACTTGAAATATTGGTAATGCAGCAGAAGACTTAGGCCTGCGTGATACGTTGGGTGCATCTCCTCAAGTTACATCTCAAAGGAGGTCGTGGTGACATCTGAAACAGTTGCTACTGTGAGACGTGATTTTTGAACTGTCACTTTTTATTCATATAACTTTTGAATAATCAAACATTTGTCGGTACTTACTTTTAACAAATAAATAATGTAAATCTACCCTATGTTCAGTGTTTTGAGCTAAATTACTCAATTATTAAGTTTTGACAACACAGATAAACTTTATTTATTAGGTTCTATATTTTAAACTGTTATCTCAGCACCTTGTAGAGTCGAACATTTAGAGCAAGCATAATTACATTTATGCTTGCTCTAAATTTTCAACTTTATGAGTATCTTACTAAACCCATATCCGACTACCTACCTACTTAATTATTTCTTTATTTGTTTATCTTGATTCCCGAAAACGGTGTTCAAGTACTATGTAGAGGTAATATAACTTAGTTTTTATTGTAAGCCCGCGTCATAAATTTTAAAGATAATGGGCGGACACTTTCATCAATGCAAAATGTATGATTGACAGCATGAGTTGATTGTATTACATTTAATACACTCAAACTCTCAGAGTTGCGGTTATTTCAATTTCCTTATTCATTGTTAAGTGATTTAAAACCAGATGTTGAACAGGAACTGCGATACAAAAGAGAGATGACTCTTTAAAATTTACACAATGCTAATCCTATATTGAGGCTTTTATTGCGAAATTAAATCATTATGTTGTTAAATAATGTGAGTTATATATCGCAAAATTAATTTGATTTATAGAGTGATATGCTAATATGTTTAACCCCTATAAACGACAATGTATAGCTATTCACTTCACAGAAAAATCACCCTAGTGGTGGTAAGGCGCAATTTTTGCTGACTATACTTTTGTCGTCTTGCCTGCTAAACTAAGCAAAGAAAATAATAAAAATGACAACCAAGTCATATCTTTCAAATTAAACAAAAGCTCAGCTAAGCTAGTTAAGTACAAAAACACGTTCATTCAAGACGGCAGTCACCGCGAACTCTAATCGCTAGCCATCGGATGCCTTATCACGTGCGTGTCAAATTGCGTCTACCGTGGGAGACCCGCACAATGATCTTACATACCAAGACACTACCAAAAGGATGCTATAAAATAATACTCTTCGGCATATCTTGAAGACACTATACATCACGACTTTCAGGTGAATGGTGAAATAATTACTGTGATGTGTAAAGACAGAAAGGGGCTCTACATTGTATAATGAACTTTTATGAGGTAAAGCTGGTCTGAGGTTTTATTGCTCATAGTCATACCGTGAATAAACGACTTCTCTTTTTTTAGCGACTTTAATATCCTTGCTCAGATTTATTTCGTGATGTTTAAAAGATGTGAAGTGAAACATTTTATAAAATAATAAAGATAAAAAAGGGTTTAGTGACACAAAAATAGCCAACACTTTGAGAATGACTCCAACTGTTTTCTAAGAAAGAGGTCTCAAGGACCAAGGTCATTATCAGGGCCGGGCTATTGATCAGTCAATATTGAAAGTAAATATCTCACGTGCCCATGTGATGGCTCAATATTTACATAAGGACATCAAACACAATATTACCACTTATCTCGTAACAACTGACGTTAAAAACATCTCACGAGATTTTACTAACGACTAGTGTGTTGACTTTGCCAGATACCGATAGTTTGAGTTCAACAAGACCTTTTTTGTTTAACAGAACTGATCCGTTATCTAGAAATATTTATGAGCTAAACTATCTATTACCAACTTTAAATAGGCACTTCAACGAAAACCACGTGTGGGCTTTTTATTGAGACATACGATAAAAACTATCAGTTTTATTGTCTCAACGAAATAAATGAAACTTCAATCGATACGGCACATGACAATGCCCTAGCATTGTTACTATTAACTACAATGATAAAATCGATTTCAATAGTCTAGGTAACTCCATTAACGAACAATCTACAAATTATAGTACAACGGAAATGACTCAATTACGTTTCGTTCGATTGATGAATTGTATTTTAGCTCTATTAAGAGTCTGTCAAACGATTTGGTGCAATATAACGTTTCGAAATAAATTGGATGTAACAATTTGAACGGAAGCTTCAACCGTGATTATAAAAGAACAACGTGAGTTTTGAAAGACAATTGAAAATAGGGAGCAAAATTCCTGACCAAAACCGACTCCCGCATGACAATATTGAGAACAATCATTTTAGCCGTGACCAAATTTTTAACATTTCTCTCAAAGCGTTGACGTAGAATAAAATTGCTCGTTCTATAGAAATGAGACATCCAAAAACAAAGGCTTTAGAAACTCAACGGTTAACAATGAGAGTTTCTCGGATTCTCGACAAAAAATAAAATTACGACTCTCCATAAAAGTCGTACCCAAGTTCATGTCAAAGAAACGATGTCTACCGCAATTATGTTATTGCCACTATAAATATTCTTAAAGACAATACTTTTAAGGTTAGTTACTTTATGGTTGTCAACACCGCAAATAAATGAAGTTGCTTCGGCTTAGTTGGGCCCTATTGTCTTGTTGTAAATCTTGTCCACCATATTTGGCCTACCGATTGTGTGATAAACAATCATTCCTTTTGGTAATCTTAGGTTTGTTTTACATTTTATTACAAATTTTGGCATTGTTGAGACGTTCAATGCTTTTCAAGATTCGAATTTTGTGTTAGCTTGTCGTAAATTATACATATGCAATATATTTTTCTAATAAATATATATACTCAAAATACTGTTAATACTGTCATATCAAATCTATACCTTTTAATGAGAGGTATAAAAGTGTGATGTTATATTGTCAAGTATCGCAATACACAAAGTGAATGTTTCTCTAAAGGCTTTATAGATAATCTCAATAAAATATTGCTTGCGCTTCGATAAAGGTGGTCTCAGTAAACAGGTACTTGTCGAGCACGTTTTGAATCAAATAACCAGCAAGAAAGGGTCTGAAACAGAAAATGCTTTGTGCTAAAAACGTCGACCCCTTATCTTCCTTAGATGGGTCGACCATAGACCGAAGAACATTGGTAGAGCTGAAAATGTAACATGGGTAGAGCAGAAATAATTGTATTAAATAAGCCATTCTTGTTAAAATATTTGGGAAGCGAATAAAACATGATGTGATTGTTATTTGAATTCCAGTTTGGGTGTTATCAAAACTAATGAAATATCTGATATTTCATTAGTACGTACTTAATTTGGTATGTCATGGCATCAACTTTTAAGTTCTTATTAAAAAAAAAACTTTTGTTTTCTAATATATTTTTGTCTTCAAAGTTGCCATCAGCAAAACGGCTCAAAACAATAGCTAATTTTCGAAACCTTAGCCCGTGCAAATAGTGATTCGTATATGGGTATCCGCGCGGATTTCCATATTCGTGGCATGTCTTAACGTTCATGTCTATCTTTAGCGGGTACCAGGGGCCCAGCACGAAGTCATCATTCATAGGTGGAGATATCATCGTCTCCTCGTGGCCACGGCTCTCCTTGTTAACAATAAAAACTTTATCCGATGTACACAATGTATCTCGGGAAATATAGGGTTTTACTGCACTTGGTTGCTTTAATAAACTGTGATGAACTTTCAGGTAAAATTGAAATTGGGCTCATCAAACGCTTTCCTATTAGGAGCTGCCTTAAAATATTGTCAACTAGTTGCGCCCCCCGGCTTCGCACGCGTTATCTCACGGGAACTGGTATATGAGATAAAAAGTATTTATTTAGTTATTCCAGGCTTAGAACGACCTGTATGCAAAATTTCAGCCCGATCCGTTCAGTAGTTTTTGTGTCAAAGAGCAACAAACATACATACATGCTTACAAACTTTCGCGTTTATAATATTAGTAGGATCGTTTATTTAAAGGCGCACATTTTTTAAATGTTTGTTTAAAAATCAGTTGTGTAGTTTTAAAATTTTTATTTAAAAAGCTTGATCAATCACTCAAGGGTGGGTTTATTTAGTTCGGTTAAAAATCGCACCACATTATTTTCGTTTTCAAAACAATTCTTATACACCAACTTCAGGGTCACCTACATAAACTTATTTAAAGAGCATAATTGGACTACTATCCAACTTACCATAACCTTTCAAAATATGATCGCTACTTACCTAATTGAGCGGCTCAAAATCATAAAACGTGTAATCACTTAACGGGATTACCTAATTGTCTTAGGCCTGAACAATTACCGTAATAGTAATACGATTAACAAATCCGTTGACACAAGAAGGCACAAGCATGGAATCAATTATTACTTTATGAGTTACAATGGTCTCTTTTAAGATAAAAGAGAGAAAGACTGACAAAGGGTATTTCTTGAAGGCAAGGAATCAAGTCTGAGTCTGACCCAAAAGCATCGTATCTGCTTGTATCAGAAAATTGTTAGAGGTAAAATTTGTACATGCAAGCAAAATAAATGAATTATGAAATACTAGCTGCGCCCCGCGGCTTCGCACGCCTATCCCACGGGAACTGATTTATGGGATAAAAAGTAGCAATGTGTTATTTCAGGCTTAGAACTACATACTTGTATGCAAAATTTCAACCCGAACCGTTTAGAAGTTTTTGCGTGAAAGAGCAACATACATGTTAACAAACTTTCGCGTTTATAATATTAGTAGGATAATTCGTCAAAATATTAGCCTAGTTATGGCAAACTTAGGCTTAACACTTTCACGAACAAAGAAGCAGATGTCGATCTGCGTTACTCCGTGTGGTGGCAGTGAATGCGTTAAAACTGCTGTGAAATCTGTTACTACAAAGCACGCTTACGATGACTCCACCAATATAAAACTGGCAAAGCAAATATACATTTCCAATGAGACATCGATAGATGTGACGAACTTTCAATCTTAAACAACAAATAAATAAAGCATAATTTAGATTGAAAGCTGATACGCAGAGATGCAATGTTCAGATACAAACACAAATTGCCAATCAATAACAACCCTAAGGGCGTGTAATTAACTGACGCATTAGTAGGCTGCATTATGCATGACGTTGAATCTCTGTAGAACCTGCTCGCTGGCAAGTCAAACGAATGCAGATGCCCATCTTTAACAAGTAATATTTACGACATTAAGTATTAAATTAAAGTAAATGGATCATCAAAGAGTCCTAAGTAGATAGGAATAATAAAATAAAAACATACACTTAGAATTCGCACCACCCCAACTCTGCCCGAGGGTGTCGTGAGAGGCGACTTAGGAATATCCACTAAAGGGCTAGAAGTAGTAGTAGTAGTAGTGGTAGTAGCGCCTCCTGCAGAACAATTCTACCACTAAACCCGCATGCCCATCGTGGGAATTATGGGCACTACCCCCTTCCTACCCATGAGATAAAAGCCAATAATCTGCATATCAGGGGGAGGCCTGCGTCCAGTAGTGGGCCGGCTGTTGAGGTTGAGGTAATAACTTTTGCATTGGCAAACCTTTACTTTTCAAAAAAAACTTTACTAGGAGAGAGGATCATTTATATTACCTTTAATCTAGAAGTGTGAAAAAATGACGTTGTTTTGCATTTAATCAATTAAATAAAATAAACAAAATCACTTCTCTTTTACTATAGAATCTATCCTTGTTTGACGAATTCATTACGAATGTAAGCGGGTTCACTACGAACCTAGTTTGTCAAATCATTTCTGATCTAAAAATCTATAAAAAAAGATTTATTTTTTCATATAATTTTAATACTAACTCCGGTTTGACTATAGTTAAAATATACTTTATATAATAACTAGTTGTGCCCCGCGGTTACTCACGCGTTTTTCCTATGGAAACGTTTAAAGGTGATTTTTATCCCACGGGAGCTGATTTATGGGACAAAAAGAAGCCTATGTTTAATTCAGCCAGATCTGGCTGAAATTTTGTTCGGTAGTTTTGGCGTGAAGAGGTAACAAACATCCATCCATCCATACAAACTATCGCATTTATAATATTAGTGTGATATGCTGTCAAGCACCAAACTTTTTTGAACAAAAAGGCATGTCAAGCAACTTTACATTCATTTTGAAGTTGATGCACTGTCCATAATCTACACTGTCTCTTTATCTTTTCTGTAAACAAACGTTTGCATACTACCGAGGTTTAGCTCATTTTAATTTTAATAGGTCTTTGAAGTCGTTATATTGACAAACCGATAATAAACGTGATTTATTAAAACTCTTGAGTTCAATTGCGATAAGATATCGGCGTTTAGTCAAACCGGAGTTTGTCGATTAATCAGGTTTTCCGTCTTGAGTTTTTGTTTATTTGATTATATGTAGAGTCTGTTCAAAAAGAGAAGCGTCGTGGCTTTACGGTGAATTAACACTTTTAGTCGTACTGCAATGACAAAGCAGTGTTGTCAACACAACAAAAATTGTCAAATGGCACACGCGCGCGCTCATTTCCCACGACGCTTCTCTTTTTGAACAGACTAGCAGAGAAGTATAAGTAGTTAGATACCTGTTTATCCGTAGAATAAATATCATCATGCTTATTTCTGCTAGCGTTTCGTGATAAGACGGCGTACCTACTTAAATAAAGTCTATAAGTAAACAAACGAAAATAATGTAACTCTGAGCAATGGATCTGTATGAATACTCGTATGTATCTAATGCAAAACTTATATATATATATATATGTGTATATGATAAATATTTTCTCATAATGTACGAGTAGTAACAAGCCTCAAGTTTAAAAATTCTAACGGCTCTGCTATCACAAATTCATCTCTCACGTACAAGGATCATACGTGGGACTCAGTTTTTGTCCATCATCCAACACAGTCAATCTCGAAGGATGCGTACAATTATTTTAATCTTATTAGAATCAAGTTCTGTGTAGTTGAGTGTAGATAAGACAATAAAATGTGGAGTTAATCCTAGCTTGGACATTTTTGTTCGTGACAAATCAGACATAATAATAAAAATAACAATTTGGCCTTTTTGGTCGGCAAAACCACCAAAATAATGAAATGTAAATTATTTTGGCCGTTTTATTCAGAAATAGTCAACTTGAAATCACATACAACCAACCGTCATACAAATTATGTTATCAGGATTAATACAAATACGATACTATGCAATGCATTGTATATTACATTACAGACTTTACAATCCAGTTTTCTGTTGCATAAATGTTTGAAAAGAAAAGAATTTTCACCAGTGTCCTAGTCAGAATAATTCATAAAGTCTGACAAATTGTTGTGTTATTAGTTGTAAAGATTTATTTTTATTAAATTCTATTACTTTAACTATGGAAACAATAATTAATACCTTTTAAAAAACTATAAACCGACTTCAATTTTTATAGGTTTTTCATTAATTTTTATAGATGCCGTTGTCAGAACTGAACAAAATTAAAATGGGGTCCCATTTTAATTTCGGTAACGGGAAGCACCAGCTTTCATATAAAAAAAGAATCATGAAAATCGGACCACCCAGTCAATAGTTCTGAGGTACCTAACAAAAATAAAAAATACAGTCGAATTGAGATGACCTCCTCCTTTTTTTGAAGTCGGTTAAAAACAAAAACAGACCTAATCATGACGTGTCAAAAGAAAAAATTACTCAAATCCGTGGTCCTTGTGGCAAGCATTCATTATATTCGTATCCATATTGAGCTAGCGCTTAAGCCGTGAACGTATAAAACAGAAATAATAATACACACCGCTTGTTAGACAAACATGAAGAGATGCAGACTGATACCGAAACAATGCGTGCGTGTGGGTGAGACAGGGTGCACCTTAAAAATAAGGAGGGTAAAGTGAGAGGCTTTGCTTCTATATAGAGCTAAGCGACACACAACGTCCTAACCGCTAGACGATCACGGCACGAGACTTCAAGGAGCTGGGCTGGGAAGGGCCTGCTTAGGCAGGGGGATAATGCACAATACACTCCTATGCGAGACGTCTGTGCAGATCTTAGTTTTAGAATTAACCCCACTTAGAATTAGAATTAGAGCTAAGCGACAAAGATGATGGGTAAACGAGAAGACCTTATCAAAATTTGAGTAACCTAATGTTCCAAAGCTAGATTGTTTTATTTTAGCAACGCCATCTAGTTTTGCTATGTTTAGGTACCTTGGACAAACAAAACATTCACTGCATAAATAGTTTTTTCTTTATCCTACGATTGCATTATCCTACAAACACCGTGTCATCGAAATTATAAATAGCCAAATGTATGTTTTATATCGGCTTATAAAGCTGCAAAGTTTTCTACCTACTCGAACTTAATTAATCTTTGCAATTTTATGAACCCGCTTCGCTTCTCGCTCTTCTTATGAAACACCAAATCTTTAGAAAGCCTTACAAAGGATATGACTAATGCAGTGGCCACGCAAACGAAGACAAATTAGTGATTAGATACGAGATTTGTATGGTTGTGTGGACTTTTATGAATGAACATAGAGATTTGAAATCCTTTAGCAGCAGTTAATGGAATTTTCATAAATAATTTATCATCATTATTTTAACAGAAAGATGAAACGGCAAACTAAAATACTACATAGCAAGATCGCAAATAGAAATTAAATGAAAATATATTTATTTAGATAGGTACAGCTCAAATAAAAAAAATAAGTAACTTTAGGTAGGTATCTAGCTAGAGCAACAAACAATACACACAAATTAAAAAGCTATAAGATATAAGTATAAATTGTTTCAACATAAATCTTATATAAATATATAAATCTTAGTAATCTTTCGCGTTTTAGTAACATATTAATGATTATCACACTAATATTATAAAGGCGAAAGTTTGGATGGATGTATGGATGGATGTTTGTTACCTCTTCACATCAAAACTACTGAACGGATCTGGCTGAAATTTTGCATACAGGTAATTCTAATACTGGAATAAAACATAGGCTTTTTATCCCATAAATCTGTTCCCGTGGGATGAAAATCACCTTTTAATGTTTTCATAGGAACAACGCGTGCGAAGCTGCGGGGTGCAGCTAGTTTATAATAAAAATAACTGAACCCAGCGGCTTCGCACGCGTTGATATTTAAAAGTGATTAATATCCCACGGAAACTGATTGAAGGGATACAGAGTACCCTATGTTTGATTCCTGGATTTGGATTACCTGTATACAAAATTTCAGCCCGATCCTTTTAGTAGTTTTGGGCTGAAGAGGTAAAAAACATCCGTCTATCCTCTTATATTAATTTCGCATCTATAATATTAGTGTGATTGATAAGATCTAGCCGTGTGTGATAATCAGTGCGCTATCAGAAACGGTTCATGCTTAGCTGAGCGTTGCGAGTAACCCCACAACGCTTATTAAAAAAATTATTGTGCAAAACTAGATAAATGTGGCCAACAAACTTGAAGATGAAGAGAATCTGGTCATTAACCAGAAAGATTTACTTTACCTCTTAGCCACCTTTTGTATCAACTAGGACATTACGCCAACCAATTCACTTAGCCCGAATAGAAACACCTCAGCGGTGTAGGTAAGTGAATTCATTGACACGACCTTTCAACCAATATGCGAGGAAGGGCTGAAAGAAACCAAGTTAGGGAGATAACGCAAAGTAAACGGAGATTTGATTACGAACCTTTTACTTAGCCAGAGTACAAGTAATTCGGTTGGAAACTAAGATTTTTGCTATGAAAGGTTACGATATAGGTTTTCATGCAGATATGAACCTACCTTTACTACCTAAAGTTTAATTAAAGTTAATGTGAATATCACTAAAATAGTCTTAGAAATGAGAGAGGGAAAAGAAAATTATTCAGCCCACAAAACACCAATAAATCACCAAAAATATCCCAAAAGTTTAGAGGAGGAAATCCACCCTCATAGACACCATAATTATAAGGACGAGAACAGAGTAGCATTGCATAAAATTTAATAATATATATATCATCATAACCATCTAAAAAAATGTAGAATTCCTGCAGTCAGAGTAAATTTTGATAAAATTAATTACCATCTAGTAAACAAATCTTCTGCTCACACAAATATTTCCGATATTAAATATCATTTAATGAATGTTATCAGTCGAATTCCAATCATAAGGAACGCCCAAACATGGGAAATGATGAAGAGGCGTTGCCTACAAGAACATACACCAAAAATGTAGACATGCTAATTTATTACTGGTTTTTTTATTATATTCACTAATTTATGTCTAGTCATCGTTGTTTGTTTTGTTCTGGCACGGGTAGAAAAACTTATTGAATTTGTGACTTAAGGCGGTACTCCGACTCCAACAAGCGCCGCCAACTATTTTATCTTATTATTACGTTGAACAAACAAAGTTGCACTAGGTGGCCACCAAACTCTATTTTCGCATCTCCTTAACTTTACAAATAAACTATTACAGAGGTATTAAAGGAAAGCTTATGGTAGGTATTAATATAAACTGGCAAATCATTTTTTGAAAATTCCTTTCTTCAACGTAATCATCATCATCATCATCAGCACATTGACACTCACTGCTGGGTATAAGCTTCCTCTTTTACACGCCAGCTAACACGGTCCTGTGCGAGCCTCGTCCACAGCCTTCTTCAACTTCAACGTTATAATAAGATAAAATAGGCGGCGGTGCTAGTGTGCCTCGGGGTCTCAATAAAAGACTGTCGTGGACTGGTCAAAAGGATAGACCAAATTTACGACTTTTTATTATTGGAGTACATTGTAATATCGCTAGACCAATGAGGTGTAAGTATTGAGTATGTTATAAGCAAGATAAATCAGACGTTTAAAATTCGATAATCGATGTTTAGCTGAAAATAAGTCCTTCCGAATTTCGTCTACCAATTCCCATTTTAGCTTCAACCCCTGATGAATGTTCCTTGACCCACTTCGTAATTGATGAACGCTTCTAAAACGTAGTCAATAGATTAATGACGGAAAGATACTCCCACTCAAAACTTACCTAGAAGTGAAACTATTTTATTGATTTAATCTGAATAAGTCAACCAGTAAACTGGCAGTCTTATACAGGGTTTATTAACATCAACCTCTTCAACCCCAACCTCAACAGCCTGTATCGGTTCACTGCTGGACGCAGGCATCCCCCTGATAAAGGCCTTATTGGCGTTTTACTCATGGAGGGTAAAGCCCATAATTTCCACGCTGGGCATGCAGTGTGAGGTTCGCAGTTTGGTGGAAGATTTGTTCTGCGGGGGCGCAGATGCCCGCCCCCGATGGATATCTCTTAGTCGCCTCTTACGACACCCACTGGAAAAATTGGGGTGGTGAAAATTCTAAACCAGCACCACACCATCAGTTGAGCTATTTCTAAGTAGCTTTAAAAACTATAATTATTTAAGGAAGCAATTTAGGTATCCTCCACCTTTTATGGAATAACTCATGCTCAAAACGCAAAAGCTTTTAGATTTCTTAACGTTTAATTTTTATCTGTCTATAAATTAAACATACAGTGTTTCTATTTTAACAATAGAGTTGCGTTTCTGTATACTATTATTTCTCTGCTTCAGGTCGACTCCGGATAATGTATCTGGTCAACTGGCTATTAATTCACTGTGGTTACTTAACTTGATCAATTCTAATTTATGTGGTTTATTTATTGTTTGCGAATCCTAGACAAATATCTCTGTTTTGATCAAATTTCGTTCCGAGAGCAGCAACGCTTCTACTTTGAACAAGAAAATTCCTGTGATTACATGTTTTTACTAAAATGTACTGCAGGCTTCATCGAGTTCCAATGGTTTTATATCTCAACCTTAACCTCAACAGCCCAAATTAGTCCACTGCTGGACGTGGCCTCCCCCAGATAAACGCCTTATTGGCGTTTATCGTATTGCCCAAAATTCCCACGCCGCCGCCGGCAGGTTAGGAATCGCAGTTTAGTGGTAGAATAGTTCTGTAGAAGGCGCTATTGCCCGCCTTCAATCGATACCCCTTAGTCGCCTCTAACGACACCCAAGGGAAGAGTTGGGGTGGTGCAAATTCTAAGCCGGCAGGTATTATTATGAATTTACCTTTAATAATAAAAAATTCCTTGTAATACAATTCAATTTACCTATCATAAAAGTGATGTACAACCAATATGGGTCAGAGGCAAATCCAAACGGACAGACATTTTGTTAAACGCGTTGATATTTTTAAGTGCTTAAAACAAGAGTAAAAAGCAATAACTGAACTTCCTATATCACAGAGTAAGATAACGCATTCATCTGTTTAAATATGAAGGGTCATAAATTGAAAACTGTTTATTGGTTCCCAGACAGAACCATATCTGTTCCAACCATCTTAAATCAAGGGAGCTATTTGAGAGAACAGAGGAACAAACCTTCATATCATTACCAGCAATGAAAGCATTAGATAAGATATTTGCATCGGACCTTAATAATGAATGTCGCGACAACCCGTAATCAATTTATATCAATAATAGACGGTCTTGTTAGCTAGTATCAATTTTAAACGTAGGGCTGTCAAAACTACCCATAAAAACTAAACAGTAATCTACTTTAAGGGATGAAACGGTGGTGGTCTTCCAAAAGCAAGGTTTGTAGTTAACCCGCTTACATTCATAATGAATTCGTCAAACTATAAATAATAAATAAATAATGATTGACAATTTACACAGCATTATCTCGATAACTGTTAAATGATATGATATGCGCTGGTCTGTACCGGCATGTATTAAGTAAATAACTTTTCTTAAGCCATAGATGTAAGATTTCCTAAAATTCTGATAATTAAATAAATAATAGGTACAACACACTAAATTAATTGTTTTATTATACATAAAAAACATCCAGAACGCCCTGAATAAATATCTGCAGATTGTACACACATTTGTCCTGAGAACCACGACACAAGTAACAAAATCGAACCCGCAACCTCCTGCGTCGTAGGAAGACCTTCGCCCACCGCGCCACAGAGGTAAACGGTAAATTTGTAACCTACGTGTGACGTGTAAACACGATATCCGGAAGAATGCAGCCTTAACTTTGATCGGCCATGATTGTGACCAATATGAAGCAATAGGAAGGAGATACTTTTGATTAATATAAAGTCAATGCCCTTGCTAACAGAAACACCTTCACATTAAATGACAATTGAAATAAAATTACGGTTAACATTGAAACTATTGTGTACATACAGATAGTAATTACTTATTTTATATCACGTGCTCAATCAAATTGTTCATAGTTCGCGACAGTTTGGATGGGTGGATATTTAAAACTCAAAATATACCTAACACCTTCATGGCCCAAGACGCAGGTGCCAGTCTGCAGCAAGTGTAGCTGCGGCGCGCTCCTGCGGGTCGCACCGCAGAGGCTGGGCAGTGAATACGTTATAAACTAACACCTTCATGGCCCAATACGCAAGTGCCAGTCTGCAGCACGTGTAGCTGGGCAGTGAATACGTTAATAGATCAAGCTTAAATTGCATAGATATTGTTTTGGACCTAGAATAACACATAGCTGACTTTATATCGCAAAGATGCAAAAAATGCGGAAACTATAGCGTATCCATCGAGCATGTAGAATGTTGTAAACAAACCACACACAAATAACAAAAACTCACTTGGTTGGTGTCGAGTTTCAGATGTAAGCAGTATTTATTGAAGGAAGGAACGTAATGTAAATTACGTATAAAAGGACGCGCCAACAAAAAAGTGAATTTTAGGTTAAGTATGGGCGGTTTGTTTACAAACATGCTTCATGCTCGATGGATAAGGTATATTATTAAATTCTACGTGGCAAGGGACAACCCTACGTATCATCTATTCGAATTAAGGCAAAACATGTGTGGCATCTGCCTATGCACCAAGCTCATAAATACTGGTATATACCGTAATAGGGACATGTTACTGTACTATACCAGGACATGTCGACAACGGTCTATTGTGTCTTGTACCTGGTATGTAATTGGTTTCGTATTAACCTCGCCTAGAACTGGAATTGTATCTGCAAGGCTACGTGGTATATAGCACTATTGTCTGTGAAGTGAACACAAATTATAATAGATTTGGATATTTATTCGGGTATAAGTCGGAATTTGTAACTTATATAATATATATCTACGTTGTTGCGTTATAAAGTAGATAGAGATGAAAATAAAATGATTAATTCAATATCATCGACGTACATAGTGTATAGTCTTACTGCCCCCTTATTCATAATGGTCTGCTCAGATAAAACAGCTGCTTATTTCACAGTCTGACTTATGTCAATAGAAATAAATAAATATCCAGATGTATAATAATTTGTGTTCACTTCACAGACATAGTGCTATACCCATTCATTTATTAAAAAGGGAAGATAGGTTACGTTTTCCCAGCGCTTACTCAATAATTGGCATGTGTTACATACAATACACGCAAACACATACCTACGCTCATAGTTATATTTCCAGTCCTGTGCAATACAAAGAAGAACAAAGACGTACCTAAGACCGAAGTGAGTTTACACAATTTGAGGTTGCCACTTTCGAGAAAGCAGTACCTCATCTTCCCTTTTTAATAAAACAATGTAAATACCTTTATCTTAAAAAAAAACAGATATTGTTTTGCTGAGATTTATTCAATCCGAAAAAACCTTTGAGAAAGTGAAGGTCGAAAATATCCATTTTGATAATGTAGGTGTCGTTAATATATAAAGTTGGCTAAGGATATCCTTTATAACAACAGGATACCGTTTTATCGAAACTTAAGAAATATTTTTGGGTCAAGTTTCCGAGTGTTGTTGGAATGACATTCCATCGACAAGTAGTATCCTGAGTTTAATTATATCTTTTCAGATAATTAACATTAACAATTATAATTAATTTTATTTTAAGAAACTAGAAACTTACTTCATTTATATAGTTTTCTTATGGATTCCAGTTCAGATCAGTTATTTATTGATAAAAAAAAAATCTTACAAAAAAATATTTTGTGTCAGAACTAGACCAAATGGGACCACACGGAGGGCACTAGCATTCAAATATAAAAAGAATCATAAAAATCAGGCCACCCAGTCAAAAGTTACAGTCTAATTGAGAACCTCCTCCTTTTTTTGAAGTCAGTTAATTATTGTTTATTTTATCTTACTTCTGTTAAAAACAAGACTGATAGTCTAGTCCTATCACTTAGCATAAAAAAGAGGTTAATATCTCTCAATTCTGAGACGAACTGGACTATCAGTCTTCTTTTTAACAGAAGTAATATTGAAAATAAACAATATTTCCTTCATTTTGGCGTTCCAAAAGCTGTCACAAAAGTCTCAAAAAAATAGGCAATAAGCGTTTATCTAGTTTTCCCCTTGATAAATCCCCCTTTAGGAGGAAAACTGTAATTAATTTTTTTGAAGTTCAGTTTATACCCTTGAGAAAAACATTCAAGGGGGATTTGACCCACCGAGTCATAAACACTGCAATCAATTCTCAACAGCGATTTTTGCCTTTACCTCACTTTTTTCTCCTCAGTAATCTATCCCTGCCTTCATTTACCACCATAAATCCTTGTAAACAAATTATACCTAGACGTCCAGTCTCCATTACACCGACCGCTAATGGGTACGTATTCAAACAGACAGATAGCGATTCACGATTGACGATAGTAAATTTTTCGCTTATGAAGTTAGTTTCACGATGCCGTCGAAGATTGGAAGAGTTGAAGTGGCTAGATCACTTCGATTAGTTGAGAGCCTGACTAAGGGACCTTAGACAGAGAGTGGTCACGTGGTCAAGCGTTTCGAGTTCGCGTTCTGCGTTCGAGCGTGCAATTGCTCACGAACCCCGCTGTTAAATTCGAGCGCATCATCATCATTATCATCAGCCTATATCAGTCCACAGATGGACATAGGCGTACCCCAGTAAGCGCCATAGCACCCTGTCTTCAGCTTGGCGTATCCAGCATCTGCCTCCAGTGTTTCGCAGATCGTCATCCCACCTGGCCTGAGGGCGTCCTGCACTACGTTTTCTGAGACGCGGTCTCCACTCAAGAACTCGTTACCCCAGCGCTTGTCGGTTCTTCGCGAGATATGGCCAGCCCACTGCCACTTCAGCTTGCTAATTCTTTGAACTATGTCGATAACTTTGGTTCTCTGTCGGATGTATTATTTACGAATCCTATCCTTCAGAGTGACTACGAGCGCTCTTTTCATAGCTCGCTGAGCTACTACTTACTACAATAACTACTCCTTAATATATTGTAATATTTTCATAGGAAGGACGAGCCCTTGTGATAGTAGACGATTAAACCTTTATGACAAACTGAAACGTAACGCTGAAACGTTATGTTATGACTTATGAAGTATAATATGGGCCATTATCTCTCCATAGAAACTTATTTGCTACCTTGATTAGATCAATTTCCTTGAGTGATCTAGCTACTGCTTAGCTAAGCTCTACCAACGAAGGTGAAGGTCAGACTATGTTAGCCTCTGGGATGCTCATCAATTCAATGTAAATAATATTCAGGCATCCGCTGAGCACAATAAAATACTGTATGATGATGGATTGTTGTATTGAGATAAGTACTTGCCATTTTCTATACCTCATATTGTGATGGTTTTGCAATTCGATATGAAGGAATATTTATTGATTGTGTGTGACATATTATTGACTAGCTGCGCCCCGCGGCTTCGCACGCGTTGTTGCCCAGCGTGGGGATTACGGGCAATGCCCCCACATGACAAATGCTAATAAGACGCTTATCCTACGTCCAGCAGTGGGGGAGGCCTACGTCCAGCAGTGGACCAATACAGGCTGTTGAGCTTGAGGTTGAGGTATCATACATTACCTATAGTGTGCGACCAACAACAAGCTTTTTAGTACCCACTAAGTTATTATTACTTCTTAAACTTTGGTCGTATTTTTTCAAATGATGGGACCAACCATGGTTGCACAGGCCTTGATAGGCACTCAGTCGAGAAAAATTTGGTCTGGCAGTGGGAAAAATTTATGTATGCAGTTACCGACATTTTGACCCAGATTACATTTTAAATAAAAACACATGGACAGTTTAATTCCCTGACTCCTTGCAATATGATACCTAGCTGTGAAACGTGCAACCCATTCGTCTCCATTCTGAAACCGCATTCTATCCCTATATCATCGGCTGTTACTAATGAAAGTTAATTGCTGACCATTAAACAACAGTGCACTGATAAATCAGTCGATGACCTCGATTTGTATCAATCAAACTCCAATTTGACTTGTGTCAAACGATGATTGGTTGCAACACTGGCTACGCCTAATTGGCTGTATGAGTTTTGCTCGAGCCGGTGCGGTTTGGAGAATTCTAACTATTAGATGGAAGTTCTGTGCTCTTGAGAGCACTATTTAGTCTACAGTGCACAAACAGTATTCAGCTATTACTTGATAGAATAGAAAAATATTTATTGCACACGGATTGAAAGAAAAAATAGATCACAAACAGAGTGTCAAGTGGTGTCCGCTTGTGGACAAAAAAAATAAGTGAAAGAGTCAATTACACCTTATTTTAAATAATAAATATATCAAGCTGTTTATATAGTAAAAATTTGACTTTTCTAAGTGCTAATTTTGCAAGTCTAAAGAAATAAACGTAATAATAATAAAACTGCCCATCAATACCATTGCATATCTTTTTCAATCCATTGTAATCCTACATATTCCAAAACCAATGCCTGAATGTAAATAATTTTATTGACATTGATGTATTTTACACATTTTTGCACCCCGACCTATCCATTTTGCGTTCATAGTTGCGTGATTTGTTGAATAGGCTGTGTGATTGCAACCAACACTTTGGCCTTTGTTTTGAACGCACGTCGCGGCCCATCTATCAATGCTCGGTCTGCCAATTTGTTGTACACATTATATGCATTTTGCATTATTGCCATTCCAAACGGTTACGGTCTGCAAAAGCTGGCATGTACATGTGAAATACACTAGAGTAGTAATTTTGTATAGTTTCAAATAGAAAGTTTCGCTGCAATATACACTAGCCAAACTCGATGTGCATTTGCAAATATACCACCAAACAAAAAGTAAAACTCACTTGCTTGGCATCGAGTTCAAGGAAGGACCGCAAATCGACAAGTAATATAAATTCTGTATTAGGGGGTAGCCAACCGGCATACGCTATGAAACGAATCGAAAACAATTTTTTTTTTTTACTTTTCTACTATCGCTTTCGACATCGATTGTTACTTATAGGCCCTATGGTGAGTGAATTTGAGGTTAAGTATGGGTGGTCTGTTTACGAACATTCTACATCGAATATGGCTAGTGTATAAGGCATGTATATAACTTACTTTGATTGTGATCATATTGAGTTTTTTCTTATTTGTCATATCAACTGTTATTTTGTTACTTAAAGTATTTTTAAGGTAAATTGTAGCTAAAATCCCGTAGATAGACCAGAGGTGATGACAAATAGTTAGTTTTCTATATTAGACCTAGTGTTTGCTAACAGGCATAAGGTAATCGCATAAAAATACGCAACCGAATAAAAATCTACCGTTCGATGAACCGTAAAAGAATAAGCTCCGCAATACCTTAGCACCATTTACTTGATTGAAGTGTAACTTACTATTGCGTGGAATAAATGAATATGATCCAATGATTTCTTCAAATAAAGTTGATTAGGCAATAAAATACTACAGAGAGCCCATATCAAAGAGCACTTTCATGAGAGCGCGCTTCCTGTTCCCGCCTCTAACTCCTTTCACTGATCACACAATTTTATTTCCATGAACGCTATAATCATAAACATTTTATTGCTGTACGTTTGGGGCGAACACTTACGGGGAAAAAGTTTGTATTCGTTATGTCTCAAGAGGTTAGACGAGATATCTATGTCAGTTTGATCGTGTGTTCAAGCTTGATTTATGTGTCGGATATATAAATTGTAAGGTCATGTTCATTCGTCATGACGTCGACTCAAGTATTCGTATGTGTTTGTATTGACAGGTACTAATTTTGAACACGAGTCGATGACTGTGCAGCTAACGCAAGTTTTGGTCGATTGTTTATTAATTTCGATTCAACTATGTTGGAAGTATCTACGGTAAAGAAAGTACAAGCTCAAATACAGCTTGTAAAGAACCAACAAGTTAGGAAAATTAGAATGCAAATACATCATCAGCCTATTATTAGTCCACTGCTGGATATAGCCCTCCCCTAATGAGTGCTATAGCGCCCTGTCTTCAGCTTACCGCATACAGCATCTACCTGCAGTCTTTTGCAAGTTTTTGCCGGAGGGCGTCTTACTCTACGTTTGCCAAGTCGTGGTCTCCACTCAAGAACATGTTTATCCCATCCCAGCGGTTGTCATTCTTTGCGAGACATGGCCAGTCCACTGTAACTTCAACTTTCTAATTATTCAGAATCCAAATTTATGATTAAGCTATATAGGTATGCCGACTTCTTTAAACGCATTCGCTGCCTCTTGACTGCACTAGAGATGGACATGATTGTCGTGGGCCTTGAAAGTATTAATCATTGAAGGCTTAGTTGTCGGAGGAGGATTGGTAAAGTAATAAATAAATAAATAATGCTGGACAATTCGCACAATATCATCTAGCCCCAAGCTAAGTAGAGCTTGTGGTATGGTTACTATTATGCTTGATATTATTATACTAACTTGATATTATAATACAATATAAAACGTAGATAGATAGTTTTATTATACCTACATAGAAAATACCCAGTAGGTACTTCTCCTGGCAATTAAACAGATCGTACAAACATTTGTTCCAAGGCGGAAATCGAACACACGACCTTCTGAGTCGCGGACCTTCGTTCAGTGCGCCACATCGGTTATCGTGAGATTAGAACGTTGACAAATTAATATCTAGAGATAAGTGGATGTGTAATTAAATCTACCTACATCTAATTCCTCAATAGCCTCTATTAGATGTCATACAGCATTATGTCCGACAGACAGCTGAAAGAAGTCTGTGTAACTCTGTAAAAAGAAATAACTTCTTTTGGCATAATGCACTTCTATGAAATTCTCTGTCGACAAGTGATTTTCAAATTTAAACCGAAGTATTTCATCTCTGTAAAAAGAAACTATGTCTATGAAATACTTCAGTCTGTAATTGAACAAATATTAGAGAAACTCATAGTGGTACATTAAGTAAAAAGAAGGATATTTCTTCAGACAGCAGCTTTCCTAAGCGATCTAATTACAGACAAGAGTCAGAACAATAATGCACAATCTGAATATTTATGAGTGCATCTGTGAATTTGATATACCATCTCGACCTGTTCATCTTGAAAATTGACTATGATGAATAATTTATTGTGAGCAGTCAGTGACAGCCATATTTTAATATAAATCCATCTACCATATTGTATGCAAAATGCCATTGAATGCAGTGGAGGATCATTATTCGAATGCTGTTGCGATATTCATCATGAGGCCAGTTGCAGCATTTTAAACAAATCATCTTTAAACTTGGATGCAAGACTGGTTGTGGACATTCTACAGTGGATCTCAGAATTGATTACAATATTAGTAGTCGGCTTAAAAGGCCTTTTCCAATATGCAGGTAAAACAGTAAAATAGTAAATAGACAAAAAATATTTGAAAAAACGTATTGAAACTATATTACTATATTGAATAATATAACTATATTATTTAAAATTCTTATATTACCATTGTATTTGAAATGTTAATCTTTAATTTTAATTCAATTAATTGTATGAATGCATGTTAGACTATAGCGAGACATGAGCACATTATTTGTATTTATACAACCTTTTTAACGCAAATAAATATTTGAATCTTAAATCAAAACTGAGTGGCTCCTTCTGTGGAATTTAAAACCAATTGCTGTAAAACAGTTGGAGTCACGCATTGATAGAAAATAGTAAAATCATTTATTGCATTCTATGTTAGATAATTATGCGTTCACATGTGTTTATAAACCAGCTAATTAATAAACACTATAAACAATAAATAATGTATGAAGAGAGAGTACAATAACAAACAGACCTGCAAACTTCAATACATAAAGTTTATAGACCAATTACAAAGTACAACATGTTTTACAAAATAGGCTCTAGCAGACAAAAAGGTTAGTTCACAGAACCCATTAGAAGCACCGTAAATGATAAGTGCATAATTTTCGTTCAACGTTTGTTTTCGAAGATTGGAGGTTAGAATTAGAGGTCGTTAGTGTAATGGGTGCCCTACATACTGCCGTTACAATAAATTTCTTAATTGCCCACTCTATTGTCGATGGCAGAGATTCTCGGGCGATGATGCAAAAGTGATCTCACTACTTAAGGAGGAATGTCAACACCACTAAATTAACAATAGATGAGATACACCAACGACAAGATTTAAATTAGATTAAGCCAATAAATATCATTAAAATGCAGCTGAATCTTATTTTAACATAAGAAACGTTTTTGTGTAATATGCATGTTTGAGGAACACGGAAGAAAACACATCCAATTTCAAATATTTTAAAGAAAACTCATTGTTTCCAGGAAGTCCTATTTCAACAATTTACATAAAGAGACTTGTTGTGTAAACTTCACTAGATTTTTTTTCAAACTTCTTGGTTTTCAAGGAAAGTAAGAAAAGCCCGAACGGATAAGGAAAACAGATGGTGTCTTATAGAATGAAGACCACCATATTTGCATACTTCAGCAAGTTTATTAAAAGAAAACTTATCAGAGCTTAGAAAACTTTTCATATCCAAACTAACGGTATCATTCTGATATAAAAGGTTGATTTGAACTCTCATACATTTTGTATAGAATCATCGAAAGAGTCTACAAATATGGATTTCGAAACCTAGTTTCGTTACAAAAGTGACTTTCATTGAAACATCGATAGAATCGAATAAAAAAACCTGTGTTTGTGTTGCAATCAATCAAACAAAGCTCGTCCCGAAAGCTAACTTCCGGATTCAAGCCTATTATTTGGCATTGATTTTTGACTGTTTTATTGTTTGAAGGGATTTGTAACAACTGTTTTAATTTCTGTGTCTCTATGGTTTATCCATTTTGTATGAAGCATGTTAGTAAACAAAATACGACACAAATAACAAAATCTCACTTGCTTGGCGTCGAGTTTCAGATATAATTGTAAGCAATTTTTATTGAAGGGAGGATCTAAAAACAAGTAATGTAAATTACGTATAAAAGGACGCGCCAACGGGTGGTTTGTTTACGTTTATGCTTCATTCAAAATGGACACGGTATAGGTAGAAATATTTTGATTCCCATTTATAAAACAGGCTGAAGGCTTTTTCTTTTAGTTCCAAAATGGGACCCTATTACTAAGACTCCGCTGTTCGTCCGTCTGTCTTTTTGTCTATCTGTCTGTCTGTCTGTCACCAGGCTATATCTTATGAACCGAACTACCGTTCGGTTTGAAAGTTGAAATTTTCACAAATAATGTATTCCTGTTTTGCCGCTATAACAACAAACAACCAACCAACAACAAACAGCAAAAAAAATCATATCTGTTGTATGGGAATACATCAGACATGATTCTTTTTGCCGTTTTTATAGATAATGGTACGGAATCCTTTGTACGCGAGTTCGAATCTCACTTTGCCGGTTTATTTTTGTCTTAACCTAGGTAGGAATATTTTGATTCCGTTTTATAAAACAGGCTAATGGCTCTTTCATGTACTTGTTTTTGATTTTCAGGTTTCAGGGCGTAGTCGTGCTCCAAAAGGTATGGGTATACAAATACCATATGCCATTCAACTTAATTTAGACCAATTGGAATCCCTCGATAAACATAGTATACAAATATTAAGGCGAAGTTTGTGTCAGGAATATGTTTTATGCCTTACTGCCAATCTGCTGCCTTGCCCACATCAATGACATACCGACTTGAGTCCCCGAACAATGGTGGAGTCTTGTTCAAGAATTAACATTGAAGGCATCCAATCAGTCAGAGCTTCGGTTAGTTGATCAAACAACAAAAAGCCCACACTCAATCAAGTAGAACGCAACGAGGTGTTAACCTAGCACTATCAATCATCCGAATAGACTTCGTTATCCACTTGGATAGAAGCCAAAATTGTAATAAAGACGAACTCGTTAAATATTGGGCGGTGGCTATTTAAGTGGTCTCATAGTTTTTATGTTGCATTCGAGATGATATTATGGAAATAGATTTTATGAAGTTTTTCGTGGCTGTTCGGAATGTCAACGCCCGTGTTTAAGCTACGGGGACAAATTTTAGGGCACGAATATTATATTTTAGTTTATAACCTTTCTATTAAAATAATCTACCTGCGCAATATCTGCCGCCAAGACGTTAAGAATTTGTTCTCATATAAAATTCGATCACAACGTACGACTCTGTGGCGTAGCGGGCAAAGTTCTGCCTATGACGCAGTAGATTGCGGGTTCGATTCTCGCCTCGGGATTAATGTTTGTACATACGATCTATGAATACTTGTTCAGGGTGTTGTGGAAAATATCTATCTATGTAATGTATCATAAAATATAAAGTATATCGGTTATCTAGTGACCATAACACAAGTTCTGCTTAGCTTCAGGCTAGATCCTGTATGAATTGTCCAGCATTATTTATTTATTTCAAACTAGCCGCGGCGGCGGTCGTGATATAGAATCCATCAAACTCAGCACGCGGTTGTCGTTGCCGACGACATAGGGCCAACTAAAAGACCAGAAGACGAATCAAAAATTCAGATATTTATTTACGTCAAACATCGTATACAGGTAACATAATTATAATAATATGCTCATGTCTCGCTATGTCTAGCATGCAATAAAACAATTAAAAACACTAAAATAATAGATTTAAAAATTCAAATACAATTTAAATTTGATTTAAAATTTTCGTTTAAGTAAATTTACATTATAAAAAGTCATATTAATGCAGCAGGTTTCCTTTATTGTATTTTTAACACCACTACTGCGATCAACAATCTGCTTGTTCATCATTGAAAATAGTAATGCTAATAGGTTGGGTACTCGTAAAAAAAGCAAACAATCTTACACCAACTTTACTAAATCAACGAATGTTAATGATTTTTTACAAGCCGATAAAAATAAGGCCACATCATCTTACTAAAAGTTTATGATGTGAACAATTTGTACACGTATCATTGTATTACCAATCGTAATGATTGATTGTGACCATAATGAACTTGATTTGATTCATTGATTCATTGCGCAGAGCTACCTACCAAGACAATGGGTAATCGTTCATTTTTACTTATACTCGTAGATATAAGTAACTGTTTGTTAAATTATTTTATTTTAACTACATAGATAACACATTTTTTTTACCTAGCCGGTAAATTATCATGGCTTTAGACGCAGATGCCTTTCTTCTCCACCATAATAAAACAAAGCAGAAATTGAAAACATAAAAAGTATTATACAAATAATATTGAGTTACTCAAGTATATAGTAGTAAACATATCTAGTAGTAGTATCAGTTGTAAATATTTTTCTGTTACCAACTATGTATATTCCATGAATAACATAATCATAGATCCAATAGAGTATAACATCTTTTTTTTTAAAGTATCTCAATCAAGCTTTATTGTTCTAATAAACCACAAAAAAAACACAAATCTTTCTTTCAATCGTTAAGTGCCATAAAAATGCATTAAAATTTATATTTCCAAATTTCGCGCGTAATTCGAAAACGCTAGACTCAGTGGACGCCATTACAACTCTGTGGTCATGACATTAGTTGTCTGTGTGAACAAATGCGCTGTCTGTATGTATGTATTGTTACTTTTTTGCTTACACAGCCGTATGACGTAATAATATGGCCGCTTCTAGTTAGAAAACATAAAAAAACTAAAAACTTTGAAAACTAATATATTTTGACTGCTTTTTGCGTAAGCTATCTTAATTATAGATTTTTAGATTTTTTCTCGATTGGAGTAAAATAACCTATAAAATCTACCGATATGGTACGTTCTCCCAGCGCTTACTCAACAATTGGCCTGTGTTACAACCACCTGAGAACACTCCCTTACAGTTAAAATGTTATTTTTTTGCATCAATTATAATAAACAAATACGTGGGCCTTCCTTCCTATAGTCAATAAATCACTCTCATGTACGGTGTAGCAATCACGCGTAACACGAACGGCGCCGTTCTGACTATAATTTACAAAGAATCAAAATATATATAGATCTTCCTAGGTCTAAGTACAAAATAATCAAGAAATCTGCGAAAGAATGCATCATAGCACCCTCACGCGGTCACGCGCGACACGGGGCGTATATTAGGCACATATCACGTTACAGGTCACGCCAGCTGAGAGGATAACCGAGGTGGATGGACCTAATTCCACTGAATTTGAGATTTCCTAAGACCTAAGAGAAGCTCGTTTCTCATTTCCCCCTTTTTACCGACTTCAAAAAAGGAGGAGGTCCTCAAATCACCTGTTTTTTATGTTTGTTACCTCAAAACTTTGGACTGGGTGATCCGATTTTGATGATTCGTTTTTTGTTTGAAAGGTGGTGCTTGGCCCAGTTCTGACAATGGCATCCATGAGAAAATCACAAAATTGAAGTGGGTTTATAGTTTTTTTTAACAAACCCAATTATTACATAGATCAATGATGCCTTACAATCTTATCTACAGTTGCACCAAAATATTTAATATCTATGACTTTATTATGTTACCGATTATTATTAGACTATTTCCTGCTGCCTGCTTTTATTCGCATAAAAGTTGCATACTCGGAATCTGCGATCGATCTATTAATAAGTATCTACTCCTTAATTTAAGGCGCATACCCGAGCCAATCTGACAGCAATTCCTATTTTAACATATTTTTACGTTTATCATAGGAATTTTTAAAAATCCTAGGTTCAGTTTGTGTTTTCTATTATAAGCTATTTTTTAATACATCTTTTATAATTTTATCTCATATAGTTTAGGAGGATATGCAAAAATAGAGTTTGGTGGCCAAAAAGAGCAACTTCGTATCTCTTCCTAAGCTTTACAAAATGAAACTATTACAGAGGCATTAATAAATAGCTTATAATAGATACCACAAACTGAACGTAGGATTTTTAAAAATTCCTGCGTTCAACGTGATAATAAGATATAATAGTTGGGGGCGCCACTTTCGCTGGTGTACAAGCGACGTATGTGCTTTACAAAAAGTACAAACGATTATATATCTTTTGATAACAAGCTCCTCAAGTAGGTAATTAAGGGACTAATAGAAGACATCGCTGACTCGTAAGAACTTGGAGCATAAAATCCTTTTCTTCATGTTATCGCATTTTCTCAGATGGGAAAAATGTGTTCCGATAATGTGTCTTGGAACTCTCTTGTTTTTTCTTGGCTTTGAGGAAAATACTCTGTAATATAGCGAGACATTTGCAAAGTTGGAAGATGTTCAGTAAATTAGGTGTTTTATTGTTATTTTGGATTATCGAGTTGTACATTATTTCATTTCCTTTATAATAGGTAACCTTAGGTTTTTGTTATATACATATCTGGTTGAACAAACGATTTATCTCGGTTGTAGAGTCATCTGTCAACAGAATTACTTCTACTGCTAGACATAGGTCTTTTTCGAAGACAAATGACAATGAACGATCCTACTATAGATTGCTCGCTCCAAATAAATGTTATACTACTAGCAAAAGTGAAACTGGCCGTCGGCAATAATTTATTAAAAGTTGCGAAATTCAAGAGTTCAGCACACATCATGCATCTCTTATACCGTATTAATTAAAGCAAAGGTAAACAGCAACCCCATGCAATCATTCAAAAAAGAAACAGAATACTGTAACGGTTAGAGTCAGTACCTATGTTTAATTTTTAACTTATTTAAAGACTTACGGTAAAAGATGACTATCATTAACTAAAAGTCCAATTATTTGATCAGGCATGCACTTATAATTTTATTTGAGTTGTAGTGGGTAAAGTACAGAAATAACTGACAAGTTTCTAGCTGACAAAAGGTGTTCGGCCTTGTCAGTTCCGGCCGGATCCTACACATTGTATGATGCAGAGATTTCCAAACTATTTTTGGCTAGAAACCCTTTCCCAAAATGAAATGATACCTCATACATGTGCAAATTACCTTCTAATCCTATCTCTATTGTTTTTCCTAATAATAAAAAAATCTTACTTACCAATTTAAAAACTTTCTGGCTGGCGAGTAAATTTAACATCACTTTCTCATTGAAATTTTACAATATAAGTAAATAGACTTAATAATTAAAAAAGCAGTATCTTTGCCAGTTTTCAAAGCTCTTGTCAGGGAGTTTTACCTGCCAGTGAGGTTTAGATAGATAGATAGAAGATAGAAAATACTTTATTGCACACTTTAAACTAAGAAACAATTTACAAATAAATTAATTAGTTTATGTATTATACATACGTATATAGGATGTTATGTTATTTATTTATATGTATATATATTATTTCTTTTTGGTTATATAAAATGGTATACATATAACCCCCTGCCTTTCTTAAATTCGCAAAATTATATCCATCCAAAGGTTGTCTGGAAGAGATCGCTTCTAAGCGATAAGGCCGCCCATTGTACTCATTTTATATATTATATCCAAGAACGTGTTATTTTTATGGTGTACAATAAATAAATTTGTGTATTGTATTGTATTGTAAATAGACGCTTATCAATTTGTTGAATTTGTTGACCTCAAGGGGTCGATATCGACCACTTTGGGAATCCCTGATTTAATGGAATCTACCCACTGATTTCGGCGACACATTAGACAGAGGTTGTCAACTTGTCGGCAACTTCCATGTATTCACTCCCTTAAATCAAGCCCTAAAATAAAAGCCTGAGTAAATGGGAACCAGATCACTTGTATTTTTTATTATGAACTCCTTTTTTTTACAACTTGTTCACGTTTTCGGTTTTACTCATGCTGTAGAATAAAAGTTCTCGCAGCCTTATCTTCCCTCTATGCTTTATAATTCCACGGCGCAGTCTAAACAATGAAACGGAGATTGCATCCGTGATGACATCAGTTTAAACATTGCAGCGTTTTTCCATGTCTCATTACGAGAGCGGTTTATTTTACAATGTACGCAACGGTTTCAGTTTATAGGGATAGGTAGATATTTTATCAAATATTGGCACTTAACTCGAGTTTAAAGGTGAATGTTTTGATTGGTTGGTTATGTAGTGAGTGCTATTCTGTTTTAAATGGATTGGGTCCTCTTCATCATCGTCATTTTAGACTGTTTCCGCCCACTGTTATCTCCTACTAGCTTTTTTAAAAACACACCATTCTTTCGGCTTATGTGTGCGAGTACATGGTTCATCACGTTGAGTTATAAATTGTTAGTAAATTATTTTCAGGACTATATGCGACGTCTTTGGGCTATGTCTTATACTCGTATACTACCGTCAAGGCATCAATGAATTCTAACAATATTAGGCTAGGTACTAAAAGACTCATCATCAGCCAATGATAGTCCACTGCTGGACATAGGCCTCCCTTAATGAGCATTTGCTGCATTTAGCATCTATCTACCAGCAGTCTTTTGCAGATCGTCATCCGGTAGCACCAGCGGTAAAACTCATAAACAAGACAAATACTTCAGCTCCATAATTATAAAAACGCAATCAAATCCCCGTAAAGACTGGCGAGTTTTTTCGTTCCACCGGCTGTCTGGCTCCGGGCTAATATTTACTTCCGTGCATTATTGCTGCGCTCAGTCAGGATACAATGAGGGGATAGAGGATACCTGGTAGCTCCGGAATGCTGCAAATGCCGTAGAATTTTTGAAATGTAAGAGTAATGGTAAGTTCTAGATTTTTTAAAGCACTAACTGTGCCTATGTTGAAACAGAATCGTACGTCGTAAAACTCCCATTGTTTCTTATTCTTACAAAGGATCTCATTGCTTACTCATTCGATAATTAAAACAGCAAGAGTTGTTGTTCGTTTGGATAGTTACCCTTTTACGACAAAACGAACCAACGCAGCAGGCTGAAATTTTTCAAGAGTATAAACTGGTAGGTATGAGAGGTGCTACTACTTTTGTTTTTACTATTAATTTTAAAATTAAAGTTATTTTTAAATTCTGCCTCTTTGTAATGTATGTGTGTTGAGTTTTATGTGATTAATAAATGATTTACTTACTATAAAACTTTGAATCCCGGAAAATTTTCTGAAATATTTTCAATTATACAATAAATAAATAATGTGGGACATTATCTAGCCCCAAGCTAAGCAGATCTTGTTTTATGGGTATTAGATAACTGATATACATAATACAATACACTACACAGATAGGTATTTTTTATTTTACATAATTATAAAACATCCAAGACGCCCTGAACAAATATCTTCTGTCCCGAGGCGGGAATCGGACCTACAACCTCCTTTTTTTTTTTTTTTTCTTCGGCGAGGAAAATTCGTTTAGGAATAGACTGGTCTAGGGAAGACCAGAATTATGTGGGACTCGACGCCCTGAGAAGGGCGTAATACCCACTTAAAACCTCTCCGGTGTCCTTCTTTCGCCGTTTTCGCCAAACCACGGGAACTGCACTGCAGTCGGACCTTCGCCCACAAAGGCTAAAATCATCATTCCTATCTATACATTCTCTTTATTCATAAGAAAAATATACATCATTACATAACCCACATCCATATTTCCATCTTTCTGCACAGGCTTTTTCAAAGATCTGATGCAGGTAAATTATTCAAACTGCATACGCTCACCGTGCCTCGCGTAAGATAGGAGAGTTTCATCATAAATGCATACATCTTGTCCTATGAGATGACAGTTGACTTTAGAGTTGTGATTATGTTACAAGCGGACGCTTGTGCCATCTTGTCTTATTTGCTTGAATTTCTATATCCTACTATTATTACGGGTGAAAGTTTATTTCGAAGTACCGGTAAAAAGATGTTTTGCCAAAGAAAAAATCAAAACTACTGATGGTTCGAGATAAAGTTTCGCACACAAAGATCTAGAACTAGACGAAGAACATTTAGGCTAGTTTTTATTCTAAAACGAGGGCAAAGCCGTGGGCAGAAGGTAGTAATGAGATACTTTAATAATAAATACAGTAATGACTAAATACCTATTGGTATTAATTAGCGTACTAAAAACTCTCGTTCACGCTTCGGTCTAGGTCTTTGCATCCATGTTGTTCATAATTAGGTATATTGCAAAAGAATGGAAAAAGCGTGTCTGCGTTTAGTTGTAACACAACATTTATTGAGTAAACTCTGAAAGTTCGTAACATATCATAATTTTCCTTATATATAAGGATTTTTGATTATATAGATAAACAGCTTGCTAAGCAAACTGCTAGTGGTTTTTTTTACTTCTTCCGCTAGTGGACAAAAAATTTAAGCGAAGAGTCAATTGCACCTTATTTCTTGTTTGATAGTAATAACTATATATCAAGCTGTTTATATAGTAAAAATTTAACATGTCTAAGTACTTATAATGTAAGTCTAAAGAAATAAACGATTTGACTCTGACTCTGACTCTGCTTAAGAACTACTAGTTAACAGCCGGTGTTTGTTCTTGAGGAATAGTAAAATTGAGTTTCAGAATCACAATTAGTTCTAGTCAAAGAAATCTTAATGAATTATGAAACCTTCGTGAATTGTGTAATATGATAGATTCATTAAAGATTTTAAATCATTAGATTCAAATAGCTTACGCATTATTTATATAAGAATGTTGTACGTACCCTAAACGTAACGAAAATATCAAAACAAAGAAGCAATAAAGCCTTTATTTCATTAACGCCGTTAACGAATAGTTTACGAGGTCACCTCGTTAGGGTAACGATAACAACATCATTACAATAATTTGAATGTTTAGCGTTACCTAACTGTTTTGATTTTAATTGGTTCTGTGTTTTACAAAGCCCAAAGTATCGTTACTAGATCTACTCTATAAATGACTGTAAGGTTACCTACAGTATGGCGGAAACCGATTATCCGCAAAGTCTATAAATAAATACATACACTTCTAGCCGAATTTCAGTCTTATCGGAGTCTAGCCAGGTGCGCAGCACATCATTTATTATTTTGCACTAAATCTATATCAACTAAGCCCTCGAAGGTTGATTAAAAACGTAAACAATATTAAACCCTGAGTTTTTATTAAACTTGTAGATTAAGGTCATCATCAAATGATTAAATATCTTTCACACTTCAAAACCAATTATAAACCGATACAATCAAAATCGAATCCCCATTAACATTGAAACAGATCCACGCACAAACTATTCAAACTCAAATTCAGTTAATAAATCAGAGGCCACAAGTATGAGGTCAATACACAATCGTGGTTATTCAATTTTCCGCTCATAAATTTAGCTCAAGCACTGTTCTGTTTCACTATGACTATACGATCAAATTAATTATTAATTACTCGATTAATCAGCGTGAAATTCTCTACAGCTGTGAGTAACCTCGGTCTTTTATCGAAACAAAAAGATGTTGTCAAAATTATGTTGAGGACATGGTCGAATATTAAGGCACTTGAGGAACCAATGTTATTGGAAATATACACAAATAAGCTGCAAAAGTCGCAAATAGCTTGGAGTGCTTGGGAGTTGATTATTTAATTTAATCAGAGTGAAATTCTCGACTGCGTAGTGAGTGCGTAGCTCCGATCCAATACTCGTATGTTCACACTTCCATGTGCATAATATCCAGCGGAATCTAGGTCGAATGTTGATTGCAGACACTCTCCTCATATCAAATTCTCTTTTTTCCAACGAACGATCTCGACTGCGCGAAAAATTTCATATCGCGCCGTTTTGCAAGTAAAATCAGATAACTTTTGACACTTCAATTACGTAGATGGCCGTCTCTAATTTTTTTTTGGCCCAAACACGTGTCATTCGCACGCAAGAAGTTTAGGAACAAAAATAGTCACGCCGAAAGTTTTTCAAACGAAAATGAAGGTGATTATTATGGCAAGGAAATTGAAATTTGCTTTGAAGTGGCTGGGACAGGGCAGGTGGCGATTGATCATGTACTCGCAGATTTCGCCCTCTAGGCTGTTTCGTATTGTTTTATGTGTTTTAGTTTACGCTTGTTAGTTTCCCATTAAGTTGCAGCGCTGTGGGGCCTTTTGCTTAATTCGTTTGTCTTGCCTGTCTAGACGAGATAGCATTGAGGCGGTGTACATCTTCATAAAATTAAATCTCTCTTAAATCTCTAAAGATACATGAAGGATTTGCGTGTGTTTATTATTTTGAGAATAGTTTGAAGTCAGCGCAAAATCAGTTCAAAGGAAGTTGTAAATTACAAGTTTCGTTTCTTTGTCTTTACAAAAGATGTGTTAGAGACCACAATAAAGTTAACGGACAGATACAAATCTTCATTAACAGCTTGACAAAAAGTCGCCAGCTGTTGGTGTTAATCTGACGGGACCTGATTTCTGCATCTTTGTTCTTGAGATGTAGTAGCCGGGAAATGTTTCCCGTGATAATCCTCAAATAAAATAAATTCTCCTTTAACGCAATAAAGCAGAAATTTATTTGAGTCTAACCATTTATCACCGTAAAACGTATTAGGCTCATAGTTTCCTAAATTCATTCATGGCTATTACTTTGTGTTTATGAGCTTGTAACCTAATTCCGGTAGATATAGAGATTTGCTCGTTATATTTTCCATTATTGTTTACAAACCTTTTTTTTATTATTAAACCACAATTTAATTAAATTCTATGTTTACCCATTATTTAAGAATCTAAGAATAAATATCTATCTCTCTCCATATGAAGGAGCTATTTTTAATGTGCCTGTCGGTGACATGTTAACTCAAAGGTCTTATACGTTTTGTCTTATTTTGCAAACTGAAACGTCAAGACCGAAACGCAAAGCCGTCAACTGACAGACGATCATGTTTACACTACATTTCGTTGCAACTAATGGCTCATTTTGTCAAATACCGCCTCCATGATACCATGAATCACTCTAATGAATCACTGCCCGAGATTACTTGATAGATCTTCTAAGCCGTTAACTCGTTGGGTGATATTTTGTCTCGCAACATGTAGTGCGCTTTATAATGATATCGCAAAGTTTTAGTGGTAGTAAATTTTATCTTTATTGCAATGTTCTAAAGTTTATGTTTTGTCTCCTAAATATACTATGGAAGACCAAGAATGAACCCTGTTTTGATATTTTCATACACTAAAATGTTTTTGATTTGTGAACAAGACGAAAACGTTGTTTTGTGTCTTCATGTCACTAATATCGCTTAGTGTAAACACAGCCTTATTTGATAAATCTTCCAACACTTAATATTAATAATTCACTTTACTGGATTAAGTGCCAGACGTAAATAAGTTTATATTTTATTCTGGATTTAATGGTATCGTTAATATTTGAGGCACGTAAGTCACGTAACGTAACAGTGGGACCAATATCTTAATGCAGCCAATTAATTACTAAGTAGCCATAAATCTAAGACCACTTTAGATTTCTTAAATCCAAAAAAGGTTCATTCTTACTTGGGACACAAAAACTGCATTTGTGGTGGATTCTAAAAGCTATACATAAAAACAGAAATAGATCTAAAATACTATGTATAGTGTTAGTGCTTTTACATAAGTCTGCGAAAAATAACATCTGATTTATAGAAATCAAATGCAACAAAACGAGCGCTTTACTGTTAAAATAAACAAAAATAACTTTTTAATCTGTGTGTGGCAGACCATAAAGTTTAAATTAATAGTAGGGATTACATATACCCAAACATCGAAACCGAAACGAGTGACGATCCTGGAATATATAAAATAACAAACAACTGTAAAAGCGACAATTTTGTGGAACAGTGTTCATAAATTAAAGTTCATTAAAAGTTTTCTGAATGTTGACTCGTAAACAGTCAGTTTTGTTTTGTTCTTGCTAGTACACACTGTGAATTGTCGTTCAGTTTCATATTTTGTAATTATAATCTACTGTAGATAATTGGAGTTCGATGCAATGATGGAAAAGACGGTAAATAATAAGTTATATAGTAGACAGGATGAAGAAAAGGGAGACGACTAATTCAAAAGTAATATCATACTAATTCATTACAGTTTAAACAAATGTTTAAAACTTCACGACAACGAAAAGAAGCTTCAAGTTTAGAAGTAAGAACGTCGTAAAAAATACCATTTCTAGAGAAAGCCAAAAACATTGTTTCATTTCAAGTTCTTTGGCTCAGCGAATGCCACTTGCAATATTCATCATGTTGTTGGCTCCTGTGACTTTAAACGGTGCATGTCCGTTTTAGGGTTCTGTAGAATTCCAACATCAAAATAGAGACGAAAATATAAATTGAAAAACCACCAGCTGCTTCTGTAACTGGGAAAGTCATCACCATTTCGAAATTTGTCTTGTTCCTGTACTAACAACCTTAATTACTATCCTACTAATATTAAACAGGTTATAATTTGTAAAGTTGTGAGATCTTTGGCAAAAATAAATAGTATCAAAACCACGGACAGAATAACTAAATAATATACAAAATATAAAATTTACGTGACCTACCTAAAAACTGAGGATTAACAGATGAGATCATTTACATAATAAAAAGAACCCGATAAATATGGTTTACAACCAGTTTTGAGTAGATAATGTTTAAGTTATCAAGTCCTTAAAAATAATATTTTCCAAGACATTATTTCTTGAAATATTTGAAAATAATACATTACGGAATTCTAAAGTAAACTCATGCTTGTTACGCTTCACCACATTTATTTTCATTTGTTCTCGCCACGATTGCTGCCAGTGTTCATAAAACTATGTAGTTTTCCTTGTTTTACACACTGTTTTATATTTCAAGAGCCGTTTTGGGAGTAACAAGACGTTTTATGGTATTGTTCTTTACATCTCCGTCATGCAAGAGTTTGCAACGGTCGAGGGCAATGAAAATGCAACAGAAATGTCTGTCTTATAATCAGTTATAGTATTTTTAATTTTTATTGTACTATAAACTGAATAGTATTTTCAATATACAAATAAATTTTTAAAATACAAAAATACTTTGATTTAAAAAGAAACCTTTGTATCCATCATGCCATCATGATCATCATCAGCCTATATTAGTCCACTGCTCTGGACATAGGACTCCCCTAATGAGCGCTATAGCGCCCTGTCTTCAGCTTGACGCATCCTGTGTATGTGTAACCTTAATCCTCCTTCCGACTTATTCGTCAACTCGCGGACGCCTTTTTCCTTTTTTTTTTCGATGAATATAACGGAAATATGTACGGTCATATGAATGTACGGTATCTTAGTCGTGTTCAAAAATATATTATTATTATTGGGTATATCGCGTTTATTTACCATTTTTAATAATGTATTTAGATCGCGCAAGTAAGACAATATTATTTGAAAAAATTGGCAGCTTAATAGACTTGAAATTTACCATCTATGGTTTCATCTAAAAGGATTCATTTATCTAGGATTTTGGAACATTATGTTTAATACCGTGTTACAGACGTTTTGGGTTAATTTTCAAACTCGTTACAACAAACGTGACTTGGAACATGTTAATTGGGCAACTAAGGCTTTAGAATTAGTACTTCAACTAGCTGCTATGCTAACACTTAATGATCCCCTACCAAAGTTTTGTCGTATAATATTTAGAGTATTCTAATTCTTTTGTAACGTTGCCTTCCTCAACCTCAACCTATATTGGTCCACTGCCTCTCCCTAAAGAGCACCTTATTGGCGTATCTCATGGGGGAGTATCTCATAATCCCCACGTTGGGCATGCGGGTTGGGGATCGCAATTCGGTGGTAGAATTGTCCAGCAGGGGGTGCTGCTGCCCGCCCCCCGGTGAGTCGCCTCTTACGACACTCACTGGACGAGATGGGGTGGTGCAAATTCTAAGCCTTGCTTAGCTAACGTTGCCTCCCGAGCCTTATCAATGACAATTTTTAGGTAACTTTGTAAACCTGACAAGCGCGACAACACTTTTTGTATATCATTTTGCGACACAGTTTTATGTTTACCTACCTAAAATATGAATGAGTATTCTTTATTCATGAAATAATTTTCCTAATTTTTACTTACCACTCGTAAGATCAACATGGGTATATAGCATATGATCTATCTATTAAACACAGTAATAGATCATTCCATACTCTATTTTCATTCACTTGATCTATTGAAAATCTTACTTCATAGTTTTTATACTGTTTTTGCCATTCTGGTGATAGCTAGCTATCAACGCTATCTATCTATTAGACGAAATAAGAGCTTTAAAATTAAACATCATCAACAACGTGACACGTTTATGAACATACTACCCATGTTCATCGATTTAATAGACGTTATCACGTCAAAAAAATGTTTGAAAACTTCAGAAGCGCCTCTAGCGGATAGTTGGATACTAAAAGACAGAGTATGAATCGCATAGAAAACTATCCGCGTATTTACATAACTACTTTAGTAACGTCAGGTGATTTAAATGTGACAACTCATGGTAGAGACAATGAACTTACAAGCACCATAGTAAGACCTCGTCAATGATTTAATTGCAAAGGCATGGTAGTTCACATGAGACCTAAATAATTAATATTGCGAACAACATCTCGTAGCTGTAGGGCATTGTATCTACACTACCGGTATCTAGATACGCCGGATATTTAAAGCAATGTAGCGTCAATACAATGATCATCACACATTAACAAATAACAGGCTAAAGGTTTCTTCGTCGTTTCTTTGCTTCTGGCCACGTGGTTCGACCGGATGGTTCGATCAATCGGACTACGTGAACGTTTTTCCAGTTAGTTCGATTTTAGAATCTTACCAGGCGAACTAATAAAACTTAGGACCGCGTAGTTCGACTTCAAAGTCGAACCACGATGACCAGTTCACCAGTTCACTGGTCTGATTATACAAAAAAATACCAAGTTCTCATAGTCCGACTACCAACCTCTAAGCTGTAGGTTATCAAATCTCCTTAGAAAGTAAGAATTAAATGACATGTCAATGATAGATGGCTAATTTATCAGAATTAATAGTTTACATACCGAAGCGACAGAAATAAAAATGCCACTGTATTTCTGTGTCAGTGTCATTTTATTAAATATAATTCATCACTTTCTAAGTGTGCATTTATTGTATTTATAGAAATAACGAATTTTTGACATTTGACATTATCAGCCTATATTAGCCCTATATTGCTGGATATAGGCCTCCCCTAATGAGTGCCATAGCGCCCTGTCTTCAGCTTGACGCATCCAGCATATTCATCCCATGTGGCCGGAGGGCGTCCAACACTACGCTTACCCGAGTCGCGGTCTCCACTCAAGAACTCGTTTACCCCAGCGCAGCGTTTGTCGGTTCTTCGCGAGATTTGGCCGGCCCACTGTCACTTAAGCTTACTAATTCTTTGAGCTATGTCGATAACTTTGCTTTTCTGTCGGATGTATTCATTACAAATCCTATCCTTTAGAGAGACTCCGAGCACAGCATTGCATCAATACAATTAATATAATAATAACCTCTATTTTAACACAGCTATCAACCACAAGGATATAACAATAACAGTTACAGTAACATACAATAACATCAAGTGTTATGTGATGGATCCGACACCTACTGGGAAATGTGTAACCGCTCCTATGGGTGCGATCTCATTCAATAACGTTGCCATTACAATTTCCTTATTGCGTTGCTTATTTTTTTGTTTGTTCGGTTATTGGTGTTTAACTGGTATTATTTTATAGATAGATAGATAGACTCTTTAATGGGTACACACACAAACAGCACAGGAAAAGTAACAAAAAAGAACAGTAACAAATATCAAAGCACAGATAATTAAGTACATACAGGTAGGTAGTTACCTAGACTTAGTGAACATGAGATAAAAAGAAGAAAGTGAAAAGTGAAAATCAAAACCAAGAGCACCTACCTACTAACGAGATAATTTATAAGAAATGAGCGTTACTTTTACTGGTCCACGTAAAACTATTAAATCTAATTTGTACTAAATAAACTATAAAGCCGTGTGAAGCTGACTTTGAAACACCCTATCTCTATCTCTCCCGTGGGTGTCGTAACAGGCGACTAAGGGATATCCACCTAAAGAACAATTTTACCACTGAACTGCGATCCCCAACTCACGTGCCCAGCGCGGGGATTATGGGCATTATCCACCATTAGATAAACGCCAAAAAAGTGCTTATCAGGGGGAGCCTTGCGTCCAGCAGTGGACCAATATAGGCTGTTGATGTTGAAACTATAAATAAGTAATGCAGAACAAAAATAAAGGCGTCTTCTGTGTGAATTGTCCGGCATTATTTATAACTAAAACATGTCATGACCTACAGAGCTGACACTCACGATAGGGCTGGTTCACCAATTCAAAGTAGATCAGCGAGCTATGGAAATAGCTATGCTCGGAGTCTCTCTGCATTATTCCCAAGCTAAGATAGCTTGACTCTCGTTATGAGTAGGTAACTTAATTATAAAACATAGAAAACACGCAGAACACCCGAAACTAATATCTGTTAATCGTACAAACATTCGTTCCGAGGCGGAAATCGAACCAGCAACCTCCTGCGTCGCAGGTGGATCTTCGATCACTGCGCCACAGAAGTCGTCAAATACTATAATAATACTTTGTTTATTTTTTTAAGATATCGCCTTTTTGGTTTGTAAGTATTGAGTTATCTTATGAGTTTCAAGTAGGTACTACGATTATTTTATTCTACAGAAGCCTCTTGAATCTTGAACCATTCCATAATTTTCATAATAATATTATTTCGTCGAAAAGGTTTGTTTTTGCAGGTTTTCTAAGTATTTTTGTGATTTGGGACAGATATAAAACAGACCTCAGACAGCTCGATTATTTTATTTATTCACCTCCCAAACTAAGAGACACTTTGATCTAGGTCTCTAATTACTAGTTTGTATGATGAGTCATTTCGGTTCGCAAGAATTTCTTAGCAGTAGATTATCCTTGACTAGCCGTCCTATATTATTAAGGTTTATAGAAACTTTATTCTCAAGAGAATTCCATAGGTATTCACTTAATTATTATGAGAACACAAAAAGTTATACTTAATGCAATATTACGTACAGCTAAACATTATTGTATAATCTCATCAATTAATTAAAAAGGGAAGATGAGGTACTAGTTTCTCGAAAATGGCAACCTCTTGTGTAAAATTGTGTGCTCACAGTCACCGTCGGACCGGGGTGGCACGGACGGTCGAGATTCGCGCATATTGTTGTCTCGGTCTCACTCCGGTCTTAGATACATCTTTTCGTCTTTGTTCTTCTTTGTATTGCACAGGACTGGAAATATAACTATGAGCGTATGTGTTTGCGTGTAGTACAACTACACGCAATACGCTCATAGTGCACATGCCAATTTTTGAGTAAGCGCTGGGAGAACGTAACCTATCTTCCATTTTTAATTAAACAATGTATAATCTAAACAAATTTTTAACAAACAGAAGTGGGTAGTTCAACCTTAAATGACAAAAAAGAGTTAGTTATGTTGACACGATACATTCTTCGGCACTGTTAATTTGATAATCTGATCTCTTACGTCTAAACTTAAGAACGGTGAAATTTGTTCGTTCGTCAATCTCAACAGCTCAGCAGCTTATTTTACATGTTATAATTTGCTTGTCTATGTTTTTACATAGATGACCTTACATAAAAGTATAATATTATAACTCCATGACCATAGAGAAATAATATTTATCGTTTCCAGTAAAAATAAACCATTGTATCGTAATATTATTTCTTAAAATAACATTGGAAAGCTGAAGCGTAGCATAACATGAATATACTCTATACTGTAACCAATTGTCTGATACTTAGAAATTCTATGAATTATTTCTTTGAGAAATATGTATTTTTCTGACTATAGCCAATTTTTGGATCAGACCATTTTTTGCAGAGTCAAATCGTTTATTTCTGTATACTTACAAAATAAGCACTTGGTAAATATTAAAATATAAGCACGTCAAACATGAAGCTCGTAATTTTCACGATTAACACGATCTTGGACTTAGATAAATCTAAGCCCTTTGTGGTGCAGTAGACGAATTATTGTTTTATTACATACGATTATTATTTTATTTATTTATTATTTATTTCAAGTCCTTAGCTAGAATAGCTAGAATTGTTTGTATGATATTAAGAATTTCAGATATTTACTGCGTGTTTGGCTTGTTTTTAAGAATTGATATTATTCATCAATATTCATATAATATACTAGCTGCACCCACGGCTTTGCACGCGTTTTTTCTATGGAAACGTTTAAAGGTGATTTATATCCCACGGGAACTAATGAAATATTTTTTTTATTTTTTTTACTTATTGTGTCTTTAGTTTAATAAAATGATTAATCTTTCAGTTTCATAGTTTATTATCATTCCTTAAACTCTATCTACATACCTATATCTCAAACAATTAGAGTGAACCTTGAAACCATTTTACAATTCGCTGTGTGTAATAAACATGTCGGCAACCAACGTAAGAGGGATTTAAGAATAGTGTTCTTGGTTGTGTATGTGTTTTGAGAAGCGATAACCATTTCAGATCATAATTTAGTTTGGACACATCTATCATGTCAGAGATAGGTACCTATTTTATCATATTCTTACGTTTATCATAGGATTTTTTAAAAATCCTACGTTCAGTTTGTGGTATCCAAAAGCTATTTTTTAATACCTCTTAAATAATTTTATCTCATATAGTTTGGGATGCAAAAATAGAGTTTGGTGGCCAAAAGGCGCAACTTCGTATCTCTGCCTAAGCTTTACGAAATGAAACTATTACAGAGGCATTAATAAATAACTTATAATAGATACCACAAACTGAACGTAAGAATTTTAAAACTGGCTGCGTTTAACTAACGTAATAATAAGATAAAATAGTTGGGGGCGCCACTTTCACTGGTGTATGGGCCTTAACTAGCCTCAAACTAGACGAGTCGTCAACTCGCAGATGTGAAGCTAGCGGATGTCCGCGAGTTGGCACCTTCTGATTTTACCAAAAAATTTGTCCTCAACTCGCGGACACATGATAAACAGGGCTTTTTACAGTCACATAAATAAACTAAAACTTCAGACAATATTATTGTAGTAGAGTTCCACATCAAAAGTACCAGGATAACAGAAATATAACGGAGGGTACGCAAGTGACCAAAATTGAACGCAAAATTCCACTGATTTTTTTCTTACAATAATTAACAATGCTTCAGGACTACCAGGAGAGTAGAACAGTATTATTGAGCGTCAAATATCAGTTGAATGATTATCACATCACACTCCACACTAATTTAAATATTATAAATGCTAAAGTTTGTATGGATGGATGGATGTTTGTTACCTCTTCACGCCAAAACTATTGAATGGATTGGGCTAAAATTTTGCATTCAGGTAATAACAATCCTGGAATAAAATATACTACTTTTTATCTCATAAAACAATTCCCATGGGATAAAAATCACCTTTAAACATTTCCATAGGAACAACGCGTGCGAAGCTGCGGGGCGCAGCTAGTAAGAAATAAACAGTTTAAAAACAGCCGTTTCCTAGCTCTTTAGTTTGAGGTCATACTTCAATTTAATGTGATTTAAATAGGTCGAACTACAAAAGGATTGGTCAATGAATAGGTTCTTTGAAGAACATCGTAAAGAATGTAAATTATTGGTTGGTATGATGTGTGTTTGATTTACGAAACCTTGTATAGGAATGGTGATAACTTTTGTTAAAGACTACAATAAAGCAAGACAAGGTGGTTTTTATACTTGCAAAACAAGGTTATTTAAAGCTTCTAAAAGTATTAACGTAATATTAAAGCATATCAGTCCTCTAGTACCCATTACACAAGCTTTGCTTAGCTTTGATGATGCTATGTGGATTGTCCAGCGCTGTTTATTTATTTACAGAAAATATATAAAACACTAGCTGCGCCCCACGGATTCGCACGCGTTGTTCTTATGGGAACGATGAAACGTGATTTTTATCCCACGGGAATTGATTTATGAGATAAAAAGTATGTATAGTAAAGGATTAGAATTACCTGTATACACAATTTTAGTCCGATCCTTTCAGTAGTTTTGGCGTGAAGAGGTAACAAACATCCATCCATACATCCATACAAACTTTCGAATTATAATTGTATTAATAAAAATATGAGTGTGATGTGATTGAACATAATCCAACAGTCCAAACGAAAATTTATAATGAGTAAGCATAAATGGGTCAAATTGTTATGAAATTGTGTTTCAGAGTTAAGGTTTCCAAGATAAACAAATTCTTTCACAAGAATCCGAGAATCTTATCTCACGGTCCACACTACGACTCTTGCGACATTACTCCACTTACAAACCCAAATAAGAAACTCAGCAATAACAATTAGCTTCACAAATGAAACACATAGATAAAACAAATTGTCATAAATTTATGAAGAAAAAAACAGGAGAAAAGATTCCAGATGTGTCAGGATAGGACATCTGCACCCGAATTTAATGTTCCCCAAGGCAATACACTAAACAGCGAACATACCAAATTTAAAGCAAATCGCTCACTGGATACGTTAACGGAAATAGAAGACACATGATCCCGCGGGAAGTCAAAAAAACTTAAAGGAGAAACACATGACCTCATTTGTCGCAACAGAGAATTATTTATTACGGTTGATACACCACCGGGCTCTTTGTCTTGAGAAGTGTTCTGTGATTGAATTCGATTGATGTTCTGAATTTGTTAGTGACCATTTTTTGTGCTCATCTTTCCGTACCTTTTTTGTGTTTAGTAACAATTTGTACTTTTATCAAAAATATATAAATTACTTTCTCAAATATTATGGTTGTTTGAGAAACAAAGAAGATGTTTTTACCAATATGGATAATTTATGTTTACTGAAATAAAAGTTCGCCCTAAAGCTCCATTTTATTATTTTCAACACTAATATACTAGGTGTTACGAAGAGAACACGCACATCAATAACTCTTCTCATAAAAATGTACAGGGAAGTAATTCTTATGACTGAGTAAATAAGAACTATGTCTTGTTTTTATGTCGTCCCTACTTTTTCTGAGATTCGTATGCTTTTGCCAGATGTAAACGTGTAAGTGACGACTAATGACTTTCTGGCGACGATGTAAACATTCATCGGAGCACTGTCAAAATCATCACGAGGGTGTCGGAAAAAAGTGGGAGGAAATTTGTTAATTTCTTTTAAGAATGATGGTTATGCATTAACGGAACCGAACGTGTGTTCTAAATTTCTACTAAGTGTATAACAGGAATAATTATTGATGTAAAAAATATTCTTCCGTCGGTTTAGAAAAGGATTCGAATTTCAACTAAAAGAGCTTTACCCCAAAAACGTAAATTATCAAATGAATATAATAAGATTGTGTAACCCTTCTGAGGCAAAACATTACTTAATTATTAAAAGTTTGTCTGCGACAAAATAACGATAGGGAATACAAACAAACCAAATGGATCAGAAATCTGAAACACAATTTGCTACACAAATCAACATAGAAGCCAAACGGCCACGAACAAAAGAAAACGTAACCCGATACAACTCTGTTAAAATGTTTACGAATGCTTATATTTGACGAAATCAAACAAGATTTTGAGTGGCGTTCCACAAAAATACAAGCTGAAGGCAGTAGCGAAATTCAATGTAAACAATAGTACAAAGTCGAAGCGAGATTATTGGAGAATTTGTTTTAAGCCACTTGAGGCACTTGTAAATATTTGGCAAGCTTTCCTGAGCGGAGCGCTTCACCTGCCAGTGATGTGAAGGTTTAATGTTATTTGTTTTGCTAGAAAATTGAGACGCGATTCTGTTTGACTAGGTTCAGTTTGATTTGTTCTGTAGGTAATGTTCCCATTTGAAGTGCGTATTGTGTTTCCAATTACAAATTTAGTCATTCAGTCAGTTTCCGATTTGAGTATTTTTTTAGGTCTCAAAAGTGTCAAACGTAAACGATGAATAAACATGTCATACCTTTTTTATCCACTTCTACGTTATTTTCATGGTTATAAAAAAAATCACAAAATTATCATATAGGAATGCATTGTCCCATATATCCTGCCTGCCATGTGTTATCAATCAGTGGATCCCTACTCCACACGCTTTATGAGAGACAAACAGATAGACAGTCGTAAACCTGATGAGATGATTGGAACCACGTTCAGATTCAGCCGTGCGTTTGCTTTTAATTAGAGGAAACTTTAGTCGGGAGGAAATAGAAGCTGTGAATAGTGTTTGATGTAAATCAGAATATTATGCACCCAGAAATACTGTTTGAAGCAAGTCATAATCATACATCACAACACAACACGCTTTTAGAACTTATTCTACTTACTGGTTCGGTCAAAGGAATAGTTGCTTAAATAAACGAAAATAAAAAGACAATTAAGGTATACAAGTATTTACCTATGTATTAAATAATAATTCCTCTTCAATAAAATTGAGATGAGTTCTGTTGAAAGTCTGGTTTGGTTACGAAACGAATCGGTTACGCGTACCTGTCGCGAAACAAAGAGTATACTTAAGTCAATTTCAAAATTCATGCCCGATTACTCGTTTTCCGCGATGCCGGAGATAAACACCAGGTTCCCCATGCATGTCAGCCGCTTGAATTATGCTGTCAGTAATAAGTCGCCTTCCCGCTACGGTTGCCGTATTATTACCGTCGAAACATTGTTAAAACACAGTGCTGTTTTCCGCAGACGTCTCAAACCGCAAGTAGCAATCATCATTACGAATCAATCGTCGAAAGGCAGATGTGTAACAGTTACACTTCATCAGTTCCGAAATCTTTTCGTAAAAAAACGACAAACATTATAGAGAAGTTAGAGTATTCTGATATTTAAGGTGGTAGGAATAGAGACGGGGATGCGAGAAAGCTGTTTCGGTACCGGATGGAATACGCAAAGGGTTGAGTGCAAGCGGCTATATCGTCGTCATCGCGTAGATCCCTATATTTAGAATGTCACTTAATAGCGTACAATTTTGCTGGCAATACCATCGATTGTGTAGGTGCATTCAGAGTAAAATGCTCGACGGAACGGAAAATTTGTCGCGCCATTATTCGCACTGGCGCTTCGGACGATTAAATTCGGTTCAACCCGTGAGTTTTAGAAGGATATGCTGTGAAACTGGTTTTCGCTTGCATGGTCTTTCACAATATTTCGTGAAAAAATTTGATTCAAATTTCACAAAATCCTACGACTCTAACCGAGAATTTCACACCAGCCATCCTTCATAAAAACTGTTCAAAAATTATTGCCGTCCACTTCTCGAGTACAAACTGGCTTCAAAGTGTTCAAATAAAGCAATTTATCATCCGAGATAACGCTGTTTGAAAACATTAAGTCGGCGAATAAAATAATCGCCTCGAACAAGATTTCTGTCTCGACTCCTGAATTCGATTTGTTCTTACTGGATTGTAAGTTAATACCCTGGCGCCGCGGTGGCAAGCGTTTGTTTATATCTAAGCTGTCGTTATGACGGTGTTTACGGAACGGCGTATCTTTATTGGTTTATATTGTTTGCTGATATAAATATTGATTGAATTATGCTCGGTCTATTTTGTGAATAATTCGATTTGTCTGTGATGTTGCCAAAGTAAACTTTGCTCTAGAGATGGAATATTCGTACTTAGTTATTTACATCTTCAATCAAATCTATTTTAAAAGTTTCCAGTGTAATTTACTACTTCTATTTCATTCAAAATGTGTTTGCATACATTGGGTTGCATAGATAAAGATAAAGATCAATTGTTGTCGATAGGTATACAAATAATAAATATACAAATGCTTCTTAATTGTATAAATGTATTTTAATGTTTTAATTATCTGAATTTTCTTTATGCATTGTGTAAATTCGAACTCAACTTTGCAGTGCCCTTCCAGAGTGCATTTACCCAATTACAACTAACCATTCTCTTAGACATAGGAATGAATTGTACATGTGTAAGCAAAAGAAATATGAAAATAATTAGATGTTTTGCTATTACTTGTCAAGAAAAATACAATTTTGCAATCCCTGAGTGTGTTGGTGCCATCTTAAATTTGGTTAACACCGTCGCCCAAAATTATTCATTACAAAGAGACAAAAAACGATTACGTAAGGAGTTTGTACGGACCTACTTTTTTCATGTACCTTTTTTATCCTTTCAAACAATAGGAGACTTAAGTTCCGTCTTCATTGCAAGACTCCCTGTATTTATTCCCAAAACGACGTAAAGCAGATAAGCCCCAGAAAAATCCCTTTTAGATTTACCCGTAATCCCTTTGTTTCTGCTTTTATTGTTTCCCGTACAATAATGAATTAGACTTTCGTGTACATATTATTTGCTTAGGGTCACTTTGTTTGGATTTGAGCGGTGCATATCCCATCAGGGTAGGGTTAGGTAAATCAATGGTGGGCGTTTTACAAGGGGGTTTTCAGATTTATCGGTCTTTGTTTTGGTCCCCATTATTTTGATTTTCAATGTAGGTATGTGTTTTCCTCAAAGGTTTCGCAAGTAAATCTTATTTGGTGTTCTTTGATGTAATAAAAAAGTTTCAGAGAAACAACCAGCGAAGAAATACTTCAGAAAATATTGACAATCCCTCAGAATTCCTATTTAATTGTTGAAAATTGCGCCGTATAGCTACATATTTGCCATGAATATAAAATCTAGTTATGATAGTAAACGGTATATGTATATTCTTCTTGTTAATGTTCAAGCATTAAAATATTCACGGATTCCGAAGTCATTAGTGTGGAAATTCCACGAATTTACACAGCTGACACGGTTAGTGACGTGTGTACGTTTTGGAACTGTTATGGAATGCACTCTTACGACATATGGACTAGCCGTCCTCTCAAAGTACGTAAGTTCAATGGAGAGCCTACTTTCGTTCAAAATTCAAACTATCACGTTTTTTTTCTGTTAGTAATTTAGTATTTTTATTTTTATTATATTTTCGGGCCACACAACAACCTAAACCACAAATCAAAAGTCATAAAAATCTAAAACTAATTTATTTCCATATCATCGTCATCTTCGGCCGTTATTAGTCCACAGCTGGACATGGGCCTCCCCCCATGAGCACCATAGAGCCCTGTCCTCAGCTGTCCTACACTACGTTTGCTGAGTCGCGATCTCTAATCAAGAACTCGTTTACCCCAGCAGTTGCTGGTTCTTCGAGCGATGTGGCCGGCCCACTGCCACTTTCTTTGAGCTATGTCGATAGTTTTGGTTCCCTGTCGGATGTATTCGTTATAAATCCTATCCTTGAGAGAGACTCCGAACATAACTCTTTCCACAGCTTGCTGAGTGACTTTGAACTGGTGGACCAGCCCTAGCATTTAGCTTTCAAGCATTCAGCGAGGACTCGATGTTGTATTCCAAACGCTGCCCAGTTAACACCTTCATGGCCCAAGACACAGGTGCCGGTCTCTAGCTCAGTGTAGCTGGGCAGTGAATGCGTTAAGCTGGATCCTCCTATTTCCATATTATGCATAAATATAAAAGTAACTATTCACATAAGTAAGGCAATATTATTTATAATGAAATAGACATCAATATAGTAATATTTTTAATTTTGTTGCCTCAATAGGTAGCAAAGAAGTAATGAAGAAACCTTTAGCCTCTAAGATGTAACTTTTCGAGTAAGAGCTAGGTATATTATTGAGATATGCCCAAGCTTTTTTTCATCTAGAATAATCTAGCTAGATAATCCGATATTTTAACCAGATGAACTAGTTACTGCTATAAATCACTTCTCCCGTTAGTGGGAAATTATTGAAATGCATAGAAATATAATTATGAATCAGTTTATTTCCTATTGGATAATATTTCGATTAAAGATTGACAAAGCTTTCTAAGACCTTTTTTGCAGACCTCTGTTATACTTCATTGATTTTGAATCTCTAATATCGAATAGAGTGTATGTAGGTAAGTGTAATTTTTATGACATCAATTAATTTATTAATTTTAAGCCCTACACATAAGTTAATTAATTGCATGCTATAGAATAGTTAAAAATGAGCTTAAAACTCACAACACTAATCACCTGTATACCTTCCATGTTTTGTGCAATAAATATATCATTTTATTTCATTTCATTGTAGTAGAACTTCTAGCGGTCTATGCCTCTGAAAGAGGTGAAACTTTCCTGCTATAGCGAAACAGAAATAACATTTCTCATGGTACAATAACCATAAGACCAAACTTCTACATCCCGCCTTCGTCGTCGCGAAGGAAACCGACACAAAAGCCTGAATTAATTCACTTAAAACTGTTTTCCAGTTTATGCGGACGAAGCATTCTGCTTGTTTAATTGTAAGAACGGTCACTCGCGCGAAACTGATATGATTATAAACAAGGCTTGGCCGTGCTTTGTCTTAGTCTAGAGCACGTCTAGAGGGAAGAGTTACGTATCAAGGATACTTATCCGTCCAAATAATATAAAAATAATATGTCTGTGCAACTCTAGTGACCGGCCGCTTGAGACTAACTTCATCGTTTTGATAATTTTTTTTCTATGGAATAGTTTTTTAATTTCTATTTTTTAAAGTAATACCTACAATAGTGTCGATTCTGTTGTTTTAGAATTAGCTCAAATTAGGATTTTGAAGTCAACAAGACGATAGCTATTCAAGTTGTAGGTGTACCTATCGTTTATTTGATATCAAAATAAGCAAATTTTTGAGGAATCGAAACGTAGGTTTAATGGAGATATGGTTTAGCATAATAGCCATAAATCCTAATTCTAAAACAACAGAATCAACTCCAATATTTTATAACGATATTTACAAATAAATGAGTGTATAGTAATATTATAATACTTTACAGAAATAATAACGCAAACACACCGGTTACTATCAACTTAAGACCTTACAATACTTACAAAGGCTCCGCCTTTCAACGACAAAAGGCAACGGTATCGTGACGAACCAATAATTGAGTTGAATAATTACGCTATCAAACCTATCATCTCGCTTATTCAATAAGGTTATAATTTCGTCGTCAGCTGTTTGATTGAAATTCACGGTTATAAAGGGATTGGTGATTGAATTTGAAATATTGGGCTAAGGTTTGTTATTAGAATCATTGTTGGAAACTATTTTGCCAGAAATATTTTTGCTTTATTTCAGTTACTATCTGGTCCTCAGTAGATATTTATTCAGTTTTTGTTGTTGTTATTGTTATAGAATAAGGATATATTTTTCGATTGCTAAAAGTTTCTACGTTATTAGCCGAAGTTTGGCATAGCAATAATATGCCTTGTACATGGGGTGATGAGGACCTTCTATCCCCCTTCCACTCCAGGACACCATCGCTCGCACTAAGCGGTTTTCCTCAACCTTTATTATACACCCCAAAGGAATGGAACTCGCTCCCTGTCTCTGTTTTGCCAATTACAACCTGGGTATCTTCAAGACAATGGTGAATAGGTATTTTCTAGACCTTCGTGATACATAGTCAGCCGCATCTTCGCTTTCCAACAGGTGAGATTGCGGTCAAACGAAGGTTTATATAACGTAAAAAAAAATACTGTAAGGCTCGATTATCACGAAGAAAGCTATTCTATTGTTCAACTTACGGAGCCCAGGTTTGTTTGCATAGTTCATTAATACTTTCATTCTTATACGCACGTGTTCAGGTATACCAGCGTGTTCCTGCAGTATGGCGGCGGTGTTCAGATAATAACTATAAAGTACTAAAGATCATTTTATCTAGGCCATGTCGGAAAATAATAAGCCTTCCGCATTTCCTATAAAAACTGGCTCTACATTAAAAATCTCGTTAACGGTCACTTTATCAGTATCAGAGTCACCGAAGAAACTAGACAGCCTAGCCTTGGGTGGTAACAAAATGGGCGCACTTGCAGTTGCCCTACTTTTTTATCGCTCGCCTGCAGATAGATTTATGGATGGTGATATCATGCCTTTATGAAAGTATACTAGATTAGTAATGGATTCTTTATTGCTGAAACTCTATCCTTTCAGCAAGCTATAAAGCTGTAAAAATTCAATCTTGTGGATGATTAAGGTATAAAAAGTTTACTGCAAAGTGCACTTTAAAATATTCAGGTAGAAAAACTTATTTAAAAAATATTCCAGCAAATTACCTGCTGCTATTTTCATTTTCTGAAGAAAATTTGTTGATTTGAACAATGAAATTAAATACTAGCTATTTAAATTGATATTTCGATTTGAATATAAAATGACAAATGACCTGAATGCAAAAACAAACAGCTCTAGATTTTCAGAGTTGCAGAAGATTTTCATGATTTTTTAAGCATGGAGGAATGAAGCTCTGTTTTGAAACCTGAAATTAAAAAGATAAGAAATGAACTTACCCCAGAGATAGTATTTGGTAAGTATGGATATTTTAGGGTCTTACGAGAGAAAAATAATTTGAAAGTAACTACTCTTCGATAAGCATGTCGACGCTATAGTTTCTAAGGCCTCAAGATCATTAGGATTTGTGATGAGGAGTTCCGCTAGTTTCAACCGGGTAAAAACTTTCAAAATACTCTATTGTTCGTTTGTCCGAAGCATTCTTGAATAATCCTCACAAGTTTGGAACCCGCGATATAGTATATATACTGACAGAATTGAAATAATTCAAATTAAATTTATTAAATATGTATGCTTTCGGTTAAAAATTCTTTTTAAGTCCCTCGGTTATGATGCACTCTGTAAAAAGTTTCACTTTCTTCCTCTTTCAAAAAGACGTGAAATTGCTGATCTATCTTTCCTTCTCAAAATATGTTCAAATAAAATAGATTGCCCTGAGCTACTGAGTAAATTAGACCTTCATGCTCCGTCAAAAATCACCCGATTTAATCCTACCATTTCTATACCTATTGTCAGCACAAATTATAGACAAAATTCATTCATATGGCGAACAAGCGATTTATTCAATAAGCTATGCAGGCACCCTGACTTAGACTTAGACCTATTCTGCACGAGCGTACACTCAGCCAGACAGCGACTTACCAGGGATTACTTTAATAGTGTTGTGGGTTAATTAGGTTTACGTTATTTTATGTATATAGTTTGTTCTTTATTCCATCATCATCATCATCATCATCATCAGCCTATATTAGTCCACTGCTGGACATAGGCCTCCCCTAATGAGCGCCATAGCGCCCTGTCTTCAGCTTGACGCATCCAGCATCTGCCTGCAGTCTTTCGCAGATCGTCATCCCACCTGGCCGGAGGGCGTCCTACACTACGTTTGCCGAGTCGCGGTCTCCACTCAAGAACTCGTTTACCCCAGCGGTTATCGGTTCTTCGCGAGATATGGCCGGCCCACTGCCACTTCAGTTTGCTAATTCTTTGAGCTATGTCGATAACTTTGGTTCTCTGTCGGATGTATTCGTTTCGAATCCTATCCTTCAGAGAGACTCCGAGCATAGCTCTTTCCATAGCTCGCTGAGCGACTTTAAACTGGTGGACCAGCCCTATCGTGAGTGTCCACGTCTCAGTTCCGTAGGTCATGACGGGTAGGACGCACTGATTGAAAACTTTCGTTTTCAAGCATTGCGGTATGGATGACGAGAAGACTCGACGTAGCTTTCCAAACGCTGCCCAGCCTAGCTGAATCCTCCTCTTGGTCTCCTTCTCAAAATTGTTTTTACCCAACTGCAGAATTTGCCCAAGGTAAGTGTACTCGGAAACAATTTCGAGAGGGTGGCCATGTACGACGACCGGTCCCGGATCAATGAGGCCATTGAGCATGATTTTGGTTTTATCCAAATTCATGCCGAGACCGATGCATCGTGAGGCTAAAGCTAGGCCGTCCAGCATCCGGTTTAGCTCCTCCAACGACTCCGCTATTACGACTATGTCATCAGCGAATCGAAGGTGTGAGATGTAATCGCCGTTTATGTTGATGCCCTTACCTTTCCAGTCCAGTGTCTTAAACATATCTTCCAAGGCGCTCGTGAACAGTTTCGGGGATATAACATCCCCCTGCCTCACTCCTCTGCGCAGTTGGATGGGTTTGGACTGCTGGTCCTGTACTTGGACACTCATGGTCGCGGCGTCGTAGAGACATCTCAGCACCTCGATATAACGATAGTCTACTTGGCATCGCTGTAAGGATTCCAGAACAGTCCAGGTTTCGACAGAGTCAAAGGCCTTCTCATAGTCCACAAAGGCCAGACACAGGGGCTGATTATACTCTTCGGACTTCTGTATAATCTGCCTCACTGTGTGTATGTGGTCTATGGTGCCATATCCTCCGCGAAACCCGGCCTGTTCCGGTGGCTGGAACTCGTCGAGTTTCCTGGCGAGACGGTTCCTGATCACTCGTGAGAACAGCTTATAGACGTGGCTCAGGAGTGAGATGGGTCTGTAGTTTTTAAGGAGGGTTTTATCTCCCTTCTTAAAAAAGAGCACCACCAAACTCCCGCTCCACGCCTTTGGAGTTCTCCCACTGTGAAAGACGGCGTTGAAGAGTTTCTGTAGTTCCTGTATAACAGGGGCTCCTCCGGCTTTTAAAAGCTCTGATGTTATGCCGTCCTCACCGGGGGCTTTTCCATTTCTAAGCTGCCTCAGAGCTAGCACAATCTCGTCTTGACTGATGTCTGGCAGTTCGTCGGTATAGTGGCGTGTCAAGGTGGCTCTTGAATCGTGGTCGACTCGTTGGGGACGAGGGGCATGTGCAGCGTATAATCGGCCATAGAAATCCTCTATCTCGGCGGATATCTCCAGCTTCGACAAAACGGTCCTCCCATCGTGCGTTTTAAGCTTCGTCAGGTGGCTCCTGCCAAGCTGCTGAGTGAATACTTTGGACCCTCGGTTTCGCTCTTTTGCCTCTTTAACGAGGCGTGTGTTGGAGCTCCGAAGGTCGCGCCGTACCATCTTCGCAATTCGCTTGTTCAGGTCTGACCTGTCTGAAGAAGTCGCTTGGGTGGTTTCCCGTCTTTTTGCCATCAGCCCGAGAGTCTCATCCGAGAGTTTGGATTTCTTGCCAGTACGCTGCTTTTGGCAGAATCTGATGCCCTCGTTCCTCAACGTTTCGACCAGATTGTGTAGGGTCTCGTCAGCGTCATCAGTGGGATCCAAGGCAATGAATCTATTCCCGAGAAGCTGCTGGAATTTCTCGGTGCCCGCCATGATCTGGATTGGGTTAGGTCGGAGCGTGGACTTCATCAGACGGTTTCTTTCAAGCTTTAAGTTGATATTCAGAGAGCCTCGGAGCAGTCGGTGATCAGATCCGGTATTAAACCTGTTGATCACTGAGACATCTCTGAATATGTGCATGCTATCCGTCATGATGAAGTCGATCTCATTTTTAGTCACAGTGTCGGGGCTTCGCCACGTCCACTTCCTCTGGGGCGGTTTCTTAAAGAAAGAGTTCATTAAGAACAGCCCCTCCTTCTCAAGGAAGTTGACAAGCATTTGCCCCCTGTGATTCCTAACTCCATAACCATGCGAGCCTATTCGGGATTCGTTGCCAGTCCGGATTCCCACCTTGCCGTTAAAGTCCCCCATAACAACGTTGAAGTGAGCCTTGGTGGTGTTATGTAAGGCTTTGGATATGTCTTCGTACATATCCTCCACTTCATCATCCGAGTGTGCCGAGGTCGGTGCGTAAACCTGAATTACCTTCAAGCTGTACCGCTTGGACAGCCGAAGGATCAGGTATGCTACCCTGGTCGACACACTGGAGATTTCCTGAACGTTGTTAGAGAGGGCCTTGTTGACGAGGAAGCCTACGCCACCCTGGGATGTTTTATCACCCTCGCGAAAGTAGAGAAGATGGCCCGAGTCTAAGGTTACGGTGTCCTCCCCCTCTCTACGGACTTCACATAACCCCAGAACATGCCATTTAATGTTCTCTAACTCCACTTCCAACTGCGCTAGATGGTGATCAAGCCTCAGAGTGCGTCCGTTAAACGTAGCCAGGGTCAAGTTTTTAAGTAATGATCGGTAGCCTGCCGTAGCCCGGGGATTCTTAGCACCCCCTGCCCCGCCGTTACCATGGCCGCTACCATGGCCAGGAATAGCGAGGCGGCCGGGAACTAGGGGCCACTTTTTGGCGTGTGCAATCATTGGGGGGGTAGTGCCCATAATCCCCACGCTGGGCATGCGGGTTGGGGATCGCAGTTCGGTGATATTTTCGGTCTACGGGAGGCGCTGCTGCCCGCCCTCCGGTTTATGTCCCTTAGTCGCCTCTTACGACACCCACGGGAAGAAATGGGGTGGTGCTATTCTAGGCCGGCACCACACAGCTTTATTCCATAACTTCTGTCAACTGCTCTAACAGTCGTAAGAGCAGTTGTTTACTCTGTGTTCTCATGTAATTAGTTATTATTGTCACTATACGTGAAAATCTTTAATTGGCTCTCTGGTGTTATTAAGTAAATTATGTAGTGTTAGTGTAAGCTGTTGATTTTCCAATTAAATAAATAAATAAAGTATTTGTGTAACCTACTTAGTTACCTATCTACATCGAACTAAGGAGAAACTGGGAATCTGTACGTCTAGATATATATTTTAATTGGTTTTATCTAATAATATTTTATATTATTATATGTTTATTGAAGACCGACGTGTAGTCCTGTTTATTAATGCCTTGTCCAACATGAAAATGACTAAAAATCTACAACTGATTAAAGCTCTCAACTGAGAGGTCATTTCATCGCCACTTTCGTTGCAAATCCAGCCATTTACAATCGTACCTGTCCGCTGAATCAGGAACACTCGATTCGGTTAGAAACAAAATCTTTACAATCTGACAGAGTATGTGTGACGGAGTCAAGGGGAACCGGAGCCGTTTCCAGACTTTACCACTACCTGAGCGGAGCACTCTACAATAAAATCAATCGAAAAATAGAGATCTACCCACTCACACTCTACAAATGTAAGCTGAAAACTGCATCTTGGCTTCAATCACTCTCCTACGGGCAAACAGAGGATCTATTAACCACGCTTTGGTAATTTAAATGCGACAGCGTCAAGCACACACACACAAACACAGACGCATCTTGGAAGCTCCTGTTGCCCGGACTCTTAAGAGACCGGTGTCCTCAGGAGCACCAAGTGCCTCATACACACACACACACACACACACACACACACACACAAGCACACCGAGTAACAGTCTAAGGTAGTTGTATAAGATCTTTTTAAACTCTTCCTCTCTTTTTATTTTTGTATAACTTACACAATTTTCTTTTAATTTTTTATTGTTTAGAAACTTTTAAGTACATTTTCACTTCATTAATTAATTAGATAACAAACTTAAAAATCTATTGTTAACTTATAATTATACATAAGTGCCTACAGTTCGTGGAACTCTGACTCTAATACCGGAGGTGGGCGTTGCGATCTGCGACACAGTATTATACTTCTGCAGGTCGTATCGTTGCCTATTTCTGTCATTTTACCTGAATTATGTTCCTAAATAAAGACTTTTTACTTTTACTTTACATTAGAAACTCCTTATTAATTATCTGTAAACAGACACTGTAGAGAGTATTATTAAATATATTATTATTTACCTATTCCAAAAATCTCACAAAAATCAACGCACAAAATGTTGGCTGTATTCTTTTATCTAGTACCCTACCTATAACGTGTTGTGCTTATTTTGGGTTGAGATGAAGTATATACATATGTAGATATTTATTTATGTTTACGAAACATTCAAGATATTATTATAAAACGTTATCAAAAATCCTTAAACAAAGAATGTAATTTTTATTAAGAAAAATCTGCTCCAAATTTTTCATGATTTATGTTGATTTTTGTGCCCCGCTAAATTCAACGGTTTTTGTAAAAGCCTTAGTGAAACAATAGAACGCTCGCTGGTCAATAATCAGGGGGCTGATCGAATTGAAGTTTCCAATCCACTGAAAGCCGTACACGTGAACAAGTAAGTGTGAACAACACGCCTCGTTTATGTTCAAAAGACCTGAATGGATGCAACATCTGCTGAAATGGTAATGGACGTATTACTGATATAAATGGAAGGTAGTCTGAAATTATACCCGCTGGGGAAAAATGAAGTGATTTTTCAGATTATGCAGTGCAAAATTCTCTCCTCATGTCTTGTTTTGAGATACTTTTATTGATAACATAAATGATGAAGGTTGTAAAACTGAGCATTTCCGAAATATTTAAAGTACTGCCAAATAGGTATGCTAGACTGGTACAAGATTAAGTTTACATGGTGCTAGGACTCTGAAACAGCCAAACAGAGATATTACAACCTTTGACGAAATTATGAAAGAGTTAAATGAATATAACATTCACAAAAGTTGTTCATAAACCTCTTAAATAAAATGAAGCAGCAACCATGTTGCGTAATGTACTAATAACACACAATAAAATGTTGAAGTTAAAAAGATAAACAAGTTGCATTAACACGGCTGAACGTGGAACCGTTCAATAATTCCGAGAACCCTTTAGGCGAGAATCATGAGCAGTAAATTTGCAAATAAATGGCCCTTGACGATTTTCGCACAGTCAGTGAAATGAAGGAAAACAGTCGATGGTTGTAAACACAGAGTGATGATACAAGACAGCGTAAATAATTTCAATTATTTATATCTGTGTAAATGGTCGAGAACTTAAGAAAAAGAAAGCCAAACCGAAAAGTTTGGGTGTGCGCAAAGCTAAATTCCCTGATCGTCCAGTCTCCGAAAGTCTATTGTCTGAAAATCCATTCAAGAAATATCTTATTCCCCAAACTTATACTCCCCGCTCGTCTTACCTGTACGTTTCTTGTCCGAATCTCCATTTACCTCTACGTCTATTTACCTATTATGCCTTATCACTTCTTCTCCGACTCTCTTTTTTTCGAATGTCTATTCTGTGTATATTAATAAAAATAGACGACATCTTGCCAAAATTATAGAACTAATTTCACGGCACTAAAAATTATGTCACCTTTTTTTTCGATCGTTATGAGTCCTTCTTATAACCACGGCATTACAGGCCACAATTCTTAGTAATAAATTGTTAGTTGACTCTGTTTCACTCTGTAGAAAATTATAATTCTCTTCTTATAGTTCCATTGACCGCCCCTGTGTCAGACAAAATATATTATCCAGCCAAACACGATTCACAATAAATCCTTACACTTTCAACCCTTTTGTGCGACACTATGTCAAAACAGAGCATAATCTCTGGAAAATATCAATGATTTGTTAAGGTGATAAATAGTAGGAAGCGGTTTATATCAATTATTCGATTCCATGTGATTGTTATACGTGATTGGTTCGACACTGGTTTATATCAGAAGGATTTATTGGATTTGTGATTAGTTGCAATTTGGTTTAAATTGATTACAGTACACGATGCTTTGGACAGACAGTTCTCACACAATTTTCATTTGTCATGTTTAATATTTCATTTTGGTGGATAGTAGATTTAGCCCCTTATTCGTTAGAATTTAGATACGCCCCACGGCTTCGCACGCCGTTCCTATGGAAAGGTTTAAAGGTGATTTCTATCCCACGGGAACTGATTTATGTGATAAAAAGCCTTTATTGGATTCCAGGTTTAGAATTACCTGTATGCAAAATTTCAGTAGTTCAGTGTAGTTTTGGCGTGAGGAGGTAACATCCATCCATCCATACATTCATACAAACTTTCGCATTTATAATATAAGTGTGATTAGTGTGATGATCTAATAACTTAAAACACTGTTATTTCGCTTTCTATCTTCTTCTAACGACAAAAGTCAGAGTGAGAAATAACACTGCTTAGCAGCTGTGAAAAGTTAGCGAACGATTAGGAATAAGGGGGTTAGTATATTAGGCATAATGTTTTATTGTTTTTTTTAAACAAGTGCCGACTCACATAATATTAAATAAAATTATTGTGATGACATTCGATTAAAATAGTAGTATTCAATTGCTTCTTAAAAAAATACTTACGTTAGGTTATGGACATGAGGATATATTTAACTATATCTGGCATATTTAATTATATTTGGTGGAGGGTGCTTCGACGAGACACAGTAAGTTTTATTAATATTTTAAAGATAGTGATTTTTGTTATTATTTTATAGGTACAGTGAATTTTATAAAGTTCGTAGAAAATACCTCGATAAAAGTATCAATTATTGTTATAAAATATTCTTACTTATTAGTGCGGTGGCAGATTTGGCGGAGGATTTAAAGAGGCGCAAATATGTAGGTCTCGACAGAGCCACACATTTCCTCTGTGTTTCCTCCCCTTAAAGTCGAGACCTTAGATCCGTGGGCTATCAAGGCTCTTCGAGTTTTAAAAAAACATTGTGTCAGCATTTGCCGAGACCTAAAGCGACAAGTGACCTAGATCTGGTGAATATCTAGCAGCCAGCATCTTGGAGACGCTTCCGACTGGAAGCTAATTTCAAATTGTTGCAATCATAATAGATTGCAACAATTTGAAATTGGCTTAATTCGTGTTAATACTAGTGTTAATCTACTATACAATATGATATAAATAAAAATTAATCCCCATTTGCCTTGGTCACGGCATCACGTGTACGGCTGGACCCATTTCGCTAATTCTTTTTTTTTGTACTTCTTATTGTCAAGAGAAGGTTCCTAAGAAAAAAAAATAAGAAAGTTTGAAACATAATTTTCCACGTGGGCGATGCCGTGGGGCGCAGCTTCTTTATGAATATTATTTGACTGTAATTTTCTTCTTCAATAAACGTACTGTTTATTTTTTCGTCAATAAAATATCATTTGATTTCTAGTCTTCGCGTTCTAACAGACGACCTCTGTGGCACGGTGGGCGAAGGTCCACCGTACCACTGTTCTATCCCGCCTAAGCCGCGCAAATGTGTGTACGATCATCAGTTATTTTTGCAGGGTGAATGTTTTCTATGTACAATAAAAAATATCTATCTATGTAGTGTATTGTATTAGGTATAATCAGTTATCTAATACCCATAACACAAGCTCTGTTTAGCTTGGGGCTAGATAATGCTGTGTGAATTGTCCAACATTATTTATTTATTTAGCCATTTACTAGTTCCGTACTCCATTGTACTCGTATATTGTCACACAACCACAAGTTATCGATCGTCCAATAGCAGAGGCCCAAATCGAAGTATTTTTGTCAGTCCACTTGACAGGAACGATAAATACCTGTCCCACATTGAACAATCGTGCTGGAGGAAGTGTGCTAAATTAGGTACCTACATTATTGTTTACTTAGTGCGGACACACGGTGAGGTAGAACATGCGATGCGGTAAAATTGTTGTATGGATTAAATGTGTTATGCGTTGCGGATAATCGTTTAAAAGTTTGGGTTACCCAAGCTACGGTTCAATATAATTTCTCCACTTAATTAACAGATCTATAAGATAAACCTTGAAAATACCAATTCGAAAATATTTATATTCCTCTCATATAATCCTTCGTTAGAAAGGAATATATTTTAGTCTAGTCTATTAAGCCCAGGTACACCATTTAATAGTGGAATTTCGGGAAAACCATTCACCACAACCGAAATCATTGTTTTACTTCGCAGATTATGGGTGGGCGAGTTGTACGGCTAACCCAACATCTCCAATACAGCGTACTACGTGACCCCCGAATTCTAAAACGCAACTCAGGTGCTCGTTTTATGTTGTCGGTCGTTTATGACAGCTATAAATGAAAAATTGACAAAAATTGCACTTTAGTCGTGCTTAAATCTGAGTTGCGTTTGAATATTCGGGGGCGAACTTGACGCAATCGCAAAGCAACAACGGCATTTTTTTAATTTGGTATTCGAAAACGTATGGGCTGCCACCGCTTCGCTGTCGCGTAATATTCGCCCACGCTGTGTTACAAAAATTAGCGACATTTGCATCGCACCGCACCGCACGTCGCCACTCAAATGTATTGTAATGAAATGCGTCTGCAACTGTCCTACAGCGATTACTGAACCGAGAAATTGCTTAATCAGTCGACTGTGTAATACGCGATGATTAGACTGGTACAGATATGAAATCGACGGGAAAAGTGCGTTTTGCGGTGCATGCCTAATGACTTACAGCTGCATGGAAGTAATTTATTGGGTACTTACTTCTGCTCTCGGTTCTGTACGCGTTTTTCATAGACCTTTGTCTATGAGACGCAGGCATAGAAACTTTAATAATAAGTACTATTTCAATTTTTATATAAAAGACGTCGTAACCTGCCCATGTACTCATGTAAATGAGAATAAGGTCTATCTAGATAACAATTTGCTTCTGCAACATACAGTACATATTTAAGGTATAAACGTTTGACACTTACCCCCTTATTCATAATGATCCGCTTACTTTAAACAGCTGCTAGGCAGTATTATTTCTCACTCTGGCTTTTGTCAATAGAAAAAGAAAGAAAGAGAAATAACGGTGTTTTAAGTTAGCAGGCCATTATGAATAAGGGGGTAAAAGTGTACCCGGCTTGGTGGGTCAAGAAAAAAAAATGATTGATCAACGAGTGAAAAAATTATAATTAGACGCTAAAAACGCGATTTCCTTTCCATATTAGAGCGTCGTTATAATCTAACGTACCTTACGGTCATAACGCATACTGCCCATATAAAAAAAAACTAAGAATAAAAGTCCCCAATAAATAAATAAGAAACGCATGTTGCGTTTAATAGCAATTTCTTTTCCAAACCTATTTCTTATGTTGACTGGACAGTAAATCAAAATGCTATTAATTTCTTCATTAAAAATACCGAATAGCCCATCAAAAGCACGACAGTCGACCCCAACGGTGAAAGAAGAAGAAGAGAACGAAAAAATATTTAATTAAAAACTTAATTTTGCAATATGGGGCTTCAGATTATTGGAGCCTCCGTAGAGCAGTTTCAATATTTTACAGCAATCTGCAGATAGAGGTGACTTTAAATTAAAACTGTCAAAACTTTACTGTGCAAAGGTACTATAAAATATCAGATTATCTACTAGAGGATAAAAAGCTTGTGACGGATTTTGCTCCAACTCAAAAAATAACAAAAAACAGGCTAAAGATTTCTTCGTCGTTGCTTTACTTTAGTCTACATAACGAATCAAAAATACCACTATATTTCAGTCAGTGTATTTTCTTAATATGATTTGACCTTTTCTAAGTGTACATAACTTTATTGTATCTAAGGAAAAAAAAACATTATTGAATTTGAATTTGCATTTGACCTACTACGGTTAAATGTTCATGTCAAGACAAATAATAGTACCTAACCCACTTCAGAACAATTAGTTTATGCGATAGATCTGAATTCTTTATTTGAATATTATTTTTAGATTCAGATTTATTGAGTTTCGCAATAATTAAAAATCAAAGATCATCTCTAGTCGCCGCCAGTATAAAATTATTTCTTTGGCCGTAAAATTTCTTGGAACAAATTCTAACATTTTTCATGTTATCGAAAAATACTTAATTAATTAGTAATTTAAAATTATCAATTCACTTTGAACTCAGTTTCTTAATCTATAATGAAGCTATATTATTATTTCTTATAAAATATTGAATAATAGCAGCACCTCGCAGTTTCTCCTGCGTAGTTCCCGTTCCCGTAGGAATTCCGTTATAAAATATAGCCTATATCACTCCTTGAGAAGTAAACTTTACAATGATGAAAGATTTTTTAAAATCCGTTCAGTAGTTTCGGAGCCTATTCGATACAAACAAACGATCAAATCTATCATTTTGTAATATTAGAAAAGTTGAATGTGAGCTTAGTTTTGAGTAATAACGTGCAAGTTGTGCATCTTCAAATTCTGAAAATCTGATTATTATGAATAGGTATTCTGTTTCTCGAGTCATGACCAACTCAGCAAAAAGAGATCATCTACTGGACATGGGGCCTTGAAAGATCGCCACAATGCAATGACTGGACCACTGTTAGATAAGTAGGTAAGTCTGTACTAGGTACAACATAGTAGGTACAATATGGTACCTATGTACTTATAGAGGGCAAGATGGTAATAATGCCCATACTCAGGGTCAGAGTCAGAGTCAAATCGTTTATTTATTTAGACTTACAAAATAAGCACTTAGACAAGTAAATTTTTTACTATATTGTCGTTGTGGAACTGGACAACATTCGGCCAAGCATTTACATCATTAATGTAATCATCTATGGAGTAATAGGCTTTCTAAGGCTTTATTGAAAAGATTCCGCTGCAGAGAAATAAGATTCATCTTCATGTCTTCTCCAGCCAGTGCTACTCATAATCTCTCTTCTCTTCTTAGTCGGTCACTCATGTCAGAGTGGTCGTGGTTATGATGCGGTCCTGATGAATGGCTGCTCGTGCAATGCGCCGCCATCGTTCCCGGTTGGTTGCGTTGTGGGAGCAGTCGGTCATGGTGGACTGTGTCAGAGAGCTGATGAGGTCCGACCATCTAGTTGGAGAGCGACCACGAGACCTCTTGCAGTTTCCATGAGATGCCTGGTCGCCTACTGTCCCATGGCCGGTAACACATTTCACACCCTGATTTCCGGACAACCGAGGGCGCCGGTCGCTACGCGGATTACCACGCAAACTTTTTTTCATCTTGGACCTTCTCATAACTCTCGTGGGATAAATAGTGCAATGGTATCCCGTTGCCTTTTGCACCAGGCATTTCGGGCATGATTTAAATGCCCAGGTCGCTGAAGCCTCTTCAGTCAATTTCCTGACTGGCTTGGTGGATTACCGCCACGATTCGGCCGCCAGAGCCTCGTCCGTTGTCTAGCAGGGCACACCACGGTGGCCGGAGGGCCGCCGCCGTCAGCTATTCATACGAACCACCAACGCGTGCAGGTGAGGTTGACAATAAGGTCGGATATGTTGTTGGTTCCGTTCTCCCCTTAGCTACTCATAATAGTTTACAACAATAAAGACAATAACTTGAAAAGTCGGTATCGAGTCTATACCATTTTCATAAAAATCACCAAAGCAGCATAAAGAGCCGGCATGAAAAACACCAGTCAGCGCAATAAAATTTCTGGTGAAAGATAATTATAAAGTACTCGGTGAGAAGTTGTGGTAAGTAGCAATAATGCATTGGCATAATTGTTGCTGGATCGAGGAACTTCTGAAGCAGATACTATTAAACTTTCCGTTCGGACATAGCGCAGATATAAAAAGCCGGATCACTAGCGCAGTGAAAACTAAACTATCGAACAGCGAGAGTTTACTCGTAGTTTGGACCCTTAGCGCTGCACTCAGAGACATTAATGCTTACTCAAAGTGCCACTTAGTAAAAGTTTTTGTATTGAAATCATTACTTAGTGACAGTTTTATGTAATCATTAACATCTCTGAGTGCGGCTGTTAGTGTCTTTTGTTTGTGTTTGGCTTTGAAGGAGATTGTAATGTTCTCTAATTTCAACTCAAACGACAATGGGTAAAAGTACGGCATCGACCGTCTGTCCAACTTTTTTGAATGGTTTAGAAGTACGGGTCAAAAGTGCCAAGTAAATAATTTATTCACTTTACCACACGTCAGGAGATAATAATGCAATCGAGCAGTCGTACCTCGTTCTCCCAAAACATGATTTGTCTCAGAAAAGATTTCTTCTCTCATAAACCGTCGCGCAGAACACCCTCCGGCCAGGTGGGATGACGATCTCGAAAGATTGCAGGCAAATGCTGAATCAGTCAAGCTGATCACGGCGCTCTGGTGTTTATTAGGATATGTCCAGCCAGTGGACTAATAGTTGTGTAGTAAAGTTGATGATGATGATGAAGCACTTCACTGCTAAAAAAATAATAAGAAACCTAATAGTACTACAAAAATATAATATATACTATATAAAATATAACATAATACAAAGTTTTATAAAGAAAGAAAATGCCATCAGTGACCCAGCTCTTTACCCAAGGCTAGATTCCAGGCACGGACTGGATAATTTGCATTCGCATTGTCAAACCGTATCGGGAGTTCAGAACGAACGGCCATTGGGTAGCTGACTGCGTTACAAACTTTTGTCATTTCGTTAGTAGCAGGTTACAAAGGATTGCTTGACGCTAAATCGTGTTGAGCTGGGAGTTTTATGAGTTCTCTTCTACTTTCCAATGTCCTTCTTGGCTCGGTTTAGTCATTATCATCTTCTAAACCATATGCTTTTCGAGAAGTTGTTCCCAAAGTCTCGCTAGAGACGTGCCCATTCCACACCTATTCGACGACCTCTGTGGCGCAGTGGGCGAAGGTCCGCCTGCGACGCAAACAAATTTTTGTACGATCTGCAGATATTTGTTCAGGGAGTTCTGGATGTTTTCTATGTAAAATCAAAAATATCTATCTATGTAGTGTATATTGTATTAAGTAGGTATATCAGTTATCTAGTAACTAACACAAGCTCTGCTTAGCTTGGGCTAAATATTGCTGTGTGAATTATTGTCCTATATTATTTATATTTTATTTATTTAGGACATTATTATATAGGGATAGGTTATAAAAATAAATCAATATTGCCCGTAGGCAATAGGTACATCTAACCGAACCTAACGTAACGTCATTGGGAATACTTATCGTCGGAAAGGTCTCCCGAAAAGTATAAGTATTTCAGGTTTCTAGTACCCATAACACAAGCTTTGCTTAGCTTGGGGCTAGATGCTGTGAGGATTGTCCAGTATTATTTATTTATTTTCAACGCCACACACCGCGATTTAAATTCTACTTCTGATTCATAAAGGCCTCTACACAGGCCTTAATGTGGCTCTTATGATAAGTGGTAATGTCATAGCTTGGTCATCGTGCACCTAATTTATATAAATATTTTATACTTCTAAGGGCCGATAATATGACGCAAAATATTATTTATAATAAATAAGTAAAAAAAAGTTACTTAAAATACTCGTACAATATTTGGTTACCTGTCTAACTAACTCTAATGGGGGATTTGATTTGATTTTTATTATTTCTTAAGGGGGAAAACTGGAATAACCCACTTGCGAAAGGATGCCATCTTTTATCTGAGAGTATAGAATCATCATCCTCAGCCTATACTAGTCCACTGCTGGACATAGACCAGGCCTGATGAGCGCCATAGCGCCCTGTCTTCAGCTTGACGCATCCAGCCAGATGGGATGACGATCTGCGAAAGGCTCCACCTTTCGCAGATCGTCATCCCATCTGGCACCTGGAGGGCGTCCTACACTACGTTTACCGAGTCACGGTCTCCACTCAATAACTCGTTTACCCCAGCGGTTGTCGGTTCTTCGCCAGATATGGTCGGCCAACTGCCACTTCAACTTGAGTGTATAGAATAGCAAAATAAAATCCAATGATTCTAATAGTAGAAAAATATCTGTTTATTTATTTTTGTATTTAAAGATGTTTATATTGTGAAATTTAATCATTGAAAAGTAGATATTTTAAGTCTCAACAGCATCATGTCTAAACGCAACGCTATTGGCACCTGAAGCGTCATACTTAAACATTTTTGCATGGGCATGAAGTTTTGACTTTGAGTTGACATATCAACATATAGGTACATACAACATTTACATACATCAACATACAAATCAACATCCGTTGAACCGTGACGTTACAAAATGCAATCACCCGAAACTGAGTGTAGTTTCACTTTTTGTTTTTTACCTCAATTTTTTTTTTGGTTTTATATATTTTTTTTGTTTATGTATGAACCTTAATTATAGAAAAAAATAAAAAATCCATGCATATACCCTTTTCACACAGCAATATCTATCCCCAAGCTTAGCAGAGCTCTTATTATGAGTACTAGATAACTGATATACTTAATACAATACACTACAAAGATTGTGTTTTTTAGTATAAGTAGGTACAATTAATCCATGCGATTATAGTCACATAAAAAACGACCAAATAAAACTACTAGTTCTGTTCCTAGTATCCTGGTAACGTTGTTCTACCAGAGCGTAAGCTATTTCTGGAATTTCTAGGAAGTCTGATGAAAAACCCAGACTCTCCCCATAAAATCCACTCACGAAATAAATCGCCTCGCTTATTCACGGCGACAGGCGACAAAATTAAAAATCCGGCAACAAAAGCCGTGTTTTAGAAAATTCCAAGCAAAATAAGGTCTTGTCGATAATTGAAATAACAAACTCGGTTCTGTAGTTGGCATAGCGATTGACGTTTAATTTTAGTGCCCAAGAGAACAAAACTGTGGACGACAAAAGCAACTGTTTAGCTGTTTTAAAAGTGTGAGGAAAAAAGATGTTTTTTTTTTTCAGAAAACATGACTGGGTAATATTAAAGGCAATTTTATGGTTGAGTTTACTAGCCATTTGGATATAACAGATAGTTAGAAATACATTAAAATTATACCTTCTAGCGTTATATGGCGGATTAAATGAATCGCAAACCATTGGTTGAGTGCATAAATAATGTGAAAATTAACGTCATTCGTTTTATAAATCGCCATATTTTTTTCTACAATTGCCGCCATAAAACTAAGAACTTATCAAGTTTCATTTCAAAAGAGTAAAAGTTTCAAAAGCAACACTTGCAATAAAATCCGTTTTAATTACAATACAATTAGGTCCTAAGAAACTTTTCCTTCGTATTTTTTCAATGAAAGCTTTCATTTCCTTTCATACTGCTTTAGATGCAAGATGAATGTACTGAATACTAATTCAAAGTAGCTTTTATTTCTAATTAAATTTACCTTCTGTTTAGTAGGTACCCACTGATTTTTTTTAGGTTCTAAACAGTGTTTAGTTAATCTACGATGTAAAACTTTTATGTTAACTAAAGAACTTTTAAAAACAAAACAAAAACTGATTATTGTTTTGTTTTTTAAACGCAAATGTTATAAGAAAAAAAAACTTCAGAAAAAATCCATCGAAAGCTTTGAACATCAAAACTTTAGAAAACAACTTAATAATGGAATATTGCCCGCCAGGCATTCAACAATATAAAGTATTTTCGTTAAAGCTGTTTTAACGAAAGTTTTAAGTAAGAGAAGGCACTCAGGCAAATGTGTTATTTACATCGGTGCCTTGTCTAACAAATTTTAGACAATAAACATTATGTAATGTTACTTGTATCAGATTAGTAGAAGGTTACATTTTCAGGGGTGATATTTTTACTGGAGAAATCTCATATCGAAATCTCGCATGGCAGATATCCATACGTTGGATATTGAAATCACAACCGATGTGTTGATAATGTTTGTCAAATTAAATTGTAATCGATTAATAAAATAGGTGTTGGTACATATATAAGAGGCTTATACTGCGTAAACTGTAAATTCTGTCCATCATTATGATATCTTTCTTAAAGACAGGCATACTATTTTAATTTCTATTGTAATTAGTTAAGCTGTTGGCAATCCGAATTAAATAAATAAATGTCTTTATTTTTAAAATTAGTAAAGAAGAAATGATAAACATTAACCAATAACCATGTTTTTTGTATTATACAAACGTATTCTATTGAAAGACAAAATATTCGAACATTCAAATCACAACAATAACCGGACAATATTCTGTACTCATAACTCCACTTCCAAAAACAGCAGACACTTTATGCTCTAACACGACCCTTTCCAATAAAAGGGTAAACCGTAAAATTTTATTATATACCGGTTACTTTATCCATTGAATACACCTCATATGCAAATACAACCACCACAAAGCTATGAAATCTCGCATTGTGGACTTGCCTACAAATTTGAATAAATATTTACAGAAAGCAGAAGGCTTTAATGTTCCCTTAAATTTAAAAACGTCTCGTACAGTGTTATGTATGGGCTCTTATGCGAGTTCAGGATATCATTAGGGCGTAGAGCTAGTGAGATTAAGACCAGGATTCTTAGCGACAATGCGACCGATTCTCTTATTCCGCCGGGAAAATGGGAATTAGGGGTTATGATACTAAGTGAATTTTAATGATGCGTAACTATGGTGAACATTTTGCCTTCTTTTGGTATACCTAATTGGGTTACTTAATGTTATAAGACAAAAGAAAATTCATCTAAGGTCTTGATTACTATAGTTTACTATAATTTCAAAATGAATAAAAGTTCCAAGTAATCACGAAGTACTTGGTGCGTTGGAAAAGGGCTTACCTATGCTTAACCAGTCGAGGTAGATATTGGTTAATTACATAATGTTTTTTCTCCCGAACGTTTATGATATTCTGTTTTAGTATTAGATAAGTAGGTATATAAAGTATTACATTATTTTATACCTAAACAAGTAAAAAATCTTAATCCTTATTTTTATATAAATGAAACGGTTTTTTATACATGGTCATTAGAACTAAAGGTGCGTACCAAATTTAAGATCAATCCATCAACAGGAAGAGTGCCAAATTTGAATGACTAGATTTGACCTGCGCCTGACCTCTCACCGGTCGTATTGGTAGGCTGTCTAATTATTTTAAATAATATTGTGTCCGTCGCTCAAAATTAGCCTACTGATTTTAAATAAAAATAAAAAATAAGTAAAAATCTAATTCCTGAGAGCCCTTCAAAATTAGCCTACCAACTTAAAAAAGTAGTTACATACAAGTTTAAATTGAGAACCATTGAATGAGTGACATTGTTGTTTTCACTTACTCATTTTTTCATAGAAAATGTATGGGAATTGTTTTTTTTAAGTATTGCCAAAACTTACGATTTGATTTGGTATGTTTCTTTGGGAAAAGTGTTCCTGGTTGGAAATAGAGTCGATTAAGACCAACTTGTTTTTTTGACAAATGTCATTTTTTGGGCGAAACGTACTTTTTTTCAAAAAACAAAAAATGCCAATATTTTTTCTTCAAAATAAAACAGAATGTTTCTAAGAACAAAACCTTCTAACAACAAAATAAACGGTAGCTACCCGGGCCAAAAATTTGCCCCACCATGTATAAATATTAATATTTTTTTATATTTCGTCAAATTATGTTCAGTTGTCTAGTAAGACACATTTTCACTCAGTCTGCAAACGCTTTACTTTATCATTCGACAATAAACGTTTAAATCCGAAGTTATTCAGCACCGAGACAATCACAGTGCGTGTGGGTGCCCTTTTGTTGCTTTGCAACTTACTGCATCACACCTACACGTTGCATTATGCTCTTACAATAAAATCTTCATCATTCCGAGCCCTGGCAGTAACAAATTGGTCATTCTTCACTGTATTTGACGCCCACGGTTAAGTTGCTACCACACGCAGCTCGTTTTGTTTATCGTTGAATGTACTATTTATCTGTCGGTGCTCAATCATGGGAGTGCATAATTAGGGCTAGTTTCAACGTGCTTTTTTGTCTAATTTATCTAAATGTCCCCGTATTTATACCAAAACACCCTTAGAACGAGCGTAATCTAATTTTAAGGATACCATGTAATTAAGATTTCGTTCGTTATTCTATATTTTGAATTATCTTTCAACGATGTTGTACAAAAGTATTCGACATACAATCGACCAAATAACATACCTACACTTTTTATCAAAAAATATATATCAGCCGAATACGTTTTTGAAAACTGGTCGCAAGTCAAAGCAAAAAGACTACCCACCAAGCAAAGACGTGTTGTTCAGCAAAGATCTTTTGACGAAGCATGCAATGCAGGCTTGAAACTTATCTAAGATGAAATCATTGTCCGCAACGAGAACGCATTTATAATCCGCATATTGTTACCCGTTAGCCTTCAGGATGCTCCCGATTCATTTGGCTCCACTCGTGTGGGCTTACTGCTTCTGCTGTATCATCTTAAAATACGCAATGCATTTTAATGGTGCGACTGTGGGCAAAAGGATTATGCTTACAGATACGGATGAAGTCCACACGGGAGAAGAATAAGATCGCAGTGCAAATAATTGATATGGTCCTTTGTGAGTGTGATTTTTTGCCAGATTTCGGCTTGAGAGAAACAACATCACAACCTCGCAAATATTGACTGGCAATAACTTCTTGCAAAATAAAGATGATGGGACACTTTTAAGAGACACATGGATAAATTCAAGAGACTTTAAAAAAAAGCTTTTTAACGATGAAAGATATAAAAATAGATAAAATCTTTCTTTTTTATAATTTTTGTGTAGGTAATTAAGAATAGTACATTTTCAAAGTAGTATTCTTTTTTGGCATAATGCACTACCATGACTTTCTCTTATTGTTGACAAGGAGAAATTCATAGTGTACATATGCCAAAAAAAGGAGAATGCTTTGGAAATAATATAATTGCTTTTATATATCTCACTTTCTCTTTAAACGCATAACGATTATACATAATTTTAGCAGATCTTCATAGCATGTACTTTTCTACTCCTAAGCTAAATTCTTTATATCTCCAAAATTAGTACACTCGACAGTAGATAATTTGTTTTGTATTTCATTGTGATAGACGAAAGCTCTGTTCTCAACTTTTAATGTACAGACTCTGCAATAAATGAATTTCACTAACCCGTTCTTGTTTCAGGCCCTTGTAAAAAGTCCTGGCTACACCCCAGTCAGACATTCTAGGCAAGATAAACAGTGGAGGCGTTTTGTAAGATTACTGCTAAGAACTGAGACTTGAATTAAGCACAGAATAATGCAGAGTCTAGATTTGCCTTTGTGAATAACCTAAATATTTATCATAGACCATTCAATGCTTGTGTTAGCTATCACAGCGCGGTTTTAAATAGAAAATTGTGTAAATTATAATGTTTTCATGGGAAATCTGATACTTTGTAAGTGGTTTTTTTACAGCGATTATATTTTTCTTCTATCACAGTTGAAATATATTGCTTGATTCAAATCCTATCAATGTGAACATATGTAATGTAAAAAAAGTATATCACCGTTCCTCTTTGCTCTATAAAAAAATGTAGGTGAGTAAATACTATGCTTAATTCTTTATTTTTTTTCAAGTAACTTTATGGTCATTTTAAAAAACAATAAAATATATAAATCCAAAAGTTATATAAAGTTTAATAGCACAGTTTATATTGAATTGCAAAAGACTAAGGAAAATGTTGCGTTAACGCCTCGCCAGCTGCAAACGACTTTTACGGAGCGGGTTTGCTACGCCGAATATTTGTTTCCACTGATTCGGCTGCTACGGGCTCATGAAATAATTAACAGTCCGCGATAACAGGGTCGCAGCAGCCATCGAAATCAACGAGGAGGCCTATTTAGGCATGCCAAAACCAGAAAAAACGGGTCCAATGAACTTGATTACCATTGTACACTGTCGCGTAAAGACAAATGTAATGATAAGAACAATCATTAAACACCTCTGAACATGGATGATAGTAGATGAAGGACCCCATGTTGTTGTAGGGCGACAGAAAGGAGCTGAAAAACAAGATTTAATCATTAAATAAATTGAAGTTGCATTATACATTTTCATTTTTTACTTTTCTTTCATCCTACTGTAGGTCAAAACCTCCTCCAAAAGCAATGCCGCCTTGTTTTTTATTTTTATGAATATAAATAACAAAAATAATTATTGCTAAACAATCCTCACGTCACAAATCATTTCCCAAAATAGGCAAAGCTTGAGCTTAGCTTGGGGCGAGATAATATTTATAATAAAAAAAAATAAATAGAGATAGATATTATTGGGATTCAGTATACAGGACCCTATTACTGCAACTGAAGCTAAAACAGTTCTTGGACAAAGTACCGTAGGAGACTCCCAGCTCAACCGCTCGCAATCAAGTGAACGCACGTGACAGTGTGTGGTCGAACGGACCGCGCCGTTTCCACTGGCGATTCAACCGAGCAGGGTTTAGAATATTGACACTGGAGTATAAACACTGCTGCTGAGACAGGGACGTGCGCATTGTGGCGATACGTAGAGTAATAAAAGTTTAGATTCTCTGGTTGTCCAGACATTATGAGGCTGTCTTTTTTGAAGGCATCGCCATTGGAGTTAGGAAAATCATTGGGTTACGTGCGAGCTATCTTAAATTGTCTTCAACTTCATAAATATTTTTTTGTTTTTTGGCATTGTAGTAAGTTAGGGAATGCTGTATGTACATTACAAAATTAGGTAGATAGCTATATTAGTTAGATTAGGTAGATTATTACCTTTGATGCTTGAGGCGAGATTTAAACTAAAACGGGGTGGGTTTTAGTCTAAGTCTCGTCTCAAGAATTAATTCATGAGAAAGAAACAGTAGGTAAAATCACATCACTGTGTATATAGACAATAAAAGTACAATACAATACAATACAATACAAAATACTCTATTGCACACACAAAAGTACAATGGGCGGCCTTATCGCTTCCGTCCTGGCAACCTTGACAATAAAAGTACCTACGTTAAGTAATGGGACGAAAGTGCTAGGTATACTTCCTCAACCTCGACCTCAACAGCCTGTATTATTCCCCTGCTGGACGCAGGCCTCCCCCTGATAAATTTCCCCCTTATTGGCGTTTGTCTAATAGGGGGTTATGCCCATAATCCCCACGCTGAGCATGCGGGTTGGGGATCGCAGTTCAGTGGTATAATTGTTCTGTAGGGGGCGCTGCTGCTCACCCCCCGGTGGATATCTCTTAGTCGCCTCTTATGACACCCACGGGAAGAGATGGGGTGGTGCGAATTCTAGGTCGGCACCACACGACAATAGGTATACTTACTGAATAGTGATAAAATATTGATAATGTAAAAACTGTCAGGATCACAAAACCTTGGAGAAGGAGTGAAACATAAAAAGAAAATATTTATATATATTATATACAATCGTATTGAGAACCCCCACTTTTTTTAAGACAGTTTAAAATTTGATGATGTAAAATCTGTCAGTATAAAGCCCTAGGACAACCCTACAAGTGGTTAAGAATATCAACAATAGTCAAGCGAGCGTGCCTCCACTGCATTCGCCAGATGAGCTTCCGTAATGGAATCTGGTTGTAACAGATTTCGATGTGGAAATGTAATCTTGATCAGTGTTTAAGACGGTAATCGTTCCTATACTGTTTGTCTGCGTTGGTATTTCGAAGTTTCTAGATTACTGTAAATTATTCTAGACTAGCTGCGCCCCGCGGCTTCGCACGCGTTGTGCCTATGGAAACGTTTTAAGGTAATTTTTATCCCATGGTATAAAAAGGAGCCTATGTTTGATTCTAGGATTAGAATAACGTCAACGCAAAATTTCAAGCCCGATTCGTTCAGTAGTTTAGGTGTGAAGAGGTAACAAACATCCATCCATCCATCCATCCATACATACATCCATACAAACTTTCGCATTTATAATATTAGTGTGATAAGACCTTGTGTACCTAAGTTTAAAAACAAGTGGTTGTTTAAATACATAAGCTGAGTAATTAGAAACGATGTTAATAGACAGATTAAACAGCTTAATAGAAGGTAAGAAGCGATTCCATTCGTCGAAATGAGAATGAAGTGCTTGTAAGCCGCTAATTAATAAACAAAATGTTATAAAGGTTAATTATATCCCATAGGAACTTCTTTATGTGATAAAATGAACCTATGTGTTATTCCAGGCTAAAAAGTACCACGCAAGTGTGCCCGATCCAGCAGCGCCCCCTGCAGAATAATTATACCAATAATTAACCCGCATGCCCAGCTTGGGGATTATGGGGCCCTCCATAAGGCCAATAAGGCGCTTATCAGGAGGAGGTCTTCGTCCAGCAGTGGTCTAATACAGGCTGTTTAGGTTAAGGTCGAGGATGAGAAGACAATTTTAAAATCAAGTACATTGATGAACAGATTAAGTAACTTTCCTGCATAGGTTTACGTACAATTCATTTTATTACTCACTAAAACAAAGAGCAAAACCATCGTAAAACAACCAACGAGCTATAAACTTAAGTTAAAATCTTTGTCTCCTTAAATAGAGACGTCTACTGTTTCTCGCTTATTTGTACGATCATTGTAGTTAAGTTGATAAAAATCTTAAATCCTGATGTGGCGACCGATGTGGTGGTCTGCCTGCGGCGCAAGAGGTTGCATGTTTGTTTCCCGCCTTGGTACAAATGTCTGTTCGATCTACAAACATCTGTTCCTGGTGTTCTGTATCTTTGCTTTGTATAATAAAAATATGACGACCTCTGTGGCGCGGTGGGCGAAGGTCCGCCTGCGACGCAGGAGGTTGCGGGTTAGATTCCTGCCTCGGGACAAATATTTGTACGATCTGCAAGTATTTGTTCAGGGCATTCTGGATGTTTACTATATATAATAAATAAATATCTATCTATGTAGTGTATTGTATTATATATATCAGTTATCTAGTACCCATAACACAAGCTCTGCTTAGCTTGGGGCTAGATAATGCTGTGTGAATAGTCCAGCATTATTTATTTATTTATCATTATTTATGTACATAGTAGACGAACATTTTATAATTAATAAATAAATAAATCTATTTGTCCGTTGTGTTATATTACGTACCTATTACAGTAATCTAAAAGTACCCATAACACAAGCTCGACTAGCTGATACGACATAACATTATGAGTATTTAATATTATTATTGGCTACATAATAGATTCAGGCGTTACTTTGCGGAAATCCATAAGTAATAAAGGATGAAAATTCCGCGAAAAAAACATATTCGGTAAAATCTAACAATTTATAAATTCATAAGATTTTCGCGAAATTTTCACTAAATATTTTCATCTTTGTATTATAATGGGATACCATGTAGTTGGTACATTATTAAAATTTACTGTAGGTAGATCAGTAGTATCATTTTGTTTTCATTACTAACTGAATTAAATAAATTTCCTTAAAAATATGCAAAGCTCTTTTTATCCCAGACGCAACGCCTTCGGAAAGGTTTTTCCCACCAGTTTTCTATAATTCCGTCTCCTATTTATAGAAATAGAAAAAATAAACAAAAACATTTATTAACATGGGTACACAAATAATATAAATAAACATGCGAAAAACAAAAACAGTATGCCATAAAGGTAACAGACGTGAAAGAGTGGTAGTGTAAATTAAAATAAACATAGGCCTCTATTTGACCTGTCTTTCTCGCACGCCACACCAGTCAACATCACATTCAATTCTACGTCTTGTTACATCCTGATGAAAACTAACAAAAACAAAGGAACCCTTTCTTTTATAACTCCATCCGCTCTGTCTCATTTCCACGCTCGATAGATCAAAACAAACAGGAACTCTAAACGCAGTATGAACGTCATTCCAGTAATTGTCGGACTGAAACTTCAACAGCAAGCACAGTTCTCACCTTATGCATTTGCACATCATTTCTAAATAATCTAGAAAATAAGAGGTGAAAATTTCACCCTTAGACTCTTTTAGAAATAAACGGGCGTTGATAATCTTAACAGTTTAACAGTTGATTCTATGTAGAAGGTTCTATCATACAAAATAATAATTTATACGGAGGATTTTTTTGTAATAGCTTCAATACGTTCTGCATCGTCATGGCGGCGTGCAAAATTATTAATAATTGATTATGTTTAAAAAAAATATAAACCGAATTCAATTTCTTTAAATAAAAAAGGATCATGAAAAGCGGATCACCTAGTCAAAAGTTCTGAGGTAACAAACATAAAAAAATAAATTCAAATTGAGAACATCCGTCTTCTTTTGAAGTCAGTAAAAAATATTTTAATAGGCTTAATGAAATTGTATAAGGATTTAATAATAAATACTTAAATCAATTATCACCTTATTAGAACTTTCTGTCACATTTCAAACTCATGATATGTTCATATGTGATTCTTATTCTAGTGAAAATCTGAAAATTTTATATGAAAAAATTATTTTATATAGTTAATTGATAGGATTTTTAGGTAAAAAACGAATACTTTTCGGGTGAGAAAATATTTTAGGTCATAATTAACTATAATCTTCCACCTTGGCAAGGTAACCTGACGCGTACTGTAAAAGATAACAGTTGAAGTTGAACTGAAAGTTGCGTATTATAATAATAACGGAAAGGATATTGGCCGCGATGTGGCCAAAGTTAAAATAAAGACGTTAGACGGGACATTGCGCTTCTGAATGACTTCCTACGTTGATTGTCTTGGCCGTTTTAGTTTAGAAAGTCTGGATGATTGTCTTCTTGGTTATTGCTAAACTTTTAAATCAATCATGGTCATTAGACGTTCAGGGAGGCTGACATATTCGCTGACAATATAAATAAATTGTAAAGAATGATCTTCTCATTTTTAAATGACACTGTTATTATTAACACTGTTATTTTTGTATTATTTAAGGAAATGTATTTATGTACAAAGGTATTTGATTTTGGTATAGCTATTTTATTCGACGTTATGTATTAATTAATGAATTATATTTTTGTATAAAAATAAACTACTTTGTGTTCAATAAATATTTGTATTCGTTGTTTTTGTATTGTACCTATTGTTAAATTTTACTTGCTCCGTCTTATTTTATTTCCATATACCTGACTCTTAAACGATTTGGTTTAATCTGTAAGTCTACTTGTGAAATAAATAAAATAAATTAATAAAACACTAATGTCATTCAGGTGTACAACGGAATATTTACCATTATTTGAGTTTTGAGTTTTCTAATATTTCGACAAAGTTTCATGCGTCGTGATCACGAAATTACTCAAATCATGGTAAATATCCCTTTGTAAATGACTTCTTGGAAGTAAATTATCGTTTATTGCGTGAAATGCATTAGTTAAAGGTGTTTTTATATCTTCGATTCAATGTATTCCTAACGGTTTAAGGTGTGCATGTGCAATGTCAACAAAAAATAAACATAGACGTAGTTAATTATTTGTGGTTAACCCGCTTACGTTCATAATGAATTCGTCAAACTACGAAAGTTTCTATAGTGAAATAATAAACACAAATAAAAATAATATAAAGCAGTTAAACAAAAACTGAACATTTCGCTAATGTTAATTGAATAAGCTTAGTTATTGTTATTTGGTTTTGTGCATAATCTTGGTAGAAAAATAATTGGATTAATTGTTTTGCAATCTCAACTTCTTGAATAGCTTTTCATCTGTTTCAAATATCAAAAAAATGGAGAAGAGGGGAATTACTTTTAACTAACCGCATCACATTATTCGTCAAAATATTAAAGTAGCCAGTTGATGACAGCTGTTCGTGCGATAATCTTTTAAAGGGCAGGCATTTTAATTGGTACTGTTTTTTAAAGACTGTTACTTCAATATAAGTCAACTGATGCGCTCGTATATTAAGTTATATTGTGTCAGAAGTAAAAAAAAATTATAGGCCTTACTTGTGTGTCCTAAGTGCCGATGAACAAACATGCAAAAACCAACTATATTTTATTATTGATATAACACAAGGATTACAAATTATAAAACAAAATACTTATGAATATTGCTCTCTAAATTACAAGTTAGCCACAACATGCGTAAATAGCATGGTAACTCATTATTCAATGATCATAAAGATCATTCATGATGATGATAATTTTGTAATGAAGTTACTTATTGTGTGAATTATTATTTTACTATTTAAGAATGAAAGCAACAATGCCTACAATGGATTGTTACTTAATATGAAAATATTTCAATGGATATGTTTACAATAGATTTCCGTTAAGTAACGCCTGAATCTATTATGTATATTATTTTACTATTTAATTCATTTTTTAAGTTAGGTACATTGACAAATTATCATTTTTTTTGTATGTAAAATTGTTATTTAATTTGTTAACATGTACCAATTTGTATGATGTGACTTGTAAATGATTTTACCAATAAAATGACTATCTACTATAAATCAATGCTATCTACTCATCAATTACGTTAATTGGACCACTATCGCAAACGCAAATTAATCTGTTTCACTTTGCATTTTCTGGTCATGATTACAAATTCTAGGTAAAGTAAAGCACTTCATTCCCTTCACATCTAAGATATTAATATATCTTTGATGACGATCTCCCTTACATTTTAAACGTCTATTTTCGCCCGGGCTATAATGCAATAGACTTTAACGCACATAAAGTGGCCAGTTCAAAGATTAGGGAAGATCACCCTGAGGGGTTCCCTTTCATATCGCCCTAAAATCACAGTTTAGAATAGGTAAGCATATTAGTAGGGCCTACAGGCGCATACCTAATGAGTTATCTTGGCTGCTTGTGTTATGATAAAATGGACGAGCTCGTTACGTTAATCTTACAACATGTTCTTTCTCTAGTTTGGTCATTCTTGCCAAAGATTTAAACCGTTAGGTATGCCTTTTCCGTAGTGAGACCACGCCGTGTTTGTCGCGAAGTGAGTGAGGTCACTCATTTGGAGACAGTGGATTGCGTGTTTTTGTGGCGAGCTTGTTTCAAAAAGTTCGCGCATAATAAATGGCAATAATAACAGTTGACTTTATTGACAAGAACATTAATTTTATCTACTTATAGTGTGTGTCCATTGTCATTATGTTAACTCACGCATATAAAGACAATGCAACAGTTTTTAGCCGTGAGGGCGTATCTTACGATTTGCCTCGTATTCGTCAGAAATGATTTGAATAGTCTATAAGTCTCATCATGCCTTGTATATCTAAGTTTGATCAAATTGATTATCTCTTACCTCTAGTCTAGTCTAACTTATTACCTGGTTAGGAGGAATGTGTTATAGAAAAAAAATCTTGGCAAATGGCTTTACTTTTGTTAGGAATAAAATGACTATTTAGTCATAGACGATTTATTACCTTACCTTCTACTGAAATAGTTAGAAGTTAAAACTAATCGTATCTCTCTATCCGATAAAATAAAAGTTTTATCAAATTAGTGAATAATAAACCACGACACGCGCCATCATTTTAAGAACGAAGCACAATAGAAATCCGTGATTTTTTTAACAAGCAGAATGAACTACTTGCATTGCAAGTCTTACCCCGACTTTATTCGCATAATTGTTCGTTATACAAACGAGACCGAGAATAACCCCCGCACGTGCTGGTCACGTGACTTTACGGATTAAGCCAGTAGCTCTCTGGATAATTAACTGCACAAAATACTGGCTATCGCTCGATCGATGGCGTGAATCACAGTGTGTTGAGGTAGCAGTAGGATAGCTTGCCATATCTAACATTTTTCATTTTCTTCTAGAGGACTATATTACAAGTTTGGGTAGAGGGCCGACCCATAAGTTTGATATCTTTGTCTGTCGGCAGCATGTTTTTCGTACTAGATGAATCTATGTCACGCGTTTAATTATGTATCATCGTCGGTTCGTTTTCTTTGTACGTATGAGTTTTCTTTGTAACATATTTGAAGCTGGATGATTAAAAATATTTAAAGCTGAACTTTGACCACGAAGCCAATGGAGACTAGTCATGTGCGCAGGACATAGATATTATGTAGACTATAATTCTTACAGTCGTCCTAGGTCTACTTTGTAAAGCTGCTACCTTTATTAGTTCCGGAGCTGAATGGAATCTTGTGTGTAGTCGAAAAGTCGGTGCGCGTTGAAATCTTTTGTATGCGCTAGCTGGTCTGTCGTATCATCATAACACGAGCTACGAAGATCTTCAATAATTATATTATGTATATTATTATAAAGGGTAAGAAGGGGGAGGGGAAGTCAAATATACCAGAGGAAAGAGAGCTGTTTATATAGTAAAAAAAATACTTTTTTATGTGCCTATTTTGTAAGTCTAAAGAAATAAACGATTTGACTCTGACTCTTAAATCTTCAGCTCTCTGCGAAAGGTTATTTTGATAGATATTTAGAGTTAAGTGATTTATGTGCAAGGTCCAATCGAGCAAATGTCTAGTCACGCAAATAATGAAACAGTTAGACATCTACAAGATACATAATATATATTCGCACAAACTTACTAGACATAAGTTTATCCGCTCGACTTAGGGCTACCGTAGCTTAAAATAAGGTGCCGTGCACTTGATTAATTATTTCGTACCTGTGGTCGAAAAACTAACTAATAACATCACTTATTTTCGTGGTTAGTCATGTAACACACATAATCTAAATTATTTGAAAGTTAGCTTCAAAATGAGACACAAAACGAGTTCCAAGCTAACCTTCTGTATCCACTCACATTTTAAAATCCTATCGCTCACGATCGATGTCGTGAACGCTGTGAATTGGATTTGAAGGGCAGCGTCGCACGCTAGCCTGGTGATCTTAATTAATTACTGGCTAAATAAGCTTTTTGATAGCAAACGTCAACTTTGTTACTTGATTGAGGTGTTTATTGCGGTCGTGCTTTATCTTGACTCTTGTTTGTTACATAAAATGCTAATGGAGTTTTTTTGTAAGAGGCTATCAATCCACATTACCGTTAGTTAATGTCTCCTTTATTAACTAATATATTACTCAGGTCTTTCTCATTTTTTTGTTTCAATTTAGGCCTGCCTATGCGGAAGGTACTCAATCGAGCAATGCTTAGAGCCTCTGCAAGTGACGTACTTACTTATAAAACAAATAAGCGTATGCAGAATAAATCAAACTAAAATAAGTAGGCTTTGGCTAGAGAATAACCTTGTGAAATTTTGGTACAAAATCAAAGAGTAAATCCCATACATTCGATTATCAAAGGCACGCACTCTCGAAAACTTCATGGCTGAACAATTTATCGTGTCAGGTTGTAAGCTTTCGGTTTTGTAACGTTAGAACCTTGTCAACGTTTGGTTAAGTCTTAGTTTCTCACAATACATTAACAGTTATTGATAGCCGTATTTTTGACATCATCTCATCAGAAAATGATGAAGGTTTGTGATTCAAGCTATTTTAGATTCTGTTTATAAAACTTATATTAGATAGGTAGCTGAATTCTGCCACTTGGACGTTCACAAATTTCTTTAAATAATTATTTAAAAACATTTGACCGATGAATCTAGAAAGAAGCACGTAGTAATACTTTAATTTTAAACACAACTTACCAACCTTCTCAATATTAGCACTGGTGATCAATGTCAAATTACAAATTCGGCAAAATAAATGGAAAGCCACTATGTACCTATTTTAATCGCTGTTGTGTTTTGTTTTGGACATAAGTGGTGTAAGATATAATAGTATACCTACATTGGTACTTCACCTGTCTAGAGATTGCATAAAATTAGTATTCGCTATCAAAGCAGGTACCAAATATAAAAACTACTAGCACTACTTACTAAGACGTGGCTCATTACGACACGTCTCATTTTGAGAAAATAGGTTCCGTTTTATGACGGCCAACGTTTTACACTTAGTGACCCTTAAAGCAAATCCTTTGATTGACGAAATTTGTCCCTCGCCCTAATGTCAGGGGATAAACACGACTTTACGAAGGTGTCCTGTTTCTGAAGAAATTTTCCTTCCGTCGACATAAAGATTTTGTCATTATGACTGTTGGGTTGAAAGGTTTACTTCCAAGATGTTCTTTCAGGGTATTAAGATAAAGGTTTTATTGTAGGTATAATACAGGTGGGGTGTTTAAGTCACTGACCTTTGCGTGTACTTGCTTAGCAGAAGGCTCAAGATTTGTGACACTCGGATCTGGTATATTATAATTGCAGACAGTACTTTCTATTTTGACCAATATTTATGAATGGATATTTTTTTCCAACATGGATAGTTTTTCAATTTCTTTAATCTTGGCTAACTTAAACGTGGTGGCACAGGATAGGGATATCTAGAGGGAAGTTATTGTTTATAAAGAAGCCAAGAGAGGCAAATGAGGAGGCCTTTGCTCTGCGGTGAGATCTATGACCAGGTCTACTCAATTTTATAACAATAATGTAGTCGCATGTTAACTGACGATGCGAGAGTATAACATAGCCGTCATGCAAATTTCGATAGACGCATAGCTACAATATTGCAGCTATAAGATAACAGCCAAAAATAAAAGTCCAAATGCAAACGCAAAACAATATTTCCATACGACGCAATTGCATAGGAAGCAGTGGAGTCGTTTATGTGTCAGTTTTTTTCTATTAATGTTAATGTTCATGATACTCATAATCATAATAATAAGTGATGCTTCTAATACGTCCCGTCCCATACATTATTAATTTGAATGCATGACGTGCCAGTTTTTATTCCGCAATACTACATAGGTTGGTATGCAATTGAAAATAACTTTATAGTTTGTATTTGCTATTATCACCACGCTAGGCCGGCGGATTGGTGATCACATGTCTACACTAGACCTCCTCATTTACACCTGTTAGTTAGGGTGACAGAAATGCCCATCTGGGAACAGCAGTTGACATTGGATGGCAACTGTGCATGTCCTGTCTGTGTCTCAATAGAGGGGAGGTAAGGTAATAGAAGAATGGGGTCGGCGAGTGTTTGGAATGGTGGGCTCGCCGGCCATGTATGAGAGGAAGACCCCTCTTCCTCTCATACATGGCCGGCGTGGTTCGGCGTAAATGGTGGAAGAGGGTCACCGAAAAGGTTTTTAGTAAGTTTTACGTCCTTCTCAGGGCGTCGAGTCCATAAATCTGGTTCCTCCCTGACCAGAGTATTCGTAAACGAATTTTACACCAACGAATAAGACCTCATTTATGAATATATTGGAGTGTAACGTAGGATATCGTTTTCTATGTAGATTCAGCGATACTGCGTAATTCGTACAAAAACGGTACGGTATAACTGTCGCACATTACGCAGCCGACTGGCTTTAATTCACAATGTTTACGCGTCGTTTGCGTCCAACAGCCAACATGTCGAATTGTGGCATTTTTTGTCTATTTTTGTGTGTTTTGCCAGGATGGATGCTAGGATTAGACTGGTCTCTATGATTAGAGTCTACACTTTAGCACAGATATTATAATACTATACCAGAGAACGAATCCGCTGGCTCGGACACTTAAAGAGGATGGGAAAGGATCGGAACGTTTACAACGTCTATCTCGGAAAAAAGTGCAAGTTGTCAGGACATAAAGCCCGAATGGATGTGTCACGTTGAATAAGAAGAGTCCTGGAGTAGAGAATCAGAGCAGACACTCGAAAAGGCGGGAGACCACCAAACCCACGAATAGCACCAGACGACACGAAGGCAAGGACTGGATAAGAAGGGTCCAATATCGCGAGGAGTGAAAAGAAAAGAAGAGCCCTATACATCCAAGAGTGGTTCCGGAAAAGGCCGACACGATGATGATATTGATCCCCAATGATGCCTCTTGGATCACTGGGGATCATTATTTTTATCACCAAAGGGGTCTTGTAGAGATTCACGACGATAATTATAATGCCTGGAATTATACAGGCATCATAATACAAACAGCAAGGTAAAAAAATGGTGTTCTAATGTCGGAACAGTTGATATCAAAAATACCTAGATAAAGACACTAAGAAAAAAATCATCATCATCATCATCTACAGCCAGGTTTTACGAACTGCTTCATGCCATAATCTTTAGCCACATCCATGAGATGGATCAGGATCTAGTCGTACATGCCAAGACATGATGATGGTAAAGGTCCACTTCAACCTTAACAGCCTGTATTGGTCCACGGCTCGACGCAGGTCTCTCCCTGATAAGCGCCTTATTAGACTTTATCTCATGGGGGGTAAAGGCCATAATCCCCACGCTGGGAGGATTGGGGATCACAGTTCGGTTGTAGATTTGTTCTGCAGAGGGTGCTGCTACCAGCCTCCCAGTGGATATCCCCGCTATCCTTAATATGCTAGCTGTGTGGTGCTGGCTTAGAATTTGCACCACCCCAACTTATCCCGCGCGTGTCGAAAGAGGTGACTAAGGGGTAAAGATACGATACACATTAACCGCCTTTTTCATAATGACCTGCTAACGTAAAGCAATCTTATTTCTCTTTCCGACTTGTTCTATTGACATAAGTCAGAGTGTGAAATAACATTTTTTTAACAGCTGTTTAAAGTTTGCAGACCATTATGAATAATATAATATAATAATATATAAATACCTATACAATTTTGAGACAGTGTGTACTCCTCTCTTAATACGTCCACGTTGTTGTAGCTTACAATTACCACACCGAATGTTGTTGCCCCTAATTGAATACAATGTATTTCGTAAGTCTCTTTAGTTGTTATGGCTAGTTTAAGCCTGATGAGTTTTCCATGCCTTGTTTTTGCTCTTTTATATGGAATGTTGTTTTCCGTATAAAAGAAAAATTAAGAAAAACTCTCCCAAATAATATAATTCAAAACATTTTATAGACATATTTTAAATTTGTGTGGACATAAATATATTTATGTAAACAAAGACACTTTTCTATGAAAATTCACACTAAATAATTCAAACTCAAACTCAAACTCAAAAATGCTTTATTTCCATAAATACAATAAATGTACACTTAGAAAAGGTCAAATCATAGTAAAAAATACACTGACACGGAAATAAAGTGGTATTTTTGATTTCGATCGCTTCGGTATGTAGACTAAAGTAAAGAAACGACGAAGAAACCTTTAGCCTGTTAGTTGTTATTTTTCGAGTTGGAGCAAAATCCGTCCCAAGCTTTTTTATCATCTAGATAATCTGATATTTTATAGTAAGCCTTTTTGCATAATAAAGTTTTGACAATTTGTTTGAATTTATTTACTGATAATTTTTGCAGCTCAGTAGGGGTTTTGTTGTAGAAGCGTATACATTGCCCTTTAAAAGATACATTAATTTTATGCAGCCTAGTTGTGGGTACAGCGAGTTTATGTTTATTTCTAGTATTTACATTATGTATATCGCAATTTTTTGGGAAACTATTGATATTTTTATGAGTATACAACAAGTTTTCATAAATATATTGACTTGGTACTGTCATTATATTTATTTCTTTGAATTTATCACGTAGGGATTCTCTGGGACCCATTTTATAGATGGCACGAACAGCCCGCTTCTGCAGCACAAATATGGTGTTAATATCTGCAGCGTTCCCCCAAAGCAGTATACCATAAGACATAATACTATGGAAGTAGCTGAAATAAACTAGTCTAGATGTGTCCACGTCTGTGAGATCACGGATTTTTTTGACTGCATATGCTGCAGAACTAAGTCTCTTCGATAGCTTATCTATGTGTGGGCCCCATTGAAGTTTATTATCTAAGGTGATTCCTAAGAATACGGTACTTTCTATAATTTCTAACGTTTCTCCATTTACGTTTACATCAGCCTTAACTTGTTTTACATTAGGTAGAGTAAATCTAATACATTTCGTTTTGGTTCCGTTAAGCAAAAGATTGTTGACACTAAACCAATGAACTACCTTTGAGATTGCATTGTTTACATCGTCGAAATTAGTGTTTTGTCGTTTCATTTTAAAAATTAATGAAGTATCATCAGCAAACAATACAATCTCGTGACTATTCTTGACAAGATGAGGCAGGTCGTTAATATAAACTAAAAATAGGAAAGGACCGAGGATAGATCCCTGCGGTACACCCATTGTAACTACAGACCCCGAAGACCGTTTCCCATTTATGTCAACTCTTTGTATCCTATCACTCAAATAAGATGTGAGAAGATCCAAGGAGGTGTTCCTTATTCCATAGTGATGTAGTTTCCTGATTAATGTTTCATGGTGTACGCAATCGAATGCTTTCGACAAGTCGCAAAAAATGCCTAAGGCATCTTGCGACTTCTCCCAAGCATCAAAAATATGCGATACTAACTCTATACCGGCATCAGTAGTTGACCTGCCGCGAGTAAACCCGAATTGCTTACTATGAAGCAGGTCATTGCAATTGAAATAACTGAGCAATTGATGTAAAATAAGTTTTTCAAAAACTTTGCTGAATGTTGGCAGTACTGATATTGGTCTAAAGTTAGTGGGGTCAGACCTACTACCTGATTTAAACAGTGGGATTATTTTGCTACATTTCATTAGATCAGGAAATACACCACAATCAATAGACTCATTAAATATAAAAGCTAGATCTGGTGCAATGGTATCAATCAAAGGTTTAATAATTCTAACGGAAATGCCCCAGAGATCTGCAGTTTTCTTTATATTTAAAAGTTTAAAGACTTTTATAATATCTTTTTCATTAACGTGGTTGAAATTAAATTTATTTTCGCATTTAGGTACATTTTCTATCAGTAAAGACTCGGCAATTGCTTGAGAAGAATTTAGGGACTTTGTGGTAGAGATTGGAATGTCAGTAAAAAAGTTTTCTAAAGCTTGGGCTACTTCAATGTCATTTTTGATTGTGCAACTGTTAATCTTTAAATTGTAATCATTATCGTAGGTACTGACCTTTCCAGTCTCAATTATTTTCCATGTTGATTTTATTACATTTTCACTGTTTTTAATTTTGGAGCTAATATAATTTGATTTTGCTATTTGACAAACTTTTCTAAACATTTTTGAGTAATTTTTTACTTTTTCTTTGAAGTCCTTGTTAAAATTATATTGTTTTTCACTATATAGTTCATACAAAGTTACTCTACTTTTATGTATACCCACTGTTGCCCACTCACTAAAGTTAAGTTTTTCTGAGACCATCCTCGATTTGGGTGTGAATATTGAATTGAACGCATTGGTGAATTTATTAAAAAATTCTAAAACACCCCTGAAAATTTGGTTCATCTATTAGGGTACCTTTTAAGGTTCTTATACATTGGTTCATTTTAGTTCTTACCTCATTCCTTCTTCGACTCCGAACTAGTCTAGTGTTGAAGTTAACGAATATCACTATTTAAATTCGCCCAGAAAATTATATACTTACAAAATTTTGTATTTCATGTGTGTTTTATTTTACGTTTGTCTGTCATTATTTTTCACTAAAATCGCCTCGCGGTTTTATTCGCATAGTTCCCGTTCCCGTGAGAATTTCAGGATAAAGTAAAAGCTTAAGTCACTACCCTAAAAAGTAAGCTTCTTTAATGGAATATTTTTTTAATCAGTAGTTTCGGAGCCTTTTATGCAAACAAACAATCAAATATTTCCTCCTTATAAAATTAGTATATAGGTTATATGCTTCAATAAATATTTTTTACTTACTTACTAGTTGTATATGCACCTATTGTGAGAGAAAAAGAAATTCTTTATTTATTTCTAAATGTCTTATTTATTCATTCATGGAGTATAACATAATAATAAATCATATAACCGTAATTTCCGTCAACACTTCCTAAAACCAATATCGTTATAAACGCACAATGAACACCATAAAGGCAGCGCAAACTGCTAATGCATGCATTTAAACGGTCGACTACGCCTCTGTAAACCTGTGTTTACCTTCCAAATGAGCGTCAAACGAGAACAAATTGTTATTTTAGTTGGCTTGTATCACTTTGAATATTATGATTTAATAACAAGGTATAGTACTTTTATTCTAACTAGGTATTAAGAATAGGCATGAATTTTTAAGGATTACTTTAAAAATGTGAATTAGTCCATCTTTTGTCGTCAGTTAAGATTATTAGATCTAGCTGCGCCCTGCGACAACGTAAGCGCCCGTTCCTATGGAAACGTTTAAAGGTGATTTTTATCCCACGGGAACTGATTTATGGGATAAATAGTAGCCTTTAATTGAATCCAGGATTAGAATTACCTGTATGCAAAATTTCAGCCCGATCCCTTTAGTAGTTTTGGCGTGAAGAGGTAACAAACATCCATACATCATTCCATACAAACTTTTGCATTTATATTATTACTGTGATTATTTTAATATCCATCAAGACAGAAATTTAATAATAATAATAATGCTGGACAGTTCACACAGCATTATCTAGCCCCAAGCTAAGCAGAGCTTGTGTTATGGGTACTAGATAACTGATATACATAATACAATACACTACATAGATAGATATTTTTTATTATACATAGAAAAACATCCAGAACGCCCTGAACAAATTTCTGCAGATCGTGCACAAATTTGTCCCGAGGCGGGAATCGAACCCGCAACCTCCTGCGTCGCAGGCAGACCTTCGCCCACCGCGCCACAGAGGTCGTCAAATCGATTGGTGGAAGATCACGCGTGAGTGCATCAAGTGGAAAGATGTAAGGGAGACCAAACCAGGCTAATAAAAGAAAAATAAAAAAGAGATTCTGACAACCAAGGCGGCACGGCGGGCGAAGATTCGTCTCGACGCAGGAGGTTGCTGGTTTGATTCCACGTGACGAATAAAATGTCCTTGAAAAGAGGGCCATACTCCTATAAGCAATGTATGGAGACCACAATATTGTTGTTAATGCTTCTTAAGTCTTACCGTTACAAAGAGAAGCTTTTGAACAATGAATGGACCTAATATAAACAAGTCGTAACACAGCGGGGTGTATCGATTTATGAATATGTAGGCGGAAAATATGGACTTTTTTACCTATAAAACTTTTCTATGTTTATATTCTTAAGAATATTATTATTTTGTTAAAGAGTAAGTCACACCTAGTATAAACAAAGACGTATATTATGTGATTTTTTGTTACCTAGAATCTCCCAAATTATTTAATAGATCCAGATAAAATTTGGCCAACATTTAGAACATAGCCCAACTTAGATAGCTAGTGAAGCTGGTTTAGAATTAGCACCACCCCATCTCTTCCCGTTGGTGTCGTAAGAGGTGACTAATGGATATCCACCATCATCAGGGTGAGGCCTGCGTCCAGCAGTGGACCAATACAGGCTGTTGAGTTTGAGGTTGAAGTAACTTAGATTTTTATTTTAAATTGTTTACTTTTGATCAACAACTACCTTCCCAAAATCGATTCGATTTAATTCATATCTTATTTTCAATGAAAATTAGTACACATTTTATTCGAATGTGTCCCTTGAAATACCTGTTAAGGGCGAGAACTTGACTTAAAAAAATAGAGTCCAGTTTTCCCCCCTTGAAGATTTTTCGTAAGGGGAAAAACTGGTAACAGGTAAACGTAGGATTTAGGGGAGACCTTTACCTACCAATGAAACGAATTAGGCTGAATAATATGAAATAGTATTTATGTTTCCATTAGAGAAGGAACCCTAAAAGTACAAACCAGTCAATTAGCTGCTTCATTAAAAACAGGAATTTTGATTAGATTTTTGTCACATCGTTATTTGGACTTGTGAATGGATGTTATTAAATTTTGGTAATTAATTGAATATTTTATGAATATTGCGGTTGTTTTATTCATTGAATAATAATGTTTTGCAAGCGGCATAATGATTTATGCTAATCTAATATATAATAAATATAATCATAAAAGTAAGTAGTCCAAATTGTTTAAATTGTATGTACTAGTTCTAGTTTATTTTTATTGTTTGATTGTAATTCTTAGTCAATAAAGGACTTCCGTACCTAGTGTTTTATCTACATATTATTTTATACTACGTATGTGTTTACATATTATGTTCTGTGTATATTGTACTTTTTTGAAACATTGTACATAGTTTATTTAATAGGATCCTTCACATTTATCAATAGAATTCATTACATATACAATACTAGCGGCGTTATAAGGCTGGTCATATCACCTATTATTCTAATCTTGGGTACTCGATACATAGACAACGAGAACCAGAAACATGGGCGTTTGTATTTATATTTATTTATTAATCAAAACTTATTACTAACCCTATTTGTTATTATTTTATCCTACAACAAAGTCTCCATCCATGTCTCAAGTCAACAGTTACAGCGTGTTACCACATATTTGGCATGGCGTTATAGTATAACATTAATCATATAAAAATACTACGTCTAAGTACAGCCGTCTCTTAGTGTCATAATGCCGGCCTTGCTGACTGGTACAGCCGTAACTTGATGCTCACATATGATTTTTATGGTATGTTGATCGCAAATAAAATACAGGTATGTATTTAAGTGATTAAGTTCGGACCAATAGGCTGTACATTTTTTGATGTTAGTTTTGCATTGATTTGATGACTGGTCCATTACACAAAGATTTTTGTCTGACGTCATATGATGTATGGGTCTCTGTAATGGGCACAGGCGTGTTGATGAGTCATAGGGATGACAGTTTTGAATTTCATTTTCGGACAGTGTGATATACGAATCCTTTTGAATGTTCATGGCTACATATTCTGATATAGGTGAGATTACGACCATCTCTCTTCCGCGCTGGTGAGGTATTGGTATGAGCTTGTATATATCATAACTATCTCTGGTGATCAGCGGGATTTTGATTTCAAAAATGAAGTAAAGTTTAGTCATTCTTGCTTTCACTTTTAATAAATGATAAATGCTTGATAGTTCGGTTTGCATGTTGCTTATAGGTATGGTCAAATCCTTGGAAAGTTGCCCTGATATGATATTGAGCTCATTTCGTAGTTGCTTTGGGGTCAACAGATGGATATTGAATTTCCCATAGTGGATATCTGTGATAGTATCCACCAGTGTGTCTTGTATGTTTTTTAAGTTCATCATGATGCTGTTGGCAATGATTGATGATAAGGCAAAATCATTATTATTTGAGACTGATTCGATTTGTTTAGCTAGAGCATTGGAATTTTTCTCTATGGTAATAATTTGCTGGTGAAATAATTTATGTTGATTATTCATTGATTGCTCCACTCGTTTCAGTAAGTTATATTCTGATTCAACTACTGATGTTTGATTTTTCCACAAGAGTACCAAATGTTTTTGATTATTTCGAATTGACTCTATATCTTGCTCATATTGCTCTGCGAACTGTTCGTCCAGTATTCCAAACAGACTATGTGCTAGGTACCCAACTCCATTGATAAGGCCGCGGCGGCGTCTGGTTTCGCGTCCCATATGATTGCCGAGCATCAAGCTATTGTAATACTGTAGTTCTTCGTATCCGTGACGTAACTGTAGTAAGATAAGGTCACAGTGTGATTGTTTTGATGTTTCTGTTGGACACATACTTTCAAGATGATAAATGTATTTCGAGAATAACTGCATTCCTTGCCAATATGGGTTCATGTCATAATAAACTATAAGTTTCCATTGATCTCGTACAAGGTGCATAGTTGATAATTTGTCGAAATAAATGCTTTGATTGTCGTTGATATTTGATAGCTTGTAGTCACATTGGACAGGCGATATGAATAATATCATTGTCATCATCATTAGCCCTACAAAATTGATTGATTTAGATGTTTTTGGTTTTGATTGCTTTCTTGGTAATTTTTGTTCCGTTTGTGCTGGTTTATTTTGTTCTTGCTGTTCCACTCTTGCTGGAGGCTGATTTACTGGCAGTTTTGATAATTTTACTATTGGTCTTTTCATAGTACCATTCTTAGTTTTTAGCGTGACTACGCGGACATATCCGTCTTTTCCGGAGTGAAGCTCTACCACTCTTCCGATGGCCCATTTTCCGGCGGGTACATTCGCATCGTGAATGATTACGATGTCATTTAGCTCGATGTTTGTTTCTGCTTGCTGCCATTTGCTTCTGTTTGATAATTGACATAAATACTCTGCTTGCCACCTCTTCCAGATATCCTTGAATGTTTTCTGTACTAGTTGCCATCTCGTGCGTTGATCTGTTTCAGTTTCCACAATAGTAAGAACTGGACCGCTTGACAAAAAGTGAGATGGTGTAAGACAATTTATGTCATCTGGATCTTCTCTCAGGGCGCATAAGGGCCTTGTGTTGAGGCATCCTTCAATCTGTGCAAGAAGTGTTGATAGCTCTTCGTAGGTGAGCTTTTGGTCTCCAATCACTCTACGAAAATGATGTTTTAAGCTTTTAACTGCACTTTCCCATAGTCCCCCAGCACTGGGCCAGGAAGGAGCATTGAAATGCCATTTTATCTGCATTTCGGCCACTGTTGAGTAAAACTCATGATCTAGTGTACCCTTAAGGTTGATAGTTTCCTGCTCTAGGCGTTTGTTGGCTCCGACGAAATTGGTTCCGTTGTCGCTGTAGATGTGGCGCGGGGTACCTCGCCGGGCTGCCATGCGTCGCAGTGCTGATAAGAATGCTGTGGAACTTAGATCAGACACCAGCTCCAAGTGTATGGCCTTTGTGGCCATGCAAACGAAGACTGCCACATAACCCTTCATGGTTTTGATGCCTCGACCTATGTTTGCTTTTACATCGATGAAGCCAGTAAGGTCAACTCCAGTATGATAAAATGGACGTGTTGGGTTACAACGAGCTGAAGGTAGCTGTCCCATAATTTGCTTCAGCTTGATGGGTTCATGCTTTCTGCAAGTGATACAGCTGTGAACTCGTTTCTTGACTGCTCTTATTCCTCCTATAATCCACATTTCTTGTCTAAGATGATTCAGGGTTAATCTTGCTCCTCCATGTAGAGTCACCTTGTGAGCCTTATCGATCAAAATGTCTGTGTAGTGATGGTTGTGTGGGATTATGAAGGGATGTTTCATGCTTTCACTGATATTGGCATATGTTATTCTGCCACCAACTCTTAACAATCCATCTTTGTCCAGAAACGGGTTCAATGAGAGAAGCTTACTGGATGATGATAATTTCTTTTGCTTTTGTAATGCGTTAATTTCTTCCGAAAATGATTCTTGCTGGACGCATTTGATAAGTTTTAATTTTGCCAAATTTATTTCTTGCGCTGTTAGGTATGCAGGCTGGCGGCGGTTGCGTTTATAATTTGAAACACGTGACATCCACGCGACAATGCGCGTCACGCGAGTGAGACAGCTGTGTTTTTGTATTAGCTCACTGATGACGTCACCGCCTTGACACTGTGTGATAGCGTTCGATTGATATAATTTTTTCTCTTCTTGATTAGTGTCGTATACCACTGCTTGATCTACTTTCGGTGGCGATAATAGCAACGCAGGTCCATTCCACCAAAGTGTATGCTCTTTTAGTTGTGTTGCAGTTATTCCACGACTCGCGCAGTCTGCTGGGTTTTCAGCTGACTTGATGTACTGCCAATTTTTCGCAGGTATGATTTCTTTGATTTTTATGACTCTATTTGCTACGAATGGCTTCCAACGATTAGGATCGCCGTTAATCCAACCTAAAACCGCTGTCGAGTCGGACCATCCAAATGATATTGTGTTGTGTTCTGATAAGTTTTGCTGTACGATTTTCATGAGATTTGATAGTAGGAGTGCCGCGCACAGCTCAAGTCTTGGAAGTGAAACAACTTTCTTTTTTGGCACTAACCTCGATTTTGCTGCTATGATCACAGGTTTATCGGTGTTTTTGATCTTGCTGTAGATAACACAGGCATATGCGCTTTCGGAGGCATCGCAGAATCCGTGTACCTCTATGTTATCATTTTCGTGGCTTTCCAGCCACCTTTGGATCTGAAGCACGTTGATTACACCAAGATCTTGCTTGATATTCGACCATTCGTCGTTCAATGATGCGGGAATCTGTTCATCCCATTGTAGGTTTTGTTGCCATACTGACTGAAACAGTAATTTCAGTTTTGTTGTTACGGGACAGAGCCACCCGAGAGGATCGAAAATAGTTGATATTTCTGATAGAAGTGATCGTTTAGTGGCTGGCTTTGTTGATGATGATATTTTCAGTTGGAATGAAAACACGTCTTCTCGGGGGTCCCATCGAAGTCCAAGTGCTTTCGTTGATTCTTGATGTTTGAAGTCAAATGATGATGATGATGTTTGTTCGTTTTGCTGATCCAATAATGCCCTCTCATTAGATGACCATTTTCGAAGATTGAAGCCTCCTGATTTTAAGAGACGAATCAAGTTTGATACGATATGCTTTGCTGATTGGATGCTGTGTGCTCCGCTGATAAGGTCATCCATGTAGAAGTCTCTACCCAAGATTTTTGCTGCTTCTGGATATTTTTCGCCTTCATCAATTGCTAACTGCTTGAGGGTCATCATGGCCAAGAAGGGCGCTCCCTTGGTTCCATATGTCACCGTGGTAAGTCTCCATTCTTTCAATAATTGATCTTTGTCATCTCGCCACACTAAAAGTTGATATTTTTGATCTTCATCGTGGCAAAGAATCTGTCTGAACATCTTCTCGATGTCCGCAGTAAATACTATTTTGTACTGCCTCCATCTCAAAATCAATGATAATAGATCTGCTTGTAAATTAGGCCCACAGTACATAAGATCGTTAAGGCTAAAGCCTGATGACGTTTTCGATGACGCGTTGAACACGACCCGAAGTGCAGTAGTAGTGGACTCCGCGCGCTGCACACAATGATGCGGTAAGTAATAGTCGGGTTTCGAGTTACTTACGCTCGGCCTCATATGACCTAATTCCTGATATTCATGGATAAACAGTTTATAATCATTTGCTATTTTTTCATGCTTTTGAAATTTCTTTTCGAGTTGATAAAACTGAGCTACTGCTTTCTGTTTTGATTCGCCCAATTTTTCTTTGATTTCAGGTTTCAGGGGCAGACGGACGATGTAGCGGCCATCTTTCTGACGACGGGTTTCTGTCTTAAATTGTTGTAGACAGAAGTGATCTTCCGTTGACATATTAATGGCGGAGCTCTCGGCGATGTCTTCTATTTCCCAAAATTTACTTATTTCATCGATATTATTGATGACGACATTGCAATGATATGATTTCATGTTTCCACAGATAATCCAACCGAGGCGACTTTGCTGTATTATAGGGGTTGATTCACCCTCTCTGATAAGGCCACCAAGGATGATGTTTGAGTAAATTTCGGCGCCTAGTAAAATGTCTACGGGACGACTAATATTGAAATCCGGGTCAGCCAATTGAATACCTTCAAGGTTAGACCAAGTCGGTTTTTGGAATGTTCTATTCGGCAAATTGTTGATCAAATTTTTCATTATTAGTACGTCAGTGCTGAATGTGTAATTGCTGTAAATTGATTTTGCTGTGATCGTGATTACACCCTTGCAGTTGTTTTCTTTTGTACCGATTCCAAAAATGACTCCCTTGCAACGCTGTCGTGCCAACCCTAGGCGTTGTGCGGCGTTTTCAGTAATCAGCGACGTCTGTGACCCTTGATCAATTAGGGCACGCATTTTTATGATGGAACCATCTTCAGCCACTACTTGGATTAGTGCTGTTGCTAAGATTATCTCTGCTATGTTGTCTTGAGATACGTGCGTCACATTATTTTTTCTTGGTTTACTGGATTCGGGCTGTTCTGGGTAGGCTTCATGCAAAAGCGTGTTATGGTTACCTTTGCACTGCTGACAACGTTTTTCCGAAAAACATGCCTTCCCTTTATGATCATACAGACAATTTTCACATAAATTGAGTTTCGTAACTGATTTAAGACGGTCAGCCGGTTTTAGTTCACTAAATATTTTGCATTTGAATATACCGTGCTGACTGTTGCATTGTGGGCATTTTTGTTGCGAAACTTGGAATGATTTTTTATTAGAATGATAATTGTTTGATTTTATAAATGGTTTTTGATTTGAGTTTTGGTTGGCAGGATTTTTATTTGATTCTTGTTGTTGATTTGATCTTGATGTTTCTCCACGACCACGACGAGACGCTTCTAATGCAGTGAATTTAGAGTCCAAGAATTTTAAAAAATCTGATAGAACTGGAATGTCCTTGGGATCTTGTACATACTCGACGTAATCATTGTGGGTGTCCGCGTCCAACTTTTGAGACAAAAGGTAGATGATAAGCGGATCCCAGTGTGAAATATTGATGCCGAGATTTTTGATGGCATTAAGGCACTCGTTTGTTGTATCGTGAAGTTTTTTGATTGATGATGATGATTGTTGTTGCATGTTTGGTATTGATAAGAGAATGTTTAGATGAGAGTTTAGAATAAGCTTTTTGTTGTCATATCTCTGATTAAGAATCTCCCAACAAACTTCATAATTATCTTGGCTGATATTGAGATGCTGTATGAGTTTTTCTGCTGCGCCTTTTACTTTGCTTTTTAGATATTGCATCTTTTGCGAATTTGATAGTGATTTGTTTGTGTGGATAGTTTCGGTGAACAAGTCTTTGAAAGACATCCACTGATGATAGTTGCCATTGAAGACGGGAATCTCCATGGCAGGCGTAGAATGCTCGCGATGCCGAGCCGACCACATGCTGCTGTTGATAGATTTTTTAATATTGTTGTACTTTTCTTCATAATGATAGTACATTTCCTCGTATTCAGGGTTGTCACACACTAGTTCGCTGTCGATCTCCCAGTGTAAAGAGTCAACGACGGACCAACGACCTTGAATAGTATGAAGAACATCCTCGAATTCCCACTTCTCTGATAGTGATGAGACATTAGTACTGCTGATTGCTCTTGCTAATGCCTTAAAATTGCTCTTCTGTTTTCTTAACATTTCGTCTAATTTGGTAGAGTTACCTCTGTCAACCCTGCCTGACGACTGTCCAGAAGTACCTGCTTGATGCTGATTGATGCTTAGTCCACGCTGCGGCGGTTGAAGCGTCACCGTTTCAGCGGGGGGCCAGTCGAAGGAGCGTGCTAATCCCGGGCTCGCCGGCTTCAATAAAGGTTTGTCCTCTGCTACTAGGAAAGGTTGGATTTTACCTTGATATTCCTGGGCCATTTTCATAAATTCTTCGTAGTAGTTGTCTTTGAAGTAGGCGTGATCAGACTCGTACTCACACAACTTCTTATGATTACTGTCGAACTCTGCACAGTAGGCTTTGAGAGTTTCAAGCCTCTTCTTGGCGTAGTGCGGAGTTTTTCTCTCCGGCCCATCCTTCCTAAAATTTATTGAATGCTTTTCTACTTCGTTGATAATTTGCTGCTGGTTTGCTAGTAGGTCTTCCATTTTTACTACTTACAGTGATTTGATGCGCTGATGATCGCTCTGAGCTCTCTAGTAGTTGGGTGGTACCTACTCGCTGATGCTAGTTATAGGTAATTCTATGATCTATCCCAGTGATCCCTTGCGCGATATATGCACCTTCTCAGTTTAGCCGGTGAGACCCGCTGGTGGGAGGCCAACTAAACCGATTCGCTATCGCACTCGAGATACCTAGAACAGTTACCTTGATTCCGCAACGTCACGAAGGCTTCAATACTACCTTACTCGTTGCTGATGATGATGATGATGTCACTCACAAAAAAGCGCACAACACTTCTCGCGAATGATGATATTGATAGTTATGATAGAATGATATTTTCCTTTGATAGTCACTTTGATTGCGAATGTCACGTCACACGGCAAATTCACAGGAAACACGTGATTTCGTAACTAGGTCACTGCACCGCGTGCTCCTGAATTGAAACTTCTCCGCGCGCCGGGTCAGATGTCGAAGGACCATAAAGATGTAAGGTTTCCACCCTGCACCTTTAGATGATATTGATAGGAGATGTGGGAGTGATAGAGAGATTAACTGATAACTTGATTTATTGCTAATCCTTAATGATATGAATACACGGGACTGCGGTAGAACGCGTACTGACTGCTTTAGCTGATATAGGTAAAAATGCACCGCTTGCTAAAGTGCAATTGTGCGGTTTATACATTAATCGTACAACCTACCTATATATCATCTAGGTGTACCTACTTAAGATGTACTTACTTACCTACATACTGTACAAAGAGAAACACATTTTCAACAGTAAACACGAGATTTTCAATTTAGATGACAAAAGCATAAAATTTGTGATAGCGCAGTCGGCGGCATTTTTAATAGCGTCGTATCACTAGTGTGGGCACGCGGCGTTTCTCGTAAAAGCGTTATGAGTTCATTTTGCGACTCTGACTTTGTGGCCGACAATTTATAGAAGCTTGAGGTTCCTTTTAGAGCCACACTTTATATGGGTTGAGTCATTGTTTGTTGACTGAGAGACATGAAAAGGGGTTATGTTTTTTGTTGTCTGGTTTTTAGTAGGAGTAATTCAATGCTTAAAAGGTTGATGCGCTGAATAATTTTATAAAATGTTTGTACATTTCATCATGAAAATAATCATAGCTCTGATGTTTACCAACTTATTTACGCTGTAAGATCCATTTAGGTAGCCATAATTATATTTTGATGTTTTTCCTACACAAACTATTTATGAAGCCTGTTTTTGACCTACTTATTTATATTTATTATTTTACGAGTTTTTATCGCGGTTTTTATCTAATTATTTTTACATTTAAGAATACTTCAGACGTAATTAGCAAAACTCTGAAAAGTAATTTAATAAGGTACTCTACATTTATTAATAATTATAATTCTTTATCATATAAACCTTCAGGCATTCAAGAGTTTAGCAGAAATTATCAGCAAAATGAATCCTTTGAGCCCAAAACTCATAATGTTATAATGTGACGAGGGAGATCCTCATCACACCAATTTTATAAGAGCAACAGTTTGGATGTATGGATGGATATTTGTAACATTTTCATGCTGAAATTACTGACCAAATCGGGTTGAAGTTATATATAAGTGCGTGCAGAACTGCAATTTAGTCGTTAAAGTTTAGTAGTTGAGAGGTTATTATGTGTATATTACATACTAAATTTATGTTGAGAAGCACCATCCATAATTTTTAACAATTGTATTGGTTACCAGGAGGAAATCGCATAAGCGAGAAGGCGTTCCATTGCTATTCTCTATGTGTTTAATTTATGTAAAATCTGTTTAAATCTATGGTGATGAATAAGGTTCAATCTATATAATACTTGGGTTTTTGATAGTATAAGCAAAATTTCATAATATTTAAGATATAATGTTCAGGGCGTTCTGGATGTTTTCTATGTGTAAACAAAAATATGTTTCTATGCAGTAAAATGTATTATGTATTATCAGTAATCTAGTAACCATAACACAAGCTGTGCTTAGCTTGGGGATTGATAATGATGTGTGAATTTTCCAACATGATTTATTTTATTTAGTAATTACCGGAATTTTAGCGTGAAGTCGCGGGCAGAAGTAAGTACTGTTATAATGTGTCGAGGGAGAGATAAATATATTGTGTGTCCCTAAGAGCGTAAGAAATCCGAAGATTTGTAAAGTTTCCCCCTTTATGACAGGATTCTGCCGATGTTTGCTGATATGAAAAACTTTTGCACGAACATTCACTTCCAACTTCAACCTTGTTCGTAAACATTTAAGAAATAAACTTTATTTTGATAGGAAAATTCATTTGCGTTATTTTTCTGGAGTTATATATCGTATCTAATATCTATGTTTATGAGTAAAGGAAACGAAGGCAAACTATTTATTGGTTCTAAAGGAGACGGATTGCAGTAGAGTAATGTCTTGATTTTGGGGGAAATTTAATGTCTATTAGTATAAGAAATTAAATAGAATATCAATAATGTCGATACTATTACCAGATGTTTATAACCAACAAAAGGGAGAACAAGAGTAAAACTTGGAGTACAACAGTAACTACACTCGAGAGCAATGAATCCGGGTCACTTAAAGAATCCTAAAAATCGTAAATTGGAGTATTGAAGATTGGTCAAAAGTTATGTTCTCCGACGAATCAAAATTTATGCTCTACAAGCACGATGGAAGACACAGAGTGTATCGAAGACCAGGGGAAAGATTCAAGCAACCATGCATCGAAGAAAAAGTAGCCCACGGTGGTGGGTCTGTACTTGTGTGGGCCGGAATTTCTTCTGAAAGTCGCACAGAGCTGGTGATCATAGAAAACGGCTCTTTAACTAGCGTAAGATATGTGGAAGAAATCCTCAATGATCACGTTGGTCCATTTATGGTCAATTTAGGTGAGGATGCTATATTTATGCATGACAATGCCCGACCTCATACAGGTAGGATTGTGAATGACTACCTTTAAGAGATGAACATTACTCGTATGGAGTGGCCAGCGCGCAGCCCGGATATCAACCCGATCGAGCATGCTTGGGACGAGCTAGGCAGATGCGTAAAACAACGAAACCCTCCCCCAATCACGCTTCGTGAGCTCAAAATTGCTCTCACAGAGGAATGGGAGAATATTCCCCAAAATCGTATAAGGAACTTGGTGTACAGCATGCCAAACCGCGTAAACGCAGTAATGGAAGCACGAGGAGGCAATACGAAGTATTAAAATTCAAGAAAATCGTAATAAAGTTCAAAAATTTCATGTTTCCTATTTTTGTTTTAAGGAGAGATCAGCAGTTTTTTTCTTTATGTAATTTTGTGTTAATAAAATGTATGGTGACTCATATTTTTTTTACTTTCATTTAAGGAGTATTACATTGTCTATTAAATACAATTTATTGCATTAACCTATCATTTTTAGTTTCCGAGATTTTTAACATTCTTTAAGTGACCCGGATTCATTGCTCTCGAGTGTATTAGCACCTGCGTTGTGAATTTTTGATTATCAAAGTGAAACTGCAAGGAAAGAAAAACATCAGGTCCTCCTAGTCTACATAACTTATTAGGACTTCATACCCATTTTTTTAGATCTACTAATAAATTTTTCGAACTTAACAAAAACATCTGTCGAAGAAAAGAATCATGAAAATGGGACAACCCAGTCAAAAGTTCTGAGGTAACTACATTAAAAAAAATACAGTCGTATTGAGAACCTCCTCCTTTTTTGATGTCGGTTAAAAATAAAAACAAATATTCTATCTCTGTAGTGTATTATATATCTCTAGTACTCCAATACAAGCACTAGTTAGCTTGGGGCTGAATAATAATGTGTGGATTGTCGAACATTATTCAACCAAACTAGGTTATTTTACATACCAAATTCTCGGTCTCCTTAACGGCTTATACCCTAAAAGTTGCTGCACTCAAAGCCGTCAGTAATTTTCGGGAAAGTAGGTCTTCAAAACTACCATTTTCTACTTTTATAACTCCGCTCCATTCATCGTGTAGGCGGTCTCTAGTCATTTCAAATTAACGTTCCATGAAAATAAGTCTCGTGCTTTAGGAAACTTTTCAGTGGATACCTACATTCAAGGTGAACCTACCGTGAGTCCAGTCAAAGAGCGTGCGGGATCAAAGGGGACGTGGATTTAACTGTGTTCATGGTCAAAAGCGGAGCGGACTTGACTTTATGAAAAACTTGCCTTATCGTGATAGTAAGACTAACAAGAAAGCTGGGATAGGTTGTAGAGACAAGGATAAGCGAACGCCGTGCGAGGAAGATGAGAGCCGCGAAAACGTCGGCCCTGCGCGCTATGTCACCATATTTGTCCTAATTATGCAAACGAAACTGCTTTTGTATGTGTCTCTGTAAATTTATGATTTAGAGGCAACTACGCCAAATTTAGTCAACCATGTTTCGACTCCCATAACTTACGACTAGCTTACTTACTTATATATTATTATATCCTTATTACTTACAAGAATCCCTAACGTTTTTTGTTTTCAAGAATATCGACCTAGCCGTAGAACAGAGTCCGATGTGATCATACAGCAAAAATGAGTTATATAGCTAGACGGCATAAGGAGAACAAACACTACAGACGTACATTTTTAGAATTTTTGTATCTTATTTAGTTTCTGAAATATGAAATCGAATAACGTTCTATCTGACATTAGCTCCGCAAAAAAACGCATGATGTGACCAAGGGACGCCGCGCGGGCCGCGAGTGCGCGGCCCGTTCGTCCGTTCGGCCGTTGTTTGTTGGAAGGAGGGCGTATTTGTCTCTGGAGCTTACTTTTTTTAAGATTTGATAAAAAAACAATATGGTAAGGTTTTTTCATGAACAAATCATATGTTTAGAAAGGTCATATGCGCATAAAAGGTTGGAAATGCTTAGAAAAGATGCAGGGGAGTCTGAATTTAGTTCATCATTTTCTAATGTTTCTGTTGTTTATATGAAAAAAAGTGTAAATGCTGGTAAGTTGACCATTTTTTGGTTGTACTATTTCGTAATACACGCTTTATTTAGTTTTGTAATTAATAAACATTAAAATTACCTATAATATTGCTTTATTTTGCTCTGTAAACGGTTGCGGGCGATCGATGTTTATATAAGACACTTTTTGACGGAAAACTAGAGAAACGCGTTTTAGTACGAAAATACGATTGGCGTAGTGCAAACTCACAGTATTATAATTTTTTCAGTAATAATAATACATGAATAAATATAAGTCTTATGAAATTTTAGGACCATTTTATGCGAAAACCATTGAACTTTTAAGGATTTCATGTGAATATCGGACGTTTTTCTTTGGTAAATGTCATACAATTTGTTGGTTCGATGTTGAGGTAGGACGTTGTAACTGGAATAAGGAAATCGTTTAGGACGTTGTTCGTTTTAAATTATCGATAAATAATGAGGGTTTTTCTTTAAAATTTGTCTAATCATTTGCTATCTACTTACATTGTTTTGCACTACTCATAAATATAAAAATTATTTTATATATACCGGTTTTTTTCACTTTCAGATGTACATATTGATGAAAACTACATGTCATAATAAACGTCACCTTTGCCTCCTGATTCAGACGAAATCAGCCAAAAACTACATAATATATAGGAAGAAATACTGTATGAAGATGGTAGGACTAAGGAAATTACCTGCAACAGCTCAATACCACATTATCAAGTCTAATCTGTCGGCTGTGCAGGTTTACAGCAATTAACCTAGTATATTTTCTTTGGAAATGTCTTCTAGTTGTAGATTAATACAACTACTAAAGCAATTAATTAAACTCTTTAGTTAAATTAGTGGCTTCTGAAATTTTATCCAGGTTAAGAGCTCATGTACACGGATTGCAAGTTGCGGACTGTAAGACAACTGCACCCGTCGATTGCATTTAACTGCAGTGAACGACTGCCATCGACTGCTACCGGTGCAATTGTCTTGCAGTCGGTAACTTGCAGTCCGTGTTTTTGAGACGTGCAGTCCGTGTATAAAAGCCCGAATGTTGAGCAAGGTTCCAAAGAGTTTCATCATTGGTCGGACAATAATTGTGCTGGCCAAAAGCTTAGTCGCAAAAAAGTTCAACATACGTATAACACACCGGTTTTTACAGAAGGGACACGTCCAAAATTAGGGGGGCCAGTGTCAGGTCTGTCATCGAGAGAGCTTCTCAAACCAAAACTATATTATACCCCTCATAAGTGGCGTTTGTTACTAAGATGGGCCAAGAATGAAGGAGAGCCCATGTTGTTCACAGTGTAACCCTGATTGACGTGTTCGACTTGAAAGGTATTGTTGTATAAGGTTATTGTTATGTTTTGGGTATTTTCTTTGTATAGTAAAAATATCTATCCACGTAATGTACATATTGTATTAAGTAAAATAGTCATCTAGTACCCATAACACAAGCTCTGCTTAGCTTGGGGCTAGATGCTTCCGTGTGGATTGTCTAGCATTATTATTATTAGGTTTCGAGGGAAAGGTTTGTATGAGAGACATTTATAACCATGGCAAATTGCGGAAGAGACAAGGACAAGAAGATTACTTGGAGTAACATTTGAGAAGTTGATTCAGAGACGGTATCAACCCAAATAAATTATTTTTGGAATATGATCAAACCCAACCTATGATATTTTAGTGATTCGCAGTACACCAGGAACTCGGTATAAACTGAAGGTAAAGCTGCAATATGGTGAACCTATTATTGGTTTTTGCTGCTGAATATAAATTCAACCAAATATGTTATGGATATGTGCCGCTCAGAGACCGGTACAGCGCTTTAAGTTCAGTTTATACAGAGAGTTCCTGGTGAACGGCGAATGACTAAAATATAATAGCTTCTGAGCTTCTGATGCTTCAGAAGATCGAATGATAAACTAAACATTACAGGTAATACTTGTTACCTGTAATGTTGCTGACCTAGCTACCATATTATAATATACCAATCAATTTCAATCAATTTTGTGTATTTTATCAATGTTTCTCTGAAATAAGCAAAAAAAAATAAACATGATCAATAGCTATTTTAAATTTTAATTATTATAACACCGAGACAGTTTAAATACTATTTAAATGTTAAAAATGATTCTTATTAGTAAAATTGTAAAGATTGTGTTTTAATGGAATATAAAATTTTATATCAATTATGGTTTTGATGTAAAATAAACAATAAAAAATTATGTAACTGTTCATTTATTAATTAAACTAATGCGTAGTTTAAATTTTCTTAATTCCTGCATTGTCCTAAAAGGGGCATAATGATAAATTCTAATAAGCTTATTTTAAGTGACTTTTTGCTATTCAAAGTGATGCCATTTAATAGTTTTTATACCTACTTTGAGATGTTTTAACTTAATAAACAGTTTTAAATAATAACCTTTATTTAATAATTAATTTTAATGGAGGGTAGTTATAATATCACTAACATTATTTTAGGGTAAAAAAGCATATAGGACTCTAACGGGACATGTAATTTCAACAGAAAACGTCCCATGTTAACAAAGAACGTCAATTAACTAAGATGTTTCCGTAAAACAACGTTTAATGTTCACAACGGACCCCACTACTTCCGCCATAAAACGTCCTATATTAACATGGAACGCACTATCTCCAGAAATAAAAGGATAATAAATATATACCGAAAAGCGTATATCTAAGCCGGGGCATTGTAACAACATACCAAAAATTCTCAATGAAAAGTCTCACCGTTTAAAAGTTACACAAGTCAACAACTTCTCTGACGTCTACTGAAAACTATCAACTCTACAGAACGGACTTTGTTCTACGGATGAGTCGATATATTTCCCGAACAGTCAAAACGTGGGGTTTAGGACTCACATCACCTTGAAATTTTCTAAGCTTTGCTTATTAGCATTTTGAACACATCAGTAACTACTTCTAAACTGGAAATTGTTACTGCTGTGTATAAGTACCCGGGCACTGCATTATTAGAAAAGCTAATCCATAAATTAAGAAACTAGTTTAATGTATGTACAGTGCTCGAAGGGATGTGGTACGCACGCGTCTAGAACCGCATTCGCCCTGAAGATGTCCCTCGCTAAGGGATGAAACGTTAGTGTTCTTCCAACACAAATAAGGTTCGGAGTTAACCCGCTTACATCTGTAATGAATTCGTCAAACTATAATAGTTTTTATAATAAAATAGTATATTTTAGTTGCTAGATAAACAAAAGTACCTAGGCCATAAAAAGAATTTTATTAGGAGAAGTCGGAAGCAGTTGATGTTGAGAAATAAGTACAGATAACAACCTTATCTTACATATATAAGCTACAGTTGTAAGAAAACATAAACAAGGCTTTTTATTGTTACTTGAGGATCCAAGAAAAAAATAATTTTTTTGATGATTGGGAAAAAACCTTTACATTCTTACGATAGTAATAAGTATGTAGGTTTTATTTTTTTACATTTTACTTGTCAATAATAAATTCTCAGATTCGACTATCCTCGTTCCGCTTATCACTGCAAACATTCTAAAACGCTACTTTAATGTACTAGAAACTCGAACTACACGTAAATATTGGTAACATCATGTCCCTGTGGATTTTTCCCCGAAATCAACGAATAGACCGGGTTTTCCTGTTTACTTTGCCGCAGCTGTAAAAAGTTGATGTTTTTCATTTTGTAAACACGGTGGTCTTTCGTATACTAAATTAGATTTTCACAAAATACTTCGCAATGTATTATGTTGCTTTACATTTAAGGGGTAAACGCTTTTATAACGTAGTATAGGTCTTTTCTCGCTTTGGGGTTTCTTTTTAGTTTCAGTCTGACAAGCTTTCATATGTTTGATATCGTGCAATAGTAATAAATATCAACGATTCTACCTATCGTAGAATAGTTTTTAGTCATAATAAGAAAGCCTTCGTTATATTCCCTCAAAGTAACATGAGTGGGGGAGGGGTTGCCGGTCAACGACACTTACATGTTCTGTAATTGCTAACACAACCTTTACCGTCCCTTTCACGAACCAAAACAATAATTTCTAAAAAGTCATTAAAAATTCGCCAATCAAACCCATTATCAAACATTTACAAACACCATTCATTATTCGCAACAGTTGTCGCCTATTTGGTGTAATGACCTCCGCCCTGTGGAAAACCATAGATCCGAGCGGGCCACTTTTAGCCGACAATCTGCGCCTATGAAAAAAGTTGCCAACCGGGCCTCATCGACTCTTTATTTCATTTTTTGTTAAGACCAATCCCATAAAAATATAAATGTGAATTATAATTTATCAAAAAGTCCCAACAAAAAACATGAATGTAAAAATGTAAAAAATCTAAGATATTAATGTGGCTTCATTGATGATAAACAATACGAGCCCTGAAATCATAATATTTGATGATTGATATGATTCAGCTCTTTTGAACTGCTATAAAACTCGGTAGTTATCTATATTATAATTAGATGCCAAGTTTCATAGCAGTTCCTTGTCTCAACATGTTACGTCACCTAAATTATTTCATCTTTATTTTGCGAAGTTTTCTTTGCATTGAACTTCGTATTGCTTGGTACCTACCAACACTGGAGAACACCTGTTCTCCATACGGCAACGCTCAAAAATATGTGGTGAAGGTGGGTTAGTTTCTTTAAAAATTTGGCCAACGTTCTACCGCATGTCTAGATTATTATTTTTGGTCAATCTTTGACGTTTGCGTATAGTTGCGTTAGCCAATAAGACATTTTCACTTTTCATGATAAATTTACATGGATCAGCCTCTGAAATTAGTGTACAAGTAAATTTAAATAGCTCCATTACGATAGCCTTGCCCTGCAGTGGGAAGACACGGGAAGATATAAAAATAATAAATGCCCTTACCAAATGAATTAATCTAGCTTTCATTATAAATGTAAGGGTTAAGGAACTAGTTTATGTGGAAGAACACCAAAGTTCTATGTAATCTAGCTGTGATGTAACTACGTCCGTACAGTCATCAAAAACTAAATTCGGCGTTAAGTGGTTCGTGTGCGTTGACTCTATGATGTTTTGGAGGCGGCAATTTTTCATGTCGAGGCACGATAACGGTCAGGTGTTGGAATGATTTGTGGGGGCTGATGCCGTATCTTGTTTGCTTTATTTGAGTCTTTTTGAAAATGTGGTGAAGTTTTTCAAACTTTAAAAATAATGACCACAGTTAACTTCCCTATGGCGAACCAACTCGGTATTCCTATTTTATTTCACACGCTCTTTTTAAAACAACTGAATTGTAAACAAAATGAAAACATTAAAATATTTTTTAGAACAAGGAAAAAGTCAGACCATTCCACAAAACATTGTACACAGTTTTCGAAAACATCTTTATGGCTCTCATGTAAAACTTTCGACTTTTACAATACCTATAAAAAAGTTTGTCTAACAAAACTAAGGAAATCACAGTAAAATAAAAGGCGGTTTTTAACATAAAAGTAGCAAGGTAATTGGGGGTGGAAAATGTGGAATTAATGATTATTATTACGATAAGGAACACACGCAGGAGAGTTTTTCGGTCAAAAGTCACACACATTAACCTAATTTGTTTTAATTGGACTATCATTCGTGAAATAAAACGTATGGAAAATTATGAATGTGACGTGACATGCTGTATTAAGGAAAGAAGATGGCAGGTTGATCGTTCCTGAAAATTCCTAAAACTCATGGTCGTGTGATGGTGTGAAAAAAAAGTTGGTGGACCGAAAATAAATTGAATATTTTCCTAGATTGAATATTTTCTCATGAGCAGTAACAGTGTGAGGTTTGGCCACGGTTTAGAATTTGCACTACCCCGTCTCTTCTCGCGGGTGTCGTCGTGAGAGGCGACTAAGTAATATCCACCCGGGGGTAGACAGTAGTACCCCCTGCAGAACAATTCTACCATCGAACTGCGATCCCTAACCCGCATCCCAGCGTGAAGACTATGGGCACTATATAACACCCATGTGATAAAAGCCAACAAGGCGCTTATTAGGGGGAGGCCTTCGTCAGGTCCAACTGTGGACCTATATAGACCGTTGAAGTGAGGTTAAGACTCACGTTCACTGCTGAATCTGCCTCTCACAAACAAGGAGTGTTTGCCATAATCACCACGTTTAGAAGGCAGATCGGTGATCGCAGTAGTGGTGTTAATGTTATACACAGGCGGAAGCTGCTGCCTTTGCTCTAGTATGTTCCCTTAATCGACAGTTACTGAGTTAAATTAATTGACCGCCACGGCATTAAAATCTAAGATGGGACAAAAAGCTTACATCCATCTGTTTATTATATATATATATATATACAGGGTGTTTGGTGGAGCGATGTAGGGATTGAAGGAGCCGATCAAGGGATCCCATATGACCATTTTAAACCACATATGCTATTATGAAAAGTCTCATGGTTTTTAAGTTATTATCAAAAGTTTCGGTAGGGATTTTTTTCGTTTAAAGGATAGTAAAATACCAAATAGTGCAATAATCACTTTTGTTATGGCTTCTAATTAATCACAACAATACAGTCTTTCATCAAAATAAGCTAAACCAATCATTGCGCAGGAAATTTTAAAGAAAAAATGACTTAAACTTGAAAAAAAAATATTTCTCATGAAGTGATGTAAACTCTACCTGTCATTAAAAAAAGCTAGAGCTGCTAATGCCGCTCAGATAACTTTAAAAACTACATTGGTTCATAAAAACCATGACACTTTTCATTAAAGCATATGTGGTTTAAAATGATCACATGGGTACCCTTGATCGGCTCCTTCAATCCCTACATCGTTCCACCAAACACCCTGTATATATACAGTTCGTTCTAATATATAAGAGCTTCTTTTAATGTTTTTGTTTTTAATTTTAAGTGATTTATATGGTCTGCACATTTGTTACTCTGTGGACTTAGCTCCATCGTAGAGCTAGATGAGCTAGATAAGCTAGATCGTCTAGCTCTTTCATTCGTGACATGAGATGTAAAAAACGGCTGTTTTGCGGATTAAGCTTTACCAAAAATTTACTAAACACCTTTATGAGTAGCTAATTATTAATAAGGATAATTTATGGGCACAGTCAAACTTACGGCCTTGTCACGTAATATAGTTGAAATTAAAAGGGTTATTACCATTTTACTGCGTCAACACCTCTCTTTGCCGCAAAACAATTATTTTTTACGTCTTTATTTAGTATTAAACGGGTGCGTTAACTTTTTATACGTTTTTGTCATGACAATAGCCCTACCTCCTTTTTATTTTACTTTAATTTAGTATAAACGGCAATAATTCTGATGGTAACAAAGGTTTTTTTTCTCATGAGATGCTTTTCGTAACCTAATCATTGCGAAGATAATTTTTGTCTTACAGGAAGGAAAACGCCTTACAAAACAAAAAAGTCTTGAGTACCTAATAATTCATAGTTTCAGTCATTAAAACAGCGCTGCATAACAAAAACATAAAACAAATATCCAAACATTACAATGAAATATTTCACTCGAACTGGACGTCGCCATATTTTCACGATATTCTCAAATGAGCTGGCTATTCATGAAACGTCACGTGTAATTTGTTTTTCCTTGACAGTTCAGCGTAAGTATCGTGAAAATCGTTGGACTAAACCATAAAAAAAACAATTCTGCAGAATCGAAACCCGTGCCGTAGTTCTTCATAAGGGTTGCCTTCGACATTAATTAATACCACGTGCCAATAAACCATTTTTAGGCAGTAAATTGACAACAATCAAGTGCAATGTTAATGGTCGTCGTTGCCTGCTTCGACCTTAAGATTTTCACACATCATCATCATTTCAACCAAACATGAACATGGACAACATAAAAAATCTATCATAATTCTAAGATCTGTGTTGGTTACTTTGGTTTATTGGCGGGTCTCCTCATTTAAATGAACAATGTTTAACAATTCTTCAGCCACATCTTGCCCATAGTATAAGCACAGTTTTGTGTTAAAATGATTTTTTTTTATACATAGAAAACACCCGGAACATCCGATCTCAAAAAGAGGCTCCACATAGTAAAATGACGTTCTACACATGATGTTGAAGATAAAGAATCATTATATATATATTTTTTTATTATTCTTAGATTTCTAACAATATCGGTACATGAATAGCCAGCTTTAAACACAACCTAGCTAGAGCACAAAAAGCGAATGGCACCGCAGAGCCGATATGCTAAGTGGCTGTTGATAAACGTCACGTAGGACTTTGCATTGCATGACTATAAAAATACCTAACAAAATGTAGTAGGTAAAGTAGTCTTGAGCTGAGTTCCTAGTAGACGGAAGTAGGAATAAATGGACGTTTTTTACAAGAAAAACATTGATTTTAACTGTCGTGGTGGATCGAAGACATACTACGCGCAGGACATCAATGTAGGCGATTAGCACAGAACCATGTTGGATAGCACAAACTTTGTGAGGCCTATACCCATACCCACTACTAGACTCACTTTTAGCATTTGCCATTTCAGTTTCAGCGCGCCCTTATCTACAACAAAGAACAGCATTGTCTATGGACACGCAATTCCTCGAAACCGTGGGTCTAGTTGCTTATTAGCGGGATATTTTAGTTTCAAGGGTCATATTCAATTCGTCATAACTTCTAAACTATCTTATTCAGGGCTAAGATGCAAGACTTATTTTGAAGCACACATTCTGTACTATCGTTCAAAAACCAAAAACATGTAGCTTGAATTGCTAGTTTAAATTTTATGAAAAAGCTAATAATTTAAAAAAAATGTTGAATAAAAACTTTATTTTTGTTTTATAAATTCTCTTTTCCTCTATTATAAAATAGAAAATGCAACAATGTTATCATTGCTGTATTGCATACATTATTGGCTATCAAATGAGACCTCTATCGTCTTCCTAGGACCTCTGCATGGGTAGCTATAGCTAAAACAATACAAGCACCCGTGCTTCGAGGCAAAAGAAAACAAAATGGCAGCCATTTTATCATGGAGCGAGAAAAAAATATAGGGATAGTGATTTGTCGATAAAATTTACCGTACTCCACCCCCCCAAAGTCTCCGACAGCGGTAGCCAGAAACATTGTATAACCTGAAGGCTTAGCCAACCGGCCTTCGCTATGAGGCGAATCGAAAACAATTGAAAGATTTGAAAGGAAAAATTGGAAACAGGTCACGTGACATATCTAAGGAATATGTCAAACGCATACATTTTTGGACTTTTCTACTATCGCTTTCGATATTGATTATTACATTGTCTAGGCCCTCTGGTCAGGTTAAATATACTTCACATGGTTATAGTACAACAGTACAAATAGTAACCTTCGCACGAGAAAACTGAGAGCTGACTGTACTTTTGGATTTTGAAGCAGAACTTTTAATAGACTCCATGAATTTTTTATTCCAAGCTTATAAACTTTACTAAAAACGCCAAGTTCACGTAAATACTCATGCATGACTAAGTAAAAAGCTTTTTTTACTTTATCAATTTTTTACTTTTACGACAGAAGTAGGTACGAAGTACGATGTACGGTACCTAATGTTACGTTTTTACTTTACGTAGGTATGATAAAACTTTTATCACGCGTGAATGTGGGCGAGTAAAACATTGTTACAGAATTATTACAACCAACTTTGCTGTTTTAGGCTTTTAACCGTAAAAACATAAAAGCGGCCAAGTATAAGGTAAACGCCACTTTGGGGTTCCGCAGCAGGCAAGGCATTCACGGGTAAAGTTCAAAAGTCGCTAACAGCGACAGTAAAAGCTATAGCGAGAAAAGAGAGACGAACGCTGGCGAACTTCAGGTTAAAGACATTTATTATTCATAAAGAATATTTACATTCACTTGTATGAGAACCAAACTTATATTGTAGGATATATTCTAAAGGCGTAAGTAATTAAATTACTGACAAAATTAAATAACAAAAATGTTGTGGGTAGACGTAAGTATGACCACGAACTAACGATTATTTTTCTTCATTTAGCAACGGAACCCTAAAAAATTGCGTAAAGTTTTACATAATACGATAATTCTTCAGATAACCACGAAAAAATGGGGTAACAATGAATCATAAATGTCCTTATAAAACTCAAGTGGTTTTAAATTACATTTCTAACAATTCATTAGCGGCCCCCGCTGTGTAATGAGGGCCTAATTTGAATATTTCTATAGTAGTACGACGGCCGTGGCTTTACTTGAGTCGAGGGTTAATTTCAGCAAATATCATACTGAGTCATTTAATTTATTTTTAAGAAAACTTTATTTTTAAGAATTTGTAATCTGTGAAGACACACTGACTCCTTAAGTGTGTTCGAAACCTTTGATTTCAAGAATTTATGAGTTACAGTACAGAACCTTACGAATCGCCTCCTCACCAAAGGCAACAAAATTGCTACAAATTTCGAAGAAATTATTTTTACTAGTAGGAACAACTATGAAAATAATTTCTTCGAAATTTTTTGAGTGATGCCTTCAACAAGAAGTGTGGATTTTATCATTTCGTCATTTTCAAAAATAAATACAGTCAAATTGAGAACCATCTCCTTTTTTGAAGTCGGTTAAAAAGACTTGTTTGGATTTGACGAATTCAGTATAATTTGATTGTTGTGAAAACTAGAAACTGACTTTCGAATTCATTTTTCGAAGTCAGTTAGAAATGATAAGACGTCACGACAGTTATTATTAAATCACTTATTTATTAGACTCTACCTTCATGACAAACAGACGAACAAAACCTTTATATCTATTTATATTTAGGTTTACAAGTACCAACTTTAGCAGTAAATGTTTTGACGTGAATCGTGACGTGAAACACGTTTCAGAGAAACGCGTGTTCCATGCTAAAGCAATTCGCTAAATGGTATTAAAAGGTTTTCTGAAAAATTCAGTATTATTGGTTCTTTTCTAAGATTTTCTTATTTATCATATTATTACTACGTATTTCTAGGGTTTCGGTATCCGCTACCCAGACTGACAGAAAATAATAGCTTAATTTTTCGCGGCATCCTGAACATGTATTGTGCTATGTCTAGTTGGTAGTCCTAATAAAAAAAACACTTGTCCGTACCGCATAACCACTCAGTTTTTGCTACCGCTCTAGCGAGTGGCATTTCTGAATACTTCCATCAAAATTAGTAAAATTTTTTTTTAGAGATCTGATGATCTGAGAACTTTCATGGCCACATACGAGTAATCGACATGGACACAGATATTGTCACTTTCCATCAGATGAGATTGTGGTAAAACGAAAGTCTAAATTTATGAGTTAATGAACCTTACGAAGCGTAGACCTTTTTTTTTTTATCAGAAATAGTCCTTCGTTTGACCGCAATCTCATAATTCTCACATGATGGAAAGCGAAGATGCGGCCGACGATGTATCACGAAGGTCTAGAAGATGGCTACTCCGGACCACATTCCGAAACACAACTGAGTTGCTTCACGGACTGGCCCAGTCCGGAGGGTGGTGACAAGTCACGGCCGAAGCCTACCACCAGAGGGAATCGCTCTTAGCACCACCCAGAGGACACGTGTAGGGTATCAGAGGGTCAACACCTACGGACGTGAGCGATACTGTCCCCCATAGTCTAGACAAGAAGAAAAAAATGTGTTGAGGTTGGGAGGTGAATGTTATTTATTAAAATAGTTATTTTATGTAGTAGGTTCACGTTCACCGTAAACTGTGTAGTAAATAAATTAAATAAACGTAATCTATTTTCAGGCTGTCAGACTATGCCTACATTACCTGTTTTATTCGCCCATTTGCATTGGCACAATTATTTTCTGCATTTTTGCCTGGTTTGGTGGTTTGCCAGATATGCCATGTCAACCTGTCCTCGCTACCCCCATAAATTACCTACCTATACAGTTTATATCAACTGGCATGGCACATTATAAATTTAAACTTTAATTGTTTTAAATCTGAGTCCTTTATAAAAATATATTTTAGAAATCATCGGGGTGGATCGTAGATTTGTCGTCTACCGCACTAACAATTAAACATTTAGCTGAATAGACGAAGTGGAAGTCCTTCTCTGTCAACTGGACGATACTATCTGGCAATACATATTAGTTACAGCTCAAATTCGCTGTACCCGGAGAAAAGTATTTTTTTTAACGTGTACTTTTTTCTCAACTGCCAAATACCATCATCATCATCATATATAATTATGCTATACTAGTTCACTGCTGGACCGGTTACCCCAAATGAGCGCCATAGCGCCCGGTCTTCAGCTTGACGGATCTAGCATCTGCAGTCTTTCGCAAATCGTCATCTCACCTGGCCAAAACAATCTGCGAAAAAATAACAGAATGCTATATGATTTTTCGGCAGATCGGAATCTTAAATGGTTTAATGGTTTTTAAGTCTTTGGAGCATTATTTGTCCTGCCAATGAGCCACAGTAAAATCCAGGGACTATATTCTACCATTTCCATGTTTACATTTCATTTAATTAAAAGTATACCGTTTTTATAGGGCCCGTCCAATGGTGCTTCATTTTGGCTATTTACGAGCTCAATAACGCCACCGTGTGGATCTTTATTGCAACTTCCGTGCCAGGAACGGATCCGAGATAACTCTAGGTAGGTTATCGCTAGTGTTTTGTTTTTGGGGTACGAGCGCACTACGAGCGCATAACTCTGAAAGGGTAAAACGTTACGTTACATCTGTAGATACAAAGAAAATAATTAATATGCATGAAACTCATAGTGAGTTTCATGCATATTACTTATTTTCTTTAATTTTCGAAATGTCTATGATAGTTTTTGATCAGCCTTTTTGATTTTGCAACCTCCGTGCCAGGAACGGATCCGAGAAACTCTAGGTAGTTATTGCTAGTGTTTTGTTTTTGGGGTAGATAATACGAAACTACGAGAGCGCAGAATAACTACTTTACGTTACATCCTGTAGGCACTATGAGTTTCATGCCTATTACTTATTTTCTTTGTAAGTTGGCATTTTCGAAATGTCTATGATAGTTTTTGATCATTCTTTTTGATTTTGCAACTTCCGTGCCAGGAACGGATCCGAGAAACTCTAGGTAGGTTATCGCTAGTGTTTTGTTTTTGGGGTAGTTGATAGACGAACATTTTCGAAATGTCTATGATAGTTTTTGATCATTCTTTTTGATTTTGCAACTTCCGTGCCAGGAACGGATCCGAGAAACTCTAGGTAGGTTATCGCTAGTGTTTTGTTTTTGGGGTAGTTGATAGACTGTTGTCTATGGTAGTAGCGCAGAATAAATACGTTACATTACATCCTGTGGGTACTATGAGTTTCATGCACATTTTGTTTGTAAGTTGGCATTTTCGAAATGTCTATGGTAGTTTTTTATCAGCAGTTTTGATGGGTTGACTACAATTAAACTAAAATTGCTCGAAATCATATTTTCCTTGATATTTTTTTTATATTTTTGTATTTTTTTCCGATTAATAAGAAAATAGTGTAGAAACTGTTTACAGTAAATTGTTTCATGAAATTAGAATAGAGCCTGGTGTTAGTTACCTTTGGTTTAGGACTATGGTGGGGACTAAATCGTGTTAACAAAATTCGGTAGGTACCTATGCAGGTATTAAAATATAAACAATGATGATTGACCAAAGCTCAATTACCGTGCTGATAAATTCACCGAGCTATATCGTATTCATCTCGTCACATCGCTATGTAAAACATAATAAAACATACAGAAACGCATGAATACCTTGTGAATTTTATCTCGCTCATAAATAATTGTTGTTTGGTTTAGAATATTGCACAATTGTTATTGTTGGGCGATAACGTTGATGGGGTTAATTGAAAATTAACGAGTATTTACATGCTCGTAACATAATGTAAATGCTTTCCCGTTGTGTGTGAGTGGTGGGACGGTTGAAACTCTGAAAGGGTAAAACAAGTTTTAATCATCCCACTGAGGCCGGAAAATCGTGTAACGTAATTAAAATCCATGGAGACATACCATGTGTTATTTAAAAGTACCGTATATCATCATCATTATGATGGCTAAAAAAAACCCTAGAGAATACTTTGCGGTAAGTCTAAAGGGGAAGACCAAGAATAAGCTATATAAGTCAGATCAAGAGGAAAGTCACAGTCATGTCGTATCGAGAAGTAAAAGAATATTGGAGAGAGAAAAGAAGAGAAATTGCATCAGTCAGTAGACCGACAAGAGCTAGGCTCTTTAATATTTTTTATATTATAGAATCTCTATTTATCTATACCTACTCAGAAAGTTGCTCATGCTCATTCCTTTTCCAAACCTAAAAACGGTAGAGAGCCCGTGTTTACAGGCTTAACCAAATGCGGGAGGAAAACTCTAAGGAGTTTCATTTCTCACCCGTTATTGGAAGAGAAAGGAAGAGTAAATGGAAACTCATTTCTAACGTGTTATTTTTTATGTTCTTAAACATCAGCCGGTAACTATGGTTTTTTTCATTATAGGATAAAGTCACAAAGTTTTCACTCCGTATTTGGAACAATAATTAAAAAAAAAGAAGCATGTGCAAATCGTACAAGCGAGTATTTATTGCTAGTTTTAAGTTTACAATATGAATTTGCTCGATTTTAAAAGATGATTTTTCTCTATGGTTTAGAATAAAGCACTATGTAAATATCACTCGGGAGAAAGTGCGAATCGGGCCCTTTCTCGCCTGGATGTACAAAGTAGGTACCTATAATGTACCCTTGGTCACGGCATCACGCGTGAACAGCTAGACCAATTTCGGTTATTCTTTGTGGTGTTTGTTATTGTCAGGTTTTTATATGCGGGCGAAACCGCGGGGCGCAGCTAGTTTAGAATAATAATATGTATCTACCTCCACCAATTCGTCTGCTAAGCATAGTGAGGTGATTGTGTTAAAACCCCCTTGAGCATTTACAACAGTGGCCATACATTATGTTAGCTGATGAGTAAGTGCATCTACTCCCGATTCAAGATCAATGGAATATTTAGATTCAAAAAGTAAGTAACAATTAAGTTTCATAGTTCGAAATTAAGGCCGTATTGTTAGTTTGCTTTTGCTTTTGCATAGTCCGGTGCAAAGCTGACAAAGTTTATTATTTGCTTGGGGCAAGAAACTAAGTGAAAAGATAAGTTTTCGTGGAAGGATTAATTTTGCGAAGGAAATTCAATTTCCCGCTGTATTTTAGCACACGCTGTATTTTTTAAAGCTTTGCGATTTGTTTAATAATGTTTTTTTAGCGTTTCATAACTGAAGGGTGAATGATTGAACTTTTTCACTAAACTTCCGCTGTCTGTCTATCTGTCTGTCAGCGGGCTAGTGGGAAAATAAACAAATAATATAAAATTAATATTAAATTGAAGGGTTCAAAGTCCATACCAATATGAGTACCGGCCACCGACGTTGAGCAACGGGCGCAGTCAGCACTTGGATAGTAGGCGTTGGCTTTTTGTTTTTTTTATTTTAAAAATACTTTTGTTTTAAGGCTCCTTTTACGAAATAGTTATGTACGTTGGTACGGACCCTCCGTGGTCGACTGTGACTGGGTCGGTTTTTGGTTGTTTTTATGCATGTAATGAGGCATTTGACCCAAGTTTCGCCTGCGACACGGGAGGTTGCGGGTTCGATTCCTTCCTCCAAAAATATTTATATCTGCAGATATTTGTTCAGAGCGTTCTGGATGTTTTCTATGTATAATACAAAAATATCTATGTATTATATTGTATTAAGTAGGTATACTAGTTATCTAGTATCATAACACAGGCTCTGCTTAGCTTGGGGCTAGATAGAGCTGTGTAAATTGTTCAAATTATTTTTTATTTATTGAATTAAATGAATAACATCATTTTCCAAAAACAGAAAAAACCAATATAACGTTAAACGAAGTCCACTGCTACTTTCGACCAGGGTACAAGGAAAGTTTGACATGACAACTACAATCAAAAACACCTTTATTTCTGCTGGATCATGCATTTATGATTTGCGTGTTCTTTTATTTGCTTTTCACCGGAAATCAAACCAGCTTCTTGGCTTTAAATTCTGCGTCAAAAACTCGTTTCCCAAAGTTTCCACATGTTTTGAATAGGTATATACATTTTGTTACAACTGAGTTACGTGACAGTTAGTTTTGTAAATATTTAAATGGGCAATAAAAGGTGATTTATGCGAGTTTTGTTGAATTTTCGAGTTAAATTGTCATACTACCTTATTTTGTTTATGTTTATACAGGGTGGTTTGTTCCTAGAATCAATGTATGTAATGAATGTTTGTAAGTACTTATGAATTTATCTTGTATTTCTTTATTAATCCGATACCGATACTTTGCTTCTGGACATAAAATTTAATACATTTTGATTTTGCGATACTATTTTTAATGATGTTCTAACCGAATTTTGGGCACGGTGCGGCCAGTCTCAAAAGAGACAAGCTATATTGCACAGTACAATTATAGTGCACAAGTGTGTGTAAAAACACAGGTGTCCTCTCTTTTCTCTCATTCTTATAGTGCGATGGGATGGCTAACCAACACGACTGGGCAGAAGCCTAACTTCTGCCCAGTCGTGTTGGTTAGCAGATGGTTTCATATTATATATGGCGAAAGTAATTCAGTGAAAAATCAAATAATATCCTAAAATTGTTGGACTTCGATAGGATTTGAAACAGCGTTCTTTCCGGCAGTACGGAAATGTGATAACCACCACACCACGAAGGCATAAGACGTTGAATACGAAAATCTCTGGGCCTACATACTGGCTGTAGCGACGACGTAGTTTAAGGTACCTACCTACATTTGAAACATTGAAGTTTATCCAATCCTGTTCAAAGACTTAATACCGTTTAATCAAGTAAAGTTACTCAGAATAAAAACTATTATCACCGTAACTAACCCAAAATTTTTGCTTGTCTGACTCACCTTTACAATGTCTGTTCTGGTCTGTTAAACTGTTGTGACTCTTAAGAAGACCTCTTTACGTCTATAATATTTCTGTAGGTGATAAGTTCTTCCTAATCGGTAGGAAAACGCTTTCCTCAACCCCATACATTGCACAGTAGTTATCAATATAAAAGTCCTTGGAAGTGCCTTAGTGCCTTATTTCTTGAGGTCACAAAAAATGTGATAAGCTCTGGTTATTTTCGTGAGGATAGGTCATACCCTGTATAAATGTGTATAATTGATGGTAAAAACGCGTGACAGAAAATACTCGTATCAACAAAAGGAATGCAATGTTTGCGTTATTTATTCTGATAACGAAGCTTACTGAAACGCAAAATAACTTTGATAATGGGCTCGGAAAGTAGGGCTAAGTAGGGAAAACTATTTTTTCCGGAAGCTTTTTTGATAAGGATAAAAAAATATGAAAATTTCTTTGTATTTAAGGCCCATACACCAGCGAAAGTGGCGCCACCAACTATTATTTCTTATTATTACGTTGAACGCAGGAATTTTTAAAAATCCTACGTTCAGTTTGTGGTATCTATTATAAGCTATATAATAATGCCTCTGTAAAAGTTTCATTTTGTAAAGCTTGGGAAGAGATACGAAGTTGCGCTTTTTGGCCACCAAAATCTATTTTTGCATCTCCTCCTAAACTATATGAGATAAAATTATAAAAGAGGTATTAAAAAGTAGCTTATAATAGATACCACAAACTGAACGTAGGATTTTTTAAAATTCCTATGATAAACGTAAATATATGATAAAATAGGAATTGCTGTCAGATTGGCTCGGGTATGCGCCTTAAGGTCCTACTTCAGCATTTAATCGACGTAGATAGCTGCTTACGTGACACGTAAAATCTAAGTTCATACATCTTATAAGTTGCGTAGATAGAGATTGTGATTGAAAATAGCAGGCTCTCTTATGTTGTCCGGCTTAGATCATATTGGATCATAAATGATCTATGTATGCTGTCCCATCATGAAGGAGGCGGTACTTTTCAGTCCAATTTTTATTCACGTACCTAATGACCATTTCATTTACATCTTTTTAATTAGTCGTACCTGTGAACCCGGCAAACCAATAATTCAGAAATAACTAAATTCTGAATATTCTACCTATATTTATATTATAAAGAGGACAGATTAGATTCTTTGTTTGTTTGAATTGAATAGGCTCCGAAACTACTAGCCTGATTTAAAAAAAATCTTTAATAAATTAAAAAGCTTACTTTTCAGGGAGTGACATAGGCTTGAAGTGGACAAAAATTTGAAGTGAATTAAAGTTAACTGCACCTTATTTCTAATTTGATAGTAATTACTATTTATCAAGGTGTTTAGTAAAAATTTGACTTGTCTAAGTGCTTACTTTGTAAGCCTTATAAATACGTACTTTGTAAAGAAATAAACGATTTGACACTGACTCTGACTCTGCTATATTTTATCCCGGAATTTTCGGCGGCAACTGTAACTACGTGGGTAAAACCACAAGGTACTGCTGGTTCTATTATAATTATAACAAACTAAAATAAACTATAATTTCATTTATTTATTCCACCGTAAGGTAATGTTTATACATTTGACGTCTTATAAACTAATTTACTATTGCTTATTTACACATAATATCCACTTATTATGATTAATTTTACAATACACACGTTTTTTGAAAAGTTAATGCGTATGTAGCCAACGATAATGCTAAAAAACTAACAAAAACCTAAGTATAGCCAACTCAATTGTTTACCTCAACCACCTTGGCTTTGTACGAATATTGTTTCAAATAAGTTCTACCCTGCGTAGGTGTGATATACAATTTATAGTGTCGCAGCGTTCTAAATAAACACGTAGCCTACACAGAGTAAAAAACATTGCAGTTGGTACAGGGGCCGAATTCTGCTATCCAATCGCTTTAATAAACTATTACTATAACGAAACTACCATCGCAAATTTCCACAGGTGAAAGAAAATCTAGATAGTGCGTGCGATGCTATTTGCATGTAGAAATTTTGATCGAATGGTGAAACCTTGACATGACACTTTTGACACGCATCCCTTCATCTGTAGTTTCTGTCATCAAAGGTACAAAATAATATGATGCGTAATTCTGAGAGGCTACCGTTGTTATGGTCAAGCGATTTATTTAGTGAAATTAAAGACCACTGGGTTAGAATGGCAGGATAAAAATAAATTTGGCTGTCACCCGTTTACTTAACAATATATTTTGACTTTAATAAGATTTCATGAGGCTTGACTTCTATACCATCATCATCACGCTTAGCAGGTGGATTAGGGATCGCAGTGAAGGTGTTAAAGTGTATTTTTTGACACCTTCGCTGTGATCTCCACCTGTATAGAAGGCAGCTGCTACCCTTCCTCTGGTAGATTTCTAAGCTGGTAGGTGAGGCTTACGACATCCATAAACGGAGACTCATGACGTCTTTTAATTTAATTCAATTATAATTAGGAAACTTAGTATTTTTTTTGCTTTTTTACCAAGAACTTCACATTGTAGAAACTCTGTGTCAATAAGAAAAGTTTCAGCGTTCTATTTTCAGTTATGTGGTATCAAACAACCTACGTCATACAGCTTTTCAAAGTAACAGCTTACCAAAATAAGGCAAAGTAAAGTAATATTCAAATATTCAAACACTTTTCAGATGCACAGCCAGTGTGTCAATTCAATGCCGATGTGATCGATTCAGATGTATTCGTGAGTGTATATTACAACACCTTTCACCTTTTTCAGTTACACTTTTTTGGATATATATAATAATATACATATATCATCCGGGTTGGAAATCGCAGTTCGGTCGTAAAATTGTTGCAAGATGCGATGCTGCCCGTTTCCCGGTAGATATCGCTTGTCGCCTTTTACGACACTTGCAACAGCATTACAAGCTAATTGCATTTATTTTTTTATGAAGAAGATGATTAAAAAAATCATAAAATGCACACGAGTCAGCTTTTTAAACATTTGTTTCAGAGGAGGAGCCTTAATTGAAAATGATTTCTCACAGAAGGATGAACTATGTACCAGCATCACCAGGTATCTATTTGCAAGTATGAACTTTGGCACTCTCAGTGCTTTCAATTTCGAGAAAGGTTAACTTTAACCAGCTGTATCCGTCTAAGCTGTGTAAGTATCGCGTGTGGCCACAGATAAGGGTGTCATAAGAACTGTCGCCGCCAGGACGCCAACGCCTGGTTCATTACTTTATTGTTTATCCGACCGCGCCGTCAAATGAGTATTCAAGTTTTCAGGTTAACCTTTGTATTGTTTTTAAACTGACTTCGGAAAAAGAAGGTTCTATGTCCGGTTGTATGTTCGCCAATTTCTCAGTCAAGTAAACCTATTTTTATGATTATTTACTGTTATTTACAAAAATCATCCCAAGGTTATCATTTAAAATGTTATCACCCCGAGTAATGGTTCCGCAAAATCCAAAATAGTGTGTACCGAAACATCTTTTGACTTTATGGCCAATACAATCATCATCACTTTTGCATCGGGTGAAAATATTATCTTTATTACTATAATTGTATGGCGATGATGTAGTCGACTATCATGCGCGATTTTCTATTACATATTATCAAATAGGAATGCATGTATAATTAAAATGAAAATAAATGTATAATTTTCTTTAAGACATTAAACTCTCAAAAAGTCGATGTTTATTCTCACCCTATAATATTTTCTTTAACTTTTTTTTTTAAGTGGTTTATGCATATTTAATTACTCAAGATAGCATTAAATTATCGCCTGGCATTAACTCACACGTGATTTGATAAGGTGTGAATGTTACCTTTATATAAGGGAAAGTTTGCCCCATTGTATCTTTAATCAAAGTTAAATTTAATATTGTTTGGCACGTTAAGCGGCAGTAGCGGTTTTAGCGTAAGTTCATAAATTATTTTAATGTGAGTATTTAATAAACAAATCTTTGATAAAGAATATTTAATGCTTCATTACCAGTTTGAGAGGTAAATTGTTTGTTAACCAGTTACCATACTGGTTTGTAACAGGGCGTGTTCTTGAGTGGAGATCGGGTCTCGGCAATCGCAGACCTTCGGCCAAGTGGCGATCTGCAGAATGCAGGCAGATACTGAATGCGGCAAACAGAAGACAGGCCGCTATGGCATTCATTAGAGGAGAACTATGTCCATCAGTGGACAAATATAGGCCCATGATGAACCACAATAAGCAATGTGAATTTTTATCTGGAAATAATTGAAATAGTTCGTCCCTAAACTTATAATTACTGACTTTGATGGCATAACTTCCTAGTTTTAAGGCTTTTTAAATTATACAGTGTTGTGGACAAGCAAGGAAATCAATTATCACCTTATTCTTTTAGGATAATAATTAAGTTTAAACATGCAGTTTTGGTTAACAGAAGTAATTGCATTGGCACTAAGCCCACCCTTTGTGTTTGCAATAAAGTTTTAAAAGAATAATATAAATAAAATAAGAAGGAGCTTATTTTGTCCAAATATATTTCTATTTATTTTTGTTTTGTGTATCTGTGTTGTGTGTGACGACTTATGGATCATGGTCTCAAACAGTAAACAGTACCTACCTGGCCTACATACGAAGTATCAATAAGATCGTACCCTTTTTATATTTCAATTTTAATAAAATTGTTTTATTGAATCAGACAAGATAAAGATCTATAGATGTTCAAATAGGTTAGATCCCCAATTGCCCACGTTAGTTGACCTTCTAGTAATTAACCATCACTCACTTATTATAAAAAACACTCAGATCATTGCAAAAGCAACACTTTAAATTTAACCCACTCAAATCTATCGATTTCACCGACCTATTTCCATCGAACCAAATTGAAAAATAACAGCAAACTAATTGGAGCTCTTCTGGTAAAACCCTTTCATTGGATTCTCAAGTTATCGACTAATTTAAATGGTCTGCTTGAACAAACGGTGAGCTACGGGTTTTTCGGAATTTTTCACCGGTAAATTGGCGCCGTAATAAATTATAGAGAAACATAACTGTAATCATTATAAAATATTTATGCCTAATAATATGAATGGGAAAGTTTGGATGTTTAGATGTATGGATGGATAGATGGATGGATGTTCGTTACCTCATCAAGTCAAAACTACTGAATGAATCGAGTTGAATTTTTGCATATAGATAATTATAATTCTGCATCAAACTTTCTATCCCATAAGTCAGTTTCTGTGGAATAGAAATCACCTTTCAACGTTTCCAAATACACAACAGAAACTAGTATAATCTAGGTTCCTTTAGAGATTTATTACTATACACATTATACATTAACTAGGAATAACATTTTATTTATTTATTACTGTTCTGCTTGGATTAGGGCTAGATGATACTGTATGGATTTTCCAGCGTTAATAATATAGTAATTGTTTATAAACTTTACTTGATGTAAGTAAAGTTTATAGCCACTACATAATATGGGGTCTACATAATAGCATAAAAAATAATTACTTAAATCGCATAGTAAACAAGGTCATGTATATTGGTACCCATGATAAAAAGAAAGAACGACCTATATGGTTAAGTTCTTCCTGAAAGCGCTGAAACTGCATCGCAAATTTTGTCAAAATAGAGACAGTTTTGAGCCTAAGCCGCATTGTATGTCTGCTTAATAATATACTATGCTGTTACCGGTTTACGTGAAAGCGGTTGAGGTAATTAGTTCCTCGTTCAGTTTATGCCTAATTAGCAGCCCAAATATTCAGTTGTCTAATGGTATGCATTTCTCAAATAGAAGAAGTATTGTCGGCTGCACAAAAATGAATAAGGTAAATGTACTTTATCATTTCGTGCTACTCTTCGATGCGAAGTCTGCTGGTTAATTCAGATTTATTATAAGTGATACTCACGAATACCTTACAGCTGACCTTACAGGTTCTAACACAAAGCTGTACCTACGATGATGAGGGAAAATGGAGTGCATTAATTCGGTAATTTAGTAAAATGTCTAACAAATATGTATGAAGAAGTTGCGGAGAGTGGCATTTTTGTAACGTTGACTGGGGGATGTCGATGGTGACTGTAACAATGCCCAGATACCGCCACCATTATAAATACGATTCAGCTAGCTTCCGCGCCTGCAGCTTCCGATGTAAAAAGTAGACTAAAGCCTTTCATAAAATATCTCTATACCTCCCTGCTAAATTTTACTAAGATCTGTTCCGTCATTTAGGCGTGAAAAAGGTAACAAATCTGTCTGTAACATTTTAACACCTTAACGGCAGAACGGATCTTAATTCTGTCCCTCTCTGTCTGCATAGAGACTGCGTCGCTTTTATATTTTAGTACAGAAGCATGGATAGATGTGTGTGTAGCTGTGTGGTGCTGACTTAGAATTTGCACCACCCTAACTCATCCCGTGGGTGTCGTAAGAGGCAACTAAGGGATATCCACCACGCATGCTCAACGTGGGGAATAAGGGTATTTAATCCCCACGCTGGGCATGCGGGTTGGGGATAAAAGTACAGTAATTACCCCAAGAGATAAACTCCAATAAGGCGCTTATCAGGGGGTGGCCTGCGTCCAGCAGTGGACCAATACACGCTGTTGAGGTTGGAGATGGAAAGATAATTTATTAATGAAAAAACTATGCAAATAGTTTGATGTCTTAAGATGTCACTTAAATCGTTCAAACCACAAAATAAAGGTGCAGCGTTATTTTTTTTAACCTTAGAAAGTCATAGATAGTCTTTCAAAACTATTGCGAGTAACAAATTAAATATGCATCATTGCAAGAACAACAACAAAAAGTTGCAAAAGAAATATAAACAACTCATAATACTATTCAATATTCTTATCGAGAATCCAGCGTGGAGTGAGGTTGCGTGCGAAATGCTAGCGAGTTTGAATTCATAAGATTTAGTTGGAATATAAATTAACTACGATGGGAAACTTTTCGGTGAATACAAATAACATTGGGATTGAAAATGGTTGAAAAAAATGGATATGCTCTAGAAAAACCATAGTAAGATCAATCCACATGTTTATCGCAGAAGTAGCCTTGTACATGGTTACTTCCAGCTTGAGACTAAAATATCTAGATTGACAATACTAATAATAGTTGTATAATTTTAGGGATGAAAAAATATGATTGGGGTGAGTTTCAGTTTCAGTTGAAATGTTATGTTGAAGGAATTTTTAGATACAAATCTGCCTTATCTGTAATTCTTCGATCTTTAATAAAGAAAACCAAGTGTCTCAGGGTCGATTCAAGGTTTTTTATTCGCCCCAAGCAAGGTAATTTACCTTCAAACAATTCTTTTTCAGAAACATTTTAATCTATTCTCCAACTTAAGCCATATTTCGCTAATTGAATATTGTTTTTGGAAGAGTTATGCTTCTGTTTTTATTCAAACTTTTTATTTTTGTAGCGTCTTAAACACAAAAGATTTTTATTTTATCTCGAAAAAACAATGAGGTTGACAAAAAGGCGCACTTGAATGCGGTAAAATTTTCAGAATTTTTCCAGTCGTCCTAATATAAAAATGAATCATTCTATGAGCTCAAAAGCTTTCCCTGTAAAACTAGGCACTACAACCAGAAACAAAAGAAATGCGTCTCTCAAAAATTCTAACGAATCCACTACGCAGTTGTAACTGCTAAGTGCATGTTAGACTATTCATTCTTAATCTGTGTTCTCTGTTATCTTTTTGGCAGACTGATCTACACTACAGTAAGAGTGGTAGAACATAGTTGAAGGGACCTTGTAGAAAATCAACTTGAGAATACAGGATTAGTTATAATAATAGGACAGGGGAGTAAGGGGCGCCAACTTACATCTTTCGGCGCCCAAGCCAACCTCACCTGCCACCTGCTGAACATTTATTTTTACCCACAAAAAGGTTACTAAAACCATTGATTTATTAAAAACGAAGATGAGGTACTGGTTGCTCGAAAGTGGCAACCTCAAATTGTGTAAAATTGTGTTCTCCCACATCAGTCACCGTCTGACCGGCGGCACGGGCGGTCGTGATTCGCGTGAAATATTGTTGTCTCAGTCTCACTTCGGTCCTAGATACGTCTTTCCGTCTTTGTTCTTCTTTGTATTGCACAGGACTGGAAATATAACTTCAAGAGTATGTGTTTGCGTGTAGTTGTAACACATGCCAATTTTTGAGTAAGCGCTGGGAGAACGTAACCTATCTTCCTTTTTTAAATCAATGACTAAAACCGTCTTCTCTTGTAGGGCAATTCCGCTGACTCAAATAAAATATTAATTTTACAAAAACGAGCGATAAGGGCAATTTATAGACTCTGACCAAGAGACAGCCTCAGATCAGTATTTGATGATACAAGGATAATAATGCTATCTCTCTATATAATATATTTTTAACATACCTACAGAAAAACATATTTTAAGTTACTGTTAATAACCTTATGTCTGATGGTATAATTATTAATGTATGAAACGGTGCCTGAGAATAGGCACCGATTCACATATTGATGTACAAGGATGTACGATTTACTTGTATATACAAGGTTACTAAAAAATCAATGTTAACTTGATACCTAAAGGATATAATGAAGAAGGTCGCTGAGATACATTTAACCTAGTTTGGGGACCAATTACAATGTAATAATATCAAAACTTACTTTAGTGAATACGTTATACAAAACTTAGTGTATAACGTATTCACTGCCCAGCCTCTGCGGTGCGACCCGCAGGGGAGACTGGCACCGCGTCTTGGGCCATGAAGGTGTTTTCATTATTATTATTTATTTTTTATTATAAATAAAAAGGTTTAGTGCATTACGGTCTCCTTTTTTTCTGGACATTGGACATGTTAGAATATGATATGCTTCGCTGTTCTTGGGCTTTACTACGTCACTGGTCTTTTAAATTGCATGCAGTTAGGACTCATTACTTGCGGTCTATTTGCATTCGGATGCTGAGTATTCCTCTGGCGGCAGTTAAGCCTAACTAACAACCGAAAAATACTGCAGTTACTTCGTATTTGTGTGATTATACGGGGATTTTGCATATTTGATCATGCTTTTTAATGTTATTGCTAAAAATTAATCTGCTCTAAAATTGTCACGGGACGGCGTTTCGGTTTGCATTTTTTTATTCAACATTATTGAAATAGAAATACAGAAATACATTAATAAAATACATAAATCGTTCATTGGCGGTATTTCACAATTCAATCATGGGACAGTGTTCAGAAATTCTAAAAACAGTTTTTACCCAGCTGCGCCAGAAAGTTGTTATGTTTATTGACAAATAGTAGCACAAAAGAAATTAATGAATTACCCTATTGTTCTGTATAAAGAGTTACACAGTAACTTTACACAGTATAGTGTAAACAAATTCCGTTATGCAAATTTGTTCTAAAATTTCAGCAATAGGTGATTGCAGAGGGGTCATTCAAATTTAAATTTCGTTCTGTACCTACAAGTCCCAAGAGCGAGGGTAGATGCAGCGAATAGGGGAGAAACGCTAATAAAGTAAATTAAAGATTAATAATATATTGTCTTGATATACTTAATATGCAGATCGAGCAAAGCCCCGGTGAAATTCTATACCTAGTACTGATTTAGTGTTAATAAGTGATGAGATGGTGCTCGTATCAGCTAGCTTACGGAGTATAGGATGATTAATACAGTTGTCGGTATGTAATGATGATGATACATGCATACTTAAACATGATTTTGTAGAGATATTAGTATTAAAAATATATCTAAGGAAGTTTAAGATACATATTAGAACCACCAATAGATCAGCTCAATCTATCTTACTTGTAAGAAGCTAAACTAGAAGGATGAATGTGTGTAAGACACAGTTTCAAGTTAAAAAAAACAAACGAGAATCGAACTGAATCTTAACAAAAAACACTGACAGTCCCTAAAATACAGTTCCATAAAAAACATTTAGATGATAATTATCGCGACTCTTACGCCTCTGCTGATAAAAAGGATCATTAAAAACCGAAACCCTGCTAAATACTCCATCATTTTCAAGCCCGACATTTTTTAAACGAACCAGACACTGAATCACGTCTCTATTTATATCCAAATAGAGTTCAGAATAAATGTAATTATTTTGCGGTTCATCTCGTTGACAGGACCACCGGTAGGTCACACCTGTAGAATGCGCCTATCGCGCGGTAAGATTCAAAGCTTGACACTTTTGAAAAAAGAAACCCAAAAAGTATACGCTATTTTAATTGGTAGATTCCCAAAGTCAGGATTTATTCGAAGGTTAATGGTATGGGAAATATTTGGGTGCCCGAACACAGGAATATGCTAATAATTTACTGTGACAGCTTCAACAGCTACCGGACAAAGCAAGGATATAAACCCTTTGTAAAACCGCTTGATCACATAACAAGACAAGAACCTTCACAAATATGAACAAAAGCTACTCAAAATAATATCAGCATACTACAACTATCCCGAAATTATTTCTAGAAAAGTTAAAAACAACACAATAAAACAAAATACAAGAAGACTTATCGGTGTAGGTTGTATTTGTAGATAATGATTTTCAACCATATTGACATCAAAATCTCTTGTGTCATGGCTCATTTCACCTTTTATATTTCGCAGACAACAAGATGTGGCACTTACAAAACTTATTTACTACTCAGCTTATTGCTTTCACATAAAAAATACCAAGTCATTCGCCCTAACTTCTGATACTTTACTAATACCATTTTATCGAGCAGAATTAATAACCGAAAATATTACTATTGCCTTAGAAGCTCATGCAACAAATAGGTAAGTATCTCGTTTTTATTTGAGTTCCGTAGTAAAACTTTTATCTTTGCGTAGTTTTCTATACTTATTTATTTCTATAATTTTCCTTTATTCGACAAATCCGGTTCGTACGTTTTGATAGAGCATTTATTGCAAGAAAGCTTAAAAAAATAGCTTTAAATGAAGAAAATCTTCGCAGAGATTATAATCTCTTTGTGTATCTTATTCAGGTTGTTGCATAGGTTATTATTATTACACAAAAATTTCAATGATATTGAATTATTTTTGAAATTTTTAAGTAATAATAATTATCTCTATTAAATATAACCTGAAAATGATACACTGCGCTAGATTCGCTTAAATCTGAAGCCGCCGCCTAGCTGCAGAACCCTCAAAATAAGGGCAGATAGACTCACGCTTAGCTAGTTTTATTATTATACGGATTTATTCCCGAGTATGGCATACGGCAAAGCAATCTCACAAGGTATTAAGAAAGTTATACGAATCTTAAGGATAAGGGAAACTAAGTTTACTACTGATATTGCTCCCGAAACTTTTGACGAGGACAATTTCCGCTCTTATATACCGGCTAATTTCAAAATATTATACGAAAATGTTTTCGTATTCTATTTTGAAATTATCCAGAAAATTGTAAAAGAAAACTACAATTAAATAAGAGAAACAAAATTAAACTAGTATTAACAATTCAAACAAATAATATGATAACTGAAGACTGTTGCAAAAAATCTACAGGTAGTTCAACTGATCCATATACCAGTCGGAAGCGTATCCGAGACGCTGCGCTGGCTGCATTGCCCCGCTGTATGACAATGCTGATGCGCTGCGCCAGATACTCATCAGCTCTCGGGTCACGCGTCGCTTCGACCAGACGCTCAGATTTTTCTTTAATCCCGAAGAGCCTCGGTTCCTCACGGACCTTCTAGTTTTTGACTCCAAAATGAGCAAATGGGTAGGCTCTGTCGAGATCTGCATATTTGCGCCTCTTGAGATCCTAGGCTAATTTAACCTAGTATTTACAATTCAAACAAATATGATAACTGAAGACTGTTGCAAAAAATCTCAGTGGACAAAAAAAAATTAAGTGAATTAAAGTCAATTGCACCTCATTTCTTGTTGATTGTAATAACTATTTATCAAGCTGTTTATATAGTTAAAATTTGACTTGTCTAAGTACTTATTTTGTAAGTCTAAAGAAATAAACGATTTGACTTTGACTTTGACTTTTGACTTAATTCTGCCGCCGCGCCCACCATCACGGATGTCCTCGGAAGATGGGACGCCGCAAGTATGTCAATGCATGTAGCGTCCCATACAAAAGGCCTCCCCAACTCCCAGGGGACTAGTATCATACCGTCGGGCCTCCTACCATCGTCACGCAACAGAAAATAGCTAACACAAAGACCTGCCGGATGGTATCGTCAAGGCTGATGAAAAATGATTTACTGGAATCTCATACAACTAATAGTTAACAAAAAAACGATATGTCATACAACATTTTAAAAAGTAAAAAAGATTTGTAAATTCCTTCGAAATATTAAAAAAATTGCTTTTACACGTCTTGCGTAAAATGTTTGCTAGAGCATAGGCAAATTGAGAGTTTTACGAGTAAATACCGGAACTAAAATATTATAAGCGGAACAGTCACGCCAATCTTCTATGGAAGATTGTCATATTATTATGAAAATGTTAATTAAGTTACGCACCAAAGTCCATGGAATTTGCGTTAGCAACTTTATACGCGTATTTTCCTTTAAATAAAATAACAAATAACGCTAATTTCTTACTGGGTACCACAACTCAAAGATCACGCGTCGCTTCGACCAGACGCTCAGATTTTTCTTTAAACCCGAAGAGCCTCGGTTCCTCACGGACCTTCTAGTTTTTGACTCCAAAATGAACAAATGGGTAGGCTCTGTCGAGATCTGCATATTTGCGCCTCTTGCGATCCTAGGCTAATTTAACCTAGTATTACAATTCAAACAAATATGATAACTGAAGACTGTTGCAAAAAATCTCAGTGGACAAAAAATTGAAGTGAATTAAAGTCAATTGCACCTTATTTCTTGTTGATTGTAATAACTATTTATCAAGCTGTTTATATAGTAAAAATTTGACTTGTCTAAGTACTTATTTTGTAAGTGTCAAGAAATAAACGATTTGACTTTGACTTTGACTTTTGACTTAATTCTGCCGCCGCGCCCACCATCACGGATGTCCTTGGAAGATGGGACGCCGCAAGTATGTAGCGTCCCATACAAAAGGCCTCCCCAACTCCCAGGGGACTAGTATCATACCGTCGGGCCTCCTACCATCGTCACGCAACAGAAAATAGCTAACACAAAGACCTGCCGGATGGTATCGTCAAGGCTGATGAAAAATGATTTACTGGAATCTCATAAAACTAATAGTCAACAAAAAAACGATATGTCATACAAAATTTTAAAAAGTAATAAAGATTTGAAAATTCCTTCGAAATATTAAAAAAAAATTGCTTTTACACACGTCTTGCGTAAAATGTTTGCTAGAGCATAGGCAAATTGAGAGTTTTACGAGTAAATACCGGAACTAAAATATTATAAGCGGAACAGTCACGCCAATCTTCTATGGAAGATTGTCATATTATTATGAAAATGTTAATTAAGTTACGCACCAAAGTCCATGGAATTTGCGTTAGCAACTTTATACGCTTATTTTCCTTTAAATAAAATAACAAATAACGCTAATTTCTTACTGGGTGCCACAACTCAAAGATACGAGAGTAGCTTTGATGTTCATCACAAGATGACGGATATACTTCCTGAATAATTACATTTTCCGAAACTAGCTGAACGCAGAACCGATTTGAACTCAAAGAAGTCCAACAAAAATATCGTAGCAAATGTAACTTTACCAGGAATTTCCGAACCAGCCCCTTCTATTCATACAGCACTGAGACAAATTACCAGGTGAAATAGTGCAATTGGAATCGAAAGAAGTAAAAATCAGCAACGGATCGCTACTGGAGGGCGTGACTGAAATACCGATGAGTAATTTTTAGATTCCTCAAATGCTCGTGTGCCGCGATGGGCAAATGTCAGCTGGTAATGGCATTGCGATCATACGGGTGTATCGAACTTGTTGGTTTGTTTAAGAGTTTTGGTTGATTGTTTGATTAGTTTTGTTGGGTAATGAGTTGGTTTCATTACTTTGTTTTATGTGATGCAGGTAGTGAGAATAGGGACTAGAACTTAATTCGATAAAATAATGAGATAGAGTAGGAAATGTAAGATAATATGAAGATACATGATAGTTTTTAAATTTACCCCTTTTCATAAATATTTCAAACAATTCATTATGAATGTAAGCGGGTAAACTACGAACCTTGCTTGTGTTAGAAGAACACCAACGTTACATTCATAGTGAATTGTTCAAACTACGAAAGTTTCTATAGTAAAATATTTCAAACAGTTCACTGCCGAATAGAAAGGTATTTTAATTACAACCACAATATTTCTCTCGACCCAGACTAACGAGGTTCTAGCACTATTAGTTTCCTGTCACCTTAGAACTCCATCAAAAATGAATATTTCTAAAATGATGGATGCACACTCAGACCATATGTTTGACGCTAAGCAAATAGCGGAACAGATTGTCACGAAACTAACAAATTTCTTAAAAAAAAAATTGAAAAAATCCCGGTTTGAAGGCAAAATGATTTATAATGTTATTTCGGATACATTTGGTGTTTGTTTAGAAGTCCAGTACGTGTGGTGTCGAGTTTCGAGCTACCGACGTGATGTTTTATTTCTAAATCTACGACAGGGAAGAGAATCTACATGGATTAAATTTAGCTCTGTAGGTTTTTGTTAAAAAGGTGGACATTATGCATTCAAAAAGTGCAGCACACGGAAAAAGTCTACAGTACAATGGGAATAGCTATCTTTATTCTACAATACTAAATACTATGTGGGTATTGACTGGGGTAACGGGATATAATGCTCGCTGCGAATGAGATATAACACTCCGTAACACCACTCTCCAGTCAGTACCCACCTGATATTTATTTATATCATAAGTTGAAGATAGCTATTCCTATTGTACTTACTAGTAAAGTTTTAAGTAAGTACTTACATTATTTACATTGCATAAAATTAATATCCTTTCCTTTTACGAAGTCGACTACAAACACATCCTCAGGATCTATCACCTCACATTTTCAACCAACAGACTAAATTGCTAAGCCAAAGGCTTCGTTCGCTCCATTTGCTCCAAATAACTTCCAGAGCTTTCTCCAGAACCTGATCCGACAATCCTGGCACGTGGCTATGTCACACAAATCGTCTGATTTGTTGGTAAAGTATCCTGTTACTCACTGTGAACGTTTGGTGTCACTTGAGAGCTTGCGAGGCATTTGAATTGGATGGGTGGTTTAAAGGCTCTTGTTATACATTATTCGTTTGGTATATTCTATTCTAGCTTATGAATTTTCGATTAAAAACTTAGTTGCCATATTTGTTACAAGTTATGCAGGTGTTCCTCGGAACATTCGACGTTCGAGAATACTCGTATGTAATTATGAAATATCAAGTAGTTTTTGTCATCCGTGGTGTTAGAGTTTTATCATTCAGTTGAAATTGTCAGTAAATAAGTAGGTAACCATTCCTCGGTAAGCTAATCTGGATTAAATAAACCTCTACCAGATTTAATAAACCTCTACCTCTTTTTACACTTAACCGTACAATGTAGCAGCAGTCACACAATATTTCATAGCACCATAAAAAATCTAACAATTTTTTAAATTATGGCTGATTCCAATGAAAGTGGTCAAATAAAATGAATAGATGGTTAGGTGTAATGCAATTTAAAATAAATATTATTCTTCGTTGCTTCCACAATCACGGAGTTCAATTAGATTTAAATAACAATCATTTTACAGACATAAAGCAAAAGCTGGTTTCTTTAATCCCTATGTCCACTAAAGCGAGATCAGCAATGCTTATATGGAATCTACAAAAAAAAACTATACGGTGGCGATGTAACAAAATGTTTCTTGGTGTCAGCCACGAAACCAATGACCATGATTCTACAGTAAAGCTTTGAAGACTGTCGTTGTGCTATTTATAACTAAGTTGCTGAACGCGTTGATGTGAAAATCATATGACAGAGCTGTCTGCCCCACTACCTACCTACCCATTCAATTACTGACCGCGTCCGACGTTGCTTAACCTCAGTGATCGGCTCTCAAGGTGATAAGGGCGTTGCCTCCTTAAATTGTTAAAAAATATTTAACTTTTATTATTTGTTGTTATAGTGGCATCAGAAATACATCATCTGTAAAAAATTGTCTAGCTATCTCGATTCATAAGATACAGCCTGGTGAGAGACGACAGAAAGACGGACAGTGGAGGCTTAGTAATAGGGTCCCGTTTTACTCTTTGGATACGGAACCGTAAAAAGCAGGCTTATACCTGCAGCAGTCCATGTGACCCAGCAGACAGTGAGCTTGTAACGTCTCTGATGTTACAGGCGTTCATAGGCTACGGTAATTATTTCCCATCAGGGCTGCACACTTATCTGCCACCCTTGTGGTATTAAACAGATCAAGTGAGTAAATGATGTCCAGTGTTCCTGCCTAGCATCTTTGTTTAATGGTAAGGTATGGATAAAGCAGAATGCTTGTTAGTATCTACATACCATCTTTGCCAGGATGTTTTATTGTACAGTGGACTTTACATGTAGTTTATTCATTTCGTAATAAATAAGTGGAATCATTGTGTTGGCTTTGTGAGACTTTATTGCAGTAATAATAGTATTTTCCGTGGTTTATTGCCTATCACGGCGAGGTGCCCGCTACCGATTATACAAGTGACATTTTAAATCTCGTAAAATGTTCATGTATTTAAATAACCACTGGTTTACTTAAAAAGGCGTCCGGGTAAATGCAGTTGATAACTTTATACGTTCCAAAAACGTTTCAATATAAAACTGAACTGAAACTACTGAAAACTGTTAAAACTCCAAAAACGGGATAGTTTTGAACTACATCAAATGCCGATGACATAATTTCGTAACAGTAATTTCAAGCTTTCAGGTTTTGATCGTTTGTAAAACCAGGTTTCAAAAGGTAAAACGAAAATGCTGTTTTAACTATTTATAAACGGAAAACGGAGCAGCGTTTTTAACGAGCGAAATCGTGGTGAGTTTTTTGGCGGTTTATAGACGTTCACTATTAAATTCAGTTTTCAGTTGTGAAGGAATCTTTGTGATTATACCATGGTTTAAACTTATAAAGCTTTTATAGAATATCTACATAATCTAATATTTTAACAATCCTAATCTGTGTGTGCTATAAAATAAAGTATTTAAGAGATTTCCATTATATTCAATATAACTTTTAAATAATTTAAATCACTAAAGCTAGCTTCTAAATTTTTTTTAGATTAATAACAAGTTTCTAATCATTCAATGCAAATTCCACTCAAAGAACCTAAACCTCTTACTTTGTCTGCGATACAAAGGCATTCTACAAAATCTCTTGTCGCCACTAAATATTTAGGTTGCAATTAAGAATGTCTGCTTTAGATGACCGGTCTGAGAGCACTTGAACCCACCCTTAAACTTAAGAGCGTTTAGCAAATTATACAAGCTAAATTCCACATTCTATAGATAAGGTTATGGCTTGTTCATACTGAAGAGAATATTAAAGTTACTGTCTGTGCGGCTAATCTCTAAGTACCAAGCACTGAATTGACTATGAATGATGGAAAAAAGGACTGTACAATATTAGTTCATGGGATCTTAGTAGCCTACGTTTTGGAGTCACAATGACTTTAAAATAGATAGATAGATAATTTATTTGGCACAAAAGGACAGCACAGAATACCGTTTGAAATAGACACGTAGATACACGTATACTTAGGAATAAGTATAGGAATTGATCAGCATGGTCATTGAGACATGCAAGGGGAAAAGATAAAACGAAACTAGCAATAGACTATCAATAACGATCATGTTTTTTTCAATAACTCACTATCACGCCTGTGTACCACTGGTAGGCAAAGGGGGCTCAAGGCTAAAATCTCCCACATCCACACCACACATTATACACTTGTTGCGATCACCAGCTACTTTCTACCAATGCTCCTGAAAGACATCGATGTAGTAGCGCCGGTTTATCTTAGGCCTCGGTGGCAAATTTTATATGAAGAATCACATATTTTATTCCAAGTCAAGACAATATAAATTATAAAATTTTAAGATGTTTGAAGTTGATCATAGTATATCACGCAAAAGGTGAAAAAAAACAACTAACTGATATTATGGATAATATACAATTTCGAAATTATGCTGGGTACAGAAGCTTTAAGTACAAAATGCACACCCATAAAACTCATCCATGTAGACAGACCCTGGGTAAACGGACGGTCAACTCACAGCTACCAATTCTAATGTAACAGTTTTGCATATTAATTGTGCTATAACCGTCTTAGTACACGTCCCCCATTTTATGACTGTCTGGTGTTAGGACAAACATTTTGCTTACCTACTTTCAAGTTGCTAGCATTTTCTGCGTTACTTTTAGTGAAATCTTAAAAACGCTTAGTAATTTTGATTTTGAATATGATGAGCGTTGTTATCTAAAATATTGTTCTTCAAATGAGCTTTATCACACAAGTCTTGATCATCGTTCAATCGAACAAAGTTCTCTACAATTTGTGTTCTGTTTTTATATGAACAGACTTTTTAGAGACAGATTAAAAGTGGAACTAAAACCATAAACATTTGTTTCAGTAAGTTTTAATTTGCAAGTTATGTGAATTGCATCCCTGTGGGTCTCCCAACACCCTTAAAAATGGTGTATTGTTACGCACCCGTGCCAAATCACTCATAAAAAGAAGGCCACTCAAAGGGATAACGTCCCCACAAAATCATAACAGAACTGGTTTCATTTCGTGCACATGAATGAGCTTCGAGTGCTTATGTCACACCTTTCGATATCACAGATTGTAAAGGGAAACTAAAAAAAAAAGAACACTCGATAAAACAGGCTATGATCAAACTATCGAACCAATCTTGAACTAAGATCAGTAGCCAATTGGTCGATCTGACTTTGTGCGTATATTTCAAGGTTCGAAACGAGATACTCGTAGATCTTCTATTATTATATTTTTTTATTTATGTTCGTCAGGCATTTGGTCACAAACTCATTTTAACTAGGTAAGCGAAGATGTGGCCTAAGATAGAGCTCGCTTTTCCAGAAGGAAATTATTTACCCTGAACTTGAAAACTCTAAGATTGGTACTCTAATGGGAAAACAGACTCGGTTATATCCTAGGTTCGTCGTTGCTCCTGGTATTCTAGACCTACTTATTCCTCTACAAAATTGAGAAGCTAGATCACCAGAACAATGTTTCACGCTTCACATGTATCGCGATATTCATGAATACTCGCGTAAGTTAAAATTATTAATGGATGCTATTTCCCAAGTATGAACTTCCAGCATAGCATAATCTATTGAAGTTCGTCCCGAGAGTATACCAACTGTTTCGTACATAAGCTCTACTAATTTCTCTGTTAACACAATACGGGACCCTAAATCATGAATGAACATGAGCGTCGCATTAGCCGTTAGAAGGGGTGACATAAATGACCCGACGAATAGTATTAAAAGTTTCAAACCCTTCGATTTAGGTAGAGCATTATAAAACTGGTCTTTCAAGCCGGGTTTTTATTGTGTCACGATAATTTGGTGGCTCAAATAAAGTGTTTTTTGGTTGCTGTAACTTGCCTTATAGTTTATTTGCTGTTTCTGAGATGATTGTGAAAACGCAAATTAAAAGTGTGGTTTTTAGCGTCTGAATAATTTAGCTAGTATCTATTTTATTTGTATTTATTCTAATGATATTTTAGAAATAGATTTGGATACAACGACTGGATGAGCCTGATTTGTTATCCTTATCTATCTTATAAAGGATTCTGTCATCACCATAAAACTACTGGTACTTTATCGAGATATTATCATAAACTGGCTGAACTTTTAGATCCCCACTTTCTCATAAACTATTTTCATAGTCAAAGCCGTAAAAACACATAACCATCAAGAAAACTAAACGATGATCCATTGACTGATATATTTACACAGGAACTTCTGCCCTCATCGGTAAATTCATAGCACGTTTTTAAAAATATTTTAACAGATGCGTCGCTCTTGTTGGTATGTCACGCAAAAAAACATAAGGGTCATAGTCATAGACCACCAGCAACATTGAGCTTGCAGTATCCTACTTAATCCTGTAGTTCTGTATTATGATCGTTGGATTTGGGGCTAATACCCAACATGTGGCTAAGGATGAGTCATGTCACGGATATACTATCATTTGATCGATTTATTGCTTTTGGGGAAGAATCTAGTACAAATTTTCGATGTGATATGCTCATCAATGTGTACAAAAATTGTTGTTGAAATTGAAGACAGAAGCTGGTTTGTGACTTTAAAAAAATACTTGATCAAAATTACATAATAAAATATATTCCATGTATGATTTTGTGTTGTTGAGTTTTTATTTAGGTGCTTTCTAAATCAACTTATATAAAACTCATAACCTTAATGGTTTTGGAGTTAGGACGACCATTTTAAAACTTTTGCGGTTTTAAATATTTTAATTTGAATTAAAACTTATCAGGCAGTTATTTTTAAACGCACGCAGTTATGAATAATGGTATATTATAATACTAGGTTATTTTTAATCGGCAAATTTTAGCTGATAGACAGATAGGTACTTAAAATGTTGGTAAAAGTGATAAATTCGCTTTCAATTTCGATTCACAAAACGTCGAAATAACCCAAAAAGCTCTGGTGGATTTGTTTTCCGTTGAAATCGCAGTTACTAATCTACTTTGGAACTTAGTCCAAACACCAGAACGGTCCACTGAGTGTTTACTTTGTTTCTACGCCAAAATTGAATTAAACTTTTTGAAACTCAGCGACATTCTGTACGAGGCACATTGCAAGCGCGTACAATTACTAAAAAATACAAAATTACGCAGCCGTATTGTTTGTTCAAACCCTTTTCGGCTAAATTTATGCACCCTTTTGTACGCAGCATCAATAAGTATAGGTTACATGCCCCATTTGAAAACTTCCTGTTGATTTTGAACATAAAAGATATAATCTACCGCATTGGTGTAAAATAACCGTACTTCTTTTGTGTTATGATTCTGGGTGCCCTTCTGAATGAGCGGGTGCAGTTTTGGTTATTGTTCTCCGGCTTGTTTGAGGTTACTTTTTTGCAAGTGGCGATGTGAAATTATTATTTTCTGTCGATATTTTTAGCAGACCGAACTTTAGAGCACGCACCACTCGAAAATAATAACATGGCTTGTGAACTACTCAAATAAAATAGTATGTATATCGTATCAAACTTATCTTTTGCCAAAAATAACGCTTACTACATAATTAAGTTAATGATGAAATCAACAGGAAATACTTTTGGCTCATTAATTTGCGTCGAGTCGAGATAAAGTTCAGATTTACTTCAGATTTTTTGTAATTCTCACTTATGAAGAGCACGTGGCGCGAAGTTTGCAACACATGTCACAAAAAAAATTCAAGCACTTCATGGAGCATGGTTAAGTGTCATTTGGCAGAGATACGACCGACCATAGATTTGATTGAGTTTAGAAATGGCACTCGCCGAGCTTGTTCCGAGATTCGTACAAAATATACATATCACTTACACACAAAATTCGTGAGACACCCTCGACCACATCATCACTTTTTATCAGGTGGTTAAACGAAAGTCTATTTAGTATAATAAATCTACCTTCATCAGACAAATAATTGTTTTGTTTCTGTAATTTGATTGTATTTATCAAATGCTGATTTTTTTAGGTACAACAAATAGTGAAAACCTACCTACATACTAAGAATTTACACAATTCAAGACTCAGGCTCATTTGTACTCGCAACTCTGTCCAAACACTAGCGTAGTTTAGGTACCATTTAGCGCATAAGAGCCCTATAGAAAACTTCCATAATATCTTGTCAAACTCTTCAAACTCCTATAGTAGCTCATCGTTCTCAGAAACACATGCAAACTATTCCCCGATGATCTTACAAATACGTTATTTATTAGTTTCACGGCTCTCTAAGTTTAGCGAGTGTATTTCAAGTGCTTCCGCTTAGCACGCCTGTCAGTCTGATAGTTGTATGATTCGTGGAATCCATGGTTAGAAATAGATAGAGGTGTTAATTGAGCTCAAGTGACCGTAGCAGCTGCTCATATGTTTGAGAATTTAAAACCAAAGGTTATAGTTAAAATATAAGGTCACATACCTGAGCCGCACTGCTTACGAACAGCACATACAACATTCAATTATAGTCCTAATTTGGTAAGAGTTTAGGGCTATAATTTCACCCTTATTCATAATAGTCTGCTAACTTAGCCCAATGCTAAATCTCGCTCTTTCTTCTACTATCAACATAAGTCAGACTGAGAAATAACACACACCACTTAGCAGCTGTTTTATGTTAGCAGACCATTATGAATAAGGGGGTTGATCTTTAAACACATTTTACAGAGAACAACCAGTACATAGATGACAGCGCGCGGTGAGCGAACTTGCCGCGAACAGGCTAGGTTGCGGCAAGCATGTTGATTTACTTCATTCTTACCGCAGGCTTCAAACAATTGGCACGCGTGCTGTGCGGACAGACCACTTAAAGCTACTTGTATGATGATACGGCTTTTTGCCACATATTTAACACATATTGAGGCGGAGGCGTGCGCAAACTGTGCGGTAGCAACGCTTTACAAACGAGCTTTGTTGTTAAGAGCAAATAAACGGAACTTTGCAGAAAACCTAAGAAGATTTTCCACGCCTTGACTTAAGCCTTGGATCCCGGTTGTCGTGGTTGGCGTCAGTCAGCCATTTGTGCGTTTGTGGTTTTTCTATCAGATAAAAAGGACTTGCGCAGCAGTAGTGGAGCATGTAGTAAAAAATAGATTGCCAGTGGAGACAGCCAATAATTTATTTATTTATTTATTTGTACACAAACAGAACACAATCGGATCATGGCACGTAAAACATATAACTATGGTTCTTAAACTAGATTGAGTTCCAAAACATGCATACACAACATGATTTTATAATAATAGAGCAGTGAGGTGTAAGCATAGGTATGAGTACATTATCAAAATAATAGAAATACAGTTATAAAGTTTACTACACAGTTAATACTAATAATGTAACAAATGTGGAAATTTATACAATTAAGAAGTTATTAAATTATAAAAAGTAAAGTAAATCTGATCCTAAAAACTAACATCCATTATTATAAATGTAACATTTGGCGAACTCTGTAGCCAGAGTGGCCAGAGCACGTTTTTTAAATTTTGATATGCTACTTACAAAAATTTCAATAATTTCATCGGTTAACAATAAATCATTATATAAGCGACTCATTCTCACAACAGGATTGTAATATGACGTGTTATTTTTATAAACGCGTAGGGCGAAATTATTCAGAAATAATAGTGTAGGTACGCTATTATAGTAGTACTTAACATAACTAATCATTTTTATTGATTCAAAAATTTCCATGATGTCCATGTTTAAGTATACGTTGTACGAGTTTTTATAGTGAACATACTGAACAGCAAAGGGTGATTTGTTTCCAAGTTGCGATGGAATGTACGAAAACCTTTAATCAACGTTAAAGTGACTTGGCACTAAAGTGGCGCTGACTGCACGTTTTGAGGCTACTCTAGCCACAAACACCCTTTCAAAAAAATGGGCAATCATTCATAACAAGTACCATATTACACGTAAACTTATCAAGTTAACAAACCCTCATCACAGCAAACTACAGTTTACTGCATATTTCATAATGAACATCTCCCAACATTACAGCATCCACTTATACGAGATCCCGGGAGTGAGACAACGGCGGAACAACAAACCCGGGACGATATTGTGTAATAATTACTTACGCCACGCTGTTCCGTTTCGGGCTTTTTAGTACGGAGACGGCTTTTTACCATTTATCTGCCAGGCTTTAGCTGTGCAATTTTCAATTATTTATTTATTTATCTTTGGGAAACAAAACGCTATAAATCTAAAAGTATGAACACGTAAAAATAGAAAAATTAAGCTAAGCAGCTTCCACGCAGAGTAAGAGTATAAATTATCCAACAACTATCCCTTTAGCGGGTATGTCACTGTTATTATACGCGCTGCCAATATGTGCGTTGTCGTTAGGTACTCATATGTTATTGAAAATATGACAGAATATCTATAATACGAATAGAACTATATTGTGTAATAATTGAAAATTAAACGAACTCCACGTCACAACACTCACAACGTTCGTGGCGATTATACAAAACTTTAGCGAAGGTGACTGAAGCTAGCAATCATATGACTGAACCAATTTATAGAATCTTTCATTATATTAACGCAGAAGTATAATTACCTACGCAGCTTTGTTCCGTTTCATAAGACAGGTTTTTAAAATATAAAAGACATTGGTATTATCATAGATGTTGCAAAAGTTTACAAAACTAACTTGACAGTTTTCAATCGTTGTGGAAGGGACAGCACCATTTTTAGTACTGTCAATTAGTTAGGTTTAGATTTGGCGAAATCTGAATTCACACCATTAACTTTGAACTTAACAGGAAGTTCACCTATCGATGAACCCTGTACCAATTTTTGTCCACTACTATACTTATTTTCAACACTTCTCCTGAATATACATAATAGCTTATGTATATTATTTTACTTGGCCCTGTGGTGACGGTTTAGATTACGCACCACCCCACTCTTCCTACAGGTGACGTAAGAGGCGACTAAGGGATATCCAACGGGGGGCAATCAGCAGCACCCTCTCACAGCAGAACAATTCTTCAACTAACTGCGACTTATGTATCGCATGTTCGGCGTGAGGATTATGGGCATTATCGGAGGGCCATATGATAAAATCCGATAAGGTCCTTATCGGTAGGAGCCCTGCGTCCATTAGTGGACCATCATAGACTGTAGTGTGTACTATCGTTCCCTTTTCGACAAAGAAGCCCTTTCCACACTCCACCAACCCGCGTAGTGCTGATAGATAGACTGAGCATTCCTCCAAGACCGTAATTCCACGCGAGCGTTTCACACGTAATAATCTTATAGCGCTATTCACTGCACGTGGTAAGTGCTAAATGCATTTGAGCAATGAGCAGCGAATTGATGTATGTATATTGAGGTATATGAATAACTTTAAGTGAGGAGGGTTCGAAGAAACTTATGCTGTGATTTTGGTTACTGAGATAATTCTTGGATTACTTATTTTGTTTCTGCTTTCTCCATCTAAGGCTCGATCATATTCTGGAGTAAGCTAGTTCGATGCTTCATAAATTTTCTTCTATATAATTTTTCGCATTTTTTCTGTTCATGGTTTGGCCAGAAACTCATGCTGCCGTTAAAATAAATTTGAAGTCGTAGATACATAGATAGGTATGTCAATAATGCGGGGGATTTTAAATCGTAGCGACAAGGGCACCATATAACTGTAATCGAACGTCATAGGTGAGTTCGTTTAGATTTCAATTATAACAAAACACAGATAGGGAGGTTCTGATATTGCCTTGTGCTTTCTAATAAAACCAACTCAGTGCAGTATGTGACAAAGCTCAAGACGCTATTTTATGCGTCAGATAGATTTCGACCTCAACCTCAACAGTATGTATTGGTCCACCGCTGGACGCAGGTACATATTCATAATGAATTTATTGAAATACGATAGTACTAAGTTCAAACTTTAAAAATTCTAATTTAGAACAACCGACAACCGCTGGGAACAACATGTTCTTGAGTGGACAACGCGTCTCGGCAAACGTAGTGTAGGTGGGATGACGATCTGAGAAAGACTGCAGGCGGATGCTGGATGCGTCAAGCTGAAGACAGGACGCTATGGCGTTCATTAGGGGGAGGCCTATGTCCAAAAGTGGACTAATATAGATTATTGATGATGATGATGATATATCATCGCACCCAGTTCCTAAATTTACAGGGAAATCATTTCAGTTGTTTTAAAATCAACGTTTCGAATTAAACAAGCGTAAACTGTTACTCGGAGTGAATTTTAGACAACTTTGAACCTTATTTTGTAGGTGTTGTAATACAAAGCGATATTTCTCAGTAGGGAAACAAAATTATGCAACACACTGCACAAAGCTACGCTGGACTAACCCTTATTACGAAGTTACATTAGCTGGTTCCTGAGTGAATTAGAATACCCACCTGGAATCCATAATACCTAAAAATATCCAACGCTGCAATGGACAAACGTTTGCATTAGACGCAGAAGGTTGTTTGGGCGATTCTCGCCACGTATCAAATGCTATAATGATGTGCAGATAATTATTTGTCATGGTTGTAGTAGTAGATGTGTATTATAATATCTAGTAGGTAATGGGTATTTATCGCCTTAATTTATCTTTTTTCCGATATTTCGTCGTCGACATCCCGTCATGGAATGAATATCCGAATATCACGAAAGTTTAATAAAAAAATATATGATATGTGTTAGCAAAATAAAGTGTTTTCAAAATAATCGCCTCAAATCAAGAAATGTCTGCCACCAAGATCAGGCGACAGGAAATTTTTGTGTTTTTCTAGAGACTTTGGGTATAGACTATAGAGCATAAGTTACAGAATCTAAAACCTAATGTTACAACTATTAATTACCTGATTCCTTGAAATTCCTAAACACCTGCTTAAGTAAGCATTAATGTTTTACGTAAAACAAAAAAATCTGCTCTACTCTCATAATATCTACAGCCAAGAGTAGAATGAACTTCCTTCCGTCTATTTTCCCATTAGAGTAAGTACAATCTTGGAGTCTTCAAATCTAGGGTAAATAAGTTCATTCTGGATAAGCGTGCTCCATATTAGACTACATCTTCGCTTTCTTAAAGTGAGTTGGGAGCCGCTTGACCACCATCAATAAAAAATTCTGGATTTCGGTATTATGATCTGAATTTGTAAGTAGAGCTAGGCAACATTGTTGTAGGTAGAACACGTCTACTGAAGTTGTCTATTATTCTGCCTGAAGCTAGTTTGAATCTACACTAGGTTACTACACTTGTTATGTAACATAGTAAGTAGTTCTTATATTCTTACTAGCCTCTGCCCGTGTCTTCGCTGTTCCAGTAACTATAAAGATAAAAACACGTATAATTGGCCAAAACATTTGATTACATGGGTACAACAGTTATAAGTAGGTAAGTACCTAGTAAGTAAGTAGCCTATGTATGTCCGTTTCAGGGATATTGTTTAACTGCCTGCCAAATTAAATTAAGCTCCGTTCCACCGTTTTCGCGTGAAAAGTCTGTGTAACGGACAGATTTTTTTTCACTTTATATGTATGGATGATTGGTTTTTTTGAAGAGTTCAGTTACCATTTTCTACTAATTTTGCACAAATGATATCTATCTAGAACTCTAAAAAAATTGCAATAGTTCGTAGGTACGTAAAACATCCTAAACAAATAGAAATAAGAAAAGAAAAAATGTAGAATCAACCCTTCACAACTAATCGAAATAAAAGAACACTGTAAAAACACCCAATTTTTTAACATTGATCTTCAAAGAAAAAGAAGCTGATCCATTCAACAGTGTTACCAAATTGAAAACAACAAAGCATTAGCCAACTCACCGGTCCTTTATTCGTGTCGTCACATAGTTACGTTAATACTGGCCGCGGGCAAATCTGGTAAGTACCCGTGTATCTGCAAATAACTCTGAAGTATTCCATTATATTGGATCCTTGCCTCAGGCAGGGGCGCGTCCGTTTCTAATAAACAAGACAATATTCCGTCGGAGCCCTTGTTTGTTCACGATACTTTGTTGTACTAACCGTGCGGATTATGAATTTCCTTGGATATTTGAGTAGAAATTCGGTTATCTTTGATAGTTTTCACTGAGAGGCTCGATGATATTTATTAAGAGAGTTCTGATGACTTTGAATACTTCCATATTTATCTAAAAAAATGTGGTAATCAATGTGATATTTTTATGACTGAGTAAATAATGATCATCAACATGTGAAATGGACACTTTAAAAAAATATATGCAATTTGTGAAAAAATTCAATAAAACTACTTATGCAAACTATTACATAATTATATTATTAATACAGTGTAGTATTTATTTAAGCTTGTTTACTTGCTTGTAACTAGGACATAAGATGTCTATTTGCTTAACCAACTTCAAAAAAAGGAGGAGGTTCTCAATTCGACTGTTTTTTTATGTATTTTCATTACCTCAGGACTTTTGACTGGGTGGTCCGATTTTCATGATTCTTTTTTTATATGACAGCTGATGCTTTCCTTGTGGTCGCATTATAATTCGGTCCAGATAAGACAATGGTGTCCATGCAAATCCTTGAAATAACTATAAACATTGAAGTCGATTTATAGTTTTTGAAAACATAGCTCGCTGTACTGGCAACACATTCCCGATAAGTTTCCAGCGTTCCTTCTGTATACGGCCTATGACTGAGGTGGGTTGACCTAATTGCACCATTAACGGCTTCCATTTTTGAGAAGAAGGTACCTTATCTCCCCATTTTTACTTATATCGATGGGAATAATGCACGGGTTCGAGCTTTCTGTCTCAAGATGCATTTCTCGGAACAAAATTACTGAAATCAAGCAAAACTCTAAGTTTTTGCCTGATTTTTGCAATTTCGTTCACACACACGGTTTATATACTTAGCGGTTTTCATAAAAGAACTCGATTTATGCTAATCGTAATTATGCGTGTTTGTCCGCATCAGAACAACGAGAGGATAACTGCAATAAAGACGTTTCGCCTAAGGGCTGCACGGTCAGCTAAGGCCATGGATTCATTGAGTAGCATAGCGGATAAATCAAGTGAATCGAAAGTATTTCACCTGTAGTGTTTGTATTATTTTTTGAATGTACAGTAAGCTTTACATATTGTTATCATTGAAACTTTATGATTTGGATTAAACTAGTGGATTTGTAAAAAAAACTAGGCCTAGATCTCAATAATCACGGGATCCCTGTGGTAAAAACCAAGAGTTGCATAAAATTTAACATAGTTTCTTCGGTTCATTGATTGAAAAACACGATTCATAAAAAAAATTAAGATAAAAGAAATCATGGAAGTGCAATGTTTTGCACCTAATTTGAATCATCCGTACCTACTTAAAATGCAATGCTCAAACGAAAAATGTTTACTGCTAATTATTCGTTAAAATTTTTATTAAAGACTAGCAGCACCTCGCGGTTTCACCTGTGTAGTTCTCGTTACCGAGGGAATTCCGGGATAAAAAATAGCCTATGTCACTTCCAGAAAGTAAGGTTTTTAATGATGTAATAATTTTTCAAATTGGTCCATTACTTTTGGAGCTTATTCAACACAAACAATCAAACCAACTATCAAATCTTTCCTCTATAAATAAATTATAAGTATTATTATCGAAAGATGGTAGAAGTCAAATGTAAAATATAAATCCTTTATTGGCTGAAGGAAATGATAGTATTTCTCTAAGAGCTGTGGATTTTGTTAATAATAAATAAATAAAGATGTCGGTAGATCATGAATTTAAAAAAAAAAGTGCTGGTTGTGTGCACTGTATTGTGGCCATAAAGAGATCGCATTACTGTTGATGCACAGTACGTTCATTTTCTCTCATAATACTTAGTACATCAATTATGTTTTCATTACCAAAGCTTTGCAATTTAATTCGTATCAGCGGGGAATTTAATGATAGTAGGCTTCATATTATGTAAAATAATACGACCAAGAAATAATTGTGGAGTAAGAAAGACTCATCGACATTATAAAACAATAATTTATATATTAAAGTCAAATGAATTTTTCGTAAATCTTACGACGACCTTGACGACCTTTGTGGCGCGGTGGGCGAAGGTCCGCCTGCGACGCAGGAGGTTGCGGGTTCGATTTTCGTCTCGTGACATGTATGTGTACGATCTGCAGATAATTGTTCAGGGCGTTCTGGATATTTTCTATGTATAATAAAAAATATCTATCTATGTAGTGTACTGTATTATGTATATCAGTTAACTAGTACCCATAACACAAGCTCTGCTTAGCTTGCGCCCAGATAATGCTGTGTGAATTGTCCATTAGTTTTTAAAGTTAAATTTCAGAATTACGTACTCTTCCTTTTCTGAAAATTGTTTCAGCTAGCTGCATTTATATCCCGGGTGCACCTTTATAATATTATATACCTACTCCAAGACTTTATTCGTGTTGTAAAATCATTACGAACTAAAGGTCAGATTCCGAATATCATTTACCAAAATACAATTCCCAGAAAAACATTTATTAATCTAAAAGTAATAAGAATTACAGAATATAAACGATTTTCATTAGTATTTCCACTTTATATAATTTATTGTATTAAGTATAATCAGGTATTAAACACTAATACCTCAACCTCAATCTCAACAGCCTGTTTTGGTTCACAGCTGGACGCAGGCCGCCTGGTAATGCCTCTATTTCCCTCGCTGGGCATGCGTCTTGGAGATCGCAGTTCGTTTTTGTTTGTTCTGCAGGTTGCGCTGCTGCCCGACCCCGGTGGATATCCCTTAGTCGCCTCTTACACCGGCCACGGGAAGAGATGGAGTGGTGCAAAATCTAAGCCAGCACCAGACAGCTTGATAATGCTGGGTGAACTATCTAGCATTATTTATTTATTTGTTTTTATTATTCCCAGTCAAATCAAATACTAATGGCCAGTTCCCACCTATCCCACTTTCCCTATATCTCTACTGGATGCAGGCGTTGAATCACAGAACTCCCCATCTCATATCGTATTCATTAGATTTCATTTGTCAGCGCTCGTTTCTTTGATGAATTATTCACGGCGTACGCAATTTGTTTACACCAGTAGTGACTGTCAGGTAATCTGCTACATTAGTCATAGTCGAGCTTGATGTGAGTCTGAGACGGCTTGGTGTTATAGCTTGAGACCATTTTGAAGTTGATACAGCTATCAATAGTAAGTAAACATATTATTTTGATAGAAAATCGCTACGGTCTCCTAATCTATCTCCTGACAATCAGAATAAAACAAAATTAGTTGTATCAAATTGGTTCTGTCTAGTTTTGGCAATGTCCAATTAATACCGTTTGTCGTATAACGGTGTTATTTCAAATAACTATATTTCAGGACCATTAAACTTAAGTATCAACCTGTAGGTATCAATGGTTGCTGTATCAACTTCAAAATGGTCTTAAGCTAGAAATGTTTACTTGCGTTTTAGTAACATTTTTGAATAAATACCAATTATTGAATAATCGGAGAACATGACGAAATGATTTAGCAAATTCTTATTCAGTAACTACCGTAAAATAAATTAAGTCTTCACGAAAAGAGATTGCCTTTGCACTTATCGCTGAATACAATATTTTATCTAAAGAAAAAAACTGACCAAGGACAAATCTTTATGGCATGTTGGCTGTTTAAGGTGGCATTTTGTGTATTGACGGGACAATCAAAAACAAATGACGGTTCTATATTTGTACTTAAATCTTGTGAGTAACTTATTTTTGAAAGCGGCCAGCAAGCAAAGTTATGAAAATATGAACAACTGGAAGATTTCAAAATTTTGGAATAGTTGGGGTGTTAACCACTGCACCAAGCCGGATGGAGGATTCTGTTACTATTTCTGTAGTGTTGACGTAGACGTATAAGTGCGATTACTCTCAAGATATCTTTGGACTTATATGGCGTTGCATTATTATTGTCAACGCAAAATATGAATTGGGGAACTTTGCCGGGTTTCTTTACATGTCTGAAAATTGTAGAGGTTACTTACCTATATAAAGTGTAATGCTCAACTAAAGCTTGCATGAAGTTATCATAAGTTTAAATGTTCTAATGGTTCAATAACCAATGTATGCTCATTTATTTTATTCCCTTTATTTAAATAAGTTTGAAAAAGCTCGTAAAGCTCTTAAAAGTGTTTATTTTATATGTTCAATATTGTCTAGGATAAATGTACACTGGATTTGTATTACTTTTTTTTATTGAATTTATAAATAAAGATCTTTTAAAACTGAAAATTAAAAATATTACCTGCAGAACCATTCTACCACCAGACGGCGATCCCCAACCCACATGTCCAGCATGGGGATCATTGGTTTTACCCCCCATGAGATAAAAGCTAATAAGGTACTTATCTTCTGAGTCCAGCTATCAGCCATTATAGGCTGGCTTTATACATAATCTATTTATAAAGCTTTTTGATAAGAAAAATTATGCATGGTGAGTTCCGCAAGCATACTGATTTTGTAAATGTGAAAGTAATTTTCTCTTTCCGTCTGTTACTTATTCAAGCCTAAATGGCCAAACAGAACTTAAGTTTAAGAAAAGGATAAATGATTGGCCATAATTATCTTCGTTTTCTATCAGATGAAAAGTATCCTGGGGACAGATCCAAAAAACGTTCTTAGCGACGAAAAGCACAAAGCTTCTCGTCGCTAAAAACGTTATCTATATTTTTCCATCTTATGTTCTCAAATACAGAAAATAAATAAAGGTACCAACTCAAAAAATTTAATAAACCTACGAAATTTTGTGATCAAAACCATACTCTGTACTTTTCTTTATTCTATTTGTACTTTTCTATTTTAAAAACCTCTTAAAGGTGGAGAATCCCAACTCATCAGAAGACTAATCCCAACTTTTCCCTACTTTGTTACCTCAGTAACCAAAAGTCCGAAAATAGTTTAATAACAAAGCCTTGGCCAGATCCGACAAAACAAATCCCGTAAGACAGAACAACGGTTTTTCATCACTATACCATATTTCATCAGAGCGTCCGCCAAAGGCCTTTGTGAGCAAACAGGATCTACTGGCTCTAAAGCAACGAGGCACAAACAGCTGGATCAATAATAATAAAAATAATTATTTCTCTCACAAACGTAGCTACAACAAAAGTTAGTTTAGTTTAGTTATGCTTAAGCATATGTGGTAGGTCGTGGGTTAGAAACATGAATTACAAAGAATTACTTAACACTTTCACTGCCAATGCCACATACGGCGCACCCTTTTGGGTTCACCGCAGGTTCAATCAGTCAGAATCAAACATTTTGGGTTTGACGGAAAAGTTAAATTCTGTGCAGTTTTTACTCGACGACCTCTGTGGCGCAGTGGGCGAAGGTCCGCCGGCGACGCAGGAGGTTGCGGGTTCGATTCCGGATTCGGACAAATGTGTGTACGATCTGCAGATATTTGTTCAGGGCGTTCTGGAAGTTTTTTATGTAAAATAAAAAAAAAATCTATCTATGTAGTGTATTGTATTAAGTATATCAGTTATCTAGTACCTATAACACAAGCTCCCAAGTAGGTATGGAGTCCTAAAAATTATTTAGATGTAAATACTAAATTGCTGGAATAGGACCTACTCTATCTGAATTGAAATATAAGGTTCTAATTTAAAAAAATCTCCTATTTTCATGATATTAACCTTAGCATAAATTCATTTAAAACCAACCAAATTCTATAGTACACTAGTGTGATATAAATGGTATTCAGGTTTCAAAAACTGGAAAATGCTAGTGATTTCTTAGTTATACTTTATGAAAAGCGGCGCAAAAGAAGGGTCCGGGCCTACGAATAAGAATTCTTCTTCGTAGGTCCGGGCTACCTTTAAGTCCAAGACCTTAAATGTCCAGTCTTCTAAGGTCTATTGTCTAAAATTCCATTCCCCAAATGTCTGATCCCCGAACGTCTATTTCTCTGTATGTCTATTCTCCGAATCTCCTTTTACTTGATTTACATTATAAAAACAAAAGTGATGTACTATCTTCAACACTAAAGATAGTGAGATAGCTGTTCCCAACTAACTCACATCTCTACGTCGAAACTTTTCAATAATCATTGACGAAATCCTTCAGGCGGACCCACCTTTGTTCCCGATACTAAAATAGGTTTTAGCCTATTTGCTTAGGGTATTTGAAAGTTGAAGGCTTTGGAAATAGACGGATGAATGTAATTTGTTTGATTTTACCTTATTACGTTACTTTGGAAACGGAAAGAGAAATTCATGAGCTTACGTTAAGGATACCTAGGGTAAAATTTTATGGCTAAAGGTAGCTAACTTTGAAGCTCAAAGTATTTTCTACATAAATCTGGGCTTAAGTTTTCTTATATTTCCAAAGACGAAGTAAAATCTCTCATACAAGAAAGTCATAAACAAAAATATGCCCATCCATTTCCACCATCACCATAGCGAGCGCTTATTCCAGTTTTAGTGTTATGCCTGATTGGTAATAAAAATAAGCAAAGACAAACATGTTTACCGACGTTTTTGTTTACAGGGAAAATAAAAATATTTATTTAGGCTATGAGGTCGTATTTTCGCACCTTGTTGTATAAATATGCATAAAATGTTAGCTTTCATTATGCTGCTTACGCTTTATTCAATGTTTATGAATTTTCATTATTTACTAGATTTTTCGACATATTCACAGTAGTTTTACATCGACCAGTTGAACTACTAGGAATTTCCTTTCTGACAAACTTACTGGGAATTTGATCCTATCTACCCCCAGTTTTCATGCGTCAAACGTTTTACTAAGTATAATAATTCATTTAATGATGTCTATGGCCACACTTGCCCCACCACTCCATTGAACGGTCAAATTGTCAAACGGTTATCATAATCGTAATAGCTATGGTATAAACAAAAAAAGATCGTTTTAGTAGAATACCAAAAGGTGTCAATGGCGGTGATTGATACGCGATAATGAAGCGATAATATTGTCATAGTGAGGCGATTGTGTTAGTTGAATCAGGCCCCTGATATTATTATGTCTTTGCTGGTATATATTTTTTCCTATTAGCTTTCTTTATTGATCAAGCGTCAAGCGTTTGACTACACACTCTCTTTAAGAAAGCAAAGATTTAGCCTAAGATGTAGCACGCTAGAAGGAACTTATTTACACTAGATTTTAAAACTGGAGTCTTAAAATCAAGGTTGTACTCCAATGAGAAAATAGACGCAGGAAGTTCATTCCCCTCTTTGTCTGTGGACTTCTACGATATATCACGGTCATGCATATAATTTTACTCTACCTAGGTACGTTTATTGTCTATCACCAAAATGATATAGTCACTGATGTACATAATATAATACACTACATAGATAGATATTTTTAATTATAAATAGAAACATCCAGAACGCCCTGAACTTCACCGAACCTGCAGATCGTACAAACATACGACTCATCAAAATCTGATCACCAAGTCAAAAATTCTCAGGTAATAAACAGAAAAATAATACATTAGAATTGAGAATCTCTTTCTTTTTTTGAAGTCTGGTAAAAAGGTGGAATTTCTTTGTTCGGCTGTATGTGTTTTTATGTTCGTCGATTTCTTCGTCATTTATGGACCAATTAGTGCAATTTTTTTGATAATTCTTGCAGTTAACCCATGTAGACAATGATCCTAAAATGGTCCCAAATAAATCTTATTTGGTGTAGTTTAAAACGAAATCCCTTAGTTTTAAACGACACGAAATAAGGTGAAGTAAGTTATATGTTTTTTTTTCAAACAAAATCAAGTAATAATATCCTATAAAGGTTTTTACCTCTGAAAGGTGCTAGTTTCTATAGCAGTAATATTTTTTCCACACTCCACATCTCCTCATAACATTCTCGCTGTTCAGTTATAATATTAATCAAGTGTAAATATTTAACAAAATTATTATACCAAGGAGTTGAGCCAACAACGAACGTGGCTTAGTTAATATTATATTAATTAAGCCAGAACGACTTTACTCCGGTTGCTAACAAGTTGGCTGCAGGCGTTTTTAACACTTGAAAATGTGACGATTTTCGGTCAGCTTATTATGGAACCTGAGCTTTTTTGCGAGCTTATTAAAAAGCTTGTATAAGGAGTAATGATATATTTTGCCGCGAAAGAAAAAAGTGCTGGTGTTCGAATAATGCAGGATTGCAAACGTATTCGTGACGTAAGTATTGAAAAATATTTAAGTATTTATTTTTATACAGCGTAGGTATATGGACCAGTGGAAAAATAAATTTTTATTTGTTTTAAAAAGTCCTGGACCCGTTGGGAATCAAAGTATGTTTTTTTTTTTAAACAGGAGTTTGGACCTCTGAGAACAAGCCATTGAATGTGTATTTTATTCATTTTGCATTGCATAAATAATTTGTAAATGTCGACATTATTATCTGTAACATAATTATTATTGTTCGACTATTGTCCTACTATAATTATTTTTAGAAATATTTGTAAAAGTGTTTACAATTTAGATACGTAACCATATGTGATCTATAAAAATAATATCTCTATCTACCTGGCTACACAGCGCTTAGCCAACAAATCTTTACAGGGATAATGAGACAAAATCAGTTTTTCCGCTGAATTCAGTATTCGGACCAATCCCGCTAATTGTGTCCGAACTTCGGAGCGAGGGCTTTTAATTAAAACTTATTCAATTTTAAGTCGCATTTACATTGTAGGCTGGTATTATTTTACTATTTTCATACCATCACGAAGCAGACCTTTTGTTATTTGTTCGTTGGTTCTGTATTTGTCATCTTTTTAACATATTATTATAGTAAACTAGATTCTGCTCAGGGCATCGCTCGCACTTTGCCGGGATAAAACGTAGCCTATGTTCGTCTTTGGGATACACTCTGGTTTTCCTCCATAATTCTAACATACGAGTGTGTTTATATTATATGAGTTATTTCGATGGTTTGTGATATAGACTTATTATTAGGTCCTTACATATGAAATTGGCGTTTTTCGTACTGGCCACTTTAATCACAAATTTCTCCTCTTTGGTAAGGAATTCCAAATTCAAATTTGTACAGCTATAGACTCATGTATTTGTGCTTCGATGATCGTCATTCATTTGTTTTTTTTCTTCTGTTTTTTTCTGTTTGCGTCACTCATTTTACAAAATGAAAAACTTAAAATATCGCATTATTTACGAGTACGAGTTCCGCCGTGGCACTAGTGCTGCGGAAACAACTCGAAGGGTGAATGATGTGTATGGCGGTCGTGTTGCAAAAGAAAACACAGTTCGTTTTTGGTTCCAACGTTTTTGTTCTGGAAATTTCGACCTGCAGAACAAGCCCCGTGGACGGCCTGAGACTCAAGTTGATAATGAAGAGTTGAAGGCTATTGTGGAAGCGGATCCATCGCAAACCACGTCCGAGTTAGCTGCAGGCTGCGATGTTAGTGATAAAACTGTTTTAATTCACTTGAAGCAAATTGGGAAGATTAAAAAGCTTGAAAGGTGGGTACCTCACGAATTGACTGAAGCAAACCGGCAAACGCGCGTCGACTGCTGCGTTACATTACTAAACCGGCACGATAATGAAGGTATTTTAAACCGAATCATTACCTGTGATGAAAAATGGGTTCTTTACGATAATCGGAAGCGCTCAGCGCAATGGTTGGATCCTGGCCAGCCAGCCAAATCCTGCCCCAAGCGAAAATTAACCCCAAAAAAGTTACTTGTAAGCGTTTGGTGGACTAGTGCCGGTATTGTTCATTACAGTTTTCTCAAATCTGGCCAGACTATTACGGCTGATGTCTATTGTCAGCAATTGCAAACCATGATGGAAAAGCTAGCGGCTAAACAACCTAGGCTGGTCAATCGCTCCACGCCACTGCTGCTTCACGACAACGCTAGACCACACACTGCGCAACAGACGGCTACTAAATTAGAAGAGCTTCAATTGGAAAGTCTAAGACATCCTCCGTACTCCCCGGACCTTGCTCCAACAGATTAACATTTTTTTCGAAATTTGGGTAACTTCTTGCAAGGGAAAAAATTCAACTCCGATGGGGCAGTCCAAATCGCCTTCAAAGATTTTATTGATTCCCGTCCGACTGGTTTTTTTAGTAAAGGGATCAATGAACTACCTATAAGATGGCAAAAGTGCATAGAAAATAATGGTTCATACTTTGATTAATTAAATATATTATATTAAAAAATATTCGACTTTTTGTTCCTCCCATACAAAACGCCAATTTCATATGTAAGGACCTAATATAATTAAGCGATTTAGTTTTAAATTATTGGACAAAGTTATTTATATGTAAACTAAAATAGGTAAAATAGATGAGAACCAGTGCCTAGATAAACCTAACATAGGCTTTAAGGCATTGCTAACCAACCTATGTAACAAAGTTTTAATGAATAAATTATCTTTCTATCTATCTATCCACCTTTATCGCACCGCAAAGGAAAGGAACTTGCTCCCTGCCTCTGTATTTCCGGCCAATTACAACCTGGGTATCTTCCAGACCTTTGTGATACACCGTCGGCTGCATCTTCGCTTTCCATCAGGTGAGATTGCGGTCAAACAAAGGTCTATTTCACATGAAAAAAAACATTACGATCCGTTCAAAAGGTACCTAATACTCTCACTTTTATAATATTAGTATTGAAGGTAAGATAATATCTTACCTTCAATACTAATATTATAAAAGTTGGATAATTTCTCTCACATTCTTCAATAAATCAGTAGCTTGGTTTTGTGATAGCACTTTGACGTAAACTGCCTTATTTTCTAGAAATTTATTTTTATATCAGGCAAAAAGTTTTGTTGCCATGTTTACTGTGTAAATGCAGCCGGATAGAGGATCGAGTTGGTCGGACACTGGATAACTTGAGCGAAGTTTAAACATAACATGAACGTTTGTCGACTTTTTCGTTGATAATACATTACACTGGATCATCACTTCGTCTACTTAAATAAATTTTGTGCGAAACTGTTCAACGTTTTGTAAAATTATTAACCCTTCTAAGAACATTTCGTTTTGAAAAGCAAAAAAATAGCCAGATTTATTAAATTCGCTAATAGAAAAATGGTTTAGAGTAATAAATTACAAAATATAGTTTGAGTTTAGTACCGAGTGGTACAAATTCAGAATACAGGGTGAAAAATTTGAGGTAGGTATTTTGTTCATACCCCAAATGTTTTTAGTAAAAACAAAAGATGAGGAACGTATTTTTTAAATTATGCTACTAGGATACTAAATTGTTTAACAAGGAAAAAGAGAACCCCAGTATATCTGCCATATTTTGACAGCACCTATATTATTCAGTATGGATTTTTACAATTACTACAAGCTGTTAGGCAAAATACTACACTAGATACCCTGGCTATCTGGCACACTGTTTCATGACTTTTTAATCGGTACGAATTTTTGCGAAAACCCCAAACTGTTGCAAAATACTAAACTAGAGACCCTGTATATCTGGCAGAGTGTAACAGCACTGATCAGCTAGCATGGCGCATAGCGCAGGCTATCCCATTCATTTCCTAGAAACGGCAAACGACCAATAAGTCTTGCTTCCCGGGATATTAACACTATCATAGGTTACTCTCCCGTTTTATGAAGACACATTAGACCCGACATTTCCATAAAGGAATGTGATATTGTAAATTAAATTTGTGTATAATTTGGGGTTGTTGGGCCATTTCTGGTGGTAAGTTTTGGCTATTTAATTTGGTCGTATGATACCATCACTACCTTAGCTGAGGCTTTATCAGTCAAGACTGGGATGCAACAGCCTATTAACTTTATGATTCCTGATTTACTCAAATGAAAAACTCTTTATTTCCATAAATACATATGAATATAATAATAAAATATATTATACACTTAGAAAAAGTAAAATTAGAAAATTAACCAGTGACATGGAAAGAAGGTATACATCTCTAGACTTAAGCAAATAAGCGACGAAGAAACCTTTCGGCTGTTAGTTATTTTGTTAGGATTTATTTACTGATAATATTTGCAACTTACTAGGTGTCAACGCCGACCCTACCACCGACGAGACGGTCCGTCGTTAGTCGCCCGCCATAGAGCTCATACCATAGACCGGAAGAGTTTATGGTACCCATCTTTCTTGTCTCTGTCTCTTACAATTCTAATGTCAATCAGAATGGCATCTTTTTTCCCACCAATTTTCATTATTTTATTGTAACTTTACTATCAAGATTAAACGCATTGTTGTACCAAGAAATCTTTCCCTTGCTCCGAGCTGAACTCCTAACACTAGGAGTTTTGATGTTGACGCATGCACATTGGCCCTTTAACAAATACAGTCCTCGTAAATTTAGAAGATACATTATTACTCAATTTTATTCTTTTTAGGCGATTCTATAGCCTCTTAAGACTAACGATCGAAGCTTTCGTATTATACGCTGAGAATGCTAAATACCTCTACTAGCCGAATGCCAAATAGGCCTTGCTGCCAAACGCTATCAAATTACCAATACAGAATGAAAGTTAGTATGTTTGTTCGTTTGTTTCAGCTAAATCACAAACAATTGAACACTTGACTTAGGTAATGGGGTTGGTGACTTAAGGAATGGTATATTAATGGGGTGGTTGCAAATATATTACAAACTTAGATTTCTTTACAATTTTGACAGTGGATATTCAACCTATACTACCTACTGCATAGACAGGTTTCGATGAATGCTGAACTTACAAAAGCTAAATGTCCTACACCACACCGACTGTCATAAATAAATAAATAATAAATAAGGCTGGATATTTCACACAGCATTATCTAGCCCCAAGATAAGCAAACCTTGTGGTTTGGGTACTAGATAACTGATATACATAAAACAGTACACTACTTAGCTAAATATTTTTTATTATACATAGAAAACATCCAGAACGCCCTGAACAAAGATCTGCAGATCGTACAAATATTTATTCCGAATCGGACCCGCAACCTCCTGCGTCGCAGGCAAACCTTCGCCCTCTGTACCACAGAGGTCGTCAATTCTTTCAAAGAAACCATTAAGGATGTTGTTCCTCTTTCCAAACCAAGCAATAGTAAGCAAACCTACAGGCAAAACCCAGTACCTAATAAGTCCAGCTGCCAAATGCCCAATAGTCCAAACAGTCCAAATTAAATGCCCCATAGTTTATCGCGCCGTCTGTTCATTATGGCCGCCCAATTTTATGAGAATCGAATTTTGTATTTATACAGCGCTACTAAATACTGAACAGTGTAGTAATACAGCGAAGCAAATAGAAAACAGTGACATTAGCAGTAGTACGGCAAATGTTATTGATAATATGAATTTATTTATTTCTAAATTACCTATAGGTCGTTTTCCTTTATGAGAACTGAATGTTTTTTTTATTATTATAATATATATAGTATATATTACTACCCATTTTTTTCAACTTGTATGATATGCTACTCACTGCATTACATCTATGTGATTTTTTAAAAAATTATTCTGTATATGCAGTAATTGTCTATTGATCATTGTAGTCTAACAAAACTTGACCCAGTATTAATTTTGTTGTATTACTACACATTTTCTGGACATTTAGTATAATTGACCGGATTAACTGGAATAAAGTTGCTCTTATTAAATTGAGTTATAATGAACTTATCAAAAAGTCAAAATGAATTGATTTGTTGTTTTAATCTTATTAAACAAGTTTCAGCCATTTTAAAGCAGATTCAAATTGAAATAATTGAAGAGGGTGAAGAACATTAACATTTTGATAAAAAAATATGTATTCCAAAAACGATGCTATTTATAGAAACTTACAACGTATGTATATGTCTAGATGCCTTTGATATTTTGGACTAGTAAACTACTACCTTAATAGAGTTAAATTATTTCTGATTCAAAAATCCATAAAACACAATCTTGGTTGGGTCATTTCTAACAACAGTGGCCAGATACGTAGAGATCTGAAATTAATCCCTTACGAAGGGCTGCAGTAAATTGCCGTCTTAGCGAATATATCACACTATAGTCTTGCTCGTACCTCCCTATTTGCACTCTCTATGAGGCCGCAAAACGTCTGTTATTCGGTGCGCAGCTATTAAGAGCTCGAACTAATTATTCGCCTTCAAGACGCTTGAATTCTGACATTCTTCAGTGGTTTGGTTACAAGGAGCTACGAAGACTTTGAAGCAACGTGGCAATGCAGTCAGACTCTTACCATATTTTCCCTGATGTTAATAAGGGTTAAGTTAGAAAAATGTTAATATCATTTACTTAAAACCCAAGAAAATCGAATAAGATCTATTTTATGAGGGTCATCGGTAAATACATTAGGAATATGTTTCAATAACCTTATTCTATCCAGAATTCGACGCGCTAATATTACACTTAGATTTATTCTATGAATGAACCTTTATATACCAAAAAATTTAGTGTGGTTTGGTGGTGTGGTACTTTAAGAAACTATGTTTTTAGGCTCTAAGATCTGTTGTGTCTTTTCTCAGTTTGAAAATCCTGGGAAATTTATGTACAGTCCAAAGGTATTTGATTCCGTTCTGATGATTTATAACCACACTTGCACTTTACGATGCAGCCAAACCCAGCACAATAATAACCTGCCTTCTCCAAGCTTCTTAGATAACACAACATCACCTTGTGGTTACTGCGCCCATGTTCTATCCATCTTTGTTCCAACAATGCCCAGTCTCCAGATTCAGATGCGGTCGATTTGGTTCATCAAACTAGACCTTTAATCCGACCAATGACAACTGCCAAGCCTTCTAGATACGTCATCAGCTAGATTTTGTATGATTCTTGCATAGAGGTTTTAATAAGGTGAGTCGAATCAAGAGTACTAGAATCTGTCTGAAAGAGCGTAAACCAAGCTGAAAGGTATGCTGATGAAGACGTTTTCCTAATTAGTCTGACTAGTTGTGGTAAGCGATGAAATTTAATATGCTGTTTGCAATGGCTTTGTATTTTTAGGCTGTAAATTCTGATTATGGTTTAAGAGGGGTTTTAGTGGCTTTAAAAATAATACAGTATTATTTCGAATAACTTTGCGTATTGAAAAAAACTCAGATAGCTATACTATTCTCGGGCATTTTGCTTTTTCTAAAAGTTGGTTAAGTGTTATTAAAGTCACCGTCATGTAATAAAAAGGGTTATTAATATTAATATTTATAATTATAATATCGTTTCCTCTTAACACGTTTTCGCGAAATTCTAATTCACTTTTTATATTGCTAGATAACATTATGTCTTAGTATTTCAAGCTTTCCGTTAACGAACAGGTATCTTAGTACACGTTTCTGGGAAGATACAAAGCGTTAATCCTAGAACGCGTTAATAAACTGCAAACGCTGATGAGGTAATCAAATTGCATTAGACAGCATCTAAAACATGTGACGGGATTCACAAGCGGGATTGTACAGGCTCCTCGTATAAAATGAGTGAGCTTAGAAACTCTAGAAATGACAAAATGTCAAAATCATCCTAAAATGCATGATTTTTACATTTTGCCATTTCTGAGTTGTAGAGTTTTATCCTAAGTACTTAATTAACAAGATAATCAAAGCTATTTCAGCCCTGACCAACTGACTAGGTTTAGTGTGCGTATCAAAATTAAATAATTTATTGTTGAAGCTTTTTGTATTCGGCCCTTTTTGAAATGAAATGAGCTTTAAAATAAATATCACAAAAATAAATCTGACTGACAAAACTAAAACTATGATATTGGACTGGGAAAATAAGATTGTTTTTCTAATAGTAGATTTCAATTGAAATGACAAAAACTTTGAATTAAACAATAATCCAGAAATACAAGTTTCACGACACTAGCACTGATTTCGTTTTGAAACTACAAATGAAATCAGATTATCTGCTTATTCAGTTTCATTTTATTCTAAGTAAGTTTCTAGTCGCCATCTCTACATTTTCATATCTCTGCAATGGGTTTCTAACGAGAAAGGTGGATGTCTTATGAATACTGACTACTAAGTCTTAAGTTGTCAACTGTTATGAATGGAGGGGATAATCGTGTGATAATGACAAGTGATAATTTGATGTCATTAGTTCTTCCTCCCTTTTACTGGATAAAGCCTGGCTTAGGTATCAATAAAGCTGCCTGCCTTGTATAATGTATCTTGGAAAATGAAATGATTTTTTTCCAAATAACCGCATTATTACACACGTAAATATCCAACCGAATGGTAAATAATGTTTGATTTCTGATTAAGTTCTTCTAAAATAATGTAGAGGGCTAAAAAAACTTAGTTTTATCAAAATTGCCGACATCATTTAGTCCTTTGATACCGTCAATTTAATATTCACCACGGTCTTTATGTGCAAATAATATCATAAAGTTATAATAAAAGAAAATCTTTCAATATTATTGTTTGCAACAGTCTGCCGTTAGCTCAATTGTTTCACTTGTAAATTAATTTTAATTTATTTATATTATTTGATTGTTATTTCTTTTTCAATCAATACTTTCTATATTCCACATTTTAGACTTAGGTACTTTAAAATTTTTGGTCAATAACTTATTTGCCGTGCGTTGGAATATTCATACTAAATTATCTTTATAAATAAACATAGGATTTGACTATGTTTATTTATAAAAGCTTTTTAAGCTTTGAATGGACAGGCAGTTAACATTAACTGCTATTAACTGATTAATCAAACCATATAAATTATTTACACCCTAAAATGAGATACCAGGCAATAAGGTCGCCTATGAGGGAGAATCCTGCGTCCAACAGTGGACCAATACAGGCTGTTGAGGTTGAGGTTGGTCATCATCAACCACGAACCTTCATCGTTCGAGGATGATGATGACAAACGAGTCTCGCTAACGGGTTTCCGACCGATTCATCACTTTTATCACTTCTTTTTCACGTTTGCTCTGGTATTTAACACAACTGTATACTACTACTGATATTTAACACTTTCTACAAAATATACTTTTGGTCTTTTCTAGTGGCTGGGCAACGTTTCCCTCCTCACAAACGTTGCTCAGTCACTAGAAAAGAGCAGACCTCTAGTAAGACTTTTCTTTATCGAAAACCCTATAATGTTGCCTGGAAGAAATTGCTTTAAGCAATAAGGCCGCCTATTGTACGTTGTTTTTAATTTCATTTGTTTTATTTAGATATAAGTTATTTTGTTTTTTATGTACAATAAAACTGTTCATTCATTCATTCATGTTTCTAGTCCTCAATTAATTGTAAAAATATACGAATAAAAAATATAACCATTAAGTCCTTTTATTTTACTTTTTAAATTTATCTAGCTCTTTATATTATGTGATGCCCAGTAATCAAATCTCGATGATTTAAGCGTCGTAATAAAACTCCATTTCGTAACTAATCATAACATAGAAGAATTTCACTACCATTTTCTAACAGATTGGTATTATGTATAGGAATTCCCTGAATTCTGAACAGAACTGAAGCTAAGATTATTTCAATTTTCGTTGAATTCATGTAACTTTCCCCCAATTCACAGACTTCCTTAAAGGGTCAGTTGCAAATCTCTTGGGGTGAATAACCCTTTACATATTGCATGTTTAATTTACAGCCGGAATGCAAATCTTGGACCTCTGTTTTGAATATTGTTTAGAAGTTAAACTTCCACTAATCAATAAAGCTATTTTAAGGAGTCCTGAGTCAGAGTGGTAGACCCTTTAAGATATTTACGAGTACTTGGCGTAAATTTACGTCTTTAATACCCACAACGGTTTTAACTCCTACCGAATTTTAGAAGTGAGTTAGATAATAATGATAATAATAATAATGTTGGACAATTCACACAGCATTATCAAAATATATAAAGCATTAGGTATGTACATCATACAATACGAGTACACTAGATAGATAGATTGATATCTATCTAGTGTACTCGTATTGTACATATTATGTACAATACACTAGATAGATAGATTTTTTATTATATAGTCGGATACGAGTAAAGATACGAGTACCTTAATGTATTTCTACCTAAACCCATCACGAAAGTTCAATCGTTGCAAACAAGACACTATTTCGGCGTTTGATCCCGATTTAGCGTTGCCATGGGAACCGTAACAATACCCTGTAAGAAGAATCAGTTAAATGTTGAACATACGAGTACAATGGTCGTTATTTTGGTATAGCCTTGCCTTGAACAAACATTCATGTGTTGTCTTTATAAAATTCGCTTTTCAAAATTAAACAATTGAATACCAGAAACGAAAAATCTAGGAAGCCTAAATCCAATAAATAAAATGTAGAATGGCAAAAAATATCAATGTCTAATCAAATCGATTAACAAGCTAAACATCATCAACGGTTGAATAGTAAACCCGAAGCGCTTTAATAACTTTGTATTGACATTGTTCACCAACATGTCCAATTTACTGGTTTTATTTGGATTTATCGAATTGGAGCATGTCAGGCTCGAGGCAATCTGACAACAACATCTATGGATGTGCCATAAAATTTAGCGGCAAATATACATTTTCAACGAATTGTCATGTAAATTCAAAGGGTTGAATCCAGTACGTAATTAATCCTCAATTACACCACAATCGTTGCATAAAATGAGGACGGCTGAGGAATTTTGTAAGCGTGTTTGACGAAAAGCAGTCAAAAAGGTGTCAAGAAAAAAAAAATTGAAGGAATAGATCGGCATAGACTTGGTGAGTATGAATAATGCGTCTAAACCGTTTAAGCCGCGGTCTTATCGGTGCGGGGCGTTACGGAGTGTAATGTAACGTATTACATAGTAAACTCCTGCAGTCGAATTGATACGGTCAAGTCTTGCAATGAACAACGAGACGGCTTAGTTTAACGAATTATGCTCACTGCGAATGATACTTTACGCCCCGTACACCAATGCGGTGTGCATTGGGTACTATTCGTTGTCTGATTTAGATACATTTACAAATTCGGAAGCTATCGTATCTCTTAAAATAACAAGATAATTAAAGCTAAAACGGTAGACAATAATGTCTATTCAGATGTCGCCAAAACGAAACTAAACTAATCTGACAGGAATATAAATATTGCCGTCCCTGTCAAAACGGTCAAAATAATAAAGATGGCATCATTTATAGTCCTGCCAGATTAGTTTAGTCCAGTTTTGGCGACATCTGTATACCAGTCTCTTATCATAACTCATATCATGTCTCTTATATCTCTCTCATCTCTTATCATGTCTCTTATCTCATCTTAGAGAAAAAAAAAGACGTGTGGCACTCGGGGACTGCCGCGGTAAAGCTATTGCAATGCCATCTAGAGGCGAGTTGCTGAACTAAAGAGACAAACGTCAAGGTGCAAGGCGCGGGGACCGAATCCAGAAATTCCGTAACGAAAAAGTTACGGAATTTCTGGATTCGGTCCCCGCGCTCAAGGCCCGCGATAGAAGCTATGCAATAGTTTAATAAACGCATACAAAATATAGAGCCAATTCGATACTTATGTATAATCATTAATTATGTGAACAGATAGTTAAAGTTTAAAAACTTAGAGCCAATCCGCTTAAAGCGTGAATGGTGCGTGAAGACGTCATTATTTGGTCATAGAATATATGCAATAGTTAAGTTTAGGCCCGCGCGGGCTCTCTATTGTGCATAAAATGCAATTTGTAAGTGACCACGGCAGAGACGTATAAAAAGATGATCTAAAAAATATAAGTAACCCAGCTGTTTGTTGAATTCGCGAAACAGTGTAGCATTTAATTAAACGTTGGAATGATTTTGGCGGCGCTGTAATTTTGTTTTGCGCTTTCCTATTGTCGTATTTTCGATAAAGGATATTGGAGGCTAGGCAGCAAATTACACTTAATTATGTCATTAAAATCTCCACTTTGATCTGATGGCGGTTTTAGGAATTCACCTAATAGGTTTAGGTCATAATATAGGGTCTGTCCCTAATGGTTGTGAAGATGCTCGTACGTAGGTGCCGAACATAATAATGTTCGTACCCTTCATAACAATAATTGTACCTAACCCGAGGAACAGCTAAATGTCACCACGTTTATTTGCTTACATTTGCGCCACTATTTTCACGTTACTTTATTATCGGAGGAGGCAATATGTTCGGTTATTGCCGATGGCCTTCGGTGTTGCCAGCTTGATGTTGACTTGATGTCATGAATTTTATTCTGATGTATGACATAACATAATTCACATAAGTCACCATCACTTGCGCACCTCTGTTATATTTCTTACTAGCTGCGCCCCGTGGCTTGGTACGCGTTGTTTCTATGGAAATGTTTAAAGATAATTTGTATCCCACGGGAACTGATTTATGGGCTAACAAGTTGCCTGTGATTGATTCCAGGATTAGAATTACCAATCATCCCGATCCGTTGAGTAGTTTTGGCGTAAAGAGGTAACATACATACAGCCATCCATCCATCCATACAAACTTTTGCATTTATAGTATCAGTGTGACCTGGTATAGTATACTTTTGATGAGGAACTCAACTACAATAATATTGTCTGCAGTTCTCGTTTATTTATCTGACTGTACAAAGCCCAGTTGATGTGTCCGCGAGTTGAAGACAATATTTTTTTGTTAAATTCAGAAGGTGCAAACTCGCGGATATCCGCGAGCTTCACGTCCGCGAGTTGACGACTAAGTCTCACTATCATCGATTTTTCCAGATTTGAATCGCTTATTGGCATTGATTAATTAAAAAGGGAAGATGAGGTATTAGTTTCTCGAAAATGGCAAACTCATATTGTGTAAAATTGTGTGCTCCCACCTCAGTCACCGTCGGATCGGCGGCACGGCCGGTCGTGATTCGCGTGAAATATTGTTGTCTCAGTCTCACTTCGGTCTTAGATACGTCTTTCCGTCTTCGTTCTTCTTCGTATTGCACAGGACTGGAAATATAATTGTGAGCGTGTGTTTGCGTGTAGTTGTAACACATGCCAATTTTTGAGTAAGCGCTGGGAGAACGTAACCTATCTTCCCTTTTTAATTAATCTATGCTTATTGGTAATGTTTAGGCGTTATATGACCACTTCGTTAAATGTAGGTATTTTTCTAGTTACCCGTTCTGAATTATCGTGTAAATAAATAAATACAAAATAAACATCGGCTTTCCTAAGTTTGTGCCAATATTATGAAATTACACAAAATAAAAAGAGAGTTTTTTTTCTTCACATAATTTGTTGCGTACACTCCCAATGTCAATTTAAATTAGTGGCAACCGCGACTCGCAAATGTAATGTAGGTCGCCATCAGGGTGACGATCTGCGAAAGACTGCAGGCAAACGCTGGATGTGGCAAATTAAAGACAGAGTGCTATGGGACTCATTAGAAAAGGCCCCTACTCAGCAGTGGACAATAGGTGGACAATAGGTTGCTGATGATAGGAGTCATTATGATAATAATGTAATTTTATTTAATATAAGAACTCGTATCTATAAAGGATACTCTAAGATAGTAGAGGCAACCAGGCAGACATGTCAACATTTTCCTTGAAATCCATGCTGAAAACTAAGTACCTTGTAACCTTAAAGATAGATAGATATATGGTTTATTTGGTTCACAAATGGAAAGCACAAAGCACAAGCAAAAATAGACACATGTAGGTAGGACAAAGTAATTAACAGATTTAGGTACCGTAGGTAGGTAGGGGAGTATTCTTATTTAAGTCACCAGTTTGTAAGCATGGTTTTACCTGGATGACTTATGAGATTGTAACGGTCCAGAATGGCTAGACCATTTATTTACAAATAATATATCTATTTGATATAATAATTTGATTGAATTAATTTAGATTATTTCACTTAAAGACGTTCGATTATTATCTTTGTTAAACATAATACCTGTCTACCAAATGTACCAAGGTATGAGTACCTGGCTAAATACCACTTATTTGGTTTTGATTGTTTAATATAGCCAGTCCTAAGCCTGGAAAAGTATGAAAGGGGTTGTAGACCCAGTACATGATATACTATGCACCTTATATTCTTACATGGTAATAGGTAATATTGTTCCATTTGTCTAGGCTTTCTTAAAAGAACTCGGGTTTCTACGACACGGTAGTAGAGTCCTTTCACTAAACTAGACAATCATTGGCCACAAATAAACTTAAAATATTCAATTATCGGGGGTGGGCTGTTACAAGATGAGTCTACTCACCAGGCAAAGCGAAATTGGAATAACTTTATACAAAAGACTATTTCGTAGAACATTTCTCGTCGAATCGACTATTCACTCATTATTCACGAAACTAGGTCTAACACTTCAACGTTATCGGTTCGCGTGCGTGCGTTTCAACTTCATATAAACTTCACCTAGTGGCCCTTTAGCCCTTTAATTAATAGTTTTGTAGACGACCCTGTTCTCATACAAAAGTATTTTTATATATTCTTAAGCAATTTCGGTATAGAGATCTTACCATACTTCTTATAGGGTCCACAGGTAATTGAAACGTGGCAATGCTGCAAGTATTTTGGGCACTCTGCCTGTGGTTCCAAAGCGAAAGTTTTCCCCTTGAAAACCTACTTTAGGGGGAAAACTAGACTTCAAAAAATCAATTCTACGTATTACATAGTAATTGAAAAAAACTTCACACTTCAAGATGGATGACGCCATCGTGTCAGCGTAAATGATGAGACAAACTTGACACTTTGCCCAGACAGATGGATTTGACTTGACCACAGATCCATGATGAATGGAAAAAAGGAAGGGACCTAGGCTAGGAAATACCACAATCATACTCCATTACTATACTTAAACCTCGCCCAATATTTGGTCCTGGGTTCAAATCTTAGGCCAGGGCCAAGTATTGTATTATTGGGATTATTCTGGCTAAAAAAAATTACAATAACAGCCCGAAGTCAGGAAGTTGGCGGTGTTACACCCCCGTGCCTTGGATTACAACCATTTTAACGATAGCAAAAATCGTGTGTGTGTGCGAAGCCCATTTGTATGGAAAGAGCGGTGGTCTTACACCTATCCACCAATTAACGTGATCTACGACCTTCATTTTCTATTTATGAACTAGAGTAAAGTGTTATTATTAATGAAGTGAAAACAAACTCCGATTAATCATTCACGCTATCGAGTTTTAATCGGCTTTATAAATAATCCGGTGGCCTTTTTATAACGACCACGTCTCTATGTAGTCACGCCTAAAGTGAAGACTTATTTAAGCTGTGATCTTTTTCGTGGTGGTTTCAATACAGTACAAAATCTATTGTAGGTACACCAACAAAAATACAGTACAAAAGAACATAGAACAAAAGTACAATGGGCGGTCTTATCGCTGAGAAGCGATATCTTCCAGGCAACCTTGGGATGGACAGTATTATGAATAAGAAAGGAAGGGATGTATCAAATATATCTAAGTTAGATACATATTGACGACATTATAAATACTTATAAACAGGAGTTACTAAATATATGAAATAAATATATTATGAAACTTAAACCAATTCAAAACAATTCAAAGTTGTCTGGAAAAGATCGCTTTTAGCGATAAGGCCGCCCATTGTGTAACTCTGTTATATCTCTTTGCCTTTATTTATTTTTTGTGATTTTTTTGGCGTGCAGTAAAGTGTATTGTATTGTATACTCGTATATTATATACTACAAAGATCCATAACAAAGTGGTAACGACATTAGCTTTTCTGTTAGTACTTTTAAACTCTAAGAGCTGACACCGACTGCAACTAGCCGACTGCATGGCAACTGCACCAGTCGACAGCAGATGACGGCAGTCGACGAACGTTATTTGATGCGCCTGCACCACAGCTTTACGCTCCTGGGGAGCTGTTTACACGTGCCTTGACATTAACTTTTACCCCAAAATTTCAATATGGTTAAAAATCTCTTTTATTTTAAGTTTTTTCCGATTTTCACTTTAACTTTCATTAAAATTTCGCTCGCCATGCTGTGTGACAGGACCCCTTTAATATGGGTATCGTTTTTGACTAATTTAAACTCGAACGATACGAAAAAGATGTCCGTTTCAAAATCCAAGATGGCTGACATTTTTAAATCGCAGTCTCCTCTCTTGGTTATCGATTTCGATCAAATCGAGGGTATAGGTTAAGTAAAAGGGGAACACCACTTTCAGAAACATCTTATAGTTCAGGCGTTGCTTATGATATTAAGTTAAAAATAACTATAAAAAACGTGGTAAATGAAATATTTTTAATATAAGCAGTTCATTGGATAAGCTTCCGTTTTCCATTTCCCAAAATTTTCCGAGAAATTCTTGGAAAAACAATAAAAATCTTTTCAGAGGCCCATATCTTTTTAACTACGTTGAAACGGCCTTATTTTTACGTTTTACGCGTTAATTAAGTAGTTAGGTCTCCATTATAAACTCAATTAAACTGTGTTATTTTTTTCATTAAGTTTTTACGAGGCGAGCCTCCTATTTTGTCGTGTATTTTTGGTAAGCATTATTCATTTCTTTTATGATAACTTTCATGGCGGTAAAAGTGATAAAAATGGCAATACTGCACTTATTTAATACCCAAAAGACGACGTCCGTGGCGCATCGGGTGAAGGTCCGCCTACGACCCAGGACATGACGAGTTCTATTCCCACTTCGGGTCAATAATGTTTGTACATTATGCAGATTATTTTCCGGGTATTCTGGATGAGTTTTCTATGCATATGCAGAAAGAAGATATAATTAAGTATCTCATCGTCATCATCAGCCTATGTAAGTCCACAGCTGGACATAGCCTCCCCTAATGAGCGCCATAGCACTCTGTCTTAAGCTTGACGCATCTGGATGCTTTTCGCGTTATTGATTACCTGCCAGGTGACGATCTGCGAAAGACTGCATTCAGATGCTGGCATCTGAATGCAGTCTTTTGCAGATCGTCACCTGGCAGGTAATAATAAATAATAAATAAATAAATAATGTAGGACACTATTCACACATCATTATCTAGCCCGAAGCTAAGCAGAGCTTGTGTTATGGGTACTAGATAATGATATACATAATACAATAAAATACATAGATAGATGTTTTTTTTGTTGTAATATAGTGTATCCGTGTATTATATTATGTAATAAATAAACAATGTTAGACAATGCACAAGGCATCATCTAGCCCGATGCTAAGCAGATTATACATTACGTAATAAATTGAAGAACTTTTAACCTCATACAACGTGTGCAGAATGCCTGCGCACGTTATTGCTTCCACGTTCCCCCTCGCACACATATAACACCATTCCTTAATTCCTCGAACCTTTTGAAAATGAAAGAGCGTAGAGAATTACATCTAGCAACACTTTTATTCGGCCTCATCTTAAAAGAATCTCCGCCATACATCTACTCCAAACTGAATTGGGCTCGTGATTTTAATCGTTACCCTAAGCGAACTTGTTCTCACCTGATTTTACTTACGCCCAGGCATAAGTCTGTGGCTTTCAGAGGGTCCTGTCCTTTCGATTTGCCGCTACTCGTCGTTGGAATGTACTGCAGCCTCCAGCACTCTACTCCCTAAAAACAGTCAGTTCATTTAGAGCACAATTTGAGCTTCTAAGGCGGCAAAAATCCTGATAGCCCATTTCCACCTCCACAGCTATGCATACTACTCACCGTTCCTTTCTTCACTTTCGTGTTATTCTTCCATGATCCAGACAAAGTTATAATAATGCATCTAGGGGTCCAGGTCCAGACTAATCTGTTTTTTTTCATTATCTGTCCACTACCATGTTATACTGGTGGTAGGAATCACTACTTCCACTCTATTTATAATCCTTTTTTGCCGCACACCACAAAATAATAATGTAAATTACTAATTATTTTTCACATTAACAAAATAAAGTTTTAATACAACGTGTCACGCACCTCAAGCCAGCCTGTCGCAACACAATTGCCAAAAATTTAACCATGAAATTTACTAGTCTATGGTTGTAATGTAATGAAATTTAGCCAACTTTTGAAGCCAAATCTTATTTTTCTCAAGTTGGCACCGGAAATGACTATTTTATGCCTTATGGTTAGTTCTACTCAATGATTTTATTGTCAATGGCGGTCTTTGATGGCGTTTTTGTCAGATTTTATTTTTTTTACATTTTTTACAAAATTTGAGATTGATTCGATCGAAAATACAAACTGTTGATTATTATCAAATATTTCGCTGCTAGAGTGACTTAAATGGATTTGTGTTATAATTTGCGTGTTTCCTGTTATAGTTTTATATCGGATTGTTGAGATAAACAACAATTTTGGATCAGACTAACAATTCTGAAAATTCAAGTATTTCAGCAGATAACTACCGTGAAAACTTCAGTAACATGGATAGTCGGCGTAACAGGAAGTGTGGTAAACGAAAGGTAACCAAGATGGTCATGCTTCTTTCAAGTTTTCCACTAGACCCTGATCGGTAAGTACCTACATACTTCTCCAATTTTACATGGTTATTATTGTGAAGCTGAATTCGATACTCCTACACGTGGGAAGGTAGACAGGCCTTTCAACTACCACTGTTCTACTTCACGTCACTACTTCCTTTCAATATTGGGGTCGAGTGGGTACCTGGACAACGTAGCAATGTACGTCACTCTTTCTGTGCAACATAATTTGTAAATCATACCAGTAGTTCCATAGCTCCTCCTCATAAACAAATTGTATTTATTTATATAATATTCTGGTGAAAAAAACACATGTTATCTGTTTAATTTTGATACCTAGTACATACTGCTTTTAATTTTTTTCAGATGTCGATTGTGGGTGAAAGCATCGGGCGTAGAATATTTGATTTATGTACCTACCTATTGAAAAACTGCACCAGCGTATGCAGGATGACCTGGTAATTGAGTTTCCTCTGCATGTGACATGGCATCATCATTTATGATGAAAGAAATTCAGGTAAGAAAACATAAAATTTGTATCGGTAGTAATTTGTGTCCCTGTTTGGCGGAGTGGACGTACGAGCATGAGTTATTCCCAGCGTCTCACGTGAGACCTACTCATTCCCAACGTCTCACGAAAAAATACTGGTGATAGTAATTTATTATGTGTCAATTAAAAGGTGATGACGAAAAATCCATCTTTAATGACAGCTGTCAAACTGAAAACGGTCATATCTCGGAAACTACTCGTCTCAGACCACTAGTTTGTATGGAGAAGTGACAGGTCTCGTTAAGATCTTCATTTTAGATGACAGCTTTCAAACTTAAAACGGTCATATCTCCGAAACTATTGATCCTAGACCATTAGTTTGTATGGAGATGTGACAGGTCTCGGTGAGATCTTCATTTTGGATGACAGCTGTCAAACTGAAAACGGTCATATCTCCGAAACTATTGATCCTAGACCATTAGTTTGTATGGAGATGTGACAGGTCTCGGTGAGATCTTCATTTTGGATGACAGCTGTCAAACTGAAAACGGTCATATCTTCGAAACTATTGATCCTAGACCATTAGTTTGTATGGAGAAGTGACAGGTCTCGATGAGATCTTCATTTTGGATGACAGCTGTCAAACTGAAAACGGTCATATCTCGGAAACTACTGATCCTAGACCACTGGTATGTATGGAGATATGACAGGTCTCGATGAGATCTTCATTTTGGATGACAGCTGTCAAACTGAAAACGGTCATATCTCGGAAACTACTGATCCTAGACCACTGGTATGTATGGAGATATGACAGGTATCGGTGAGATCTTCATTTTGGATGACAGCTGTCAAACTAAAAATGGTCATATCTCGGAAACTACTCGTCTCAGACCACTAGTTTGTATGGAGAAGTGACAGGTCTCGATGAGATCTTCATTTTGGATGACAGCTGTCAAACTAAAAATGGTCATATCTCGGAAACTACTCGTCTCAGACCACAAGTTTGTATGGAGAAGTGACAGGTCTCGTTAAGATCTTCATTTTGGATGACAGCTGTCAAACTGAAAACGGTCATATCTTCGAAACTATTGATCCTAGAACATTAGTTTGTATGGAGATGTGACAGGTCTCGGTGAGATCTTCATTTTGGATGACAGCTGTCAAACTGAAAACGGTCATATCTTCGAAACTATTGATCCTAGACCATTAGTTTGTATCGAGATGTGACAGGTCTCGGTGAGATCTTCATTTTGGATGACAGCTGTCAAACTAAAAATGGTCATATCTCGGAAACTACTCGTCTCAGACCACTAGTTTGTATGGAGAAGTGACAGGTCTCGTTAAGATCTTCATTTTGGATGACAGCTGTCAAACTAAAAATGGTCATATCTCGGAAACTACTCGTCTCAGACCACTAGTTTGTATGGAGAAGTGACAGGTCTCGATGAGATCTTCATTTTGGATGACAGCTGTCAAACTAAAAATGATCATATCTCGGAAACTACTCGGCTCAGACCACTAGTTTGTATGGAGAAGTGACAGGTCTCGTTAAGATCTTCATTTTGGATGACAGCTGTCAAACTGAAAACGGTCATATCTTCGAAACTATTGATCCTAGACCATTAGTTTGTATGGAGATGTGACAGGTCTCGGTGAGATCTTCATTTTGGATGACAGCTGTCAAACTGAAAACGGTCATATCTCGGAAACTACTGATCCTAGACCACTGGTATGTATGGAGATATGACAGGTATCGGTGAGATCTTCATTTTGGATGACAGCTGTCAAACTAAAAATGGTCATATCTCGGAAACTACTCGTCTCAGACCACTAGTTTGTATGGAGAAGTGACAGGTCTCGATGAGATCTTCATTTTGGATGACAGCTGTCAAACTAAAAATGGTCATATCTCGGAAACTACTCGTCTCAGACCATTAGTTTGTATGGAGATGTGACAGGTCTCGGTGAGATCTTCATTTTGGATGACAGCTGTCAAACTGAAAACGGTCATATCTTCGAAACTATTGATCCTAGACCATTAGTTTGTATGGAGATGTGACAGGTCTCGGTGAGATCTTCATTTTGGATTACAGCTGTCAAACTTAAAACGGTCATAATATCTCGGAAACTGCTCATCTCAGACTGAGGATCAACAATTTTATCGAAAAAAGTGTTGATTAACAATATTGATTATCTTGCCCAAAACAAAGCAGAGCTGGTAATAAGGGCAAGTAGCTGTGCCCCGCGGCTTCGGACGCGTTTATTCTATGGAAACGTTTAAAGGTGATTTATATCCCACGGGAACCGATTTATGGGTTAATATAAGTAAAAAAAGTAAAAGTAAAGTAAAAGTTCATTTATTGCTTGAAATACAATGTTATAAAGATCTTAAATATATTAAATTGGAATCATTGTTTTCTGCCTTTAGGCATGCAATCGTTTTAATACAATTATATAACTAAATTAAATTAAAAATAACACAAAATAATAAGCTTAATTAAAAATAAATGTCTGTAAATCAAACCGTAAATTTAAAATCATGTCAATCATTCTGTATAAGCTGGGTCAAGTAAAATATGAAGTAACATTTTTATCAATAATAAATTCATTTACGGTGTAATAGGCGGTTCTTGATAAGAATGATCTTAACCTCCTATAAAACAACAAACAAGGGAGCTTTCGCAGTGACTCTGGGAGTTTATTATATAAATAAGGAGCGGTGTAGAAGACGCTTTTGCGCATATAAGTAGTTTTACAGTCAGGGACACATACTTTATTATTGTCTCGTCTATTCCGTACAACGACGTCGGATAGTCTACAAAATAAATCAGCATTATTTTTTACCAGCATAGCCGTTTCCAGAATATACAACGAAGGAATAGTAAGGATATTGTGTTCTATGAAATAAGGTTTACAGGTATCTAGCACGTTAAGGTTGAACATCGCCCTAATACATCGTTTTTGATGTTTAAATACCCTTTCAACGTCGGTAGAGTTCCCCCAAAAAATCAATCCATATCTGACGCGAGATGCTATTAGACCATGATATGCTATAAGAAGTGTTTTTACGTTAACTGTTGGGGATAATTTATACAGAACATACGCAGTACTATTAATTTTCTTACATAAGAGCTCTATGTGCGATTTCCAGTTTAATTTTTTATCAATATTTAATCCTAAAAATTTCGTCGAGGTAACTTGTTCTATTATTGTATTATTGTATTTAATTTTCTTACATAAGAGCTCTATGTGCGATTTCCAGTTTAATTTTTTATCAATATTTAATCCTAAAAATTTCGTCGAGGTAACTTGTTCTATTATTGTATTATTGTATTTAATGTCAAAGTTTCTAGAATCAGCAGGGTCACGTTGTCGAAAATGAATAATTTTAGTTTTAGAGAGATTAATTTTTAAGTTATTGTCATCTAGCCAGGCTATTATATCACATAGGGCTACATTGATGTCACTTTTATATGTCGCAATATTTTTACATGTTATGGTCACTGTACTATCATCTGCAAACAAAGTCATGGGTTGTGTGGTGGCTTTTGGCAGATCGTTAATATATATTATAAACAAAAGAGGGCCTAGAACACTACCCTGTGGCACCCCGTACTTCATTATCCACTTTTTAGATGTAAAAGATTCTTCAGTCTTGGTTCTAGTATTAATATTGGTTATTTCTGTCATTTGTATTCTATTTTCTAAGTAAGATTTAATAAGTAACAAAACATTTCCTCTTAGTCCATAGAGTTCAAGTTTGCTTAGCAATATGTCATGTCTAATATAGTCAAAGGCTTGGGTCATGTCACAAAAAATCGAGCACGTTGGTATTCTTTTATCCATATTGTATGATACTCTATAAAGAAAGTCATATAAGGCCATATTAATTGTTTTATTTTTTCTGAAACCTGTTTGTTCTTTACAAAGTATATGACGAGCTTCAAAATAACTATTGATAGCATTGTAGATATATTTTTCAAAAATTTTTGAGATTACCGGTATAAGTGAGATTGGTCGGTAATTTTCCATGCTTTCTTTAGACTGTTTTTTATGTAAAGGTTTTAATACGGATACTTTAAGCGCATCAGGATAAACACCTTGCGTAATACTTAAGTTCAGCAGGTGACAAATTGGACCACATAAAGATTTAGATACATGTTTTAGAATTTTTGTTGCGATTCCGTCATATCCAACGCTATTGGTATTATTCAATGAGGCAATTATTTTTAAGATGTCATTTGGTATACAAGGTTGTATAAATAAAGAGTCTTTTTGGCTTGTTATCAATTTAGTGGGCTGTTTTTTAGAATCAGTAATGGGCGTAATCTTATCGATGAAAAAGTTATTAAAAGCATTAGAAATTTCACTTGGATTCGTAATAATTGTATCATTAATTTTAATTTTAGTAATTGGGTCCTTTGGCGTGTTTCTTTTAGAGCTATTTATAATGCTCCAAGATGTTTTTGACTTGTTCTTGGAAGAGTTTATTTTATAATTATTTTGTGCCTTTTGCGTAAGTTTGATAATTTTTTTCAACAATTTACTGTATTTATGATATTCTTTTTTATTATTTTCATTCGGCACTCTCCTATAATTCCAAAGCATTTTCCTTTTCTTTTTACAACTTAACTTAATACCACGTGATATCCATTGAACTGGTCTGGTTGTCTTAATAGTGATTAATTTAAGAGGGAAACACAGATCATAAAACAGTTTAAATGTTTTTATGAACTCATTATAAGCGGCATTACAGTCCTCTTCGTTGTATATTTCGGAAAAGGAAATGCCTTCTAAGATGCGTGTAAATTTCCTTATATTGTCGACTGAATAATCCCGTCTGATAACTTTCCAATACTTCATGATACTATAATTATGTATTGGACAAGTAATAAGTTGAGCGGTGTGATCCGATAACGCGAACTCTATAACTTCAGTTACACATGATTTTTTGAAACTATGCGCAAAATTATCAATGCACGTTTGGCTCCTTATTCGTGTAGGTTGCTTCAAAGCCAGCTTAAGATTAAAATTTAAAAGCAGACATTCAAAGTCAAGCGTTACGTTATTCTTTTTTAATATATTAATATTAAAGTCACCAGCTACAAGAATATTCTGATAACTCTTTCGTGATAGTTCTTGCAATGTTTTCTCAAAAGTTTTCATAAACAAATCTAAGTTTTCAATTTTAGGTATTCTATACACACAAAGGATAACAATGTTGAAGTCTATAAGTTCCACTGCACAGCATTCAAAGGTACCAGCTACAGAAAAATTTGAGATTTTCTTTAAATTGTTCCATTTGTATCCATTTCTTACTAAGATGCATGTTCCTCCTCTTTTGCTATCTTTGCGACAAAAGATAGAGGTTAGAGTGTAGTTAGGGATTGTCAAATACTGTTCATATCCTTCCATCATGAAATGTTCCGTGATGCATACGACGTCAACTGTTTTCTCTTTTTCGGTCAATTCATCCAGGCATATATCTAAAAGATCCGATTTATTCAGCAGTCCAGCAATGTTTTGGTGTAGAATATTCAATTTATTGCTCAAGAAAAAACTGATTTTGTACTTCGTATTCTTCATTTTCTACATCTTTTATATATGATTCTCTTTGCTCTACATATTTCTTTAAGTTACATAGGAGGTGGGCTAAATCTTGCATAACAATACGAAGTCCATGATTACTTATCTTTCCAGATGGTTTATGGAACATGTTGTAGTCATATACTAAATGCCTATTTGTATCTAGGATGTATGCGTATTTATAAGTTTGTATGTCATGGTAGAGGAGGTTGTTAAAAATTTGAATTCTTTCATTTATTTTCTTCGTGCCATAGCCATAGTTGTAAATAGGTGCACATATTATAACATTTGTCCCTGTTATTTCTTGAAGAGTTTCCCTTATATTTCTCAAAAGTTCAGTGTTATCACATGACTCCTGAAAATCTTGGTCACCCATAAGTATTATGCAGTAATCCCTCATTGTATACTCTGTTAGTTTGGTTTTAAGTCCCCTTAGTAGTTGTCGAGTGTATGCTTGGGGGGTTAAGTAATGACATAAATTGTAATTATTTTGAATGTAGTCTTGGGCAATGGTAAGTACTTTATTTTCTTTGTTCTCGCTAATTAAACATATCTTTGGTCTATTTATCAATGTCGTTGCCTTATTTTTCGTGTTGTTTGCTATGTTTCGAATTTTGTAATGGGTTTTTTGCTGATTGTCCGTAAGTAAAGTATTCGTTTGTGTGCGTTTATTTTCTTTAGTAGGTGTTCGCATTCTCATAATGATCTCTGGAATAATTGTGTTTGTGTTTCCTGGTCCTTTTGGTGAAATTTTATGTTTTCTTTTTCTGTAATAATATTTGTTTGTGTCTCTTTATGAGTTTTTTTAGGTTTAGGTTGCAAATTAGCACTTTTAGACTTTGGTGTCGTTTTTGGGGAATTTTTCGGAGAGTTACGACCAAGTTTCATACATAGGTCATTTTTCTTTTTTAAGTTTTCCACATTCTTTCTAAGATCCTTATTTTCTAATGACAATTTCTCTATTTCATTATGGGCACTGTTAAGTTCAATTTGTAAGGTCTCTATTTTATCTATGAGATTTTTCATTTCTTCGTTTAGATCACCCGATAGCTCCGGGAGGCTACCTGTGGTGACATCTATCGTGTCTGCGCTCATTTCAGCTTCGGTTCGGGTAATATTCAATTGAGTTACCGCACGCCTTACTGTGATATAACTCTCATTATCACCCATCTTGATAGTTTAGTACCACTCGTATTTAGTAGATGGCACCTTGACGAGTCTCTTGTTGAATTTTGAAAAAAAGCAAAATTAATTAATTTGTCGAGTTTCGAACCAGCTTATGTCACATCAACCACATGTGCATAAAACTGAGACCTAACACCGCTAGGCCAATAGTGATTGTAGTAAGGGAGTCGAAATTATGTATATGGTAATAAAAATGTCTCTGATTGAATTTGAAAGTTCGTTACATTAGAAATGCAAGTTGAGTCACTATTTTTAACTTTACCCTCGTTCATAAAAATGTCTATGATTGTACACTGATATTATTAGAGTCGGGTTGTTTAATTCTGGCGTAAATCTACTTAAAGCTTTACACTGTCAGTTTTGGTTCGCAGTCACAAATCACAATTACAAAGTTATGTTTATTATTAGGTTTTCACAGCACTTAGTTGTCTTTTCGTGAGTTTTTTGGTAATACACATTCACTTTAGTTTCTCCGTAAGTTCGAGTTTTTTTTATTGGATAACACTCACGCGTGGGTTTTATGGCGTTATTATTCTTGTTATATTATTATTTGCATTGTTTTTATACTTTAAACATTTTATTTAATTAAATTTCCGTAGAGTCGATGTTTACATGGCAGTAGCGCCATCTGTCTTTGTATGTTGTCCTGTGTTAATATGTAACCTTTGTTTGATTCCAGAATTAGGAATGCAAAATTTGAGCCCGATCCGTTCAGTAGCTTTAGCGTTTATAATAGTAGTGTGAAAGATGATTGATATACTTAATGCAATACATGACATTGACAATATAACCCGTAGGAAACATCTGCGCACGCTCAAGGCAGAACAGTTCCGCGTTCAGGTTGTGAAGTGTCTGCTCGGTGAGCCGAAGCAGCTCCACAATTCAGCTGTACTGAACTAAATAGTAGTGAATAAAAGTCACTTGAATATTAATTGCCTGTTTCCTTTATAGAATCCCTCAACATCAACATCGACTGCTATCCTGGAGGTTGTGGGGCAAAATTTAGTTCATACACAATTAAAGATGAATGCAGTATTCCAACAATAGGCTGTACCATAGAAGTTCATACAAGCAAATACCAACAAGGTACGTAAAATAAGTGTCTAGAATTAGCTTTTCACCATTCTCGCTGTAAACTTGTTTACTCAAATATAAAATAAAAGTTCTGTAACTCAACCCGTCGTAGTAGCAAATTCGCAAAAAGAGATTATTTGCTATTTATTAGACCTTTCTTTTTCTCACTAAAGTTTTTAAGGTTTTGGTTATAATTATGTCAATTTAAAGGGTTCTGTACCCATTGGGTAACCGTCCCGGTGACCGGTAACGGGACCCTATTACTAAGACTCCGCTGTTGTTCATTGTGTTTTTTTAATTTTAGTTTGAGAGCTGTCATCCAAAATGAAGATCTCATCGAGACCTGTCACTTCTCCATACAAACTAGTGGTCTGAGACGAGTAGTTTCCGAGATATGACCATTTTTAGTTTGACAGCTGTCATCCAAAATGAAGATCTTAACGAGACCTGTCACTTCTCCATACAAACTAGTGGTCTGAGACGAGAAGCTTTCGAGATATGATCATTTTTAGTTTGACAGCTGTCATCCAAAATGAAGATCTCATCGAGACCTGTCACTTCTCCATACAAACTAGTGGTCTGAGACGAGTAGTTTCCGAGATATGACCATTTTTAGTTTGACAGCTGTCATCCAAAATGAAGATCTCACCGAGACCTGTCACATCTCCATACAAACTAATGGTCTAGGATCAATAGTTTCGAAGATATGATCGTTTTCAGTTTGACAGCTGTCATCCAAAATGAAGATCTCACCGAGACCTGTCACATCTCCATACAAACTAATGGTCTAGGATCAATAGTTTCGAAGATATGACCGTTTTCAGTTTGACAGCTGTCATCCAAAATGAAGATCTCACCGAGACCTGTCACATCTCCATACAAACTAATGGTCTAGGATCAATAGTTTCGAAGATATGACCGTTTTAAGTTTAACAGCTGTCATCCAAAATGAAGATCTCACCGAGACCTGTTACTTCTCCATACAAACTAGTGGTCTGAGACGAGTAGTTTCCGAGATATGAACATTTTTAATTTGACAGCTGTCATCCAAAATGAAGATCTCATCGAGACCTGTCACTTCTCCATACAAACTAGTGGTCTGAGACGAGTAGTTTCCGAGATATGACCATTTTTAGTTTGACAGCTGTCATCCAAAATGAAGATCTCATCGAGACCTATCACTTCTCCATACAAACTAGTGGTCTGAGACGAGTAGTTTCCGAAATATGACCATTTTTAGTTTGACAGCTGTCACCCGAAATGATGATCTAACCGAGAGCTGTCACTTCTCCATACAAACTAGTGGTCTAGGATGAGTAGCTTCCGAGATATGACCGTTTTAAGTTTGACAGCTGTCATCCAAAATGAAGATCTCACCGAGACCTGTCACATCTCCATACAAACTAATGGTCTAGGATCAATAGTTTCGGAGATATGACCGTTTTCAGTTTGACAGCTGTCATCCAAAATGAAGATCTCACCGAGACCTGTTACTTCTCCATACAAACTAGTGGTCTGAGACGAGTAGTTTCCGAGATATGAACATTTTTAATTTGACAGCTGTCATCCAAAATGAAGATCTCATCGAGACCTGTCACTTCTCCATACAAACTAGTGGTCTGAGACGAGTAGTTTCCGAGATATGACCATTTTTAGTTTGACAGCTGTCATCCAAAATGAAGATCCTCATCGAGACCTATCACTTCTCCATACAAACTAGTGGTCTGAGACGAGTAGTTTCCGAAATATGACCATTTTTAGTTTGACAGCTGTCACCCGAAATGATGATCTAACCGAGAGCTGTCACTTCTCCATACAAACTAGTGGTCTAGGATCAGTAGCTTCCGAGATATGACCGTTTTAAGTTTGACAGCTGTCATCCAAAATGAAGATCTCACCGAGACCTGTCACATCTCCATACAAACTAATGGTCTAGGATCAATAGTTTCGGAGATATGACCGTTTTCAGTTTGACAGCTGTCATCCAAAATGAAGATCTCACCGAGACCTGTCACATCTCCATACAAACTAATGGTCTAGGATCAATAGTTTCGAAGATATGACCGTTTTCAGTTTGACAGCTGTCATCCAAAATGAAGATCTTAACGAGACCTGTCACTTCTCCATACAAACTAGTGGTCTGAGACGAGTAGTTTCCGAGATATGACCATTTTTAGTTTGACAGCTGTCATCCAAAATGAAGATCTCGTCGAGACCTGTCACTTCTCCATACAAACTAGTGGTCTAGGATCAGTAGTTTCCGAGATATGACCGTTTTCAGTTTGACAGCTGTCATCCAAAATGAAGATCTCACCGAGAGCTGTCACATCTCCACAAATCGCTCGATTTCTTTGGGGCAGGCAGGGCCAAAGAGTTGGTCTACAATGAAGACATAATGAATAAATTCAAAAATGTATATTGCAATTTCAGTTAAATTACACATAATTTATATACATTTTATTATACACAGGGTGTCCTACAACCATGCCACATGGAGCGGAAGTACTTAAATATTGTAGATAGAGTATTGTACTGAAAGAAGACTTCATTTTGATTTTAAAAACAATTACACATTATTCAAAGATTTTTGAAAAATCGCCCATCTAAATCACTAAAACCCGTAAAATTGTGATAAAACACCTTTTATTTTACTATTTCGATTTAAAGGCTCAATCGTATTATTTTATTCCAGATAACAATCATCATCATCAGCATATATTAGTCCACTGCTGGACATTGGCCTAATGAGCGCCATAGCGCCCTGTCTTCAGCTTGACGCATCCAGCATCTGCCTCCAGTCTTTCGCAAATCGTCATCCCAAGGTAACAATCATATCAAATAAAAGGAAGACCATGAAATTTTACATGTTATATAAAATAGTTACTGACCAACGGGACCAATTAGATAACCGCCGAGATCACTGGACCTCGCCCCGCTGATTTTTTTAATAGGTTATGTGAAAAAATTACCTTACTTTTATTCATAATTGTGGGCTAACATAAAACAGCTGCTAAATACTGTTATATCTCAGACTGACTTATGTCAATAGAAGAAGACAGAGCGAGATTGAGCAGTGTGCTGAGTTAGCATACTATTATGAATAAGGGGGTTAGTTTACAATAAGCAGTATGAAAATGTGCAGGAGTTACAAACTAAACTTGGTCCTGTAGTAACTCCTGCAAAAAAAACTGAACACCTTAAAAAGATAAATAAATCAACTGGTAACGAAATTATTAAATGAGTTAGAATTGGTATACAACAGAATGAATGGGCGGGACTTATTATTTTGAGCATTTGCTAAATTAGATTACCTGTAAGGAAAACGTAATTATTTTAATAGAATCTAAAATTTCATGGTCTTCTTTTATTTTAGATGCTTTGTTAAATGGAAAAACTAATCCATGCAATTGAGCCCTTACATGTCTGAAATCTTAAAGTTAACGGTGTTTTTCTTACAAATTTTCGGGTTCAATTCCCGGTTTAGGTGGATACAGGCGATTTTTCAAAAATCTTTGAATGCAGTTTTTAAAATCAAATTGAAACCTTCTTTCAATAAAATGTTATATAAATATAATAATATAAAATTTTATGTGGCCGTATAAATAAATTACTAGGGATATGTAATTTATTTATACTACTGTAGTAGCTGTCATACATTATTTTGTCATTTATATTTTATGTATTTATCAAACTATCAATTTACTTTGCTGCCAATGCCGATAAATACATATAACTATAGTGATAACTATAACTAATATTATAAAGGCGAAAGTTTGTACGGATGTATGGATGGATGGATGTTTGTTACTTCTTCACGCCAAAACTACTGGACGGATCTGGCTGAAATTTTGCATACAGGTAATTCTAATCCTGGAATAAAACATAGGCATACTTTTTATCCCATAAATCTGTTCCCGCGGGATGAAAATCACATTAAAATGTTTCCATAGGAACAACGCGTGCGAAGCCGCGGGGCGCAGCTAGTATAAAATACGCGTTTTCATCTGATATCTTATTAACTGACGGTACTTATCTATTTCAGATTACCTGTTGAACAATTCCACCGCCAACTGCGATCCCCAACTCACCCAGCGTGAGGATTAGTACTCAATATTTTAGAAAAATACTCAATATTTTTATTGAAGTTTTGTAAGTATTCATGCACCCTGCCTGTCAGATAGATTATGGCAGTGATCGTAATCTTAATCTATTAAGTAAGATTAATACTTAATCAGTAGGTATTTTATACAAAATTACAGCGAACTCTTGGGATATAAATAATAACATAACATAAGTTGTAAGTATTTACATTTCTAGATGAACTGTTTATAAAATCATGCAAGTAAATATTTCTGTATATTAAAAATAGTAAAAATAAATTCTTAATAGTAAGTACGTACAGCCGTTTTTTCATGGACCTACTATTTTCTCCTATTAGTAGGACCACGAGGGAGACCTTTTTCTGTCTGTCCTATTCTAGGGTGAATCAAAAATCTACCTCCTGTATAAGTTTCTCGTTACTCAGATGATAATGTACGTAATTAACAAAACTTTGTATAAATTTGACTAGGTTAAACTTAACATAAATAAATGTAACATTGGTACCCATCATGATCTAAAATTCAATTTTTAATTATCGTGCTTGGGTACCGATTTAAGGCATGTTGGTGGTTTATTATAATTATATTTTAAGGAACATGTAATCGTCGTGTATGCTTCGGATTATGTCACTACCTCATGCTTCGGATTTGATTAGTGTAATAAATTTGTAATGGTAAACGGTGTTTTTATTTTAGTCAACTGAGCCAAAATAACAAAGGGTATAATTATAATAGAATATAAATATTTTTCGAAAACTGTAGGTAGTAAATTTATAAGGGCAGCTAAAAATATCGATATCGATGAATGTGGTTTAGGGGTCACCCCTAAATCGCATTTATCGATATCGATATCGATGAATAAGCCGCAGCAGCACATCACTATTATTATTATTTTTTGTGTTGGTAGCCATGAATGTCTTTGTGACATGTGTCGTCTGCGCATGTCCAAATTGAAGTGGATAGGTTGGTTTTTCGCGATACATTCATAGACAGTGACGTTTGGTAGACTCATTTTATTCTAAGGAGGTCCCGTCTCTTCTTACGAAGTTATTGTATTCTCTTTGCCTCAAGCCACATGAAAAAGAAATAACCTCCATCTCCATACATGTCATAACTTTCACCTTCAACTTCTTTTTTAATGGCTTGCTACTAACCACTTTGGCACTACTGACGTTTTGGGCATTGACATGATCATTTTGTATAGTGTTCCACATGCAATGTATGCACCATGTACCTTAGATTGTATACTATGTACCTATTAATATTATTACTATTATAGTTATTATTTTATAAGTTTTATAAGTAAATTTATATGGCTCGTTTCGGTTCCTGGTGTCACCAAAACCGGGTCAGTCTGAAAAAAACCAGCGCTGTTTTGGTGCCAACAGCATAAAGCTGAGACTGATCCGTTTTGGCTCACCTCGGCAGCACTGACACTCCAACCTAGTAAGAATGGGTAGATAAGGTATAAGTTTTATTTATTTTATTTTAAGATTACTTTTATTGCCTCTTATCCTCTAGTCTAGTTCTAGTTATTTTGTTTCTGTGTTTCTTTATACCTACCTATTTTCAATCTGTGTTCTGTGCTGTCCTTGTGTGGTAATAAAAACTTCTATCTATCTATCTATATATCTATCTATCTATCTATCTATCTATCTATCTATCTATCTATCTAAATTATAATTAGTTTTTTAGTACGCACTGCTTATTCTGAGGTTAGCTGATGAGGCCATGTGGATGGTTCAGCTTTATTTCATTTGAAGGTTAGATATTTAAATGGTGTATTTAAAACTATTCCGTTATAAAATTTTAATAATAATAATATTTATTTCTGTAACAATATTAAAATCAGTAGGTATAAAAAAAACTTGTGTCTAACACAAGGGTCTCGCTCATAACAAACGTAACAGATTTCAGTTAATAAGAAACTAACCAAAATTTATTTTTAAATCTAAATGTTCTATTCTTATTGTTAAAATCTAACAACTAATGTAATTATGGTCTAGTGAAAATTCCGTGCCCGGACCTGCCCAATAAAATACTAGGTTTTCTTCAAGAACATTTACGGAGACTTCAAATAGTTGTGCAGGGATACTTTGTTTTCATTTACGAGTATACCTGTATTCGAAAACCCTCACAGAAACCAATACAGAGACTTTTATATCTGAGTTTATGTAATTTAAACTTAAGACCAGATTGATTTACAGCGTAGATTACAACATCCTGTTCGGTTTATTTCAGAGATCACAAAATTAGGTCTTGGTGTCTTTTTTATTCCAAACGACACAATAACCTGAGACAGAAAGAGACGTTTATTTTTAGAAATGACTAGTTTCTGTCCGCAACTTCGTACGCGTTGTTTCTTTCTATGGAAACTTTTTTATCGCATAGCAACTGATTTATTGCAGAAAACGTAGCCAATGTCAAAAAAACATATATGTTAAATTTCAGCCCGATCCGTTCAGTGGTTTTTGCGTGAAGAAGTTGCAAACATCCATCCATACAAACTTTCGAATTTATAATACATATTATTAGTGTGATGAAGACCTGCGCGAAAGACATGCAGTACGTATTTTCTTTTTCTCTATATCCAAAACCTAACAAGATTATTTATTACTTTGAATTCAGAATCCGTTATTTAACCCTCGACTACATTTCACAGCTAAGCTCCAAAATAAAGTGTCAATCACTTTTATAGCGGACAAATAAAAACAGTAGCAAGCAGACCGCCTACAGGACTATAAATTTGAACTCTTAAAAGGGTCTTGATAATTATCTTTATGCTCAGCACACCACTAATTTACAACTCCACTGATCCACAGGGACGTTGCAAGGATGTAAAGAAGTTATGAATAAAAATCCCTTTCTAAACTGTCAATGAGTATAAATTTTTCCATTTGGGAAGGCCTAAACTGTCAATGAATTTGTATTTTTTCATTATGAAGTAAACTACAAACCTCTTTTGTAAAGAGTAAGTGGGTAAACTACAAACCTCTTTTGTATTGGAAGAACACCCGCTTACATGAATTCGTCAAACTACGATAGTTTCTATAGTAAAATATATTTTTTCATTTGGGAAGGCCTTATTGACTCCTTGCTATTGAGTTTTTTGCAGATGTCATGTCTTTTGCAGTTTGATTTCAAAAATCTCACACGTTGCGCAATAATGTCCAAGTTGTTTTTTCTTATTGGAATCTATTCCGGGCGAGATAAAAATTACTTTCCCCAACAAAACTATCTGCATACCTCCCTGTCCTACAGTCTGGTTTTAATAAAGTATTTTTGGCCTAATTAAAATATTTCACGAGATTTTTCAACGATTAAAAGGGGTGGAAAGCTTGGGATAGTTTAAGTAGAGCTATTAATTATGTCAACTATTCGATCAAAGCCGCAAGTTGTTCAAAGTTTCAACTAATTATGTGCAAAATCTTAATTAATGTTGTGGCAGAAACTTCATTATTGAAGATGACGTATTTTCCTGTTTCCTCAAACTAATTGAACATTGCAGGGTTTCATTTAATAATTTATTCAACGTAGAGTTACAATACCTACGTGTCGGCCGAGATATACATAGGTATCGATACAGAATCCCAAGTGAACTTTTTTTCAATCGAGAATGAATGGGATCGTTTAATGACATTAGAATGAATACAGAAATGACAGAAAGGTAGGGAGGGATCCCACCAAATAATCTATACTGAATCGATTTAAACAGAATGCTGAGATCAGGTGTACCCTACATACGAATACATTGATCTACAATGGGGCTGCAAACATCTAAGCTTGATACACTGTTGTTTGTTTTACACAGCCGCGCTAGGCCGCCGCGTCGTGACGGACTGAGACACCTCCGGATACCTAGCGTGCAATCAGTGCATCAGCTACGAGATGTGATATTAGCCGACGATATCGTCTTGCTTTGATAATGAGCTAAATATAGCAGGTTGGGCTCGCTTGCTTAGCTATACGGCCCATATTGTTTAGGCATTAGTTTAGCGCTGACGCCTTTGCTGACGTTACATACCGTCTGTCTGTTTTTATTATTATTAAAAAAAAATATCTTTCCTGCGTAAAATCCCTTATGGTGTTTCCTTAAAAAAAATCTTGTTTGTTTTGTATTCTTACAATATAATAATATTTATTAATTATGTTTAAAATAAGATTACAACGATTAGATTACAACTATACCAAGTGTATGTATAAATGTAGCTATGGTGGAATAAATGAAATGAAACGTAAGACGTGACTTTTCGTTAGCACTATCACCACGTCGGCGGGACGACGTGCTAGCGAGAGATCTTTCGCCGTCTTTTTAACGTCTTACTGTTGTTTAATGCACTATTTACTCTATGCAAGGGTGCCGGCGAGCTTGAGCAGGTATGGCGAAATCTGCGGGACGTAGTTGGTGTCATTTACCACCTCGCGGATGTCGGCTCGTGCATTGAGCGCGAACGATGTTCGGGAGCGAAGGTTAGATAGGCGGGCGTTCTCACCCTGAAGGATTTAGTGGTGTTCGAGTGCCACATAATCGTACAATCTTAATTTATATTGACATATTTATTGATTTTAAGCTATTGCATAGCTTCTATCGCGGTCCTAGAGCGCGGGGACCGAATTAAGAAATTCCGTAACGAAAAAACCTCACGCTCCCCACTCCGACCGGAACAGCGGTGATACTTTTTAGTTTTGCCATCTATCGATGAATAGTAGAACTTTTAATGACTTTTTGAAATATGACGTTTGTCTCTTTAGTTCAGCAACTCGCCTCTAGATGGCATTGCAATAGCTTTACCGCGGCAGTCCCCGAGTGCCACACGTCTTTTTTTTTTTGTAAAGTTACATTATATACGTGTGGACCGAATACAGAATCCCACACATTTTATCATAACAAAAGCCATAAGATAGCTTCCCATGAACAAGGGAATGGGTTCCCTGAACTAAAGCCTCGCCTTACCATGAGCCTTTTTATATGCCGATTCCATCCTATAACATGCGACCACTTTTTCTTATATTTTCCGTATATTTTCCAAAAGTAACTATTATCCGATCCTAATATTTTAACTGTTTTATATTATATATTATATATATTGCGTCAATAACCCTTGTATGATTTATGTCATTGCAAACGTAATCAGCACACTTTCTAAAAATAGGTGGGAAATCTACATCCCTGAGGATACAGCTTAGGAATGTAGATTTCCCTCCCTCCCTGCATATATATTGCATTGAGAGATTTTTGATCTTTCCTTTAATCTCAAAAAAAATACAATAAAAGCGACTGTTCCCAGTAGTCTGAGTAGTCTTACCTAGTCTTACCAGTCGAACTACTGGAAATTTTCTTCCCAACAGACTTACCAGTTAACAAAACTCCCAACTTTTTTAATCAAGACCTAGGTAATTGATAGACAACCTACATAGTGGACTTGCATCTATGTCCTAAGCAAAATTAACATTTCAGTGACAGACAAAGCCAAATACCGAATTGAAACCCTACGCAATTTTAATCAGACTATGAAGACGCCAGGTTATATGTTTTCGATATGTTTTCCCGCAAAAAAACCAGTCGGTGTTTACATAAATATTTAAACAAACTCTAGAAATAACTTTCAATTTTAACTCCTTGTGATAGGTTTCATAACGAAGTCGTAAATTTTCTAAATACTGTCTGGCGACAAGCGGCTAAGCCGACTAAATCAAGATTAAGTACAAGCATACGGGTCCTACCTCAAAATAAGTTGACGATAAATCAATGTTCAAATAAGAAATTCGCCTCGACTAAATTTGAACGACTTCAAAGCGAGTTTTTATGGTAGGGGTGAAGGGTTAAATCGTAAAGAAGTGCTAAGTGTAAACATGGGTAATTACTGTTAGGGTTTACTGCTACCTTTCCTAATTTATTCAAACAGTTTCTATACATTTCATTTTATAGGCAGAACCAAGTTTAACACTACGTAACCTTATATTGAAGATTTAACTATTTACTAGTAACGTCATTATTGTATGTTTTATTAAATATTTTTAACCGTGGTTCTATATTGCCGGAAGCGCTATATTTTTTTTTTTTTATTTCTCCAAAAATCATAAATAACTTCGAACTCGCAAAGTTTGACTCATAAAATAAATAAATATATAAATAAATAATGCTGGATAATTCACACAGCATTATCTAGCCCCAAGCTAAGCAGAGCTTGTGTTATGGGTACTAGATAACTGATATACATAATACAATACACTACATAAATAGATACTTTTTATTATACATAGAAAACATCCAGAACGCCCTGAACAAATATCTGCAGATCGTACACACATTTGTGCGGGAATCGAACCCGCAACCTCCTGCGTAGCAGGCGGACCTTCGCCCACCGCGCCACAGAGGTCGTCATAACAATAAGTTTAATAATAAAATTTTATAGGATTGCACTCAATTGTTAAGCAGGATATTATAACAAAGTCATAACTAAAACAATGCATAAAATAAATCGAATTTATAAATAAACGTTCGTTTGTGTAACACAAACCGGTATCATGTAATGGATCACTTAATTTCGATTAACCAGACGGACACGGCTAAAAGAAATTACACTAAAAACAGGTCGAGCGAAACGATCAACGATCAACCTGAAGAACGATCTACCTTCCAAATGACTTGAATGATGAATGCTTTCATGTAACTCCTTCGTTGACACTCTCCGACCTGATCCCAAATATTCAGCATTGGATGTATTTGTACGTCCAGAGCTTTATGATTATGCCGACCCCAAATGGCCTCTCATTTGGGGTCGGCATAATCATAAAGCTCTGGACGTACAAATACATCCAATGCTGAACATTTGGGATCAGGTCGGAGCTCTGTCTATAGTCAATAATTATAGAGGTCCTTGTCAGTATCACGACGCTTTGCAGGCGGACTGGTGATCGCAGTGAAGGTGGTAAATACACAGAAAGAAGCGACTGCCCTTCCTTTGAAAGTTTCCCCTAGTTCCCTAAGACTCTTACGACATTTACTCGATCAGCCATACCTCGATCTATCATGGTACCCGATGTGTAAGTATGGGTACTTGATTCAGAAATCAGTAAAGTTCAGTAGCTAACTATCATAAATTTTAAAAACTGTTGAGTGCTTGTATAACTAGCTAGTTTAGTACCTATTTCTGTTTGTCAATGGTGTCTATTCAGATGTCGCAAAACTAAACTAAACTAATTTGACAGTACTAAAAATGTCGCTGTCCCATAATGTTCAAAATAATAAGGATGACATCATTTTTAGTACTGTTAGATTAGTTTAGTCTAGTTCTGGCAACATCTGAATAGACACCATTGTCTTACAAATTCTAGTTAAAAACGAGATTTTCTTAAGCTGTTGGAGTTATTTTTATTTTATCTTTTCCTTATTAGGAATGGTTTTGTCTGCACTGTATTTCTGTTCAATAAATCGTACAAAAATTGTAAAAAAATGAGTTAGAACTTACTGATCAGCTTTCTGTGTAAATCCAGCCATTCGAAACAATACCCACCGGATATTACTCGTTTTCGCTTTTTGATCGTTTTTCACGTTATTTTCGAGGCATGCCGATCTTAAACAAATAACAACACACCCAGTTAAAGTTGACCCCTCAAGACTGCTATACCTCTCCTTAGAGATATTGAGATTTTGAATAAAGAGGGGGTTGGAAGGTCTGTTTATAATGGCTGCCCGATATTGTTTGATGAGGAATGCCCCTTCGGCCCACAGTCAGTGGGATATCTCAGAACAGCTAGAACACATCCAAAATTTTATTAAAATACGACAGCAACAACCTCTCCAAAATCGCACAGCCGAATCGGACTGGAAAAGTCCGCTCAAAGATGCGAAAATTTTGACATCGGACTTCTCCAGTCCTTTCAAGAGGAAGGGATAAAGCATAGGTACGTCATTGTTGTTCGAGCCAGAGGTTGAAACTGCATATGAGGAAAACTTTGCATATTTATTTGCGATAGAATGGCTATTATGGTGGCAACTGGATATACGTAATACATTATGTCGCCACTGCCGCATCATAGACAGGCAGTCTGTAATAAAACGGCTCCCTTCAGTTAATTACGCTGATTGTTGAATGATCAACGATATGGGATAACATCACTTAGCCATCTCGTCGAATCAATGAATAAGGGGTTTTGAAATCGAACCAGTCAGCGTTTAATATAAAAGTGGCCTAGACATTCTATATAGTACATATATATATTTATTCAGACATAATTATATGAAAATAAGAAGGAAATATTTAAGCCAAACTGAACCAGATAGCTATCTCATAGCACTGTGGTACATTCGTTGAGGCGTATCGTTCAAACTTGTGCCCATTATTTTAATGGCCAATCAATACATTGCCTGTAGTTAAACAACATATTTCATGGCAACACCGAAGATATACTAATTAAGTTTGTTTGAATATTTACTTTGGAAATTGGGTTTCGGTATTAAGTCATTGTTTGCAGTGCCCTAAATTACTAAAGTAAGCACAGATAGCAATGAAGAAATTGTGAAGGTCTCTAAGTTATATTCAAGTTTAACATAGTTTAGTTATAGAAAATTACAAGGAATAAAAACAATTAGGGACAATTTAATGATAGTTTGTGTGCGGGTAACTCTTCTTATATACCTGATAAAAAAACATAAATTAAGTAATCGTGAAAATTAAAAACATTAAAGATCAAGTTTTAATAATTGAAACAGTAAGTAGCTTTTTTTTGTTTGGTGTCAGAAAATATAATTGGAAAGATTCTGAATTCCTTGAGATCGTTAAACTGTTTCTTTTTTTTTTCAAAGTAAATAAATCCAATTATTTTGTAGAAACATACGTAAATTGTTGAACTAGAAATAATTGGAAAAGTTTCCCTAATTTTGTAGTTGATTTCTTTTGGCAAATACAGGAAAATGTGATATTGTAACATCAAAGGCACCTTTTCTTGATACATTACGTGGTACCAGTACATTTTCAATATTATTTCCAGCCTTTTGTTACGACTGTAGTACCTCTAAGTAGGTATGTGATATCTCTTTACTTTATCCGAATGCTCAATTCAAACCTTTGTGAAATTATTTATTCCTACCTTACAAATTCATTTCACATCCTACGTAGAATTTTTTATTAATTTTATCAGACAGTACTCATTATTTTCAACCTTATTCCTTTAATCTAAGAACAAAAACTTCCAACTAAATCAGAATAATTATCGCATCTTGCATCCCTGACCAATGCCGTGACCAAATTCAAATCTATTTTGAGCTTTGCCAAGACTGCATTAGAGTCCAGATCTTTTAATTTTATTCGTTTTGATAAAGCTATGTGCAGAAGAAAAAAGAAAAATCCACCATGTCTGACCATTTCCGACGGCCATTATTCGTCTCCCTCTATATCCGTTTCCGGCTGTCACCGAAACAAAATACTGCAGCAGACAAAACAGTAGGTACTGTGCAATTCTTGGTAAGTTTTTGTAGTGATTGACATGTTGAATGGTCACGAGGAGCGAAGTAAATAAAGGAAATTCTCGGATTTTACTTTAATATTTATAAAAGCAAAGCTTTCAATATAAACATCTATTTTCCTTGTAAACTAAAGACTAAAGATACGGAGATGGTTAAATCAGTATATACTTAGATAGCGATTTTTTTGTGTTTCCATCTGACAAAAATATGACCCGTCTACCGCTAGCCACCCCTTGCCACCCCTGTAGCTTGAGTGCCAGCCCTTTTTTACCGGCGATAATTTTTACGTGACGTCATCAGAAAAAGCAATTTTACGGGAGTATGGTATAATTATATGTTATAAATCATATATCATTGTGTTCGTCCTGAAATTTCCTAATAGCAAATGCTATTAAAATAATTTAATAAAACTTACATGATACAGAAATTATTTAATTTCTTTCCCAGGCTCAGACAAAGGAATATAACACAAAGACATCTTACGGTGAACTAAAAAATGAAGCCACTTTTTTATAGTTGAGTGCGTGAAAGTGTTTTCATCTGAAAAAAAAACTCCCTTTAATTTGGGCTACTTCCCAAATTAAAGGGAGTTTATTATTATTGGATAGTTTAAAGATGGCGATCAGGAGAAGTCGGGTATGTTTATAAACAAATGGTATCATAAATTATGTGTGGATTTGTTTATTTTTAGGTATGAAATGAGAGACGAAATTATAATAATAAAAAATTATTCGTGATTACCACTCTCGATTAAATTTTTGTTTAACCCTTTAACGACCAAGATTTTTTTTCTTAGTTTTTATGATTTTTTTGTGAAAATATGTTTCTGTGGTAACCAAAGATGACAACAAAAGTAATAAAAAAAAACCAACTATTGTACTTTTTTGGAAATTGTATGTATCTGAGATGTTACATTGCGCAACATGTAGAGAAGTAGCAATTGAATGGGATTTATCACCTAAGTTACATTGCTCGACATTTAGAGAAATAGCAGAACAACAAAATGTAGTATATTTACACCCACGGTTGCCGGCATCAAATTCGTAATCTCCACCCCAATGTTAGTCGAAAACGATACCCATATCATATTCTTGGATAAGGAGGGGGTACAGGAGAGGCTAGGCACAGCAAGACTCGTTGCGCTCGCCTTGCAGTGTGAGTGTGTCGGATTGCGAACCACGCCCGCCGTCATCAAATTCGTAATCATTATTCCCATATTACTCTAACATGATACCCATATCAAATTCTTGGATCTTCACGCCCCCAGCCCCCCCGGAACCCGGGTAGTGGGTTCCGGGGGGGCTGGGGGTGTGAAGGGTGACGGCATGGCTCGCTTCTCTCGCCGTGCTGTGCCCCGTAGTCGCTAATGCTCCACCCGAATAAAAAGGCTAAAAACAGGCCAATTTTCGGTTTTTTATGTTTTTTAATTAAAAAGGGGGTCTAGGGTTCAAAGGGGTAAATATTTTTCTGCATTTAGAATTATTTATCCTATTCTACATGACTGTGAATTCTACATTCTACAATTCTGTAAAGTCACTCCGTTTGGGAGATCTCAACGGGGGCTTAAAATGGGGTGGGGTGTATTTTTTTTAGATTCAAGAAGATACCCTTTATACGATCCTGCAATCAGAACCCCTCGATATCTCCTCTATTTGGGGGAGGAGTTTGGAGGGCATGGGGGGTAAAAAAATTGTCTTAAAAAAGTGACTTGTGTTCGTCTACACGGCTGTTATTTTTTTTTAATTCAAGTCACTCCGTTTGGGAGATATCAACAGGGGCTAAAAAAGGGGCGAGAGGGGGGGTAATTAATTTTTTCCTTTGATTCAAGAAGATAATTTCTATATGACCCTACAATCAAATTTCTTCTATCAAGTCGCTATCTGGTAGCACTTACAAAGGGGGAGGGGGTCTGGGACAAGGGGGGGTTAAACAAATTCAGTTTAAATCACTTGTCCCCCTCTATACAAACGCCATAAACGTTTTGATCCAAGTTGGTCCGTGTGCAAGAGGGTTAGAGCGGGGGGGCTCCGGGAGGGGAGCAAATCTCAAAAACCGAGGGGGACCGAGGAATTTTTCCTCGGTCCAATATGAGAAATACATTATCGCAAAAAAAAAACAATACCTCACCCTCCACCATCCGGGAGAACAATTATGTCAGTGAGTCAGTGAGTCCGTGGTAATCTAGCTATATTGTCGTCGGTCCAATAATCGAAATCCTCGATTAGTATAAATAGCTACCAATTATGTGAACCCTTGAAGCGAAAAATAACAAACAGCTTGGGGAAATCTGACATCATACGCTGGTAACATTCGTGCTCTATGTCACTGTCATTGTCATTGTCTTTGATATCAACATAGTGTTGAGGTTTTGTGTTCCAAGTAAAACAAAAACAAGTGTTTATTAGAAAGTTTTACGGTGTTATTTCAGTACTTACAAGTGAAACGTTATTCCTTCCGACTTCTTGACCTTTATGCTGATATTTTGACAGTTCTTCACTGCACAGGAAACCATAGTTATCTATTTACACGTCGAAGTGTCCTGGCTCGCGCCTCGACGGGTACTGACGAGCACTGCGCATGGTTTGGTTGATATTTCTGTGCGTAAGCGCGTGTGTTTACAAGGTGAGCACGGTTTCTACGGCTTCATTTTTTATTTCACCGTAAGCTGTCTTTATATTCCTTTGTCTGAGTTCCCAGGTTGAGATTTCGAGCCAAAATCGTGGCACAATTTGCATCATATTTCACTTCACAATAGATACTCGTATTCACCAAAACTAACACTTTTAGTAGGTAGCATAGGTATTTACGCATAATTACGAGTATATGTATTCACATCACTTTATAACACAATAATTAGACCACAATACTGGTCACAAACTAAAACAAAACACGGACGCCATTTTAGGCGTGCGCCGCGTACCGCGCTCTCGCGTCACTAGTCACAGGTGAATCACCTTGCAAAACTTCATACAACGGCCGGGCGGCCTTTGTTTGTCCCGCCGTTGTGGGTTGACAAACTTTAGGCAAAATGATTTTTACCTGCTTTTGCTATTAGCAGGTACTTACTACTTGGTATCTAAATATTCCTTGATAAATTACCTAGCTTATTCATAAACATAAAGAACCACAAAACTCCATAATTCTAAAGAAAATCATTCATAAACAAAGCGGAAATGGAACTTGGATTTGCAAAAATGCACGAGTGTGTCACGTTTTTTCATTAAAATTTAGTCAAAAGTTAGTCACGTTTTTTCATTAAAATTTTACCGTTATTGGTGATTCTATAAATTTACACATAATCTACAGTATCTTCCCAGTAAATACAGTTAATAATCAACGAGGTATATTCAATGGCGCCGAGCGCCTTAGGAGCACCATATACACCTAAGGCGCTTGGCGGGTTAAAGGAATTTTACTATTTCTATAAAACTATTAATCCAGCTTTAGGTGAGATAATATACCTAACTGAATCACAGGGACAGGGACTAGTCCAAATAAGTTTAGGTTATTTTCTCAGAGAAAAATTCGACCAAGGCGACTAATATCACAAACCAATGATGATTAGGTATAATATTGGCAATATATATGTAGGGGAGGTAGGGGACCATTGGGCACTTTTTTACAAAAAATTTAATAAAACTGTCTTTTTTTATCATAATCAAACTTTTATTCCAAATATATCGAGGACACATATTTGGCAGTAATTATGGCTAAGAACAGTTTTGGTATCATAATCAGTCTCAAAGTTACAAAAGATCTTCGAACACATGTCCAAAGTGCCCAAACCTCCCGGTGGGTGGGAGGTTTGGGCACTGTACTTTATATGCACGATATTGCTTTACTATACTACTATGCTTAAGTATTATATAAAGTTGCTATAAAAAAAGTAACACAAACATTTTTTCTTATCATAGATTTTAGAAAAATAGAATAATGTGACTTAGAATCAATACTGCACGATGTTGGACTTAATTAAACTTATCTTATATTTGGGATGATCCAGAGAGGCTTATCAAATTTATATTTTAAGCTGCCACGATGATATAAACTAGTTACTATTAGAAGAAACATCTTTCAAGCCACCCTGCTTTATGTATATTTTAAGATTAGACCTGGGTATATCATATTTCATCGCAGTAGTTTTAATTTTTCCTCCTTTAGAAACCTCTTCCAATGCGCGCAAAATAACATCTTTAGGAATTTCACGTCGCTTATTTTTCTTTATAAATGAAAACGGCATTGTCCTGAAAATAAATGATTAACCATTCAATCCAATAGGCATATCTAAAAAGCAAAAATGTATCACACCAAAATACACTCAAAACAGAGGGAGCATTGGGCATGCCCAAACCTCCCTCCTACCTGCGTGCCCAATGCTCCCCATAACCTCACTTTTAAAATAAATTTGAATAAGTTAATTTTTATCAAACATTGAATCCTTATTGACAGGTAAATATAATCTTCATTAAACACAATAGAAGAAGTTAACACAGATACTTACACTTTCTTGCAGATTTCTTTGTAATGATTCTTCAAATCACAATCAAAATATTTACTTCTGTAAGCAACAAACCGGTAATTGCATGTAACTTGACAACCAAGTGAAATGACAGCTGACACTTTTGATTAGCGGTGTTGCCAGTTATTAAACTATAGTGCTGTGGTAGAAAATCAAAAATATCTACGATAGATTTTAAGGAATGAGGGGGTGCCCAAACCTCCCGACTGCCCAATGGTCCCCTACCTCCCCTAAATTCCAAATTAGAAAAATGACAACTCAACTCTAAATAATGTTGAATTAGAATAATTCAGCGTCTTTTATAAAACTATAAACCGACAATATACTATTTCACAACTTTGAACATAGATTACAAAAAACGGTTTTTTAAGTTTTACGCGATAAATACACATCCCTTGGGAATAAAATTCTTAAGAGACCACCTCGGGATTATTCTTACAAAAGTAAAGAATCGGCAAAATCAGTTGACCATGGGCGGAAATATCAAGTAACATATATTTACAATTGCAAATAGTGTCCCAACATTTTTTGATTTCGTGATGACATCACGATTCTAGGCCGAAATAACTAATAAATAAATAAAATAAAAAAACGCGACAAATTTAAAACCTTTTTTGGAAGTTGGATAAAAATTACAGCTCGTAATAGGCTCCCTCGTCGAAGTTTGGCTTGTGATAATAATATATGCGGTGTGAGAATTCTAAAAACAACTAACAAGCTTTTCATTAATTTAGGCCGTATTTTGACACAATTATAACTTCCGAATTTATATCAAACTGATTTTAGAACGAATAAATAGAAACTTGAGCCTCAAAAGTCTTAATTGACACATAAAACAGTCTTCGCCCTTTTAATCATATCAAAAGAGTAATCTTCCGACCGGATGGCTTATGAAAGACATCTCAATAACATCTTGCAAGTAAATTTAACTTTATCACTCTAGAGATAGTTATCAAAATCGCTTGTGGAACAAATTTCGTAAGATTCTACGAATGATCTATCGTGTTACAAATTCGTGTTTGATTCGTGAAAGTCTAATTTGGTGGTTCACTGTTACTTGTCCTTTAATCTCACAGTTGGTTTGGGTTTCGTTTGTCTTTAATTATTGTTCAATTTGTTGTTGAAGACATTTTGGCCGTTTTGTTGCTGTTTTGGTGCTTTGATGTTATGGAAATGACTTTAGAATTTTGATAGACTCCTCAAAACATAGCATCGCTTATGGGTTAAAATACAAGATGTAATGTTGTTAAGATAGTACAGGTTTTTTTTTTATATTTTCTGGTGGATATAATTTCGAAATACACTAGAATAACATTACAATCTAGCCATAGGTTTGGCTAATGGGTAATTTGGTTTAAACTTAATTTTATAAAAACATATCACTAAGAACGTGTCCATCGGCACTTTTCTTATTGTCTCTTTTTAAGGGGAAGACACTTGGTTCATGTGTTCTTTAAAATAGCACTTATTATGCACTTACACTATAACTAACACTACACTAACTCAAAAGGTTTAGTTCTCTTGAGCCTTCTCACTATGTCCGTGTTGTCGAGGAGCTGGATAGCCTCGACGTTCACATGATGAAGAAGCCTCTGTTCATGAGCCTCTGCGTATTTTTGTATTATTTTATCGACGAATTCAATCTTTAGGTCCCGATGAAGATCGCCATTTCTTACATACCAAGGAGCATTAAAGATTGCCCTTAGTACTTTATTCTGGAATCTTTGTATGATTGCTACTTACTTATTGTATTGGATTCTGAATAAATTATCGTTATTATTAATTACTATTGCCTGTAGAATACCACCGCATCCACTGCAGGAAAATGAATCACTTTCCTCATACCATGTTCCTCCATTTAATTTAATAATAATATTTTTTTACAATAATATTTTTTTTATTTCCTCTTCACAATATAATAGGTTTACATAAATTTTAGTAAGGTATAATGCGCGTAAAACTATAAGTATTGAACCTATATTGTGCTGGAGCTTGCTATAGCAATTTTTTATTAAGGTTTTTCTAAAACCTATAGGTTTTAGAAAAACCTGAAACTGCAAATCTCCAGGGCCCCACTCCACGGATAACATACAATAGGGTTACGTTAGGATCGTTAAAAGTTATAACGTTAATAGTACGTTAGCTTACATCAGTTGATTTAGTGATAGTGGAATTGTCCATAATGTACCTTATGATATTGGATAAATTTATACTTACTTATTCTAGCTTGCTTAGTCGTCAGATTACAAAAATAAAAACAGATACAAACACATTCATTATTAGCCAGTTCGGTCTATTTCTATATGTTACATTACTTACTAGTATTTCCATCTTTGCTTGAGCTTTTCTTTCCTTTGGAATTTTTAGCTTTGATGTGAAAAAATATTGATAATAAAATTAATGTTTGACCACCAAAAATAATGATTTTCATGAAAATTACCTACATAGGCTTTTCTCATGTATAGTTTCACACTAGACGAAGCAGTTTTTCCAAGACTAAGAATGCACTAGGATAGTTTCTAGGCCTTCATTTTCTTCACTTTTCTATTTTTAACAGAAGTAATCTCAATGTGGTTACTAGTGAGAAGATCCCTAAGATCAAATGAAGTTAAAACAGTTCGCATATTGCATACATAAATCAATTTGAACACTAAACGGACAAAGCAGAACTTCCACATATTATTCATTCAAGGCATATAGAGCACAGGTGAGAAATGATAATAGCCAAGTCACTTGGTACGAAAATTTTGATGCTGGTTCCTATTCCCTAGATAGCGTGGAAGAAAGTCTCTTGATGTGGGCCTATGTTCAGTACCAATGAACTGGTCAACATGGTGGTCATTGGGTAATATGGAGATGGCCGTCGTTGGTACTCAAGCCTTGAAGAGTCAAGAGTCAAATCGTTTATTTCTTTAGACTTACAAAATAAGCACTTAGATAAGTCATTTTTTTAATATAAAACAGCTTGATAAATAGTTATTACTATCAAACAAGAAATAAGGTGCAACTGACTCTAATTCACTTAAATTTTTTGTCCACTAGTGGTAAGTAGTGAGAAGCTAGTGGTAACGCGCGTGGTGTTTGATTTTCACACAAATTATGAGTTCAAATTTCAAAAGTTCTCAGCACCACCGAATCTGCTAAAAACTGCTCAAGTAACTTGGACAGCGGGTCCAGAAAAGGAAGAACAATGGACAAAATAAGGTCCCTAGTTCTCTTGAGATTTTAGTTTTGGGATCAAATTTTCAAATTAAAAATTATACAAAGCGAATGATCATAGGTATGTCACTTATTCACAGTGGACACTAGTATATTTTCTCTGAATATGTGTTGAGGAAAGTCTGGAAGAAAAGAAATCTCACCAAGAACACTAAGATCCGGCTGGTACGAGCACTGGTTTTCCCCATATTTTTGTACGCTGCTGAGACGTCGACCCTGCGAGAAATTGAGAAGAAAAAGATAGACGCTTTGGAGATGTGGTGTTGGAGAAGAATGCTTGGAGTATCTTGGACCGAGTTTCGTACGAATGCCTCTATACTCGGCATCAAACAGCGTCTGTCTGTCTTAGTCCATACTCGCATTCTCATATACTTTGGTCACGTCTCAAGGCGGGATGGTGACTCCATTGAGCGTCTTGTCGTGCAGGGCAGAGTGAAAAGCACTAGGTCGCCCATGCAATGGACCGACCAGATTAAGTCCACAGTGGGTGACCCCTTACATGTGTGCAGTAGGAAGACGCAACATAGAGGACGGTGGCGAGACATCGTGAGGCGAATCACAGCCACCCGGCAAGAATGACCATGATGACCACGACCACTCTGACGAGAGTGCTAAGAAGAAGAAGAAGAAGATGATGTCCTCCTTGCTAAATTTCGGCTACAGTAGTCGGTCTCACACACGGAGACTAGTCAAAGTATTTTTAGTTAAACGTCTGCCGGGTCAGAAAATAAAAAAAAACTGTTCATCTATATCTATACTAATATTATACAGAGGAAAGATTTCATTGTTTGTTTGTTTGTATCCGAAACTGGTGCGATAAAAAAATATTTCACCACTAAAAAACTTACTTTTCAGGGAGTGACATAGGCTATATCTTATCCCGGAATTCCCACGGGAACGGGAACTATGCGTGTGAAACCGCGAGGTGTTGCTAGTCCATTATATACTAATTAAGCACTCTTCGTTGTTAAAAAGTGACCCAGCTGATTATTGTATAGTCATCTTTACACTTCGGAAGCTTCACAGCTATAAATATTAACTTGCCTGTATGTTTCCACCTCTTAGGCCTCGTTAAATTAATGCCGTGTATTAATATTTATTAATGTACCTACTGCCTTCTTCATTTCAATCTTGCATGATATACTGATTTTGGAAGTTAGGAAATCAAAAGTTTCTTGGAGTTTCGTAACAAATTCCCGGGAAATTATGTGTTAAGGTTTTTAATATAAGATTTTACTAGAAATTGTCCTCTAAGAAAATGAGCACTTTCATGATTTTTTATATATCAATTGTGTTTTCACATCACATGACCAAAGAAAAGGGTAGTACCCGCTCCAGAACCCATAATTTACATTTTTTTTTCATACATTAATTCCACTTATGTTACATTTTATTATACGAGTAATACGAGTTTCTAAACGACTTCAGAAAAAGGAAGAGGTTCTCTATTCGACTGTATTTTGTTCTTTTGTTTCTTGCTAAAACAGAACTTACAATTATTTTTTTATATTTGCTACCTCAAAACTTTTGACTGGCTAGTCCGACTTTCATGATTCTTTTTTTATTTGAAAGCTGGTGCCTCCCAGCTGGTCCCATTTTAATTTGGTCTAGTTCTGACTCTAGGATCCATAAAAAACTATATAATTGAAGTCGGTTTGTGGTTTTTTAAAACAAAATCAACTATTTTTACAACGGATACCCGTGAGTACTGAGATCTAGGACTAGTTTGATACTGTAAAACCTTTGTTATAAGTGAAGTTAGTCGTATATTACCGAGTTACATTACCAGCACTGTACAAGGTAAATATATTCTTCGCACAGAACCGGGTAATGTTTAAGAAACATGTTTAAAATGTATGTGCTCAAAAATTACGTTTTCTAAGGAGCCAAATCGTGCGGAAAGTGCCACTTTTCCGTACTAGTTTACTTTTTGACTTCGCCCTCAGCCCTAAAAAGTAGTAAGAGTATTTTCTGCGTGAGAAAAGTTCTTAAGCCTCTTTGGGATACGACATGGCGGCTTCTGCACATGCGCAGTAGTAGATACGTAAAGCGCGCATGAGTTTCAGAAAAAAAGGCCGCTATTACAGTCACAAACACTATTGCTATGTGTGACTAGTTTTTTTATTTACTCGCATAATCCATAGTAAAACATTGTATGATACACGTGCGTAAAGATGATTTCCGACTCGTATCTTCTCGCTTGCTGCTCTCGCTCGTGAATAATATGCCACTCGTCGGAAATCACCTACTTTCCGCACTTGTTGCATAAATAGCTATTTCTTTGCACATTACCGATTACATTTCCAGTTTTGTATACATATTTCCTCCTGGATTACCGTCGAGCTAAGTGAAGTCAAGGCGGCTGCGTACTGGTTTCATTACATGCATTAGTTATGTATGCACGTCTAGGCCTTCATAATAAACTGTAAGTGAGCTTTACGACGCAATAACGACCATTTTGTGGTAATGAATTTCTATGGCCATGTTCATTATATCCTCGCTTCCTCCTAGGAAAGTGATATTTGTAAGTTATGTTTTTGCTTCAGTTTGTCCTGATTTAAAAATAGAATAAGTATTTTTGATTCGTGGTTAGCTACTTTACCAAATGCGAATAAAATACATAGTTCTTTAAAACCAAAATCTTTACACTAAGACGTAAGTTATTTTTATTTTTTTTATTTTATTTTTTTTATCTCTACGGTATAACAAACAATCATACTTAAATATTAACAGTTAATAGTAAAGTAACTAAGTAGGTACTAAATGTATGACCAGCCCCGTTATCCGCAAGTTACAGTAGAGGGGTGGTGTTAGTGAGTTAACATAGTAGTCTAGTTAATCTAGAATAATATTAAGTAAGTAAATAAAATATATACTACGTTATAGAATAAAGAAAAATCTCTCATTCAGATATTTATGAAATCATAACTTAATTATAATGAACGAGTGAAATAATAGACATTTGCATAAAAATACGGCTTTTGCTAGTCCTAAAAGCCCGCACTTTCAAACAGCATTGCGAGATTTTGAAGTAAACGAACTCTCAAGTTAAGGGCCGCCGACATTCTAAAAAAGAGTGGCTCGACGAAATAAGTCGTGTTTATTTTTTGTTTAGATCTCCGATTTTGAAATAATTATGGTCTGTTATTTTAAAGATGGCGGGATTATCTTTCCTCAACTACGCTAACGTGACACTGTCTCTGAAAGCTGTTTCAAATAAAATAAAAAGTATTATTCTATGTCAAAAATGGTAAAAGTTTTTACCATTTTTGACATAGAATAATGCTTTTAGCAATGTTAGTACCAACCATTGCTTGCAATTTGGTGACAGATACTGTGGAAAAAACAAACGTTATATAAGTTACAACTGTGACACCAAAGAAAGTCGTCGCTCAGCATAGTTCACATGCACAGTAGCGATGAAGCTACTGTTTGCTGGTCGTTTGTGACACCCAGAGGACGACACATGCGTAAATAATTAATTTTTACCGAAACTTTAAACCGACTTTAATTTTTACAGTTTTTCATGAATTTTCATGGTAACTAGTGTCAGAACTGAACAAAATTAAAACGAGACCACACGGGAAGCAGCAGCTTTCATATAAAAAAAAGAATCATGCAAATCGGACCACCCAGGCAAAAGTTCTGAGGTAACAAACATAAAAAAAATACTGACGAATTGAGAACCTCCTCCTTTCTGAAGTCGGTTAAAAAAGGACAAGGAAGGTGCACAAAAATTTAATTATTTACAAGGCGAACCGAAAAAACCTCATTAACTTCGCATTCAAATGATGGTTATGCCTTGCCTTCTCTGCTTGCACTAACAGTACCTTTATTACCTTACAGTACCTTTATTACCCTGAAATAGATCGATTTGTAGGTTGCATAAGAAATAAGGAAGCACAAACACAAGTGCGATATCCACAAATCGGTGTAGTCACAAACATCGCTTGTTTGAATCAACATAACTTGACTCGCTCGGCTTACTGTGGTTGTCCAACATTATGTTCTATGACCGATAACTAAATCAATATCTTACTTATTTAAAGAGGTCAAGTTAACGTTTCAGGGTGCGGGTTGAACTCATCTAAGATTTGTATGCTAATATTTTGCTGACCAGAGGATGGGGAGAATGCCGTCATCATTTCATTAGAATAAAAATATTGCTAATGACTCAATCTCCATAACTTTGCATAAAGACGTCAAGCTCTTGCAGTTCAAAGTAAAGTGTAATTATAAACTAGAGACGTGGTTACATTATGACCGTTTGCCAACAGGGTCGTTTTTTGAGAAGGGCGGTGATGACTAGTAAGAAACCACATGTCCTCGATTTATAACAAAAACAATAACTGCATATTCAATTTTATTTCAAACCTTTTGTGACATGGCATTACTCCTTCCACGACTTTTCTTTAACGCGCGCGCCTGGTACATATCCATCACCGCCCTTCTCAAAAAAACACTCTGTTTATGTACAAAGGTATAGTATGAATAAATATATTACCATACATGCCTTTAGCAATAGGTATCTATATTCAGAGCATAAATTATAAATACTAGATTATAACCAGGATGTTGAATCGTGCCGTCAAAAAAGAATCATTTCTAGGCCTCTAAGTCGTTTTATAATCAGCTAAGTGTACTCTTTTTTAGTCCTCAAGTATAATGAGAGTGAGCTAGCCACGGTGGATAGTCCACCATGCAAGCATCATCATCATTATTAGCTCTTGTTGACCCACTGTTGGGCGTAACCAGTGGGTATTACGCCCTTCTCAGGGCGTTGAGTCTCATATAATTCTGGTCTCCCCCAGACCAAACGTTAACGAATTTTCCTCGCCGAAGAAAAGCAAAAAAAAGGCCTCTGTAACAACCTCTGGATCCAGCCTGTTCTACTCTGAGTCAGGTTTCTCACATGCAAGCACGAAAAGTAAACTATCTCCACTATAAATGACCCATCTGCTTTAGTCCCAAACTAATCGCCCGCAATTTAATATCAGTCTTAATATAAACTCTTTGCATATATTGCGAACTCTATAATTACAAGAGCATCTGCATATCTGTTAGCACCGTCTTGCAATTACTGACACATGGATGGAGATGTAAATGTTCCTGTTTTATGTTTATTTTTATGAGATGACCCAGCCGCCTTCTCTCAGCATAATTATTCAGTCTGCTTTACTTTGATATAAAATTATGAATACCCAAGTAACATGGAACATTTTCTTATTTATTTTTATTATTTTCTGATAAAATTATAATAATAAAATCTAAGCTCACTGTGGTTTCGTAAAAGGCTTTAAATTTAATAAATAAAAATGCAAAACTAAAGTTTAGCCAAGAAGACTATTGCAAAAATACACTGTTCCACTCTGATCAACTGAATTAATCAATTGATGGATTTAATACCATATTTGTTTCAGTCTAGTATCTAAGCCCGTACATAAATATTGGGTAGTGAACTACGATTTGTTAGACTTATCCCAATCACACAATACAACAAGAGCTAAATAGCGAACACCTACTAAGATCCAGTACAGGAGGAAAGAAATATAACCGGCCAAGTGCGAAGCCGACTCGGCACGAAGGGTTCCGTAATACCTATAAAAATCAAAATTACAAACCTTCCGACCTAAAAAAAAAATTCAACGTCATCTGTCTAGCTGTCACGGTTCATGGGACATGGCCTGGTGGAAGACGCACAGACACACAGACGGACAGCGGAGGCTTAGTATTTTGGTCCCGTTTTACTTTTCGGGTACGGAACCCTAAAAATCAGAAAGCCCTGTTTGTATTGTACGTTTAAGTAGCAACCAACTTGCTCATTCAATTACCTTTCAACAAGAATTTTCATTCGTTTCACGCTTTCAAAAAACACCAATAATAACGAATCGTACCGAAATGAATCTCCAAACGAATCGTGATAAATAAAATCACACAGTGACCGATCAGCAATTAATAAAATCGAGGATGAATTCCGGAAACAAATTTCGAAAGCTTACAGTCATGTTTCCATTCGAAAATTCTAACCCATATTCATTGCTTTTAGAACCCTGTGTTACCTGAAACTGACAAATTTTCTCGGCGTCTTGAAAGAAGACTGCAATATTTTTTACTGTGACAAAGTTCTTTGGACTTTAACTTCTTTTGAGTTGCGAAAATATAATTTGTTTACTTTTCGCATGCGCCCTCCTTGCTAATATTAATATTTACATTCCACATTTAAGGATCGAGCTGAACGTAATAAACTTCGCATCCCGATGATTATAGCTTTTGAAATATAAACTCTGAAGATTCGCGAAATATCTTTTATTTTTGTTTCAGTATCTTTAACCGTTCAGGTGGCTTGAAGTTTTGGTTATCAACCATTTTTGGACCATCTTCAAGAGTCCGTGGAAGATTTTCGACTTTTAAGAAGATTATTTCATTCGGTACACATATGTGGCTCATCAATTGATTGGATATAGAATAAAGGTGTGTTATGTCGGGCAGCGCGAAATTGGTCATTGGGGAGTTCTATTTCCAGCAGTGGACGTCGATCAGCCGATATGATGATGATGTTATATGTAATGAAATCGGTTGATATCCATACCATAGCTCTTTGCCGTCTGAATGCCCCATTAGTCAACTTTTCCTCGCTGAGTTATAGATACCAATGTTGTTCTAAGGAAAAAGTTCCGTCCCCTTTTATGGAACATTAAAATTATTTTTACACGTTATTTCACCGTGAGATTGACTTTGTATTTTCTGTTTTGCTTTGCTTCGAATGTCGATGTTGTTTTTTTCCCTTTCACTGTTCAATTTATTGTTCGATAGCTTTATTTTTTCAGCGAACGTTGGATTTTTCTTGATGCTCGGTTATTTAAATGAAATAATTTAACAAAGCTTTTTTAATAGCCTCAGGGTTAGCTGGCTGAACTCGAAAAGAGACTACATAGCTAAAGTAAACTTTTATGAGACTCTTACATATTTTTAAAAAATAACCTGGCGTTAAAGGCAATATATTATTTGATAAACTTTCCTTGAAGTTTTTTAAACTTACGATCAGAACACATTATTAAAAGTATTCACGGGTAAGGATTGAAAGATACTAGGTAAATAAACGCGATGAATACTTGTGAGTATTTTAATTAAAACATTCCTTGGTCTGGTCATCCAAGTAATAAAGCACCTACCATAAACAAAAGATGATATTTATGCAGAATTTCCAACATATTAATCCGTTATTAGTCACTTCCCGCGTAAAGTTGACGATATCCATCGCACGCTGGATAGAGACAGCTCAATGTGCTTGATATATCGATGAGATTATCCACTGACGAGTGGAATTGTTACGTGCAGACGGGCAACTTAAATATAGATTCATCTTTAATGGAATATGTTACCAGCGTAGCCACAAAATTTAAGAAGCTTCCCCTATAAAAAATAGGAGGTAAACACCCAAAACTAAAACTAAAGGGTTGGCATCTTTTTAACTACAAATCCAAATGTCCAAGTAGCCTGTAATCCTAGATCTCATTATAACTAAATCTCGATGGGGCTGTTATCTAAAAGTAGCCTATGTTTGATTCTATTCTCATTTATAATAGTGTGGTAGAGTGTAGAGTAATAGTGTGATAGTGTGATGATTGTATTTTATACAATTATTTACAAAACATGAATTCAATCGCTCGTCCACGTCCCCAACCGAGGCAACAGAGTGTTTATTCAGATGCAGACCATCGTGAGTACCAACGATTTACTGGAAATTAAGAGGACGCCGTCGGGGATGCTACAATAACATACCGCCAAAAATACAACGACTGGTTCTATACTGGTATAACTCTGTGGTCGTGATGGGAACAAAAATATGTCACCGTGAGAGTTTGATGGGATTGTTTTGGGAGTGTTTTATTTATTGTATTAGTTTAGAAAAAACAGCCCAATGATGGTCCTATATGATTTGTCACAACTGGTATTAAGTGGGCTTCAAACAAACAGACAGTAAAGCCCATACACCAGTGAAAGTAGCGCCCCCAATGATTTTATCTTATAATTACGTTCCTTCCGTAATCCTACGTTCAGTTTGTGGTATCTATTATAAGTTATATATTAATGCCTCTATTATAAACGTAAAAATATGATAAAATAGATATCGCTGTCATTGTGGCTCGGGTATGCGCTTTAATATAAATATTCCGAATTAAAAGTGTCGCGTACTCAATTAAAGGGTGTTCTGGATGTTTTATATGTACATTATTAAAAATATCTATTTATTTATGTGTATTGTATTATGTTTAACAGTTATCTAGAACCCATTACACAAGCCATGCTAAGCTTGAGTATAGACAATGATGTGTGAGTTGTCAAACGTTATCTATTTTTTATTTATTTATTATATTGAATTATATTTATACTTGAATTGAAAGAAAATAATTTTTGCAAAACATGATTTGTCTTGGCACAAATCTCCAAATTTCCTTTTCTTTTATTAACGCTTGGGCATTAGAAAAATGTATGTACAATGTACATTGTAAATATGTTCATATTTAACATTACAGGTAATGTATGTAGGTCAAAATATCTTTTACCCATAGCTCCACCTGCATATTTTTGGGATTCAACCTCCCTTTTTCTTTTATTTAATTACAAGCCATTAATTCTGAACAGACTTAATCATTTTCGCTTTAACAATATCGGTATAGATTCTGTTTAAACTACACTGATTATTTTGAAACTTACGCGATCTGAATACATTATTATTAGAAACGTCGGGAAAAATAGGTAAATTAACGCTCTTTAAATAATAATTATAATAATCTATACAGGTTCTGATTCTACTGACCAATACACATTTAAAACTAAACTGTGCTCTAATATTTACGACACCAATATACCGATAGTACGGACAACAATGTTCTAATCTATCCTCGTTCTAGTTAGCGTTAGTCATGGATTCGTCAGAGCTTCGTATCTTATCAGTAGGGCTGCCTCACTTCCTTTTTAGAATAGAATATAATATAATAAACACATAACACAGAGGGAAACTAAAATACAAAACAAATAAAGTAACATTGAGCACATCAATATAGGCTGAATAAAACTAGTACTATGACTAAACTTAAAAATTATATAACTCTACGAGACAGTCTGAAGAAAAAAAAAATGGTATTTTCCGAGTGTGCCGCTAAATAGGTCCCCAGTTCAGCCTCAGTTTAATGCCGCTGCACTTTTTTGTTATTTTAGTTCTGGTAACTATTTAGCATCCAACGGATATTCGACGAAGTTTATATACAGTATAAGATTGAATTTAAATTAAACTGCTGTATGAAAAGTCTGTCAAAGACTATGAGTTAGCCATTGCCATGGATTGCCTCTCATTGCTACTTGCTTGTTGGTCTATCTATCCTGCCTTGTATGAGGAAATGTTAATATGTTTTTTTCACAAGGTAAATGATAAAAAATAATGTCTTTATTAGTTTTTTTTTAAACTTTTTTGTTAAGCGTAGTGTAGGACGCCCTCCGGCGAGGTGGGATCACGATCTGCGAAAGACTGCAGGCAGATGCTGGATGCGTCAAGTTGTAGACAGGGCGCTATGGCGCTCATTAGGGGATGCCTATGTCCAGCAGTGGACTAGTAGGTATAGGCTGATGATGATGATGATAGTTTTTTTATTATCATTATGCCTTGTTTCAAAACCATTCTAATTATGACAGCCCTTAGAAGAAAATCGTCTTTCTTCACTTCTCCACACACTCGTATGTTTAAAGGCACTCTAAATAACGACTGATTTCATTAAACGCGTCTAGCCAGTGCATTGATAACGAGAGTTGCGTTTTGAATGGAAATGTTGTGCAACGGAAAGAGTACAGATAAGCGGCAAAATAAATACAATTCTAATCATGTTTTATCATCATCAACAAATAGCTTAGCTTAGTCCACTGCACTGGACTTCGCTAATAATGTTTACTAGGTCCTACCTGAAACAACAATACTATAGAAAATACTACCCTTTGCCGTTTACAAAATACTGTACTTACAAATCCTTAATTCTTCATTCTTCATTGCACTAAAAACATACATAATAAACTGTACAGTAGAGAAGTAATGGCAAAAGAGAGTTTAACTCTTAAAAGAGTTCCAGTTCTTCCAGCAAAACTGAGAGAGAGAAACAACGTTGTAGGGTTTACAATCTAACAATTTTTTTGAAACCCATAACTAATAGATGATAAATTTATAGTTGTGCTAGTTAGTGTGTTCACTTCAGATTATAAAATTACTGAGAGAGAAAAACAACGTTGCTGAGTTTACAATCGAACCATTTTTTTAAACCCATAACTAATTGATGATGATAAAATTATAGTTGTGCTAGTTAGTGTGTTCACTTCAGATTATAAAATTAGGTACTGAGTTAAATTTTATTCAAGTGAAAATAGAACTCAATCTACAATGAAGCTTTGTCACAGAAATGTAGTGACCAGCGGGATGCACAGCTAATGTGACAAAATGCATTTGCATCACACTCCACTTGCTATTGTAATTTGTATGCAGATTCGATGGACTTCGCGCTTGTTTTGATTGCTTCTGTTGTATGAACACAAATAATTTTAAAGATACAAATGTGAACATTGTCTACGACGTGAAAATAGCGACAGGCACTTATCTTTCAGCAGTGTAAACAAATAAAGTTATAAGTACAATAATACTGGTGACCTAGAATGCTTGAAAGCTTCCATAGACTCGCGAATCTCACGCGAATCACGCGTGTCTTACGGGACAAAAAACTGACAAATGTGAACGGGGCGCGAACGAGACGAGTAGCCACGATGAATATGTGAATGGGATCACACTCATGGTTCGCACCTGATTCTCACTTGTGAGGAAACTTATACTTCTTGTGGTTAATTTATTGATTAATTAAAAAGGAGAGATAGGTTACGTTCTCCCAGCGCTTACTCAAAAATTGGCATGTTTTACAACTACACGCAAATACATACGCTCACAGTCATATTTCCAGTCCTGTGCAATACAAAGAAGAACAAAGACGGAAAGACGTATATATAAAACCGAAGTGAGACCGAGACAACAATATTTCACGCGAATCACGACCGCCCGTGCCGCCGGTCCGACGGTGAGTGAGGTGGGAGCACACAATTTTACACAATATGAGGTTGCCATTTTCGAGAATCTAGTACCTCATCTTCCCTTTTTAATTAATCAATGGGTTAATTTATCGAAATCACGCCGCAACCCCAGTGTCCCAGGTGGACCTATTTGTGTTGCTCCACTACTGAGGTCGTCCATGAATAATGACTAATTTATCGGACCTAGCGACTATATTCTACTAATAAAAATATTTTCTCAGAAGTTTTAAAAGAAATTTTACTTGCATTGAAGTCTTTGAAGAAAGATAAGGTTAATAGGTAGATAGGAACAAATATACACATAGGAGGAACAAGTATGTAACTTGTAGTTTCGGAACCTACCTACTTTCTATGTTTAGTTAAAATATCGATGATTCCAATAACTCAATAATTCAATGATGCCTACACTATATTGTAGACCTATGAAATAACAATTCTACCTATTTATTCTAATAAATAAAGTGTTTATACATATGCCTTTTATCGATAAAATTTACCATAAACGCAAAATGGTTCAAACATTGCTTCATTTTTTCAGTTGAACGTTTCGTATTGGAAAACCGACTAACCTAAATAGATTTGCATTTTTGTCAGGCTATGTTAACTTTATGCAAAACTACCAATCCGGACTCTTTTGACCTAGTTTTTGATGAACCAAAGTTTTGCGATTTATTAAAAATAAACTAAGATTGATTTGCTTTGCGTAACAGGAAAAAATACGGTCCATCCGTATTTTCTTTTGTTCTCATTTAACAGAGTCACCAGTATCAAACAGAAGAAGAAACGAGCTCCAAAAATAAAATAACTTCTAAAACTGTTAAATTATCTAAACGATAAAACAAAGGATTTGACATGGAATCTATTTGGGAGCCAAAATGCTTATCGAAATGGACAGGACGTTGAACATTGTTAATTTAAAATATCATTGTTGGTGATTTATAAATGATTGGTATGTGTTTGAAGCTACGTAGTTATAGATATGTAACGAGAACATGCCAGATGTAAGTGAAGGTACAAAGCATACATCTTAGGAGCTGAAATCACAAAGGAAACAGACGCAAGTGTCCTTTACACGTTAATGGACTGAAATGAAGAACAATAAGGAATCTGATATGAGTGGACACGAATGTTATTTCAATAGATGTGAATGTTTGTTTTGTCCTACGTGCGAACTTCATTACGGACCAGTCTGCCTCTCGATTGAGTGAGCTTTGAAAAAACACGGAGAATTGCGTAGGAACTGGCTGAATAAATGTTAAAGACCTGAGATTGAATTGGATTGGCCACGGTCAATAAAAAATAATTGATACGAAACGCACATACGTGCACATTGTTTGTGACAAGTATTTGTGTGATTGTCCCTAAAGGTTTTAAAATCTATATAATTTTACTAACCGCGTCCAACCAGCTCCTCTCAATTTTAGCAGAAGTTTTTCTTGCTATCATGTTGTGTAATCCAATTTCTGCTCTTATGGCACTTCATTAATGCGTTATTTAGATTATCTTCAAAAACTTTAACAACGTAATTACGGGTGATTTCGTCAAAGACACACAAGCCCACAAGCAAATCATAGATCAACAGAAGCAGCTTCTTACCTACTTCGATGGATAGGTATGGTTAAACGACCTTGAACTTTTCTGTACAGAGCAGATGATGATGGTGATAAAAAGATTAATAAAATCTTAGTTTAAAGATGAGCCGTACAAAGTGAAAATAAAATCCGCCCGTGAACACCTTGTTAGGTGGTATGGTAATAAAATAACCAACTACCCAAGACTTTTCAAACGAGACTATGAATACACTTCTTAAAAAAATCTTCCTACATTATTTACGCTACTAAAATATTTTATTTTTATTTTAATTTCATGTATTAGTGTACCAGCCATCCTAAATGAGTGTGTAATAACTGATTCAAATTGTCGGCCACCCGGAATTGTAAAGCTCACTTATGTAGCCTCTGATACATTTTTAATGGTTTAAGGTCTCTACTAGGTACATGTCGGATAAGATTATAACGAAGGGTCAATCTTGAATTATTGAGTTTAGTGTATGTCAGTGAATTATGTCAATAAAAACATAAAGACAATATTTATGCTAGGAGTTCAAAATAACGCTAGTCACAAAATCCTATCTTCATAAACTGTATCAATAAAAAATTTCCACGTGGAAACTAGCTTGTGCCAAGCAAACCTAGATTTGTACAGAATCCCCAATTATATTTTTTTTTGTAAATCATAAGAAAACATTGGCCAAGAAATCAAACATCAAAATTACCCAGTGTAAACTGTAATAACCAAAACCTTCAAACAATAGTCTTTTGCAATGACACTGCCAACATAACTATGAGAACGGGTCAATACATAGATGGGCAAATAATACTGGTGTATCGATTTTGACGGTAACACGATGTCTATTAATAGGCACTTGAGACCTGATCTCCTTGCACCATAGAAAGGACTATCCCATAAAATTATCATAAAATACCGTCTCGATCTAGTATAAGCCTAACACTGAAGTATTTACAGCCACCCCTGGCTTCCGCAATAAACCATGATCTGATTTACCCCGTGTAACCTTAGACACGTGACCTGATCATATTGGCACCGGTGCAACAATATTGAAAACCATGACACCAATAAACTACAGATACGGCACTAACTAACTATTAATGGGAAACCTGCTCAGAAAGCCAGTTTTTCAAGCCTGGAATCGGATTAGGAAATAAGGTAGGTATAGCTATACATATTTTGCCAATTTTTCGCCAGGCTCACTTAATAATGTATTTTATAAAATTCTTGAACCGCATCTCCGATAGTTTCTTAACTCGATGCCTCGTTGAGTTATACAAGTCAGCAAGGGCTTGCGAATGTTCGTAAGCCCACGTGAAAAGGCGTACGATTACAGGAAACAATAGTTGGCGTATAAGCTACTTTAGAATACGCTAAGCGCTTCGTGACGTAGGTAATATCGGGTTGGAAGGCTTGGAAGTTTCGATATAGCGTATTAGCTTGCAAATATAGAACCCATAGAAAACACTTATTGATCGAATGTTACGCGGTGCAAGTTGCAAACTGAAATTTATGAGCTTGGTGCTTGTTGGTTGTAAAGCTAAGGTTTCAGAGAGCTGTATTGTCGTAAAAGCCCTCAGCTGGTTTACCGAACAGAAATCGTGTAACACTTCACTAGAACTGTTATTAAATACTTAACTTGAGTACCTACCATGTTCACAAACTGCCTAGATAAGCACTGACTCTCGTAGATGTCTCAGATTCGGAGTAAAAATAATAAGGTCACTTTTTTGTAAATTGTAAACACAGGTACCTACCGAATGGTTATAGCAGTTGGTTATGAAGCTCAAGCACTGGACAATTAATATGAAAATAATCATGGTTATGATACGAATCTTGCTGATTTGTCCAACGAACTGAAAAGTAAGACTAAAATGACGGTCGTTTATTTGCGAGCGTAACATCCCTGAACCGTTTTCTTAAGAAATTTTAAATCCAAAAAGTCTTGGAGATCGGTTACTTTGCTTCACTACACTTGGAGCCGTCTTTGTTTATCGCACGCTTCAGATACACCATCTTGGGTTTATGAATATTGATGGCAGACTAGCTTTCAGTTCGAACTTTTTGAAACGGTACGATATTAATATTGGATAGCGATTCGCTTTGGAAGATCCATTTCTGCGGAAAAATTGCTGCAGTTTTTATTCTGTTATCTTTGGTTTCTTTGGTAGCTGGAGTTTTATTGAATTCAGGGATTCTTGGAAACTCTTGTGAATATGGTAACTTTGATAATTCGAAATGCTGCGTGAGTTTTTCATTAGTAAATGTAGACCACCATTACTACATAATTCTGCTAAAAAAATATTCACGTGGGAAAAATCTCTCCATTCACATATACCCCAAAAACTTGTAAAGGTAGATTATTTAGAGCAATACTTTGTCTTATTTTTCCTCGCGTCCAATTAGCAAAAGACTGTAAAAATACGTATAACGAACCGAATAGTTCCCAAGTTAACAAGTAGGTAGGTGTAACTGAAGAGAATATCATGTGAAACTGTATTGACTGACATACTAAGCGACTCTGCTTTTTCTCTAATTGATAACTTTGCTAATTAATGTTTATAATCACAGATTTTGAAAAAAAAACTATCTTTACTTATTATATACATTTAATAGTTAAACATAGATTATCTATTTGAGTGCAAATGTCTTATATTATAAAAGTAACCTACCATACTGTGTCTTGCTATTTGTCAAAAACAATTTAATTAAATTTCCATCCCATTAAAACCGCTTATCTCAAAGACGCAATACTTGAAACATTCAGGCTGGGATCAGAGTTATTGGCATACTATTGATCGTGTAATCATATATTCTGCTTCAAGCACCCTTGTTAAACTCAATGGATATGAAGCTCCTTCCCATGTACTTATTGAAACAGTCTTAGCCTCAGTAGCTGGGAAACTGTAAGCTAACTTTTAAGGCCGGGCACAGGAGATTGAACTTCTACTGTCACACCTCAATAGAGTACCTGCATAATAAGATCAAATGCGATTCTTTTTTTCGGACGTGTCGGTTGGAGATGATAGAAGCGTAGGCGACTGCATCTACAAAAGTCTTATATCTATACACAACCGTCGAAACCTTAAAAACCGAAGAAGTAATGCACCAACCACCAGTCTCTCCTCCGTACACCGAGACATGTTCTCGGTGACCCCGTTGACCCACTCACTGCTGCTAACCCGGAGGTGACGTCAACCGATTCGTTACCGCACACTACACAGCCGACCAAAAACCGACCCGCCGGAAGCGGGGTCGAAGAACACCATCGGACGCGCCCTCTGCGCCCGCCAAAAGTCTGGTAAGGCTGTCATGGCCATCTGCGGTCAACAGCATTATAGTCCATTCGAAAAAAGAACCAACCACCAGTGCTGTAGGTCGAGTTATATTCGATAATGAAACCGCTGGTAGTGGTTAAGTTCGTAGAAAATGACCAAAATGAGGGAAGATCGGTGGTGTGTCTGCGAATAAAAACTCAGTAGCAGGGACTTCAGTTATTAGGATACATTGTTCTGTGTCTTTAGTTATTCCGTGATCATAAACAGTGCCGAAATATTAGTAAATTCGAAACTCATAGTGGTATTCCGTTATAAATGACTTTGGTGCTAAACACCATGATGGGTTAAAAAGTTTTGTTGTGAGCCAGTACGGGTTAGAACTCGCAAAGAAATTTAAAAACCTATACTATATCCATCGAGCATGTACAATGTTATTAAACAAAAGCAATGTAAATTATACGTATAAAAGGATGCTCCAAGAAAGTGAATTTTAGGTGAAGTATTTTGTTTACTAAAATTCTTTTTTTCTTTAACGTTGATCTTGAAGTCAATGATGCCCTTTAAGAGCATAGGGCTCTAGGTGTGGTTATACATGTACACACCTCTTTCACGTCACTAAGTCGCCACGAAAAAGCCACTGCGATCCCCAACCCGAATGCCCAGCGTGGAGATTATGGGCATTACCCTCCATGAAATAAACGCCAATAGAGTGCTCATCAGTAAGAGGCCTGCGTTCAGTATTGTACCAATACAGGGTGTTGAGGAGGTTGAGGAGGTGTGGACTAACGGATTTGTGATCGTGTCACATGATTCATCATCATCATCATCAGCCTATATATTAGTCCACTGCTGGACATAGGCCTCCCCTAATGAGCGCCATAGCGCCCTGTCTTCAGCTTGACGCATCCAGCATCTGCCTGCAGTCTTTCGCCCTCTTTCGTCACATGATTGGTAAGCCTCAATAGAGCGTGCAGAAAAACAAAATCGTTAATTCGAATCTTTGTGGTACATAAAAAGGTATACCTAGAAAGCTCATCAATCATAAAAAATAAGTTTACTAAATTGCTAGACATAACTTATCGCAGTTAAATTCTAACTAGTACACAGTAACAGTAACTACATAACAGAGAATACACAACACACAAATACACACACTCTCTGTGAGTGTGTATACATATATGTGTGTGTATATACTCTACTACAGATATTAGTAATACATTATTGTATTGTAACACCCAGTTTTCTACAATAATTATAAAGCAGTTGAAAATAACGCGAATCGTAATTCAGTAACGAATCGTGATTTATTTAGAACCTTTTACTAAATACATCTTATTTAGATATTCTTTGTGTTTATGACAGAGCAGAAAACTATTCCAGCTGTTTTCTCTATTGCTGTATGTTTATACCATAGATCCCCGCTATTTCATTTGATCCAGTTACTCTGATCAAATATTTAGCTGGCTTAAACTTGACTGAAAGATGTGGCGATGCGCCTAGGAAGTTCGATGTGCAATGAGGGGGAGTGTTACTTGTTTATTCAACAAATGTTTAACGTCTTTACTTTACGTTTCTTAAACTTTACGAGATCTATTTTAGATTTTGCACCTAGGCAAAATCTATTTATCTGAATTTCCGACAAAAAATAACTTTGACTATGTTTGATAGGTTTCGTACGTTGTACGTATAGGTATATATAGTATTTATACGTGTAACATATAAAATACCTAACATAGTAAAAGTAATTTTTAGTGGCAAATTTAGATAACTAGATTGTACCTAGTGCAAAATGTAAAATAGATCTCGTAAACATTTTATTTTAGAAATTCTAAACGAATACTAAATATAATACAATAACATATTATTCTGATGATTTTTTTAAAACCTAGAGTGCTATTGGTTTTTTTTATCGTCATTACTTAGGTAGTATCTAATGTAAAGGTATGGATTCCGATTTTGTAGCCTATAAAAAATGTAAAAATATTGCTTAGTTCAACTTTTTATTTTAGACGTTAAATATTACTCGACCCTCTTGTGGACCCTTTAAAATATTTTTATTACCTTACATTTGCATGAAATTCAACGTGGGGTCCAAATTATGGACCCATCTTATGCTCAATTACTTCTAAACAAATAAAGGGTTGGACGGTTACAGCCTTTACTGTTTTTAATTTAAAATTGGGCGCCACACTGATATTCTCTGGTGAAATGTTTATCTAACTAGTTGATTACTTTTAGAGAAACATTTTGGGATTAAGAAATTTATGAAGTTAATCACTATATACTGGTTTCTGCCTGCATATTTGTTTCTATGGAAATAATATAAATAAACTTTGAATATAACGTTTATTGCTATCTGATGGGAACTGATTTATGGAATAAAAGTATCCTTTTTGATTCTAGGCTTAGAGCTATACCTAAGCAAAAAAATAAAATTCAGTTCAATCTGTGGAGCGAAAATATAACAAACATCCATCCATCGAAACTTTCGCATTTATAATATTATTTTATTATATGTGATATTCTTTAAAAAGTGATTACGAAAATATTTGAATCAAGATTTTGTAATATTAAGGTAGAAAAGACCACTATTATGATATCTTTCCCTATCAGTTCAGTGACAATTTTTAATAAAAATAGCTGGTTAATGAATCTCCTCGAAATAATCAAACCTCTTCAAAGTTTTAAGCTTTTACATTATAGTTACGAAGAAAGTTGAAGCACGTAAACTCCCTGTGAATTCGAACGATCGTACGCTAATGTTTTTTTAAGTAAATAGGTGCACTGTTCGTTGCCTCATTAAAAATATCACACAGGAATAAAAATAGGTAAGTGAGTATAAATAACCACGGCCTCAGTATAAATCTTGGTTTGAGTTTTCAGGGTTGTCGGAGTAAAGTTTTATTTATACGAATATAGTTTTACTGTTGTCGGGTAGGAATGTTTGGGTAGTAATTTTTTCTTACCAAGTAGGTAATAACACGATAGCTGGAGACTTTATGGCAGTAAAAATATCGGTACCTTGAAGATAAGTGTGCATATTTAAATCTTTTACCAGTATAAAACTAGGGATGTTTTTCAAATGACGGTAGGCACCTACCAAAATGTGTTGTGCATGTAAAAGAAATTCAATAATAATTAATATCTTTAACAAAAACTAGATGCTGGCCAAAATAGACCAAACTTTACCTACATCCTTCCAAAATGAGTGGCAGAGTAACTGTACAATATGAACTTACCAAAATGACTTACCAATTTAGAGTTGCAATGAACATTTTAACACTTCAAACTCGAATTTTGAGTAAGCAACGCTAAGCCGAGAAGCATTTCCCACAAAATTCGAGAATCGCCAACCCTCGAGTCGGCTAGTCGGCTACCCGCAATGAATACTCGAGTTTTCCTCAAGCGTGGGGTGGAAACAGCAATATGGGAATAAAATCTGGGATTTAATCTTCGCGCAAGTTGCCGTTTAATCTTGTAGCGGATATGGCACGGGTAAATAATAAATGGATAAAGCGATCGTAGTGGTATTGTGGTAAATAATTCTGGAAATTTCCAAAACATTCGTCATGAAGATTTGGACTTCATATTAATCTGCCCGAGGTTTCAACCTTTTTAATATGTTTTATGTGAATTTACCTAGAACTTTATGCATGCAACATTTTAGTCCGATCCGTTTTTGCATCCTTCATTACGTTTCAAAATAGTTTTAACTTATAAATTTTTGACAAAGTTTTAACTTTCCGTCGAAACTCGTGTGTTTTCTTCTCAAATCTATATTATAATAATGCTGGACAATTCACACAGCATTATCTAGCCCCAAGCTAAGCAGAGCTTGTGTTATGGGTACCTACTAGATAACTGATAAACTTAATACATTACACTACATAGATAGATATTTTATATTATCATATTTTTTTAATAGTTTGATCTGCATTTTACCTTACCTTGGACATTGTCATTGATTTTCTTAGATATTTTGGATAAACTAGATGACATCATCTCATCTACATCTCTCCTTATCTATTCGAGCAATATATCCACTTTCGCGTCCCAATTAGTTCCACCACGTCTTTTACTTTTGTTTTGACAGCACACCAGGCCGCGGTGAAAATCACCAAAAGGATGGGTTGATAATAATCGACAACACGCAGGCCATGATTGGATCTCGAGGTCTCCAAACACCTTCACTCTATGGTCTTGAGAACCATAGAGTGAAGGTGTTTGGAGGAGGCCTACATCTAATAGAAACAAACTTCAAACGATGTTAAAATTTTATTTACATGTAAAGCTGATAACAAAAATCTAATTTGAAGAAACAAATGAACGTAATAAGTTCATTCATCCCTTACACTGAGGTAGAGATGGTTAATAAGGGCGGTACAGCGGTACAGCCTCATTATTTAGACAAGTTAATAAGAATTCCTAAGTCGTCGCATTAGCGTCAGAAGAGACAAGACTCAGACGTTAAGCTACAAAGAAGATTAAATGAAATACATCCGATTTTATACTATCTGGGAGTTACATCTATCTCTGATTATAGTCGCAATTTATCAAATACATAAAACCTCCCTGATGTCCGACTTTTTTTTAATCCTATAAAAATCCACGCAAAGTCATTTCATTCATTTCATTTTATTTCATTTCATTTGTTGCATCTCATTTCATTTCATCTATCCTATAGGCTAGATTATGCTGTAGGTAACTTAGTAGCTAGAGCAGAGCTTGTGTTAAACATATTTTGTCCCATGGCGGGAATCAATACTTCAACCTTCTATATTTTTAGCCGACTTTGGTCTATCTAAGCCAAAACATTTTCTTATATGTGCAGGCACCAGTAATTGAAGTTTTAATATATAACCAATAGGATGTTCGATGGGTAGAAGAATAGATTTATTAATAAAGAACCCATCAGTAAGCACATTAATAACAAAAAATACTACAAGAATGATAATAAAAAGTTATTTCAACATAGAAACAGAATCAGAAGTCTGTCTGTCTATCTTATAAAAATGAATAGTGCTTTACAATAAGCGAATGGATATTTTTGTTGAAATTATCAATTAGATGGCATAATCACTACTATTTTATGTATTTATTTATGTAACAAAGTAGGAAAAAAGGTGTAATTTTAAGCGTTGTAGTCTTAGTGTCGTAAGAAAATTCATAAAGACCGATCCCACCACCATATGAGAAACCTACGAAAACAGAGTCTTTGTGTCGCAAGTTATTAGTCAAATCCGAAGACAGAAATATTTGTAGTCACACCCACGTCAGTAAAGACAATACTCAATTACACCGCCGCCTACTGTTACGTGGATGAAAATAAATGAAATGACGCTTCTATAAATGGTGGCTCATTTATCACTCAATCCAAAATGCATTAGGAAGTTGTCTGTTGCATTTACAACTAAGAATGGAAACGTGCTGATGGTAATATTCGAATTTGTATGATAATGTTTCGTATGATATGTGTGATTATTAATTTACCGCGATCAAGGCGTAGGTGTGAAGAGTGGAGTGGTTTTAAATTAGGGTCTTTCATGCGCTTATAACTAAAGTTAAGGACATTTAGATGGGCTATGCTGGAGTTGGAGCATGATATTATTTCCCTTAAATAAGGATCACAGTTTCAGCGATGCAACCCGGATGCCCGATAACCGCTGGGGTAAACGAGTTCTTGAGTGGAGACCGCGACTCGGAAAACGTAGTGTAGGACGCCCTCCGGCCAGGTGGGATGACGATCTGCGAAAGACTGCAGGCAGATGCTGGATGCGTTAAGCTGAAGACAGGGCGCTATGGCGCTCATTAGGGGAGGCCTATGTCCAGCAGTGGACTAGTATAGGCTGATGATGATGAACCCGGATGGGCAGGTGGCTGCTCTGCGAGCAACCGTAGGAAGGCAACTGGGTCGGTGGCAGTCAAAGTATTAACACCTTCATGGCCCAGGTGCCAGTCTCCGCCCGAAAACAAGTATTTATATTTTTTATATAGCAATAATAACATTTAAGGTAAATTTGCAGTATGTTCATTACACATCATAAAAACCATATTACATATTTTTTAAATATTATTTTTTATAAATGTAGGTACGTACTGCTTAAAATAATTTCTAATAATAATAAGTAACAAATAATTAATAACTTGTTTGATATAAGTTAATTTTGAGCAATGAAATAACTAACTTTCCAAACCAAATAACGCTAATGCAAGCAATAAGAATTATCTCTTCCCGATAACATTACTTGAAACGGCTTTTATTTTTAGAGCACATGTAAAAAAGAAACCAAATTCAAGGATCATATTACAGAAATCCATTAGAGCACGTAATAAAAATAGATCGGGACATGTAAAGCGACCTTAAATTCAGTCATTCGAAATAAAACTTTGATACGAATAAATCAACCGTCTCTGATCCTGACTGATAATGCTCAAAAGGTTTGATTTGAGATTACAATAGGGATGTATTGTAGTTTTAAGCCATTTGTTGATCATCACCATCATGTTGGCCTTTTCGGGATCTACTATCGAGTGTAAGGCCGAAGGAAGCCCTTGTGGATCTTGGACTCGTCTATCTTCCGTGTGGTCTGATATCGTCTATCCAACGGGTCGCTGGTCGCCATTCTCCTCGAGTGAGGAGAAGAGCTACCCCTGGTCTGGGTCTCCATTATAGGATTCTCCTGATACAACGTGGCGTATTCATGCATCACATCGCCATGTGTGGCCCAGCTCCACTTTTTGGTTGCTATTTATGGTTTTCATCACATCTCACTTGGGTCTTGCTTCGAATGAAGTTGTTGCATTTTAGGTCGCGCTAAGTGATACCGAGTATTTCACTTACTTGAGCATGAAATATGCTGAAAGGTATGCTAAAATTTGGAGTTAAGCTCCATTGAGTGCTGAATTAAAAAACAATAAACAAGGAAACCTAGAGAGGAAAAGAAATGTATTCATTACTGTATCTTTGTATTTGCTGCTACTTTTTGTATAAATTGTAAAATAAACCAGATTTCTAGTGTAGATAAACAATAATAACATTATTTGGCCATTCTCAAAGAATCAGTTTTACAACGATCTTTTTATCAAAGAAAAAACATTAAATTACCATAAAACGAATGCGGAAACCAAGATAAGATAAGAAAACGAAGTAAAGGCTAATAAAGTAACCATAGAGATTTCACCAGACTACCACAAAACTCTTTGTTCCCTATACGGAAACCAGACATGGTAAAGACCTTGTTCCTTTAATTCTCTGGGAGGCTTATTCTGAAGTATTTCCATTTTTTTTCTCATGTGTCTCATTTTTGTCTTAAAATACCACTATGATCCAGTATTATAACGTGAGCTGAGATAAATCAAGGATGGAAAATGAGAAAGAAGAGAGTGAAACGAGATACTGTTGACCGATATGTCACAGTTCCAAAAGTTTAAAGCATTCGTTGATAAGCGAGATATTATATGGAAATAATTAGTAGAATGTTTAAGAAAATTACGTTAAAAGAAAAACAAAAAAACAAAAAACCTTAAGACAAAAAAATATACGGAATCCAGAATACTCCCGCATTTCAACAAAACTACTTATCGTCAATATCTTTAGAATCAACACTAATCCGCCCACAGACGACAACGAACGAACAAGATCCAACCATGTGATGGGGCTCTAAATTAGTGCCTTGGACTTTTACGGCGTATTGACAGTGATTTGGAAACCAACAAGAGATGCTTAGACGTGTCAGACGTGAATATGTGCGATTGCGATGACAATAGTGATATTCTGTTGAGAATTGGTCGTGATTGGTTTCTAAAATGTCGAGGTGAAGAGTGTCAACCAAATCTGTGCGTTCAATTGATTGCAAGCGACCGTTCGAGCGTCGATACCGTCTTTAGGTTGACATTTACTTCAAGCATCTACTTCCTCTTTCTGTCTTTCAATATTGCAATGAAATACACATCATCAACCTATAATAATCGACTGCAAGACATAGGCTAAAAAGCGTGTAATTTCTTATACATATTTTCTGACGACATTAATTATCCGAAACATAAAATGGCTTTGCATATTCCAGCGACTAGTGTCAAACTTCCAAAACGAAATCAAGTCGGTCATGGTGTATTTCCTGAACTTGCGTGTTATAGCAAAATTGTAATAGATCTTCGCTGAACAACGGTAAGGTAACTGAAACTACCAGACAACAAAGATTGTCACAACGACATTCGAGACAGCAAAACGGTTATTATGTTTACATACACAGGATGGCTTTTTGATACGGGAGTGATGGCCAAACCCAAAATCTTAAACCCAAAATTTTAGAATTAGAAAAGTCGTATACTGAGCTCAATTCATGAGAACCTGTAGACTACAATTACCTTTTTATTTTCTTGTATTTTTTTCCAATTCTGTGTATGTGTGTATTTAACATACACGGAAATTTCGTTTTATAAAGGACTCATAGTCTAGAAGAGTCCGTAACAGATTTTTTCTCTTAAACTCCTCTAAAGAATTGGCTATACACTACCATTTCTAAAACCCAAATTAGTCAATGTGGGTTTATATTATATACTCTGATCTTCTAGCTTTTATAATCAGCTAATTATTAATTGCTTTATTTTTCTCACTTATTTATATAATCAAGCAAGCTAGACTAGACTCAGCATTCACTGTAAAGCGGCTTTTACTCGCTGAATTGTGCAACTACTTTCACCGACCGTTGGACATTTTTTCCTTTTGTTTTGTGACTTCGTGAACTTATTGTGCTACGTCACTTCCTGGGATTGCTATCTTGAAAAAGGTCGTCTGAATATTTAAAACCTAGTGTTCATTTTCTTTTTGGTGTACCCGTTTTGCTTCTTGCTGTCATGGTCTCTACGAATGAAATGTTTTATTGCAAGCCTGGCTCACCAGAAAAGACAATCTATACCTTTCTACGAAACTGAATACTACGCGTAACATATTAATATTAAATAAACTACACAAGACAACGTTTAAGAAATAGTTTTATTCCAATATTTTTAGAGTACAGTTACAAATTGGTTCAAACTTGAACATAAAGTAGACATCTCTAAGTATTTTAATTATTTTTTCAGAAAACAGGTGGGCCTTCCTAAAATGTTTATTGCCTAGTGACTAATAATTGGCTAACAAAATAATGATGCCTTCTACCCTATCACGTAAATGTTTGTGCATTCAAACGTGAATAGGGATGTTTATTTATTTTGTTTATATTAAGTCTAATGAGGCCGCCAGAATTTACAAAGGCATTGTATGTTTGCTACCAATTATTTTTGTTTTATGAAATACAAAAAAAAGGTATCTTACCTTTATAATATATTTGGCTTTGAAACAGCAAAATGTGACTGAATAAAAACAAACCTATACAAATAGTAGACGCATTGGCTGGCAATTAGTATGGGACGGAACTATACCGTGATGCAAGGTTGTTCATTTAGTTTGACAGTATTGACAAAACTTGATGATCACGGATTGAGTAATGGATGGATGATTGTGGATGATGATGGATGATGATTTGGCAAGGATCCGTCCTAAACTATGTAGCACGTGGATATTATTTACCTAATTTACCTTGCCTAAAGAGCTGCCCATAAGTGGTTTTTCTACACGGCATGATTTACAAAAAATTTCAACACAAATTGATAAATAAAATTATTTGTCTCCGATAGAGTCACGCGCATCAAAGATGGCGGCAGTAGGAGTGGTGAATGGCGCCGCTCTCTGATTGGTCCATTTCTTCCAATTAATTTATCACTTGATTATGAATGACATGTAGATCTTACGTAGCTGAATGAAGATTATATTAAATGTTGACGACGAAATTTTCAGCGTCTAAGGCCAGCAACTATTTATGATATTTTGTTGTCTTGTCTTGCCGATACTCAGCTTGGCATATCCTTTACTATGTTATTTTTGACTGTGAAATCTGTGAATTAATTTATAGCATAATCGTAGCGTAACTCGACTTCTAGTTTAAATTAGCATAATTCTCACAACGATTAGTAACACAAACAAAAATGTCCGGGCCTACAAGCATGTAACAATTCTGCAAAGTTGCATGTTGGCATCTGAACCTACTCCAATTATGTTGAGTAGCTTATGAAAACTGCTATTAAGTTTAGTAACGAATCATGAGGGGGTCAATTACCTACGAGTTTCCAACTATGTCAAAGATGAAGTAGTAGTTCAAAGAGAAGTATGTTTGCTTTCGTGCGAACGTCAACGTTTTAACTGGCTACAAAGTTTTGCCTTACATTTCCGAAGTTATTTTCTGCCGCGTTTCGCCGGTTTGCTGGGCAAAAGTTTTGTGTAGCAGTAAAGATATGAAATTGTTTGTCTAATCAGAAGAGCTGAAGATTATTCATTTGAACCATGTTAAAAAACTATAAGAAATCAAAAAATATCCCAATCAAAAAATTATTTGATTTCTTATGGCAAGTAATTTATACTCAGTGTAAACTCTAATAACCAAAATACATCAACTATGAGTTTTAATAGTTCGGAACCGAACTATAATTAGTACCTACCGACTTATTAATTTACAAATTAAATCGCCCGTGTAAATTCTGGGCTCGAATACTCTACCCACCTTAATAACAAGCAGTAGGTACCCTCTAACACAAGTTTTTTATACTTAAATGAGGGTCTCAACCATAGAATTACCGATTGTAATACTGTTACAGAAATAAATATTATTATTATTATTATTATAGTAGGTATATTAAGAAGTTAATAAACTGCTTGTAAATGCGTTTTAATAAAATTATTGTATTAATTACAATATTAAAAATGCAAACCAATTTAGTATTCTTGCATATCCAATTACATACACTGTCAACAGAAAAATGCTTTTATTCGCAGAAGTAGTACTTATTCAGTTTTTGTTGCGCCATAATGGTGATTTCCAATATCAACATGCAATTTTCTGCAGGTAATGCGACTAAATTGATCAAATTTCCGACAAGTCAACAAGTTAGCCAAGAGTTCCTTGAAAAGGTTGTAGTTAAAACAAAGTTAAAATCTACGAGTAGCTGGTTAACATAAAATAAAAATAGATTTATTAGAATAGAAAATAGAAAACACTTTAGTGTACACTTATATATCTAAAGGAAACTATTTACAAAACTAAGTGACAATAGGGTGTATGCATCGATTTTTTTATTGTTTTCATCGATTATTTAGGTCATTATTTAACCGAGAAATGATAAGACGCTCACTGAATTTCGCATTAACAAGGTCAAAAAAAACAAATCAAAACTACAATCATTTTCGGGTGATAAAAACGCTGCCATATTGGCGCCATGTTTATGTGACGTCGACGTACACACTTGATTAAAACCTTTGGTGACGACCTCGGTAGTGATCATCTCAGGAAAGAGGTATTCCGAAAAAACTGAAAATAATCGACAATACGAAATGTCAAGTGGGCAGAATAGTGTCAAATCATGGTGCAGCAAGCAGAATAAAAAAAGAAGAAATGTGTACAGTGATGTCACGTCCGCTCTAGTCAATGGCGTAGCGTTTTGAAATTTTGCGATTGAGATTTAAAATATCAATTTTTCAATGGTTAAATTCTACAATAAAAACATCTCAAAATGCAAAAATAAATATGTAGATATGTTTCTATATCAATAGAGAATACGTATATATTTTTTTAGCCATTTTGAAATCACATGCATATACCCTATTGACAGTCTCATCGCTCAAGAACGATCTCTGCCAGACGTCCATGAATATAAGGCTCTACAGTTTCAAAGAATATCATTCGAAAACGGGTACAAAAAAATGGCTTCTACATTTTAAAAGTAAACACTGGCTTTTAAAAACAAAGTATATTCCAAGGTCAAGGGATTTTTAAATCAAAATAATTGCTCTATGAGTAAAATGAGTAAAAAGTCTCGCAAAAACATACTTGTGTCTTATCGTAGGAAAGTAAAGTTGTAAATTGAGTGTCAAATTTTGACTCCAAGGGGGGCTTGTTAACGCTATCCAAAAAACAAGCTCCGAACCCTTAGGGCGGAATTGATAATTTACTCATCCGAAGGGCTATCATTAACCTCGTTGGGCATGCAATGATTGTCGGTTACGTACATACATTTTCTGGATGTCTAGACGAAGCCGGCGTCTTGGTAGAAGAACAAATAACGTTTCGGGTCGTTAACAGCAAATTACACTGACAAGGGTGTTATTATAGCAACGAGGCTAAAATTGAGATCGTTCGATGGCTTTACAGGTAGGTACTGTTTTAACGTTGGGGCATGCGAGAGCAATTTTGTGATGGTGCTTGTGAGACAGGTCAAGGGGTATTGTGAAATTTTCGTAAGTAACCAATTACGGCATCATAATATCGTTCAAATATGTTTGTGTACTATCACAACCATGGATCGCAACAGATTTAAAGAAGCTTAGTAAAAAAAAAATTAAACGAATGCATTGTCCAAAACCATATTCATTCGTTTCTCCCTTGTTGAATGCGGATACCTGCCAATTTTTTTCCCTTTTTTTGATGCAATTTGACAATTCGATATTTTACAAAAGCGCAACAATAAAATGTTGTACGCAATATTCCATTGATCTATTGTCATTCGCCACAAATATATTTTTTGATCGGCATCCGTTGCTTTTGCTTCCTATTCACCTTTTTCTACTACGTTCCTTATTCCTAGTAAAACATAAAACTGGTCTTTATTTTTATAACGTTAAAGTATACATTTCAGTGACGTAACTTACATTATTTTGACGTTTAAATTGTTTCTACCGATTGTAATATCCTGTAATTTGATGCCTTTGATAAATTGGTTCAATGAACAGTGAACTGTGTCCCTCGAACTTCGTAACACCTGCAGCTTCAAATTGGGGCAACATTAAAATTATGATTAACTCATATAAATGTAAATGATAGGTATTTGTGTCATAATCAGGGTTGAAAATATATTTACAAAACAAACAATAAAAACCGAGTGGAAGAAATTAGGAAGAAAGTGCTACTACTGAGCGAAATGAAAGAAATCAATTACAAAAGCTGACCCCATCACCATATATGTTTGTTAGTTATCTAATGCCCAATAACACAATCTCTGCTTGCTTAGCTTGGGGCTAGATAATGCTGTGTGAATTGTCCAGCATTATTTATTCAGTATCTATTTATTATTATTATTTTTTATTTATATGGACACACGTTAGGAAGACAGAGTGAGGAAGAGAGAGAGTGCAAACAACACTTTTACCAAATGAACGTTAAGGCACGTGCATGACCAAATTTATTTTGACCCGTTAGATCCATCAATCTATTAACCAAATTGTATACACTGATCATATCACTCCATGTTAAGTACCGTACCATCGGAATAGACAACGTGTGTATATAAAACGTATGCTCTAGTGGCTGAATGACTGTCCTAAACATAGGTAAAATATCAAAGAGAAGATTCTATATGTTTACATATTATCTCAGTCGATGCTATCTTTTCTTAAATTTCAGTATAAAAGACGAATTTTGAAACACTTTTTGAAATTTGCCTATGCGCTTTATACAATAAGCTAGCTTGAAGTTATACTATTGTGACAAAGATTAAATATTTAAAATAATAATCAAATGATATAAACAAATTAGAACTAGTATTTACAATTGAGACAATTAAGTTAACTACAGACTATCGCAAACAATCTACAGGTAGCCCCCAACTGATCCAAATACCTAATAATACCTTCTTCACCCAAGCGCGGTCGCGCCGCGCTGTATGTTGTTTTTTTTATTATCTAATGTTGAATAAAATAATGGACGAAGTCGTGGTCTTCTCACTAGTTAATGATACAAACTCTAGGCACACGATCCCCTATAGGCTGCCAATTTTAATCGGATGACGTCCGATGCATCGAAACGCATAATTACGAATCGGAATCTCTCACGGGACTCCATTCCGTATTAGTTTTGACATTCGGCTTGATTGATGGACTACAATCTCTGGATGAATCTCCTGAATGAACACCCGTATATGGCACGACCCATCTTTCCTATTCCTTTCTCCTATACCTTATCATGATGATACAAGATCTAAATTCAAATGATGCGTTTCAGTTTTATTTTTGTAGATGACATGGATACCTAGGTGTGTCAAATTGTGAGCGTCGGGGTTGGCGTCAGTTTGACAGATAATGGACGGATAGTTGAATTTTAGATGGATTGCCAAAGTAGATTTTTTTCGATGTTACATTTATTTGAGTGCTTTGTGAGCTATTGACGGTCATGTAAATCTAAAACTTCATGATTAGTGTCGCAGAGGATAACCTCTGAACACAAGTTCAAACCCTTAGTCATCAAAACTTTCAATATTGATTCGATATTTTTTTACGTTTATGAAGTTTTATAACAGTACAGTCTTGTGTAAATCTGGTTAGTGAGTTTCTTCTAGTCGTTTCTGTTCGAATAAGTAAAGAACAGCTACAAAAAATGATTCACAAGAAAACTTAAATTCATACTAATTCAGAAAGTCATTGCTAATAAAAAAAGACGTGTGGCACTCGGGGACTGCCGCGGTAAAGCTATTGCAATGCCATCTAGAGGCGAGTTGCTGAACTAAAGAGACAAACGTCAAGGTTTTTTCGTTACGGAATTTCTGGATTCGGTCCCCGCGCTCAAGGCCCGCGATAGAAGCTATGCAATAGCTTAATAAACAACACAGGTTTCTCGGAACGTAGAAAATTAGTTTCAGAACTCCGCGACAAGTTTCAACATCTTTTGTCGATCTTATCTATTAACAAGTTCAATTTATGGCATACGGGTCACGGGGACATAGTGGAAGTTTGATAACTTGGTGACTCGAGCAAGCAGTTTCAAAAGTGCTAAGTTTTTCAACATCGAACTGAGTTAGGTCAATGAAGTTTTTGAGTTTCATGGAGTTGGACATAGAATTGGTTTCAGGTTTGATAAACAATAGATTGTTCATAAAGCTATGCTATTTTTGAGACTACACAAGAGGAATCGGAGTTTTCACTCCGGTTACATTATTAGGATTATAAAAATATTTCAAAAACATAATCGTCTTAATCTCTTGATTAGATAAACGTTTTTGAAATGTGCATCATGGTCATGAAAGTGTCAATATTAAGAATAATAGATGGTAGAAGACCCAGGTACGTCTTCTACAAAAATCTTTTTACTGTACTTATATAAGGTTACCAGTTTCTGTCTGCGGCGGCGGTTTCGCTAGCGTTGTTTTTAAACCGACTTCAAAAAAGGAGGAGGTTCTCAAATGTTTGTTACCGAATTTCAGTCAGAACTTTGGACTGGGTTGTCCGATTCTCATGAGATGAAAGCTGGTGCTTTCTGTGTGATCCCATTTTAATTTGGTTTAGTTCTGACAATGGGATTCATGAAAAACCATGTAAATCCATGAAAAAATATAAAAATGGAAGTCGGTTTATAGTTTTTTTAAACAAAATTAATTATATGACAATGTCTCCGTAAACAAGGTCTAAGGTTAAACCCAACGTCTCACGTGAGACGTCCTAGTTTTGGCATGAAGAAGTAACAAATATTACATTCTATTTAAACTTCAGCAATAGGGTATATGCATGTGATTTCAAAATGGCTAAAAAAATATATACGTATTCTCTATTGATATAGAAACATATCTACATATTTATTTTTGCATTTTGAGATGTTTTTATTGTAGAATTTAACCATTGAAAAATTGATATTTTAAATCTCAATAGCAAAATTTAAAAACGCTACGCCATTGACTAGAGCGGACGTGACATCACTGTACACATTTCTTCTTTTTTTATTCTGCTTGCTGCACCTTGATTTGACACTATTCTGCCCACTTGACATTTCGTACTGTCGATTATTTTCAGTTTTTTCGGAAAACCTCTTTCCTGAGATGATCACTACCGAGGTCGTCACCAAAGGTTTTAATCAAGTGTGTACGTCGACGTCACATAAACATGGCGCCAATATGGCAGCGTTTTTATCACCTGAAAATGATTGTAGTTTTGATTTGTTTTTTTTACCTTGTTAATGCGAAATTCAGTGAGCGTCTTATCATTCCTCGGTTAAATAATGACCTAAAGAATCGATTAAAACAATAAAAAAATCGATGCATATACCCTATTATAATATTAGTGTGACCTTACCGGGTGCCACAGTCATGACATGTGTTCCTAATTTATGGTCCTGTATTTTCATAAGCTGAATTCATTTATTTTTGTTATATCTATGTAATTTTTTTTTATTGTTAACTTACTGCTTGATTAATTACACTAACTAAACATAATTTAAAAATATTACACAATTATGAATTGCATTACTTATAACATTTTTTTTTGTAAGTACATGCATCTTTTATTTCTAAGCACGAACCTTTCTTGTGCGTCGAAACGGAAGTTGACATTGTGATCTGCTAACACGAAGCTAACTAGGCTTTGTTCCTTTGTGAAGAATAGATAATGGTATGTTCTTTCATGTTTTTTTTTTATGATAAATAGCCGCGGGCTGTGACATAGTAAACTTCCGAAAGGCGGAAGGTTTATAGATTGAATACAATGAGTACAGTAACTTTTTTTAGTCCGTTTACAATTTGGTCAAAGTTAGGTACATTATTTATCGACAACTAGCTGATACCCAGCTTTGATCTCCTGGGTTAAACAAAATAATACAGAAATCGGTAGATTTATTATCTGTATCATCACTACTACGACACACTTACGAAATGTGAAGAATAAATATATATAAATAGTAATAATAAATAGTTAAAAATAAACAAATTATTATTATTATTAATACTCACCCACCTTCATTTCTGTATAACATGGCGTAGCTCGCCCTTGCAAGGCGCATCGCCGAGGAAGTGTGTTAAATGAAAGAATTTATAAACAGTACTTTGTTTAAGTGCTTATTTTGTAAGTCTAAAGAATTAAAAGATTTGACTCTGACTCAGTAGTTCTAGAGATATATACTATACGAGCTGCTCCCGCGGCTTCGCACGCGTTGTTCCTATGGAAACATTAGAAGGTTATTTTCATCCCACGGGAACTGATTTATGGGATAAAAAGTAGTCTATGTTTGATTCCAGGATTAGAATTACCTGTATGCAAATTTTCGGCCGATTCATTTAGTAGTTTTTACTTTTTATCCCATAAATCAGTTCCCGTGGGATAGGCATGCGAAGCCGCGAGGCGTAGCTAGTATTTAAAAAAGAAATCAAACTTTATTAAACACAGACAGTCATAATTTTGATAAAAATAAAAATCTTAATCAAAATTATTGACTTACCATTATGGACCTTTTATCTAATGTACACTGATCTGTGGTTAGGTTACTTATGTTAAAGCTAAAGCTGATAATATTATTATAATAAGGACTATGAACAATAGCATCATCAGTAAACTGTGCCACAATAATATTATGATTAACATATGCAAATATTCATTAATTATCGACGTTGTTGATAAAACAAGCCGGATCATGTTTTGAGGTTTAATCGCTAAGGAGTCAAAACACAGGTTATTTATTTGGTCGTTTAAAGTCAAAATTCAAAACTTAGAGGATAAAAGCTAATAATAATATAAAAATATTATAATAATAGGTACTTACCTGTAGCTTTATTTCAATGCCTAGCTAAAATAATTTTGAACAACACTTACATTATTCTAGGAAATTCTAAACATATGCAATTTCCAATTTCTGTAATATCCCATGGATATGTATACACGTACACGTACGACTCTACAAAAAAGTAACACAATTTTTAAATTGTTGGGTCCTATTTTTAGCCGACTTCAAAAACAGGAGGAGGTTATCAATTCGACTCTATATTATATTTGTTACCTCCGAGCTTTTAACTTTATGTGTGTTTTTATATGAAATGATAAAAAGCTGGTGCTTTCCGTGTGGTCCCATTTTAATTTTGTTCAGTTCTGACAGTGATATCCATGAAAATTCATGAAAAAACTATAAAAATTGAAGTCAGTTTTTTTAGTTTTCTAAAACAAAATTTATTATTTTCTCAACATTTAATTACAATTAAGAACCATTAGGAATTATTACCAATGAGGAGATATTTTTTATCACCAGCTAATAATTATACATTCGAGGAATTTAATACGTTACGAGAGTTTTAAGAGACCTGCATTTTCGTGTGTCTTATAAGAAAATGACTTTTTCAATTATGTATTAACAATATGAGACTCGTTAATCATCTTAAGAAACAAAACCAATAAGATTCAAATGGTAAATTAAAAACTATGCCTATACGGCTTCCAACCAGTAGGTATGTTGACTGTTCAGATTTGACAAGAAGAGTAGTAGAGTAGAAGAGAGAGTTAGACAAGAGTTAGATTTAAAAAATAGTAGTTGATAATGAACTGTTAGCTGGCACTAGCACATTGAGGTCAAATGTCTATCAGTGGACTAGACTTTATGTATACATGTACATAATACATTTTAATATACATACATAATTATACATAAACACTAATATTATAACAAGGAAATATTTGATTGTTTGTTTGTTTGTATTGAATATAGGCTTTGAAACTAATTGACCAATTATAAAAATTTCATCACTAAAAAGCCTACTTTTCAGGGAGTGACAGAGGCTACATTTTATCCCGGAGTTCCTACGGGAACGGAATCTACGCAGGTAAAACCGCGAGGCGCTGCTAGTTTTATATATACTAGTCTACATATATATCTATAGGCTGATGATAACACTGTAGCTTTACTCACCATTTGTAAAAGTTTTCTCGAGAATTTCACCTCATGTTCCATCGCGTTTTCTTCCTTGAATTGTTTCTGAAGACTATAACAGTAAACCTGATAATTTTATGCCCGCCACAAATGTAATGGTGACTTGAACGTTTAGAGTTTGTTTAAGGGCGATAAAACTGAACCATGTGTAAGAGAAGATTTCGGAGTGCAACATTGTGTAATTTTTGCGGAACGGTAACCAAACGTTTTGCTAGGCTTTTAGTACCTTGTACGCAGGGTACCCCTTGCGTACAAGGTACTAAAAGCCTAGCCTTATAATACTTGTTAGATTATTTTCTAGTAACAAATTAGATTCTCATAAGAGCCCTCCTAATCCCTTCTGTCTAACTCGAACCTGCGAAATTTTTAATCGATGTTTACAATCTATAAAAATAAACTTTAAAAATAATTTTCATATGCACTAAAAGTTATTTTTCAAAATGACGGATAGTCTATACTACTATATCTATATAGTAAAGACTATTTTGATAGGTATAATTTTAATTTTATTTGTATTATAGGAACTAACTTCCTACTGTCGTTAATTTTGCTTTATCTTATAATTTTAGTTTTCATGATAGGTTTTGCGTGAGGCACCTATCTAATACTTCTAAAAATTTAAAACAGTGTAAATATATAGTAATACACACATAAATATCTGGAGTTTTCCTAGTAATAATAATGAAAGATAATTTGGAGAAGTTTAAAAAGCTTTAATGAAATCGTGAGTATTTAATTATTTAAAGAAATTCTGAAATGAAAGACAAACAGTAAGTATCAAAACGTCGTATAATTTATTAATTACGTTCAAGATATTCTTTGTACATTTTATACAAAACAATAATTTTTCGTTACGGCTAATAATTACATTCGAAAAATTACATAATTTTTTCAAGTTTATCGTTAAATCTAATATCACGATTTAGCTTAATTACTTTTAAAATAGGTACTCAAGCGATACATTTATGCTGTTTAATTTTAACAGAGAAAACATATATATTATATAAATCTATGTTTTTATAAACACATCTATTACATGTTAGCATATACATTTCTAAAGGGATACAACAATTTTTATTTTTACACCGACATCACAAAACTAGGAATTTTACATAAATTTTATTACACAAGACAGGCAAATCAATCAACTTAAATAATTGCAAGCAATGAACTAACTAATTACAAGTGAACATTATCATTGATTTTGTCTTATTTCAATTCATGATTTAGAATTTTGTCGACATCAATCATATGTGTGTGACCTACGGTACAATAAACACTGAGTATCAGAACCATTTGTTATTTTATTTACACAACAAATCTAAGAAAAACAAAGGAATTTTCATCATAAAAATATTGATAGACATAGAATATTGATATATATAACAAATTAATAATATCTCTGTCAAAAATACTCATGAATCATTCTTATAATTTAGATAGTTAATGCTATTGTGATTATAATTGTAGTAATTAAACATCCTAGCCTATTTGGTGTTGCATTACAGTGACTGTTCTGTGAAAATTCACAGGTTAATAAAATATGACAAAATATATATTATTTTTTAAAATTTAGGAGATTATAACTAATCAAATATTTGAAAAATGTTACCACGATCAGACTCAACATTTTCACAAGAGCTTTGTACAAGTTACAATACATTGATTTCTTAGATTACGTATGTGACGAATTGACAAAAAAGTACAATTATACATTTTATATACTAGATACAAAGTAGCGTAATTCAAATATACGTGCAAGCAATTATAAGTGCGAGACAAAACGAGGAAGTGGAAATACACAAAGTAAACGAATGTTCAAACAAAGTACGTACGACCCTTATTAGATATACTCCCAGTTAAAGAACGGGGTGCGCTCGGGGAGATATCGTCTACCCTGGAATATACGTGACCGTTGCTAGGGGACAGCCTCAGGTCATAATTAAACCGAGGACAAGTCCTGTTGTCGATAGACATGTAGCTATTGTTCGAATTGTTCCCTTCACCGTATGTGTTGTTGTCAGATGACGGTGAACTCTCATTTTGAGACGATTCCGCATCGCTTCTTCTACAGTATTGTAAGGAATTTGTAAAATTTTGCTTTGAGCAACTATCGTTTGTAACCGGCATTGTTGTGTATCTCAAAGTTGGAGTGTGGCGTAATGACTTTTTGAAGACGCTCGTCTCTGAGCTTTTTAAAGTAATGATGGTGTCGGTCGAATTCAGAAGAGCTACGAATCTGTCCCAGAAACGTGGATCACTCCATGATATACTTTTACATTTATCTAATGCAAAACAGAGTTCATCATTAATTTGTTCGTTATCTACAACCTTAATGAATACTACCTTGTTCAGATCGCTTCGATTGAGAGACTTTAAATAACTATAAAATATATTCTTAAAATGTATATCGTATAGATCGTTGCAGATGAAATTTGTTGTCAGAACTATTAGTAGTCGCTTCGTAAGTTTTGACGACTTTGAAAAGCTGTCTAGGGTTAGAATATTTAGTGTGGATTCGTTGGCTGTAAACTTTTTAGAGGTCATTTTTCTGAACTCTATCTCTGACATAATGTTATGATAAACGAAATTAGCGTCTTTGGTATTGCATATCACGTAATAGTCATACATGTGGTTAGGGTTTCCCTCCAAAATATGATCGACATCGGGACAGGCCTGTTCTTTGAACAAAGGCACGCCATATTTTGTGTAGAACCAATCACTCACTTCATATCTGAAAGCGTAAAAAATAGCACCTATCAAACATATAACGACAACTATTATTATAATACCGCATACTATTGCGAAGTAATTATCAGGAAGAAAAATAGATTTTGATACGATTTCATCTCTTGAAATCGTTGGATCACCTAATGAACCCATGTACTCCTTACAGTGACTGAGTACTGAAGCAATGGTTATTTTAGTGGGTTTTCCCTCTGAATCTGTGCAATGCATTTTTTCCGGATCTCCAGGATCCCTTCGTAACCACAAATCTAATTCCGCAACACTTTTACAGTCACATGAATATTGATTTCCCTCTATGGATACGTGAGCTAGACTTTTTGACGCCGAAGCTAATAACTTCCAAGGAAAAAAATTGACCAGCTTATTATCATCAATTCTTAATACAGAAAGATATTTTAATGATGAAAACGTATTGTTCGCAACATGAACAATCGCGTTGTGGTCTAAATATAATTCGTTCAAATTATTCAAATGCAAAAATTCATCGCCTTTCAACTCCACAAGTTTGTTGTTTTCTAAATGCAATACCCTAAGCGAATCAACGCCTTTAAAAGTTTGGTTGTTAACTTCTTTTAACTTTGTGTTGTTCAGATATAAGACTTGGAGTTTCTTTTTGCCTATAAAAACGTGATTTCCCAGGTGGCTAATATGGTTACCGTCTAAGTATATTTCTGTAGCGTCCATAGGTATTCGTTCAGGCACTTCGGTGTAGCCAGCATTGGAACAATCTACCACGTTTGCATTCCAAGTTATATCGTGATAACATCTACAGTTATTTGGACAAATCATTTCACAGTCACAAGCGACGAAATCACAACAATGACACAGCGCAAAACAATGGCTCTCATACGGACAGAGAAAGTCAGAAGGTGACATGTCTATTATCATCTTTTTCCCTTTAGCGCGCGAGTGGACCAGCGTACACGAAGCTTTATCTAAATCTAGCACGCGTGGGTATTGTCGACTGTGGCTCAAATAATTAATGCGCTGAATCCATTCCATTGAACAGTCGCAAACAAACGGGTTTCCGCTTATAAAGAACTCAGGTAGGTCATTATCTTCATTTATTTGATCTAACCTAAATGCGTTCATGTCAAGCTGTACAAGTTTGTTATTATTAAGCGTCACAGTTGATAACCTTTGTAGTTTGGAGAAAGACCCGACTTGGATGTTTTGTATTTTATTGTCGTTCAAATAAAGCTTTTCGACCGACTTTGGTATTGACGTTACAGCTATTTCACTTATATTATTGTAACTAAGGTCTAAAAGTTTAATGTTTGTATTTGAGTACATGTCGTCATTTATGAAGTTTTCGATAAAGTTTTTGTGTAAATCCAACCATTCTAGACTACTGGGAAAAGTACGAAAGTCAAAAAAGGTAATTTTGTTAGCAGACATGTTCAGCCAAACTAAGCTATTCAGTGAGTTGAATATTCCGTCAAACTTTGTAATTTCATTACCATCCACACGCAGTAGTTTCAAATTTACATTATTTCTGAAACACCCGGGGGCAACATGTTTTATTTTATTTGACGCTAAATTCAGCACTTGTAACTGAGGTAAATGCTCGAAAGTGTCTTCGTTTATAAAAGAAACTTTATTATCAACTAAACGCAGACCGAAAAGTTCTGGTAGACCGTGAAAGTTATCCCGATTCAGGTGAGTAATATTGTTGTTGCCGATGTCTAATGACCTCAGAGACCGGAGTTTACGTATCGCTCCGGGTATAGATGATAAAAAGTTGTCACTTAATACCAAATCTTCGATAGCCGTCATGTTATCGAAAGCGTTCTCATCGATGTGTTTTATTTTATTATTATCAATGAAAAGCTCGTGCAAAACGTGCAAATCTGTGTACAAATGGGGATGAATATGAACGAGGAAGTTACCAGAGAGCGATAATGAGTGCAAATTTCGCAACTCACCAAACGAATGCTCATCGATAGAAGTTATTTGATTGTGCTCCAGATTTAATTTCTGCAAACTGCACAAATCTTGTAACATGTAGCGATCAATTCTAGTAAGCCTATTAAATGACAAGTTGAGGATTACCATTCGAAGTAATCCTATAAACGTCCCCTTATTAATCCACTGACTAGTGAGTTCATTGTAAGAAAGATCTAAAATCTGAAGTTGTTCCAAGCTTGCAAAAAGCCCTGGAGGCAGATTGTTTATCGTGTTGTTGCTTACGTTAATCTCTTTCAGAAACTTTGCATCTGCAAAGAGGTCTGGTGGCAGTGAATTCATGAAATTGCTAGATAAATTAAATATCTGCAAGCTGAACAATCCCTCAAAGGCACCATCTTCTATCGTAGAAATCGCATTATTTTGCAGAAACAACTTCGAAAGCGATCGTAATCTTGACAAACTGTTATCATTCACAACAATCAAATCATTATACGATAAATCTAGAGTCTCTATAACAAGATTACAACTTCTTACACTCAAGTTTTGCTCCTGCAGGGATTCCGAAAATCCGATAGTTTTTATGTTTTGCAAGTGATTGTTAGTCAGGTTTAAAGTTTTCAAACTGTACAGAGGGCAGAAAGTTTCCATTCGTGTGCTCCAGATGTTGTTGTAACTCAAGTTGAGCTCTATCAACTCGTTGAGTCCGACGAAAGCTGTCTCGTTAATTTCCATAGTCATAGCGGACCACTCGCCGTTGTGAGTGGTCACGTGGAGACGTTTCAGGTCCTTAAAGTTTTCAAAAGCGTGCGCTGGTATCAGACGTATTTTACACTTGTCGATCACCAAGTCCCGCAACTTTCCCAAGTTTGTCTGCTTTCCCGAAGTTTTCCCCGACTGAGCAGTCAGTATGCTCTCGAAGAACAAAATCTCACTACACTGGACGTGCAATGATATCACGTCGTCGAAATGAGTCCTACTGATATTTTGTAACAGGTGGTCTAAGTTGCTTATCGTTCGGATTTTGCAGAAGAGAACCGCATTTTCCGACGCTTCCGTCTCGGAGCTGCGGTAGGCGCACTCGTGCGGCATTTCAGCCGCGGCGCTGTCGACGGCATAGCAATATAACAACACGTACACTATGATTCGATTAAAAGTTCGGTCGAGTCTTTTCGCGGCTGCTTTTATTGGCATTTTACGTTGATATGCGAGCTGCGATGATGCATTGAGGTCGGCAGTGCCATTTATGAGGGGGCGAATTGGTCGATCGCGTCATAAATATTTACGCGGTTAGGACATCGCGACTCGCGTAGCATGGCTCGTGTTCGCGAGAGGGTCGAGCGTGTGGCTCGGACGGCAGCTGCCCACCGACTGAACGGCGCTCAGTAACTCCGCCCCACGGCGTCGAACGCCCCGCGCCTCCAACCGCCCCGGCGCCTCTGAAGAAACTTCATCTCGTATTATCAAGGGTGCATATAAACCGTGGAATTATTCCCGAGCGGTGTATCAGGCATTAATTATAAACAAACTGAGATCAAGTTTCACAGTTGTTTGTATCATCCAGCCTTTTATTAGCGTTGATTTATGAATGAAGCACGTTCAGCAGACTGGTTTTGAAATCTCTACTCAATATGTAATTTGAAATATTAGCTTCCTGCTAATAAATCTTTCGAAATTTTTGACTGAGTGAGTGAAAGATCAGAAGTTTGGAAATCACTGAGCCCGAATCTTGCAATTAAGGGATCGAAACAAATCATGAGTCACTCCTAAAAGTATAAGTAGAATTCGACGTGTATCATGTGAGCCCAGAAAATGACTTTTAACACCGCTAACTTTTAAGAAGCGCTTTGAACATAACTCACTTTTTTCAAACACCTGTTGTAGATAGAAAAACTTGGGAAAACTTTTTACTCAGGGTTTCACGAAAATGGGATAAAAGACTTGCAAAATAGTTTTCTGGAACACCACATGCTTACGAAAAGCGTGTATCACTTATAAGTGGAAGAAACCTCTTAGTCGAAGTTACTTCAGTGTTACAATTTTTTGCAGCTTTTAGGAAGTAAAAGTTTCATGAGCCAACTTTGATATCAAGTTCCTATCTAGTTATAGCTAAGAGGTTTTTTTTAGGAAAGTTAGGATTTGCTTTGTGCCACATTATGCGCACTAAGTAAAGCAAATGTATTTGTAAAACTTTTACCCTTGACTTGCAAGACCGCAATAAAATGATAAGTAGCTTTCTGTTCTCGCAAGTCATTTTTTACTTACTTAGTCTTATTACTACTTATTACCTAGTCATAATATTTTATCTAGTCGGTGGTACTCAGACTTTTCACACAGAAAAAACGCTTTAACAAGCGATATTTTAGTGAAGCAAACTACTCGAGTTTTCTGCTCATAAATCAATCAGCTGTTTCATAAAAATCTCATTCTCATACTTTTTATTCATATTGCTGGAGCATTTTAACATGAATCATAGGATAACAAGTTCCCAAGAATCAACTATAAAAATGCCTCGCGAACGGATCATCAAAATAGGCAACAATTTTTATCATGATCTCCAAACGGATCTTTGAACTCATTATTTTTCTTAACGACCATCATTTTACCGAATAAATAATGCAATAGCTCAGAAAAAAATGTAATTCAAAACATACATAATTATAGTTTAGTGTGCGTTGGCTTGAGTAGGTACCTATAACAAGTAGGCTCAAGTAGGTTGTTAGGTTAAATTGCCTGCAGTATGATGACCACCTAAATAGATCAACATTTAGAAACAGATATAAAATAATTTGACAGTTACCCTTTGTATGATCTGTTCGAGTGTTGTTATCAATATTGAAGTGCGAATGAGTTACATAAATATAAATAGCAACCTCATACAATTCCAATGAGACGACAGGTTAATTTCTAGAAAATATCTGATTTGATACATTTTAATCGTTTATACTTTATAAGAGACAGAGTCCTGTGTCCATAAGAGTTAAAATAAAGAGAATCAATAACACTTTATTTCTTATGTTTAACATTTAAAATATGAGAAACGAAAATTATTTTGATAAGATAGCGACTGACTAATTATTATCTTAGTAGGGAAGAGCGGTCTGCACGGCATGTTGGGTGACTCATTTAAAGAAGTTTTTCAGTGCAGTTGGTACGCAATAAGGTTGAGGGTGTACCTCCTTATTGGGCTGAATGGGGCCTGGGCAGCGGTTACCGTGCTCTACTAGGCCCAAACCAGATCAACCTTGAAGTAGCAGAGAAAGTCTTTTCCTAGTGCTCGACGGCAGCGTTTCAGCATTTAAGCAATTCGTTAATTTGCCCCTACTCCTATGCCAAGATAGCAATACATGCTGATAACTAGTAATTGACCACTCGATAATTGAGCTATGTGGGCTTTGGGTATGCACAAATGAGATAGGCAATTTGTAGACGGATCGTGTCGTTGGACCACCCAGTTAGTCGTTTAAGATGACTTCTAACTCGGTCCTTTCATGTTTGTTATGATACTTTTCTCAAACAAAAACTGCGTGTTATTTCATGCAGATTGGTAAAGTAACTTACCGGAAGTGAAGTTCATAAATTATCTTATGAACAGTAATATTACTTCCATTTTTTTATAAGATACAATTTTTCTGTTTTACGATTGCCAAGACTACCTGTCTATGAGCTAACCGAAAGTTAAGAGCACAAATCAAGTAACTACATATAAAAAGCAAGATATTTTTCTGTTTCATGATTTTGAATTCCTTGCTTACCAGCCATTAGAGGTCTTGATATACATGCGAACAGATTTCAATCGAAAAATCATACACAAATCAGTTCCCCCATTAAAATAAAAACAACGTTCATAGCATAAACTTTTTATTTATCCTTTGTCTTCAATCCTTGTATTTATGAGAATAGTAATATTTGTTGCTTTATTCAAAACATGTGTGTGGTTCCTTTACAAATCACATTCAAGACAATATTCAAATGTGTTTCCGTGCAGTACATTTCCATTTAACGTCGTATGTTATATACGGTCGAATGTTTTATTATAAATGTATGACTAATAGGTTAGATTTGAAATTCTATATTACTGCCTTTTAAAATACGACAGCGGTCATAACAAGCATGGGAATAAGAAATATGACTTTATGCATTGATACAGAATATGCAGTCACAATGGTGGTAATAGTTAATGTAAGTTCCAGGTGTATTTTTATGAATTTACCATGGATGCGGTTGGATTCGAGACGATAGTAAACCGTAACATTTTGGGATTCTTTTTACGGAACTCTTTTGACATTATACTTATTATATACTATTTTGGTAAGTACATTGAGACTCTTTGAGATTCTTGTTCTCGAATAAGAGCATCCCAATTTTTCTTCGAGTACTAACAGTCCGTAAAGTGTCAAACCAAAAAATTCTGCTCTACTGTGATAATATCCACAGCCAAAGAGTGGAATGACATTCCTGCGTCTGTCTTCCCATTAGAGTACAATCTTGGAGTATTCAATTCTAGGGTAAATAAGTTCCTTCTAAAAAAGCGTGCTCCATCTTAGGCTACATCTTCGCTTTCTTAAAGTGAGTTGGTAGCCAAACGCTAAAATTATACCCCTAATCGACTCTGTCTTCCCGAAACCGACTCTCGATTGCCCGAGACTCTTATTCGCACCGGTCGACCATGATTTATTTTCCCATGAGTTGGTTTAGGTAATTATGTTCACCGCTACACGAGCAATTGAGTGGGCCAGCCACGCCTCTGCCAATAATCACCTAGTTACTGTAACTACATCAGCTATCGGCATGGGACTATCTATATTGCATGTTGAAATAATAAATATTAAAAACAACACAGTAATTGGCTTGGCAAACTATGCATTTTATCCTGTTTTCTTTTCTAATGTATTCAGCTGTATTGTTTAATCGAAGAGAAATATTCTCTCATTGGCTTTGATACCTGTCCATATTTTCATCGACTGAAAATTCATTTTGCAGAACTTTCAATCGTCGCACTGAAATATTTTATTTCAACGTCCAGTTGTTTTCGATTCACGGACAGTCGCACAGAGAAAGTTTCTCCAACTGGCTAACTTGCTTCACGTTTTATTTAACACCCGCCGTACAAACAAACACAATCTTTTCAGAAATAGAAACTTCCCCTCTGTTCCCTTTTCTAGTCAGAATGAAAAATTGAATTACGTTTGGGAAATGACAGCGTAACCTGTGAATCATCTACCATGATCGAATCTTTTTTGACTCAAACCAAAACTAAACCTTAGAGACTTCTACATAAGATTGATTAGATTTTCTTCGTAACATAAAACAAACACGTTGTAAAGTAGTTCAGGGAGCATTTGACAATTAACACGTAGACAGAAGACGTGGAGAATCCGAGGTCATTAGTCATGATCAGACTATAATCTTTGAATAACACCCTTTGTCATAGGGGATTTGTGCATCTGTTCTCAAGATGAAGGATTAGGTGAGACTTTGTTTGACAAAAAGCATATTAGAAAAATTATAACATAAACAAAATTACAAAATAATGTATTATTCCTCTTATTGCTGTAGGAAATTAAAAAAGTATTTAAACAATCGGCTGTGGTGGTCGCAGTGTAAAACTCGACCATATATTTTACTCAAGGGCTTAGTATGTCGTAAAGGCCGAAGAAACCTACCAGAGGAAGAACATCAGCTTTTTTTCTGTTTAACTCCTCCTCAGCAAAGAGATTATAACTTTCTAGTGCTCTTATTTTTTGGGGAGTATTCAGCAGTCTTTATTTGTGTGACATAAAGACTGCTGAACATGTTACATAATACTCATAAAACAGTTGACCTCTCTAGAGATCTTTAAAGATTGTTGCAAGAAACCTAGAGGTATCAATAGAAATAAAGATACGAGTAACATATTTATGGTTAAAAATAATCAACACAGCCACCAGGCTGTGTTGATTATTTTTATCCATAAATTATATGTTAAGGTGGTCCTTAACATATAAATTAATAAATGGTTAGACCATTCACAACTCTATCCTGCTAAGAGCAGTAGGTTATTGAACTGAGCAACATCAAACACACATCATTAAAACAAATACCATTAAACTTCACTGCAAACAAAATAAAAACAAACTCTTATAACGAAATGAACACATTGCAATTCAAATTTTCCACATCCCTCGATAAAGTCAGATTATTGTCCAATAGTTGGCTTATCCATAGTATCGACAACCAGTAACAAACGAATATACTGTTTTAACGATTATGGAAGAGATTTGTACCAATATAGAGAATGCAAAGCTGATTATTCAACATGAGTTGATTATGGTAACCCCAGTAGTATACATTTCCATAATATACACAAATAATAAATTGGGTGGTGCTAGAATAAAACTATCTGGAAGTTAGTAACAGGTGATTCAAAATCAAAGGTTTATCATAGCAATGGAAATTAGATATCATCAGTGATCATGAAGCGAAATTTTACGATTTTTCCCACAGTATTTTTTTAATCAATTTGGCTACCTCTAGACTTAGCATCAGTCTGCAGTTAGCTCAACTGTTTTAATTGTAAATAGTAGTTGTAATTAGAAGTACTTATAAGCTGTTATTTTATTAAATTCTTCAAGCTTTTCTCTGGGTATTCGAATCTAGTTAGTAATAGTCTCTCAAACAAAGCTTTATGTTTAGTTAATACCATAAAAATAGGAATTGGATAATAAAATCACTAAAAGTTGTTATTGTTAATCAGAGTAGATGATAACTGCTCTAAATTTCTGTTTAATTTTTATAACCTAAAAAAATCAATCGAAATGGAATAACTAACTTACTACTTTAGAATATGAAGTAGAAGGCAGTTAATTATCTCCTTACTTAAAAAAGTTATAAATAACCCAAAATAATGCAATCTCCTAGAAATATGATTAAATTAATTAACCTAAAAATGAATAAGAGATCGTACGGGGAGCCATTTCTCGGATATCTTATTATTTTTTTCTATACTGTTTTTAACGATTAGCCGTACTTTGCTGTACATACATAGGTCCAGCAAAGTACGGCTGATCAAGATTTTATCTGATATCCAAAATTTTGTCTGGAAATTCGAATCTAGCTAATAATAGTCTCTCAAATAAAGCTTTATGGGAATATCTCAGTAAATGCTCTGTCACAAAAAGTTGGTTTCCGATAGTGTGAACGGAATATTTTATTTTTTTACGACTTAAATGGTGCCGATAGTGGTCGAAATCGAATAACTTTTATTGCTAGCAATAATACTGATGTTAGTTCAATGATTGCGAGATAAAAATTATGTTTTTGTCGTATGATACTTACTTTTTAATACAATACATTCCATAGATATAATTTTTGCATATAGATAACGACCAGAACGCCCTCAGCAAATATCGATCGTACAAACATTTGTCCACCAAACTGCGATCCCCAACCCGCATGCCCAGCGTGGGGATTAAGGGCATTACCCCCATGAGTTAAACGCCAATAAGGCGTTTATCAGGGGGAGGCCTGCGTCCAGCAGTGGACCGATACAGGCTGTGGTTGTGGATGGATGGATGTGATATCTGAATAATAACTTTTATCACATATAAGGAAGCTTTATGTGTTTATAAGGAGCCTGCTATTAACTTCCCGTCACTAAATATTTGAATCTACTATCTCTCAAGACAATGATATCGTTACCTCCGGGTCTTAAATTAACGACATTAAAACAAGCTTCTCTCATTCGTGATAAGACCTTTGTAAGGGGGAGTAAATTGGATGATAGTATGCAGGAGTGCCGATGATATAATTAGTGTTATTAATATAATTATTAAGCAGAGGTTCCTGAACTTTAACAGACACAGGTTCGTGAGACATAAAAATATTTTGGGTTGGTAATTATTATCAATAGGGTTGAAAGAAGTCAAAATCAAAGTCAGAAACACTAAACAATATTGCACTAACGATTGATTGTATAAATAAATAATGCAGGACAATTCACACAGCATTATCAAGCACTGATAGAAGCAGAGCTTGTGTTATGGGTACTATATGACTGTTAAACATAATACAATACATTACATAAATAGATATTTTTGTAATGTATTGTATAATATATTAGAAAATACCCAGAAGTATAAGATGATGCTTTGATTAAGTTTAAGCTACTGTAGCCATTTTGATTTTACTGAGAAGCATAATCAGAAACCTTATTGCACATGTAAAATTTTTGCTTTATATTATATACATATGTATATACGAAACACTTAAAATAATTGCTAGACATTCACCGGTTTCGGAAAAAATATTTCTTAAAAAAATTGAGGATATCATTACCGATAATAATTAAATAAAAATAGTTTAAGATCTGATTTCTCTGAAAATTTTCAAAGACTCTTTGTCTTCAGAGTCTTTAGTTTCATGATATCTATACAAAGTTCCATGTTCACGTGATAGAGTCAGTGTGCCCTATACCATACAAGAAAGGAACGTTACGACAAGATTTTTAACGTGTTTTAACATCTCAAGACACTCGGCATTATGCCATCCGGATTGTTGGTGTATGATATTCTTAAAGTCTCCCGCAAAATTGCCCCCTAACTCGAGTCACGTTCCAGCTATTAGTCCGAGTACTTATACTAAAGTTTCATCGCAAAACGATCAATGAACAATTTTGAAGAATATTTTATGAAGCGGGCAATGAACTAGACAGGTGGTCGAATATAGTTAATATTGACAGGTGATTAGAGTTTTAATTGCAGTGACTTGAACTCTGAAAGCAGTACCTAAATATGGAACTTCTATAAATCCTAAAGCGAGTTGTTGAAGTAAAAGAACGGTGAAAGGAGTTTAGCAGAAAATAACAAACCGCCAGTTTTATCTTTACCATTGTGGGGGCAGAAATTGGAGCAAAAACACTTTTCCCCGGCCAAGTAGGTACTTATAAAGGTCAATATAACGCCTATTTTCAGGGATAATTCTCTCCTAATGATCTACGGAAATGATATGGTAATAGAATACCCTCTCATTATCAGGGGTTTGGTTATTATCCGAGAACCCGAACAGTGTGAATGAACTGATAAAACATTGTAATTTTTGGTCTGAAACAAAGTAAATTTTTATGAAAGCCCTTTATTATGTTCGGATTCACTTAGTAATGTAAGCAAATAACCTATTTTTTCAAGGGATTTTAAATTTTTACTTATAATCTACTGATATCATTATTCATTTAAAATAATGCTATAGGAAATACTAAGGTATTCCATGTCCTTTGAGCTACCTATGTATCTACCTACTCGTATCTAGACAATCCACAGCGCATTATCTAGTCATAAACAGTTTGAAAACTCTAAAACTTTAAACAACTCTTGATATTATATTCAAACTCTAAAGATAACATCAAATAATATCTAGAACTGACCAAAATAAATATTTAGATGAACTTCCAACTCTAAAATCATCTTCTATTTCGAATATTATCTCCATAACTTTGTTTGGTAATCCAGTCACTTCTATGTAAATTATCCTTCAATGGGTGCTCTCAAACTTTTAACTAGGGAAAAGTTACCGGCTATCGATCCGTAAAGGGCTTTCCGGAAAGTTCTCTCGTTAATATTTGGCCCAATTAGCGCGTATGTCTCATGTTCTGTTAAACAATGATCCATGTCATAATCTTCCCAAAGACAACGATTATATGATCGGAAAGTTTTTCAAAGGAATTACAGTAAAAGCTTTAGATCTTTATGTATTTTCTCGCTAGAGTTCGTACCTACTGTTAAAAATTATGATACTGATAAAAGCTGGCACTGTGAAACAAAATATCTGACTTTAGCTAGATGAAACAAAAATCACCATATTAAATATAAAATCACGACCCATTGAGAACGAAATGCAAAGAAAATAACGCAGCATCGAAAACAAGTTCACGCGACTTACAACAAAATCCTGTTACGTCATGCGGCGATTTTAAATAAACGAAATCCTGCAATTTCGACGTAGGAGCGCACAAAATACAGGGGTGACAAGAGCTTGAGGCTCCCATTTCACGCTGTACCTCCAAATGGGAAGACTTTATGAACATTGCACATACATAAAAGGGCCAAATGGAGCAATCTTGGGGTTAATTTTTGCTGTAGGCGCTTATGGATATTGCTGATTGTATTAATGCAAGTGTCTTTTGTGGTGCTGTCATCGCAAGAAATGTCACGGGGTTGTTTTGCGCACGAACGAACATAAAAGAACTCAGAGTGGTTATACATTGCAAAATATGCATATTTATATGTTTCTGTGGCATGCTATCACTATTGTGATTATTATGGTTTTATTTAGTATTTGTATTCCTTTTGTTAACCCATCCCTTGCCAGTCGTAAAAACAACATTCTGGCCAGGTGGGATGACGATCTGCGAAAGACTGCAGACAGATGCTGGATGCGTCAAATTACAGGCAGAGCACTATGGCGCTCATTAGGGGAGGCCTATGTCTGACTAGTATAGGCTGATGATGATGATGAAATCACTCTAAATTTTTACACAGGTATTGATTGAAGCAACAATATTTAGGTTTAAGGGTGCTCGCAACCTCTTCACGTTAAAACTACTGAACGCATTGGAATTAAATCGTGTATAAATGTACCTGGACCTGGAGCTGGAGCTGCCTTAGATCCCGACAAAAAATTGTGCAAAGCCGCAGGCAGCTTTTTATGTTTTGAATTATGTACGACTAGCTAGTCCTACATAATTCAAAACGTAAAAAGCTAAGCTGAAAGTAGGAATTCCAGGAGAAATATTTAGAGAAGTCCTTAACAATGCTTCTCATTCAACAAACAACTGGAATATTACGAGCTGGGTTGAGCCTGCCTTATGCAGATTTATGCAGTCTCAAGCTTATCTCACGGTCCATTTGCTCAGTTCAATCACAGAGAAACTGACATCTTAGCTGGGATATTTTTATACCAGACCTTCTTTCTAGAGCAAGTCCCGAGAAATAAAGGTCTACTCAATACAAATACATAAATACTCTTTATTGCACACCAATATACAAATATACAAAAGAGGAAAACACAAATACAGAAACAGTTGCCCAATTGACGGCCTAAAGGATTTGTTTAGGAAGTCGCGGGGCGTGCAGCGGCGCGTGAAGCGGCGCGCGTAGCGACGCCTCGGGTGGCGTGTTGGACGTTTTCCATATGTTTGATTTTGGTCGCCGCGCCGCTGCACGCTCCATGTCTCCGCAAACAAAGCCCCAAAGGCCGAGCAAAGAGTTTACATGTCAACGCAGTCTAGAGGCAGTTAGACCATTTTTTGAGCCGCGCAGGGGCCAGAAGGTGCACGAGAATTAGTTTTTTTAAGTGCTAGCAAACTATTTAATACATAAAAAGCTTTATCATACATACCTATTAATTGCCTATGTATAATTAAAAACTGTTTATTTGCTTTTTAGGAGAGAAAATCTATTGACCGTATTGAGATTCGTAGAACATAAACGAGAAACTTAGTCAATAATCTGAGACTAACTAAAACACAGGGCTCCATTTATCTTTTTCTTCTTCGTTGATTGAGTCATATTTTGATTTCATCGCTGCCTTCTGAATAAATATATTTATTGCTAGTTTTAAAAGGAATACAGCTACTTCCATACCCACTGCGTTTTAGTTGCGCCCCATATCTCCGATGTCGATAACCGTTCGGTTTTGATGTGAATATTGTGATCATGCATGAGGGGTCAGATTGGCATAGATCTGTAGTATGTAGTCGTGCAATCATTTGAATAATTTTCGTGTAAATCGTTAGATCGAATATACTAGAAGCTGTCGAATCACTTCTAGTCGAATATCGATGTTTTGTAAGTTTCCTCTTACGACATCCACGGGCTGAGTTGCAGTGGCCGATTTTTTCGGCGCTTCCGCTACGGCAACTCATCTCACAAATGCGAAAGATGTATTGGATGTTTGTAACTTCTTCACGCCAAAGCTATTGAACAGACCTTATTGAAATTTTGGTCATTATGTCGGTCTAGACTAGGACTTATTTTTCATCACATAAATCAGTTCGCATAGGATACAAATTATAATGTTTGTTACTTATGCAGTTCCATTGAACAACAATTCAATCTTTGTTGATTTGAAATAACGTATTTTTATCCCGTAAACAACACGTGAATCCGCACGCAAAAAAAATTATCAAAAAAATTAAATATTGCTCAGCATCTCATGTAGTCACTCATAGCTAAATGAATCTTACAACTCGATCTTAATCTCTAAATATATATTAACATTATATAATTTCAAGGTACCGAGGGATCAGACGGAACATGAGAAGCTATCGAAGTTGAACAACACATTTCGAGAATAAGACAGCCAACGTTATTTTGAGATTTTCAGTAATGATCAATTTACAGCATTTCTCATCAAAAATCTAAATTAGATTTAAGATTAACGAGACTCAAGATCGGTCCAGAGACTTTGACCTTGAGTCTATTATTGAAACGGTGGTGGATAACGAATCAGTTTCCAAGTCAGACAACAGTCTTCATAATTTTATTATAAAAACTATCGTTAACTATGAACGTTGGTGTTCTTCGAACACAAATAAGGTTCGTAGTTAACCCGCTTACATCCGTAATAAAGTCTACATAATCTTCAGACTTGGTAGCTTCAATATAATCCGATAGGGTAGACCCGAACGAAACATACGCAAATAAGTTCGAAGAATCTTAAAAATGTAGGTATCCTAACAATGCGGAGTCTTTTAAAGATGAATTAGAACTTGCTCAACTTAAATATGATTAAGTACCGCAAAACAGGGTGCATAGAGACTCCAGGGGAGATATAATAAAAATTAATATTGTTGGACAATCCACACAACATTATCTAGCCCTAATCTTTCGTCCATTTCTATTTACCCTTAAGTCTCTAAAAACCCCGTATTGCTCGTTTAGGCGTTCTGTAACCACTTTATAAAATGCCTTCTACTCCAGTCACCAGTCGACGATTTGCCTATTAAGGGCTAGGAATGGCTACAGAGTGTACAGAGAGATTGTACCCAGTCCTAGACCATATCATAGAAAAATATGGTCCTACATTACCAGATGCGCAAATGCAACCCACTAAATTTACTCTTATGCTTTTGCATAATGTCTGATTAAACATTGGCTTAGGTTTAGAAATATGATTAATTCGTCATCACGCTTCACTACGATTAGCATGACTGCGTGATGGAATTCAGATTAATGTGCATTAGGTATATATCAACCTCAAGCCTAGATTACACTTTGCCCTGAGGCACGTTCAAAAGTATATTACACTCTACATATCTGTAAACATGTTTTAATTTCTAACAAAAACATAAATCTTTACTGAATATTATTCAAACGCTTCTCAAAACACAGATCCTAATTTAAAATATCTAATATACTAAGCAACCCTTCATGGAAAACAAAATTATGCTACAGAAACATTGTAGGCATAGAATAGAACCATAAATTCTAGAATGATTATGCGTATATTGGTCCTACAATTACAATGGATTTCCATACAGATTTGGTTAAATTGAATTCCCAGTTGGCTTGTTAATTTGCTTAAAAGGATAATATAAGGAATTTATATGGAGGCAGTGTGGATTGCTTTCTATGGCCGGGAATGAATGAAATATTCATTAAAGGGAACCCCAGTTTTTGTTACGACTTTGTAGTTATTTTTTATTTAAAAAGTGCTGATTGAAGAATTTGAGCTGTTACTGATAATTTATTAAGGCGAAAGGTTGTCAAGATTTCTATTCGAGTCTACCATAGGTCTACACACATTAGTCAGCGAGCTGTCTACCTACCTATTCATACACTAAAATGTATTACTAACGCACTGGGCTCTTTCACCGACTTTTATGAGTAGACTCCATAGGACCTCTTTAACTTCTAATCAGGAAACTTAGCATGCAGTAAAAACTTAACATACAGACTAGTTTAGGTCGTATGTTGCTGAGTGCAACTGCTATGTTGTATTTTGATATAATGAACGGACCGTCAGTTTAATCTAACATTTTTAAATACACTATTGAAAATCGAATCCCATCACATTCTTCGACGCTCCAGTTGAACCAAACAATCTCAAATCATGTCTAAATAACTCAAATGGCCCGTCAAATTGCAGCAACTATTGTCGGTAATAACCGTTTCTGGCTCTAGTGCAAAGGAATGAAAGTTATAAAGTCACTCTTCAGTGGGTTGAATTGTAAAAAATATTCTCTTACACAAGTTTTGATCGATTTTTTTTATAAATGGCTTGAATATTCCTAAGATATTGCCACTGCACTGAGGTAATACTAGATTTTCCTATATCGCACTCCCAGATCTAAAGGGAGTCAACTCAAAAACCTCGTTTTTTTAGTTAAGCTTACCACGGGATTCTAAATATCATTACCTATCGACCAATAAGACAGATTTAAAATATTTCCACTACTCGGCCTCTAGCGGATAGTTGGATACTAAAATGCGCTGTGGTTAACTATATGCATATTTACGTAACTACTGTAGTAACGTCAGCCGATTTAACTGTGACAACTCATAGTAGATACACTGAAGTGACACAGACCGACCTCTATCTAGTAATCGTTTTATTCGCGATGATTGCGTTCGAGTGAATAAATAAGTTCTCTTTTTTCCCTTCGGTTTCGTCGAATAATTGTAACTATTCGAGAATGGCGGCACGTGGCAAGCTGAGTGTTTTGTTGGAAAAGTGCATAGCCTGCAGTTATACTGTGCACTCTTTTGGGGTAAATCTCTTTTATAAAATATGTTTTTTTTCGACTCCTTCTGAATATCTTTAAGGAATTCTCAGAAAAAAGAATTTAGTTTTTAGTTTTTATTTATTAACCATAAGAAACAAAAACACTTTAACACCTATTCGCTTTCTATTTTTCTGTTAATATGTACTTTAGTTTGACAAAAATTCTCATAAAATTATGCGAATAATTCAATTACTTAGAAATTCAGTAATAAAAACCATTGCCATCTTAGGCGTCTGTACAATGTCATATTTTCTCATCCCCCTAAACGTTTAGACAAGTGAGAGGCTAAAAGAAATTTATTTTGTAATTTCACCATGTGGCTTCATCCCTGCTGGAGTTTGGTGTAATAGGACTATATTTGCCCAAATTTAATGCATTTTAAAGGGTGCATAACTTACTTTTAGCTAATTATTTTGTAATAGGGTCGTCCCAGATGGTACAGTTTAAAATTGGGGTTAAGTTAGTCAAAGAAAATTTTCTGTGACAAACTTTGAAGGAAAATTTTAATTAAATTGCGTCATCATGTGAATAAAATATTGGTTGGGGCGTAATAGAAAAGAGAGATGAATATTTCGAGTGCTGTAAGAAAATGAATAATTAATGCAAGTTAGCTTGGATGCTGATATTGCCTTTGATATTGAACTTAGGTTAGGTTAGTGAATAAGAAAGTTAAAACAAGTGCACTACCTCCTCAGTATACATACATTATGTCCACATCTAAACGCGTCTTCCCCTAACGATGGGATTGCCATAATATCCACGCTTGGATTGGTGATCGCACTAGAGGTGACAACAATACTGCTGCCCTTCCTCCGGTAGTTTCCCTTAGTGACGATTACTGTCATTGATAACAGTAACTGTAATTTTGACAGCTTTCATTGAAAATTATAAAGCTGGTTTAACCCTTTACTACCTACCCCCTATTTTTGTCACATAACTACCTACCCGCGGTCTCACAGACATTCATGAACATATTTTTGTGAAAAACTAAGTGTACGCGCCATTTTACATTTCGTGCGTACCTTCTCCCTGCACACCGCAGTACCACGCCTGTGCTCGTCGAGGTCACACTTACGTTCGTTTGTCGGTGGTGAGTAAAAATCTTTTGTCAGCGGTCTAAATGACCGCAGGTACTTACGGGAGTTTTTTTCACCAGATAATATTATTTCTTTTTAGTGAAAAATGGCATATAATGAGGAAGTTATTGCGCGCTGGTTAGAGGATGATTAATCTGTTGACAAATTGGCAATATTGAAAAACATAAATAAATGATGTAGATTGTAAACACGACGCTCTGACGTTCGTGAGACGTTGTGAATACTTTTTGTACGACGAAAATGGCCATGGGTGCGTTTTCGTGAGACGTTGGGAATAGTTATAATGTTTAGATAAAAAAATTGTCATCTCATCATGCTTTAACTACAAAACGGATCCAGCTCAAATTTTCACGCCACTACTCTCTCCTGCAATACTACGTAAGTCGGTCAATTTTATAAGCATGGGTTTCGAGCCCAGCTAATTGGACGTAGATTACGAATGTCGCACCGGTCGGCTTAAACTTTTGAAAAACACGTGCAAAGTAGACAAGCCAGTTTGAAATATAAGATTAATCTTTTTCACAGTACATACATACCTACCTAGCTAACGAAAACGCATCGAAATCCTTTCCTATCTATCCTGTCTAAACCCCCCTCGTCATCGATATCGAAAACCCGAAAAGTCTTTTTAAAATCGAGCACATTTCTGCGATTCTGCAAAATGAGTTTCGATAATAGGAAAGACCGGTTTTGGGCCCAACGTCCGGTTCCCAATTTACACGTGACCCTTTACCAAGTCACACATGTTCAACAAACGAGGTATCTTTGGACACGTAATTAGAAAATTCCCAAACGTCGGTTTGTCTGTCTGACTTTGGGATGGGAGTCGCAAATTAGTTTTCTTTTTAGTTCTTTGATTATGTTAGAACTAGCTTCTTCACGGGGCTTCGCACGTTTTTTTTCGGGTTATAAAGGAGCTTCTATGTTAATGAAGGTCTAGATTAATGAACTTTTATGCATTTTTATTATTTAGTGAGATTTTAAGTTCTATTTGCTGGTTTTGTGACTTGAGTTTGTGGTGTTACTGTTACATTTAAGTATTTTTCTTGAGGTTACTATTAGCTTTTATCTAATTGTTGTGTGTTTTGTCTTGACTAATCTAATTGCAGCTAACTCTCCATTGTTTTTTATACCATTGGTAAACAAATAATTTTATGACTTCAACAGCTTGTCAGTAACAAAGCTCTATTTTTTTTGTGAGCACAGTTTTGTTTAATTGTACTTTAATAACACAAAATGTCTCTATCTCATACGTGTTTAAAAAAAATACAAAAACACTTCTACAAATTAAACAGCAAAAAAAAAGAGTTGCATTAAAAGTTCTCATTGCAGTTTTATTTTGTTGTAAGTTTTCAATTAATGGAAAATAATAGGTAGAATTGCCAGCCCCAGCGGCAATGCGGTGCACTTCTGTAATTGGTTCGGATAAATTAACAAAGTGGTTTAAAAGAGTGATGTCTCATGGGATGTCGTAATTGAAGGTTCCGCCCATTGCAGTTTTGCACGATTTTTTTATTGCTTTTATTTGTTGGGGTTCCGTTTTATTGTGTGTCAGATTTTTAAACATTTTGTTCGATATTACTGTCAATTAAATTTCGCCAAAACTAAACTTGATTCTAAATTGACAGCATTTAAAATTGTCCCTTTCATAACAATCGAAAAGAAAAAGTTAATAATTACCGCTGTCAAATTAGTTTGCTTATTTTTTATTCTATAATTCAGGACAAATTCAGGCCAAGTCAACTCTTATGCGTTAAAGTTATGTGACTAAAAACGTAAGAAAACTTTGAATTTATATTTCGTGACCTGCTAGTATTTGATCAAACTCCTCCGCCAGTGCCGAAGGTATTTTACACTATAATTCGGCGTATCCATTGAACAATTTTTTCTTATAATAACATCGCACATTTACTCCTGTGGCTCAGCAACCCAAAGTGTGGCCGATAAGAGAAGTTCCTCTTTTCCCTCTTTTCTTGCCTTGCGCAGTTTCCCGCCAGTCTTCCGCTTGTTGATCACGTACGAGTTGTCAACCTCCACCGCATCTAATAGCGGATCGAAATAAAGAATATCACTCTTATAGCATGTGAAGTGTTAATTAAATGTAACGCGCGCATTGGTGGTGTCACCCTGCGGAGCGGGCTGAGCGGGCGGCGCGCTCCTTCAAGCTTCGGGCAGCACGACGGATGCACGCGGGTGTCTCATAATAACTGTGTTTTATTGGCAATATACCCAACAGTAATCTAAACCTGGTACAACTCTAATATTATAAATGCAAAAGTTTGTATGGATGGATGGATGGATGTTTGTTACCTCTTCACGCCAAAACTACTGAACGGATCGGGCTGTAATTTTGCATACAGGTAATCCTGGAATCAAACAAAGGCCTTACCCTACCTTATATCCCATAAATCAGTTCCCGTGAGATATAAGTCACCTTTTAGCGTTTTCACAGACTCAACGCGTGCGAAGCCGCGGGACGCAGCTAGTATTATTATAATAAAGATTGATCTCCATATTTTTAAGCTTAAATATCTGATTATCTGCTACTGGTGTTTGTAATTTCCATATTCCTACTTTGCCACAGGCTGCTTTCGTATAAATAGCATGAATAAAGCTATACGCCCACCACAGCCATATGACGCCGGCCAAGCTGCCCGTATGTAGGTGAGTAAACATTGTATCTTTATGCATTTAATTTGAACGCCAATGGACACACGCAATCGCGCCGGCGTGGTGCAGTGGTTTGGCGGATACACGCCTAGTGTTAAGATAAAGGGAATTTGGAAGTGCTATGATTGATAAAAATCGTAAGGAGCTAGCAAACTAACACCAACAGCTTAAACTGATATCTCGCTGCTTAAGAGGGCGATCTATGCCAATGACCTTGCTCGAATGGACGTTACCAATGAAAATTCCCCGCACCACATCTGAATTATATCACGCAGCGCGCACCAACATAAGTATAAGTATGTTGCACACATTACAACAGATACCGCCACAGAACAAGTACTAGTAGTTATAGCCGCGCGCTGCCGCCGCCGCGCCGCCGCCACCGCATGGCCTCTACAGGTTGTTTATTACATTTATTAACCGACTCAAAAAAAGGAGTAGGTTCTCAATATGTTTGTTACCTCAGATTTTTTGACTGGGTGGTCCGATTATCATGATTCTTTTTTTATATGAAAGCTGGTGCTTCCCTTGTGGTTCCATTTTGATTTGGTTCAGTTCTGTTCTGTTCAGTTGGAACAGTAGGATCCATGAAAATTCATGTCAATTTTGTGTATAAAAATTGCAGTCGGTTTAGTTTTTTAAAACAAAAATAATTATTAAACACCGATCATAATTCCTTTGCCCCACTGGATTCAGTATTGAGTATTAGTTATTAGTTATTTTCACTATTCAGTATAAACAGAATAACCACCTCCCACTGCCTATTTTGTAGCTATATTCGATTTTTTTAAACCCTGCACAAATGATAAACAAACCCGCAGTACTTACTATCAAATTAACTTTCTTGTTATTTTTGAACATAACATAAGGAAGTACTTGCTGATTTTAAGATTCTTTCTTCAATAAATATTGTCTAATTATATCTCTTTACCTCGACTCCAAGCATGTGAATTTTAATTTATGTTTTTGGAATGTATTGACATAATTTGCAGCTTTATGACAAATAGATCATAGCTCTGTCTCGAATAGTACCTACCCTACCCAAAATAGTAAATAGTAAGTAAATTAATAATTAAAGTATATATATATAGGTACCTACCTACTGTTAAAAAACATCAACTGCCCCCCCTTTTTTATTGCACCCCTCTCTAGTGGCGTATTGTTCCATAGGAAGAAAAATTTAAGTGGATTAGAGTCAATTGTAGGGTCATTGCACTAGATTCCGACCATTTAGCGAAGGCTTAAAGTTTTCCAAAAAAAAACCAACTGGTCAGCCTTGTTCGAAATGATACTAATCGGTAGTCTAGATATCTGAGTTTTAAATACATAAAGAGTTTTATAGTTATGCTATAAAGTTATTTATTTTAAAAAAAAAACAGAAATGAGTAAAACTTCAGTTTTCGACCACAAAATTCCTACGGACCTAAACACGATTACGACCGCTTACTTAAAAGGTTTTCATGGAATAAAATGCTAAGTTTTCATGCTTTTTTTTTCAGAAAAGTTAATTGTAGACAATTTTTTTTTATAATATTCATTATTTGATTTTACAAATCATGTCGATGTTTGGAGGAGGCGAGTATGGACCTCAAGATAAAAAAAAATTAGTAAATACATCCTTATGCGGCGTGATATAAAACTTCAACAACGACGACTAAATTTATTATAATAATAAATTTATTATTATAATACCGATGATATTTCCTTTTCCCTATTCAGTGGGGATAAAAAGAATAACCACCTACCACTGCCTATTTTGTAGCTATATTCAATTTGTTTTAAACCCTGCATATATGATAAACAAAATAGTACACAGTACTTAACCTCAAATTAACTTTCTTGTTATTTTTGAACATAATGGAAAGTACTTGCTGATTTTAAGATCCTTTCTTCCATAGTGGCGTATCGTTGAATAGGAAGAAAAATTTAAGTGGATTAGAGTCAATTGTAGTGTTGCACTAGATTCCGACCATTTAGCGAAGTTCTGACTTTAAGGCCTCAAAAAAAATATTTCCAACTGGTCAGCCTTGTTCGAAATGATACTAGTCGGTAGTATAGATATCTGAGTTTTAAATACATAAAGAGTTTTATAGTTATGCTGTAAAGTTATTTTCATAAAACAATAAACAATCGGAAATGAGTAAAATTTCAGTTTTCGACCACAAAATTCCTACGGACCTGAACACAATTTCGACCGCTAACTTAAAAGGTTTCATGGAATAAAATACTTACAAAGTTTTCATGCTTTTGTTCAGAAAAGTTGTGACAGATATATTATTGTAGTTTTTTTTTTATAAAATTCATTATTTGATTTTACATATCATGTCAATGTTTGGAAGAGCCGACTGTGGACCTCAAGATTAAAAAAAAAACTGAGTAAGTACATCCTAATAAGGCGTGATATAAACCTTCGACAACGACGCGAGGACATTGTAGTCCACTACTCAATTTTCAAGGGAGTGAATAGATTTTAAGTACCAGAGATGCATTGTAAGGGACACTAACACCAGAAGCAATGGAACCAACATACGAGCACAGAACACGCGCCGATGCAGTTCAGCGCTACAGAAAGTCTTGGTGCCCAGGCTCCTCTGCAGAAGAACCAAGATCCACATTATCAACTGAGTGAATCTATCTCTCGCTCACCTTAGTTTCAACTATATCTTTCGCTCATTTACCTCATTGATTAATTTTCGAACCTTATCAGTGCTGAGCGAAATGAGCGAATAAGTGAGAGCGAAGACGACTGAGCAAGGCGAGTGATTTGATGGAGCGAAATGTACGATGTCAGATACAACATGAAAAAAAGAGAAAGATAGCAAGACTAAGTTCAGGCCTGTAATAATTATGCAAACTGTTTGAATGTAATTATTTTATAAGTAATCGTGTTCAGTATTATTGTTAACGGATAAGTATTTTTTATTTCTTTTGTTTATTTTTTTAAAGAACATAATATAGTGTACGCAAGTTATTTTTATCTGTCACTCTAGCGCCACCTAGCTCAGTTGAACGGAGACATTATATTTTGTTTTTTATCTCGTGCTCATGAGCTTGAGCATGAGCAACTCAACAAGACAACATCATTAATCTACTGAGCTAAATGAGCTAAAGAGCTAAATGAGTGATATATAATATCTTTAGATCAAAAAGTTTATCTATATAGTGGTATAAAATGCGCATCTCTAAGGAGAAGCCCTCGTTGTACGGGAGGTACAGATCCTCTGTGATTCCGTTCTTCATTGCGGGAAAACTACACAGGCATGTTACGCGAGCTTGGTGGGTCTATTCTAGGATACGGGATGTGATACGATAACATTTTCCTCAAAACCGCTAAGCCATCGCTTTGTCTTTTGGCTTAATTTGATATTTTTCGAAGGTAATTATTCTTGTCCATTACAAAAATGTTTGATTTCTACTGAGAATATCTTAACTTATACGAATTAGCCGAAAACGAAATGGGGTTTAAAGGCCTTTCCTATTCCGGCCACCTCATTTCTTCGAAGAAATTAAAGTTGAATGAAAACGAAACCATAATTCTAAACATGGTGGCCGTTCTCGACCACGGCCAAACAGATGACCAAATTCCCTATGAATAACACGGTAAAATGGGGGCCGAAAACGAAAACTTAGATTATTTCGGTCGACATTAGCTACGATACAAATATACTCTAATAACATCGAGATAAATAACAAAATGAGACAAAAGTATTCTGTGTATATTCGTACTTACTCTCCTCCCGGCCGAGATGTAAATTTTTGGTGATCTTCAACTTCCGATTTCCGACCACCCCAATTTTCAAGTAATTCAATACAAAAACCAATATAATCTAATCGTAAGTATCGTATTACGTAAAATAAGTATTTATTTAGTATAAAAATAATACACGACAATGCTTATCGACTCATTTCTAAAAAAACCGTTTTTATATGAACAAAATATTATTTATTGTTTTTTTACAGAGTAATAATGACAAAAACAATACTTATTATACCTGTCCCCTGTATATTTTGCCAGTTCGCTTTATTCTCTTTGAACATTCTGTTGACTAGGTTTTGGAGGATCCAGTTAGGCTGGGCAGCATTTGGAAAACTACGTCTAGTCTCCTCGTCATCCATAATCCGCAATGCTTGAAAACCAAAGTTTTCAATCATTGGGTCCTACCCGTCATGACCTACGGAGCTGAGACGTGAACACTCATGATAGGGATGGTCCACCAGCTCAAAGTCACTCAACGAGGTATGGAAAGAGCTATGCTTGGAGTTTCTCTGAAGGATAGGTTTCGTAACGAATACATCAGACAGAGAACCAAAGTAATCGCCATAGATCAAAGAATTAGCAAGCTGAAGTGGCAGCGGGCCGGCCATATATGGCGAGATATATCTCGCAAAGAACCAACAACCGATGCGGTAAACGAGTGCTTGAGTGGAGACCGCGACTCGGCAAACGTAGTGTAGGGCACCATTTGGCCAGGTGGGATGACGATCTGCAAAATACTGCAGGCAGATGCTGGATGCGGCAAGAAAACAGGGCGCTATAGGCCGATGTCCAGCGGTGGACTCATATAGGCTGATGATGATGATGATTATGAGTTGCACCGAAAAAATAAAAATATAAGTACATAGATACCTATACAATTGTGCAACGACCAGTGAGTTGAGTCCTTTAGGTACAGAGACAATTAATAAAATATTGGTAGTACCCACCTACTTACCATTTCTTTGTATTCTCATCGTGTATTTTATTTTCAATAACGTTTTTTACGATTCATTTTATTATACCTATTTTTGCACACATAATTATTTAAAATAATAAATAAATAAATAATGTTGGACAATCCACACAGCATTATCTAGCCCCAAGCTAAGCAGGGCTTGTGTTATGGGTACAAGATAACTGATATACATAATACAGAAAACGACATAGATAGATATTTTTTTATTTTACATAGAAAACACCGAGAACGCCCTGAACAAATATCTGCAGATCGTATACATATTTGTCCCGAGGCGGGAATCGAACCCGCAACCTCCTGCCTCGCAGGCGGACCTTCGCCCACCGCACCACAGAGAAATAATAAATATAATACCTATTCAAAACTATAATCACCCCTTACTAAACATTTACCTTACAACAAACTTACAAATAAACCCGCTGTATACTAAAAAAGTCAAATAAATAAATTTCAAGTTGGTTCCGCAGCGAAAAATAATATTGCTGTTAAAAGTAGCACAGGTCCGTTCAGCACAACGTCTCGTCCCGCACTGATTGTAGGGCCGGCAGAGGGGCGGCTCATGTGTAACGTTGTATCGATTACGTAAAAAATTCGTTAAAAATAATTAGATAATTTATTTGAAAAAGTGGGCGGAAGAGAGTCTCCGTAACTTTTTATTCTACATGGTGATAACTTTAAATAAATCTTGTGATTGATAGTTTAGGAGAAAAAGAGTTTTAACGGAAAAAATGGATGGTACTTTGCACCATTATTTTAGATACTTAAAATTGGAATTTCAAATTTTCGGCTTAAAGGTAAAATGCCTTGTATAGCATAGCTTATCATATATTTTTTTCAAACCTTTTTCTATAAAGAATAAGAAGAAAAACGGATTTAACTTTACCCAATTTACGCCGATTCACCTCTATCTGGGCCTTAACATTTTTTGCTCTTTGCTTATCATTTTTTAATAATAATGCTGGACATTAACCAGGCATTGATATGAGTTTAGCACTATTTGCGAAAACAATAAGTTTACGTTTCGATTTAAAGGAGAATCAGGGAGAATCATAAATGTGAAAGTTTGTTTGGAAGTATGGATGGATGGATGGATGTTTGATACTTCTTCACGCCAATACTACTATACGGATCTGGCTGAAATTTTGCATACAGGTGGGGTAGTGCCCATGATCCCCAATCTGGGCATGCGGATTGAGGATCGCAGTTCGGTGGTAGAATTTTTCTGTTTTTTCGAATTGATACCAGCGGGGAAAGTTGGTTTTGTGCAAATTATAAGCCAACACCACACAGTTAACATGGTATTATATATCTATCTACATATATCGTCCGAATCTAAAACTCGGCGGACGAGATGACTACTTCACCTTTAAGAAGGGCAGCGATCTTACTGGATAGGTACGTAAATAGGTACTGAAAGGACCCACTTTTTAAAATATGACGGCAATAAAACAATGAAACATGAGACCTCAATAATATTCTTTGAATTAGGTTGCTGTAGGTACGTACTAGGGTATAGGCTACTGAGGGTGAGGGTTGAGGTACCTCAACCCTCAACCTCAGCAGCCTATATTAGTCCCTGATAAGCGCCTTTATTAGCTGTTATCTCATGGGGGGTAATGCCTATAACCCCTCCCCCCCCACGCGGGCTGGTTAGGGATCGCAGTTTGGTGACAGAATGTTTCGGCAGGAGGCACTGCTGCCCGTCTCCGGTAAATATCCCTTAGTCGCCTCTTACGACACCCGCGGGAAGAGTTGGGGTGGTGCAAATTCTATGCCGCCGGCACCACATGCGGAACATACATTTGCAAACTCGAAAAAAGCGTATGTTCAAAAAAATCTGATGGTTTTGGGTTATTTCATGCATTGTAGAAGTGCAAGTGCCAACTTTGACAAACAAGCGGTCTACGTACCTTCTCATATAAGTAACTTAGTGCAAAGAACGTTGTTATACGAACAGAATAAGTATGTAAATTTTAGTTCTTAAGGGCTGTGGATTTTGTTAAATAAATAAAATGTAATATAATATAGTTTATTTTGTTTTAAAAAACTATAACCGACTTCAATTTTTATATTCTTTTCATGAATTTTCATGGATTCCATTGTCAGAACTGAACCAATATTAAATGGGACCACACAGGAAGCACCAGCTTTCATACAAAAAAGTATCATGAAAATCGGACCACCCAGTCAAAAATTCTGAGGTAACAAACATAAAAAAAATAAAAAAGAATTACATTCGAAATATGTTGGTCAAGTTTTTTTACCATTCTGTCGTATCGTATCTAGTGACTTTACAGCTTTAAGTTGCGCCATGTGTATTTTGTAGGTTAACTATAAATTCTGTGTGGTATGTTGCTATTCAGTGTGCTTTATCACATTCAATGGCCTGTAATCGACATTGCTAACAACTTTCGTAAGTATCACCTTGATAATTATTTTCCCTCTTATTGGGTATTTATCAAGGGGGGATACTGAAATAACTCCTAAGCACTTGCACGCTTTTTTATTGTACAAATACTTAATTACATAACAGAAATATTTTTTACAAGCAGCGCCTTGCTGTTTCACCCGCATAGTTCCCGTTCCCGTGGGAATTCCGAGATAAAAAAAAAAGACGTGTGGCACTCGGGGACTGCCGCGGTAAAGCTATTGCAATGCCATCTAGAGGCGAGTTGCTGAACTAAAGAGACAAACGTCAAGGTTTTTTCGTTACGGAATTTCTGGATTCGGTCCCCGCGCTCAAGGCCCGCGATAGAAGCTATGCAATAGCTTAATATATCCTAAGTAAGCTTTTTAATGATGAAAGATTTTTTAAAATCGGTCTAGTAGTTTTGGAGCCTAATCAATACAAACAAACAAACAATCAAAACACACACAAACACTTTCCTCTTTCTAATGTTAGTATAGATATAAATAAATAATAAATAAATAATGCTGGACAATTCACACAGCATTATCTAGCCCCAAGCTAAGCAGAGCTTGTGTTATGGGTACTAGATAACTGATATACATAATACAATACACTACTTAGATAGATATTTTTTATTATACATAGAAAAACATCCAGAACGCACTGAACAAATTTCTGCAGATCGTACACAAATTTGTCCCGAGGCGGGAATCGAACCCGCAACCTCCTGTGTCGCAGGCAGACCTTCGCCCACCGCACCACAGAGGTCGTCATATATGTTACAAGTTGTATTTTTAGTATTTTTAACTGTTAGTATTTTTAACTGTTAGCATAGCTTTTTCTGTGTTGCCTGTCTGATTACTAAAAACCCTGTAAAGAACCGAGCAAATTCATTTCTTTTAGTCCACAGCTGGACGCAGACCTCCTACTGATGAACGCCTTTGGAGTTTTACTCATGGAAGTAATACCCATAATCCCCACGCTGGGTATGTGCGTTGGGAATCGCAGTTTGGTGGTAGAATTGTTATGCAGGAGGCGCTGCTGCCCGCCCCCCGTGGATATCCCTTCGTCACCTCTTAAGACACCCACGTAAAGATTTGGGTTGATGCAAATTCTAAGCCAGCACCACACAGCAATCTAACGCTTAATTAATCCATTACCACTACTAAACAGCAAAAACTATGCATTATTATTATTAATATTATCATATAACTGTTATAAATATTTATAATTTTGGACAATTCACACACCATTTTACAGTGAGGAAAAGGCATGAACTCGTCAAATATTTTGTTGTTACATTTTTTTCCGCATGTTTATGGCACGTTTTAAAAGCTTGCTCAGTTGTCTATTGCAGAAATAGACAACTGAGCAAGCTTTTAAAACGTGAAATGAGTAACGATTTTTTACTGCGAAAGCATGACTGAGCATGGTTGAAACAACAGGATTCATAGCTTTACTCATAATATAAAAAAATAACAGATTGTACGAGCCTCATTCAGACTTACAGACTGGCGTTGGCACTTTTAGGTACCTAATGAATGTATCATTACCTAAAAGTTTAACGCCAACAAATTAAACTTTGCAACATTTCCGATGTATTTTTCGACTAGCCAGCACTACTCGAGGGCAAACAAACCATTTTGATTAACAACTTGCGTTGTATCAATCAATTGAATTGCTTTTATATGAGCATTCATTTTAAAATTGGGGAAAATAAACAGGATTAACAAATAAAATGAAATTTACAATTTTAATGGTGAATGAGGTATTTTTGAAAATCAGGGCCTTTATTCTGTACATAATTATTATAGCTGTTTTTAATTTTGTCAGTTCTTTTTACTGTTATCTGATTCAAGCAAAAAGTTAGTTGTGAATTATACGACTCCTAAGAGGTCTAAACCCCTTCGGCTCAGTGACCATTTCTTAATGTGACCAAATTTCTCTTAAACAAATTATGCATTTATATATTTAAATATACATTTATAATTGATTCAAACAAATTATACATTTATACAAAAAGTAAGACAACTTGAGAAGGTTTTTCGCGGAATTGTTACAAAATTTTCTCTCTCTCTATTTTCATCCATTAGATTAGAATAGATTTCCGCAAAGAAATGCCTCAATTATTATTATTATTAAAAAAAAACCTACCCTTACAATCTGAGAAATAAAATAAATTAAAACTAAGAAGTCCACGAACAAACTATGGGAAGAGAAATATCATCTATAAGGTTATACAACAGCCTACTTGATAATATTAAGAACTTGTGTATCATTTTACAATGAATATATTAAAAAAAATACTAAAATATATATATATGAAAATATATTTTAAGCAACAGTACCGGTACCAACCATCACTGACAACCTTACCACTACAAGTATTTGCGAATAGTTAGTGTTATTTTGAATTTATTAATAAAGCTAGTAAGTTAGATTATTGTATGTACTCATTTAAGTGAACATTCTTCTTTTGAATAAATAATTTTCTGAAAACTGATTAAATATTACTGTTGTTTGTGTTATTTTTGCTGTTTTTTTTCTCTGAAAATTTCCTGCATACTTACTAAAAATACAACAGTTTCATCTTCTTGAAATATCCTAATATGTTGCTTGTGATGTTTGCTTTTTTAAGATCAGATTTTATAATTAAACAGAATCCTGTTACACATCAGCTTATATAAAACAAACACGTTTTGGATCTAGATTTTAGAGCCCCTAGTGTGCTATCCACGTTTTCACCTGGACATTGCCATTTATTTCAATAAAGCTACGCTAGATTCGCATCGAACGATGCAAACAGAAGTAAACATTCCACGTATCGTCATAAAGGCTATTTTTATTGCTTACAGTTAACATAAAGTTCATCCTGTTTCATGCCGTTTCATCCCCTAACGTCCCTGAATGCAATCCAAACGCAGTATTACGGAAAAGTTGTGATAGTACATAGAAGCGGTACTCGACAGCTTGACGTCAATAAACGGTTTTATGTTCTGGCAGCGAAGCGACGATGACGTGGTCTTATAAGTTTTATAAGTTTTTTTTTGTAGTACAGAGTCATTGCTATTTTTTTCTTTTTCAATAGAATATTTTATCCTTGAGATGGGTACAATCACGTAATAATAAAAGCATTTTGTTGAACGGATTATAAACATAGGTAAATATTTAGCAAAAGTGATGTAAGCTTTGGAAGAGTTTCGCTTCTCTAACCAAAATTACTCACTTTATTTTATTTTATGCTAGAAGTAGAAATTATATCAGCATTTACTTTCAACGATGCAGTCGAGAAGTCTTGAGGCGGTGAGGGTTAAGCTCGGAATTATTTCTGTGTTTATATATTTAGGTCGGGAACTGGGAAATTGTAAAGGTTTTTATTAGAATACGTGGTGATGTTCTTTTTGATTGTGTTTTACTGTACTGCAAATTGCAAACTGTGCTGTAAAGCAGAATAAGTGGAGCAATGGTGGGCTTAACCGTTAACTTCATAATGCATGGCTTTTCGTATTTCTAACAAATACGAAAAGCCATGCTTTGCAATGAAAGCATTGCAATGTTTTATTTTTGTGACCTAAATCTATTGAGGAGACATCTTGTTTTGACTTCAAACACGTCTCCACTGAATTTTAAAGTAGCTCGAGTTTTCAATAAAAGATCTATTAGCACTAAAAACTTCCGGATTGAGTTCTAAAAGCAAAGGAGCAAGTTAAGTTAAAATTCCTTCAAATGGATACTTTATATGCCAGTCTCGTTTTGACCGTCTGCTACTTATTTCGATATTGGACCCCCACTAATTTTGTTTATTTATTCATTAAAATGGAGAGAAATGGGGGCCTCAGTAATGTGGCCCCGATTACGTTTTATGGAAAACTGAAACGTAAAAGAGGATGTTCGAAAATAACATTTAGAAGCGAGTTTACGGAAAGCTTTTGGGTTCGCATGTTTTTTTAATGCAGGTAATGAGGTCGAATTGAAATTATCAAAAGTAAAAATGAAAGCTTCCAGTGGGCTATTTATTTTCACTCTAGCTTACGTAGGTAAGAAGTTATAATTGTACAAGTATTTAAGAGAGCCTTAAATAGATTAAGCTAAACTATAAAATTATCTAAATCATAACAATATGATCTACTAAGATAGCGTGGAAATATTTCTTCCTTGTAAACGTTCTGTTTCTTTTCCAAAAACAAAATATCCTAAAATATTACAGAAACATCCTATTTCAACAAGATCATACCGTATGCAGCTTTGCAAACCATTCACAGGAAAGAAATCCTCATTCTCACATTTGAAACACCTCAGACAAATCTCAGGAGTGAAAAATTCTGGCTGTGAACACTGCATACGATATTCTTATAACAAATCAGATTTGCAAAATGCATTGGGGGATCCGTAGGATCTGGATCCTGACGGACTGCCGAACAGTACCCTGAATAATTCATTCAGCACCCGAAACTTTACCGCAGAACTATCGAACATTGCTTTGTTTTACAGTTTATGAAATGCTGCCTGCTGTTTTATTTAAGGTTTGAATATACAGACTGCGTTCCGTGGATAAGTTTGTTGGTTTATTGTTAGCTTTGTAAAAGTTTATTGTTTTGTTTTTAGATTTGTTGTTTTTTTTCTGTTCTTGCATTGCATAATACCATTTTGTTAATATTATGTTTTTATGCTGCCGCTAAAGTCATCAATACAAATACAAAACGTTTATTTTCATAAATGTGTGGAACAATTGGGTTAGAGCACCGTCTCCTGTGGTAGCTTAGCTACGATGTAGCTGTGTTACAGGAGAGCAGTTGCTTCCCACCAATACACCACCAGTTCACTAATAGACTTCAATGAGCATTCCAATAAATTAATTAATAATGCTGGACAATGCACACAGCATCATCTAGCCCCAAACTAAGCAGATCTTGTGTTATGTGTACTAAGATGACTGATACACATAATACAATACATAGTTTTATTATACATAAAAAAACGACTAGAGCAACCTGAGCAAATCTGCATTCGTACAAACATTTGTCTCGAGGCAGGAATCGAACCTGCAACCTTCTGCGTCTTCATCATCGTTATCTTTTTTACTATAAAAACTTTCGTAGTTTGACGAATTCATCATGAATGTAAGCGGGTTAACTACGAACCTTATTTGTGTTATCTTGTTAATAATGATTATTCAAATCTTTCTAAAACGAGTCATTTACCTCTATCTTTTCACTGGTCAATTTTCAGCCAAAGCTAAATCACAGGCTCGCAATGCCGCAAAAGTCATCAATCTACTTTCAATTCACTAATAGACTTCAATGAGCATTCCAATAACTCTTGCTGTAAGCCAGACCACGTGCCTTCATGCAACATTCGTTAACCATTCGCAGACGCACAAATCGCTTCGTTTGCAAAGACAAATTACTCCTGTCTGCAGCACGGAGGAATTTCCTAAAAAAATACCCTTAAAAGAGTTGGAAATCCAATATCGAGTTTTAGCGTTGCTTTTTTGTTTAACTCTATCGAATTTGAAATTTCACGCCTTTCAATTTTAAGCACCTAGTGCCATGGCATGGGTACTTGGGTAGCCATTTTTGTGAGCGCAGGATTGGCCGTTGTGTCGATGAAAAAATGTTGTTCGGATTGGTAGTGAAAGTGTTCCTGAATTAATGAAAAATTTAATGAAATTTTCAAAAGATAAATGATGCAAACTATTTATTAATTATAAAAAGAATTAAGATCAAAATAGAGTCCTTTTTTATTATAGATAGACCGAACACCCGGAGCAAATATCTATCTAGGTCGTATAATAATTTGTCTCGAGGCGGGAATCGAAACAAAAACCACATGAGGAGTCTACAGATTATATTCCACATTTAATTATTATTAGGTATCCAATGACCAACGTTTAGCGTTATTATTACAAATTTCAAAAGACAAGAAGGTTTCTGCTTCAGTAATTATCTGACCACAATAGAATGTATCTCGTGGCGGGTTTTTGCCACCTTTTGTGTCCACTGTGTGGTATTTGACGCCAACAGTGGCAATGCAAGGCGCTTTGCAAAGAACATGCCCAGCATCCAAACTACAGCATTAGTTTTGTAATTAAGATAAATTAGGCGAGATAAATGCTCTAAACAGCATACCAAGAACACCATCAAAAACTAATTCACTGAGCGGAGTCAGATCTCGAAGTAGAATAGCTTCTATACAGTAACTACTTCAGAAGTGTTTAATGATTTTTTTACAAAAACCTGTAAATCTTTTAGTGCTACCAAGTTAAGAATCTTTTAAAACTTTTCAAAAAGTGTAAAAAGTATCTTTAAATTTTGAATAGTATCGTTGTAGAATTTTCAGATATCTGTTTAAAACCAGAACTATTTTTTTTAATCCAAAAAGTTCATGACTTCAAATTCTTCATAGTTTGACACAATACAGGTAATAAGTACATTGTTACCCAAGGTCTGAAAGTAACGTATATAAAATGCAACGTTAATAGTTCGATAGACTAAATAATGTTACTTTCACCCTAAGCAGTGTGCTTTTCATCACGAATACTTTGGAATACTGGTAGAATAGCTCTCGCTATTCTACCGTGGTTATTCTGACATTAATGTTCGTTTTTGTCATTGAAAACATGGTAAATATTTTTTCCGAAATCTATGTTACTTTAAGGAAATAGTTGAAAGTAAATTATAAAATGGTAATTTACTTTACTTTATGTTCTATCAATTTTACGTCGCGGTGTAATTGAGTGCCTGTATGCATTGCGTCAAACCAGACGCAGAACAAGTCTCACAAGATGTTGAAGTTGAGTGGCTTTATAGAAAAGTGCGAATGCATGGTTCAATAGATATGTGACGTGACAGCTGTCACTACTTGTCAATACTTTTCGTCCCTAGGGACTTGCATCCCGCTTCCCTGGCAACTTCCGACCTACTTTCCGAGTATGAGTGATGAAAATTTTATTTCTTATTCCAAATATTCTTAAATTTACATTATAGTGGAGATCGCGAGACCTTAGTTCGGATCAAAGTCATTTCTGGTTTCAAATCTAAGGCAGCCAAGCAATGCGAGTCCGCCGCGGATGGTGCTTTTGTTAGTACCTCAGGTGTTTTTGGTTTGGTCTTAGGAATGCTATTCGAACCAAATATAGATTCCATCTTCAAAGTTACCTTTTTTCGTATCGACCGTTTAATAAGCAATTTCTGAAATGCAACCTATTGATCGTGCCGAACTTTAATCGCTGGCTTTTTCTCGTTGATTTGCTTAACATTTGTTTTATAAATTTCTACAATAAATCTAACGCTGTGACAAACTGACAACAGAAACGAAACCGGGTTTCAAAAAGCGCTATAAAAGCTTAATCCAGTCTAAATCCAATTGACCGTTAACTTTAGAAAAGCAAATGAAAGAGCTGCTAAAGTGCCAGAGTAAAAGCAAAATGGAGGATATTTCGGATTATCCTGTGATGTAAAAGGACGATACACTTAAATAGGGTAGGAGTTAAGAGCGAGGATTGTTGAGTGTGCCACTGTTTTCAAGCAAAGAAGGAATTCTACAAAATAATACTTATTTTAATACTCTTATAAAAATTAGAAATTAATAATCTACTAGCTGTTGCCCGCGGCTTCGCACGCGTTGTTCCTATGGAAACGTATATAGGTGTTTTCCCGGCAATTATTAGATTTTTTCTCGCCGTAAAAACCATCCTTGAACTTCAACAAACATTAAAAAAATCAGCCAAATCGGTCAAGCCGTTTTCATGTTATGTCGTGACAACGGAAAACGGGTTTCATTTTTATATATATTATAGATTAATATCACTGGGTATCTTTATTCACAAAGAAAATTAATATCATATACAAGAAAAAAAAACGTAACGTAACTATTTATAACTAGTTTCTTCCCGCTGCTTCGCACGCAATGTGTTGTAAGGTTATTTCTATCCCATGAAAACTATAAGTACTTATTTTTACTTCAGGCCTAGAACTACGTCTATGCAAAATTTAAGCCTGATCCGATAAGTACTTTTAGCGTGAAGAAGTTATTAACATCCATCCATCCAAACTTTCGCATTTATAATATTAGGGTAATTGATACAATTGAGCTAACTGCATACAGGTAATTCTAGGCCTAGAATAATACATACATTATGCTTTATATCCCATGGGCTTACGAAGGCCGCGGGGCGCAGCTAGTATGTCATATTTATAGCTAGATACAGTATTTGGTTACGTACCACGTTACCCAAATATTATTCACGCAACCACACACACTTGTTCTACTACTTCCAAAGGTTGCCTGCAAGAGATCTCCCATAGCGATAAGGCCGCCCATTGTGCAACTTGGTTTGTATTTGTCTATTCCTGTCCTTTGTTCCTGTTCATAATTGCTGCGCAATAAATAGTATTTGTATTGTAGTAGTTATAAGGCAAAAAACATTATTGATTCCGAGTTTTCTCTTATTTAAACTTTTATATTTTATTGACATAGATAATACACAAGCCAAACTCGATGTGAAATGTTTTGTACCTATACAAATAACGTACCTACATAAAACTTGGCTGAAATATAAGTACGTAGGTATGAACGTGGTACTTCAAAGAATATTTGTATTGTAGTATTAATTATAGTTTCTATATAAGGTTCGTTTGATAGACGTATTTTTATAATATTATCATTATGTGAAGGTATAAGTATTTAAAAAAGCTTTTACAAACGCAGCTGAAATTTCTATCTTCAAATAATAAGGTTTTCTGGCACTGACATAGCTCAAAATATTTCATTGCTGGAACACACCGACAGATACTTAGGTATCCACACATTGAACATTGAGTAGTGATTTGGTAAACGCACCATTCTGATTTATAGGTCTGGCTTTCACATCCCCTGGTATTTTGAACTTTATTGCGTAGCACGAAGAATCAGATAAACTTTGGGCTGTAAAGTTTTTCAGTTACTTAATCTTGTGTGCAGGCGTTCCGGGTATGGTTCAACGGATTTAATATCAGATTCTTTTTGGTTTATTTTGTTGGCAAGTTATCACTTTTTCGGATTGCTTGATCGGAAGATCGTGAATTCGTGACGCATCTGTCTGTATTTTTGAACTACCTATGGATAATCCCTTTTCTACTGACAAGAGTATTATTACACCTATTAATTTCATATTCACGGAGAAATTATGTGGTCGTTTTTCAGTGCAGCTTAATGTATGAAAATAAATAATTGATTTTGTTTTAAAAAACTATAAATAATCGACTTCAATATTATACTTTTTTCATGGATCCCGTTATCAGAAATGGACTAAATTAAAATGCGACTGACTATACGGAAAGCTCCAGCTTCCAAAAGAAAAAATAATCATGAAAATTGGACCACCCAGACATAAATAGTGAGTTAACAAACATAAAAAAACTGTTGAATTGAGAACCTACTCTTTTTTTAAGTCGGTTAAAAATACTACCAAACACAACGAAACCAATAGCCCCAAAATAACACTACCAACATGACGGTTTATAAACATAGATGAGAAGAATGAAAATAAATTCAGACAAGATTGCAAATTACAGAATAAAAACAAATCAAACAGAAAAAGTCGCTAATGCCTGATTTGTTATTCAGTCGGACATTGATTTCACTTCGAACAAATTGAAGCGATTGATTTATTTTCTTTTAACAGCATTCAGATGCGGGTTTAAATTACTTACATCTTATACTAAGCATGTACATTTATCATCGAAAGATTATTGGAAAAGGAGTCTTATCCTATTTGTGTCCAAGTAATTTTAATATCGGTTAATTCGTTCGCCACCCTGAATTCTTCTTCAATTTTCCTTTGATTTTTCATAGAGTATTACTTATCAGCCAAGTACTTTGACTGAACACTGCCTAGATATTTGTTACAAAAGTATAGTCCGTCTAACCAAAGTGCTTTAACATTACGGTAGGTATACCAAAACACATCCACAGAGCTTTATTTATTTAGTAGCACGAATCGTGATCGCATCAAATAAAGCTATTTGCTGAAAAACTTGGCTACTTTCCAAGTGTCAGATGAATTTATTTTTCACTTTGCTGAAACCCGTTTGGGCATCTTTACTCTAAGTTAATAAAGTTTTGCTTTCAGCTTAGGTACCGACTCGAGGTGTAGTAAATAAAACAATCTCGCTTGATGATGTGTAAACGCAACGCTTGATGACGACAACGACTTGTCAATACTGTCGTCAAACCAAATCACTTAAGAGTACACTGTTTGTCATCAATGGGCGAATTTTCGCCCAAAGTTAAGCTAAAATTCGTGTTGAAATACAAAATTTTATAAGCTTGTATTTTTCAAACGTATACTTTTTTATTGTTTTAGTTGTATACAAACATAGTTTATGGCGGTATAAATTGATTTCATCCTTAGTTTTGGATGGTCAACATCAAACACCCTTCCATGATTGTATGCAAAATGAGCGGCTAGTTCCACCTTGGTCTGGTCCAATTTGACCTAACCCTATAAGATCAAACTCTAATCTGTACTCTTAGAAACAACATCTTAGTGTCTGATTCGTTTTCATGCAAACAGCGTAAGTGCATATATTCTTCCCCTATATCTTTTTACCAATGCTCCCAAGCTATAATAGAGTCCAATCTATAAGAACCTTGCATCACTAGCATCCTATGACCCTCGGCCTTCCGTCATATTTCAGTGAACCCGATCTTAAAAGAATCCGTCATGGTTGTGAATGAATCTGTTGTTTCATACTCATGCCACTATAGTTATAGGGAATTTCTCTTATGTTCATCGATATCGATATTTGGTTTTCAAAATTTTAGATAACCAAATATCGATATCGACTTTAGAGTCTAAAACATTTAGTTACCAAGAATAGAAAACAACCATACATAAAAAAGTAGACAGTAGTTTTGCAATAAAAAAAATTAGGTTGTGTTCTAAATAAAAAAAAATCTAAATGTTTTATTTACTATAATATGTTTCACTTTTAAACTGACAAAATATTAAATTATTTAATGTGTTAATAGCATATACCCTATTGACACATTAAATAATTAAATATTCTCACATGGGACTTCAAAAAAGCTAATATTTTTTTTATGTATTCTCAATAGAAATATATCTGTATATTTATTTTTGTATCTTATGATGTTTTTATTGTGTTTAATCATTGAAAAGTAGATATTTTAAATCTCAACCGCAAAATGTCAAAACGCAACGCTATAGCGTGACGTCATACTTGAACATTTTTGTATGGGCATGAAGTTTTGACTTTGAGTTGACATAGGGGATTCGATGATCCATGACGTCCCTAAATGCAAGGGCCAACATTGCAGCGTTTTTATCACCCGAAAATGAGTGTAATTTTACTTTTGTTTTTGCCTCAATCATTTAAATTTTTTTGGCTGTTTTAATTTTTTTTGTTCATGTATTAATATGTATTAAGTAATCGAATAAAAAAATCCATGCATATTATCATTATTTTAAAAGGTCGGCCAATAACTAATATTTAAATGTCACACTAGATAGTTTATGAGTTAACATGTCCAAATTAGTCTACTAAGTTATTTTGTTGTATGTAGATAAAAGTATAATAGTTTGGTAGGTATTATGTGTATTCGTATTAGTAGTGTAAGTTAGGAGCACCACCATCCTTTTCCCATTTCCACGTCCATATTTTTCAAAACCTCATTTTGATTGCCTGAAAAAATCGCTTTGAACGATAAGGCTGCCAGTTTCATTGCTGTTCTACATATATCAGTTCGGTTATAAGAAATCCTTTTTATACGGTGATGAATAAAAGAAATATCAATTTATCTGTTATTAACTTCAGATAAGAAATCTTATAATAGTGTGCTATGGAGCATACAGTTTTCTTTCGTGGTTTCAACTATCGATAAAAGTTAATCCCTTCCCTAAAACGAAGTGATCGTTCACCATCACGTACTCATACTATATTTAATTCGATCAGTCGCCTCAACTAAGAATGATGTAAGTTAAGAGGTCAAACATCACTTGAAAATTTTAAATTTACGAGCTTTAAATTAAATCGGAGCTTCAAATTAAATTTACCAACTATCCCTTTTCATCAATGTTTAAAAGTCAGAGTTTTTTTGCCTCATCTACTTGTTTAACTCCCGTACTTGAGATTTATCAAGATTTTTACAAGTTTTAAGTTTTATGAAACGAGTTAAGCTAACTTATCTTGAGCTTTTTTAGAAGATAAGTTTGTTTATTAAGTAATCAAAATAGTTATTCGTTCTTCAACTTGGGGTAGCAATTACACTGATCAAGGTTATGGAATGGTTATCGATAAATAAAGGAAGGGATAAAGATAAAAAAGATAAAAATTTGTTTATTTTACCCAATAAAGAACAAAACGAGTGGTAATATCTAACAATACATTGGGTAAAAAGGCACCCTAGCTCAGCATTTTGCAGTATAAAGCATTTGCCCTATACTGCGCTGGTTTTCAGTTAGGGTCTTTATGAGTGACGACAACACAATAGACATAAGGGAAGAAACGAAAACTGAAAAATGTACATTGGAGTGGAAAATAATAAGAATTGCCGTCAATACCTACTTAAAGATGAACAGACACGTATCTAGTAATTATAGATTAAGTACTTCGGTGTTTCATTACATTACCTTTATTTATTCCACCGTATGTACATTCATACAGATTTAATATCGTTTTAATGTAATTTTACATTAATTGAACTACCTATAATTAATATAATATTTAGACAATTAGACATTCTATAATATTAGAAAAAACACACAAAATATTTTTGGAAAGGAAACACCTTATGGATTTTTTTTTACGCAGGAGAAGAGTACATAAAGTAAAAAAAAAAAACAGACAGACCATAATTTCTAAATTAATACATTGTACCTATTCACTTTACCTTTCTAATTATAAAATAGCAGATAGTCTGTAAAATGGCCCAAAATAATAATAATGTCAGTTATACTTTTAACATAATAATTAAATAATAGATAATAATATTTATGTCAACAAATGTCAAAAGAGCAGCTGTGCTTTGTCAAAGTAAACTTAAATAAAACAGGATATAATAGTTATAAAGGATTTAGTAGGTATAAAGTTTATTATTAAATGGGTGTATAGAGTTTTCAAGATTCACATACATTTCTTCCGAAAGATCTAACGAAACAAACACTTCACAGAACGCCATGAAAAATGTGAATCGTATTAATATATTTATGGCGTCTGTCTTGCAGGTAATGGCATGAAAACACCACAAAGCATTACTTTGAGCAATAACTGTGGGGAAGCAAAAATAGAAATAACACAATTCTCTCCCTCTCACTCGAGAGCTGCATAAATAATGGCTGATTCACACCGAGCCAGTAGTTGCTGGAAGAAGACTCGACTGGACTGCTGATTTGTGTAGATTTGGTAACAATATGTTTTCATGCAACATGGGTTATTGCAACTTCTTTATAAAGATAAATAATTGAAATAATCAATTTTTTTTAAAACTATAAACAAAAAAAAACTATAAACTGACTTAAATTTTTATAGTTTTTTCATGGATTTTAACTGTCAGAACTGAATCAAATTAAAATGGGATGACACGGCAAGACCAGTTTTCATATCAAAAAAGAATCATAAAGATCGGACCACCCTGTCAAAAGTTCCGAGGTAACAAACATAAAAAAACAGTTGAATTGAGAACCTCATCCTTTTTTGAAGTCAAGAAAGAATTGTGGTTTTTTTTTTTTAAATTGAACATGTTTTGCTAAGGTAGGTAAGGTAAATATGAGAATAAAAACAGCCAAGCGCAAGTCGGACTCGCGCACGAAGGCTTCCGTACCCATTACCTTTAAAAATATAAAAATACAAATCTTTCCTCGTCAAAAAACAAAAAGTGAACGTGACGCGGTCACCCATCCAAATATTGACCGCGCCCGACGTTGCTTAACCTCGATGATCGGTTCTCAAGGTGATAAGATCGTTGCCCACCATTGATTTAAAAAAGGAAGATAGGTTACGTTCTCCCAGCGCTTACTCAAAAATTGGCATGTGTTACTACTACACGCAAACACAAACCCTCACAGTTATATTTCCAGTCCTGTGCAATACAAAGAAGAACAAAGACGGAAAGACGTATCTAGGACCGAAGTGAGACTGAGACAACAATATTTCACGCGAATCACGACCGCCCGTGCCGCCGGTCAGACGGTGACTGATGTCATCGTCATCTTCGTTTTTAATAAATCAATGTTGCCCACCTTAGCTATTAAAATTACACAGAAATACATAATCTGTGAAAATTTCGATTATCTAGCTATCACGGTTCATGAGATACAGCTTAGTGACAGACTGACGAACAGCGGAGGCTTAGTAATAGGTCCCGTTTTACTCTTTGGGAACCCTGAAAAGAGCGTGTCATAATATTTGACAAAGCCAACCTCACACTTTTTAACAGCGCAGCCCAAACTTATTTATTTACACGATCAGCGTCGTAGGCCTAATTTGACAAATAAACTTTTTGACCTTGTTGATATTAGTTGTTGTGTCTAGTCAACTAACCCAATGTGAACGCTCCATCTCTATGTTAGAAAAGATGCATTTCATCAATATAATGCTGCTAATAAATTAGATTTGTTACTTATTTACTAACATTACAAAACAACCTTTGAACATCTACACTAGCTTAAGGAAATCTAACATTTTGACTTGAGGATTTGTTTTGTTTTCTGATAAAATATGTATCCCCTACATTGCAATGTTCTGTTGTCTTCAGTAATTTTATGTTTTCTCCTCTCTTACTTCCAAATATCAAATCATTTAAACGTTGGCAAACATTAAACTATCCTAAGTAAGGCCTAAGGTATTGGCTTGTATAGCACAAACACATTTTTATTATTTTATTTAGTATTATTTTCCATTAAATTATGGTGGTCTTTGTTTTTTTTAATTCTATCATACGGACAAATATGAACATTTTCCAAAATTATCTCTCCACATTTGGTATTTCCAAACACAATCTATAAGTTCTTCATTACTTATCTTCAAACGCATCGATACGCAACATTTATTACGCTGCCAATCGCAAATTTGCTTTTACCATTCTTCAAATATCTCACGCCTTTATGACTATCATCTTAGAGTTTAATGTTGCGTGAGTCTTCAAATGCATCGGAGTAGTAATAAATTAGTCTGCGAATGTCTAGAGCCGTTCTATCACGTCAAAACAAGGAGCTAGGGGACAATGTATTGCAGTTGGCAATCTTAGAACCCTCTCCAAAATATCTTTAGTAGACGCCTTCAGTTGCCCTCCAATATGAATAATGTGTCATACGATCGCGCCCTTTTATCTACATGAGGGAAACTTGTAGATTTGAGGAAATTTTGGGGGTGGGAAAATATGAAATGTTTTGATTCCTTTAAGATAAACGAGATTTTCGTTGAGGTGTTTAAGTTGGAGTTCGTTTTTGTTTTGACCACAGAGATATGATTTATTCTCTGCAGTGGGCAGCAAATGTATAAAAATTAAGAAATTGAGATAAATCTAAAAGAAACAACTATGGGCCCTACTCCTCAACTTACACTTAGTTGAGTGGCGAAATGTACCGTAGTGGTCGGTCGGTCGGTATAGGATGATGTAAAAGAGAAAGAAATAAAAAAAAAAGTTTATTTGGATCTCATCAAAAAAGTTTATTCAAGATCCAAAACAATCTATTGAAATTGTGGATTTTTTCGTTTTGAGAAAACACGTACGTACGTAACACTAGTAATTTGTGTAACTACAATGTCGCATTCGTTACGAGAAAAGGGGACGATCAACTAATGATGGGGATTAACTTTATAACGCGGGATGTAATTTTGTCCCACGAATAAACAAATAAACAGAATGGTTTAATTGTTTCCCCCTGGTTTATCTTTGGGGGAAGTTATGGCTGCGGTAACAAGGAATTCCAGATTTAACAATGCTTAATATCCGTTCGCAATGATCGCATGGATATCTGAAAGGTAGTAGGTAGGTAGTGGGTTGGTAGTTGGTAGTAGGTAGGTATAATGTATAATTTTTATATTTTAAGAACTTTATGGAACCTATGTTCAGAATAAAGTAACCGCTTTGCGTCATCCACGAGCTAAGTTCATAGGTACGCCCTCACCGCTATAGCAATAATGCGTCCTTTATAAAGTACCTACCTAAATGTTTTTTCCTTTAGACTTTAGAAGTATGGTAACATTTTTTTATAATTCATCATTAATTAATGAATGGTAGGTATTAAAAACTTCGTGGAAATTGAATAGGATAGATGTTATACGTTTATATACTCGACTATTTTAAAATCCACGATTTGTACAACACCATTCGAATAAATAAATTAAGCTATCAGCTGTTTGCACAGTGGTCAATCTGGCATGCGGGTATTGGCCTTGTTCGCAGCTGTTCAATTTGGACACAACCATAAAGTCCTTTATTTATTTATCCCCACAGTTGATAATACTACCTAGAATGGGGTTGATTAAGTTCTGAACAAGATCGCAGCTAGACTCTCATCAAATAGGGCAGGTAGTGTGTTGATTAGAGAAATGTTGCTTATCTGGATGTGAAAAGCTGAAGACACAGCAAAAAGGCTAGCCTATGTCTACGTACGCACGGACTGAGTTAGGCTGAAGATGTACCAGAGTACCAGAGAATATCAGAAAATATGTTCATAGTACCTACTTGGTGCCGTTACGGTGCGGTTGCGGAACGTAAGAATCAACACCTGCCCAGCCCGTTGATATCGTAGGAGCGGAATAAATGGGGTTGAACCTAGGTACCATAGAATGAACAGCAGATTGAATATGTGTATTTTTACACCTCTTCTACGATCAACAATCTCCCTGTCTAGTGTAGCGATTATTTCAAAACCCTTGCTTGAGGGAGTAATGTTTAGCAGCGTGTGGGTCAATACCCAATGTACCTAATGCACCTAATATACTTGTCGTACCAAAGTTCCTCATGGCATTAGGTACTCTACAAGTAGCTACGTTAGGTAAGTACTTGAAAGTACCTTACCTATGCGTATGTTGTGTGTAGAGATGATGAATACTTTATTGATGAAGCTTTTATTACATTGCCAGAAGTTAATAACATTTAACCGAGATTTTTCAAGCATATACCGCATTTAATAACTCTACTGAATGTTGAAGATATTAAAGATATATTTTGGGCGTGCTCCATCATATAATATTATGGGGTATTTAAATGAACATCCTCCCTTAGGCAAAAAATGTGAGTACAAATACTTGTATTATTTTTGTGGGGGTGATATTATGGGGCAGGAAAGCCAATGTTTTGCCCGTGCATAAAAAATGCATGGGTTCAATGCAATATTTTAATATTAACCGTGTTATGGCGTGCAGGGTGCATTTTCGGGGTTGTAGAAAACGATGTAATAGTATGGATTGAATCTATTTTTATTTCTTACAGATATTATGTACAAATGAAAATTATAGCCTGTAATCCAGGATGACCCATCCATTGAATATCCGTACGCGAATAAACTTAGTACCTAGATACTAACTACTTACTCGGTACGTAGTTAAATATGTTGTCTTAAGAAATCAGTATAAGTAATTGAAGATCTTATATCTGTCAATTATAGATTTTGAAATAAAAAATGTACCCTGAGTACTACACTCAGAAAATTGTGGGATATCCACATAAAAACTCATCACCCAAATTTTATAACAAAAAAAAGTTCATACCCCACGTTTTTATTGTGAGTCTTCGGAGGGCAACATTGGTTTGCACTCCTGATATTAGTCTAATATTCGGCTTACCCCACCGTTATTAAAACCAAGGGCTATTTGTATATATTTATAGATCCCCACATTATAGTCTCTGTCAACGTTGACTCCCTACAGATTAATTTGGTTAAAACTTTTTCCTGCTTCTTTATGGCAACTTTGGGGACAATCCCAAGAATGTATTCATAAAATTCAGCCCTTATTTCGTAATACTGTGAAAACAGGAATGTTTAAGTTATAGTTACACAAAAAAGAAATACGCTTACGATGTAATCCCCACCGTCCTATTTTGGAAGAAGAAAACTTATACATAAAATACAATAAGAAATACTCACCAATTAATGGTGAATTGAGTATTCCTTCACCAGACGATGTGATAAAAGAAAATCTTCCAAGGGAAGGAACAAAATCAAACTAAACGAAAGAAACTAATAAAGTCCATCCTGATAAATCAAACAAACTCCCCAATCAAAAAAACACTCAGAAACCCCAAGGCAAGCCACGTGCCTTCATTATTTACAGTAGAAAAATAATCAAACTGAAATATTATTTTTGGACAGAGTAGTTTCTCAGATTTCGGCGGAATTTCAGCTCGACGATTGATGAGGTAACGGTTGTTATTTGAAAAAGCGAAGGGCCATTTCCACTGAAGAGGTATATATCATTGGAACGTCAACAACGTAGAAAATTAAAGTCAATAAGAGTCCGACTGTAATAAGCTCGCTCCCTCTCGACTGTTATGAAACGCCTTTATCTTGGGGTGTGAACGGAAGGAATTGGCCAATTTGTCAACTGTTAAACCGGGTAGCTAAGTGCCATTTCATTGTCTCGCACCTTTTACAGATTATTTTTTCAGAAAATATATTATTAAAAGTGAAGGATATCTTCAATTTCCAATTCGTTGGCTTCGAAATGAGTTTTTGGATTGAAGATGGTATTAGACGTGGTTCAATAATTAACCTTCGGGATCAAGTGTCGGAATGATTGCTGTCTCAAACGTTTTGCAGATCAAAAGTTTAGGGTACCTACTTTACATCATTAAACATGCATGAGTGTTGGGACAGGATGAACCTGTTTGTACCTAACTGTAGGTTTCTCTTAATATCGTTGTAATTAAAACTTTATTAGAAAAGAAAATGATATAAATTATAAGGAATCAAAATACAACAGAACTAATATTAGCAACTGTGTGGTGCTGGCTTAAAATTTGCACCACCAACTCTGTTGTAAGTGTCGTAAGAGGCGACTAAGGGGCATCCACAGGGGGTGGTGAGCAGCGCCCCCTGCAGAACAATTCTACTACTGAACTGCGATCCCCAACCGGCAACTCAGCGTGGGGATAATGGGCATTACCCCCATTACATAAACGCCAATAAGGCGCTTATCAGGGGAGGCCTGCGTCCAGCAGTGGACATATTATATAGGCTGTTGAGGTTGAGGTTGAGGTAATATTAACAATTAAAACAGCTGACTAAAGACTGCAAACAATCTAGTGGTAGAAGATATAAAAGGTTTATAAACAACGTAATTTCACATAAATTTAAACAATAAATAATGATTTATCAGTTAGTTCCGCTATACATTAACAGAAAGCAGAAAATAACAGTTAAATTTACAACAGATCTACGTGACCAGGTAAAAATATGAAAACTATAGACCAATTTAAACTGCAATATATTCAATATAAATCATATCCTAACTAAAATAAACTTTACAACAATATATTTATTGGCATCAGATAGCGGTATCTACCGCAAAATGGTATAGCCATAAAGACAGCGAGACGTTTTATGCTTTCTTACTTTTTATCTTTTATTGCATTTAGGGAGGAGCTGTGTTTTATATATTTGGCGGCCGTGACGGATAGTTATAGCAGTTATAGCAAAATAACAGTTATAGCACGTGCGATAAATGTTTTGTTTTGTTTACGAAGAAGTAAAAAAATGTGAAAACAGAATCCGAACCATGTCAGAATATAATGGATACTGTTCCTCTTTCAAAGTAGTTCAGTTCTGAAGAACCGACAACCGTGGGGTGAACGTGTTGTTGCGTGTGGAAACTGCAACTCGGCAAACGTAGTGTAGGACGCCCTCCGGCCAGGGGAATAACGATCTGCAAAAGACTGAAGGCAGATGCTGGATGCGTCAAGCTGAAGACAGATCGCTACGTCGCTCATTGGGGGAGGCCTATGTCCAGCAGTGGGCTAATATAGGCTGATGATGATGATGACTGTTGCGTTGTAGGTAGGCAACGTATTCAATTATTATAAAATAATGCGTTACTTCTTTCCAAGATAGCGTGTAATCGTGCAATCATAGAGTACAAACGTTGAGGTGAGGTGAGATAAGGGTCTCCCCTTACCTCACCTCACCTCAACGTTTGTACGGGTACACAGGTACAATATATGTATAAAAATTAGGTGCGAACAATGACTGTAAAGTAGAAAAAATAAGTACTGATGTGTAAGAAAGAAAAGAGTAAGTCATATTTAAACCACGCCGTGGTGGTCACGGCGGTCAGTGTTACAATCAACCCCTCCAACTTAGCCCAAGGATATAATAAGAGTCTACTAAATATTACTTGTAAAACTAGGTACTTATAAGATAATTAATTTTGTTTTAAAAAACTATAAACCGACTTAAATTTTTACAGCATTTTCATGAATTTTCATGGATCCCAAGTGTCAGAACTGAACAAAATTAAAATGGGACCACACGGTACCAGCTTTCATATAAAAAAAGAATCATGCAAATCGGACCACCCAGTCAAAAGTTCTGAGGTAACAAACAGACGAATTGAGAACCTCCTCCTTTTTTTGAAGTCAGTTAAAAAAGCAGCAGGTGCAATCAAATCTGCATGTTAAGCGTAGGGATTATGGTTTAAACCCCTTAACCCCTTTTGTTCGGGGAGGCATGTTCAACAGTGGACGTGTATGTGCTGATGATAAGGCGATTTATTGCTTAACGTATTTTCCGAGGCACGGGTGAGTAACAACGTTAACTTCTTCTGGGTATTACCTTGCCGATGGCTTACAGTATGTGTAGGTACAGGAATGAAAAATATTTAGTAACATTATCACCCATTATCTGGTGATGTCACGCCAGATAATGGGCGTGCGTGATGCGTCACTTGACTAAATATAAAGATGGTTTTGCGACCTATGCCTCACTTGGCGCGCGGAGCTCGCAGTAGCAACATCTCTGGTGGAACTCTGCCGTTGTTGTTTAGCGCTCTTTGTCAAGATCGAGTGGTGTGGTGTCCTGCTGATGTCTCGTGGAGAGACGAAACTAGTTGACGACTTACTTTGATAAATGTTCTTTCATTTTGTATAAATGTATAATTTGTTAGATTTTATCGCAGAAGGTTTTTTCGGGGAATTGTTACTAAATATTTTTCATTCTTGTATTTACAATGGATTTCCGCAAAGTAACGCCTGAATCTATTATTTATATTAGTATGTGTAGGTACAAACAGCGTCAGTATTAGGTAGCCCCTCCTGCATAAAACTAGGGCGATAAAACAATGCCGAATACGATTTTTTTATATTTTTATCTGCCCGTACTGTTTTTATGTTACCTTAAAAATAAAATTGGTTTTCAACTTTTAAAAATTCAACTACCTACGTGATTTACGACCTGCATGTGTTATACAGGGGGTTACCTTTTACTGATGCTGATGTACATGCATACATCAAGGTAAACCAAATTGATCTAAATTCCTCTCACAATATTGATAGCCACAAAGAGGCATGCTTTAAGCAGTATTGATGTAAGCTACACATTACAGCATCCACCCTTTAACTAATGTAATAAGATTACAAAGGGATAGATGCCAGACTATACAGGGGCGGATTGAAGTATTAATTATTTTATTTTGTTCATTGTACCTATTACTTTTATAACTCCCAAGTTTTAGAATGTCAGCCAAAGTCATTTACAACGTGATATTTACGATGATTTGAGTTTTTTAAGCTATTGCATAGCTTCTATCGCGGGCCTTGAGCGCGGGGACCGAATACAGAAATTCCGTAACGAAAAAACCTTGACGTTTGTCTCTTTAGTTCAGCAACTCGCCTCTAGATGGCATTGCAATAGCTTTACCGCGGCAGTCCCCGAGTGCCACACGTCTTTTTTGAGTAGTTTTAGTGCGACACAGTTGTATAACTATTGTCCTGCACGAATTATCGTTTTGACGCAATTTCATGTTTCCATGTATGTACTTTGTTCCATCCAATATAGTTACTTTTTCTTTCTGTAAAATACCTACGAGTAGACAGGTACTTACTTCATCCTTTGCTGAGGGTGATACTTACCTATTTTGTCAACTTTCGAGAACAACTTAAATAACTATTTTTTCTACAGCGACAAGGTAGGTAAGTAGAAACTCATAATTTTATGAACTTCATGAATAATCACTAATTTACGCATAGACATTTCGTAGCTCTTGCGTAGACAATTCGTAGCTAACGCGTAGGCAAGCCGTAGGCCATGCATAGACGTTCGCAGAGAGAATCTTATTTTATTTTTATTTTATTTCATTTTGTTTAGGTATAGTCTGCAAAAATTGCGCCTTACCATGGTAGGCGCAAGTGGTGGTAAGGCGCAATTTTTGCGATTTTAATTTTGTTCAGTTCTGACTATGGGATCTATGAAAATTCATGAAAAAACTATAAAAATTTATATCAGTTCATTGATTAATTAAAAAGGGAAGATGGGTTACGTTCTCCCAGCGCTTACTAAAAAATTGGCATGTGTTACAACTACACGCAAATACATACGCTCACAGTTATATTTCCAGTCCTGTGCAATACAAAGAAGAACAAAGACGGAACGACGTACCTAAGACCGAAGTGAAGACCGAGATAACAATATTTCACGCAAATCACGACCGCCCGTGCCGCCGCCGCGCCGCCGGTCCGACGGTGACTGGGGTGGGAGCACACAATTTTACACAATATGAGGTTGCCATTTTCGAGAAACTAGTACCTCATCTTCCCTTTTTAATTAATCAATGTGTCGGTTTATAGTTTTTAAAACAAAAATTAATTATTTATTCCTGGATTACAATAACCTGTACGCAATTTTCAACCCGATCCGTTTTGCAGTTTTGGCGTAAAGAGGTAACAAACATTTATCCATCCGTCCATCCAAACATCTAATTATCCAAACTTTCGAATTCATAATATTATTGTGATCATTAATGTAGATGTAGATATAACTACCCTCAACCTCCAGCTCAACAGCCTGTAGGTATTGGTACACTGCTGGACGCAGGCCTCCTCCTTATAAGCGTCTTATTGGAGTTTGTTTTATGGAGGGTAATGCCCATAATCTCCACGCTGGGCAACAACAATTTTAATTTTTAATTATGGTATATTGTTTTGCAGGGGGCGCTGCTGCCTGCCCCCTGGATATCCCTTAATCGCCTCTTATGACACCCGCGGGAAGAGTTTGTACAGTACAAATTCTAAGCCAGCACCACACAGCTAGCACAGCCGATATAACTACGTCAGACGTATACTGAATGCCTCCCTGAGCTACCAAAACGAATCGCCGCTGACGTTTTGGCGGAACGTTAACTGCTCCCCTAAAGGGGTTCTAGAGGGTTCTAGGGATAGCAGGCAGAAAGGGACGTTTTCTATCCGCATTATGGGACATCCGAGCACAACAAAACAACTTCACGGTAGAACTCGATCTGTCATGGAGGGGGCTTTTTGTTGATGATAAACGGATTTTGATCCGTTTTTGACACCTAGTTAGGTATTGATACCTACACAGTCAACGGTGTCACTACATGCATAATCGCTTTCTGCTGTCTGTCTGTCCCTACCCTATGTATGCTTTGATCCTTAAAAGTACGCATCGGATTTTTTTTTATAGAATGAGTGATTCAAATGGAAAGTTCATAATATGTAAAATAGATCAGCATTGCACCCGTGCGAAGCCGGAGCGAGTCGCTAGTTTATAGACAAAAAAAGGAAATAAGTATGTGAAATTTAAAATGAAAATGATAAATAAAATGTAAGTTAAGTAGTACAAAGTAAGTAGGTAAGCCTAGCCTAGGCTACTCGTTTAGAATAACAAAGCACCCATATAAGTATCTGGTAGGTATAGTTATACAAACATAATTGATTTTGTTTTAAATAACTATAAACCGACTTCCATTCTATGGATCCCATTGTCAGAACTGGACCAAAATAAATATGACCACACCGGATATACTAGCTTTCAAACAAAAAAAGAATCAGGAAAATCGGACAACCTACAAAAAAGTTCGAGAAAATACAGACGAATTGAGAACCTCCTCCTTTTTTTGAAGTCGGTTAAAAATAAAGCTGTAGAAGGGGTTAAATTTAAATTGAACTGAACTTTTTTCGTGAAATAATTAGAGATAAGTACAAACAGGAGCTATGCTTTTTTTTTGTTTTAAGTGGCATCTATGATAAACTACCTAAACTACTACTGATCCCAGTTCCTTGCCAAAATAGAACGAGTAAGCGAGAGCTTTCATACAAAGCTTTAAAAGCACATAGTTCTGACGCTTACCAATAGATGACGCTGCCAGTATTTGAACAGTGCCATCTAACTTAATCTTGTTGAACTTAATTGCATAACTTCTTCCTTCACTTCTAATACATCCTACATACGAGTTTGAGACACATTGAGAGTGGAGAGCAAAACTTACCAAATAATTCGGCAACTATTTCATAGATGGCGCTTTTATCCAAAAAGTGAGTGTATTAATATTTCGCCATTTCGAAATCTAGATGCAATTTTGTTTGTTGGAGTACCTAACCTTATGATGTAGGACCTTTTCAACTTGAATGAAGTAATGATTGTATTAGAACTCTTACAAGGAGGTCACGACAATCAGTCCCGATAGTGCTTCAGTGAAATAATAACTAGGTAACATGAACTAATAATTATACAAAATAAATTAAACATTAAATTGCAACGACATTGCACATAAAATTGTAACGAGCAATTTGTATGTATATTTATTTCATTTTTGTAAATAAATTTTTCAAGCATCGTAACTTTTTAAAACAATGCAAATTATTTTTAGTGATCGATCATTCGTCTAGTAAGTAGTAGTCTAGTAACACTGTCATGGGCAGTCGACAACATTTTATTACCTACATTCGAAAAAAAACCTCTAACCTCGAATGACGGGTTGACCCTCGAATTATTTGTGCCCTCGCTACGCTCGGGCGCTAAACCCCGTCTAGGGGCTATATTAAATACTTTCACCCGAGGTTAACACTATTATTCATTAAAAATACAGCAGGTACTAAGGTAGTTAGTCAATCGTATACTTTTTATAAACACCTTATGTAGAGTACCTACCTACTAATTTAAATAATTATTTTCTTTTTCGGATATGCAAATTATCTGACAGTGTTTTTTCAGTCTTGTAATATGATAAAGGTATCTTAATAGGGTATATGCATGTGATTTCAAAATGGCTAAAGAAATATAATATATAAGTACGTATTCTCTATTGATATAGAAACATATCTACATATTTATTTTAGAATTTTGAGATGTTTTTATTGTAGAATTTAACCATTGAAAAATTGATATTTTAAATCTCAGTCGCAAAATTTCAAAACTGTTCTTATTTCTTCTCTTTTTTTATTCTGCTTGCTGCACCATGATTTGACACTATTCTGCCCACTTCGCATTTCGTATTGTAGGTTATTTTCAGATTTTACGGAAAGCCTCTTTCCTGAGATGATCACTACTGAGGTCGTCACAAAAGGTTTTAATCGAGTGTGAACGTCGACGTCAAAACCTACTAATTTAAATAATTATTTTCTTTTTCGGATATGCAAATTATCTGACAGTGTTTTTTCAGTCTTGTAATATGATAAAGGTATCTTAATAGGGTATATGCATGTGATTTCAAAATGGCTAAAGAAATATAATATATAAGTACGTATTCTCTATTGATATAGAAACATATCTACATATTTATTTTAGAATTTTGAGATGTTTTTATTGTAGAATTTAACCATTGAAAAATTGATATTTTAAATCTCAGTCGCAAAATTTCAAAACTGTTCTTATTTCTTCTCTTTTTTTATTCTGCTTGCTGCACCATGATTTGACACTATTCTGCCCACTTCGCATTTCGTATTGTAGGTTATTTTCAGATTTTACGGAAAGCCTCTTTCCTGAGATGATCACTACTGAGGTCGTCACAAAAGGTTTTAATCGAGTGTGAACGTCGACGTCAAAGAAACATGGCGCTAATATGACAGCGTTTTTATCACCCGAAAATGATTGTAGTTTTGATTTGTTTTTTTTACCTTATTATTGCGAAATTCGGTGAGCGTCTTATCATTTTTCGGTTATATATTGTAATGACCAAAAGAATCGATAAAAACAATAAAAAAAATCGATGCATATAGGTACCCTATTGGTTTCTTACAACCGTTTTAATTTAAATAAATAAATAAACTGCACAATTACTTCTAACACTCCAACTTAGAAACTCGTACTAACTTCTATAAAAGAAACCACAGCTACATATTAATTCTGAACAGCGCGCTATCCTCATTATACTAATTTGCAGAAAGTCTTGCCAAAATAAAATGCGCGAGTGAGAGCTTTCACACAAAGCTTTCGTTGCCTAGTTCCAATAGCTAACTGCGCCAGTTACAGCTCCATCTGGCGTAAGCTCCTCGAACTAAATTATCAACCTGCTTTTCGCTACTGCACAAGAGCGCGTTGAAAGTTGAGAGCACTCTTACCAATTAGGTGAGCAACCGTTTCATAGATGGCGCTTTTTTTTCCAATTGCAGCAAAAGTAGAATAACTCTAACTGAAATGCGGCAGATGTCACTTCATAGAATTTGATTTTTTCCTCTTTAGTAAACGCCAGAGGAGAGGCTATGCCTTCCCTTTGGCGTTTTACCTTAGATTGGTACTGACCGGTGGCATTACGGGGCGTACGTATTGTAAAGTGTGCGCAGCAAGCGATCATGCAGTCAGTACGCGGAGACTCGCAACGAGCACTGAATGATTTTAGGACACGGGGCGGCGGCGGCGGGGCGGCGCGGCGATACGCATCATGCTCGCTGCGAACGGTACCACCATTACGCCCTGTAACACCGGTTAGTAAGTAGGTATCCTATGTCAACTATAAGTTCAAACTTCATGCCCATACAAAAATATTCAAGTATGACGTCACGGTTCGGGTGCCAAAAGCGTTGCGCTTAGAAATTTTGCGTGGTTCCTCCTTCGATCCTTGGTCCGAGATTTACAGGTTGTTAGGTTAGGTTTAGGTTTAAAGAATATTTATTTTCTCAAAAGAAATACATTTCACTTATCTGAGAAAACATCTTAAGGTTAAGTACCTATATATTAAATAAAACTTCGAGCAGTCGAACCTTTTTTTACCTAAGAGTACCTACTTAAATAATATGTGTTGATAACAAACATTATTGAAAAATAAAATTACAATCGAAGTAATTAATATATCTACAGTTAGGGTTAATATAGAAGTTTGTAACTCTACGTTATAGTTGGTTTAAGTGTTACATTCAAACAAACAACAACGGAAAGAACTGTTAGATTTAGTAAGTTAGCAAAAAGATTTATAGCACTACCCGCAAAATCTTGCACATTTTTTAACTCCCATTGACATGGTCTGGTCAGTGCGAAGTCGTTCTGCATTATCATGTCACAGTGAAGGCAAAAACAGTTAGGTTAATTTGTTATTTGAGTAACGATATGTCATTAAGTATATGTTTTTTAAGTTTAAGTTTGAAGTTGCTGTACGATTCCGCATTCTTGACCTCTTTGGGAAGACTATTATAAATTTTTACTCCTTCGAAATTAAGCGCTCGTTTCCCAAATTCAGTTCGCACGCTTGGAAGAAGTATGTGGTCTTTTTTGCGAGTGTTTCTTGTATGTATCTGATGGACTTTTGTAAACGTGATATTAGTATGTATTGATTTGTTCAAAATTTTTCTAATGAGTGTGCAAATACTGTAAGTATAAAGTTGTTTTATATTCATAAGTTTGGTTTGTTGATAAACATTGATTGTGGGTGTTAAGTAGTCTAAATTAAATAACATTTTAATTATTTTGTTTTGAGAGACTTGTAGGGATTTTATGATTGTTTTAAGGGCACTGCCCCAGATTTCGATTAGATATAGGAGATGCGGTTTCACCAAGGAATTGTAAATTGTATGCCGAATGTCAAGGGGTAGACAGCGGACTACATTTCGTAGTGATCCTTGTAATGCCGTGAGTTTAGCCCTGATGTGATCAATTTGTGTGTGCCAGTTAAGGTGAGCGTCAAGTCTTAAGCCTAAGTACTTTTCATGTTGTTTTTGTTGCAGTGTCTGTCCGTTAATTGTTAGTGGCCTATGGTCCGGAATTATTTTGTTTCTGGATTTAAAAATGACAAAACATGTTTTATCCGTGTTAATTGTGAGAAGTTTGCTTTGAAACCAAATAACCAGTTTCTCTAAGTCCTTTTGTGCCTGATTTATAATCTGATGAATGCAGTTTCCAAAGTAAAAGAGACATGTATCGTCGGCATACAGTGATATGTGACCGTTGAGTGTGAGTTCGTTTATTGAGTTTATGTAGATAAGGAACAATAAAGGGCCAAGTATTGAACCTTGAGGGACACCAAATGATATGTTATGTGGTTTGCTCGAGTAATCTCCAATTTTGACAATCTGGAGTCGATTACTCAGGTAGGACTCAAACATAGATAGCGCTATTCCAGATATTCCTAAATCTTTGAGATTTCGTAGTAGAATAGTGTGGCTGACAGTATCGAATGCTTTTTTAAGGTCTATGAAAATTCCGAGAGCTATGTTTTTTTGGTCTATGTTGGTTTGAATTTTAGTAATTAAGTCTGCTGTTGCCGAGAGTGTATTTGACTGTGATCGAAAGCCGTATTGTTTATCAGAGAGGAAATTTATGGATTTAAGATATTTATTTAAACGTTTGTGTATTACTTTTTCTAGGATTTTTGAAACAACGGGTAAGACTGAAATTGGTCTGTAATTATTTGGGTTAGAATGAGTTCCATTTTTATAAATCGGGGTCACCTTAGCAATTTTTAAGGAATCAGGAAAAGTGCCTTCATCTAGGTGAAAGTTAATACATTCAGTGAGGTTCTTCAAAATAAGGCTAGTGATGCATTTTATTGATTTTGTAGTTATACCATCTACACCTACGCTGCAGTTTGGGTCTAGCTCTCTAATTATTTTGGAAATTTCATTTATTGTACATGGTTTGAAGTTAGTAAATGTGTCTACAGAGGGTGTGTTTGTTAGAGTGGTAAGTTGTGTTGTTGGAATTTTTTCAGCAAGCGTCGAACCAATTGTTGAGAAGAACGTGTTAAAGGTCTCGCAAATTTCGTCACCGTTGGTAATAGCAACGTTGTTAATTTTAAGTTTTGGGGGAGTACTGTTTGGTTTTATTTTGTTTTTAGCTAAGTTATTTATCAGGTTCCACATCTTCTTTGGGTCTCTTTTATGTTTTTGGAAAGCTTCATTGTAGTAGTTGTTTTTTGCATTTCGGATTTTCTCAGCAGTTTCCTTTCTTTCTTCCTTAAATACTGTCTTTAGATTTATGGTTATATAGGTTTTTGGTTATATAAGTATATTTACTAAATAACTACGTAGTTTTTCAGCTCCTCACAAGAGGATGTATTATTTAATATCCCCATTGGACCCTGTGAAATTTACTCTTCATCCGGTTTCTACCCGGCCAATCTCCTCCTCTAATGTAGGTATAGTATAAACTACCTACATCACCAACATAAGACGCGGCCGCAGGACCTCAAACTTTGCAGGCTTGATTAATTAATAGTTTAGTAGCCACAATAAGGATTAGTGCAAGTTGCTAAGATGCCTCTTGAGCTTAGAGAGGCTTTCTTAAATGATTGGGTCTTGTTGGTCTTTTGCTCATGTTTATTTAAATGAAGTAGCCATAGATTAGGCGATCCACTATCATCACGATAACTGACGCCAAGATTCAGGGATGAGAACCGGACGAGATCGTCGTCGCTGCGCAGTGTCTTGTAAAATTATGAGGATCAGTTTCATAACTACCTTAACTACTCTTCAAACTCAACCTCAACCTCAAAAACCTTTATTGGTTCACAGCTGGACGCAGGCCTCCCCCTGATAAGTGCGTTGTTGGCGTTTATCTCATGGGAGGTAGTGCCCACAATCCCCACGCTGGACATGCGGGTTGGGAATCGCAGTTTGGTGTTAGAATTGTTCTGCAGGGGGTGCTGCTACCCGCGCCCCGGTGGATATCCCTTAGTCGCCTCTTACGACCCCACGGGAAGAGATGGGGTGAAAATTCTAAGCCAGCACTACACAGCTCTAAACGCAGAAAATATATATTATTATGATACAAACGAATAAAATGGACTAACCAGTTTACATTCTGCTAAATAAAAATGTTTGTATATCGCTTCATGATACAAATTCAGAGAGAAAATCAAGAAAACCAAGCAATACCAACCAACATTCACACTTCACATCACATCACATCACATCACACTTCACACTAAATTATAAATGCGAAAGTTTGTATGGATGGATAGATGGATGGATGTTTGTTAGGTACCTTTTCACGCCAAAACTACAGAACGAATCAGGCCGAAATTTTGCATACAGGTAATTCTAAGCCTGGAATCAAACATAGGCTACTTTTATGCCATAAATGAGTTCCCGTGTAAACAAAAAAAATCACCATTATACATTTCCATAGGAACAACGCGTGCGAAGCCTATCATTAAATTTTCACATGCATTTTTTATCGTTGACTGACTGACGTATCTATACCGTGTCCATTTTGAATGAGGCATAAACGTATACAGATTACTTGTCGATTTTAGATCCTCCCTTCAATAAAAATTGCTTACAATTATATCTGAAACTCGACGCCAGTCAAGTGAGTTTTTGTTATTTGTATCGTGGTTTATTTACTAACATGCTCCATGCTGGATGGATTAACCATAGTTGTTGGTTTGGTATCGGCATGGAAATTTTGGGTAGAGAAAGAAAGAATGAAAGAAAATTTGTTTCTCCAGAATAAAATTCCGTTAAACATCACGTTTCTACCCTTTTCACCTGTACCCGGGATAAATGTATTTCAAATTTTAACTGCAACGTGATAAAGTTGATTTAAGCTTGTGCTTTTCCGATACAGCTCTATTTAATTCTGTCTTACATCGGTCTTACGAAGTAACAACTGGAAGGTATTTTTAGGGTTCCGTACCCAAAGGGTAAAACGGGACCCTAATTCTGAGCCTCCGCTGCTGTCCGTCTGTCACCAGGCTGTATCTCATGAACCGTGATAGCCAGACAGTTGAAATTTTCACAATTGATGTATTTCTGTTGCCGCTATAACAACAAATAAAAGTTAAATAATTTTAATAATTAAGGGGGGCAACCTACATAACCTTGAGAACCGATCACAGGTTAAGCAACATCGGGCGCTGCCAGTACTTGGATGGGTGACCGCGTCACGTTGACTTTTTGTTGTTTTACGAGGAAAGATTTGTATTTTTTTAATTTTATAGATAATGGTACGGAGCCCTTCGAGCGTGCGCATTATTTATTTATGTATAAAATAACGTTTAAAAAATTATATGAAATTATTAATTACGTAGGGACCTATTGCTTTTACAGAAAAATACAAATCCCTTAGAGTACATAAATATTTTTCACAAAACAACAAAAACAGACAGACGATAGGTGTTGAATAATTTTAGAACGTTTTGCCGTAATAATAACAACTGCAACTAATTAAAAGAGGGACTGGGAGGGTGGTGTTTCCTTACCTTGATAAAGTAGGGTTGGTAAAATAGTTAGAATAGTAGGTAGAAGTGTAAATAATTTAAACATCGCGAGTATTATCCCATTGGATTACCAATTTAACCTACACAATATACCTTGTATAATATTTTATTATAATGTCTTTAAATATATATTTTGAGCATTCTCATCCTTGGTCATTTAAGTCACTACACAATTAGTCACCTTCATAATGTGTCCAGCAGTGGACTTATCTAATAATGATGGTTGATGATAATAAGGTAAAAGTCTTCTCTATGAGAAAAAAAATCGATTGTTGTTTATTTATTGTTCTGCCTCTGAATCAATTATCAAATCAAGTTGTTTCTCGATTACAATCTAAACTAAATAAAACAAGTGTCATAAATTCTTTCTAATTCACTGATCTAATTATCCTAAGTCCCTTTTGGTAAACACCTAGTAAACACTCTTGAGAATTATTTAACAAGTAATTTTGCAGTCCAGAAAACGCCTACTTTACTCGTATTTAGACAATTTTGCTGCCTCTACAGCAAGACGGCTTCTAATTAGCAACTTGAGAGCTAAATATTACATTTATGATATGCAAATTTTGCTCAGCACAATAGCTTAGCCTGTAAAATAAGCTCTATCCTGATGTAAATAAGACGAAAAATAAACAGAGTTTCCAAGTTTTCTTTTAGGAGAAGACGGACTCATTTTGTGTTATCTCATTTTGTTTCATTATTTTAACTGTCAAGGTATCCGAGGTAAGGGAATTTTCTTCGTGCTATGTTTGCTATTTTCTTGGACAAGCATAATAAGCAGAACATTGTAGAAACTCTATTTAGTTGTTTATAGGTTGGTTCACGGAGGGGCGGCAAATAGGTAGGCATTTCTTAGATTACATAATATCATCGGCATTTGTTTTCAATTTTTTGACGTAGTGTAGGACGCCCTTCGTCCAAACGGGATGACAATCTGCGAAAAATTGCAGGCGGATGCTGGATGTGTCAAGCTGAAGACAAAAAATGGTGCAGGCGGATGCTGGATGTGTCAAGCTGAAGAGAAAAAATGGCGCTTGCGCTCATAAGTGAGGCCTATGTCCAGGAGTTGACATATAGGCTGATGATGATGGCGATGATTTTTTTTTCGGTGTTGCCATGACTTAATCTCATTATTATCTAGTTCAAAAATTTCAAAATTCCTTCTAAGCATTAGGTCTAATCTTTTTGATTATATTTCCCAAAACACCGGATCTTATTTTCGCCCTGAAAACGTTCAAGAAGTAATACTTTGCACTATCAAGTTTTCTTACCTACGTTGTTTTTCTTCACTGTTCTAAGCCCGAACTCAATCATAACTGATTACCTCATAGGAATAAACAAAAACAAGGAAACTCATAAACCAGGGGAGCTCAACCGGAACAATTGTGTCCCTTATCAGGGAATGAAACATTTCTCTGTTTGTACAATACAAACAGTAGGTATTTGTATCTTATGCGATTGTGGACAAGTTACGAGGATTTCTTAAGAAAATATTTGCTCAAGTTTTCTTTTAAAAGGTTTTCTTAATGTTATGAGTAGGTATAATTAAACTCGAATTCATATTTCGATAGCTATTTTAGACTATTAGCTGTTTAGAAGACATCAGTAGAGTGGGCGAATATCCGTCTGCGACGTAGAAGATCCCGGGTTTGAATATTGCTGCAGGACAAACGTTTGTAATGAATGATGGCAGGTATATTTTAAGTTTTATAACAAACCTGTCATTTTATATCACACGCTTATGATCTAAGTTTGTTTTATTTATTTAATTAAATGTTCCATATATATGTTATAAATACAATAGTTACATAATAAATTAAACTATTATATTTGTATGTTAATAGTCACTAGCATCTACTTCTTAATTATAATCATAGAGCTAGTTAATTATTTAGATGGTTTGTTCCACCCAGACAACCGAACTAGTCAACTGGTTGTCTGTGTGGAATAAATACGTCACTTTTTTCTTTGACGGTAAGCATCAAAGAGCTAGATAATCTCTTAGAAATATTAGTTTATTTTTTATCTTCAACTTCATTCTTAGCTTCTGATATCTGTGGTTCTGTGGTAACAAACTAAAAAAATCACGGTAGATTTAAAAACCTCCTTCTTTATATGAAGTCGCTTTAAAACAGATAAGTACTTATTGAAAATTATACTTAAAACATGCTTAAACCAAACACTTTTTGCAATGGCAAGTGAACTCAGTTTGCCTTGTTAAATACCGAAATGCTATTCCCAATCCGCATGCATAGCGTGAAGATTAAGGGTAGGTATTGTATTCCTTATGATGGAAGCCAATAAGGCTCACCATAGAAAAAGCTGCGTCCAGCAGTGAACCAGTACCTATATGCAGTACATGAAGATGATCTACTAAATATTCCTATGACCCTGGAGTCTCTCTTCACTCCGTTTTACAGTACTTATTCTTATTTTAGTTACGCAAGTTCTAATTCCCATCTTATAGACTTCGCATTGATACGATATATTTTTAGAATTTTTCTAACTTATTTGTGCATATTATTATAAAAACTATCGTAGTTTTACGAAATTAAGAACCGCACTCGCCCTGAAGATGTGCCTCGTTACAGGGATGAAACGTTGGTGTTCTTCCAACACAAATAAGCTTCGTAGTTAACCCGCTTACTTCGGTAATGAAATGAATTATTTGCGCATGTTTCGTTTATCTTGAAAAGCTAAGCCAGGGTGAATAGAAGATGATTTCTACCTACTTACACAATTTCAGTCTCATCAATGACTCGATTGACTCATCAAATTCCATTAAAGTCACCGGTGATTCATTTAAATATCCTGGGAATTACAGTCTTAATATTTGATGATATTGACATTTTAATGATGACCACAAATGGGCATTTGGTCCAATTAGCAAGTGTCTACAGTGTCCAACCACTATAGGATTATGAGTCACAAAGGTGAATGGGGGAACCGCGAATCGATTGATTGAGAGTGGTTGATTTATAAAGGGCTGAGCAGTTTTGATATTTGCTTTGTAACAATCAAGAGATATTGATATTTTTAAGGTACGCTTCCGACTAGTATCATAATGGATTAGTTGTGCTCAACGGGGTTGTGCTACCTATATATTGTTTGCAACAGTCTGCAGTTAGCTCAATTGTTTTAATTGTAAATATTCGTAAGTAGGTAACTAGTTTTTGTTAATTTCTTTTATTGATTGTAATTTTCTTTTTCAATAAGATATTTGAACTAAAAGGAATATTAATTACTAGTTTAACCCCTACAGTACTAGTTTAACACCTACAGATCATATAAAAACTAATAAGAATTACCCAACTTACATGGGTAATATTTTATGAAACATAGGACAAAACCAGAACAGTTAGTTTTACAAATTTATAATTATTTCATTACGGATGTAAGCGGCTTAACCTTTTACTGGAAATTACATCAGTAATTAATTCGTCAAACACCGATAGTTTTTGTAGTATAATTATTTGTCGATCAAATATAATGGGACGCACTTTAAATTTTAAATTCGCATTCCTTTGACAGCTTAAGCACACGTATTGTATAAACAAACACAAGAAAGAATTTTAACGAAACTTCCGTCATAGCATAAAACAGTGGACTACTGGGAATTTCTGAATGACCGATTATTTCATTACCATATTTTTTACTATTTTCCTTGGCGCATTTACATTTAAAAATACGTTCGTTAAAATATTTCGTCTATTACGCACATGGCATTCCAAGGGTTTCCGATTACTTTTTACGGTGAATGAGTTTCGACTAAATTGACACGGTTTTGGTTCTTGGGACATGTATGCACTCAACTACAATTTCATGTTTTTGGGGTTCCGTATCCATAAAACGGGACCCTATTACTAAGAGTCCGTTTTCATCCGTCTATCCGTCTGTCACTAAGCTCAGTCAGTATTAGTCCAACTCGCACTAACCCGTTTTTTTTTATTTTAGTGAATCCCATGTATTTTGCTTTTTTTTGATCGGATTCTGATACACTGATCAAAAGTAATTCACACTACATAATAATTGAACATCTCTGTGGCCCGCCTCGGGACAAGTGTTTGTACGATCTGCAGATATTTGTTCAGGGCCTTATGGATGTTTTCTATGTTTAGTAAAATAATATCTATCTTAGTAGTGTATTGAATTATGTATATCGGTCATCTAGTACCCATAACACAAACTCTGCTTAGGTTGGGGCTAGATAATGCTGTGTGAATTGTCCAGCATTATTATCATTATTATTACTCAACTTGGCTGTGGGGGTCGCAGCAGAATCTACCCAGCCAAATCAGGCCGTGGATGTCATATGAGCTGATCCTCTAGTGGAAGGGCAGAAGCTTCCTTCTGTGTTTTTTTAACACCAGTATGCATGCCACGTGGGGTAGTAATGGCGGAACCTGTGTTTGGGGGAGGAATGTTCATCAGTGATGTGCGGATGAGTGCTTATAAGAAGATAAGGAAGGATGGTCTGACTATGATCGAAAAAAAAATCTGTATCAACTTTTTCAAAATGTTTACTTATCGCACTCATAGTTTAGCTTCGGCACAGACCAGTTTATATAAACTGGTCTGTGGCCTCGGTGATGGAACCCGTAGTGGCACAAGCCCCTCCAGATAGACATGTAGGTCTTTTTCCTATTCCACTCTGATCCACTTTGCTAATCCATTAATGAATCAGTTTTAACTTTTCCATTCTAACTATATGGGACCACTCTGACCACCATAATGTCGAGTGTATTAGTTTCCTTCCACTGTTTAAATCTATTCAACTCTGATCGCAATAACTAAATAAGTCGATGTATTTTGTTTCAACTAACGTTAATTTTGACTTTCCTCCTTGACGCTTGACACAAATTATCTCAAACAATTCAAAACAATTAAGCTTATCATCGAAAGAACGATTCATTAATAACGTTTTTGGACAAAAAATTACGTTTTGTTTACATTTATTAGGGAAGTGGCGACCTCATCCATCACGTGAACGAAGATGGATGGGAGGTTGCCTCTGTGTTTTGATGTCCGTTTATTTTTAGCAAATCGTCGATACGATTAACTTCTTCCTTTTATATTTTGATTAAATTTATAGCACTCCCATTTTCTTCCCAATTTTCTTTGTTTCAGTTTCTATGTGAAAATTAGCCAATAATTTGCTGACAATTTACAATCAATTCTGAAAAGTTAATAAGAATAAAAATACGTGTTTTATACGGCACCGATTACTACCTGGATCATATTGACATTGACACATCACATCATGTTTCACTGTATGTATTTCAATAGGTTTATTTCAAGGTATCAAATGGTTTTAAGACTTATAAAGTTATAACGTTGTTAAAATCGTTAAAGCTATTCCGTTTTCCCTCGACAGTCGGAACAGCATTCTTTTTTATAGCGCTGTTAGCACCCTTCAAGAACTTAACCTTAAAAAACATTCCTTTCTTGTAACCGTTGATTTCAAATATTTCACCTTGAACCAACGTGTTTAGGAAAAGAGGAGTCACATTTCTTACATTCTACACCACAGCAGCGTTCATTATAGCACATGCTCCTTAACGACTTCTAAAAAGTGTCACTTTTTCTGCGTCTTCCCAAAAAAAGCGTCAAATTAACTTTTTTAAAGGAAACGATCTGTTTTGGTATGCCACGTGTGACATCGTATCTATTTCTGAGGGCCACATGTTGATACTTTGTCGTCAATAATCCCTCATCAGAGGAGGGTATTTTTAGATTGACGTACTTACAGCTAAAGTTTATGTAATGTGTCTATGATATATGCATTATACAACTTGTTACAGGCGACTGTAGACTGCAGTCTTATACTGAAATCCACACATCTAATTCGGCCGATTCGGCGGGTACCTAAGCCCGTCGAGTTGTAAAATTTAAATGTATGAACATTGTAGGCAACCGACTACTACAGAAAATTATCTAGTTCTATGCACCTGACAGTGTTGTGTCAACTTTCCGCGATAGTTGTGGGTCAACTTTCCGCGACAGTATTTTACTAACTTTCCACGACAGTGTTTTGTAAAAATTTACGCAACAGTGTTTTGTCAACTTCCCGCGACAGTGTTTTGTCAACTTTCCGCGACAGTGTTTGGTCAAATTACTTACCTATTGATAGTGTACTGTCAACTTGTCAACGGTTACTTTCGAGTTTTGTAGGCTGCTTGCAAGCAGCCTACACGAGCGTAGACCATGGTCTACGTGATATAAAGGTAGGTACACTATACAGATACAATAGGTACAATAGGTACTTACTTCAAATTATTCCTGTTCTTTCATCAATTCCTTATTCTTTCAATCCAGATTTATCTCCAGCATTATCTAATATATCATAATATAACAAAACTAACTTAAAAATACGTTCGTTAAAATATTTCGTCTATTACGCACATGGCATTCCAAGGGTTTCCGATTACTTTTTACGGTGAATGAGTTTCGACTAAATTGACACGGTTTTGGTTCTTGGGACATGTATGCACTCAACTACAATTTCATGTTTTTGGGGTTCCGTATCCATAAAACGGGACCCTATTACTAAGAGTCCGTTTTCATCCGTCTATCCGTCTGTCACTAAGCTCAGTCAGTATTAGTCCAACTCGCACTAACCCGTTTTTTTTTATTTTAGTGAATCCCATGTATTTTGCTTTTTTTTGATCGGATTCTGATACACTGATCAAAAGTAATTCACACTACATAATAATTGAACATCTCTGTGGCCCGCCTCGGGACAAGTGTTTGTACGATCTGCAGATATTTGTTCAGGGCCTTATGGATGTTTTCTATGTTTAGTAAAATAATATCTATCTTAGTAGTGTATTGAATTATGTATATCGGTCATCTAGTACCCATAACACAAACTCTGCTTAGGTTGGGGCTAGATAATGCTGTGTGAATTGTCCAGCATTATTATCATTATTATTACTCAACTTGGCTGTGGGGGTCGCAGCAGAATCTACCCAGCCAAATCAGGCCGTGGATGTCATATGAGCTGATCCTCTAGTGGAAGGGCAGAAGCTTCCTTCTGTGTTTTTTTAACACCAGTATGCATGCCACGTGGGGTAGTAATGGCGGAACCTGTGTTTGGGGGAGGAATGTTCATCAGTGATGTGCGGATGAGTGCTTATAAGAAGATAAGGAAGGATGGTCTGACTATGATCGAAAAAAAAATCTGTATCAACTTTTTCAAAATGTTTACTTATCGCACTCATAGTTTAGCTTCGGCACAGACCAGTTTATATAAACTGGTCTGTGGCCTCGGTGATGGAACCCGTAGTGGCACAAGCCCCTCCAGATAGACATGTAGGTCTTTTTCCTATTCCACTCTGATCCACTTTGCTAATCCATTAATGAATCAGTTTTAACTTTTCCATTCTAACTATATGGGACCACTCTGACCACCATAATGTCGAGTGTATTAGTTTCCTTCCACTGTTTAAATCTATTCAACTCTGATCGCAATAACTAAATAAGTCGATGTATTTTGTTTCAACTAACGTTAATTTTGACTTTCCTCCTTGACGCTTGACACAAATTATCTCAAACAATTCAAAACAATTAAGCTTATCATCGAAAGAACGATTCATTAATAACGTTTTTGGACAAAAAATTACGTTTTGTTTACATTTATTAGGGAAGTGGCGACCTCATCCATCACGTGAACGAAGATGGATGGGAGGTTGCCTCTGTGTTTTGATGTCCGTTTATTTTTAGCAAATCGTCGATACGATTAACTTCTTCCTTTTATATTTTGATTAAATTTATAGCACTCCCATTTTCTTCCCAATTTTCTTTGTTTCAGTTTCTATGTGAAAATTAGCCAATAATTTGCTGACAATTTACAATCAATTCTGAAAAGTTAATAAGAATAAAAATACGTGTTTTATACGGCACCGATTACTACCTGGATCATATTGACATTGACACATCACATCATGTTTCACTGTATGTATTTCAATAGGTTTATTTCAAGGTATCAAATGGTTTTAAGACTTATAAAGTTATAACGTTGTTAAAATCGTTAAAGCTATTCCGTTTTCCCTCGACAGTCGGAACAGCATTCTTTTTTATAGCGCTGTTAGCACCCTTCAAGAACTTAACCTTAAAAAACATTCCTTTCTTGTAACCGTTGATTTCAAATATTTCACCTTGAACCAACGTGTTTAGGAAAAGAGGAGTCACATTTCTTACATTCTACACCACAGCAGCGTTCATTATAGCACATGCTCCTTAACGACTTCTAAAAAGTGTCACTTTTTCTGCGTCTTCCCAAAAAAAGCGTCAAATTAACTTTTTTAAAGGAAACGATCTGTTTTGGTATGCCACGTGTGACATCGTATCTATTTCTGAGGGCCACATGTTGATACTTTGTCGTCAATAATCCCTCATCAGAGGAGGGTATTTTTAGATTGACGTACTTACAGCTAAAGTTTATGTAATGTGTCTATGATATATGCATTATACAACTTGTTACAGGCGACTGTAGACTGCAGTCTTATACTGAAATCCACACATCTAATTCGGCCGATTCGGCGGGTACCTAAGCCCGTCGAGTTGTAAAATTTAAATGTATGAACATTGTAGGCAACCGACTACTACAGAAAATTATCTAGTTCTATGCACCTGACAGTGTTGTGTCAACTTTCCGCGATAGTTGTGGGTCAACTTTCCGCGACAGTATTTTACTAACTTTCCACGACAGTGTTTTGTAAAAATTTACGCAACAGTGTTTTGTCAACTTCCCGCGACAGTGTTTTGTCAACTTTCCGCGACAGTGTTTGGTCAAATTACTTACCTATTGATAGTGTACTGTCAACTTGTCAACGGTTACTTTCGAGTTTTGTAGGCTGCTTGCAAGCAGCCTACACGAGCGTAGACCATGGTCTACGTGATATAAAGGTAGGTACACTATACAGATACAATAGGTACAATAGGTACTTACTTCAAATTATTCCTGTTCTTTCATCAATTCCTTATTCTTTCAATCCAGATTTATCTCCAGCATTATCTAATATATCATAATATAACAAAACTAACTTAATAATATCATTCATACCTTCCTAAACCTTAAGCACCATCAGCAAATATTCGTTCACATCAATATTTCATTTCTCATATTCAATACAAATAAGAAAAAGACAAAACAGTTTTATATCGTTTCGTGAAGCCCTTGAGGAATATGCGAGTAAAAATACGAGTGTACAGTCAGATAAGGAGAGGGGCGTTCTTAACTGGTTCAGACATTATATTCGCATTTGTGAAGATCAAAGAGTATGTTGTGACACGGGAATGATTTTCGGCAAGAGTGAGTCTGACGTATTACGCTTTACCGTATGTATAATTTCCGTTTTAATTACGATTCCCTGTCATGTTTATGATTATTCTTAGGTACTTAAAAACTACCGTACTAAAGAGAATATACATGGTATATATTTATTATTACTAGCGTTTTTTAAAAAAACCTCTTTTATTACATAATAGCGTAATCTTGTAGAACACAAGACGGTGACACCAGCTGCGCCTGTGTGCGTAACTTACCTACTGTTCTTAGTTTTGAGCGTGTTTATATTCGAGAACCATAGGGTTTTGATACACCTAATTTAGGATTGAAGACTACTTACCATAAAGTGTGACATTTGTTTATCAATAAATGCTATCTATTAATCTTTTTTGACCATTTGGTTCAGCATAAACTAACATGACTTCAAAAAATATATTATAAAATCAACTATCTAGTTCATCGGTTCTTAGTTACCTTTGGCATCGATAATGTTGTGTGAATTTTCATAATGTGCCTTAGTATAAACAATACTCTGCCGTTGCCTATGTGAGTCAACCCTAGCTTTGTTAGAACAGACCCCTAAAAACCGAGGAAAGTTCCGTAGGTGAGGTACATTGCTTGAGGGAGCATACTTGAGGAACCAGGCTTTGAAACAAAATGCGTTTGCATACATTAAACTGTAAGAATGTTGAGATAGAGGGCCCGGTCCCAAGGGACTTGTGTTTTGGCGATTACGCGAACAGAATTTCTTGTAAGTTCAAACTTTTCGAGATAGTTTACACGTGCTAGCCACTTTGAGTAGGTAAGTGTTCGAGCATTTTCGCAGTCAAAGCGGCTCAGAATACTTGCTTCAAAGTATTTGAAAGGCAAATTAGGAACACATCTTGAGTTCCTGAAAAGCTTTCGAAGCGGTTTTGGGAGCACGTAAATATTTGAAGTAAATGAGATTAGGGCTGTCTAGTCAGATTTAAGGACTTTTCTTTGTGTGCCACTTTTTTACGGAATCCTCTCAACTACAATGGCGTTCTGTGCCAGTGGCCGATTTCATACAGAGAGTTATTGCAGAGTTTTAGTTATTGCAGAGTTTTATTACGAAGTCAATTCAATAAATACTGCACATCATTATCTGCAAATCTAGTTAGGGTTGGTTGACCTTTCGTCGTAGAAAAGTAAACTGAAAGCATAGGGTGAAATCCGATCCCCTTCCAAAACGGTGTGACTATGTAGGTACTTAGTTACTTATTAATTTGCAAACTTCACTACTGTTTGGTCTGAAGCAAATTAAACGCGTACAAATAAAATTAACGTTACAACGGTATTAACCCCATTTACAAACAAATGGGAAGATGGGGTTAGTTCACAGAATAAATAGGACAACAAACCGAAGGTTCACTCGTTTACCTTTACTACGTCAACCCCAAAACTTCGTATAGGTAGGTACAAGTTTTTATAAGGAAGTCGCTTACCAGACGTTATTCACGGGCCGAGTCGAATCGGTCGATTCAAAACGGCCAGTTTGAATCTTTGGAGATCTCAATTTTTTTCACAGAACCTTGATTTACGTCATCGTAAATGTTCATCATCATCTCAAGGCAAGAAAATACCTCTTTTTTCTTCTATTACCATACATCCTACGTTAATAACTCCCATATACAACCTTTGGGCTAGCTAGATGATGCTAAAAACAGCATTATTTATTTTATAAATGATTTAATTGGTTTTGTGTTACGATATAGAGAACATGTGAATGCATTTAAGCAATTGCAACGAATCCGTCACAATAACCTCAAAAACGTTCTTTTAAATCATAGTACTTGTAGATCGAATTTGTAGGTTTACCGGAGATGTTAAAATAATTTTTACTCAAAACTGGACTGGAAATATTTATAAACGAAAACAAAATTCAGTGGGTACCTATATACTTTTTTAATTGAGCGAAATCCAAATAAGCTGGTTAGTTTCAACCTTTAAAATCCCCTTGAGCTTTACATCCCTTCGTATACCAGGTATATGTGTTTTCATCCCTTCCCCCTCAACTTTACAATCTCAGCGGAATGTGGGGTGACTGTCCACTGGGATGATGCACGTGTCGAAGAAGCTGACGACGAACTTAAACTTGGTTTAATTATCTTAGACGTACAAAGCTCAGGTAGACAGTAAATGTAAGTTTTGGTATGGTAAAAGTTTTTGTGTTGTTTGTTGTATTTTAGTGATAAGTGTGTGGTAAGGATTGCTAAGTTACGGTTTGCCTCAAAGGAAAACTTTAGAAAAATATTGTATTAAAGTTCAAATTGAAATCATATTATTCCATCATGGGTGGTGTAAATATGACACGTGAATGCGGTGAAGCCGCACGCATTTAATGTGGGTTTTGACCTTAGTTTCTGTGATCTGTGGTTTTGACCGATGGTGGTACGGGGTGTAATGTCACGTGTAACACATTGTGCGTTCGTTCGCAACGAGCAACAAGACGGATTTTCGCACACGGCGCGTCGCTCGTAACGTTTCATGCTCGCTGCAAAAACGCCGCGTAGCACTTGTCAGTAACCGACTTTCGGTTGGACGTCTTTCACATATGGAGTTAAATAAATAGCCGCTTTGTTACTTTTATAACTATACTAATGGGTTCTTCACTATCAGCCATAGTCAACAATTTTGGCGTATAATTTATGCCTACAAATGATACCAATATGTTGGAATTCGACAGAGTATTCGACACCCTCCAAAATAATTTCATAACTGAGTAAAGACCAACAGAGTAAATGTACCATTTTAAAAGTTACTCATTAACATTATACTACTCTCATAAATTATTTTGGTACTAGCCATTTCATCTCCTCAAGAGTTACCGGGATGAGCTTTATTACGAGGCAATAAGGGATAAAATGAGCATATTTTCCACTAGATATTTCCACAATGTTCTTTATTGCCAAGGGTGCGTTTATGTTGCTTTGTGCAGTGCAATAACTGGAGAAAGTTGAGCAGCATAGTAAAATATTGTGACAGTATTGCAACTAAGAATAGGTATACATAACGTACAATATGGGCAAAGTAAAATAAATAGATTTATTACTCAATTTTTTTTCAGTTATATATCTAACAGACAGCTGCACTAAAAGCAGCTTTACCCCTGAATACTCAAACACAACTCAGATTAAAGCACGTCTCCAAAGACTAATTTTCGCGACTTGAGTTGCTGAAAAGCTGAGTTGCGTTTGAGTAATCGAGGGTCAGTTTCTCAAATGCAGATAGTTTTTCAAATTCATTACCTACCCAATGGTCAAAATCACTTTTTAAGTTGATCGTCTGTGAAATCATTAGTAATAAATCACTTGTTGTTGATCCTTTGGGTTTCCAGAAACGCTATTATGGCATTCTGTGGCTAAGTGGCCGATTGACAAATCATAGGTCAACCATAATCGTTCGACATAGAGGCTGTAAGAAGGCTGCGCATTTAGTAATCTGTCACCCTGCCTTGTCAGATGGAACACGGTAAAACGCAGCAAAGTTCATATTTTTGTCGATACCTACTTACACTGAAACATTTTTGTGTGTACATCCTACTACCGACAGATTTGAAAAAATATGTCCATAAAAAATAAAAAATATGTCTTATTGAGTATTGAATCACTATCGAATCAAATATTCACGCCCGAAAATAATACATGATGACTCATTGCAACTTAGCGGAATAACAAACTTCACAGAAAGTCTCTAAGTTGAGGTTGTTGGGAAATCCATTCCATCCCTAGTCCCCATAGGGAAATGTGTATGTATAGTATACCCTTCGAAAACATGCAATATTGCGTTTTTTCTAAACCGCATCTTAGGGGTCGAAACGTTATTGCCTTTTCGCCGTCACGGAAATATTTTCAGAGTCAATAAGTTTGTTTGTACTGGGAAATAATTTTGTTTGTAGTAAGAAGGATCACGATTTCACAATAGAAACTTTCGTAGTTTGACGAATTCATTATAAATGTAAGATATCCCTCGTTTAAGGGATGAAACGTTGGTGTTCTTCCAACACAAACAAGGTTCATAGTTAACCCGCCTACATTCATAATGAAGGATCGCTATGTTTATTTTGTTAGAACTGGCCATGGCAAAACATTTTTAGGAATCTAAATAATTTTTAAGGTCTGACTTATTTGAGCTCGGAGTTTAAATATAAGTATGCACAGAAATTTACACCAAATGTCAAATGTCATTTATTTTTATTTGGCAAGGACATTCGTTTACGAATAGACTGGCCTGGGTCTGATCAGAATTATGTGGGACTCGACGCTCTAAGAAGGACGTACCCATTAAAACCTCTCTGGTGACCCCTTTTTGCCATTTTCGCCGAGCCACGGGAACATTTAAACTACCGCTGTCCGACTTCCTTGTTGAAGGTAGGTTTAAATGTAACACGTCACGGTACGTCCTTTTTATCCCAAGAAACAAAACATAACGCAATTAAAATAATTCCAACATAATATTACTCGTATAACTTATCTCTAAATTATAAAAGCCAGTGAAAATACGTAAGCATTAGTTAGCACCCTTCAACCTCTTGACGAAAACCAATCACCGAAAACCCCAAGAAAATAATAAAAAGCACACAAAATTAATTGGAGTGTGCAAGAAAAAGTGCATCGCTCCCTTGAGATTTCCCATAGTTTTCTAAACCATAACAAATTCCCAGATTATACCGACCCTCACTGTCTTTTCTCCGTATTTATTGCTTCCAGCCCCAAGTTATCGAAAATACCTCAATAATCCCTCTTACGCAAGAAAACTTCCACAGCTGATTACTATTTTGCCATGATAAGAACGAGATGGGCTATGGGTGGATTTAAAAAACAACCTAGGTTTAGAATTTAATACAATAAAATAAATGTTAGACCTGCATTTACTAATTTTTGGTTACGGTTGCGTACGATGCCTTTTTGAAAGTTTTATTTTCATAATTTTTCTTTGATAGTTAGCAAGTTAGTATTTAACTGAAATACAAATAATTTTTATGTTTAGAATTTTGGTGGCCATTTCATGGCATATCTATTCTGTATTAGAAGATTGTTCAATGTACCATTTGGACCTTCTAAAAAATTCCAATAAAAGAAAGTCACGAGATTAATTTAAAAATAACCCCAAAACGTGAGGGCAAACCGAAATCGCTTATACCTAATTTTCTTCAATATCAAACCCAAGATTACGTTTTATTGAAGTGCGAAAAGTTGGAATCGTAAAAATCGTTCACAATTACACTTTTAATGGGACGTCCATATTATTCTTTCGTACAATTTGGGGTTATTCTCAAAGTTCCGCGGATATAAGAATAAAATCTAGCGAAATCCCTTGAGATTAATATTATTTTATCGCTAACGATAAATAACGAGTGAATTCAATAGTCGGGCAGCGGAGTTATAAGTTTTTTGACGAAGTAGTGCGAAAGTTTCTAGATTGAATCTTGTGGGGATTTGGTGAGGCTGTCTTTATTTTGGCTGAGGTAGCTAAGAGATTGGGGTAAGTTTTCGAGCTTACCTTCAATATTGTTCCTTTTCAATATATAAGGTACATCATTATTTTTATGAGAATTGCTATGAAATCATAACGATTCTGAGAGGAATAGACAACATTGTTATAACGTTAATTGAAACCTGAATAGATTCTGGTATTTATTGTTATTTTTTTCTTGTTTGAGTGAAATGATTTTTACAAGGCATATTTTGTTTAATGTATGTTTAACCTAGGACGACATCATTCCGTAGTTTTATATATAAAACTGTTGCAACGTGATCTCAAATTCCATGCAAAAAGATTTAAAAACAGTACGATGCAAGCCACAGGCCGAAATAAGTCACGTCGGTATAAATCTTGAAATAAACCCCACTCAGAAAACATAATTTTCCATCTCATACCGAATAAACAGCATAATATTCAGCTCTTTGTTAAAGTATTTGCCATTTCCAGGCGTTCTTATTAAGAAAAATTGGCAATTTTTACTTGTGTGTCCCACTTTGTGTCGCCAAAATTGAGTTATAAATCAAGGGCTGAGTTTCATCTCGCATCATCTAAGCGAAGGATGGCTTCGTTTCTTTTTTCTTAATGTCAGCAATTTTGAAATATCGCGCCAATCATTCCAGACTTCAATGAAATGACAGGAATTCGCGGAGATCAATCACTTTCGGCTGGGATCTCTAGATTTTTCGGAAATATCGTATTTGGAAATCAAGTGAGAACTGGAACCACATGCTTGGTTTGGTTACTTATGGACCTTAGAAAAGGTATCAATATTATTGACATTTACGAGGGTGGTAGCCTCACTGCCCGATGGCGTCACTAAAAGTGTAGGCTGTAGAAATTTCAATCGGACCCGCAGTTTTTTTTGACCACGTTTGGAAGGGGGCGTGACTCGTAGAGAACACTTTTCATACCTAATTTTTTTTTCATTCACGACTGCAAACCATTATACTCAGATCTTATACAGTTAAAAAATTAAACTTAAGTAGTCTTACTCATGTATAATCAGCCCCGTTGTCCACCAATTGTGTCAATCATAGTATAATAATATCCTAAATTTGCCAAGGTAGACTTGCAGTCAAAGTCTTGTTTCTACAATCATGCCCGTGTTTTTAATTCTGACCTTATTTTTGATTTAAATTTACTAAAACTCCTAAAAAATAAATAAGTAATAACTTGACATTCAATGGTTCTAATTTCAAGGTTTGTTTTTGGCCTCACCATTTAAATTGGGATGGACCATCAAAGCTGACATAAAATAGAACCTTATTGAAAACACCCAACCAAAGAACGCTTTTGCCAAAACCCAATGTACACAAACATACCAAGGCGACATCAAACAAAATTAATCACAGAGGCCAAACCACGCATATCATTCGCGTACCTATACAATAAAATCACTAGACCATAAAAATTTCCGACAATGGCGCTGACCGCTGCTCTTCCACAAATCGAATTACATCCCCAAACGTGTGAAATACGTTTATGCCAATTTAGGTTTTATTTCAAGGCTGTTAGGGGTTGTGACTATTCAATCTCAATTCCCCATTAGGGCTTAGGAATTGTTGATTATTTGCAAGTTGAAACGTTATTACACCTTCTAGCTCTGAAATTATTGCATGTAGGTAGTTGTATAAATCACAATCTTTAAAAAATCATTGCGTGGATATATGAGCAATCTTGGTATTCTCATTATTAATGCCAGGATCCTGAAGGGCGCATTAAAAAACTATAATTCATTTTGGTCTTCCATGACAGAAGGACTAAGTGAACCGTTTACCGATAGTTTATTCAATGTTTTTAACTTTCTTGAAAATTCTCCATTTTCCGGGAGGAATTTTTATGAAATTGTTTTTCCGTGACATTAGCCAGTCCTAATTATGTCTGGTCCGGGAACAATTTCACGATGGTGGTGACAAAGTGAAGGCGGGGACTGAGTTTACACCTAAAGCGGGATGTCACCAGATAAAATGCAGACACATTTTGGTCTGGTGGCATTTTGTTGGCTAAAACAGACAGGTAGGATTTTTTTCGGAATTATATTTTAGTAGACGGCTAGGTTTATGAACGTTTTTCTCTTCTTCCTGATATTTACTGTTATTGAAACTGAGTAACTCCATGAATAATGCCCGAGAAGAAAATCACATCACATCACATCACACTATTATAAAGGCGAAAGTTTGGATGGATGTTTGGATGGATGTTTGTTACCTCTTCACGCCAAAACTACTGAACGGATCTGGCTGAAATTTTTCATACAGGTAATTCTAATCCTGGAATAAAACATAGGCTACTTTTTATCCCATAAATCTGTTCCCGTGGGATGAAAAAAACTTTTAATGTTTAAATAGGAACAACGCGTGCGAAGTAACAAACATATGTACATCCATACATCCATACAAACTTTCGCCCTTATAATATTAGTGTGATGTGATATATGACCAATACAGCATGTTGAGGATCTGAGGATCAGTTGAGCTGATATAGGCTGTTGAGGAGACAGGAGCCTTCACCTCAACGGCCTATATTGCGACTATTGCTGGAGACAGGCCCCTCCATGAAAAGTTCAACTGATCCATATCATAAATAAATTAGTTTGCTACTTTCTACCCAGATTTTTGTGCAAATTGCGTCAGAGGAAATAATTTTGCGATGCCCGCTTGTTAGCTGACTGGAAGCGATGTTAATTTAGGAGAGTAAGTTATTGCATGTGTTTTATGGGACAACAAAAATTAGGAGTGTTGCCGCAGTAAAAAAGTATTTGTGTTTTCTCATGTCTACTTCTTCGTTAGTGTAAAAGTTACATGCCAACATGAATGCCACTATATAAAATGAATGAACATTCTCATACATTATTATTAAACACAGATGAATTTTTTTTTATTAGGTTCCTTCAACCTTGTTAAAATAGTCACATATGGTGTTAAGTAATTAAAGATTTTAGATAGTTTTTATTCTATTAACAAAGTGTTTTTATTGCTATTATTAATTAGCAGCGCCTTGCGGTTTTACCCGCGTAGTTCTCGTTCCCGTGGGAATTCCGGGATAAAATATAGCCTGTGTCACTCCCTGAAAAGTAAGTTTAAATTGATGAAAGATTTTTTTTGTCTTCGCAGGTAGAAGCTAAAATACTGCTTGCTTGGAATTGTACCGTACAATTGATACGAATAGGTGCAGAGGTCTTGCACCTACCAGCTATCGATGATCCACCCATCTAGTTACACCCTGTATGAGAGATGGATGGCACAAACTTCGAGGAACCTATAGGTCTGCCGTCAACCGAATTTTACTCACTGCTGACTGCTAGACGTGAGTAAGATTCGGCTTAGGATGACGATGATGATGTTAGCTGTAAGAAATGTATTTATTTATTTTTAGCCATTGTTATCCCACTACTGAGCAAAGGTTCATTTCCCATGTTCCAATTTCTCCTTGCGATACTTAGTGATACATCACCTTAGGTCACTATGGAATCACAATTATTATATTACAAATAAAAATAAGAAAGTAGAATTGATATGAATAATAAAAAAAATGCTGGTCAATTCACACAGCATTATCTAGCCCCAAGCTAACAACATAAAAATAGATTTTGCATAAATATAAGGATGTCATGCGTAATGTTGTTTGACTATAGAAAAATTGTATTTTCAGAGACCAGAGTAATTTTAGATATTGTTGTTTTCTTAGCGATATTAATTCCGATATTACTGTCCCCACAATAAGCTCATCTACTACTTACTAGCTCAATCACTCTCTGTTTCTTGAGACTTACTAGATCATGATAACATGTAGGCTCACGTAGGCATACCCAAATAAACCCATTTAATTATAATATACGTAGTTTCTCCATGATTATTACAATCGTTACATCAAATCGTCATATTACATTAGACTTGTGTAGTTCGCGAACGATTGAAGGAAATGAACTACTTCACTTCGCAAAATAAACTTGTCTTTCATTCAGTAGTCATTCAAATATGTCTCTACTTCATTTAGTTCAATCTTTCGAAATCTTTCTTTGCACGAACTTAACTTGGCGCTCAGCGTAGAGCGCACTCACTCACACACATCCATCGCATCACTCGTATCGTATCGTATACATTCGTCTATCATCGCCGCCCGCCGCCTGCCCGATCACTGCCGGGTCGGGCGGGTCGTACACGCCTGAATTATGTACTTTCTGCTATGACGTTAAAGTATTATTTCATGAAGGATTGTTGTTTTTCTATGTTGTATCCTGGAATCAAACATATACTTTTTATCCGTTCCCGTGGGATAGAAATCACCTTTAAAAGTTTCCATAAGAACAACGCGTGCGAAGCTTGCTTTCATTTCATTGTTGATAAGCCTGTCTGAACAAAGAAGGAAAATCAAGATTAGAATGAAAGTGAAATACCTAAGTTGTGTCATTCATTAGTCGTAACGTAACTCGAGCAACTCCTAGAGAGTGTGATAGGTACACTACGCGAGCTCCATATCTCTCTTTAAGTCGTTCTGATATGCTGAACTAAATGAAGTAGTGAACTAAATGAGTGGACTACTTCGTTGAGCAAAAAGATATACTTCATTCATTTCTTTTCAATGACACATTTTGCGCAACGCTATATTACATAAAGTCATACAGTTACATTTGATGGGTCTCCAAGCACGTTCAGTCCCTTTAGTGGGGGGAAATGAAATAATTTGTCTCAGTAAGGGTGCATTTCATATTTATACGCAGTGGGGTGAATGAACTTTATGGTGGGTAAACGGTACCACGTGGAAGACTTTTAGATAGGACGATTGCAAATTGTCGATATCGTGTCGTGAATATTAAACTTATTTAGATGAGGGAGAATTAGATTCTTCAAAATTTTCTGCAAAACCAGGGGATATTTATCTTTTGTTTCTAAGGGGAAAAAGATAACGATCATTATCAAGTAACTGGGAATGAACTCAAGCAAACTCAAACTCAAACTCAAACTCAAACTCAAAAATGCTTTATTTCCATAAATACAATAAATGTACACTTAGAAAAGGTCAAATCATAGTAAAAAATACACTGACACGGAAATAAAGTGGTATTTTTGATTTCGATCGCTTCGGTATGTAGACTAAAGTAAAGAAACGACGAAGAAACCTTTAGCCTGTTAGTTGTTATTTTTCGAGTTGGAGCAAAATCCGTCCCAAGCTTTTTTATCCTCTAGATAATCTGATATTTTATAGTAAGCCTTTTTGCATAATAAAGTTTTGACAATTTGTTTGAATTTATTTACTGATAATTTTTGCAGCTCAGTAGGGGTTTTGTTGTAGAAGCGTATACTTTGCCCTTTAAAAGATACATTAATTTTATGCAGCCTAGTTGTGGGTACAGCGAGTTTATGTTTATTTCTAGTATTTACATTATGTATATCGCAATTTTTTGGGAAACTATTGATATTTTTATGAGTATACAACAAGTTTTCATAAATATATTGACTTGGTACTGTCATTATATTTATTTCTTTGAATTTATCACGTAGGGATTCTCTGGGACCCATTTTATAGATGGCACGAACAGCCCGCTTCTGCAGCACAAATATGGTGTTAATATCTGCAGCGTTCCCCCAAAGCAGTATACCATAAGACATAATACTATGGAAGTAGCTGAAATAAACTAGTCTAGATGTGTCCACGTCTGTGAGATCACGGATTTTTTTGACTGCATATGCTGCAGAACTAAGTCTCTTTGATAGCTTATCTATGTGTGGGCCCCATTGAAGTTTATTATCTAAGGTGATTCCTAAGAATACGGTACTTTCTATAATTTCTAACGTTTCTCCATTTACGTTTACATCAGCCTTCACTTGTTTTACATTAGGTAGAGTAAATCTAATACATTTCGTTTTGGTTCCGTTAAGCAAAAGATTGTTGACACTAAACCAATGAACTACCTTTGAGATTGCATTGTTTACATCGTCGAAATTAGTGTTTTGTCGTTTCATTTTAAAAATTAATGAAGTATCATCAGCAAACAATACAATCTCGTGACTATTCTTGACAAGATGAGGCAGGTCGTTAATATAAACTAAAAATAGGAAAGGACCGAGGATAGATCCCTGCGGTACACCCATTGTAACTACAGACCCCGAAGACCGTTTCCCATTTATGACAACTCTTTGTATCCTATCACTCAAATAAGATGTGAGAAGATCCAAGGAGGTGTTCCTTATTCCATAGTGATGTAGTTTCCTGATTAATGTTTCATGGTGTACGCAATCGAATGCTTTAGACAAGTCGCAAAAAATGCCTAAGGCATCTTGCGACTTCTCCCAAGCATCAAAAATATGCGATACTAACTCTATACCGGCATTTTAGTTGACCTGCCACGAGTAAACCCGAATTGCTTACTATGAAGCAGGTCATTGCAATTGAAATAACTGAGCAATTGATGTAAAATAAGTTTTTCAAAAACTTTGCTGAATGTTGGCAGTACTGATATTGGTCTAAAGTTAGTGGGGTCAGACCTACTACCTGATTTAAACAGTGGGATTATTTTGCTACATTTCATTAGATCAGGAAATACACCACAATCAATAGACTCATTAAATATAAAAGCTAGATCTGGTGCAATGGTATCAATCAAAGGTTTAATAATTCTAACGGAAATGCCCCAGAGATCTGCAGTTTTCTTTATATTTAAAAGTTTAAAGACTTTTATAATATCTTTTTCATTAACGTGGTTGAAATTAAATTTATTTTCGCATTTAGGTACATTTTCTATCAGTAAAGACTCGGCAATTGCTTGAGAAGAATTTAGGGACTTTGTGGTAGAGATTGGAATGTCAGTAAAAAAGTTTTCAAAAGCTTGGGCTACTTCAATGTCATTTTTGATTGTGCAACTGTTAATCTTTAAATTGTAATCATTATCGTAGGTACTGACCTTTCCAGTCTCACTATTTATTATTTTCCATGTTGATTTTATTACATTTTCACTGTTTTTAATTTTGGAGCTAATATAATTTGATTTTGCTATTTGACAAACTTTTCTAAACATTTTTGAGTAATTTTTTACTTTTTCTTTGAAGTCCTTGTTAAAATTATATTGTTTTTCACTATATAGTTCATACAAAGTTACTCTACTTTTATGTATACCCACTGTTGCCCACTCACTAAAGTTAAGTTTTTCTGAGACCATCCTCGATTTGGGTGTGAATATTGAATTGAACGCATTGGTGAATTTATTAAAAAAACTACAATACGACTCATTTGGGTTGTTAAGTGAGTAATCAGGTGATGGTTTAGAATCCCAATCCAATTTCAACCGTTCAAATCGACTTGTGGTCACAGGTGTATATTTAATTTTTTGTTTACAATTATAGTTTTTAACTTGTATTTCTAGTTTAATTAGTTGACCCAAGTGGTCTGATTTTAAATTGCTTATAATTTTTTTACTTAATACTTTTTCATTTTGACAAACAAATATATTATCTATACATTTTGCTGAGGTTTCAGTTATTCTAGTTGGTTCCATAAATATTGGTCTTAAATTATAACAATTAAATAAATTAGTTAATCTACTACTGAGGGAGTAGACTTCTAAAAGATCAATATTAAAGTCTCCACATACCAAGACATTTTTATGTGATTTTGATATTTATACAAGATATCATCCATGATTCTTTCAAATATTTCAAAGGAGGCGGATGGTGGGCTGTATACGCTTACTACAATACTTTGCTCCAGCTCAACACATGCTACTTCGATGTGGCTTTCAACGGATAAGTTTATTATTTCTTTACGTTCTTTGAACTTTATGAGTTTATTTAGTAATATTAGAGAACCTCCACGAATAGCATGTGATCTGCAAAAAGAACTACCAACCTGGTGGTTACTGAAGTTAAACATGAGCTCATAGCTTTTCAGCCAGTGTTCTGTTAAGCAGATGATGTCAATATCAAATGAGTTCATGTACAATTCTAATTCTAGTAATTTACATCTCAATCCTTGAATATTTTGGTGCACCAGGTTAGTAAACTTTGCCTTGATTTTACAATCTGGTTTTCTTTGTTTTTTATTGTAAATAATAATATTTGACTGTTTAGGGCTAGAGACTTCCTCTATTGTCTTTATTTCTAATTTAAATGGCTTGGAACAACTTCCAAGGTCTTGTTTTTTAAATCATTGCAATGCTCAAAAGAAGCATTTTTTATAGCCAAGTTTTTGGCTGTTATATTAAAATAAAAAGATAGCGAAATTGCTATCTGTCTTTTATAAAAATTGGAAAGGTAGTAATTACCTTGAGTCAAATAGTATTTTTTACTAACAATACTGTTAATGTAAGCAAAGAACCAAAACCAAAATGTAAGAAAAGGTTGTTTTCAGAAGCAAGAATCATAAATAAGGTGTTTAATTTTGGCCTCTGTTTCAGCATGACAACAAAACTTTAAACACCTTTCTAGCCCTGCAACTACACAACAAAGAGTTATGCCAAATAGTAACCATTTCTCTTAGTAATTGCTCATTCATAAGATACCATCTGAGCTACTATCTCCGGAAGCGTATTAAGATAAGCCAGTCAGGATAAGAGCATTCTTATTGGGCGGAACAGATATCGTAGCTTATGTTTAAACAGCTGGCCTACAATTCGTTTGCGTTAATTCCGTCGACAAGACTGGATCTTTGCGTTTATTCCGTGAATTTCCGCGAACATTTTTAGGGTTAACGCATCGATCAAAGTTTTCGCCGGCCCGAAACACCTGATCGATGGGTTAACGGCATACCTAGGTAATTCAAATTGACATTGTTTCTACGAGTACATTATCTATTCGTATAATATGACCTTATTATTTTTAACAAATACTTATGACAGCAGCTTTCATCAGTGTATGTTACGTATGAAGTTGATTTGTTAAGGCGCATACCCGAGCCAATCTGACAGCAATTCCTATTTTATCATATTTTTCCGTTTATCATGGGATTTTTTAAAAATCCTACGTTCAGTTTGTGGTATCTATTATAAGCTATTTTTTAATACCTCTTTTATAATTTTATCTCATATAGTTTAGGAGGAGATGCAAAAATTTGGTGGCCAAAAAGCGCAACTTCGTATCTCTTCCTAAGCTTTACAAAATGAAACTATTACAGAGGCATTAATAAATAGCTTATAATAGATACCACAAACTGAACGTAGGATTTTTAAAAATTCCTGCGTTCAACGTAATAATAAGATATAATAGTTGGGGGCGCCACTTTCGCTGGTGTATGGGCCTTAACGAATAACTCCACTGACTGCGATCCCCAATCAGACTGCAAAACATGGAGATTAAATAAAAAAATGTTGGACAATTCACACAACAGAGTTTGTGTTATGGGTACTAGATAGTTAATATACTTAATACAATACTAATATTATGTGTGTAGTACATAATATTTTTATTAACTCTATAGGTAGTAAACATCTAGAACACCCTGAACTGCAAATCGTACAAACATTTGTCCCGAGGCGGGAATCGAACCCGCAGCCACCTGCGTCACAGGCGGACTTTCGTCCACCGCACGAGGTCATCATTATGGCAAACTGCCGTCATTGGGACAGACTTAATTTCAGAAAATAACGTAAAATTGGCCTATAACGTCTACAAGATTGGAACCAAAGAGTTATTCAGTTTATAATTTGCCCTCTTATTTTTCGTAGTAATTTTGTTTCCTGCACACCCTTAAAGTAAACCAGCCGTCTCTTCAATCAGCTGTGTACAATATATTGCTCAACGTTATCGACATGCGATGGACAGCCCTAGATTATGAATAATCCTGTTAACGAAATTAGCCTTTTTGTTTATCTTTATGAGCTCGCGTATGGCTTCACGTTAGATAGGTTTAATTGTCGAGACCATCTGGTAAGCTAGGTTTGTATTTTGGCGTTCTGTTGTTTATAGGCGGGTCAGATGGTTTTATACCGGTTTTCTGCAAGTTATGAGGTGGTGCTGGCTTAGAATTTGCACCATCCCAACTCTTTCCACAGTAAGACGTGACTAAGGGATATCAGTGGCCCCTGCTGAACAATTCAACCCGCGAACATCGTTTCCCAACCCTTATGCTCAGCGTGGGGATTATGGGCAATATCCTTCATGAGATGAAAGTCAATAAGGCGCTTATCATGGGGAGGCCTGCGTCCAGCAGTGGGCCAATAGGCATAGGCTGTTGAGGACGGTTTTAGGTTTGATTTATGTCTGATGTGATGGCAATTGTAGGTAAAGGCCTACGTTAAGTCATCTCTCAACAATGTAGAAAGGAGAATAAGGTAGGAAACATAAATAAAACAGTAAAAACGATTTTTCATTTGTTTCGAAAAAGCTTGCTGGGAAATGTTTCGAAAACATTTTTCAATCGAAATAGTTTAGAACTAATAGGCGTGCGTGACTAAAACTGAAATACAAGCTTTCATTGCGATGTGCAAATTGCTACATTTAGTTCCGCGTGTTGCTGGGCCATGCTATAATTTGACTGGCTATGGATGGTTGTACAGACTTGGGGTTTTAGCAAAAATTTATTAATCACCAAACAGTTTTATTGCTTTAAGTAAGTTTTTCGAAAGAGTTGTAAATACTCATACAAAGTGGCTAACCAATATGCTGGGACAACGTCAAAAATCGTTTAAAGGAGGTTTAATAATTTTATTGAAAAAAAACATTTTGTATTTTATATTTTTTTCAGTATTTGTTTTACACCTTATTGGTGTATATACCGTGTCCATTTTGAAAGAAGCATGTTAGATAACAAACCGCCCATACTTAACATACCACATACCTAAAATTCACTTTGTTGGCGCGTCCTTTTATACGTAATTTACATTACTTGTCGATTTAAGATCATCCCTTCAATAAAAGTTGCTAACAATTATATCTGAAACTCGACACCAACAAGTGAGATTTTGTTATTTGTGTCGTAGTTTGTTAACTAAAATGCTACATTTAAATGGATACGGTATATTGTAATCGTGGCATTTTAAAACCAGCTGCCTAGGTATAAAAAATGTGTTTTACTTCTGACAGATTTGATATAATACACTCAAAATGTAGAGCTCTCAACGAATTTCGATTTCAAAAACTCTATTCTGAACGCAGAGCACTCGCTAGAGAAATAAATTACGCAAACAATTAAATATCGGTAATAATGCGAACAAGGGGTGCGACAATTTGTCTGGACCGGACGGCTGGGGTGACTCTAGCAAAGTTATATACAGGGTGTTTATTTGTGCACAAAAAACTATTCTTAAGAAATCAGTTACATTATAAATAGGTAATGTAAAATCGAGCACTTTTTATGCAAATTCAATTATTAATATCTATTTACGGGGCATATTTATTTAGTGGGCTAAATCTGCCTGCGACGCACCCTGGTGCGTCCTGCATCCTGATGCAGGTTTAATTCCTGCCTCGGGACAAATAATTGTACGTTCTCAAAATATGAGTTCCGGATGTACTGTTTTTTAAGAAAATGTCTATCTAGGTAGGTATCAGGTAGGTATGCATTGAGTTTCGTTTTTTAATTATCTAGTAGCTACAACACAAGCTCTGCTTAATTTGGAGTTAGATTATGCTGTGAAAATTGAATAGCATTATTATTTATTATGTCCTATAACGCTCCGTTTTAAAGACTAATACTAAAATCACGTTATTAATAACGTAATAGGTATAAGCAATAAGCATGTTTATGATTGGACTATAGAGGTGAAAAATAAAGTAGTAAAAGAGGAAGAAAGGAATTTAACCTCGAAAGGGATAGCATAAATGCAGTTTTTTTATAACATTGATAATACCACCTCAAATCGTTTAATGTCTCTTACAACTTGACAGCACACCCTATATACCATTCCTGTGTGTAACACATGCAATGCGTAGTAAATGTAATTATGAGACCGTTACGTAAACGGCCCTGACTTGTCGCTATTAAAGAGTGTCTCTGCCAGGGATGAAATACATTTTGTGGAAAATTACAGTCAGGGATGAAAAACCTTTTAATTCTGGTGACAACATGTTATTCTACTATCTTTACTTCTTTTGGTACTTGTATTTAAAATATAAAATGATGCAATTTATAGGGCAAGACAAAAGCTAGTAACTATGACACATAAACAGGTCTCTGTCCATAATACACGATTCATTTACTGTCAAAAGGTCCTTATACCTTTTCACTTTTCCATGTTAAAAAACAACAAATAACTTTGTTTTCGTAATCTATCAAACTTGTTTGCAAATCCTTAGTCAAAACACAAAAGAGCCAAATGTTTACAACCTCAGTCGCCAATTGGAGGCAAATGCCTGTATTCATTGGAAAAGTTAATGAAACTTACCCCAACTCTCCACCCCTGAATGATTGCGATTTGTACATCTGTATGTTTTGTTTTGCTGAGTTCCTTGTTGGATTAAATCGTTGGATTTTCTCGGACCTTGATAGTCAGCCTCTAAGTAACTACTATTCACCTAACGGAAATATATACAACTCAGTTATGTTAAATATTCACAAATATGTTGGTATGTTAGTTTGTGTAAGACATAACCCTTATTATGTATGGTCCGAATTTGAAAAGCGTAGAAAAACATTTTGAACTGTGGTGTGTATTTTAGTAACTTAAAAGATTTCGTTTCGTAAATCGATAATTTAGGTAATACTTAATAAGTGAAAAAAATATAACCACCACAATTTTTTTAATTTATAATATAAAAACAAAAACTAAAACAGCACTCAGTTTCGGGTCGGGTGATAAAAACGCTTGCCATGTTTTCCATGGTGGTTTTGTGACGTCACGACTTACCTTTGCCAACTTAAAGTGCGTGAATTTCTTCGTTCGCCAAAGCTTCATGAAAATACAAAATGTTCAGTGTGACGTCACGGTTCGACTGCCAATAGCGTTGCGTTTAGAAATACCTACTTTTCAATGATTAAATTTCACAATAAAAACTTCAAAAAATACAAAAAATTATGTAAAGCTATATTTCAATATCAATAGAGAATACGAGAAAAAAATTATGTTTTTTATTGTTGATAGAGATATTGTTTTTGTGTGTATTTTTTAATTCATACGCATATACCCTATTGTTCAACTGTAAATACTAGTTCTAATTTATTTCTAATATTTGATTGTAATTTTCTTTACAATTCAAATTTTTAATTTCTTTACATCCATTTGCAAATAAAGAAAGTACGTTACAGCGACATTAATTTGACTTTGTAAATTTATGTCTCCAAGTAAAGTTGTATCAAGTTTTTAGTTTGATCGAACTGTAGCTTATACTGCAGTCATACACCATCTTGGTAACCAAAACTTATGACCCCTAGTTGCATAGACCGTATTCATGGTAATGTTCCCAACTGGTCCACATTGGGCAATTACTTACAGCAATAGACCAATTAGGAAGGTCCTAACTGCCAGACCATTACGAATGCGATACTTAGTTATTACTTGGTGAAGTTCCCGTGTATCTTGGTAAGGACCATGCAGTTGTTGGCACTATGTAAGGTATTAATTAATTACATTAGGTATGTGTGCTTTGGGTTAGAGTGTAAGAGTTTTTCTGATGTGAGCGTTTGACAAGCTCCCCGGAATCCGCTTATGAATATACTTAGTTTATTGGTAATTTGATTAATGTGGGGCCTCTGCCTTTACCGAGTTATTGAAACCAAATGTTTAAAGAGGTTGAAGGAATTTTACTACGAAAACATAACAAGGTACACGAAAAAAACATTGAGGCCCGTATTATGAAAGCATGCTCAGTCATCGACCTATGTTTTAATAGGTGTTATAATGCATAAGCCACTCTTTCTTTTTTTCCAAGTCACTTGAATTCGTGTTGTAGGTAGTTAGCACATTTACTTCCTAAGGGAAGATATGGATGAAAAATAAAGATAAAGATCATTTATTTGCTCCTTCACACATGAAGGTTGCGGTTTAAAGTCCCGACGAAGTCAGGATATTTATTTTGTTTCTTAGCTACTTTCTGAAATGTAACACGTGTTATTGAACTTGAAATTAACGTATCTAAAGCACTTCTTACTTTTCTCCGCGCATATTAATCTAATCATTATATAAATTTACTTTTAGAAACTCGTCAAACGTGACACTCTACAAGTTTACAAAAACTAATAAAATCTAACCCTGTTATGGAACTGAAAATTAACGTATCTACAGCACTTTTCACAATCTAAAAAAGTAGGTCAATTAAAAACCTCTGGGCTGTGGGCATGTGAGCATTGCTCGCAACACCTATGGTTTCCATTATAAAGCGCCCTGTTCCACTCGACTCAATTTTATTTAGTACCAAACGTCCACGCCCGAAGCAATGTCCCATCAAAAACACCATTTTACTTTAATTTTCACACACGTGACGTCAAAATCGCCGCGGGCACACGTGGCGCTTGAGTATGACATGAATTCGCCCTTTCCTGCTTTTGTTGTGTATTAGTAGGATGGCTGAATTGGTTCAGGTTCATGTTTTCTTTTAAATTTTATTTTTGGTGACAGTTGAAAAATATCGGTGCTTTCGCAGCACCCATTTTGTTCAGCTGTCTGCGTTTAGGTACATTTTTAATTATAAGGCCGTGGAAATGGTCGGGGTTACCTTCACTTTCCTATCACAGCTCGTGTAGCTTTTACTAAAAGGAGTTCTCTCGCGACAGTACTAAGCATTAACCCCTGCATAGCCTCTTGGATCGTTTATTTTGATCTTGAATTTTTATTAGAAACATAATTTTGCTTATAAGTATTTTTTACTGAGGACCTCAGTGGCGCAGCGGGCGATGATCCGCCGGCGACGCAGGAGGGTTCGATTCCCGCCTCGGGACAAATATGTGTACGATCTGCAGATATTTGTTCAGGGCGTTCTGGATGTTTTCTATGAATAATAAAAATATATATGTATGTAGTGTATTCTATTAAGTAGGTAAGTATATTAGATATCTAGTACCCATAACACAAGCTCTGCCTAGATTTGGGCTAGATAATGCTGTGTGAATTGTCCGGCATTATTCATTATTTATTTATTTATTATTAATATTTAAAATAGCTACAATTATTTGAAGATGAATCACAATACTTATAGTTAAGCTTGGAATTTTTTTTTGTTATTTGTAACTAATACTATAACTTATGCTTTGGTAGGTATTAGAGTATGTATTTATATATAAATAGGTAGGTTTATATAATTATTTTTATCTATAGGTAATCTGTAAAACTTAAATTAGCACGCCAACCCCCTGTAAAAACAATGTTTCTCGTTGGCAGGCAGAAAGTGCCTCGGCATTAAGCCCATCCTTTGTATTTCAGTGCAATAAAGTGTTATTGCACTGAAATACAAAGGATGGGCTTAATGCAATAACACTTTATTGCACTGAAATACAAAGGATGGGCTTAAATAAATAAATAAATAAATACTTTTACTAAAATTGTCTCGTCTTCAATAACTAAATTTATAGTCTCCATAAAAAGCCTATTTTTATTAAAACGAAGAAAGACCAAAACACAATGGACATTTAAAATGAGATGCGCAGCCCCGTCGAATAGCACATTCATAAGAGAAATGAGAATTTTATGCAATCCCGATCTTAGATAAGGGCAGAGGGTGCTGAGCCTAGATAACCGTTTTATTTTAATGCAAACCGACAACAAATAACGAATAAATATTCCCCTTTTTACGAACGATCTGATTTAGGGGTGATGGAGGGCGGCGAATTGTGGTCGAGATTGAACAAGGAATTTTAAAAGCGTCGGAACATCATTGTTAGTTAAATTTGGAGGTAGAAATTTTTATTTGTCAAGGCGAAAATTCTTTTTTAGGTAGATGCAGTATTTCCAATCGATTGCTTAAGGGTTCATAATCACGGTTTGTTCCGCTTAGATACCCAAACTAGAAGACTAGTTGTCTCCTCAACCTATTTTATTATTATTTTTTTATTTGAAAGCTGGTGTCTTCCGTGTGGTCTTATTTTCATTTGGTTCAGTTCTGACAAAAGGAACCATGAAAAAACTATATATTTAATAGAAGTCGATTTAAAGTATTTTAAAACTAAATCAATTCTAAACAATTTTTTTTATTTTTTTTCCATTTAAATAACTGAGTTGACAAGCTGTAGTTTAGGAACGTAACTTCTGTGGGGACAACAAGTTATCTTGCTGGAATTTTTCTATGTGCATTGGTCCAAAGTGTAAATTTTTGCTTTTGGTTGAATTAATTCTCCTAGGCTAGTTTTTGCTTTTGAGATTTTGTAAGCTAATTAAAGCGGTAGGTGCCCTTCAGCAACATTGCTGGTAATGGAATAAAAGTTCCAGCCATTTTTGAACGGACATTGACCTAACATTTCAGCGAATTGTTTTATTCGATTGATCTGATAAAAGAGCTAGCTATTACGAAAGGCATTCCGAATTGATAGGCAAATTGATGGCATTGAGCGTGGGTGGACTTTTAATGTAAATAAGAAATAGAATAAGTTACCAATTCATCAGGGGCAGCAAGAGATGTCTTTGAAAAATGAGCTTCAATTGTCGAGAATTCTCGAATGTCTTACTTTTTGTGCGAATTTGAGTAATATTGTCCATTTAGGTACACATCACTTTACTAAATCCAAATTCTTTTTACTGTAATTTTTTTCGCTTTTTACCATGGCGTAAGTAAAGAGCAGAATTTTCTACTAGCCAATCGTTTTGACGATGGTGTCGTTGCAGAATTGACCATAGATGAAATTAACTTTTTCACGAAAATATTGAACTAATTGATTCAATCTTGATACTTTTCAGACGCGTCTGTAAGTAGTTTCTTTTATCAAAGGTAAAATGATGAAGCGACTTCGATACTTTAGTGGAATTTCCTTGGGACTAAGTTATGTGTGAATTGTCCAGCATTACTTATTTATTTATGATTAAAATAAAATTGTCTAGTACCCATAACACAAGCTCTGCTTAACTTGGCGCTAGATAATGCTGTGTGATTTGTCCCACATTATTTATTAATATTATTAATAATATATATAATTAGGATCCTATCAGTTGGCGTTTTATGTATGTAAATTTCTTTGTATTTGCCCAGTCAATAGATAAAAGTCGCACACCTACAAAAGTCGTTGCCGGACGTACCCTAAGATTCAAAATTTTCTCACCCCATCGCACCCCAGCTGAGTGGCTATAAAAACAATCAGTTCCAACTCTTGGCCGAGCATTGGGGAAATAAGAAACAGACTTGGTCATCCTTAGGGTGAGATCAACTCAATGTCCCGATGCAGAAGGATCTATTTTCTTGATAGGTGTATATTTCCTTTGAACAACACACAAAATAATTGATTGTGTTTTAAAATAATAATAGATTTTGTGTTAAAAACTATAAACCCACTTAAATTATATAGTTTTTCATGGATCCCATTGTCAGAACTGGATCAAATTAAAATGGGAATACACGGGCAGCACCACAATGGATGAAATGTCGTTTAATAATACATATTTCCTGTCATTTGAAAACAGGTTGTTGTCAGTTTACCGAGGTATTTTTAATGAGGCTTGCAGTTACAGTTAATAGTTTTTTTATTTCGTTACAAAAAAATCATACAAGATTTATTTATATTGGTATAATTTCTAACAACCTTGTTTATCATGACTTTTCCAGTATGCCACAACCCTTACTTGCATGAGGGAACCAGGCAAAGTTCACTTTTTATAGGGGACCAGAAATTATGTCCTGGTGAAATATGGCGACACTTCTGCACTCAGAATTTAAACGTTCCGTTTTCAGAACAGTTACTTACAGCCCAGAGGTAGGGCGTGAGTGTGAACCTTAATAAATTCAACATGAAAAATAAGGATTGCTGAAAAATTGTTTTCTAAGATTTAAAAGGAGATTTGATTTGATTCACTTGTTCTTAGTCTTCATTAAAATGGACGGATTGAAGTAATAGAGGAGATTATAAATGAAAAAGGTCGTTTAATTTAGCTTGATGTTGTTGTTTTGTATATAAGCATCAAGTGATTACAATACAATACAATACGATACAATACAATACAATATTTTATTAATATCGCCATGTTACGCCGATTAGGGCAGCTTTGTTAAGTTTCTATCTAACTGATATGGATATAAGGATTTCTGTATGGATCAGATGAGCTACCTTCAGATTGCTTGCACCAGTCTGCATTAGATCTATAGGGTACATGCATAAATCGATTAGTTAGGTCAACCCATAACCGAAAATAAATATAACAAAATTTTAAATTATTGAGACTTCTTTTAGTATAGAAACTTTCGTAGTTTGACGAATTCATTATGAATGTAAGCGTGTTAACTACGAACCTTGTTTGAGACTTGATTGACTGCACTCAGTTTCGGGTAATAGAAACGCTGCCATAATACCGCCATGCAATTATAGATGGAAAAATGCTGTAACCTGCTCATACATACACATTTTATCATATGTTTCATCTCACTTTCGCAATGGTAGCATGTCTACCGTAGGTACATCTAGATTCTTGGTCTACGGCCCTTGCATTCTGTGACGTCACGGATCACTGGATCACCTTTGACAACCATCATAACAATACAAAAATGAACAAAATGCTCTGTGACGTCACGGTTCGACTGCCAATAGCATTGCATTTAAAAATTTTACTTTTCAATTATTAAATATCACAAAAAAACAAAATAAAACACTAGCGTTTTTGAAGTCACATGCATATTATTTACCTAATTGCTACAATTATAAATACTAGTTCTAATTTAATGTTTTAGTTACTATAGTTTACACTTTAGGTAATTTCTGAGAAATTAAATAAATTCCCGAATATTGTCTAGGGAAAGACGCGGGTTCAATCCCGTCAAAGTAGAAATTTTTTGTGATAATATTTGATGGAAATTACCCATATTTCTAATCTGTTTCTTTTCTTTGATTTGCTAACTAAATAATTGGATCTATACATAATTATATAAATGGTTGGTTTGTCTTTATTTATGTAGGAATCGCGGCTAGCTCTTCCCGGGATGCTGATGTATAAAAAGTCGAGTATACGGAACAATAGCTATATTGTATATAAGACTACGACTAATTATGATGTAAATGAGTGCGGTTTGGGTGATTGCTGCTGATGCACTGACGTCCGTAGGCGCCCGGTCCGCGCTCGCGGTACGAGTAACCTACTTAGGTCAAACTGCTGATGATGCTAAGTACCTACGTGATCGATGTATCGAACATACTCCCGACCACGAGATGAGAATGAGATGAGGTGCTACAATTGAGGGGTTAGTATAACATAGATGATCAATATTTTCCTTAGGCTAGGTGAATGTTAGGACAATGCTTTAATGTTTTGATATTTAAGTGATTGCTGATGGCTAAATTACAAAACGAATCCCTATTCTATTGTAAAAACTGATTGTCTGCTGGATTTCTGCTTGCTGATGGGCAAAGTTATTGTGTCTATATCACGTAAACTGGACCACCGCACGGTCCCACTGGCCCCATGCCCTAGCTCGGGCACGGGTTGGCCACGCGCACTAACACTAGCTCTTCTGGAGGTCGCCTCCCTCTGCGGGTGAGGCGCGGGTGTCGGCGGGGGCGCGGGCGCGGGGTGGCGCGCTGGCGCCGGCTCCGCGGCGCGCGCGGAGGACGCGCTGACGGCTTCGCCTCCACAGGAACGCCAGGAGCGCTGCGACGCCTGCTGCTAATACGCTATACGATATTGCGTATTGGTGAATATCGTGCGTTGTTAAAGTCACCTCTTTTTGTGTTGCTTCTTTCATCGCGCTGATTTGCTCGCCAAGCTGCTGTAGCGAGGTGTAGAGGTGATGATCTTGGCTTTGTTCTATGAGCGGTAACGTGAACTTGAAAGTATGATGCTGTATTGGAGCTATGTTAGTAAGTACTAAGTCCGATTTGAGTTTGAGCGTACTTTGAAGTTGATGTGAATATAAAGTGACGTCACGCCCGTTTGCTGTAGGTACATTGTTTTGTTAGGTGAATGAGCCCGGCCTTGCTGACTTGGCGCACTCGAGTTTCACGGTCACAAATGAGTGCGTGCGTATTTTCTTCTTGACTCAGATGCTGGATAGGACCTCGTAGCTGACCAATGTATGCTTTATGTTGGTGGTATGAAGTGAAATAGTAGAAGGCTGTCATATTATATTAAGATACGATTTTGCACTGGTCACGGGTTAATTTGATTTTTCCTACCTGGTCGTAGTATAACGACTAGTTGCTGCTAAATTGTGTGATGAGAGCTGATACGCTGGACCAAATGATACTCATTAATAAGATCCATGTTAATACTAAGTTAATTAATTTAAGATGCTGCTTAATTCTACCTATATGTTTGCTAGGTTTTCCTAAGTGATTTGACTTTGCTGCTATGAACGAGTAGGTATTCTGTATCGTTTTTAAATTCATTGCGCTATAAATGTTTTATAATACCTAAAGTTATTTGCTGATCTAAGCTCGTGTAACGTGAGCTACTCCGGCCGCTTTTGTTTACAAACAATAAAGGTCAACACCCGTAGTATCCAGGCTACTAGGTATACGAGCTACTTTAGTAAGCGAGCTATTTAGTACATTTTCGATGATGATGCTGCTGTTATCGGAGATGTTACTAGCTACGTTTACGTGCTTCTTCCTAACTTCTTCGTTGCTATTGTATTTAATGAGTTGCTGCTTTGGTAAAGTTAGTCAACGATAAGAAGGTAGGGCCTTGCCACCGCAACCGACGTTTTGTCAGCTGTGATGACGTCAGACCTCTGCTCGCTACGCCAGCTGGATTATCTTTGCTGTTTTGCCAACACTCTGGTGGCATAGTGATAATTTTCCTCACCTTGTTTGGCTTCCAGCGCTCCGGAGTACCTTGAAACGTTACGTTTGTTGATGCGTCACAGAACCTGTATCGTTCGATGACGTCACCTGTTTGCTGTGCTAGATCCTGCTGTATGTTTGGACCTCTGCTATACTTCAGGTCGTAAGGATTGTGACCCGAAGAAGTTTTAGGTTGAATTGAGAGACATGCTAGCTCTGCCCTCTGGCTGCTGCTGTTTGAAGTCGCTAACTTCATTTTATTAGGCTGCTGATAATCGCTTATAAATGGCTTATATTGCCTAACTATGGATTGTTGCTTACCTAACCTACGCTCTAAATTACTAACTTTTGCTATGCTTAATTCTGCATTAGAAGGTATCAGTTTCTCCTTGATTGTGGTCGCTCTTTGATTATCTGCTATTTTGTTTTGCTCATTCGTGTATTCCATCTTCCAATGCTGAAGATGAGTATCCTCGATGCTACTCTGGATAAGATTACATTGGAAGGGAGTTCTTACACCACCACATAGCAGCCACCCTAGCTGTGTATGCTGCGCTAGGGGCTCCGATTGAGCCTCTCCACGGATTAACCCCTCTAAGATAATGTTAGAGTAAACCTCAGCTCCGAGGAGTAGGTCTACCGGGCGACCGATATTAAAATCTGGATCTGCTAGGCTGATGTGTGCTATGTGCTGCCATGATGGTTTGGCGAAGGTCTTATTTGGCAGATTTTTTATTAAGTTGCTCAAAATTAAAGCGTCCGTGGAAAACTTAAAATCAGTATAAGTCGATTGACAAGTAATTCTAAGCCTGCCCTTGCAGTTATTTTCTCTCTCTCCTACCCCGAAAATAACCCCTTTACTTCGCTCACGCTTTAACCCTAGCTGCTGTGCTGCTCTCTCGCTGATTACCGAGACCTGCGAACCCTGATCGATCAGTGCTCGCATCACGTGCTGGCTGTTATCTACTGCGGTAACTTTTACCAAAGCAGTCGCTAATAAAATCTCAGAATGCTCATCTCGCTGAGATGTATAAACGCTGCTGTTACTATGCTGCTCTTGCTGTTCTGATTGTTTTAAATCTAAATGATTTGCTAATTGGTACTGATTTGCAAAATAATCGTGCAATATCGTGTGATGATTATCATTGCATTTGTGGCATCTTTTTGCCGAGTAGCATTTGGCCCCGTTGTGATCATAAATGCAATTTATACAAAAATTTAGTTGGTTTAATAATTTAATTTTTTCTTCGTTAGCCGATTCTAAAAATTGTTTACAATAAATTAACCTATGACCAAAATCGCATAAAGGGCACTTACCTGCTGACGATGACACATGCAATGATTTCGCAATTTCGTACGCTTTATAGCTTTTACCGTCGCTTATAAATGGTTTATTTTGACGGTTATGAAAAGATGTTTGATTTTGCTGCTGGGATGATGTTTTAGGCATTCCATCTTGTCGTCGCTGAGACGATGATTCTAGAGTAGTGAACTTTTTCTCTAGGAAGTCCATAAAATCTTGAAGCACCGGTAGCTCCCGCGAATTCTTCAAGGATTCTATGTACTCGGAATAGGACTCACTATCTAGCTTCTGGGACAATATGTGCACAAGAAGAGGGTCCCATGACTTTGTGTCGATGCCTAGGTTTTTGATGGCGTGGAGACTCTCTAATGTGACGTCATGAAGTTGTTTGATGGCTGCAAACGACTGCTGCTGTATATTGACCAGATCGTAGAAGTTGCTAACGTACGATGTAAAGATGTGCCTTTTGTTGTTGAACCTGTGATTTAAGATATCCCAACAGGTTGCATAGTTGTCCGTGCTGATAGGAAGATGCTGTATCAAACGCTCGGCTTCTCCTTTGATTTTGCTCTTGAGGAACTGCATCTTTTGAGCGTTTGACAAAGATGGATTTTTGTGGATAGCTTCATCGAACAGATCCTTGAACGATACCCACTGCTGAAAGTCGCCTGAGAAAACGGGTATGTCCATCTGAGGTGTGGTTCTGTCGCGATACGATGTTGACCACATCCTAGAGCTTAAAGCTTTCCTCAGGCCGTTATAGGTACGCTCGTGCTTGTTGTAGTTGTACTCGTACGCTTCGTCCTCGCCCAACTCCAACATGATCTCCCAATGACAGTTATCCGCTACCGTCCAGCGAGTTTGTAAGGCTCGCAGGGCATCTTCGTACTCCCACTTTTCTTGGTAGGATTCTACGTCAATGCTTTCAACAGTTTTCATAAAAGCTTTAAAATTAATCAACTGTCTGCGTAGCATGAGATCTAGCTTGCTGTGGGTGCCTATCTGCTCGTCTAGCTGTACACGGGTAGGCGGTGCCGGCGCCGGGGTCTGCGGCCGCTGCTGTCTGCTGCTGGATAGACCTGCTTCCGGCTGGCTTTCTCCGGGCTCAGAGACACATAATCGCTGCTCTAAATCTAAGTAATACTTATCGATCGCCGTTTTTACCGCTAGGTACGAATTGTAAGTTTGCTCATACTCAGAATCGGAAAAGTACTTATGATGTCTACTTTCGAAAGGTAAAAGCTTTTCGTGGTTTTGCTCATACTCTCTCCAATACGAATCTAGAGTGTCTATTCTCCGTTTACCGTAATCTATAGTTTTACGCTCGCTGCTCTCCTTATTAAAATTTACAAGGATATTCCGAATGCTCTCCGCTAATTCGGTTTGTTGGTAGTAAAGGGCCTCCATTTCTTCAATGAAAGTTTGAGCGAAAGAATGAAAAGGAACGCTCTTACTTGAAAGCCGCTTGTCCTACGGCTGCTGCTGGACTCTGCGTGGGTTGCTCCCCACCGCAGTGCTGGCTGAAGATGCTGCGGGTGCGAGCGACGACTCGCTGTTGCTGCTGCTGCTGCGTCGTGGGTGCGGTTCGCTCCTCACGACTGCGCTGATCTGGGGCTGAGGTCGTGAGCGGTTCGCTCACTGCTGCTGCTTCTGGTGCGTCGTGGGCGCGGTTCGCTCCACACGGCCACGCTGAGCTGGGCTGAGGGCGTGAGCGGTTCGCTCACTGCTGCTGCTGCTGGCTTGACTGGGTAGCTCCCCACGTCAGATGATGATGCTAGCTTTCCAATAACCTCGCTGGTAAAGCTAAGATCACTGCAATCCAATGGCTGCTGGTACGTTCGAAGCACTCACGGTACGAATTATTACGATCGCGCTATGAATCCTCGAACGATATCTCGAAGGACCATGTAGGAATCGCGGCTAGCTCTTCCCGGGATGCTGATGTATAAAAAGTCGAGTATACGGAACAATAGCTATATTGTATATAAGACTACGACTAATTATGATGTAAATGAGTGCGGTTTGGGTGATTGCTGCTGATGCACTGACGTCCGTAGGCGCCCGGTCCGCGCTCGCGGTACGAGTAACCTACTTAGGTCAAACTGCTGATGATGCTAAGTACCTACGTGATCGATGTATCGAACAATTTACTTATTTTTACATCTATAGCTTACTTTCTAATCAGTACAAACATTTCTCCAGTACTATATTGGCGTTCTCTGGAAAGGCAAAGTTTATCTCGATTCTATAGGAGGCTGATATCAAATGGATAAAACTTGCACGACTGATTCTGTCATGTCATGACCCTAGCCTTAGTAAGCTTACGTTAGTTAAAATAATTTATAATTTAAGCGCTTGTTGCAAATTATAATATTCGGCGGATCTCGTAAAAGTATTTATTTTTCTGTAGTATTGGTGTTAAGAAGTAACAAATATTAATTTCTAGAAATTTATCGACTTTCATTATTGTACGACCCCTAAAATGCCTCGGGCATTATAAAAGGTTTGGTTTTGTTCTTCGCTGGTATCATTTTCTCTGAACAGAGGTGCCTATTTCTACTATCCGTTTGACACGTTCGATAACCGCCTAAGGCGGTTTCTTCACTGTTGCTACGTACAACCATTTGCCAAGAACCTTATAGTAGAAGTGTAAAATTAAACTGTTTCGGGTGTGAAATTTGTTTCGCAAGTTTACACTAAACAAAAGCAGAAGCACCTCTCAGCTTTCCCCTCTTGCATGCCACTCTAACAACGTTTAACTTCAACATGTCGTATGTCGTGTCACAAAGTGTATGTAAATTGGTAAATGTAATAAATTGCATATATTTATCTAGTAATGGGGTCTTAACTCGTGGGGTGGGGCAAGGGGAGCTATTGGGAAGATGTGCTGTTGGTTTACGAGTTACAATTTTAGCTTACTGTTACAGTTTACTAGAGAAATAGGTAAGATTTAGTAGACTAGAGAAATAGGTATTTACCTACAGACCAGTTAATGTTGATCATTCATGAACCTAAATAAACATATAATAAACAATATAAAACTTACGATCAAAATCGATGGAATAAAAATATGTTAAAACTGCTTTTGCATAAGGAAATGAATTGCTATTTGATTGTTTACTTCAATATTTGGAACTATTACTATATATCCAAATATTGAAGTAAACATGTCAGTACCAAGATTATTGTCCAGCATTATGAATTGTGATCCAATCAACTGAGTTTTCTGATAACCGCACCAAAACAACCCTAGTTTTACACAATATAACTCAAGAAATGAAAGCATATAATTATAAAAAGAATTCGAGGATGGATAGATCTTCGACATTATAAGTGAGTACTACAACACTGTTAGACACGGTTCTCCCCTCATAAGCACCGGTAGCTTTTATCTCGTACAAAGAAATTAACTGATTGAAATTTATTTTTCCAATATGTCACAACAAAGTAATCAGAAATTTTATCTACGACCGTGATATACGATGTACGAAATTAACTCTATACACTATGCGGGTGCACTCAAATCTATCTGCAGACATTATCAAAAATTCAGGAGGGGACTGGGATTCCATTGACCCAATACGTATCGTCAAGGCAATAGAATTGAATCAAGTAAGGTTAAAGAGAATTTGGAATGACATGATTTTGATAGAAGAGAATTGATGTACGAAAGGTAGAGAGCCTGATCATGAAATCACAAAAGATATAAGATATTAGATCACTTGGGATTAAAACAATATTCTGGTTTAGTTTCATTTACTGTGAATCAAAATCAAGTCCGTTTATTCGATTTGAAAGATATAAACAAAGTAGCTTAAACCCAAAAAACAAAAGATAATCTGAAAAACAATTGATATTATGTAAGAAGATGAAAATTCTCACATAGCTTGCAGATAAATCACTTATCTAATCTATCATCACCTCAATCTTCCACAAGATTTTGGTGAGATCACAAGACAGTTTATTGTTATATGTCATATTGTTTTTTTGATCCAATATCAAACGATGCCTTTTGACCACATCAAGTCAATCATTGAAGACATCATTGGACGAGATCAAAATTGTCAGATCTAGTGAAAAGTACTCAGTCATTGCCAGTGGTCAGACGGTTGTCATCAGCGTACGTAATAGACCGTATTGACCAGTCCACAATTACTGTGGTTATCTCGACTACGTTTAGCAGGGGGGTGGCCTTTATTGCTAATTTCCAAATTGGTCTCACGTGGAACGAGCTAAATTGAAAGAACCTTGTTGATTACCATGATAGTTTAAACAGCTCGTGCTGTTTAAACTATCATGGTAATCAACAGTAATGTCACTTTGGCCAGACTAGTGTCAAAGACACTAGTCTGGCCAAAGTGACATGTATGCAATAAATAAATAAGTTACCAAGCCGCGTTCGATGGTGAAAAAGATCTAACCTATTGGTAGCAATTATTAACGAAGCAAAATACAGAACTTTAGGGTAAAACGTGATGCGGCTATTACCTTTCAATAGCAAACCAACTCGCAAGTCATTTCAGTCATTCTGTGTTAGTGGCAATTGCTAGATAGTTTGTTGTATGACAGTCGATGGCAGTTCAAACTCAGCATACTGATAATATCGTCCTGGTTATTATTTTAATTTATTTTGAGGTTCCTTGGAGCAAACGAGCGAAAAATCAAGACCCAACAAACCATTCCAATTCATTTTTCACTTGAATAGTTCCCGCAAAGGCAGCATACAAATCTACTTCGGATAGGTACTCTTTTTCCTATCAATAACATAAATCAGGCCCCCTTTTCAGGATGTAAATAAAGCTCCACCTGTCTCCACCTTTATAAAATCGAACCCCGGAACAGAATGCACCTAATGTGTCAAATAAAACAAGATTTTCTTCCCCTAGCGCCAATTTATTTTGCGACACGTCAATAATAAAAAGAGGGCTGTGATCTTTACTTCCCTTGGGAAAGCTGTTTTGAGGAATTTTGTTATATGAGTCAGTAAATGGAAGACGAACTGTGTTTCATGAGCTGGTATTGAGCTCAGTAGTTTTCAAAGTTTATCCTTATTGTCGAACTAACTCCAAGAGAATCGAAGAATGTTACGTAGCAATAAATGAATTGCAATTTCTAGTATTTTTAGTATCAACCACAGGTTTGGGGTTGATACTTAGAAAATTGAAATTTATTTATTGCTACGAGATTTATAAGGGCTGCAAGAATCACATGTAAGTCGTGGGTACTGGTAGGTGTTGATAATTAAGGTCTAAACTCTGTATACTGTTACTACGACCTTTTGTTTTTATTATTATTATAATTATATTCGTATTAATAGCGTTTTCTTGCAAGAAATGTAATAATTGTCATACATCAGTTCTAAAGCTCAAACAAAAGTAAATATTGTATTAACCGGTTCTGACATGAGACACACCAAATTTAATCATAACAATAGCATCAAAATAGTGTTTTGGTCATAGAATTAGGGGCGTTACCAGACTGACGAGAAAATAACAGCTTTTATAATACCATTTCCAAAAACAGGCACGCTTCGGACAGTAATAATAATGATCGGTCTCCCTGACGCCGCTCCGGAAGCATTCCACCATTGATTTTTCCGCAAATAATACGATGTCTCCAAAAATCCGTTTGGTTTCCTCATTGTTTCGACTGTCGCCCCTATTCTCGCAGCCCCACTGTCGCATGGTTCTGAGTGCATTAGTTTCGCTCAAACACATTCGACGGTTTCCTGAACGGTGGTAGGCACGTGACCTCCAAATATAAAAGACTTTACGCCTGATCGCAACTCTGATATAGATGTGAATAGAATTGCCCGTATTGTGTAATATTAGGGGGCTCGTGATGTGTCGAGTTGATAGATATAACACGACACGTCAAGTTTTTTGTCAAAATGTTTTAATCAAATTTACTTAACCAAAATAAAAAGAGAGTTTTATATCGCTTAATGTAATTGTCGAACCAGACATTGAATCGAGCCGATATAATTTATTCTATAGTTCGGGCTGAAAAGCCTCCCTAAGTAACAAAATACCCTACTCTACAGCGCGTGTCGATTATGATTTATTTGAATTTGCATGTTTTATGGAGACTACTCGTAATCAACTTTGACGTCTCATGCAAATCTGTTTCTAACCTTTTTTATGTGAAGCTCTTTCTCTAGTAATGAGATTATGTCGGGTCCCAATCGGGGTCTTTCTGGGGTGCTAAATAAGATACGACGTTTCCCGCCTCGGGCATCTTTGATAGTACTTTTTAAAGCTGTGTCACGAATTCGAAACCTCTCTTTTATTGGTCGCCATTATGATAATTACATTAAGGGCCTTTGGTACTTCGTCTTTCGAATTTGTTCTGTTGTTACGTTTGCCTTTTGAATACTGAGGGGCTCATTTAGAAAATCGCACCTATTCTCTACGTGACACGTTTATTTCTCGAACCCTTCGGAGTAGCTATTCAGATGGATAGAACATATTATTGAAATTAAAAGAATAAATCTGAGATTTTCTAGACCTACAAAGTTAAAATCATAGGGTCAATGAGGAGGATATTAAACTTGATATACATACACCAAAACCGAAAGAAGTCGTTGCTCGCATAATAATAGTTTAATTTGGTGAAGCTTAGGCAGAGATCCGGAGTTGTCCTTTTTAGACTTTTGACTCGAGCACAGATCGAGCTATCCTAATACGGGCGTTAGATTTGTTATATAATGCGGTATGTAAAAATTTTGACTTGTCTAAGTGCTTATTTTGTAAGTCGAAAGAAATAAACGATTTGACTCTGACTCTGCGCTACAGTACTCTCAACTCTCAGTAACTATTTTCTTGCTCAAAAAACTTTACTCTACGCCTTGGAATAGTAGAGGATTTATGGGTATAGGGGTGTTATCAATCGTCCTAGGGATGGTCCGTTTTTGCAAAATCACCGCTTGATGTGCTCTGTCACGCAATTTCATTTTATTTTCTTTCGGACTAAAGTAATAATTGTTATAAGGCTACGATTTCGCTGGACATCAGAAACGGAAACAAGCGTATAAACATAAATGATCTTTCAAATGTTTAATGGCGAATCCATTAAAAACAACCATCAAACATAATGAAGTTTTTTTTATTAATTTATAAGGGACATTGAGTCATTGCTGACTATGTCAGTCCCGTATTCAACAAACTAACTACTTAAACCTACTCAAAATTTAATTATATCTAAAACTAACCTAAATAATTTAATCGCCATCTCACTCAGTGGAGCAGCTAAAATTATTTGGATAACACCAGTATCCGATAGGTTGACATTGTACAGGTCACTTAACTCTAGTCTCATAGACTCGCTCCACTCACACTCCGCTAGAAGATACTGCACATCTTCTAGGACGCCACATGTTTAACAATCGGGCGAGTTATAATAAGCATATTTCAACTTAACCCCGAGAAGACAAAAGCTTGCAATTATAAATTACAAGCTGCGCCCCACGGCTTCGAGCGCCTTTGTCCTATGAAAACCTGTAAAGGTGATTGCTATCCCGTGGGATAGCAATCACCGTGGGGATTTATGGGATAAAAGTAGCCTATGTTTGATTCCAGCATTAGGATAACCTGTAAACAAAATTTCAGCCCCATCCGTTCAGTAGTTTTGGCGTGAAGACGTAACAAAGATCTGTCCATCCATACATTGCTCACAAACTTCCATACATACACACATACATTGCATACAAACTTTCGCATTTATAATATTAGTGTGAAAATCAACTGATAAAAGCAAAAAATTATAATTAAAATATCACAACCAGATCAAATTTAATTATAGTACATTCTTAACCAGGGGATGAAAGTAACTTATTTAGTCCCGAGACGGGGTTTAGCGCCCGAGCGTAGCGAGGGCCCTAATAGTTCGAGTATAGTATATATAATAGTTCGATTCATTACGAATACAAGGAAGGTAAAAATAGAAATATGAATGAGCTAATGAAAAAAGTAGTAAATTTTATTATATATGGACAACTTAGGTGAGATTTTTAATGCCTATGGTAAAATTAGAGCAATTATTAGTTAACGCATTCACTGCCCAGTCTCGGCGGTGCGACCCGCAGAGGCGCGCCGCCGCTTGACGAGGACGGAGACTGGAACCTGCGTCTTGGGCCATGAAGGTGTTAAAGATAGTGAAAGGTTGCCAGGTACCTCTTGATAAGTGAAAACTTCTAATTTTTTTGGTTAAATCCATCATTTTGCCTTTTGAGAAAAGATATTAGTCTCTCGAAATCCTTTCAATGTACATTGTGTGTTGTCCTTAACATAGAAATACACGCTCCATAATGTTGAAGGTTCGTAAGTCTTTGAGAATTCGTTAAAATATAATTAACAAATCGTTTTCCTGTAACGATTTCACTATTTTCTCAGAGCGCCATTTCATAAAATCGTTGTAAGATTTTAGGTACCTTCATTTTGATTTGGTGTTAAAAGGTTTTCCACTAATGCTTTAGCCTGTTGAGCAATTTTTGGACATCTACCTAGCTTAATTTTATTATTTAATGCAACTTACATTCGGCTGATATGTATTCTTGTGAGCTATAACTCAAAACGCTCATTCCAAGATGAGATTTCAGAAGTAGTAAGATAATGTTCATTTTTCTTTTTAATTTTCTATCTGCTGTTGTGTCGGTATGAAAGTATTGCTTATTTCCTAAGAAATAAACCGGCTGTTTGTATATTATGACAAATGCAAATGTGAAAATTCCCATTTCATTTGGAAAACTTTAATTTAAAGTTTGTTGCGAGCCGGTATATTTTCTAGGCGGCGTTCGTGCAAGCAAACTGCACTGCCTTATAAGCTTATTTTCCCCAGAGAGACTCGAAAATTTTCTTTAGATTAGTTTCTCTTGTTGAGAAAAATAGGACGGAATAAGGAATAATAAGTTCCCGTCTACTCTTAAATTGGACTTCGTTTCTTTGTACGACCATTTTTGTTGGTTTTCCTGCGGAACCTTGGGAACTGGCTTGGCTTTAGTTATTAAGAACTTATTTATTTAGTGAGGTTAGTCGAGAGCAAAACTCCATTTTCCATACTTCATTTTGTATTATAAACTGCCCTGCTCAAATGAATGAAAGCTTTTAACCTTAACAAATTCGGGAAAGAGGTGCTTTGTGAGCAGTTAATGTGGGTCTGCCGCGTCTTAATATTTGTTAGTTGACAGTCCAGACCTGATAGAAGAAATGAGCCGGCTCAGCGTCCCTGAGCAGCGATCTAGGTTATTATTTATGTGTTTAGATACATATTTTTTCACTCTTCAATTTGTATTGTGAAAATGTTGTTCTTTTTTGTTATTATTATATGACAGATGTAACGGCTTAGGCTAAGTCCTGTAATGAAATATCTTGATGTTTTAATAAAAAAAGAGGTGTGGCACTCGGGGACTGCCGCGGTAAAGCTATTGCAATGCCATCTAGAGGCGAGTTGTTGAACTAAAGAGACAACCGTTAAGGGTTTTTTCGTTACGGAATTTCTGGATTCGGTCCCCGCGCTCAAGGCCCGCGATAGAAGCTATGCAATAGCTTAATAAATAAATTTATGCTAATTTCCAAAACCAACATCCTCTTCCACATTTTTCCCCTTTCAATAACCAAAACTTTCCTCACCTGACATAATCCGTTGATTGACTTGCACGTTTACTTATGATTACGTACCTTTGTACGAGCTCTTATCCTCAATCACTTGGAATCCGACGACAAGTTGGAAACTCAATCAGTAAATCTGTATGCACACAACTCGAGACTTAAGTCCAATAGTAGGTATTTGCATCTTAAAACCACTCCAATAAATGAGTCTGGCTTCTGAGTGTCCCTACTTTCTTCAGACCGCTCCTCTCATAAGTTTTAAAATTAAACAGTATTCAACAAAACGGAGCTTAAAGGGATGATAAAATTATTTTCCATCTGGATTCACAAAATACTGATGAGTATGATCAAAGTTTGCTGAGACGAGTGGAAAGTTGAACATTTATGTTTGATTGGAATCATCTTGGTATTTTACTAAAACCAACGTGCATTCTTGTGATAGCTTTAATTATGAAAAGATTTAATCAGATTATCTATTAGTTTCAAAGATTGTAATATAGGTACCTCGCAATAGTTTTCCGAAGTCGGTGCCTAGATAAGACCAACGGGCTAATAATAATTTATAGCCAATGATGTGTTGTCTCAGCAAAGATAATTTCTGGCTGAATATGATGGTAGCTAAGAAGCCCAAACTCTGACGTGTTATGATAATGCTGCTCTACATTCAAGTAACAATTACGAACTCAACTTTTCAAGGAAAGTCTTCCTTTCCGTGTATCTTTTACATGTTCATAACACGGCCAATGTTGCCAGGTTAATTTGAACATTTTGAACTTCTCTTAGAGTTTCCATTGTCTAATGAACTGCAGGTTCTGGTTATACAAAGTTGGCGTGCACGCAACTTGGCCCAGGATATTGCTGTCGAAAATGTTGATAACTTTGGCATAAATTTCCTTTTGTGAATCATTTTTACATGTTCATTGAAATTTTGGTTAGTTCGTGAGTTGTTTTTGAAGAGTTAAATATTTATTAGGTATTTATGCTGGCTTTTACCTGACCTTAAACTGTACCTATATATATATATATATCAGCTTTAATGCCTGAATTAATATATTATTTAGAAAAAATATATAAATGTTTACACGATGGTGGCGTAGCGCTGTGATGGACATATAAAAATACCTTCGACTTTTTTTCGATGTAATAATAAATAAAATAAATTATAAATTTATAAATAATGTTCGACAATTCACAATGTAATGCATCGGATGTAATGCAGTGGTGTCGATGCTATATCGATATATCAAAAAAATACATCGACGTTTTTTAAACATTGATTGTTTTTACACGACTGCCCAAACGAGGAGAGTTATTTGTTTATAGATATATATATGCGATTGCAAAAAAAGCAGTGTGTAATGCATACAGAGTTCATCCAAGTTTATTTGAATCACCATCTTCGAAATGGCTGAACGGATTTGGATGAATTAGGTATCGATAGAATCTTAACATCACCCAAGTGACAAAGGCTGTTTTTTGAGGACCATCCTCAAAGTACTGTTCTTTGAAAAAACTAGTTTTATAAGTTATATATTATATTATATTATGGTTAAGATAGCTTTAAAAAAACAGGTATCTATAGAAACACTGTCACTTGTCAGTCAGCCAGTGGCCGATATTGCCAACACCAAAAATTCAATTGACACTGTTCTAACGCAATACCGTTCGAGAGTTTATTAAATATAATTAAAAAAAAATATGTATATCGATGCATCGTTACTATACAATGTATAGTATAGTAACGATGCATCGAATCAAACCGATAAAAACACTCGGTGTATATTATAAATCGAGTGTTTTTAATACGTCGATGTATATCGTCCACTACTACGTAACGCATTCGTAGCAGTTTCGCAGCAGAGAGCGCACGTCGATAATCTTTTCTTTTAATATCTTATTTAAATTTACCTTTTTCGTACTTCATTATTCCTAGGAGTTCTGCAATTCAAACTCAAACTCACTTCACTAATAGATGCGTTTTCATATATTTCCACAATAATAAAGGATAATTTTCAAATTTCACCGAATTTTGAAAAATCATGTGACTTGATTTGTAACCATGCTTTTTATAATGACACAGTTATTTTCTATGTTTTATTCCTTGTGAGGTATTAGAAAAAATCAAATAGTAGCTTTTTATTTCCACTTTACACCTTCGCTCTTGTGAAAATCGGCCCCCAACACAAGTTTTTCGAATATATAAGAATTCAAAAATCCTCGTTACATCAGACTTTTTCGAAGCCCGCTTCAGTTTGGCAAGTAATACACCAAATGCACCATCTCGCTTCATGCACCGATGAGTACCACAGGCCGAATGATCCCCTATAATGTTTGTACGTTTAATATCATACATTTTAATGGATTGGCCATTTTGTTATTAGCTGCAGTAATCTATTGATACTAAGAGTTGAGTTTATATGTTTGATTAATGGATTATATCAGTTGATACAAGTAGAATATTTTTTTTTTTCGAAAGGCGACTCTGGAGGTCGCTGATTGCCATTTATATACTCTGCAGATATCTGTTGCAGGGCTCTCGGTGTTTTCAATGTACCTATCATCAAAAATATGTAATGCTTTAAGTTAATCAGTTATCTAGTACCTACCCATAACACAAGTTCTGCTTATTTTGGAGATGATGGTGTGATGCTTGTCTAGCATTATTTTACTTTTAATTTATAAATAATACAGCTTACTTGCGAAAATTGGGTTGTTCATTTGACAAAAAAATTGCTCATCATATTTAATAAAAAAAAGTGAAATACAAACTAAGACGAGATACCTTTAAACTTAATAAATATAACTGGCCAAGTGCGAGGCGGACTTGGGCAAAAAGGGTACCGTTATCAATAAAAACGGTAATAAATCATGTCTGTTGTATGGGAGCCTCCATATTTTTTTTATAGCGGCATCATAAATACATCGTCTAAAAAAAATTCAAATGTTTAACTATCACGTTTCATGAGATTATGGTGACAGACGGACAGAGGAGTCTTAGTAATAATGAGGGTCCCGTTTTACCCTCTGGGTACGGAACCCTAAATCAGCATAGGTACTCATTCGAGAGCACTGAAGTTTAAAACTTTTGTAAATATTCCTCAGTTTTTACTCAAAGAGATGAAAATCATTTTGAAAGTACTACACATTTCATTTCACCTACACATTTCATAACTCCAAACAAGATTACTTAGTCTTGTTTAACAAATCAGATTCAACTTTACGCATGAAGGTTTCTAAAAGCTGAAACTTTCGACTTTAAAAATCAAAGAGATATGAAGACAACATAGAATGTTCGTCAAATATTTTATTAAATCAACGTTCACAAAATCAAACGAAATAATGAATACTGACTGGAAGGTTTATTGAGTGAAATATTTGCATGAAAATAAAAACTCACACTTTTGATGCAAAATTTCAATCAAAGCTCATAAAACCGTCATTTATAAAGCTTAATGTGAACTAAAGCTTCGCCCAGACTTTCACGACCGACTACATAATAGAGAGAAGTAGACCCTAATGAATGGTCACAAATATGAGGCGTTTTCTTATCGTGAAAAACTGAAAAATGACGCTTTTCGATTAAAATCGAATGACCTACCCTGTTAGTTGTCATAACATGACATCTAACGCAGGGTAGTTCCTTTGCCTTATTTTTTTTTACTTAGCTAACCTAACCTAAGTTTCTTCTACATACCTTAGTGATATCTAAAATTATACGCCAAAATAGCAAACCTTCATCATAAATAGGTTTCCTATGTCCATCATACCCTCTCCACATATAAAGTCGGGTTTCCACCACCAAGGCGATCTATCTAAAAGCACTTTTTGAGATTATTCATTTTTGAGTAGCATATAAAAGCTTTCAAAGCGAATATGCTTTCAATATTCCTCATGGGAAATTCGAGAGTTACCTAATAGTTTTCATTGAATCGATACTCGCTCCCTGAACGTACACAAAACAAACAGTAACAGTAGACAAGGGTAATACCATTAATAGAAACAATGTTTTTGAATGGACCTCAAGAGACTGCTTTTATGTGTGCTTGAAATGTTAATACGTATCTAACTCTACTTAGTTTCTGTTCTCTCTCATATTCTATCTCTTTATACGATTATTGAGAGAATTTACTATTTTGCTCCCTAATTTGAATGTTGAAAGGTAGGTAAAAGCAGTTTATTTAAGGACAATTTCACTTCAGATGTCCTGCAGGTGTAGACTGTAAATCACGATGCTCTGACGTTTGTGAGACGTTGGGAATATGTATCGTGACACGTTGGGAATGAACAAGTCTCAAATAAGACGTTGGGATTAACTCGTCGATAATCATTTATTTCGTACATCACAAGAATAACACGTCATTATCGTATCTATAAAAAGAAAAACATTTTAGGATTCATCATAAATTAAAAATCTATATATAATATATATAATAATAATAACTATATATAAAAGAAAGTCGTGTTAGTTACACTATTTATAACTCAAGAACGGCTGAACCGATTTGGGTGAAAATTGGCGGGGAGGTGGCTTTGAACCAGGATACGGACATAGTATCCTATGTCCGTCTCCTGGTTTTAAGTTCATTTCGTTCCCGGCTGAACGAATCTTGATGAAATTTGGCAGGGAGGTAAACGGTATCCCGGGAACGGACATAGGTTACTTGAATAGAGCGTGCGAAGGGCAAAAGCTAGTTTAATATAAATTAAATAAAACTTTTACAATTTATTCTTGAGTGTATTCATACTGACTTCACCGCGCATTTGTTTTTCTATATGAGAACAATATTCGCATTGAGTGTAGAATTGAGAACTAACCCTTGATATCAAAGTATAATTACAACCAATTGAGTGACAAAAGAATAAAAACGACCAGTAGCAGACTCCGCGTAGGCGCTGTTGGTTTTGAATTTAGACAGAACCAAAAAGTTTTGGTAGCTTTTCCAATGTCTTTGTAAAAATAAATTCTTAGAATACGGCAAATACGGTTTCGACTTTGTATCAAACTTTTCCAAAAATGTCTTGTTTCTGCACTGCAATACTGCGGTTTCCTTTATCACATCATTCGCGTATCGAAGCACGTTTCCACAGTAAATTCTGGAGCAGGCCATTTAGTGGACTCGACGATGCCGCAGCAGAAGAAAAAGTAATCTCGACCTGCATGGTGATTCACACTACTATATAGGTAGGTAGGGAAAGGTAAGCGGTTTACGTTGCACAATGAAAATGTTCAAATAGTTATGGAGCTAGAGCTATATATATGGAGCTAGCTACATACATATATATGCCATATCATTGAGCTCAATCAATGATGTGGCATTAGAAATTTGGCATGGCGTCGGACAGGGTGTTTTATAAATTTTGGAGTCTATGCGGATGTAATTCAAACCTTCGATTTCTTTGAGGGTATTCGTTATGCCCACGAGTCAACGTCTAGGTGAAGTTGAATAAAATATTTCTGAGATAGGTAATCTATTTGTCTAATGGATAATACCTACCATAAAACCCCTTTTAGCAAATGAAGGAAACGATTGTTTAAAGAGGTTATAACTGCAGGTTATCTGTGAGAACTAGGTATTATTAGAAACGTCTTTCGAGACTAATGGACTCTCTTTCAGTGTCTTTCAGTTTATTTTACACTGAAAGCTTCTATAAAGTGATGCTGCTATGGAACTGGATACATTTTACAGGCACTGCATTATTGAAGCTGTGAACTGAAAGGAATCTTAAACACACTGCAAATTATTAATGTACCTACGAGGTTTTGTAAGTACCATGAATTAAAAGTGTAAAATTCTGACTTTGAACATCACTGTTAACTAGCATTTCAATGTTATCTTCGATGATAGAGGATAACACATGGTAGTTTAGTTTTTGTATACCTAATTGCTTAGTTAAGTATATCGCATGCCTCTTTGGTATGACCCGCGCATGGGCGCAGATCATCTATGTGCATCGTTGGTAGTAACAAAAGACGTTACAAAAGTGTTTCATGAAAGTGTTAAGGCATGTGCCTTAACACTTTCATGAAACACTTTTGAAACACGAGTGAAAGTGGCACCGCCACCTATTTTATCTTATTATTACGTATCATTGATTTAAAAAGGCAAAATAGGTTACGTTCTCCCAGCGCTTACTCAAAAATTGGCATGTGTTACAACTACACGCAAACACATATTCTCACAGTTATATTTCCAGTCCTGTGCAATACAAAGAAGAACAAAGACGGAAAGACGTATCTAGGACCGAACTGAGACTGAGACAACAATATTTCACGCGAATCACGACCGCCCGTGCCGCCGGTCAGACGGTGACTGATGTGGGAGAACACAATTTTACACAATTTGAGGTTTTACACGTTTTTATCGGTTTGATTCGATGCATCGAATCAAACCGATAAAAACACTCGGTGTATATTATAAATCGAGTGTTTTTAATACGTCGATGTATATCGTCCACTACTACGTAACGCATTCGTAGCAGTTTCGCAGCAGAGAGCGCACGTCGATAATCTTTTCTTTTAATATCTTATTTAAATTTACCTTTTTCGTACTTCATTATTCCTAGGAGTTCTGCAATTCAAACTCAAACTCACTTCACTAATAGATGCGTTTTCATATATTTCCACAATAATAAAGGATAATTTTCAAATTTCACCGAATTTTGAAAAATCATGTGACTTGATTTGTAACCATGCTTTTTATAATGACACAGTTATTTTCTATGTTTTATTCCTTGTGAGGTATTAGAAAAAATCAAATAGTAGCTTTTTATTTCCACTTTACACCTTCGCTCTTGTGAAAATCGGCCCCCAACACAAGTTTTTCGAATATATAAGAATTCAAAAATCCTCGTTACATCAGACTTTTTCGAAGCCCGCTTCAGTTTGGCAAGGAATACACCAAATGCACCATCTCGCTTCATGCACCGATGAGTACCACAGGCCGAATGATCCCCTATAATGTTTGTACGTTTAATATCATACATTTTAATGGATTGGCCATTTTGTTATTAGCTGCAGTAATCTATTGATACTAAGAGTTGAGTTTATATGTTTGATTAATGGATTATATCAGTTGATACAAGTAGAATATTTTTTTTTTTCGAAAGGCGACTCTGGAGGTCGCTGATTGCCATTTATATACTCTGCAGATATCTGTTGCAGGGCTCTCGGTGTTTTCAATGTACCTATCATCAAAAATATGTAATGCTTTAAGTTAATCAGTTATCTAGTACCTACCCATAACACAAGTTCTGCTTATTTTGGAGATGATGGTGTGATGCTTGTCTAGCATTATTTTACTTTTAATTTATAAATAATACAGCTTACTTGCGAAAATTGGGTTGTTCATTTGACAAAAAAATTGCTCATCATATTTAATAAAAAAAAGTGAAATACAAACTAAGACGAGATACCTTTTAACTTAATAAATATAACTGGCCAAGTGCGAGGCGGACTTGGGCAAAAAGGGTACCGTTATCAATAAAAACGGTAATAAATCATGTCTGTTGTATGGGAGCCTCCATATTTTTTTTATAGCGGCATCATAAATACATCGTCTAAAAAAAATTCAAATGTTTAACTATCACGTTTCATGAGATTATGGTGACAGACGGACAGAGGAGTCTTAGTAATAATGAGGGTCCCGTTTTACCCTCTGGGTACGGAACCCTAAATCAGCATAGGTACTCATTCGAGAGCACTGAAGTTTAAAACTTTTGTAAATATTCCTCAGTTTTTACTCAAAGAGATGAAAATCATTTTGAAAGTACTACACATTTCATTTCACCTACACATTTCATAACTCCAAACAAGATTACTTAGTCTTGTTTAACAAATCAGATTCAACTTTACGCATGAAGGTTTCTAAAAGCTGAAACTTTCGACTTTAAAAATCAAAGAGATATGAAGACAACATAGAATGTTCGTCAAATATTTTATTAAATCAACGTTCACAAAATCAAACGAAATAATGAATACTGACTGGAAGGTTTATTGAGTGAAATATTTGCATGAAAATAAAAACTCACACTTTTGATGCAAAATTTCAATCAAAGCTCATAAAACCGTCATTTATAAAGCTTAATGTGAACTAAAGCTTCGCCCAGACTTTCACGACCGACTACATAATAGAGAGAAGTAGACCCTAATGAATGGTCACAAATATGAGGCGTTTTCTTATCGTGAAAAACTGAAAAATGACGCTTTTCGATTAAAATCGAATGACCTACCCTGTTAGTTGTCATAACATGACATCTAACGCAGGGTAGTTCCTTTGCCTTATTTTTTTTTACTTAGCTAACCTAACCTAAGTTTCTTCTACATACCTTAGTGATATCTAAAATTATACGCCAAAATAGCAAACCTTCATCATAAATAGGTTTCCTATGTCCATCATACCCTCTCCACATATAAAGTCGGGTTTCCACCACCAAGGCGATCTATCTAAAAGCACTTTTTGAGATTATTCATTTTTGAGTAGCATATAAAAGCTTTCAAAGCGAATATGCTTTCAATATTCCTCATGGGAAATTCGAGAGTTACCTAATAGTTTTCATTGAATCGATACTCGCTCCCTGAACGTACACAAAACAAACAGTAACAGTAGACAAGGGTAATACCATTAATAGAAACAATGTTTTTGAATGGACCTCAAGAGACTGCTTTTATGTGTGCTTGAAATGTTAATACGTATCTAACTCTACTTAGTTTCTGTTCTCTCTCATATTCTATCTCTTTATACGATTATTGAGAGAATTTACTATTTTGCTCCCTAATTTGAATGTTGAAAGGTAGGTAAAAGCAGTTTATTTAAGGACAATTTCACTTCAGATGTCCTGCAGGTGTAGACTGTAAATCACGATGCTCTGACGTTTGTGAGACGTTGGGAATATGTATCGTGACACGTTGGGAATGAACAAGTCTCAAATAAGACGTTGGGATTAACTCGTCGATAATCATTTATTTCGTACATCACAAGAATAACACGTCATTATCGTATCTATAAAAAGAAAAACATTTTAGGATTCATCATAAATTAAAAATCTATATATAATATATATAATAATAATAACTATATATAAAAGAAAGTCGTGTTAGTTACACTATTTATAACTCAAGAACGGCTGAACCGATTTGGGTGAAAATTGGCGGGGAGGTGGCTTTGAACCAGGATACGGACATAGTATCCTATGTCCGTCTCCTGGTTTTAAGTTCATTTCGTTCCCGGCTGAACGAATCTTGATGAAATTTGGCAGGGAGGTAAACGGTATCCCGGGAACGGACATAGGTTACTTGAATAGAGCGTGCGAAGGGCAAAAGCTAGTTTAATATAAATTAAATAAAACTTTTACAATTTATTCTTGAGTGTATTCATACTGACTTCACCGCGCATTTGTTTTTCTATATGAGAACAATATTCGCATTGAGTGTAGAATTGAGAACTAACCCTTGATATCAAAGTATAATTACAACCAATTGAGTGACAAAAGAATAAAAACGACCAGTAGCAGACTCCGCGTAGGCGCTGTTGGTTTTGAATTTAGACAGAACCAAAAAGTTTTGGTAGCTTTTCCAATGTCTTTGTAAAAATAAATTCTTAGAATACGGCAAATACGGTTTCGACTTTGTATCAAACTTTTCCAAAAATGTCTTGTTTCTGCACTGCAATACTGCGGTTTCCTTTATCACATCATTCGCGTATCGAAGCACGTTTCCACAGTAAATTCTGGAGCAGGCCATTTAGTGGACTCGACGATGCCGCAGCAGAAGAAAAAGTAATCTCGACCTGCATGGTGATTCACACTACTATATAGGTAGGTAGGGAAAGGTAAGCGGTTTACGTTGCACAATGAAAATGTTCAAATAGTTATGGAGCTAGAGCTATATATATGGAGCTAGCTACATACATATATATGCATTATCATTGAGCTCAATCAATGATGTGGCATTGGAAATTTGGCATGGCGTCGGACAGGGCGTTTTACAAATTTTGGAGTCTATGCGGATGTAATTCAAACCTTCGATTTCTTTGAGGGTATTCGTTATGCCCACGAGTCAACGTCTAGGTGAAGTTGAATAAAATATTTCTGAGATAGGTAATCTATTTGTCTAATGGATAATACCTACCATAAAACCCCTTTTAGCAAATGAAGGAAACGATTGTTTAAAGAGGTTATAACTGCAGGTTATCTGTGAGAACTAGGTATTATTAGAAACGTCTTTCGAGACTAATGGACTCTCTTTCAGTGTCTTTCAGTTTATTTTACACTGAAAGCTTCTATAAAGTGATGCTGCTATGGAACTGGATACATTTTACAGGCACTGCATTATTGAAGCTGTGAACTGAAAGGAATCTTAAACACACTGCAAATTATTAATGTACCTACGAGGTTTTGTAAGTACCATGAATTAAAAGTGTAAAATTCTGACTTTGAACATCACTGTTAACTAGCATTTCAATGTTATCTTCGATGATAGAGGATAACACATGGTAGTTTAGTTTTTGTATACCTAATTGCTTAGTTAAGTATATCGCATGCCTCTTTGGTATGACCCGCGCATGGGCGCAGATCATCTATGTGCATCGTTGGTAGTAACAAAAGACGTTACAAAAGTGTTTCATGAAAGTGTTAAGGCATGTGCCTTAACACTTTCATGAAACACTTTTGAAACACGAGTGAAAGTGGCACCGCCACCTATTTTATCTTATTATTACGTATCATTGATTTAAAAAGGCAAAATAGGTTACGTTCTCCCAGCGCTTACTCAAAAATTGGCATGTGTTACAACTACACGCAAACACATATTCTCACAGTTATATTTCCAGTCCTGTGCAATACAAAGAAGAACAAAGACGGAAAGACGTATCTAGGACCGAACTGAGACTGAGACAACAATATTTCACGCGAATCACGACCGCCCGTGCCGCCGGTCAGACGGTGACTGATGTGGGAGAACACAATTTTACACAATTTGAGGTTGCCACTTTTGAGCAACCAGTGCCTCATCTTCGTTTTTAATAAATCAATGTTACGTATATCAAAACTTAAATTCCATCGTACAGTTTGTGGTATCTATTATAAGCTATTTTTTACACCTCTGTGATAGTCAACAGATATGTATTTAGATGAATCTAACAATAACGTTTAAACGTTTTTATAAGAGACCTTACTATAAAATGTGGTCACGGCAAGGTTGAGTTCCTTATCAAAAAGCCGTTACAACCTGAGGTTTTAACCGTAGGTATTTTACGAAAAATCATAAACCCATTTCACATTATCAACAGTTGTATTTCATACGTAATAATGGTTAAAATATCGTGACTTTCCTCATAATTTATGTCTGCATACAAGTTTTAAGGCAATACTAGTTTATTCCACGAAACACGCAACATTGCGGTCAGCTATGTCAATAACGATCCAGGCTTATTATTGCTGTTCGCACGTTAGCAAAACTATTATAGCTCTCGTGCTAGGCGAAGCTTGAACATAGTCCAACAGTGATTTCTGTGCCTAATGCGAAAAATAACTAGGGGTGTTTTTCGTTGTCAGTTTACAAGCATTGATGAATGATAATGAATAATAGAAGCGTTCCAAAAGCGTTAAGTTGGTAGCGGTAGTTAAAAATATAATATATATAATTGAGAAGTTATGACACTTTTTAACTTCACACGTCACGTGATACGTGTATATATATAGCATCTGTATATATATAGCATCTGCTAAGAATATACATTAAAGTTTTTAGACTTACGCGATCAGAGCACATTATTATGAATATTCACTAATATTTATCGAAGAATGTAAACTTGATAAAATCTAATAATATCCCAATTTCTTCTGTTTGATTTTCTTTAAAATTACCGATATTGTATAACTATAATAACGAACAATCTTTAGAGTGGAAACCCGTTGAAATTTTATGATAAATAGGTAAATAATCGAATACCAGTAAATATTTATAATAACATGCAAGAAGATAACAAAACATAACCGCATTTCCACTGGAAAATCTAGTGTGCTTAACAGTCCCTGGAAACATTATCAAAATACTTAAACTTTATGCAATGCTGTATTCTGCAGAGTTTAGATTCGCTTAGTGTAAATTAAAGAAAACTTATTACAGAAAAATCTACGTCGAGCGTGATATATAATCGGATAAATAGGTGGGTAGGTTGGTTTATTATATGATTCCTTTCGGCACGAATCCTTTTATTTACGGAAATTGATAAGCGGGGAACTTTCAGGATACAAAAGGTAGAACGAATAAGATTTCCCTCTAACTTTTCTTACCTTCGTCGGTAATAGGAATAAGTTTAGCTTAGTTTTCGGAGTCGGGTTTTTAGGGTTTACTCGGCAAAAATGAATGAGTTACGTTCCCGAAACAAGTTCCTTTAATTTGAATATTGGATCCACTCCGTGCTCAGGTAGGATTAAAATTTCATGGCAGATGCATTTGTGTTTCAAATGTTTGTTGGCAGTTCTTAGCAATTGTATGAATAGTGATGATGCTTAGGTACTCGGAAGTTTGAGCCGTGGAATACTTAGTTCTCATCCTACGGTAGGTAGTTTTCGTGCATTTTCTATTTTAAGCTACTCCTTTTGACGATCCTACACCTGGTTTTCAAGTGAAGTAAGAAGAGAGAAAACATTATTAGACCTTTATTTTTGAATGAAAATTTACGTAAAACATTTGTGGTAGGTGGACACTGTATGTAACTGAACTTTAGACTTTAGCCGTCTAATAAAGTCTACTTACACACATAAGTTAATAGATATACACTGTGGCTTCTAGCCATTGCTCGTATTTGAAATAATTTTTCTATGTATCAGCCATTTTCTGAATCACTAAGTCTCGTGTTAATTTACTACACTTATGTCTAACAGTTTTGATCTAAACGTACCTATCTGTTGAATTGAAATTTTGCATACCTACGAGTAGTTTTAGGTCTGGCCGAGCATTAGCGGATGCAGCGCAAGAATAAAACCCTGCAACACAATCCGTGGATGTCGAAGTGGCTAAGGAAGTTTACCTGACGAAGAGCAGCAGATTTCTTCTATGTATTTTTAAAAAGCAAGGTGACCTACGGAGCTTAGACGTGGACACTCACGTGGGGGTTGGTCCACCAGTTTAAAGTCGCTCAGAGCTATGGAAAAGCATGTTCAGCAATGGATGCACGTGAAACAGTGATGATACCAAGGTAAAGGTAGAAAAATCTTAGGTAGTGAAATGTATCACACAATGTGTGCACATTGTGGAGATGAAGAAAAAAATATATAATATCCAGGAAATATTATTCTATATGAGATTTCACATCATACCACACCCCGGGTTTACTTCGGGAATAATTCAATATCTTCGAGAGATTCCATAACAATGTTTATTGAATCTTAAACAAATACAGTTAAAGCTTATTTTATTTTAAAGACAACTCTCATGTGAAATAACACATCAGATCACCATTTGCAATGGACATAATGAGAAAAGGAACATGGACATTTGGGTCACATCGACATGTGGAAATTGAATGCCGTTTCCAGAGTCTATCGACCTGCCTATTTACGTGTTAGTGTGAAACCAAGTAGTGTGTAGATTCAAAATAAGATATGCAGATTACCACGGAATGGGTGCGTTTAGCCAAAAAGGCGTCTTTCTGACATTTATTGGGGTTCAACTTGGTTTCTATTTTTTATTATAGCACTTTTTTATTCATTTATAGAAGCTTGCCTCAGAAAAGGTGAGACGGCTAGTCGCATGAAATATTATGTGGAACAGAGTGGCTCAAGAAAGATCTGAATAGAAAATGTTGGAGAATGCCTTTACCGATTGGCTAACCTAACAGATCTACAGAAAATAAACAAAAAGCAAAAACAAGGCTTAGTTTTAAGTTTAATCAAATTTAAATTAAGATTTGGGCCAAAATATTATGATTGGAGCTATTCCACATTTTTGAACCTTTCTTTTAATCATTTACCGCTATTCTACTGAAGAAGCGTATTCAAGCTGGCTTAAACCCAGCTCAATTTTTATGGTCGTTGGTTTCAAGAAGTTATTTTCCAGTACAATGCAAGTGCATCCTTTAGCTTTTCCTGGGAAAAAGAACAAGGGAAATAAATTTTCCAATTACAGACCGCTGAGAATGGTTTTGATTTTATTAAAGATTTATTTTATAAAATGGTTTATCATAGTTTTAACGCCTGGCTTACTCACTTCTATTCATTTTGTAATTCTATTTAAAAGGAGTCTACACACCAACGCCTGCGACGTAAAAGATTGCGGGTTTTGTTCCCGCCTCGGGACAAATGATTGTACGATCTGCAGATTTGTTGGGTGTTCTCTAAGTTCTGTATATTTTCTAAGATTATAAAAAAAAAACTATAAGTGCTGACGAACGAACTAAAAAAATTGAATTCTTTTAATAAATGTTTTTTATTATGAAATTTCTGTTTGGTGATCGAATCCCAACGGACAGTTTAAATGAGAAAAAGTTTTTAAATAAGCAGTTACCTGCCTATCTAAAATATAATTATAAGTACACTGAGACAATATATGTACCTACCGTACCGAAATAGAAGTACAAGAGAGTACAGTTTTATTTTCTAACGATCCCATCAAATATTTCGCTTCTCCAGAGATTTCGCATCTACAATGTACAACACAAAATACAACAAATGCTTTAAATGGCATAATGCAAAGGTAATTTAAAAGTTTAAGCGCGAAATCTCCTAAAAGTTTCACAAATATCGTATCTCGTGTTTACCAAACTTCATAAGGATACAATCTGAAAATTGCCCGCATACTCGCTTCCTTCGGATTAAAACTGGGGTGTGTCACTTCAGATAAGCCTGCAATCGAAAACGAACTTTATCGTAATGATATTGAATCCAATATAAGTATTCAGAGGAAAATATTAACAAATCTGCCACTATGAAGAAATACCACAGTGACGCAATTTTATCATAAAAGACAGACCGAATGGGGACTTTTGTAACTTTGAGCCATAGGAGTAATTTACCAGTGTAACAGCCGGTTGCTCGAGCGTTCGAGAAACCGGCGGTAAGCTTATCTATTTGTATGGGTTAGAAGCTACATCTTGATTTGACTTGACAGTTCTGACTAAATCGCTTTCTAATTAAACCTCAATTTGGCCATTATAGGCGTAAGTAATAAATAGGTATCCAACTATGTGTGCATACGACCTGTTATCATATGGACTCGATATCGGTAAGATGTACAATGGTATCAAAAAGTGGTACTTAGTTCATACTCACACTTTATAGACACCTATAAAAATCTTACCGAAATCCGGGTTAAAATCACTAACACTAGCTTTACTAGCGCTACCGCAACAGAACACTAAATTAATTAGTGAGTCTCCAGTATGTACTAAGTATCATTTATTCTGTGCCTAGCGCTCATCAGCAAAACAAATAGGAGATGTCTAGATACAGAGTTTGCACATACGTACCAACACTCCAGGGAAATAAATTCACGGCACGTGTGATTGCAGCCTTAGATTTTTTCTGAAATCCCTCGGTGGTAAAAAATGAAGCAAGTCCGCAAATGGAATAAAAAGTTTGGGATGTTCTGATATTAAAAACTTTTTGCCGAATATTGCTGTTATTTGTTAAGGATCTTGCGAAAATATATGTGTTAGAAGCTGTTGTAGTATTTTTGATATGAGTAGGCTATAAAATAAACACGATTAAATATTTTACATACGTTGGTACGATTTCGTCCAAGACTTATTTATCCAAATTCTGTAACAGAAGGAAAAGTACCTAACAAACATATCTGAAACCAAGTAAAATTGCGGGTAGAAGATAACGCATGTTAGAAACTTATTGTATTCGTAAAACAAGTTAGAATTCGCAACAAAGTAAATGTACAATGGGAAAAGTTATTGCGAATGTAGAACATTTGCAGTAACTGAACGGAAGAAACAATTGAACGTACGCCAATTTCAAAAACAGAAGGAATTGAATTTATTACGCGCCTGTAAAGGAACTGTACCTGAGCGCGAAAAGGTTGTTTACTCCAGAGATATGCGAGTGCGAGTTATTAAGGCGCATACACGAGTGAAAGTGGCGCCCCCACCTATTTTATCTTGTTATTACGCGTATCACAGGAAAGCGAAAATAGAGTTTTGTACCAATAAAGGGCAACTTCGTATCTCTGCAATATGATAAAATAAGTGCAATGCAAATTTGTCTAAGTACTAATAGGATCCAGATAAACAGATAAAACGAGTAAGTATTCATTTATCCCCAGTGTCAATTCTAGAGGCAAGGCAAGGCCTTACCTCATCGCTGCAGGTCCGTCCACTGGTGAACGTTCTTCCCCCTGAGAAGGGGTATTACCATAATGACTACGCTTTGCAAGCGGATCGGTGATCACAGTAGGGTAGTGTGGTAATAAACAGAAGGACGCTGCTGTTCTTCTTCTGGTGGATTTCCTAACTTCCCTGTTGCCTCTAACGACATCCATGGATTGAATTGGAGTGGTCCATTCTTACGCCGCCGCGACCACCACGCCCGTGGGGCATGACTTTATAAAAAAATATTAAGACAAACATTGCAACAAATTAAAAAAATGCGAAGATTCGATTGAGGATCATAATGCAAACATGGGTACCAATGTATTGACTGGTTAACCAAATATTAATTTGTGCCGAAAATATTTATAAGAAAGGAGTTTTTATGCGCCGGAATATCAGTTCTAACCTTTACATTGCATGTGGACCATACTAACAAAACAACTACTTGCATTATACGTGCTCTACGGCTTGCTTCTTCCTCAATAATTTTGTTTCGATTGACAGTTCTCATGACAGTATTACCGGAACATTGAAGGAGGCACTAGCCCCCGGTTTCTCGAACGCTTAGTATTTTGACAAATTGTTGACAATTTGTCAGGCTGTATACGCACTGCTTTTATTACTCGCGTGGTTTTTTATGAATGTTTGGAGCACTATAAAGTTGTAGGTAGCTAAAATAGCAAGGAATTTTATTCGTCGTACGTGTAAGTTACGTTAAGCACATTCCGCGAGATTAAAATTCACGCTGTCAGATTCCGCAGTGCGTATATAACAAGCCGTTGACTATCCATTCAATGTGACAAGCGTTCGAGAAACCGGGGGTAAGCTTCGTATGTTTTTACGAAACGTTGCAATGACTTGTATGGATATTTTAAAATGTTGTTGTTGTGCTACATACTGCAAGTAAAAATTTAAAAATTAACTTCGTCTGATAGTAGCTACTAAATCACTGTTTCACAGCTCCTATCGTCGCAGCTGCCTCGCTCATCTCTCGCAGAAGCACACCCTAACGGAACCTTACCTGAGCGCCTTAAAGTTTTGCAAGACACTTTAATTTCCCCCGGGTGCGAGCGTACCTCATAATTCATGCCAAGTTAACATTTTGTCAGTTGTTGTTGAGCAACACCGACGTATGGGTAGTGTGGAGTTTGAACTTTAATTCCGTAATCAGACGATTCTGTTTCAAAGTTTTCTGGAATGTTAATTTGATCTTTGATGATTAGTTTTGAACTAATTTTGGCTCGGAGCTATTTCCGTGATTTGCGTCATAAGCTTTTATGAGATTAAGGTTTGACGTCGTATCGTGGTTTTTGGAGCTTCCACATAGACTGGCGGCGTCTGGTTCACAAGCAATGCCGCCAAGGGAGCCATTAACACACAAAGCCACACAAGCCCTGCTCGGAACGCACCGGGCTGTATAGATGCAACTTTACAGTTATTAGAAGGTATTTAGCGTCCTCGAGATAGATCTGCCTACCTGCCAGAGGATCGAATGACATAAATAAAAAATAAATAATAAAAATAAAATTCGTTTTTTTCAGGCACACAATACAAAATTAGGGACCCATATTTTTAATATTTTTACCAATTCTTCATTACCTGTTTAGTTACGTTGCAAGTTGCAGGTAACGTTATTTTATTGTTACTATTATTATATTACCCTACAATCACCGGCGCGATTTGTCCGATAACCCTAAGCCCGTAGGTTACACGTGGTTCTGTTTAGCACAGGACCAAGGCAAATAGCATAAACATAGCAAGGCCAATGCCCAGTTGTGGGTCGATAAGGGCTGATGATGATGATGCTATCGCCCTTTACGAAATCACAAAACAATTAATTATTTCTGACTATATTGGCTGGTACAACAAAATTTGCATATCTAAACAATGTTTATGAATGTTTACCTAGGTTAATTAGTGTACAGAGCTTGCGCTTCCAACAGAACAGTATGTATTTGCTTCACCCCTAAAGTTTAATGAATCAATGATTTGGTTCAACCCCAATATTGTACAGTTGGAGCTTACTTCAGCTGTACAATTTTGGGGTTACTGAACAATATACTCTCAAAATCATCCCGTTCAGATGTATTCTGGAGTGAGTTCTCATACTATTTTGGTTCATTTTCTTTTCTTTATATAACAAATAAAAAACAAAAGAAATAATAGACAGAAATCGGCCATAGGATGGAAAAATTGTATGAGTTATTCTGAAAATACATTTAAATAAACAATGACAGACGTTTATTTGGCAGCACAATACACACAATATAAATTATGAAATGATATTAAATAAACACAACAAAAACATCAATAATACAACAATATTTGGGAAAAAGTTATGGTTAATAAAAAATAAACGATGATCTCTAAAGTTTATAATATAAATTAATTTGTAAACTTAAATGTAATACTAAAGAATTTATATGACCGCAAACTAAACCAACTTAAAACATAATATCTTGTTTTCTGTGAATGTATACTTTTTAATTTGGAGAGGTAAACTTACCAATCTTTTACGCCCTACCAGTATATTCAGAGTTCGTTATTTATTGATGGTACTAATCAGACAAATGGCTAATCCATTAGTATACGGTCCACTAAAACCGCAATGTGTAGAGAGTAGGGATTAGATCGTAAATGGATGCGTCAAGAGTTCGATCGATACGACATTCGATATGACAATTGACAGCTGTCATTGTGGAGTTATGTTCATGACATTTGAAGCGCAAAAACGGGGTTTATTCCACTAAATTTCTAACTCATTTTACAGAATACCGACGATCGAATAGAAATCTATTCTTTAATGTCCTGACGACAGTTTCTTCTCGATTTTTTTCAAATACGAACTGGATAGTATAGTCTCTTGTTATTTACGATATTAACTAAGTATTTGTAGTTTTTAAAAAGACAACTTGCCGTAAGTCAATTTTTTTTATCGTAAATAGACCTTTGACCGCAATCTCACCTGATGGAAAGCTAAGATGCGGCCGAGGATGTATCACGAAGGTATAGAAGATGTTTTGACAAATTTTGACCCGTGTGTTCTTATAATTGACTTTGTAATTAATAGTAGGGTTTTAATAGGTGCTCAGCCTATATAACCCTACTGCCAACTGTAGAATAAATAAAACCAGGAACATTTTTTGTACATAATTACAATATCTGTACCCTACGAGTATATACCAAGCCTTTCACATAAAATTGCCAACCATATTGATAGCGATAGTAATTATTAACTTAAATTTGACCATTTCATAATTCATGGCCGAGGCCAATTTCATCAGCGTTCAATATCAATTACCATCTGTTTGTACGAGACAAGGGGTAAAATTGCCGATCTCACTAATTAATAAATCAAGGACTGTCTGGGCAAACAGTTATCGTTGATGGTATAATGCTTTTGCTCGAAACCTTTAATAACAGGCAGGTATTTTCTGTTATTTGATGTGGATAATTCGAGAAAAACGGATGCTTACATCTCTCACAAATACTTATACAATATAATGTTAATAATTGTTTATTTTTATTTAAAAAAAACTATAAACCAACTTCAATCATAAGAATCTCATTGTCATAACTGAACCAATTTAAAATGGGACCACACTAGCAGCAGAGAAGATAAATCATGAAAATCGGAGCACCCAGTCAAAAGTTCTGAGGTAACAATGTTTTTTTTTAAATACAGTCGAATTGGGTACCTCCTTCTTTTTTTGAAGTCGGTTAAAAAGGTAGACACATGGCCTATTTTCTGTTTCGGACTAGATGCCTACTTTTTAACTAGTGGACATCGTGGACTCCACACTAGATTTTGAGCGAACGAGATGTTTAACCCTTTGCACATAACTGAATATACTTGTCAGTGTCCATCCAAAGGTACCTGGAAGAAATCGCTCTTAGCGATAAGGCTGCCCATTGCGCAACTATTTTGTGTTTGTATTTTTCTTTTCTGTATTTCTGTATCTTGGTGTGCAATAAAGAGTATTTGTATTGTATTGTACCTACCTTCTTGTTTTTGAACTGGTTTCCCTAACTCTTGCGCCTTTTTGCTCTTTACTAACTATTATACGTATAGAAGCTCACAAATAAAATGGTAAAACTTAGAGTTCAACAAAAGTAAGCCTGCGCTTCCACAATCTGAAAGTGCCTGTAACAAAACTTTTTAAACTTTGGCGATTTGTTAACGTAATTTAATGATTATTTATCGGGTATTTACACCTTTGTTTTTATTTCCTTATATAAAAACAAAGGGACGCGATAAATACCCGATAAATAATCATTAAATTGCCCCTGTAACGCGCTAAATACTTCAGTCTGTCTGAAGGTGGTGAAAGATGCCACTAATGAGAATGGTTTTGGTTGTTACAAATTAATCGCCCTCAGTTATTTTGTCGTGACAAGAGTTCAGTAGTTGTAACAAGCGAAGATTGATCCCCGAACAATAAATACCGTCTACTTTGACACCCATCTAAATAATTTCATCCTTTCGGAGAGCGACACAAAGTCTCCAGACATAATTGCAGTGAGCCCCTAATTAATTAATCACCATTGTCTGCGTCTTGGGGGACATAATTGATATTTGAAAAGGCCTTTTCGTAGTGTGAAATTACTGCCTGGAAAGAGCAAGAGTAGAGAGTATTCAAATTTTGGATGACGGATCGCACGTAACGAATACTATCAAAATAATTTTAAAATGTATTTCTGCTTATGAGGTCTGGCGAAAGATCGCAAAGAGTGGAACTACACGGAGAAGGCCTACACCCAATCCTGGGTGTCCAAAATAAGATATAAATAGAGAAAGTTAATATTATAATATAATTTATTGTAAAGTGCAAATATTGCGTGCAAATATTGTTAAAATGTGGAAATTGGAAAAAAAGACTTTATTTATTTAATTTTTTTATTTTATGAGATCAGAAACTAACGGTTTCAGTGACGCGTCTGAAGATGGTGGTAAGTCTGTTCGTTTCGTGCGATCTGTCCCCCGTTATTTCCTATTTCAGGTTTCACAGTGGGCCTCCCAATTTCGAAAAGTAAACAGGATGTTACTTAGATGGGAAAAAATAACACCAGCGAAGTCTTTACTATCAGTAAGTCTGTTGGGAAGAAAATTCCCAGTAAGTACGGTAAGTAGTCTTACAAGTCGTACTACTAGGAATTTTCTTCCGATAAGACTACTGGGAACAGCCTTAAATAGTTATGGTCGGTCCACATATCGCTTATCTTATTGCAACCGTTCTTTATAAAGACCGATTTCACGGACAGTGTGTTAAAACCTAACCTCCCTATGATTAATGTAATGATCACCCCCTTCTCCCCCCACTCCCTTAGTAGAAAGCTGATAACATAGAATTTGATTTGATTCAATAATTTCACAGTAAACACTTCTCAAGTACTCATAATATTTTTCGAAAATTGTGATTGTCAGCTCCCCTGCTGACATCAAAATTGCACACAATCCCTTTAGCCTGATTTACCCCAAAAAGTTTTATATTTTGTACTCAGTTATTCTGCAATAAATAGCTGGTTCACTTTAAACTTACTTATTACCGACGTGCAAAAAATTTTAACGATTGTTTTCTACCAATCCTTGAAAAAACAGGTGGTCATTATGTTGTAATAAATACTTGAAATCATTTATAAAAGTTACTAATAGTGACAACGATCATAAAACTTCAACAATAAGAAAATCAACAGCAAAAGTCACTTTCTGTCAGCCTGAAGATCAGTCGGTCAAGATTGGTCTGGTTACTAATAAGTGAATCTAAGAAAGTGCTGAATATCGGTCTTCAGTTCTCCAACAGCCTTTAAAGGTCCACTATTGGACGCAGGCCGGCATCTGATAATCGCCTTTTGCTATGTCTTAGGTTTTATCCCATAGGGACCTCCTATATACTATATAAGGACAGTAGTCCATAATGCCCACGCTTTCGATGAGTGATCTCTTACGATAGCCGCGGGAAGAATTGGGGTGGGGAAAAATCTAAACCAACACCACACAGCTTTCATAATCGACTAAATATCGGTCGTGTTGCAAATAAACTAGCTTTCCTAAATAAACTGTTATTGTTCGTCCTTTGCAATGTGTCGTTTCGAGTGCGGCTGACAGTATAATAGCCCACCACCCTCACTGCATTGAAATTGGTATTATCTGTGTTATTATAGGAATTGGTGTAATCTTTTTCTTTGTTCGGATTGCTAATCGAAATTGGTCGCAGACGAATTATTGACGCAGTTAGATGAAGACTCTGTTTACAAATAAGTTAATTTATAGACACATACTTATCACTAAAATTTAAAAGCTACTAGGTTGTTGTGTAGATTCTCCGGAATTATTTATTTATCTATCTACAAAGTAAAGTAATTAGTGTGTAAGTATACAGGATGATATAGGTTTATATTAGTGTTATTTACAATACATTACAATATAACAATAATTAATAATTATTGCCAAAACTTACGATTTGATTTGGCATGTTACTTTGGGAAAAGTGTTTCTGGTTGGAAATAGAGTCGATTAAGACCAACTTGTTTCTTTTGACAAATGTCATTTTTTGGGCAAACCGTACTTTTTTTCAAAAAACTAAAAATGGCAATATTTTTTCCTTCAAAATAAAAGAAGATAAAACAGCAAATTCCTAAGAACAAAACCTAACTACTAAAGAAACGGTAGCTACCCTTAAGGGGCCAAAAATTTGCCCCACCCTGTATAATATCGGCTGTCTAGTACCTATTATAACAAAAGTTCTAGATGATGCTGTGAGGATTGTCCAGTATGATTTATTTATTTATTTATCCTTCACGACCTTTACTCTCCATAAAAGGACGTCCTGTTTGGTCATAACCTGAAATAATGTATTTTTTACAGATTTAGACTGTTGTCTGCTAAAGAATCACTATCGATGCTGATAAACAATGCCGAAAAGATACTCAAAAAATGTTTTCTTTTCTCCTAATAATATCATTCAACAACATTCAAAAGTGAATAAACGCTTAGCCTGATTTCATTGACTGGTCTGTATTTCGTCGCTTTCTAGATGGTGCTCAAAGAGACAGAAATCGAATGAAACGTTTGATTTTTTTAGCAAAGGTGTCAACGACAAACTTTTTAATTTTTCTTCTGGATAGATTCAGGCTCAGACTTTTTGCAAGACAGTCTGCAAATAGGTTGCTCAAACTCTTTGTTAATAATAAATAACGTTTAGATAAATTATAGAAAATAGCAATCATTCTGATTCCTAATAAGTATTTATATAATATCGACGTATAACCTCAGTAACGAAGTAAGTTCCCTGAGCTGTTTTCTTACAGTCGTTTCTCTTAGGAAGTATTCCGATAAGTTTCGATAAATGCTACGAAGGCGCGGGTCCTGATTTCCTTTCATTTCCTTTAGGAAACTTAAATAGAACTGAAACTTCCTTGACGACGGGCACCGAATCAATTATTATTTGAGTTACGGATGTTTTTATCGATTTCGTCTATCTAATAGAACACGTACAATCTCGAATTTTGAAGTTTTCGTTTTCGGGCACGTATCTAACGAGGCAATATACAATAATATTAAAGAAATAAATATTTCACTGTGTCATTTATTTGAATTATACAATATAAATTTAAAATAAGTAGGTGTGGGTTAGAAATTAGAAATAAGTAGATGCGTGATGATGTGGGTTGAAAGGGGAACTAAAATCCAATGTTTTGGGTCGAATGGATCAAAATACCTATTGGGTTGAAAAGTCTTGGGTAAAACGGGTAAGCACTCTGTTGGACTCAACAGCATTATCTAGCCCTAAGCTAAGCAGAGCTCGTATTATGACAATGACTCTTTTGAACGGCTAGTCATGAATGGTGGAGGGTAAAAGAGCGCCTTGGTCTTAATCGACCTCATAGGCGGGATCGACCACATAAAATGTGCATAAATGCTTCAGGGAGATATGGCGACGTGTCGTCGATATGAGGTGAGCGATATGACTCAATACAATAAAATATTCGTCATGACGACCACGACCGTTCAGCTTAGAACGCTATGAATCAGAAGAATTCGAATGATTTTTTTATTAAGAGCTGTGCCCCGCGGCTTCGCACGCATTGTTCCTATGGAAACGTTTAAATGTGTTTTTTATTATTGTTGATTTTATCCCTCGGTTTATGGGATAAAAAGTAGCCTATGTGAGATTCCAGGATTAGAGTTACCTGTATAAATTTCAAACTGATACGTTCAGTAGTTTTGGTCTGAAGAGGTAAGTTTGTTACCTCTTCCCATCCATCCATCCATACAAACTTTCGCATTTATAATATTAGTGTGATATATTTATAGCTACAGTATTTGTTTACATATGTTTAACCCAAATACTATTCAGTATAACACGCCACCGTCTACACTTTATCTACCACTTCCAGCCCAACCAAAGGTTGCCTGGAAGAGATCGCTAATAGCGATAAGGCCGCCCATCGTACAACGTTATTTGTATATTCCTGTCCTGTATTTATGTTTTTATTTGGTGTGCAATAAAGAATATAATGTATTGTATTGTATAGTATTGAATGAAGTTGGAAACTGTCACGCAAGTTCAAAGAAAATTTCTTTTACGTTTGACACCAAATATTAGTTTATTTTTGCATAAACAAAATAAAATTACTACCCCCTCTACCCGTTTAATTTGTATAGCTGTGAGTTTTCTGCCTTTTATTATATCATCATGATCGTTTTTTATTTTTCTATAAATTATCGCTAGTATCTATGTGTTGAGTTTACTCAACCAATAGCTAGATAATCCTTTGGATTTAACGAAAAAATATTATTCATTTTGCTAAAAGACAGATCAAAACTATTTTTTACGGATTCCCGTTAAAGATTTTCAGTAAGCTCCTATCTGGAGTGATTCGCACGCATTCAGCTGTAGTCACGATCTACAAACAGTTTTGTTTACGAGTTTAATTTTTATTCGAGCAGCATTTCATATATACAAATATTATTATTTGATAGAAATAGAAACGTTTATTTGTAACTCAAACACATACATCACACTAATATCATAAATGCGAAAGTTTTATGGATGTATGGATGGATGGATGTTTTTTACTTCGTCACGCCAAAGCTTCTAGACGGATCTGGCTGAAATTTTGCATACAGGTAATTCTAACCCTGGAATCAAACATAGGCAACATTAGGCACATTTTTATCCCATAAATCAGTTTCCGTGGGATGAAAATCACCTTTTAACGTTTCCATAGGAACAACGCGTGCGAAGCGGGCGCAACTAGTTTAAAATAAAAAGAATTTAGAATTTATTACAGTTTGTTAGAATTACAAAACGGTCCCAGTCTCGGCATGAGTTGGTTGTATTTGCGTACAACCAACACTGGTCTTCTCAGTCGGAAGACCGTTTTGTGACGTCACGGAGTAAAAAAATAGGAAGAATCAAAGACATACATGTTGAAGAAAAACATTGACAACGGTTTTGTTAAACAATTAAAAACAATGAAATGAAAAGAAGTGTTGGTGTACCAGCTTTATGCTCAGATTCAAAAATAAAAAAACATGTCGTCATAAAATAACGAATTGAGGGGATAAATAAAAGACGTTAACTATTAATATCAAAATGACAACCAAGTTGATCTAAAAAAAAATAAAAATATAATAATATATTATATGATATATTATTTATAATATATATGATACTTGTATCGTTTTTAAGCATGCGGGTTGGGGATCGCAGTTTGGTGGTAGAATTGTTATGCAGGAGGCGCTGCTGAACGCCCCCGGTAGATATCCCTTGGTCGTCTCTAACGACACCCGCGGGAAGAGTTGGGATGGTGCAAATTCTATGCCGGCACCACACGGTAACCTTCTAGTGTCTAAATTTTTATCGTTGGAAACGTAGTCGTATAGTTTCAAAATATTTTTTTATTCTACTCACTTGTCACTCCCAGGGATCCATATTCATGCTGGTATGATCATTGAACGATTGCCTAAACTAAAATAAATTAACATTCGTTTTGATTGTGTTTTGGAGTTATTTTAGTTCGTGTACATTTGGCAAAGTTAGGCGTTTGTCTACAGAACTTTTGCAATCTGAATCAAAAACCAACGCCCCAAATAACCAGAAAAAAAACAACACCATACAAAGTTAGCAAGCAGCTCGTCAGCAAATTATACTCTAACTCGAATGGGCCAGATACAACTTCAGCGAACTTTGCGATACAAACTTATGATTTTCATTAAATCTCCCTGCATGGCGGGATGGCTTTTTGTTTGAGTTGGAAATGTGAGAGCATTTATCAACGTTATAAATGTTCTGATGTTATGGAAAATATTTTTCAATGAGCGGGCTTTGGAGATGAAAATTCACTGTTTAACGATGTTACGAAATGTTTGGATGCGGGGAAAATTGTTTGCACGATCTACATACTGGTTAGAGGCTAAGCTGTACCTAGTAGAGTTTTTGGGAACAGGCCTATTCGGGATTGAATTGCTAGCTTCTATTTCTATTCCATTTCGAAAACACCTATTTTTCAATTAACCCATCATTTTTAACCTTTTTATGTATATAATCGTTGTTATTTTGTTTGATAGAACATAATATTTTTTTTCGCGGAGGGCGCTGACTCTACACAGTTTTTAACAGCGGAGAGTCATTGTCTGTTGTGGTAGCCAGCCCACAATTATACTCTACTATATGTTTGGTTCCAAATGAGGACTTTTGTATTTGTTTGTATTTTTTTATTCTTTGACCACTACTGTGACACAACAAAGACGAATGTTGCTGTGTGTTCAGGGTGTATTCTCTATAATAAAAAAAACTATTTATTTATAATTTATTAAGGCTCATACACCAGCGAAAGTGGCGCCCCCAACTATTTTATCATATTATTACGTTAAAAGCAGGAATTTTTAAATATCCTACGTTCAGTTTGTGGTATCTATTATAAGCTATTTATTAATGTCTCTGTAATAGTTTCATTTTGTAAAGCTTAGGTAGAGATACGAAGTTGCGCTTTTTGCCACCAAACTCTATTTTCGCATCTCCTCCTAAACTATATGAAATAAAATTATTACAAAGGTATTAAAAAATAGCTTATAATAGATACCACAAACTGAACGTAAGATTTTTAAAAAATCCTATGATAAACGTAAAAATATGATAAAATAGGTATCGCTGTCAGATTGGCTCAGGTTTGCGCCTTAACAATATCAGTTATCATCTAGCCCAATACAGGGTTAGTATTATGGGTACTAACCCATAACACTAACCTTGTATGGGGCTAGATGATGCCGTGCAATTTGTCTGGAGTGAAAGGTTGACCACTAAGTATCGTCCCTAATACGGGATATACTCCGCCTAATCCTACTAATATTATAAACGCGAAAGTTTGTAAACATGTATGTAAACGTGTATGTTGTTCTTTCATGCAAAAACTACTGAACGGATCGGGCTCAAATTTTGCATACAGGTAGGGTTAGGCCTGGAATAATATATAGGCTACGTGTTATCCCATAAATCAGTTCCCGTGAGATTGGCGTGCGAAGCCGCAGGGCACAGCTAGTAGTACTATAATTTAGTTTTGCATTGAAAGTAGCAACGGGAAAAAAAACAAGGCAATATTAATTTGCGTGGCAACCTAATGCCGATTGTTTACAAATATATAAAACTAACTTCGCCCGACACTGATACCTTAGGACTTGCTTCAATATAGAAGTAGAATTTACTTCTAGAACCCACCAAGTTCTAACTCGAGTATCTTATGCGTACATGCAAGCCTAACTAACAGTATAAATGAACGTTTCCGAAACTCCAAGATACAAACTTTCAAGTTGCTAGATTTGCGAAAACGCTAGTGGTGCGTCGAGGAAGATACCTATATCCATGAGAAACTTATGCATGAGCATGAAAGTGGTTTCGCAATGACAATTCTAAGCGGTAGAGTTTTAAATATTGGATTTTTTTTACCATAAAACTATCGTAGTTTGACGAATTTATTACGGATGTAAGCGGGTTAACTACGAACCTTTTTTATGTTGGTATAATAAATAAATTAAACGAGTACGCAAAAGCACAACTCATGCTAGTTTTTTTCTGGCATTTAAAATGCATATGGAATTGTGTTTGCTGGAAAATTGAATTAATAAATAAGTGCTTAAATGTGAAGTTAGAATGGACTGTTACTGTGGGTTATGTAAGTACCTTGATTTGTTTTACAATGAAGAAGACGATTATTTAATTCAAAATTGTACGCCTTGTATTGTAAAAACAGTGTGAAAATGGATATAGTTTATGTTTACAATTACAAGATGCGAAACATTAATAAAATCAAATATCATAAGAAATGATAGCAATTAATTCATAACTAGGCTAACTTGCAGTGTTTGGCACAGTTGGCACTTGGCAACTGTCGGGTATGTTCTTATGAAAAAGAATAACTGTTCAGTATATTACGGAAGTCATTTTAAACAACGTATTATTATGTTTACGTTTGCGTTATGCCAGAAAATGTTAGTTTATAGAGCTGTTTTATTTCTGAAATTGTGATGAAAGATAAAGATTATACGAAAATCTTTGATATTGGGGCAGCTATTTTCTTAATACCCCAAATGCAGAGTGCATTAGTTCCCGTTGATGACTCATTTAGCAAGCCCAATAATGTTTGTATAAATTGGAACTTTTCTTAAATGGCTAATATTCTGGACATTACCTATTAATTTACGTTTATAAATTTACGTTTAATTTACGAGTTTGGTGGCCAAAAAGCGCAACTTCGTATCTCTGCCTAAGCTTTACAAAATGAAACTATTACAGAGGCATTAATAAATAACTTACAATAGATACCACAAACTGACCGATGGATTTTTAAAACTTGCTGCGTTTAAGGTAATAATAAAATAAAATAGGTGGGGGCGCCTCTGACACTGGGCCTTAAAATCAGCAAGGTTTTGCTCTTGCCAGGCCTAACATCGCCAAAACAAACAAAATTTTTCGTCGCAGATAACAAAATGTTATTACAGCTGGTAAAACAATCTGAACACGGTTTTTACCAACAAACTTCATTGAACTCCGATTAAAAGAGATAAATTGCCAAATTTACCCTACATCGGGCACGGTACTCATAAAGGTCCCAGAATATGCTCTACATACGGGGTAAAGGGACAAATTTATGTTGAAGGGACACAAAAAGCAACGGTCGTCCAATGAGAGACATACTTGCGGCATGGAGTTTGACATCGGAGCAAATAAGGTTTATTTATTAGGAAAGTTGGAAGGCTATAGTAAATCAGCAACATTGGGAGACAACTTAGAGAGTGTATCAAAAGTGGTGTTATAAATGCTTGTCTAAAGAATGCTTAGGGTACATACTCAGAAACTGGCTCGGTAATTAATCAAAAACAATATCGCATCAATCTTGATGTATAAACTAAAAACTTTATTTCTGCCCTTAAATTTAAAGATGTCCCTAAATAATGCTCTGAAATAAATAATAAAAAGTCGAGTAACGTCGAGTAAATTTATTTTTATTTTTTGTAGTAGTACTAGAGATATACCTCTAGATATACCTCTCTGGAGATATACCTCTCCTTATCTAGTTTTTTTCTACGACCCAATCTAAAATCCACAATAATTCTAGACCACCTTGTTTATTCGAGAATTTGTGAATAGCGACTGTGACAGGGGCATGATAATATTTGTGTTCATCGTTTGATACTAATATGACGGATCTGAGTTGGGAAAGAGCAACGGACTGTGAAAACTGTTTTTGTTTGACTATTTACGTTGTTTTATAAAACTATATCAAGCGACTCTGTATATGCATGCGGCTAGGAAACAAAGCTATCGTTTCTCCTTTTAAAATTTTTCGTGAACCAACGGATATAGGTATCAATACCTAGTACATTGTTACGCAAGGCTTGCAAGAAACTTATTTAGTCCCTAGTCCTATTTAGTTCGCGGTTCTAAATAAGTAACTTTCATCTGAGGTAAACACTGCTTTTCATTACGAATATAATGACAGTAAAAATAGCTAAGTAAAAGATAATTAAAATGTGTATTAAAGAAAAACTGATCCACATCTGAAAAAATACCAGTCCAAAGCTTAAACAATCTACAGGTAGCTCAACAGATGCATAATAATTACCAGTCAAAAGCGTTAACAACCACCTTGGCGTGAAAGCTTGTAGGTATGAGGTTTTTTTAATGCATCTGTCAATAATTTTTTTTAACGATATCAAATAATATCCCAAAACGTCTATTAATATTCCAATACTTTTTTTATAACCTTGAGTGTAAAGGCACAACGAAAATCTTTGTTTTGTTTCATTTAATTTAATTTTATGATATTTTGAATAAGTAAATATTAATAAGAATTGGCCATCAACGATTTAAAAGAAGAAGCAATAGCAATATTAGGGTTTTCTAAATACTTTTTTGAAACTTTACCTACCATAAGTTACCAACCAATTGAATAAAGGCAGTATAATTTGACGAAGATGAATGTGTCTGTAATTTGATTTTAAAAACCAAATATTGCCTATATGTGGGTTGTAAATAATCTAGTTTAGCCGGAAAAAATGCAGCATAAGAAATAAACAACCTCTAATGGTTGTTTTAAAATGTAGTTTATTTAAACAACCACACGTTTACCAACTAAAAGTAATTCAATGTGACAAACTCAGTTCTAAACCCAATATAATCATTTCTATGTAAAGTTGCGCAGTAGGGGAGTTGATATTAGAATTCAATATCGATCAGTTACTGTAACTGATGGTCAATTTAAAGAATTTACTGCGTTTTTAATAGCTCAAAACAATGAACGTTTTGGAAGTCGTTTTATTTTATTGACGTTTTTAATATTATACTTAAATCTATCTACTTTAATACTTGGGTGACGTAGATTGGAAATTAAGTTGGATTTGTACAAAAGCACAATTGTTTTGTAACACAAACACATGGTAAATTGTGTTTTTATTTCATTTTTTCGGCGTTCGAACATTGACACGCGCACTTCTGTCTCCGTGTTTTTATTGCCGGTTACCGGTTAAAATGTCTAAATTCAACTTGGAAAGTGCTTTTAGCGAACTATCACAGCAAGTAACATCGTTGACGGCTATAATTATTGACCAATCTGCAACGATTGAAGCTCAATCGAAGAAATTAGAAGATCAACAGCTCGCGATTAATAACTTTTCTGCAATTATTAACGAACAGAAGAGGGTATTGGAGCAGTTAGTAATCAAAGTTGAAGAACGGAGCGGTAAGAGAGAGGGGGACGCCCCTACGGTAACAACACCGCGCGCGAGTGAGACGGCCGCCGCTGCTGCTATCTCAGAGCGAGCTTGGTTATCGCCAAACATAACGTTGCGTCCACACCAAACCAAAAAGAAAGCAAAGTCGATGACTATTGAAGATGTTACCCAAAATGGTACAGGCCCACAAGACATGGAAAATAAGGACGCGTCTATCCCGAATAACGCCGCTAATACGTCTTCAGGAAAGTGGACTCTTGTCAGTTACCAGAACAAGGAAAAATGCTCAAAACATGTGGTTCAGTAGACATAAAGATTCAGAAAATCATCCCGAAAACCAAGAGAGATTATTCTTCTTTTATGATTGGTGTACCGGAGTCGAAATTTGATACGATAAATAATTATTGTAAGCTGGCCAGTGAACACAAAATTTAATGAGTGGGTGTGGTTTCGAGACCCCTGCAAAACCCTTAAGGCAATCTAAAAAGTCTGATAATCGACCAATCCAGGTTTTCTACCAAAATGCAAGGGGACTCAGGACGAAAACTACAACTTTTTAAATTAATTTACTGACCTCAACTTATGATTTGTTTGCCATATCAGAATCTGGTCTAAATTCTTCAATCCATGACGGAGAAATTACCTTAGCAAAAACACAGTTTTGTTAGTTTTTTTTATAACGGATCCGAGCTCGTCAAAACACGTTTTCACTGCGACGCCAAAAAGGAAGCATTTCAGTGTTGCCAGTAGTAAAGAAGGTAAATCGTACTATTTTATTACCAGAAAAAATACCGTGTTCGGATACTGGTAACCTTATTATTGATAAATAACTGCAACATGCCAATAAATTGGTGCAGTGCCAACAATAGGTTACCTTACCCTAATTTCAAGATTCTTCGATGTGATCGAGCAGATGGCCGTAAGCAGGGAGGCATGTTTTTAACATCTTCGTCGCGATATGAACTCAAGCGCATTCCTATCGCAAATGTGGACGCGGCTTTATTCGAGATAATCTGTGCGACGACGGTACACCGTAAAAATATCCTGTTGTTTATGTGCTGTGTAGTTTACATTCCTCCAAAATGTAATGTGAATGAGTATATGCATTTATTTAATATTTTAGAAACAGAATGTGTTAAATTCGATAAAGTACTAGTGATGGGTGATTTTAATATGCCCTACACGACCGTGGAAGTACAAAATTATAAGGAATATGTGAACGCTTTCTGTGGATTTCGGCAGGTAAATAACTTACTTAAATTAATAATCGTACGCTAGACTTAGTGTTGTCTACATTACCAGCGAGTAACTTAGAGGTAATTTTATCTGACGACCCCCTGGTACCTACGTCAGTACCAATCGGCTCCGTATTACACGTTTTCAGGTGTAAGTCAGGGCATCAATCTCGGACCTTTAGAATTCGTTATCATGATAAACGATCTCCCGGAGGTAGTTAAAGATTCAGGCCGCTTGCTCTTTGCAGATGACCTGAAGGTGTTTTCTACAGTAGCGGGCACTTCTGATTGTGAGCGGCTCCAGTGCGACATAGATAGGGGTGGTTGAATGGTGTAGATCCAATAAACTTCTATTCAATGTAGCTAAGTGCTCCGTGATGAGCTACAGCCGCGCGCGCGCGCCCCTGCAGTACCGTGTAGGGTGCAGGTAGGCCGAGAACATCGTATGTCCGAGACCTAGGCCTCGGAGATGGTGCCCGACTTGAGATGCCACCGCCACATTATTAATGTGTGCGCCAAGTCATTTACAACCCTGGGTTTCATTCTTAGACAGAGTGTGTATTTTAAAAATGTCAATGTTATAAAAATGCCCTTGTACGTAGTCACTTAGAAATAAATGCCATCATATGGAACCCCCACGAAGCTATGTACAAACTTATGGTTGAAAAACTACAAAACAAATTTTCTCGTATTATTTATCTGAAGGAGTATGGAGTTTATCCGTACTACCCATTGATGTAACCGAGTCTGTTAGTGTTAGGTATGGTAGGCTACTGCAGGCTGTCGGTGCGGAGAGACGTGGCGCTGGTGAAATATAATATGGTGCGCGTGCTCCGCGGGGAGCTGCACCAGCCCGCGGTGCTGGCGGCGCTGCGGCTGCGCGCGTACAACGACTACTTGGGCGCGCGCCGCCGCCCCGCCATGCTTCAGGTTCCCAATTGTAGGACCAACCTACTTAAGTTTGCCCCGTTTCACTTGCTATCTACCTACTCAATATCCTGTCCGAAAACAGCGTTGATATATTTTATCAAAACCTGTCGAAAGTCATGAAAATGGCACAGCTCGTGATGGAAACTAAATGTATTCAAGTTTTTTTTTATTTATTACTCGTGGTTAATTATTGTATAATAATTCAATTAACTTAAATAAGATAAGTATAAGTAGATCTAGCATCGCCTTAGGGTTAAAAAAAGAAACCTGTCATGATGTTATGGTTAATAAATAAATAAATAAATATTCACAAATTTACACGATTTATATGCCACTATGTCGAACTATTTCTTATATTATCAGCACTCATGCGAGCACTGTTCAAGGTGCCTCCCCGAAACAAGAGGGTAGTGCTTTATACCTAGGTGGTCACAGAAGAAATGTTAAAAATACACACGAAGATGGTACTTTGACTGAAAGGATCCCTTGGACTCCTTTGACTTCATCCACGGTCTGAGTTAGACATGTTGATTCTTACGCCGCGACTGCCATGTCCAATAACCTATTTATTACTTATATACCCAGTAATTGGTCGTATAAGGCGTTCGCTGCAAAGTTTCAGTAGATATATGTACCTCGACAAAAATAGCGATAATACTCAATGCTTTAATTTCTTCAAAGGTCATCTTAATGTGGTGCCCTATATTTGCACAATGCTAATTCTTTTCCAAAACAGAAGAATTGAAATGTTTGAACATTCGGTGCAAACTGCGAGTGACAGACAGACAGTTGGAATCTGAATTACTTTAATTAAAAAGTTTTTGCGAGGCTATGCAATTGGTCACGACTGAAATAAATTTGTTCTAGTGTTCCGAATGAAATGGTTGCATTTAGTTTTAATCAACAAAATAGGAGTTTTTATTTTAAACTAATGCGAGTTCTCTTTGGAGTGTAAAATTTATAATAAACATGATAAAAAAAGCCCTTTTTGCTAAATTCGCTTGTTTTAGTCCTATATCCGCAACTCGGAAGTTGACGTCGTAGATACGGCGAAGTGGGAAACACCAATTAGGAAAGCTGACCCCTCCACCATATGGGATAAGTAGCTGGGAAGACAGAAAAGGAGTTCTATCCATAGATAGTTCTATCTAAATCCTTTGTCTATAAAAAAGACCTATGTCGAAAGACAAGCTGGAAAAAAGGAAATATACTTATAATATGTATTTCGAATATGGGTCAGTCAAACAAATTTTGATTCAGGATTCTGTGTTGAAGGCAAGTGTTTTAGCTCACAGATTTTATGAATAGAATTTTTGAAAATTAGGTTCAAACATTTCTTGTGGAGTAACCTACAAGCATAGCTGACACTTCAAATCTGTTCAATTGACCTATATTAAAGCAGAACTTTAAAAAATAACGATGCTATGTATGTATTCATTCCACAACAATCCAAGACTGAACCAATCACATAATTTATTTAATCTCCAGAACAACAGTTTCTAAGTCTGTTGCACTTGTCCGCTTCAATTACTTTTAACTAGAAACGACCATTTGTATCAATTACGACCGAGTTTAATTTGGGTAAATAACAATTTTATGGGTAATAGAGGATTATTGTGGGTAAAGGGTCTAAAGGGTTTTTGTTTAACAGCTCGTCCTTAACTGATGTAGTTTCTGATGAAGATTTATTGATCTCAGTGAAGAAGTTACGTGTAAAATCAAATTACTGTCTAGAGTCTAGACGTTTTCGAAGATTCATCGAAAATTAAAAAAATAGTTCAACGAAAATCATTTGAAATAAATGGATAGGTTACTTTTAATTACGCTCATAATTTCGTTGAAGATGAACGTCTATAGAGTATCACTGACAACAAAACATCATCCGAAATGACACAGCAGTATCTAATGTCCCATCGAGAAGAATAAATTGCCTTTTAAAACCGGGTCCACCTTATAATATTAACAATAACATCGATTGTATATCAATGGAGTTTCGCCCACCTCATCAACATAAGTACACAAAGGTACGGAATGTATATTACCATACTCTATCGATATAGATTCGATGGCATTGTCGCTGCGAGCCATCGGTGACTGCATCTGATACCGATCACTGAGAAAAAGGTCGCTCGACCCTCAATACCAGGTTATTCTTCCATCCACACAAACAACTTTAAACTCTATCGTCTCACAAATAGAAACGTGGTTACCTACAATTGTTGTTTGCAGGTCTATCCTATTCCATTTCAAATCGCTGGTGACTCATTCCATCTTGGGTTTTTTACAGCCAACCTACTTGTGCAGTCAAATCCTTTCTTACATCCCAATCCTTAAATGTCATATTGGTATTTAATCATTTGATCAGGCATTCAAACTTGATCTTGGTCTCGATAATTTGCTGATTTGAAAAATATTTATTCCAATAATAAATAGCGAGTATAATAGCGAAATTTGCCAATGTAAAAAACATGAATTCTTATAATAATAACGAAAATCCTCGATTAACATCTCAAGAGACTCTCGTTACGAAGTTGGATAAAGGGCTAGATCCAAAAGGTGGTACTACTGGACTTGGCGTGTATCGTTAGGAAGTTCCTCTCTACGCAAGCCTAGTTACCGACCACTTGAGCCTAGCTTCGCGGCCGGTGCACTCCTTTGGAATTTTCTATACTAATAATGTATTTTTATAACGAGATTTTAAATAAATGAAGTGAATAACAATAACAATGCTGGACACAATTCACCCAGCATCACCTAAACCACATCACCACCCAGGCATCACCACCCAGGCTACCCAGAGTTTGTGTTTTAGGTAGATACTAGCTGAATTCAATAGATAAATGATTGTTATTATACTGGCTGCCAGAATAATCCTCAACTATATAATATAGTTATTCCGCATGCATCTCACTGCGTTCGGACGAAAGCACGGACTACGAGTCCGAATGCAGAAAATCGAATTTTATGCAGAAATCATTCTTGATTCGTCCCACTTTAAGATTTCTCACAGAAAAGTAGCCAAACAATTGCCATCTACACACTTTAGTTGCTAAAAGAGAGATGGAGAAGAAAGAAGGTAGATAGATAAAATCACATTCTAAATTAATTTCTTTTGTCATCAAAATTGGTTTGATTTAATAATTTTGAAATTGAACTTAGCATTTTAATTTGATTAAAGTAAAATAATCCTACATCCAATATGATTTTGCATACAATAATCTGATTTATTTATGCACTTGACAAATGAAATGCGTATGAGCCATGTAAGCCTATTGTGATCCGCCTACTTTGTTCGTTTGTTGAATGACAATGAGTGAAACTCAAAAACGGATATGGATGGGCCATTGACAACTTTCTATAGTTTTGGTCCAAGGAAAGACAAAAACACAGAATCGATGCGTTTTCGATAGATATAGACAAAAGCCTGAGCACATACACCCTTATTAAATCAGCTAGGCAAATATCAAACGATGGTTATAATATAATTAAAGGTCTGTTTTGATAAAAGTCACAAGCGCGTTTCTTTAAAAAGAAAATAATCATAACCTCTTGATGACGGATTTACCTCCTTACATAAATGAAAACACAACAAAATTATTTGTTGTTTCACGTTCACAAGAGGAATTTTAGTATTCAGTGAGCATCGCTGAAATTCAGAGAACAGACTAGCAAGTACCCTAGTACCTAATGTCAGCCAATAACCGTTACCATCTGGCTAAAGTGCTGCCTTTACGAAATGCCAGCAATTACCTTAGATACGGAGCGGTTTATTTCTGTAGGTCTAGATCTATGCCTAGCCATAGAAATAAAATCTGTAGATGGTACGTTCTCCCAGAGACTAATAACAAATGGCCTGTGTTACAAATACACGCAAACATTAGCTCTCAGTTATATTTTCGATCTTGTGTAATTTTTAATGAACGAACACAAAGGAAGGTATTGCTTATAATCTTTTAGTCAAGTGAGTTTAGTTTTTAGTTATTAAATCACACTTAAGTACGTGGTAGTAAGCACGCAAGCGGCCGTGCCACTCCGCCGCGCTGCGTCGCCGCCGACGACTGTCCGACTACACCGAAGTCGGTGGACCTAATGTCACGTAATTTGAGCATTCCTTTTGCGAAAAGTTAGTACCTCATCTCCCCTTTTTTACTAGGAACGATGGGTTCATATGTCATAAAGCTGCAAATTATGTCAATAGATTCCAATAACATAAATTAAAATTCACATGCTTGAAGTCGAGATAAAAAGGTATTTATTGAAGATAGGATATGAATTTAACAATTAATTTCCATTATGTTTAAAAATCGTGAACAAGAATGTTAATTTGAGGTTAAGTACTGCGGGTTTGGTTCTCATTTGTGCAGGATTTAAAAAAATCCACTAAAGGTGATTTTGACATTGCAGATAGCTTCTGAACTAGAATTGTTGTGAATGTTTCATTACCATTCCGTTACGCCGTTCGTGTTAACTAAAGGACATGTTGCATTCCACTACCATGGTCATAATTTAATTAATATGTTGATTAGATTTTTTTCTGCTTTGTATAAATAAAAAAAAAAAATGCAAAATACACATAGCATCATCTAGCCCCAAGCAACGCAGAGCTAGATGTCTGATAAACTTGATACAATAAGTACATAACAGATATATATTTTTTTTATTAGACAAAAAATACCCAAAACAGCCGGAACAAAATATTTGCAGATCGTACAAACATTTGTCCCAAGGCGGGAATCGAACACGCAACCTTCTGGCGTTGCAGATGTTGCGGGCTTTCGCCTTCCGCACCACATCGGCCATCATAAAGTAATTAGATTTATAGAGTTTAATCATAATTTTAATTTTGATAAATAGTTTCACAATAACTAAAAAATATAGCGTATCAAAATATTTATTTTAAAAGAAGAATTTCTGATAGTATCAGAGATAAATTGATATCTACCTAATATCATTATTTGCTTGATTTTTTGTTTTTGCAACAAAAGTGTTTGTTTTTGGTTACCATTTTTTTGAATGTTACAACAAACTTCCAAGATGGGCAGACGATATAGCTAAAATTACGGGACGAACCTGGATGAGATTGGCACAGGACCGTGTGGAGTGGCAAAAAGGGATAAGTCTGGCTGCAGATGATGATGATGAAACTTTTAAAGGACCTTACTAATTTTAATTAATTCTCCTTAAAATAAGTATAAATGAATTCAAATTAGTTTTCGAAGTAGCCATCGCATACGCATAATATCGTTATGCTTAAATTTGAATAATTTATTCAAATATTGAATAAAAGGTGTGGTCATTTCTACTCCACCTGTGTACAAGAAGCTACGCCCATTACGCATAGTCGCATTGTTTTTTTACCGTTAAAGAAGTTCATCCGGTTGTGTGTGTACGTTAAGCTAAAGTAAACGTTTGCGATCAGAACACTATTATAAATATATTTCGCGTTCATCTTCCCGACTTTTGAATAAGTTTGCACTCTGTCTAGGTCTGTTTGAAGACCAAGACAAGGACAAAAACTGCTGATCCAGTTTTAGTTCCAGTACTCCAGTCATCCGAGTGTAAACCTATTAACGTAATGTAAACCTATTAAAACGTTAACTACCCGTAAATATGTTCAAAAATACCTAAAGTACTAATTTAGGTATTATTGTACCACTAAAAATAACAGCAATATCATAATCATAAGTCACGTTCGAATAATTGTTCAATTACCAAGCCACAAAATATGCCTAGAAGCTCTAAGTAACTTACTATGATATCAAAACTCTACTTATTTTTGAGTGGTCTTGAAATTTAATATACTTCTTTGAAATTTTAAACATTAAAGAACATTCACAAACAGCTTACTTCTTGTAAATTCGTCAAATATGGTAATTTAGATGCTAAATAACTACTTACAAAAAAATACATCCAAAAATGGTGTCTAAGTTTCATCATGTCTCATGTAGAATACAAATTGGGAATTACCAATGTCAGAAAATCGATTGAAATGCAATAAAGCGTCATGTTCAGTACCACTATATGGTGTCTTGTGACCACAAGTAACAATTTAAATCAATTATGGCCAAATTTGGTCACAGCATGGGTGGTAAATTGATACTTTTTTATTTATTTGACAAAAATCATTTGCTGTGGTGTAAATCGAATTTTGTTTAATAATATTTGGTGTGTTTTGAAACATAATTTTAATTGATAACGATAGTGTTGATCTATCTACTAGCTTTTCTTTACTGGAAGGACGTAGGTGGGGGGTCGGAATAGCACGAATCGTAGATACCGTCATCGGAAAATCGGGAGCACCTAACTACAATAATATTGTTTTCGCTAAGTTAGTGATTTAATTATATGACATCTACAATCCAATAGAAGCGACCAAAACTTTCTACAAAACTGTAAGTCACTAAAAAACGGAAAACAAAAGGATATAGGCCCATCATTATGTCACACCGAGTCACTTACACCCTAATGGATTTCGGATTCTCGCCAAATGACAGTTTCTACGTCACTTAGCTTCACTTCCGTTATCGATATCTTTTTACCTAAAAAATCAAGAGGTGTCACTTTGTCATTTGATAGCTCAACTGAAACCCTATGGGATTTGTAGTGTAAAGTTAGAACATTATGGTTCAACAGAAAACCTTCCATTTTTAGTCCTCCATGAACTGCTGTAGATTTTCTACAAAAACTACTACTCAATAAAATTTAATCTTACTAAAATGAAGTACAAAGCTATTTACAGCTGCTAATTTTGTTTTCAGCTTTTAAGTAGTTTTAAATTATTTTACCAGATATATAACTTATATATAAATAAACATAAACCTTAAACTATATAAATAATACATAAACCTTCACCGCGTTATTGCACTAAGTGGATCTAAAGTCTCGCTCAATTCGCATAGTATAGAAAGAGATGCCCCTCGTGTCAACGAAGACGAAAACAGCTGTCAGCCGTTAGAGAGGCACAAGCTGAAAAGAAACAAATAAAATATATTTTTCCCGGGGCCCAGTAAGATAGACCAGAAAGACTAATGACAACAATCCAAAACGATAAACTCATAACATTTTATATCAACCTAAATAAAGTCGAGTTGTTATCATGATAAAATGCATAAGGTTGTATCACTTACATTATTAAATGTTTTAATTAATTCAATTAACAATAACATTATTGTTTTTAATTCCCCCGACAATCATATCAGGCAAATAATGTTATGCAATATGACGTGAATGACGTTGTAAACATAACAATTTATGACAAGGAGTGTTTGCTTGCTACATCTTTATGGATTACGTCCAATTTAATGTCCAAAATAATAGTAAGTACCTGTTTTAATAATTAGATTGGTAAAGTTATAATATTATATTTATAGTCTTGATAGAGCACTCTACTTAACCATTCTCAACACCTTCGGTTATGAATAATTCCAGTTCCTCTTAAACAAGAAATATTTTCGCATCACGTAGATAATTCAAGATAAAGTCAAACGTTTATTAAAATGAGTCACACCATATTGAGCCAAATAAACATATTTACGTTCTTTTAATAATAGACGTATGTGTGCTGATGAAGAAAATGCTCATCGTTTAAAATCAGCATTTTAGCATCTAACTGGTGTTTCTAAAATTTCGGTTACAAGAAAAATTTATAAGATCCAGATATTAGCATTATGTCCAAAACTTAGACCCACGCAAAATATTCAACGCATAAAATAACAATAAACAAGTTGTAAACATTCCTACTAATATTTATTTGTATCAACTTTCTTTTCGAAGATGCCAACTATAATTAATGACATCAAAGTTGTCAGAAGGTTTCTTCACTCCTACGCTAAAGTGTCAATATGCATGCCGTAACTATCTATCACATTAGCTCTCAACTATATCAACGGCTGAACGTGGCCACCCCAAGAGGGGTTTTGCCATAATCATCATAATTGGCTTGAACCGACCACCGCGTTGGGGTAAACGTCTTCCTAAGTGCAGGCCGCACCTATGCAAACATGGTGTTGGACGCCTTCCAGCCAGTTGGAGTGACAACCTGCGAAATACTGCAGGCAGATGCTGGATGCGGCTAGCTGAAGACAGGCTATGGCGCTCTTTAGGGGAGGCATAACCAGCTCTGGACATAGGCAATATTGGATGATAATTATGATGATCACACTTGGCAGGCGGATTGGTGATCACAGTGGAGATTTTTAAAATACAGAGAAGGAAACAGTTACTCTTCCTTAGGTATGTTCCCACTTAGCTCTGAAGACATCCATGGGATAAATTCGAGGAATAAATTCTTTCGACGCACCCGACATGGCTTATAATTATAAGTTATTATAAATAAATAATACCTACTACTATTTTACGCAGCGTTATCTAGCCCAAAGCTGAGCAGAGCTTGCAGAGCACCTCTAAAACAATTCTACCAGCGAACTGCGATCCCCAAACCGCATGTCCAGCGTGGGGATTATTTGCATTATCCTCCATTAAATAAACGTCAACAAGGCGCTTATCAGGGGGAGGCCTGCGTCCAGCAGTGGACCAATACAGGCTGTTGAGGATGAGGTTGAGGATGAGGTACATAGAAAACATCCAGAATTTCCGGAACAAATATCTTTTTGGAATAATTGAGCATAATTATCGATTCAAATCTTCCAAATCAAAATAAATTAGAAAATTCATTGAGTAACAAACGAATAAGCAATAATAGGGATCATAAAAAAGCCATCACCTGTCTATTCCTGCCTTTATATGGCTTGTAATTAATAAAAAAAAACTACCCGAGCGATGGTCCTAAAACGCATTTAATTCATGATAAAGGTAACAAATTGGATAAAGATAGCACTAACGTTGGAGACAGAGAGATCGTAAGTGCATCGCTGTGATAAGTCATGTGAGTAAGAAATATTAATGTGGATTTATTTTAACAAACATTGAAATGTCAGGGTTGCAATGTGTGTGCAAATTATACAATGCTTGACAACACCACATAAGTACGGATTTTTTTTTTAAATTGGCCTGACTTGACCTCCTTTTTAGTTTTTGCATAACTACTGGATTTTTGTTTAGCTATTCATACACCAGTTTTGATCTACGCTGACGTCACAAATCCGGCCTGGATTAGTGACGTGAGCGTGGATCAAAACTGGTGTATGAAAAACAAAATAAAATAACACAAGCTATAAAAAAAATCTATTGAAGGGAGAAGATGAATAACTTCCAGGTGTGCCACAATAGGGTATATGCATGGATTTTTTTAATTGATTATTGAAATAAAATAACAGCCAAAAAATTTTATAATTGAGGTATAAAACGACGTTAAACAGTTAAAGAAGAAGAAGAGAACAACAGAAGTTAAACAACACTACTGAGTGTTGTTTAACTTTTTGTTTTATAACTCAATTAAAACAAATTTTTTTGGCTGTTATTTTATTTTGGTTATATATTAACCTAAACTAGAAGCAAAGTATACCTACGCAACACAGGTCTTGGGTTTCTTTGATTTGTTCTTATTCTTCTGTTGTTTGAGTTCTTCGTCTTTTTGTCGGTTATATTTTAATCAAAACTTAGGGTGTATGTATGTATGTGACTTCAAAATAACTAATCACTTCGATACGTTTTTTCTATTGATATAGAATATTTATTTTTGTATTTTTAATGTTATTATTGTGAAATTTTATCATTGAAAATTAGATACCTACTTAGATACGCAAAATTTCTAAACGCAACGCTATTGGCACCCGAACCGTGACGTCACACTTGTACATTTTTGTATGGTCATAAAGTTTTGATTTTGAGATACTTACATCCGATGAATTGTGACGTCATAAAATGCAATGTCTAACATGGCAGCGTTTTTATCACCCGAAACTGAGTGTAGTTTTACTTTTAGTTTTTTACCTCAATAATTTTTTTTTTTGGTTGTTATATTTTTTTTCGGTTATGTATTAACCTAAATAATCGATTAAAAAAATAAAAAAAATCCATGCATATACCCTATTATTCATGATCGTCATCATCTGCCTATATTAGTCCACGGCTGAACATAAGCCTCCCCTAAGCAGCTAGCGCCGTCTTCAGCGTGACGCATCTAATCACATCGCATTATCTAGCATCTACCTGCAGTCTTTCGCAGATCGACATCTTTCCTGGCCCGGAGGCGTCCTTCACTACGTTTGCACCCAAGAACTCGTTTCATCATCATCACCCGCAGCCCGACTTCACCCACTGCTGGATATAGGCCTCCAAACTTTTGTGCCACTCCACACGGTCCTGAGCCAATCTCATCCAGGTTCGTCCCGCAATGTTGGATATATCGTCTGCCCATCTTGCCGCTGGACGCCCGACGCTTCTGTAACCTGTTCTTGGACGCCATTCAGTTAACGCCTTGCTCCACCTGTCTCCGTGCAAGGTGTCCTGCCCAGCTCCATTTTAGTTCCGTTATGCGATTTCCAATGTCCAGATTCGAAGAACTCGTTTACCTCACCATAATTACTATGGTGCCCAAAATGCCTGCTCTATTTTTCTGACGTTCAAAATCATATCCACAGTAACCTTTCCTCAAATCACCGTCCACTTCTCAACATTGTCGAGCCGATGTTTGTAATCTTTAGATGTCAAAGGTATTTAATTTGAATATCATCTCTTATCTTATTCTCAGCATTGAATTTATCGATGAAATATCTACGGACAGAGAAACGTATTGGTTTGAAGAGATTTAAAATCGAAAGTTCACTTTGAAAGATAGAGCCGATAGTGTAGTGATGTTTTTTTTATGGGCTTTGCGGATGAATATGCTTTCAAGTTTATTTAGTAGTCGTTTAGTAGTCATGACTATCTGCACTACATAAGTAGTTGACTACATCGTTGTATGCGACTACATATGTAGTTGACTACATCGTTGTATGCAGATAGTCATGACTATAATACTACTGTCATATCTACAACCTTAGCAACACTGCTAGAGAAAGGCCTCCTTGATAGGTGTCTTATCATTCCCTTATTTTATGATGCTAATAAGAAGGGTGGTTATGGTATTATTCTACTGGTACGCAACCTCAACCTCAACCTCAACAGCCTGTATTGGACGCAGGCGTTGTAGAATTTTTCTGCAGAGGCGCGCTGCTGCCCTCCCCGGTGGATATTTTGGTGATGCAAATTCTAAGACAGCAACACACAGCTACTACTGGTATTGATAATTGGTATAGCTATAATCTGCACCGTACTGTTATCCCCAATCCGTATGCTGGGCAGTACGGTTGCGGATCTGTTCTCTGAAAGGGATCCAACTACCCGCCCTTTCGCGTTCGTAACTTATTTTTGAGCTGTGTAGTCGCCTCCTACGACAACCCCAGGCTGTCGTAGGAGGCGACTAAGCGATACACACTGGGAGCAAGCGGCAATGCCCCCTGCAAAACAATTCTACCACCGAACACCGATCCCCAACCCATGGGGGTAATGCCCCTAAAGATAACAGCAAATATCGTGCTTATCAAGGAAAACTTGCGTACAGCAGTGGACCAATGTAGGCTGTTGTGGAGGTAAGGTAACATATTTTAGTCATAGATTTTATGAAATATTGCAGGTATTATAAGGTCATCTAGAATATCAAGTTTACATTCACAGTTAAAATAAGCAAACAGATGTAAGGTCACTAATTTCATTACACTCCCAGCACGATAACACTACCGGAAACAGAAATAATTCCTCGGAAAACTAATAAAAATGATCTAACGTAATTTTATTCGTGTATATCTCTCGACATAAAGATAAGGTAGGTATTTCAATGCGCAATAAACACGTTGTTCCAAATATTTACCAGCATAATGGGCTTATGTCACGGAACATGCCAGTAAGCTAATCCTATAAAATATAGCTGTTGGTTCATTTACATCGGTTAGGTTAGATCGTCATCATCATCCGCTGATGCTTCTTGAATTCATTGCTGGAGGACACGGCGGCATCTCATAATACCGCCATGGTGCGCTGTCTTCCGCTAACAGCAACCATCTGTCTTTCGCAGGTCGTCTTGAGTGTTTGTGTGTTTTAGCTCTTGCAAGCGGTTGACGGTGTGTTATATTATTAACTAGCTGTGCCTCGCGACTTCGCACGCTCTGTTCCTGTGGAAACACAAGAATGAAAAATATTTGGTAACAATTCCGCGATAAAACCGTCTGCGATAAATCTAGCAAATTATATAAAATTATAAATGTATAATTTGTTAGATTTTATCGCAGACGGTTTTTTCGCGGAATTGTTACTAAATATTTTTCATTCTTGTATTTACAATGGATTTCCGCAAAGTAACGCCTGAATCTATTATTTATCCTGTGGAAACGTTTAAAGGTGTTTTCCCGGCAGTTATTCGATTTTTTCTCGCCGTAAAAACCATCCTTGAACTTCAACGAACATTTAAAAAGAATTGGCCAAATTGGTCCAGGCGTTATTGAGTTATGCGCTTACCAACACATTAAGCGATTCATTTTAATATTAGGTCCTTACATAATGAAATTGGCGTTTTGTATGGGAGGAACAAAAAGTCGAATATTTTTTAATATAATATATTTAATTAATCAAAGTATGAACCATTATTTTCTATGCACTTTTGCCATCTTATAGGTAGTTCATTGATCCCTTTACTAAAAAAACCAGTCGGACGGGAATCAATAAAATCTTTGAAGGCGATTTGGACTGCCCCATCGGAGTTGAATTTTTTCCCTTGCAAGAAGTTATCCAAATTTCGAAAAAAATGGTAATCTGTTGGAGCAAGGTCCGGGGAGTACGGAGGATGTCTTAGACTTTCCAATTGAAGCTCTTCTAATTTAGTAGCCGTCTGTTGCGCAGTGTGTGGTCTAGCGTTGTCGTGAAGCAGCAGTGGCGTGGAGCGATTGACCAGCCTAGGTTGTTTAGCCGCTAGCTTTTCCATCATGGTTTGCAATTGCTGACAATAGACATCAGCCGTAATAGTCTGGCCAGATTTGAGAAAACTGTAATGAACAATACCGGCACTAGTCCACCAAACGCTTACAAGTAACTTTTTTGGGGTTAATTTTCGCTTGGGGCAGGATTTGGCTGGCTGGCCAGGATCCAACCATTGCGCTGAGCGCTTCCGATTATCGTAAAGAACCCATTTTTCATCACAGGTAATGATTCGGTTTAAAATACCTTCATTATTGTGCCGGTTTAGTAATGTAACGCAGCAGTCGACGCGCGTTTGCCGGTTTGCTTCAGTCAATTCGTGAGGTACCCACCTTTCAAGCTTTTTAATCTTCCCAATTTGCTTCAAGTGAATTAAAACAGTTTTATCACTAACATCGCAGCCTGCAGCTAACTCGGACGTGGTTTGCGATGGATCCGCTTCCACAATAGCCTTCAACTCTTCATTATCAACTTGAGTCTCAGGCCGTCCACGGGGCTTGTTCTGCAGGTCGAAATTTCCAGAACGAAAACGTTGGAACCAAAAACGAACTGTGTTTTCTTTTGCAACACGACCGCCATACACATCATTCACCCTTCGAGTTGTTTCCGCAGCACTAGTGCCACGGCGGAACTCGTACTCGTAAATAATGCGATATTTTAAGTTTTCCATTTTGTAAAATGAGTGACGCAAACAGAAAAAAACAGAAGAAAAAAAACAAATGAATGACGATCATCGAAGCACAAATACATGAGTCTATAGCTGTACAAATTTGAATTTGGAATTCCTTACCAAAGAGGAGAAATTTGTGATTAAAGTGGCCAGTACGAAAAACGCCAATTTCATATGTAAGGACCTAATATTATAGACTAGCTGCGCCACGCGGCTTCGCACGCGTTGTTCCTTTGGAAACATTTAAAGGTGATCCACGGAAACTGATTTATGGGATAAAAAGTTTAAAGGATTAGAATTACCTGTATGCAAAATTTCAGCCCGATCCGTTCAGTAGTTTTGGAATGAAGATTTAACAAACATCAATCCATCCATCTATCCATACAAACTATCGTGTGTTTACTAGCTCCTGCAAGCGCCTCTAGACACACTTTCCGGTATGTGTAAAGTTTCATTGAGAATCGTGCAACCGTTTCATTGTGAAACGTTAACAGATAGAGATACAGAATTACTTTCAATATTTATACTAATATGTTTAATATATATGGAATGGATGGATTTCTTGTTGACAAGGTTAACCCATCTAGCTTTTTTTGAGCACATGTTGGTTACAAGTTTTTAAAGTTACAAATGTTTGTATATTTTTGTTGTTTTTTAAAACTATTCGTTTTATTTCTTATCTTTTTTTACGCTACCGTCAGTACCTCCTCTAGAGGTACCAGAGGTCTTGTTTTATTGGTAATTTGGTAAGTTTTTACATATTTCCAAATCACTTATTCTACTCATTATTGAACCTGAGTAATATTTACTTGTCAAATAGTTCTCAACGTCTATATTCCAAAGTCTAAACATAGATATTGTAGTATTCCTAACTGCTGCAAGCTCTATTAGAATAATTGGGCCAACGAGAAATGGTGTCAGAATTTGTAGAACATTGATAATAATTGAACTGAAACTAAAGTCACATAACACCAGCTCAGTTGCTGTCTTCGAAAGATTTGTGTTCTGAGCAAGATTCTCAACCTAAAATAGAGTATTATAAAAAAATTACTTTTTCGTTCAAATTTCCAGGAATAAGAAAAAAGACGTGTGGCACTCGGGGACTGCCGCGGTAAAGCTATTGCAATGCCATCTAGAGGCGAGTTGCTGAACTAAAGAGACAAACGTCATATTTCAAAAAGTCATTAAAAGTTCTACTATTCATCGATAGATGGCAAAACTAAAAAGTATCACCGCTGTTCCGGTCGGAGTGGGGAGCGTGAGGTGTTTTCGTTACGGAATTTCTGGATTCGGTCCCCGCGCTCAAGGCCCGCGATAGAAGCTATGCAATAGCTTAAAAATTAAGAATTTGTATACCTCAATTAGCTTACTGACAATACGAGTACACTTTTAGGTAAATTATCCGTGTATCGTTACGGAACCCCAAAAATGATTAAAATATTCCAATAGTTGTCGCCTCAAACTGGAACATTGCGTGTAAACTCACGATTAACTAGTTTATTAACCGTTATTGATGGTAACCCGTGTTAGTTAACCAAAAATTTGATGGTAAGTTTAGGGGAAGACTCAAAAAAAGTTATATCATGTAGAATTATCATGTTGTTGGCGATGTTCTATGTATGAAAGTCACGCTAGTGTGTTAGTTTTGTTTATTATTTTTAATGAAATGAGAAGCTTTTTGTAGTTTCTGTCCCAATCGTCGGCTATATCAGATTAATGTTATAACTTTGTATAAATGGTCGATTACTTCTTGTAAAGTAAAATACCTATGCAGCTTAAGGCCCATACACCAGCGAAAGTGGCGCCCCCAACTATTATATCTTATTATTACGTTGAACGCAGGATTTTTTAAAAATCCTACGTTCAGTTTGTGGTATCTATTATGAGCTATTTATTAATGCCTCTGTAATAGTTTCATTTTGTAAAGCTTAGGAAGAGATACGAAGTTGCGCTTTTTGGCCACCAAACTCTATTTTTGCATCTCCTCCTAAACTATATGAGATAAAATTATAAAAGAGGTATTAAAAAATAGCTTATAATAGATACCACAAACTGAACGTAGGATTTTTAAAAATTCCTATGATAAACGTTAAAATATGATAAAATAGGAATTGCTGTCAGATTGGCTCGGGTATGCGCCTTAATGGCTGGCTTCAGCAAATTAAACTTTTTAAATCACCCCAGTGAAACATGAGCATATTTTCATATAAAACTAAATTCCCTCTGACATACGAGTAAAAAGGGCAAATTTGTTATTCATACGCCAAGCGTTAATAACTCAAAATCGCGTTTCCTCACAAAGCTGGGGTCAGGTGATGCTCATTAAAAATTTATGAAACTGTTAAAGAGCTAGTTCAGAATCAGAAAAACAATTAAATGTGCTTTGCGTAAAATAAAATCATTGGATTAAGAAAATCTAGTATCTGAATCTGTTGATCAACGGACTTCAATTAAACTAAACGGATTTTTAAAGGGTCATGAAACTATTACATTTAAATTGTAATTTTAATCAAAAAAAATAATGCATAATACCATCGTCGTCAAGGTAACCGGCGAGGCACCAAAGTCTTATGTTAAATTCACACTTTACCATAAGAAAAGGGCTATAAGGTTTATAATGAATAGACAAAAGTGTGAGTTTTTTAACCGACTTCAAAAAAAGTAGGAGGTTATCAATTCGACTGTATTTTTTTTTGTTTATTACATCAGAACTTTTGACTAGTTGGTTCGATTTTCATGATTTTTTTTTATATGAAAGCAGGTCATTTCCGTGTGGTCTCATTTTAATTTTGTTCAGTTCTGGCAATGGGATCCATGAAAATTCGTGAAAAAACTATAAAATTTAAGTCGGTTTATAGTTCTTTTTTTTAATTAATTATACATTAAAACTAGGCGAAACATAACATAGTTAAAAAAGCAAATACTGGTTGTTATTGTTTTATTCTATTTTTATAATTAAACCGAGGAAAAACAAACATAAACTTACTTCTACTACAGAATAGTAACCTATTACGCTTCAGTGACCTAGCTGCTTTCAATTCTGTCGTAGATACAACCTACCTCCATACTCCATACTATACATTATATACAATTCTACACAAAATGGTAAATCCGACTCCATCGTTAGCATTAACGTTTGCATAGGGGGAAAATATAATGTTAAAAATGACGTGCAATAAAACATCAAATAGAAATAAATACCAGACACTCTGACATAGGAACCGTAATTAATTTCATTTATTATAAATAAATAAATAAATTCTACAACTGCGATCCCCAACCCTAATGCCCTGTATGGGGATTATGGGCATTAACCCCCATGAGATAAACGCCAGTAAGGTGCTTTCAGAGGGAGGCCTGTGTCCAGCAGTGGACCAATATAGGCTGTTGAGGTTGAGGTTGAAGTTACCATATTTTTGAAGATTGGTAGTGACGTTGCACATCTTATAGTGACCTGCAATGCTGGTGTAACATGATACGTAACGTAACGCTTCTCAAATGAATCCCGGGTTTTGAATTTAACACTTTAAATTCACGCTACTTTACTTCGTCGCATCTCCCGTTCGAACTACCCACACAGCTAATCGATTCGCGTCGCACGCAACACAAATCACAAATCAAACACAGACAATCACTAACGAACGTTGTTCAAACACACAAATCGAGTTCCGCATAAAAACCATCGAAACAATATCGACCTCACAGATCAATTTGTCAAAATGTGTCTGAATAATACAATTTGAGTTTCGTTTGCTGTATGGCGTCCTTTCAGAACCTATATCCAACTCAGTTCCAATGCATATTGTATTACGGAGACAACGTGAAAAAGGATGAAATTGGAGAGGGGAGTTTTTGAAAAGAGAAGCCCGCAGGCGGTTGCTGGCGACACGAACGAAACGCATTTTGAGCATTTTTAGTTTTAGTTGAAGCCAGTTTGAATCCATTGTTCTGTCTGTTCTACTCATCAGAATAGAACAGCGACGAGATAAATGTACCGGCATGGTTCAATTTAAAATATGACTATTATTTTAGCCGGTTTTAAACCGTTAACTTGTTAGTTGTTATTTTTCTAGTTGGAGCAAACCCGTCCCAAGCTTTTTTATCCGTACTGAAGAATCTGATACTGACGATCTACCTAAATAACTTTTACATAAAATTTTTACCAATATAATTTGTTAAAACTTTTAAAAGTGAATAAAAAATCTCTCCGTAGAAACAAATCGAAAAGCTCTGAAACCGGTCAAAAAGTAATAAACCACAAATCGCAAACAGAAAAATGTACACTAACATATACGTACAAAGGTACGTCAAGCTTTTCCGTCGATTTTTTAAATAAATCACTCGGCTCTCTGAAATCTATGTGACGTTTCAACAAAACCGACGTTGCAATTAGTTCGCACAATATGTGGAACGAATATCTGCATATTTATTGAAACCATTTTTATAGAGTAAGTATAGACTAGCTTTTACCGGCGGTTTCACACGTAATTTCTACCCGACTACCAATAGAGGAGGGTTATGATATTGGCACCCTATTTTTTTGTATGTTGCTGATTTTTATATTAACGTAGCGCTGAAACGACACTTTCGATATCAAAAAATGAAGTATCGATTGATTCGTCTCAATACCCGGTTTAAAAGTATGTGACGTCAGAAGATATTGGGAGTCTAACAAGATAGCGGGATCTAAGAGGTCTGAAATTGTATAATAATAATAATGCTGGACAATTCACACAGCACTATCTAGCCCCAAGCATTGCATTGTAAAGCGTACCACCACCCCTGATATGACCAGTATGACCATTCTCTCAGGAGTGTCGTGACCAAGAAGAAGAATTCTTTTATACAATCTACTTTTTTATTTCTTGCTGAATGCACTACGACCCGTTCGGACCACGTAACGACCCAGGAAGCACCATTTCCATAATTAAATGCGCGTGCAAGGTATCTCTGTCTGTCCATATCTCTTTGCAATATTTTACTTTCTCATTCATAATTGTCAAAAGTCACGTTCAAAATCCACCTGTAATTAATAAAAGTTTACAACAATTTTCTGAAATACAGCATCATTGAAAAGTATTTCTGCTAAATCTCCTGCAGAAAAGCTTCAAAGTAAAAAAAAACTCGATATCTATTTAAAAATGCACCCCATTTTTGCATTCCCCATTTCGAATTTTCATCGAAACAATCAGTGAACGGGACGTGCCAAGCAAAGGGTCTTAGCCTGAAGCATGCAAAATGATTTTCATTTTAAACTCATTCTTATTTCAAGTGCAGTGAGTAAAAATTTCAATAAAACTAGAAAGGTACGATCACTTTTCCACAGTTATGAGTTATGATCTGTTCTGACTCTCAGCGAAAATCTCGCATTCGTATCACGCGAAAATATGCTTTAAAAGCTTGAAATGGTAGTTCACTTTCGTCGGAGAATGTGTTCGTTTTCGCTTGTAACTTTAATGGTTATTTTGGCTTGCGTGAAGATGGAGTGTTGATAATTTGGCGTTTAATGAAGCGAGTCTGGTGTCTCCGACGGAAGATGGTAGAAAAATGCTCGGAATGAATGCAAATTTTCCCCATTATTGTTTGTCTATTGTCTGGTTTATGACGCGAGAAAGTGAAAATTTTTCAATGTGACCCTTTTTGTATTTATTGCTATTAGGGGAAAGTTCGTTTACTTGGCTGCATTTATTGTACTGGGTGTAGCATAAACGTCAAAAGCAAAACAAAGCGTAGTCATTAAGTTTATATGTGTGGCAGGATAAAAATGATTGACAAATTGATGATGATAAAAAGATGAATTGAAATGATTAGGAGTCCAAAGGTGCTAAAATATTATGACATATTTTAAATTAACTATGAGAGCTTAAAACAATTGATGATGATAATCGTGGCAGTCATCTAGGTCTCTAGCCATGAGGGTCCTGTCAATAATTTAATTATCTAATAAATCTATTATCTGATGAATAGGATAATAATTTATTGTACCTTGTAAGAGTTACAAATGGAAAGTCTATTATAGTATGAATAGTTGATATTTTCTCTTATTCTTGAGTTTTATAAATACGACAAATGACTGACTGCACTTGAAATAAGATCTAAGGATAGATCTGTTATCAGCTTTAAGACTTTTATCTGCCTTGTGAACGCTGAGGAGCCACTGTTTTAATTTAAGTGTAATCAAATGTAGTTATATGTTATAGGAGAGCAAACAAAATGTTTGGGTCAATAAGCTAACTGCTTGCAAACAAATATGTTTCCAAATTGTATAGACACAATTTTCCCTGACACACTGAGTACAACACCAATAATCACAAAACCCTGCAAAACAAAAAAAACGTAGAGTTTCTAAGCTCTCTACAATTCTAAAACCAGATCCCACCGGTTATAAAGCCTCGAAACTTTTAATTGTAATGGAGATTACTAGTTATCTGATTGTGGCTGCGCGCATTAGTAATAACATATTTATTTTGTTCGTTTGACAGCAGTGGGCGGATCGATCTTGAAGATAGCTTTAGGAGCACAGAGCAAGGAAACCATGAGCAGCAAAACTACGGATAGACACGAAACTTTTTGAGTATTTTGTTTTTGTTTGATTGTACTTTAGGAAATAATAAAATAAAATTACACCTCTATTTTATAAGAATTACTGTCGTACTTGTTGTGCTAGTAAATTACAGAACAGAAATGTTATTTTAGACCAGTAGGTAAATAACGTGTTAGTCATTACATTTACAACAGTAATTTGATAGTAGTTCAGAGGGCTTTCGTGTTTCCAAAATAAAATAATGTAATAATTTACCGACAAAATTACCCACCTACCATTTAGCTCTAAAAACTAAAAATAATAATGTCGATATAATACATAAATATAAAACACCTACGTTTGCACGTTTTTGAATGCCCAGGCCAATCGGTTATATTAGGTTAGTTAGTTGATTTAGGTCCAATTCACAGAATTAGTATGGTTCAATTTCACTTTTTCTCAAACTTAGTTCAATTTGGACATGATCAACGAGCGCTATTATTATATAGGCTGAACTACATAGGTTCAAAGCGCTAAACTGAATTAATTTTAAGATTACGTTTAATATTGCAACAGTGAAATTGGATCTTAAGTAATTGAAACCTCAAGTGATTGATTGACGGCTTCCGTGGCGTGATGGGCAAAGATCCGCCTGCGACGCAGGAGGTTGCGAGTTCGATTCCCGCCTGAGGACAAAAGTGTGTACGATCTGCAGATATTTGTTCAGGGCGTTCTGGATGTTTTCTGTGAATAGTAAAAAAAAATCTATCTGTGTATGTAGGCTCTATATTAAGATACACCAAGCGTTTCTTGCTCTACTAACTCAGAGCGGCTGTACGAATGCGAACGTAGAATGCCTATAACAACTGCAACTGGTCTTCAATTAGTGAAGTTTTTTTGTTCATATAGTTATTCTGACCTTGTTATAGAGGTGTCGGAACGAAATGAATAAGCATTTATCTGTTTGTGATATTTATCGATCATTTGACTTATATACACAACGGAGCTATTTTTTTTATTGTATTGTAACCCTGTAAATAGAAGTAAAATACAGATTTTTTTTTTTATTTCATGGTACTAAATTTATTGTTGTTACACATTGGAATCCCCATAACACAAGCTTAGCTTTGGGAAAGAAGATGCTGTAGCAATTGACCCGCATTATTCATAAATGTAATAATATTGATTTAAGATCATCCGTTTTTTGATATCGAGATTGTAATTATCATAAGTAATTCCTTTTAAAGGTTATTGAAACTTCAAGTTTAGGGCACCCAATGAGAAAAATAACCGATTCCTACCAGACTAGGCTGTATTCTTATTATAATGTGTTTCCTTTCAATGTTAGATTTCGAATTTACAGTGAGTTTCAAAGTCAAAGACCTTTCACTAAACGCTCTTAGTTATAAACCAAACAATAAAACGCTCTTTGAACAACTAAATTGTAGTACCGACGCGTGCCGATAAATACAAGTCATTACACCATTGACCGCCGAGTGATACCGTCATACTATTAAATGGATGCATTTACAGATGAAACCGGCTGATGCACACTCTCCGAACCAAAAGCTACGATATAATCCAAATGAAATATATATAAGATTTTAGACGATTTTTATAAATACCTAAATTTAACAATTTTGGACATTCATACAGCATCATCTAGCCAGCTAAGCTAAGAGTTAATGTAATGATCTGATACTAATACAACGCACTATATTTTGATCATATCTCTCTAGTAATAGATTCTGGGAAAGTTCATCTGTGTGTAGTACTGGATATTCAATTGCAATGACCTGCTTCATAGTAAGCAATTCGGGTTTACTCGCGGCAGGTCAACTACTGATGCCGGTATAGAGTTAGTATCGCATATTTTTGATGCTTGGGAGAAGTCGCAAGATGCCTTAGGCATTTTTTGCGACTTGTCTAAAGCATTCGATTGCGTACACCATGAAACATTAATCAGGAAACTACATCACTATGGAATAAGGAACACCTCCTTAGATCTTCTCACATCTTATTTGAGTGATAGGATACAAAGAGTTGACATAAATGGGAAACGGTCTTCGGGGTCTGTAGTTACAATGGGTGTACCGCAGGGATCTATCCTCGGTCCTTTCCTATTTTTAGTTTATATTAACGACCTGCCTCATCTTGTCAAGAATAGTCACGAGATTGTATTGTTTGCTGATGATACTTCATTAATTTTTAAAATGAAACGACAAAACACTAATTTCGACGATGTAAACAATGCAATCTCAAAGGTAGTTCATTGGTTTAGTGTCAACAATCTTTTGCTTAACGGAACCAAAACGAAATGTATTAGATTTACTCTACCTAAAGTAAAACAAGTTAAGGCTGATGTAAACGTAAATGGAGAAACGTTAGAAATTATAGAAAGTACCGTATTCTTAGGAATCACCTTAGATAATAAACTTCAATGGGGCCCACACATAGATAAGCTATCGAAGAGACTTAGTTCTGCAGCATATGCAGTCAAAAAAATCCGTGATCTCACAGACGTGGACACATCTAGACTAGTTTATTTTAGCTACTTCCATAGTATTATGTCTTATGGTATACTGCTTTGGGGGAACGCTGCAGATATTAACACCATATTTGTGCTGCAGAAGCAGGCTGTTCGTGCCATCTATAAAATGGGTCCCAGAGAATCCCTACGTGATAAATTCAAAGAAATAAATATAATGACAGTACCAAGTCAATATATTTATGAAAACTTGTTGTATACTCATAAAAATATCAATAGTTTCCCAAAAAATTGCGATATACATAATGTAAATACTAGAAATAAACATAAACTCGCTGTACCCACAACTAGGCTGCATAAAATTAATGTATCTTTTAAAGGGCAATGTATACGCTTCTACAACAAAACCCCTACTGAGCTGCAAAAATTATCAGTAAATAAATTCAAACAAATTGTCAAAACTTTATTATGCAAAAAGGCTTACTATAAAATATCAGATTATCTAGAGGATAAAAAAGCTTGGGACGGATTTTGCTCCAACTCGAAAAATAACAACTAACAGGCTAAAGGTTTCTTCGTCGTTTCTTTACTTTAGTCTACATACCGAAGCGATCGAAATCAAAAATACCACTTTATTTCCGTGTCAGTGTATTTTTTACTATGATTTGACCTTTTCTAAGTGTACATTTATTGTATTTATGGAAATAAAGCATTTTTGAGTTTTGAGTTTGAGTTTTGAGTATAATTATAGTAATAATGAGTACCTGGATAAATACATAAAAACATTTATCCAGGTACTCATTAATTAGCCTACCTGTGACCAAACAGTAACCAAGAAGTATAGGCGATGACCACACCCTTTCCTCCCCTTTGTGAGCCAAACCAAACATACCTACCAGTTCCTACTTGACAAGCATGGGTAACCTGCTTTTTTAGTACATGCGGTCACAAACATGACAACTCTGTTAGGTCATTAGAAAAACTGCATCTCATGTATTTAATAATAGCGCCGATGCACCCCACATGGAAAATCTATGAGTGTCATGGATGTAATCCATCAATTCAATATTTCAACCCCTTATGAAAAGCGGCACTGTAACTTTACGTATATTGTTGTCATTTAGAGTCCTATGGAGATGCAATAAGATTGAAAATAGAAAGCAGTACGATTGAAGATTCTTGTAAGAAAATAATACTTAATTTTCTTACTCCTTTGGCATATAGCGATTCAAAATAATAATTGGCCTTGGGCTCCCAACTAGAATAAATAGCCAATATATTTTCTCCTTTAAATTGTTTAAAAACGGCAAGATATCAATTTGAGCTATTCTTCCACCATTCCACAATTATACAACAGTTTTGTTTAAACTTAACAAATAACGTTCACAGAGAAAGTTAGTCTTGAATTGATTTCTGTACTAATCGAGCTCAATTTGTAACAGCAGCAGGCCAGAGCAATTGTCACAGACCAAAAATATGACAGCTAGATCAAGAGTTACAGCTGAAAATACTCGTATTTCTAGTACCTAACGGTTTACCTTCTCAAATATTCCGTTGTAAGGGTAAATAAAATGGTATTTGCACTCATGGTAGTAGATACGTGAATGTGAAGACCCAGGATTCTATGCTAAGATGTAGTACTTTGGGATATAAAAGTGTTTTAAGCTTCTGAAGACTAGCGACGACGCAAAATGGAAGATTCATTATGACCTTTATTGACCAACTCCACAAACATTGTGAAAGAACTTACTAGGAAGAGAATCTTATGAGAGTAGAGTAGAGATAACTATTTCTATTAAAAATGGCCTAAATTAGACCTGTGTCGATCGATCATTTTACAAGACCTGTTCAATCACGATCTAACTTGCAGAAAGATCGAATTAAAAAGACTCGATTGTTTCGCGGGTTCCGGGGACTTGCCACTGCCGTGCAGTCTATCGTTCGATCGGTCGTTCGTATTTGTGAAAAACTACCTTAACTGTCACATTATCAGGTTCACTTTTGTTCTACAAGCATCAACGCCAGAATGATCGAATCCTTTTAAAATTAGGGATTCGATCAGTCACGTTCGTCGCGATCGAGTCTGTGTAATCAAAGTCAAAGTCAAAGTCAAATCGTTTATTTCTTTAGACTTACAAAATAAGTACTTAGACTACGATCGATGACGATCGACACAGGTCTAACCTAAATAATTTAGCACGATCTGTTGGGTAGTTTTTGCGTGAAGAAGTAACAAATTTTCATACATTCAAAATTATTAATATTAGCGTGAAGTTTTATTCAAATTGAATGCTAGTTCTAATTGGATATATTATGTGGCCGCAATTTTCTCTATAAATATAGTTACACCGCTTAAAGTCTACTATTTAGTCCGTTCAATAGCAAATGAACCCGCTACAAATCTCCTGAGCTACACAATTGTCGCCCCACAAACTGCGCAATGCGAAAGGAATTCTCGTCTAGATGGGACTTAATGGGTGCAAATCATTGCAAATTGCATTCCGGGAACAGCAGTGAAGGGTTTAATATCAGCTGTTTATTGTGATATATTGTAACAACTTGTGTTTCGAATTGTTTCTTTTAATAAGTAAACAAACGATTTAAGATCAACAGATTGGATCTCTGATCTCTTAACACAGTGAAATGGTTGGTTCATTGTACAAAAGCCTATCGTTTAACAGTCCGGGTAATAATTAATTTACCACAGAACGACTTCCAAAACGGATGATCAAGATTTAATATCGAATCAAGTGAAGTCAAGTGAAGTGAATCAATCAATCAAATAATTTATTTGCAACGGGTTACAAGTTGGTATGCCTATTTTTATATGTCCAGCTTTGGTGTTCAAAATTATCTATTAGGAACAAATAGACATGCAGATCGGATTTTTTTTTATATATTGATAAACTGTCATAGGTAATTTTTCAATATTAAAAAAAAAAGCGTATAGCAAATAACAATGGTCTATAAAATTGTAAAATGATTACTTAGCAACTTAGCAGAGCATTTCCATTAAGTAAGTATACAAAAATGTCACATTATATGTCACACATATTAAATTTTATTGTTAGAGTCCGTGAAATACGATACGTAGGAACCTAGTACATATATTCAAATATAAAGACAAATGATTAAATTATTTTGATTGTTTTATAAACATACATTTTTATAGTTTTATAGTGGTAACTAGACAATAATGACAAAACTCGTAAAAATATGGGTTTTTATTTAGCGATACTTTCTGACTTTCTATATCTGTCATGATAGTATGTGTCGGAAACAATAAAGAAATCTAAGCTTGCACCGAGTTTTAACCCCTAACCTTACTTGCTGTTAGTCTACTAAGCCTCCCAAATCCATTGAGCTTAGGTCAAATACCCTTAAGCTTGAATGAAGCCTGACCACTGAAATGGCAGAATTAGTTGCCTTAATCAATTTAAATCAGGCTTCTATTTAGTTGCTTTTATTGTTATTTGACAAGCAATTTAGATCGCATAGCTGATATGAGCACGTACGAGTAAGTACAGTGCTACAAAATTGAATGACCACTTCGTTCGAACGAGTGTAGTCAAATCGATCGGTTGTGTAATTGCGAACTTGCTTCGTACGTTTTCATTTTGAGCCCTACCTTAGCTAATGTATCTATTCAATTGAAAGCAAGGTGTATTTGAGGGATATAGAAAAACACTGGGTCAAAAAAATAACCCTCTTCCTTGCTTAGTCGCATAAAAAGTCGGTAAAAAATAAAAAACTATTTTTTTTTACTAAATGGATTGAAAATGACGTTGGAGTAGAAAATCTCTGGGGGTTTTAGCGCTGTTAGCTCCACCTACAGAGGAAACACTGGAATTAATCCAATTCTGTTCAAGGACTAAAGTTACATTCAGTTCGTTTGGATGAGAGGTTTCGCTTTTTTTGGGTTATTATTTGATTTAATTTTCATATTGTATTAAAATAACAAAAACTCTAAAAGTATAAAATGTCAAAAAGCCCATATTCTTTTCAAGTAATTAATGATTATGCCGTATTGATTATTATTATCATTATTATCATGTTTAAGATTTTCATAGAAACCTATGAGAATCTCATATATTATTAGAAGTCCAATCGCGTAGGCGTATGATGTTTGATGCCGATTTATTGCTTTATCAAACAATAATTTATTTGCTTGCATTGCATTATTTTTAAACTGAAATGATTGATTCATATTAAGTAAAAGAATTCAAGCGATATGTAAGTACTCGATTTTATAAACCCTTGTATATGTTAACGTTCATCTAATATTTTTAAAGCAGCGGGGTGCCAGCTTACTTTGCGCTACCAACGAATGAAACTTTTTGAATCGAAAAGTTTGTAAGTACGTTTGTATTTCTGTTAACCAAGCTAACTTTAAAAACTTGTGTAAGCTTAAGTAAGCTATTTTAATAATAGATTAATCACCGAGTGCTTACGGCAAAGTCTAAATGTCGCGAGCGTTTTTGAATCTCGGGCGCAACAGTTACTAGAATCCTGATTGCAAGAGCGATTTAATCACGCCCAAGACGAAGACAGCTTTATGAACGAGGATTATAAGTACACATCTTTTCGTTTTCGGGTCCCTGTGCCATACGTAAGTACGTAAGTAATGACACCGAAAGTGAAGTTGCGACCAGAAGTTAGTTTTAAAATAAAAAGCGATCAAACGTAAAGGTTACTTTAATATGCAGTAAAATTTGAAATCAATTTCTTTGGGAGCAATAAAGGCAATTTTTAGAAGAAATTCTCATGAATCACATCGCTTTACTGGGACCTTAACATGAGTTGACTTTCGTATCGTTTTACCTGAGTACGTGACATTAACTAGTCAATCTTTTTACTAGCTAATCTTTCAATGATTACTTGTTTTGATTTGTCAAAGATATTTTTTTCTGCCATGATGTTTGGGAGCTTCATGGTAAAATAAAATTATAAAATCTCATTCAGTAAATTGACAGTACGTTAAGTATACATTTATAATGAAGGTGAATTTGTATTGAACTATCCTTTTCACTATCATTGCTAAGTTTAATTAAATAGGAAAATTTTATGACTAGATTTCCTATTTAGTAATTGTATAAATAATTAGGAAATTATATACTCAGTCCTGCTTGCCCAAGGATTTATAAATGTCTGCAAGCGGAACTCATTCTAGATGTCTAACACGTTCGTAAAGGTAACCTATGAAGAGTGTATTTAACTTCCACGTAGGTTTATGATAGTGAAATAGGGTTAAAATCATAAAAATAGAAACACAGTACCAAAAAATACAAGAATAGGGTTTTGTTTAAAACGATTACAATAGCAGTTTCCTGATAAAGGTTCCAGCATTATTTGTTAGTACGAAAGTGAGTAGGTACGTTCATTCAGAAAGCAATGTCGTAAATCAAGTTCCTGACACTCATATGATTTCTGCAGCTACAAGAAAATACTATTCGGGAATTTGCGCAGACCTTTTTTAAATATTTATGAGCTTTTGAGATATTGCTGGCGACTTCTTATGCCGTAAAATATGTTGTGTTGTTCTGTTGCAAATTGCTTTTCACCCTTTTTTAAACGACTTCTTAATCTGAAATGGAGAGTATTTTTATTTGGTTCCTTGGCAAATGGATTGTGAATGTATAAAAAAGGATACTCATTCGCACTTCTTTTAAAAATTGTTAAGAATAAAGCAATAATTTGACAAAATAAGCTTTTTACAATAGTTACAAAAGAGAAGGACTTAGCTTTTAAATTGTTATCTGAATAACTGAACAAAAATAACAAGTAGGTATTATTAGATAGACAAACAAGTAATCATGTCAATACCCATAATATCACAAGGCAACACACAGGCAATTTCGCTCACATTTTCGCGCAAATATTTTCCATCCGTTAATTTGTATGTAAGCGATACTTCCTGCTTCCAGACACAGAACAAATAAAAGCAGACGTGTAAGTCAATATGGGACGGATAATTCGTACAGAATCTTTCGGACAATTGTTTGTAACACGATATTTCGGATATAAGGAAAATGGAAGCCTCTTTGTCTGCTGTACCTACTGTTTTTGATGCTTTACTTTTACTTTTCAATCAAACATTTTTTTTTGTAAAATTCTGATTCTTACTTTAGATAGATGCTAGAAATCGTATACATTTTCCCGAATCTATTTCCTTCAATTTGATTAATTTGACACAAATTAAATTTCCTAAGCTATTGATGAATTGAGAACTCTAAAAATCTCGACGTGGCAAGGCATATCCTATCAAATGTGGCTACGTAGGTACTTTAATGAAAGGAGTATAAGAGATAAGTATTTTAATATCAAATTTATTAAAATCTCTTTAGCCTCTTTGAGTTTATATAGTTTAAGTTTATAAAAAGTGTCTGCTTTACACATACACGTACCAAATCCACTCGAAAAACATAACACACGCCTCGCGGGTAAAAAGTAGCATTGTTCTCAAAGATATACAACTTAAAGATTGCTATAAGACCTCGCTTTCAAAAACGGAAATACTTTTACCTTCCTCTTTCTAAATCGACATGGCGAAAAAGCTTACGTATCCCATTTACCGTCATTTAAAAAAGTAAGCCTACCAGTGAAATCGGCCGAAAGTAACACTAAGTACGATATCAAGATCCTTATTCCTTTCCCAATACCGTTGGCTGTCGAATTTCACGTACAATTTACTCTAAAAGCCTCTAGAGCCGTAGCTAATGTTTTCGCTAAGCGATTTCTTCAAATTGTAAAACAGCCTTTGTTTTAGTGTTTTTAATCAATTCAAGTAGGTGCTCAGACAATTTTAATCGGATTGTTAACCTACGCGCCATGAACCTATCACTAAGCTCTTCTAAGATAATTCTTAAATTTGTTTCAAACAAAACTGACCTCTAGATTTTTCACAGCAATCCCTATATCTTCTTAACTGTCCTCGTAGAGCCCTAAAAACACAAACTACAAAAGAACAATCAAATTTCAAGATCACTCATCAAATATCCCAAAATTTATTCATAGTTCAAGAACCACAAAAAATATATTTATTGGCATATCAACTCGAGCCTGGGCGGTGGGCGTATCAAAGTGTTTACTTTGAGCTTTGTAGTCTCCACTGAGCAAACACTTTTATCATTATTGACTCAGTGTTCGGTTGCTGTCTACCGAATGCCTACTGGTATTTTTTTTATAATAGAGGTTCTTAGCAAATAAGAAAATGACTTCTATTGTTTTAGGCAGACGATGCTTCAAGAATACTTCAAAGCTTCAAACCAAACGCATGACTTAGCTGGAATCCTAATATTCTCCAATAGGTTTTTCGATAAAGTTAGTTTTTACATTATAACGTGAAGCCTTTCTTTTTAAAATGCCAAAAAACTAGATTATTAAATATTAAATATTATCATCGGTATTAGATTCCTTTTAGTATTTATAAACATATGTATGTATATTCCCTGCAAATCATGCATGGATCATTTGAAGACAATTTCTTGAAAATTGCCTCAAAGCCAATTCTTTGCAAATTATAGAGAACAAATTGAGACAACTTTAGAAGTCACACAGCGGAAACGAATTTAATTTATCGACATCTCATTCAGACTGGGGAACGTCTCCATTGCGTCGACGACAATTACAATTCTGCAAGCCCTACCTAACATCTGAAAAGGCTTTAAATCCAAGACTATAGAGTTTAAAATTCGTCTAGTGGGGTCTGCCATAACATTGCACAGGTAGCACTGAAGTGACAGAACTTAATAGGATTTTAACAAATAGCTAAACATTTTGTAATTCGAGGAATAGCGTCAATGGTTAGTTTGCTCAATAAAAGGATGGGTGGACGATCTTTTTGTTAGCGCTCTTGTAAGACGACAACATCTGCCGTTTTTTTGGTCAATACCTGGACATCTTGAAATAGATATTTGTTCAACTAGCCAGAAAATCAGCAGCTTTTGTTGCAGAACAAAGCAGGTGGTAATAAGTTTGTTTGGATAATAGAATTTGATTCGGATGACCAGTACAAATTGTTAATAGAATGTTTTGAAAATATTTTTGCATCACTTGGTTGTACGCACGATCATAATCATTTTTCACAGTTGTTATGACACGTAGTAGCTACAGTTTTTAAATAGAAAATTGACATCATAGAAAAAACGAATGTTGATTTAGAAGCCTGGATACATAAATCTTATTGCACTGTGGTAGGTACCAAACCCAGAGAGTTTTATGAAGGTTTTATACACGTTTTTTTTATATTGATATTAATTACTATACATAATTATATCAAGCTGTTTACTTACTGTGTTACTTTGTGTACTAAAAGAAATATTTGTCTAAGTACTTATTTTGTTAGTCTAAAGAAATAAACGATTTGACTCTGACTCTGACCCTGTTTCTTGCGAGCGGATCCGCGGAGAGAAGCTAGTTTACTATAAAAAAAGAATTATGAGGAACCTACCACAAAACCCGTAATTTCAGCGAATATTATCACCGCTTTATCTAGTTAGGTCATACATAAGTTAGGTTGAGGTTCTATATTGTCTAAAATCGTTGTTTAACCGTCTAATAACATCTCCGTACGAATAATAAATAAAGGAGCGGTGCAATATCTGTCTCGCTTCCAGAGAGTGCAGAACTACGTTAAAAGTGATGCACCGAGACTCTCTCAGCATACATTTAAACTTCTTTATCCCTCCATCTCTTGTTTTCTGGAGAATACACCTGCGGTTGATGCAGCAGACTTCTTCATTGATGGCTTTTCTTCTACTTGAAACGCGACGTCCTACAGCTAGCCTACTACAGTTTAGAAAATCTTTATTGGTTACAGTCCTCTATTGTCCACTTTGTCTCGATATGCTTCTTGTAAAGAAAAAAATAATCTGTGCCACTAAAAACTTTGATTAAGGCCCATACACCAGCGAAAGTGGCGCCCCCAACTATTATATCTTATTATTACGTCGAACGCAGGAATTTTTAAAAATCCTACGTTCAGTTTGTGGTATCTATTATAAGCTATTTATTAATGCCTCTGTAATAGTTTCATTTTGTAAAGCTTAGGAAGAGATACGAAGTTGCGCTTTTTGGCCACCAAACTCTATTTTTGCATCTCCTCCTAAACTATATGAGATAAAATTATAAAAGAGGTATTAAAAAATAGCTCATAATAGATACCACAAACTGAACGTAGGATTTTTTAAAATTCCTATGATAAACGTAAAAATATGATAAAATAGGAATTGCTGTCAGATTGGCTCGGGTATGCGCCTTAAAATACAACATATGATCCACGGAACAGCTAATTTTAATATTACCCAGTAGTTAATGAGAAATTGACACGACTAACGATTTGAAATCATATTCATATGCGACCTAATGGTATAAGGTTGAATAGTTTCATGAAACCAGAGATGCACTCAGTGCACACTCAACTCAGGCAGGCCATTTGCATCGGTAGTGAATGGGACGAAACGGCCTCCAGTGGAATTTAATAAAAATATCTTTCAGCTCAGCTTAGTGTTTCTTTAAAATACAGCCGACTTTATTGCTTTGAATATATTATAGCGAGATTGTGGTAAGGAAGTCTGAGATTATGGAGTTTTGAATTGGCTCGGAGTTCATTATTGTTTTGTGTTGTGTTTTTGTTTTATTGTTGGGTATTATTACACGTTAGAAACGATATTGAATGGCCTTTACAAGCACACACGTGGTGTGGAATGTTTTTAAATAACATGATATTTCTTACTTCTAAAATCCAAGAATCCACTTTGCTTTCTGATCTCAAAAACGAAATGAATCCAAGCAACAAGCTCTGCTTAGCTTGGGGCTGTGTGAATTGTCCAGCATTATTTATTTATATTTATTTATATCCGCAGTTTTCAGAGGAATGGAAATTACTCTTTATATACAATTTAAAAAAAAGGATCCGGTATAAAAAAAACGCCAATGTGTCATTTCGCAGCAAATGTATTTGATGGCCATAATGTAAAAGAATAGCATTACTTACAATCTTTTGGACGATTCATTCACGAAATATATAATGACGTGGACACAAAATTGTTATTAATTGTAAAGAAGAACAGCAGAACTTTTATTTTGGGTCTCGATCATCATACTGAGTGTGTACTGCCATACAGTTTACTACAAAGTTTTCGTTAATTAATTTTCTATGGAAATGTTAAATTTAAGTAAACTTCCCCCTTGGAGCGCTGTTTCATAGAAAATGTAGTCACGCAAATTTTATAGTAAACAGTATGGGAGTACACCCAGCATACAGATGACTGCATTCTGGATACTTAGATTAATTAATTACGGATGTAAGCGGGTTAACTACGAACCTTATTTGTGTTCGAGGAACACCATCGTTTCATCCCTTAACGAGGGACATCTTCAGGGCGAGTGAGACTTAGATTAACAATAAATATATGAATAAATTCCTAATAATTTTGATTAAATGTGTTAGTCCGAAACCAATTTATTTATTCGACTCATTTGAAATCCACGAACTTACAGACCTAAGCAAATATTATTAGTTGTGAACAGCTGACTGATGCTTTGGAACCAAATGAGGGTTATCTTTCACTGAAAATTAGCATTCATAAGCCGACTCAGGCTACATAAATAACATGGGATTTTTGGTCTATTACGTGTTCTGATAGCATCCCTGTATCTTAAGAAAATTATTATTAGAAACAGCAAGTGAGTACTTTGAGTTCCACAGATTGTAGGTACGGAATTCACATTGTTGTATTTCTATTAAATTATCTATTTTCTTCCCACTGCTAGCTAACCCTGATAAGCGTCTTTATTGGCTGTTTTCTTATGGGGGGTAATGCCCATAATCCCCACGCTGAGCATGCGGGTTGGGGATAAATCATGGGTTCTCTAATAAGGTGAGCGAAAAAAAAAATGTATGTATGTTAAGGACGGTTGCCTCGTATTATTAGTTGTTATCATTGATAGCACTAGCTTCCTGACACGTAACAAACCGCTACTCTATCAGATCCATTCTGTATTCGAGAGTGGAGTTTGTCTAGTTACCGAGATATTGCCTCTTGCCCGCAAACAACCCTATGTCCTTTTGATAGGACGTCAACTTCATTGACGGTATCTGGCTTACGGCCAAGAAGTTTATACCTACTTCTAGATATTGGCAAGAGTAGCTTCAATGAACAAAAGATCCATTGTTTTGCAGTAAACTTGATAGGAGAAACCCACGGTTAGTAACTGGTAACAGGACTTTTATCTGATAGTTTACAAAAGTCTGATTGTTTTTACAGATACCAACTTTATTCCTTCTTCCAAAAGACTGAAAACAGGCGATGCTTAAATTTTTCTAAAGGATTTGTGATAAAATACACAATGTTCTGAAAATGTCTGCATTTTTTATGCCAAAGCATTATGATGGTGTTATTTATTTTCCTTGAGTAGACTTGTGGTATATGGCATGTTATTTACAGTCCAACTACATCATGTGGTTACTATCCTACCTTCATGATAGAAGGTAGGATAGTGCTTGTACCTAGCACCTACTCATTCTATCAATTTATTTAATCAGCTTCGTGTTGTACGACGAAGCTGATTTATATTTACTAGCCTATTTTTACAGCTATACTACTTCTAGTTACCAGTAACTACTTTTTAAAAGCTAACTTTTCAAGACTCAATTCATTTTCGGAAACTGGTTAACCCACTCAACGTAATACTTTTAAAAACCAATTGCTCGCTATCCGAAGTTACTCAGGCGAGATCCGAAACCATAATAATAAACCTCCGGAAACTAGTTCAGCGGAAATCGATATTATATTAAAAACCGTTTTCATATGACCTGAAGCTTAAAATCGGTTATAGTGTGCAGAAATTCAGGTTTTAAGCTCCTGTAGGTGGGGATTAAACACTGTTTAAAAAAAACATTCCAAAGATATTGAAATATTGATATAGATATATGAATAGTCAATTCATGCAATGGTTTTAAATATTTATACCATTATGATTGTATATATTCATACGTAGACTAAAAAACACGTTCAAAAGACTCCTTAACAGATAGTAATAAAGTATCAAATGAGAAAAACACGAACCGATTAGATTATTAACTATTTTAACTTTGAAACAGATTATGATTTTTTATACTTAGTTACTTAAATTTTTGTAAATTTTAATCATTTGGTCCAAATAATCTGAATGCATAGCGTTCATCAATTATAGCATAACGTTGACCAACTCGTAAAAAATTTAAAGTTGTTCTCAATCAAATTCCATGAAAATGAAAAGTCAATAAGGCTCTCAGTTTGCAGAGTATATTTTCTGTTTTCAGACTGCATTTATGAATTAACAAAAGCATTCTGCTTGATGCATTGAAATGTTTACGAGCGCAGAAGAGGAGTGCACAGAATAATCAGAACTAACCAGTGATATAGAAAATTCTCTAAATTTCACTAGTTCCCTATGATTTTTAATGCCTTTCCAGTTTGAATCTTATATGAGTATAAAACCAAACGCGCAGATTAGTTAGCGATGTGCGTTGAGGGTGCTGAAGAAGTCTTATTTTTGATTTGGAATTTACTGTATGATAGGAATTCCTATATAGACACGGTTTGTCTCCGCTTAGATAAACGAACTGGCTGAAGTATTTTCCATCGGCACTTTTAACTCGGAATGGTATACGTTATACAATAGGCAGACTTTGATCAGAACCGTAGCCCATACCAGCCCAATGCTGGTCATTAACATCCCCTAATAATGAGCGCTATAGTACCCTGCCAGATCACCCTGCATCCAGCATATTTTGCAATAAGTCTATCGCAGTTCATAATTTCACCTGAGGAACTGCTTACTACACTACTTTTGAAAAATTCATAGCACATTGTACACGACATGTAGAGATTAATATTTAACGTTTAAAAAGTTCATTGTAATCGATAAGTAGAGCTTAATATGTAATTCCAAAGAAGAGCTACATTACTTCTACGCGTTGCAACGCGACATGCGTGATACTTAGATTATTTTTTTTCCTTGACGTTATGAGACGTCTCGGAAGTGCTTCTTTGAGTGATACAGGTGCAAACGCTTGCATGTATATGGTTCCAGGTAGGTAATAATTTCTCGTTCGCCGGGTTCATTCAGAAAATCAAAAGTTCCTGTTCAAACTTTTCCTTTCAAGTGTTTTAGAGTTGAACTCGATTTACCAGCAATTAGCAGCAGTGCAGTTTCAAACTTTTATACAATTCCTTTCATATAAAAGCAATACCATCTAGATTTTTTCTTTAGTACTACCTAGCATTGTTCTTATTTTAAAACTAGAAAATATCTGAATATTTTTAGAATATCACTAAATACAGCAATATGTATTATATTGTTTCTTTGCAAGGATTGATCCTTATCAGTAACGAAATCCATCGGTGTAGTTTTTTTTAAATTATTTGTGTCGATTTCCGTCGTATGTACCTTGAAACTAAAAATGCAGTTATTGATTTCTAATATATCGAAGACATGACTTGTTTTTAATTTTCTGGATTTGGACTCACAACTCTCCTCAAAAACTACTTTTATCTACGTATTAGGACTCATCCTTTAATGGAGTCGATGATGTTTTTCTTTTTGCAAGAATTTTCTGTTTGTGGCGTTGTACTATTACAATTTTCTCTGCTGTCTGCTTGGTTTCTAGACGCTATAATTGCCCATTAAAGAATATTGTTGCACAGTTAGTTTTTATTTTTCTCTTTGAAAACGCTTGAATAAAAATGAATTTCTTACGGTTAAAGTATTTGCTGTAATGAACTTTCATAGCAACCTTTGCCGGTACTGAAAATAACTTCTACCTTGCCATAGTTTATTAGGAAATTAGCTCAATATTGTCAAAATAGGACGCATTTTTGCAAAGCCAATGATTCGTCGTAGGCACTATGGCAATTTTCCCTTTTGCAAATTTACCGGCAAACACTGAGGTCGAACAAATACACCAAAAGCGATCACAACTGCTCCGAACCTTATTTGTCACAGGAACCCTTCTCCCGTATTTGCTCGCGTGCCGTTCTTGACCTTGCAATCTTAATCTGATACCGAGTTGACTATTGTTCCCAGTGGGACATAACGGCGTCCTTATCGCAAGGATTGAAGGTTCAGAATGGTTCAAGAGATCGGACGATAGGATAGAATCGTCAAAGGACTAACATGAGAGGATAACACGTTGTTGTCGTGATTCAGAGGGTCATGCGGTTGGTTTGGAGCTGTCAATGTTTCCCACGAGCTTGTGAAATGGTATTTACAGCTGGTATTTTTAGAAAAGCTATCGAAAATATTAAAAAGGCATTCTAGGCTAACTCAAAATACAGAGAATTCAGAAGAAAAGTAAAGTGTCTTTTAAATGAAGTCAAGAAATGACTAATAGTCATTTCTTGTACTGGTGTTTTAAAAGATTTACGAATTAAAAAGGGAGACGACTCCGAGGGAAGCCAAAAAGATGCTTGCGAGTCTCGATAGCGGGTAAATTGGTGGACCCTGGCCAACGAATGCCTCTCCTGGACGAGTTTGGGGGAGATCTTTGCCCAGCAGTAGGACAACAAAGGTTAAATAAATAAACTAATTAAATTACGATTTCGCAGGAAACGCTAGTTTATTGTTATACTACGGGTAGTTACGGATCTGCTGTGTTATCCAAGGTGAATTTGATCATGCCACAGGCACACTCAACTTTTCTTGGAGCAAAAGAAGCACATGTGTTATTATGTTATCCAGCCTAAGAATTATCCTTGTACCGAATTCCGTTACTCATTTGAGCGTGAAGTTATAACAAACGTACATACAAACTTTATCCTTTTTTTGAAAAGGGGGATGTGATTAACCAGTTCGTTCTTACTTTGATAAGATCTTTTAAGAACTTGTTGTATTTAATTGCACGTAACACACATTCAGTCAACACTTGAAGTAAGAGTTAATCTTATTAACTCTTACTTCAAGTTTTGACTGAGATAATTTATAAAGGTAAAAAATAGCTTTTTGGTATTCAGTGCCCATATTCAATAAAATACTGAATGATATACGCTGCAATTCGACGTGGCGGAAAAACCGCATCTATTGCAGTTTCTTCTTGAATTTTATATTGAAACCGCACGGAAGTCTTCCGGAATGTATGGATCATCGTAGTCCCTAACACTGGAATTAGTTTCTTCTCACCATTTTTATAGCTAAGTCATAAGAAGATGTCCTGGTTCGATTGGGATTTTAGTATTGCTTATTTAACAAGTATTTTATACCTACCTACTAGCTTTTTATGATGACACAATAAGTGCTAAGCATAATAATATTAGAAACGCCCAACAATTAACGAACGGTAATGAATTATAAAAACCTTGCGATTAAAGATAATGGAACTATAGATAGAAGAAACATACGACTTACAATAAGAGCACTAGATGAAGATGCAACTCTAATGAGATGTTTGAATAACGAAGATAGACAGTTCTTTGACAAACGTAATGAAGATAAAAACAAGTCCATAGGAGATCACGATAGAGTTGTACGGTAGTAGCGGACTGATGCAGCCAACGCAGCATTCTGTTGTACAGTGGAAGCCTGAGCCACTCTTAGTCAGTATTATTGAGAATGAAATGAAATGAACTCTAACTGTATTGATTTTAGAACAAAATCATACCTGAATGACTTTTAGTGACAACAGCTGAATAAACTTTACGACCCAACGTTGATGGTTAAAAAACTAACGTTATATAAAAATAATTTTAGCAAATAAATTCAATTCTTAATCTCTTTTGTTTTCAAGGCAGTCGCATAGAAAACTACAAATGAAAATAAATACAGCAGATTGTAACTGAAACTTATATCCTGATGAGATATTGAAATCAAATAATCAGTGATCTGGTTGGTAATATTGGTACCATAAAGGCAAACGCCATTTTAGTACCCTGGTTCTTAAACACAAACATTTTGAAGACTGCTCTGAAGTGAAACTCCGTATCCTCGAACTATCATCTCTACTGTCCTAGTACATGGTATTCGTGACTTACATTCAGTATAAAACAATTCTCGGACAAAGGTACTGGTCAGAACAAAGGAACAATGATGTAGAATGCCTTTGCTTCATTTCAACTGGACAGTGACTAGGTTGAATCTTGAACGCTACATTGGGTGCAATATTTGCCGATACAGAAGGCTTTTGGAAATGATTTTTGGTTGTTATCCTCAAGTTTGTCCAAACTGTCATCATCAATAGCGTTCAACGTTTTGGGCAAAGGTCTCTTCTTCTTAAGATTCACACATGCTTTTCGACTGTTTCGTTTAGCGCCAGTCCGTGTCGCGATAAAGTTTGTGCAGGGATATTCAGTATCTTCGTTACCAAGTCATCAACTCAGAAAACAATACAAAATACAATAAACTTTATTGCTTACCAAGAAAATACAAAAATTACAGAAAAGAGAAATAACTGAATTGCATAACGGACGGCGTTATTGCGAAAAGCGATGTCTTCTAGACAACCCTTGGGATGAACACAAATCAGTTGTTCACGTATAGTTAGATGATGGAGGAAATACATACGTATTGTATATTTAAGTAAAACATACTACAAATACCTACTTAAACTATAAAAATAATACATCCCAAGTTTTATAAAAAAAGATGCTTCGTAAAAAACAATTGAAAACTGAATAAAGATAGTGTTTATAGATTCTTTAATATAGGAAGATATTTTGCGAGTCTTTAAGTAGTAGGTAAGAATCTGACTCAGATTCGCGATTCGAAATTTAAATATTTTAGTGTTAATGACTCGGAACGAACAGTCTGAATAGCCCTGCAGAATCCTTATAATCGACATCTAGTTTGACCTACAAATCAATAGATTTCTTAAACAATCGAAGCGACAACACATTAGGGATTCAGGGAGCCGCCGGCCCGAGATATTGTAGGTGTTTTAACTAGCATGTCGTGGGATCATTGACCACGTTTCTAGATTAGCTTAGTTAAGCTTAGTTTTGCTGTGAAGGATAGATTATCAGAATATCTAATAGCCAAGCCATTAGATTTTCTGATAATCGCTCAATTGACTTTCGAAACAGTAATCATAGGATTAGAAACTATTTTGAAATATTTGCAAGATAAAATTAAGCTTAGATAAAGTTCGTCACTAGAAAACGATCAGCGAACGAAGACTAATTTCAGAACATTTATTACTCAAGACAATTCGTTCACTACAATACTTTAACTAGAACTGAAATTTTGAAATGCAACTATTTATTTATATATTCAAACTTGACTCACATAATTATAAATTAGGATTAATAACCCAAAGAGTGTCAACAGCCCGATTTATGATGTTGATTCATAAGGAAGGAAAAGTATATTTATGATTGTGTATTTGTATTTCAATAATAATTTCAGATTTTTATACAAGAGTAGGGCAACCTGGCACAAGCGTTATTTTCATTATTAAAAGGATGTCCTTCAAACAGTAAAGTTGTTAGGACATCCTTGGTAATAAAATGTTCCTAGATATTTTAAAACATACCTACTTTACCAATTTCAATCGCTAAATAAAGATTATTTTGCCCTCGATCGAACTAAGGAATTCTCTTGCCCAACCCAATTCTATCAATGATCTAGGAGTTCACCACAAAGTTCAATAATTTAGGTGTCCTTGCTACCTAATATCTTTTGCACCTCAATCGGTGTCCCGTAGGGTTTTACAGCGCTGACGAATACATTTTAGTTTGACAAAAGCCTGTGTCTAGCTGGCGACCACCCGTGAATAATAGAAGCTGAATAAAAGATAGGGCTGTGACACAGAAGACGCAAATCCGGACAACAACGCAAAATTTGAACAGTAATGGTCGGATTCGTGAAAAATATTGCTTTATTTTTGTGGCAATTTTAATTGTAAGAATATGACTTTCTCTAAGTGTATATTAATTGTATCCAAAAGTATTTTTGTTTCTAAAAAATAAACAAAAATAATTTTGCTTTTGATTTCTTTAAAACTTTTTATCACACGCTACTTGCATCACCTCAACCTCAACAGCCTGTATTGGTCTACTCCTGGACGCAGGCCTCCCCCCGATAAGCGCGTTATTGGCGTTTACCATGGAGTTGGGGATCGCAGTTCGGTGGCAGGATAGTTCTGCAGGGGCGTTCTGCAGGGGCCGGTGGCAGCCCCGCAGAACAATTGGTGGTAATTCTAAGCCAGCACCACACAGCTACTACTTGCATTAGTCATAACAAAACTCATAACTCTGATGGTTACACAGAACTGGATCAATTCAGATTCAGACGTGGATTACCTCAATTTATTAGGTCAATTAACTTTAGTCTGCTCGCTCCTAATCAATTGTGATAAGGCTTTTATTGTCATTGACTTCTTTATAATTTTACTAGTATATTATTAGTTCCAGACAAGGGATTTGAGTGACAAAGTCCGCCTACTTGTAAATTTGTATAATGGTGATTTAGGAAGATATCTTTATACTAAAACTAGATTTTTTTAATCTACCCCTGCGCGTATGTCGGCATCGCTAGCTAGATAATTTTGGTGATTCCTTTTGAATGTAAGCGGGCTAACTCCTTGCGGGACTCCTAAATCAATTTGTTAACTGCAAACCTTATTCGCAAATAAGATTTTTAGTTAACCCACTCACATCCGTCTCGAATCCTTCAAACTACGATAGTTTTTAAAGTAAAATTTTGGTGGTCTTAGGTAGAGGTATTATGTTTGTTCTACCATGGACATCATTTCTCTAAAATGAAGATGACTTTATGCCAGTAATAATAAAAAAATAATTGATATTAAAAAAAAAAAAACCATTTATCCATATATAAAAATTATTCTCACGGTGTACTGTAAGTAAATGTCAATCATTAGGTAAGTCAACGTCTAAGTCTAAGTAAGCTTATAATTTTACAATACTTAATATCTAAACGCATCACTATCTTTATTTGCCCAATAACTTTAGTAGTTTGGTATCTGTATTTACAATGTCATTTTGGTATAAAAGAGCTACCGCGTTTGTAAAAGGCATCATTTGATCACGGCTAAACCCAAAAATGTAAGTATAATTATATTTTTCAATCAACAATACACAAGAGCCTTTTTCACGACTTCATAATTAACAACAATCGATCAATTGATTAATCAACCAATTTGCAAAAAATACTACCCTTGATTTAACTCTTTCTTTTTACAAGCTGTGAAAAATGACTTCTTCATCAATTACTATTATTACAGTAAATTATAATTATTTATCGCTTGTTCAATAAAATGACTGCCCAGCTCTGCGGTGCGACCCTGCGGGTCGCGCCGCAGCTACACGAAGATGGACACAGGCACCTGCGTCTTGGGCCATGAAGGTGTTAAGCTATATTAGTCCATTATAGGACAGATTCTTTTGTTGGTTTGAATTATATTTTTTTTACAGCTAAATATGAAATTCTTCATCGCATTCTTCGCCTTCGTGGCTGTGTCTGTGGCCAGCCCGCTGAAGTCCGAAACCAGCCCCATCTCCATCGGAGCTCCCATTATCTCAGTTCCTGAGGCTGCCGTTCTCCCTGCACCCGCTGTCCCTGATGTAGTCTTGCCTGAACCCGGAACTCTACCCATTATGCCGGTCGTCTTGCCTGAGCCCGGAACTCTGCCCATCTTGCCTGTTATCCTGCCCGAGCCCGGAACTCTACCCATCCTGCCCGCTCCCGGCGTGCTGCCTATCCTTCCTGAGCCCGTGATCATCTCACCCATTCCCGTCGTCCAGCCCGGCCCCATCAGCCCAATCAGCCCACCCAACCCCATCAGCCCAATTAACCCCATCGTCCCTCCCTTCCCCATCAGCCCTATTGGCCCTATCGTGCTGCCTATGCCTGTCGTCGAGCCTACTCCCGTACCCACTCCCGTCGTTGAACCTACCCCCGTGGTGGAACCGTCTCCCGTTATCGCCGCTGGAAGCTCTCCTCTTGTCCAACTCATCGTCAACGTAAACGCGGCTGCACCCGCTGCACCCATAGTTCCCGGGCCAGTGAACATTGTCGATCAGGCTGACAACATCGTGGTGTCGCCCATCCAAGTGGTTCAGCCCGTGAGTCCCGTCCAAGTTGTCGAGCCCATCGTCCCCGGCCTCGTCAACATCGTCGACCACCCCGTCGAGGTTCCTGTGGTCATTGAGCCCATTAGCGTCGGCACTCCCATCCTGCCCGCCCCCGTTGAGACCCTCCCCGAGGAACTCAACTAAACTAGGGTTCGTTTACTCAAAGAATTATTGAGATTTTTTCATTTGTGTCGTAATAAAGCATTTATCTAAAATTTTGTTATTATTGGTGTTTATTTTAGATTTAGGTAAATCTCAAGCATACCTATGCGTTTTACGTTAAGCGTTAACAAATTGCCGGCAAATAAGCTCATTTTCGATTATCCGGCTTAAATTCACGTGCTTTGCCAACCTTATCCAGAACCATATTGTCTGACCACGATGAATATCAAACCAAAGATTTGGCTTGAGGTCTTGATGCCAATAAATGTTCAATGAAAACAGAATCAAATCTCATTGTTAGGGTTTATGGTCAAATTTTAACACTTTGTTGATGTGAAAGAGAATTGAGACATAGAAGTTGAGGTAATATATTGCTGAATAAATAATTTGTTTCTGACCACCAAGAGAGTAAGTGATAAATAGTGAGGTTTTATAGAAGTCAAAACATCCATTCATGGTTTAAAATGCCTAAATTACTTTACTGCAACTCTTGCAAGTCATGATTTGCAAGCAGCTGATGGCTCAAAATTTAAACGTAAGTAAAAGTAAACGTATTTGAACTTCATAAGCACCTAATATTTTGTTAGATCTGATCTATAGAGAGGATTATTAAGTACATACACAAACAAAGAACATTCAAATAATAATAATAAAACAATTACAACGTCTATTTACACTTTTTGTCTATTTTATAAAAGGGTAAAAACTATTTTGTGCCATATTAAAAATAAATTTGCGAACAGTATTGGTCTTAGCTTTGTTAATCTTGGTCAGCAGCGATAATTTTAAGATGAAAATTCATAAAAAAACACAGCCCAGAATTACTTTTATCAGAGCTTCGCCTTCACAAAAAGTTTGTTTGCCCAATTAATATACGAAAATAAACAAAATAAATTACTGGACGGACGTGTTAAATTGTGAATTTATGTTATGTGCGATATAAATGAGAGCCGGCGTTCATATGTTGTGAAGATGACCGCATAAACAACGGATAGCCATTACAATGCAAATTTGGACGACGCCATCGCGCCGACACAATGGTCTAGTTACCTACCTGGCTTGTTGAACTTTTTGGTGGAACACTATTGTCAGAAAATTTGAAGTTGATGCAATTGCTTAAGGCGCATACCCGAGCCAATCTGACAGCAATTTCTATTTTATCATATTTTTACGTTTATCATAGGAATTTTTAAAAATCCTACGTTCAGTTTGTGGTATCTATTATGAGCTATTTTTTAATACCTCTTTCATAATTTTATCTCATATAGTTTAGATGGAGATGCATAAATAGAGTTTGGTGGCCAAAAAGCGCAACTTCGTATCTCTTCCTAAGCTTTACAAAATGAAACTATTACAGAGGCATTAATAAATAGCTTATAATATATACCACAAACTGAACGTAGGATTTTTAAAAATTCCTGCATTCAACGTAATAATAAGATATAATAGTTGGGGGCGCCACTTTCGCTGGTGTATGGGCCTTAAATTTGATACACTAGTCAGAAGATATTTCTAGTACTGTTAATTTTTTGTTGAAGGTATAATTATTAAAAGTGGTCATCTCTTATTGTTGTCTTAATCCGCCAAAACGTCTTTGATCCCAGGCATTTATATGAAAATCTTAAAGTTATTGTAAAATATTGAACTGAGAATAATCAACTAATGTTAAAGAATCTACTATTTATTAACAAATTTAAAATGATTTTAATAGTGTTCCGCAGCGTCACAAGAAAACATTTTTGTAAATAATTAATCTCAAGTTTCCATTTTCAATTTGACCTGTAACCCAATCATTATTTTGTTTGGTTGCCTTTAAATCAAACTAAGCCTTAATCTAAGGTTCAATTTTAGAACAAGGATTACAGTATAATCGAATTACTTACCTAGGTAATACAACACAATTTCGCATCTCAAAATTAACTCGGGGCGGCACAAATTCGTTTTGACTAATAGCGTTATTAGTCTCAGCGCGTGCGTTCATAACAGCCTCTATATTATTCTCTACGAATAATATTTCTTCGGGTTGGTTTGTAGAATTTCAGGAAGATATTACTTTAAGTACAGCCTTATATGTATTTTTGATAATTTTGTACCTACGAAAAATCGGAAAACAAACATGGGGTATTTTCGGGTACCCCTGGGGGTAAGGCATTATTTTATGACGACACTGTTTGACCCACAATATTTTAATATCAAGATTTATTTATTGTAATCTTTATTATTCACTTATGTTTTTTGCCTAAACGGAATATTACTTCTTCCTCACATAGGATATGTACACGATTTAAATCTATGTACACAATAAAACTTTTTAATTCATAATCATTTATTCGTTTATTGCCCTATTGATTGGCCTCTTATCACTTTATTACTCCTTTAAGATTTCAACATTAAATCCTATTAATCAATAAGATTATGTTGAATATTTGGAGATTTTATTACCTCAGATTTTATGTTCAACATCAATTTAATTAATCAGAACGTTTAGATAATGCCAATAATTAATTAATTTATGTTGCTATAAACCTAAAACTGAGAAACGTAATGAAATGCACATAAAATTTAGAAGAAATCGTTTATGAACCTGTTTACGTTCAAATTACAACTTACCTACATTATAATAATAATTATTATGATTATTTTTTTTAAATAAATGCTCGTAAAAGTCTGTCAAACTTTTACTAGCATTTATTTAAAAAAAAAAACAATCGGATTTGATCGCAATTTATTAAAAATTAAAACACACTATTTTACCTACATTCACCTAAAAAACCTTTTAAAGAGACTCGTACAAAAAGCGATGAAAACAAAATGAATCCTGATTAATTGATGGAGTGAGAGGGACACGGAAAATATTTTTGTGCATCATTAGTCTGATGATGCGAGACGCGGAGGTATAACAATGAAGCTACAGAAGTTTATAGAACTTCAGAAAGTATAACTAAAGTAAAAAAATAAATGTATTTTAGATAGATAGATGGAAAATTCTGTATTGCACACTTAAAACTAATTTACAAACAAAATAAACAGAAAATATGTGACAATTGGCGGTCTTGAGCGCTCAAGAGCGATTTCCACCAGACAACCGTGGATGGATAGGATCGTTGGATTGAACATGGGAAAATACGTAATGAAAAATAAAACCGGCCAAGTGCGAGACAAACTCGCGCACGTTCTATAAAAATCAAAAAATACAAATCTTTCCTCTTGAAAGTCAACGTGACGCGGTCACCCATCCAAGTACTGACCGCGCCCGACGTTGCTTAACCTCGGTGATCGATTCGCAGATGATAAGGACGTAGCCTTCCATAATTATTATAAATATGTAACTTTTATTATTTGTTGTTGTTATAGCGACAACGATTTCAACTGTCTAGCTATCACGGTTACTGAGATAAAGCCTGTTGACAGACGGACAGCGGAGGCTTAGTAATAGGGTCCCGTTTTTAACCGACTTCAAATAAAAGAGGAGGTTCTCAATTCAAATGCTTTTTTATGTTAGTTACCTCAGAACTTTTGACTGGGTGGTCCGATTTTCATGATTCTTTTTTTATATTAAAGCTGGTGCTTTCTATGTGTTCACATTTTAATTTGGTTCTGTTTTGACAATGTGGCCCATGAAAATCCATGAAAAAACTATAAACATTTAAGTCGGTTTATAGTTTAAAAAAAAAAATTAATTAAACCCTTTGAATACGAAACCCTAACAAGAAAAGAAAAGAAAAGACGAAGATTTAGTATATAGATGATTATGTATAGTGATTTAGTGACTTAAGTTTTTATTGCCTTTTATCTTATTGATTCTTATCTTAGTGAGTGAATTAGTGAATCTCTAACAATAAAATTAGATTGATAGATTTTGAACCAATAGTTCAGGTTTGTTAAACTTTTTTTGTATATTATTTGGTAGGTATGTACCTGCATGTATTTAATTTATGTTTCTCTGTCTTATTATCAGAACCACAAATAACCCCAACCTTAACCTCAACAGCCTGTATTAGTCCACTGCTGGCCGCAGGCCTTCTGCTGATAAGCCCCTTATTGGCGTTTATCTCATGGGGGTAATGCCCATCATAACACACAATAACTATATACATTTATTAACGTACCGAGTTATTCTTGCGAAGGAAAGTCGTTAAAGACTATGGTGTCTATTCAGATGTCATTAAAACTAAACTAAACTAATTTGACAGTACTAAAAATGTCGCCGTCTCTGTCATAACGATCAAAATAATAAGGATGGCATCATTTTTAGTCCTATCAGATTAGTTTAGTCTAGTTTTGGCAACATCTGAATAGACACTAATATCTGCCATATGACATGTGAATAGCGAGCTTTAATATAATTTTGTTTAAGAAAATCATCAGCAACGAAACAACAGATGATGGACAGTTTCAAATTATCACTCTTATGTTTGGAGCTCTATTCTCATGTTTAACTCTCAATGGCACGTGTTTACTATCTCAATAATAAATTGAGTCGTTTGTTCACATTCTCTCTCATGACGTCATGTACCTGTCTTAATTATTTTTGAAAGGAACTTTAAAATGTTTTGGAATAAGTCAGATAAAGTCGAGCGTTGATGTTGATGGTGTATCATCAAAACTCAAATTAATGTTGAGCCTCTTTCCTGCTGCTAACGGATTGTTTTGTATATAGGAAGTTTGTAGTGTACAGTATTGTGCCGTTTTATAAGACCGTTACCTACACCTGATTATTGTGATATTTAAATATTGGTTCGCTGGTGTCGTGCAACGTTTATTCACCGGCCACGGACACCCGCCAAGTGATCCGTCCAGCCTGCCATGACTTTCATCCACGCCATACCGAAACAACAGATTGCCTTCATGCTCCAGGCATTTACTTATAATGTATATACTTGTACTACAAAGTTGATTGTGACATGTTTTCATTTACACGTCAAGATTCAACAAAATCCTGATATTTTTCTGATATTTGATGATCCCTTAAGATTTGAGTTTAGAGTGATGCTTTACATAATTACTCTATGTGATAGACAGAGAAGCCGAACGACGACAAATGATTATCGCGAGACATAAAAGTATGCGTCAATGGAGGATCATAGAGGGGCACACATTTTATTCGTAGTGGATTACATAATAACCAGCAACATAATGACATTTGACTACCAATGATGAAGATGACGTATCATTTTGTTCTTTGCTGTCAGAACCGTTTGTACACAAAAATCCAAACATCAAACTACAGTCTATACTGATCCACTACTGGGCATAGGCCTATACCTGATAAGCAACCTATCGCTTATTTATTATATGTTAGTTGGGATTCGCAGTACTATAGGAGGTACTGCTGCCCGCCCCCAGGTGGATATCCCTTAGTCCACTGCCTACGACACCCATGGAAAGAGTTGGGATGCTGCAAATTCTAAGTTAGGGTGGCTCAAAAATCAAACAAATCAAGACATTAAAATAACTATCCACAAAACATTCATAGGATGCTGGACTAATTAATTCTATTTTGAAACGGTAACGTCAACACTAAGAAATATGAAGTCGTGACTTTAATTGCGCGTGCGTGTACGCATAATATTTGTTTATTTTAACGACTTGTAAATCATAGTTGATGTTTAGTCGGTCTGGTTGATTGATTGCCAACGTTAAAGGTGGACCCACAATTCAACACAGAAGTACATAGTGCACAACAAATGTGGTTCAAAATATTTTATAAAATAATTTGAATTATGATAAAGTAATCAAAATGTATGAAAGGTTAGTTAGTAACTTATTTGTATCATATTGCAAAATATTCTACAAAAAGTAGCTTCGGTGTGAAAGGACCTTAATATGATGGCGTATACTAAAACGTAGTAGGAAAAACTAAGATATCAATATTTTTTAATGGTACCCGTAGGTAGGCGTACCATCCTACTACCTACCATCAAAAAATATTGTCATCTCAGCAAACATAAAACACATTTCGGTCTTTAATATCCAAAGTTAAATATCAACTTACTTACGTTCTGATTAGTATCATTTTCAATTTTACTGTACCACATAGTTTCATTAAAACGAACGTTTTTCGAAAACGCTATCTATGATTTTAAATATATAGTTAAAGAGGTAATAACGAATAAGGTTAAATTAAAATATTATTTACATTTATTTCAAGTAAAAGGGTGTAAATTTTCATTGAATATGCCAATACCCGATTGAATATATTTAAGTTATCTTAAGAGTTTAAAGGGTACCTACTTACTCGTATAAACATTAGACGTTAGATTAACATGGATTCATGGTATGACGAAACTTAGCAATATCCTACGGTTCGTACACTATGAATCTATGAAATTTCAAGTTCCATTTCGGTTTTCATAGGTGCAAATCAATTTATATAAATCTATCTACAAATTGCTAACTTGCTTCTGTGAGCACGTGAGCACTGTGAGCAGAACACGTTAGAGAGATAAGTCTTATGGTTCTCCAACTAACTAGATAGAAAATATGAATTATTTTTGCAAAAACCATGACCTTTTACCATACAAACATATACAGTAGAGAACTAAGACAATAAAGTAAAGCAGTCTCGAAGAAGAGTTATGAATTGAAATAGTGCTATACTTTGGTCCTATCCACACAAATAATTCGTCACCTCTGCTCTGGCCAAAGTCTCACCACGTTGTATAAGATAAAACGTTATTTAATAAGGTGAGTAAACGCATAACTAAGCGCATAACTAAGCGCGATAGTCCACCCGACACTTGTTTAAGTGTAAACTGCTGTTCTTTTCTGATAAACCGTCACAATTTGATAATTTACCAGAAGATTTTCGAGTAGAACGAGTTCCCTATCGAATGTTTATGAAAATGAATAGTATTAAATTATTTACCAAAACAGAAATGACCAAGTCTGTTCTACCATGTTTATAGGAACTTCAACCTTATAGTCTTAAACTTTTGAACATGACATACGCAAATTTATGTTGGACAACTTCATTGATAAGATAAGACATAGATTGGTCAGATTGGGAATGTCGCATGTTCATGTCTCATAACGCTTAAAATGGCACTTGGTAAATCACCATCACGATTATAGAGATAATTTTGTTAATACGTAACACGGTAAGAAGCTTAAAACTTAACTAATGGGATTCTTTAGAAAAGCTTCTCTAACGAAAAAATACATTATTATTTAAACATAGTCTTTTGCTAAATATGAAATCAAGAGTTAAAATTCAATATATTATTTTTAGCTACTTATTCAAGATCTACTTTTTTCTTTTTGTATTTGAACTTTAAATAAGGATATTAAAATATAAATGTTAAGAAAAGCTAACCTGCACGTAATAGCCAATCAAAAATACATTCCATTTCTCATTTTAAGGATCAAAATACAAATTGGAGGTGTCTCGAAGATGCATACGCGCCCTCGGCTAAACATCTCATTGAAGGTGTTAAACCAGACTCAGATAATTAGGTAATAAATATTTATAAACGGAGTACCTCATCACAGCTGCAGTTTCCTCTTTTTTGCTCTTTGCACGTCAAAGGAGTTCATTTCCCATGACCATCCTTACTCATGTCCTCTTCCAGATACTCAATTTTGAAACCTCTTTAATGGAAACTAAAGTTGAATTTTCACTGAGGATGTGGGCGGTTAAGTTGGTTTGCTTTAGGGTGCAAAAGGTGTGAATAATCATTGGGTACTTATTTGCAAGTGGCAGCAAGGCTATGCGAATGAGATTTCACAGTTAGCTTGTTAGGTGTGAGGGGCATTCGTCTTTTAAAACTCGAGTAATAACTGAGGGATATGTCATTCATGACAGCCGTCGATTTAAATATTACAAGTGAGATTGCTTCTGCTGCTATCTTTAAGTGTCTATGTGGTATGAAGAAATAGCAAAAGAAAGCCTATAAAGAAATTTCTAAAGGTATATAACCGTTTCATCTCCACCGTGCCTCGCATACTGAAACTCATTTGTTCGCTTTTAATCAAAAGAGCACGCGATTACCGGAGATGGTATAAATGAAGATAAATTATCGAAATATATTATTGACATTTTATATTAACGATGAGTAGCCAGTAAGTAATATTTTTATTTATTGATTATTTGCTTCACGAACATCAACAAGCACGTCTAATAGTTCAAAATTTGTTAACTTTTAAAACTAATTAATGGTCCTCAATATTCAACTCTCACACATATTAGGGAAGTTGTAAACAATTTGATAATCCCATTTAGCAGACCAAACCTTTTGTATGTTTAGAATCTTTAAAGTATAGACGCTTATTTTTAGAATTCCTCCTAATACGGAAACGTGTTATCTTCCGAAATATATGTATAATGAAACGACACAATAATTTTCTGGTTCCCAAAATAATATGGAATTTATTGCTTTTACGCGTCAAAAAGCATATAAAGGAGGTATGTATTTTTCTAAATTACAAACCGCGCAGGAATGGAAATTTCTTGGATTTGGTTCGTATGTTTTTTCCTTATTTAGTTTACCATAGGTGAACATGATGTTTTTTTATTGAGCAGCTTACATACGATTTAAAACTAAATAAAGTATTTTTAATATTTCACTATGTAATTTATTACCAAGCGCGTTCAATGCTTTGCCTGCTAAATTAAAACAATGAAAATCTTTAAATAAGCTGTATGTATGTCGAACATGTTACTTTTTAGGCCGATGAGACGCATATTGAGATAGTAAAGTTTTATTACGGGAAACATTCCGGTTTCATCGCTTGTTGTGATTTCTCTAAAAACATTATACGTTGGTATCCATCGCCATTGTTATCCTTATCCATCCATTTAAGCTATGTTTACATTGGGGCAAGAGGTTGTGTAAAAAAAAAAGCATTATGTAAAATATTGTGTCCAATTATCATCGAGAGTTTTACTTCAAATTCAGTTGCTATTACTCAGATTAATACATCGTTTGAATCTGAAATCTTTTTTACGTCTTTGAATGATATATAACACATAAAATTAGGCAGTGGGCAGCCTACTCCAAATTAGAATTTGCCTTTAGGATGAAAATCAAAACTGAACAGAAAGCTCGCATACACGACCAGTGCATCCTACCAGTACTTACTTACGGGACTGAAACCTAGGTTTTCACAAAGGAAATAACAACCAAGCTTAAAGTCGCCCAGAGAGCAATTGAAAGGAAAATAGTAGGTATTACACTGAGGGACCGCAAAAGGAACGTCTAGCTCAGGGAGCAAAGCAAAGTCGCCGACGTTATAAAGCGCATTGCGAAGCTTAAATGGCAATGGGCTGGCCACGTCGCGCGTAAAAAAGACTCGTGGTGCAAACGACTGGCAGAATGGAGACCATGGGGCGAAAAACGACCACAGGGAAGACCACAAATGCGTTGGTATGATGACGTCAAAAGATCAGCTGGAGTCAAATGGATGGAAATTGCACAAGACCGCAGGAAATGGCAAAGTTTGAAGGAGGCCTACACCCATAGGGTAGAAGATGGCTAAGAAGAAGAAGAAGAAGAAAATTAGGCAAGCGATATCCTGCTATTTAAAAAAATTAAACAAACTTCGCAATGCAGATTGCTTAACTTAAAACAGGTTGATACTTTTTATCCAACCACAACAAGGGCTCTATATAACTTTGTACTTCTGGGGAAATCTAATTAATCAATTTTAATCCTACGTTCCACCACCCAGAAATTTAAATATTTCGAATGAAATAATAAAGTGCCTAATAATTAATTAATTAGCCTTACATTGCAGCGTCCACAAAATCTCAGACGGTTCACATAGAAAACACTAATTCTAGTAGTCAACGACCAGAACCTCTACGAATTACACAAATTAAATTTAAACTGCATTCAATTTTAAACTCTATTTTGAGGGCTATGTTCGGGATTGGAAGCTGAATTGCCTAAATTTTGTCGCGTCAGTGCGTAGTCATAAAACCTTCCAATTATTTCCGCTGTCTAGTTATCAGGTATCTGCATCAATCAGGTCGTATTACACTCGAATTTATGAGAATAGCATTTAGTCTCGAGACTTGCTGTTGGAAGCTCTAAAACTATTCATAAAAGGAGTTGGTTGGTTGTAAAAATTAAACCAAATATTATTATTTCGGTTTTTTTGGTGTCAAATAATTGATATGTGGATAAAATCAATTACAACTAATTACTTTTTTATTATTAATTTGACTAGTTACCTATTTTGTAAGTATGAAGAAAAAACGTTGTATGATTTTAATTTTAATTTTTATTAATATATTAGTAATAATAATAATAATAATAATAGATTTATTTTTTCTTCACAATAGGTTTGCTTAAATTTAGTTAATAATAAGCACGTAGAACTATAAGTAGGTATTAAACCTGTATTGTGAGAGGCTGGAGCTTGCTATAGGTTTTAGAAAAACCTGAACTGCAAGTCTCCAGGGCCTCCACTCCACGGATTACATACAATAAAGTTACGTTATTGGGATCCTTAAAAGTTATAACGTTAATAGTTACGTTAGGTTTAGGTTACATCAGTTGGTTCTGTGATAGTGGAATTGTAGGTACATAATGTTACTAAGGACATTGGAACTATTTATATCTACTTACTTTTTTACTTATTCTAGGTTCCTTTGTCGTCTGATTACAAAAATAAGAAATAAAAACACAGTAAAAGTAAACAAGGGAAAAATAATATCTAAAAACAGACAGACCTAAGTGCGTGTTAATGTGTGTGAGTTTGTGTGTGTAATTAGTACTAGTAACAAAATTATAGGTATCAAAAATACGAAAAAAGCTAAAAATATAAATAAGATTTAACAAGGTATTTATATTTTAGTTGAAGCAGCTGAAAACGGCTTGATAGTTACTGAGGAATTTCTAATTAGGGCCTGACGACGATGTTTTGACAGAAAGCGCTGCATTTTAGCATCTATCATCAATTTTATTATACAAAATATAACTTACATCACCTTCGTCTTCGGTTGTACGCATCAAGAATGACTCTTCTGTCATGATGAACTATAAATTCTGTCCTAACAGGCCGTCGTCAACCGTCTGTTCCTATCCATACTTTTACAAGGACACCGGCTGATTTATTGGATTTCTCCTTCTTTGTGTTTGTTCTTTTGTTTTCTTTTTACTGTCCCGTTTATTTGAGACAGTTCTTTTGTTTTGCCGCTACAGAAATGTGGCTTTCAAGAAATTAATTGTCACATGGGTATGATACGTTGACAATGTTGATGTCTGTTGGCGCTTTTAACGATATTACTTGTTCTTTTCGGGGAGATAAAATAATTAAACTGGTAACAATGTATTCTGTAACCGAATTAAACGAAACGAAACAGGAATTTAGTAAGATAAATGATGAATGAATATAAATAATAAGGAAAAACGGAAATGGTTTGTAGGAGTTTGTTTGTCTCTTCTGTTTTCATCAAAAACTCAGCAATCGCAAATAATGAACGTCAGTCAAAAACTGATTTCCTAACATAAGTTTCTGATAAACCAGACTCGATCTCGTTATTGAAAGCAAAACATCATTAATTAATGTTTAATTAGCAAAAAACCAATCAACCTCATTATTCCAGGAATCTGAGATACGAGATAAAATTACTTGGAACGCCGTATCATCATAAAATCAGCCCAATATCCTTAACAAGAGAATATGGAGCTAATTAAAAGTTTAAACTAAATGACCGCCGCGAGTTGGACAGTCACAATAAAACAGATATAGAAGCGAAACTAAAGAAAAAATTACCTAGTGTGCATAAAGTAAGTCCATGTTCTCTACCAGGTCCTTGTCGCAACGCTGTGGTAAGCGTGGTTATCAGAAAAACTCTGAACCAATTTTTAGAGAAACTAGAATCAATCCAAATCCCTGGTGTTCTCGGTCCGCCCCACCCATTGGATTATGAGAATCAGGAAAAAGCGAGTGAACCTGTATGTTTCATCTTGTATCTAAATAAAAATAAGGCTTCGCTCTCGTTCACGAACCCGCTGCGGCTACCTGATATGGGGACTCTTACTGGAGGTTGTGAAGCACCTTGAAGACGCATCAGAAACTCATCACGCACCGCAACCATCTCGAGAACAATACCTGCCAAATGGGTGCTGGACAACCACGTCCTGGCGCAGACGCTGGACAACAAGTCCAGCGTCTGCGCCAGGTTAATCGAGTGGCCCCACCACCAGCCAGGCGTAAACTGCAAATCGAATAATGAGTTTCAGTTCTGTGTTATCATGTAGATGTTTATTATGGCGAGAATAACAATAAAGTTGTCGGTAAGGCAGTAAACAGCAGTCATTAAGTATAGAACAAATCAGGATGCCTTGAGATGCTCTAACGAAGATAAATGCAGTTTTAAACTTGCAACGACTTCGGATTTGCAGCATTTATTTAATCTAAGGCCTGTTTCAATTATTTTTTTGAGATAATCATCTAATTTATTGTAATAAAAAAATCTTTATAGACCAATATTAGATGAAACTCGCACAGGATCTAATAAGTTAGCATGATGTATCCATTCACCAGTCAATTGGCTTTTATTGATGATGATGATGACAGTATATACGTAGCCGACTTCGTAAAAGGCGACTAAGGAAATACTACTCAAGAATGGTAGAAACTTCATATTGTGTATTATATTTTTCACCTTTACTGCGATCCCGAACTCGTGTGTCCAGTTGCCTAGCGCGGGAATTTTGACAATCTATTAGCTAATAAGTCATCGTAAAGAATTATGTTCTTTACAACGACTTATTAGCTAATCGATCGTGAACAATGATCTCAAGGAGTACGTAATTCAGTCTGTCAGTCACCTAAAGTCCTGCCCGATACTTCAAGGAGCTGGGCTGGTTAGGATCTGCTTAGGCAGGGCGATAATGCACAAAACACTCCTATGCGAGACGTCCGTGCAGATCTTAGTTCCCCCACTTAGAATTAGAATTAGAATTATAGTACGTAATTGAATTCACACTGAATTGAAATTAACAATAAAAAAGCTATCATCGCTAATAAGCAGCTCTTTTGTACCACCGATTTCGAAAAAAGGAGGTTCTATGTTTGGCTATATGTTTTTACTAGCTGCGCCCGCGGCTTCGCACGCCTATCCCAAGGAAACTGATTTATGGGATAAAAAGTAGCCGTAATGTTATTCCAGGCCTAAAAAAATTCAGACCGATCCGTTCAGTAGTTTTTGCGTGAAAGAGCAACAAACATACATACATGTTTACATAACTACATGTTACAATCTTTTGCATTTATAATATTAGTCGGATGTGTTCGTGATTTCTCAGTCAATCGTGCACCAATTTTGATGATTTTCTGGTTTTTATCGATATTTTGTGATGATTTTATTTTTTACCTAAAGATTGTTTTTCGTCCCGCAAATTTTCAAAGCGGTGAACATAATACAGGTCGTTTTTCTTTTTGTAAGACAATCAAATTAAATTCCTTTACGACATCTGTCCAGCTTTTTCTACGAACTGTATTAACAATACCTATACATACTTGCTTATAGTAAATGTGTGAAGAGCTAAGTCTAAAACTCAAATCGTATGTAACTCGTAACTGAACTTTTCAAAGTCATCATACATTCTATTACAACATTAATCATCTCGAACCTGTTCTAATTAAAGTTCTATGAGGCAATTAGAATGTACCAAATGATTTTTTCACACAAAACATTGTTTCGTGTTGGGCTTGGTATATGGCTTGGCTCCCGCTGTTTCAATTAAATCACTGACAATACTTCGAATACTTGAACGGGATGTACCAAAACATACCGCATTTGGTCATTGTAGTGTGACTTTTACATCTTGATAGTGTTTAAGACCCTGATCCTGAAAGTTTACCAGGTACACAATACTCGTGTATTTATTATTCATTAAGAATACAATTGATTATATCGTTTATCATTATTCTCATGATTCGTTTGAAAAACACCCATCTGGCTGTTTTTTTTTTAGTCACTTTATTTCCATGTACCCTTAATGGTCGTTCTAGTTCAAAAAAATTAAGTCCAGTTTTCCCAATCCCGTTTCATCTTTTGTTATTTTCGTTTATTTTTTTGTTGAACCTTTTAGGGGTGGCGTCGATGAGGTAAATGGTTCTCTTTCCCTTACAGCATAACCAATAGCAGAATTCGCATATTCAAAATACTCGGCAAGGTGGCTTCTAGACCTACGTACGTACATCGTCTATTCTGACTTACCGCCAGGTGAGATTATGGTCAAACCATAAAAATAAAAAAAGCACAAATAATTTCGTAAAAAGGCATTGAGCTCAAGAGTATCAAGACTGTTCAACCTCCAAAGATTCTTGTTACGGCTCTCACGATGCGTGTGCCGACATAGCCGATACCATCTAATCCAGATTTCCCCCACCACTTAATTGATTATTTCATAAAGATTAATATGACTCGTCATTTCTGAGGGTTCGATGTACTGAGAACATAACAAACCGGCAAAGTGTGAGTCAGACTTACGCATCAAACGTTCCGTGCGTACCTACTACCACTACCACCTTACATTTTAGAACGAACGTTACCATCTTTTAGGTATCGTCTATGGTCAGTCCGATGGTTGCATTCAAACCCTTTCAGTACGGAACTCTAAATATGAGCTAAACAATGCTATATCGGTCACGATTAACACAACTGCTTTTAACTGAACCATGCTGATCAAACAAATCACTTAACTTTAAAGAAATACAAAGGGGGCAAGGTATGTTGGTTTACTCAAATGGTTTTTTGCTATTTCAAGATTAATGTCAAATCAATTGAGATCAATCTCCGGTAATATCTTGTTTAGCTTGATGTTTCAACTTATGTAGATAAAGAGTTTTAGTTTGCAGGCAACAACGTTGAGTTTTTTTCTGAGAGTGATCAACATTTTAATGGACTCTTATTTTATGGACGAATTAAAAGGATAGATTCTAGTGTGACTGTATAATATTATGCTTTTCATGTATGTTCACCAATTTCCCCGCCAATAAAGGCCGATTTCGATGATTCTTTTGGTTTCGTACATTGATTATTTAAAAAGGGAAGATAGGTTACGTTCTCCCAGCGCTTACTCAAAAATTGGCATGTGTTACAACTACACGCAAACACATACGCTCACAGTTATATTTCCAGTCCTGTGCAATACAAAGAAGAACAAAATCGGAAAAACGTTTCTAAGACCGAAGTAAGACCGAGACAACAATATTTCACGCGAATCACAACCGCCCGTGCCGGCGCCGCGCCGGTCTAACGGTGACTGAGGTGGGAGCACACAATTTTACACATTAGGAGGTTGCCATTTTCGAGAAACTAGTTCCTCATCTTCTCTTTTTAATTAATCAATGGTTTCGTATCGTTTAGTAATCACTGAGTGGTTCCACAAAAAAATCTTCTCGGGAAATAAGTTCACGAAACAGTGTTAATAAAGAGGAATATGATTTTTGTTTTACTCTTAAAAAAGATTTTATCAGTTAGATAAAATAGATAGATTATGTGATCTCAGAGGAAATTTACCTAAATAGTCAGATTAAGTGATTGAATTCGTGGTGAAGAGGTACAGTTAGTTACACATGCCATTTGGCAAAACGGGAGCATTCACACTGTTGACTTTTAACAATGCAGCATCTTAGTCGATGCTGTAGCAATCATTGGAATAACTCCCTTCTCCAATCAATACAATAGTTACATCAACAGCTAGATGTCATTATACAAGTTACCACGGAAAGGGTTTACCAAGCCGAAATAATTATTCTTGACATTAAAGGGGGCAAAGTTTCCTTCCACGCGTTTAAAGCCAAAGCTTTTTTTATTTTGATTAAAATAATAACATTTTTCTTCTTAAGTATTTATAACTAAATTTTATTAACAAAAAAATGTTGTAATCATTTCATGGCAAATATCCAAAACACCACTAGTTTGCTAAAAAAACAAGCAAAAACATGTGTGAAATAATTAATTAATGATTTTATTTTATTGGTACAATGAAAAAAACATTTATATAAATAAATGGTTGTCTCAAAGATCGGTTTAGGAACGGTAATTTCAGGTGATAACGTTATTTCCTTAATATATCGAGGGTTTACTGCGAAAACCAGTTAGATGCAATGACATGAGTTTTGAGATATTTGATTTCTAAAGTTTGAGTCCATGTCACTTGCTAATTCATCAATAGATTTGGTATTGTATTATCTAAAAGATACAATACATCTAATATGATCATGTTTTGTATAGTTTCAGGAAAAACTATTAGCCGGATTTCCTTAAATTAGGAAAATTATGAGCAAGGTCGTGCAGTTACCATGTTTTACCTGTTAACTTGTAAAATGCCGTTTTAGCGAAAAATATTAGTTTTTGATACGATTTATTAACTAAAACATATAGTTTATGACAAATACGGAACGGTAATTTTAGGTGATAACGTTATTTCTTTAATATATTGAAAATCTTACCTCTTCTTTATATACTGTTTTTGGGATTCTGGTGTTAGCTAGCTATCACCGCTATCTATTAGACGAAATTAGAACTTTAATCTTCAGTTTTTCAGTCTTCATGCCAACATAATCAACAACGTGACACTTTTTTGAACATGCTACTCATGTTCATGGATTAAATAGACGTTATTATGTCGAAAACACGAATAAGTTACAATTTTAAAGTTGTTATTATTAAGTTGATCCCCGGGATCCAGAAATCTCTATCGCTTTAGTAGATTTGATACGTTGCACCCTGTATAGCTACTGCCTACTTTCATATACGACTAACAGTATACTAATAGATTTGAGACTGACATTGATGAGTAGATAACATCATACCCAATTCATTAGCCGTAATGATACGGTTCGTTAATCTAGGACAATCGACAATTCAGCTTGTGAAACCTATACGTTTGATAAAATACCTACTAAACTAAAGTTACTGTTATGTCGTCCGGTCATATTGATAAAATCACCGGTTAAATTGAATATAACTATTGTACGGACATCAATAAAATCTATTGGATTTGTTCAAAAAAGATACGATCTGGCGGGAGAATCGTCTATTGGAATGATATTTTTGTTACCTCAACTTCAAGAGCCTGTATTGGTCCACTGCTGGACGCACACCTATCCCATAAGCGCCTTATTGACGTTAATCTCATAGGAGGTAATGCCCATAATGATCACGCTGGGCATGCGGTTGCGGATCGCAGTTCGGTAGTAGAATTGTTCTGCAAGGGATGCGAATACTTACGACACTCACGGGAAGAATTGGGGTGGTGCAAATTCTGCGCCAGCACCACACAGCAATTTTTGTTATATTAAGCGATTTTTCATTAGTCGACCGACAACGACACCGGCGCGGCGCCGAAATCAGAAGACGCATAATTCTTCGAAATTGTACTTGTATGTATTTTATAAAATGTCTGTGACGAATATAAAATAACCATAAATAAGGACGAAGTTCATCTGAAACGACCCCTTTGTTTTCGCCTAACGTCTTATTACTTGGTCTAAACTCTTTATTATCTCTTAATAATTGGGTTTGTTTTAAAAAACTATAAAACGATTTCAATTATATGCTTTGCTCATGGATTGTCAGAACTGGACCAAATTACCAAAATGGGACAGGAATGGGACACGGGAAGCACCAGCTCTCAAATAAAAAAAAGAATCATCAAAATCGGTTTACCTAGTCGAAAGTTCAGAGGTAACAAACATAAACAACAATATCTAGTTGAGAACCTCATCCCGTTTTGAAGTCAACAAGTATCTGCCCTCTTTAGACGTGAAAAGGTAACAGACATAATTACTTTCGCTTTCTCCTTTTGGTTTTTGTATGAATTTTCTACCTATTTCAGGTAAATATAAATGTAGTTCAAAATCCCAAATCCTCAATTAGGCTGCTTTAGCCGTATTCTCGAACACAGTAAATACTAGAAATAAACATAAACTCGCTGTACCCACAACTAGGCTGCATAAAATTAATGTATCTTTTAAAGGGCAATGTATACGCTTCTACAACAAAACCCCTACTGAGCTGCAAAAATTATCAGTAAATAAATTCAAACAAATTGTCAAAACTTTATTATGCAAAAAGGCTTACTATAAAATATCAGATTATCTAGAGGATAAAAAAGCTTGGGACGGATTTTGCTCCAACTCGAAAAATAACAACTAACAGGCTAAAGGTTTCTTCGTCGTTTCTTTACTTTAGTCTACATACCGAAGCGATCGAAATAAAAAATACCACTTTATTTCCGTGTCAGTGTATTTTTTACTATGATTTGACCTTTTCTAAGTGTACATTTATTGTATTTATGGAAATAAAGCATTTTTGAGTTTGAGTTTGAGTTTGAGTAGTCATAGACTTCGCATATTTATAAAACCCACACCATCCTTGACTGCGTTCATTACTCTTCATGCAAATATGATAATCGACGGCCAAATCGATTTTCTTATCCATATGATCAAGTCACTTTTAGCCCTGGGCTACTACGCCATGTTTCTTTATCTAGACATCTACACAGAACATGCGACAGTATACTATACTGCCGTGCAGGCCCTAAAACGCAGTATGTTAAAAAAAGCGTTTTCGAGAAAACAGCAAAAAACATTTTGACGCTGTATTTTTTATATTTCTAGATTTGTATGATAGAATTTTTATTACCACAAGGACTTAGTGACAAGAAATCTAACATTTTCAATTAAAAAACATATATTTACTCTATTAAATAATCGGCAGGGATATAGCACCATCGTGAGAGACACGAAGACCCATAATGTCTACTAGATAAGGTTCAGTTCACCAGAACGCAAAAGACCGTGCTGAAGTCTATAAAGGACTACCGACTTTGCTTGAGGCTGATATACCTCCATTGTTGGTTTGTACATAACATGGCTTGTATTATAAGGAGACATTCTACAAGCTTTTACGATAAGGCCAACGTTGCAAACATGATAACGGATCTAGCAAGAATCGTGTTTTCAGATTCTATACTTGCAATATTGAAAAATACCATTATTATTAATAGGAAATAGATAAATGCAAATAAATCTTTACTAAATCAGCTCACAAACTAAGTGACAAGAAGATACGAGACGATCTCTACCAGACAATCGTGGATCATTATACAGAGTGTTACATAAGGGTTGGATCATCGGTGGCTGGGGGGTGGGGGACCTTAGTACCTATCGATTAAATGTATGTTCTTCGATATTCACTAATTCAAAAGTTATTTTGACTTCTGTAAAATTTTGGTTAAAAACAGATTTTAGACTGAATTTCGCAATTACAGGCAAAATCTGCGACCCTGTTTTTTATTTTAATTTTATTTTAATCATATGAGTTAAGAAAATATCTCGTACCTTAATACATTAATCTTGTATCGATTGCGGGTATTCATTTTATTGATAGAATCCCGATAAAGTTCTCTTAGTAACAACTGCTATCCAAAACTCTTCATAAAACTTCTTAAATTCACAAATGAATAGCTAAAGTTTTTCCTCTATTCATTCTCACGTAATACTGTTTCATAAACGTCTGAGTTTGGTGGGAGTTCATTCTTTATTTATTGTACTCTAAAAACTTAAAGCTTACCCTTGTTACTTAAGGCGATTTACGATCGGGTAGACTTTATAAAAAGTTTAATGCACCTGTTCAGTCCATTTAGCAGAGGTGACCGCGTCTGGCCTCAGGAACCGTTCAAACTTGCCACTGAGTAAAAAGTTCGAAAAAAATGTCTTAAGAAATTTCGTACATTGCACTTTCTTTCCCCTACTTCCCCTTGATATAAGTTCTGCCAGTTTTACAAATATTTGCAAATGTAGGATTCGCTTAATAACTGGAAGGGCACAGTCTACTTTATAATGATTCTAACAATAACAATCTCTTTGGAATACAACTTTTAACTTTCATGGAAATGTTTTTCTAGAATGTTATTAAAACCACTGTTATTCTAAATTCTGACACGTGCTTCGTAGAGCGTATGTTTCTCATGAATATGAGGGTTCTACGATTATTATTCTGTACGTGCCATGTTAATGCTAGATCTACATACTTAGCGAATCCTCCTTTCCTATCCTATTGAAATAGTTAACAGATTAATAATTACGGATAATTTATGCTAAATCAACATAGAAATGACGACTTCTGTGGCGCGGTGGGCGAAGGTCTGCCTGCGACGCAGGAGGTTGCGGGTTCGATTCCCGCCTCGGGACAAATTTGTGTACGATCTGCAGAAATTTGTTCAGGGCGTTCTGGATGTTTTTCTATGTATAATAAAAAATATCTATCTATGTAGTGTATTGTATTATGTATATCAGTTATCTAGTACCCATAACACAAGCTCTGCTTAGCTTGGGGCTAGATAATGCTGTGTGAATTGTCCAACATTATTTATTTATTTATTTATTATTTAAATTATTAGGAAAAAGTACCTACCTAGAAGCAAACTATAAAACAACAATAAACGCAATATATTAACTGTAGTTAAATTAAGCCTTTTTTTGCTAGAAGCTTCTAGTCCTTTCGTAAAGTAATCCAGAAAGAGAAATATTATAAGGTTGGTACAAAGTTTCTAAGCCAATCATAAATAAAAAGGCAAAAGAATAATGCCCCACAGATATAAGATAACTTAGTGATGACAAAGTTATGTGGGTCCAACAAAATTGATGTCACAGGTATGCCGTATGCTGAGGACGGCACTATTGATTACAGCTCGAAGATTTTAGTCGTCTTTAATTGATTTAAAGGTAACTGATCAATATCAGAGACGATTAATGTGAATCATGGTCGCGCATGTGCCTGAATGATGGTGGTATTTGTGATCATTTACATTCCAGTTTGGGTAACTCAAGGTGCAGTTACGTAATTTAAAGAATTGCACCGGAAGAATAAAATAAATACCTTTCATGGCACAGTTTTAAGGAGAATTCACACAAACAGGACTCATACATTGATACCTTTGATACTCATAATATTGAAATGCATAAATGAAGTAAGGGAGAAAACGTGAATTATCAAAGGCTATATATGTCATTGAATCCACAGGCACGGAGCCTAAATCCATTGAAGTTGAAATCTTTGAGCAACAGCTAGTAACATACCTACTATAGAATGTTTAACCAAGAGCTACTACCAGTAGTACACAAAATAAAGTATTTAGTGAATCAGTTACAAATAAAAATAAAACAATTAAATATCGTTTAAAAATGTTAAAAGCAAAAGACGCCAATCGCCTTGTTAAACAAAAAGCTCCCGTCAGCTGAACCTGACGCTTTTCGTTCAAGAATCTCATCAAACAAACTGACGAGTAATCTCCACTCCACATTTCATTGATCAAAAAAAGGCTGAGTAGGCACGGATGGGCTGATGGAAAACGCCTTTATTCTGCAGCCTCGAGGCATATCAGTACACACACTCTTCGCTCTGAAAACACTTCGCACAAAGCGGTTTAGACAAAAAGTTAACATGGCTTCTTATTTATTTTCTGTTCGAAAATAATATACTAAAAATATTTTCTCTGCAGCGAGGCTAAAAGCATGGTGGGTCTACCTACACATCGGTTTGTAAATTACAAGTGACTTTTTGCATCAAATTATGTAGAATTGGCTCACAGCCCAACAGATGGTAAGCGGAATCAAAAATTTGAATTACGACATCTTCGTCATTTTATTGCTCTGTTTTATCAAGTAATATCATGGAAGTTTCTCGACTAGGTACTCGTAGTCATAGAAGAACCAATCTATGGGAATAAGCTTGGGCGTAATTTTGTAACTAACTTTGGCACTAGCAGCGCCTTGCAGTTTCACCCGCGTGGTTCCTGTTCCCGTGGGAATACCGGGATAAAATATAGCCTGAAAAGCCTTTTTAAATCGGTCCAGTACTTTCGGAAGCTATTCAATACAAACAATCAAATCTTTCCTCTTTATTAGTAAGTATACATAATGCAAAGTCTGGCACTGAGATAAAATAAACATACTTTAAGCCGCGCAAAAGAACTAAATCTACCGAAATCGAATCAACCTCCGAATATCAGATGACAGAATGAACTGTTTATTACAAAATAACGATCTATCGTTTTCGAGCCTCCGAAAAATAAAACCAGAAGATAAAATATCTGTGAAAAAATCGAGATTAGAATCGAAAAGTATTTATGTCGAGGAAACGAAACCCCGCACTTAAAGGTTAACGATTCCTATCAATTAAGGTTATGGGTCGACACGACAGGTCTTTTGGACCCCCGCCGGGCCAGGATTTGGCACCTGTCCTTTTCGGTTTAGTTTTAGAGTCACCGCCACCAAAATGAAACAGGTGCAATTTTATTGGAGTAGCCATAAGTTTTGTTGACCGCTTTGTCTGATTTTAGAACGTGCGGTCGATGTTATAATTGTTTTAAATTTTCAGACTAAATCTGTCCTTTAAAAAGGATGTAAGATATAAATACATTTTTGTTATATTGGCTTAAAACCATAGCTTAGTCGTTATGGATGTCATTGCAACTTATAGTATTGCAAAAATTTTTATTTTAAAAAATATCCGCACGACCTATCACCGAAGCGGTTGTAACCAGTCAACCGCAGTCTCTACTTCTCTCCAAACAATGGTACCCTACCTTTCAACAATATCAAAACAAGGTTCTTTATTAATGGATATGATAATTTTAATAGAAGTGCCAGTACCCCTACTGGGACAGAGTGGAACAAATTGTTTCCCCGATAGGCGCCTTCTGAAGATCAATTCATTTTCACCACAGGATCAGTCAAACTATGTATAATCTTGGCTGAACTAATGTTTTGATAACGCATTTCTTTGAAGGCAGGTGAAACATTTTTTAATTCGTTAGAGGTTTTCGACTAAGTTACTTCTCAATAATAGCGTCAAGGTTTTTTCGTTACGGAATTTCTGGATTCGGTCCCCGCGCTCAAGGCCCGCGATAGAAGCTATGCAATAGCTTAAAACTGTACGTAAATCATGTATTGTATTATGTAAATAAGTCATCTAGCAAGACAAGCTTTGCTTAGTTTCGGGTTACATTAATTATTTTTATTTATTTCGGGAATCACTTTATCAAGGACACGAATATGGTAAATGTATTATTAAGCTTTACAGCCTGTATTGGACCACTGCTGGACGCAGGCCTCCCCCTGATGGAGGGTAATGTACATAATCCCCTCGCTGGGCATGCAGGTAAGGAATCGCAGTTTGGTGGTATAATTGATCTGGAGAGGCGCTGCTCTCCAGTGGATGTCCCTTGGTGGGTGTGGGAGTGGTGTCTCTTGGTGGTTCAAAACTAACTTGTACTCAGCAGCTGTGATCACTTGCAGTTTGAGTCACTGAGATTATTAGGTCTAAAATTGACAGACGTTTACAAATTACTGTGATTGCATTACCCTTGCATAACTTGCCATCCCCAAGCTCCTTATAAAGAGCTGTTGATAAGACATTTTTACAATACTGGCATTTTTTCAAGACTTCCAAGCTGGCTTATTTACGACATTATTCGTATAATGGCCCTACAGAACGACCCCAGGGCATAGTTTGAGTTGCAAACGCTTGTATTGCAGCTATGGGAGGCATAAAAATTTAAGCGACAAACTTCGGAGGTGTTCGGAACGGGTCTAACTTTTTAATGGTCTTACGCGTTTTATAATTTATGTTTTTTGTTTATAAGTTCTTGTTTTGAGTTATATTACGTCTAACATTTTCACAGTTGAAAATAATATGTACACGTGACTATTCTGTACATCCGCGGAACTGAGTTGCTTCAAACAACTTTTCTTAAAATAAATATACAGTTATAGATTACACAGAAAACTTTCAGTGTCCAAGACACACATCAGCCATCTGCAAATCAATGAGGCGGCGGCATGGCGTTGGCACGGCGAGCTCTTCCAGTTCGCCCTGCCGCCACCGCTCTGAGCCTGGGCAGTAAATGCGTTAGTCCTCAACAGACTGTATCGGTCCACTGCTGGACACAGGGCTCCTCCTGATAAATGCCTTATTGGCGTTTACCTCATGCAGAAGTAATGCCTATAATCCCTTGGCTGGACATGTGGGTTAGGGATCGCAGTTTGGTGGAAGATTTGTTCTGCTGGGGCCGCTGCTGCCCGCCTCCCGGTGGATATCCCTTAGTCGCCTTTTACGACACCCACGGGAAAAATTGGGTGGTGCAAATAATAAGCCAGCATCACACAGCTCGCGCTCACATGCGTTAGTCATAAATGATTAATTAATCATCATCATCATTCATTAAAAACGCACTAAAAGGTAAAGATCATTTATTTATGAATTGGTCTCTTTGTTTGAATTTGCACCAACACACAACACACCCACCATGACAAAACGTAGAAATATCACCGATATCTAATTGGGTTCAGGTGATAAATTATTATAACTTTGATTTTCTCACGTTACGAATGTTAAAGCTCTATGAATTAGTAAGCTGAAGTGGTAAAAGATAAGGCCGGCCTTACTCCGGCAAAACTGATAAGTTATCAGTGATAACACCTGGAGAAAATTGTTCTTGAATGGATACCGCGAATCGGCAAGGCAAGCATAGTGTAGGACGCCTACCACTGCTGCTGGACATAATAATAATTACCTACTAGTAACCATAATTAATAAATTATGAGCTGGTGATGACATTTCTCATGATTACTCACGTGGACCAAACCAAAAAGTTTTTTAAGAGTATTTGACCTGCAATTGGGAACTTACGTAAAATACTACCACTGTAATATTTAGTTTTCTTTAGTACTACAATAGATTCGAGACCCTGCATTCTTTATTAAGTGCCTACCCCTCTGGAAGATCTGAATATTTGAAATTTCGCACACAATCTTACCCTATTTATTATTATTAGCCGATACGGTTGGATTCTTGGCTATAACGAACCTCTAGGAAAGTTTGCGAAGTTATTTAATAACTTGCCTTCTGAACTACTTACGTAACAATCCATATTACATTATTATAGAAAAATATGAAGTATCTACCTAATTATGTAACGAAACTAACGAGCTGTTAGTTGAGTAATTTGATAGTTAAGAAAGTGTAAGGTTCGGTTGTAAATTAGACAAGGAATAAAGTAAAGACCTTAAAAATAATGAACAAAACTTCATCCATTTGCACAGGAGCAAACAGCCACGTGTAAAACTTTTATAAGGGTTAAAAAACTTCGAAACTACAATAATAACTAGCTGTGCCCCGCGGCTTCGCACGCGTTGTTCCTATGGAAACGTTTATAGGTGTTTTCCCGGCAATTATTAGATTTTTTCTCACCGTAAAAACCATCCTTGAACTTCAACGAACATTTAAAAAAAATTGGCCAAATTGGTCCAGGCGTTATTGAGTTATGCGCATACCAACACATTTAGCGATTCATTTTTATATTATAGAATACATAACAAAACTTTCCAAACTAACAGAGCTCATAAACTGAAGTGGGTATTTTCAATGAAAAACTTGAAAACTACGGAGAACATGCAAAAGCATTTGGAAACCACAAGTTTTTCTTCCACCTCATAGAATCTATACAACGTTCCAATAAAACAGTTTTTTTTCGGATCATTATAAATCGATTAACTAGAAGATGCTGCTAACATTTACAAAAAACAGATTTCCTTACCCATCTTTAATTCTTCCCCTTTACAATGTGAGACAATCTACTTAAATCTGTACTTGAGTCTTAGTGATAGACTTTCATGTTAATGTCTAATAACAACCTTATGACATGACGCCAGGAACACACACTCACAAATAGATTTTATTCAATGCAAATATACCTAACATGTCAGCACAGCCGCCTTCCAAACCTAACAAAAATAAAACAATTCTTTTCCACACAGCTACAGTTCTGCACCACAGACCACTGTGCCAAAACCGACAACGGATTTGGCTAAAGCGGTGTCCGGCCCGACGAGTTAGCGCAAAATTAGTGCATAAATCTAACTGGAACAGCTTAGACAGCCTTTCGTTGCGAGAAATGATTTACAACGAAGTGAAATATAGAATTTCAGATGGGAATCAGGTCAGCTGAGAATAAATCTGTCTGTTAAGGCTAAGTTTGAGCTTTGAATGACTTCATCGGAATATTAGTTTATCTTAATTGTTCTTGATAAATATATAAAGATCTTCCTAGGTCTGGGTACAAATTAATCGAGATAACTGCGAAAGAATGCGTCACAACTCCCTCACGCGCCGTCGCGCGCGCACGCGTTGCGAGGTCCGCCAGACGTAGCCTATGCCGCCCCGCGAACCCCGCCAGCAGAGAGGATATGTGTGTGTGCGTTACATCACAAATGGTATGTAACGCACACGAACAAACACACACATACACATACAGTGTTTACTTTATAACCTCATCCTCATCATCATCGGCAATCCGACTACACCCACTGCTGCGAACTCTTCAACTCCCATTGCTACTCTACGCGTTCCTGCGCCAATGTAATAGAACTAAAATTACATTTTTGGACATCCCAAAAATGGTGCAAATATACTTATTGGCGACGCTCACAAATTTAACCAGTCCTTTATTTTCTAGTAAATATAGGTAGTTCGTCGATTATATTAAAATTGGATCGACACTTACCAACCAGGTTAATTAAGACAGCGATGGAAGGTACTCTATTGTTATATTAGGTACAGTGGCGTTCATTGTTAACTAAACCCCCTTTTACGTTTGAAGTCAATTTCTATGAATACAGAACTATTTAAAAAATTGAATCTTTTGGAATTTTCATTAACAAAGCAAGCAGTTTAATATAAAAAACCTATTTGATAAGGTCCTAGGTAAAAAAGGATTCTATTTTGGCGGTCAAATAAGTGATCAGAAAATATTGGTTAAATACATACTATTTTTTCTTTTGTCTAACAATTTAAAAAAATACAAAAATAAAGCGTTTGGGAGTAAGAGCTAATTACATCACACCTTCATCTTCTGATAATCTGACTGACGGACAATTTCTTTTAGCACACTAACCTATAATATAAAATCAAAACAGATACTGATTTAATTACAACACTTGAAACCTGCCCATTGCCATTTGAGTGGGCAGGGCAGGTCATGTACAGCGGCTCCCTCCAAACAGATGGTCACAGATAGCCACAAGCTGGCTCCCTCGAGATATCAAACGCAGACAAGGTCGACCAAACAGGTGGCGACAAAGAGGTGGTGCGATGACATGAGAGGAGTAGCGGGAAGCACCTGGACTAGGATAGCAAGGGACAGGAAGAAATGGAAAAGCTTGGAGGAGGCTTTCACCGACAAAGGCCTTTACCGGACAAAAACTGCTTCGGAAATGTAAATAGTTTAGTTTTAGTTTATATAACCTGCTTAGATTATAAATTCACTAGCTGCACCCCGCGGCTTCCCACGCGTTGTTCCTATGGAAACGTTTAAGGGTGAATTTTATCCCACGGGAACAGATTTACGGGTTAAAAGTAGCCTATTTTTTATTCCAGTATTAGAATTATCTGTATGCAAAATTTCAGTCAGATCCGTTCAGTAGTTTTGGCGGGAAGAGGTAACAAACATCCATCCATCCATCCATACATCCATATATCCATACATCCATACAAACTTTCGCTAAGTGTGATTGTACATACTAGCTGGTAAAAAAATAAAGCACTATTTTTTTTTTACTTGAAACTTACAAGAGGGATCAGCTAACGATGATCGCCACTGTACCTACCGAAATAATTCATGCTCCACAACTAGAAATAGCAGATTATTCCAGGTTATGTCAACGGACAGGGCAGACACAGGCCAACCGGGAAATACTGATTTTACGTGTATTTTGGGAAAGCTACTGAATTATTTCTGCTACTGGACCTCTGGTTTGAATCTAATCCCGTAAAAGTTTTAATGTAATTGCAGTAGAAGTTTTGCACGTGATTGTCACTGGGCTGTTCTATTTTGACTACTGTGTTGATGTCTAGTTTATTAAAACCCACTAGTTTATTTACAAAATGGTGTCTCTAATTCTCTTGGTCACGGCATCATGCATAAACGGCAAAATTTCGCCAATTTTTTGTTGTGTTTGCTTATGGAGAAGATAATATTAGGAGAAGATTCTTATTGAAACATGCGCGGAACTTAATAATCATACATTTCCACGTGATCGAAGCCGGGGAGCGCAGCTTGTTCAAAATAAATAACCACAGAATATAGTATTATAATAATATCTGTGCGACAGGTAAAGAAAAGAACTCTCTCTTTCTATACTTCGTTAAAATAAGTGCTTATTTATTAGCACCAAAGGTGCTTGATGGTGTGATTATGTACAAATTAACTATTTTTCACTATGATCATCAACTTCAAGAGTTCCGATTATAATTCACATTTCAGCTTAAGATCTTTCCTAAGCTGAAATTATGTATGAGATAGAAGTTAAAGTTTATAGGTACAACAACGTAGAAAATAGAGACTCTTCGATGCGAACGACAATGATGAACGCCGCGTCAGTTAACTTTTTATAGTAATTGACTAGATATCCATCAAGTAGTAAAAACCATATCAAGCTCTACTGGGCATTCAAAACGATATAGAGGCGGTTTACTGTCCAATATCCGGTTTGGACGTCGTTTCCGGGCCAACCGAATGTCGGGAACATCTGCCACTGGCCAATACGCTGTAAACTGTATCTGCGGAGATAAATACATTGTTTATTATTAGTAATTTAGTAGGGTTAGTAGTAAAATTATCCTTTGAGCAAACGTCAAAACTTCCATGATAGATCTCATCAAAAACCTTTCATCACCACTCATTATCAGTGAATTTGCGATTTATGTTTGTGATGAACGAATGAATAAAGTAAAGTACAGAAACCCGTACGTACATAGGCAGGTACCGGCTTCGAACGAAAAGAATCCATTATATGTATTTATATATATTTTAGGTTTAAATATTGCCAGCTGCAAGCTTCAAATAACCCCTCACATGACATTGAAAAGGATACTAATGTTCTCAAGTCACACCCTTCTTCGATTTCCGTTACATTTCAGCCTAATTACGTAAGATAATACGAAACACCCGGGATAGGTCGACTGTCACCGGGCTTAAGAGTATATCTAAGGTCACGTATTTTTCAGAGTAAAATGTTTGCAAAGAAATCTTTAAAGAAAACGCAAATTTCTCTCTTTGTTCTTGAAAAAATATTTTCAGTATTATGAAATACTGAAATCGACTATTAGTGCAATATCTGTAAAAAATCAACAACATAATAAATAAAAATATTTTATCTTGAGATTGACCGGGGTATCCCTAAATAAATATCCGGCTTTTTAGTGAAAGCGCAGTAGGTAGAGGAATTATCACAGTTTCAGCAAATATCTTTGTCTCATTAATGCTGGATAACAGAACCGCTCAATCAGTAGACTTACCATCTTGTATGCCATTCATTTGTTAACAATACCTATTTCAACTAAGCCCTAGGAAGCATAAAATACGATACCTACAAAATACGAGTTTTTACGGGAAACAAAAATGAACAACGCTAATACTTGCACAAGCAATCAAAATTTTTTTACAGCACAAAACCTGACAACCCAAATTAAATTCACCAGCAATTTTCTTATTAACAGCGAACAATGTTTCCTATTTCCGTACCGGGACCGGGACGGGTCAACACGTAGTCTGTCCCAATGATTAATGACCCTGGGGCAGCCCGAATCAGATGCACGTGACGTTAGAGTAACGTCCAAAATAATATTCGGCTGAGAAATGAGCTGTAATATTGAGATTTTCAAATGAACTTGAATTGGAGATTTGATAAAAAATTGCTCTTTGTGGATTGAATTTTTTACAGATAAATTTGCTATTGTCTAAAATTAAATAGTCTTTGATTTTGAATTTTATATTGAGTAAAATCTTGCTTTATATTCGGTTGACTCTAAAGTAATTGCGTGGCCTTGCTGGCAATAATTTTAATATGCCTCTTCTATAAATTTACTGATAGCGGTGACAAAGAATCTAAAGATTTAAGTCGCTGTCTTTGTAATAGTAAAATTTATTTCTTGACCTTCAATAAAGGTACATTATTTATTTATATTTTAGAATATTTCACTTGGCTACAATCATACATCGACGATTGAATCGAACAAGCGATCGACATAAAACTTTTATCATTCTGTAATCGAGTTGCTTTCTACGATTTTCGCTGGAAAGTTTACTCTTCAATATCCGGGCAAGACGCCACTTCCCCCAACCGAGGCTAGATGCTGCTACAGATTTCAACAAGTTTCAAAGGAAATTCAACATCACCGACCTGACCGTTGCAACTGAATAGCCACGCTGCTTTTGTAAGGTTAGATTTGAAATTTGTTTCGTTGCATTTTGAATAAAAATTCTTTTGAGGGTTTTCAAGGATGTTACGAGCTTACGAGGAATTTTTATGATGAATTTAAAATTTGCAGAGAAAGGAGAGAATGGATATATAACGTGTTTCAATTGAAAAGGCTCGGCTCTTATTGTTACTACAAAAACAGAAAAACAGATAAACAAACAGTACTTTTCTATCATAGTGTATTGCCGGAGAGTTTTTTTTATAAACTCTTTCATTATTCCCAGCAAAGTAGGTAGATTAAATCATTTGCTAAAATGAATATAAGTATCAACTTCTGTTAGACAAATTCACTTTATACAAAGAGCTACCTTTCCTTACCTCCCACGGATGTCGATTTGCTTATTGAAGGCCCATTAAAAAAATACTCTGTTTAATTTGTACCTACAAATCTATGGAATACGTGATTGATTTTGAAGAATGTTTGGTGGTAACTGTTAGCCATTCTATAGACTTATTGGCTGTGTTGTTCATTCCAAAAGCTAATTTGAAACAATTTTATTACAGTTGCCCGATTCATTACAAAGTAATCCCATTGCACGAAGCCATAGAGTTTCTTTTTGAATGAGATCTTAGCAGGGGCTTCTAAAAGAACATTAATTAATTAAGAGAAGACCGAATTTTAAGAATTAGGGAACGTTTCTTAACAAGATTCGGAATTACTGTCCAACGTATTCAAACTGCGACTTTTAACAGAAAGCAGATACATCCTATTTAGAATTCAGAAGTTCTGAAGAGAGTCACGGGACGTAAAGGCTCAATTTAATTAGTTTAGAAGATCATATAATTTGTCTTTGGAAGCGCTTCTACTTGGCAATGTTGTTTTGAAGCGACAAGATGGTAACGAATCGGTTCATGAATTATTTTACATCTGGTAGTAGATTTTACTTTAAAGTGTTAAAATTTGAATATAAAACTGCAGTGCCATATGAAAGAAATAGTTTGTACTCTAAACAAAAAGTAATAAAAATACTTAAAGTTTGTACTTCAAACAAAAAGTTGAGAGATTCTACAGAGAGAAGAATGGGTCTCGGCCAATAATACAGGTGTACTCGAATAGCTGCATCCCCGAACCGCGGAAAAAACGGATCTTCGATCATTTTTGATCTAGATTTGACTTTGGGATGAAGCTTTGAGAATTGCAGTTATTTTGAGGACTGTCTGCGTAGATACCGTGGTACTTAGACTTAGAACTGCAAAGGAAGTATTAAGTCGGAAGAATCATCATAAAAAATCTTATCAAGAGACAGCTAATCAATTTTACTAGGAGCATAAAACATGCCGTCAAACCTTGAGGGAAGCGTAGTGAGCAGTAAAGATAAAGGTACCTACAGCTCGATAAAGTATTAATGACCGAACGAATCGTACATTTCGCTTATCGCAAATGCTCAAGTAAGCATCAAAGATCAATTACCCTGAATAATCAGAGATAAGTATAATAAGTAATAGACTAGTTTGTTTTTTATTGAGTTGTGATAAAGATTTTATGAGAGCGTACAGTTGCAAGAATATTTATTCTTGCAACTGTACGCTCTCATAAAATCTCTTGAAATGATTGAAATTTGTTAAAAACCGGTCAAAATTTTCAATTAAGTATCTCAAAAATAGGTACAAAATGAAGACCACAAAAATACTTTTCTGATAAAAATAATAAATATCTAATAAATAGCTCTATGTCTACTCTATCAATAGTTTAGTTCTTCAAGTAAATTAGATCTGATTGGCATCCACAAATTAGATTGATGATCTTCCGATTCTTCGACCAATAAATTAGCAAGTGGCACTTGCAAACTAATCTTTTCCAAGTTACATTTTGGCAAATGACTTCGCCGAAATTTGGGCCAGTTACCTCAACTAATGAGGCTGACGTCCAAGATGACTCCAACAAACCAGAACAGAGAAAACTTAGAGAAACTTTTGTGGAAGAAGAATTTTTGTGACGTATCAACAACGAAATGTTAGAGTCGATTTTTTTACCATGGATTCAACTTTCTCAATAGTTTTTTCACTCATGTTTTACTGGTAAAATAAACACATGAACAAGGAGGAAACAATAACTATTTTAGATCATAATTTATTAAAGAAAGACACAAGTTGGGCCTCAGAAACCTGGGCTTCAGAATTGCAGGCTTAGTAGACATGTTACGTGGCACCCTGTATATCGACAACCATATGATAAAGTTATTCAAACTGTGTAAAAAAATAAAATTCCAACTCCCAGTCCTTAAATAAAACCTGATTGCTGATATTTGAACAAAGTGTGATTTATTTGGCAAGTCCATAAAATAAAAATAAGTAAAAACGCATAAACGGTAGGTGACCCAGTACTAGTAAGTTTATATGAAACAGTTTTTTCAGTGCGTGCGGTACCTAATTATTCACTATCTGATAAATTATAACGTCTCTATTTATTTTCGCAAAAGCTGTCTTACCCAGATCTATCAAAATGTACAACTAGAGCTTATAGTAGCTGGGTAAACCAAACAATTTTTTTGTGTGTCAAAAATCAAGTTTTGCAAAAAACTGTTTACCCAGCTACCGTCCACCAACAGCTACTGGGTAAATTGTAAATATAAAAAAAGTATTTTGTTGGTATCCATTTTACTTCGCTGATATGCATGACCTTAATAATACTTCCGATATAAAAACTTCTACTTATAACAGTGAACTAACATCTCCAAGTATTCCTTGTTCTCGCCGATGTAAAAGTTAACACAACAGCAACGTGATAAACGATTGACTCAATGACTTGAAAAAGTAGCGCCCGGCCCATCTCCCGGCTAACTACGTACATTATAGACTTACGGGCATTGAGTCTTAGGCACAAGCAAGCTTAATTTGGACTTGCCTTTAGCTAGCGTAGTTTTGTGGTAGTTTTTTGATTATTCGTCAGATATAAGCTGTTGAGATAGCCTTTTATTATTTTTACAAAACTAGCTGGGCCCTGGGTCGCATGCATGAAAGTTTATGTGTGTGAAAAAATTAAGAACCTTGTCCTGACTTTTTTAACCTCAACTTCAACTGCTATATCCTGTATTGGTCCACTGCTGAACGCAGGCTTATAAGCGCCCTGAAGCGCTTTGTTGGCGTTTATCTAATGGGGTTACTGCCCATAATCCCCACGCTAGGCATACGTGTTGGGGATCGCAGGTCGGTGGTAGAAATGTTCTGCAGGAGGCGCTGCAGCCCGCCACCGCTGGATATACCTAAGTTGCCTCTTACGATACCAATGGGAAGTGATAGGTTGGTGCAAATTTTAAGCCAGCACCACACAGCTACAAACAAACATACTTAAAAAAGAATTAGATAAATTGGTTTAGCCGTTCACGCATGATGCAGTGGCCCCGGGAATTTGGGCTTCATGTATATGTATCAACTTAAGCATTAGATAAAAAACATTATAAATATAAATATTATATTTGATCATTTGATTTGTATACTACTCATTTATGCATATTTCACAATAAAAAATTAAGAGAAATTTGCGATTATTTCTCCTCTTGGTATCTTGATAAAAGAAAATTTAAACAGCCAGTTAAAAAACAGAAAATGCACCATCCGCTCGCTGTAGAAAATTAAAGAACAAATCAACAAAATTAAATTATCCAAGAACAGCTTAATCAAAGACTAGGTAATTGCATAACAAAATTCACTTCATCGCAGTATCTTATCAAAGTAACTTTAAACCAATTTCGTTCACCCTTCCTTATCGATTCGAGAGCAAAATTTCAGGGTAGCGCCAAACGACGATTCTCGTTAGAGCAGAGTCTCCGCTCATTGGATTAATTAGTTACCAGTTTCGAATAGGACATACTTTCTTACCCAGCATCTTTGATCGACTAGAATCCCTAATCCATAATAGGTATAATGTATTACAATTTGTTATTAACCTGCATTGTATTTTTGAATGTGACAAGAAATATGCAAGCTAGAAATCTGGTTCTTGACACCCTAAATTCAATAATGGTAGAAACTGTTCAAAAAGAAAAGACACGTAAGAATTGAGGGTACTCGTGTGCCAATTGACAATCTTTGTTCCGTTGACAACACTTCTCTATCATTCATTACAGTAAGACTAAAAGTGTTGGTTCACCGTAACGCCACGACGCTTCTCTTTTTGAACAGACTCCACTAGAAACAGAGCATAAAAATGTGACAATGTACTGTTTGCATGCAAGGAATATAAAGAGGTATGATAAAAAGTTGGTATCTTAAGGTGTAGCGAAAAAGCTGAACCTCACAAAACAGCTACATTGCTTCACATTAAATAAATAAAAATTGGCTTTGAGACTTCGGATAATTAGGTAGCTCGGTAATAAAATTAACATGTGACAGAATTTATGGATTCTGGTTTTCTCTATCGTAGCACGATCGCAGTTTCACCACCACTTTGTAGACATCCTTCATTGCTTAAGACGGCTCACATTTTCATGTATACTTAAGCTTGCCGGGTTGCTGCGAGTCAGAATCGCTTAATGAACCTATGAGTAATTTATAATAAATGATTAATTTTCAGAAGAAGAGACCCAGACATTTAAAAGACAGTAGTTATAGTCAGTATTATTAGAGAAATCGACTAATCTACAAAAATCTTGTGCGAGACCTAAAGGAATTTTCAAATAACAAACTAATCAATTTAAGTCTTGGTTCGTGATCCTTTCAGCCTAAAATCTCTACAATCTCAGCTCACCAAAAAATTTAACGCCAGCCAACCCTATTTCAGCCAAATTATTGCAAAAAATTAGACAATGCCTTCGGTATCCACAAAGCTGACGAGTTTTTATTTCTCATTCCGCGATCCACATGTGCTGGGACCACAACGTGTGAAGCATTTTGCACGGTTGATAGCGCCCTCCCAAATCTGTCGGTTTGTTTGTGATGCCATAGATTTTATACGAAGGAAAAGATAGGACTTGTCCCAATTTACAGGTAAAAATGCCTACTTATATATGTGTGATACAAAACATAACTATTTGAAGATAATAAGATAGTAAGAGTCTGCTCTGTTATTGAAGGAAATGCCTCAACGTGTTTAATATCGTATAATTTTTTTTTGTATTCATCTTGTATTATGAACATAATAAAATACTAGCAGATTTCCATGGTTTGTTCTGCTATCGTTTAGTTTTTAAGTCATGTATCTATTTCCAATATCTACATGTCAAAATTCAGAAGAACAATACCTAACGGCATTTGCAAAGCCATTTCTTCGTATGGAGTGACAAATTTCTACGAGTAGTTTTCATTCTACTAGGTTTGCCTGCCGTTGTTTCTGGATTGATGCTAAACCGAATCCATAGGCAAACAGAAATAAACTAACTTGGCAAGAGGCTAACATTCACTTTAACATTGGCGGAAAAACAAGGACTATAATTGCTCAGATACTCTATAATTCAGATTTTAAATACCTTATGACGAGAAAATTTCTACCACTGAACTGCGATGCCAAACCATATAACCCTATAAAAGCCAATTACTGATTTGAAGTTGCGGTTGAGATATGAATATATGGACTGGGTTCTGGACCGCCGACGGCCACGTGGAATACCTAGGCGGAGATAGCGGGATGAGCTCGATGATCTCGCTTTTTAATAAAGAGTGGGCCCTCTTTGCTAAGGACCAATAAATGGAAGAGAGGCCTTTGCCATTCAGTAAGACACTCCGGGCAAATATAATATAATTAGGACACGAGCAACAGCAGAGTAAGCCCGCAAAATTTTAGACGTAAAAAAGTAAATCCTCCTCCCCGCCTCGGGACACATACGACCTGCAGATATTTGTTCAGGGTGTTCTGGATGTTTTCTAGGTATAATAAAAAAAATATTTATCTATGTAGTGTATTGTATTACAAATATGTCTGTTATCTAGTACCCATAATACAAGCTCTGTTTAGCGTGGGGCTAGATAATGATATGTAACATGTGTTTTGTCCCGCATTATTTATTTAATGATAGATTACCAAGGTGACCTTTTTAAAAATGGTTCCCAACAAGGTTTTTCTAAATGGGGAAATATTCTTTGCCACCAGAATAGTAGCTGACACATGGGTATCAGTCATTTCTCTGACACAGTTGCGCGCTACCACAAAAACGCGTGGTGTGATTACAGACAACCACTACTGGGACGATCCGTCTCAGAACAAAGATGCCGACTTGACCTGTCATCGTAATTAATAACGTGGGCGGTGACTGAAGAAATCTGGAAGTTATTTGACGGTAATAAAGGTCATTTTTCTCAGAACAAGAATCCAAATTCTGTCTTGTTGCCGCCTTGATTGATTTTAGTTTCATTGTCAACCATACAATTCTATAGCTCTATTCTTCTAAAGGCGGTATCTCCGTTTTTATTTATCATTAACGATCTGCCTGTAATTAAGATTTTAAAAAATCTGTTTTGTACTACTTGGCAATTGTTCGAAGGTACTTGCGAAGTAAGATAGGATTGACCGGGTGACTATAAGAATCACATAAAACAAACTCACATCCAAGCAATAAAATAGACTGGCGAAATTGGTAAAAGAAGTAACATGTGATGCCAATAAAATCAAAGACAAAGTAACATCTATCAGGATAGACGAAAAAGTCTACTTCCAATGATACAAAGCAACAAAGCAACACTTTTGTCACCATATGGACTGACTAATAAAACGAGATAATGATCACGACAGTTGGTGTTGTTTTCAAATTAAATCTCACATTGTTGTAGAAACCTTTTATACTAACAATCGTTTAGTAGCATTTAATGATTACTTTGACAGGAAGTTCGTTGATATATCACCTGTTAAAGGAGATTACTGAATAAATACTGATTAACTTTTGCAATTCGTAAGAAACGACAAACTATTTGTGAACAAATTAGAGAACTTTAAATCCTAAGAATCTCAAACGCAAAAGGAAAAACACGGGCTATTTTAAGAGTTCTAAAGTGTCTGCAAGTTTTTACCAGCCTTCGGGGATTGAAAATACTTAAGAATAAAGCGAAAAAGATTTTTAGTATTAAATCGAAAGAGTTAATGAAGGATGTAGCCTCGGGGTAGTCAGTTCATTTCAATTTAAACGAGAATTCTGATCCCACTAATCGGAATATTATGTTTCAATTTCATTTCTAGATAAGCGGGATAGCTACTCGAGCTCATTGATTTTTCAATCTTCGACGGTTTTCGATCCAAGTTTATGTCCTCAATTTTTCGTTTAACAAAAAGCATGCACGTTTTTGGAGCTTTTAGAGCCAATAGCGAAAAACCACGATACCTATTTATATTTTTTGTATGCAAAACGATTATAGAAGCGTTTCTTTATTCATCTCTATGTGCATGGGTAAGCATAGTATTTCATAATTTTTGACGAGAACCTTATAGCAGACAGATAGAAGATATTAGCATGTAAATTGACCAGTTTCTGAATGGCTTCAGAGCTGAAACTAAATTGACTATCAAGGACTAGTGGAAAATAAACATGTTCAAAGACGAAGCTCCTATAAGAGCAGGCATCGTCTTAGTTCCGTGTAAACATAGAAGAATGGTCGTATACGAACGATTTGTTATAATTGGTACTGAAGATGTTGTAAAAAATAAAGTGAAAAGCTTAGCTGTCGAAAAAACTTGCAGTAATGTATGAACCTACAAATTCTATGACTCAAGTTGGAGGATGCGAGATATTGCATCGTTGAATCATATTTTTCTTGCTTGACTTGGGAGGTGTGAATTTACATAAGTTGGATTGTTTGTTATATTGCATACAATATAAGACATTGTTATAGCCTTCTGGAGGAGTGCAAGGTTACACGATATTGAGGATGCATAATGCCATAATTTTTTTGCGGAATGTAAAACAGTTTCTTTCTTCTTCACTGGTCTATGTCTACTGGACATTTGAATGGATAGAGGCCTTTGTCCCTTTGAATCTAGCAAGCTGATAGATTATTTGCATAAATTTGTCTCCCGTTTGCATCTCTGTGAAACTCCCCATTTCCTTTGACATTAGTCAACAATTCAAACTAGTTGCTCATATACTCTGTATGCTAAGACAGAATGCTTAATTTATTTACTTTGCTCCCGCTGCGCAAACCTTCGAGGCAGCTAATTACGTGGTAATAAATATTCACTAATGACAAACTTCGGGAATAATTAACAGCAGCTATTTTTAGTCTGGGAAGTTGCTGCTTCTCTTATTTTTTAAAATATTTGGTAGAAATTATTTTAAGATACTCGTTGGTATTTTAACAATCATGTTATTTTTTATCAAAATATTTGTCTCCAAGATGTTATGTCTTCATGAAAACTACAGGTCTAATAGGGTATATTAAATAAATTTATCAAACGACCTTGGTCGCATTGCAAGGATGTAACATAAACTAAGTATGTAGCTTTGCATAATTTCTATCTGCCGAATCCAATAGAACACTTTAAGTATATGATTGCTCTAATTAACACGGTTTGTGGCAAAACACCATACATGATAAATTCAACAATATTGAAAACTTTTGTATAAATAACTCCTGGTATGTTATCATGGTCAAAATAAAGTTCCTTCCTTATTATCGCGATATTTATCGTGACCTTTAGTTTATTAATTGCGTTTAATTTTGCGCGCTATCTTTGAAATTTTATCAAAACAGCAATTTGCCATTAAACCATGTACAAATGTATTTTATGTATTTAAATACGCCAGGGTCCGCCGTTATCAACACCGTAAATTATTTGACAAGAGAGGATTAATCTTTATCTCGTTGAACGTGATAAGGGCTTCTACAGACGCCATGAGTTTACAACCCGTAATATTATTGAATTGAGAATTTTACGGGTCGAAAATGGGGTTGGGTTATATTCGCCATTACTAGCGGTAGTAATAACAAATTGGGTTTAAGTATATAAAGTGTGGCTTAGATAAGACCTAATTATTTTAATGAAAAAATAATATTTTGGTCCGTTATTGAAAGGTAGGTAGGTGTAGTATATGGGTAGAAAATAGTTTGTTTTCGTAGGCCACATAATTCTATCATCAATGTTAAACCAAAAAGTGAGATGGCCGGGAACGATACAGGACGAACCTAGAAGAGACCAGCGGACCATAAGACATTCGGAGTCAGACCCTGAATGTGTTATGGTTCGCTTCTCGGTCTACGGTCTCTTCTAGTTTATATAGGATATAGAGTCGATATCGGATAGAGTTTGGAGGTTTAACACTTTTATGGCCACCGCAGCCCCACGTGACGGCAAAGGTCGGGCAGTAGGTGGATTAATGCAGTATTGGGTGAAATTGGCTCGTCAATTAGATGTACCTACTCGTCAGTGTACATGTACTATTTTCATCGCTTGTTGGCTAATTTTCTTTTGTTTTTATTTGTTATCAAAATTCAGGAAATAAGCGATAAAAATAGTTCAAGTGGAACAGTTAGGTACAAATACACTTCGATTGACTAGTAGGTGTAATAATAATGATGAGTAAATGGTTTATATTGCCATGTTTGCAGAGGTCTTTATATTTCTCAGGCATTTGACGAAGCGGTTTACTTTTAATTAAAGACACAATAATGTGTGGTCCGTTATCGGTCGCCATGTCAAACTTAATCTTTGCAGATTCTGTTTAAATTGAGTGCCTGATTATGCGAATAATTTGTGGATGTGGCCAGCGAGTCCATCCAATTAATGGTGTTATTTTCGTGAATTTGTTTTCGTTTTTTTCACAGTTTTGTCTGTACAGTTATGGAGAATAATAAAGAAAGATGTTTCCAACATGCACTTGGATGGGATTATTCTCTCTTTATGACAAACAGTTGTGAGTTATTTTACAATAGAAACTTTCGTAGTTTGACGAATTCATTATGAATGTAAGCGGGTTAATTATTCTAACACAAACAAGGTTCGTAGTTAACCCGCTTACATTCATAATGAATTTGTGAGTTACCTTGTGGTTCGTCAATTATATTATTTTTTCTATGGGTCTAACTGAATTCAGACCCTAACTCAGTTGTCAACTAAGGGGTGGGCAGCAGTGCTCTTTCATAATTGACAACCAAACGGTGATCTCAAACTCCAGCTCAGCGTGGGGATAATAGCACTACCTCCTTGTGATAAGAGCCATTACGGCGTTTATCATGGGAGGCTCAAGACCTTAGCTTAGTCGCGCATAGGAGACCTATGTTTAGCCGATGATTAGCTTATGCTGTACCTATGTAGATACTTGAGATGAAATCTATAAACACAAACAAAGGTACGTCATCATATCATCTAGCTCTAAGACAAGCGGAGCTTGTGTTATGTTATGTGTAAACCTATATACTATTTATAAATACATGGATAAAATGTTAATATAAAATACATAAATTGCTAGCGCACCATGTTTTTACTGAAGAAAATGCACACATATCGTACTGCCACGAGGAGACAGTATGATTATGAGGGACTCCACCAGCACTAAAACTCTTAGGGTGCTTCCGCCTCTGCCGCTTATGATGGGGACATGGGGAAGCTTTCAACTTTCACGAACCCACTGCGGCTGCCTTATAACGGGCCCCTAACTGGGGGGTGTAAAGCACCCCCTTCGCGACGCGCCAGAAATACATGAAACTTAGGTCCCAGTGCAACGGGTCGGCCTCCCCCGCAACCTCACTGTGTCCGCCATCAAACGGTGGCGACGCAACCTACTGCCGCTTCAACTATAACTAAATTTATTTTTGCTATTGTTTGCATTCGAAAAGCATAACGTATAGGATTGGTTAGTTTTTACAGTTTTTTTGCAAACTAACTGTGGTTAGGTATGGGTACACCGACATGACACTGCAAGAAATTTGGAACGTTGAAAAAATTCAGTCCCCGTGGAACACGAAATGTATTCCACGAAAAAACAAATGAACTCATATTGTTAGTCGAATCGTAACAACAACGTTGAAAACATGGAAACTCGAAGCGTTTTTAAATCTATGCCGAAGTTTTCGCTGATTAGGGGTTGGGTTTGTTTTGCTTGGCATCAAACATGTTTGGAATTGCATGCATCTGCAAAGAAATCAGGTCAGCTGCGCTTAATATTGTGCTGAAAAACAAGTAGATTAATTTCTCATTTCCGGATATTATAAACAAAACATTATAGATCTTTTCCATTGACCTTAATAAGAATAGAATAGAAAAATCTTAGTTTTTGTGACATACTTAAATTGACATAACATTAAGCACCGCAAGCAAATTCGCTGTAAGTATTAAAAAAATTGATGCAATTGTGTGTTTTGACGACTAAGGGGTTCAAGGGTGGATGATGCGTCTTACATGGCTCCGGATCAAGATCAGTCACTTAGCCTCTCTCTACCAACTCCACTCCCAGCCTACTCGCGGTGAACCCTGTTACGTCGAGTAACCTATCATCAAGATCGTGGTAACCATCCCCTTTGGAGATATAGGTCGACAAGCAGTTAGGGAGATAGGGGGTCCGGACCAATATTTCACTAAATCTGGATATCGGGCGCTGGCAGCAGGGCGTTTCGATCACGCATGGCAATACTGCGGTGCAGAAGGCAAGGGGAAACCACTGCACTATCCTCCCAAGAAACCCGTAATGAAAGAACAAAGAAATGAGATAGCGATGGCATGCAATCCGGCTACCACCTGGCGCCATGTCGATTCCAGGTCACATGGTGGGAAGTATGCTACTGGTTCCACTGTAGTGACTCATCAGGCTCAGTGCGTACATAATGCTACTGGTGACAACAACACGACTGCCCAAGCAAAACGCCCACAGCTTCGCAAGAAACTCAAGATCGGGACATGGAATGTACGGGGTATGCTGCAACCAGGCAAAGAAGAGATCATAGGACGAGAACAAATCTGCTACCAGCTAGAGATACTCGCAATTACTGAAACACACAAAAGAGGGTCTGGGTTCTACACCACCCCTACTGGCCATACTCTATACTTTTCAGGGCCAGTGGATGAGAGTAAGAATGGAGTCGGTATCTGTGTATCGCCACTTATTAATAAGACAATACTTGGTTACAATCCAGTAAGTGATAGAATATTAACCATGAAAATAAATACCATACCATGTCGCTTGAACCTTGTTGTTGTGTACGCACCCACGGCACAGTCATCTGAAGCAGAAATCGAAGATTTCTATGGCTCGCTTGAAAGCACTCTTAACGACTTACCCAAAAGAGATATAACAATTGTGATGGGCGATCTTAACGCAAAGGTCGGATCAACCAGTCGGGATAACCACCTAAGAGATGTTGTAGGAAAGTATGGTCTTGGAGATAGGAATGATAGAGGTGAGATGTGGCTGCAGTTTTGCGCAGAAAACTCCTTCACTATTATGAACACCTACTTCCTGAACCACCCACGACGTCTGTACACCTGGGTGATGCCAGGAGATCGCTTTAGGAACCAAATTGACTACATCGCGGTGGCTAAGCGGTGGAGATCCTGCATCACTAACACAAAGACATACCCGGGTGCTGATTGCGGAAGCGATCACAAACTTTTGGTGGCAGAGATCAACATCAAACTTAAAAGATGTCAACGAGCTGTAGCGAAACATCAAAGTCGACCCGCACCACAAACACTCGCGGCGTTCAAGGAAAGTTTCAATGACAAAGCCAAGCTTTTTCAAATGGATCGAAATTCTGACGTAGATGCAAACTGGACGAGAGTAAAAGGCATGATCATTGCAGCACGAAACGGCAGTCAGTGTCAGAATACAAGCCGGCCGCGGAAGGTTTGGATTTCAAAAGAGGCATGGGAGGCGATTCAGGAAAGAAAGAATGTACTAGCAAGAGGTGACTCCGACCGAACTCGATATCACTCCCTGTCAGCAAAGGTTTAACGCTTATGTCGCCGGGATCATAATCAGTATCTGAATTCTATATGCCAGGATATTGAAGAGCATGCTCAGACTTTACACACAAAAGATCTATTTATGAAAGTTAAAGGCATCACTCGGGAGTTCAAACCTAAAACTTGGGCCATTGAAGATTATCAGGGTAACTTGGTAACTGAAATAGACCAGGTCACGGAAAGATGGCGACAGTACTGCGAAAGTCTGTACCAAGATGGTACAATCTTAGAAGAATCTCCAATGATACCGAACGAAAACCTCCTAGAGCCGGAAATTTTTGAATCAGAAGTAAGAGCTGCTCTGAAAAAGCTAAAATCAAATAAATCAGCCGGCAGAGACAATATATTTGCTGAAGAGCTAAAGCATTTTGGGGACACAGGAGTCCAAATTCTAAAGGATCTGTGTAATCAGCTCTGGACGACGGGAAGATGGCCAAAGGATTGGAAGGAGTCTCTTTTGATACCCTTGCACAAGAAAGGCTCTACAAAGAGGTGCGACAACTATCGGACGGTGGCGCTTATATCCCATGCTAGCAAAATCATGCTCTACATCATCAATGGACGCTTACTACCGTTCTTACAACGGCAAATACCAAGTGAGCAGGCTGGGTTTGTCAAGGGACGTGGGACAAGGGAGCAGATTGTTAACGTCAGACAACTGATAGAGAAGAGCCGAGAGTTCAATGTTCCCATGCTGCTATGTTTCATTGATTACTCCAAGGCGTTCGATTGTGTAAGATGGAATTGTCTATGGAAAATTCTCCGAGAAATGGGCGTTCCTCCGCATCTAGTATCTTTGATCGCGAGCTTATACACAGATGGAGAGTCAATGGTACGAGTTAACGATGTGGTGTTAGGACCCTTTAAACCCCAAAAAGGAGTTCGACAGGGATGTATACTCTCACCTCTTCTATTTAACATCTACGGCGAATATATTATGAGGACGGCCCTAGAAGAGTGGGAGGGAGGCATCTCCATTGGAGGCAACAAGATCAGCAACCTTCGATATGCAGATGATACCACATTGTTTGCTTCTTCAGAACAGGAACTAACTGCACTGTTTAACAGGATAGAGCGCGCGAGCGAGCTGGTTGGTCTTTCCATCAACAAGGCGAAGACAAAAGTCATGATAGTTGATCGAGGCGGACTCCTTGCACGTACAGGAGAACTCACTGACTTGGAATTCGTAAACGAGTTTGTTTACCTGGGTTCCTTGATCAGTGATCAGGGAGGCTGTAACAGAGAGATTCGCAGACGCACGCAAATGGCCAAAGTAGCAATGAGCAAGATGACTATTATCTGGCAAGACAGAAGTATCTCTAATAACACCAAGATGAGAATCGTGCGGTCTCTGATGTTCTCAATCTTTCTGTATGGCTCAGAATCATGGTCCATACGTGCAGTTGACCGAAAAAAGATAGAGGCTTTTGTAATGTGGTGTTGGAGGAGAATGTTGCGCATACCGTGGACAGCAAAACGAACCAATAGATCCATTCTCGACCAACTAAAGATCAGAACCCGATTGTCCACGACCTGTTATCAACGAGTCCTCAGTTACTTTGGGCATATCGCCCGAAGGCAACCAGACAACCTCGAAAAACTGGTTATACTCGGCAAGATAGAGGGGAAAAGACCAAGAGGACGCTCACCAACCCGCTGGTCTGACCAAATTAAAACCATAACTGGACTCACTTTGCCTGCAGCCCTGAGACAGGCCGAAGACAGGGCAGTGTGGAAGCGGCTCATTAGCGTCTCTGTGAAAGCTTTCCAGGACGGGCACGACCTTCAGCAATGAAGAATACGACACAGAAGAAGAGACGACTAAGCATGTTAAGTCAACAATATAATTCATATGCAAGCAAACCTTAGTTAATTGTTATTCGAAAACAAGATCCGTAAAGTTTCAATAATTGAAAAACCTACGAATTAAATAAAAATGTTTTGAAACTTTAACCATTTCATTTAAAATTACGACATCACAACTTGTACTGAACATTTTATTTTGCTTTACATCTGAACATGCGCATGAAAAGTATTTTTAATTTGAATATAATAGGTGTGGTAATTGCTGAAAATATTAAAAAAATACAGTCGAATTGAGAACCTCGTCCTTATTTTGAAGTCGGTTAAAAAAGGAAAAGAGCATACATATGGCGATATTTATGGGTTTCAGAACCAATTTCGAAACCGTAAAAAACAAGCTATAGTTATTTATAAGGTTTATGTCTGGTTACTATGTAAAAGAGGTCTAACGGTGCCTATGCAAACACGCTACCTAATGTGTTTACCTCTAATTCCAAACAAAAGTCGGGCCTTGTTCGGCACACTTTGTCTTTTGGTTTACTCCTACAGATACTCAGATTATATTGGTATTCCTTGTTCGCCATCCATACGTCCATTTTCCACAAAATATATATACGCATCCTCTTTCCTTTTTACAACAGCCTCTTGCAGCGTGGTTTTTATTGACACCTCACTTTTGAAGAGTCTACGCTCGCGTGCCTTGGATGGAAAGCACGTTACGATGCACAACTTATGATGCGTGCGCATGAAATTTTTTTTAATAACCCACACATGGCTAGTCTCCGTTGCAACTGGTCGTCGAGACATAAATTCGGCTAGGAGGCCAAATTACGTTTAAAGATCGTGGTCCCTCTAATCTGTCAAATGGTTTCAATGTTGCTATGGCGGATTTGCTATAAACTGACCGAAATCAGTTTTTCGAGAATCGTGTCGTATATTGAAGGTTACCATTTAGATTATTCCTAAGTGCTTACGTGAATTTACCAAACAAGGTCTAACAGAGTTATATCTATCCAAGTTTTCCTTTGAGAATCATAAAATAGGCTCATGTCTAGAAAGTTGTAACGCAATTTAAGTTGGATATAGGTACAAAATGAGTATTGAATGCTTAGATACGAGAACGTAGCGCGTAGCAACACCTTAAGTGTTAGTTAAGTGCCAGTACTAAGAACTACCAACTTCTATCAATTATTCTTCTAAATGAAGCTTTTTAAAAGAACACGTTTGGGGATAATCATCAGTCGGCCGATTCAGATATTGGGTAAATGATCTCCGTTTAACAGGAAGCTGGCAGCTGACGAGAAACAGCTCTGAATCTAGGTACTTGGAAGGTCTTATGTCGGAGCTAGGTTTGGAACTTCGAGTCAAAAGAGGTAGGTTACCAAAATCATAGAACATGGCATCTTGCCAAGTAGTGTTCAATAATTTTGGACTGACGAAAATGGTAGATAAATATCAGAACCTGTTCTTCATTCTGTCTCAAAGAGGGAATGGGAGATTTGTATAACCATGGAAAAGGTAGGAACCAATAATCACAACCTCAATAGCCTATAATGGTCCATAGGTGAACTCAACCTCCCGCTGATAAGCGCCTTATTTTCTTTTATCTCATGAGGGGTAGTACCCATAATTCCGACGCTAGGTGTCGGCGGTGTCGGTGATCGCACTGTGGTAGAATGGTTCTGCAGGTGGTGCTGCTGCCCGCCCCCCCATGAATATCCCTTAGTCGCCTCCTATGACACCCGCGGGAAGAATTAGGGTGATGCAAGTTCAAAGGCATCACTAGCCCAATAATCTATTTAATACTTACTAGCTGCGCAAAAGTAAGTATTATTTATACCATATGAAATGAGTTATGGGATAAAAAGTATGTTTAATTCCAGAACTAGGATTAATAATGTGCAAAATTTCAGGCCGATCCGTTCAGTAGTTTTGACGTAAAGAGGTAACCAACATCCATCCATCCATCCATTCAAAGTTTCGCATTTTTTTAGTGTGATGCGATAGTAACAAGGTCTATCCTTTTTCAGTTGATACAAAAATTCAAGTCAAAATCCCTCAACACTAAAGTTTGATCAAGTGGGAAACGTTGAAACTTTAGACCGCAGAAGCCGAGATAAATATTCATGAGTAAAACTTATTTCCACAGCCTGTCCGTCTGTACATTTGTAATGAAACGTCTTAAAACAGTCTGTTTAATACTTTTAATTTGCAACTCTTTATTCCGCCGAGTCTTTGTTCCGTTTTGTTTGTAATATTTTACATTCAACGCTTTGTTTCACTGAGGAAATGTCTTGTGAAAAAAATTCCAGGCAATTTTCCTGAATGTTTATGACCGCGGGCGTAGAAACGTTTAGAGAAACAGTAGCACGGAATGAGTTGAGCATAATCTATTTATCGAAATAAACTGTTATTAGTTATGAGCAACAGCGGTTACACTCACCTTCTTTTACCAAAATTTATAAAAACTTTTACAGTGCTAGTGTACTATTGACCAAAACCTAAATTAAAACCTAAATTTTAAACTATGTGAGCAAAATTAATGAATCTTATAAGTGAACACTGAACAGAATAGTTCCATGGATTTGGAGTACATAAAAATACATACAGTATGTATATAGTTAGTATAAGTTTTGGTTTATAATGAAGAAAGGGCATCAAGGGCGATCAGAATACATATCGTGGCCCCCGACAGCATGTAAAGCTGCTGAATCGTCGGGAAAAATCACACTTGTATTATAGAGGTAGATGCGAAAGTTTGGATGTTTAGATGTATGGATGGATGTTTGTTACTTGTTCACGCGAAAACTACTAAACAGATCGAGCTAAAATTGCGCTTGAGTAGGTACAGGTAGTTATAAGCCTGGAATAACATGGACTTCCTAAATTTTTTCGCATAAAGAGATTTGTGCGGGTACTCGTTGTTTGGGTAATCATATAAATTGGCCGCGTGATGGAGAAGGAAAAAAATAGAATAGAATTAAAAAAAAAATTCAATTTAGGTAATTTCATTTTTAAGAAGTACCTATTTGATTTAATTCAATTAGTTTTTTATATGATTTAATCTAATGTTGCCTATTTAATTTGTTTTAGATTAATTTTATAATATATAATTTAATTTAATGTACTTACTTAAATGTTAATTAAATAATTTTAATTTGATAATATTTAAATAAAATGTAGTAGGTAGTCTAAGAGAATTTTAATATGAGAGATAAGTATGTACCTATCTTAGACACTAATCTATATTTATAAAAGAAAGTCGTGTTAGTTACATTATTTATAACTCAAGAACGGCTGAACCGATTTGGCTGAAAATTGGTGTGGAGGTAGCTTAGAACCAGGAGAGGGACATAGGATACTTTTTATCCCGTTCCCGGCCGAACGAATCTTGATGAAATTTGGCAGGGAGGTAAACGGTATCCCGGGTACGGACATAGGCTACTTGAATAGAGCGTGCGAAGCCGCGAGCAAAAGCTGGTATTTAATATAAACTACTACCTACTAACAAAATATGGATCAAGTAATCTGAAATAAAAGAATTTGAATTTAAATTTATATTTTGAAAATGCTGGACACCACTACCCTTTTTCAAGAGTCTCCGCAAGTGAGTCAGAGGAAATATTAAAGAAATAATATACAAGCGCGTCTTTGGCGATATTTCAGTAAACGACAGTTCATTAATAGCCTTACGTTACGGAACCCTAAGGATTTTGTCGTGTGTAGAAGCTTTTATACTCAAATTTTGTTAGCCAAGAGTTGTTTTACGTCATTAACAAGTTTTCAGACGACCACGAGCGCACGCGATGAACCAGGCAATAGTCGCATAGAAGCGAAATCTTTATCAGTATATTGTCGTGTTAGAAAATTAAACTATTCGCGGCATGTTACCACTAACTTTTTCTAGAAGTCGAAGGCGCATACCCGAGCCTATCTGACAGCAATTCCTATTTTATCAAATTTCTACGTTTATTTTAGGAATTTTTAAAAATCCTACGTTCAGTTTGTGGTATCTATTATAAGCTATTTTTTAATACCTCTTTTATAATTTTATCTCATATAGTTTAGGAGGAGATGCAAAAATAGAGTTTGGTGGCCAAAAAGCGCAACTTCGTATCTCTTCCTGAGCTTTACAAAATGAAACTATTACAGATGCATTAATAAAAAGCTTATAATAGATACCACAAACTGAACGTAGGATTTTTAAAAATTCCTGCATTCAACGTAATAATAAGATATAATAGTTGGGGGCGTCACTTTCGCTTGTGTATGGGCCTTAAATGATTATGATAAATCAGGGTGTCAACACCAATGTCGCCAAAACGAAAATGTACTCATTGACAACACTATAAAATTATCATCCTTATTATTTTGATCGTTGTGAAAGGGACGGCAATATTTTTGGTGCTGTCAAATAAGCTTAGGCTAGGCGACACATAAATTGACAACATTGCGTTGCACACAAAATGTTGATAAACTGTGGTTGAACTGCAAAAAAAGAAAATCAAGAAGAAAAGTAAAGTTTTAATGCCAATATTACCAGATACTACTACATATTGATGCAACAACAAAATAAATTATAGGCACTAAACCAGAAGGATATTGTCTCACAGCTGGTATTTGAAACCGGAATTATTTAGTTGTAGAAACAGTTATAACGAATACTTACGTAGGTACTTAGTCCTATGGCTCAGCGACTCGAAGTGTGTCTTGGCGTCTGTTATGAGAAGTCGCCATGTTTTCCTGTCCTGTGCAGTTCCCGCTACTTCTTCGCTTGTAGCTCACGCACGTAGTTCCTTTGTCTGACGACCCGTGGATTGGCCGTAACGCGGGCAATCCACGGGAAAGATGTGGTGAAAGATATGATTTTATCGTGTAACTCGTGGCCAGTTTCACTTCTATACAGTATTTTCCACGTTTCCACGACTAAAGAAACTCCTTAACTTCAGTAATAAAACACGTTTAGAGACTTTGTGAAACTTTATAATGTTATGAACACGCATAAGTGAAGCCGAGCTACTTGATGTTTTGAGAATATAAGAACTTTGTCGTACGGAAATGAGATTCAATTTTAAGGTCTTTTTGGAAACACTCTACCTACGCAAATTGGTGGTCTGATTCAGAAACGATTGCTATCGTAATCGTACTTCTTACAGTTTTCTTGTTTTATATGTACATATTTGTCGAATTTTAACATAATGATGGCAATGCCTCATAAAAGCTCACTTTGCCATAGATAGACGGAATTAGAACATATATACAATAGTATTTCATCATTACGTATCTTATTTATTAAAAAAAAAATGGTGGACAATTCATACAGCATTATCTAGCCCCAAGCTAAGCAGAGCTTGTGTTATGGGTACTAGATAACTGATATACACAATACAATACACTATATAGATAGATATTTTTTATCATGCATAGTAAATCCAAAATGCCCTGAACAAATATCTGCAGATCGTACACATATTTGTCCCGAGGCGGGAATCGAACCCGCAACCTCCTGCGTCACAGGCGGACCTCACCCATCGCGCCACAGAGGTCTGTGTAGGATGACAGTGATTTTTATTTTAAGAATGAAAGGCTGTTTAATAATTAAATGAAGAATAATTAGATTCCAATTTGTCCATTACAAATAAAATGAGTAAGTATTCAATAATTATAACATTAATAAAACTAGAATTCAGTAATCACCAACTTCACACACCCAGGAGATAGCGATACCAACAGAAAACCTACGCAAGTTTCAAAAATAACGACTATTATTCCCAAAGAGCTCTAACACCGATCATCTAAGTAACCACACCCGTCAAAAACATCTGCCTGAAAGTGCTAACTTTGCCTCTATAACTTAGACGATTTTATTTTTACCTTCTAAGTAGCTCGTAGAAATACTGACTTTGCAAAGTCATCTGACGTAAACTGGCTCTCTTAAACTAAACAGACACTAAACTTTGCGCGTTCGAAAACCAGAAAGTTTGGGCAGGATTATGGTTGAAGCTAGGTCACTTCGCCGAACTCCACTTCGATAAATTGTTGATGCAGATTATCGACCTGACGAAATTGAGGACCTGAAAAATAAGGCATAGAATTAGGAGTTTGCAATATGCAAAGGATGCAGATGACTAGGGACCATTTTGGGATAGTCGCAGAATCATCCATACCCAAGATAGTGCGTGCTGTGTTATTCGCACGGAGATATTGATTTTACACACCTTGACATTTTTGACACACTCTATATCTAGTTTCTTGTAAAATGTAAAATGCCTCTTAAATGTCAAAATCTGTAATTCTGAGACGATACCTGAACGGTATCATGGTATGGTAAGTTCCCTATTTGTTTAGGTAAAGCGTAATTATGTAGAAATGTGAATAAATTAGTTTATTCGATAAAAAAACTCATAAAGATGACACTTAATTGAATTTAAAACAATCGATACAAAGAGGTTACTTATTGAAATCATCCTAAAGCTATATCAAAAGATAGGGATTTTAATTTACTAGTATTTGTGACGAAAATATAATTTAATATAGTTATTATTTATCTCTGTGAAACAAAACTATCCAAATCTACCCATACAGGCACTCGGAGCGGGCTGCCAGTGCCCGTCGACACGTCTTCGAAGTACGCCCCTAGTGGCTTCCAAGCAGAGTCATATTGTCTAATAATTTCATGAGGATTGCATAGAGGGGTGTACGAGTGATTTTCATTGCAATTGGTATTACCTAGTGCAGGGTCAACTCCATGTAATCGAGAGATATTTATGCATTTGTGGAATTTGGTCCGGCGAAAATTATCCATTAATTATTGAATACATTTCTAAAGATGACGAATTTTGAAAGGTGGAGAAAGATTTTTATACGCAATGCTTTTTGCCAGAGATAATAAACCAACGACTAATAGGGTATCTATGCATGTGATTTCAAAATGGCTAAAAAAATATATAGGTATTCTCTATTGATATAGAATCATATCTACATATTTATTTTAGCATTTTGAGATGTTTTAATTGTAGAATTTAATCATTGAAAAATTGATATTTTAAATCTCAATCGCAAAATTTCAAAACGCTACGCCATTGACTAGAGCGGACGTGACATCACTGTACTAATTTCTTCTTTTTTTATTCTGTTTGCTGCACCTTGATTTGACAATATTCTGCCCACTTGACATTTCGTATTGTCGATTATTTTCAGTTTTTTCGGAAAACCTCTTTCCTGAGATGATCACTACCGAGGTCGTCACCAAAGGTTTTAATCAAGTCGACGTCACATAAACATGGCGCCAATATGGCAGCGTTTTTATCACCCGAAAATGATTGTAGTTTTGATTTGTTTTTTTTACCTTGTTAATGCGAAATTCAGTGAGCGTCTTATCATTCCTCGGTTAAATAATGACCTAAAGAATCGATTAAAACTATAAAAAAAGTCGATGCACATACCCTATTCGCGGTATGCCAATATAATAATAATAAATAATAACCAAAAATACTAGTAATAATGATATCAATATTACCGACCTGAAGTTAGTAAGTCCATAACATACGTGGCTACTGCTTGATTTTCTATAGGTACTGTGGCACTAAGATATCGTATGCGGTCATGCAGTCATGTGGCGCACGGCCTACCCCGGGCGCGTAAATAAATACGTCGCGCGCTCAACATGAGAGGGCTGAGGTAGCGCTAAATGCCTAAAGTGTTCACGTAGGCTCGCCTTAACTATGGCATTTACAATGGATTTCCGCAAAGTAACGCCTGAAACTATTATGTATGGTAAAGCAATTAATTTAGGAATGAAGGTAACTTTTGTTATAGACAGCTATAAATTGAAAAGCGAAGGAGCATGGAATAGTCCTGCACTTATAATTGAGGTGTCATCATAATACATACCCAAGGAAACACTGAATAAATACAATAATCTACAAAATACTCTTTAGTACACACCAAGAGATAAAGACAGACTAACAATACTGATCTAGCTCTCTTGAATCAATCCTTCAAGTTCACTAAGAAAGTGATGGTTTTTAGTCGATAACGCGACTTGACTCTTGCTAAAACATATACTAACAGTGCCTTGCGTTTTCACCCGCGTAGTTTCCGTTCCCGTGGGAATTCCGGGATAAAATATAGCATATGTCACTCTCTGAAAAATAAGCTTTTGAATGATGAATGAATTTAAGGCGCATACCCGAGCCAATCTGACAGCAATTCCTATTTTATCATAATGGGTATGCGCCTTAAAAAAATTCATTCATCATTCAAAAGCTTATTTTTCAGAGAGTGACATATGCTAAAATATTATTTTTACGTTTATCATAGGAATTTTTAAAAATCCTACGTTTCGTTTGTGGTATCTATTATAAGCTATTTTTTAATATCTTTTTATAATTTTATCTCATATAGTTTAGGAGGAGATGCAAAAATAGAGTTTGGTGGCCAAAAAGCGCAACTTCGTATCTCTTCCTAAGCTTTACAAAATGAAACTATTACAGAGGCATTAATAAATAGCTTATAATAGATACCACAAACTGAACGTAGGATTTTTAAAAATTCCTGCGTTCAACGTAATAATATGATATAATAGTTGGGGGCGCCACTTTCGCTGGTGTATGGGCTTTAAATCAAACAAACAGTCAAATCTTTCCTCATTATAATATTAGTATAGATTCCAGTTATTTATCAGTTATAATCTCCTGGATTTGGTAGGTACCTACTTGGAACGTAGCAACCATTTTGTTTCTTGGAAAAAGAGCTTTTATTAAGCTTGGAGAAGATGGATTAAGGGATAATTTTTGCTCGAATTATTTGTCAATATAATATTGATACGGATCATTTGAAAAGAAAATAGATAAACAGCTATACCTACGTATCACATCACACTTCACAATATAAAATATTATAAAGGCGAAAGTTTGGATGGATGTATGGATGTATGGATGTTTGTTACCTCTTCACGCCTAAACTACTGAACGGATCTGGCTGAAATTTTGCATACTGGTAATTCTAATACTGGAATAAAACATAGGCTACTTTTTATCCCATAAATCTGTTCCCGTGAGATGAAAATCACCTTTTAATGTTTTCATAGGAACAACGGGGCGCAGCTAGTAAATTAATAAAATAACATTCAAGATAATTAAAATTAAAGCTCATGTCAAGGATGAATAAGTGATTTATAACACATTTTGTTTCATTACCCAAGTCTTCAAATAACTTCCAAGGTAGGTAGTGAATATAACTCAAAATGCGAGGTGACGAAAAAAGTTAAGACATCACAAAATCACTTAGCAATTTCCTGAAAGAACTCAGCTGATAGAGCAAAAAGAAAATTGGAGTTAAAAGTGGTTTTCGCTGTCATTATAGCTCATTTTGTAAAAGAGGTTTTAGGGGTCCCCATATAAATGATATTTAACAGAAATATGCGTGTTAATACAGTTCAGTTGGCTGATATAAAGTCTGAGTAAGAATAAAAAGCAATATAAGTTGTAATATTAAAGTTTATTTTGTATAGAATAAAATCGGATAATAGAGTACGCAAATTAAATAGTTAGTTATTATAGTTAGTAAATTTTTAAATGATTATAATAACTTCTAATATTTATCTATAAAACATCGTTCTCTGTCAGACAACATACTCACATGTTTTGAAGGGCATTAAATCCATAAAAAAAACGAAAAAAGACGTGTGGCACTCGGGGACTGCCGCGGTAAAGCTATTGCATAGCATTTTTTATCCCAATGCCACCTAGAGGCGAGTTGCTGAACTAAAGAGACAAGCGTGATATTTCAAAAAGTCATTAAAAGTTCTGCTATTCATCGATACATGGCAAAACTAAAAAGTATTACCGTTGTGCCGGTCGGAGTGGGGGGTGTTAGGTTATTTTCGTTACGGAATTTCTGGATTCGGTCTCCACGCTCCAGGCCCGCGATAGAAGCTATGCAATAGCTTAATAATAAAAAGAAAAAATAAATACAAAGAACAGATATATACAAGGTAACAAGTTTATAGTACGGAACCTAACAATGTTCAAAGCTACTGTCCGTCTATCGTCATCTAGAATCGTTTAAAGAGCAAGTTAAGACCCTCTCGGCAGTCATTATCTTGAACTCACCTGAAATCTCAGGAGAGGTACTTCACTGAATGTTCAAATAAGAGAACTGTATTTGTACCTACCTGTTTTGACCGAGAAATAGTTCTCGCAGAGGTTTAATTTTTTAATACATTTTAATACCACTTACAAACACTGCACATTACACTGCACATTTTAATACCATTTACAAACGCGTACCTGCACTACTTTATACATTTTTTCTAGGATTATTGGAGTCACGTTTTTCCATCATCACGTGATCTACTAAACAAATATCAAGCCCAATCAGTAAAATATAAGTTAAATTAAATATATTTACTGTTAAATCTGTATACAAAAATCTTAGTGGAAGCTTAAAATAATCTATTACAAAAAAATCTTATGTTAACTGTTTATTTCATTTTCAAATATTTATTTAAATAACCATTTCAATCAGCTCTGAAGTTAGTAAATGATTTTACTATCTTATCTTTGTAGGTTCAGTTAGAGTTATAATTGGAGAGGTAGGTATATATAATATACTACTATGGAGACTTCTAAAATAACCCTTGAATTTCACATGACCTGGATTCGCCATAGGATTAGCGAAATAAGGGTCAAGATCTAAGATTAGAGCCAACCACTGGTTAATTAGCAAAGGTGGCTGTGATAACGCTACTATATACGCCTCTGGAACCCAAATTCACAATGATAAGGTTGAGCGTACGGACATTTTATCCCAAAACAAGTCCCAACTTATGCAAGCTAAAACTACTGAACATTGTTATTCCAACCAAAATTATAATTAAGCTGCCGTTTTAATTTAATAAGCATAAGTACCGAGGGCGGGTGAATTAGAGCGTAGAACAAGTTAACCACCGTACTGTTATTATGCATCCCTAGCTTTGAGCTATAAAGCAAGCGCACACTGATAATACAATAGGGTATATGCATGGATTTTTTTTATTTTTTAATCGTTTATTTAGGTTAATACACAAACGAAAAAAATCAACCAAAAAAAAAAATTATTGAGGTAAAAAACTAAAAGTGTAACTACACTCAGTTTCGGGTGATATAAACGGTGCCATGTTAGCCCTTGCATTTTATGACGTCACGGATCATCGAGTTCCATATGTAAACTCAAAGTCAAGACTTCATGCCCATACAAAAATGTTCAAGTATGACGTCACGCTTCACGTGCCAATAGTGTTGCGCTTAGACATTTTGGTGTTGAGACTTAAAATATCTACTTTTCAATGATTAAATTTCACAATAAAAAAATTATTAAATAAAAAAATAAATATACAGATATATTTCTATATCAATAGAGAATACGTGATGATGATGATGATGATTAAAAAAATGTAAGCTTTTTTGAAGTCACATGCATGTACCCTATTGATATTATTTCGATGACCGTGACCGTGATGTGTTTTGGCTTTAGTCCACTTTTTCACAATACTAGCAGCGCCTCGCGGTTTCACCCGCGTAGTTCCCGATCCAGTGGGAATGGTGATTAAATCAGTCCCGTACTATCTAATGATGATATTGCTGAACATTGGATTTTTAGAAATACTTAACCCGATGTTACGATTTAAAATACCATGTAAAGATAAGATTATACCTAATGATTTTTGTAGATTTTGTTATTAATATGTTACGAGCTGTTTTTGATACTTTGTTCTTGTACTGTGTAAGAAATTTTCATACTAACCTAACGCATGGCTTGGATAGAACACAATCACACATTTCGAGAATATTGTCTCTGACATTTCATCATACTCACATTGTTTACCTACTTACCAAAACTTTATATAAACATACTCACATTGTTAACTTACCAAAACTTGATATAAATCCCAGTATCTGGGTTAGTTCTTGAACAAGGTTCAGTCTTAATAAACTATTTCTATAGAGCATTTCTTCCATTTCATAAGAAGCGGTGACATAAACTGACGCAGTAAACTGAATTTATTCACTAATTTGATTCATAGTTAAAAACCGCTAGGTTTTTTATATATCACGATCTATCCAGAGGGCCAATGTAACAATTGATGTTGAAAGCGATAGTAGAAAAGTCCAAAAATGTATGTGTTTGAAATATGTCTAAGATATTTCTCGTGATCTGTTTCGAACTTTTCCCTAAGAATCATTTAACTGTTTTCGATTCGATTCATAGCGAATGCCATACTAAATTATCTCGGCTATCTATGTATAAATAATTTATACTTCATGTTTTGATGACGCGAACTGAAAGAAATAACTGGACAAAAAAGTAAGTTCAAAGAAATATCTTTTCAATGTTTTGATAAAGTGACCAAATACATTATTATAAATAGTTCAGATAACTGGACAAAAAAAATAGTAAAAAGAAATATCCCTAGTATTTATCTCTATTCTTTAACTTATGATACAAGCAAAATTGTCACGTCAGCTTTATCCACGACTCCGCTAACTTTAAAACAGGACCATAGAGGAATTTGTTCATCTAAAGAGTACTATCTCCGGGCGAGGTTCCAACATCTTGTACCCCGTACATTTAATTTACACCCCACATAAATGTGAGGTTATGATGATTAAGGGCCCACAATGTCTTCTTGTAAATTGCTCATAACAAAAGCCGTATATTATGATACTAATTAATATAAAGCGGGCATCTTGTAGGGGATAATTATTGGGATCGTAAAAGGGTTTATAAGGCCTGGCCCATAATATGAAGTAGGTAGTAGCGTTTGTTGTTTAATGGATCCGAACAAAATGCTGCATAAAACAAATTTCATTTCTATAAATGTATAATAAATAAATCTAAAATAATCTCTTTATATTGTATTTAATGCGTTAAGAAGACAAGCTAAGTTTAGGTCGTTTGTAAATTTTATAACATCTGTCCCTAATTATCTCTATAGATTTTTGTCATGATTACTTTTTTAATTGTCGATAGGTTTTGGTTTGACCACCACCTCACCGGAAAGTGACGATGTGGCCAACGATGTAATTTAACACAAAGGCGAAAAAGATACCTATTCGCTCTTGTATTAAACAGACCCAGGTGGTAATTAGCCGGAAAAATAGCAGCAGGGAACGTTCCAAACTCCAGCGGTATCAATGATGAAGGTGGAGAATACCTGCTTTGTGCGAGTGGATTCTCTCTTTAAAATAATTCAGATTTCACGAAAATTTCAAACATTATTTAACCATTGGCATCGAGAAAATCTTTCTAGACTACACTGGCTATTTAAAATGAGCGTAATCTAGGTATTTATTGTAAAAATATTTTAAAAACCTTATCCTCAGGGCAATATCCATTATATCCAGAGCTGGTATTTACGAAGTGTGCCTGTGTAGTGTTAACGACTTTTGGCAAGCTCGCTGTGAGTGTACCGTGAAATCTAAACAATAAACAAACTGTTTCCGGCGGCAGAATTTACTGGGTAGGTTTGTATTGATAAAAGCTAGGGATACTTAGCAATTCGTTTGCAACTCGTTATCTAAATGCTTTTTTATATCAATAGCATCTAACTTACAGCTAGGAAATAAAAAAAGTAAAACATCATTCAAATCGATCGTTTTGACTCACTCACGTTGACTTTTTGAAACATTTTGGAATACCTACATTTTAATCTTTTAATAGAGTTAGCATTAGGATGAGACTATGTCAAATTCCACAAGGAACTTAATAGAAAAAATACAATAGTTAAACTCCTCTTTCCTAGACGACTAAAAGTTTAAACGGCTTCAATTTGAAACTTTTTCAAACAACAACATATTGATCTAAAAGTACATAGTCGATAAAATTGTTTTAAGTTATTCAGTTTTATACTACATTATATTATATATACATATTTACTACATAATCTGTATTGTACCTACCAATATGAGTGTTTTTGGGTAAATAAATTATCTCTCTCTCTCTCTCTCTCTCTCTCTTCAAAATTTTGCCAATTTAGGCTGTTGAGGAGATGAGAAGGTAGTTCTAATCTTACAAAAACAATTTTAGGCCACTGAATTAAAAATCAACAAACATGTACAAAAAAGCAAAATTCAAAACATGTACAAAGCCGTGGGGTACACCAGTACTTAATACACGAAGAACGGAGAGTCCGAAAGCACTGATCGGATCTGTTACTCGGTAACTCGCAACAGAACCAACAGTCGACAGGTGTTTTTTATTGCGACCCGTTGATTTAGCACTAGAGAATTCGCCATTAATCTCGTCCCAATAGACACGAATAGAAACAAAACAAACAATACGGTGTCGGAATCCGTTGCGAAAGTTACGGAGTTTGACGGGACTTTAGATTTCGAGTTTTGAGTTCTTATTGGATTAGCTGGAACTGGTACATTTGTAGATTCAAAAGGGACGCCTTTGTTCCATCGAGAAAAAAATCTTGTCTTTATAGACGCGACACCATACAAAATGTGAGACAGAATATACTAGATTGACATTGCGTAGGCGTCACAATATTTGACGTAAATTTGCTAGTGATGTCGTTGTCGATGTTTGTATTTTATTGATAGCATCCAACTTTTAAATTAAATTATGCTTATTTTTCCGACAGATGACTTGTATATTTAAAAGAACTCCACCCATCAAAGTGACTATGAGTTTGACTACTACTACTACTACTGACTAAGAATTGTCACCAAACTGCGATCTCCAACCCGCATGCCCAGCATGGGGATTATAGGCATTACCTTTCCTGAGTTAAACGCCAATAAGGTGCTTATCAGGGGAAGGCCTGCGTCCAGCAGTGGACCAATATAGGCTGTTGAGGTTGTGATATCTCTACCTGCAATTGTCTTGTGACTTCTGAAAATCATTTTGGAGTGATTTAATTATTTAATTGACTATGTCGGTAAATCCACGTAAAATCTAATTTACGTATCTTAAATAATACATATCTTCGATATTGTTTTTTTTTGTTTTTAAAATTCAACATCGATAAAAATGGTACTCAAGCTCAAATTATGAACGTGGATAAGTTTACTCACAGAAGGTTTCTCTTAGCGTATCCTTTAGACTCCCTGATCTCGCAATTCAGATTGAAGCATGTCTTTTTCTTAGTTTTATTATTTTTGACTCTGCTGCGTCATGGTTTGACACAATCTTATAATATAAAAATGAATCGCTAAATGTGTTGGTAAGCGCATAACTCAATAATGCCTGGACCAATTTGGCAAATTCTTTTTTTTAAATGTTCGTTGAAGTTCAAGGATGGTTTTTACCGGGAAAACACCTGTAAACGTTTCCATAGGAACAACGCGTGCGAAGCCGCGGGGCACAGCTAGTGCCCAATAAGTATGACTTTCACCTTACCTACTTTTTTATTGGGGCTTAGTGGAAATAAGATCAAATCTTAACCTCATTTTGGAATTAAAAAGATTTCATTTCAAGACATCAAGATCAAGGATGTCCAGATAGGCGATCATTAAAACAAAATATTTCAAACAAAACATCATCGGCGTCGAAAGCAAAATTTGTTCGAAATGTTGTGAGGACATCAACGAAACTTTAAATACTCTCAGCAGGGGTTCAAACGAGCTATTGTTTTAAAAATTATACCAAACCTTCAACTTGACCAAAAAGATTCTAATACTAACGTGACTAAATTTTTTAAATCAAATTAAAGAATTTCGAAACACATTAGAGAATGCTTGAAAGGTTGTAAAATGCATTTGTTAACACGAAAGCGGTATGCTTGCGGCGACAAAAACCTACGACATCTAGTGGTTTTGAGGAACGTCTGGGAATATTTTGCGGGGACGTGCGATGGAATCAAATGAATGTAGAAATGAGTTTATTTATTTATTAGGACTACCAACTAGATATAACCTGATTAACATGTATTAGGTACGAGTATATCTACAAACGCGCTGTTTGGTTTTGTTGGTTTGTTTTTGTAAGCGCGCTGTTTGGTTTTGTAAATATAGCTTCAATTAATTTTATTAAGATTATGAAGGTTGGCGAATATTTAGGTAAACTTAGGCCTACCTACATTTAGACAGATATACCTATGGTTTATCCATCCAGCATGGAGCATGTTAGTCAATAAACCACGATACAAATAACAAAAACTCACTTGCTTGGCGTCGAGTTTCAGATATAATTGTAAGCAATTTTTATTGAAGGAAGGATCTAAAATCGACAAGTAATGTAAATTACGTATAAAAGGACGCGCCAACAAAGTGAATTTTAGGTTAAGTATGGGCGGTTTGTATACGTTTATGCCTCATTCAAAATGGACACGGTATAGTTACCACATTTATAATTGAGTTATGTTAAACTATGTAGGTTCTAACCAAATCAGGTACTTAGTATTTCATATTTCATTTTATTTTGCTTACATGTACAATTCATTCTTATGTCTAAGTGAATGGTTAGTTGTAATTGGGTACATGCACTCTGGAAGGGCACTGCAAAGTTGATTTCGAATTTACACAATACATTAGGAAACTTTCATAAATAAAACATTAAAATATATTTATGCAATATTATAAATTAATTTTCAAGCATAAATAAATGTAATAAATTGGATTTAAAATTAGAACTAAGAAGCCAGAATTTTTGTCAGCCATTCAAAAATTACTTTAAATATTTATTTATTACCATAAATATTTATCATTTTTGTTTCTCTGTGGCAAATTGGTGAATCAAATAATAACAGTCGGCACTAAGTACCACTATTTACAGCATTAATTTAAAAACATGTTTAAAATCACAGTTCTACAATTTTACCAAGTAAACAACATGGCAAGTAAAACACTTCAAAGAGAACTTTACGTAACCTTCGTCAAACTTCTCTTCTATTAAATTATAGTTCTTTGACATACTCGAAGAACGCTCCTAACGAGATGGCAAACGCTTTAACACAACATTAAATTGCATGCGGTTGGACAAAATTTTTAAATCTCGTGTCAAAATGTTTATACAAGCACCCTGTAAAGAGCACTAAGGTGGGCACAAACTACATTATATTATAAAGATTCTTTGCCATCAGAGTAGAAGAGCAAGTGTTATTTAACAAGTATTTTATGAGGAATAGTCCCTTTTTCTAACCGATTCACATCCACCTAACTAAGCAAAGAGTTGCACAATGGAAAATGACGCTAGTAAAGTAGTAGTATGTACTTAAATTGTACAATAAAGACAACTTCTAAACATAATTTATGAACAAGTAGCTATATTTTACTCCATTTTACGACACTAGTCTTTATATCCAAAGCGACAATGCCTATAAACGTGGTTAATAAAAATAAACGCCGTTCTAGTTTACATTGTTCGATATAAGGCTGTAAATCAGTCTCGAAACGTTACAAAGTTTGTAAAGGCTCACACACACTATCTTCAACCATCCCAACGCAACGAAAAATAAATTGTAAGTTCCCAAAATCAAGACTCTTTTATAAATTATTCATATGTTCAAATCGCCTTGATACTTTTACATTTTATTTCGCCATTTTTGGTCACTCTGCCATTGTTTTTAACAACAAAATAAAGTATTCGAAAATTGAATGATAGTTACTTTTTCCTAAGGAAAGTTAACGTCCTCCGAAAACAATTATTTACTGTTCTGATGCACTGTGAAAAAGCTTTACAAAAACGAAGAGCCTAAGGGTCCACGTACACAGAAATAAAATCGGCAGAATTTGCGGTGGCGGACATAATTGTCTTGCGTTTTGGTCGTATTGCATCAACGTATGGTGTCTGAAGGAATATTCTTGTAGTCTCCCATCTACTAGAGGAAATAACCACATCCAATTCTTCTTATGTCAGTAAGAGGAGATTACACTAAGGTTATGAGGCTATTAGAATGGGATTAACCACGTTATAAGGGCAATAGAACAGTCTAGCTCGAAAATGGTCTTCCATTCTATGACGAAGTATTTAAGTAAATGTTGTTTGGTTAAAAAAGTCACATATAACAGAGAAACCTGTAGAATGATGATGATGACCCAAACATCATCATTCTACAGGTTTTTCTGTTTTGAAAATTTCTTATTGGTTATATTGTTTGTTCGTGAATCGTTTAACCCTTTAATTCGCAGTGTTGATAACGGGCAACATATAAAACAAAAAATTACTACAAATTTTTCGCTATACTTTTGTTAGTTTTGACCAAAACATGCCATAGTGGAAACAAACAGCAACCTAAAATAAAATTACAGCTGTCAACCCAGACCATTCAAAAGTACTTTTTCGCAAGTTATCGCCGATGCCGCCTGCACCTTGTGGATCTAAGGTAAATATTGATCAGTTTTATTGATTTTTTATCTCTACGTAGATTATTTTTTATTTGCCTTTCTATCTAAAATAATTTTCCAAAAAATGTGTGTCAAAAGCATGTACTTATTATCATAAAATAACTGACAATCGGCTTGTCAACATGTATGTTGCTGAGGCGCAACGCTGCGAAGTGATCTGTAAAGCGATTAGGAATTTGAGTGTTGCTGAGAATCAACACTGGGCATTAGACTATGAAAATCAATGTAATTTTCAGGGATGGCTTTCAACAACAGTTCACGAAGACTAATTTATATTTATCAGTTTTTGTATGTGTGTTTGTTGTACTATTACTGGGCAATAATTATTTTACACAAGTACCTACCTAAGTAGAGGACTTGGTATAGAAAAGCAAGCTTAAATTTGACTAACCTACCTACATCTCACTAACCTGATGGCTTTTATCTCGATGTTTAGTATAAACATTCTAGCGTTCTCTAAGGTTTAGCAGCAGTCGATTCTTACTGGGATATATGTAGGTAAGTGTCTAATTTAATATGCTTTGGGTGTGGTTTGCATGTTGTGTATATCTGCTTGCTTCAGGTTTAGACAAAATGGCAAAGGACACGTTTGATAATGGCACTTGTGCCTCCAGAAAATGCATCTTCATCGAATAGTAGTAGTGAATCAGATGACAAGTGATAATCCAGACGCGTAACTGTGAAGACAGCTATGCCACGTACTACAGTTCGAAACCAAGTTCCTATCCCTCTTCTCTACATAACTTGGACATTTATGGAAGTTCTGACGATGAAGTGGCCTGTTGTACAACGCAAACGAACTCTCCACCAACTCCAATCCACCCGACACCAGCTTCATCCCGAAACCAAAGCCAATCCAAAACCAGCTCCATTCAACCGAGTTTTGTCTGATGAAGATATCACACCGTTATAAACGAAATACTTCAAACTATTGACCCTCATGAACATGAGGGTCTATAGTTGGAAGTATTTCGTTAGCGGGGATGAAACCGATGATACAGAATGTAGCATAGGGAGCTCCCTATGCTACATTCTTTATCATCAGTTTTATCTCCGCTAAATGACACACCAGCTGCTAAAACAAGATCTAAAAGAAAGGCTACTACTGCACCTAAACATGTAGCAAAGAGAGTTATGAAATTAGTGAAGAAACCTCTAGCATTTAAGTGGAAAACCGGCAAGTTTCAATACGCAGCATTAACTGAGTATCAGCCTCCATTTGATGCCAATACTATTTCATACTGCATAAACTCTGTGCGCGTTACCAATTTGTGCTTTTTATAATGTTAATTAAATAATATAATATATAAAAAACTGGTTCTCCTTAATATTTTGTTTTATTTTTATCTGAGGCAAACATTCGACGCAGCCGCAGTGTCGCTAGCAAGCAACATAGTTTGTATTTCCTATTTTTCCGAGGAATGGGCAGTGTTGCTCGTGAGAAACATATGATTTCTCAAAATCTATAGGCCTTAGATTTTTTTTTCTACGATAATAGGCATCCTAGAACCATAACTTACCCCAATGAATAAGAAAAAAACAAAAATTCAATTTTTTTTTCGCCTGCGAACTAAAGGGTTAAATATGTGGCCTTAAATGGAGCACGCTTTTCTAAAAATAACTGATTGAAAATAAAGTTTCACATTAAAATTCACAAACGTTTTTTCAATGCTTTTTCAAATAATTAAATATGAATGTTTAAATACTTTGTGCATAACCAACCAACCAATCTATTTTCCTCAATTTTCATTAATAACAAGTTCCGTAGGTACAAAACAAAAATTATTTACCAGTTATTGGATGGCCTGTGGCCAATGGCTTTAGAAGGCAGTAGCGTCATGATCTTCAGCGGAGGCATTTATAACACCACTGTCTCCGCCGACAGTGAAATATTCCGTGCAAGTGTAAGATGGGCCTAAACTGGTCTCAATGGTCTTGAGAGTTGGTCTCCATACAATGGAACATCGATTATTTTGGCGGGCGCTGATAGTAATTGGCACATAAATAGTTTTTTAAACGACAACGGACGCCTTTGATGTTTTATGTAATGTGATGTTGTAAAAAAGTGTCTGTGAAAATATTTACAGCCACGAGTGTAGTATGCCCAAAATGCTGTGACAGAAGGACTTAATAGTGATCTTATTATAAAGATTTGTTTTTGATGTGCGGATTTCGTTTTTAATTTATTTTACTGACTTAAAAAATGGATGAGGCTCCGTCAGTCAGTTGGACACCTTACTAAGGCATTAAATCATATGTTTTCTGTTTTTTTTTATGTACATTCGTATGTTAGTTGAGCTAAGTGAGAATCGTACTATCTTTCGAGCATGGTGCTTTAAACTATACATACGAGACAAAACAATGTTTATTAATAGTGACTATAGCTACAACTGATATTTCACAAAATAAAAACAAAAACATTAAAAGCTCAGAGCGTTAGAAAATATGAGATTCCAGAACTTAGTACGACAGTAATAAAGTCATACCTACGTTCAGCCTCTAATTATGACTATCCGGGAAGGTGTAGGACCTAGTATACAAAAAAAAATACATTTTGAACAATAGAATGCAATACGAAAGCTCGTTTTGAACACATCTAGCTCTATCTCTATCTCGAAGCACATCTATACATGTAGACTCCACCTTTCCACCACCCTCCGGCGCGTTTACGATAACTGTATCCAGATTGATGGGTTTTGACACTCGAAACAAAGCTAACAGAATCTCAGAACAGCACTGACCGAGATGACCCAGTGAGAGTAAGTCACAACGTTTTGATCACTCCTCGTTGAAGTGATGATGATAGATAGAAAGCCCCGTTACAGTTAAGAGCATTAAATTAACACCTAATTACGGTTCTTGTGCAATCTTCTTTTCATAACAGTTTTAAACGTCAATAAGATTAGAAAATTACAGTGCAGAGTGAATGGTTTTGTACAAAATAATAAGCACTCACCTCTGTGCTTTGAAATATTTGAATAAGTAGTAATGCTGGACTAACACACAAGACTTGGGTCAAACTTCTGATACAAATAGTCCCTTAGTTGTTGCTCAAAGTTAGAATGCTAGAATATTGTTGAAACTCAGCTTCCTCTTTCTTTCATAACTTTTACGCTTTAATATTTTTACTGGTTGTAAACTTCCACATCCAAACGCAGCAATAAAAACGGCAGAAAACCTGGAAATCCGGAAAGGTTTCCCTTTTAAAAGCTTTCAAAAACAAGGTATATCGTATAGATGGCGTACTAGAAATATTTTCCGTAAAAACCGTGGTGTAACGAATATTAGGCTGAAACTGCAACTGCTAGTTGAAGTGGTTTTAGAAATGGTAATGGGAAATAAATACAGCTCGCTCTAAAATACTACCGTCTAAAAGTGAGGTTAAGTTGGTGCTGTTTTTACAATTTCGATATTTACGAATTGCTTAAATTTTTGAAGTCAGGAATGACGTCGATCGTTTAATGATAGCAGAGCAGGTAATAAATAATGCTTAAATAATTGTTCTGACGGTAAAAATTGGTTAAGCCACTGTTTGTAATAAAATTTTGATGAAATTGCTTATGAAATATATGGTGGGTTATAAACATGGAGAACTCTCGCATTCAGCTTATTGACACAAGTTATTTTCTCATGCGCTCATAAAAACAAGCAATCTTATCTTGTAGGATGATGTTTGGATAAAATATGCTTTGGATCCGGCGAGACTGGTTTCAGACGAGAGTTCTGATAAGAAGGTCGCTTCTAGGGTCATTTCAATGGCAATTAGATGTTTCACATTTATTGATCGTCACTATTTCTTTTTACGAGAATTCGTGTAGCACATCTATGAGAGTTTTATTCATGATACCAATGTGTTTACGAAGTTTTATCTGTGGAATAAAAGACGTGCTAACGTCCGACATTGATGGATCAGAGGGAGGCGTTATCTAAATAATTTTTCCACATTTTTATGTACCCTGAGAAGGATCGAGCCCCTCTCGAGCGGAAACAAACTATTTCAGCCGTATCTGGCCGAATCTTGGGATTTTATGTCAGCAATATGTTACTGTCATCGCTGACACAGCCACATTCCCGATAATACGGTGAGATTTCTTAAATACTACTTTAATTATATTGATATGAATCGGTATTTCTTTCGGCATTGCTTTATCTTGTACGCCATGTTTATTCTTTGGTTTTGATATATTCAAAAGATGCTGACCAATTATATGGTTTGAGTACTCTCAGAGTTTATTTAAGTGTTGTATTTATTTAGGGAAGGGACAGCAGTATGTTGGGTATCAAACTGAAGGACAGGATCAGAAATGCAGATATCAGGATAAAAACCAAAGTCAGACATACTTACTCGCATAGACAGCCAGAAATGGGGCTTAACTGGACACATGCTATTGCTATGTAACACGACAAATAAATGGAGTAAGCCAATCACAACATGTTTCCCAAGGGACGGGAACAGAAGGCAGGGGCATCCGAAGACAAGATAGGAAGATGACATTTAACATACACTAGGGCCATATTGGACTCGCAGAGGACTGGTCTCAATGAAGGCAGGGCCTTCATTGAGACCAGTCCTCTGCCGGAAAGGAGACCTATGCCGGAAAGCACACCAAACTGACAAATTTTTTATTTTAAATTTTTATTTTAATTACTATATTTAACGAGCTGTTTATGTTGTGAAAATTTTACTTGTCTTAGTGCTTATTTTGTAAGTCTTAAGAAATAAACGATTTGACTCTGACTCTGAGAGACATATTGTAGACGCTATACATAAATGAGAAAAACTAAACATAAATAAGTTATTTTATTACTAATTTCATAAACCTAATGTAACAGTTTAGGAAATAAAAGGCTATATTATTATTATTTTGTAGGTAAACAGTTAAACTTTCCGAAAAAAAAAAGGTTTTTTTAGATAGGTATGACAAATCTAGTTAATATGCATCATTGTCGACTTCCTTTTGCGGTTGTCATTAGACTTGGTCAACTCCAGCAAAATCCAATTGGACTTATTCCATCCTTACAAAAGATCACATAATTGACCAATTATGAATTTCGTTCTGAAACAATACTTACTTCCTAACAAATAAGGTTTCGAAACAAACAGTACAAATGGCCAATTAATCTGTAGGAACAATAAATAACTTCGTCATTTTTATTCAGAACAACGAAAAGGTGTCAGCGATGAACGAGACAAACCAAATTGGCTACGAAACATGCAGCTCCTACAGTTATCTCATATTTTAGTTGTCGAGATTTAATAATCAAGGATCAAAAGTATTAGGTATGTTATATCAATATAATATAAAATATATATAAATTTTGAATAATAATATATATTCCGAAAAAGTAAGATATTCTAAGCTAAGGTCAGATTCAGGTTTCGACAGATTCGTATTACGTCAGATTCGCATTGAAGTACCTACATCATGTAATGTACCAATTTTCTTTTTTTTATTCTTCGATCGAATTATTCCCGTTACGTAGCGAGACGTTACGTCGCGAATTTATTTGTCGGCCTTAAGCTCAACAGTACAGTCAGCGCGCTAAATGAAGAACGGTTTTAGTGTGGCCGTATTCAATCTGTCTCCCATCGTTGAAATGAAAAATAGACTCTAAGGGCGTGGGTTTAAAGTTTCAACGAGACGGACGGTGGTTTATCGTCTTTTAGAAATAAAGAGTGCACTCTAGAGTCAGACACGTATAAGAGTACGAGTATATACATGTTTCTTGTAAATGTTTTGATTATGTGAGTCGCAACATCTTTGCTAAGTCAAGATTTACCTACTTCATTCGTAATATAGTTAGGCACAAGAGGTGGGTCATTCAGCATGTGCTGACACAATTATTGTGTCTATACACTTCCCCAAAAGAGACCCTCCTTCCCTTGTCGTCAGCCTATTTTTGTCCATTAATAAATTAAAAAGCCTTTTATTCCGTAACTTTCATAATAATCAGGCTTATAATAGTACATTGTTACCCAAGGGATGAAAGCAACTTATTTAGTCCCGAGACGGGGTTTGGTTGGGGCGCTAATAAGTTCAAACATTGTTAAAGACGCGTATATTACGCCTGATTTTATAAAAGAGGAGGCTAAAGCAGTAGTGGTAAACCTTTCACCACCCAAATGAAAATGAAGGTACCTTAAATCGTACAACGATTCTATGACATGGCGCGCTGAGAAAAAAGTGAAATCGTTAGAGGAAAACGTTTTGTTAATTTATTTTAACGAATTCTCAAAGACTTACAAACCTTATGGAGCGTGTATCCCATGTTAAAGACAATATTAAGTACTAAACACAATGTACAATTGAAGGAATTCGAGACACAACATCGTTTCTCAAAAGGCATAATGATTTAACCAAAAATATTTAACTTCACTTCTCAAGAGGTACCTGGATAAAACCTTTCACTATCTATAACTAACAATTGAATAAGAAATATGTATGCTCTAATTTTACCATAGACTTTAAATAAATATCTCACCTAAGTTGTTGATTCATGTAAAATATAATTTACTAATTTTTTTCATTAGTTTATTCATATTTTTATTTTTACTTTCCTTGTATTCGTAATGAAAAGCACAGTGTTTACCTCGGGTGAAAGAACCGAACTATTAGCGCCCTCGCTAAGCTCGGGCGCCAAACCCCGTTTCGGGACTAAATAAGTTATTCCATCCCTTGGGTAACAATGTACTATTTTTTGCACTTAGGACCTCTTACGTGTACAGGCCTCCTCCAGTTTATTATGTTTTCTTCTTGAATCTCGTAACATGCTTGTATCCATCACTTTTAATCATATTTTGAGGCTAGATTTCTCTTGTTATTATCGCTCCGTTTTTTTTGAGCTGGAGGGTTGTGGTCTAGTTTTCCCGGGGACCAATTGGGATGCGTGTATTTATTTCTTTTGGTGTTTTATGAGTTCAGGAGGGGACGGCGCTAGTTGTTTTTTTGTGTATTATTTTCTCTCAGCTGTGTGGTTAGGTATTGTGTTATGTTTCTATTTTCATTGTTCTTTTTGAATGCTTTTTCCTTGTTGCTCGTGTTTGACCCATATTCCTTAGGTACGTTCTCTTCATAGAACAGGCTACTTAATTAACCGTTTTCAGTGATGAGCTAGGTATTTTTATTGTACTTTATAATTTGTTTGATTTCCTTTCTCTTCTGCTCCTTTTTTAAGTTAAAGTTAGTATGGGCAAGTTTATGATTATTTTTTAAATTAACATTTTCTTGCCAAATATGGCGAGGCCTACGTTTATTCTTGATATTCGTCCATTACTAAACATAAACTAATAAAAAAGAAAACTCCCGTGTTCTGAAAAAGCGTTCCTCACTTCTTTTCCGTAAAAAAAAAGTCAATATGTAGCATATGCTTATCAACAATTGGGCATTTCCAGAAGTGGTGATTATAAGAACTGGGCCTTTGTTAAAGTGTATGTTTCAAGAAAGTAGTCATTTTCAGAAATGGTTGTTTTTCAAAGTGAGCATTGCTATAAATGGGTAATCATTAGTAGTTGACATTTTATGTAGAGGTAATTTTATGAAGTGGGCATTTTGCAAAGTGGGTATTAAGAGCAGTGGAAATAATTATAAGTAGTCATTGGTGTCGATTCTGTTGTTTTAGGATTAGCTAATATTAGGATTTCGGAATTTCAAATAGATAAAAACGATTCTATGGTTGTAAAATTTGACTGACACGTTTAAAATTAGGATGACAGCTCTAACATGAAGCTGACGGATCTAAAACAATTCAATTTAGTTAAAATGGCTATAACCATATTCCTTGAAAAATTAAACAAACGGGTTCAAAATTAGGATGACAGCTCTAAAATTAGATTGATAGATCTAAAACAGCTTAACTTAGTTATAAGTAGCTTTAACCCTATTCTTTGCATTACATTAGCTATGGTTAGAAACGTCTACCTAATTTTAGCAGGCATCTAATTAGGTCATGATTAAAATTTATCGATTTTAAACTAGTATCGATTTGAATTTCTAAACGATTTCTCAAATAATGGATGAACTGTTTGACCCATGTAAAGAAGTATCGTAAAATAACATTTTAGAAAAAAACATATTTTGCTCGCAGCAAAATCCCAACTACTCAACTCGGAGAGGTTTTGCGATTTTGAAAAACGTTCTAATATAGGTATTTTTAGGACCTTTATAGAGAATATAATAAGTTTTAGGTCTACCTAGCATAGAAAATTTAGAAATTTTAAAATTTAGGTTAGGAATCCTAAAACACAGAATCGACACCATTTTAATTATATAAACAGCCGAAACGCTTAAAATCTATGCTAAAAAGGCTAAACCTGAGACTGAACAAGCTTCCATATTACGGGCCTAACAACCTCAGAATAAAAGTACATAGATGACTCCTCTAATCAGGCTACAATTAAAACATTAGTAATCAAGCATTTTCATAATTTACTGTCACTCTCAATGATAAACTAGAAACCAGTGAACCAGCTAACCGCAATTACTGTGTCGGAGCTAAATAAAGAGAGCCTAATAAATTACACTTTTCGAGACTTTATAACTCTCTTAATTAAAGTACAAACGTTTGCAAATTGGCAACTGCAAACAAATAAATCAATCAAACTGTAATTTTAGTTCCGAGCCCGTTCATGCCTAACAAATATGGACGATTTGTTTTGGGCTGTTTTGATTTGACAAGTGATTTTATAGTTCAAAATTATTTTGTTTAATCTGCAGTAAATTTTTGATTCGCTGTTAAAACCGGCTAACAATACACGTATATATATATATATATATATATTATACTTATGTCATATGTGCAGAAAAGTTTTAGGCAAAATATAGCTGTGTGGTGCCTTAGAATTTGCACCACTCCAACTCTTCTCGTGGGAGTCATAAAAGGCGACGAATGGATATCTATCGGGGGCGGGCAGCAGTGCCTCCTGCAGAACAATTCTACCACCGAACTGCGATCCCCAATCCGCATGCCCAGCGTGGAGATTAAGGGTTATCCTCATGAGACAAATGCCTATAAGTCGTTTATCAGGGGGAGGCCTGCGTCCAGCCGTGGACCAATACAGGTACCATACAATTGAGGTCCCATGTTAACTTTTCTTTTTAACATATACCTACCTATCTCAGCGCAATTTCCATATCCATCCATGGCAACAAAACCTAAGCACTCGCCTCTGGCTAAATAATATCTCGTTTACAGCCACACGATTGCTATTCAAAAGCTCTTTCTCAATTCCCTTTGATGGTGTTAGACCTACGCTAAACATACATTAAGGTACGTGTTGAAAGAATCGAAGCTAGTGCCGTAAGGCATTTCAAGCCAGCCTTCTATCTACAGAGAGTAGTGTTGGGACATTACGACAGAAATATAATGGAAACTTCTATAAACAGACTCGGATAAAGGTGTCAAATTAGCGTAAGTATGTATGCAAAATTAACAGACCTACAAAACCTGTTTGGACCATCCGCATGAAATTAAAAAAAATGCGTCAAATTTGATTACGCTTAAAATTTGTTTTTCTAGTGTTCCTCCATTGACATGAACTAACCTTCACATTGCTTTTATGGGTACTTCCTCATATGTAGGCCTAGAACGGGGATTGTTGTCTAGGTCTAGAGAAACAGAACGTTTTATTTAAAGTCCGTAAAATATCGACATATTAAGTAACGATATAATAAGTAACTACGATATTTTACGGAGTTCGGCCAGATATATATAGACTATACAACGTTTTTATATAAGAATTACTACATATAACAACAACAACTCAATCTAAACACAAAACAAACAACAACTCAATCTAAACGCATATATACCTATCGTCTCCGGTCGGTCCGTCTCCCGTAAAACCACTTCGCCCTTCATCAGGTGAGATCGCGGTAAAACAAAATTCTATTGAACATAAAAACTCTAAAGCGAAATGTAAGCTGAGCTCGTCGTTTATCATTTCGAATAGTACTAAAATAGGGTATATTCATGTATTTTTTAAATCGATTATTTAGGTTTATAGATAAACGAAAAAATACATAACAGAAAATACATAAACACATAAATACCCGATAAATAATCATTTAATTGTGTTAACAAATCGCGAAAGTTTAAAAAGTTATAATACATAACAGCTTAAAACAAATATTGTGGTAAAAACAAAAAGTAAAACTACACTCATTTTCGGGTGGTTGAATTCGTGCCCTGTTAGCGTGTGATGCTCCCTAGCAGTACCACGGTCTGAATCAATAGTTTTTTATACATGAAAAAAGTTTACGATTTACGTCTAAAAGAGTGTTACAAGTTTTCATACCAAACTAGAAAGTCGGTTTGGTACAGTGTACCACAGGTTTTCGCAGTGTACACAGGTGTTAGCTTGTACCTAAGAAACTAGGCACGCCAGGAGACTGTTATCTGTAAACTTTTGTACGAAATAGGTACGTGTGGAAAGCCAAAGATCTGATACTGTACGTCAAGTTTTCATTAAAAAAAAATAATTGAAATAGCATTATCTGATCAAAAACATAAATGTGAAATCTCACCCAGTTCGTCAGGATAGTGCTTCACCGATAAAAAGCTAAGATCATTTAGGGTAGGTACATACAGATAAAAACATTCATGTATGACGTCACGGTTCGGGTGCCAATAGAGTTGCGTTTAGAAATTTTACAGTTGAGATTGAAAATATCTGCTTTTCAATGATATAATTTTAAAATAAAAACGTGATAAAATACAAAAATAAATATACAGATATATTTCTTTATCAATAGAAAATACGTCAAAAAATATTAGCTATTTTGAAGTCACATGCATTATATACCCTATTATAAATTTATAATGGGAAGGGTAAAACTAACAGACTCCTATTTCAGTCCGAAATACATTCACATCCCTAGTTTCCTACACACCTCACTCATCTGCTTCAACCCAAGCACTGTTATTAACGGCAAGGCAAGCAGTGATCGTGTTATTTGAGATGTGATTATAAATTTTGTTTTATTTTATACTGCTGTTCGAACTATACTTTTAATGTACTAGTAGGTACTTGTGCTCTAATATTTATGGCGTTTTATAATTTAAAAGGCTCAAAATGCCCTATGGCCGTGGTGCTAGCGGCGGCGTAAGAAAATGACATCGCATCGTCATAGATTGCGTAAATTATTGAAGTCGACGGAATTAATTTCAAACATTTTACGCATTTGATGACAAAGTAACGTAATTTTCTACTCTAGACAACATTCCCCGTGCTAGGCCTACAGTTGAAATAAATACGAGGAAGTACCCATAAAAGCAATGTGAAGGTTAGTCCATGTAGGAACGTTAGTCAAAAAAAAACAAACAGTGTTAAGGTGAGGATATCGTATTTTTATCCTTCACACTAGTGTGGTGGTTAGTAAAATTATTTACTAACCGTAACACCAGTGTGAAAGAGCGGTGTGACGGTTAGTCGGGCGCGGTAAGAACCCTAACTGAACCGGTGGAAGAGCCGACTGAGGGAGCCTCCTCGGAAGTCAATAAAAATGACATCGCATCGTCATACATTGCGTAAGTTAATGAAGTGGAAGGAATGAATTGCAAACATTTTACGCGTTCGATGATAAAGTGACGTAATTTTTTCCTATTCTACCCTAGACGGCAATCCCCGTGCTAGGCCAGCAGAAGGGCATCAGCTCACTTCTACTACCAATCCACCTGCCAATCGTGGAAATTACAGCAAAACCCCCTAGTAAAGAGAAAGTACGGCGTAAGAGTATTGACCGGTATATCAAAAATTGTTGCAGATGAACGATTTATCATGTGATATTTGAAAAAAAAACATTTTAAATAGTTATCAAAAATCGGTTTGGTCTGGGATGAGTCACTGTCGTTTAAACTTTAACCTCGACCTCAACAGCCTGTTTTGGTCCACAGCTGAACGCAGGCCTCCTCGTGATAAGCGCAAAATGGGTAATGCCCATAATCCCCACGGGCATGCGGGTTGGGGATCGCAGTTCGATGGTAGAATTGTTCGGCAGGTGGCACTACTGCCCGCCCCCGGTGAATATCCCTTAGTCGCCTTTTACAACACCCAGAGGAAGAGATGGGGTGGTGAAAATTTTATGCCAGCACCACACAGCTGTCTTTCAAATATAACTCTAAAAGGAGTTTGAATCAGGATATTTAAAACCTTGCGACTACGGGGCACAGCACGGCGAGCGAAGCGAGCCGTGCCGTCACCCTTCCGCCCCCTGAACCCCCTCCCCCATCCAAAAATTTGTAATGGGTATCGTTTTCGACTATCTCCTTTTCAAATTACACTTTAATCTTATCCCATGTTTATAAGTATAACCTGTCTACCGCTTTTCCAGACCTTCACAATATTATCTTACTATGCAAAACCATTTGCATCATTTTTACTGCAAAATTCGCTAAGGAGCATCTTGCTATCTACATTTTCCTGCTATTCCCGCGGGTTGGCTGTATGAAAGAAAACTGCATCCACTTGAGATTTCACACTGTTTTACGATGATACGTTATTTACATGAGAGTTCTTGAGATTTGCTTGCATGTTTTATTTCTGCTTTAAATAATGTTGTGAAGGGAGGAAATCGTATGGAAAAGTGCCTTATGATACAAAAAAAATATTTTTATTATAAAAATTCAACTTTGTGTAGATAATTTTGTCTTTGTTCTTCGGTTTAGACCTCGACAACACATAATGACGACTATCTGTGACTCCTGATTCCAGAGATCCTACACCTAGCAATTGAGCGAATGCCTAATATATTACATTACAAAGACACGCAGATAAATCACACATCCGTTTTGCTTTTAAGGGTCCAAAGGGTAAAACGGGACCCTGCGACTTCGCTGTCCGTTTGTCTGTCTGTCTGTCACCAGGCTGTGATAGTTGAAATCACAGGTGATGTATTTTTACTGCCGCTATAACAAATACTAAAAAAACAGGATAAAATAAATATTTAACATGCCTGTAAAAAAATCTGTTGTATAGCTATGGGATGCAACAGTCACATTTTACAGGCATTTTTGTGCCAGTTTTATACATAATGGTACAGAATTTTCGTGCGCGAGTCTTACTCGCACTTGGCCGGTTTTATTATTGTCAATAACAAAACAACGATGGACTATACGTGCAAATTGAAGAATGGACTTCAGTCGCGAAAAACAGAGAGGTGTGGAAGGAAGGAAGGTCCAGCAGCAGAACAGTATGGACCAATCCATACAAATATTATAAGAAGGAAAGATTTGACTGTTTGTATGGAATATGCTCCGAAAGTACTAGACCGATTTAAAAATTTCTTTCATCGTTAAAAAGCTTACTTTTCAGTGAGTGACAAAGGCTATATTTTATCCCGGAATTCTTACGGGAACGGGAACTATGCGAGTGAAACCACGAGGTGCTGCTAGTATTAAATAATAATAACAACGTAACACAGATGACTGCAATAGGCTATAAGATCCGAGAACGTTGCATTATACATTTACTAGTTCTACGTTTGTCTAAAGTGCTCGTAGACGTTTGTATAGACGTTGGAGGCTTTGATATTTGTGATCAAATGGTTGATCAAACTAGGGATACGTCTGTTCATTCTGGTTCAATGATCTGAAGTTTTGAAAGCTTCCATCGGAACACTGCAAATAGCAGTCACTGACCTAGCAAAAGAAGGTTTTTATTTTTTATTTATTTGGGGTAACAAACAATTACACTCTTAGCCTATATAAACAGCTACTTATTCTAAAACTATTATCCTATAAGTCCAATCAGCTCCGTTATCCTCTAATAAGTATAAAAAAGACGTGTGGCACTCGGGGACTGCCGCGGTAAAGCTATTGCAATGCCATCTAGAGGCGAGTTGCTGAACTAAAGAGACAAACGTCAAGGTTTTTTCGTTACGGAATTTCTGGATTCGGTCCCCGCGCTCAAGGCCCGCGATAGAAGCTATGCAATAGCTTAAAAATAGACAAAGGTAAAAAAAACTATTTCCAATCATATCACATGTACATTCAGACTCTTTTCTGCTGCCGTATCTCCACATACTGCAATGTAGGTGGTTCAAACCTTTTATTGTTATTAAGGTGGTTGCATGGTGCATTAATTAACATCTATTTTATTAAAATAGTAAAAGCAGGGACTTTTATAGTAAGTAATCAAACCAAATACGCGGTGTCGCCTTCGCCGCGTGGAATTCGGTTTGATTACATCGAATCAGCTAGTCTATCACAAAAATGGTGTGCAATCTAGTTGAAATTTATGAATGAAGGGTAAGTGCTAGATAAGACGTTTCTCAACCAATGTAAAATGCTGAGAATGCCTCAGTGGCAGATAAAATGATCTTTGATTACGTTTCTCCCACCTGTTCTGTTGAGTAGTTCTGTTGACAGAATTACTGTGATTTCTTTCTCCTATAAATGATATCCTTACATAAAATAAAAGACGACACCGAAACCAAATAAATAAAAATATATAAAAGTGAAACACTATTTATTGAAATAATATGAATAAAGAAAAAACACAAGGTTTTTACCACAGACAGTAAAAATATCACTTGTAAAATAGGTTACCAGCATTACATAAATAGTGGGTGATAAAATTAATAAAAAATCGTGAAAATCCAAAAATAAAAATGTTTCTTAATCAATAAATTTCACATTAAATACAAAACATAGGTATTAATTTAAAGTACTTAATGGATTATCCCACATAGTTACATAAATGCCATGGACTGTGTTTCCTTTTGTACTCATGATGATTTTAAGATTCGTTTTGTGACTACCTATGATGTAAGAGAATTCACTTAATTGGGGAGTTTGACTTCTCTGATGTTATCGTAAATAGAAACCATAGGCTCATGATTGCATTGATCACTATCACATAAAGCCCACCAGTAGTTGTAGAGTGGTTTGCTCACGCATCCACGCCAAACGTAGCCATCGTTCTTAACAGATTTTACAGCGCAGATTTCATTTTCCTCGCAATCTTGAATTTGTAGGGTTCCGCTGTTAAAATAAATAAATTTAACTAACTGATTTCCAGGAATATGGTAAATTACTTCTTCTATAAAAAGTTACCTACAAAAACTGATCAACATAACAAAATAGTCTACGATGAAAAAATAATAGGGAAAAGCCATTTAAGCCTTCTCTACTAATGGATGTTCAGTAATTAAGAAGTACCATTATAAATAATCGACCACCAATATCCACTGCGTATGAGCACTGAGCACTTACATGTTCCCTTCTAAGCAATTTGCAGCATCAACCATATCAGACATGGTCTTTGTCGAATTCACTTCGCATCTCAAGCAAGACATATCTTTAAACACAGACTTTTTAAAAGGTCTTGTACGTGAGAGTTCTACGACATTGTCGAACCAATGTTGTTTTGTCATGAAAATGTATGGCATCTCAGACATAGCTATGTAGTTGCAAAGATTGCAAGAACACACGAAAGTGGTGAGATTGTGATTTACGTTGAAGCAGCCACGATCGACTATGCCAAAAGGAGTGTGCTGCGAATAGCACAGGTCACCTTCATTCGGGCAGGTGGTGGTCGGTACTCTGAAATACAAACAAAAGTTGAAAAAATTTATGTGTTTGTGGAGTATTTTTGAGAAGTAAAAAATAATCGCTAATAAATTAACCTTACATTTTGTTGTCTGGAAAGTCACAGTTTTCAGCGAATACATTGTTGCAAGATATACAAGAGCGAAACGAGGATGAACTGTTATCACTTGCTGGCTGTATTTCGTCTTCGTCATTTGAATTTTTTCTTTCTTCGATAACGTTTTTAGCTTCTTCAATGTCATCTCTGTCATCTTTCTCTTCTGTTGTTACGTTTTGTTGTTCAGACGTAGTTTGAAAGAGTACTCGGTCTAAAAACTTTTTTGTAGTATCAGCATCTCCCATCTCTCTATCAGACTTTTCATGAGACTTCATGCGTTTGGTCAGGTGCAAAAGTTCAGACTTCAGGGTCTTTTCAATATCATCTTTTTCCAATAGAGGTTCAATGAGATTTTGATCTAGCAAAGTAGTAAGAGGTGAGTATGGTTGGTACAGTGTAGGTTCAGTTGTTATATCTTGTTCAGTTTTTGTATTAGTGGTCGAAATAGGATCAAATTCAAACAACTCAGTAGTAGTAAGACTATTATCGTGAAGTCGTATTATACTACCATCACCAACTTCGCCAACTTCATCGAATATTGCTTTAGCGTTATTAACAAGAACGGCTACTAAATTACTACTATCGTCTGTTTGTGAATCTACAGTAGAATCTTCTGGTGTTTCTTCTACTATTCTTCTAAAGTAAGGTAAAGGGTTCTTACTTTTGCTTGTCATTTTCATTTGAAGTGCTTCGACATCATCATCCTCACATGTTGCAATTTTTAAGAAAATAATAAATAGCAAAGCTCCTTTTAATATCATAATTTATGATGTGGTTTTCCTATTTTATAAATTAATTTGTAAATGCCATTTATATTTCTCTAACATATTATTTTGTCAAAATGACATTTTAAGACAGGAAAATGAAGTTATGAAAGTTTCAACTTTCAGAAAGTTTGATATTCTTTTTGTAGAGGTTTTATTTACCTGACTTGTATCATATAGAGGTTTGATTTACCTGACTTGTATCATAAAAGACACGATCCATGCGAATTTATCTAGACAATTTACATTTTCTGCAAATGACTTCATTAGAACCCGAGAGTTAGTTTTAAATACAAATTGTTGTCTGTTTCCCCTTGGATTGGGATACTCTTTATTATTACATTTTGTTTTATTACAAAACATGTAATATGAGTTAGATACTGGCATATCAATACATCCTCTGGAGACAGCATCGCCAAATCCCATCTGAGGATTAATATTTGTATAACACATTTGTCTATGCCCACAATGCATGTAATCAGAACTGAAACAATAATAAAAAACAAATTTACGTAAAAATAGCATACTAATGTAGATCCTATGAGTAATGTTTCATAAATAACAATTGATAAGACCCATAGCCCACAGCATCATCTACTGATACTTTGCGAGCTCGCAGAGTACGAGTAAGTGGAGATTTCATCAATCCCATGATGAACATGAGGCTTATGATGATACTTTTGCCTCACAAATTAATAAAACTAGGATAATTTTCGATATTATTTGTAGCAGCTTATCTCCTTAATAAGATATTACAATAATACTAACTTTCTTCCGAGAATACAAGTTTGATCTTCACCAGGATTTGTTCCTTTTGTTTCGCAAACCTTACATAGCAAGTCCGATCCACTTACTTTCTGGGTTAGTCTTTCATTATCATATGCCCAATCATTAAGCGAATTATACTTGTAATAAGTTAAGTCTTTCGAAGTTTTATCATTACACAATGGACATTTGCAAACAAATGTAATGTTAAGATGTCTCGGCACCAGACAACCTCTCCTTATAAATAGGGGATGAAGTTGAGTGTAGCACGCTGAGTCACTTTCAGTGCATGATTGGGTTGTAGTTCTGAAAAAAGAAAAGTAGTTAAAGAAAAGACACAACGCTCTTCTATTTCGTGAACATCCTAATCTCTTTAACAGTAAAATAACTAACATTATTTAAAATGAAAGAAACCCAGATTATTAAGGCAGGCCGTCTCTCACCAGACATCTGTATTATTCTCACCTTTGCAAGCCATGGTCATTATCGAATCATCGTACTTTAGCAAATCTGAAATGATTAACTTACATATCAGCACTTTTTCCACTACCAATCGTGCCCCAAAATATTGAAATGAGGGTTGCGGGGTCAAAATACACAGAATCGTGTTTCTGCTCTTCTTGTAGTTGGTTGCCTTAGTCGACTCTTACAACCTCCGCAGACTGAGATAGAGGGATCGATTCTTACGTCCTGGCAGGTTCAGATTATAAGCTTATAAAATAGGTTTATTTTACTCACGAAATCCCATTGTAGCAGTCAGCGTCCGATTTGCGAGATCCATTGCTAAAGCACATTAAGCATTCTAAATTACCTCCTTCCATCTTTATTGCCCTTTGCTGATTTCGCGGGTCGTACATTGCTGAAGTTTTATCTAAATTTGTTCCTTTATCATTGTTTTCTTCATGGAGATCTATAACATCACCTGGTGAAAGAGGGTATCAAATCAAATACAAATAAATACGGCGACAGGTAACACACTAAGTTCGTCGCCAAGACTGGTAAAATTAGCAGGCAAACTGTTCTTCAGTGATCCTGTTTTTTTATTGCTATAATGTTTATTACCCTGGATGTTAGTTAATAATGAAAGGAGAAGGAAATGGAATATTTTACTCATTGTTTTTGTTTACATTTCCTAGAAAAGATACTGAAAGATGAAAGAAATCAGACAATGTCATTCAGTGTAATTTTTTTGTGACTTTTAATGATCGTAAAATGTTTCCATCATTTTGTATGTAACCTTTTTTGAAGTACAAATGGATACCAAATGCTACATTATATCATAGAGACTAGAAAACTTCCGACTGGTATTGGTATTTATATGGATCAGTTGAGCTACATGTAGATTGTTTACGCTTCTAACTGGTATTGATATGGATCAGCTGAGCTACCCATAACAATGTACTAATTCTGCAAAAAAAATGTTGAGTACTACGAGCAAGAAGCGAAAAATCTTACCCACGTACGACTTGAAGTGTTGAAATGAAATTGATGTTATTAATTTTTACGCTCTCGTCATCCATACCGCAATGCTTGAAAACGAAAGTTTTCAATCAGTGCGTCCTACCCGTCATGACCTACGGAGCTGAGACGTGGACACTCACGATAGGGCTGGTCCACCAGTTTAAAGTCGCTCAGCGAGCTATGGAAAGAGCTATGCTCGGAGTCTCTCTGAAGGATAGGATTCGTAACGAATACATCCGACAGAGAACCAAAGTTATCGACATAGCTCAAAGAATTAGCAAACTGAAGTGGCAGTGGGCCGGCCATATCTCGCGAAGAACCGATAACCGCTGGGGTAAACGAGTTCTTGAGTGGAGACCGCGACTCGGCAAACGTAGTGTAGGACGACCTCCGGCCAGGTGGGATGATGATCTGCGAAAGACTGCAGGCAGATGCTGGATGCGTCAAGCTGAAGACAGGGCGCTATGGCGCTCTTTAGGGGAGGCCTATGTCCAGCAGTGGACTAATATAGGCTGATGATGATGATGATGATGAATTTTTACGCTGACAAAATAAAATACAGGTACAGTAAACTGAACTTTAAGTGACGACCTCTGTGGCGCGGTGGGCGAAGGTCTGCCTGCGACGCAGGAGGTTGCGGGTTCGATTCCCGCCTCGGGACAAATTTGTGTACGATAAGCAGAAATTTGTTCAGGGCGTTCTGGATGTTTTTCTATGTATAATAAAAAATATCTATCTATGTAGTGTATTGTATTATGTATATCAGTTATCTAGTACCCATAACACAAGCTCTGCTTAGCTTGGGGCTAGATAATGCTGTGTGAATTGTCCAGCATTATTTATTATTTATTATTATTTATTATAGTAAGGTTTGAGATATTTATTTTTTCTCTTAAGAATTTACAAATTCACTTATAGAGAAACTATAACTAAAGTAATTAAATTAGGCCTTTCAGCTTTCTATATATAAAACAAGGGTTGGTGTTTAGGGAAATAAATTAATATGTACGTAAGTACCATGAGCAATAAGCGGAAAATCATTGCGTTAATAAAGTTGGGTCACTGATTGAGTCAGTCCATCTGTCATGGGCCTCTGGCTAACTACGTGGCATGTAGAAAGCAGTAATAACACCCTCTTTGGATCATGACTTCTCACGTCCAAGTAAATGTTGTCGGCTCACGACGAGCCACTATAATTCAAACCAATAATCTTACGTGCGTATATAATATGTTAAAGTAGATGTTTGTTTGTTCAATTGATATTTTAAGCAATGTGTTATTTTCCAGCAGTTACGAGGGCAAAGTTATGGTCTTATCTCCAAGAAGTATCAAGCTGAAATGGCAGTGGGCCGGCCATAATGTGAAGAACCGACAAACGCTGGAGTTAACGTGTTCTTGAGTAGAGACTGCTTTTCAGCAAACATGGTGAAGGACGCCCTCCAACCAGTTGTAATGTAATAGATGCAAATAGGTAGGTAAAATATTATTTAAGTAGAGAAAGCGGCTATAGTGGCATACTTTGTTAGTTAATATAGAGTTTAAATATAACAATGCTGGACCTTATTTTTATGGCATTGTCTTCGAATGGGAGATATCTCGGTGGTGGAGAACGAAAATAATCCAGCCAAACCATTATACGTTTACACATTATTAAAAACAAATCACTTAATATAAAATGCTAGCTATGTGGTGCTGGCATGGAATTTGCACTACCCCATCTCTTCCCGTGGGTGTCGTAAGAGGTGACTAAGGGATATTCATCGAGGGCGGGCAGCAGCGGCCCCTGCAGAACAATTATACCATCGGACTGCAATCCCTAAGCCACTTGCCCAGCGTGGGGACTATGGGCATTACCCCCATTAGATGAATGCCACTAGCGCTTATCAGAGAGAGGCCTGCGTCTAGCAGTGGACCAATACAGGCTGTTGAGGGTGAGTGAGGTTGAGGTAATACAAATAGACGAAGCTCTATTTTCTGCACAAGTGGATCCGCGTGAAAATGATTACTGATTCATATAAATTTGCAAAACGAGCGATAGGTGTAAACTGAAGACTGGGATGCGGTGGGTAATTTGTGCAAGTACGACCGCGGGCGAGTTTTAGTGATGGGATGCAATGGAGTTATTATTAAATCGATATCGATAGACTAGATATTTTGGTAATTACACATTAGTTACCAATCTTATGAATTTCTGTAATACCCGCTCGGTTATTAAAGAAATAGAAACGTTACTTGGAGATTTTAGCTTGCAGCACAATTTGTTCTCCAGGCTCTAGGGATATGAGCTATGTCGCCATCTAGCAGCGTCAACAACAGTATTTAGGAGTATAATTGAGACGCTTCTCTTTTTGAACAAACTCTTCCTAAATAGTTTTCACGTGGAGTGATTACCGTTGACTTAAACTTTTACTTCCACCTAGGTGTTCTATAAAAGTTTGTTTTTATAATTGCCCGAAATGATATCAAACATCTACATACTCTTCATATTTTTATTTACAAAAGAATATTGGGCATAATGATTGCATTTTATTTTGGTAACATTAGACATTTTAGACATTTATTTATTAAAAATTGATAGAAACTCGCAGTTAACACCAAAATGCTTACTATCTAGATTACAAACTAATTAAAACCAAACACAACAATCGATAGAAATACCTTTCATGTTTAAATGAAAGGTATTTCTATCGATGTAAGTCAAAAGTAATCCATCGTTATTTATATATTTATTACAAGGAAGACTTGATGCTTTTATATACAGAGTTACAAATTTTATTGATAAATACCAGTAAGCTCATCGAAGCTTATAAAATTGACCCATTGATAACATATCGATATATGAATACTATATACGGTCATGGTAAGTCAAGCATGCTATTCAAGCATGTCATTCTGGTTTAAAGCTATCCAAGGTTAAGCATCATTGGGGGAGATATTTGTGTAATTATAACGTCAATAAAGTTGACCTTTTAACTGTATTACAATTACTACTCCATACTACAAAGGGCGAAAGAAGTTGTGGATTCGATTCCCGCCTTGGGACAAACATTTGTAAGATCTGCATATATTATGTTCAGGGCGTTCTGGATGTTTTCTATGTATAATAAAATTTAATTATGTACCTACATATAAGTAGTGTATTGTATTATGTATTTCAGTTATCTAGTACCCATAACGGCAGTTCTGCTTAGCTTAGGGCTAGATAATGCTGTGTGAATTTTCCAGCATTATTTAATAAATTTATTTTTCTCAAAGCTATATTTATAAATACAAAGGTTACCTTGGTATGTTTGTAGGATAGTGATCCACTCTAATGTTAACCTGTTTTGTGAGAGGCTGGTGCCTAAAATGGTAATGAAACCTATTTATTTATTTACATAGACAAAAATCCAACAACCAATCCAAAACATCCCTTTGAATTGGGCATTGCTTATGATGATGGTGGATGCGGCCAGCTGCAGTGCTATGGTACTCATTAGAATCATTTAGAATCATTTATTAATGTGTACATGATGTTAGGTTGCATAGGTCTTAGCTGATTAATAATAGTCTCAAACATACTTGTTTGAGATTGGGTACTCCCCGTTGGGGCGCTATAAAATAACTTAAGGCGCATAAAGGAGCCAATATGACAGCGCGAGCTATTTTATCATAATATTATTACGCTAACATAGGACATTTTAAAAATCCATCGTACAGTTTGTGGTATCTATTTTTTTGATACCTCTGTAATAGTTATATATTATATAGGACATGCGAAAATAGAGTTTGGTGGCCAATAGGGGCAACTTCGTATCTCTGCCTGAGCTTACAAAATGAAACATTTATAAATAACTTATAATAGATACCACAACCTGTAAGATAGATTTTTAAAACTTCATGTGCTTAGCGAAATAATAAGATAAAATAAGTGGGGCGCCACTTTTCAGTAAAAGTGGCGCCCCACTACCCACGCGTGTATGCACCATAATAGTAGTTAGAAAACTAATTTAAATTAATTAGCTCCAAAAAACTATCTTATATTACAATTAAAAGTCTTACATAGGTCCAGCAGTGGCCAAGCATGGGCTGATGATGATGTTAATGTGTAGAAGGCTACACATCAACGCCCATACCATTAATTATCAGCTTTAATTATATAAAAAAACTTATCGACATAAAGACTCACGCACACGGCGGAGCCCTGAATGCTATAAATTTCAATAACAACTGATAATAACGAGCATTCTTTTCATTGATCGGTCTAAGATGGTCCTCGTTGTTTGCTAACCGCCATCATAGCTCCCAATCCGGAAAGACCACTCGACAGTTGTCAATATTGAACGTCGTATCCGTTTCATAAAGATTGTCTGTTACATTCAGAACCTCTTCAGAACCGTTGATTTGGACGAACAGAACCATAAACACCCAAATATTGCAAAGGCTTACTGCAAAGAGGTTAATCAGCCTTAGAATTGTCTATCATACAACCCCTGTAGGCTACCTAGAATACATGCCTCGTCTACACGGCCAATGCCTGACAATGCGTCAGTCCACGGACGCCATAGGGTAACTAATACAGCTTTTGGCCACCACGCCAGCAGACGTATCAGAACCGACACAGTTGGCCGACCTTACGATACCTACTTAGATTACATCCGGTTGATCCAAAATAATTTCCCCTTGCCCTTCGACAGGCGCAAGGTCGATTCGAGACGGTGGTTTCTCTTCCATCTTGAGTCTCACATATGAGTAATCTGGATTCGCTTGAAGCAGCTCCACTTCTTCCACCACAGGCTGATACTTATTAGAACGGTCAAAACAGCGCATGAGGACTTGCCCCAAATTGGTTAGCCATGTTGGAATACTGTGACCATTCATTGATCTTTGCGGATGTGTGAACAGGCTCATGTGGCGTGCAGTTAGTAGCTGTGCATAAGAGCGATCTAATCTAGTGGAGAGCCACATTAAGTACATGCTCCCAATTTTCTATAGGCATGTTGAGCGAACGCAGAGAGAGCTGTACTGTTTTCCATAGCGTGGAATTCAATTTCTCGACTTGGCCGTTGCCTTGAGGATTGTAGGCCGTAGTTCTGCTAGTAGCAATGCCACGTGAATGTAGAAACTAATATCATATCTGTATGGTGCCAGTACCAGCCGCCATCTCTGGATCTTCTCATTTTTAATTTTACTTGTATGTTTTGCAACAAACATGAAGGAAACAAATCGTTGGTCCGTGATGAATTTGAACGGTCTACCGATAAGAACATGGCGCCATTTCTTCAGAGCTTCAACGATGTCATAGGCTTTTTTCTCTACCGCTGAGTGATTTCGCTCGCTCTGATTGAGGGTCCTTGAGTGAAAGGAGATGGGCCTCGAATTCTGTGATAATGTAGCGGCGATGGAATGCCCGGAAGCGTCAGTCTCGATACTAAAAGGTTACCTTTTAGTGTTGTCGTCTATGGCGTGACTTTGCTATAACAGATTTCAGGTCCTCGAAACATTTTACTGCGTCTGAGCTTAAGGGTAAACTTTTGGTATGCACCATAGGATAGATTCTCTATGAAAAACTAGGAAACCACTACAACTAGTGTGCGAACATACCGAGAGTCCTTCGAAGAGAAACTACATCATTGGGTGGGGGCATATTTAGAAGCGGTTTCAGTCGCTCACTAACTGGCATAATAACATGATTTTCAAATGTATAGCCAAGAATGTTTATAGTCGACTGTGTGAACTTGCTCTTTTCTTTGTTTAGGGTAAGGTTGTACTTCTCCACAGCTTTGACAAATAGTCTAAGATTTTTATCGTGCTCTTCCTGTGTCTTTCCACATACAGTAATATCATAAATGTAGGCAAAAGTACCGTTTAGGTTTTCGGTTCTGATGAGCCAGCCAGACAGTTCTTTGGAAACTAGACACACCGTTGGTAACACCAAACGGAATTCTACGAAAATGATACAGGTTACCACATGTCTCGAAAGCTGTGAAGGTTTTTTTCGTCAGGCAAGATGGGCACGTGGTGGTATGCGCTCTGTAAATCTATAGCGCTAATAATCGCGTATTTAGCTACCTTTGTTATCATCTCTTCAATGTTGGGTAACGAGTAGGCAAAGGCATCCAATTGTGTATATTTGTTGATGGTTTGCGAGTAATCTATTACCATCCGCCTCTTGTGATTGCATTTTTCGTGATTAAAACCTGCGCTCGCCAAGGTGACAGACCTTCTTCTATGATTCTTTCCTTCATTTCGCAGCGATAGGTTTGCAGTCCGCCGTGACATTAGAAAATAGGGATACAGCAGGGACAGAGGCTGCAGCTACGCTGCAAACCTTTAACTTATCTTTCGGTCCACCAAATTTGAATTCTAGCTAGAGTCGAGTGTGATTCTAAGACGTCATGGCCAATTATAACGTCGGCACATAAGTTATTCACAATCGGGAGATTGACGTTGTTAAAGGCATTGTCTCCGATCCTAACATTCTGGAGAGTCGAGCCGTTAACCTATGACTTGTGAGATAAGGAAGCCATAGAAATAGTTTGGTCGCAACGCCTCTTCTTCAGTTGACAGAGACTGGCAGAGTCCTCATTGACGAAGCTCAGGGAGCTCCCGGTGTCAATCAAGGCTTCTGCTCGAACTCCCTTAGTAATAACTGTCACCATTGCCTTGCGCAGTGAAGTCGGTGCCGCCGCAGATATTATACTGCAGTGGCCGCAGTCATCCGTTTCCGTTGTTGAAGCAGGTGTCGGTGTCCTGCTACGACAGACTTTTCCATAGTGGCCCTTTCCATTACACTTTATGCATGTAGCATCTCGAGCTGGAATGTCGTTGCGAGGGTGTATAGATGATGCTCCACAAAAAAGCATTTTCGTTTGGGGACAGCAGCGGCAGTAGAAGTAAGCACAACACTGCCAGATCCATGCCTGCACTCCGGAGAACGAAACAGCTATCGCCTCGGCCAACCGCCGCGAGTAGAAATGGCCTCGTTAACAAACTTAGCGTATAGTTCGTTTTTGTTGAACATTGCAATACAATTGAAGATAATAAAAACAGACTCACCCTGGAGCATCTGCACTCCCTGTACTTACCACGGGCGCACAAATAATTAATAAAGAACGGCAGGCTCCGATAAAGTCATAAAATCGCTCGTCCAACCTGACATCATTCTTCTAGGTATGATCAATGCACAGACCAGCAAACGCATGTCTGCACCGTCGCGTCGCTCTTGTCACCGCAGCCCGGTTACTCCACCAATTCCCTACACCTAGCTTCAGTCAGCTGCAAACAGACAAATCATCAATATACAACAAACATAAGAACTCCGGCCAATTGTTTCATTTCTCGAGAACAACGTACTCTAGGCACGAACATACCAACAGATCAACCAATGGTAGTTACCGACCACAGATGAGATCCGCGGTGGCACCACCAGATATATCAGGGGACCCAAAACAAGGAACTGCTTGACCACAAGCCAACAACAAATTTACTAAACATGACACTAGGTCAGACGACAACAAACTTACAATAAGCAACTCAATGCCACAAAACAACATCTAGCCAGACATCCACCGTGTATGTCTGGAGTCTTGGGTGTAGGGGGACCCAAGACGCCCACAACAGCTCTGCCAAGCAACGCCGTATGCTTGTAGAACTAATATTGAGACACCGTCCTCAATACGCACACACACATCCAAGCAGACGGACACGGTTCACGTCTGAAGGATAATCTTGGGTGTAGCAACCCAAGATGCTCACAACTGTTCTGCCAAGCAACACCGTATGCTTGTAGAACTAATATTGAGACACCGTACTCAATACGCACACACACATCCAAGCAGACAGCCACCGTGCATGTCTGAAGGATAATCTTGGGTGTAGCAACCCAAGATGCTCACAACTGTTCTGCCAAGCAACACCGTATGCTTGTAGAACTAATATTGAGACACCGTACTCAATACGCACACACACATCCAAGCAGACAGCCACCGTGCATGTCTGAAGGATAATCTTGGGTGTAGCAACCCAAGATGCTCACAACTGTTCTGCCAAGCAACACCGTATGCTTGTAGAACTAATATTGAGACACCGTACTCAATATGCTCACTCACACGCGTCTAAGCAGACGGCTACCAATCACATCTCAAGGATCTATTCTGAGTGTAAAAACCCAAGATGTTCACACCAGTTCTGCTAATCACCACCATGTCCAAGATACCACAAAAAGACCTCAACTTCCAGCAAAAACAGCATAGCAGAAACAAAGATCAAAACCAAACAAGTAAATACAAGAGTGTTACAAAATAACACACAACAGAACAACATAATGCGAGACAATATTAAGCAGTAGGGCAGTAGGTATAACAAAATAATCAACACAAACAAATTTTATTGTTTCACTTTTTTTTTCAAATGAACAACCACTAACTTTGGAACTGAAACCATTCAGAAGTAGGTAGGTAGGTGTGCGCTTAGCGTTGTGATGAGGACCCTTAATTCCCAGTCGTTCCAGGCAAAGTTAATCCTCTGGCTGGTATCATCACCCGTAGTTTTGGCTCCAACCAATGTCAATCATAAAATCTTTATTTGCCTCTATGATCCATGTGACCTGCAAGCATGTACTGTCTGGCATCCTCCACTTCTACTGAAGCCTGAAACCAATAAATCACAACAGAAAAATGCATCCGACAGGCATGTTGTGCAATTGACACGACACAGGCTATCATCAATAACACTATAGGACATAATTATCTTTACCTGCTATGCTTTATCCTTGGGAAAAGCCACTTGATCAGCTTTGGCTAGCTAGGTACGAACTGTACGAGATATTTGAGTCATTTCTTTCTCAAGATTAATTAACATCAAGCAAACGTTGGTTCATATCACAATAAAACTCGTGAAAATTGAACTGCTTACATAGTAATAACCATGCTACCTAGTCTAGGTACCTACGTACAAACAAATCAATCCAGGTGCATTATAAAAACCGGTAATTTTAGTGTAAAACAGCCATACCCTTATCAGTCATCACATCATTACAAACCAATTGTATTACTGTACATCCATAAAGCTTCTTAGTTAAATTCTCGTAAGAATTCAGGTTTGGTCGCCAGCTCAGATTTGTCACAGCATAAAATGTCGACCTGTTGAGTGTCATCATTTTGATGTGAATCCATCGAACTTTTCCATTCTTGGTAAAACATCTGTGAGCGTAAAACATGGGTTTATCCCACTTCTGATAAAGACTCACGCACACGGCGGAGCCCTGAATGCTATAAATTTCAATAACAACTGATAATAACGAGCATTCTTTTCATTGATCGGTCTAAGATGGTCCTCGTTGTTTGCTAACCGCCATCATAGCTCCCAATCCGGAAAGACCACTCGACAGTTGTCAATATTGAACGTCGTATCCGTTTCATAAAGATTGTCTGTTACATTCAGAACCTCTTCAGAACCGTTGATTTGGACGAACAGAACCATAAACACCCAAATATTGCAAAGGCTTACTGCAAAGAGGTTAATCAGCCTTAGAATTGTCTATCATACAACCCCTGTAGGCTACCTAGAATACATGCCTCGTCTACAGACATAATTTCGCAACGTCCAAGTTCAGTGAAAACGTCCATCTCAAAGTAAGAATATTATTTCCTCTTTAACAATTAAGTTGGAGTCAATTTAGTTGAAGTTATTTGTTCTTGTTCAATTTATTGGTACTCCAGGATGAACAAACTTGAGAAGAATCCGACTTGGATGTATAATTCCAACTAATTTGAAAACTTGTGTAATCTACGAACAGCGGGCCCTCTAGCCGCATAAATATTGAGTTTTAACTTTCAAGGCAATTCGGATAGCTGCTTTGGATACTTTTGGGAAGGACTTCCTAGTACAAATTTGAGGGATAGCATGTAGTGGTGTAAACGCGTTGAAGTGAGATTGACTCCTATAAAAGACACATCAGCCTCTGCAAAAAATGTATATTTATATGTATGTGAAAATAAAGTAGGGATCAACTTAGCAATTAGTGTTGATAAATGAGTTGGGAATTAGATATAAAAGTTTTGAAAATGCAAGAACGTGGTCTTATTCCAAAAGTTATTCTAGAGCGGATGACATATCAATCTAGCCAACATCACGACAGTGATACCAACACAATAAATAGTAAGGTTGCTCATTTATTACCTAACAGTTAGTGATTATTGATCTTCGTCACTAAAACACGAGATAAGACCCGGGATCTATTTTTTATTAGACCAGATAAAAGACTATGGTTACGTACAGATTTTTTTGAGATTTTTATGCAACAGTATTATGTGTTGCTTAAAAAATAATGCGACAAAATGGCTCTTCACCTGCATGTATATCTACCAAATGGGGTAGAACGTGCGTACTTAATCTGGATTCATGTTTTTATAGCACACTTATTTCCGCCGGAGGTAAAAATATAATCCCCTTTCACGCTCCAGATTTTGGAATGAGGTTCGGCGTGGACGAGCCACTTAAGGGCTCATATACACGGACTGGAAGTTGCCGACTGTTAGGCTCAAGTGCTGGCGACAGTCGTTGACTACCGTCGGCTGCAGTCGGCTGCTGTCCGACAGTACAATACAATACAAATACTCTTTGTGGCACACCAAGATACAAAAATACAGAAAAGAAAAACACAAACACAAAAATAGTTGCATAATCGGCGGTCTTATCGCTAAGAGCGATTACTTCCAGGAAACCTTTGGATGGACACGTGATTATTGTACTGTACAGGTATAGACGGTGGCTTAAACAGACTACTATTATACAGAAAAAAGTACATAAATATACATCATTAAATACGAAATAAATAGAATATATTATATATTTATAAATATATTATATTAATTAGATATTTGAAACACATATGGTCTATGAACACTTTCTTACTTCAGTAAGAAAGTGTTCATAGACGTGTTCATAGATGTTTAAATATAGGTAAAGATTTAGCTTTTCTTATTGGGGTAGGTAAGGCATTCCATAGTTTGGTGCATTGATTTATTAAATACGAAGATGAGGCACTGGTTGCTCGAAAGTGGCAACCTTAAATTGTGTAAAATTGTGTTCTCCCACATCAGTCACCGTCTGACCAGCGGCACGGGCGGTCGTGATTCGCGTGAAATATTGTTGTCTCAGTCTCACTTCGGTCCTAGATACGTCTTTCCGTCTTTGTTCTTCTTTGTATTGCACAGGACTGGAAATATAACTGTGAGAATATGTGTTTGCGTGTAGTTGTAACACATGCCAATTTTTGAGTAAGCGCTGGGAGAACGTAACCTATCTTCCCTTTTTAAATCAATGGTTTGGTGGCATGTACGGTGAATAATGAACTTGTAGACGAAGCCAGTATTTTAGGTAGCCTACAGGGGTTGTATGAAAGACAATTCTAGGGCAGTAAGTCTTTGCAAGATTTGGGTGCTTATGGTTCTATTTGTCCAAATCAACGGTTATGAAGAGGTTCTCAATGTCACAGACAATCTTTAGGACACGGATACGACGTTCAATATTTTCAACTGACGGCGGTTTTCTCGGATTGGCAGCTATGATGACGGCTAGCGAAGAACTAGGACCATCGTAGACTGAGCCAAAGAGAATACAATAGACTCGATCTTCGCATCAAACCTTACCGTACAACGTTGCCCATAATTTTGTAATTTTCTTATATCTTTTTGATAAACATTTTATCGAAGAATTCACTTCGTTTATCTATCTTTATTACCGAACAACGTTGCTTATATTTTAATTTTACTCTAATATTACGGACATTGGCGAAATTATGTCAACCCAGACGTAGACGCCATTAAAGAAGAAAGGAAAGGAAAGGAAGGAATACAATAACTTCTTAATGAAAATAATGCTCAATAATAAGGCATGGAAGGGTCCGACTGCATTCAAGGCTAACTGCAGCTGACAGCGGGCAACGACTGCCGTCTTGATTGCCATTGAGCCTTGCAGTGAACAACTTGCCGTCTATAGAAATAAAAAATAAAAAACTTTTATTTAGTAATTCTGTTATCTTTTAATTAATGTAATTGGTTTCTTACAACCGTTTTAATTTAAATAAATAAATAAATAGAGTTTAGACGTGTAGTCCGTGTATAAGAGCTCTAAGTGGTGTCCATTCGCTCACATTGGTAAGCTACTAAAATAAGTAAAAATAGTTTCATTCACAACCATTTCACTTGTCGTGTTATGTGTGTGTTATGTTATGGCTCCAAGGAAATGTATTTTCTTTCTTCTTCTGTCTCAACTAGCTTTCAGTTTCGCACGCATTTTCCGAGATGAAGAGAAGAAGAGAAGTATTCTTTATTTTATAGCAGATCTAGAATTACATCTATGCATAATTTCAGTCCGGTTCGTTCATTCGTTTTGGCGTGAAGAGTAGGTACAAATAACCTAACCTTAGCTTTTACTAATAAGGTAAATAAAAATTCATAAAACAGAAAATAGATTAAGAGAGTCAGTTGAGTGATTAATATTATAATTACTCGTAGTAGTTTATTAGATTTCTTTGTCTGTTTATTTTCAAATATTTCAGTTCTAAAATGGACTGTCTTCAGCAGTGTAAGCCTTCTGCGAGCATTTCCAGATGGACTAACTATGGTAAGTAAAAATAGTAATATTTTAAATGATGATAGTTTTGGTTCTTCAAATAAATTAAAAACATATTTAATTATGGAGACACAGAGTGCGATAGCAAAGGATCGATCATTGTGCTGTTCGTTGCTTGGGGATCACCAGTAGTGAGCGTAGACGATCCTATTAGGTTTATTAGATAGATAGATAGATAATTTATTCATTAAAAACTTTGTTACATATGTTGGTTAGCAATGCCTTAAAGCCTATGTTAGGTTTATCTAGGCACTGGGTTCTCATCTAATTTACATATAACTTTGTCCAATAATTTAAAACTAAAACACTTAATTATTTAATAAATCTAAATCACAAACAAAAACTCATAAAGTATAAACACACTCGTATGTGCATTAACTAATCATATCAGCGACCGGAATGATGCTTATAACAGGTTCGTTCGTTCGGCGTGAATTAGTCACTGTGTATAGTATATCTACTATAGTATATCTACAATAATATATCTACTATAGTATATCTACTATAGTATATCTACTATATAGTATAACGCAACGCTCGTTGCTTAGCAACATGCAAATGAAACAAAAACCAGTGGTCGCCACTCTGCCTAGGTGTCCCGTTTCCCCCAACCCTTATGTAAAGCCTTTTGTAATGAAGTACTTACGTAATGTCTACTCGTGTTTTTGTTTCACAAAATCTCGGCAAACAACGTCGTTCTAAATTGTTACCTCGTCTGATATTATCAAACTTTGTATTTGTCTCTCGAGAGTTCGTCTGAAGTGTATTTGTTTGTTATGTGTAAATACGTGAACTTGACGGTTCTCTTTCAAATATTTTCTCTTTAGTGGCAATTAGGTCAATTATGTGCGTAGTATTACTATAATAAATACATAAATCATCAACCTGCCTCTATTTGAGTAATTTTTGCCAGCTGATTGAGTACCTACCTTTATTGAAGTGTCTTTGCAAGACCTTCGGCATTTTATCCAGGCATAAAAATAAAATACTTTTTGGATATATGCTAAAAGTGGAGCTAGCGTACGCGTAGTGGAAACGCAACATTATAGTTATTCATTGACATGTCTACTCAAAGTTATGGGAAATCAGTATTCATTTTAGTTTCATCATAGCATAACATATCAAGGCCGATCCCTTTGCGAGGCTCAAAAGGTAAACAAGACCGTGACTCATCAATAATGCTCTTAATTCAATACGCATTAATATATTATCCCTTTGAGGATGTTGGAGGTATTATATGCGGCATGCCAAGCCTGATTGTAGGTATGAAGTCAATCGGATTAATATTAACAATTCAGGGCATACCTAATTTCAGCTGAGCAGGCACGTTTGCTGAGGTTATTTTGCTATACAGCCTCAAGTGGTATATGTTATAATTTAGATGTAGAAGAAGATATCAAAGATAGGCTGATATGAATTTTTTTTAACACTTTGATTTCTTCGAAATCAGAGTGTTAAATTTCATATGAGATGTTACATTGCCAAAATCTATTTTTTGTAAATATAAAGACGACATCAATATGACACCACAACCTGTCCTGTAGACCTGTTTTATCAGAGACGCTTTTCGCGAATTGTTACTAAATATTTACATCCTTGTTGTTTTATCCTTGTTGTTCACTAGGATCCCCCAAAAAATAATACTAGGGCCCTGGTGACCTGATACTGGTTACTTCGGGGTTACTGGTAGCGTATTTATTATATGTCGACTTCGGATCATACAATCTACTGATTGAATTGCAATACAATCAATAGATTGTAATTTGCAACACGCAAACGGCATGCGACTTCAAAAATATATTTATTTTAGTATGTTTATTGTGAAATTTAATCATTGAAAAGTTGATATTTTCAATCTCAATCTCATAATTTCTAAACGTAACGCTATTGGCAGCCGAAACGTGACGTCACATTTGTACATGTTTATATTGTCATGAAGCTTTGACCTTGTGTTGACATAGGTGAATCGGTGACACGTGACGTCACAGAATGCAAGGGCCAACATGGCAGCAGTTTTTATCACCCGAAATGGAGTGCTGTTTTAGTTTTTGTTTTTTACCTCAATAATTTGAAATTTTGCAGGTTTTATTTATTTTTTCGTTCATCTATAAACCTAAAAAATCGTAAGGAACAATAAAAAAATCTATGCATATTTCTTATTAGCCAAGGCATTCTACAAACGGGCTTATTCTACGATTCACCGGCGTCATTATATAGGTATTGTCTGACTACAGACCCTAATTTCTTGCCCCTTCTGCCTCTTGATCCGTACATAAAGTCGGAGTGATCTTATGCCACCAGCTTTGATATTGGTCCAAGTCATCACGCCAGCAGCAGTAGCACTACCACATCATTTTCTATATTGCACGTAACCCTTTTACAATTTACCAGAACAATGTCAATAACACATAGTTTCAATTTGAAATTAAGTGAGCTCGGACGGATATAACACTTGAATAGTCAATTACGTTAATTCAGTTTGGAGATCTGTCATTAATTACCAACCTACTATTGAATTTATGCAATTAGCATGATTGTGATTTAATTTGTCAATTGGTCCGTTGATTACTAGGTAATTTACCGGAACCGTAAGATTGGTAAATTTACTGTTCATTGAAAATTATCGATGGTATGTTTAATAATTACTATTTAAGATAGTCTTTGCTATCCCAGGGTTGTCAGGCCTTTTGAAATAAAACTGCAGATTGTCGATTTATTTGAGAAATTAACGAAAAGTTTTATAACTCATTATGGGAACTCATAGATAAGAATATTCAATATAATATTTTCATACTACATTCTTAGGAGTTATTTTTATAAATTAGTTTATAAAAACAAAAAAATAACAAACAAAAGAAGTAGAAGCAAAGTAGAACTAGAATTTATAATTGAATTAATTGAGTTAACTGCAGACTGCGGCAAACATGCATGGATTAAAAAAATTAAGTCCACCTGTTGAGTTATTTATTAATTGGTATTAAACTAAGTAAGGTTTTAAACAGTGTTTAGTTAATCTACGACGAAAAACTTTAAAAACAAATCAAGAGTAAGCTCAACTGATCCATATCCAGTCGAAAACATACCTAAGCCACTGCCGGCTGCATGACCCCACTGTATGGCAATGCTGATGCACTGCGCCAGATACTCACCACACCCGATGGTGTGGTGAGTATATGGTAGGTTTGACCAAAATTTAATCAATTTCAAAGAATATAGTAACATGAACCCAAGAAAGAAGGAAAAATGTCTGATGATTGACATGCTAAGGGCCATGCCACACATTTCCAAACTTGAGCATGTCGTTCTCGAGAAAACAAATAAAAGGCTTCCAACCCGGAGGCACTATCAGTGATCTAATGACGTCATCGGATTCCAGAGTCATTGAAGTTGATCAGTGAACATCGGAGCGGTTTGAGGATCGCCACTGGCCTCGGGGGTTGAGTTACGTGTGAGTCTTTTTACATAGAGCTATGAATTTAGAGATGGAGGTACCTTCTTCTTCATCCTTTTCCACTGTAATTATTTTTAGTTGTTTAACTTTATCAGGACTTAATGAAATTTTCCTATCGAAATTGCGCCTTTCTTACGGCAAATTTGTGCAGATCACGCTAAAAGTAGCGAATGGATCGGGGTGAAACTCATCACTAATTAAATAGTGTATCTAACAAATGAAATGAATAATGCATTTTTATGAATAAATGTCATAATATTTATTACATATATGTATATTATAAATGTCATGATAAATATTAATTAATTCATAAAAATGCATTATTCATTTCATTTGTTAGATACATATCTACATATTTAATATATGAATGAATGTCATAATATTTATTATACCAAAAAAAAATGCATGCAAACCCGCGGGCGGAAGCTGACGGTAAAGTTTCAGTGAAATTATGTTTAAATGATTATTATTATTTTTATTAGCACGTACCTGTTTCAAAAAATAGTTTTAAATAATGATTACAATAATTTTATAGCTAGCTGCAGAATGTTGCAAAAAGAAAGTAAATAATCAAAGTTTTTAATAGATACCTACTTCAATTTTAATAATTTTTAATACCTACCTCATCTATGACCTTTACATCCACGAAGGATGGTTTATGTAGTGTTCGATTTTTGAAATCGAACCACCTACTACGTTTGCCATGATTTGCCTTCTCCATTATTACATTGTGTTTTTGATTCCCAGCTCCGTCATGTAACCTGACTCCGTTGGCTCCAGTCCATTGCATCTCAGCCAGTTCCATTCGTTTCCCAGGAGTGTTGACACTTGTAAGCTCTATCGTACATCACTTACGGCTCTGATGCTGTATTGTCTGATTTTAAGCTGCTATGGGATAAAGATACATTTTTGTTGTTGGAGTTTTACTAGGTATCTTAATCTAATCATTGGCGCCTGGCCAACGCTTGTCGTTATCCAGGGTATTTTTTTATTTAAAAAAGGGTATAGCCTACGTGAAAATCACAATAAGGCTAAATAGTATTCTATTATTAGAGAAACAAACATCAAACGACTAGGGGTGTTCAAAGTTCCACATCCATCCACATCCACAGCCTGTATCGGTCCACTGCTGGACGCAGGCCTCCCCCTGATAAACGCCTTTTTGGTGTTTAACTCATGGGGGGTAGTGCCCATAATCCCCACGCTGGGCATGCGGGTTGGGGATCGCAGTTTGGTGGAATATTTGTTCTGCAGGGGGCGCTGCTGCCCGCCCCCCAGAAGATATCCCTTAGTCGCCTCTTACAACACCCACGGGAAGAATTGGGGTGGTGCAAATTCTATGCCACCGGCACCACTCGGCTTCAAAGTTCCAATCTCCTGCAATTTCTCGCTAAATAACTTCATGATTTTTGCCAATGACCCATTGGCTTGTCGTCCATTCGACATGATTTGAACCCTTCAAGTGTTCAAATGACCTCCTTTCGTTTCATTGCAATATAGAGGCGCCAAACTCTATATCTGTTCCATAATGTACGTTATGAAAAAACCAGTTTTTATTTTTGTATTTTTTCGATATAAAACGCGAAACCAAGTTCAGGTTCTATACAGAAATCCTTTACTGATTTATCACAGTGGAGATTCTAAGTATACGCCTCGGCAACAACTAAATGCATGTAGGTTCTTAATCCAGTAGATAATTAGAAATACGAATATTTAGTTTAAGTATCATGTACCTACCTATTGTTGTCTGCTGTAAATAAATCTTTTATCTTATCTAACGTCATCAATATTCGGAAGAGGTTCGATAAATAAGCCAAAAATTCAATAGTTTCAGAATATGTACTACTATAAATTCAATATATTTGATAGCTAAAGACAGGGCATCATAGCATTCATTAAGGGAGGTCTATGTCCAGGTCTGGACTAACATGGCGATGATGGTGATGATGATAAAATCAATAACATCAACACGGCTGAGCCTCCCCAAAGTGCCCAATCACAGTGCTTAACTAATTGTCTGTGAACATGTACCGCTGCAATTAACCACGTCGCCTGCCCTAACCATACGGAATTGCCAATCAGTTAATTGTATAGACGCGGCATACCTGTAAGCCTAGTTACATCTGGGTGTATGCAGCGACTTTTTGTGGCCAATAATCAGAAGCATACGCCATTCTGCAGTCAAAAATGCCTTCTATGAGCCGCATGCATGGCCAAAATGACAAAGTGATTATGTCAGAATTCTAAGAAAAAAGAAGAAGAATCAGTCTGTGAATTTTTTTTTGCTTAAGTAGGTAAACGAGTCATGGTTTTCAAATTTCTAATGTCGGCTTGGGTACGGTTTACGGATTTCTTCTAAGTCTAAAGTTAAAGCCATAATACGCGTCTTTAACAATGGACTTGATAGGTATGTGGTATTTTTATCTGTTTGAATGAAAAACATTACGGGCATGGTGTTTCTCATAACCCCAACTCTTCCCGTGGTTGTCGTAAGAGGCGACTTAGGGATATCCACCGGGGGGCAGGCAGCGGCGCCCTCTGAAAAACAATTCTACAACCAAACTGCAATCCCCAACGCGCATGCCCGCCTAAAAGGCACTTATCAGGGGAAGGCCTGCGTCCAGCAGTGGACTAAAACAGGCTGTTGAGGTTTCTTATTATAGATATTCAATAACTATCCAAAATTCGCTAAAATGCCTGTTTAGTACAATAATTTGTTATTTAACCGATTTCGAAAAAAAGCTTCTTAAAAGAAGGTCAAAATTAAGGCATTAGAAGTCAAGTTTCAGTTTAATTATATTAAATGTTCTCATTGCGATTTAAAGTCGCAACTTAATTTTTCCACGAGTACCTATGCAATAGTATCCACAAAGTACACGCGCAATAACATTTCAGGCTTACATGTTATAGGCTTGTTGAGACACAGGATTGTTTAATTACCTAATGGAGTATGTAAATGCCTTTATTTATGTTATGGTTATGCAAAAGCATACCTATATAGCACGTATGTTATGGGCTGGAGAATTTACGCATGATTGGGCTCAGATGGGTCCGTTTTAGTAATAGGTGTTAAGATTTACACATGTGACCTGATTCGGGATTTGGATCGGAGGTATTGATGTTCTGAGTTTATTACCGTTCCTATTAATATCATTTGGTATACTGTATCAATTATACGCAGATCTGAGCTAATAGACAATTCAACAAGATTCATGAAGACTTACAAGCTTTGATCTACATTGTGTTTATGTTACGTAAATAACACTGATTTTATTTTGGGCAGTGATGAAAGAGATATTGAGGGTACGCTAGCCTAGAAAAAATTGCATTGACTCTTCTGTAGAAGAATCATCATCACGAGTCTACTCTAGTATCACTGACAGCTGGATAAAGGCTTCCTTTCACATGTACCAACCTCTTTTGTACTTCGCTCCTCGCGTCCAAAATATGTCTTGCTACTTCAACGATGACATTAATTATTTATCTTGCGAGAGGAAGACCCGGTTTCCTATGGTTTAATCTAGGCCATCACTCGGTCAAGGTTTAACTCTAGTGACTTCTCTTCTGAATCCAGTGACCTTGTCTGGCATAGTGCTACTCGACTTAAGATCTTTGGCCATGTCACCAGTACCGTCGACCTTCGGTCGCCGATAAAGTTAAAGAAATCAAACAAACCAACTCGGCAAACGTAGGTACACCTTAGTAAATAAATAATGGTGGACAATTCAGAAAGCATCATCTAACTCTAAACTGTTGGTAATATTATTATTTTCTCATAAGTAAGAACTGATATACTGCAATATAAAGATTTTATTTATTGCTCATGGAAAAAACCCAGGACATCTGTAACAAACATCTACAGATCGTACAAACATTTTTCCAGAGGCGGGAATCAAACCTGCAACTTCCTGCCTTGCAGGCTAACCTTCGCCCGCTTCATCATAACGTTCGTCAAAATACGAACACAACTAGCCTAGGAAGGGTTGTATTGTAGGTATGTGTAGATTTACACAACCTACAACCCTACCCACATATACAACCAGATGTAGTTTCAAATTAGTAGCGAGTACATTTGTCACCACATTCTCATTACGTTTGGGGTTCATTATTTTCCAATCCCACACAATTCGGATTAATTAATGAGTGAAAAGGGTCACTCTCATTTTGTGTCTTTATTCGTTCCACATACTGATTTTATAGACCGACTTCAAAAGAACTTCCGGCTCACAAACAGAGTGTGTTAGTATTATGAACAAGTGGGTAAATGCGGTGCTGATTGGTGAGGCTAGAATGAATTAGAACTATTGTGAATTTTGTACAAAATTAATAAGGAAATTGAAAATGATTCGAAAAGAACCGAAACCAATGGCTCATTGTCATAAGTGACTATATAATAAGCTACCCAACGGTGAGAGCAAAATCATAATTTATGATGGTAAAAAGGATATTATGCAACTTGAAGAAATATTGATAAAAGTCAAACTACAAAAAATTGTAGCTGTACCTAGAAGTTATAAACCTCTTTGCATAATCATAACTTCACTTGGGGCAAATATAATTTCCTGGTGCTCAGGTAATTTAATAATTAATATATATCATGTATTTAGTATCAATTATATCAATCATCTATCTCGTCTCTACGCCTACAATTATCACAGAAATAAATTATATTTATATTTTTAATTTTTTCGCTTAAGAGACTGGTGCATCAGGATAGCAAAACATATACAACCGTGCATCATAAACACACACACACACACACACACACACACACACACACACACACACACACACACACACACACACACACACACACACACACACACACACACACACACACACACACATACACTCACACGAATACCGCACGTTGAAATTACTATTTTTGAAATGGGTCTGTTTATTTAAAATATTAATACTATTTTTGTCATGTAATGTAGTTTACTTAGATTTTATTAGACTTAAGTTATTTATTTTTTGTTTTTTGTTCTTCATTTTGTACATTTGTTTTTTAATTAGTATCAGCCTCCAGTGATTGGTGTAAAGCGTAGCGCTGCACTTGGTTCCCTGGCACTGCTGAAAACCAGCGCTGCTCTGACACAATTGTACCCTAGGAGCATTAAGCTGAGCCGGTGACCTTTGTGTTACATGTAATTTAATACAAGTTATTTTATTTATTTTGGTAAAATAAAACACCAATAAATATTTTTCTTTTCTTCCATTCTATTCTATTAAACGGGTCTAGATGTGCTATGTGTATTATCCAGCATTATTTATATTTTTACACTTCATTTCACCGCCACTATCATAACGTAGAACAGTTTCCAAGGCACTCTGAAAACGCAGTAAACGTAAAAGGTCAGTTCTAAAACAGGGAGGCAGTTATATTTAATGATAATAGGAGTTGCATGCAACTTGAAATCATTGTTTACTTGCGCTGTACCCTGAAATTAGCACTTGGAATGCTTATGCTCATTATCTTGAAAACACACACGGTTATGTATTATTTGCTCATTTGGAGCACAATATCGTCTTGCAAATAAGTATGCTTCTAGGAAAACGTAAACATACATTTTTTGACATTCGACATTGAGTGTCATTTTTGACATAGGATGTAATTCAAAATAATTTTTATCATGTTGGACATTTTGTGTCATTTTCTACCTCAACAGCCTATATTGGTCCACTGCTGGATGCAGGCCTTTCCCTGATAAGCGCCTTTATTGGCTGTTATCTCATAGGGGGTAATGCCCATAACCTCCACACTGGGCATGTGGGTTGGGGATCGCACTATGGTGACAAAATTGTATGGCAGGAGGCGCTGCTGCCCGCCTCCGGTACGTTAATATCCCTTAGTCGCATCTTACGACACCCGCGTAAAGAGTCGGGGTGGTGCAAAATCTATGCCACCGACACCACACGACGGTCACTTTCGACATTACATTTGCTGCTTTTTTTGTTAAATTTTGTCTTGTTTGACATTTCTGAACAGATACAAGGTAAAAGTAGATTAGACTTATTACTGTGATTTATATTGCTTCTATTTGGTTTCATTCCCCTAAAAACTGGAACACCAAAAATTAGTAAGGGGAAAATTGGAATTAAAAAAAACAGATTTGTCATGGGTTTTTAATTGAAATAACCCCAGAATTCATCATGAATTTGATGTAACGATTTCGATTCGACTAATTTACCGTCTCTATTTAACTGCTACATGTTACATGTTACGTATGGATGAAAATCCGCAACAATACCTAGTATGTCCTTAGGCTTTTCACAAAGCTGTAATAAAAAAGCAAGAATGTTTTAAATTCTGTTTAAACCAGAATACGAATTAGAGTATTTCGAGTAGCTACCATAAAAACAGCAATCAGTACCCAACCCAATCAATCACTTTTCATGCGTTCATTCGATAGCAATCCGAATTCCAAATTCGCTAGACTCCCTTTAATTTCATTAATTGCCACTACGTTTTAGCGGAACAAACAAAAAACCACCGGAAAAGGTTCGGTAATTGAATGATGGGGGGCGAAATGCTTTCCTGAAAGAACTTTAATTTCAATATTGCAATAGAATTCTTGTAAGAGACGAATATTTGGACCGGGCCAATGCCCTGTTCTACACCTAGTCAATTTATATGGCAGGAAAATGTACAGTCAGGGTATTCTTGTACTTAGCACAGGTACAAGAATACCCATTCATAACACATTAGAATAATGAAATCTACAATGGTATTTCAAATAAAATAATATTCAATAATCTCAATAATTAATGATGTTTTAATGTTACGTATCTCTAATTCTTCCCGGGGGTGTCATAAGAGGTTGCTGTATGGTGCTGGGTTAGAATTTGCACCACCCCAATTCTTCCCGTGGGTGTCGTAGGAGACGACTAAGGGATATACACTGGGGGGCGGGCAGCAGCACTCCCTGCTGAACAAATCGTCCACCAAACTGCGATCCCCAACCCGCATGCCCAGCGTGGGAATTATGGGGATTACCCCCCATGAGCTAAAAGCCAATAAGGCCTTTATCAGTGGGATGCTTGCGTCCAGCAGTGGACCGATACAGAATGTTGGGGTTGAGGTTGAGGTTAAATGTTACGTAACTAGTGCAGTACGTATGTATTGTATGTATCAAAAATATCATCAATCTTATATTACCCGCAGCTCTGGTTTAGATCGGTACCCAGTGAGGCTGTTTATGTCCAGTTGATAGTACATATTTATTAAACTTCGAACACGACCACTAAAATCTTCGAATATCAAAATAAAATCGAATATCGAATATCTAAACAATTAAGGTTGCGGTTGCAAGCATGCGAACATATACATTATAGGCATTGCGAAACTAATGATTTATGAGTTATTCTCAATGTGTAAGCAACCTGTCAGTCTAAAGCAGCTGTGTGTAAAATCCTAGAATCATAGAGTAGATATTCCAAACGTTAGAACGCTTTGTCGTTGTTTGGTAGTGGCACGGACGTGCTTTGTACTGCATGTTGTATGCCACTCTGCGAAGAAGTTAATTGTATTCATGTTTCAGTTCTCAGTATTTTAGCTGTTAGTTCTTGTTTTAGACAATTTGGTAACACTCAGCTGCGTTTTAACTAAACTATTACTTATATAAAAAGTTATAACACAGTTCATTGTAATGGAAAACGAATAGGGTAAGTATTTGGTACGAGGTAAATAAAAAAACAGTATGGAAATCTTTTCAATAAATATGAAATGAAACACTTTCATGAAAATTCTTAAGCATGTATTATGTATAAATGAAAAATTAGGTTACTTACGAGTAAAAATATGAAACTAAAGCTAATACAACTTTACGATCCTAGAGATGAATCCAGCCTGATTTCACGTTAAAGCTCCTAGGTTTTCAACCTAGGAGCTTTAACGTGAAATACTCATGTCACCACAAAATACCATTGACTTGGCCCAAGATGACTTGGCTAACATGAGCAAACATTCCGTTTCGGTAAACTCAATTATGCATGTTTGTTTCTTCAACATTGGAAACAAAATACATAAATCCCAAAAACTACAAACTCCCAAGCTCCAGAGGTGTAATTACAATCGACTCAACTCAATAATTCAAGCCCATTTATATCCTTATTCATACCTGTTTTCCTTAACACTTGTTATACGTAACTCACGTACAGATAATACTACAATGAAGCATACAAATTATCGCTTGCCGACGCGTCTGTTTTAAAATTACCTCCACCCATAGCTTTCCTATCAAAACCCAACCTACTCCTATTTCGTTGAGTTAAGGTTGGTTTTCGAGATATAATGCTGAGGTGATGGGCCTTTTTGTTGAAACAGGGGGTCAGCGGTCGGCGAATAACTCGCTAAGACATGATCATGACTTGTGAACATACTCCACACCTTGTTACGTGTTAACAGGCGCATTCGCTCACGACAAAATGCTTATCAAAACTTGGGCCCGTAATGGGCCAACGTGATGAGAAATCGAGCGAAGGAAAGTTTGAAATGTTGGCATTATAAATATGAGGCTAAACTTGGGGTTATTATTTGCCAGCTAGAACATAAGGCTTGTAGAAGATATATGAATTGAAGTGTGATGAACATGTCAGTGACGAAATATATACATAGATACACACCGAACCCTAGTTTTTAGAGCCCTAAAAAATTAAATAACGTTGATTGAATTATTTTTAAACAAATAATAACTGAATGTTATCATAGTAAACTGGAATAATGGGTTAACAACCTTGGCGTATTCACATTCATCAACCATTTCAGAATATAGGTTGAATTAATCTGTTAGATGTAAGATTTACAGTATTTCTACCTATAATTTATGAAGTTCTTGAAATGTTTACTTCGAAACGAATCCCTGGAATAAACAGTAACGTGTTTCGTTTCAGTAGATATTTTAGTAATAAGTTTTTAACTTTTAATGATGATGCAATATTCAGACTCATCATCCATTTATGAGATAGGTCTAACGCTCACAATGTATTTGACACCTGGCAGTAGTCAGATCAAGTCTGGCGCTGAGGTACAGCTAATACAAAATTCATTCAACTTTCAACTATTTTCATCACAAAACATTGATTTCTTTATACCGCTACATGAATCAAATTATAAGGCCAAGTGAATTGCTGTGATAATGATAGTGGTACTTGTATGGTATTTAGTAAGCTACGTAAATTACCAACAGACCTCATATTTAAAACTGACTTGTTTGAAAAAAGTGATACTTAGCTAATTTTTAGAGCAAAATCTTATGTCACTTATATTTAATAGGATACAATAGACACAAAACAATCCGACATTTCCACTATTTGAATCAACTAGTAACAAAGCAGCTTGTAGCTACAAAGGTTTTCTATTAATAGTGGTCGAGATTGACAATGATCGACATGTTCACAAAACATCGTTCCTCGCTGGCTTTTAACCTCATTTAGTTCCCAAACGTTTGTAACAATACAATTTGCCGGTGTCTGTCTTTTGATGATCAGTCATTTCAGTTAATTATAGACTAACTGATGTATGAGACGTAGTTAGGACTGGGCTAAATAGATTCGATAAATAATTCTGATGAACAGAATAAAGAAAATAATTTCAAGTTTCATGAAGCTACATTATGAATGTAAGCGGGCTAACTACGAACCTTGTTTGTGTTGGTTGTATCATAATACTGTTTCTATGAATATTAGAAGTATAAAAGTACTCGATAAATGTCTTATGATGTCACTTACTTATTTTAGAAAAGTCTTTTAATAACGGGTAAGTAGACAATAGCGTATCCTTTCTCTAATAATTTTAACATAACAATACACAAAACCATGCAAAAATCTAAAGCACCACTTCAAATCAGCCAAACCTCAGAAAATATTTGCCGCGAAAGCGAGAACATCGGATATCAATCTTCAATATATTGCCGCCTAAACTACCTACCAAGTGGATGATAAACGGTCCTTTATGTTTCGCGCGGGCCGTAATTTTACTGCTCTATAAATGAAGATAAGATTGCAGAGCCCTACTTTATCCGACGACGCCGGTGGATGTTTTATTTTGCAAGGATTGATCACCTGATTCCTTACACCATAGATGCGAAATTGTTTTCTTTATGCTCTGATAAAGTAAATGCTAGAATAAATTCCTGTGAATTTATTATAACGTCGCAATAACATTTTTGCTGGTTCAAGAATGTGGTGGTTTAATGGGGCGTTTTGATTTTTTTATTATGCTATTGGTAGGGTTGCTACCTCTTTGCTTGCACTTAATTTATTTTCTTTAAATATATGACTATCTGATTATCAAAAGTCAAATGCACATATACCTCAGAGATTTGAATCTCTCCACGTATTTAAGATAATATTTGAGTTTCTCACCTGAATTCTCCGGAGCTAGTTGATTTACAACCAGGCGGATCATGAGTAACACGTACGTTATAACTGTTCCTGACCTCATCAGCATGCATACTCCCAGGATAGCAAAGTTTTCTATTTACTATAATTTATAAACAAGAACCTTGAAATGGTGGCTTTTGGTCTGCTAATGAGACTTGTAAAAGAGATCAGTCAAAGTTGCCCCCGAACCGGCACGTGTGATAGCTTGTTAATTTTTTTTTTCAATTACTACAATGGACAGACACTTCTCAATCTTGAAAATATTTATTAAATGTATTTTACATGATTCTTTGACCCAATCTTCGGTTCCAGAGATTAAAATATAAACTGAGGTAAAACCACATTGATTGCCTGTCTCACAGACATGCTATGGCAAGATTTTTTCTCGATGCATGCTATGCAGTCTTACGTCACATGACATGTCAAATATTAATTCATCGTTGCTGTCAGCGATGTTTTGCGGTTTTTCATAAAATCAGTGACCATAATTTTAATTAAATATACATCAATTAAGTCTAGTGAGAACCCAGGAGGCATAACCACGTGTCCACTGGTTCTCTCTAAACGATGTGGTTATCCCACAACCTTTGATCCACTGAAACGTATAAAATGTATAACCCTACGAGTATGTCGTACTTGCAGAATCATGCATGACTTGCTTACGTTTGTATAGGAATGAAACCAGAGAAAAATAAACAAACGACTATCATTATTAATATTATACAAATTGAAATAATTTATGGATGATCCGTCTAGATTGAGTAAAGTGTTTTAAGGATAACCTATGTTGTATACAATACTTTCACATTAAAAAGCATGTTTTATAACTAAATGTATGTTTTGTTACGTATTCCAGACGCACTCTAAACTAACAAGTCGATCACATATATTATCTGTTGTGAACTCCAATATCGTTGTCTCTTATTACAGTCTAATTACAAAACTTAGTCCAAAAGGATTATTGCATTGCTAAAGTTTAAACGAAGCATCAGAATAACAATTTCCGTATTAATTCTCTGGAGATTATCAGAGTATCTTGAGTTTAGAAATTTAGCGGTTAACATGTTACAAAGGGGAAGTTTGGTAGATTGAGGTAAATCTCTACTACAGTAGGTAGCTGCTATATGATAGCTTCATTACATAACTGTGTTCCTTTGTTCGAAACTACATGCTTACACCGTATAATAATGGCAAAGGTGAAAATTAATTGTGTACAATTCATGTAAATAATTGTAAAAAATTTCTTGCTCCAGACTTGAGTTGGCCTCCAAGATCTTAATGCCGTATCTCCAGTCAAAATGCACATCTACTAAAACATATACTTAGTGTCATTATAGTAAGGTATATTTTGAGATTATATAAACAAATATCAATGTCAATTGTCTTTGCTTTTCACAAATTCTTTACTATTTTAATATTAAGCATAACTTTTCAGGTTGAGTTGAAATCTTAATGAAATTTGCAGTATTCTGTAAAGACCTCAAGAATCAGTGTACAACATGATACCTACAGCACAGAATATCTATAGTAACTACGAGGGCAAGGAGGAAGGTAAGGTTAGCATGATATATCGCACGCCGAAGTACTTTGCGATGCCTCACAGCTACAGGTAACACTGCTTAGTATCATAGGCATAGTTTATAGCCGTATTTGATTACTCAACGAGTTTAAAGATACTTTTGACCTTAAGACACAAGGAAGTGTGTGAAAATCTTTGTTTATTAGGAAACTGATAAGGCCACTGTCTTTTTAAAATTAATACTATGGTAATTTAAAAAAGACAGTGGCCTTATCGAACGAAAAAAAACAACGCAACATAATAGGTATAGAGTAACAAGTACATGAGTAGGTATCCTACATTTGTCAAAAGACCAAAAATATAAATCACATACAAAAAATCAGTTCTTTCACTATCGATAGTAGGTATCTCTTAAAACATACGCTTTGAATTCAATACTTAATTCAATACATAGATAAACTTAGATTTCAATAAATTTAATATTGAGTGTTAAAATCATTTATAAACACTGACAGTATCAAAAGTGATACTTAATACCCTCAAACTAGTTCGAGAAGCTCCCAATCCAAGAAAGTAATATGACAGTAGAATTAATGCCCACAATGATTCCGATAATGATAACAAGCTATAAAAAGCGGGACGACAGGCAAAATAAAACCTTAACATAAACGGATAAAAACAAAAATGAAAGGGAAACGTCCGCCCGCACAACTTAGGGCCCATTGACATAATAAAGATTACAAGCCATATTTGTAATTAATGAAATCAGTTTCCATTAAAATAAACGTCGTATGTAATCGAATGATGCCGGTGCCTTTGACAAGCTCTAAACTCATCGATATATAAAACTTAGGTTAATAGTTGGTTGTTAGTTAATAGTAAGTTAATAGTTGGTATGCAGTGCCTGACTGTATTATGTATAGAGACAAATATTATTCACACGGAGATAAATCAGAATAAGGAATTTAGAAAATAATATGCAAATTATGAGGTTATAATGTCATAAATTTATTTTGCCTGAGGTCTGTCATAAAGTTTCCTTGGAAAGGTTTTCAGTATTAATTTATTCAACAGGTGAAACCCGGGGTATTTGCTAGTGATGCAGTTAAACCAAGCCTATCTTAAACCTTATCTTTGGGAGATTGACAGTTTTAATATTGGATTGACGCATGCTAACTGATTTAATTATATTTTACCGCTTAGTTTCATTCAACCTTTGAGATACCAATAAATTGTTTATTGTGTCTTCTGTGCTAAATACTTGATGGCTTATTTACGGTCATATTCTAGAATCGTCATTCTATTGTATATCATATTGAAACACTTTTTCTCGTCTTAATAAATTACCTTAATCTTATCACAATATTAACTGCGATTGTTTACTATACACCTATCAAAATACAAAAAAAAACTAAAAACAATAGACGTTCTTATACGAAAAACGAAGGTTTTTAAATTAAACAAAAGACGGTCTTAGTTTAATTACTGATTAACCATCTCTGATAAAGAATGTGTCGCTTTTCTGGAGTCAGTGCAGTTGACAAAACTTCCGTTCCATAGATATTTCTGTGCTTCGATATATTGGCTAAATATATTCAAAGGAATCATGTTGTAGTTTACAAACTTTTATCTATATGCAACTAAAGCAGTTTCAAGTAGGTTGTATCGGTTTTACGATAGATTTTTCCAGACATTGTTTGAAGGATATTCAACTTTATTGCCATTCGTTCCGGTTACAATCCATTAAATCTTGCGAGACAGCACAAGTGCTGACTGTTTACTGCAACTCTGTAAATTCAATACCCATTAAAACTGCAAATGAGTCTTTCTCATACATTATATTTAATTTTTTTTTGAAAATAGTACAACATAAACAGTAGCCTGCCAAACCGTATGAAAAGCTGAAAATACTATAAGCTATTATTTTTAAGCTATTGCATAGCTTCTATCGCGGGCCTTGAGCGCGGGGACCGAATCCAGAAATTCCGTAACGAAAAAACCTTGACGTTTGTCTCTTCAGTTCAGCAACCCGCCTCTAGATGGCATTGCAATAGCCCCACCGCGGCAGTCCCCGAGTGCCACACGTCTTTTTTATAAGTAGCTAATACAAAATGACACTGTAGAATAATATTACGCTTTGAATTTGTAGCCGCTTAAATTAAAAGAACCTTCAAAGTTTTATACGTCGTTTTGTAATCGAGAAGACGATTGCGCAATCGTGTAAATGGATCGATTCGGATAACCACTATAATTAGCTCCTACAAAATAGAGCTTGCTTTTTCCATTGAATTTCTTTATACGTGTTTTTGCTTTGAGGCGGTATTTTACTTATTGAATTACGAAATAATTGAAGTACTAGAAATCGTGTGTGGACTTACGTAAAAGTGAACATAACTCGGAGAAATAATTAAATATTTGTTAATCTAATTAATATAATTATGGTCAATGAATATTTTTCACTTATTTGACAGTACGCAATAACTGTTATGAGTTTGGTTTTGCATTAGCTATCAGTAAATCATATTAACTCTTAGCTTACCATTATCACTGCCCTCAATTTTATCTCCCTAATCTTAAAACATTTAAAACCTTTTTAGTGCCGTCTAAAAAACCAAACGGACTGGCAACACCAAAGAGCGGTGTTTAGTTAAAGCTACTTTGCATAATCGATGGTTCTACAGGTGCTGTTTCATCGGCAGGTTTCCGCTGATTTAGGTACGAACGGCTGACAGTGGGCTCTTTAAAACGTATAAGGCAATATGCAGGTTCTTTATTTATTGGGTAGACACGACAATCGTGGCATTAACTTGACCGGTACAAACGCCTTCTGAATCGTTTTATTTTCTCAGAGTTTTGCATTACGCTGTAAGCTGGATAAGTTTCTGAAAAAGTACGAACATGGTATATCTTGGTATGGTTCAATTTTATTATTACATGTGACAGATTCACAAATAGCTTTATTGGTGTATTCATAGCTTTGACAAAAAAAATGTATTTTAAGCGGTGTATGTCAGTAGTATGTCACCATTCTAATCTTAGTCTTACTTACATATTTCCTTTCCTTATTTTTTTAATCAATAGAAATCGAACGTGATATTGTCATGCATAACATGGTTACTGCAATGATTATGCAATACATGCTTCATTCATCCGATGCGTTTGCTTTGTCGGAAATACGACGAACGTGCAAAAATGAGAGAAATTTATCATCACAATCGCCTGCTGTTGGTTTCAGACTCTTGTGCTACTCTCTACGGTCCTGGGCGCTATGTTTAGTTTAATAATTGAGACGTCATCTTAACGTTTCATGTTTATATGGGATGTGCCATCTCACGGTCTTTCATATATTATCCCTGTAAAGAGGTTGTTTTGTATAGAAAAAGCAAATCCAAACAAAAATGAGACATCACGGTGACGTCTCGATACTATCGTGAAACTGAACCTGCGTTTAGTTTAACAGAACTCTGGCGCTCTGTTCCTATGCTAGCGTCGTCGCCCAGATTTATCTTGCGACGATGCTATTATATTTATTAATTTTATGTTGCTTTATCTGGACAAACAGTTTTACACATAAACATAAAAGAATTTATGAATAAACTTACATACTAACTCATAACAATCCATATGTCCTCGCATGTAGAAGCTAAAAGATTGCTTATTTGCGGAGAAGGATTAAAAAAAACAGTCCTGTCCATTTAACAAAATAGTACCTATAAAAAAATTAATTATGAGTAAACTTGCAAATAACAGAATTTTAAATAACTAAGTACCAATAATTAAAAATAAATTATACACACAAGACAGGAACTGATTGATAAGGAAAAAAATCTTATCATTCAGTATGATCGAAGCTATCGTCAGCCTTTATTCGTTTTACTAACAAAACAGTTCTGAATGCATATAAAAATAATAATATTGTACTTCCCAACTGTTTGACTTCTGATATTAAACAGCAATTTGCTAAGTTCGACGCAACTCAATACAAAGTTGTGCTATTACTTTCCACAAAGTTGTAGGTATAGGATATCTGCTTTCATTAGCCTGGCAACAAGAAACGAGTTAGGTTTTTAATTAAAGCCAGTCTTATATAGTTTAAATATTCTCGCCGACTTTCCGTGGAAAACTAACGTTCTGCCAACACCGCAACCGCTACCAGCTGTTGCCTGATGCCACAGTATGAGAGTTGTCTTACGACCCAGTAGTGGTGTTGGTTGCGAGATTCATGACTTGCTTATGCAGCTTTTTATCTCTAACAATAATGGTTAAATACGTAGGTGCATAAAGCAAATTGCATGATATCCCGGTTTTTAGGTTACATAGAAATAGAATATGGACAGTTTCAAATGAATTTCTATAATATGGCACTGGATAAATTGCCACTCACCCTTGATTGAATAACCTTCCGATATTCTGTACTCAGTTATGGTACAGTAAAGACGCAGTACAGGCACGACGCGATCCGCACTCACCCTGATAAAGGAGAAACGCTGTTGTTCCTCCAACACAAACTAGGTTCGTAGTTAACCCGCTTACATTCATAATTCGTTAGGGGAGGTGATCAGCAGAGTTTAAAATGAGTGCAGAGAAGAAATTACCACGTTGTTAGTATGGTTTGTAGAACAAGAATATTTAATAGTGAAATGTTCTGTAGTTTTGACCAATGAAACAAACTGAGTCGTGTATACTCGGTGTTAACCGCAAAACTCAACCTCAACAGCCTGTATAGGTCCACGGCTGGACGCAGGCCTCGTTCTTAGTGGTGTTTATCTCATGGACGGTAATGCCCAAAATTCCCACGCTGGGCATGCGGGTTGGGGATCGCAGTATCCCTCAGTCGCCTCTTACTATACCCACGGGAAGAGTTGGGGTGGTACAAATTCTAAGCCAGCACCACACAGCTCGGTGCTAAATCAGGATCAAATTTATAACTAAAATTTATTTTTTTGTGGTTAACACCAGGATACTCAAACGCCTGCAATTAGAAAGAACAGAAAGAATAAATTTTCTTGTTTTTTTGTTCATTGGATTGACCAATGAAACAAACTGAGTTATATCACTTTGGCACTACAGAACATTTCACTCCAAAATATTATTTATTGTTTTACGTGGTAAAAAGGTATATGCATCGATTTTTTTTATTGTTTTAATCGATTCTTTAGGTTATTATTTAACCGAAAAATGATAAGACGCTCACTGAATTCGCAATAACAAGGTAAAAAAAACAAATCAAAACTACAATCATTTTCAGGTGATAAAAACGTTGCCATATTGGCGCCATGTTTATTTGACGTTCACACTCGATTAAAACCTTTTGTGACGACCTCAGTAGTGATCATCTCAGAAAGGAGGTTTTCCGAAAAATCTGAAAATAACCGACAATACGAAATGTGAAGTAGGCAGAATAGTGTCAAATCATGATGCAGCGCCAAACATAAAAAAAAAGAAATGTGAACAGTGATGTTACGTCCGCTCTAGCTAATGGCGTTTTGAAATTTTACGATTGAGATTTAAAATATCGATTGTTCAATGGTTAAATTCTACAATAAAAACATCTCGAAATGCTAAAATAAATATGTGGATATGTTTCTATATCAATAGAGAATACGTACCGATATATTTTTTTAGCCATTTTGAAATCACATGCATATACTTACCTTATTCCTTCTCAACACACATTATAACCACTGCAGGATATCTTATTTCTTTAATTTTACTTCTGTATGCACCTATCTATGTATAGCCTACCTTCATTATAGCTATTGTACTTATGTAATCACCTGTTTTGGCCAAATAAATGTATCTTTATCTTTTTTCTCTCTCTTACTGCTCGTAAAATCATATTTTCTGTGCTATCGTCATTATTAAATGCTTTTCAAGAACCAGGTGTTGATAATAACGAGGGTGAACGTTTAATTAATGAACAGTAGTTTCTTGTAAGTGACGATGTGATGCCGTAATTGAGTGTTTTATGCTTCAGTCACTTTGCCACTCAGAGTTGGAAATTGCAATAACTGAAGAGCGAAACGTAACTTCAGCTTTTATATTTTGCAGTTTATTTTTAAACAAGCTGCGCCCCATGGCTTCGCATTCGTTATTCCTATGGAAAAGTTTGAAGATGATTCCCACGAAAACTGATTTATGGGATAAAAAGTAGCCTATGTTTGGTTCCAGGATTAGAATTACGTACATACACGTAATTCTCATATAATAATAATAAATAATAATGTTGGACAATTCATCTAGCATGGTCTAGTCTAGTAGTAGATAACTCTGATAGACTTAATACAATACACTAAATAGATAGACCTTTTTATTATACGTAGAAAATATCCAGAACACCCTGAACAAAAATCTGCAGATCGTTCACACATTTGTCCCGAGGCGGGAATCGAACCCGCAACGTCCTGCGTTGCAGGCGGACCTTCGCCCACCGCGCCACCGATGTCGTCAAAATATTTCAGCACTATCCATCCAGTAGTTTTGGTGTGAAGAAGTAATAAACATCCATCCATCCATTCATCCATCCATCTAGCCAAACTGTCGCCTTTATAAAATTAGTCTTATTATTATATAGATATGTGATGTGATATTATGGTGAAAAATGTTTTTTGGTAATAGTTTGCATAATATTTCCCGGTTAGGCAATATGGAGTTTTTGAATTACTTCCATTTATGACGAGCACCGTTTATAAGAATTTTTATTTCATCATCATCAGACAACAGCTAGACTTAGGGCCCACAAAGGCCTAAGAAGGCCTACAAGTCTTCAGTTATACATAGACCTCCCCAAATGAGCGCCATAGCGCCTTTTCGATTTGACGCACCCAACATCTGCCTGCAGTTTTTCACAGATAGCATATTTTATTTACTTACTCACTTATTATAATAGTTAAGTTAATATGTACAGGAAAAATTCAAAATACCAGTCTTGTTATAAAAGTAATTCTACTAATTTAAATAGAAAACATTATCATGCGAATTTATAAGCTCTGTTATAGGTTCTATATTAGCGGAGCCATTCAAGCTCTCTAAGTGTTAGAAAAATAAATAAGTCTAATAATCTAATACAATATATTAATGTATTAATACATATATTTAAAGGCCTGACTAGATTGCGGTTCATAAGAATCTCTCACTCACATACACAGATTTATACATTTTATAGGCTTCTCAAGAATTGCCGCAAGGCACATAGGTATTTACTCTAAAACGTCATGAATACATTAAACAATGAACACTTCAACGGATCCAGAGCGCTTTAGCTCGTTAAAATAGTTCTACGAACGTAGGAACACGGTCCATCTTGTATCATGACTGACTCATATCATGACACCTCGGCTAAGGAGCTCTAACGAGCTGCACGGGAGCTGACGACTGTTGCTGAACATTGACTGTGAATTTATTTTGGAACTTTTAAAATTGTACCACCAATTATACAGGGCTGGGCAAATTCTTGGCCCCTTCAGGGTAGCTACCGTTTCTTTTGTAGTTAGAAGGTTTTGTTCTAAGGAACTTTCTATTTTATTTTGAAGAAAAAAATATTGCCTCTTTTTGTTTTTTGAAAAAATGTACGGTTCGTCCAAAAAATTACATTTGTCAAAAAAAACAGTTTGGTCTTAATCGACTATATTTTTAACCAGGAACACTTTTCCTAAAGTAACATACCAAATCAAATCGTAAGTTTTGGCAATAATTAAAAAAAACATCTTGTATAGCAAGTTGAAGTAAATACATGTGTGTACGTGTAACGTGTTGATAGCAATTGCGCTACCAATACAGACAGTATCGATCACCATATTCATAAGGTGATACATTATTTAGTTAAATTTAAAAATGTCGATCAGACGTTTTATTGAACAGGCACAAGGTAATGCTGACGTTTTAAATTGTTATGTATTTGCGACAACAACTACAATTTGTATTATATAAAAGTGACAAATTCTATGTAAAGGTTTCGCGTACATAACACGTATGTACGCGAAACTGAGTGTTTGAACTAAATCGTAGTTGTAGATGTTAATGGTGCAAAATGCTAACCTATATCTGGTTACATGTACTGCTAAGCTGGTTCTAACAGCCAGTTTACCAGTAATGATCGCTTGAATCAAGATGTATTTAATTGGGTTTCGTTATGTCGAGTTTCGCAGGTGTCCACCGCACGGAATATAGATTTTGTGATTTATAGAACATAGAGCTAAGTAGGACTTTATGGGTTTCTAGATATGCCGTTTAGAACAAAAAAAACATGTTTAGTTGAAAAAAAATACTTGTCTTACCTTGTGGTATAAAAAGGAAATTGTCAAAATTTATATTGAGATTTTATTAGTAGAGAGTCATATATTACGAAAATTGGTTTTATAGAGCGCACTAAGGAAACCATCGCCAGAGTGCCATATTGTTCCGTGCCATTGATTAATTAAAAAGGGAAGATAGGTTACGTTCTCCCAGCGCTTACTCAAAATATGGCATGTGTTGCAACTACACGCAAACACATACGCTCACAGTTATATTTCCAGTCCTGTGCATCTGTGCAATACAAAGAAGAACAAAGACGGAAAGACGTACCTAAGACCGAAGTGAGACCGAGACAACAATATTTCACGCGAATCACGAACGCCCGTGCCGGTGAGTGACTGAGGTGGGAGCACACAATTTTACACAATATGAGGTTGCCATTTTCGAGAAACTAGTACCTCATCTTCCCTTTTTACTTAATCAATGTTCCCTGCACGCCGATTCCCCCAGCGTCGATTCCTGTAACGTCGATTCTAGAAAAGGTAACCGCGCTTCTTCGTTAGCACGACACGTTGGCTTCCCTTTTATCCCATAAATCACACAGAAAACATTTCACGAAGGAATAGCTATAGAAGAATGTAGCTGTGGGTACTCACATCAACATTTCAAACACCGTCTTATTCCCACATTACAAAACCATGTTCACGTCTCCACTCAACCAGTTAATTATAAAACGTGTCGTAGCTTAATTAAATGGTAAAGAGTTTTGTAATAAGTCAATCAACGAGTATTTGCTTACATAATAATAAAGAGGGGAAGTTTCTCAAATGTATGATTTCTACTGTACAAAGATTCCGTCCATGAAGGTACTACGAAAAATGACTAACGTCGTTTCGCACAATGAAAACAATTTCATCAAACATTGCTGGTTTTGAAAAATTTTTGTCAGGCGTGGTACGCAGATTGGTGATTGTTGTGGAGGTGTTCAAGAGTTCAAAGACACAGAAGAAAGCTGCTACCCTTCCTCTGGTAGGTTTCTCTTAGTCAGCTTTTACGAAATCCACGGGTTGTGTTGGAGTTGCTATGTAATGAAGAAACTTGAGAAAAGTTAAAATATTATTCGACAGAATTAATGAATTATTGCTGCAAAAGATTGAAACGAATGAATTTAATTGACGATTAATTCAACTTAAAGCCAAATTTCAAGTTTACCTGCAATTCGAGAATTGGATTGGCTCTATAAAATGTTTTGGTGTTTAACAACTCTAAAATACGATTGGTCAAATTTTGTGCGCACCTTCAAATAAACCAGTGAGCTAATGGCCGTCTTTCAGTTAATTCTTATTCGTATAGGTACCTATAAAAACATTGTCTTTTCCAGTGAGCAATATTAAGTACTCCAATGGCAACGTGGGAGGCTTTATATTCACTTAATGCAGGTACTATAGGAAAACATGATAATGAAGAGGTGGTTTAGAGTAAACCCAACTGTATGGCCAGCTAGAATTAAACCGCATCTCATCAGTATGTTGAATCACTCAAATTATTTACACAATAACAAAGATAAGAAATATAAACACCTAGTTTGAATCGTGGTTTTGGTAATTTTCAGAAAAAATATCTCTGCACTAGGGTAAATAGAACCATAAAACCGCTCGTAGAGACTCCCCAGCTCGAAACTTTAAAAAATATAAAACTACTTTAAGCCAAACGATACGGATTACAATAATCCCGTTAGAATATAATAGCGTATTATACCGAAGAAGTTATATATACTGATCCTACTTCGAATTCAAATCGCGTCGTTGGCGAGCGAGATAACACTGTGACAATTCTTGAGAGTAGGACAAGTATGGAGCTAACAGACTTGGTGACACCCGAAATCGATAATGTTAGTACAAAGAACTGAAACTAAAATACTTTTAGAAACATACTGGCCCTGCGCCATAATAAAGACAGAACATACCTAAGGCGAGACAGTACATTTTATTTAATACAAGCCTATGCAAGTCATGTTTGCATAGGCATAAAAAGGCTGTCTAATCTGTCATCAAGTCGATTGTCATTTACTCAAACTAGTGTGTCTGCACTACATTGTGGGAAAAAAGCGTTTGTTCTGAATTGAATCTAAAATCTCTGATAAAGAATTCTGTAAATATTCTAGTACAATCATTGTTGTTAGCCTTAGTGGGCGGATAATGAAATAATTTAGATCAATGGCCCAATCCAAATATAGAGAGTAAGTAATCTTTCTCGCAACCCTCGCATTAATCTTTATTAAGATAAACAAATTTAAATCACTTTTTATTCCCAAACCCCGTCTTCCAACTGAAAGAGAATTCATCAATCAAGACAGGGATATCTACTTAAAATCACATTAACTGGCTCCCTTAAATACACAAACAGTTTTGACCAACAGGTGTCCCTCATACATTATCTCATTACATATCTCCATTCTTTAGTAATTGTTATTAACGAAGCTCCAATCCGGATACCACACATTGGTATTAGATTGTCAAGAAATCATTTACTTACCATTTATAATCCTTACCTAACCTCTCATCAATCAGATAAAGTTCTTTCTCGATCCTGTTTGACTTTGTCTTAGAACTTTGTCGAAATAAATTAGTTTGAAAAGATTATGGATATGCGATATTGGGCGGATGTAGATGTGATGTGGGACTGACACGATGACGCTATAATAATAGTTAGGAGGCTCGTTATAAGTAAAAACAGCGTAGGTTATGCTTCGCTTGCGCCGGCCCCTTCCGAATACGCCTATTTACCTTAAATAGATACAGCCTGATATCTCCATGGTCAGTTGGTTGTAGATTTATAACGCGCTGATAAAATATCTAACGTCGGCCATGTAAATGAGGAATGAACTCCGTTTTTTATTGATGTTTCTTGAACAATTTATAATTTATATACCAAGTCCTAAAAGTTTAATTATCCTGCGACGTTTTTAGGTAATTTGTTTCAATTTCATCTCGTTATTCTTGAAAAATAAAAAGCTTCCTTATTTTACCTGCCACGTCCAAATGTTCTGTGAAACCATCATCCCTAATACCTTAAACTCAATTTGCATAATTCACAAAAAGCCACGCTTCCACCCAATGCCGGACAAGACGAAGAAAATTTAACTTGTTAGTAGCCTAATCTAAAGAACAGGTAACTTTTTAATTTCTCCAAACGAAATTGTCATACTTCTCCTTTGAGGACGTAATGAAATAAACGTGATGGGAATAGAAATTCAAAGGACCAATGGGATCCTCTTGAGAATATAAGAAGCCTTATTCATAAGATTGCTGGATAAAACCTAATTATGGCTTGTCTTAACACTTTGCTGACATGATAGGTTTTGTTTTAAAGCAAAAAAATCTAATCTACTTTATCAAATGACATAAATTTGTGAAAAGGCACCACCATATTAAAATGAGCTTTATTATAACGCTTCTTCGGGTCATAATTTTGTTACAATTCAAAAGCTTATCATCTCAAACATCCGGAAAGCCGCCGAAATGTGTGCACAATAAAAAGTAGGGAATTGCTTTGTCCTTCGCACAATATGTCAAATAATGTCGCCTTCATTGTTCTACTGCCTGCAATTACAGGACCCGTAATCGTGTCAGTGGCAAAATGTGCTCTCCCAAAAACTCTAGAGAACTGGTTGGCCATAAAAGTCACATGTTCACTTGGGGCTTATTACCGCCATAACAATTTAAGGAAGCCGAAAGGGTGGCGCGGAATTTCGGCGAAAACTTTTGTTCGTGTCTCAGTCTACCGAATTGTTTTATAAACAATGTTTACAACAGTAACTTTACGGTCCACTTGTTTTATCTGAGCGTTTCATAGCGACACTATTGTTGCGTTAAGTTTTTGTTTGCTACAATTTGTTTTGTTGAGCATTATGACGGGTTTCGCTTTTAGAGCCTGCCTTAAACAGCAGCCGGGTTTATTCAAGGATGTAAATACTTTTGCTCTCATTTGCGTACCCAGCAATTTTGTTTTCACTTTTACAATTTTGAAACAATACTTTGCACCAATTAGTAACAGCAGGTGCGGTATTTTGAAAATTTAGTCATCGATGACTCAATAAATGTTTATTGTTGTTTTCATTTACGATATTTTTAAATGTACAATTTCTGAGTACACACACAAAAGCGTTGTTGTGACAAAATTATTTGTCTTCGGTAAAACAATGGCAAATTATTTATTAATTAAAACGTAACGCAATGAAAAACATGAAAACCATAAAATATTACGTTAGCTTTAAAACTACGTATGAAGATTTTTGCCTGTCGCTTGCATACAACATACGAATGAGCAGACAGACAGCATCCAGTATCGTGACTGACTTTTGGCCTGAATATTTTACTGAGTGTGCCTGGCGGCGCCAACTCATACAAGCATGACTAAAATTCTAGAATTGTGGGGTTTTGCACCAAAATATAAAACTAAGTTTCACAAAAATATAATTATGCAAGAAAAAAAAAGAAAAGTCGAAACGAGATTCTAAAAGTAAGTAGTACCTATCAACTTTATAGTTATAAATACAAACTTACGTACAACTAATAAAAGGTAAAAAGATAGTGCACTTATTCACACACATCAAAAAGCATTTCTAAACTGACAATAATAATTTAGAACATAAAACAAAGTAGAAAGTAGCAGTGGGAACAGTAAACCTGACTTCTTATTAATACACGATAGAATCTTGATCCATTTGTGTTTAACGAGTTGAACCTCTATAAAATGTTTCAAATTGAAATAAGATGATCTTCATAAACGTTTTCGAAACGATATCATTTAATTAAAATTGAACAGTCTTATGGCTAATTAACAGTAATCTTTGTAACTGTAAAGCATCAAATGCTTTTGAAATCATCGGTACTGTCGGCCTGTTAGAAACTCTACTTTTAATAACGTCTAATGAAGGGTCAATTTCATAACATTTACTCGATAAAATTTACAAATTACGGTCATCGGAATCCAATATCGCTAACAAGCTAATAAATTGTCTTCTAAACTGATTATCCTTCAGAGAACTGTTATTTTAGAAGTGAAAATTGTTAGTTGCAATAAGACAGCTGCTCACAAACAATGTGTTGGTTGTGAGGCCATTCCTTCTAAATTATATGATGTCTGCCTTGTTAGCAGCGGTGGCGGCGAATTGCTTTAGATTCCACATGAGGTGGTATTGAAAAACTTGGATACTGTCCGTGCTTGCCCTTGTAAATTAAGGGCCTGCGGAGCGTAACAAACAGCTCCGTGAGAACAGATCAGTCTCTATGGTCCGGTTAAGAGTAAAGTTTAGGTTGAGCATTGTTTAATTTGGATTAGCTTGAGTCATTTCGCATGTAGCAAGATACGAGTAATTCAATTGGTGGTAAGTCTTTTGATTTCAGGTTTAAAGAACTTTATTCTCATACAAACACAGAGTTTACATAGAGTTAATGAGATACATAAAAGAATTATTCTATTATTTTTTCATCTTATTTATTGCTGCCCCTAGTTTAACCCTAATCATAGCCTGGCCTCCTTTTAGCGTTTATGTTGAATCCCAAATTGTACAGTAGCAGAAACCAGAAAAGCATTTTGTTTAATTTTAACTTTTTATCCAAATTTTTACCATCAGGAAAACATGGAAAATTCAATTATAAAACCGCATGTTTATAAATGTGCCAGCGGTTCTTCAACAGCTGCAGTAAAGGAGTTCCAATTAAAGAATTTATAGAGCACGTTATAAAACAATAAATTGTACAATGGCCCTTACGGTTTGGCCTATTAATTCACATGCAGCAGTTTTGTGAGGTTATTATATGCGACTAATGCTCTCCCGTGATTACAACCGTATAATTTTGTCTTATAGAAAGTTTTTATAATATGCCCTAACTTTAAATGCATGCAGCATTGCAATCAGATCATCATAATTATCAGTGGACGATGACAATGATGATGGTGGTAGTTAGGTGGTGTCATATTATCTGCCCAAAAAGTGCACTGCTGAACAGCTTGCTGAAAGCCTTCGCCAAAAGTGACCAGCTTTCAGCGAAATCGATCCTGCCTCAATAGAGTTGGGTCACGTCCATCTCAATTTATGAATTTCCCTCTATTTTTACTAGAGCATTTGCTCTCCTATTATTTTGTTTATATGCTTTGTTCTGTGCTTTACTGTCTCTGTACAATTTTACGTCAATAGTACCTAGCTGAATTAGTTGTGATTTAACAAGCACTCTGACATACTGCTCTTGTTTCTTAGTTGCCCTGATGAGATTATGGCTATTTTATTAGTCATCAAAAGTCTGAGCAGCTCCTAAAATACGATCTCTTTGTGTGAAATAGTGTTATTGAGTTTAGTCGTTAATGGTACGTTGTCTTTGGTCTGTTTTACAACAAATACATCCATTTTATTTGATGCTTGGCTATCTACAGGTGTTTGTATCATTCTGATATAACTAGATATTTGACACAACATTTTTATTATTGGTATACTTATTCACATTGTCTCAAAAAATTATGTAATAAAGTTTTTGGTTATTATAGTTGACACTATGGGTAATTTCTAAAAAATCGAATAACATCCCAAAAAATCGAATCCGTTACGTCAAAATCGTAAAATTTTAGGTTCGACATAATTTATGTAATATATTGCAACAAATGATAATTAATTCCATTCATATTATGTTGGCATCTTGTCTAAAACCGAATGCAAATCACTAGTGAACCTACAAATGAAGTGACACCAACCAAAACATCGGACTATTTACAACCACGTTTCATATAAATCTCAGTAATTTATATCCTCCCATAATAAGGAAAATACGTAAGCTAGTGTGTCCGGTCTAACCATGGCGTGTGGGTAATTTATAGTTTAGACTTCTACAGGGCATCTATAAAAGTAAATAAAACTCATGAAATAACCATAAATCGCTTCACAAATAATGGCGAAACCATAAAGTAAAAAGCTCTTTTTGGTGATGCAGTGTTCATTTGAATTATGAGTTGTTAAGTTGACAGTGAATACGTTTAGGTATATCAACTGAAATGGTAGTAAAAGTTGTAAGTAGGAAGGTAGACAATACATTATAACGACATAATAAACCAGTGTCTTTGCAGCATATGAAATGTATCATACAAAACAATACAATACACTTTAAGCACACCAAAAAAATGAAATACAGACAAATGAAGTTAACAGAATTTTACAAGCGCGGCCTTGTTGTCTAGAATTTAAAAATACCTCTTGTTATTAAATCATGGTTTGGACTATTAACAGATAAAAAAAAACATTACTTTCTGCGTAAAAAAAACAACAATAATTTTCGGTAATATGCCAAAATTACGGCACCATTACTACGATAACTTTCCGTCAAAGTTATCGTTAAGCACTTGAGAATCGATTTTAAATAATTACATAACACTTCGACGAGGTCCAAAAATCACACCTTTGATGTACAAAATTAGTCTCGTTTTCCTCACGGGCAGAATGACTAACAGCCGCTAACAAGCCGTCCTTATAAGGATGTCGACCTCAAAGTGCTTTTCATCGATAGGTTTTTGCACAGCTTTTTGTGCTATAACAAATCTGTTATTTTGTTTTAACTCATGATAAATAATTTTATGCGATGATTTTTGCATTTAGATGCTAATGCTATTAATATTATATTGTACTTTACAATTATGGCATTTTATCATATAATTTGTGGTTACTTTTGCTAGATTGACTGAATATGGCTTTATCTATCACACATAGCTCTATTAATAATATAAATATAGAGTTTTAAGCAAAGCGTTTTTATTCAGAATAGTCGTAGAATTATGCGAAGATTTGCGAAACTAACATCTACAGGACACTAGCGTCCGCTGATGAGCGATAATATGCTATATGACCACGCTTGGTAGGCGGATTCTTGATCGCAGTGGAGTCGTCAAAATAAACAGAATGAAGCTGTGGCTCTTCCTCCGGTAGGTAACAAACATACTTCATGAAAGCACTAAAAGAGAACCATCCTTTTTACTGACCGACTTCAAAAAGGAGGAGGATCTTAATTCGACTCAATTTTTTTATGTTTGTTACCTCAGAACTTTTTACTGGGTAGGCGGATTTTCATAATCCTTTTTATTTGAAAGCTGGTGCTTTCCTTATGGTTCCATTTTAATTTGGTCTAGTTTTAACAATGAGATCCATATAATTGATTTGGGTTTATAGTTTTTTAAAACAAATCAATTATTTGATATTTAGTTAAAATAACTGAATGGAAAGACTTTAATGTCAAGTTACACAGCATACTACACAACAGCTTATTGTATAAGCTGATTCACAATAAGTCAACAATAAGCTATTTATATAGTAAAAAAATGACTTGTGCTTATTTTGTAAGTCTAAAGAAATAAACTATTTCTGAAAAAGTACTACGACCATAACAAGATCGTTATGTCGGCCCCTAATTATCGATAGTCGATAAAACACGATCCCAACTCTATCCTGTTTGGGCAGGTGGCGAAACACACACACAAAAGGCGTTTCATATCATTATGTTGTCTTGTTACCGACTCTTGCGCATCCTCGACTCGCGCTACAGACCCGTAATTTACTTTGTACTAATAGTGAGATTCCACGATTGTCTAGCGGTAAATTTGGATGTACTTTACGAAGCTGGGTTAAAGGTAAATTAAAATTAAATAAGGTAAGGCTCTTGGTTGGGTATAATGGTGCAAAGGTGAGTAGTCATGTCATTATACAGGGGGTTCATAAAACATGTGGCACCCTATATAATGGCAACAGTTCATCCCCTCGGGTAGAGGTCCAGAATCACTACCTACCTAGTATAGTACCTAGTTATCTGAACTGACGATCGGGGTTTTAGAGTTCAAACATATTGCTTATAATACCACCTAGTTACATACCTGCTTGTTTGTATATATTGAAACTAATCTTACACCTCGTCAATTCAGATGTATGCGTGAATGATTCAATAATAATATTTTTCGCACATATTTATTCAATTTCTTTAAGGCTCTCCACACTCACGCACGAAGCCGCAAACCATGAGTTTCCCATACGCATATCCTTCACGACTTTTCGATGCGTTTGCACCTCGTTCCCGTAGTTTTGTCCCGAGACAGAGAGTTCGTAAGGTGTAAGGCGTGCGTGCGTGATTCGCGCAGGAGTATTTGAAGAGGCTTTAAACTTAATCTTCAAAAGTCCAGAATTTCCAGTATAAGTGATAAACTATGCATCTGAAACGATCTCTGGGTAGCACTTTTAGATGCTCACTTACCAAAAGTTACTCATCGTACTAACCTCACAAGACAAATTACTCAAAAAAAGGTAATTAATGGGTTAAAATTCGTTGCTTTCGTTTCGATGAACTCATCAAGGCATTATGATTACGGGCAACCATCCACTAAAGCTTTTAATAGATAATGAATCAATAATGCTGGACAATTCATACAGCCTTATCTAGACCCCAAGCTAAGCAGAGCTTGTGTTATGACTACTAGATAACTGATATAGTTTAGTTTAGTTGTTTTTTTATCATACATAACAACGTACAAACATTTGTCCTGAGGCGGGAATTGAACCCGCAACCTCCTGCGTCGCGGTGGACCATCGCCCGCTCCGCCACAAAGGTCGTCTGAGTTAATGTTCAGAGCTGTTGAAAACATTTCATATAATGAAAATAAAATGATTAAAGTCTGCCTTACATCGTTTAATACCATGAAGTTCTTGCATGCTAAATGATCTGCTTCTAAAATGTTATCCGCTTGGAATTGTTTATCATTGGCTGCTTACCGTTCTGCTAAATTTCATTAAAAAGCGTTTAGTTGCTTTAAGGCATGAAAAAAAAATTGCTGGACACTTCATATAGTTTCGTCTAGCCCAAGGCTAAGAGCTTGTGTTATGGATACTAGATAACTGATAAACTTGATATAATACGTTGCATAAATATTTATTTATGATATTTATCATTAAAAACAAAGATAACACTCTGAACGCCCGTAAAAAATATTTTCAGATCGTACACACATTTGTCCCAAGGCTGGAATCGAGCCCACAACCCCCTGCGTCGCAAGCGGACCCTCAGTCGTCAATAAATAGATGACTACACATAGAAACACATATTTCACTAAACATTGAAAACACCGATAACAAATATCTGCAGATCGTACAAACAACTGTCTGAAAATGTAACAAACAAACAGAATCACAGCTAAAATCTGGACAGAGACGTCTCCCAAACATCACCACAATAACCGGCCCTTCCCTGCCTGTCACTAAGCAACGTTTTCCCGCAAAATTCAGCAGGTCATCGTTCCACTAAAAACATCGACCCCGAATTAAGTAGAGAAAAGTAAAACTGCGTTTATTTGCAACACTACCACAATACATAAATGCAAAGATTGTATTAGTTGATAAGCGATAAACTTGCTAGTGGTTTCTTATCACTTCTTCCGCTAGTGGACAAAAAACTTAATAAGAGTCAATTGCACCTTTTTTTTTATTTGATAGTAGGTTACTACAATTTATCAAGCTATTTATGTAGCAAAAAAATTATTTAGTCTTTATTTTGTAAGTCTAAAGAAATAAACGATTTCACTCAGACTTTTTGATATACAAAATACATTGGTATACACGATATAGGTAACAAAATGGCCAACACTCAGCAGATGGTATGGCAGGATATGCCAAATCACTGATCTACCTTGGAGATAATGAAACACTTGATTATAGATAATTCAGATTAATATGAAATAATAGAATTAATAGAATATTAACCGCGCAGCACAAATCACAATTAGCTTCGCTATAGTAGACAACCTCCTCGAATTACCATTAGCGTGGTCAGTCGATAATTACTGCGTTGTCTAAGGGCGTTCACACATAACTAAGATGTTACGTTCGAATATGTAAGGCCAATGTAACTTTGATGCAAGTGATAAATGAACTGTATAAATCAAATTATATCTTTTGCTCATCAATGTGAACTTATTTTTAAAGACTGGTACGCATCAAAGCTTTAAGATGATGCAATTAAAGCAATTCATGTAAGCGGAAAGTTTTTGCCTTCAGGATGCGATCACAAAACTAAGGAAATTGTTTTATGTTGGGAATGGTTACGATATTGTTTAAATAAGGATGTAAATATTTAGTAACAATTACGTACAAAATTGTGCAGTAACAATTCCGTACAATTTTTAAAAGGATTTCCATAAAGTGACGACTGAATACATGATTCCTTTGACATGGCTTATAAAAAAAAATAACTCAATTACAAGTAATTTTTATTTCGTTTTATTTTATAATTTTTAGCAGCGTTTATAGTGCCTCTCATTATCATGAGAAGGATAATTTAATTTTCAGTTCCCAGCATAAACTTGGCTGAAAATATAAAATTATTTGAGTAAACTTAAATTTTCTGCTTGCTTTTAATTCTAGAGGCGTTTTGCTTACAAGTGGATTATGCTGAAAATTTACAAATTTACAAAATGAACTGTGTTGGCAGACTTATCTTCGCAATAGCTTAAGCCTTCTTGTTTGTTTCAAAGTCAAATGAAAGGACCTGACTCTACCTACATAATTTTATCAGAGTGGTAACTTCGCCTTAGTATGAAGTTGAGGCGGTGAAAAAGTAAATGTCTAATTTTAAGAGAGGGCTGTACCTCTATGAGAATTATTGTAGCGTAGGTACAGAGTACATACTAAACGAAATTACTGTGGGTTCTCAGTAATGCAGGTTATTCGTACAAGATTGTCTCTTTAATTAACTAATCAATGATTCAATATCTTGTCAAAGTTAGTTAGTTGGCCAGAGAAATAACTACCTACATGACAAGAGATTTGATTATTGATTAGTTAAAAGGGCGCAATGCGCGCCATTTTGTGACAGGGATGGGCATATAATTTCACGTTTAAAGGAGTAGGACAAAGCATACTATATTGGAACGGCGGCGATAACGCAAAATACAAGTTATGGTTTTTTTACAAGAAAACTACGCAATTTATGAAGAAACTGGTTTAAGGAACCTAATAATTAGTAATATCCCACGAATTAAGACATAAGTCACTTCAATAGAACGCAGGATAGCGGTTTTATTAGGCGTACTAGTTGCGAGCATGTAATATAATTGCGTAAGATAGGCACACGACACGCATATTACTTAATTTAGTGGTTGCTCAAAGTTTCTCATGCTTGCTTTAAGCTTAATGCTACTTGAACATTCGAATAATTGAGTTGGTATGAGTACATACGATTGGAAGAGAAACCTACTTAGTATTATTTTCGTATAAATAAATTCTGATTGAGGGTTGATATTTCGGTTTTCGTACTTGAACTCAGGCTCAATCTTTTCGTTATCAAAATAACAGTAGATTATGGAGACGAAATAGAAAATATTTTAGGATGAAGTTAGGTGATGATTTCATTATGAATGTAATAACCCCCAAAGCGGGTTAACTATGAACCTTGTTTGTGTTGAAAGAACACCAAAGTCAAAGTCAAAGTCAAATCGTTTATTTCTTTAGACTTACAAAATAAGTACTTAGACAAGTCAAATTTTTACTATATAAACAGCTTGATAAATAGTTATTACTATCAACAAGAAATAAGGTGCAATTGACTTTAATTCACTTCAATTTTTTGTCCACTAGCGGAAGAAGTGAAAAAGAAACCACTAGCAAGTCCATCGCTTATCAACTAATACAATCTTAGGATAACTAAGTCTAACTGGTCTTACATACTATTGTCTGTATGGAACTGGGCGACATCCGGCCAAGCATTAATATCATTTACGTAGTCATCTACGGAGTAATAGGCTTTCTTGATAAGATTTCGTTTTATGTACAGTTTAAATTTACGAATAGGGAGCTCAGTTGCTTCAGATGGAAGCTTATTATAGAATCTTACGCAATTGCCCACAAATGATTTCCCTACCTTTCGTAATCTATATGATGGGATGTGTAATTTGTTCTTGTTTCTTGTATTTTTATTGTGAACATCACACCTTTTCATAAAGTTATCTCTGTTTTTGTGTGTATACATTAGATTTTCATAGATGTATTGCGATATTACTGTTAAAATATTTATTTCTTTAAATAATTCCCTCAACGAGTCACGTGGATTTAATTTATAAATAGCGCGTACCGCCCTTTTCTGAAGAACAAAGATAGTCTGGATGTCAGCTGCCTGTCCCCAAAGCAAAATACCATAAGACATAACACTATGGAAGTAACTGAAGTAAACTAACCTAGCTGTATCTTCATCGGTAATGTATCTAATTGTTCGAACCGCATACGCTGCTGAACTAAGTCTGTTTGCGAGAGCATCAATTTGCGGTCTCCATTGAAGAGAGGAATCAATATGTAACCCTAGGAAAACAGTTGAGTCTACAAGGTGAACAATCTCATCCTTTAGCATTATCTTAGTTGGGAGCTCTCTTACATTTGGTAACATGAATTTTATGCATTTGGTTTTTGAAGCATTGAGTAAGAGGTTATTGGCGGTGAACCAATCTAGTATTTGTGAAAGAGAATTATTTACATCGTCATAATTATGTTTATTTCTGTCAACTTTAAAAATCAATGAAGTATCATCAGCAAACAAGACTATATCACAGAGATCTTTTGCTAGAAATGGGAGATCATTTACATATACTAAAAATAGAAAAGGACCCAATATTGATCCTTGCGGGACTCCTAAATCGATTTTTGATCCCCTAGATCTTTCTTTACCAATATCTACTTTTTGGACTCTATCCGATAAATATGATTGCATAAGGTCCAGTGCCTTGTTTTGAATTCCATAATGTCTTAGTTTGTTTATTAATGTACCATGATCAACGCAATCAAAAGCTTTAGAAAGGTCACAAAATACACCAATAGCGTTTTTCGCTTTATCCCATGCATCCAATATGTGCTTTAATAGAACTGTACCAGCATCAGTTGTCGATCTACCCTTGGTGAAGCCAAATTGATTTTCATGTAACAACCTATTGAGGTTGAAGTGAGAGGACAACTGTGTGAGAATAATTTTTTCAAAAACTTTACTCATTGCAGGAAGTATTGAAATTGGCCTGTAATTGGCCGGATCAGTGTGGCTACCTGATTTATAAAGAGGAACCAGTTTACTATATTTCATGAGATCAGGGAAAACTCCTGCATCAACACAACTATTGAAAATGTAAGCCAAGTATGGAGCAACTTCCTTAATAATAGAACTCAGTACTTTGGTTGAAATACCCCAAAGATCCTCAGTATTTTTGATGTTAATAGACTTAAATGTTTTCACAATATAATTAGCGTTTACATGACTAAATATAAAAACCTCGGTACATTTATCTACAGATGATTCTAATAATTTAACCGCGATTGAAGGTGAGGAGTTTAGAGACCGGGTAACAACTTTAGGAATATCAGAAAAGAATGAATCAAAAGCATCGGCAATATCTTTATCGTGTGTAAGTATTAAATTATTAATTTTTAACCTTATCTCTCTTTTTCGTGACTTAGATTTACCAGTTTCGTTATTTATAAGTCTCCATGTTGCTTTGATTTTATCAGATGAGTTTACAATTTTTTTCCTCAAAAACAGGCATTTCGCTGTGTTACAGACTTTTTTAAATGTTTTTGAGTAGTTTGTTAAATACAAAAGAAACGCAGGATCATTTAACATAGCTTCTCTAGCACCATAAAGATCATATAGTCTATTCCTACTTCTATAAATACCGGGGGTGGCCCAATCAGTAAATCCGACCCTGTCCCTAACTGTGCATGTTTTATATTTAAATACTTTGCTGTGTTCTTTGTTTATAACACTTAAAAGTTTGGCAAAAAGATCATTAGGGTTATCGGAACAAGTTATATTAGCTACTGCTAGTTCCACTTGACTTTGAAAATTCTTAATACGGCTCTCTGTAATAGGCCTATAGGTATATTTCTCAACTTTGTTTTTATCGTTAAGATTATAACTAAAATTAACACTCTGACCATAGTGGTCTGATTTGAAATGTTTGATTACTGCTTTGTTGGTTGGAGATAGACTGCAATAAATATTATCTAAACAAGTGGCAGATGTTAGGGTTACCCTAGTAGGATCATGAAAAAGATGTCGTAAACTAAAGCATTTGAATAAATTAAGCAGCCTATCGGCGAGGGGATTCGCTAAAATATCTATATTAAAGTCGCCACAAACAATGAGATCCTTTCTACATGAAAATAATTTCAGCAAAACCTCTTCCATAGTACATTCAAAAGCTACTTGATTTGCGTCAGGAGGGCGGTACACGCACACTATGATGTGTCGCTCCAGTTCCACACAAGAAAGTTCAATAGTCCTCTCAATAGTGAGGTTTACAATATCTTTACGTTCTTTACATTTAAGACTATTTTTAACTATAATCAAAGAGCCACCACGTATTGCAGCTTTTCTTTTATAGGAACTTGCAAAACAATAGTTATTATAAAAGGGCAGTAACTGATTTTTTACAATCCAGTGTTCTGATAAGCACATAACATCTACATTCAAATAATTCAAAAATAATTCTAATTCTAGGATTTTGCTGGGTAAGCCTTGTATATTCTGATGGACTACATGAAATGAATTTTGCTTTCCCGTTGTCGATGTTGTCAGTTTAAATTTTTATTTGACACAATCGCATTAATGCCCTCATTAGTACTGCTACTAACTACATAGACAGGCTCGTCAGGTAACTGCGTTATACTATTTATAACGGGATCAAAAATATTATATGCTAACAATTTAGCAATGTTCAGTTTGTTTTTTTTGCTTAGGTACATTGTATCCTTATTCAAAAAAGTATTACTAATAAACTTATTAGTATCAAAAAATAATACATCACTATGACGACATGTCATGTTGTACATCAGCATGTTATTTTTACATACATTGTCATTTTTAATTGATGTCAATGACTTTGAGTAAGGGAAGGAGCAAATAATAAGTTTCCCTAGTCCATTTTGTACCTTTCCCAGAAGTACTTCAACTAGCCTAATCAACTGTGACCGTTTCACACAACTTTCACCAAGCTGAACAATTAAAGTTGTACTCTTATTCAGAGAGTCATCTTGCTGAATGCTATCGGTAATTATATTTATGTTGGCATTTGGATAGCAATTGTTAACTACATTTTGCGCCAGCAAGCCACTCAGTATTAAACCCATGCCAGCACCCAACCCATCTGAGTATATTATAGTCTTCCGGGTATATTGACTGTGGTCTGGATCTAAATCTTTAACTGGAGATGGCGCAGTTTGAGCTGACGGGCACCCCGTAGTGGGGGTTGGAGCTGTGTTGCTGCTAGAGGAACCACAGTGGTTCTTGAGCGAAGGTGATGGCGGCGCCAGCATCGCGGATGGTAATAACAGCGGTGACTGGGACACTACAGCACCATCTTCAGTTAAAGAGTTTGTGGTACTCTCAAGATTAGTTTGAGTGCTGCTGTGCCGTACTTCAGAATATACACTATCATTACTTACAATTTGTAACATTTTTTGGTAGTTTTCATTGGCATCTTCTTGGGCTCGTTTATATTTACAGGTAACATCATGAAGTGCCCTTTCTAAATTAACTATTTCCTCTGCCATATAGTTTAAATCTTTAGAATTACGTCCTAATAAACTATAACAAGAGTCCAATTCTTCTTGTAAGTTACATCTAGATTTTTCCTTGCTCAATTTTGCATTATTGAGAAGTTGTTTCTGTTTTTTAATTTTTCTTTCAGATTTCCTAATGAAGTTACTTAACTTAACATATTTTTTAATTTTATTAGTCCCTTTCATGACGGGTGTCTGGCTGTATCTATGGCGACATGGTGTACTGAGATCCACATTTGACATGTTAACATATGTAGATAAAAGTTCTGTTCGAAGATCTAAACTAGAAATACTAGTCGCTGAAGTCAACGGCTTACACTCTAATTTATCAAATTTTATTCTACACTCTGAAAGCTCTTGCTGTAAGTCTTTGTTTTGCTGCAACACCAGTTCATACGCTTCGTGGCAATTGTCCACGGAATGCAAGCATGCATTCAAGCGGTCCACTTCTGACAGTGCATCTTCATGGTGAGTATGGAGTTCAGCGAGTTGTCCCTTGAGTGTTTGGATCCTGCCTAGGTTAGCCAGGAACTCAGCTTCGCTATCCTCCTGCTCTTGAAGCAGCCTGTCTCGGTCCTCTTTGACTTCCTTTAACTGGGCTGTAGCGAGCTTCAGCTTAGCCTCCAGGTCACATGCCCTTCTGGTCATCATTTTGTGTCCCTGAAAAATAGCAGTCTAAAGTTAACTAGTATAAGAATAAAATGAAGAAATAAGAAGTGAAGAACTGAAGTGAATGGGAAATTAAGTTTGAATTTATTAGCAGGTGATGAGAGACTGGTTCTTCCAAGGTCACCCTCTGATGGTGAGAAACCAAGTTGAGGTGTGATGGGTCTAAAAGAGCCCAGTGACCAATGGTGAAAGAAACCAGTTGAAATATGAGTAGGAGGAGCAAAGTAGAATTAAAAAAAAATAGTTAGGACCAAGGGATTGCTAGAACATTTAGTTCAATAAGTATTTAATGTTTACTTGTAACTTGCTCGGAGAACACACACAAGGTTACTTTGATAATTTTAAGAGAAAATAATCTAGGTTACAATTTAGTAGGCAAATTGTTTAGTCAGAACTTTGTAGAAGTCTAAATAATTATTACATTAAACTGCAATAGATATACAGTACCTACATAACATAGGGAGGTTATTTTTATTGTTTATTGTTGAGTGTTTTGTAAGTGTAAGGTTGTCTGAGGCTAAATGGTTCGTCTACTACTTAGCTTCCACAGATTGTCAAGCTAAGAGAGATAGAACAAGCCTGTGTGTGATTTGTGAAGAGACTCACAGAGTGAGCAGTGTACCTGTTTATCTGTAGTTGGTAGGTAGGTACAGTTTGTGTGTAGGTTAGTCAAGGAGATAATTAGATAACAATACTCCCCAGGTTTAACTGCTGACTCTGGAAATATCTCCGTCCCAACTGTAGTTTGAATTTCCAAACAATCGCCGACGAGTGCCGCTCGATTCGATTTGCACAGATTCGATCATGCGTTGGTTATCACCAGTTGATAAATCAACGAGTGGAAGGGTCTCATCCTCCGAAAGTGTATTTATTGTCAACTCTTGAGCCCTGGTCGTATTATGTGTTCTTTGAGCAGAAGCGATCAATTTTTTGGCGGTTGACCGTTACAAAATTTGTAGCACTTTACACAGTTTATATTGACGGGATTTTACTGAATATTTCACTTTATTGTAAGTAATTGGTACAAATTACTTGTTCTAAACACTTTAAATTAGCTAAATCACTCAAATATCCACAAAAAACATAAAATAAATTTGTATCAGCTGATTGACACGTCTGACTTTCAGTGAACACACGTTCGTTGAAACACCAACGAACACAAACAAGGTTCGTAGTTAACCCGCTTACATTCATAATGAATTCGTCAAACTACGAAAGATTCAAAGAAGTATAGTAAAATTAGGTGATGATTTAGGATAAGGATTAGGACGGCACTTAATCAAGTAGACTCAATGATTGGCTATTCATTTATGACTATTTTGACCATCAATTTTGTTACATCTATCTGACAGCTTGAAAATACTATACCTTACCTTCGGGGCTTAATTTTCATAATACCATTAACACACAAAGTAGAACCTATAAAACCTACATGATTTAAGTGTTAATTCTAGTTCTTTTCATATTTATTACCACCACCTACTTTTACGGTCTTGTTATATCATTATCAAAGCAGATTCTTTATGAAAGTGTGGGAGTACCTACCGGCTAGTTAAATGCACACAATATTACATAGCTACAGAAGTATTAATATGAGACATGCTTAGAAATGTGTAATTTATAACCCAATTATTTCCTACTAAAGTTTGAGGCGTAGAGTATAATAATGTGTCCATAATTTGAGTCAACAGTTTGGTAGGTACTACCTTTTTTGGTAGCGGTATTAATCATTTATGATTTGAATAACAGTAACATTATTACAAGTAAATGCCTATGCATAGTTCTTCTAAGATCCGATATGGTTTTTTTTATGAGTTATATCTATTTAAGGTTGGATTCTGTATTGTAGTCCTCGTAGAGTGCCAACGAATTTTTTGTATTATTTTTGTTTAAAACATTCCGGTAAATACCAACACTCGCCCAAAATGTTTCAGTTATTAAAATTCCAAAACAGCACTGCAAACTGTTTCACGTGAATGTTTGTTTCTAACTTTTAAAACTCTGCGATAAAGTATAAAAGTAGTTTTGAAATTTGCGGGGACGTAGGTAATAGTTAAACTTGTAAGGATACGCATAAGTTTGTATGCTTAAAATATTTTGTTTTGTTTTGTTTTCGGTTAATGGTCATTTCAATTCAATAACTAAGTTCATTAAGAGCTCCATCGTTATGCACCATTACAGATATGTTACTGTCACATATCTTTTCTGCAAAAACTGAAATGGTTTTGTAAATTAAAAATGGCGTCACTGTTTGGAATTACTTGATCAGTTTATAAAAATTTTGACGCACACACTATCAAGGTTATTTTTATTACAGTTAGCAGCCTTACAATAAAAACATTTACAAAATATTTTTTTTTTAAAGTAAAAGTTAAATTTATTTACCTTGCGTATAGTCAAACGCAATTCTAGAGCTAGCTCTAGATGGCGTCTTCACAAACGTGTTCGTGATGATGGGTTACTAATAAGCCTATTAAAATAGCCGAAGGTTCTTCCCTGAGTTACTCATTCCGGGATTGAACATTCATGAAATTTGACGTTCATGGGATTTAACGAAATAAATAGACTGGACATTCAAGTTATTAGACATCTAGAGAATTGGATATTCGGAGATTGAATATTCAGGGAATTGGACCTAATATACCAAACCCCCTAACACAATCTTCATTTTCTTAAATAGGTACTATGAATGTATCTTCCGCTCGCTTTCTGTGTCTTAGATATTTCCCCATTTTTTTATATTCTAGTGTAAATTTAATCCAGTCTTTTCTATCGTGTTCATAAACGTGTTCGTGATTATGGGCAGATCTTGCAGTTCACACAGTGTCAATGGATACTAACCCCGAAATATATAGCTTAACACTACAAAGGTAGTCACCTAAAGTCCTGCTCTGATACTTAAAGGAGTTGGGCTAGTTAAGGCCTGCCTAGGTAGGGGATAATGCACAATACAGTCCTAGGCGAGACGTCCGTGCAGATCTTAGTTCCCCCACTTAGAATTAGAATTAGAAAGGTAGGTAAGTAGGTACTGTTTTCTTCCGTTCGCTCTCTGTCGCTTAGATATTTCCCCAATTTTAAAATATTCACTTGTAAATTAGTCCAGTCTTATCTACATAATCCAACGTTTCTCTAGACCCGTATAAATAGCGTGTCTCCAAGCACGTATCGCGCGTGTAACTCATAACATTCATAAAATGATTACGTGAGAAGAGGCGACCGGAGTTGGTGTTTTGAGTGTGCTTTTACTAAAATTTTGAGGAAACAATTTAATGGAGCGTTGGATTTCTCCCGAAACTTACTTATTTTGGTTGGTATATGAGTGCAGCCGGAAAATACGACAGTTTTTAGGGAGGACGTCTACTACGCTCGTTTACCGGACTGCCGATGCAGAATTGGCGTCCGTGTATCTGAGACAAGCAGTGATAATGTAACCGATCCCTGATACTACTTATTACTCGGACTTCTTAATATTTATATAAAATAAAACTTTTTAAACTTTTGCGATGTATTAGCATAATAAATAAAACGTAGGGGAAATAAGAACAAAGGAACACAATCCCATATATAATAATAAATAATGTTTGGGCAATTCACACTGCATTCATCTAGCCCCAAGATAGCTATAATATTATTAATTTATTTCTGAAACATTTTTACAATCAGTTATTCGATAGTTGAGAAAAACCTTAAAAAATAATCATTTATTATTTTAAATTGATTGTTGACCGTTTGGAGGTTCTATTGTAGGATTACAACAAATACCTTGATGTGGACGTGTAATGACATATTTTACCAATAAATGAACCATTGAACCATATACGCAAGATGGATGATGTGAGAAATAGACAAAGAGAAACCACTATTTTTAAAATGCCTTTTTATCTTTTCCAAGTAGCTTCTTTCTTAGTCATTTTTTTAACATCGTCGTCTCAAATACCCAAATAATTTATCAAACTTCATGAAAAGAGAAACGGCCAATTTCTTTCTTGCGCGACTTTTAGGAAACTATGCTAAAAGCTAGAAATAATTCAACATTCGCTAAGAAATTTAAAAATTACGCTTTAAAATGTGAAATGCTCAGCAAAATTGCAGAACGCCTGACATCTTACCTCTACGTTGACAAACGCAATGCAATAATGTCATGAATACTGCATGTTTACAAAATGTCGTCTACTCTACGTACGTCGTAAACTCTACATTTGAGTTCCTTTTATTTCTCAAGTGAGGTATTTTTTTTTTAGTTATTACTGGTTTTTATTGTATAAAGACAGTAAGAGATAACTATAGTAATTTATGACGGAATTTATACCATGATTTGAGTTTTTTTCCATATAGGTATCTGCCAATTCTCACTCGCAATATTGTTTTATTTTGTTTTTATTCTGTTATTTTGTAATTTAATTTTTACTATGTAATATGCGTCCCTTGTGATTGGTGTAGCGCGTAGCGCTGCGTTTAACTTCCTGGCACCGCTGAAAACCAGCGCTGCTATGATACAATAGTACCATAGCAGCATTATGCTGAGCCGGTGACCGTTTTGTGTTAAACGTAATTTAATTTTAGTTGTAATTATGTTATGTAATTTATCCATGTCACATGATGAAAGAATTATTGCATTATTTCATATTTCATATTTCATTTATTTTGCTTACATGTACAATTCATTCTTAAGTCTAAGTGAATTAGTTGTTATTATGTACATGCACCCTGGAAGGGCACTGCAAACTTGAGTTCGAATACATTGTCAAAACAATATTATCAAATATCATAAATTAATTTTCAAGCATAATTAAAAGTAATAAGTTAGATTTAAAATTATAAACTTATAAACTAAGAAGCCAGAATCTTTTGTCAGTCATTCAAAGGCGTACCTTAGTAGAGAAACAAAAATATATACTATAGGTATATAATATATTATATATCATTTCTGCCTCTCTGTTTCAAATTGTTGAATAGAATAATAACATTTTCCTAATAAAAATAATTTAGTCTTTTTGTAAAAGGTAGTGTCTCTTTCTTCCTTTTTTATACCTAACTAGGCCTTTAACTAGGTTCCTACTTTAGTGTCGTTTTTAGTTTTTAGTTATAAGCACCTATTGTGAGAGATGAATAAATGCTTTATTATTATTATTATTTCAATCGGTACAGTAGTTTTTGGAGCCTATTTAATATAACAAACACACAAAACAATCAAATCTTTCGTCTTTATAATTTTATATAGTATAGAAATTAGAAATGGTGTAAGGTCCATGACATCATCAAAACTTAAAACGACTTACAAAAATACGTACTAACAGGGGTTAACTTTATCACCCACTTTTAAAGCTATAACTGAAGTACAGCATTACATTTTAGGGTTCAATAATAACGGACAGACGTTTTATTTTTATAGGAATCTTCCCCAACCAATGGTAGAACGATAAGTTTCGTCTTATCAATTTTATACCTCGAGACATTGTAAAGGTATTCGATTTTTATCGGTTTTATATCATTAACAATAAAATAGCTATTCAATCGATATCTTTATTCATTAATAAAATGTGCTTACAATAAAACCACATGATAAAAGTCTAAAGTGTCTTGCGGAGATCGGTATTTTAGCCTTAAGTCCGCCAGTTGCTTTTTTAATCAATCAAGGATCTGAATCTGACGATTAATGTGTTGTAAAACCATGAAAATAATTATTTCTAACTTTTAAATAACTGAGACATTTAAATTCGTTATTCAAGTGCGGCTTAGTGTGTTACAAATGTTCCTATACCTGTCTATTCATTAGTCTTAATTAAACGTTTTACTCCCCCTTTTTGTACCCTTGCTTTGTTCAACTTTTGCTTTTCGATTCCTCATTTACCTTCCTCACTCCTCGTCAACCCTATTTGAAAGAATGTTGAATAAAGCAAGCCAAGTACTCGCGTTGGACTGCCTCGCTAAGGGTTCCGTACATACAACATCTCAATATATATGTATATATCTCAATAGGTATAGAGACCTACGGTGTAGCCTTCAGCAGCGTGCCGAAGCTTCAGGAGGTGGATTTTATCCATTTCGATGGCAATGGAAGTGTTATTTTAAGTACTACTTATATTGTAACCATAAACACCAATATACTTTCAGCAAAAAACAACGAAAAAAAAAATTTTTTTTTTGTTTATTTAATCCCTCTGTTGATTCCACTTCTGATTTCATTGTAAATTTACTTATTCAAAATGCACTATTAGAAGATTTCAAGTGTCTACCAATAGGTAGACAATTGAAATCTTCTAATAGTGCTTCTAATAGTGAAGTGGGTCTGTCAGTTTTATAAAAATCTTATGAACTGTAATAACAGTTCATAAGAGTATAATGAAACTGGCAGACAGAAGGACTGACAACGTAATATTATTAAGAGGTTCCCTTTGTCAACTCAGGGTGTCGAACTCTAAAAATGAAATAAAAATACAAATTAAAGCCGGCTGTAGTCGCGACCGTTCGAGCGCAAATAAAAGTGTTTAATTAAACTGTTGTTATTGATGGAGTTCCACGAGATGGCGCTTAATCAGCTGAGCTAGGGTTGCTACCATATTTTTTTTTTATTTTTTGACAGATAATCCTAAAACAGCGTCTATTTAATAACGCCTAATAATGCTGTGTCATTGTCAATATTTTTAATATATTTTTTTTCAGACATTTTTTACATCAAAGGTTGTTTATTTCAACATAATATCTAAAACTCTTAAATTTATCGATAGAAATGATCCAAAAGGTTTTTGGTGAAACTTTTATAAACAAAAACAAAAATTCTCCTAACATTTGCAATATTCAAAGATATATATAACTCAACTAAGCAAACCCTTCTCACATCTCCACTACACTGAAGCGGCGGCAAACTAGAAAAATATAAATAAACATTTTTAACCCTAAATTAGACAACTACTAACAACTACGTACACCGTTCGAGTTTCTTTCAATTTTATTTTTAATTTGACTTAATTGCAAGAGTTACGACTCGACTGAACCTAAACATTTTACGTTTGAGACCTTATTGGAGACTTCGATCTTAATTACTGAAATGTAATTGTTTTCTTTTACAGTGCACGACAAAGTCGGTGCTACATAATTACGACTTCAAAAAACGAGGTTCTTTGTAATGTTCGCTGTGTGGTGCCGGCATAGAATTTGCACCATCCCAATTCTTCTCACAGATGTCGACTAAGGGATATCTACCGGAGGCGGGCAGCAACGCTTCTTGCATAACAATTCTCCCACCAAACTGCGATCCCAATCCGCAAGCCCAGCGTAGGGATTATGGGTATTAACCCCCATAAGAAAACAGCCAATACGGCGCTTTTAAGGGAGGCCTGCGTCCAGCAGTGGACCAATATAGGTTGTTGAAGTTGAGGTTGTAATGTTGATACTTTAAACCTTTGCCAGTGACCCATTTTGATGTTCATTAATTTATTTGAAAAAATGAAACCCAAGGTTGCTTCCATTTTAGAGATCGAATCAAGGGACCCAAGAGAAAGGCTTTATTTTTGGGTTAAAACGTTACATACCTATTAGTTAAAAAAGTGTACCATCAGGTAATATACCGCAATGGTTACGTTTACGAGTTAAAACGACCATTGCTGGTCATTTTCCAATTCCAAGCAAAATTGTTTCGTTTGAAGGGTAGTCCAGCTACATATCGTAGTCGCTAAGATTAATCAAGCACATTCGGCCTTAACTGTTTTTTTCCTCAATGTGCCAATGCTTCGTACTGTAACTATTGTTTCCTAAGGACAATAGTACACAAGAATGTTATTGGAAAATCCGCTATCAGCTATTTGGTTCGTTCTAAGCCGCTCTTAAAATGCTATTGGTTAAAATTAACAGAATTGTATTTCCACAAAATTTATTGTTAATATAGTAAGGTTTATTAAAATAATGGTTGGGTGTCAGCTGTGCTTGATAATCAAACTAATATTATGCTTAAAGAAAAAATGTAGACTAGTTATTAAATTAAAGTTTTCAACAATATTACCAACAACTGAAAAAAATCATGTAGGAACATGAAATATTAAAAAATCACTGAAATAGCTTTCGCTTATCATGGCGTAAAATAATAGTATACCAATAAATTTGCTTGTTATTTCCTTTAAATATCTGCATATTGTAAATGAATCTGTTAGATTTACATCTGCAGTTCTTATAAAGAAACGTAAAGAGTATGTTAGAAGCATTGATTTAAAAAGGGAAGATAGGTTACGTTCTCCCAGCGCTAACTCAAAAATTGGCATGTGTTACAACTACACACAAACACATACGCTCACAGTTGTATATCCAGTCCTGTGCAATACAATGAAGAACAAAGACGGAAAGACGTATCTAGGACCGAAGTGAGACTGAGACAACAATATTTCACGCGAATCACGACCGCCCGTGCCGCCGGTCAGACGGTGACTGATGTGGGAGAACACAATATTACACAATTTGAGGTTGCCACTTTCGAGCAACCAGTACCTCATCTTCGTTTTTAATAAATCAATGGTTAGAAGACTGGTTTTATGTAATACAGTCTACAAAAATTAAACTAAAACAGAACCCAGGCTTATCTGCCACTTGTTTTGTATATTTTTTATGAAATAAATGATTTGTATTTGTATGTAGGGCACATTAAGTTTCGGGCGGGCGAGATGCCCTCTAACCCACAGTGAAATACCTATCTATAGAGAGCCCTATTGAACCAAATGAACCAGCTTTTATTTATAGGCTGTGGATACCTATAGAGGTCTATACAGAACCGAGATTTCGTGTTGCGGTATTTATGTGTTCTGCAACACGCCTGTGGTGAGCACGGGCGCATTAAACAGTGGGTGTGCTGTTCCGACATTAATTACGTAATTAAGTGAACGATTTAAATCGATTGTTTCATTCGAACGCGGTTCGGGTATCGATTATTGGCAGACATTAATCTTTGAATGTGTAGCAAAAGCTAAAACGAAAAATTGTATACCAAACTTATTGCTTCTTATTTTGTGACTCACATTATTCAGACACTGAATTTAATCTAGACGTCAGACGAGTCTTAAATAACGAGCAAAAAGATTTACAAGACCCGTATGAGCCGCGGTAGGCCTATTTCAAAAGCCTATCAAGCTGAAACTAGATTAAGGAGTGCATAAAGCATGAATGGTGTAACACGAGAGTTGGCAGACAATACTGCTTCCCTTATTGCACTGGCCTTAAATTGTGGTTTGTATGCGAGTGCCTTTGACGTTAAATTATTGTCTCCATGGAACGTTACACCGTCTGGTACACGTGTGCAATAGGCTTATGGCGGTGCTTGGCCTGCTTTAATGGGGATTGCAATCTAACTCAGTACCAGGTCGATAGAAAGTTTACCGAAGATAGCACTGAAACTAGGTACATTTGAAATGAAAATAAATGTCATATCAGGTGAAATTTGATTTCCTTCAAGATATCTCTTTGAGATACTTCTCTAAACATGCCTCCCTTACACAAGTGTTGGATAATTCACACAGCATTATCTAGCCCCAAGCAAAGCAGAGCTTTTCAGTAGTGGTATAAATACTAGATAGAGACCCATACTAGATAACTTACATACTTTATAGAAAATAGATCGATATTTTTTTAAATACATAGAAAACATGCAGAACGCCCTGAACAAATATCTGCAGATCGACACATTTGCCGAGGCAGCAATCCAACCCCCAAGCCCCTGCCTCGCAGGCCGACCTTCACCCGACACGCCACAGAGGTCGTCATGAGGGGGTTTTGGCATAATCACCAGACAGACATAAGCGAGAATACCTACTTAGTTACTAAAGATGGTACACATAATTATTAACAAAACCAAACATTCTAGAAACGTTCAAAAATAATCACGGCTAGATCGATCGATGGATGCCACGCCACTTCTTTTAAGAATAAAATCCTCTAGATATACACTACCTGTACCTTACTACAGACTACTATTACCGATAAAAACGGTGCCACAAATGATAGTTTGATAGTTGGTTTGGTAACCGTTATGTTATCGTATCAGTAAAGTTATAATGATCCTCATTTCAGTATACCACGAGAGCAAGTGTGTTGTGAACCTGCCTATTTGAAGCCATTATTATTTCGACAATACACCAAAATTATCTCTAAAATTACTATCGATAAGTCTTTTTTACAAAGCAATACGGTTCGTTTTATAAAGTGTTATTGAAATAATATATTTTGTAACCTTTATATGATCACGGATCGTCTAATCATTTGCATGTTATTTTCGGCGATCATTATATTGTGAAATCGGGTGGTCATACTTATAATATGTCGATTTCGATTCGTTTTTGCGCTTGTTAATTGTAACGATTAAAGCGAAAGTGTAAAACATATTTTTTTACGAGTACATTTGTAATGTCCTTTGATAATCGCTTATGTCGTTGGTCTATTGTGAAATAATACAAATATGGTATAGATTATTATAATTATAAAAATATGGTACAGATTTTTAATATTTTCAAAGAATCTGTTTCAGAATCTACGTCGAAGACTAAGAAACGGAGTTCCTGAATAGCCCTGCAGGAGCGCTATTTGTGGCTTTGGGGAGGCCTAGGTCCAGCAGTGGCCCGTCCACTCTGGTGAGCTTAATTAATGATGATTTATCACTAGTTTATATGTCTGGAGTCTGGTCTCTGTTATCCTGGAATATTCCAGGATCTTTATTATTTATTAAGGATCAAAGTTTTCCCAAATGCATAAAGATATTTATTTTTATAATTTTTTTCACATACTCATAATAATCTTCCTAGTCGTCTTTTTCATTACTCCCTGGCATAAACACACACCATAATATTATAATTAGGTACTATAAAGTCCTCTTCCAATTTTTTTATAGTTAGAGCAGGGAGAATTAGACAACCATTAGTCCAACAACCAAAATGGTATTCAGTGTTAAACAAGGAAAAGTGGGAGACAATGAGTAATCGCATGAATAACAATTGTAACGCTCAATTAAGTGTTTAAAAGTGCAACCAAAGTTACGAAAGCGAATATTAATTGAAGAGACACTGTCAACTGCAATAAAGCTAATTGAACAATTAGAACCGGTAAATTACGTAATAGATGATGTCTGCACGAAGAAATGCGGTCAAGCGCGAGTACGAGAGTACCTACTTAGACTAGTTTAGAGTAGAGTATTTTGTGGAGGAAATATTATTTTCTAAAATTATTTTATTTTGCTTGGTCAAGCTAAGACAATCACACAATTTTATCTGATATTAATAATATCAGATAAAATTGTGTGAATCAGTGAATTCACTGATTCATTATGAACGTAAGCGGATAAAGAACGAACCTTGTTTGTGTTGGAAGAACACCAACGTTTCATCCCTTAACGAGGGACATCTTTAGGTAGACTTTATTTATTTTACTATGACAGATTCATAGTAAAAAAAAATCACTGATATCATAAGTTGTTCTACTATTTATGCAGTACGAAATATATGAGTGATTTTTAAAAATAGAACTTCGTGTTATGAATAATACGGTGCACAATTAATTTTAATTCATAGTTAGGTACCGACCTATGTTTTGAACATACAAACATGAACGTAAAATCTAACACTTTAAGGCCCGTATTATAAAAGCCTGCTCAGTAATAGAGTTATGCTTGAGTAACGCTTTTCTATGGTATAAGTGTCACTCAAGCATAGGTCGATGACTGAGCATGCTTTCATAATACGGCCTAAAAGTAGGAAAAAACCAATACCATACAATTCGTGCACACACTGCATCGCAATAGGAGTGCCAAAGACTTTACCTTTTACAATAAACCAGATATTTCTATGCACAGCACTCGCAAATTCTAAACTAAATACCTGGACTGCAGCCCACACACTTCTATTGAAGAGACAGGCTATCCTAACATGGTATCAACAAGATAGGGCCTCTGTGTCACATGTTTTCAATGGTATGTAATTGTTGGAGCTGCCGTATTCGATAGACATCCCGTTGTATCCGTGTGTTAGAATTATAATCATTTATTGAATTCACGTGTTTTATAATTTTTTTTTTATTTTTATAGTATTGGGTTTAGTATCAATCAAAATGAATGAATGAATGAACACTTTTATTGTACATACAAAATAAAAAAAAACTCATAACTAAATAAAACAAATAAAGTAAAAAAAAACGTACATTAGGCGGCTTTATTGCTTAAAACTATTTATTCCAGGCAAACTTAACTTTTTATTGAAACTTTTTGTCTATCTATGCCCTCAATTTTCTCTTCCCATACCACACGTAATATTCTCCTCGAAGGATATCTCAACAAATCATCCGTAATTTAGTTTTTTGTTCTCACGAATTTTGCTGTGGATTCGATCGCGGTTTAGAGCGCACGTTAGAATACTTTACAAGGAGAAAATTGCTTATTCGAATGGGTAGTTTGCATCCTTTTCGGTTGACGCTCAGTTGTTAGTTCCACAATGTAAGCCGTGTGTATTTATCTGGGTCCCTATCAGAACACCTAGGAAGGAAATAAACCATAAAGAAGATTACCATTATGCAACTAAAACTAGATACAAGTGCATCCGATCCGATTATTTAGCCAATTCGCAAGTTTTCGTTATAGAAACTTAACTATTTTATCAAAAATATCCAGAGTCAAAGTTCAACAAGCTCCAGTCATAGTTGTTGAGAACTGTTAGCATTCACCTCAAACTTCTACGTTTCTGGCTTAGTTACTCCTAATATTTCCTTCGCCGGAAATTAAACGTTGCAAGCTCCAAAACCGGAAACTCTCAAATTAAAAATGTAATTTTATCTCACTGTTCCTTGACGTATTTTGACTTTTTGCGGCAATCTTGAAATCTACGAGCTTACCCTTTTTCTGGTTTTATGTAATGAATGTTTAACTTGAACTTTACAGTTATTTTTAATATCTAAAAATAAATCTAGATTAAAATTTGTCGTTGGCAGTTTTAAATCTTACTTCTGTAAATTCATATTTTCAGCTACTGAATTGGTATGACGAGAATGTTACGTGTTATTATAACATTTATAATTAACATAGATAATAAATAATATAATAATAATAATGCTGGACAATTCACACAGCATTATCTAGCCGGAAGCTATGCAGAGCTTGTGTTATGATGGGTACTAAAAAACTGATAAACATAAATATGTAGATATTTTTTATTTTACATAGAAAACATCCAGAACGCCCTGAACAAATATCTACATATCGTACTTGTCCCGAGGCGGGAATCGAACCCGCAACCTCCTGCGTCGCGGGCGGACCTTCGCCCACCGCGCCAGAGAGGTCGTCAATAGGTATCAGATATATTATGTATTGTTTTTGGAATTATATTAAGTCGATAAGACAGCAATATGGAATGGAAAGTGTATTTTTGTTAGCGCACATACACACGTGCTCTATAATATCCTGCGCACTCGGCTAGTTGTGACAAGAGGACATCATTTTCATCAATATATCAATTATGGTTATTTCTGTTGTGTGTCAACGTGTAAACGTGCCTTATAGATTTCTTAGACATATATCTATAAGGCACGTTTACACGTTGACCGAGTCATCGCAAAAGTCCTTTGCAATGACGTATTTGATAGCCTGTACCTACACACATGACTCGATCAACATAGAGTTTACCCGTTTCCCTGACATTTCTCAAAAACCTTCATACTTACGACCATTTGTCGCCATACGCCTGGGCATCAGCAATGCAAAAAGGATAAAACCCTTCTACAGTGTTAAAACAAGTAATTGCTCCTTTCACAGTAACGCACAATAAACCAGGCACGGTACAACGAACACAATAAATTCCTGTTTTGCTTCTTTGATTAGCTGTATCTCGGGTTACCGGTGACCCTGGGCGTAGGCAATGAGGAAAGCCGGACCAATTTTTATGGTCCGTCCAAATATTGGTTGTTTCGTGGCGGATTTGTAAATAGGTACAAGCTGTTAAAATAATCACAAAGGACGTTCATTGCAATGACTGATAAAGTGAGGAATGAGATAAACCTTCATAGTGTCGAATGGTGGGATTATACAGGTATTATATTATGCGTCTCAAGTAGACTTTTTCCCACTGTGACACATAGATTGATTAATCGTGAAATACTAGTTTCTGAAACAAAGGAGGTAACAAGAAATGATATTCACAGGCTTTTCTGTAATACCTACATCCCCTGTGACCCTGTATGCAAAGCCATGGCACAGCAAACAGTTACTACGCTTTTATTTGCAGTGGCTCGTGTACTTTACATAATGGCAAGACCACCCTACTGACGTTGTTGTGTTTGGAACTTTATTGCCATGGCTAAAATAGTTTCTGAACACAAAGGTTTCGCAGTTTTGGGAACGTTTTCTTACATTGTTGCGCGGATTTTTGCTACTTGTTCATATTTCCTTTTTAGTTGCATTAACAGTCATGTATGTGGTCACCAATAACAATAGCTGCTAACATTAAGGATAGGTACTATATAAATATGAATAAAACTTAAAAATAAATTAAAAAGTCTTTAAAATAAAAACTAACTACCTACCTACAGTTTTTTTGCCCCTGTTGAATAATCCACAGTTTAAACTTCAACCACAACCTTGTTCACAGGAACTTTAATAAATTTACTGTTAAATCAAATACCTACCTACTACTAGCTGACGCATCATATCATAGAATGAATTAATAACAGAATAAGGTAAGCAAAAGTTTGAAGTACCGAGGCAAGGTTCCGCATGTTACCATTATACATCTCTTATCATGAATACAATACAATACAATACACGTCCAAAATCGATTACCAGGTTTCATTTTCCACCTGTATATCCTATACCGTGTTTATGGTGTATGGTATTTAGAAAAATATAAATTTTCTTAAATTATAAGTAATGCCTTGCGATTAAAAAGAAAACCTTCAGATACCGTGTTTTACAAAAAAAATATTACACCCAATCGGTACAGAACCCTACAAATCGGTTCCACAGTTAGAATCACTGATGTCTTGACTGTAACAAATGATCTAAAATATTCTGATGATTCGACACCGCCTTTGTACATCACTATTATCAATTTGGCAAGGTTTAATTTGATTATTATTTTAATCAAATCCTCGTAAAGAAAGCTTCTTTACGTTCCTTTTTTATGGTCCATAAAGTAATGACTTTAATTTTGGGCTCGCAATCGAAGTTATTCGATTGAGGCCATAGCTTTTGCTTTTAGTTTTTTGTTGGAATGGAATTAGTTGACTGATTGGAAATTCAGATTGAAGAACAATTGTTAAAGGTTGAAAGAAAGTTTATTTCTTTGGCGAGAGCATTTTAAAAGCTTTGATATTTTTATAAAAACATTTGAGAATATTTTTTTAGTTTCGTCTTATCAATTGCTTACTAATTCTTTTTGGTTTTTAGACTGGAAAACTACAACAAACGCACCTGCTTTCCATTACATTAGCTGTTCCCTGAAATGTATTTCAAACTCAAAAGTTCCACGAATAAACCAAATTATTCACACAACCGAAATAACACCAATCTAATAAAAAGCAACACTATAATCAGCATGTTACCAAATCGACAAAAAGCTACCAATTCTCCAAGCATGTTTCTGACTGACCGACACTGGATGACATTGCTGTACTGTGATTAATTGTTGCTTTGGTTGAAACGGCCGAACCCCCACTGCTTTTGGAATAGAATATTTAGAACCGAATAGACCTTTTTAAGGCGCCAACGGAAATTCTCGTTAGCTTGCGTAATTTCAATCAGTATTTAGATCGAATGTATCTATCATTGGTGTTGTCGAAAATTAACTGTCTCTGGAATGTACTAATACTTCCATGCGACGACACCATCCGTACTTAGCCCGAAAATCAGAAAAACCCCTATAGGAAAAAAGACGCTAGTGTGCACAAAATGCAACAAGCATTTTGTACGAACGAAACATAGAAGTGCCTTCCTACATACTTCTCTGTTCCGTGGTTTCTCTAGAACGGATTAAATCTTGTTTGTACATGCAAACGTACAAGCTACGTACGTAGCTGCGAAGTAGGTTAAGTAAGTGCCTACTTACCCATACACTTGTACCTAACATCAGTATTATTACTTTTTGCATGTATTAAAAAGAATTAAAGTGACATCTTAAGGCGCATACCCGAGCCAATGTGGCGCTGCCACCTATTTTATCATATTATTACGTTTAACAGTATATCGTACAGTTTGTGATACCTATTATAAGCTATTTTATAATACCTCAGTAATATTTTATTTTGTATAGTTTAGGCAGAGATGCAAAAATAGATTTTGGTTGCCACAAAGGGCAACTTTGTATCTCTACCTAAGCATTACAAAATAAAACTATTACAGAGGCATTAATAGCCTATTAAACGTACATATTACAAATTATATGAAAGATTTTTGAAATTTCCTGTGTTATACGTAATAATCAGATACAGGTGGCGGTGCCACTATGGCTCAGGTGTGCGCCATAAAAGGAGGACTTGACGGAGGTGCCATTGACTTTCATTTTGAATTTAATAAACCGTCAAGCAAACCCTGCATTTATATAAAAGGAAACCCTCCTGCTGCTATTACTTGTAAATAACAGCGAAAATACAGGCACCTCATTGCATAAACGTCAAATCGTATTGCTTTTAAAGTTTTCATTCGTATGCTACGATTTTTAAACTAAAACGACATCATACCTTTAATATGTGCGAACACAGCGGGACATCACATAAACATGACAAATTCGCACGTTCAGCTTAAATAGCTACATCTTTTTAAAAGCATCTGCAAGTCAAGTTTTTAAATTACTTTAAATGCCATAGGTAATTACTCGAAAATATGTTTTTACATATTTGGCGACCTCTGTGGCGCGGTGGGCGAAGGTCCGCCTGCGACGCAGAAGGTTGCGGGTTTGATTCCTGCCTCGGGACAAATGTTTGTACGATCTGCAGATATTTGTTCGGTTCTGGATGTTTAGTATGTATAATAAAATATATATATCTATGTATTGTATTGTATTATATATTTCAGTTATCTAGCACCCATAACACAAGCTCTGCTTAGCTTGGGGCTAGATAATGCTGTGTGATTTGTCCCACATTATTATGATTATTATTTCCAGATGGTTATTTTATTTTTATTTTAATAAAACATTTGTTTTATAATTGTACTGAAATGTTTGGCATTTTCATAGTCAGTTTTAATTTTACTGAATGCAAAATATTACAACAGAGCGGCAACGTTTCTATTTTAGGAGCTACATAAATTTTTGATTGTTAAAGAAATACTTAATGCCCTTTTATTTATTCGTAGTATGCCCTGATGATTTGTTATTTAGACTCCAATCAAGTTAACCTGCTCCAATATTGTTTATGATCCACCCAAGTATAAATTAGTTCACTTAACCGCCGCTCTTTAGGGGTCCAAGAACAGGTTCAATCGTTTAATTTGTTTCATTTTTTCTGGTTTTATTTTGAATGAGTTTGTGAGTCCTTGAATCAACGAGGTGTAACTAAATGGTAGAATTTGTAACGAATTGATGTCCGCCCGGTGATCTGTGATGGTTAGTGGTTACACCTGCTCTGGTTATCGTCTAATCTTTAATTAAGTAATTGTTGGAGTATTTATGCTTTCGAGGTCGTAAAAAGTTTTATTGCCCACGATTGTAGGTAGATTGGTTGGGCTATTGTTTTGGTATGTAATAGTGTCTGGTTTACGGTTACATCTTCGTTTGTGTGCATCACGAGAATCCTGTTTTCATGTATGCAGCTCGGTTTTCATCAGTTTGTTAATGGTCTAATTAAGGCGCATACCCGAGCCAATCTGACAGCAATTCCTATTTTATCATTTACGTTTATCATAGGAATTTTTTAAAATCCTACGTTCAGTTTGTGGTATCTATTATAAGCTATTTCTTAATAATTCTTTTATAATTTTATCTCATATAGTTTAGGATGAGATGCAAAAATAGAGTTTGGTGGCCAAAATGCGCAACTTCGTATCTCTTCCTAAGCTTTACAAAATGAAACTATTACAGAGGCATTAATTAATAGCTTATAATAGATACCACAAACTGAACGTAGGATTTTTAAAAATTCCTGCGTTCAACGTAATAATAAGATATAATAGTTGGGGGCGCCACTTTCGCTGGTGTATGGGCCTTAAGTATTTCAGTAATTTAGGAGGTAACTACAAGCTCTGCTTAGATTGGGTGGGCTTGATAAATTGTGGGGATTGTTCAGCATTATTTATTTATTAAATTGCTTTATTATTTTTCTTTCGTTATAATAATCAATTTCACTGTGTTTTTTTTTATTGCTCTAATAAAATTACAATATCTCACTCCCCATGAGAATGAGAATCTGGCACATTGTAAATACGAAAGTTTTAGCGTTAAGAACTTCACGTGTAATCATTTATACACCAAAATTAAGGGCGTGAAACAGCGTTATGATACCTTAATTTATATTTGAGATCTATAAATGGAAGGTCGTGGCTTCCAATCAAAATGCCTCACTAGTTTTGTTGGTGAAGAACCGTTAGCACGGAGTGTTGTATGTGGCATAGGGCGTGCAACATTGTTAGAATGATTACTTACTTCTTATTGCATGAGAACTAGCCATTCTTTGCCTTCATGTCCAACCTTATCTTTGTATACAAATTCATTCACCTTATTTCTAGTTGATAACAAGCACGTAATAATTTAAATTAGGTTTGAAATGTGACTATTTCAAGAATAACATCACCAGTGGTTCAAACAACTGTAACTTTAAAAAGTTTCAGGTAACCTTCTACATAATTTAAGTATGTAGTGAGTTTAAGATAGATATCACGTTTTATTTGATCATATCTACCAATATAATATTGATAACTCTATGCGCACAATTCATTCACCTCCCAAAAATATTTATAACAGACTTTTTAATTATCCAACTAGTTCGAAACAAGCATTGACTGTGTTTTGAGTTATCAAATAATCAACCTTATTGATGTATGAAGGTATTGATGTATGGGCTACCGTCTGAGTTTGATTTATAGTGCCTTCCGTGTAGGACATCATTCCTATGCGATGATTTTCAATCACATTGGACGGTTCGTTAGCGCGGGAATATCTGATCGGAGAAATATGATAATCGGTATATTGGATATGGTGTTTATAGTTTAGCAAGCAAAGGAATAAATTCATATCTGGATTTTATGGAAAGCACATGTTTCGAAACGTACATCTCATTTACGAGTACTATCCATACAAAAAGTGCCCAGTACCTAGAGTCGAGTTAATACATATATCTACATTCATAAGAATTTGCAATTTATTGAAACATCCCATAAGAAAAATCTAAATACCAAATGGTCAATTAAATTGTTGTCTTGTGAATTTATCAATTTTTTTATTTTAATTTTCGTTAAATACCTTATCCATTCTTCACAGTTATGTGCCTCACAATCAAATTGAAACTATAATTTACCGTTGGCAACATCAACAAGTGATACAACACATGTAAATAATTGAGACGGCCATACCAGGTTTGGCAGCACGATCTATCAGGAAAGACTCTGCTTTCCAGATTACGGTCAACGTGATTTTGAACATTGCCAGAGCTACAGATTATAGCGAACAGAATCAAGTAGCGCTTAATTTAATGCATAGTATTATTGGTTCTGTTATCCTTGTTATACCCCATGAAAGCTCACCTTATGAGGGAAAACTAGAATTAATAAAACGTGGGTTACTTTCGAAACAAATAATCGTTTTACTAATTCTATTATATAATTAATATACTTATTGATCACTTCAAAGTAAATAATTAAATTATAATCATTAACATTAATATGGGGGGGAAAGTGGAACATTTTTTTTTTCAAGTGGGAAATCTGTTTTATTTAATTCGGTTTTCCCACTTTTTCACGAGATCTAAATATAATGTCCTCAAACAATTTTTAAAAGCCTTGAAAAAAAAACAATGAATGCTTTTTTACTTCTTTTGTTATAGTTTTCGCCAGTCGGTTGACGGTCGTTACATTACGTTGGCCGCTTTTAATGAATTTTAGTCTAGAGTTGCACTATCAATCATGTGTGATATGATTGATGAAAATTTTTCATCGGTAGCTAGATAACTTGTCTTTTTTGTGTTTAATTAAGACTGAACAGAACAAGGCTGATCCACGACTATAAGAATCAAGTATAGATGCCTAGTTCATATGCCTGCGTAGGTAAAACTTTTAATGTAAAACGAGGCTAAGACTTCCGAGTCAACAAGATATAGTATTGAATTTATTTTTAGCAAACTAAAGTAGCCTTTAATTGAACAATGCTAAACATAGGGTTCCCACCATGAGCGCCAAAGCGTCCGGAGGGTCTAGACAATATAACAATCGATTTCGAAAGCGATAGTAGAAATGTCCAAAAATTTATGTTTTTGACATATGCCTTAGATGTGTCACATGATCTGTTCCGAATTTTTCCCTACGAATCATTCAATGGTTTTCGATTTGCTTCATAGCGAATGCCGGTTGGCTATATAGGCCCTCTGTCTTTCGCTTGATTTATATCGTATGCATACATAACATAACATAAAACATAAAAATCGTTTATTAGACACAATTACAAAGTTTCAGTAGATATTGAATCCGTAGGATACGCATCTTTCTGCATTCAGCTAAGAAAAATATTACGCTCGATAGTTTAAGGTAGTTGTATATCGTCTGTATTTAATATGCGAGTTTTCGTGATATTTAATAAACCTAATACCTATAACCCCTCATCATTTGATTTTTGACATATGTATTTGACTGTTTGCCTTTTTATTATTGTACTCAATTATTGTGCTCAAGTATTTTATTATTATTATTTTGCATGTTGAATTACTTAAACAGTTTTTGGATGACTACTCTATTGTATTAGGTCTTACCTGTAAAGATAGATGTAATGTTTTTAAATAAATACTAAATACTAAATACTAAATACTAAATACTAAATCATGAAAGTCAGTAAGGTGCTTATCAGGGAAGGCTATAGACTTGATTTAAGACTAAGAATATCTATTTATTATTAGGACTGCGACGCGAGAGGTTGCAGGCTGGATTCCTCGGGACAAATGTTTATACGATCTGAAGATATTTGTTCAGGGTGTTCGGGATGTCTTCTATGTGTACTAATTTAAAAAATACAAATATAAGTGTATTGTATTATGGTATAATCAGTTATCTAGTACCTATAACACAAGCTCTGATTTGCTTATGGCTAGATAATGCTGTGTGAATTCTCCAGCATTATTTATCAAGAGGTATTTACTATTTCGTATAGACCTACTGGCTCAAAAGAACCTGCGGCACCAAAACTGATCTTCACATCTCGAGGTCAAGTCCCGGTTAACACCCAGCCGTTATATTAATTGTCGAAACCGATGTAAGATTAGACGCAAATCAGAAAATTAAATAATTTTACTTTGATATGTATCTGTGCTGTGCCGTAAATTCTTTGAGTTGAGATATGTGAATATTCATAAAAGGCTATAACGTCGGTTGTTATTAAATCGAGATAAAAATGTCTTTTTATTATTTTATAGTTTAATTTCTATTTCTGAGAAAACATAATAAGTCCGATAGGAGTGTTTTGTGTCGCCGCTATTCCCTGAACCATATTGATAAGGTACATTATAATTAGCGCCAACAATATATACCTATTTTATGGAAGGTAGGTACCTATACCGTATCCATCCAGCATGGAGCATTTTAGTAAATAAACCACGATACAAATAACAAAAACTCACTTGCTTGGCGTCGAGTTTCAGATATAATTGTAAGCAATTTTTATTGAAGGGAGGATCTAAAATCGACAAGTAATGTAAATTACGTATAAAAGGACACGCCAACAAAGTGAATTTCAGGTTAAGTATGGGCGGTTTGTATACGTTTATGCCTCATTCAAAATGGACACGGTACCCACGTCTCTAAAATTTGTTGTTTTTAGAACAAACTTAGGTACGTCTATTGCTCATAGTCCACGTTAGTTAGTTAGTAGCTTACCTTGGTTGGCTAGGTTTCCCCTTAGTCCAAGCACACGAACTCCACTTGCATCTCCAAATGTTGACACCGTTGACCCTTGAAAAATAACAATCATACATATAGTTGCTACCTATTAGTAGTACTAGTAATAATAATAATAATCATTTATTGTTCTCTTCACACAATGAGCTTACATTTAGAACTAGAATTATGATGAATAACTATAGAGCAACATTGCGCGAGACTGGTGCCTGCGTTAGGTTTGTAAAAACCTGTGTTACAGGTCACCAGGCTCCCGCTCCGCGGCAGAAGTGCAGTTATACATGTCTTATATGTTATATATGCCTGGACTGTCCCATCCAAAATAAATGGATGAAAATAATGATGGGGACCATCTCTTTTTAAATTAAATCGTCATTAGGTTAATTTTCATTAGGTTAATTATTATTTTAATTTATTTAATTCATAATTATTTGATCTCATATCGTTTCTTTTTGTTGTAATTTTACTGTGTGATTTTGTGTGACTTTAAATAATTTGTTATATGGATTTTAAATCTGAAATAAAGAGATAATAATAATAAAATAATAATTATTATAGTAAACAACTAACAATTACGTAAATTGTACAACTCAAAGATCAAAACAATGATTACAAAAAAGAAAGCAAATAAAAATAAGAAAGAAACTTAACTTAGTTTTTAGTTAACTACTAGAAGGCAGCATTTCCTGGCGTTTGTGTGTGCGTGTGTGTGCGAGTGTGTTTTTGTGTGTGTTTTATGGGTATGTGAGGGTGTGTGTGTATGTTTGGGTAAGGTCTTCTGAGGACACCAGTCACAAAAGAGTCTGGGCAACAAAAGATCCCTATTCGCGTGAAAATGAAAAGATGATAAGATAAGTAAGTAGAGAATTCAGGTAACAAAATGGCGAGGAAATAAATATGAAAATATATTTTACTTGTTACTAAATTTATTCAATTTATGAGTCAGGACATAACAGACTTTCTGTTTGATCATAATTAAGGCTCTTTAGATACTTAGTTATTGTATGTTTGCAACTATATTTGTGCAAGGGATAGACTAGTATTATAGTATTACTTGTAGTATTGCTAGTGCTAGTAGTAATAGTGATATGATATTTTTTTTATATAACTGCTATTTTGTCGGATCTGCAACCTTTATTTCATTCTAACATTAGAATTATAGCTTTCTTGAGGGGTAAAATAGTTTTGCTTAGTTTCGTTTCCTGAACCTATGACCTATTTCTTGGGATCAGCCTTTTCATTCCATTTACGCCACCTTGAACTCTTTTGCTTCAGTTTATGGTAAATCTGGCCACCTATCGTCTCCACATTGGGCATACCTTTTTAGACCCTACCAACACTGAAATTCTTAACTATCCATGCTAACTGGCTTTATTTCAAGTAAGTATAGCTAATGATAAAGCTCCTAGTAACAAGGTACCTACTCATTTAAAATTGGAAAATAAAAAGTTCGAGCCGGTTTTAGCCATCGCCGAGTTCTTTTCACGGTCAGTTTGTCCGACTCGACAAAAGATTCGATTCGGTTGGATCTCAAGTGACTATTGTGTACAATATTGACTACTCACTATATTTGTACTTGAGTTCTTTTGTAGTTCCAAAGGAATTTCTTTAATTTGTTCGTGTTATTTGATGTTTTATACGTTCCTGAAATAGTACCTGTATTGCGTAATTGTGTTTCGATAGTGACTTTTAGCTATGTCTTTATTAGAGCATTGTGTTTTCCTCTAACACGAGTAGCTAGGTTGCTAAAACGTTTTCTATTATGTTAATAATAAAAAATGTTTTTACCACTAGCCTACCTAGCTATAATATAAAATATTTTGTTTTAATTCATCACTGTAGGTTTATTCTGTTTTTTAACAAAGGGTTGGAACTTTAAAATGTTCAACAAAAGATGCATTACTTTAATACATAATCTTTATCTACCACTGCAAAATAATACATACGCTGAGACGTGGCAAATTTTGTTACTACATAATTTCCCCCATTAAAGTTAAAGCCCAGCAAAATTTTTATAATAATATCAAATTTCACGCGTTTTTTACCAGTTTTACCTTCCTTTTAAGCCAATCTTTGTCAAATCTCAATAACTTGAAATCCTAAAGTTGCTCAGCAAACGTAATAATGCTCAAATAGTGACTTCCTTCGCAAATAGAGAGTTCAGTAATTACTGACAACTGGTGGGTACAATTGAACAAATATAACTAGTAGCGTGCGGTCACATCACGTTGTAGTCAAGACAGTGGTGTAATGCCTCAAGTTAGGAACAATTTTGTGACCCTAATTTGTAGGATGCTTCTTAAAATTGGATGGGAACGTATACACTAGGCTGTGTGGTGCTGCCTTTCAATTTGCACCACCCCAACTCTTCCCATGGGTGTCGTAAGAGGCTAAGGGATATTCACCTGGGGGCGAGTAGCAGCGCCCCAACCCAGCCCAGCGTGAGGATTATGGGCATTCCCCCATGAGATACCTTATAAGGGCTAATATACACGGACTGCAAGTCTAAAATACACGAACAGCAAATTGTCGACTTCAATGCTAAGCTGTAGGCGATTGCAGCCGACGTACACATTGCCGTCGGTGTATTTGAAACGTGCAGTCGTCAGTCAGTAGCTATGGATATTTTCATAATAGGTCAGACGTTAAAAAGTTTTTAATCAAAACCAGATATCGGCTAATTCAAAAAAAGAACCGTGTGCAAATTTTATGTGCGCGGATTTGTTGCTACATTAGAATTTACTTTTTTAATTTTTTGTTCCTATGGAAACGTTTATAGGCAATTATTAGAATTTTTCTCGCCGTAAAAACCATCTTTGAACTTCAACAAACATTAAAAAAAAGAATTAGCCAAATTAGTCCCGGCGTTATTGAGTTATGCGCTTACCAACACATTTAGCGATTCATTTTTAAATTATAGATAAAAAAAAAATGTTCACCTATTTTCTCGAAGGTGTAGTATAAAGCACTATGTATACTTCGGGAGAAATAGTAATTTCTACCTCGAGTGTTTTAAAGCCTTCGGCTGCGCCTCGTGCCTTAAATGACACACTCGATTGGAACTGGCCACTTTCTCAACTCGGTGTACAATCTTCTATTTATCTATGTAATATAGTAATATCAGTTTTAGTTTAGCAGTTATCTAGGCGCACTCTGCTTAGTTCTCTACGTCCATGTCTCTGCACTTCCGCTTTTTATGATTGTGTGTCAATTGTATAGCATCATTATTTTACACAAAATAAAGATCTCCTTTTTGTGGATGGAATGAAGGTTCACTTTTGTTTCCAAGTGTCTTATTATAGTAAGTATATTGTTGATGTAAGACGTTTTAATTAAAGAAAATGAATAACGATAGGTATATGAAAATCTTGGTAATTAGACTGAAAACCATCAACAGCTTCAAATTAAGCTTTGCTGGATTTGGTGTAATTACACATTCAAATTCCGTAATGTTCTAATTTATATCATAAAGTTTGTTAAGTTAAGGCTTAGTTTGATTAAGTTGCAGTACTGCCACGTGACGGTTCTACTTAGTTTTTGGTCAACCCACCGCGAGACTTATCTCGCTAGTTTGTACCTAGTTGTTTCAAGGCTTTTAGAAAAGTCGTTTTATACGAATAAATATTTAAAAAAAATAGGTTCGTGTGGCACTTAATGTTCAAATTGTGCTTCCTAAATTCTTTAAGTATTTTATCTGAATACATTTTTAAAGCCCGAAATAGCACAGTTTAAATAATAATTGGAAGTTTATAATAGTCAGCTACAACACTTTAATGATTGTATAGAAGATGGATGGCTAGATGCTGTGTGAATTGTCCAACATTATTATTATTAGGTAAAAACAGAGACAATTACTACAGATAAATAAGAAACTGAATAATATATTTGCATTAATAACATAATAAAAGATAGGTTAGATGCAGCAGCTGAAAATAAATAAATAATAATATGCACTTCGAATATAATCCTTTCTACTTAGCGTAGGTAATCGAACGAGTGAAACGCTGAAAAAGTTCAATAACATTTTATAATTATACCTTTTAACGCAAATGTCTGCAAAATGAATAGATCGGATAATCGTAGATGCTAAGAAACTAATTAATTCGATAGTTATACTTAAATCATGAAAGCCTTCAGACGGTTTATGCAATATCAGTGTCAGAAGTTTTTTAACTATACTTTTCCATTGTGATCAAAAATTTTACGAACATGATTTTCCAATATGAAAGTTTTAGTCTCGAAAGTTTGTGATCTAAGTATCGTGTTCTAAAGAGTACTAACCTATAAGAATACTATGGTCCCCTACCCGACCGGGAGAAACAAATGAAGGCAATGTAGAGGTAGTTACAATAAGTAAAACCTAAACGGGGCTACCATTCGTTGACTTGTCTAAATTTGTGTCCACTTAAAAGGTGACCTTGTAAATGGCCAGAAATAGTTCAGTTCAGTTCATTTATTTTCATTAAAACGAACATTACAGTTCACAAAATTTTGGAAGTTATAAATACGTACATGCTCATACTTCTTCTTGTTGTTCGCTTTATTTTCGTTAACGCTGATTACAGAGTGATATCTATCACTCTGTAATCAATCCAGGTTGATCGAATTGTAAATTTCTAGAAATATTTGTCGTATTAGCGAATGAAACGGTTATAAATCAAAGGTTAGATGTTACTTGCTTAAATTGATTTCCTTTCTCATATAAATCCTTTTACTCAAACCTTGTATCCCAGGATTCTTCGTAATCTTGTAATGCTAATTCAATGTTTGTCGGCCGGTGTTGCTTCCTTTATCTTTAAGTAGGATAATCTTTCTCTCGCAAGATTGGCTTTAAACCTTTTGTTAAATTAAACGAGTTAGAATAAACAAAGCACGTAAAGAAATTAGATTCCGTGATGTGATCTTTAGAGACGACTAATCCTTTTGTAGCCTTAATAATCTGTTTTCGGTTTTGCGAAAGCAGATAGCAGATACATAGCAATTATAAATTAAAATAAATGTACGGAATTTCACGCTTTGTCAATATAATGTTTTACTTTTCATCATAGAATTTTTATCATTAATTATTAAATGTAGGTCAGATAAAGTATTTGAAAAAATATCACAAGAAAAGGCCGATAAGAATCGGCACTACAACTCTACCGAACAATACACATAAATACCTTCACCATAACACAAATCGAAACCTTCGATACCCACTCAAAATAAGAACACGACTTTTTCAATCTATAGACATTCGATAAATGGGTGAGAGATATTTCTAGATTATTGCACTAAACAAGGGCCCGACTCCGATGCAAGTATTTTGTTTCTTTTCGAACGATGATGCTTTAAACAAACTATCATGAGTTGAGCTTGAAACAGTGCCGGTATGCCAACTGGGCAGATTCTGCTTTACTAGTAGTCTTGTATTATTGTTGATCAGCGGTAGCTTGCACTGTGCTCTTTAGTCCCCGTCTCGGGAACTGCGTTACTCTAGTAACTAGAGTAACGTAACTAGTTTCTCTACCCTAGGAACACCACTCAGACCGCTTTAGTTTTTTTATGATTTAGGACTTGTATACCAACATAATAAATGTTAACAAAGTAAGTAGAAATTCTTATCTTTGAAGCTGAAGACAAGGCGCTATGGTGTAGATTAGGAGAGGCCTTTGTATAGGAGTGGACTAATACAGGCTGATGTTAGTGATGATCTTTAAACATATTGATGATCTTTAAACATATTGAAATGGTTTCCTCATAGTCGGGACCTTACTGAAGCCCCGCTGAGTGTGGTATAATTTGCCTGCATGGTTGTGGAGCCATGCAGAGAAGGAAAGGTCCTAAGCCAGTGTGAGGAATTTCATGGTGATGATTTGTTCGGCTTCTCACAAGTCGGTCATTATCGATGACTTTTTTGTGTCTCATAATGTTTGAAACGACGAAATTTTTGTTAATGTTATAATTTTGAGGTGCTGGACACCATTATGAAAATCAAATAATATCTCAAAAACTTTCAGCTTCGACCGGACTCGAACCCGCGTCTATTTTTTGATTTCTTAGAATCATAGTGTAAAACTTTAATAACCAAAAATCTTTAGAACTATTCAGGTCTACAGTAGACAGTGTCTAAATAGTAGAACCAGCCTAAAATGAAACAGGGAAGAGGCTAGTAGCTATAATTATGAATTCACACCTATTCGACCTCCAGTAAAACTGATACGCCGTTTTCTGATTTTGACAGTTACAACTTACGTCATTATAAATCTTGAGGGTAGTAAAATACGGGTAAGGCCGCATATATTCAAATACAAGCACGCCATGTCCAGTGATGTTTTATGATTGGCCTGGTTAACTCAGCAAAACACGCGTGCAAATCTTTTCCACTTTAATAGCAAAATTTTATCACGAATATAGTAAGTGTTGTGAAATCATAGACATTTTTGCGATAAAAATCTGTGTTTGCGAAACATAGGTTTAAAATGTTAGTATATCGGCCAAGAACTTACTGGAACAGAACTATACACCGTTTAATAGTGTAGGTACAGAGATAACTTTGTTTTTTCGATGGCTTCTTGGGATTCAAAAATCCACTACATATTTATTCTGTAGTAAAATACACTCAAGTTTTATGGCTCTAGTAATAGTACCTCTTCTACGCCGATTATATCAATGATACTAATGTTGATACCTCTTAAACTGTTCCTTTTCTAAATATAACATTAAATTTTTTATAGCTTCTTCGTATCAGAAGCTAATTATCAAGTTGCGTGGGTGTGTTGTTTTATTGAATAGCATTTTCGAAATTAAAACTTGTGATTTTATTAGCACTAGCGCTACCAACTTTTGTTCGATAATTGGATTTTTTCCCAGATGTTTCTTGAGATATTCCCACTGTCAATTGTACAGTTTGTGATCTATAATATAAGGGAAATATTTTCCATACTATACCTCTAACAAAGTAAAATAAAAGGCAAGGATATTATTGATTTTAACTAATTAGAACCAATAAACTTTTAGAAAATGTAAGAAGGATTGGTAGTTTTCAGCTTCTGCTAATCTCCGTAATGTCAAGATTCCCACCCAACCCTATTTCTGTGCCCACGCTCTTTTTTGACTAAACCAGCTAATAATTTGCACAAAAGATTGCAAAAACGGTCTTTGTAAAGTGTTCTTTATCATTTTTGAGATTAATATTTTTGTTGCTAGTTTTTCAACTCTACACCTTCAACTGCCTTTTTTCGATAGTTGACAAGAAAATGAATAGAGACGATGCGACGCATTCCTTTAGGCTGAAACAAAAAGTCTTTATCTTTTACTAAATATAAAACTAAATAATTAAAAGAAAAATAAAAAGTTTAAAACTAGAACTTAAAGAGACGACAGGACTTAACAAAAAGGGTGTCTATCGTAGCACTATTCGCACAAAAAGCAGGCCGACAGGTTCAATAAATAGTACTGTGTAGCTAGTAGTAGCTAAATAAAGAGCTAAGTATAGGGTTGAGATGAGAAAGTAAATCTATAAATGTAATCTGTTTATTTTAATATCGACTCTACATCTCTGTCCTAATATTTTTTCAAAGGCTTTTTAGATTCGAACAACGCTTTTAGTGATAATGTTTGCTACCTGAGCATGGGTACTTTTTGGGTCTCGTGAAATATTGCGGGCCAACCCTTGTCACATATCTTCTTTAAAAAACTAAACAAGAATGAGATAGATAGAGCTAAATGATTACGATAAAGTGAGATAGATATACTGGCGGGTCAATAGAACTGTGCTTAATTGCTTTGATTAGATTTCAAGGATATTAATTTGGTGATTCACGCCAGTCAAGGTTCATATTTTGTGATTTTATACGGTATGAAATATGGCATATTTCTGAATAGAATGTTTACAATTCTCAGGTTTTGGTCATTGTATTTTATAGCTTTTATGTAATTCTTCGCGACCGTAACTGTCAATACAGAAGCGTAAAAAAATAAGAAGGAAATTCGCGACTTTTATGATAGCAGCTTCCTAAGGAAGTTTACTTTGACACGTTTTTATGTTTGCTTCTGAGTTCCCCAATTTATCTGTATTTACTATGGTTTTTGTATGGCTAAAAAGTGATTCTAATGTTACTAAGGACAAAGAGCTAGTGAGTAGTGGAGACAGGAAGTCTTAAATAACATTTTAGCTGTTGTATACGCATATTCACACCTCTGAAATAATTGTTTACTATGAGAAATTCCTAGCATACAAACTAGACTTGATCTTCAATAAATATAAAAATCTGAGTTTCTCATTTTATATCGAACGTAAAATAATAATATAAATCGAGAATGTCAAAGATTTTGCATCAAAAATATCATACGCCTTTTATTGATACATCATTAAAATGTATGCCCCAATCAATACCTTTCCACGACTGTCAGAGACTCGGCAATAACGAAACTCCCGGCTTAGCACGGATTGGCGGATGTCACATGTCTTTGATTTTTTACTCGCGTTTCTCCATTCTATTTCTGTAATTATTTGCTAAAAACTGGAACATTTTGTGGAGGACAATGAATGTATATTGATTAAACTAGTTATTTCAATAAAATCTTACATTTAGTACGCGATATAAAATTTGTTTATGAAACGCTTTATGTAGTGCTTGCGCCAGAGCTTCTTGCAATTTACTAGTGGCGAGAGGTCAATGAAAAATAACATTGGCTCCAGCCTTCCTTAAACACATAATCTTTAAACGTTGCTTTTTTGAATTAGTTTAAAATATTATTTCTTTTCGTCTGGAACATCGACCAGTATTGTTATTGTTTCACTTTTAACCGCCTATCACTACTTGCATATGAAAACTATAGTATCATTTATCCTGACCGAAGAACACGAACTTTACTCAGCTTAAAACTTTACGGAAATCAAGGAGACATCAATCATAGTGACAGGTCTTAAGACATTAGCTTCGCCTTCTCGTTTTATGTTTTGTATCATAACAAAAATCACATGTGGAACAAGTTACACTCGCAATTATGTCATCGAGTTTGTCTTACATTACGATTACGATAGGGAATAAAAGGAAGAGTAAACGTTTTACGACAATGTGAAAGATTGAAGGGCTTGTAATATTGTAAGTGATCTTACAGATTCTACTGCGTTGTTTGTGTACGCTAGAACTCTCTTGAGGATTTTTCCTTGAATGTCACATTCCGGCATCAACACAAATATATGTAATTTGTTCATATCACAACAGCTAGCAGCAAGCTCTAATTTTTTGCAATAATTTCAAGATGTTTCTAACGACCTTATGTCGTTTTCTCTAAATGTTAAAGCGATAGGTATCGAAGAAAACAATTGAAAGCTAACCTACTCAGTGGTGTTATTTTAAATGTCGCCAAAACTAAACTACTCGTTTTATTACAAAATAACGATCTCTTTTTATTCCTTTAGCAATTATTTTACTATCTAGTGGTAGGCTCTGTTTAAACGACAAATGCTATAAATAAGTACTGAACTAAAAAAATCTCGGTTAGTCACCCTTTACTTATTATTTTTGTCTTCATGTAGTCACCATTTGCAATAACAAAATTTCAATAATTTTATATCCGGCCAAGCGGAAAGTGACAAAAGAAAAACACGGATGCCGGCAAGGCATCTGTCTTTTCATAGTCAACTTAACTAAAAGGATTAAAATGATATCTTCCGTCGTCTGACAGCCAGTGTGGTCTGCGATGCGTTAAAAGAAACCTTTTGTAAAAGCATTGAAGAATTTTGTTACCTTAATCTTTTAATACCTTTATGCCATTACTTTTTAATTTTAGCAATGAAAGGGTTGGTTTTTAATCCCGATTACGTGAGGTGAAATCGAAATAAGATTCTCTTTTGTGGTTAAATAGTTTTGGAAGAGTTTAGCTATATAGGATCTAAATGGATTTTACCTTTTTTGTCTGCATAACTAAAAATCACTCATTTTTGATTCACAATAAAAAGGTTTTTGTCTATTTTCTTTAGCAAATTTTTTTTTTTAAAGGTAATTTTAAAAAAGTTTTTAGAAAAATGGAGGTGCTCAATATAGTTTTTTTAATGTTATGTTCGATACCTACTCAATATTTTTGCATATCTCCATCTATTGTTTTTTCGATCTAATTAAGATCATTATCATAGTCATCGTACAATGATTCTGATGTCATCTCGTATGTTTATTCTCAAGAATTTTATTTGTTCCGCTTTTAATAAAAGCTTTAATATTGATATTTGTAAGAAAAAAACTCAAATTATTATTATAACTACAGCAATAATAAAAAGTTTTTATAGTTACTCAACACATATTCATTGAAAAAAGTAAGCACGTAGGTATTTTTTTGCTATATAGTAAAGATATCTCTTTAGTCTATTTTAACCTGAAAGTTTAGTTCCACTGTAATATTTAAGATTTGAGCCAACCTCTTTCGGCTCAATGATTAAACACAGTTTCCGAAACTATGCGGCTTCGTTATATTAATGCGAAGTCATAGGAAGTTTGAGTCAAGATCAATGAAGACAAGGCATGCAAAATATTCCATTACTTTGAAGGTTTCGGATGTCGTCACCGCAAATTTCTTCTGTATTTAAATAAAGACAGGGCAGGATAGACAATAACATTTATATTGAAGTTCGTATTTTTTGCTGGTATGATAAGAAAGGCTGTATGCAAGATTCAATAATTTCTACATATACATACCTACTGCCAATGTAAATCTGTATGAACCAGAACTCCAACAGATGATGCCTGTCCTTCATTCAAACTTTGCGGCTTCATATACCCAATCGCTATAAAGCTCCGGAAAAAAATAATTTATTGTAATAAGTCGTCGTGAACATTCGCCACCGCTCGCTCGGCTCATAGCGCCCCGCGTCCCACCCCTCAGCTCAACGTACACAATACTCGACCGACCGACTGCAATGCTCTACTCACAACCAGTCGGCCCGAAGCAGCGTCTGTGAACGGTCGCGTCACAAGACGTTACGAGCGGAACTTACGCGATTTATAAAACACGCTTATCATCAACACGCAACAAACACAAAGTTGCTGACTGATAAATATCAACTGAAAACAATAATCATTCATCGCCTTATAAAATTGTTTACGTGAAACCTGGAAACTTTCGTAAAAGTGACGTTTTGTGAAGATTTTGTTTACGTTTCGCCGAAGTGAAAAAATATCGAACTGTGAACGTGAATAATTTGTAATCATGTGCGTAAAACTTACAAGGACTGTGTGTAGAATGACCGCCCAAAATTAAATTAGTAAATTGATGGATACTCAACATCCGGCAAGGGGACGATATCCACGAACATCTACGGAAAAAACATGACACTAAGGCTCTCGTGTCCTGTTTTCTTTTTTCCTTGATATTTAATTTTCCCCATGATGGCACTTCAGTCTTCTTCAAGGAAACGTCTCTTCAGCCAAATTTTATTTTGGATCGTCGTGGGAATAAATGTCGCTGATCAGAGCTCACTACCGCTGAAATATGAAGCTCCCGACGACTGTCAGTGGTGGCTCAGGGGGCCAAATGATGCCCATGAAGTTTCCCTCACATGTAAACTTCGGACTATTAACAGTGAGTTTGACACCACTAACTTTAGTGTCATTCCATCAGAACACACCACATCACTGAGGATAGAGTGCAATGAGGAGATGATGTATAAAAGCTCCTTAGATGACAGGAGTTTCGCACATTTGATGAAACTTCGTGAACTTGTATTAGATAACTGTAAAATTGGAAGATGGCCGCCTGGCGTGCTCTCAGGCCTAAGAGATCTCCGAAATTTAACGATCCGAACAAAAAACACGGAATGGGCTGCCATGAGTCTAGAGATAGCATCAGAAAGCTTTACGGCAGTTCGACAGTTGGAAAAGTTAGATCTAAGTTTTAATAACATTTGGTCGTTTCCAGAAAACTTATTTTGCCCGTTGACCAATTTAGTTTATTTGAACGTTTCCTCTAACCGACTTCAAGATGTGAGTGATTTGGGATTTAGAGAGCGTGCAATGCACCAAGCTCTTATAAGTGAACAAGATGGACCAGTACCGTCATCGTCTTCCATTTCGCACGCTTCTTGCTCTCTCGACATTGAAGTATTGGATGCTTCCAATAATCACTTCGTGCTAATGCCTGAAAATGGATTCATGGCTCTCCGCAGACTGAAAGAACTGCACATTCATGACAACGAAATATCTATGGTCGCTGACAAGGCACTATCTGGACTGAAACAGCTACAGATAATTGATCTTTCTAATAACAAAATCGTAGCTCTTCCTCAAGATCTTTTCAAAGATAGCAGACCGGTGATAAAAGAAATATACTTACAAAACAATTCGATTAGTGTGCTTTCACCAAGTCTCTTTGCCAACTTAGATCAGCTGTTAGCGTTGGACTTATCTAATAACCATCTAACAAGCACATGGATTAATGAGATTACTTTCACTGGACTTATAAGAATGGTGTTGTTAAACTTATCGAACAATAGATTAACGAAGCTTGAACCGAAGATTTTCAAAGATTTATACACCCTACAAATTCTCAACGTTCAGCATAATATGTTGGAAAATATTGCTGCTGATACTTTTGCTCCCATGAACAACTTGCACACGCTGATATTATCGTACAATAAAATAACCCACATAGATGCATACGCCCTGAATGGCTTGTACGTATTGTCTTTGCTCTCTATCGATAATAACCATCTCGATGAACTTCACCCAGAAGCGTTTAGAAATACGTCTTCGCTTCAGGATTTGAATTTAAATGGAAATCGCTTGAAGAAAGTACCCATAGCACTCAGAAATATGCGATTACTTAGAACTCTTGATCTTGGAGAAAATCAGATAACATCTCTCGAAGAGCCCGGCTTTGTCGGTTTGCATAACGTTTACGGATTACGTCTTATCGGAAATAAAATTGAAAATATAAGCAAAGACGTATTATCAGATTTACCATCTCTACAAATTTTGAACTTGGCTCGAAACAAACTGAGGCGTATTGATTCCAACGCATTTGAAACATTAACTAATCTGCAAGCTATTAGATTAGATGCCAACCAGCTTACTGATATTCAAGGATTATTCGTAAACATTCCGTCTTTGCTGTGGTTGAACGTGTCTGACAATCAAATAGGATGGTTTGATTACACCGTCATCCCTCCGGCACTACAGTGGTTGGATTTACACAGCAACAACATCAAAGAACTTGAAAATAGCTACCGCCTGGACAAAGAACTCAGATTACAAACATTAGATGCAAGTTTTAACAAAATGACAAAAATATCTGCATATTCTATTCCAAGCAGTGTCGAACTCCTGTTCCTGAATGATAATCAAATTACGCAAGTCGAAGCCCAAACTTTTGTTGGAAAAACCAATTTAACGAGAGTCGATTTGTATGCAAATCAGATAACCAGTATGGATCTGAATGCTCTCCGCCTAACTCCGGTCGATCCCGGGCGACCACTGCCGGAATTTTATATTGGAGGAAATCCTTTCCAGTGCGACTGTACTATGGAATGGCTACAGCGGATAAACAAACTAGACCACCTGCGGCAACATCCTCGTGTAATGGACTTGGAAAGTATCTACTGCAAGCTACTCTACAATCGTGAAAGAACTTATATTCCGCTCATTGAGGCGGAATCATCGCAGTTTTTGTGTACATATAAAACTCACTGTTTCACTCTGTGCCATTGTTGTGATTTTGACGCTTGTGATTGTGAAATGACGTGCCCATCGAACTGTACGTGCTATCATGACCAACCGTGGTCTGCGAACATTGTGGACTGTTCCGCGGCTGGGTATGCTGAAATACCTAGCAGTATACCTATGGACGCTACTGAACTCTATTTAGATGGTAACAATTTTGGTGGTTTGACAAGTCATGCTTTTATTGGACGTAAGAATCTTAAAATATTGTACGCGAACAACTCTAACATAGACGCTTTGTATAATAATACTTTTAGTGGACTAAAACGCTTAACCGTATTGCATTTAGAAAAAAACAATATAAAAGAATTGCTCGGTTTCGAATTATCACCGTTAGAGAATTTACGAGAATTGCATCTACAGGATAATAAAATTCACTATATCGATAATCGAACGTTCATGGAGTTGAGGCATTTAGAGGTGCTGCGCTTGGAAGGAAATAACATTTACGGCTTCGCAGTGTGGCAATTCACGATGAACCCATATTTGGTAGAGATAAGTCTCTCGCGGAACCCTTGGTCGTGCGACTGTCAGTACATGCATAAATTCAGGAATTGGTTTAAAAACAACCTAGGAAAAGTGGAGGACGCTAATAGAATCACGTGTGTGTTCGACAACATAACGAACGCGGTGGGGCCACTCATGTCTGACTTCAATTCCACTATTTGCACGAGCCACGTCGGCGGGAGCTCGTCGATAATTGAAAATCAAGTAATCAACGATTATCTACCTCTTCTATTGATATCGTTGTGCGTGTTCGTAGTGAGCTCTGTTCTAATATGCGGTGTGTTTTATTGGCGGCGCGAGCTCAGAGTGTGGGTTTACTACCACTGTGGCTTAAGAATGTGCTACAAAAGCACGGCGTTTGACGAAGAGGCTGATAAAGACCGCTTGTTTGACGCCTACATAAGTTATAGCGTGAAAGATGAGGCGTTCGTCGCTCAAATGCTAGCGCCTGGCCTAGAATCCGCCGATCCGAGTTTCCGGCTCTGCCTACATTACCGTGATTTCAACGCATCGGCATACGTCGCTGACACTATAATAGAAGCTGTAGAGTCATCTAAGCGGACGATAATAGTACTATCTAAAAACTTCATCAACAACGAATGGTGCCGGTTCGAATTCAAAACGGCACTGCACGAAGTACTGAAAGAGAGACGAAGAAGACTGATAATAATATTGCTAGGTGAGATTCCGAATAGAGATATGGACCCGGAGTTGAGGTTGTGTTTAAAGGCGAATACGTGTATAGAGTGGGGGGATAGACAGTTTTGGCAAAAGTTAAGGTTCGCGATGCCGGACTTGCGGAAGTGTCAATATCACCGGTCGACAGTGAATATTTACGCGTCGGTGTCACCTGTGGGGGCCGGGCGGGCGCCGGCGCCGCCCCCACCCCCTCCTCCGGGTAAGCTGCCCCCCTTGCTTGGCGACGGACTGGCCCTGGGCCACAGCGTCCACGCTCACGACCCTCACTCCCACCGCATGCCGCCACAAGCCCAACTGTGGGCATAGCGTATGCTCCAACGCAGGTAAACAGACACTGATACTTGCAACGCTTAAGCGTATTAGTCCAACAAAAGTGATAATTAGTATAAGATTGTTCTCTTAGTAATTTATTGTAATTTTAAGACCTCTTCTCGCATTTACTTGTATAGTTCTTGTCGCTAGTTTTGTTTCTGTTACGGATTCACTTCCTAATTTCTGCGATAGTAATTTATAGATAGGTATACTATTAGCCGTTGTAAACTATGAATTACCATTTAAATTATACTCGTAATCCTTGAGTACGTTTGGATCGCATAAAATAATCATGCCAAAGTTAAATCTATGTACAGATGCATTTATTTTAATTTTATACGCTACTATCTATTGTCTTTACTGTAAATATTATAATTATGATGTATATAAATTGTATATAAATGAAAGAAGATATTATTAAAAGAAAAGACGAAATACACATTTTCAAAATTTTATTTTTGTTTTGTTTAATTTCCTTTTTACCTAGGTATAGGTTCCGTTTTCTAATTTGTTTTATATTTGTTTTCACAAAACAAACCTCAGGTCTGCAGGTAATTTCATACTCGAACAGTTTCGAACTTTTCCTGGGCAGAAAGAAAAACACGTTGCTAGTTCTAACATAGTTACAGCACTCAAGAACTTTGAAAGCACCTATCAGCATGTTCAAGTTGAAGTAGGTTCCAACGTTTTCAGCCAATATGCAAACATATTGGAAATTGAAAGTCACTTTGAGAAAGTTTATCGCATCTAAAAGGAAAGCAGTAATAGTTAATGGTACTAGATTTTGCTAAGGAAAGTTTCACATTTCAAACTAGGCTATAACGAAAGTTATATTTACAGAATAATTTTCTACTTCTGCAATCATGGTGTACTAGTAAAAATATTAAAAACAACAAAAAACACTTTCAACGCATTTTAAACAGGCTTTCTGATAGACAGAAAAAATCTCAAGATAGTATTCCTAGAAACTAAAATCTTCTTCACGATGTTTCGTATCACCAAAACACAGCGGATAGCATTGGTTACCCAAAAATAAACTCAATTACAGAACAAATAAGATTCCCTCTAAGCCACAGTTTCTGTTTATCACGGTAATGTCTCGTACGATTGGATTACTTCGAGTAAAGTAAAGAAGAGGTAAGTTTCCTTCGACATCAATTTACCGGTGATCGATCACAAGGAGTAATGTCGAGCTCGACTTATCTACTTAGTTAACTGTGACGCCATACGAGTAAGTATAATTAGTAAGCTAGATGGTAAAAGTTTTGAGCTAGGTGTCAGCGGGAGACGAAAAGTTTTCATCTAATACAACTTTGATTACAAATCAAAACATCTCGAAATAGCAATCTAATTATGCTAGGAAACCACAGAATCAACTTGCTCATGACTAAAGTCAAATAAAGGACGTCCTCAAATCTATTTTGGTCCGGAAGAAACCAATTTAGAGGTATCTAACAGAGAGAGGCGTTTGCCTACCTAATCTACGTATGGCCTATGAATCTCATACGAATATGATGTATGGTAAGTACTTGAACTATATAATTATTTGTTATAAATCTCAGCTTTTTAAATTGATAATAATAGATAGTTCTATTTTAACAGTAATAAAAACCATAGCAAAGAAGTAAATCACATTTCTTCTAACACATTTACATACGTCCCTAAACTTTAGTATCATTCTTTTTCCATTACCAACATACGGATCGCAATAAATCTTCATATTTTCCACCCTGTATCCAGTTTTGCCCACTTGAATCTACTTATAACTACCTAAAACCGGTTGGAACAGGCGCGAGAAGCGTGACTGGAGGCGCCATCTAGTCATCAACTCATAAAACTACTATTATCTCGTGGGTGAATCAAAACGAAATCAACATCCGTTATTTTTGACGTTCGCACCCTCATCAAGATTCACGTAAATGGATTTCTAACAGTTATGGGGAAAGATGGTTGGTAGGTGTTTTTCGATTTCTATGATGGGGAGATAATAGATACTACAAGATATTACAAGTCATACCATTGTTAACGAAGCTTGGCTTCTACTTCTTTCTAGTCTAAAAACCAATTAATAGTTAAAGTTTTTAGTTTCATCAATTATTGTCTTATCACAAAACAACAAATATTAACAATACCTATTCGAAAGCTGTTGTTTAGGCCCAAATATTATTCATTTCTAATGTTATCATAGGATCATTTGGTGCTAAAATTCTACAGCCCACTGATATATGTACCTTACATACTCATATAGTTATAAGTTGATAAAACAAATATTACTACGATCTCTGACCCGACATTTTGGGTCTAAAGTGTTAGAGGTTTTCCTAACAGCAATAGTTTGGTAATTAACTTAGTTTTATGGTTCAAAAGGGTTCCATTTACATACCCGTGTGTTTATTTCCAGCAATTTAGTTTTTGCGTTAAGACAATTTATTAGACTGTAATTACTGAAACCTAGCATTGCTCTTTGCTGCAATGCCGTGTTATACAAAGTAAACATAATATATTGCCTTAACTAATTGCTGTATGGATTTTTTCTATTACTAAAATAACTCGTTGGGGATTTGTATAAACGTTTCATCTGGTAAAAAAATGATAGATAAAATACTTTTATTGCACACTTAAAACTGCAAAACAATACACTATGTATTGTTACACTACACTATACAATAAGATGAAACAAATATAAACATAAGTGACAATCGGCGGTCTTATCCAGAAAACGTGATGTGAATAGGTTCGTCGGATATACATACATAGGCTATGATCTGTGTGCATCTAATAAGGTACCTACTACATAATGATTTCCAAACAACTTTTTATTAAAGTTAAGTCAACGGTTGTATCAAATGCAGCTAAACTAGTATAGTATGAGAAAATATGTACATCCCAGATACGACTAAAGCCAGACTACTAAAATTTAAAATAACCTTTATGCAAAACACCTCATTAAAATAGTTAAACGTGAAGTAATTAATGAATGGTCAATTTGAACTAATGTGCCAAACGTCAAATTTAAATTTAGATTACCGCTCCCAATTCTGAGAGATCGTATCAAAAGTCTATTCTGAGAAAAAGCCAGTTTATAGGAGTCGGCGTTGACTGTGAAAGATAACAAACAATGTTTCTTAATAGATTGTGCAGGTTTCAATGGTTTTGGGAATTCTCTATTTAAATTGGGTCGATTTCAAATTGATAAGAATTATAAAGTTTTGTAATATGTAGGTAGTAAGAAGCGTAAGAATTTGGAAATTGACTCAAAAAGGAAGCTATTAACGGCTTTTTCAGAAAATATTTCTTAAATTCCGGGCTGGTATACTATATAGTCAAAAGTGTTACCAATTTTTTATGCAAATTACTGGTAACATTGAAATGCGTATAAGTATTAACGTTAAAACTGACCACAAATATGTAGCTAAATATTCTTAAACAAATTTAAGAGGGATGCTTGTATTTTTTTGTCGTGAATACTGAGTTTGCCTTACCTTTCTAGAGGAATAATGACTATCTAAATACTTGTTGAGTACTCAGAGACATAATATTGGCTTACTCGAATATGCTGGTGACACAAAAGAACCATCTGCTGGAAAATGCCATGTGGCATCACAAAAGACGCATGCGCAATTTAATAGCATCCTAGTTTAAAAGCAATGGATCCCTTTGAATATTTACTGAAATTGCGTATAAAAACTCCACATTGTCATTCGATAATCCTTTACGTCCTCTAGAGATGTCACCGTAAGAGATCAGCTTTCGTCTAGGCAACGGTATTGGGTTTGCGTAACTCAATACATTTATAACAAGACTACTAAGTTCAACCGTATAGACCTTAGACTAAGAACTATTTTAGCAAAGTCACATGCATGCCACAAACCGCAGTAAGAACTGTCGGGACAAAGCAACTGAGATAATGTCCCATCCTTTAATCACATGCACCGGTGCCCTCGAAAAAATGTTTGAAAGTCCGAACCAAAACTTCACAAATCTATTTAAGTCAACATCTATTTATGCGTTCACAACTGGCTTACAACAGAATTTGTTGTCAAACGTTAAAACTCCAAACGTGTTCCAGTGTTCCAAATTGGTATCGTCACGAAGAATGTTGTTAAGACGCGTTCCGTAATACAATAGATTTGTGCTAGTTAATTTCAGTGAGGATTCCGTGACTTTGTGCGCTTTTTAGTGTCGTCAATTCAATCTGGAAGTTGTTGAAGAATGTTAGGCATGAGAAATTTCGGAGAGCAGTAAATGGTACCGCGGAGACCGTCATTACGGTGGGTTCATTCGACTTTCCCAACATTACAGTGGATGTCGCTTTGGAGTCCTTTCGATAATAAATCTTCAAGCTCCGGAGAGGCCATTAAGACAAATATGCGCGTAAAGATCTCTTCGGTTATATTAATTTAAAAATCGATGCGCAACTCGGTAACTGCTTTATAAGTAGCAAATAGAAATGCATATCGGATCTTTTTAATAAAGCTGGAAGATCTATTTGTATTAGCATGGTCAAGAACTCTACTAACATTGACAAAGAAATCTGCATCGACACTCTCCTGGCTTCAGCGCACTTCGGAACCTCTAAGTTACTGAATGTTCAGATAAACCCAAGTTCAGTTCCCAGTACCGAGTGCCAATAATTGACTATCAAACTTGATGTATAGGCGCTCGGCTTGACGGCAATAGTTGTGCTCTAAGAGCCAGCATAGAATTTACTATAGCATTTCAAGGGTCTCGAAATTGTAATTATGAAAAGAAACTTCTTAAACTGAAACAGTCTTAGAATGTATATATTGAATCAGATTATGAATTTAGATAGGTTATCAGCCGAGCTTTTTCATATAATAAAATTGACTTTAACTTTGCCTGCACGATGTCTCTAAACATCTTTAATAATCTGATCAGATTCTTCTCGTTAATTATCTCATTGGTTTTTAGAATTTTATTTATTTTAATGTGTAGGTTCGTATAAGTCTGGTGAGGCACGAAACTTAAATGTGACTCCTCTACTTTAGTTGATGAGTTATAGCCGGCAGAGTCTGGGGAATTCGAGATGATTTGTTAACTTGCGTAAAACTTACCCTGATTTTGGGAAAGTAAGGAAATTCTAAATTACACGGAGGGCTGCCCGTCAATGAAATTCTGTCTTTTCTCGTAGGGTATATCATTGTATAGAGGAGTGCTGCAATATAGCTGTAACAAAGTAAAATATTTTTTGTCAATTCTAATAAATTTTTCCTTTTCTGATGGTGCTGCATAATATTCACCAAATGTATGTGCATACACGAGTGACAGTGGTGCCGCCGCCTATTTTATCTAATTATTACGTTTAACACAAGAAATTTAAAAAAAAACATCGTACATTTTGTGGTACCTATTATAAGTTATTAAGCCTTTGTGATCGTTTTATTTTGTAAAGCTTAGGCAGAGATAAAAAGTTGCCCTTTTTGGTCACCAAACTCTATTATCGCATCTCTGCCAAAACTATACAAGATAAAACTATTACAGAGGTATTAAAAATAGATTATTAAAGAAACCACTAATTGTACGATTGATTTTTAAAATTTCTTCTGTTAAACGTAATTATAATGTATATCCGATGTTTCTGTCCATACCAGGTTGTCTGGCAGAGACCGCCAATCATCACTTAGTATTAATAATTTCATTTGTAAATTGTTTCTTAGTTTAAAGAGTGCAATAAAGTATTTTCTATCTTCTATCTACCTATGATCAAATAGGCGGCGCGCTGTCATATTGGCTCGGGTATGCGCCATAAGATTTTCTGTCAGTGCTGCTTTGCATTCCAAACTCTTGATAGTTCTTCATATAACTCTAAACAAAAAATCGTAAACCTTAAATTAACATTTACTGAGGTAAAGACAAAATAATAAAGGGTTTTCAGGGTCGTAGTCCCTAGGTTTCCCTCAGTAATATGCAGTGTAATTTGCAGTAGTTTGTAGGTTTGTGCGGCTTAATCTGCGTGCTATGAAATTTTAATCAATGTTTCTGGTCTCAAGCGTATAGTATCGAAGCTTTCACTATTATGCATTCTACGGCTTTGGTACAGATACATTTTATTAGGTTCCGTACTATTTCTATGTCAAATATTTGCATCTAAAACTCATTTGATTACAAAAGTTTGTTTTTATCGTAGTTTTTGTTACGATGCATGGTTATTGGCTCATTTAAATGAGTTTTAGTTAGGACTATTTTGTTTTTTTAGTTTAAAAATTATTTGTACTGTTTTGTAATGATTAATGTTCATCATTTTGAACTTAATTTTATACCTGTACTACAAGGGCTTTTTAACAGAAATATGAACTTCGTTAAAAATTATAAGCTTACAAAAGAATTTTTTTGAGTTCATCGAGCTCAAACATGCACCAAAAATATAAACCTGTCTTAATTTTCGGTTGACGATGACATGTGCCATCATTAGGACACCTACAGACCGAGTAAAATTATAAAAACGCCTGAGGCAACGCAAGAATTCATTAATTTTACTTTGTCACACGCTACTAATTTGTGAAATTTACTGCGCCCTACTAATAGCTTCGTATCCGGTAACCTATCACAGATATAAAAATCCTCTTTAGTTTTTATATTAGTTTCTATATTAGCTACAACACTTGTTAAGGTATTTATGTGTCAGTTAACACCAATAATGTTGGTTGTCTAATCAAAACCGCGTTAAAATCTTTTATTATTGTTTATCGGCTTGTGTGTGGTTCGGTGGGTGTGGTCTCATTTGATTTAGCTAGTTTTGTAGCAATGTTATTTATTGCCTATTTAGAAATTGAGATCATCATCGAGAACATAATTTCTAATGAGATCGTGATGTTTTTTCATTTTTCATTATGTTTGTACGGTTGTTATTATAGGTTTGCAAGATTTGATCAGATTGGCAATCGTTATCGATTTGTCTATTTGGTATGTTAATACTTGCCAATATTTTATTTCTTGTAAGTAGTATAGTTACTAAAACAGAAGAATTTCACATTTAAGTTACTTTATAAATTTTGACATTGGCTGTTATGATATATCGCCTTATCTTTTATCTTCCTTGGAGTGTTTAAAACGATAAAAAGGTATTATGACCACCTTCAAACTACTAAAAGATTTTCGTATGTAGGAATTTCGGTTTAAAGATCTTTATTTTTATACTCAAAAAAGAACAAACAAGTCTACATTGGTATTTAAAAAATAAGTATATACGTAAAGTGACGGTTTGACACTGTATGTAATAATTTACCTATACACACTGTCAAATGTTATCTATGAAGCTAAAACTTAGCACCTGGTCCGCAACTTGTGTCAAACGAAGTTTCTCCACTCATAAATACAAAAGTAACTACAGCCCGAGGTTGAAATTTAATTATCATACAGACGACGAACATACCATTCGTGTATGACGCCTACAGTAATCTATAAATCATATTATTTTACCGTCGTATTATACGGGATGTTCTAAAACCCTCGTCATAAACAATATCCTCCACATGTTGGCCGAATCACATACGACTTTTGTAACGACAGACTTGACAGGCTGTATAAGCCTAAACGAGTCATGCCTTGCATTCCGAGTTGCGCCAATATCGATATTAGCGCGCTATCAAGCGTTCCGACTTACCGTGAGCGCGACAACGTTGTCTCGTGTGACGTCATAGATGACGTCATTACATGCGCCATTTTGCGATATCAGTGACCATCCTACAAACAGAAATCACTGTGAGCGCGCTGTCAAAACTGACAGTTGGCATTTATTTTCTTCGCCATCCTGTCCTCCTTCCACGAAGAGTATTTATTTATGTTCCTTGATATTGCCTGTTTGATAACAAAAGTTATTTGTTTGCAAGTTTTTTAAAGAGAAATGGAAATTCATATAGTCAACGGTCAGAGAATAACTTTAATGCTCTCTCAAGAGCAGTACGAGAGGGCACAAATTGGATTGGTCGCTGTCCCATTCCTCAACCGAGTCATCAGAATCATTTGTTAATAAATAAAAAGTTCGAATTTCGGCCATTTTTACTGGATTTCGAATTGTTGTGCTGTTTATTTTTTTGACTAACAAGCATCTGACAAGCGGTGAAGCGACACGTGACCGTGAGCACGTTTATTGAGTGTTCCGAGATAGGATAGCACTCAACTGTCAATAATCGTGAGAACTAACTCGGAACGTCAAATATCGTTGAGATCGCTAACATCGATAATAGCTTATCTCGGAACGCACGGATGGTTCGCTATGACTCGGCCAAGGTGAGGATGCACTATAGGGCCAATAAAAAACATTTCATCCATGAATCTCCACTGTGCTTAGTTGCCAGAACATACAAATACTGCTCTACAGAAATTTTCCTTATAGAATTATTTTTAGGTTCTGAACCTAGTGCACCACAGTTAACCTGTTTAATTCATTTCTTAAGTAATAAATGCCTTTCTGTTTTGTTTAATTTCAAAAGACGACGTCGAAACATTTAACTATGTAATTTTTTTAATATCTACTTAGCTACGTCAAAACATTTATGATCACCCTGTTTCTTACTAAAACAATAGTTCAGAACGTGGTGTCGATGCTTAGCAATTATTTAGTATCGTTTAAAATAAATCAATGAATATATTAGAGGTTGTTATTACACTTGATTTAGATGACAGCTCATATGTTAAGAACAAATTGCGTTAGAAGGTAAACTTTTTACTTGAAGAAATTTGAAGGTAAAATAAAACCGTATTTATTTTGGATTGTAACGTATTGTTTGAAGTATGCAGTAAGCTATGTAGCGCTGGATTAGAATTTACACTACCCCAACTCTTCCCGTGGGTGTCGTAAGAGGCGACTAAAGGATATCCAGCGGGGGGCGGGCAGCAGCACCCCTGCAGAACTATTCTCCCAACGAACTGCGATCCCCAACCCGTACGCCCAGCAGCGTGGGGATTATGGGCATTACCCCCCCATGAGACAAACGGCAATAACGCGCTTATCAGAGCGAGGACTGCGTGCGAGTGGACCAATACAGGTTGTTGAATTTGAGGTTGTTTAAGGTATAGTTTTAAGGTGGTTACCAATTAAAGTAGGTAATTGCTATACCAAAGTGATAAATTGTAACCATTTAATTATTTTCTTTATATGTACCTACTCGTATTTTTTGTCATAGACACAGTGTCAAATGTTTCAACAGTGACAAAGGCTCAAAACTAATTCGTATTTTCTGGATACATAAAATCTGGTAAAAGCTCTTAAACTTCTTATTCTTCTTTATGCTCGTGTTAATGAGGCCATACTCGAAAACAAAACAAAATTCCTCACTATACATCTGTCTCTAATGAACGTTATGTTTTATGTAACACAATTACAACCAAAGTCAATTACGTTTGATAAACGACTCCAACTCCAAAACAATACGTTTCAAAATAAAACATTAGACAGCCGAAGAATTGTCTTTAATTCATCGACCCGAGGATCCAATGAAAATAAAACGAGCTAAGTTTTGTTTTTAGAGGCCCATGAAAAGATCTGGCTATAGAGTTAATAGACAGCTTCTAATAGCTGAATCATTTGAAGTTAATCATGTCGCCTAAAGAATAAAGTAAACCGAGTTATAAAAAAATATAAGCCCGCACAAATGGAAGGGAAGATAGGTTACGTTCTCCCAGCGCTTACTCAAAAATTGGCATGTGTTAGAACTACACGCAAACACATACGCTCACAGTTATATTTCCAGTCCTGTGCAATACAAAGAAGAACAAAGACGAAAAGACGTATCTAAGACCGAAGTGAGACCGAGACAACAATATTTCACGCGAATCACGACCCTCCGTGCCGCCGGTCCAACGGTGACTGAGGTGGGAGCACACAATTTTACACAATATGAGGTTGTCATTTTCGAGAAATTAGTACCTACCTCATCTTCCCTTTTTAATTAATCAATGATAGTAACGCACATAATGATCCAGCTGTCTTTCAGAAAGCTCTAACTTTTTATTTGTCCAGTAAGGCATGGTAATTAAGGAGGGCTCTGCCGGCTCTGGTAGAGGCTCTAAACGTAGACCGAGTGACATTAAACCGTGGAAATAGTGTCGTGATTCAAGAAGTTTAGAAACTGGATGGAGGTAACCTATTGAACTTTCAATGCAATTCTGGGTAACCTACAAGCTCTAGCAATGGGTGAAAATGCTAGGTGTTAGTATTCTAGCAAATAAATATATGTGATTTGTCTTCAGCTAAAGCTTGTGTTACTTACTTACTTACTCCTATGGCTCAACGACCCAAAGTGTGTCTTGGCCTCCGATATGAGAAGTCGCCATTTTTCCCTGTCCTGCGCAGTTTCCCGCCAGTCCTGCGCTTGTAGCTCACGCAGGTCCGCTTCCACCACGGCTAAAGCTTAAAGCTTGTGTTAGTGACCAATAATTAAGATGCTTTGTGGTAAAGGTTGTGGCCACAAAAAAACACTTACGTAATTTTTGGAAGCCCTTAAAAAAAGTTCAAAGCCTACGGGAACTAGGCAATAGACAGACAAAAACAGTCTCTGGAGAAATTACATCGTTGTTTGGAGCAATTTCTTTCAACAGTCACAAAAAGTATCCAACCTAATACGTCACGATTTGGTCAAAATAAAGCTCATCCAGAAACTTTGTTTCCCCTCTGATCTCTTAGAGACTATCCGTATAGGGATTATGTATTCGTGCGGATTTGCTTAAAGGCAGAGGCGGTGGAAAATTGAGAATTGTTTTCTCTAGCGTGTGATGTAAAGTTCTTATGGAACGAATTGTTTGGGCCTTGGGCTGAGAAACGCTTGAATAGCTTAGACTTTTTACATAAAACTTTTGAGAATGTTTCTTTAGTTTGTCTTTATACAGGGTGCTACCTAAAATGTGTACTAAGCCGAAAGGGGGTAATTCTGGAACCTGAGAGATCAACTTATGAATAAGGATTTTTTTAAAGATTTTTTCTGTCTATTCGTGTTCATTTACATGCACTCTTGCATTATGCTCATGAAATAATTTACAAATGTTTGTTTTCTCAGCAAAACCAGCATTTTGTCATGTAGTTAGTACAAAAACATAGGGATGATATAACAAAATAATAAATATGTAAGCACATACGTAAAAGTATAAATATGAAGATGGAGTCTCTAATAAATCATTTTTTTTATCTAAATTCAAAAAATAGAACAAAAGTTCATACCCTCGGATTCCTTTCGGCTTAGTACAGATATTTTGTAGCACCCTGTATATACTGACTATACCGTGTCCATTTTGAATGAAGCATAAACGTAAACAAACCGCCCATACCTAACCTAAAATTCACTTTGTTGGCTCGTCCTTTTATACGTTATTTACGTTACTTGTCGATTTTAGATCCTTCCTTCAATAAAAATTGCTTACAATTATATCTGAAACTCGACACAAAGCAAGTGAGATTTTGGTATTTGTGTCGTATTTTGTTTACTAACATGCTTCATTCAAAATGGATAAACCATAGGTATTTGACTGAATGACTGTGAGGTATGTTCGAAATCTCAGTATAAAATAACTTTAGTAACTTCGGAAAGTCTATAATATACCTTCGAATAAACTTTAAACGGTCTTATCTAACACACTCGGTATTCTTCTATGTTATTGTTTTACCGGAATTTCAGCTAACAAAATATACCGGCGACGCTATAAAACATGTAAAAATCATTTCACACTCCACCTCCAAACTTATAAGAACATTTTATATGCATTGTAAAAATGTTCCAAAATAGAAAATTTACATACAAGAGATGCGAAACAACGGTAACACGGAATTTGAATGACCTTTGTCTGGGACTGGTTTAAAAAATATAAAATGCCCTTTTTATGTTCGCGTTTCGTTGCAGGTTAATTTAATAGGACAGCCTGATTTGAATTCAATCGGAGGATGTTTAGATCGAAACTCGGAACTAATAACATTGACAGCTCTGAACGTATAATATTTATTTTTAATAATTAATTAGCAGTGCCCCGTGGCTTCGCACGCCTATCCCACGGAAAATGATTTATGGCATACAAAGCCTATGTGTTAATTATGTATGTAAAATTTCAGCACGATCCGTTCAGTAGTTATTGCGTGAAAAAGCAACAAACATACTTACATGTTTACAAACTTTCGCGTTTATAATAATAGTAGGACTTACCAGATTTTGATGAAGCAGGCTCAATTCTGATTTGAAAATTCTAGTTAGGTATTTTTAATTTTGCATATCTTCGACCGTCGCGTCGTCGCATCGTCACCAGTGAACACACTATTAACAAGAAATTTCATAAAAACAAGGTAAAAACTATATCAGTGTTAACAAAGCAACAAACTTTCACTACATTTGTATTTTATTCATTCCATACAATACCATATTTTTTCATCCCAAAACCTTCATTTCACAGGACAAATTGCTACTAAGGTTACCGAACCTCATACAAACGGGGATCAGCCATAAACGAAAGTTTCGGGCCGATATTAATATTTATTACCTCTAATGCTATCCGAAACACTTTCTTCGTGTTATAAATAGTTATTTTATGTCGGTCGGCCGTCAAACAGAAACAAAGCATTTTACGATTACACAGCTTACACAACAGTAGCCAAAGGGCGCTTTGTATCACAGATTGTGTAACAGTTAGTTTGTGAAATGCTCACGCGCAGAGCTTTAGCGGCGGCTTCGTTATTGTGCGCCTTTGTTTTCTTGCGCAGGTTTGACTCAGATATTTTAGCTTTTGTAATGCAGTTTTATGACTCTGTAAATATTTGCTGTCAAAACACGTTGACCCATAAAAGGGAAAGACACAGCAAGTTAAAAATACTATTGTTTAGCTCTAGAACCCTTTTGTCGAACAAGATACAATAGTTTTTCATGATGATGAGACAATGCTGTAAGACCCGAAGGGATAAGTTGGAAATGTAGGACGTAGGATAAATTTTAGATGTATGTTTAATGAAGAAAGTTATAAGTATGTTTAAAACGTATGTTCATGATATGACTTTCACAACATGAACATACATACGTTTTAAACATACTCCATTGTTTAAAACGTACCTTGTGAAATAGCACCAGTGAACGTCAAAAACGCTAATAACTTCGAGCAGTCATCGCTGAAATATTTCAGTGTTTCAAATTATGGTAAAAAATGACCCGAAGTTCAACGCAATTTAGAAGCAAAAAGCTTACAAAATCATTTTTCCGAACCCTAATGGGGGCATTATCCGAAAACCGTTCTGTGCGAATACGAGTAAAATTTACTGGGAAGATTTAAGTATAGCAGAGGGACTTTATCTACCATTTTTATGTATTTTACGCAGAAATATTATCGACCATCATTAGGTCACAGCTTGTGAAATTATTAAAGCCATTTAGGTAGTAGGTTTAGGTATTTATTGAAGAGGTTAAAGTTTTAGGGTTTTACTGCTCTGGTAGGTTAATTTGATTGCAATTGATTGCAATATAATATTATGGAACAAAACGACAGGAGTGTAGAAATTTTATCATGTTTTATCGTAAAGATAGGATATAAATAAAATAATTTTCTTTGTTCAAGCAAAATACAAATCTTAGGAAGTAAAATCTAACAATTGAAAAATGAGATCATTTTCGTCTTTAAGATAATTTCTTAGGTAGATGGTTTCTCAGGTACCTAAGGATGGTTGATTTTCGAAGAAGGAAAGATAGGAAGATAGAAGGTAAGAAAGAAGTGTGGCAGGCATACACGCTTGTTTTCTGATAGGTAAAATACGAGAACAACTTTTCCGTATTTTTTAAGCTATTGCATAGCTTCTATCGCGGGCCTTGAGCGCGGGGACCGAATCCAGAAATTCCGTAACGAAAAAACCTCACGCTCCCCACTCCGCCGGGCAAGGAGGTGTGGCTTGAAGGCCGTGCATCGTCTAACGTCGTTTCAGTTCGGCAGTCTTCGACACGGCGTTGTGTGCGTGCGATTAGACGTATTGTACGACTCTACGAAACTCGCACGAATCGAGACGAGCTGCTCCGAAATCGGACGAATACATAAGCAGCTGTTTATGAGAAAGTATATAGGTGTATAGGGTCACCACGCTCAAAAAGTGTAACTTGAATTAATATCAAAGAAAAAGCAATACTGCATGAATAAAATAATTAAATAAAATTATAATTGCATAAGTTGATACAAAATGCTTTGCAATAGCTTTACCGCGGCAGTCCCCGAGTGCCACACGTCTTTTTTTATTATTTTATTCTAGATATATTGTTGAGACCAAGATAAATAAATAAAACGTAACGTAAATAAAATGTTTTGATATTAATGGCAATAACTTTAAACAAAATGTTGAAGCCTTCAACGAAATCATTTATCCAATTTGTGTAAATTACTTTTGTTTGGTTATATGCGCCCTGTTAAACAGTCCATGAATATGTGAGTAAATGAACAAGCTAGCAAAATGCAACAGTACTTTCACATTAGTTCCCCACTCGAAGTGATTAAGGCGCATACACCAGTGAAAGTGGCGCCCCCACCTATTTTATCTTATTATAACGTTAAACACTGGAAGTTTTTAAATCCATTGTACAGTTTGTGGTATTTATTATAAGTTATTTATCAATGCCTCTGTATTCGTTTCATTTTGTAAAGCTTAGGCAGAGATACGAAATTTTGGCCACCAAACTCTATTTTCGCATCTCTGCCTAAATTAAATATGATAAAGGTATTACAGAGGTGTTAAGAAATAGCTTATAATAGACTAGCCACACGCTATATGATGGATTTTTCAAATTTCCTATGTTAAGCGTAATAATAATATGATAAATTAAGTAGCGCTGTCATATTGGCTGGCGCCTTAACACAAAAATATTTCAGTAGTTTGTTATCTTGTCTGATCAATTTTTGGCTTCGAAAGTGCATAATACTTTTCCTAAGGCTGCAAGTACTGCTAGCGTCACTTTCTTCTCCTCGGCTCGGCTTCGTTGGAACTTCTTTAGGAACGCAGAGAAGGCCAGCTATCTAAGCGTATTATGCAAAGCGTATTATTCTAGCTCTCTGAGCATTTATCTAGAGCTTATAGGTACGCCACGCATCCAATATCGTTGAATCTTACCGCAAAATGATGTATGTAGCCGGACTAGCCGGCAAGAAAAACGAGATACAAGCTATTACACGAGAAACATCGTAAATATCCTCTAGGTAAATAAATAAGTATGCTCGTATCTGATGAGTGGAGGAATGTACTAAGAAAATGGTGTTTAAGGCTCGATAGGCTGAGCGCTTGGTGCATAAGTTTTGCGGCGTGTTAAAAGATAAATGAGAATAGTGAATAAGGGCTTATGAACCAATAGTTTAACTTCACGGCGTTTAAAGATTGTGATTAATTGACACAGAATTTTTAAAAGATTTTCATTTATTTTCGGTGAAGTAGGACTCTTATTCAAGTCCTAACGAAAATATTTTATTATGAAAAAAACATATTCTCAAACGTTAAATCTGGTCAATCTTATATAGCGGTAAATGAATTAAGGATTCAAAACCAACAGTTTAACTTCACGGGGTGTTCAAATGTGATTATCGACACAGAATTTAATATGAGATATTAATTTCGGTTCGGTAAAGTAGGACTCTAATAATTATTAAGGTTATGTTTAATTGAAAAAAAAACTTTTTCCCTGCTATCACACTAGAGGGAAAGTTCTTGGAATTTTGAAGCCCAAATCGGATAAATGCGTAATTTTACAGTCATACATTAACATCAGTGCTTTAACGCATACGAGCGCGCGTTACGAATAAGAAAATCAGACTTATTTGTCGCATTTTTTGGCTACACCTCGTTTGTGTCTACTATTATTATGATTCTGAACGCCACAATCAGAGACGATGCTTACTTAAACTGTCACCGTCACTAACAACAGTAAAGGTATTGAAATCTGCTAAGCGATTTTTTTATGTAATCATAATCATTAAAGTTTCTAAGTACGTCTGTGAGCCTTCTAAGGCGTAAAATAGTTCTCGAAAACTATCGGCTTATTATACTTTCCAGTAGTACTAAGCGTACCGGTCACTTATCAAGTGATGGGTTCTTTGCTTAAAATTATTAAAGACGACGTTATTTTATTCTTTATTTGAAAATTTAAGTTTAGGTAATCGCTTGAAAATTCTAGGATTCTCTAGATTATCTCAAAGTCCTGCCTCATCCAAACAGGTTCGCAAGACAGTGCCGGCGTGTTGCAAATCGGGCGCGTGTATTAACCTGAGTTACTGCTTCCCTATTAGATAATGTGACACGGCCTAAGGAAGACGTTGCGTAGCCTTTGTAAGCGAAGCCTTATCTCAAATAACTGCGTATATTTTAACGCACCAGGGACGTTAGGGTTATTTATGTTCGCGCGGGACAAAGTTTAAAACCGGAGATTTATCGCAAGTTACTTTGTTTGCTAGGAATCTATTTTAAAGGTCACGTGGTAGTGTTGTGGTAAGAATAAGGGTGTTTGGGTTTTTTTTATTGGTAATTTAGCAGGGTGTATTTTAAAATTGCTATAAGCCATAAGTTGGAAATAACTTATTATTTCACTGAAACTCAACAGATTGTTCTGTTGATCAGATTGATCTTGATATTTAAGGTTTGAGATGTTTATTTTTTCTTAAGAATTTACAAACTATACCTTAATTAATAAAAGCAGGCCTTTCAGCTTTCTATATGTATGTATATAGAACAATGGCAAATCAATTAATATATAGGCATACTTCGATTGTTAGGTCGAGAAGTACTAAGTAGATTTTTTAACATATTTCTAGTGTAATAACAAAATATGTTATTATTATATAAATAATAACATATTTAGGAATTTGTTAAAAAATCTGTAGTATTTATATACTTGAGTGTACCGAATAATTCAAATATTGATGAATAGATAAATGAAAATTCCTAAAAATTTGCACACCATCACCTTGCCCCAAACCAAGCATAAGCTTGTTTTTAAGGGTACCTACTACTTAACTTAATATAATGCACAAGTTTCATGGAAATATATTTTTTATTGTACCTAATTTGCTATGTGCACCCAGAACTGAATCTTCAGATCTTAAAACATTTTTCCCGAGGCAAAATTGAAATCTCAACCTCATGCGGTGCAAGCGCACTACAGAAGTCGTCAAAATTTGATAGATTTGAAACATGTCACCGTATCACAGCAATGTAGGTAATCATTTTACATGCAAAAGTTACGCTAAAAGACGAAACGCAAAGTCTATCGCAAAAGTGTCGTTCGCGCAAATGTCTTGATACCAAATCAAATCAGTTCCCATGATATATACCACTACTTACCTTATAATATATTGATCTATGATATAAATAAACTTTGAAGAATTCCGTTGAAACAACGGCCAGAAACTATAAAGAGAAGTTAAGCTTTTATGTGTAAAAGTAACGTGTCCAGAACCACGAACGTGCTCATCAACCGAACCATCGAATTGAATTCTGAGAGCCATCAAACTAATTTCTGTATCAACAATTAATGGTTCCTCAAAAACAAACAATTAAAAGAAACAGCTATAAATGTTGTAGAAACTAACAATCAATCAGTGCCATGGATCGTCTTCTGAGAGATATAATGAGGAAGATAGAGGAATGAGAAATGTTAGGAGCTAGCTAATAAGCTTTAGACACTAAGCTTGTTCATTATTTTCTTTTTCTTATAAATTGGTTGCTGGAAATAAGGTTGCCTTCAGTCAAGATCAAGATAGGCCGATGAATTACTTGCTTTGAAAATACATCATATAAGCCTAACAAACACCGATTAGTTTTTGTTAACGCCTTTAAACACACAAAGGAATTTACAAGGTTAGTGAGACTCTAATACTGTACATAATCAAACCTAGTGAAACATGGACTTGCATACTACGTAGGCAACAGACTGCACAATCACACATTTTAATAATATATATATATTTTAATATTATAATATATTATATCATTCTGTTATTGATAAACCTAGATACCTTATCTTCTGTTCTTGGGTGCATATTACTCTTAGACTCATCTATAGTCTACTATAGATTTCTCTCCATAGTGTTTTCAATTTAAGTCCGAACTGTAACCAATCGTGATGAACAGACTTGTTCCTTACAAACGGACACCCACGTCATATCATATACACATTTAGTTATGAACGTCAAACAAATCTTGCGCAGCTAATGAAAAGCGTTGGCGGACAAGTAAATAAACTTAATCATACCTGTGATTGCAACACCGTAGGTTTGTGTTAATGAACTGGACCAATTTGTTTTGATTTATGCCAAGGATTTTATATACTTTTCAATAAAAGCTTTGGAACAGCCTTGTAATTTGTGATATCAAAAAATGCGGGAAAATAAGCTCCCGAGCAATTTGAGAAAGTAATAAAATTAATTTATATTTGTTTTCTTTCCCTCCTGGAGAAAAAACTTCACATATTTGCACATATTTACCATGATTTGTGTTAATTGACAAAAACTTTTTAATTTTTTTCTAAAGTAAAATATATTTTTTGTGACTCAACACATAAGCAATAACAATATACACAGTATAATAAATAACACTCACTTGGTCTTGTATATACTGTAGGATAGACGATACAATGTCAATGAATCCACTTCTACTTTCAAAAAAACATCATAATGCATTTTCCGAGCCATCAATATTATCAACCAACCGCCAGTAAATGCAGGAAGCGACAGATAACATCTTGATTAACGTTTGTAATACTCAATCCATTTGTTTTAACGGTAAGCTTGTTAGAAGTCTCACCAGATGAATTTCAACAGTCGTTAGATACGTCGTTAGTATTATTTTCATTGGCAGCTATCGTTGATGCGAGATGTTTGTTGATTCTGTTTTATTGATATGCCACTTTGATCTCTGTGGTTTTAGGTATAAACACGATTTTATCGATGACGTTTTATTACACCCCTCAATTTTTGAAGGTCCTTTCCAAACCATTGTTGATTGAATGAGTTCGAGAGAATAAGTTGCTTATAAAACCTATTTGTATTTTTTTTGCAATATTTTGCTTTGCCGGTTAAGGTTAAAACAACTAAATCTTCATTAACTTCGTTGAAAACAAACCTACCAGAAAGACGGATAGTGCAGTAAAAGCAACAATCAAAGGTTAGTGCAAACGAGAGACAAAAATATTCACGGTGGAAAAGACTTGATCTAATGTCGAAGTTCGCTCAGCGCTACTAGCACACACACATTTCCACACCTGTTGTAGATTTTCGGTACTGAATGTATTTAGTTAGACCACAATTATTCATAATATTTGCAGTTTTATTGATATTAAGATAGATAGAAAATACTTTTATTGCACAATTAAAACTAAGAAACAATTTACAAATGAAATAATTAAAACTAAGTGGCGGTCTTATCTTTATTGTACTGCCGGCTAAGTGCAATAACTCCCATAAAGGTTATCAATAATCCTTTCATAAGAAAGAACTTTTACCAAAAATTCAACTACTTTTCTTCATAATGTAGTGCCTTAACGGAAAATTGTACTTTAATATATTTTTTTGTAAATTTACCAAAAACCGACTTTTTCTTCTAATACTAGATTTAGATTTTAAGTTAGACTAGAAGTACATCAATCTTTTTCTTTTATGTTTCTGTAATGGAAGAAATAAACAATCTATAATGAATAGCGAGATCTTCTAACTACTACGATTAGGAGTATTGTGGAACAAAAAAAAATTAAATTTTATTTTGTTTATTTTTATTAACGACTCGTATCTTACGAGTCATAGCAGATATAGTCGTATTTTGGGGACTGAAGAACGCGATTACCAAATTTTGGTAATCGCGTTCCAACATGAATCCCTAGTATACTCTGACCCTATCAGTCTAGTCGTTTACACTGGAAAACGAACGCGATCTAATCTCAAAAATAGCGATTGAGGGAGCGCACTCCACAATGCATCACCTTGCTTCCGTTGCAACAATCTTGATTTCCAAATGTACCTCCCACGTAAATACTCGTACCATAATGCCTCGACCCTTGTTCTCTCGAGGCTTGTTGAGACAATGCAGACAATGGGAGGCTCTAGCTAGTTTGGCGTGGACACGTCTTTGGACGGGGATCTTGACGTGTTGAAGATAAGATGAACCTCTGTCGATTTAACACTTGGATCAGCTACCGAATTTTGGTTATATTTGTTGGTTATGTTATTGCGGAAGCTTCCCTATTAACGGTTGTTCTTCGAATTTATTCTACGGCTTTACTGGTTGACTTTTGACGAAATTTACTTATATACCATATTTTTTACAAAATACTCAACAACTTACCTTTTTTATTGTTTTTAAATGAAGTAGAACAAAGTACCACTAAGCATTCACAACCCACAAGTTCTTATTTATAATTTCCAATAATCTATGCAAAAGGAAAAAACATTCAGTACGAAGTTAATCCGTGGGAGTATTTTTTCATGTTCTTCATAGAATTATCAGATCATGAAACGGGGCAAACTTTAGACGTTCCGATTAGGAAAAAAATTGGAAGGTCAGATTGGTTCGAGACTATAAGAGACTTTAGCAACGAAAACACGAAGAAGTTTTATAATTGCATAGCAGCTTTATCTTTTTCTGATGTTCTCGTAAGCGACTCTACAAATGAGGGTTTCGATATATTTCATGATTTACTTATATTGTTCTTTGACTTATGCTTTCCAAATTATGTTATTAAAAGAAGATCCCTCGTAAAAGGCTGTGGATGGCTTACAAAAGGGTTAAAGCGATCGAGCATTAAAAAAAGGTGTTTGTACATAAAACTAAAACTAAATAGAGGTAATAAAATAATTGCAGAAAAATATTATAAGAAATACACCAAGATACTAAAAAAATGCACGTATAAATCACAACAGATACAGAATTTAAAATATATAAAAAAAGCACCAACACTTGCAAGGCTGTGTGGAAAATTATAAATCAGAACATAAATGACATACAACAAAATAATGAAATAGAACAAATAATTGACATTAATAATCTGACATACAACGAACCTAAGGACATAAGCGAGAAATTTAATCAATATTTTATTGACATGACTAATTACCCCAATCCGAAATTACAACCTGACAAATTATGCAATAACATTGATCCTAACTGCTCCTCAATATTCCTCCAGCCAACGGATCCAAATGAGGTTCTTAAAGTCATTAGGAACCTTAAAAATACAAATTCGGTTGGCATAGACGGACTTAATACCAGGCTTATTAAACTATGTGCCCGGTTCATTTGCGTACCACTTAGCCACATAATCAATACATCCTTTGAAGAAGGCGTATTTCCAAATAAACTAAAGTTTTCTATCGTAAAACCACTCTTCAAAAGAGGTGAAAAAACTGATATGAATAACTATAGACCTGTAACACTCATTCCGGTTATTTCGAAGATATTCGAAAAAGTGATTTTATCAAGACTACAGTCGTTTACTACCACCTACGATACGCTAAACTCAGAGCAATTTGGCTTTAGAAAGAACAGCACTACCACACTTGCTTCCTTCAACCTAGTCAAGATAGTAACAGAGGCTATCAATGACAAAGTCCCAGTGGTGGCGCTGCTTTTAGATATGTCTAAAGCGTTTGATTTTGTAGACCATAAAACGCTTCTTTTAAAATAAGATAAGTATGGTATCAGAGGGAAGGCAAACGATTGGCTACAAAGTTATCTTCAAACACGCCAACAATGCGTCGAAATAACAAAAACAATTGACTCTAAGAAAACCTGTGTGAGATCTACTTTTAAGACTTGCAACTTTGGAGTCCCGCAAGGTAGGTCCTTTCCTATTTCTTTTATACATTAATGATCTCCCTAACATCACCAAACATAAAACCGGATTATTTGCTGATGATACTACCATTATTATTAGAGGACAAAATAAACTGACGTTCGAAAGAGATATTAATGACGCACTTTGCAAAACAATTGACTGGCTGAATCAGAATAACCTTAATATTAATCTTAATAAAACTAGCGTAATACAATTTGGGACATATCAACAAATGAAAGAAATTATCAATATTAAATATGACGAGACACTTATAGCGGAAGTCGAGACTGTAAAATTCCTGGGTATTATATTAGACCAGCATCTAAACTGGAAGGCACACATTGAATCAGTCTGTATCAAAATAGACAAATTTGTTTACGCAATAAAGTGCCTAAGACTTCGCGTATCAATCGAGGCGGCCCTCACGGCGTACCATGGCTACGTTTCATCAACCTTGGCCTATGGCCTTATCATGTGGGGGAACTCGGTTGACTTTGATAAAGCCTTTAAGGCACAGAAAAAATCCGTGCGTGCTATCTGTGGACTATGGAGTACGGATAGTTGCAAGCCATTATTTAAGAGGTTTAAGATCCTTCCGTTACCCTGCATGTACATCAGGGATGTATGTGTCTTTGTCAAGCAGTACCCTCAGTATTTTAAAACACACGCGGAAGTCTTGACTAGAAATACAAGGCATAAGAATAGACTGTTCTTCCCTCCTTGTCGACTAGAGCTTGTTAAGCGTAACTCCTACTATCATGCCATTACTATCTTTAATAAATTACCAAATAGTTTTAAAGATTTGCCTCTAAACCTGTTTCGAACTAAATTGAAACACTGGCTACTAGAAAACTGTTTTTATAGTGTAAAAGACTTCTTGACTTTAAAAAATTAATTGTTTTCTGCTCATTTTTTTTTTTTTTTTTTCTTTTCCTTGTTTCGTACCTTATTATGATTTGGACTCACTGTGATTTTAATTTAATTTAGCTGTTATTATGAACTTGACTTGTTAGAATTTTGAATTTATTAGATTGACATTTGACTTTTAGCATAATTTATTAGTTAATGTAAAATTTTGCACACCTTTCGGGGTAGATTGTAAATGGACATATATAATTTTAAGAACTTGTGTACATACATTCTGGCAAGTAAATGATTATGATTATGATTATGATTAGAATATCGAGCCAAAGTAGGTAAACACCGTGCAAAAATAGGCACCGTATAAATTCCGATTATTACCGTGAGTACTTTGGCACACAGATAATTTAGATAAAACCCTACGCCGATATCGTATATAACTTGAATAATACCAGCATTTCGGCGAAGTCTGCGATAGAGGAACTCTCCACGAGTAAAATATAGTACGTTTATGTTTCCGTTATATCCATGAAGCCTTCAAACAAGATATCGTTGCCAAGGTTTATATCGAAATCTTCGAAACTGCGTCAGCAGTATTTTACCCAACGTTATATTACGGAATTAAAAAAACGTCATATTGAAGTAATACAAAAAAAAGACGTGTGGCACTCGGGGGCTGCCGGGTGTTAGGTTATTTTCGTTACGAAATTTCTGGATTCGGTCTCCACGCCCCAGGCCCGCGATAGAAGCTATGCAATAGCTTAAAAAGAGTCACCAATTAAGTTAACTGTGAATGCTTACTGATGAATTGATAGGGCTGGTGATTACGCTGTTATTACATAACGTTGGGTTATTTAAATGAAACTTAATGTATATGGTTAGTGTTTTGCACATTAAAAACGCCCATGACGGTCACAAATTCAGACAGCTTTGGCTAGCACGCCAACCAGCCGATATTAAGGAACCCCATTTGGCAACTCATGCCCTATAAAATTAAAGTGGACTAGTTTTTTCTCGAGTTGCGTTTGAAGTGCGCATTATTTGTCTATTTTATTCGGAAAATAGGTAATCAAATCTTAATTAATTTGCAATAAGAGCAAGATTACGTGAACCGTCAAGCATTGTTTTATATTTTTTATACAGTTATTTTAGTTACTAAATACATAAATAAATAATGCTGGACAATTCACACAGCATTATCTAGCTCCAAGCTAAGCAGAGCTTGTGTTATGGGTACTAGATAATAATATACTTAATACAATACACTGCATAGATATATATTTTCTTATAATACATATAAAATATCCAGAACGCCCTGAACAAATATCTGCAGATCGTTCAAATATTTGTCCCGAGACGGGAATAGAACCCGCAACCTCCTGCGTTGCAAGCGGACCTTCGCTCACAGCGTCACAGAGAAGTCGAATATATCTCTTATCCCCTCAAAGTAGATGAAGTTGTATTATGTCAGAATTTTGATTGACATAGAATCTAGCTTTTACCTGCGGCTTCGCGTGTGTTTGTCGAGACAAAGTAGCCTATTCTGTTGATCCAGGTTTAGAACTACGTCTTTTCATTATACTTAATTTTACTGTATTATTGTGAAAAGGTTACTAACATCAAAACTTATCCACTAAGAGTAAATAGAACAAACAAATAACTTGCAATACTACTTATGTTAATATACTCGATTAGTTTGACAACCCTAAATTTTTTTATTTGAGGTTTAGTATTAACTTTATAAATTTGTTTTACCTACCTACTTTGTTTCCTCCGATTGAATAGGGCTGAAATTTCGTTTATATCTTCCGTAACATAGATCTTCAAACAGTCATTATTTGGAGCTATACCCGAACAAACTTCGACTTACAAAGTATCTGACGCGGTTCCAATTGGCATAGGAATACGATTTGGAATAATATTTTGTTTGCGCAAAAAAAGGGGTTCATCCCCGTATTGAATTTAAAGAGTTTTGTTGCTTTCCGTTACGACGTCTTTCACAAAGCGAATGTTAGGGAAAGTTTTCGTTTGAGTGTATGGGAGTTGTCAATTCTGATAAAGCTAAGTAATGGTACAGGAATTCGATTTCTGTTTTCTTTTAGATATGATCACGTTCTTGGAAAGTTGTCTTTGAATGAAAACCAATAATGAAGGCGACATGACGACTTCCGCCGTAAAAATCTGAAAAATATATTATATAAGTTCAAGTTAAATCAATATAACCTGTACTTACCAACGTTTATTATAGTAGTATTATATTATATATTATCTGTGCTAAGGTAGATTTGACTCACCGCCACTGTGGTGACTCAACAATTACATATTACAACAGCAAGCCCGCGCTAGTGGTTCGAGAGTTTAGGTAACTAATTAATAGTTGTTCAAATTGCTAAAATGAGAAATATATAAAATCTCGGAATACCGATTAGTATTTGGTACATAATACCATTAACAAAACCCTTAAACCATGCGCGAACGATCACGACACATATTACATTTTTCTCAATCGGCACATATTGGATGGATGAGCCCATTTTGTGACATTAGGCTCCATTGGGTTTGAATGTGTCGCAACCCGCTCTTTTAAATAGATAGCCAAATGAAATGGAAGGGCTTTGTTCGGTCGTATTTGCCCGTAATGCGATGTTTGGAAATACGTTTAATTTGCAAATTACGGCGTGCAAAAGGTTTTTGATGAAAGGATAAATTTTGGTATTTGAAATAAAATACAGCATTCACGGCATGACATAGCTTTATTGAATAAAAACATCAACACAATAAAAGTTTTTTTTTTGATATTTAATAGACTTTGGGTCATGATTTGACTATGTAAGTCCCTTATTTTAACCAAATTATTTTCTTTAAACTAATTTATTTCAAAACTAACCTAAATAATTTTATAGTCGCATCACTCAGTGGCTCAAATAAGTAATGATCAACATATTTTAGTCCACAGCTAGACATAGGTCTCTTCTAGTTATCACCATAGTTAAATAAGTAAGCATAACTGAACACGTTCCTTAATATTGTCTAACACGAAACTCTTACACAACCCCTGTAGGTAGAAGGATTGTAAAATATTTTGGCAATTTGTGCAATCAGACCGGTTTTATTGAAGAAAGGCCGTCGACTAAAAAATTAATTAAAATTTAAGCCCTTAAAGCTCACCCTGCCAGAGAAAAAGAACACATCTCAGTGAGCAACTGAAGATCAACCACGTTAGATAATTCGGATGGCTTTATGCGGTATGCACCATGGGATTAAAATCTCATTCAGTCTGTTCGTGTACACATACGAAGAAGATGAAGAAGGGGAAGAAAATCAATTTTAGAATTGTTATACAACGTAATTTTAAATTGGAAGTGTAATAAATATTTTTATACGTGGATATCATTTTCCGATGAGCAAGTTTTTATTACGGCGAGTTGTGAAAAATATTGCAATGCCATAGATATGCAGTAAAGTATTTTTTTGATTTCAGTACAAACATAACTTCGTCTTTATTTTAAAGTATTCTGCCCGGAATACAACGCGCCGTCTTCGTGCGCGCTATATTCCGGGATAAAAGTAACCTTTATGTTATTCTAGGTACAAATCTACATCAACACAAATTTTCAGCACGATCCAATCTATATTTTTGGCGAGAAGAAGTAACTAACACACGTCAATCCATCCAAACTCTCGCATTTCTATATAAGTGTGATAGAAGACTCATACCATCATCACCCATGTGTCTTAAAAAAGAACGAAAGATCATATACCAGATAAAAACCTTAAAAACCGTCCCCAACACTGTCACCCTCTTATTCAACACCGTTCTTTTATCAAGGCTACAACAATTGCATTCAAAATCAAAGATGTACGGTGCGATAGCTCCCAAGCATTCACTAATTAAGGCCCCAACATGCGCAGTTCAACAATTAAAAGGACGATTCGTGATAAGCGGATTGAATTGATAGTCAGGCTTGAGATTGTGAGATCAGGCTTCACACCTTATTAAAGCTTTGTTAGTTGCTAAATAGTTTTGTTTGGATTGTTGGGACGTTAACTGTGGTTCGAGTAAAAACGGTTTTACATTACAGATCGAATTTCGGACTCCATTTCTTCTGAAATAAATGGAAACTGAAATGTACGAATGGATTTATTAAATTTCATTGAATAACAAAAAGTGGATTGCATACCTAATTCCAATAAAATATCTCAGTCTAGAGAAAAGTCTTGAAGCTGCAGTAGCGAGACACTAAAACGACTGAACCCATGAGAAATAGTTCCCACTTTTGCTCCGGTTCATGCACCAAATGACATCATCTGCGTAAGGAAGATAACTCGAATGTGGAAGCTAAATCGGCTGCAATGAGCTTATCTGTATACGCTTAATAGCCTTGGAGATTTGCGTAAGATCGCATGGAACTTGGCAGTGCACAATGGAAGGCCTAAGCGCTGGCATTAATCTAAGGCTAGGCTTTACTGCGAAGGGAAAACGATTCTAGATTATAGATGCTTCGAGTAATTAGATAGGATCTGGGAGTTTTATGCGAGAGCTTTCTTCGTTAAGTATGTTCTGCAGATAGTTAGTACGTAAGTGGATTCCGCAATGACATGACTATCTTGCTGAGGTAAACGAGTGGTACAAAATGTAATATAAATAAAATAAGAGAAAAAACAAAATAACATTTCAAAGAAAACTATGGCTTTAATACTTATTCAAATCTTAGTCAGACATCAACGAGGCAGACGCACAAAAAATTCAGCCAGCTGCATTGAAATTAAAAATTTAATTTCAGTTTTTCTATAGACCTGTCAAAGAAACTTGTTTCATAAATTTTTCTGTCGACATTAAAAGAATAAAGCTTTCATTTGCTGCAATGTGATTTCTTTAGCTGATCCAATCTTCATTTAATTATAAAAAAAATATAGAATATTGTCTCGATTCTCATATTTCTACAATGCTTCATACACTGAACAAGAAGAAAACAGATTGGTTAACCGATGCAGTGTCTATATTATATATTATATTTATTATATTCTATATTTATATATGCATCAATGACCTAAATAGGTCCCCTCATTTTCTCTCTACAAACAACTGATTTGTTCAAGCTAAAGCTTAGGAATGAAATCTGCCATCTTGATTTTAATAAAACTTTTCTGTAACTTTCACCCACCCGGTGTGTTCTTTAGGATAAATCCTGAAAACAAAAGAGAAACGCAAGCAGTTTACAATTAAGACCGGCTCAACCCTTTTAGGTTCACTCCTAAACAACGAAGTTGAATGAACGAAAAAGTCGCCATTTAACCAAGCCATTTAACCCCTGCGGTAATCGCAACATAAACAAAAGGAGGGAGAAAATAATGCTGGATTCCGGCGGACAAATTAGGCGACCTTTTTGGGCGTTGACCCAGATGATGTAGCAGTAAGTTACTACTGAACAGAAGTTCAAGTCAAGGCAAAAAGCACATAATCGAGCTTGGTCTTAGAACACTCGATAGGTGGCCACGCATCACCCCATGTCCGTCCAAAGTTATAAAGAATTTTTGATTTAATCATATAGGTTTACTAAAACACTCGCAAAGAACCGACAACCGCTGTGGTAAACGTATTCTTTAGGCGAGACCGCGACTCGGCAAACGTAGTGTAGGATGCCCTTCGGCCAGGTTGATGACGATCTCCGAAAGACTGCAGGCAGATGCTGGTGTTGCTAGTGCATTAGGGGAAGCCTATGTCCAGCTGTGGACTAATATAGGCTGATGATGATGATGATTTAAAATCATTTATTTTAAGATGGTAACTTTAGCCAACTTTAAAGCCATAACATGATTATAAATAATTTGTGGTTTCTAAAAAAGATGGTCAAAAACCAAGGCCCATAAAAGAAGCTATTAAATGAGCCAAATTTCGAAACTCAGCCGTATTTTGTTTCACATAGGTAGATTAATCAATTAGTTTTTTCGGTTTTGAGGAACCCGAAGAAGGTAGCTCGCTAACGTTATAAGAAATATGGTATTTGTAGGTTTGAGATTTAATAACGATATAAATTACAATCAAACTATAATAGAAATAAATTGGAACTAGTATTCACAATTGAAACAATTGACCGAACTGCCGATTGTTGCAAACAATCTACAGGTAGCTCAACTGATCCTTATAAATACCAATCGGAAGCGTAGTCAAGACGCTGACTGCATTACGCTGTACGGCAACGCTGATGCGCTGCGCCAGATACTCACCAGCTCTTGGGACACTCGTCGCTTTGACTTTATAGCTGGACGCTCAGATACTTTTTTGAAAACCCGAAGAGCCTCGGTACCCCAAGGACTATTATAGGTCCCTGGGGTACCGAGGCTCTTCGGTTTTCGGGTACCTACTCTAAAGGGAGCAAATGTGTAAGCTCTGTCGATATTTATTGTTAAATATATTATTTTAATGAATATTTATCGGGTATTTATCACGTAAGTTTCTACCGCATTACAGCGATGCTGCCGTCAATTCTTGGCTGTAACTCTAATTACATCTAGTCGCCCCGTGACCACGATCGCTGTAATGCGGCAGAAACGTAGGGGAAATAAAAACTAAGGTACGTGATAAATACCCGATAAATAATTATTAAATTATGTTAACAAATCGCGTGTAAAAGGAAGTTTAAAAAGTTTTAAATATATATTATTATTTAGTATAATAATGACGTGATAAAGAAATTATACTCGTACTCTAACTAATATAAAAACGAATGACTGAAACAATGAATGACCTAATTCAATAAACGAAACGCAAATCAAAAATATTTATTAAGAGTGAAAATTGGCGTGTAAAAACATCAAAAAAAGAGTATTGAAACATATTTCCTCAATATTGGAGCCTTATCGATAAGGTATGAGGGTTGGCGACCATTTTTCAGATATTAATTTCTAACAATCGTAAAAGTAACTTCACGGTGGGCCCTAAAAAGTTATAGCCCGTTTTCACAGCCAAATGTACTTGGTTTGGACTTTATTTGGCACCTATTCGCTTTCACAAAGTGGCTTTGGATTGGAGTTACGATAAAGAAAAATAATTTTTATACGGCCTTTTATTGTGGCCCAAATCTGCGGTACTAAAACAAGCGTAGGGATTGTAAAGATAATTTTATTTGTTTAGTTCTTTATTGAATGTAGCTTTTCGTGATATTTTCGGTGTAGGCCCTTTTCCGTGAAAACGCAATTGTTTTGTTGTTACGTATAAATTTTATAAGTTTCTGTCATCATAACTATCATTCAATGCAAGCAAATAGAACCCGAGTAGGCATCAAGTCGCTTCAATTTATCCGTATTTCGGACTAATTGCTATTTGATTTTCCTAGACTTTCGACCAACAGTAAGACATTAAGTTTCCGTGAAATCTTGAATAGTAACGACGATCTTGAATGCTTCTACCAAGTACTTTTATCAAGATCTTATTTCATAAGTTTGAGTTACAGTTAGTTATATCAAAACCCCATCACGCGACACTTCTTTTTCGTGGATGCTCCAACTGAGAATAAAATAGGTGCCCTGAATGTGGGGCTCCAAAAATAGGTTCCCTAAATGGGAATATGTCGTTCATAAAAGTGTTCCAAAGAAATATTCAGAACTCAGTTCAATCAATGAATCAAGGTGAAGAAAACCTATCAAAGTGGAGCCGGCTACCTGCCCATACGCATGATTTGTATGAGACGAAATAATAACGGTTCTGATGTTGCGCTGTATTATTTTAATCGTCATCAACACATGTACGGTCAGCAAAGATGAATTTAACACTTGTATCCTTCATTCTTCTTAAAATGGAATACAAATAATGTATAATTAATCAGTTCACCAGTTTTAAATAATTTATCATTACTACGGCTAACGACCTGCACTGTTTTAAATTAAAAATGGTTTGTTGCATAAAAATATTTAAACTCGTCAGCGTCAACTAAAATATTATCAAACAATTCAAAAAACTTCGTATCTCCTACGCTCCGAGACCAGAACACGTAAAAAAATAGATGGATTTACCAGGTACATACAGGTACGCCTGTCATATCCAGCCATATCCCAGGCTCATGGAATTCTCTTGAACTGACACAGCCAAAATTAACTAATACTGATGTATTTTTCTGTTGACGCTACTGACTGGGCAATGCCCGCGTCAAATGTTACAGATGATTACGTAACATAACTCATCATCATCATATTTTGTGAATCCGTTCTCGTAAGGGAACTCTGTAATTGGGGTTCTGGGTTTTTTCTATTTTTATTGGTCTCTAACTAGTTTAGATGGGTATGAACAAAGTTTAGGATTCAATTGTGGGAAACAACACGTTTAATTGAGGATACCAAAATCAGACACTACCAAAGGGTTAGTCATTTCAAATTCTTGCTGGGAAGTTTTATAAAAAAGCACAATTGCTGTTTTAAAATTTATTTGCTTAAAAGTATAAAGGTACAAGGTATTGGATAATTACCTGTGAATAAACATTTGCATAAAGGTAAACATAGGTTGCAGATTTACCTTTCCATAGACAAAAAGCAAGTGTGCTAGCTATTTAATATTAATGCCCGTAAGTTTTCTAATTTTGAATCGGAATTCAAAAGCCCTAAACTGGGAAAAACCTACGCTTACGTTACAAAATGTAGAGCCAGCAAAAACAAAACTGCAGAAGAGCTGTTCAGTTATGCGGAACCCGTTCAAAAATAGTCATTATTCATACTTGACGCACGTCTCAAAATGACAGTTGATTGATGGTCCGTGGCGACGAGGGCATAATGTAGGGAGAATTAGAGCTTAGTTAGGCGATAGTTGATGGGTGTTCATTTGTAGGGCTGAATCAGTTAAAACTGGGTTTCAGGGTTCCACAAGAAATGAAGGAAGGTGAAGATGTCTTTACTTACGATGTGCTGCAAACCGCTGGGGTAAACGTCTTCTTGAAAGGAGACCGCGATACGGCAAACGTAGTGGAGGATGCGGCCAGGTGGGATGACGATCTGCTAAAGACCACAGCTGGATGCGTCAATCTGAAAACAGAGCGCTATGGCGATCATTAGGGAGGCCTATTTTCAGCAGTGGACTAATACAGGCTGATGATGATGATGATGCTGCCAAGCTGCAAGCTAGGAAAGCTTCAAGTAAGGTCTTTGATAACACTTTGAAAGCCTATGACGCAGGTTGGTTAGTAAAAGTTGGCATATACCTGCGACGGCGGCAGCGCGATCCTTTAGGTCACACAGAGCAGAGACTAAGTAATAAATGGCTTGAATTAAATTCTATATCAAGCAAAATTGTGAGATGTCAGCTGGCAACCCCAACTCATGACCATGGTTTGAAAAATATATTATTTTCCATAAAATGCCCGAAATCGTAGCATTTTGCATGATTTATTGACCTAAATTGTTTATTATGGTATTCAACACAATGAAACGCAGATTCCTAAATTTTTTGCTTGCATTTTCTCTTAAATTGCTGCAGAAAGGCCTCCGGGCATACATTAGCTCATTATTAATAAAGCTATATGGAAACCAGTGCCAGGGACGAACTAAGGTAGTTCACTATGGTAAAAAACATATATTTTAACCTAAAAAGAAACAAAACTAGTATCTAGTTTGGCTTGATAGGCTCTGTAAAAAATCTGCTCAGTGTTACGGTTGAAATGTTATAGGAATTATGGGTCCATACTCATTATCAAACGCGAATTCAATACATGTTATTATTTTGGCCCAATCTTACAAGCATACGTACATTTTTTTTAATATAGGTGGCAGATAAGCCTCTAGCCCGCCTGATGGTAAGCTGTCACCGCAGTTTAAGGATACTTTTAACATCGGAAATGATAAACGTGCACTGGCGACCCCGTAAACCTGACCCAAAAAGTTGGAAGTATTCCTAATAAATTCATCAAACTACTATACATAGCTATATAGTAAAATAAGACCACAAGATTATTCTAACAAGTATGTTAAGACAAAACCTATGCTTACGTTACGAGTGTCAAGGGTTTTGTACATAATTTAACATAAAGCATAATTAAATTATTCATTATAACTTAATACCTTCCTGTGCTATCATTCTCTTTCATTTTGATTATTCCCGGTAAAACATCGAAAGCAGAATCCAAGCTTTTTGCATTTTATAGTGTACAATTTAACAGACTAATGGCGTGATTGGTACACGGGAAGCGGGATTCGTGCGGTTTAAAATGTGATTATGATTGTGTATGTGCTTTATTTAGCGGTCCCCTTTATGTGCGGTGTTTACCCAACCAATGGGTTTTCATGATAATGATGGCTGTTTTTTATCGATGAACCTTTGGTAATAATTATCTTTATTCGTCATTGAAGGTGAAAGGAACGATTGAACTTTATGTTTTTTCTTTCCATAGGCTATTCCGTCTTAAATGGCTCAAGCCCAAAATCCGGCACGTTGCTCGTCGCAAGCGCTTTCTTTCCCCGGACTGACTGCACGAACGCTCGCTGTGTAACACATTATCTTCTTTTTAACCGACTTCAAAAAAGGAGGAGTTTCTCAATTCAACTGTATATTTTTTTGTTACCTTAGATTTTTTGACTGGGTTTTTAGATTTTTTAATATAAAAGCTGGTGCTTCCCGTGTGGTCTCATTTCATTTTGGTGCAGTTTTGACAATGGGATCTATAAAAAATCATGAAAAAACTATAAAAATTGAAGTCGGTTCAAAAAACAAAATTGATTATTATTTTTGTCTCTCCTGTGGTCTCTAATGGTTTGACACAATTCTGCCAATGTCAGTTATCAATTGCACAAAGACTGTTATACTGTATTAATACCTTATATTATTTACCATAGAATACACCGAAAGCGGCTTATATAAATTGTAACAACTGTTGTACAGATTATCCGTAATGCGAACAAAATGGCTCTGACGGAAGACCAGCGTTGGCTGCTAGCTTGCTAGTAACCAACCCATGCTGAGGCAGAGACCATTTAGTGCCACCTTTTTAACTTTTATGCCTGTTTTATTCCTGAAAAATTTATCGATTTGCTTAATACTATTTGAAACTGTAAAAGGGTCTGTTGGCACAAATAATTATTTTTTTTTTTATTTTATTCTTGTCCAAACCTGAAAAATCTGTCGATTTCTTTAATAATGCTACCTGTAGCTACATTAATACTTTGATTGATAATTGACTTTGTATTTTTGTAATATTGGTAAAAAAGTATCAGTCTACATCAAAATATTGCACTTCCTGTTTATCAATAGAATTAAGTCACCAAAGAAAAAGTCCCAATCTCGTCAATCCAAGCAGTTGCGTATTGTAGTCTTCAAGTGTCACCAAAACTAATTTATCATTCACCGGAACTGCGAGAAATCTTTCATTCACAACAATTTGGTTTTTTTGGAGCCAACACAAAGGGCACTCGAGATACTCGTAGTAGTAAAATTTTTCTATTACATCCTCGAATCGTAAAAATGTCACTTCACAATGAACAATCAATCATTCGCGATGAGGTCTTTCTGTTCGAAGTTTACTAACTGCATATTCTGTGGTAGAAAAATAATATCTACAGGGTGACCCAGTTCCAGTGATTTGCATTCAGGAGGAGTCGTAGTAATTTATCATCCATCAAAATGTCGACCGAAAATGTTGCCGCAATAGTGAGTGGTGGTTTTGGACGAGATTGAGGTTTGATTTTATGGCCATTGATATTTTTCTTGCATAACTACTTCAATTTTTATGTCGCAGTTAGAACTTGTTGTCCCACCGCAGGCGAGTAAGCGACTAGCTATAAGCAATTTTCTCGCTAAAGAACCGTACAATTGATTATACATTGGAGTTAAAAAAATTAGATGCAAATAATTATTAGTTGATCGCTGACTGTTCACATCGGCGGCCAGGACTCGCTCCACTAGTATGTCGCTGAGCGACAAAAACTATCAAAGATAAAAGTCGCTTAGTGGCTCACTCAGCGACACTCGCTCAGCCATGCTCGTTTATAGCTGAGCGACTATCGGAACTACGAGTACATCATATTCATTTCCCGCTTCTCGCCAACTTTTACTAGTTTCTAATACTCGCTTTTCGTTCATCTCCGGAGATAATTCCTTTAAAATTTTCGTATCGTCTGGTACTTTGATCGGTACTTTAATTTTAGCAATAGCATCTATATTACATAAAAATATACATTTACCAATCGTTATACCTACCAAATATTTGATTAATGAATATAATTAACTACAGCAATATAAATTCCAACACAAATTCGGAACAAAGCAAAAGCAAACACGCAAACCAAAATGTTTTTAGAGGCATTCGATTCCAACAATATTTATGGGATCGAAAAAGATCAATAAATTAATTCCTACAATGCTCAGCATCCGAAACGGTCGAGTCGGAATATATTTATTAATTAATAATTAATCGAGTCCATTATGATCCAGAAAAACATAACAGAATCACAATAAACTATGTCTCAATAATATTATTTCTTTTTCACTATTGTCTCGGGCATTCCGCGCGGTCGCACGAAATATGATCAAGAATTCCATAATTGGGGCATTTTGGTCGGAGGAGGTTAGCTCACAGATTACCTACTTGTATGTGCCAGTCTCCAAATATGTATTATCCACTTCTGTTCCATAATGTACACGGGAATAACTTTAAATTCACACATCAATAGTTATTTTCACCTCTCTCGCTCGAGAACAGTTACTTTGTGTTGTGGAAGATTAAAAACCGAATGTTTTTGTAAACTTGTATTTCAAGTATAAATACTACAAAAAATATATCGTTAACACTCTAAAAAACTTTTTGGTAAGACCTAAATGTCATGATGAACTCAGCAGTCTACTTTAGAGTCTAGACTGCTTCGCTAGTGTTGAACAAATAACTACTAACCATTATTTTACTATTAAATTTCAACAGTTTCAAATATGGACCCGACAAGGGAACAGCAAGACTATGAAAGGTATGAGCTAGTTGAGAATGTGTTTAAAAATTTGCTCTGTAAACTTAGAACAATCACTCTCCGAAATTGAATACTGATCCTTTATAAACTTTTAATCATTTCCCGTTTAATATTTTCTAATTATTGAAGTTTCTAAGGAGTATGATTTGTCTTCAGTATTTATTTATTTTTCATCTTTGTAACAGAGGTATTATATATTCTGCCGTGAAGCTTATTACCTAGTTATCTTTAAATTTAAGCAACAAACAACTTAACCAAAAACGCACTGTACTGAATAAGTACAGTGACACAGGCTGTTCTGGTATCTTGTATAATAAAAACAAATTATCCGAGGATGCCTAGCGAGCGTACAGCCTAAAGGTAGAATATTATATGAATGCTGATCCTTAATTCGAGACTATTTTCGTTTCGAGTGTGTTTTTATTTCATTGGGGTAGCCAACTAGAGGTTACAGCTCTATAATTAAAGATGAAGTTCATATATCTAGTGCCCTCTTACTGTAACCGATACGTCTTGTGCATAAAAAAAGAAATAGAAAAAATGTTGGATAATTCACACAGCCATTAGCCATTATGTAGCTCCAAGCTAGAGCTTTTGATATGGGTATTAGATAACTGATATAGGTAGGTATTCATTACAATACATGGCTAAATATTTTTACTATACATAGATTACATCCAGAACACCAGAATCAAATATCTGCAGATCGCACAAACATTTGTCTCGAAGGGGGAATCAAACCCGCAACCACTTACGTTGCAGTTGGACCTTCGGCGGCCGCACAAAAGGGGTCGTTCTGTAATATAAACACCTAACGCATTAACGCGGCGGACCGCAGGTTATAGGTCTGCTAGATCTTCATGTGAGTCATGGGCAAAGAAAGCATTAGCGCATTCCCTGCCAACATTTATTTTGCCAGCTGGCCCACACATGCAAAGATAGAACAAAATACTTATAATAAAAAGCAAATGATTTTAATAAGAAAAATAAGCACAGAAATACACGGGCCAGGTATGAGTATCACACACGAGCTAGGTTATCTCATGAGCAAATCAGTTTCGTGATTTGGATTTCATATCTGTTACTTTTGCTTTGTTTACTTTGTGTAACTAGATGCACGTTTATAATGAGTTACCTACTCATCGAATAGTCCAGAACTGCTCAACAGGTTATGATTTAGAACATCTTATTTATCACACTAATATTGCAAATGCGAATGTTTGGATGGATGTTAATAACCTCTTCATACCAAAACTACTGACAAGTAGTTGGTACAAGAGCTCGCGGCAGATCCCCTATGCGCTGGACGGACCAAATAAGAGCTGCACTAAACGGTCCCCTACATGAATGTACCAGGAAAGCAGCGGTGCGAGAAGAATGGCGCCGTATTGTACAGCATGCCACCCTCCCTGATATGGCGACCACGACCACTCTGTCAAGAGTGTAGCGACTAAAAAGAAGTATTTTATCAAAATTATACTTAGTAACATAAATGAGTGTTATGAATTTTATGGCAAGGTTATTTTGATACCAGTATTTTTATTCCTGTCGTATCTTAATCAAATACCAACCATCCTCGGATGATATTTTACATCTTGATGGCAATGTATAGTCCATTTACACCATCTCTCAACTGATATAAGCATTCCTTACGAATCACATACATCGCAAAACAGGTTCCGCCGCTCCATATATTTTTAACACAAATAAGATTTTTTATCATTAAAGCGTCTGCCATGCGCGATGGGTATTTGTTAATATGAGTAAAACGAAATATAAAGACTATTATTTGCAGAAAATAAGCCAACATAACAACTAAAAGATAACTTTATTTTATTTTTTATTTAATATGTAACTGTATTTTTCATTATAATGACCCAAATTCATGCAATAAGAATTTGGGGATATAAATATAAATAAATAATGTTGGACAATTCACACCACATTATCTAGCCCTAACATATTAACATAATAGGTACATTTCAATGTTTTTACTATGCACAGATATCATCCAGAACACCTTAAACAAATATTTGCAGATCGTACACACATTTATCCTGAGGCGGGAATCGAACCAGCAGCCTCCTGCGTCGCAGGCGGACCATCGCTCGCCGCGCCAGAGATGTTGTCACATACCTTACATATTTCATGCACCTGAAGAAATAAGATCTTTGTACTTAAGTTTCTATTACATAGTCAGAGATGCCATGCCATGAGATGATGAGATACGTGAGATACGTGCCATGAGATGTCAGGCTTAGTTAATTAATATTTCTGCGAAGAAGCACCCACGGACGTACTTTTATGATTTGTTGCGATGTTATATTCTGGGAGGCAGTAACGTTCAAACAGCTCAATGAGAGCTTCTGAAAACTATAAAATTAAGAGATTAGTTTAAGATTTCGTTACCTTCCCCATAATTTTGAAGCATCTGGATCAAGCTCTATGGCATTTCGTACAGTCATCTCATAAATAATGTCAGAAAATGGGCTTTTCTTGTCAATGGATGCATGGAAAGGCGCGAGATATTTTTAATTTTCTGTGCTCTAATTTTAAAAATAAGATAATATATAATAGGGAAAAGTAATTTTCTGCACATCTAAAACCTTCCTAGTAAAATGTAAAACAACATTAAAACCAGAAAATAATCACGCGCAAAAAGTACGGCCCTGTTGCATACTTTTTTAGGTACACTCATAGGCAACAAAGCCTAAAACACAAGTAGTTCGATTATGCTGATAACTTGAAGGTAGTTTGAACAGCAAAATACCACTCTTCATCATTCCCTTATTTTTTATAATTAATCCAAAACAGTAACTAAAATTAAACGCTGGAAAATTAATCTTAAGATAATAGCACACAGTAATCCTTGACAAGTGCCTTAGTTAATTTCGTATTACCAGAGAAACAATTAACATAAACAACATGAAGGGATTTAAACACCTGATTGCCATAATTTACTTTGAAGTCGAAGCGCAGAAGAAATGGCAGCAGATAGTACTCGCGATACTTCATAAACTTTCACTTTGTGTAAAATTTACTCTCTAATTGCATAAACAATAGTCTACTGACAATAAAATATGAAACTCGTGAAAAGGTCCATAGAGAGTTGATAATTTAAATTTTACGTGTACGTACCTTCATTACCATGCAAGATTTCAATTCACACTTTGCAGGCTGTGTCATAATATTTGCTAGTTCCTCGCAACTAAGTTCAATTTACGCTGCAAGTTGATTTGAAGTGATAATAGTCCTACCATTCTCTGTCACATAACTCTTAAGACTATTGTTTCTTTGCACGTCGACCTGATTTACTTGTACTTCATGAATCGTTTACTTTATTGGGATTCGGGAGACTAAACCAGTCACCAGCTTAGTGTCAGATGATACATCGAGGGCCAGCTTTCTTTTGCTTTTATCAAAATGTATGATCATGCTTTGATCTGTTTGTTTTTGTTCAGACGAACTGAGTTGGAAAAAGTATTAGCAAACAAATTTTGAATTTTTGTATCTCTTCGTCCTAATAAGGCTATCTAGTCTATCAATTACGAGGTCTATGTTTTATACATTTTGATAAAGTAAAACGGAGGTCTATTTGCAAGTCTGTTGGGATGAAAATTCCCAGTAGTTTAACTGGTAAGACTATTCGGTAAAACTACTGACATTTTACCATTAAATTAATTTCTGGAGAAATATTGCAAGGAGTATAAAATAAAATGTATTTAAAAAGACAGGTAACGCAGCATTTTATGAAAACAAACGAGACCTGGGCCCCATTACAAATTAAGCTGTCATTCTATTTTACACAGCCATAAGAAGTCTATCGAAGAGCAGAATGAGGGCGATAATCACTTAAAGGATTTCACAACTCAGCTTTCTTTGCCTGTTAAGCTGAAAATCACCAGACACAACATCAAAGCACTGAAAACAGCGACAAACAAATTAATACACAAATCTACTGTCGCGAAGCTAAAAATAACGAATCAAAGGGGATGGAACTAAATTTCTATTTACGTTAATGTCACGGGCGTGAGGAAGCGTTTAAATCCAGTCATTAATTATTGTCACGAGTAAAGACTAAATAGATAATGCGTTCTCTATTTGTTGCTTTGGGTCGTAAAGAGACGAAAGAGTAACAAGGACACGAGCGTAATAATACAAGTAAAAACAGTAGTGTCACTTTTAATTTCAAAATATTTTGTTTTTTAATACTATCCGATAAAACCGAAATCAATGTATGTCTGCCTGTAACTTTTTCACGCGTACGCGATCTCACTGTTTTTTTTATAATTATGGTCCTCCTAGAACGGTCTATTTGTAAACGAATTTTCTCGCTGAATAAAAAAGTATATCAAAATGGACTATTATGCTATATAGACTATTATAGGATGATTATGATAATCATATCATGACATTATCATCAGAATGATAATTAAGTGTAATTTGAATTTTTGTGAGTATTTTTGTGTGTTGCACTTTACGATGATGGTAATAATCTCAAATAAGTAATCCTGATAAATTAATTCTTTTGATTTAATTTCATTGGCTGTTTGTGTTTTGTTACCAGAAACTTTAATTGCACAATTGCAAAATTATACCTAATACCTTCGTATTTATTTTTATAACGAAGATTACGATACTGCTAGTTCATAAATTTTTACTGTGGTAACAAGGACGCAAGTTGAAAACAGATTGATGGTAGGACAGTGATGAAAAAATGCGTACTATGAAGGATTCTTTAAACTATTTCCAAATGCTTTCGGTAATGACTTACTCACACATACCATCATACTTATTCAGAAACCCACGGATGTTAAATATCATTTTGTCAAGCTTCGTTGTTAATTTATGGAAGAATTCCTGAGGGATGAACTATGATAGATATTAATGGAGTTTTATTACATTTAGAATAGATGCCTACAGTATATACTTCCTCAAGTATGGTTTACAGCTTTCTTTCATCAGGTGCAAACAACCTGAGTATGTACAAATTGGTTATACGTTTTGTCGTCATAACATACATATCATTGTAAGGAACTGTTATCCGTTCTTAAATCCAAAATATTTGATGTCAACCAAGACATTTATGAAAAAAAGGTCTTAATTTTTTTGGTACTGACCGGTGTTACGGATCGTAATGCAACGTGTTACACAGCGAGATTTTATACAGTTGTTACAGGAAAAGAAGTTACTCGCAACGAGCACCGAGTAGGAAGCGGTTCACGGCGCGGTGTAACGTTTTATGTTCGCTGCGAATGGTTTAACATTTCGCCCCGTAACAGGGCTAGTACTCGGTGTATTAAAAACTGATATCAGAAAACAACAACGAACAGCAAAGTCATGATTTTCACTAAACACAACACTTCGATAATGCATACTTAATTTTGCACACACACAGCACAAATTATAAAGTTAAACTTCGAAACCGAAAGAATAATGAATGAAACAATGAATGAGCTTTCAAAACCAAACATTGTTTCGAGCTTGTTTTTTTTTGTTTTGGATGATGATACAAAGGACGCAAAATATTTTACATTATCATTTATTTAGTTATGATACCGTTTTGTTTACTAAAAATATTCTAGAACTGAATATACACAAAATACTCCCTTTTGTGCTGTCTCATTATTAAAGCGGAAGGCTATAATAATCTGTATCTATTTTCAAAACCCTGGTTTTTCCCAGTCATTGAACGTAATTGCACTCACATCATTACAATACGACGTATTTTCATTATTATATTGATAATACCTAGGAGATAGTATGTACGTTGGTAAAATATTCGCCTATTGAAACAAAGTTGGTAGCCGGCAGGTATATCAAACTAAACAGCTTGATATACCAGTTTAATGACGAAAGTTATTGTCTAATACGAAAACATTCAATTGAAATCTTAAAAGTAATTAAAGATCGAGGCGGTCTGTTCGGTGAATAAACTGGTATTCAATTGATGCCATATAAGTGCGGTGATCAGAATTAAAACCAGGCTGGTTTTACCATAATAAATAATTGTTGTTTCATAATTTTTAAATCAATTTTAAATGCTTTATAACTTTACTATAACAAACCAAATTTCTATATTGCAAAAAATTATTATTTTATACAATACGCCACCGAGTAAATATTTTTTTGTCAATATTTAATAAAATCTACAACTAACCATGTCCCAAGGCTTATAATTATTATGTATTAGTGATCATAAGTAACATCGAATCGAAGAATCTCTACCTACATGCAATACTTAACGGTAAGTGTACCAATTGCACAACCCTGTGAGTACGGAGTAAATTCCCGCAAATTTAAAATGAGTTCTGGGAATTTACGGGAATTTAATTAAATTTTAAAATCTGTGTAAGAACAAATTTATTTAAAATAAAATTACAATAAAATCATAGAAATAAATTAAAACAGGTATTTACAATTGAAGGAATTGAGCTAACTTTAGACTGTTGCAAACAATCTACAAGTAGCTCCCCTCAAATATTTAGCTACTTGCTAGTTGGTTTATTAGCAAATAATTTGCTTGCACAAGTGCCTTATGCCTTAAGTGACACAAAAGAAAATGTATTTTATTTTAAGAAATTTTAATCCAACACTAGAGATAACTTGTCTGTTTGATAGACACATCTGCTCATGACTAGCCTTTCTTAGACACAGTGAAATCACAAGCATTCCACCACATACTCATTAATGTGTTGTGCAGCCTCCAGTTAGAACACAGATGGTGTTAGTAAGCTAGCAAAAACTAAAAAAGTGGATCATAAGCAGGCTGTAATGCAGCTTACTCACTGACATCTGCTGTTTTTGCTTAACAGACCAGAGATCCAGAGAGAAATCTAATTAATATAAGCTACTGTACTAGCAGAGCCGCTAATTGATTTGCCACACTAATTTGCTGGTAATAACCCAATAACGAATCAATTTGCAGAAGGGTAGGAAACTAAATTAAGTTTGCTGTAGAACAAAGCATTTGGCCTTTGGAAGTATTTTGATAAAACAGTATAAGGGACCGGATTTTATTTTTACCAGACTAAATAATTAGTTATTTTTGTGATAAATAAAACGATATATTTTGTGAGAAATTAAAATGTGTAATAAATTTTAAATTTTGAAGTTTTTTAGCTCGTGAGGAACAGACAGAAGTATAGTCCGAAATTAATTCAACCTTAAAATCAAACCGTATCGACGCACCTATCAATACACCCTTATTGTTGCATGTTTTCATAAACCCCAAGGCCTTTACCCTGGACCGAAGATCACCACGCAGCAGTGCACATCAATGCAAATAATTCGGTATATCTTACAATTTGCCAAAGACTCCATTATGCCTATTGTGCTATAAGTGGATTCTGCTACAAAGCGCGCCGCACGACACGGCGACTAGGTGAAAAAATCTAAGCTCCGTGTGTTTAATGTTATTATTCTCTGCCGCATCTGTCACTAAAGCCGTTGCGTTTGTAATTTTACAGTTTAATCAGCGTTAAATGCTCACAAAGTAACCGCTGGTAGGAAAAAATTAAAGGCCTGGACGCAGACGCTGAGGAATTTCGGGATCATAAATCATGAGCTGTCGATGACATTTCGGGAGTGGATGCTTTTGAGATTGATATAAAAATCTTTGAAATTGATTTGAAACGTCTCGAATCGTTCATTTATTTTTGAGCAAGAATGGCATGTTGGATTGGTAGGTCTTAACTGATAAAATACTTTTTTGGGGCTAACATTGTTAAAGTTGTAAAGTTTTTCCTTGTTAACATTTTATCTGACTACAGTTAAATTTCAAAACAAGATCCCAAAGGTATTCAAAAACATTTTAGTCCTATACTAAAGAACAAATATTTCTACGAATAGAAAAGAACAAAGCCAAACACCAGCTGAAAAAGAAACAGTGACAAGTAACAAATAAACAATGTTAATATCCAGTAAAATATATCATGCTGGAGAAAGCGAATTCTAAACAGAACCCGTTTTCTCAATGTAAGTCAGTAGTAATCTCAGTGATAGATCAAAACAGTGAACATCAAAGGACAGTTTATAGATTTACAAATATTAACCGACAAGGCGGGAGTTCATTCAATATACAAGGAGATATGTCATCCATTATGTCTCATTGTGGACTGACCACTTAGCGCTGAGAGGAAATAATTTATTCAGAGCTCACCGCTGCATTGTACAGCTGGAACTAGATATGCAACTATTTTTTAATAAAATCTAAATAAAATACCAACTTTTATTCGGTTGAATATCTTGTGCAGCGCATCTGCATTGCCTTAAAAAGGGGCAATGCAGCCAGCGTCTCGGGGTCGCTTTCAATTCACTGATTTACCTCTAGATTGTTTGCAATAGTCTGCAGTTAGCCCAACTATTATCTATGCCGCCTTTAGCGTTTTTGCGTTTGTGTTTTTCTTTTCTGTTTTTCTGTAACATGGTGTACAATAAAGAGTATTTGTATTGTTGTATTGTTATGTATGTCGGTGATTCGAGTGACACTCAACTAACCTTACATACGATGAGCAACATAATATCAAGAACTAGCTTCCGCACATACCCATTTTCCGGAATAATAAACCCTACATAAAAATAAAATAATAACTACATGTTATATACATACATGTAAAATTTCAGCCACATCAGATTTAATAGTTTTGGCGTAATTTTCGTAAACATTTCACAACACAAATCACATTTTTCTGATTAATAAGAGATGTATTACTGTGTACCGGGTACAATGTTACCAATGTCTATCGTTCAAGTTAGTAGGGCACTTGAAGATGATACTACTAGGTGATGATTCTCTTAGAATACTAAGAGAATTATTAATTTTGTAGAACCTATTTGTGGCAAAAAAATTACCTATATATATATATATATATATAGTATATTAAGATTTTTATATATATATTATATATATATTAAGATTATATCTATATATATTAAGATTTTTTTAATCTACCTACGTTTACCTATTCATAGAGTCGTGTCGCCCCAAAAGTTCAAACGTGAAAACGAATGAATGCTAAATATTATTTTTCCCATCGGATCAAAGGTGGTCCCAAACATCGAAGTGGAGAGTCGAACACAATAACTTAGCCAATTACTCAAAAAAATAATACTCCCATTCTTCACATCCATAAGTAGTTAATATTATGAAATATTACCTGGTATCTAAAGTATTTGACTTTTTGTGAATTCTCACTTTTATTTTTGGTGGATATTCGTAAAAATTTTATGAATGGGCCCTCCGCCCCTTTCGCGCTCGATAGTCGATTGTTTTGTCAGCGGAACACCTGGATGCAAACAAATGCGCGCGCGCATAACGGCTGCCGATTCAAGATGGCGGCAACGGGAGTGTTTTTATGATCCCTTTTTATTCTGCCTCGAGCATGAAATTAAAGAGTTATTTTACGAAATATTACGTGTCAAGTATGATTTATATGGAGTGAGGACAAATTATTGGGAATAATGCGAGAACTTGAAGAATGGACTAGGTACTTGTTTTAAAAATAAACTCTTCACTACTTCGCAGGTTATGAATACCTATTATTTACTTTTATTATTATGTTTGTACAAATTTAGTAGTTTGTTAATCACAATACAATAAACTTCGAACTTATAATCAATTTTCATAAATCAAATACCAAATTATTCCGCTGTCGCGTCGTGTCGCTTCCATGTTCATTGATATCTCTCTATTTGTGATTTCTCTTTTACATTAATTTAAAAAGTATTTTTTGCTCAAATAAGTGTTTTTATGTTGATTTATCAGTTTTTTGCAATTTTCCCTAAAGTACTGAAACAATATAAATAAATGAGATCAAACGACAAAAAATAATATCTACTAAACATGAAATTACAGCGGTTAGTGTTACCACTTGCTTTTCTTACTTTTGTTACATTTTATGTTAAACACATTATACGGAAGAAAACACCTCATCTTCGCTCGTTAAAAACTTGTATTGATGTGTTTCTCATCCAACCCGATATTAATTAAAATGTTCATGTTTTACATAATTTTCTTATTAAAACTAGCTTGATATATAGCAGCTCTCTGTTTTAGCGGCGTCATAAATTTTGAATCGGTTAATGTCAAGTTTTGATGGTCCCTTTTTAATTAAATCTGAGTTAGTTACTTTTTATTGATCCGACGATTCGAAACTACCGGATCTCATAACGTCAGGTATTTTTATTCGGAAGCTGTGTCGTTATCTCGTAATCAACTTCAAATTAGTTTTCAATCAGAGCATCTTTATAACGGCAGAATTCTTTTTTGGATTGAGCTTTTTTGACTAATTAATAAGAGAGCTTTATGATACAAAGGAGAGCTAAGGTAAAAAATCGGGATGTTTTAGTACCTAACTGATATTATTTTATTTTATTAATATCAGTTCAATTTCAGATATCAATATCCAAGTAACAAAGCATTTTCAACTAGTTTGTGGCTTCCAGTGAGAGTTGCAGAAAATACTAACTTTGATTCAAGTGAATGAATAATTCAGTTAAAACCACAGCCGTGTTTGTTTGTTTTCTCAGCACTTATTAAGCTAATTGACTTCTCGATAGAGAAGAACTTAGTTGAATAATTGACATAATTGCGTTATTGCTATCAAGAGCTGCAGATTACTTGAGTAGATATTTAATTCTTAGTTTATTTTCACAGAGATTTACTGCAAATAAATAAATTACTTTATCTACTCATCTCATGATAAGACTATTCAGAATTACACGTGTCAAAGTATGTTAGATGCGTCTTACCTCTTTACGAAATTATATATTTTTTAATTAGTCTTGTTTTAGGCCTGGGTCAACAAGACGGCCATTTTGATAAGTACAAAGCAATACAATTTTTTTTTCTACTATTACTGTTATATATATTTACGGTATGCTTTTATGTTTACATTGCAACTTTTCTAAAACAGGAGGAACAGGGTAGGTACTTTCAATGGTCTACAGTTGGTCCGGACCCCTATAAACCACTGGAGAGGATTGGCACGAAGTAGCCTCAGGCAACGCAAGTTCTGTCGGCTTTCAACTAAAGACTTCTATCCGCCTTTTTGATACTATACTTTGGGCATGGTATTTGGGATTAATAAACTCTGTATGATTTCGTTCCTCAGAGGCTATGTAGCTGCTTTATCACTGGCAAAAAAACAGCATTTGGAAGCCTGATTTTATCATGAAATGGACTAAATAAACTCTTAATATAATTATGTTCTAAATAACCAAAAATTAAGCCATTAAAATTTCCCTTAATGATGTTACTGTTACAGTTACTTGCTCTATATGAAAATAACTTTTGTCAGCTTATAAGAAACCTCAAGTAATCACTTAGATTTTATAAACATTATCTTATTTTGGTCTTTCAACACATGTGACACTAAGCCAGTCTTAAATTAGTTTTTTATTGGTTCGTCCTAATCTCTCAATAAATTTGGGGAGACAACAACATTATTTTAGTAAAGATGAAAATTATTGTCACCACATTGTCGTTAATATTATTTACAGCTCTCCTAATATGTTTTTAGAATGTGGTAAGCGTGTGGTTAAGCTGATGTTCGACTAAGAATTGAGACAGTTTAAAAAAAAATGATTTGGCTTTGATTCACAAAGAAAAATATGCGAAATATTTTATTCCTCAACCTTGTAACTTTTAAACATCTGCCATTATACCATCCAAATTTTTAAAATTGTATAACAAGCGACGATAATGGATCAAAGACTACACAATACGAAGCCGAAGAATCTCGTTGCGACAAAACGCATAATAATCTTTCTTTGTGCTTATTAATTCATATTACACGGCCACTCGCTCTCGACTCGACGACAAAGGAAGCTATGGTCGACCACAAAAGTCAATGGATCCAGCCGAACTGAACATAATAAATTACGACTCAAGATGACTAGTTTTTGACACGGTTATTGGTACTCGACATTGACTAGTGACCAATTGTGTTTAAACCTTATCCCCATATACATAAAGGTTTTGTAAATCAACCCTCGTCTCTACCAAGCGTTCGATATTCCCGCTAATAGTATATACATAGATATGTGAGGTTTTTGTTATGAAACCTGCTTATTTGTATACCACGACATTTATCTTACTATGCGACGCATGTATAAATGAGTGAGCTTCTAGGGGCATTTATGGAATAGCGTATGTAAATGTGGAACCATAAAAAAGTATTATGATTCAGTTTGCCGGGAGTTGTTGAAGTTCTAAAATACACAAATATCTAGGAGATTCTCCTGGGACCATTCTTCATAGACTCTTTGATACAATCATATTTTCTGAACTCCTGATCCATTTTGTTTTTTATCTAATCATGAAAGCGTATAACGACATAGGTAAGTACGTTAGACTAGCTTTCAGATACGTAAGTAAATTTAATTATTCATTATATAAATCGTTGATCTCATATTCCTTTGTCCGATGTTGTTACGAAGGTGAATTATTATGATCCAGACGCTATTTCCAAAGACCTTCTGAAAACTGATTTGATAGTCATTTCAGTAGCAGTAAGAATTCTTAAAAGACTGCGAGATAAAATAGTTATTCTCGGAAAAGCTTTTCTTCAGAGCTTACCTACAATCGTGGTTACTAAAGAGCCCCGACCTCTTTCCATATTACGTGAGTCTTTGTCTTTAGGTTCCTTTAGTAATTCAACAATGGTTGCGTATTTGTCATCACTGTGAGCACTTAGATCATTGTAGCAGGTACCATTTTGTATTAGTTCGCGTTTCGTTACAAGCAGGACTAATTATGTTCTCTTTCGGGATACGTGAGTTTGGAATGCTCATAGTTTATTGTTATGTCTATTTGGTTCTGCGTTTGCATTACAATGCTCTACCGCTTCCATGTCAAACTTTAGTATTAGTTTGTCATCCTTGACATTCTTATATCTTTATTTTAAAGCAGCTTTCATTGAACTGAGAGAAAACTGAATGACTCACATTTTCTATAATATAATTTTTAAATAAGTTAGTATCGTTTAAACACCAAAAATACAGCCAGTTAGGTAATAAATCTAATCAAATTGTATTATTTATCGTTGACCTTATCATTTTATAGTGTTTTTAAAAGTAAGAGTTTTATCAATACTACCCTTTAACGTGATACGAACTACACATAATTTAGCTACAAAAATACTAAAAGTGACCTATTTATTAGCTTTAGTTCAATAGATAACGTCTTTGTATTTTAAGGTCATTAACACCATTAGAAGATAAAACAATTTAATTTTCCAGAAGTGTTTTAATGCGTCGCCTTTGTAAGATAAAAATTGTTTGGTTGAGCTTATTTTGTCTATCAGATAACATCAAATTAGAAAAGTTTGGCATAGCTAAAACTTTTGAATCCATCATGGTTATTACAACTAAAGTGTTAAGTAAGTAAAGTATTCCGTGATCATGGCGCATGAAACTGTGCCGAAATATTGGATCGCTCAAAACATGGTAAATTTGGATAGCTGTTACGCAACTGACAATTTAATTTTCCAAATTACACTTCACTCCATAGGCTCAACTTGAAACAACAAATCATTCACATAATCATTGGCTTCTATATTCGTCCCTTTCAAACTGCCCTGCAACAGTCATTCTATTAATCAAAACTGACGATAAGAAGCCGTGATCATAGGTGGTATTTTCTTATAAAATGACGTATCTCTGTGTTTCTCATTACCATAACATGACAAGTCCATTAAGGATTACGAAGGAAAATCGGTAAGTAGTGTATTGTAGTTTGCTTAATACCACTTTGCACGCATGGTTTAACCACAGTGTAGGTTTCTTTTCTATGGTTAACGGCCGATGTCTAAGTAAAGTTTTATTGAAGTTACTTAGAGCATTTTGCAGAGTAAGTTTTTATTTTTATTTGGTTTTATTTATAAAGAAATTTGATATTGATATTCTGAAGACACAATGAAGAAGAAAGAAAAGCAAAGACTTAATAACAGAAGCAATATTTCTTAGGACATTAGCTGTATGTAGAGCCTACAATCATCGAACTTACTCTTTTCAAAGGGTTGGTCGCTTTGTCAAGGTGAATTAAAACTTAAATAAGGTAAAAAACCTACAAAAACAAAATCAAATCGCGATTACACGCTTACTACAGAAACTAACGAATCATTTACTTCCATTATCACAACCAATAGCGTAACTAACACCTAATGAAATTACATTTCGACTTGTGCAGTTTTATTCCCAGTGATTCGGTCTAAATTGAGATTATACCAGTTCTGTTTTTTCTCAACTGCCTATATTGCACGAGCCTTTTCATTTACAGAGCTTAATGTTATCATCTCAAGCTATATTTTATCAAGTTAAGGTTAATAACAACACAGTGTAGAACGTAATTTTAAATTATTCTCTTTATTGCACGCATAATCCATGGCGTGAATCTACCACTCGTATATTAGCCCGACTCGGATCATAAAAGCTTGCTAAGCGAAACAGTATATCTCTCTTACTGACGGGTTTTTTGCCGTTTGTTTTTACGCAATAACCTCACATTAAGTGTTATCTTCGCGGCCGGTTCCGCGCCGCGGCTTCTCTCATTTATTGTATTACAAATTTAGTGGGAGGAGCTATACCCAACCTACCCACTTCGCGGTGCGTACGTAGAACAAGACAGCGATACCGCTCAATGACCCGCCAATAAATAAAACGAGCGAGACGCCATCCATTATTTCAAAGTTAACTACGATAGAAAATAGGGTCGATAAAAACTTCCCCTTCATTAATAAGCTATTAGATTACGATGTCGCATCAACCGATTGGTAGGCCATTGGGAATCCTAATAAACGCTCCCCCCTTCCAGTTCGTTGCTTGATCGAGATTCAAAAGAAGCCCCGCTTTGAAACGCGCACGAAACAAAACGATCTCGAAAAGACCCCGCTCTAATTCTCTTCAACATCTCCGATTTCAATTGCTCCTTCAGATATTTGAATGTAGGGAGGGACAAAGTTTGTCACGTAGGGTCGCCGGTATAGAAATCTCCTGTATACACACAATGCGGGTCCGGCCTCATAGGTACCCATTAACGAGAGTGCCCGAGAGGCAAGGACGATATCACAAGATCAGATTGACAACGTCAAAGAAAAATAGAGCTAGTTTTACAAGCCGCTCTGTTATTAACATTTTAAATAAATGCGTTTTCTGTGCGTCCGTTTTCAACACAATCGATTCAATTTAAAAAAATCTATAGGCTCAAACCCTTTGATACGCACGCACACGGATAAACTTTTTAGCTTTTTGTCACCGGTGGTCCGCGTGTGTGCATTGTGAATTTTTGTCCCCATTTACTGGTGCTTTTTGATACCGATCATTTTTTGTGCGCCCTTTATTTTACGGGTATTGTGCAAAGGCTTAGTTCAGATAAGATCTTGGATATGTCACCAAAGTCTACTGGTTTTTTCATAAAAAGAGGTAACCTTTTTGATCATTACAAAAAGTTCGTGAGAATTTAAACTATGTTATATTATGTTATGGACTTCACGTGCTTCGATGAAAATTCATGATGGCTTTATTATAAAGTTTTGAAACCGTGAGATATTTTTATCCCGGCAATAAAAAAATCCATGATCCGGCAAACATTGTACCCTTGCAAATTGGCATTCTTTGACAAGTCATTCGCATCGCAAGAGTCACACTACCCATCAATCATAGCAGATTACGCCGCAAATCGAACCATTCAGACGAATAACCATAAAATTGCATATTCAGCGTCCGAAGATAGATACAAGCGCGATAAACAACTCAGAAACATCTACTATGCTGAATCATTCGGTACATTTGAAAAGGTTAAACATGAAAAATGCTATTATCAATACAAAAGGTTGTGAATCTTATTACGAGTTCTGAGTAAACTTTCTGGAGTACAATTTAAAAAAAGATTGATTGTTTTTTTTTAATTTTCCATTTGCTCAAAGTCTGAATAGTAAATCAAACAGTAGCTTTTAAGTGACCTCTAAAAACAGACTTTTTGTTTTATGTTCCTACAATTTCAGAAACTGCTTTCCATTTCCTTACCAGCATTGAGCAATAAAAGCAACCATTCTATACAACGCAACCAACCATGCGCTATCACTTCTGCGAAGCTCATATAAAATTCAAACACTGCCGGTGTTTGCCTTGTACAACGACTGGAAACTAAAGAAAGTCCCGATTTCCAAACCACTCCCTTTTATCTCCCACCGGCGCGTAATGCGGTGTAATTTCCTTTAGCAAGACTACTGTGTGTTGAGTCGCAGCAGTCTTGAGTGCTGCCAAGGATCATTTTGTATCCGATTACATGTCTGCAAAGACTGGTTGATTGTTTGCCGTACCGCGTACCTCACTTTATTTACTCTCAATGTTTTCTCCTTTAGTGGATCGGGGACAGTCTCAAATTACTTGACAAACTCAACCGAGGCAGTGTCCCCTTTAGACTTTATTATTTCACTTTGTAACTATTAGTTCAGATTTAAGTATGGTTTTATTTTTTAACGATTGATAGTATTTGTTAAAGTTTGTAAAGTAACTTGCATGAATCACTTTTAATGGTACGTATACGGAAATTTTGAACTCCTAGATTCCCATATACTCGTTTGACATTGTTATTTTATTGAAAACTGATGTTAACGACTATCATAAAACTTGGTATCCTCGACAGCTAAGATAAACACAGAGCATCAAACATTGCATTTAGGTAATGGACATTTTATAGATTCGTTTTTTATTAATATTATATTGTTATTACTGGAATGTTTGTAAACCATTTAAAAAAAATCATAACATTACATTATTTAACTTTGATGTAATATTGTTCTGAACTTTCATTTGTTATCATTACCCATGGAAACTTTATCTTGATTGTTTCAGCAAAATTGTTGAAGTTTAAACTTCCCTCTGAGGTTCTCATCACATAAATGGCTAGTCAAATTTCTGGCAACATCTGCCGATTGTGGCTGTAGATTGTGCAAAATTTAATCCGCGTGCAATGGCATATTGAATTTCTCTCTCGCTCGATTGAAATTGTTTTTTTTAGTATCCCAGGCTGTTGACTGTCGCCTGTTTCCTTGTCTCAGATTTCACGGTAGCCTCTTTGTATGCTGTAACTTTAGAGTGCAGAAGGAAGGTCCATTCATATCAGTTTACTCACTGCTGTTTTTTTCTTCAAAGCGGCAACTAAGTAGTTTGTTAGTGGGTGTTACTATGGGCGGGTAAAAATCACTTTTATGGTGTCTAAAGTCAAGAAGCTATAAATTTCGGTAACTGGAACATAATTTAGTCAGACGTTCTTTGTCTTCGCCTCTGATAGATTGTTATCTTTGCAACTATCTTGTGGCTATCGATATATCAATCTTAACAATGTATATCTTTACTGTTTCGGCTATGTTATGGGGATCTTTCAATCTTTCCACCATAAAAATCGAGTTTTGGTCCTTACTGTGTACCCTAGACACATTTTTTTAACACGTATTTGCAGTCCTGAACAAACACAACAAAACCGTAATAAACGCTAAATTAACTTTCTAAATTCAGCTTGAATCGATCGCAGCTGTAGGTAAAACAACTGATGCATCCAAAGATAATATTTGAGCTCCAATACACAATAAAAGACTGTAAATACAGTGAGCAATTACTACACCGGTAACATGTTTGTTTAGGACCAGGATCTTGAGAGAATCCGGAGTGTCTTCGGAATGTTTGAAGTATCTTCGAATGTGTGTGACTGTCAGGTAGAAGTTTTGAGGTAGGATCTCTAGCAAATATTAATTGCTACCGTTTTCAAAGAGACGGGACATCTTAAAATATCTGAAAGCCCTTTTAGTACATTCCTTCATTTTGCTTTCAATAATGGAGTTTTCTACATAGAGCTAAATCTATATTGACACATTGTAGTCGGTATGTGCAAGATACACATGTCAGAATATTTACTCAGAGACGTAACGGCTAGCTAGACTAGGTACGGTAAGTGTAAATAATCTTGAGTAAATAAAGACCTTATCGACTTGAGACAATAACGAATCAGAACAATCAAACGCTATGTTTGATTTATTAATCGAAGCCTCCTACTTATTACTTGTGTTTATTCTGTGCCAGATATTATCACATACGTTGAAATTGATGGGAGTATTGGCTCTATTGTTTTAATATGGATGTGTTTGTATTTGAGATTATTTGAATATTTGATTTATTGAAACGCATTTTCAAGAAAATAATATTAACCAAATCAAAGAAGAAGTATTTTATTCGTATTATAATATTCTGATGTGTTTTCTTTTGTGGACATAAAATGATATAACTTATACACTGACTCTCTTCTCTTGTAAATACAGCTTTGTATGGATGTCAAAAGGATGTCGTAATAGAACTATCTAATAGTAAGCTTGGCCATGAATTCGGGATCATAGCCATCATATTTTCAACGTATAGCTCTAATATTGTAATTTCTGCGTTTTCATTTCCGCAAATTGGCCCCAAGGAAATCGAGTTTGTCTCCTCCCGAGATCCGCATCTGCACTGAATAGCTCTATAGCACTAGAGCAGACGAGACAACAGATTGAACCTTTTGTTCTTGCTAAAAGGTCGTAACTTCTATGTATACTTGACAACACAACGCGCGGAAAAACAACCTCTGTGCCATAGAGAGAAGGTTGTTTAAAGAGTGGTGACACATAACGAAAGCAGAAATGCAATCTACGAGAATCTAGTGGTAAGGAGTAGGTACCCACGTGCCAGATGTTGCGGTCTCTGAAATTCGGCGTAACTTAAAGTCTGTAGAATATGCTAAGTTATTAGAAACGCAATGTATAAATACCTATCTTATATGTGAAAAACCGCCAGACCAATGTTCATGCAATTTTCTAACAGTGTTTTTGTCTATTTCCATGTCTTTTCTGGTGATATTTTGGATCTCAGGTTTGTATAAATTTTTTTTTAATGTGCTCATATATGTTTTTTTTACTGTACATTATATGTTTACTTATTGGTAGAGCGAATTAACACGCAATCAAAATGCTTACAGCTACCGGTACAATTACAAAGGATTCAATGAGCAAATTACTTCGATATTCTTGTTCCGTATGTTCCTTTGTGAAAACCAAAGGTATTGTCAAATGACAAAGCCAACGAGACCAGGTACCCAACCCACCAATTACACTGCATTGTCAAAAAATCTTTCTCGGAGACATTTTTGAACATGTCATTCGATACCAAGGCAACAACGCTATTAGCACAGAGTACGCTCTTTGAATTTTAACCTCTATTACTGCATCTATTAGGGATTACTATAGTAAGAATGCCGACGGAAAATGTATGTTCGTTATTGTGTACTCAAAAACTTTTGTCAGAAGGTCCTCTGGTCTGTCACATATCCTCTCTATTGTAATTTACTTCAATAGCTTTGAATCTATAGATTTTTAAAACTAGTCCTGATAAAAGAGTTTATACACCTGCTACATACACACAGTAGGCAGTAAATATTTGCCTAAGATCGTGAGAAAAATATAATCAGAATAATAAAAGTATATGTCTTTTTATAATGTTCCCATCGTCATCTAAAATACGACTTTCGATAACAAGAATATTAATAATTTTTTTATTGGTAAGGTTTAAACTTTGTATTACAACAATGTTTCAAACTTCAAACAATAAAATAAAAGCGATAGTTTAACTTTCCCTCCAACTGGGTAATTTGCTCAACGATCCTTCGACATATAATTTCAAAGAAAAAGTTGCCGGCAGGCTATACTTCACCACAATTAGCATTACTAATCATTTTGTTTGCTCTGCAACTACGAATCAGACATTCCAATTATACGGTGTTAACCTTTATTTAATTTATGTAAATTATTACGGGAAGCCACTTAGATGTTGATTTGCAGAATGGGAGATTATTCGCTATCTTTTGTTAATACCTTCTAATGACAGTGGGGTTAGAAACTATAATTTTATAATACGCAGAAAGTCCATTTCAAGTTAAAGTGATAGCCTGCTTATAACAGTAAAGTGTATATCAGGATATATAAATATTCTCTTATACTACATTGCTACTTTACAGTCTTTTTTAACTGTCTTGTACCACGAAGATCTTCATCATTCACCTTGGATACCAAGGTTGGCATCCAAGGTGAATGAAGATAAGAGAAAGCCTGGAAGAGATCACTCAAAGCGATGAGGCCGCCCTTTGTACTTCCTTGATTCTCTAAATTTTTTTTGTATTGTATTAAATGTATGTGTGGTACAATAAAGAGTTATCTATCTATGGGTAACATGCACCTACATATAATATACATTTCAGTGGTTTTTAAGGATACGACGACATGATAAAACTTTCGATATTTCTGTCATCGATCAAAAATTTCGCGGGACCGGCGAAATTTTTGATCGATGATTTCTGTGGATAAATAAAGTACTACATTACTAGGTACTTTTGTGTATATATATATATATATATATGTAAAGTTTGCAGTGCCCACTGAAAAAAACAAAACCCGTTCAAGAATAATGAGGTTTTTATTTTCTTTTTGTAAGACGTGTCCTTCTCAATGTCCAAATCTCATTTTGTATGCAGTATTTATTTCACACAATGGCTGCCGTCAGTTCTCATGTAGGACCCCTCAGTAATTAAAAGAACTCTGACGAATAAGACCGACGATTTTTATCTCTCACCGAATCATGAATTCAAAGAAACGTAGGCGTTGTCCGCACCACCTCTTTGTCTAACACCTTCCATGTCATATTATGTCTCCTTTTCTATCTCACCAACTTTATTTTCGTTAATTCATTAAATCAGCCTGTAATTGTTTATAATTATAATTAATTTGATTTCAGAAACCCGAACCGCTTCTTCATTTTGATACTGATGGTCTTGTGAGAATCAGATACTTTATCTTATAAGACGGGATACTTAAACTGATATGTTAGTGTCGTTGTTATTGGATATTGTAATTCAAACTCTATGGCTAGATAAATTAAGTTCCAATTAATAAGAAATTTCAAAAACTCTGATATAAACGTTGATTTTAAATCAAGAGCTACAGTAATTCGGTTTGAACTTTACTGGTTCCTCAAAGATAACCTTTTTACGATCTTAATTATTAGTTATGGTTATGTTAAAGACGAATATTTCGTCGGCGTGATAATTATCATAATTGTTATTTCTATTCCTTGGAATAGAAATAACAATTATGATAATTCTCTCCATTCTTGAATGGAATTTATTATTGTTTATTTGTTGTTTAGTGTATTATCATTTATTGTTTGTTTTGGTTTAGCTTTATGACACTTCATTATTGGATTAGCTTCCCTGTTGTCACATTTCAGTTTTTTAATCAATATCACATGATAATCTTTATTATTTTCACATCGGATGCCTTGCTGTTGATAAATGAACGGATAAACTGTTTTTTCTGAAGATTTTTAAGCTATAATAAATTTTAAGTGTACAGCTTTATGTAAATGTAAAACCAAAATATAAAATATGAAAAATATAAAGCTTTCCTTGTAATTTGTAACTTTAGTCCCTTAATTATATCGCATACTAAAATGTGACGTGAAATGATAATTAAAGCACTTTGTTGACTAATATTTTCGGTGGTCGTCTACAGACATCTAAACTTAAATAGGCTAATTAATGTTCATGAAAATTTCGCTTTGGTAAATAAACCAGCTTATTTATATTCAGGGCAGATATTCCCTGACAAGATAAGATGGTTCTAATTAAAACGGTCGCCTTAAATACCTGGCTCAAAATGTTCTTGGAAACTTTGTTGTTCAATGATTTCCTAAAACTTTTCAGTCAATCATAATAAAAACGAGATCTGGAAACGACAAATTGTTATTTATAAATAAATTAAGCACAAATCCTTGACAAGATGGTTATTTGAGAATTTTACAATTTGGTTAATAATAGTTACCACGAGTTTTTGTATTAATCAAAACGTTTTAGCAAAGTCATTTACAACGGAATATTTACCAGGATTGGGTTTTATTCTTGTAGTCTTGTTTTGGTCTTGTCTTGTGTCTTGAGCGTTAATAACCACGATGGATTAAATAGTTATGATATAGTTTCTAGTAAAGTTTTTATTATTTAACATCTAACGTTTTAGTTCAGCCAGGGACATCGTATTCGCAAGTTAGTAAATACAACCCGTATAATCTAAAAATTGTTAGAGTTGTTCTTAAAAATGTGTTCAGGAGCTACTGCCAGCCGTTGACGTTTTTCGAAGTGGTCAAAACAGTAACCAACTTTATGAAATTGTTACAATTGTATAATTATGTATACCCCATAACAAAAACCAAATCTAATCTACTGAATATCCTGAATATCTTGCATAATTTCAGATGATTACCCGAAACTGCGCTCAAAGGGGTAGCAAGTACACTTCGGTGCAGTATCCGTAACACATCCCCGTAATAACATGCAGATTCATTAATAATGCATAACACAAGGATGAATCTTGTAGCCGAGCGTGGCCAATAGGAGGTTCTAGTTGGAAACTTAGAGTTGGACCGAGGTTCCATTTCGGCTTCGTCTTCGGCTTCGGGCTCTCTTTTGAGGCAAATAATCCGCCATATACTTCAAATTTAACGTCTTATTTTGGTTCTCTCTTGAACGTTATGTCTTAAAATTCTGCCAGTGTCTAGTAATATTTATTTAAGTGTAAACTTATAATGATAATAAGCAATTAAACACTGTAACGACTGTGTGGTGCCGGCCTAGAATAGCACCACCCCATTTCTTCCCGTGGGTGTCGTAAGAGGCGACTAAGGGACATAAACCGGAGGGCGGGCAGCAGCGCCTCCCGTAGACCGATAATATCACCGAACTGCGATCCCCAACCCGCATGCCCAGCGTGGGGATTATGGGCACTACCCCCCCAATGATTGCACACGCCAAAAAGTGGCCCCTAGTTCCCGGCCGCCTCGCTATTCCTGGCCATGGTAGCGGCCATGGTAACGGCGGGGCAGGGGGTGCTAAGAATCCCCGGGCTACGGCAGGCTACCGATCATTACTTAAAAACTTGACCCTGGCTACGTTTAACGGACGCACTCTGAGGCTTGATCACCATCTAGCGCAGTTGGAAGTGGAGTTAGAGAACATTAAATGGCATGTTCTGGGGTTATGTGAAGTCCGTAGAGAGGGGGAGGACACCGTAACCTTAGACTCGGGCCATCTTCTCTACTTTCGCGAGGGTGATAAAACATCCCAGGGTGGCGTAGGCTTCCTCGTCAACAAGGCCCTCTCTAACAACGTTCAGGAAATCTCCAGTGTGTCGACCAGGATAGCGTACCTGATCCTTCGGCTGTCCAAGCGGTACAGCTTGAAGGTAATTCAGGTTTACGCACCGACCTCGGCACACTCGGATGATGAAGTGGAGGATATGTACGAAGACATATCCAAAGCCTTACATAACACCACCAAGGCTCACTTCAACGTTGTTATGGGGGACTTTAACGGCAAGGTGGGAATCCGGACTGGCAACGAATCCCGAATAGGCTCGCATGGTTATGGAGTTAGGAATCACAGGGGGCAAATGCTTGTCAACTTCCTTGAGAAGGAGGGGCTGTTCTTAATGAACTCTTTCTTTAAGAAACCGCCCCAGAGGAAGTGGACGTGGCGAAGCCCCGACACTGTGACTAAAAATGAGATCGACTTCATCATGACGGATAGCAAGCACATATTCAGAGATGTCTCAGTGATCAACAGGTTTAATACCGGATCTGATCACCGACTGCTCCGAGGCTCTCTGAATATCAACTTAAAGCTTGAAAGAAACCGTCTGATGAAGTCCACGCTCCGACCTAATCCAATCCAGATCATGGCGGGCACCGAGAAGTTCCAGCAGCTTCTCGGGAATAGATTCATTGCCTTGGATCCCACTGATGACGCTGACGAGACCCTACACAATCTGGTCGAAACGTTGAGGAACGAAGGCATCAGATTCTGCCAAAAGCAGCGTACTGGCAAGAAATCCAAACTCTCGGATGAGACTCTCGGGCTGATGGCAAAAAGACGGGAAACCACCCAAGCGACTTCTTCAGACAGGTCAGACCTGAACAAGCGAATTGCGAAGATGGTACGGCGCGACCTTCGGAGCTCCAACACACGCCTCATTGAAGAGGCAATAGAGCGAAACCGAGGGTCCAAAGTATTCACTCAGCAGCTTGGCAGGAGCCACCTGACGAAGCTTAAAACGCACGATGGGAGGACCGTTTTGTCGAAGCTGGAGATATCCGCCGAGATAGAGGATTTCTATGGCCGATTATACGCTGCACATGCCCCTCGTCCCCAACGAGTCGACCACGATTCAAGAGCCACCCTGACACGCCACTATACCGACGAACTGCCAGACATCAGTCAAGACGAGATTGTGCTAGCTCTGAGGCAGCTTAGAAATGGAAAAGCCCCCGGTGAGGACGGCATAACATCAGAGCTTTTAAAAGCCGGAGGAGCCCCTGTTATACAGGAACTACAGAAACTCTTCAACGCCGTCTTTCACAGTGGGAGAACTCCAAAGGCGTGGAGCGGGAGTTTGGTGGTGCTCTTTTTTAAGAAGGGAGATAAAACCCTCCTTAAAAACTACAGACCCATCTCACTCCTGAGCCACGTCTATAAGCTGTTCTCACGAGTGATCACGAACCGTCTCGCCAGGAGACTCGACGAGTTCCAGCCACCGGAACAGGCCGGGTTTCGCGGAGGATATGGCACCATAGACCACATACACACAGTGAGGCAGATTATACAGAAGTCCGAAGAGTATAATCAGCCCCTGTGTCTGGCCTTTGTGGACTATGAGAAGGCCTTTGACTCTGTCGAAACCTGGGCTGTTCTGGAATCCTTACAGCGATGCCAAGTAGACTATCGTTATATCGAGGTGCTGAGATGTCTCTACGACGCCGCGACCATGAGTGTCCAAGTACAGGACCAGCAGTCCAAACCCATCCAACTGCGCAGAGGAGTGAGGCAGGGGGATGTTATATCCCCGAAACTGTTCACGAGTGCCTTGGAAGATATGTTTAAGACACTGGACTGGAAAGGTAAGGGCATCAACATAAACGGCGATTACATCTCACACCTTCGATTCGCTGATGACATAGTCGTAATGGCGGAGTCGTTGGAGGAGCTAAACCAGATGCTGGACGGCCTAGCTTTAGCCTCACGATGCATCGGTCTCGGCATGAATTTGGATAAAACCAAAATCATGATCAATGGCCTCATTGATCCGGGACCGGTCGTCGTACATGGCCACCCTCTCGAAATTGTTTCCGAGTACACTTACCTTGGACAAATTCTGCAGTTGGGTAAAAACAATTTTGAGAAGGAGGCCAAGAGGAGGATTCAGCTAGGCTGGGCAGCGTTTGGAAAGCTACGTCGAGTCTTCTCGTCATCCATACCGCAATGCTTGAAAACGAAAGTTTTCAATCAGTGCGTCCTACCCGTCATGACCTACGGAGCTGAGACGTGGACACTCACGATAGGGCTGGTCCACCAGTTTAAAGTCGCTCAGCGAGCTATGGAAAGAGCTATGCTCGGAGTCTCTCTGAAGGATAGGATTCGTAACGAATACATCCGACAGAGAACCAAAGTTATCGACATAGCTCAAAGAATTAGCAAACTGAAGTGGCAGTGGGCCGGCCATATCTCGCGAAGAACCGATAACCGCTGGGGTAAACGAGTTCTTGAGTGGAGACCGCGACTCGGCAAACGTAGTGTAGGACGCCCTCCGGCCAGGTGGGATGACGATCTGCGAAAGACTGCAGGCAGATGCTGGATGCGTCAAGCTGAAGACAGGGCGCTATGGCGCTCATTAGGGGAGGCCTATGTCCAGCAGTGGACTAATATAGGCTGATGATGATGATGATGATGAAACACTGTAAGGTTCTGTTGACATTGTATCCGTAGACTTCACCAGAGACCGTTCTTGAACTGTGACTGTGATATGATAAAAAACCTTTGTTGTATTACTCTTTGTTAAAACCAAATATATACTGCAGATTATACACATATTTACGTTCAATTTATGATTCTCAAAAGTAACACGAGATAAATATCGCAAAACGGGAGAAAATTGGCTCTGACTCGTGAGTCAGAGAGTACAGAATATGAACCGCAAAACAAGAACGAAAGTATGGTCTAGAAAAGCACCGGTAATTTTCGGTTGAAATTCGGCTTCAAATTACCTCCTACCTAGCCTGAAACTCCGTAATGAATTCAAAATCTTTGATGGAGCGTGGTTTATTACAGAAGCATTGTGGTGCGTCTCAGTATTAATTCGTAACGAGTTTGAACTTTGAGAGTGTTGGCTCAAGATGCTCAGGATACTAGTTAATATTTCATAGTCCCTGTTTCATTAGCCAATATAGTTCTAGTTTGGCTGCTATGTTAATACCTTGCTATTTGAAACCACTCTGGGTTTCTGGAACTTTTGTAAAATACCTTAATTTGTTCGATGTCTAAGTTTACGAGTACGTTCTTAGCTACGTTTAACTTATCTACATTTAAATGAACTACGTTACTTATATTCATCGAAAGGACGTTGTACTACATTATTTAATCGGATTTTATGCATAGGTTTATTATTTATAAGTAAACCTTTGCACTTTTTTGGGTTTATAATTAACACTAACATATCAGGTGTAGAGCTCAATTTGTTGTTATAGTTCGTGATTCAAAGCACTTGTTCTTTGAGACGAATTAAAAAATATATTCATTCGATTCAAGGAAAAATCTAACACGTATCCAATCAGACGGTGATTGGAGCCAATCATGCCCTGATTCACCATCATAGTCATAAATATCAAAGCCAATCACGGCGATGATTCAAACCCTTGTAGTTTGAGATAAACGCCAAATTATTTACAGCATATGGTGCTAAATCCTATCGATCTAACATAGAAATTTTTGAGACGCGACTTATTATAAAAATATTGCGACTTGACAGACTCAGCCTACAGGCGCTGCTAGTGTTAAGAAGAAATTTCGTTATGTTGTTATTTGAAAATTGAATCATACTTACAGCCCAACACAGAAGTTTCTACTTTGTGATTTTTAAAGCAGTGTAAAAGATTTTTAACTATTTACTCTGTTTTTAAAACGTATTTTTTACTGACATATCAATACTAAAGTTATTTACAACGGGATATTTACCATGATTTGAGTTTTGAGCTTTCCAATATTTCCGTTAAATATGTCTTGCGAGTGAGTTATTATGGGCAGATATATCGATCTACCCTCTTTTTCAGTCTTTTGCTACGAATGTTACCACTACCACCGGTTTCATTATCGAACGCAACTCGATCACGACACACGACACTGACGGTATCACAACGCGGTTCGGTTAGTACAACAGTTCTTCGTTTTTTGCACATTCTCACAACAGGGTTCCAGGTTCCGGATAGTTGGAAACCTTCCTCCCGGTTGAAGTTCCTGTGTTTGGTAATCTCAATAGTCTCCTGTACCAATCTTGGTATGTAATTTCACTCTGTTGAGATTACTTGTGGATTGTGTAACTCGATCCAGTGGTTTGAACCCGACTCCAGAAGATACTTGGCTATGGCAGACTATGGCAAGACATTCAGTTATTCCGTGATCATGGCGCATGAAACTGTGCCGAAATATTGGAAAGCTCAAAACTCAAATCATGGTAAATATCCCGTTGTAAATAACTTTAGTATTAATAACCATAATGGATTTAAAAGTTTCATTTTGACATATCAGTGTTAAATCTAAGTTCAAGATTTTTTTAAATCACGACTTAATGTCGCGTCTGCAAAACCATCCAGCTTTAGAGCCTTGTTTGTTCTTTCTGGACTATAATTAGTCGGCTTGTTATCCCTGCTCAGGCTTCAAATTAAAAGGGAATCGTCAGACGGTTCAACCGCAACACGCTGTTAACGATTCCGGTACAGAAAATATTTTACTTCCACATTCTTATTAAACTTGTTTTGGGGCCCTCTGTTCTATTTTACGCGCTGGTGATGATTTATTGTGGATAGGACTTCAACTAGAGCTAAAAGTGTCTAGGGAACCGAAAGAATCGAATTAAAATAATTTAATACCTACTTGAGATTTTTCCGCCTTGTAATAGTATAAATAAATTTAAAATATCAAGAAAATATGTTTGCTGATATGTAGATCATAATCAACCTTGGTAGACAGGATTGGTGATTACAGTAAATTGTAAATATTGTAAACTTTCACAAGGGTGCCATAGTTCTTCGCTTTTGATGCAGATTTAGAATAATATGACCAAATCACCCGTAACGCAACATGAAATTCATCATGTTTCCACATATAACGGCACATATAAGTGCCGAAAACAAACACTTTATAATCCATAATGATTTACATGAAACCTTTACGTTACTAGCTCATTTGATCTCGCATGTAAGACACCTTACCTTATCCATGCTAACATAACATCAACAATTATACTTTTTTCGTCTGCCATATTCGTGCGGCGTCGTTACAAAAGGCGGCAAGGGCGCCCAATTATGTAATTACGTGTTAGAAGATCTGTTTTTATCACGTCCACCCTTGTCTATGCTCGATAATTGACTTGACCGTTGTTTTGACCATAATTCCGCGTTATTAGATGTCGCTGCGAGGCGCCATGTGGTTGAACAGATGGGGTGGTTATGAATACTGACGACACTCCATCATCAGCTCTTACTAATGCTGGACAGCTTAGCCCACCGCTTGATTGGACGGAATAGTCCACTGTTGGACTTCAGCGTTATCTGATCAGCTCCATAGTACCCTGTCTTCATTTTACCGCATCTAGCATTTCCTAACGATCTAGCTGATCGTCATCCTAAAGTGCTTTTCCCGACCGCGACTGACGAATTAAAATCGTTTTCCACTGTCTATTCCAGTTTTTTTGTTTGTGGTCACCGTAGGTCTGGCGCCCGAATATTTTTATGTCTACTTATTGACGTACGGGTAGTTGACCGTTAGGAAAGTCAAACACTTTGTTTTGATTTCGCCGTCGTCAAGCCTTATGGTTCTTTCAAAACAGAACGGACAGATCCATACGACGATGTTCCGACTTCGAACAACGAATCCTGAAATTAAATTCCTCTAGCGCATTCAGCTTAAAAAGGTGACCGTTCAGCTTTTAACGTCGTACAAAAGGCAAAAGACTGTAACTCGTTACCGCGAAAATACGAAAACCTATCAACACCTTTGCTGAGATGGAGGGAATTTGCTAATTTTATGAGGCACGGGATATTATCCTTTGCCATATGGTTAATAATAGGGCAGGGTCAACAACATATGCAGGCATCCGTCAGTAGGACGTCCTACTTGATGTGATGACCTGATGTCGTCAGTAATGTTATAGAGTTGATAATACCGGGGATATTAAGAAAACCTACATATTTTTTAAAGACGAAGAACTCCAATTATTTAGTCTAGTCCGATTTGTTTACAGGTTTACTATATTGCATTCACTGCCCAGCCTCGTTGGTGCGACCCACAGGGGCGCGCCTACGCCAAACGGAGCTATGGATGAGCGAGTGCTTCGTGGGCCAGGACAATATAGAAACTAGAAAAAATAGGATGCATGTATCCATACTATGGATTCCATAGTAGGTACTTATCAAACGATAGCAGTGAAAACTGTAATTGTTTGAATCCGAATGTGTGTAACCGAAACCGGTCTAATGCGCTCAATAGACCTCACCTAATGAGGTGGAGCCAAGCTCCAGCAGTGAACTTCTAAAGACTGGTGATTGATGATGATGATGATAATTTACCGTACTGACTCGCGCGTGATAGTTCAGTATTGTTCAATTTTCAAAAAAATTATGCCTCTAGAATTTTTTGATTAATTACTCAATCAACCCTTACTTCAATAGTCTACTATTGAAAGATTGTAAGAAATAAACTTTTCTTATAATTTTATTGAACCCGTCACAAAAATTAAAAATGACCAGCTCTATATGAATCCAACCATCTTCTAACACCGATTACGGGACGTCCAATCAAAAAATCATTTTTTACGATACAACCCAACCGGACATCACTCATATTCATGTTAAAATTACTTCCAAACTTGTTACAAATAATATTATCGTAAAGTACATTATTTCATAATATAGTTAGTATTACATCGTATATTGCAAATGGGATTTTAATACGATACATCTCTTTAGTGGGCGTAGTAAGTTGTTGTTTAAAAGGGGCATCAAAAATATTAGTATTTTAGTAAAAATATTAGTATTTTAGTAAAAATATTAGTTATTTATAGAGAAGAAAAATAGAAAAGACAGGTACTTACATAATGTAACGTTACAGTCTGTTAATTAACGCATTAGCCACCACTACACGGAGCTCCAGAAGAGCGAGTGCGAGTTTTAGTTTTGTGTATTTTAGTTTAAAAGTCACCAAGCATGGTTAACTAAGTTATCCTAAAAACATTAAATGGTGCATACGAGGCTTATGGTAGAAAGGTAAAGTTTTAATTCACGTGCAAACATTTACTACTTAACACTTGATAAATAAAAGCTCATTTTTTAAACCTCCCATATCATATTATATCATACATAGATCACTAATTGGGTTATTTCAAATACAACCATAACACAATCATTGCCTATTTTGGGGCTAATGATACTGTGTAGTCGAGAAAAGGACTATTCTTCGTAAAACAAGTTTCTTTGTGACAATGTATCAAGATGGTGCTGATCGCACTCTTGTCTTGTGATGTATTGGCTGATGATGAAAAAGCCGGCAGCGAGCAACTCAGCTGTTCGAAATGAATCTTGCCCCTACTCCCGTCCTTAGTACGTCCACCATCTAACATTCCCGGTAACTACCGTAGCCATCCGCATGGATTGCTAACAAGCTCGCTTACATACAACCGGAACGAATATAGCAAATACTAGGTATGTCCGCGGTTTCGCCCGCATAGAATATATAATTTCATGTTTCATTTTATTGCCTTCTGGTGACAGCCTAGATTTTTATGAAATAGCTGTAAGTATGAATACTAATTGTAATAGTTTTATTCTGTTATAGTTTTAAAAATTAGCCTAATATAAAGCCTTACTAAACTTATTTTAACAACAGCTATCTGCCAGTAAAATAACCAAAAGAGGAAAGTTTAAAAAGTTTTAGTAAAAGACCCGTCAAAATCAGTCTTGCTGACAAAGCAAAATTTAAAAATTCTTTGTTTTTACATTTGTTGTTAGTTACATTTAAAAAAGATTTAGTATTGTATGACAGACAAACACTTCAATTTTCTTTATTTGTTTATGCAGCAAATATATCGTAGCTTTGACAGGTATTCGCGGAAAAACTCAGGGAAATGATGGTTATTTCATATTTCACGGAAGCTATGTTATGTGGTTTCGTTTTTTGCGGTAATATTGTAATATCTTGATCTGAGATGCTTTGCTTTGATTATCTTTGGTAACGTTACATTGATCTTATCAGACATGGTCCATATCACAAAGGAAGCGATTGGCTTATAATATTAGAACAAATAAGACCTAAACAACAAATTTCTTTTCTCATAGTCAGCTTTTTCGCATTTTATAATGAATTACAAACATAATATTCATCATTTTAGCCGGTTTACACCCACTGCTGGTTATATTATAACAACGTGCTCGTAGTTATTTTTCTCTAGTATGTAAATTTTAGACAATACTTAATGTATATGTATACGCTTTGGCTTTGTTTTTTAATCAGAAAACATAATCATGCTAAATTGAAGTCTACTTAAAAAAGACCCATTCTACATAATACCCCTAAATCCTCTCTATCAAGAACAAAAGCTTCAGAGGGAAGAACTCCAAATAATCCTGCGTCTTTGCAACAAAACGCAACCACATAGGGTTTTTTGACCCAGTAAGTATTTATGATATTTTAAACTAAAGCTTATAGAAGTAAGGCAAATGCTGATTATATATTTCGATAGAACTTTTTTTTATCATAAATGTTTACTTGCAATAATTTTATTATCGTACGCGATGGTTGAGGTTCAGGTTAAAGCATTTCCACGGTTTTTTTATACCAGTTTCAATATCGTCAAGATACGTTTCAAAGTCGTTTGAACAGCAGAAACTCAATAGTTACCGTTTGCCACCGCGTCTAGTGTCAGACGGTAACTACCTCAACCTCAACAATACAGGCTCAATTGGTCCATTGCTGAACGCAGGCCTACCCCTGAAATGCGCCTTTTTGCGTATCTCACCGGGGGTAGTGCTCATAATCCCCACGCTGTGCATGCGGGTTGGGGATCGCAATTCGGTGGTGGAATTGTTCTGCAGGGGCGCTGCTGAATATCCCTTAGTCGCCTCTTACGACACCCACAGGAAGAGATGGGGTGGTGCAAATTCTAAGCCAGCACAACTTAGACGGTAGCTATTATGTGCTAACCACCTCCGTGGTGGCTGAAAGCCATAGTTTCTCCATCAGCCAATGCGTGGTGGGTTAGATAATTATGACAGGGTATTTTGCTGTGGTAGATAGGAATAAAACATAATTTTGTTTGATAATGGTGACAGCGATAAAAATACAAAAATTCAAAAAGGTAAAATCTTAGTTTACTAAAGTCAGAGTCCGATACCCAAAAATTATTGATAAACCAGCATCAATATTAAAGATATATTCAACTGGAAAATTAAGCAATAAGCAATAACTCTCGTTTAACTTACAAATATTGTACAAACGCAAATTACGCCAGCAATCGCTGCCACGTAACTGTTTATCTTTAATCACCCTTCTTTTTTCCCTTTTCTACCCCATTCCTACCCCAATTCTACCCCTTTTTGGCACGGCATCCCGCGGTGCGGTGGATTAGGGCACCTAAATTATTATGGGGTTGGTAGATAATTAAGAAACAAAAAAGATATAAATCAATGAGATCTGAATTAACATTATGTTTGCGATAAAAATATCAAGGTATGTTTACCAGTAGACAGCTGCGATATAAGGTATTATTTTAAAGTAGTTTCTGCCCACCGCTTCACACATGCTATTACTATAGTTTTAAACGTTATTCCTATGGGAACCGATTTATGGTAAACAAAGTACCCTAAATTTCTTCTAGCCTTGTATGCAAAGTTTGAGCCCAATCCGTTCCAATATCATATGGATCATTTCGCCGCCTATTTTCTATAACGACACAAGTCTACAAGCTCTATCAAGGCAACTTTGATATGGATCTGATACACTACCGGCACAAAAGACACTTTCACGAGCAACACAGACGACGAAAACAGGCACCGTAGTCGATAAATAAAATTACCTCATACTTGTAATCGGCACACTCAAGATATTCGATAACGATTTCGCTAACAACAAAAAATCACAAGAAGACTTTCATCTTTTTTCGCCATCTTAGAGAAGAAAACAAGAGCAGTCATCTCTTTACTGATTGCTACTGACAGCTCTTAATGTTTCGGAATCACACAGACATGAACGCTTGAAATCTCGTTGGCTACGTTGCCAATTCCGCGTAGCATCGAAGCATGCGTTACGAAGATCTACTACGAAATAACATAATATATTTTATCAATAGGAAAGAAAGTGGGCAGGGTAGATCAGTATTTTAAACAATTATAAATATTATAAAGGATAATTGATTTTGTTTTAAAAAAAACTATAAACCGACTTCAATTATTGTATCCCACTGTCAGAACTGGACCAAATTAAAATGGGACCACACCGAAAGTACCAGCTTTCAAATATGTATATAAATAATCATGAAAATCGGACCACCCACTCAAACGTTCTGAGGTAACAAACATAAAAATAAAATGTATCATACTGAAACACGCCACTCGTTAGGATTAGGTATTAGTCCCTGTAGCTAAGAACCTAATGTGCAGTAGAAAAGTCTTTTGTGTGCTACGCCGGTCTTTCTTTGCTTCGTAGAACGTGCTACGAAGATCAACGTTATGATATGTAGAAGAAGGGGTAGGGAAGGAAAAGTCTCACTTATGAGATTTTGCACTATTTCCTCTGATATTTCACTAAAGTTGTTTACAACGGGATATTCCGTGATCATGGCGCATGAAATTGTGCCGAAATATAGGAAAGCTCAAATTTCAAATCATGGTAAATATCTCGTTGTAAATAACTTTGGTATTAATAACCATAATTGATTTAAAAACATAAACACTATGAATAAATCCGCGACTGTCAGCTATTTCAAGAGATTTGAGTATAAAGCTTTGTAATTTTTTACGTTTTAAGTTCGCATAAATGGTCAAATGGCCACTCGGTACTCGCGTAATATACATATCTCGCATGCCTCTCATGCAATATGTTTCGCGAAAATTACCTGCGACCTTCTTGACTTGACATAACAGTGATTATAGAAAAAACAATAAAATCAATTTAAAATAATATTTTCCACACAATTTTGTCACATTTCTAACCCGTCTGAATATCAATCGTCGGGTACCCAAACCTTAACACAACCTCGGCACACATGGGTATAAATGACCCAAGGAACTGCCACTATACAAAAACAAAAGGGCTCTTCACGACAAATCCTTTCTCAACAGCTTACAAGCCTATGGACGCCCCGCAGAACAGAATTATGCGGCCTCACGCTACCGAAGTCCATAACCCTTCCAAAACTCATGATTTTGCTTATCTGCCGCCCAGATCGTGAATTTAAATACGATTTTGGCAGACTTACCCCACGTTATGCGTTTCGGACGCAAATTCAGCAGCTTGAGGTGTTCAATCGAACGTTGGGCATTGTTCGCTTTTTAGGGTTTAATCTTGTGTTGAAATGGAACTTTTTTAATCCATTTCGTAGTGTTTTTTTTTATCAGATTTTTATAGCTGCTTAAATAAAGTTTAAACAAAACATACATTTTAGTTACTAGTAATTTAAGAGTTATGAATACACCCGAAATCAATCCAATATTATAAATGAAAATGCGAAAGTTTGTATGGATGGATAGATGGATGGATGGATGTTTGTTACCTCTTCACGCTAAAACTACTGAACGGATTGGGTTGAAATTTTGCATTCGGGTAATTATAATCCTGGAATCAAACATGTTACATTTCGTCCCATAAATCAGTTCCCGTGATGATATAAATCACCATAAACGTTTCCATAGGAACAAAGCGTGAAAAGCCGCGGGGTGCAATTCTAATTCTAATTCTAAGTGGGGGAACTAAGATCTGCACGGACGTCTCGCATAGGAGTGTATTGTGCATTATCCCCCTGCCTAAGCAGGCCCTAACCAGCCCAGCTCCTTGAAGTATCGGAGCAGGACTTTAGGTGACTGACAGCTTCGTTTCAGCTTTTCTGTGGGTGTGGATGGGGTTGATTCCTCATTGAGGCACTTCAGCCCTGTTTTGTGTCTGGCCTCCTCTGTAGCCGCGGGGTGCAGCTAGTAATAAATATATTTTATGTAGTAAGTGAAAGGAAGTAAATAAAATAGGCCACCATTATTTGATCGAATGAATTGTCGACTCTTTTTTCATTGAATCTTGCAGTTAGCAATATTTAAGTACTTGTTTCCGTAATACGCTTCAAATCGAAAATACAAAGTAAACTTTTAATTAAAATAAATATGGCATTACGTAGTGGGAATTAAGTTTCTGCTTATTCACCATGATAAACTGTCCAACCCCTTTCTGATAGTGGTGACGTCAAAATTCATACCTTCATTCAATTTACCCTCATTATTGTTATGGATTGCTAAGCATGCCTGTACCACAGAATAAAGTACAAGAACTTCAGGGTAAAATTTCTCTCCGGTACCTAGCGGAGCGATTTAAAGGAATTCGACACCTAAAGTGATTCAGCAAGAGAGCTCAGAATCGTATCAACAGGTTCCTCATAACCTATTCCTATGTTATTCGATTTACGTTGACTAGCTTTGATGCTAAGACATAAGGTTCATTTTCAATTAAATTCTGATTGTAAGTGACGTGCCATAGAGTTTATAATAGCCCAATAGTACGTCCTTTGTTCCGTGTTCCAATTATTTTAATATACCACACCACACATGACAACGTGCAATTTACATGTTCTAAGCATTAATTTGAATTGGGTAACGAATAATGTTAGAAAATCGAACTGCATTTGAATTATATTATGAATAAGCTAACCATCATTTGTTTTAATTTTGCTTTGATGGATTTTTGTTTTGTAGACATTTTATGACTGGTTAACATTTTTAAACTTTTGGTTGGTTTTCCTTTATAGTTCGTGGTTCGAGTTGATAAAAATATTAAACAACTTCAAAATATTTGTGAGTTCCGCTATATGAATGTTTTTTTTGGTGTACTATGTATGTTAATTAATTTATAATTAATACATCAATGAGGCTTCCAAGGAGGTTTCCAAACAATAAAAAACCAATTTAACCTTAGAACTCAATAGATGGCGCAGATCTCTTGCTGATGAATACAGACTGTCAATGGGATGCACGGTTTATGCCATTTTTAACCAACTTCAAAAAAAGGAGGAGGTTCTCAATTCAACTTTATTTTAATTATAGAGACCCAAAGCCATAACGCCGTCTTTTTAGTCGGGTCGAACTATTTGTGAAGAAAACGCTTCATTGTGAACCAATTTTCAATGATTTATTTGTTAATGTACCAAATTTACTGAGGTGAAATGGACTAAGATGGCCTTATAAAAAATATAAAATATCCCAACATATGTCCACAAAACAAAAAAAAACAGTGTAGTTATTAAAAACAATTAATTCGGTTTTTAGGTTTTACAAAACAATGAATTAAAGTACTTTATAAAACAAACGACTCAAAAAATAATGTCCAAATAAAAAAAAACAGCTAGAGCTCTTGGTAAACTACAAATAAAAAAAAAGATAAATCAATACCGCATAAAACATTAGGGGAACCAAAAACCAATATCAATAAATAATAATTTGGCCGTGATTTAAACATAGAAAACGTTTTTACGGCAGTTAACAATGAACCTGCTAGACAGTTGCTGGCAATGGTTTGTGAATGATCGCTTACCGCATCAATATTTAGCTAATGGCTGGAAAAAATGGAGTAGTCAATAGTTAACCAGTATGAAACGTTGGGTTCCGTAGGTTTATTTGTACTCTGTAATGTTAGATTAGTAATAAGCAAATTGAAATTGCAATTTCTGAACCATTAAAAACTTTACTATTAAAACTGTCGGTGTTTAACGAATTTCTCACGGAGGAAACGTTGGTGTTCTTCCAACACAAATAAGGTTCGTAGTTAACCCGCTCACATCCGTGATGCATCAGCTTGTTTGGAAAGATAAGTACTTGTATCCACTGTTGCTAGCATTCAGGTATTTTAGTGGCCGATTGGCCAGGGCATTATAAATTTTAATAAAATTTCTGACGGATGACAATTTCATCATTACGAATTTATTTTATTATTAATACCCACGCATCTCAGATTGGAAGAACGTTTCGCGATTCGCAATTTTTGACAGTTTTCAAAGATTCGTCACTTGAGTGCTTAAATATGAGTTGCGTTTGAGTATTCGGGGCTAACTTCGTTTAACTGTAAAGGCAGGTTGTGTTCGTAGAGAAAGGGCAGCAGCTTCCCTCTGTATTTTGAATACCTCCACTACGATCACCTCCCCGTTTACCAAGTTCGATGATTATGGCAAAGCCTTTCTTGTTTGGGGTAGAATTGACGAAAAACCAAAAAACAAAAACGCGAAAAAAAATTACATGGGTACTCTATGATTTTGTTTCACAGACCTTACATATTTTGTTAAGCAGTGGACGTAAGTATGTGTTATTTACAACGGGATATTTACCATGATTTGAGTTTTGAGCTTTCCAATATTTCGGCACTGTTTCATGCGCCATGATCACAGAATAACTGAATGTCTTGCGAGTGAGTTATTATGGGCAGATAAATCGATCTACACTCATTTTTAGCTCAAAACTCAACTCATGGTAAATATCCCGTTGTAAATAATTTTAGTATTAATAACCATAATGGATTTAATAGTTTTATTGTAAGTATGTGTGTTGATGAGGAAGTAGTAACTTTCTATACCTACGGAACCCAGAACCAGTTATTACGTAATATGGACACATTGCGGTCCCCAATGAGGATCGGAAAATGTTAAATGATGCCATTAAATTCAATAATATACCACAAGGGAGTGCCAATGTACCAACTGAGATAGAGTTGGATGGAATCAGTTTTTTTTAACTTCCCTGGTTATTTTAGAATATCTTCTGCTGCTTTCTGTTGCGTGGTGTAATTTTAATAAAATTTATAAATATAAAGACACATTTTAGGGTTCCGTAACCAAAGGGTAAAACGGAACCCTATTACTAAGACTACTATCTGTCTGTCTGTCCGTCTATTACCAGGCTGTTTCTAATGAACCGATATGCGTAGACAGTTGAAACGTTCACAGATAATGTATTTCTGTTGCCGCTAAAATAACATATACTAAAAAACAGCAAAAAAAAATTTGTGGACTACCATACAACAAATGGGATTTTGTGCCGTTTTTATAGATAATGGTACGGAACCCGAAAGTCTGACTCGCATTTGACTGGTTTTATTCACCACACTATTTTTTTATTGTCTGTAGATACATATTCGTTTGACCGCAATCTCACCTGATGGAAACTGAAGATGTGGCTGATAGAGTATCATGAAAGCCTAGAAGACACCATTCTTGAAGAATAAAAAAAAAATTAAAGTAAAGAGGACTGTTGACGCACTACCGAAGAGTTTTGTTTATCTTATCTATTTTATAACAGCTTCAGTGTTAACGAAATTTAAACGCAGACATAAAAATACATTATTATGCTGGATTTCGAAATTCTCATATCATAAAATATTATACGCACTATAAATTAATTATTGGTAGGTCCACATTATTTTCCATTATATCGGCGATGCCTCGGACACCGCATTGGGTTGCACTCAGAAACGCTAACGACATGATTTACGCAAATTTGTTAAGCATAATAAAATAATAGGTACAATAAAATTGTACAGTATTTATTTCAGGAAATTCTTTATGTAAAACTATCTCGTTTCTATCTAGAAAAACATAAAACGATGGAAAACAGTGCGATATCTTGCATAATATTATACTTAAAACACATATAAGGGTCAATATAAGAGGTGATTATAGTCGCCTCCTACGACACTCGCGGTAAGAGTTAAAGTGGTGCAAATTCTAAGCTACCACACGGCATTTCACGATACTTTTGTACCTAAGTGTACCTAACCTACGTTTAAAAGTCAGTTGCTAATAACTTTCAATAACATTGCTTTCAATTGTTTTTTTTGGCGTCATGTCACTAAAAACTCTACATAACTATCCAAGCGCAGAACGAAAATGAGTCAATATACTCGTAGCATGAGCTTTCCCATGCTACTATTAATTAGCCCCTTTATTCATAATAGTTTGCTTACTTAAAGCATTGCTATTTTTTACTCTGTCTTCTTCTATTATTTATTTATTTATTTATTCAGGGCAACCAACTAGAGATAACACAAGGAATACAAATTATAAAACAAAATACTTAAAACTAGTGCTCTCTAAATTACAGTTTACTTATTATGTTACTCATTGGTATGTAAAAACATTTTTCAGTTTTCAGAGCCATTTTATTTGCAGTGCACCAAGAATATAGTAAGTAAGAGTGAGATATCACTGCAACTATTTTAAGTTAGCAGACCATTATGAATAAGGGGGTAATTTAATGATTTATTTATCCGGTATTTATCGCGTACTTCGCGGTTTTTATAAATAATCTTTAAATTATGATAACTAATCGCGAAAGTTTAGAAAGGGGGTTAATTTTTTAAGCCCGCTTAAAATTGACAGTTATTTAGATCGCATGTCGATATCCGACCTCATGCCTCTAAGGTCGAGAAATATGTTTATATCTAAAGTATTCTGCATTTGAAATTACCTGTTTTAGCATTATGTATGGGCTAAAAGAATCCCAGCATAAATCCTGACTGCAAATCCACTTTTACCTATACCTTTCAATCCTTAAAAACTTTATCGCCACAAGTTTCCAAGACGTAATAAAATTTTTATGAATCGTCATCAAGCATAAACCCCATTTTACACATCACGAGGCCAATGCGAGTTCTATCGGAGAAAATCGACTTAAAGGCTTTCACAGTGGCAATCGAGCGTAAGAAATGCGGCCTTAGGCCTCGATTACACTAGAAATGTCTGTACAGTTTTGTGAAATATTTCATAACCGTTTTTGCAATTTCATAAATCGAATTCTACTTATGTCGGGTATGGCGTTAATTTTACAAAAACGAAATCGTTGAAGTCTTAAAACATTGATACTGTAGCAAGAATGAGATTTCAATCTACTTGAACTTTTTGAATACATTTAGTTTTCCATAATATTCGGCTATTTACACAAATAGGATGAGCCAAATAAAATCGGATTACGAGCTCAAATAACACCAATTTATTTACTCAAACGAAAACAGAAATATGAAACAAATTTACCAAGCACGTTGGCAGGCGCATCACTTGTTTGAATTTATGAAACGAATTTAAGCTCTATGGTAATGAAATTTGAATCAATTTTGTTTAAATAAATTTTGTATCTCAATACTTAGGTTTATTTGGGCTTTTTATCAACAGCCTTTTCATTTGAATAATTTGCGAACTTGGTCATATAAACATGTCTTTAAGTATCCATATAAAAAATATATACTAGGTAAATAACGCATAACGTTATTTTCACTAAAAAATCTTTGTTGTAAAAGAAAATTACAGCAAAATAAATTTAAGCATATGTATAACTAAATAAATAGTGAAATAATCATAACAAGGTAAATGATTCTTTTTCACCAATACATACGCTAAAACAGGTAATTTCAAATTCAGAATACTTTAGTTACAATTACTACTGATTAATTAGTAAAAAAAATTAAAACTCTGAATGCAAGCTAAAATAAAAACATTGAATATATCCTTAGATACTTCTGTTTAAGCTGTGTCATTGACGTTATGATAAAACGCTCTCAGTGTTAAATAAATAGAGTCCCAAATTAGCTAGTATATTTTATCATTATAACAATATATTTAAAGTTGGGTTCGGGGCCACTAGTCACAGTTAAGCTTAAGCCGGTTACAGCCCTCCCTATTTTCTGATGGAGATTTATTTCGAGGGATCAAAAGTTCCAAACTCACACATAAACATTTGCATGTCTGCGTGAAATATATCTGCTATACGTGAAAACACAACGATGCGGTACACTCGCCTGCAAAATTCATTTCCGAAATATTACACCGCTATTTATGGACAATTCGCTGTCAGTCCTAATAAATGAATTGCCGGTGTAGCGTTCATGGTTGAGATAATAAAAATATATGAAACTTATAGAGGTCGTAACGTTTCATAACAGAGGTAATTCATTATAACATTAAATGTTTAATTTTAGGGATACAACGTGTGGCCAGTTTTACGATTCGCAATTTATAGGGCAATGAAGCGGTGTCCGCGATAGTACCTGCTGTAGGGTATAAACAATATACCTATATAAACTTTAATATTTTTTTTACATGGAACTTAAAACTGGATTAAATATTCTTAATTCGATAATACCTAAACTTATTTTGATAACATCTAGACTTATATTTTTAGTATAAGGTACATAATACGTAGGGTACCTTATACTAAAATATATTTTTTTTCCACATAAGACGATCATACAAACAACCACTACCAAAATAATTCAACAACAGTGTCCATAACTTAAGATAACCTTTCTAAAAGATATTTTAATTATGTAAGTAGGTACAGAATATTTTTATATAAGTCTATGTAATATTAATTTATATTTCGCGAGTCAACAACCAACGTGTTATAATACCATGATTAGAGTTTTGAGTTATTTAGTAATAAAACTGTGCGTCAATATTGTAAAGTTCAAAATTCAAATTATGGTTAAAATCCAGTTGTTAATGAATTTAGTATCAAAAACCATGACGGATGGAAAAGTTTTATTACTAATTGTCTGCTGATCAAATCATTCGTATTACTAAGTGTTTCATCCGGCGTTCACGGGTTAATTTTCTTTTCGTTTTTGTTATTAAAATTTTTAAATTCCAATTTTAGAGCCACCCACCATAAAAAAAATCTTCAAACCCCTTTGGTCCAGTTTTCACAACCAGCATCAATGAGAAAGCCATAATATTGAAGTCGGTTTATAGTTTTCTTAATACAAATCCAATTACATGACAAGTCATGCGTGATTAACTAATATCATATGACCAAGTATTTAGTCGCCAACGTCCATACCACGTTGAATACACCGGTTCTCGTCCGATCACCGAAGTTAAGCAACGTCGGGCGCGGTCAGTACTTGGATGGGTGACCGCCTGGGAACACCGCGTGATGTTGGCTTTTTGCTTTTTGGCTTGACCTGTTTTAAGCTAGCCCTGGATAAGGAAAACTTCAGGAGGATGACCGCCGACCTTCATAAATGATGAGGCACACCTATACCGTGTCCATTTCGAATGACGCATGTTAGTAAACAAACCGCCCATACTCAACCTAAAATTCACTTTATGGCGCGTCCTTTTATACGTAATTTACATTATTTGTCGATTTGATATCCTTCAATAAAAATTGCTTACAATTTTATCTGAAACTCGACGCCAAGCAAGTGAGATTTTGTTATTTGTGTCGTATTTTGTTAACTAACATGCTTAATTGAAAATGGATATACCATAGTTTGTTATTTGCACTTTAACGTAGGTAGTTATGAAATAATAATAAATAAATAAATAAATAAATAAATATTCATCATTGATTAATTAAAAAGGGAAGATAGGTTACGTTCTCCCAGCGCTTACGTACGCATCGTATCCATTTTGCTTCGAATAGAACATACTCGTATCTATTCAATTTCAAACTAACAAACAGTTAGTTGCAAACAATATTGATATTATTTCATTCGCTCAAAGTCATAGTAAAAGTCATAGAAGTCGAGTCGAGAGGTACCTATGGCGACTGTTATTACAAATGAAGTATTAAAGTTACCAAAGTAAAGGAGCGTCCAGATTAAGTTACAAAATCATGTTACTTAAGGTCTCTGCGTAGCTGAGACGCTGTTTATACAGTATGTATAGCAAGAATTTGACTAGTCTCGTTCTTATTTTGTAAGTCTTAAGAAATAAACGATTTGACTCTGACTCTGACTCCGTACGGTGATTTGACTCGTGCCGCGCGGTACGGGACAATCCTACTATAATATTAAAAACCCGAAAGTTTGTAAACGTGTCTCTATGTATGTTTGTTTCTCTTTCACACAAATACTACTGAACGGATCGGGCTGAGATTTTGCATACAGGAAGTTTCAGGCCTGGAATACTTGAATAAGTACCTTTTTATCCCATAAATCAGTTCCCGTGGTATAGTGGTGTGAAGCCCCAGGGCGCAGGTAGTTTATTGTTGTATTACAAAAAAATTCAAACACACAATAAAATTATTAATGTGATTAATAAAAATCACATTTATAATTTTATTTATTACAGATAGCTTTATCTAATGCGTTATTAATGGTACGCTACTACAGAGAATATAAATCTTATACAATTGTGGTAGAAACTACTAAATGATTCTTAAAACACAAAGAAAAACTAACATTGGAGTAAACTATTAAACGGGAGTAGGTACTAATTATAAATTTTAATGTATAGCGAAATACCGAAACTAGAAAGACCTATTGAAATTATCCGTATCGCGTACGGAACGGGACAATTTTTAAACATCGTTCGTAAGTAACGTATGCTATTTATATAGCATACGTGATTTACGATACCCTTAATCAGCGATTTTCCTTTTCCGAGTATGCCCCCTGAGCTCGTATTACTCGACGAATCTTTAACTCTTGGCGTGAGACTGATTCTATATTGCCATGTATAAGGTTCAAATTCCAAAAAAAAACAGGGATAATCAAAACCAGTACTTTGTACCTACCACCCTATCTTGTTTTTACATCCCCACATTTGTACAATGTTTGCAACTATTTATTTATTTAAGCCGGCGTTGTTTAATGATTGGGGAGCTTTGATTGAGGATTGTGACGGACTGTTCGTATTGTTGTTTGTATTATAATGTTTTCGTTGTTTTTTTTGTAGGTATGAGAATTTACTAGATTATTGTATGCGTAAGTAATTGGCTCACTGCAGTTCAAAAACTAGAAGTGGAGAAAATAAGACAGAAACAGATACAGAAATTATAACTAGCAGCGCCTCGCGGTTTCACCCGCGTAGTTCCCGTTCCCGTGGGAATTCCGGGCTAAAATATACTCCCTGAAATGTTAGCTTTTTAATAATGAAAGATGTTTTTTAATCGGTCCTGTCATTTCGGAGCCTATTCAATAAACAAATAAAAATATAAACAAACAAAACTTTCCTCTTTATAATATAATTAGTATAGACAACAATATAAAAGCCGGAAAAAAGAAAGACAAAAATTGATTATAAGAATTGTGTGGTTTAGGTACCTATTCGGTTAGTCGAGCTCATGGAATGGGATTTTTGTCTTTTGATAAGCCGTTTCTTATTTTTCTGAATAAATTCATCGGTAGCCTTTACTAGTTTCGGTGTTCTACCATAGCATCAAAATAATTTTATTTTATTTTATTTATTTATTTTAGGGGATCTTTCAGCATAAAAATACATTAGAAGATATGTGTAAAGATAATAGGAGGTTATTAATAAGTACCCACTTATAGGAACAAAATACAATTTCTATTACACTATTACTTTAATAACTACTAATACTTATTCGCATATACCACAAATACACAAAAAATCTGTTTAGTTATTTAGCTATTATAATGAAATTAATAGGAGTACACTCATGTAATAATATCTAATGTAGGTATTCATTCACTTTTTGTAAGCTCGATTTTTCAATTGTAAATACCAGTTTTAATTTATTTCTTTTATTTGATTGTAGTTTTCCTATTGTTTCACTGACTGATATTTATCAAAGTAGGACTTATTAAGTTTGGTTTTTTAAACTTGGGATGCTGTTATTGAAGAGGTCAAGGTCAAGCTCAGTATTCAAAAGGTTACATTTTTTTCTCACTCGGTACAAAAAGGAATTTTGGCGGTAATTTGTCGATACTATAGGTAAATGAAAAAGATTAGTATGTCGAAAAGACCTGTTTGGAATATAGAATTGGATTTTGCTCAGCAACTGAGGACAATCTATGTAAGATGTCAATATTTGAGCCAAATAGACTATATCTGCAAAGTCACGCCTCAGATAAAGTGGGAGTAGATGCTGTTTGGCACATTTACTAAGGTAACCGGACTCATCCAGCCGCAGTTTAAAGTTTATGAATCGTAGAAATTTGCGTTGAATACTTTCGATTCTATCTATATAGATAGAGTAATTAGGGTTCAAATAATAATTAGTACTCCCGCTTAAAGTAACATTAGCCTCTGCCTGCATCTACGTACGTGTTTTTTGGAATAAAAAATACCCTATAAATCATGTATAGAACCAAAGTTAACAAAATTTCAGCCCGATCCGTTCAGTAGTTTTGGCGTGATGAAAACATCCATCCAAACTATTGCATCTATAATATTAGTGTGCTGTGATTCTATCCGCAGCTTGGAACGCGTTTTTTTGCAATAAAATATGTCCAGTTTTTTATGTGTGCAATCTTTCAGCCTGATCCAGTAGTTTTAACGTTATCTTTGGCCAAATATCTTAACAACGGCACTGTGGCATGAATATTAGTAGGACTGCATTTAATATTAGTTCGATGTTATATCCATGTAATTAAATAGGGAAGAGCAGGACATCCTGGCACAAGTATATTTAATACCTAAAAGGATGTCTTAGTGTAAAATATTTTTTAAACAATTTAATTTGGATAATATCTACGATTATACATTTATATTTTCTTAAACCTACAAACCGATGGTCACTTAACTGTCCGACTCCCAAAACTTTTGACATATTTCAGCTACAGAAAACTATCTATTTTTGTCCCATCTCACTCATTCTCTGCAACTCAAAACTCACACAAAATTAGTTTTTGACGGGCTGAAATGTTATTCTTTTAGCTTCTTGGGAGATCAATGGCACAGTAACGTGGTCTATGTCAGAAATACAGATAGACATTTCATTGGTAAAAACTAATATTTACAAGTGATACTATCAGTAAGTAAAATATCATGAACATAATAATCATTTTCTTTAAAATATTTTTTTTTAACGGTAAATAGACCTTTGTTTGACCGCAATCTCACCTGATGGAAAGCGAAGATGCGGCCGACGGTGTATCACGAAGGTCTAGAAGATACCTATTCACCCTTGTCTTGAAGAGACCCAGGTTGTAACTGGCCGGAAAAACAGAGGCAGGGAGCGAGCTCCATTCCTTTGCGGTGCGAATAATAAAGGTGGAGGAAAACCGCTTAGTGCGAGTGGTACTTGGGTACATCCACCAAGTATGGATGGTATTGCGCTGTGCGTCTGCTTGTCCTGGAGTGGAAGGGGGATGGTGGGATCAGGTCATGTTATAGTTCAAGTGAGCATTCTCTAAAATGTATCCTATAAAAGATCGAGAGACAAGCAACCTTGCGGCGGTGTTCGAGACTTTGAACTTTAGTCTCTGCAAGGTACTGCTCGTCAATGAGTCTAAAGGCTCTTCGTAAATATGAAAAAAACCCACAGATATAATGTGATTAGGTTAATCACAAGACATACACAAGGTTATGAAAAAAATAACACTATCACATATTTCTTAGTCGCCACTTACGTCACCCATGCATTATGCATGGGTAGCGTATGCAAATTCTAAGCCAACCATCCAGCAGTTAGTTACACAATTAGGATAAAATTATAATAATTTAATTATAATCAAATCTTCGACCTTACACCGAAAAAAGGGTTCCGGTGTAGGACGCCTGCTCTGACTTGACGCCTCTGAGAGACGAGAAGATACGTCTTCGCCAGTTTCGTGATGCTATTCCATCCCTCCCAAATTAAAAAAGTATTACCACAAAAACGAATCAGATACCTACTTCGTTTTGAGGAGTACGAGTCCAGGTCGTTAGATGCGATGATTGATTAAAACTTCAATATTTCATTAAAAAAAACATGCCTACAAACTTCATAACAATTCCGTTAGAAAACAAACCACGGTAATAAACCATCTAGAACTGTAGTTACTATTCTTTCAGCTAGTTAGAAAATATCTTTTAGACGTTTATTTGGAAACTTTACACTGCAAAGTTTGTGGGAACGTTTGAAATAATTTATTGAGCACTATAACAGAAGTAAATGGCTGTAGTTGTTTGACTATACGAATCACTTAACATGAGCGTATATTCTCATCAAATTCTGAAGCTCCTTTGATTTGTGAGCTACAGAGCATTGAAAACGAGCGATGCAGTGTGTGACATATAACATGATTATTTGTGAATGTGATATGGTGTGGTATGGTATGTTTTGTCTGTTTCTTGGATAAGTAATAATAATAATAATGTTTTAATATATTATGATGATTCATCGCTTTCATATATTTTTACTGTAGCATAGTTAAATATTTTTTTATTTTCTTTATTAAAAAAATAATGTTTGATCGAGGTTTATGAATAAATGAGTGTATAATAAAAATGATTCATAATGTTAAACTAACTAATTAACAGTATTATCTTGTCTATAATTATGAAATATTATCAGTACATAATGAAAATATGGTTCTCTAAAATTATGAATTCAATCAATTTTGTAGACTCATTATTTTGTAAAATAATTAAGCTTTTAATATTTTCTAGATGCAAGCATACTAACATCCCAGACGTATCTAATTTTACTTTGTCTCTAACTTTACAATTATTATTCCTTACCGAGTTAATATTGTACTCTGTTCAAACAAGGCCCAAATACTGATGAAGCTTACACAGCTTCCATCGATAAGTCACGGATCCATATTGCCATTAAATCTGCTACATACATAGCCATTATGCATGTTGCAGGCAAACTTGAACTAGGCATATCTTACAGTATCTTGTGTTTATAATCTACTAACGTACGTTACGTCGACTGTAGGTACTTCAGCAGATCGCTACGCGCCGGGAATGATTCGCTTAAAAATTTGTATGGCATAAAAAACGATACGTAAAGGGAACCATTCGTTATTTCCAGGGCAGGGTGCAGATATCCGAAGTTTTTCTTGGACACCAGCTGTCCAGGTATCCTTGCCATTTAAACCCTCACTAAACATAAAATACTATGATATCTGAGTAAACGATGTAATGTAAATCGTCATTCTTCGGAGCTGTAGAGCTTTGAACATCAACATCAGCTGGTACCTGGGCAGTATAGATACCCGACTTGAGCTGGAGAAATAGGTCAATTAAATAAATTTATCTTCTACACTAATATTATAAAGAGGAAACTACTGGACCGATTTAAAAAATTCTTTCATCATTAAAAAACTTACTTTTCAGGGAGGTATGGTATGGTATTATTGAAGTACTCCTATTTCCGCATTTGGACTGACTTTCACAGAGAAGGCTGTCCGTTGCTCCGATGGTGAATAACTATTTGTTCAGAGGACTGTTAAAGTTCTAACCAGGATACGCAGGTCCGGTCTATTTAGGTTGAGTAGGTGTTTCGTAAGCCTGGATGAGGTTGATGGAAGCGCCGCTCAGGCTTGTCTGCTTTCTAGCAGGCGTGTCCATCATTCGTTGAACATCTCTCTAGTTCTGAGCCTAATCCATGTAGTTGTGAGGAGTAGTGAGAATGACAGGGGTAGGAAAGGTGGGAGACCTTCTGTGGTTGTTTCTGATCCCCTCCGTGCCAGTTCATCGGCGGCGTCGTTGACTAGTGATCCACTATGTCCCTTGATCCATTGAAGAATTGATTTTCAAGGAGTTACATAGCCTATATTTTATCTCGAAATTCCCACGAAAACGGGAACTACGCGAGTGAAATCGTGAGGAGCTGCTTGTAGCTAAATATATTTGTGAGATTTTATCGTTATGACGTTTGAGCACTTTTTTGATAGTAAACAAATTAAGTATACCAGTTTGTAAATTATCTGTAAATATGAAAATGCCAACATTAACATTACGACCTGCAACATGCTAATACTGCAGCGCTAGATCGTAAGTCAATGAATAGAGCCTGACAATAGGAACGCGCAGACGAGCTAGAACATAATTCACCAAACGGCTAGTTATGGAGCAATGAATTTACTAGGTTAGTTAACATGAATTTAGTGTCAGTTATAGTAGTATAAATACTAATACTAGAGTCCACCCGCGGTTGCAATAGACTTTGTAGAAAGCGTTGATAGAAATTCCTAGAACTTTTATGAATTTTAAATACTGAATAAAATTGGATCTGTACAAAAAATCTGCTCACAACGCGCAGCGTTTCGAGGAATTTTATTAAAATTAATATATTTACGTTACGTACTAAAATATGGACTCTAGAATTAATGTTTAATCATTTCTAGAGCACCTTTTTCTTGATGATGGAAAATGAAAAGTTTTATTTTTATTTGCTAGCTATTATTATTTTTCAAAAATCATTCGGATCATAATTTTTTCATGTAAGGCAGTTTTACAGATTAAAGACTCTCTGACTTTCGGTAAACTCTAAAGTAAAGACACACAATGGGATATTTTCCATGATTTGAATTTTGAGCTTTCCAATATCTAGGCTCAGTTTCATGCACCATGATCATGGAATAACCATGATGGATTTAAAAGTTTTGGTGGACTTACGGTGTATTCTTTAACACATATTAATCGATGTATCACATATTTTATTCAGTTCATCAGAACACAGATAATCTTGAATTAGAAAATAAAGACACAAAATGTGCAAATAAGAAATATCAAAAATGAGGATATAATTTTTTCTACAAATCTCTGCTACACGTACTAACAACAATCAGACGAAGACGTCGGCTAAAATACGTTCTTCATGATTTTTGGTTTCTGTCTGTGGAATCTGACGAGTGGTATTACTGAATAAATAAATAAGTGGTGGTCAAATCTTATTACTGTAAGTCCGAGCACTACCCGTTACGTCACCCACTTTGAACCCCTAATTGAATCACAATACGCTAGACAGGCAGCCTCAGTATCGCCTTGACAATGATATGCTTACCCAAGGAGACAGAATTGATAGCGGGTTATTGGGTTAAGGCGGAGACATTGACAGCCCAAATTCATGTCTAGGAGGGAATTAGGTTTGATGTAGGCATCGAAACGTTTGATATGGATATGAGCTAACATAAAGCCCAAGTCATGCGCCAGAATGATAGAGAAAATATATATAAAGAGAATAGAATACCATTAATTTTAAGACACATACGTACCTACTTACTTATAAATCAAAACTAAATTATGCCTCACCTACCTAAACTAAGTGACACAAATGGTGGATGGACGTCAATTTGAGCTGTAAGAACATGTGCCGTAATAGGGCTCAGCAATTGACGATCAGTGATGATTTTCAATAAAAAAAAATATTTGGTGTAACGTGAGTCAAGTTGGATACAAAAGAAAACCAAACAGCATTGCTTTGCAAAAGAAAGGGTTTGAAAATCTTACGATCGAATTCACTTGAGAAGTTAACTTACTCGTAGTTAACTTAGGAAACTAATTTTCCCGTCCTCCTCAATAATCGGCTAGAAACTTTCATACGAAAGCTAACAAGACCATTTCAATAACCGAGCTGCTCACGCAATGGTTCAACATAGATCGTATCGAATAATTGTCGTTATATGCGGTCGTTTGCATCGAATAATACTTAATTTCAATTCCCTGCATTAAGCACGCGTAAACTTGTATGGAACATTGCCAATAAACTTTGCAACGCTAATAAATAGGTTGACTTGTAATGCACATTAGTGACTTGTAAGTCACATGTAGAAGATAGCATTGCTAGAATACGGCAAAGAAACGCATACAACACACGTTAGTTGTATCATCCAAATAAACATCATTTTGGTTTGACTGTTTTTCATTTCATTTATTTCAACCCTATACCGTGTCCATTTTGAATGAGGCATAAACGTATACAAACCGCCCATACTTAACCTAAAATTCACTTTGTTGGCGCGTCCTTTTATACGTAATTTACATTACTTGTCGATTTTAGATCCTCCCTTCAATAAAAATTGCTTACAATTATATCTGAAACTCGATGCCAAGCAAGTGAGTTTTTGTTATTTGTATCGTGGTTTATTTACTAACTCCATGCTGGATGGATAAACCATAGAAACACAAAGAGCTACTTGTCTTGGAAAAGTGTAAAAATACGCTATCTAAAACGTTCTTAAGCCTGAGTTACGTTTGAGTATTGTTGGAATAAGCTTTATTTGCTATTTCCTATTTTGATACCTGTAGACTGCTTGCAACAGTCTGCAGTTAAGATAAGGTGCACACATGTCACTTTGAGTATTAAATTCGCTACCTGATTCAAACTATGGTGTGCCTGAATTGTAGCAAGTATTACGGAAATAATGCAAAGTCAATGACCCGAATTTTATTACTTCTGATAAGTATGGACCGAATATCAGAAATAACTTAGGCAGTATCTGCTCTTATGCCTTTAATATTAAAGTGCAGAATTGTGCTTGATATTCTTCTCCTTTTGGGGTGCATCAATGATTTCGATGTATCGATTATGCTAATTTTATCAACGAAACTCCATTCGTCACGCTCTTGTAGCAGGCACTTTTTCAATTTTACAATTCAATTGAATATATTGGCAATATAACATGCTGTTTATCAATAAAAAGGGTTCGGTTTACTGATTTTGGTTTCAATTGGTTTGATTAAATTTTTGATCAATGGCTGTTGACTTATTTTTGGGTTTGTGGTTTGTTTACATCCAAATTTTAGTACGTTCTTTATTTTCAGATACAAAAACCATTTTCAAAGCCATCGCTATGCCTGTTTGCCATGTCTAAGGATTTTTGTAGCTCGAACCAGACAAAGAGCAAATATTTGTAAACTTTTCATTCTAGACTAGACCGTTGTCTGCAAAATCAAACATTATAACTGAGTAGGTATCTACATAATTACTGTCTACAATGGGAGCTTCTTTAATAGTAATATTCGGATAGGTTGATACTGGAGATGTTTTACAAATCTGTCCATTGACAGTTTATTTTTATCGTGAATAGTCGTTTGTTTGACCAAAATCTCCGTATGGTTCACTAACAGTGACGATGTTGCTGAAGATGTATCACGAAAGTCTAAAAGATACCAATCTCAACCTCAACCTCAACAGCCTGTATTGGTCCACTGCTGGACGCAGGCCTCCTCCTGATAAGCGCCTTATTGGCGTTTATCTCATGGAGAGTAATGCCCATAATCCCCACGCTGGGCATGCGGGTTGTGAATCGTTAGGTGGTATAGTTGTTCTGCAAAATAAGATAATTCATGCCGATACTTTCAAAATACTTTTACTTCTCATACCAACAAAATACGGACAGTTTTTATTTCAGTTAAAAGGTCGACATAAAATTTGCCTTACAACATACTATCGCCAACTTATGGCAGTCAATCAACATCATAACTGCAACCATTTCAAACTCGTCGATCCGCTAACTTTTCCAATAAATCCAAATTGATAAAACATTGAAATCGGAGGGAAAGTGGTGAAAATTTGATTCGACGTATCCCGGGAACCGCGGATCGCACTAAAATTTACGAGCGTGTTTACTTTACGCCGATGTAAGTTTGTTTATCACAGAATCGAAGGGAGCCGAGTGAGCAGACTAGTGTTGTACTGTGGAAGAAAGAGCCTTTATCTATAATTCCGGTCATTTCATCAACCCGACAGTCGGACATGAGCTTTAGACAAATTCTCCCTGAAAACTAAAGTAAAGTAAAAGTTGATGTATGTTTTCGCTCTTTTACGCAAAACTGCTGTGAATTTTGCCTATAGGTAGTTCTAGGCCTAGATGGCATAGGCTATTTTTTATCCTATAAATCAGTTCCCGTGGGATAGACGTGCGAAGCCGTGGGGCGCAGCTAGTCTTTCTATAATATTGACGATGCTGATGAATTTTGTATGTATTGGTACCTTTATAAAAGGAAAAAAGAACATTATAATATACCTTTTATTTATAAATGCCCACTGTAACTACGAGTTCAGTAAGTTAGACACGTCTCCAAATTAGGATTTTGTAATTTTGGATTCTGGCCGAACCTGCAATGAACATGTTACAACACTAATGGTAGGCACTGCTCCCGGCAATGAAAGCAGATAATTCTGTTTGCACTACACGAGGCCAACAAGGCAAAGCGGTAAAACTTGATGAAGAAATACATTCTCTTAGCAATAATGAATTGATAAAACTGGTGTTTGATAATCATATAAATTTCTCAGACACAATCTTTCGTTTGTCTTTTGATTGTTTGTGTTGAAGTGTTGCTTGCTTGCCTTTTTTCTTACGTCCGGTGCGTTCTGTAGGAGCTGTGGTGACTTTGTATGTTTGTCAGTTTGATTTGTAGGTAACCCTACAATAAAACATGAGGCTACTTACGGTAGGCTTATTCTTTTATTATGTAGTACAGCCAGGGTATTTATTATTATGCTGCCTCTGGTAAAGTACTGAATCATATAGAATCATTTATTAAACTTGTTTACATGTTGTCAGGTTACATAGGTCTTAGCAGTCAAATAATAGTCTCAAAAATGTACCCCGTTGGGGCGCTACAAAATAACTTAATACGAGGTAAAAAACGAATTTAAAATTAAATTAATTAGCTTCAAAAACTATATTTTTATATCCTATACTATAATTGTTTTTTTATTTATTTTTCGATACAGATGTCGAAAAAACTTATATCTGAAAGTACTCATTATATCTTACCGTTAACGGGCAGAAGGCCGCCACCGCTGCGCCGGCGGCTGCGCTATAGGTGTAATATTGTAAATAAGTTATTTACAAGTTTGGTACAAAATTTATAATTAATCTATTACTTTCAAAACTAACCGAACACATCATATTTTTTGGGGAAAAATTGTTTACAACATTTAATCATCACACTAATATTATAAATGCGAAAGTTTGTATGGATGTATGGATGGATGTTTGTTACCTCTTCACGCCAAAACTACTGAATGGATCGGACTGAAATTTTGCATACAGGTAATTCTAATCCTGGAATAAAACATAGGCTACTTTTTATCCCATAAATGTGTTTCCGTGGGATGAAAATGACCTTTTAATGTTTCCATAGAAACAACGCGTGCGAAGCCGCGGGGCGCAGCTAGTATAATATATTTGTATATTATATTATATTATTTTATTTATTTAGTTTATTTTTTTTATTATTTTTATGTATGTACTTATTCCGTATAATATGTAGTCTGTTATACGCCACCGTCTATACCTGTACTATAACCACGTGCCCATCCAAAGGTTGCCTGGAAGAAATCGCTCTTAGCGATAAGGACGCCCATTGTGCAACTGTTTTTGTGTTTGTGTTTGTCTTTTCTGTATTTCTGTATCTTGGTGTGTAATAAAGAGTATTTGTAGTGTATTGCTTACAACAATGTTCTTACTCCGCGAAGGTATATTTTTTAGAGTAGGTATATTTGGTACAAACTTAACCATCATCTAACACAATTATTGAAGATACGAATAGATCGTAACTTATAAGTCAAGTTTATGCAAGCGGTAATGTTCATATTACACGGACGATTAAAGTCAGGTCAAACTTACAGCCGATGAAACTAACATGTTAATGATGAAGATAAATTCACAGTTAGTTATGTCACGGAGTAACCGACATTGCGAGCACAAAATATATAAAAACGATTCTATAGTTGTAAAATTTGACTGACACGTTTAAAATTAGGATGACAGCTCTAACATGAAGCTGACGGACCTAAAACAACTCAATTTAGTTAAAATGGCTATAAACATATTCCTTGAAAAATTAAACAAACGGGTTTAAAATTAGGATGACAGCTCTAAAATTAGATTGATAGATCTAAAACAGCTTAAGTTAGTTATAAGTAGCTTCAACCCTATTATTTGCATTACATTTTAGCTATGGTTAGAAACGTCTACCTAATTTTAGCAGGCATCTAATCAGGTCATGATTAAAATTTATCGATTTTAAACTAGTATCGATTTGAATTTCTAAACGATTTCTCAAATAATGTTATTTTAAAATACTTCTTTACATGGGTCAAACACCATGTAGGTAAATAAGTATTTTAAAATAACATTTTAGAAAAAAAACATATTTTGCTCGCAGCAAAATCCCAACCACGCAACTCAGAAAGGTTTTGCGATTTTGAAAACGTTCTAATATAGGTATTTTTAGGACCTTTATAGAGAATAGTATTAGTATACCTAAACGTTGGTGTTCTTTCAACTCAAAAAAGGTTCGTAGTTTACCCGTAGTTTACATTAATAATGAATTCGTCAAACTACGAATGTTAATTACATGTACCTACATGTATATTACAAAAATAGTATTCCTCTATAATTTATACTGATATTTACCACTTAACCAGACTTTTTTTTAAACTTAGTTTTTCATGGCATGGATAACATCAGAAAGTTATATGTTATAGGTACATACCTACATATCAATTAGAATAATTAATTTATTGCTTGAAAATATCACGCTTTGATATTATATTGACATGTCGTTTATTTATCATGATTTGACATTTGAAAGTTCAATTACAATTCACAATTGTAAGTGAGATACTTTATAGCATAACCTATCAGAGTGAGCCTTCTGGATATCGAAGACTTAATTTAGTAGGCAGCTTGAGTTGCGTGTGCCCGCGCCTTAATCTACGCCACATTAACAGGAATCATTAATCATAGTTTTAATACAATTTAACCCCAACTGGATTAATATATCTTCATTCAGGAAATCAGACTTTTATCATTCAAATTGTTATAGAAAACCGTGGCCGCGACTAAATCGGTTACTTCTTTTGTTATGAATTGAAGTGCAAATGCTACAAATGTTGTTGGCTTTTGTTGTTGTACTATTGTGCACAATTAAACGTGGAAAGATGTAATAATCTCAAATGTCTCTTTGTGCTTTTTATATGGGGTGGGACATGCGGGGTCAATATTAAAAGTAATGACAATAATAGAAAGAACTGTGCGTGAAAACATATCAGCTTGTTCATCGGTACCAGAGATTATTTAAGAATAGAGAGCGATAAAATTTTGTATTCACGAAAGCACAGACAAAATGCTTGAAACGAATAATCTTTTTTTTTTCTATAATTTCGGTACGCATAGTTGCGTTGTTATATAACGTTGAAAAAATATAATGCAGAGATGGTATAATTCGTATACATATTTATTGTTATTGGTAGTTTGATGACACAGAGGTCAGATAAGATCCGTGGAGGAGTGGATAAGAAGGGAAGGGAACCTCCATCCAAGAGTGGACACAAAAAGGTCATCATGATGATGATGAGTAAAAAAATCCCCCAAACAAAACACCGTGGGAACAACAAACACTACTAATGAATAGCAAACCCATAATTTCACTAATAATAATAAACATAATAACTCTTTAATAAAAAATAATTCACAAAACATGTGCCGTTGCCATAAACGGGTAACGCAACAAAATATTAAACGGTCATAAATTGTCATAAATAATGGCACACCCCGAATTTCAAACGTCAATGCGCACACGACTCACGCTTTACTAGATTTGTACAACCCCACATTTAAACTTGACATTCAATTCAGTGTCATATTCCGTTGCAATTTTTTGAAGGCAATGTGGTCGTTAAAGATAAGGATGCACGAGCAAAATTTATTAAAATTAAAATATAGTCAAGCCGGTATGATAAAAAAAAAAAAAGTAGATCGCCTTGTGGTGTCGGAAGATACGCCGTACGGTGTCGGCGGCATAGAATTTGCACCACCCTAACTCTTCCCGACTTCCCGCGGGTGTCGTTAGAGGAGACTAAGGGATATTTATCGGAGGCGGGCAGCGCCTCCTGCTAAACATTTCTGTCACCACACTACGATCCCCAACCCGCATGCCCAGCGTGGAGATTATGGGCATCATCCCCCATGAGATACCAGCCAATAAAAGCGCTTATCAGGGGGAGGCCTGCGTCCAGCAGTGGACCATTATAGTATGTTGAGGTTAGGTGAGGATCGTAGATAAATTACGGACCCAAACATTTCTCTGAATTCTTTCTCTGAATCTTACTACATCGTAGTATCTATATTATAGTCTATGGGTATATCTATGGGTTAAAGAAAATTAAATATTTAATATTTCTGTTAAATTATTACATTACTGTATTGTTAGTGTTACGTATTCAGTATATTTTAATGTCTGCTAAATGACGACGCTCATGCTGGACTGGAGATTACTATTTTTTATGGCCCTTTTCATTTTCAAGTTGACGCCAAAAGCTCCTGTTAGTTGTTGATTGTTTCCAATATTGGCAGCATAACCTCAACCTTAACAGCCTGTATTGGTCCACTGTTGGACGCAGGCCTCCCCCTGATAAGCAACTTATTGGCGTTTATCATATGGAGGGTAATGCCCATAATCCCCACGCTGGGCATGCGGGTTGGGGATCGCAGTTTGTTGATACGAATGTTCTGAAGGGGGCGCTGCTGCCCCGCCCTCCGGTGGATATCACTTAGTCGCCTCTTACGACACCCACGGGAAGAGTTGGGGTGTTGCAAGTTCTATGCCAGCACCACACAGCAGCAAAAACACAATCATGCTAAATTGTTAATGATTATTTCTCAGTTATTTTAACATAACAGGACGTCAGTATTTCTATAATAATAACTATACCAACAATAATTGGCTATTGAATATTTATGCAACATGGACTGTATCTCATAATACTCATAACACATATATGCACTAATTAGGCAGTTGCCTAATTGGTGCAATTTTGACGAAATCTGACCATCACAAAGCTCTATTTAATCGCTCTCTATAAAATATCGAATTTGCTGGTCCATGGACCATATGTACCTACTACGATATTTTATCGTTACATACGGTACATATACTATTGCAGCCTAAGGGAGCGGAAATATCCTATATATATTGATATATTAATATACATTTAATTATAATTATAAGAGCACGTGAGCTCTTTCAACTTTTGCGTAGCGAGTTAAGCAAATTGTTAGAATTCAGAAATCTGAACCATAAATTAAACGTATGTTAATGGGATAGGTAAGTCATATTTGTTAAATGTGTCAAAACATTTACGTCATATTTGTTAGATGTAAGTATGCGATGCGAAAGAAATAGTAGAATTGTAGGCAATTCTACTATTTCTATCGCATCGCATACTTACATCTAACAAAAACAACACAACATTACTTTTAATAATTTCATACTATTCACAATTTCAAACTACAATGCTGAATTACCACACTCAAGGGAGTATGTACGTAAATTGATCTAAATCTAAATGTTACCCGCTGTCCCTCCCCAAATTTCCCAAATTATAGGTTAGCCCCGAGGTTATTTAGCTAAAGTACATTCGTTAATAAGCTGTGTCAACTATTGTAGCGATTTGGCAGTTGAATACCGATTTTGCCATATGCTGTGGGAATTGGTACCCTGTGGCGATCAGATTTTACTTTATCGGCCAATTCATATTTAGAAAAGAAACTAGTAATTGGCTTGTTATGAAATATGTGTTACTGGCAACATTATTAGTAGCTATTGATGTAACTTAGTTATTTTTAAAATCGCAGCGTGATATTTTCTTTTATATGAAACAGTTTCGTCAAGAACCGACCATTTAAAGCAACAAAACGAATTAGTTAAATGGCAACTAACACAAAAAACAATATTAGTTCATGTTTCGCAATTTTTTTATACGAGTTTTTAATCAAAAATGTTTTTTGAAGAATTATTTTCACTTCTTTTTATCTGCATACCAAAGCTTGGGAACATAAGATAAGCCCTCATTATCACTTCTTAAGTAGGTACATCAAAGAATGGGAGAGTCCATTAGCACGTTGGAAAGCAGGATGTTATTGATGAAGTGATTTTGGTAATTCTACAAACATTCGATAGATCATACCATACTGGGCCAGTCCGATAAAAAGTGTTTTAAAGATTATTAACGAAAATTGATGTGTTTTTACTATAAAAAGGTCTCTTATGGCATCTATTAATTCAAAGCTTTGCTCTCTATAAAATTTAAAACAAAATCGCCGTTGTTGTAGGTATGTACCAACGATAGAGATTTAGTTAATATATCTGCAAATAAAGATATAAGTAGGTAATCCATATAAAAAGTGCCATCCTTCAAACAGACTTATAAATTGTAGAAATTGTTAAAAATCTGACTACAGTGGATTGAACGTCCAATATTTTAACTGCCTTTCAACAGTGAAGTAAGTACTAATATAAGTTTGTAGATAATTGTATAATAGGTGTGAATGTTGAAAACCAATTTGAAATGAAAGTTCTTGCACGCGATATAAAGTAAATAAGACGGTAAAATGAACCTTATCTTTATGGCTACGGGTAAAACTATTTTCATTGGAACTTCTGAGAAATTAAAAGAAGGTAAGTTCTTATTACATTCTTTTGTTTATTTAGCCCACACGCATAGTATTTTGCGGTCAAAACTATTATGAAATCTCAGCAGCAATCATGCAATTGAGGTAAAGATTTAAAGGCGTCCAGTTATTTTAGAGAGCGCTTCCTCAAAAATATCTTTATTAAAGAACGTTTCATTATCTCGTAATAACACTCACACATATAGGTCAGTGTATTACAAGTAGAAGTGGATTGACAAGAGTCGGAGGTAAAAAGTTTACGTCATTGCAACAAAATCTGCATGTGACATTTTAAGACTGAACCTCGCTACGGTTTTTTTAATTGAACCGCTATCATTCTAAATCTAAGAAGGGTTTAACTACAAATTTAACTGTTGAGGAAATCAACATGCATTTAGGTGATGATCTCAGATATTTATGTGTCTGAAATGTGTCAAAACGTTTACGTCATTGCAAAAAATTCTGAATGTGACTGATCTCAGATGTTTTTGTTTCTGAACCTTCCCAAAAATATCATAAACTCACTAATCTATTGAGTTGGGCCTCGTAAGACATCGATTGTTTATACAAAACTCTGAAAGAAGAAACAAATTCAATTCATAATGAAAATTATATAAATAAATAAAAGCACTTCTTTTTTTTTCGAACTTATGTCCGAAAGTTATAACGACTGCGTCATAACTTTCGTATTCTGAGTTCTGTGTACACTGTAGAGTAATGATGTACTTTCTTATAGGTTAAAATTTACCATTAATTTTAATTTAAAAAATGTTACGAATTATCAAGTTATTATTCATATCTACAGTACTGCATCAATTGACGTCAGTTCATCGTAACCTGCTTCTCTCGCTCTCTTCGTCTCATCGTCATCTAACGTCAGTCATCATATCACGTAAAAATAACCGCACTAGCTCTTGCCCTTTCTACACGTACACTCTTCCTATGTGTGCGGCCCCACGCATAACGTGGGCACCCCTCGCGTTTCATTAAATACGTTTCCGCATATCACGCACTATGTCATTTCCTCTACTAGTGACGTGATAGCGATGGTAGAAACTATCGACATAATTATCGATATGAAATATTTTATCCTAGGAAACTTTATTCAGTTTGTAAGTAGTATGTACTTGTTAATGTATAGCCCACACTTGCCCATAATTGTTCAAAAACCATAGCCTGTAAAAGATCTGTAAGTTATCGCGTTCCAATAGGCTTAGAATAGGGTACCATGGCATAGAAAACCTAGTCAAGTAAAGGTGTTGTTGAGCTAGGTTTTATTTAAAAGACAAAAGTTGCCATATAATTACCGTTCAATGTAATATTCGAAAATAAATATTACATCAACGTCATTGTATTATAATTATTAATAATTTTCTATTATTATTATTATTATACCTATATATATTATTATTATTGTATCACAAATAGATGAGTAAGCAAACTACATATAGCTTATTTATACTTAATTTCCAATTTGTAGAACATTTTCTAAGCTGGGGGACAGGTTCAGAACGATGTACTTTCAAAATATCAGCCGGATTAAAACCATCTCGTTACAAATCCATACCCTCACATTCCTTAATCTGCAAAGTGCGACCTTTATATTTATTTTATATTTATAAATTATTTTATTTTATATTTATGTATAGCATTAGAATAAACGCATATCATCGATATCGATGGTTCAGAAAAGTATCTCCGCACTCAGCTCTCTACGTGGTTGCCATGGGAAGCTATTTGCGGATTCAATCAAATCCACAGAATGGTAATATTATTGGCTCAACACAGTTATTACGTTCGTGCTTAAGTTTCAGAGATCATCAGTTTTATTAATTTAGTTGAAAGTTAAAATGAATTACTCAGTGAAGTTTCAAATGAGATTGGAAGACCGGGAAACCTAATTCGGCCTGATTAATGATATTTCTGCGCTGATACATAATTCAATTGAGTATATTCTAAGACGTAAAGTGACACGTTTTACCTTGAGTTTAAATTTAAACGGCAAAGACTACCTTAAAGTAAAGGAACTCTACCCTTACTTTTTATTAGCTCAATATTTAACAATACTTTTTATTATCTTCATGAGGTTTCATGTGCATATTTCATTGTTTGAAGCAAAATAAAAGACCCAAAGACCCAATAATTATGTACCCATCATTACATATTGGGTCTTTGGGTCTTTTATTTTGCTTCAAACTCGTTAATTCTTTTTTCCATGATATTTTTAATAGATATGGCGATTTTGCTACAAAATTGATTTTTCACACTCGTAAGAACATTATAAAAACTATAATTTACTACACGTACTTACTTATACCTACCTACCTACTTATGTAAGGCTTAGGTACTTGAGAAGATCACCAATAATAAGTACTCTAGAGTAGCTTAACCTTTTCAACAGCTTGGTTCAGCCCGAAGCAAGTAGTTACAAAAGTGTTTTATAAAATTGCAGTAAATTATGTGGCTTATGAATAAAATTACCACGCTATTATTACAGTCACGCGAGCATTTTCGAAAAATTCCTGTGAATTCAACGATAACTAGTGAATTTGGGGTTATAAAATTTGTCGTGGGATTTATTTGATTCAATGTAGTTTGATAGAGTTGTTCAATTGGTTCAATCCAACTTAGAAGGCTGGTAAGTTAAATATCTAGTAAGTTTTATTATCCTAGCAAACAGAAGAAAGCAAAAGAAATAAATAAAATGTAAGTTTATGCTGGACAATCCACTCATTCGTATTCATTCTGAATTAACTAGACACAAAATCAGTAGAGACAGCTACACCTACTCTTTCCTGTCAGTCTAACGGCACCTAAAGAGAGGAACACTTATCGTGAGATAGAACTCAGTTACACATGTACGAGTATATGTCGTTGAGTAGGCAAATCGGCTAGGTACATGGGGATTAACCCCTATACGTTGCTCTGGCAACGTCGCAGTAAAGTTTATTAAAATTACGGCTACAATTCCTCTATAAATACCAGATTGATTTATCTTTCACACGCTGCAAAGTCTAGTAAACAGAAACTGACAATTATGTATCGAGAATTAAACGAATTGGTTTGCAGTGAATGTGGTAGTCCCACGAAATGGGGTGCAAATGAGGGAGTGAAAATGTGTTTGGCACCAAGTTATTGTTACAGCTCAGAGTAAACAGTCTGAATACTTTATACCTGGAAAGACTAAGGTCCAAAATCTCAAACACCGTCGCGCAAAAGGTCTCTCGATCTTTTCATTTTATAGTATATATTTTGAAGAATGCTTACAGGAACTACATGACATGATCACCCATCTACTCCAGGACCAGCAGACGTACAGCAAAATACCATCCCTACTTGGTGGATATACCCTCCTTGGTGGATTTTCCTTTACCTTTTTTAATTGCACTGCTAAGAAATGGAACTCGATTCCTGTTTTTATTGGTTGGCCGATTAAAAACTGGCTCTTTTCAAAACAAGGCTGTCTAGGTGGCGTCTAGACCTTATGCCACGCCAAACATCATAGCAAAATGGACAGCTTTGTCAAAAGTTGTCCTAACCAAAATAAGTAGAGCAATGCAAAGTTTAATTAAAAAACTAAAATATAAATCAAACAGTTTAAAGTATCAACCTTTATAATGTAGATATTGTGGGTCCCAAAAATGTACGAACTCAATTCTTTCTAAGCTGTATCAATAGTAATCAAACTCTGGGAACGAAATTTTAAACAATTTCCGATGTCTATTGCAGCCAATTTACAGATAGGCGAATACTATTGTAAACTTCTAACCCCAAGGCACACCCATACGTAAAAATTAAATACCATCCGTAGAAACGAAACTCACTGTGTCATCTTTCTGTCAGACTTTTCATGTTTTTGCATGGTATATCTTTTAAAAAATTCGACCGTTCGTTTCGTTTTTTTGTTTTAAAAAAAATAGAATGAAAAGATGCTTTAATAACAAAAAAAACTAAAATGCTACATGGATAACAACAAGTTCGTTTAAGTTAAGTGGTGTCAATTTCTGATATTCAGTTGCGAAAAAATATGCGTGTGTAATGTAATAATCTAATAGTTTGTTCGGTCTTTTAATGTGTGTTTTTGAGTGGTTTTCTTTTAATTTAAATCAGATTTCAATTATACAACCTATTTTCTGTAATTATTAAGTTATTTTAAATGATTTGTTTTTTGTCATATCATTTTAGTTTCACACTATATCTATATTGTTAATATGGAATAAATCAATCTTAAGAATATCAAATATCTTTACCAATCACTGCTGGGCATATGCCAGATAAATGGTTATAATGATATGCATAGGCTTTCAAATCAAACAAACAGCCTACGATATATTGATGGCTCGACCAACGCAGGGGTAAACAATTGCACTTCTCTGTGCGATTGATATGAAGGTAAGTTACGAGTATCACTTCTATCCACCACATTTCAACTCCATGTACAGGACTACAACACAAGAACGGTCACTGATATAGGGATGATAATATTGTTTGGGCGTATCTAATCTCCATGGTTACTGCGGTAATGTATTGTTTGCTGCTGTAATTTATAGTCCTTTTATCTCGGGTTTGATTTGTGTGATCGCAGATTTGAGAGTGTTAGGAACAAGCTTTTTCTACGATTACTTAGCGTGATTTAGTTGAAATTATCAGAGTTTTCACAATGGTTTGCCTATTTATTCAATATGTTGCAAATGTTAACTAAAAAATACTACATACCACAGTGTCGAACCAAAAAATTCTGCTGTACTTTCATAATATCCATAGCCAAAGAGTGGAATGATCTTCCTGCGTCAGTCTTCCCACTAGAGTACAATCTTGGAGTCAAATCTAGGGTAAATAAGTTCCTTCTGGAAAAGCGTGCTCCATCTTAGGCTACATCTTCGCTTTCTTATAGTGAGTTGGTAGCCAAAAGCTAATCCATTTAACTCAATGTTATAAATATACATAAACTTACTCCGATCAGAGAAATTGCCATTTTGGTGTTACCCGGTAGTTCTCCGCTAGTTCCTCTAACACTTCCGCTTTCACCATATTTCTTCCTGTCTTAAAACGTTCGCAAGGGTTATCTCAAAAATACGTTAAAATCATATTCCTATGGCCAACTCGGAATTTTCGAAGATAGCTACAATTAGAACTCCAAAAAGGTCACTTCATGGAATACCCAGACGTAGATGAATAGACGAGCTAGACGCATACCGAAAGTCTTAGTCCAGTCTTTGAAATGGAGACCCTTACGTTTATAACACCCCACAATTATAACTATAGAGCAAGGATTTTAAAGCGCATACCCGAGCCAATCTGACAGCAATTCCTATTTTATCATATTTTTACGTTTATCATAGGAATTTTTAAAAATCCTACGTTTAGTTTGTGATATCTATTATAAGCAATTTTTCAATACCTTTTTATAATTTTATCTCATATAGTTTAGGAGGAGATGCAAAAATAGAGTTTGGTAGCCAAAAAGCGCAACTTCGTATTACTTCCTAAGCTTTACAAAATGAAACTATTAGAGGTACAGAGGCATTAATAAATAGCTTATAATAGATACCACAAACTGAACGTAGGATTTTAAAAAATTCCTGCGTTCAACGTAATAATAAGATATAATAGTTGGGGGCGCCACTTTCGCTGGTGTATGGGCCTTAAGCAAACAGCGAACAAGCCAGACGTGAGATAAAAACTTATTTCCGTTGCTGGCAGAGTTTAACTAATTCGCTTTATTCTAAGAGTTGGTATATATTTAAAATTTTATAAAAATATTTCTTTGTGTGCCTAAGTAAATACCTATTAAGGTATCTACTCATTTGACTCTTTATAAGTAAGTACCTACTTATTTATAAGTATTATATGGCGTTTCCCAAGATAACTTTAGCTTTTATTGCCTTGAAAATACCATCAAAAAATTGTTTACACTTTTTAACCATCTAAAATATATGAAAAATGTTTAAGGTATTTAAATATTGTTAAAAGCCAATAAAAAGTTGTCGAATTGTAACCTGTCATTTAGAGCTTCTTAAAAAGCCATTTAAATGAAAATTAGTTTAGTTATGATTTGATAACTTGTAAGATACCACAATGTATGCTTCTACGGTAGTAAAACTATCAAAAAGGCGTTTTATACCTCGGACCACTTGTAGATCTCAAAGTAGTTTGGTAAAAAAGAGTAAAGTAAGTACCTAGTTAGTAGTAGTAGTAGTAGTTGGGTTGGGAGTATTTGTATAGCTGTCTACTGGCTGTACAAAATACTTTTATTACAAATAAACTTATAATACTTACTAATAAAATATAAATAATGCTTTAATATTCACGCAACATTATCTAGCCCTAAGCTAAGCTTGTGTAATGGGTACTACATAACTGAAATGTTTAACACAATACACGGCATAGATATTTTATTTTTATTAAGCATAGAAAAAATCCAGAACACCCTGAACAAATCTGCAGATCGTACAAACATTTGTTACGAGGCGGGAATCGAACCCGCAGCCTTCTGCATCGCAGGCAGACCTTCGCCCGCTGCGCTACAGAGGTTCGTAGTTAAGGCGCATACACGAGTGAAAGTGGTGGCGGCACCTTTTTTATCTTATTATTACGTTTAACACAGGAAATTTCAATGCGCCGCCATTTTGGCTCGGGTATGCGCCTTAACCCGCTTGTATCTTTAATTAATTTGTTAAACGATAGTTTTTATATATTAGTGGTAGTACTCGTAAGTATGTATGTACATTACTAGTTCCTTTCTGTTTCAAGTTTTTTGTAGGTTATCAAAAATCCAATCTCCTACTCTCTCAATGGTCTACGCTTTGTCTATAAATCAACCTGTACCTATACTGATTCGGTTTTGAGAAAAAACCTTAGATACTGTGTGACATTTTACTGTGCCAACAGGTACCTAATTCGGGTTGAACACGATATAAACTATTAAATTTAGGCGTTCGATCGAATAATAAAGTGGTGCATAGACATTTTATATTTTTGATTTGGTTGGTAACTGAGGCAGGTACTATGAATTAAATATTTAACGAACTACTACACAATTCTACGTATTACGAAAGGCAAGAGAGACAGACAGTCTAAAAATTCAAATCATCAAAAGCTCCAGCTAGATATAATAATATTACAAGCGATTGTTTTTAACCGACTCCAAAAAAGGAGGAGGTTCTCAATTAGACTGTTTTTTATGTTTGTTACCTCAGAACTTTTGACTAGGTCGTCCGATATTCATGATTCTTTTTTATATGAAAGCTGGTGCTTCCCGTGTGGTCACATTTTTAATTTGGTTCAGTTCTGAAAATGGGATCTATGAAAATTCATGAAAAAACTATGAAAATATAAGTCAGTTTCTTTAAAATTATGCTTAAATAATTGGGATTATGGTATTATGTATATTGAATTTTTCAATAGCTCTATCTAAAAGAACCCTCACCAACCCTGCTGGACGCAGGCCTCCCCCTGATAAGCTCCTTATTGGCGTCTATATCATGGGGGTAACACCCTTAATCCCCACGCTGGGCATGCGGGTTGGGGATCGCAGTTCTTCAGGGGGTGCTGCTGCCCGCCCCCTGGCGAATATCCCTTAGTCGCCTTTTAGGACACCCGCGGGAGGAGTTGGTGTGGTACAAAATTTTAAGCCAGCATCATACAGCTAAAAAGAAAGAATGATTCTATATTATTTTACCTACATACCTACTTGCCAACGATGACTAACATTTTCTGATCCCAACATCCTATAAACGTTGTAGACGTATCATAAAATCAAAGCAAGTTTTATAACCTGTAACGCACTAAACAAATCGACAGAGAATATTTTGAGGCGCGCTGCTAATTAGTGGACCACCTAAGAAGTTTAAACACCAATAACTTCAAATTAACTTCGCGTAAGGAAACTGTGGAGATAAAGTTTGGAGGAAACGATTTTATTCCGATAAGTCGGTAGTAAATGTCACTTTGCACTGGATTGAAATCCGATATTGATTTTATTTTGGGAGGTATTCTGATGAAAAATGCAATGTATTGATTCGTAGCCCGGACTTTTTGTTCTACATACTGCCTAAATTCAGCATGTGAGTCATGCCTCAATGGGCACGTAATTCGTTGTGGATTTATTAAATATAAGTAACATTCTAAAAGCGCTTGTTACTGGCAATTGGAGACTTTAATTTATATTTGTTGACACAATGGATTTCGGATCTGCCTACTGAAGAAATCCAACAAAATAAAATGATTCTATTAATCCCGTCCCAGTAGGTACTACGCATTTGACATCGTTGGCGCTTACGAGTCTTAATTTCTTTAACTACGCGAATTTTTAAGAATTACGCGATAAAATTTTATGCACGGAAGGAATATAAGGTATTATTTTCCTTGAGTGTGTTAGTTGTTTATCTTATTTGAGGGTAGATAGGTGGTAGCCTAGAACAGCTTACTTTGAGCAAAATTTTAACAAACTACCACACAATTCTACGTCAACTACAAAATTAACTAGCTTCCTACAAACTATGTCCAATAACAAAAAATCCCCAATCATCTGAATCACCAAACAGTTTTACTTGGTAATTTTAATCACGAAAAAGCCTTACCATGTCAACACACAAAACGAGTTCTTCTGTCAATATTGAGCTTGCCATACAAATGAATAGGTACATTCTGACACAATAGGGCTTCCATTTTGACCGCGACGTGTTTGCGCATACAATTCTCACTGCGCTATGCCAATGCCACCGAAGTTGGTTATGGTTTACCATCTTTATTTTATGCTTGCCTGGTAGCTGGTAATAAAGATTGATGAAGAAGCGACTTTAAATTAGATATTGTTATTTAATTGAGATGTTATTAAACACATGTCATATAATTTTGATGCTATAATTTTTCCCTCTAACTAATACAATTATAAAACTCACGTTACTGTATGGAATGTGCAAGAGTCCTTTGTTTTAACCAGTTTACCTCATAAAGTGGTTAAGATAACATTGCCTTGGTCGAGTGCAAAATACGTAATAAGAAATGACCAGGAGAATATTGAGCTTCTTGAACCCAATGTATATTAAATAATAGTCACATCCACGAAAAATAAACATATTCATTCATTCATATGTAACGTACCTACATTCGTAATTGTCCGAGTTCTGATCGGTTCGGTGGGTACCTATCAGAGAAAATTAAAGGGAATAAAATGACTGAGAAGGTCGACGAAAAGTTTAAATTCGAAAAGTTGTTTTAATTACGAATTCAGATGAATATTTTGTGAAGTGGTTTTGTGTAGGACAAATTGCTCGAAACCTTTTTTTAATTGCTTTCTTTATCAGCGGAAAATAAATCAGAAATGGAAAATTTAATGGGATCTGATAGAGTGGTTACAGGTATTTTTACCAATAATAAATGGCACGCGAATTTATAGTGGTAGTCTCAAGCAAATTACATATATTCCACTATAGCTGCTTCCCCTAACTTTGCACGTCCTCTTTTCCGGAATAAAAAGTAGCCTTATTCCGTTTGATGGCACCATCTACTTCTCATTTCACAAACTCTAAAATAACGTAAGAATAAATCTATTTCTTATTCTGATTCTCTTCCGAATTTTATTGTGATCCGTCAACCTGTAAGGCGTGAAACAGTAACAGACAGACAGTTGCTTACAAATTTATAGTACTATGGATTTAATCGCCTTGCTAAAGGATCGTTTACAAAACAGATTTACGTACAATAGAGACCTAGATTGACCGATTACCCTCCAACAAAGATATTTCCAGCCCTCATGTATCCACAGACGATCATATCGCTCCATGCCTGCAGATATTAGATGAAGTGACGTTTACGATAATCTGTAACAATGCATGTACATAAAACAATACTGGTTATTAGCCGAATTCTGAAACTAGAGCTCTTGCTAGGAGTTTTCTCTTCTAAGAATTTATTGATATTATTATCCTTGCCAGATCTGATAGAACTGGCCTAAAAATAATGAATTATTTATTTGGGAAAACTTAGGTGTCTCCTGTGGCGGCCTACTACTATAATACTTCTTTAATAATCCAACAAAAACGGATTAGTAGCTACCTACTTTGATTAAAAAACAGTATTCACAAACGTCTGACAGAAGCAGCATTGATTGATAGCAAATCTTAGAAGAACACGCATCAAGCAACGCCTGAATAAATCCATGAAAATACAATTTGAAAATCACTTTGCGTCAATAAATGGGTCATCATAATTGACATCGAAAGAAGTCCAATAGAGAACAAGTCGGCCACTATTTGAGGAAATGAAGGTGACGGATTCGCGATGAACAAAATCCAATTTGAAATAAGTGCCCTTTGAATTAATCCTCGGAACGTCCGGATGAAATTTCTGTTATTTTTCACATTGAGCTATAAAACGAGCCTTTTCGAGGGAAAGATGAGTTTGAATAACATTGATAATAGTTTCGGGGAACTGAGGAATAATACTATGAATGTTGTCAAAATGAAAACCTATGAGTACGAGGTAAATTAGTAAGTATCAGGATTCCGAAAAACGTTGATAGCGATACAAATTAAATTGCCGTGCAAAAACAAAACAACGAACTTTTGTTCGACCTCGCAAGCTTCGCGCAAAGAAAAAATGAAAACATAAATAGGGTTCAAATTGAAGCAATCAAGCTTATAGCAATATGTGTGTGGTCTGTTCAAAGCCACATTCAAATGAGTGATCAAACTTGAACCATTTCACACACGACCGCACAAAACAGTAACTAAATAGTCCATAATGCTCACGGAGGCGTTAAGATGAGGTGCTAATCTAGTTTAAAGTTGGGAGCAGGTGCTACAAAGTTGTCGGTACAAGTCTTACAACTAATCAAACTGCAAACCGCAATATTCTAATAATTGGTCACATAAACTGGACTGTCGTCGGCAAGTTATTTAACATTTTTGTAGTATATCTCACATTTTGTTCGTATTTTATCGTCGACAATATTTCAAAGTTTGTCGTAGACTCAATACTGTACTATGTTTTTTGATGACAAATAAATTAACCTGAATACAATGATTAAAAAAATGCTAACTACATGTAATTTGATTATATAGAGGATAAGTAGGAGGATAATTATTAGAGGATAAATGCTTGGGACGAGTTTTGTTTCAACTCAAAAATTGGCAACCAAAAGGTAAAAACATAAAAGACATACAGTCTTTATTTAGAAACATAATTAAGGTAAAAAGTTGATAAAGATTTTAGATATTGCGATTTATGAATATCGCATCGTCTCCTAGGAAAGGTCTACTAGTGAAAAAAAAGTATATCGTCACGGATAATGTAAAAATCTTTAACTTCAATGAATTTATTAGCTGTTACGCAATTATTTATGGTAGAATGCACGTCCTATGCGATGCTCGGGGGTAATGACATAATGATTATGACAGCTGTCAAGGTCCAAAGCCGCTGAGCCGTAAGGTTCTGCGCTCGCCGTCTATGATACTTATCGCTTTATTCTGTCTCATTACGTAGAACAGGTATCTTATTAAATGACACAAATACCGTTATCAACACCATGAATTCAATTATCTGGATTCAGAAGACTAAATTAATTATTGTGCAAAAATACTTTTGAAACAATCATGGTTTTTATCACTAAAGTGTGTACAAACTATCAACGCCGGTTTTTTCTAAAAGATTATTAGGTACAGTTATAGTATTTAATTATGTTCCTTCCTTTTCTATTGCCTACTGAAATTATGTCATAAGAGTTTTCCAAGTGTCAAAGTGCATTAACCTTTGAACCGTAGGGGGTTTCGTAAAACAACATACCTTGCGAGAGGTGAAGATAAACATTGCTGCTATTTACCCAAGTGCTCAATGGTGGCATTTCAAGACGCAAATAAATCAACGCGCTTAACCTACAGAGAAGTTATTTGATACAACTTCGATTACGAACAATGCTCTTGAGTTTCGTGCAATTGATGACAAACATTTACAAACCTACGACAAAACTTTAAAAGTAAGGTAATCTGTCTTCAATTTAGATCAAATATCGTGACAATCGTTTCAACACTTTGTAAGTTTCACCAATATCCTGTTTTTTTATTATTGAGGATGGCAAACCATTTGGCCACCACCATACTTATGAAAGTGATTACTTGATTTGATTATTATGAAAGTGACGATGTGGCCGAAGATGGTAATTCCCAGAAGAAACTTAGAGACCCCCAAGATTCTCCACCGGGAAAACGGTTTTTCATGTGCCTATTTTAACGCAAAGGTTAAAAGTGATTGCTTCGTAGCGATCATGCGTAGGTATTCTCAGAATCTGCCATTCTATATTTATGGAGGGCTTTTCTACGATTAGTTGCTTGATAATGATAAGTCGCATGAGGGTGCTGTTACTACGAAGACTTGATATATGTGTGATTGTCACCTGATATTTTATCTCATGCTGCGTATCACTCGATAAAATATCATTTCATCAGATACTCTGAACTGGCCTCCAGATCTTGATGAAACGATATTTGTATTATGAAAATGAGGTCCCTGTCATCTCAAGTTTTCATTACATGCAAACCGTCCCACCTTTGTCCCAGCTTCATTGTACCATCTATCCAAATTGGATAAACTAACGGACTGTTACAATACAAACGGTGTGTGTCTCAGTCTGGTTACGCCTTTGTTTTGTCCACCGAACATGTTTCAATTGTTGCTGCATGTAAATGCTGCTCCCGATTAACATTGAACGGGCTAGTTACATTCACGACATAGGAAGGGTTTGAAAGATAATTGGACAAACTATTGTATTATGTTGTTCTAAAAAAGTTTATAAAGTCACAAGTTTCTTCAAATAGGATATTTAAAATTCATTATGAATGTGTGCGGGTTTACTACAAAACTTGGTTGTGCTGGAAGAACATTAATGTTACCTGCCCAAATTCATAATTAATTCGTCAAACTACGATAGTTTTTGAGTTAAAAATTATTAAGAATCCTATCAACCTCATGATGCGCTCTTGTATACAAGTAGTAGCATTAAGCCTGAGGCCCATATTGAATAAAAGCACTCTAATATAAAATAGGGTGATGATGCTGAATTAAATTCGAACCCCATAACTCAACAGTAATATTGACATAGTATTTTTTTGTCATTTACAATAACATGACAGAACGAGCTCTAACCTAAAACTTGGTGCACCTGGAAAGTACCGATGCCGTAGAGCTAAAGAATCTGCATCCAAATTTTATTAATTTTATTAATATATAATTTTACGCATTCACTGCTCATCGACACGGGGATCGAAAGGCACGTCTGCGTCTTGGGCCATAAAAGTGTTAACTCTCGACCTAACTAATATTTAGATGAATTTTCTATTGACGGCATCAGATGACTGACAGCTCGCGAGGCATTTATTTGAATGAATGATAACGAGTTTAAGCCCGCTTTTGAATGCACGTTTTGGTGCTGTGCGATATCGGTGTTGGATTTATGTGCGCAGAGCTTAATCCTTCAAACGGCAAACACATAGTTGATTCAGTTAGGTATATGTTTTATTAAACGATTTTTTATTAACAGATTTTTCCTTTGTTTCAGCGCATCTTCGGAACGCGCTGCGTATACCTGGCTGCCAGATGCCAGGGTGGAATTCTCTTCGCCGTACAGCCATCGACAAAGCTCTAACTCTACTGTCTACGAGAGCGACTGATGATCATCTAGAATTTGACTGGATTGACATTATAAAAGACAGTGCTTAGTGCAAAAGTGAAGGAGAGAATGGAAGCTAACAAAAACACTTGTTCTAACTAATAAAATTATTACTTTGAAAGTGAATAAGTGAAAAATTTACACTGTGAAAGTGAAAAAGTGGAGGAAAGGAAGCTTACAAAAACACTGGTTTTAATAAATTTAGCTGGATTGACAATGAGAAAGACAATGTTTAGTGCAAAAGTGAATAAGTGGAATGAAACTTTTAAAAACACTCATTCAAAATTAAACTGTCGGTTAACTAAAGCATTGAAAGAAGAGCGTGTGTAGTGAAAAATGATTGTTATAGTGAATTGAACTGTGTACAATGACGATGATACAAAATTATAATGTGTGAATTGAAGTGAATAAAAAAATAGATACAACGATTTTCTACTATTTTCTTGATGGAATTGATTAAGAAATAAGCTTTCTTGTCATTGTTTAAATACATTCTATGATTAAGGATAGAGTTCATGCAATTCATGATACAACCCTATGACAAATTTCATTGCATGAGTTAGGAGAGAACTGTAAAAATGTGTATTCATTATTGTTTTGCTTCGTTGTTTGTAAATATCAACTCATTTATAAGGTACCATTTAATTCAATGAAGTATGAAATATTTTTGCTTATAAATTTGCTAATATCTTCGACTTGAGTACAAAACTTCCTCGTGGTTCCCGAAAATGAATATTTATGACGGGCATCCAGTAATGCGCCATTTATGGACAAAGTTAGAATGTATTCCGTCGACTTATCGAACGGAATTGGATCAGCCCACTTTGTACTTCTATACCTACACCTCACTGGAAATTGTATACTAATATTATAAAAGTGAAAGTAATTCTGTCTGTATATCTGTTAGGTCTGAACAGATCAATTTAGTAGAGATGTAGATTGTCGATGGTATCCCAAGTAACATATAGGCTTCTTCTTATTGAGGAAAAGTGCATTCGAAGCGGTAGGTAGAAGCTAGTTTCCTATAGATATGTACATAATTGTTATAAGCATTATGCTTGAACTACAAAAACTTTTACAAATCTTGAAATATATTCTGTTATAATGTGCTTTTATAAATTTCATGGAACCAGAAAATGTACAAATAATTTGAGTAAAAAGGATTTTGTATAAATTCTGATGTAAACTAAAGATTTTTATATAGCTAGTAAAATTTCGATTTTATAAGTTACCTTATCGATACTGGTTACTAAAATTTAATAAAGAATGTAAATAATAATTGAAACATGAATAACTTGTTGTTGAATTAGAAGAGTAGATAGAAACTTACTTAATAAATGTAGATAGGGGATTGGCATTTGCTGTGATTTTATTTCAAGGCGACAGTTTTTTTTTGATAATATAAAATATATTTTTGTATTGGTGATGGTTTCGCAAGAAGATATTATGCTATTTAGTCTCGTATTATTGTATAAATTCAATATGTTAGTAATGGCACCATTTTTTTTATCGAAAGTGATACTTATCAATTTATGCAAGGCCTGAAAATAAATGAACTACAATATGTATATTTTTATATTAATCGTAGATATTATATAAGTTTTTCTCCTCTCTGTGAATTCATAATTTACACTATCTATAAGTACCTACTTTATTATCCCTATCTTATAATTAATACATTTTGTTATCACGCGATGAAAATTAATGCTCAAAATGTTTAACTGTAAAATATTCTAGTCACTAGTATATACTATATCAGAGTTAAATAACATTTATAAAAAAAAATGGCAAAAAGAAAATTCCGAAAAATTACAACAAAATTTTGTAAGTGCACTTTACATTCCTAATAATTATTATATATAATTATAACTATTATTGTTGTAACCCTGAATGATTAATTGATTAGACATTATATAATTTGTATCCATATAATTTAATAATTAAAAGCTATACTTGAAATGTTTGTATTTTCATAAGATTCCTTTTCGATGATTACATTTTAAACAATTACACTAAGCCCTTAATAATCCCTGTTTACTGTTGGGTAAAGGCCTCTTCCTGATCTCTTCATACATCTTCATCTCAGCTAGTTGGACCAACGTTCTATCAAGTACAAGTGTCTCGTTCGTCGCTCCATCGTTACTTCGATCTACGCCTTACGCTGGCTGTTGGGACTCCACTAAAAGACCTTAACATATAGATCTTCAGGCTCGTGGAAGGCATCACACTAATATTATAAAGGCGAAAGTTTGTATGGATGTATGGACGTATGGATGGATGGATGTTGGTACTTCTTCACGCCAAAACTACTGGACGGATCTGACTGAAATTTTGCATACAGGTTATTCTAATCCTAGTATCATACATAGGCTATTTATCCCATAAATCAGTTCCCGTGGGATGAAAATCACCTATTAATGTTCCCATAGGAACAACGCGTGCTAAGCCGCGGAGCGCAGCTAGTTAACAATAAAGCTCCATTTGCATATTTAAGAAAAAAGTAGATCCCTCGACATTATTTGAATATACTGTTTGTAACTTGGTATTTTACTTAAACACAATCCGTACGAGTATATTGTTGCAAAAGTTCATACAGTACTAATAAAATCCATTTTTACCCGCGACGGAACGGAGACGGTATATGCGTTTAGGGTGTGATGTTGTTTGTATGTATGTATGTATGTATGTATGTATGTATGTATGTATGTTTGTATGTGCAATTTGCAATGTTCCCAATTATCTCCCAAACGGCTTGACCGATTACGGTGCGGTTTTCAGTTTCGGGTTCGAAATTAGGTGACGATGATTCTTAGCTAGTTTTTATTGTCTTCGCTCACCAGGGGGCGCTGTTTTAGTGAAAACCAATGTTGCCATTTATCTCCAGAACGGTTTGTTCGATTGAGACACAGTTTTCAGTATAAGGTATGGGGTTTATTGGCGATGGTTCTTAGCAAAGTTTTATGGTGTTTGCTCACCAGGGGGCGCTGCAATCGACGTTTTAAAAAAATATTTTTGTACAATACAATACAAATACTCTTTATTGCACACCAAGAAATAGAAATACAGAAAAGAAAACACAAACACAAAAACAGTTGCACAATGGGCGGCCTTATCGCTAAGAGCGATTTCTTCCAGGCAACCTTTGTACCTTTATAGACGTGTTTGCCAACACACTCCGTTGCTAGGCAACGCGGTGCGTTGCTTATTTAATAATAACATAATAATTAAAATACATAAAGGGCGTGCCTCTGTCGTCGGTATACTAACTACATAATGTAAGGTTCACTCAGCTTGCTTTACTAAGGTCCGTATTGTATAGGCTTCCCCATGCTTTACCTAGGCAGTCATTTCGTGAGTTCTACTCAAGCTTAGAATCTCTGCTCAAGTAAATCTTTATTATAGAACGTAACTCTGACGCTACTTAGCTAGTTGCACTACCTAAATCTCTACTTAAGTGAGTTGAATTTTGTCTATGGTCTACACATTTATCTAGGCGAAAAGCGTTCCTTTACCTTATCAACCTGACTATCACAATTTTTCTTTTTTTGTTGTTTTGACGGTTATTGTGAAACGAAACGCAACGATTTCAAAATTTAACAAAAAGAAAGCCTATTTGACGATAGTAACGAGACATGATCGTAACGTCTCATATGTGTATGGGATTTACGTAGTTCCCAGTCCGCACGATACGGGGAGATGGGGCGCTATACTCAAATTTATGGGAAACTGAGACGTCTCGATATTGTCGTCAAACTCACCCCTCAGTTCAGTTTCCGAAAGTTAAACTTCCGAGTATTCAAATGCAACTGAAATTCATGCAAGTCTCACATCTCAAGTGAGGAATTTTCAAACCATGACGTGTTTAATTCTGACTTGTTAAAAATTAAATACAATTGATTAAAGAGTTGACCATTGATTAATTAATAATGAAAAAGATGATCTGCGTTCGAAAAATCGGCTGTAAGGAAAGTAGAAAATCTCTAAAAAGTTTAAAATAAAATCAAAATAAAATTTTGAAAAACCCACGACGGATATAATAAATAGTATGTACTCAATCGAAAAAGGAAGAAATAATTTTTGCAAAACCCCCGACTAAATGGAATTGAAAAAGACAATTAAATTACCTTTAGTTACAATTATAGCTTCCTAAATTTTTTCACCTATCCATTACCTACTACAAAGCCAAAAAAATCCGTCGGGGGGCTGCCATTTATAATTGCCAATTGCCATCTATTTTCTGAATTTTCCGGTACCCAGTGTGGCGCTGGCTTAGAATTTGCACCACCACCTCCATCTCTTCCCGTGGGTGTCGTAAGAGGCGACTAAGGGATATCCACTGATGGCGGGCAGCAGCGCCCCGTACAGAACAATCCTACCACCGAACTGCGATCCCCAACTCGCATGCCCACCGTGGGGATTATAGCCACTACCCCCATGAGATAAACGTCAATAAGGCGTTTATCAGTGGTCAGTACAGCAGTGGACTAATCCGAGCTGTTGAGGTTGAGGCTCCTGAATTTAAATGACTAGGTATAAAGATTATCTCATACAGTCAATTAATAGATACAAATTTGAACTATAATATGTTGAATTTACAATTGAAAAAACGTATAGATTATCTGTTGTCTGCAGCCACCCGACGGATTTTTTTGGCTTTGTAGTAGGTAATGGATAGGTGAAAAAATTTATGAAGCTATAATTGTAACTAAAGGTAATTTAATTGTCTTTTTCAATTCCATTTAGTCGGGGGTTTTGCAAAAATTATTTCTTCCTTTTTCGATTAAGTACATACTATTTATTATATCCGTCGTGGGTTTTTCAAAGTTTTATTTTGATTTTATGTCTCGTGTCTCTCTTACACTTATAATTATAAATGCGAAAATTTGAATGTTTAGATGTTTGTCATCTGTTCACGCTGCCGAACCCACTGAACGGTTACGACAAAAAACTATCCGGCCTGAAACTATGCAAAACTGAATTCACATGGCATTATCTAGCCCCAAGCTCAGCAAAGCTTGTGTTATGTAGTTACCGTAACACAAGCTCATCTTGGGGCTGAACTGATATACGTCCTAATACAATACACTATATGGAAAGATTTTTTACTATTACACCTACATAAGAACACTCTTAACAAATAACTGCATGGTACAAACATTTTTCCCGAGACGAGATTTGAACCCTCAACTTCCTGTGTCGCAGGCGAAATAACACATAATCTATGTTTTATTAGTTTTCATGGAATAGGAAATAACCTTCAAACATTTCTATAGAAACAACGCGTGCGAAGCCGCCAGCTAAAACTAATAGTTTAGTATTTTTTTTCCCTTTAAAATAAAATACGACCACACATGCGCTTTACCTTATTAAAATTGGTGACATAGTGCGTGACTTCCTGAACTTTATGTTTGATTTGATACGCAAGCTTTGTTAATCTGGGTAAAGCTTTGCTACGCGCGTAGGTTTTATAGTTTTTTCAAATGGTTGTAAAAACTTTATGTCAATCGGTACCTAGTTATTGTGAATAGATTTGAGAATAAGAGAGGTATTCGTTTTAGTGTCGTTTAAGCATTAGATAAATTGATTACCAACAATACCAATAGGTAATAATTATATTCGCAGTTTAAATAATGGTAGTATGTGTGCGGGTCGCTGTGCTAGAAAATAATTAGCCGAACGTTCCAAATTGTATTGTTTGCGGCACAGCGAGATTCCTAACACAGGTAAAATATTTTACTTAAAAGGGAGTCTCAAACACTGTTATATAATGTATTTTAAGTTTCTGAATAAATATTTGTATTGTATTGTAATTATACTTCATAATTTTATATAGTGCCTACTTAATTATCACTTAGGTACCTTTATAATTATATCTTAGTTACACTACTTACACAGTCTAAATTAGTGTAAATACTAAATTAAACATTATAATCTTGGAAAGTAATTAACGCTTCACGATGCATGTACCTATGTACTAAGCCACACTTGTTTCAAACTTAATACGGAACTTACAGAACCCAACTAATCAACTTGTTTGTACCTTATTAATAAAGCTCTAACCATACAAGCAAACTTATTAACCCCACGCAACTGTTTTGGGTTCCTTAAAGAACAAGTGTTAATAATTTAAATTATTGTATCTGAGCTCTGCAGATGTTGGATATAGCTAGCTTTAAATAAGGCGCTATGGCGCTCATTAGGGAATGCCTATATATTCAGCTATATGAAAATATAAATAGTAATGTACTAAATATGTAACATTACTATTTATATTTTATAAGTACGCTATTCAATTATTTATTAGTTTATTGTATTGAACGTTTTATTATTATTATTATTTTTTCGTTTTATTATTTTAGTTTGAACTCAGATCATGTAAGATTTTAATGATCGAACAGATCTAAATTTTAAACTTTTGCATTAAAATTTTATCTTAATCCAACATCGAGGTCGCAAACTTATTTTCTTATTTATACTAAAAAGCATTGCAGATTCTATAGAGTATTTCAATGGGTCTATGACAAATTCTACCTGCAAACCTCAGATGAATAAAAAAGCAAGATAGAGTTTCGCCGGCCGACTCACCGATGGCGGCAAAACTAAGCCTAGCCGTGTACATACACAGTTACACGCACAGACATAAAACGAAACTAAGCCATACCTTGTCAGTCGAGCTATGCCGGCGCGCGGAGTGTCACGATATAATATTTCGTATTTTTTACAGAAACAATGTCAAATTGTGTTGTAAAATGGTGTAAAAACCAATCTTCAATACAAAAGAAGTAGGATGGAATCACATTTCATACTTAAGTAAATTTAAAAACATATATTTTTAGTAAATCAACTTTATAAATTATCATGACAACTTGGAACACAAAACCGCCACAAGTGCTGCCAACACTAAGCGTCACAAAAGTTCCCGTTTGTTGAGGAAGTTATTAATGTGACGTGAAACGTAATGTTATGTATTAATTTACTTAGGTACCTATTTTTTTTTACCCGACTACCAACGGAGCATGGATAAATAAAGTTGGCTTCGTTTTTATGTTTGTAAGTAGCCGATTTTATTTTCTCACGTAGCGCTGAAACAATAAGTCCGATTTCAATAAATGAGGAGTCTAATGATTTGTCTTGATGCCCCGGTAGTTATAGGATAATTAAAAACATCAGACGAAATTGGGGTCTAACGAGATATCGTGGTCTAAGTGGGTCTAAAATTTAAATGTTAGTAAATGCTCGACTAAGGGATATCCCCCCCCCCCCCCGGAACAAATCTTGCCCACAGACTAATTTGGATAACAACATTTATGGCGTTGCGTTCATATAGAAAGGGATATTTTTATTGCAAAAAAGGTATTACCTTATTACCTTGCCCCCAGCCCTCCTTCCCCTTTTGTAAGTGCTACTGAGGGTTTTCGATTGCAGGGAACTAGAGGCTTATTTTGCATCGAAATAAAAAAAAACCCACTTTCCTCTCACCCCCTTTTTCTTAGCCTCCGTTGAGATCTCCCGAACGCAGTGACTTAAAAGATATTGCTATAGAGGAAAAATAATATTAAATTCAAAACAAAGGTTGCCTCCCTTACCGTCGTATACTCCTTTTATGTAAAAATACCAAAAATTGGCCTAAAAATTGTGAAACTGTTGTGCGTAAATAATGTAATGAAAGCATAGTGATAGTTAGTGAAAAGCAATATAAATCAGTTGATAAAAAGATTTTAAAACGATTTATTGGCAAAGACAACGTTTTCTCTAACTTGGAGACTGAGCACAGTTATGCTGGTCAAGAACATAAAATAAGCGATGCATCATCGAAAAATATTTATGTACCTAATACGTTTCCACCATATTTCGAAATTGGAAACAATTTCCAGAACGGTGCACAGTAAATGACAGTTTTACAGAAAACTTACGCAGTATAAAGGCCATTAAAACCAATGTTTGATATTACTGTTGTTTTATTGTCCCCCTTTCTAGTCGGAATAAACATACCTACTTATATACTACCTCTAAGTGAGGTAAATATACAATTTGAAAAAATGTCATCTTATCTACTATTTACTTATCCATTCATTCTGCTAAGACAATAAAATATTAGGGGTAATTCGTTTTTACTACACGGCAACACTCATCAAACGCGCACATGTTTACGAAACCGGCATCAGTTTGTCGGCCGGCGTCACTCTGTCTTGTTTTTTTACTTCGTCTGAGCTGCAAACCTGCATATTCATAAGGAGCTACTAAATGTTCCATAGATATTTTTCACAGTAGTATGTAAAGATCGCAGACCTACCAGCGTTACGGACGATAGAAGCCAATTCTCACGCCAATGTCAATACACCGAAAATTTTGTAAACAGACAATACACATATCTTCATCCACACGGAACAGACCAAATCAAACCCAACACTACACTTATAGAGACCATACTCGATTGAAAAGGGGGATTGTTGGCTTGGCTACCGCATAGTATTGACTCTGCCTTTGTAAACACTAATAGGAAATTCTAAAGTGGGAATCATTTGAGATGAAACAGTAGATATGTTAATTTAGCTGGAATAGGTACTCTTAGCCTCCACAAAGGCTGATTCGACCCTATAGTAGAAGTGGGTACTTTTTTATCATATTTATTGCAAGAACCTTTATAATTTTTACATGGTGGTCATATTGTCTATACTAGAAAATAATTTAAAAACAAACTACATACATTATCAAATAAAAAAAATAAAAAGTAAAACGGAACAATAACAAATAGGTACATCATTTAGGTAGGTACAATTAAACCATCACTTGACACTTTACTTGAAATAAGTCACCGCTGTGAATGTCAAAGTCAAAGTCAAAGTCAAATCGTTTATTTCTTTAGACTTACAAAATAAGTACTTAGACAAGTCAAATTTTTACTATATAAACAGCTTGATAAATAGTTATTACTATCAACAAGAAATAAGGTGCAATTGACTTTAATTCACTTCAATTTTTTGTCCACTAGCGGAAGAAGTGAAAAAGAAACCACTAGCAAGTCCATCGCTTATCAACTAATACAATCTTAGGATAACTAAGTCTAACTGGTCTTACATACTATTGTCTGTATGGAACTGGGCGACATCCGGCCAAGCATTAACATCATTTACGTAGTCATCTACGGAGTAATAGGCTTTCTTGATAAGATTTCGTTTTATGTACAGTTTAAATTTACGAATAGGGATGTAGACACATACGCTACATGGGTAGAGATAGTGTTAAGGTATTTGTATTTTTATCCTTTCAGTTTTATAGTTATTTGTTTAAAATCAATAATCAATAACGTATATATTTGCCAGTTTACTTGATAAGTGAAGTAAATGTAGCGTCCAAGTAAAGATGGTGCCGGTGTGCGGCCTCACTAACTAAACAACAAGTCATTAACGTATAAAATCCTCTTGGTCATCGCTTGATTCTGAATTATACACAAAAGTCAGGTTATTTTATTTCCCTACACAGGCCGGTTCCATTCAAACGACACGGTATCTCGCAAATCTTAAATTTATCTCCAGATTATTTCTGTAATCCTCGTGATAAAAACTCTGACACCCACACCGACCTCCATTTTATAGGTTTTTAAGTGACTTCATCATTAACTGCATTTGGTAAGGAAAAGAAACATAAATAAAAAATAAATAAATATTAAAACGCTGGCATGAACGAAGAAGGCTAAGATTAAATCTTAGTGCACGGTTCTTTACTATAATGGAAGAGATCAAAATTCAAAAATCAAAACTGATTATCCCATGTAACTTAGATTAATTAATGACAATATTAAATAATATAAATTATGTCTATTTATTATTTATTCATCATAAGTTGCCTTAAACATCGCCTTCAGACTCAAAAAAATTGCGTCATATGCGCATGTTTCTAAATTTTTTTTTATCTTGTCATCGCAAGAAAGAAAGAAAATCAATCAGAGCTTACTCACAAAATTATAGAACACAATAAAATAACCCTATGATAATTATTTACATTCAGGCTAATTTGGTTTAACACTATACCACACGGACTATAATACGCTGATGCTATAACCGCACCATAAAAGGATACCATTCAAGACTTCTTGACATAATCTGTCCTAGCAACAAGTGGGCTAACAAGCTCTTAACATTATGGATACCAAAGGGATTATATCAGGTAGTAAATGTACACGATTGCTGTCAGCACAGCAGCCATAGAAAGAAAACTTACAATCCAAGATGCAGAACACAGAGATTTGCAAGTCCACACGCAAGTGGTTATACGAGTTTCTACTTTAAGAGGGGAGGTTCATATTTGGTACACCCGTCTTATTCAGGACTGCAATAACAAACTTTCCTGAAGTCATTATATTTATTTATCATATATATTTATTTTTTATACAGTTTTTTATTAATTCAATGTCAGCATTCCTAGACTAGGGGTCCAATTCCGCTAACTAGGGCCTTTCTATGACAGTGGTATCGTAGCAAATTCGTCCCGTAAGAGTTATGTAAATAATTAATATGTTTTAAAAAACTATATATAGTTTTTTCATGGATCCCATTGTCTTCCCATTGCTTTCATATAAAAAAGAATCAGGAAAATCGGACGAATAGAGAAAAAAACAGACGAATTGAGAACGTCCTTTTTTGAAGTCGGTTAAAAAAGCAGTACTTCTTGTATGGAAAGATTGGTAGAATGGTTTTAACTATGACATTTGTCCCTCCATCTGTGATTTCTATAATGTAGAATACCAAAATGTGAAATTGTATGACGATAACATTATCATAGTCAATATTTGAAGCGCTTAGGGCCCTAGCATTATGTTTATCCATAATTATCATAATTAAAATTTTGTTTATGCACCAACTAACATCAAATGACGAGCAAACATTATTGAAATTCTGTCATAATGAAAATTATTCGTAACATGCATGCATAAAACTAATATTAATGTTTTTGACGAAAACGTGCGTATATTTCCATGAAGCAGAAACCATATAAATTAAGCCCTTGTTTGAATTACCAATTAGCCTTGAGCCAAGTATAAATTAATAATAACAACCTAACATTAGCTAACACAACCATAATTTATGAATGCGATGGTTTGAATGGACGGATGTTTGTTACTTCTCTACATCAAATTACCGAAACTATTACATTTTAAGAAATCAAATTATACCCAAAAACTGTTTGACTTATACGGTACTTGAAATCGCATCCTTCCCTCTTATGTGCTTTCCAAGGACACCAGGAAATTAAGTAACGTAGCGATCGAGAAACTTAGAAGGATTCCTTCGGACTCTGGTGACATTAGCTCCACCTACAGTGGAAATATTGACGTTTGACGAAAGGTGTGACGTTGCTTGATTCTAAGGTTTTTATATTTGAATGGATAGTATATTCCCGTATTAGGGGAGAGATGTGGTATCAAGTCCTGTTGAATTTGAAATATTTTAGGATATTACTTGATTTTTTTAGAAATTACCGTAACTGACTGACTGTACCTACTGACTTACTGACTCACAAAATTTGGCGTGATTTAAAAAACTGAATATGCAGTAGATTTCACCAAAACTGTGGTACCTCAACCTCAACAGCCAGTATTGGTCCCCTGCTGGACCAGGCCTCTCCTTGATAGGCGCCTATTGGCGTGTATCTAATGGGGGTAGTGCCCATAATCCCCATGCTGGGCATTCGGGTTGGGTATCGCAGTTTGGTGGTTGAATTGTTCTCCAGGGGGCCGCCCCGGTAGATCACTTAGTTGCCTCTTACGACTCCCACGGAGTGTTGCAAATTCTAAGCCAGCATCACAAAGTTATGTATCTAAAACTATGGTTGTTTTTAAGTCCTGATTCTTCAAAAATATTAAGCTTTTTACGGCACATTTTCTTTTAGGTTCTCTTACGTTTTACGGTTACGGTTTACAGTCTAAGGGTTTCTCGTCTTAGCATCACTAGATAATGAACTCGAAAGTAAGGAAGACAAAGTTCCGAAGCTACTTGTAGCTTCCGAGAGTTAAAGACACAAAGTGAGGCTATTGCAATAATTCGAGCTACTTATGCGGCTTTTAGCGTCGAGAAGCGCTTTCAACTACCTACAAAGAGATCTTATAACTTACCTTCGACAATTTCGTTGCCCACTTTATCATGGCAAGCTATGCTTGTATATTAATTTATTAACTTAAACAATACCTCTTAAAATAGCTTTTTAGGGTTCCGTACTCAGAGGGTGCCGACAGGAAGCTTTAACTAAGCCTGCGTTGTCTGTCTGTCCGTCCGTCTGTCGGTCTGCCATCCCATTGACTTATGAGAGTGATGGAATAGAATGCACCTATGTTTGCACAAACATTCTTGTACTTTAAAGATACAATATTATTTAGCTACACCTACCTACATGTAAACTATGACTTTAGGTACAGTCACATAGAAAACATCTACAGGTCACCAATCTATCATGCGGCGAACGGTCATGTGTCATCTGTCAAAACAGCTTGCTATGGATTATTGGAAACGTTTTCAATCAACAAACGAAGTGATTTTTTGCGGAACTGTGTCATGTCATTGAGTCTGGGGTCGGTGCAAACGTGCGACTTGCCGCTTGATGCTAGAATTGCACTCTAAAACGGATTTAAATGAATACAATGATGAGTTCTTGACTTAATCTTGCAGAGTAGTCATTCTTTATAGACACCATGAATGACACATCACATACTTACGCGATTTAACGGGCTTAATTAATTACCTTTTATCGGCCAACATAATCTGAACGAATAGTAACTGTGCGACTTCCGAACGTGCGCTGCTGCTCACCCTAAGCATGGACGTTCAGTACGTCTTCGTAGGCACTTAATTTTTATCATTCATGTTTTAATAGTGCGTCACATAATGATTGACATCTAGTGACTCGTTTGCGCCAACCCTTAGGTAATAGTTATAGTTGCGTGATTTGTAGGCGTGTGGGCGTTGTTTTTACGCTTAATTGTTTTGATCGACGCTTGACCTGGACGGGGCGTTTTGTTATTGACTGTACCGCAAAGAAAAACGTTAAACTTTCAAGAATATTGGTACAGTTCCTGGCATCGAGGTGAAACTCACTGAAAACAAGATCTATCAAGTTTAACTTATCGGTGGAATTAAAGTTTTTTTTTCTGGGTGCACTTTGAAGGAATAGACATCTTGCATTAGTAATTTGTACAATTTGCTGCGTTCTGTAGATTTTTGTTCCGATCAAAAGGATGTTTTTAACCGACTTCAAAAAAATGGGAATCCTCCCATGCGATCCCATTTTAATTTAGTCCAGTTCTGACAATTTGATCCATGAAAAAACTATATAATTGAAGTCGGTTTATAGTTTTTTAAAACAAAAGCAATTATTAATGTATAATCTATATTGCGTTTTAACAATATTTATTGTATGTTATATGCATATCAGTTATCTATTTCTAACTTCTTTGGGGCTAGATGATGCTGTATTATCCACACACGTGCAGTGTTCATAGTCATATTTTATTTCACATAGGTCAAATGATGAGATAGGTATTAGACTTCGCTTAGAAGTGATAGGCCTCCGTTTGAAGACAAAATTTATATTCTAACAAGCATTTTGTCAGAAATATTGTCTAAATTTAGCTTGTTAAAAAGTTTTGATAGATGACAGAAAATATTAATATGTAGGTAGATGTTCTATGCGTGACTGTACTAGTCTTTGATGTGGCCGGGGAGTTATGAGTCGAATTGAATTAAATAATCGTTTCACATCACGACCTTTATGATGATTAACTATTGAAGTATTCGAGCGTGACGGTTTCAAACTTCCTAAACGTAGTTAGATGAAATCCGGATTAGGGCTCCAAGAATATAAATAAATAAATAATACGGGACAAATCACACAGCATTATCTAGCCCCAAGCTAAGCAGAGCTTGTGTTATGGGTACTAGATAACTGAAATACATAATACAATACACTATATAGATAGGTTTTTTTTATACATAGAATACATCCAGAACGCCCTGAACATATATCTTCAGATCGTACAAACATTTGTCCCGAGGCGGGAACCGAACCCGCAACCTCCTGCAGACTAGCAGACTATTATGAATATGGAGGTAAATTTTAAACCAATCATTACTTGATTGCTATTTTGAGAAGTTAAGATATTTGGCAGTGGGGCACGTAGCTCACAACTGTGTCAAATATCCGGAATTTACCCTACGTAGGTCTTTTGTCTAAATTAAGCCAAAATACCTACGTAATACAAGCGAATTCCGTGATGAACCAAGAGTTTGTTATATTTTATGAAAACAATTGCAAAACATGTGTACGGTAAACACAGTAACCATGGTAACGACAAACGTTAACACGATATAATTCGCTTCTAGTTATTCTTAATGAAAGCAAAAAATTTCATCGTCTTATAGCCGGACTCTAATGATTACTTAAAATACAAAAACCTTTACTTAGTGACAGCATTAACATCTCTGAGTGCGGCTGTTGGTCCCACTTGCACCTCAACCTCAACAGCCTGTATTGGTCCACTGCTGGACGCAGACCTCCCCCTGATAAGCACCTTATACCTCTTAGCGTTTATTTCATGAAGAGTAATGCCATTAATCCCCACGCTGGGCTTGCGGGTTGGGGGTTGCAGTTTGATGGTATAATTTTATTCTGCAGGGGGCGCTGCTGTCACCTCTTACGAAACACGCAGGAAGAGTTAAGGTGGTGCAAATTCTGAGCCAGTACCACATATACGTTTTAGAGGATAGCCAGTTTTATAGCTTTATTGCATAGCTTTCAGATAAAGTAAGCTGAATCATCCTACTCAAAAGCATTCTATAGCTAGACGTAAAATAACACGCGAGCGTGCGAATCCGCATTCGCGTGCAAAAACTTGTCGATGTTAGCGGTTTTTTAACGCAAAAACTGTCGATATTAAAGAGTTAAGGGGACAGATAAAAATGCCCAGAAATTTGCAAAATAACAAACCGTACTCAAAAACCGTACTTAATTCTCAACACCCCATTCGCACAAATACTCAAATACAACAAACAGAGCAGTGAGTATTGTTCAAACAGCCGACAGGAACAAAGATCCTCCAAAAAATGTTCTCTGAACTCAAAACAAATAGCAAACTCCGTAGAACTCAAAGAAACATCAAATAGTTATGCATTAACATACCCCTTTTGTTTGTTTACGGGAGACGACGGCTCCCTAATAAATTTTAATACGCTTTTTATCTTCGGAAAGGTAAACATGGGGTTTTTATTATTTATGGTATTGATGTATTTTATTGATGGTTGCAAAACAAAAATATAAGACTATAGACTATAGTAAGACTAGCTTATATCCGCCGCTTTGCCTGCGTAATTTTTATCTGCTTATTAAGTATTACGAACTCAATATAGACATTTATTTATTGAAAGTCAGAGTCGCGTACAGTTTTCCTAAATTATAAAACTAATTAAAACTTAGGTTCAATTTTAAACAGGTACTTACCTAATAAAAATTTGAAGGTTTCTTCTGAAACGGTGACAGAAGCTGCGGTAACCGAGGACCAGCAGTCCGAACCCATGCAACTGCGCAAAGGAGTGAGGCAGGGGGATGTTATTTCCCCGAAACTGTACACGAGCGCGTTGGAAAATATGTTTAAGACGCTGGACTGGAAAGGCAAGGGCATTAACATAAACGGCGGCATTACATCCTGCGATTCGCTGATGACATAGTCTTAATGGTGGAGTAGCTGGAGGAGCTGAACCGGATGCTAGAAAGCTTAGCTTCAGCTTCACGTCGCATCGGTCTCGGCATGAATTTGTATAAAAACAAAGTCATGATCAATGGCCTCAATGATCGGGGATCGGTCGTCGTACATTACATACACACCCTTCGAAATTACCCCGAGTACACTTACCTTGGGCAAAACTATTTTAAAGGAGGCTTTAAGGAGGCCAAGAGGAGGATCCAGCTAGGCTGGGCAGCGTTTGGAAAACTACGTCGAGTCTTCTCGTCATCCATACCGCAATGCTTGAAAACGAAAGTTTTGAATCAGGGCGTCCTACCCGTCATGACCTGCGGAGCCGAGACGTGGACACTCACGATAGGGTTGGTCCATCAGCTAAAAGTCGCTCAGCGAGCTATGGAAAGAGCTATGCGCGGAGTCTCTTTGAAAGATAGGATCCGTAACGAATACATCCAAGAGAGAACCAAAGTTATCGACGTAGCTCAAAGAATAAGAAAGCTGAAGTGGTAGTGGGCCGGCCATATCTCACGATGAACTGACAACCGATGGGTTAAACGAGTTCTTGAGTGGAGACCGCGACTCGACAAACGGAGTGTAGGGCACCCTCCGGCTAGGCGGGATGACGATCTGCGAAAGACTGCCGGCAGATGCTGAAAGCGTCAAGCTGAAGACAGGGCGCTATGGCGCTCATTAGGGATGGCCTATGTCCAGTAGTGGACTAATATAGGCTGATGATGATTATGATATTGATAGACCCTGCAGTAGCTGAAAACATTAATGACTCATCATTGCAAACTGAAGAAGGAAGGGCTGACAGACATTGCGGTAGTCGAAATAAACGTATGATTCATCATTGTACGCTTCACATACTACACATACTAGAAAATGATTTATCAATCATCATTGGATACTGAAAACAGAAGGGCTGACAGACGTTGCAGTAGCCGACAAAAATTAAGACACATCTTGGCATACTTGAATAGAAACGCTTACAGGCCCTGAGGTAACCGAGAAAATGGTTAGTCTCATCATTGCAAGCTATACATACTGTAAAAAGAAAAGATGACAGACGCTGCGAAAGCCTACAAAATTGTATGAATCATCACTGCAAGCTTAACATTTCACATCGAAAAGGGTGACAGACGCTGCAGTATCCAATTTTTTTTTTTAACTCAACGACGCATACTTTACATACTGAAATAAGGAAAGGCTGACACTGACAGACGCTGCGTTAGTAAAAAAAATAATGAATGATCGTTGCATACTAAAAACAGAGGGCCTGACAGACGCTGCGGTAGCCGAAAAAAGTTAAAGACTCATCATTACAGACTTAACATACATGAAAAAGCAGTGCTGACAGATCCTACTGTAGCTAAAACATTCGATGACTCATTATTGCAAACATAAATTATACTGAAAAAGGAAGGGCTGAAAGGCGCTGCTATTTTTTTTCTGACATGTAATATTATTTAACTAATAAATTGATTATTCTGATTATAATTTGTGGCTTATTAAAAAATACACACCAATTTGATAACCGGTTACGTAAACAGAAAAGTCTAAACGCGTTAGTAATATATTACAACCGCGTTTACTTTTTTTTTAATTATTTATTATCATTATTTATTATCATGGAACTAACATCTGATATCTACACAGAGGATCCTGCAGACAATGCGAAGTGAATCGGTTTAATAATAGGGTATATGCAGGTGACTTCAAAAAAGCTAATATTTATTTTACGTATTCTCTATTGATATAAAAATATATCTGTATATTTATTATTGTATTTTAAGATGTTTTTATTGTGAAATTTGATCATTGAAAAGTAGATATTTTAAGTCTCAACAGCAAAATGTCTAAACGCAACGCTATTGGCACCTGAAGCGTGACGTCATACTTGAACATTTTTGTATGGGCATGAAGTTTTGACTTCGAGTTGACATAGGAGATCCGTTGAACCGTGACGTCACAAAATGCAAGTGCTAACATGGGAGCGTTTTTATCACCCGAAACTGGGTGTACTCTTAGTTTTTGTTCATTACATCAATATTTTTTTTTTTAGTTGTTATATTTTTTTTCGTTTATGTATTAAACTAAATAATGGAAAAAAATATAAAAAAAATCCATGCATATACCCTATTATAAGAAAATTGGTTGGTCATTATACTTCATTGTAAAACCCCAAGTTGGCAACAAATCTAGGTACAAGAAGTGAAAAGTTAGTTTCCACATCGCTAGGCACATTCCGCTAAAACTTTTACAATTACAAAGCTCAAATGCCGAGAATAAACTCAAGATAATTCGGAATAAGTTTAATTCTGTCAAATTTAATCCAAAATTAATCCCAGCAAAGACGTAAACTTAATTCATTCTGGGCAAATCTTAGTTTGTCCAAGTGTAATGTAGGCTTAATAACACCAGGCTTAATCCAGGGTTTAAGTTTGAAGTAGAACGACACAATTTGGTAGTGTAATCTAAGTTCAAGCAGGATGGGACTTAAGGCTGGTGAAAATTTACTCAATTTATCTGGAAACAAACGCTTATTTTTGACCCTAGCTTTATTAAATTGTTATTATCCTTAAAAAACTTAATAAAAATGCAATTGTTAGTTCCCTTGTGTTTAGAAAAGGGAAACGCTGAAACTACTGAACGGACCGAAATTATGGCTGAAAATTTGCAAAAAGGAATAAACCTAGATGATTTATGACCTACTTTTCAAACTTCTCGAAATAGAAAACTAATAAAATAATACCTTCGTTCTTGAAATTAAAGCTTATTATTTTGTTTTGTTGATGTTTCGAGACAAATTAGATTTGACTTATGAATCTCACATTTCCCCTAGATCGTAATTCTGGCGCTCTTATAGAGTTACTGCTCATAAACTTTTACATTGCTCATTAGGCTGAGTTCATTGTCACTAGCATACTAATAAAAGGCATTAAGAAAACACCTAAAACTTTTTGTAGCTTTCCTTATTATCTTCTTCAGAGACTAATAATATTATTTCGAAAGTAAATGAGATCATAATTTTATATTTATCGCGTAGTTATTTAATTACTTTATGATATATAACCCGTTGTAACCTGTAAAACCCAGTTATAAATGTTCAAGAAGCCAAATATATTTTAAAAATTACAAAAAAGCACCGTACCATCACTTCCGTATGCCATAAAAATGTAAAACAGTGTTTCGTGTAATTTAAATCCAATCAAACCGTACTTTGTTCAACATTGCCGCTCAAACGGTCAATATAGTCAATATGAACCAACATTCTTTAACAAAAGGTTTTGACTTCCAATTTTGTGAATAACTTGGGCCCAACAATCACGCTCGCAGCGCGAACCTTCATTTATCATGCACTTTATTGTATCGAAAGCGGCCACAACGGGCAAGTAGGATACATATGAAAAGATAAAACGGTCTTATGAATCTTAACTCGTTGTGATAGAGTTGAGAAGGATAATCGAATTCGGTTCGGTATGAAAATGTCGTAAATATACAACAACAAACGCCTCATTGGTAACGTTTAGAGGCAATTCTGACCAATAAAGCTATCGCGTGGGCTGCTAACTCGACGGTGCGTCTGGTCTAGTTGACCCCTGGCTACCCGCAATTTCTCATGATTTTTACTATGTCCTACAGAGATAGGTAATCCTGGATTTTGTTACCTAGCTATAATCTTAGATGAAAAACTCCTCTCACTAGTTTTTTTTGTGTTACGTTCTTTGAGAACTTAAGGTTATACTTAAACGCTTGCTTATTTGTCCTTACTGAAAAGGAAGAACTTTTCATACATTTTATTTATAAATATTCACGGGTATTTATCGCGTTTATTTACCTTTTTTTCCCGACGTTTCAACAGGTTTACACTCTGTCGTGGCTTAAACCATGACAGAGTGTAAACCTGGTAAATAAACCATAGGTAAATAAACGCGATATATATCCGTGAATATTTATAAATAATGTGTTCTGATCGCGTAAGCTTAAAAACTTTTTCATACATTATACTTTTCATACATGCTTTTGTAAACTTTGGATCTATTTAGTAAAGTAGAGACACTAGTGTTCATCTAGACAGAACTCGTTTTGCAAATTAAAGTGGATTCTACTATCATTACTTCTTTTTTTCCTTTCCTATAAGTACATTTCCTTATAATGGAGAGACTACTGAGAGATCTTGAAGTACTGGTTACGAGCCATTGACTGGCGAACATACGATCACGTGGGTTGTATTATTTTAATAAAATAACTCCGTTTCTGGAGCAGGCATTGTTGTTTACCACGAGGGTATTTTCAAACGATCTTTAGTTGTTTGTAAATTTTTACGAGCCTACCGAGCCTTAAGGTTAGTTGGGTTGAAATACATGTAACTTACACACAGCGCACAGCCTAGGTACCTACTCAATTAGTAGATGTACATGTATATGTCCCAAGTAATGAACGATGAATAATTACTCAAAAAATTGTAAGTAGTTGAAGTTTACCTAAACTAAACGGGTATTTAAAACGAGAATTTACTGAGGTTTACTAAAATGACCTAAAAATGACCTACCTTATCTTCCCGTCAATATTGAACCAACAGCAGTTCAATTATTCAATTCAAGTAATCTGGATAACGGATTAACCTCTAAAATACCCCGATAACGATTTTTAGTTTTACTGAAAAACAGTTGATTTATTTACGCATAAATGATTCTATGGTCCATTAAATCAAGCTTTCGTCTGGTTTTTTGTTCAAAATCCCTGAGCTTCATTTTCGCGACGATCCGTTGGATGTCGATATATCCACACTGATCAGTGTGAGCTGGCAGCAAAAATTGGTAAAAGTCAAATTTTATTCATATTCTAGTTTCGTATTACGAGTATAGGGAGTTTTTAAAGAAATGTTTGTTTAATTAGGTACGGAATCATTTTGCTCTGCAAAAGGTCCCCATATATTCCTACACCTCTTAATACAGAAGAAATAAACCAAATGATAGATAAAAATATTAATCAAGTCTCAAAGTGCAATGTTTTTTTCTACAACCCAATTCGTAATAACTTCGATAGAATTTTCCGGGCCTATTTCGTTGTCTTTTATGAAAGACTTCATAGGTATTTTGGCATTTCTGCAGAAAAGAAAATCTGATAAAATCTTATTTGTGAACATTCGAAAACTTCTCTACATTATTGTGATCGGTACAACACATCACGCGTAAAACAAAAGAAAACACAACGGAAACTTTATGGCAACATTGTTTCCGAAAAGAAATCTTTGACACTTATCCGCTTTTGCCAAATTCATCTCTGCTACCAAGTTTGATAATATTATGAACCTTATCTTACTGCGATAAGTATCAGATTGCAAGCGAGATCGTTATACAGGAATGTTTAAAAGACAGCAGATGCTGGCGCAAAATGCAATAATTGAAGGAAAAACTAGTTGATATATTGCGCAATTATATTCGAAACATAGCCCATATATTCTTAGCTTAAAAAACTCTGTAAGAATCGACAGGTTTTTGCAACTTTTTACTGAATTCAACGTTCTTTAGGCCAGTCCCACGCAGTAAGCAGATGGGACGATTGTACAAAAACTACCCGTGGTACTATATAATTATTCTTTGCCTTTGGTATAAACGTTTTATAAACTATTCATTATCTGAAGCTCAAAACAAAAAGCAACATATCCATCTACATCCAGTATTTTATTCGGGCAAAGTTTTAGCCCGACTCAATCATCAGTTTTGACGATGTTTGTACAAAAGCTCAACAACACATCCTCATACCATACCACACCTTCATTTTTCTTACAAATGGTGAATTACAAGAAACCCAGGGTTTTCTTCAAGACTTGAAGTGAATAAGAAGTTTCTAGAACTTCGTGATACACCGTCGTCGGCCACATCTTCGCTTTCCATCAAAAAATGAATGGTGAAACTTAGAGGTAGAAGTAGGAATATCTTCACATACTTAGTTTTAGTTACACAGACATTTGTCACCATTGGTCTCGTAGGCCCTTCGGTTACATTGACTCTAACTAGATAATGTACAAACATTATCCAATTTGTAACTCGAGGTCACGATCATTCAACCGACAATCAAATAATATATTGAATGCCTTCTGTATAAAACTATCATTACAAGTTTTTTCTTAATTTTACAGGGTGATCAAAATGCAAATCTCTACCGAAAACTGTTAGGCTCAAAATATAGGAAAGCGTGGATATCCACTTTCATCATGACACGTTACCGTCTGGGTCTATGGCTTTGGCTATAAAGAACTTGATTAATTGCTTTGCTGCGTTTTAAACAGGGTGTTGTGGGGTTTATGTGACCGTTATTAAATCAATTGCAGCGTTTTAATTGTTTGAATGCGGAAACTCACTGAGCATCATTTTTGTGTACCCTAGTAATATTATTTGTTTAAGTACAGTAAAAAAGCAACGGGACATAATATACTTCTAACCTGTTCTTATTTTCACCGTCTTAAAAAACTTCAATCATTATTTGTTTTTAATTCAACCATACTCACAGAAAAGTTAAAAATTTCATACACAATATACATTCTGCCCAGTTGTCAACAGTGTTCTGTAATTTTGCATGCTTGCAGGCTGCGAGGTTGAGTCTAGGCAGTGGACCACGTCTGGTACCAAATGAACACCAGTAACCAAAATACAACTTTACATTTTTATCAAGAATCATCTTGTATAAAACCCTTTTTGTTTACCTCAAGCAAGTAAAACCGTCATGTTTGAATAGTAAACTCTCCTAGACATGATCACCATCGATTTAAGCAATAAATGCCCAAAGCAGCAATAAAACTCACATCCGTTTAGTGTTTCGAGAAATTTATTTACCTGCTGAATGCAGAGTTTTGTACATTTCTCTTGTATCTGGCTAGTAGCCGAGCCTTTAGTATTTAGAGTCGGGACGTTATTTAGTTTTAAACAAAGGTAGAAAGAAGTTCCTTTGAATGTTATGTGGTTTGCGATTACGCTAAAAGGTTTTTCATAGTACCTAAGGATATGTAGCAAATGAAAACTATTCTAAAACTGAAATAACGAATACTTATACACGCATATCTGATTATATTTTATTTACCCACAGCCATCGATCAAAAATTTCGCCGGGGAGGCCGCGAAATTTTGGATCGATGCCCACAGCCCATAAATTCAGTTCTAGCTACCTTTCGATTGTTTTTTAACAGCTTGCAACTCAATCGAATCAATTTTAAATACTTGTTCTAATTTGTTTCTATTATGTATTGGGTTGTAATTTTCTTTGTTAATAAAGATATATTATGTTAACTCAATAGGTACTTACTAGATTACTAGTAAAGTTGGCAACTTCCCGTAATAGTATCCGATATTTTTTAGGGCCTCTTTTATTACTGCACGTTAGTTTAATAAATTAAACGTAAACTGACCACCACATAAAGGTAAACGTAAACGAAGAATCATTATGAGTTTAATCAGAAAACTTGTTTAACTGAGAAACGTAATTGAGTTACAGACTAGGGCTAGTTTAATTCCAATCGTAGCAGTAGTTTAACTCTAACGATGCGATGGTGAAATCGGCCCGTATTTAATTTATGTACAAACTAAGGTCCGCTCTAAAGTCTTAATCCCTCAACAATTTCTGCAATCGCTAAATAAGAGCCGAGAATTTATTGACTACTTTATAGCTTTCCGATAAGTTGAATTAAGTGCCCAAACATTTTCCGATTGTGACTATTTCTAATACAATTATGTAGTACCACACATCTAAAGATCTTGCTTCTTGTAACTTAATACTATAAGGTTATTCGTCTATGTTTACAGGAGGTCTTCTTTGAATTACGAATTACGGAATTGATGGATGACGGATCGCAAACATTGATTAAAAAAAGGGAAGATAGGTTACGTTCTCCCAGCGCTTACTCAAAAATTGGCATGTGTTACAACTACACGCAAACACATACGCTCACAGTTATATTTCCAGTCCTGTGCAATACAAATAAGAACAAAGACGGAAAGACGTATCTAGGACCGAAGTGAGACCGGGACAAAAATATTTCACGCGAATCACGAACGCCCGTGCCACCGGTCCGACGGTGACTGAGGTGGGAGCACACAATTTTACACAATATAAGGTTGCCATTTTCGAGTAACTAGTACCTTATCTTCCCTTTTTAATTAATCAATGATCGCAAACGAAAATCATACCACCAAGTTACTTCGGGCACAATACCGATTAATACTTCAGGTTTCTAAACTAGTCCTCTGGTTACATCTTATTAGGGATTTTTCTGCAATTTCCAAATTTCTGCACCGCTGTGACACCTTTTTAGTGTCATAGCGGTACCTAAAACATTTTATACATCAAGAAAATGTTGCTTTCTTATTTTGAAATTGATATCACACTAATATTATATCGCCGTGTGGTGCCGGCGGCATAGAATTTTTGCACCACCCCAATTCTTCCCGTGGGTGTCGTAAGAGGCGACTAAGGGATATCTTCTGGGGGGCGGGCAGCAGCGCCTCCCGCAGAACAAATCTTTCACCAAACTGCGATCCCCAACCCGCATGCCCAGCGTGGGGATTATGGGCATTAACCCCCCATGAGTTAAATGCCAATAAGGCGTTTATCAGGGGGAGGCCTGCGTCCAGCAGTGGACCGATACAGGCTGTGTATGTATGTGTATGTATGTAATATTATAAAGGCGAAAGTTTGGATGAATGTATGGATGGATGTTTGTTACCTCTTCACGCCAAAACTACTGAACGGATCTGGCTGAAAATTTGCATACAGGTAATGCTAATACTGGAATAAAACATAGGCTACTTTTTATCCCATAAATCTGTTCCCGTGGGATGAAAATCACCTTTTAATGTTTTCATAGGAACAACGCGTGCGAAGCCGCGGGGCGCAGCTAGTAAATAATAATAATAAGATTGCAATAACGTAATATGAGCCCAGCAAACAATTATTTTCTACATTAGATGATGACATTAGAGTCAAGCTCCAGACTTCATAGTAGGAACTATAGATTTTGTAGCATTATCAAAAATTCTGATGCAAGACATGAGCAAAATCCACCGAATGCAATGGGAAGAACATGAAGCTAGCTACCATTCTAGAAGTAAAAGAACCTTTGAGTCCTGTGGTACTGAAGTTCCCAATCGTAATAGCAAAGGAATAATTTCCTTAGCCACCAGGATTTATGTGGGTCCAGTGACGTAAACAGCTTTAGAACCTCAATAACAAATCACATTGATTTAGTACTGTTACATACGGTGCGGATTTAGCAAGTATTTCAATGGTTGGAAAGTCCTACGCGGGAGTAAATACAAGTGAAATGTAGATCGGTGTAGAAACCAGAGTGATGAATGACGTAACCTGAGATAGCAGACATAAGAAAGGTGTTCAAAAGCCAGCTTCAGATATTGTTTTAATAGTAGACTATTTTACGTCTCTATTAAATTCTACTTCAGCCCGTGGCTAAACACGCGCTATACCTACTGCTTAGCAGCTGCTACATACGAATATTTCTATATTTTATTATAGATTTCAATCGATTCGTTTCTGAAGCGAAAGCGTCAGATTCGAATTTGAATTCTATTCCGACTAAAATTAAGAACGCTATTTTTATTAGTCAAAAGTTTTAGATATAAATTCCGACGGCCTTTCCGACGAATTAAAATACCCCTGCAGTACTCTTATAAACAAAATCGAAGTTTCTGACTCATTTTGGTGCAAACGCTTATCTTATGCGAGCGACATAAGAGTTTGTTTTGCTGGTCAACGAAAACTTACTTGATAATATCTAATTGCTTCTCTGTATCATCGTAGGAAAGATTTTGAAGTGTTTATTTTATTTTCTTATAATTATTATAGTTAGGTGCGTAAATATTAGACATTGTTGTATAAAAACGGACCAAGTAATAGATAAAACTCGTTCACAAAGGCGAATTTTAGGGTTATTTGTTGAGCAAACTTTAGCATTCCGTCTCTTATTAATAAATTCAGTGCTGTTGGGAAGGGCTGCGTGCTGTGTGTAACTGCTCATTATAAGTAGCTGCCTGACTGTAAGCACATCACAGGACTCATTCCTGTGATGTGCTTACAGTCAGGCAGCTACTTATAATGAGCAGAGTACTAAGACAGCACGCAGCCCTTCCCAACAGCACTGAATTTATTTATAAGAGACGGAATGCTAAAGTTTGCTCAACAAATAACCCTAAAATTCGCCTTTGTGAACGAGTTTTATCTATTACTTGGTCCGTTTTTATACAACAAAAATAGAAGATAAGTGGGAAAGATGAACCATGAAGTCCATTCAGATGTACCTTTTCATGACTATCGACATTACTATTTTCACCGATCATTTTTGTTCATTATTCGTTATCAAAATTATTCATATTCATATCATATATTGTGATTTTATGCATAAAGGTGTTGTTCTTAGGTGTAGGTCTTAGTGGGTAGGTACACAATGCATAAAAACCACAGGGCGCAACAATCATTTTGGATTTGCTTGCTAAAAAAAAAATACAATGAGTGATAGCTCTTATCACAATCTGAATTGTTACTTAAACAAGATTTCATTCAAGATTCCTGATTCTGTATCAGGTTTTATCGTAAAGAAGTAATTGATAATAATAATAATAACTGGACAATTCACACAGCATTATCTAGCCCCAAGCTAAGCAGAGCTTGTGTTATGGGTACTAGATAACTGATATACATAATACGATACACTAAATAGATAAATATTTTTTTATTATAAGTACATATTATACATCCAGAACGCCCTGAGCAAATGTCTGCAGATCGTACACACATTTGTCCCGAGGCGGGAATCGAACCCGAAACCTCCTGCGTCGCAGGCAGACCTTCGCCCACCGCGCCACAGAGGTCGTCAAAATTGACATCTACTAAATATCCGTTTCAGCTTTCATACCCGGTATTATTATTTTTCTATACCTTTATCGGTAACGGTCAAAGCACTTCTATATTATTCTCACTAACTCTCATTGTTTCCATGTCAAGCGCAATAGTGACAAAGTGACAACCAAGAGCAACGCTAACAGGCCACAAGCGGGTCAATGGTGCCCTTTGATCCGAGTACCTACGTACCTGTCCTCGAGCTGGTCTTTCGCAGGCTCTTGAGCTATATCACTAACTAAGTAACTGCTTCTGAGAGTTTGGGATACTAAAAAGACTTTCTAACCTCTTAAAGAATAGCACAATCTGTCTTTAGCGTTTTCTGTTTACCTATAGGTATGTAGTTAAATCAAATATGTGAAATTTCACTAAGAGAAATAAATATAAATAAATAATGTTGGACAACTTACACAGCTTTTATTATCCAGGCCCAAGCTAAGCTTGTGTAATTGTCTTAATTAACATAAAAGACGATCTGCAAAAGACTGCAGGCAGATGCTGGATGCGTCAAGCTAAACACAGGGCGTTATGACGCTCATTATGGGAGGCTTATGTCCAGCAGCAGTCAAATGTAGGCTGATGATGATGATGAGTATGGATTTTATGGTTCTGCAAACGTCCGTTGATAACAACAAAATACACTCGTTCCTATCCAAATTCAAATAAAATGGTCTTTCATTTGTTTTGAGTTTGGTTTTATGAAACAAATGAAAACTTTTGTTAGTAATAAAACAAAAAGACCGTGTCCCATTGATATCAAGTGAAACTTTACCAAGTCAGTTACTATTCTTCTTTGCCTCTCACCTCGGCCCCAGCTTGTTTACTTTATCTAGCAAACCCCTCAAGATTGCAACGTTTGTGTGCAACGCCTTGACGTGTAGGCGATTTGAATTTAGCACGCTTAGCGCGAAAATTGGTGTTTAAAGTGGCTTTGATCAGTAAAAGCATGATGCAGTGACAGTGGGTAAAAGTTTTAAAAGATATATAAAAATAATTCACATAGCACCATCGAGCCCCGAGTAACAAATAAGATACGAACCCGCCTCCTGCGTCGCAGGCGGACCTTCACTTATTGCGCCAGTCAGGTCGTCAAATGAAGTTTTTGTTTGTTATTTCACAAAGTCGAAAAACGAAGATGGTATTTAGTTTGAGTACATGACGGATCAGTACCAGTAAATAAATCATAACACTGTATAAAAGTAATCAATTTTACAGAGGATTATTTTTTATATCAATAGGAAGTAAGTCATCACTTTGAGTAATGACAACAGATGCAGCATAAATTATTTATGCTTCCCATACAGTGAAATCATAAAAATATAACAGCTCCGCCTTAAAATCTCGGTAATCCTTCGAACGTATAAAAATTCATAACTTTATAATTTATTAATCACAAGTGGATATACTACGTGACTAAATAAAGACCATAAACTTCATCGAATGAAAGGAATCGAGTATTTTTTAGTGGAAATATTTTGTGAATATGTAATGTTCGATAAAAGGGGTGTATGTTTGTGGGTCCAGCCAGATTTGAATCATAATAGTGTTTGAAATTTATTTGCTCGTAAAACCGTAGAGTGTACCGGGTTGGCTAGTGACAAAGGTGGTTTTATCGGGCCGGTGAGCGATCGTAAATTTTACTTTGGCTGTCAAAATAAAGTCCTTGTTATCAATGAATATGTAAATCTAGTGTACGATGTACCGACTAAGCTTTGAACCGTGTATTCCCACTGGTTTTTCTTGTGGATTGGCGGGAAACATGGATAAAGCACATTCAAACTGAATATTTTTGTTTTAAATTATTAATGTGTCGCCCCAATTAAATTTTATTTTGAATCTGGTCTATACGTAGTTTAAGTAGGTAAGTACATATGTAGTTACTGCTATCAGCATAGCTACTATTAGCTTCTATTAGCATATTTTTACGTAAAATTTTGTTACTATATTGATTGCTTGATTTCGAAAGTAGACAACATAATGCATAAGTACCTACTGAAGGAGAAATGTTTTTGAAATCAGAGGTGTTTGAGTAGGTCGATTTAATTCAGATTATTTTATTTATTGATAAGCTTGATAGGTAAGTACTGAGCCTAACGATGTGATGTAAAAGAGTGTTCATGTAGTTCCGAGTGGGTAATATAAAATACTATCAAAATGTCCTCTATCTCTTTTTTATAAAGTAAACTAAAGGTAATATTAAACGGATTAAAATGTAGAATGATAGATGTTAAAATACAACTACAATACATAATAATAAATAAAATAAGGACATAAAGGATTTATGTAATACTTAGCTGTATTAAGTTATAAGATATGGTTTTTTTAATCTTTTTAAAGAGGTTAAACTACACACGTTCACACTTTTAAAGGTGAGTGATTTTTGAAAAAGAAAATTTAAAGCTAGTATTTATAATTAAAACAATTCAGCTAACTCCAGACTGTTGCAAACAATCTACAGGTAGCTCAACTGGATCATATCAACAGGATCCATATCAGTACCAATCAGAAGCGTACCCAAGACGTTGGCTGCATTGCCTCGCTGTATGTCAATGCTGATGCGCTGCGCCAGATACTCACCAGCTCTCGGGTCACGCGACGCTACGACCAGATGCTCAGACATTTTTTTGAAAACCCGAAGAACCTTGGAACCCCACGGACTAGGTCAGCGGGGTATTGATGCTCTTCGGTCTCAACTCCAAGGGGATCAAATGTGTAGGCTCTGTCGATTGTTTGCCCTTTTTGAGATCCTCGACCAAATCCGCACCCGGATGATGGATGTCCTCGGAATATGGGAAGACGCATTACAATGATCGAAAATGACCAATAATAACCCCTTAACGCTGTCATGGCCAACTGCAATCAACAGCATTGTAGTCCATTCGAAAAAAATACTCCTTTTCTTCATAATGAGGTTAATACGATAAAACCAGATAATAATTAAGTTCTATGTATAACTAAGCATGCTATGGTATGATAATTAATAAAAATTAGGTTCTAATTTAGCGAACATAATTTTATCACATTTTAATAGACCATAAATATAACTTTAGACTAAAATGAGTTGCTAAATGTCTCTAACTTGCTCGGAAATTAGTTTAAATAAGATCGGTTTCGAGATTTATTTTATAGGTGCGGTAAGATATTGCTTTTTGCATCCTGTTCTTAATTATTAATGAGTAACATTTAATTATTATGAATGGCTTTAGGTAACTATATATCTATAGTTACTCTTAGATATCTACTTAATTACCCGATAGGCAGTAATACCTACCTAACCAATGTTAAGTACCTATTAGTGTACCTACCCATCTAACAACGAATTCGTTTATAAAATGTTCTTATGAATGATTTGTTTAATAAAAATTTAAAAGCGACTTCAATTTCATTTTTTATTCATGGATGCCACTGTCAGAACTGGTCCAGATTGAGATGGGACCACACGGGAAACACCAGTTCTTAAATAAAAAAAGAATCATCATAATCTGATCACCCGGTCAAAAGTATTGAGGTTACAAACATAAAAAAAAACAGTCGAACGCCCATTGCTGTACGCCCATTGCTGAACATGCAAAGTTATTGATATAGCTCAAAGAACTGAAGTGGCAGTAGGCCGGCCATATCTCGCGAAGAACCGACAACCGCTGGGGTAAACATGTTCTTAAGTGACTCGGAAAACGTAGTTAGGATTCTCTCTGACCAGCTGGGATGACGGTCTATGAAAAACAGCAGATGCTGGATGCGACAAGCTGAAAACAGGGCAATGGCGCTCATTAGGGGATGCCTAATATGCCTATTAGGGATTGCAAATTCCCGGTTTTTCGAGGAACCGAGAATCCCGGGAAATGTTGAAGTCGGAACCGGGAAATCCCGGGAATTCCCGGGAAATATATTTATTTTGTATTTTTATTGAAATTAGATAATTTAACTGCCTCTTAAGCCATGTCGCTTATATCACCTGATATAACATACCTTATATTGCATAGGTATGCGATATAAGGTATATTTGAGCTGTATTTCTATACATCTGTTAAAATGAATATCAAGTTCTTAATTCAATGTGGTCGATGTGTTTTCTTCTCTCGTTCGACAACAAGCTTTAAAACTTTTCGTTCTAAAGAGTCGTGACTGAATCCAGCACCTTCATTTACTGCACTACCTACAACAACACTCTCAAGGCAGCAAAACTCCATGAGGCTGGACTTGATCTTGATAAACAGAAAGTATCTTTGTGTGAAAAATCGCCGAATATAAGAATTAATTATTACAAAAAAGCTATTTTAAATCAAATTAATCGGTTTTAAATTGTTATTTTTATCACAATCAAAACACGCTTTGGTCTATCCAGTTCAAAGATTTGTTACGAAAGGTTGATTCAATTTAAGGTTCAATCACTTAAAGTACGTAAGTTTTTTTCTTCAAAATAGAGGTACATTATGCATGCACACGGAAGCTTGATTTGGGCACTCTCTTATACATTTTGGACTGTTTCCATTCATCTTTACCACCCTGACTCTAAGGCCGCGGGTGGGCTTAGATCTGGTAAAATGCGCCTTTCTCTCCTATTCTTGGCTTTTTTTACTGCCAGCCGGACACTGCAATTGCCTTTAGGTCTTGTTGGACTCCATCGACCCACCTGGGTATCAGTCTTCCAGGGGGTCGTCGGCCATCAGGTTTGCCACCAGTAGTCACCATCCAGGTACAGCGTCGAAGATTCGTTTTTGTATTTTTCTTTCAAACACGAGTCTTTCGGTTTTCTTGGTTAGAACCCATAAGTCATTTTCGAGGCTTACGTAAGAACTGGACGTTGTAGCGTTTTGTAAATGAGTAGTTTAGATCTTCTAGATCAACCTAAAGCGTAAATATTTGAAAAGGTTGAAGAAGAATCTATTAGCGGCTTGAATTGTTCTATTGATTTCCACGTCCACCTTGTTTGTATAGGCTACCGTGAGCCAAGAAGATAAACGCTGTTCTAGTTTGACCGAAACCGCTGTACCGCTCCTGAAGTATGCGCGCGGCGAGACGGGGGGGGGGGGGGGGGGGGGGAATATAGGCCCTCGTCGGTCGCTGAGATCCATCAGTATGCTGTCAACGCTCACGGCGGCGATAGGTAGCTTTTGTACCGTACTGTATGTCAGATGCACACGAGATAAATATGAAAAGATGGGGGAGCGCTATCTCGTGATGCCAAGACCATCAAAGAAAGCTTTGAATGTAAAAGTGATCGCGATAGTAGATTTAATATTATTATCGATCCATTAATAATAAATTTGCAGAACGACTCCAATTCAACTTCCAATGGCGAAACGGAAGATGAAATTGAAGTAGAATCTATGTCAGAATATCTGTAGAAAATTTAGTTATAGAAAAATATAATCGTTACATAATATAAACATATTTTCGTTTACCTACCGATATCCTAAGAGCTATCCGACATTATCGATCTCATGTGTACTCTTGCTCTTTTTTCCCCGGTCCCCACCTTGCCGCACTTTCCTAAGGAGCGGTACAGCGGTTTCGGTCGAACTATACCAATAGTTATAAAAAATGAAATGAAAATGAGAAGCTTGTATAACTATTGGTAACACCAATTCGGACACAGAAGGTGACTACGATTAATTTAGCTTTTCCTGCCTTTCTTGACTCTTATTACAAGGCGTGGTAAGCATGTTTCATGGCAGTTAATTTCGCCCTATCAGATCCAAATCGTCGGCATAACCCAGAACTTGAACTGATTTCAAAGGAATGGTATCGTTCATTTAAATTTTTGAGTTTTTCTGCACTTGTCAAGTCTATATTGAAGACTAGGAATGAAAAAACGTCCTTGACAAGGACCACCGAAATTTCGGAGGGGCTCTGATATATCGTTATGCATCCTGACAACACTAGCCGAACTTCTCAGAGTCATTTTGTTGAATGCTGTTTACTGTTTGATTGCAGGAAAAATAATTACTGATTGAAATCAAGTGATATAAATCATGTCAACCGTGCCCAGTACCGCGTAGGTACCCGATATATTTGAAATGCTATAAGACGAAATGAAATATATTAAGTTATGTGTTTTCGGTATTAGTATATAAATTTCCCAAAATTCCCGAAATTTCCCGGGAAATGAATTTGGATTTCCCGGTTCTTAAATGGGCCAAAAATTTCGGGAATTCCCGGGAATTTCGGAACCGGGAATTCCCGGGACCAAACCCTAATGCCTATGTCCATCAGTAAGCTAATACATATAATGTAGAATTATGAAGACGTAGGACTTAATACGAAATAAATTTTGTATCTTCTGGTGCCCGCGATACGTTTTAAAACAGCCTATGTGCCTGTGTCTAGGTGGCCAAGAAATTTAAAAGTACCTACTAAGTTTACTAAAACCTTATTTGCTTTTTCTCTTATGGTGCCACTCAATAAATGATAATGTAAACAAGAAGTTTCCCCTTCTTTAAACAGAGTATCATTTTAATATTTTAAGAATTTGAAAACGCTACACAATATGCAATTTGAGTTCGCGCAAAGGGGACCGTTGTTTTGCAAATTTAGTACAATCATTATTGTATATTGTATGGCTCAGTTGCCTTTGTTTTTCTTAAAATATTACTTGCTTTTAGAAGCTTCTTTTGTTTAGGAATCGGTATCTAGAGAAAAGCCAGTAATGGTAAAGCGACCGTCGAGGAATATTAAGAAAACCAAGGTAAAGACTGATGGATTGTGATAGCAGGTACCCAATCATTTTCTATCTAGGAACGGCTTTTGTGCTTATAAACTTTCTTAAATTCAAGAATCTCTATATTACTCACAAACAGGGTTGGTCACGGTAGTGTCAATCTTAAAAGTTTCACATTTGGACAGAGACAAATTCGAAGCCCAGATTCAAAACTTGCTAGATTCGAAACCAAACTCATACGAAACCATTTTAATATACGTTCTTTCTTGTCCATTATTAAGAGTCTGTTTACCTGAACCAGGTTTTTGCGGTGTGTACTGATATCACCGACCTGTTTCAATTCAATCGTATTCTATGCGTACCCCTATTTACCTAATGGGTTGCGGTGGCGTGGGGATGGGGTAAAGGTATCGAAGAGGTACGCTAGTACGCTACACTACATAATTAGGTTTTGACTTTATGAAAGGAATAGTGCAAAATAAACATGCTAGAAGTTAATCGGTAAGCCCTAACTAAACAGGTGATCGGAATGATAATTTTTCATTACCATCATTATGTCAGCCCACACATGTCCACTGATTTTACTTCGATGACTTTTACTTTGGTCAATAATTGAATTTGGCAACATGGCAATGCAGCCAGCGTTATAAGTACAATTTTTGGAGTATCTCACTTGATACTACGTAGGTAGTTATTTATATAATATATTATACGAATATTATAAAGACGTATAAAGGGTTAAGGCGCATACCCGAGCCTTAATGCTCGCGACACAGTTTTGATAACTACTGCGCGCATTATCGTTTCCACACCAATTGTTTATTTCCCCTGTACTTTGTTCCAAATAAACATTTTTTTTTTTATAAAGAGGAAAGATTTGATTCAATGTTTGTTTGTATTGAATATCAAAGCTCAACAAAGCTATCAAAACAAATCAAAGCTTACTTTTCAGGACATACATAGGCTATATTTTTTTCCAAAATTCCCACGGGAATGGGAATTACGTGGGTGAAACCACGAGACGCTGCTAGTTTGTAAAACAAACAAAAATGTGCATTCTCGATCAGGCGATTTTTCCTGTCCGCGACTATACAACACGTGCTTTCCACGAAAATCTAAACAAAAGAACCGTCTACATAACTCAATTTTGTTTTGATTGTACAAAGACTACAAACTAAGACATCCTTCACAATATTGTCTTGGCAATGCACGGTATGTTTGCGAACAGAAGAGTGTCTTGTCACGTTAGCACATTTTTTTATTTATTTATTCAGTGCAACCCTAGAGAGAACACAAGGAATACAAATTATAAAACAAAATATTTAAAACTGGTGCTCTCTAAATTACAGGTAAGCCACAAAATCACACTATCACACTAATATTATAAATGCGAAAGTTTGGATGGATGTATGCATGTATGGATGTATGGTATGGATGTGTGGATGTATGGATGTATGGATGTATGGATGTATGGATGTATGGATGTATGGATGTATGGATGTATGGATGTATGGATGTATGGATGTATGGATGTATGGATGTATGGATGTATGTATGTATGGATGTATGGATGTATGGATGTATGGATGTATGGATGTATGGATGTATGGATGTATGGATGTATGGATGTATGGATGTATGGATGTATGGATGTATGGATGTATGGATGTATGGATGTATGGATGTATGGATGTATGGATGTATGGATGTATGGATGTATGGATGTATGGATGTATGGATGTATGGATGTATGGATGTATGGATGTATGGATGTATGGATGTATGGATGTATGGATGTATGGATGTATGGATGTATGGATGTATGGATGTATGGATGTATGGATGTATGGATGTATGGATGTATGGATGTATGGATGTATGGATGTATGGATGTATGGATGTATGGATGTATGGATGTATGGATGTATGGATGTATGGATGTATGGATGTATGGATGTATGGATGTATGGATGTATGGATGTATGGATGTATGGATGTATGGATGTATGGATGTATGGATGTATGGATGTATGGATGTATGGATGGATGTTTGTTACTTCTTCACGCCAAAACTACTGGACGGATCTGGCTGAAATTTTGCATATAGGTAATTCTAATCCTGGAATAAAACATCGGCTACTTTTTATCCCATAAATTTGTTCCCTCGGGATGAAAATCACCTTTTAATATTTCCATAGGAACAACGCGTGCAAAACCGCGGGGCGCATCTAGTGCGTAAATAAGAAGGCAACTCAACTAAACATCTTATTATGCTAAAGTAAACTTAAGGTAACCTATTGTCTTATTTCACATATTAAGGGAAGGAAAAAAAAAAAAAAAAACAGGTTGTCATAATATAGGTAAAGAAAATAAACCTCGAGGTGGCTTACTTTCTCATTTCCAATCATCACATAATAGTGTCAAAAGACAAACAAACAAATCATTCCTTCAAACAAACAACTTAAACTCCAAACACCAAACTTCATGAGCAATAACTACAATATAATGTTATCGAGATTACTCGTTTTCGGTTTTTCTAGACTAAAATGTTATTTGAATAAAGTATACTGAAGTATCTGTAATTTAAACAATAACCTTTTCTTTAATATTAAACCTCCATCGTCAATTAAAAAAATCAATGGCTATTATCACTAAGCTATAAGGAAGCTGAAAAACTTTTGGATATTGTTTCGTAACATACAAACAAAATGAACACACAAGGTACATGTACTTGCACACAACATATACACACTCACAGGCTTGCACACAACACAAACATACACACACACACGCTAAAACATACCACATACAATCTCAACAATCACATGTGTGTTAATTTTTGCAACGCAGTTTATTATATACCGTTTAATTTTAATTTTTAAAATAAAACTTTATAATACGGAAGAGTGGAACCCTCTATTACAGGTATCTCTGTACTTAAAAGAGGGTCCATAACCCATTTATTGTAAATTATTTAAGTTTACTTGAATAAATATTTTGTTTATGTATTTTAATTAAACGGCTCGCGGACTCTACAAACTTAGCTATGCAGGTCTGACTGCAAAGTTTAGTTACTGGTGACACAAGATACTGTGACTGTCTTGGCAATGCGCAAGAGGCTAGAGCCATACTCGCCGAAATAAAATTAGCCCCCGAGTAATAAATTCAAATCACAGCCCACGGTAATTTCTGCCTCCTTTTTCACAAGATATTCGCGTTGGAATCCTTAATTTGGTTTCGTTTTGCTATTGTGGTTACGCCGTTGTTATTTTTCGTTTTGTACGCCTTTTTCAGACACCTTTAAATTGTTTGATGAGAAACGCGGTAGGGAAAAGTTTGGTTTGTGATGTTTTTGGAAAAAGAAATAACTTAGGAATGTTTTCTTATTTCATTTTACCCGACTGCCAATGGAGGAAAGTTATCTTTGGTTGGTGCAGATTTCGTTACCGGGGTTATTTTCGAATGATTTCTTATCGTTGTTGTACTACAGGAATATCCTAAAAAATTATGATGAAATGGGATGAAATTTTGCATTCAGGTAGTTCTAGGCCTGGAGTAACATATACTTTTTATACCATAAATCAGTTCCTGTGGGATAAACGTAGGAAGCTGCGGGGCGCAGCTAGTAAATAATACAGGCATCATCATTTCTAAACAAAAAACATATACATAGGTATTTGTTTTGTTCCGAAGCCTTGAGACATTATCTAGTGGAAATCGTTAGCAGTTTGTCGAAAATGTATGTGGAAATTGCATTATACCTACAAGTTACCTACATGGTACGAAATAGTTTTCCGATCTTGAAATTCTAAACGTTTTTACAAAATATCATGTGTCATTGACCTTTTCCTGGATCTCCAAAGGTTTTTTGGCAGGAAAATATCTCACTCTCGTGGAATTGACACCGGCTAAGCTGGCCTTGTTTTCTTTAATACGGTCTTTTTATATCCTGCTTTTAAGAGTCTGCAATAAGCAATTTACTTCAAAATTATACTTAAAAATCGTTATTTATCTCAGGATCTATGAAAGCTCCTTCATATTTAGGGAAATGTTACTTGTTTTAAAAACACGATTGGTGAAAGTTTTCACCATAGTTTATTTTTTGAAAAATAGATGTCTTTTAATTTTGTGATTGGTTGTTTCATTAGCTTGTAATTAGGTATAAAAGTTCAGTGCACGTCTCTGCTCTGTACCTACTTATCACTTGCGACGCGAGAAAACCATAATATCTTGTCATCTATCTCGTATCGTCGTAAAGTTTTGGTTATATGGAGAGAAGATCTGTGCTCAATAACTCTACTAGACTAGAGTTCTGAAGTTAAAACCTCACATGTAGCAACTTATTTCATCTGCGCTGCAGATAAGCTTACAGAGGAATATGATAGGAATATTCCCTCTAGTTCCATAGGCAGAACTTTACGAAGTATCGTCATATTGCCATAATCGAAGCGACATATTCTGGTCATGAAGTTTCAAAGTTTCAGATGCAATCAATATTATGAAACTATCGCCTCTAGAGATCTCGGTATGCATTAATCATTCAGGGTTTCCATTAGATGCCGATGTTTAACTTCAGAAGTACATTAATGGAAGTTATTGGTTCCGAGGCATTACGTATGCTCTTGTGGTGTCGCTTTCGAGAGCCCTGGGAAGGCATTGTTCACTTTCTTGTCGTCCCATCGGATTGTGAGGGTAAGGGAATAAGAAAACACCTGTGTTTATGCACATACCTCTGCACTATAATATGTGCTGCGCATATGGCTAGTCTCTGTTGAGACTGTCTGCCGTGGTTGGATATCTTAACTTCGCAGCAGCGTATTTTCGCAGTATGTTTTATAGTTATTTCTACAGACTTCGACATAGGCCATTCTATAGAGAATACCTAGTTTGGTAATAAGGAGATCACGAATAGGAGGAACCTGTAAAAAATCTCATAATCTAATAAGACCTCTTCATGATAATCTTCAAAGTTTACGAGTCTTGATTGTATGCATATAATGCTTTACCCCTATGTAGTGTACACGAGGGATGGTCAACGCGTGACAAGCATGATAAATGAGGAATTCGGGAGCAAGCCTCCAGGGACTCCCTTTAGCTGAGAGGGAAGAATCCCAACAACGCTCAAAACTCAACCATCACACTAAGAAATAAGGCACAATTCAGCGCCAAAAATCCGAATTTACAGACCCATAAAAATTCTGAAGCTTCTACGAATTAGTGTTGCAAAAAGTAACTAAAGCTTCCTTTTCTGTGAGAGAAATAATACTTTTAAGTCTAGATATAAAGTTCAAAGTTGCTTGGCTGGATTTCGTACGTGGAAGATCAGAGAGCAAGACAGAGCCAAGTCAGGCGTGCAGTCACAGAATATTTTAATAATACCTTTTCAGAGTAGCTGCGGGGTAGAAATGAGTTACTGCTGAGCGCTTTGCAGATAAATCTTGAGATACGGAACATTCAAAATGAAAAACTATGGTACCTGTCTCCTTCTGCCATCAAAGCACTAGCAAAGCACGGAATAGATCTTGGTACCCAAGATATATTCTGTATATCTTACACGCGGATCTATGAATGCTTTATACTTTTCTTTACATAAGAGTAATTCATAGACCGAATAATAATGAACTAGGTACTTACCTAGCCTTAAGGCTTCAGTCCATTCAGAGCCTGTTACAAAAAGGCTCCTGTGTAGTAAAGTCTCCAACAATTTATAGTAACAAACTTGGGTTCATTAAATTTTACGTGATTATATTTGTTTTGACAGCCAGATAGCCAAAAGTTTACGACCAAAAAATGTTCAATCAAAAATTGCTTCCGACAAACCAAAACAAATCATATCCGGGGCAATTTTATAGTTTTCCTATCTTATTTAAAAACAGCAGTTTGTTGAGAGTTCGTTGCTCTCTGTTACTCAAAATGATTTCTATCTACTGGAAGCTGGTAGTAAAAGTGAACCCTGAGTTGATTGGTTCAGTAGCTCCTCTAGGGCTGTTACCACTTTACAATCGATTGGGCGTCGATCGGGTTTATTGCCCGTCGTTGTCGGTTCACTAGTGGATGATGGATCAACCATTGTTCCATATATCACGCAACAATAGTGAGCTAGTCAGGAATATCGATCCTTGACCAGCACTATCGTTTATGTGATCAATCGTCAATCGTGATCACAAGAGCTTAGTTTTTATGAACTACTTTTTAAAACTTTGATACCTTAGAAACCAGTAGCTTACTCTGCCGCTTTGCATGCTGTTTTTCAGAATAAAAGTAGCCTTTGTGTTATTCCAGGTGCACAAATTCATGTGTGCATAATTTCAGCTTGATCCATTTAGAAGTTTTGGTGTTGTCGATCGATGGTCAGATAACAACAACAGCACAAACTTTCGCTTTTATAATATAAGTGGGATATATTTCGTGATTGTATTTCACAAAACCCGTCAGCTGTTTCTGTCTAGGCACCGACAACAAAATAAAAATGATGGTAGAGTATTCTTGTTTGGTACAAGGAAGTTAAAAAACTCATACTTATTTCTTTAGTATTTAAAAAGTATTTAGAAAAAAATCACCAGAAAACCAACATTCCTGGCATTTATTCCATACCTTATTTTAACCTGTGGTGAAACATAAAACTTGGTACAAGCGAAGTTAACGTTATAGCGCGAACTCATAAACTTACATAACTTAAGTACCTACCTTCTCGACACCTAACTTGTAGAAACAGTATCTTGAAGACATAACGTGTTGGATATTGAATTTAGCATCAGCCTGTGGATTAGCAAGCACGTGCTTGTCCGCTATGTACATAAAAACTTGTATCTACTGAGAACTAAAATCCAGTTGTAGTATTCGATACGATGCTTTTTATCTACGACACGATTTTTTTGTCTTATATGGACCTTAGATTGATCACACACAACTTAACCGCATCCTCTACAATTTGGAGATGACCCAGTCTCTCTCTCTGTCTCTCTCTCTCTTGATGGTAAACAAAAAAATAACATAATTTACTATCTATAAATTGAAAGCAGGTACCTACTTTTAACTATAAACTTTCTTCAGTTTTCTAACTAGGATTCTAGAGTTGGAGTAGAGATATTAGTGCGAGTCTATGAAATACACATGTGTTGCAATGCCATTTTAAGGTATACGTAAAGTAAATGTAACAGAATAAATTAAATATCGTGTTTCTTAAATGAAAGCTACATAAAGATACAGTATAAACCGTAAACCGAATCAACACTCGAAGTTCTCTTACATTTTAGCAAAACAAAGCAGACAAGTTAAAAACTTTTAAGACGTTGCAAACCACATAAGAGGCAACGGTAAGCGCTAATAATTGAACAAAATCCAACAAAAAATTAGCATTTTAAATAAATAACAAGTTTCAATATTTTCAGGATGTGTAAGGTTACTCTAAGCTAATTTTAGAGTACAATGTTTTGGTTATCAATAAATTATAAATTAAAGAACTCCCTTAAAATCTTTTATTTAGGTTTTGTACTTACCTCGCTAATACATTCTAAATAAAACAATGTGTATTTGTTAATGATGCTCATAGATCAAATAAATCAACAACTAATGATTAATTTCGATAAAGTTATGAAATTATCTTCAAACAAAATAAGCACGTTAACAAAGCCTACAAAGATTAATTGAAGTGTTCTTCAATAAGTCCTTCAGACATCGATCCATTGTAATCCCCAGCCCACAGATCTGTAATAAAATACTCTAGAGAGATATAATAGACAAAGGATAATAAAATATCTTTGAAATCAGTGCAATCTTCAAAACCGTCCCACATTTCTTATATTAAGATTCCACACGCGTTTCAGTCTAGAAGCTTGAAAATATTGGCTCTGTTCGCAATAATCGGGATAACTTAAGATGAGTGGACCGGGTGAACCCTGGGGCTATTGAAAAATGTTTCACTATATTGGGTAGAAAGTATTAAACCCACACTAACAAATAATGTTGTGGTATGACATCATAACATTACTCTGTAAGTTACAAGAATGGTTTCAAAGTAAGACCAACAACGTTCAAAAGGCTTCGCGCCTATCTAACGAAGATGTAACTAATTTACCTGTATGGATTTTGTCTGTCTTTTACGCTATAGTACTAACCCTACCGTAAATTTTACTTGATTCTGGACTGGTTTCCGCTCCTAGGGTGCAAGTTGGCCCTTTTTACGTAAACGGGCTGTAAGTCTGATCATTTGATGTCATCCAAGGAGGCTGGATGTGGAATGTGCTGACGCCGAAGCATGGCTTCCTAGGCGTTCCCGGTGTCCAAAGTTCTGTTTTCATTGAGACCCTCAACACATAAACCTCAATAAAAGAAAACAAACCAATTTTCATAATACTGACGTATGCTGTGGTTTCACTGACAACAACTTAACTTCTTGTATTAGAACGCTTATCTAATGTCTTTATAATCGCTACCTATTTTAAGAATTACGATCTTCACCTGTCCTTCAGCCATATTCGTATTAACCAATGAAATCCATATATCACACCATATTTTCCTCCCGCTTCTCATCTAAATGATAACCTCATAATTGCGGATCTTTTGATCTACAGCTCCGGTAATCGAAAAGGGTCGCTCATAAGACGGATCTGACAGATCCCTTTGAAAATTGCCCTTAGCAGCGTAGTTGGAAAAATATCTTAACATTCAGAGGCGTCGCATCCGGTCCGGTCAAAACCGGTCAGCCTCGTTCAAACCCAGTTGATTACGTCCGACCCGAGTCCGTGAATAATACCCACTTTGTGCCCAATAAAAGTTTCCCCTTCGTCGATATTGGAAACAATGGCTTTGACTCGCAATTTTTCTGTCGCCATTTCCACGGAAATGCTTGGGATTATATCGTTCCTTTGATTTGAGGGTAAACGTGATATCGCTCCAAATGAGCCACCCTTGCCCGAGGTTTTATTTATGAACTTAATTTTGTTGGAGATTTGAAAATGAAAATGCTCTCTGGACTTAAATAAGAGGGGCTTAAAATCATTCCGAGGGCAGAAATTTTAAATAACCAACCTTTTTTCGTATTATTGTTTTGTTTATAAAAACAACAGACTTAGCGAGTGAACCTTTTACGCTAGCCAGTCAGACTAAGGGAAGTTATCCTTACCTAGGTTTTAGGATTTTCTATCATTTAATAAGGAATAAACTTTGAAATCGTTAGTTAGGTTAAGACTGTACTATTACAACATGACGGTGGGTATGTTTAATAACAAAATGTGTTTTGTTTAAATTTAGGGCTACAACATCAGCAACTACTCTATAAATTTATCTGCACCGTTATAACTCAGATTATCACAACGAAACCAACAAATTCCAGAAAATTTGGCTTTCCAACGTCCGAACAGACCGCCACAAGCACTAAAAGATAGGCCCAACGAATGCTCGTATCTAAATGACAATATTTTACGAGTTTCAAAACAAGCAACCCTGCAAAGCTTGACTAAAACCTCAACATTATGTTAATTACTGGGACATAAATTTTTACCGGTCGATTAAACAATAGCCCAGCCGAAGGACGCTCGAATTAGACAAAGGCGGTATTAATACGGAAGCCATTAAATTGAGATAAGCGGGAAGGCAGATTGGCCGCCCTTCGGGTGGTATTAGCCCCTGAGTCCTGATAAGTGAGAATTGGGGATTGGAAAGGATCATAGAATAATAAGGCTAGAACGAATTAGTATTCTTGAATTTGGGTTTTTTTTTACTCACACAAAATCCAAAAGCATACAGAAAGAGTTTTTTTCCCGTAGGAATTGGGGTCAATAATTATTATGCTGACTGACTGTCTGAGCTTGAAATCGAATGAAATGCCGAGAAGGAAATACTATTTCTGAGAAAAGTAGGAAATACTATAGTTGGAAAATACATTTATTGAACCGAGAAACACATTAAGTAGGTATGCTAGAAATATCTTTAATATTTGACGACCTCTTGGCACGGTGGGCGAAGGTCATCCTGCAGTGCAGGAGGTTGCAGGTTCGATTCCCGCCTCGGCACAAATGTGTGTACGATGCAGGCAGATACTTGTTCAGGGTGTTCTGGATATTTTCTATGTATAATAAAAAGCTTGGGGCTGGATAATGCTGTGAGAGTTTTGCAACATTATTTATACTTTAATTATCGTTTTTTTATCGTTAACATGGTATGGTCTCCTAACTGCGCGGTGGTAGTCAAAGTACAATAAGAACTAATATGCCTCCATCTGCAATGTTGCCCGCAATTGACGACCACTGTGGCGCGGTGGGCGAAGGTCCGCCTGCGACGCAGGAGGTTGCGGGTTCGATTCCCGCCTCGGGACAAATATTTGTACGATTTGCAGATATTTGTTCAGGGCGTTCTGGATGTTTTCTATGTATAATAAAAAATATCTAAATATGTAGTGTATTGTATTATGTATATCAGTTATCTAGTACCCATAACACAAGCTCTGCTTATCTTGGGGCTAGATAATGCTGTGTGAACCGAGAGACACTGATGTTCGCGGCTCAATGTATAATTTTTAAATATAAATAAATAAATAATGCAGGACAACCTCAGTGTCTCTCGGTGTCCAATATTTCTGATCTCAACCCCGCAGTACGTACAGGGTGTCTATGTCGCTGGTAATTGGAACGCTGCCGGCGGCCCCCGTTTGTCGCTCCACAATCAACACTACGTGATGCGAAATCCGATGCGTCCGGGTCGAATAACCACGATCATTATCTTCGGCCAATCATTGGCTCGTAATGGGTGCTTGTTACGGTTTTGATCACTGGATTTTCAACTTTGTTTTTGTGTGAATAGAGTGTATAGAAGATAATGTAAATGGTGTTAAAGGTTGGATGTAATGAGGCGGTGTCAAACAGATAGGCTACTAGCCCATGAGGCTGAATTTCCCAATATTGTCGAAACTTAATCTCAACATCATATTATGTTAAGTATAGTCAGCAAAAATTGCGCCTTACCACCACTAGGGTGATTTAAAAATATTAAACAATAGATTCAGGTAGGTACCTACTTATAATATAGAAATTCATTGCGAAATTTCATTGTTGTTAAGCAAATTTGTACAAAAATACTAATAATACTTTTTTAAACTTTTTCAAAAATAAGCATACCTATTATACTAGTATAACATGTTAATTATAAATTCTTGGGAAGACAAATTCAACGAACCCAATATCAACGGGGCTACGTGTCGTTTCGTTATGGAGTTCCTATGGCCAGTGATCACCTTCGGTCTCCATCATCAAACCAGCTCGATGATATTATTATATATTATATTTTATTTTGATAGGTATATTTATATATATATATATATATTAATTGATTATTGTTTATTTAGTAGCTATGGATTTAGATTTAAATGATAGTTTTTTCTCGTGCTCCTCGAATACCGATTATGCTAGTGCTCATAGTGATATCAGTAGTGACGAATCGATGGTGGGTTCACCACACCTTCGAGCCGTTATAGAAAGTAAGTTCCACGGTTGTTCCAAAAATCTGAACGTTATTCATATTAACGCCCAAAGCATCCCTGGCCATTACTCCGATTTGTTAGCTTCGTTCGACCATAAATTAATTGATGCTGTTCTTATCTCCGAGTCATTTCTAAAGCCTTCTTTACCGTCTACCCAATATCCTTTGCCAGGATTCATTCTTATACGAAACGATCGTGTTGGAAAGGGAGGTGGCGGGGTCGCAATATACCTACGTGCAGGTATTCCCTACAAAATTATTGACCAATCGCCAGGACAGTATTCCAAGTTCGCTGAGCATCTATTTATTGAAGTAATTGTTAATCACTCTAAAATATTACTTGGCGTTTATTATCCTCCATCTAGTAGTATAGACTACTTCTCCTCTCTTGAATTAAAACTTGAGTCTTTTTCTACTAGCTATGATCATACAATCTTACTCGGCGACTTTAACACTTGTTTAATAAAAAATGATACCCGCGCTGTCAAACTCCAATCTCTTCTCTCTTCTGTGAACTTAAATATTCTCCCTCTATCTGCCACACATTACGCTCCTCATTGCTCTCCATCTCTTCTGGATCTTATTATTGTCTCTGATATTGACCGCGTGGCTACACATGGACAAACCACTGCTCCTTTCTCTTACCATGATTTACTTTATCTTTCATATAAAGTGCGTTCTCCACGGCTAAAAGTTAAGTATCTCCATCTCCGTAGCTTTAAAGACATCATTCTTGAAAACCTTAAGGCCGATGCTGCCAGTATAGATTGGTCACCCATAATCGACGCTGATAGCGTGGACGCTAAGGTTGCCTCCTTTAATAAGATAATTTCAGACCTGTTTGATATTCATGCTCCCGTTAAAATAGTTAAAGTAAAGCATCCTCCAGCTCCATGGCTGACTCAAGCTATTAAAAAAGTGATGTCAAGGCGGGATCGGGCTAAACGTTGTTTCAAAAAACACCCGACAGAGGAAAATCACATTGCTTACAAAAAGCTACGTAACCGTTGCAGCAAGTTGTGTAGAGATGCTAGAAAACGTCACATTCACAGCTCTATTCAAAATTCTACTCCGTCACAAATGTGGAAATTTCTAAAATCTATTGGTCTTGGTGGTGACGCACACAATTCACACATCCCTTTTGACTTGAACACTATTAATCAAAACTTCTCGAATTCTCCCCTTTGTTTGGATAATAGTGTTCGTACCTCAACTATTAACGCAATTGCCCAGCAAGTTCTCCCACCATGCCTCCCTTTTACTTTCGAAGCGATTGCCCAGGAAGACATTGCAAGGATTCTCAACTCCATTTCAACCAAAGCTGTTGGCACTGATGGTATAAACATTAAGATGCTCCAACTGCTTTCCCTTGAACTTTGTCCTGCTTTATCTCACATCATAAACCATTCTCTAGAGACTGGCTGTTTTCCTACTATGTGGAAATCTGCTAATGTCATCCCACTCCCTAAAGTCTCCAACCCCTCCTCTATTTCTCAACTGAGACCTATCTCGATTCTCCCTGTCCTTTCTAAAATCCTTGAGAATGTTGTCCAAAGGCAACTTTCTCTGTTCCTTAATCGTAATAACCTTTTGAGTCCTTACCAATCAGGCTTTCGTCCTGGTCACAGTACTGTGGGTGCTCTGACTAAAATATCCGACGACTTACGCTTGGCCATTTCCAATGGGCAGGTTACTGCACTTGTGTTATTGGATTTTAGCAGTGCCTTTAACTCTGTCGACCACGATATCCTTCTTGCAGTTCTCTCTTCTCTTAATGTCTCCTCCTCGGCAGTCGCTTGGTTTCGTTCATATCTCTCAGGTCGCTCGCAGCGTGTGCGCCTTGATGATTCATACTCGGATTGGTGTAACATTTCTGCGGGTGTACCTCAAGGCGCTGTCCTTTCACCTCTCCTCTTCTCAATCTTCATTAACTCGGTTACTAAAGTCATTTCTTCTAGCTATCACCTCTACGCAGATGACCTGCAAATTTACCATCACTTTAAAGTGGGTGAGATCTCTAAAGGTATTGAGAGCATTAACTTAGATCTATGTAAAATAAACTCATGGGCGAAGGCCTATGGTCTTCTGATCAATCCCTCGAAATCGCAAGCTATGATCTGCGGTAGTCATTATATGTTAAAATCCTTAGCTCTTTCTCCCATTCCGTCTATTACTTTGGACGATAACAACATCCCACTCTCTGTTAAGGCTAAGAACTTGGGCGTAATCTTTGAAAGCAATTTATCTTGGGCTAGCCAAATAAACAACATTAGTAAGAAGGTCAATTACACATTTCATTCTCTTCGACGTCTACAAAACTTCTTACCATTTGAGTCTAAAATTATCCTGGCCCAAAGTCTTCTACTTCCCCTCCTCGATTACGCGGATGTTTGTTTCTTAGACGCAACAGAGGAGCTTTGGAATAAGCTCGAGCGCCTTCAGAATTTGGGCATCCGTTTCATATACGGATTGCGTAAATTCGACCATGTGTCTGCTTATAGAGCCAAACTCAAGTGGCTACCGATACGCCGGCGGCGCGATCTCCACATTCTGTCCTACCTCTACTTCATTCTCTTCAGCCCCATTGCTCCGACATACCTCCGCGAACGTTTTCAATTCCTGGTTCCCCGGGGTGTGCCTTGTAGGACGGCAATGTCACTCCGTCTTTCCAGTAGGCCTGGAGGCTCTTTCGCCGCGCAAGCAGTCAGATTGTGGAACTCTATCCCCCATGAAATCCGAGCCAGTCCCTCGCTAAACATATTTAAAATCAAGGTCAAAGAGCACTATCTACCATCATAAATACTATGTTATAAGTATAGTATATATTATAAATGTGTATTTATTTATAGAGGTATTTATTAGGTTTATTTTAGTTATTATTATTTTAATCTATGTATGTTTATTATAAACATATTATTATTATTTAGTATATTATTATTCTATTTGTAATTTGTACACTTCCTCTACCTTTTCCATCGCCTCTCCTATAACTAAGGTTTCGCTGGAAGAAAACTCTTTGTCAGGGTTAAGCTCGCCTTTGTACATATCTTTTAAAATAAGTTCATACCATGTATTTTTTTTTTTGTGTACAATAAAGAATTACAGAATTACAGAATGATATTGCATTGTCACCAAACTGACATTTTTATATACGCCAAATTCCAGCTCAATCGGTTAATTATCACTTAAAAATTCGAGTAGATGCCTCGTTACGTAAAATATATTAAATTGGAGACTGAAAAGGTGTTAAATAAACCCAAATATCAGAAAAAAATGGTTTAAATTTATAAACGAATACCATTCAATTATCAAAAATGTTTACCGCAAACCAGTATTTTGTTCCGCAAAAGCGTACTTTATTTCCGCATTATAAGAGCAAAGTAAATATTGTTCATGTGCCTGCCTATTAACAATGTTTATCCACCTGATATTAAGGGTGCATTCAGTGTAAGCCAGTATTTTGTGCCAGTAATTTTAAAAATTATATGTATTTAATTACTATCTAAGTAATGTATTGTATTATGTATATCAGCTGTGTGGTGCTGGCTAGCGTGTGTGCTGGCTTAGCATTTGCACCACCCCATCTCTTCCCGTGGGTGTCGTAAGAGGCGACTAAGGGATATCCAACGAGGGGCGAGCAGCAGCGCCCACTGCAGAACAATTCAACCACCGAACTGCGATCCACAACCCGCATGCACAGCATAGGGATTATGGGTAGTACCCCTCATTAGATAAACGCCAACATAGTGCTTATCTGGGGGAGGCCTGCGTCTAGCAGTAGACAAATACAGGTTTCTAAGGCTGCATTTTTTAAAGGCAACCTCGCACTCGGCGGGATATAGTTCCATTGACAAATTAGCTTCCACTCCAGCAACCAATGTCCACTAAAAAGCACCCTAAGAAAGGCTCACATTATTGTGGTTGCCCTCATCATGACATAAATTCCATAGCACCTTGAGATTCTATCTGTAATGCTTGCGTATGTCAGACCGGAGTGACTTCTATCCTGATGAACCTAAAAATGAATATTCACGGGCTAATATTCACGAAGAGCACGCACAGCACAGTAATTAATATAATTAATTTTGTTTTAAGAAACTATAAACCGACTTCAATTTTTACAGTTTTTTCGTGAATTTTCATGGATACCAGTGTCAGAACTGAACAAAATTAAAATGGGAGCACACGGGAAGCACCATCTTTCATATAAAAAAAAATCATGCAAATCGGACCACCCAGTCAAAAGTTCTGAGGTAACAAACATAAAAAAAACAGTCGAATTGAGAACCTCCGCCTTTTTTTGAAGTCGGTTAAAAAAACAGACTAAATTATGTTATTTTATTGCAGAGTTAGCTAAATATCTAAAAGGGAGAAAGTTGTGCCTATTTTTGATAGGTTCCTAGAGCCACCTAGCTCTAGCAAACATTTGGGACTTGCATCGTTTAAACGAAGCTTGACGGAAACAGAAAGTTTTCCTTATACCGGTAACTGTCCCAACCTCCCAACAGTATTGTATCGTATTGGAGAAATTGGGCAAATTTTTGTGTTTACTTGGGATTTTGGTAGCTATTCCATTCTAGGGAAATTTCCTGCTTTTTGTATTTTCTTACAAATGTCAACAGAAAATAATAAACTAACTATTAACAGTAGCAGAAAACAGAATTAGGCACCTACAATTTTTATTATTTTAAAATAATGTTTCATTTGTAAATACTAGTTCTAATTTGTTTCTATATTTTGATTGTAATTTCAAAATTTAGAAACATAATTTTCTACTATTTATAGGTCCTACTTTTTTATGCTTATATAGTTTTAGAAAATAACAGTAGAATTAAAAAAAATACTGATTTAAATAAAATAGGTGCCTAACTTCATTAATTTTTCACACTTTATCTTTTCCAACATCTTTTAACATACCACCGTCATACCGCTCCATATAAAACTCCCTAAAAACTGTTTTAAAAAATTAATAGCACATTTTACCGGTTGTTTGTTTAACATTATCACGAAATCCGACATAACGGCCCTCGTTATTATACTCGAATAGGGCATCGTAAAAACTTGATGGCCCAACAAAATATTGTGCTGATTTTTCATTAAAATTACCTTATCACGGGAAAACGGTTTTTTAATCAACGCTTGGTAACAAAAATATTTACCGTGCAAAAATAGGGAAGAGAAGTTAACTGAAATATGAACAAGAAAATATTTATCTAAGTTCCGCTTTTAAGTTCACTAATCTATTCACAAAGAGAAGAGTCGTGAGAATTGACAAGACAATTGAAAAGACTGTCATTGCAGTACGACTAAAAGTGTTCACGACTATTCTCTCTTTGGACAGACTCAAATAATGAACAAGTTTGATTCCATTACGGGTAACTACTAACCTTATTTATGTTGGAAGAACACCAACATTTCAAGTTTGATTTCCTTTTGAATGTGAGTGGTTTACTACAAACCTTGTCGGTGTAATAGTTGGAAGAACACCGTTTCATATCGTTTCAGGGGGGACATTAGGGTTTGATTTTCAGTATCTCACTGATACAGAAACTATTTTGATACAGTATGCATCCAGATTAATGTAGGTCATCTCTTGTTATCCATGAAACCCTAATCATAATATCCTAGAATAACTACTGACAGGGGTTCTATTTTTATGCCTTATGCACCAGGTCGCGAAATATCTCTCGACACATAATCAAACCCGCGCGTCTACCAATAAAGGCCAATCTTCCACTGAACCGCATTGATTAATTACAGCTATTCTAATTATTGTAAGCTTTAAAACTAATTGTGACCAATTTAAGTAAATGAGCAAACATTTTGAATTGAATATTTCAATTTTAAATGTCGACTAATTATTGAATGCTTCATTAGCTATTTGCGGTAATAATGTGCAGGTGTTTCTGGTAATGTGATTAGTTATGGTACATTGGTTGATAGATTTGTGATCGCAACGCTAATATGGATATGATTTAACACGGGCACAAATACTCGAATAACTTCGGTAACCTAAAAATGTATAAATAATGCTGGACAACTCCACACAGCATCATCTAGCTTCAAGCTAAGCAGAGTTTGTGTTATTGATACTAGACTGATTACTTAATACACAACGTTACATCAATAGTTATTATTTTATTGTACATAGAAAACATCCAGAACACGCAGAAGAAATACTTGCAGATCGAATTTATACCTAAGACGTGAAGGTTGCAGGCGGACGTTCGCTTGCCGTGTCACATCGGTCGTCAATAAAGTACAGTATGTTTTTTGAAGAGATAATCGGACAATTACATTTTTATTAACGTTTTTGATAGAGTTAACAGACAATAAACCTTCAAGTTTCATCAATGAAGCTGCTAACTGTCCTATAAACGAAGAACACCACCCTTAAGGCGCATACCCGAGCCAATCTGACAGCAATTCCTATTTTATCATATTTGTACGTTTATCATAGGAATTTTTAAAAATCCTACGTTCAGTTTGTGGTATCTATTATTAGCTATTTTTTAATAACTCTTTTATAATTTTATCTCATATAGTTTAGGAAGAGATGCAAAAATAGAGTTTGGTGGCCAAAAAGCGCAACTTCGTATCTCTTCCTAAGCTTTACAAAATGAAACTATTACAGAGGCATTAATAAATAGCTTATAATAGATACCACAAACTGAACGTAGGATTTTTAAAAATTCCTGCGTTCAACGTAATAATAAAATATAATAGTTGGGGGCGCCACTTTCGCTGGTGTATGGGCCTTAACTGATGCTGATGCTTTATTCCCACGGGTCCAAATTTTTTTTGGGCTGATTTTGCAAAAAATGTGTTAAGTCACTAATTGCGTATTTTTTTTACGGATCTCTGTTGTATCTTGTAGCTAGAACTGGCAATCAACTAAGGTATATCTTATTTATTGCATATTAAGAAACTTAATAATGCACTTAAAAAATCTGAAAAAGGGTGAAAAGGTCCACATGACGCTGTCTCTGAAGGCATTCACTGCCGGCCGGCATCGCCTCACGCAGTTGTACTTCGGAATGTAGGTACCTAAGTCATGAGGACCATAAAGTGTTAAACTTCAACCTTAACAGCCTCGGTCCACTGCTGGACGCAGGCCTCTCCCACTGATAATCACCTTATTGGATTTCATATCATGGAAAGTATTGCCTACTATCCCCAGATAGACGTTCGGCTTGGGGATAGCAGTTCGGTGGTAGTAGAACTATTTAGCAGGGGACGCTGCTGCCCGCCCCTGACGGATATCCCTTAGTTGCCTCTGACGACCTCCGCGGGAAGAGTTGTAGTGGATAAAATTCTAAGCCGGCAACATACGACACAAAGTGTTAAAGCATGTGCAAAATGTTACAAACGCCCAATTTTTCACGATTCACTGCAACGTTCGTAATCACCAGACAGCACGCTTTTCCGAAATCCAAATTGCTCAGTTAATCTAGCCAGTAGGCGCACAAATAAAACTGAAGGGGTGGCTATGTGTCAACATATCGCGGCGGCCGACCACCCGTATACGGTGCATTTGTTTATTATGCCCCCTATAACGACCGGGTTTTATAGCCTTTAGAAATAACCGGAGCAGACTTTTTACTAAAATCCAATTTATTTATAGACTATTCGTGGTGAGTTTGTAGACAATCGAAGGTGTCCGACACTGATTTGTTACATCATCACTTCAGAAAGAAATGAAAGAAAGTAGTACCATACAAGTTGTTTGATTGAATAAGAAAACCAATTTCACTTGGACTCTACAGTTTCTACCCTGAAGAACAGAAACTGGGAGTTTAACGATTTGACATGAGTCAATTCCGTGACCATTATACTATCAATAAAAACAATATTTGGTACCAGCAAAAGACTACGATACTAACCTTACTGCCGCCGCCGAAGTGCACCAATTGCATACAGTTGGTATGCGAATAAAGTTAATCTAAAATCCTCATGCTAAGTCAAACAACAAGAATCATTTTCAAATTATCAGTCACAACCAAAACCAAATCAAACGCTGTGGTACCAGAGCCTTAAAGCCTATGTGACCAAGTTGGAGTCTCTGATTGTGTTTCCTAAGTCTACATATTCTATGTTTACGTCGCCCGCATGTAAGCTCACAGTCGAATTTTCCGGTCTAGCAGTCACTTTGTGATTTTTATTCAGACGAATAGGACGATCTGTTTTATTAGTTATGAGCCTGTCAGGAACTCGTAACTATCGAACAGATGATGATACATGTAGACCACGCGTAATGTTTGTAATAGATAAAGTATTCCTACTCCTAACTTAGGTTAGCCTCAACTGCCTATAAAATTTGTCCACAACTGGACGCAGGCTTCCCCCTAATAAGCGCCTTATCCAAGCTGGGCATGCGGTTTGGGGATCGCAGTTCGGTAGTAGAATAATGCAAGTTGCGTTATTGCCCTCCTTCGATAGATAAGTCGCCTCTTACGACACCCTCATGAAGAATTGGGGTGCTGCAAATTCTAAGCTGATGCCGGCTTAGAATTTGCAGCTTATTGCTAATAAAGTGTTATCGTTTCCAAACGCATTGCTAAGAAGCGGTATCTTATTTCTATTAGTGCTGGATTGCACTTACCCTCAAAAATCTGATTCGTCACGTTCGGTACGGTTACGTTGGATCGCCGATTAACGGTTCCAGTCGTCATCAGTCATGTCATGAACTGTTTAATTAGTGTATGGATAACAAGGAGTGCATCGTATAAGTTATTTCTTTTGGATCCTTCGTCCCTTTTCGCCCAGCGATCCTTATCCGTTTATTTGTTCATGAACAACAACCTGAAACATTAACAAACAATTCATAAACAAGAAGACTCTGACACTCTAACACAGATTTGTCGAATCTTCACGCTTGGGATGGTTACGTTGTATCGCCTATACTCGGCTTGAGTCGTTATCAGCCATGACATCGTTAAGTTAGTGTAAGTATAACAAGGAGTGCATCGTATTCGTTTTTTCTTCCGGATCCATCTTCAAGTGTTTGATGACTTTTGTCAGAGGGTAAAAGTTATCTGCCGCTTGAAAAACCAACGTACCTTTCCGTCAAAGCCGTCAAATGATCTTTATCCATTTATTTCTTCATGAACAACCACCTGAAACATTAACAAACAGTTAATAAACAAGGAGACTCGGAAACTCTAACACCGATTTGTCGTCGAACTGCAAAGCTTGGATAAGAAGTTCAGAACTACGAGTTTATAAGATTTTATAAAACTTTGCTCGGATTGAGCCAGTTAGAATATGGATCCAGTTGTCACAGATATAGAGTTTGTGACTGGTTTGAAGTTCTGTTATTTTGAACTTTATTTCATTACTTATCTTATCTTTTTGGATAAAACTCAGCAGGAAAAGTTGGTTCGTACTTAACGAGCTACCTAGTTTTATAAGCCCCGTATATCATTAAACTAAACTAAAGAGTAATCAACCAATTCTGGATAAAAGTATGTTTGTTTAATATAAGGAAAAGTTGCAAATATTTAAAAAAGACTAACTTTTAACCTGAAATACCCAACTTTACTTTTATGCGGATTTAGGTCGCTTCTGTCCGAATCTGGTGAATTTATTCATAGAATATGAAAATAATCGATTCAAAGTCCACTCCGATTACATCACTATATGGATTACATTATGTAAAAACATGTCAGTCAAAACTACGCCACATGTCCAGATATTTATTCATTTCATTGAATATTCACTATGAAATCCAATTTCGCTTCGGGAATAATATTCTGTACCTACTCATAAAACTACCCTCATTAAGCTATACAATGCTAAATGTTTTACCACAAATTTTAACATAAAAAAATAAGTTGTTGTTTGCTAGTGCCTGTATGGCCCGTGGTGAAAAAAACTTAAAACTTTCTTCCATTATTCGGTGGCAGAACAAGCTTCTTAGCTTCCTAAAACCTATCAAAATTCATTGTATCAAGAATAACCAATGTAAAAGCAGCTTTAAATAAATAATTAAATAGAAAATACGTTATTTACGAGTGCAAACGAGTTCCATTGTTCTGCAATTACAGTAATCAATTTAAATTAAACGCGGAGTTAAATTCAATTTTAGTGAAACGCTCGAATGGAGAGGGGTTGAAATAATGAACTATTTTCAGATGAAGAAGGATTTATGTCCCGGTCAGTTGGATTTTATTTTATGGGTGGCATGAATTTTTATGATAAATAAAAAAATTCGTACAGATTACATAGTAGTATCCATACACCCAAACTATATCATATCCATTTTAATGGAGCATAAACGTAAACAAACCGCCCATACTAAAACTTTGTTGGCACGTCCTTTTATACGTAATTTATATTACTTGTCGTACTTTTAGATCCCTTCAATAAAAAATGCCTAAAATTATATATGAAACTCGACGCCAAGCAAGTGAGATTTTGTTATTTGTGTCGTACTTTGTTTACTAACATGCTTCATTCAAAATGGATAAACCATAAATACGCACTTGATACATGATATACTAGAACTACTTACAGCAACTTAGCTGTGTGGTGCTAGCTTAGAATTTGCACCACCCAAGTCTTCCCGCGGGTGTCGTTAGAGGCGACTAAGAAATATTCACCGGGGGGGCGGGCAGCAGCGCTCCAAGTAGATAAATTATAAAACCTCCAGACTGCGATCCCCAACCCGCATGCCCAGCGTGGTGATTATGGGTATTGCCCTCCATGAGATAAACGCCAATAAGGCTTGTCTTGGGAAGCCTGCGTCCAGTAGTGGACCAATACAGGCTGTTGACGATACCTACTTACATATTACATTGTTAATGTAATATGTAAGTAGGTATCACTATATATGTTTTTTTTAATGAAAGAAAACACTTGGGTGTTTTCCTAGATCAAAGATTTGCAGATCATGAACATTTGTCCCCCGGTAGGAATAGAACCACCTGCGTCACAATCACAGATTTCAGAAACTAAGAAGATATGAAAAGGGGGCGGGGCCGGTGACGCAGTAATATGCTCAAAACGAGAACACATCGCTCACGGCAGTAATATTGTCATTTAGTTGAAGTTTGAACGTTGGCCACGACGGATATTCTAGTTAGAGGGAAATGCCGTATTGTACAATAGTTATTTGTAAAAGTAGAAGTGATATTATGAACTTTAAGTCAAATGGAATCACATACCATCGGTAAGTACTGAAAATAATATGTTTTTCATACTTAAACTTTTAAAATAATTATAAGTTGGTTGGAATGGTGTTCAGAATCTCGCTCTGCATTACCTCGAGTTTAAAAACAGCGCGCTAGTTTACGCCGCGCGAGAGTATAGTGAGCGATTTTGATTCGAACTTTATAAAACCGCGTGCTCACAAAAGTGAGGCTTGGAACGGTGCGGTATATGAAGCCGATTCTAAGAACGTCGCGTCAGTAGAAACCGCCTGCAGTTGCCGCGACACTGAGTGAGACTCTTTGTAGTTTGAAGCGCCGTTTAAATTTAAAAAGCAAATTTATTACGTTGCGGATGGTAGGAAAGATAATTCCTCGTAGTCAAACCAGTTGGACTAAATACCACTAAATAGATAAAGTACCTACCCGTATAAGCAATGTGAAGGTCAGTCCATGTCAATGGTAGGAACGTTAGTAAACAAAAAAAATCCAATTAGTGTTAGGGTAAGGAAGTGTTTCAGAGATTTTCAAAACATTGAAAATAAAATTATTTTTATTATTATTATTATTATTAAAATAGAAAAAAACACCAGTGTGAAAGAGCAGTGTGACGGTTAGTCTGGTGTAATGCAATCTAGGCGTTATTTATTATAGTGGAACGCAACGTCCCTTTTATTATAAACCTATAATATAACCCTTTACTTACCTTTCTTTGTACACTTAACGTTCTTACTTCTTTATTGCACTAATGCACTGCAAGCAGATACTGGATGCGTCAAGCTGATGACAGCACGCTATGGCGCTCATTAGGGGATGCCTATGTGGACTTGTATAGGTTGATGATGATGACACGTTTCTAGAGTAAATCACAAGTATAATTGTAGTATAAGAATCAGAAACATTTACTGTTCAAAACTATGTACATAGGTGGTCTTATGAACTATTTTTAAGTATCTCCTACCGCCATCGTAAGAGTGAAGAAAAAACCCATCGTTCGGTTTGTTTGCTTTCGACCGCCTTACAAGTTTGACATAATTCACGTTGAAGATTGGAAAGAATAGCAATTCATGGTCTACTTATTGGTATTACCGTGCAATTAATGACGTAAACACGTTAATATCTTGCGCTTGACCGTCGAGTAATGTGTAGGTACATGAAGCTAAGATTCTTGCATGATAATGGAACATCAGGTTAGTTGTCAAGCTATTTTTTCTTCCCTAAGTACCTACCAAATTGTATTTGTATATATTTTTTTCTACCAGCACCCTTGTGACTAAACGTTTTTCTTTTCCTTATAATTTTCTTTATTAATTTCAATTTGCTAGTTATTTGGAAAAGTTTTATTATAATCAATTTCAACACAAAACTGAAAAATATGACTCTTCCTGACATCTATTGGCGAATAATAATACAAGAATTCCTAAAAATCCTAATTTACCAAAAAAACCAGGTACTATTTTTAATGGCAGAAATATATATATATTTCAGTTAATCCTGCTGCAACTGAACGCTTTTAGTTAATAAAACTTTTCCAAATAACTAGCAAATTAAAATTAAATTTAAAGAAAATTATACGCGTTCCACTATAATAAATAACGCCTAGATTACATTACACCAGACTAACCGTCACACTGCTCTTTCACACTGGTGTTTTTTTCTATTTTAATAATAATAATAATAATAAAAATAATTTTATTTTCAATGTTTTGAAAATCTCTGAAACACTTCCTTACCCTAACACTATTTGGATTTTTTTTGTTTACTAACGTTCCTACCATTGACATGGACTGACCTTCACATTGCTTATACGGGTAGGTACTTTATCTATTTAGTGGTATTTAGTCCAACTGGTTTGACTACGAGGAATTATCTTTCCTACCATCCGCAACGTAATAAATTTGCTTTTTAAATTTAAACGGCGCTTCAAACTACAAAGAGTCTCGCTCAGTGTCGCGGCAACTGCAGGCGGTTTCTACTGACGCGACGTTCTTAGAATCGACTTCATATACCGCACCGTTCCAAGCCTCACTTTTGTGAGCACGCGGTTTTATAAAGTTCGAATCAAAATCGCTCACTATACTCTCGCGCGGCGTAAACTAGCGCGCTGTTTTTAAACTCGAGGTAATGCAGAGCGAGATTCTGAACACCATTCGTTGGTTGATGTCTTGAATTCGCAACGTCTTTATTATGATGACTGATAGCCAGTCGCGATATTGTTGTAAACTGTTTACAATGCTTGCTCTGTACTAATGACTATTCGAACGTTGAGTTCCAATGCCGCAATGGATAATTAACATATTGAAGCTCACAGAATACGTTCAACCGCGTGGTAAGACCACTGCTCGTAGTCGTGAGTTAGTGATGTGACTCGAGTGTGTTCTTTGTCGATAAAGATTATAATTTTTGATACCTATTATTTATTATATTGGCGGCTTATCCTTACGCATTTGGATTTGACCTTTGTACAAAGGTAGGTCTAATATTTACGCAAATATATAATAAATATAAAGTGTATAATAAGTACCATTTATTCCAAATCAGATCTATATCCAACTCTTCCCACGGGTGTCGTAAGAAGCGACTAAGGGATATCTACCGGGGGCACGCAGCAGCGCCTCCTGCAGAACATTTCTACCACCAAACTGCGATCCCCAACCCGCATGCCCAGCGTGGGGATTATAGACCTATATTGGTCCACTGCTGGACGCAGGGCTCCCCCTGATAAGAACCTTTTTAGCTGTTATCTCACGGGGGATCCCCCATGAGATATGGGGGATATACTATAATCCCCACGCTGGTCATGCGGGTTGAGGATCGCCGATTGGTGGTAGAATTGTACTGCAGGAGGCGCTGCTGCCCGCCCCCGGTAGATATCCCTTAGGCCTCCCCCTGATAAGAACCTTTTTAGCTGTTATCTCATGGGGGTAATCCCTTATAAGATAACAGCTAATACATGCCGGACGCGCTGCAGAACCGCGGCAGCCCCAGCAGCATCCTGAATGCATTGTTGTATTGGACACGAATAGTGTTGACGGCTTTCTTTCCTTTCGAGTGTATGTGAACCACAGGCTGCTCGTGTAAAATGTTTGACAAAATGATTTTATGATAATGTCTATTAACTCATAAAAAAGATGAGCAATGTTTGTTTACTGACTTCATCACCATGAAATCATGTTTACTCAATTAGTGAATTACCTATTAATTTTATTTCAATTCATAGCGTAAAAACGATGACCAAGTCGTTTCACGTTTTATCGACAAGCAATCCCTATCGTAAACGCATATTTTGTGTCTATAGTGGTGCTGTACGAACGTCACTTGCAACCTAGTGTGCGAACGAATAGTTGCACTCTGGTTGGCTCTGCGCGGTTGTGTGACACGCACACAACGCGAAGTATTGTTTTTATTTCGTTAACCGTGTGTGCGAGAGCTTGAGTGGGCGTGACTTGCGACAGTAGGTTTTGTACGCAACGCATAGGATTGCCATCTCTCTATATCTCTGTGGTCACAATCCTTCGGCAATCCATTATGTTAACACTAAAGTCATTTACTACGAAATGTTTACCATTCATTATGAATATAAGCGGGTTAACTACGAATCTCCCAACACAAACAAGGTCCGTAGTTAACCGCTTATATTCATAATGGTTTCGTCAAACTACGAAATTTTCTATAGTAAAATGTTTACCATTAATTGAGTATTGAGCTTTCCAATATTTCAAACACGGAACTATTTTAACATTTCGACACAGCTTTATGCGCTAAGATCACGGAATAACTGAAGGCACTGCTAGTGACATTTTATTGGCAGAAATCCCCATCTACCCTCATTTTTTATCTCTTGCTACGAACGTTACTACTACCACCAGTTTCATTGTCGAATGCAACTCGATCACAACACACAAGACTAAAGGCATCAGAACGCGGCTGGGTTTATATTATACATCACTTCTTTGGTATTTGCAGATTCTCACAACGGGGTTCACGTCAGTGATAAGTGTCGTGATCGAGTGGCGTTCGATAAGAAAATCGGTGGTAGAAGAATCCAAATGTTCGAATCTAAACCCAAAGCAAAATAATATACTTTTCCTTCTTGAAACACAGGATAAGAAGATTGCTATTTAGGACAAAGATGTATGAGTAATACCTACCTAATGTCTTACAAAATACAAAATTCACGTTCACCGCAAATAAGACGCTACAAATCCCGCATAAAATGCAAAATAATATAAACTTGGTATAATTTGGACTGCTTATCTACAAGACGGCAGTCAGTGGCAATGTTAAATTCAAATGTAAAAGTTATTTCAGTCGTTTTTGAAGATTTTATTTACATTGTGTTGTTTAGTTTTTGATTCAGAGAAAAGGAAATCAAAAAATGCTAAAACTTTGATAATTAGGTTCATAGGGTGTTTTTGTTGAATTATTAGAATTGAGTGGTGGAATATGTTTCTTTTGAAGTGACAACACTGAACCTTTCATAAATTACAAATGTATCGTGATTGGAACATGACTGAGGGAGTAATGCTTTAGGAGCTCAATTAGTGCACTAATAACAAATAACACAAAAGTGTTTTGGCTATCTCCATTTTGTACAGAGAACGAGCTAAGATGAGTTAACTAGTTTCGTTAGATTTCATAACGATGTCAACGATATTAAGTATTGCATAGTAGCTCCTTACAAAACTTTAGAGATATCGTCGTTTTAATCACACGCGCCGTACCCGCGCGCGACTTTCTTCCGCGATCCGTCACAGATGAGCAATTTCGTGCAAAATCGCCGCATCAGACGAAGGGTTATTCTTATAAGTGGATTGCCGATTTATTGATAATAAAAGGCCTCAAATATACGTTTCTCTGCAATTACGACCACAATATCAATTAGAGAGTCAAAGAAAATAAGTAATTTTTTATGTTAATTTTTAAGTGTAATTTGTTTAGTAATAATTACTGGTCTAAAAAAAGACAAAAATCTTGTTTGTGCAACGGTGTTCCGAATTACGCTGCCCTGTAAATTTTGTTTTGATTGTGGATTGTATCTTTGTATTTTTTTATTGATGTTTCACGTTTTAATGGCTTTGGATACATCATTCTAAAAATTAAAAGATGAACGGAGGTTTATACAGAAAAATCGTTGTTTTCACATGTTAAAACTAATATCATTTTATTAGTCCATAATTAGGACTTTAAACCTTATTATGAACTACTTATGCTGAAAATGTTGTAAGTAATCTATAAAGTAACTTCATAAGAAACTTGATAACAGTCATAATATCTATAGTTTGAAATAATAATAACCTCAGTATACTTACGAGTATTTACATAAGCACCTAAGCGAAATCATGCTCTTTACGTAGTATTTTGTGTTTTAGTTCATAAATAAGGCTGATTTTGTTCTGAATGAAACCGTTTCCGTTTCCGCACAATTAATGCCAAAGTAATTTTTGGCATTAATTGGTGTGTGTGTGTAAAATGGTTTGAAACTTTTTAGAGTAGAAGCAGTTTTACTAGGCTACTTGCAACCCCATCAGGCCTTAACAAAAATACAAGGTATTAAAATTCACAACAATAATAGAGGTACATAGTAGTAAAAAAACGCTTAGGACCGATTCGGATAGTTTGCGATTTGGTTAATCGGCATTCGGATAATCAGCGTTCTACTGTACTAATATCGTGTTCTATACCTCCAGTCGATGGAAGTCGATGTTGTACTCTCGACCACTAAAAGCTCCCTTAGTTAAACAGAGCCCGTTCATAACGGCCAATATTTGGATGTTCCCTTTAAGGATCTGTTTGAATATTCCCGTAATAAGAAAGTGACATTGTCCCTAGGGAAATCTGGATAAAAAGGTTCCGCGGACAAACAATAGAGTTGGATGCTGTTTGGATAGTAACTGTAAGATAAAGTAATGCCACTTTAAAGAATATTTTATATTAATATTGTTTGATCCCATTAAGTTTTGATCTATCGGCAACATCGATCAACGTTTCGCCGGGGGAGGCCGCGAAATACCTGATCGATGATCGGCAACAAAGAAAAAAGAGATCACTTTCGGTAATAAACCGATCAGCCTTCATATACATTTTATGAGTGTTTGATGTGTGTTTATTCGACATGCAAGATAAAGACGGTAAGGTTACACGTCCCCATGTTCCTACCAGAAGTGGTAGAAGTGGAAGCAATTTTTTTCTTTTTAGGTCGTCATAAAACACGTTATGGTGCTCATTAAGTACTGACCGAGTACTTGATAGATATATAGATAAAGCTTAATTCATCACCTTAAAAAAAAGATTTTACATAAATTAAACACATAGAGAACGGCAATGGAGCTGGCGGCCTTATCGTTTACAGCGATGTCTTTCCTGTAACCAAAACTATTGTGGAAAACAAATAATGGATGGCTCATCAATATAAATCATTAACTAATCCACATAATACCAATTAAACAATTACATTAATATAAATAACAAAATAATTATGCATAGTAACTATATTCAACGTGCTTAGGTACTAACCTAGACGTGAAATTTAAATACTTTACTTTTAAAAACGTGATGTGGAGTGGACTTCTTAATATCCACCTTCTGACCGGGGTGGTGGTATATACGTGGCGTAATGTACCATTCGCAGCGAGCACTATACGAGTAAGTTACGCCTATAATTAATTTCGTATTATAAAACTATAAACCGACTTAAATTTTGATAGTTTTTTCATGGATTTTCATGGATCCAATAGTCAGAACTGAACCAAATTAAAATGAAACTACACGGAAAGCACCAGCTTTCATATAATGATATATTCGAGAGACAAGAGACAAGAATGTTGAAAAATAACCAAATTAATTATTATTTTATAAGGACTTATTTGACTTTTTTCTGTTATTCTAACATTTTTATTTATAGTTTCCTATGAGCATGTGCTGGATAAAAATTGCACGCCTACATAGGGCAAATTTCATTGCTACAATATTATTTTAATGTACCATCCTATTTCATATGTAATTAAGCAATAAATATACTTTACTTTTATAAAAAAATAATCATGAAAATCTGACCACCCTGTCAAAAGTTCTGAGGTAACAAACATAAAAAACAGTCGAATTAAGAACTCCTTTTTTGATGTCGGTTAAAAATCCGTCTTGTTGCTCATTGCGAGCGCCTTTCTTCCCCGTACCGACTGCAACGCTCGCTGTGTAGCACGTAACGTAACGCCCCGTAACACCGAAACACATGAAACAGTTGAGTTTTCTGCAGACAGTTGGAAACAGTCGGTTTTGTTGTAATAACTTATCCTTTACCGGTGTACCTAATAACAATCCTTTACCCGTCTTCTAGTTAACTTACCGTCTTTTCACTACACTTTTAGATTTTTGTAGGTATCTCTTGTATATATTGTTTTTATATTTTTTTTTTATACATAGTTTAGACTTAATTCTTTTTATCATAGTAAGTTTATGTCTAAGCACGCCGTTCTGTTGTTTTTGACCTTGTGTTGTTGGCAGGTAGAAAATGCCATCGGCATTATGCCCAACATTTGTGTACTTTTTATAATTGTGTGCAATAAAGTATTAAAATAAAAATAAATATAACTTAAATTTTAAAAAAGGTAAACACTACTGCTCACCTGCTGTTGATGGATCAATAATAATTGCAATAATAGTAAATTACTTCGGCTTTTCACAGTCAATAACTAAGGTTTTAGTCGGAGGAACAAACACAGTAACCTCTATTACTGTATGAACATCGTGACTAAATTGTTCATACCTACTTGCAATTTCATTGTGACTGAAGCCGAAACTGAGTCCTAAGAACGGTGCGAATACCTTAGCCCCCATACGAACGTACTTTCCGCTTCATTTGGACACTACGTCCGCGATCGTATTGAAATTTCCCATAAATTATTGTATGAAAAATAGATGTGTTTGATAGTTTCAGTTTTTCAAAAAACATTATGATCTTTATACGATGCAAAGTTCCGAAATTCCGAAACAGGGCGAAAGCCGCCGAATGGCCAACACGATTTGCGATGAGACGTGAAACAACAACAAATCCGCATGGGCCGGCCGAGAGCTTGGTAGCCTTCTTAAAAGTAAGCTGAAATTAAGTTACTTAAAAATTAACAAAACGAAAGATTCATCTTAGAAATGCTCTGTTGCTTGCTCGACAGTGAAGTACATTTTGGATACCATGCAGTGTTCCATGTTTCCGAGAACCAACACTTTTGGTTATATGTAAATCTTAACGTATAAAATAAGTAGTAAAATAAAGTCGTTTTACGGACTATTACAGCCAGTCTCGCAGAGTGTTGCCCAAAGGATACTTTGGGCAACCCTTCTCGGCGTACAACGCCACCTTAGCACATTCCCTCTGTATGACCCACCGGTTTGTGCAAAGGCTTACCTGCGCCAACTTATCCACATTTTCGGCATACCTACAAGTCTAGCAAAAAAATTCATTGAAAAGAAAGCCGAAAGAGTTCTTATTTAAGGTTGCCAGTACCCATTAAAGGGATACTGGGATTATGGAGTCGACTTCCAGTTATATACATCACACTCATATTTATAAATACCAAAGTTTATATGGATGTAAGGATAGATGGATGGATGGATGATTGTTACCTCTTCAAGCCGAGACTACTGAACGGATCGGGCTGAAATTTTGCACACAGGTTATCCTAATCCTGGAATCAAACATACTTTTTATCCCGTAAATCAGTTCCCGTGGGATATAAATCACCTTTAAACGTTTCCATACACGCGTGCAAGGCCGCGGGGCGCAGCTAGTCATATATAATATAGGCCTTTTATTATATTATGACTAGCGCCCCGGGCTGCCTTAAAGGGGATATATAGATAGACTCCATAATCTTGGCTGCACAGGAAACGTGTTAACTTACGAACGGCCAAACCGAAACAAATCTGTAAGGTGCGTTAGGTAAGTTCTATAGTCTGCTAGTACCACTGCAGTTCTCCAAAGGTTCTGCACGTCTGACCGAATGAAGGGTAGTTTGCTAGTGCTGCCAGCAAAAACACTAACGAGCACTTTGCCTTAAGCCGACGCAGGAACCTAGGCATGTAGGTGCCTAATGATAAGTGGCTACCAATAAGTGTGGAACATTCTGGATTTCTTCAAATTACAGCCTACTGGTATACAGGCAAATATTTTTCAGATCTATTTACAATGTGGCATTTTTTAATTAGAAAAACATAAGACATATGCAAAACTATTCGCTGAGTTAATGCCTTTTTGCTGTACTGCAGCACACACCGTGCCTATTAGTAAACTCTTTTAATATGTGCAATTTTTATAGGCTGTGCCTTTTGTTACATCAATTATTAGTTTTTTCTTGTTAGCTTTATTTTATACTTTTATCAAATGTGTATAATTGATGATGATCAAATGTATGTACTTACCTATAATTACCACTTAAGTACTGTGTGTTGCAGAAGCAAATAAATGTTTATCTATCTATCTAACTATCTATATGACCACTTATTCTGTTATTTTGCATGTTTCATGTTTTTTTTTGTTAAGAGTCTTAATGTAAATTAACTTTTTCGATGCAGATCTATAAAGATGCAATCAATTCGAATTATAATAATAAAAAAACTATAAATTAAAAAAAAACTATAAATTGACTTCAATTTCATGGTTTTCTCATGGATTTCATTGTCAGAACTGGACCAATTAAAATGGAACCACACTTTCACATAAACAATGAATCATCAAAATCGGATCACCCAGTCAAAAGTTCTGAGGTAACATATATAAAAAAGGAGAAAAAAAATATACACTCGAATTGAGAACCTCCTCCTTTTTTTAAGTCGGTAAAAAATACATACAAACGCAAAATAACTTTACTTAAACAAAACTCTAGAACTAAAACAAAAGTAAGAATCACATCAATCAGTTCAGGCAGAATTCTCTCGCGTTGACGATAAAATTTCATTCCCAGTCGGCGGCGTAGGGAAACGTTAATTGTTCATTGCCTGTAGATATGAGTTTTTCAATTACTAAATAACCAGCTCCCTGTATTGGAATTTACAGTTCGTGGCTTGGGAACGGACGCTCTTGTTAATTAATGAACTTGTTGGGTGAAAAAGGCTTGATAGGCATACAATGTGTATTGTCGAACCTTCAAACAAGATGTGGGGATATGCAACATGATATATTTATCGATAAAATCAGGAACAAAATCTGTAAGCTGTCATCAAAAACCAAGCCGATTTTTTTATTGAATCTACATTATGTATCTGTATTTTAAGAAAATGGTGTATTTTATTCAAAGTAGTCTCAATTCACAGCTGTGTGGTGCCGGCTTAGAATTTGCACCACCCAATGGTTGTCATAAGAGTCGACTAAAGGGTATCCACCGGGGGCGGGTAGTAGCACCCTGCTTAAATATTCTACCACGGAACTGCGATTCCCAATCTGCATGCCCAGCGTGTGGATTATGGGCATTACCTCATGAGCTAAAAACCAATAACGCGCTTATAAAATAAGGGGGACGAACGCATGCGTCCAGCTGTGGAACTATACAGGCTGTTCAGATTGGTCTCATTTGAAAGCTAGATATTCAAACTAAACAAAAATTACAAAAACCAACATATGTTGGTTTTTGTAATTTTTGTTTAGTTTTTAGCTTGAATAAAATGAAAAAAATTCTTTTTTTTCGGTTTATATAAACCGAAAAAAAAAATTTTTTTATGTTATTTTTTTATTTGCATAAAATCTATTAAGTACTACATTACTACATATTTTATTTTAATAATTTCAAACACAGTCAGTGTTTAAAGTTCACTGTACTGTACTTTTTGCTTGTTGTACTAAACTTCATGTTTTCTTCATTAAAACTTATTCAAAAACTATGGGTCCAACCAAGTACCGAAACGGTACGGTTTGTTTATTTCTTGCCTACATGGTGCTTTCCAAACAAGCGAGTGCACATATCGCTTACTGTAGGTACTCACGTAGTCTCTTTGTGACGCCGCCACCCATTGACGTTGATAAAGTCTATTCACGGGATACTCAAGTAATTGTACTATTTACCGAGTAGTTTAAGTTTTTTTAAGTTTTTCGGTATTTAATACAATTAAATAATTTCAGTACCTATAAGACTGAAGGTAGTTACGCAAATTACACAAGATAAAATTTTAATTACGTAATAGGTACTTAAAAAGGTCCGACAGTTTTCCGTAGTCAATAATAAGCACCTATTATCACAAAACAATAAGGTATCTATTACTTTTGTTTAAAAAAAATATAATAAACAAAAACCGTCCAAGTTTGAGTCGGCCTAGCGCACTAAGGGTATTTTATTTAAATAATCTGATGTCCTTAGTTAATTCTCCAAATGTGCAACTGCATGTTTTGTGTGCAAAAATTTACTCTAATTTGGTGTATAATTAGGCCATGGCGACCGACTGGTCTCTCTGGCCAAAATTCGGCTTCCCGTCCTGCACACGAGGTGCGCGGGATATATTATGGAGCACAAGTGTGTGCGCAAACACACACGTGAACTCCCTACTTCCTCAGTCTCATAATCCGATGGGTTGGCAGACCGAAACGACCGGGGTGAGACCAGGCACAGGACCAACGACTTAATGTTGTGTGAGGCTCGGGGGTCTAACACCGCCAAGTTCCTGACTTCAGGCTGCTAATCCTCATGATCATTTACCTATATTAGTCTACTTCTGGACATAGGCCTCCGCTAATGATCGCCATAGCGCCCTGTCTTCAGCTTGACGCATCCAGCATCTGCCTGCAGTCTCTCGCAGATCGTCATCCCACCTGACAGGAGGACGTCCTACACTACGTTCCCGAGTCGCGGTTTCACTCAAGAACACGTATACCCCAGCGGTTGTTGGTTCTTCGCGAGGCTGCTACTGTGATTTACATAATGTACAATCAAATAGTTACCAACAAAGCAAAAAAGAAATACCTTTGAGCAACAAATGAATGGAGTCACCTTACAAATGACCTCTTACTTCGGGAAAAGAACCTCCATCGAGTTTTGTTTAAACAGAGCACAATTAAACCTCTGAGCGCCGGTTTTAATCCGACTTTACTTTCTTTTTACTGACTTCGCTTTTTTCTAGGGATCCGTACCCACAAGTAACCACTAAAACATTTTGTAGAAATTTCTATGCGGACAAAAGAACATTTGGACTGTTTACGGCGGCCGCCGTAAAAAAATGCGCCAACAGCGCGAGCTCCACGTAAATCTACTGTGTCAAAATAATAAAAAATATCAACTCACAAAAAGCCTATTAGGCATTTTTTAGTCCGGTTGAATCGTTCATAAAAAATCGATTATTCTTTATGTCTATAGAATTAATGCATTTATAACACATAAAACAACACAGGGAATTATAATTTTACTATAATTAAAATTACCACTCTTTGGAATCCCCTCTAAAAAATCAATATAAAATAAGTATTAGTATTAGTGTTATTCTAGAACCTGAACTATCATACCAAATTTCATCTAAATCGGTTAAGCAGTAACGGACATACTTAACAAACATTGTTCGGTTTAAACATCTTTAAACCGAACAATGTTTGTTAAGTTTGTCCGTTAAATATCTTTAAACCGAACATTCAGTGATACAGAAAAGGAACCCTCAACGCAAATTCTAGGCGTACCTACTTCACCGTTTTCTTTTTTACGAGACAATATTCGCTTGTTAAATAGTTAAGGACGACTTATTAATCAACTTGGATGTTTAATTAGCTGGCAAAAGTCCTTTGTGAACGGTGAGAGCAATAAAAGTTAAGGATCTAAATGCATTTCTGTGAAAGTTGGTAAGTAATTCGGTTTTCGCTGGCATATTTGCTACTGTTTTAGCAGAATATTGGTACATAGGTTTTTTCTACATATCAGCGGTGGCAAAGGTATATAAAACGGCCTCCGGTCGGATGGAATGACAACTTGCGAAATGCTGCTGGTCGATGCTGTATGCGGTAAGCTGAATAAAGGGCGCTATGGTGCTCATGAGATTATTATGTCCAGCTGGGGACTTATATGAACGGATGAATGATAATGATTAATGGTGAAGTAACAGTTGGCATTCTAAGAAATAAATTGTAGTTATTTAGTATTGTAGTTGTAGTTGTTGCATATTTTATTTCTACTTACAATAAAAAAAACTTTTATTGCACACTTAAAACTAAGAAACAATTTAAAAATTAAATAATTAAAACTAAGTGGCAATTGGCGGTCTTATCGCTCGAGCGATCTCTGCCAGACAATCTATGGATAGAACGTCGGATATACATGGGGTAAGGTCTGATAAAAATACATGTAATGAAAGTGCCATCCACTTTCATGTCTGCGAATTCTTGATGTTTATTATTTTTAAGTTGCGATAAAAAGTAACTAGTCCATAATGTTAATCCGGATATAGAAACTTATATTATATCAAACTTATAACTAAATACACATGTAAAATGTTGTAGACAAGACATCTCTTCCAACATTAATCTCTGCACGTTACGACGCCACTCAATAGCTTCGACCCAACAAGTTGTTAATATTTTATGTAGCTACCTACCTGAAGACCTAATAGAGTCAGTGAAGCCATTTAGTTTTCCTGAAACGAGAATTTATAGCCCCAAGCGAGATTTGATTCTTTCTCACTTCTATTAGGTACAGGCGGGAATAACTACAGTTTAGAATTATTCAGTATCTATCTTCCTCCTGCAGTTAAACACGCTTTTTCTGAGATAAAAAGTAGTCATAATGTTAATCCGGATGTAGAACTACAGCAAAGCAAGAATTCAGCCCCATTTGTTGAGTCGTTTTAGCGTAAGAGGTTAAGAGGTACATCATACATCTATCTATCCATCCATCCTAATATTCGTCTTTTATACGACTTCAAATAAAGGAGTTAAAGTTCTCAAATTGACTGTATTATTATTATTATTTTATGTTTGTTACCTCAGAACTACTGGGTGGTCCGATTTTTATGATTCTTTTTTCATATGAAAGCTGGTGCCTCCCGTGTGCCATTTTAATTAAGTTCAGTTCTGACAATGGAATCTATGAAAACTAAAATAATTTAAGTCTTTTTAGTTTTTTAAACCAAAATTATATAATACCTATGAGTGTGATAGTTGGATTTACTAGAACGTCCAACTAATAATCTAAGAAATGCAATAATAAATTGATATCCTAGGTAGTCCTAAATTATTTTTACCTATCAAACAAATAGCCTGCATCAGAAGCCAAGCAAACATTATTTTTTTAAATAATAATTTATGCGAGTATAAAATTGTCAACACTTTGAATAAAAATTCCACCTATTGGTACCTATTGTGTTTTTTTCTGTACGTGTTCGATCCTACTGGCTGTTATATCAAAGAAAAAGGGAACAAACGTACTAATTGTCGAATCCCACTTGTTTGTATTTGCTTACTCTCGCTTGCTTGGCCTGACTGAACCCACCATCACAAAACTGAAGCTGAGCTCACACCACGAGCTTTTTGACATAATCTAATAAGCATAGTGGAAATTTTGCTTCTGAAGTTACAAAATATACGTAACACCGCCAATGACTTTTCTCCCTGCCTGTAGACACGAACACCTTCAAGAATTTTTTACGAGTTCCGTATTAGGTTTGTTCTTGATTAGGATTGAGAATGGTTTGTTGCCGCAATGCTGTACGATTCTACTCGAATATCTACAAAATAGTTCGCGAATATTTACATCTTAGAGATAGGTAGAGCTATCATTTTATTTTTAAATAAGTAAAAAAGGCTTGTTTTCTAAAAAAAAACTAATAACTCTGTCAGTTACATGATTATAAGATAGTTAACACCAATTTTTTCTCAATCATAATAGTCAATGAAACATAAAATTATGGTAAAGTTCCGCGTGACGTCACCTTGCGACGCTTGGTTGGTGAGTTGTGTCGTTACTAGTACCAACTCCCAAACTTTGACACGCTTTGGCCGGAGGGCCTGGCTGGGCGTCTTACTCTACGTTTGCCGAGTCCAAATAATAATAACGTAGAGTTAAACTTTCACTTAGTTTCATAGTGCAAACCAATTAACTCGTATTCTATACTGACAGCCCGCAGTTGCAGCCCTTTCCAACATACTGGTTTTCCGGCAGAAAATCGGTAATTACATTTTATATGGTAAGTTTTACGTCAAGTGTCACGCTTTATTAGCTTCATATAAAACTAAACTCCCTAAGCAAATAGACCTGGACCTATTCTGCTCTAGAGTTAGCTCTGTGAGACGGTGGTTGAGTTCTGACTTTTTCTCATCATCCGGCAAGGATGATGAGTATGGCTCGATCTTAGTATCCTAGTAATAGTTAGGTATCTTCTTCTTTCGGTCCTTATCCCACGCTAGGTGGGGTCGGCACAACATGTGAGTTTCCTCCATTCTGCTCTATCAGCCGTCATTTCTATACATACACCTTTCTTAGCTATGTCCTCTTTCACACAATCCATCCATCTTTTCCTCGGTCTTCCCCTCCCCTTATATCCCTCCACATTCAAACCTAAGACTCTTTTCGTCACATGATACTCTTCCCTCCGCATAACATGCCCATACCACGCTAACCTGTTACCCTTAATTTTTTCCGTAACAGACGCTACTTTCAAACTTCCTCGAGCTATAGTTAGGTCTATTACATATTAATTTATTACTTATCAGTATTTTTGTTGCTACTTAGTATTATTATCACATCTTTTTGTCATATTTATTATATCTTTTTTGCTATGCATGTAATGTACCACTAAGTTAATTGTTATGTTGGAGGATATCTGTTTACTTTGCTTGTTCACACTCTTTATGTATCTAATATTCTTTTAAATCTTGAAAACCTCTTAATAGCCTTCTGTTTCTACCTTTAGAATTTTAATTTTGTTTTTATGTGCTGCAGGTTTTCCTTTTATACATAAAATGCTCTCCAACTGGAAAATCCTGTTAAAATACGTGTCCGGACATCCGACAAGTGGGAATGGGTGTTTAGTGAACATGGTTTTTAGTTCGAATCGTGATATCCAGGATAGTTAAAAAGGTTGTATGAAATCTGTACAACTTATGGGTACCTATGGTGTAATCAGTACTGCGGTGAGGTTTGCCTGCAGTCATATATTTTACGCTCCGGTGTGCGCATACGCTTTGCAGGTATCGTAAACCTTTAACAGATATTAAAGAACAGAATAACCCTCCTTCGTCGAGTAAAAATACGTCGACTTTTTATTACGTATTAATATTGCTAAAAACAGTTTTTGCGAAGCCATTACGGATGTAAGCGGGTTAACGACGTGTTCTTCCAATACAAATAAGGTTCGTAAATTCCCTTAAATCCGTTACGAATTCTTCAACTACGACAGTTTCTAATAATAAAATAGTCTTTGCGAAGCTTCAAGGTCCTACCGAATGCTCTGGACATGTGAATTGATAATCAATACAATAAAGTGAAATTTGGATAAAATTTAATTAAAAAAAAAAGCTCTCACGTCTGGTTATTATGTTATCCAATTGTGGAAAATCTAAATCTAATATGCTGCAGACTCAATATTGTTTTTCAGGGAATAAAGGATAAATGATCTTTTTTCAGAATTTATATTTGCTTTGACACACATCAACTTATTTTGGGATTTATTAGAAACTTCTAGGAACCAAACCAATTTGATGAAAACTTGGAAACTGATTCGTGGAAACAACTTGTATTTGTATTTATCCAGCGACAAATTTTCTGAATATTAATTATATTCAACAAAATAAAGCACCAATTTATATTTTACTGTTAACTTCATATTAGAACTCGATGAAAATTCCAATTAAACATCGGTAGCATATGTCGTCCATGCCGACAAATGCGCTAATAAATTTAAATTCTAGTTTTTTATTCATAATGCGTACTTTTATAAAGCGTTTTTTTTTTCTTTTTTTACAGGTTTGTGTGTTGTACCTTGTACCTAATAATATTCAAATTACTGCATTCTAATCACTATGTCTATATTTGATGTCGTTTTGTGCAGTTTATGTTTATGAACCAAATATAACATCTTTCTATCTAATAGTAACTAGGTATTTTAACGTAATCTCAATTTTTAAAAAAAGGTTGGTAATCACTGCACTGCGGTGCTTTGAACTCCAGTGTGCGACAGTCAATAATTAACCACTTATTATCGTGGTTTAATATTGTCCAGCCCATGTTAGCTAACTATAATGACGTTATGAGTAAAAATGTTTATGGGGGAAACTCTTCAACGTAACTAAAACTGCTTTATGCGTAAATGAATCTGAGTTATTTACTCAATTACATGGTTTAAAAATAAAATATGCACATCTCGTTACAGGAGAAAAACAAGAAGAAGTTTTTATCTGTCACCCGACTAGGGATGTGACCAAACATTTAGGGTTGTGCTGTGTCGAACGAGTTTATCCATTCGCCACATGTTCATACTTTGCCTAGCAAAAATAAATTAGGTACATACCTATTTATTTCCTAATTTTACCTCTATAAAACTTTAGTAGGTAAGCAGTCTTAAAGTTGAAAGTCATGTTTTAAATTTGGTATTTATGTTCTAATTTTATAAATGATTTTCTGAAGTGAACCAGTATCGGCTACTCAATCCATAATAATATTAGTGCTCTCACTAATATTATTATGGATAGAGTAGTAGAGTATAAAGTAACATTGTCTGTCTTTCCTTTCACGCCTAAACTGCAGAACTAATCATAATGGAATTTTTCAGTACATAAATGTTATCCCAGAGATGGATTGCTTGAAAAGTGCGTGCGCAGCCGCGGGCAGTCATTTTTAAGTCCATAGCCATGCGTTGGTTAAAAAGGCATCATTAGCACGAAAAGTTCCAGCCTTCGTTAATTCTAGCTTAAACCAAAGAATAACTTACAGGGTGTTAAAAAAAAAGTAAGGACCAAACTTGAGGCTTCGAGCGCAGACCAAAAAAATATTTTCAAAACAACTATGGTTATAGTGGGTACCTTAAACTTAAGTTTAACCAAATTCACTTATAACAACAAAATAGTGGTGGGCTATTTATGTGAGCGAGATAAACCCTAACACGGCCGTAGGCTTTACTTTTTATTAGGCTCGGTGTTTTATATCGCGAAAGTATAGCGATTATGGCCGTCAGAGATATTATAACAAAAACTATAAAAAGTATAGATGAAACATAACAGTAAATCACAAAAATAACAAGAGCTTTTTATTTGTCGAATAACATGCTCATGCAATATAATTTTTTTAAAGGGATTAAGTATATTCGTATGAAAAAATCAAAACACAATTTAAAGAAAATATTTGATAGAAGAAAAGTAAATAAATAAAATCGTTTCGAGACGTGCGCTTTATTGATACGGAATTGCTACAAACTATGAAATGTGCATCGTGTCAAGATAAACTTATTGTTTGATTAGTTTGGGCCCGCGGCTTCTCACGAAATTTCGAAAACAGAGTTTTCGAAATAAAAGTAATAATATTTGCATTTACAGACTTCATTTCATTGATGATTTTAACCAGGAGGCGTACTCATTGATTTATTAAAAACGTAGATGAGGCACCGGTTGCTCGAAAGTGGCAACCTCAAATTGTGTAAAATTGTGTTCTCTCACATCAGTCACCGTCTGACCGGCGGCACGGGCGGTCGTGAATTGCGTGAAATATTGTTGTCTCAGTCTCACTTCGGTCCTAGATACGTATTTCCGTCTTTGTTCTTTTTTGTATTGCACAGGACTGGAAATATAAATGTGAGCGTATGTGTTTGCGTGTAGTTGTAACACATGCCAATTTTTGAGTAAACGCTGGGAGAACGTAACCTATCTTCCCTTTTTATATCAATGGGCGTACTCGGAAGAACCAAACGATGTTTTGTTTTCGATGTCGTGTAAAACCAACTGTTATGTCGCTTGCATAAGTTAAGCGTTTGCACGAAAACGAATCAGAAAATTCAATTTAGTTCTTTAGAGTAGGTAGTAGTAGGCTCTGAATAGCTAAACTTTGAGATTATAAAAAAAATGTATAATACAACAAAAAATTTAAACTTAGTAGGTACCTAGCAAAGGAGCGGTCTTATCGCTCTAAGTGATCTCTACCAGACAACCATGAATGGATAGGATATTAAAATACTAGTTTCATATTAAGTTTAAATTTTTGTTATATTTAAATTCTGTTTTTACAAAATGAGTGTACCTGCATACAAATATACACACCCCTTCATATAAACAAGAAGTACCTACTACCATTCCATTTCATTGAAGCTACTGAGACTCACCAAAATTCGACTTTCATCCAGACCAATAAGGTATGTTTTACATCAGCAGAAGAATTTGATATCCCATTTTAAAAAGGCTACAAAGAATCTTTAGCTATAATTAAAAGAGCATTGCGATTACTGCTATATTAGTGTGTTGTGGGAATAAGACAGGCATGGAGTCGGTAACGAATAATTGTGGTGGTAAAATATCATGTTGGACTTTTCACAAGGCAAAAACCCAAGCTAACCCAAAGGTGAAAAAGTTGGTTGACAGTTACTAGGTTCGAAGACCGATAATGCTCAGACAGAAAATTAAGTTCCTGGTTAAAGACATTAAAATTCATTAATAAATTGTATTTCTCATAAAGAATACATTCACTTGCATAGGAACCAATCTCATATTCTTGAATATTGTTAAAGGGCGTAAGTTACTCATCAATACCAATAAATACAGAAAAAAACTTGTAGTAGGCTGACGTCAAATGACAACGGAAAAGAAAGAAAGAATAACAAAACTAAACTTTGGAACATACACAATAAGAACTTCCTTGGTTTGATTTAGGATCTTGTAGGTTTGAATGCGTGTATTTAAATGAAATTTATAAATTTTTTACTACTTTCTACGAGAAATCAATATACAAAAAAACCTACTAAAAATACATGATTCAATATAAAAGCAAAATTAAAACATTTTGCATTGGGGCCATTTTTCGTTCTGTGGTTACTCCACACATTTTTATCCACCATCATCGCGGATCAGATATTAATGGGTCTGTCAATACCTGATGTAATTATTATAAAATGTTCTCTTATAAATTGTTATTACACTGTAATCGTTATACAGCGAAGTGCGTGCACAATGTTCGTGTAATTGCTGTTTTGATTTACGAGATGCGTTTCTGGATGAAGCTGTACTATGTCCTTATAAAGATTGCACCTATACTAGTTAAATGCCACTGGAATATTTATTGATTTCATTTTATACTGAAAACATACACATATGTGTGTATGACACGATGTTGTAAAATACATTTAAATCATACTTTACCGTTATCGTAGCTATCGGAAAATGTTTAGAGAATATTTATATGTAAAGTTTAGCTAAATAAATTAATTTGGTTTTAAAAAGACTTAAATTTTTATAGTTTTTTCATGAATTTTCATGGATCCCATTGTCAGAACTGAACAAACTTAATTTCATATAAAAAAAGAATCATGGCCATCGGGTCAAAAGTCCTGCGGTAACAAACGTAAAAAAAAAATACAGTGGAATTGAAAACCTCCTCCTTTTTTTGAAGTCGGTTAAAAAATAGAGTGCAGTAATCACTGCACTCTATTTTTTTAAAGCAACATTATTTTCACGAAATACCGTATGTATTTGTAGTGATTCAAAGTGAAATGTATTTTCTTGGATACAATATTATAAATTTAAAAGTAAACTCTGTCTGTTCTATGCGCACCAAAACGGTTGAATGAATTTTAATGCAGTTAAGCAGGGGCAGGTATGCCAGGGACGGACATAGGTTACTTTTTATCCCGGTAAAGTGCGTGTGAAGCAGCGGGAAATAAACGTGGCCGCTAAATTTTGATACAAAAATAAATGCACGACAGCTAAGCAAGATATTAATATTAATACCTACTCTTTTATTCCATCACAGATATTTTTTACAAACTGAATAGGGTATGGAACTTCAGGGACAAAGGGATAGCTTTGTCCCTGAAGTTCCATACCCTATTCAATTTGGGACGTTTCAGTATTATTACTGTCGGTGGATGTCATATCTATACGGAGTTGCCACAAAATCTCACTCTTGGGGCTGTTGACACACGATATGTAGGTAAACAGTAAAAAAGCTTTGTGACATAAAGCCTTATAAATTAAAGTTCCCCGGAGACGGTCATTTGTCAATTGATACGTGATTGACCGTTTCAATTTAAGGTGCGAATGATGGGAGCTTCAATCGCAGCGTCAATTTCTCGCCTACAATTGCTTTCTGGGTAGTAGAAAAGGTAGAAAAATTAAATTCTGTCAATTGCATACTGAGACGTTTAATTAGTTGCACCATTCGCGATTGTCATTCAACAAATTAAAATTTCCACCGTTCGCCTCCAATAACGTTGTTGTTGCAAACGACAATGTCTTCATTAAAGAAAGTCAAAAAAGAAAATCTAAAAGGAATAAGCCTCTGCAGACGATCTTTTAATCCATCGATGACGTGAAAATAGAATACACGCACAATGATGATACTGATAATGATATGATAATGATAATAGAATACAATAATGATACGATAATGATAATAGAATACACACACATGATGCAAATCCGGAGCACTACTATACAAATAGTGCCAGTGTCTCATTCAACGTATTTTATTTTTAATTGAGACCCTGGCACTTTTGTCCTTTAATGTGATCGGTTTCTTGCGTTTTTCGTTTGCAAGGCTTTGTTATTTTCACATCATAATATGCACAAGATAGTGTAGTGCACGAATGTGTCTTTTCAATTGCAGTACACCCTCGCTCCAATTGAAAGGAAGTACCGACACAACCAGGGAGAGGAGAGGCTGACCTACCATGTTAATCTATTAGTCCAGCGCGGACATAAAAGCCTGTATTACCAAAATTCCTATAGGTATTCGCCTTATTTCTGTAATCGAAAATTGATGAATTAAAGGTTGATCTTTATTTATATTAACTCAAATAACAATGGTTCTAAAAATTGACATTCTGTTATTATTATCTCGTGCTCCCCTGAATAATTGATTTTAATACTCAGTCGCCAGCCTACCTACAGTTTTTGTTTTTTCCTCTCGTAATAAAGGTTAGGTTTTATGAAATGTGACTGAAAAAATTTAGTTACCAAAACGTAACTTTTGTGCACCTATGTACATATATCTCTGTTCAAAGGTCAAATTTTCAGATCCTCCGGTAAATTTTCTTGAGTAAATTATATTTTATTTATTTTTTAACCGACTTTTGAAGGTTACTTTACCATCACCTCACTTACAAAAGTCAAGATTGAGCACGTTTTCCCAGAAGGAACTTACTCATCTGAGAATAAAACAAAAAGAAGAAAAAAGAAATGATTCATTCGTAGAAGCTCTTGTAAAGCATTAACCAAATTAATAAACAATGTTGTAATTATATTAATTAAAACAAAACCTGTAATCCAATTTCTAAACTTTTTGATCATTTGATGCTATTTTTATAAAGAGTATTTAGTACTAAAGTTATTTACAACGGGATATTTACCATGATTTGAATTTTGAGCTCATAATTCAAATCCTTTTCAAATAATTCAAATCATCATCAAATTTAAATCATTTTCAGCTTTCCAATATTTTGGCACAGTTTCATACGCCATGATCACGGAATAACTGATCACCGTGATGGATTTAAAAGTTTTAAAGTTTTTCATTTTCTGGCAATCCGGCACCAGTGAAAGTGGCGCACCCACCTATTATCTATTATAAGCTATTTTTTAATACCTCTGTAACAGTTTTATCTTATATAGTTCAGGAAGAGATGCGAAAATAGAGTTTGGTGGTCAAAAAGCGCAACTTCGTATCTCTGTATAAGCTTTGCAAAATGAAACTATTACAAACTTAAAATAGATACCACAAACTGTACGGATTTTTAAACTTCCTGTGTTTAACGTAATTTAAAATATAATTTGTGGGTGTATACGCCTTAAGTTCAATCATCATTTGCAAATTCTATGCTTTTATTCCCTTTTCATCATTCTATGCCGATTCTACTATTAACAACCTATTCGTCAGTTAAAGCTCACTTAATAAACTTCATTTTTGAGTTTCCAATTCATAAAGGTTTTACGTGACGTAGTTTTAAAAGCCTCTCACTTAAAACGTCAGGTCCGTGATACGATGACCGATTGTTAGCGCGGCTTAATTACTGTTATTTAAAAGTGCCTCGACGTCAATCAATGCAGTACTGGTTGGTAAACATCAGCTCTCACAAGTTCCCAATACAGGTGGGAAAGTATAGGTTATTTTGTTCTGACTGCAAGTTTATTGAAGCTTTTTTAAACTTTTGTAGCTGAAATAACATCTATTTGTCATATAGCTGCAAATTATGTCAACAGATCGCAATAACATAAATTAAAATTCACATGCTTGAAGTTGAGATAAAGGGATAAAATTTAACAATATTTATTTGCATTATGTTTAAAAATCGTCAACAAGAAAGTTAAGCTAAAGTAGGGTTCATTTATATTTTGTGTAGGAATAATAAATATCGAATAAAGTAAGTTAGCGAAGTATACCTACATCCTAAACTTATTTCTGTTTCCTGAAACAAATTAGATCCATAAGGACAGAAATAATTTGACAGTCTTGATGATGAGGCGATTTCTAAAAATTAACTGGTTAATTACCTTATTTAACAGAAGGCATGTTAAACTGCGCAGGGTCTAACTAAATGGACTCTGCCTATACCATTTCACCATGACCTACGGAGCTGAAACGTGGACACTCACGAAAGAGCGGTCCACCAGTACAAATTCGCTCAGCAAGCTATGGAAAGAGCGATGCTCGGAGTCTCTCTGAAGGATGGGATTCGTAACGAATACTTCCGACAGAAAACAAAAGTAATCGACTAAGATCAGTGAATTAGCAAGTTAAAGTGGCAGGGGCCGGCCATATCTCGCAAAAAACCGACAACGGCTGGGGTAAACGTGTTCTTGAGTGGAGATCGCGACTCGGCAAACGTAGAGTAGGATGCCCTCTAACCAGGTGGGATGACGATCTGCGGAAGACTGCAGGCAGATGCTGGGTGCGTTAAGCTGAAGACAGGGCGCTATGGCTCTCATTAGAGAAGGCCTATTTCCAGCAGTGGATTAATATACTATAATAATGATGATGATGGTGATACTATTTCAAACGAAAATCGCAATCTTTTCTATCTGGTCGAACTAATTAAAACACTTAAAAACGCCTTACTCTGTTCGCCACTGATAAATTTGCACTTTATAAGTTACTTAACGAGACTGTAATTATAAATACCTGTGAAATGAAAGCGTCGGGTCATCTAGTTTCTTCCTTACATAAAATTAATAAAACTTCAAATTAGATCCATATAATCCACTACACGTACAACTAAAAGTACCTAACATAATTATAAGATGCATCATGGATCTAGATCAGCAGAAGAGATATATTGACAGTTATCAAAAAGTTTGGGTATCCACGAGAATAATACCTTGTTCTTTCTAAAAGTTTTATGTTTTATATATAAACTTCTACTAAATACCAAGCGTTTATTGATTTAAAAGGTTCATGATAAAATCTCAGCTATTTTCTGTCGACTCATGCAATAACAGATACACATAAAACTCTATTTTCAAAAGCTGATGTGGCTAATGAGATAATATTATGGTAAAAGCTTGTCAAATATGATTCGCGATTCGATCACACCTCCGGGGCTTTTAAACGGCGTCTAAACGGCACGTGGTAACTGCAGTGCACCATCAGTAAATTTATTTTTTTAATTCAAACCCTGAGGTTCAGCGCTGCTCCGGAATGTACACAGTATGAAAATTAGAATGGCAGCTCTCTTGATGCATCAACTAAGTTGTCGTGCATCAAGAGAGCTGCCATTCCAATTTCCATACTGTGTACATATCACACTATCACTCTAATATTATAAAGGCGAAACTTTGTATGGATGGATGGATGAATGGATGTTTGTTACTTCTTCACGCCAAAAATACTGGACGGATCTGGCTGAAATTTTGCACACAGGTAATTCTAATCCTGGAATCAAACATGGGCTACTTTTATCCCATAAACCAGTTCCCGTGGGATGAAAATCACCTTTTAACGTTTCCATAGGAACAACGCGTGTGAAGCCGCGGGGAGCAGCTTGTATTATATAAAGCTGTTTTTTATTCGAAGATGGCAGAAAGTAAGTGGAGACACGGCGAAAGCGGTCAGCATCTGCGTTATAATTAGTTTGTACCTAAACTACTCGTAAGTAAACTCGTTTAGAATAGTAAGGCAAAAGCATGTAGGTGTCGTTTAAACACATCCTTATCCTTATATAAATAATAATAATAAATAAATAATTCTGGACAATTCACACAGCATTACCTAGCCCCAAGCTAAGCAAAGCGTGTATAATAAATTGTTCGTCTATTCTTCTGCATCTAATCATCATTGTCTTTTCTGTGGATGTAGGTTTATAATATTATTATAGTTTTAATCTGCATGCTCAACCACAGATAGGCTTGTGTTATAGCTACGGGCCATCTAGCTTCATCACAGCTGTTATTAAACTGTCAGTTGTTATTGAGCCCATGTGAAGAGCCATTAGTATTTTATTCCTGCAGTGATTAGCAGTTTTGCAATCTTGTGGTAGGCTAAGGCGCAATGACGCGTTATGCGTAGTGTGTAAGAACCATACCCTTCGCTTTGGCAAAGAAGAATAAGTCTTATTCATAGTTAGTAGGCCTACGGCGTCTTTAAGGAGGTAGAGTGCCCATATGTCATAGGCACTCGCATGACCACAAACTACACAGGGTGGCTTATGGGGATGGAAGTACAATTGTGCATAGCCAAATCCGGAACTATGCGAATTAGAGAGAAGTCGTGAATGAATGAAATCATAGGCAACATTTTTGACCAAGGCAGCGACGCCCAAGGTCTCGCTGATGTGACTGCGTAGTATATGCATTAAACTCTTACTTCGCAGTCACTCAACAGCTTCATTTCGACTTCAGCAGCTGCGTATATCAAATCTGAATGTTGAGCTTGATAATACGTACTGAACTCATTGATTAATTAAAAAGGGAAGATAGGTTACGTTCTCCCAGCGCTTACTTAAAAATTGGCATGTGTTACAACTACACGCAAACATATACGCTCACCGTTATATTTCCAGTCCTGTGCAATACAAAGAAGAACAAATATGGAAAGACGTATCTAAGACCGAAGTGAGACCAAGACAACAATATTTCACGCGAATCACGACCGCGTGCCGCCGGTCCGACGACGGTGACTGAGGTGGGAGCACACAATTTTACACAATATGAGATTGCCATTTTCGAGAAACTAGTACCTCATCTTTCGTTTTTAATTAATCAATGACTAAACTTACCTTGTCAAATAGCAATGCTTTGCGAAGTTGTTGAAGAAGATGTAGATTTTGTTGATGATCATACTGAAGCGTCAAAGTGACTTAATTTTAAGAATCAGTATTTTCAATATTTTAGAATGAAATAGTATTACTGCGTGTAGACTCTTTAAATTCAGACCAGCAACTCAGATACCAACATACAGAGTGTTGTAATTTTGCAGTAACTTTGTCGTGCGGGTTTTCCGTCAAGTGTCTGGGAAGTTTGTAACAAGTTTGCGGTCTTGCTTAGTCAAGGGGGAATGTGACCTACCTAGACAGCATGTAGCTGTTATTATCGTAAATACTTCAGGTATTTATCACGTTTAGTTTGTTATAATATCGTAACATTATCATCGCAGCGCTGTGATAAAAACACAAGGTTTGCAAAATCGTTGCACTCGATTTAAGTGTAGGGGAAGGCTGCGATCATTGGACCACCAAGGTATTTTCATTTATGCTATCACATTATTTTGCATGACAATCACTTCTAGCATGGAATGCAACAAGCAACAAGCATGAACCTTGCTATAGAATCGGCAAGGAAAAAAAACGTTGGCATAAATGACGCAAGCACAAATACGGAGTCCTTCTAGAGCAACACGAAGATTAGACGGAGTCAACCATAAAGCCAAAGAACACATCCAAATACCAGGAGTGACCTTCCTCCAGAACAGACATAGAAAATGAGCTGTGTAAGCACGTTATTGAGATGGAAGGTTGCTTGTACGGCATTACTCCTGCGGATATTAGACGCATGGCATTCGAGTTAGCGGAGAAAAATAATATAAATCTGCCTCTCCTCGTATGTCATTATTACGTAATATTGATATTTATAATAAAATGCTATGATTGAACCTCTAGAACAAATTTCTCAAAGTCCATTGATGGCAACCTAGTGGTCCAATGAAGGTACCCATGGTCCAAAGAAGGCAACAGCCAAAAATTTAATTTCATCGTATTATCGGAAAGTGTTAACCCGATTTGTTTGTGCGTTTGATTGTAATAAATTAAATTCCTAAGAAATAAAATAATATACGGGTTTCATTCAATCACTTATACTTTTGAAGATTATGAGGTCGTAAAGTTATGTGGTCGATTCATAGCAACCTTCCCCTACATAACCTACCTACCCCGTCCGTTTTGTGATGATCATTGATCACTTACAGATTAGATTACATTGTATAGACGGTTCAAATTTGATAATAAACCAGTATTATACTTGGCCTAGACTCATGGAAAAACCAACCAATAGTATTTCACGAAAATCATAAATAAAATGACTTGACGTTAAAATAAGCCGAAATAAAACTCCTAAGTTATTCAGACGTTCAGAAGTTCTTAGTATGATATAAAGTAGTAGGTATTTAGATGTCGATTCTGACCGATTGTCCAGTATTATTTACCTATAGGTATGTTATTTATTTATGTATCAACATAAAAAGTTACTCGATGAGTTAGTAACCCATCAAAGATCTACGAGTTGTTAGTTCCTACATAATAATATGTATAATTTGATTTTGTAAGTCTAGTCTTTGACACTTCAAAGACGGTGTGACGATGTAGGTAAGCGATACCTACCTCAATAAATACTACATGAAAGATTTTAATCTTTCATCTACCGTCTCGCTTACCTATTTTACAGCGATAAATAATAAATAAATAAATAATAAATAAATAATGCTGGACAATCCACACAGCATTATCTAGCCCCAAGCTAAGCAGAGCTTGTGTTATGGGTACTTGATAACTGATATACATAATACAATACACTACATAGATAGATATTTTTTTTTTATTTTTATTACCTATACATAGAAAACATCCAGAACGCCCTGAACAAATATCTGCAGATCGTACAAATATTTGTCCCGAGGCGGGAATCGAACCCGCAACCTCCTGCGTCGCAGGCGGACCTTCGCCCACCGCACCGCCACAGAGGTCGTCAATAAGTCCTGCTCATTCAAATCTAATTATTTCGTCCATCGAATAAAAACAAACTAATATTATCTCAAGTGGAGTCGAAAATCGCATAACATTATAGCATCAAAGGTGCATTGAAGAGAAACATCTAAGAACACCCCTCGAAAGTTAAAAGAACGACTCAATTGGATTAATTCAAGTAAAACTCGATTTGAGTATACATTTTGATGAGGATGATCCATACTTTACTGAGAATTTGTGAGCCTACATTTTATCTTATTATTCGCACAGATTCGATTTACGAAGTTAAGACTTATTTCTCAGAGAATAAAAATTTATTTGGATAATTTATTTTATACATCAATGTTTGGTTTGTATTATTTACCAAGGTTTTCTGAAAATTCCATTGAATGAACGAGCATTGTGCATAAGTGTGTAGTGCACATTTTTTTTGTCGTGGTAAGGTAAGTATGTCTAGCCAAACTTAGTACGAAAACTGTTTTTCAGAATCTCTAACTCATCCATACATACTGATATTATTAAGGTGAAAGTTACTATTGTCTGTCTGTCATCTTTTCACACCTAAACTCTGACGGCTGAACGGACGTTAATGAAATTTAGTAGGGTGGTAAACAATATACCTACCAGGGAAAGACACTTTAAAAAAACGTGCAAAATCGCGGGTCGAAGCTTGTCTATAATAAACGATAGTTTCGATTGAGTACATTATCTTTATTGATGTAGGTTATTTTTTTACAAGTAAAAATACTGACCAAGTGAGAGTCAACTCGCGCACGATGGGTTCCGTACCATTAATATCTACCTCTCACGCGTTCGCGTTCAAAGGGGTAAAAATTTTAAAGCTATAAAAAATATTTATATTTCTCTTTTATCTGTGCTATAAGACGTTGCGTTGTAACAAAGTTCAAGATTCTGAGTTCACGGGAAGGCAAGTATACCCTGTAGGTTTTTATTTACTTGCGAGTGTCGAAAATTTTCCGAAATTTGCGGCATAATCGGCTGTATCTTTTGATTGCGTTTGATTTAAAGTTTATTTTTTACAGCTCTAAAGGACAGTATAGACTTGAGTATGTGATATAAATTCCAGCTTGATACCTCCACGCGTTCCTTAGAAAAAGGGTCTTGACAGACAGACAGACGGAAGGTCAACAAAGTGATTCTATAACCGCTTGCTTGCCCGTGTTAACTATTAATTAACAAATCGATAATTTAGAATTGACCATGTTAAGTAGTAGTTAACATAACCTTGAAGTCAGCTTTGCCCGTGTTAACTGGTAGTTGACATTGCATTTCACTCAGCTATGACCATGTCAACCTGTAGTTAACATCGCTCCTGCCGTCGAAAAAGCTGATTCTACCCGTCTCTATCACTTCAGGGCCTAATTTGTATTAGTTGTCCCTTTTCTTCGTGAACAAATTACAAATACAAAGGCAATAATTTCGATGTCTACATCGCAATGATTTCGATTTGAAAATAACCTTGAACGCGCGCGCAAAAATGACTCTGCCCGCTATGGAAACAAAGGCCTTTTAAATAATAAATATCCATGAACAAGTGATATTTTTTTTTCTTATTATTTTTTTTTATATAGAACGTAACCAAAGAATAAAAACCATATGTCATCGCTTTTATTTTTGAGATATGAGCTTTTGAATACAAGACGAGCTTCAAAACGCCCTACTTCTAAGTTCAGCACAGCATAACTCTGCACCAAAGTCGTAATTTGATAAACAAAAGATAACAGTGGTTAGCTAGTTTCATAATAAACATAAATATATAACACTTGACACTTTTTTAAACAAATTGAGTCACAAGAAACGATTTTGTGAAACCCGACCCGCGCGCTGAAGGCGCTATAAATGGCGGGGCAAAGTAGGGTCGTCAAGTTTTTTTCGTGGGACATTTGAGGTAGGCACGCGCTGAGGGCCCGGGGCAAAGGCGCGTTGCGCGCGGACTCCCCTTGGGCAAGCGAGCGGTTAAGGGTTCCGTTTTTCCTTTCGAGGTATGGAACCCTACTAACTAAAGGAATATGAAAATAACGTCGAAAATCCAACGATAGGTACCATAACGTGACCAAAATAATCTCAAAGTGTGTTAAAAAGACGAAATATCTTTGAATTATGAATTCCATGTGAAGAGATGCTCGAACGGTGGCGCACTCGAGACGGTAGAGCCCGATGCTCACTGCAAGTTTTTCTCCGCCAGGAAAATTCAAGACGTAAAACTACTGGATCGGATAGCGTCTCAGATTTTTTTTATCCTTCGCTGAAGCTAAGATAGTCGAGGTAGTATAAGTATTATACATATTATCTGTAGTAGAGACAAACCATTCTTAAAATAAACGCGTCTCCACAAAGTTATACCAGTTTATTTCTCTTTTGTGAACAAAAAGCAGACTTTTTCTTTTTGGTCTTGGTAGTATTTTACCAATCAGACAGACTTTTTAAAAGTTATATATCAACGCCTCTCACTAACTAGTAATAAACTGGTATAATTCTGTGAAGACGCGTTTATTTTAAGAATGGTTTAACTTTACCAACCTACCTTAAATGTCATCGTTATAGTGAAAATGCCAGAAAACATCTAGATTTCCGATTCTATCAATTTTATTCTTGTAGAAACAACGCAATAGTACGTTGTACATCCAAAAAAGGGCCCAATTCCTGTCGAGTGTGTCCTTTGAGGCACGCTGCGCAGCCGAGGACCTTAAAATACATGAGAAACGAATCGCACTTTCTCCTGAGCGATACATAGTGCTATAAACTACACTAAACCTTCGAGGAAAATCATTGTTTAAAATCTTCACAAACACCTGAGTAAATTTAAAATGTAATCTCAAATGCTGCAATAAAAACGCGCACGTACGATTTGCATTACGATTCTTTTTTTTTTTTAAATTGTTCCGAATGTGGAAGAGGCCGATTTCATAATACCTAGTCCGCACTAGGTATTATGAAATCGGCCTCTTCCGTTTGGAGAAAAAGCTTTTGGTCGTCGGACCTATTTACAAAAATAACTATAGAATAGGCTTATTTAAAAAAAATAGTAATAAACAACACGTTAGAAATGGATTTCCATACACTTTCCCACCCGCTAAACACGTGAAATTCCATACAGTTTTTCCTCCCTCATTTCAGGGCACGTCTGAAAAAAGGGGCTTTCTACCTTATGTTTGGAAAAGTAATAAGCAACATAATAGTAGAGTAGTTGTAGTATAAAATAAAGGTATTCCTAAGTACAGACATTTTGTAAAGTCTAAAGTTTCTCCAAGGTTCCATTTCTGACAAACAATCATATAAAATCGTCATAAAATTTATAGAAAATTGTTAGAATAGTTAAATACTTAAAATTATGGTTATAAAAAGTAGTTGAACCTATGAATATCAGTCCAGACCAGAGAGTTCAATTTGGTTAATATTTTGGTCACATGTTTCAGCAAACTTGTATTATAATATTTTTAGAATAAATTACTTACCTACTTGAATACTATTGTAGTACTTTAGTCATAGTTAGCTTTCCAATCGAGCAGGTTTTAATATGCTTAGTACTTCCAGCAACTTTATCATTTTAGCCCTGGCACAGCGCGAAAGATTTCATATTCAATTACAAAAAGAGAAGTGCCATGCCGTCTCAAGGATAGCCTTTGACGTCTTCACGGTTTAAAGGAAATTAGCTCCCCTCCGCTTATCCCTTGGGTATAAGGGGATGTACGGGATGTAAGAGGACAAATTAACGGAAAGGTGCAGTAATGAATTTTATATTTGCCTGCCTTTGAGTACTTTGATTGAAGTTGTCGGAACATCTCTGAGATTGAGTTTAGAGGTTTAATATGGATGGATTGACGGATAATATTAAGGAGAGTGTAAGAACAGGTACCTACCGACATTATTTCATGTTATGTTCATCAAAATTTGAGATATAATAATGTGTAATATGCTGCGGTTCAGGAATCTTATTTTGGAAGTATGTTGGTAATTTTTGTGTAGGAAAAGCGTTTTTGAGTTAAATGATTTTGAGAAAACGTTGTTGCTTCAGTCCTGATCTACTTATATCTAAAACGATACCCAACTAGACTTACGATGGTGTCTGTAAGCGAGCGTAATATTATGGACTTGGCTGAGATAATTTTAAATGCGTATTACCAGCTTCATAAGTACCTTTCAACCCCCCTCTCGAAGATCAAACAAATAATAATATGCAAAGGGGAACATAGCTATGGAATAGCTTATTATGTGCGTAAACAGGGGAGAAAATACGGATAAAGTTGGTACCCAATGTTTTACATGATTAGTATAAGCGGTTTAAAGAGGGGACCATGGTACAAAACCCGACTGACAATATGGCACAACATTCAGAAGGTACCTATTAGCTGCACTACAATAAAGTTAAACAATAAGATAAGACACTATTCAATAATCTAGATGTATCAATGGTTTTGGAAAACTAACTAAACTCGACCATCGGTAGGCAAAACATGACAGATTTTTGGGTGCGGTTATCTTATACTTTTAAACTAGCAATTCTTGTATTATACCTCTACAATACTTATACATATATATATATAATCCGGATCTCGGAATCGGCTCCAACGATTTTCATGAAATTTAGTATACAGGGGGCTTCGGGGGCGATAAATCGATCTAGCTAGGATTCATTTTCAGAAAATGTCCTTTTATTGGTTTAATTATTTTCAATAATTAACTTTAACGTACCTAATCAATTGACTCTTCCTGCCATCTATTGGCGAATAGTACTATTATAATTTCTAATAGGCACACGTTTACGAAAAAAAAAACCGATTCGAGAACCGGTCACCCTGGTACTAATATTAATGCGACAAAGTAGGCACATCAATCAAACCTAACCTTTGTGTGTAAAATGTTTTTGTATGTTAAATATTTTTTTGTATAATAAATAATATTTATGAATAATTGCATTTACACCATAGTGCAACCGCGCATGTAGGTATCTATTGTACATTATTACCATACTAAATGTAGGTATTGTATGTTTGTGCCAAGGTAACAGCCGATCAACTTCATCGGATTTTTCTTACTTTCTTGATGAATGTTTATAAATGAGGGACATACGAATTCATTGTGATTGTATTTGAGATTATGCAAGGGGTTAGTCGCCGGCCTTTGATGGTCCTCTGGCGACATGTGTGGTTATTATAACCCTTTGGATAGGGTAATACCACAGAATGATATTAGTAGGTAGGGACCTACTAGAATAGCGAAGGAATTTGATCTCGCTTTGAGGCTCAATTTAAAATGTTGATTAACATAGAGTAAATAGACCTATGCATTTATGATCAAATGAAAAACTCTGGCAACAAAGATACCGCGAATCCTTTAGTAGGAAGTGTTAGAGAGAAAAAACTAAATTGAATAGGGTACATTGAACATCAGATAATCTACAGAACAAGTCACTCTCAGATCACCTTTTGTGTAATTCTAACACAAAAGGTGATCCAAATTCCAAACAGTCACAGATTAAGATAACAATTTGCGAATATAACTTTTTGTAAAGCTGTCAACTAACTGTCAAATTAGTACAAAACCAATTCACTAAAGAAATTGCAGTTGAATTTTAACTAAGAAATCGGAAAAGGGTTCCTCTCTAAAGGGTTGTCGCTGTCATCTGTTTAGGCAGTGTTATTTTTTGATGGATGCATTGTATGTCAAATATGAATTTGGAATCTGGTTCCGTTTGTGCGGTTGTGAAAGGTGACAAAAAATACAATGGATTAAGATTGACGGGTTACGTGGACATAAAGGATTAAGCTTTGGTGTGCGGCCGCGCATGGCAAGGACCGCCTACTACGAATATAAGTTGTATGGACAGATGGACACCTAGTTTGATAATATTTTTTATTCATTTTGCAACAACAGTTGCTTAATGGTAAAACAGAACTTTAGCATAATTTTAACCCTAGTTTAACATAGAACTCCTTAGTAAATCACACAGCTAACATATAAAATTGCTTGTCAAAAGAAATAGGCGCTTTACGATGCATTCTTTAACAATATTCATGTAACAAAGTTCTTCGCCCTTTGATCTCTTATTAATTGGATCAACAAATAATTTAACTATTTAAATTTTATTGGGATCAAAAACATTACACAGAAGAATGAGTTCTTCATTAAAACTAGCAATAGAACTTACGGTTAAAAAATTCTCACCTCGACAATCTAATAATAGTTTTTCATAAATTTCTTCTTGTAATATAATATTTGTCTTTTGCCAGTTTTTTCTCATAACTCTTGGTCCAGTCCTCAATAGCCATTGCCCTAGCTTCAACTACTGGTGTTGGTAGTCTTGTCCTGCCAAGAAGTCCTTGCAACGCTTGCAGGAGAAATGAGAGAAGAGACAAGGAGACAACAATGTTTACAGGATCAAAACCAATAGAATGATGGTGGTATGTCGAAGTCCCGTAGTTGGAGTTACCACTTGCTCCAAAGCCAGTTCCTCCATAATGACTACTGAAGCTTCTCGATTCTTTAATACCTTTGGAATACGGTTCACTTTCAAGATTTTTCAGCGGAGACTCCACTTGTCCGATTTCAATGTTTTTATCTTCCTTCTTCCGTACATTTGTCTCTTTTATATATTCCATCTTTTCGAGAACGGTTTGTGCGTTAGTTTGAATTCTCTTTAGCAGCGTTTGAATTTTGGTGCTTTGCTCATTTATCATGTTCGTGACGAAATCCTTGAAGTTTCTTGAGTTTTGTTGCAAATCCGTTTTAGCTGTCGAAAAAACAAGCACCAATAGGAAAAGCAATGGAAACACTGACATGACTACTATTGATGCTATTACGCCGTCAGAAGACATGAACTTTATGGTTTCTTTGAAAGTAATGAGAAGAAATTGCATGAGATTGTTTTTATAACAGCATTTTCTTTTACGTTGGTTGCCCTTGGTAATCACATGTCATAGTATGTGATAGGGAAGCTCTAGCCTTGACATTTGACCTAGCTGATCATAGGCCATTTTCTATTGTTGCTTGCAATTTGATCCAAGTTTAAAATTACGTCCGCTTTCTCTTTAATAAGCGGGTAAGTAAGTAGGTAGGTAAATTAAAAAAGACATAACTGTATCAAGATCTCTCAAATATTGCTCTTACTGAATTTTACAAGTAAGAACTAGGTACCTGTATAAGTCTTTTAAGAAACACCAAGTATTATTCTGTACTCAGACTCACGCGCAGGTGCTACCCAAGCGCCATCTCAAAATTTAGTAATGAACTAAATAAGGTCACAGACAACAATGCAGCCTAAATTGATAAAGTTCCAGTTGAGATACAAAGATGGCGTAGCTATCTCGTGTGCGTAAGTAAGTAAGTCTATAGCAAAACACCAAGTATTATTCTGTACTCAAGCGCCGGTGCTACCCAAGCGCCATCTCAAAATTTAGTAATGCACTAAAAAAGGTCACAGACAAGCAATCTCGTGTGCGTAGTAAGTCATAAAAAAAACACCAATTAGTATTATTATTCTGTACTCAAGCGCCAGTGCTACCCAAGCGCCATCTCAAAATTTAGTAATGCACTAAAAAAGGTCAGACATGCAGCCTAACTTGAGAAAGTTCTAATTGAGATACAAAGATGGCGTAGCAATCTCGTGTGCGTAAGCTCAGCTTTACAAGTCCTGTGCGCGCAATTTATGAGCTTTTTAAAAGCTTCCATAATATTTACAGAGATGGCGTAGTTTAAACTTTAATCGACAAAATCCTTCAACAAAAATATTTGTTTACAAAAATATTTTTTATAAACAACATACTAAATTTAGGTACCTAAGTAGTGGCTAGGCTACCTACCCTAACTTAAAAATAGGTAAGTATTTGACTTTTAGACAACCTAATGAACTTGAAGTTCAAACAGAAGTTTAAGAATTTTATTCGTTTTAATTAATTCAAATTAGTTGGCGCTAGGGCTGGCCTGAAGGATTTATAGCAATTTTAATTACTTACATTTTTAATTATTTTCAACAAAGCTGTCGACAAATTAAATACGTAACAGGAGTTACGATCTTATCACTTGAACTAGTTACGACTAGGTATTGTTTTCGTTTGGAAATAGTATATTTAAGGAAAGCATTAAAATGTGGTGGCAGCTGCATCCGGTTCAGTTAAAATTATGATCAAATTAATTTACGAGCATTTATTAATTTTGTTTATTGTAAGTTTAATGCAACAAAATAATATGTTTGAAAAAAATTATATATTGATTTATAGACTTTGTTTTTATAAAAATACGTTATAGAAACTTATAAAAAATTGCAAAAAGTAATCAAAACCAATGTTTTTTTTTATATTCTTTACGAAAAACAAGTTTACCTGCGGATGATCCTAGATCGCGCAAACGGTATTTCTCGGCGCGTTAAGAATATAACAGGTACGCTTTGAAACAGAAGTGCGGGGTCGGTCCTCCGAGGTGAGCCAGTATGGCCAAGCTGGTCTAAATTGGCGTCCTATTCAGATAAGTCACACTGTGGTGGCGACACCACAGTACCACAGTAACGTGTAAGTAATCCATCAGTTCCAGTTCTTCGATATTTGTCTTCTATGGCAAAATAAGTACCTACGGAACCAGGACCCAATTCAAGATATTTATATCTACAGTGGATTGTACTAGACCTTGCCTTTTGTTTTTTTTGTCAACATTACTCCTATTTTATTTAGTCATCTAGTAGGTAGGTACTTACTACCTATACCTACCCTTAACACAAGCTTTGTTTAGTGTGGGGTTAGATGATGTTGTGTGGATTATTTATCTACTCTACTTATTTATTATTTTTGTGAAAGAAAGTAGGTATAATGTACTTATTCCGTTTTAAGTCTTCGCGCCATACGATTGAGTTACACAGTTTTTAGGGTTCCGTACCCAAAGGTTAAAACGGGACCCTAATAAGTAGTAATCCTCCTCTGTCCGTTCACCAGGCTGTATCTCAAGAACCGTGATAGCTAGACAGTTGAAATTTTCACAGTAGTCATAAACGTTAAATAATTTTAATAACTAAGGGCCGCAACATTCTTATCACCTTAAAAACCGATCACCGGTTAAGCAACGCCGCCGGGCGCGGTCAGTACTTGGATGGGTGACCGCGTCACGTTGACTTTTTCTTTTTTACAAGGAAAGATTTGAATTTTTTGATTTTTTAGATAATGGTACAGAACCCTTCGTGCGCGAGCCCAACTCGCACTTGGCCAGTTTTTATTACTTTTTACAAAAAAATTGATCTCGCTTTTCAAATCGCGGATCAAATCTCAAATCTTTTACGTAGTTAAAAGGTAGGAACCCACTTAGATATAATTTTATTGATTTTATAAAAGGTTCGCTGCGCCCCGCGGCTTAGCACGCCTATCCCACGGGAACTCATTTATGGGATAAAAAGTAGGCTATTATGTTATTCCAGGCCTAGAACTACCTGTATGCAAAATATTTTTTTCGTGAAAGAGCAACAAACATACATAGGTCAATTAGGTACATACGTTTACAGTTTATAATATTAGTAGGATTTAAGTGTAAAACTTTCTTTGTTTTCTTCTTCTACTCAATAACCTAAAATAAATTAAATATACTTTGTACTTTTATGTACTTACTCACTTACATGACCCTGTACCTGTGATTTCTCCTAAATTATTTCGACTAAATACCTAGATGCCGACAGGTCTTGCATCTCTTTTTAACTCATGAATCAAAGCAAGACAGACAGTTAAATTCAAACAGGTGTAAGAGCAGGTGTATTTGTTTATTAGAAATAGTCCAATTAATCGAATCAAAGGAAACACACCTTTTGTGTAAAACTCGTTTAGACGCGTTTTGTCAAACTTTTTGTGGTTCTAAAATCAATCGCTCATTAGAAAGGGAACTAATTACCTAACCCATTTTACGACTGATAGCGGTCCGTAGAATTTAAGATTTTTTGAATAAAATGTACCTAAAGTTATCTACAGCGGGATATTTGCCACGATAATGAATTTTGAGCTTTCCAATATTTCGGGTGTAAATAACTTTAGTGTTATTATTATTAACCATGATGGATTTAAAAGTTTTAAAATGTACCTACCTAAGAATAAAATATTTTTTTTAATTTCTTATAGTTACACATTTTCTATTTGTGTATTACCTATAATTCAACCTAAATAATACCTACCTATAAGGTATAAGTAACGTAAAAAGAAAACTAGCTTATACTACAAAAATCATTTATTTCAAGCATTACCTACATTACTAAATAAACTAGGAAACAGTAGCATTGGTCGATTTACGATAGACTCGGCTTACTTTCTACCGACAGCGCACAAATTGTGATCATATCTAGATGCAATCTAGACTTCCATTTTATTTTATTACTAAGATGGGTTGTAAAACTAACATTAAGAAAGACTTGCACAATATTAAGCGGATAGGTAATAAATAGATAATCAAATTCAGGTCTTGCGTTATTCGTTTAATTTGTATTGCTAACATTCAAACTTTACTTGCTACACTCAAAGAAGTAAAACTAAGTACCTATTTTTCTCACACAAAAGTAAGTATTTTTGCCTGATGTACACACACACACACTTTCACTTACATTACCCACGACGATATGCAGCCGAAAGGCTGGGCAGTGACAGTGTTAAAAAATTTAGCTAAGTAAGTACATTTAATTATTAAAAATTCTAACTAAGCATAGGTATCTTAGTTGACTACAAGTAATATTCTACTGAGTAATTTCAACTAGTGAATTGAATTTACTAAATGTCAGTACAATTTTATTTAATTAAAGTCAACAGTTTTAATTATGCAGTACTAAATTTAAATTAAACTAATTTATAATAACTATGCTAACAGTCAAACATTTGATATTGGCAGAACAAATTTTCAAGTTAAATAGGACATTATTAGAACCATCAGTCCAATTCATTAAAATAAAACTATTAACTATTACAATGAATTAAATTGGCATAGCGCCGAAATATAATTTTAGGACATTCGAATACGAATTTCGTAATAACTGTACGAAAGACAACATCATGAAAAATAAATTCGGTCATTTTGAACTTACGGACCTACTCTACAACATTAAACATTTTCGTTTCTGTAAATTTGAAAGGTTGACAAGGTCAAAGTCAACTTATTATAATAATAATCTTATTGTTTTTGCGAGAACTGAGTACATAACAGTTTATCACTAATAATAAACAGAATTTAACTATCAACTGTTTCATCTTCTTCCAATAATCTTACCTTTAAGAGCCATGGCTTAAAGCTGCGGCTACAGTGGCATTGGTGACCGGTGGTTGAGGCATCAGTAGATCTGCCAATCGACCTGCCTCACGCAGACCAGATAGGAAGGCACCGTGGACCGTTGCTGGGTAGTTACGCATTGTGTGCTCACCTGTACAGGATTTTTTAAATCATTAGTATATGGTTTCAACGTTTAGTGAATTCTAAGTTATTCTAGATAGAGCGTCACGCTTCAAAATAACTACAGTTAACAGGCCAACCTTCGTATGCTTCGTGGGCGAAATAGTTAGGTTTTAAATTTGCGCTGCACATTTTTGCGGCATAATGATAACCAGTTCTAAATTAAAGTTCCATTAGAGAGTCTATCTATATTATATAAATAATCAAAGGGTGGTTACGTGGTTATTGAATTATAACCGACAAAATTCGTCAACTCGTGAGAATTGACAATACTCAGTTCATGGAGAAGTTTATATTAAATAAATAAATAATAGATTTCATAATAGCCACATAATAAATAGCCTTTCTTCAGTAAAAATTCAAACGTCACTACGCTTATCACCAATACAGAAGGAAACTTAGCATTACTTTACCGCTTAGCTGATCAGCCGTCCACATTTGAAGAAGACTATAGATCGCAGTATGGCGATAAAAAAAGAGCTAAGGAAGGATCACGAAGCCTTGTCCCATGTGGGGTTCCACAAGGCTCATAGTAGAATCCAATACTTTTCATTATATACAGCGCTGACTCAACAAATGCAGCACCGATTATTTCATTTTATTTGATCATAAAACCATCACCCGTATTCTTACCAGCAAAGAACAGTCTGTTCTCTCCATCCAAGCCTGGAACGGGCGCGGCGAGGAGATCGTAGTCAGTGCCCGAAGATCCAACTGCTACGAAACTGTATGAACCGCGGGCGTACGGATCCGCTCGCCATCTGTAGGGTGGGTGAATAGTGATATTGTTTCATATTTATCGCTTTATAATTACAATTACATGGGATGAAACCACAGAACTAGACTACGACAAATAAAGGATACTTTCGTAAATGATGATGTAAATGTAATAAAAAATAATGACTAGGAATAATATGTCAAGAAGTGCGTCGTTAGGTCGGTGTGTCACGCATTTTACAAATTTTTGGCGTTGAATTAAGATGTACACTGTAATACTCCACCGAGAATACAAATTATTCGGTACTGCAAATAGAATAGGAAATATTTTAAGGTTTACAATGGTGTCGATTCTGTTGTTTTAGAAATTGATAAAATTAGCTTATATTAGGATCTACGAATATCAAATAGACGATAGCTTTTCAAATTGAATATTTTTCTTCTATTTAACATCAAACTAGCTATAATACGGATTTAGGAATCAATAAGAATCGATTATGGAATCGAAACGTGTCGTTTGACATTCCTAAATCCTAATTTTAGCATATTCTAAAACAACAGAATCGACACCAGTACAGTACTAATTGCATCGAGTAGGAAAACTCACAAACAAGAAAAAGTTGTGCAGCTAGAAATAAATAGCAAGTCACGTCTGAATTCTTACCTGGTAACAACACACTCTTTAGGCTGAGGCACCGCGGCATGACCGAAGATGCTCTTCAGCACAGCGATACAGCGCCCAACGATGACGTCATCAGTAACATTTTCCATCACAGCGGCCGCGTCGCCTGCCACCAGTGCTAAGAGTACTGGAGCGCTGTATAGATTCCAGAATAGGAACAGTTCACCTAAGGGAAAACATTTCTTTAGATATCGAACGTCCAATATTTGATTGATCAAATAAATTGAGGCTTTATAATTTTAAGCCTGGAATAGTGCTACCCCATTTATATATTCCTATATTAATTATGCAAAAGATAAATAATAAATAATGCTGGAAAATATATAGCATCCAATTCGTATGAAGTTAACTGAGTGTTGAATGTTAAACAGAGAAACAGAACAGAAAATATCATTCTATCAGTTATTTAGTACCTACTCATAACACAAGATATGCTTGAGTTACCTATGAGTACTAGATAATAGATAATATTTTGTGTTCTACATAGAACAGATCCAAAACACCCGGAACAAACCCAACATGGTTTAGCAGTAAAATACTACTAAAAGAAGAGCGGAGCTAAGGACATACACTTATCTCAGACACAAAAAATTAGATTCACAAAAGAACTTTTAATGAAACGTTGTTATACAACAAATTCCCCCAAATTTAATACTCATTATCATTATCTCGTTTCGAATAAACAACACAAAAGGGCAATGTTGATTTCTCGCCGATACATACTTTAGCGTTCTCACATAACTCTTTCAAGACACAAGATGCATCCGATACCCGTTTATAAACAACACGCCTGTATTAAATTGGTATGAAAAAACGCAGATTTACAAAGTGGGGGAGAAACTTTGAACCTGCCTAATTACTGTTAAAATGAAGGTTATCTTGTTAGGCGGAAAAGATACGCTTTAAAGCTTTGAATTGCCAAGAGTAGAATGTTTCGATGATAAAATTAAGACCTTGTTACTTAAGCCTGCAACTTTGTAAAAATAAGTAAACACATATGTAAGTAAAAATAAGTATTTAGCAACTATGCTTACATCGTTCGAATAATCAAGTTAGGTACAAAGGCGTACATACTAAGATTACTATGCCGTTCAATAGTTTCAAAGATATCAACACCACACAGGTCATATTCTGATTCAAGTTAAACCGAACCTAAAATTAATGAAAATCATATTTTAAAACACCATTCTGCTGATCAAGCAAACCATCGATTACCTACTGAAGAAAGTTATTGTTTCAAAGACCGGTTGAACTGCAACATTGCTACGAACGAACCAAGGTTCTCGCGTCACAATTCACAAAAGAAGGAGGGACATAATTAAGTTAGCTGGGTGTACCCAGCTAACTTAGTTTAAGCCGGACTTTTGTTACAACAAAAGTCTGAAGTAGGTGTAGCAAAGCATAACGTTTTAAAAACGGCTGTCTTGGTTCGTCCTCGTGATTTATAACGCCTGGCTACGGTTTCCGTAGACGCGGACTGTCCGGCTTAAACTGAATAGACGGAAAATAAGGAGTCTGCAATAATACTTATACATAATAATGATGTAACAATGATGACTAGGTATAAAAAGATTGGGCTCACATGCTTTGCTAGACTTATAATTCGTTTATTTCATTTATAGAACGGTTAAATACTGAAACAATCCAAAATCATAAGAATCAGAACCATTCTGATAACTGGGTTCGCATTGCATTTTGTTGCAGAATTATCGTACGAATTTTACGCGTCTTGACGTACTTGACGCTTCCATCGAATCCGGCTATTTCACATTCACACCCTATAACATCACTCGCATTAAATAATTCAGCTTTTAATTCGTTATCACGGCCACTGATGTTTCCACGTTCACTATTTACATCGGGAAATAATTTACGAGTTCTACCATTGGGAGGCTTGCGAGTAGCACAAAATATACTGTACACGGCTGTGTATAGGACGATAACAAATCTTGACAAATTGGGGAATATTCTAGAGGTAGTAATGGTTAACAAATACTGGAAACAAAGATTTTATCAAGAAGGAATCAAGTGCGTGTACCTACAATGTTTATAATTCATTAAGTAGCTTCATAAACTTAGTTTTTTTTTAATACATATTGTTTTTTTTTCTATCCTACTTTTAAGTAATAGGTACATGTTGGCCGAGGAGTTCATGCTAGGGGGCGGGTTCAGTTAGTTAGTTAGTAGAACCAGTGAACGTCAGATTAAATGCGTTGAATCCTATATGAGCGCCTGCACTTTGGAATGAGCAAACGTGTTCAAGCGTTGCCGTATCTAAAATCAATGAAACTGGGCTATGATGATTATTGTTTTTAATCAATCGTGAAACTATAGGTAGGGATTTTTAAGAAGGTATATTTTTTTGACTATGATATTGATTTTAAATTTAAACTTCCCGCCTGCCTTATCAGTGCGTATCCTCCAATCCAGAGTAATTTGCGGCAACACGGTGAATTTCTATTAGGTAGATGAGTTATATCGATCTGCTGTCGATTTCAGTTTCGAAGGAGCATCTAATACGTATTATACGTACCTACAATACAACCAACCATTACGGCAAATAAGAAGAAGCGCCTAGGAAATAACTAACGCTTTAGGTCCGTAATAAGTACAAGGTTTATTTAAGTCAATTTTAAAGTTATCTATCAGTCTTTGAGAGCACTAGCATGATTCATGCTTAATACTATTGATAAATAAGATCTAGCACGTCACTTAATGTAGAATTATCTTTTGTAGAGCATAAACCAGATTTTCCTTTTATCGACAACATCACATGACCGATAAAACAATTATTGTTTATCATTCGAAAGATTTTGATCCGGTCTTTCAATTGACAGTTTTGAGATGGTATTTACATAGAAATAGTATTAAATAAATATAAGGAAGGAATACCTTTGCCCTGCATTTTGATTCCACAGGCTAGTAATAGTACCTAGTCTGACTACTAATACAAGGCACAAGTTGTAAATGATAAGTTTGTTTCATGTAACCTTACCTCTGCTAGCAGTAGTGGTGCCAACATGTCCAAAGAGATTTGCGCTGGGGTCCCAGAAAGTTCGCTCGAAGCACAACACCACTTTATTCAGGTTGCCGTACCCCAGACGTTTGATTGCTGCCACCTGTACAAAAAATCATTAGATTGCTGTTCTGACCTTTTTTAATTCTTCAGCTGAAATAACTGTAACTGTAGATATCCGGAATTCAGTATTAATCATAACCTAAGTATTCATAATATACACAAAGACACATTCTTAAATAAATTCATTCGCTAATTAATACTCAATTTAAGTTTAAGTACATACCTTACTTTAAAGAACTTACTCTAATCTAAGTCAGAACTTTACTAAGAACGACGAGGAGCGAGGAGGAGTACACTACCTGCCGAGATACGAGTACAGTGCTCAACTAGATCGGCAGGTAGGGCAACCCAATTCAAACCACTGTCAGTCCATCTCTATCTATTTATGTACTAAGTATACTTACTAATAAAGGCACCAACGGGCTGCAGCGGCTGCCGCAGACCCACCATTATCTACCGGGGTACACGGATGCCAATACTGCGGTCGCATCTGTCGTTCCCGTATAGGCCTTACAAGTCATCTACGTAAGTGCCAAAAATCAAACACTACATAGACCATCCTTCGTGGATGTAAAGGCCATTGATGATGATGATGATGATACTTACTAATGTAACTGGTGGAACACTGGACAAGAGCGTATACACTGTACTCTCATGACCAGTGTAACACGTGTGTATTTTTGGTAATTTAAGTACCTTACCCACTTAATTATCTGAAATGGACTCTATAATTTAAGTTATTTGGACTGTATAAAACGATTGTTGTTGTTGTCTGAATAAATATTATCTTATCTTATCTTATCTTACCTGGTTTCTATTACACCCGGTTACTTTAGGACACTTGGTACAACGACGAAACTGTCAAAAGGGGGCTCGTGAATGGAATCACGTAGGCATTGCGTAGAACTTGTCTACGGAATAAAATGATCTCTCTAAGAGCCATTTCTTGAGTTTATTTTTAAATATTATGGTGGAAGCAGCGCCCACACTACAAAGACCATCCTTCCTGGATGTAAAGGCCATTGATGATGACGATGAAAGCCAGAGAGTTCATGCATCATTCCTTACCTTCCAATCCGGTAATGGTGGATCAAACTTGACGAAATTCTGCTGATTCTGTCCATTGCTTGCAGCGGCCACCTTCAGAACCCCAAGGGGGAGAGTGCAGAGGATCACGTCACCTGAAGGAAAATTGAATTACTAATCGGCAATTGAAGAAGTTGGACCTCTCCGACTATATTTAATTCTAAAATTGTGCCCGATACTTTTTCTCAACATCAACAGCTTGTAGTGGTCCACTCCTGGACGCAGGCCTTCCCCTGAATCCCCTTATCGGAGTTTATCTAATGTGGGGTAATGCCCATAATCCCCACGCTGGGCTGCAGGTTGGGGATCGTAGTTCGATAGTAGAATCATTCTGCAGGGGGCGCTGTTGCCCGCCCCCAGATGTATATCCCTCAGATACTTCTTAAGACACCCACGGAAAGAGAGGGGGTGGTGCAAATTCTAAGCCAGCACCACACAGCTACTTTTCCTGGCACCGTGCAATACAATTCAAATATATGTATTTTTAATATTGCACACCAAAAATCATGAATAAACAACAGGAATAGACAAATACAGATAACGTTGTACAATGGGCGGCCTCATTGCTAAGAGCGACCTTTTCCAGGAAACCTTTTGATGGATAGGAAGTGATAGTAAATGTGTACCTAGATTACTACCTAGGTGAACCCGTCATAGCCCAACAGCATTCCTATATGAGGCAGAAGTTATGTATGGTGGTCCATAAAACAACTTTAAACCAAAGAAACAGGAGTAAAACTCCTGTTTGAATGAAGATCGGTGGTAATCCATAAATAAATAAATAAATAATGTAGGACAATTCACAGAGCATTGTCTAGGCCCAAGCTAAGCAGAGCTGGGGTACTAGATAACTGATATACATAATACAATACACTACATAGATAGATATTTTTTTATTATACATAGAAAACATCCAGAAGAAATATCTGCAGATCGTACACACATTTGTCCCGAGGCGGAAATCGAACCCGCAACCTCTTGCGTCGCAGGTCGTGCTACCGAGGTCGTCGAGCATACGATCCATAAAGCACATTTAGTACTATTGAGAAGATCTGAACCAAATTTCTATAAAACAAATAAGCACAAAACATTCTCCCAAAATACCGTTTACGAATAACCGTATTGTATAAAATAAGGTTAAATAAACTTGGGTACCCTAAGTTCACGTTTTCACAAAATTATGAACGACGATAAAACATTTTTTTTCAATTACAATAATATCCCCTTGGGTCTATCTAGCAAGATTCCGAACTTGTCACTGAAAAGACTCCAAATTAATATAATTTGGGTCCCCAGACATTTACTTAAAAATACTACATTCAAAAGAACGACTAAATTAACTTAAAGACTGATTTTATTCAAAGCTTTAAATCTCTTTTTAACCAATCTCTGAAAAAATGTACGAAAGTCTTCATTTTCTCGAGTCGATCCGAAATCAAATTTAGTTGATGCCATTACGTTGATTAGGTAAAAAAAGTTGACTTTTACAATATTCTGTGAGATTTTGTAATAAATTATTCGAAACCTACGTAATTTTGCTTTAGGTATATTCGAGTATAATTATTTCGCCCTCGCCTTAAATTAGAAAAATTAGGAAGAAATGGCAATTTCTTCATGGTTTAACATTGACTACAGAGTAAATTCCTTATTTAGCCATGCAAAGCAATAGAAAAATTTAATACGAAAACTACGATCAAGGGCATCAACATGATTTGTATACCTACAGTGGAATAAATGGATACAAATCACCGAATAGGTTCATTAATCAATTGAATTCATAAAGAAATTACGTAGCTATGACTCATTATTGTAATTTATGTGTATTGTAGGCAAAAAAAAAAAATTAGTAGCTGCATCCTCGAGTTTTTCTAAATATTCGCATTACTCTTCGGATGCAGCGAGTTTGACTTCACTAAACGTAAGTTTGTTTAATCTTGTAGTATTTTAAATTGCAAATACTACGCACAAAAGTTTCTTATTTACAACAAAAATACAGTAAGTAGGTAATACGAGTACCATTCTTGCCACTTACATCAGTCCCATTTCCCTTACCGAAAAAACATATTTCCCACACAAAGCCCCTCACAACCTTGTTACTCGCGTTATATTTTTATGTTGTTACAACAAGCGTTTTCCCAGTTGGTACTATGCCTATACGCGTCTCATGATATCGAAAGCTTTTAGCCAAGAGTGTACATACAATTGTACGGGCCCCAAGGGACCAGCGAACAGTGGGCTTAACCGTTTCATTCCACAATCACATTGGTAAACGATACAATACCTGCTATTCCGGGATAGAATCGGTCTGACCTCTACCATAAGTTTGCTAGAGTTATAAATAAATAATGCTGGACAATTCACACAGCATTATAACCCAAGCTAAGCAGAGCTGTTTTATGGGTACTAGATAACGTAAATACAATACATAGATAGTTTTTTATTATACATTGACCAACTCCAGAACTCTTGTAAAAATATCTGCAAATCGTACAAACATTTATGCCGAGGCGGGAATCGAACGTGTCACTACTGTGTCGCTGGTGGACCTTCGCCCATAGAGGTAGTCAAACAGAAATAAAAAACACAGACAATTTTAAAGAAAAAATCATATAAAAGAAAACAGTTTCTTAACATGAGGTAGTATTTGCGTACAAGTAACGCTGGTCTTCCGACTGAGCCGTTTCGTGGCGTCACAAAGTAAAAAAAATATAGAATGACAAACATGTTGACATTTCATGTTGATCTACTATAATATTCACACTTTTTACATTGCTGACACTTATAGCCATTATAAATGCAAAAGTTTGGATGTTTGTAACCGCTTCACGTGAAAACTACTGAAAGGATCTGTCTGAAAATCGTAGAGTAGTTTTAGTTCTAGAACTGGATTAAAATGTAGTAGGTAATTTATATTCTGATATAACCATATCTTACAAGTATAAAGCGAGTCGAAGTTATTTTCCTAATAAAGACATCACAGTTTAGAAATTGTAAGGAAAACAAAAAATATGCCTTACAATCGCCGAAATAAGTTTACTTACGGAGATTCAAATGGAAATAGCTAAATAAAACTTTCTTAAATTATTTTGACTGCCGATTATTTTTCAAACATACAAACAATCGCAAACAGTTAAGTACTTATTTGTTCACAGAAAAAAAAAAATCTTCCAAGTTATTATTGGATATAAAAAACGGAACGCTTATGACTGGCATTGATGCATCAGTTGAGCTACGAGTACATGGTTTGTAACAGTCTGCAGTTAGCTCAATTGTTTCTATTATTTGATTGCAATAAAAAGCCTATATATTTTCGAAAACCAATGGTAACTATTCGGCCTACACGAACTGTTTTGTGTATGGTGGAGCCTTGACCGGTAGGGGAAAACATAAAAGGGAATTTGAGTACTATATAGAGGGATCGAGGTTATACGTGTTTTGTTATCAAAAGGTTGCCGCAGGTTTAAATCAAATACCTCGTTGAAAACCTTTGATGAATTAAGAGCTCAGATTTTAATTAGGAGAGGTATTGGAAAAGGGTTTTTTAAGAGTTACGAGGATTTTTTTTTGAATTAACAATACATAGATTTTACTTGATTTAAGAGTGTGCAATAACGCGGCTTCAAGATCGTTTTCGAGCAGAATGACAAGATATTTCTTACGAGTGAGAAGTTCAGAGCAGAGACGTGCACCTTATTTTCTATGCGCTAAAACTGTTTTTACAACGAATCGAAATTTTTTAAGTCAGAACTAAAGAAATATTTCTAGGTTTCCTACCAAAACAAAAACCGAAGTAACAAAAGTTCGAGATAACTAAAATGTGACTCGACTGAAATGTGTGCAAAACATCTATTTAAAAAAAAATAACTTTTGAGAAAACTTCACCGATCGCGTTTTTGTAACACGTAATTCAAGATAAAAGATCGAAGTAACATTTCCCTAAATATTAGGTCCTTACATATGAAATTGGCGTTTTGTATGGGAGGAACAAAAAGTCGAATATTTTTTAATATAATATATTTAATTAATCAAAGTATGAACCATTATTTTCTATGCACTTTTGCCATCTTATAGGTAGTTCATTGATCCCTTTACTAAAAAAACCAGTCGGACGGGAATCAATAAAATCTTTGAAGGCGATTTGGACTGCCCCATCGGAGTTGAATTTTTTCCCTTGCAAGAAGTTATCCAAATTTCGAAAAAAATGGTTATCTGTTGGAGCAAGGTCCGGGGAGTACGGAGGATATCTTAGACTTTCCAATTGAAGCTCTTCTAATTTAGTAGCCGTCTGTTGCGCAGTGTGTGGTCTAGCGTTGTCGTGAAGCAGCAGTGGCGTGGAGCGATTGACCAGCCTAGGTTGTTTAGCCGCTAGCTTTTCCATCATGGTTTGCAATTGCTGACAATAGACATCAGCCGTAATAGTCTGGCCAGATTTGAGAAAACTGTAATGAACAATACCGGCACTAGTCCACCAAACGCTTACAAGTAACTTTTTTGGGGTTAATTTTCGCTTGGGGCAGGATTTGGCTGGCTGGCCAGGATCCAACCATTGCGCTGAGCGCTTCCGATTATCGTAAGGAACCCATTTTTCATCACAGGTAATGATTCGGTTTAAAATACCTTCATTATTGTGCCGGTTTAGTAATGTAACGCAGCAGTCGACGCGCGTTTGCCGGTTTGCTTCAGTCAATTCGTGAGGTACCCACCTTTCAAGCTTTTTAATCTTCCCAATTTGCTTCAAGTGAATTAAAACAGTTTTATCACTAACATCGCAGCCTGCAGCTAACTCGGACGTGGTTTGCGATGGATCCGCTTCCACAATAGCCTTCAACTCTTCATTATCAACTTGAGTCTCAGGCCGTCCACGGGGCTTGTTCTGCAGGTCAAAATTTCCAGAACGAAAACGTTGGAACCAAAAACGAACTGTGTTTTCTTTTGCAACACGACCGCCATACACATCATTCACCCTTCGAGTTGTTTCCGCAGCACTAGTGCCACGGCGGAACTCGTACTCGTAAATAATGCGATATTTTAAGTTTTCCATTTTGTAAAATGAGTGACGCAAACAGAAAAAAACAGAAGAAAAAAAAACAAATGAATGACGATCATCGAAGCACAAAATACACGAGTCTATAGCTGTACAAATTTGAATTTGGAATTCCTTACCAAAGAGGAGAAATTTGTGATTAAAGTGGCCAGTACGAAAAACGCCAATTTCATATGTAAGGACCTAATATAAAGATGGTAGAAGATGAAGATGAAGAAGAAGAACAAGAAGATTTCATACATAGATTCTGAGATAAATAACGATTTTGTCCTTCAAAATCGTTATTTATCTCAGAATAACTCAGACAATTGCTTCTGGTACTCTTAACGGAAATTAGACTATACTTGCAAAAATAATAATGCTAAAAACCTACTCGTATTTAAGTAACTACCTATTAGCTTGGGGCTAGAGCGTCTAGTGTGAATTATCCAGTTTTATTTATTTATTTATGGAAGCTTCAAATGACGAACAAGCCGACAACCCGGCGTCGGTCGTTCATTCTTTAATCACGTGATGTTTTTTTTAGCAAATTTTTAACCCTCCTACCCCCATGGTAGGTACCTAATACGTGGTAAGGGTTATGTTATAATCCCCTTACCCAATATCATGTGTAATTTATTATAGATACTTTTTCACTTCTTCCGCTAGTGGACAAAAAATTGAAGTGAATTAAAGTCAATTGCACCTTATTTCTTGTTGATAGTAATAACTATTTATCAAGCTGTTTATATAGTAAAAATTTGACTTGTCTAAGTACTTATTTTGTAAGTCTAAAGAAATAAACGATTTGACTTTGACTTTGAACTATACAACGTAAGTATTATAGATAAGAATATTGTTTCTAAATTCAGGTATTATATATTTGAATAAGGCAAAATTAGGCATCGTAATTTCTGTGTGTCTGATTTAGAACTCGCGCGAATCTCTTGGCCAGAGATATCATTATATAAATAAATATAAAATAAATAATGCTGGCCAATTCACACAGCATTATCTAGCCCTAACCTAAGCAGACCTTGTGTTATGGGTACTAGATAACTGATATACATAGTACCTACAATACACTACATAGATGGATATTTTTTTTATTATACTTACATAGATAACATCCAGAACGCCCTGAACATATATCTGCTGATCGTACAAATATTTGTCCCGAGGCGGAAATAAAAGAGCAACAAACATACATACAGACATTTACAAACTTTCACGTTTATAATATTAGTAGGGTGATCAACTGGCATACAATTGACATTGTCCTTGATCAAATCGTCCGTTATTGATTAAAAACTTTTTGTCGACTCCAAGGCCGCACATGAATAGAGCACGCTACAAGAAACTTGTACGGGATCCTTCTAAGGAAACTAGAAATATAAAAAAAAAACGATCAAGTACGAGTTACACTCGCGGGCCGAAGCAAGGTTCCGTACAAACTTGTAGGTTCCTAGGTGACCAGTTCGTTCATTACGGGAAACAATAATTATTTATTATGACAAATTTAAGGATTTCGGAATTTCTCTGATGATTGTGCAATTAACTGCATCTTGCTAAAGTTTGAATAATTCTAGTTCAACGGGTTTCGATTACAGTATAATCTTTTGATTGCGTTGACTTAGAAGTTTATTTTTCACAACACGGATTAATCCACGCATCCCTGACAAAAAAACGTCTTAACAGACAGACAGACAGACAAACCAAGGAGTGAGATTCAATAAAGGTACCTTTACAGTATTTTTTTCCTTATGTGTACGGAACCCTAAAAATTAAACATGACGTTTCAAACACTCCTAGGCACCGCCTTTAAGGCTCATCTACGATAGACTCCGCCTGTATGTAAATGCGACGGAAGAGCCTCAGGCGTGAACACGCTGCTGTATAACTTTATTCAGAGTCGCAACTAACTCTCTGACCTAGGGCGTATGAACTTACGCTGGCGATGATGTGAAAATGCATAACAGATACCATGTTGCTTATTGAGTACGTACCGATACATTTTGCTTGTAAACGTATAAGTTCGAAGAAAAGCGTGAAGAAGAAAAAGAGAAGCTGGATCAAGAATCTTCTAGACCTTCGTGATTTATCTTCTGCCGCATCGTGACTTTTCATCAAGTGAGATTGTAATTAAACGAAGGTCCACCGACAGTAAAAAAAAGTTCTAAGCAAAATGTGGTAAAATTTATAGAAACACGGTCAGGCTTCTATTTTTTTTTCATATTAGTCGGAAAATTATTATTAATCATTAAAGTGATCTTGAATATAACAAATGAAAGAGAAATAAATAATAGGTTACCTACTCAATAACAAATAGAAGGTAGAATTTGGAAGGATTCTTCTTAAATTATATAAAAAGTAGAAAACATAATAAAGGTAAAATGTGAACTTAATTTCTAAAAAAAACGTTCATATATTGATAATTTCGTATTTTTTTAGATAATAATAAAAACATTATTTATTTCAAACAATTTACAAAACTAACTACCAGTATAATAAAATAACCGTACACTGGTAATCTTATCGCTCAAACAAGAGCGACATAAACCAGACAAAATTAAGTAAATGTGATGAAAAAGACAGTAATTTTCTAGGCTGGATGATCCCCAAAACAAATTCGATTAATTTCAAGATGGTATACTTTAACAATGTTGACTATGTCAAGGAGGGGAGAACACCAGCGGGTCAACACTGCCCGACCGTATTTTTGCGCCTCGTCAAAGTAAAATTAGCGCGTTAGAATTGCAAATCACTCGACAAAGAAATGACAAGGAGCTTGGCGCTGTGGATTTTTCTCATAGTCCCCATTATCGCGGCATGTTATTCTTTTTAAGCTCGCCCTCTTTATAATCAGGAGGGCACGTTTGATTTTTAGGGTTCCGCACCCAAAAGGTAAAACGGGAACCTATTACTTAGACTCCGCTGTCCGTCCATCTGTCTGTCTGTCCGTCTGTCATCAGGCTGTATCTCATGTACCGTGGTAGTTAGACAGTTGAAATATTTACAGATGATGTATTTCTGTTTCCGCTATAAGAATCAATAGTAAAGAACAGAAAAAAATGTAACCTTCCATTCAACAGACATGTTTTTTTACCGTTTTTATAGATAATGGTACGGAATCCTTCGTGCGCATGTCCGACTCGCACTTGGCCGGTTTTTTGTATTTCGGACGTAGGATACTAACGCCTTGCCGGCGGCAAAAATCGAAGTGAACGAGTGTTTTAAAGCTGCTTTCCGATGTTCAGATAAATTTGTGCTCCGTGTTATTTAATGTTCAAACAAAAAATGTGAGAAGATTATATTTTTCGACGCGCTTTGTTGTTTTGAGCGATGTTCTTCTGTCGTGTTGATGGCAGGTTGAGTTTTAAACTTTTTTGTTAGAATATATTGAGACTCAGTTTTTTCTTTTAACACTGATTGAATACCAGAGCTGGCTTTTTACTTATGGCGAAACTATTATTGACATCGAAATACTTTCATATCGCACTCTTAAAACCAGAGCCGTAACTAGGGTGTAAATTACTTGTAAATCCTATACAACTACAAAATCACAATTTGTTGTCAAGCGTCTTAAAAGCTTATTTTACAAAAAGAAATTTCAACTGTATTTTTTCACCCCAACCAGAAAAGATTATGTTTAGATAGGATATAGATTAGAATTAGAAGGATATAGATTAGAAGCTCAAGACTTAGGCTACATTTAGCAAAGAGAAGCACGTGCCAAGCAGCTGGCGGAAGATAGTTGGTGTACAGGTTGATGTTATAAACTTTGTAAACTCTCTTTAAAAATCCCAAAAAACGAAGCATCTACTTCTGCAGCATCGTGACTTTTCATCAGGTGAGATTGTAACTAAACGAAGGTCTAAACGAAGGAACCGACTATAAAAAAAAGTTCTAAGCAAAATGTGATAATATTTATAGAAACACGGATAGGTTTCTATTTTTTTTTAAATCCCAAAAAACGAAGCATCTACTTCTGCAGTTTTGTTTTTCATAAATTGAACCCATGACTCCTTACACGACTTTTCTCTAATTACCATAGTTCACAAAACGCCATCTGCCTGTAGGTATACCTATTTTTAACAGTGTAGTGAAACGATTTAGTGTCCTCATTCTTTCTTCAGTCTGGCTGGTTCAAGAAGACTGGAGTTTACTCAAGAACAATGGGACTAAATGGGCTCAAGAAATATATTTTATAAGTACCTCTGTAGGTCTGCGTCTGGTTTGGACTCTTAGCGTTGGTAGCCTTGACGATGACTCCTGGACCAGCGTAGATGATCTCAGACACGGTCGTACTCAGTTTGATGTCCACACCTTCGGAGAGTGCTACTGGAACGCTGGAGTAGCCGTTGCGCACTGTAACAATAAAGTTTAAAATCTCTTACTCTCTGCCGTAAACTTAAGTACCTATCATCACCTCATCATCTGATGACGATAATGATGATTCATCATGTACAATCTGACTTGGAGGTTGGATACGTCTCCAAACAACCTGCGACGGTCGCTATATCGTCTGCTCATCTTGAAGTATCCTTCTAATTTTTATATATTAGTGTTAGTTGTATATTATTTTACAACTAACACTAATATTAAATTTGATTTCTATACGATAGCTCCGGACAATGACGGACAGTAGGTACGGTCCGTCTGTGTAGCACTAAATCCAGCCTAAAACATCAGTTATTCATCGAGGTGCGTATCCAATCAATTCTGTTTTACCTTTCAATATAGGAGAGCGATTTTTATCGATCGAATTAATCTAACGTCAAAAGTTGAAAACAATCACAAAATTCACATGTTCGGTATACAATGTTCAAAATTGGGATCAAAATTTTATAAGCCCTGTGATCCAGTCTAGTTAGATTGTACAACGTATAGCATTGTAAAATTTTGCATAGTAAAACAATTGTTTCATGATTAAAATTTGCCTTACGTACCTACCTACATTTTGGACGATTATTTTTGATTATAATCAAAAACTACATATACATAATATGACGCCCGAATACTTAACTGTGAATCAGATTTGAGTTGGTGCCACGTGACAATTAAAAAAAAAAATATCATTGAAAACTCAAAATGTCTCTTAAGACGTTGTGAACTTTAATTTGATTAATGTTTGAGTATTCGCAGATAATAATAAATAAAATATAAAAAGTATCACAAGCGATTGTAAGTTACAAATATATGATGCATACGCATTTTGCCACAATATTCTTTCTTTTATATATATACTCGTATATCTATGTAGTTATTTAATTATGTACATAGGTATATCAGTTACATATCTAGTTGGCACCCATAACATTCCAGTTCTGCTGTGTGAATTGTCAAATTATTTTAACATTTATATATAGTCTACTAGATACAGTTATAAAAAATGCCGAAGAAGAAATCCTTCAAATAAACGACCTGAAAAATTTGGCATAGATTACAATTAACCTAACATATTATATGGTGAAATCACAGAAGAAAATTATAGGCATTGTTGTGAGCCAATTCGTTAGTTCACATTATATTTTAACTTGATGTACTGTTAGTAAGTTGCTACACCAACAATGTATTTAATAAACTATCCGATAAAGCCTGACACACGCTGGCCACAATACAGTTTTCAATTAGGCTGATAGTACAACAACTGCTCTGTTCTATTGTGCCTTAATAAGTTTTAGTGGACTTCTTACTCAATTACAAGCTAGGAGACTGGCCTTTGCAAGAATGTTTTAAGCCTCTATTTATTTTAATAAGACATGAGCATTTTAACAAATTAAGAATAAATTATACCTGCATTGAGTCTCAGAATAATTTACCTATTTGGATATTTCTTAAAAACTGTGAAACTTTATAATAACTGAAAAGTGTACACCTTAAGTACATTAAGAAGTTTTACAGTTTTGAAATATGCTTTGATAAAATATTACAATGTTTAATTTTTAAGTGACTGTGAAGTTTTAAGTGAGCTTGTCAGCCACTTTTTAGCAGAGTTTTATGATATCTTACTGCTTTTAATAAATTCTGAGGACCGCTTTAAATTAACTGAGTACATTTAAGTGATAGCATAGCTAGGGATTTTAATATTTTCTTCATAAATATGTACATGGGCTGATTGCCCAATACTTGCCAATTTGTACGATGAAACGAGGCTGTACGATTACGTAATAAATGATTTAAGACTAATGATCCTCCATCCAATCAGATGTTTGTCTCCTAAGTTACTAAACACATCAAAATATTTAGTTGAAAGAGAGTATCATGTACAAGTACGATTTAAGCAATAGGTCACTTTCATATAGGAATAACGCGTGTAAAGCCGCCAGCAGAATCTGGCCATGGTAATCAATCACACATTCAATAAAAACGCTAAAATTTGGATAGATAAATGGGTGGCTGTTTTACGTTTTCACGCCAAAAGTACTAAACGGATCAGGCTGAAATCTATATTATATAAAAGAAAGTCGTGTTAGTTGCACTATTTATAACTCAAGAACGGTTGAACCGATTTGGCTGAAAATTGGTTGGGGGTTGCTTAGAACCAGGAGACGGACATAGGATAGTTTTTATTTCGTTCCCGGCTGAACGAATATTGATGAAATTTGGCAGGGAGGTAAATGGTATCCCGGGGACGGACATAGCTACTTGAATAGAGCGTGCGAAACCGCGGGCAAAAGCTAGTTTAGTATAGATGTATAAAGGCCTTGAATAAAACATTGGCTACTTTCATTTAATTACCTACAAGTGATAGAAATAAACTTTAAACGTGTCCATAAGAACAGTTTCCATAAAATCACGGATGCGAAGCCGCGTTCAAAGAAACCTTCCATCAAAGGATTATCACATGAACCATGCCAATACCAAGAGAAATAAAATCCGAGGGTGCAAATGCAGATTAGGTAAGCTGCGACATTCTTGAGCGTGTAACATTGTATTGCCGTCATTCACAGTTATTGTCAAACCCAACGTCACAAACACGACTAGTGGCTGAAGCTGAAACGCCGTAACGTAAACGGAGACCGCTACGCTCTAGGCACATTTGTGACATTGGCATGTGAGACGGCTGGGGCATTTCTTCCATACTATATAAAGTAGCTACTTTAGGTCATATATTATGTTATGTAACAAACAGTAAAAACAAAACTGCGAGCAAACTCATCGCCCACTTTCATAAAAGATATGTACCTAAGTAATTGTGCCATCTTGAGATGATGGCAAAAAGGAGGACGTGCGTCCAGCAGTGGGTCAATATAGGTTGTTGAGGCGAGGTTGAGGGGAGGAGATGATGAATTTAGGTACATAGGGCTTTTGGGATCCTCGGGCATGAGACCTATATCTTTAGCTATAGCTATTAGCATTTCTAATGCTTTCGAGAAATTCCGATAATAAAGTACTGGATTTTTCTAGACGCTGTAACAGTTTACAGATAATTTTTAATAAGATTTATGATTAAATTATGAGAAGTTGTAAGTATTATTTTTTGAAATCTAAAATAGAGCTATTAATACCCAAATAATTTGTGTGTTTTTTCAGATCTACCTGCGAAACACAGTTTTACTTAACGGGAAGAATTTCAGCTATTGCATATTTAGACTGTGTGTTTTTCTAGACTACTTAGACTGTATTGTTAATGCAGTTCAAATTAAACGTGCTTTCGTTACTGTTATTTGGAGCGTTAGTTGCAGGGTATTGGGTTATTCAGCGGTTTGCCAACGGAGGGGTTGAATGCAGAAGTGCGAAGTGGAAAATCTAATTTGTTCTTTAGAGTTAACTGGAAACCCGTTCAATTGTGGTATTCGAGACGTTGGTTTTCTCTTGAGGGGACTATTTTAGTTCGATGCTACTTGAATAAATTCTGTTGAACTGCTGTTCGATTTAGATGTATGTAAATGTATATACATACCATTTTCGCAGCTCATTGGTTCATTTTATTATGTTTTTATTTTATCGAAATAACTGCAACGAGCGGCGAAAATAATATGCATGATAAACTCACAGAAATATCGGAATTGGTGATCAGCTGGTCGATCAATTAGGTACGGTACCTAAAAGTTTTATAGGTCCTTAACTACGTCCCTAAACATCACGTGTCATTAAAATCTAACAGATCTCGAAAAAGTTTATATTTTTCTTGATGAACACGATGCGATGGTTTTCGCTAGAATTATATTTTTTTGTTGAAAAATAATTACTATTAAAATAATAAATTCACTACAATACACCTAATTTAATACATAATATCAAAAGTAGCTCAACAAAGTTTCAAAGCTATTAGCCACAAATAATTTCATTGCAATGTTGCCATTGCCATTAATTGCGCCAAAGACTTACACAATAGGAAGGAGGGACCATGCCTGGTTACGCCAAAAGTGACGCCAATTTGCTGGCCACCCCACCTGGTTGATGCACATTGTAGCATGTAACTTTATTACTTCGGCTTTATTACGTACAAAACATCGTTCGATGCACGGGGAGCGACACAGAGTTTCAACTGTTTTGAAGTGGTTACCTTACCATAAACATTTTAATATACTGGCCTGCAAAACTAAGTAGGTATTACTTTTTTTATTAACTGATCTTGGGTAAGGGCTATTTTATTAACCGACTTCAAAAAAGGAAGAGGTTTTCAATTCGACCGTTTTTTATGTTTGTTACCTCAGAACTTTTGACTGGGTCGTCTGATTTTCATGATTCTTTTTTTATATGAAAGCTCGTACTTCCTGTGTGGTCCCATTTTAATTTGGTCCAGTTCTGACAATGAGGTCCATGAAAATTCATGAAAAGAACTATATGGCTTCCGATTCCACTGCTCCTTTAGAATTAAGGTACATTAAGTTCAACCTGTTTTTGTAGGCGATAAAATTAAAGTTTTATCTAAATATTTATATGCCTGTCTTCCTCTCATTGCGATTTAACGCTGGAACTGACCACGTCTTAGGCAAGGATTAGGTCGAAAACCGTAAAACTTTAATCAGGTGTAGGGTCCCCTTGCCGCTTCCAATAGCATGTCACAGATAATTCCACCTTATTCTGATGTGCCAGGGGTGCACAGCTTATAAACAATGTTATACGCCACAGCTTTCAGCCAGATTGCTTCGTAGGGCTGCTTGAAAATTGCACGGTGAGTTCAAGTTTTATTTTGCTGCTAGAAATATGTACTTTACGGATTATAATATCTACTGGAACTCATCATGTTGCTGTTCCTGAATTTGAGAGAGGGCAAGATTGAGAAACGTTATTTTTTGTGGTATAGGTTAGGCACTGAGTTTTGCGTAAGATATAAGTAAGATTAAGGACCAATACATTCTTGCAGAATTTGAGAAGTTTATCTATGCTATCCACAGGTACTGTTATTATAAAAGCGAAAGTATTTCAGTCTGTCTGTTACCCTTTTACGCCTAAACGGCAGAACTGAGCCTAATTCAATTTGGGAAGAAGGTTAACAGTTTCCTGGGGACGGACATGGGCTACTTGAAAAACACGTGCAAATCCACGGACAGAAGCTAGTAATACATATGTGCTGTTTTCAGGGCATAATTATATTTTTTTTAATTATATTTATATTATAAGTATATGGTCCTACTAAGATAATACCATGTTTTTGCACCTCTCAGGTTCACGAATGAGTACGCAAGTCGTTTAAACTTATCGTAAACAAACAGCACTTCCAATCCCATTCCGTAACAATTCGCGTATGATATAACTGACACTGCTGGCAAACGTCCCAAACATAGGTAGGTATCCAACGCAAACATACGTGTTTGCTTCACCCTAATGGTCACATTAAACACGAAGAACTTCCATACAATTGAAACTACAAAACGACTACGTATTGCATTAACGACTTTCGTAACTCCAGTGAAATATCAGACCGTGCTTTGCCCCATCTACATAAATGGCGAAAGTTCACAGTTACAGTGCATCGGTTGAGTATAAAATTGCATCTTGCATTCTTTGTATCTCATTAAATCCTAAAATATGATCTAGGGGGTATATTATATACTGCTATGCTCGTCTCTCGCCAATTGGAACTGTGATAAGTGTGTAAGTAATTGTGCCATCTTGAGATGATGGCAAAAAGGAGGACCTGCGTCCAGCAGTGGGCCAATATAGGAGGTGAGGTTGAGGGGAGGGGATAATGAATTTAGGTACATAGATAGGACTTTTGAGATCGTCGGGCAAGAGCCCATCTATATCCTATTAGCATTTCTATGCTTTCGAGAATTTCAGAAATTAATGTATTGGATTGCTTTAGACGCTGAAACAGTTTACAGATACTTTTTAATAAGATTTATGATGAAATTGTAAGAAGACAAAGGTTCAAATGAAATTATTTTTTGAAGTCTAGAATAGAGCTTTTAATAACCAAATGATTTTTGTGTTTTTTTTTTCAGATCTACCTGCGAAATAGTTTTACTTTAGGGGTAACAGTTTCAGCTATTGCATATTTAGACTGTGTGTTTATCTAGACTACTTAGACTGTATTGTTAATGCAGTTTAAATTAAACGTGCTTTCGTTACTGTTATTTGGAGCGTTAGTTGCAGGGTATTGGGTTATTCAGCGGTTTGCCAACGGAGGGGTTGAATGCAGAAGTGCGAAGTGGAAAATCTAATTTGTTCTTTAGAGTTAACTGGAAACCCGTTCAATTGTGGTATTCGAGACGTTGGTTTTCTCTTGAGGGGACTGTTTTAGTTCGATGCTACTTGAATAAATTGTGTTGAACTGCTGGTCGGTTTATTTATTTATTTATTCAGGGCAACCAACAAGAGATAACACAAGGAATACAAATTATAAAACAAAATACTTAAAACTAGTGCTCTCTAAATTACAGGTTAGCCACACACAACATGCGTAAATAAAAAGGCAACTCAGCTAAACATCTTATTATTCTAAAGTAAACTAAAGGTAACATAATGTCTTATTTCATTAGAATAAGTTTAATACAGTTTTTCTAATTAGGTACACGTAGGATATCTACATGGACCGTAAGGTATAGGTACAAGTTACAAATATATAATATAAGTAAAGAATGGATGTGAGTAGGTACTGATAGGTATTAGATAGGTGGTATCGAGAGAGATATATGAGTAAGTTTTAAAGATGTTTGTGAATGTATCACTCATACCATTTTCGCAGCTCATTAGTTTATTTTCTTTTGTTTTCATTTTATCGAAACAACTGCACGAGCGGCGAAAATAATATGCGTTATAAACTCACAGGTATATCGGAATTGGTGATCAGCTGGTTAATCAATTAGGTACCTAAAAGTTTTATAAGTCCCTAAAGATCACGTGTCATTAAAATCTAACAGATCTCAAAAAGTTTCTATTTTTCTTGATGAACACGATGCGATGGTTTTTGCTAGAATTATATTTTTTTGTTGAAAAATATTATAATTACTATTAAAATAATTAAATTCACTACAATACACCTAATTTAATACATAATATCAAACATAAGTACAACAAAGTTTCGAAGCTATTAGCCACAAATAATTTCATTGCAATGTTGCCATTGCCATTAATTGCGCCAAAGACTACACAATAGGAAGGAGGGACCATGCCTGGTTACGCCAAAAGTGACGCCAATTTGCTGGCCACCCCACCTGGTTGATGCACATTGTAGCATGTAACTTTATTACTTCGGCTTTATTACGTACAAAACATCGTTCGATGCACGGGGAGCGACACAGAGTTTCAACTGTTTTGAAGTGGTTACCTTACCATAAACATTTTAATATACTGGCCTGCAAAACTAAGTAGGTATCACTTTTTTTATAAACTGATCTTGGGTAAGGGCTATTTTATTAACCGACTTCAAAAAAGGAAGAGGTTTTCAATTCGACCGTTTTTTATGTTTGTTACCTCAGAACTTTTGACTGGGTCGTCTGATTTTCATGATTCTTTTTTTATATGAAAGCTCGTACTTCCTGTGTGGTCCCATTTTAATTTGGTCCAGTTCTGACAATGAGGTCCATGAAAATTCATGAAAAGAACTATATGGCTTCCGATTCCACTGCTCCTTTAGAATTAAGGTACATTAAGTACAACCTGTTTTTGTAGGCGATAAAATTAAAGTTTTATCTAAATATTTATATGCCTTTCTTCCTCTCATTGCGATTTAACGCTGGAACTGACCACGTCTTAGGCAAGAATTAGGTCGAAAACCGTAAAACTTTAATCAGGTGTAGGGTCCCCTTGCCGCTTCCAATAGCATGTCACAGATAATTCCACCTTATTCTGATGTGCCAGGGGTGCACAGCTTATAAACAATGTTATACGCCACAGCTTTCAGCCAGATTGCTTCGTTGGGCTGCTTGAAAATTACACGGTGAGTTCAAGTTTTATTTTGCTGCTAGAAATATGTACTTTACGGATTATAATATCTACTGGAACTCATCATGTTGCCGTTCCTGAATTTGAGAGAGGGCAAGATTGAGAAACGTTATTTTTTGTGGTATAGGTTAGGCACTGAGTTTTGCGTAAGATATAAGTAAGATTAAGGACCAATACATTCTTGCAGAATTTGAGAAGTTTATCTATGCTATCCACAGGTACTGTTATTATAAAAGCGAAAGTAGTTCAGTCTGTCTGTTACCCTTTTACGCCTAAACGGCAGAACTGAGCCTAATTCAATTAGAAGGTTAACAGTTTCCTGGGACGGAAATGGGCTACTTGAAAAACACGTGCAAATCCACGGACAGAAGCTAGTAATACATACATATGTGCTGTTTTCAGGGCATTAATATAATTATAAGTATATGGTCCTACTAAAATACTACCATGTTTTTGCAACTTTCAAGTTCACGAATGAGTACGCAAGTCGTTTAAACTTATCGTAAACAAACAGCACTTCCAATCCCATTCCGTAACAATTCGCGTATGATATAACTGACACTGCTGGCAAACGTCCCAAACATAGGTAGGTATCCAACGCAAACATACGTGTTTGCTTCACCCTAATGGTCACATTAAACACGAAGAACTTCCATACAATTGAAACTACAAAACGACTACGTATTGCATTAACGACTTTCGTAACTCCAGTGAAATATCAGACCGTGCTATGCCCCATCTAAATGGCGAAAGTTCATAGTTACAGTGCATCGTCGGTTGAGTATAAAATTGCATCTTGCATTCTTTGTATCTCATTAAATCCTAAAATATGATCTAGGGGGTATATTATATACTGCTATACTCGTCTCTCGCCAATTGGAACTGTGATATGAAGAAGTGGAAGCCGCGAAAAAATAACATTATTTTGAGAATATTAGGCACACTAAGTTGATAACATTGTGGCTAAGTAAGGAATATGTTCTGTAAATTGTGACTGAGAGGGAAACCATTTTATAAATAAAGGTATTGAAAATATGTTATGTATCGGTCTTAAAAGTCAAATTTTGAAACCACAGAGTTTCTATCTCTGTGGTTTCAAAATTTGACTTTATACCCTTTATACCACACTTATTCCACAAAAAATACAAAAATAGATGTTTACCACCACCAGTTACTATTTTATTCAAAGGTTTTCCTGAAAACTTGATAAAGCAAGCCCTTGCATTGTTAAAGAAATCAGGTCATGTGGGCTTATGTAAAGGGGTCAAATTCAACGTGCCCAAACTAATAAACGAATTCGAGCTAAGGTTGCTTTTAAGGAAAACATAGTAAATACTCAACGTTAGCGTTCTTTTGGCCTATCTTCAACACAGAGGTTGCCTATTAAAATGAAAGTTTGTACGAAAATCCAATGGGACAATGGAATGGAACTAATGAAAATGGCTGAAGCTATAACAATCCAATTGGTTTTTAGAGCAACTTTTTGACCTTTTGGCGCCCCATGTCAGGATTTAAATAAAGTGCCTGGCAAATTTGTCATTTGAACAAAAATCAAATAGCTGCTTTGCTTACCGACCGAAGCCCCTATGAAACTTCCGCAGAAAGTTTAGCAACACAGATGCAATTTTGCTTTGTGATGTTGTGGAATTTTGACTTTACAAGGCTCCGTTTCGGAGAGAGTCGTCTGCTATGTACACTTGTACCACTTCAGAGGTAATGAACCGACGACGAAGCGGCTTATCAAATCTTCTACTTCTCATCAGGTAGAATTTTGCCATAGCAGACTCGCAATTGAACATTAGATGACGACACCGTCTGGCATTTGAGAGTACAAATGTTTCAACGTTTGTCGTGAACAGATAACGCTTGGTTTAGCTTACAATCTACTAAACTATTAGCAAAGAGTTTCTGTTATGTCAATTTAACCAAATATAGACTTAAATTAATATTTTTTCCATTATTAACTCCACAGACCTAGATACATTTCTGTGATTAACCTTATTTATATCGACCACTTTTAACGATTCTGGACTCACATTTAATGATAAGAAAATAGCGCTTCATTCAATTACATTACAGAATAATTCTATCACCGAACTGCGATCCAAACCCACGTGTCAAGGGATTAGGGGCATTACCCCCATGACATAAACCCCCAATAAGTCGTTTATCAGGGAAAGGCCTGCTTCCAGCAGTGGACCAATAGAGGTTGTTGAGGTTGATCAAATTACATGGAACGATTTACAACAGAAATCAGTATAAAATTCATATAACAAAGATCATTAATAATTTCAATCAAATTGACTTCTCCCCATCTGCCTGTAATAAACTTCGACGCTGGATGAATTAAAGTATTAAACAACATGACATCAAAATGAGAAATAAACAATTGAATTGACAAACAAAACAATAATTGGTCTCATTGTCAATTCGATTGCTAATTTATTCGAATACACGTGACGATAATTGGCTAATTGAATAATTAAATTGCAATTGCTTTTATTTGAGGTTTTTATTGATGCTGGAATCTTTTGTTTCATTGCAAAATGTTTTGAAAAGCTTGTGTTACTTCGATACTTATAAACAACTCACAGTTTTGCAAATGGTGACTTTTTCCCATGAATAATGATTATAAGAATATTAAGTCGAATCACAATATTGTACTTACTGTACAAGAAGACACTGGGAAAATCCACACAAATGTCTAGACGTAAAATATGTACATAAAAATGAAGGTTATGGCAAGACTCTGCTAGCATTAAATAGATGAAAATTGCTTTTAAAAAGTACCTACTAGAACATGAAGCCAAGTAAAAAGCTCTTCTTTTTTGTGTATAATTTGTCCATTATTGTGACTTTTATTACTTTACGCTGCGACAAAATCCAACGATTTGTCACTTAATAACAGCGACCTTGTTTTACGAGCTTATACGGGTTCCGTATAATAATAAATTTTATACACAAAACGAATGAATTACGCTCAAATTTTATGCACTCAATTATTTAATGAAAAGGATTCCAGAGACTTTCTCATTTTATTAATAAAATACGTGAATTGATTATTAGGAGGTGTCAGATTTTAAAAAACAACCACCAAGGCTTTAAACGGTATGAATTTTATTAAATTTATTGTTAGGCCATGAACTCTCAATTTTATGATTATGAATAAAATATCACCAGCCTTAAATACGTTGGTCTCACACAGTCCGAGAATTATTTTCAAAGTTTTTACGGATGCTTTTTCTTGTAATTTCACGGGTCGTTTGACTAATCTAACCGAATAATTAATTAAACTGTCATTTCTTATCTTAGCGCAGTTCGTTACAGGGAAAGGGTCGAGGTACTCATCATTCATAATATCGATATGCAACTGAAGTTTTACAATCCTAACGCATTACGTAAAATGTCGTAACCCGCATCACATTTTGATTCGGGTTCTCGAAGATTTATTGACAAAGGAAAACTATGTATTTGACCAGAAACAACGCATTCTCCTCGGCCGCTATAAAAAGACATTCATTCCGCGTTGTGTACAATCAATAAATCGACGCGCCACGTACGGAAATTCAATTTCGGTACATTGTCGTGCGTGGGCTGTATGCCAGCGATACAAATGACGTCGTCTTTTATTTGAACGACTTGAGTGAATGTCTTAAAAAAATAATTAGTGTGTGTGCAAGTTAGGCTAATCGAGCGTGTGACGAGGGTCGAGGTCACGGCGTGCTGCCGAGAACTACCTCCTAGGGTCTTTATTCAGACACACGCGCTCCGACGCCTTTTAGCCCTTTGACGTGGAAAGCCCCATTAGCATTGGGCGGCTCGTTGATCCCGCCCGTTAATTACTGACCTCCACTTTACAGTTTAACTAGCCGTCTGAGTTGTGTCTCGACAGAACCAAAACAAAAGAATTACTTGCTTCATTTGTTTGTTCTTGAAAAATTCGAATACCTAAATGCATGCATTCAGTTTATGACTGTTGAGTTTTATTGTTAGTGTAAAAGCTTTAGAGTACTAAAAGCTGCAAGCTCGCGAAAGAATTCAGGGACGATCCACTAGTCAAACTTCGTTGATTACGCACCGCGCAAGCTTACGCTCCGTCGATTGGAATTTTATTTACCTGCTCGTTGGAAAACAAATATGATCGGTTTTAATTTATGAGTTCGCGTCCACTGGGACGCTACAACTCACCTACCACGTATGAATCTCGGCTCAAATTCGTGATATTTCAATGGTTCTTTTTGTCGGGTCGTGACGACGGTGCGCGTACTAATGGAGATATCCTACCTGTCATATCGGGAGCAAGCCGTTTGACAGTTTTATTGCGATCGCATGCGATGCCCAGATAAAGGTTGGACCGAGTTGTCGTCGAGTCCATTAAACGACGTCCTGTAATCGATTATCCATCGGTGGAGCGTAATGAAGATGCGGAGTCAATGGTCATCGCCATTGTGGTTATTTTATTGTTTCAATCAACAATTTTAATGATTGTTGCCGTTGGTCTGTCTATAACAAGCGACGGGCCTTGGGCGGATCTATCTACTTTCCTTATAAGACGAAGATCACTAGTGGTATTTTGAAAAACTCCTCGTAAGGCGTAATGGTGAATGCCAATAAAGCCGGCTCGTAATCCAGCCTAGCCCACTTCTTGGCTTGTCTAGCGGTAACCTGTAATTGGCACACAGCAAAAATTGCTACGGGATTTCACGTGAACTACCTTAGTATCTTAACAAGTAGGTATATTTCTATTGATAAAGTGTTTCAATGAGGTTTTATGGCCAGCGTATATCTCTACTAATTCGTAACATGTGCTTTATAAGTAGGTAGTATAAAAATTTGTTACCTACCAATCAATAACTAGCCTATTAAATTGGCACGAGAACTACCTACTTAACTTAAGCACCGTTGCGGTTACAAAAGTCTTTTGTTCTTAAATACTTTGCTGTGTTCATTTTTTTCAGAATCTCTCGATGTGTTCATACGTGACACTACTTAAGATACAAACGCGATAGTTAAACCATCGCAAACACATCTTGATGCCATTTAGCGGAGACTGAGTGGCATGACATCGCTATAATAGTGGCTACTTAATTGATCAGCTAACCGCATGGAAAAATATGCGGTTGAGTGGCTATGCTACCGTTTTATTGAGCTACTTTGGTAACCAATAAATGCAGAACCATTTTTCTGAATATTGCCTCTAGTAATTATTGTTGTTTTGGATATGGAAAACAAAATTATGAGACTTCATTAGATGTTGTCAATTATTTTATATTTTAGACACAAGAACTTAAACTCTTGAAGCTTTTATTCAGCGCATTTTTTAGAGGTCTAAAATTCACAAAGAAATATTGAAATTTAAACCATAACACATTGTTAACCTAATCTTGGTATCATAAAAGAAAAACGAAATAAAATGATTGTCAAGCTCATTACTTTTATTCTTTTTCTGTTTCCTGCGAATTTTATATTTATTTCACGAGTTAAAACAAATCAGCCTACAGGTTATCTTAATCTACAAGGTTATGTAAATGTGAATAAAGCTTCACAGGAGAAATCTATCAAATATGCCACCTCGAAGTCAGCTCACAGTCGCAAGCAAAAAGGGCAGCTAATTAAACAAGTCAAGCAGCTAAACGAGTAACTAAACGAGTAATAAACGAGTGGCTCTCCAGCCAATTACCATATATCTAAATCGGATTATCGAATCGCAACACAATTAACGCTGCATCGCAGAGAATGTCACAGTTTCAAGGGAGGACACCTCAGTCTGACCTGACTCAGTCAAAGTGTTGAAAAAGACGAGTAGGGCTCCTTGTGTAAGAAATCCATAAAATACTGTAATCTCATGGTCAAAGTACTTTTACTTCTGCCGTGGTCCGCTGGGGATTCTGGGATCAAGTATCAACTCACTTTGAATAAGTCTCTCGTTCAGGGATGAAACGTTAGCGTTCTCTTTCAACACAAACAAGGTTCGTAATTGTCCCGGTTACTTTAATAATGCATTCATCAAACTACGATAGTTTTTAAGGTATAACAGCTTCGCTTTGATTACTAATGTAATCGAGTTAACTACTAACCTAGTTTGTGTTACTTCAGCTTTACTTCTATCAGTTTGGAGGGTGGTTCTGCCAAAATAACAGGTTCATGAGTCTAACCACCTACACTTCAGGTTTGACCCCCACATAGACCGCCCTGTGGGGCCATCTTAGAACGCACTCCCAGCATGGCCAAGTGGTACTGTTCAGTTAGAGATGATTGCACCACTTCACATCTAAACATCAAGTGGTCAATCTTTTTTAAAGTTCCATATTTCATCGTTTAACCATAGTCTCACTTATTAAATGTGACGGTGTGGCTAACGATCGGCCACATACATGGTCACTTTTGTTCCGTCAATTTAGTAGTAGGTCAAAAAATACTTTTCACAATATTCAGTCTTAGTATTGTGAAAAAAATGATTTTTGGATGATTTGAGTCTTAGTCTAAGATCCAATAATCTGAGATTCTTTGAGGTTGTCCAAGCCAGGATGTACCATAAGCACAGGTTAGGTTGAAGATAATGATTATGTCACTAAACCAGCTTTTCAGTGAGGTTACTGACATTCTTGGCTCAATCAGTAAGTCTAAGTACAAAGGTCTTATGCCTAATTATAATTAGCCTTTGACTATTGAAGCTCTGTAAACTATAGTAAGAGCTCTGATAACTAATTGGACTATCACAACTGTAATACCTGTGATTGCGGTGTTACAATAGAATGAGATACGAACTGATTGATTGCTACAAAGCCTTTGTAGGGTAAGTTAAAATTAAACACGTAGAGCAAGTTGTTTGGTAAGATTAATTCATATTGGATTAGAATCTCTAAAAGCTATAATGTAGATACGTTAAGTTCAGAGCTTATTATTAAGTTATAGTTTTAAAACCATACAGCTTATGAGGCTACGGTAATCTCTACTTAAAAAATATTATAAGGGAGAATAAATAGACAATAATACAACCTCGCTCGATATTTTGCCTAAAGTCATACATAGTTTTACCTAAAATTCTATATCATTTACCCAATTGTAATTTATTATGATTAATGACTATTAATATAGGTATTCATATGAAAATAGATTTTAAAACTGAAATCATAGACTAGGAAAGAAACTGGAATAAGTGAAAAGAACTAGACTGAACAAATGAAAGAAAACTAGAGTTAAAGTGAACTCCATCGGGAATCACTCAATGCGATTATAGAAAGAATTTCCGAGAAGAATCAATATTGAGAAATCTTTAAAACGTAAAACGATTTGCATGTTTGCGTACTGGAGCGATTAGCGTAAAAACATCGCTAATGCGGACCAGGACCGAAGCGAGGACAAACGAAGCGTGGCTAGATCTGTTCAATCTTAAAAATCTAACCATAGCGTGTCAAGGCGCATCTTTGTTAGGGTTCAACCGAATATAACAATTTATTTTGATTTGATTTTAAAGTTCCGAGCCAAAATGAGTGATGATTTAAGTTTGAAGTGTGATGTTGTACCGTGTATGTTGCTGTGTAGTGCCGGCTTAAAATTTGGACAACCCTTTTTTTTACCACGGGTATCGTAAGAGGCGACTAAGAGATATCTAACGGGAACCAGCATTTTCAATGTTAGGATGGTTCAAAGTAAATATTTGTTTTCTACTTTTAATATTTTATAAAATGGTCTTCTATTTCTTAAAAGTCGCAACCTCTGCTCTATGCGCTTTTCATCCAGTATAGATGAAAAGCGCATAGAGCAGAGGATAGATGAAAGCAGAGAATAGATGAAAGCGCACAGGGCAGAGGTTGCAAAAATTAAAAAAAGGTTTGTACTCGAACCTAACAGCAGGTTGCTTACAGAGGTTGATGGTGATCGGTTATTTGAAACCATTTGAAAATTGACTTTGTCTGAAAAAAATAAGATTTATTAGACAAGGCATAATTATCGAATGATATTATGAGAACAATTAATTACAATAATTTACCTGTTCAATTTTGATCGTCCCAAAGCTATTTACTTCTAAGCACTTCTGATCAGTGCTTTTTTATTAAAATCTCAATGAAATGGAACGGTATTTTATTTTGCTAAAATCCTGGAACAAAGAGATTCCTACAATTTTATAAAAAACGAATTTTCGGGAGCATACTTTCTTTTTATTTCACAATCATTGAAGAAATTCGACAATGGTTCCACAGAGAACCCTAAAATCTTTCGCTGCTTCATACCCCACATTCATACGATTGCACATGACGTGCAAAACGAAGAAGCCGGGAGTAGGGTATAAAGAGATGCCGAAATCAGATCTCGTGGACGTCACCATCTCAGCCATGACAGTTTCATCTGCTTTTTTGCCTTGTAAATCAACGCATCAGTCTCGCGAGTCGATCGAGCGTGTTCGGTGAGATAGATGAAGTTGTAGCCTTGGCTTGAGCTGAGAGTATCAGTTATCAATTGTGATTTTATCTCTAGAGTAGCAAGATACTAGCTATTCATAGCTTTCTGGAGCTATTTTAAGCCTTACGGGCATTTTACAGTATGGGGACGGGTATCAGCGCCTCTTGCAGAGCTGATCACCCACCAAATTGGCGATCCACAGCCCGCATACCCAGATTAAAATATTAGCCCCAAACAATAAAAGCCAATAAAGCACTTTTCAGAAGAAACCTAAAACAAGCAGTAGATTGGTAAAGGCTGTTTATGTAGGCGTTATTTTAGCTGATGGCTTTCCGAAACAAATAAATACGTGGTTTTTCACAGTTTTTCAGAAATATTATAACCATAAAATAAGCTCTGCTTATTGATGTAAAATGATGCTGTGTGAACAGTCTATGTGAGCCAAATAAAACCCCCCCAGAGAGCCTTGTCAGAGTATCTTATTCGTAGGTACTCTTATTTTCAGAGGGTCTTAATTTCGTAGGGTTTAGAAAAAAACTGCGCTGCTAGTGATTTCACATAGTGGCTCATAGTGGCTCGTTACAACTATCCAAACTAAATTTGTACCGCGAGATGATACGTACTCGTTCAAGAAAGAAAATTTTACAGTGACCTGCGATGATTCTCAATATCGTTCTTAGTTCCTCGTCCTTGTACACCCAAAAACCCCAATAACCTACATTGAAAAAGCTACAAACTATGGAATAATTGAATAAGAAAAAGCCGTAGCTTCGCAAGGTCACCTCGCCTTTGATATGCTGAATCCAAATCAGTACCTTTGCGCAAAAAATACGAAGACCAAATTATTCTAAAAATGGCGGATGCTCGTAATGAAATTTGGAAAAGCTTCTTGAGTGGGCTTTGTAAATATCCGACCTCGATGGGCCTATGGAAAAATGAGCTTAGGAAGATTAGCTAGTTACCTAACGTAATGGAAAATACTTCAAAAGGTTTATAGAACGTATTTCTCAGAACCTTTCTCCGTTGCTTGTTAGAAATTATTTTAGATTCGGTTTGCGCTATCCAAGACGAACCTTCTCTACTGTTCATGTTTATCTGTATAAGAAAGGATATGATTTCTTCTTATTCCATACTTAAAAATCGTCGTTTTTTTGTCTTTCGTAATCTTTTGATACTGGTTTAGTTTCGTAACCAGTAAACATAGCTTAAAACACAACAGTGCTATTACTTTTTTTTGCTTAAATCTGGGAGCAAAATGTAAATATTGCGGAGAATCCCGAATTAATCCTCAATTTCAAGCTAAATCCGGAAACTCCCTAATGTAAGAGCAGATTTCCCCATTCTCGTGTGAGATATATTTGCTCTCAAAGTATTAGAGTAATAATCGCGTCTTCCTTGTTAGCTTTGTTTGGGCCTTCCGTTCAGACGGTAAACATTTGAAGACGCTACATATTGAAACTCGCCTCAGTTTAATAACGGGGTGGTCCATATCAAATATTAGTATTTCTATGAGTATAGTGGAATATAGGCTGGAATTTTCTCGGATGGAAAAACATGAAAAAACTTTATACAATAAAACCTATACCCATCATTTTACTAACATTATATATAAGTAGTAAGTTTTGGAATTACAACTGGTGGGTTACCCGTTCTTCTGGAAATCTCGTGTAAGGCAGCGAGCGGAAGCTAATATTTTATTTCATCATCATCATCATCATCATCAGCCTATATTAGTCCACTGCTGGACATAGGCCTCCCCTCAATTAATATTATTTTTTTATTTATTTTGCTTTATTCGGAGAACAAACAGTTGTACGCACTTTATGAATAATCTGTCATATCTACCAGAATGTTTATCTTGTTTTTAGAAATTTGAATGACGCGTTACGATAAGTAATTGATTCTCAAATTCAATCTAGCTAAAGTATTGGCACCGATTAAGTCACGTTTTATTACGCACTTATAGACGCTCTCCAGCCAGGTGGGATGACGATCTGCGAAATGATGCAGGCAGATGGTGAATGCGGCCAGCTGACAAGGCGCTATGGCGCTCATGGGAGGCCTATGTCCAGCAGTTGACTAATATGTGCTGATGATGATGATAAAGGTCCATCTACTAATATTTTCAGTTGGTAACTCTGTTTATATAATAATATACCACATCTCCGCTGCGTGGGTCTTAACAAGGAAATTAACTTATACCCGCCAAGAATTGGTCTATTTATTTTCCTTTTCTCGTATAATTTACATGCTAATTAGTTCGGCAGACATTTTATCTTGTCTATAGGAAGTTTTTTGTTGGCCTTACTGTTGTACGCAAATTAAAACGTTTAGGTGCCACCCACAATGAACAAGAGAGATGTTTTAAGTTCGGCTGTTGGTGTGGCACATACTCGGAATAGGATATTCGACTTAGTTTTATGTATAATTAAGTTAGTGTGATGGAACACTGTCACGGTTTGAATATTATTAGGATGTGGAATATTTTCAAAGAGGATGAAAGATACATAAACATTCAAAGAATATAAAAGATATATAGAATAATAAAAAATAAGATCAAAATAACACGGAAGTAAGTATAATAGGCGATACATAGAAGACCTTAAACATTCACAGAATAATTTAAATTTTATAAAATAGCACATGATGGATCAGACTGACAAGTGACCCCAAAGGAGTATACTAGGTACAATATAATGTGACTGAGTAAACACCGCGAGCTGTGTAACGGATGCTGTATGGCATCAAGTTTCACAGCCATAAATTACACGCGACATATCAACTTCTTAAATTAATTCGAGGTATCAAAACACAATAAATCCAAGATGGACAGTAATATACAATCTGTAGCACAATTACACATAAACCTGTCGGTTGACGTCTGTATCGGTTGGTGGACCGGGCATCGGTTTTATGACATTCATAAAATAGAATTAACGAATGAATGACGACTTTTGCGGAATGAAAAATGGCAGTGTGACTCCGCATGACTCGTTACCTCTGACAGTTTCGCACTGGACGTAAACTTTAGCGAGACGAAGGACTAAATTGGGACTGAGGTGGACGCGCGAATAAACTTTGCTACCTATTTGGAGTTGATGAGATACTATCATTATCAGGTACGAAACATTTGATTGGTTCTTTTTCTAAAAGACCTATAAGGTCATTGATAATGTTTGTTAATTTACACCAGATGCAAAGCATGTACCTATCTATCTAACCAGCCCGTTACACCCACTGCTGAGTATATATGCCTCTTCTTTATCTCGCCACCCCTGACGGTGTTATGTCCAGTCGGATCCATTGCTTCACAGCCCTCACAATGTCGTCTGACCATCGAGCAGGTGGTCTACCTCGAGGCCACCACATATCTCTAGGCGACCATACGGTGACTGCTTTTGTCTATCGGAGATCATCTCTTCTTGTCAGGTGTCCTGCCTATCCCCACATTAGCCTCGCAATATGAATACCTACATCATCGACCTTAGTTCTACGTCAAATCCAACGTTTGGTATTCGGTATACGAGGTGGATGTTAATTCCTAGCATGGCGTTCCATGGCTCTTTGAGCAACCCTAATGGTGTAAATGTGCTCGCATTTTGAGAAAAGACGATTTTGGTGCGGAATGGTAAGTTAGTTAAGTACCTTAAAATTTTGTTTGTTACACGTTGCGCTGAATGCGCTTGATCAACATTTCTGCAGGTTAAGCACAACCTTATAGCGATAGTTCCTTTATGAAAGTTCTCCTTTCAAGAAAGATTTAAGTTAGTCCAAGTTTTTACCTCGTAACTCCACCGTATCTCGTTGAATAGAGCGCCAGGCAGCTTGTTGTGTGTAAACCTGTCAGACGAGCCGCGGAAGTGTGGCGTTTATAAGTCGTAAATCAAAACGCTTATCGGACGCTCGCGCAGCCTCCTGTCGCGGAATATGCAACGTGGATGATGATGTGGAACCCAAGAGTTTGCGATTTGTAGAGTTTGGTTTAAGAAAAGACGCCTTTGGTGCAGAATAGTAAGTTGGCTTATATCCAGAGGGCTTTGTTTTATATTTTTCTACATTGGGAGGCATCCTAGGAAATATTGCATAGAGGAACTTTTCTTGAATTTGTCGAGTAATTGCTATTGTTCTCGTGACGATGCACACCAAGCTTTATTTTATTTTATGTAATGCTCATAACATTGAATAACTGTTATCACACTATCACACTAATATTATAAATGCGAAAGTTTGTATGGATTGATGTTTGTTACTTCTTCACGCTAAAACTACTGAACGGATCTGTTTGAAATTTTGCGAACAGGTAATTCTAATCATGGAATCAAACATAGGCTACTTTTTATCCCACAAATCAGTTCCCGTGGGATAAAAATCACCTTTACGTTTTCATAGGAACACCGCGGGGCGCAGCTAGTTTTATCTATAGCTTAGTCCACAAATGACAATGCTCTCTTAGCAGCTATATGTATTTTACCTAGGCACAGATAATATAATACTATAGGTACTTAAGGTAACTGTAAGCATACACTGTGATAAGCTATATTTTTTTAGATTAAATTGTAACATACAATGCAATTTTTACAGCAGCGCGCCTATTATTTAATCTTAATTATATTTTTACATGACTGTAACGATGCCAACAGCTAATAGATTTTTATTATTTTACCTTTTTTGTATGGAAGTACATACATTTTAAGTAAGTGGTTTATTTTTCTATCCTGTCTGTTTTATGGCCGAAAATTATAACTTAAGCACTATATCCATATGTGTATTCAGGTTGCCGTTTCCAAGTGAGCCTTGTGCTCCTAGTGCGAATAAATGAGTATGAGTGAAATAACGTTTAACATTCATATTAAATTACATGCAGATAGAGTTTTAGTAAAAAATCTGGTATTTTACGAGCTTTATAAAAGTCGAGGTTTTTGAACGGAATACCAACTTCCACGTTCAACACCAAAGATTGATGTGAAAAAAAGCTGAATACAGTTAACAGATTCACCACGCGCGCACGCATAAATTCAACAAAACACAGCAATTCAGTAAGAGCTAGCAGATCCGATTTTTAAGCATACTATGTTACACTTTAATGGTTCGCGAAATAGTTCGAAAGAGTTATGCACGAGCATCACTGCGCGAAATTACATGACCATTGTGAAAGCGCAGTGCAGTTTCAGTGTGTGAAATGCTGAACTGTCGTTATACTGCTACTAGAATAGTGGCATTATTCTGAATGTGGGTAAAGGTCACAGGCTAGTGTGGAACGATGTTGCATAGCTAATTTAACTGTAGCTCTGTTTCTATCAATAAAGACGCTTCCAGGTTTACATGTAAACCTGGAAGTCATGATATTCTAGAAAGAGGCTCGCGAAAAAATATTCGACAACAAATCTCACCTTTTGCTATTGAATGACTTTTTTAACTTCCTCTATTTATTTTCAGCTTCGGGGAACGGTATTTATTGTTTCATAATTATCTTCTTCTCTCATTTCAAAGTGTCGTATAAAATATATTGATAAAATCGAATTCCAGACGGAAGTAAAGTATACGACTTTTTTTTAATTTGCTCTAAAAACCAACGGTGAAGAATTTCTCACAAAATTCCTCTTAAAGCAGTTTTAGTTTTCCCATTTCACGGAACTTTTAAGATGGAAATATAATCCGGAAATGCCAATGTTCTTTCTTCAGAAGATATTTGGTGATATTAAGATATTAAACCTTCTTAATATCTTTTAATATAATAGACGAAATCCTATGCTGAAGTCATACATTGAAAGGTTACGATTTAAAAGTTTTGGTTTTGTGATTCAATAATAAAACTTATTTTGTTCGGGAAATCGGGTTAAGTTCATACAACACAACTTTGCTAGCTAAGATCGCAGCTTCAAACGAATAACTCGAAGCGATACATTTACAGCGAATCATTTCACTTCACGAGAAGCCTTGATGTTAGCCGGGAAATAGGCGAGGTGGAAAATCTAAGGGAAATCGATTAAGATTCAAGTTCGTCTATTGAGTGGCCCACTCGTACGGCTTTTAAATGATTTCCAATTAATAGGTTGGTAGGTAGTGATAAACCGAGGTAAGGTATAGGGATTTTCGAAACAAACGTAAGGTAAGGTAACAACAAAAAATGTTGGTCATGGTACACCGCACAATAGTTCGACCGCTTGGACCTTTTTTACTTTGATGTCATTGAAAAATAATTAAAAAAGAGACCAAAAAACCTTAAAATCAAGTGCCCATTCACAGTCCTTAATCACAATCAATTTTAAGCCTTCGCGCACAAAAGATTCAGGTCAAAATGGATCTTAACAAATAAAATCCGTACCCCATCCTGTAATTTGAAGCACGCAATTCTCACTTGAAATTGATTTGGTATTGGGAACGCTCTCTTCATGCCCGCGGCTTATTATTCACTGAGCGTTCTTTTGTGTCCGGTACGATATCAATCTGATCGTCTGCGAGTAGCGACGCCTCGGGCTTCGCTCTTCACCTACCGACGTGTAATTGCAATAGACTACGCTATACGAAGAAAACAGGCAGACCATTACGCCAAAGAGCTCTGTACAGATTTTCTATTGGTAAGTACCTAGATTATAGAGTAGTTAGTCTTTAGAGAAGTAGACCAAAAAATAAGACTAGTCTGCCATAGAATATTATCGAGGGGAAAAATAATGCTGGATAATCCACATAGCATTATCTAGTCCCATATAATCGGCACGATGAATAGACTGACCCATAACATAAATATGCTTCTTAACTAGGACTTAAAATGATTGTTGGACCTCAGATTTTGAAAGAAGGATGGCAAAGTTCCATACATCTGCTGACCCAACTTTTTTGGCGACGAGCATTACCCTGGCCTTATAAAATATACAAAACGTACCTAAAGGATTAAGAAATCAATAGAATAAACCTTTTACAAGTTGGGAGAAAAAAGTTATTTTAGGTTACATGACTGTTAGGCTGCATTTTCATCCGCCAAAGAATGCCTCCTAACACGAAATACCCGAAGCCGACAATTAATACATCGCAAAGACATCTTTAGATCTTCAGTCAGTCCAATCGTAACGTAATCTAATCAATTTATCCAGGAGAATGCCGTGGTATCAATTTGTAAGATTTTCGTCGAAAAAAAGTAGGTAGACAACAAATCTATCTACTCGCCGGTGTCTATTCAGATGTTGCCAAAACTAGACTAAACTAATCTGACAGGACTAAAAATGATGCCATCCTTATTATTTTTATCGTTATGACAGGGACAGCGACATTTTTAGAACTGTCAAATTAGTTTATTTAAGTTTTGGCGACATCTGAATAGATATCAATGTCGTTGTTTCAATTTGTGTTACTTGATTTACGATGACATTGACAGTCACAAAAGAAGTCACGTTCTAAACTTTATGTCGGCTACCTAGGGTTTCTTTGTGGCACAAAATAAAAATAAAAATATATTTTTACTCCCAACAGCTAAAAATGTAAATAATGGTTAGAAAAATCTTTAAAAAAATTAGTTATCCGTCATTAGTTATTACATGTCTGCACAGCCCTTGTTTGTTTTTATTCGTGCGGGGGCGGGTGTTGCCATCCTTCTTTACTTGAACGAAAACTTAGAATCACTTGTAGTTTTATGTCCCTAAAACGCGATACATATTAAGATAACTATGAAGCCAGAAAAATCTTCGGTGATTTGAGATAGGTACTTAAGAGACCATGGCAATGCCTGAATTTTGTGTAAACTCAGTCATAGTAGCCCTGCTCTATACGGGTAGACTGGTCCACTCCCTTTAATGCCCATCTTGAGAGCGAGTAACAACGTCCAACTGCCAATTAATCGCTAGTTCCTCCGGTGACGATGCCGAAACTATAAATTTTACAACGATCGCCGACCGGTGCACCTATCTTCATTGGAACCTGTTACAGTGGTGAAACTAGTTTGTCAGTTTTTCATCGGTTGGTATTTCAATTAAAAATCTGCTATTGAGGTTTTGGTTTGTATAGTGCTTACCCACTTAGGAAAATTGCTAATAAAGATAAGCTGCAATCATTTTTAAAACACCTCAGGTTAAGCCTTGTATGTCAGGGTAATCCAATATTTTTTTCAGGCTTGTGTGTATGATCATTCTAATTTTCATAAAACATCACACACACGCAGTATTGTTGATCTTTCATGAAATATAATCTTTGAAGTCCTATTTATCTAATTCCAAGCCAAGCTTCGATTCCAAACTCCTGATATATTTTTCATGAGCCAAATGAAGAAGTACCCCGTCACAGTCTCGCAAATAAATCCACAATGGATAAGCCACGATTTTCATTCATATATTCGCGAGGACTGATGATACCGAGGCGTTGGTCACAAAAAGAAGCCAATGTCCACTGCGAGGGCATTTACATACAAAACGCGGTCATGAAGGTACATGCAGATACTGGGGCTACATAATCTAATCGGTGGACGGCTGTCAATCACCAGTGGCAGGTACTCGAGTAACATGTTCCGTATCAATGGATGTACAGTTTTGTTCAGATTGTTAAAGCTAGATTTGGGAGCAGGAGTAACGAAGCAAAAAGAAGCGGTGCAATACAAAAAGAAGTTAAAATTGAGTTGAAAAAAATGCTTTGGTTAGCTTTAAAACACCATCATTAGGATGGGAGATCCGTTCCAACAAAAGTATCCAAGGCATCAGTAATTAGCAGCTGAAACCGGGAGTAGGCATCTTTAAGATACCCTGCATCATTGCGTATCAAGCTATACAGCGGTGCAATGCAACCAGCGTCTTGGGAATGCTTCCGACTGGTATTGTATATGGATCAGTTGAGCTATCTTTTAGATTGTTTGCAACAATCGGCAGTTAGCTCAATGGCTTCAATTGTATTTATACTAGTTCTAATTTATTTCTATTATAGGATTCTAATTATCTTTTTCAATAGAATAACCCTTGAAAAAAAATCATGCACTATCTCTGACAGTCAAATATCTTTGCCATATCTTTTAGTCGTCCATTACGAGCCCATAAAACTACATGAAATGTATAACGATAACCCTGTAGAAGTCAAAGTCAATATCGAATAACGCAAAACGCTGATTCCGCCTTCAGTCATATCGCCTATAACTCCGATCCGGGCAATTACGTTTCAGTTTAGCGAAATAACATCCACTTAAATCTATCTAAACGTCTTATAAGGGGTGTCCATGAAAAGGGAGGTAAAGCAACTAAAAAAATACTGAATCTCAGTTGGTAGGGGTCAAAGTTTGCAATTTAATTTAGTGAAAATTTTGTGGCGATATCCAATTATTTTTTGACACTTTAAACAGGATTCAGTGATGCGGTACGTTGTCACTGCGCTACACGCTCTCAAACACATCGTCTGCGTTACTGGTATCTTTAAAGAAGCATGCATCATGAAATTATGATGATTTTTTCCAAATGTATTTATTTTGAATACTTTAAATTTAAATATTTATGTAATATTACTAGTTTCTGCCCGCATTGTTTCTATGGAAATGCTTGGAGGTGATTTCTATCACACGGAAACTGATTTAGTAGCCTTTGTGTTTTTCTAGGCCTGGTATAATCTAAAGGCATTCAGTAGTTCTTGCGTGAAAGAGTAACATCCATACACAAACAAACTTTTGCGATAATATTAGTAGGATTTACCTAATACATTAGTGTGTGTTTAAGTGACTTGTAAACTGTTAAGTTATTATTAAGGTACTATGAAAAAAAATAAGAGAAAAATGTTCTCTGGAAATAGGTATTGATCTGTTCCCACTCCTGCGCCTTCGTAATTAATTTTCTTCTTTACACTATTCATCAATTATTAAATACGAGTACCTACTGTATCTATAATGCGACTTATTTGGGTGATTGCTTCAAAATGACAGCGCACGAAATGCAAAACATCCATTTTTTGGCATCACGTTTTTAAAACCAATGAATTTCTTTTGCTAGATTAACAAAAATCAACGTCTCATAACCATACAAACATGAACCTTTGGTACATTTAATGATGGAAAAACCTCCAATCATGGACACACTGTATAAAGCGAACGCATTGAAGGAAATATAATAAGCTTAGGGGATATTCGGTATCAATATCCTCTGTGTGGGGTACTTTTCTTTAGCTGACGTAGGCAATGTAGTTAAATCAAACTTTAATCTACCATGTTTCACAATTTAGGATATACGATTCACCTTTTGAACATCTATTGTCTAAAAAGTCGTTAAACTTTAACCACTGTACATAATAATTGTTCTTTTATCTGGTATTGCTGCGAAAGCAATTTTGTTATTTCTTGAATAGTTGTTTTTTTTTAATAAAATGTTATGATAACCGGAAGCTATGGCTAAGTTGTGGATTGGAGAAATGTTTGATAATCACTTTTTAACCGACTTCGAAGGAAGAGGCTCTATGTTCGGCTGTATGTATATTTTCGGTTTTTGGGTTTTGAGATCGGTTTCGAAACCCATAAGGGTCGAACCTGACGAATGACGAGATCCCCGTGGTAAAAAACTAGAATAACATATTTTTTTACATTTTCTCTTCGGTTTCTTAGTTGTAGAACAGCTTCTTTGATGAAAAATATTCCCCTAGCATTAGTAGTTGTTCCGCAAAACTTAAAAACCATGAAAATTTAAGGAATTTAAAGTCATTTTTTCAACGTATCAAATCTTATTAACATCTCATTTTATTCTGCCATTTTACAGTGCCCTAATGGCATGTACACGCGAAAGTTTGTAAGCATTTATGTATGTTTGTTGATCTTTCACGCAAAAACTACTGAACAGAACGGGCTGAAATTTTGCATAAGTACAGGTAGTTCTAGGCCTGGAATAACACATAGGCTACTTTTTATCCCATAAATCATTTCCCGTGGGATAGGCGTGCGAAGCCGCGGGGCGCAGCTAGTAAATTATTATACAACTTATAGAAGGAGCACCAAGCCGCGTACTGAGGTTGGCAGTATTTAATTTTACGGTGTTTTTACGTTTATAACTAAGTATGAAAATGGTTCTCAAATGTATTAAGCTATTCCATTTAACTAGAATAGTAACGTAGAATGGTATAAGTATCGTGCAAAAAGGTTTTAGCAAGGTTATACAAATACACGTCAAGTCGGTTAGCCTAGAAAATATTATGTCTTCATCTTGTTAAAGCCATACCATAAATATGGCAAGGCCATTGGTCGAATGTTTATAAATATTAGGGCATGTGTGTGTACACGACAAGTTTTTAACATGATAAACGCGCTGCAAACACAACGTATCTTATTCTTATTTCTTCCATTATACGAGTAGTATTTATTTCTCAAAAGAAAAATACACTTATCACTTATCCGAGAAAACATTTTAAAGTACTACCTACTAATATTATAGGGAGGAAAGATTTGATTGTTTGTTTGCATTGAATATGCTCCGAAACTACGATTAAAAAAATATTTTATCTTAATTTTTAGGGGGTGACATAGGGTATATTTTATCCCGGAATTACGGGAACTACGCGGGTGAAACCGCAAGGCGCTGCTAGTGTTCAATAAAACTTCGAGGAAATAAACAGTTTTGGTACTTAAATACTCGAGTACCGACAAATAAAATGTAAACTATATGTAACTATAACTATACAGTTAAAGTTGACTATACGCATCGATGGCAACAAATACCTCATGTGCATAGGTTTTTAACCCATTCACTGCCCAGCGTTGCAGGTAGAACTGCGTACCTGGGCGAACATAAACGTGGGCGTCATGGGCCAACCCATTCACAGCCCAGACTCTGCTTTCTGCTGCTCTACACTAGTCTACATAGAGATAAGCTCCATGGGCAATGAAAGTATTAATAACTTCATCAACAGAATGATTTTGTAAAATCATTCCTGCCTATAAATCAAACATCAAAGGTGCAGTTAAGAATAGAACCGCTTGAGGGTACTTAAAGCTTAACTCTGTGGTTTACTAATAAAGACTTGTTTAACCATAAGATATTGATAGTGTTACAAAGTTTAACGTTAAATAGAGGCGCAAAATCTCCAACCCATTTAAGTAGATAGCGGAACTTATAACGGGTACACAACGTTAAATACATATTTATTACGAACAACATAAAAACAAAAAAATTAAAAAGGAATAAAATATTATTTACCTACTAGTGTCCCACGGCATCGCATGCGTTGTTTTTATGGAAACGTTTAAAGGTAATTTATATCCCATGGGAACTGATTTATGGGATAAAAGTAAATAAAATAGTCTATGTGTTATTCGAGCCCTAGCCTAGACCCTACCTGTATGCCATTTCAGCCCAATCCATTCAGTGTTTTGGCGTTAAGTGGTAACAAACATCCAACCATCCATACTTTCGCATTTATTACATCCATTAGTGTAATCCAAAAAGAATAGAATATAATAGAAACGTTTATTTGTAACTCAAACACATACAATTTAAAATAAAAAGAACTTAGAAACTAATACAGTTTGAGAGTTACTAAAAAGGTTATTATTATTATTGTCAACGGTTTTTCATGGTTTATTTATGTTCTTCTAAACGTCTGTTCAGTTCAGGCCATAGCCTGAACAGACGCTGGATCTCACTGTTGGGCAAAGGCCTTCCTCCATAAATCCCGGTTCAGGGTGGGGGCCAGTCCGAGTAGAAAGAGTCCAGCTTACTTCTAAAACTACTCGTACTTACCTCGCGTCCTGCTTCTGCGTAACCAGTCCTACGACATTTTTTTTTAGCATATTTTTTTCCCTAGTACCGGATCCACAAGTATAATCCACTAGTCCTCCACTGCGCCATGAATGTCGTACACTAACTTAATCCCTATTATCTTGTAGCCCATGAATACCTAATAACCCCTCGACCTCTCTTTTGTAAGAACAGTGTGACTACATTAAAATCTCTGTAGTAATTTCCCGAGGATATAAACAGTTCGCCACAGGCTGCAGGTTTACATTATGCTAAGAATGGAAACGTATTGTCTCAAAATGTAAAGTTTGTTTTCAGAATTACGTAGCCAGAAGATGCAAAGGTTAACAAATTACTTCAGGTTTCAGGCAGCTTTGAGATACTGGACAGGGGAATAAACCTAAAAAAAAAACTATATGTAACGTTTATTATTATCTTACAGTCGACAAGAAAAGTCACTGAGCGGCGTCATGTCAACCTTCCAAAATCTCATTTACTCGTGACATGTCAGCGAGTACGATTAAACGATAATTTCAAATGAAAGCTCATTACAGCAAACAGTTTAAATAAGCTCTAATTTAAAATAAAATAAGGAGAGATTTGAGATAGAACAACAAAAGAAAACATGGCTTATTCCGTTCATGCATACAATGACGACTTGAACTCCGTTCTAGAATACAGCCCTTAAAGCCGGGCGGATCTTGAAGCAACGCAAGTTTCCCAAATAAAACAGCGTATATCCATAAGCCCCAGTAAGACCTACTGAAAAACCAGGCCGTGTCGCATTCATACCTCACTGTATCACGCGCGGCTCATTGTCAATACGTAGACGTAACAACAAGGAGCGTGAGTGGAAAAATCGAGCAATTTTCCGGATGCCGTTATAGCTAATACGGCCTTCTGCGCGTAGCTCGATTAATCTCTGTCGACCGCGGCGGCGGCGGCGGCGGTGGGAACAAGTTGAAGTGATATCGAGGATCCTACACTTGCAGTGTTTATGAACGGCTGACTATTCTTATTGAAACTTAGGAAGTGTTTTCGGTTGACGACGGAAGCGGGATAGGCAGCAGCGAAGGTTTAGCTTTTAAAAATAAAGGACTTGGGGCTCTGTGAACCAGATGGATCAGGTCTGGTTCAGAAGAGATCTCTCTGGATATTATACAGGGCGTCCCACGGCCATGCCACATGGAGGGTAAGTACCTCAAATATTGAAGATAGAACATTTTACTGAAAGAAGACTTTATTTTGATTTTAAAAACAATTTCAACTGCTTTCATTGATATTTAAATAATGACATGGTTGAACCGGGAATCGAGCACGAGAAAAATAATCATTCTGTAGCTTTATCATACCGATCGAAAGGCTTCATCATATGAATTATTTTTTGCTAAATAACATAGTGTCAGAAAGAAAAGGAAGACCATAAATTTTAACATTTGATGTGAAATTTAGTTCAGAAAATTGAAAAGCTGGCATTGCCGTAAGGACATACAGCTGACATTATCAAATGTAACTATTACTCTTTCAGTAAAATGTTCTATGTATCTTCAATATTTAAGGTAATTTCCCTCCATGTGGCATGGCCGTGGGACGCCCTGTATATATACCTATATATAAGTCATCTTTATGTTACATTATGATGATGAATAAAATAAACTAAACTCTGTGCACATGTCTATAATCCACTGTATTTCATCTATTAAAATCGCTTATAAGCATGCAGAAATTGTTTTTTTTAGAAATAATTCATAACACTATGCAAGCTGGTTAACGACGAATCTTATTTGTGTTGGAAAAACACCAACGTTTCATCCCTTAACGCGGGACATTTACACGAATTATAATGTTTATAAGCACACGTAGTTAGAAAATGTTGTACACAGTCATCATTATCATCATCATTGGATGGAGAGGATAGAGTTGTCCTATTTCGAGCAGCGGCAACAAATTCGTATACGGAGTAAGTAGGTCTGATTGTAGCACAATTAGGTCTAAGTGAAATTCCGGTCGCCATTCCCGATGCGCTCACAACTTGTCAAAAGCTCCCCTCACAGAACTGTTCGCTCAAATGTGTATCGTTTTCGGCCTTGTCTATTTTAGAAATTGTACTCAAGCTCAAAAGGCTAAACAAAAACACGTTAGTCCAATTAGGCGATAGGTACGGATACAAAGCTGCAATTAGGCTTTGAGGCGTTTCTAATCCGGGCAAGCTCATAGTCCTTTTCATTTGCCTCGACTGAGGCCACATTTCCGCGTCAAGGAGTAATGAACAGGGGCCGAATTCTGCTAACCAATCGCTTTACTATGACAATGGTATGGTCGCAGAACTTTCCAGAGATGAAAGAAACTCTAGATATTGCGGTGCTATTTGCGCGGAAAGATTGATGAAATGGTTTGAACCCGTTATACTTTTTACAAGCGTCCCACACAAAATGCGTCATTCTGAGAAGATACCTTTAGTATGGTGAATGAATCAATTAAGTGGAAACACTGGCAGAGTAGTGGCAGCACACACATAGCGAGCCATGAAATAAGAAGTTCAGATCAGTTCAGAGAATAAGAGTTTATTTAGAGTGGAATTAGGGCCCATGCTATATAAGGAGTTCATGTTCAGTGGGCTAAGACCACTATGAACTTTCCTTCATTGGCATGTGACGAGTTCAGTCAGCAGCTTTGCATAACGATCTGATGATGATATATTTTGGTCCGTATTATAAAAGCTTGCTCATTCATCGATCTTTATCGAGTTTTTCTTTGGCAAAAATTCGAGAGTAGGGCTTTATTTCGCAATTATTTATTAATTATTGATATTTGTAACTTTTTGTGGGTATAATTTCCAGAACAGCCCATTGACAGACTAAGTTAACCGATAGGGAACTGCATTTTCTAGAAAGACTATATCGCATTCAGGTTCAACGTGGGCAAGGGCAGTCAAAATGCAAAATTTTTGGAGGAACAGTTTGATCACACACACTCCGAGGACTGAGATACTCGCTATCGTACCCAATGGTGAAAGGATTCACCTATTAGGACAAAGCGTTATTAAATACTTAGTTCCAACCACATAATAGATACTTTACCTAAAGTTCGTGCCTTAGGCGTTTGTCTGGATCCTGGCCGTATTCATAAACAACTCAATTAGCACTGCAACGCCGAAGCATGCGAACACGTTTCTGTGTAAATAACAGCGTTTACACTTATCTCTACCTATCTTGTACTAGTTCGGAGTATCACTTTGAACTTGGCTTGCGAAGTAATTTTGACCTTATCGATGCTGCACGATGGTTCAACAGGCAAATTTTCGAGACTTTGCGACGGGTGTGGGTTGGTTGATATTAAACCTGTAAGAAGATCTGTTTTGAAATAAAATGTTGTAATATATATCTAAACCAAACGATTTGTACCTCTTGCATCTAATTCGAATTCAAAGTGGCGAAACTGGGATCTGCACTGACATCTCGCATGGGTGTATATTGTGCAGTATATCCTTGCCTAACTGGGTTGTTACTAGGTCCCAATTAGAAATAAATGCCAATGTCTCTGTATTTGGAAATGTGTAGGTTCATGGATTGCAATAGTAGTCGATTTCAGTAACCTTAAACTTCATGCCAGAAAAACTAATTAACAATATCAAAGGATTTCTGGCGAATGGGGTCTATATCGAAATATGATATTGGCTTTCGGATACCTACATTGTAATAGATTTGAAATTATTAATCTAAATTTAGACATTAATTCTGAATGCAAGCTCATATTTCGTTGACACAATGCAGTCTGTGCAGTACACAGTGTACTTACACACGTATGTGGCAGCTTAGAAACTGTACACTAAAAGGTTCTATAAACAACATAGGTAGAGTAGCCAGCCCTATAGAAGCCTCCACACGCAACGACCATTATGTTCAACGGCCTAGTCTACAATGGTGATTACTACGTTTCAATTCTATTCGGAATTGCAGTTGCCCTAAACAGCTAAATGGTCTAAAACGAAGGCCGAGAGCTACGCGTGTGTTTCGTGTGGGGAATATTCATGACTGGGCCGGTAAACGGTGTAGCGGTGCCAATTCAATAGGTGGAGCATGGAAGGGTTCATAGTTGAGTAAAATAGAATTACCTCTTCTAGAAACCGTGAAAGCCAACATTCTTGCGTTTTTAAGCTTACGCTTTTCATATTAACGAATCATGGGTGTTTTATCTTGCTTCGTCGAAGTCATACTACTGCTGATAGTTATTTTTTTCTATCTATACCCTATTTTATTTTGTGTTGTTGGCTTGTTATTGCATTTTGTTTGTATAAATTTATTATAAGTGTTTATACCTATCTATCCTAAATTATATTATATAGCGCTATTATATAAGAGCTTGGATTACCTACATCTACGTATTTTTAAGTAAGCCCTAGAGGTAATATGTAATGTATACAATATTTGTTACGAATTACTTATTCTCATTTTAAGTGAACTTGTATAGTTTTTATGAGAAAATAAAGCTTCTTTAACCTCATCTTAAGTAAAAACAGTAAAGTTTACATACATTAGTTAATTATTGATAAGAAAACGCTTAGGGACTCACAGCCACAGCAGGTGAATATGTGGTTTACAAAAAGTTTTAGTTTTAGTTTTAGTTAGGTGTCGCAAAAACAATTTTCCGAGTCAAAAGCTATTTGCAAGTAGAGTGATATTCGCTAGCGCGTGCGTATCGTAGAATATCGAGTCAAACGGATGGGAAGCTCTTTCTGCGGCGCGACCATAAAGAGGTCAATTTCCTTGATTGCATTCAGACACCGTATAGCTGAGCCGGGTTCGATACGGTGAAAACTATCATTTTATACTAGAAAACTTTCAAACTTTTCGAGATACATCCGCGTATTGATGACCTCTGTGGCATAGCAGGCGAAGGTCGCCTGCGACGCAGGGGGATGCGGGTACGATTCCCGCCTCGGGACAAATATTTGTACGATCTGCGGATTTTTGTTCACGGCGCGGCGGTCTGGATGTTTTCTATATTTAATAAAAAATATATCTCTATGTTGTGTGTGCTTAGCATATAATATAAGTTATCTAGAACACATAACACAAGCTCTGCTTAGGCATTATTAGATAAAATATTGAAAATATTAAAAAAAAACCTAAGAGTTGTTTTTCTATAGGTCCATAGATAGACCGTTAGATATAGATATATCTAACTACGTATATTTATAGGTATATGATATTTGAAGATAACAGAAGGTATTCTCCTATACACGTGTGTTTTCTATTGCTTCAAAAAGCAAGAAAATAATGAACATAAGAACTCGTTTGTGGAAATGTATTTTTCGAGCCAAAATATTGTTCTACGAATTCTCTGCTTGCGTGCTCATAGAAAAAACATAGCTGGGGAAGATATTCTCGGAAAAAAAATTAACGTTTTCAGATGATCGGAAACGTTTACTAGGCAAATAAATATAACGTTCAGAATATTAATAATCATCCATCACTTGTCATCCATAACTAATCATCCATCACTTGTCCAACTTTTTTTTTTAAGTTAAGTTCGTTTTGGTTTTCGATTTTTTAAAGTGCTTATTTCACCTATTAAGTTGTTTTATCAGATTAGAACCCGTGCATTTAAAGCTTTCAAAACACCCAGAAAGTGATTTCCCAAAAGCAAACGAAATAGCACTTATCGCAGTCAAAATCCATTCAAAGCAAAATCAAAACGAAATTTACAAAACGTGGAAGTTTTCCATAGCACGATACGGTCAAACGATGAGCATTTAAAGGTTGGTTCACACCTAGCAACTCAATAACGCATAGGCTGCATCTCCTCTCTTGCCGTCAAGGTTAGAACGCAAGCGTCAAAAACGATGCCGCCAACACGTTGCTAAAAAGTTTTTATTTTTCTGAATAGTGTGACACCAAATATAATCTAGCATTATGTAATTACTTATCTATGTAATTATACAAACTAATGATGCTGTAAGATTGAATCTAAGAGAACCTTGCGGGTTTTTTTACAGTGTTATTATTTTTATTACTAATCGCTAACGTAAATATGACACACCTATGCTAAAATAAATATGGAATACCATAAATACTGACAGATTATGAGCGGAAAAACTGCTAGAGTTTACCTTGTTTCCTACTTGGAAGTTTTATGCAAAGAATGCAACACCGGTAACATTAAAAAGCACCTGAGAAAAGGCTTTTTTAGGCTAGATTAGGGAAAACACCCTTAAAATTTGTAAATAATTAGAATAAATTTCAAATATTCAACGTCGATTCCACCCTAAATCAATCGGTGTCTAGTTGGCATCTACTAGAGAGTTTAGCTAGTATCGAAAAATCGCTATTCAGGGTCTAGAATAGCGATTTTCAATACTAGTCTAGACTAGACAGCGATATGTCCTGGATAGATTAAACCGCCTGGTGACGATCTGTTTCCGAGTTGATATTTGTGCATCAACCATTAAACAGTAGAGTATGAAACAGATGGGAACTCCCATAGGAATTAAGTTATTAGCTAAAATGCTCTGTGCCAATACACGGTCGGTCCCTGTCCGGTGCATTTTACTCTTCAATTTGAATTCAATGGACGGAATTAGAGAACGTGAGTACTATTTGCAGATGCGAAACAGTTGTTCTACTTAGTTCATTTGCGAAGTCGTCTACTAACTACGCTTTAATGAAATAGAATTAGGTTCGTTAACTTTTTTTTGGAGTATGATGTCCTCCAAACCGACTTTCGACCACAGCGGTCAGTCTCATTGGACATATTATATCGCACAAATGAATGCGCAAACACAGGTGCTCTCTATACCCTCACTTTCATTATCATCACGTCACAATACAATCAGACGACAGACTGATACGACCAGGAAAGGTCAGGCGCAGGACCAACGGCTTAACGTGCTATCCAAGGCACGGGGGTGTAACGCTGACCACTTCCCGACTCCGGGCTGATACTGTGAATATTTAGAGTATAATGTTATGCTAAGCTCTAATAAAATAGGATTTGGTATCCCAATGTTTTTTTTTTGTAGTATGATGTGTTTTAGTAGCATGATAGTAGTAACTCCTAGATCCCATCTGATCTAGGAGACGTAACTCGTCCTTTGGAGACGTAAGGTTCTTAAGTGGCGACCACCCCACTAGTCCTCTCCCGAGGACAAGGTATGACCTGGTGAAGGTAGCAGGGAAGAGACTAATCACCAGCTACCCGCATCAAGAGCAGCGCAGGCCAGACCAGTCATTGTGGACTATGACCAGTAGTGGCGTTGTTCGGCTAATATGAGAGTCATCACCATCAATATCAGCCTGTAATAGTCCAATCTGGCCATAAGACTCCCCTAATGAGCGCCATAGCTCTGCCTCTAGATTTTGAATTATAAAACTGAGTTCTGTATTTATTTAGTTTTGGAATCAAAAAGCTAAGTTGGTATTCTGTATTTTCGCACCGTTCTCAAGAGATCACATTCTACGGGACGCTAAACGATAAAGTATCAACATTATGTGACACTAGGTTTTCTGAATCCTGCTAAACTGCCTCACAATCAAATTGTTCTGTCGCGGCCATTTCAATTCCTGGCAAATTACGACCGCGGCCCGTGTAAATGGTTCTACAGTGTTTGTATGGTAATGTTAGGCAGAAAATAATGTCTTTTTGTTGCTGTTTATATGGGAATTTTGTTTCGATCTATAAATACCACAATGTCTTTAAAATGCTCAGAAGTTTTTTTTATAGTCAAACATTTTTTAGTACCTACTCGCAACTGCGGCCCGCGCGGGCACGATTTTGTGGTGTGTGTACGTGAATCATTCTGGCAGACCATTGAAGGTGTTATGTTATGAGTTTTAGTGGGTTTTGTCGCTAAAAAAACACTTTTTAAAATCTAGCGCACAAACTCCGTTAGAGTTGATGGTTTAAAACCCTGTCCCAGCTCACCCAATACCGATAAGAATGATATTGGACAGTTGAATAGAAAAAGTTTCAACAGCTTTAAAAAAGTGGTCCATTCATTTGCATCGGGTCACGTCCCTCAGGACGGACACCGTCGTGAGAGCGCACGTAAATCTGCGAAATCCCGATTACATTAATTGAGGTCATTAATCGAGCCGATCGCGACGTCGTATCGCGTTTAATTAACTAACGAGTGGACGGACATTGGATTATCTTAATGTCGACGCGACTGTCCTGTCTGTGCACACGAGTGCCATTTGGCATACAGTGCGCTGTTTATCTCTGACAGTGTTGGAGGTGGAACTCGGTTGTGTCGTGAACGAAGGGGGCCAATTTTTTGAATGGTCTGGGTTTTTTCCGCCTTAAGTTACCGGTGTTTGAGGATGAGGTTCTGTCTAACTATTATCATAAATTTCAATGAAATCTTATTTTAATGTTTATATTTTCTATACGTTACTGGGCATGTAAAATTACACCTAAAATATTCAGATGCCTGTAATCGAGTGAGATACGTAGCTGTACAAAATTATTCCACCAATGTTTTTTTTACCATGACATGTCTTGTGTGAATAAATACTTCCGACTTACTGATAGTAAAGGCATCGAGGACGTTACAAGTCTGTATGCACGTTAGCAACAGCTTCACGACACATCCACCTTTATGGTGATCGTTAAGGTGGGCACTCAGCGGTGTTACGGGGCGCAATGCAACGTGTCACAGAGAGAGCATTCGTGCAGTCAAGGCCATTATTCTCTATGACATAATAGATTCCTTGCCCAAACCGTGTGCCGTCACGTGTTCTAAACGCAAACGCGATTTCTAAACGTGCCTGGTGTTGGATTTTCAATAGTAAATAATCATCCAGTACGGGGAAAGAAGGCGCTCGCAACGTGCAACGAGACGGATTTAGACATTTTATGCTCGTTGCGAATCTTTAAACGAGCAATTCTTGTATATATGTATATAATCTGAATCTCGGAAACGGCTCCAACGATTTTCGGGGGCGATAAATCGATCTAGCTAGGATTCATTTTTAGAAAACGTTACGCCCTGTAACACCCGTCAGTACCCAACTTTATATTTCACAAATGACCGATATTTGAAATGTGTTTTAATAGTTCTTCAACAATGTTGAAATTTGAACTCTGCAATCTAATATTAGATGACAATGAACTCTTTTTAGGTGGCATAAATCAAAGTTAAGCACGCGCACGACTGCAAATTTCATTATATTCTCATCCAGTAAGTTGGAATCTGAATAAAATTACTTTCACAAAATCCAATTTTGAATGCTTAGAAATTGATTGGCTTATGGACTCTGGAAGTTGCACAAATTGATGTGATTTTTGAACTTTGACTTTGAAAATTTATTGTCTCTGGAGATAAACCTTCCGTTAAGAACAAAATGGACAAAAAATCTATCAGACCAAACTAAAGCTACAATCGGTATAGGAATGAAGTAGAAAACCCGAATTAAAAATAGCTTCAAGGGCGGTAAAATGAGGTCCCTAGAATATCCTTTTTGTTTGCATGAAATAACTTTGGCACAGTTAAGTTTAATGTGTACTAACTACTAAGCCCCTTTGTGTGGTATTACGTAATCACATAGTTGTATACAGAAACCACGTTAACCGATACAGGAGCCTTCGTAACTGCTAAATCCCGGCGAGGGATCGTCACGTTATCATGCATGTACAATTAAACAAACAACATTGTGCGGTGAACGCAGCTTTTGTTTATCGTTTATGTGGATGTCCGCACTGCGAAAATGCATTCGACAGTATCTATCCATGGAATTGTATGAAGCACTCGCTAATTCTATTTCACTAGGTACTCACTGGCGGCATTATGGGTTGGCGCAAAAAAAAAAACAATGAGTTGTGAATTATAAAAATTAACTTATGTATGAATGACATAAATTGGGAACTGGCTTCATTAGCCACCATTCACAGTTATTTATTACCTGTCATTGCGTGTTCTTAGTAATCCAATTAATTATAAGCATTAAAAACTAGAGATATTATGTGTCTTAATCATTGTATAACATAAGCTTTAAAAGTTAGAGAGCAATGCCATAATCGCCACGCACACAGTCGATTGTTGGATATAATCTAGGCGAGTTATTTGTTTCATACCGTAGGGTTTAAAACAACTAACTCGCCTAGCAGGTGTATTGGCTTTTATTCGGAGCACGCAGGTCAAGGTAGTTATTTTGTTTTTGGTATATTTTGGGGATAAAAAAAAAATTTGCCAAAAAAGTATGATGACAACTGTTGACCTAACCACAAACTGCAGGGCCGCAGGTTAGTTCACCTGTTACAATAGGAAGTTTCCTTGTTATTAATAACCTCGAGTGTATGCCCGCTTTTAGAAAGTGACCACATGACTGGTCTGTTACTGGCAGAATGTTACCTACTTTATCAGAATTACAGAATTTACATTTAAAATACAAGTTGAATGTAAGATTATATAAGTATTATAATGTAAAAATACTGTTAAAAAAAACTGCATTTTGCAATCCTAAGATTTCGTTTTTATGCATCCTAGACAATGCAATTTAATGTTACAGTTTACATCATAAAAATGATTTGGAGCTTGAGTGTTCTATAAGGCTTCAAAAGTTTACAAGCCGCTTCTCAGTGCGAGTTACCCTAACTCGACGCATGGCTAAATCTCTTAATCCTAAACAAATATCGTCGGTTGTTTGACCCAACAGATCACTATAGGTATACTTACGTAGGCGTAGGTTAGATACTTGCGGTTTTAGAACCTACCTATTGAGTAGGTACCTTACTACAATTGAGTAGGTACCTATATGAATTCCGAATAATAAACTTGGCTACTGATTGAATCCAACATCCTTATAATAAAACCGAAAAAAGAAACCGATTAGGTGTATGAAGAAAACTAATGCATACAAATTTACACCAGTTTTTTTTTCGAAGAACTTTTTAACCCAAAAAATAACGACTTGAACCGTTAATCAGTAGGTATACGTCCAATCGACATTTGAAATTTTTGAAATCTTTTGGTGTTCGTAGTTGCTGAGCAACTTTTGTGTGGGGGTTGAGAACCGACTTTATTGAGAACCTTTTCAGGATATTTTCAGTTGTATCCGTCACCCCTTTCACATACGGCAAAAAGATGGGTTGTCTGCTGACCTCGGGCGTTCTTCGGCTTCTCCGCTTTGTGTGTCTTGTGCTTACATATCCGTTTTGTTTGAGAACCTTCTGAACATGGTAAAGCTCATCCTCTAGATGTTCAGGTCCACACAAAGCATGAGCTCTGTTTGTGAGTGATGACACAACGGACTGTAAGTGGTGCGGTGATGATGTGATGCGGCGTTGAGGTACCAACCTGTCTGTGTGAGTGGGTTTGCGATAGACGCTGTGCGCTAAGGAACCATCTGGTCTCACCGTCACTCTGACATCGAGAAAGGCTAAGGTCCTATTCACCTCCAACTCGTGTAAGAAACGGATGTTCGGGTGTATGGAGTTTAGTGTCAAAATCAATTGCAATACTTCCTGTTTCTTTCATAATGCAGAAAACGTCATCGACGTAGCGCTTCCACAGCTTTGCATAGTTGGCGGTAAAATCCAGCTTACTCACAAAATGTTCCATTCAGATGTTGGCCAAAACCGGATCTACTGGGCTTCCCCAGTAGATCCGGTTTTGGATCTGAAGGTAGTGCTGCCCACGGTATAAAAAGAAGTTTCCGTCCAATTATTGTTCAAGTAAAACGGTCTGGGAGTTCGTGGGACCTTGGTGAACAGTGACTCAATGTCGAAGCTCACCATAAGGTCGTCTGGTTGGACATTACAGGTCTTGATGATCTCCACAAAGTGACGAGAGTCCTTCACGTAGGACGACGTCTTTCCTACCAGAGGCACCGAAGCGACATGTTTCGCCAGGTCAAACAAAAGTACGCGATGACTACCCGATACATAATCATTAAATTATGTTAACAAATCGCGAAAGTTTAAAAAGTTTTATATTATCATTATAGCCTATATCACTCCCTGAAAAGTAAGATTTTTAACGATGAAAACATTTTAGAAACAAACAATCTCTTCCTCTTTAATATTATATTAGTACAGATAAGTGCATTTCTCCAAAGGAAAATTTAAAGCCGAAGAATCTTAATCTCTACACAAGAGGAATAAAACAATAGAGCGAGCTACATATCTGAAGATTTAAAATGATCTCCCGATGTCCTGTGCCTTACCACAAAGCGGAGGAGATATTCGTACAATGTGAAACGGTAAACGAACGATTAAATCGCAGTCACCGGCAATAATATAAACAACTGATTAAAACCGGCCGAGCGGTCACAAAAGGAGACATTAGTTAGGTGGTAGCTGAAAGAGAACAGTTGAATCTCTCTATTTATTTCATACTAGCAGAGCCTCGCGGTTTCACGCACGTAGTTCCTGTTACCGTAAGAATTCCGGGATATTATATAGCATATTATATGACCGGGGATGTCATCTATCAGGAAATCATATTTTAAGCACCAATTATTGTGACCGTGTATATTAACGAACACATGTGTGCCTTAAGGTGCAATGAATATGAATATTAAATATGCGCTTTACGTTTTAAACTTACCTTCACTCTTTAACTACTAACTGCTGTTTACAGATGCTTAAATTCCTGACGAAAATTACCTGAAACAAACAAAAAGTATTCGTGAAAGGGTTAACCTATACCGCATTCATCGAGCATGTAGAATTTTAGTAAACAAACCGCACATACTTAACCTAAAATTCACTTTGTTGGCGCGTCTTTTTATACGTTACTTTACATTCTCGTCGATTTGAGGTCCTGCCTTTAATAAATATTTCTTACAATTACGTCTGAAACTCGATGCCAAGCAAGTGAGTTTTTGTTATTTGTGTAGTGTTCATTTACTAATATTCCACATGCTCGATGGATACGGTATAGATCACCGTATCCATCGAGCATGTACGAGTAGCCTTCTTTTCGTAATACTATCATAATACTATCAGTGACGTAGCTGTATTGATGTTTTGCTATGGCATAACGCTAAGACTGCGTAGCAAACCGATAATAGTAGGAAGTGATAGGAGAAAACGGCGCTTGCAAGAAAACTGGTACACTTTGTCCTTTAGCCGGTAGAGCAGAGTTGTAACAAACTTTCAGCCTTTGGTTAAGTAAAGGCGATTCAAAATAAACACAGATTGAGGAAGGTAGAATCCACCTGATATTCGAAGACGGTACCAGTAAAGATAAGCTTGATGGCTCGGTTTTAACAGAACTACAGTATATTTGAAAACCCATACGAACCTCGGTTGCCGAAGGCTGGCCAAATTTCGGGTTAAGACAACACGAAAGTATCAAAGCCATTGCGTTTCTACTTGTATAACGAAGGTCTGATTATTGCATTGAGGTTTGTTCTGTCTATTGTTCTATTATCAGACCTAGCAGTTGTGGTGATCTCCCGAATTTGCCTCCAAACTCATTTGCAAAGTTTGCACCATAAAGCCCCTTTGAGGGTGCTGCTACCTTCAAATTATTAGAAACACGTGCCTTTATAATAGGAATGGACGTAATAAGAAGTAAAAGAAAGTGTAAAGAGCTTAATTGATTGTCAGTTCTTGCTAATTTGCCTTTTTTATTGCGTTAAATTAAAAAAAATTGTCGTGTTCTTTTCCGTGTGTTGCCAGCTTAGCACCACTCCAACTCTTACCGATCATCCTTTTTATCAAGCTGTTTAAATAGTATCATAATCATTTATTGCTTGAAAAATGGTATTATAAAGGTCTTAAGCTTAAAATAAGTTCACATAATTCACCGGTAAATTCGGCATGCAAAATAGACAAAGATATAAATTTAAATTGAGCAGGATATAAAATAAATGTAAATAAAATTAAAAAATATATAAAATTAGTCTGTCTTAAGATGTCATTGAATTAATATAATGTCAATTTTATGTGTTAAGAAATTCAGATACAGTATAGAACGATTTGTCAATAAGCCACTTTTTTAACTTAAATGCAAAAACTTTGCAAGGTAATTAATTCTGTGATATCTTTAGGTATCTTGTTAAAAATGCGTCCACACATAAAAAAACACAAACATAGTAAAAATTTGACTTCTCTAAGTACTTATTTTGTAAGTCTAAAGAAATAAACGATTTGACTCTGACTCTGACCGTGCGTATTGTAAAAGGCGACTAAGGAAGCGCCTCCTGCAGAAAAATTCTACATACAAACTGCGATTCCGAACCCGCATGCCCAGCGTGGGGATAATGGGCCTTACCCCTCATGAAATAACCGCCAATAAGGCGCTTTTCAGGGGGAGGCTTGCGTCTAGCAGTGGACCAATACCTATAGGCTGTTGAAGTGAGGTGAGGAAACTTTTGAGCCAAAAATGTAGAAAACGCTAAAAACTACTCAACACTACAATATATTATGCATTATGATTATAAAGCAGCCCTCCCCGAGCACTTTATTCCTTAAACTTTATTTATTCTTGGAAACTCCTAGTATAATTATTGTAAATTAAACCGGTATCCAATCTAAAATTATCTATAGCTTCTTTGTCAAGCAATTTGAAAGTTGTTACGCTGAATATAAAATGAGCAAAGAAGGGTTGGCAGGGCAATTACAGCTTTCAGTCTAATCTAGACAAATGGCTATCGAATAGACAAATGGCTATTGAAGAGCTAAACTAAACAAACTTGAAGCTTTGATACACAACGTACTGGTAACGATTCTGTTATTTAGAATTAGCTAAAATTAGTACCTATTTAGGAATGTCAAACGATAAGGTAATTTAGATAAACACACAGCTAACTTTGCCGTTGCTTTTCCATTTTCCGCAGAGTGGAAATATTAAGAACATAAGAATAAGAACCATGGAAAGGTCATCGTAATTTTTGTATTAAGTACATCTAGAAACTATCAACCACTAGATTGTCTGTTCTCGATATACGTACAGCAAGTATCCACCAACATAAAAAAGTTGCTGGATAATCCAAACAGCAGTACACCTACCCGCAGGTTTCTACCAATAAAATACCTCAATACAAAAGTACATTTCGTTATCGATGACCATCTCTCAGTAGTAGTAGAACGGAAAATTACTATCAAACATTGAAGAGGATATAGGCGTGCGAAGGAGATATATCACCATCCCGTTCTTAAGCCGAACAACTACAGGAGTTTATAGAACATCCTGAAGCTTTATGGGGTGGGAGCTAATAATTAGAACAAAAGATGCGCAGCCACGCGACTCCAACCGTAATCATTGGTGCAAGTTATAAGCAGAAGTTTAGTTGTTTTCTATGAATTTTATAGAGATCACTCATCTTATCTTGTTATCAGATAAACTCGTTGTAATAAAAATATCGGTTTTACGGAAGCATAAACAAAACCTTAAAACTCGTATAAACAAATGAAGATTGGATTGCTAATATTTTATCATTTTTATCGTTGAAAAAACTACAAATATTTTACCGAACTCTGTAATTTTAAAGAAAAAAATCTTTAATGTATACTTCACTTTATGTTACTTCTATTTAACATCGCGTTGTAATTGTATGGCTGTATTAAAAGTTTGAACATGGTTCAGTAGAAATATGCAGCTGTCAGTTGAAAACGATTCTCCATAGGGCTGAAAAGTATTACGTTTAACCCGCTCCTTAGGCAACTTCAGACCTACTTTCTGAGTATCAGTAATGAAGAGTTTTAAATTTTAAAATCGCTTCAGCTCGTAAGTCGGACCGCGCGTATTTACAAACATTGCTATCTCCGCGCGCACTCGCTAATTTGCGCCAACTAACTATCCGTCCTGGACGTGATTACCCATTGGGTGATTTATTTATAGTCCGTCCTTATCTACCCGCTAAGTAGCCCGTGAGATAGCAGATTGAATAATGCTTAGCAGTTGGCGTCAATCAGCTGATATTGCGTTTACTTGGGAATTAATTTTGTTGATTGTAAGTGAGAATTTACTTGCTTTGCTTCTGAGTTCAAGTGGTTTCTTACGGTGAAATGGCTGACCTAACGAGTATTCGACGACAAGATTTGTTGAAGTAGATCTGCTATCTATTATAATATAAACATAATTTTCCCTAAGGGGACCTAGAGGTATTCTTCCAACACAAACTAGGTTCGGAGTTAACCCGCTTACATTCATTAAAACTATTTCTATTTCAAGGATATTAGACATAGATCAGTATGTTCGCACAATTTGAACCTTAAAGTAATGATCAGCCCTTACTCCTGCTTAGAATAGAATAGAATAGGATAGAATAGAATAATTTTTATTGTCAAAGGTGAAACACATTAAAATCATAAATATACAACATTTCAGTGTACAGGCTAAGACTTGTTAAGACTGAGGGTTCAAGATCCGTGCCCATAACTAAACGCTTCACTTAAAATCTCAACAAGAAAGTCACCAACCGTAATCTAAACTATGATGCGCAACCAAAGCAAATGGAAAAATTCGTAATTTCCTGTGTTTGTCTTACCCTCAATTTCAAAGTCATGACACAGAATAAGTTAATAGAACTACGCCTAAATGCAACGAACTACGTAATAGTTTTTTAGCTTTTTTTAAAGCTATTTGAAAAAAAGTTTATTTTACAAATATTGAACAAAGTCTACGACAGGCGGTATTTTTATTCAATACCCACATAAGTTTTGAAAACCAGTGACTGATATTTATACTAATATTATAAAGAGGAAATATTTTATTGAATGTCTGTTTGTATTGAATATAATCCGAAACTAAAAGAAAGAAAGAAAGAAAGAAAATGATTTATTAAACACTACACAACACTAGATACAAATAAAATAAAATAAAAGACTACTTAGTAACACGAACAAACACAGTTAACAATTATTGGAAAGCTAAAACTAACACAAGTAGGTAGGTACCTACCTAGGTACCTATTGGGTATATAAACTACTGGACCAATTTCAAAGACACCATTAAATAGCTTACTTTTCCTTTTGTATAATAACTTTAATCCGTGTATTTCAAGATGTTGCTGGATTCTTTAATAAATTTATTTAGATTTTGTCAAAAAAAAATATGACAGTAACAAGTGATAACTTATATTTTATTATTTGATTGTTTTGAGAAAACTACAAACTTATTATTAACAGTATTTTTTAAGTTTTGCGGTACACATACAAACCTTTCGGGAAAAACTTAAATGGTACTTATTCATTCCATAGCGAAAGAATTTTCAAAATCGATCCTTATTAACTGACGGAGAACTCGACGAACATAATAAAACATACATACAAACGGAGATAGAACCTTCTCCTTATTTTGAGTCGGTCAAAAATGAAAGCACAGTTTCGACTAAACAAGAGTGGAAATTCCATACACTAGAGCTATGCCTTCTTCCATGCCAGTACACCGCGTGACAAAGAGACCGCAGTACACTCACGTTCAAACGGAATCAACTGCCACGGTGCTTAGCAATGCAAACAATAGCAATCAGTAGCAAAAGCAATCATACAAAAATCTATAGGAGCGTTGTTTTTGTTAGCGTGAACCGTGAAACGGTGGGCGGTGAACACGTTAAATCAATTAACGACAACATTTCCTACGGAGTGGTGGGTTTTGGGAATAGGTGCAAGTAATGGTTTAGTTTTAGTCGATGGGTTTTTGAGCACGGAACACACATTACCGGAATTTCTTGTCCATACATAATTCTACTGTATTTAGTCGTCTTTTTACAAGAGAATAGGACGATCCGAAGAGAGTAATAGTAATATAATGCAAGCACATTAAAATATTTGCAGTTGACTGCCTAGACGAAAATACAAACACGAATTTCCTTTTTACCCGACTTCAAAAAAGGAGGTTGTCAATTCATCTGTATTTTTATTTTATTTTTTATGATTATTCCCTCTTGACCGGGTGGTTTGATTTGCATGATTCTTTTTTTATATGAAAGATGATGCTTCCCGTGTGGTCCCATTTTAATTTTGTTAAGTTCTGACAATGGGATCCATGAAAATTCATGAAAAAACTGTTAAAATTGAAGTCGGTTTATAGTTTTTTACAACAAAATTAATTATTTGCTAGCTAACTTATCTTGTGTCTTATACACTCTCAACTGAAACGTTAATTCTCGCTACTAATTATCATAAAAAAACTAAATAGCATTGCACGTACTAATAAAAAACATACAGACGAAGAGAACCTCCTCCTTTTTAGAAGTCGGTTAAGAAAAAGCTGGACAATCCCCAGAGCATCAGCAAGCCCGAAGCTTAGTAGAGCTTGTGTTATGGGTGTGCGTGCATCGAGAATTTAAAAACTGCAAAACGTCTCGTCGTTCAAACCCCCTTTTAAATGATAACGAAACCTAAATCAAGTTGGGAAAAAGCTTTTTCTTTATCTACTGCAAAGATAAATATTGCACAACAGAATCTAGTTAGATTTGACACCTAATCTCCGGTGCCTTAGAAGTGCAGAACGACAAGCAACTTACAAGCTATTGTTTGCAAATGTCTACAAGAAGCTTGCACCATCGCATTAACTCGGATACAGATGGAAAATGCATAAAACATCATCAAGAGAGAGACGACAACCGTTTTTTAGAACATGATGTGGAAAACCCTTGTTTCTGGTTCGCTTAAGCCTTGGGGAATGGTTCCAAAATTAGGGGACCAATTTTATGGTAGAAGTTTGCAACATGTTGTTGTTTTTTACATGTCCGATAAATTTTAAAACGTAATATATTATAACATCATTGTCCGGTTAACAAATTGAACTTGTCTTATAAACTTACTAACTAAACGCAGTTTTAAACACTAACTCCCTTTATTCATAATAGTCTGATAACTTAAAACGTTGTTCTTTTGATGACATAAATCAGAAACAGAAATGACACTATTAAGCAATTATTTTCAGTTAGCAGACCATTATCAGGGGGTAAGTAGTTATTTCAGTGCTAATACATATTTAATCAGTGTCGGGACAAACATCCTATAGGTAAGTTTAAATATATGTACAAAATACACAAAAACCTTGTATGTATCATCATGGTAAAAACGGTCAGCTTCTTTGGGCCCAAAGCTAAAATTAAGCAAGAACGCCGCCAACTAGCGCATGGGATGCCTCCCTTTTTGCCGGACCCGGACTTCGGCAGATGTCAACCTATTTTCTGCTCATTCGTGCCAAATAGTAGTATATGAGAGCTGGCTGATACAACTTGGAAACAGGCCATTCGTATACATTGGACGACAATCATCAATGTCGTCTGAAGTAAATGGATATTTACAGGATATGACTAGGAAAGGGACTGTGAAATTATCAGTATGATGTCCATGGCGGCCACCGAACACTAGCCAGGCCTCCCCCAATGAGTAAACTGGCGTAGGCCAAACGGCTCAACGTGCATTCTGAGGCAACTTTTTGAACAGTAATTATCGATTCTAGGTTCCAATAAAACAAGCAAAGTAACGTATTTATTGAAGAAATTGAAATGCAGCTTCTTTCAAAAGAAAGCCGGGCTTTATTCCATACAAGTTGTCAGTTACGACGTGGGATAAACTCTGGGAAAATGGCTGCTTGTGTCATTGAAATTAGCTTAAAGAGAAATATAAGCCTTATGCCGATGAACTAGGAGCTATTTACTGCGTCATGCAAAAAATAACAGGGTGTTCTGTCACAGTGAAATACTTCCGCGTTAGTTTTGTTGTGACGCTGTGGTAAAAGGCGGGCATTGTTCGTGAAAATCAGCGTCGACAATCTCCCAGATCGGATCTTATCCGGCGGATCCGGATCGGATCCTGTCACGGACCGGACGTCTCGGGACATCTGCCCGGATTATCTCCGTAGTCCTTTCTCATCCCCGGTTTTAGCCTGTTTGTCGGACGTCGCATTGGGAAGCAGCAAATTTGCGACAAATTTTACTAGATCTGCTGCTAAAGATAGAAGTTACTCTTATAGCTAGCTGTTTTAAGGAAATGGGTATTCATTTTTGTTCATTTTTCATGAAATTATGAACCTTTTACTCTACCAGGCCCTTTTATTTTGTAATCTTCAAATCAAGGCGATAAAAAAATTACCTATGAGTAAAATCAAATTTCTTTATAAACACTCTCTTGTAAGAGATCGTCTTAAACCACCTCAAATTGTATATACTTGCAGAATATAAAATTTGAAGGTGATATTTTGGGAATCTGTATTTCAAGCTCTGGTTTGAATCAAATAAGTACCGGAGGATAAAAGTTAACAAAGAAAATGTAACTTCCTTATTTTCAAGCTTCATTCTAAAAAACATTTCTTACTGATATATTTCTAACGCTGCTGCCAGGCATCCAGGGCCTTAATATATTCGATAAACAACATTTTCTCAAATACTTGTACTACTTGTCTCAATAAAGATCGAGATAATTTCGCTATGAGAATGTAGGTACACATCGTATTGAGCATAGGGCCTTCACTGGTAATCTACCACTAAGCCGGATTACCCTGCTTAATTGTTCGTTTCTACTAAGCTGATTTGACGCACGAAACACCCCGTATATTCGACTCCGTGATTCGCTATGGGGTGAGGGAATTCAATGTTCTCTATACACCTAACGAATGTATTTCAATTGTACTATGATTTTCTAGCTATTATCTTTCGGAGAAAATTTGCGTTCACAGTAGTTTGAAAGTTTCTGTTCTTTACTACGGTAGCAGGTACTTCTCTGGATGGATTGACATTACGTGTCCTTGTTGTTGTATTTGTAGAAAACAAAATATCGCAACACTGAAACTAGTTGACTGAGAAATGGCATGTAAGGTTGTTATGTACCTAAATATCACACTTCACAATTATATTAACCCGGGCGACCAGATGCAATGTGGGGTATTGGTATTGTTATATAGGTATTGTTTTCCTTTTTTATTGTTTTGATGGCGCACATTGAAGAACAATAAAATATTATCTATCCATCTAATTCAAGCCGAAACTTTTGAATGATGATATTGATATTAAACATTTAGAGAAAACAAGACCAACGTGGATTGTAAATAAATAAATAATCTTGGACAATTCACACAGCATTATTTAGCCTCCAAAGCTTGTGTTTTGGGTACAAGATAGATATTTTTGACTATGCATAGAAAATATCCAGAACGCCCTGAACAAATATCTGCAGATCATTTGTCCCGAGTCGGGAATCGAACCCGCAACCTCCTACGTCGCAGGCGGACAATCGCCCGCTGCTGCATCACGGAAATGTGGGTGAAGTTAGCAGAGCATCTTCTAGCAGAGCAAAAATAAATGAGAGTTCTGTTCGTATGCAGGTAAGTTCTATAGTGCTTTTCAGGAATAGCTCTGGTGTTTTTTCATGAAACAAATTGGAATGAAATTATGCTCTGCTAACTTCACCTAGCAGAGTGTTTTCAGGAATCGATATAAAAACAGGTATAGGTAAGTATTTTAAAGCTTTCGCATAATATAAACAGTTCCTGATCGTTTACAGGAATACGTGACTAAAATAAAATGACACATACTAAAACATTTTTGTGTACGAGATATAAAAATAATAATAATAATATATTCACACGCCCTCCAGCCAGGTGGGATGACGATCTGCGAAAGACTGCAGGCAGATGCTGGATGCGTCAAGTTGAAGACAGGGCGCTATGGCGCTTATTAGGGAAGGCCTATGTCCAGCAGTGGACTAATATAGGCTGATGATGATGATGATGATGATGATTCACACATCATAAGTTAAAAAGTAACGAATTAGGTACCTAGTTTAATATCACACAGCTAATCAGAAACATATTGTTAATGTTCTGAATTTATTTCGAGTGCCTAATACGATCCCGTAAATACGTAATTCTGCTGCATGCATGGTACCTATTTGCGAAAACAGAGGTTCTATCCTACCCAATATTTAGCTTGATTTAGTCTGTGTTGAGGTTACCCTACTTGTGTAGGATTAATGTGTCTCAAGTCTGGCTTGTGGTAAACGGCTTTCAGAAGTTTAAATCAAGGGCATTCCAGTCGTGGTTTTGCAAATTATATTAGTAATGGTCTCCATATATTTATGCAAAAACGTATGTTGAAAATAAATAGCAATAAAATAAAAGAATAGGCTAAGGTAAACTCACGTGCTTTATAAAATGGCGGTTAGTATAATACATCCATGTTTCCAAATATCATATCTACTGCAGGTTTTCAGTTTTGGTTTTTCATAGAACTGCGATTGCAAAAACAGCTCGTCTGAAATTTTCGAATTCATAGCGCTCGCAAACAATGAAGAAAAATATTTACCATATCGAGCAATCATAGGCACAACAAACTGTCGGAACGATAAAAATAGGGCGGAAAAGTGTTTTTTCACTTATTAAATTGTATGGCATATTGTGAATATTGTGTGAATATTGTGATGGACAGCATTTCATTATTATTTTTGAACCACCTGTGCTGTATAGTGAACAGATGTGTCAGTAAACACACTTGTATTGCGTGAGTTAATAAAATATATAAAAAAAGGTCAGGGATTGTTTTAGTTTCAATAACTATAAGCTGACTTCAAATTCCGGTAATAAATATTAATCTATGTCTCGGAAGAACGAAATCAAGCCCCCTTTACTTTCCTCGATCGAAGATCTGAAATCGACGATCACGTACAAAAATTTGGTTAACACTGCCGACATCTAGTTAATAATTCAGGTCTAATTTGATTTGACGTTGACATGAAAGCCATTTGAACTGTTAGTGAAATTATTATTTAATTAGAATCAAACTCTTAGGAGACCACCCCAAAAATGAATCTTTACCTATACAACAACTAAAATCATCAAAATCTATTAACATTTGGCGCAGATATCACCAAAATTGTTGTTGTTAGTCGCTAATGATTCAAAAAAAGAATATTATGTTGCTTTTTAGTTTTACGGGATAAATACCTATATATCTAGGGAATAACATTCATAAGGGACCACCTCTGGATTATTCTCTATACAAAAGTAAAAGAAGCAACAAAATCGGTTTACCATGAGCGTAGATATCAAGTAGGTACTATACAAAACACAGATACCAATTGAGGAACTCCCCCTTTTTGAAGTTGGTTAAAAATAGGAGTTATAATAGCTGGTCTTCTTTTTGATGTTACGAACCACAATAATTTTTAAGAACTAAGTCGGTACCAACTTCATCCATGAGATCACGATTACTTTTATAAAATATTCTGAACATTTTGGCATATTTCTCAAGGTACAAATAAAATTAATTTTACAGCAATAAAATGCAAAAATTTTCAATTCTCCACATTCTCCAATAAAGAAATCTTTAAAATAGCCAAGTTTTTTTATCACAATGAAGCACGAGGTTCACTTTCGATCAGATCGGGCCATTGGCCGTTCCTCATTAAAAGGGATTTATTAACGTGACGGGGACGAGACGACGACGGCACGACGCGACGCCGGCCGCACCGTGTGCGATATTTACGACGGGCAGATTGGCAAGATACCAGCAAACCACGATGGTGCCTTATGGCGCGGTTGCTTTGCAGACAGTACGTTAACTTGTGAATAAAGTTGGTACTAGTCCTTTTTTGGTACACTGCACGCAAGATCAACATAGAAGATACGACCTGCTCCTTAATTTTTATTTATTTTTTATGGCTCTGGGTTGACGATCTGTGAAAGACTGCTGGCAGAATGACAAGGTCACATTAGGCCAAGGGACAAGAAATAGACCAGATAATGATGCAAATGACATTTGCTTTCAAGCCGATACGTTATAGGTTCGTTAGTTGACATTTTCTTTCAAGCCGGTGCGCTATTGGTTCGTCAGTTGACATTTGCTTTCAAGCCGGTGCGCTATTGGTTCGTCATTGACAATTACTTTCAAGCCGGTGCGCTATTGGTTCGTTAGTTGACATTTTCTTTCAAGCCGGTGCGATATTGGTTCGTCAGTTGACGTTTTCTTTCAAATGCGCAAACGCTTTCGGTCGCTTTTTACGTGACCTATACCTACGAATAAGTCTTTGCTCATGTATGAATTGTGTTTATTCTTGAAAGTAGTAAGTTTTCCTACTGGTCTTAGGACATACTGTGTATGATGGTGCCGTATGAGCTCCTCAGATAATTAAGATCCTTTTACAGCAGATGGCAATGGCAAGTGCGGCGCTAATGACCCCCCTTACTAATAAGAGCAGCAATCGCGATACGGATTTTACTTTTCTAGAAATATCGAGGTTTATAATTATCTTCATTACCAACTTGAGAAGTTAGCGCTTTTTCATTAGCACTTTTATTTTTATTTCAGTTGTAGGAAAAGTAGGAATTAATTACTTACTCAATAAGTGTCGTTAGAATTAATTACTTATGCAATATTGTCTTATTAATATTCTATCGCATATCACACAATATTAATCACATTAGCAACGTACGAGGATACAGGAGTGCAAAATCCATTTGACCGCGCAACGGATTCCTAAAAGAACCACAGGTTTTTTTCAATTCCATCGAAAGAGGTTTTGCAAATAAATCTGTGGCTTGCTAAATTCATAATATAACACACAATATTAATCACATTAGCAACCTAGGAGGATACAGGAGTGCAAAATCCATTTGACACAGGTTTTTTCAATTCCATCGAAAGAGTTTTTGCAAATAAATCTGTGGCTTCATCAACAACTTTATGCTAGACGTAACAAGTTACTGAACGATCGACGGTGTACAGACACGCAACTTTAAATCGCAACTTAATACAGCGAAGCATTTAAAAAATATATTTCCAAGTTCACAGCAAACCTGAAATCAGTCCATGCTACATTTCCTAGGATTCCTGTACTCCATTCATTATTATCGGATTACCAGAGGAGCGATAGGACTGGCACGGACGGGTGCACGAACCCGATAGCATGGTACTCCAGTTTATTCTATGACACGAGTCCCTATCCCGACTGAAGGTGGTACATATCACATAGCCACGTGCCGTGAACGGGAATGGAACGGTATGTATCCGGGACAAGGAAGGGAGAAAAGAATGTTGAGAAAAACGGTTTGTGTAAGTCCGCACGCTTGGATATGTAGTAATCCTATGCGGGTATTGTGTGGCTCTGGCTAAACTTATAGCGCAAGATGCATGCAAGTTAAACAAGCAACTGTGCCAAAAATTTCGAGAACATGACAGTTAGGTAAATATTGCGTATCGAGTGAGGTTTAGAGGAAGGTAGTCATAGTTCAAATCAATAGTCGATGATCGATTGACAGACGATTAGCTCTATAATTATTATGTTAAAGCTTTTCTTAGTTATATGTTATTAACTTCGAAGCAATGCTTGAAACAAAAACTCTAGGTACTACCTACTCTTTTGCTTCCGGAACCAACCTCCGAAAGCTTTTTTTTATCTTTAGACCTCCCCTTCGTTGACCGCAATCTCACCTGATGAAGAGTGAAGATGTAGCTAACGATGTATCACCAAGGTCGTGAAGATACCTATTGACTCTAGTCTTGAAGAAACTACAGTGAATAGGTGTCAGAATACCTAGTTCCGTTAAGCAAAGTGTTGAGTGATGACCTTATTATACCTTAACTATGTACCTATGTATTTATTATTGTTCAGTGTTTCTAGGGTTCCGTACCCAATGGGTAAAACGGGACCTTAGTACTGAGCCTCCGCTGTCCGTTTGTCTGTCTGTCTGTTACCACGCTACTGTATCTCATGAACCGTGATAGCTAGACAGTTGAAATTTTCACTGATAATGTCTTTCTGTTGGCGCTATAACAAAAAATAATTAAATAATTTTTATAATTAAAGGGAGCAACGTCCTTATCACCCTGAGAACCGATCACCGAGGTTAAGTAACGCCAGGGGCGGTCACTACTTGGATGGGTGACCGTATCACGTTGACTTTTTGTTCTTTTACGAGGAAAGATTTGTATTTTTTTATTTTTATAGATCATGGCACGGAACCCTTCGTGCGCGAGTCCGACTCGCACTTGGTAGGTTTTGTTTATTTTTATCTTTATTACTTGATAAGGTTTCTATTTTATATAATAGCGCCATGTAATAATTATATAGGTTCTTACGATAAATATGATAAAAAAGCAAACATCGAGCAAGTGTTCTCACAGTTGAGTATAATGAATGTGTTGTGATCCAAAAGTCGTAGCAAAACTTCGGCCCGGAATCGTTCCGGCAACAGCATGCCAAGGTAAAATAGATCCTAAATCTTTCAAGATTATCACAGCGCTGGCAGAGCATTGTTACCTGTCTGCTAAACGTGGACGGTGTTAAGTAACTGCTGTCGTAAATTTGCTTGTAGTGTTACTTCTTGTGTTTCAGGGGGTTCTGGACAAATAAATAAATAATAATAAATGAATAATGCTGTACAATTCACACAGCATTATCTAGCCCCAAGTTAAGCAGAGCTTGTGTTATGGGTACTAGATAACTGATATACATAATACAATACACTACATAGATAGATATTTTTTTATTATACATAGAAAACATCCAGAACGCCCTGAACAAATATCTGCAGATCGTACAAATATTTGTCCCGAGGCGGGAATCGAACCCGCAACCTCCTGCGTCGCAGGCGGACCTTCGCCCACCGCGCCACAGAGGTCGCCACAAAGGCGTCTATAACAAAAGTAGCAATGTGGTGCCATTGATTAATTAAAAAGGGAAGATAGGTTACGTTCTCCGAGCGCTTACTCAAAAATTGGCATGTGTTACAACTACACGCAAACACATACGCTCACAGTTATATTTCCAGTCCTGTGCAATACAAAGAAGAACAAAGACGGAAAGACGTATCTTAGACCGAAGTGAGACCGAGACAACAATATTTCACGCGAATCACGACCGCCCGTGCCGCCGGTACGACGGTGACCGAGGTGGGAGCACACAATTTTACACAATATGAGGTTGCCATTTTCGAGAAACTAGTACCTCATCTTCCCTTTTTAATTAATCAATGTGTGGTGTAAATATATTTTGTCAAGCCGGAAGCAGCTTGAAGCCCTTAAAATTGTGATTAGGAAATACCAAACAAATTATACAGAAACAGTAGTTCGTAGACATTTTAACCGACTTCTCTTCTCTTTTCCGAAAAAGGAAGTTCTCAATTCGACTGTATTTTTTTAAATGTTTGTTAACTCAGAACTTTTGAGTGGGAGATCCAATTATTTTGCTTTGTATTTGAAAGTTGGTGCTTTCCGTGCAGACCCATTGTAATTTGGTCCCGTTCTGACGATGGCATCCACGCGAAAACCCTATAACTGAAGTCGGTTCATATTTTCTTAAAACAAACTCAATTATTACTTCTTATCGGTTGATTCAAAATCAATTACACTCTGAGCTAATTGCTGCAACAATACAGAACAAGAAACTCTCTAATCATCTAGGAGCGCAGTGATTAAAATACAATACAGAACCTGTTCCACGGTCGTTTGCATAATAAATACTGTCCTACCAAATTGCTACATGCATGCACCAATTTATTTTAGACCGGCATTCGTTAAAAGACCGCACAGCTTGGTCCACGTCAATTATAAACGTATTCAATTACCAGCTCGTAAAAAATGTGCAAGTAAAAGCAAGAGTTTCTCTAGATTAAAAAAATGATTTATTAGTTTTTTTTAAGTTCTTGGAAATAGCAGTTGCCTCAAATAAAAAACAAAGCTTATGTTTAAAATTATCTACGTTTCGAATCAACTATGCCTGGTTAATAATAGTTCAAAAAGAATCAAATTTCAATAAAAATTACAGTTATTTAATTTGACTTACTGACTAACTATAAATTATTTAATTTTTCGACTTATGACAGTTATTAATGGCCGCTTTAAACAATGGGGTGTAATAATATAAAACTAAAGAAACGTTTTTTTAAGGTATTGCACATCTAAATTTAATTATAGTCACTATTTGTGTGTAAGCCAACCATTTCTTTCGTCGACTTTGAAAGAGTGCAGTAGAAATAAAAACACCAAAAATAGATAAAGATGGCGAGAAATAAAGGGAATTACATAAGCTTTTGAAAAGATTTTCTTTTAATGTCTATTAATAAATAAATACATCATTTAACAACCTAGTCTACGACTAATAAGTTATTTAAATTTGACCTAAACTGATAAAATACTCCTAATGTTTCCTAATAATGTCTCTATTTAAGGCAAAGACACTATGTTCATGTGTTCTTTTTATAGCACTCATTATTTTTCACTTACACATCAGTAAACCAACTCAAAAGGTTTGTCATTTTCAGTCGTCTTAATATGTCTGTGTTAGACTAAAGAAGATTCCATCTAAAACGCATGAGGATCACATCTGATCTCAAAACAGTATAATGAACTAAATAAGTAGGACCAAATCACGTGTAAGCTGAACGCGCACATCTCCGCACCACACGCGCCGTAGTTATCGCATTTTCAAATCTTTGTATGAAATAGTATGCAACCCAATAGGTACTTCAGGACAAGCAGACCTACAGCGCAATACCATCCATACTTGATGGATGTACCCTCCACTCGCACTAAGCGGTTTTCCTCCACCTTTATTATTCGCACCGCAAAGGAATGGAACTCGCTCGCTGCCTCTGTATTTCCTGCCAATTATAACCTGGGTCTCTTCAAGACAAGGATGAATAGGCATCTTCTAGACCTTCATCAGGTGAGATTGCGGTCAAACGAAAGTCTATTTCACATTAAAAAAACCACGCGCTCTTATCCGCGTCTAACTTATGAACATGTTATACCAAAATGTCTTGACTTCAACGGAACTTAACCCGCAACCGTCCCATCGACTCAAAAAAATTTTGAGTGAGAAAAAAATATTGCTTGATTTCTTTTAAATTATCCACACGGTGTGGGCTTACGTACACAAAAACCTTAAATTGTGTATGTATACTACTGCTCCACCTACGCAGTCAAAAATTTAAATATTTCACGTCGTTATCTGAATTTTCAATTATTGTTATACCACCGGATAGAGAAGTAGGAAAGCTGCCGTAACTTGCAATTTTAATATCAAACGAAGTGTCTGCACGATACAAACTTTGCACTCAGACCACGTACGTAAGTTTGAAATTCAAAAACGTAAAATCAGCGTCTGAATGCAAAAATCGAAGAGGGATGTTAGGGGCGGTCCGATACTCTCTCGATGTTCGAGTTATCGAATAGCCGATACAATCGCGACCGTAAACGGGGGTTATCGTTTACTGAAAATGCGATGGCCTCTTGTCGTAACCGAAATGTGTACTTGACACTCAAGTATTCCCCACATTGTATCACGTTAAGATGCTGAAAAGTGCTGCTTATTTTGAAAGGTCGTTGATTTTATACTCCATCAACAATTGGCTATTTTGAGTGCATTGTTATGCATTGACTTTGAGTGCGTGAGAAACCTGAACTCGTTTATCGTATTCATCTACAATATTTACTGACTATGGACATCAATCTGTTCGAGAAGAAGTAAAATATTTAAAAAAAATGTTGGACAATTCACAAAGCATTATCTAGCCCCAAACTAAGCAGAGCTTGTGTTATGGGTGTTATGGGGATAATTGATATACTTAATACAATACGCTACATAAATATATATTTTTATTATACAAAAGCATATATTTTTATTATAAGAAAGCATCCAGAAAACCCTCGAAATATATCTCCCGCATATATCTGCTGTCATAAATATATGACCCGAGGCGGGAATCGCACCCGCAACCTCCTGCGTCGAAAGCGGACCTTCACCCGCTCCACCAGTCGCCATCGTAAATGAAATAAAATAATGACTTCGAATAAACGATAAACCTCACTATTTTTGCGGTAACCGCAACTATCACGAAGCACATATGATAGATGCACACGTCCCGTCCTCTGTCGCTTTTCTGTCACCTATCTAACGATTTGAGGAAAATTGACGTTTTAGGTTTTCAATCCCGAGTTATGGTGCCATGTTTATGAGAATAAAAATCTCACTCAATACAAAGTAACTATTGTCCTTCATTAAATTATTCATTAAACAGATTTTTTTATGCCTGTCGTATTCAATCGTTCGCTAACTTATTATTTAGCCAATGTTTACACTGCGTGAATGCTTCCTCTAAGCATAGCTCATTATTTAGGAAATAAGAGCATAGGAACATAACATAACCAACACATAGAAAATAACTAAATATTTTCAAACGTGGGCACCACTTCTTCGTACTAAAAGCTAAGCAAGCGACACTTGTAGACGTAGACCTTGACACCCGTATCTCAGAAAACTTCCTTTGTGTTTTATATTTTAAAGACTAAAAAGTTTGGGTAGGTCCATTAATTAAATTACTTTTAGTCAGCAAGGCTCGCGGTGGGGAGCCACCATGAAAGAAGAAGTGGCATATTTAACCTCAAACCCACAAAAATTATCTCTTCTCACTACAATCACAGAAAGTGGCGCCAAGAATCTTCAACTACCGATAAACTGGCAGGCGACCACTTGACTGTGGTTGATAACCTAAGTACTTATCAGCTTCGCCGCAAAACATCTGCAGAGGCCAATGGTGCGCTCGTAAAATCTCGAGTACCCGGTTTGACTTGACGGATCGCAAGTCCCTTCTAACGCCGAAATAAAACACAGGGCGTTTCTTCACTGGCCAGCCCGGCCCGGCACCGAAACCGACAATGACACCATCATTAGAAACTTCTTCGTCTTTTATTAGTACTAAAAATTACGATCCATACTTAATCGTCGTCGAATATTAGTCTGGCATCCATGGATTCGCACGCTCCAAGCCAAACACAAACGCTTCTCCTCAAAATTACGTTTTCCTCGTACATTTCAAACTGAAAAAATCAGAAACTCTCATTTGTTTACATAATCTTTTATTCGGGGGTAAGGAAATCCATCCGTCCTAAAGGATCTTTGTTCCATTGTACGCCACCCTTTGTTCTATGGCGGATAAATTATTTTCTACGATCCTTCTTAGGGCCTGTTTCACTAATGTTGGACAAATAGCTGGCAAACTATGTATATCAGAGACTCTGTTGTATTTCTTTCGCGCGTATCTACTTAAGTATGTTATGTACCTTTGTTTGGGACTCTACCTAAGGTCAATACAAAAAACGGTTATTATATTTCCAATTGTGTATTTATGCGAGCTGAATACTAAATCCATTGTTAAACTATATTAATAACCATACCCACCAAACCAGCCGTTTAACTTGGGTGAAATAGGCCTAGTTCCCGGCATCCCATTCCATTTCTCTCGTATTAGTTCCGCCCGTTGCGCAACAATTATAGGCCTTTATGTCTTGGATGACGCGAAAATCATCCCGTTTGGGAGCGTCAATTTTACGCCTCACTCTACCCATCATGGAGTTAAATTAGAAATGACTTACGGAATCCAAGACTTGCGGAATCGTTTTGTATCTCTCACGCGATTTAATGCTTACTTAAAGTCAATAAAGAGCCTTACACACTATTGAACTCAGCCATTAACGTCGCCGTCGGGTGTTTTCAACGTGATCCTGGTGTTTTCTGGTCATAGACAATTGTTACGATTTGATTCAACTCAACAAACATCGCATTTTGTCGAGTCGCGTGGCGTTTCAATAGATTTTCCTTAACGGAGCTATTCATGTCTTTAGCTACCGAACTGATGATGGCAATGGATGAACTACAAGAGTGCTCCTAGATTATCTCTATTTCAAGCGTCAAACAAGACAATACCTCTATTTTGTGTGAAATCGAGATAATCTGGTAGTATTCGTGTAGTTTATCCATTCCCATCATCAGGTATTTAAAGCCCTAAAGTCTACATAAGCAAAACTTACATCGATGTTAAAGACCCGTTATTTACCGCAATTGATTAGCTATTAAACTAGGTACGAGAACGATACATTGCTCAAAGAACATAATTTTGATACGTAATTAGTTTTAGTAATCAAGTCCGTGTTGGAATTAATACTCATTATGAGACTGGAGACTGTCTGGCAAGCTGATTATTTTCAACATGTGTAAACGTGGAACCGTTGAGTTATCTAGAGGTACTTAGGGACAGACCCAAATAAAAACCATTCGGATTCATCCCAAGATGCTGCATTGCCGAGCTGTATGGTAATGCTGGTGCGTTACGCGATATTTCCCTCAGACAAGTATTCCATAGTTGTTTTATTCACCCATCGTAATGCAAACATAAACACCGCTATTAGTTTAAAAAGTCGATGCATAATTTTATTATTTAAAATTTTACCCTACCCACTTTCTACAGGTCAGCTAAATTAAATTTTATTCCACCCACAATAAATACGTCCTTTGGATATTTTATTACTTACATTTTAAAATTCGGCCAATTCATACGGGGACATAAAACTTTTCAAAGGATGCTTTCATTAAGGCGAACATAAAAACCGCATAAATATGAGTGATTAAGGTAGACATCTTTGCGGGGGGGAGTGTGGGTTGAGGGTGCTTCAACATGACAACGGAACGAGAACGGGAACGTCAACGGAATGCAAACGGTAAGGAATGAAAATGTTCCATGACATAATAGCTGGTAGTGAAGGATTTTGAATAGGCTTACAAACCTATTTGATGATTTATTTTAACATTCGTCCCACTTCAAAACAAAAACCTCTCAATCTGGTCACACCAGAATGAACTTACAAAAGATATTGGATTGATGAATGTTTCTAATCCTGTCTTATTCAAGCCTCTATAACGTCTCGTTAAGAAATCTACAGGACAGCATTATTGCACGTAATCCTTATGAAGGAAGTGCTGGTCTGATTTTACATTGTTTTTAAAACCAGACCCGATTGACGTCAGACCAGACGTACGTACACTCGATTAATGTAGAGCTAACTTACTTTTATAGTCCTTTTTTAAACGGATACGGGTTCATTTAAAATAACTTTCTTTTGATTACTTACTCCTTACTTTATTGCAAGTTCTTGGGATTAACGGTTGTTTAAATCGTAAATTTTAAAGTGGATGAGACTTTAAAACATTACTTAAATTCTGTGACCATTTGGAGCCATTTCTCGTAATAAATTATTTTATAGTCTTCGTCACTCATCACGCTCCGGCCATCAAAATTATGAGAAATTTTATAATGAACTAAGATCAACCATGTTTGAATATAAAGCATGTTAAGTTTCCAACTCAAAGGCCGTAACTTTTCTTACGGTCCATCATTATTTCGGCAAAGGTTTTTGATGTAAGTTCTCACAAAATAGAGTCCAAGGTAATTAGTTCGATAAGGGGTGTTGATAGTGTAGTAACGCAATCAATCGATGCCACTTTAAGATGATAAGGTCTTGTCTCTAACGTCACAGCAAAGTCATATAGTAGCTGGGCGTTAAACGACTTAAAAAAATCACAAAAACCAGATGACAACAGTAACAGTAGTCTTCAATCAATTATGTCGTATATTTTGTACAGCAATACAGACTGAGGCTGACGGACAAACCGAAATGGGGTGGTGACTCATGTTGGCGCAACCGATACCATAGCGGTTCTAACTAATTAAATGGGACGTTCTCATTTCATCTGCGACAATTTTATGTGGTTGATTTTAAAGATTTCACGTTGTAAAGTTGGGAATTTTCAAAATGAAGTGAATTCGTGAATGAAGTGAAAATTTGTTTATGTCAATTATTTTATGTAAAATAAGATAGTAATGTGAGGCATCAATAAAGGAAAAAATATATCCTGATCCAGTAAGATCACCGACGGAGACCAGTTTAAATTCAAATACCGATACACTAACACAAACAGGGGAAAGTGGCGGAACTTCGTTACATAAATTCAGCTTCTCAGCAAGAATGCCATGATGTCAGAAAACCAGCGTTACTGTACTTTTTGTAGAGTTACATTATGCTGAGACGGGACCATTTGGTTCGCTGCGTAGAGACACTTGCTGCTGTTTCAATTGTCTGGGTTTTCTTTGTTTGTTTGGATGTTCTCATTTACAATATAATCGTTGCAAGATGTATTTTATAGTGAACTAATAAATACATTTTCTTTTTTACTTCTTTCTTTTCTTTCATTCATGATGACCACGGCCTTCCTTGCCCACCTTTCTGACAATAGTATTACGAAGAATAGGGTCGAGTAAAAATGAGATATAGAACAGCGACCTAGCTGTTCTTGACTGTATCGAGCGAGAAATAGGACCTCTATTGATAGAATAAACCTGTACCACTTAACCTATTACTAATAAAGACGCACCTATCCAACTAATGGAATATGTGATCCGTCAAATGGCCTGAAATTAAGACAGTGCCATCACCACGAACGGTCCTTATCTTTATCTAAATTACGGGTGTTTTTATAGAAAACAATTAACGCTGTAACCCTTTAAAGTTAGATGGGTTGTGATTTTAAGCCGCGACTTTTTATCACGGTAGTTATATACCCAACCTACAAACTTAGGTCCATATTTTCCCATATTTTCCTTTAAAACCTTTGAACATGCATCAATGGTTTGGAAGGTTAAAAAAAAGTATAAAAATGAAATGATAATATTAATAATTTGCAATAAAGGTTTTTAAGGAAAAGGTATAAAAAGAAATCAAAACTTTTATAATATGCAATCATGGCTATGTTTACAGCCAATTACTGCTTGCTACTGGTTGCACTGCAAGTCCCCTAAACAACGCGGTCCTTCATCCTTAGTCCCAAGTGCGTGCATGGCCATTTTATTGGGGGCTAGATATCTTTACTAAAAAGATAAATTATACTTGCGACAAAAAGACGCGTCAGCAAAATCTTAGCTTCACGGCTGACAGCAGGTATAAAATGATTGTACAGCGATGACAACGAGGGGAAGTTAGTGTGGTGAGCGACGTAGAATTCGTTGTGATAATTAAGCGGTGCTGGGCGGGCGTCGACAATGATCGTTCAGTTCAAGTGCCCACTAGAAAGGGCTTCGGGAAAGAAGGATCCACGAGCATGGTGCAAGTATTAGCATTTCGACATTGAAGTAGGATATTATCTGTTTTAGTTTTTAATCGATTTATGACAGATATAATCTTTATTGCAATTGCGCCGTTGATACAGAAAAATATGGTAAGACTGTATGAATTGAATCTGCATGCCTAGATAATAGAATATACTGAAAAGAAAGAAATGGAAAGCTTTTGCCCAGGTAAAGTAAGATAAAATATTATATTAAACAACCCAATATAAAATATTATATAAAAAAAACCAACGATACATACATTTGGAACTCATATGCAAAGTTTTATACTTTTGTTGATCCATGTTCTCCTTTAGCTATTTTAGTTACCCATGAAAAAGTTCCAGCACATCTTCCATAACTTGCACCAAACCACATCTGTTGCTCCAGCCAGGTGAGAACGACTCCCATTTGTAAGGAAAAACAAATTGCCACTCTCATTACGTCATTCGGAAAACTTCTCCGTGATTTCACAGTCCATTCAATTTTGATGGCGTTATTAGAACTTCCCTTTGTGACTTTCTCGGTGTGATTTTGGTGACCGCTAAGTTATTTATTCTTCGAAGACAGTTAGGGCTTACCCGAATGTTGGTTAACTAAATAACAGTTTAAGAAAATACAATGTGATCTATTTATAGTTTAAGTAAGGAGTTTCCGTTTTTTAAGGGTACTATTGTCGGAACAGGCAGTAGGCCCTATTGTTGAGTGTACTTATCTCATTAAATAAATAAATAAAAACAATGATGGCGCCTCGCAGGGCACACCACACACGAGCACTAAGAGTGCGATCTACGTAGCACTGTCCCGTGTCATCAACCATTTAGTTAATCGAGTATAATGATTAAGGGCATTCAGAAATCCGTCTGGTAGGCAGATAAGAAGGTGATAATAAGCGTTGCATGCTAGCGGAAGACCATATAAGAGTGAAGAAGTGATTCTAGAAAATAGTTGTAATAGCAACTAAATTATATTTATATCCAACCACAGCTATACCTTGCCTCATCAACCTCAACAGCCTACATATATTGGTCTGCTGGACGTAGGCCTCCCTCTAATAAGCACCTTATTGGGTTTCATGTCATGGGGGGTATTGTCCACAATCCCCACGCTGAGCATGCGGATCGGGGATCGCAGTTCGATGGTAGAAGAATTGTTCTGCAGGGAATGCTGCTGCCCGCCCCGCTCAACATCCCTTAGTCATCTCTTACGACCCTCTTATACCTTACCTACTAATATCGTAAATGCAAAAGTTACACTGTCTGTCGGACTGTCTATAATGAAAAGGTGACAACCTTTTCATAACGGCTCTCAATGTTTGGCAAGGAGAGAAAGGTGTCTCGTGGGGGGCAGAAGCTACCTACATAATTACATTTTGAACCATGTACTGGGTCTACATCTAGAGGTCATTGTATGCAACACGTATGGAACCTACTTCTCCCTCTCCTACATTTTGTTAGCGCACGCCAAGGATTCCCAACAAGAAAAGAACCTCCTCGTTGCAGATTTTGTTACGGAAGTCATGTAATGGTAAACCATCAGGGTAGATTAATTGGCCGCCCTTAGTATTACGAGATCGACAAAGTGGAAATCAGTTTCTATTAGAAGCTGGCAAGAGTATTCTGAACCGAGATTACTGGAAAGTTATTGTGTCGGAGGCCAAGATCAACAAATGACGTGTCGAGGTGTAAAGGCACTAAATAAATAAATAAATCTGGACAATTCACACGGCGTCATGAAGCCCCAAGCTGAGCAGAGCTTGTGTTATTTATGGGATAAATAATAAACTTAACTTACAATAGACATACTAGTAGTTATATTTTCTTACACATAGAAACGACCCAGAAAACCCTGAACCAACATCTGGTGATCGGACAACCATTCATCCCGAGGCGAGAATCGAACCGTCAACATCCTCGTCGGATCTTTGCCTGCTGCGCCACAGAGGTAGTTAAAGCGCTTAAGTTTTCATTTTTAACTTTGGGAGACTGGACCACACCTACTATTCAGTAGGTCTTGCAATGAATGGAGAGTATTAATCCTCTTAAAAAGTCCTTTAAAACAAGGCACGGATAGTCAGTGCAGTATTGGTAGCCGCCGTCTTGTCGCATTGACAGGAAGTCGGACCGTAGTCATTTCACAGTCGGTCGCGTTTCAATTTGCCGCGGCCGTCACCGCGTCTGTTTATCGACGGGTCTGTTCTACTGTCTCGTGTGAACTTGCCTTATATCTTGCTGTGTTTAAAACTTTTACGGAAGATATTGTACTAAACATAAACGTAAAAATCGTTTATTAGACACAATTACAATCCGTAGGATGTATTTCAGGACCCAGGGCTTCTCATTTAAAGTTTTAGAATGTAAGGTACATTCTAAAACTTCAAATGAGAAGCCAAAATTAGAAAAAACCAAAATAAAAATTAAAATGAAATAAAAACCTACTATTCGGATAGTCTGTAAATAAAAAACGTATTCGTAAGATGTACGGTAATATAATTTGAAAACACCGTAACAATAGATGTATTGTGAGGATTACTGAGACTTGACTGAGGCTATACATCAATTATCAAAGGATAGTAAAGAAAATACAAACCTAAGTACTTAGTTGATGTTATAAGCGCCAAATATGTATCCAAATTTATAAAAACAAGTCTGTTGATTACCCGATTCACTCAAATACATTATCTTCAATCAAGTTGCTGTAAAATCACGTTACGCAAATGATTTATAATGTAAGAAGACCCCATACAGGCAAAGCAGCAAAATGAGCGAAAATGAGTGGCGTGCGTATGTATAAAATTACGGTACATTTGGTTCGACAATTGCGGTTTCCATCGAATTACAATGCAAAATAAGTCCTTTTGTATTACGCGCTGGCCTAATTATTATAACATTAAAATAATATCCTACAATTGTAACGTTCTGTTTAAATTGCATGTATTTATTTATTAATGATAATGTGAAAAGATATGAGACATACAATCTTTTTAAGATTTTATAAATGGTATCTCTGACTTGATCTCGTCGGCATTTGGATTTTTGACTATGATCCCATACGAAACTTACTTCTCGCAAGGTTACTAACGCTCGGCTGCTTAAAACTCAAGTCAAATAAATTATTAACGTAAACACTAAAGCCTTCGTTCCGGCGAATTCATAACGAGTCAGACTTTTGGGCAAATTGCTGTCGTAAAAATGCATTCCGACAAGGAGTGTGTAAATAAAAGTAATAAGCGAGAATCGCCTCCGAGGCGTGCAGCAAACCGAAACAATATTTGACAAGCAGTAAATATTAAATTGGACGCAAGCATTGCAAAAAACCAAACAAACCAACAATCATAATCCAGCAAACGGCAATTCATCGTCAGTTAAATCTTACAAGGCGAGTGTGTTATCTAATGCTGTAGTAACAATGGAACAATTTTTCATAGCATTGTTTGGAGCATGACAAAAAGTAGATGCATAGATATGTCAGCAGCACTGACAGGTTTAATTAAATTCGCCGCCAGCGCAGTGTTTAATTTTAAAACAAATTTAATCAATACGAGACGTGAGTCAAAATGTGCGCGTGCAAATATTGTTTCTCAAGCAACGCATTGGGGAATTATCATGATGATAAATAAGATACACGGCTGCCGGGACAGGGAAACCAATCACCATACATCACAAGGTAACACACGAACAAAACGCGGCAAAAACTTATGCCTGTTTTTGTGAACAAGTGCTGAAGGGAAACAAATTGTGGCAAGGGAGCGATGGCTATCATGCTAGGCGCCTTCGAAGACGTGAAATCTAATTAAGAGCGGACGCTTTTCTAACGCGATAAACTTACGAGTCGTCTGACGGAGACGGCCGGACGTGTCCGTGTATTGGCATTCAAAACAATTAACTTTTTGCCATCTTCTACGCTATCTAAACAACGGACGTAGGCTATATTTTGTTTGTTTAATACCTCCCCGTGGGATTTATGATTAAATGATCATTCATCGATGCAACAAATAAATTAGACACCACTAGAGTGGTGTGAGTTTTTAGATGTTATGAAAGGGTATCATAAAATAAGAAGAGCCATAACTTCAAAGCTAAACTTGCTAATTTAATTAAAAAAGCAAGGACGAGGTAAGTAAATCACGAAGTTTCTAACAAAATAAAATATAAAAACACAAGCGCTAACTAAACGCCGCGACGCGATCGAAGCGTGAAATAAATAAAATGGAAGCGCCTCGCGTAAACGAGAAAAAAGGTATAAAAATTGTGGCGTTAATTTTCCAGCGAGATTTCCCAGCAGTGCCGGAGTGGTAGAAGGCGTGCGCTGGACACGTGAATTAAAAACGTTAACAAAGCCATCCCGACTGGCTCCTTAATGAACCCGGCGACGACGGCATGGCAACCCCGACCCCGAGGCTAGAAGCATAACCATAACCACCCAACTCTCGAATTCTATACAAAACGCTTGAATTACATACGCTCACTCATCACGCGAGAATTAATAAACTCTTACATTATTTCTTCTTTTAATAACTGTAACTAAAACGATAAAAAGCAACGTACGTTTTTCAAGTTAGTTTTAAAAGACTACAGTAATACATTTTTCAATTAAATCTGTAGGTGAGGTAAATATCCCTCGTACGTAAATGTTCAATATATGTTCGTTGTATGTGTTGTTATAATACTATGTTCAATTTCATTAAAGTTATCTAGTCAAAGAATTTTTTTTTTAAGTTAGTCAAACAATTTATGTAAATGTGCTTATATGTGCTTATATGTAAACACACTATACGATATTTTTAACATGATATGTGATAAAATATAGGATTATTTGCCTTGCAATAAAATATTATTCTCTTCTACACATGGTGTTGCCACAACATCATAAAATAGAATCATAATAAGAATTCTCTCATCTTAATAGGAAGTCATTCACCCATGAAACTTATCATCATAAACGTGTCTGATAACAAAATTGTTGACACAAAACTCCTTATCACGATTTTTTAAGTGTTCATAAACAAATTGGCTATGCAAACACCTACGGTGGGAAATGTCTCACGGATTGGCAATTTGTCCTTTAAATATTCAGCGTTATAACCGAATAATTATCTTAGTAAATAACAAGCATAACGCCCATACCATAAAAGAGTAAAATTTCAAGGAGAAAAAAGCGTTATTGAAAAAGAGGCAAGCCTGATATATAAATAAAATACGGGTTCAGCTATCGGCGGCTTGTTATCGCATGCCTCCATCTTGGTTATTTAGCCAAAATGGCTGTTATAGTAAAGGCCGTGGGCATATTTTCCTTTGAACAGCGTCGGGGCACCGCCACCTCGTTATAATAATGTGAACTTGGGGAATTGCGACGTCCACGGAGTCGAACCTATCGGCATCTGCGGTATTTTTGCGGTGTTCATTGATATAAATATCTACCTATTCAATTACTTATTACGGTACTTGAATTTTGAAAGTTATGCAATTTCTGCAAAACTTTGTTCTTTTATTTCAATATAATATTTATATATATTATATTGCTCTCAGAGACAGCCTCACCTTAACAGTAAGTTATCATAAGGTCATTATGAGGTTTACCTTATTTTATTATGATTATGTTGACCAAATATTAACTTCAACAATACATCTTGGCTTTTCAATAAAAATTCTAGACAAAATAGATGAAAACTACTGCACACCATCCCCTGTGCGCGTCAAGTGAGAATTTCTTTTACATACATAATAATTGCAAGTTGTCTTGAGGCGTCACGATTCAGATGCATAATGACAAAGTGCATAGTGACGTGGAAATTGCTCTAGGCATCAATATGTAGGGCTGTACCGTCAGCTGTCAAAACAGCTATTCAAAATTAAACCTTATGTGTTATGTGGTGAGGGATGATAACAATGTAGTTGGGTAACAATGAACGCTTTTACTTTTACGATACCGACTATACCGACACGGGTATTTTTAATCGTGAAACGCAAAATAAATGGATATTTTTCAACAAATTCGTGACCTGTTTGACATTTAAAGGTTCTGGTCAAAAAAACTACCTACTTATTTTTTTGGTCTACGTTAAAAACCTCACCAATTCTAAAAACCGCTGGAGCTGTTTACTGATAATTCGTAACTCTCTTCGTTGCAAGTTAAAAGGAGGCAGTTGACATAAAAGCCCTCTCATAGTCAAATAAAAAGGCTCTACGATGCACTTAGCCGAGGCAATTAATGACAAAGTAGCACTTAAACAAAAGAGCACTAAAACTACTGCGATTTAAATTATTCCCTCAACAAAACAATCTTAATGCGCAATGACACATCCAATGCTGCTTTATCTCGGACCAGAGCCGGTTTGCAGTTCCGAGACAAGTGATGTCCGATCCAGTAACCGTATAATCGAAGACATTCCATCCTACAGACTTGGAAATGAAACCTAGAATCCTATGTGATAAAGTTCAGAGTCAATTGTAAAGTTTTGACAGATAAACTTTAGTATATTGGAATGGTTGAGTGCAGTTGATGCGTCGCTCGCGCATCAATGATAACTTGAATAATTTGCCATGCGATAATCATGCCGCTCTGGATGTTATAAATGTTGTTTTAATAAATTGTTTCTGAGTTTCACCAATTCTTGCGTATAAATTACCACCTTTTCGGATTCAGAGTGATTTCAGTTGACAGCATAAATAAATTGATAGTTTAACTACCTACACTGAAATTATACGGATGTTTGAGGGAACCAGAATTTTTCATAGGAACCAACGACGTATTGACAAAAGCGCAAAGACAACCGATGACAAGTGTATGCGACACATTGAAAGGAATTCGATTCCGGAGCGAAAGCGTTCAAATCAAACCTAATTGGATTTCGTTTACAATAAGACCCAGACAGCTAATTTCGCAAAAATAAAATTTGCTCACAAAGGCAACGCAAAGAAGCAAATAAAATTTGTATGTGTGAAGACAGTTAAAGCGAGATAACGAGACGGCTCAGAAAGGGCTCAAGATGATGGCACTTTCAAAAGCAATCTGCCCGACGACTAAAGACGTAAAATGTTTGAATGTAATTGCGCGAAGGAAAATGTATGAGACATTGAGTATGGGATATGTGTATAGTATAGTATACTCGTAGGTATAATTGAAATAAGACACGACACAAAGGGGTTCCTATTTAGCAGGTGTTATAAGTTACACGGGTATTATTAACGAAGACGTGTACGAAAACACGTGAATTTAATCCTTTTTTTCGTAGACATTTATTACAATTATCTACAGCTATACTAAGAATGCCTATACCCCCCGACCATCACATCATATCACACTAATATTATAAAGGCAAAAGTTTGTATGGATGTATGGATGTATAGATGTATGGATGGATGGATGTTTGTTACTTCTTCACGCCAAAACTACTAGACGGATCTGGCTGAAATCATTTGTATACAGGTAATTCTAATCCTGGAATTAAACATAGACTACTTTTTATCCCATAAATCAGTTCCCGTGGGATGCAAATCCCTTTTTAATGTTTTCAAAGGAACAACGCGTGCGAAGCCGCGGGGCGCAGCTAGTTACTCAATATACCTAGTAAAGAATAACAATTGGGTAGTCTCATCAAAATAATTGTTTGGTAACCTAAGAATTCTGAAGAGTAGTTTAGTTATTGTATCGTTGTTCTGTAGAAAACGCTGTCAGGCCGATTTCAACGCATACCGGGTATATTGGTGGGACCTGGCCAATGCACGTTATTAGTTTTGGGTACAAAGATTAAACAAAAAAATATATGCGTATGGTGTGAATAAAGAAAACCATAGTTAACATTAATAAAAGCATAAATACATCCACACCGAAAAATAAGAGTACAAAATACCGGTAACGTACAAAATACCAAACGTCATGAAGTAAAATTTAAATAAGATAACATTTAAAACTTTCGGCACTTTTAAGTTTAAAACTTACGACAGTACGGTTATAACTTCTCATTTAGATGAATTAAGAGAAATAGTTGTAACTGTAAAATATTCTTTATCACACTTTCCTTTCGCCGGACAGGGAACGGACCGTGATTTCTGAGATTAAAATGTTATCAGAAAATTTTATTCATGAAACATTTATCATAACTTCATAAGACTTTCACAATCATTACTCGTCTGCACAAAGTGATACATTAGAAGAATTGCGCTGATTAGTTATTTTTTAAATTGACAGGTCTATCACGTTCCTTCTACGTCGCGGTCCCAGCAGCGTATGGGTAGATCCCTATTCTGTGTGGACTTTTCATCAAAATCTTCAACAACATTTTTATCGTAAGCCGAGTATTTATTGAAATAATGACAAATAACAAGACGGATTGAACGAATAAAATCACCGGCTTCATAATTATAAGGGGCTTTACACATCGTAGGTGCTAATGCGTGCGCCCATTCATATAGCCAATGATCTATGACAAAAACTGGTAAATATTTTATTATGGCCGCGTTTATGGACGATAAATTATCTTGCTCTAAGTTTCGGAGATCGTGGAAGATTACTAAATAACTTTCGGCCCAATGATGTGAAGGCAGTGCTTAAACAGTTATGATTGTATCGTTTATCAAGAATCTAGACGTGATCGATGTTGCTATAAACTAAAGGTGATGGACTTCTGTAGTAAGTTATCAGCATCAAAACCTTAAGTAAGTAATAGGTAGGTATGTGGTAGTAGGCTAAAGTTATGGGTCCAAAGCTTGAGAAAGTGATTTGACGATGCTTTTCCGTTTCGACAGACTAACTCTTACCTGTTCCAAGTTATGATTAAGTTTTGCGGTTCATTCTTTTGCATACGACATTCGTTCTCAACCCCGCAATTTATTCGTAGAACAGTTTAATTGTCTTGCGTTTTAAAATTGCTTTAGGTTCCTTTTCCCTATTATTCCATCGTATGACAAGTATAATATCGTGCTCCTGCAAATACGTCTTGCATGAGGTAGATGTACAATTTAACTGTCAACCGTTAAACAAACCCGTTTTTTTTCCTCAGAGTGATCCATCCTGTTGGCATTCTGATTGCCCTTATATTTCCCTCGCTAGTTACACCTTACCCATACCCATAATTTTAGTAAACGGCATCCTACAATAGAATTGAAAACGTGTTGAAAGAAACAAAATTATAGCTTTCATTATCCGAATACATTTATTGATTTTGAAGCCGATAGTGAATAAAAAACTTGAAATGCTTTTTAACCATTTATAGCAGTAAATGAAAAGGTCGCAAATAATGAAGTTAATCAAGTAACTACATATTTATATATACTGTAACGTATTTATACAACAGTGATTTATATACCAAGTTTTAAAAATGGGACTAGAAATAAATTATTTGGTAAAGTTATGAATTTGGGTAACGTTTCTGAAAGTTCGTAAGTGTAGCAGACGTTTGAGCGAAGTTTGGGGGCGCGCAGATCTAAGCTGCGGCTGCAACTCCGTATTTAGATCTCGAAATTGCGAGCTAAGCAATTTAGATTTTTATAAGTACCTAATTTTTATTTAAGGCGCATACCCGAGCCAATATGACAGCGCCACTTATTTTATCATATTATTACATTAAACACAGGAAATCTTAAAATCCGTCGTACAGTTTGTGGTATCTATTATAAGCTGTTCTTTAATACCTCTGTAATAATTTTATCTTATATAGTTTAGAAAGAGTTGCAAAAATAGAGTTTGGAAAAATAGAGTTTCGTATCTCTACCTAAGCTTTACAAAATGAACTATTACAGAGGCATTAATAAATAACTTATAATAAAATATACACAAACTGTACGATGGATTTTAAAAACTTCCTGTGTTTAACGTAATAATAAGATAAAATAGGTGGGGCGCCACTTTCACTAGTGTCAAAAAATCAAGTTTTTACTTATTTACAAGAAAATTACACAACATCAAGAAACTTGTTCACGGAAACAAATAATTAATAAAAATCTACAAATCATAAGTTATTATAATAAACCGCAGGGTTTCTGAGATTTCGACCAGACAATGTGTGAAACAGTCCACTTTCGTGTTTTATTGTCGTTTTTTTTTCAATGACGTATGAATGATTGTGCAAAACAGGTAATTTAGTATCATCTATGCAGAGAAAATAATAAGACGAGTGTTGCAAATAATCTTAATATATATCTCTACAAGCCCGATTGGATTTCGTTTGCGATCGGCAATGTAAATAATTTAATTGGGAACCTGACATTTAATCAATTCGCTTGACTAAATTAATTGAACACTCAGAGATGCACTTTTATGGAGCACCGCCTCTCGATTTGGAAGTACAGGTCTAAACGTAACTATAGTTATAAATAGTTTACCTTTTATAGGACCAGACTATCCAATTACCTACTAAACATCTGCTTGGCGAAATAATTTGTCAGTCAATTGTTGATACAACTGTGTAGCAAGCAGTTCAAAGAAAATTATTAAAAAAATATATAGAACAGATGGAATAATTATTAATTTAAGAGAGCCGTTGTCTTTTTTTTCAATTGGTCTTTTAGTACACATTTGAGAAAACCCATTGAATTGATGTCGCATAATTATATCCATTGTAATATAAAGGAGCACGTGAAACTACGGACGTTGTTATTGTTACGAAAGTGTTATAGAAAACACACATTAATAATGAGAAAAAACTCCCGAAATTACGTTTAACCTACACCTATGTCGTGTGAGACCGAGAGTCGTTAAAAATTCAATGTAAGCACACAATACTCGAATTAAGGGTAACACTACGATTACTGTCACTGCAATTTCTTTTCAATTTTAATGTTTCTTTGTTATTCGAATTTCTAATACAACCAATTAATTAAAGATAAAACATTTTATAAGTATTTTGGGTCTGAAATTTTCATCCTTAATGTTTTAGTAGCGGATTACTCTTATTTGTTGTAATCTGTTTCTGACTTCAACTAATTGGCTACTGATAAAGGAAGTATAAGCCGATTATATTTATCAGGTCAAAAGGCTGCCAAATATAATTTATTCCCAATTTAGTATCTCTCATGAAAAATATAGGGGCAAATCTCAAGCCCACTTAGCCAGAGTTAAATTGGGGCTCCGCAAAAAATTCTGTGGAACATAATAAGAAACGCAACGTTCGCTTTCTAAAATCTATCGAAATTGCCACCAAAGTGTGACCGATTAGCGTTTTTGTTTGTTATTTTATAGAAAATATTCGCCACAAAACTTAAACAATAAACCCAAATTATTTCCTGCGGCGTAATTTAGAAAGTTTTTCCCGTGCAAATAAACCGTAACTGTTATTTCTTGTTTCATCCGAAACCGTTATAATTTTCATGGATCGCTTGCTTTGGTCTTATTGTCGATTGGAAATTATTTTGAGGCTGTAAAAACAATGGCAACCATCGAAATTGCTCGATCCATGCCATAACAGTTTATTTTTTATAAGAAAGACATAGATGTTTCAGTGAATAAAAAAATACTAAATTATTTTAACTTTTATGGAAATCTATTAATTAAACTAAAAAAATACAATATGTTAGTCCAACTGTGTAAATATTTTTACGTGGTGGCAGCCGTTAGTTAATTTTAGGAAGTACGCCACGGCCCGGATAGCTCAGTCGGTAGAGCATTGGACTTTTAATCCAAGGGTCCAGGGTTCAAGTCCCTGTTCGGGCGATTATTTTTGCCCAAATATATTTTCCTGAGCGAGAAAAATAGTAATACCAAAACCAGGAAAACAACAATAAGTCAATATAATTATGCAAGTAGTGCCTACGCCATATTCTATTTACGTATATCGTTTTTTATACCTACTATTTGTTAGACGACGCGACTACGACGCGCCTTTGAAGTCTGGTGGATATTGTCAAGAAAAAAATTAGTTACTTATTCTATCGAAATCAAAATTTTAAATTGCAACAAAATATATGTTTTGTTTTCATCAAAATCACGATTTTATAAACAATATTTGAATCAACACAAAGTATGGCGCAGCACAAAAAGTGATACAAAGGCGAAGTATTCGATACCTTTTCGCAGAATAAGAGGAAAGAATTCAAATTTAAAAGTGAGTTAGGGCCGAGAAAAATTCTACAAAATGATATAAAACAAAGAATGGGAATGAACGACAGCGCGTTTGACCGTGTTAGCGACTAAACACGATGAATGTATACCATTCCGGAATTCAGACCAACTTTTTAGCTTTGGCAAGGCCAATTATTTAAGGAATTTGTATGAAAATACAAAACATGGCATTGAATAAATAATTTAACTTTATTCAAAGAGCGCATAGATTGACAAATAAGATTTGATACAAGCTAACTGAGGCGTGAAATTAGAATCAAAGACAACAAACAATTCCGTGGGTATAATAGAAACGAATGCCAAACTTCCGAACTCCATTAAAGCGTCCAAAGTTCCCATTAGGAGGCGAGCGGGTGAACTAAACGCAGAAATATATATTTTATTCATCCCTACGACACGCCGCATTCGCGATTGGTCCCCGATAAAACTTTGCTAAGCTAAAATAAGGAACAAAAATAAGTGTACCTGTCACTCGGACCTTGTTCTTGTTTCTAAAATTTGTATAAAATATTCCGATGCGACCGCGTCGCGCCGACAATGCCTTTTCGTAGCGAATAATAATGCTAACGTAACACAAAAACACAAGATGTCTTGTATCTGTAATTCAGGCAAAAATTTACGAAAGTTCTTAAAAACTGGTATAAGTGGAAGCCACAACTATTAGATAGTATGTGAACATTTAATGTATTTAATTTTGAGGTATAAACTGCGGCTGATCCGAACGCAGATTCTTGAAAATTCTTTAGCTTTTTGAAACCCAGCCGCTCTTCGTAACACAAAAACACAAGATGTCTTGTATCTGTAATTCAGGCAAAAATTTACGAAAGTTCTTAAAAACTGGTATAAGTGGAAGCCACAACTATTAGATAGTATGTGAACATTTAATGTATTTAATTTTGAGGTATAAACTGCGGCTGATCCGAACGCAGATTCATGAAAATTCTTTAGCTTTTTGAAACCCAGCCGCTCTTCTATCGTTTCCTCGAAATCGAATCAAAATACGTGTCAGTCATTCATTAATGTCCCGGTTCCCTAAAACAACGCCCTTGTGTCCTTTGTGGAAATATTTTGACGCTTCGACGTCCCAGTTCTTTTGTCGCTCGTTTTTCTATTCCAATCGTGGGAAATCTCACAATCTAGCGTGAAAAAGAGCCGCCTTTTTGATTAAAATGTTTGCTTGCCTGATAATGAGTTTAATAGATACTTTGATGCTCCGAGGTATGCTTCTGATGGCGTCCACATTTGGTTTATGGTGGTGAGGTAAAAAAGTAGTTTGTCTAGCGCGAACGGTGTCGTCGGCGGCAGACGATGTCCATCGTCACAATAGCACAATTAAAATGCCAACAAGTCCGGTTGCCAGTCCAATCCAATTACAGTGGACACCGATTCCAAAGAGTAATTGGAACTGAGGCTACACGGGACACTGGAAATAGGTACACGGAACGCGGTAGTAAAAGACCTGCTGTCGTTGGCAGTAACTGCTTAGCATAATTTTACCTCATTTAACTTTTAACCACTCTAATTGTACTACTACGGGCAGGTGCTTTTGAAATTTCAATTAGATACCTACTTCAGCCAAAATAAACAACTTATCGTTGGTTGAAAAATATTGCTTATTTTAAGCAAGAAACTTCAATTCGGCTTAGACGCTATCGCAAAGACGTAAAACTAAAACGGCTAGGGAGGCACAGAGTCTTAAAGCAAAGGTTTCCCGTACCTGCTGATCGAAAAGGAAACAATGTTAAACTGTAAAACAAACTGCCGGCAGCGCTTCCCCGACTATGACAAGTTGGTCACAAAGGTATTGACAATTCCGAGCCAGAAGCGAAACAACAGAGACTGAATGAAGGATAACAAAATTGTTCGATTGAGCAGCTTGCTTTAGAATTAATTTACGTTCACTTAACATTAAGCAGAGAAGGTTGCTTGATTATAATGATGATGATACAATAATGTTCCGCAAATTAATTGAGAAGTGGGCTGGTAGATAATCATTTCTTGTCTCTACAAACAAGAATCCAACTCAAAGACAAAAGGAATCTGATTATCGGACACAGAGGAAAAAACTTTTTCAAAGAACGACTACAGAGTGAACTAATCTCGGAATCTGAACACTGCTTAGGTCGAACTTTCCGTGAAAAGTGCTAAAACAAAGACTGCACTCAATGCAACTACACGATCTAAATTAAATCGGACGTAGGTAGGTAGTTCCACTGAACAAGGTTTTTGAATTACCGGACAAATATTTCGACCGTCCCAAATACGATTTATTGAACATATCGCTGGAATATATGACTCTTATCTACTCCCAATTACTTTTCAACAAAATTCAAGCTTACAATGTAAGGACGAGGGTGTTTGGGCTAAGTTAATTTCAATGTTTTCGTTATCAACGTTTTAAAACAGTTACGTAATCAATTACTTACACATATTGATATTTATTAGGTAATGAGTAAAATAAACGAGCAGGCCAAAGGTTACATTGAAAAGCCAGGCTCATTTGTATTCCCTGCGCGTAAAAACTGACCAAACTGGCTTCTGTGGCTTCAGTAAATAGCACATATAAATCAGACATACCGAATACAGTATGTCGGATTAAAATGGAATATTGTGAAAAATACGAGACTTCACCTGCATTGTAGGCGTTACTTAAAATGTATTCGAGTATTGTTGGCGGCTCTCGCGAGCCGGTTGGTGCGTTACATAAATATTGGGCACGTGGGCATGCTCCCGAATGTGATTCTCGGTAAATAACTTCAGCATCTTTCCAGCGTGCGCTGTGTCGCCAAGCTTCGTAAGTTCTCTCACTGAATCCTGTCTAAAAAAAACGAGCCGATATGGTAGGGTTGCGTATCGATGCTAAGTTACGATCGCTGCGACACGGCCTCGCTAAGTGGCCTATCGTGTTTTGAAAAATTCAAAAACCGAGGTTTTCGTTTCGAGAAAAAATACATTGGGATTCGACGGGCTTAGAGCCTCGCCATTAATCAGGCTTAAGGGGGTCACGGGGTTTTCCGAGCGATGGCGCCTAGACATTCGGACGGCTGATCCCTCGCTAGGCTGACCCGAGCCAGCCTGTCTTTCCATTATTCGATTCAGCTGTTTTATTATACAACATGTTGGTAAAATCTTTCTGAAATTTTTAATCGCGCTGACTGAAAACATCAAAAGGTTTTCGCAAACATTCATATATTAAATTTTGTTCACAGTACAATCAACAATATTCAGTCATGTTTATCAGGGCTCTACTATCGAACTGAAGCAAAGTTCGTTAATCCATCGAGGTTACATACAAAGGAAACTGCGGCGAGCCTGAAAATTAAGTTGGTTCGCTCTATTGCCTTTGAATTAAACCGCGGGTTTGCTAAAACTGTTATGTTATGTCTACCCACTTGAACGGGGTAAACTTTGATATGTTATGAATGTTATTTCACTGATGAGGAAATAATTGGGATTAGTTTGAAACAAGTGGGATCCCGCTCAAAATAAATAAGGTCCAAAAGATTTAATACGGGCCGACCTCGTTAAACCTTTTGTATAACTTTTAGTTCGAGGATTTTATACGATTTGTTTGTTTTCATTGAAGTGTTCTATAAATCAAATAATTGACCTTATTTTCTAAATTCAGTTCATACTTGATAGCTCAGGGAAACTCCATATAAAAAACTTGAGATATTTCCCAAGTCACAATCCATCGGTCACTTCAGCTTCTCGTCAGAAGAATTCAGCTCAGATTTTTTAACTTCCGCGTCACTCAAAGGCAATGAGGTGAACAAGACCACGGCAGTGATAATATTCAGGTCCTCCTCTCAAATTGCTCGGACGTGTGCCTGATTTCGTCGAAAATTACCGCCTTATAAAACTGGAGCTGTAACTGTTGACCTTTTCGTCTAAATGATACGTTTATTCTGTGACTTGTTTGCGCTTTGCGGTAATGAGAGACAACGGAGAAAGCGTAGATTGTCATTTAGATAGCAAGTTTTACAATCTTTCAGGGGTTCCGTGGCAGGAAAAACAAACTTTTACCTATATCATCCTGTCTGTCTCATCATCATCTGTCAAAATCATGTCTTCTCAATAAATAAATGGGCATATTTATTGCTTTACATTCAGGAAAGCCAAAACATTTTTATTGTTTTTTTTTTACGCATGTCATGTATCCCGGAAGAATAAGGCAAAGTAGGTTTGGCACCTACTAAAATACTATCGAATTATTCTTTCGACAACAAAGCTAACTCCTGACGACATCCGTTTAGCTCACGTGATCCTTTAAATGATGATGCATAAAAAAACCCGTAGCAGTCAGGAACAATTTGATAATTCAGTGCAGTAGTTACGGATATTTCCTGATAGAAACAAACTTCGGGTGCAACAGGTCAGATTTCGTTTTTATTTTTATGGTCTAGGTCTAACGGCTCAACGTACTTTCCGAAGCACGGGGAAATGATGTGCAGGGGCATTTAATTTATCGGAAAGGCCGTCGGATTCGATATTCGAAACTTTGACAAATCAAAATAGCGTTCTAAACTTCCGTCGGAATAGAATTCAAATTCGAATCTGATGTTTTCGCTTCGGAAACAAGTCGAATGAATTAAAATACCCCCGCTGATCTGATTTAGTCTCCTGCGCCTGACCTTTCCCTGTCGATATTTCGTGAAGTTGGATTATGAGAGAGTGGACCTGTTTTTGCACACACTCTTGTGCACTATAATATGTCCTGCGCATCTGGCTAGTCTATCCTGGCCGCCGCCGTGGGAAATTTGGCTCGGAGGACATCATCAGTCTAGATAATCTATCAGTGAAAATCCCAGAGGTTGAATATTAAAATTGCTGTTTTTTAACATGATCCTATAGGCGCGATATTAATTTCGAAGTGTGTCCGTAAATTCGCGAGCTGCGATGACGGCCGCGCCCGGGGCGCATCGTGACCCAGCTTTGTGCTCTTTGGATTATTTACGATTTTAGGGTACCGTAATCAGATGGACCCGCGGCGGGTGTCGTAAGAGGCGACTTAGGGAAATCCACAGGGAGCAGGCAGGCACCCCCCGCAGAAGAATTCTACCACTGCCATCCCCAACCCGCATGCCTATAGTCAGGGGACTATGGGCATTAGATAAAAGCCAATAATGAACTTATCAGAGGAAGGCTTGCGTCCAGCAGTGGATCAGTTTGGGCTGTTAATGTAAATCGGTCGAGTACTCTCTTCCAGTTCCAGAATAATAAACTTTATCTCCCTTAACCTGGAAAGATACAATGAATTCGAACAGAAAGTCCGTCTCGAAACTGAAAATACATTTTCGTTAGACAATAGGAGCGGGACCGTGATCATATTTTTGATAACTCTAAAAGAAAATTTCAAATTAAAATACGCAGGAAAATGCTCCATTGTTAATTGACAAAAATCTAATGCAACAATGACCAGAAACGCACCTTTACGGACTTGGTTTTCTGTTTATACTGAACCCTCAACGCCATATTTCAGCATACACTTGCCCGGCTTATTGTTATGCGGTAAAAACGCGCGAATTCTTAAAGCTGTTAGTCGCACTACGGACTCGGTTTTCAGTTTATACTGAACCCTCAACGCCATATTTCAGCATACACTTACCCGGCTTATTGTTATGCGGTAAAAACGCGCGAATTCTTAAAGCTGTTAGTCGCACGTGGATCCACGCGCCTTGATAACGTCGTGAACGCAGCATCACCGCCATAAATTTTACCAGCAAATTACAAAGAAGCTACGCGATTTTCAGCGGAAAATTGTAAATCAACTTTAAGCTTAGTAGACGATCGTCTCTGTCGAATTACCTTAGTCATCTAAGCACGAACAGCCAACGATAGATATTGCTGAACAGGGTCAACACTTCACGAGTGTTTTATACTTGTTTTTAGAATCCAAGATATTTTAGGTAGGTACAGCGCAACATTGCGTTGAAAGAACACCATTATATTTATAATGAATTAGTCATTATTTAAGTTTTTACTTAACTACTGAAAAAAAACCCACAAAAAAAGAAAATAGAGCACTACAAGGTGACCACTAACAACGAAAACTTCAACAACGTAATTTGCTCGGATAATACCAATGTCGTAAAATATTATTCACTACATTTTTTTTTTGTAACACCTTTGTTCACAAAAAATATCTGGAATTCTAGAACCGAGTACTTATAGGTGTTAGCTATTTATGCTCGAACGAGACCAATACAAATCACTAATGTTCCCATAAGATTACTCAATATAGGCCAGAGTTGGTGTTAAAATTCATCCTTGACACGTTGAACATAAAAATCTTCACGATTTCATAGTAAAATAGTGAGAAAATGCAAAACAACATGAAGGTGTTCGCGAGAATGGGGCCAGTATAACACAATAACATTTAGGGTAATGCATTTTCAACAGTGAGATTCCAAAAAGCCAGCTTGCTGGAGCCCTATTCTGCTAACCAACCGCTTCACTATGAGAATGGTAACGATGCAGAATCGTCTATAGATGAAAGAAACTCTAGTTAATGCATGCAGTGCCAAAATTGCTATTTTGCACGGAGGTATTGATGGATTGGGTTCAATCTTCACACTTTAGACACGCGTCCCTTTATCTGAAGTTTTTTTATTCCTCACTATTTAAAGGACCTTGAGGCATCTGTAGTTGTTTGTCCGACCGACTTAAAAATAAGGAGGTTCTTAATTTTTTATTTACTTTCGTTACTTACCTTACCAGAACTTTTGACTGGGTGATCCGATTTTGATGATTTTTTATTTGAAAGCTGGTGCTTCCCGTGTAGCCTCATTTCAGTTGTCTGTGTTTGTATTTGATTCAGTTCTGACAATGTCATCCATCCATCAGAAAACCATATAATGAAGTCGGTATACAGTTTTTAAAACCAATTCAATTATTAATTACGGGTAAAAGCCAAAATGGGTTATTCGTAGTATGGATTTGAATCAATACTACGAATGACCCATTTTGGCATTTTACCTTTTAATTTCAATACTAATAGTATTGAAACTATTGGTATTGAAATTGAAATTGAAAATTCATTTATTTAACCTGTAACTTCCATTTTGTTCGTAACACATAATTCATTTAATTTCAATACTAATAGTATTGAAACTATTGGTATTGAAATTGAAATTGAAAATTCATTTATTTAACCTGTAACTTCCATTTTGTTAGTAACACATAATTCATTTAATTTCAATACTAATAGTATTGAAACTATTGGTATTAAAATTGAAATTGAAAATTCATTTATTTAACCTGTAACTTCCATTTTGTTAGTAACACATAATTCATAATGGTGAAGCTATTAGTTTAGTGGAATTCGGCCCCGTGCTCTTTCGCTTTCAATGTCATTTAGTTAATAATGTCGCAGTAAAGGACTGTCACACAGAGAGTTGCATTTCGTAACTAATCAGAATTAAAGAAACTTCCAGGACAAACTTTTACTTAATATATAGGAATATAGTTTCACAACAACACAAACCATTCTGGCGGATACTGACTTCGTTTGGAATTTCATTTTCGCGGCAACAAAGCTTTTATACTGTCACAATTCATTGTGGCAAATGTTCGCACTTACCTAGTCGCTTTGCATTTTCATTGTTTAAATTAAAAGGGGTCTTTGTTCGCATTAGATGTATAAGCTATATCGTTTATCGCTTAAACGTTTTTGAAGTGTCTTGTTTAAGTTATTTACTGGAATTGAAAACATTAGCAAAGTTCAACTTTTGCAGTTTGTTTGTATCAGTGGCTGTAAAATCAGTGCAGGTAAACTTTTAGCCGCAATATCAGTGAAACCTTTCCGGATCGTCAATATCGGAACCGTGAATACAGGGCGTAACGATAGTTTGAATAGAGAACGCTGCTTGTTTACAATAGCTGCGGGTAGTTCGTGAGCCGCTCTCCATTTAGATGGGGAACGCGTCGATACCGTCCGTGGCTTCGGCGGTCATAAATTCACCACCTTTTTCAGACCTCCGCCGCTTAACTTAAATTAGGGAAAGCGGGGTCGAAAAGTGAATATAAAGAGGTCTTGTTGTGTTGGCCCCTTCGCCGGCGACGCCTTGGTTATGGAACTTTATGGAATGAAGTGCGTTTATACGCTCTTTGATGTTCGGTTTCGCGCTCTCAGCTTGTAGTGGCTCCCGTGGGGCGAAATAACAATGTTAAGGGAAGTGCCTAAAGTCGTAACCTAACCTTAAATTTCTACCTATGAATGTAAATACTTGCATAGCTATTTATTTAACTACTACTAACTAACTAAATCAAACAAGTGTGTGGTGGGCTTGGAATATTTATATATTCCCGAATGAAGATTTAAAGTTTCACTGACTTTGTAATGAAACCTAACTAGTAGTTGGAATCGATAGTTTGAAAGTGAAATGTAATTTAATGGTGCCTTAAATGGACCAACATTTTCAATGAATGACTGTTGATTTTAATAAATTGTCTGAGGTTATTTTCATAAACATCCAACCTTACTTATAAACTTAGTGAGTTTATTGCTCTGCGGCATCCCTATGGGAAATGCACCAATGTGGCATATCACTTACAATAAACCTAATCTTTAATTTAGCGGTCTATAAAACCCAAGCTAAATCTCTAACCCCTAAAATCTCAAAATAAATCTCGCAGTTTAAACCGACCATTACTTTTAATGACTGAATTTCTTTTAATCTCCGCGAATGAAAAATGTCTTACAAATCACAGTAAAATAAATCTCATGAGATGAACTATAAAACGCTCTGGAGTAATCTCGTTAAAATCCTTTGCGGGTAGTTGGAAACAAACGAGGGCTCGAGAGGGGAAAGCAAGAGGGGTGGTGACTCATGTTGGCGCAACCGATACCATAGCGGTTCTAACTAATTAAATGGGACGTTCTCATTTCATCTGCGACAATTTTATGTGGTTGATTTTAAAGATTTCACGTTGTAAAGTTGGGGAATTTTCAAAGTGACGTGACCCTTTGACTGGCAATTATTTAAGTCTGAGGACGTTTACGATCGAAGCGCGAAGGGAAGATAGAATATTCTTCATACATTTATTAACATAAGACATAAAAAACTCAAGTTGCATAATAAAAACCATGTCATATACGAGAAGAATTAACTATTAATTGACTATTAATGAGATGGAATTAACTATTAATTGAAAATAAGGAAGCCACAAATATAACGGCCAATGTAATCATTTGCCGTTTATATTAAAGCCAATTTTATGGGCAATAAAATAACAACAATAATATTAAAAACATGTATGTGCAGATGCGTGGACAACGATAGATGTTAAATAGGTAGGTATTATATTGAAACTAAAAGAAGAAGAGAAGAGAAGCTTTCATTATATAGGTAAAAACAACTGTCAAAGAACTTGATTTTAGGACAGTGTGAAGGCAGAAGCTATAGATCATCTTAGTCATCATCATCATCCCTTTTCGATTTAATGCTGAGCATAGTGCCGAGCTGTACATACGTGTAGTACTTGCAGTTAGGCAGACACGAATACACGCTGTAAGGAAGACAATTTGAAGTCGTTCCAGCGACAGGTTCGATATTGAGTGACGATCTTGAAAGGAATCGCGACGAAATCCCTTCCGAATTATCCACTTTAATCGAATGCAGCAAACTTTTTCCCTTGTTAGTGGTCAGCTTTACACTGGCCCGTGTCACCAGATAGTCGGGACTATGAAGGAAGCGAAGGGATTTGAGGCTTATCACGTAGGGGTGAATGTCCATTATCAATAACACTATGTTGGTACGTGATTACTTTTAGGGGTGTCTTCTATAGGTATATTTTAAATAATTTGATATTGAAATACAAAGCTAGATAAAGCATTTTATTAAAATTCTAATGCCAAAACAAAAAACTTCTTTTAAAGCCTCAAAAAACATTAGTTCATGTATAATTCGTAAACAGATTCCCGGCGGAAGCACGCTTTTTCCAGGCTCCATTATTTTACTCTCTTTTCTTTCCTTGCGTTTCTGAACAATATTTTGTTATTCATAACTTCATTTCAGCGTACTCCCTTAGCGTAAGCATTCTGTAAGTTTTGCTGTAAAAGGCAAAGAGCAGCCAGAGACTGGCAATGCGATGCACCGTGCCACCTCAACAACAGTATTGTTCTCGGTGGAACTTTCGAGTCTAATTTATATCGATATTGCACCGTTGCGTCGTCGGCGTGTTTGTCGATCTTTGACACCCCTAGTCCAGCGCCATTCCCAGCAGACACCCGGTTTGTATGGGAAACTTTGAACAACGGAAGGTAGAATTCAAATTAAAGTGGATAGCAGAGGGAAACACAGAGTTGTCTTAATTGACGGATTTATTCAATGGTGCTCTATTGGATGGCTAGATCCATTGACTACTGTCTTACTTACTATCGGAAATAAGAAAAGGTTTTCAGAGGTGAGTAACAATACAAATAAATAGAAACCCATTTTTCTGACAAGGAAAAAGGTTACATTTTGTATGTAATCGTATCACATAAAATAAAGTAGCATGATTCTGACGTCGCTCGTGTCATGACGCAACCCAGAAAAGTCAGTCGTGGATAAATCTCTTCGGTCCCAAACTTCGCGTATGGATAACGGAAATAGTTTCGCATGTGCTACAAACAAAGATGCGGCAAAATTGGGTTCGGAATACAGAATCACGCTGAAAATCAAATTTAGCTTGTATGACAAACATGTCTCGTACAGTGTTTTATTAGCAGTGTATGACATCAAAAGAGGTGTCGTCGCGTGCTGCGCCCTGTTTACGTGTCGCGAATATTATAATACGCCACCGAGTGGTGTACGAGAATGTACACAAATTTACCAAGTTAAGATTAGATCAAGGACCGCACGCGACTCAAATAAAAACAAGTTTTCAGGCATCTTAGACTAACATGGAGCGAAAGATACACAGGCTAAATCAATATGTGCAGCTAAAACTTCATAGATTTTATCGATCACCCCAAACTTATAAGCTGATTTTTTTCTCTGCTTTCTCAACATTAACATTTCCCTGATGAAACTTAATCGAGAACTTGTTATTGACTAGCATAGACTTCACTTTTAAATTACGTAGCTTGTTAGTAATGTGTGCGAGACCTAGATTCCTATCTAATTTGACAAGTTGTTGTTGTGAGTCGAACACATCTGTTGGTCTTAGTGCAAGTTGAACTTAAGTCTTTTAGCGGAATGGAATTTAGAAAGCTTACTGTTTACTCTTGTGAGACTTTTAAAGGTGTGAAGGTTGAAAATATGTCGTTTACCTGTATACTGACATAATATTTTAATATTATTGTTAGAATCCTTATGATTTTATGAAATTCTGTTAATTACCTTTTCTGATTTATCTACGAAGTAGTATCTTTTCAGGCCATATAGTCGTTGGCTGAGAATAGAATAGGTGCATTAAGTTCAGTAAGTTCAGTATCTAGATATCTCGTTCCCAAAACAAAAACTATGCTTAACGTGGAGTTAGGTAATGCTGAGTGAGCAGCGTTATTTAATATTTAAACCATTAAAAAAGGGATTGATAAGGACTTTGCTAGATTTTGTATTGACTTATAAAATCCGTCTATCGTAGTAGTTAGCGTTGATTGGGTCTCCGTCACAGGTCCTTCGTATTGCAATCGGCTACGCATACAACTGGTGCCAAATGGAAGTTACACATAGCAAACACCAGGGCGCCGCGCTGGTCAAAGGATCAAGTTGCAAGTTTGCGTTACTTCGGACGTTTGCAAGTCTCGAACCTAGTTGAATTTACCTATCAATATTTATCAGGTCTCCTGAGCATCGACTGCAAGCTCATTTTGACTTTCATGAGGAGAAGCCTCCAGAATTTTTGATTTGACACTATAAAGAAATGCTTAACACATTTTCTTCGAATACAACACTTCGGTTTCTTTGTTACATCTAAGTTTATGTTTTTGTTTCTAGTTGGGTTTGTCTAAATTCTAAGGTTAGCAGTGTCGTCCAAATGAAAGCACGATCAATAAAAGCCACTCACATAAACCCAACAAAAGAGGCAAAAAGTCCAAGCTCATACGCCTAGTTAAAATGCGAGGATACGACGACATTTCAGATTGGGTACATTAAACTTTATACGGACGTCGCTAAATTGGACTGTGTTGGCTAGTTTGTACTTTGCCAAGTTTTTTCCTTTGCGGAGTCGTCGAGGGCCGGGAAATGGTCGTGGACCGGGTAATTCTGTTAAAAGTTTCATCAGAAAGTGCGAATTTTCGCGGAAACCACGCGGCTGCCATCCTCCTACAAGTTAAATCCGGTTCAAAATAACAAGAGCGGATGGAATAAGCCTGTCTATTTTCAAATTAAAAAAGGGCCAAATTATCGGGTTTATATTCAGGACAGCGCGGCTGGCAACAAGACACTTGTGTCACGATCACGAACAACGAATGAATAAGCAATTACCGATTGACGGACATCAACGGCTCTTAACACTCAATTAAAAATATTATAAATAATTCATTGAATATACGCACTCACGTTATATTACTTTTATTCAATGAGATGGAGTGGTGAGCGACATAGGACGAATACAAATGAATGACAGTCGTAAGGTGGGTTCCACCGCTGTTGTGGGACTGCTTGGCGCCACGCTCTCATTCCTAATGATGATGATATGGATCATTCTACCGTGCACTATATTTCACTGTGTACCAGATTCGATTTGCTACATTTAAAGTGCCGTTTTAAATTGGACCTTCATGAATATTAATGTAGCGTAAAATTTGTCCACTTAAAACAAGACATTAAAGAAATGTGCTAGTAACAAGCCACTTATCGACGCATATGGTTAAGGCTGTTACCGCGAGCATCTCAGCAGGTAGGGCCGCCATGTTTGAGCGGAAGGAAGGAATCAAATTAATGCAGAATGGATGCGTCAATAATACAGTAGCCAAAGAAGATTCCGCCGCCGCCGCGCTTGCGATGCAAGCTCGTGACATATCCGGCCGCGCAAAACGGAAGTTCATAATACGAAAATATTATGCAAATTACAATCTCAGTATCACATCCCTTTACGGCTTCTGTTCTCTACGCCAGTGGTCTCGTCATTTACATCTTATTATTAGTATGTTTTGGGGTAACATGTCGAATTTGAATAGAGTTTCGTGTCGCCCGCGGCGTTGCGGGCTGAATGAGAAGTATTTTCACACGAACACCGTCCTCGGGCGAGTCTACTTCGTGATTCAAAACGTTAGAACAGAAGATTATTTATTTTAATAACGCACCCGAATGATCGGCCAGCGCCGCCACGCAACAATAAAACGTACCTATAATTGGGACCCTTGAGGAGGATCCAATCGTTAAGCCTTTATAACCGTTTAATCGAAGTTAAGCAGCAGCCGTATTAACTTTCCGCTTTTGTAAGGCGTACACAATCGTTAAGTCGACTAAAATAAATTTCGTGGGAAGCTTCCTAACTCCTACCGAAAGTCTACGCTGATTGTAAATGGTCCCTGCGCGTCGGATGGAAGGTACATATTGGCGTGGTTTTAGAATACTCGATGATAAAGTTATTGAAAGTGGTAATAAGATTAACGGCTTGTTCGGTGCGCGTAAATCACGATGCATTACGTCGCCGATGACAGCCAGTTCGTATAGTATTACCAGTGGATTAATTGCACTCTCGTCGGCTGCGGAGAGCCGAGCACTGGGGCGAAGCTGAGAGCATGCAATACGCGCGATCGCAAATTCCCAACAACAAAATCCCTTCAGAAATCCACCTGAATCACCTTGTACGAACGTCCACACACATTTCGAATATGCATCGATTGTTTGCACATGATAGGAAACGAAATCACCGCATTGGGTTACATGCGAGCATTTAGGTCAATGAACAGATAAAGCTGGTACAAATACCTATCTGAAACGCTTGGTATCATTTTTATTTGGAACCGCTCTCGATTATTACCGAGAAACGATAAGGAACTCGAATTACAAGCTCACCTCTCGCCTTTAGAGTAAATGGTATCCGTCATTATCGGTAAGTGTAACGAGCTCGGTGGGATCGCAACAAATCATCGCGAGCAACGACCGTGCCCTGTCGCTCACTGCCAAAATTAATTTCCCGTAAAATCGCTTAAGCGATCTATCTTTTCCGAGAAAAATAATTCTGAACTGAGTAATAATTTCGTGAGGTACGCTTAATCTGCAGGATGCTCTTTCATCTCGATAGGAGTGGAATCTGCCCACTTGTTTTATACCGGTACGTACGATGTGCAAGCAAATTATTAAGTTTCCATAAACGGATTGAAGCGCGTTGTTGTGATCTCCTTAATAGACTCTAGTACTTTTTCATAAGTCGACTAGTCATTTTTAATAGGAGATACAAGTTGGTTACAAATAGGTAACACTAGTTTTTGTTCGTGTTTATTATTGTTGCAATGAAAATGTCAAAGTAATGAATTTATTTATAAAAGCTTAACAAATTTTAAAGTCTAGAATAGTTGTAAATAGTCAGGATATCCAATTTATAATTTCTATTAAACAATTTTCAATCATTTCGCGATAAAATAATATTGAATGGTAGAAACAGTTTTCAGATCGGTTGATAGAAAAGTGGGTTCAAAGAGAGTAGGTATTTTCTAAAGACGACTGGCTATTGATTCCTAGCTCCTCATGGAGCCAATCGCCATTAGGGGCCAATGACCTTTTTACACTTTCAAAATACCCCTCGAACTATAATTAACTTCAAATGTATTTTCAAATATTTATTTATCAATTTAATATAACGCATTCACTGCCCAGCCTTGCAACATGGAGGTGGACTGGACCATCTGCATCTTGGGCATTAATAGTGTTAAACAAGGATTGGGTTGATGCACCAGTAAAAAAGTGAAGCCCGATAAAATGGCAGGAAAATTACGTTCCGTTAAATATATGGAGAGTATTAAAATATCATTTCTAGGAAGGAAATTGCTTTGCTAAACATCTTGCTAATTGTACGTTTCAATACCGCACAATAACAACAATTACTTACTAGTTCTGCAAAGAAAAAACTTAAGCAACTACTGCAATTATTATGTTGGATGCAAATTACACCTTCACTTACCTATTTTTGCTATTTATATTTTAATGGAAATAACTAGGTACCAGTAATTTAACTGACAGCAGGACTTGTAATAAGCCGGTTCGAAAAATAACCAAAAGACCATTTAGGAAACCCTTCTTATTCAGAATTTAATTCTACTTAGAAATTTTCTATAAGCAGCTTATAAGAATATCAAAGTTTTTGATTAACACTGGGTTCGGAGGATCTTACGAATGACATCGGTTTGGTTATTATTTGATTCAGATGAAAGTTCTGGTAGTGATTGGTTGTTGAAATGGTTGTGTGTTTGTAAGTATTTGAATAATAATTATTAAATTTAAGGTATATTTTTTTTAAACTACTAGCTGTGCCCCGCGGCTTCGCATTTGTTGTTCCTATCGAAACGTTAAAAGGTCATTTTCATCCCACGGGAACTGATTTATGGGATAAAAGTAGCCTACGGTATTCACGCATAATATATTTCAGCGAATAATTTCAACATAGGTTTCTAAGGAATTGAGATATTTCAGCACACAATATATTTCAGCTAATTATTTCACAAACAATGGAATAACCTAACCAAACATTTGATATCCCAATTAGCATTAAACCGAACCAGATAATCCTCGTTTTATCAGTGAAACAAGTACCTACAGACCTGTAGATCAGTGTCGATGTTAGATGAGTCTGATTTATGGCCGGCAACAACTCTAAATTACATCTAGATCGGACAACACTATAAATAACGAATGGTACTGTAAATCTACCCGTGTATCAGATGGTCAAATCATGCCGCAGGTTCAGGTAGTGTTGACGTGACCAGGCTGGTGAAATTCGGACTAAATTATAACAGAATTCACAGGTTAAGTTTGCAGTGAAAGTACGACCTTTTATTTGAGGTTACGCTTGAACGCCGTCATAAATTCATAATTTGTACCTACCTACTAAAGCAATCAGATGGTATCTGTTGATAGATACAAAAATTATGATATAAACATAAAAAAACATTGTTTACGAGAAATACGGATTTAAGCCGCCGCCCCTCAAGTAAGAGTTTCGTCCGCAAAACAAAAATGTTTGAATTGAACTAATAAAAGGAACATAAATTACTATGCTCACATTGGCTTACCAAATGTTGTGCTTGTGCATAATCAACACCTACTTATCCTACAACGAGCACACAAGTTTGTTGTGTTAAATTCATGTAATTTACATCACACGATTTCTCACAAAAAAGTTAATTAACACTCCACCCGTGTGGTACGGAACACACGACCACGAATTTCTACATCCAATACACACAACTACAAATCGGTGACCGTTAAAAATAAATTATAAATAACAAGGCAGTAAGACCGTTCGCAGGTTCAAGATGCGGCCAGATAAATCACCGTCGACTGAGGGGCCGGCGCGACCCCGTGTGCACTGTGAGTGTTAAAAATGAGAAATGTGATGATATGCCCCATCTACATATTTTAATAGCGCGTGAACATTGTAGAACTTGTACTCAAGGAATGCGAGGTATACTCGTATTTACCTACTTAATTTATACTTCCAAACAAGACAACCACTACACGACGAGTAGTAATATCTGGGCAACAAATTCATCTCTGTCTATACTAATAATCTTCTTAATCCTTAATCATCAGATTATTATTAATTTTGGTAGACAACAAACTACATGTGACTAATAGGTACCGCATTCGCAAAATAATTTTATGACTTCGTTGTATTTTTTCGTACAAATTGATTAGACCTTTTACCTAGAGGCTCTTTTACAAAAGCGTAATTCCTAGAAATCTCAAAGATTTTGTTGAAAAACACCTTGTTTATGCAAATATATTTTTCCTAAACAATCTGATCTTCAATGGATTTTCTATGCACCTGTCGTGAGAACAAACAATAAAATATTTGCACATTCTCAAAAGCGTTATTGCAAACATGGAACTCAAACAAGCGCAAAGGTGTTAAGCCTGTGTGCGTTTGACACGTACCAATTAGCACAGCTATATTTACGCCAATGTGTAAAATGGTTCCTTCCTTCATCGATACGAAGTGTGAACGATTAATTGTCGATTAATACGTCAGTATAAAACACACAGTAATATTTCAATCAGCTACTATACAACCACAATCTTTGTAAGTCAGAAGGTTTTCCTCGCGATCCTTTTGTTTTTCATATACTGGATAGGTAGGCCTGGATTTGTGATGGCAGCGTGGATAATTGTATGAACAAAAAAAAATACATGTGGCACTCGGGGACTGCCGCGGTAAAGCTATTGCATAGTGCAGAGTGGGGGGTGTTAGGTTATTTTCGTTACGGAATTTCTAGATTCGGTCTCCACGCTCAAGGCCCGCGATAGAAGCTATGCAATAGCTTAAAAAGACAATCGCCCTAGCAATAAAAGATGAATCTTTAAGGGTCAACGTCAACTCTTGCGCCTATCGGAGTCCATAGAGCGCCTTCTGAAGTTTTTACCCTGAGGAGACTCGTAATGCCGGGTACAGACCAAGCGAGTGAGTAGTGTGGACGTCATTGCGAAAGTAAGCGAGCCTAAACAAGGGCCTCCGGTTCGCCTTCAGCAGTGCTCTGGCGGCTGTAGCTACATCAAAGAAAAATGAAACGAACGTACATATCGTCGAATCCCACTCGTTTGCATTCGCTGGCTCTCGCTCGCTTGGTCTGTCTATATGCACCATAAGACAATGTAGCAGTTTCACAATAATGTTTATAAGTTTCATTCTTCTTAACCCAAGTACTACAGGCTCACTTATACCAACGATATGACAATCACAATTATAAAATTACGGTCATCTGATAGGTGCTCAGAGTAATTGCCCGTCTCGATCTTCGCACCGAAACAAAAAATATCCAAGCTATTTATTATTTCCAACATCGCAAAAGTAGTGTAAATATACAACTCGAAGGAACCGGTATTAAATCATCTAGAGTTATCTGTAATTTATGACCAGAGAATTCGTAATCGTTGTTTTTTTTTAAGTAATCTAGTATGAAGGAGTAAATAAAAATCATCTTTCAACAAGTCGCGTGTTGAAATAAATAATCCGATTAAATATTGATTGCATATTCATAGAGCTACCAGATAATTTGTGGGCAAATGTCACAGGCGCAATTTTATACTCGTAAAAACGCGTATTCGGTTATCATCGTCTGTATAATTTTTGGTTCGATGTTAAATAAATTAATATGAGATATCTACTAAGCACCTAATCTGGCAGTTGGATGAAATAACTAAGGATTAGGGTTGTTTAGAGATGGGCATGAATATTCAAATGACGAGGTGTAAACGATTCGTAAAATAAAACGAAGACCGCCTTAAACTCATTTGAATTCTTGGATATAATATGAATTGATTTAACAAATTAAGCTTACATACATATTTCCATAGTAATGAGTGAAGATCGGATAATCGACAAAGAACATGATGATGTCCACCTGAATCTTTGGCCGTGGCCAGGTGCGCGGACATTATTATATTGCCTAAGTGTGTGCGCAAACACAAGTGCACTCTCTATTTCAGTCTCGTAATCCGATAGGAAGGCAGACTCGATAGAGGAAGAGGTTAGGCACACGACTTAACGCCGCTTTTTGAGACAAGGGGGTGTAACAAAGCCAACTTTCAATTAAAAAAAAGGACGAAGAATATATGCAATGATAAAATCTATTTTGAAAAACGTCAAACCCATTTCCAAAGGTCAAGACTCAGTGAAGAAACCAGGTAATGAACCTCGAGAAACGACTTCCGGGTGTAAATAAATAATTGGCGCAACAGGTGTGGCATAAATCTCAGACAAACGAGGCTGTGATTAAGAAGGCACTATATCAACTCAGGGCAATACATGCGATAGTACGGCTCTATTCACGAATGTCGATAAAAATAGATGGGAGATATTATGTAATGTTTTCCAATTGGAATATTTTATAGGATGATATACGCAGGAATATTTATAATATCAATAAAAAGAAAAAAATGCGGTTGATTTAATGGTCAGAATACCACCACCACTCGTACCCAAAGACAAAATATAAAATAAAAGAGATGTCTTAACACATTAAAATAGTAGAGAAAAGTTTAAGAGATTCCGGAGACTAATCACCTAACTTCTATTTTCCAATACATCGGTTAACTAATAGAGTATATCATAAATCTTACTGAAAACACATCTCCTAGTTTAATGTGGTCTGCGGCCGTAAAACTCAGCGCTAACGAGTTACTGAAGCTGAATAGATGTGTCAAGCAATTCCACATAAGTCTTCCAATAGTAATGTGACACAACAAATTCAATGACGTGTTTGAAAATTCTAACTCATCGTTTATGAAAGAAACAATATGCGAGGCAAACGGTACAAATGATGGTCCGGCGCTCAAGCTCATGGAAGTCTATTTGTCGAGAGTAAGCGGGCTCTATTCCCCTTTTTTGGAGTCAAGAGTGAGCGATTTATCGTATGCAGCTGCGATTTTTTCCTCCGCCATAAATCGCGAAGGCCGGGAAATTTGCGCTCACAATTCGGGGATATGTCGTGTCTCGTGTCCAAATTAAAATGACTTTTAAATTGAGCTTACGTTTTCTCCAGCGTATTATTGTTCAATAAGGAATGTGTCAGAGGAGTATATCAGAAGGAGTGCCGTCTGCACGGTAACATTACTCGGTTGACACGCCAATTAAATACCACTTGGTCGTCTGCTATAAACAAATTTATTTCACGCGCTCGCCTTTATCTTGTATCAGTTGGATTGTTCTTTCCGTAACAATCGCGACTTGTTGTTTTTACACTTGACTCGTGGGTGAGTTATGTGCGAGGCCACAATGTTGGCTTAGGATTCATACAATTTTATTTTGTTTTCATTTTCATTTAGCTAAAATCGAGCTTCTCCACCCCAACAATGATCTCATTTCTCGGTATATTCAAACTTGTTCACGGCAGAATGTATTTGTGTAGAGTACGTACGAATTGTAAATTGTGTTTTCTAAAGAGGATACAATAAATATCCGAAAGGTCGTTAACAAGCCGGCGGACTCGATCCACGGAACAATAAAGAACATTGTGACTAAAAACTGGAATACACAACAAGTGAATATAACGGGCCAATTTGGCAGAACTTTGATGTTAAAAGTGATAAAGATTTCGGATTTTACTCGGTCTAAGAATGTAATAAAACAAGGGATCGGTGAATTGGATACCGAAATGCTTTCGCGCGCAGTGATCCGTATGTATACCCGGCGCATATTCGAAGATATCGCGTAGATCTCGCAAAAAGCGCGCTCCGATGCACCGGCCCTGCCTTCGTCTTGTAATGATTGCTTCCATATCGTCGAAAGAATCCCTTATAAAATTACCGCCTCATAATAGGTAGGTACGCATTTTCGGCAAGATTTCTGATTCCTTCTTTATCATCTCATTTCAATCTTTCGCTTGTTATGACTCGCTCACTTCGCGGATTGCAGAGTGATTGAGCCGCTTGATGTTTTTGTGCTGTCAGGTATTTAATTTTTTTACCTTTTGTGCGTGTTCTTATTTATATTTAAATGAAGATACAATACTGATACTGTTTTATGATGGTTTCGGAGAGGTTATTTATAATGAACTGCCGACGTGTAAGAGTATGTTATATTAAATTTGCAATTTTTGTCTTACAACTATTAATATGGAACATTTAGTTAGGTACGCTTTTCTCTTCTATTCATAAACGATTGACCTGTCTGTTTTACTTGGAAGTAGGAAGGGAAATGGAACAGTGCAAAGGTTTCCGCGAACTACCGTCCTTAAGGTAACGGTAGAGAGTAGAGTAAGATTGAAATGTAATTTCAAATGCAGGTAGAACTTTAACCCGGGGCTGTGGTTAAACACTTAACTCCGTCAGCCGCGTAAACGGTCATTTTCAATAATAATTTACATATTGAGCGGCTGTAAATAGATTAACCTTTAAGCGCAGAATCATAAAGTGCCAGATAAATATGCATATTAATAAGTTCTCGTATAAAGACACAAAACTTATGAACTTGCTATAGATAATACAACTAGTACATTATCGAGTTGTGTAACAATTAAAAATCACTAAGGAAACTAAGCCATGCACTTTCTTTCTTTCTAATTTTTTACCGTGAAAATAGCAACATTAACACGGCCTCTTCCTCGAAAATGACACTAAAAGCAATTTCATAGTGTTCAGACAATTACCGTAATTTTAACGCCACACAAGTCTTGGTTGTGATCATACTAAACTTAAGCTTAGCTCTAAGCTCGGAATTAACCTAGATAGGTCTTCATTTTAAACCGCGAGGCGCGTTTTCTTGTGTTTCTATCTATGTAATAGGCAGACACTCTTAATTACCTCCACGCATCTATACTACAGCGAATTTGATAAATGAGGTATTAAAGTATTCGTTTGGTTTCTTACTTATTTCTTAGCTACATTTTGTAGGCATTCGCTCTCTCATTTTTGGCGAATAAATAGAAAAAGCGAGTACAGAGTCGTGTTTTTTTATGGTTTTCAATTATGAACTTATTATCGTTAAAATTCAAAAGGCGGTACTCCTGACTCCTGGACTCAGCGCGTATCGTCAGGAACTTCCTCTCTTTGCAGCCATAGTCACCGGCCGCTTGAGCTTAGCTTCACCGTCGATGATCCTTCGTTTTTTTTTCATCGAATAGTTTTATAAATTATGTTGTATTTTCTATGGTAAAATACACATTTTACATACACATTTAACGAACGTATGTAGGTATTAATGTAACGAATTTTCAAACAGATGACGTTTTATATGTATCGATATTTTATGTATATCGATTATAATAAGAACAATACTCGCAATGAGTCTACAGCATAAATCTAGCAACAAGCTATCGAAAGGAATCTTACAACATTAGGCGACACATCGAGTGCTGTAGTCGTAACAGTACGTACGTGGGAACCACTATAAACTAGTGTTGACTGTCCGTCGCTGACCCTTTAACGGTACTGCGACCGAAACATTGCGTAAGGTGATTGTTGTTTTAATTTTTTATTTTACCCGTCAGTCAAAAGAACATGCGACACCATTAACATTTTTTTTATGGCGAAATTGAAAAAAACTTACTAACTTCACTAAATTTACGGAGAATGTAGAGATGCTTTGGCACGACTGAAAGAAAGTTGGTTAGATTGATCCTAAATAGCTTTTTTATTTCGTATCTGCAATAAACTCGTGTTGTACGTAATACCGACTGATAATTAAAACTAAATTAAGTAATAAAATATGTTTAATAATTTAAAATCAAATAGAAACAGACCAGAGTGCTCTGAAATAATAAAATACTGTGCAAAAAGGAACCGCCCAACGTGGGGCTCGAACCCACGACCCTGAGATTAAGAGTCTCATGCTCTACCGACTGAGCTAGCCGGGCTTGTGATAGCCGTTGTGAAAATAGCCAACTAAATCAACATGCTTCTGTCATCAAGATATTCGGTAACCATACTGATGAATTCTAAAAATACGACTTGTCAGGATTATAAATATTTATTCACGATTTAAATTCCTAGTTAAAAAGTCTGTTCTAATTAACGATAACATGAGATATTATTTCAAACGAATTCATCGTACATTAGAACTTTGAAGCAACAAAAATAATTTTATACGAAGAAAATAGTTCGCCGAGCGGAGAATTTCCGAATCGGGCCACGGAGAGACGGAGCGAATGGGCGGTCCGCAAACACTTCCGAGCTATGTAATTTACTCGTTAGCTCGTATCGGAGCTCTATAGAAACCGTTATTTTATGTAAGAAAACTTGGCGACCGCCCGCGGCACTCAGCAGAGGAATTCGGACTATTGCAATTTTGAAAACTTTCAAAGAAAAAATATTTCGTTGAGTACAAAAGTTTCGAGCGAGGAATGTTTAAATGAAAAAGTTTGATCTGAATTATAACAAGCCTTATCTACGGATGTGGAAGATAAGTTATTCTTAGTCAAATTTATTAATAAGGAATATGCAAAACTTTGTTACTTCTTCGTTGTGACGATAGGTACTTTAAATGGAATTTCCTTCTCGAAATAATATTTTTTTTACGAATGAGTTTCTATTGTTGGGATCCGAATCCGTTCAGGAAATACGATAGTATCTACCATTGATTAATTAAAAAGGGAAGATGAGGTACTAGTTTCTCGAAAATGGCAACCTCATATTGTGTAAAATTGTGTGCTCCCACCTCTGTCAACGTCGGACCGGCGGCACGGGCAGTCGTGATTCGCGTGAAATATTGTTGTCTCGGTCTCACTTCGGTCTTAGATACGTCTTTCCGTCTTTGTTCTTCTTTGTATTGCACGGACTGGAAATATATCTGTGAGCGTATGTGTTTGCGTGTAGTTGTAACACATGCCAATTTTTGAGTAAGCGCTGGGAGAACGTAACGTAACCTATCTTCCCTTTTAAAATAATCATTGGTACCTACGTCTTTATTCGTTCCCGTTCGTCTGTATGATATTAGACAGAAATAATTAATTCTTAGGCCTAAATTCTTATTGCCTCTAATGCCTATATTAAAAAAAAATCTAAAGTATATTATAAAGCACATATTTTCCAAAATAAACTTGATTTCATTTTGTTTTAATTTATCACGAAAGGCTTTCTTATAGCTTTGAATAAATACAAAAATTGAAACTGTTGGTACCTTCCTTAGATCCCCTGCTGCTGGGTATAGGCATCAAATGAATGATTTTCGTTACCTGTAAACAAAGAGAAGATATTGGTTAAATACTAATCCAATTAGACTTTGATGGCAACTCTAACAAGATAACATATAAACAGTCTTAAAAGAAATAGGTAACAAGATTCTACTAATATTGAAAAAGCGAAAGTATTAAATATTTCTAAGAGAAAAAAGCAACCGACTGAATATTTTAACGCTCAATATTGCCTGTTCTTCTGATGTCAGGCTATCCTAGATGTGCGAGAGCAGGCGACAAACCCAAGAGGCCTACTATGAAAAATTAAATACGAAATTTCGGACAACAGATCGCTCGAAACGAACAACCCTACGTGCCAACTAAAGCGTCAGCGCCATCTTTGGCCACATCTTCACTTTCTTAAAGTGAATTGGTAGCTAAACGCTTGTCCATAAGAAATGCCTACCACTAAATTTCTTCGGACGCGTCATTGGATGTCTAAGATCATTTTTAGGGTCATCAGAAGAACGGATCAGTTGTCTTTCATGAGCTATCCGTCATCCGTCAACTTCGTCATTAATTTCTAGATCTTCAGGTGGTAAAAAGCTGACAGAAAGGCCTTGGTGGCAGAGATGGAAGTATGAGCTGACATTTGGCATGTCGTTACAAAAAATTACGAAAAAAAGTCGAAAATTATCAAAAAAAAAATGGGAGGCTTTTGAGGGTTAAAAAGCCGCCAAGCTATTGCATTTGGTTCCACCTACCTCCAGTTTTTATATGGCAAACGTTGTACCAAAAAACACCAAAGAAACACCCTGTATAGTCTTGTGTAAATAGTTGGGTACCCGGGTGGGTCAGACAATAAAATAGTACCCGCAAAATTAAAAAATAGAAAACTAGGTGGGACCCACCATAAATAGTAGATAAGTCTACCATCATTCATCTGAATGATGTTTCAAATAAAGATACTGTTTAATTTTTATCTCTTTTCCCATACAAAGTCAGTAACTTAAAGTCCCTGCTCGTATAGCGCTGTCGATCCTGTAACTTAATCTGGATTACTCTTGATCAGCATTTTCTCCATCCCCTTGTTTCATATGAGAACCCAGAGATGAGAAAAAGATTGCAATGAACAACACAAAACATTTGCAATCGATACGTTCAGTTAATCATTCCATCTGTCTACAGAACAATATTCATCGGAATGCGCACATTCCATCAGAGACCAGTGGCTGAGCCGTGAGCAGAGATTATATCTGCTGCGTATCAGATCGAGCCGATATGAGCTGACCGTTCTTTCGAATATGGTTGTCAAATCAGACAGAAAGAGCTGAACAAGGATCAGGCCGTGTGCCAGATATTGATGGACCATTGACAGAATTTAGTTTCATTAATAGATTTTAAAAGTTCTCAAGAATTTGATTTCACACTAATCACATCACACTAAACAATATAATAATTATAATTGCGTAAGTTTGGATGGATGAATTAATTCATTATGAATGTAAGCGGGTTATCTACGATCTTGTGTTGAAAGAACACCAACGTTTTACGCCTTAACGAGGGACATTTTTAGAATCGAAGCCCAGAAGATCCTATCATCAGGGCGAGTACAGTTCTAGACGTGCGCGTACCGCATTTCTTCGAGCTCAAACAAGGTTCGTAGTTAACCCGCTTACATTCAAAATTAACACGTCAAACTACGAACGTTTTTATGGATGTATGTATGAATAGATGTTTGTTACCTCTTCATGCCAAAACTACTGAACGGATCGGGCTGATACAGGTAATTATAATCCTGGATCAATCATAGGCTTCTGTTTCTGCTTTCATCGTTTTAATTGCGAAGACAAAACTAAAACTTTATTTGTGAATGACTAGACAATTGACTTAATACGTAGTAACGGCGCTTACTTTCTGATATAGAGACAAAACAAATCAACTATCGTTGCGTACCAAAACTTTTACAATTCTATGACAACCCTATTCAAAAATCAATGTACGTACAAGAAATAATGTACCAACTAGAAGTAATACGTACATACAACTGATATAAAAGTTACCTACTAACTCGGTGTGTCACGCGTCAATTCTACCGATAAGGTCGTTTGATTATCGCAGAGTTCTACATCTCTACACGACGATCGGAACTGCAAGTATGTTATTCATAGACAAGGACAATCTTACATACTTACAATACCAACGAACATAGCGATAGATATGAAACTATACTAAGTACCTTTCCACGCCTAAACAGCTGCACGGATCTGACTTTTACCCGTATCTTTATCCCGGAGAAGCGTGTACAAACCGCTTGCTCCAGGAACGAGTAGAAAGGTTATGTTACCTTTCTACCCGTTCCTGGATTCCATAGATTCCATTATGAAATATTGGTCTAAACCTCCACGAACATCTTCTCATTGGGCGTCAAAAATAATCTTATTTTATTTACTCATTTATGTATACGAGAGGACCAACAAATACTGAAAGGTTGGTATAATAAAACAGTGGCAAAATAGTAGCACGAAATGATATACATAGATTTCTACATAGGTACTCAAAAGGTATGTTGACACACGAGATATTATGCTATTTCTACAATTATGCACTGTAGTTTAACCTGGATTATATTGTTGAGATAGATTTAGATAAGTCAGATGATCTATTCAAGCGATCAAACGCACACACTGAGACTGTTATAGATTAATAAGGTCTTTAGACAGCAGCGTCGCTCGTACGCAGTGCACGTAATCGAGAAAATGAGAGTGCTGCGTAACGGAGTGTAGCCAATTATCTCAAGGACCCGTCGGCTGTACCTACTGTATATTTTTACATTGTCGATAGAGGCTCGATTGCGAGCGTTATCTCAATAAGGAACAGAGTGCGTTCATTAGCGCTCTGACACGGCTGGATCATAAATTCGGGCTCCCCGTCGGGCCCGCACCTTCGCTTCACACCCCGGTCGCCTAACCCGCATTCAGCTTTTTGCCATTTCCATTGTTTTTTGGAAAGAACCCCGTACCGTCACGGTCTGATCGGGCAGATATAGCGCAGGTGTCGTCCAACGCATACCGACATAATTACACACGCGGCTTCAACAATATATTCCAATTCGCGAGGACGATAAGCACACAGCTGCGCTGAATTAGCCGAAATGTCCGTTGATTTGTTATCTATGTTTTTGGGTAGGGACCACCGTCATTCCCTATAATGGAGCATATGACAGTCGCGATAAAATATACTTAGTGAGCTGATAGCAAGAAATAGGAAAGTGATTAAGAAAGGCATCCATCAATTAGACCCCGTTTATCTCTAAGACCGCAGCTCATGAATATTCACACATGAATGAATGACTGTACATAAAATAAAAAGTGTAAGATTTTAAACTACGAAAACAACACTAGTAAAAGTCAACGTGGACGATCAAGCAACATAAAATATCGTATCCAAAACTTACAAACATGGGAAGTCATTAAACCGATCGTCCCGGCACTTACTGCGCTGGTATGGCCGTCTGGCCAAGCATAAAGATCAATATCAATGTGGCTCGATGCCAAAATCTTTTTAATATCGTCCCAGAAGCAACTGAAGAGTGGTTAGAAACCGACGATAACAACAAAACTATTAGGTACGTGAGCATTTCGTCTGCGAATTGTCAGTGACGGTCGGGTGCAAACTGAAGGACGTGGCGGAGAACCAGACAGAAAAGTTATATTCCTGTTTACTGCAAGGTGTAATAGAGTTGAATTTCGATGGGGATAAAAAACTGCTTGATCGATTCATACCAATTTTTGTTACTTTTTGTGTTCATAAATCATTTACAGATGCAACATTCTAGACCGCGCCATCCCCATGCTTGTGCCATGACTGAAAGCGATATCTATAGCCGCTTCGGTTTAATCTTATTGTATGGGACAATAGGGAATAATGTCCGGGGCAGACTTCCCTTGAAGCACTTTTGAGTTAGCTGATAAATCCCACCGAGGCTTGCCTCATTTTGCCTCACTTTGCCTCACTTTCGAGAGTCCTTGTGGTCGCCTATAACTTTTAATGAGTGTTAGTTCGTTTTCAAAGAGCAACCAGAAATAGTTGCGTAAACTGTTCAGACGCTAAGGAATTCTTTAGAACCGATAAGGCTGAAGCCTTTAGTTAAAAGCAAAGTTGAGGCGGTTTTGAAAACTATATTGTGTTGCTGTTTTAATCAGAACTTAGCGTTAAACTATTTTCTATAGCAAGCAATTATATTTTAATTGATCTAGGATTCTCTACAGTGCAAGCGTTGTCATAGTTTATTTTCATGCACTGATATATGTGATTCTTATAGCCAACGCAAGTCCCTATTATGTTCCTTGTTCCTTACAGGCTAAAATGTTTTGTACTCATTAGCACTGTGTTATAAAAGGCGAAAACCGTGAACTAAACAAACACGGCCGTAAAAAGCGAATCTCATTCGAGTCTATTAAAAACGACATTGGCTCGCTAAATCAAGTGCCTCTATAAAAAGAAGCCTGAATGGAGGCGTTAAGTTTCACACCAGATCGCTCCTGCGGACCAAGCGCGTCGAAACGAACACCTATTATCATAAAGCAAACAAAGAGTTGGGAAGAAAAAATCAACAAACACAGACCTTTAATGATTTGGTAGTTCTCGGGATGAATGCCAACGAAACTGAGAGAGGAAACTGCAGTAAAATAGGGTTTTATTGAGGTTCCATTCATTGGAGGTCGGTAATACAGCCGCCGAATAGCAATTAGTTGCATATCGCTCCTGCCAGGCGAGAGCTTTCAGCTTGTTTACTGATGGTACACCGACTCAAAGTAGCGCCGCCAACTATTTATCTTTCTTCCAAAAATGATAGGCTAGTTTGTGATACCTATTATAAGCTTTTTTTTAATACATCTGTTATAGTTTTTTTTTGTAAAGTTTATAAAAAGCTCGTGATAGGTATCACAAACTGGCCTAAAACTTTTTGAAAATTATTAATCATTATAAAATAGGCACGACGACGAGACGCTACCGCCGCGCCGGCTACAGCTTTAAGATATATCGCAATCCAGAATAAACACTACTTTAAAACTCTTTGATGACATGCTGCTGACATGCTTTGATTCATCGACCGTCCGCCATTTAATAACAACAGAAATAAAATACTATGGTTTTGTTCTTTGTCAGGACCTGAAAGTAAATAGAATAGAAACACTTTTAAAGTACGTACTTTAAATAACCTCTGATCAAATCGTCACCATCAACAGCCACAGCCTATTCTAGTCTAAGGCTAGTGCCATAACATCCTTCATCAGACCAATTTCAGAAAAACAGAATGCAGAGATGAAGCTGAAGAGCATCAGCCATTTATCTTGAGCTAGAATATTACATTATCCATTTACTTTTATACTTCCGAATGTCGAGAACGGCCTCGTGCTGAGTACATCGTTATGATTATCACCAGGCTCAACGGCGTTCGTTTATTCACAACAAGTGGTGGTGAATTAATCTTTTCTATCCTGAAATAACGTTTATTCGTAACGGATACATCCGACAGAGGACCCAAGTTATCGACATAGCTCTAAGCTCGATTAAGCCATATCTCGCGAAGAGATATTCGCGAGATATGGCTTAACTGACAACCGCTCGGGTCAAAGTTTTCTCGAGTGGAGACCACGACTCGGCAAATGTAGTGTAGGACGCCTTCCGGCCAGAAGAGGTTATGTCTGGCGGAAAGCTGAAGTCAGGGCGCAATATCTGCTATCATTTCAGTGAAATAGAAATAGGAGAACAGCTCTAACGACTTCTCCATTACACAAATCCAAATTAGAAAACAATTTCAGCTTTCTAGACGTATTCCAAGCACATATTAATACCTACTGCATATAAATGGGTTGATCATGGATCCCAGCTACTGTGCGGAGAGCCTTTCGGAAAACTATCACGTATGATAGAATGAGGATGTTAGTTTATGTACTTTATTGCATTTTAAGACTACTAATTTTGAACACCCAATACTTACCCACATAAAATGTAAATTGTGATCTTCTGTGGGAACCCAAATTGTTTACCAAACACATTTGTAGAGGTCGAATAGGTAGTAATGTCTTTTTTTAAATTTGGGAAATTGCCCTCAGATAAAAATCGGAAATAAATTATGTTTTATACAAATAGTCCAAACGTATACTTCTTATGCTTTTGACAAATATATTATTCAAAAGCCTTATTTATCACCCTTGTTCAATAGAAGGATAAAACTATTAAAAAAGCTAAACATGCGGAGACCGGAAGCGATTCCAAACAAAAAGTTCATGCGCATCCGCCAGGAATAGAGACATAACAGAAAGGAATGTGACTAAGAGCACCAGAAATATGTCTACTGCCTCATTTATTCACAAAAGACCCGCCGGACAATACCCACAAATATTCTACACTGACTTTTATAGTAGCAGCGAATATTATTAAACAAACAATTCGCCCATTCGACGACATGTCTTCAGCTCATCCTTGTATAATTGATTCTTTCCGGGGGCGTTCCGTCGCCGTCCCTATCTATTGTACAACCTGCCTTCTATTTGCAACAAATATTTTTATCAGAACGATTCTTAGGAAAATTCCTACTCATTTCCGGTTCTCAACGAAACCTCACACTCCGGTAATGCTTCAGTACGAGTCTCCGAAGTGAAATGAAATGGAATGTTATGACAATATGTCGGGAAGTGTCGTGAACATAATGCGGCCGCGACGACAAATGTGCTGTGAAAATGTTTCGACGTTCGGTACGAATTCAAATTATTCAACGAAAAATACTCTTTAAAGCTTTCTTATTATGTGTTACGTTTCTTATCGCATGAAATGAAACGTAACTCTGCGACGGAGACGTCTACGCGAGAAGGGTTGGAAATTAGGGGTACAAAAATAGAAAATGTTCTGCTAACCTGATAATGTTTGGGCGTGACAGGTCGGGCAAGTGATGGACGTGGAGAACGAGCACAGAATGTTGCTTTAATTCAAAACATAATAGATGCCATTACAGGTCGGCGCCCGATGCGCTCCTCCCGCTCCAAACGTTCGTAAACGCTGCCAACCCAAACCATTTCAAGTCCATCATTATAAAATATTTAGCGATATATCTAATTTTGTAAATGATACAGGGGGTCATTTTATTAGAACAGCCGTAATAACTAGGCACCCGGACGCAATACGCCCCAAAGTTTTGGATAATGACCGGTTTGATGGGCCCGCGCCAGATTAAAACATCCGAGGGATTCAAATAACAAAGGGAAAGACAAAAAACTGAAACGGCTGATAAATGCTCGATTCTACCTGGTTCCTTAAACCGATGGTCCTAAGGAGGGTCCGATGTACGGAACAATCGAACCGGTGATAAAATCCTCCTCAAATATAATAAATCTAAGCGATAAAATTCTTGCTCTACAAAGAGCCCCGACTAATTGTTTCTGGAAACCCGCTATTAGAGTAAACAGCCCGGAGGCAGCATATCCTCCTTACGCGCCTTTCATAGCATGGGAACAAACAAATATTTTTTGTTAGAAAATTAATTTACCGGAGTGATGAAAATCTAATATAAACAGTTCGAAGCGAGGTTTAATAACTGGGTCAGTATAATTATTCGTAATGAAGCTTAGAATATTTTGGGAAAAATAAATTAGGCATCAGGGAGGGCAGGGTACGTATTAGTAGAACGTTATGCAAAGTTTACCGTCGGCAAGGGCCGCAATAAAGAAACAATAAACAAGCAAACTCGCAAAAGGGTTTACTTGACCAAAAAATCTTTTGACTAGACAATAGCAGAGGGTGTATTAAGTTCTAAAAATAAAAATATAAACCTTTTGGTGCGGCAATAGAAAGTGAAAAGGCGGCTACACTTTCTTCTTTTATTTCAATTGTTTTCTGTTGAACTGCATTATTGCTTTGCTACCTTAAATATAACTAAGCCTTTGAACGAATGCTAGGCCACCATGGTGGAAGTGGAGATGCAATAACAAGTAAACTGGATACACAACTTAACAATGAGAATTATTGTCTGGTTTTCTACATTGTTAAAAAGTATACTGCATTAGTGTCGGCTTGCTTGATAATAAGTCAACCAAAACATATAGAAGTTAGGATTGCTAAAACCACTCACTTATGCAGTAAAGTAAACTAAGCTTAACTCGAAACGTATTAAAAAGGAGTCTATAAAATGCCCTATAAATTTTAAAACTAAGTTTTTCGCTTTTCTTACATGAATAACTACTTCAGACCAACTAACCCACTAGCTGGCAAGTTCTCGAGCATAATCTAGGCCAAGAATGAACAACACAAACCGCAAACTACTCGTACTCCTGAGCGATGAAGAGGCTCTGAACTCGAGAAAATTTACCGCTCGATTAGAGAGTTCACAACTCCCTATCTTGAATAGCATAAATTGTGGTGATGTAAATAAAAACTAGATAAAACAACAACTTCTCGAATCTCGGTATAGGTTTGATCTAAAAAGAAAACTTCTTTGTATTTTAATGGTAAAGCGCGCAATTCTGTATCGTCACAACATAAGTAGTAAAAATACCTAGGTGACAAACACAACTACCCCGTCTGTTTTGTCACATGGCATCTATTACCTATTTACGGAGATATTTCCCATGCGACCTATTAATTTAATTAACGTTGAACATTGAGTGTACTCAATGAATGTTAAATATAGCTAGAGAATAAACATTACCTTTAAACAAAGATCAAATTAATGCGATTGCTCCTCAAACATTCTACAGAATACATTACTTGTTCCGTAAAAGGAACCAAATGCGTCATACCCTAATGAACAAAATGACTCACAGCAGGCAAAATACAATTTCATGTTTGCCATCCAGTTATGACAAAGGCCTAGATTCCAGAATGTCATGCAGAACAACAATAGGCAAAAGCACGTGCAGACTGCTCACGCTCGAAATAATTGTTGCAGCAATTACCAAAAGATAAAACCATTTATCTCTATTCTCTTTCTTTTTTGGAAACAATAAGCTGTTAAACAATTAAGACAGATGACACACTCTGTCCATTTGTAGCAAAAAATGCGGGAAAAGAAATATGACACCGGATTGCATTAGTGAAGGCGATAACTTCATAAAAGTCCAAATTGAGAGACGATGGAGACAGGACATTTTGTGAATTTCGATACTCGAGAAGTCGATTTTCAATAAGTGGTTTAGTGGTTAAATAATTTTGACACAAAATTCTCTAGGTCATACGTCAGATTTACAAGTAACATGGCATCAACCAACTTTCAGATGTTTAGCATCTTATAAGTTCTAATAAAAAGGTCTTTTCAGTTCAGAACTGTAGAGATTGAATAACACCTAACTGTTTGTGACCGCCCTGGTTTCTATTACTGGTGATAACACCCAAGGTGTTATAGGCGCTAATATTTGAAGAACAGTAAACTGATACTTTACTGTTAAACACACAGAGTCGCGTGAGTCCTTTTCAAATAACCTCCATCCGTTAATGAAAGATAAATTGGTACGATTTGCCGGTGGAACCCTGAAGGAATGTTGGTTTAGTCACCTTTAATAAGAATCGACTCGTGATTCTACAAGGTTGTAATGTAAAACAATTTCTCAATTTCAACAAAGCTTTTTGAAAACGGCTGGTTCACAATATTACTCCTATCTACCGTTGCTGTTTATAGTCTGAGGTCAACTTCTTCAAATAGGTTATGGAAGTGGACACAAAGTGTTTGCTTTTACCAGAGCCAGTTGTCAATGATGTTCACAAAACTCTCATAAAACTAACTATGAAATCTAATGATGTATGTTACTTGAAGGAATTAAAGTTATGTTACAGTAATAAGAACTTGTTTAGAAACAATCATCGAAGAGGTAGAAGTTTTTTTTTACGGTATTATTGAGTGACCTAGCTTTTTCAAAAGTTTGTATTGATATCACTTTAGGAAGGCCCGCGCAATCGCAGCAACCGCAAGTTATTTGTTATCCGAGTCGGTAACAAAACAGGCGTCAAAATAATACGACTCGATCTAACCGCAAAACTATTTTAATGGCTCCATTAAAAAGTGATAGTTACAAATCGGTTCTATGGGTCACCGATACTCGGTCGGTTTTACATTACGTACAGGAAATATCTTCATACCTTTCATATCAGTTTCGAAACGCAATTACTCATGTTTTATCACAATACCGTCTGGCACTAAATAGGGGCAGGTAGAAACATAAACAAATTAATTATTGTCACAACATTTTTACGGCAGAAAACAGTAGGAGAGCCGGTGACGTAATTGAAAAGGCATTCGAAGTGTGAGGTCCCGCCGAGCGTTTCGTTATACAATTTGTTACCAAAACACTGTGACGTGAAACAGTCGCTCACGTCAAATCGCTCATTAATTACGGCTTCAGGACCACTCTAGCGACCCCCATGCTCGGGGTGGACAAAAAAAACTGCCAGAGGCGCCTTTCATGCGGTCGACATTGGCGTATTCACAGGCGGCGGGTTTTGCATAGCCCAACGTCCCGTCCTAACAAAACAATGTCAGTATAGCGCTATTGTCGGCTGCGACTATTAGAACGAATTGCCGTACGTGCCTGGGGGATGGTACCCTCCAACCTCCTTTTATTACCTCCCGTTTGCACTACTTTTGTTTGCCTTACACGTCTTGTGACCGCCGAATGAATGCGCACGGCGACATTTTGCTATCGACCCAAGACGTTCTTTCAATAAACAGTCGAGCGATTAAATCGCCGGATAATTTTAAACGAATGAGTTTAATAGCACTGCAGTAATAAATGGGCAATTACGTTATTATACTTTTATCCATAAAGCAAACAAGAGCTGCTGTTATGATTTGTTTTATAACAAGCTGTATTTTTCGGTTGTGCGGATTTTTAATTCAACTCGGTTTCAATTAACGAATCGCTTTATTGAAATTGCAGTTGTAAAAATATAAAATGCATAGCATGGTCTGTAATTATGTATTTTATTCAAGGTATTCAGTGATGGCCTCTTGTGCGATCTGAATGATCTCGCCGCTAAATAAACCACCACCAAAGCAACTTAAGTTTTTCCGCAGTTTTATGTTCCAAGCATTAATATTAGGTCCTTACATATGAAATTGGCGTTTTTCGTACTGGCCACTTTAATCACAAATTTCTCCTCTTTGGTAAGGAATTCCAAATTCAAATTTGTACAGCTATAGACTCATGTATTTGTGCTTCGATGATCGTCATTCATTTGTTTTTTTTTCTTCTGTTTTTTTCTGTTTGCGTCTCTCATTTTACAAAATGGAAAACTTAAAATATCGCATTATTTACGAGTACGAGTTCCGCCGTGGCACTAGTGCTGCGGAAACAACTCGAAGGGTGAATGATGTGTATGGCGGTCGTGTTGCAAAAGAAAACACAGTTCGTTTTTGGTTCCAACGTTTTCGTTCTGGAAATTTCGTCCTGCAGAACAAGCCCCGTGGACGGCCTGAGACTCAAGTTGATAATGAAGAGTTGAAGGCTATTGTGGAAGCGGATCCATCGCAAACCACGTCCGAGTTAGCTGCAGGCTGCGATGTTAGTGATAAAACTGTTTTAATTCACTTGAAGCAAATTGGGAAGATTAAAAAGCTTGAAAGGTGGGTACCTCACGAATTGACTGAAGCAAACCGGCAAACGCGCGTCGACTGCTGCGTTACATTACTAAACCGGCACAATAATGAAGGTATTTTAAACCGAATCATTACCTGTGATGAAAAATGGGTTCTTTACGATAATCGGAAGCGCTCAGCGCAATGGTTGGATCCTGGCCAGCCAGCCAAATCCTGCCCCAAGCGAAAATTAACCCCAAAAAAGTTACTTGTAAGCGTTTGGTGGACTAGTGCCGGTATTGTTCATTACAGTTTTCTCAAATCTGGCCAGACTATTACGGCTGATGTCTATTGTCAGCAATTGCAAACCATGATGGAAAAGCTAGCGGCTAAACAACCTAGGCTGGTCAATCGCTCCACGCCACTGCTGCTTCACGACAACGCTAGACCACACACTGCGCAACAGACGGCTACTAAATTAGAAGAGCTTCAATTGGAAAGTCTAAGACATCCTCCGTACTCCCCGGACCTTGCTCCAACAGATTACCATTTTTTTCGAAATTTGGATAACTTCTTGCAAGGGAAAAAATTCAACTCCGATGGGGCAGTCCAAATCGCCTTCAAAGATTTTATTGATTCCCGTCCGACTGGTTTTTTTAGTAAAGGGATCAATGAACTACCTATAAGATGGCAAAAGTGCATAGAAAATAATGGTTCATACTTTGATTAATTAAATATATTATATTAAAAAATATTCGACTTTTTGTTCCTCCCATACAAAACGCCAATTTCATATGTAAGGACCTAATATAAAAAAAACAATAGGTAGATGCCTATTTTTTGTTTAAAGATTTAAATGATCTTGTTCTGACCGTTCCTTATCTAGAGTATCTTTAAAATGCTTTTTGGTTTTGTCATTATAGTTATCTTGCAGAGAAGTAGTTCGCTTCATCGGAGCGGGATACGAGATATCTCAATTGTGAGATAACTGATCTGTAGACTATGTGTTTGTAAGTTATCAATTTCTGGCCACGTAATTCAATGCGTCAAGTTTTTCAAGGTTTCGACGAACGAAAACCTACTTCAAATAACGAAAGATTATTTTTTCTATTCAGATAAATTCAGAAACATGCTTGTTTAATGGGTAAGGTAAGAAAGACTAGTCAGCAAAGTTTGAAATGGAATACGCCGGCTACAACGCGCAATCATGTAACACAGCACGCATGTAAACGCAGACCAATTAAGCCGGCGACATCTGTTAAAAACATTACCTGATAATTTAGGCGGATCGACAACAAAAGCCAGGCTAAACCCGACCGGCCAAATGCCAAGCGGCAACACGAGTTGGATTCGCATTAATGAAACGTGGGCGTACCGCCGACTAATCTAACATCCCCCGGACAACGGCACAAAAACGACTAAACACTGAAAAATAGTTCGATTTGAACGGCAATTACACAAAATGGACGCTATCAATGCCCAGGGAATTGGGAATAAAGCGTAAAATAAAGCCGGTCACGTAAGGGTTCTAAACTTGGAAAAACGATGCACCTGTATTATTAACGCATCGCACGCTCTTTGTTCATCACAAAAGCATTTAAATTGCAACTCGAATTTCTCATATCGAGGAACGGACACGGACAACCGGCAGGTAAACGTTTTTTATAGACACGCACGTTATAGGGGTCGAGTTGTAAAATTGTGATGAACATTTCGACTTACGAGTAAGTTATTGGCAGTTTTATGTAACGTACACTTATGTTTTATCTATCCTAAAGAAAGGATCAAACCATGAAAAGGATCCTGGTCGAAACTAATCAAATTTTGTAACCAACTACAACAATTTATTTATCCTGCGACTATAAATTGTTTGAGTAAACTTTACTGAGCAGAAGGTTTGCTGTAAAATAAATGCAAAGTAAGCTGTATCTCTTTGACAATTATCAGTGTCTATAAGATATTATATATATATATATATATATATATATATATATATATATATATTCTACATTCGGAATCACTTAAAGTTAATTCAATCAGTTGTTAAATTCAAAAGTTAAGTACTTCCATACCGTGTAATTTATTGAAGATAAAACTATCAATTTTACTATCTCGTCGAACAACTACCACAATTAATAGACACAGGCATAAAAATCGTATTAGATTGGTGTGAATGGTAATGACCGGTTTATCGATGCCATAAAGTCACAACAAGCAATGTCACGCAGGCTCATGAGATCCGTCTATCGGGTATTCCACACCATACCCAAGATAACACCTCTCCTCAGAATTTACGATCGTCATAAAATTAAAACCTTTTTGCAGAAAACATTAATAATCAACACTTAAATGATAAAACGCTACCAAATCAAACACGGCATCCGTTTGTGCCATCATCCTATCTGTAATCCGACAGTGTTGTAATTTTAATACCTCTTGGTTTAAAATATGACACAGATAAATTATATTCGTGCTCCCAGCGACATTTACATCAAACAAATAGTAGGCAAGTTCCCCTCGTTACTGGTATTTCATTCGTTATAGTCTTCAAAAAAGTGACGTGAAAAGCGCCGCGAAAGGCTTCATTGAAAAAGCATCAACATTCTTCCAGTTTGCTTCTCGTTCTGCTTCTATAAATTATGCATTTTTGTGGTCACAACAATCGACTGATCTGTAATTATAATAAGGTCCGCGAGTCACGTCCGACGGACAGGGAGAGGCCACATAAAGAGTGTGTAAATCGTGTCGATATGCTTCCCATTCTGTCGGAGGCGTGCCCGTGGCTCTAGAACTGAATACTGTTGCATTGTAACGGTTAACAAAGTATGATTGCGTCAATATTACACCGCTTTGGATCGGAGCCTAATGCACCAGCCGATAGAGTCGACTCGATCACAATAAGATTCGCGTAAAGTAGATTGCCACTTGGCGCGTCTGCACTGGCTTCGAATAAGCGCATAAACTGGGCGCATAAATCAAAGATATGTTCAATTCATCTCGAGCTTATTAAGTTCATAACGGCCTACGAACTACCCACGTACGAAACTCACTAGCATAAATAACAATTACAACAGTATTAGGACTACAAATCTAAAAGCACTTCGTAAATCTATTTCGCATTTGAATGTTAACTCATTAATTTTATTGCTGGCATGAAGTAGCTTTTGCACATTGGTAGGATCTTTATCACCTAGCCTTATTGAAGATTGCACAGCACTCATTTAATTTGCCATCACTCAGAATATCACTTTATGCGTTATTGTTAACTGTAAAATACTTCTTCAGTTCATTCTTTCGGTAAGTTTACCTTCTCGACCTTCCGAAACGTGATATCAGTATCCCTGACCTAGGCCAAGCTGTGCGCATTGTCATTATGACTGGCGTCCGAACCTCACAAAAAGTATAACGAATCGAGTACAATGCGAACCGCGGCGCCTTCACATATGAGCATAATGGATATTCAATATTACGGTTTGTGAATTCTATTCTATAGCTTTCGACAAATTAATTCACATTTTGTGGACGCTTTGTAAGTTTTTTGTTGCTTTTAAATGTATAGATACCGCTATTTTGTGTCATAGATATAGCACAATTTTAAAGCGTTGTGATTGTGGCCATATTTTTAACAAAATCTGTTGCCTTAGAAATATTGCAAATATATTTAATATTTTATATTGAGGCCAGGTTTACATTTATTATAATCTAAATTTTTGGCATACGAAGAATTTGTGGTCTAGTAAAAATCTAAGTTTATCATATTTCTATGAAATATTAAAGCAGGCTTACTTTGAGACAGATATTAAACTCATCTAAGTGAATTTTCAACTGGAATTCGAGAAGGTTGAAACAATATTTTGCCTCAAAGAAATAGTTTTCAGATTTTTATGCTTAGATAAATGAAAGTTTCACTTTGATTTATCTTCTTATCTAGCCAAAATATGGAACATAATTTTGTTACTTTACGAAAAAACACATCATATTGAGTATTGACTGTTTACGTTCTTAATTACAATTTCACGCGCACTTAATAGGAAGTAGCAGACGTGTTAAACCATTCGTCACGCCACACGCTGTATTACCTGGTCTGTTCAATGGCCTTTTACCCACAGAACTTACAAACTTTAGACTCCAACATTGGAAGGATGCCTTGGTATGGATTCTTACCGTTGCATACTTCAAAATAAAAAATTTCTGTGAAGAAGTATATTTTTTTTACCAAAGGCAGCTAAAAGATATACCTTAATGATAGGTAGATAGATTCGGTAGTACAGACCAGACACACATACAATTAACATACGGATACAATTTAAACAAAAATGCAATAGGTTCCTTTCGTAATTCAGAGAAGCACTTTAAAAGTAACTAAATTGATAGAATTATGAAGGAATGAAATAAAACATTACATTCCTTCATATTTAGTAAAAATATGCAATATAACTTCCGTGTGTGGAAATAAATAATGTTGGACAATTCACACAGCATTATCTGGCCTCAAGCTAAGGGGTATTTGATAACTGATATACTTTATACAATACACACAAGTGGAGGAAATTACATAATTGCACTGATATGAGCTAGGCCTTTTAATATACATATAATAACCTAAGGCTTTGTTTACGGAGACGCGGGGCGTGTAGCGGCGCGTGCTGTGGCGCGGCCTGCACTTAATTCAAACATATAGCGTTGGTAGAGTGTGTTTACGGAGAAGTGTTTTACACGAGTTTTTTTTATATGACGCGGCGGGCACCGCTTCTCTTCACGCTCCGCCTATCCATAAACATCAACGTTCATTATGTTTGTTTTCGCGTGCGATGACGGGGCCGCTGCACGCGCTGCTGCACGCTCCCCGTCTCCGTAAACGAGGCCTAAGATCTCTAAAACAACTGAACCGATCGTTCCACAGATACAGTTCTAGATGCAAAATAACATATCAGCTACTTTGCCTAGCAAAACGCTTTTTTCCATTTTTTTTTTGTCTGAATGATGTTGTTTTTTTTTGTTACAGCAAATAGACCTTTGTTTGACCGCAATCTCACGTGGTGGAAAGCGAAGATGCGGCCGATGGTCTAGAAGATACCTATTCACCCTTGTCTTGAAGAGACCCAGGTTGTAATTGGCCGGAAAAACAGAGGCAGGGAGCGAGTTCCATTCCTTTGCGGTGCGAATAATAAAGGTGGAGGAAAACCGCTTAGTGAGGGTACGTCCACCAAGTATTGAGATGGTATTGCGCTGTGCGTCAGCTTGTCCTGGAGTGGAAGGGGGATGGTGGGATCAGGTCATGTAGTTCAAGTGAGCATTCTCCAAAATGTATCCTATAAAAGATCAAGAGACAAGCAACCTCGCGGCGGTGGTCGAGACTTTGAACCTTAGTCTCTGCAAGGTACTGCTCGTCAATGATGTTATATCCGTTATTAAAATTCTTTAATTTATGGATAACATCTGTGCCGGTGATGCTTAGTACCTCCTCGAAGAAGAGTGAATGTACGAGACAGGAGAGTCAGATTGTTACATCCACGGAACGCAAAATAAACGCCCCGTGAAGTCATAAAACCAACCACGGTTATACCAAAGGACGCCTATAAATTCTTTATTTTATGACCTCGAGCATATATTTAATTCTAAGAGCGTCCCCACTGTTTCCTTTTTTACTTTATAAATAAGGAATTTATAGTGAATTTTACGCGTTCCGTTATCATCTTTAAGACACCCAAACGAGGTTACGGATAAACATTAACACGTTAATGAGGCGCGATAACGCAGTTTCTTTATATTAATGTTTTTATTTACAAAAGCCGAATCAAATAAGTCATCGTTAAAGGATCATTCGGTCGGTTGAACACATTCCTAGTTACGACTAGTTATTTGATTGTGAACGAACCGCCTTTGAAGACTGACATCACAATATTTTATGTTCAGTATGAATGCCCACTTCCTACATTATATTACACGAAGTACAAAAGACGTCCGAACATGACTACAAAGAAAATTTGTACCGAAAATGCACGAGAATATGATTAGTTATTGAATCGTCTATGCAGCTCGCTATTCTGGCGTGTAGGGCGACCACTGCTCTCTATAAAACTTTTATAGCATCTGCCTTTAACCATTTCAATTTTCGATAGTTATTTCAATAATGTAAATTAACGGAATACCATCCCGGGGACCACCTGCCAGTTGTTTCGACAGTCAATTATTTCGATCTTAAACGAATGCCAGAAACAATGTTGGTATTAATTTGATACAGAATTTAGGTGTGAATATAAACCGAAGCTATAAAAAAACTTACGTCAGAATGGAAAATCAGCATTTTAGTTTTCAAAAGCTTGGTAACCCTACGCTGGTTCTCAATTGTTAGTACCGTACAAAAAGAACGAATTTCTTACATGTTTACTTTTTGAACAATGTGCGTAGGAGCGATATGATAATTCGATACCTGGATGTAAGAAGTCTTGATACTTGACCAACTTGATAGGTACTTTGTATAAAATGATCGATCATTTTTGTCATTTACATAATTAGGCACCTAGATACATATGTAATTGACAAAACTAATCAAAAATTTTTCCTATGCTTTAATTTGAGTAACACAAATATTGTTTCCTTTTTTTCTTGAATCTGTTAATATTAAGTGCATATTTCATAACCAAATTGAATAATCCATAAGATAATCCATAAGAGCAAAATACTGTATCAAACTTGTTGTTAGCTACATACTTTAAACTCACATTACTGCAAATAAAAGTATCAAGACCTTTTATTCTCACTCCAGATGATTCTCTATAAAGCCTTATAAAGGTGAAGCGTGTGTAGAGCAAATGGTCTTTGCGGACCGACCGATTCCATACACAATAGCCACGGTCCTACACGTCATTGCCCGTCACATTGAGCAGAAATACAAACATTTAAAAAATCATCAGACACAATACTACCATTGAAAAAAAAACAAGCGCGCCTACAAAATTATCGTCGCCGGGTGCACAATAGTGCGCCTTACAAAGATAAACAGTGGCCGTTGGATTTTGAGAAGACGCTGCTCTATGAAAACATTTCTGTGAAGTCCGATGATTCGACTTTCGGACATTTATTTGGGATTCCGAATTCGAGCTGTCATTTTGTGTTTTGGGTTCAGGGTGGTGTAAAATTCCGTTTAATAAGTTGCATAGGGTTGCTGGCGGAAGTGTTTGAAGTATGAATTGGTTGAAGACCACACGTAATGTTACATTCCTATACGTACAATTTAAATTTCGAGTAGCTAATAAAATAACTTTTTGAAGTGACCGACTACAAACTGTATCAAAATGTTGAGCGCTTATTTAAACCTTTAGCGATACATAAAAACATAATACTAACCGACCAACATATGTACATATTTCCGATGGCATTCTTAACAATAAAATGTAGGATCAATTATATTCTGACAAAAGAACTGCCCCGCTGTTGATTCAGGTGTCAAGGTTGCAAAGCTATCATCGCAAGTCAATATTTACAAGAGATAGATGTACGTCAAGATCATATTTCTTAGCGAATAATGTGTTATGCAACTCAGTTTACTTAGGACTGCGTTGCGAAATCGTTGAGAATAACATTTCAAAAGCGTACATAAAGATTATGATGAGCTCAATTGAAATGCTAGGATAACATTGCAACATTTATGAAATGATAGGTGCTTTACATACTTAAACATATCGCAATGTATTTCCCGAAGTTACGATCTTGTAATATAAATATCTCATTCTAAAGTGCACGTTTGCACATATTTTATTCTGAATTCTAAACAATAATGCTATTCTAAGGTGTCTTCTGCAATAATTTACAGCATATTACCTTCGTTCCCACTGCAAACACGCCACATCAATATAAAAGATGCGCTATAATTTGATGAACGTGACTGATATTGTCAATTTGTTTCAGGCACAATGCCCGTCGCGCCGTATACCACAAGAGAAGCCGGCTTCAAGACAAGTGGGACAGCGAACGTCAAATTTGTTAACAATAAAAATACCCATAGAGTTGGACGTTGGAAGTTCATCCCACGGCATGTAGGCCGCCCACACTCACCCATGCAACATGACATAGCAGTAATCATTCCACTGGAATAGTTTTCAATAAATTTTGATTTATTCCATATATTTTCATATTCTCCGGTCGACATGATTGTGGAATGCATATCAATATCGGAACCAGGCGTATCAATGACTCGGAGCCGTCAAAAGAACCGCTCATTAGGCTTGTACTATTATCGTTAGTTATTGGCATTAAATCTGTATAAATATAGATTTATTCAGTGTTTCTATTCTGATTACTGCACTGTTACTAATTCGTTATTACAAGAGGCTCTCACGAATTATTAGACAGAGAGTCATAATGCGTTCAAATCGCTAACAGGTGGATCTCTATGAAGCTTTATAGAGATTTAGGCTTTCAAAACACCTACAGAAAACTTACTTTGAGATTACACCCAATTGCGCAAACGTAGAATTCAGAATACCACAAAGCTGTTCGCTTTATACCAAAGTATTGACAAACTATGTAAAACTTATTCTCTTCTTCATAAACTGCTGTGACCAAGGCATGTCGTCACAACCCTACTGCTGCAATTCGTCAGCAGGTGCCTTAAGTCAATAACGAAATATTTTCAGCCCGACCAAAGTATCTCTCATAACGATTTGTGCGTAGTTTTTGCAGAGTAATCCACCAATTTCATGATCACCTCAAACTTCAACGAGGTAGAAAACTAGTCAGAATAAATAGTGTCTTGAAAAAATAATTGATAAAAAGTTTTGAAAATGATCTATAAAAAACACAAAGATACTTAGCGCAAGTTCTTGAAACCATTTAAGAAGGATTAACAACGGTATGAAAAACTATAAAAATAACTTTAAAGATGTCTTTTACATCTCTTTTGTTATAGCATTGATATACTTTTTGTTCAATGTCTTTGACTAAGCAATCCCCTTCTTTGCAAATAGTTGCTAAAGATACTTAATTCTATTGAAGCTATGATTTTTACCATTTTTTGTGGCGAGGTTGAAAACCTTTGCGAAATACGATTACCCAACTCTTTGTACATGGAATTTATATAGAAGCCACTGTCCGCACTTATCATTGAAGCAGCCACGCTTCGGGGGATTTTTACCTGAAAAACAATAAGATTAGAATAGGGCTAGGGGCATAATCATGTGCTTGGTCGGTTTAAATTTGAAAGTAGATTATTTTAAACTCAGTATTGGTCGCCGTTATACTCGTAGAAAAACTTGGTTACACATCTACTTAAATACTAGTAGTTTAATTTACGTAAATTAAATGCAATCGATGTTATTTAAATATTAACACTTTGAGATGATATATCGATATGAATACGCAATGGATATAAATAAATCGAATGTGCCAGACACAGTGTATTGCAAGTCAGTGAATCATCTCTTAGATGTTTGACGTGGAATTTGCAAATACACACACAATATTCTACGAGCAGTGCTTAGTAATCCGAGCACGCGAATATATTGAGAGTTTTGAAGTAATTCTATATAACATGACACAAAGCATGACGCTCTGCCAATATTTTGGTACTCGGAATTCATCGTATTAAATTAAAGCCTCACCCCCTTATACAAAATGGTCTGCTAACATAAAACAGCTGCTAAGTAGTGTTATTTCTCAATCTGACTATGTCAATAGAAGAAGGCAGAGCGAGATTTAGCAGTGTGCTAAGTTAGCAGACTATTATGAATAAGGGGGCTACTATTTAGCCAAAATGAGATTGATTTTATTGCAATCGTTATTACCCCGGCTACACCGGGGTGTGATATTGACCCAAAGTCCAGTAGGTGCTCATAGGCTAAAAAAAATTACGTGACTGGATTTCTCGAGAGCTACGAAATGAGATGTAAATGTCTTACAAGATGTTCTTTTTAAAGCACTGACCTAATCCAAGATTTATAACAAGAATTTATGACCATAAAAACCAGCGCTTCATAGATATTTACTTGCAAATACGTACATTATTCTGTAACGTATCAAAGTGTCAATCTTTATGCCCGTGCCATAAAGTTACATCACTGAATTTGCATACCCTATGGCCCAGCTTTGTTAGAACAAGGCGTGGTAGACACTAGTGGGAAAGAAGAGGCACTTAAACTAGGCAGTAGTCTGCACTGGTTGTATTAATCATGTGTTGACGCCTATGGGCGGGGCCAGCAAACTTATTAATTCGTAGGGGCTATTAAAATAGCCAAAGGATTTCGAAGCTTTAAGGAAATGTGGAACAGTAATTTTAGAAACATTGACTCTTACTTTGTCTTTCACATTAGGCCTAACACGAGGATTGTTATCTAAGGTGAGAAAAATTACATGTTATCGCCATACATAGTGTAAATTATTGAAGTCGAAGCAATGAGTTTCCATTATTTTACGCATTCGATGACGATGGGACGTAATTTTTCTCTATTTTACCTTTGACGAAATGTTACGGAATGAAAAAAAAGTGTTTTTCAAACTTAATGAGACTAGAGGAGACTAAAAACCAGACATATAGGTTTGAACTTTCGCATGAAGAACGACTTCTTAAAATGGATTGTGCAGTAAAGACGTTCTCGGTTCTGATTCAACTCGTTTTATATCGTTCGTTCATTTGAGTCCAAAGGCAAATAGATCTTGTTAATGATTTATAAGGTGGCGCATAATCTAAACAGCTTACATGCACAATATCAAGTGAAGAACCAGAAGCCAAGCTACATGACGGCTCTGAAGGTCAACGTCATTATTTTAGTGAAAGGTGGGAAGGTCTAGTGGTATTTCTCCAACTAGATGGTCGGACCTCATCACCTCATAACACATTCTACCACGACAGGTTTCGACCTTTCGTGATAGAATGTGTTATGCTTCGGCTTTTAACAGGGACTACTAATGAATCTCTTTCCGGCCCTTGTGGGGCCAAGGAAGAGGGCCTCGAGGCTTGGCCTCTTTGCCCCGTTTTCAAATCGACAAACGACCCCTCAGTCCTTGGGTTAGGTAACAATACTCTTTTTTGTTTCGTATCGTATGTATCGATATTCTCTTATGATATACTACATTTTTGGGCGACATTATTTCAATGACGTAACATATTTTTCTTGTGGGTTATAAATCCTCAGCGAACAAAACCATTACTCCTCAGCGAACAAAACTATTAGATGGCTACAAAATTCCCACCAATAACTTATGTACAAGTATGTTTAGACACAAGCTAAGCTACTGATTAATTCCATTCTGTCGTGTAAGTAGCATTAACAGAGCACTAGCTGGTAGTGCTACCGTAACGGACCAAGGGCCAGTTAATTATATCTACCCGTAAAGCTGTTTAACAACTGTGCTATTTATTAGTAGCTAACGAAGGGTAATTGTGCGAGACGGTGCTATAAACCGCAAACAATAATATTATTATAATATTATACCAAATAGAGTGAAATTTATCATTTGAAATGCTGCTTTATATCTAGATAAAAGGGCAATAATATAATGAATCATAGCTAATAGATGATATGTGAACTAATCTGAAAGTAGGCGATACCACGTCTTCGCTTTTTATCAGGTGAGATTGTGGTCAATCGAAGGTCCATTGACAAATAAAAACATATGCAAAAACTGTTCAATAAAACTTGGGCTTTGCCCTTTGGGTTTACACATATTTTGTGGTACCTCTAACACATACCTACATCTATCTTGAGTTCAGCAAATATATTGATTAAATCTCAACCATCCACGAGTGAAATATTGATATACGTCAAAGATGACGACGCGAAATAAAAGAGCACCAAAAAATATCATCACAAAAACAGTTAGGTATTTAATAAACGACGTGTTACAGCCGTGAGTTACCGAATCAATAAATAAAATAAATAAACAAACAAGCTAACGGTGAGTCGAGCATAAAGGGTTCTGTACAACATGAGATAAAGAGAAAAAGGGACCGTGGTCTGAAGATTTTCAAGCTTTCGTCAAATAGTTTGATAGAGTATGTATTCCACCCTAAAGTACCTTTTATCCACCAAGTGGGTAATAAAAAATAATATTAATTAATAAACTAGATTATTAATTATTAAGATTTATTAATAAGATCTTCAGAGGACTTTATTATGACATTGATGTATGTTTATTTGGCAATTTTTTTACATATCAATTATTTAATTTTAATATTTGATATTAGTATAAATTCAAATTTTGTGCTTGTAAGATTTAAAATTAATATTTGCATGTATGTATTTGTTCGGTAGAATATAGAATCTGTTCAAAAATAGGAACGTCGTGGCGTTACGCCCTCAATAGGGTATTTGCATATGACTTCAAAAAAGCTAATTCTATTTTTACGTATTTTCTATTGATATAGAAATATATCTATGTTTGTATTTTATGATGTTTTTAATCATTGAATAGTAGATATTTTAAAAATTTCTTAACGCAACGCTATTGGCAGCCGAACCGTCACACTTATACATTTTTGTATGGTCATGAAGTTTTGAGTTTGAGTTGACATAGGTGATTCGATGAAACGTGACGTCATAAAATGCAAGGGCTAATATGGCAGCGTTTTATCACCCGAAACTGAGTGCAGTTTTACTTTTGGTTTTTAAACTCAAAAGTTTTTAGTAAAAGGATCCCTTTGGCATCCTTTGGATACAGAACCCTAGAAAGGCACGTCGAAACAAAGGTCATACTTGGTTAATTCATCATTACAACACGGGAGTGATCTGAGAGCACTACATCATCTTTTGTCTGTCCTGGAAAGGTTTGACTCCACCAAAAACACGACTTCACTTTAGCTGTTTTAACAGGTGAGATTTGTTTGATAAGATTATATTTAGTGATATCTCATAATTTTTAAAGCTTGAGTACATATAAACTCAATTGTATCTTTCTACTTACAAAGGTAGAGGTACATCTATTAATATGTATGTAGTAGATAAGTGAGTTCGCAACAGTCTTTTTTTTAATGTAAGTGAATCTCATCATCATCATCGATCTATATTAGTACTCTCCTAATATGGGTGGACCCAATCGCACCTGATTTGAGCCTTCCACATTCGAGAAGCTAGTAGGTGCCACATCTCCCCTTGTTTACTTCAGCGATGGTTGTCACAGATGTTCTTTACAATACTGCTCGTGCACCTAAACATGTACGTAACGTACTATCTAAGTAAGTACTCGTTTGTACCGTGTTTTATTAAAGTGCGTCAAAAACGTAAGAACAAATCACGCCCAACTTTTTACAAACGTTTTAGTGGAGTCCCACCTCAGTGCCGGTTATCGGTAAAAACACGTGCTGTCCGATGAGAGATTCGATCAAATCCATCACGGTCATATGCGTGAAATACTGAGGAATATGGCGGACTTTTCAAGTACAGTTTGAATCATCATCATAAGAATCATAGTATGTACGTTCGCACGAAAGAGGGCAATGTAGTGTTTGTTTGAAGGTACGTAAGTAGTCGATTTGGAAGGGCAACACGGAAATAACATATGACTTACCCATTAAGCCTACAAATATGTTGACAGCAAATAATATATTGAGTACTAGCAGCACCTCGAGGTTTCACCCGCCCAATATTAAGTATATCAGTCATCTAGTACCCATAACAGAAAAATAATAAAATAAAATAAATAACACAAGCTTTGCTTAGCTTGGGGCTAGATGATACTGTGTTAATTGTCCAACATTATTTTATTATTATTATTAAGTTAAACCAGGTTACTTAACTACTTAAACTTAGATTTAGTACACATTTACTGTTTAAATTTTTCCCATTTCAGTGAACTGTAATGTTTTGATTAGAAAATAAAGTTCTTAATACCTTAAATCTAGATCGATAGATAGATAGATAGATAGATACATTTATTGAGCAACACAGTTACAACACAGAACAGATAGGTATAAGTAGGTAGGTAGTAACAATTATAGACTAGCGTAGTACATAATATAAAAATATAATGCTGTAACGATGCAGGTCAAAGGGTTCCACCTCAGCTTGATCCTCAGCAAGAAATCTAAACAATACGTTGTTATTATCAGAATGAGTAGAAACAATCAGAAATTAATGTTTACGCACAATGAATAGGTGAGGTTGGTACAAGTAAAATAAGAAGTTAAATGGCATCGGTCAGTATTTATTGCTACCCATAAACACAGCAATAACATCTAACGCGATCCTTCTATATCATCAATCAAAACGAAAATGTTACGCATTAAAAGAACAATGTAAAGAAATTTCATATCATAAGATCGGAAGCAATATGGTGTCCAACAAAACTCCGGTATTAGAAAGCGTCGAGGCCTCTTGGGTATAAATTATTTATGTAAATTTTTCGGCCTCACGAAATTGTGTTTCAGTATCTACGTGATTAATGTTGACGGATTTTTCTCTTTGCGTCTTCATGGAGGAACCTCTGAATAAATGACTTTGCAATCGCGTACGTCTTATGGGAATTCATTAGAGATCTTCAAAAACGACTCTGATGATTCGGCTTCATTGTTTAGCTGACAAAACCGTCAGCTACCGGGTCTTATTAAAGAGACACTTTTTTGACCATGATAAGAGATAATAAAAATCCTACAGCGCGACTGTCAGGCACGTAACAAGACGCAATGAATTAGTTTTTTTATAAAAAGATAACATTTAAGGGTAAAGAATGTTTTAGAATTAATTTTGTGGGATCCAATGAACCTTATTATGAAGAATCCACGGTCGGATCGCTCGAGTGATATTTCCGACAGGGCTGAGGGCGCATGCGTTTAATGAAATCAAAAGGATTAAGAGCATCTGCCTGCTTGTTATTCAAATCGATTGAGAGCTCGTTTATCATTTAAAATAAGCTACTGCTTAGATAAATGTGGGGTGTGGTCCTTGTATAACAAAAGGTGCGGTGCTCGGTAGCCCAATCAACTAACCAGTTATTAAAACGAAGCCTTTGAAATGCATTGTCAAAGTTTTTGAGTAAATTATTGAACGGCTTAAATAAATATCACGTATTTTGAAGTTTAAATTGTGGTTGTATAGAAGATTTTATATGCTAATAAACCATTCTAATGTAACGTTATTCTTTTGCATGAAAGACCTAATAAGTAATTACTTACGGTTCACTCAATTTTCATCTTATTTAAACACAGACGGCGAAACGCTTAAAATTCCCATCACGTATTCAAATTTCAGATGATTACAAAACATTTAAGCAAATGAATATAGACTCGTGTAGTACAAAATGACATCTCGTGTTTTCCCAGAGTAAACAACAGTTGAGGGCTCAGAACAAATTACGAGGGCATTGTCAAGGTGTTTAGATAATTGGGCAACAATCGTCTCGGCGAGTTAAATCTCTGATAATGTCTTTGTCATACGACTTACTATGGTCGTATGAAGACGAGGGGGATAAATAAATCTCGCTTAATTGGAACGGGTCGCGCCGCGCGACAACATAATGCGGACGCTTTGTTGCCCGGACATTTTTCCTCACCGGACTCAATGTAACAAATCAACTCGACTAACGACACGATGGGAACTTTTGACAACCGAGCCAGACCAAAATTAAAGGCGAAGCACCTAAGAAATAATATAAAGGCCCGCGACCAGTGTATAGCGCATAAAAGCTCCAAGCTCATCTGAAAATATTCTTTGTAAGATTTTTCAGTCATAAAATAAGAATATCGGGCGTATGCTAACCCGAGCATTCGTTCTGGGGGCACTCACTTGTAAAACTGCTTACTTTATTGCTCCAGCGCTCTGGAAATACGAAGTTCGTTGTAGTTGGCTGCACAGGTTATGCCCAAGTTTTACTACGACACACCGGTCGAATATGCGTTACACTAAAAACGGTGACGCATATATTAAAGGGTTGAGAAAGCGATCGTCCGATAAGATCCCAGCTCTAGAGAAATACAAACTAGTTTAATTCAGAGTGCCCAACCCAAAAAGACGACGGCATTGTAGAACACAAGTCGAGACTATTGTTAAAAATTTATTGTCGGGTGGGAGTCGAGTTAGTATCGTTTGATTAATCTACATTCCATTTAAATTAGACATCAAATAGGTTACTGCGGTAATTGTTACAAGCTTATCTAAATGTAAATAATGAAAAGTTTTAAATTTATTTTCGTAGCTTCTTTTTAAATTAGATTACGTTGGGTTTGGCTGTAGATTGTAAAGGGAGAGAAGAGCATCGTGGATGCTACTTGAATCTCGCTCAAGCGGGTGCGGCGAGACGGTGAATTCAACCTGCTCGAATGGCCAGTCTGCAAAAAAAGAGGAGCATACATCGCGATGCCAGCGGCAAATCGCTCGGCAAACATTAGCTAAGCGCGCGTGAAATTGTCTGTGAGCGAGCGCCGGCCAACGTCCATTCCTGCATACATTAGTTTATGATACGGAGAGCTTCTTGTATTTATTATGGCCACCATAAAACCCGTGTGGACCAAACAAACAGTTGATCTGGCAGACATTTAATAGCGCGATACATCTTCGATTTACTGCCGCCTCCCATGTGAAATCAAACTGAGGATGGGGATTCGTAAAATACCATATTGTCAATCAATATTTTGGTAGGTTTATTGGCCCAATATTTAAATACATCTGATGTAAATGATGTTTGATAGTTTACATTTAATGATATAGTTGAATGACTTTGGATTCTGTTATCTAAATTTAAAGCAACAGTCACAGAATAATACCTTCGATGTCTGAACATATGGATAACATAATCCTAACAAATATACCCATGAAAATTCAATACACATGTATTTCTTTTAGTAATACATACCTATTTACTTTTACTTATAAATATTTTTTTCAATTTGTATAGTATTTATTGTACAGGAACAAAAGCAACAATTTCTCATAAAACACGTTTAATAAAACCAAAAAATATTGTATAACGCTCCTCTCACGTATCACCATCTAATCTTCCCTCACTTTAAACAATCCCATAAGAGCTAAACCACCATCAACGTCAATACAGGAGCCAGTAACACTTTCAGCAGTATCACTAGCCAGAAAGGCCACCATATCTGCTATTTCTTCTGCCTTTATAATTCTCTTCATCGGCGTCACTTTTGCAACCGCGTCTACAGTTTTAGCACATTCCTCTTTAGTCATGCCAGCATTTAAAAATATGTTAGTGTCTACTATGCCAGGCAGTACAGCGTTCACTCTAACACCATGAGAAGCAAGTTCTAGTGCAGCACATTTTGTAAAATGACTTACTCCTGACTTCGAAAGATTATATGCAAAAAATTCATCTGTGGGTATATGTGCGGCGACGCTCGATATGTTGACAATGCATCCCTTGTGTTTGATTAGCTCTGGAGCAGCACATGTTGTAAGACTAACAACTGCTCTGAGATTAACTGCCATGACCTTATCAAATACTTGCATTGCATTGGGACTGAGTAATGATCCATTGTTGAAGATCCCCGCACTGTTCACCACAACGTCGATTCTACCTAGTTTCTCCACAGTATCCTTTACAACTTTCTGAACAAGCTCATCGTTCCTCACGTCTATAACATGTTTAAGCACTTTCACTCCAGTAATTTTTGCGCACAATTCAGAGCTTTTTTCTAAACTTTCCCCATCAATATCAATAAGTGTTAATGTTGCAGATAATTTTGCAAAACGTACTGCAATGGCTTTGCCTATACCTGAGCCAGCACCAGTTATCAACACAACTTTGTTGGAAAAATTCATTTTTATTAGATAGGAAAGCAACTTGCTGCACCGAAAATCAAACTGCTAATAAATCTGTTTTTTCAAATCGTTTGGTTTTATGCAAATAACAGAGTACAAAATATCCAATGATAATTACAAAGATAACAATGGACAAGGTCATAAGTAAGATATCAGATTATCATGTTTTTTATTCATTGCACTAGTTTCTACCTGCGGCTTCACACGCGACGTTTCTAGGGAGACATCGTCTTTGTAAAACGTAATCTTTGTTGTTAATTATAGATTTAGTATTTTTTTGTATTTTTTAAGAGTGTTTTATGTTAACTCTAAGGAAATAATCGGCCAAATGCTAGTCGGACTCGCGCACATAGGGTTCCGTACCAGTAAGTTTAAAATATTTAAAATACTTTTATTATATGATGTTACTACAAATTTACATATTTCGCAATTGTCCCTTTATCTGTGCTATAAGACGTTGCTTCGTACTAAATTTCAAGAATCTGAGATCACGGGAAGTATAGGTTTTGATTCCCTTGAGAGTATCAAAAATATGCTGAAATTTGCGGCTTAAACGGCTGTATCTTTTGTTTTTTTTCCTTTTGATTGCGTTGGTTTAGAAGTTTTTTTTTTCACAGATCCAAGGGACAGTAGACCTGAGTATTTAATATAAATTCCAGCTTGATACCTCCACGCGTTCCTGAGATAAAGGGTTTTGAGAGACAGACAGACGGACGGACGGACAAGAAAGTGATCCTCTAGGGGTTCCGTTTTTTCCTTTTGAGGTACGGAACCCTAAAAACGAACTACATTTCTTTATATTCCTTCTTCATCTATTTCACCTGCACACCCACATCTAAAGAAGGCTTGAAGGAAGTAACAGACTTCCATCAATCCAGGTATCCCTGCATCCTCCATCTAAACTTTCGCATTTATTTTGTTTAGTGCGATTACGAGTTCGCTGACCAAATAACTTAAATATCCTTAAGATTATAAAACGTAAACAGAAATCTTTTTATTAAATTAAGGTATGTAGGTAGTTTCTTATAATTTAGCTCACAAAATAAACACTTTAATTTTGATGATCGTTCAACTCACAAAAAACTCAAATGCTACTCAAAACATTTTCTCTTTTATGTTTAGTTAAATGATTTTGACAATCGTAATAATGCTATGCTTGAAATTATTATCGAATTAGAGGCCTGTTATTATATAATCAAAAACAACTTTGGAATTAATCATAGAGAAGTCAAGATATAAATACAAATATTTATAAATCGTTACCTCAATGCCTGAAGGGTAGTTATTAAGAAAATTATTCCAATTATTACATTACGATAAAAGTTCTGTACCTTTTTAAAATAACGTACGATCTACCGAATCGCACAATTCTACTCGTCTATGAACCAAAAAAATATTTATAACAAAGCAAGTATACAAAACCGTCAGACACTTGAAGGTAGGTATACAAAAATCACAAGTGCGAAAAACATGCCATAGTATGCTTTCTGAAAATCTCGCATTTCGCTGCGGCATCGATAAAAAATGCCGACAATCCCTAAAAGGAATCTCTCAGCCAATACCGATCACATGTACGAAATCGAGAAGCGTTCCTTTCAATCCTTTGTCGCAGCCATTTGATTAAAGTAAAGGGGCCGCAATCACATGTGAAGTGGTTTTGCACCGAAGGAAGTATCGCGTTTACAAAACGGCACCGCCTGCATTGTGGCCAAAGAGGATTCCTAGTCGAAGTCAATTGAAGCCGGAAAGAGACTCTGATGCTCACTTGCTCGCCTTACCCGACACCGGCGGTACCGCGCTTTTAAATTAAACCCTACGACATCGATATCTGAAGGTGAATAAAGTAGGCGGTGCCAGTAACAATATCAAAATTCTGATATAATCGGCAAACGAAGGGCGTGTGAGGATATCGCTAAGTGCCAGATCAAAGGCAAAGTGTGAAAGGTGTGGCGATTCCCACCCAAATGATTGAGTGTCAAAGAAATAGCAACCACCTTCGGCATCTTTGATCCGGAACTTATACCCTTGAATCAAAATAAGGAAAGGTACAAAATAAGGAAAGGTACAAAATAAATTGTCTTCATGAAAAGTGAATCGAAATTTGTCTTTGAAGCTGAATGTGAACTACCAGCGCTAACTTGACAACATCAAACGCCGTATTTTATACGATGCGCATAGAGATAAAACTGATATAAAATAAAATCTTGCATACTTATTGAAACATAAATCGAGATGAACTCGAAAAACCACTTAAAGAGTAACAGACCATTATACAAAGCTCAGTAAAATCGGAAAAAATATTTCGTGCAAAAAGTCAACAAGACTAAGCGGTAATTCATCGCGGGCCCGGATCATTAACGAAGTGCGGATTTACGATCACGCGAGCGAGCGGGATCGCGGGCGACGCATGCTGCAAGCGAGAGTCCGATCACGATGCAAGTAATTAAATCCTTAAACGAGTGTATAACAAGGGTTTGTTTTTGAGCGTGTTCGAGAGAACGATGCACGACACTTATTTACGATGAGTTTTCGCGGCGGGGGATGCGAGCCTAATTCGTTGGCGCGACGCGGTCTCGCGCGATTTATTTAAAATGAAATTCTTTTGTCGCACCCCCGCTGGGCGGCGATCGAAAACGCGAGAACGAACCTAGATTGGATCGGCTAATGCTGATTAAGCCACAAGACATCTTGCGTTTCGGCTGGGGGAGATTAATGTTGTAGCTTGTTAGGTATCATAAAGCCTGCTTTAATGAAGAGCAATGTCAGTATATTATTTACAGTTGAGTTTCAAATTTGATATTAATTTCAAATTTGGTTAACTTATTCGAGAGTCCGTAGGAGAGAGGTAGGTATTTGTCCAACAGTTCGACTGGATCTCTCATTTTATTAGGCCGATTGACAATTGAAGTAGGTAAAATGATAAAACAGAGAATAGTTATTTTCAAAATACAACAACTATTAACATACAAATGAAGGGACTTAAAGGTAAAATCAATAAACATTCAAATAAATGAACCCTTCCTGTAGCGCGTTGTTCGCTGACATGTAAATACACTTAGCATCATCACGAGAACACACGATTTTCATACGAAGCGTTTAATTTAATATGGAATTTCAATTGATAAGAAAATAAGAGCAAAACTCCTTTACCTGCCAATATCACGAACCTCGTTTTAGTTAAGATTCTCGAGTTTCTCATTATCATTTTGAATATGAAAAGAACCATAATCTCATTATGTTAAAAATAACACAGACGATGTTGAAATATTACAAAAACCATCAATTATCAAAATCGAGAACGAATTATTGCCGGAGGCAGCGAGTCAGCGTACAAAATCCGGTGTTGCCAATAATTACAACTTACTAATTCTTTAGCGTTTCTGTCGTGTTAAGTTGGACAGAATTCATTAGCATGATGTCACGTGGGTGCTCCACACAATACCTCAGCGGTAATTACAAGCAAGCATTCCTTCAATCGAATATGGACCGTCAAACATAATCGATTCCTGCGTCAAACCAACGCCTCGAGGCCTGTAGAGGCCTCAGCAGATCCATCACAGCTAACGACTCGACACTTCCTTGAAGAAATTTTCTATCGCGACAAAGAGGCTATTATAATGTGGGTGTAAGAGATTTCTCACACGCGTGGACTGCAAAATTAGCGTAAATAATTTGCTTGTTTTGTTGTCAGCATACGTTATTTATCAAAATAAGTCCCCCGTTCATGCTTTCCATCTCGCAGGTAGAGAGATGGAGTAGACAGATAGTAATATATTGGATTACAATTATCATATCAGCGCTTAGATCGGGAGTGCTTTATAGTAGCGATAAGACGACAGCTGAGCACAGAGTATAAAGACACATTTTAATGAGCAGGCCCCCGCTTAGAATGTGAAACTCGTCCCCCTGGGTTTATATCTGTGTTAAAAATCGAAGGGTTATTTTATAGCTTCTAGGTAAAGTCATCAAATGTTCGTAAATAGAGTAGCGTAACGGGTGCTGAAGAAATTGGTGATAACTTTCGTAGATCATGAAAGATGTAGATGAATTAGAAAATGGTATTCACACTGAAACATTCAAAGCAAGTTCAAAGATATTCAAGCTATTCGAGGAGAACATTGCACTCAAGTTTGACAGGCAAAACCTGTCCAAGTCGAGTGCAATCGACAAATATTGGTGAAGCGCGCAAAACTATTCACGTATGGTGTTGACCCCAGAGAGGTGTCAAAAGTTTGACCGAGCAATTGACATGGAGCCACGCGTGAGAATGTTTGAACAAATATCTCACCTTAGTTTATTCTAGTGTTAGTAATGAATCATTTTTAACGGACGACCTCAGCACTTGGGAAAATCTAATAATGTTTGTAGACGAAGCGGGTCACTGAACTCGCATAGATTTACATAATCACTACCTTGACATTAGAACGGTGAGATGAAGTCACACCGACATAAATTCAGTTAACTTTGCAAGTTTGATGCCCATGTATTTTGCAAAGATCTATAATAATAAGGTTTATTTTATATGGACAAAAAACTATAAATAAATTATTTGTAACAATAGTGACTTTTTAGAGAGTTTATATATTTTAAAAAACATAAAAATTCAAATGAATTCAAATATCACAGCATCTTTGAAATTATAAAGCGAATAAATATTTTATTAACACTAGAGATGAGAAAGATTTAGCACATTAACATGGTCGTTCGTGTTTATGGTATAATGAATTGATCCCGATTTAGACAACCTAGGAATATTATCAGGTAATAAAAATCTGATTAGCATATTACAAGATAAGTCTTTTAAATAAGGTGGGCTTTGAAATGTCATATTTCGTTACTTAAAATAATTAAAGTCCAATATCATTATCGGAGAATCATTATTGGAGCTGTTCATGTCGAGGCTATAAATGCTTACTTTTTAAAGTTTTCTTCCTAATCAGGTGTTAATTTAATGGTATGACCGCGTCCTGTCCATTGTCCACAGATAAAACATAACTGGGCTATAAAAGTTAACGTGTTCCTGTACGACTATAGCCCCCCGCATTCTAACCGCTGGAATGTGTAAACTCGTAAATATGCGATAATAACCTGTACAGTGATTATGTTAGCTTACCAACTATTAGCAGGTTTTTTGCTACCTACTGCTTTGATGAGGATAGCGATGTTGTTATTCATTTTGCTAAATAGAGGAACCTAGAAGGTACTCTACTCTATAAATCATCAAAGCGTCATAAAATGTGGACATATCAGATTTAATTTCACAGCCTTTTTATGTTAATCAGCACGACAGAAGGAATATTTTTACAATTTTAATACTTGCAGTCGTGACGACGACTGGTAAATCTATAGCTTACAATATTAGTACGAAAGCTGTCAGAATAATTATCAGCGAACTATGCAGTACTACAAAACTACAATTTTAGATACACTGTATTTATTAGCTCTGTGGTGCTGGCTTAGATTTTGCACCACCCCAACTGTTCCCATTCTGCGATCCCCAACCTAGATGCTCAGCGTGGGGATTATGGGCATTACCCTCCAAGATATACACGCTAATAAGGCGCTTATCAGGGGGAGGCCTGCGTCCAGCAGACCAATACAGGCTGTTGAGGTTGAGGTAGAGGTATTTATTAATGAACCTCACAACAATCATGGTAGGTACGAGACAAATTTCGACACACTATACACATTATATTTACCTGTTAAATATAATGTGTATAGTGTGTCGAAATTTGTACATACGTCTCGTTTATTTTTAAATTACTCAATGATATTACAAAGATATTAAAAGATTAAAGGGAAAAATTAATCCTTAGACATTCGAAATAAAAGTGGAAACGAAATATCCTTGAACTTGTAACAAGGAGCTCGAAATAGAAAAAATAGATAAAAGAGCATTCATCACGCTTTCTAACTGGAATGATGGTAATGACTATCGTATTTAGAAAAGGTGGCCGACACATTTGATGTCGCAATTAAACATGGATAATACCTGGATGACCGACTTTCAGTCATTTTTTTTCGGTAAATTTTGTTGTTTACAAATTATAGAATTATTATTCGCCAGGAAGAGAGGCATATTTTTTAGTTAAGTCTTTAAGTAGATGATAATAAAGTTGTTTATTGAAAACACGAATAAAATAGAATCACTATTCGCCAAAAGATGCCAGGAAGCGCCAATTGATTACGATAAGTTGATGAAAGTTTATTGAAAACACGAATAAAACGACATTTTCTAAAAATTAATCCCAGCTACATCGATTTATTGCCCCCGAAACCCCCTGTATACTAAATTACATGAAAATCGTTGGAGCAAACGGGCGAGATAAATAAATAAATAATATCTACAATAATAATAAATAATAGATCCGGATTATATATACATGTGTACATATAATCCGGTTTATATATATTTGTATTTACAAGAATTGCTCGTTTAAGGTATTAGATAAGATATATACTGCTGCCCGCGACGTTTCTCTTTACGAGAAAGAAGAGAATGTCGTCCCAGATAATCATTTTGTTTATTATCCAATTCACATTAAAGTGCTTCTGAAAATGCATAAGATACCATACAAATACAGGTTCATCTTATTTGTAATTCATTGAATTTTACAACATTTTTGTGTAACGTAACGAAACGCGCTGCGGTTCTCGAGCCCGTATATTATTAGGAACATAATGATCTATGTATGAGAGTACCGTACATAGTAGGTTTTGAAAAAAATTCTATATTTGGCTTTCTCTTTTTGAGTTTGATTATCTTACTTGCTCTCTGGCGACTCTATATCATTAGTTCCCAGGTCAGCTGCCGAAGATTCTTTTTTTATAGAGAACATGTTTTGTAACCGATAAATGAACTTTAGCGAACATAGTCAGGCCGCGAACTAGCAGTAATAATTATTCATAATTATGAGCGACTGTACGACAAACAGTTCCGGATTTATGGTTTCTAATGAGCGAGGCAGGCGGGGTTTACTAGCTTAGTAGCCCAACAAGTAAACGACAAAGGCATTATTTTACGTTACATGAAATAGGTTCATTCGTAGGTATAGAACGGTTACGTTTAGTCGTAAAATATTTTCAGGGTTAATTCTTCAAACTTGGTTTTCACACTGATATCATTAATCATACCTAAACAAAATTTGGATATAAAGCATGATAAAGTTCGAGATGTTTAACTTTTAGCAGCAACATATAAAATAGTTGGTGGGAGAGATACATAGATAATAGATTTATCTTAATTTGACAGACGATTCCAGAAATCTGCTTCCATACTCGTACTTCCAAAAGAAGACAACACCGAATACCTAAACACCTCGCCTAGAATTTTCAAATTATTAGCCAAACTGCGGAACGACAAATGACTATCACGAAAAACGAACTCCCTCAATTTAGATGAGAACATGTCACCAGTACTTTTCCACCAATTACAACTGACTGATAGTAGATAATAAACAAGCCTCCAAAACAACGGAAACGTGAATTTCAACGGACCCGAACAAATGTATAACATCAATTACCGAAAGCCAATGTTTAGAACGGCGAAAACGTTAATGACAGTAAAATTTCACGCCGATAAATTTAAATTATTTTGGTGTTTCACAGTCAAACAACATCTGAATTGTCAGTATTCTGATTCTAGCATGAAACCGCACAAAACAGTGAAATATTTAAGGAGTGTTTCGAATGACTATCACGAAAAACGAACTCCCTCAATTTAGATGAGAACATGTCACCAGTACTTTTCCACCAATTACAACTGACTGATAGTAGATAATAAACAAGCCTCCAAAACAACGGAAACGTGAATTTCAACGGACCCGAACAAATGTATAACATCAATTACCGAAAGCCAATGTTTAGAACGGCGAAAACGTTAATGACAGTAAAATTTCACGCCGATAAATTCAAATTATTTTGGTGTTTCACAGTCAAACAACATCTGAATTGTCAGTATTCTGATTCTAGCATGAAACCGCACAAAACAGTGAAATATTTAAGGAGTGTTTCGAATGAATTAACAGAATTACGAATACAATAGCTGAAATCGTTTGAGTTATACGGTACCCAGATTTTATTATTTCAAAATGTATCTATAGAATGACGTCAAATACACTCGAGAGCAATGAATCCGGGTCACTTAAAGAATCCTAAAAACGTAAATTGGAGTATTGAAGATTGGTCAAAAGTTATGTTCTCCGACGAATCAAAATTTATGCTCTACAAGCACGATGGAAGACACAGAGTGTATCGAAGACCAGGGGAAAGATTCAAGCAAGCATGCATCGAAGAAAAAGTAGCCTACGGTGGTGGGTCTGTACTTGTGTGGGCCGGAATTTCTTCTGAAAGTCGCACAGAGCTGGTGATCATAGAAAACGGCTCTTTAACTAGCGTAAGATATGTGGAAGAAATCCTCAATGATCACGTTGGTCCATTTATGGTCAATTTAGGTGAGGATGCTATATTTATGCATGACAATGCCCGACCTCATACAGGTAGGATTGTGAATGACTACCTTCAAGAGATGAACATTACTCGTATGGAGTGGCCAGCGCGCAGCCCGGATATCAACCCGATCGAGCATGCTTGGGACGAGCTAGGCAGATGCGTAAAACAACGAAACCCTCCCCCAATCACGCTTCGTGAGCTCAAAATTGCTCTCACAGAGGAATGGGAGAATATTCCCCAAAATCGTATAAGGAACTTGGTGTACAGCATGCCAAACCGCGTAAACGCAGTAATGGAAGTACGAGGAGGCAATACGAAGTATTAAAATTCAAGAAAATCGTAATAAAGTTCAAAAATTTCATGTTTCCTATTTTTGTTTTAAGGAGAGATCAGCAGTTTTTTTCTTTATGTAATTTTGTGTTAATAAAATGTATGGTGACTCATATTTTTTTTACTTTCATTTAAGGAGTATTACATTGTCTATTAAATACAATTTATTGCATTAACCTATCATTTTTAGTTTCCGAGATTTTTAACATTCTTTAAGTGACCCGGATTCATTGCTCTCGAGTGTATTATCTAAACATTGTGATTTGTCGCCGAGGCAATTAAGATGTCATCGAAGCGTTTAGATTTATTTGTGGCAATTAGACAAGTATAATCTGGACATGAATATTGATCAGTTGGTAGACATTTATAAACCGCATACAATTAGAAATACGGTTGGTACTAATGACGGCTATGTCATGCATGCCAGCAGCAAGATTTCTAAACGAACTTGGCTGACACATGGTCAAGTCATCGGATTGATGTGGTTGTTCAAAAACTACCTTTAACAGTTCTTTGGCCATCATCGTTAACGAGATTTTCTCGAGCCAGGTTTGACTTAGCTAACTTACTTAAATAAAAATAAGTATGATTATGAGACTTACCTATTACAAGAATACTCAACAAAAACCAATGCCGTAAAACTATCTGACTATTTTGTAAAATCTTAAATCTTCATACAACCTACATCTGCCTCAGTTTCATAAGAAGTAATAATACTGTTGACAAACCCAATACCTTTGGACTAACGGTCTACATCGATAAAACATGGATAGTGCATGTCGCAACCACTAGAGAGCCAGCACTCATTAGGATAGTATGGTGCATTAGTGCTGGTGTACCACAATTGAAACAACATCCATGTAAGCCTATGTAAGTGCATGATGATGACATAAGCATAGGGACATGGCATGGGGATGTTGTTACGCACAAATCCAGATAAAACTGAAGTTCACTAAAAATAAACTTATTCGTCAAGAACCTAAAAAGACCGAAAGATAATTGAAATTGAACAGCATCAAGTACCGTGGGTAAGCTCGTAGAACACAACTGAGACGTGCCAACTTTAAGATTCTCAAAGGCATAATATCCCAGCACTCACAGAAACACAACAATGACAGACCGCTAAGTGCCCTCTTATGCTCGCCAGTCAAATATTTGTAAAAATACTCGCGTCAAGCACACGGAACTTTGTTTACAAATCAGTGGGAACGAGCTAGACTCGCGTCGAAAACTTCTCGAAACATACTTAGACTTTACATGCATAAAATACTATAGCAATCTGCATTTGTAAACTAAGTTGCTAGCAGTAAGACAGTACCCGGTCTATACAAACAAACTTTAATACGAAGGTGATTCGTTCAATCTCATGTTACCATCGTAGACTAATAAAATAGTCGATCGAGTAGAGTTCCCATTGAATTTGTAGTAGACAAATAAAACTCTAAAGTTGGTAGACGCGTTACATGAATGATCTTAGTTTACACTGGTAAATATTCCGGTTCGAATAAAGAGGTGATGCATCGCCGGAGTACCGTCTCCAAGACACGCCAAACTCGCCAATTCCCGAGGGAAACCGTACGCAATAACGCTCAATTTTCGAGAAAACAACTATAACTCAGAGCAGTGCACTCAGTCGTCTGTGTTCCTTTCTTCCGGGCAATTTCTATTACCATATAGACGCGCTACTTTTCAATTCTTTTCCATTAAACTTGGTGCATCGTAGTGCGTTTCGCGAGCGAGAGTACGCGACCCAATCGCTATTCTCCAAACACATTTATAAAATGCTCTTTACTCGACCGCGAGTCGGTCCCCTGCGACTGGCATTCTATTGCGACTTTCAAAGTATATTTTCCGAATAGGGAAAATCGTATGCTATCAATGAAACTTTCACAGATACACACAGGGTAGCGATTTATTCACAAACAACAACGTAAACTTAAAGTATAACAGTTTATTTTGATTCGAATAGCTGAAATAGCTTAATACAGATGATAGAAATAAATTTCAAGTTTTTATTAACATGGTTTGGATAAGTGCTTTGCTGTCTACCGATTAATGGATCATGTTACTCTCGGACGGCGTCAAATATATTAGACTAACTTTGAACAGTTGTATTGGTTTGGAAATTATACTTCGTCAAAATAAGTATACAATTATAAAGAAATCGTTTGAGACGCATTTGATCAAAATTTTGACTATGCTTTTTTTTTATTTTGTTTATACGTAATCAATAGTTGATATATGCACATTGCACCAAGGCAAAGTTAGCAAACTTGGTGACCCTTTATTATCAACTAGCAGCGCCTCGCGGTTCCACCCGCTTAGTTCCCGTTCCCGTGGGAATTCCAGGATAAAATATTGTCTATGTCACACCTTGACAGGTAAGCATTTTAACAGCGAAAGATTTTTATAAATCGGTCTAGAGGTTTCGGAGCCTATTCAATATAAACAATCAAATCTTTCCTTTTTATAATATGAAAACTTCAAATCTGTTATCAATTTAATCAACATCTGCAAGTGAATACCCAAATAACTGAGCAATATTTCTAAGAAATATGACGTCGACAATAACTAAGCCGGGCAGATGGTACAGACGAAAGGCTTAAGCTCGACCTCAACATTCGTCACAATAATAAAATTTCATAATCAAAACATCAGTAGCACAATGCTCTGTTTACAAAACCAAACAAGCATTATTCTTGAACAAAGACATCTATATCGGTAGCTGTTTGAATTATCTGTCATGTTTCACAAATAAATAAGGCCTATTTTATATCACAATGAAGACGCACCGCACCGCTTGGGCCGTAAGCATTAAGAAAAAATCTATTTATCAAAAGAGATGGGTTCTGCGAGATAAACAGGAGTCTATTATTACCCCTTTCTATCCATTTGGGGACATTCGTCAAAAGTCCAAAATTGATCTTTCCCAAAGTTTATATAACTTAGAACCGTCTTGGTTGTTAATATTGGTGTGACTTTTGAAACGTGCTTCCCATTACATAGAGTTGAGAATTGATTTGTATCTTCGGATGTTTATCTGAGCCATTACACCTGATAGGACGAAAAGAGCCTAAATTGGAAGTAGAATCGCTCAACCGTTCGTTGCCATAACTTGCACAGGTCGAGCGGCGCACGACCCTCGCTCACGATCGAACACCATGATCGAAATCCGTGTATACCGCGTATTACCATAAAGTATTTACCGTACCTTATGACGACTCTTTTACTTCGTGTGGGATATGAATTCGTAGTGTAATACATCTGAATAATGTACGAAGAACATGAAGTAAACATATGCTTCGATGCATTGTTCTTTATTTGATATCGTCATGGCGGAGCACGCGAGTTCTGGCTACTTTGATTCGGATAAAAGGATGCACTGAAGCATTAGCTTGAATACGTGACGCATTCATGAGAAGTTCTTGCGATGTTTTTACTACATAGCTTTCATTTGTGAATCGTGCCTTCTTAGAGTGGTTGTAAAAACTGCTTTAACTGTTCACTGTTGGATACGTAATAATCGTTAGAGAAAATTGATTTCTATTCGCCAAGCGCCAAACAGCGCTATAAAAACCTACTAAAATAAACATGCGCATGCGCAATATATTATTTTTAAACTGTGTGTAGGATGGTCCATCCTATTTTAGATTGTATTTGAGGTGACAAAAAGAAGAAACATATTTTTTAAACGATACGCAATATTTAATGTATAAGGGAAAACAACAAAGTTCTACAAGCGGAAACTTTTAGAAAACCTTTGAATAAAATTATACGCGAATATAAAAGCATAGTTCTTTGTTTCTATTCGATTCCATGTTCGTAAGTATAAGTCGAAAACAAAACAAAGTAATTAGGTCCCAAGAGTCACGACAATAACACTTCACAGTTGGCTTTACAGCTCGCGCACAGACACGGTTAGACATCTAGTACATTAAAATTTGTAGGTAAATGAGACACATTCTATTTCAAAATCTAAAACGACTGACGACCAGTGCAGCAAAGCATTGCCTACCGCATATAGGTTAGGTACTCACAAGCATGACATACCTACATGATATATCTCAAAGAATTAGCAAGCTGAAGTGGCAGTGGACCGGCCATATCTCACGAAAAACTGACAACCGCTGTGGGAAACGACTTTTTGTGTGGAGACCGTGACTCAGCAAGCGTAATGTACGTAGTATACGCAAATAACACTTACCAAAAAACCTACCCTTACAATCTGAGAAATGAAAATAAATTAAAACTAAGAAGTCCACGAACAAACGATGGGAAGAGAAACATAATCTATGAAGGTGAGCAGTTATACAACAGCCTACCCGATAATATTATATTAAGAACTGTTTATCAATGAACATATTTAAAAAAAGACTGAAACAATATACTTTTAAAAAGATCTTCTAAGTTACAGTAACGGTACCAACCATCATTGACAACCTTACTACTACAACTATTAACTAACCATTAGTGTAGTAATTTATTAATTAAGCTAGTAAGTAAGATAATCGTTTGTACTCATTTAAGTGATCATTGTTCTTTTGAGTCAATAAAATTCTGAACGTAGTGTGTTCCCTCCGGCCCGATGGAATGAAGATCTGCGAAAGACTGCAGGCAGATGCTAGATGCGTCAAGCTAAGGCTTAGCTAAGGCGCTCGTTGGAGGAGGCCTATATCCAGCAGTGGACTCTTATGTAAACTTCTCATATGTAAACTCTTTTAGTCATACTACCGGACGCTGATGTTTATAAATTGTCATAATTGCTATTTCAGGGAACACTGGTTGGTATCTATGTGGGTATCCATGTAAAATAAAAATAAATAAATAAAAATTGCAGAAATAATGTCGCCGTAGCCGAAATCGGCAAGGAGCACATCATCATCATCAGTATCAATGTACAAACTAGAAAACATTGTAATTTTTTGACCATTAAAAATCTCGTTTGAGCATCCCTGTTCTAGTGATGCTGTGTGCATTCTCTAGCAAGATTCATTTATTTATAATGAATTTGTTAAACCAATACAACTTTCTATAGGTATCTTTAACTTGAATAAAAGAGTGCCAGCTATTCTCCATACTCTTTGACTGTGGGTAATTGCCAAACGTTCTAGTTGCCCTCCTTGCTTACGGGTCACAGGCTCCATGCTTAGTTTCTATCGATTTTGAGAAAATTGTCTTTTGGAATGATTGTTCTTATAAGTAAGATCACAAAAGACTTTCGAACATTACGCAATGTTAAGTGGGGGATGCTTTTGCAAAACTGATGAAAGAGAAAAGAGACATTTCGATACGTTTAGTGCTCACTTTTAATGTATCAAACAATATCAAAGATAGAGTTGATAAAACGATATTCAAGCGATCGGTCATTCTGTCGAGCGATGGCTAATCGCGGGCGACATTAATAAAGTCCTACCATCCACCAATTTACGAGTTCAGGTGTACAAAATTGGAACTACAGTTTTTACTTTGAAATTATTTTATGATTCTTTTAAATATCTTCACCGCCAGCGCCACAGTGAAAAGTGAAGTTGGCGGTAGTGGAGGCTCACGGCAGGCACGCATCATTTACACGCCGTCCGGTGCGATTAGGTTCACGACGATGACACGGGTGCCGTCGGCCCGTCTCGTAATTACTAATTCTGATCCCGGGCACATCGCCTTAACGACTCTGATACCCTGGTACTTGACATTTGAATTCCGCTTATTAGTCAAGGGTTCTACGGCTTAAATGGCTAAGATAATAAATTAAACGTGAATGGAAAAATATAATCTGGGCGTTGCAGGTTCGTTCAGATAGTCTAGGTAAAAAAAACCTGATTATTCAAGAAAAACAGCTCTTATCTTTTTTATTTGATAAGATATGTGTATCGTTAGTTAATTATTTTCTAGTTTAGACAATAGGACCGCCATGTATTAATTATAAAGGTTCTGACAAAAAATATGATTAAAAAAAAACAGCCGCATAAGCTGACCATGCTTTTAGATTGACATAAAGACTATGAGAAAAATATCGCGGTCAACTGCCGGCCACATTATTGATAAAGAGCTTCAACTTTTGTAGAAACAAAACTGGAAACACAAGCGCTGAATGCAACTTTACATCCAACAATGTATTCATACGATTTATAATCAAAACATAGTCCTTTATACCCATCAAAACATTTCCATAAATTGCTCGTCAATCTTATTTCAAATCAGTACAAAAAACGTACAAGAAACCATAAACCAATAAACACTTACTTGCCGTCGCACATAACAAATGTGATGGACTCCCGCGGCTTTCGAATAACTTCGAAACGGGTCGGACGTTTAATTTCAGTTTTATAATAAAGGACATATTGTGTTAAATAAAGGATGGGTAGTAATAGTGTCGCGTCATCTACATTAGTAATGTTCCTCATGGCGGGGTGTCCTGTAGCTAGACTGCCCGCGACAGACGCACTGTGACCGCGCGGTTTCATATCGTGTAATATGGCTAACATAAAGTAATAAAATAAAAGAACCTCCCAGTCGACCACGCTCGAAAATATTTATTCAAATAAGTCGCCATCAACCCGACCGTAAAAGCACGCAGAGGGTTGAGGGCTAGCAGTTTTATTAATATTAAAAGAACGCTTCAGTTGACACAAATTGGCGATAACCAAAGCGAGTAGGTACCTCGTAAAAAAATGTTTTCCTTTATGTTTATTATTCGCATCTCCCGAAATAAGATTGTGAATTAAATAACTGTTATAAATATAAAACTCCTTAAACTCAAATCAAATACAACAAAATGTGTGAGAACATCTTAGAGAAAAGGTTCCAGTAAGCCAACAATATTCTATCAGTAAATCGATTTGTGTGAGAAAACAATCACGCACGTGATCTGCAGTAAAACTGATACGGGACCGCACCAATATTGTTATCTCACTATCATATAAAGTTATTTTCACTTCTACCGAGCGAGGAAAGCATTCTTACGTGGTACACTTGTATTCTATTCTTCGAGAGTGAATAGGTGAGACACCTAAACTACAAAGTTCATGCTCAGGTGACAGGATTATGTGGGAAATAGTGTTGTTTAAGATCATTGTTACACTAACGAAGACACTTTGAATTAATTCAGGACCATTATTTTAAATAACCCAAGAAGGGGGCAATATTTTACGGTTAACATCAGACAATATTCTCTCAAAATGCGTTGTTTCAACGAATTCACGCGCTCGACCAAAAACAAAGCAGTTAATTAACCCGTAATTTATATAAATGGGCTCAGTCGCAATTCGGACAACAAATTATGTGCGATAGACGATCTCTACTGATAGCGGCTTGGAAAATACCGTGAAAGGAAATAAAGTAAGTTCGCGGGAAATCAAGAGCTCGGTGAGAATGAGGTGACAGGAGACGAAATTATTTATCTAGTCTGGTAGATGTGTGTGGTACGAGGCGTCGAGGCAGGATCCTTGCCGTGTCGCGGCGAGCTTTGTAGATTTATTGCTGCGATATGCAAAGCGACCGTCAAACGGAGCATTTTTCACCCAATTTAGAAAAAGTCGGGATCGGTCCACGCTATGTATCTATCCTATAAAAAGTTAGTCAGCGCGCTTCCCGTAGTCGATAGTCGCCTAATGTCAGTTAATTTGTTTGACACACCGAACACAGTTTTAGAAACTGTCGACTATGCGGTTGTTGATGAGTCAAAGCGAGAAATGTCCCCGAGAACGTCGATGGCCCCTCCCGCTTTATTACAGGGACACGGCCACCGCGCCGCCAATTAAGAAGGAGTCACAACACGAAATTCGTGCCTGAAGGTTCTTGATCGCTGACAGTTCATGAATGCTATAATTTTAAATTATATTGGAAATTGTGTTCTGACGGTTTCAGTATTCCAGGTTGTTAGCGGGAAATGTCATCGTCCCACGCTAACAACGCAAGATCTCACTTGGGAATATGAAGACATATTTATAACGTGATTCCATACTTTTATGGAGAATATGTTTGTGCCAATTTCGTTTATTTTTTTAGGTAAAACGAAAAAGAGAATTGCAGTTTAAGGAAATCGTATAATAAATAAAGAAGTGGATATACTCGGGGTGCAGTTAAGGAACATAATGGAAGTGTGCGCATAATTCTCACAATGAGCAAGCGAGTGGGTGCTGGGACATGTCACATTTCGCATTGTCCTATACAAAAGTGTGTGCATTATTGTCGAAAAATTGTGAGGTGCTTCACCTCGGGATGGAATCGTTCGGCTGCAGGCGAAGACCCCGCTGAGCCGGCCTACTCGGGCCTCCTCGGCGTAATTTAGCGCGAACAACCACATTACCATATCACTAATGTAATGCGGTCGAATCTGCGAATGTGCCTTAAACGGTTTTTCGTATCCTTTGTTATCGGAAATTTATGAATTCTGCAAAGGCTTTTGTATCACGCCTGGCCTCGGCCGCGGTCGGGTACTTTATAAACATTGTTTTACAATCGTCTTACATGAGCTTTGTGGGGAGATAATAATGTGTATGGTGAAATATTGCAAGATAGGTTTGCGGCTTCCGATTCGTTAACTTGATTCAGAATTGCATTGTTCTCGAAAGTACTCAAGCATATAGGTAATATTCAGACATTTATGGTACGCCCTTTCTCTCGAGCTTTGCTTAGCTTGGAGAAAATGATGATGTTTGTATTGTTAAGCATTATTTATTTCGTGTCATAGAAGTTAAAAAAGAACGACAACGTAGGGACTCAGGAATCATGGCGACAATCGGTTTGATTGTGCCCATTTCACCCTTTTATGTAGACAGACCTATCGAACATACAATAATGATATACGCTTTTGATTCGAAAACACAATTGGTATTGTTTATTTTTTTTCAAATCCTTTCTGAAAAATTGTCTGACACACCAAAGATCAACCTTTTCCAGGTAATCGAATAAAAAATATGACATAACTAGACGGGTGCTCCAACCCTTACATTATTAAAAGCATGGAACCCATCATATTAAAGTAATATTCAAATCGAGTCACAACAAAAGAATCCCATCTCACAGCTCAGGTTTCAAAGAACGCGAGTTGCACGGGTAACACAATACAAAGGGGCAAGCGTACGAGCTATGAAGGGGTATGAGTACGAATCGTCCTGGTACACGGGGAGTATCAATTTGCAGTGGTTCGTCTATGAATAACTACAAAATTGTACCACCTAACTTTTCGATGCTACATGTTGTAACAATGGGTTTGTGACGATTCTTTACTATAAGTTGACAAAGTACTAACGTTACTATCATTTCACCGTACCTTACTAAACTAAATCTCATTTGTCCAGCATTATCACTACATAGTATAAAACAAGGTCATTTCCCGCTTTATGTCTGCCCCTATGTATGCTTAGATCTTGAAATTACGCAACGGATTTTGATACGGTTTTTTTATAGTATCAGTTATATATCAGTATTGCACCCGTGCAAAGCTGGTGCGGGTCGCTAGTCACACTATCACACTAAAATTATAACTGCGAAAGTTTGTATGGATGTATGGATGGATGGATGTTTGTTACCTCTTCACGTCAAGTTTGCATACAGGTAATCCTTATTCTGGAATCAAACATAGGCTTCTTTTTATCCCATATTCAGTTCCCGAGGGCTAGTAATCACCTTTAAATGTTTCCATAGGATCAACGCGTGCGAAGCCGCGGGGCGCAGATAATTCATTATAAATATTTGAAACTTTATTTGGTACCTACAGAAGTGCATAATCTAACCCATTCATTGCCTGCGGTGTGTCTCTGTTGCTACAGCTCTACTATTCCGAACATTGGCAGGCATACACGATGGCAGTGAAAGTGTTAACTCTTGAAATAATATTGATGTAAATTATAAACTGCACGGTTAAATATAATAGATACAATAACATAGTATCAAATGTTAAATGTGAAAACATTTGGGATGAATCAAATCCCAAATGTTATTTGCGTTGGTTTAATTTTTGTATTTCACATTTTCCCTAGTACAGATTAAGCAAAAAACAACATCACGGAGGCATACAAGATGAGATACCGCTTCACTGCACTATGCGGCTATTTATGCTGTAACTGAATACTAGCTTTCATCCCGCTTTTACTTGTATTACAAAAAAGAAAATGGTTTTAATTCGTGCTCGGTAAGTCTGGGGCAGCTGAGAGCTTGTTTTAGCTTACTACTAGACAGCTTTACAATGTCTCAGACTAGAACTATTGGTGCGGGATAAACAGCGAATAAACTCTACATTAGACAGACTACATACATTCCAATAGAGTTACATTCACGATTTTTGAAATGGAAACATAATAAAGTATTTTCGCAGCTTATTCAAAGCAACTTGTATGCATTTCATATGTAGCACAATTAGGGCGTGACTACTTTAAATCCTCGGAACTCTACAATTTCATACCCTAAAATATGTATTAGCCGGGATTAAATACATCCGTACAGTGCGTTATGAATGAAGCACCCATAATGGGGAGCAGCAATACAGCCAATGAATAACACAGCGTTAAAATAGAATAACACGACCCATTGCGGCAAAGTAAGGCATGATTGACACGTGATCCGCGGGCTTCGAGAATTCTCAATAGCCCCTTTTCAATTGGATTTTTTACGAATGTACTTTTATTACCCCATTGTGGGGACAGGATTAGCCCGCAGCAATGCGGAAAATATTTAATAGGGAGTTAATATTACAATAGTAGTCGGTTTGGTGTACCAGTTTTTTGTGTTTTTTAACGAAGGGTAACTGGGTGCGAAGTTCATAATAATTTTGTGATTGGCGCATTGTTATTTAATGTTATAATATTAGACGTGTAAATCAGCTGATACAAATTTATTTTATGTTTTTAGTGGATATTTGAGCGATTTAGCTAATTCAAAGTGTTTTAAACAAGTAATGTGTACCAATTACTTATAATCAAGTGAAATATTCAGCAAAATCCCGTCAAGAAACTGTGCACATTGCTACAAAGTTTGCAACGGTCAACCGCCAAAAAATATTCGCTTCTGCCTCAAAGAACACGACCAGGGCTCAAGAGTTGACAATAATTAACATTTTTGGGGATGGACCTTCTCACTCACTGATTCATCAACTGTTGGACTCGCGCATGATCGAATCCGTGCGAATCCGAATCGAGCGGCAGTCGACGATTGTTTGGAAACTCAATCCACAGTTTGGACGAAGATACTTCCAGAGTCAGCATTTAAACCTGGGGAGTATTGTTATCTAATTATCCCATTGACTAACCTACACACATACCCATCTGTACCTACCTACCAACAACAGATACACAGGTACACTGCTCACTCTGTGAGTCTCTTCACAAATCACACACAGGCTTGTTCTATCTCTCTTAGCTTGACAAAAAGGTGGAAGTTAAGTTGTAGACGAACCATTTAGTCTCAGACAATCATTACACCTACAAGACACTCAACAATATACTATACAAATAACCTCCCAATGTTATGTAGGTACTTTGTATCTATTGCAGTTTAATATAATTACTTTTTAGGCTTCTACAAATATCTGACTTAACTATTTGCCTACAAAATTATAACCTAGATTATTTGCTCTCAATATTATCAAAGTTACCTCAGTGAATGTTCTCCGAACAAGTTACAAGTAAACTTTAAATATCTATTGAACTATAAATGTTCTAGCAATCCCTTGGTCCTAACTATTTTTACTATTTTTATTATTCTACCTTACTCCCCCTACTCATATTTCAACTGGGTTCTTTCACCATTGGTCACTGGGCTCTTTTAGACCCATCACACCTCAACTTGGTTTCTCACCATCAGAGGGTGACCTTGGAAGAAACAGTCTCTCATCACCTGCTTATCAATTTAAACTTAATTTTCCATTCACTTCTTATTTCTTAATTTTATTCTTATACTATAATTCTTATACTAGCTCACTTTATACTGCTATTTTTCAGGGACACAATATGATGACCAGAAGGGCATGTGACCTGGAGGCTAAGCTGAAGCTCGCTACAGCTCAGTTAAAGGAAGTCAAAGAGGACCGAGACAGGCTGCTTCAAGAGCAGGAGGATAGCGAAGCTGAGTTCCTGGCTAACCTAGGCAGGATCCAATCACTGAAGGGACAACTCGCTGAACTCCATGCTCACCATGAAGATGCACTGTCAGAAGTGGACCGCTTGAATGCATGCCTTCGTTCCGTGGACAATTGCCATGAATCTTATGAACTGGTGTTGCAGCATAATAAAGACTTACAGCAAGAGCTTTCAGAATGCAGAATAAAACTTGATAGGCTAGAGGCTAAGCCGTTGACTCCAGCGACAAGTGTTTGTAGTTTAGATCTACGAACAGAGCTTCGAACAGAGCTTATGACTACAAATCTTAACATGTTGAATGTAGATCTCAGTACACCATGTCGCCATGGTCATAGCCAAACACCCGTCATGAAAGGGACTAATAAAATTAAAAAATATGTTAAACTGAGTAACTTCATTAAAAAATCAGAACAAAAAATTAAGCGACAAAAACAACTTCTCAATAATGCAAAATTGAGCAAGGAAAAGTCTAAATCTAACTTACAAGAAGAATTGGACTCTTGTTATACTTTATTAGGACGGAACTCTAAGGATTTAAACTATTTGGCGGAGGAAATAGTTAAATTAGAAAGGGCACTTCATGATGTAACCTGTAAATATAAACAAGCCCAAAAGGATGCCAATGACCACTGCCAGAAAATGCTGGAAAGCGCATATGTTGAAGTACAGCATAGCTACACTCAAACTGATCTCAAGACAACTACTACACATAGTAACACTTTAACTGGAGATGGTTCTGTGGAGGTAGTGTCCCAGTCACCGCTGGTGTTACCATCTGCAGTGAAAACTATAATGTACTCCGATGAAATTGGCATAAACATGGGTCAGTTCTTAAGTATGAGTATGAAACATCCTGTAATAAATAATTGTTTTCCAAATTCAAACCTGCATACTATTATGAAAAAAATTAATAATGAAACTTTTAGTAATTCAAACTTAATAATATGCCTGGGTAATAGGGGTAATGTGAACAAATCGGACTTGATTAAGTATGTGGGCAAACTGTGCACACTAGACTTAAAACAAATTGTGATGTTCACATTCCCCTATAGCGACAGCTTGCCACAATCAGAAAACAACCTTAGATATAAGCTTAATATGATGTTGCACACTATCTCGTGCAACAACAATATACATGTGATTGACATTAACAGTATTGTTAGTAAAAAATACTATTTGACTCAAGGTAATTACTACCTTTCCAATTTTTATAAAAGACAGATAGCAATTTCGCTATCTTTTTATTTTAATATAACAGCCAAAAACTTGGCTATAAAAAATGCTTCTTTTGAGCATTGCAATGATTTAAAAAACAAGACCTTGGAAGTTGTTCCAAGCCATTTAAATTAGAAATAAAGACAATAGAGGAAGTCTCTAGCCCTAAACAGTCAAATATTATTATTTACAATAAAAAACAAAGAAAACCAGATTGTAAAATCAAGGCAAAGTTTACTAACCTGGTGCACCAAAATATTCAAGGATTGAGATGTAAATTACTAGAATTAGAATTGTACATGAACTCATTTGATATTGACATCATCTGCTTAACAGAACACTGGCTGAAAAGCTATGAGCTCATGTTTAACTTCAGTAACCACCAGGTTGGTAGTTCTTTTTGCAGATCACATGCTATTCGTGGAGGCTCTCTAATATTACTAAATAAACTCATAAAGTTCAAAGAACGTAAAGACATAATAAACTTATCCGTTGAAAGCCACATCGAAGTAGCATGTGTTGAGCTGGAGCAAAGTATTGTAGTAAGCGTATACAGCCCACCATCCGCCTCCTTTGAAATATTTGAAAGAATCATGGATGATATCTTGTATAAAATATCAAAATCACATAAAAATGTCTTGGTATGTGGAGACTTTAATATTGATCTTTTAGAAGTCTACTCCCTCAGTAGTAGATTAACTAATTTATTTAATTGTTATAATTTAAGGCCAATATTTATGGAACCAACTAGAATAACTGAAACCTCAGCAAAATGTATAGATAATATATTTGTTTGTCAAAATGAAAAAGTATTAAGTAAAAAAATTATAAGCAATTTAAAATCAGACCACTTGGGTCAACTAATTAAACTAGAAATACAAGTTAAAAACTATAATTGTAAACAAAAAATTAAATATACACTTGTGACCACAAGTCGATTTGAACGGTTGAAATTGGATTGGGATTCTAAACCATCACCTGATTACTCACTTAACAACCCAAATGAGTCGTATTGTAGTTTTTTTAATAAATTCACCAATGCGTTCAATTCAATATTCACACCCAAATCGAGGATGGTCTCAGAAAAACTTAACTTTAGTGAGTGGGCAACAGTGGGTATACATAAAAGTAGAGTAACTTTGTATGAACTATATAGTGAAAAACAATATAATTTTAACAAGGACTTCAAAGAAAAAGTAAAAAATTACTCAAAAATGTTTAGAAAAGTTTGTCAAATAGCAAAATCAAATTATATTAGCTCCAAAATTAAAAACAGTGAAAATGTAATAAAATCAACATGGAAAATAATAAATAGTGAGACTGGAAAGGTCAGTACCTACGATAATGATTACAATTTAAAGATTAACAGTTGCACAATCAAAAATGACATTGAAGTAGCCCAAGCTTTTGAAAACTTTTTTACTGACATTCCAATCTCTACCACAAAGTCCCTAAATTCTTCTCAAGCAATTGCCGAGTCTTTACTGATAGAAAATGTACCTAAATGCGAAAATAAATTTAATTTCAACCACGTTAATGAAAAAGATATTATAAAAGTCTTTAAACTTTTAAATATAAAGAAAACTGCAGATCTCTGGGGCATTTCCGTTAGAATTATTAAACCTTTGATTGATACCATTGCACCAGATCTAGCTTTTATATTTAATGAGTCTATTGATTGTGGTGTATTTCCTGATCTAATGAAATGTAGCAAAATAATCCCACTGTTTAAATCAGGTAGTAGGTCTGACCCCACTAACTTTAGACCAATATCAGTACTGCCAACATTCAGCAAAGTTTTTGAAAAACTTATTTTACATCAATTGCTCAGTTATTTCAATTGCAATGACCTGCTTCATAGTAAGCAATTCGGGTTTACTCGCGGCAGGTCAACTACTGATGCCGGTATAGAGTTAGTATCGCATATTTTTGATGCTTGGGAGAAGTCGCAAGATGCCTTAGGCATTTTTTGCGACTTGTCGAAAGCATTCGATTGCGTACACCATGAAACATTAATCAGGAAACTACATCACTATGGAATAAGGAACACCTCCTTGGATCTTCTCACATCTTATTTGAGTGATAGGATACAAAGAGTTGACATAAATGGGAAACGGTCTTCGGGGTCTGTAGTTACAATGGGTGTACCGCAGGGATCTATCCTCGGTCCTTTCCTATTTTTAGTTTATATTAACGACCTGCCTCATCTTGTCAAGAATAGTCACGAGATTGTATTGTTTGCTGATGATACTTCATTAATTTTTAAAATGAAACGACAAAACACTAATTTCGACGATGTAAACAATGCAATCTCAAAGGTAGTTCATTGGTTTAGTGTCAACAATCTTTTGCTTAACGGAACCAAAACGAAATGTATTAGATTTACTCTACCGAATGTAAAACAAGTTAAGGCTGATGTAAACGTAAATGGAGAAACGTTAGAAATTATAGAAAGTACCGTATTCTTAGGAATCACCTTAGATAATAAACTTCAATGGGGCCCACACATAGATAAGCTATCGAAGAGACTTAGTTCTGCAGCATATGCAGTCAAAAAAATCCGTGATCTCACAGACGTGGACACATCTAGACTAGTTTATTTCAGCTACTTCCATAGTATTATGTCTTATGGTATACTGCTTTGGGGGAACGCTGCAGATATTAACACCATATTTGTGCTGCAGAAGCGGGCTGTTCGTGCCATCTATAAAATGGGTCCCAGAGAATCCCTACGTGATAAATTCAAAGAAATAAATATAATGACAGTACCAAGTCAATATATTTATGAAAACTTGTTGTATACTCATAAAAATATCAATAGTTTCCCAAAAAATTGCGATATACATAATGTAAATACTAGAAATAAACATAAACTCGCTGTACCCACAACTAGGCTGCATAAAATTAATGTATCTTTTAAAGGGCAATGTATACGCTTCTACAACAAAACCCCTACTGAGCTGCAAAAATTATCAGTAAATAAATTCAAACAAATTGTCAAAACTTTATTATGCAAAAAGGCTTACTATAAAATATCAGATTATCTAGATGATAAAAAAGCTTGGGACGGATTTGGCTCCAACTCGAAAAATAACAACAACAGGCTAAAGGTTTCTTCGTCGTTTCTTTACTTTAGTCTACATACCGAAGCGATCGAAATCAAAAATACCACTTTATTTCCGTGTCAGTGTATTTTTTACTATGATTTGACCTTTTCTAAGTGTACATTTATTGTATTTATGGAAATAAAGCATTTTTGAGTTTGAGTTTGAGTTTGAGTTAGATTCAATTGTGTTCAATGCTACATTTAGGATCAACGCGCTAAAAATATCGCAAAGAATAAAGATACAAAAAGGTACTTATAATTGGCATTTCGGGTTCCGTTCGAACCTTTAAAACATCAATGGGCCTTATCGAAAGGGACTTCCGATTTACGAACTTGGTAAAATTTACCAGAAATCTTAACAGATAACATCCGAAATCGAATAAATTCTATGGTTTATCGGGATAAAATACGTTTGAGCGATATTAAGAGCGTGAAGATAAGACTTCGTTAGTCCGGCCGACAAGCGAGCTCATTTCGCCAACTGTAAAAATGCGGTAGCTCTAAAAAGGGACCACCGTGTAAATTATTTCGCTCACTAACCAACTTGAATTATCGTACTTGAACAGCAATAAAACTCCCGACAGTCGCGGCCGTTTTATCAAGAATGAAGGAACATGTTGCCATATTTCATTAGCTGAACGGTTCACTTGTGTCCTTGCATACAACTTATATTATGAACGGTGTAATGAAGGTTCAAGGAAGTTTATTTAATTTTAAGCAGATATATTGCAACTTAATTATGCATCTAGTTTTCGCGATTGATAATTTTGGAATGTTCTTAGCAAATTTCACGAGGAGTTTTTGGAAATTACATTACATATTGTTGAGTAAGGAACCGAGGTGTGAACCTATTATTTTCAAACTAAGCGAGTTTGCATCAGTCATTTGTTCGTGCCATATTAATTGGGTTAATGACCTGGGTGGATTAGGAGGTGACAAGATAGTCACCTCCTAATCCGCCCAGAAGACTCACAACGCTAAATCCGCCACCCTCTTGTGCAGGTCACGGAATTTCAGCTCTTTCAAGGTTGCCTCAAAATTATACTGCAACCTTGGCCGGTCGCAACATAAGAGTCAACCCTTGAACTAAACCTGTGGATGTAAAAGACAACTAAAATAACCTCCCGACGGCAACTTCCTTCTTCGTATTCTTAACTCCTCTACTGCGATCAGCAATCAGCCTACCAGCGTCGGAATGAGGAAAAAAACTGGTAGGGTTTGATTTGTGTATAGGCCCGTTCTTCAGGGAACGAGACTACTGGATGGCAAAAGCTCATTATTTTGCGTAAAGGGTGAGTAGGCGCGAGGTCCCTTCCTGAGTCATGTGTCGGCGAAATTTGTCAGCGTTGTTTATGGTGCGTGAAATAGGTGAGGACGTATTTTATTTATTTTATCTTTTATTTTATCGCTGGCCGCTGCTCATAGGGAAATAGAGCGGATGCTGACCCGACTTTTAGTAAGGTTGTGTTTATTCCTGACGAGTACCGACGTACGACAAGCATTTACGACGTAAGGTATTACGTCGAAAATGCTTGTCTTGAAACGATTTTTCTAGAACACAAATATTTTTTCTTGAATAACGACCTAACAACCTATTAGGTTGCAGGTCATTCAAAAATAAAATCTATGTATGTAAGTACTTATTGTATAATGTAGGTAGATCTATGGTTTATCCATTTTGAATGCATATTAGTAAACAAAGTACGACACAAATAACAAAATCTCACTTGCTTGGCGTCGAGTTTCAGATATAATTGTAAGCAATTTTTATTGAAGGGAGGATCTAAAATCGACAAGTAATGTAAATTACGTATAAAAGGACGAGCCAACAAAGTGAATTTTAGGTTAAGTATGGGCGGTTTGTTTACGTTTGTGCTCCATTCAAAATGGATGCGGTATAGTATCCATAATACCCATAACACAAGCTCTGCTTAACCCAAGCTAAACAGAGTTTGTGTTATGGGTACAATCCACACATCGTCATCTAGCTCGAAGGCAGCTTCATTTATTATTAACTAGCTGCGCCCCGCGGCTTCGCACGCGTTGTTCCTATGGAAAGGTTTAAAGGTGATTTTTATCCCACGGAAACTGATTTATGGGATAAAAAGCCTATGCTTGATTCCGGGATTAGAATTACCTGTGTGCAAAATTTCAGCCAGATCCGTTCAGTAGTTTTGGCGTAACAAACATCCATCCATCCATCCATAAATCCATACAAACTTTCGCATTTATAATATTAGTGTGATGTGATGTGATATACACTCATGTATTTCTAAATCTTGTTATTGTTATTAACATAGTTTATAGGTGTTTTCCCGACAATTATTAGATTTTTTCTCGCCGTAAAAACCATCCTTGAACTTCAACGAACATTTAAAAAAAAATCAGCCAAATCGGTCAAGCCGTTTTCATGTTATGTCGTGACAACGGAAAACGGGTTTCATTTTTATATATATAGATATGATATGAGTTTTTTACTAATTGAGATCTCAATAAAATTATTACTGTATTAAACGATTAAACGGCATATGCTCCGATATAAATATCGAAAACAATATATCATCTTACGGTTTCGCACTCCGTGGAATATAAAAAATTGAATCATCGTAATGTGCAATCCAATTAAACCAAAAAACCTGTCAAGTGGGAGTCCAATCTGGTCTGCAGAATCTTGAATTTTATTTATAATAAGTACCTATTTCATTTTGAAATTAAGCGGGGGAATTAAGTTCATTATCATCACCATCATGTCAGTCCTAAAACAACCACTGCTGGGTTTAGCTCAGTCGTAATTCGGACAACAACCACCAGATTTTATGATGACGTAACATGACGTACACAGGCCTCAATGTAAGTACGAAAAAAGAACATCACCAGAAGCATACGGATGAGATTTGCCGAGACTGACGACTGGCACGAGACCAGCTTTGCAGGCGTTTATTCCTTAATCATATGCACAGAACTCTAAAAAAAGAACACAGTAGCCGTCCCCGCCAATAACCGTAGAATATTTTCTGTAAGAGCCGTGTAGCAATAAATATAAGTGGGGCTAAGCTAAGTAAATCCGACAAATAACTCCGTCGAACGAGCTCGCTCGTACATCACCAAGAAGAATTTAATCACGCGAGTCAACATAGTGGCTGGTATGCCGATGATATCTGAAGGGTAGTGCTGTGCCGACCGTATAAAATGACTACGGATCGTTTACAGACGCTGATAAATAAACATTAAAATGTAAGAAGCGTGATTCAAATAAAAAAGTAATCAAACAGAAATTTATTTTTATTTTAGGGAGTCAATAAGAGACGTTTTGAATCTGCCGTATTGTGGCGGCTTAGAATATGCACCACCCCAACACATCGCGGGTGTCTTAAGAGGCGAGTAAGGGATATCTACCGGGGACGGGCAGCAACGCCTCGTGTAGAACAATTCTACCACCAAACTGCGATCCCCAACCACACCTCTAGCGTGGGGATTATGGGCATTAGATAACCCCCATGAGATAACACACAATAAGGCGAGGCCTGGTCCAGAAGTGGACCTATAGTCTGTTGAGGCGAGGTGTAATGAAATCTCCGTCTTCGTTTATCCACTGCCGCCGTCGCCGAGACATCACCGATAACAAGATGACGGCACCGTTGTAGCGATACATATGTACATATACCAATTACCGTCAGTCTACTGCACGACTCACACAAGCGCCGTGATCGGTCCAAGGAAGATATGAGTAGCTCGGCGCGATACGCGCGAGAATTTGTCTGAGATTATTACGGACCGATGATGTGGCGACAATTGAAAATACGTTTGACCGCGTAAACACACTGCTCGCTGTTCGCCCGGGTGTTCGTTTTACATCTCGTTCTCGATGACGTCTCGGTGACGGTGGCGGTGGACAAATTAAAGCCACCCCGCCGCCGCCGCCGACACGTCATCGAACTATGCCCGTAACACGGCACGTAACAAAATCGTTATCGGTTACTGACGGTGACGTCGGCGTCAGTCTTTTTATAATTTTACCATGTTGCGAACTCCGCTGTTTTATTAAAATACGTTTGTTTCGAGCAATGGGACCATGTCCATGCGATTAATTCTGCAAAATACACAATTATTGAGCCAACTCATGAATTACGAAATAAAGCATTACATACAGAGGAAAGGCCAAATATCTAGAGGACAACATTCAACTTCAATCTCCTCAAGGAGCGAATAGAAAATTAGGGTAACCGATGAAAGGGTTCCGCACTCAAACCACATCACTATTAGGTCCTTCATTGTCGGCACTCCGTCCGTACAAATTGTGGGTGTGTGGTGCGCCTATGGTGCGGACGGAACAAACGCTACAATTGAAATTTCTAAGATGCCTGCTAACATTTTCCTTAGCAGAAACCACGTATTTCACCGCGGGAGATGCCGAGCGTTCCAGTCTCTTGCACCAATACGGCACAAAGACATTGCATCCGTTTATAATTGTGCCGATAAAAGAATCGTTTATAAAAATGAACGTGACTGGATAAGGCAAAAAGACGCGAGAATAAATAAACGTTTTTCTTTTTTATCAAATACAATAACACTAACAACCAAGAATATTTTCTGTAAGGGCTAGCAGTTCCTCTTATCACTTGACTAAATATTAGCGTAAACGACTTGTAAACGCAAAACAAGCCTTATCCATGAATAAATAGGTCTTTTGTCTGATTTACTGATAATGCGCTGGCATCCGCAGAGATAGCCGTTGAATGTTATATCAATGAGTCAGTCAATCATTCATCGTCATTACTCAGCGTCTGCAAACGAGAATTTGAATAGTCAATGGCAAATTGGATGACAACTATTAAAAAGAAACAATGGCTGTATCAAGCTACAAATGTAAAATGTGTAGCGTACGACTCAATACAATTATTATTGATTAATTATTTCAATCGGGTATGTATTTTTGATGCAGATTCATTTTTCATTTAATGAATAGGTGCTAGGAAAGTCAGCGTCCTACGTTGTTTAGTTATTTCGGTACCTGTCCTCAGTGCTAAGGACAAAGTTATGATTATGAACCATGGATGGTTTTTGTGTGGAATTTGGACTCGAGTACAGTAAGGATGTCGTCTGACAAGCGTTTTGGAGGTCGAAGTGAGTAATCTATGTTCTGATGTGATCCAATTAGGTAGAGTCCTTTTCCTCATGATAACGAAGTTTTACTTTTGTCACCACTTTAAAGCACTATAATATATTTAATAATAATATTTGTTTATTTCCTCTTCACAATTGGTTTTTCTTAAAATTTAGTTATCATAAGTACAGTAGAACTTAATTGAACCTGTATTGTGAGAGGCTGGAGCTTGTTATAGGTTTTAGAAAAAACCTGTAACTACAAGTCTCCAGGACCCCCACTCCACGGATTACATACAACTGGGATTACAACAACACAACATGACAAAAGAACTCAAGGACTCGTTAAAGACAGATGGAAGACATACTACCTACTTGTGATCGATTTCGATTTTATACTCGTACAAAAACAACAGAAAATGTCTGGTTGAAACATTTCTATTCCGTCACTTCCTCAATAAATAGAGAAAACAAATGGAACAGATATGGAATACAAAACATCTTTTTGTATTTCTGAGTTGCTGCTGGTAGGCTCTACATTTCCACAGGAAAATGGCTACCTACATCAATAAATTTCGAGATAGCCAATTTTTTATTACTATACCTTTACGTTTTATTTAAGTGATAACGCAATATAATCAACAAGGTCAATCAAAGGAGGCCAATAACTATTGTCTGATGCTGGTGACTTTATATATCTAGCTCTTGACCGCGGCTTTGCTCTGGATAAAATACTTCACATTAATATCATAACTGCGAAAGTTTGGATGGATGTATGGATGTATGTATGTTTGTTACCTCTTCACACTAAAACTACTGAACAGATCAGGCTGAAATTTTGCACACAGTTATACTATCCAGGAATCAAATATAACCTAATTTTTATCCCATAAATCAGTTCCGATGGGATAAAAATCCCCTATAAACGTTTTCATAGGAACAACGCGTGCGAAGCCGCGGGGCGCAGCTAGTATTTCTATATTAAAATGCAGTTTATAATAATAAAATAAAACTCAGCAATGATGTAGTTGTAGTGGCTATCTATTACTAATTGGTTGAATCAGACCAATCGTTCTAAAGATAAGTTATTAGAAACAAACTTACAGATACCTCATTAAAGTAAGTATGTAGTACAACGTCACTAACGAAGTTTTCACTTTAAAAGTATTGTGTTCTGTATGAGATAGGTAGGTAGTCTACATACAAGGCAGTGAAGGCTCTCCTACTAAGAAAATCAATAAATAATAAGATACAAGTAGCCACGTCACTGCACAATTGAACTGAACGCGGCAGTTCGATGAGCAATGAATGAATCGCAATTAGCAGATGCTCTGCGTCCAGCTATTTATTACGAGCAGTGACACGGCAGACGCTGCGTGAAGCATACAGTGGGTGAAGAAGAGCTAGTGAACTTGTATGTTTTGCGGCAAAACTTGGTTGGAAGAGTTGGAGTACGGTGAACGATGGTGATGGAAGATGGCAGACCTAATGTTTCATGCATTAGGTATGTCAATCTGTTGCGAAATAGGTTGAAGTTTGTTGAAAGGGCACGTTTACGTGAAAGTCGTGTTAATTTTCGTTTTATGAATCAAATTATTGCCATGTCTTTTCTGTGTGCAACAGTGCGCGACAGAATTTATAACTTGAATTTACACGGCTTAGCATTATAGAAATACGAAAGCGTGTATTTCACAAGTTGGTGAAAATGTAGAGCCGTTTTTTTGCATTTCTCAATTGCAAAAATTTTACCGAAACCAATATTTAAAAGCTTTCAAATATAACACTCGGTCTTGATATTATTGCTGAACCACCGATGCCTATTTTAGGACCGACCACTTCTTCATACAGCTATTGAACTACTAGCAATGTGGACGGACGTAGGACGGACTGAACGAATATTAATAGAATGGTCTGAACATTTTACTATGATCGAATGTCTGATCCAGCTATCCTCTACGGCCTGTGGGCGGGAAGGGCGCAGATGTCGCAGGCGATTGTTTGCAAATAACAAAGTGAGCCCTGGGCACTGCGACAGTTTCTAATTGTGCCGCGACAATGCGTAATCTAACCGGTCCCATTCGCTGGCACGTCGCGCGCCTCTACAATAGAACAGGGAGACGCAAAGAGGTGACTATTGTATACCGGTTTCTATGTCATAAATCAAAAATAGTGCAAGGTAAGTTTATATGTGGATGCGGTTAAGGGGATATTGTGCCGTGAGTATGGCTCGAGGAGTTAGTTTAGTGAAATCTTTTTACTATATATTATAAATTATAATATATATATTTCATCTCAGACCGTCGAAAATAATTATTTTTTTTCCACCGATACTGGGAAATTTACAGAGCTTACTTTGAAGCATTTAAATTACAATGAAAGTACACTCCATAGTTTTCATAGGCGCCAGCCGTGATCCTGATTCGCCAGGTGCCAACGAGACGAACATATAAAGCAGCGGTGCCAACGCGCCAAATTGCCCGTGTGATCTGACGCACTAGTAGGGGCTCCGTTCACGTGTTAAATCACTTCAATTTATACACACTATAAACCCCATATTCTAAGCCTCTCGCACCCGTATGTTCGCTCACTGTTTAAATCCCGTATTAAACATTGTTTGCACATCTTATTCGCAAGGATTACGCAGTGCACTAATGCAGCGAATGTTTCTAAATCTGACTGTTTTTGTTTACCCATTCCAAATGCTAACGATGATTACCTGAAACAAAAACAAACGTCATTAGCTCTAGTAGAAAACACATATGTATCTAAATAGTTATGCAAATACGAACTAAGTAGGTAATGATATGAGTATCTAACCCTAATTCTACGTCATTTCCGTTTCCATATACCCATGGGCCGCAGCCATTCGCCGGACAGGACGTTAATTAGAAAATTATGTGGGAAATTATTAATAGGTCGGCCGTGTAGCCGATTAGATAACAAACTAGTCCATTAGTCGACAAGGATAAAGGCAGTTCGGGTGCGTGGCGGGAACAGTGAACCTGCCAGGGGTTTGTGACCGTTGCGGCTATTGTGTTAAGGTTCACATCGAGTTCGATGACGCTAATTGAAAAGGACCTGGCGCGATAGAGCAGTAGCGAACAATACGGAGTACGTCGTCCGGGGGCGGTTGACGCGTGGTTGAGGAATGATCAACCGGGTGGAAATGACGACTTAATGGATTATATGTGTCCGCCGACACCGAGATAAGTGTCGCGCCGGTCCCGGCCCCGTCGTCGGAGATTAGGGAACCAAATCACAAAAATTAATAACACAATGGAAATCAACTAAGGAATCATTTTACACACCGATGAACCCGCCCGATAGCGCAACGTTTACATGTTACTTTGAAGGATGTTCGACATTACTTTCAGAAGTAACTTTGGATGACTGATTATTGTTAAAACTGTGAGCCAGGATAGCAACTTTGCAAGTATTTAACATAATTTGCAATATCCGACCGTTTCCGTAAATATAATAAGCAGAACAAGTTGAGGCTAATAACAGCCTTTGAAGGTATCTCAAGTGGTAACAGTTAAACATCCTTGAGTTTGAATTGAATAGTGCATGATAAAAGCAGTGACCCATATCAGGCACATGTGCCCACGCAGCGATCCAACACCCGGACAGTTGCGTGCCGACATGAACCACGCTAAATTGAATACGGACATTGTAACGGCCGCAGTTGCCAGCCCTCGAAATAAACATTAAATAGCGCCACAATAACCTAACGATTTACCGGCAATCTATTATTTTCTGAGGGCAGGACAAGAAACGCCTCGCCACTTACGACAAAAAGTCTAAGGATAGATCTCCCGCTGTTGTATTGTGTTGGGTTCTAGGCGCGACCTGGACAAACGTGCCGTGGGAGCCGCGGTGAGTTATTGAGCCGGTGTCATAGTAGGACGGACGCGATTCCCATTACAAAGCCATTTGCGCTGTTTACACAAAGGAGGAGGGCCGAGGGTAGTGTTGCGATTGCAAATTTTCCGCTTCTCGGGTGTCAAAGGAGATAATTTATTGCAATTGAGATACAGCAGGCGTCGCGCCCGTAGCCGTAACACCTCGCATAAATACCACTGACAGCGTGCTCCCATCCTCTTTGACACCAAATAAAATTATGATCATGACCATTTATTACACAGGATTAAACAGAGTAGGCGCCGTAAACTACTCCATTGACTCCGGGTTATTTATACTGAAGATAGAAACTAACGTAATACTAAATAAGATAAGATTATTATTTCGATTTTTATGTGATTATATCACGCGAGTTATTTTAGTTTCGCATAATTTAGGGATAAAAAGCCTATGCTTGATTCCGGGATTAGAATTACCTGTGTGCAAAATTTCAGCCAGATCCGTTCAGTAGTTTTGGCGTAACAAACATCCATCCATCCATCCATAAATCCATACAAACTTTCGCATTTATAATATTAGTGTGATGTGATGTGATATACACTCATGTATTTCTAAATCTTGTTATTGTTATTAACATAGTTTATAGGTGTTTTCCCGACAATTATTAGATTTTTTCTCGCCGTAAAAACCATCCTTGAACTTCAACGAACATTAAAAAAAAAATCAGCCAAATCGGTCAAGCCGTTTTCATGTTATGTCGTGACAACGGAAAACGGGTTTCATTTTTATATATATAGATATGATATGAGTTTTTTACTAATTGAGATCTCAATAAAATTATTACTGTATTAAACGATTAAACGGCATATGCTCCGATATAAATATCGAAAACAATATATCATCTTACGGTTTCGCACTCCGTGGAATATAAAAAATTGAATCATCGTAATGTGCAATCCAATTAAACCAAAAAACCTGTCAAGTGGGAGTCCAATCTGGTCTGCAGAATCTTGAATTTTATTTATAATAAGTACCTATTTCATTTTGAAATTAAGCGGGGGAATTAAGTTCATTATCATCACCATCATGTCAGTCCTAAAACAACCACTGCTGGGTTTAGCTCAGTCGTAATTCGGACAACAACCACCAGATTTTATGATGACGTAACATGACGTACACAGGCCTCAATGTAAGTACGAAAAAAGAACATCACCAGAAGCATACGGATGAGATTTGCCGAGACTGACGACTGGCACGAGACCAGCTTTGCAGGCGTTTATTCCTTAATCATATGCACAGAACTCTAAAAAAAGAACACAGTAGCCGTCCCCGCCAATAACCGTAGAATATTTTCTGTAAGAGCCGTGTAGCAATAAATATAAGTGGGGCTAAGCTAAGTAAATCCGACAAATAACTCCGTCGAACGAGCTCGCTCGTACATCACCAAGAAGAATTTAATCACGCGAGTCAACATAGTGGCTGGTATGCCGATGATATCTGAAGGGTAGTGCTGTGCCGACCGTATAAAATGACTACGGATCGTTTACAGACGCTGATAAATAAACATTAAAATGTAAGAAGCGTGATTCAAATAAAAAAGTAATCAAACAGAAATTTATTTTTATTTTAGGGAGTCAATAAGAGACGTTTTGAATCTGCCGTATTGTGGCGGCTTAGAATATGCACCACCCCAACACATCGCGGGTGTCTTAAGAGGCGAGTAAGGGATATCTACCGGGGACGGGCAGCAACGCCTCGTGTAGAACAATTCTACCACCAAACTGCGATCCCCAACCACACCTCTAGCGTGGGGATTATGGGCATTAGATAACCCCCATGAGATAACACACAATAAGGCGAGGCCTGGTCCAGAAGTGGACCTATAGTCTGTTGAGGCGAGGTGTAATGAAATCTCCGTCTTCGTTTATCCACTGCCGCCGTCGCCGAGACATCACCGATAACAAGATGACGGCACCGTTGTAGCGATACATATGTACATATACCAATTACCGTCAGTCTACTGCACGACTCACACAAGCGCCGTGATCGGTCCAAGGAAGATATGAGTAGCTCGGCGCGATACGCGCGAGAATTTGTCTGAGATTATTACGGACCGATGATGTGGCGACAATTGAAAATACGTTTGACCGCGTAAACACACTGCTCGCTGTTCGCCCGGGTGTTCGTTTTACATCTCGTTCTCGATGACGTCTCGGTGACGGTGGCGGTGGACAAATTAAAGCCACCCCGCCGCCGCCGCCGACACGTCATCGAACTATGCCCGTAACACGGCACGTAACAAAATCGTTATCGGTTACTGACGGTGACGTCGGCGTCAGTCTTTTTATAATTTTACCATGTTGCGAACTCCGCTGTTTTATTAAAATACGTTTGTTTCGAGCAATGGGACCATGTCCATGCGATTAATTCTGCAAAATACACAATTATTGAGCCAACTCATGAATTACGAAATAAAGCATTACATACAGAGGAAAGGCCAAATATCTAGAGGACAACATTCAACTTCAATCTCCTCAAGGAGCGAATAGAAAATTAGGGTAACCGATGAAAGGGTTCCCGCACTCAAACCACATCACTATTAGGTCCTTCATTGTCGGCACTCCGTCCGTACAAATTGTGGGTGTGTGGTGCGCCTATGGTGCGGACGGAACAAACGCTACAATTGAAATTTCTAAGATGCCTGCTAACATTTTCCTTAGCAGAAACCACGTATTTCACCGCGGGAGATGCCGAGCGTTCCAGTCTCTTGCACCAATACGGCACAAAGACATTGCATCCGTTTATAATTGTGCCGATAAAAGAATCGTTTATAAAAATGAACGTGACTGGATAAGGCAAAAAGACGCGAGAATAAATAAACGTTTTTCTTTTTTATCAAATACAATAACACTAACAACCAAGAATATTTTCTGTAAGGGCTAGCAGTTCCTCTTATCACTTGACTAAATATTAGCGTAAACGACTTGTAAACGCAAAACAAGCCTTATCCATGAATAAATAGGTCTTTTGTCTGATTTACTTATAATGCGCTGGCATCCGCAGAGATAGCCGTTGAATGTTATATCAATGAGTCAGTCAATCATTCATCGTCATTACTCAGCGTCTGCAAACGAGAATTTGAATAGTCAATGGCAAATTGGATGACAACTATTAAAAAGAAACAATGGCTGTATCAAGCTACAAATGTAAAATGTGTAGCGTACGACTCAATACAATTATTATTGATTAATTATTTCAATCGGGTATGTATTTTTGATGCAGATTCATTTTTCATTTAATGAATAGGTGCTAGGAAAGTCAGCGTCCTACGTTGTTTAGTTATTTCGGTACCTGTCCTCAGTGCTAAGGACAAAGTTATGATTATGAACCATGGATGGTTTTTGTGTGGAATTTGGACTCGAGTACAGTAAGGATGTCGTCTGACAAGCGTTTTGGAGGTCGAAGTGAGTAATCTATGTTCTGATGTGATCCAATTAGGTAGAGTCCTTTTCCTCATGATAACGAAGTTTTACTTTTGTCACCACTTTAAAGCACTATAATATATTTAATAATAATATTTGTTTATTTCCTCTTCACAATTGGTTTTTCTTAAAATTTAGTTATCATAAGTACAGTAGAACTTAATTGAACCTGTATTGTGAGAGGCTGGAGCTTGTTATAGGTTTTAGAAAAAACCTGTAACTACAAGTCTCCAGGACCCCCACTCCACGGATTACATACAACTGGGATTACAACAACACAACATGACAAAAGAACTCAAGGACTCGTTAAAGACAGATGGAAGACATACTACCTACTTGTGATCGATTTCGATTTTATACTCGTACAAAAACAACAGAAAATGTCTGGTTGAAACATTTCTATTCCGTCACTTCCTCAATAAATAGAGAAAACAAATGGAACAGATATGGAATACAAAACATCTTTTTGTATTTCTGAGTTGCTGCTGGTAGGCTCTACATTTCCACAGGAAAATGGCTACCTACATCAATAAATTTCGAGATAGCCAATTTTTTATTACTATACCTTTACGTTTTATTTAAGTGATAACGCAATATAATCAACAAGGTCAATCAAAGGAGGCCAATAACTATTGTCTGATGCTGGTGACTTTATATATCTAGCTCTTGACCGCGGCTTTGCTCTGGATAAAATACTTCACATTAATATCATAACTGCGAAAGTTTGGATGGATGTATGGATGTATGTATGTTTGTTACCTCTTCACACTAAAACTACTGAACAGATCAGGCTGAAATTTTGCACACAGTTATACTATCCAGGAATCAAATATAACCTAATTTTTATCCCATAAATCAGTTCCGATGGGATAAAAATCCCCTATAAACGTTTTCATAGGAACAACGCGTGCGAAGCCGCGGGGCGCAGCTAGTATTTCTATATTAAAATGCAGTTTATAATAATAAAATAAAACTCAGCAATGATGTAGTTGTAGTGGCTATCTATTACTAATTGGTTGAATCAGACCAATCGTTCTAAAGATAAGTTATTAGAAACAAACTTACAGATACCTCATTAAAGTAAGTATGTAGTACAACGTCACTAACGAAGTTTTCACTTTAAAAGTATTGTGTTCTGTATGAGATAGGTAGGTAGTCTACATACAAGGCAGTGAAGGCTCTCCTACTAAGAAAATCAATAAATAATAAGATACAAGTAGCCACGTCACCGCACAATTGAACTGAACGCGGCAGTTCGATGAGCAATGAATGAATCGCAATTAGCAGATGCTCTGCGTCCAGCTATTTATTACGAGCAGTGACACGGCAGACGCTGCGTGAAGCATACAGTGGGTGAAGAAGAGCTAGTGAACTTGTATGTTTTGCGGCAAAACTTGGTTGGAAGAGTTGGAGTACGGTGAACGATGGTGATGGAAGATGGCAGACCTAATGTTTCATGCATTAGGTATGTCAATCTGTTGCGAAATAGGTTGAAGTTTGTTGAAAGGGCACGTTTACGTGAAAGTCGTGTTAATTTTCGTTTTATGAATCAAATTATTGCCATGTCTTTTCTGTGTGCAACAGTGCGCGACAGAATTTATAACTTGAATTTACACGGCTTAGCATTATAGAAATACGAAAGCGTGTATTTCACAACTTGGTGAAAATGTAGAGCCGTTTTTTTGCATTTCTCAATTGCAAAAATTTTACCGAAACCAATATTTAAAAGCTTTCAAATATAACACTCGGTCTTGATATTATTGCTGAACCACCGATGCCTATTTTAGGACCGACCACTTCTTCATACAGCTATTGAACTACTAGCAATGTGGACGGACGTAGGACGGACTGAACGAATATTAATAGAATGGTCTGAACATTTTACTATGATCGAATGTCTGATCCAGCTATCCTCTACGGCCTGTGGGCGGGAAGGGCGCAGATGTCGCAGGCGATTGTTTGCAAATAACAAAGTGAGCCCTGGGCACTGCGACAGTTTCTAATTGTGCCGCGACAATGCGTAATCTAACCGGTCCCATTCGCTGGCACGTCGCGCGCCTCTACAATAGAACAGGGAGACGCAAAGAGGTGACTATTGTATACCGGTTTCTATGTCATTAATCAAAAATAGTGCAAGGTAAGTTTATATGTGGATGCGGTTAAGGGGATATTGTGCCGTGAGTATGGCTCGAGGAGTTAGTTTAGTGAAATCTTTTTACTATATATTATATATATATTTCATCTCAGACCGTCGAAAATATTTTTTTTTTTTTCACCGAAACCGGGAAATTTAAAGAGCTTACTTTGAAGCATTTAAATTACAATGAAAGTACACTCCATAGTTTTCATAGGCGCCAGCCGTGATCCTGATTCGCCAGGTGCCAACGAGACGAACATATAAAGCAGCGGTGCCAACGCGCCAAATTGCCCGTGTGATCTGACGCACTAGTAGGGGCTCCGTTCACGTGTTAAATCACTTCAATTTATACACACTATAAACCCCATATTCTAAGCCTCTCGCACCCGTATGTTCGCTCACTGTTTAAATCCCGTATTAAACTTTGTTTGCACATCTTATTCGCAAGGATTACGCAGTGCACTAATGCAGCGAATGTTTCTAAATCTGACTGTTTTTGTTTACCCATTCCAAATGCTAACGATGATTACCTGAAACAAAAACAAACGTCATTAGCTCTAGTAGAAAACACATATGTATCTAAATAGTTATGCAAATACGAACTAAGTAGGTAATGATATGAGTATCTAACCCTAATTCTACGTCATTTCCGTTTCCATATACCCATGGGCCGCAGCCATTCGCCGGACAGGACGTTAATTAGAAAATTATGTGGGAAATTATTAATAGGTCGGCCGTGTAGCCGATTAGATAACAAACTAGTCCATTAGTCGACAAGGATAAAGGCAGTTCGGGTGCGTGGCGGGAACAGTGAACCTGCCAGGGGTTTGTGACCGTTGCGGCTATTGTGTTAAGGTTCACATCGAGTTCGATGACGCTAATTGAAAAGGACCTGGCGCGATAGAGCAGTAGCGAACAATACGGAGTACGTCGTCCGGGGGCGGTTGACGCGTGGTTGAGGAATGATCAACCGGGTGGAAATGACGACTTAATGGATTATATGTGTCCGCCGACACCGAGATAAGTGTCGCGCCGGTCCCGGCCCCGTCGTCGGAGATTAGGGAACCAAATCACAAAAATTAATAACACAATGGAAATCAACTAAGGAATCATTTTACACACCGATGAACCCGCCCGATAGCGCAACGTTTACATGTTACTTTGAAGGATGTTCGACATTACTTTCAGAAGTAACTTTGGATGACTGATTATTGTTAAAACTGTGAGCCAGGATAGCAACTTTGCAAGTATTTAACATAATTTGCAATATCCGACCGTTTCCGTAAATATAATAAGCAGAACAAGTTGAGGCTAATAACAGCCTTTGAAGGTATCTCAAGTGGTAACAGTTAAACATCCTTGAGTTTGAATTGAATAGTGCATGATAAAAGCAGTGACCCATATCAGGCACATGTGCCCACGCAGCGATCCAACACCCGGACAGTTGCGTGCCGACATGAACCACGCTAAATTGAATACGGACATTGTAACGGCCGCAGTTGCCAGCCCTCGAAATAAACATTAAATAGCGCCACAATAACCTAACGATTTACCGGCAATCTATTATTTTCTGAGGGCAGGACAAGAAACGCCTCGCCACTTACGACAAAAAGTCTAAGGATAGATCTCCCGCTGTTGTATTGTGTTGGGTTCTAGGCGCGACCTGGACAAACGTGCCGTGGGAGCCGCGGTGAGTTATTGAGCCGGTGTCATAGTAGGACGGACGCGATTCCCATTACAAAGCCATTTGCGCTGTTTACACAAAGGAGGAGGGCCGAGGGTAGTGTTGCGATTGCAAATTTTCCGCTTCTCGGGTGTCAAAGGAGATAATTTATTGCAATTGAGATACAGCAGGCGTCGCGCCCGTAGCCGTAACACCTCGCATAAATACCACTGACAGCGTGCTCCCATCCTCTTTGACACCAAATAAAATTATGATCATGACCATTTATTACACAGGATTAAACAGAGTAGGCGCCGTAAACTACTCCATTGACTCCGGGTTATTTATACTGAAGATAGAAACTAACGTAATACTAAATAAGATAAGATTATTATTTCGATTTTTATGTGATTATATCACGCGAGTTATTTTAGTTTCGCATAATTCTAAGCTAATTCTTAGAGTATCGCGCGAACTTTTGAGTTTTAATATCACTAATATACCAATTATGCTAAAACGCATGTAATTGCGTTGCCTTTCGCTAATCACTTATTGAATGCCCCATTTTCCTAAAATCGAGAAGTGTCTATTGTGCTGGGTGATTTACTGGTGAAATGTGTTATTATAAGACATGCTGGGCAAGTTCGGTACAGTTTTTTGCACAATGGCAGGTGCGATTCGGTCCACCATTAGCATCCAAGTGAATACAATTGATGCATGCCCTCGTCAGGCCATCTAAGTACTGTGCCATAAAAAGCTTCGCAAAATGTGTTAGAAAGTTTCTAATATTTATAAACTTGACTTATACTCTCCAACAACTGTCCTTTCCTTCAGTTGTACCTGTAGCAAGCACTAGACATTTAAATAGAAGTACTAAATGACAAAATTTTAAGGTATTGTCTGTTCCAGTATTTCTGATGTTACTTTCCCTGATCAGATTTATGTTTTACTACTTCTTTAAGTTTATTCAAATAAGTAAATTATACTACTTGAATTTGTCTACCTTCTTGTTCTATTCAAATGATCCTATTAAAGTGTCACAGTCGCAAATTTATACCTAATAATAATGAAAATTATATTAATAAGCCCAGTTAGTTAGTCATATTGAACTAATTTCACTTAGCAATTTAAACAGAACATTAAACTTTGCGAAATCTTGAGCATAAAATATTAGTGGGCAATCAAAATACAAAAGCTAAATAACACAACAGTCAAACGGCGCGTTTAGTTTGTTATAAATCATGAATCGCAGGGTAGCATTATAATCTACAAAACGTTTTATATAAATTGTTAAATCAAACGTTACTGCTACAAAATTGGTGGCTGTGCAAAATGCATAAGTGTAGATGTCTAATTTGATGAGAGGTTTGGGTAGGGCGAATGGGAATCAAGTAAAACGTTTAGCAAAAACATGGGCGATTAGTCAGTTTCCAGAAAGCGCAATTTGGATGCATCATAGCATCGCGTGTACAACGCAGGAAATGTTTTGAATATTCAATAAATTTACAGGTAGCATTCGGATGATTGATATAATTATATCCTAGAGCTTTGCGGACGAAAATCATATCAATTATTCAAGGAGCCAACTCATCCGAAGAGACGACGGAAGAGACGACCACCTATATTTTATATTTCTATAAAATAATAATAACTAGGTACCTATGTACTTAAGATTTACATACCATTTAATTTACACAATTGTTGCACAGAAAAAGTTTTATTTTCCTTTAAAACTATGTATTATTTAAATTTTCAGGAAATTGTTTATCAGAAAGTTTATATGTTTATAAATAAGCTAACAAATTTCAATATTATTATTATTTTTAACTTCGAATTCGGAGATAATTTAAGCTTTACTTAAAAATGCAATATTTATTTTATATCAATGAGGCCTTAACTTTAAGAGACTGAAGTTAATAAGTCGTTTGAATTTAAAATCAAAAAACCTAATTTCTTAACTGATCAAAGCGTATTGGGTAACGTTAATTATTATTGAGCCTATATATTGTATCATTGTTAAACTGATTACGGAGACAATTACAAGAATCATCAGCGATACAATTCTATCAGTTGGAGTGTTAACAAGCAGTGACTGTGGCAATCCGCCGGAGCTCTACCTGGCCAGCTGCCTCTTAACCCCACCAATCTACGAACAACTTACCCCGCAACTGTCATTCTATCTCCTTCACACTTACCATTTAAAAGCTCGCCTTTAAGCTACAAAAAGCGGTTTCATTTCTTAGTGTGCGATAAAACTTGGACATGTGTGCGAACGGTATAATTTTCTAAAATCTTTAGCGCCATAAGAATAAAGCGTGGATTGAAACGCAGCTAGCGGCGCTTGGGACGTTTCGAAATCAGGCGCGAATTTACCTGTTGGAACGCGTGAACCGGCGCGATGCGGCCTTGTGCGCGAGCGCACCGCAGGTTTGACTCCAAGACAGTCCCACCCTAGACCTCGCCGTGGTCGGCCGTGTCGCGTGTTATTTCATCACGTACTTACGGACGCGCGATCCCGTCCAATTAGTACTCTCGCGAGAAACGAGTTAAGTGGCCGGTTCGACTAGTGAAGCGCTCTTGCTTGAGGCGAAATAAAATGGACTAGTGCGCTGCCGACACGATGTTTACGTGGAATTTCAGTGTAAACGGATTATAAATAAAACTATGTAATAAGTGTGAGTGAAAACCAAACGATGTATCTGGTTTGGTTCGCGAGTACCTTGCTGGTGCTCAACTTTTCATTGTCGGTGCGGAGTGCATCTTTGTCGGCGACTACCGGAACCCGTTACCAAGCACCGGACGAATGTGTCTGGGTCAACGAGCTCGACGGAGTCGCGCTGCAGTGCAGGCTACGGACTATCAACAGCGAACTGGACAACACCAACTTCAGCACGATACAGCCGCATCCGACGGTCCGGCTGCGGCTCGAGTGTAGCGATGCAATGTTCTATCAAAGCTCACTCGCCCCGGGCAGTTTCCGACAGTTAGTGGAATTGCGCGAACTTACCATAGAATACTGCAAAATCGGAAACCTCTCGGACAGTGCATTCACAGGTCTACGTGAATTACGGAATTTGACAATCAGGACACACAATGCCGACTGGTCGGCTATATCACTCGAAATTACCCCGAGTGCATTCTCCAGAGATGTGCAAAACTTGGAGAGGCTAGATCTGAGTGAAAATAACATGTTAGTGTTTCCGGACGGTGCACTGTGCTCTTTGCGAAACTTGATGTACCTTAACATGACTGGAAATAGAATGCGAGACATTAGTCATTTTCAGTTTTCTACTGCTCATAAGCACCCAACAGAAAAGTGCGGCGATAATCTGCATGTTTTGGACCTGTCGAGGAACTTCATTGATACATTGCCCCCAAATTTACTTTCCGGTCTAAAGGCACTGGAAAAACTATATCTACAAGGAAATGGACTGAACTCCGTTGCTGATAGAGCACTGGAAGGGCTCGTCTCTTTGACAACGATCAGATTGTCAGACAACCAGCTGACAAGTTTGCCACCGGAACTTTTTAGTGACACAAAAGAACTAAAAGAAATCTACTTGAGCAACAACACTATAACTGTGCTGGCACCCGGTTTATTCAGCGATTTGGTCAAACTTCTCGTATTAGACTTATCATACAATGAATTGACCTCAGATTGGATCAACACATCAACCTTTTCTGGCCTGAAACGCCTAGTGTACTTGGACTTTTCTCATAACCGTGTGTCCAAAATGGAGATAGCACTATTCAGAGACTTGCATAACTTGCAGATTTTAAAAATGCAAGACAACTTCATTGAGCACATACCAGAAAATGTATTCAGCTCATTGAGCAAATTGCAATCATTAACATTATCCAACAATCGACTGACTAATGTAGAAAGCTACGCATTCACAGGCTTGCAAGTGTTGTCTGTGCTTTCTATAGACAGCAATCGCATCTCTAAGATACATTCGCATGCACTACGAAACTTTTCTATGCTACAGGACTTACATATAAATGGAAATAGACTTGAAGAAGTCCCACTTGCTCTCAAAGAAATACCTCAATTGAAAACTTTGGATTTAGGAGAAAACCTAATCACAAGCATAGAAAATGCTTCATTCATGACCATGGAACAAATGTATGGTTTGAGATTGACTGAAAATAATATTGGAAATATCAGCAAAGGAGTGTTCGACAAAATGACTTCGCTGAAAATTTTGAACTTGTCTAAAAATAAAATTCATAAGATTGAAGGCGGCGCCTTTGATGGCAATGTGAATCTGCAAGCCATACGATTGGATGGAAATTACTTGACAAACATCGAGGGACTGTTCGCAAAACTGCCGAATCTTGTCTGGCTGAACATTTCCGATAACAGATTGGAATGGTTTGACTACGCTATGATTCCAACTGGATTGCAGTGGCTGGATATTCATGCTAATAGGATCGCAGAACTGGGGAACTACTTCGAGATTGAATCACAACTATCTCTCAGCACTTTCGATGCAAGTTCCAATAAGTTAACCGAAATCACTGGAAGTGCTATTCCTAACTCCGTGGAGATGTTGTATTTGAATGATAATTTAATTTCGAAAGTGCAATCCTACACGTTCTTCAAGAAACCGAATTTGACGCGGGTTGATTTGTTTGGCAATAAGATAACAAGTTTGGACCCCAACTCGTTGAGAATCTCAGCTGTACCCCAAGATAAATCAGTGCCGGAGTTTTTCATTGGCGGAAACCCACTTGAGTGTGATTGTACAATGGATTGGCTACAAAAAATAAACTCAGGTAACAGAGCCCGAACCCAACCAAAATTGATGGACATAGATAGTATTCATTGTAAATTACTGTACAGCAGAGGAAACGCGTTTGTGCCATTAGTGGAAGCAGCGCCGAATCAGTTTTTGTGCAAGTACGAATCCCACTGCCATGCATTGTGTCATTGCTGTGACTTTGACGCCTGTGATTGTGAAATGACGTGTCCGAACAACTGCACGTGTTACCACGATCCGACTTGGTCAGCTAACGTCGTGGAGTGCTCAAGCGCAGCTTATGTGAACACTTTGCCTGAGAAAATACCAATGGAGGCCACACAACTGTACCTCGACGGTAATGACATTAAAATGCTACCAAGTCACGCTTTCATCGGCAGAAAAAAGCTAAAGATATTGTACTTGAATGCTTCAAATATAGAAATGATTCATAATAGAACTTTTAATGGATTGAAAGAGCTTGAAGTCTTACGATTGGATTTTAACAGTCTATCGGCAATAGAAGGTCAGGAATTTGACGGTCTGGATATGCTACGAGAACTCTACATCAACAACAATAGAATAAAGACAATTGGAAAGGATATGTTCAGTCACATGGCTCGATTACAAATCTTGCACCTGCATAACAATAGGCTGATAACCTTATCAGTATGGAAAATAAATCCTTCAATAACAGAAATAACTCTGTCATACAACCCGTGGTCTTGTGACTGTGAATACACGGAAACGTTCAGAGAATGGACAAAGAGAGTCACCTCTATCACTGACTTATCTAGTATCAAATGCATCTATTCAAAGGCCAACACCACTGAAGTCACCGTGTATAATGAAAACATGTTTGACGACCCAGAGACTGGATTCAAGATCGCATACGAAAACGGTACGATTTGCACCGGCCAGCCGAGTATCAACAACAGCATCAATGGCAACTTGCAAGCGAACAGGACAATAATAACAAACGACGATGAGCCAGATTACACAACAATCATCGTCACATCGGTCTGCTTTCTGTGTGTGTTGATAGTCGTTATATCTGTGTTTTTATTCCGTCAAAACATGAAAGTGTGGTGTTTCTCAAAATTTGGTGTAAGACTTTTCTGTGGTGCTAACGACATGGACAGAACCGATTCTGAGAAAATGTACGACGCGTTCTTGTGCTACAGTACTAAGGACGAGGCGTGGGTCACAGAGCAGTTGGCACACGTACTAGAGCAGGGCGAGCCCTCCTACAAACTGTGCCTGCATTACCGCGACGTGGGCGGCTACGTGACCGACAAGATCCGCCAGGCGGTGGAATCTTCGCGGCGCACCATCATGGTGCTGAGTGAGAACTTTCTAAGGACTGAGTGGGTTCGTTACGAGCTTAAGTCAGCTCTTCACCAAGTGATGACGGATAGGCGGAAGAGACTAGTGATTGTGCTGTTAGGTCAAGTGTCGCAAAAAGATCTCGATCCTGATATAAGACTGTACTTGAAAACGAATAAGTACTTGCACGCGGACGATCGGTTGTTTTGGGAGAAGTTGCGGTTCGCGTTGCCGGATGTGCGGGGTCGGCCCAGGCATAGGGGGGTGCCAAGTCCGGGGGCGGGTGGCCTGCCGATGCACAGGCACCACCACGGCCGCAGCCACCAGGACATGCTGCCGCCGCCGCCCTTCCACGGCGCCCACCCCGTGCTGCCCCCGCACCCGTCGCACACCCCGCATCAAATGCCGCCCCGTGCTTCCCCGCGCACAATGTCCGTCCATGTGTAGTGAGTGACAAGTGATGTGATTTGACTTGGTGATAGACTCGTGTATATTTGTGAAGACTAGTCGGAACTCATAAAGACTGTAAATATTTTTAATTGTAAGTATAAGTGCTCTGTAGAATTAATTAATTGACTTTGAGTAGGTGATCCAATTTCTGTAAGTACCAACCTCTTTGTTTGTTTACTAATCGCAGTATATAACCATATTCGAGTCTTTGAGTAAAAAACACCAACCAATCATTTTGATGAAATTTTGATGAAGGAATGAATTAAACTATTTCTACATGTAGCGTCAATCAGAGCCACCACAGTTGTAAATATCTACGATATTGTGCAAAATATGCATTTGTATAAATATAATATTTAAAGCCCATCTAGGAACTGCTGATGTGTATAAAGAAGGTACTGATTAGGTGAGATAGGCCAAGCTGGCTGTGTTGTTTGTTTGGGCAAAACTTGCCGCTAATTTCATGTTACTATAAACGGCACAATTTGCCACTATCTGTGATAAAAATAGAAATTTTAAGCTTTTGTACTATTCAATTTATAAATATGTACTTATTTTTAACTTAGATAGCCTATTTGGAAGGAAACATATTTATTATGAACATCAACAAATTGTGGATTTTATTCACGAAAGCTAAAATGAATATTAAAATTCAGTGAAATTATATTTTATCTTTTATTACTTAACCCTTTAGGATTACTTCAACCTTAAAAAAATACATATTACAAATTCATTAAAGAAACTTTTTACACTAAGCTGGCTTTTTAACTTTTTTGCAGATGTGAATTTATTTTATGTACGCCAGGCAGAGGCAGAATAAAATTATATCTTAAATTAAAAAAATAGTCTATTTTCACAATAAATAGAGCAGTCGGTAAGGGATGTACAAAACATGTCTAGTTCTCACGAAAGAAGAGAGGAGAAGAAATACATTATGATGTTTTTATGGGCAAATTACAACCAATAGCATCTCCAATACACTAATGCGAGATGCCATAACACCATACTTTTGGATGTGAAAACATAGATAAATTTTCTCTTCTCTACTTTGGTACAAGCTACAACAAAATCTAAAATCTGAGATATGATAACAAAATGCCCGCTTAACAGTATTACCGTTAGAGGGTTTTATACCTAAGATTAATATTTTTTTTGCCAAAATTTATAATATATACAATACTAATGGATCATACAAGACATTACTGTCAACAAATTTTGCAATTGACGAATGGTAATAACAAAGGCATTTGTTGATAGCAATTCCTAGTTTACTGAGAATCTTTTTTGAGAATAGGCTATTAAAAATCTTATTAGTAAAAAAGCTAAATCATAAAAAAATTGAGCATCTTATTAGTCTTATTTGATTCTAATATGCAGATGAGTTCATAGATCGGTGACAGGTTCTAAGTTTCGCAATTACATGCTTTACTGGCTTTATAATATTTTATTTGATCTCTTATAGAACACCTAGTTGTCGTTAAAGACTAAAAGATTAGTCTCAAAATATTTCTTTAAACGATAGAAATTGACTTTAAACTTAACAGAGGCATCACCTATCGATGAACTTCACTGCACAAAAATCATTTACCATCGAACTAAATTATAGCGTTAAAATCGTATTAGTCTTTCAATGAAAGACACCTAAAATGAGACACACATAACGTAACATCAATACATAGTATGCTGTGAACTGCCATACTGTTTACTACAGTTGTAAGTAAGTTTGTGTTAAGTAATCTTTTTTTTATGGTAATGTCACATTTTCATAGAAAATAGAGTAACACAAACTTTGTAGTAAACACTATGGCAGTCGATGGCAGTCCACACTCAGCATACTGAGTGATTACTCAACACTCACATTTCAATGTATAAAGCTAAAGTCAACAACAACAGCTTACATCACTTTACAACATTCCGATCAAATGGGAGAAGCTCTACAACTTGCGCCTGTAGGAACCGTCTGGAGCCGGTTTAGGGTTCCTCTAACGTATTCCATTTCTAACAATTCAATTAGTGTTTCTTGTATGTGTTCAAATTAATATTTTTACACACTTATCGCCAAGAGATAATAATACAAACACTATTTATATAAAAATATTACCAGCAGGTCTATTATAAAAACTTGAATGAAAACTGCCCAAGTTAAGAAGAGAGGCGCATCAAAAGTAATCACTAATATATTTAACATTTCTGTAAAATAGTAATTATTCCGAATGCTGGTGCAATCATACCTACCCATGCACATAAAGAAAATTCTGCTTTATCAATAACTCTTCTATTCTTCGTTAAAAGCTACCATTCTCTACCTCGGCGGTAAAATGAGGAAGTGGCTTGTCCAGTATTATTGATATCACTTAATCCCTGAAGGTCGTGTCCTCCTTGAAACATTTTGCGAAGACTAACTGTTTCCACATGACTCTCATTTATATAGCAAACTAGGTTCTGCCCGCGGCTTCGCATTCACCTTTTTCAAGTATCTATGTCCATCCCCGAAATACCGTTTACCTCCCTGCCAAATATCATTAAGATCCGTTCAGCCGTTTAGGCGAGAAAAGGTAACATGAGTATAGGGTAAATACATATATTTTTTTAATCGATTAATTAGGTAAAGCCGAAAAAATACTACACCCACAATTTTTTTAATTATTGAGGTCAGAGACAAGCTTGCATTCTGTGACGTCACGTTTCACCGGATCACCTTTGTCAACTCAAAGTCAAAGCTCAAAGCTTCATGACAATACCAAAATGTATAAGTGTGACGTCACGGTCCGACTGTCAATAGCGTTGCCTTTAAAAAAATTGCGATTGGGATTTAAAATATAAACTTTTTATAATTAGGTTTCACAACAAAAACATCAAAATATACAAAAATAAATAAGATATATTTCTATACCAATAGATCATACGTAAAAAAAATATAAGTTTCTTTGAAGTCGCATGCATTATACCCTAAAGCGAATGTAAAATTATACTTTCGCTTGTATAATTTTACTACCTTTAGCCTGCGGCTCCGCAAGCGTTTTTCCGAGATAAAATATAGCCTATGTCTATCCCCGGGATACCATCTATCTCTATGCCGAATTTTATTACGATCCGTTCAGCCATATAGGCGTGAAAAGGTAACACACAGACAGACGGAGTTACTTTATAATTTATAATATCAATAGTATGGATAGTGTGGAAAGTATGTACTCGTATAAATACGTGGTATGAATAAACGCACATTATAATTCAAATAAAAACAATTACAAAGTCCGCAATAAAATCATACGGAACCAAAGCACAAAGGGCTTACTTCACCAAGTTTTTAATGTGATCCGCGCGGATACTGCGGCCGTCGACCGCGGTCCTTCAATCTGTATAACGAGCCGAGCCTCGGAGCCCTAAGTAGGTGTGAAACAACAACCAGATCTAGACAAAGGAATAGTAAGTGAGCTATATTTTTATCCGCGAATGATTGCTTGAACCCAGTATCCACCCAATAGCATAGAAAAGCCTAGATGAAACCAAAGGTAAGATAATATGTCTAATTCCTGTTTTGGTGTAGTGAACTATAGCACTAGCCAAACTCGATGTAAAATGTTTGTAAACAAACCACCATACTTAACCTAAAATCAACTCTGTTACCGCGTCGTATCGAAGATTGATAGAGGGAGGTTACACATATGTAGGTACATTATACACTAGCCAATCGATGAAGAATGTTTGTTTTAATTGTTTGTGAAATAAATAAATTGTAAACAAACCACCCATCAACATAAAAATCACTGAGTTGCTGTGTTTTTTTATTTGGAATTTACATAACTTGTCGATTTGAGATACTTCCTTTATTACATTTTAATATTGCTTAAAATTATATCTGGAACTCGACGCCAAGTGAGTTTTAGCTATTTGTGTCTAAGTTTACAAAGATTCTACATAGTTTGGCTAGTGCATAATCACAACTAGCATGGATTCGATATGAGTCAAAATTATATAATTTAAAGAAAAATCAATCGGTTGTAGTTACCACTATTGAACTCATGACCTCCGTATTGTAATCCGAGGGTATTTACCATTCGGTGAACACGCTCTATAAATATTAACAATAAAATAAATAGCAATAGCATATAAGTGTGTCCCGGCGGTACAGCAGTACACACAATTTGAACGTAACAATGAGAAATCTGAGGCCCAATCGCGAGTCGCGTCGGTCGCCGACTCTCATAAATTAGCCTAGAGAAATAACACACAAATGAAAAAAAATAAAAACGCGACGCAGCACTGTGTACAACATTAATCAGAGCTCTGAGAAGGCGTAGAGAATTTATTTTACGATTGTTACAGCGTTCGATGAAACGTTAAAAATGCTGTCGGAGCCTATATTGAAACATTCAAGGCATTGTTCGAAGGCGATTGAGGCGATAACGCACTGCGGTTCCGACTTATAGCCTTAGCACCTTGTTGATTTTCCAAAGTAAACTGTCGGATACGACCCGCCCGTAACTAGTTTCTTTTTTTATTGGTACTGGTTTGGTGTAGAACGGAACGCGACTCCGTATCGATTGTACGATTAGGCCACGAGATATCATAATCACCGGTCTGCGTTTATCGAAAGCATAATCGGAGTGGCAATAAATTTGTCTCATTTTAATATCCTAGAGCGTGTAATGTTCCTAGTTTACAGTGTTAAAGGGCTCGTGCAGTGTGCGCGTGTTGGAAAGCCGCGCGCGCCGTACAAAAGACATCAACGCGTTACCATCGCTTTGCACGCATGGGCCTGGGAACTGCGACTTATACAGTACAGTCGGGGAAAAACGCAGTAAAGCTTTCTTTTGATCAACGATTTTTCAATGATATATTCCATTAGTATTATTGTATGGAAAGGACACATCAACAACACGCCTGTTATTTTTATAAACTACATTTAGGAACTACGGTAAACTCAAAACACACATATCGTGCTCTACATACTATCATTAGTTTGAACTAAGTTAAGTACCCACTTCAATTTCGGTAACGTAGTTTATAATCCGTTATTATTTCCACCAAAGCACATTATGAATTAAACAAGATCAGTTAATCTCGTTAAAATCACAACGCAACCTGTTATTTTGTAGCCATTACGAAACCAAACAATATCACGTGCTTGGTTAATATTGTGTGAATAGGGTTGCCTGATTAAAATATAATAAGCCGGAAATAAACGCAAATATTGTCATAAAGATTTTATTTCATGACAGAAATTATCTTTCTGAAATTAACTTAACAATATTGCCCCCAACTGAGATAACCGCACCATTAACCACTTTTACAAAGCCTTACCTTAGCCTCGAAGTAGATAAAGTTTGTGTATGAGTACTACGATGACTAATATGCTACTTTTATCGTATTGACATTTGAACATACACTTTGAGCAGATTTACAAGGAGTACTAATTCTAAAGCCCGATAGTGACCAGTGTTACGAGGGCGTAACCATTCGCAACGAGCATGAAACACCAAAAGCTCGTTGCGAGTGCCATCTTTCCCCGTTCTAACTGCACACTGAGTAAAAAGTTACATTACATCCCGTAATACAGTTCAGTATCCGGAATAAGTGGGGATTCAATTGTATTGTTTAGTTACAGCCACAAAATAGTCGGACAAGCTGGCAACACAACTTGTGAGTCACAGCCTAACGTTCTTCATTCAACGCGAAACGATTTTGACGCAAATTATACCCTGTTCTGATGAGCAAAGACTTTAATTAAGTTGCCTGCACTGGATTAATTTGATTATCAAAAATCTTATTTCAATTATGTGAACGGTTTATTGGAGCAAAGCTATTCGCTTATGGGCTTATGCGCCTATTCTGATATTGTAATTCTAGACTTAGAATTATAGTTGGCTCTAAAATGTTTATGGATATTACGTTCATAATTAGTTTAAATTGGCTTCTGAAGGTGTTAGCTAAATTAAAAGTGTAGGTAAAACATTTTATTATTATTTATTTACCTTTGCAATTTTATGCAATGGCATCTCCCACTTCTGCCTGTTACTATTGTATTGGATCAAGTTATTGCGACGAATCAGACTATTCCTAGATTCATAATAGATTCAGGGGATAAGGTGCGGAAATCCATTGTTATTATGAGAATGAAAATATTTAGTAATAATTCCGCGAAAAAAAACTTTGCAGTTCCAGCTCTTATCGCGAATTGTTAAAAATGTCAGAACTACATTAACACATCCGAACTAGAGTTTGGTCTACATACTTAATGCTCATGAATAATTCACAAACAGTTCTGCAAACGAAGTGTTAATGAACTTCGGCCTCCGCCGGCATAACTAGTTAAAATCTTAACCTCTACAAGCAACAAAATCTCAATTGGTAACAACCATAATTGGTTGCCGCGGGTTTGAACGAGACGCCCGATATTCTATAATGGTTAGAAGTATTTAACGGTGAGATAAAATCTTAACAAAAGCGATTTGGTTAGCCGTCTTGTCTCAGTACTTATACACTTCACGTATGCATCTATACTCCAATCTAACACATGTCCAGCGGTGGTAGAGCTACGAGGTCTGATGGTATAGGTCTTTATTAAGTGCTATTGATGGAAAATGGGTGGAGCGAGAGGCCTATTTATGCTGGACTCTAAGTAAATATATTGACCCCGGCAGCGTGCTGAGAGTGTCGGTTCCGTCTGTGATATGTAAATGATAATTGGTTCCCGAATAGAAAACGTTCTGTTTATGTTGCGATGGCCGTTTTCGGTGCCAGTGCCGATAACTAATACGCCTATATTGTACACTTTGAGAGTAATTATAATTATGACGATAAGATTATGTTTGGTTTACTTTATTTCGGCTTTACAAATGCGGCAAATTTGTAAATGGATATTGATAGTTTTGTATCTGTTCAATAAAAATGTTTGGTAAACAAGTTCTTGCTTTATATCTTCGAACTGCCGTTAGAGACAGCATTTTACGTAATTGCTTTACTGTTGGCGTTTTGGACATTGATATTGAATCTAATTCGAAATAACGCTTTCTGGTTAAATCCGTTTTGGTAGATTTCATGTCCGTGACAGGTGTAGTGACAAGCGATTCGTTTGTAACACGGTCAAATAATCCTTGTGAAATGAACGCTTCACCCGAGGGACGACGGAGTGCTACCGGGCTGTCTGGGGAGCGGAGGTGGCGACCGACCTAACCTTTTGTCCGGAATGTCACGCCATTCGAATTATCCCGAGACGCTTTTTCTCATTAATGGAAGGTTTTATTTGCTCTTATTTAATTTAGCATTAATTCAATGTACCGGTGGCGATACGTGTCCGCTGGTGTTATTTCGTTTGCACCTTTTGTGACAGGCTCATTGAGTGAGAGGTGTTGGGATGTGAGGCTCGCGGCTCAGTTTACGCGCCAGCCTCGGCGCCTTTCATCGCGCACAAAGCGTAATTGAATCCCACAGAAACCTACGCAGCCCGTAAGATTTAATAGGGCATTTAAACACTCGCATTGGCCATTGTGAGTCGGTTTTGTATGCGATTATTCATCGCGAAACCGCAGCGGAGCTAGCTTTCCGCGAACGTAGTGCATGTGTTGCCTCGCATGCAACCAGAAATGAACCACCATTTTGTGCACACTACTTACCAACACTAAAGGCTGCATACCGGTCTCGCTTATAATAATGTAAATGTTATTGTACAACAACAAATAACTGTGTGCCATTATACGCTTTAGTGCTTCTTTGTTCTAATAGTTTAATTGTTTTTGCAGTGAAAATGCATGAATAGCATTATTTTGCTAGTTAAGTACCTATATTTAAGTTTATGTTCTGCCATTCCATAACTTATGTCTAAACAATAATGGTGTCCCCATGTTCGCTAAACACGCTTGGTTTTATGTTTGATCAAAACGAGATTTTATGCGATATAGTATGTATTTATAACAGAATACCAATCGCAATAGTCAAAATTTTGCAGCATTAAACCAAGGTACTATTATTGTGTTTACATTCATTTTGTTAAAAAACGGGAATGAAAATATTTTTCCCTTAAAACTACTAAGTTCACAAAACGAAAGCATAAGCTACTATTTTTAATACTATAAAAAAAAATTATAATGTAATGTAGTGTGCAGCTGAGTCTGAGGCAAATATGGCGTCCACTCAGCGTTTGCTGGATGAACACCGTGTGTCCACCCAGCGCTGGTTTTCAATGACGGCTTGTTACGTCACGATCATCAGGAGTGGTGTGAGTGCGTTTAGGTATACAACAAAATAAATGAAATCAGCTAAAAATTTTATTGAGAGACCATCGAAGATCCGTTTAGAACCCATGGTAAAGTAGTTAGCAGAATGTATTCTTACTAGAGCGGATCAAAAGGCAAAAACCTATAAAAGTCCCTATATCATACATCGATCAGGTGGTACAATGGATAACAATAGACTAGCCTTTGTGGGCCGCTATCTAATCGTAATGAATATAAATTTTCAGATGACATTTACGATCAGAACGCGCCATGATACCGTCTAGGTATAAACGTGTTGGACACACGCACATTCGTATGTACACAATCAAAGAGTAACAATAAAATGGGTGAGGTTTATAACGATATCAATCGTGCCAGTAAAAGTAATGGGTGATTGTGAGAGTCACTTTATTTTGTGATTCGTTCTATACGATTTTCCAAACAACATAAAATTTCATTAGAGAACTTGGCGCAAAGTTCGACGGTAAAAACTATTTTACGTTACATTTTGTGTTCTTTAGTTAATTAATTGTGTCCCAAGTATTTGTTTATTTTGAAAACAGAAAACAGAACACAGCTGAATAAAAACAAATGGGAAGTAAAGGAACTGTTACTTTCACTGCAGCAGGGAACAAGAGCTTTCGAATGAAGTTAACAAAACATATCTATCCATACAAATAATATAAATTCTAAAGTAACTCTATCTGTTTGCCTGTTACTTGTTCACGCCTAAACGGATCTCAATGAAAGGACATCAGTCACTGGCCCTACAAATTTTACCCAGAACCAACGAACACGTTGTTCTGCTTTCTGAGTTCAAAAAAATACACTATTTTAAGTTATTAAAATATAAATTGGAGGTTATGATTTTTCATCGCACAAGTTCTTAGGGCCGACCAGGAGGACAATTTTCAGTATCACGTGATATTTTATCAGGTGATAACCTTCGATAAAAACGAGTCCCGCCAGAAACTATATTCTTGTGCGCTGTATGATATTTCCATTCGATATTCTATTCTTTCAAAAAAAAGAGACTAAAGAGAGCGACAAAGAAAGAGAGTACTTATTTCTCTTCAATACAGACCAACGAGTGCCCGCGACAACACGGTACGTATCGAGAAACTTATCGAATATTAGCTCTTGTTATACTATATCGATTTGCAGACGGTGAGAATACGCTTGTTTAATACAAATCAATCACTCGATATTTTGACAGGTCATGCCATATATTATCGAGTGATATGTAGCGAGAATTACCCTCCAGAGCCGACGACGTATTGGCATGTCACGTGACGTAAGGTTGCATTGCCTGTGTGACAGGCCACTAAGGCTGGTTTACACAAGGTCAGTGCACAAGTCAGTAGAGGCGCCAATGCCGACACCGACACTGGCTGCAGTGTGGAAAGTAAACAGTTGATGTTTACTTTCCACACTTCTCTCTAAAACAACTTTACAAAAAGCTTAACACGACTATGACTCCATCATATAATTCAATCGTTGTTTCTGCTGTTTTCGCGAATTAATTTTTTTTCTACATATATTCCACACTTCTCTCTAAAAAATAAGTTAAAAAGTTAAACAACTTTACAAAAAGCTTAACACGACTATGATGGAGTCATAGTCGTGTTAAGCTTTTTGTAAAATTGTTTTAGAGAGAAGTGTGGAAAGTATGTAGAAAAAAAAAATTCGCGAAAACAGCAGAAACAACGATTGAATTACTTTAGTGTACCTACGATTCGTGTACGAATAAAGAAGGCAACGCTGACTTCAAATCAATTTACATTGGGTTTTTTACGGGTCAGCGCTGACTTTTGTCGAATTCCGAGTCAGTCACAGACCTTGTGTAAACGAGCCATTACCTGTGACACGGAAGAGGTGTCGAACAAACATGTAAAAAACTTAATAAATCTATTCCAGATTCAGAAGTGTCCGTTCCATTGTAGTAATTCAGTTTTTTTTTCAGTTTTAAAAGATCTTTATTTATAAAATTAAATAATAAAAAGTAATACAAATCCAGTGTACATTTATCCTAGACAATATTGAACATAAAAATAAACACGTTTGAGAGCTGTATGAGCTTTTTCAAACTTATGAATTATAAGGAATAAAATAATGAGCATACATTGGTTATTGGACCATATAACTACATGCAAGCTTTAGTTAAGCATTACATTTTATATAGGTAAGTAAATTATAGAGATTCATAGCAAAAAGCCAACTTAATTGTTTGATACACAAATAAAGCGGGTACTTAGTCGAAACTATTTTACGAAAGCCAGTTAATGAACTAGCAACTAGAACAATAGAGCGGTCGTAGGCAGGTAAGCGCTACAATAGGCATAGTAGCTCTCGCAAGCTGTAGTAATTGATCGGTTATAAAAAAATTACAATATTAATTATAAACAAACTTTCACGCGTATTGGTTCGGGGGCAACTTTGACTGATCTCCTTTTTCAGGAAAGTAGACGGTATCTCGAGGACGGACATAGGCTTTCTATCACGGAAAAACGCGAGCCAAGCCGCGGGCAGAAGCTAGTATGCCTATAAAGAGTGGGTTTACATGTGTCTGTGAAGTTAGCAGAGCATCTTCCAGCAGAGCATGAATAAATGAGAGTTCTGTTCGCATGCAGGTGAGTTCTATAGTTCCTGATACTTTTCAGGAATAGTTCGAGCGTTTTTTCCTGAAAAAATTGGGATGAAATAATGCTCTGCTAACTTCGCGTAGCAGAGCATTTTTCAGGAATCAATATAAAAACAATGTATTTAAAAGCTTTCGTATAATAGAAACAGTTCCTGATGGTTTTCAGGAATAGTTCCGGTGTATTTATAATTTTGTTTCATGAAAACGTACCTTGCAAAATTACAGAATCCAAGACATTTTTGACTAAAGAGAATAGATTCCAGGACCAGTCGAGTCAGTTTGATCATGTTAAAGACAAAAACAACTTTTTAGTGTTATTCACATTATTTTCAAAACAAGACCTATTTAAGTTTTTCATGAAATCAGTCTTTGAAAAATCTCAAAATCTTTAAATTTTTTGATTAATTAACAGCTGTAAAGCCATTTAGATAAAAAATCTATCAGCGAGCATTCAGATTAAGAATAAACCGGGTTTTATCTTATGAATTTAATACTAAATTCTAGCCGACCTTCTGAAATTTTCATGAAAACGTAATTAAAAAATTTACAAAATCTCAGACATTTTTGTCTAAAGTGAAGAGATTCATGGACCAGTAGAGCAAGTTTTATCAGAGTTCTTATCGCATGCAGCAGGTTTTAGAAAGATTTAGGTATATTCTTATAGTTTTTATGCGTTTCAGAAGCAGAACTTTTGAGATTTTCATGAAAATAGTCATACAAAAAATTCAAAATCTTTGATATGAACGTTAAATTTGTAAAGATTCAAGAAGCTGTTAAGATATTTTGATTAGAGTTCTATCCGCATGCATTGAGTTTTAGACTAAACAAGGTTTCATCCTATGAAACTGATACTAAATTTAAGCCGATCTTCTGAAGTTTTCATGAAAACGTTATTAGAAAACTGACAGAATCTCAGACATTTTTGTCTAATGTGAAGAGATTCATGGACCAGTAGAGCAAGTTTTATCAGAGTTCTTATCGCATGCAGCAGGTTTTAGAAAGATTTTGGTATATTCTTATAGTTTTTATGCGTTTCAGAAGCAAAACGTTAGAGAATTTCATGAAAATAGTCATAAAAAAAATTCAAAATCTTTGACATGAACGTTAAATTTGTAAAGATTCAAGAAGCTGTTAAGATATTTTGATTAGAGTTCTATCCAAATGCATTAAGTTTTAGTTTGAACAGAGTTTTATCTTATAAATAAGATACTAAATTTGAGCCGATCTCCTGAAATTATCATGAAAAAATTCTTAGAAAACTGAAAGAATCTCAGACATTTTTGTCTAATGTGAAGAGATTCATGGACCAGTAGAGCAAGTTTTATCAGAGTTCTTATCGCATGCAGCAGGTTTTAGAAAGATATAAGTATATTCTTATAGTTTTTATGCGTTTCAGAAGCAGAACTTTTGAGATTTTCATGAAAATAGTCATACAAAAAATTCAAAATCTTTGTTATGAACGTTAAATTTGTAAAGATTCAAGAAGCTGTTAAGATATTTTGATTAGAGTTCTATTCGCATGCATTGAGTCTTAGACTGAACAGGGTTTTATCTTATGAATTTGATACTAAATTTGAGCCGATCTCCTGAAATTTTCATGAAAAAATTTTTAGAAAACTGACAGAATCTCAGACATTTTTGTCTAATGTGAAGAGATTCATGGACCAGTAGCGCAAGTTTCATCAGAGTTCTAATCGCATGCAGCAGGTTTTAGAAAGATTTTGGTATATTCTTATAGTTTTTATGCGTTTCAGAAGCAAAACGTTTGAGAATTTCATAGAAATAGTCATAAAAAAAAATTCAAAATCTTTGATATGCACGTTAAATTTGTAAAGATTCAAGAAGCTGTTAAGATATTTTGATAAGAGTTCTATCCGCATGCATTGAGTTTTAGACTGAACAGGGTTTTATCTTATGAATTTGATACTCAATTTGAGCCGATCTCCTGAAATTTTCATGAAAAAATTCTTAGAAAACTGACAGAATCTCAGACATTTTTGTCTAATGTGAAGAGATTCATGGACCAGAAGAGCAAGTTTTATCAGAGTTCTTATCGCATGCAGCAGGTTTTAGAAAGAAATAAGTATATTCTTATAGTTTTTATGCGTTTCAGACGCAGAACTTTTGAGAATTTCATGAAAATAGTCATAAAAAAATTCAAAATCTTTGATATGAACGTTAAATTTGTAAAGATTCAAGAAGCGGTTAAGCCATTTTGATATGAGTTCCATCAGCGCGCATTGAGTTTAAGACTAAGCAGGGTTATATCTTATGAAACTCATACTAAATTTAAGCCGACCCTCTGAAAATTTCATGAAAACGTACATAGAATACTGAGAGAATCTTAGACATTTTTGTCAAAAGTGAATAGATTCAAAGACCAGTAGAGCAAGTTTTATTAGAGTTCTTATCGCATGCAGCAGGTTTTAGAAAGATTTAGGTATATTCTTTTAGTTTTTATGCGTTTCAGAAGAAGAACTTTTGAGATTTTCATGAAAATAGTCATGCAAAAAATTCAAAATCTTTGATATGAACGTTAAATTTGTAAAGATTCAAGAAGCTGTTAAGATATTTTGATTAGAGTTCTATCCGCATGCATTGAGTTTTAGACTAAACAGGGTTTCATCTTATGAAACTGATACTAAATTTAAGCCGACCCTCTGAAAATTTCATAAAAACGTTATTAGAAATCTGACAGAATCTCAGACATTTTTGTCTAATGTGAAGAGATTCATGGACCAGTAGAGCAAGTTTTATCAGAGTTCTTATCGCATGCAGCAGGTTTTAGAAAGAAATAAGTATATTCTTATAGTTTTTATGCGTTTCAGAAGCAAAACGTTAGAGAATTTCATGAAAATAGTCATAAAAAAAATTCAAAATCTTTGATATGAACGTTAAATTTGTAAAGATTCAAGAAGCTGTTAAGATATTTTGATTAGAGTTCTATCCAAATGCATTAAGTTTTAGTTTGAACAGAGTTTTATCTTATAAATTTTATACTAAATTTGAGCCGTTCTCCTGAAATTTTCACGAAAAAATTCTTAGAAAACTGACAGAATCTCAGACATTTTTGTCTAATGTGAAGAGATTCATGGACCAGTAGAGCAAGTTTTATCAGAGTTCTTATCGCATGCAGCAGGTTTTAGAAAGAAATAAGTATATTCTTATAGTTTTTATGCGTTTCAGAAGCAGAACTTTTGAGAATTTCATGAAAATAGTCATAAAAAAATTCAAAATCTTTGATATGAACGTTAAATTTCTAAAGATTCAAGAAGCGGTTAAGCCATTTTGATATGAGTTCCATCAGCGTGCATTGAGTTCAAGACTGAACAGGGTTTTTATTGCGATCTAGCCGTCGGTCACTTTTAATAGCGACATCTAGTTATAATTCATGGAACTAATAAATAAATTGTTTTAATGAGAATAACTGCCTACTGGTACAGAGAAAGATGTTATTATTAACCGACTTCAAAAAAAGGAGGAGGTTCTCAATTCGACTTTTTTTTTTATGCTTGTTACCTCGGAACTTCTGACTGGGTGGTCTGATTTTCATTATAATTTTTTTATATGATAGCTGGTGCCTCCCGTGTGGTCCCATTTTAATTTGGTTCAGTTGTGACAGTGGGATCCATGAAAATTCATAAAAAACTATATAGAATTAAGTCGGTTATAGGTTTTTAAATTAATTATAAATAATTATTTAAGTATACTGTAGAGGAGGTAAAGGAAAGCTAGGAACTAATTATGCAATATGACTAAAAATTCTTTGCAAGTTCACCGCTCCTCCCCCACGACCCCCGAACCCTTAAAAAGAGTTCACTAGTGCAAACAACTTAATGATTTTTGTAATTTTTCGTATAGTTCCATTTTTATGAATAATTTAAAAGTTCTACTTCTGAAATATAAAATGAATAAATAACAGAGAACATTAAAAAAATTTGGTGCAGAATACAAGAAATCCATAATATACATACGAGTATACATAGATTTATAGTCTTTCAGTCTAAACGACGCACATAATCTCAGAATTCAAAAAAATATCTTAGATTATGCCATGTTCTGTATGTACGATTTCATGAATATTGCTGAAGTGCTACTTCTGATAAGAATCAAAATCATATAAGCTAATTGATTTTATCTATAACACGACGAATGCTTCTCAATTTCTAATACTTATATGGCTTTACATGTGCTGTTTAATTTTACAAGTGCTGTTAAACTCAATACGAATTCGACGAAGATATTCAATGTAATTCATTTTTAATGACTGTTTTCATGAAAATCTCAAAAGTTCTGCTTGTGAAACGCATAAATACTAAAAGAATATACCTATATCTTTCTAAAACCTGCTGCATGCGATAAGAACTCTGATAAAACTTGCTCTACTGGTCCAAGAATCTCTTCACATTAGACAAAAATGTCTGAGATTCTGTCAGTTTTCTAATAACGTTTTCATGAAAACTTCAGGAGCTCGGCTTAAATTTAGTATTAAATTCATAAGATAAAACCCTGCTTAGTCTTAAACTCAATGCACGCTGATGGAACTCATATCAAAATGGCTTAACCGCTTCTTGAACCTATACAACTTTAATGTACATATCAAAGATTATGATATTATTTTATGACTGTTTTCATGAAAATCTCAAAAGTTCTGCTTCTGAAACGCATAAAAACTATAAGAATATACCTTTATCTTTCTAAAACCAGCTGCATGCGATAAGAACTCTGATAAAACTTGCTCTACTGGTCCATGAATCTCTTCACTTTAGACAAAAATGTTTGAGATTCTGTCAGTTTTCTAATAACGTTTTCATGAAAATTTCAGGAGATCGGCTTAAATTTAGTATTTAATTCATAAGATAAAACCCTGCTTAGTCTTAAACTCAATGCACGCTGATAGAACTCATATCAAAATGGCTTAACCGCTTCTTGAACCTATACAACTTTAATGTACATAATCAAAGATTATGACATTATTTTATGACTGTTTTCATGAAAATCTCAAAAGTTCAGCTTCTGAAATGCTTAAAAACTATAAGAATATACTAATATCTTTCTAAAACCTGCTGCATGCGAAAAGAACTCTAATAAAACTTGCTCTACTGGTCCATGAATCTCTTCACATTAGACAAAAATGTCTGAGATTCTGTCAGTTTTCTAATAACGTTTTCATGAAAATTTCAGGAGATTGGCTCAAATTTAGTATCAGATTTATAAGATAAAACCCTGTTCAAACTAAAACTTAATGCATGCGGATAGAACTCTAATCAAAATATCTTAACAGCTTCTTGAATCTTTACAAATTTAACGTTCATATCAAAGACTTTGAATTTTTTTTATGACTATTTTCATGAAAATCTCAAAAGTTCTGCTTCTAAAACGCATAAAAACTATAAGAATATACTTATTTCTTACTAAAACCAGCTGCATGCGATAAGAACTCTGATAAAACTTGCTTTACTGGTCCTTGAATTCACTTTTGACAAAAATGTCTTAGATTCTCTCAGTATTCTAAGTACGTTTTGATGAAATTTTTAGAGGGTCGGCTTAAATTTAGTATGAGTTTCATAAGATAAAACCCTGTTCAGTCTTAAACTCAATGCACGCTGATGGAACTCATATCAAAATGGCTTAACCGCTTCTTGAACCTATACAACTTTAATGTACATATCAAAGATTATGACATAATTTTATGACTGTTTTCATGAAAATCTCAAAAGTTCAGCTTCTGAAATGATTAAAAACTATAAGAATATACTAATATCTTTCTATAACCTGCTCCATGCGATAAGAACTCTAATAAAACTTGCTCTACTGGTCCATGAATCTCTTCACATTAGGCAAAAATGTCTGAGATTCTGTCAGTTTTCTAATAACGTTTTCATGAAAACTTCAGAAGATCGGCTTAAATTTAGTATCAGTTTCATAAGATGAAACCTTGTTTAGTCTAAAACTCAATGCATGCGGATAGAACTCTAATCAAAATATCTTAACAGCTTCTTGAATCTTTACAAATTTAACGTTCATATCAAAGATTTTGAATTTTTTGTATGACTATTTTCATGAAAATCTCAAAAGTTCTGCTTCTGAAACGCATAAAAACTATAAGAATATACCTAAATCTTTCTAAAACCTGCTGCATGCGATAAGAACTCTGATAAAACTTGCTCTACTGGTCCTTGAATCTATTCACTTTTGACAAAAATGTCTTAGATTCTCTCAGTATTCTAAGTACGTTTTCGTGAAATTTTCAGAGGGTCGGCTTAAATTTAGTATGAGTTTCATAAGATGAAACCCTGCTTTGTCTTAAACTCAATGCACGCTGATGGAACTCATATCAAAATGGCTTAACCGCTTCTTGAACCTATACAACTTTAATGTACATATCAAAGATTATGACATTATTTTATGACTGTTTTCATGAAAATCTCAAAAGTTCAGCTTCTGAAATGCTTAAAAACTATAAGGATATACTAATATCTTTCTAAAACCTGCTGCATGCGAAAAGAACTCTAATAAAACTTGCTCTACTGGTCCATGAATCTCTTCACATTAGACAAAAATGTCTGAGATTCTGTCAGTTTTCTAATAACGTTTTTATGAAAATTTCAGGAGATTGGCTCAAATTTAGTATCAGATTTATAAGATAAAACCCTGTTCAAACTAAAACTTAATGCATGCGGATAGAACTCTAATCAAAATATCTTAACAGCTTCTTGAATCTTTACAAATTTAACGTTCATATCAAAGACTTTGAATTTTTTTTATGACTATTTTCATGAAAATCTCAAAAGTTCTGCTTCTAAAACGCATAAAAACTATAAGAATATACTTATTTCTTACTAAAACCAGCTGCATGCGATAAGAACTCTGATAAAACTTGCTTTACTGGTCCTTGAATCTATTCACTTTTGACAAAAATGTCTTAGATTCTCTCAGTATTCTAAGTACGTTTTGATGAAATTTTTAGAGGGTCGGCTTAAATTTAGTATGAGTTTCATAAGATAAAACCCTGTTCAGTCTTAAACTCAATGCACGCTGATGGAACTCATATCAAAATGGCTTAACCGCTTCTTGAACCTATACAACTTTAATGTACATATCAAAGATTATGACATAATTTTATGACTGTTTTCATGAAAATCCCAAAAGTTCAGCTTCTGAAATGATTAAAAACTATAAGAATATACTAATATCTTTCTATAACCTGCTCCATGCGATAAGAACTCTAATAAAACTTGCTCTACTGGTCCATGAATCTCTTCACATTAGACAAAAATGTCTGAGATTCTGTCAGTTTTCTAATAACGTTTTCATGAAAACTTCAGAAGATCGGCTTAAATTTAGTATCAGTTTCATAAGATGAAACCTTGTTTAGTCTAAAACTCAATGCATGCGGATAGAACTCTAATCAAAATATCTTAACAGCTTCTTGAATCTTTACAAATTTAACGTTCATATCAAAGACTTTGAATTTTTTTTATGACTATTTTCATGAAAATCTCAAAAGTTCTGCTTCTAAAACGCATAAAAACTATAAGAATATACTTATTTCTTACTAAAACCAGCTGCATGCGATAAGAACTCTGATAAAACTTGCTCTACTGGTCCTTGAATCTATTCACTTTTGACAAAAATGTCTTAGATTCTCTCAGTATTCTAAGTACGTTTTCGTGAAATTTTCAGAGGGTCGGCTTAAATTTAGTATGAGTTTCATAAGATAAAACCCTGCTTAGTCTTAAACTCAATGCACGCTGATGGAACTCATATCAAAATGGCTTAACCGCTTCTTGAACCTATACAACTTTAATGTACATATCAAAGATTATGACATTATTTTATGACTGTTTTCATGAAAATCTCAAAAGTTCAGCTTCTGAAATGCTTAAAAACTATAAGAATATACTAATATCTTTCTAAAACCTGCTGCATGCGAAAAGAGCTCTAATAAAACTTGCTCTACTGGTCCATGAATCTCTTCACATTAGACAAAAATGTCTGAGATTCTGTCAGTTTTCTAATAACGTTTTCATGAAAATTTCAGGAGATCGGCTCAAATTTAGTATCAGATTTATAAGATAAAACCTTGTTCAAACTAAAACTTAATGCATGCGGATAGAACTCTAATCAAAATATCTTAACAGCTTCTTGAATCTTTACAAATTTAACGTTCATATCAAAGACTTTGAATTTTTTTTATGACTATTTTCATGAAAATCTCAAAAGTTCTGCTTCTAAAACGCATAAAAACTATAAGAATATACTTATTTCTTACTAAAACCAGCTGCATGCGATAAGAACTCTGATAAAACTTGCTTTACTGGTCCTTGAATCTATTCACTTTTGACAAAAATGTCTTAGATTCTCTCAGTATTCTAAGTACGTTTTGATGAAATTTTCAGAGGGTCGGCTTAAATTAAGTATGAGTTTCATAAGATAAAACCCTGTTCAGTCTAAAACTCAATGCATGCGGATAGAACTCTAATCACAATATCTTAACAGTTTCTTGAATCTTTACAAATTTAACGTTCATATCAAAAATTTTGAATTTTTTTTATGACTATTTTTATGAAAATCTCAAAAGTTCTGCTTCTGAAACGCATAAAAACTATAAAAATATACCAAAATCTTTCTAAAACCTGCTGCATGCGATAAGAACTCTGATAAAACTTGCTCTACTGGTCTTTGAATCTATTCACTTTTGACAAAAATGTCTGAGATTCTGTCAGTTTTCTAATAACGTTTTCATGCAAATTTCAGGAGATCGGCTCAAATTTAGTATCAAATTCATAAGATGAAACCCTGTTCAGTCTAAAACTCAATGCACGCTAATAGATTTTTTATCTAAATGGCTTTACAGCTGTTAATTAATCAAAAAATTTCAAGATTTTGAGTTTTTTCAAAGACTGATTTCATGAAAAACTTAAATAGGTCTTGTTTTGAAAATAATGTGAATAACACTAAAAAGTTGTTTTTGTCTTTAACATGATCAAACTGACTCAACTAGTCCTGGAATCTATTCTCTTTAGTCAAAAATGTCTTGGATTCTGTAATTTTGCAAGGTACGTTTTCATGAAACAAAATTATAAATACACCGGAACTATTCCTGAAAACCATCAGGAACTGTTTCTATTATACGAAAGCTTTTAAATACATTGTTTTTATATTGATTCCTGAAAAATGCTCTGCTACGCGAAGTTAGCAGAGCATTATTTCATCCCATTTTTTTCAGGAAAAAACGCTAGAACTATTCCTGAAAAGTATCAGGAACTATAGAACTCACCTGCATGCGAACAGAACTCTCATTTATTTATGCTCTGCTGGAAGATGCTCTGCTAACTTCACCAACATGGTTTACATAGTGATATAACCTGACGATGGTAAAATTCAAACCCTTTGAGCTGGTAAGTCTTGTATGTGGAAGCAATGAATACAATTATCTCTGGAGCAGAATTCACGCAAGAGCGCGATACCCATTGCTCCATAAAAGTAACGACTGTTATCTTTCCAATTTATTTCACCTTTGGAGCGAGGCACGAGAACACAATGTTATTGTAGGTTCTTGGATCCAAGGACTTGATAACAGGACGAGGGAAACTTCCGTCTTAGAGTTAGAGCGAGCCAATACAAAAAGATTGGTAATTATAACTAGTTTTGACAATACCATCTTATAAACTTACAAATATGAGGCTATGAAATGCATTGATGTTGTGAACGCATTTTTAGAATTTAAAATGTTTACAAATCTTTATCTAACAATAGAAGTTACTTGACTTATCGATACAGTTAAACATTAAACAATGGTTATTTAATGTTTTGCTTTTTAAATTTCATAAATATGTTAAAAGTAAATAATAATATATTGTCTCTAAGGTAATCCTTGTATATACTTATTGCCTTGAGGGTTCAACTTGAAAAACCTAGTTTTTGTTATTGTGAGAAGTTGCTCTTTACAATATAATTAATAAGGGGTAAGAGTTTCTCAAGTAAAGATCGAATAGATTATTTAATCTATTCGATCTTTACTGAGAGACTCTTCTATGTTATTTGACTAACAACCTTAATTTTCATAACTTCATACTTTTAGAGATTGCTATTGTTTTGACCACTCATAAACCTCAGGGGCCAAATACTGCTAAGCAATCGCTTTAGTGTGTGGATTGGTTGGCATTTTTTTATTTATTTACTATGACGTCAATATTGGTATCATCGCATAATTTTCCATAGATAAAAGAAACACTATGGTTTATCCATTTTGAATGAAGCATGTTAGTAAACAAAGTACGACACAAATAACAAAATCTCACTTGCTTTGGCGTCGAGTTTCATATATAATTGTAAGCATTTTTTATTGGATCTAAAATCGACTAGTAATGTAAATTACGTATAAAAGGACGCGCCAACAAAGTGAATTTTAGGTTAAGTATGGGCAGTTTGTTTACGTTTATGCTCCAATGGATACGATATAGATAGTGCATGCGGTGTTAAGAGATTGATAAAATGGTTTCAAAGCTTGATACTTGTTGATACTTTTGACACGCATTTCTCCATCTGTAGTTTGATGAAATCGAAGGTAAAATGGCAAATTGTTTAATTCAAAGATATTATTGTTATTGTGAAGTGATTAATCAAGTAGAATTAGGGGCCAGTTCAAATTATGACTACTATTCGTAATTTGACCTGGGCCCTAATTCCACTAATGGCGTTTTTGTGTATGATAAATAAACATACCTTAATCGGAAAACGAAAATCGAAGTGTCGTTTTCGTTGTCGCGCAAAACCAATTCATAAATGGTTACGTGCGACTTACAACGCTAATATTAGCGTTTGCACGATAAATAATCGAAACTTCGATTTCAACGAGCCTTGCACACATCTAGGTAGGTACACGGAAAGCTCTATCGAATCTCGCACCAAAACCATATGAGGTGGACTAAATAATTTATCACAATCACATCGGCTGGCGTATAATTTGCCATGCACGCACCTCTATTATGCTCTCAGACGATTCATTCGATATAATGAGTGACGCTTGCTACCGGCCATTCTTTGTCCGCCACCAAAGAGAATAGGAACCTGTTGTCAGTTTCTTACCTCAAACACTTACATGAAGTTATTGGTTGAAACGTTGGTGTTCTTGTATTCTTCTAAATGGTACTCTACCAACATAGAGTCGATCGTGTCTCATAAGTTATAGCCCTGACTAATGAAGTGATACTGGCCCACTACTGAACACAGGCTGATTAGCATCATAGACGATTTGACTAAAACATGAAAAAAAACCTATTTATATGCGTCTATCACCTTTTCACGACTGAATGGATTTTTATCAATTATACCAGTCTGAAAAGTATAGTCAGCTGCGAAAATATGTACATTTACTCAACCAAGTTTTCAATTTGACTAAGTAGTAAGCGTATAAGTGTGATAATTTATATACCGCATTCTAGTACGATGACTACCTTGTACGAAAAATTTTAGCGTGGACTTTTAGTCTTCAAGTTCCAAGTAAAGTAAAAGTAAAAACTTGAGAGTGTATTCATATCTGAGCTCCTGACTATATCTCTACATTATATTTGACTCAGATATGTATAAGCAAAAAACATTTCAAACAATATAACGTATGAAAATCACCACAGCTCTCCAATAATCCCTGGTGGTGCATGAACCAACTGAAATTGCCGCAAATACTAGTGTTTTGGATGATGTCGCTCCAACGCAACTTCGTCCGATGACTTGTGATTTGTCTAACCGATGTTGATTGTTAGAACAGATTTGTGATGATTGCCGGCCTTTTGATAAGAAATAAATTATTGAATGGCTATAAAAGGTACAGATTAACTCTTAATTGAAAAATCTTGGTGCGTTCCCTTTTAAAATGTAACGGTTGCTTAGCCATTAAAAGCTTTAAAGCAAATAGATAAAGATGAAATTACCCGTCCCTCGTCTATCACTGTGTAAGCCATTTAGTCATACTCGTATAAACTATCAATGTTTACTTTTCACCGTAAATTTTCTATTAAACAAACTTCAATTAATTGTTTTATACCTTGAAATAAATTTATCCAACTCTCTTAGCTTCGGTTTCTTGATTCATAACAATAAAACATATAATTTCACGGCAAGCCCATCAATTCCTAATAACAAGACGAGCATTCGTAAAAGTGAGAAATAAATAGCAGCATATGATTTTAGTACTTCCAAGCAATGGCATTAAATTTTTCAACACTTCAGAACAGACGTTGTTGATGATGATAGCACAGCCATAAAGTATTGAATACTAATTTTAAATCAGATAGAACGCAGCGCGAATAAGAGTTACGACGTGGCTATAATCGACTGAAGCACGCCATCTTTCTTATGGTTTAACGAAGGGATCACTGCCGAGCAAATATTCTAGACGCCATTGTTTTAATCACTGCGTACGGTTCGCAGACTCCGCTCTTAAATCATAAACCCGTATTTCTTATAGGGCGCGAACGTAGGTTTTTCGCGATAAAAGTTTGTTATTGTTAGGTACCATCCTTGTTAAACCTGTTCGGCCAAGCTGCCTGGCAATCGCAGGACTTAATTGTGATTAATTTGATTGAATGAAAATTTTCTATGGGAAAAGACATAATAGACGTCGTCGTTAAAATCTGAGTGGTGGTGATAGGTAGGTGTAAGTTTATTATGAACACGAAATTCTCTCGCGACAAGTAATGCCTTCGTATTAACATTTGCAAAAATACAAAATTCTTTTTAAACGAAAAATAAACATAATGCGACGTTATTTCCGACGCATTGACTTTGAATTTGCGAAATTACAAAATGGCTTCGGCTTCAAATTAAGGGACCTTTTTTGTTATTTTTATCTTATCTTCATAAATTATTTAATGAATGGCACCAGTCAAGAATTATCAAATTAGCGGAAATGACTTTTAGTTTATTATTTTCCTTTTTTGTGTGACCCTTTTGGGTTTGCCAAATCTTTATTTTGTGGCTTCATTAAATCAAGAAGCTATCTACCAACTTCGGTTAGTAATCAGAATAAACTTATTGATCAAACTGAATAATATATTACTTCTACAAATTTTATTCCTCAACATAATATCATTTGTAACCAAAAAAACATCGACAAGATAGCATGACATGATAAATTGTTTTAAGAATAGTGAACTATGACACACATACAATTGATACAGTGCGGGAAATCTCAAAGCTTCCTCCTAAGCAAGCTAAGAACCAATGACCAACCGGCGATTTTTATCTTCAACATATAATTCACGATTCTGACTATCTAAACAAATTGTACGGTTACAAAATCTATATGTCCTTATTCGTCTTTTGTCAGATTTTGACAGCAAGTTATATTTTGACTGTTTTGAAAAAACTAAAAACTGTTTTGAATTCCATAGTTTTCAACTGTTTCTTTTTAAGTTTTGCAGAATAAATAGGTCCTATACTCGTAAATTCCTCGGAAATATTTTTTTTATGGGACCCCGGTCTCATCTTCTATACAACTGCAACATAATTATTCAAATCTGTCCTTGAACTACGGAAAAAGCGTAGACATACATAAAAATAACACACCCGAACGTAGAACCTCCTTTTATGTAAGTCGAATCTTAAAATATTTGAGAAACTAAGCAAATGGTAATGTAGAAGGAACCTTTAAACGTCGTGGCACTGTTGTACCAACGGAACGTGTCGATTGTACAATCGACACGTTCCGTTGGTACAACATGCCAGTGCCAACATACCGCCAGAACGGAACAAAAAGTGACATCTTATTGATATATTGACTGAAAAGAAGGCTGATATACCGTTAGACTGTTATTTAAATCGTGTATAGCTATTAGTCATGTTAAAAGGTGCCTAGATTTATTATTTAATGAATTTTTGTAGGTTGTAGGCTTACTTCAAGCAAGTTTATACAGATAAGTCAGTTTGGAATTACTGCAGGCGAAGGTTTCAAAATCAAAATTAGTTTTTATAACACTTCACATAACATCACACTTGAAAAAGTTTGGATGGAAGTTTGTTACTTTTTGATGCGAAAATTACTGAACTAATCATTAGGAAATTTGCAAACTTGGAAGGTTATGGCTTGGAATTCGGTATACATTTTATCTCATAAATAAATTCCTATCGGATAGAAATAACCCTTAAACATGTTCACAAAAACAACGTGTACGAAGCCGCGGACAGGAAGTAGTCAAAATTTTATGCTGATCTGGCAATAAAGAAAGTAGAACCTTTCAATTCTTGTCACTGTTTCTATTTAATCTTGACCACAACAAGTCTATCAAGGAAAATAAAAGAAGGGTGATGAAATTTACTGGCATTGGCCGGATTAAGCCAATCCACCAGCCAATAAGGTGGACACTTGACGTATGCCTTTCCATTAGGTTACTGCGCAAGAAATACATCACGGCAGGCCTTAATCAAAGACGCGAGGAGACCGACCAAGATTAATACGTAGACATAGGGGAAGAGGAAGAACGGAATTAGGAATCGGATACAACCCTTACGCAATGAACTGACTAACATCATTTCTATTCCGGCCACAACGCCAAACCATCTGCGCTTGATTAATCGCTGCTAGCACAGTAAAAAGCTAATTTAGCAAAAAGGCCCGAACTGAATCAAGAACCGAACTTCGAGCTTAGTGTCCTAGATTTGAACAAGTGGCACCTCGAGCGGTTACTCGTAATTGATTTATACGTATTGTACTCTTTCAATTTCTCTGAAAAAGCTTGCGAAATGAGAGGCACAGAAGGGTTAATTACAATGAATGGGGCGGTCAACGCGCGTAGGCTGAACGTCGAAGTTTAGCGGATCACCAATTTCAATGCTTTAATATTGTTACAAACTCAACTCCACGTTTCTTTAATTAAAATTAACGACGCAAAACTTTGACAGTCAAACGAATTATTAGTACAGAAGCAAACTTTTAATTAGTTCGCCTTCTTCCAGCGATACTTTTGTGCATTTGTCTGGAGTAATTTAAATTAATTTGAATTCTTCCCGAGGACGTAAAAATCCAAAGTTTATTATTCGATTAACGTCTTACAATTCGGAGATACGTGTTTAATTTTTTGGGTCATGAAATGAAATTTTCATTACGTTCTAAGATGAATAAAACAACGAAAAATGTTTTGTAATGACAGGTTAATTCGTTTGATGAAATAATTATTCACAGCAACCGATTTGGTGTAACTTGCTCGCACACAGTTCACGATTGAATGAGAGGCGGTAACTCCGAAATTACAAATTTCACGCCAGCCTCCGTGTACGGTTCCATGACAATATTTGACGGCCGCTGCCACGGAGTGTTTCCGAATCATGCATGTCTAAATACTAAATTATTGATAGGAAATGGAAGCAACAATACAAATCCATTTGATGTGGTGTTCTAAAACGTAATTGTTGAAAGGTACGTGCTCAAGTTTTAATATGTGAGATGCGATTGCTTCGTGAAAGTACGCTTGCGGTTGTGTTAGAGTAAAACAACCACATACACTGCGATTCCGCATACGGTGATGATTATGGTTTTCACGGCCAAACAACAATTTTTACTTATTTCTGAATAAACTCAAACACAATGAGATCTAATCTTTCAATTGTAAATCTACAATCAGTTCTAATCTGTTTCTATTACATATTTGATTCTAATTTTCTTTTTCAATAATATTGTATGAAATCTATACTGTTACTTGAATAAAATTTATTAATCGGAGTAAGTTCAGTTTAGACGAATTTTCCGTTTAATCGGCCGCCATAACTTTAATGTCCCGAATTTACTGTAAGAAACTTTTCGAGCCAGCTTCACGAAATGAGGTGTCATTACACCAATCACAAGGGTAATCAGCTAAGAGTATTCAAATAGCTCTGGTGCGTGCATCATTATAAGTGCAGCCTTTCATGTGTTCACACCTCATGAAACCCCGGGGAGTGCAAGCCAGCGCGCACAAATACACAAGTAAACACTGTGTAGAATCTCAACTTCACATTTTCTAGGATGATAAAACATGTGATTGGAGCGACCATCGCTAAGTTATTTGCGATGTTTGTTCCAATCAGAGAAATGTAAACATATTATTAGAGTAGAGAATAAAACGGTATTAAATTCGACGAGATTCAAGTTAGCTGTCTGGTGCAGTTTTAAAGAACAGTACCTCGGTGACAGAGCTTCGCTCGGTTTTTTTTGTAAATTGTGCTTTTGAGAAATTAAAGTAGTACTATTCGCCAACAGATGGCAGGAATAGTCATATTTTTCAGTTTAATTCTTAAGTGAATTAGGATAAGGTTGATTATTGAAAACACGAATAAAATAGTATTACTATTCGCCAATAGATGTCAGGAAGAGTCAATTGATTACGTTAAAGTTAATTATTGAAAACATAATATAACACGTTCCGCAATTATTGAAAACATAATATAACATAATATAACAAAACGACATTTTGTGAAAATGAATCCTAGCTAGATCGATTTATCGCCCCCGAAGCCCCCTGTATACTAAACCTTATGAAAATCGTTGGGAGCCGTTTCCGAGATCCGGATTATATATTGAATAAAAGAATTCCTCTATAAAGATAACAACGGGTAACTGTAAACATACTATTCGTCGTACTTCTTCAACGCATCCAGTTAACACGATGATTGATGTTTCATCAAACTTGCAAAATGCTTTTATCTGGCAGAAATCCTATTTAGGCTAGCCCTGTATAAGGAAAAATTCAAGAGGATGACCGCCAACCTTCAGTAATAGAGAAGCAAGAAGATGACATAAAACGTCACTGACGCACAGGTGACTGAGCAAACTTTCATAATACGGCCCTAGAACTAAGACAAGAGTTACGGTAATGGCTACGTCTACTATGTCCGCTCGCTTCGTCCTAGTCTGGACCCCACCACGTACGGGCATGATGAATAAAGATTATGCACTCCTCCTCAGTAAATTAACTGAACTGAACAGCTCTTTAGCAGTAACTCAAAAGTGTAAAAACTTGTTGGTATTATCGTTAAACTGTTTTATTGTTTGTTGAACATATTCATAAGACTATTTTCAGCTTATATGACGCACGAAATGCTAGGATAGAGAAAATACAGCTAAGAAGAAAATAAGATATTAACAAAAAAGGAACAATGTTTTTCAAAAAGCATCATGGTTAAGAGAACTCGACATGAACAAATCGTAAACAGAACTCAATGAATATTAAGCACCAACCAAAACAATTTCCAGACATCCTTGAGTTAAATAATTCCCCCTCATAAACACTGAAAAAGAAACATTGATTGCGTCATAAATTGGCAAAACGTTGCCGTGTGCCGATGAGTTTCTCGGGTTTCGGGCAAAAGTAATGAATAACTTCATGCAAATGAATAGTCGGTGGAACGCGAGTCCAGTTAACTTGCTACTGGATAGATACGAGTAGGTACTACATATTTCCAATTAGTTCTAAGCCTCACCACCAACGTTATCTTTTAGTTTCTTACATTCTCCTATTTTTAACCGACTTAAAAAAGGAGGAAGTTCTCAATTCGATTGCTATTTTATGTTTGTTACTTTAGAACTTTTGACTGGGTCATCCGATTTGTATGATTCTTATTTTATTTGAAAGCTGGTGCTTCCCGTCTGGTCCCATTTCAATTTGGTCCAGTTCTGACAATGGGATCCATGAAAAAACTATATACCTGAAATCGGTTTATAGTTTTTTTTTAAAACAAAATCTATTATCTATTGTCGTTTCTTTTACCTCTGGCATTTTATAAGTTTGCCAAACGACATTAAGTAACGTTTTAGCTTCATTAATTTATTATATTTATTTATTTTAATAAGTATTATTAAGAAACCTTTCGAAGCAACCATATGAAAAATAAAACAATGCAGGTAACTATCACGTCAACTGATCGAAAACCCGCCTCGTGTATGTTAAGCCTTAAAGGAAGGTGTCTTAATGCATTTCAAATATTACTTTTTGAAATCTAATTGAGATAAATGTGACACTTTACGAGAATGGATTATAAATTGAGTAGATTGTATCGGAGATAAAATGCTCAATATTATTTCGCCGCTAAAACAAAACGCAAAAGTTTCCGTCCCGTTTTTATGGAGACAAAATAAAACGAACATTATCTTCAACTTTGGTTTTCTTTAGAGAACAAATAACATTTGCAAGATATTCTTACTGGAATGGCATTTGTGAATAAAATCTAATAAGGAAGACTAATGTGGAACACAAACAAAGAACGTTGAAAACAATAGCCACACTCGATACTAGGAAAATAAAGATGAGATACTGAGATAAATAGGCATAGTCGAGGATGGTTTACCCACATATTGTGGATATAGGCGTTTTGTATCATGATCAAGAATATGTATCGGCTAAGATTTTGACTATAATTTAACGAGAGAAATGATTTTTACAATAAAATTCTTGCTTTGAATTTTTCCACTGAATTTTAGACTAGTCTCCGCAATTCCGCATCCTCAATCGAATGAGCTGAAATTTAAATATACTTATGAAAGTTATATAAGGTGACAATGTAATAATTATGGTCCCAGCGAGGTGACCATTGGAATTCCTAAACGAAACGACGAGTACCCCATCGAGATTTGCTTCGTTGGATTTGTCTTACCAAGCAATTTGGATTTAAGTTTTAGATGACGACCAGGGTCATGATGATGGAACCGGAGAGAGGTAACTCTTGTAATTCTGTTAATTTTAAGCCTTTGGTTTTCATTAAATAAACAAAAATAGGAAATTCGCCTCGCTTTCTACTGAGGTCTCAAAAAACATGGCGATAACTTCAGCCAGAGATGTACCTACAACTAATATTTCTAAAATAAGTCTCAAATCATCTCACAATTTTACAACATAATAATAGTGTTATCATTACTCTAAGATTATTTAAGAATCATTATCGTCACTATCCGATAAAATATTACTAGCCTCTGGCAATCCTCGTTTTGTCCAAATTATTGTTTTAACTACAGCATGATATAGTCTCGAAGTCTCAACGTACCGTTAACAAAACGAACACCGGACCAGACAAATTGCTTACGCTCCTAATATTTTAGACACCTTCGTACCGAGCCGATGGGGGCTTTTATCATCTCATAACATCTACTCTGTGTTTAGATTCGGAGATAACTTGATCAACTCGATGCGAGTGCGGCAATAGTGTTGTGCCACACTTAAAAGAGTTAATAAGTTATACGACCGGCTAAAATATTTATCCTACTAATTTCAAGCTCCATAACGCGGCACAGGCTAGGCCGAGCATTTCACGACCTAATAATTTACAATAAGGTCCTATAAGTTGGTATATCCAGGCGATCTAATGGATACGAGAGGCATCGTAAAGGTGTATTTACGGTGCTGTAAGTTATTTTTATTGATGGCGCAGCACTACTAGAGACAAACTAGCTCACGGTGCGGAACACGAGAGGGGCAGGGTACCCTGTCGCACATCAATACGGGAAGCATAATCAATATGTTAATATCTGAGATAAGACACTGAGATTCCTGAGCATAGAGTCGCTGCTGGGACAGAGGTAACCCACATTCTTCTAGATATCATCGTAAATATGGCTGTCACTCAACTGATTCACCAATGATTGGTTTTATTATTGACCTATAATGCCATCATCTTCGTCAAGAGCCCGACGACTAGGCATGACCTTCCAACCCAAAAGGTTATCATAAAAACTATAAGTGCTTACGTTCTCAAGAATTCAGATCAAAAGTCTAGTTTAAATTTGAAGTAAGCCCGGTGTATTGACTCTGAGATAGGATGATTGTAGATACAGTAGGCAAGAGAATTAGTTATAAATTTAGATTTTTTTCTATTATTTTAGAGAACTTAATTAATCAAAATGCTTTTGATGGCATCTGAGAACCCATCGTAGCCTCCTTCTACGACATCCAAGGGCCGAGTTGGAGAATTGAACTACCACCATATTAAAATAAAATAAAGCACCTAGCAGTTATCAGACAAACTGTTTTGTCAACACAAGCTAATAGTTTCTGTACTTATAATTACCTACAAATACATTTACCAGTATTTAAATCAATTAATATGTTAATCAACTAATATGTTTACGGAGATAATTAATTTCACAACCAATGATAAAATCAGTTAAGAACTAATATCTATTCTGTTTTTATTTTTAACTGCTATTCCAATTCTCAGGGCATTTTAACGTGTATTTTACACTGGAGTATATTAATATTAAACGTCTTTGTAATGCGCTGTGATTTTAACTTTCAACATGTTGTAAATTAGTTGGACAGGTTAAGTGTTGGGTTTGGTGCCACACACAGAGAATTCCCTAATAAATACATAGGTACATAGTTACTTACCTTCTTTACATCATCTTCTTGAGCCAATTATAAGCAAATTTAGAATTACAAGATGCAGTATACATAGCACAAGCACCCAAGCGAGCATTTTAGCATGAATACTTCAGGAAGGCAGTAGAATCTTCGTTTGCACTGAATGCAGTCTAGTAAATGGCTCTATAGTAAATGAGGTGCTAATGAACCTACAAAACAACATAAGAGCCGGTCGTATCCGTCCGAATATAAAAAGTTGAATAATTACATCTATTAATTAGAGGCATGAAATTTATAGTTAAGTTTAGAATCCCATGTAAGGCAGCGATAGTAAATGTCAACGTAGTCCAGGTAAATTACAAATAGCCCGATTCCCGGTTCCATTTCAAGTTTTATGCTTTGTGCAGATGTTTGAGGCGAGCAGCAGTATTTTAATAATAATTAAAAACTCAAAATACGTACGGCGTAAAATCGTGATTGGCTCCAAGTGAAAACTCGTTAGGTAGATCGTAAAAGTCGACAATAATTAGGCAGGCATAACCGCGAAGAGCGATATGAGCTGATTACGAAAGAAATACAGTCGGACGGCGTTGATTTATTGGACGGCGAGGCGTTTCATCGCTTCACCGCGAACGGGACTGCGACCATCCTGCCTTATTCTCATATTCTCCTGCATTTGTGAATTTCAATTTGTAGAAGAGAACTAACCGCAAAAGTTGCTGCCTAGGCTTCATTTTGAACATTAAAGTTTACTGCACCAACATGAGATACATTATCGCTGCGATCTTCGTCAGAGAGAACGTATAATATCCTTACTTGGTGGGTATACATATATACCCTCCACTCGTACCAAGCGGTTTTTCTCCACCCAGGAGTGAAACTCGCTACCTGCTTCTGACAAGAGTGAATATGTAGGTATCTTCTAGACCTTCGTGATACACTCTCAGCCACATCTTCGTTTTCCATCAGGTGAGATTGCGGTCAAACGAAGGTCTATTGTCCATTAAAAAAATACTGTATAAAAGTTATTTAACTGAGCCGCATTTATAAAAGCACCTCAAAGTGTTTTAGCCATATTGTTAAACTACTGAAAGATTTAGTAATGAAATTGGTCGCCGTATCAAAAGGTTACATAGCTTATTTTAAAGGGCCGCACTTTCACGGTCTGCGGTTCTTAATGAAAAGAAATTCTTCACATTTGTCTCTGACTCTACGTGAAAGTGAAAATACCGAGTTGAAATATTGAACACGGCCCGTTAACAAGCACAATCGTGAGTAATTGTAATTACAATAAAATATGCATTGGATCGTGAATATTACAAATTTTGAAGGTAATTTAACGTAATCAGGTGCCAATTAGGGACAAAGTGGGAGCTTAAGCAGCTGAGTATTCTTATTCATCAGTTAATGAGAACCACCACCGTACAGAAAAAAATGCCTATACTTACCGTATAGAAATAAACCTTTTAATGTGCTCTCAGGGTCTCTACACAAACATGGTAAAATTTTTAGAATATTACCGTAAATTTTTGGTGTAGGTAAGTACTACATGCAAAACAGCATGTGTTGTAAATTGTACCTATTGTATAAACAAATAAATGCTGGATTTATCCAAACAGCATCAACTAGCCCCAAGCTAAGCAAAGCCGGTGTTATGGGTACTAGAGGACCGATATACTTAATACAATACAATACGTTGATAGATATTTGTTATTATATATAGTAAACATCCAGATCACTCTGAACAAATAGGATGTGCAGATGTAGACTGTTAGACACACTTGTATATCTATAGGAATTAAAGTTTTGTTAATATGGTTGCTATGGTTACCCACTGTTACAAGGTTGTTAGAAAATATTCTCACGGAAAAATAAGTTCCAGTACGTATTTTCTTTAACACCAAACACACTGAATTTGAACATTTGGCTTGTCTAAATACGATAATAGCATAGTTAGTAGTGAGTAGCGAAACCTTGATTACAATCAGCTAGCTCCGCTTCAAGCAAATTTTTAGTACCTTTTTTCGGAAGCTGCCTTGGGTAAGGTACTTATAAGGTAAAGTTCAAACACCACACATGATATATATAGAGTAATTTCCTTGTTTGTTTTTGTTATGTATTGATGGTGCAATAAAGTTATAATCTATCTATCTATCTATCTAATTAGCTGCGCCCCACGGCTTCACACGCGTTGTTTCTATGGAAACATACAGGTGATTTCTAGCCCCGGGAACTGATTTATGGGATAAAAAGTAGCCATGTTTGATTCCAGGATAAGAATTACCTGTGTGCAAAATTTCAACCCGATCCGTTCAGAAGTTTTGGCGTGAAGAGGTAACAAACATTTATCCATACAAACTTTCGCATTTATAAAATTAGTGTGATGTGATAGTATGTACCAAATATGAAGAAAATGTTACTCAAGGACCTTCTCCTTCGAGTGCTCATTAATTACGTATGTTTAAAATGACACAAAGCCTCCATACGCAACAAAATATAAATTAGAATGCAATAAGTTCTCGCTCCAAGCTATTTCAATCTCCTAATATGATAAACGATTCGTTCAAGAGAGCAATTATGTTGTGTGAAAAGTAATGCAACAGGTATAACAAATGCAATTTGTGCCGGGAAATACGTGGACTATAAACACTGTTTTAATTAAACTAAGGCTTAAGAGAACTAGATTAAGCGAGCTGTTTGATGCCCAATAGATTTTGACAGAAGTTTTTCCGCCATTTTGAAATGTTAACATCAAGATGGCGCCCAATCTCCAGCGTAGCAATAGGTCGGTTCTTTGCAATATTGGTAAAACAAGCCTAAGTCATTTTCTGCCATTCTGTTGAACGCGCGTGAAGTCTTGTTGAACACTACCTTAACCGAACTAGGATTTACGATGTGCGTCTTAATCGCTGTAACTCATTACTGCTAATTACTTGTGTGATATTCTTCGTACGTGTGTTTACTGCATTTGCTTTACTGATAGACGTTGATTGCTACGTAAATTATGACTGTAGTAGTTCAAAGCACCCGGAAAGGTTGTCTTGTAGATAATGTGACTTACTGTTACTTTCGGATTTTACTTTCATTGCCATAACAAACATGACCCGTCTGAAAACTTGGTCAGTGCCTTAAATGAACGACTGTTAGTAGGTATTTAAGGTAAATACCGGATTGGGAGGGATGTATGATCTATTGTCAAAAATCCCAACTTCTGAAAATAGCAATCAAGTTTTGATAAGCTAACAATCTAGCCTATAAAGTAGGCTTAAATTTTTTAATCTATCTTTATCAGTTAAAAATACTTGGTTGGTACCTCAAATTTACCCTGTATGGCTATAGTTATCTAGGGCTAAAATTTGATGTATTAAAGTCAAGACCTTTGCATAGAAAACTGAGTATTAGCTCTGCTCGTGCTGTCGACTGAAAAAACACCCTTAGCGCCGCACTTAAATACTTTAATGCTTACTTAAACTGTCACTACGTAAAGATTTTTTAATTGAAATCTTTACTAAGTGATAGTTTTAAGCAATCATTAACGTCTTTGAGTGCGACTGTAAGTATGTAGGTACCTATGGCCGTCGTGATGTGTGTTTCATCACATTCCATGTCGAAACGTCACTAATTTTATAACACATCATAGACCCATGGAAACGGGAATAACCACAATGCCTAGTTTTAGTTTATCTAATCTAGTTGCTACATTTTTCACGGAATTGCGAAAAGCTAACTGTAGTTGGTCGGACGTGCACCGGTGGGCGGAACAATAGCCGGCCCGAATACAAGTTGTCGCCTACATTTGTCAGTCATAGATTGTACGTTTTATACGGGGTGTTGCTTTGGTGAACCAGTTAAACGTGGAAAAGGCAAGCATAGCCTGTATTGGAATACGAAATTCAGCCCGTTTTTAGTTAGTAGTAGGAATAATAAATACCTACTTATATACTATACCTATCAAATATAAGCTGGATTAGGTTATAATTTGAACTTTTTGACGAAAAATATGAGAAACGGTGATTGCATTACCGAAAATTTGTATTTTGAAATTGTTGATTGGGGATTGTTCTATGACTACTGTTCATATAATTATATGGATTCTGTTCACGCCTTTGCAATAAAAAAAGTCACTGATATTTTATAAATTACATCTTTGTTAGATAGTTATCTTTTTATTTTTAAATTCGGACCAATTCGCTCAGTAGCTATATATATGTATTATACAATTACCTATAAAAATATTATCCCTGCTTAACTTTGAAATTTAAATTAATAGTGCCATGTTACTAATATGCGAGTGATTTAAAGATATCAGAGGGTTGCTAAATAACATTTGTAAACGGTTAGCAAATAATATTTAAGAAACAACATGCTTTACCGGCTTGTATTATTATGATTCGCAAAAAACATATGAAGCAACTGGTTAAGCTTTTTCAAGGGGCTTTCCTGGCACACCCTGTACGATAGAGCGAGGCACGCGTTTGATCCCGGGGTCATGCATGCCGTTTCTGCCTCGTTAACACGCTCATTTCAATCCGACTCGCAATGCTTTAAACAAAACGCAGATAGTAAATATGGACTGGCCGACGGTAAATGCAAAACTAAAAGGTATATAAAGGGTAATTACAATACTTTATTGGGTATTTAGCCCCGTCTTACATACCAATTAAGATGAATTAACGGTAAGTTAAAATTATTAATGAATAAGTTACAACGGCACATAAATATTGCCAAAGAAACGATAAAAGTGCTTGAACAATCACGAACTAAGAGTAAGACATAGACATTAGGTATTTTCAAATATATCAATCTCCTAGGATATTTTTTTTATTTTTATACGCCTTCCAAAGTTGTTTGAGTGTTTTAGAAATAATTAAAAAACTAAACTTTGACCCCTTCATTTCATAAACCAAACAGACTTTTATTCGGTTTGTTATAATATGCAAATTCGAAATAAAACGAAAAAATCATATAAATTAACCGCTCCACAGTAAATCTAGCAACAATAAAATTAAAATCTTGAAATATTATAGGTATAAAATGTGTCTTACATGTTTAATAGGCCCCTATTTCTTTATTCGGCTACTGGAGGGAACGGAACGGTACTAATTTTAATGACGTTTAACATCAAGTAGCACATTCAACCCACGTGTTACATTCCTCTGGTTGTTATTCAGATATATTTCTTACTTTAGGACTAGTAATAAAGTTCATGCTGAAGAGAATTTCATTAGAAATGCAATAACTGCTTTGAACGATACTAAAACTTCAATACCTACCTACGGGTTTTCTTAAGAGCAGTTATTAAAACGCCTTTATTTCTGTCCCGGATTTATGTTCTGCATAAATTCTAAATAAAAATATTTAGCGATTTCCAGTTTTATTTATCAAAGCAGTTTAAGTCTTAAATAACCCTCCATTGCGTAACGCTTATCTTCTGATATTATTCGATATGAACGGTGTACTGACTCAGACTTTTATGATGACAAGTTTTTGAAGTCAGGATGGTTGGATGCAGACAACGTTGTTAGAACTACGAGTATCATTCGATCTGCTTCAAATTTGCATAAGTAGTAGGTACATCTATCCAAATTTAAAACGGGTCGAATAAACACGATCAAATATAATATTTGAACTATTTTAAACCCTAACAAATGCGTGCCAAGCCGCGGGCAAAAAAACGAGCGTATGGATGAAACACATACAGAAGCACAAGTATAGCTTTCTGGCACTGGCTTAGAATTTGCACCACTCCATCTCTTCCCGTGGGTGTTGTAAGAGGCAAATAAGGGATATCCACCGAAGGCGGGCAGCAACGCCCCCTGCAGTACAATTCTATCACTGAACTGCTATCCTCAACCCGCATGCCCAGCATGGGGATTAACAGCCATTAGATAAACGTCAATAAGGCGCTTATCACATTGACATATTGACATTCTGATTATGTTTTGCAAATTTTCACAACACGCAAGTAAACTTTTGTCTCCGACAGTACGTGTCGGTCACAAGGTTGCCTTTCAGTGTTGCGACTTTCTTTATGCTAGCATAAACCCCCGTGAATACTGAATGCACTTTAACGACGTTCCTTGTAGACGACGTTATTGTCGGAGGTGATAAAAGTTCCTACAAATCCTATGGGAACTTGTATGGCTTAGGGTTTTACATAATGTTCGGCGTACGCCTGTTTTTCCTTTATGTTAAAGAAAGAAAATAAAAGTAAATATGGCAGGTTTCAGTAATACTTAATTTTAGAATGTAGCTTATAATCAGACTACAGATAAATAAACTTGATTACGTATTATTCCAAGTTATCTATACTTCTTACAATAAACTATATACTCGTAATATTATAAACAAGAAAGATTTCATTGTTTGTTTGTAATAAAGAGGTTCCGAAACTACCGGACCGATTAAAAAAAATATTTCATCATCAAGCTTACTTTTCAAGGAGTAATATAGGCTATATTTTATTGCAGAATTCCCACGGGAACGGGAACTACGCGGGTGAAACCGCGAGGCGCTGCTAGTTTTATATAATTTGCAACGTTTGAGTAGCAAATATAATTATGTACTTACGTACTGTATGTGAGTATACAATCTCGGAGTCTTTAATTATATATTCTTATATTATAATCTTTTAGTTTGTTTCTGTTTTGTAGATAACAATGCAATAAATTCTGTTTTATAGGTAGTTTATAAGATGTGCATCGTGAATGTTCCGACACACAAATTGAATCAATTTGCTTTGTGCAACCAATGCAATTTAATTTCTTAGGAATTACCCATAGTACAAAACTAAAATACCTAAATAAAAATCTTTATAATGTAAATTGTTTGAGAATTAATGAAATGAAATGAAAATTTTAAAGGATTACAATCAACGTTACTTGTTGAGACAGCAACAGTAATTGTTCCCCAGACACGAAGTAATCTTAATTACAATTGGAACATCGATAGCCGATGGGCCAAGACATAAATAATTACATGAATTATGCAACATTTCATAAAATGGCGTCCGGTGTTACAGATTCTGTGGGGCAGTGGCCAGCTGTGGTCGGGGCTTTGTTGCCAGTTTATCAAAAAGTTTAACACATGAATAAAACTGAGCACTACTTTTTATTACGATTTTCATTGAATCAATTCGTAAACATATTTCACATTTAAGTTTATTTAAATGTGTTTGGAACCATTAAGTCAATTACGGTACAGCATTAAAAATCTCAATAGATTTTAATTATGGAATAATTTAAGTCTCCAGCAATGAAACGGTTTAGCTAGATCTAACCTCTAAAAAAGTGGCGGAGCTGGCAACACTGCTGGGAAATGCTGTAATCAGGGTAAATGATCAGTAACAAGGCGTGTTCCGTAAATCGATGAAACGTCAGCCACTCCCGTTCCTTGTGATCGAGGGATAATAACTAATACGGCACTAGATGGAAACTTGGACGCTACACACACTGTCAGGGGATAAACTTTCGGCTTTGGGGAGGAAAAAAATTGATTGGGCAAGAAAAAGGCTTACATTAACATGCTGTAGGTTTTACCTACCAAGTGGTAGGTAGTGGGAAAAGATTATTAGTATTTTTCCTCGTAATATTACATATCAATGTTCGTAATTTGACCTTTTCTAATTGTAAATTTAATGTTTTTCTGGAAAAAATATTTTTTTTATTTTGGTAGTGTTTATTTTTCGCCTGTTTTTATTGTACTGTGTGAGTAAACATTAAAAACAGACCTTTGTCTGAGTCTAAACCTTTACGGAGATGCGAATTTGGAGAACAGATGACGAACTGGATGTTATATTGTCTATAAAATAAATAAATAAAAATTATAATTATAAACAATCTACACCTTATCCATCCTGCATAGAGCATGTGTGAGCAACTGACAGTTCAATCAGCTGATGAAGGGGTAAAAAACTATAATCTCATAGAATTTACGGGTGAAATCATTGTAATTCTGCTAGGCCTGCATCATTACGTAGTGATAACCCTAAAAAACAGCTGATTTGTTTTATTAGTAAACATTCTCTATGCAGAATGGATACAGTATAGGATAAACGTCATGTAAATGAGTGATCAGTTAAATCTATTACCGTCGAGATCCGAAACCCGAATTTCGGCTTCAGCGAACCGACCATCGCTACGCAACACTATAAATAATTGAACAACACGTGAAGATAGGTGTTTTACTAAGGCAGCCAGAAGCCCAGGTTAATCGAGTCAGCGGTCTCCCGATTATGTCATTAAAACTGCATCACACGAAGCTCCGTTGTAACTGGACTTTGAAATTGACAGGTAGTAGTACTGTGCCGATTCATTTCTTGTTGCCAGGACGCTTGTGGTGGCCAGCTTAATACTAGAAGGTGAAATTGAAGACCTATAAACTCTTGTCTTCATAACGAGTTTATCGGTGTTTTCTAGACCATTGCGACAAATAGTCGGCCACATCGTCACTTACAAACAAGTGAGATCGTACTAGTAATAGTTGTATGTGACAAATAAATTATTTACTTCATCATCAACTTGCATTCATATAAGTTCACTGTTGACATCAGTCCGCCCTATGAGCACCATAGGGCCTGCTTTCCAGCTTGCCACATCATCTGCCTGCAGTCTTTCGCAGGTTGTTATCTCACCTGGCCGGAGGGCGTCCGTTAAACGTTACATTCGCCGAGTCACGGTCTACACTCAAGATCACGTTTACTCCTGCGGTTGTCGGTTCTTCGCGAGATATGGCCGGTCGATTATCACTTCAGCTTGCTAATTCTTCGAGCTAATAATTTACTTACTACTAAAACGAGTAATATCCTCCTGAATAGATGAGCGGCAATGACCAAAGCTTACGTTTAGTATGCAGCTAAAATAGTCCCTCGTTAGGAAACTGTTGTGATGTGATATGTTTATGAACACTTCTTTATGATGAGTGTATTCTTACTGCCACTAACATCTAAATTCAGGGACATCTGAGTCACATAAAGACGGATGCTGTTCGGTGTTACGGAGCGTAATCTACCTACCATTGGTAATGAACATGATACGTTACTCCGTGTACTAAAACCCCTCTCGTTGCTCGTTGCAAGCGACTTCTTTCCCCGCGCTGACTTCACGAACGCTTTCTGAGTAAGACGTTACATATTACACGTATTAACGCCATACAGTAGGTTCCAAACTTTAAAGTAGATGTGATTATCTAATCTGTGTACCTTTCGGAGCACTTTGACAAGTGAGAGTCATTTCAAGTAGGAAGTGCAAAATTTTAGGTAAAATTTGAGATTAATACGGCTTACAGGAGGCATATTCAGCAGTGAACGTAGGTATGTGTGCTGATTAGAGCAGCTTATTTAGGATAGTTTAGGTTATATGGATTCAATAATAACATAACACACACTTAAACTTAATTGTGTCAAATAATATTATTTTAGTTTATTTATGTTCAAAGGATCATTAACGCATCCAAAACTAGAAACAAGAAATATACGAGCGTAATGTTGCATGTTGCAGCAACGAGAGTTGCTCCAATAAATACCGAATCGAGATGACTTGGATGACTGAATGGCACGAATTGATGCAAGGCACGGCAAGCAACTCCCATTAGAGAGTTCCACTTTCAATACTAAATCAAGTACTATCCCAACTAAAATGTGAAAGTTTTGTCAGTTTGTGGTTCAATTGAGGCATATCTGAATTAATTGGGATGAAATTTGGCACCTAGATTTATGACGCGGCTATATCATACCGGAAAATCATGTTTATATTAGTATGATAATTCGTAATACCATGAGAAGAGCAATTTAGCTGGACAACATAATTTCTCAGCAACTTAGTAGGGCCGCAATTCTGAGGTTATAAGATATCAGTGCATCCGTACAAATTGCTTGGCCTACTAAAACGTAGGCTGTAATTAAAGTGCGCACAAAGTTGCCATGTGCATTTAATACAAATAATGTTTATGGTGTCGTATCCGCACAGACAGAGAGACAGCGTGCGACTGGCTCACGGCATGTCTTCCCATTACCCGAAGCGTTCCGAAACCCCAAAAATCGGGAGAGCGGGAGACAAATTGTGAATTAAAATTCCAAGCTGGAACCGTAACTATGTAATCACTGAACTATGTAAACAGTTGGACTAAATTTGTTCGTCGATTTCCGCGGGATGCTCGGAGTGTTTGATTGCTGCGGTGATGGTAATGCGAAGCATCGTTTTTAACCAAATTACACGTTCGGTCAATCAGTGGCGCCCTCATTTGTTTTGGTTTTATGCTCATTTATATCAATTTACCTAGGCCTCTTGTTTGGGTAATAAGCAAAAATAAACCTTACATTATGTAGAGAACTGAATGAACTAGTTATAATTTGTATTTTAACTAGTTAATTTAGTTCTTCAACAACAAACACAAAAGACCAGATATACTACGCAAAAGTAATTTTAAATTTTAAAATTTACGAGGTAAAATAAATATAGGATCTGGAGGCGGGCAAGGCGATAATTAAGAATTAAAGCTCTTACCAAAATTGTCGCGGAAACCAGAGACCAAGACACCATGATTTATTACGACTGGGCAATAACTCCAGTTATATTGAAAATGTTAGTATGACCGCAGTTAATCGATACCGAACTGATACAGTTGACTTGCCCATAAATTTGGTGCACGTAACATTTCGCTATCGGAACGATCAGCAAAAAATGCAATTAATTTCGAGGCGTTAAATCTCCGCGATCATTGAATTAACCGGAGCATTTTATCATTTTGACTTGAAATAACTCTACATTTCGATGAACGTGAAAGTAAAGCCGTTTACCACATGCGGATAACAAAAAACCTTCCACAAAGAGATTTAAGTCAATTCGTTGCACACATGCAGAGGGATTCAACAAACGAGGCTGAAAGTGTGAAAGATCTTGAATTTTGCGCGTGAATAAAGCTCGTAGCACATGCGAGGGTGCCGTGAAAGTCAAAGTGTGGCGCGACAAGTTTGCGGGTGCAAAAAGTGCTTTTGTAGGGCCAGCAAGCGAAACGGGTCCCAGTTTTTGTGTACAGCCGTCAGTTGTCAAAGGCCGGTGACGCGACGCGCGAGACGACCACTCAAGAGCGCTTGCTTCTACTTGCCTCTAATTGGAACGTCTACCTGTTGAGCCGACTTACCGTTTTTTTTCAGCGGAGAATACTCCAGCCAACCTCCTACGTGAACAGCCTGATAATACGTCGGTGCGTATCTTGTCTGCCTTTTTTGCGTTTCATATGGAGCTGCGAATAATGTTGTTGGTATTTTTGACTCGGGTGGCAGTAACATGCTTTTATAATATCAGAAACGGAATCACAATAATTTTGTTAACTAATGCCTCTCAACCTCACAGGCGAATCAAATGCGATTAACATTTACAATCGATTTTGAATAAAATAATTTCATGTCGGAAATCGTAATGAACGTTGGTGAAAAAACAGAAAACGTCCCGGCATTTGTCCCATCATAATAAACACCGCTACCGGTTCATTTTCGTTTTTCAATCAGCATTATTCAGTGATGCGTATCAAACGCAGAGGAAACAGGTCTGTCATAAGAAAACGCAATTTATTGGCCCAGCTGTGTCTCTGTAACGGGAATTATGACATTCTAAAACAACCACAAGCTTCTAGATTCCTCTAATCTCGACTTTTTACATGCAGTAGGTGATTTATATTGTGTCTCATCTACCTTACGAATAATACATACGGGATGCGATGTAGGACTGATGCAATAAAAAAGTAAATAAAATTATTTTTCCCTGTCCCTTACTCGCAAAAATTGAGCAGCAAATTGGTACTACATAAATTTGCACCAAATATCAAATTAGGAATTCTGAAATCCGGTATTTTCAAATCTCAAAACCCATGTCAAAAGGCCCGCTTCCCACCGAGTATAACCGCTCAGGTGGTCATTCGGAAGTACACCTGTACCTTGGCCCAGTGACAATGCATCACGAGGCTGACTCAGCGGCGGAGTCCATCGCGTACGTCGATTCTCCACGCGAACCGCCGGAAACGTTGTGACAAGTCAACAAAAAACACCACATTCATTCATGTTTTAAACAGGTTGGTAACTGGCCGGGTTTTGGCGTTTAACTAGAACAAGAACATAAATATACAAGTTCAGCAGATGAATCTAATGTTAGCTAGTTATTGAGTTTGGATACGAGAGTATCAGATAACAAAATATAATTTGATGATTTCTCTCAACATGTTTTTTGGTATGAAATTAAATTAAAATGTTAATCACTAATCATTTTTGATTGAGGTTCGATTGAGATTTGAGGTACTACAAAATTAAAGATGTTTTGAGTTTATCCCCGTGGCAGCACGATCGCCCCCGCAGCCGTAAACGCCATTGTTTTTGACGTACTGGCTGATTTGTGCGCGGGCGCAGCTCTCGATCGCGCAGCCGCCAATTTATTTCCTTCCCGGGTCCCTCACCGCACCGGGGCAGTGCTACCTGCAAATTAGAGAGAACGGTCGAACGGTCGTCCTACTTGCCGTGGCCAAACGCTATGACACAAGTAGCTCGCGCCGAGACGTGAGCTTTCAGATGTTTCCCCTCGTTACCATTTCCACAAGTAGAACCGATCATGACCGAAGCGCACGCAAAAACAGAGCCGTTTATTGAGCGCAGTAAAATGAGGTTTTTACTAGCCATAGCAAAAACCGGACGATGCTCTCGTATTTATAGAGACCACTCGGCTGATTTACAAAAAGTAGTCAATTAGTTGCCCAGTTTATCTCAGATTCGCCTCACTTCTGTCAACACACAACTATCTTGTTTAATTAAGCCGCAGAAACAAGGTGGTTTTTTATGGCTTTTAGCCAAAGGCAATAATGAAGTAGAATTGAGTCATCAAAAAGAGAAAAACCCAATGTAATAGGGCGAACACGTAATCTTACGTGAACCGATAAAGGCAAAGTCATAAAACTGGCACTAAAGGTGTAATTAATGTAGCTAGCTTTGATTATACGCCAGAAGTGGATACGGGTAGAGCAAACCAATGTAAACAATCATTCGATTAGTTAATTCGCTCAGCGGACCGTTGCGAAAACAACGGCTCATAACTGACCAGCGCTGATTAAAAGCTATAAGGAAAGAAATAGTACAGATTCGATCGAGTACTTAAAATTGAGAATGCAAGTACCTATTATTCCGAGCACTGGATATTTACTGCTCAAGATACAAAACGTTGAATAGAATTATTTTATCGCGCAACAAATATGTCATAACCATAACAGTAGTTGAATTTTAGTGTCGCATTTAAATGTACGACTCTAAACAATCCATAACCGAGCGACAGATGCGATTGAAACCCGTAAATATCAGGAGCGGGGCACACGTGACACAGTGCGATCGCATATAAACTACGAAGTCAGGATCCAATTTCGGCGAAATTTAATGTAAATGCATGAATTTTCCCCGTGCCACTCGTACAATCAGTGTCGAGAGCTGACATTTGCATATGCGTTGGTGAAATTTCAGAATAGCTATTCCGTCGGGCTTAACCAAGTTCAAAACTCGGAGAGCACCCGACTAGAGGAAATGTTTCTGGAGTGCGGCGGATGTACCTTCGTGTCTGACATGACATACCAGAGGGGTTCGCCAGCAGTCGCGATATATTAAAATGCGTGCAGCATTCCTGGGACGCCTTAAAAGCACAAAACGGCACACTCCGCAGTTGAGAGGCTGAAGTGATCCAGAGCGTAGGCAATCTGCGCGGCATCTGTTATTAGATGCTGTTCATGAGGGCTCGAGCCACGTCAAGTGCGTACTTCAAGCAGATAATTATAGGATAAAAAGTACGGCAGGTGCTGGCAGGAGTGCACAGCAAATAGGTCGGAAAATCTTATCACGAGTCGCGGCGGCTGCGAGCTCAGATGACATCCCTTATGTTGTGTCAGAGCAGCCTGCCTCGCGTCGCACAATGTATGTTCACTACGTCTTCAATACTCTGTAATATTGTACGGCTTCTTTCCACTTTGTATCGTAAGCAAAACCTAACGGTCCCGTCCGTCACTCGTCACTATGTTAATTCAATTAGATGCTTTAAACTAGGACACCATTCACAGAACGTGGTACACAACTCTAATCAAAGATCAATCATTCGCTTGATCCGTGAGAAACATCGGGCTCCGTACTCTGGAGCGTTTGCTTGGAAATGATCGAGTGAAGGTTGCCGTCTCTTTCACTCGTTTGGCGTTAGAAAGGGGTGGGTAGTGTAAATTACATCGGATCGGATATGACAAGGAGTCTGGAATAAGGCAGGGGGGCTTGTTAACTATCCTAGAGCGAGTTCGTTCAAGGCGTTCGCCGACTGATTGGAATGCCTCGTAGACAACGGGTTCGGAGAAAGCAATCACAATTTATGGCGCTCCGTCGCAAGGACGATGACTTACTTTGTTGTTTATTACCGAAATGTCTTAGTAACAGAAAATTATGGAATGGTTTAACGCAATTAAACTGGTATGAAAACAAAACTGTTAAACATTTCAGGTCATTATCTTTGTTTGTTTACGAAGTATTTTTCAATGTTTAAATCAAACGGCTTTATCCCGCGGCGCACTTTTATTCGGGATAAAAAGTAGCTGTAATATTGCTGCTTTTATGCTGTTACAACACATTTATTGTAATATTTTTTTTTGCAAACTACCCTTTTAGTACTTTTGGCATAAAGGTGTAGCAGACCTCTACCAAAACTTCTTGTTACTCTTGTATGAATATAACGTGGTGTGAGTTTAAAGAAATAACAAACACGAATAACGTTACTTGTCAAACACCGGATGAAGGCTTTTACACTTTACCGCTAACTAACTGCTACAACTTGCTAATCAAACGAAAAGAATATTGTAAGTTTCGTAGAAAATATTAAGGGAATTTGTAAGCATAATGAACATAAAGACATGTCAACAACGAACAATTTTTGGGTATTTGCCCGTGTATAAATACCTTCTACAATTTAGTATGTAACTACGTATTCACAATACGTAGTTACATACTAAATTGTAGACCAGACAATCATAGAAGGATAGGATCATTGTACAGTACAAGGGGATCTGAAAGGTTTTTTACTTTAAATACAAAATTATAAAATTATTCATGGGTAGGTAGGTATTAACAAGTTTTTTAATTGTCTTTTAGTGTACTCTCACTACAACTCGCTTAAAAGCTATTCTGAAAAATTACTTCTATCCATGTATATCTAATGGTGACTTTACAATGCGATTTATATAAGCTGGCTCGAAGGTTTGTTTGTCTGAAAAGGCTAAGACAAATCCTCCACTGCATGGACATAATAAAGGCTGGTGAGGTGCAATGGACCTACCCATTGCACCTCACCAGCCTTTATTGGTCCACTGCTGGACGCAGGCCTCCTCCTGATAGGCGCCATATAAGTTTTAATCGCATGAGGTTTATACCCAAAATCCCCACGCTGGGCATGCAGGTTGGGGATCGCAGTTCATTGATAGAATTGTAGGGCAGGGAGCGCTGCTGCCCGCCCCTTAGTCGCCTCTCGACACCCGTGGGAAGAGTTGGGTCAGTGCAAATTCTGAGCCGGCCCCACACAGCTGGATATATGTAGAGTCGTATACTTTAAATTGAACTTATAAACTAGTTACCGAATAATTGATTCTTGTAAGCGATGAGATGAGGTTTTGTATGCGGTTTTTTTTAACATGTGATGCAAATTGAAGATGCTTTTGGAGCTATAAATGCTTAGAGCTATATAAGTTTTATTTTTAAGGGTTTGAATCGTGCACGTGAATTCTAATTTACGAAACAATACGGTTAATAATAAAACCAGCCAAGAGTAATAGAAAGACGACCTAGACGAGCAAGTAAAAGATTAGACCTTTTTAACCGACTACATAAAGAAGGAGGACATTCTATGTATGTTCGGTTTTATTTTTTGTTTTTTGTACTTACGTATGTTTGTTGATTTCTTTGTCAGATATAAACTAATTTGGAAAATTCCTCCGGTGGTGGAGAATTATTCCGCGGTGGTCCCAAAAATATATTGTAATAAACCTATAACATAAAAATATTCTTGAGGTATTTTGTCGCAAAAATCTAAAAAAACCGTTAAAATACTACAATACAAAAATATATTGTAATAAACCTATAACATAAAAATATTCTTGAGGTATTTTGTAGAAGTCTTTTTAAATTTTTTCGTTATAATAAAATACTGTACATATTTTTGTTACGGAACTTTAGCTACGTGGTTTCTAAAGAAAAGTATTCATAGTGGGCCTCAGTAGGTAAAGCAAAGATTCTACAAAAAAATTCCGAATCGTGGTCGTAGTCACAGTATAGTTGCCTGGAAGATATCGTTTCTAAGCGATAAGACAATTTATTTTGCATTTTTTTTTTTATTGCATTTGGCATTGTACTCGTTCGTGTCTTATCTTGTATATTTTGTGTTGTAAATTATTTTGTTGGTATACAATACAATAAAGTTTTTTTTTATTGTATCGTAAGGTAAAGTCCGTCAAAGAAAGAGGTAGAGTATAGGGGGCCAACTGCTACCCAGGCAAATTCATCTAGTGGCATGCTTGTGGTAGAAATGGTACTACCATTTCTGTTGTATAATTGTTCCCTTCAGAACAATTATACTACCAAACTGCGATCCCCAACCCGAATGTCCAGTGTGAGGATGATTGGCATTACCCTTCATGAGATTAACTCATATAATAATAAGGCCTTTATCAGGGGAAGCCTGCGTCTAGCAGTAGACCAATACAGGCTGTTGTGTTGAGGTTAAAGTTGAGGTACTATCACAAAAAGATGGTAGAAATAGTAACATTTCTACATCTCCTACGCTACTAGATGAACGTGTACTATAAACAAAAACTAATGTGTACGAAACAGTTTCAAACCGAATGGAATGTTTTGTTTGAAAAGGTTATCCTTTCCCATCCTTGTCCTGTCCGTGCGTAATCCCAGGATTACCGTGGAGATTTGAATGGATAGTTTCCTTAAATTGTCTCTCCAAGAATACTTTTGGGTCACACGAATGCGAACTCGTAGTGTATGTTCGTATTTCTTAATGTTTATTTAGTTTTGCGGAACATAAGCATAACAATGTAGAGTAGGTAGTGGTTAAACACGAAAAAGTCGAACAATATACTTGCAAGACTGCAAGATTTACGTGGTCCTTATGATCGAACTGACGATGGCTCGCTAGTTAAGAAAGAAGACAAAAACCTAGGTTTTTGGAGTAAATCCCTACTACCTATAAATGTGACAGAAACGTTGTCACGCTGTCGTATTCTTTGTCTTTTATCTTTATTTTTTTGCTTACCGGGTCAAACAGGGTAAAAGAGACTTAAGGGTGAAAAGAAATAGAGGTCAGATCGACTGACACAAAAGGTGAACAGTCACGGGCGGTAAGGTTACTTCCACTGACACCAGCTACGTAATGTCTTGCTCCAGTATTTCATCCATTCCTATTCACCCTGGAGTTGATGTTCTACCCGTTTTACGTAACGTTTTATCAGGACAAAGGCGTGAAAAGCCACGAGCAGACGTTAGTTCCAAATAAGATTCAAACTACTCTTCTCGTATTAAACGAAACACGTCCCTACAGCCCATAAAAGTTCGAAACTCCAGTTCGCAGTACCGACATCACGCAAAGAGTACGCATTATTCAAAGGAATCGTAAAACCACAGATAAAACGTATACTGTTCCATAGAACATTCACTTGGTTACCGAAATTAAGATAGTTAGGAATCACACTTTTTCGTATGTTACGTGGCACTATGTATACCAGCTAAGCTTTTTTTCGTTATTACGCCACCGTCTCTATTTTTCTGTCTTCTCCTATCCATCCCAGGGTTGCCTGGAAGAGTAGTCTTAGTGCGAAGGTATGTGTGTTTGTTTACCTGTCCTTTATTTCTGTTTGGTGTGCAATAAAATGCGCTTTTCAGGGGGAGGTCTGCGTTCACCAGTGGACCAATACAGGCTGTTGAAGGAGGAGAAGGTGCATTTTTTTTATTGTATTGTAAATATGCTCTGCAGTGGGACAATACAGGCTAGAAATATAGTAAAATTGTAGGTATAGGTTAAAAAGAATACCTGATTACGAACATCGTGCCATTCGCGCATGTTTTACAGTTCTCGCACAATCACATTAATGTAGTGTATACGAATAAAGACTTTAAAGATATCATTGAACAAATTAGGAATTACCCGGGAACGTGTGGTGGTTCTCCGTGCGGTGCCAGCTTAGAATTTACATCACCCAGATCTTCCCGCGAGTGTAGTAAGAGGCGACTAAGGGATATCCACCGGAAGAAGGGCAGCAGCGCCTCCTGTAGAACAATTCTATCTACCACCAAGCTGCGATCCCCAACCCGCATGTAAGGATTATTGACATTACCCTTCACGAGCCCCCAATAAAGGGCTTATCAGGGGGAGGCATGTGTCAAGCAGTGGACCAATATAGGCTGTTGAGACCACCTGATACTCAGATCCGAGAAGATAGACATCAATAGTGACACAGTTGGAATCCTGAGGACGAGCAGCGACGACCTCGAGGCAGGCCGAAGAGACGCTAGCGTGACGTCATCGATGTATTCCAAGAAGATTGGTCTTCCAGGGAGATTGGTGGGTAGCAGCTGACGACCGTAAGAAGTCGAAGAAGTTGCGGCCTGCCGATTCCCAGCAGTGGAAATATTAGATGGGCGTAGGCACAGGCACGTGACATATAGCACGTAACATAAAATACCAACGAATAAGAAATCAAATCTAACAAAGGATTCGGTTATATCGAGTGTGAAAAGTAATCATCTCAAGCTACATCTCAAGTATGATGCGAGCGGCGGAGAAGCGTAAAAAAAACTAACATTTTACGATTCATTATTAATAATTTATTATTTTTAAGATTCTCTTTCCCAACGTGCATATTCGCTTGTCCCATGCTTTTACGCATAGGTGACCCCTTGAGCTAGTTATCGACTTATGTGCCAATCTCTCCAGGCAAAGAGTGATGCAAGCCTATAACAAGAAAACGATCTATGTTTCTACCTAACTATGCTTATGTGAAGTAAGATAAAAGCAGAGAAACGCGAACAAGATCACCTTAGCTTCAATAGAATATGATGCGATGCGAAGCGACGAAATGAAGTTTTTTATGCTTTTCTTGGGTATCTTTCTATTTATTCATTTATTTATTAAAAATTGCACCAACGCAGTGTACACCAAAACATGGATTGTGGACTATTTTTACAAAAAGCGAGTGAGTGCCACTTCAATTACAGGCACAAATCGAAAGTCATTTACAGCAGTGCTTAGTTAAAACCATAATTTTAAATTCCATATTTAATCCCAGCAATTATGTAATTGCTAACTAAATGGTCTGGTACCTATGTATGTAGGTACCAGACCATGGACAATTTTAGTATCGTACGAAGCGTAAATTAATTATTTACAAGTGTTAAAAATAATATCGTAAATATGTATACCGTTGCGATAACGAAGATATTTCTTCGTTATCGCAACCCTAAAATTGCATACTTTTATGAAGCCATCCCAAAATAATCTGCAGTAAAAATATAAGCGAGTCAAAACCAGTGATTCACTTTGCACAGTTTGCACCCGCTTCATCAAAACTTCACACAAAAAATTACATGCCCGAGCGAATATCCAATCGCTACTAAATCACTGAAATATTTATTTTAGCAATTAAACGCCCTCAATCAATGGACATCGGCCAATAAAAACACAACATCGAAAATAATTGAAAAATATAAAATAAATATCCATAAATAACAAGTATGCAGTATACTCTTGCGAGTTGAACGGAGCCTCATGGGTCCGGTCCACTCGGTGAAAACTTATGATCTTACAAGCTATTAGCTTACTGGTTAAGTAATACTAGTTCTCATTTGTTTTTATTATTTGATAGTAATTTTCTTTGGTAATAAAGGTTGAAACTTTTTATTGGTATTTTTAAGTTTCGCATCTAACTTTGACAACATGTGACAATGCGTAAAACAACACAGAAGTATCGTAACTGTGACAGCTCTGCGGCTACCATCGATATAAAGTAAGAGATAAAAATGAAGAGGTTACGATAATAGCCACCTATGCCAGTAAGCATAGAAAACGACGATATCGTAAAGCTATCAAAAGCTGACGCGCTGGACTATCGGGATTCAAATTAAACCCACGCCTAGCTCAAATTTCAACCAGCCTATTGCTTCGGTTGGTTAGTATGCTTCTTGAACTGACTTGGCCACACAATGGCAGCCAGCCTCCACTATCGCAGCCGGAAGGAGCCATGGATGAACCAAGGTCATAAACGCTCTAGCCACGCACTTCATTCCATGTACTTCTCGCATCTTTTACGACGCCATCGATCCCTACTCCTGGTTCGCAGTCGCTTTATTAGCCATTCATGAGACTTTATTAGCCATAGGTTGTTCTTGTCCCCTTGAAAACATTCAATATATTCTAAAGCAAGTCATAAGTGGTTAGTAATCGGGACCGTTAATTCAATCATGAGAATAACAGAAGCAGGAATTTAATGGTCACATTACCCTTCTACGACCAGTTATCAAAGTGCAATTAAAAGACAGCGCGCGAACTGAGCGCCACTGAGCGAACAATTTATTTAGTTTCGATTAAAAATTATTTTTGTTCAGTTGCTATTTTGATTTGCATAAGAATGTTAGCTTGCTGTATCGAGACATGGCAGCCATATTCTCCACGGAGGCTTTCAAGTTGATTCGTAATGTTACGCTATTAAGAACCTTTAAAATTGATTGCTTGACGTTTACTGGACAAATTTTTACAAAGCTATAAGAAACGTATATGTATAATAAAAGTAAGAAAAGCTATCACTAAACAAGAGGTGCTCGATCAATGATCAAGTATTTCATCAAGCGAGTGTTCTATAAATAAACATGGCAGAGAATGTAACGTATTTATACAAACGAGACATTGACGGGCCGACACTTGATGAGTCATGGCGCAAAACGCATAAGTTGGCTGAGGTTAATTCATAGTAGGAACAGTATATGAATGCAAAAACTTTCACTTACTGTACTGACTTCACCGAGTCAAACTAGAATTACCAGAATGATACTAAAAACGGCACACATTTCAGCAGTCATCAAATTCTACGTTACAAGAACTTAATGCAAACATATCTATTCAATTAGTCAAAGCATGATTACGAAAAATCTCTCTTTCGGGAACAACTTGTAAATCATACTGAACCCTACCAAAACAAGATAAGGATTCATTTCCATCAATGCTGACTCCAAGTGGTGCAAGTCCGGTAAACGCAAACCGCTGTTTGCGCAAGAGTCTGCCTTTCTGCATTCATCATCCATGCGAACTTGAACTCTCAGGCTAGCGGTCAAGCGCAATGTTACGACTTACGGCTGTAACATTACCCGCCCATTATCTTATGACAAACCCAAACAGGTTGCATGCAAATCAATTCTAGATTCTACTATCAGCTTAGGCGACGTATTTACTGCTGAAGTAATAAGGAATTGATATTTAAGATATCCTTGTTTACGTTTCGAATAAACATCGATTCCCGAGACCAAACCTTCAATACCTTGCAACACCATGGATAGGATTAACAACGTGAGTACTTTAAGTAAATTAAATAACGGTAACTTTGGCATCTCACAGTTTCCCATATAAAAACCGTGTCAAATAAGAACTGTCATTATCTAAGCTTAAAATCGCCGATGGTCCGGAATTTCATCGATTGTCCGGAAGAAGACAAAAAGTTAATTAGGGCAGCGACCGACGACAGTGCGGTGAGGCAGCAGCGCTGGTATTGGTGGCAGTGGTTTTCCATATTACCTACTGGAGTTCTGGCGTTTAGGGACTAGCAAGTTCATACTTTATGGACATGTTATACACATGTTATAGGACTTAAAAAATTTACGTCATTATTTTTCTGGTACGGAATAAAAGTCTTGCTACTAGTGAAATGCTACGATTGTATGTTGAAGTCAGAGAAAATCAAAGTCAATCCGTTGACGCTACCTTTTAGGTCATGACCTTTTCAGATCCTCGTCTAAGGCGTTGTCTCCCGCCGTCTGTCTTCTCTTCTTGCAAATAAGATGTCTTACATAGAAATAAAACCCTACGAAGTCTGTCCTAATTTTATTCTACGATTTCATTAACTACAAAATTCTTTGTGGTATAGTAACGTACATAGAGAAGCCGATAGCAGGTGTCTATGGGAAGTTCGTTCGTGCGCATCGGACGAGCGGCGAGACAAATCGCCGCTAATTGTACCCGTACTGTCCACTGAGCCACGACAGCCTCATAGAACCAGTGGGTTCGAATTACCCTCTTCGGGTACAACGTTGGAACGAAAAAAAGGAAAAAGCAAAGGCCGGCTTCTTTATGTTTCACGATTTTGAGAACTTACAGAGCTATGCTAATTATTAAGCTGCTTTTGAAGAGATATGGTGAACAACTGAAATTCTAATCGATGAAGAACCTAAATTCAATTTTTGTATTAACAAAAATTTATAAAGCCAATCAAATTAAAGACCAATACAATTATTCTTGAAGTGAAAACTTCTTTAGCGTCGTTGTGCACTTTTTTGTCGTGGGTTGGGGGTAATTAATGGTAAACTCGCGAGAGGTCACGTGATGCTGATCTAACATGTTCGATCAGCCTCACTTGACTGTGGTGACATAACACGCTTGCATTACTGTAATTTTAAAATTGGTACTCAATGTCAAAGTCAAAGTTGAAAGAAGATGTCGCTAGTTCCCGGAGCAACACAGAACCCACAGCGTCAGTTGAGTGAGATGACCTTACAATTTACAAAATAGTAGAGAAGTGTCGCCGCAGGCTAACAGATGGCGCCGTTCAAAGTATTTATTATCGCAAAGAACAAAATTCCCACACGTGGTGCCTTAGCCTTAGTACATCGGAAGAGTGTGCGCGTAGTTTTACTTCTGCCGTCACTCTCGGAGTGCAACCCGTAATTTTTTATATTATTAATAATCTAATACCAAGTCGAATAAAACTAAAGCATAGTTACCTGGTGACAATAGCTGTTCAAGGTATATTTTAAGAACAAAACCGTGAGTACCGTTAGCAAAAGAATGTCCTGCGATTAAACCTACGAGTATCAGTAGGTTAATGTGAGCCATTTAGATAAGCGTACAGCGACATACATATGTGCTAAAAAGGAACATGGGGCATTCGTCATAGTAATATGCGTATGAGTTACGATCTTCGAGGCATAACAGGATTGACAAGGCTTGTGACTATTTTGTCGGCTGCATTTATGTCTGGGTCTTATATGGGCATAGTACACAGTCGTGTTTTTACAGTTTGTTCTGTACTTATTTCATGTCGTGTTATAGAAATTTTACTAATGGTAATACAAGTTTTGAAAATGTTTAACGAAAGTCTATAATAATTATACTGTGATAATTGTGTATCGAACACAATACAAGCTCAAGTAAGCTCGCAAGATAGTACAAGCTTTGCTTGAGGTTGAATGACGCCGTGTGATTTTTTCAGCACTATTTATCAAAATCTATATATTTGTAACTGTCTTTTGCAATAAATAATGGTATCTAAATGTTGAAATTGATATACAATAACATTTTTCTACATAAATAGAGTATATGAATATCTCATGTCATCATTGTATTTAAGAAATCGCCTACATAAAGGTATCGAGTCGTATAAGCCTAGGTATTACGTATTGAGCGTACGTCGCTAACGTGAGCTGAATATCTAATTCCTGAGAACTTTTTCTCTTGAAAATATCGATGGTTATTACGTTCCTACAACGGATTCGAACTCGTATCATTTTTATGAGCACTTCGTCGGGAATTTCGAGGATTTTTTACATGATATACCGCTAAGGTACATGTTATGATTTTAGCTTCATTTTTGTTGGGTCGGAAAATGTTTGTTGATGTGATTTTATATCTGGTGGCCTTGAGCCAGATAACCTGATCTAAATAAAATAAATTCCCTCTTCTCCAAATCAAGTTCTTTTCAGACGGAGTAAAAGTGACTGCCTGTTTTTATTTTAAATTAGACCACATGTTTCATTCTGTGTAAGTGTAAATTGTGGCAGCAAAGGCCATTTACAACCTCGTTATTTGAATTAAAAATGTAACGATTAAAACGTTTCAGCCAACTAGCAGCAATAATACCACAATTTACGACGGCACAAAGACCGTATATCATCGAAATGCGAAAGTCCTTTCCACGGATTGCAAAATCAACAAAGACTCCGAAGACATAAATTGTAATTATGAGGGCCAGACAAAAATGTGTAACAAGAATCGATATAACATTTACATAAAACTCGACTGTATGTCTGTGACTCACGTTTGAATCCTGAATTGAATCTACCATTACAAACAATATAGAAATGGATTTTTTTTTTTTTACTTTTCATTAGAATCAAAAAGATGATGAACTGTTTTTTTCCGCTCACCCGAAAGGAGTAGATCTCGTATACAATATACATGTAAATGTAATAAACATACATAATATACTTGTAAATAATAAAATGAATACAAGATTCCTGGTTTGATTCAGAACAAGGTGTTTTTAGGAGAAAATATTCCCCAAGGTCCCATGTGTCTGATAAACATAATCGCAGACAACCACTAGTCATATAATATTATCGGGTTGAGATCAAAGAACGTATCCGGGTGTCATATGTCCCGCTGCTCCTTGATCAATGTCTTTATAAAGATTTAAATTTGAATCATGAATTTGGGGGACTGATTCGTAAGTAAAAATAATGAGGTGTCAGCTTTACCTTGTAGCTTTGAAATACATTGTTTATTTCAAGAGATTTATTTTATATTTTTAGGTTTGAGAATACTTACTCTTTTGACGACAGCGAACACGAAGAAGAAAATATTATACCTAAAGGTAGAGGAAAGGTACTTACTACAAGAAATTGATGTAAATTTTTCCATATGAATTACTCAGTCGGGCTGTAGAATTATTTTTGTTAATTTACCTGAAAAGAAAAAAAATAAGCATTTTAGAAATTTGTGATGTAACAAAGCCATTTACGGAGTGAGTTTTTGTCAGTAGTAAGATAATTTTGAGTCATTCAATGATAATAGAACTAACGATGGCAGTAAAATCTAAGTTTAATGTTTTAGGAGCCCGTAAATCTCGGCTTCGCAGTATAAATTTCAACGGGTAATGGAAACCCTTGTAACCGAGACCAATGAGACCCTCTTCATTATTATGTTTCATGGTTATATTCATAAACTTATGAAAACATCATATGCCACAGCTGAAGAATATTCATGAGTCAAGTTACGGAACCCAAGGACCGGGAATTAACTTCTGCTTTGAGGTTTATATAAACTCTTGTATTGCTCTTTAACGCCCCAAATAAAATATCATTATGTATGTTAATACAAAAACCGATCACAAGGGAAGACAGTTTTCGAATAAATGTCAACATTCTCGTCAGAGATAATTCTCATATTCGTCAAAGTCATTTACGGTTTCCAAATATGAATCTACTGATAACTTTCGACAGTAAAATTTCTATGAATATCCATATTAAAATGTATAATCTTGCATGATTGGGAGTCTCGTTACCCGTTAGGCTGCGCGTGCACACATCTTTCGACGCAGCTATTAACGCGCTAAGATCAATTGGCCCTCGGCGCGTGGGCGGAGCGTTTCATTAACTATTATAATATAAAAGCAGTCCAAGCTGATTAGTTCCTTGAGCGCCTGACGCTTTTAACCCATAATCGATAACCAACATGAGAATTTTGAGGCGTGCCGCAATTATGAATACTACATCTACATTTCGGAGATCCAGTTACACGAGCAACTAGGTATCGAGAGTGTTGATCTTATACAAAAGAACACCTACGAAGAATCAATGTGTAACAAAGAAAATAAACACGATGTAGAGAAAGAATGTTGCGTTCATAAATTGATAACTCTCATGACGTGAGTAATGCATAGGCGATGCATCTGGAGAGGTAGAATGGTCGGAGACACAGGTATTACCCGGTAGCGCGCTTATCTGATAATAAATATTGTGCTTCATTCTTTTAGGCGAGAGGGTCATTAATCGAGCAGTCGATAGCGGAGTATCGCCTTACGGGCCGCATTGTTGGACCTATAGTTGTTCCTATTTATCAAAACGCCAGTAATATTGTTGTGGTACACACAAAGAGACTAGCGCGCTCGCAATGCCATAACGGCGCCGAGCCTTTGTCTCGTGACATTACATCGGTACTGAAATATTAATTCGAGATTATCTGTCGCTTCAAATAAAACCAAGAACATTTCTCGCACTTATTAAAAATATCAATTTGAATAAATTTAGTTCAACGATCACGGAGCCAATCAGTTTTAGTCGATGTGCATTATATTTTAAACATGTGACAAATTACAAAAAAATAAAATAAAGTTTACACTATTCCGTGTTGTTTAATGATTAATTCACACCTATCCGTCTAATGAGTACCGTTAGTTCACAAATCCATGGAGCTTTGTAGCTTCGGACTGTAGACGTATTAGAGTCACGAAATCATCAAGGCTGAAGTCATTTGCATATAAATTACTTTCGACGATGCGTAAATCCACGTGTTGCTCGGCGAGAATAGAGATTAATGTAGTAGGTGTCTGGTACGCGGGTGACAGACAAGTTAAGCTGACATCCGTCAGCGCCGTCCAGCCCATCGTAATCGCCGGATCAAAGACCGATGCTAAGCCGGCTTATTGAACTCTTCATGGATTCGGAGTTTCTTTCTATGTTCAGAGTTCATCACACTACACGCGACCCACACTAACCAGTTATCACTTCCTAAATCTGACAGCAATCGGACATATCTCCGGTCCGAAGAATTGTATTTTTAGCCTTTACGAGAGGACATTTCAGCAAGAACGTGTCTTATCTATAGAATTACTTCCACATATACACTTTGGAGTCGTATAATACTATCACGGGCCAGTTCCGCACCAAATTAACATCACAACGATGGCAAACGATATGGAAGTTTGTGCGTTTGCACGTTCTGACGGCCCCGGAGATGGCAGTAGATTTCCTTCGGCATCGGGTACAAGTGCTCGTGAATTTTTACGAGGGCTACTGACCCGCGCATAACACTAGCTTTAGGAGCTGTCCGCAATTATTGTAAAATCGACGCGGGTAATCGAGCCGGCCTGTGATCGCCGCTCGCCGCCGGCAAGCCACTTTGTCAAGCCTTTTACAGTAGCCTTTTTAGCCGCGAATTACCTACGGCGGCTCCATTACCTCGTGATGAGTCAAGATGCTTATTACCATGTCGTCCTTCTAATCCGTATTATAGACCTGCGGTTTGCTTTGCACCTCGCAAATTTAATCCCCTGCTAGTCCGAAGGTTCTTTAGCAGGTGAAACGTTGTGTAATTTATTATGAAGTGTATCAAGCATGTATGAGTACGTGAGGGTAATAAAGAAGCCAAAACGTGGACGGCTCGTAAAATAATTATTGTAGATCATTATCAATTCAGTGTTGAGAGATCGATGAAGCTCTGAGCACAGGGTGTACCGGTTCGTGCACGCAAGCAATCGCAATAGGGACACTCGCACGCAAATCTGACAATGGTGTAGCGGTATTCGAATAATCCAAATGGTCTGAGAGGAGGGGGCATAAATAGAGCCAAATTGTGTTTGTAGAGGGCGAGGGGAAGAAGAGCCGGCGACGAAACGAGGAGCTGCGTATTTATTCTATTTGCTGAACGTGCTCCGCTGCTGTGGGTACTGTTTGACGATGCAAATTTATCGCGACGCTTAATAAAAAGCATACAGACCACTTTGATCCTCAGACGCTGCTCATTAGTGTTTAAACGCCTTCTAGTCGGGCCTTTCCCGCATTTTACCGTTCCGTGTTATTAACTGAATAGATTTGGCATCAACAAAGAAAATAATAGAGTTGTTCACGTTACGGCGGGCGTCTCAAAGCATCGTATAAGTTTTTATTGATAAAAATGTTCATCTCATTTATTCGCAGAACCGTTACATTCAACGGTAAGGACGGCTGTCGAATTGGCCATATATTTCAATTATTTTTAGCCGTTTGAAACAATGAGGCTCGTTTGAATTGATTACGAGGTTGCGGCGCCGTTTCCACACGTTTTTTGCGACGTAAGGAGCTTGTTTGTAAAAATAGCAATTTTCTTGCCAATACGCCTCCTTATTCGAAACTGACTCGTTCGCTTCTCATGCAAAAACTCGGGCAGCTCGGAAAAAAAGATACGAAGTGTTGCATTACCGCCCGCTGAGAGAATCGCCTCTTTACACTTTTCCCGCGGAACGGTGCAGTGTCAGCGCGCCACACCTGTCTGTATCAGCGACAATTTAGCGACCGAGTGTCATGTTCAACTCCGTCGAGATTTTCATTCGCTTCTCAGTCCGTTGGCGGCGTATTGATGTAAATTCTAAACCAGTATTGAGCGGATCGGTTTCGTAGATCTTATTGTTAAGAGCACAAGTTGTTAGAGCGGCCCCGATCAACTGTAAGCTGTGTTCCGCGAAGGCTACACGAGTTTACATCGTAGGGAGCAGCCGCAACTACAAACTAGGAAAGTACGGTGCGGTGCAGCCTCACAAGTGATCTCCGACCGCCTCCTATAAACGAGATCGACGCGTTTACCTCTAGCGGCCCGGCGCAAATTGATGGTTTCGCCTCCTTCCATGCAAAATGATCATAGCATCCTTTTCGCACGACGCCAGCACCATACAACGGCAGTAATAAGTTTTTGAAACGAGAATAAAAAGAAACGCGGCTCAAAGTATATGGGACGGGGGAGAAAAACGAAGACGCTGCGGTATTCCGATAAGTTTAAGATAAATAGCGCGCAGAGTTTCACTTGGCCTTTGCTCGAGTGTGCTTTTTTTGCGATCCAATTCTGCGCCCACAATCAAAGCACTTGATCGATTTAAAATTGTATGTGGAGTTTTATACATTTTTAAGGTAAGCTTGTCGAAAAGCATTTAACAATTAGAAATATCATTGGACAAATGAGATGCTATCGCAATTCTACTAATATTATAAACGCGAAAGTTTGTATGTATGTATGGATATTTCTTTTGCATAAAAACTACTGAACGGATCGGGCTGAAATTTTTCATAGAAGTTGTTTTACGCCTGGAATAAGACATAGGCTACGTTTTATCCCTTAAATCAGCACGGGATAGAAGTAACCCTTAAAAGCTTCCCTATAAACTGACGCGTGCGTTGGTATTCTTTCAACACAAATACAGTTCGTGGTTAACCCGCTTGCATCCGTAAAGAATGAACCCTATAGTTTAACTGAAAACCCTAAACATACGCCATTTATTAAATTTCAAGAATGATATTTTGGTCTCTATTCCTTCATAGGTCATTGATATGACGCACGTGGCCCCATAGAAAGGAAAACTTTGACCCGTATCATAGCAAGTACCTAGCATTACTATTATTGTACCACAATAGGCAACGTGTCTCGTAGCCGAGAGGTGAACACAAAGACTCGTCTCATTTACACAGATACAAAGACAAAAGCGGCAATTATAACACACATATTGAACCAGGTACAGGAGCAGCTGGAAAGTGGCACGTATTGCAAGTGAATAAGGTGCACGTCATTCATTAGGGTGCGTGAGATTTCAAGCCTGCATTATATGACGCTTTAAGCACTATAGCAATAAAACAATAAGGTTATTATTGCCGAAATTACCCTTCCAATTAAAACAGCTCTGTTCTCGTACTTTTTAATTGACTCCGAATTGCCTTAAGCAAATAAACAGTAAAATATAGCGCTCTTTCCTCAATTTAAAAGTCAGTTTAATTTAAACTGAGTAGCGCAGGTGAGTATCGAAGTGAAAAATATTTTGTTTTACTGGTTTTTATTACTTTCGTATAGGTGCGCTAATTAATGTAAAACACTCGAACGATCGGTTTTATGAAAATTCAATCATACTTGTTAACTAACCCCAAATTTTCTCAAATATTTGAGAGTTGACTTGCTTTAGATTCAGAAGTAAATCAGCCCCCAAATAGTATTAAATTGAAGAGATACGAAGTTTTGATAGTCATCATAAACCGTAGATCGGAATTACACATTGCAGTAGAGTGGTTCCAAGTTTATGCCAGAAGCATGTGCCGGAAGACAGGTCGACGCGTCACCACCCCGTGGCCAAGTGATAAATGACGCCCAAACGGTAGCGTCAAATGCAATGTCATCCGACGTACATGTTAAATCCTCATTAGGATCCCCTGTGAGCTCGAGTCGGTTCACGGTAAACTAATCTCCAATTTCAATTAAATAAAGCATAATAAAGTTTATATTAGGTCCTTACATATGAAATTGGCGTTTTGTATGGGAGGAACAAAAAGTCGAATATTTTTTAATATAATATATTTAATTAATCAAAGTATGAACCATTATTTTCTATGCACTTTTGCCATCTTATAGGTAGTTCATTGATCCCTTTACTAAAAAAACCAGTCGGACGGGAATCAATAAAATCTTTGAAGGCGATTTGGACTGCCCCATCGGAGTTGAATTTTTTCCCTTGCAAGAAGTTATCCAAATTTCGAAAAAAATGGTAATCTGTTGGAGCAAGGTCCGGGGAGTACGGAGGATGTCTTAGACTTTCCAATTGAAGCTCTTCTAATTTAGTAGCCGTCTGTTGCGCAGTGTGTGGTCTAGCGTTGTCGTGAAGCAGCAGTGGCGTGGAGCGATTGACCAGCCTAGGTTGTTTAGCCGCTAGCTTTTCCATCATGGTTTGCAATTGCTGACAATAGACATCAGCCGTAATAGTCTGGCCAGATTTGAGAAAACTGTAATGAACAATACCGGCACTAGTCCACCAAACGCTTACAAGTAACTTTTTTGGGGTTAATTTTCGCTTGGGGCAGGATTTGGCTGGCTGGCCAGGATCCAACCATTGCGCTGAGCGCTTCCGATTATCGTAAAGAACCCATTTTTCATCACAGGTAATGATTCGGTTTAAAATACCTTCATTATTGTGCCGGTTTAGTAATGTAACGCAGCAGTCGACGCGCGTTTGCCGGTTTGCTTCAGTCAATTCGTGAGGTACCCACCTTTCAAGCTTTTTAATCTTCCCAATTTGCTTCAAGTGAATTAAAACAGTTTTATCACTAACATCGCAGCCTGCAGCTAACTCGGACGTGGTTTGCGATGGATCCGCTTCCACAATAGCCTTCAACTCTTCATTATCAACTTGAGTCTCAGGCCGTCCACGGGGCTTGTTCTGCAGGTCGAAATTTCCAGAACGAAAACGTTGGAACCAAAAACGAACTGTGTTTTCTTTTGCAACACGACCGCCATACACATCATTCACCCTTCGAGTTGTTTCCGCAGCACTAGTGCCACGGCGGAACTCGTACTCGTAAATAATGCGATATTTTAAGTTTTCCATTTTGTAAAATGAGTGACGCAAACAGAAAAAAACAGAAGAAAAAAAACAAATGAATGACGATCATCGAAGCACAAATACATGAGTCTATAGCTGTACAAATTTGAATTTGGAATTCCTTACCAAAGAGGAGAAATTTGTGATTAAAGTGGCCAGTACGAAAAACGCCAATTTCATATGTAAGGACCTAATATTAATCTCTCGGTCGTGTCGTATGGTATTGTATCGCATTACATCAAACACGAGCATTTCATCGCTTTGTATAAAATATCTCTGATATTTTAACAAATTTTCTATCGAACCAAATTGTAAAGGAAAATACCAACATATACAAAAGGAATAAAATTAAAAACTTGTGTCAAGAAACTATCCTACTTACAATTCAGCAGCAATGAAAGCTAAGAAGTTTCAATCCAACTTGAATCAGTACAGTACCCCGGCATTCAAGAAACCCGCAGCATGTAATAAAGTTGCAATGTCAGACCCCTTTAATTCCAATTTTATAGGACAGGTACAGTACTGAAATCCTTTCAGAAGCGGATAGTCTTTATCCGCAAACAACTCGTAGTACCTACAGTGCTCGAGCAATAAACATGGGCTGGGTGCCCACGCTGCCAGAGGAAGTGACCACAACTTTGCAAATAGCAAGGAAACGTTCATGTCAAACTTTATAGACGTTACATTCTTGAGCAGTTCCGAACTAGCTTTTTAAGTGGGCTATTTCGAAAACTCGCGGTACAGATGTGAGGGATGTTTGTTCATTCTTTCACGCTTTGCTGAAAACTCTTTATCGTTTCCAACTCCGCATTTACTAAATGAATTAGGTCACTCGTAATGCATGGTCAAAGAATGTGAGTGGGATTTTCATGAATTTTCAGACGTTGTTCGTTGGGAATAAGCTGAGAGCCTAGCTAACTTTTAAAAAATCTGCTCTCCCAAATACGAACCCCATTTTAGTCAAAGCGTATGTCCTGGGAAAACGTGCCGGTGTCATGGGCACAACACGCGTCACTGGGTAGACGACGCAGATAGCTGCACAGGTGGTATTGTGGCAATTCGTTTTACATCGCAACCCTCTTACCGGGGCGTGTACCCAATAAAACTGTGGCGAGGTTGACATCGGTAGGTATACACTCTCCTTTATTCCACGTTAAACCCACCCCGGGGAGGAGATTCCTGAACGTCAGCTTAAAGCTTAAATGAAACAGGTTCCTATTGAATTGAAATAAAATTAGATATTGGGTGGATTTACCCAATACCAGGAATTTGGAATACTTTAGAAGCGGTTCAATATAAGTTGAACATTTCACCGCATTCGGGCGGGTGATTTGGCAGACGCAACTGTAAAGCAGTTTTGAACTATTGCGCTGGAACAGTCGCGGAGATCTGCGAGTACGCTTAATAAAATCCAACCAACAGAATGGATGTGGAATTCGAGCGATTCACGATCTGAAGACGATGCTTAAACAACAAAGGGCCGGGTGGGGTGTCAGGTTGTTCGCGTGACCACGATCAGGATTCCTCTTTACTCATTTAGTGGATCGACTTACCACTACATTCCTGGGAGGCAGGGAGGAGGCTTTATTAGACCCGTCCACTGTCCAGTCGACGGGACGCAGCTTTTGTTTGTTCAAGCTCACTCTCACTGTTTCAGGTCGGGATCATAATTGGAGTTACAGTCGGGGACTGTTTGTTTTACTAGCCAAATGAAAACGTTGTGTTAAAGTCATATTCAAGTTGTTATTAAGGCTTATTTTTAAATTTAATGAGCTTTATTCTCGTAGCTTATTTATTAAATATTTCAACAACTTAACAAGCCAGCACAAACTTATCGCCAAATTAATATTGCACTTTTGTTTCCCAACAGTGTGGGACCGGCTAAGAAAATTTAATTAAGCACGCACGAAGTACCCCCGACAATAATGAGAGAGCAGGCGGGCAAGCAAATTATCATCTGGTTGGCTTCACCGGGTTACGCAAGACAATAAGAAACAGCTGGACCGATGTGCAATAGGTAACCGCCCCCGTAATGGAGGCTGATCATAATCTAGATAATACGCAGCTATGGTAGGCATTTCGCTCGTATTCTTGTGTCGCACGACCGACCGGCCGAGGGCCGTTGAAAGTGAATTGTCGTGCACGCAAAGAACACGTCGCCCTGCATTACCCGCAACGTGACTAGACCTTCGCGCAATCAAACATAAGACAAACAATAAATGATCCTAAACATCGCTTTTGTATTCAATGCAAGAGCCGATGATGTGAGAAATAACACTTTTGACAAGCGACTAACTCCGTTGATTAAGGAGACGTGAAACCGCAAGTACTATATGTCTAACCGTGACTGATAGATAAACGAATGTGTTACAGATTAAAAGAGTAAATACGGTTAACGCACCGTAACCACAAAAGTGTTAGTTATTATTGTGAGAAAAATGTTTAATCTTAAAAAATACCGTAAGAAATCAAATTACGATAGCGTGACTCAAAGCTTAAATCTCGATGAAAAGTGTGCTCGGGTACAGGTTAGGAGTAATATTTACATTATCAATAGTATGTCATCAGCGCGTCCGGAACGATGTTTTCACTCGATCGCTCGGCGTGTTACCTTTCGAAAGCGTCGACTCATAAACAAAGCGACCTCTGAACTTTATAACAATGTGAGTCGGGCGTGCGAAACGGGAGATGCACTCGGCGACTTGCAATAATTCTTTGGGGGGCTCATCGAGTCTTTAGTTGCATGACGCGCCGTAATTCACAGTAGATACTGCAAAGCAAAAACTGTTCGTGGTTCGCGGCGATCTCTCAACGAGATAATATCCCTATAAAGAAACTTTACCGTCACAATTCTGACCTACATCTGATAGTACTCGTACTAACATGGAAAGGATTATTGTGAGAAACTGAGCGCTCAATTTTGTGAAAATAAGAACCTGATGAAAGTTGTAGCAGACAATAGATACAAGGTCAACGTGATTTTATTGACAATAGAAATATGACTTCGATTATCAGATATGGTGGAAATCGTGACCAGCTTGAGGTCAATTTGTAATTTAACATCACTGACATATAAATGTCCTTGTACTGATATAACTCCCGACCTTTTCAAACAAGAAATCATAGGATCTTGTTCGTTACTTTCAGAAAAGCTAGCATTTATGACCAAAATTCTCATTTTCTATGACACCGTAAAGATGAAATTCGCAACACCATCTTACAAGCACATGAAATGTCATTGAAAAACATTAAAAGTCAAATAGATAAATATCGACAAATCGTGTAATGTAACAGAATGGGGCAACCGGTGACCCTTAGACTCAGTTCTGCCAATTTGCGCAACCGTGCCATGGCAGACGTAATCCCTGAGTCGAGAGAGCAGAGTGCAGACATTTCTGTCATGTATGTGTTGTGGATTCGTCTCAACAGAGATAATCTGATAGATCTGTACTATGTGTGGCCTATGCAGGTGACTCGCTTCAAACAAAGGGTGCCGCTATACGATTCAGCTAAGCACTGAAATTGACAACGGTCTGTGCACGCTAGTGAGCAATTTCAATGGTCAACCAAATCTATTCATACGGAATTTAGGGGTGCGAAACTATGGACATTATTTAGGTGCCTTTTACTTCGATGCAGTAGACAAGGGCGAATTTCGCACATTTATGAAAACCATATTTGTTTGTTCTTGCGAATTGGGTGTACCTACTAGATACGTCGAATTTCAAAACTGCAAAGATCCTGCAAAACTAGAACAAGCGTTACCAGAACCGGAATCAATGTACAATCCAGTTAACAGCGATACATTATTTGCCATGGAACTCACAATCTGATGCACTTTGCTCCCGAACGGGACAATAGGTGAATCTGTTGGGCAAACCAACTGAGGGTATATAACCAACCGTCTACTATAAGGGATTAACGCACTGTCAATGGCTAAAGGGAAATTCTGGTTTATGGGCACTCAAGGGTTATAACAAAGTTGCAGGTGCAAAGAATTTAAAGCATTTTCACTTGAAATAGTGGGAAGTCAAGGTGCTTTTCCACGTGTAAGCCATTGGTCTATAAGCCACGTAGTACGGTAGATGTAAGTGAAATTCCACGACTGTCACAGTGAGACAGAGGTGGATAGTCAGCAGCAGCCTCGGAATTCAAACTAGATGGGGTATTGATACAGTTATATAGTTTTTTTTCTAAGACTTAATTTGCAGGTTAAGTCGAAAATATATTAGAAATATATTATTATTAAATACACTCGAGAGCAATGAATCCGGGTCACTTAAAGAATCCTAAAAATCGTAAATTGGAGTATTGAAGATTGGTCAAAAGTTATGTTCTCCGACGAATCAAAATTTATGCTCTACAAGCACGATGGAAGACACAGAGTGTATCGAAGACCAGGGGAAAGATTCAAGCAAGCATGCATCGAAGAAAAAGTAGCCTACGGTGGTGGGTCTGTACTTGTGTGGGCCGGAATTTCTTCTGAAAGTCGCACAGAGCTGGTGATCATAGAAAACGGCTCTTTAACTAGCGTAAGATATGTGGAAGAAATCCTCAATGATCACGTTGGTCCATTTATGGTCAATTTAGGTGAGGATGCTATATTTATGCATGACAATGCCCGACCTCATACAGGTAGGATTGTGAATGACTACCTTCAAGAGATGAACATTACTCGTATGGAGTGGCCAGCGCGCAGCCCGGATATCAACCCGATCGAGCATGCTTGGGACGAGCTAGGCAGATGCGTAAAACAACGAAACCCTCCCCCAATCACGCTTCGTGAGCTCAAAATTGCTCTCACAGAGGAATGGGAGAATATTCCCCAAAATCGTATAAGGAACTTGGTGTACAGCATGCCAAACCGCGTAAACGCAGTAATGGAAGCACGAGGAGGCAATACGAAGTATTAAAATTCAAGAAAATCGTAATAAAGTTCAAAAATTTCATGTTTCCTATTTTTGTTTTAAGGAGAGATCAGCAGTTTTTTTCTTTATGTAATTTTGTGTTAATAAAATGTATGGTGACTCATATTTTTTTTACTTTCATTTAAGGAATATTACATTGTCTATTAAATACAATTTATTGCATTAACCTATCATTTTTAGTTTCCGAGATTTTTAACATTCTTTAAGTGACCCGGATTCATTGCTCTCGAGTGTATATTATCTTTAAAAATTGAATTTGATGCATATTAAATATAATTATGTGTGTATACGAGTATAATATTATCTTGTGTGTTGTAACAAATATATTTTTACCTACATTATCTATCTTGGATCTATCTCAGGAGTGGCGCAACGGGCAAAGGTCCGCCTTGTGTCAAATGATTGTACGATCTGCAGGTAGGGGGTTTTGGTTATTATCTATGTATAATCAAAAATGTATGTATGTAGTGTCTATTATATTACATATGTATATCAGTTATCTAGTATAGTTAGCCATAAAACAAGCTTTGCTTAGCTTGTAATTAGATAATGCTGTGTGAATTGTCCAGCATTATATTTTTTTTCTAACTAGTAAAACAAGTTGCTTAGTTTGAGCCAAGACGACGTTTATTACTAACGCGTTGGTAGAATTATTGCATTAACATAACACCCTCAGCTCCCGAGTTCTCAAGAAACTTTGCACGGTAATGTTGCGAAGAGACCCTTTCTTATTCAAAAGCTACTCGTACCATTTGAATAGATCAGCCTTAAAGTGCAAGCTAAACATTTAGGTAGGATGCTATTCCAACTTCCTTGCTAAAAGCACTCGTGAAATAGCTTAAAGTAGGTACCTGAGATTGCCACAAAGGCAACTCACCTGCTTTGGTAATTAGAACACGATAAATACTTAAGCTTTCATCTAAGTGCGTTAGCAAAGTTTGAGGGTTGTTTTAAGTCATTGAGAAGTGGAGTTGTCTGGCTTGTGTCTTTTGGCGAGTCTTGAAGTGTTTAGTTCCGAAACAAGCAACGTTGTTGGGAACTTAGGTGGTCGCACATACCAAAGATATAAAACTTGAAACAAAATAGAAATCCTAATGAATTACTAGGGCAGTATCAGAGGCGAACGTAAAATTATGCAACCGTAAATTCAAAGCGATATGACCACATGGTCAGTACTAAAATAAATGACAAAACGTAAAACAGGACCTTGCGAACACGATGCACTAACCTACCCATAGCGATATACGGATACTACAGACACTTCCAGATATATGGAGACAGATATCTACAACCCATATTGGGTCGTATTTCCTCGAATGGTTGTACACATTGTGCTGCATATCAATTTTGCATATCTCACAGACTGCTATACACAGAAACATTATCGGTAACATATTTTGGTTGGAATATCAAAATATTTGCGGCCACAAATCGTAGATACATTGAACAAACGTGTACGAGCACTTCCTAGTTTTTACGCTGCTCTACCAAAAATAGAACCCAAGATAAGCCAGAATAAAATACACAAGAAATCCTATAGAAATCCTTTAGAAATCACTAGTACGTACCTACAACAATTCATGCTCGAATTAATTCCGTAGGTCGAATTTACAGATTTATTAGAAGTTCGTTTAAAGAAAAGTTAAGCGAAGCCTGATAAAGCTTCAGGCAACTTGAAACAGAAATTCTATTCAGAGTAAAACCGGATCATAAATGATCCAATTCAATAAGCCGGCAAGCAGTAGTTGCTAATGTCAGTGGATAATCTTAGCATTTACAACTCGACACCAACAAATTAAATTCGTGACTACGAACAATTTTCGAATTAACAACAATGTGATTGTTCGTTCTCACCATTTGAAGATATAAAACGCTGCCGTAATAGGGACAAAACTGTTCTAAAATTAAATAAACAATCGTAGGAACGCTCTCGCGAGTCCAGCGTAATTCGATAATTTACAATTCCCCCCGCCTTGGGCTTGTAAATAAGGTTCTCATGAAATTCGGCGGCAGTTGGAGATCGTATCTCCGGCACGCCATCCATCACGCAGCAATAGTCACGAAACCAACATATATTTATTTCAAAATATAATTTGTCATTAGCTGTATAACACGGCTGATAAAACACATCGATCGATAATGCATTCACGCCTGGCGCGCTACTCTACTAAGTGAAAAGAGTGAAGTGAATAGTTTTTGTGGGCCCGAGATCAACAGGTGCACAATCACATCAAGAGCGCCTTGTTATTGAAACTGACAAGCGGTCACAGCAGTATTAACCATCACCGCGCTCCAAATGAATAAATTAAGATAAAAGCAAAAGAAACGATTCTCCACTTCAATTACGGCAACCCACACAATGATTAGACGTTTCACTAGTGCTGAGGCTCGATCGCAGACGACTTGAATTATTAAGTGCTAGCTTTGTTATAAATACATTCAACATGACGTGGATTAATGGTATAAAATGCCGGGCCTTTTTATACTTGATCGTCTTCATTCCTTGTCAACATTCTAACTCCCGGATTAAGTGCAGTCGTTTATCTAAGAATTTACTTCGTAAGGAGTTTGTTCTTTTACGGGTTATTTTGTGGCGAGTTTTATTTTGGGCTATTCGGGTCAGCTAATGCGGCGAATGCCGGCCGGCGAGATGAACGGCCCGTCGACGCTGCCTGGATTGATGGCCGCAATACGTCATGCAAGATCACACTGCCTTTGAATATTGTCTGGAGCTCTCTTTAGTATTCTGTCCGGAGGCACCGAGTGCCAGTTACTGTAGAATATTTACAAGCTTACGCTCGCTGATAAAGGAATAAAATGAACTAGTTGTTCGTTATCTCGCAGAAGGGCGACCTTCAACTTCGCTCGCCCTGAATACTGAGCAGCGTTATAGCTGGAGACAGTGGGATGTTGGCATTGAGTTTCGTATGCAAAGAGCGTTAAGTGTTAGCCGACGCGGTTGTACGGGCCGACCATTAAACAAGCGGTCGGGAGCTAAAATAGAAATGGGTTGTTTGAGTAGGGTTCTTTCGCGAACGCAATTGTAGTCGAACGTGTCTTGTTAGCGAATGCGTTATGCTAATAGCAGTGTACCGCGGTGCTGGCATTACTGGCACTTACAACTGTTATATTGCCGTAGAAATTGAATTTAAATAGCCATGCGTAATTATCATCACTTCTTTGAGAAGCACTGCCGAGATTTTACACTTCTGCAGTTTATTGGACTTCCGCGATGCGTCTTGCATGTAGTTCCAAGTTAATGTGTTCTCGTTTATTTGCCTATTTAGCATAACGGTTATGTGCATAAAACATAAAATGATGGCATAGTAATAAGAGACAGCCACAGATTAAAGGACGTACATGCCAAATCATGTATAGAGACTAGGATCAATTAAATCCAATAAATCATTCAACATTAGCGGTAGGTAGGTACACTCTGCATTAAGTGCTATTAATTGCGTCAATTTGCCGCTGATGAAACAGCAATGGCTAGGTATTGATCATACAATTATTCAATATCTGACAGTTATTCGTGTTAATTTGATTGGACGTATACTTGCTTTGGTAGTTGATTAGTCGGTTGGCTATACAGGGTGGCACATTTAGTTCGGTCAGTATGGGAAAGTCTGAATTTTAAGACATACGAAGATCTTTTCTTAGGAACCATGCCATCGATTTTAGTAACAAGAAAAACTGTATTCATTCATACATAAAAGAGTACAAGTTTTTTTTTATGAATGAATGCAGTTTTTCTTGTTACTAAAATCGATGACATGGTTCCTACTAAGAGATCTTCGTATGTCTTCTAATTCTAATTATAATTCTAAGTGGGGGAACTAAGATCTGCACGGACGTCTCGCATAGGAGTGTTTTGTGCATTATCCCCCTGCCTAAGCAGGCCCTAACCAGCCCAGCTCCTTGAAGTATCGGAGCAGGACTTTAGGTGACTGACAGCTTCGTTTCAGCTTTTCTGTGGGTGTGGATAGGGTTGATTCCTCAATGAGGCGCTTCAGCCCTGTTTTGTGTCTGGCCTCCTCTGTGGCCGTGCAGTGTACCACGACGTGTTCCACAGTCTCTTCTTCTTGAAAGCAGCCACGACATAGGCTGCTGTCTGTGGCTCCAGTCTTGAAAAGATGATGGTTCAATTCACAGTGACCTGTGATGATGCCCACCATCGCTCTGAGGTCCTCCCGGCTCATCTTGAGCAACGTGTTGGTGGTTTTCCTGTCTTTGGAAGGGAATATTGATTTGGTATGCTTGCAGTCTATCCGACGCTCCCATAGCTTTTGGTGTTCTTTTTCAGAGTTAAGTTTTAGTCTGTTTCTGACTTCCGCTGTGGGCGGGTTCGAGAGACTTACATCTCGTTGTGTTGGAGTTAGCTTCGCTCCTTCCTTTGCTAGTCTGTCTGCATTAATGTTGCCTGGGCAGGATCTGCTCTCTGTCCATTCTATGCAGACCTTACTGTGTTGAGAAAGATCTTGTAGACTCTTATGGCATTCTACAATTGCTTTTGATCTTGTGTCTGTCCGTTTGAGTGCGTTTATTAGTGCAGCGCTGTCTGTTTTGAAGACCAGCTGCATCTGTCTGGCTATATCTCTGTTGGTCGTTTCCAGAAGCATGTCGTCTGCCGCTAGTTTGAGTCCCAGTGTTTCCGCCTGGAAGGCTGTTGTGGCCGGGTTTAGTGGTTGGGCTTTTGAGAGTCCAGTTTCAGGACAGGAATAGCCGCATCCAGCTCCTGTTCTGATCTTTCGTATGTCTTATAGTTTCATACTTTCTCATACTGACCGATCTAAATGTACCACCCTATATAAGTTGTAATATCCGCAGTTTATCGAATAGTGCTTTACTCAGATTATAATTGTCAAGAAAGAAAACTGAACAAATAGTTCGTTTTCCGAGTGACTCACGGTTGAACTCAACTAAACTTCTTGCAAAAGAACGATTCCAACTATGTTTTAACCCAACAACTTTTACAAAAACTTACAAATTTCCTCTGAAATTTAAGTTTCAAGACTTGCCGCATCGCAAACGAGTGGAATGCCTTTACGAGTTTAGTTCGTTTAAAAGCCTCCGTTTGAAAAATGTATACATATGTAAGCACTGACAAGATAAGAATCAAATTGATTGCACTGAGGAATCGAATCGTTTTAAATTAAGCCTTTGAGATAAAATTGCAACACAGGTCTCACAATCATTAAATGATGATTATTGTAATGTGCTCTTATTGAGATTGTAATTTGAATTGAGTCAGCTCTTAACGACCGGATAGAGGTTGGGATGGCTCCACGCTCGCTAAATGGCATTCGTAAATAGTCGATTAAGACGGTTCACATTCGCGCGACAATGGCTCTCACATCGGACCGCTGAGCAGCGGCGCAACCCGGTGCCATAAATTCTATAATTAATTTTACTATCAAGCCATTGCTCTCTTGTCGACTTAAAAGAGATTTGCGATCTAAAGCCACCGCAGCCGCCTTATCATTAAACGTTCGCGATACTCGGCCGCGCGCCCCGATTCATAATGTCCCTTAATGCGCTGTAATTGTTTGCGAATAAAAGAAGCCAGTCTGAAAGGGTTCGACTCGCGAGCGAAGCGCGCCACTGTCAAAAGCCATCATTGTAATAGAGTTTTCTTTCTGCGCCGCACGGCTATAAAGGCTAACTTCTTTTTCAAAGAAAAGTAATGAGAATTTAACTTAGCGGAAAACGGTTTGCGGGGCTTCACGTTTCGTGAGCGGGGGAAATGTTTTTGCACGAGATGACGCTGGTCGCCCGAAGCTCAGCGCGCCCTCACAAAGGGCAGGCGTCGGCCTCGCGCCCCGTTCTTTATCATAAGCCTTAATGCGAAATAGCAAGGATTTTAATGCAACTTTACGCCGGGTACGTCGCCAACCTCAAAGAAAATTATGCTTTACGTTGTTAATTAACATAAAACTAAAGGTGTAAAATTAATTAGGCGTTAGAATCGCCTTACGAAATAAACAACCTCGTGCCTGGTAGGACCCTGAATGTTTTCTCTCATGCATGAGGAATCTTTATAACAAGCGTGTGGTGATCTTAATTTAGACATAATAAGCGGTTCATTGAAGGTTGGCACCGTGGAGACCTTTGGCTTCGTTAACGCCATAAGCGGTGGCAGCATTGTGGCCACGAATGGTGTTTCAGCGAAATCGTGACTTTCTTTTACCAATTATCCTATCGCGGTGTTTGTCATTAGTCGATTGTATTCCGTGCATCGGTTATAGCATTTAATCTTTTATGGGCATCCACTTAATTTATGCTAATGTTAAAGGACATGCAGAACTTGACCGTAGTTAGCTAGTCTCGGAAAGAACCGACAGGAAATGCAAAAGCTAAAGTCAAGCTTTAAAGTTTACTATTCTAATGAACGCTCTATTGGTTGAATAATGTAAGTGCGAAGCGAACCATCAACTGTAAGAAATCATTGATAGTCTAACGAACACCGCATACCGGAACGAGCGAAATATGTGCATACTGAGTGCACCAGTTGTAAAAAGGCATATGTGCATACATTGAGTGCAAAAAGGCACAATCTCCGAGATAGGCTAACAAGATAACAAGCGTGCAGCGGCGGAGTAAGATGGATAAAAACGAGACACGGAGCCTACGGACGTGTACCTTGTTTACTTAAACGAGGGGTACATTAACTGCCCCTGTAGCTCCTAAGATTTATGTGTAGCACAAACTTGTACAAGACATGTACCTGCCAATAGTGAATGCAACACGTAGCTAAACGTCTTTCTTCAAAGCCTCATCGTAATTCTTGAAAGGCTGTCTGGACAGTGGACAAAACACAAAAATCAGAAGGTATATAACGAAAAAGTGTATGCTTAATTCATAAAGCGGTTTGAAGCTTTAGTTATCTGTCTTGTACACTGTCATATTAAATTTAAGAAGGTTTGATGGCTAATGTATGCTGTCTTATATAAACATCCATGAACCAAAACAACCTGAAGCTAATAATGTCCCTAATCTGATGAGAATTTACGAATTTATGCATAAATTGGACCCTTCGCTATGTTCTTACATAATGTTGCATTTGCGAAATACTTTTTGTCTTCACGAGCACGTTTCCTAAGCCATAAATACACCGAAACCGTATTAGTTATGTGGAATCCGGTAACATTCAGTATTCAGAAGATGTTAAAGAATCATGAATGTATTTATGCGATACGTGCACTCCACAAATTCGCGAATAAGAAAATGTCCCACGCAATTGTTCGTGGCAAGTTCATTAGCACACAAAACAGATTAGGTGGCACATTTTACAATCGTTACAGAGAAATAAACGCCTCGGAACATGGTACAGTTGCTACCTGAATTAGTTTAGCGACAGTACAGACTTAAGACTTAGACTTAGGCAGGCAAGTACCTACTATTTGAAAAGCATGTAATGGTCAAACCAAGACTTTACACAAAACAGGTACGGTACCTATTGTTTTTGATGTTATGAAGTTTTATTATGTTATTTGTTATGAATATTATATTATGTTTGCAACACGTTGATACCAAGTTGTCTTGTTTTTCACTGTTTTAAAGGGTTTTAGTTAGTAAATTATGCAGAAATTGATTTTACTCTACATTCTGAAGGAATTTGTTTTTTCTAAACCTACTTCTGACACCTTCATGGCCCAAGACGCAGGTGCCAGTCTCTATCTGCGTGGAGCTGCGGCGCGTCCCCTGCGGGTCGCACCGCAGAGCTGGGCAGTGAATTCGTTATACACTAACACCTTCATGGCCCAAGACGCAGGTGCCAGTCTCTATCTGCGTGGAGCTGCGGCGCGCCCCTGCGCACGGTGGGCGAAAAATTCGATGTGCCTTTCGTAGGAATTTTGAAAAAAAAAGTTTCTTTTTTTGATGTTCTGAGTATGCAGTTTGGTTAGAAACATGAAAAAAATGTATAATATTGTAGCTACCTGACTTTTTTTGGAATAAAAACCATACAAATATGGATTTATAGATTTTAAATGTATGAAAATGGCTTTTCTTTTCCTCGTAACTCCTTTCGTTTCCGCTCGGTCGGGATGAAACTCATAGATATTATAAACCAACCTTTAAGGAAGCCACACGACCTTAGACCCTGGTCCGGGACCGTCCACTCTAGAAGATATAAATTAATTAAAAATGCGTATTTAGGCCATATTACTATGTGGGGTAAGTGTATCACAAATTAATATTTTGTCCCATTTATATATTAAACATTATTACTTAACTTTTAATAAAGCTAATTGACCTTTGATCTTGTTCCCGATTAGTCCCGTTTAAAAGATATGAATTTATTAAAAATACGTATTTGGGTGATATTATCATTTGCTGTATATGTGTCACAAATCCATTTATTGGTCATATTATTAGTTCCATATTATGAGGCATGTGATAAATACTATCCCTTGTGATTTTAAGACTACGCCCAGAAGTCCCATGCTCAAAATTTTACATTAAAATATGCTCAAGGAAACTATTTTAAAAGAATATCCATATTGTATTGATGTATTAAAATATCGCAAATTTACATACAACCTACCCTACCCTACTATTGTTATTTCACAGGTGTGACCCAGTTAATGTTTTGGCTTTCTTAATTAGGGTAAGTAGCTACCTACTATGTTTGTCATGGGTTGTTTTTGAATGTAGGTATTATTTTTCTGAGAATTAATTGTTATTGCAGGTAAAGTTAGAGCTAGATCCTAAATATAAGCAGTTTATATAACGAGTGTACTTAAATTTTATTTTAGTTCTCGCTTGTGATTTGTACTCGTACGTTCTCATTGCGCGAATTTTAAATTGCTTTCGATCAGTATGGAAGGACTCGTCTCAAATCTTGATGTTTTTACCTACATGAGGCAAAATAAATTTGATGTGAACCTATTTTTTGAAAAAGTGATAACTTCTGTGAGTTTCCCTCTATCTGAAGAAGAGAAAACAAATATTAAATCATTTTGTGCGACATACACTAGTAACATAACTCGAAAATGGAGGGCAACTAATAGTTCAAAAGATTATTTTTTAAATTTTAATTATCTAGTTAAGATTTTGTAAACATGATTTTATTTGAAAGGTTTCGTTTATGTAAATAAAGATAAAGAAAATATTTTGTAGATAATCGTTAATATAAAATACCTTATTTTATATTAACGATTATCTACAAAATATTTTTATGTATTTTACTGATTTTTTTTTATAATTTTTAAGCAATTTTGCTTTGTTAGTTTGTTCTTGGTTTGTGCCAAAACACCTTTTTCATATTACTTTAATTATATTTAATTATTTATTTCAAAGGTATTTTTTTTCATTTATCTCCTAATAATCCTTTATAAGAATTAAAAACAATATTATCACGCATATTCATTAATTAGCGAAACCAAAACATTAATTGGGTCACACCTGTGAAAGAACAATAGATTTGTGGGCAGGTAGCGCAGGTATCTGTTGTTAAGCTGAGCGGTAATATCAAAAAAACATGTGGGTACCTAGGTAGGGTAGATTATGTGTAAATTTGCGATATTTTAATACGTCAATACAATATGAAGGGTTTCTTTTAAAATAGTTGGATTAAGTATATTTTAACGTAAAATTTTGAGCATGGGACTTCTGGGCGTAGTCTTAAAATCACTGGGGTTAGTATTTATCACATACCTCATAATATGGAACTATTAATATGACCAATAAATTGATTTGTGACACATATACAGCAAATGATAATATCGCCCAAATACGTATTTTTAATAAATTCATATTTTTTAAACGGGACTAATAGTGAACAAGATCAAAGGTCAATTGGCTTTCTTAAGAAGGCTACGAACCCCTCCCAAATCTCAGCGGCCGGCCCGAGTGAATTTGTTGTTGTTTCACGTAGAATCGCATCGTGTTGGCCATTCCGCGGCATTCGCCTTATTTTGGAATTGTGCTCCCTGTGTCGCATTGCCCCCCGCGTTTGAGCGAGCGGTTGCAGAAATTTGAAGGAATTTCTCAATTTTTTATATTTTTGCGTACTTTGCGATTCATTTTGAATAAACGACTGATTTCAGAAATATTTTTGTTTATTTCTAATGGTGAATATATTTAGGATGTTTGCAGTGTGACAGATTTTCGAATAAAGGTGTCTAACATGCATAAAAAATAGCTTGAAAATGACTCGATTTGGTGGTCAAAATATGGCAAATTAGTTCCACTCTCATTCAAATATCATAATGGTTTTTAAAAAACGAAAACACTACAAACATAGCTATTTGTCATCCAATTATGTATGCAAAATTTCAATACTATCGGAAACGTAGTTTCCAAATGAAGCGGGAAGTACGTTTGTATGGGGGCTAAGGTATCCGTTCTGTTCTTAAAGGTTAGGTAATAATGTCTAACATATAAATGGGCCAAAATATTAATTTGTGATACATTTACCCCACATAGTAATATGGGCAAATACGCATTTTTAATTAATTCAAATCTTCTAGAGTGGACGGTCCCGGACCAGGGTCTAAGGTCGTGTGGCTTCCTTAAAGGTTGGTTTATAATATCTATGAGTTTCATCCCGACCGAGCGGAAACGAAAGGAGTTACGAGGAAAAGAAAACCCATTTTCATACATTTAAAATCTATAAATCCATATTTGTATGGTTTTTATTCCAAAAAAAGTCAGGTAGCTACTATATTATACATTTTTTTCATGTTTCTAACCAAACTGCATACTCAAAACATCAAAAAAAGAAACTTTTTTTTTCAAAATTCCTACGAAAGGCACATCGAATTTTTCGCCCACCGTGCTGCGGGTCGCACCGCAGAGCTGGGCAGTGAATGTGTTAAGTAGATTATCTTGGAGTTGATCCGTTTCTGCTAAACGACGTTTAAGTGTACCGCAATACAGTCACAAACGCTTTGCTTACAAACAATTTCACGCCTCGGCGGGGAATCTGTTATTCCTGGCGGGTAGTACAAGTTTATCTATTGTTATCGGAAGCGATCTCGTCATTACACACGTAGCCGCCTACGATAGTGCGTTTGATGACAGATATCTTGAGGAACGGTTTAAGGGATAGAACATAGCGGTTGGGGAATACCCAACTACTTTATTACTTGACAGAAAGCAGTATAACTACACTGGTAGTGCTTTCTGTGATAGAACCTGCCCGTTGGAGACTACTTTGGAAGCCTTGCATCGAAAGTTATGCATGAATTTTGCCATGTTTAGGTTAGGTTAGCACTGCGCTATTTACAAAAACAAAACAAGAGAATGTTTGCAATTCCGGCTATTTGATAATCGTTACAAAAAATACCGCTTCAATTTGTGTATTCAATTGCAGCTACAGAGGTTTATTTTGGACATGTACAATTGTACATATTTGTGGTTCATATTTTTCAAACTCAAAACGCTAAAGTTCATTCCTTAAAAATATTCAACGGTAAAGTTCATCGTCGGCCCACTTCATTCGTCTCAATCTGATGTGCGCATGAGAACTGTTCAGACTCTCGAAGTATTTGTATGACTCAGTGTGAACTTTATAAAAAAATACTCTGTTTTGTGACTTCAACTGCTTATCTAAGCCATGAGTGTTGCAGTTAAAATATATCCCTAACCTGTTGGACAAAGGTATATAAGTATTGGCTATAAATATCATGGTACCTTCTCTATTTCTGACCGAAATGTATAAGTCCATAACTTTTTTCAAAATCTTAAGTAAGGTTGAAAACACTTCTAGTTCGTATAAGAGTTTACAAGTGCATAAATATTTATAAATACACCGCAATCCATTAAGCAAATACCGGAGAGTAACTACCTCCCACGTAATTATGCACTCTGATGACACCCTACCTGTGAAAGTAAACACAAATCTCACGGATATTGTTAACACAAGGAGAAGAGCCGAACAATCGCTCGTCAAACATTAACAACTCATGACACGATAGAATAGAAGAGTGCTGTAATCAACTCTAATAAGAAGGCGAGAAGGCGCTGCGTATTTATTACTTTAATGGAATATCAGCAATTAGGGACGAAGATAGAATCGGTAGCGCTGACAAGGTGCAAACGAGAGTGCCCCAACCGGATACGTAGGGTATGCCGACACCTAGTTACTCTCTATAATACACCATAATGGGCAGTCTCTCGACCGGGTAGAGGCTATAGTGGTGTGGCCACGTCGATAGGTATAATGAAGCATTGTACGAAAATAAAACAATGCCGCCGATGAATTACCATAGAGAATGAGCGGAACGGACGGATTAAGTGAAATACAATCAAACAAGGAGGCGTGCTCGACGGGAATTTAAAACAGATGAAGGGAAGCTTTCGATAAAGCGGCAGGGAAAATCTGTTTGTTTCCATTTTCCTATGGACCGTTTTGAGTTTTTGTTGATTCGGTTAATGTTTTTTCCTGAGAAAGGATTTTATTTGCATAGAGAGACCGGGATGTTGAAATGGAAGGTAAATAGTCTAGCAAATTATAGCTAAAAGCCTCTGAACTGAAATGCAAAGTGAATGTTAGCTCCATACTTGAAACAAAAATACGGAGGGGCTTTATTTTAACTATATAACCTCATCTTGCAAAGCAATAAATCGGTGTTAAATGATCTTTTTGGCACATGGAACTGAGCGCGAAAGGCTGAGGCATAAACCTTCGCGCGCTGTGACCTAATGTCTGTATGATCTGCAAATCATTCTTGGGGTTATGCATCGGAGGTCACCCAGCATTTTTGACACAAACTTAGAACGTCACCGTCTGTGTGTGTGTGTGAGAAGGAGTGTGTGTGTGTGTGTGTGTGTGTGTGTGTGTATGTGTGTGTGTTTGTTTGTGAGAGAGTGAGTGTGTGTGTGTGTGTGTGTGTGTGTGTGTGTGTGTGTGTGTGTGTGTGTGTGTGTGTGTGTGTGTGTGTGTGTGCGTGCAAATGTTCATATGATCGGATAATATTTGTTCCGGATTTCTGCCTTGGAACCGCTAACGCAAACTTCACAAGAACCTTGGACTATGTTCAGGAGTGACAGAGACTTAACACGTCATTCATCGAAGCTAGCCACACCTCCGACAGAATGTATCAGGAAGCACTCCTATCGATTTCTGCCTTGGAACCACTAACGCAAACTTACACTAGAAGTTCAGGAGTGACACAGACTTAACACGTCATCCATCGAAGCTAGCAACACCTCCGACAGAATGTATCAGGAAGCACTTCTATCGGCGCCGTCAACATTCAACCACCCTGACTCAGCAGACTCCTGACTCCCATTAGCCTTCCTCAACGTGTTATTACGTCTCGCGCACTTCGCACTACCAAACCGACCAGTCATTCCACTCACCGACCAATTAAACCCAACTGCAATTTGTTTTACAAAAAACCCGTGAAGAGATGTCGATATAACGTCTTTGTTAACCATTGTGTGGAATTTGCGTTTTTTGTGTGGGTTAATAGTTTCGTGAGAATTTTTTGTTTGAATTTTTAGGAGGTGTTTTCTATTGCGAAAATTTCTTGTTTATTTAGAGAAGTTTTATATCTTATAGTAACAGTAACAAACTTCCCTCAGAAGGTAAAAATTTCATAAGAACAAATGAGTAACACCACACCCATGATAGCCCGTAGTAGGTAAACTCATGTTCGATGATTACAACACAGGCATCTCAACAACAGACTCCTGGACATAGTCCAAGGATCATCAATATCTTCCAGTCCTTACCCTACCTTCCTACCTTACCCACGCTAGGTTGAATCGGCACAACATGGTATTTTTCAGCCACTCTCCTCTATCAGCCTCTCTCTGTACGAACACCTTTCTTGTGAGTTATGTTTTGGTATGACCAAATAACTACACATACATTGGCTACTTGTTTATTAACGTAAACGACTCGTCCAAAAGACCAACCAAAGAATAAAAGCGAAACGGAATTCAATTTACCATAATTGCAGATATTGAATAGGTGCAAAAATAACAGCTACCTATTGTATCGCAAACAATCTCACATCAGGGACTTTCATAACCGCGGCCTCTAGCCGACAGGCAACCAGAGCTCTTCATTGTGCTGTCATCGTATTAACTGACAGTACACAAAATAATCCGCTATTCATACATACAATTACTCGCGAAATGAAGCCGGGACAATGCTAGTCTTGGTGGTACGACACAGTTGCTCAGTTAATTTAGCTTGCGATGAGCCGAGGTGGTAAAATATTGGAATATCAAGATGAGTTTCTAAGCAAGAACTGTTGTTTTGTCCGCTTTAACAAGCACACAAAATCAAAAAAACGCTGTATTCAATTAATAAATAAAGCTGGACAATTCACATAACATCATCTAGCCCCAAGATAAGCACGGCAAATAAAATATGCTATCATGTATCAAAGCCAAAGGGCAGGAACCAATAGACATATTCCGCTTGGCAAGCCAAACCTGCTAAGCCTGCAATAAAACCAGACAATTTTAATATCGAAGTGTTAATAAGTCCATTAAAATATAAATCATCATTAACAATAAATTAACCACACGTCATACCAACAGATGGAATGCTTGCAATCTACGAATGGAATACCGCAAATATACCATACGGCTTACGCTTAATTAAAACGAGACTGCAAAAGGATTCCCAGCATATTAACGAGGTGCTGAGCGTTTGGTGCAATATAACTAGATAAGTGGGCATCATAAAAACATCCACTACGTATCAAGTTCCGGCTACTTCACAGGCCAATCAGAACCTTCCAGGCATAATTATTTGTTTCAGAATTGTTGAGCATAGGAGCGGTAAACGGTGAACCGGACTTTTAAGGTAATATTTGCACTTATCTGCTTTTTACTATGGAAATTGCGTATCTAACGCAAAACCCACACAATTCGAACCTCGGGTAATTGATAGGTGTCGAGCGCGCGGACGAATGAGACGTCGGCTGCGGTGCTCGCAGCATTCAATTTGCTCTAAATCAGCGCACAGAGCGCACGTCCCGATGGCAATTAAAAACCAGTGCGGAGCCCCCAGCATATTATCTGCATCAAACTGATGACCAATTCGAAAATATTACCCCGCGTGTTGCATAACGAGAAATGCGCGATAGCCAATGAATGCCTTTTAATGAAGCAGAAAGTTCGCACTGCATATTTAAAATGAACACTGAAAAGATCAAACATGAAACTCAATCAATTTCATTACCATGCATCATACGAATTGCGTTTACGAATATCCGTGTGTGAGATCAACCGCTTTTGTTCAGTTCACAATTAAACAATGCGAGAACAAACACAATAAGGCATATTGTAGAGAACGAGCAGCCGGGCGATATTAATATCGTGGTGGTGATAACTCGAGACACAATAGAGCGCAGTCGAAGTCTCAAGACTGAGACAATTGGAAGCGTTGCAGCGTCAAATGAGACGTTCCCCTGAGAGCCAATCTCGCGGTTCAATTTGCTCTAAATCAGAGGCACGGGCGCCCCCTGCAGCAACCGGCATGCAATCCTCGTAATTTTACACGCATAATTATAAACGCTATCAGATGACAACGTGAACGATGCACCCCGCTCATCCCAGGGGTTAATTAATATACTATCGCTTTGTGGCTTTGTGAATCAATTATTAGTTTGTGATGTTTGCATGATAAAGCGCAACGGTAAATCTAATAGCTTCGTGGAATGACTAGCTAATTGGATTAGTGTTTCCCTTTGGTTTCCATCACCTGATTCTAATTCTAGATTTCTGAACTGTCATCGTTTGTGCAGGATCCCATCTAAATATTTATTCGAAGCGTGTCGCGTCGCCCACCGTCGCCTCGAGTTCAATTGGCTTGTCAAGTCAGTAGTTAGGTTATAACGCTCGAGTGTTTTGCTTCCTTGATTTTCTCGAGAAAATAAATTATCTTTGACTGACAGTTGCCCGTTGAAAGACTTCAGAGCCTATTCAATGTTATGGCGATCGGTCGTATAGCTATCACGATTGTGCGGCTGGGTGTAATATCGTAGTATCTTCCGATGTAAAATAGAGCATAAGGTGCTAAAATAAATGGGTGAAAAGGGTATAAAACGTCTATTGGAAGCGCGAATGTTCGAATTAATGGACAGCATAATGCCCGCAGCGGACAATGAGCCGTTAGACGTAAAATATCCGCTGTAAGCTTTTCAAACGTTCGTACTTAGGAAATGATGCAGGCTATCATAATTTTATCTTTGTTGTTATGTCTAAGATAAACTCGGTAGTGATCTCAGGATCAGGATTGCATACAGACCATAGGTCTGGACAAAATTATGTGGTAACTCATTCAAGGCAGACAAAACGGTTTTCGAACAATACTAAATCGACCCAAAATTACTATAAATAACTAGTTTTGGAACTTTAATTGCACTTCCTTTGCACGCTCGACAAATTCTTCACAAAGAGTTTAAAAAAAATGTAAACATTACCTCTGGCGAATCACATTTCTTGTGGGGAAGTCTGGTGGGGTACTATTTAATTATCTTACAGCGGAAATGCAAGGCGGGGTCCCAGTGACCCCACCCGATAACAAAATGGCCGCCAACAAAACAATTACTCTGTTTTATTGACAAAGGAAGTTACCACTTTGGTGCAAACGTAGGTAAATATAAACCTTAACTGAAATTATAAGCCAGAGTCACTTAAATTTTAATAATTGACTTGGTTGTGTTAAAGCATTTTTATGGTAGATAGGTATTTATTTCAGTGTAAAACTGGTAAGAAGCCGAAGACCACACGTAGGTACGTTTTTATTTTTAACCGACTTCAAAAAAAGGAGGAGGTTCTCAATTCAACTGTTTTTTTTAGTTGTGACCTCTAGTCCTTTTACCGGGTGGTCCGATTTTCATGATCCTTGTTTTAAAGGAAAACTGGTGTTTCCCGTGTGGTCCCATTTAAATTTGGTTCAGTTCCGACAATGGGATACGATCCATAAAATTAAAGTTGGTTTATAGTTTTTATTTTAATTAATTTTGTTTTAAAAAACTACAAACCGACTTCAATTATTACAGTTTTTTCATGAATTTTCATAGACCCCATTGTCAGAACTGAACAAAATGAAAAAATAAAACTGAAAAAATTAAAATGAGACCACACGGGATGCACCAGCTTTCATATAAAAAAGAATCATGGAAATCGGACGACCCAGTCAAAAGTTCTGAGGTAAAAAACATAAAAAAAATCCAAACTAATTGAGAACCTCCTCCTTTTTTGAAGTCGGTTAAAAACAAAATCAATTATTAGAATTAAAGAGTATTTTTTTTTTACATTTTTGCAACTTAAACAGAATCTGATGGACAAACCAGCAAATATGTACATGATATGTAGATACATATTAGGTCCTTACATATGAAATTGGCGTTTTGTACGGGAGGAACAAAAAGTCGAATATTTTTTAATATAATATATTTAATTAATCAAAGTATGAACCATTATTTTCTATGCACTTTTGCCATCTTATAGGTAGTTCATTGATCCCTTTACTAAAAAAACCAGTCGGACGGGAATCAATAAAATCTTTGAAGGCGATTTGGACTGCCCCATCGGAGTTGAAATTTTTCCCTTGCAAGAAGTTGTCCAAATTTCGAAAAAAATGGTAATCTGTTGGAGCAAGGTCCGGGGAGTACGGAGGATGTCTTAGACTTTCCAATTGAAGCTCTTCTAATTTAGTAGCCGTCTGTTGCGCAGTGTGTGGTCTAGCGTTGTCGTGAAGCAGCAGTGGCGTGGAGCGATTGACCAGCCTAGGTTGTTTAGCCGCTAGCTTTTCCATCATGGTTTGCAATTGCTGACAATAGACATCAGCCGTAATAGTCTGGCCAGATTTGAGAAAACTGTAATGAACAATACCGGCACTAGTCCACCAAACGCTTACAAGTAACTTTTTTGGGGTTAATTTTCGCTTGGGGCAGGATTTGGCTGGCTGGCCAGGATCCAACCATTGCGCTGAGCGCTTCCGATTATCGTAAAGAACCCATTTTTCATCACAGGTAATGATTCGGTTTAAAATACCTTCATTATTGTGCCGGTTTAGTAATGTAACGCAGCAGTCGACGCGCGTTTGCCGGTTTGCTTCAGTCAATTCGTGAGGTACCCACCTTTCAAGCTTTTTAATCTTCCCAATTTGCTTCAAGTGAATTAAAACAGTTTTATCACTAACATCGCAGCCTGCAGCTAACTCGGACGTGGTTTGCGATGGATCCGCTTCCACAATAGCCTTCAACTCTTCATTATCAACTTGAGTCTCAGGCCGTCCACGGGGCTTGTTCTGCAGGTCGAAATTTCCAGAACGAAAACGTTGGAACCAAAAACGAACTGTGTTTTCTTTTGCAACACGACCGCCATACACATCATTCACCCTTCGAGTTGTTTCCGCAGCACTAGTGCCACGGCGGAACTCGTACTCGTAAATAATGCGATATTTTAAGTTTTCCATTTTGTAAAATGAGTGACGCAAACAGAAAAAAAACAGAAGAAAAAAACAAATGAATGACGATCATCGAAGCACATATACATGAGTCTATAGCTGTACAAATTTGAATTTGTAATTCCTTACCAAAGAGGAGAAATTTGTGATTAAAGTGGCCAGTACGAAAAACGCCAATTTCATATGTAAGGACCTAATATTTGCTGGTTTGTCCATCATTTTATCCATATATTTTGAACAGTTACCACGAATATATTATATTCGTGGTAACTGTTCAAACTGTTCAAGATATGTAAGCATGTTTTAAGTAACTATGAAAGTTCAATCATTTCGTAATGTTTATTGAATTTTCAAGCAGATAAATCATAACACTATCAAAATCAACCAAATTCTGAGCTGAGGAGTCTGAACAAATACTATTTCTATAAACCAAACAATATTAACAGCTATTAAAAATCGACATTATTTTCCCCTGACATAAAAGTACACACCTACAGGCGAAGCATAAATTTAACAACCAGAAAAAGGCAAGTGCAAAAGCAATTAAAACCTCCGCTGCTGTACAGTTAACATTATAAATACACTACACATTGCTCTCTCCGAAAGAAATGCACTGCAGTTATTCGGCCTTCTTGATACATGCACAAAAAATACTACAGTTCTGCGGTATTTTACTGGAAATTGCTTTTGAATTCTGTTACACAAACACGTTGAAAAACTGTTGCTATTATTGGATTAACGATCTAGATTAATAAGAAATAAAACCGGCCAAGTGCGAGTGAGACTAGCGCATGAAGGGTTCCGTACTATCTATTAAAACGGCAAAAAAAAAACATATTGGTGTATGGGAGCTTAAATATTTATTGTTATTGTGGCAACAGAAATATATCATCTGTGAAAATTTAAACGGTCTAACTATCACGGTTCATGAGAAGGGACAGACGGTCAGACAAACGGACGGACAGTGGAGTCTTACCCCTAAAAATGATTTTATTTTGTGTACTTTCTCGGGATGTGATCTATCCTCCTGGCAAATTTCAGTATGCTACTTTCACTTTTTCAAATTAGTATGGAAGTTTTGATTACATATTAATGTGGATGAATCTGATGTAGTTGAAGACATTTCCTACCAACACATTGATAGAAACTTGGAACCGTGTTTAATGTGCTTATAACTGATCCATTTGAAAGGGACTGCAGGGCTACACAGAAACTTGGAAAGAAGTAAAAAGAAGGAAATAATTTATTAGTTCACTATGAAATACAACTTTAAACTGAACTCAACGGTTTATATTGGTCCATTGCTGGACGCAGGTCTCCCCCTGATAAGCGCCTGATTGGCTTTTATCTCATTGGGGTGCCCATATTCCCCACGCTGTGGTATTGTTCCCATCAGGGTTCCCACAGGTCCCACGAGGGTCACTGGAGAGACAATATTGTGAGTGACAGTGGTTGTGGCACCGACGACGCCGCCGCGCCGGCATCTGCTCCCTGTCGTGGGAGTGCGCGCGGAAGTGCGGGTTGGCGACAACTTGCAACTATTTTAATATAAATGAAAACATACACACAATAAAAAAAAATTAAACAGCACCATGTGTCTCTCTAGATGTGTGGTGCTGGCTTAGAATTTGCACCACCCCAACGGGTGTCGTAAGAGGCGATTTAGGGATATGACCGGGGAGGCGGGTATCAGTTCCTCTGCTAAACAATTATACCACCAAACTGCGATCCAAAAGCCGCATGCCCAGCGTGAGGATTATGGGTATTAATAAAATAAATAATAAAATAAATTGCCTTTATTTTCTCACACACTAGATATACATAGGTACTTATTCTAAGTTTTAAATGCAAAAAAAAAACTTAATATTTATAACCACTCTAATAAGTTAGGTTGATACCTACTCATTATTATTTTTACAAGTGAGGACCGCTTTGTCTGCGGTAAAGGATTATGGGTAATACCCTCCATGAAATAAACGCCAATAAGGCACTTATCAGAAGGCCTGCGTCCAGCAGTGGACCAATACAGGCTGTTGAGGTTGAGGGTGTGTCTCTCCGCGGCAACACTTGCTGCTCTCCGCAACGAAAAGGTTCCGACTCAACGCCTCAACTTAAACGGCCATCAGACACACAATCGCCAAAAATTCTAATATTTTAACGGTTTTCAATTAAAATACCAGAAAAATAGTTTTCTACAAATCATAGACCATTTTCTATGAGCACATGTTATAATAAAGTATGAGTAGTGTAGCTTTTAATAGTATGTTGATTTTATACCGACTTCAGGGTTTGTTTTAAAAATGTATAAACCGACTTTAAGTTCTTCTAATCACCTTTCGAACACATCAAAGAAACGACGAATGAAAGAAAAACATAAAACAGACGCGACGAATTGAGAACCTCCTCCTGTTTTGAAGTCGGTTAAAAAGGAGGAGGCTCAACCAGCAGGGATATTCAGAAACTCTGTTACCGAGAGAATGAAAGAAAGGCCTTCTTTGAAACACGAAATACGAAGTACCAAATATATCTTATATAAATATTGACAACATTATAAATACCTATAATAGGGTATATGCATGTGACTTCAAAAAAGCTAATATTTTTTTACGTATTAAAAGCAGCGTTTTTATCACCCGAAACTGAGTGTAGTTTTACTTTTTGTTTTTTACCTCAATAATTAATTTTTATGTGGCTGTTATATTTTTTTTCACTTATGTATTAAACTAAATAATAGATTAAAAAAATAAAAAAATCCATGCATTTTCTCATGGAAGCCAGGGTCAGAACTAGACCAAATTTAAAGGGTACAACAACACGGTAAATCATCAAAATCCGATCACAGTCAAAATTTTAAGGTAATAAACATTTTAAAAAAATTTATAAACAGTCGAATTGCGAACCTCCACCTTTTTTGAGGTCGGTTAAAAAACATGCGTTACCAAATTATATATACAATACATTATAAGTAATAAATGAATAATACATAGGTAATTCCTCGTAGAGAAGACATTACTGTTTCACCGATCGCAGCAACGATAGATCCTAGGTTGGCGTGAATAATCGCAGGCCGCTGTGAATGTGCCACTGACACTCCACCGTTTAAATGCTACCCAAGGCAGCAAATTACTATCCTTTGACAATAAGTAACTGGCTTGTAGATCTCGACCATCTGAGATACAGGCTAACTACGTAATCACACCGATCGAGTTTCTCTATCTCGGCTCATTTGATTTATGAATGGGTTGCGACCATATTTATTCCCGTTCATAAAAAAGGCTTTAGTCGTAAAGCTATCGTAATCGAATATAATGTTATGAAAAATGTTTGAAAGTAAATAAAATATGGGCAGTAATTTAACCCAAAAAAGTGAGTGAGGAAAACGCGTTGAAGTCTTTTATATGGAATCTTGTAGTAGCGATGGGTATGGATACGATCAGTGATTGAGCGAAGCTGTATTTTGCACTTACGTTGTTAATGAAGGGTTTATACCACCAAATAACCATTGCCAAATAAAAAAGTATACATATTAAGCACTCGTATCAATCTTAATTAAGACGGGCATACGAGAGGACCAAATAAATTGGGCGTATTAAAGGGTGCATGAGATATTTAATTATAGTCGATTTTGATCAATTCGACCAACAATTGCGTGACATGGGCCAAAGAGTGATCAAAAAAGTTTACTCAGAGGTACAGCTAAAGACAAAAGTGGTACATAATCAATAGAATATCTTAACTTATTAGGCTGAACAAAAAACTGAAACAAAAAACATGTTTTGAGTGACTAGTCATTATTTATTTAGGAAGAACAGAGAAATGAATGAATTTAAAAGAATGATCAGACTAGAGTGAGATCCAGTCCCGGGGATAAGAGACTATAAATACATTTGAACCTTGACCAGATAATTTAGAAACATTACGCCGCCCGTAACAAAACACCAAATAGTCTATATAATATAAATATAAACATTTCTCTCACAATAATAATCGAACTGTACAGTAATTCAATCATCATGAAATGCATGCAGTTGCGGACGCAACTGTATTAAGTCCGCGGTAGTACAACCGCGGACACTTGCGCTCGGGCGCCTCCCTGAGTCCGATTAAATGCTCGAGCAGTTCGTGTAATGAAGCAAGATAAATCAACGGCGTCACACGCACCCGCACCCATGACTCATGACCCAGCTTCATGTCATCAAATCCACTCGTTTAAATTAAATGAGGCAGTTCCGCACCCGACTGTACATCTTAATAAGCACGGAATCTAGGACTGAGCTGTGATGAAAATAGGATCGTCTTTTATGTAGTTACTTCAATGCGTTTGTACATGGTTTGTACGTTTCTCACGATACCACTAATGTAATGCGGTTATGCTAAGAATACATTCGTATTGAGCGGTGTTTTTATTTTCCTAATAAGATAAATTATATGAAACTTCAACCTCCCATATCGATACCTAGTTTGACATTCTTTAATTGCAATATGACTGGGTATTGCACACTTAGTCAGGCGCCTTTTTCGGTGGCTAACTATAAAAAGCCGCAACAACAAATGGTTTATTTCTCGTTTATATCAGTATGAAGAAGCTACTATGGCATTCACTCATGCCGTCACTCAATCTGTTTATTCATCAGTGGTCCCTTTGGACTTGGAATGACGAAGTTCAGTTAACAGTCTATTGGCACTGTGTACACGGAACCAATCCGAACTGAGCCAGATTTACATACCTACAGGAACTCGGCCCGATGGACTCTAGAATATATCTTCAAATCTCATGTTGGTCGCAAATTTAATTGGTAGGAGGAAATTCACAGAATAATCATATCATTATTTAAATCAAGATAAATAATTGCATTACTCACAAAGCGACGCATAAATCAAACACAGGAAACAACCCGAAATTACTTTAATTGACGAAACATGTAATTCTTAATCTAATTGTCGATTTCAATCCGAAAGAAACTTTTAAAATGCAATTTAAGATTAAGCGCATAACTTGGCCCTCCAACGTTTTAAGTAGAAACAATAAATTCATCGACACTAATTGGTGGTTTTCTCCAATTTATCAGCTCATTACATCACAGTAGCGCGAATAAAATAAAATATGTGTGCGGAGCGGTACGTGCGCCGCCGTGGGCAGATCATTCGCATGCGATAAGCGTCGGTCAGGCACATCGTAAATTCAAAGAGCAAGCCCTGCCGAACTACAGACCTGATTGTGGGCCTTAATCAGTTGTGCCTACTCGCAACTCAGACCCCGGCCGCGCCCGCGCCCACTCCGATAAACCCCGTCTACTCTAAATATTGTTATGTCTTCGATACCAAGCCGAAAATAGAACCATACTGTATTTCCTGCTCTGAATTTAATTCTCGAATCGAGGGCCCGCACCGGGGCAATAAACAAACATGTTTTTTTAGCAAAACGTTCACATGGCTATCACACAATATAGTAGAAGTGCATATCCCGGTTATGTTCCAAATACGTTTGGGAAACGGATTCCCAGTGGCGCGACTACAAATCCGAATTTATCCGAGCGGCTGCACTTTGAAGACGACCAGTGCATTGCATGCATGCAGATGAGCGGACAACGTTTAATCGTTTAATGGAGACTACATTAATGTATCAGATTGAATGTTTATTTCTTATTTGAAAAAATAAAACGCAACTAAGGACGGGGTACAATTTCTTATCGGTTCAGCGCAAGGTTTTATTAAGTGCAGTTTACCTGCGTATTTAATAGGCATTGAATCGAAAACATGAGGGTATGGACAACAAACATTCGAATGGCAAAACATAGTTATCGAAATCGTAAACAACACGGATGGGAGTTCGTGGCGTGGCTCGTGGTTCGTGCGTTGTTGAACTTTGAAATCGGAAACAAGTGTTGCGAAAATTAATCGATACGAAAGCGCGCCGTGCTCACGGCAATTAAACGAGTACAACATTCACCTTTACAGCCGATGAAAATGCCACAAACGTTTTATGGTAGGCAGTAAGAGAAATTATATTTCTGAATAGGTGCACGTAAAAGATATGAATGGAATTTTAACGCCCGATGAAGTGCACCCGTTTCTCTTCTATAGATAGGTAAAGACACTTCTGAACAAAGCGCGACCTCAATCGACCTACTAACATCCACGTCTTGAAACTGCTCGAATAGAAAAGAGCATTCAAGCTAGTATTTGAGAAGCTTCAAGGTTTCATTTGTTAGCTTCCAAGAAAATTACCTCGTAAATAAGCTCTTTTAAATGTCATGCAGAGCGAATTCCAGTCTCAAACATTGGTTTAGCGCGTGATAGACGATCTTCGTGCATGTTTCCAGTGTTTAACACGAGTTCCTGCTAGCTAATCAACATGAATTAAATAAACCTAGTTGTGCACCGGTGTTTGTTGATCTAGTGCCGTTTAAAATTCTAATTTTATTTAAATTTACGACGAAATAGTATCAGAGTTATGAACATTGCCATGATATTAGTGCCTAAACTGCTTTCTTACTTGGGCACTTGTTAATTTTAAAACTTTTTAAACTATCGCGATTTGTTAACATAATTAATGATTATTTATCGGGTATTTATCGCGTACCTTTGTTTTTATTTTCTACCGCGTTACAGAGATTGTAGTCACGAGTATACAGACGGCGACCGGCGACGTCGTCGCATTAATTTTAGTAAGGGAATTGTTTTTTTTAATAGAAAGAAACGGGAGCTAAATGACCCATATGGGGCCAAAAATTTGCCCCACCCCCACCCACCTGTGTATATCTTATTCTGGGTTGGCCGCGATGACGTGTCGTCTTCCCCGGACTTGCCAATGACATTATTTAAAAAAAGACTTAATAAATGGTTATTGACTCATTGTTTTTATAGCGTAGAGGAATATTTTAATTTTAAACAGACAAGACATTTGTAATTTAATTCTTAATCGTTATTATTATGTTAGTAGGTAGGTTTTTTAAAATTCACACACCAGTCCATAACTACTGGTAGTATTACATTGATACCACTCATACAACAACAGCATTGTAATATTTGACATGTTTTCTGTGAATAAATGATTCTATTCTATTCTATTCCCCAGTCTCGGAGAGGTATGCCCACAGTGTCCATCAGTGAACATTGTGGACGTGTTGATTATGACGAACCATAACGTACAACGTCTGTCTGCCTAACAAATAGAAAGAGCTTTAAAAGCTTATCTATTATTTTATCGTGTGATATACAGGGGCAACATTGTAAGTCCAAGATATCGATAAATAAATAGAATAAATTAAGCATTACCTACTCCAGATTCGAAGGAATTTATTCATAGACAGTAACCCCTACTGAATTATGGCTTTCAAAAGCTCCAATTGGACCATCTGGCGCGGAGCTCATGGCATGAATCAATCAGACGGTACTCGGGACCTAGGTTCTATGCAGCGCAACTGGTGTTAAATTGAAATGGAGACGTAAATTGCAATGAAACTATAAATCGGTTAAGTCTGTCGCAACAAATAGAATCTAGAGCGAACTTAATGTGTATGTAAATTTTGCAGTGTCCCAAGGCCTGGCCCAACTTGGTCACTCAATGTAGATCAATCAGAACGTAATTGAGTAGGTACCTATTATTGAGTGGTGATCACGCTCACTGGACAAATGCCGAGGATATAATTTATGGTCGTGTATGTAACCCACGCTGCTTATCTTTGTTTGATCGTTTCATCTCGTTTTTAACGAGTGCAGTTTTTACGCAACGAAACAGGCTCAATATTTGTTACGGCCCGCGACCGTATTTCCATTACAGATTACGTAATAAATTAAAAAGATGGCTAATCGATAATGTTCTAAGTCGATAATACCACTTAGAAGCTCGGTTGTAGGACAAAGCGGACAATGTTATCACGGTGTCGATCTTTATCGTTGCAATTACCTATTGGCGAGAGTTACGTAAGTGCTAGTGATATTTTAGCGAGTATAAACCGGCGCACTACATACCCATGGCAATTAGCGCATAGTCCTGTGAGCGACAGCGTGCCTAAACCGATTAAAACCGGCATTATCGCAATATCGCTGGCAACAGGCAACAATACACGAGCACGGATTCCAGCATCATGACTGACACCCTGAACAAACCAGCTCACCGAACCCAACAATACCCTTTCAACATCCCAACCGGATCCTTGCGAAACCAGCGGTTCTGTTATCACACAATCTAACTAGTCTAGCACTATGTAAGTCATATTTCACGAAAAACTTGACAGCTGATAGAGCGCAACCAAGATTGATCTATTCCTGAATCTATCAGCAAATTGCAGTGAAGCAAACAAGGTCCCCCAAGAATGCTCAAGGAAATCACTGAAGCTAATATTTACAGGCACCCTCCTGCAGAGGAAAATTGCATTAACATTTTTCGACAGTCACTAGTGAGGGCGATGACGAGGACGTTTAGTGCGAGCGCTGACAGTGAAAAATTACGACTCCCAGGGCTGCGTTGGCGGCGCGATCGTTCGATAGTTCCTCCTAATGTATCGCTGTCAATCGCATGTTTTGACGTGCGGAATCACTTCTCACTATCGCGAGACACTACCTTGGCGCAATGTTCGCTTAGTCACCATCACTACACAGCCAGCGAGATTCATACGTCAGTTTTGCAATTCAAATTGCCTCTAAAGCGTGAAGGCATTGATTACATAAGCCTTGCAGGAAACCCTTCGCTTATCAAGTCAGATGTTAATTGAATTGGTGAAAGTTTCAATCTCGTTACTCATAGAAATAGACGTGAACGCTCACTAATGGATAAATGACACTCCTGACACACTGCGAGTGAATCTAGTTCACGTTCGTTTAGCCAGTGCATAGACAGAGCAGTCGGTTTCTGAGGCGAACCGAACCGACCTATATGCAAATGAAGTCACGGAACGACCTAAATCACCGGTTGACTATTTCTAACTCTGAACAAATCCACGGAAACAATTGAAACAAATTACGCTCATCAGATACCGACACCAGCTCAATTACATGTCGATTTGTGCCAAATCTGAATTCGTAAAAAAAACACTATTATAAACAGATTTGGCGATGACAAACGGCTCTTGTGCGGGTTTAAAGCGGACGCAATTACACAAAATTGTCCCCAGAGTATTATAGTGGAATCATACCGTATAATCAAATATTAGTAACGTTTTCTACGAATCTGTTTATCGTTAGAGACATAATTGTTCTTTAGAAAACAGGAAAATATCTCTTATTTTCCATTCCTCACAACATAATATAAGAATGAAAATATTTAGTAACAATTCCGCGAAAAAACCTTCTGTGTGATAACATCTAACAAATTATATATTTGTACAAAATGAAAGAACATTTATCAATGTAATTCGTCACAACAGCTATGTAGAAAAACGTTGGGGCAACAATAAAGATTTACGTCAAACCGTTGTTGTTTCAATATGTTATACATAAAAATTTGCAGCATCTCTCATCTCACTATTTAATTCGTAGCGTTAAAATACGATGTATCATAGCAAAGCACGAACCCAGAACATAAATACGGATGACAAATGCAAGCAACAAATAAGTTTACAATAATTTTGCATAGCTCTTCCTAAGCCCGGAGGCTGTATTGCAACTTTGCGACGCAAAGACTGCTGTACTATCACGCAAATGCCATGTTATGAAACCACAATGTTCTTCAATATGAATAACGTCTTAGAATATTTTAAAATATCACCCATAAATCGGTTAAGATACTACTGTGAAGATTTGTGTTATGTCTGTATAATTATTACTACCTACTTTTACTTATCTGTTCTGTGCTGCAACTGTGCTGTTCAATAAATGTAGCTCTATCTGACTCTTATCAACCTCAACCTCAACAGCCTGTATTGGTCCACTTGGTGTATTGCTGGACGCAGGACTCCCCCTAATAAACGCCATATTGGCGTTTATCTCATGAAGAGTAATGCATATAGTACGCATGCTGGGCATGCGGGTTGGGATCGCAGTTTGTTCTGGTTTCTTAAGTTTGTTCCCCCGATAGATATTCCTTAGTCGCCTCCTACGACACCCAACGGGAAGATTTAGGTGGTGCCAATTCTAAGCCAGCACCACACAGCTATCTATCTCTATATCGAACAAATAAAGCACATCTATGCGTAACAGCGTGCATTGGCGACTAGTAAGTTTGGACTCTTACCAGACAACAAAGAACCACGAATGTTATCCATTGTCTTTATTTCAAAGGTGAGTCCAGGTCAACATAAATTGGCAGCGGTTGCAGCACTCATAGCTCACTTGGTGTCACTGAGTGCTCTGATTTCGTTGGCACGCTCACCGTGGGAAAGCTTTTACTTTTTCAGTGAGTCTTAATTAGGATGAGGTTGGGTTGTGTCACGCATTGTTACGAGAAGACAAACAAACTGACTATGGTTTCAGTCATGGTGATTCTAGTTTAAATGTGATTCTATTAATTGAATTGGTTATTTATGATTACAATGATGACATCTAATGTGGCGCAGCGGGCGAAGTTCCGCCTGCAACGCAGGAGGATGCGGTTTTGATTTCCGCCTTTGGGCAAATATTTGTACGATCTGCAACTTGTTCGGGGTGTTCTGGGTATTTTCTATATACAATAAAAAACTGTGTCACCGGCGTAGTTCCCGTTCCCGTGAGAATTGCGGGATAGCCTATGTCAGGTGAATCCTCATGTGAAAGTAAGCGTTTTAATTCTAAATAAAAAAAATTGAATCGGTCCAGTAGTTTCGGAGCCTATTCAATGCAAACTAACAAACAATCAAATCTCCCCTTATATTAGTAAAGATATAGATATCAGCCATCTAGTAGGTACTCATAACCCAAGCTCTGCTTAGCTTGGGGCTAGACGACGCAGTGTGGTTAATGTGGTTATACAGCATTATTAAAATCAAAGAAAACTTGATATCTCCAATTGAAAAGAATAGTTTCTTACTAGTTCAAAGTTTAAACCGAACATCAAAATACAAATCTACACTCGAGAGCAATGAATCCGGGTCACTTAAAGAATCCTAAAAATCGTAAATTGGAGTATTGAAGATTGGTCAAAAGTTATGTTCTCCGACGAAGCAAAATTTATGCTCTACAAGCACGATGGAAGACACAGAGTGTATCGAAGACCAGGGGAAAGATTCAAGCAAGCATGCATCGAAGAAAAAGTAGCCTACGGTGGTGGGTCTGTACTTGTGTGGGCCGGAATTTCTTCTGAAAGTCGCACAGAGCTGGTGATCATAGAAAACGGCTCTTTAACTAGCGTAAGATATGTGGAAGAAATCCTCAATGATAACGTTGGTCCATTTATGGTCAATTTAGGTGAGGATGCTATATTTATGCATGACAATGCCCGACCTCATACAGGTAGGATTGTGAATGACTACCTTCAAGAGATGAACATTACTCGTATGGAGTGGCCAGCGCGCAGCCCGGATATCAACCCGATCGAGCATGCTTGGGACGAGCTAGGCAGATGCGTAAAACAACGAAACCCTCCCCCAATCACGCTTCGTGAGCTCAAAATTGCTCTCACAGAGGAATGGGAGAATATTCCCCAAAATCGTATAAGGAACTTGGTGTACAGCATGCCAAACCGCGTAAACGCAGTAATGGAAGCACGAGGAGGCAATACGAAGTATTAAAATTCAAGAAAATCGTAATAAAGTTCAAAAATTTCATGTTTCCTATTTTTGTTTTAAGGAGAGATCAGCAGTTTTTTTCTTTATGTAATTTTGTGTTAATAAAATGTATGGTGACTCATATTTTTTTTACTTTCATTTAAGGAGTATTACATTGTCTATTAAATACAATTTATTGCATTAACCTATCATTTTTAGTTTCCGAGATTTTTAACATTCTTTAAGTGACCCGGATTCATTGCTCTCGAGTGTATATTAGTAAATCTCTACTATCCTAGATAAGACTTTAAAATTCTAAGTGCCTATGTATATTATACATTTGTACATACAATACAGCATTCCTATGAGGTGTGGCGCAAGGCGCAACAAATCACTTTTAATAACCAAAACAAATGCTTCAAAGTTATTTCTGTCAATATCAATCCATAGGCTCAGTAATATATCAATCGGAAACTTAACGGTTAAGCCAAGTTGGCATTCCAGATCATTCTAGATAGTCAATCAGCGTTGGCTTTGTCAACTGATACTTAAACGCGTGCGCAAATCAATTTGCTTGCGATCTCGATAGCGTGAGATAGCCAATCTTTATCGAGGTACCGCCTCCGAATCCTGATCGGTTAAAAAAAATAGATCCCTTTAAATATGGAGAGTTCATTGAAGCGAACACAGCTTTTATTCAAAAACAAGATACCTACAAAATGCGCACTAATAATTTAATAAAGCCCGTATTATTATAGAACTAGATTTTGATCCTAAAAACATCGACGGATCAATCTCCGATAATTAAAATGAAGTCTTTGTTCTAGATCGGTCAAATTCACATTTCAATACTATGGTGGCAATATCTGTGGTATAACATTATGACAGTGTTTACCAACAGCTAAACTCTAAAATTAAATTATCGAAATGTCGCTCAAGTAAATAATACTAAGGTGGTAAAATATTGAAGTTGTACAGCTGCCAGTCACTTTCATTTCTTGCGTGAACAAAGTTAGTTTGGTGTCGCGCGCACCTTAATATAATAGTTCAGTTCAGATTTCAACTTTACTGTTTATATATCCCAGCCTATAATAATGAGAGACAGATGGAATTTATTGTGGGTCCAGATAATTTGATACGCTTCAGACCTCTGAGCTAAGTTGGAAACTCAAAGTTATTGAAACGTTTTGACAGTTTAACGTAAATCATTGAAAGCTTATTTACGCATGTTTAAAAATACGCTTACAAAATGTATCATACAAATATTTAATCAAGCATGAAAAATGCTCAGTCACAATGAAGAGCTTAAACGCGCGGGCGACGAAAAGCGATGGTTCTTTTCACACGTAATCTGTTTACAGCTGAAATACGAAATTATCTCCCAAACATATGAAGTTTTCTGGGAGGTAATCAATCATAAGTGGGGGAGGGAAGCCGCGAACGTGAAAACCGACGAAGGCACTCTTGTGAAAGCAGCGAATAAATACACCACGAATCAATCATAGATTTTGCGACGATCCATCATGAATTTTCAATAAAATCGGATTTCAACTTAGCTTACGCTTCCGATACTTATTTTCTCTCCGGTAAAAATAAGCCACATGGGACGGAACAAATGTTGATTCAAATAGTAAAAATCCAGTAGAATAACACTGAAGCACAAATTCCAATCGACTCCTTCAGACATTAACACTTCTAGAGACGATTGCCATACGATAAGGCTGTAAAATAATTGTGCGCTGCCAGCGCAATAAGCGATCCACCCAATAGATTGAACCCAGGGCTAGAAGCAGCGTGTCTCTGCCAATCTGCCAATTCGATCTCGCTTCCGCAAAGAGTCGAGTTCTATACCAAACCAGTCAAACGCACGACAAGTGCACAAAAGAGCGCCGGACGTTTTATTGTACAGTAGCTTTAAGAAGGCAAAACTTCCCCGGTGAGTTTCGATAGAACTAACATACGAGAGCCTGCCATCTTTGAATCTACTGTTCACTTATGCAGGCGAGAAACAGGAATTCGTGGAAATTTGTAAAACATCGACAAACTCCCAAGTAGTGTTAACTTTGAAGTTCTTAATGATATTCATGTCAGAAATCCAACATAGCACTTGGATTCCCTTCTGATTTTTCACAATAAATAAACGGGTTATGGGTTATGTACCTTCCTCCGTTCAAAACTAAATGCATTCGGCATTGAGCTAAAATATTGTTTCGAACATCTAGATACATATCAATAAAAATTTACACATGTTAAAGGAACATCTTAAACGCGAAATACGAGGCGGCAATGTCGTCTTTCTAGATAGGGATCGAGCGCGCGACCGAGTGCGGAGGCCGAGACGAGGCGGTCCTCATGCGCTATTGTGCTATGGGACATTTGTATGAATGTCGCCAGACATGACAAAAGCATTCAATAACAGCCGCGAAGACCCTTGGCTACTGCAATTTTAAAGCTCAACCTTTGAAACTTCTGGTATTTTCAAACGTCGTCGGCGAAACTCATTTTCCGCACCCCGGGTAAAGCTAATTTGTCGCTTTCAGAGTGTCTGCGTTCGCATTCTAGATTAATATTTGCAATGGCCAAATAAGGCTTTACCCAGCTCTACTAATTTAACTCTGTTAGCTAATTTACTATTTAGTAGACGGCAAACGTGAGATCCATATCGCGTATGCTGCAGTTCAAGTTGGCTTCGGAAGCGCACGTCGATTCGCGGCGGGCGGGCCGATCGAATTACACGGAACCTGCTGAAACTATATTACTGCTTTATTTAATTAAGAGCATCCACAAACCTATTTTTATATATTTTTTTGCGCTTTTCATTCTAGCAATTCAACCACGCAAGAACGTGGAAAAAGCGAGCAATAACTTTGAAAGTACATGCAAAATCAGCACTATGTTTAAAATTTCAACGTGTAAGATGAATATCAAAGTAAGATCGGCATGATAAAGCATCGGCTCACATCACATTATACATTCCCTCAGAGAAGCTCGTGAATCTCTGAAGATTCAGTTTAGACTGGAGGATCGTTTGAATTATACAATACGTCTCAGCGTAAGAGGTTGTTTTGCGCACCTGTTGGTGTCTTCTTAAAACGAATAAAGAAATTCTCAGGGTACAGACGCTCCTTTGTGGAGATCGTGATGGCCACAATACCTTGAGAACGAGCAAGGCACATTCTCTTAGTATTTGTTTCTCAATTCAGTAAAATTCACAGGGTTTTGTTTTGTTAAGAACGGTGAAAATGCAATTTGATTGGGAATTTCAACACCGCATTGAAAAGCAAATGGCCGATATTAAATAAGAATACCTGATTTAAGTTACTGGAAAGCTAAGAGGCACTGAATTTTAATGGCCAGTTTCCCAAGCGTCCTAAAGTTAGTTCAAGCAAAATATCATGCAAGTAAGGATAATATTGGCTAGGGTTCAGCTAGAAACAGCAGCGGCCATAATTCTATTCAAAATCAGCAGATATGGGCTCACCATAAGGGGAAGTCACGGGTGTAATCGTGGCCATCTTGCCTCGCCGTTGTGGTAGCTGCGAGAACATTTAAATTATCGTGAAGCTAGATCCTCGCGGCCGTAATCACACCGTTCATTTGTAAGTTAGACCAGCTAACAGTAAAGCGCGGCTGTACGAAAGTATCCCCATCAGATTACCAGGGGACTCTCAAGCTCAATATTATTCAGAACTGAGAAAAACAATCGTGCCTCGTTAAATTGCGATAGCGAGCTCGCGATTGTTGCATCGAGTTCCTGACTATAAACATCTATACAAATTATGTATCTCGCGACTTTTCGTACCCATTGATCGCATAAATCTATCAGGACCGTATGCGTTGAGAATCAACATATCTAATTACGCATAGAGTTCAAACAGACTAAAAAGACCTTTAACGTCAATGTATCAATCCAAAAAGATAGGAGCCAGCGATCGGCCATGCTAATGAGCCCGACCGGTTAAAAGGGACAATTGGTAGCCTGCAACTGTGGAGCTATCTTTTAGACATTTAAAGGCTGTATTTCTTGGGGTCCTAGACTGGAATAAGAATGTTGTCGGACATTGATTGATCGCTCTCTAACTTTGAGCAAGGTTGAAGTAACTGTCCTACTGCGAATATAAATTGAAAATTTAAATTATTATGTTAATGTTACTAACAGCTCGCGTGCCGGGCATATAGGTAATAAATAATTAAATTTACCTAAACTAGACTAGGCTGATAGCAACTAATTGAAACAGGTGTGATATTACATTCGTGGATAATGATGATAACGTGAATTAGCTAGGTGCTTATAAATAGCTCTAACTAAAGCTCAGGGAACTAGAATTAATATTAGTTATTATCTATTTACTCAGCCCGTGAGAGTGAGCACCCACCCACTACTAGATCTCCTCTACATTCTGTCATATTAATATTTAAGAAATTATTTAAAAATAGAAGTAAAAGGTATCTACTATTTATGTTTAATAAGAACCTAAAAGTAGAGCTATCGTAACAACCTTAATAAATAAACAGTAGCCAGTTACAAATAATCGCCTGGAGCCCAATAAACAATTTACCAGCCTGAAAGATAATACGAGCTCATCGATACAATAAATCTATTGGTACCACTATCGAGGCAGAGCATACAAATACGAAATTGATTGCTTCGTGTGGCGAGTGACATTTCAGTACCTACCTATCTGAGGGAGGGGTGCGGGCGGGCGGGCGGGGGCGCTTCACACTGACATTTGAATAGGTCTGTCTCGGCATGTACCGGCACCCGCCGACGGCCAACGAGAGGCGACAATGTACCACGAACACAGAACAACATTCCCATTCAAAAGAAAATTTACTTTATTCCGCGGCCGACAATGAGGCACCTTTTTCGACCGGCGCTGTTACCTCGTGGAAAAGACTATACGCTTTTTAAAAAGCTCTTAGAAATTCCACTTAATGGTAAAAGATAAAGTGAAAGAAGCGAGTGTCGATAGCTTGACGAAAACGTTTTCTGATAAAGTAAAAGTGTATTAAGGCACCTGTATGGTGATAACTCGGGATGGTGACGCAATTTACTATGACCTAATGCGTTTTTAACAAGAGCAACCCATTAAACATTTCTTGGAACAATTAGGAAGCGTTCTAAACTTTCGAAATGAACAGCTATTTTTAGTAGCGGTATAGTTTAGCTGAAATGCGAGAAGTATTTTATTATTATTACAAACGTGATCGAACATGGTAGTACACATTGCAAACAATAAATGCGTCATAACGCTTCTGCATTAGATTATCTGAATGCGATACGTGTTCGGAAATAATGTTATGGCCGGGTGTCGGATATACCGAGCATTTCGATGAAACTACTGAAATATGCTTCGAAGCCGCAAACTATTCTTTGTATCTGAAGATCTAAGTTCCTCTCAGCGCGGGTCAGCTCGAATGAATTGTCTGACTCAAGTTGTGATCATAATCTCTCAAATCCGCACCTCGGGAGTGGGAGACTCGAGATTCAAAGAGATCGTTTTCTTTTATTGGTCATCTATCGTGCAACACAAGTGCGCTAGGTGCAGTAACTTATGTTAATTCGCATAGCACACCACCTCAGCCTATATAGCAGTTCCAGGATTCCAGCAATGTGAGAACGTTGCCTAACAGAGGACCCTGCGAATTGTTTGTATACATTTGTATAAGAAATGAGGAATAAAACAGGAAGTTTACCCTTTTTGTTTACCTTCATGCTCAGCCAATGTTTGAATATATTTTATTCCAATGTATTTTTTTATGCAAAACCATGACACTATTGGCTGAGCACTGCAGCTTAGCAAACGTAAGTCTACTCTAAGGTTGAAAAGGAAAAAGGGATTGTATGGTATAGAAATCCAATCAAAAGATGGTGGAGAAACTTATGATTCCTTTATTGTCATAAATATTGCAATAACACATTACCTTCCTTGATCTGAGGGTTAATCGACAAGTTATGACCGACAGTAAAACTGAGAAGAGCCGTTTGACGCGTGACACAACGAGACAGCTGTTTCAAATTGATTTCACGGGAATCTCACGGCACTTACCATATGTTAGCAGAAGGCGCGTACAGTTTACTACACGTTATTTTAACAATAGCACCTGGTTAGATAAAAACTAGAATGCGTGCATTAACACAACTGTCTAGAAAACGATACGAGGCCATGTGTTCCACGAGTAGATATACAAGTTTATAACTGGAACAGCTAGCAGTCATAACTTAGAAATTCAATTCGATTTGTGGCAGTGGTAAGCTTCGATAATAAACATGCAAATGGGAATGGTACTAGTATGCTGGAGGGTCCGAGGGCAGAGGGTCGCATTCACCACCTGTACCGCTAATTGCCGCGGTACACAAACAGTTACTCAGCACCTAGCACTGACCTCGTATGTTCCATAAGTAAATACTGTTACGATGTTCCTGATTATATCAAAACGCGCCGCATAGCTTCTTGTATCTCTTATTAAATCTTGTTCTTCGTGAAAATTCCTTTGTATCTTATTAGTTTGTTAACGCCTTCCTATTGTGTAGGATTTCTTATTAGCGCACTCGGAATTCATGTTTTTAATTAAGAAAACTACTTAAGCTTCTTACCGGTAAAGTTTTACTCGATTCATAAATATAGAACCAGTTTTTCAAACGGAAAAAGGAATATAATAGAAGGTTAGGTACCTAGTACCAATATCAGCAGTGAGTGGCACAAAAGCAAAATCATAAGACTACTTACTTATTCAAGAACCGTTATGTTTCTAACCACATCTTCTTTACTGATAAACCCCTCTACTGAGCTGCAAAAATTATCAGTAAATAAATTCAAACAAACTGTCAAAACTTTACTATGCAAAAAGGCTTACTATAAAATATCAGATTATCTAGAGGATAAAAAAGCTTGTGTTGGATTTCCTCCAACTCGAAAAATAACAACTAACAGGCTAAAGGTTTCTTCGTCGTTTCTTTACATTAGTCTACATACCGAAGCGACCGAAATCAAACATTACATTTTATTTCCGTATCAATGCATTTTTTAATATGATTTGGCCTTTTCTAAGTGTACATTTATTGTATTTATGGAAATAAAGCATTTTTGAATTTTGAATTTCGATAGATGTTAGTTTTTTCAAGTAGCGTTATGTTTCTAACCACATGTTCTTTACTGATAAATAGTAGACGCTTTATATCGCAGACTCCCATAACGGACATCATACATATCGAGGATCCAATAGATAATAAATACCATGAATACATTGTGCAGAATCAATGGGCAGGCGTGACCTAACGCCAAAAGGCAAATTGCTATTGTTTATAAACAAGCCGCGAACACCTTTCATGAAACAATACCCTAGGAAGTTGGAGCGCATTTGTCTACTTGTAAACACAGATAAGCATGTGATATTGTAAATTTACTGACAACGAAACTTTACAGAGAATTCCTACCAGAATTCGCAAGGCGCCAACACATATCAATGTCCGTAATGTGGAAACATAGCTTCCTGTTGGTGTATGTAAATTCCTGGCGATTCAGGCTAATATTCCTCATATCTGAGAATGCAGAAATTCTCCTTGAACAAACAAAGCATAATTTTGTTTAGTCTAAGGTCGGTTCTATTGACTTTCGAAATGTTTCAATACTTCGGTACCTAGGCTATGCATGTAAATGCTAAGGGTCGCATTCTCGGTCTCAATCACGAGCACGGATCCGATAAGTACGGTGTAACAATACATTGTGTAAGACGTCTAGACGCATTAGTTTTTATAAATGGAGAGGTTTTATCAGATTAGGGAGTGGTCTCACACCTATGACGATAATGAAGAAAAATCGGACTCTGGGGCGCGGGTGAGACACATAGATAAAGATTTTCTGCAGAAAACTAACAAAACTACAGTCGTTGAATCGAAAAAAGTTTCAACGACCAACGGTCACATTGACTTTGTCGTGCAAATGTAATAACGTAAAGGACATGAAAATGCAATGAGCACAGGATATATCAATGGATCCTACTTCCGTCAAAGCTCGTGAAGCGACTGCGTGCGTAGCGGTCACGGCACAACAATCCTGCCAGTACATCTCCGATCGACATCGTGTTTTATGTATCACCTTTTATAAGCGCACTGGGCTTACAATGCTCGATAAATATAGACGAGGTGACAAATCATGGCTTCCAAGGAACTTAACAAAGTCTTTGCATCGCTTCTACGAGAAATTATAGCGAGAGCTTTGCAAGACTGTTTCAAGTCAGAGCGAAACTAATTTAACTGAAGGCTGAATAGAATATTAGGATGGGAAACGTTTAACTGCTCGTCAATTTATTACTTTCCGTAGGCAGTATTGAAACGTGTCGATTAGGCCGGCCGGGCAATTACCATAAGGTATTGTACATGAGAGTTTCGCTGGCTGCAAGTGCACCCAACAATTTCTGCGTCGCCGGTATTGAGTTACGACGGGGCTGGCTGATGCTGCGATGGTTTATAATCCGGTCCATCTCTTCCGCCCTTGTTGGTCCGATCTCGTGTCGCCGGCTAACGGTCGCAGATACATCCGCGTTATTAATCTAACCATTGTATTAGACGTGAACATCTCTCGCAACGTGTGCGCATTGATAACAGTAATGGTGGTCCCGGTTCATAATGCAATCAATAACGTAGTTCTGTTTTTGTACACCTTATCTGTGTAATGAAAGTTGTTTTTATTTGAGCGAGAGAGTATGTTGTAATAAGGGTGAGTATGCCGTCAAATATGTTAGAAGCAGTGCCCGCCCACCGGCTTCACCAGGCGGCGCTGTTCACCTACCCTCTCTCCAATTATGATAACCATCACTCAAGGCGAGCGGAACGAAAGGGGGCAGGCACCGGTTAAAACGTGAAATTACACTTCAATTTTTACTCGGCGTCTCGGCACACAATAAAAAACAAATATTCTCATGGAGTATCGACGAAACGTGACCGGCCTTCGTCAAAATAGTCGGCCGTTGTCTCGGCGGCGCTTTACATCGCGCCAAGTGCTAAAGTGTGAAACGCTGCAGTGTTATGGTCTTCGCGTCACGATTATTGAATAATGACTCGACAAATTATTAGCGTCAACGACGAGCTTGCCCAATTATTTATCTTTCACGCTGTGTTGTCACTACGGAACAATCAAGTGTTTTATAACTTTTATGCAACACTTTCACATGTTCTTGAAGAAAGGCCGGCACGATCAGACCGATTTTATAGAGGCGAAAGTTTCGATGTTTAGAACTCTGAAACTAAGAACATGTGTAATCTTGAACTAGGAATATATTAAGTAATAGACGCGCAAAGTGGCTAAAATCAAGTACAAAATTATTTTCACAAAATTTATTCAATAATCCTGGGCGCTAACTAGTGTATCGTGCCTCGTGCGTCAGTGTTATAAAATATTAGTCTCTCCTTATTTATATGGAGGCTCGTTAACTTAGATCGCCGAAGGGTGTGTCCATTTATATCTGGTTGTCGAATGTGTTTTTACAAGGGCAGCGAGTGTTACAACAATTTCAAACAACCGGCCATCATCTATCAAAAACGCTAACGAGCTCCGATACCGCGGCAATTTACAATCACCACGCTCCACTCCAATAATATGCGATGATTCTGATGAAATACAATCCAAACTAGATACAATATTAATGGCGTCAAAATATTTATGGCTCGTGGAAACGACGGCAATTATATCGAATTTCACTGATGACCTTGTAACAGTAGTTTTGGTTAATCTGACAGGCCTGTACCACTATTACGAACCCAATTCACTAATTATAAATAGTCGGAATCGATTTGAATCTATATTAACAACATATTTGTCTCTCATAACAAATCGATTGATTACAAATATTAGCGTAATCGAAATCGATCGCGCATCGATTAATATCGATATATCTAGACGGAGTGCTAGATAGTACTCGTGTCTATGCTAAGGGATAGGATTTAATGGCCACAGATTAGCCAGGCTTTCCCTGAAGTACTTTGGTTTGAGCCTAATGGACACTGAACAGTGGAAAGCTCTTCCGGGAAAACCATACATGGAATATTCATGAAGAATGAGCATACCGGCATTCTGTTCAACGAAGCCATTCTTATTGTAACAGCTTTATCGTATTACCAAAATACAACGAATTTCTTTCACATTTAGAAAGGTATTTGACGAATTCGCATATAAATGAAATAGGAGTCTGTGGAATTCAATATTTCTTGAATAAAACATGTTATTATAGTACCTACCTTACCTAAACTTTTTGACAAAAAACTATTTCTATCTAAGAAAACTAAAAAAAAACGGCTTTGCCGCGAGTTGAAGAGACTTATGGATAGTTGCAGGGGTCAAGGCACGTCGAGATTTTTCTTTTGGGATAATTAAAAAAATTCTAAATTGTTTTCGACATCGTTGGCGCGACTTGAAGAGGCTCAGAGATAGTGTCGGGTTCATACCCCGCCAAGGTAATTTTATTTCGGGGTATCATTAAAATTCTAAGACGTTTCCCGAAGTGTGAGGGGTTAGTACTCTATAAATATCTATTTATCCATCTAAAACCTACGTTTAAAGCTTTGCATTTAATAGATCGCGATAACTCTAGAAAATTAAAGTCGATCGCGTAAAACCACCGGAACAGCTTTCATTAACGCTTCATAATTTTCAGTGATACTAAAAACTAAATGGCAGATTGCTGGTGCACCACTATGCAGCTATAACTATAATCGCGGCCTCGATAGTAGAATCCGTAAAAGTTACTGCTAAAGACTCATTTCTCCCCGCTCCAGGGATGTATTCAGGAAACTTAAACATCTTAAACCTCTAAAATATTAAACATCAAGTAGTGCAAGAGGAAGGAATTCCTAGACGTTTAAGTAAAGTACGAAACCCCCTGTGTAATTCTCCTTACTACAGCTCAGTGAAGCGGTAGTAGAAATCGCGAAGTTATGTAGCAATCTCATGCTGTTGACTTTATGGTCTTACCACGGACGCTATTTTGTTGCGCACAAGTGTCACAACATTTTTATCCGCAAGTCCTTAATTTACATTGTAGCACCTTTGAAAATTACCGCATTGTAAACGGGCGTTATAATGTTGCGTTTCGATCGATAATTATCGATCATCGATCGATCTATTCAAGTGTATACATGCCATATGCTGCTTTATTCTATGAATGCAACTTTCGTTGTTCGAAGGATATCAAATTGTTCAGATGGTGCAATAATAGGCTCTTCATTTGTTCAACCCTCACTTTTTACACGTGCAGTTTATTTGACGGGAACAACAGGCTAGTGGTTTTTTAAGCTTTTGATAAAAAATTATACTGTTCCTTTTAATGATTCAATTTTAAACTTTTGTGCACCGGATATGACCACACACTTTTTCGCTTTGCTCATTAAAACAAGGATAAACCGTAACGCCAACGGCATCCGCGCATTTACAACATGGCTAGAATAGAAAACGAACAAATAAAGTTGTGAATAGGAGATCACGAACCGGAAACCGCAATATACATAAATATAAAATGTATATAGTATTTACATAAATGTATTTATGTAGTCATCAGTCCCCGATACTTAAAGTATTTTAGCTCTGCCATCGATGTAAGTAAAATTCGGGAGATGGAATAACAGCTTTTCGAAAGTGGAAGACTCAAATTAGGTCCAATTAGGTTCACCCATCTCAGTCATAGTCGGACCGGGGTTCGTGTAGTGCATATTGTTGTCTTAGTCGCACTTCGGTTTAGGTACGTAACGTAACCTATGTCTTTCCATCTTTGTAGTTCATTACGTAGGGTATATTGAAAGAGTGGAAATAGCGTGTCTTTGGGTTTATTTGTAACACATCACAGACCTTTTGTTGAATTAGCCCTGCGCGCTGGGAGAACATACCATAACGACAGAATTTTACTTATATCTATGAGCACTGCTTTTGTTAATCCGTTGGGTTTTTTAATCATGGTTTACGATACCACACAAAAGTACGAACAGAACAAAAATTAATTACCTTTATTACAAGACAAAAGAACAATGGGCGACGGTATCCCTATTTATTTAATTTCAGAGGATAAACTAAGACTAATTACTAATAATACGACTAATTATAAGTATGTTTTCTTAATAATACACGGGTATTCCCTTTCACCCCCGCGACTCTGTACAGTAGTGATGAGGATTTTGTTGATGCTTTAGTTTACTTAATAGAGACCTACTCTAAGTTTAAAATAATGTTTTTTTTTCATAATTATCTTTCTACAGCGCAAACTTCTTTGAAATCACCAGCATTATTCACCGCACCGATTAAGCTCCATAATAGACTGAAGTATTCAACAAATCCCGCTAGTTAATTAGGTTGAGACAAGCGAATGGATATTCTTTCTCATTACAGCTGGTGGCTCTCATTAGGCGAGGATATGTCAACGTGCGTACCCCCGGCGACCGGTCGTTTGTCCTGTCGCCGTGTGCAAGGGGCATTTTTCAACGCGAGGATTAAACAATAGTTGCATACGGGAGCTGTTTACTGACAGCGCGACGTTCGAGAATGTTCGGATTGCGGAGCATGGGAGGCTTTCGGACCAGAATTTGCGGCATGTATTGTTTTGGATTGGATCTAAGGCCTTGTTTACGCGTGGCGTGCAGCGGCGCGTGTGGCATCGCATCGAGCGGTACGTTGGGCGTTTTTCACTGTTTACGGAGATGCGAGGGATGCAGTGGCCTCGTCATCGCACGCGTAAACACAAACATATCGCAATGTACGTTAATGTTTATGAATAGGCGGGGCGTGAAGAGTCGCGGTGCACACAGCGTGCGACACGTCAAGTCAAACAAACGCGTGTAAAATCGCTTCTCAGTAAACATACTCTGCCAACGCCATATGTTTGAAATATGTGCGGAGCGGCGCGTGCAGCGTTGAGTAATCACAACAATGATGATAATTTAGAGTTAAAATTTTTTTAACAAATTTATTTCAACTTCAGAAAAAAATATTCCGTAAGTAGTTAGTTTCGGCGACAATTCAACATAAAGTTTACGGCGGAATCACAGTCATGGAGAAGTAGATAGACATACATGTATCATCATCATCATCATCATCAATGGCCTTTACATCCACGAAGGATGGTTTATGTAGTGTTCGATTTTTGGCACTTACGTAGATGACTTGTAAGGCCTATACGACGGGAACGACAGATGCGGCCGCAGTATTGGCATCCGTGTACCCCGGTAGATAATGGTGGGTCTGCGGCAGCCGCTGCAGCCCGTTGGTGCCTCAGTAATCGCTTGTCATTCAGCTTTTGGTACCACGCTTTGTCATACATGTATAAGGACCCTGCTAACTTTGATCGCCTTAGTTTTACCATATTGAGTCAAAATTCAACGACACAAAGCTTAAATCATATTGAGAGCCGTTCGGTAGAGCCACAAGCCCACTGTGACATAATAAATACGCGCCAACGCACCTGCTTTTGCGCGCGCAATGACAAATAGTTGACGTTCCCGATCGAGTGATTACAGGCATTTTGTTTTAGCTCTTCACTGGTCGAGATTAATCTTTTAAAGTATTAACTTGAGTGAGTGCATTGGTGACATGGTCTTTAGGTAAAAGTTAATGCAGCTTATCAAAAAGTATAGAAAACAGAAAAATATTTCTGTGACATACTTGTGCATATTTTAACATAACATTATAATCATTTTATTAACTTAATCTAATACAAAAAATACAAAAAGTGCGGGTGTTAAGGGCTTCTGTTGATTACTATAATTTTAGGCAAAAAAAAATGTCCAAAGTTGACAAAAGCCAGCAGCAGCCAGCGCCTAGAAAATGGAAGCAATAAATGCATCCTCAACCTCAACAGCCTGTATCGGTCCACTGCTGGCCGCAGACCTCCTCCTGACAAGCGCCTTTTTGGGGCTTTTTTCATAAGTGGTAATGCCCATAATCCCCACGCTGGGCATGCGGCTAGGGGATCGCAATTCGATGGTAGAATTGTTCTTCAGAGCGCGCTGCTGCCCGCTCCCTGGCGGATATCCCTTAGTCGCCTCTTACGACACTACACTGGAGTTGGGGTGGTGCAAATTTTAAGCCAGCACCGCTAATAAATGCATATTCATCATATCGGTAGCGCAGTGTACGTTACCCGCCTCGGGACAAATGTTTGTACGATCTGCAGATATTTGTTCGGGGTCTTCTTGATGTTTTCTAAGCACAAATCGACAAGCTAAATTTGCACCTCGCGTCGATTACGTTTGTTGTCCATGTTTCTATTAGGTCCTTACATATGAAATTGGCGTTTTGTATGGGAGGAACAAAAAGTCGAATATTTTTTAATATAATATATTTAATTAATCAAAGTATGAACCATTATTTTCTATGCACTTTTGCCATCTTATAGGTAGTTCATTGATCCCTTTACTAAAAAAACCAGTCGGACGGGAATCAATAAAATCTTTGAAGGCGATTTGGACTGCCCCATCGGAGTTGAATTTTTTCCCTTGCAAGAAGTTATCCAAATTTCGAAAAAAATGGTAATCTGTTGGAGCAAGGTCCGGGGAGTACGGAGGATGTCTTAGACTTTCCAATTGAAGCTCTTCTAATTTAGTAGCCGTCTGTTGCGCAGTGTGTGGTCTAGCGTTGTCGTGAAGCAGCAGTGGCGTGGAGCGATTGACCAGCCTAGGTTGTTTAGCCGCTAGCTTTTCCATCATGGTTTGCAATTGCTGACAATAGACATCAGCCGTAATAGTCTGGCCAGATTTGAGAAAACTGTAATGAACAATACCGGCACTAGTCCACCAAACGCTTACAAGTAACTTTTTTGGGGTTAATTTTCGCTTGGGGCAGGATTTGGCTGGCTGGCCAGGATCCAACCATTGCGCTGAGCGCTTCCGATTATCGTAAAGAACCCATTTTTCATCACAGGTAATGATTCGGTTTAAAATACCTTCATTATTGTGCCGGTTTAGTAATGTAACGCAGCAGTCGACGCGCGTTTGCCGGTTTGCTTCAGTCAATTCGTGAGGTACCCACCTTTCAAGCTTTTTAATCTTCCCAATTTGCTTCAAGTGAATTAAAACAGTTTTATCACTAACATCGCAGCCTGCAGCTAACTCGGACGTGGTTTGCGATGGATCCGCTTCCACAATAGCCTTCAACTCTTCATTATCAACTTGAGTCTCAGGCCGTCCACGGGGCTTGTTCTGCAGGTCGAAATTTCCAGAACGAAAACGTTGGAACCAAAAACGAACTGTGTTTTCTTTTGCAACACGACCGCCATACACATCATTCACCCTTCGAGTTGTTTCCGCAGCACTAGTGCCACGGCGGAACTCGTACTCGTAAATAATGCGATATTTTAAGTTTTCCATTTTGTAAAATGAGTGACGCAAACAGAAAAAAACAGAAGAAAAAAAACAAATGAATGACGATCATCGAAGCACAAATACATGAGTCTATAGCTGTACAAATTTGAATTTGGAATTCCTTACCAAAGAGGAGAAATTTGTGATTAAAGTGGCCAGTACGAAAAACGCCAATTTCATATGTAAGGACCTAATATTTATAATAAAAAATATCTATCTATGTATGTAGTGTATTCAATACACTACATACATAGATATATATTATGCCGTACTAGATAACTGATATACATAATACAATACACTGTACCCATGTACCCATAACACAAGCTCTGCTTAGCTTGGGGCTGGATAATGCCGCGTGAATCGTATTTTTATTATTGTTTTTAACATTATGTAATACAGAGGTTCATTAAAATAAATAGAAAAAGCGAGGTGCAAACTTAGCTTATTCTAGCTGTTCATGAAAAAAAAGTACCTGTATCTATTACGTAGTTACTAGTTACCCCTACCGAAGCTCTGTTTAGCTCGGAGCTAGAGGATTCTGTGTGATTTATGCAGCAGCATTATTTAGTTAAAAGTTATGCAACAGAGTATTTTTTACAACTGGCTCTTGAACATTTACTCAAGTCACATCTTTGACACTTGAACTAACACGTCCAGAATGAAATCACACCACTCCGTTCACATAACCTTTCTACACACAACAATTAACCACTTGGGGTCGCATTATTCTTACAGCGCACACTCAGTGGTTACAAGGTAACAACTCGCAAACTCAGAGCACAGTAAAGACATCCATACTTTTTTACTCAATGTACCTATAGTGAATTATTAGATTTAAATACGTCTTATTCGTTTTTAACCGATTTCAAAAAAAGGAGGTGGTTCTCAATTCGACTGTTTTTTTATGTTTGTTATATCAGATTTTTTGACTGGCTGGTCAATTTCGATAATTATTTTTTATGCGAAAGCTGGTGCTTCCCGTGTGGTCCTTTTTTAATTTGGTCCAGTTCTGACAATGGAATCCATATAATTGAAATCGGTTTATAGTTTTTTTTAAAACAAAATCAATTCTAATTATTTTTTTATTGTATGTACCATTTCTTTTTTGTCTTTGGGTAAATAAATGAATTTTATCTTTATCCAAGCAGTATGTGATTTAGCTATGAACGAGTTTACCGTCTCTTATCTTTTTTATTGCAAATACCTCGATTGACATGGAAAAAACACTAATTCATAAATTAATCCAATTAATGTGATAACAGTGACAATAGGTAATGTGACTATAACAAGCAGTTCCCAACCTTTATTTAATCCTATTTTTGCGTTTCAAAAGTTTCACTTTGGACAATTTTTTAACTCTTCTGTAACACTATCCATACATCTAACTTGTCCCATTTTTCTTTTTTTTTTTTGTTAAACTGTAATGTTACATTATGATGATAAATAAATAAACTATAAACTATAAACTATAACTATCCTACAAACATAACCTTTTATTTTAACCTTTTGTATATCGTTTTACCTTTGTGAGAGAGAAATATATGATATAGTTATTATTAATTTAATTATTATTGTGTTCTGTTTTCACAAGTTCACTAAACCTTTTTGAATGAACTCAACATGCCTGATTTGATTACAGCCGCTGTACTGATGTTTTTTTCATCGTCTGGACTGTCTTCTGTCAAGTAAATTGTCCCATCTATCTAGAGGATGATGCGTCCTCTAGAAAAATGGGACGATTGACTCTCTGACGATGACGCCAGCATGGGTACCTACTTGGATGTAAGAAGTACAAGACAGCAAGATCTAGGCTCAAACTAAGATGGTAATGTTGATGCAATAAAGAAATCGAGATATCGTAAGTAAGCTGTACCTACCACGGCCGGTGGGATGATCTTGGTCAGGTGGAAAGCGATCCACAACAGTGTAGTGTCCAGAATGGATGGTTACGTTAGTTTTATTATTAAATATTCTGCTACTAATAAGTGGCGGTATTTCTACTGTGCTCACCGTATCAAATTTCAATTTGCATAATAAAGTAAAAGCTCATACGCCGATACAAGCGTGAGCACGCCTCACATTAACAAGATTAAGTCAACATTACGTGACGTATCTGCGAGTAGACTGTTTGCTGTGCGTTCCGCTACGGCCTACAGTGTGCATAATAATATCTTGTCAACCTTTACCTACAAATGTAGTCCTACTCGTTACATAGGTTTAATTTAGTGCGATCCATTCAGTAGTTCCACTTTACTTTCTATTATAAGATGGCAATCCGAATAAAATAAATAAATAAAAAGTTCTAGCGTCACAATGGCACAACGGCACTAACTTTTGTCTTTATAATCGTAGGATATGCATTACTTTACTTACGACCTAGACATGTAGGTAAAGGTTTTTGTTATTATAGTGCGGAAGACCTCACACTCCGGGTAATTTCTAAGCTTAGAAATAAAATCGCAAAAATGTTCGGCTTTGACGGGATACGAACCCGCGTCCTGCCCTTAGTACAGGGACGTCATAACCGCTAGACAACAAAGTCGGATACCACAAATGAAATGAAAATCTCTGGGTCTTTGTACGGACTATAGCACCTTTAGCTCCACCTACAGGGGAAACATTGAAGTTTATCCAATCCTGTTCTGTGACTAGCGGTTATGTTATGACATCCCCGTACTGAGGGGAGGACGTGGGTTCGAATCCCGTCAAAGCCTATATTTTTTGGGATTTTATATCTTTTATATTTAGGTAAGTATAATTATGTAGATACCAAAGCTACGTTCTACCAGCAGCGCTAGCTTAACACCTCCATTGTGTTACAACTAAATGCAAAGACACGCTTTTCAATGTTTTGCAATATACCTACCTAATGAACAACAAAGATGGAAAGTCGTAGGTACTTAGACCGAGGTGGAACCGAGACAACAATACTTACGCGAAACAAGAACGCCGGCAGCGCCGTCGCTGGTCCAACTAGAGCTAGATGGACCTACTCGGACCTAATTTGAGCGTTCCACTTTCGAGAAGCTATTACTTAATCTCTCTAGTTTTACTTAGTCTTCCGTACAGTAATGCACATCCTGTTATTATACAGACGCAAGTTAGAACCGCCGCCGGAGTGTGTCGCGATAGAAGTTTGGCCGAAGACAAGGCCAAAACTTTTGAATGCATCGGACAGAAGTTTAGCTCACTCTCCGTCTACTTATGCTGCTGATTATTCAAAAGAATGCGTACGTAGCCACGGGGAGAAGCTAGTAATAATATAAGTTTCGTTTCAAATAGAATGCTCTGGCGGTCGCTCCTGTCCAACTCCTGGTGAGATCTTTATGATATGGGTTCTTCTATCACCTACGATGCGCGATGTCCACGGAAAAGGTCGAAATGTTGCAGGGCTGAGTTGAAAGGCCGAGACCACCGAAGCAACAACAAGGCCCAGTTAGCATAAGATCCAAGACCAATCAAAATCCAATCACCGTTAGAACATAAATATTTAAAAATCCATTTCTAGATTCCAAAATGTCAATTTTATGAAGTTGAACGCTTCCGTTCTAAGCGTCGTAAAAGTCGATCGGCAACCAAATGTCCATTTCATGAGGTCCGAGCGTTCACGGGTGGTCCCAGTGGTTTCACCCAGCGGGTGTTCATCTCAACTCTTTACAATGCCCATAATTCAGTGATTCGCGCGAATACTAACTAGACATCGCTTAACCGAGACGACATTCTATACCCAAGAGGAAACACTAAAACAATCTTAGTCAAGTTACAATCTTTGTTATTAATGCGGAATTATCCTTCTCCTTTCATACAAATGCGAAAGCTTGTTTGTTTGTGTTAGGGCTAACTTTCTTCTAAATGTATGATATGAATTTAGAATGACAACGTGTAGGTTATTTACATGGGTTGGCATGGGTGGCGAAAAGACAAAAGTTTTAGGAGCTCAAAATGAAATGAGAGAGAAAGTTAGAGTTATACTGTTTTGATGCAAGGGTCGTGGTTTGACGACCAATGTAGCACAGCGGGTGAAAATCCGCCTGCGACATAGGTGGTTGCGGGTTCGATTCCCGCCTTGAGACTAATGTTTGTACGATCTACAAATATTTGTTCCGGGTGATCTAGGTATTTTGTATTTATAATATCTGTCTATGTAATGTATTGTATTAAGGATATCATAACACAAGTTCTGCTTAGCTTGAGACTAAATGATACTGAATGATGTTTGTCTAGAATTACCTATTAATGTCATATTTTTTAAATAAAAAGCCGCAGGAAAAAGACACACAAGTCGGGATATTAGATCGATACCTATAACCCGAAATTCTCGACAAACTGAAATTATTTTGACGGTTTATCCACGACTTGTTCCGTTTTCGTAGAAAACTCATCATTACATTGTAAAAGTTACACGATAATACAGGAAATACTTATTCCTTACAAACATAACATTGTAAACGAAAGATGCTTAGCAGGATAATCTAGCAATAATGAGACTGTTGAGATTGCGTGACGGAGAATTAAATGACTTTGTGGTTAGTTTCAATTTGCGGCCGGAGCTCGACTTGCTTGTTAGAGGGAAGTCATAAAACGGTTTACGGCAGTAAGCTTGTAAAATGTCTAAAAATATATTGCACACTAATGAACATTTTAATTGAATTCGCGAATGCTTAGATTGGTCATTATGTTTCTTAATGGTGCTATTAATTTCGGTCGTGATACAACAAATTGTAACAGTCGACTTCAAAATGTTATAAGTTCTCTGTTAATCAGGAATCTGACAAATAAATCACACTATCACATCACACTAATATTATAAATGCGAAGTTTGTATGGATGGATGTTTGTTACCTCTTCACGACAAAAGTACTGAACGGATCAGGCCCAGGCTATACTTTTTATCCCATAAATCAGTCCCCGTAAGGTATAGAAATCACCTTTTAACGTTTCCATAGGATAAACGCGTGGGAAGCCGCGGGGCGCAACTAGTACCTAAGTAATGCTGAACAATCCACATAGCATCATCTAGCCTAAAGTTAAGCAGAGCTTGTGCTATATAAATAGTTTAAATTATATACATACAGATGTGAGCCGGGGTTGGCAACTATTCACTTCACAGAAAAATCACCCTAGTGGTGATTTTTCTGTGAAGTGAATAGTTGCCAACCCCGGCTTGCTCGATATCTTTTGTTTTGAACCGGTTGAAATTACCAGAATAAATTGAGAAAAGTGAAATACACACATCAACATTGTCTAGGGATATTCAACATTTTGTTGATTTTTACAAAAATTTAAAATAATTTCTTTAGAAAAGAGGTATGGCAAGAATCTTTATTCTGTGTTGTTCATTAATAATAATAAAACACAACTGTTTGATGAACATTTTTAGTAAAAATTGAAGTGGGAACAAAATTACGAAAAATTTGAAAATATACAATTTTCGGTAAATTGTGTTTAAACTATTTTTACGTTGCCATGACTTTATAAAATTCCCTTTTAACAATTTAATAATCGGTGTTGCCTCCCCTGACGTTCATAACACATCTGCACCGGTTATTCATACTCAAAATGAGGTTGTCAAAGTCTCGCTGGGGTATGCAATTCCATGTTCTTTTTAAATGGCTAAAAATTGGTCTTCTGTGGTCAAATTCGACGGCAAATTGCTGAAAGCCCTTCGCTGCAACATGTCCCAAGCGTGTTCAATTGGGTTTAAGTGACTGTGCAGGCCAGTCTAAAACCGCGACATCATGTTCCTGAAGGGCAGCTGACACTAAACGCGCCGTGTGTGGAGGGGCATTATCATGCATGAGCTGAAATTCCTGGCCAATTTGAATATGAGGGATGATCACAGGTTCTACGATCTCGTTCCGGTATTTTAGTGCCGTCATGTTGCCTCTTATCCAAATGAGCTCGGTTCGCGAGCCAATACGAATTCCCGCCCAAACCATGATTGTCCCACCTCGGTACGAATGGACCTCTTGTGGCTGCTGGAGACGACCTTCTCTGCCTGGAACTCTCCAAACACGTGTTCTTCGTGAATCGGGGTGGAATCCAAACCGAGACTCATCAGTAAAGAGAACCATTGTCCATTGGCCATTGTTCCATAACAAATGTTCTTGAGCCCAAAGTAGTCGCCTTCCGCGATTGCCTCGTCGTAGAGCTGGCACACGAAGCGGCCTACGAGAATGAAGATCGACTTCATGTAGCCTTCTTCTGACGGTTTGGTCGCTGACTGACAGCTGATGGGCTAACTGAAGCCTTTGCACTAGCTGCTTTGCTGTGAGATTGGGTTCCCGCCTGGCCGAATTTTGGAGAAAACGATCCTGTCTAGGGGTGGTTACTCGTTTTCTTCCAGTATGGCGCTCTCTTAAATCCCCAGTAATACGAAAACGTGACCACAATCGAGAAATTACGTTTTGATTGGTGTTTAGGGCATTGGCAACCACGCGTTGGATAGCACCGGCTTGTAACATGCCTATCGCTCTTTTCATTTCTTCTTTGCTTAAATGTCGACATTCCATGACATAAGAAATATCACAAGATCTGTTAAAATTAAAAATTACTTAGATAACACTTATTGTTAATTAAATAAAAGTAAATTTATCTTAGGCAAAATTAACGTTGTTTTATCTAGATCGGAGTCCCCATTCTGTCTTTTGTTTCATGCGTTCTATTTTTATTCTTTTTACAAATTTTGAAAAGGGAACAAAAGAGGTTTAATTCCATGTATAAACTTTTTCTAAAAAGCAAATAGTTTGTAAGCAAATCATTTCTAAATGGAATATCCCTAGACAATGTTGATGTGTGTATTTAAGGTTGAAGGTAATGAATAGTTTTGTTAATGTGAAGTGTCGAGAGGGCCGCCAGCAGAGAAAGGTTGACATTAGACGTTAGCGTAGCACCACTTGACGTCAACCTCTCGAAGTTCTCGGCCACAAGTGCATTCAAACACCTAGCATGTAGCCGCATTCATACACCGTAAATACCACTAAATATGAGGAAATGTGAAATAATGCAGAGGATTAGGAACTGTACAAACAAAATACGATACGAGTGCTATTCAGTAAAGCTTTACCAAGCTTTTAGAAGGCAATTTTCATACATCACAACTCCACCGTGGGGTTTACAATGTTTGTACTGTTCACATATTTAATAGTTCCGGCATCGTTTTGTATCGGTTATCTCTGTTTATCCTGAAAGCTTTGGTGGGGTTTTAACCTTTGCTTTTCTTTTATGAAATATTGCTGCAAGGTCTGCTTTGAGACTTGCTTCTGCCCGTGGCACAGCATGAACTTTCAAGCTATACAAAGTAGCCTATAATACAGGCTTTAAGCCAAGTTAAATGTATGCAAAATTTCAAGTTCCGTTCAAAGTTTTTGCGTGAAGAGGTTAGGTAACAAACATACATCCATTATTATTAATCTATACTTGAATTATAATAAGGAACAATTTAATTGTTTGTTTGTTTGTATTGAATAGACTCCGAAACTACTGGAACAATTTAAAAATTATTTCTTCATTAAAAAGCTTACTTTTCAGGGTGTGACATAAGCTATATTTTATTCCGGAATTCCCGCGGGAACGGGGACTACGCTGTGAAACCGAGAGGCGCTGCTAGTAATATTATAAGTGTGTACTTACAATTATGAATTTGTTTCATATCGCATTTTGTTAGGAAATTCAACTTGGCCTGGCCAGAATGTAAAACTTTTCTAATGCAGCTCGTTTTAAGTTTCCATAGTCTACGATAAAACGTTGGTTGTGTTTTTCTCTTCTTCGGTACAGATAATTATGATGCATTTTATGTCAGCTGGGTTGTAACAAAAGAAACAAGCAGCGACACTTTTTATGAAGCTAAAGAGAAAAGCGCTGAAAACTCTTTCCGAATATTCATTTTAATTTACGTGGTCTAGTTTTACAGTCCCGTCTATTACATCGTTTATTTCACCTTTTACACTGCCGTATCTACCTATCTGTATACCGTGCGTTCTACCTACCTACTTAAGGTAGGTAGAATAGATAAAACTTTTACATCTGTCCAATCAAGCTCTTATCTTTTTCGTCACATTTTCGCTCTTTGTTATAAGGGCCGCATCACTATCGCGACTTAACAAAATTACGATAGTTGGTCAATCTCGGGTCTCAGCTCTACAAGACGCTTGCCTTCATAATCTGCTGGATATTTTAGTAAAAAAAAAAAACATTTTTTTTATTTGTTTTAAGGCCTTTACACACTTACCCGCTTTACTACCGTGACGAATGAATTGTCAACAGTTGGCCAATCTGGACAAAAACTAGAGAAGACCATAAGAAACCGTGTGTGTGTGTCGTGTTATGACAATTACCGTTTCGGATCTCAACTAGTTACAGGATTGAGATTCACTTGTTGTTGTTATACGATACATAATTCCGAAGACATCGATATTTATTTCTAGAATCCTCACCTCAGGCCCTCGCAAATCCCCAGTGAGATAGAGCCTTAACCACCACGACCTATTCAATTTGGTGCCGAGCGCGCAATAAAGGGATATGGCGTTAGCAGTCAATTCGAGCCAAAGCTATTACCCACTTAATGAAGGATACAAGACAAACTAGCTTCGAAGGAAGCCATCAGAGGCATCTACGCGCCGCGGAACCACTTTACTGGAAGCACATTGCCGTTTAAAGGCATCTTTACACAATGCGACGACGTTTAAAAGCAATAGGTAAAAAAAAACAATCGTGAGACACGTCTCAGAATCGGTGGGAAACCTTAATTGCCAAAAGAATGAATTACATTTTTTATAGAAAGAATTATAAGTTGAAGACAAAATATTATTAACAAAGAACATGACAATTAAAGAAGAGAAACCAACCGTCTTAAGAAATATTTTTTTTCTTTAGAAAGGTAGCTATGGTTTAAAACCTATCTTTGGCAGTTAAATTAAATTGTTTCTACCGTTTAACGTTTTGCTATATCAAAGCTTTCATTTACCCGTCTAGAACAAGATACGGAAAAGCCAAAAGCCGTTCGATATGAAAGCTCCACTAAAGTTCTAGTTATTTCTGTGTGCGGCAGAGCGCTACGGATAATACAATTAACTACTAACATGGTATGTTTCAAGGCAAGTGCAGTTCTTGGCATTAGATAACTATGCGTATTAGACGAAACTTCGATAATGTTTCGGAAAGTTTGCGAATCAGGTGGGTAACTTAATAAGGGCTTTTATACACGGACTGCAAATCTCAAATTTAACTCGGACGGCAAGTTGCCGACTGCAACTTCACCCCGTCGACCGCAGGCGACGCACGAGCAACTTGCCGTCATTTGAGATTTGCAGTCCGTGTATAAGAGCCCTTAGCAAGAGGATTTCAGAGTAGCTAGATATTTAGTTAGTTCCTCAGTGGAGTAGAGATACTTATCCAGAATATTATTTTTTTTTTTATTTATTTCTCAACACTCTTTGATATCTTCTTCCATTTCGATTGGAATTGAAAATTCTGGTAGCTTGGTACCGTGTGGAGTGGTTTTTTATGTTTGTGTAGTTGTTTTTTTTTCAGAGGGCCTAGCCAACCGAAATTCTATGTCATATGCCATGAAGTGAATTGAAAACGATTGAAAGATTTGAAACAAATCACGTGACATATCTAAAACATAATGGGTCAAACCCATAAATTTTTGCACTTTTCTACTATCGCTTTCGACATCGGTTGTTACATTGTCTAGGCTCTCTCGACTAGGATAGACTAAAGGACTTTAAAGGCTCACTATAGTATAAGAACAAACGTAGGGAAGAACCAAAACTAATTTCATGTGTGCCGCGGGCGAACAGCCCGTAAATAATAAATAGTTATAATCAGTTCCTGTCACGGATTATTGTGTGTTCTGATCATAAAGTAAAATATACAACTGTTTGCTGCGTACCACTGATTATGGACGTATTCTTGTGTCTTATTTGTGACATTTTTCTTGTCACGACAAAACCTATCACATGGCTGAAATAAACGAAAATAGTCCTAGGGGTACTCGTTATACGAATTAATTTACCTATATAATTATGTAAGTTTAATTGATTGATTTTTGTTTAGCTCAGTTGAGCTACCTGTAGATTGTTTGCAATAGTCTGCAGTTAGCACAATTGTTAATACTGTTCTAATTTGATTTTCTTATTGGATTGTTATTTTCTTATTTAATTGATTCTAGATACCCATTGAACGAAATAATTCTAATCTCCGAGCAAATAAGAATAAATAAACAAATAGCATGGTACACTAAGTGCTTATTCCCGAATAAAATACCTATTGCAGAAAGAATACAAATGTTGTACAAAAGCAGCACCATTTTCCGGAGACCAGTTTTGAAGTCGACTACTTTAAATGTGTGTTTATCCTATGTTGCATTTAAACTGCGTAAAATGACATAAAATGTCGGACAGAATTCTAATTTGAATAACCTACACAAGTAAACAGAATTGGAACGAATTGTCAAGTCACGAACAATAGAACATGATATTGTATAATAACGCCTACATTCGTGAAGGTAACGTATTCAAAGCCTACCATTTCTGTACAATTCGATATCCTTGTTTGTATTAAAAGTATAACGAGCGAATTCACGCGTCGAATGGTATCACGTTGAATGGTACTCGCAAACTCGAGAAACCCACACAATAGCTATACCTATATACATATAGAAAATTGAATGAAATGAAATATTTTATACCTAAACACGTAAGAGAAAAGCAACGAAGTTAAATACAATTTTCAGTTTCCCCGCGTGAATTCAAACTTTTACTTTATACGGCAGCGGTTTCTAATTACAAACATCTGTACGATTCAACAAAGATGAATTTGCATAATCTTCGCACGCTGCGACAGAATACAATTAGCATTAAAACAAACTACGACAATACAAGCGAAAGGTTCTATCATAACAAAAATCTGTTAACGTTAAGCTGAAAACACGAGTAGGTTGAGTTCAGACGAAACAGTTGTGTTTAATTGCTGACCCGGCGGATCTACGAAAGAGTTGAGCTTTGCTTCATCTCTCATTAAAATAATGGGAGCCTCCGTTCGCAATGAAGTAGGTAAATAAAATATCAACATTCCGCCAACGCTCGCACGAGCCTGATGGCACACGTTCATATTTCCTTTAATAAAGTTCGGACATTTCGCAAAAAAAATGTCAACCGATGCAGAAATTAACTGCCGGGTAAGGCTTTTTAATCCCGACCCTTAGTTAAACATAATTTCTGTGCGAGGGTTAAAAAAATCCTGTAACACATGGCGGGGTTATTTATAATTTAAAGTAAAATACCGCGTGGATTTTCTAAAATAATTTAAGAGCAAAAGCTCTGTTCCTAAAATGTTTTCGTAACTTTTTTGCTGATATGAATATGCTCGATAAAATAAAGCTTGTAAGTAGAGGATTACACATGTGTTTAAAGACGGATGGAAATTTAGAACAGCGCGTGCGATTTCTTCCTACGCTTGTGAGTGGGCGAATTCTAATATCGAGGCAAATGCCGCCGCGTTAAGACAAATCTAAGAAAAGTTAATTGAATGAACATCATCATTAGCTTTTGTTTATAGCTTTACTTATACAGAATTTAATTCTACTTCCAAGCCAGGGCCAGACTGTTCTTCAAAAAGATAATCAGGCAATTTCATTTTAATTGACGTTTGTGACAGAAGTTTTTATACATTTTGCAACGAAGATACTAATTGCCGATGATTTTTTTAGTGAAAACCAGCCTCAAAACTTTGTTAACAATATGATATGATTTCTTGTTTTAGGCTTTTGAAAGAACAGTAGAACGGTTTTTTTGTTTACCTTTAAGTTTAAGTACGCACGACAAAATATTGTTTCGGAAAAAACCACAGTGCAGTGGATCCAACATTTAGACAGTCCTAAAAAGTTTGCTTTATAGAAGGTCTTATGGGACTAAGTTCTAAACTACACATTTACATCTTAGTACACCCGACTGCACTAAGTAACTTCGTCCATAATCCATCATCCAAATCACACAAAAAGCTATTCAAGCATACCTCCATTCGCATTATACCATTAGACAGCGCATCGCAAGCAACTATTGCAAGCTCTTCAATTGACTCATTGAATAATTTAAACGAGAGGTTGAATGACGAAGCGATCGGTAAGTGATTCGATTGTTCATTGTTATGATGATTATATTCATTTTGATTGACTTCAAAAGCCCAATAGGTTAATAAGACCTTTTAGCAGTTACGTAAACCACTTGGCAAAATAGAGCCGAGACAAAATATTTGTGTTCGTCATCTATTTAGTATACGTAGAAAGGCTTCAACTATACTGCAACCTAGCGAAAGCATCTAGCGTTTGAACATCACGCGTGATTACTCGCCCAAGCTCGTCGCGCTAGGCGCTCGCCAGTCACTTCGATATGAACGCAAACGGTGGTTTCATATGTTTGATAATTCGCGCCCGCGCTAGGCTCGCAGTATGGTTGAAGCCAAAGAAGTATATTAGGTATATGCGATTTCTGTAAAGACAAAATGAAAACTTGACACAATACTTTCATAATGTAAGTGTTAATACTTGTTCAAGTTTATTTTCAAAAAGCTTTTTCGTGTACCAATGTTTTACATTGCTTTCGGAAACAATGTAAACATTCGGATTTCAATGAATCAACCTGACCCTTGTCACCGAGTGCACAATATGCAATATTAACCCTTTATTTCCCGTTTCGGTGTAGCTCGTTATTTATGATGCGCCCGCGCACGGAACACGCACAAACGACAAGAGATCCGCCCCGTGCGTGTCGCCTTATCGAGCGTCTCGCCAAATTAACCCGCAAAATGAAGATATACGACACAGTAATACAATGTGATTTATTCTTTACTTAATCATGTTCGCGGCCAGTGTTTTCGAGGGTTAGATGCTATCACCCGGTAATACATCTCGAGCGTCAAAAATATATTTAACGGAGGCGTAATAAATCGTATTTATTCGCGATGATTCTTATTCCTGTAGTTTTATTTTTACAAGCAATAAATCGGTCTAAGCAAAGAGCACATAAAGGAGAGATACATCAAAGGAGTTTCTTTCCTTTATAAAGCCCATTACTCTGTGGGAGACATCGCGACTATTCACGACTCGGTGGGTGTGATCCGTTTCAACGCACAATGAATACGAAATAAGAAATCAACGCAGCCGCACTTACCCAAGGCAATTTTCTTTCATAGCCGATATTTCTGCGGCATAAGGACCGCTCTAAAATATGTAGCGGCACGAACTTGATTTTTTGGTGAGCGTGCAATATTGAGCGTTATACACGTTTAGCGCACTATAACGTAACCAAAATGCTATAATAAATCTAAAAGTCCATTTTCATATAAAAGAAAACCGATTAAGGAGCTTTTCCCGATACCGATCTCGAATGAAGCTATATATTTTCATGATCGAGCGAATCCGAGATCAGAGACGGCTGACGGCTGGTGCGTAAGAAAATTGAAAAGGAAAACTTTTAGCTACTTTTACGGAACGTATTGTCCCACGGTTCATTTATTTGCATTTCCTTTTTCTCTTACAAAGTTCCGTGGGTACTTTTTGAAGCTTTTATTTAACTTGCTCTTTTATACAATAACGTCTACTCTAGTGCTCCCTGGCTTATGTGCAAAAATGGGAATTACAGCATCAAAGCTCCGAATATCTAACACAAATGGCACTTTTACACAATTTCCGACGTTCCTGTCAAGTCACTATTCAGTTGAAGAAACTCCTCAATTTGGTGGAATTTCGATATTGATGGTGTTTTATACGAAGAAGAATGGCCTTAAGGGTATGTATAGCACAGTCATGTTTGCTGACAAACTCGAAAATAATAATAATAATAATAGACAATCCACACAGCACCGTCTAGCCCCAACGTAAGCAGAGCTTGTGTTATTGGATGACTAATATAATACTATATACATTCATTGAGATCCGTTAAGCCGTTAAGGCGTGTCTGTATGTTACCCTTTAAAGGTAACAAACAGACAGAAAGAGTTACTTACATTTTTTTTATATTAGTATGGAGTTCTTCTACCTTCTTTAATGTGCCGATAAGTAGAAGATAGACAAATCGACCGTATTAGACCTCTATCGACTTTTCGATTATCTCTGTAATATTTCATAAACTTTCTTTGAATTAAAAGATATATTTTTCATCGTAAAACGATGTCAAATGAATTCTGGAGAGAATTCTCATAAGCGCAATCAACATGCGACCGGACGCGTCATAAATAAGAAGGCGCTATTATTTCACGACTATCCAGTTTTATTATCTACTTTAAACGTTTATCAAGATGCTCATAAAATTTTGAGCGTTTCATTCCAGAAGATAATTTCAATTCGTTATTGTGAGACGGCAATATGAAATGATTTACGCTTAAATTAGACAATGATTGTAAAGGTGTAACTGGCTAGAACAACCTTTTTACTGCTACTTAATGACAAAACTATGGTTCGTTTAGATCGGGTTAATTTAGTATGGACTCTACATCACTTTGACATAAAAAATACTATCATTTTGAACGTTTTGAACATCTCTAAGTTTTGTGTATTGTTATGTAGTTTAGTAAAAAAACCAGAATTTCGCAGTCTAGGAATGAATTAGCCATTTTATTTCGTAATTTATATTTCTTATTGATGAGTGTGATGTATCGAGACGATTCGATTTCTCGGACGTTTTCTAATCCCGTAAATTTTAGGATTACATTTCGGAAAAAATCCTGGTGTTCGGCATTGACTTGAGACAATCGCAGGATTTGAGACAAGAAAGGATAAAACAGCTTTTGAGAAAAAAAACAGCTTTTTGTTATCTTTTCATTAACAAGCATAAAATAATCAGCAAAAAAGTAAGATGTCAACAAAATCCAACATTAATCGACGGCATAAAGTTTCTATTTCTAACTACCAAATCAAAAATCAACGCGTTAAGGTTGAGGATTGCCTTAAATCAATCCCGAATCCCGGGACCAGAAATAAGGACGAATGCTCTAGCTAGATGTACTACTAACTCTCTTGATATATATAGGCATACGTCCACTGCCAAGCATTCTTCCCGAAAGGAGGAAGTTTTGTTTTGTCATGATCACCACGCTTAGCCAGCGGTTGGTGATATAACTGTACTCCTATAAGAGTATTTATCATTGAGTCACGTACATTAATAACTAGATGACTCTAACATAAACCCAGTTAGCACTGAGCTAATAGCAAGCTAAGTAAATCGAAGTGCCTAGCTGCGAGCTCGAGCAATCTAGGGAACTCCAATCAACCGTCACGCTACGCCGCTCTCATAGATAAATAAATGGATGTACAGAACCACCGTAGTCAAACTTTAAATAAATAATGCTGGGAATTTTCAGACAACTTCTTAGCCCAAGGTAAGCAGATACTATGGCGTACGTTATGGGTTCCAGGTGACTGATATACGTACCTACCTTCTTTACTTCACTTTTTTTAGTTATTTTTTACCAGGAACATATTTGCCAAACATACAAACATTTTCCCCTTGTAGGAATCGAACCTAGAACTGCGCCTCGGTGGCGTCGTGGCTTTGGGTAAGGTAAGGTTGCCACGCCATTTTATCGAGAGTTACGAAAAAAACTTACGCGACCAAACACTAATATAATATTCACGGGTATTTTCTTAATTTTATATTTATCTAATTATTTATTTAGTTAGGGCAGTTACAGAAAATGGGCGGAATTTTTTGCAAATACACCCTCACTAAGTACTTGCTTCACAGAGGCATTAGCTCCAGTACTCCAGTCATATCATGACCATGACAGAGTGTAAACCTGTTGAAAAGACGGTAGCAATTGATAAACCAAATCATAATCATGCTGTAGATTCTACGAGGAAGATGTCCTCGTAGAATCTTCAGCCCCTGATGGCAGCGATGTGCTCCTGAGGCTTTACGTTCCTGACAACTACCTTCGTTGTAGGAATCAAAGGCTTTTGCGGTACCGTACTGCCGCACTGTTGCCCACGCGAAATCTCCTATTCCACGTACGCTATCATCACTAAATGCCCTTCTGTAGGCCTAGCACGGGGATTGTTGTCTCGGGTAGAACAGAAAAATATTACGTCACTCTGTCTTCGAATGCGTAATATGTTTAGAATTCATTCCTAACTTCAATAATTTACGTAATGTACGACGATGCGATGTCATTTTTCTCTATTCTACCCTAGACAACAATCCCCATGCTAGGTATGCTGGATGTGAATACTGAATGCGATCGAAGACAGAGTGACGTAATTTTTTTCTGTTCTACCCGAGACAACAATCCCCGTGCTAGGCCCATTAATTTATTAAAAACACAAGCGCTCACAGTTATATTTCCAGTCCTGTGCAATACAAAGAACAACAAAGACGGAAGACGTACCTAAGACCGAAGTGAGACCGAGACAACAATATTTCTCGCTAGTACGACCGCCCATGCCGCCGGTCAGACGGTGACTGAGGTGGGAGCACACAATTTTAGGTTTCGAGAAACCAGTACCTCATCTTCCCTTTTTAATAAATCAATGCTAGGCCTACAACTATTTGCGGATGTATTGAATTTACTGACATTAGATTGCCTGACTTCTTTATTTTACTTTAGACATGCTAAATTAGATCAATATTTTATTCAATATTAAGTGCTCACTCGACTTTCGAAATGTTTCTTATGGTTTTATTTTTTTAAATGAAATGAAATAGTATTTAGTTGCTTAAATATAGGTTAACAACGATGGCAACAGAATAAAGGTATCCACTATATTTGACTAATTAGTGATCGAAATGTTTAAAAGACTTTGGACATATTAGTTAGAGTTTTGTTAGCATTGATTATTATTCTATTAGATTTAATTAATATTATATCATTAAACTGTATAAGTTATTATTCGTGTAGTGTTATAAGAATAGTATTTCAATACAAGTCAATAAATAATAATTAATGAATAAACACGATTATTTATTAATACATACATCCATTGTAGGTACATAAGATTCAAAGAGTTCTCAGATAAAATGTCTAGGATCACCCCTATAGCTTGCTATTCGCATTTCTTATTAAATGTTCCACAGTAACATATAAATAAAAGGCAAGTACAATAAGATTGAGATGTATCCGTGTTTTTGTTCAGATTCAATTGTAGTATTATTATAATGGTACTTGTAATAGCCTGCGGCTACGGGCGGACAGACTGACGGACAATTTGTTTGTCACTCATTCAAACCTACAGCCTCATGCGACCTGTGGTTAACAAGCGTACCATTTCGAAACTCATTTACCGTGACAGAACCCGCACTTAATATTCAATTGTGAGAAAATCGTTTCTGTAAGCTGTTTACAAAAATTTTGACGACAAAATTATCTTTCACATAAATTGCTGCGTATGAAAATGTTGACGTTCCCCGCTTGTTCAAATATAATTTCGCTGCTCGCATCGCGCGAGCAGATTAAGGATATTTTTAACGTCATTCCCGATTTCCTAACTGGATTAAACACAGACAAAATTGACAAGCGGAAGGACGGCAGCCAATAAAGGAGATTCCCCAAATATTTCTCTTCCATAAATAGTCAATAAAGTCGTTTTTCCCATGGCCGCCCCGCGATCAACTGCGGGTGAGCCGATACGCGCTGCGCCACATTAAATTCTTCACGTTTAATCAATTCCGGGGTATTGCTTGTGAAAAAATATCAAACTGAAGTGTTTCCTTCCGTATCGACGGCGCCGGGGGAGTAGAGGGCAGACAGCAAATAAATCGTTGGCGCAGTTTCAAAAAGCACCAAAATTGTCGGGGTGGCATCGCGGACACGCCTTTTATCTGTTACGTCTATCAGCCTTCACGTCCGCCGCTTAACGTAAGTAACGGCAAAAAGTTGCCACGAATAAATAATAAGAAGGAAGAAAATGGGTAGATGCGTGCAACCGTGCGGGATTAAAGAGTGCTCGTGGCTGTTTGGATCGGTTGCCTGACCTACTTCCGTCCCGCGACGCAGCCATCATTACGATAAAAGCTCGTTTTAATGAATTAATGCTCGTCTAGAGTAACCATCGCGTAAAATGTACAGGGTAATATACCTTCATGAGATTTTGTGAAAAGCGCGCAACAATAAATTGGTGTGTGTAAAGTGCACATGAAGATATAGCGGGTCACGATGGCGGCCCGTTGACCGCGCGCTCGTTACCGCTGTTTTATGTGAGGGTGCCGTATCGGCAACAATGCAGCGCAGCCTCTCATAAATACCAAACAATTAGACAATAAATCCCCATTTGAATTAGTATTTTTATTTGCACGTCACGTGCGCACGCTCGACCTCCTAACAATTTATGTAGAGAGGCGTCAAACTAAACAGCTCAAAGAAAACAGCGCTATTCTAAGCTCCGGGCGAGAAGAAAGCCTATAATTTCGTTTGCGATTTATAGCTGTCTAACTATGAACAATTTATTCGAATATTTACTCAGAGCCTGCCGAGTTCATCATGCCGGAATCGAAGTTTGCCAAGAATTAACTAGCATTTAATGTATCAGGAGATGGTATCGAGTACTAAGCATCGGAGCAGATTTGCAACCATTACAGGCCACTCGGGCTGATCAGGGGCGTGATTAAGAAAAACGAATACGAGCTCGAGCGTGACACAAAAGCGGAGCGATAACAGAGGAAAAACGAGCAGAGAATCGCCCCCGAGCAGACGGTATCAGGCCCGCCCGGGAGTTATTAAATATTAAAATAAACTCGCATTCCGACACGAGTCCTACCGATACGCAAGATTACGGCCAACACAATGAGAGCGGCCCGCGATCGCTCCCGAGCCTTATCATATCAAAGCACGAGCCTACATAATTCAACTACGACGGTATTCCCACGAGGGCTTATGCTGATCAAAATTTAGGGCCTGTGTAAACACGAGATGCGGAAAAATCTTTGCAAGCCGTCCCTAAGAATTTTATGTAAGCTCTTTTGGAGCTTCTGATCGGGTAAGGCTTCCAACAGCGACCAAGTTTTCCTAACCTTAGTATAAGATATTTTGTTTGCAATAAATATTGATAGCAGGACGTCTCGGAACCCTATCATTTTCAACGGCTGAAGATATTGTTTACACAACCCGATATTTGCTGAACTATAATTTCGTCGGTTGAAGATTTTAGCTTTACGTTCATTACAAAATTTGAGTGCCTAATAAAGGGCATGCATACTCACGTTGAATGTCAATAATCGCATAACTCACAACGTTGCAACACCTCTACCAGTATCGGTGGTCCCATCGGGCGCAGAGACACGCCTCCTTACCTGAAACAATACATCATTACAATGTAGGTAACGTGCACTTTATAACACCTACCTTACTGACGAAATGAATTATTAATTTGGCATTAACTTTTCGATAATGCATGCAGAAGCGGTAATTGAAGAGTTTATAAGTAGAAGCTGAAACGACATTGTTCAAGTTGAGCCCACATTATTTTTGCCGTGTTGGATAGGAGCTGAAAATAAGTCTGCATTGTTGTCTAGATAAGACAGGGACACACAAAACAAAGCCCACATTTACTTTTGTTTCATTAGGGAACAATTTGAGGAGATAATCAGTTTAGAAAATATACCTACATAAGTTACGAGCTTTAAAATTTAGGAGTATCTACTGAAAACTAGAATCAAGGAATCAATCAACTCTTTATTAATTTATGACACGAAATTTATATTTTTGTAGCGATTCTAGTTTATGAATTGAACCAAAATTTTGGCATTATGTTTGATACCTATCGCCTTACATCAACAGGTTCTAACTATGTTATTAAACTTCATAGCATCGCCGTCAAACCGAGTCAGTAAAGTCCCCGAGCTAATTATTTAATTATCAGGACTTATCGACTCGTCAGTCTCTCGAGGCTAGTGTAATTCGAATCAATTTTACCGTAAATTCCAATAACAGTGCGGTATTATGTTGTATCAGAATCAATTGGCGAATGATAACGTTTTCACCGAACGACTGAACAGAGACTGAGTCATGGGTAAACAAATCAAGAGCATTTTTTTCAAGACAAACAAGGTTCGTAGTTAACCCCCTTACATTCATAATGAACATATTATACCTTAAATAAAATAATATAATATACTTGAAAAGTTTTTGATGTCAACCATTCAATGAGAGAATTATTAGATATCTTACACGACGTGACAACATTATAAGTAACGTAGAAAGAAAAGCAGAAGCGGGGCGAGTAAGGGGAAGACCAAGAATTATCTATAGGAGTCAGATCAAGAAGAAAATTGCTGTCATGTCGTATAAAGAGGTAAAAGAGACTGCACTGAAGAGAGAAAAGTGAAGGAAACTGCATCATTACATCGACAAGAGCTAGGCTCTTTAATTTATAATAATAAAACGCAATAAACTGAATGGCAACGTTGGGGAAAAAAATGTGTTTATACAACAAAACTTTAAAAACAGTCTTGTAAAGGAACGATCTTTCTTTTTACACAGATTTCCCAGCTTTAACAACAAATTGTGCAGATAAATCCCCATAAAACATAACGCTGATTCAAGGAGTCACCCCCTTATACCGCAAGCAGTAAAACTCGAACTCAGTACGGCGAGATTGCAGGAGTTGGTTATGATAAAATTTTATACGGAGCATTCATGGTACTGTTGGCTAGATGCTGTGAAGAATGTGCAGCAGAATTTCCTTATCTGCACCGATTTTGTACTGTTACTAGATACGAGTCCAGTTTGAGATTTACTGCACTGGTAGGTATTATACATATATATATATATTTCTTATTGATTTTTGGTTTGAAATTGTATTCGAATTTCAACAGTTCAAAAGATAATAATAAGCCAATCGTCAGTCTGAAACTAATTATTATTTTCGTTGTCCATTTACATACTGTGATCGATAATTAGGAGATTAATCACCTGACAAAATGAAGCTCATTATTCATATCTGGAAACTGTTAATCACCATTTGGTCTGCCCATCGTGATGAGGCTTATGAATAATGGAACATTCGTCGTCGTTAAATCGTCGAGTTTTTAAAGGAACCACCCCATAAAACTTGATTTAATCGGTACCTCCCTATTACCTATGTTCTATCAACTTCTATCTTCTAACTAGAACTTTAAGCTTTGGGTTTACGGCTCACGCAAAACAAGCATAATTTAATTAAAGCGTGTTTCTTAAAATGAGTCGATTTATATAAAAGTTATGTTGGTGCCACACAAAGAGTTGTCATTTCTGTTGAAAATACCTACGCATATTACGCGACGCATTACTCAAAAAATTACGCTTGTTTGACCTCAGTATTAGAGTCCGTTTTTTCTACCATATTATACAACAAAAAAGTAAAATTCAAATCAATTTGACGACCAATTAGAGAGAACCCCGGAAGTTGCCATCTCGCGAAATCATATAAAATCGAACCCCATCATTACAATCAGTACATTAACGAGCTCCTCTCAGCTATCTCCGGATCTCTTCGTGTGCAGGCGACGATGTTCCGACTAATGCTGCTTAATTAACTCGTATTCATTATAGTGAGGAACACGGCACTAGGCGCGTGCGCACACAGGTGCAACCAGGAAACAGGACCACCGCACCACGGGTAGTAACCGGAATTTGCAGACACCCCATAGGAATTCATAAAATTGTGCGCAATTAGTGCTGGGTAGGCCTCGTCTATTCTGACATCAACAATCAGTTTCTGCAAAACCTAAGTTGCGTCAGTAAACTTAAACAATGTTATTTTTTTTTATTGCTGGATGGATTAGCGTTTGGCTACCAACTCACTTTAAAAAAGCGAAGATGTAGCCTAAGATGGAACACGCTTTTTCAGAAGGAACCTATTTACCCTAGATTTGAAGACTCCAAGATTGTACTCTAATGGGAAGACAGATGCAGGAAGGTCATTCCACTCTTTGGCTGTGGATATTATGAAAGTAGAGCAGAATTTTTTTGTTCGACACTGTGGTATGTCGACCAGGAATGGGTGGTATGAATTATACAAGTTTAGACAAAATAAATACTCTTATTCTTACTTCTGTGGCTCAGTGACCAAAAGATAATCTTGGCCCCCGACACAAAGCCTTCTCGAGGCGTCTCAGTTGTGAGCTGTCTTTTGCAAAATCATAGGTTCATTGGTCGTAGAGTCTGTTCAAAAAGAGAAGAGTCGTGGGAATTGAGGGCGCTCGTGTGCCAATTGACAACTTTTGTTGTGTTCAGCACTGCTCTGTCATTGCAGTACGACTAAAAGTGTTAGTTCACCGTAACGCCACGACTCTTCTCTTTTTGAACAGACTCTAGCAAGGGACCAATGCAAGGCGAAAAATTATATCCTAGTATTCACGGTATATTGCGGCGCACAACTAAAGATACAGTCTCTATTAATAGTAATTGATTAAGCTAGATTAATAGTAAGCTCTACCTTACACCTACTATAAAATGAACTAAAGAAAACGATAATAAATGTAGGTGGGTCTATACGAGTAGGTACATTGAGAAGTATTCGAACTAAAAACATAAATTGCATCTCACAAAACGCTGTATTTTCGCGCTTTTGCATTTTTTTTGTGAACTAGTACGTGAAGTTAGCAGATGTTTCCCAAAAACCTTAGAGGGAAATAAAATTGGTAGGTACTAAAATAAAAGTAATAATTAGGAACCCAAGGGTTAGTATTATTCGTTCGATCTTGAGTAGGTTTTTACCCGACTACCAATGGAGGAGGGTTATGATGAGGTTAGCACCCTATATAAGTTTGTTTGTTTGTATGTATGCAGCCCATTTTTATGTTCTACGTAGCGCTGAAATTACTCTTTCGATTTCTACAAATGATCCGACTATATATTCGGTATCGATTGATTCGTCTCAATACCCCAGCGGTTAAAGGGTATATGACGTCAGACAATATTAAGGGTCTAACGAGATTCTTTACAGTTTTTATTTAGAGTTCTAAGTAGCGGTCGAAAAATTCATTGCTTAATTAAAAGAACAATCGGCGACGATCTGAGTGGGGTCTTAGTTTATTTTATCTTGTTCTACCAATATTTTTCTACGCCAAAGAAACCGCCACAAACTGTAAGCACTGGTACATCTTCTGCGGCACAACCCACCATATTCCTATTCCAATTGCAGACTTCAATTAAAATTCCGAAGTGAGAATGTATGTAATTCCGATTTAGTTTGAAAGTGCGATCTGTGCTTCTATTAAATTACAACCCGTGTATGTTTAGCCATAATTTTAAGCTGAAAGCTTTTCTTGAGCTAGCGGAGCCTAACCGTTATGTTACCTACCATTAAAACCATTAAAACCATTATTCATTACATTTCTGCTCAAGTAATCACATAAAATAACTAACCAAACATTTAATACTAGTAGTTCTCCGAACGGTAGACCTCATGAACATTAACTTTTTTTTTTAAGAAATCAGATAATTTTATTTTATTGAACACTAAACTCTTTTATACATAGACCTGTATGTCTCGACTGCACTCGGCGGCAGTCGACGGCAGTTGCTGAGTGTAGTTGCCTTGAAATCAACGGGTGTAGTTGCCTTGCTGTATTTGACACTTTCAATCCATGTATATAAGAGCCCTCAGTAACACGTAGGAATGCACACAAACAAAGTACCTATTCCTACTTATGTTTACTTATTACTGAAGTTATTTAAACGGGATTTTTAAGTAGGTAGTTGTTTGAGTAACGCCATGTTTTTTGTAATTCCTGTTTGTAGGTAGGATAGGTAGTTTGATGCACCTCAACCTCAACAGATTGGTCAACTGCTGGACGCAGGCCTCTCCCTGATAAGCGCCTTATTCGCGTTTATCTCATTGAGGGTAATGCCCATAATCCCCACGCTGGGTATGCGGGTTGGAGATCGCAGTTTGGTGGTATATTTTTTCTGCAGGGGGTGCCCACCCCCGGTGGATATCCCAGTCGCCTCTTACGACATCCACGGGAAGTGTTGGGGTGGTGCAAATTCTAAGCCAGCACCACACAGTTGGCTCCTCAAATGAGCGCTATTTTCCCCTATTTCTGCCTCTAAATTCAGCCTGCAGTCTTTCGCAAGCCGTCATCAATTAACCTATGTATTATCGTTAAATCTTACATTACACACATTGTGTACAAGCATCTGCTTATCTATTTGTGTAATACAGGATATCGAAGAGATATCTAGACTTCAGCAGCGTAGGGAGTCAAAAAAATCCGTCATCTTACAGACGTGAATAGACTGGTTTATTTCAGCTACTTCCATATTATTATGTCTTATGGTGTACTGCTGTGGGGAAAACGCTGCAGATTACTATTATTAGATTACAGAACCTTATTTGTGCTGCAGAAGACAGCTATTCGGTGTAAAGATTCTTTACTGTATCAAAGAACATAAAAAACCCCAACCCGCATGCCTAGCGTGGGGATTATTACCCCCATGATAAACGCCAATAACGCGCTTATCAGGGGGAGGCCTGCGTTCAACAGTGGACCAATACAGGCTGTTGAGGTTGAGGGGAAGGCCCATGTCCAGCAGGAGACTAGTATAGGCTGTGTTAATTATGATAATCATGACGAGACACATTAAGTACCCATAGCGCACATAAGCACTGAATTTGAACAGTCTACAAACTGTACAAATTGTGTCTTTTCAGTTCACACATGATCGTAAAAGTCGATATCGACTCGTTAGATGCCAAAAAATACATTACCACCTGGAAACTCGGGGTTCCTAAAACGGTTTCTGTAGGAATTTAAGATAAAATATAGCCTAATTTAGCGGGTTGTTCCCAGTTGATCACGCTGGATATGATCACGTTGCATTTGATCACGGCAAACGTAAATTATAATAATACGTATAAGTTATAATTATAATTATAATTAAAATACTAAATTAGGCACAATATGTATGGCATGGATCAGTAAAAGAAGACTGGTTTAGAAAAGAGAAATAAATCTGATCATATTCATACAATAACCACAGAATCATAATTAACATACACTAAGAATAACATTCGGCAGTATTTACTAATGAAAAACGACTTATGCTAACAATCGTAAATTATGAAGTTAGGCAAAATTTGTATGACGTGATCAAATGAAACTTTTTCGCGCAGTTTGCCGTGATCAAATGCAACGTGATCATATCCAGCGTGATCAACTGGGAACAACCCAATTTAGCCTATGTCACTTCCAGAAAAGTAAGCTTTTTAATGACTAAATATTTTTTTTATCGATTCAGTAGTTTCGGAGCCTATTGAATGCAAACAAACAATCAAATCTTTCAGCTTTATAATATTAGTATAGGCTACCATTTTATGCAGTTAAAAGAAAAGTAATTTGATATTTGTGAAATGTTTATTTAAACCACAAATAAGTATAAAGATAATAATCATCGCGTTTTCGTAACGATGTAGTTGAATTTGAATAAAGCCACTTACGAACGCTTTTCCATTTAAAAGGTCACTTTGATTAAGGGCCAATAAGCTGCGGGCGGTAACACACGATTAGATAACTCAACTAGCAATTGCAATAAGTTTATCTTCTTAAACTACACGATACTATTAAAGGTTGACGCAGATTTGAACCACACCACTGCCGCACAGCTATGGATATATTGCTATGGATTATAGAATAAGTTAAATAAGATCTGTAACTTTTCTATTATCTGAAATTTAAATGAATTATTATTATTATTATTACAGCACAAAATTGTGCAATCCAATGCGGGTTTTAATTTAACTCGTAATACGAGTATGTACTATGTGAATTTTATACTGTCGGCATCAGACTTCCGATAAGCCATTTGTTTGGCACAAATAAGCAGATTATTTACCAACTCACTTTAAGAGAGTTGGGTGAGTGAAAGTGAGTATTTTGTCACTGTATAATTGACATAAAGCTTACCCTATTACCTTATTCATAATCAAATTAAAAATCAAATTAATTTTTAGTCCTCAGCATAGAATATTTAATTCTTGTTATTTTTTCTTATTTTATAGTCATAATCATAACCTACCTATGTGTACCTAGCTAATATTATATTGTACCAACCTACTAAAGTCAAATTTAGAGCAATAAATAAATGTTTTATGTTTATCTTTAGGTACATTTTAAAGTGACAAAATGGCTTCCCCCAAGCTATGAACGAGAGAGTCACGAGCATCTCATGCCTTCAATATAAAATGCATATAAATTTCACAAGTTAGAACCCTTAATTGAATGCGCATTATTTTAGTAAAAAATTTCGTAGTTAGACGTATTCATTATGAATATAATCATTGGTGTTCTTCCAACACAAACTAGATTCGTAGTTGACTCGCTTACGAAGCACGAAGCATTATAAGTACTTATTTTTTGTGCTGTGCGGTAGCGGTGCCGGCTATATGCGCTGCCCTTTAAACTACACGATACTATTAATCCAGTGTCAAGCAAGTTTCGTGTCGTCGCTGCGCTAGGAGAAATATTAACGCTATTAATATTAGGGCGTTGCACACGAGATACCTGTTCAGGTGACTAATACACGGCTTTGCATATCTCACTCAAGCCTTTGTTACTAGGATTAAAATTTACTAGCGTATGCCCGCGGCTTTCACGCTTTGTTTCCGGGTAGAATGAACTAGGTGGTGTAGAAGGCTATTTTGTACATGACGCCAAGTTTAATTGCAATCCGTCTAGAATGTTCATAGGTATAGAGAAACATCTTTTCATCAATTAGTTTTATTTCAAGCGATGCGGTGGAAACGATAGCTTTAACGTGTATCGAATTTAAATTAAAAGCCATAATTTTATCTTAATAATGTTTATAGTGGCAGTGGGCCGGCCATATTTCGCGAAGAACCGATAACCGCTGGGGTAAACGAGTTCTTGAGTGGAGACCGCGACTCGGCAAACGTAGTGTAGGACGCCCTCCGGCCAGGTGGGATGACGATCTGCGAAAGACTGCAGGCAGATGCTGGATGCGTCAAGCTGAAGACAGGGTGCTATGGCGCTCATTAGGGGAGACCTATGTCCAGCAGTGGACTAGTATAGGCTGATGATGATGATGATGAATGTTTATAAACGAGTCTCTAGTCGTTTCGCACCGTGAGCGGTTCGAACCGTGGTGGGTTGGTTGTAGAAGTGCGTGTGGCCTAAGCAGGGCTTGAATCAGGTACCAATAATACCAATACTATACCGGTATTTTCTTTTTGGTAATTACGAGTACCGGTACACTGAAGTATCGGTACGTTGCCAAAAATACCGATATTCAAAGACGTAAACGCAACGTTGCCACTCCAGTCCTAGCGACCGACGAGGGCGGGACGCATACTGGCCAACTTATGCATATTCGCGCGCGAAACATCAAACAGAGAGAGCACACTCATTTAGGTAGAGCTAATTTTTCAGCACTCTTCGGTGGATTTTAAAACAACACTTTTAAAACGGAAGCAAAGAATTACTAAACTAAACTATAAACAAAAAAAACACTGCGCTGTCGGCGGCAGTGCAGCGGTTTTTCTAAAAAGCCTTCTCTCTCACCTGAATTGTTGATACCGGTATCGGTAAATATACCGGTACTTATGAAATTACCAATATCACACCAATTATACCGATACCAAAGAAGTACCGGTACCACGTCAAGGTCAATCGAACTGGCATTTAAAAATGTCAGTACTCCAAGCCAGGGCTTGGAAAACCGGTATTTTTAAATGCCGATGAAAATAACTAATACAAAAACAGATAAAAAAGGAGCTTCTTTTTTATCTTTTATTATATTAAAAGATAAAAATATTTTAGGCATATTCCTGCCAGCGTCAGCGGCTTGGCATGCGCTTTTGAAGAAGCCTATGTCCGTACCCGGGAAACCACCCTACCAAATTTCTTCAAGATCCGTTCCGCCGTTTAGACGTGACGTACTTCCTAATTTGTAAAATTAGTATGAGTTGTACCGCAGTAAGAAATACCGAAGAAGTTTTTGAGATTGCATGTTGCAGTCTGTTAAGAGAAGGGTAAAAGTTTATAACACAGGAAATGAAGAGATATAAAAACAGGGCAATGAAACAAACACCTTTTTAACAACCTCCATCGTGGTAGAAATCTTTACATCAATCCTCGTAGGCCCGTCTGCGACGCAGTTAGTTTTGGGTGCTATGCACGCTTTGGGACAAATGTTCTAGGTGTTATCTATGTATAATAAAAATACATATCTATGTTATGTATTGTATTCTGTATATCAGTCATCTAGTACCCACTACCACAGTTTGTGTTGGAAAAACGCCAACGTTTCTAAACATAATGGGTTCATAGATAACCCGTCCGAATGTTTATTAAAGTAAAACCTTCCATCTGCTGATGCCATGACCGCCCATAACACAACATTAAGTACATCTATTCTTGCAGGTATTACCAGAGTAGTCTACAATAGAGTAGTACTTGGGGATCGAACCCGCAACCTCCTGCGTCGCAGGCGGACCTTCGCCAACCGCGCTACAGAGGTCGTCATGTATGATAATCTGTACTCTCTTTTGTACTGGTAAGAAAATCCTTAGAGATTGCATGCAGCCTTGACAGAAGTTTATATTATAGGTACTACAGGAAAATAGATATTAACAAGGATTGCCTCAAGACCGCTCTTCTGTGCACGAGATCTGCCGCCGTTGGCAGTTAATCTACTAATTCAGGAGCCGTGGCACCACCGATGCCTAAGGCGATACCTCCAAAGAATATGCGTGTTCTTAGTCATTATGCAAAACACACACCGGATGTACATGTGAGTTATTAGCCACATAATAAGTCTCATCTCGTTATCCAGCCTGCCTCATTTCACTTGAACGTAGGGTTACCATGAGATAAAACATAATTTTCTTCAACCTTCTAAGTAGTTATTGTTAGGAATATTGATTTGTGCACAAAAATATTACTCATTTTTAATAGCACATCTGTGTTATTTTGTTTCCAACAAAAATTCGAGGATACCTACTTAAAATCAGATATTGTGCACTTTTATGATTTTGCAATGGTAACCCTACGCAGAAATTACTTACAGGCGAGAACTCTCGCGCTCTGTAAATAGGTGCCTTGGAAATATTTCACAATTACATTTCTCGCAGAGAGCCAAATAGGCGCAAGTATCGAATTCTCAAGCGTAACTTTGCATGCTTTATGAAAATGGAGAACAAATAAATTCTTGTTATGTGGTAAAAGGGAATAGAATTCGCAATGCGGTAATGAGATGGCATTTTCAGTTATTGCTACCATTAGGCTCGTGGATGTTTTACGTAAACAGAAATAAGTTAACTTATTCAAAACAGGCAGAATACCTAATTGTTTTTATAGAGGCTGTACTTCGGTGTAATGTTCGCGAGTTACATTTGCCTAATTTTGCCCAACGTTTTTTTAATACGATTACAATAATATTGGCGAATTTATATTTGCGGAGCGATGAACTATAAAGCTTGTCATCTATCATATTAATGACATAATACGAGTAGAGTCGATATTAAACCGGTTCAATGGCTGTAATTCATTACACAATCTAACTTGTCATAAGGCTAGATATAAATCTAACACTATCTGCGATCTTGTTAACTGTCAAGTTTTAGCGTCTGACGCGAAAATTCGATTAACAATTGATTAGTATAAAATAAGGCAATCTAATCTATAATATCATGATATGCAAACTAGTGTTTTAATGTCGGGAATGGCAAATAGCCTGCGCAATGTTTAAGTGGAATACAATCACATTTATTCCCGGGCATTTCGCATTGTGGCGGCAAAATCGTTTAACTGCAATGGTTTTACTGTAAATGAGGTACAGCGATCAACTAACTCACTATTAAGACTCACCGAGGGTAGTGTTTATCAAATCAATGAACGTTCAACAGCAGGCGTTGGTTAACCAGATAGAAAATGTCATCGAATTTGAAACTCCTGTCAAAACCCATCGTTTATCTTTAATGCGTCAGTAAACTAGGGGCCAGATCATCAATAGAGATAAGAACCTTATCAGCACCAAGATAAAAATCTCACAGTTTCAAGAAGAATTTACAGTTCAGCTAATAACCCTAAACATGCCAGCGCTGTCCGTCCACAACTGCCGGACTCTTATGACCCACTCGGCCCCGATTTATGATCGTCCCCTTTACAAAGGACACTTTACGGCTTAATTTAAAGCAGGTCATTTATGAACCTACTTTTCAGGGTTTCGTTGCCGTGTGAATGGGAGCTAATAGGAGAGATTTTTGTTTAGATATCTGTATAAAATGTCATTATGTTTGAATAAAACGTTTCGGGTGCATTTAGGGGCACCATTCGTCATTTAATAACGTTACGTCGTAATTAGTAGTTAAAGAATAACCTTTAACGTAAGAATATACTCACTCAGAAGTAAATAACCTGAACCAGAATTAGCGGTAAAATAATCTGAAGCAGAAGGGCGTATTTACAAATATCAATGGTTTTTAGATCCCATTTAATGAACCAGGAATCGCCATTGTATAGATATCAAGGGATGAAATGAAAGATTAATATATGTATTTATCTTCAAAGGTACCGACGTCCCGTGCATTATTTTCACATAAATACGATTTTACCGACAACGCAAGAATTCTGCTGCATAATTTCATGTAAATGTAATAAAAATGTGGCTTATATGGTCCTCTACCAAGTCTAGGGTAATATGTTGTACCCAAATCTAATACCTTTTTATTTATGGGAAAGAACAGATAACCAAAAATCTACCATCATTTCTCCATAAATTTTAATGTGAAAACGTTTTGAAACACTAAGCACCTAGATTCATTTCCAAAATTTTGAAAAAAGAATTTTTTTTTTTAATTTCTCCATAACTATTTTTTTAAAGTGAATTTCTAAACACAGTGAAATGTTTTTATTTTTTTTTTTTCAGAAAAAATATTCTTATAAAAGTCTGTATGAAAATCATTTTTGTAAAATTATTAATAAATGATATTTCTGACTCATTCAAAAGGCACAATAACTGGGATATCAAATGCAACGAATTTATTTGTTCATTTCAAATCAATTTTAGAAAATGTTTTATATTTAATACCTACTTTTTAAAATACGAGTATGTACTTTGAAAAATTTACGTAGAGCAAATCAACAAGTAGTTTGTGTGGCTTCTTCTTCTTCTTACAATTATAATATTTATAATACATTTCTAGAGATGACGAATTTTGGAAACAGAGATAGAAAAAATATATAGATATTACATGAAATGCCTTTTGCCAGAGATTGTACACCCGCGACAAATCACGGTATGCCAATACGAGACATAATTTTGAATGAAAATGACGAAAATGCCACTAAAACACATGGATCAAATTCAAAGTCCAATCCAACCTCGTGCTCAGTTTGGTCCATGTAGAGTCAGAGTCAGAGTGAAATCGTTTATTTCATTAGACTTACAAAATAAGCACTTTGAGAAGTCAATTTTTACAATTTTAAATAATTAGTTGATGGTACAAACTTACACGGTGAATCCTGCATACATGATCCATAGCTACCTAAATTACAGTAAACTATATGTGTTTTTTCTTGAATAATCTTTACAAAAAAGTATCAGAAACTTTATTCAAGGTTAATCCTCTTATTAAATACAGTACCTAGACATATCTGCACTACTTGTGACCAAGGTTTAGTAACAAATTTATTTGAATTGAAGATAGGTAGGTATCTCAGTTTGGTCGTTTCATATAATTTTTTTTAACATCCTGCTCGACAGATACTCGATACGTCCACGATAGCTATGTCAGTGACCCTAAGTCCTGCTCCGATACTTCAAGGAGCTGGGCTGGTTAGGGCCTGCTTAGGCAGGGGGATAATGCACAATACACTCCTATGCGAGACGTCCGTGCAGATCTAAGTTCCCCCACTTAGAATTAAAATTAGGGGGTTGTTTGGGGAGGCATGTTCAGTTGTGGACGTACATTATGTGTAGGTTCCGCCAAACGTAATGCCTATCCAGTTTGAAACTATTTTGCTTTGCGTTAAAAACAAAAGATATCGAGCAAGCCGGGGTTGGCATGGCAACTATTCACTCCACAGAAAAATCACCCTTGTGGTGGTAAGACGCATCCTTTGTCCTTGGTACATAAAAACCTACAATTCAGTACTTCTTGAACCCGGTACCTGAGATAGTGACTAGCACTTGGCCGTAAATATTTGTTGCGTAGGCAGGGATTTTGTTTTTATAGAGCTTCGAAATTTATATTAAAAAATATACAAGAAAAAACTCATTAGCAACTCAGAAAGGTATAAAGCTCATTAGATGAGCTGTTTATGTATCTTTTTTATATTTTAATTTAGTGTAGATATTGAAAGATTAGAAGAACTATTCATTTTCGTAGTAATAATTTGTCTACTATGCTAATAGGACAAAGCAGATAAATAATTTGCATTTATATATTTGATAGCTAATGTGATTGGAATTCGCGAATTTTATTCCGTGGCACCTCGTTTAATTTCATTATGATCGTAAAAAGAAATAGGTATAAGGTCACTCTTTTTATTTTTAGTGGGGTGAAATCACTTTGCATAACTTCATAGGTACAAATACAATAAAATTGCGACAGTTTATTTAATACTTAAAATATGACGGCGTGAAAATGTTTTCATATGAATCCGTTTGAAATCTAACAGTGTTCGTATGTTAGGCCAATATGTAAGATTCCTTAAGACGAAGGTGAAGACAGCTTTAGAGTAACAGAAACTTCCATTATAATGAAAATAAGCACAGAATTTATTTACTTAATTTTGTTAATACGTCTGCATATACAGGTAAGTTGACACTGTGATTTCACTCGGATTTTATCTACACATTTAATTTTTTTTACTTTTGAATATTTTTTTATGAATTTGAGTATCGAAAAGCCCAAAGCGCTATACCATTTGATTAAACGCGACATTGTTCGTGACGTCTCAATCTGGCGATCACGGAAGAGCACCATTGGATCTGTCGGACCATCATTGCAGGGCGTCAATCACCAGTTACATAAGTATAACGTCACGCGCTGTACTCAATGACTTCGGATGTGCTTCATTTTGCTCACTCTCTTGTGTAGTTGTTACGGCACAAGACTAGCCGCTAGCATGAGATTTAAGTCGTATGATAAGTGCAACTCTTCGATATGCAGTACTCACACGCCTGATCCGAGAGAAAATCCAGATCGAATTGTATGTCCGAATCGGAGACGACGCCAAAGCGTTCCCAACATTCATATTTTAAAGTAAGCCAGGTGATGTTTTTACTTATCGTTTAGATCGGGCTAGGTTTGTTTAACACTGCTAATTCTAAATGGGATCTGCACTGGCATCCCGCATGGGAGTGTAATGTGCATTGTCCTCTTTCCTAACCAGGCCCAAACCAGCCCAGCTCCTTGAAGTGCCAGAGCATGATATTTGGATTGTTTGTGTTGTTTAACACTCTCATTGTCCATGACGCTCAAGGATCGACTGCTAGTCGTGCAAGCTGCAGCCTGCTCCTAAGCGTCGCACCGAGAGGGCAGTGAAAGAGATTATCTGAACACTCTGTACAGCACCTTCAGTATTGGCTGAAGTGTAAAGCGAGCTTCGATTATGTACGTACATCAAGGTAGGCAATTATTAAGAATTCATCAAAATATCGGATCCGAAAAAAGCATTCCCGTTCAAAACTCAAACGTAACGCAACCTTTACTAAGCCATAGAAAGTTCAGTACACTGGCAAAATGTCACGTCCGTAATAGTGTGACAATACGTACGCTCCGATATCTCAGTGGAGCATCTCAGAATCGACGAGGGCAGTTGCCAAACCTTCTATAATACGTTCCACTTTGAAATGTTTGGGAACTTCTCGGATTTTATCGGGTAAGTTTACGCTGTATGTGATCTCGATGGCTTGGAATAAGAATATTAGGAGATAGCAAGGTTAATGACCTTAGGTAAGTAGGTAGTAATAGGGTTAAGGGGTTAGCTAATAATAGAGCTTGCTATCATGACCGAAAAAGACGCAAAAACTTGATTCTACTAACGTTGAATTCTTATATATTGTAAATATTCAAGGATTTCAACTTTTGTAGAAAACTAGGAAACGGAAAAATGTGGAATGGAGAGGAATGGAATCGAACAATCAAGTTTAAAAGGAAAATTGCTATTGATTTCTATTAAGAGCTGAGAGGACGCTAGCATTAATGCAATTGGGTGAACAGAAATCATAGGAGATTGTGTTTCAAGAAGTCAAACAATACATTCAAATGAAGATTGAAGTTCTCTCGTTCAGTCTGATTAGTTTTTATTCATCTAGCGGATTGTTTGATGAATAAAACTGGTGAATTTAAATGCAGTGCTCTACATTACATGTATTGCTATTGAAACGTACAAGTTATTAATGTCACATGTGAATATTCATCTGATGATAGCGAGGGATGCGTAGGCCTCCGCTCGCATTAGAGACAATGCCATTTGCATACGAGGGGCGTTCCTAACTGTCAACCAGAACATTCACATCAACTAATCTGATACGGTAATGAATGCGGAATAGTTACATTATACGCTCACAACTCGATTACGCCCATTCGAGGACACCTGGATGCAGTTTTACACGACAAAAAACAAACTGCTATGCATTTCAAATGCTGTTACAAAACACGAATCGATAATAATGTCGAACATGGAATATTGAACGCGAAAATGTAGAGCAGCGGCGGGAACAAAATAACCAACCACTAAACCACTGTAGTATGGTAATTTTGGTGTAAAAAGTGGGCCGGCTTCCAAAGGCTCAAAAAGCGATGTTCATTTCGACTAACGTAGCACTTATACTATGAATAAGTTCGCTCGAGTTGAGAGCTTAGGCGCATTGTACATTCGAGGAGCGTAGAGCTCCGGCAGCGTCGCCCAGCCAACACTCTTTGCAATAATGCGCTTATTCTTCCAGGCTATTCTACCACCTCTCATAATTCCATTCTTTGTACACCGCGACTGGTGCCCTAAGTCGAAACTCGTGTTACCGTCAACAGCTTATTAAGGAGCTACAATAGGTAGCCAACAATATTTCCTTATCCTATTCATAATGGAATTAGGAAGGTGAGCCTTTAAGAGCGCGTTTTCTCAGAATGAAAATGAAAATGTTTTTGTCTGGTGACAGGGTTTTAAGCCTGGTGTTATGCTTTATTTGGCGTGTAACAGGTGTGACGAGACTGTAATTTACTCCTGAATATGAACAGTCACATTTTTCTGAGACCTTATTAAGACTCTAGCTTCATCTCATCAATGCTGCTGCTTCAAGTTTTCTGACTTCAAATAAGGATTTAAATTTTACAAATGAATTGTTTATCAACACATTTTCGTCTGGTTTGTTTTACAAAACAGAAGAGTATAAGTTTTGTTTCTTCGTGAATAGCGGTAAATCACCCGCAGCGCGGATAGTTCAGCAATTACAGGAGGAATCCGGCGGGGCCACTATCTCCAACTAATGAGTGAAGACGGTCGCCGGCACTCACACTTATCTCCGTGATAAACAAGTACAAATGGGTTACACGCTGCTTCCACCCCTAAGTCTCTCTATTTCTCCTTTAACGTATCGAGATAGCACAACTTTTATCTACGTACAAAGGGTTCGTTCCAAAGTCGTTAGCTTAATGTGCTACCGATGGACAAACTAAACCAATCGGAACAGCTTTTGTATAAAATTTCACAAGTCTTAATTAAAATCAAATACGGCTTCGGTTTATTGCGCCCAATAGAACGCAGGTCCGTTCATAAAGTCCTCGACAATAAACGGATCCTAACACATTCTGATATTGTCCGAAGCGTTTTATTGCCACATATTTTAGAGTCGAAACGCCGCCGGTTTACGATACATGGGAATTACATTCGAATACGAATACTATTTAATTAAACTATAGTACCGTCTGGCGACATGTTTTAAGATTTCATAGGATTTGCTAACCTCGTTTTATGATCGCATTATTTTATAAAAGTCGAAGTCGGAATTCATGAGGCTTTGTGCAAACTGTTGGAATCGGCTTAATCGTTGACAGTTTTGCATGAAACAACTCAATAAAATGAGCAAATAGTTCGGAAAATCGCAAATGTAAAACCAAGAGCTGTCTCATTCTTGACCAAAAAAGCGATTCAAACGACGGAAACTAATTTAGAATCCAAAAGACTGGCAGATAATTCCTTATCCACACGTCCTAAAGCCCCCGCCACAATACGTCCAAGGCCTCATTATGTGGGGTGATAAAATGCAAAAACGGAACGCCCGAGGGCTGAGGCGTCCGCAGGAAGCGCTGGCTTTCAATAGCGAAGGAAAACGCAGCGAGAAATGGCGCGATGGAAAAGAGCCTTAATGAGAGCGCTCATTTGATTGCTCTTATAATCTTACGTAGGTTTCATATTCAGCTCCATGAGACGAAGATTTTATTGTAGCTTTTGGATCGCTCCCAACAGACTTAACTATCCGGATTCCGGACGGAACCTAATCTGATTGTTCACGGAAGTATATTTTCAAGAACGTTTCCACGTCGCACGTGAATCTTCTTTATATTTGCCATTATGGCGCCTCATTTCACAGCTCACGTCTTATCTGCATACCCATCTATAGAATAATTAACAGTTCTTACTATTTTCTCGTGGTTCGAATAAAACATCCGCAAAGCCATAACTAAAACATTTATCACTATCAAGACCAGATACAAATCCACATACCGCAAATAGTTTATGTGTACGTCCCTTAACAAGTAAAATATTATAGTTTTAAATTTACGAGATAGATAATTTAAATTCTATTGCATTTTGAGTTTTTATGGCGTCCTATAATGACACATCCGTTCTGGAAAAGAAATACGACGTCATAACAAGAAGTTATTTAAGTTCAATACTACTACGAATCCTATGACGATAAAAATCCATGTTTTATTGGGTACTTCTGATACACATACTCATCTAAATGTAATGTTTTCCGTGAAGATGTTATTTGAAATATATATTTATTTGTTTGCTTCTTTTCCTTAACTATAGCAATAACTCTTTTTATGTTCTTGAACCCACAACTCGAAATTATTTTAAGCAATGCGATGAACTAACTGATCTACTTCTAAATGTTACTCTTACACCCAAATCACTAAAACCAGCGAGTTATCGTCTCACCCATCGAGTCTGACACCTAAACTCGAAAAACAGGTTCTTATTAACCGCCCTTCAATGAAATGTGAAATAATGTGTGATATTATCTCGAGATAGCAGTGTTATCGTACGTTATTCTGAGTCAATGGTGTTTGTATACGACTTTTTGTGGAAATGAAAAAGGGAAACCATTAGCTTAGAAGGAGAAACCTTTCATACGTTCCTTACATAACCTTTCACGTGTCATAACCATCTCTTCTTGTGGGTATCGTAGGAGGCGACTAAGGGATATCCACCGGCGGCGGGCAGCAGCGCCCTCTGCAGAACAATCCTACCATCGAACTGCAATCCCCAACTCGCATGCTCAGCTGGGGATTATGGACATTACCCCCATTAGATAAACGTCAACAAGGCGCTTCTCAGGGGGAGGCCTGCGTCCAGCAGTATATACAGGCTGTTGAGTTTGAGGTTGAGTAGGTACTGTATTCATTTAAAACAGTGGTTAGCAAATTCACTACATAATATTTGTGTCTTCAATTGTTTTTCCTTTGACACGAATCTTCTCCATGCATCTCGATCCTGAATTGTAATTTTTTCATGACTTTTCTCTATCTAACAAATCTACGAGGGATGTCATATTTCAGGAAGAATATGAATATCAGAAAACGGGTGATTTGGTTTAGATAGACTTTAAATTTAGCATTAGGTACACGACAGCATTACACAGTCGTGTGCAAACCCTCTAACCGCCAATCCAGTTAATGAGCGCTGAAGTTTTTCGCTTAAATAAACATTAAGAAGAGAATGGACGTTGCGCCCACCAAACCTTTTACCGGAATTACGCTGTGCTTAAGTGCTCGCCTCTAGAACGGAATGATACTGCATAGAGCATTCTAATGTCTGATAGAGGCTTGCTACTCTGATACAAGCAAGATAGGTAAACATGGAAAGAGTTCTTAATGAAAGTTAAGGAGTATCCTAGCTAAATTGGCAATCATAAAAACAAATATGAAGCAGAGCATTCAGAGCACTTTATAGCGCTGCAAGTAAATCAGAAGCGTTAAAACAAATCATTCTAAATATTTTCAAACAACGCTAAAAGAACAGTTTCTCAAAGGGATGCAAGCAAACTCCAGCAAGAGACGAGATTAAAACTTTGTTACTTGAAAGTGCAGTGGCCGCACTGAAGAGAAATTTACTCGAAGCAAAAGTTAATATAAGCGAAATTTGTCCTGTGGCTGCGGCGAGCGGTTAGCAGCGTCCCGGCAACTTTCAACCTCCAGAACTAACTCCCGACTTCTATGTGGACACCTGTGTTCATTTCCACTTTAATTCACGCCCTTTCTCGTTTTATCCCTGCTTATTAGGATAAAGTCAGCATAATATATTTGCAGGCTTTATAGGCTTTACCGTAACCCAACCGAGACGCACCACATTAAAACGACCTCTAATTAGTATTTGAAATAAACACTTTTCTGTCTTTTAATGTGATTGCAATCACGAAAACGAAGCAAAAATGCTGAATTTAATTAAAGGAACTTCACAAGCAGTTTTTTAGTAGTGTTATCAGATGCTCGCTCAGACAAGCATCAGATGTAATTGCACCGGCAATGCTTTAAAACGTGCCGCCAAACGGACCTACAACTTATCCATATGCGGGTTACGAGTATGCGATTTGAATATATTACTTAAGCATTTAAGAAACTATATGGGCATATAAATATGGAGTTATTTTCATTAGCACGTACCGATGAACAATGTAGAGCGCGATAAAGTATGGAGAATTCACATTACTTTTTAAGACCGTTCCTTTTTTGTTGCAAACTGCAACTAAATCCCAACAAAAAAAAATCTAACGACACACGGACCGTGTATGAAATGGCACATTATCGTAAACATTCATTTTAAAGTGGTGCGATGTTGTAGTTTATTTTAAAATGTAGAGAACAGCTTGCTCTCTCGATGTTACGAGCAAACAGCAACAAAGCCGCGGTTGGAATGGGGTCGCAGATAGCACCGGACTCCGAAGTTAGTGTAAGCATAAATTAAAACAAGCGTTTCTATAAAAAGTTGATAAATGGCCTTCCACAGACGCGTCGCCGCAAAAAGAGGGCCGATGTCAACTGAAGCGCTAACGTGTTTCATTTTGCAAAAACCAGGCGACATCTGTGCCATTTCCACCAGAGAGCGGAAAGCAATTTGAACTGATTCGCTTGCGCTCCACTGCACTCCTCAATAACCGCAACTCATTAAAATTGAAAGCCAAAGAACGGTAAAGAAAGAAGCTGGATTAAAAAACGAAGCACGAAAACGATGAGGCAAAATGAATGGAGATATTGTTTCATATTTCTGGCACGTGACTGAAGACCGTTACTTTGTAAAAACTTCACATCTAGGGATTTTCACATTGGCACGTATCGGAAAACCGCTGACCAATAAAGACTGAACTAATGCCGGGGACGTGTAAAAGATGGGAGTTGACTTTTTGGTAGATTTTAACTGTACAATTTGTTGTAAAGTTTTTGTTGGGGAAAAAGCGGCAGGAATTAAAGCGGACTAGGGGCCGTGCATCCGCAATTCACGCTGTGCTGACTCCCCGAGCACTCGGCCGCAAGGCGACATAGCCTACGTGCAGCTTGCACATCTAGGTATAGTTGGACAGCTACTGTTTAAATCCAAATACCATCTAACCAATCCAACGGTGAATAAAGATACAAACAGACACTATAGTCAGGTCACTATACCCCGAGAATCAAAGAGAATCTTAGTCAAAGACTTGTGTTACGATCTGTTGGAATAAAGTTGTTACGGCAGAATTAGCTAACAGTACTTTACTGTCAAAGCACCTAATAAAAGTTTAGCTAAGCATAGTAAAGCCGAACAGAAAACGGACAATGTCCAACTAAAACGCAAACGACATTTCAACAACTAGCGAACAAAACAAACATTAAATCCAACGACCAAAGTCCAGCAAGACAATATCATCAAAACTAACAAAACCGATCCTCTATAGTATTAACATAAGAGATTAAACAAACGTTTAATTTCCCGTACAAGTAAAACCCACAAACTATTCGTGTACAGAAAGTTGCGTTATCCACAAACGTTCCCTTTAATTGGTTTACCACAGACCTCTATTAACGAAATAAGATGGGAAATCAGAGTATTAGCATAACAGTGAATTCAATTAGGGTCCACAAAGAGGATTACAACTTTTACAATGAAAGGAAAGTTAAAGCGGGGACGGTTTAAACTAGTATAATTAAAATTTCTACGAATACGTACAAGTTGAGCCCAAATTAGAAGGATGGCAAATCTAAAATACATGCCGAATAAGTGAACAAATACACCAGCTCCTCCAATACAATGTCGGTATATCAACGTAGGTATATCACAGCAAATAAACGGTAAGGAAGCAAAATTAATTCATTTCAAAATTAGTCATCAAGATAACTAAGAGCAGTATTTCAAAGTGCTTTGACGCGCGGGCGTGCTAATGCTTTCGGATAATGGTCAATTGTTGGCAATAAAGCTACCACCGCACCCGATGCAAATTATATTAGTGCACTCTGGTCCTGATTCACAGCACACATAAAGCTTGATAGTACGACTAGATAAACATTTAAGTTCTATCCTGCCGCGTTCGAGAATTTTGCAGACCACCCCGGAACTATAGCTGCTATTTTCTGTATAATTTACGACAGAATTATATTGGAACGAAACCACGAAAATTGCTATGAAATCGACAACGCTTTTCATGACCGAGAATGTCAATACTTGTTTCGTCAGAAGATGTCTTCAGGATTTGACAACACGCGGAAAAATCAGGCTCAATTCAACAGCCTGGTATTTTTGAGTTTCTTTTCTGAGTTTACCAAACACATTCCGTGCAAAGTGTGCAAGGGTCCAGTTCGACTACATTTAAACTAGATTAACAATAATCTCAAACAAGTTATCTATTTCGCGATAGTTGGCGAAGTCTGCGCTTCGATAGCTAATGCCATTATTCATAACAATGCGAATGGATAAACTGTTTATTTAGGGAAATTTAATACTGCTGTTACAATAAAACAGATAATCGTCGGAAGTATTTACAAAACATAATATGTACTCGAAAGCTAAATTCAAGCTACATTTTCAAATGCCTGGGTTCTCTGTTACTCTATACAAAATAACGAACGTAAACTTACATGTGTATTCCGTTAAACTATTTCTAGCGTAACCGTATAACCAAGATTTACTTTATAAGCGTGGAACTACGAAACTTCTATGCTCTTTTTACAAGCAAACTTGTACAAATAATCCTTCGTTTATCTCCATCTGTTACAAATGTGGCTAATCTAGACAAAGAGAGTTCGCAGCGCGCCGTATGTTGCTGGCAATATCAAACTATTCGGTAATATCAGCAGTTCCACACTGTTTTTGCACGCGCGGCATGTCAATGAACTTTTTTATTGGCATGCCACATTTTGGTTGAAACATTTTTTGCGAGTTTGCTTTGGTGCTGCATTTTTTTAAATACAACAGTGCCTGTTCCTATGCTGTGCACCTATGGCATTCCCCAGTAAAAACAACCTCTTTGGTGAACGACAAAAACGCATTTCATGTCCTAAATCTTGGTAGTACCTACTTACTGTAAGTAACATACAAATATTCCTGTCGTCAAAACCTTAAAGCTATTTGATAAATAATAGTTATTAGAACTGAAATACTATAAGCTTAATCAACTTCGTCTCTTCAATTAACACATAAAAGGGTTCCCAGTGGATTGACCGTCTAATTTTGGTTCGTTGAACAAGTAATTACTGCGAAAGACAATAATTGCTTGGCAGTAACTAGGAAAACCCTTTTAAGGCTCGATACTGATGAAAGCTTTTCATGTACTAGGCAACAGACACGTGCCCAGACATCAAAAGTACAGACCTGTTTTATACATGACTACCGCTCACTCGCTTAAAACCCTTTTAGAGAAAGCCAGTGATTTAGTTGAGTAAAGGGTTTAGGATGGAACTACAGATTTTGTAGGGACGGGTTTGATTGTGATAGGGAAAAATCTATGACAAATTCATTACGGATGCAAACGGGTTCACTACGAACCTTATTTGTGTTGGAAGAACACCAACGTTTGCCACCACGCACGGTGATAAATGCTTATTTCCTGCAGAATATGTAGAAAATAATGCCAAGTTAGTATACTTACCAATATTAGGTAACCAAGTTTTTAACGTCATCATGATTTTAGCTCGGGATTAACCACTGCTAGGCTAATTTTGATTTTATTTACATTTTTCCAGCCTTTACAACGGTCAAAGTCAGATGTGAAGTTTTGAGTTAAAGTTTTTTTTCACGCACAGTCTCACCTGATGGTAAGTGACGATGTGGCCGAAGATGTATAACGGTCTACAAGACCTTTTGTAAGAATAGAAAGAAGTTAAAATTTACCATACTGGTGCGTAGCTAACGCTAACAAAGATTTGACTAAAAAACTTAGCACTAGCCTAGCCAGCAACTAAAGCTCGACTCAATCACTGCCTAACTCTAAAGTTACCCAGTTAAATAGCAAAAAGGCGGTTACTTTTATCAGCTAAATGTAAGGTGGTCGTTAGGCAGGTGAGGCTGTGTACATCCGGACACTTGTCAATTAGACGCACAGCCTAGCCCGCTGTGACATCGCACCACATAAATTGTACAAACAACAATGTATAGAAAATATAGTAACATAACTACTTAGTTGCAGTATTAGATTACCGCAATTTATTGCCCACTGGCTTCTGCCTGGGTCTTTGCAGGCGTTTTTGCGGGACATAAAGTCACCCTGACTATATGATACTTAGATATATTCATTATGAATATAAGCGGGTTAACTACGAACCTTGTTTGTGTTGGAAGAACACCATCGTTCGGAAAGGAAAGAACGGAAAGGGCTATATTCAATAGAAATAAACGTGCACGTAGTCCAGAGCACAAACTAGTTGTTCATAAGGCCGGTTGTCGGTTGCACTAGTTAGTTTGCAGGCAGTGCAATTAGCTTCGTGTCATACATTGTAAACTAAATGATTATGTGATCGTAGTATCATTTTTCATAACATAGCACATGTACCTACACCAGTATGATTACTAACTATAAATTGCAGATGCTATGATACGCTGTAGTAAAACCTAAGTATATACTTTTAGAAAAGCAGAAGATAATAATAATAATGCTGGACAATTCACACAGCATTATCTAGCCCCAAGCTAAGCAGAGCTTGTGTTATGGGTACTAGATAACTGATATACATAATACAATACACTACATAGATAGATATTTTTATTATAATATATAGAAAACATCCAGAACGCCCTGAACAAATATCTGCAGATCGTACAAATATTTGTCCCGAGGCGGGAATCGAACCAGCAACCTCCTGCGTCGCAGGCGGACCTTCGCTCACCGCGCCACAGTAATCGTCGTATAGAAGATACTCGTAGAACACAAAATTAACCTCCGGTCCATACTACTTATAGATAAAGAAATTTAAAGTGAAACACTGTTATAATGTCTACTATGACAAGACTGCTGAGTGTCTGTATCACGCTGTGATATCACTGTAGAGCACTTCTGCTTTACGCGAGAGAAGCTAAATAGTTATTGTTATTGAAGAGTTATGGATGCCGTTAGCTGTTGACGTTTTTATGCTTTTACAACCAGTGAGTCTTTGAAAAATGTCGTAAGATATTTGGTATCGCACGTAAACATAGTTACACAGCTAAGAGAGGCTTTTAATACGGAAATTGCAGAGATGATGTCGATAAAACAGAAATAGTAAACACAGGATATCAGTTCATAAGAGCAACAAAACAAAAAGGTTACGCCAGACAATGGGCAGGCAGCGCGTTTTGGCGAGCTGCCACCGATCCGCATACCGGGCTATTTAAGGTTCGATAAATGCAAATCGCACTACATCTAGCACCGGAGGCATTTAGGTCGTGACGTCATGCTAGTGAAAGCCACAAGACGAACAAAACATGTCTCTTGGTCTCTTGCGCAATGGGGAACAATGGTTAATAGAGCCATTCGAAGGTTCATTGCTTATTCATCCACGCCTCAGCCGCCCTCGCGATGTATGTCCTCGTGAGTCTAAAATGCCCGAGAACTGGTCCATTGCGATATCTGCTTACAGCACTCGATCACGGTTATTGAATGGGCTTTGCCCGGCTCTAAATGGCAGTTTATGGATCTGGTTTGTGCTAATTCACTTTCGTTTAGTTGTCGAGTAATAAGGTATACTTGTTCGTTATAGCTAAATAAGGTAAATGCCAGCTCCGGCAATGAAACATGGTCATTAAAAATAACTGCTTTCGTTACATCAAACAACAACAAAAAATAACAAATATATAATGCAAATTAAATGTAGGCATTTGTTGAGTGTTATTTACAAACAAAAATTCCCAAAGGTTAAAATATTTCTGGCACGCATCTATCTATCATAATATTCAAGGGTCTGTCACAAAGTTTAGTCGAGCAATATTTCACTGTCTGTGAATACAGCAGAGATTCGGTATAACGGAGTATTCCCGCGCGGTCCCTCGCGCTGGACAAAGCAACAAGGGCTGAACGGTGCAGATTTCTCCAGAGAGCTAGCACCATTAGTATTAGGAACTAGGCTGAAGATTGCGATCGCCGCTGCGAGCCGTAAGCGTCCCGGCACGAACAGACGCTATCCTAAAGGCAACTTGTCGAGATATTTTATTCATAGAGGCGTTTGATAAATGAGGAAAGCCGAGGCTGTATCACATTCATTATTGCTATTGCCTCGCGCCACGCATAGCGTTATCAAAACTTGTTGCCGCCAAGAGACCACCGAACGGTCATTTGGCCCCGGACACCACCTAGGGGACTTGTTTCAAATGCCATTTGTCGCTGGTAAACAGCAAAACAGCCCATAATTCAACTTGGCCACGGCTTTGTTACTTTCGCTTCATGATATATGAATAAACGTCTACTGGGAGTAAGCCAATAACTTACAGTCGTACATAATTATTTTTATTGTTAACTACTTTGAACAGATGTCCCTATTCGGAAGCTTGTCCTGGAGGGTTTTGTAATAAGACATGAATTAGAATAAAATAATGAGTCTGGGAGTCCAAACAAAGACATTTATATTCAGTAGGAACCTGAAACAACAATGAGCTTTACCGAGTGCAATTTGCATAGCATAAGCTCCACTACTCAATCCCTGCAGAGAGCATGTACCGTATTCTAATAACAAAATACGATCTCTCGGTAAATATAATAATTCCGTGACAAGTCACGATATACAAGCGTTGCCATGGTTGCATAGAACGGTTAACAATCGTTCAATTTGTATGGGCCCGCGGCCGGCTACGACGTACAATAGCCGAGCACGCGACGTCTCCAGGTCGACATTCTCATAAGTAAAATAACGTACAACAATCAAGATGTCATTTTTCAACTACCCACGCCGAGTACGCCGAGGCCTTCGAGAAATATTACCAACAACGCACGCACAGAGCCGACGCACAAAAGAAGCGTCTCGACGTGTTGTCGCGATACCAATCTGAACACCGCACAACAGTCACCTCATCCCTTTTTAATGCTAAAGCATAATCGAGAGACGTATAAAACCGCAACGAATGGCTTCGCTTTATGAATCTGACGAGAATGACGCAAAGTCGTGTCCGTTCTTTGCATAGATCCAAGATAGACAGGTGCACGTATATTATGCAGATTTATTTTATTTCTTTGCCATAATTATCACCGAGCTAAAAGTACGGCTAAGTTATCCAGACATATGTGTAAAGTAGCTAAGTGTAGGGCTCAAGTATCTGCAACGGTCATTATGACAATTCACAGAAGTCAGCCGGTTATTTATCGTCTGTGGGAGATGGAAACCTCGCCAGAAATGATAGTAATTATTGACACGAACCGCCGCTCGGGGCTAAAATCTGCCGTCCGCTAAAGATCACAACCAGCCACTAACTCGAAAATTCCACATTCATAACGGAGCGAGCCCTTGGGCACGAACGAACCGCACTCGTGAATCGCAATTGATGTGCACTGCGAAATTATAATGTGGACAAAACGGACGACGTGTAACGGGAGCTTTATCCGCCCACTTATTACATTAACAATCACCCCAAATCTTTCCGAGTAAACAGATACCGAGCACACAACTCTAGAGAAGCAAACAGTAAGTTCTGTTCGAACAAACTAAGGTCTTCATCGCATCTACATATTCAATCAAGCAAAACTAACGTCCCTATTTGCGAGCCTAAATACGTAACATCGCCATAAGTGGAAACAAATAAGGGACGAGGGCAAAGTCGTCCTTATAAGGGCGTGTATTTCTGCGGTAGCATCTTTTGTGTGTGATACAATGGAGCATCGATCGCGGTGGATTGCGCGGAAACAGTCGGTAAAACGCTAACGAGTGCCGTCTCAAAGCTAATTGAAGTTATTGCCTTGCGCTAGTACCATCGATTCCATACACTACGAGTTAGAACTAACGGTTGTCCCCCATACGCAGCAATTATTTCCATTGGAAATGAATATTTTCATCAAATGCAGACAACTTTAAAGAAAGATTTATCTGAGAGTAGATGGAGGAATACTGACTCTGATGTATGAGAATCTAACGTAAATTAGGAATTCTCTCGAAATCGTAAACCAAAGAAACAATTCAGAGAATTTCCAGTAGGAACATTAGAATTTCAAGAGTCGTTTATCAGAGACAGGAGATGTCACTCTAATCACCAATAGCACAGATATTGTAATACTATACTATAGCGATTTTAGTAGGTAGCTTCGGACAAAATGCAGTTTTTAACGTACCTAACTAACCTATCTTTAACGGTTTGCCATCAATATGTAGATTTGGTATCAACCTCAACCTCAACAGCCTGTATCGATCCACAGCTGGACGCAGGCCTCCCCCTGACAAGCGCCTTATCGGCGTTTATCTCATGGGGGGTAATGCCCATAATTCCAACGCTGGCCATGCGGGTTGGGGAATCGTTGTGCCCGCCCCCGGTGGATATCCCATAGTCGCCTCTTACGATACTTACGGGACAACTCTTCCCGTGGTGGTAAAAATTCTAAGCCAGCACCCCACACAGCTATGAGTGTTTTTTTTAGGGTTTGGTATCAGCTTAATCTGATTTCTCTACTAAAGTTATTCCACTCTTCTATTTGCAGTTTGGTATTTCAACTGAAAATCAAATAGTCATGTCCAGTCCAAACACTGCACCGATTGTTATTTTTTTTTTTTTAATATTTGCTCAACATTTTCAGTAGTCACTTTGTAGATTAAGATATTACTATTTGTGTTTTATTTGCTACTTGCTTCGTAAGACACGTTGAGTTACTGTGGTAAACTATATTTTTTATACTTTTTTCAATTTTCTTTATGAAAAAATCATGTAGAATAATCTTCGATATAGTAGGTACGCAGGTTTACTCGGTAAAAATATAAATTTTCTACTCCTTATTTTTCCAGTGACAGATTCACTTCATCTCTATCAGTCAAAATAAGCTGTGTTTATGAAATACTTCATTATATCATTTAGGCCCGTACTATGAAAGCTTGCTCTGTCATTGAGCTATGCTTGAGTGACGTTTATGCTATAGAAAAGCGTTACTCAAGCAGAGATTGAAGACTGAGCAAGCTTTCATAATACGGGCCTTAGTCTTCATTCAAACACCTGTCAAAAATTAGGCCCCCTCCCTGAATAAGAACTACGTAGGTAGGTACAATCACGCTCACAGTAATCACTGGGGAGAACTAATGGGGTGTTTCGTTATCGAAGCACTTTTGCCACTTCATCGATCAGCCAGTGTCGTCACCGATAGTACATGATTGATGACATCTAGTTTGTATCATGAACTGTTTTATACGGTGGCCCACTGTATAATTTGTTACCAAGTTAATTACGGAACAAGTTTGTTTGATATTTTACATAAGGCCCCAACTCTGAGCACTGATTGCGATTTACGGAACGAGTCAGAGTCAGAGTCAAATCGTTTATTTCTTTAGACTTACAAAATAAGTACTTAGACAAGTAACATTTTTACTATATAAACAGCTTGACTATCAAACAAGAAATAAGGTGCAATAATTGACTCTAATTCACTTCAATTTTTGTCCACTAGCGGAAGAAGTGAAAAAGAAACCACTAGCGAGTTTATCGCTTATCAACTAATATAATCTTAGGATAACTAAGTCTAACTGGTCTTACATACTATTGTCTGTGTGGAACTGGGCGACATCCGGCCAAGCATTAACATCATTGACGTAGTCAACTACGGAGTAATAGGCTTTCTTGACAAGATTTCGTTTTATGTAAAGTTTAAATTTACGAATAGGGAGCTCAGTTGCTTCAGATGGAAGCTTATTATAGAATCTTACGATCCGACATATAAAGTCAGCTTTAAGTTAGAAGTGTTTAGGTTATTGTATTATTCCAGTGTTAAGGCCGGAATACTGCCGTTGTCTAAATAATTTAAAAGATTATAGCGATAAACTGATTTTATTATGATTGCGTTACATGAAAAATCATGGTCATGATTGTTTTTATTAGTTTTTGGCAAGAACGGGTTTCTTTTAAAATGTCGTTAAAATAAATTTGTCCCAAATACCTACTATTTTTGATGACATAAAAAAATATTATTCTAGAAGTGATGTCGATTTCACAGACTCCAAGCTCCAGGGCCTGTGGTCCTTAAGAAAATCAAGAATTTTAGAAACTCAAAAGTGATAAGGTAGGAAAATAGCGAACTAAACGTTGGCGCCTGCTAAGGTAGGGCCTGCCCTTAGTTTATTGTTATTAAGTAAGGGCTTCATAAAAACAAAATACGTGTGAAAACCGTCATACTGTATATACTGTAGCATTATATACTGTAGAAGTTTTTATGTTCAGTGTACAATAAAGTTACTATACGGTATTTAATAATCTTTGAAAAAATTTCGTATATTTTGTTTTTAGGAGAAATTAAAAAGTATGAAAGGAAAATATATAAGTAAAATCATAAGATAACGGTGAAGAGTGGTAGAACAATTCTGCTGATGTTGATGAGGCAAAAAAAAACTACTGGCTACACGACAAGAATGCAAAATCTAATAGATGTAACTGGTGGTTTAGTTGTTTGGGAGTCACACACAGCACTCAAGGGGCACTTTGTGTTTGTGTATTTCACAGTTTGTTTATTTATTTATTGTGATAAGTTTACAAAGCAGATTACAATCATTTTTACATTTAAAAATATAGAAATAAGAAATGTAAACATAACATTTTTTTCATAAGAACGTTTTTTCATAGGCAAGAGCGAGACCATAACACAGGTATCTATATACTTAAAAGGGGATTTTCAAAGCAATTTAAAGTTTTGTATAGATTAAGTTAAAGAAACAAACAATTTGTTTTTTTTTAACATGATTGTTGATGGTATTGCAAGCATAGGTAAATCGGTTTCCCTAAAAACAAGTAGATGATAGATAGATAGATAGACTCTTTATTGGGTACACATACAAACAGCACAGGAAAATAACAAAAAAGAACAGCAACAAACATCAAAGGCATACATATGTTATACCTATCGCTCAACCCCAATCGCTGACCTTCCGACGACCCACATTGGGCATCTACGGAATCTGCTGACTTCGCGAGATTGCGACACGACGCGCAGCCTTGCCCCGAGAGCTAGATCTTCGGCACTTCGGTTCACGCATCGAACCAGTCCATATCTTAGGTTAATTAGATATTTAGAAAACCCTTTGTAGAACGTAATTAAATTTAATTTATTTTACTTCAAAATCGGTTTTTCTCTGGGAAACCCAAGCGTCGCTCCTTTAATTGGCGCAGTCGGTAGGACAATCCGGGTCAGTCCAGAATATTCATCAGGAGATTCAGGAGTGATAGACTTTTCAAGGTCGAGCCGGGTTATTCTGAACACGAGCGTTCGCCGGGATCAAGAAATCGATACGTCCCAAGAGTACCGATGCAGTTCATGTAAGTACACTGAATTTCTAGTGATTGCATCCTTTCCTAAAATTAAGTCCTATTTTTTTTTATTTTACTCAAAAAAAATTTTTTCAAGAAAATTAACGAGTCCTATGTTAAATAATCGTATTAACAGAAATAATTTAGCTGATAGTACAAGGAATTTAGATTTATTAAATTCAAGTTCTGATAGTAGTTGTAGTAATAGTAGCGATTTAGAAAATAAGACAATGGCCGTAGCAATGCCTGCTGCCAGCTTAGATGATATATGCAAGGCCCTACGATTAGTTCCCGATTTCGATGGAAATACTAATGTGTTAGTTAGGTTCGTAAATTTATGTGATCAATTAGTGGCAACTTACGGACAGAGTGGGAATCAGTTAAATAATTCGGGATTATTAAATGGTATCCTTAACAAGGTCGTGGGACCAGCAGCACGGCAGATCAATACAAATGGCATTCCGAATGATTGGACTAGTATCCGTAATTCTCTTATTAACAACTTTGCCGACCAAAGAGATGAAACCGCCCTCTATAACGATTTGGCGATCCTAACACAAGGCTCTAGCACCCCTCAAGAATTTTATGAGAGGTGCCAGAACCTCTTCAGCACAATCATGACATACGTATCCTTGCACGAATCCTTACCTACTACCATAGATGCTAAGCGGGATTTATATAAAAAACTAACCCTCCAAGCCTTTTTACGTGGGTTAAAGGACCCTCTTGGTTCACGCATTAGATGTATGCGTCCTGAAACCATTGAAAAGGCTCTGGAGTATGTGCATGACGAGATGAACACCATGTATATTCAGAGCAGGAACCTGTTTTTTCCGGATAAAAAGGTAAGTGATAGTCATATAAACCAACCTGAATTTAAAGTGCCTCTTCAAGGCCTTCAGCCTTTCAGGCCCATGACTTTCAATATGCCAGGGCCTACCACGCAGCCTTTCAGACAATAGTTCGTGCCGAGGCAGCCACCTCAGCATCACTTTAGAATGCCTTACCAACCGCGAATGCCATCACGCACTCAACAAATGTTCAGTGCGCCGCTACCAAATTACCAACGTGGTTTTCAAATGGCGCCTAGGCCGCAACCCTCATTTCAAGGCCCTAAGCCTATGAGTGGGGTGTCCCATTTTGAGTCTAGGGAGAGACAAGCACCAGCGGGACCCAGTGGTTGGAACTGGGCTAAACAAGGTAATCCACCCCCGTCTAATTATTTTAAGACTAGGGATGTTAACGTGAATGAGTGTTTGAACTATGACTGTGACGGGTACGAGTACTATGCCTATGGTGACTATAACTATGACGACGGTTACTACGGTGACTATAACGGCTACCCGACTGAGTACGATTACCCATGCCACCTCGACAGCGGAGCTAGGGTGCAGGACGTAGTCGACGAGCAGCCCCAGTCGGGCCAGAAATCGGAGGATTTTCCCAAGGACCCGACTATAAAAAAGTTAAAATAGAGCTTAATTTGCAGACCCAGAGACAGCTACCCTTTATTCGTATAGCGAACCCTCCGTTGAATTTTCTCATAGACACAGGCGCGAATCAATCTTTTATTAGTCCAGAGGCAGTGGATAATTATTTCTCACACGTACCATTGAACTACGATCCGTTCGAGGTTACTAACGTTCACGCCACAAGTAGGAATGAGTATTCTATAACTCTTCCATGCTTCCAAGAGTTCAAAGATTCGGAGGAAATAAAGTTATTCGTGTATAGGTTTCACGATTACTTCGACGGTCTAATAGGTATGGATTTATTAACCAAGTGGGAAGCTAAACTCGACCTTAAGGAGCTCGCGCTTATTACTAAAGCCGCAGTGAACCCTATTCGCATGTACAACTCGCGAAACTTAAATCTTTACGAAGATATAATACCAGCCGAAACATCTAAATTGGTTAGGTTACCTATTAATGCTCCGGATGGCGAAGTTTTTATCCCGGAACAGGTAATTTGTAACTGTGTGATAAGCGAGTGCATTACCACAGTTAGTAAAAATCGCGGCATCGTGGAAGTTATGAATACAACTCATAATGACGTAATTCTGTCGTTAGACACCGCGACGCATGCGACCCTATTCTCGATGGAGTGCGCGCGCACCGAGTCGGAGCCACTTTCACCGCGTGCTAGGGACGTTACCTCGCGTTTACGGACCGATCATCTAAACGTCGAAGAAGAAACTAATTTAATCGCGCTTTGTTCTAAATATGCCGATGTATTTTATATTGAAGGTGAAGCGTTAACATTCACGAATCAAATTAAACACAAAATCCGTACTCACGACGAAATTCTCGTTTATACGAAGAGCTATCGCTATCCTTACATACATCGTGAGGAAGTCCAGGATCAGGTGTCTAAAATGCTAGAACAGGGTATTATCAGACCATCGGAGTCCGCATGGAGCTCTCCCATTTGGGTTGTCCCGAAGAAGATGGACGCGTCGGGAAAACAAAAATGGAGGCTAGTAGTAGATTTTCGCAAACTCAACGAAAAGACTATTGACGACAGGTACCCTATACCCAACATCACTGACGTTCTTGACAAGTTAGGGAAATGTCAGTACTTTACGACACTCGACTTAGCATCTGGATTTTATCAAGTCGAGATGGACCCGAAGGACATCCATAAGACTTCCTTCTCTATTGAACAGGGTAGGTTTGAATTTTTAAGGATGCCCATGGGGTTGAAAAATTCGCCCTCCACCTTCCAGCGCGTCATGGACAACGTTCTTCGAGGCCTACAAAACGTCATTTGCCTCGTATACCTAGATGACATCATAGTTTTCTCTACGTCACTGCAAGAACATATGATCAACCTTGAAAAGGTATTCCAAAGGTTACGCGAGTCCAATTTCAAAATACAACTCGACAAATCAGAGTTTCTCAAACTTGAAACCGCATACTTAGGACATGTCATTACTAGCGAGGGAATAAAACCTAATCCAGATAAAGTCTCTGCTATTCTAAAATACCCCATGCCAAAAACGACTAAGGAAATAAAATCATTTTTAGGTCTTCTCGGTTATTACCGAAAATTTATCCCAGACTTCGCCAGGATAACTAAGCCCTTGACACAGTGTCTCAAAAAAGGAAGAAAAATTACATTTGACTCAGACTATGTTAATAGCTTTGAGAAATGTAAAACTCTTCTGACAAACGATCCCATATTGAGATACCCTGACTTTGACCGTGACTTCATACTGACGACCGATGCATCAAATTTCGCAATAGGTGCGATTCTTTCGCAAGGTGCGGTAGGTTCAGACAAGCTTATAGCGTACGCGTCACGTACATTGAATGAGAGCGAAATAAACTATAGCACAATAGAGAAAGAGCTACTTGCTATTGTGTGGGCGACAAAGTACTTTCGCCCCTATCTCTACGGTCGTAAGTTCAAAATCTTTACGGACCACAAACCCTTACAATGGATTATGAATTTAAAAGAGCCTAACTCTAAATTAACTAGATGGAGATTAAAATTAAGCGAATATGACTTCACTACTGAACATAAGCCAGGTAAGAAAAACACCAACGCCGATGCTCTCTCTCGCGTTGAGATTTGTAACGAAGAGACAAGCTCTATGGCCGGAAGTACATCTGTTGTACCTCCATCAGTAGCAAACGACTGTGACTCACGAACTGACACCGCACATACTTCCAACGAGAATCCCATCCTTGAAATTCCTATAACTGACGAGCCTTTGAATAAATTCCATCGACAGCTGATTATGACGATAGTAGGTGACGTCAAGAAACGCGCGTCAGCGACCAAGCCGTTCGACACTCACACACGTACATCCGTGCAGTTATCGGAATCAAACTTGGAAGAGGATTTAATTAACGCTATTAAGGAATATGTTAACCCTAAAATTAAGACAGGTATCCTTATTAACCCTCCTTTAGGTATGTACAAGATTGTCCCTATTTTACAGGAAAAATTTAGAAGCTCATGTATGAAATTGGTACTTGCTAAAAAGGAATTAGAAAATGTCAAAGATTATCTAAGACAGCAAGAGATCATTCGTAATTATCACGAAGGCAAAACAAACCACCGTGGCATTAACGAATGTTATCTATCCTTATCAGTTCGCTACTACTGGCCGCGAATGAAGGATCACGTGACCAAGTTCATAAATGACTGTACAATATGCGGACAAGCTAAGTACGACAGGAATCCCATTAGGCCTAAACTCAACATCGTGCCACCAGCAACGAGGCCCTTTGAGATAGTTCACATGGACAGCTTCACTGCCCAAAATGAGAAGTACGTTACTTTTATAGACGTTTTCTCAAAGTATGGTCAAGCCTACCTACTAAGGGACGGCACTGCGCTTAGTGTAATACAGGCCTTATTAACATTTAGCACACATCACGGCTTACCGCTCACTATCATAACCGATCAAGGCACCGAATTTACTAATCAGATGTTTTCAGAGTTCTGTAAAATACATAAAATCACGCATCATCAAACCTTAGCACATTCACCTAACGCTAACGGAAATATAGAACGTTTTCACTCGACTTTACTTGAACACCTCCGTATTTTAAAATTGAAACAACGAGATCAGCCCGTTATTAATTTAATGCCTTACGCTTTAATTGGGTATAATAGTTCAGTACATAGCTTCACTAAGTGTAAGCCCTATGACCTTATACTAGGACATACTGACCCACGTGATCCGACTGACATCGATATAACAGGACACTTATTACAGCAGTATTCACAGTCCCATAGAGAGCAGATGAAACAAGTCTATGATCTCATAAACGAGACATCGCTTGCTAACAGGACCGCGATTATTGAAAATCGTAACAGGTCTCGCGAATTTGAGGTAAAGTACCAACCGGACCAACAGATTTTTATCAGCAACCCTTGTGCTAGTAGATCTAAGCTCGCACCTAGATACACACAGGACATTGTTTTAGCGGACCTTCCCATTCATATCTATACCTCCAAGAAAAAAGGTCCCATCGCAAAGAATAGGTTGAAACGTGTCCCTAAGACCGCGAAAGTGTTACAGGATGCTGATCCTGCTGCTAACCCTCTTGAATATAACACTGACTCACGGAAAATAGATTATACTTGAAGTACCTGGAGATGGACCCATGCGACTAACAACTCATTATCATACATTTTAACAATACATAGAACTATAAGATTAACTCTACCATTAACTAGTACGGAATCTATCGGAAATAAAATGTTAGATAAGTAAATTCTTCACGTACGCAGTCTACGAATCTCAGCTAGATAACTTGCATAACAAATTAAATCACGCATCGCTTCAATCACAATCTTTAGAGCTAACTTGTTTTAGAAGAGGTTTTATAGATTAAGCTATTAAGAGTATTACAGGGATTCTAGACTATACGGATGCTGTAAAGTATAATGAAGCCCTTTGAGTTCTAAGAAAAATCAGTATAAGATCGTCACTGAACAAACTCATCATAAGTCTTAGCAAAGATTGTACGGATGAGCAAATAAAAATTATTAATAAAATTGTAGATAATCAAGTCGCAATAAATAAGACATTGCTGATGTTAATTGACCCCGATTTGTAGCCACAACACGAGTTAGTATAAATTGCGAAATTAGCCCAAATCTTGGCATTAACCAGCTACAGTGTAGATAACTTGATTAGTGAATTAAGTAGGTTAAAAATGCCCTTGCATTTTGCGGTGCTTCGCGCACACATTATTAAATGATAGGTATAGTTATAGGTAACTAAAAGTATGTTAGGTATACTGAAATCTTTTTATCATAAAGATTCACTATTATAAAAATAGGCAGGCAAGTCATCCCACCTTTCCCGCTCCTCGCTATCACTAGAAATATTCATGTGTACATAGAGGCTGAATGCCCGAAGTCAGGTACGAGGTATGTTTGTGAAGATCAGCTCAACCAAGATCAGAAATCTCAACCCGATTGCATCTGTAATACTATCCAAAGAGAAATGCCCTAGGAGAAGCCCTGTCAAATTACCACCGTCGACCTGATGACGATCAGCCCGGCATGGAGACACTGTATGACCACCACTACGCCATCGTGTTCTCGTAACCAACTTAACAGTCTCAACACACACCACCATTCCCTTCTACGGTGCACTATCCGGTGCACTTGTACTGGCCATCATCGTCGAAAATTATATCTACGACATGAACTCGAAAGGAAAACTCGAACACAGAGAGCTCATCCAAGCAGCCCCGACCTATGCTGTATCAAATCCATCCCAGGATCAGAGGAGGCTGCCAACGACATTTTTTCCCAACATTCAAAAATAGTCGTTGAACTGAGGGGGGAGATGTTATACCTATCGCTCAACCCCAATCGCTGACCTTCCGACGACCCACATTGGGCATCTACGGAATCTGCTGACTTCGCGAGATTGCGACACGACGCGCAGCCTTGCCCCGAGAGCTAGATCTTCGGCACTTCGGTTCACGCATCGAACCAGTCCATATCTTAGGTTAATTAGATATTTAGAAAACCCTTTGTAGAACGTAATTAAATTTAATTTATTTTACTTCAAAATCGGTTTTTCTCTGGGAAACCCAAGCGTCGCTCCTTTAATTCATAATTAAGTACATAGGTACAGGTAAGCAGGTAGGTAGGTACCTAGTGAACATGAGGTAAAACAAACAAAACCAAGTGCTAATAGGCACTACCTAACAGTGCACTCGCCTTATCAACAGGTGGGTAGGTAGTCACCGCCCGCCCAGGGCGAGGGATATCTACGCGTGTCTGCGCTGCCGTGGTGCGCCCAAAAGGCTCAGTCTCAGCTTTATGCTGTCTTAGACCAGGATAGGCATAACACAGCGCTGGTTTTCAGACTAGCCCAATTTGTGTGACACCAGGATCCGTGACGAGAGGTATCGCTCTCAGAGTGATTTACATTCGATCTTATTGTTCTGTGATTCTACATATTATACATAATTTTAACTAGGTAATAATGCTATTTGCTAATTCACATAAACATTCCAAGCTACTTACACACTTGACCTAAAATAGCTATAATTTAATGCCTGGTAAAATAAAGAGTTCATTATGTCAATGTCAACCGAGAACCTTATGTCAGCGTAAAGAAGAAAAAAGAGGTTATGTGCACATTTTTACCAAAAAATTTTCATTTACGTGGCAACACAAACTAAAAACTAATACATACTTTTTACTTGAAAATCGCGTTATGGATGCTAACTTGGAGTATTTATCAAAGAGAATACAAATTTATGTTCCCTGATGCATTGCGTGCATCTCACACGGCCACAATTGCATTCTCTTTGGGCCACAGCTCACGCTCAAGTTATTGTATTCTCTTTGTTTGTCACGCTCCAAAAAACAAACAAAAATGTGAGTTGTGAAAGTGGTTCCGTACATTTTATTTATTTTGGGAGCGGAAAGCGACCAGTCGAGACCATGAGGACAGACGGAGGAGACGGAGGACAAAAAAATGAGAGAGTACCTACTATACTAGTGTATTGGCAGGTAGGTAAGTAGCAATGGTGGTTATTTGGTTCTTCACGATTTTTGCCTACATAAAAGTTCCTTTTTTAGTTGTACCTTGAAAGAACTAACTGTTTTTAGGGAACGGAGTGGCGGTGGTAATAATACATTCCAACATCGTGACGCGGCAAATCGGAAAGACCCTCTGAAAGCTACGGTTTTATGTCTTGGCGTCTGAAAAATGAGGTTAGAACATGTTCGTTTCGGGTATCGGCTACATTCATTAGCCCAGTTTAGTTTGGAATAAAGATAGGGGGGATTTTTGTGTAAAATAAGGCCAAAAAGAAGGGTTGCTAGATGAAGGTCTCTACGTTCCCTCATTTTCAGTAAGCTAGATGAGTTGAGGAAAGGGGTTATATGTGTGCGTGGGGGAACATGAAAACAGTACCTTATACAGGCATTCTGTACGCGTTGTATAACATTTATAGTACGGCTAAGAAGACAGGGGCCATAGACAGTGTCACAATAGTTAAGGCGGGACAAAACAAGTGATTCACACAGCATTACTCTTACATCCTCACTCAAAAATTGACGAATTTTGTAAAGAAGCCTTAGACGGTACAGAGATTGCCGCACTGCTTCAGCAATATGGGATTCAAAACGTAGATGACAGTCCATTGTTAACCCCAGATTTTTTGCTTCTACAACACGCTCAACCAGCTCCCCATCTACAGTAATATTAGGATGGCTAATCTTTTGAAGCATGTTTTTAGTCCCGAAGACCATAAATTTAGATTTTTTGGGGTTAAGTATTAGCGAGTTAGAGGAAGACCATTGACGTATGTGTTCTAAGTCAGTATTAATTTTTCTTACAGCATCATCACAATCAGAAGGAAGGAAGGAAAAGTACAGTTGAAGGTCGTCCGCATAAAGGTGATGTTGACAGAATTTGACCATTTTGATGATGTCAGCAGAGTAAAGGACAAAGAGGATTGGACCGAGAACTGATCCTTGGGGCACTCCCCGTGGAACCAACTGAGTAGAAGAACGTACAGACTTGCCACCAGGCAACTGAAGCTCAACACATTGCGATCTGCAGTCGAGGTAACTTGAGAACCATTTCACTGTTTTTGAATCAAAACCATAAAAAACCAATTTGGAAAGAAGAAGAGGAATATTGATGGAATCAAAGGCTCTGGAAAAGTCCAATAAGACGAGGATACTGCACCTGCCTCCATCTTGTGCTGCCAGTAGATTATCAACGACATCAATCAAGGCAGTTGCCGTACTGTGTCCCCTACGGAAGCCAGACTGGTGTTGGGGGAGTATCTGGTGATCCTCAAGAAACTTAATCACCTGCATGCAGACGATTTTTTCCAGAACCTTAGACAGGCAGGGGAGAAGGCTAATCGGTCTGATGTCATTAAGAGTGGAGGGTTGATTAATTTTAGGGATAGGTTTTACCACAGCTACTTTCCAGGACTCAGGGAAGACACATTCAGTGATGGATTTATTAATAATATTAGTGACAGTAGAAAGGGACTGAGGAAGAGTGAGAAGTAACATGTCTAAGGAGATGCCATCAATGCCCCTTGCATTAGATTTGAAAGTTTGAATTACTTTGAGCACAGTAGTCTCACTGACTGGTTGAAGAGAGAATATATTAGGGCCATATCGGTGAAGTAAATATTATTATTTTAAGTTATTAGTTGATGCTTAGAGATTAAGAATGAACGAATGAGTGAAGTTTCGCTAAATTAAAAGAAAGAAATTTGCTTATTTTGTTTACTCGCTCAGTGTAGTCGAAACAGCCTTTCGGAATTTATTTAGGTTTGAGTCAAGTACATCAATATCTTTATGAACAGCTGCCAACGCGTTATATTGACGACACATTGTTTTTGTAAACCCGCAACGAAAACGTTGTTGATCTAGAATAGTCTATGGAAGGGTTTATGATTTTATGAAGGTAGGTTTGATCTATGTGTTTCCTGCGATCCCTAAAAGAGGTAATTTTGAAAGTTTTAAATTTGTCTAAATCTTTAAGTAAGTAATCACAACCCATTTTGTGTCGGAATGAAAATCACAGGCATTTCTTTTGGATGTTCTCAATTCGATTATCTTCTACTGATTCGCATACTTAAATAGCGAGGGTTTGTTTTTTAGTTGGTTCGATTCCCAGGTAAGACAAGCAATTTTTAGAAGCTCTTTGAACGCGAGAGGAAGTGGTCATCCAAGTCCCAAGGTCCCAATGTCTCAGCGAGAGGTTCCCGAGAGGTAGACGCTTTCGCTAACTCCAAGTCAGCGAAAGAAAAGAAACAACAAAAGTCCTGTTCTCCCACGTATTATGCATAACCCTTAAAAATAGTAATAGCACCTACATGTTAGATAATTCCCAGTAAACTCGAAGTCGTCATTCTGGTCTCAATGTTTCAGCGACAGGTTCCCGAGAGTAGCGTTCGCGAACACCAAGTTTGCGAAAAGGACAGTAATACAAAAAGTCTGTTCTCCCACATATTAATTGATAGACATCATGAGACACAATCCATGTCCCAAGGTCCCAATGTCTCAGCGAGAGGTTCCCGAGAGGTGTAGCGTTCGCGAACTCCAGCTTAGCGAAATGGACAGCAACACCAAAACTTTGTTCTCTCACATATTACGCATAACCCTTAAAAATGGTAATAGCACCTACCTGTTAGATGATTCCCAGTAAACTCGAAGTCGTCATCTTGGTCCCAATGTTTCAGCGAGAGGTTTCCGAGAGGTGTAGCGTTCGCGAACTCCAAGTTAGCGAAATGCCAGTCCAGGATCTGTCTGTCACGCACCGACAGATACACCGAGCTAGAATAAACCTTATGTAAGTTGTGGGTAGGAACATTTTTTATTGAGATGGTAAAAATCGACTTGTATTCATAGGAAAACGTTAATTAGGCCGCTGCTCAACGTATGCGTATAGGTTAGTCTGGTTTTTCGTAGCTTATAGAAGACAAGAAAGTTTAAGTAAATCTAGTAGATTTTTGTTGGTGTTTCTAATATTAAGTGAGCAAACTAATAATTGTACTTAGTTAACGGTCACTGCTAGTTACACTCTGGATGACCTAATTCTGAACACCGCATAACAAAATGTGTGGATAATTTGCATGCATAGGGAAGCTTCAAAAATAAGCTGTGCAATTAACGCATTAGTTGCGTTGAATACAAATCAAAAGTTTGGTAACGTTAGAGAAAGGGTTCTTTCTACTAGAGAAAGAGTTCTCTCTACCTTCTTTTTTTATTCTTTATCAGTGATGGACAAATTTGATTGTAGTTTTTGATTAAATAACGGCCTCTTTATCTCTCATAATTTTGATAAATAAAAATTGAACTAGGAAAAATTTCAAAATGTCGTATCATGACTATACACTTAGGCCCGTATTATGCTTGCTCAGTCTTCAATCTCTGCTTGAGTAACGCTTTTCTATAGCATAAATGTTGCTCAGGCATAGCTCAATGACTGAGAAAGCTTTCATAATACGGGCCTAAAAGCTTGCTCAGTCTTCAATCTCTGCTTGAGTAACGCTTTTCTATAGCATAAATGTTGCTCAGGCATAGCTCGATGACTGAGAAAGCTTTCATAATACGGGCCTTAAAGTAGAATATATTAATTTCAAATATTTTACGCAATGACATTTCCTTCCTATTCCTTTAGCAGGAATTCATGATCTGCGATGTACCCCGGAACTGTGCTACAGTTCCAGGGTACATCGCAGACCACCATACATAGTAGATACATCGCAGCTTAGTTAAACGTTCAGCTTCCACCACTTGACATAGTTAATTAGTCAAATTAACTTTACCTAGGCGGATTCGTCTCCAAATGCGTCAGCTTATCTTCAATCGTCGCGTTTTGAGAGACCATCTGATCGTAATCATTGCACAGGATCTTCATCTCCCGCGCTAGCCGACGCAAGTTGAACTCTTGGATGACGCTAGCGTCGCTGGCCGCACCTTTATCTTTTTCTACGAGAAGAGCGTCTTTTTCCACCTTCATTGATTTAAGCAGGTCTTGGATGTCACACATTCTGGAAAAATAATTTAAAAAAAATTATGATGATTTTCTTTAAGCCAAGCTAAATCACACTAATATTATAACTGCGAAAGTTTGTTTGGATGTATGGATGTTTGTTACCTCTTCACGCCAAAACTACTAAACGGATCTGGCTGAAATTTTGCATACAGGTAATTCTAATACTGGAATAAAACAAAGGCTTTTTATCCCGTAAATCTGTTCCCGTGGGATAAAAATCACCTTTAAACGTTTCCATAGGAACAACGCGTGCGATACCGCGGGGCGCAGCTAGTGTAAAATAAATGTTTTTTCAACTTATTATGTGACAGTTGTTCCTAATTGGTAAATATTATGATTTGGCTTCAAAAGTGTCCTAAAAAATAGTTGTGTAATGTAATCAGATACGCCTTTTTCCTTATGACGGCAGTAATAGTTCACTAGAGTGTGCGATTAACAAGCTTTCTGGGGCACTGGGATGTGCAACTTCTTGATCCTTATAAACAAAATTAGAAGGAATGACGATATAAATCCAGATTTAAATCCTTTCACTGGTCGAGACTGGTCCAAAGTCACGTAAAATACGAGGGAAATTGGTTGGTCTCCTGTCTTTCATCATCATAATCATTATAAGCCTGTTTACACCCACTCATTGCCTATTTACGTCTCTTTTACACGCCAGCTTTATCAGTCTTGTACGAGTCTCACCCAGTCTTTCGGCCACCTTGCTTTTGGCAAAATAAAGTAGACAGTGCGTTTGCCATTCTGGTAATATACCAGAATGATATATTACTAGTATATTACCAGAACGGAACGCCCTGTCTTTGTGACCTTGTTTTTGGCAAAATTAAGTACACAGTGCGTTCCATTCTGGTAATATACCAGAATGATATATTACTAGTATATTACCAGAACGGAACGCCCTGTCTTTGTGACCTAGTTTTTGGCAAAATTAAGTACACAGTGCGTTCCATTTTGGTAATATACCAGAATGATATATTACTAGTATATTACCAGAACGGAACGCCCTGTCTTTATGACCTTGTTTTTGGCAAAATTAAGTACACTGTGCGTTCCATTCTGGTAATATACCAGGATGATATATTACCAGAACGGAACGCCCTGTCTTTGTGACCTTGTTTTTGGCAAAATTAAGTACACAGTGCGTTCCATTCTGGTAATATACCAGAATAGTATATTACCAGAATGGCCCCGTCTTTGTGATTGTTGTGCGTTCCCAACAAAGGCCTCACCTAAAGTTTGCTACAATTTCCGTCTATACGTCAGGTCAGGTCCAAGTAACTTGGAACTTTATTTGTGATGAATTAGCACTTACTTGTTAATGTTGTTTTTCAGCCTTTCTTGAAGCGTGATGACCGCTTTCAGATGCTGGATCTGGAACAGATTAAATTTGAGAAATAAATAAATAAATAATTAAATAATGCTGGATAATCTAGCCCCAATCTAAGCAGAGCTTGTGTTATGGGTACTACGAGTAGATAACTGATATATATAATACAATACACTACATAGATAGATATTTTTTATTACTTATACATAGAGAACATCCAGAACGCCCTGAACGAATATCTGCAGATCGTACACATATTTGTCCCGAGGCGGGAATCGAACCCGCAACCTCCTGCGTAGCAGGCGGACCTTCGCCCACCGCGCCACAGAGGACGTCGAAAGATAAAGTTTCAGAACACTGAGTAACTATAACGGGATATAACCGAACTCTGTTTAACAATTCCGACGTAGCCCGGATATTCTGACGATATCTTTCCGTCAAATCACAATCATCATCGGCAGACAAGTTTACCCCTTCTGCTGACTTTCCGACAACCTTCCGAGTTGGTGGACTTGGTGTGTGTCGATAAACATTTAAGAAATTCGGGGTCTGTGTTAGACGTATGCCCCATAATTTTTTTTCATATTAAATAAGTGAAGGTAGGCCGCGTGGTGCCGGCTAAGAATTTTCACCACCCCATTCTTCCCGCGGGTTTCGTAAGAGTCGACTATTATCGATATTCATCGGGAGGTGGGTAGCAGCATCCCTGCAGAACCATTCCACCGCCAGAATTAGATCTCCAACCGTCATAAACAGCGTTGGGTTTATGGGTATTACCCCCATGAGATAAAAGCCAATACGGCGCTTATAAGACCCGACAACCGCTGGGGTAACAGAGTCCTTGAGTGGAGACCGCGACCCGGCAAACGTAGTGTACGACGCACTCCGGCCAGGTGGGATGACGATCTGTTAAAAACTGCAGGCAGATGCTGGATGCGTCAGGCTGAAGACAGGGCGCTAAGGCGCTCATTAGGGGAGGCTTATGTCCAGCTGTAGACTAGTATAGGCTGATGATGATGATGAAGGCGCTTATTAGGGAGAGGCCGGAGTCCAGCTGTGGACATTATAGGGTGATGAGGTGGAGGAAGTACCTACCTGTTTATGTTTAACACTTTTCTGCTGCAGTTTGATCACCCATTCCAACGCCTGGCCGAGAGATACAGGAGTGTCGTTGTAGTAATTGAAATCGACTTGGTGCGAAAGGTAAGAAGTGGCGTCGAGAAGACGGTTGAATTCGCGCTCCACCTGAAATTTTGTTCCGTTACATACGTACGACTTACATAATGACTATTCTACTAAAATTATTAAGGCGTATACCCGAGTCAAAGTGGCGCCGCCACCTATTTTATCTAAAAAAACACATTCGAATTGAGAACCTTCCCATTATTTTCAAGTCGGTTAAAATAGCTATAGAGCGTAACGCAGGTTACCGTGATTTCAGCTGGTAAGGTCAAATTTCACCGTTCGCTACCTTTTGAACGAGTTTACGAAAACGAAGATACATCCGACATTTAATGGAAATTGGACCTATACCGTGTCCATTTTGAATGAAGCATAAACGTAAACAAACCGCCCATACTTAACCTAAAATTCACTTTGTTGGCGCGTCCTTTTATAAGTAATTTACATTACTTGTCGATTTTAGATCCTTCCTTCAATAAAAATTGCTTACAATTATATTTGAAACTCGACGCCAAGCAAGTGAGATTTTGTTATTAGTGTCGTATTTTGTTTACGTTTATGCATCATTCAAAATGGACACGGTATAAGTCTGTATACACTAACGTCCAATTTCACCGCTGAAATTCAATATAAGATAAGCTATGCTGTCTTGTCATAAAATGTCAAACACGACAGCAAACAGCGGACAGACTGAATTCATCCATTCAGATGAAAACTTGGTTTCTCTCAGAGAACGGTAGAATTGGGCCTTGGTAGTTCTACGAATCAAACAAACTTAATATAATAAAACATACCATTTCATCCTTGTGCTTTGGCACCTGGTTACCACTGGCCTCGTACAATGGACATTTCTGTTTTATCTTATGCAGTTCCATGTTCATTTGGACGGAGAGCGTTGTGACTGGATTCCCGCCAAGCCCTGTTACCACCATAGCTCCTGCAAATAATATTACGTTTTTACTGCTTGTTCTGAAAAGCCGATAGACTTTATAATTTAGAAAGATCAGGCTGTCAAGGTGTATAAGACCCATCAAAAACCATCGGGACGTATAGATAGTCCACATTTTAAAGTCATTCACTAATAACGGGATATTTACCATGGTAAGAACGAAAACCCAATAAACATAAATCATTGGCAATACACCGTTATTTATTAAAAAAATGTTTTACAATTTACACAGCATTATCCAGCCCCAAGCTAAGCAGGGCTTGTGTTATGGGTACTAGATAACTAATATACATAATACAATACACTATATAGGTAGATATTTTTTTATTATACAAAGAAAACATCCAGAAGGCCCTGAACAAATATATGAAGATCGTAGAAACATTTGTCCCGAGGCGGGAATCGAACCCGTAACTTCCTGCGCCGCAGGCAGACTTTCGCCCGCACCACAGAGGTGGTCAGAATGAGTTTTATTAAACATTATAGTTTTAAAAGTGCATATTTGTAACGGAGCTGCGTAGTACGTTTAGTATGAAACATTTTCTTTGAAAAACAAGGTTAATCTGGTGAGCGATAAAATATCTTTAATTAAAAACTAATCACCAACAACAAAAATAATGGCCGCTAAGCGAGAGTGAGAATTAATGGCCAAGGGATAAGGATGTTTATTAATAACCTTTTTTGGTTCTTTAAACGGTATAATTTCAAAAATTTGGTCTCGAACTAGAGACCAAGTACTAGAATTAGTTATAGGCTAGAGTATTATTTTATTTGTGTATAGAAAAGATTTAAACTGTCTTGGCGATGTGCTAACAAATACCTTTTAATTGATATCCTACTCATTTTAGTACCTTCACTTCAAAATTTTACTATAAGTACTATCAGAATACACACTTGCACACATTTGTATAAAATGGTGAACACAACATCTGAATAATTTTATATCGCAATATGTAGCAACTATATTTATTGAATTTCAATGTTGATAGCTCCGTAGTTGTTGAGTTAATCAGCAGTGTTGGACAAACGTTAAGCACAGCTGCAGCACCATAACAATTCAGTTTTGATCCGAAACCCTAAATATTAACTATAATTCAGCTAGTGACCACAAACGCAGACGTATCATTATTATGTTAGTTTTATTTCGTTTCTTTACAATTTGCTCAGGAGTGCTTTCATATTTAAATATGAATAATGCGTATTATTATACTCATGTTGGCCCTAAGTACCAGCCAACGAAGGGTGAAGTGTGGCCTGCCCCACAGAGGGAAATTAAAAATGTCGTTGATTATTATGTGTACCATTCATTAAAATTTGATATAGCGGTGAGCATATATTGTACAAGCAACCATAGCAAAATTACTCACTACCTCTTTACAATGTAGACTAGTTGCATAACTCCGTGATTGTATTTATTATTTAACCTATTCTTTCTATGGGGTTAGATGATTCTTTGTAAAATCACTAGCATTATTGATTTGTTTAATTATTGTCTGTAATACTTGTAAAATAATATGAGAACGTTATGTATCATCACCATCAGGTTACAAATTATTCTTGTGATCTCCTCATAAGAGCCATAGATAGATACAAAAAGATCCTGAGCGATATGGAATTGATTCTGACTTTTAAATTTCTTGCGAAGAAGAGGAAAAGCAATGGCCTAATAAGAAAACTGAAAATTATGCTGTTTTCTGAATGTGAAGAAACACCGCACTTCGAAATGCATGAAAGATGTATGTACCCATGATAAACTTACTATTTCGTAATAAAACTAGATTCCTTTCCTAACGAGTGCCATAGCGCTCCAGCTTGCCAGATGTAGAGAAGTCATAGTAATGTTTTTTTTTTATGCAGATATATAGGGTTCTTAGCCTCATCCAAAAACTACTAACATGCGTTGATTATAATTTACAGACAATTTAACTGTAGGGGTGACTAGTGAACTGAAAAGTTTATCGATTTGGGGCATTCTTCGAGGGCTAGAAACGTTCACTCAGCTGTTTTACTTTACCGATGAGTATAGCGTAAGTTTATTTAAATAAATGTAAGTTTTGCGCCTGGGTGATCTACCATGACTGATTTCTTATTGTATTTATCTTTAAATTTTAGGAAATTCGCATCAACTCCACGACTATCTTCGACTTTCCTAGATACATGCACCGCGGCCTACTCATAGATACTGGCAGGCACTACCTCTCTCTCTCGAACATCTTCAAGACCATAGATGCGTTAGCAATGAACAAGATGAACGATGATCCTCCACTGGCATTTGGTCGATGACCAGAGCTTCCCCTATCAGAGCGAGCAGTATCCTACTTTGAGGTAAGAAATGTATGTACACTAAGGTATATAGGTAAAGTAGTATGGATTTGGGTCTCTGCTGTAATTTCTAAATCGAAACTATTAGATAGATAGATAGAATATACTTTATTGCACAACAGTTGTACATAGGCGAACATAATGCTAGATAGCATTCTCTACCTGCTAACCTTTGGGTAGTGTGAACAACAATTTAGTAGGTAGTGCTATAAACATAACAAAGAAGAAAGCTAATAATAATCGTAACACTAACATAAATAAATACACATAAAATATATACATATACATATTATATATTCCCTACTCGCATAAATACTTAAAATACCTGTAATATATAAATTATAAGTATATAACGTAGGTACCGAATTATTCCTGAGAGAGAAAGTGATTTATGACTCTAGATCTGAAGATATTTACAGAGGATACCTCGCGGTATTCCATTGGAAGACTGTTCCATAAACGAGTGGCCTGGACGGCAAAGGTTTTATGGTAACCCACAGTACAGTGATCTGGTGTTCTAAGCTGCAGTCGTTTTGAGTGTCTTGCGGTGCGTCCAGAGGTGTAAAGTGGCGAAAACAGTTCGGTCAGATAGCTTGGCGACCGTGGGTCAGAGAGAGTTTTAAATAAGAGGCATAATGTGTGCAAATCACGACGCTTCCTAATTCTGACCCACTTCAGTTGAGTGCGGAAGACGGACACGTGATCATATTTCCGCAGTCCAAAGATGAAGCGGATGCAAAGGTTTTGTAATCTTTCCAGCTTGTTCAGCAGCTCTTCTGTGATGTCGGGATAACACACATCTGCATAATCCAGGATAGGGAAAAGTAGCGCGTTAACTAGTGTCTTTCTAGTGGATTGGGGTAGAAAATTTTTCATAAGCTTTAGGGAATGCATGCTTCCATTGGGAGAAATACATGGGAGTTTTTTCACTCTATGTAGATTGATACCCCGGGCTGTCGGGGCCGGACACTAGCAATACCAATACAATGCATAGCTGGCTTGCAAATATTTTTGGTAATTTCCAGTGAAAAAGGTGCATTCTTCCCGACAATGGTGTATACAAAAAGTGATTTGCTCGCCGTGGTAGCGTACGCAAGAGATAGAGGTGTCAGGGTCATCCCCGAAATTGACGTGCCCGGTACATACTTTATTTACCCACCTATAAACCAGATCTTTGCCTTTTTTGCCTAAGACGAATAAACTTTTCAGTTCACTCGTCCTCCCCAAAGTGAAATTCGTTATTATTTTACACCGTGTAGCATAATAAAGTTGCAAAATTGCATTTTACGTCAATATTGGATTTGCTGATAAGCAATCAGTTCTGTGGCAAAAAACCCACCAACACGCACTGACCAGCGTGGTGGGTCATGGTCCAAACCCCCCCCTATGATTGATAGCCCACACAGATGGCCCCAAGTGCCCGGCGACACCAGCGGCTGTGCTGGCGTTGACGGGCGCCATGCCAGCCCTGGGGTCAGGGGTGCTAAGAATCCCCGGGTGAGACCCCACCGTCAAACGACTCTGGCAACGTACAACGGACGAACTTTGAGGCTTGACCATCATCTAGCGCAGTTGGAAGTGGAGTTAGAGAACATTAAATGGCATGTTCTGGGGTTATGTGAAGTCCGTAGAGAGGGGGAGGACACCGTAACCCTAGACTCGGGCCATCTTCTCTACTTTCGCGAGGGTGATAAAACATCCCAGGGTGGCGTAGGTTTCCTCGTCAATAAGGCTCTCGTTAACAACGTTCAAGAATATAAGAATGAAAAATATTTAGTAACAATTCCGCGAAAAAAACCTTCTGCGATAAAATCTAACAAATTGTACATTTATACAAAATGAAAGAACATTTATCAAAGCAAGTCGTCAACTAGTTTCGTCTCTCCACGAGACATCATCAGGACACCACACCACTCGATCTTGACACTGAGAGCGCCAAACAACAACGGCAGAGTCCCACCAGAGATGTTGTCACTTCGAGCTCCGCGTGCCAAGTGGCACGCGGAGCTCGAAGTGACAACATCTCTGGTGGGACTCTGCCGTTGTTGTTTGGCGCTCTCAGTGTCAAGATCGAGTGGTGTGGTGTCCTGATGATGTCTCGTGGAGAGACGAAACTAGTTGACGACTTGCTTTGATAAATGTTCTTTCATTTTGTATAAATGTACAATTTGTTAGATTTTATCGCAGAAGGTTTTTTTCGCGGAATTGTTACTAAATATTTTTCATTCTTATATTTACAATGGATTTCCGCAAAGTAACGCCTGAATCTATTATTTAACGTTCAAGAAGTCTCCAGTGTGTCGAACAGGGTAGCGTACCTGATCCTTCGGCTATCCAAGCGGTTTAGCATGAAGGTAATTCAGGTCTACGCACCGACCTCGGCACACTCGGATGATGAAGTGGAGGGTATGTATGAAGACATATCCAAAGCCTTACACAACACCACCAAGGCTCACTTCAACGTTGTTATGGGGGACTTCAACGGCAAGGTGGGAATCCGGACTGGCAACGAATCCCGAGTGGGACCGCATGGTTATGGAGTTAGGAATCACAGGGGGCAAATGCTTGTCAACTTCCTTGAGAAAGAGGGGCTATTCTTAATGAACTCTTTCTTTAAGAAACAGCCCCAAAGGAAGTGGACATGGCGAAGCCCCGACACTGTGACTAAAAATGAGATCGACTTCATCTTGACGGATAGCAAGCACATATTCAGAGATGTCTCAGTGATCAACAGGTTCAATACCGGATCTGATCACCGACTGCTCCGAGGCTCTCTGAATATCAACTTAAAGCTTGAAAGAAACCGTCTGATGAAGTCCACGCTCCGACCTAACCCAATCCAAATCATGGCGGGCACCGAGAAGTTCCAGCAGCTTCTCGGGAATAGATTCGCTGCCTTGGATTCCACTGATGACGCTGACGAGACCCTACACAATCTGGTCGAAACGTTGAGGAACGAGGGCATCAGGTTCTGCCAAAAGCAGCGTACTGGCAAGAAATCCAAACTCTCGGATGAGACTCTCGGGCTGATGGCAAAAAGACGGGAAACCACCCAAGCCACTTCGTCAGACAGGTCAGACCTGAACAAGCAAATTGCGAAGATGGTACGGCGCGACCTTCGGAGCTCCAACACACGCCTCATTGAAGAGGCAATAGAGCGAAACCGAGGGTCCAAAGTATTCACTCAGCAGCTTGGCAGGATCCACCTGACGAAGCTAAAAACGCACGATGGGAGGACCGTTTTGTCGAAGCTGGAGATATCTGCCGAGATAGAGGATTTCTATGGCCGATTATACGCTGCACATGCCCCTCGTCCCCAACGAGTCGACCACGATTCAAGAGCCACCCTGACACGCCACTATACCGACGAACTGCCAGACATCAGTCAAGACGAGATCGTGCTAGCTCTGAGGCAGCTTAGAAATGGAAAAGCCCCCGGTGAGGACGGCATAACATCAGAGCTTTTGAAAGCCGGAGGAACTCCTGTTATACAGGAACTGCAGAACCTCTTCAACGCCGTCCTTCACAGTGGGAGAACTCCAAAGGCGTGGAGCGGGAGTTTGGTGGTGCTCTTTTTTAAGAAGGGAGATAAAACCCTCCTTAAAAACTACAGACCCATCTCACTCCTGAGCCACGTCTATAAGCTGTTTCCACGAGTGATCACGAACCGTCTCGCCAGGAGACTCGACGAGTTCCAGCCACCCGAACAGGCCGGGTTTCGCGGAGGATATGGCACCATAGACCACATACACACAGTGAGGCAGATTATACAGAAGTCCGAAGAGTATAATCAGCCCCTGTGTCTGGCCTTTGTGGACTATGAGAAGGCCTTTGACTCTGTCGAAACCTGGGCTGTTCTGGAATCCTTACAGCGATGCCAAGTAGACTATCGTTATATCGAGGTGCTGAGATGTCTCTACGACGCCGCGACCATGAGTGTCCAAGTACAGGACCAGCAGTCCAAACCCATCCAACTGCGCAGAGGAGTGAGACAGGGGGATGTTATATCCCCGAAACTGTTCACGAGCGTGTTGGAAGATATGTTTAAGACGCTGGACTGGAAAGGTAAGGGCATTAACATAAACGGCGATTACATCTCACACCTCCGATTCGCTGATGACATAGTCGTAATGGCGGAGTCGCTGGAGGAGCTCAACCAGATGCTGGACGGCCTAGCTTTAGCCTCGCGATGCATCGGTCTCGGCATGAATTTGGATAAAACCAAAATCATGATCAATGGCCTCATTGATCCGGGGCCGGTCGTCGTACATGGACACCCTCTCGAAATTGTTTCCGAGTACACATACCTTGGGCAAATCCTGCAGCTAGGGAAAAACAATTTTGAGAAGGAAGCCAAGAGGAGGATCCAGCTAGGCTGGGCAGCGTTTGGAAAGCTACGTTGAGTCTTCTCGTCATCCATACCGCAATGCTTGAAAACGAAAGTTTTCAATCAGTGCGTCCTACCCGTCATGACCTACGGAGCTGAGACGTGGACACTCACCATAGGGCTGGTCCACCAGTTTAAAGTCGCTCAGCGAGCTATGGAAAGAGCTATGCTCGGAGTCTCTCTGAAGGATAGAATTCGTAACGAATACATCCGACAGAGAACCAAAGTTATCGATATAGCTCAAAGAATTAGCAAGCTGAAGTGGCAGTGGGCCGGCCATATTTCGCGAAGAACCGATAACCGCTGGGGTAAACGAGTTCTTGAGTGGAGACCGCGACTCGGCAAACGTAGTGTAGGACGCCCTCCGGCCAGGTGGGATGACGATCTGCGAAAGACTGCAGGCAGATGCTGGATGCGTCAAGCTGAAGACAGGGCGCTATGGCGCTCATTAGGGGAGGCCTATGTCCAGCAGTGGACTAATATAGGCTGATGATGATGATGAATCAGTTCTGCAATTGGCCGTTCAATGATATGTAGATATCTATGTGTATGTAAGAACGTAATGTTTTCCGTGGTATAATAAAGCCCTCAAGTGCCAGCTAACCTTAACTACCCTACTACTTTTATGAAGGCAATATCTTTCAGGACACACCCTATCATGGGGCGAGGCTTTCCCCAGCCTCCTTACAGAATGCTACCGAAATAACAAGGTGGTAGCACACGGTCCTCTAGACCCGAGCAAAAATGAAACCTATGATTTCCTGAAACAGTTATTCAAAGAGGTACACCAATGGTTTCCAGATGAATTCATGCATATCGGGGGCGACGAAGTCAAGGCAAATTGTTGGTGAGAAATTTACACTTTTTATTAATTAAACAAAAGCAGTAAGCACTGCTTAAGTTGAATAATTTGATTTAAACTCGAACGGTGTCTTCCTTATCTTACCATTCTATCGTTCAGTGGCAATGAGTTTATTGGTATACATTATAATGGTATTGGTACCTATATGTATAATTGAGTTTGTTTTAAAAAACTTCGAGACTTCAATATTATGGTTTTATCATGAATCGGTTCACCCAGTCCAAAGTTCTGAGGTAACAAAAAAATAACAGTCGAATTGAGAACCTCCTTCTTTTTTGAAGTCGGTTAAAAAAAGTTAATACTTATCCGAAATTTCGAATCAATCACAGGAGTTTTGTTTACAAAATCTAATCATCATTTTATTTCAGGAAATCAAATTTAAATATTCAGAAATTCATGAAGATAAATCATTTGAATACTACTAACAATCTGCAACGCTACTTTATACAAAGAGTAATACAGTTGTTGCCAAATCAAACGAGACCTATGGTATGGCAGGTCAGTATCATGAAATCATTTAATAAAAATATAATTTACTAGATGCGCCCAGCGGCTTCGCTCTCCGTTCCCACGGGAACTGATTTATGGGATAAAAAGTAGCCATTATTCCTGTTGTTATTCCAGGCCTAGAACTACCTGTATGCAAAATTTCAGCCCGATTCGTTCAGTACTTTTTGCGTGAAAGAGCAACAAACAAAACATACATGTTTACATGTTCGAGTTTATAATATAAGTAGGATGGAGAGTAAACGGAAATCGCGGGGTAATTCGGCCACGAACGAAAGAGCGCTGGCGAGATGACTTTTACGCTTTCCTCAGATATTGGAGATTGCAAGTGACTGCACCGAGTAGAAAGATGGAAGGCTTCCATGAATCCTCCGCCTTTGCCCAGCAGTGGGACAAATCAGACTAGATAAAAATCTGATTATAATTAACTTGACGAGCCGCCGAGGTAAGCGAGAGTGATATCTTTGACGTTAGGTGCCTTCCCGCCTCGGGACGTTCGTACCATCTGCAAATATTTGTTCCGAGTGTTCTGGGTATTTTACATGTATAGTAAAAAAGATATCTATTTACATGTGTAATGTGTCTTTTTATGTATTAAGTAGTCATCTAGTACCCATATCATAAGCTCTGCTAAAGTTGGGGCCAGATAATGCTGTGTGAAATACCCCATAATTATTTATTTATTGATAATACAACGCCACAAATATCGGCCTTGAGCCGCCTGTAATTCTTACATACCTTGCTTGTTTAATAGGATGTCTTTGATTTAAACGCGTTACCTAACCAAACAACCCACGTTCAAGTTTGGAATTGGAATTGGATAGAAAAGATGCACGAAGTAAGTCTATTTATCTACCTAACTAACAGTCAACTCATTTGCAATACTTTACTATTACTACATACTATGCTTAAACCATCTTACTGATTATGTACGGGGCATATTAAAATCAGTTAAACGTTTTGCGGTAGTATGTTCGAAAAGAGAAGAGTCATTGCGTTACGGTGAACTAACACTTTTAGTTGTACTGCAATGACAGAGCAGTCAACAAAAGTTGTCAATTGGCACACGAGCGCCCTCAATTCCCACGACTCTTCTCTTTCGCTGAATTAAAAGTCTCTGTTTTCGATGACGCAAAATTATATTATTCGTTGCAGTTTTAATATTTTCTGCATTAAAATATTTATAAAACTAAGCGGAAAAGTACATTATTTATCGTACACTGTAAACAATTTTCTATGAACCTGTGATTTTCTCCGATCCAATAGTACTTCCTATGTATTTTGTAATATTAGACATGGTGTCAATTTAGATTTTGCTAAATCTAAAAGTAACTAGCTACGTCCCGCGGCTTCGCAAGCGTTGCTCTTATGAAAACGTTTTAACGTTTGAAGAGTGTATGAGGAAGATCTCATTAATTTAACGTAGACTTTCAGAACACGTGCTACGATGCTACGAAGGAACGGCGTAGCATATAAAAGACTTCAACGCGCACCTACTTACTCATCATCATCATCATCAACATACATAGTATATTATTGGTATAAAGTAGCTTAATAACTTTAAAGGTAAGGGTACACATAATTATGACATACACATCTTTGGTTGATGATCATACAAAAAGCAGTGCGCGTAGAGGTTTGTCGTTGGTGACGTAACTTACTCCACGAGGGTCAACATAATACCAGCGCTGAGTAGGTAATCTGACTTACCTACTCAGCAACATGCTGAGTTGACACCTTTTTGGTTCGACATTGAGTGGTTTGCCAAGCCAGTACTAATGCTGGGATGTTTTTTCTTTTTAAACTTCTTGAGCATAGGACTTGGGTAGATTTTGATTTTACCCTGCATCCATTTTTAGTACATATCTCTTATACGAAATCGGTAATTCCTAGCTTTAGTCTTTCATAACCATGTTTTGTGTCGTGCTAAATAAACTTTTTTTTCATTTCATTTCATTTTCATTTTCATTTCATTTTCATTTCATTTTCATTTCATTTTCATTTCATTTTCATTTCATTTTCATTTCATTTTCATTTCATTTTCATTTCATTTCATATTAGTCTACATCTGGACGTAGGTTTCCCCTACTTTACTACATATAAATTCCTTATAACCCCGCAATGTCAACTTCCAACCTTCACTAACTTTGTTGACGTTGACAGATCCTGAAAGCTGGACACTTCGTGATTTTCTCCTCTACTTGGTACTTGGACTATAAAAATCAGAAATGGGAGGAGTTCTACCGAGATGATCCACGTCAGATGGTGTACAACAAAACTAAAAGCAGGAAACTGTTGAAAAATATTGTGGGAGGCGAAGCCTGCTTGTGGGGAGAAATGGCAAATGATAATAATTTACATTCAAAGTAGGTATTAATTTTATTAACAGTTAACTTTACGCGCCGCAAGAGCTGGCGGACCCTTAGTTATTTTTATACGTTTTAACTATTTACCGGTCTTTAAAATACCAAATAAGGTTGCATGCTGTTCAGCTGATCATGGCTGTGCTTATTTTTACATTTTAATTGCCACCCCTGTAACCCATGTATTGCAAAATAAATGATTTGATTGATTGATTGATCTTTGGATGTATATTATGTCCAGCAATCGACACTCTTTCGGTTAAGATGATGATAAAAATAAATGTGGATGATGGCCGTCGATCCACGAGTGTTTACTATATTCCGAGTAATCTCATCATCCATACCAATATCCATACCAATGGTGGAAAATGAAAGTTTATAATTAATGCGTCCTACGTCATTCTTTTATCATGAATTGGCTACGCCCCGTGGCTTCGCCCGCGTGTAAATTAACTTCCAAATATTTTCTTTCCTTATCTTCTCCAACAAATGCAATGGCAATTAACAAACAACAAAAAAGACTTATGAAATATGAGATTGGTCCAGCCGTTCTAAGCTTATAGCGTTACCAGGAGTTCATTTTTATGTATATATATACAATTTCTTCTTCAGAATCTGGCCCAGAACAAGTGCTATAGCCGAACGCCTTTGGAAGGGTTTGTACTTCAACGATGTTTATCCCTTGAGCGATTGGGTCCGCTCGCGAATAGAGGAACACACATGCCGTATGAGACGCCGCGGCATTCCCTCGGGGCCGCCTAACGGGCCTAGCTACTGTGTTGGTGCCGCACCACAAGCTTAGACAACCAAAACCAAGTACTAGTAGGTATACATTTTTAGTGTGGTTACGAATATATTTTTTATTAATAGCAGTCATTGGTTTCAATTAAAATGCAGACGAAACTAAACTAAGTTTTTTTTGGTTATCATAGTTTACACTACGTGTAATTCCTAGACATCAAATAACATACCAAAAAAGTTCGACAGAACTCGCTTACTTTATGTAACTTACTTTCTAAGGGTCAACATAACACCAGCACTGAGTAGGTAATTTTGACTTATCAGCATGCTGAGTTCATCGAGTTGACCTTTTGGGCTCGACACTCGGTGCTTTTCCAAGCAGGTTGCGGAAGTTACTAGGTATGTAACCTACTACATATTTAAGTTTAATTTAAATATTTCTATATGGTGATTTTTGTATGCTCAAAATAGCTAACCGCTTTTAAACTTCACCTAATGTTTAGTTAGGTGTTGTAATGTGTCGTTGATTTCATTTAGGAATAAAGAAGTAATCACCGTCGATCCTTATTCTATAACGTACCTAAATCTGCAACATAAGGTCCTTTCCTGTAAGTGCAGATCCGTCCACCGACTCTGTCCCTTCCCTCCAGCACCACAACTTCACAGCCAAAGGACTGCAGTTGACGGGCTGCAGCCAAGCCTGATATACCTACAAATAATACAAATATTTTGTTTAAGTTTTTGGTTATTAAAGTTTATACTATGGGGAATTTCAAACAGATCAAATAATATCCCAAAAAAAACCGTTTTAGACTTCGACGCTAAGGTCCGTATGTACCCAGATATTTTCAACATATACGTCACTTGGCTTCGTGGTGTAGCAGTATCACATTCCCGTGCTGAGGGAAGGACTCGGGTATAAATCACCGAAAATTTTTGGGATATTATTTGATTTTTTAAATATTTTGATACTAAGGGCTCTTTTATACGGACTGCACGTCTCAAATATGCGGACGGCAAGTTGAAGACTGCAAAGCAACTGCAGTCGGCGGCAGTCGCCGATATCGCTTTTTCACTAAGCAGAGAACTTACCCTAACTTACCGCACCACAAAGCCAAGATAATGCACAATACACTCCTATGCGAGACGTCTGTGCAGATCTTAGTTCCCCCACTTAGAATTAGAATTAGAATTAGAATTACCTGCACCAATAATGATGACTTTTGGTTTGATTTTCCCTTTAAGTGGAGTTGGTATAGGTGTAACTCGTTGATAGATCCCATAGTTGAGAAATCCATGTCTCTCCAGGAATGCATGAGTTCTGATAACCAGAGCTGGATCGCCATTGTATGGTGCCTGGAACAAAAAAAAACGACACAACAATAAGTATTATAATTAAACGGAGTATGAAGTGCAAACGAAGTTCGCAGTGGCAGCTTGGGTGATTTGGCTTTATGAAAAAATTGTCACTTTGAGCGTGACTGTCCAACCGATGAGCACATTTGCGTAAAATTTTATAGGCCGATGAGACATGTGAAATATGGTGGTACAAGTAACTTAATGAGGCCAAATCCATCAAGGTGGAAATATGTGTTAATATCAATCAATTTAATCAAGTTTGGTCTCCTAGAAAACTACATAAACAAAATAAAACTTGAGTGCATTACAAATTGGTTTTTATTTTCTTAGCATGTTTTTTTTTTCAAATTAATTTATGAACTTTTGAATGTTTTATTGACTCTCAGTTGGTAGAGGTTCTAAGACATTGGAGTTCATCTAAAATAAATTCACCAACCAAGTTTGCACTGAAGAGGTAACTGTGGGATCCCATATTTTGTTTTGTTTAAAATACGAATTCGACAGCAATTTGCTTGACCATTCCAGATTTAACTCTTCAACGATTTTTTGATGAAGTCATTGATTTACAATACACAATGATCTCTTTTTGATAATCTAGTAATCCATAAAATGTAATATCTCAGCGCTTGTAAAGAGGAGCCCCTCTTCACAAATGGCGTGATGACACTCTTCAGAGCATGATTTTGTGAAGTAGCCAGAATATAAACTCCTCACGCAATGTCACCGAATCCAAGGAAGAAAGAGCCACCGCGTGGGTTGTCTAGGTGATCAGCAGCAGGAACTGAACCGAACAACTTGAATCCAATGGAACTTCAAACCGTCCTAACTCTGGAAGCACTCAAGACTCATCCCTGTTGTTGGGTCTCTAAGTAATCAATCAGGCAGGAGCTAGAGTACTAACACGAAGCAATAAACCACCCCCCTGCCTTCAAAAACTCCGCATGCCGTCCGTGTCCTTCTGGATAGACGCATCATGTGGGGTATCTATGAGATCAGCAAAAAGAGCTCTACAACTGGGCTCCAAAGGAATTTGAAACCGTCATAACTCCAGAACCACGTGCGGCAGAGCCCTGTTGTTGGGTCTGTAAGAAATTAGGAAGGAGCTCTATCACACGAAATAATGAACAACAACTAAAGTTGACATGACAGCTCTGGACAGGGGTAGACTTGACTCTACACTTGAAATTACGTAAAATGCTCTCGACGATATTGGTAGGGGCTAACTACTATATCATATCCATCTTGTCGATTTTAGATCCTCCCTTAATAAAAATTGCTTACAATTATATCTGAAACTCGACGCCAAGCAAGTGAGATTTTGTTATTTGTGTCATACTTTGTTTACTAACATGCTTCATTCAAAATTTTCCAAAAGTCCTGTAAGGTCTAAAAAAATTAAATAATTTGATATTAGAAGTTTTTGTCCTAATTAACTTCTTACCTCCATTTTATGCAAAGCTTGTTCTTGGGTCAGCTGCTTCTTAGGGTCTTCAAACCATAACTTCAAAACCCTGTTCCTGATCTGAATAAATGCTAGGGCAGATGGTCCACGCAAGTCTGAGAAGCACTCTGCTTCATGCGATGACATTTTATCAAAAGGCAGGCGAGACTGAAATGCTGCTCCCTCCAAACTGTAACAGTTCATTGAAAATGTAATAAAAACATTGGTATTTGCTGAATTAAGATGAAAAAGTAGCTCCCATTAGTTCTACACTTCAATGATAGTTTCAATATTCTGTCGTACTGTCAAAACATTAAATGAAATACCCAAACTGATATTAGCATCAATCAAATGGTTTTCTAATTTTTTCTAGGACTAATCAACCTGTGTGTTCAAACTGCATGACATAGAACTGCAGGGATAAAAAAGTGGTAACAGTTCTATGACATCACAGTCCTATGGAACAAATCTCCCGAAAATTATGGTCTGTTTAAGTAAAACAAAAAATAGTTTTGTGAGCAGTGAATAGATGGATGGTATGTATATTATAATTTAGCTTGAGGCTAGATAATGCTGTGTGAATTGTTCAATATATATATTATTTTATAATTATTTTCAAATAAGTAAAGGGATAAACTTGCCTGTTAAGCATCGCTTTATAGTTCACTTCTTCAATATCATCAGGTTTTGATTCCTCCAGGATTACCTTCTCATCTTTTTTCGTATCTTTACTGTCGGTGGTACGGCTTGATGAGGACTCCCTTCGGCCTGCCACAGTGGCTGGGCTAATAGAAGCCACCTTACTTTTCTCGGATTGATCAGATTCGGAATCATCCTGCTTCAGTTTTTCATCTATTTCGCGGTTTTCTACCTACAAATCGATGAACATAACCTTCAAAGTTCACAAAATAAAACCAACAGATTTAATTACTTCATGGATTTCATTGATTTACCTTTGCCCGTTTACGCCGGCTCATTTTCGCCTTTGAATTATTATTCCACTAATATTCTTTTAGCAATAACAAGACACCTACATCAATTGTTCAACCAAAACATGAAAATTGAAAACAAAAACAAATTTGATTTGGTTCAAAACTTCAAATCCACTTCAACTTCTTGTTTTATAGCTCGCTAGATGTGTCTGTGCCATCGAGAAAAAAATCTTGTCTATAAATTTTATTTTATTCATTTTTTCTTGTGCGCAACGATAATACAGATTTATTTATCGTGGCTGAAAAATGGTTAAATGTGCCAAAAAAAATATAGCGGCACGAGGACTTAATTAAATTATCGCATCACATACCACCGGATAAGCAATTTTTTAGAATAGAATAATAAAATAAAAATTCGTTTCAGGGGGTTAAACAGGGGTGGGACGTGGGACCACATGAACCCTTCGCACTTCACCTCAACCTACCGATTTGACTAGTTATGGGATGTTGTCGGCATTTTGTAACTTCCTTGTCAACTCTATTTAAAAAATGTTTTTTCATGTAACCGCCTATAAATAGTTGAGCACAAGCGCTCTTAATCTATTCCATTGTGTAAATTTGCTGTGTATTAACTGTTGGTGGTCCAATAAATAAATAAATAAAATAAAATAAAAAAATTTTGTCTATATTTTTTGGGATGTTTCCTATGGAAGGTCAAAGATTTCAAAAACTAACAGGTTCAAAGGTTTCTTCGTCCTCAATAATGTACACTCTACATCTTGAAGCCACAGAAGTAAGAAATAAAACATTATGTCTATGTGTATTTTAATTTAAAGTATTTTATTTTCTTATGTGTAGGTACATCTATTGTACCTTACGTATTCATAGAAATAAAGATATTTTACCCTTATATTGCTAAGTTTTTTTAATAAGATAGTTAGTGTATGTCTGAAAGTCTGAATGCAAAAACTATTGCGACCAATTGTAGTTTTTTAATACTTACCAAAATTACCATGTACGCACTCAATTACACAGGCATTGAATATTTATTGACATATTTTACGCATAGTAGCGCGCATAATTGCCCATCCCTATCCATTGCATTGCGTCTAGGTGGGAATTGGGAGGAACAGGCTATACATAGAGTCAATCTATGGCTGACCCGCACAGGGGTGCGCTGCGCTACCCCACCGCTAGACTGAGCTGCACGACGATATCTCGGTCTTGGGCCATGAAGTTGTTAAGCGTCTCTGGCGTTTTGTCTTTTAACGTTAGAAACGCTTATGAATCGCCGTTGGTCAACAAATTTGTTACTATCACTTCACTCGTTTCGTCGCAAAAGTTGTGTTGGACAAAGTTGCTATTAGACCAGAAAGCCAAGTCACGACATGCAGTTTATTACATTAGCCTCTCTGTCAGCTCATACATAATGGGGTATCTACCTCTAAAAATGTACAAAAAACATTTCTTCTTCGGTCAAGGGCTTTATTTAATTTACCTATTAATCTAGTACAAACATTATTACTGCCAGTCAGAAACCTTCAACATATTATCCAAATCGGTGCTCTAGAATGATTTTCGAAAGTGATTATGCAATGGGCCTTCTTCTGCGTAGCCAGCTATTTCTTGGGGAATAATAGAACTTTCATCAATGCTGCCACATGGCCGGCACATGCATTCCAAAGGTGCTTTTGTAGATACCTAAAACAAAAATATTAAACGTTGATGTTCTTCCAACACAAAGAAAAGAAGGTTTGATCATAATGGTGTAGACGCGGATTATCTGACTGTCAATATGATGATTATTTTTTTGAAACCACAAAAAAAATTCGCTCTGATCTGACACGTCCACCTTAACCCGTTTGCAGTCGTAATAGTTTTCAAAATTGTGTCATGGACATAATAATAATCATAGGATCCAAACATTGAATAAAATGAAGCAAAGGTAGGGAAGCAATATTCAAATGCCGAAATTAGATATCTACCCAAAGCTTCGTTACGAGTTTATGAAAATGATACCTAGGTACTCAATACGACCTGCTTCTCGTTTAGCCTTTCGTTGGAAAGGAAATCTCTATAAGAGGGATGAAAAGTTAAAAAAAAATACCTTTCTAAATCTCTTTTGTTCGTTTTTGGCATCTGGACAGAACAGAACAACAGTTGCTTCTCTTTCTCCAGACTCTTGGCAGCAATTGCAGGTTCGTTCCATTTGCCATATTTTGCTTCCAGAAACCTGTGAATTTTATGTAAGTAGGTAAGTTCTTATGTAAGTAGTTAGGTACTTCATCTAGACTATCACATATATATTTATTAATAGGAACTGCTTGTACATTAGATATGTAGTAGGATCCTACGTGGAACTCACCTGAACATAGCTGGAACACTTCCCGATGCAGGCAAATGACGGTATAGCCTTTGGTTTGCAACCAGAATGTGTGAGAACGTGAATTACAGGCGTCATTTGACATTCCAAGCCTGAGAAATACAAAAAAATTATGTGTTTTTGCGTTTTTTTTTTTGGAAAAAGTAGCTTACAGAATCACTTTTGAATAATTGAAATTGGTAGGATTTATGAAGGTATTAATATTGTTTATATAAATTCCCGCGTAATTATGTTGAGACATGAGTGAGTGATTCTATTGGAACTTTTTTGTATGTATACAAACAGTAAGGATTATGTAACTCACCTGGGCTCACCTGTACTTCCAATCCTATAACTCTGTTTTCGTTTATTTTACTAGCTAATAAAATAACAAAACAGAAAACAAAATTATCAAACACTGTCATTTCGAAGGAAAATTAAATGTTTTAGAAGTCAGCTAACCTATACCGGGGCTAAACTAGCTACTTAAGAGTTTATGAACCAAAGCTTGCTTTTATAAGCAACCCCAACGCTTTTATATCGTTAGTAGGTGTTCAATAATCGCAAGCTATTTTGATAAGGAAAATCGTAGAACAAGCAACCCCCTGCGGCTTTGCATTAAAAGCTTAACACGGCATACTTAGCTAGGTCACCGTAGTGAAAATTGAACGCTGGTAAATCTTTAGCAATGACATTTTTAGCTTAGAAGTATTGAACAAGGCAACAAGTAATTTCAATTAGATTCCAAGCACCCCGTGGTTCAGTTACAAGGGTGTTGTTCGTTTACCCCATTATGTAGCCAATTTAGCTGTTTATAAAAGGGGATAAATCTTGAGAAAATGCATCAAACGTGTTTGGTCTCAGTCAGAGACCAGTTACCAACATAGTTTGTTTAGAAAGAATGGGGTTTCCATTATTTCAAAGATTGTCTTTTTATATTTTTATTATTTTTATATTATCTTTTTGTACTAATGGAGAAGAAACTTGTGAGACACTTTCATCTGAATTACATGTCATAAAAGGTCAGAGAGACAAGTACTTACTACATTATATAGATCATTGCTTGACTACTAGGTACTTACAATACAACTGCTAACTACCTATTTAACAAACAAATGGTTTGTCTGAGGACACACCTTATGGATAGGTACCTAGTCGAAGAAATTTAATAACACATTACTTTTTCAGAGGAGTACGATGAAATGGGCAGGTTGTTACGATCATGCAGTGGCGAAGTAAGCGTTAACAAATGTGACGGAATGTGCACAAGTCAGGTTCGCCCCTCAATTAGTGCCCCAACAGGATTTTTAAAAGTAAGTCATTTTAGCATAGCTGTGTATTTTCATTTTATTTGGTAATATACTTAACTTTTCGCCGTGTGGTGCCGGCGGCATAGAATTTGCACCACCCCAATTCTTCCCGTGGGTGTCGTAAGAGGCGACTAAGGGATATCTTCTGGGCGGCGGGCAGCAGCGCCCCCCGCAGAACAAATCTTTCACCAAACTGCGATCCCCAACCCGCATGCCCAGCGTGGGGATTATGGGCATTACCCCCCCATGAGTTAAACGCCAATAAGGCGTTTATCAGGGGGAGGCCTGCGTCCAGCAGTGGACCGATACAGGCTGTGGATGTGGAATATAATATCAGAGACAGAGGGACGCACGGAAGATTATAATCATTGCATAAATCATACTCGTAATGCGCTAGCGCTGTTTTGCATCCTGGTGCAGAACAGCATAAAGCTGAGTGAGACTGATCCGTTTTGTTTTGCTCACCTCAGCAGCACTGACACTCCAACCTAATAAGAGTAGGTAGATTAGGTATAAGTTTACTATATTTTTTTATTTAAAGATTAGGTACTTTTACTGTCTCTAAACTTAAGTCTAGCTCTAGTTATTTTTTCTCTCTATGTTTGTTAAGCTATTGCATAGCTTCTATCGCGGGCCTTGAGCGCGGGGACCGAATCCAGAAATTCCGTAACGTAAAAAACCTTGACGTTTGTCTCTTTAGTTCAGCAACTCGCCTCTAGATGGCATTGCAATAGCTTTACCGCGGCAGTCCCCGAGTGCCACACGTCTTTTTTGTATGCCTACCTATTTTCAAACTGTATCCTGTGTGTGCTGTCCTTGTGTGCTAAATAAAAACTTCTATCTATCTATCTATCTAATGAAGGACGTATATAATATGGAGCTGAGCGGTGTGTAGGTGTTTATACTTTAGAAGTGAAATTATATTATATTTCAGGAATGCTTTTGCTGTCGAGAAAATTTCATGCGGGAAAGATTGGTCACACTCACGCATTGCTACGACCCCGATGGCATAAGACTAGAAGAAGAAGAAAACGCCATCATGGAAGTTCGCCTGCGTGAGCCTGATGACTGCAAATGCTACAAGTGTGGAGATTTCAGCCGATAAATGAATGCGGACAACTTATTGACAGTAAAGATTTAGGGGTTAACTAGTTTAGTAATATTATTATCTGTGGTTAAATTATGGCATAAAATTATAACTTAAGGTCAAGGGCTTTTAACATAATTATTAGGTACGAGTACGTTACATTTATAAAAGAGGTCAATAAAAAAGCGTGTATGTAAGTGGGTAACATGATTTCATTTTGAATAACTATTTTACGGTATTTACCGTCGTACCTATCCATTTAAATCATGGTGTCACATAATGTGTAGGTACATAGGTATTTAGCCGAACGGGAAAGTAAGATACTGGATCCCAAGGTGTTAAACAGTTCCGGGATTTTTGAAGTTTGGATGTATTATTTTCAATAAATATGTGGACCTAAATATGTTATTATGATCTCATTGTTTTATTATACCTTATTTATATGACTTTTTACTAGTGTACCTCTATATGGAACAAATCTCTAAAGGTACTTAATCATGTAGATTTGTAAAGATACCCTTTTCATCAGCACACATACGCATACGTCCACTGCTATATGGCAGGTGGATTATAATGCAATACTTACAGAAATACTTATTGTTAAATGTTGTACATTTTATATGGTGGTACGGTAGGTACCATCGATCAAAACTTACGCCGGCCGGCCCCGCGAAATTTTTGATCGATGGGTGTTACTATAAGATTACGATAGTAGGTACAGGTTTTAACCGTTTGTTTATAAAGAAAATACAATAGTGTAAGAGGAATTTTACCTTTAATTTATATCAATTTACATCACGCTGTAATTTAATGGCTGTATGAATTGCGTCAAACCAGACGCAAATGGACGCAAAAGCCATCTCACAAGTAGAAGTTGAGTGGCTGTATAGAAAGGTAGAAAATGCATGGTGACAGTAACTGTTACCTCACTTTTTTCCAAAGATTCAAAAGATTCAAAAGATTCAAAATTTTATTGCGATCATGTTGTACAATAAGGTCTTAAAATTAGGTTCAAGCTTCAACATGAGCCCGGGTGGGGCACTGCATCTCGGAACATAGGTTCCTGTTACCTTAAAATTCTTAAGATATAAAATTATATAACATTACATTGCATAGGTACTATAAATTTAGAAACATACCTACGCATTTGAGCTAGGACTTCTACCTTTTCTAACGGGACGAAAAGTAATGTACCTAATGACAAATAGCGACAACTGTTGTCACTACTTTTTGTCGACAAAAAGTATAACTTTCATCCCGCTGTGCAGGCAACATCCAACCTACTTTCAGAGTATGAGTAATGAAAAAAATATTTTTATTATTTTCTTCTATAATAGTTCTGCGTCTGGTCGACATACCTATTGTTTCTTTTTATTTTTGGCTCTGCTGCGTCATGGTTTGACACAATTCTGCCAATATCAGTTATTAATTGCACAAAGACGAAGGAATAGGAATTTAATTTATTGAGTTTGTATCGTTTCGAAATAAAAGAGGATAATTTACATAAAATCAATCAAGATATAATGATCTTTTACAAACATAAACAACCAAATATAAAAATAAAAAGCTACTCAAAAAGCACTGAAATAAATTACAATTCTAGTATAGAGAAACTAAATACATAAACTACAAATCTACAATTTTATATTAAATACTTCTTCTTGTCCACTCGTTTTCCAGAATCAAAAGGCGTCAACATTGATGGCAATCTAATTAGTAAGTGTCAGTCAGTGTCAACATCAACCAAATGGAGAATCAATCAAAGAAACTCTTTCGTCATCTGTTCTGTCTGTCATTGAGTTTTGGGTGAATTGAACCAGCCTGTCGCAACACAATTGCCAAAAATTTAACCATGAAATTTACTAGTCTATGGTTGTAATGTAATGAAATTTAGCCAACTTTTGAAGCCAAATCTTATTTTTCTCAAGTTGGCACCGGAAATGACTATTTTATGCCTTATGGTTAGTTCTACTCAATGATTTTATTGTCAATGGCGGTCTTTGATGGCGTTTTTGTCAGATTTTATTTTTTTTACATTTTTTACAAAATTTGAGATTGATTCGATCGAAAATACAAACTGTTGATTATTATCAAATATTTCGCTGCTAGAGTGACTTAAATGGATTTGTGTTATAATTTGCGTGTTTCCTGTTATAGTTTTATATCGGATTGTTGAGATAAACAACAATTTTGGATCAGACTAAAAATTCTGAAAATTCAAGTATTTCAGCAGATAACTACCGTGAAAACTTCAGTAACATGGATAGTCGGCGTAACAGGAAGTGTGGTAAACGAAAGGTAACCAAGATGGTCATGCTTCTTTCAAGTTTTCCACTAGACCCTGATCGGTAAGTACCTACATACTTCTCCAATTTTACATGGTTATTATTGTGAAGCTGAATTCGATACTCCTACACGTGGGAAGGTAGACAGGCCTTTCAACTACCACTGTTCTACTTCACGTCACTACTTCCTTTCAATATTGGGGTCGAGTGGGTACCTGGACAACGTAGCAATGTACGTCACTCTTTCTGTGCAACATAATTTGTAAATCATACCAGTAGTTCCATAGCTCCTCCTCATAAACAAATTGTATTTATTTATATAATATTCTGGTGAAAAAAACACATGTTATCTGTTTAATTTTGATACCTAGTACATACTGCTTTTAATTTTTTTCAGATGTCGATTGTGGGTGAAAGCATCGGGCGTAGAATATTTGATTTATGTACCTACCTATTGAAAAACTGCACCAGCGTATGCAGGATGACCTGGTAATTGAGTTTCCTCTGCATGTGACATGGCATCATCATTTATGATGAAAGAAATTCAGGTAAGAAAACATAAAATTTGTATCGGTAGTAATTTGTGTCCCTGTTTGGCGGAGTGGACGTACGAGCATGAGTTATTCCCAGCGTCTCACGTGAGACCTACTCATTCCCAACGTCTCACGAAAAAATACTGGTGATAGTAATTTATTATGTGTCAATTAAAAGGTGATGACGAAAAATCCATCTTTAATGACAGCTGTCAAACTGAAAACGGTCATATCTCGGAAACTACTCGTCTCAGACCACTAGTTTGTATGGAGAAGTGACAGGTCTCGTTAAGATCTTCATTTTAGATGACAGCTTTCAAACTTAAAACGGTCATATCTCCGAAACTATTGATCCTAGACCATTAGTTTGTATGGAGATGTGACAGGTCTCGGTGAGATCTTCATTTTGGATGACAGCTGTCAAACTGAAAACGGTCATATCTCCGAAACTATTGATCCTAGACCATTAGTTTGTATGGAGATGTGACAGGTCTCGGTGAGATCTTCATTTTGGATGACAGCTGTCAAACTGAAAACGGTCATATCTTCGAAACTATTGATCCTAGACCATTAGTTTGTATGGAGAAGTGACAGGTCTCGATGAGATCTTCATTTTGGATGACAGCTGTCAAACTGAAAACGGTCATATCTCGGAAACTACTGATCCTAGACCACTGGTATGTATGGAGATATGACAGGTCTCGATGAGATCTTCATTTTGGATGACAGCTGTCAAACTGAAAACGGTCATATCTCGGAAACTACTGATCCTAGACCACTGGTATGTATGGAGATATGACAGGTATCGGTGAGATCTTCATTTTGGATGACAGCTGTCAAACTAAAAATGGTCATATCTCGGAAACTACTCGTCTCAGACCACTAGTTTGTATGGAGAAGTGACAGGTCTCGATGAGATCTTCATTTTGGATGACAGCTGTCAAACTAAAAATGGTCATATCTCGGAAACTACTCGTCTCAGACCACAAGTTTGTATGGAGAAGTGACAGGTCTCGTTAAGATCTTCATTTTGGATGACAGCTGTCAAACTGAAAACGGTCATATCTTCGAAACTATTGATCCTAGAACATTAGTTTGTATGGAGATGTGACAGGTCTCGGTGAGATCTTCATTTTGGATGACAGCTGTCAAACTGAAAACGGTCATATCTTCGAAACTATTGATCCTAGACCATTAGTTTGTATCGAGATGTGACAGGTCTCGGTGAGATCTTCATTTTGGATGACAGCTGTCAAACTAAAAATGGTCATATCTCGGAAACTACTCGTCTCAGACCACTAGTTTGTATGGAGAAGTGACAGGTCTCGATGAGATCTTCATTTTGGATGACAGCTGTCAAACTAAAAATGGTCATATCTCGGAAACTACTCGTCTCAGACCACTAGTTTGTATGGAGAAGTGACAGGTCTCGATGAGATCTTCATTTTGGATGACAGCTGTCAAACTAAAAATGATCATATCTCGGAAACTACTCGGCTCAGACCACTAGTTTGTATGGAGAAGTGACAGGTCTCGTTAAGATCTTCATTTTTGATGACAGCTGTCAAACTGAAAACGGTCATATCTTCGAAACTATTGATCCTAGACCATTAGTTTGTATGGAGATGTGACAGGTCTCGGTGAGATCTTCATTTTGGATGACAGCTGTCAAACTGAAAACGGTCATATCTCGGAAACTACTGATCCTAGACCACTGGTATGTATGGAGATATGACAGGTATCGGTGAGATCTTCATTTTGGATGACAGCTGTCAAACTAAAAATGGTCATATCTCGGAAACTACTCGTCTCAGACCACTAGTTTGTATGGAGAAGTGACAGGTCTCGATGAGATCTTCATTTTGGATGACAGCTGTCAAACTAAAAATGGTCATATCTCGGAAACTACTCGTCTCAGACCATTAGTTTGTATGGAGATGTGACAGGTCTCGGTGAGATCTTCATTTTGGATGACAGCTGTCAAACTGAAAACGGTCATATCTTCGAAACTATTGATCCTAGACCATTAGTTTGTATGGAGATGTGACAGGTCTCGGTGAGATCTTCATTTTGGATTACAGCTGTCAAACTTAAAACGGTCATAATATCTCGGAAACTGCTCATCTCAGACTGAGGATCAACAATTTTATCGAAAAAAGTGTTGATTAACAATATTGATTATCTTGCCCAAAACAAAGCAGAGCTGGTAATAAGGGCAAGTAGCTGTGCCCCGCGGCTTCGGACGCGTTTATTCTATGGAAACGTTTAAAGGTGATTTATATCCCACGGGAACCGATTTATGGGTTAATATAAGTAAAAAAAGTAAAAGTAAAGTAAAAGTTCATTTATTGCTTGAAATACAATGTTATAAAGATCTTAAATATATTAAATTGGAATCATTGTTTTCTGCCTTTAGGCATGCAATCGTTTTAATACAATTATATAACTAAATTAAATTAAAAATAACACAAAATAATAAGCTTAATTAAAAATAAATGTCTGTAAATCAAACCGTAAATTTAAAATCATGTCAATCATTCTGTATAAGCTGGGTCAAGTAAAATATGAAGTAACATTTTTATCAATAATAAATTCATTTACGGTGTAATAGGCGGTTCTTGATAAGAATGATCTTAACCTCCTATAAAACAACAAACAAGGGAGCTTTCGCAGTGACTCTGGGAGTTTATTATATAAATAAGGAGCGGTGTAGAAGACGCTTTTGCGCATATAAGTAGTTTTACAGTCAGGGACACATACTTTATTATTGTCTCGTCTATTCCGTACAACGACGTCGGATAGTCTACAAAATAAATCAGCATTATTTTTTACCAGCATAGCCGTTTCCAGAATATACAACGAAGGAATAGTAAGGATATTGTGTTCTATGAAATAAGGTTTACAGGTATCTAGCACGTTAAGGTTGAACATCGCCCTAATACATCGTTTTTGATGTTTAAATACCCTTTCAACGTCGGTAGAGTTCCCCCAAAAAATCAATCCATATCTGACGCGAGATGCTATTAGACCATGATATGCTATAAGAAGTGTTTTTACGTTAACCGTTGGGGATAATTTATACAGAACATACGCAGTACTATTAATTTTCTTACATAAGAGCTCTATGTGCGATTTCCAGTTTAATTTTTTATCAATATTTAATCCTAAAAATTTCGTCGAGGTAACTTGTTCTATTATTGTATTATTGTATTTAATTTTCTTACATAAGAGCTCTATGTGCGATTTCCAGTTTAATTTTTTATCAATATTTAATCCTAAAAATTTCGTCGAGGTAACTTGTTCTATTATTGTATTATTGTATTTAATGTCAAAGTTTCTAGAATCAGCAGGGTCACGTTGTCGAAAATGAATAATTTTAGTTTTAGAGAGATTAATTTTTAAGTTATTGTCATCTAGCCAGGCTATTATATCACATAGGGCTACATTGATGTCACTTTTATATGTCGCAATATTTTTACATGTTATGGTCACTGTACTATCATCTGCAAACAAAGTCATGGGTTGTGTGGTGGCTTTTGGCAGATCGTTAATATATATTATAAACAAAAGAGGGCCTAGAACACTACCCTGTGGCACCCCGTACTTCATTATCCACTTTTTAGATGTAAAAGATTCTTCAGTCTTGGTTCTAGTATTAATATTGGTTATTTCTGTCATTTGTATTCTATTTTCTAAGTAAGATTTAATAAGTAACAAAACATTTCCTCTTAGTCCATAGAGTTCAAGTTTGCTTAGCAATATGTCATGTCTAATATAGTCAAAGGCTTGGGTCATGTCACAAAAAATCGAGCACGTTGGTATTCTTTTATCCATATTGTATGATACTCTATAAAGAAAGTCATATAAGGCCATATTAATTGTTTTATTTTTTCTGAAACCTGTTTGTTCTTTACAAAGTATATGACGAGCTTCAAAATAACTATTGATAGCATTGTAGATATATTTTTCAAAAATTTTTGAGATTACCGGTATAAGTGAGATTGGTCGGTAATTTTCCATGCTTTCTTTAGACTGTTTTTTATGTAAAGGTTTTAATACGGATACTTTAAGCGCATCAGGATAAACACCTTGCGTAATACTTAAGTTCAGCAGGTGACAAATTGGACCACATAAAGATTTAGATACATGTTTTAGAATTTTTGTTGCGATTCCGTCATATCCAACGCTATTGGTATTATTCAATGAGGCAATTATTTTTAAGATGTCATTTGGTATACAAGGTTGTATAAATAAAGAGTCTTTTTGGCTTGTTATCAATTTAGTGGGCTGTTTTTTAGAATCAGTAATGGGCGTAATCTTATCGATGAAAAAGTTATTAAAAGCATTAGAAATTTCACTTGGATTCGTAATAATTGTATCATTAATTTTAATTTTAGTAATTGGGTCCTTTGGCGTGTTTCTTTTAGAGCTATTTATAATGCTCCAAGATGTTTTTGACTTGTTCTTGGAAGAGTTTATTTTATAATTATTTTGTGCCTTTTGCGTAAGTTTGATAATTTTTTTCAACAATTTACTGTATTTATGATATTCTTTTTTATTATTTTCATTCGGCACTCTCCTATAATTCCAAAGCATTTTCCTTTTCTTTTTACAACTTAACTTAATACCACGTGATATCCATTGAACTGGTCTGGTTGTCTTAATAGTGATTAATTTAAGAGGGAAACACAGATCATAAAACAGTTTAAATGTTTTTATGAACTCATTATAAGCGGCATTACAGTCCTCTTCGTTGTATATTTCGGAAAAGGAAATGCCTTCTAAGATGCGTGTAAATTTCCTTATATTGTCGACTGAATAATCCCGTCTGATAACTTTCCAATACTTCATGATACTATAATTATGTATTGGACAAGTAATAAGTTGAGCGGTGTGATCCGATAACGCGAACTCTATAACTTCAGTTACACATGATTTTTTGAAACTATGCGCAAAATTATCAATGCACGTTTGGCTCCTTATTCGTGTAGGTTGCTTCAAAGCCAGCTTAAGATTAAAATTTAAAAGCAGACATTCAAAGTCAAGCGTTACGTTATTCTTTTTTAATATATTAATATTAAAGTCACCAGCTACAAGAATATTCTGATAACTCTTTCGTGATAGTTCTTGCAATGTTTTCTCAAAAGTTTTCATAAACAAATCTAAGTTTTCAATTTTAGGTATTCTATACACACAAAGGATAACAATGTTGAAGTCTATAAGTTCCACTGCACAGCATTCAAAGGTACCAGCTACAGAAAAATTTGAGATTTTCTTCAAATTGTTCCATTTGTATCCATTTCTTACTAAGATGCATGTTCCTCCTCTTTTGCTATCTTTGCGACAAAAGATAGAGGTTAGAGTGTAGTTAGGGATTGTCAAATACTGTTCATATCCTTCCATCATGAAATGTTCCGTGATGCATACGACGTCAACTGTTTTCTCTTTTTCGGTCAATTCATCCAGGCATATATCTAAAAGATCCGATTTATTCAGCAGTCCAGCAATGTTTTGGTGTAGAATATTCAATTTATTGCTCAAGAAAAAACTGATTTTGTACTTCGTATTCTTCATTTTCTACATCTTTTATATATGATTCTCTTTGCTCTACATATTTCTTTAAGTTACATAGGAGGTGGGCTAAATCTTGCATAACAATACGAAGTCCATGATTACTTATCTTTCCAGATGGTTTATGGAACATGTTGTAGTCATATACTAAATGCCTATTTGTATCTAGGATGTATGCGTATTTATAAGTTTGTATGTCATGGTAGAGGAGGTTGTTAAAAATTTGAATTCTTTCATTTATTTTCTTCGTGCCATAGCCATAGTTGTAAATAGGTGCACATATTATAACATTTGTCCCTGTTATTTCTTGAAGAGTTTCCCTTATATTTCTCAAAAGTTCAGTGTTATCACATGACTCCTGAAAATCTTGGTCACCCATAAGTATTATGCAGTAATCCCTCATTGTATACTCTGTTAGTTTGGTTTTAAGTCCCCTTAGTAGTTGTCGAGTGTATGCTTGGGGGGTTAAGTAATGACATAAATTGTAATTATTTTGAATGTAGTCTTGGGCAATGGTAAGTACTTTATTTTCTTTGTTCTCGCTAATTAAACATATCTTTGGTCTATTTATCAATGTCGTTGCCTTATTTTTCGTGTTGTTTGCTATGTTTCGAATTTTGTAATGGGTTTTTTGCTGATTGTCCGTAAGTAAAGTATTCGTTTGTGTGCGTTTATTTTCTTTAGTAGGTGTTCGCATTCTCATAATGATCTCTGGAATAATTGTGTTTGTGTTTCCTGGTCCTTTTGGTGAAATTTTATGTTTTCTTTTTCTGTAATAATATTTGTTTGTGTCTCTTTATGAGTTTTTTTAGGTTTAGGTTGCAAATTAGCACTTTTAGACTTTGGTGTCGTTTTTGGGGAATTTTTCGGAGAGTTACGACCAAGTTTCATACATAGGTCATTTTTCTTTTTTAAGTTTTCCACATTCTTTCTAAGATCCTTATTTTCTAATGACAATTTCTCTATTTCATTATGGGCACTGTTAAGTTCAATTTGTAAGGTCTCTATTTTATCTATGAGATTTTTCATTTCTTCGTTTAGATCACCCGATAGCTCCGGGAGGCTACCTGTGGTGACATCTATCGTGTCTGCGCTCATTTCAGCTTCGGTTCGGGTAATATTCAATTGAGTTACCGCACGCCTTACTGTGATATAACTCTCATTATCACCCATCTTGATAGTTTAGTACCACTCGTATTTAGTAGATGGCACCTTGACGAGTCTCTTGTTGAATTTTGAAAAAAAGCAAAATTAATTAATTTGTCGAGTTTCGAACCAGCTTATGTCACATCAACCACATGTGCATAAAACTGAGACCTAACACCGCTAGGCCAATAGTGATTGTAGTAAGGGAGTCGAAATTATGTATATGGTAATAAAAATGTCTCTGATTGAATTTGAAAGTTCGTTACATTAGAAATGCAAGTTGAGTCACTATTTTTAACTTTACCCTCGTTCATAAAAATGTCTATGATTGTACACTGATATTATTAGAGTCGGGTTGTTTAATTCTGGCGTAAATCTACTTAAAGCTTTACACTGTCAGTTTTGGTTCGCAGTCACAAATCACAATTACAAAGTTATGTTTATTATTAGGTTTTCACAGCACTTAGTTGTCTTTTCGTGAGTTTTTTGGTAATACACATTCACTTTAGTTTCTCCGTAAGTTCGAGTTTTTTTTATTGGATAACACTCACGCGTGGGTTTTATGGCGTTATTATTCTTGTTATATTATTATTTGCATTGTTTTTATACTTTAAACATTTTATTTAATTAAATTTCCGTAGAGTCGATGTTTACATGGCAGTAGCGCCATCTGTCTTTGTATGTTGTCCTGTGTTAATATGTAACCTTTGTTTGATTCCAGAATTAGGAATGCAAAATTTGAGCCCGATCCGTTCAGTAGCTTTAGCGTTTATAATAGTAGTGTGAAAGATGATTGATATACTTAATGCAATACATGACATTGACAATATAACCCGTAGGAAACATCTGCGCACGCTCAAGGCAGAACAGTTCCGCGTTCAGGTTGTGAAGTGTCTGCTCGGTGAGCCGAAGCAGCTCCACAATTCAGCTGTACTGAACTAAATAGTAGTGAATAAAAGTCACTTGAATATTAATTGCCTGTTTCCTTTAAAGAATCCCTCAACATCAACATCGACTGCTATCCTGGAGGTTGTGGGGCAAAATTTAGTTCATACACAATTAAAGATGAATGCAGTATTCCAACAATAGGCTGTACCATAGAAGTTCATACAAGCAAATACCAACAAGGTACGTAAAATAAGTGTCTAGAATTAGCTTTTCACCATTCTCGCTGTAAACTTGTTTACTCAAATATAAAATAAAAGTTCTGTAACTCAACCCGTCGTAGTAGCAAATTCGCAAAAAGAGATTATTTGCTATTTATTAGACCTTTCTTTTTCTCACTAAAGTTTTTAAGGTTTTGGTTATAATTATGTCAATTTAAAGGGTTCTGTACCCATTGGGTAACCGTCCCGGTGACCGGTAACGGGACCCTATTACTAAGACTCCGCTGTTGTTCATTGTGTTTTTTTAATTTTAGTTTGAGAGCTGTCATCCAAAATGAAGATCTCATCGAGACCTGTCACTTCTCCATACAAACTAGTGGTCTGAGACGAGTAGTTTCCGAGATATGACCATTTTTAGTTTGACAGCTGTCATCCAAAATGAAGATCTTAACGAGACCTGTCACTTCTCCATACAAACTAGTGGTCTGAGACGAGAAGCTTCCGAGATATGATCATTTTTAGTTTGACAGCTGTCATCCAAAATGAAGATCTCATCGAGACCTGTCACTTCTCCATACAAACTAGTGGTCTGAGACGAGTAGTTTCCGAGATATGACCATTTTTAGTTTGACAGCTGTCATCCAAAATGAAGATCTCACCGAGACCTGTCACATCTCCATACAAACTAATGGTCTAGGATCAATAGTTTCGAAGATATGATCGTTTTCAGTTTGACAGCTGTCATCCAAAATGAAGATCTCACCGAGACCTGTCACATCTCCATACAAACTAATGGTCTAGGATCAATAGTTTCGAAGATATGACCGTTTTCAGTTTGACAGCTGTCATCCAAAATGAAGATCTCACCGAGACCTGTCACATCTCCATACAAACTAATGGTCTAGGATCAATAGTTTCGAAGATATGACCGTTTTAAGTTTGACAGCTGTCATCCAAAATGAAGATCTCACCGAGACCTGTTACTTCTCCATACAAACTAGTGGTCTGAGACGAGTAGTTTCCGAGATATGAACATTTTTAATTTGACAGCTGTCATCCAAAATGAAGATCTCATCGAGACCTGTCACTTCTCCATACAAACTAGTGGTCTGAGACGAGTAGTTTCCGAGATATGACCATTTTTAGTTTGACAGCTGTCATCCAAAATGAAGATCCTCATCGAGACCTATCACTTCTCCATACAAACTAGTGGTCTGAGACGAGTAGTTTCCGAAATATGACCATTTTTAGTTTGACAGCTGTCACCCGAAATGATGATCTAACCGAGAGCTGTCACTTCTCCATACAAACTAGTGGTCTAGGATCAGTAGCTTCCGAGATATGACCGTTTTAAGTTTGACAGCTGTCATCCAAAATGAAGATCTCACCGAGACCTGTCACATCTCCATACAAACTAATGGTCTAGGATCAATAGTTTCGGAGATATGACCGTTTTCAGTTTGACAGCTGTCATCCAAAATGAAGATCTCACCGAGACCTGTTACTTCTCCATACAAACTAGTGGTCTGAGACGAGTAGTTTCCCAGATATGAACATTTTTAATTTGACAGCTGTCATCCAAAATGAAGATCTCATCGAGACCTGTCACTTCTCCATACAAACTAGTGGTCTGAGACGAGTAGTTTCCGAGATATGACCATTTTTAGTTTGACAGCTGTCATCCAAAATGAAGATCCTCATCGAGACCTATCACTTCTCCATACAAACTAGTGGTCTGAGACGAGTAGTTTCCGAAATATGACCATTTTTAGTTTGACAGCTGTCACCCGAAATGATGATCTAACCGAGAGCTGTCACTTCTCCATACAAACTAGTGGTCTAGGATCAGTAGCTTCCGAGATATGACCGTTTTAAGTTTGACAGCTGTCATCCAAAATGAAGATCTCACCGAGACCTGTCACATCTCCATACAAACTAATGGTCTAGGATCAATAGTTTCGGAGATATGACCGTTTTCAGTTTGACAGCTGTCATCCAAAATGAAGATCTCACCGAGACCTGTCACATCTCCATACAAACTAATGGTCTAGGATCAATAGTTTCGAAGATATGACCGTTTTCAGTTTGACAGCTGTCATCCAAAATGAAGATCTTAACGAGACCTGTCACTTCTCCATACAAACTAGTGGTCTGAGACGAGTAGTTTCCGAGATATGACCATTTTTAGTTTGACAGCTGTCATCCAAAATGAAGATCTCGTCGAGACCTGTCACTTCTCCATACAAACTAGTGGTCTAGGATCAGTAGTTTCCGAGATATGACCGTTTTCAGTTTGACAGCTGTCATCCAAAATGAAGATCTCACCGAGAGCTGTCACATCTCCACAAATCGCTCGATTTCTTTGGGGCAGGCAGGGCCAAAGAGTTGGTCTACAATGAAGACATAATGAATAAATTCAAAAATGTATATTGCAATTTCAGTTAAATTACACATAATTTATATACATTTTATTATACACAGGGTGTCCTACAACCATGCCACATGGAGCGGAAGTACTTAAATATTGTAGATAGAGTATTGTACTGAAAGAAGACTTCATTTTGATTTTAAAAACAATTACACATTATTCAAAGATTTTTGAAAAATCGCCCATCTAAATCACTAAAACCCGTAAAATTGTGATAAAACACCTTTTATTTTACTATTTCGATTTAAAGGCTCAATCGTATTATTTTATTCCAGATAACAATCATCATCATCAGCATATATTAGTCCACTGCTGGACATTGGCCTAATGAGCGCCATAGCGCCCTGTCTTCAGCTTGACGCATCCAGCATCTGCCTCCAGTCTTTCGCAAATCGTCATCCCAAGGTAACAATCATATCAAATAAAAGGAAGACCATGAAATTTTACATGTTATATAAAATAGTTACTGACCAACGGGACCAATTAGATAACCGCCGAGATCACTGGACCTCGCCCCGCTGATTTTTTTAATAGGTTATGTGAAAAAATTACCTTACTTTTATTCATAATTGTGGGCTAACATAAAACAGCTGCTAAATACTGTTATATCTCAGACTGACTTATGTCAATAGAAGAAGACAGAGCGAGATTGAGCAGTGTGCTGAGTTAGCATACTATTATGAATAAGGGGGTTAGTTTACAATAAGCAGTATGAAAATGTGCAGGAGTTACAAACTAAACTTGGTCCTGTAGTAACTCCTGCAAAAAAAACTGAACACCTTAAAAAGATAAATAAATCAACTGGTAACGAAATTATTAAATGAGTTAGAATTGGTATACAACAGAATGAATGGGCGGGACTTATTATTTTGAGCATTTGCTAAATTAGATTACCTGTAAGGAAAACGTAATTATTTTAATAGAATCTAAAATTTCATGGTCTTCTTTTATTTTAGATGCTTTGTTAAATGGAAAAACTAATCCATGCAATTGAGCCCTTACATGTCTGAAATCTTAAAGTTAACGGTGTTTTTCTTACAAATTTTCGGGTTCAATTCCCGGTTTAGGTGGATACAGGCGATTTTTCAAAAATCTTTGAATGCAGTTTTTAAAATCAAATTGAAATCTTCTTTCAATAAAATGTTATATAAATATAATAATATAAAATTTTATGTGGCCGTATAAATAAATTACTAGGGATATGTAATTTATTTATACTACTGTAGTAGCTGTCATACATTATTTTGTCATTTATATTTTATGTATTTATCAAACTATCAATTTACTTTGCTGCCAATGCCGATAAATACATATAACTATAGTGATAACTATAACTAATATTATAAAGGCGAAAGTTTGTACGGATGTATGGATGGATGGATGTTTGTTACTTCTTCACGCCAAAACTACTGGACGGATCTGGCTGAAATTTTGCATACAGGTAATTCTAATCCTGGAATAAAACATAGGCATACTTTTTATCCCATAAATCTGTTCCCGCGGGATGAAAATCACATTAAAATGTTTCCATAGGAACAACGCGTGCGAAGCCGCGGGGCGCAGCTAGTATAAAATACGCGTTTTCATCTGATATCTTATTAACTGACGGTACTTATCTATTTCAGATTACCTGTTGAACAATTCCACCGCCAACTGCGATCCCCAACTCACCCAGCGTGAGGATTAGTACTCAATATTTTAGAAAAATACTCAATATTTTTATTGAAGTTTTGTAAGTATTCATGCACCCTGCCTGTCAGATAGATTATGGCAGTGATCGTAATCTTAATCTATTAAGTAAGATTAATACTTAATCAGTAGGTATTTTATACAAAATTACAGCGAACTCTTGGGATATAAATAATAACATAACATAAGTTGTAAGTATTTACATTTCTAGATGAACTGTTTATAAAATCATGCAAGTAAATATTTCTGTATATTAAAAATAGTAAAAATAAATTCTTAATAGTAAGTACGTACAGCCGTTTTTTCATGGACCTACTATTTTCTCCTATTAGTAGGACCACGAGGGAGACCTTTTTCTGTCTGTCCTATTCTAGGGTGAATCAAAAATCTACCTCCTGTATAAGTTTCTCGTTACTCAGATGATAATGTACGTAATTAACAAAACTTTGTATAAATTTGACTAGGTTAAACTTAACATAAATAAATGTAACATTGGTACCCATCATGATCTAAAATTCACTTCGAAACTCGTTATAATTATCGTGCTTGGGTACCGATTTAAGGCATGTTGGTGGTTTATTATAATTATATTTTAAGGAACATGTAATCGTCGTGTATGCTTCGGATTATGTCACTACCTCATGCTTCGGATTTGATTAGTGTAATAAATTTGTAATGGTAAACGGTGTTTTTATTTTAGTCAACTGAGCCAAAATAACAAAGGGTATAATTATAATAGAATATAAATATTTTTCGAAAACTGTAGGTAGTAAATTTATAAGGGCAGCTAAAAATATCGATATCGATGAATGTGGTTTAGGGGTCACCCCTAAATCGCATTTATCGATATCGATATCGATGAATAAGCCGCAGCAGCACATCACTATTATTATTATTTTTTGTGTTGGTAGCCATGAATGTCTTTGTGACATGTGTCGTCTGCGCATGTCCAAATTGAAGTGGATAGGTTGGTTTTTCGCGATACATTCATAGACAGTGACGTTTGGTAGACTCATTTTATTCTAAGGAGGTCCCGTCTCTTCTTACGAAGTTATTGTATTCTCTTTGAATTGAACTGGCTGGCTGGATAACGTCGCCGAATTAGTGTATTTTGTAGATTTGTGGAGTTTGTAGTCTTCAACGTCGGCTTTTTCATGTACTTACTTAGTGAAAGTTAAGGTTTACCACAGTATAGGAAAATCAAAAATCACAGACATCATGAACCTGAATGAAGACACGTTTCTTTTCATTGTGCTCAGTTTTGTCTGGGGACAGTTCCTTTGGGAGATGTATCTAGCATATCGTCAGGTTTGTACCTTTAACTCAACTTTGGAACCGTTATCATTTCATGCCTATGTTCCAGTGATTCTATTTCCGAGTAGACCCACGTATATTGGTATTTTATGGTTGCAAATTGGTGGCAGTTAAATTTTACTTCATATTTACCAGGCTCTGTGTTTTGATTAACCTATAATCCTAATGTAACTAAGGTTAAGGAGATAATAATTATGGCGAGACATAGATAACCAAAATATTGTCATTCACCTTGATTTGTGATCTCATGATATATGCTTCAGAATAGAAAAATACACTTACCTGAGTCAAACAAGTGGCACCGTCTATTTTATCTTATTATTACATACACAGGAAATTTCAATAATTTATTGTACAGCTTGTGATACATGTTATGAGATTATTTTAATGCCGCTAGTACACAAGCTCTGCTTAGCTTGGGGTTGATAATGCTGTGTGAATAATCCAACATAATTTTTTATGTATACTTAAAGAAAATATTTACTTTTTTTCAGTTGAAGACATACAAAACAAAGAATGAAATACCAGATGTTCTAAAAGCATACATCAACCAGGAATCATTTGAGAAGGCTCGGCTATATGGACTGGACAAATCAAAATTTAAAATAATTAAGGAAACTTATGAAATTATCTTTACCACCTTGACATTGCAGTACAGAGTGATGTACATAGGTTGGAGCAAATGTGAAGAAATCACAGAGTACTTCAATATGGTACCGGCCGAGAGTGAAATTTTTGTGAGCTGTTTGTTAATGATAGCGGCAACATTATTTAATACAGTAGTTATCCTCCCGTTTACAATTTACGGGGTGTTTGTCCTAGAAGAAAAGCATGGCTTTAATAAGCAAACTGTTGGATTTTTCATAAAAGATCAGATAAAATCTCTGGTGCTCAGTCTAGTTATCACTTTGCCTATTGTATCTGTGTCCTTGTACATAATCATGCTCGGTGGCAACATGTTCGTAGTATGGCTGTGGTTATTCACTACAGTTGTATCACTTTTGCTGCTAACTATCTATCCATCAGTTATTGCTCCTCTCTTTGACAAGTTTGTTTCACTGCCCGAAGGCTCTCTCAGAACAGGTATTGAAGAATTGGCCTCAAAGCTCAAATTCCCGCTATCACAAGTGTATATTGTTGAAGGTTCTAAGCGATCAGCTCACAGCAATGCTTATTTCACAGGAATATTTGGTGAAAAGAGAATAGTTCTGTTTGACACCTTATTAGAAAAGTTTGATACGGAGAAGGAAGTGATGACGGGGTGCAATGAGCAAGAGGTACTCAGTATCCTAGGTCATGAAATGGGTCACTGGAAATGTAACCATATTAACAAGTCCATAATTCTTACAGAAATCAACTTGCTACTTATTTTTACTGCTTTTGGGCTTTTGTTCAAGTACCCACTCTTGTATAGTTCTCTTGGATTTCCTGCAGGCCAGCAGCCAGTAATTATCGGGTTGATAGTGGTGTTGCAAATAATACTTGCCCCATACAACACTATTCTCTCATTCTTTGCTGGTGTTATGAGCAGATCCAATGAATATGAAGCTGATAATTTTGCTGTGTCGCTTTCTTTCACAAACGAGCTAATTTCATCTCTGATAAAACTTGGCAAAGATAACTTGGATTTCCCATACTATGATAAGTTATATTCAATCTGGCACCACTCCCACCCAACTTTATTGGACAGAATTGAGAACTTAAAGAGTAAAATTAATGTAAAGAAAATTGAGTGACATGTTCTGTAAAATTACAGGTACAATCATTTTAAGGCCAATGTTTTCAGTACAATTAGAATACATTTGTGAGATTAGTTTTAAGAGTTTGAATTTTGGAAATACTTAATTATTTCTGCTTTGAGTGCTTTGTAAAAAACTTTACCCATAAACTTACCAGAAAATAGGTTGAGAACTTTATCATCATTATCCACAGCCAATCTTTACCCACTGCTGGATGAATTTAAAAGGAATTACATGATGATGCTTTTGTACATAATGTAATGCATTTAATAACTAAACATTTTAAGGATAATAATAAGGTCTAAATCACTGGCATTTATCATATTATAATTACCTTTATGAACAGTAGTGTCTGTTGCATTTTGGAAAATAACAGACAATACCTACAGGCACAAATGCCATTTGTTGGCATTTTAGTTTTACAGTTTCTAATTCCATAGAATAGAATATGAACAGAATTATATAGCACATTATATCACATTTATATTCATTCATATTATTATAGGTACTACCTACTTGCAAATGAATAAAATGGATGGCATTATAACTTCCATAATTACTTTAACTTCTCTGGAAATCATTCTTGTAATATAGAATTACACTTTTAATGAAAACTTTAAGAGATCTCTTACTGAGAGCATAAAACGTTTAAAATAAAAGTTTTTAACTAATTGAATGCATTTCTTTATTTTATAAATATATATTTTCTAAGTTTAGTAGTTAGGTACCTCAGACAAAGGAATTTAGGTACTTAGTTAGTTTATAAAAAACACACTGTATTGGATTAGAATGATTTGAAACGAAATTGTTTGTTTAAATCTCAGACCAACATGCTGGTTTAAATTAGTTTTACAAAGTTTGTCAAATTATAATGGTTACCTTTAGCCACAGACTAGATATTTTAACTCAAGTTTATCGACAAGATATTTCACAATAATAATACCTACCTACCTCACCCTACACCTCGCCTCACAACAGTATATTGGTCCACTGCTGGACGCAAGGCCTCCTAATATGCGCCTTACTGGCTTTTATCTCATTGGGGCATTAGCCCCTTATGCCCCACGTTGGCGTTTGGTATGCAGGTTGGGGATCTAATATTAGAAATGCTAAATTTTGCTCAGATGTTAAGCCTGGAAACAAACATAGGATGTTTTTATCCCATAAAACATTTCCTATAAGGGATAGAAATATCTGTTAAGATGCTTTTGAACATTTCCATCGAAACAGTTATTAACTTATGCACTTTCCAGTGTTCCACTGTATTTTAACAACATTAGGTGTTTGTTCATAAATAAATAAATCTTGAAAAAAAAAGCATCGATGGAAATGTTTTGATGGAAATTCATACGAAGCCGCGGCCAGAAAATAGTCTAATAAAATAGGTATAATACTAGAAATATTTTACCTTGGCTAATCATAAAAAAATTCCGCTTCCGCCAACGTATCAGGGAGCGGGCTGTCTTTCGTGTCTGGCAGTGGAAGCAACAGGAAGATTTGTCCGAACGACATAATGGCCAGTAAAATGAGGGGTAGATCCGAGGTAAGCCACCCAAAGCTCAATAAGACAGGTGCGATCATTGAACCGATTCTGGCAAACATTATGACGCTGCCGACGCCGATGTTGCGGCCCTGAGTCGGGAATAGCTCGCCGCTGTAGAGATACATCGCTGGTATGGATCCCTGTAATTAAATTAAGTAGGTAGGTACAGGGTGCTTGGTGGATAGATGTGCAACCCTTGATCAAGTCTCGTAATTAGTACCTATAAGCATCAAGTTCTGTCAAAAGCAGCGTACCTACTGGTATTTTTTATATCTAGGTATTAGTATTTTATTTTTGACGCAATGGGGATCAATGGACATTTTAGTTACCATTACGAGTTCGTATCGGTGTTAACGGGGAATGATGAACAAAAAGTTCACTTATCCCCGTTGAAGGGGACGGGGATTAGTGGAAATCCTAACTCTCGGGCTGATGATGACGAAAAGAGAAAACCACCCAAGCGACTTCGTCAGATAGGTCAGACAGACCTGAACAAGTAAATTGCGAAAATAGTAGGTATGGCGCGACCTTCGGAACTCCTCATTGAAGTGGCAATAGAGCGAAACCGAGGGTCCAAAGTATTCACTCAGCAGCTTGGCAGCAGGAGCCACCTGTTAATATCTAGGTACTATCTATTTTTTGATTCGTTAATAAATAAATAAATAAAGTGTGTCAATACACACAGCATTATCTAACCTCTAACTAAGCAGAGCTTGTGTCATGGGTAACTACTAGATAACTGTTATTATTAATACACTACATAGATAGATATCTTTTATTATACATAGAAAACACCCAGAACATCCTGAACAAATATCTGCAGATAGTACACACCTTTGTCCCGAGGCGGGAATCGATCCCGCAACCTCCTGCATCGCAGGCGGACCTTCGCCCACAGCGCCACGGAGGTCATCAATACTTAATATAATATATCTACCTACAAAATGGTGATATAACTGATTTATAGAACAGGTACCTAGGTAGAGCTCTGCGAAGTTATAATGAAAATCTTCGATTAAAAGTCACCAACCAGTCCGTTAGTTACAATTTTATTTCACACATGCATGATCGACTTACCGCCATTCCAGCAAACCCAACCCCGGCGCAGATTAACCTGGGCCAGTTACCCAACCAGTCCTCGGGTATCATTAATATAGATACGAAGCACAATGATGTAATCAGCTGAAAAACTCCAACAGTCTTCTTTCTTCCCATCCTGGTGATAGTGCAAACGCAAAGAATCCCTCCGAAGCACGATATAACGCCAGTAATGCTTATAGTTACGAATATATTCCCTCCGAAACCACTTAAATATTGCGAAAACGTGTAGAACGACAGCCCCGAACAAAACCTGTAATTTTCAACAATTTAATTCCACAGGCCATAATAAGAGATAAGTGCGTTATTGGCTTTTATCTCATGGGGTCAATGTCCATAATCCCCACGCTGGGCATGCGGGTTGGTGATGGCAGTTAGGCGGTAGAATTGTTCTGCAGGGTACTCTGCTGTCCACCCCCTGTGGATATCCCTTAGTCGCCTGTAACGACTCCCGCGGGAAGAGTTGGGATGGTGCAAATTCTAAGCCAGCACCCAGGCGGCTATATGACGATGGAAATTAGTAGGAAGTAAAATTGTTTTCCATTTTATGGTCTTAGATTTATAATCCATAATAGATCGTGGGCCTTATTGGCTTTTATCTCATGGGGTCAATGCCCATAATCCCCACGCTGGGCATGCGGGTTGGGCATCGCAGTTAGGCGGTAGAATTGTTCTGCAGGGGGCTCTGCTGTCCACCCCCTGTGGATATCCCTTAGTCGCCTGTAACGACACCCGCGGGAAGAGTTGGGGTGGTGCAAATCCTAGTGACGATGGAAATTAGTTGATAAAATATAATAAAGGTCACAAACTGACTGGAAAAACACACCAGATTATACTAAGTAAAATTGTTTTTCGTTTTTTGGTCTTAGATTTAAAATCCGTAATAGGTCGTGGTTCATTGTGTTTCTTGCACGCTTCATATATTTTTTCTTTGGTTCCATATTTAGGAAATGGCATCTTATTGTATGCAGCTATTTCCTTTAAAATTGCTGCAACACATTTAAAAAAATATAAAATTAAAAATGTATCTACCAATGTACTTGGTACTGTTGTAGGTAATCAAGGCGTAAGGCAGCAGTTTTCGCGTGTAGAGGTAACATAAATAATATACCATATAATCCTTCCATACCACAGAACTTGTAATAATAATAATAACGATTTCTGTGGTCCATTCTTAGGTTAGGTACCTACTACCATCCACAGAAATGTATCGATCTCTGTGGTAGGTATACATTAGGTACCTACATCAAAACTTTCGCATAGGTAGTTAGTGTGATAAATGAAATGTTATAAATATAATGCTAAACACTGCCAATGACGTTAAGTACTATTATGTTTAAGTAGCTAGGTACCTAGGGTACCTAGTTACTAAAGTTACCTACGACTACGAATAATCTAGGTATCTGGAATACCTAGTAGGTAGGTATAATGGTAGGTACCTACAATTAGTGGTTGTTTACCATAAGCTTCGTCTGCTTTCCCTGTAGCCAATAACCATCTTGGGGATTCTGGGATTACGAACCAATATGAAATGAAGAAAGATGATAAAAATGCAAGTGTTATATTCAATTTTCTCCAGTCTCTTAGCCAATAGGCTAAACCGGCCACTATAACGTTTCCAAAGAAAAACGGCAATTGATGGAGAATTGGCACCGTTGTACGGTATTTTCCACTTACTGACTGAAAAAAACAAATTTATAATTAGGACAAGTTCTTCAGGACTTCATAAAATAATTAGCTCATTATTCATTTATTTACTCTACCTATGGGGAAATGAATGTAAATGAATATCTGGAGGTTTTTTCCTTCCCTTTGAACTGAATAATATTTATTCTCAGCGAAAACAATCACATTACAGCATCATTACAGTTTAATTATTATGTTAGTTAGACATTTAACGTAAAAGTAGGTCGAGTTTACCTTAGGATTCGAACCCAGGACTTCATAATCAACGGTTGAACAAGCTGAACGATCAACTGCCTCGTTGGTCTAGCGCTAGGCTAGCTAGACCAACGAGACAGTTGATATAAGTAATTAAGTACCTTACCTATAGTATAACATTTTAGTTTAAAAGGTGTGTTTAATAAGGATCTACTTACTTCCAAGCACATAACGAAAGATTATCAGGGATATGATATGCCTCCACCTGCCAGTGATACTATGACATTTTAGTTTAAAAGGTGTGTTTAATAAGGATCTACTTACTTCCAAGCACATAACGAAAGATTATCAGGGATATGATATGCCTCCACCTGCCACTGATACTATGACATTTTAGTTTAAAAGGTGTGTTTAATAAGGATCTACTTACTTCCAAGCACATAACGAAAGATATCAGGGATATGATATGCCTCCACCTGCCAGTGATACTATGACATTTTAGTTTAAAAGGTGTGTTTAATAAGGATCTACTTACTTCCAAGCACATAACGAAAGATTATCAGGGATATGATATGCCTCCACCTGCCAGTGATACTATGACATTTTAGTTTAAAAGGTGTGTTTAATAAGGATCTACTTACTTCCAAGCACATAACGAAAGATATCAGGGATATGCCTCCAACTGCCAGTGATACTATGACATTTTAGTTTAAAAGGTGTGTTTAATAAGGATCTACTTACTTCCAAGCACATAACGAAAGATATCAGGGATATGCCTCCACCTGCCAGTGATACTATGACATTTTAGTTTAAAAGGTGTGTTTAATAAGGATCTACTTACTTCCAAGCACATAACGTAAGATATCAGGGATATGCCTCCACCTGCCAGTGATACTATGACATTTTAGTTTAAAAGGTGTGTTTAATAAGGATCTACTTACTTCCAAGCACATAACGAAAGATATCAGGGATATGCCTCCACCTGCTAGTGAAACTATGAACCAGATGATTAGGAACGACCAATACTCCGGTATTAGACTAGCGACTAAGCATAAAGTTGATTGTAGTATTATTGCAATCACGAGTGGCATTTTACGGCCATATTGGTCTGCTAATTTTCCGAAGATCAAAGATCCAAAAAGAACGCCCGTCATTACAACGCATTGTGTCAACTGTAACAAATAATAAAAATACCTACTTATATCAAAATGTACAGGTAAGTAAGTAAGTAAGTAAATCATTTATTTGTCACATAAAACACACACATACAATTGGTTACATAATTTAAAAGTGGCAGAGTTTCAAAATAACATATATATAAAAACTTATAATAAAAACAAAAGTTGATGCGCCTCTCATACCAATGTACTAACTGTAGCCGCTAGGTTCCTTTTAATTATATAGCTATATGAGAAGCACGAAGCACTGTTGTGAATTAAACAGAAATACGTGTGTGTATCAGTGGCAAATGGGTAATACAGTGATAATATTGCTCTAGTCATGAGCAAACACTGATTTTCAGCTACCACCTTTATAGGGTGACAAGACAGCGAGCCGAGCCCAGCGTTACACGTCCGTCAGTAAATCTATTGAACCTCAGTAGAAGTCGACTTCTACAAAATCTATTCATTCTACTACATACCTCTATAACCTAACCTAACTACAAATGTATCTATAAAATATAAGATGGATGGACTCTCCGCTGAGAACACCAAACTCATAAGAGTCTGGGCAACATTGGAGAGCCACATATCTATACAGCAAATAAAGAAAACATGTACTAAAATTACCTACGTGCTTACTTAGATACCTACCTACCTAACTAACTGCTTTACGCCAAAAGAAGATTGCTCTACGCGTAGCCTATAGTCGGCGATCGAAGTGCTTAGGAATTCCCTGTTTTTGTTGTTCAACTAAATGTATTTTAAGTTTTGATTTAAACATATATTTTAATAAAATATGTTTTAGGGGCGGAGGAATATTATTCCAGCACTTCGTCGCCGCATACCGGAAGCTACCAGTAAATGCCGCCGTTCTATGATCGTGGTACAGTAAAGCTGATCTTATGGTTCTTAGTTGCCTTGTGGAGTTCGGATTTGCAAATTTGAGCTTCGCATACAAGTATTCTGGTTTCTTAGACTTTATTACATCGAAGAGGAGTCCTGCAAGATGCAGTTTTCTCCTTGAGTCCATGTTGAGCATTGACGCCTTATTCAAAAATGGACTTATATGACTTCTGGGAGGGACATCAAAACAGAAACGACAGCATGCGTTTTGCACGCGCTGTAATAATCGCTGCGTTCTCCGTTCAACCGTGGGCCACAAACGACATCGGCATAATTAAGTCGGGATAAGACTAGTGACTCGCAGACAGTGACACGTGAAGCTTCCGAGAGTTGGTCTCTTATACGGTATAGCACCTTGAGCCGGAAGAAACAGGCTTTGACCATACTAAGCACATGACTCTCGAATCTTAGATGAGAATCATAGATTATGCCAAGGTTACGGGCCTCCTCTACACGATCTAATGGTTGACCTTGAATTTTCACTCCTAGATCGCCCCGTAGTCTATTTAACTGCGTCTTTGTGCCCATCACTAAGTATTTTGACTTGGTAGGATTTAAGACAAGAGCATTACGTGTCTACCAGTCAGCGATACTATCCAGATCCTCATTGAGGCGTGTTACAGCTTATTAGAGATCTGCACTATAAATGATGAAAAGTAGCGGTCCCAGAATGGAACCCTGGGGAACACCACGATTAATGAGCTTAGGCTGCGATCTTGCCATGGAACCATCACACTTTACCAAATTTACCAGCTGGTAACGGTTGCTTAAGTAACTGCTAAACCATGCAATCGAGCTTTTGTCCAAACCGTAATATGATAACTTAGCTAGCAAAAGATTTATATGTAAACAGTCAAAAGCGCAGGAAAAATCCAAAAGTGACAAAACAGTGCTAAGACCTTTATCTTGTGCCACTAGTAAATTATCAGTGACATCTAGCAAAGCCGTAGCTGTACCGAGGCCCTTTCGGAACCCGGATTGTAGAGGAGGTAAAAGGTTATTAAAACTTTCGACATAATTCGTCAGCTGACCGCCGATGGTCTTCTCTAGCAATTTTGAGAGGAATGGAAGGATGCTAATGGGACGTAGATCTTTAAGTTCGACAGGGTTATCAATCTTTGGCAAAGGTGTTATAAGTGCTTCTTTCCATTTCTTTGGGACAATACCAGATGTTTATAGACTTATTGATAATAGCTGTTATGGCATCCAGGGTGCAAGGGAGTGAAAACAAGACCATATCTCTGCTTATACCATCGCATCCGACAGCGTTTGATTTGATTGACATTATATGTTTACTGATGTCTGCTGAATTGACAGGAGCTAATTTAAAGATTTCATCATGGAATCGATTGAGTTCAAAGAACGATACTTCTGAATCGGGGACGACATTTGCTCAGGTACAGTAGGTACCTATACCTACCTCCTCAACCGCAACCTCAACAGCCTTTATTAGTTCACTGCTGGACGCTGGCCTTCTGATAAGTGCACCATTGGTGGTAGAGATGTTCTGCAGGGGGTGCCTGCCCGTCCCCCGGTAGATATTGCCTCCTATGACACCCGCGGGAAGAGTGCAAATTGGTGCAAATTCTAAGCCAGCACCACACAGCAAATTAGGAGTGAGATGGGAACCTTAACCGGTGTAGCGACAGCAAAATGGTCTTAGAAGACTGTTCATGGTTTTCAAACAGGTCGGTTAATTTTTATCCTCATGCACAGTATTGCATAGTATAAAAAAAACTTGTAGTTACAGCATTGATAAATTAAAAAGGGAAGATAGGTTACGTTCTCCCAGCGCTTACTCAAAAATTGGCATGTGTTACAACTACCTACACGCAAACACATACGCTCACAGTTATATTTCCAGTCCTGTGCAATACAAAGAAGAACAAAGACGGAAAGACGTATTTAAGACCGAAGTGAGACCGAGACAACAATATTTCACGCGAATCACGACCGCCCGTGCGCCGGCGCCCCGATCCGACGGTGCACCGGGAGCACACAATATAACACAATATGAGGTTGCCATTTTCGAGAAACTAGTACCTCATCTTCCCTTTTTAATTAATCAATGAGTTACAGGAAAAGTACTTGAGAAACCATAAAAAATGACATATTTTAGGTAAGGTACACGGAAACTTGTTTTGATGGCAATCGCTCCTATTTTATAAACTAATCAAAAACGTTTATCGAACTACATGAGGATGTTGGTTGGAGTAGGTAGGTACCTACTAAAAAAGTCAAAAATCGCACAAAACACATCTCATTGTAGGTACCTTATAGATAGCAAGCAGATGTTACCTACTAACATACCTAAGCAGGTACAACAGGGGGGTCTGAAGGGCATTTACCAAGCAGTGGAACAAACACTACCTATAGGTGGGTTCATAAAAACATATAATTATGTACTTACATGGATATACCAATGATCAGCGCACACAAGATCCCAGTCCGAAGTGATAGTGCGTTTGAACACAGTTTTGTCGTATACAAATTTTTTACAGAGGACCAGCGGTATCATTGACTTTTCCATGTCCGGGAGGTAATCTAGAAAATCCGGGTCGAAGATCAAACATGGGCGTTCTTCTGTTCGCTGTGAATATTATAATGTAAAATGTAACCGATGATCGGCACGGTAGGAATTTATATTTTAAAATTATTTGTTAGTGCCTAAGCCGTGTGGTGCAGCCGCCATAGAATTTGCACCACCCTACGAAGAAGTAATTATCCCAACTCTTTCCATGGGTATCCTACTAAGAGGCGACTAAGGGATAGGTATATCCTTCGGGAGCGGGCAGCAGCTCTTGCAGAATAGAACTATTTTACCAGTGAACTGCGATCCCCTACCCGCATCACATGCCCAGTTTGGGGAGCATGGGGACTACCCCCCAGTCGATAAGCACCTATCAGGGGAGGCCTGCGTCCTACAGTGGACCAATATTAATAGGCTATTGAGGTGAGGTGAAGTGGGTAGGTATAGATATATTGGGTTCGAAAAAAATTCCGTATAAGTATTTAATCTACTTTCTTACCGGTGCACAAGTATCACGCCACACCTGTTCCGAATATGGGAACGTATCTGGTTTAGCGCACCAGAAATCTTGGGGTGGTGCCATGAACACGATGTTCAGCTGGAACCAGGCATTAGGTAGCTTCAGCAATGCCATCAGAATATTTAACTTTAGTTGCCATTTTCCAAAATCTCCAATTAATTCTGCTGTTATATCAGGATGTGGTTGGGGGCCTGGCAATAAATCATTGGGTGTAAATTCGGTAGGTATAGTTGAGTCCCCTAAGATCGGATGCATGGAACACTCAAATTAGGCAATATTTTGTACTGCTGGCTAGACTACCTAGATCCGCCCAAATTTTATTCTGCCTCTCTCCTCCTACTGCGGCCGGCCAGCGACCAGACGGATGCACGCACACACACAGGTGATTTAGCAGAAAATGTGTATTTTGATGATTAGATCTTACCTACAAAACTTTGATGGCTCATTGTGGTGAGTACTTTCATTGAATTAATGTAATTAATTATTTTGGGGCAGAATTAGTGAATAATCTTTCGATCTGTATACTTTGATTACGCCTAGGACGTCCACAGCCCAAGATCCGTTCTTCCCTCCCAATGCCGAAGTTCGGACTAAGATGTATCCGTTGGTTGTTAAGATATAAAAAATAATCAGTGGTTCTCAAGTTTTCAAGCCCACTAAATCGTATATTATATTTTTTTTTTACTATAAACCGACTTCAATCTTTACAGTTTTTCATAAATTTTCATGGATCCCATTGTCAGATCTGAACAAAATTAAAATGGGACCACACGGGAAGCACCAGATTTCATATAAAAAAGAATCATGCAAATCGGACCACCCAGTCAAAAGTTATAAAAAAAAATACAGACGAATTGAGAACCTCATCCTTTTTTGAAGTCGGTTAAAAATTTGTTCAAGTAACCATGTGGTAACCATGTGGTCCCAATATCCCACTAATAATATAAATGCGAACGTTTGTGTGTAAGTATTATGTATGTATGTGTGGGGTGTGTGCGTGCGTGTAAGTTTGTTACCTTTGCTTAATTTAAACTTGGCATACAGATTTGACTATAAACATACTATAAAATAATATGGCTAAAACACGTATTTATCCCTACATGGTTCAATCAAAATCCTCGCGAAGTCGCGGTCGCGGGCAACAGCTAATAAGAATATTACTTACTCATTTGCATTTTTATTGATTTTTTTTGCTTGAGCCTTAGGGAAAGGGGTTTGAAGATTTTTGTATGGAGGCTGGCCCTACGATATTTTCATTTTTTAAATTGCGGCGCACGATAATAGTAATTTTGAGTAGAAGACACCAAAACAAATAAAAAATGTTCCATATGTGTCAGGTTTCTGAGATACCTATTCACAGATATGTCGATGTGTCCTTTTCATTATGAAGTCCTAGGTCACGAAGGATAAAAATTTGCGAAACTTAATTAGGATGAGGAGGGAAGACCGGACTATAAAAACGCAAAAAAAATTAAAAATCGTATCTGTCAAATCTTTTGAAGAATTTCCTGACCGGATCATTGATATTTAATGTATGGAAGTAAAAACCGGTTTTTTCCTAATGTGTACGTCATTAATTAATAAAAAAAATAATGGCGAGTGCATGAAAGAGAAAGTAGTGTTTGCAACTAACGTGTGAGAAAAGAGATGACACTATTTTCTCAGTACGCTTGTTTTGTTTGTGTAGGTTGCACATGTTTTAGACATGATGCGACATTCTCACACACATTGCTGCAGTTATTGGGTATATTTGAATACCTACCTAATCATAATTTTTACAAAATTATTCATATATTATTATTAGGTAGGTAAGTAGGTATTTATATTTGTTACAGATTATGATATCCAGAAAACAACTCCCCTTCCTTTCCTTTCCCCTTTTAAACTGTACTACCTCGTACGTATACTCTGTCTTGCTCTCCGGAACGCATGCAATGCAGTACTACATTATGTTTCTTGAATGCAAGTCATTTATGTACCTACTCCTCCATACCTCCATCTAGGTACGACCTATATTATCCAGAGCCGCGCGCGACGCGAGCGATCACGGGGTCACGGTAAAGTTAACTGTGTCTCTATCAGTATGCTATCTTCATACGAATGGCCGGAACGTGAGTCATCATAATATACAGACCTACGTACGCGCCTATGACGCGCCACGTGTTCGGTATCGGTACACTCTCGGTACACAACAAGCAGTGTTGCCAGGGCCCTTGAGTCATAAATAAGTTACGTTTCGTTTCCTGAAATGTTACAATTTTGCTACAAAAGTTACATTATTGTTTTTTTAATGTATACTCACTTATTTATTTATTTGAACCACCAACAGTTAAACAAACAACAAAGTTACATAATAGAATAAAGTAAAATTGGTTTAGAGCGCTTGTACCCAACTAATTATAGGCAGTTACATGGAAAAAACATGATTAAAATACAGTTACAAGGAAGTTACAACTAACGGTGACAAAGTTAATCAAATGACAAAGTAGGTATGACATTAGTTATTAAAAATGGATCACGAAACAAGACAAGATGTTACGCTAAAATTTTGTCGTTTCATTAGATATTTTGCAGTTTTTGCATATAAAACTTAAACCGGGGTTAAGTAAGCTCCAGACCACATCACTTTTTGGGTGCTGTCCATATTTCATTTGGGTACATCTGTTAGTTACACTGAACTATCTACTAATATCTTATAATATATGAGTAGATACGTACCTACTCATATATTAACTAACTTTAACGTAGGTACCTACTTGTCCAACCGAGTATTCTTCTCTGCTAATAAAGGGCACGCATCGCATCAATGCAAAAAGCAATAAATACTTTCATTTCTCTTCGATGATAATTATTATTATGTCATCTCTCTCTATTGTGTAACGAAATCCACATCTAGTACCTACCTACCTATAAAATTTACTTACATTTTTATTTATTTATTTATTTAAAGAACACAAAGATCATACATATAATTATGTCTATATCTAACACAATCCTAATCGTAATTATTCTAATAGGTACATATTAAAAATTTTTGCGTACATAACTTGTTACGCGAAGGGGTCAAAAATTACGAAAAATTTAAGAAATATTATTCTGGCAACACAGACAACAAGTCGTGACCTGTCGCGGCGCGGCGGCGGCGCGGCGGTTCGGTTGGCTTGCTTTGCTTGGCTGGCTCTGGCAGGCAGCTGGCAGTAACGAACGAACGGCGGCGCGGCACGGCGCTGGCTTGAGTTTTATTAGCAGTAAGCGTGCTAATGCGTAGTATTTTATTGAAATATCTACAATTACCTACCTACTAAATTAATATGGAGAAGAGCAAGTATAGACTATATTGTGCTGTTTATGGTTGTTTAAATTCGACATTAACGCACCCGGAGATAACATTTTTTAAATTACCTGAAAACTCCGAAAGGTAAGACTTTAAAATAGCTTAGCTTAGCCACTTACCTACATTAGTTAAATTAGATTTACTTTTTAAATAAGATTTTGTATCTACCAACTAGACTAGATAGTTAGAGGTTTTGCATTAATAAATCAATGAGGTTTTGTTTGATTGCTGTAGGTGGCGCACACGCGATGAGATGTTTGTTAATATTAATAAGTAGGTACCTATGTACCTACCCAGACTTAAACTGAAGGCATCCTCAAAACTACAGTAAAAATCAAACTTCTGTTAGTCCTTATCTCATTATGTCGAAAAACTTGAATTTAATTATTTTTTATTGTTTGAAAGAACGCATTATTATAATAATAATTCACTTTGTCTATAGGTTACTTCCTTATTAAAACTGTAACAGTTTAAATTCATTATAATGAAGATAAAATATTTTGAATTTTTTTTTTTTTTTTTTTATCAGAAATAGTCCTTCGTTTGACCGCAATCTCACAATTCTCATATGATGGAAAGCGAAGATGCGGCCGACGATGTATCACAAAGGTCTAGAACTAGAAATTTGTGGTAATGGGGACGTTACCGTTAGTAAGCTGAGATGAAAAAATATAATTATCGTTGGTGTTTCTTGCATTTTGGTTGAGTAGGTAGGTGTTAAAGTTTTTGTTGTCGATTGGAGTTCGGTTATTTTCGACGACAGCGGTTTATTTTTTTTACTCAAATTATAGGAAAACCTATTTTTTTTCAGACGCCTTGAATGGCTGCCAGTGATCGGTCGAAATGATTTAACAAACAAATCTAACTTTGGCGCCTACAGGATTTGTGAAAAGCATTTTAATGTGGAGGATATACAACGATCATTAAATCGAAAACTTTTAAAAAAGAATGCCTTTCCATCTTTGATGATGCCAAACTTACCAAATACTAATCCAGGAGGTTCTCGGAAAGGAGACAAACAAACTCAAACTGCACTGTCAATTGGAATTGAAAAATGTACGCAGACTGAAAATGTAGCAAATGAAAGTTATGCTCAAACCTCAACGAGTCTCTCTTGCAACACTCCAAGGAAAAGAAAATTGAAGGCTGAACTCCTCCAATGCAGAAAGAAAATAAAACTACAGGACACTGAAAATAAAACACGAAAAGCTGAAGAAAGTACTTTCCATCAACTTTGCGATAAATTTTTAACAAATAAACTATCTCTCCTAATAAAAGCACAAAGTAACCTAAAGCAACATGGAAAAGGACATCGATATGACCAGGACTACATAATTTACTGCTTAAATTTATACTACATCAGCCCACCAGCTTACAGGTTTTTGCAAAGTGCGTTATGTCTTCCCCGCCCTTCAACACTGTACAAACATTCTTTCCCCATCACAACTGAAATTAATGAAAGAGCTATGTCTGCTCTTAAAATGATTGTTGCACAAATGACAGAAGTAGAAAAAAATTGTTCAGTTATGATTGATGCTATGTCTTTAAAAACAAATCTATTCTTTAATATTAAGAAAGACAAAATTAACGGGTTCCACGAAATTGAAGGATTGCAGTCTCCTGAACCAGCCAAAAGTGCGTTAGTAATAATGGTTCGTGGTTTATTTGTGAACTGGAAACAGCCTGTAGCATACGCATTCATCTCAAAATGTCGAAACTATGACGACATAAATAAATGGACTGATAAAGTACTACAGAAGTTATTCGAAATTGGTCTAAACATCCGTATTTTTGTGTCCGGCCAAGGGTCTGATTTATGGAAAGCTTCCAAAAAGAGAACAGTTTCTATTGAAACACCTTATTTTTTTATTAATAATAGAAAAATATATTATATTTTCGATACACCGCATCTAATCAAAAACGTACGAAATAACCTGATGCAATATGATTTTCACTTCGGAAGCTCTATAGCGAAATACGATCATGTTCTACAGTTTTATAACCAGGATATAAAAAAGAGTTTAAGGCTTGCACCTAAACTTACCAACAGCCATATCAAACCCACAAACTTTGAAAAGATGAAGGTTTGCTATGCAACACAGTTTCTTAGTAGGTCAGTTGCAAATGGGATTAGTTCGTATATAGATAATAATGAAATTGAAGAATCCGGCAGAGACACTGCTAACTTTTTAATGATGATGAATGATTTGTTCGATTTATTGAATACATCTAATTTGAGACATAGTAATGAATATAAAAGAGCGTATACAGGCGATGAATCACAAAAGGCATTTTTCAAAAAGATGATAAGTTTTTTTCAAGAGTTAAAATTAATAAACCCAAAGAATGACCGTGATCATGATCACACATCAAGTGTTAGATTCATTCAAGGTTTTCAAATTACTATCACATCCGTAATGCTCGTGTTTGATGACTTGCGGGTAGAAGGACATCATTTTCTTATGACAAGAAGATGCAATCAAGACGCCCTTGAAAATTTATTCGGACAGATACGAACAAAAAATGGCACGGCTCTAAATCCTACGTGTAGACAGTTTGCAGCGGCATTTAACAACTTGTTTTTCTGCAACATCATAAAAACCCCAAAAGAAGGAAATTGTGCAGATGATTTCGGAAAACTTCTCGTTCAAACGGCTCGTGAAGAAGTTAATAGCTGTGCAATACCTGTACTAACCAACGAAATATCAAATACAGGTAATGAAGAATTTTCCAGCGTCAAAATTACTCGTTCTGATTATCATCAGCTAGACATGCCAGAAAAAAAATCGCTTTTTTATATTTGTGAGTATCTTCTTAAGCGTTGTTTGGAGAGACATGATGATTGTCAGGCTTTGAAGTCGTACGTGAAGCCTCATCAAGAAAGACACAATTTCAGCGCAGAGAGTCGGTATTTAAGGTACCGGGACTACTGTAAGAGTAATTCGCAAACTTTTGTAATAGTACCCAGTGATGATTTTGTGGATTATGTAGAAAAAATGGAGGAAATATTTCGAACGTCATTTACAACCAAACATATTAATTGTAAAGTAGCTGCAGGTATGTATAACCAAGTGAAAGATATTCCTTTTCATCCTCCTTGTCCATGTTTCCCAAAAGTATTTTTAATTAAACTATTTATCCGAATGCGGATTTTTTATACTATTAAACTTAACAATAAAGCTTTTCGTACGTCTCAATCGAGAAACAAATATTTTACTGTGTCAAATTTATAAGGGTGGATTTTTTATTAAATCTACCAAAAAACACACATGCATTTTTATTGAACACTATTTCATTCAAACGATTTTTTTTAAATATCTTCTTAAAATATACAATCACGAAACTAGAAATAAATTCAAGTAGGTTGGTAGATGAAATTAAAATACTGCAGGTGAGCAGCCCTATCGGGTGTTTAGTACCTACCACGCGGCTGTAGGTAATTATTTCAAGAACAGGGGCCGAGTCACAGGTGTTGTCATGTCACATAATGACAATACGGCTCAACCGTTAGGGTGGGTTCTATTGTTACATTTGTTACCCTTCGCTCGCCTCTCGTTCGCTCCTTGGTACTGTACTTTGCCTTGCGCACGCGAGATAAATATCCAAAGATGGGTCGAGCGCTATCTCGTGATGTCAAGACCATCATTTTTAAAGTGGCCGAATATTTGAAGAAAAGAAGAAAGCTTTGAATATTAAAGTGATCGCGATAGTAGATTTAATATTATTATCGATCCATTAATAATAAATTTGCAGAACGACTCCGATTCAAGTTTCAATGGCGAAACGGAAGATGAAGTTGAAGCAGAATCTATGTCAGACCTGTAGATAATTTAGTCATAAAAAATAATAATCGTTACATAAAATAGGTAAACATTTTGTTTATCTCGATATCCTGACAATATCGATCTCATGTTTACTCTTGCTCTTTTTTTTCCTGCCCCCCGCCTCGCCGCACTTTCCTAAGGAGCGGTACAGCAGTTGCGGTCAAACTATAGCTCGCTCTCGCTCGCATGGTCTGTTTGGGTACAGACAGATACAGACCATGCGAGCTTTTTATGACTATATTATCTACAGGTCTGACATAGATTCTGCTTCAACCATTGGGGTGCGGATTCACAGTAGTCCTTCCGCTCGGCCCAAATCTCTGCCTAGTTTACTTAAATTATGGTAGGTACCTACATTAGGAATTCCGTTTTGGATAGGTCAGTATATATAATTGGGACTCCCTAAATACCTAGCTGTGTGGTGATGGCTTAGAATATGCTTCACCTCATCTCTTCCCGTGGGTGTCGTAAGAGGCGACTAAGGGATATCCACCGCGGGCGGGCAGCAGCGCCCCCTGCAGAACAATTCTACCACCAAACTGCGATCCCTAACCCGCATGCCCAGCGTGGGGATTATGGGCACTACCCCCTTTTGATACAGGCTGTCGAGGTTGAGGAAATACCTAGGTATCTATTTACAATATAGGACGCTTGTGCGAAAGACATTAGTGCGAGAACCCCTTCTACTTCCTTTCATTTAACGTAGTAATACCTAGATATAAGTGCGTGCTTCGTACATAACACGTGCTACGGACATTGATTAAATCAATGGCTACGGAGGTCTAAGTTAAAGCAGGTATGTTTCTCGTTATGGCAAAGTAGGTAGGTGGAAGAAGTAGGAGAAAGTTATATCCGTTTTAAATGTTCGTTCGTTATTAGGGGGTCTAGAAACTTACTTTGTTTAGAAGCGTTAATGTTATTTTGCTCGTTTCTTGCTCTATAAATGCCTTCACAATCTGTTTTGGCTAGTTTTTGTAAACTGGTTTGTATGGGCATAAAAAAATGAAATGTAGATTTTAAACAGAACATTTTATGCAATATGATAATAATGTGTAGAGAATATAACGCAATTACTATTTCTTACGAAGTTATTGTATTCTCTTTGCTACTATTGGAAAGGCTAGATAATTCTGTTTGAATTGTCCAACATTATTTATTTATTTACTTCGTTTCAACTATGACGTTTCGTTATCAACTGTAACGCGCTAGCTATAGCTAATAACAGAGAATCTGATATCTGTGGCGCGATAACGGATAACGGATAACGGACCGGAGTTGTGAGCATTTTAATCGATTTTGTTATTTTTACTTACAGCGCCTCGCGGTTTCAACCGCATAGTTTCCGTCCCTGTGGGATTTCCGGGATAAAATATAGCCTGGGTCACTCCCTGAAAAGTATAAAAATGAATCTTTGGCAATTAAAGATTTTTTTATCTTGGGAGCTTAAACAATTAAAAAAAACATGATTATGAATAGTATGTCAATGTCAATTGCCAGCTTCAAATTGACAAATACCTCGCCCCTTTTTGTATTGCCATAATTTTCATTACAATGCTAGAAGTGGCCACTTTTATTACAGATTGCTGAAATTGAATTGATTTAGAGTCAATTGCACGTTATTTCTTAATTGATATTAATTACATCAAGCTGTTCATATAGTAAAAAAATGACATGTCTAAGTATTTATTTTTTAAGTCTAAAGAAATAAACGATTCTACTTTGACCATGACTCAGAAAACAGGTCGGTTATGGTCAATGGAGTCTTGCGCTGGCGGCCACAGCAAGAAGGGAAAGTCATGCGTTTTTCGAAAAAAAGTTGGACAATTATCAGCTTTATCACTTATAGCGTATGTGTGAGACCAACAGTCAAAGAAGTCAATTTTGTCCAATTAGTTTTTACAAAATCTGCACTCTAATTTTGACTGATATCAAGACATCGTCCTCGCCACGGTTATCGAAGGCTTAAAATTACACCATAAAACTAATATTATAATGTTTAAGTAGTTAAATGGATCTCTGTTACTTCAATGAACAACAATGAAACGAACGGATCGGGCTAAAATTTAGCAAACAGGTCCCTAATTAGAACAACCTGTATGCAAAACGTAGGCTTTTTGTGTCATAAACTTTTGTTTGGTTTAAACAGAGCACCATTATGATAGTATTGCACTTTGTTTCACCTATCCCATGTACCCTTGGGCACAAGTTCTACCGAACGAAACATACTTTTAACACGATTATAATTTATGAGCCACATTTCAGTAATTTTCAGATTATTCACCTTCGTTGATAGTAATCAATATATGTATATAATGGAGTACCATCAATTATGGACCGATTCAGAAAATTTTAGCTACAGTCTAAAAAAATTCTTCCCATGGAATTGGTATGAAATCCGCTAAACTTAAATATGGTGTAATATTAAGGGTCGGTATAGAAATCGATTTTTGGTTAAAATATGTGTAATGCTATTAGCATCTTCTTTTATTTATTATTATCGCCTAATTTATCCCCATTATGTCATTACTACTTTTATAATATTCATATTTATGCAGAATAATTTAACGTACCTACTGTATTATTTTGACAGTAAAATGCCGTGGCAGCAAAATATTCCAAGCAAGCCCATCTGGTATCAAAGCATAAGCAGCGTTGGTGTATTGGCCTAATATGGCTGCATTATGCTGACAATTGTTTTCAAAACTAGAGGCTAAAAAGCCTGCCTACAGTGCCTACTATGCGCAAAATATGTGAATAAAAATTCAATTAAGGTAAAATATCTTTATTAGTACAATAAAGAAAAAAAAAATTTTTATTCCAAAATACATATAGAAATAATGTTTTATTTCTTAAGCCCATATAAAAAACGCAGTTTTAGTTTTTGAAAATCTTGCAAAACCAACAGTGCGAGTAGCCCATATAGGGCCGCACTGTTAACGCCATTTCGATAAATTCGACGTTACTGTTGAGTGGCTATGATAATACTATAATAATTATATCTGGGCTTGAAAAAAAATATTTTTTCTCTTTTAGCAAAGTTTCAGCATAAAAGCTGGCAGCACAGGTAGTCGTGTCGTTCGTGATCGTGACGTCTATCAGTGAAGCGGAGTCCCCTCCCTCCTTTTTTTTTATGAATGAGAAATGAGAAAATTGTGTTTTTGTGTTCCTAAATTTACGTTTATTTATCAATAAACAATATTATTTGAATGTTTGTGTGCAGTATTCAATAAAAATGCCTCTAGCTAACACCTCCGATCCGTGGCGAATGCAGAAACTTGGTGATAACTCTGTGAGTTTCGAATTTATTGTTTCGTGCTAATTAGATTTGAGGGGTTTTTCCTTTTACTAGGTACTCTATTAGTCACGGTTCGATTTATATATTATAACGGCAACCGCAGCTGGGTTATCATATGATTCTTTTACATAGTCTGGTATTTAGCATGTTCTCATAATTATTAGTATGCTAGGACGATTGTTGTAACAATAGGCAGTTGAAGTCTAGTTGAAGATTGTTATAATAAAACACCTCGCGCTAGATTATGTGCATCTCTCGGTGATGCTACATATTCTATACAATCCCTAAGTCCCTAAGTGCTTAGAATAGTCCCATTATTTAGTTTTCTGGTTCATGACCTTGGTCCATCTAAAATTACCTTGATACCTGAGCAATCAATAATACAGTGATCAGAGCTTTCAGATAAAGGCTTTCTGTTTACCATTTCTTTATTTAAGCATTTGTACTTAGTCATCTAAATTTAATGAGATAGTGTTATGAAAACAAAGAGAAGCCAGTTGGGTTGTTACATTTTTTGGGAAGTTTTATAATAATGTATTTGTTAGAAAATATGGCAAAAGCCCTAGTAAGTATTTATTAGAATTTTTAATAATCTAAACTTGCAACAACTGAAATTATTATAAAATATTTATTTCTCTAAGGTCACAGTGCATGTCTTAAAATTATGAGCATAAAGCATCACTTAACATAATTCAAAATAACCAACCAATTATCTACTTATATCCATGTGTATTTATGTCTAAATTCACATAAACCTCTATGAATTTTATATTACTCCTTGAAAACCAATTCATAGCAATTATGTGACTGATCGCACAATCCTAAATGGTTTCTCTAGCATGATTACTTAATGGACTTATGAAGTCTGTATGATTGAAGATCCTTTTCAAATATTCAGTAAACCTTCCTAAACATAAAACTTTGATTTTTTATTTTTACTAGCTGATATTTAAATTTTCACTACAGGTAATTCTAATCCTGGATTATACTGGCTAAGCTGTGGGGTGTACAGCTTAGCACACCTTTCTCTATGGAAAGCCTATGTGTTAATCCAGGATTAGAATTACCTGTAGTGAAAATTTAAATTTCAGGCTCTTTTATAGTTTTGGCATGAAGAGGTTACAAACATCCAACCATCCAAACTTTGGCATTTATAATATTAGTGTGATTATGAGTATTTTGCACAGGTACCATTAATTATAAACTCTTATTTAAAATATATATTAACTATTAAAATATCTACCCAGATTTCTACAAAAAGTCTTCCAGTAGTGGTAGAGAATTCATCTGAGTCCCGCCAAGCGTCCACCACAGAGAGTCTTGAATCCTCAGGAGACATTAACTATGAACGGGAAGTGGAGATCCAGGATGTTATTAAAGAGGGTCATGAGAAAGCAGATCCATCACAGTTTGAATTGCTCAAAGTGCTCGGAGAAGGCTCTTTTGGGAAAGTATTCCTTGTTAGGAAAGTTTCCGGAGCGGACACTGGCACACTTTATGCAATGAAGGTTTGTTAATTGAAATTTTTAGTTTGATGTATTTACATATACTGTTTTTTGATATATACTAATATATTACATTAGTTCTTAATTTGAATTATTATGAAATAAGTATTATTTCACAAGCTGTATGGCTGAGAATTTGCACCACCGCAACTCTTCCTGCATAAGTGCGATTGCAAAAATTCTACCAATGAATTGGTATCCCCAACCTGCCCAGCATGGGGACTGTGGGGTTTATGGGCATTACCCATATGAGATTAAAGCCATTAAGGTGCTTATCAGGGGAGGATCTGGACTGTGTCCAGATATAGGCTGAGGTGAGGATGGCACATCCATAGAGATCCAGAGCACAACTCTCTAGGTTCAGTGACTTATTATTCATTATTAAGTTCTCCGTTTTATATCCCAACACGTTATTAACAGTCTTATAATTTTCAGGTACTTAAAAAAGCGACACTTAAAGTGCGAGACCGAGAGCGCACGAAAATGGAAAGAAACATTCTAGTAGAAATGGGCCATCCATTTATCGTCAAATTACATTACGCATTCCAAACGGCTGGAAAGTTATACTTGATATTGGATTTTCTACGCGGCGGTGATTTGTTTTCGCGTCTTAGCAAAGAGGTATGTGAATATGTTGTAGCTTAAGTTTAAGATAAGACATTGATAGTTTTGCCTAGGTATTGCATGATGAATCTACTACTATCCGAAAGGTGCTCTACGACTGTAGACTGAAATCGACCCTCTATATAGATAGGTCGTCGGAGGGTCGGCAGAAGGTGAATGCGCCAAGCTGAGGACAGAGCGAAATGGAAAAGGCCCACATTATCAAAAGTAACAATAATTGTTATCATAGGTTTTATAAATATTTGATTTTAAGCTTTCAATCTATTTTATTTCAAGCTTCAAAATAAATCATTCTTATGTACTACAACGTAATACAACATCTGCACAACAGTCACGTGTCCATCCAAATGTTGCCTGGAAGAAATAGTTTTAGCGATAAGGCCACCCATGTGCAACTGTTAATATATTTGTGTTTTTCTTTTCTGTTTTTCTCTATCTTGTGTGCAATAAAGAGTATTTGTATTGTATATACTCACGCCGGTTTTACCCGTCGCGTCGTCGGCGTCGCAAACCTACTTTCATACGGGAAATTTGTCATTACTGTATATTTGTAAAATTCGTAGGTATATTATATATTTTAAGTTATGAATTGGTAATATTCTGCCTACCACGGATAACTGACATTAAGTACTCGTAATACGCCCTACCCAACTATGGGCGAGGAATTCCTTGGGCTGATAATGGTTATGATTCACTGGATTCAGTGTAATTGATACTCTCTACGACAATAACAGGCTAGGAATTATTTTCATAGGGCAATTAAGTTCACTGCATGTTTCACGTCTTCTGCTGCAAGTAGGCTAACTAAATATTACCTGGGCTCCATACTTTACCTGCAACATAGTATGACACGATTTTTTTAGGTTTGCTAAGAGAAATTCCATTGTATTAGTTTGTAACTTTGTAATGATAGAATAGAATGACTAATCATGAGTCGTGTGATACAAACCCACAACTTCTTTGTATTGTAGTTCATTAAAATGTTTGTAGAAGTTATTCCATATTTATGTGTGTATGATTAATGTTTAGCTAAGTTCCTTAGTAAACTAGAATACATTATTACGCTTAAAATAATAAGTATCGGCGTAAAGCATAGGTAATTTATATATAAATTAGTGGCCGTGTGGCTTAGAATTTGCACCACCCCAACTCTTCCCGCCCGTAGACGTAAGAGGCGACTAAGGGATATCCTATACGCCTCCTGCAGAAGCCATTTTACCACCGACCTGTCCCAACACAGCGTCAGGGTTATGGGCATTACCTCCCATAATTATAATAAAACCGGCCAAGTGCGAGTCGACTCGTGCACGAAGGATTCCGTACCATAATCTATAAAAATCGAAAAATACAAATCTTTCCTCGTAAAAAAGTCAACGTGACGCGGTCACCCATCAAAGTACGGACCGCGCCCGACGTTGCTTAGCCTTTGTGATCGGTTCTCAAGGTGTTATGGACGTTGCCCGACCTTAATTATGTATTTATATTTTATTATTTGTTGTTATAGCGGCAACAGAAAACATCATCCGTGAAAATTTCAACTGTCTAGCTATAACGGTTCATGACATACCTACAGCCTAGTGTACCTAGTTATGTATACTTTTAGGGCTACAATCTAGTTAATAACTTGTAATTTCCATATTTTCAGATGTAAAAATGATCATAATCTGTTTTGTAAACTTATCTCAATAAATAAAATAAAATAAAATAGTGACAGACGGACAGACAGACTGACAGCGGAGGCTTAGTAATAGGGTCTCGTTTTACGCTTTGGTTACGGAACCTTAAAAACCAATAAGAGGGGCCTGCGTCCAGCTGTGGAATGATGTAGGTTATAGACATTGATTTATTAAAAACGAAGATGAGGCACTGGTTGCTCGAAAGTGGCAACCTCAAATTGTGTAAAATTGTGTTCTCCCACATCAGTCACCGTCTGACCGGCCGGCGGCACGGGCGGTCGTGATTCGCGTGAAATATTGTTGTCTCAGTCTCACTTCGGTCCTAGATACGTCTTTCCGTCTTTGTTCTTCTTTGTATTGCACAGGACTGGAAATATAACTGTGAGCGTATGTGTTTGCGTGTAGTTGAAACACATGCCAATTTTTGAGTAAGCGCTGGGAGAACGTAACCTATCTTCCCTTTTTAAATCAATGGTTATAGATGTAGAAGCATGATAAAGCGCCCTCTACATTAATATGCAGAATAGGTACCTAATTTATACCTCTGTGGAGCTCTACTGCCGTATGATTTAGCATAGATAAATAGATATCCTATGGTATCCTATAGTATAGTATATATCCATGCTTTTAAGATAAGTTGGTACGTATATAAGATAAGTACCAACATAAATGCGGCCTTGTATGTAATCTGACTCGTGCAATATTTGTTCTGTTACGTTGATTAGATTCCATATGTTTTTTGTTGACGTAGGAGGCATCTGAGTAATTGCTACATGCTGTGTTTTTATTTACGTCAAAGCTGCGGCTGTTTGAGCTTGTTATGAACCAACCTAGTAGATATTATTTGATCTAGTTTGAGACGTATTAAATAGATTAACCCCCGTATTCATAATGGTCGGCTTACATAAAACAGCTGCTAGTGTTATTTCTCAGTCTGACTTAGGTCAATAGAAAAAGACAGAGCAAGATTTAGTAGTGTGCGACTATTATGAATGAGGGGGCTTATCTTCTTCATCTTCACTTCAACAGCCTCTATTAGTCCACTGCTGGACGCAGGACTCCCCCTGATAAACGCCTTATTGACGTTTGTCGCATGGGGGTAATACCCATAATCCCCACGCTGGGCATGCTGGTTGGGGATCGCAGTTCGTTGGAAGAATTGTTCTGCAGGGAGCGCTGCTGCCCGCCCCCGGGTGAATATCCCTTAGTCGCCTCTTACGACACCCACGGGAAGAGTTGGGGTGGTACAAATTCTAAACCAGCACCACACAGCTGGGCCTTATACATAGATAGTATTAAATGAATAGTCAAAGATGATGCATCATGGCTTTGTTATAAACGCATTCACTGCCCAGTCATGGGCGCACCGGTTGCTATAAAAGATCTGCGTCCTTAGGCCGTGAAAGTGTTAACGCTCTGCTGAATCAAAGTGTGACGAGTGGATTTTAATTTATGAAACTTAGCAGAAATCCTACTCATATTTATAAAATTTTTGCGAACAATGCTATAAGTACGTTGGTGAACTTTTCAGTTCAGTTCAGTTCATTTATTAAAACCATGGGAACACACATTGGAACACTTAGTAACGTCAAATTAACAAATTAAAATCTTTTTAAAAAGCTTACAGAACAATGAGACAAATACAATTACATAATAGGGTTTATCAGCTGTATAGAGGCCTTGTCAGAAAATGAATTTACAAGACAAATAAAATAATAATAACAAATTAAATTTCAATTAAGCGGCTGTAACTAACACTTTTAGTCGTACTGCAATGCTAGAGCAGTGTTGTCAACGCAACAGAAATTGTCAAATTGGCACACGAGCGCCCTTACTTCCCACGACTGTTCTCTTTTTGAACAGACTCTACGTGAAGTTATAGATCTTAGAATTTAAGGGCTAGGTAACTTTTACATCGGAGAATCCCCGGCGAAACCGCGTGATACGCTATTCAAGCTATTCATAGCTCTTCTTAATTTAGAACAACATCCACCAGAGACCAATTTCATAAAATCTATGACAAAATATGGTAAATTTAGCTATGAGTCATTCTGTCGACTTCTTGTTGATCACAAAAATCTGTCTTCCTTTCGCTTGGTATTATGCAACTTATTTTTTTTTTACAGGTAATGTTCACCGAAGAGGATGTAAAATTTTACTTAGCTGAACTAGCATTAGCGTTACAACATGTACACAAATTGGGAATCATATACAGGGACCTAAAACCAGAGAATATTTTACTGGACGCAGACGGACACATAGCGCTGACAGACTTTGGCTTATCAAAACTGCCTCCTAGTAGCGATAAGGCTTACAGTTTCTGTGGCACAGTCGAGTATATGGCACCGGAAGTTGTTAATAGAAGAGGGCACACTTTTGCAGCAGATTGGTGGTCGTTTGGTGTACTTATGGTAAGGAATGTTTTATTCGGAAAAGAAAATATCAAATTGCTTAGTCTTAATACTTTATATATATTCTACTCAGACGCCCATTCTGCTAAACGAATCGCTTTACGATTACTATGGTATAGTCGTTTGACGACCTCTGTGCGACGCAGGAGGTTGCGGGTTCGATTCCCGCCTCGGAACAAATATGTGAACGATCTACAGATATTTGTTCAGGGCGTTTTGGATGTTTTCTATGTATAATAAAAAATATATATCCATGTAGTGTATTGTATATCAGTTTTCTATTACCCATAACACAAGCTCTGCTTAGCTTGGGGCTAGATAATGATGTGTGAATTGTCCAGCATTATTTAGTATTTATTTAGTATTTAGATGAAAGAACTACATAGTGGAGTTTCACACGTCATTAGTGACGAGGTAGAAATCAATCTAGAACTATTCTATCGATTTCTCCGCGCTGAAAGCACCGCACGCACTGCTTCTTTCATCTGAGGATTCTCCGTTGCGATTCTGTGACGATACCATTATCAATCATAGAGGTTTTGCAGAATTGAGCCCAAAGGACTTGCATGTCGTTATACAAAAGTCCAATAGCAAGAAAAAACATAAATTCAACTTAGAAGTGTTATTTAAACTAATCTAAATTTCCCCGCAAACAAACTTGTCCAGAAAACAAACAGACAAATCAAGCTATATTTTTTTTCAGTTTGAAATGCTTACGGGCAATCTACCTTTCCACGGATCTACACGGCATGAAACGATGACGCAGATATTAAAAGCAAAGCTCGGTATGCCGTCTAACCTCAGTGAAGAGGCGCAGTCCTTGCTTAGAGCGCTGTTCAAAAGGAACCCTCAGAATAGGTAAGCTTAAGTTTAAATACATTATTTTAAAAAAATCCAACGGAGGATCTTAACAGGCGGCATAATACATGGCGTCCCACGGCAATGCCACATGGAGGGAAAGTACCTTAAATATTGAAGATAGAACATTTTACTGAAAGAAGACTTTATTTTGATTTTAAAAACAATTAAAACTGCATTCAAAGATTTTTGAAAAATCGCTTGTGTGAACCGGGAATCGAACCCGAAAAATTATAAAAAACTCCGTGTATATATATTTATATAGTTATATAGAGATGTATGAAGGTATCCACAAAGTCTACGCATTTGCTCCCCATGCAGTCGAGACCCCGGACTCTTATCGCACTGAGACCCTGGTGAGGTTTTTAAAAATAATATCTAAGCGTCTGGTCGAAGCGAACCGTGACCCGAGAGCTGGTGAGTATCTGGCGTAGCGCATCAGCATTGCCGTACGGAGGGGCAATGCAGCCAGCGTCTTGGGGACACTCCCGACTGGTATTGATATGGATCAGGTAATTGTAAATACTATGACCTATTTGTTTTGTATTTGTGTAAATTGAGGTTAAGTACGGCGGGTTTGTGTATCTTTTAGGTTATATTTTATCCCGGAAAAACCACAGGCACGTTCTGTTGTTTTACAATTTGCCTAAATTAGGATTTAGGAATGTCAAACGATAAATTTCGATTCCCTTTATTTAAGCTAGTTTTGATGTCAAAAAGAAGATAACTATTCAATTTGAAAAGCTATCGTCTATTTGACATTCGTAAATCCTATCTAATTCTAAAACAACAGAATTGATACTATTGTAGAGATAAAATTGTTTTATGTAGTTGTAAAATTGTTATTGTTTTTCTTTCAGATTGGGAGCGAGCAACAACGGAATTGAGGATATAAAAAGCCACGAGTTCTTCACTAGCATAGATTGGGATGCGTTATATAAGAAAGAAGTAAGTTTGGATAAAATTTCATATGAACTTTTGACCAAGTTTTACTCTAGTGTCTGGATTTGTATGGTAAAAATTTAATAATGTATGCATTTTATCTAAAACATAAGCAAACATTTAGTTATGAGATCATAAAAAAAAAATCCAAAAGGAGTTTTTGTGACCTTTTTTGATGATAATGACATGTTCGACAAACCGTATTGCAATAGTTTGTACTGAAGCTTTTTATTGATGATAACATCACATACTAATTTCTAGTCTCTACTACAACGAGTACCTACTAATTCCTTCATTTTAATTTCAAATTATCTTATTAACGATTAATCATCGGGTATTTATTTCGTGTTTCAATCACGTTTCAAATCATTTTTATTTCTTCCGAAAAAAATTAAACGGCCCTTATTTTGGAACCGATACTATGAAAAGATACTAATATATAATAATACTTACCTTGAGTTTCAAATCACCTGTTTTCCTACCCAGGTTGTCCCGCCCTTCCGACCGGCGGTATCGAGAGCGGACGATGCGTTTTACTTCGACTCGGAGTTTACATGTCGCACGCCCAGAGATTCGCCCGGCGTTCCCGCCTCCGCTAACGCTCATGAATTATTCAGGTAAGAAAACATCCATATTAATGTTATAAAGTTTTATCAAACAAAACCTACTTCAATTATTTGGTTTTTTATGGATGCTATTGTCAGAACTGGACCAAATTGAAATGGGGGGGAATCACCAGCTTACAAATAAAAAAGAATGATCAAAATCGGATCACCCAGTCAAAGTTAGAGGTAACAAACATAAAAAACAATAATTAATTTCGTTTTAAAAAACTATAAACCGACTTCAATTTTTATAGTTTTTTCATGAATTTTCATTGACTTCATTGTCAGAACTGAACAAAATCAAAATACAAGGGAAGCACCAGATTTCAAATAAAAAACGAATTATGACAATCGGACCACCCAATCAAAAGTTCTGAGGTAACAAACATAAATAAATACAGTCGAATTGAGAACCTCGTCCTTCTTTTGAAGTCGGTTGAAAAAAAACATTCGAATTGAAAATCTCCTCCTTTTTTTGAAGACGGTTATAAATGATAAATAAGGGAGGTAAATGGTTTCCCGGGGTGAAAAAGGCTTCTTGAAACCGCGTGCAAAACCGCAGGCAAAAGCTACTATTATTAATTCGAAAGTAACTTTGTCTGAACGGATCGTAATGAAATTTGGGGAGAATTTGAAAATAGTATCTCGGTACGGACATGGGTTACTTTAGAAATGCGCACGCAGCATCAGCTTGTACAATAAACAGTTTCGTTAGCGTTAATATTAGCCCCCACTGCACAAAGATCTTCTTATCCGTCCGAACCAGCTAGACTCATCATCATCATCATCATCATCATCATCATCAGCCTATATTAGTCCACTGCTGGACATAGGCCTCCCCTAATGATCTAGACCCAGGCTCTATCAAAAAGGTGCAATTCGTCAAGAGTAATACAAAAAGGTTACTCTTAGGTTAGGTTAGGATTCTATCTAGCTACTTAAATATTATTTAACCACATATGTATCATCAGAACAAGATGAACAGCATCAGAATTTGTGTTAAATTGATTTATTTTAGAAAACTCTTAAATTCCTTAAACGGCACAACCGGAAAGGTGTGACAAACAGCGTCTATAAATAATTAAATGTTATTGAAGTTAAGTTTTCGATTTATATATATATAGCTTTGTAAGTACATATTTTCTTATTGCCACGACGAGTGTACTGATAATCTTCTATATATATAAAATGAATTGCTGTTCGATAGTCTCGCTAAAACTCGAGAACGGCTGGACGGATTTATCTTATCTTGGTCTTGAAATGTTTGCAGAGGTCTAGAGAAGGTTTAACAGGTGAGAAAAATTCGAATAACTGCCGGGAAAACACCTCTAAACGTTTCCTTAGGAATAAAGTGCGAAGCCGCGGGGCACAGCTAGTATATACATATTCCCCTTATTCATAATAAAACAGCTGCTAAGTAGTGTTATTTCTCAGTCTGACTTATGTCGATAGAAAAAGACAGCGAGATCTAGCAGTGTGCTAAGTTAGCAGACTACGAGTATTATGAATAAGGGGGTTAATAAATGTCATGAACCTAGTGCGTTAGTAACCTACATATATAATTATGATTTATTTTAGTAAATAAATGTCATTTGTATTTGTATTGTTTAATTCGATACAACTAGGTAGACACTACTATTAATAGCGAGGAAAACCAAGAACAAATACCAGAAAGAAAGAAAAAAAGAAATAAATTTTTATTCATAGCTTAAAAAATACCCTATTACATACATAAACTGAAGTGAGTTTCTTAATGAAATTATCCTACACCGTAAAAAACTACAAATAAAACAAACAACAGTAAACAATTATAAGGCTTAGTGCTATGAAATACCAGGTGTTATTCTAACTTCCCGTGATATTATGCGAAGTAACTAAACTTGTCAAATGATAAAGCCATGATGTCATCATTGTAAACTGTTTTAAATAAAGCAAACTACAGATGTGTCGCGGCGGGCAAGGTCCGTATGCAACGCAGGAGGTTGCGGGTTCGATTCCCGCCTTGCGACAAATGTTTTTACGAATTGCAATTATTGTTATACTAGCTGTGCCCGGCGACTTCGCACCCGTTGTTCACGTGGAAACGTTTGAAGGGGATATCTATCCCACAGGATCTGATTGATGGGATAAAAAGTCTATGTTTGATTCCAGGATTAGAATTACCTGCATGCAAAATTTCAGTCCGCAGTAGTTTTGGCTTGGAGGAAATAACAAACATCCATACATTAAAACTTTCCCATTTATAATATTAGTGTGATAATATGATGTGATAGTATAATAGTAGAGTAGTGCATCACACTAATATTATAAATGAGAAAGTTTGTATGGATGTTTGGATGTATGGATGTATGGATGTATGGATGTATGGATGGATGGATGGATGGATGGATGTTTGTTACTTCTTCACGTCAAAACTACTGAACGGATCACATCAACAAGTAATCCTAATCCTGGAATCAAACATAGGCTACTTTTTAGTGTATTCACAGTATGTTTGTTGAATGAAATTGTTTTATTTCAGAGGCTTCAGTTTTGTCGCCCCTTGTTTGCTGACTGAAGAGGAAGATAACAAGACAGTGACCAACACGAAAGAAAACCACGTCGCGGCGAACGCTAAAACTTCAACGGAGGAGTTTTGGTCCGGATTCGTGAATCGGAACAATTTCTTTGACGAGTACAGGTATGACTTTATTGGATATCTACATGGAAACGATGTTCGTTGTTGCGATCTCATCAGTGGGCGCAGCCTAAATCTATGCTATTTCACCTGACAGGTACTTTTTCGATTAAAATATTTATTTTCATGGAAAGGTTGTGACAATTTTAGGGAAAATTGGTCTTTTATACTAAAGAAGTTTTATATACCAGACCTATATCGTATCCATTTTGAATGCAGCATAACCGTAAACAAACCGCCTATACTTAACCTAAAATTCACTTTGTTGGCGCGTCCTTTTATACTTAATTTACATTACTTGTCGATTTTAGATCCTCCCTTCAATAAAAAATGCTTACAATTATATCTGAAACTCGACGCCAAGCAAGTGAGATTTTGTTATTTGTGTCGTACTTTGTTTACTATCATGCTTCATTCAAAATGGATAAACCATAGATATACCCGCGCGCAAGAATGAAGTGCACAATGATTTATTCCTAAAACGACCCCGTAAAAAATTGGAACAGACTTAGCACAAGAGTTATCAAAGAAAAACTTTAGTGTATCTTTTCAAAGTAATTTATTTTAATTTTTAATCTAAACTATGTCGGGCGGGCTTTTTTAGAGTTTTCCTTCTCTGTATGTTATTTATTTTCGGCCAAAGTTGGGCTAAAATTTGTCTTGAGATTCGAAAGTGTAGAAACTTGTATTTTTCAAATGTAAAAAGTATACATTTGACTTTTTTGTTACCTCAGAACTTTTGACTGGGTGATCCGTTTTTCATGATTATTTTTTTTATATGAAAGCTGGTGCTTTCCATGTGGTCCCATTTTAATTTGGTCCAGTTCTGATATTGGTATCCATGAAAATCCATGATAAAACTATAAAAATTGAAGTCGATTTATAGTTTTTTAAAGCAAATTTAATTATTCCTTCCCGTGTGGTCCCAATTAAATTTGTACCAGTTCTGACAATGGCAGCCATGAGGAAACCATATAATTGAAGTCGTTTTATTAGGTTTTTAAAACAAACTTAATTATTCCATACGATTTGCTACAGCGACTCTATCTTTCGGGCAAAGAACTTCTCAAATCCCATCCTAAAAGGAGACATAAGTATCACGTCTCGTTCCTTACGAACGTCAAATAGATTAATCCCCTCTGATTATGACAATTTTTTGTCGTAAACTATTTTATATCTTACGTTTTATGTTTATGTTTACATTGTGCATATTTTTGCATTATGTGTTTTCTACACGATCTTTTATGATCAAGACAAGATAATCAATCAAAAAAGATGTCGCACATCCTCATTTCTGTTATCAAACAACAAGCTGTATTTATGTGACCTTCGTTACAGGAAAATGATCTCATTTTACAATGCGAAGTGGTTACCAATTGCTCCAATATGGTGCAATGTTGTATTCAATTCGACTGTTTACAAGTCATTATTAGCTTGGAGCTATACACTAGCCAAACTCGATGTAGAATGCATGTAAACAAACCGCCATACCTTACCTAGAAAATTCACTCTGTTGCCGTGTCTTTTTATATGCAATTTACATTAGTTACTTGTCGAGTTCTGATCTCTCCTTCAATAATTATAATAATATCTTTGTAAATCTCGCCGCAAAGTGAGTTTAAGTTTTTCTTTCGCGGTTTGTTTACAAACGTTCCACATCGATGTCCTCCTAGCCGAATTTCGACCACGACGAGAACGGCCAGTCTCATCGGTGACTAGCCAGGTGCGCACGATTAATTATAGTGCAAAAGTGTATGCGCAAACACAGGTGCACTCTCTATTCCCTCACTCTCATAAACCGATGGGACGACCGGGGAGAGGTCAGGCGGAGGACCAACGACTTCACGTGCTTTCCGAAGCACGGGGCTGTGACACTGCCAATTTCCTGACTCCAGTCTGCTACTGTGAATTTGTCTGCATCGTATCTGGCTAGTGTATAGTTAAATGTAAAGAATTATCATCATCTACGACCGGACTTCACCCACTGCTGGTCATAGGCCTCTAAGTTTTGATGCCACTTTCTGACTTATCCTAGAACTCGTATCTAGGTTCGCCCTGTGACGCTTGCATTCTCGTTGTCGTCACGTAGAGTAGGTATCCTCAAAAGTATATATTGGTACTAATGGAAATCGAAATATTGTACTATATTGGTCCACTGCTGGACGCAGGCCTCCCCCTGATGAGCGCCTTATTGGCGTTTATCTCATGGGAGTTATGCCCATAATCCCCACGCTGGGTATGCGGGTTGGGAATCTCATTTTGGTGGTAGAATTGTTCTGCAGGAGGCACTGCTGCCCGCTTCCCTGTAGGTATCCCTTAGTCGCCTGTTACGACACCCGCGGAAATAGTTGGGGTGGTGCAAATTCAAAACCAGCATCACACAGCTACGTAGAGAATGCTCTTTAAAAACTGCCATCATTATCATCATTATCGTGGCCTATCATGGATTTATTTTAGGCCTCCTCCAAATGCCTTCGCCGAAGATGGTCTCGAGCCATCGACATCCAATCATGGAAGCGTGTCGGATGTCGTTAAAAACTGTAAATAACTTTGAAACTGTTTTTTGTTTGTTATAGATTAATGGGTGAGCTTGGAACCGGGTCGTTCTCCGTGGTCCGTCTCTGTGAACATAAAACGTCGCACGTCCAGTATGCCGTAAAGATCATGGACAAACTTCAATACGATCCTAGAGAGGAAATCGAAATATTACTTAGGTAAGATAGTTTTGCATGCGAGGGATGGGATTCATAAAGCTAGTGGCGCTGTTATCCAATAGGATTCGAGATTGCAAGCTAAAAAAGTGTAACAAAGCCTTTAATGTATTATGTGCTCTTTTAATACACAAACACACACAAGCAATGTCACATAATTATAATTTTAGTATGGGACAGATTACGACATGTCTGTTATCGAACAGTGGACAGTTAAAGCGTACTATTTCTTGCATTTATAATTCCTGTCGTACTATATCATTGTCTACTCTTATACCTAACTCTTGAGTTTTCCTGTTCTGTTGAAAATAGTAATTGTTTGGTAAAACAAGAATATTTCTACAGGTACAGCCAACACCCCCACATAATCAGCCTACGCGGCGTATATGAAGAAGGCGGCAAGATTCTCGCCGTCACAGAATTATGCCGTGGCGGAGAATTACTCGAGCACATCACTCAACGACGCTACTTGCCAGAACACGAGGCGATTCCTATACTGAGGAATGTGGTCCAAGCTGTCAACTATCTACATAGACATACTGTTGTGCACAGGTCAGTTTTACATTTTTATAATGCCTTTTAAGTATGCAGAAGGTGGCAAGATTCTCGCCGTCACAGACAGCTATGCTGCGGCAGAAAATTACGTCGCTGTCGTGTCTATCTGCCGTCCCATCAGATTATGAGAATTAGGGAATAGAGAGTGCATTTGTGTTTGCGCGCACACTTGTGCACTATAATATGTCCGGCGCACCTGGCTAGTCTTCGTTAAGACTGGTCGCCATGGCCGAAATTCGGCTAGGAGGGCATTATTATTATTTATTATTCCTGTAACCTGAGTTTCCATATAAAACACAGTCGCGGCCTTTCAGTTTCTGTGAAACAAGCGGGTCAACTACTTTTATTTATTAGCAAACAAGTAGAAAATATGTGTATTGACAGTTAAAATAACTTACTTACTCCTATGGCTCAGCTACCCAAAGTGTGTCTTTGCCTCCGATAAGAGAAGTCGCCATTTTTCCCCGCCCTGCGCAGTTTCCGGCCAGTCCTCCGCTTGTAGCTCGCGCAACAGTCAAAATAAACTTGGAATAATTCGTATTACCATTACAGAGACATAAAACCCTCCAACATCCTGTTCGCAACTTCGGAGAAGCGGCCCGAAGACATCCGCCTCGTCGACTTCGGGCTAGCCAAACAACTGCGCGCCGAGAACGGTCTCCTAATGACGCCGTGTTACACCGCTAACTTCGTGGCCCCTGAAGTACTGAAGAGGGCGGGCTATGATGCTGCCTGCGATATCTGGAGCTTAGGTAGAAAAATACATAAAGCCTCCCTTATTCATAACTAGCTGCGACCCGCGGCTTAGCACGCGTTGGTCCTTTGGAAACGTTTAAAGGTGATTTTTATCCCACGGGAACTGATTTATGGGATAAAAAGTAGCATATGTTTGATTCCAGGATTAGAATTACTGTATGCAACATTTCAGCCCAATCCGTTCAGTAGTTTTGGCGTGAAGAGGTATCAAAAATCCATCCATCCATCCATCCATACAAACCTTCGCAATAGGGTATATGCATCGATTTTTTTTATTGTTTTAATCGATTCTTTAGGTCATTCATTATTTAATCGAAAAATGATAAGACGCTCGCTGAATTTTGCAATAACAAGGTAAAAAAAACAAATCAAAACTATAACCGACAATACGAAATGTGAAGTGGGCAGAATAGTGCCAAATCATGGTGCAGCAAGGAGAATAAAAAAAGAAGAAATGTGAACAGCGATGTCACGTCCGCTCTAGTCAATTTCGCAGCGTTTTGAAATTTTGCGATTGAGATTTAAAATATTAATTTTTCAATGGTTAAATTCTACAATAAAACATCTCAAAATGCTAAAATAAATATGTAGATTATGTTTCTATATCAATAGAGAATACGTATATATTTTTTTAGCCATTTTGAAATCACATGCATATACCCTATTATAATATTAGTGTGATGGTCTGCTAACTTTAAACAGTTGCTAAGCAGTGTTATTTCTCACTCTGACTTATGTCAATAGAAAGGGTAAAACGGGACCCTATTACTAAGGCTTAGCTGTTCGTCCGTCCTTCCGTCGGTCTGTCCGTCTGTCACCAGGCATGTATCTCATGAACCGTGATAGTAACAGTTGACATTTTCAGAGATGATGTAGGTATTTCTGTTGTCGCTATAACAACAAATACAAAAACATAAGTATATGTAATAAAATTAATATTTAATGGGACTTACCGTTTTTAGAGATAATGGTACGGAACCCTTCGTCCGACTCGCACTTGACCGGTTTTATTATATTGCATTAACGATAGTTGTTATAGTAAAACTTGATTTATGCCCGCGGCTTCGCACGTTTTGTTTGTATGGAAATGTTTATAGGTTATTTATATCCCATGGTAACTAATTTATGGGATCACATACCAACATAATAGTCTAGAAACTACCGTTATGCTAAATTTCAAACCGATCCGTTCTGTAGTTTTCGCATGAGAAGGTAACAAATCCATCCATCCATACATCAAAATATCCCAACTTTCGCATTTATAATATTAGTATGCAACTGTAATAATAACTAATGTGTTTTCCAGGTGTTTTGGCGTACATCATGTTATCTGGACGAACGCCCTTCGCGTCATCCGGAGACGACACACCTGAGACCATCCTCGCTAGGATTGAGTCCGGAAAAGTAAGAAAATAAATAAATAATGCTGGACATTTCACACTGCATTATCTAGCCCCAAGCTAAGCATAGCTTGTGTTACGGGTACCTACTGGTACCTACTAACTGATGTACATAATATTGTATTATGTTACACTACTTTTATAGATATTTATAATCATATTTTTTTATACATCGAAAACATCCAGAACGCCCTGAACAAATAAATAAATAAATAATGCTGGACAATTCACACAGCATTATCTAGCCCCCAAGCTAAGCAGAGCTTGTGTTATGGGTACTAGATAACTGATATACATAATACAATACGTAGATAGATATTTCTTATTATACATAGAAAACATCCAGAACACCCTGAACAAATATATGCAGATCGTACAAATATTTGTCCCGAGGCGGGAATCGAACCCGCATCCTTCTGCGTCGCATGCGGACCTACGCCTGCTGCGCCACAGAGGTGGAGAAAATAGAGCTGGACTATATCAATGGCACAAGACTTTCAGCGCTAAAAGCACTTAAAGTCGTTCCGTATTCTTTGAGCGATAACGACAGATATCGGGTTTGATGCGACTCTAGGGGCACGTTTGTAACGTTGCAGTTAGACTGTAGTTAGACTTATCCAGCTGGTCTGGACTAGACTTTTACCCTCTTACATAGCAAATATCTAAGTAGGTATAGGAGTTTTTTACAGCTATTTTTATATTAGTTGACAGATTGTTCACAGCGACCATGCTCGGTAGCATGGGCGTTGTGAGCGTGTGGATGGATATGACGTCATCTACGACGTTTTGCCATCAAATATAGACGCGGTAATGCATAACGGGCCAGTTTTGTGAGCACTCGATCAAATCGATTTTGTTTAGGACCGCAGGTAATGATATTCAAAAGAAATTGTTAATTCAGATGTCTGTCTGTCAAAATAGATAAGTTTAGTTAGGTGGTAGTAGTAGTAGGCGAAATCTGAATTGCCATCACTGTTAACTCAATTTTATTAACACCAGCACACCAGCCGACAAGCATATACCTCACTTGATGTGATATAACATAACCTATGCCCATAGAAGTCTTAATAAAAGTGGTAGTGCTTTCCTGGACCTTCAATAAACGGGTGGCCATCAAGCCGTATCTGTTCGTAATAAATAAATATACAAACAGGTGGAACTATCAAGCGGCATCTGGCGCAGCGTATCAACAGAAGCTCGCAGCTGCATCCGCCGCATGCTCCAACTAGAGCCGGCCTCCAGACCCCGAGCGGCAGAACTGATCCGTGAGCCGTGGCTCAGTACCAACCCCAACCCGCCGCCGCAGCCGGCCATAGAGGACGTGGACGCTCCGCCGCCGGCCGAGCTACGACGCGCCGTCGATCTCACCTTCCAAGTAAGCTATTGGTTCTGATCATTATTACAGTACCTGGAGTATACCTGGATAACCTTCGCTCGGTTATTATTATTATTATTTTTCGAAAATATAGTACCTATTACTATTCGCCAATAGATGTCGGGCAGAGTCATATTTTTCAGTTTAGCGTTTAAGTTGATTAAGATAAAGTTGATTATTGAACAGACGAATAAAATAGTATCACTATTCGCCAATAGATATCAGGAAGAGTCAATTGAGTACGATAAAGTTGATGAAAGTTTATTGTAAACACGAACAAAACGACATTTTATAAAAATGATTCCTGCTAGATTGATTTCATATCGCGCCTCCCTCGCCCCTCTACGCCTATGCGCTCCGCCGCCGCGTCGTCGTCGTCTAGCAGTCTAACCTTAAAACTTATTCCAATAAAACCCGTCAAACAAGAACACAAATATGTACACACATACATTCTATTCTCTTTATGAAATGCTTTATTTTATTTACAATGATTTTTTCTTTAAAATTAAGTAATCCGGCACTCTTTGATTTTTAATGCCAGATTACTGAGATTCTTTGTATTACATTGCTTTGTGTCTCTCGTGTCATTGCGGCCATGATAGGCCTATTGTGATCGCCTGGTTCCGACCATACGACGCGCAGTCAAGCTAATCCGATATCCGTGGCTCAGCACCAACACCCACATATTATATACAATCAACACATCGCTCAGGTTCCATGGATGACACAAGAAGTTAAAGTATTTGTACAGATACGAACATTGACTTTTTATTTAATACTTATTGCAGGGTAGACTTAATAAGTGGGCTTAATGACGAGGAATTTTCTACGTGCCGACCAAAAACACATGGGTTGGCGTGCATAACTTATGTTGCAATACTTTTTATGACCTATTCTAAATTTTGCACCGGCGGCATTACCAGTTGTAATACATCGTCCCAGAAATGACGAGTACTAGTATTTTAACCTCATTATATCGTTTTCCAGGCGTTGACATCGTCCCCGATGACGCCACAGGTCCTAGGCCCCGTGTCTCAGTCCACCCTCGCGCAGCGCCGCAACAAGCCCCAAAGAAGATTCCCACCGACCCAGCTTTAACGTATACAATACGAACCAATTGCCAAATCAGGATTATTATCCTTTACTTAGTCACAATTCGAAATAAGTTCAGATGCACTGTATGATTGTGAACTATATAATTATCAAATTCGCTCAATGTAGAAGTGAAACTCGAAAATTTAACTTAAAGTGCACAGTATATGAAATTTAAAACAGAAAATAATTAACTATTAATACCTGTTACATGATAACGGGAGATGTAAGGAATTTCTTCGCTTATTTAATGGATGAATGTGTACTTATTTACAAACGCAAGTAGAGACCATTTTGATATAGGTGCGTTTTTATGAAATGAAACACTTGCAAAATTATTATATTTAGTAGAAAAAAATGTTATTAGGCGAGGAGTAAGATCGCTTTGCTGAATTCAGCATTGATTAGCATAGATATTATTCGAAACGTTTCAAGATGTTCATGTTATGTGCTATTACTTAACCAAAGAGTAGAAGCTGAACGAAACAAGTGACAAAAATATATTTTCGAAATACTTACAATGTTACAGAAATGATCGAATATATTGCATTTACATTTTTGGGCTATATGGCGTCTATTGTATGACATTCCATACTCATTTTGCATGATTTGTGGGTTTCAATTTAATTGTATAAGTGCTGTCATTCATGCTTCTAAGATTGTATGCGATGTTTTGGTGTTAAATGTGTAGATATAAAATAAAACATACAATTTGTACATAGAGATCATAAATATTTTTATAGTTACTTGTTAAAAGATGGAGTAAACTCAAGAGTATCAAAGATATGCCTAATTTTCGTCTTATCATTATAAGTATATTCAATTATTTACCAATATACATTCATAATAATAATGCATAATACATATGAATTGTCTTCCTTCAATAAAGTTATAATGAAAGTGGTTCCCACCTTACTCTTAACACTTCTGTGCCATTAGGTTAATTAAACCTTTAAAACTTTTTAGACTTTAGTATCCCAATTTAGAAACATTATGTCCACTTCAGCGTGCAATACGTAATTATAATAACTAGGTTAATTTATTCACATTTTTATTTTTATACAGTATTTTTTCATTATTATGTAGTGCTAGTATCTATAGTTAGTTTTTAGACCATATTTTCGCGTTGAATCAATTTTGTATACATATTTTTGTATAATACCCAATTAGGTTTTTAGGGTCCTTGTTGTTACTATCTAAGTAAAAATGTTATATCACAAAAACAATCACATAGAAGCTAATTGAGACAGTAAATATAAAATAAAAATGCAATTATATTATAGCAAAAAAATAAGCCTTTTTGTGATCTTATCACAGATTTGCCTTTACATGCTTTTATTTATATTGTTTTTTGTAGCACGAGTAGTAATTAGAAATAATAAAATATAATGTTCACCCTGTTTTTAATGTTATGGCCTAAATTTGCTCACAATATGACTTGTTAAATTTTAAAATTTTAAGGTAAAAAGCAGTCAAAAATGCATTAGAAAAACTGCATCTTCTAAAATTTATTTGTGCCATTTCATGCTTACATTTAATCAATTCATGCTTTAAATTAGACTACGCTTTAAATTAGAAACGTTATTTTTAATTAGGTGCTTTTATTGTATGTTTCTGGTAGATTTGCTTTTATCACTTTGTGCGGAAAAATGTGCTATAGAAAAATGATGCAAAGTCAATTTCTATAAACATAAGTTTTAACGGCGTTTAAACACGAGATTTCCATGTTCATTTGGATCCTAAATTAAATGAAGTCTCAACTTAACATTGTTAATAACTTGTAAGTCTTCATTTCTGTATGCATTGCATCTTTGATTTGTTACTACGAGTAGTAAAAATTTACCTTAGCATTAATATGCTGATTGCCATCTGAATATCTATTACCTACTAATTAACTATAGAATCAAATGATGGAATTGAATTTTAATATAAAAATACAGTTTAATGTGTTATATTTATAAATATAAGAGTTATATTTAGAATATATGGTATAAGGATATATTATGTAAGCATTTTATTGATCGCCTTCTAGGTACTTGTCCTACATATCTAGCTGTTTTGATAAAATATTATCACCAAAGTGATCAATACTACTCTCCTACTGCTCATAATCCTGTTTATTTAAAAAAGTGTCAAGTAGCTATGGTTATTCAAATTTCAAATTTCAATTTCAGCTATGGTTATAATCAGCATCAATATAGTTATTATATTTCAGTCAAGTTATCATATAAGATGTATTTAAAGAAATTATTGAAGTGAGTTTTTATTTTGTTAAGATTTAATTCGAAAGAAAATGGCGCTTCCGAAAAGTGTAATTTCATATGTTTGAAAAAACACTAGTCCCATTTAAATTTTATTATCAGACTAGAACATATTACCAAAATATGATGATATAAAAAGTCATGATTAAAATAATAATGAAAAGTACAAACTCCTTCAAAAAGTATTTATAAAACATGTACTATTTTATGGATTGTAACAAGTTTAGAATTAAATTTGTAAGTATGCTGATTCATGAAAGATGAAAAATCAATACAATAATGCCCCAAGAATAAAGGATTATTATAAGAAAAAATTGATGCACATTATTGTAAATATTAGAATTTGGATAAGCTGTATTAGTAGATTAACACAAGGCACACTAAACGGAGCTTGCCAGCACTCTTGTTAATTAATTCTAAAGTATTTCCTACTGACCATTGCATTGACACTGTTGCATTCGTTTATAACTCTTAAGAATTTATGAGAATGAAATTGAACTAGTTATATTTTTGTATCTATTACCCATGTTATCAGGACCACAAACACAGATTATAATACATGTAAGGTGTGCTTTACTCAGAAATGTTAAGTTAATATTTTGTGGGCTCGATGTTAAATGTTAAATCGTCACAACTGTCTATTTTTCTATCTTTGAAATAGAATTTCTAATTAGGGCTAACAGCAAATTGTTGTATAGAGAACACATTAGAGTGTAATATAAACATTGTTGACATTGCTTAGATTGTGTTTTATTTCAAAATTGAAAAGTAAATATCCTTAAATGTTAAGTTACAAAATCATTTGTGATTCACTTTACAGTAACTCCTTTTAGTGTAGCAGCAATCACAGGGCCTTTTCCCACTACTACTAGAGGTTTGCCTTTGTAACATGCAATTTTGTCATTATTGGTCATCAGGTCAGGAGCACAGGTTTCAAATATTTTTTTCTTGGGGTTTAGGATAGCTTCAGGTTCCCTTGGAAAGCCTTCACATACAACAAAGTCCCCAGGAACAGCTGTTGCTGGGGGATTTAGAACTTCTACTTTGTCTGGTGATGATGCACACATAACCATTGCTTCTGATGTCACTCCCCTCATCTGAAAAATAAGACTCGTTAAATGGTTACTCACTTAGGCAAAGTGAGTAATGGCTGCTAGTTTATATCAATTCAATATTATATAAGAATAATTATTAATGTAGGTAGATCAATGAGATTAACTACTAAATATGCATAAAATATTATTACCTTGACAGGCTTGAGGTTGCATAGGAGCATCACAATTCTATCCCTCATTTCATCAATGGGAACATGATTCACCAGCCCAGAAACAACAGTGCGAGGTTTCTGCTCTCCGCAGTCAATTGTTTCTACATATAACGAGTCTGCATCAGGATGTTTGTTGATATCAATAATCTTGCCAATCCTAAAATCAAGTTTTCTTACATCCACAACATCATTTGTAGGTTCAACAGCCTTTTTGGGAGTATCTTTCACTTTTTTGGGTTCTTTTTTCTCTTTTTTAGCAGGTGGTGCATCTGTTATTATAGGTTCTATTGTGCTATTTCCCGATTTGATTACTTCATTTTCCCTGATAGGACCTGCGGTCTTGCCTGGTACTGCATATTGCTTTTTGCCATTTTTTATTTCAAGTTTTATTAGTTCTGCCTTGGCTGCTTCGACTTTTGAAGTAAGTATTCTATTTTCTTCAGTGAGTTCCTTGATTTTATCCTCAATTTTTATGGTTTTTAGATTCTTTAGCTGGAAAATAGGGTTTTTAAAAAATAAATAAATTTATAAAAAATTGGGGGGATAAGGCCGCCGCCCATCGTGCAACTGTTTTTGTGTTTGTTCTTTTATTCTGATATGTATGTCTATGTGCAATCAGTCAGGAGTAGGTATTTGTATTGGAAAAACAGTCATCGTATTTTATGTAGGTATTGTCGAAACACTCTGTCTCATTTATTCAGAAATGCACCTCATTTAATTAAAATTCTTATCATGAAGAACACAGATGGAGAATAATTATTATGGTACATCAACATCTGTGAGATCAACTTACCCAGTTTTTGACTTCGGCTAGTTTCCCTTCCGCATTCTCAGCTTGTTTATACAATCGCGAAATGTTCGTCGTCATATTTATCTTTATTAGTTGATTTAACATCTACAGTAAGTAGCCGATTATCTCACGAAATGTAATTAAACTTCTTCATTCACAAAATAAAATTCTAATTTCTTTCTAACCTCAACAGCTAAAACACGAATTGTCTTTCAAAGAGAATACAAACTTTGTCTTTCTTTTGTCAGTGTCAAAAAGTCCTCCTACCTACACGTCATAGTCCCACGCACGCACAAGCTCCTCGGACGAACGGAATCGCAGCACAAACTCACAAGGCATAACGGGGGCACAGGGCACAGACATCCGAGCTGCGCGTGTCAGGGGTTAAGTCCTTCTCTTAGTAGGACTGTGGGAGTTGTGGGACTGTGAGCTTAGAATAAGAAACCGACAACGCTGTGAGTCGGTAAGTACATAAGTGACTGGAAGAGTCTGAACTGAATTATCTTATGGATTCTCAGCTGGCCACACCTAACTCATTCATTACTTTTTCATTCATAAAAAGTCAGCTGTCTTCTTGCTTGTCTTTGTCAGTTCAGACAGATGCCAGACAGTCGATGAACTTTACTCATTCACCTCGTTGCCGAATTTTGTGTAGCGCACTCTTAGGTATTTGTAGTATTTTGCAGCGAGTTTTAAACCAAGACAAAAGTTATGTGTTACTTTGTGTTTTTATAACTGTAAAAGTAAACCTAATGAGTGTCAAACTAAGCCGTAGGATCTGTGCAATAATTTCCAAAGTTATTTGAAGAAATAAATTATATTTATTCGACTGTAATGTACCATTAGAAAACACCATGATTTGCCTAAGAAACTAATAAAACTAGCTATCGGTGATTTTGATACTGTTCGGAAATGGCAACAGGGACTCAGGGAGAAAATTTAGATTTGCTGGAGGCGAATGGTAAAGCTCTCAGGAATGGAAATGCTAGATCAGTTGCGTCGGGTCCACCAGACGGAGGGCTGAGAGCATACCTGGTCGTGGCCGCGTCCTTCCTGACGAACGGACTTCTTTTCGGAGTCATCAACTCATACAGCATCATATACGCGGTCCTGGAAAAACAGCTGCAGAATGATGGGGTCTCAAACGTCGAAAGCAAAGCCTGTAAGTTTTAACAGCTTATTCTCAAAGTTCTAATATTTCATCATGCAGATGAGTAAGGTACCCACCTGATCTGCATGATGAAATGTTAGAACTATTATGGTTTGCAAATTGGTTTAAGTGCATTTTTCATTGATAGGCATAAGTCAGTTATTAAAGTACATAGATGTTTATGAAACTATAAAGTTAAATTTTTAATGTATAAGGATAAGTTTATTATACAAAGCTAACCTATGATGGGAGTTGAGTAAGTTGTAAAATAAGGTCTCTATAGATTTAGAATTTAAGTACACTTTAATATCTATTTATTATGTTAATTCCCTATTAGGTACATATAATATAGGTAATTAAATTCTATTGTTCACAAAGTAATGTTCAGTTGTAAGGTTCATAATGTTTAATACCATAAAGTATATAGGCATAAACACTTACATATGCAAGTAGCCATGTACTTTTAGGTACCTATATGCCCTGGTTTAATCACAGCCTTTATCAGTCTGGCATATGCAAATAAACATGAGTCTCCTTATCTAAATAATTAATTATGAATGGGTTCATTATTGACATAAATCACCGGCTATCATCAACAACTTGTGTTTGCAAAGCACAATTACAATTAACCCCAGTTATCTTTTACTTTAATCACCTACTTTTTGTTTTTTAAGTATGAAGCATATTGATTTTGGATTTTGATCTACTGTTGAGTAGAAGATCTTGTAACATATCTACATATTTTAAAGAGCAAAAGCATGACAAATCTGCATAAATCTACATAATTGTATGTATCTTCTATGTATAGGTAGATCTGTTTGTCTATTTTTAGAATACCAATACCTCATCGTAATTTCATTTTACCTCATTGTAATTTCATTTCATTCCACTGAGACAGTTGAATATTTATTTACTTGCATACCTAGCATACACTACCTAAACAAATTATCTGCTTTCTTCATTAAAGCGAAATATGATACACAATGCACGTGTTGCGTAAAATACCTCTACATTAACACCACTCGTGTTTAAATAACAGAGAGATCAGATCCACATATTTGTCCTGAATCAGATTATATCAAAAAAGTAATAATTGTTATTATTACGAATTGGTCTTTATTTCAATAAAATAATCAAACCGCGTGTGGCACACTTTTCGTAAAATGGTCGCATTTGAACTTGCGTACGTACGTTATTACGCAGTTACAGTATGTTGAACCTACGTAAAACCACGAATTTAAGCAAAGCATTATTGCCTTAGACCTTCTTTTTGTAGCCTGAGGAAAATGTGAATGCATATCGTACTGCCACGGGAACGTGGTGACGCTTTCGGTTTCTTACATGAACTCAAGGTAGCTGCCCTCACTCGGGGTGTGGAACAGCCCCCTTTGTGACGCGCCAGAAACACATGACGCGCCGCGACCACCTTGGGGACCTTACCCGCCAATTGGGCGCCGAACATCGCCGTGTCCGAACACCCTTGGTTCCGCCGCCTGCTACACGCATGGGATATGGAGAGTGGCCCTCGCCATACTCCACATCCCTTGCGACCTTACTGCATCGGCCATAAAACGGTGGCGATCCCGCCAAGCCCGCCAAAAGCGGCATACCTCAACACCAGCACTCCTCTACCGTGGCGATATCACCTCTCTGCGACTATGCTGCCCATACAGCACAGCCGCCCGCCTCAAATGCAGTGTCTCCCATACGACACCCCAACCTACTACCGCTCCAATTGGGCTTAAAGGGCAAAACCCAGAGGAGCGGTTCGTCCCGGGGCCAGCCGTATCGCTGTCTGCGAAGGCACGGCGGCCCCATGGGTTCCTCTTTACTTCATCCCGGGTGATCAGGCCGTGATTACTAAGCGTGGGACTTAGTAATCACGGCCTGATCACTCCGAACCCTTCGGGAGGACGCCTTTGGGACCTAACCGAACCTATGCGGTTGAAGAGATGTAGAACTCTAGACTAGTCGAATTTAAAAACAAGCGATAAGAGTAAACGTAGAGCAAGCTGTTCTTATATTCCAAAATTCCTCAGTTCTTGACTGTACTTATTATACGTACATATACTTAGCTTTGGTGTTTATAATACACATCGTTCGGCTATTTAAACATCATCATCTGTTATGCATTACTACAAAACTTTACTACATAAATATATGTGCAAATCTACGGCTTGAGTAGACTTCGTTGCACGTGAGTGTATTACTGGCCCCACCTTGGTTCAGTAGATAAAAAAAAGTTGTTCGAATTCGGCCCAACGTCTCCCTTATCGCAGAGAACTAGCTATAGTTGTATATAATAATTGTAAATTGGAGGACCAACCTAATATGTATACTAGCAATGGTAGGTATTAGTAGCCTCGTCATCAGTGCAAATAGGACCCAACTACTAAACGTTCTGGGGTGGCCCCAGAACATTTTGGTTTAGCCATTTAACGCATTCACTGCCCAGCCACGCCGCCGCGACACGGGGATCTACAAGCACGTCTGCAATCACGCTTGGCAGATGGATGATTGTTACGTAGGTATACCTACTTCAAATTGCTGTAATTGACACTTAACGTATTTGTTCAGTGACGTTATGACATATTCTTAGAAGTGGAATTGAAAGTACGGCGACGTAAACTTAAACTGCAGTCAATCAGTTAATAGAAAAATTGACATCCACTATACCTATCTACCTCGGTAGATAAGATAACGCTCCGGTCTATAATTTGAGAACCACTACTGCATGCTACTCTCCACTATATACTCTCCAAAATAAAATAAATAATGCTTGACAATTCATAAAATCTATCTAATAATTCATCATCTGAGACTAAGTAAGCAGAGCTTGTTTTAGTATTTCTATAATTGTCTATTTGATTATATTTGTTACTTTAAAGACTGATTAATGTTATTGTCAGACTAGTAGATAATTATTTTATTTGACTAACTATTATCTCAACAAGACTGATTTTACAAATAAAAATATTTACATAATATTTATACATTTACAAGTAAAGTACCTATACTTTTTTTGTCTGATGGTGATGACCCTACCATCTCGATGTTTCACTGTGTCATATTTTTTAATTTAAACAATAGAAATTTAAAATAAGTAGTGGGTTGAAAGGGGAACTAAAATCCATCGTTTTGGGTCGAATGGAGCAAAATACCAATTGTGTTGAAATTTTTTGGGGTGAACGGGTAAGCACTCATAGGCACGAATTGTTTCTTACATCATCATCATCACACTAATATTGTAAGTGCGGTAGATGTATGGATAGATGGATGTTTGTTACATCTTCACGCCTAAACTACTGAAAAGATCGGGGTGAAATTTTGCACACAGTAGGCTATTTTTCATCCCATAAATCAGTTCTCATGGGATAGACATAGCCATAATACGTTTCCATGGAAACAAAACGTGCCAAAACCAGTTGTATATGAATTTGGCCAATGGCTTGCTTTCTCGTTTATTTTAAAATATTTTGAAGTGTCTCGTTGCTTAACCCAAACAAATCCCATCTACTTGCCTTGAAGGCCGATACCTTGATAATCCCATTGACTCTGTCGAATGTGACCTCGAGGACACGACATCCGCTTCCATTCCTTCAATGTTTTAAATAAAATAACAAAAAAAATGACAAAAATCGAATTGAAACAAATTTGAACTTTATTGACAAAGAAAATTACAGAAGCGTCCCGCCGCCGTCCTCGCGTACTGGCTGCATTGCCCCGCTGTCTGGCAATGCTGATGCGCTGCGCCAGATACTCACCAGTTCTCGGGTCACGCGTTGCTTCGGCCTGACACTCAGAAAACAATTATAACTTTCCAAAAATTTTACATACATACAAAAAACATTGTTCATTACTCATACTCAGAAAGTAGCTCGGAAGTTGCCTGGGAAGCGGGATGAAGGTAATACTTATCGTCTCTAGGGACGAAAAGACAAGTAGTGACAGCTGTCACCTCACATTTCTATGGAACCATGCATTCGAATTTTCTATACAGCCAACTCCAACTTCTTGTGAGATAGCTTCTGCATCTGGTTTGACGCAATTCATACAGCCACCCAATTACAGTGTGATGTAAAATTGAAATAACTTAGATGTAAAATATCATACCATAATTTACTTCCAACAACTTCTTTAAAATAACAGATTTACGCAAAATAAATCCCATTTTTAAATGATAAAAATTAATGGTAGATAGAATAGTTCTCGGTATTGTATCATTTCTATTCTACCATGGTAAAATAGCGAGAGCTACCATGGCTATATTCTGCCATCTCTAAAGAGATCTATCTATGCCTAAGAAAAAAAGCGTAAAAACGTCAATCCTATCTTCATTAGATTTTTCGAGTTGTAGAGTTCTGTGTTTATTAAATATTACAATGAGTTCAGACATTGATATACATTATTATACATACATTTAACGCCTGATTTTATAAAAGAAGAGGCTAAAGCAGTAGTGGAAAACCCTTTACCACCTAAATCGAAATGAAGGAACCTAAAATCGTATAATGATTTTATGAAAAGGCGCGCCGAGAAAATTGAGAAATCGTTAAAAGAAAACGTTTTGTTAATATATTTTAGCGAATTCTCAAAGACTTACGCCCTATACTTGGCGCTGTGTACTCTCAGATACATGTCGCATTGGCAAATCTAATGGGTACTCGGAAGCCTAATCGACAAAAAAATACATATATAATGGTAGATTATTTTATGTTCTATTAGAAAAAAAATTGTGTGATGTTGCTAGCAGCCCCGAAATGTCAGTAGAACGCAAAATGTCGGACTGGGTGTACGCTTCTACTTCTCGCAAGGTAAGAATATTTGATTTAAAATTGAAATTTTGTTGTTATTGATGAAAGGACTTACGTAATTGATAGAAAATGAAATTTACTGCACCTTATAGCTATTTTACTTATGTAAACATCGCAAATTTGCATGCTTTAAGCACGTTTTTATATATGTATCCAAAGGTGCACATTGCCAGCTTGCCTATGAATTTGACTTTTTTTGTTATGTATCTGGGTGGATACACTGCCAGATACGCATTGAAATTTAAAATAATAAGTTGTAATAATTATTTATATCATAACTGATTTTTTTCGGGGATTTTTTTGTCTACTTTATTTATTAAATGTTATCAAAAATAATCAACTCAGTCGAAGTAAGTACGTCCGCTACTGGACTCAAATCTCTCAATTATTCTTATTCCGCAATACGCGTCTGTGTATTTGTGCTCGTCACAAATTTTTAATATATATTTTTACAGGTTTCAACACTAAAACTGCAGCAGCAAAATAGGGCTCGCTAAATCATTGCTTTTGTCCCGAAGTCAGGGGCCTGATTCCACTAACACAATCGCTTCACTATGACAATATTATCGCTTCATTATCGCGTAACAATCACCGCCATTGACACCTTTTGGTATTCTACTAACACGATCTTTTTTTTGTTTATGCCATATCTACGACTATTACAATTATGATTATATGCCCCACCACATTATTGACACGATATTATAAGTCATAGAGATTGTAATCTTATGGTATTCGAATACCAAATAAATAAACGACTCAATCTCTATCTTAATCGTATGGCACCATTATGGCGCCATTATGGCATTTTGTTTAAAAAATAGTGGAATTAGGCCCCTGGAGCCAAATCCGATTAAGAAGAAAGCGACTCATCATCTGACGAATTACAACTGAACCGTCCACTTCATTACAAACCTTGCAGTTTTCATGAATAAACTCCGCATTACCTATCGATTTTGACCTTGCATCTATAGTGCTTGGCTCCTCTACAAGTGCGACCTAAAGGGCTCAAAATCAATGGCTCTGACACAGTTCCGGATGGAAATACACGAAAGCCTGCTCAAATTCCGAAGATCTGCGCCAGTTCAAAATGGTCTAAGCAATTCAGCCCAAATAATAACAACTATATTCGCTGAAAGGCTTCCCGATGTCGTCCGCTACAATCAAGTTGGTCATATCCCATCATATCACAAAAGGAACAAGCTTCAATCTAAAGCAACTGAGCTCCCTATTCGTTAATTTAGACTGTACGAAATCTTATCAAGAAAACTTATTACTCCATAGATGATAACATTAATGATGTTAATGCTTGGCCGGATGTCGCCCAGTTCCACACCGACAATAGTGTGTAAGTCTAAGACTTAGATATGCAAAAATTGTATTAGTTGATAAGCGATACACTTGCTAGTGGTTTCTTTGTCACTTCTTTTGCTAGAGTCAATTGCACCTTATTTCTTATTTGATAGTAATTACTATTTAACAAGCTGTTTATATAGTAAAAAAATTACTTGTCTAAGTGCTTATTTTGTAAGTCTAAAGAAATAAACTATTTGACTCTGACTCTGACTCTCGAAGATGCAGGTATTGCATCAAAGGGCAAAGCAGGCTGTTTTACGAAAAAAGTTAAGTGCGGCTTTGTTTAGTGCCGGAACGCAACTGCTTTCTAGCGTACCACACTAAATGATTGCTAAGACAATAAGAACCTCACAAATCTCCAAAGGAGAAGACTAAAGACTGAGCAGAAAACAACGTCTCGTCATAAATAAGACAAAGTTAGGAATAAGTACCTCATTAAATTAGGTTTAAGGTATAAAACTGCAAATTTATTATGATATGAGTAAAGCTGAAAGACTTCTTATAATTAATCTTTAATAATTTATGATTTTTTTGATATTAATATGATCTCAATTTGTTTAGTACTAAGGTTTTAAAAAATGTACGGACTTGGCAGTGTATCCACGTAGATACTAATATTTTTTGTTTAATTTTAAGGCCAGCTTGGCAATGTATCCCTAGGGATACGAGTAATAAAAACATACTTATAAAAAAATGATTTTTTTTAATTAGTGAAACCTGTTATTTAACCACCTAAGAACACAGTTAATTCAAAAAATTATATAAATACAAGTTTTATTTTTCTTGCCAAGTATAGGGTTAAAGACAACAAGACTTAAGTACTAAACACAATGTAAATTTAAAGGATTTCGAATAGGCCGCAAATATAATACCGAGACCGTTTATTGTGCGTCCACTGGCGCCATTACAAGTAGTTTAAAGTGTGTTGCCGGCACGAAGGCCAAATGATTAGAGGTACCTACTTAAGTTCAAATTCATCATTCTTTTAAAGCATGCTTGTTACTTCGCCTTCATCAATGGACCCTAGCGCGTGTGCCCTTGATAAGATAGTTTATCGCCAGTTCCTGCAAATTGTACTCAAACTACGCTAACGAGACCTCATTAGTGAGCAATTTTAGATTTAGGCGTTTCCAGTATGCTCTAGATTCTCATTCCCAGACTGTTCAAAGCGCCTGGATTCTAATTCAACCTTATTACGATATTGCAAATCATTGTTTATTTAACTATTTTTCCTGACGTTTCAACCTGGTTGATGCACAATCGAGGTCAAGGGGACTGGTCATCCCATGACCACGACAGTGTGGAAACCTTTTGTTAAACCACAGGAAAAATAGATAAATAAATACCCGTTACATAGTATGTTGGATTAAAAATATTTATTACAGTACGCGATATTACAATTCATTATATCAAACAATGGTTGCTATAATGAATTGTAATATCACGTACTCAAGAGTATCGGTACTTCTTTAGCAGACATTTTATGAACCTAACCGATCTCGCGAATTTTATCACGAGACCAGCTGGTAATAGAAGGGACAGCGGCTTATTGGTGGCTAAATGATGACCGTGACATGACCGTCACCTTGCGTGAAGACCGACGACCTGGTGGAGGTTGCGGGAAACCAATGAAAGACTATCACATCACTTAAAATGAAATCAATTTGGTGCTAAAGTGGTTACTGTTGCTTTAGGCTTTCTATAAGGCATTGTAATCAAATCAAACAAACGCATGTAAAAACGCTTCTCCGTAAATACACTCTACCGACACCATATGTTTGAATTTAGTGCGAGCCGCGCCACAATGCACGCTCCGCGTCTCAAACAAGGCAAACAAGGCCTAAGAGCGTAACATTCTTCAAATTCGTTGTTATCGGAAATATGACTATGACGAACTTTATGAATTCTTGCGATTTACCGGTTTTAATCGGTACAAATCCGTTTTACGCTGTAGGATAAGACTTACCGCCTATTTATGTGCTTGAAAAACATTATTAATTAAATAGAAATTTACGAAGTAGGATAAGACCTAGGATAAGACTTGCCGCCTAATTATGTGCTCTTTAAAGAAAAACTGTTTATTTTATATTTTCAATTCTAAAATATATGTACCTAACACTATAGAGATGCAAACTAAATTAGATACCTAGGCTAATTCTTTATTTCATTTGAGCTGTCATATTATATAATGGTAGGTAGGTTTATGAAATTATCACTTTTGACAGGTATATTTTAAAAAGCCAGCATTTCATGCGTAGCAAAATTCCTGAAGCGTGGTAATGCTCCCACCATTACACGGTGCACGGATGCCAAAACTGCGGCCGCATTTGTCGCACCCGTGTCGGCCTTCAGTTATCTAGATACGTAAGTGCCGAAAATCAAAAAGTACCTAAACCATCCTTTGTGGATGATGATAGATCTCATTCCTAAGTAAGCAGTAGGTTATGTTAGGTAGGTGCTGCTCCACCTATTTTGTCTGCGAAGTGTGGTTGGCCCGGTTAGATTACGAGACGATTGTGTGTCACTTGTCAACCTTAACTAATGGCCTGCTGTAAATTTAGATTTCTTCCTCCAAAACATCGTCGCGTTCAGTCCAGTTACGAAGAAACTAATATTAGAGTTTATAGTAGACATGCATTGACATGCGACGGTGCTTGACTGTATGATTTGAAGCGTTATTTATTAGCACATTTATGTTGATTCAGATCAAATATATTCATGATGCTGCCTGCCTACCGGCATAACCTGTATTTTGGAATAAAAAAAATGCAAACCTACAGGTCTAAAAAAATATTTCATCGTAATAAATACTCATTCGATTTCCTGATTAGATACGGCATAAAATAACAAAAATTGCACAATATTATGAACTCTTTCATTTCTATGGAAAAACCTATGAAACTGTAATCCTTCCTCATTAAAACTTTTTTTTATTTTTGTGTTGGACAATTCACACAGCATTATCTAGCTCCAAGCTAAGCAGATCTTGTGTTATGGGTACTAGGATAACCGATATACATAATACAATACACTATACACATAGATAGATATTTTTTTTATTATACATAGAAAACATCCAGAACGCCCTAAACAAATATCTGCAGATCGTACCTACACACATTTGTCCCGAGGCGGGAATCGAACCCGCAACCTCTTGCGTCGCAGGCGGACCTTCGCCCACCACGTCACAGAGGTCGTCTAATATATCATCCAATAAATGTGGCTGTTATCCTCAGTCCTCAAAATATAGTATTTCTTTTCAGCTTTGGTGGGAGCCCTGACGATCAGCATGACGTTCCTCCTGTCGCCTGTATCAGGCGTGCTGACTGGGCTGCTCGGGCTGCGGACCACAGCGGTCCTCGGTGGCTGCATCGCCGCCGTCGGCCTCGTCATTTCCTCATTCGTAACTCACAGTGTCAATGCTCTGATCTTCACTTACGGCATCTTGTATGGCATCGGAGCTTCCCTGGCGTACACGCCATCTCTCGCTATCCTCGGCCGTTACTACAAGAAGCACCTCGGTCTAGCCAACGGCGTCGTCACCATTGGCAGCTCAGTTTTTACCGTAATCATGCCTCCTGTTATGGAGTTTGTACTCGCAAACCACGGTTTGGACACTCTCTTCAGAATACTAGCTGTTTTGGCTTTTTGTGTGGCACTTTGCGGTCTACTGTATAAGCCTCTTCCACAGACGACGACCAAATGTGCAAGAAAGGCCGAAAGAGTTCCACTTTTGACCCAATTAAAAAACTCAATTAATACGGATTTATGGAAGATCAGAAACTATAGGCTTTGGGCTCTTTCAATACCGATCGCTCTGTTTGGTTACTTCGTGCCTTACGTGCACATCAAACAGTTTATGATGAAAAGGTTTTCTGATGTCAATTACAATTTACCCCTTCAGTGCATAGCGATCACTTCTGGGCTAGGTCGGTTGGTCTTCGGCTTTATAGCTGACAGGCCGGGGATGGATACTATTCTTCTGCAGCAGATTTCTTTTTATGGGATTGGATTGATTACTATTATTCTGCCGTTTGTGAATTCTTTTTATTTTCTGGTGGCGCTCTCTTTGGGGATGGGAATATTTGATGGTGCTTTTATATCGCTGATAGGGCCAATAGCTATCAAGTTGGCAGGCGCTGAGAACGCAGCGCAGGGTATAGGATGCATGCTGGGGCTGGCTGCCACTCCACTGTCGATAGGTCCCCCGATCGCGGGCTACCTTTACGGGAAAACCAAAGACTATACGCTGCCCTTTGTCCTAGCCGGTATCTCTCCCCTGATTGGTGCGACTCTTATGTTCACCGTCCGGTTCCGAAGTTGCGGTAAAAGACGAGCTGAAGCCAACGGACATGCGGTTGCGATGGCACACGCTGGTACTGACAAAGGTGTGTATTGGCTGAGATAACGACTATACTATACGTACGTTTTTATGGCAAATGCACTCAATAAAGTTCCTTAATTTTTGGCAGGAGTGAATGAAGACTGAATGAAATAATGGAATATTTTCGTAGACACAGTTACTTAAAGAATGGATTATGCTTATCTGTCGACACAAAAAACATCTGGTACTTATGAGTATATTGCCCCTTTATAAAATATATTTTATTGTTACTCGTATATAACATTTTGTTTGTGATTTTGAATTTTTTTCAATCGTTATTGAATTCAAATCAATTTGCAATGACTTTTATATAAGTAAGTATTAATGATTTGTTATTTCTATTTCAGAGACGTTGCCAGTGCTGTACGACAGACCGAATCAGAAGACAACGTTATAGGACAATAATACGGTGTTTTGAGGTGCCTTGAAGTTAGACCTACAAACTTTTTTGATATTTTTAACCGACTTCAAAAAAAGGAGTTTCTAAATTCCACTGTTTTTTTATGTTTGTTACCTCAGAACTTTTGACTGGGTGGTTCGATTTTCATGATTCTTTAATATAATGAAAGCTGATGCTTCCCGTGTGGTCCCATTTTAATTTGGTCCGGTTCTGACAGTGGGATACATGAAGATTCATGAAAAAACTATAAAAATTATAGTCGGTTTATAGTTTTATAGTTACTAAAATATTACCCTGTTATGAAAATCAAGCGGTTCTACTGGTAGGTCTAACACATATCATCTTAGCTACAAAGTACTTTTATGGTAAAAAGGCACCCATAAACTCTAGTTAGACTGATTTTATTGGTTCTAGATTACTTATGATTATAACTAAGCAAATAGGTAGCAAAGAAATCATTTTGAAATTTAGGGAAAAGTTGTCAATTCTCTAGGAAACAAAATATATTTTTACAGATAGTTCCTAAGGCTCTGTTTACATAATGCATTTTGTTTATTTGCATTGCGTTGCAAAGGTTATTTTTATTTTAGACTAAAACAGTTACCGTTAAAGTTCCTAGTTTATTTATTGGGATTAGTTTTAGGTGACATTTCTATAGTTAATTGGAATGTTTTATAATATAAATATTTATGTTGACATATTGAAATGCATTTACCACGATTATGAATGGGTTATAAATTAATATAGTCCCTTAGATTTGAGCTGATGTATTCTATGAATGAGTAACGTTGTATAAAAATTCATAGTAAGTCGTGCCTTTAGATGTTACGTTTTTAGAATCTCTATGGTCCTGATCTATGACGATAACAGATTTATTGGTAGAATAGAGTTATTTGTTCTATACCCAAGTCATTTAGTGAGTAATGCTTAGTTGGTAGTACCGTTATGAATGAGCTTAAAATTAAATTCAAGTACTAGATAAGTACATTTTTCTACGTTTTACGAATAACTAGGGTCTGGGCTTCCGACCAAGTCGGATTTTAACTTCGCGTCTGAAGCTAATTCTTATCTCTCTATACACCGCACCTAATTATCTTAAATCATCTATTTTCGTAAATTTATCTACTAAAATCGTGCGTTAATGTGATGTGATATGAATCTATATGCTGGAATAGAATTTCACCTATTCGTAATTCATAAATGTTTTACATACCCTATACATTACAATAACTTTAAACCTTCGTTGCCTTCAAACCTAGAAAACAAAAACATAGAACATTCGTGGTAGGGACTAGTATGACAGCCTCACCCACCTCTATTAAAATGTTTTATTCAACTTGATTTGATGCCATCTCACCTTTTACCACTTTTGAGTATTTAATATTTACTATTAACACTGCAGATTTATGTGTGACTCTGTGTGAATATGACCGCCATTTCTAAGACCATAATAAGAAAACTTGTAGGTATTTGCTACCAACCGTAAAGATTCTTCATATGTGTAGGGTTGTAAGCCAACTCTCATACGAGAAATTTGATATGCTCAAGATATCGTTGACCACCGATCGCGTTAGTACCTACATTCACGCACAAAACACGTTTAATGCAGCATTCAAAGTGCAACTATTAAATTAAGTTTCATCTTTATAATGTTATAAATGGGTTAGCGCCAAAATCTTGGTATCTTGTGAAGATGGGTTGGTACAGTCAATAACCGAAGTGCTTTTTGGGTATTAACCAAGGTTAAATGTTATAAGACATCCATTCAAAAAACTGTTTTATCAATACGTCCGCTGATAAAAGAACGGAGATAATAGAGAGAAAACAATATAAATCGATTAAAATTATGTTAACAGTTTTGTGACATGTGTAACGACGATGAATGGACTAAGTTTTAATGATTGTCAAAAAAGTATAAATTTAAATTACCATAATTTAGTACAACAATGATTTTTATATAATATACTTTTGTTTTCACATCAGCAATTTATTTAGTATAAGCTCAAATTATTTAGTAACAACCAAATTAAAAGTATTTAAAAATTTGTGCAATATTATTGTACTAGCTGTCCAATTGATATCAAAATAGAGAAAATATATTGAGAGAAAATTATGTATGAATCATATTGTATTGCTCATTATCAGAAAAGAGATTTATTTACATGTGGGCGTAGTTTCATATCATTTGTTGCTGTGACGCAACTAAAACGATCATAATATTTTTGTACAATATCTTTATATGATAAACGTGAGTTTGTGTACAATAACATTAGATATAAAATTGTATAATCATTGTTAGATAATTATACTGTGGTAAAGATTGACTATGTATAGAAGCTACTTGTATTTGTTTTGGCTAGTTTGTTTTGCTATTTGACTTGAGCAAATGGGAAGTGATTAATTCTTGAAAGCCTAAATCATAATAAGTAGGTACCTGCTTAATATACTTATATTGGAAAATCTTCAAAAGAGGCCTTCTTTCTTCAAAAGATATAAAATAATATCCCTCTTAGAAATCGGAAATTGATAACATTCATTTCACCTTATAAAATAAGCTGATGGATAAGTCAAATGTCAAACAATAAATTTTGACAATTTAGCGAGTTATGTAAAGATCAGAAACGATGAAAGGTACCTTTATTATGATACTGGCTACGTAAAATATATATTTAAATATATATATATATATGCAAGAAAAGTGTTACAAACACCTTCGTTAAATGTGAGTTCATAGTTTTGTAACAAACGATGATATTTACTTAATCGCTTTGTTCTTGAACGAAGTACCGGTTTCAGTTGCAATGTAACGGCAATTACATACAGCCAAATAGTGTGATGCTAAACAATAAATACCTATCTCGAATGGAGGTGTTGCCATATTAAAATGGTCCTCTTTATAACTAACTGTAAGGTGTGAATGAAATCTAAAACCACATGGTGGTGTTGTAACATTGGGCAAATAGCAGCGTCGTTGGTTGACTTTGACCTGCTTAAGATGTATGAAACCTTCTGTTATAACTTATAATATAAATGTCAATTACATAATTAATAATTGCCCAAATATCTTTTCGAAGACCACCTCCCTAAGGCAAGTGAATTTTTAATCCACGTGTTGTTAGACTGAAATCTTTTGTAAGAGTCTGTGCGTAACTATGTATAATGGCTCGGCCGTGGCGAATTAACTTACTACTAATACTTTACCGCATTTTTTCATTTATGTTAAATTAATTCTTACCGTCAAAATGTTGATAATGTAATCAAATGTCAGTTTATCGTTATGATTTTAATTAAAATAAATATACTTAAGTAAAGTATTTTTGGTAAATCAGTGCTATTATGAATTTCTTTTGAGCTAACTCATTTCTTTTTTATTGCAATGTCATATTAATATACCTTGTGATATACTTAATTATATAAAATTCTGATACCCTTGTTGCAATAACGCATTTATTGTTTTACAGAGTGTTGTTTTAAGTGTTTATTGATATAATTTAAAAAATTGTACAAAATGATACTTATCTTTATCTGGAGACCAATGGCGTTATTTGTTTATCTTGTAATATTGATTTAAAGTTGTATTTTATAAAATGAGTTATCATGAAAACATGTTTTGACGCCTTAAAAGTGTGGTTTTTATTTACGCTATTACGTACCTAACCTACGCATTTATTCTGCTTGTTTTCTGACCAGTTATATATTCAAAAATAGCATATAACCATGTAAGTAGTTCGAGCTTACCTAGGAAAGGAATATAGCTTTAAGTGTAAACAAACGAAACATCAAGCGAACCACACTATTGTCATGTGGTGTGGAGCGTCAGAAGAATATCGGTTTCATATAAGATAAATTATTACACCGAAACAATACACAGAAATAATGCGTTTCTTCATGAGCTCTTATGGCCGCGACTGTCCTTATGTCTGGAGATTGACAAATGGTACGCAGCAGAGCAATTGTCTCAATCATTGTTTGCGGTACGCTAGGTCATGGAAGATTAATTTGCGTAGATGATTGTCCTAAATGTCTTTTCACGATGTTCTCGGCTGAAATAAAAACTGGGTACGTTTTGCCTATTAGGGCCTTATTGCCTTCGACAGACAAGGTGGTTCAGCAGGTACCTAACTACGGTGCAAGGCCGGTGGTTACTACCAAAAAAGCCTAGACATTACATAATGCAAAAATAAACAAGGATTCTATTGATTGGTTTTTTACGTATTAAGTAGCTTGAACAAATACCTGGAGCTATTCACATACCTACCTGCTTATTTTTGTAAAGCTGAAGTTTTTTGTTGGTTTTTAAATACACTTCCAGGCGTATTCCAAAAGTTGTTTTTATTATTGTACCTTTATGATCGCAAGATTCATGAGAAATACTTCGCATGTATATTTAGTATAGCGACCTACTTATAAATTTTGAATTAAATGTTAAGACAGCGGGGCACAGTGATATATATGATAAGTAACTGATAACTTTCCGTTAGTAGCCCTCTAGCTCCCTAGCTAGAGGGCTACTAACGGAAAGTTACTTTTTCTTATCTCTACACGTTGTTAGTTTTGAAAGAAAAATACAATCTAATTCACTAAGAATCTATTTCCGTATAAAAACTTTAGTAGTTTGAGGAATTCATTCATTTTGAATGTAAACGGGTTAACTACGAACCTTGTTTTTGTTAGAAGAACACCAACGTTTCATCCCTTAACGTAGGTGTTCTTCCAACACAAACAAGGTTCGTAGTTAAACCCCTTACATTCATAATGAATCTATTTCCGCTTCAGCACCTTACACGTGAAGTAATTAACGATCGCTCGTGCAAGCCGGTTCAATCCTATCCTCCTTGCAGGCAATCGGTTATCGGAGCTGTGCGTAGCTGGTGCGCTGCCGAAGGAGTAAACCCTTATTTCTACCTCCTCTATGGATGGTGAGGTGGTCTTCTGCGTCGCCCAGCGCAGTGGCTTTGATAACCTGTGGTGGAAGAGGACATTTGATGTTTAGGTATACTCAGCTAATTGGTCCTTATTTCATATCCTCACCTCACCCTCAACCTCAACAGCCTGTTGGTCCACTGCTGGACGCAAGCCTCCCCCTAATAAGCGCCTTGTTGGCGTTTATGTAATGGGGGGTAATGCCCATAATCCCCACGCGATGGTAGAATTGTTCTGAAGGGGGCGCTGCTGCCCACCCCAGGTTATTCCTTAGTCGTCTCCTACGACACCCACGGAAAGAGATGGGTGGTGCAAATTCTAAGCCAGCACCACAGCTTATTTCAAATAATACTTATGTAAAAACCGAATACATTCTGTGATAGATACTTAGATACCTAGGTAAGTTCTTATTACCATAATTGAGATTTGAATTTGGTAGGACAGGGCAGGTAAACTCATCCTGATAACCAGCCTATGTTAAGTCCTCTGCTTTCGCTACAAAGATCTCCCCTGCCTGATAGCGCCATATTGCCCTGCCGTCCCAAGGGACACAGATGTGGCCTTCGAGTCGAAGAAGGGTCCATCAAATTTGGGCAGAGAAAGCAAATCACACTAAGATGTATGGATGGATGATTGTTACCTCTTCACGCCAAAACTACCGAACGGATCGGGCAGAAATTTTGGTTACAGGTAGTCCGAATCCTGGAATAAAACATAGGTTATTTTTATCTCAGCTCGACGCAAATTGATCGCCTTTCGACTCGATCGCCATATCTGTTACCCCGGCCCTGGGGATCTTAAGTTGGAATTAAACAAAACTAACTCGCAATAATAGTCCATATCCTCAATAACATCAGGCAATTCCCTCCCGTCCACATTAGGCAGCAAGCAGCACAGCCCAGCGACAATTATCGTGACAGCAGCCATCACAGCAGAAAAAGTTACGTTCCCCATCGGATGGAAGAGTAGTATAAGGTAACTGATGATGGAACCTAGTTGACCGGTTGCGTTACAGCAGCCTAAGATGGTAGCTCTTATGTTGATGGCAAAGAGTCGAGGGGTTATGTTGAGGAGGAGAGCGTGGACAATGATGCCAGAGGATAGAGCGACTGATGAGCCGATGCTGCGAAGCATACCCTGGAAGAAAACGAGTATCTTGATGTAAAAAACGAAGGTTAGGTTAATCGATGACCCGCTGATTGATTATGGTAAAATCTCCTACCCTACCCCATATTTGACATTTGAAAGCCTTTTTGATGGCCTTGACAGCAATTTCAATGGCTTCGGCACTAAAATTGCAAATATGTACATATACCTTATGCATGGTTTTTTTTAATTCTTGAATGAATCGATTAATTATTTTAATACAAAATCGAAAATAAATATAACTGCCAAAAAAATTTAAGTCATTCAGGTAAAAAGCAAAAAGTAAAACTACACTCAGTTTCGGGTGATAAAAACGCTGCCATGTTAGCCCTTGCATTTTGTGGCGTCACGGATCATCGAATTCCCTATGTCAACTCAAAGTCATAACTTTATGCCCATACAAACATTTTCAAGTATCGTTGACGTCACGCTTCACGTTTAGACATTGTCGGTTGAGATTTAAAATATCTACTTTTCTACAAATATAACTGTATATTTATTTTTACAAAAATGAATATACAGATATATTTCTATATCAATAGAGAATACGCAAAAAAATAGTAGCTTCTTTCTATTATGAAGGTCATTTATTGGGCTTTTAAATGTCAATATAGGGTGGTTTAGTGTAATTCCACTGTTGGAGTAGGTTTTCCCGTTTAGGGCAGGAATTAAGAGCACATTTTTTTTCCAGTAAGAATTAAAACCACAAAGAAGTACCTATTGTAGTGATGGGGTATCATATAACTAACTGTAATGAAGTTTGGTTTGTAGGACTAATTAACACGACTACTAGGTTCTGTACCTACTGATTCTTTATTGAGTTAAAACAAGGCTTTATATACAAAAGTTCTATCTCTAATTTTAATATAATTTAATTGCTTATCTTGTAATTCGATATGCTTGTTTATCTAATAAAATGATATTCTATTTTCTTATCTTTGTTTAGAGTAATCTGATATGTTTGGTATTTGGGAAAATAGAAATCTATTTTCCTTATCTGCCAATCCTCGTCATTGAGTGACGTCTTACAATAGGTATGTACCTACACTACATAACTGTTAATTTTTCTAATAGATCTTAGTATTATAATGTTATTTGTGGGATAAGATAAACTACCCAACCTATCTTCTGTTGATTTTTTTCTTGTGCGAAGAAGTAAAACACTGCTAAAAAATATAATTTAAACAATTATATTCATATGCTAGTTAGCTTAGCAAAGTTCGAATATAAGCGCCTAATATATATTTCCGAACTTGGCTGTCCTATAGCGCGTCTCGATTTTGCCGTTCAAAAGACATCAACGCGCTTTCCACAATAGTTCATTTTATAAAACAAACAATTTAGAAAAAACACTTTTGTGTCACTAAAATAGAGGTAGGTAGGTGTTGTAATTAATTAAAGGTAGAAAGATACTTACTGTCTTCAAAAACATAACACATGCAGTCAGAATGCCTGTTGTTAAAATGTGAATGAGCAGCAGTCGCTTAAGAGACAGTTTCGTTGAGAGCAAAATCGTCAAAGCTGTGAAAAGCCCGACGCCACACAAGATTTTCAGGACCAAATCTGTTAGATTCTCTTCTTTGTACACCTTCACGTACAATGAGCTCCATAGGAAGAGGTAGAACATCCAAAACGACGTCAAAATCAGATAAGTTGTTCGGACGTTACTGATTGTTAGGACTCTTACGCAAGTCATGGTTTCTTCCAAGCAACTGTAAGCCTGAAAAGTGTTAGCAAACTCTAAAATCATAACCATCATCAACAGCCTATATACTCGTACCTAGAACAGTAAGTCTTGGGGACATGAGCCCTGATAAAACAAGAGCTTTAAAGTTTGGAGTACATTTGAGGAATCACGTTTGATGAGTGAAAAAGTTACACTTGTAGTTATTGCTTTCTACTGCGCTGTAATTATCAACGCATTAACTACCCAGCCTCGGCGGTGCGACCCTCGCATCGCAGGGGCGTTCGGGCGCCGACTCTACTCGGGGGTGAAGTGGCACATATGTGTGCGTTTTGGGTCCAGAAAGTGTTGTGAAGTGTGTCCTGTACGTTATACCTAGACCGTAGAAAGCGCCGACTTAGGGCAGTCCTATTTTTGTGACCCCCTTTTGACTTCATGTTTACTAATAAATTTAGAGCTTGGAAGGCCCTATTACTTAGCCTAGTTAAGAATAAGAATCATTTATTGTGTCCTGTGTTTACATAGTTGGTCTTATGAACTACAAATAATTGTTCCCATAGTTTGTACTTGCGGACATTTTTGTAACATAATTGTAAATGCCGTTTTCATACCTACTCTGTGGTTCACAGGTCTTATCTTGAATTCACTGCACAGTTCAATGCCGTTCACTTTTGCAGCGTGCTTCAGAATGTTTTCGGCAACATGACTTTTCCTATTGAAAAGTAGCCATTGTGGTGATTCCGGGCACCATCTGAAAATTAAGGAAAAGGTATTATTTTTTTAAATGAATGGAAGCTTATCGTCTTTGAAATTAAATAAACCTTTTACTAAGACTTTCATAAACCGATTAAACGTTAATAATCTGAAGAGCAATCAAAGAATCTGTATTATAAATAAGTGGTAGGTACTAGGTGAACCCACTTTAAGTTCACGTTCCGGGTTGCTAAGCGTTATTGCCAAGGCAACTCAAGGTTTCATTGCGCTCTGCCAAGAGTCTAGCTTAGCCAACTTATAAATACTGACTAGTTTTCACTGCCCAGCTTCATTAGTGGGACCTGCAATGCGCTGCGACAAGGTTTACTGCAATGTCACGTAAGTGCGTCATGGGATCTCTATGTTTGGGAATAGAGAGTGTACCTACTGTGTTTTCTTGCGTACACACTTGTGTACTAAATGCATTGATTAATTGAAAAGGGAAGATAGGTTACGTTCTCCCAGCGCTTACTCAAAAATTGGCATGTGTTACAACTACACGCAAACACATACGCTCACAGTTATATTTCCAGTCCTGTGCAGTGCAATACAAAGAAGAACAAAGACGGAAAGACGTATCTAAGACCGAAGTGAGACCGAGACAACAATATTTCACGCGAATCACGACCCCCGGTGTCGCCGGGCGGTCGTGATTCGCGTTGGTCCGACGACGGTGACTGAGGTGGGAGCACACAATTTTACACAATATGAGGTTGCCATTTTCGAGAAACTAGTACCGCATCTTCCCTTTTAAATTAATCAGTGACTAAATGTCATGACTTACCTATGTGTGTGTGTCGAAATAAACGATATTCTATTCTATTTTATTCTATCCTACTTATTATCTCCGTTGCGACTGCCCACCGAAGCCGAACCTAAATTGGCTAGGGGGCCACCCACCATAATCATGATTATGTTAACTTAAACCCTAAGTAATCTGAGAAAGAAAGCTTGGCCAGTTACACAGTCACTATAGTCAAAATCGGCTGGTGCATCATCATCATCTATCTAATGTCGGCATGACTTACCTCATTAACACTACACAACCAGCTCCAAACGAGCAAGCAATGAGGCTATAGGTTTCAGAATTAGGCACAGCGTTGGCCAGCACCACCGTAGCCACCACGGCGAACAAGCGAGGCGACATCACGATGGTGCAGAGAGCAGTCCGCCAGGAGTTGCTGGAGATCTCACACACTGAAAAGAGACCCAAGTAAAGAGAGCTTCCTTTTTTATCGAACTGAAATTTGTGCTTAAGGTTGAGGGATTTAAACACCAGAAAACGGTTTACCTAGGTATTTATTACAGCTTTAGATACACCTAGGTAAGTAAGTAAAGAAAGAAAGAAACAATAAAACATTTTTGCCTCCAATTGACAACACAACACTCACTAAATTAATCCACTAAATTAGATTTTTCACTTTTTCTTCGTTAGGGCAAAAATATACTGAGCGTAGACCACGCTCAGTATTGTGGGTAGACTAGACGTGGTCTAGTCAAGACAAATTTAAATTGCAAGGGAATACTGTATTAATTGTTTATCTTCAATTAATTTATACTATCGGAAGATGTTACCTATTAAACCACTTTACCACGTTTAACAAAATAATAAAATGACCAATATTAACTAACAATAACGAAAAATTTCTAGTTCTGGAAATGACCATCATCTTATCTTACTATTACACAATTCTAAAAATAACCATTTTAATAAAGAGAATTATCCTTAGCTATGGAGAGTTTCAGAACGAATAACCCATAAACGATCACACGTTCGCTTCTGTCTGCCCGCGGCTTTGCGTTGTTTCTACCTCTACTGTATTTACATACTTTCGGAGGAGGGCGTTGTCATCTGCGACACAGTTTTTAAAACTTCTGCAGATGACATCGTTTAATTTTTTTGGAATATTAGGATAAAAAGTAGCCAATGTTTTATTCCGGGCCTAGAACTACCCTGTAGGGACCTATGCAAATTACAGCCCGATCTGTTCAGTAGTTTTGGTGTGAAGAAGTAACAACATTCATAGGTAGGTACACCTAAACATCCAAACTTTCACATTTATTGGTGTTATTGGTGTGATGTGATGATATTTTCGAGGTGCTTGTCCTCATAAGAAGAGATTATTAATAAGTAATTAAACATACCTACACATAATCAACTTGGCAATTTAATAATGATTTATAAGGTAGGTGCATAGCATATGTATGTCGGTATAATTCCTATATACGTATGTATGACTTATCTATAATTTAAAACATGTAATACATTACAAATACAAAGTTACCTACATTTATGCAGGTGGCTTGCGATGGCGCCTCTAGGCATCAATATCGTTGGTAAACACAATTTTATAGCTGCATTGGATACTTTAGCAAATTGCTTGAATGCAGCACGAATCAGGTTAATTCAGAGAATCGCAGAACCAGTCATAAAACTTTATTATAATGTGCCTATTTTGATTTTCCAACACAGTCGTGTTTCATTTTGGAAAATTACAACCTACCTATCGATTTTCAAATAAAAATTAAAGATACAATCGATATCAAAAAATAATTGCGTATTTTCGATAATTATAATAAATTTTATTTTAAAAAACTATAAACCGACTTAAATTTTTATAGTTTTTTCATGAATTTTCATGGGTTCCGTTGTCAGAACTGAATCAAATTAAAACGGGACCACACGGGAAGCACCAGCTTTCATATAAAAAAAAGGATCATGAAAATCGGACCACCCAGTCAAATGTTCTAAGGTAACAAACATAAAAAAGGGGAAAAAAATACAGTCGAATTGAGAACCTCTTCCTTTTTTTAAGTCGGTTAAAAATAACTTCGATCCCCGCCGGCTTAATTTACTCATGCAAATACCACAATCACACGATAGATTATACAAAACTCTAGTTTTCAAACTCATAACAACAGAATCCGGGCCACAATTCCACGTTCAATTCAACGAACTATTCGATTTCTGATTCGATCTACCATTAACTTTCTAATAAGATTTCCAAGAATGTGAAAATTCCCTTCTATAATCGTACCTACAATAGGTAAAGCCATCGTTAATCGAGTAATCAACATCGTAACGTTATTGAATTAAATGATTGATTCATAGATTTTCTCAGTTATTCCTTTCTATTCGATTTGCGGTTATGGTATATTTGGTTTATGAGCACTGTTGCTCTTGCAAATTTAAAGATGACTAAGATTTTTTTTGCGGTATTTAGTTTGTGTAGTTTCATGTTCTAAAACAGTGACTTACTCAGCAATAGCCCCATGTAAACTGAGGCACTTCCAAATATCGACTTGAGGAATATTAGAAGCCTGTACCATCCCTCAGAGTCGCAGAAAATGATGATGAGTCCTAGACAGATCGACGCGAGGATATCTAGTGCTATCGCACGTTTTCTGCCGAAACTGAAAAAGGAAAACATAGCCTGAGTTGCAGTCCTTGGTATCCATATAAAAATGCGCGCTATACAAAGTGCTCGTAATAACGTTACAATTTTATGTATTTGTTTTGTATAATTTATTAGTTCATGATTTAATAAGTGTTATTTAATATAAATAGTAATTTTATCAAAAAACTTTTAAAGGTGTCCTTAGCCTGTTGAATTATTTTTATTAATTGGTCTTGTACTTAGTTAGGTTCTAAACAGTGTTTAGTTTATATACGTATGTAAAACTTTTATGGTAAATAAAGAACTTTAAAAAACAAACAAAAAAACAAAACAAGTCCTTGGTATGTAATAGCTAAAATTCGACCACGTCGTGGCGTCGTCGTCGGTCGGTCCGTCGTCGGAGACTACCCAGGTGCGTAGGAAATATTATGGTGCTCATCGTTTGTGTAAACACAGATACAATGTGTGTTCTAGTGCTCTCTATACCCCACCACTGTCATAATCCGATGGGAAGGTCGTTTTTAGAGGCATAGGTTTTCCATTTCCTAATAAATACAGTCACAACACTTAGGGCAGATAGGAGGTGGGCAACTATTGAAAAAAACTTAGTTGTGTCTAATACTATTCTCCCAGAATATAGGCCATTATGCAACACTTCTTCCAGACACGAAAAATTCGCATTGGCAATAGAGGTAGATAGAGATGGGTCCGCGCCCACTGGGCACGCTTAGAACGTCGATGTACAATCAGATAGAAAAGTGTCGATTTTTCGCTTGCACCACAGAGGAGGTTAATTTATGGTTCGTATAATGGTAAAACAAAGGAATTCAAATTATAATAATAATAATAATAATATTGCTGGACAATTCACACAGCATTATCTAGCCCCAAGCTAAGCAGAGCTTGTGTTATGGGTACTAGATAACTGATATACATAATACAATACACTACATAGATAGATATTTTTTTTTTATATTAATTATTCAACTCGAAGATATTTTCACACGATTGCGTAAGCACTGTAAAATTTTGTACTTGTAATGAGACGCATGACTATAAATTCTTACTTGTCTGCAAGAAACCCATAGATCACACATCCGAACATAGAACCAAACCGACAGATGATGGACGTTGATAACAACCGCATGTCAGGGTCACAGAACACCAGCCACTGAAATATATTAATAAGACGTTACAGCTATTTGTGCGAATACGAAGGAAATTTTCTTGTAGATTGAGTGAGAGGTCACTTTTGAAATATTTGCAAAACGAATTGAAAAAAAAACAGATTTAGTAAAAGAAAATGTAAAACATGAAGCAAAAGTCCAAAAAAAGGAATAGGATTTCCCGTTCATAGGAGTGGGCCAGAGCTTTTGGAAAGGCGTAAGCGAAAATTAAAATTATCTATACTAATATTATAAGGAGAAAAGATTTGATTGTTTGTTTGTATTGAATAGGCTCCGAAACTACAGGCCCGATTTAAAAAATTCTTATACACGAGTGAAAGTGGCGCCGACACCTATTTTTATTTTCCTAGCTGTGCCCCACGGCTTCACACGCGTTGTTCCCACGTTCATAGGTGTTTTCTCGGCAATTATTAGAATTTTTCTCACCGTAAAAACCATCCTTGAACTTCAACGAACATTTAAAAAAAGAATTGGCCAAATTGGTCCAGGCGTTATTGAGTTATGCGCTTACCAACAAATTTAGCGATTCATTTTTATATTATAGATTACGTTTAACTCACGAAATTTTTAAAATCCATCGTACAGTTTGTGGTCTTTAAGTGGTATACGTTATTTATTAGTGCCTCTGTTTTTTATTTTGTAAAGCTTAACTATATTAACCTAAATAATCGATTAAAAATGCATGCATATATGCATGCATATACCCTATGATACCACAAACTGTACGTTGGATTTTTAAAATTTCCTGTGTTAAACGTAATTTATAATATAAAAATAAGTCGGGTTTTCCTTCCTGACGCTATAACTCCAGAACGCACGAACCGATTTCCACGGTTTTGCATTCGTTGGAAAGGTCTCGGGCTCCGTGAGGTTTATAACAAAGAAAATAGGAACAACGCGTGCAAAGCCGCGGGGCGCAGCTAGTAATATGATAAAATAGGTGGCGCTGTCGTATTGGCTGATCCCCAGGGGAACGGTAACTACTCGGCTGAAAGTGCAAAGCACTGCTAGATGCTTCGGCTCGGAAACTTATCTAGGCTCAAAGCTCAAAATCTTACAGTTTTCTTCAGCCCAATAAGCCACACGAGTTTAATATTCCACCTGGAACATTTCGTGACCAACGTGCCGTTAGTCATATAACAAAAACTGGAGTTCTCCACCTCAAACGTCTCTGGGGGGACGCAGATTGCGTCTGGTGGGTGGATGAGGAAGATGTCTTCATACTGATTGAAGATTGAAGGAACCATCAGGACGGTGGTCACTAGCGTTACTAGCCATTGCCAAGAGCCTATCTTGCCCACCACATCGGTTGTAACATCTTCGTGGATCGTCCCTATTCTGAAAATTTTTATTGCGTCATCATCTAGTTTTTAATTTTAATTTTCATAACAATATGAGTTACAATTAGCGGCTTTGGAATATTAATGTTTGAAAGAGAAAAGTAGGCATTTGGTTAAAGATAATTCAGTTTTCCTGTACCTACGTGGAAATTTTGTTCCTAAATTGTGATTCTTTCAATGTCTGCGTGGGTCAGGCTGGACTTAAATATTTTTATAGTACCATACCGCAGTACCATGGTCAATGGAAATAATTTTGATGACCATGACGCAACGATGGCTGATAAAACTATGGTATGATAGGAAATACATACATGGACATAACAAGCCGCCATTCAATGGTTCAATACTGAAACACAATCTGATGGTACTTCGGTTGTATAGATTTCCCGACAACCAAAGAGTTTCCGTGGTTCTTGACGTAATCAACCGACGAGATTTGTTTCTACTTTGTTATTATTGTGATAAAATAAAGGCTATTGAGAATGGCTTGATGAATTTACTATACCGATTGTATTTTGGAAATAAGCTAGGTTAGTGATATTAGTATTTCATACTAACTGTGATGGTGATAATGGTACCTACTCGTATACAAAAGGACCTATATGAAGTGACGTGCAAACTTTTTGACTTACGTTATGCTGTTACGTTGTGCGTAACTTAGGTTGTACCTTATCTGCCACCTATTATTAAGATGTTTTATATATATTGGACTAATAAATCCAATAATTCAATGTTAAAACAAAATACTCCCAAACGGGGCGGGCGGGCGAGATGTAGCGCAAAATACCTTATAATTAGGAAGGAACTTTATTCCTCACCAAGATTGGCTAGTGGTTTTATTTTTTGTTAGATATAGAAACATTTACTTTGCCCTATTGCCCTAATTTTAACTTACATAAACCTACTCGAATTACTAAGTTCTTTTAATCTACCTATTGTTAATTTGTTACTTATGCATGCAGGTTCTTCTTAGTGTGCTGTGCATACGTATTAGTGTAACTGTACAGATATAGACAAGTACATTATGTACATACACGCTTCTTTGATGGGTAGAGTTAGGTATTTTAGAAATCATCTAACTTGAACTATTTTTTGCAGTATCTACAGTCTTCTATTTTAAGGATCATTAAGAATAAAGTGGTAATTTCACAAAGATATAAAACCTATCACTGCCTAAGCTGTCCGTGATTCATAATGGAATTACATATTGGCTAAGTTCACAGGTGCCCTTGACTCATGGAGGTTTGTTTAAAAATACCGCATAGGTTACATACTAGCGATAGTCCGGCTATGATTACGTATTACTGCGTACTTTATAACACTTTTAACCATTTGTTGTGTGATTTTCAGGGAAGTAACGTAGTACTTCATTCATGAGAACTGTAAAAAATATCGTTTTGAGAAAACATCTGTAAAGTCAATTCTTACATCTATACTAATATTATAAACAGAAAAGATTTGATGTTTGTTTGTATTGAATAGGCTCCGAAACTACTGGACCGATTCCAAAAATTCTTTCATCATTAAAAAGCTTACTTTTCAGGGTGTGACATAGGCTTTATTTTATCCCGGAATTCTCACGGGAACGGTAACTACGCACGCGAAACCGCGAGGCACTGCTATATACATAATAAACTTCACATTAGCTATTTTTAACAGTGGAATTTGAACCAGAGTGTATATTATATTAGCATATGCAGATACAGTACTAAAAAATACGTAATAATAAATGAAGGTAACGCGACTAGCTGATTGTTGCCCTCGACTTTGTCCGCGTGAAGTGGTTTTATAGATTGTATACATACATTACTATAGATTAACAGTTTCTTTTATCTGTTCAACGAAATCTCAACAAATAGACAAAGAATAACAATTACCTTATAAATACGAAAGCTCTGCGTGTCATCTTTGGGACTCGTTAGTTAGACTTTAGGTACCTACCTACATGCATAATGACCTCTATACGTATAGCTCAATAACATAAGTTTACTTATAAATTTAATAATCTATCTACAGTGTGGAAATTAAACTCAGGCCCTGGAGGGAAACTACTTAAAATCCTTAAGCTAGCTCATTTTACTTAAAGGAGACATTCCTTTATTTTTAAAAAGAAACAAATCTGCATTAAAATATTTTTTTAAACTCGCTTGCTTCGCCCGGGACTCGAACCAACTAAAATTTAAAAAAATAAACACTCTTTATTTTATTATACTAATCGGTAGTATTAATATTCAGGATAAAGTTTCTGTAACAAACATTTGGTCTTAAAAATAAAAATAATCGTTAAATCTAACATCAACTTTATTTTACTATCAATTTTGTAACACTTAAATTATTTAACTGATAAATTGTTCGAAATGAGCCCCGTCGTTCCGGCTACACAACATTAGTCGCCGTTGAAATTCATTTCTTGTAGCCTTCAGCAAAGTGTTGTGGTGTATGCCCCTGATAACATTTTCTACCGCAATCCTTAGCTCTTGAACGGTTTCATAGCAAGTTTCATAAACAACATTTTTTACATGACCCCATAAAAAGAAGTCCATGGGCGTCAGGTCTGGACTTCTTGCAGGCCATCTAATCGTACCGTTTGTACCTATCCAGGCATTGAAATTTTCATTAAGGTATGCCCTGGCAATTCTGCTGTTGTGGGCAGGTGCACCATCTTGTTGAAAAATGATATTATTTCGTTCCTCTTCTGGCAGAAGGTTTAATTGATTTTTTAAAAGCTCTAATATTTCAATGTATTTTGCTGCATTCAGATGTCCTTCGTAAATGTTCAACAAAACAACCATGTTACTTTTGATTCCACACCAAACATTAAACGAAAATCTGACCTGATTGTTCGTTTCACGGACACGGAATGGATTTTGACGAGACCAATAATGATTGTTATGTCTGTTATACATTCCATTATTACTAAAATTTGTTTCGTCAGACCATACAATACAGTCCAAGAAATTTGGGTTGAGGGCTATTTCTGTTCGAATATTTTCACAAAACTGTAATCTCCTTTCACTATCTCCGGGATGTAGTTTCTGCACCAATCGCCCATCACGATAACATTTGTATTTGTATTTTTTCAGAACTTTAAGTATACTAGTATGGTTGATGCCTATCTCTTGAGCAGCTTCCCTGCTTGAAGCTTTCGGGTAACACTCGAAGTAGGTTAAAATGTTTAACTCAACATCGCTATAGTCCAAATTTTGTTGCTGTGGGCGTCCAGTCTTCTTTTTAAAACTTCCAACGGTCAGTAAATTATTCACAATTCGAGACAAAACCTTTCTAGATGGTAGTTCTCTGTCTGGATACTTCTCGCGATACCACTGCAGAGCTAAATCGTAGCTCTTGTTGCAAACAAAGTAAGCTTCTAATAAATCGAATTGTTCTTGATACGCCATTATGAGATAATTTAATTACGTAAGGGAAGCAACACTACTTAAATAAAATCTGTTGATAAAAATCGTTCGAATTTTAAAATTATTGTCCCGCCTCGCAAACAAAGTCAAACGTTCCATTTTTAAACTTCTCCACTGAACGCCTCGGATCATGTAAGAAGGAAATGTGCATAGAGGTATTACCACCATTGAACAATTTTCTTATCGAAGATTTCAACAAGGTACTTAACGATAAATAAGCAAGCGTGTACTTCATACGAAGTCTTTGAGTGTTGGAGAGATAACAGAACTGTTACGTGTCTTTTACTTGTTAAAAGTGAACAGTAACCAAATATTTTTTAGAGAAACTTTATCCTGAATATTAATACTACCGATTAGTATAATAATAAAATAAGGAGTGTTTATTTTTTAAATTTTAGTTGGTTCGAGTCCCGGGCGAAGCAAGCGAGTTTAAAAAAATATTTTAATGCAGATTTGTTTCTTTTTAAAAATAAAGGAATGTCTCCTTTAAGTAAAATGAGCTAGCTTAAGGATTTTAAGTAGTTTCCCTCCAGGGCCTGAGTTTAATTTCCACACTGTATAGCTAAAGCTACATTGTTTTGAGTTGGTAACTGAAAAAAAGTTGATTAATTGATACCTAAATTGCCTCGGGTTCTTACAGGTATTGTAGTAGTGTAAAGTAATACCTAGATCTTTTTAAAAGGTATATAATGCACACAGATCCCCATATTCAATCCAACGATCATATCCATGCGCGGTTGTCTTGGTAGAGTCGCTCTTGAGCGATAAGACCGCCAACTGTCACATATTTTGTAATTTTTATTTTGTTTGTAAATTATTTTTAAGTGTGAATTTTATATCTATCTATATTTCCTCAATATATTGTTATATAAACTCTATTGGATACGATGGGGAATGCCAGTAAATTCATAGTCAGCATGATTTTCTCCGATATCTATAACAATCATTGTCATATTATTTTACCCATTTTACACAAAACCTTAACAAACCTTTTCCATGAAAAATTACTTTCATTGGTGACCTACTGAATTTACCTATACTAAAGGTAGTAAGGTACCCATTGATTAATTAAAAAGGTAAGAAGAGGTACTAGTTTCTCGAAAATGGCAACCTCATATTGTGTAAAATTGTGGGTTCAGTCACCGTCGGACCGGCCGCACGGGCGGTCGTGATTCGCGTGAAATATTGTTGTCTCGGTCTCACTTCGGTCTTAGATACGTCTTTCCGTCTTTGTTCTTCTTTGTATTGCACAGGACTGGAAATATAACTGTGAGCGTATGTGTTTGTGTGTAGTTGTAACACATGCCAATTTTTGAGTAAGCGCTGGGAGAACGTAACCTATCTTTTTAATTAATCAATGAAGGTACCTATATATATTTTGTGGTTTATCCCGTTCAGTCAGACAGACAGACGCGTCGGGGTACTTGGTTTAGTAATAAGTAGATAGTGATTAGGTTTTCGAATATAATAAGACATGATGCCAGTTACGAAACGTAGTGTGGGAATACCTCCCTCTCGACGGCCGATTTGACATCGACATAGGTGTCTATTCAGATGTTGCCAAACCTAGACTAAACTAATCTGACAGGACTATAAATGATGCCAACCTTATTATTGTGTCCACCCAGTCAAATTACTGAAGCAACAAACATAAAAAAAATACTTACAGTCGAATTGAAAAGCTCCTACTTTTTTGAAGTCGATTAAAAAGAGATCGAACTGAGAAGGTCGATAACTGGACAACAGTAAAACATTAGGTGGGCCTATCACACGGATGGAACCTATCAGTTAGTGTTCTATTGTCCTGCTCAATAAAGGTTTATCTTTGTGTGTAGGATGATTGTGAAAAGGTTATGAACTATAATAATTATAACGTTGTTATCATTGTTTTGTTACTTTTACTTCGAACTTTAACACAAGAAAGAGAACTGAAACATACTCAATGTTTCAATCCAATGATTTAAATCGTTAAATACGCCCTTACGCCCAAAAACTGGCATGATAACAAAATGCCGACGCACGCACACTATGAGTAAATAAAATTAGTGTTTTTGTCAAAAACCTAACTAGTAATATTGCTTTTTATTGTGCAATCACATAGCAACAACTTTTGTGAACAAGCACACCACCAAAACACACTGATTCCAAATGACATATACAAGTTTGTGAGTTCACAAACTTCGTTCGGCAAGAAACACGGCGCGGTCTCACTATGGGAAGGGCCTATCTAACGATTTAAATCTTTGAGTCAATCACCTACTTTTAGAATGCTTTCTCATCTGGTGTTTTTCACGGAGCTACAGTGCAAACTGCAAACTGATTGTCTTCGCCTACTGACCGCTACTTAAGGTCATAAAACGAATAGTTTATCTTCGTAAATAGCGCATAGACCATTGATTAATTATAAAGGGAAGATCGGTTACGTTCTCCCAGCGCTTACTCAAAAATTGGCATGTGTTACAACTACACGAAAACACATACGCTCACAGTTATATTTCCAGTCCTGTGCAATACACAGAAGAACAAAGACGGAAAGACGTATCTAAGACCGAAGTGAGACCGAGACAACAATATTTCACGCGAATCACGACCGCCCGTGCCGCCGCCCCCCGGTGCGACGGTGACTGAGGTGGGAGCACACAATTTTACACAATATGAGGTTGCCATTTTCGAGAAACTAGTACCTCATCTTCCCTTGGCCTATCTAAAGATTTAAATCTTTGAGTCAATCACCTACTTTAAGAACGCTTTCTCATCTTCTGGTGTTTTTCACGTGTAGAAACTACAGTCAACTGCAAACTGATTGTCTTCGCCTACTGACCGCTACTTAAGGTCATAAAACGAATAGTTTATCTTCGTAAATAGCGCATACACTTATCTTCTCATATGCCTACTAAGACCCCACCCATGTGACGCTACCGGGACATAGCTTATCTGAATAATGTTTGCTTACATGCAACACAATACCAATGCGATAAAGTTGTCGACCGTTTATTATTAGACCTCAGGCATTGTGGTATTTTCATAGAATATAGGGAGTAGGTAACAGTATTTTATACTGATTAATATTCTAAATTCTTTAAAACATCATCATCGGCGTCATGTCTTGGTCAATTCAGGTTAGAACAAACTAAAACAGTATTTTCTTGATTTGTTATTTTATTTAATTTTGTTAGTTAACTTTAATTTAACTTCTTTAAAATTTTAAATACCTATCAGTTCTTATTTCTTTCTATTATGTATTTGGTTGTATTTTTTTACGTGCATTTGTTTATGTAACTTCTGTTTGGGGTAGGGATGGGAAATTCTATGCTGGCACTGGTACCCCACGGCGGCGGCGCGGCCGCGGCGCCCTCTATAAACATGAATGGAATAAAGTCTACTAACGCCTACAAACCAATACCTTCCTATACTTATAATAATCGTAAATTTCAAGATAAGCAAACTTCGGTCAACAGTCGATATAAATATGTATATGTCCTCAATAATTATGTATATTCTAAGCTGGCATGGAATAAATAATAGCGGGACTACTAATCTGATAAAATTCGCGTCCAAATCTAATAAGCCGATAAGGCCTTGCCTCGTAACAAAGACTAAGATAGATAACTCTTTATTGGACCACAAAAACATAAAATACAATACAAAAGTACTGTCTGACTAAATTATGAGTGTCAAGGAAGTACACAGGGCAGATATATCGCTTTGAGCGATCTCTTCGCTTTATTTAACTATTAGGGTGCTTTATTCTTTTTAGGCTACGTTTCAGGGAACAAACAATCAAATAAATTAAAAATTTATAAAAATAATTTTACAAAAGAAAATTATTTAAGTTACATTACTACTTATTAATTATATAATCAAATTAATAAAAAACAACTTCAAATTACAATATTTACTTACACTGACTTTTAAGTTTTTCGAAACAAAGAGATAATAAAATTCGAGAATAAGTTGTTTGATAGGAGCTCTAGCAGCACATTGGAATGGGACTCAGGAGCAAAGCTGTAATCTGTGGCAAAGTATTGCAAATGAGATAAGAGGTTATGTTTTCACGCAATCGGCGTGAGCGATCGTGGTCGGCGCCGCCACTACATCACTCGACGCCGGCCGACACACACGCGCGCTCTCTGCGCCGCCCATCGCGGTAACATCACCCAATAACCAATGGTGCTTGTGATACTTACAGAACTTCGGAAACAGGAACAAGAAAGCCCCAGCCATGGACAAGGATCGAGCTCTGGAGGAAATGATGGGGAAACTGGGTGAGTTTCAGTTATTTTTCCTAAACATATGTTTGTAATGTTGTATCAGCACACATTTCTGAAGTTACTTCTGAAGTTGTCGGTTTCAGGTTGTTTTGTTAACTTTTTATGAATATTGTCTTAAATTGTGCTATCGGTGCTGACAATCGTAATTATGGTATTCGAGACACGTATGGTTCTAGCATTACCTCGCTTTACTTTCTATTCGAACACATGTTAACATTAACAACAATTACCTACAGCAGTATAAAGGTGCCTACTGCACCAACACGCAAGGCGAAGTTGCGGTAAAGTGAATCCATATGTACATAGGTGCCTGTAGATTTTAATAGTTATCGATGGCAGCTAGCTTATATATATCCTAGGGATCTATTTCCTAGGCAAGCTCGGTTATGAAAAAATTAGTACGAATTATCTTATTAATAATATAAATGCGACCTACAAGCTTTAGCTAAGGAAACTCGATTGTCTTGTAAAATATCAAGGTGAAAACTAAATTGAGTTAGTATAGTTTGTCCTTGGCTCAAACAAATAAGTACCTAACCTATTCTCTTGAGCTTTTGGCAAGAAGAGTGGGATAGGATGGTCAATTGGCCACCTTTCGTTCTGCGGCACCGAGCTCGGGTGATATACTTTTATGTTAATAAAACTTGCTCAGTAAACGTGAAACCGGTATCCTCAATTGGGATTCCATCCACGAAATTTCCAATCTGCGAACTCGAAAATGAACTAAATGATGGGACATCAAAGATACAGCAGTGTCAATCCCTCTCAGAATTATCTAATACATCTGTTATATTTCAAAGATTTGTTGAGGTCGATTTCGGAAGGTTATCTGGCTGGCCTTTGTGACCTACATTTTTGTGTATCTACAAAAAACTGTTTAGCAGGTCTATAACCACTAAAATAAAAACTTTCCGAGTGAATATCGACCGACTACTAGGTGTGTTGTTTCACATAGAACACATTATGAGGGTATTGCAGAAAACATAAATTACTGCTGCAGTGCCAACAAAACTGTCCTTAAACCAGTAGCGAAGGTCAAAACTTTCATTGCGCTGGAAAGCTGTTAAAAAAAGCAATGATCTCACAACGTTATTTTATTTTTCAATTTCACTGTAGCCCAACTACAATATGTTTATTCTATAAACAAGTCTTCTAAAGTAAGTCTTCTAAAATATGTACATTATTATTACTTAAATCAAGAGGAAAAACATTAGGTACCTAAGTTCAGTGACTAATAAATGGGCCAAAATTCTACAACGATTCAATAAACTTAAATATGGATTTTTCCTGTCTGAGAACAATTAATGACTTTTGAATTATGAAGTTTTTGTTAATCTTTTGAACATTATACTTTAGTTTTGTTAATTTACACTTGGAACAATGCAGACAAAAAGCTCTCGTAAACGTAGTCGAATAAAGTATAAAATCTTTAAACCAAATAAGGAGTACCTTAACCTTCATAAATTTCTTCCGTGAAAATCTCTGTCATTTTCCATCGTAATCTCTTTCACTAAGTTTCACCAGCCTAATACAATTGTAAACAATCATTATGTCATAAGTAGCTAAGTACTAATACAACATCGTAACTTCGTTACTAAATAATCACTAAATTAGTTAATTAAGCGTGTAGGTACTATTCTGTCGATCTGATTAACAGCTAGTAATTTAATTATCTATAAAATAATATATACGAATAAAGTAAAATATTACTTTAAACCAAACAAAAAGTACCTAAACCCTAATAAATTTCTTCTGTTTATGACCGTCTCGGTCTAAATACTTTCTCATTTTCTATCGTAATATCTTTCACTAAATTTCACCAGCCTAATAAAATTATAAACAATCATTATTTCATAAGTAGCTAAGTACTAAAACAACATCGTAACTTCGTAAGTAAATATTCACTAACTTAGTTAATTAAGCGTCGGTACTATTGTGTGGTAATGATCTGATTAACAGCTAGTAATTTAATTATCAGTTCATCGTTACCAAACATAGGTGTACGTACCTAGAGTATAACGATTTTATCAATTTTGGTCGATGTTTCAGCTATAGAAAGATCTTTAAAGACCTAGAAGATGAACCATTTTTTTTGAGTTTATAGTTAGGATTGATAGAGTTTATTTTAACGGAACTTCATGCATGACAAAACGCAATACACAACAAAGCTGGACAATCCATACATTATCATGATAAGGTATTCGTACGAGTTTATCATGAAAAGTGTTGCATGAAGCAGTTTGAACTCCATTTCTGCTCGCAGCATCGTTTCATGATAAAAATTTGCTTATTTTAGGTTCTACACCTATTTTAGGTTCTACACCTAAAATAGGCAAATTTTACTAAGGTCTACTATGTCTGGTATATTATAAACTAGTTTTTGCCCGCGGCTGAGCACGCGTTGTTTCAATGGAAACGTTTTCTATGCCATGGGAACTGATTTATGTGATAAAAAGCCTATGTTTTTTTTTATATGTACAGTGCACATCAATTAGTTGCTTCTAAAGAATGAGCCCTAGTATGATTACAATCTAGCCACAAAGTGGGCTAATAAGTAATTTAAATTTAACTTAAATTGCTAGCATAGCTTAAACTAAGAATGTGTTCAATAACACCTTTTCTTATTGTCTCTATGTAAAATTTATAGGAAGACACTTTGTTCTTGTGTTCTTTAGTTTTTTTTTCACTATATTTCACTAGTATTAATTTGTTGCACTACACTAACTCAAAAGGTTTTTTCCGTTTGAGCTGTATGCAAAATCTCAGCTTGATGCGTTCAGTAGTTTTAGCTTGAAGATGTAACAAACATCCATCCATCCAAACTTTATTTGTTATATTGTTAAATTTCAGGATTATATATATAGATTTAAATATAGATTATATATATAGATTATATATATGATTTATATTATATAGATTTGTTGTGTTTTCGCTTTTAGTATAGTAGGATTAATACGAAAGGATAGGTTTTTTGTTTAACTCAATAATTGTTTTAACAATAGTACGAAAGCTTTGCATAGGTTTAGCGTGTGAGTAGTGACCATGAGCCCATTTGAAAATTTAAACTCAACGTGTTGTAATGAGCTCCTAAATGTTTAATAGTTTGTGTTTGGTACTAGGTTAAAGCAGGTCACAAAAGCAAGAATACTGTTTAATTATTTAAGACAAGCTTTTAGCAAACAAAGTTTGAGGTGTGAGACTTAAAAATTAAATATAGTATAGCTATATAATAGTTTATAACGTTTGTTTTAGATTTTGTGGGGTACATTATGTTTGAGTGAATAAAATTTTGGGATCATTTTCTATACAATTATCGAAATTGGTCTATATCGACCAACATGCAATAAAAAAACATCTATACAGCCGGAAATAGAACCTCCTTCTCTTTTCAAGGTCGGTTATCGAATGAACTCTGACTATACGAGGCGCGGACAAGTATGCGAGGTTTCATTATAATGAAATACTGTGAATTATCAATCACTCAATTATCAGATTTAGCAATCACTCTCATTATTATGTATATGTAAAAACTCTATTACTAGTTTTGAGCTCACGTCACAGTTTGCAGAAATATTTTTTAATTCAATTCCATGCATTAACAGCAATGCATTATCGAAAGTGACTAGCCTTGGTGCGTCGAACTCACATGCCACTTGCCCAGGCACGATATAATTAATTGAAATTTGTTTTTATTTGGGACTTTTTTATTTTCATTTAGTGACTTATATTTTGTCTTTTCAAATTGTACAGTTTCTGACATGGCTTAAATAACGACGTATGTTATAAATGGTAAATAAATAAAGACAAATACATCAGAAGCAACTTGCTCAATAAAGGGATTGAGAGTATATTTATTTATAGCTACGAACTTCCACTAAAATAACAAAGCACGCCGTCTAGACAGTAATAACAAGATTATTCTCAAAGGTATCGCTTTTGCTACTATTAATACATAGCTTTTACTGGCCTAGATGTTGATTTTATAATGATTTTTATCACTCTTAAACAACAGCTGTTTCCCTGCACTGGTCTCCAATAATTTGTATTATAAATAACTGATCGAAAATTAAGTAAGTGTAAGTTTTATACCATAATATTTTCAATTTATTTCATAAATCACGGACCTTGGAATTCTAATGAATTATACATTAGACAACTGTTATTTTAATGCTCGCAGCGACACTACAAAATAAATCTATGATGGGTGTATTTGAAATTTTTGGCACATATATCGGTTTGTAAGTATAGGCCATTTTTCTGGATGATGAAACTGAGCTATAAGTTGTGAGACTGTCGTGTTCTTCTCCAAGTCCGGTGAATTATAATTGACTTTGTACCATACAAAGTAATCATTTATATATCGCACATTTACGGTTTGTAGACATAGGTTATCGCATTAAAGTTTATTGCTTCAACCGAACGCGAATCATATGTCTATTATTGTGTAAGAAACTTTGAAGAAAAGATTGACTTGAGAAGAAAATTGAGATCACCATCCAAAAATAGAGAAAAAGGAAAAGGCGCGGGCGGCGTGATGGAGGCCCATTGCTGAGATAAAAAATTATTTGAATAATTTAATCAAAAATAGACCAGCGGAAGACAGATGTTTGTTATTTTAACGTCGAACGTAACTTGTTCCTATAGTAGAATAATAATTTGGCGAAAATGATGTAATCCCCTAACAAAAACCATACTAAAACGACAAAACGTACCTGGTCTACCAGTACGCAATAGAAAATAGATGATCTTGAAACGTCGGTCGACATGGTATTGTTTGTGTAATATTTAAGTCGTGGCAACCGACTAACGCGGTAAAAGCGTGACTTCAATGTACATATATATATAAAATATAGCCTTTGTCTGCGGCTTGACTTGCTATAGCTAAGCCGGCGGCATCAAAGAAAATAAGATCCGAGAAGTTAGGGATTAAAACATGGGCGTCAATAAAATATTTTTTTTTGAAGAACTTAATCGTCGAAAGAAATTGATCGAGGTTGTAATTATTGACGATTATAATCTCAAGAGTAAAAGGGATATCAGTTATCGTAACAAACAAAAATTGCTACTTATACTTTACATTCACTACAGATGTACCTAGACAATACGTCAGAGGTGAAGTCAGTTGGAGGTGTGTCAGTTACGTAAATGCGAGCGCGAGAAACAAATTGAAAGAAATACATTAGTTTGAAGAAAACATCACATGGTTTTGTACTGACTCATTTGCAGATTTAGAAAGTGCAAAGTCGAACTTCAAACAATGCCGCAGAAATCGTATCTAAAATTAAGTATTAATAAAAAAAATATGCAAAATAACATTCACAAATAAGATAAGAGAAAAATTTTCTGGTCCTAATTTCCAAATCTTTCTTTTATGTAACGATGCTATGATCTAACAAGACGAAACAAAAGGACTGTAAAGGAGACGGCAAATGGCCTTGACCTGTCTGTCTGTATGTACTCGTATTGCAATATGAGAGGCTTCAGTACCTACCTACGTTACGTTACGTAACATGATCGATTGTTGATCTAAAAGTAATGCGCGGCCATCTTTCGATGACATTTCCTAATTTCCTAATTTTCAAGTAGATAATGAAATTGCCTCTACAAACACTAGGTACTTATTTTAAATATAACATTCCCAAATTAATGAATTCCAAAAATATGAAGAGTCAGAGTCAGAGTCAGATTAAAATCTTTACTATATAAACAACTTGATAAATAGTAATATCTATCAAATAAGATATAAGGCGCAATCGACTCTAATTCACTTAATTTTTTTGTCCACTAGCGGAAGAAGTGAAAAAGAAACCTTGCAAGTTTATCGCTTATCAGCTAATACAATCTTTGCATAACTAAGTCTAACACAACTATGTATGTTCTTATTTACTATTGTTGGTGTGGAACTGGGCGACATCCGGCCAATCATACAAGAAGTACCGAAGTTATCAATATAGCCAAAATTTTTGTCGCATTCTGACAGCGCATGTCTATGCATTGTGTGTGTACCCCTTACCCATTACGACTACCTATACCTAACTACAAAACCTGTCTCCGTAAAATCACAATAAATGATATGAAAATGAAAAGGATTAGCAAACTAGCGTGCATGGGATGTTACTTGCTTCTGTCGAAGCGAAATACGCTCCTCGCCCTTGCCACCGCTCCGCTGGTATCTGTATGCCACTGAACGTTTAATTGGCATTGTTAAAAATAACCACGGCATTCTCCTTTTTTATCCAGTTCATAGTTTTTCTTTGTTCTTCCATGCATTTATTGTTTTCAAAGTTCAAACTAGTAAGAATAATGTACTTTCATTGACATGTTTGTATTTCGGTCTGTCTAAGATTCACCAATAGATGGTTAAATTCTAAATAGTTGTTTTGACGTTTTTGACACAAGTTTTCGTACATTAAACGTCAACATTAACCAACGAACATGCTTAATTGTCGGGTTATCTATTGGTGAACACAGATATAAAGGTTTTATTTTAACTTTGTAAATGACTGAATCTGTAGATATACTACATGTTCATCTTTTTCGTTCGTGTTGGCCACAGACATCCGAGCTTTGCGCGGCTTCTAAAGTTTGAGGCTCGTAACAAGACAAAGTATAATAAATTTTGTTTTAAAAAACTAGAAACCGACTCCAATTTATATAGTATTTTCATGAATTTTCATAGATCACACTGTCAGAACTGAACAAAATTAAAATGGGACCTAATGGGAAGCACGAGCTTTCATATATAATAAAAGAATCATGAAAATCGAACCACCCAGTCAAAAGTTCCGAGTTAACAAACATAAAAAAAATAAAAAAAATACAGTCGAATTGAGAACCTCCTTTTTTTGAAGTCGGTTAAAATATATATTTCAACTGTGGTACAATTCAGTTGTTTCTCTGTCTATATTTCTTGTATTTGAGGTTAGTAACAAGGCTGGATAAACTTAGATGCACAGTAATGGCTAATGAGAGGTGGTCAGTGCGTCGGCACCGGTAGCAGCATATTTACGTCAATCAGCCAACTTCTTGTGGCTAATTCCAGACTTGCGCATGACATGTTTCGTGCCTATTTTTTCACGTTTTCTGCTCTATTGTTTTTTTAATGAAATTGTAATCTAGTTTTTAAATAATTGGAGATAGTGGGCTCATTACAACTTCTGTAATTAAGTAATAATAGAAGATAAAAAGGTGCACTTTCGTAAATAAATTTATAAATAATGACTTCTTAAGAAAGCAAGTATTTTCCGCTGATACAAAAAGTCAGTTATCTACTATAAATAATAATAGAGTTGAAAAGTTCTTGAGTTTTTAAATAACAACATGGCTGAGCTTGGGCTGTTGACCTAAATTGACGTTTAATTTTGGATTTTGTACGTGTACCTATCTATCTCATTAAAATGTCGCACATACGAGTTTTATAGAGCAAGACAGAGTTACTTTGTAGTTCGGTGTCGATTACAAAGAAAAGTGTAGACAAATGGTCGATCTGCTCTATTTTTACAGATGGTAGATGGTTACAAAGATTCGATTCTTACCTATCATTACAGAGTATCTATATACCTTGTACTACTTACCCATAAACTCACAGCATTACATTGTTATTCTTGAAATAACAGTTGAACACACAAACGACACACTAAGGCATTTGTTTTTACAATCACATTTTAATTGATGTTTTTGGCACAAGTTGCCTACGTCAAAGTTCTACTGCGACCGGGCTGCTAGGGATGTCTCAAAGAACTCGTAACATAAGTTTCTTTCACTGTCACCACAGCCCTAAATAAAAAAAATACAATAAGTAGGTTAATTTGATGATCAATCAGTCTTTCATGGTACCAAATATGAAACAAACTTAAAGACATAGACATTTTATATCGGCCATAGGGTCAAAATCATTATTGTGCTGAAGTATCTGATAGTATTGGGTAATCTAAACGATAAATCCTACGTAATTTATTATCGTTTGTTATCTGGCTGCCGTTTATCCTTTACTCAGCATATAATTTGTGTCAATAGTTGGCGGCATAGTAGCACGTTTTATTAGCGCTTCTAATACCTTCGCCTACTAAAAACTTACTCACACAAAATATGTATGATGTCTAGAAGTACCTATGCTCTGTAATCTAAAAACATTTAAGGTAATATAGAGAAAAAAAAACTTTTAGTTAGGACTCTACTATTTATCAAGCTGTTTATATAGTAAAAAAAATTGACTTGTCTAAATGCTTATTTTGTAAGTCTAATGCAATAAGCAATTTGACAGTACAAGCTCAACAATCTTCGGCGTTGGAATATATGAAGAAGGAAAATCAAACCTTGCGCGACTCCTGTCAAGCACTTGCGTCACGTCTGGCGCAGCTCGACCAGCAATCGCGGGCCACTAATATCGAAATCCAGTGCGTACCGGAGCATAAACAAGAGAATCTCATAAGCACCGTCGTTCAACTGGGCAAAACCATAAAATGCCAGATCAATGAGAACAGCATTCATTACTGCTCCAGAGTGGCCAAGATGAACAGCAACAGCCCGCGCCCTCGCTCGATCTTAGTAAAGTTCAATAGCCCGCGCCTACGCGACCAGTTCCTTGCAGCCACCAGTAAGTTTAATAGGAACAATCAAAGCGATAAATTGAACACAAGTCACCTGGGTATCGCGACTCCTAAGAAAAGCGCTGTCTATGTTGTTGAGCATCTCACGGCGGAGATTAAAGCTCTTCACGCGGCGGCTCGCGGTAAAGCAAAGGAGCTGAATTATAAATTTGTTTGGGTGCGCGACGGACGCGTCTTCATGCGTAAGACTGAAGAATCGGCTTATATACATGTGTGGAGTATAGAGTTCTTAAATTCTTTATCATAAATGCGCTAAACTTGTTTTTGTACTTAAGGGCACGTTAACGGATCTAAAGTTTTACTATCAGAACGTTAGAGGCTTAAGGACTAAAACTACTAAACTTTTTAATAACATTGTGTGTTCTGATTATGACGTTATTGCTTTTACAGAGACTTGGTTAAATGGTAGTATCTTTGACAATGAGATTTTTGACAATCGCTATGTTCTATACAGGCGCGATCGAGAATATCGTGGTTTCGATAGCGCCAAGGAGGGGGGAGGCGTGCTTATTGCAATTTCTAAGCGCTATAGATCTATACGCTTATACGACTTTGAATCGGACTGCGAGGACCTTTGGGTCAAGTTAGAGTTAGGCAATAGCAGTAACAAACCGTCTTCATTATATATCTGTTGCGTTTACTTACCCCCACCTGTTAAGATGACGAATTTAGATAAGTTTATACATAATTCGAGCCGTGGTTTAGAGACGCACAGTGGTGATACCCTTATAGTGGGTGATTTTAATCTGGGTGGTTTAGTTTGGAATAAAACAGAGTCTTTAAATATGGTGACTGACAGTTCTAATGATGCGCTATACAACAATTTACTGGACTTCATGTCCCTTCACAATCTTGATCAGTATAATTCTACCTTGAATATGAAAAATAGAACCCCCGATCTTATACTAAGTTCTCTTCCCCTGTCTCGGTTTGAGGTGAGCTGTGACCCACTTACTGCAGTAGACCTCTATCATCCTCCGCTGCACTTCAGCATTCCTGTAGTACACGCCGATAATCTTAAACCAAGTCACGATCTTAGGTATCACTTTTACAAAGCGGACTATGAAAAAATCACGAGCGATCTGATTAATGTTAAATGGGAAGAAGAACTTACATTTTCCAATACCGTGGACGACATGGCGAATGTTTTTTATAATCATGTTAAGGCATGTATAATCAAACATGTTCCTAAATCTAGACCACGCACTAGCAAAAAATACCCAGTATGGTTTACCACTTCTTTAATCAGATCGCTAAGGGAAAAGAATAAATACAGAATCAAATTTCGTAAATATTGCAACCCCCGCGATGAAGTTACCTTCGAGATTCTCAGGGATCGTTGCGTTCCCTGAGAATCTCGAAGTGGCATAATTACGTTTGAGCAGTTTAGACTGCTCAAACGTAATTATGCCAGCTATTTGGCGCATTTAGAATCAGCCCTAAGATCAAATCCTAAATTAATTTGGACTTACGTCAAACATAAGAGAGGAGGTAGCACTGCTCTCCCGGCCCGGATGTCGTTTGAAGATCAGGTTGCTGGTAATGGGTCTGACATCTGTAACCTCTTTGCTACCCAGTTTTCGTCAGTCTACAACGATACCGACATAACAGCCTCACAACTTCCGCCTTCTGCTTTCGCTTCCTCTAACTTTTTAACATCAATCTCAGTGACTTGCGACCAGGTTTTTAAAGTATTAAAAAGACTTGACTCAAGAAAAGGCGCAGGCTCAGATGGTATTCCATCCATTTTCGTCGTTAATTGCGCCAAGGCCTTAGCCCTTCCTCTTTCGATAATATTTAATAAGTCCATTAGCTCTGGCTATTTTCCTACGCCGTGGAAAGAATCTCTTATTTTGCCATTGTTCAAAGGTGGTGACGCTAGTATGGTTAAAAACTATAGGCCTATTTCACTTATTCCTGTTTTTGCCAAGGTGTTTGAGATGCTGATGTATCCAAATTTTGCATGGCAATTTAAGCAGTCTCTAATACCAGAACAGCACGGCTTTGTTAAATCCAGGTCTACGGCTACGAACTTACTTTCCTTTGTTGATGACCTTGCTGAAGAGGTTGATCACGGGCATTCTATCGACACAATTTACACCGACTTTAGCAAGGCCTTTGACAAAGCCAACCATGAAATTCTTCTTGAAAAATTGTCAGGGATCGGTATAGCTGGGACTCTTTTGTGTTGGTGCAGATCATACTTATCCAGTAGGACCTCAGTTGTTGTGGCAGGGGGGTTTTCGTCGCATCCTTTCTCAGTGCGATCTGGTGTGCCACAGGGTTCCCACTTGGGTCCCCTGTTCTTCAATGTGTTTATAAATGACATCGGCAGTTGTTTCCCAAATTCTCGATTTTACATGTTTGCAGACGACTTAAAATTCTTTAGAAGGGTCAATTCTCCAGATGACATTCGTTTTCTCCAGGATGATTTAAACAACCTTGTATCTTGGTGTCGTCTGAACGGAATTAGTCTGAATACTGTTAAGTGTCATGTTATGCGATTCACTAGAAAGATAAATAATATTACGAGGTTCTACCGCATCAATGGCGAAACGTTGTCTGAGGTCAACCAGGTTCGTGACCTCGGCATTAACCTGGATTGTAAACTACGCTTCAATGTCCATATTGATCTCACAGTCAAGAAGTGTTTTAAGACGCTGGGTTTTGTGTTGCGTACTTGTAAAGATTTTAAGAAACCTGCTACTAAAATAACCATTTACAACGCTCTTGTGCGTAGTTCACTCGAATACTGCAGTATCGTTTGGAACCCTCATTATGATGTCCACATCAAACGTGTTGAGAGTGTACAAAAAAGATTTATGTGGCATCTGTCATATAGCTGCCATTTGGCTAAAAAGTTACCTAGCTATGATGATCGGCTTAAACACTTCGGCCTAAACTCTCTTGCCAGTCGTAGAAAAAGACTCGATATCTTGTTTTCGTATAAGCTCATCAACAATCTCACTGATACTCCCTTTATTTTGTCAAAGTTAAAATTTGCTATTCCAAGAGGACTCCCTAGAACTAATAAATTTAAACCCTTCGTAAGTACACAATCTCGGTCTAATTTGGGTTTATTCTCTCCTTTAAACAGAGTCACAAGAACATACAATGCTACACATAACTTAAATGTAGCCTCTAACGTTCATAGTAGCCTGCGCAGCTCTGGCTCTGATCAAAACCGCGCAATTGATTTGTTTTCAAACAGTCTGTATAACTTTAAGAAATATTTAAGATCTATGTATGTATAACGCCTATTCAATTTAATTTGCTATTTAATTTAAGTAATTTGTTTAATTTATATGGAAATTTGGTCTTAAAATTTATTCTTAATAATTTGACGTTTTAAATTAACTCAATATTTAATTTTACACTATTCATACATTTTGAATTATTTTGATGGTAATTGTTTTAATTTAGATTTTATTGCTTTAATATTATGGTTGTAACTAAGCACTTGTTGTAAATGACTTTTGATTTGTACCTGTAATTGAAGTGGCACTCAGATGTGTCTTTTTGTAAGAAATAGTCCACAATCCATTTTTCGGTGTACACTGCGTTGGTGCAATTTTTAATAAATAAATAGACTCTGACTCTGACTTAAGGTACCTTACATTTAGTTACATTTAGTTTACTATTGTAACTACCACTGACCTATATTATATTATGTGAGGCCTTTTTTTTTTTTTTTCTTCGGCGAGGAAAATTTGTTTACGAATAGACTGGTCTGGGGAAAACCAGAATTATGTGGGACTCGACGCCCTGAGAAGGGCGTAATACCCACTAAAAACCTCTCCGGTGTCCTTCTTTCGCCGTTTTCGCCGAACCACGGGAACATATAACATCCGCGATCCGAATGGCGTCCCCTTTTCCTCCCATACTTAGCCGGCGAGCCCACCATTCCACACACTCGCCGACTCCATTCTTCCGTCACCTTTCCTACCCTTTATTGGGACACAACAGGACATACACAGTTGATTGCTTATGTCGACTGCTGTGCCCAAATGAGCATTTCTCCCCCCATACTACCAGGTGTGGGTCTCACATTTACACACGCACTCATACTCAATCTCTCACTCACACTTGTTCTATCATACATTTCTCATTTATTCTAGTCACGCGGGCACAGTGCCGCGCACACCTAGCTAGGGCGAGCGCGCGCATCACTGCCCCGCGTGTCCCACACCTGTGCACGAGTACTGCAGGTTGCGTCCCGCGTATCTCGTGCCATTCGTCACCTTTCATTATCTCTCAGCCTTATGGCTTCATAACCCACTCATACGTCATCACATCCATCCTTCCTCATGGTGCCGTCGTGCCAGGACACAGGTACGGCGGCAACCCCTCTCCTCTTCGAGCGGCAGAGGCCTTTCCCCAGGCCTCGCGCCCGAAGATCGTCTCTAAGTTCGGGCGCTACTAGTTAGCACCCAATTCCTACAGGCATTATGTAAGGCCTACTATCTAGCTTATTTAACGTCGACCTACATTTGCCTTTCTTATCGCAAAGTTAAAATAAAACCGGTTAAATGCGGTTTTAGTTGATTAGTTCGAGGATTGGGTATGCAAGGCATGGGTTAATAATTTAATGGGTGATAATGATAAGTTCGTGACAGATTACAGACACGCTATGCTTGCTGGCTCAAGAGCTGTACTAAGTCTCACATATTTGAATACAGAGAGAAAAAATATTAATTTTACCTTTAAACATAAAGACTTGCAGACTGGTATCGAATAACCTTTAAAAATTGGTGTAGGTACTAACTTGTTATGTACTTATCGGTAAAAAATACCGATGGTTAAGTACACGCGGACAGTATTACCCAGGTCAACGGAGGTCAAGCGATAACGTTCACCTACTCTATTGTATACGATTGATAACTATTGAGAATTGTAAATAAGTAAACGATTACTTACCCTAGGAGGTATTTTAACAACTCTTAACTTAATTAAGTGTAGAGGTGAACGTACCCTTCAAAATAAAAAGTGAGGGCCGATTCGACCGTGAATTGTTTAACCGAATTTACTTGTTTGTAGGTATAATGGTTTTCTCATTGTTGTTGCAAAAATACAAAAAAAAACACTGATAAAGTGGCCGGCAGGCTGATCACGGTAAAATATCCCATCAGATATTTGAAAATTTTATAAGCCTTTTGATGGCCTTGAAAGTAGTTGAAAGTCGCTATACAATTGAAAATTACGGATGGGTGGTTATAATTCCACTTCGGGGCTGACTATTGGTCAAAACTATTGGTAAAAATCTTTTTTTAAAACCCCTCTCGAAAGGGGGCGCATAACAGTTCGGGGAAATCGACGAAGTAATTTGGGTGGTGGCCGTCCAAGTGGCCGCAGCTGACCGGATCCATTTTATTTATTCCTATTCTACAAAAAGGAAAAAAAATACAAGTTCAGAGTCTCTACTATTTACCAAGCTGTTTATATAGTAAACAATTTGACTTGTAGAGCTTATTTTGTAGGTCTAAAGAAATAAACGATTTGTCGCTGACTCTAACAGCCGGTTTCTCGAACGCTTGTCACATTGAATGGATAGTCAACGGCTTGTTATATACGCACTGCGGAATCTCACAGCGTGAATTTTAATCTCGCGGAATATACCTGCGTACTTAACTAACACGTACGACGAATAAAATTCCTTGCTATTTTAGCTACCTACAACTTTATAGTGCTCCAAACATTCATATTTTTCCGCTAGTGAACTTCCATTAAGTTACAGAATTCTACAAAAAAAAACCACGCGAGTAATAAAAGCAGTGCATGTACAGCCTAACAAATTATCAACAATTTGTCAAAATAATAAGCGTTCGAGATACTTATATGATTCGACGTGAGCAGCTGCTTACGCTCCTATACGTACGACAGTTTGATTTTAGGAGCGCTGATGGCGTTACAATATGCGTAGCTTTTTTTAGGTATGTAGGTACTTTACTCGTACGAGGAAACCCTTCCAAAGTTCGATGATAAGATTTTTATCTGACGTCATCTTACTCGTGTTTATTGGATCTCCTTTGCTTGTTTTCAGGAGACTTCGGCCGCTACCAGTGCTTCCAGTTCGTTCTTCACATCCTGGCTGCGATGACTGCTGGTATGCACATGTTGTCTCTGGTCACAGTGGCAGCTGTACCTGAACACAGGTTTGTAAACCTCGGGAATATATTCTGCTTCTTGCCCGTGGTCGTGTTCAGTGGGTTCCTGTAACTGGATCACCGATTTTTTTATCTGTATCACAGTTACTTGTACCACCTAAGATGTTTTCATTCCGTGGTCCAGTCAAGGAGACCACTGAATAATAATATCTTCCGTAATCCAGTTAACTATAACTAAAATATGTGGTACAGTCAACGGGACAAGTTGAACGGGATCACGGGCTAGAAGCCATCTATCCGAGTTACCCATGAGCTAAAGGAATGAAATTAAAACAAATGAATAATCTTTCCTCTTATCCAAGTCGCAGTAGTATCCTCAATCCCCTACTTCTTTAGTTCTCGTTGTTCCTTAGACCTTCTAACTTTTTTTTTATTTATTTAAATATTTAAATTTATTTACCAGCTGATTGCGGCATATAGCCTATACGGCATGATATGCCCAAAATCCTTTGGTCGTCGGCGGCAGTAGCAATGGCGGTGCGTAAAAGCTGTGCCCTGCGATCCCCAACCCGCATGCCCAGGGTGGGGATTATGGCATTAATAAATTAAGAGCCACTAAGGCGCTGACTAGGGAACCTAGATCCAGCAGTGGACTGTTATTACCAGTTTAAATAGATATGAAAAATATATGTGAGGAATCATGAACTAAAATATCATTTAACGTATTCCCTATATTTAACCTATAATGAGCAAATTTTAACTTATATTTATCGGAGTAGCTAAATTTAAACATAACGCTTCACAAAATAACCTTGAGATACAATTAGGTAGATCGACCATATATTGAAGTCAGGGCATGTGCATGAATACAGGTAAATCGTTTTCCTGGGAATTTCATTCTAGCAATTATCATGAGTTCCTTCCTACTATTACTATGCTATATCAACCTATGTTAATCTATTGCGGAATGGGCGAATTCATTTCTCTATACCTACTCATAATTAAAAAGCTTCATAGGTAGGTTATTAACGAGCTATTTTTTTATTTATTTAATAGTATCATACGCAGACATGAACTCGAAATTTTCCTTTGACACGTTACGGTCTTCAGTTGTAGAGGACTACTTCTGTGTCTAAATAAAACTATACTGATTGTTAGTCACTATACTTCAAAATGTTTGATGATATGTTTGTACGCCTACGCCTGTAAACTACCGGATTCACAAACAATAAATGAATTATGAATTATGTGTCAAACCCCGTATTTATTTTTCTTCTCATTGTATTACCTATGTAGACATATCTATATTCACAACCAAAATACAAGATTTCACAATCTGAGGGTAATGAGAAACAAGCGTTATTTTACAAACACACCAGAAGCTGGCGAGTTTATTTGACGTTAAGTAACGAAACGTGATGTTTCGTTTTTCCATGGTACAGCGCCCCTATTGTGCAGATACGGAACTACACAAATCCCGTACAAAAAGTAGATATCACGATCACTTCTCGTTACTAACGTCTAAATATACTCTCACTAAAAAACTGAAAAACTGAAAAAATACGGTGATGCCGTGGCCGTTGTTGGCCACCCTCCATACAAAAATCTTCAAAACAATCTTTTTCTCGGCTGTGGCCTAAGTATTTCTATATGAAGTATCGTTTCAAAGAACACAATGGTATATCATTCCTCTCATCACGTCTTGAATTGGGCTGCTTTTGGTTAAAAAGTGTAATTTTGCTTTAAGCGGGTACGGTATCACGGTTTTAGCTTTTGGTTTAAAATATTTAACTACGAGTGTAAACGACCGCCGATATTTTAGTATCTGTAAGTATATCACTACTTATTTTATATTTTTAATTTTTACTTGCCTTGGTAAAGGTGTTGCTTTACTAATTATATTGTATACCTATTTACTTATATTTCTTATAATAATTTATGCACGAATTTATAGGAATGGTGTCTCAGTTATTTTTTAGGTAAGTTATTTATTGAAAACATGGTATCATGCAAGCAAATGAGGTACCTACCCCCTACCCGAAGTGGTGGTATTTTTTTACAAATTATTTTATTTTTGTATATTACTTACTAACCATAATTTTTTAGAGCATGAAATGGTAATGGATTCATTGCATGAAAATCATTGGACTTTGGCAACAAAAGTGACACTATATTTCGAATTGAATCTATTATAGGAATATAAAACATTCTATAAAACATATTATAATATTTTATAATGTTACGTGCCTAGATATTAAACAGTGTGATAAGGCCACGTTATCGGTCTCATGCTTCTTTTATGTGCAATCAATGCAACATAGCAACGACACAGCATTAGCAACTGAGGCTGTCAAGCACCAATTATGCACAAAAATGCACAGCACTCATAAAACAGCACCGCACAAATCAGTTTCAATTACTTCAAACACCGTACTGACATAGATATTTAAATTTTCAGATGTGCCCTACCCGGGATAGACAGTGCAAACCACACAGAGTCTTGGAATTCCTCCCTGGTGCTACAGTCGATTCCTCTGAACGATCATGAAAAATTGGAATCTTGCGTAATGTATGGAGACAACAAAACGATACAGGAATGCACCTCGTGGGTGTACAATGAACAATACTTTACGTCTTCGAGAGCAGTCGAGTGGAACCTTGTCTGTAGTAGGCGATGGATGGGATCCATGGCGCAGACTTCCTACATGTTTGGAGTAGTGGGCGGTTCACTGCTCTTCGGCAGACTCTCCGACAAATTGGGCAGAAAAACCGCATTCCTCTGGTCAGGCATCCTGCAATTGATTCTTGGATCTTCGGTAGCATTCGCGACAGAGTATTACACATTCATAGTTATTCGATTCTTATATGGAATATTCGGATCTGGATCATACATAGCTGGATTTGTACTCACGATGGAAATAGTCGGCCCGAGCAAGCGGACGATATGCGGGGTCATGTTTCAGATAATGTTTGCCGTCGGCCTGATGCTGCTACCCGCGTGGGCGTATTTTATCGACAATAGATTTCTATTGCAAATCATTTACGCATTGCACGCTGCGGTTTTACTGCCTCATTGGCTGGTAATGGACGAATCCCCCAGGTGGCTGTGGTCCCAGGGGCGGGCGCGAGAGTCCGTGGCTATCGTCGAGAAAGCGTTGAAGTGGAATAAATCACCAGAGACCTTAGACACTTCCTTTTTAGTGTCACATTGCAAGGCGACATGTGCCAAGTATTCGGACGAACATTCCGCTGGAACTACGGATCTGTTTAAGACACCGAGGATGCTTCAAAAAACACTTATCATCTGTGGCTGCTGGTTCACTAACGCAGTTGTGTACTATGGCCTTGCATTGAACGCTGGAAAGTTACATGGTAATCCCTATTTTATAATGTTTCTGATGGCAGTGGTTGAGCTGCCGAGCTACGTCATTATCATGTACTTCCTGGATAGAGTCGGTCACAGAGCGCTGATAAGCACGATGATGATGTTGGGCGGCGTAGCTTGCTGCGTGATCGTGGCTCTGCCGCACGGGTCAACCGCCGCCGTCGGCATCGTTATGGTCGGGAAGCTATTTATATCCGGCTCATATTCTATTATTTACAAATACTCGGCCGAGTTGTTTCCGACGGTCGTGCGTAGTTCGGGGGTAGGGCTTGGCAGCATGTGCGCAAGCGTGTCCGGCGCGCTGACTCCTTTGATCATGCTCCTCGATACGCTCAATCCGAAAATTCCTACGATTATATTCGGGTTCTTGGGATTGCTCTCTGGATTCTCCGCTTTCTTCTTGCCGGAAACGGTCGGGCGTAATTTACCGCAATCCCTGGAAGACGGTGAGAAATTTGGCGTGGGTGATACTTGTTTTACAAACTGCAACGGTCGCAGAATTAGTGATTCCTCGGAGGACCTGCCCGAGACAATGGTCCCGTTGGATGGTGAAAAGAAAGGGCAAGACAATTAAGCAATAAGTATGCCCTGAGAGAAACGTGATCTTAACCTAGAATGCAGTTCGATATCTAATCACCTAGCTCGATGCATCAACATTAATGCAATCGGGCTCTAAACTCGAATCAAGATTTCTAAATTTTTTTTTTGCCACTAAACAAAAGTAAAATAAAAAAATGGGTAAAAAAGGGTAAACAGTTACTAAATGCGTAAAACTCTGTCAGTTTCTTTTAGGTAAGAATTTTTAATAATTACCATACATAAATAGCGCCAGTGCTTTAGTTATAAAATTATTATTGTTAAAAAAGTTATATTAAGATGTTATCTAGTCAAAGTTTTTAGTTGCAATGACAAATTATAGTCATTGCTTCGGACTGGATGATTGCTTTTTAATATTTTAGGAAAATAACGTAACAAACTAATACTTACTCATTGTAGTCATTTATGTAAGTCTTGAATATTTTATGCTAAAACGATTGTGTTAAGGAAAATCGATATAGAAACGGACGTCTGTTGGCGACCACTTTGTTAATCAAGCCGAGCTTGATATATTTGGCATAGCTTTTATCACATACACTTGTACCTTATAATATGAAGTAATGTACATGTGCTCTGTGATTACTTATCGGCGATAAAAAACAAATGACGATCCAGGCGTTTAAATATTTTTTTCTGAAGCCGGGTTGGTACACTGATGTTTCATGTTGACTGATGTTACAGGGCATAATGTAACGTATCACACAGCGAGCGTTCGTGCAGTCAGCAGATTGAAAAAAGGCGTTAGGCGAAGGTCGCAAGGAGCAACGAACCAGGTGGATTTAAAAACGTCGAACGTAACGTTACATGCTTGCTGTGAATGGTACATTAGGCCTCGTAACACCGGTCAGTAGTCTACCCCTACCCGGCATAAAATTCCCGATTATAATAAACTGCCTTGATTCATCATTATCTTGTGTTGTACTACTTGTCCTATACTAATCAGTATTAATTTGTAATTAATACTAAGTAGTACGTAATGCTGGTTATTAGTTACGGACTAGAAATTTATTATGAAGGTACAATACAAACGTTAAAGCCAAGTGTACTAAATTTTCTCCGCCACATTCTATAAAGGATCGTCTTCCGCGATCCCCTTTTGTTTTTCGTATTCTGGAGGCCTGGATTTGTGACGTCAACAGCGTGGAGTATGAAAAACAAAAGAGAATCGCGCCAGCTTTTAAAAATTTACCTAAGCATCGACCGATGATCGCCCGCGCTTTGTTTTAAGTTGTGTTTTGTTTTTGAATTGTTTAAACTATTTTTTAGGTTAAGACCTGAAACTTGCTAACTAACTTAAAAACTAAATACTTGCTAAGTAACAAGAGTAGTGATACTCCAAAAAACTGGGACAATATACATACATATATCATAGATAGTCTCTGTTATTTAGTCTGCTTAAACCTCAATGCAACTTTTCTAGATTAAGTACCTACCTACTCGTAGATACTAGATAATTTATCTTGCCAAACTTCTGTACAGAAATACAGAAATACAGAAATACAATTTATTCATAAAGCCAATTTACATGTCATTACCCTTTTTAACTGTACTACGTACACCCAACGAGGAATAAGTTAGGTGATATTATTTGTAAGTAAATAAATCTTCCTTTTGTTTTTCCCTGCCAGTAAAGACTGAAAACAGCATTTTACAATAATAGTCATTTAATTAAAAGTTTTTTAAGAAGTCATATACCTAAGTAGGTTACTACTTAGGTATACAAAAACCTACACCATAGTCGATCAACTAGTCATCAATAAAAAATCTTTATAAAATTGCTTCAATTTGAAGAATCTATGAATAATCCTGTTTATACCTGGTTAGAAAAACTTACCCGTCTCAGTGGTATGATATAGTGGTAAGGTCTATTAAAATAAAGTTTTTATCAATCTAATAACCCAACCTATGATTATTGTCTTCAGGCCATCGATCAAAGTTTTCGGGGAGGCCGCAAAATACCTGATCGATGCTTTAGGCGTTAAATTAGAAACAGCTTGTAAAATCTATCTTTTTTAATCTTTATTGAATTGAATTATAGGGTTTACTCAATATGGTTATGCCACCCTCGACGTCATATACTTGATTAACTTAGTTAACGCTTAATTCCTAACTTTACAAATTTTAACATGCTAAGAGCTTACCCCGAGAGCGAAGTAGCCAAAATATTGTTGACTAAACCAAATCAACATTGTGCTTAAAACAAAATTCATTTCTTTCCTTTTCGTTCCGGACACAATGTACAAAAAGTTACAGGGTTTGAAGTTTGTGTCGTACATTATAGTATCCGCATGAATGCGGCTATGAATTGGTTAAGAAAGCTATCGTATTTGTAATACCGAATAAGTAATCTTTGTATTGGAACCACCATTATGCACTATCTCCGACGATGGTTAATCTTTCTATTGGTTAACATTTAACCTTTTAGTTTATTGTTATTATAAATACACACAACATCATCTAACTCTAAGCTAAGCTGAGCTTATGGTATGGGTACTAGATGACTGGAATACATAAAACATTACACTACATAGGTAATTAATACACTACTATTTACACACGCACACAATGACTGTGAGTGAGTTTACAAAAATCTTGCCAGAACGCGCACCAATTGCGTTCTTACTAAATTATTCACTTGCCCGTTGCTCTCTTTTGTGTTTCTAGGATATATTCGAATAAGTTGTAATTTTTTCGTGATTTGATGTGTTTTAGTTTATGAATAAACTAGTCTGGTACCTTTTAAGCCTTGCACACTGCCCCTTTGTTTGTATCAAGTACTTTTCATTTGTAATATATTTTTACGCCCATCTGTGTTTTCGTACATAATGGATTCATTTCAAGGTCAGGACAGGACTTATCTAGTATTTATAGTAGGTTTTATATTTCTCTAATAAATTATGGAAATAAAATTGTGTTTTTATTTGTTAACCTTATTAACAATTTCTAAGAAAACGCACTGCACATCATGCATACAGCCCCAAATGAATATTACAAGGGAACATTTAAATCCATGGTTTAAAATACATGGTAATTGTATAAATGTTACTTACATAAGAGTTATATTAGGTATATTTCATAATTAAAGTAGTGCAAACGAGATTTAGGCATAGCAGAAAAATAAATGCTACGAAAAGTGCGCGTTGAGATCTTTTGTATTGAAAATTGGTTTCGTAGCTCCGTAGCTCTACGGGCGGCGCCCAGCAGCGGCGTAGCAAACTATAAAACTGCATTTGTAAACATACTTACGAAGTCATGGACCAATATAATTTAGTGAAATGCAAACGTAGTGTAGGACGCCCTACGGTCAGGTGGGATGACGATCTGCGAAAGATTGCAGGCCGGATGCGTATGCTGGATGCTGGATGCGTCAAACTGAAGATAGGGCGCTATGGCGCTCATTAGGGAAGGCCTATGTCGAGCAGTGGACTAGTATAGGCTGATAATGATGATGATGAAAGGTTGTTGATGAAGAAAAGTTAGAGTTTATATCTTTACCTACCTACCTACTGAATATGGTGCTCATGTATAATACCTTCTTTGCCATCCTGATGCTTAGGTTCATGAGTCATTTTTACTTGCAGATGCTGGGTCGATGGAGTGGACACCAGCAGCTCATCCCCAATATCATCGTGGAATTCTTCAAACTTATCGGTGATACCAAAAACTGAGTCTGGGGGTTTTCACAACTGCTTTATTTATCAAGATAATGCTACGGTCACTTGCTCTAAATGGGTGTTCGATAGCACTTATCGAGAGTCCTCTAGGGCCATTGAATGGGAATTAGTGTGTGATAAAAGGTGGATGGGAGCATTAGCACAAACCATCTACATGCTGGGAGTGTTCACGGGAGCCGTCGTCCTTGGAGGAATGGCAGACAAATACGGTAGAAAAGCTATCTTCTGCTGGTCCGGTGTCCTACAACTTTTTTTCGGTGTTTTGGTAGCTTTTATACCAGAGTATTGGTCGTTCTTAGCAGTAAGATTTTTGTACGGAATTTTCGGCTCAGCTGGTTCGTATATTACCGGGTTTGTGTTGTCCATGGAACTCGTGGGTGCCAGCAAGCGTACGGCGTGTGGCGTGACCTTTCAAGCTGCTTTTGCAGGGGGCATTATGCTAGTCGCCGGGTGGGGTGCGCTCATCAGCGACAGACAAATCCTTCAGATCATTTACGGCCTCCATGGCCTCCTACTCATCCCACACATTTGGATAATGGACGAATCACCTCGTTGGTTGTGGGCCCAAGGAAGAAGTAAAGAATCAGTTGAAATCGTAGAAAGAGCTTTGAAATGTAACCGATCCGAACAAACTTTAGATAAGGCTGATTTAGTATCGAAAGGCAAGGCTGAATCTTCGAAAGGATCGAACGAGCCGACCGCAACCACCATAGATCTGTTCAAAACTCCTAATTTACGAAATAAGACTTTGAACGTTTGTCTGTGTTGGTTTGCTAATTCGATTGCGTACTACGGGCTGACGTTGAGCACAGGCAAGCTTGAAGGCAATCCATATTTGATCACAGCTATTTTAGGCTTCGTAGAGTTTCCTAGTTACGCTGCAGTTATTTATTTCTTGGATCTTTGGGGTCGCAGGCCGCTGATCAGTGCTATGATGTTGGTAGGCGGGGCGGCGTGTATTATAGCTACGCTGATGCCGACGGGCAGTATTGTTTCCACCGGTATCGTGATCACCGGCAAGCTGTTCATTGCTGGTTCATTCGCTATTATCTACAACTATTCGGCGGAGCTTTTCCCGACAGTCGTACGTAACTCTGCTATGGGCTTGGGATCCATGTGTGCTAGGCTCTCGGGAGCTTTAACTCCTCTGATTACTCTGCTGGATTCTTTTAATCCTAAAATACCAGCTGTCATATTCGGTTTGGTCGCTTTAGTTTCAGGTTTCTTGTGCTTCTTCCTGCCTGAGACTATGAATCAGCCTATGCCGCAGACATTGGCTGATGGAGAGAAGTTCGGCAAAGGCGATACTGCTTTCGCTAGTTGTTTCGGCAAGAAGCAGGATAAGAGTTATATCGATGAAGAAAGAACTGAGGCTATGGAGCCCTTAGACGATATGAGTAAGAAAGTTTGAAATGGTGCTTAAAAAACAAGTTGTGCCTTTATACCTGGTTACTATTTTAGCGTAAGTTTACACAATAGTTGCTTAAACTGAACTTAAATAGGCCTGGATCTTATGAAATAGATCATTTTGTTGAAACTGAAACCGTCTGTAACGCCCCGCCTCCTACAGACTGTTAAGGGATCACGCAGCTTTTAGATGCATTTTTACTAACACATTTACAATTTATTGTGTTGATTCGATGAAAACATTGAGCTATGATTTTTTTAAGTGTTTTTTTTTTCTATTTCGATGCAATTTTAATTATTATCGATACGATCAAATTGTACCTGCATGTAGGGTAAGCCAAAGTGCTCAATTGTTCCTGTTATTGTTTTTACTGAATTTATAAGTTTAATATAAAATGATTCTATGTTATTTTTGCATATCATATTAATGAGTATTTTTATTGTTAATTTATGGCTAGTGAACGACTGTAATTAACAAGTACCTAGGTAGTATTATGTGTCAGAGTTTATGTGTAGGCGGTATGTACCTGTCTGTCTACACTGAAGTAAATGTAAATAATAATCTATTTTAATATTATTAAATAAGTATACCTACTTTATTGATGGAGTATTATTCTGTTTCAACTGACTCAAAATGTTTTTTGTTACATTTCCTATTACCCACCTATTTACCCTGCTAAGGAATAAATTAGGGGTTTTCTTTTATATAATTACTATCTGCGCCCCGTGGCTTCGCCCCAGTGGGATTATTTTATGTCACGTCCCACGGGAACGGGATAGCAAGCAGGAAGCATGCTCAGTCATCGATCTATGCTTGAGTGATGCGTGAGTTAGGGTAACGAGCTGCGCCCGTACCTAATATAAATAAATATATGCTGGACAATTCACACAGGTATAATATATAGGTACGTTCTTAATATACTTAAAAGCACCTAGCAAAATACAACCTCAACAGCCTGTATCGGTCCACTGCTGGACGCAAGCCTCCCCCTGATAAACGCCTTATTGGCTTTTACCTCACGGGGTGTAATGCCCATAATCCTCACGCTGGGCATGCGGGTTAGGGATGGGTTAGGGATCGCAGTTTGGTGGAAGATTTGTTCTGCAGGGGGCGTTGCAGCCCGCCCTCCAGTGTATATCCCTTAGTCGCCTCTTACGACTCCCACGGAAAGAATTGGGGTGGTACAAATTGTAGGCCAGCACCACACAGCTAAATACAAACAAATATTTTAATATCATTTTTATATTTACACCAAAAAATAATTTAAATCACAGTGAGATAAAAGATCAATAGAATTAACATCGATGTCATAAAAGTGAACATCAAGCTTGAATAGCAGACTCATAGCTATCTTCAGCTATCAATATCTATACAAGGAGGGGTCACATTTAGAGTTTCTGAAATATGTACAAGAAGAATTACTCGTAGGTGAAGTACAGTAAAATTGTTAGTTAAATACTTATGTCTATTGAATACAAGGTAAAGACAAAATTGATGAACAAGGTAGAAAAGGTAACTCACAAGGTTTAGGTCTCACAAAACTTAGCTTAGGCACCGTGTTGCCACATGTTGTGTGTATAAGTAGGCATATTTGTAAATAAGAATGATTTACAGGCATAAATAATTGGCATCATAACTTGGTAGAGCAAAATCACTCAATAATAATCTTAGGCCCTTAAGGTGTTAAATTTTCAAGGTGCATTGTTCATCAACTGAAAACTACCTTTTGCACTGTGAGAAAAAAGCCGCTAAATTCAAACCAAAGGTGTCAAAAGTACCCATCAAGGGCCTTAAAATTAAAAAAGTCCTAAGACAAGAAGGTAAAGTAATGTAGGTACATAATCTTAATGTAAAAATACTATGTATCTCCTCAAACCCTATAAAATAATAGGAAAATTCTTTACCCCAAAACACTGAGTAGCTTGTACTATCAAGCCATCATAACTATTCTGTGTGTCAGTGTTTTATCAGAAATTACTTAAAATTAAATAACACTTCTTATTAGTCACACTAAATGTGTAAAATTTTTATAAAAACTACAGCTTTTGAAACATCTATAAATTGAACAATTATTTTAAGTGAAAGTAAAATTTATGAATTGTTATCTACATAAATCCTAAAGTAAGTACAAACAAATTATTGGTATAAATTTGTAACTGAACAATATATTATAAATAGGTATAAATGTAATTTTTTTACGCCCAGATTCTCACTACATATCATGCATGATGGTATAATCATAATAATTTTGCATTCTAGCCAATCTATTTAATCATTGTACCTTAAAATTACATGATTGTAAGGTAGCATGGTTCATGAATAAAATTCAGAAAGACTAATCTCACAACCATTCAATAAAATAAAGAAATGGATACATAGCCGGGTCATATATAGGCACATTTAACTTAAATTAAAAATAAGAAATTCAAAGGGAAACTGACCTAGATAAACTGGTTAAAAAATATAGTATTTACTCATTTAAATTCATTCAGTCAATGTTTTGGACAAAAGTTCCATGGTCAAATTGGAGAACTTATCTATAAAAACATTCAACTTTTTGTCATACATGCATTGATTAGACATTATCTCATGATAAATATTTAGAACCATAAGGTACATTAATTAAATGATTCTCACTGAAATTGATGGAACCAGAGGCTTTAGACATACAGTTGAATCCGTTTATTATGACTCCGCTTATATTGACCAACCGGTTATTATGACGTCATTACACTACAAAGTTTGGTTTTCATATAAAATTTGTTATAAAAAAGTCAGATATAATGACTTCCCTTACAGTGATGTCGCTTATTATGACCCAGTTTTAATAAATTATGTCTCGTTATAATGACCGACATGATTATTTACACCTCCGGGTACTCGGTAATGTTTGTTGATTCCCGACGACGATGTTCGGCACATGGCTCGTTTTTGTTTGAAGAGGAATTAAAAGCTGCAGAATTATTATCCCGATTTGTTCATAGCAATATTAAAAATGATAATTTGACCATAGCAATGTCTTCACAATAGTATTAGAGACTGTTTTTACAATAAAATGAAGAACTAAAGCAGACAAAAATTACAGATTTTTTACAATAGAAAATACATTTGTATGTGTATAATGTACTTATTATGTGCAATTATTGTTTTGATTTAATATGTATGTATACATATGTAGTTACTATGTTCCTCTGTTAAAATACTTAAATACATACATATTTACATAAAATAGGATTTTTTTTTACAAAATGCTTTGTATGACATCCACTTATTATGATGTGTTTGTCAATTCCTATTGATGTCATTATTAACGGATTCAACTGTATATCTAAAAGTACTAAAGTAAATTTCATGTGTTATTTTTCAAGTAGTATGGGAAAGCCAAAAATTTATAGGTGAAAAAGGTTAGTTAAGAAACTTCATGATATGTTGTTTTACAATTCACACAACAAATTAAAAGTATTAAATGAGCAGGTATAAAACTATTCCATTTAGCACCAATAGAATTTTATCAATGAATAAAAGAATTAGAACTAATTTATTTAGAAGCAAAGCTACAGTCTATCTTAAATACAACAAATCTCTAAATAGCTATTTTGGTGTTAGTTCCTCCACTTAGCCGTACCCATTACTTTGGCTTCAAAATATATATCACAAATAATGTGAATAAATAAGCATTATATCTAGCTAATATTGTGATTTATAACAAAACTCAATGTTCAGGACAGCGAGTATGTTGGATCGGAGTGATATCAGAGGTTTTTAGGTCAGCGGTGACAACAGTGTGCACTATGATGGCTGGCTGAGTGGGTGTTGGGGCATGCAGCTCGTGGCTCTCCCCGGGTGTCAGGTTAGCCAAAGCTGCCAGCAAGTCATGGTTTACCAATGGTTCATTCTCTTCTCGAGGCTCCCAGCCGACCGGAGGACTGGCGGGAGGAGAGATCAGGTACTGCTTTACAGGAGCAGGGGGTTTTAAATTTTTAATAGTCACAGGAGTTACAGGTTGGGCAAAGTAGCAATTGATGGGCGCGTTGTAAAACTGATACTGGTGCAGTTGCACTCGAGCGTTGGCAGCTGCGAGGGGGCTGTCATAGTTTACACGCACACGCCTGAAGCTCCGAAGCCATTGAAATGTTGTTTTAGGTGAAAATATACGGAACAATTCTTCCAATTCTTTCTTTAATGATTCATCGGCGAATACATCACTGTGGATATTTGTGACGATAACAGATTTTGGCAGGTCGTCCAGTTCGTCTCCTTCCTCTTGATTTTCGGGCTCATGTTCTAAATTAGCTATATTAGGATGAATATTGGGCATCCCATCTTCAGAGTTTATGTATACGTTGTCTTCTTGGAACGAATCGTCTTCTTCCTTGTGCTCCATATTTAATAATTACACAACGATCGAAACCAAACACAACATGGACACTGATCGCAGTGATCGCAAGTACAATGCACGAATATGTTCTGTTTTGCTGTCTGATTTATTTCAGCACGTAATTTTGATATCGATCGGCAAATTTCTATTAAGTTTTGAGAAAAGTTAATTTATTTATTTTTTTCTAAACAAAAAACTGACAGATGACATAACAAATAGTAAATTGCTAATGTCACTGACAAGCAACGGGTCTATTACTCCATTTATAGATAGACGAGCTGACAACTTTAAAGCCCTCAGCACACAGATGCTAATTAATTAGCGCATCTTGTGAAGCGTGATTTCAGCGGTATCCTAGCGCGATTCCTTACACACAGCGGTCATTATTAAGCGTGTTTTCGGTGGCACGGCCGTACGCCACCACTGCTGCCCCTTCCTCGTACTACCCGTTGCGCGAAAGACGAAGACCGTCCCGACGCCCGGCCCCACCCCGCGCCACGCCCCGCCGCCCGCAAGACGCAGTTTCAAAAAGCCAAATGGTGTACCATATTATCATGGTTTGATTGTGTCCCAAAATCACCCTCCGGTTCTTGCTCAGCAGCGGTTTGTTTGATTGAAATCTTCTAATAAAACTAAGCTTTGTTTGCTAAGTTAATAAAGATTGATGATGCCCTTTCAGCGCACCAGTTTATTAGCAATAGTGTGGATCATAAATTGGAACCTATTAACAGAAGATATTTTATCAGCCACATCATTATACAACTGCTTGCTTGAACTTGACAACGAACGAAGGACACTTGACAAAGAACCGGAGGGGGGTTCCCTCCGGTTCTTCCTCCGGATTATACCGCTACGTGTGGGTTACTAGCAGCGGTTTATTTGAGTGAACTTTTGACTTTGAAATAAACCTCCGCATAGGTGCTGCTTTATAGTACTTGTACAAGTTGTACATAACTTAGGGTCAAAGTTTTTTGCTCTCATCGCATCAAATCAAGTTACCCACAAAGATCCAGGTATATTATTGAACCGAGTAAACTTTAGTTCACGAAGGTACTCAGGGTCAACATTCTCGTTTATTTTTGAACCGAGTGAACTTTAGTTCACGAAGGTACTCAGGGTCAACATTCTCGTTTTTTTGCCAGTATATCTGTACTCCTCTACAGGTCGTATTTTACAACCGATCATTACAAAATCTCGTGAATTCTCGTGTACAGGTTTAACGATTTTATAGAATTTTTTTGTCGTCGGGGATTTTTGATTAAAGTTGTACTTCCCCCAAAAAAGGCAAAAAGGGGGCTTTAGAATATCTCCGTTTTGAAACATCTAATTTCGATGATTTTATTTTTAAATAAAAGATAGATATTTTATATAATTCTTAAAAAAAAATGGTAGAGATTTGATCAGTATCTTAGGCACGACCAGCGATCAATAGCCGCAAAATGCAATATGCAAGCGCCGTCGTCGTCGCGCCCGGCGCCTAACATTTTCAGAGTACCTATTATAATACCTCCTATCACGGTCAAGCGCTTGCTTGCAGTTTGTGCTGTAAGAACAACATTCATTTTTACAGAGAAGGCGCTCATGTACCTAATTGAAAGAGTTTTGGTTTCAAAGATTATTTTATAGTAGTAGCTAGTAGCACAGGTATACAATATAGATAGAGGTAAGTTACACTCATAAATAATTGGTGGAAATCTGATGAGGATTATACATAGATCTGATAAAAAGAGTAGCTCCTCAAAAAATATTGTGATTTGCTAATGCTAGCTACCTAGCGCTACCTGTTGGTTCATCTAAGTAACATTTAGTGTTCCATGAAAGTTAAGTTTTATACCAATGAAACCATATTATTAAATAAATTTAAACGGAGCTTCAAAAAGCTTATAGGATTTCTAAATTCCTGCACAAATTATAAACAAACCCGTTGTAGGTACCAACTTTTACAAACAATTATACAGGGTTATTTTTAAAAGACCGGCAACCTTCGGTGACCAGCTTCCCAGCATCATGAGCAACAACGAATGTTCTACGAATTTTGATAATTAGCTACTTTTTATTTCCATACAAAAATAATTATTCATTGATATATCTGTCTAAATGTTTTTAACTCTATGGGTTGGGACGGCGCGCTGCGCTAGCGCCTTTGATCTTGCCGCTCAAACGCCAGCCGCCGCGCCGCCTGCCTACTCGGCGCTCAGTCATCAAAGCGGATACGCGGCACACGTCTTTGTGCGCGTGGCGGACCTCGTGCATGGCCTCCAAGGTCACCAGACATTACACCCTGGATTTTTTTTATGGGGACACATAAAAACAATGGTGTACAGTGGTGGCGAAATCACAAGCCGAGACTTGTTAAAACAAAAATAATGTGGGCCTTTGGTCAAGTGCAATCAAATTCAGAGGTGTTAGCTCGTGTTAACGAACAGCTGATTTTTGGGTGTGGTCTTTGCGTTGGTTGTGAAGGTGACTATTTTGAACGCTATGTGCGCGATACTCACCGCTACCCGCAAGATTTGAACCTGCGTTAATGTCTAATTTGTAAATATTATTTTAATCGTTTAATTATTGTAAATACGCTGATTCCACTTTTTAAATACGCCTTCATTAAACAATGAAAGTGAATACCTAAACGCTTTCTAGCTATTATAGTGACCAATTGATATTACCCACCTGCTTACCTAATTAAACTTTAAGACGTTATGTTATGAATGATTACCTACGTTAAACATAGTGGGTACCTAACCTACCTACCAGATCTACATAGGTACCGATATCTGTGGTACCAACCTATCTACAAACCACTTAGGTATTTGTTTTTAATGGTTTAATGTAGCCAGTCCTAAGCCTGGTCAAGTATGAAGGGATTGTGAACTCAGTGCATACCTACAGCCTACAAACCCCGCGAGTAATTAATATCAACTAGGTAGGTATGTAAATAACTGAGGGCTGGGTAGTTATTATTATCACCAGTGAAAGCGCGCGCAAGTGTGCGTCGTGTTTGCTACAACATAGATCTACAAAAGTCACGACAGGACAATAAAAACTTAAATAATTCCTATTAATGTACCTATTGAGTTATTTCAAAAGTCGTAGAACAAACATTGTTGCTGATGATGCTGGAAAGTTGATCACCGAAGGTTGCCGGTCTTTTAAAAGTAACCCTGTATATAAGAAAATTTACCTGTAAAAACAGGCTAATTTTCTTATATATAATTGTAGAAAACTGCTTATATTGCAAATACCCGGTTACTTGCAAAATTTTTACTCGATACCCGGGTATAAAAAAAACGGGTACCTACGGTTTAAAAATAGTTAGTGTTCGCGAGGACCACTGTTTGGAGAACTACTAGTGGCAATAGTTTTAACTAATTTATTATATCTAAAGCTCAGAAGAGACCTTAGAAAAAGTGCAAGATTGAACCCTCTCATTGGTAAGTCATGGCAGAAAAAGGCCAAACTGGAGACTTATAATGCAGCAAAACACCTTTAAAGATGAACGCCGGCCGGCGCGACCTCGATACCAAACGCAACCAAAATAAAAACAAACCACTAGCAAATATTTATTTGTGTATAACTTATACTTAAACTTAACTATAACTTTGTGAATGGTGTACTGACGTTGACGTGTACAATACTTGCTCGAACATTTAAAGCCAAAATTGATTACGCCCGTCATCTTAGGGCACACCAGAGAAACAAAAACAATAAATTTAGTGCAGCAATAATGTCGACGAAGCTGAAATCGGCAAGGAGGACATCATCATCACTATAATGCACTGCCAAATAACAAGTAAGCCGGCTCCGTTTATTTTGCTTCCGAGGAAATTATGTACTTGAGTTACTTAGCTGGATAAATTTGATCACCAATTATTGTGCCGTACAATATTTGGTCTTACATTATTGCCTCACAACTCTTCGATTGGGAACCTATGGGTTATGTTATGGGATATGGTATTGAAACAAAATACAAATGTAGCGGTACTATACTCATGAGTAGTATCGCAACAAAGATAATCGATACCAATATCGTCCTCTTATCAAAAGCATCGAGTTACAAAGTACTCGTCACTCAGGTATGGAGTACTTTTTAATTTATGATAAATTTGAAAAAAAAAATAGTAGGTAGGTACTTACGAGTGGTTGAATTTGTAATTATGTTTAATACAACCCAAAGTCATCTCTTGCATAACACCTCCTCCAAAATCTCGGTATCAAATCAGAAAATCACAATTCGTTTATTCAGTAAGATTTTATATTATGTATGACACAACGTGGGTCATAAACAGCCCAAGCTTGAATTTTTGTCCTCTAGGCGCATACACGAGCCAATATGACAGTACTACCTTTTTTATCATATTATTACGTTTAACACAGGAAATTGAGCCGAGGGATAAAAAGTAGGTAACTTATGTAATACAGGTTTCATTACCCTTTTCAGGCAGCAGTCTCTCACAAAACAGGTTAACATTAGAGTGGATCACTATCCTACAAACATAAGTAATCTTTGTATTTAAAACTATCGCTTAACCTTTGTGAGAGAGAAATAAATGATTTATTATTATAAGTGGTAATCCAGGGTCTGCATATAAGTGTGACTAGCTTTCATAAGCAATAGTCAAGAATACGACAAGAAACACGCTTAAAAATTTGCGTTGATGTGAGTAGGGCTTAACGGTTATGGGGATGGATACAATGAAAAAGTATCGAGTACGGTGAAAGTATCGATTCTTACTCAGTATCGTAATAATCGTATTGACTACTAAATTACTCGGTATCGTAACCAAAGTCTCGAGTATACTCAGGTATCGATACTTTTTGCGGATCCCTACTCTACTCACTCTTGGACAAACACATCAAAACCAAAGAGAATACGTACCTACAATACAATTTTTACAATATCTAACCAGCCGGTCGCAACACACTTGGCCAAAATTTTACTAGAAAATAAATATCTTTCGAAAACTGTAGGTAGTAAATTATTAGGGCAGCTAAAATATCCATATCAATGAATGTGGTTTAGGGGCACCCATAAATCGCATTTATCGATATCGATATCGATGAATAAGCTGCAGCAGCACATCACTATGACGGCGCATCAACAAGCTGAGTGCGCCATCTAGCAGAGATAGGGTGAACTGTGGGAGCATTCACCCTCACGTAACGTTGGGGGGCATGGTAGCGACGGCGGCCATAGAGAGGAGGAAGATGGACGCCGGTCGCACCAGCCAAACGCGACGGAACGTGTTTTCTCGATTTATTATTATGATTTCAATGTTATATCTTCGTGTTGGTGTTCTGTATTAATTACCTACTAACGTTTATTTGTGCGATGAAGTGATTGTGACACCAACTGTGGACGATACTTTGATTTGAACAAAAACTAGTTCTTGCATTTTACCTACGTGACTTTACCTACTTGTGATTGTGGTGGACTTAGTGATAATAAACATTAACCGAAATTATTATCCCAGTCTTTTTATATGATCGTAAAATATCGAATTCGATATGTCGAATTCGAGGACAAAAGTCAGAGATCACGCCCGCAAATGACAAGCTCGGAGCATGCGCCTTTATCAGAAGTGGGATTCAAGAACCACAGAATTATCCCAGCAGGGCACCCTCATCACCAGTGATCGGAATTAGGAGGGCTAAAATACCTAAAGTTCATAGAACAGAGATTCATGCCGATGCAAACGTTTTAACGAACATGGAGGGAGGCGTTACTAACAAGAGTACTAGCAATGTCACAACCACAGCAGACTTCTGAAAGCAATAGATGATTGGCGCCCGCGGACGGTCGTATGTCAGTCCGGCCGTGAAGGCGCATCGGCGCATTGACAAGCTAAGTGCACCATCTATTCGTTTAGCGCATCGCATCGACAAGCTAAGTGCACCATCTATTCGTTTAGCGCATCGATAAGCTTAGTGCACCATCTATTCGCTTACGCTGTGATCGAAAGGACAGTGTCGTCTGGTCCATGCTTGCTGAGCTGGTCGAAGGGACACACCCGTCCGGTTCACATAGGATGTGGTTCGAAGGGACAGTGTCATCCGGGCCAAACCCATCTTTGTGGGTTGGTCGAGAGGATACACCCGTCCGGTCCACGTTGTGATCGAAAGGACAGTGTCGTCCGGTCCATACTCGCTGAGGTGGTCGAAGGGACACACCCGTCCGGTTCACATAGGATGTGGTTCGAAGGGACAGTGTCGTCCGGTCCATGCCCGTTGGGCTGGTCGAAAGGACACACCCGTCCGGTCCACACGTAGGTTGTGGTTCGAAAGGACAGTGTCATCCGGGCCAAACCCATCTTTGTGGGTTGGTCGAGAGGATACACCCGTCCGGTCCACGTTGTGATCGAAAGGACAGTGTCGTCCGGTCCATGCTTGCTGAGCTGGTCGAAGGGACACACCCGTCCGGTTCACATAGGATGTGGTTCGAAGGGACAGTGTCGTCCGGTCCACGCCCGTGGGGCTGGTCGAAAGGACACACCCGTCCGGTCCACATGGAGCTTGTGGTTCGCAAGGACAGTGCCGTCCGGTCCATGCCCGTTGTGCTGGTCGAAAGGACACACCCGTCCGGTCCACATTTGCGTTTGTATTGGTCGAAAGGACTGTGGCGTCCGGTCTGTGCCCGTGTGGCTGGTCGAAGGGACACACACGTCCGGTCCAATGTGCTGTTGCTCGGAGGAAGTATGTCATCCGGTCCGTAACTGAAGGTCGAAGGGATACATACAGTCTCGCAATTTTCTTGTGTGATACGTTGTTTTAAGTTACAGTAAAGATCTTATTGTTGAAAGCTATTTTCCTGGTCAGGATGTGGACGAGCGGAACAAGTGACGACAATGTGGCCTCTTTTGTTCTAGGAAAGCAATAGAAGATTGGCGCCCGTGGACGGTCGTATGTCAGTATGGCCGTGACGGCGCATCAACAAGCTGAGTGCGCCATCTAGCAGAGATAGGGTGAACTGTGGGAGCATTCACCCTCACGTAACGTTGGGGGGCATGGTAGCGACGGCGGCCATAGAGAGGAGGAAGATGGACGCCGGTCGCACCAGCCAAACGCGACGGAACGTGTTTTCTCGATTTATTATTATGATTTCAATGTTATATCTTCGTGTTGGTGTTCTGTATTAATTACCTACTAACGTTTATTTGTGCGATGAAGTGATTGTGACACCAACTGTGGACGATACTTTGATTTGAACAAAAACTAGTTCTTGCATTTTACCTACGTGACTTTACCTACTTGTGATTGTGGTGGACTTAGTGATAATAAACATTAACCGAAATTATTATCCCAGTCTTTTTATATGATCGTAAAATATCGAATTCGATATGTCGAATTCGAGGACAAAAGTCAGAGATCACGCCCGCAAATGACAAGCTCGGAGCATGCGCCTTTAACTATTATTATTATTTTTTGTGTTGGTAGCCATGAATGTCTCTGTGACATTTGTGTCGTCTGCGCATGTCCAAATTGTAGTGGATAGGTTGGTTTTTCGCGATACAGTCATAGACAGTGACGTTTGGTAGACTCATTTTGTTCTAAGGAGGTCCCGTCTCTTCTTACGAAGTTATTGTATTCTCCTTGTATTGTATCTATAACTTCAACTTCGATCAAAACCAAGTGTCAATCAATTTTCTGTTTACTTGGTAAACAGAAAATTGATTGCTTTATCCATAAAATATTTTTTCTAAAAATAACGCTCAACTTGATCTGCCGAATTCATCTACATCTGCCACGACAATTAGGTATTCTCCAAATAAACTATGAAAATGGGAGGGCCGGAGTCAATGATTGTCGAGGAAGTAAAGCCTGTCGAGAAACCGGTGGATAGGGAAAAGGTAAATCAATAATAAACATTAAAACTCCTTCATAGCATTCACTGTTAGCTCGCAAAAAATTGGTTGCTACCTATAGCTGCTGGCTTCTATTTCAGATCTGAGTCAACAAGACAAAACATAACCTACAAATTACTGAAAATCATACATTCTCAATAGGTACATGGTAACTAATCTACATATCTTTCCAGTAATTAGTAAACCTTCCTACTTTTTCAGACCTGCCCTCTGTTGCTTCGTGTGTTTTGCTCCACTGGAAGACACAACTCTCCGAGTGACTATGGAAGAGGCAGTGTCCCTCAAAATGAGCTTCAGATCTATACTTGGATGGACGCAACACTGCGCGAGCTCACCGGCCTTGTTAAGGAAGTTAACCCTGAGACGAGACGTAAAGGCACTTATTTTGATTTTGCAGTAGTTTACCCAGATAATAGAACTCCTGCATACCGCATGAGAGAGATAGGTGTCACGTGCTCCGGACAGCGAGGTGGTGATGATAACATGTCTTTGTCCCAAGTTAAGTTTCAAATTGGACATTATTTGGACATTTCAATAACTCCACCAAACAGGATGCCTCCTCCAATGAGGCGCCCGCAGCCATACATGAATAATAGACCTTATTGAATCTTTGATTTGAGTCTTCGTAGATTTCTTGACTTTCTTGAATGTGTGAAGGTTTGTAACCTTCATAAAGTAAGATTAATGATAAATTCATAGAGTACTCTGATTATTGACCAATGAGGTGTCCACACTGTATGGTTCATGTTTATGAATAATAGACCCTTAGGACCTTTTTGACTGTTAGGTTTCTGTAGTTGTTCTTGACTTTCTAGAATGTGTGAAGCTTTATACCCTTAATGATAAATGATGAAGTAAGTTTAATGATAAATTCATAAAGTACTCTTTTGTTAACATAAGCTATCTTCTCTTAGTATAGTTCTCTTGCTGCTAGCACAGCAGTAGACCAATTTTTAAGATTACTGCTTCCTATGTATAAGAATGATTACATGTTTCAATACTATGGTGCCAATAAATCAGGTGTCTCTTAATCTCTTTTCATTATTTTTATTTCCACATTTCATTTATCAATGTATAAGGCACACACAAAAAACTGTTTGCCATTCCTCTCAATCAAAAAATTGTTACACTCAGGTAACACTTACTTGACAAGAAAATCCTTAGACTAGTTCCTTAAATAAATTATCCTTATTTTTACAAACTAGTGATTTGTGGCTGCTCTGAATGGCCGCTTAGATTTTTTGCCCATAGCAGCGAGATCTATTGTGATTCCGTTAGGGAGAACTGCTTTATTCTCCTGGTAGTCGATGAAACCTTTCTCTTCTTTATCTTCCTTTGTTCTATCGCAACGGATGCCCGTCTCGTAGTTGTACTCGCGCTTGAGACCGTCTGGGTCGATGTACCCGTACTTTCCGCGAGTGACGCAGTCCACGCCAATCATCTCCTCCTTGAAGGATCCGTCATCGTTCTCGAAACCCCACGTGATGCTACCGTCGGGGTTCTCATCTCTGTATTTGCGGATGATTTGCGCCACCGGCTTCCTCTCCCTCGGGTGCGATTGCACATATTTCTGCGGCGTGCTCTTAATCGGTTGCCTGTTGATGGGCTCCTGCTGCGGTCTGTTGTATTGTCTCACGGGCTGGATCGGCTCCTCCTCTTCCTCGAAAGGTTTAGGCTCAGGTCTGAAAGACGGCCGCTGTGGCCTGCTCGATAGGGGCTGCAGTCTAACCGGCTGGGGCTTAAAGATCTCATTCTTGATCGGAGCGAAAGCCTGCGGAGGCAGCGGTCTGTAAGGCGTAGGCCTGATCGGCTCCGGCTTGAAGCTGGGCGTCGGCGGGTAGGTGGACGGTGACGGGGACGCGTTGAATAACGACGGCAGCTTCGGTTGCGATGTCGTGGTAACATCGTAGAAGTCGTTCTGCGGCTCGGGGGTGGAGTAAATGTTGGGAGAGAACGCCGTTGGGGTGTTGATTTCAATTTCATCTTCCGGTTCTTCGGTGACCGGTTTTGCGGGCTCATCTATGGACTGAAGGCTCGGTCGCGGCGCGGCGTCTACTGATTTGAACGAAGGCCTGGATAGTCCGGGCCTCCTGATCCGGGTGACTCCGCTGGGGACCGGCGCGGCCTGCAGCCTGCCTTGCCTGAAGCCACCTCGGAGCACTCCGCCGACGGGAATCGCGCCTGGCACGAGAAATCTCTTCGGAGCCGGCGACTCATACTGCGCATACGCTGTGACTACGCACAGCATACATATCTGCAAATAAATAACATACCATTAGATTAAACTTGGTACATAAACTTGAGATTTATTTCCTAGACGTATTTTTAAATAACTTAAGTACTGAGATAACTTAGCTTGGCTACGTTGACGGAATGCAGTCTGCGCAACGAACGGGCATGGCACACTTTCAAGTAGACCTTGCTGTACGCTAGTTACACTTGACTACATAATAAGTAGGTACCTACCTATCTACGAGTACCTACCTATTGAAATATAAGATCATATCGCGGCACACCTTGATTGACTCTTGTGCTGTGTATAAAAATGATATAATAAGTACCTATGTAGGTACGTTCGTAGTAGATGTTAAGATTTGTGTGTAGGTCTGATTATGCATAAGGTTTTCGTTATTAAAGTGCGTAAGCCCACTCGGGGTTATAACTAAAATATGAAATATTTTATGCTTTTATTGTTTCGTTGCTACCTTGCGTTATTTTGTAAATACATATCTTGCTAAATTGACTGAATTTTCGTCATGCGTAGGTAGGTATAACTTGCGTAAAATGTTGCATTATTAAAATAGATAGGTATTACATTCATTCACCGAGTTAATTGCTTTTGGTATTTGCAATAGACTTAGCTACGGTATCTACGCACGGCATCTATCCAAAATACCTACCTACCTATTTCATACCGTGAATGGTTAGGTGTTGGGTTGGCGTATCATTCTCTAGATATTTTTGATGTTTCTGCTTCTTCTTTGAAACTGCCTTGCAAATAAAAAATACATACCTATCTAGGTACCTTATTGTTATTTAGATGTATAACCTCACTAGAAAAATAATAATACTAAACAATCCACAAGGCATCACCTTTAACGTTTAAAGGTGATTTTTACCCCACGGGAACAGATTAACGGGATAAAAAGTAGCCTTTTATTCCAGTATTAGAATGAAATTTTGCATACAGGTATGTATGCAAAATTTCATCCAGATCCGTTCAGTAGTTTTGGCGTGAAGAGGTAACAAACATCCATCCATCCATACATCCATACAAACTTTCGCATTTATAATATTAGTGTGATGTGATGTGATGTGATAGTATAGTAGATATATATATATCTAAGTCGACAGACTGGACGCTACATGTCTACAACCAAGTCAAGTTTATTTGTTAGCCTACGCCAGTTGAAACTTTCAAAGTATGTACCTACTTGAAAGTGCGTAAGCCTTGTTAGAAAATTGCTTTGCAGAAATTATCTGTCTTACTCCGTCTTGGTTTGACTTTTATTTATACCTACTAGGAAATAAGTAATTTATTGTTTAGGTGAAGGTACAAGCGTCACTAGAATCACTTATATTTTTTTATTAATATTACGATAGACAAAGAAATAATAAAAAAATTACATTGCCTAGCCCTAATAACTAACTAGACTAATATTTTTATAAACGAAACTAGAGAAAGCAACATTTTCTGGTTAAACAAATCAAAGGCAGATAAATTAAAAAGAGGCTTTATTTCTTTCGTATAAGTACTTATGCATATCGTAAATAAATAATCAGTAAAATAAAGGGTTTGTTTCGTGTAAATGTATCATAATAACTCACAATAAGACTATTGAGACCAGTGATTTATGATACTTATCATTATAATAGAGTGACACTGCATTGTTTATTGATTTGACCACAATACAATTTCACCCAGTATTGGGCAATTTGCATTGCCTTTATCAAGTCTCTCTGAGTCGAGTTGTTGCAACTACGCAAATGTTTCTGTAGTAGGTAGGTACTGCTTTCTCAAATCGATCGAAGGTTTTGTAATCTACAAACGCCTTTGTTTTTGCATGAGTTAATAAAATTTTATATTAGTAAGAGTTCTTTTCGGTACCCTTCACTCATAGTTAAGTATATTTTAAGTATATTATATATAAGTTAGTAACACGAGAATTTTTATTTATGTTTATAAAGAATTTGTCACTCTCATACATTATGGTTATGGTTACATTACAGACTAATATGTAATGTAACCTCCAGTGCTCTTTAGATTAGACTTTTAATTTAAATGCATTCAAAAAGAGGCTATGTTCGACTTATTTTTATCACGTACTTTTATTCATTAGACATTAGACTTTTTATTTATTTATTTTGCTCACATGTAGATACACTGTTTTCAGCTTAGATCTTAATGTCAGCTTAAGTACACCCTGTAGGATACTGCAAAAGAATTGATACATACAAAATAAAATGTCATAATGAAAATACAGAGTTTATCGGATTTTGATGATACATTTTTATATATAAAGAAATCTTCTGGTTTAGGAGATACTATGTATTTGATCATTATCGGGATTGGATGATGAGATCAATGACGTTTTTGCACCAAAATTATTTATTCCCAAAAGAACGACGAGAACAAAATGGGACAGCGATCCATTTCCAATTTTTCTCTAGCGTGTTTTAGAGCCATTAATCAAGCTTTCCCATCTCCACACCCGATGTGTCTTATGTATCGAAAGTTTATTGAACCTCTGTCGCGTGACTCTACTCTATACCTAACTAATACCTATTGCATTGTTGTATGTGAAGGACACAAACAATAATTGCTGCCGCTGGCTGTCGAGTCTTGGTCATGTCTGTAGTCCTTTTGTCTCTACGATTTTGATTAAGACTATCTTAATCAACAAAAGCCTGATTTGGCCACTGCTGGTTGGCTTCCCGTTTTTTTTTATTCATCACATTATCCTTAGCCTATATTAGTCCACTGCTGAGCCGTAGCGCCGTAGCGCCCTATCTTCAGTTTGCCGCTTTCAGCATCTGCCTGCAGTCTATCGCAGATCGTCATCTCTCCTGGCCGGAGGGCTTCAATACGTTTTCCGAGTCTCGATCTCCACTCAAGAACTTATCTCAGCCAGCGCGCAGCTGTCGGTTCTTTGCGAGATATGGCCGGCCCACTGCCACTGCAGCTTGCTAATTCTTTGAGCTGTGTCGATAACTTTGGTTCTCGTGGCTCGAGCTCTTTCCATCGTTAATTGTATTGGCTAATCATCAAAATATGAGCTAATTTTGCTAACCCTACATAGCGCTCATAAGGCAGCTGGTCTTTACACATGTAGGTAGGTATTATGTATTCGTAAGTAATAATTATTCGTATAAATCATATGAAATGAAAGATTTTTATATACTTTACGAACTACAACACTATAATTTGTCATTCCCGCTCGGTAACACCTTGTTGTCAACACTATTGACGAATGGCAAATAAAAAGTTGCACTCGTTCACAGTGTTGTCGAACGCAACTTTTATTTCCCGATCGTTCCTACCTATCTAGTCCAAGGGTCAGAATATAAAAAGCGGATTTCAATGAAAGATACAGATTTTTAAAATGGTTTATTCAGAAATCTTCGGCGTTCATTTATTTTTGTTTTATTCGTAATCGAAATGCAGCTAATAGCGTGTTCTAGATGAAATACTTATCAGTCTACCTTTTATAATTCATTGTTCTTTTTGGTTATGTGTCATGCGTACCTTACCTACCTACGTTCAATAGGTACGTAAGGTTATTTTCAATTACAATCGTATGGTGTAAAACCGTGTGTGGGTTTAGATTGCATGCGATGCTTTGCATAACGGCTTCATTCATAAGATTGTGAGGCAATGGTAACTAATAGGCATGAATGAATGAGCCATCACCGTACCTACATAAAAATTTAAAAATTCTATGTAGGTATGATATATAATTAATAGTGTATTGAGAAATTCCTCTTTTTTTGAAGTCGGTTAAAATTATAGTGTAGATTTTAATACAAACCTTTTGTACTTAGGTAAAATTCGTTATTCCTTGATAAAAATCGAGTACTTTGGTTTGCTGAAATAATGATTAAATAGGATAGTTCGTAATTGGCTTAATTTATACGCTTGGTCGTTTTACTTAGTAAGAGAAAGCATAGGTAACTTTCTATGATATGAACATGTTATATAGCGAAGTATCTACACTGAACTGGGTACATAGTATTAGAATTCTTTTCATTTTATCTGAGAAATCTCACATTATAAGGGTGTAAATTATATATCGGTGCTTTCCTACTACCTAATAGTTGATCTCATAGAATGAAACTGATAGGTTCTCAGTCCCACATTAGTGCATGTAAAATTAATATTGTCGGATACTCCACGTTTTATTGACGTGACCAAAGAGTCCCAACGAATATTTCCCTGTCAGGCAATATGGTGGGGTATTTTTGAACGATTCCAAAAAAGGAGGAGGTCAATTCGACTGTATTTTTTTTATTCGTCGGTGAGGCAGTCAGATTCGATATCGGAAACTTTTGACAAATCAAAATAATTCATTCGTTCTAAAATTCCGTCGGAAAAGAATTCAAATTCGAATCTGACGTTTTCGCTTCGGAAACGAATGGAATAAATTAAAAATACCCCTGCTGAGGAACGAACTAAAACGTAACTGGCCGGTTAGCCTCAACTCAACCCTGATGAGTTCTATTTATTAAAAAGATAAAACAACCGATAAATGTGCAAACAACAGGCGCTTTTCTCCTAGGGCAAAATTAAATTATAGAATGCGTCAATAGGGTCTCAATTAGGGCCCTCGCCGAAAAAAAACAACTTTATTTCCAAATTTAACCGTCTTCAAAAAAATTACGAGGTTCTCAGTTCGAATGTTTTTTTTTAAATGTTTTTTACCTCAGAACTTTTAACTGGGTGGTCCGATTTTCATGGTTTTTCATACGTAAGCTGGTCCCAAAAGTTTGGTCCCATTTTAATTTGGTCAAGTTCTGACAATGGGATCCATGAAAAAACTGTATAATTGAAGTCGCTTTATAGTTTTTAAAACAAAATCAATTATAATAGGTAAGTAGGTACTGCCAAAGGAATCTTTCATACTTCCAAATAGTGTTCTCCATAACAAAGAAAATAGATGATTAAAAGAACTTAACAAGTGAAGTTCAATCGCTATTATATGAATAGTTCCATTAGTAGAAGACACAAGAACCCACCCACCACATCCCAGCTCAAGTTTTTGGTTGCTTTTGCTATACTCTAAAAAGAATGGCGTTTTGCTGGCGAGTAGGGTTGGGACGGTGTTTTAGCGTTGTAATCGATAAATTGCTGGCGAGTAGGGTTGGGACGGTGTTTTAGCGTTGTAATCGATAAAATTTATCGACTCTAAAGCGTGCAGATTAGGTTACCGGACAGAACAAGTACCTAACTACGTGGTCAAAATTATCTTCTACTAATGGAACTATGAAATATAATTACAATCAAATTACAGAAACAAATTAGAACCAGTATTTACCATCAAAGCTAACAGCTGATTGCTGCAAAAAATCTACAGGTAGCTCAACTGATCCAAATCGTACGTAGTACGAAGTGTACCCAAGACTGTGTCTTTGTTCATTTCGTACCTACTTATGCAGATTAAAATAAAAAGAGTAGGTGCGTTGTTGCATGCTGTAGAATGTGGTTATTATTAGGGTGAGTTCAGACAATCTGAAAGTGTTAAGGCTAACCGGCATTGTACTTCCGGCAGTCAAGGTTACGATACGAAACGTTGGTAATTTTATATCTCGGTGGCAAACACTACAAAATAGTGTCATACATGTATATATTTCGTTAAATAGTATTTATTAAATCTTTTGTTATATTTGTACGCTTTTTACAAGTAATTTGTTACGGTAGCTATCGAAAACAAAGACGATAACACACTGCATGAGGCCGTATCGAATCGCTTTTTACAGAAAGAAGCTTTTCAAGGCACTACACCCATAAATTTAGGGTATATTCTAAATAAAAACCGGCACAACAGATGTATGTCAGCTGTCAACAGGGAGTTATTGGCTATGGTTGGCTCTAGAAATGCAAGATCTTATCTATGCTAATATTATAAAGAGGAAATATTTTATTGTTTGTATGGAATAGGCTCCAAAACTACTGGACCGATTTAAATAATTATTTCATCATTAAAAAGCTTACTTTTCAGTGATATAGGCTATATTTTATCCCGGAATTCCTATGGGATCGGGAACTACGCGGGTGAAACCGCGAGACGCTGCTAGTTTGTAAACAAAGACGGTTATGTATTAAAATTAACAAAAACTGGTAACTATGAGAGAAAACAACAAAGTAAACAGGAAGATAACCACGTCACCCAAAATCAAAACTTCAACAAAGCACACGCGCAGCGAAAAGGTGCAAATTCCAATTCGTTAACAAACAAAAGACATGAATGCTGTCAAAACCCATAACTATTTTATTCAAACTTCTTCGCGACAATTCAAAAATTTTCAACCAATATTTCTTCAGTTTAGTAAACCGCTTTGTTTACAAAAAATATCTTGATTCTAGAGCCGAAACTGAGTACATAATAAAATCTGGTTAAATAGCTAAATCATGCAGGTAGTTTGCCTGTCTCCATTAGTGTAGTGACGCGTAACAGAGCCTTCATAAGACTTGTTACACTTGTTCGATAATATTGCAGACATGCAAACGAATTAAAAGTTATCTAACACAAACTAGGAACAACCCGAACGTATTTTGCATTCTACGTTACTGTTGTGAATAACTTTAAATTCTCATTTATATGTCTGGCCACTAATGGCCCGAATCAAAAAAAAAAATGCACTGTTCGATTACATATACATATCTACATGTCGTTAACAGGAATTTTGTTTTACGCTGTCTCATTTATAAATATAAGAAGGAACTTTAAAAACGTATAATATCAAATCCCTCAGCAAAAACATAAATATAAAATGGTGATAATTATAATGTTAACTCTACCACTCTATTAAGTGCCTAATACGTTGTAATATGATTGTTTTGGTTGCAAATATATATTTTATGTTAAAAAAACAACAAAATTAATGAGCTGTTGTCCAAATTTCTATGGTCATATTATGGGTGTACTAGTTGCTGCCTACGGCTTCGCACGCGTTGTTTCTATTTTCTATGGAAACGTATAAAGGTTAAACGTATTATATCCTATGTGAAACTGTTTTATGGGATAATAAGTAGCCTTTGTTTGGTCCTGGGCACCTACATCTATGCAAAATTTCAGCCCGATCGGTTTGTATTTGATATCATGTACTATATTTATATTATTATTTATATTACAATAATACTCAAACTTGGTTTACACAACACCATAGGGTAGAAAGGGAAAAAAAACAACAGACAGACATAAAATATGAGTGACCGAACTGTCTCGCTGAATTACTAACTCTACATACAAAAGACTTCAACGCGCTCTACGAGTTTCGTTTGAGCGATTCTCTTATACATTCCGTTTAAAATTTTTAGATGTTTCGCTCGTCATTATTTCTTTTCAAATTTAGTGTTCTCATGTTTTTCTGTGGTTTTTATTTTTATAAATCCTAAAGTTTTTAGTTATTTTACACGATCATGAAATTTCTGCTATACAAAAGATTTCAACGCGCAATATTTTCCGTAGCGCTTGTACAGAAGTCTTATTCCAAATAATAATTGGTCGTGATGAATGAGTTTCCTTTGTAAATATTCAAATGATTATTTCTTAGCAGCGGTGATAACAAAAAAAATATTGTCAATTAATAGAAACGAATTAGAACAAGTTGTTACAATTGAAATAATTGCTGTAAAAAACAAACTGTAGCAAACAATCTACAAGTACGTCAACAAATAACTAATTACGTCCTTAAACAAAACGAAAACAATTCTTTAGACACAAGCCTAGTGTTTAGGTTGGGTTTCACCAGAAATTAAGTACCTACCTATTTTGTTAATAAGTAGGTACAATAGTTGATTCATGTACAAATTTCTTGTAATATTGTACATTTTTGCATTATTTTTGCAAGTACATGTTAAAGGTCTTATCATATACCTAGCAACAATGGACATTCTACATACATACCTACATTTTCGCCGCACAAAAGATTTCGCTGCCTAGCCCAAGCTGCGCAACTTTGTGGTGTCTGTACTTGTCTACGCGCTGCTGGCAAGCGATATTGATCTTTATTGCAAAACATTTAAATGTAATGGTATTATTAAGACATGTGCATTTTAAACAAAAATTGTGCCACAAGTGACGCAGTAAGGAGGCGGCACAAACGGTGCCTGAACTTTGAATTTCATTTAATATTTTATCACTAGGTATTATTTATTTTTAAATATTATAATAATAATAATACTAGACAATCACAGCATCATCAAGCGCCAAGTTAAGGAGAACGTGTGTTATGGGTACATACTAGATTATTTTTTTTATCTGTTATACAAGGGATATCGGCTAAACCTTCCAACAAAATAATTTCATTGATAAACAAGTGAAGCTCTATGACACGCCACTGAGATTTTGTAGAACTGTCATACATTCTATTATTATAAGCAACCTACGAAAGGAACCTAACAGGTTTTAGTATGTTGGTACTTATAAGTACACGTAAAAATGAGTAACAAGGTTATTTTCTCACATTTATTACAAAGTCGATTGCCCATTGCGAAATGACAAAGTTATTATCGATTAGTAAGCGCAAGACCGGTAAATTATCGAAACTTGACTTTTGCTGTGAATGTGGAGGTACCTACATAGATACATACCTACTTTGTGTAATGTATCTCAAGCTATGTAATAATAAGTATACATAGCTTGACAAGCTTACCGTTTACGTTCACTGTAGGAAAACCATTTGGTTTAGTTTAAATAATACTCAAACTATTCGTTTTGAAAAATACTAAAATAAAAATAATACACAAATATACACAATAATACACAAAATAACACACAACATCAGCGAAAATTTTCGTGTTGCTGGTTCTTCAATTTCAGTATTTAGTCATTTCTTTTAGTAATGAACCAAATAAACGCTCAATCGCAAGCTAGTTCAATTATTACACTTTACGATACACACTTGAACCGGACTAGTAAACCGTATCCAAGGTATCCAGTAACCTGTGTAACATAACGCAATAACCTGCTTGTTTACGTAATACTCTATTTTAAAATGATAATGAGTTACCGAATTATGTGTTACTTGTAGATACACAATTTGTTCCGCTTTGTTACTCATAAAGGGCGGACTAGAGTTTAAGGTAGACGACTGACGGTCACTGAAGAGTGAAGACTCATCCTCGGTGTTGATTGTCGCAGTAATGCACCGTCGACTTATAATCTTCTTCAAAGAAGATGTGAGAGAGTGAATAATTATCTTCGTTATATATCGTCACTTTCTAAGGCTTTGATTATAAGAAAATCACGTGGATACAAAAGGTATCATAGGTACGATTTTCGTATGACTTAATTCTCCTGCCTGAAATCTGCTTGTTTTGCGTAATTCGGTAATGGATTTAATAATAATAATTTAAATCAATGCGTGTCAGAAAAAATACTTATACTAAACATTAAAACCATCTCATTACTGAATTTAGTTTTAGCCACATGTTTGTAACAATGATCCATCAACCTTTCACATGTTTAGACTGGCATTTAAAATTGAAACTATAATTTTGTAATGCACGTTGCACTTTAGCACTTGACGACCTGCCATCTCGATAGCTTTCAAGGTAGCTTTGTAACCAACACCCACCTCGAATGAATTGCTATACATACCTATGTTTAACGACCTGAATTCTATATTATTGTCACTGTATCTGTAATTCCAATGCAAGGTACTGAGAATGATAAATAGGCATTTAAATTCATGATGCACTTGGTCACACTAGGCTGTCTGGCGGGTCACAGAGTTAATAATAGTTCTGATAGAACTAGATTACTTTCACGGTATAGTGTCCTTATAAAATTACTTAGCTAGGTATAACCATTTATTCTAAACGGGTATCTACTTCGCAATTTACTGGAATTTTAAAGCGATCGATTAGATAAGCATACTTTGTTAGCGTTAGCGTAACAAGTAACAAAACGAATTTTGCGTAATTTCTAGAATGTGGCAGGAACAATTTCTTTCACCATGAACTATTTTTCGGGCGTATTATTACCACTTTGCTGCATGAAATGGGCGTTGGCTATTCAAAACACTGAAACACTTCACTAGAACCGCAATTTTTTGAAACTAAAGCTGCACGCACACGAAATTACTGACAATAACGTTCAAAAATAGCTCAAGGTGGAAGAGGAAGTAAGAATGCAAGCGCCCTTGACGCTACTCACCACTAGAGAGCGCATGATGTCCTCTGGGCACGTCACTCCACAGTGCGCACCACCAACAAATAAAGGAGAGCAGTCCACCGCTAGCTATATGAGGCCGCCCACTCTCGCCGGTGCCAGACGCGACCACCATACCTCATCGAGCCTGCTGCAAGGTGACCAACAGTGAATGCACACCCTCCTCACCACCACTCGGCCAAATGCACCACTACGCAAATTGGTGGAGCTACGGTACCGCTAAATGAGCTCATTAATTTCGACTGTTTTGAGTATTCATAACGATAAGTCAATTGTTCGATTTTTTTGTGGTGAATATTTAAGTGTGGCCGGGCCAATAAATTTGTAATTTATTATGACTTAATATGTGACTGTAATGATCCTAAATTACATTTCGTTTTATATTCTCTTGAAATATATTATTGAATGATAGATAGAGCTCACAAAGTTTAATTTGTTAGGTATGAGGTATGAAATAAATTGCATTAGGGGAACCTAAATCTTTAAAAGCATAGGTTTGTTATGAACATAGGTTACATGTTTTTTTTCTTAGCTAGTCGGGTATGATATTGCAATGAGAGTTACAACAAAAAGTGACCTTTTATACATTTCTTTGGCAACGTTATAAAATATTGCAATTTACCCTTGCCATTTGATGGGAAAATAAAATTATTATTAGCGTGACATGGTCGTTTCTGTATTCGAAATGCCTCAGATTTATACAAATATACCTTTAACTAAGCGAAACATCCGCAAAAAAGATGAAGCTGTTGCTGTAACAGCAAGAAGATGATGCTGTAAAATTTTACAGCGTCCATAATAGGGTATATGCATGTGATTTCAAAATGGCTAAAAAAATATATACGTATTCTCTATTGATATAGAAACATATCTACATATTTATTTTTGCATTTTGAGATGTTTTTGTTGTAGAATTTAACCATTGAAAAATTAATATTTTAAATCTCAATCGCAAAATTTCAAAACGCTACGCCATTGCCTAGAGCGGATGTGACATCACTGTGCATATTTCTTCTTTTTTTATTCTGTTTGCTGCACCATGATTTCACACTATTCTGCCCACTTGACATTTCGTATTGTCGATTATTTTCAGTTTTTTCGGAAAACCTCTTTCCTGAGATGATCACTACCGAGGTCGTCACCAAAGGTTTTAGTCAAGTGTGTACGTCGACGTCACATAAACATGGCGCCAATATGGCAGCGTTTTTATCACCCGAAAATGATTGGTTAAAATGGTTGTAGTTTTGATTTGTTTTTTTTACCTTGTTAATGCGAAATTCAGTGAGCGTCTTATCATTCCTCGGTTAAATAATGACCTAAAGAATAGATTAAAACAATAAAAAAAATCGATGCATATACCCTAGTAGGGATCTAAGTTTTGGCATACATTAACGTACCCCATTTCATAATGCATTTTACAAAAGGTGTCGGAAACCCTATCTTCTTCTAGTAGGTATCGTTTTGTGCAACTTGCGATGTATTGAGACGCGTACTGCATCAAGCATGTGCCGACGCGACGAGCAAATTGGTGTGGTAACTTACACATTAAGCTCCGAAACTGCCTACATTGTTTGCTTTTAAGTTCAAAGTTGCATGCTTCATCACTATATCCATATTTCAAGCAATACCTTGTCTCATCATCCCTTTAAAGTCAGTTAACCAATCAAAACGTTCGTTGGAACCTAACCTAACCGCCTAGCTTGGCTGTTTTTGCATAGACACATGACATGTGATAAATAAATGTTTTACTATTATATTCTATGTGTCTTGATAAGTCCTTATGCGATTCTTTGGCCTAAATGACTCGCTGCCGAAACCTTGTCATTATAATATATGTCAAAATCATAAGGTTTCTGCAGCGGGTAATTTTTAGAGTTAAGGCGCATACCCGAGCCAATCTGACAGCGATACATATTTTATCATATTTTTACGTTTATCATAGGAATTTTTAAAAATCCATCGTACAGTTTGTGGTATCTATTATAAGCTATTTTTTAATACTTCTTTCATAATTTTATCTCATATAGTTTAGGAGGAGATGCGAAATTAGAGTTTGGTGGCCAAAAAGCGCAACTTCGTATCTCTTCCTAAGCTTTACAAAATGAAACTATTACAGAGATAAATAGCTTATAATAGATACCACAAACTGAACGTAGGATTTTTAAGACTTGCTGCGTTTAACGTAATAATAAGATAAAATAGTTGGGGGCGCCACTTTCGCTGCTGTATGGGCCTTAATCATTATTTTCGCTTTATAATATTAGTATATGTAGATACTACATACCATCGTGATGAACCACATGCTAAAAATACTAATAAAACGCACTTTTTTTAACGATATTTTTTTAAACAATGGATATCTTTATGTAAACTGGCGTAACGTACTTAGATAAACAAGTTCGCGTGTGCTGGCATGCGACAGGATAAAGCATTTAGGCTGTTACATCAGATGTTCGCGAATTGTAGTAGTCGAGTCACGCAGAAACAGGAAAGTGTAGCAGAATCAAAACGAGTGAGAGTTATACCATAACAGTTCATTCCCCGATGAATGTGCAGAATAAGCGGACACCACCTAGGCTCAAGTCTTAGAAGTCCGCGAGATTTCTAAGACTCGAGCCTTTGGTTGAGGTTTACGGGTTTTTAACCCTTACATTGCTACATGAGATTAAAGAAAGATAGAGATAGAAAATACTTTTATTGCATACTTAAAACTAAGAAACAATTCACAAATGAAATAATTAAAACTAAGTAACAATTGTCGTTTTTATCGCTCAAGAGCGATCTCTGCCTGTCAACCTTAAACGGTTGGTGCTAAAATTACTACCATCGCCGAGTCGGACTAGAACTAGAAAATTTAAGCTAGTCTTACAGATAACTGCTATTATAACAACAATGACAACGAAAACCAAAAACGAAACTGGAGTAATGCAAGGATCCGATCTACCCACCTACTATATTATTTTTGCAGCAAGCCATCGATATTTTAGGTGGTATCATTTATGACACCACCAAAAAGGCACACAGACACAAAATACATCACCAAAAATATCGCCAGGTGTCACGCCCTTTATCATTTCAGCCCATGGTTGTTTTCCTGATTTAGTATTGAGAATGTTGATTCTAGTTTTCTCCGACGCTCCTTCTATAATGTTGGACAATTCACACAGCATTATCTAGCCCCAAGCTAAGTAGACTACTTCTGTTATAGATTCTAGAGACTAGAACTGATAATACTAATTAGTAGATAATACTTATACTTACAACTACATAAATAGATATTTTATATTATATACATAGGAAATATCCAGAACACCTAAAACTGATCTGCACATCATACACACATTTGTTCCGAGGCGGGAATCGAAGCCGCAACCTCCTGCGTCGCAGGCGGATATTCGCCCGTCGCGCCACCAAGGTCGTCAAAATGACGAGATTACTCAAATATAAACTCATGTTAGTGCCTGATTTCTTCTTTCTGTAGGAAAATATATTTTCTATCGACCGAGTCATCAAGGACTTCCCTAAACAGAGAGGTTTCCGCTTAGTAGTTATTTAAAACATCCGCTAAATATATTTTCCGATGGCAACAAATTATGAACGGTAGTAATGCGTTGCCTATCTATCTTCTAATATGTGGATGTATCTATACAACTAATAAGACACCTAGCCTTCCCAACAAAACTATACTTTCCTTTTCTACTGCGGCGTAGATCTGTTTATAAAATACCTGAAATGCAGACGTTTTCTCAAAAGATTCGTCGAATAACGCCTGATTTTCACTCGCTTTCTTTCTCCACTTTTATAGTGTCACGTAAATATCTAGCTTTTACCAGTAAAAAATCCTCAAAAGAATCTTAAAAATGGTTAGCAATGAAATCCCTGTTTTCACCTTGTTTTTCCGAAGCTAGGTACCTACTTTGTAATGGTCCATAGGACTAAACACCAAGTTATGTATCATCATCATCATTTCAGGTGACAAAAGGACATTTTACTGGAGTTTTCATAAAGATCGCCACAATGAGCGGTCCTCTGCTTCCAGTAGTTTCCTGCGACAATAATAATAATAATAACGCTGGACAATTCACACAGCATTATCTAGCCCCAAGCTAAGCAGAACTTGGGAAGAAGGTAGAAAGAGGAGAGGAGGTAGTAAATGAACAACCTTGTCGAGCGAGTCTTTTTTTTACCAATGTTGCCACCTTGTTTCGTTCGTCTTCACACATTATTATTAGGTCTTTGTGTGCGCCGGATCTGAGATCGTGTCTGTCACATATCCTACCTGGTTCTGACTGAAAACCAGCGCGTTCACAAATTACCTTCTCCAGGTTTTTGTGTAGAGCAACAAGCTGAGTCAGGACCTGTTAAACCTACACACACGCGCAGGAGCTACTTAGTACCAACCCAATACTATGGCGCTCATTAGGGGAGGCCTATGTCCAGCAGTGGACTGGTATAGGCTGATGATGAATACTTAGGTAGGTACCTACCTACCTTCTTGTGTTAGTTTTAGCTTCCCAATAATTGTTCACTGTGTTTGTTCATGTTACGTAGTAGTCTTTTATTTTATTTTATTTGTAGTGTAGCGTAGTGTATATTAAATCATTTTCTTTTTTTCTTTCTTTCTTTCTTCATTCTTTCTTGTATTATAGGTACTAGATAACTGAAATACTTAATACAATACACTGCATCCTACTAATTTTATAAACGCGAAAGTTTGTAAACATGTATGTAAACATTTAAGTTTGTTGCTCTTTGACGCAAAAACTACTGAACGGGCTGAAATCTTGCATACAGATAGTTCTAGTCCAGGAATAACACATATGCTCTTTTTATCCCATAAATCAGTTCCCGTGGGATAGGCGTGCAAAGCCCCGGGCCGCAGCTAGTACTCAATACAATACACTACATAGATACATATTTTTTATTGTACATAGAAAACATCCAGCAACAATGACTGGTTTCATAAAAAGAATATCGTGTCAAGTTAATTTTCTCCTAATTTATTGACTGAGTAACCTGTAAGGCGCGACTAGGCTCCGTTAGCCGTCCTGTATCGCCTTTTTGAACACTTCGTTTCTGATTCGACACGTACTTTGCCACCACAATAGGATCTGTCACCCGGTCATATTCAGCAAAATAGGCTACAAACTTATTTGTTCAGTTGACGGTGTCGCTAGCGGTGAATATTTTATTAGAATCAGAGACCATTTGGAGGAAACTGTTTAAGTTCTCATTTTGACTACTTGATAAGAGAAGTTGGTGGCATTTTTGTATGTATTAGTGTCAGGAGTGCCAGGGGTCAATAGCCGGGAAACTGTGATTGATGATTAATTGCGCAGGATTGGAAAACGCAACCTTCCGATTGCGATTATCTTCCTACTCTACGTAAATCATTTAGAAACCTAAGTACCTACCTGCTTACTAATTTAGAAACCTAAGTACCTGCCTACTAATGCTCAGCTTAGATCAAATTGTAGTTCCAGGTCAAATTCCCATGAAGAATCTACATCAGACAACAAAATAACAAGTCAGGTCGTCAAATTGAACCGTAACAAGAAGCAAATATTTCATAATTCTGTTTCTTTTGTGTCTTTTTACCATGAGCCTCTGACACTGCTACAGAATTTTAAGTAAAGCGTCTTTAATTAGCATTTGGTGTGAAACAATTGTGTATGGGGCTCGATTATGTGAGTCACGTCTTTCACCGTTATAAGTTTTGTAAGGGAATGCGCCGCCCTAGACGAGGTTAGTGTCAATGAACGAAGCAAAACATGACACAATTCAATGAGTCTGGTAGGTACTATTGAAATGGTGCATCCAAATTGAAGTACAGATATATTTTTAATCGACTTCAAAAAAGGAGGTGGTTCTCAATTCGACTGTATATTTTTTTCATGTTTGTTACCTCAGATCTTTTGACTGGGTGGTCCGATTTTGATGATTCTTTTTTTATTTAAAAGCTAATGCTTCCCGTGTGGTCCCATTTAAATTTGGTCTAGTTCTGACAGTTGGCATCTATGAGAAACCCATAAAATTGAAATCGGTTTATAGTTTTCTTAAAACAAACCCAATTATTTATAGAGAACTTTGTGACATGGAAATATTACTCATAATATTTTTTAATGAGGCATGCCACTGTTGGGCGGTCCTGTGCCCTGGGGGGCACAAAAATAATAAAATGGTAAGTACATAATGTTTCAAAACTTTGCTCAACAAAAAGTACATAACTTGAGTGTAAGACCAGAACAATTTTTCAGCACTCAGTAAGATGCCCAGAGAACCTGTGTCCTTCCCACAGTACGGGAATGTGATAAACAACTACACCACGAAGTCAAGAAACGTAGCAATCAAAATCTCTGGGACGGACTTTAGCATCGTCAGCTCAACTTACAGGGGAAACATTGAAGTTTATCCAAAACTGTTATAATATTATAGTTACATTTATAGTTATTTTGACGAGAGGTGTCGCTTTTGCTCCATTCTAAGGTTTCGGTTATTATAGTTTACACTATAGGTAATTTATAAGCAATCAAATAATATTCCTAATTCACTTGAGTAAATTTTGAGTCAAGTCAATTTTTATATATAATACGTTACCAAAATCTTTATCTCTTCCTGCATAAATGAAACATCAAAACGACATAATCTCTGATCTGAAGCCACCTTCATCTATCAGAGTTCTGACAGAGTCAGAGTCAGAGTCAGAGTCAAATCGTTTATTTCTTTAGACTTACAAAATATGCACTTAGACAAGTCAAATTTTAATTTTTAATATATAAACAGCTTGATAAGTAATTATTACTATCAAACAAGAAATAAGGTGCAATTGACTCTAATTCACTTCAATTTTAATTTTGTCTGTCACTACAAATCTTAGCTTCAATAAAACAGAAAGCAACATAATTAGTTTATTTCAACATAATTCGTTTACAGGTTCTTTACAGCTATTTAAAATTACATCAACTGCTTGATTTGTCATTTATTACCTTGTTATATACATATCTAAAATTCTGCATACAATGCGTATAGGCATTTATTTGGATCCACCTTGATAAATAAAAAAAATCTTCTCAAAAGAAGGTAGGTACCTACATAACATCCTTCTTTTAAAAAGTCAAGTTAATTATTAATGTGTGTTTAATGTGTCTGTAAGTACAGTAGCCAGTTTTAAATACAATTTTAACATGGGCGTATTTATTACAAGTCAAAATTTTATACAGAAGATATTATATTAACCTGGTATAATAACCTGGTTTTTATCTATCAGACTCAAATTTAAAGCAGCTATTTTATTATTTATAGACGTAAATTTAATCCTAATTTAAATGTTTTTTAATCGAGGAAAACATGAATATATTTCATTGAGTTGTTATAGTTACAAAATTTATTCGTATTACGAAATTTACGAAAAATACTCAAAGTATTGTCTATGGTATTCAATAATTATGCAGAGCTGTCAATATTTGTTATGACGAATTACTCTAAAGGTAATATTTTAGCTTCATAAAACTAACTTATTGGCATACTAATAAATATGCTACACGGTAACAAAAACAGGTACATTATCATTAATAGTAAATCTTAATTCATTTATAATTATAAAGTACAAGTAACTACTTAGACACGAGCAATATTATAATCTTGCGTTAGTTAATCGAAAAGACTTGCATTCAAATACTAAGGTAATCTTTATGCCTAACATAAAACTCTATATCTCTCACACAATATAAAACAGAAAACATGAAAAATACTTAATTATTTTATTATGTTACATTTAAAATGTTGTTTGTGTCCGTTTTTAATAAATCAATGTTTATGTCCAACGATTTAAAAAATACGAAATAACAAGACCTCAAAAATTTAGACAAACGTTGCTTACCACAATTAATACTAGTATTCTTCATAAAAAAAATATTAATTATCAGATAATTTAAACATTATGATAAACCTGTAATTCTAAAATCTAGATTAATCTCACTATGCACTGTACACTTTAGTCTTCTATTCATAAATACGTCTTTCACTTTCCTAAATTTTATTCGTCTCTAATTATCATATAATTTTCACTTCAAATTACACTTGTTAACCTAAGATTGTTTTTTATTCTTGTTTATTGAAACTTTTTGAGCGCCATTGCAGTAAGTCAGGATACTACTAATGCCCTCTATCATCGCTGACTGTAAACGTTCCATTGCACGGTGAAGCGCTATCGAACGAAGGCCTGTAAATAATAAAGAAGTTCCTTGAAATATTGTAAGATGGCGCTTGAAGGTACATATAGGCAGATACCACTTGATATAACTGGCCTGTGTTTTGTGGGGTGATGATGATAATATTTTAAAACATAAGCGAAAAAAATAGATTTTTTGAAGTCTCATGCAACCAGCAACTGCCAGAAATCTTTCGCTATCGTCATCCCACCGGGCACCAATTAATTATCATACATATAATTTAACATTATCTATCCGAATAAAGAAAATATAAGTGCCGTAAGTGAGTATATAATGATAACATTATTTTTTTCAGGCCACTATTATATCCGCCGAAGAATACTACTGCTGAACTGCGATTCCCAACCCGCATGCTCAGCGAGTGGATTATTGGCAATAGAAAGAGAAAAAAAGCGATTAAGGCGCTTATCAGGGTGAGGCCTGCGTCCAGCAGTGGACCAATATATACTGTTGAGGTTGAGGTATCCGAATAAAAATAACAAACTTTCTTTTTGCTTACATTTTCTCGTTGGTAACTGGTAAAGGCTTCTTGTTGCTCACAGTTTCAGGCAGTAAGAGCACAATAGCGCCACCTATGGCTGCCAACGCTGAAATAGTGACCATGGGAAGATGCTCGTTGATCGCAGTCTGAAAAAAAAAACCATATAATATGTATACCTACTACCTTTGTTGAGAAATTATACAGATAATTTTATCGCTTATAATACCTTAATAAAATGTTAGTCGTAATGCATGAAGCATGACGAGCATACCTACGTTTAACAAAATATTAACATTCCTTTTACCTATTTATTTAAAATACATCGTGGGTAAAAAATTACGCGGTGCGTTAACCGCAGACTTAAAAAGCACGTGAGACGACATGTGCACTATTTGCACGTGATCTGTCTGTGAAGACTTAGTTCGAGATTTTGTCTTGTGTTGCCCCTTATTTAACAGTAGTTTGTAGTAGAAAAATTTACTATAGCATTACCCCTTAATAAGAAGAGCCAATTCGGCGCTTTTAAGGGGAGGCCTATGTCCAGCGGACTAACAAAGGCCGGAATCACACTTTGTGATTTCAGCTTCAGCCTATGTCCACTCAACATGGTATCCATGATTTGTGTCATTTATAATATATTTTATAATATTTCGGGATCATGGCGCAACTGTGCCGAAATATCAGGAACCTAGAAACAACATCCTAGTTCCCGATAATAGTGATATAAGTTCATTATGAATGTAAGCGGGTTAACTACGAACCTTGTTTGTGTTGGATGAACACCAACGCTTAACCCGCTTACATTCATAATGAATTCGTCAAACTACGTAAGTTTCTATAGTAAAGTGATATAAGTGTAACCATAATAGTTTGTAAAGTTCTAAAAACTATCATTATTTTGGCTGATGACGAATATTTTATTAGATTTCAAAGAATAAACTTACCAACTTCCACAAGTAAGGAATGCAGATTAAGCCCAGCCCAGCCGAGGCTTGACTGGCCCCGACTCCGAGATTCCGCACCATAGTCGGGTACAGCTCCACCGTGTAAATTGGCAGCATCATATTAGTCGTACCAATCGCAAACTTGCCAATCATCAGACACGCTATCATGACCCATTGGTCTTTGAAAGCGATGGGCACAAGCACGCTTGCGACACAAGCCAGTCCGCAAGCTATCATACTGGTGAAAATTGGTATTCTACGACCAGCTTTGAGGAGGATTGGTATGCTGACTGCTATAGCAGGGATTTCTACCACGGCCAGGATAATTGACGTCATGTGGAGATTCCCTATGTTGAAGTTTCCGATGTTTAACAACAGTCCATAGTACGCTATGGTCATCGCGAACCAAGCTAGCAGCAAGCAAATGGTTCGTTTTCTCAGGGCTCCTTTAAAAAGTTGTGTGATGCTAGGTCCCGAACTCGGATTGTCAGTTTTGCACAACATCAGTAGTTTGTCGATATCGGACGGCATTTCTCGATTGTTGAACTTTGCTGCTTTCTGTAGGATTACTTGGGCTTCTTGTGTTTTGCCCATGCTTAGCAACCATCTGGGTGATTCTGGTAATACGAACCTGTAAGGAAAAGATAAAATATTTTATAGCGGGGTGAACAAATTCATTATGTGAATAAAGATCTACGTTATATTACAGATCTACATCAGATTCAAATTCTTGTTTTAAGTATGTAGCCAAGGAAAAGAAAGGGTTTCATATCATAGGTTTTTTTACCACACCGGCCAATCTAAGACACTCACTTATTTTGATAAAGAAAAGACTCTTCATCATCTCATCTTTTAAATCTTGGCAACACCCCGAATTAGAGTTTTATTAAACCAAAAACTAGAAACATTGCTTGGGAAGATTTAGGAAAATGTGAAATTATTTTTACAAACTACGGGATTTCTAATATAGGACAACGTATCTTTAACCAGTTGGTAAAGAGACGTTGAAAAATAAAAATAAATAACTGGTAATTCCGCACAGTATCATCTAGCCCCAAAAGAATTCCAAAAATAGCAAAACTCACCATAACAGAACCAGTAAGCACCCTGGAATCGACAACGCCAGTTGCAAATCCCTCCAATTAGGCAGCAAAAGCGACAGCAAAGTCACGATCAAATACGCCAACGGCAGCGGGAAAAAATTGCACACTCCGGCGATAGTCACCCATTTCCCTCCAACCAACTCCACGGACAGCACAAAGGCTGCGTAGACCACGGATACGGATACGAAGCCCATGACTAGGCGGACCGATACGTATTGCACGTAGGATTTGACCAGGAGCGAGAGGATGGCTAACGCGCTTTGGGCTACGATCATACTCATTAAGATCTTCTTGCGACCGAATCTGAAAGAAAGGAAACCGTATTTTATAAAGGTTTTTGTAATAACGCATTTATAACTAAACCAGTTCCTGTTATATGAATACGATTAATCTGAAGGTTATTTATTTCTTATGATTTATGGGACAAAAGTAGCTAATGCTCAACGTGCTGGCTATCTATGCAAAATTACAGAAAAATTCATGGTGAGTTCAGTAGTTTTAACGTAAAAAAGTAACAACCATCCTTCATTCCATCCATGTACACTTTCGCGATTATAACATTGGTGTAATAACGCTGGACAGTTCACTGACATTATTATTTATACATAGAGAACTTATGTTCGGTGATGCGTGCTATTATACGGCTAATACTTATCCTATCTAGAAAATAACCAGACCCTGATATTTTTAAAAGATCGATAAAACATTTTGCCCGCGAGGAGAATCGACCCTGCACCATTCTGCGTCAGTATTAGGTGTACCTATCTAAGACCAATTATTTTACCCTTTCGACTCTACTATACGCTTTCAATATGTTTCTATATGTAAATCAAAAGGTTTATGTTTTCCATTAGTACGTAAATATTTATAATTGCCTTATTTTATGTTTAACTTGTTTGTTTGTGCCTAAGAATAAATTCTTATTTCTTATTTATCGACAATAGGTTTTTCACTACACACATCAACAACCCAGAATAGTTATCTCTATAATCTGGAAACTACGTTTTCTCGCCTACGATTGCTACTGTCGATAACCTAATTGTATACTAGATCCTGTTGAATTAATTGAAAAAACATGCAGCTACTCGAAATAATTATTCAGCTTGCGGAAAATAACTAGGTTTTAATTATTTTGTAGCGCTATTTTTTACTGCTAGACTATCTCGCACCATATAGTTTTATTCACCTTTTATCCTCAGAAAGATATCATAGTTTCTGATCTGTATTTTTTTACCGAAAGACTTACCGACTATTGGCCTTGAAAGTATAGCAATGAGACACGTTTTATTTTACATTATGTAAAGTGATCAGTGTAAATTATAATTATTCTACTCTTATTTTATTATAGAGGTAACATTTTTGTTTGTCTGTTTGTTGGTTTATAATAATAGGGATAGGTAATCTCCGAAATAACCGGTGCGATTTAAATATTCTTTTAATTTTAATTTATTTTCATAGATAGAAATTATACCACGTGATACTGATACCATAGTGATATAATAGATTAATTTATATTTCAAATTGATGGACATTTTCACATTATTATCATCTAGCCCCATAAGCCTAGTCACAGGTTCCACTTACTGAGTTATGTTTTGTCTTTTTCACACTTTAATTGTTAAAAGCGCTTGTTGTTTAATATAGCAAATAGAACAAATAAGTTTATTTGTTCTATTTGCTATATTAAACAACAAGCGCTAGAATAATGTGTGTAATAATGGAGTACACTCATTAGGCCATTATTCTCTATGATATAGGAGATTGCAACTACAGACCATTCACCATAAGATGTCCCCTGCTCTGTCCTGGGAATTGGCAACATTGCCTACAATATACATTATGTAGCCTACAAAATACATTATGTAGCATTTACCCCACTTAGTGATTAATGGTTGCCGGCAACATTATCTAAACTTGTACGTTTTACTTGCATATTTTTAAATACCAACACGGCAGGGGACATCTTACGATAAACCATCTGTATTGGTGATCATTTCACTGTTTATGACCTTACCACTGACATAAAATCCTTTTCTTTTTCTTACCTATCCGAGATCCAACCTCCCACGACGCCGCCTACTCCAACCCCCACCAGAAACACCACCTCAGCCAGGTTCGTCAGCCAAGCTCTGTCGCACACCAGATTCCATTCCGTTATGATAGTATTGCCAACTTCAGCCCGGTCGTATTCGAACTCCTTGCACACCGAGAAGGTTTCTAACACCGGGGCTGTAAGATTCAGAATGCTTTCCACGGTGATGCCAACTGGGAGTGATCTGACACTGCACCCATCTGCGAGCTGGCTGTAGTTGATCCATGCGTCTATCGGTAGAGCTGATAGGTTCTCTGGCCTTCGACACCAGAATTTTGTTGCTTTTGCCTGGAAAAAAAGATTTTTTGGTTTGAATTTTTTGTTCGTTGAGGCTTTAAACGAGTGTTAAGCTAATTATGCAGATTACATAGTTAATAATGAAGACATCAATCATTCTAAAATATTCATGCCAAATCATCAATGTTACTGATTCTCAAACTATGTAAATTCAAGAATGATTAGGTTTTATACATGAGAAAAGATAGAATTAAAGAAAAAACTCAACCAGCCTAACAAATTAGTATCTAGCCTAAATAACACATATACCTACCTAAAATAACTTCGAACAGTTCAAACAGACTCAGTTCCAATTAAGTTGTTTGGTTATAAAAATTTGATCCTGAGTATAATTGACTAATGGACTTACAGTGAAGGTAGTTACGAATATATGGAAGGTGCAGGGCAGTGAGAACAGCGAAAGCAGGAAGGTCATCAGCAGCTGCCAGCGGCCGTACTTGCCGATGATCGTCGACACAACATCTGGACCATCGTCTTCGGAGACCGCGAGGCGCTTCTCTTTGCTCGGTTGACTTGGGATTACTGGAAACAAATAATAATATTTTATTTATTGAAATCAATAAAAACGATGACCAAGGAAAAGGGTGAAAATTATAGGCGTCTTCTGCACGCATATTCAGATCATACTATAGTTTAAGATTCAAAGAGAATACAATAACTTGGTTAGATTTGTAGAGGCATACGTCCTGTCGAATGTTTATAAAATGGCGTAATTGATAAAAAATCAAATATTATATAGGCATTGCATAGAAGTTTGAAGATATTCATAGGTATCTCGAATTAGGTAATTCATGCATAATATGCAAATTTGCGGTAGAGTCAAACACAAAAAAAGAAACGCATGAAAGAAACCGTGAAGGTAATATTTATTTTGCCATCAAAGTAGGTAAGGGTGTCCAAAAATAATAAAATTAAAATAACTAATAATAGGAAAAATAATGAGGCTTCTTTTTAACCGACTTCAAAAACGGAGGACATTCTCAGCTGAACTGTTTTTTTTTGTTACCTTAGAACTTTCGACAGATTTTGATAATTGTTTTTTTATTTGAAAGTGAGTGCTTTCCATGTGGTCCAATTCGGTCCAGTTCTGACAATGGCTCGCAATCCATGAGAAAACCATCTAATTGAGGTGGATTTTTTGTTAGATTTTTTTTATTAAACGGTTTTAATTAGCTTGCATAGTTTTTTTATTTGATTGGGTCAAATCTAGTAATTCAAATTTGACCCTCTTTCTATTGACTGATTGATCTGAAATTTGGGACGCACCTTTAGTTCAAACTCAAACTCAAATAAATACAATAAATGTACACTTAGAAAAGGTCAAATCATATTAAAAAATACACTGAAACGGAAATAAAGTGGTATTTTTGATTTCGATCGCTTCGGTATGTAGGCTAAAGTAAAGAAACGACGAAGAAACCTTTAGCCTGTTAGTTGTTATTTTTCGAGTTGGAGCAAAATCCGACCCAAGCTTTTTTATCCTCTAGTTTTTTATCTCTAGTTCTGATACAATATACATATAATAACTGTTTAAGTTAAGATTAAATTTTTAGATTTTAATTGATATGACGATGTGTTTTCAATTATTAATTGAAATGTCTATTTCATTTTAAAATTATACCCAAATAAAATTAATTACGAGTAGATATCTAGGTAGGTTTTTTTTTATCATGATTATATTACCGGAATTAAGTAATTTATATTCTGTAAACTGATATGTTACATTACAATAGATACAGTGTGTCAGTAGGCAGGTATAATTTTTTATTCTTAAGCGATTTTAAAATGACTTTTGAAACGGATTGTTATTTTTATCTCTTAAATGGTTAGGCATTATTTAAATCGTAGTTAGTTTTTCTAGAGAAAATTACATCATTAATAACGGCGGAAGTGTAATTTTTTTTTAAAGTAGTTATATGTTTATGCATAAACACATACATACAGAAACGAAAAAGCTTTGTTCTGGTCATACCATAGTGTTTATAATAAGTTTTAACTTTTAAGGTACATAGTTAAGGTACGTACACGTCTAAACAATCACCCTGATCCCTTTTTTATGTTATAGCTGTGTAGGTAATAGGTAGGTACTCTTGATTTGGGAACGTTTAAGGGCTATCTTTTGAAGAAAACTTGAAGAAATTAATTAAAAGAATGAAAATACGTCCTGCCGATTTAGAGGCAATCTTTATTCTGTCTCAGTCACAGGATGCATGGGCCACCAGAGTAGCGCCAAGTAAGCACTTACATTCTAAGAACTCGATGTAACAAGAGCTCAACTTAATCTAAAACAGAGGGGTGAGGGGTATCCGTAACTCCTCCCTCCCTAAGAGGAAAATTATCGGTTGGATCGATTTGAGATTTGTGCCGATAATTTTTCTTACACATAATAATACTCAGCAATTTTAGCCGAAAGACATAAAGTACAATTAAAAGAAAACTAAAAGTTACTAAGCCTAGAGTCGCGAATCCTAAATTTTCACTGAAGTTATAGTCTTTTCTATTATTTAAAACACTTTCGATCACTTCACTGTGCCTTAGAGAATAGGCCATGTATTTCACTTCATCTAAGTTAACTCCTTTCATATTAAGCACACGTTTACCGGATAGCGTTGGTGTAACGCGTAGCTGTGGTAAGGCGATCGGCGGAATAGGCTCAACAGCATCCGATTCCTTAAGGATCCGGTGAAGTATACGAATTCCGTTGATCTCCAAATCGCAGGGTTCGTCGATGGTTGCCAGATAAGTCCCCAGTACTGGCTGCTTGCTGATTTCGCCATCACAATGCTTCGATAACAGCATGTGAACTCTGCTGAATATTATCCAACTGTTTTCACTGATTCTTTGGACCTTAACTCTTTCAATCTCTACCTGATGTTGCATGCAGTGATCAGGGTCATCTTCGAATTTCATTAGCTGCTCTACACAGGTAAGCTCATGGTAAAATGCTCGATTATCCTCGGAACATAGGAAATGGTCGCCAGCAGATAACGGGCGGCACGGTTTAACAATTGGTAAGTATTGAGTACGCTTCGCCAAAAGGTAGGGATACTTAGGAAAAATGGAGATAGTTTTGTTATCAGACTGGTGGAAAATTGGTAAGGAATACACTTTATAGTAGTTATAAGTACAATTATCAGTTATCGGAATTTCCAAAATAAATGTAACCAGGTTATTCTTAGTAAAGGATTTTACAACAATGGTTTCCTCTAATTTTATCAAATTATTTTCACTAGGAAAATAAACTAAGCTTACGGATTCCGAAATCAATTTCAAATGGTACAATAATTCGGTGGAGTTCACAATAGATTGGTGTAATATAGAGACTCTACTTAATGCTAGAGCTGTTTCAATTTCACTTAACCGGATAAAGATGGTTCGGAAATTACTTATGTAAACATTAAACAATGCGAAAACATACGAATGAAATACTTGTCTTTTTTCTTTGTTAGACAAATCGCCAATCATTTCTTCTACCTTCTTAATGCGGTTAGCCGAATTGATAGTGTTCCGATTGATTAACTCGGTCACATTTATGAAACTGTCAAACATTTTAGAGACCAAGGTTAACTTTTTTGAAACAATAATTTGATCATGCTGTAATTCCGAGGTGACTCTATCAAATTTAATCGCGTCATCATGATCAAGATTTCCTGTTATAACTTTTATTAGTGAACCCAATGGATTTACAAGTCCTCTTCTAAATCGTTGTTGTGGAACAAGCTGTTTGAACTTGTCTTTAGTTAAATCGCGTACGAACTCTGTATGTATTTTAACACTTATAAATTCCTGAGAGTATGACGAATTCCAGTCAATTAATCTACACAATTGCTCAAAGTTGGTCGTTACGTAACTTAAATCATGGTTAATTCTGTCCAAGTTTATAACCTTAACTATAGTCCAATAATCGGTTTGAAGGAAAGCTTGACCTTCCTTGACTGGAAGTATTCCCGGGTTTCCTTCAAGTGTTTGCAGATGAAGGGCCAGGGATGGCGTCAGTACGAGCAGAAGGCTGCACCTGCGGAGGACGTTTTACATTTTTAATAGGAACTTTGGTTATCCTTTGCCCTACCTTTATAGGTAAAACGTTTCTTTCAGCTTTACCAACCACTTTAGCTTTAACGTATCGCGGTTTGTCTTTACTTTTACGCTTATTAACATCCTTAGCATAAATTGTCTCATCATCAGCAAACTCTATATTATCCTCGCCGCCTTTCTTTGCTCTAATATTTTTTTTTAGCGCAATCATCTTATCTGCCAAATATTCGTATAAAAACTTGGTTCGCTTTGCATGATCTTTTATTAATTTTTGAAAATAACACTTTTCAATTTCAATGCCATAAGGGCTGCTGGAGTCAGTATGGCCAAATACCACTTCAAAAGGAGTAAGTTCAGTGACAGAATGGATGGTGTGATTATATGCCATAACAGAATATGTCATAGTTGATGCGGCATCAGTACATCGTTTTTCATATTTAGCTAATCTATATATTTCTATAATTGTTGAATGGAAACGTTCAATAAGGCCCATTGAATTGGGGTTATTGGGAGTTCCAATGTGAAGCTCTATTTTATGTAAGCTCAAAAATTCTTTCATTAGCATGTTGTTAAATTCGCTTCCGGGATCCGAACTAATCTTTTTGGGGATGCCATAGTAAGAAAAATAGCTCATCAGTGCTCTCACTACTTCAGGAGTTGATCTACCTTGAATTTCAATAGCCTGTCCTAATTTGCTGAAGGCATCAATAAGGGTCCAATAACTTTTTCCTTCAATACTAAAAAGATCTATGAAAATTTCTTGAAAAGGGGCGTCGTGAGTTTGCGTCAATTGCAAAACTGGTTTTATTGGTTTCCTATCATATTTCATCTTTTGGCATGCTTCACATGCATTTATAACCGCTGCAACTGTTTCTTGCATTTTATCCCAATAGTAATTTCTACGAATCCTGACTAAAGTTTCCTTGATACCACGGTGGCATGTTTTTCCTTCGTGGTGTTTAACAATAACTGCCCTTTGTTCTCTCTCGTCTTCAATATAAAGGACTCTTTCTGTGCATTCATAAAAATTTACCATTCCTTTTTTAAAAAGTTGTATTATTAAATTACCAAATAGTCTACGATGTTCCAATTCCTCAAAATAGATGAAATATTTTACTTTTGGTTTGATGTAGCGTTTTAAAAATTCTTTAACGAGTTCTGAATTAGTCAAAGGTAAGAAAATTTCCAAAACCTTTTGTTTGTCTCTAGATAAGTCTTTTACATTTAATTCGTTTTTAGACCAAGAAAATACTAAGATCTGATTAGGTTTTGTGTCAACTGCTTCATGTAAAATTGGTATTCCCACAGACTCTAACTCTACGTGAGAATGAATGGTTTCTGATTTATTAGATTCCGATGGCACAGGTACTTGTTCGTGATCCGAACCATATCTCGATAATTTATCAGAGAAAGGGCTAGCTGTTAATGTCCTACTTTTGTCTGATGTAGAATCTTTTCGCTTTCTATTCTTTTCAGCTGCTAAGTTGTTTCTATCCTTATGCTCGTTTTCATCGATGTTAACCTCCATTGACTCAATATCATCATTGGAACCTAGAGCGTTTATTTTTATCCTAGATAACGCATCAGCGTTCGTATTCTGTTGTCCATTTTTGTATATGACTTCAAAATCATAGTCTTGTAACCGTAAACTCCAACGCGTGAGCTTACTGCTCGGATCTTTAAGAGATCGAAGCCAAACTAATAGATAGATAGATAGATAGAATATACTTTATTGCACAACAGTTGTACATAGGCGAACATAATGCTAGATAGCATTCTCTACCTGCTAACCTTTGGGTAGTGTGAACAACAATTTAGTAGGTAGTGCTATAAACATAACAAAGAAGAAAGCTAATAATAATCGTAACACTAACATAAATAAATACACATAAAATATATACATATACATATTATATATTCCCTACTCGCATAAATACTTAAAATACCTGTAATATATAAATTATAAGTATATAACGTAGGTACCGAATTATTCCTGAGAGAGAAAGTGATTTATGACTCTAGATCTGAAGATATTTACAGAGGATACCTCGCGGTATTCCATTGGAAGACTGTTCCATAAACGAGTGGCCTGGACGGCAAAGGTTTTATGGTAACCCACAGTACAGTGATCTGGTGTTCTAAGCTGCAGTCGTTTTGAGTGTCTTGCGGTGCGTCCAGAGGTGTAAAGTGGCGAAAACAGTTCGGTCAGATAGCTTGGCGACCGTGGGTCAGAGAGAGTTTTAAATAAGAGGCATAATGTGTGCAAATCACGACGCTTCCTAATTCTGACCCACTTCAGTTGAGTGCGGAAGACGGACACGTGATCATATTTCCGCAGTCCAAAGATGAAGCGGATGCAAAGGTTTTGTAATCTTTCCAGCTTGTTCAGCAGCTCTTCTGTGATGTCGGGATAACACACATCTGCATAATCCAGGATAGGGAAAAGTAGCGCGTTAACTAGTGTCTTTCTAGTGGATTGGGGTAGAAAATTTTTCATAAGCTTTAGGGAATGCATGCTTCCATACATTCTCTTGCTTACCTGGGCAACATGTGAATCCCAGGATAGATTGTTGGTGATATAAAGACCAAGATTTTTGACTATTGGACAGTACTGTAGCGGAATGCTGTTGTATTTTACTGATGGCAACAAGTTGGTGTTTAATCTGGATAAGTAGTAGTTACTACCCACGAGCATAACCTGTGTCTTACTGGGGTTTATGAGAAGCCCAAACTTCTGGGTCCAGTGATGGATCGCACTAAGGTCTTTAGTCATGGTCTCAATACCATGATCTATCTCCCTAGGATCAAAGCTGAAGTAAAGCTGGACATCATCGGCATACAGGTGAACGGATGAGAACCTGATAATAGGTACAAGAGTATTCATGAAAATGGAGAAGAGGAGTGGTGAGAGTACACTCCCCTGTGGAACCCCTATACCTAGACAGCACCAGTTCGATACGACATCGTTGATTCTGACACACTGCGAGCGCTCACTAAGGTATGACTTAAACCAGCTGACACTATCTGCGGAGAGATTTAAGGAGCGCATCACAGCTAGAAGTAGTTCGTGGTTGACACAGTTAAACGCGTTGCTGAAGTCAAGTAAACTGACGAGGGTAAGCTGTTTGTTTTCGATGGCAACGCGAATATCATCTGTTATTTTAATGAGCGCCGTAGAAGTGCTATGGGCAGGGCGAAAGCCGGACTGGAATGGTGAGAGAAGGTTATTTTCCGAAAGAAAGGAAGAGAGTTGACGGTGGACAACCCTTTCAATGATTTTCGATAAAAAGGGTAATATGGAGATCGGACGGTAGTCCTTAAAGTCGGTGATCTCAGCCTTTTTAGGGATAGGGATGATATATGCCTTCTTCCAATCAGAGGGGAAACAACTAGTCGATAACGAGCAATTTATGATATGTGTAAGATGGGGGGAAACAAGGTCAAGGATCGGAATCAAAATCTTTCGACCTATGCCATCATGACCTACTGCTTTGGTAACAATGCTCCGAGCAATCTTCTCCACCTCCCATCTCTCGACCGTTTTAAAGCAGAAAGGAGCCGAAGACACATTCGGAGTCTCTCTTAATAGCTTAAGAATTGTTTCCTCTTTGGCTTGATCATTTATTTGTAGGGGAGCAGATGAGAAGTGCTGATTTAATTTATTTACATCAACAGATGCATCCGCAGCCCCCTTCGCTCTCCCAAAGCCTAGCCCATGTAGAACCTTCCAAACATTAGCCGGGGTACAGCCCTCAATCACACTAAAGATGTTGCGTCGCTTAGCGTTTCTAATAGCCTGGTTGCACTTATTTCTAGCTGCCTTAAAACTTACAAACGCATCTTCACTAGGACTTCTGCGATACTTACGGTAAAGGTGATTCCGTCTAGACATCAACTTACGTATATCGTCTAACTAATGGTCTATGATCTGTATAAATGGTGAACTTTCGTCCGTACAAGTAAGGCCTAAAGTGCTTTACTGCCCAGATTATAGCAAGCAATTCGCGTTCGATTGTACTATAACGTGATTCAGTATCACTTAGCGTTCGACTAGCATACGCTACAGGCTTGTCAGTTCCAATTTGTCCCTGAGATAGTACAGCTCCGACTGCTACATTTGACGCGTCAGTTGTCAGTATAAAAGGTTTGTCAAAATCAGGATACTGTAACAGAGGGGCATGAGTCAAAAGCTCTTTGCATTTGTTAAAAGAGTCATGATAATTTTGATCGATTATAATTTCATTACGCTTTTTCAGGCAGGCTGTCATCGGTTGTGTTACCTTAGCGAAGTCTCTAATGAAGCGTCTGTAGTACCCTACGAGTCCGAGAAAGCTCTTAATTTCAGTCTTCGTTTTTGGTAGCGGGTATTTCAGTACAGCGTCAATTTTATCATTATTAGGTTTAAGTCCTTCTTTCGTAATCATGTGTCCTAGGTAAAGCACTTCTTTACGCAGAAACTCTGATTTATCTAGTTGTATCTTTAAGTTAGTCTCCCTAAGTCTGTCGAAGATTGTTTTTAAATTACTGATGTGTTCTTCAAGGCTTTTTGAATAAACTATTATGTCGTCTAGATAAACCATACAATGTAGTCCTTGCAGGCCACGTAGGACATTGTCCATTGTCCTTTGGAACGTTGCTGGACAGGTTTTTAATCCGAATGGCATTCTAGTAAATTCTAAATGGCCACCGTTATTTGTGGAAAATGCAGTTTTTTGTCTATCATTTTTTTCAACTTCAATTTGGTGGTAACCACTTGCAAGATCTATAGTGCTAAAATAGTTACTCTTTCCTAATTTATCGAATAAATCTGTGATATTTGGAAGGGGATATTTGTCGTCAATCGTAATCTCGTTCAGACGCCTATAGTCGACTACCATTCTATGCTTAACTTCACCAGATGCATCTATTTTTTTAGGTACTAAATGTACCGGGGCATTCCAAGGTGAATGAGACTCTTGGATTACATTGTCTTTCAGTAATTTATCTACTTGCCTGTTAATTTCCTCTTGTACAAAGGGGGCCTGTCTATATGGCTTTACATATATAGGGTCTTCGTTCTTTGTCCTAATCTTGTGTTTAATTTGGTTTGTAAAACTCAAAGGAATTTGGTCGCAGTAGAAAATATCTTTATAGTCAAAACAAAGCTTGTAAATTTTTTCACGCTCTTCATCGTTGGTGTGGTCAAGTCTGAGTTTACTCAAGTTTTCTTCTAATAAATGGTCTGTCTCTACATCCAATGAATCTTTTGTAAAGTTTAATTTGCTTTCCGACTGATTAAATGATGTTACTGATACAGGTGAATTAAATGTGATGCGTTTCGTTTTATCTGAGGTATTCTGGATCACAGTAGTTGCATATCCGTTTATGCAATTAACTATTGCACTAGGCATACGTAACCCATCTGTGAATTCGTAAAAGTCTAAAATAGCATCGCCTGAGTGTTGATTTATCGGTAGCTTAACTCTTTTTTCTGACCGCGGAGAAATATCGATCGAATAATTTAGAATATTATTGATTATTGGAATACGCGTTGTACTTGTCTTCAAGAGCCGTTCTTTCAAATCAATAACCGCGCCTAATTGTTGCAGAAGATCATTACCAATCAGTCCATCATAACGCGTATCAACGTCATATAAATAAAATTTATGCCAATCGTTGCTAACAAAAGATGGGAATAGAGGGATCTCTACTACATCGTCGTGAATACTAGATGCGTGGGTGCTAACAACTTGAAACCGTTCCTTACGAATAAATTCGGGAAAATATTCATTAGCTTTTCGCGGACTTAAGAACGACCTCATACTTCCGGTATCAATCATCATTTTTGCGTCTATCTCTTCCAAATAGATATACGGAAGTTTTAAATTTGGGTCACAATTTATTGCTAAGACCTCTTGATATCCGAGGCTGTTGTGCAGAAATCCGAATGATTTTCAGCATTACTTTCAGTTTTCTCGATACTCTCCGTGACACTTTTTTCACTCGATGGTAGAGGCAATAACGATGAAGGGTCGTCATAACCATAGTACGTTTCATTTGCATAGTCATAGCCATAGCCATCACAATTACTATCGTAATATGCGTCTTCATTATAAAATGCCATCGTAGGCATACCGCTGTCGCCGTATTCATAGTCATTCATGGTTATTTCGTTTAACCTAAACCCATTTTGTAGGGGCTTCTGAGGCGCTGTCCTCATAGATACGTCGGCAGATTGCAATTGTGGTCTTTGTCCTTGAGGAGGAATATTTGGTGGTCCTAATGTCGGTAAATTTGGTTTGTAACCAAATGGTTGTGGAGGCCTATAACCTAAAGGCTGTGGGACTCTATACCCAAACTGTTGCGGAGGTCTATACCCGAATGCTTGTTGTGGCTGAAGGCCAAATCTTGGAAGGCCGAAATGCTGTGGCTGAAAACCATACTGTGGCCGATAGCCAAAACTCTGTGGGCGTGTTACGAAATTCCCTTGACCTTGGCCTTGAAATTGAGGCGCCCTAATCTGCGCATTTTGGGGAATCCCAAAATTAAATTTCGGAGTCACGTTATTACTGTTACTACCTAACATAGGCTTATAACCCATCGGTTGACCTTGACTAACCAAAGGCCTTGACCCTAAGGTTGAGCCTTGAGTATTCCCGTGAATACGATTTCTCATATTATATTGTTCAATAAAATTCACTTCTTCAAGCACAATACTCAATGCCGCTTCTAGAGTACTGGGCGCTTTTAACCTCACTATTCTGACCAAATTTTCCGGAAGATTGTACAAAAATACATTCAGAGCCGTATTGTCATAAATAATTAATTTTGCCTTTTTTAAATCACTTTCCACATTGGCGTTCACTTTTGAAATTAATAATGATCGTACACTTTGAATTCGATTGCAAAACTCCAGATAATTCTCACCCGATTTTATCTTTAAAGATTCTAACTCGATGTTAATACACGCTTCACTACGGGGGTCTCCAAAATGTTGGATAAGCAAGGCTTTAAGGGCGGACCACGTCACAATATCATCCCTTTCTGATAAAAGGGCAGCTGCATTCTCTGTAAGCCTGCTCGTGATAATATTGAACACGTATAAATTTTGTTCTTCTTTTACACTACTATAGGAATCAATTATGTACTGACATTTTCGCAAAAATAAATTTAATTGTCTCTTATCACCGGTAAAATATGGTATTATTTGAACTATCTCTCTTGGAATTGTATTAATCACTGTTTGGGTCGTCATCTCTACCGCGTAATTTAATCCGAAAACACAGAGCTATAACTTTGCAGAGAATACACTTGCTTATTTCACAATCATATAAGAAAAATACACGACACAACAATTAAAATGGCACACACAACAAAAAATACAGTGAAAATGACAAATATAAAAAGCATAAAATTTAGGAACACAGAAAAATAAAAGTTTCTTGTAAAAATAAATTGTAAAAATAAAATTCAAAACAAAATTATTACTTTTTACTAATAAAATTAGAACTAATTGTTAATCAATGCTAAGATCCACAATTTACTAATTTAATTCTTACAGTACAACGTTTGATTTAGAAAATGTGCACTCTCTATATTTTCTTAACTCTATGTTAAGCGTTATAAAGAGCAAGGTTTGATCTCAATAATAACAATTAAGTTTTTAACAAAAGAAATTCATAAAAATACAGGAGAGGATTAAGGAAGGATTTGGCGAAAATTTTGACTCACCAACCAACTGCAACTCCCGCACTCACTTTTCGATACCCGTTTAGAGACATTTATTTGGTTCACACAGAAGACCGTAATTTCTTCAATTTATATGGCGAATTTTCTGACTGATTTTTAGGTCGGAAAATCGCGGAAAACTTGAGAAAATGAGGGAAATCTGTGCCGGCTGCGCCACTCTTGATTTGGGAACGTTTAAGGGCTATCTTTTGAAGAAAACTTGAAGAAATTAATTAAAAGAATGAAAATACGTCCTGCCGATTTAGAGGCAATCTTTATTCTGTCTCAGTCACAGGATGCATGGGCCACCAGAGTAGCGCCAAGTAAGCACTTACATTCTAAGAACTCGATGTAACAAGAGCTCAACTTAATCTAAAACAGAGGGGTGAGGGGTATCCGTAACTAGGTACTTCTGATATATCTATTTTTAATCATAATTTTAAAGAAAATCATATCCTATAGGTTTATACAGGGTCAAATGTAATGGGTGTTTGACGACCTCTGTGGCGCGGTGGGCGAAGGTCCGCCTGCGACGCAGGAGGTTGCGGGTTCGATTCCCGCCTCGGGACAAATATTTGTACGATCTGCAGGTATTTGTTCAGGGCGTTCTAGATGTTTTCTATATATAAAAAAAAATATCTATCTATGTAGTGTATTGTATTATGTTTTCAGTTATCTAGTACCTACCCATAACACAAGCTCTGCTTCGCTTGGGGCTAGATAATGCTGCGTGAATAGTCCAGCATTATTTATTTATTTATATATTTAAATGTGTGTACGATCTGCAGACATTTGTTCAGGGCGTTCTGGATGTTTTCTATGTATAATAATAAAAATATCTATCTATGTAGTGTATTGTATAAAGTATATCAGTTATCTAGTAGGTACTCATAACACAAGCTCTGCTTAGCTTGGGGCTAGATAATGCTGTGTGAATTGTCCAGAATTATTTATTGCATATTGCATACTATTGCATAGCTTCTATCGCGGGCCTTGAGCGCGGGGACCGAATCCAGAAATTCCGTAACGAAAAAACCTCACGCTCCCCACTCCGACCGGAACAGCGGTGATACTTTTTAGTTTTGCCATCTATCGATGAATAGTAGAACTTTTAATGACTTTTTGAAATATGACGTTTGTCTCCTTAGTTCAGCAACTCGCCTCTAGATGGCATTGCAATAGCTTTACCGCGGCAGTCCCCGAGTGCCACACGTCTTTTATTTATTTTTAATATTGGTAATTCAATGACACCGCGTGAACCCTTAACAGTGGTTGTGGCAGAGGGTGTCTTTACTTCTTTAATGATTCATTGGGTTCCGGAGAAAAGGGTTATTCCATTTTTATAAGAGAAAACAAAAAAAAATAAGAATGAGAACCTAGTGTCTACACGAACGTGTTCGTGATGATGGGAACAACCTGCAGTTCACAAGTAATTTAGTCAGTAATTTAGTCAGAGATTTAGTCAGTAATTTAGTCAGTAATTTAGTCAGTAATTTAGGAGAGGCCTATGTCCAGGAGTGGACTATTATAGGCTGATGATGATGATGATGATGATGAGGTATTATTATCGACTTGAAAACCTTCTTTAAGCAAACATAATAAGTATATGAAAAAAATCTTTATTTTCCCTAGAAATATTTGATCACACTCCAAAGGGCTATGTATGAACAAACGGATTCCATATCAATTGTGTCTATTAGCGCTATAATCACGAAGTTATTAACCGGTACGTCTCGTGCGCTTGCACAACCACGTGCGCACGAGGTCGGCGAAATAGTCGGACAATTTGAAAATCGTAAAATAGACGGACTTTTGTAACTAAAATTAGAGTACGTTTTTTTACGTTTTAAACTATGAGCTAGATAAGTAGATATTATTAAAGTACAAAAAAATTCTTTAAAAGAATTCCAAGTAATAATAATTTTAATAAGCTACTTCTTCTCATAAACAAAGAGCTTTTATTACATAACATGTTTTGGTTTCTTATTTTGAATGTCCGATTTACCAATTGCTTAAATGACTTCAAAATCAGGCGCAGCTGTACATGTACTACGACGTAAAAAGCTGTTGCGTCGTAGAATGCCGTAGCGGAAAAAAACATTCGTTCATAACTTCGAAAGACTTCGAAAGTAACTACTAGATTGGTATATTCGAATGGTAGTAGAGGAGTCTATTAGACGTTACTGACTAATTACAAATAATGCATGAACAAGTGACATACCTACTAATTAATATTCTCTATTCATTCTTATCTAACACACAAAATAAAATGTTTATAAAGATTTGGAATAAAAGGCTTATTATTATTATTATAACGAGACGTACCTCCGACGCCGACGACCCCTCTGTTTATTTTAGCCGGAGTAATTTTAAATGTCGCATGATTCACCTCTCCATACGAGCAACATTTCACGGTCGCTAATAAATAAATTACAAACGACATGCGTCTGCCTTGACAGTGATCTTCGATGCATTTATTGTTATTTACAATTTTCTTTTCAGCTACAATATAAAGATATGATACGAATTTGGTAAACGTATTTAATATTCATCTCCAATATTCGTTTTTTATGTAATTGTATTACGTAAGTACTAATGCACACAGATCCTCATGTTCAATCCAACGATTCCAACCCTCTACGGTTGTCTGGTAGAGATGCGCCACGCTATTGAGCGATAAGACCGCCAATTGTCATATGCAAAATATATGTTTACTCTTAATGTTTACTCGCCTCTCTGCACTGTATAAATCATTCTGTGTACCTACACATACCTATGGATACAATCTAGACTAGAGGTAGATCATAATATTGCGTCTTTCTATTTTCAATATTTGTTTGTTTTCTATTTGTATTTTGAGTGTGCGATATTCGATCAAAGTTTTAAAAACAAATAAATATAAACAAAAACGTGTCCTTCATTTTTTTTGGCGTGGATCAAAACAGTGTCACCTTGTTGATGTTGTCATGACGACTGAGGCACTGAAGAAAGTTCTATTTTCGCCTATAATAGATAGCGTTGATAGCTAACTAACACCAGAATGGAAAAAACAGTATATAAACAGTATATGAGGTAAGATATTCAAAAGATCAAGTACAGTACGTTATCACGTAAAATTATCGTGCCTTAACCAACTTTAGAGGCAACCATTTTTTCTAGTACAAATAGACTTGTGGAAAACATTTCTGCCCTGTGGAAGCTGTTTATACGACGCATGTACCTAGGTCATTTTAAAATGACATGTGCAAATTGCAGTGATTATGGAGTCATCTGAAGGCCAGCAAAGGATCAAGTGACATATTTATTTCACTTGAAGGTTCTAAGATAGTGACAGTTTTAATTCTCTTCCACGTAAAAACACGCTCATGTTTCTAATTATTATTTACAGACGCATTGTTTCAAGAGAGTTTTATGGTAAAATAAACAATGTCCTGGGTTGTATTTTTCTTGACTGTTGCACTCGTAAAATTAATCTAAGCTGTGTTCTTATCATGGAGACATGACGATAAGGAAGTAGTTACGAAATAAAATAAAAATAAAAACTCTTGCACATTATCGTAAAAGTACCTATAGCTTTTAATGTTTAACCGACTTAACAAAAGTAGGAGGTTTTCAATTCGACTGTATTTTTTATAAATTTTTTTTTTGTTTATTATCTCAGAATTTTTGATCGGGTGGTCCTATTTTCATGATTCTTTTTTTATTTGAAAGCCATTGCCATTTGCTTTCATTTTAATTTGGTCCAGTTCTGACAATGGAATCATGAAAAAATTATATTATTACTTAATTGAAGTCGGTTAATAGGTTTTTAAAACAAAATCAATTATTTTTGTTTATAATTTCGTACACAATATACGTTTTAGAATTTAAACTAAAACTACACATAGACGTGTTTCTTATAGGTATTGCTATTGAGACTATTAAAATGTGTTGCTAATTTGTCTGAACGTTTGGTTTATTTCTGAAGGACTGTTCAGTCAGACGTCCTTCATTAACGGGTGCAACCTTGTGTGAGTAGGTTAGGTAAGTAGGTATCTTCTTATTTTTAACCGACTTCAAAAAAAGGAGAAGGTTCTCAATTCGACTGTATTTTTCGGAATCTCAGACCAAGGAATATATCCTTGGTCTGAGTTGGAAATATGTATTTACCTATTATATTTGGATTCGTCGAAGTGGCATGGGGGTTGCCGCGTAAGAAAAGTACAATCGACCCCTGCAATACCCCGGCGATTTTGTAAGAGCCAACTTCAGGAACCTACCCAAGGGTAGCAGTTTCCTTCAGTGTCATCTTTATCATCTGTGTTGCCAATATTGTGATCTACAATTCGCATGCTATGAGTATTGCCACCCTTTTTGGAGGAGGCATGCACAGCAGTGGACTTAGTCTGTGGGTATTAAGATACCTACCTACCAGCAGAATATTATATTTTCCTACATTATGCCGTTGGATAATGATTATTATGATTATCCAATAGATACCAGTCTAATATATCACTGATCATGATTTTGCTTCAGGTAGGTAGGATTCTAGTAGGTAGGTTCTTGGAATAGGTACCTAGTCACAAAGTGCTTGTTTCTCTAATAATTATTATGATTATCCAATAACACTGGTCATGATTTTTCTTGAGTTACCTAGGTAGGTACCCATCGTACCTATACATATAATGATAAACATAGAATAGGTGACCAGCTGGGGTATTTTAATTCATTCGATTCGTTTCCGAAGCGTAAACGTCAGATTATAATTTGAATTCTATTCCGACGAAACCTTCAGGACCATTAAGTTGAATTCCCATTAAGTTGGATTCCCCGAAAGTTGAATTCCCATTAAGTTGGATTCTCCGAAAGTTGAATTCCCATTATGTTGGATTCCCCGAAAGTTGAATTCCCATTAAGTTGGATTTCCCGTAGGTTGAATCGAAACTTTAGAACGCTATTTTGATTTTACGAAAGTTTCCGATATCGAATCTAACGGCCTCTCCGACGAATTAAAATACCCCTGGTCACAAAGTACTTGTTTCAAGATAGGTACTGGTTAAACTACAGTAAAAAGCGGTTTTGTCTAGTTTTCCCACTTTTGCGGTTACTACCGCAAATGAAAATTGTTTTACACAATTTCCTCTATCATGTTACGAATGGTATGGTTGTATTGTATCAACTCTACCTCGAAATTAACCATATAGGTAATAAAGTATAAATCAAAATCTACTGATATTCTTTGCGGTTTCTAGCGTTCGATCAGGTATTTCGCGGCCTCCGGAGTAAACTTTGATCGATGTTTCTAACCCCCAAACATTAGTCATTGAACAAAACAAGTTTAGTGCGTAAATCGTCTTGTCGTGAACTGACCTTCCGCAAATATTGTTATAACTTTAATTGTTCACGACGCACATGTTTAAATGCACTACGTTGCCTGGGCAGTGAATGCATTAAGTTTGAAGTTACCTAGCGAGTTGTAGGTAGTATTTTTTCCAATCGCTGACAATGTCAGGCAGATTTATGATGATAATGTTTATCTATAACTTAATGCCAAATGTGTGGCGACAAGCTGTTACTGTCGACTACTGTACACTTAGACAAACCTTCTATGTATGTATAGGTATAAAAAATAAGAATAAAATAAGTTTTTGATTAATAAAGAAAAGAAAAGAAAAAATACAGAAATACCTTAGTAATTATAAATAAATTATAAATAATGCTGGACAATTCACACAGCATTATCTAGCCCCTAGCTAAGCTGAGCTTGTGTTATGGGTACTAGATAACTGATATACATAATACAATACACTACATAGATCGATATTTTTTATTATACATAGAAAAACATCCAGAACGCCCTGAACAAATTTCTGCAGATCGTACGCCGTTAGTTTTACCTAGCTGTAATTAGTACCTTTAATTGGAGAACAATGCCGATGCCGTAACATAAATTATCAAATATATAAATTCTGCAGTTTGAGCCTACACGATGCTGTGTAAAATTAATAATAAGTAATTTTGATTTAAAAGACTATAACCGACTTCAATTTTTATAGTTTTTTCATGAATTTTCATGGATTCCTTTGTCAGAACTGAATCAAATTAAAATGGGACCACACGGGAAGCACCAGCTTTCATATAAAAAATAATCATGAAAATCGGACCTACCAGTCAAAATTTCGGAGGAAACGATAATAAAAAAACAGTCGAATTGAGAACCTCCTCCTTTTTTTTGAAGACGGTTAAAAAACAGGTATTGATGGACAATCCCCAGTGTAAATTGTGCAGCATTATATATTTATTATTATTACCTGTTTATTTTATATGGTAAGTATACCTATTTTCACCCCTCCATCATCCTCTCGTATTTTTATTTCAAATCTAAAATTGGCTTTGCTATCCAAGCATGTGCCTTTAGTCGACGAAACTAGCTTCGTGAACGTGCAAGGGGTTCACGAAGCTAGTTTCTTGTACTAATAGTACGAGTACTTAGGTAGTACCGGTGCCAAGTCATCCGTGCAAAACACATTTGTTTATGGTAACTAAACCACTAACTAGGTGTATAATACTGTAATCGATATCCCCGCCCTTGGCCCCGAATGCAGGCCCAATGAAGAGTAATGCTGGCTTGTTTATTTGTGTAAACTCATGCGTAGTTCACAGCGACTTGGAATTGATATATCCGGCTAGGCCTCGGCGAAGGCGTCGGCGTGAGAGTGCAGTCGAGACCGAGACAAACTACTTCTTAGTCCTAGACTAGTCTTAGTCTTAGACTTGTCCTTTTTTATATACATATATTTTTTTTATACGGTAAATAGACCTTCGTTTGACCGCAATCTCACCTGATGGAAAGCGAAGTTCCGGCCGACGATGCATCACGAAGGTCACGTCTAGCTAGAAGATACCCCTTGTCTTAAAGAGACCCAGGTTGTAATTGGCTGGAAAAACAGGCAGGGAGCGAGTTCCATTCCTTTGAGGTGCGAATAATAAAGGTAGAGGTGTCCTTTTTCATTTCAAAAAATGCAATCTTGAGCGCTCTACAACCGTAATTTTCAATTTCTTACCTGCCACAATACGTATTCATACGTGTAAACTATTAATTAAACTCAGAGACATAAGGCGTGAATTCTGAATAAATTCAAACGAGACGGTTTTTTTATGTTATCCCAGTTGATCCCGAGAACAAAGGTTTTACGAGATTATGTGAAACGATGACATTGGTGAGAGCGAGTGAAAACATTACCTACCGAGAAAATACCAACTGTAAAGTTGAACGACATGGTGCAAACATTTTAGATTACCCTTTATACCTCAGAGTATACCTTAGACTTAGAAGTTAAGCACGATATATTTAGTATGGCATTTTCGCGGATCTACACTTTCTTAAGTCATATTTGTAAAAACTTCAAGGCGCTGGGTATTTGTTGGTTTTCGTAAGTAAGTAAGAACTCTTATACCGTGCGACAACTTGCACTAAAATTGCAGGTACATCATGCAATTAGATATTTAATGTCAACATAAATTTCATAATTACCCAAGGATCAACAGTTGTCAATTGAACCTTGTAACAGTTTAAAGAGCATATTTTATTTATATCTAGGGTATCGCTTTACTGTTATTTGATAGCGATTAGAGTCGAGTGACAGCTGTGTGGTGCTGGCTCAGAATTTGCACCACCCCATCGCTTCCCGTGGGTGTCGTAAAAGGCGACTAAGGGATATCTACCGGGGGCGGGCAGCAGCGCCCCCTTCAGAGCAATTCTACCACCGAACTGCGATCCCCAACCCGCATGGTCAGCGTGGGGATTATGGGCATTACCCCCATTAGATAGACGCCAACAGGGCGCTTATTAGGGGAGGCCTGTGTCCAGCAGTGGACCAATACAGGCTGTTGAGGTTGAGGTTGAGGAGAGTCGAGTGGAGTTGGAAACATTAAAAAAGGTCGAAGTCTGTGGAGGTCCGTCTGTAAGATTTTATTGGTATAATTGTAAAATATTTTTTCAAATTAGATACGGTATTTTCGCAGTAAAGTTCATTGACTCATAATTCTTAGTGCCGCCATTTTTTTGCTCAGTTTCTTTTAGTTATTATGATCATGACCTACTTTCTAGTTTTACGATTTTCTTGGAATAACCTAGAGCCTAATACAAAACGAATTGGTACGGACTTAGGTTACTTTTTATCCAAAAAAACTCATGCAAAGCCGTAGGCAGAAGCTAATACTCATATAACTGTAGAAAGGTAAGAACCAAGTGCATTTAACTGTGACAGACGCACACAAGAAACAAATGACTATCCATTTACGTTTAGGCACAGGGTATTGAAAATGTTTTTGTACGAACTATGTAATTACTGAGGTGATGGGTCGCCTAAACTTCCTCAATAAAAAATGTAATTCGGCACGGAAAGCATCAGCAACGCTTGGATGGAGGTGTGTTACCCCTGCCTACCGAACTTAAGACCATGACCTGTCGAACGGTTAAATTATTAGCTGATTTTCTAGCTGACTGAAAAGAGGTTAATGTTTTTGTATAGGTGTCATTACATTCATTTGGTGAAGAGGACTGTATTGCGGGTGTAAGAGGCGACTAAGGGATATACACCGGGGGCGGACAGCAGCGCTCCCTGCAGAAAATTATACCACCAAACTCCGATCCTCACCCGGCATGGCCAGCGTGGGGATTATGGGCATTACCCTCCTTGAGATAAACGTTAATAAGGCGCAAATCAGGAGGAGGCCTGCGTCCAGCAGTGGACCAATAAAGGCTGTTGAGGTTGAGATTGAGGTTTGTAGTAAACAGTATGACAGCCGATGGCAGTTCACTCACAGCACCTGTAGGTTAAGATTGACTTACGTAATAAGTGCGTTTAGCTAAATTAGAGATAATGAGCGTTGCTCATATTCGTATCCCTTCGTGACATAATGCATTACATTTAGTTTGCATGTTAGCACGTACGTAGGCAGATAAAGGAGCTACTTTTCAACAGCCCGTTATTAAGGCGCATACCCGAGCCAATATGGCGCCGCCACCTATTTTATCAATTTATTACGTTTAACATAGGACATTTTAAACATCCATTGTATACAGTTAGTGATACCTACTCTAAGCCATTTATTAATGCCTCTGTAATAGTTTTATTTTGTATAGTTTAGGCAGAGATGCGAATATAGATTTTGGTCGCCACAAAGGGCAAATTCGTATCCCTGCCTAAGCTTTACAAAATAAAACTATTACAGAGGCATTAATAAATGGCCTAGAGTAGGTATCACAAATTGTACGATGGGTTGTTGAAATATCCCGTGTACCTGTACCTTCTAGATGAAATAGTTGGCGGCGCCACTTTGACTCACGTGTGCGCCTTTAAGAAAATAACCCAAAGTAGGTACATAAAGTTACATTGCATGGTAGCAGAGTGATATAAAGTCGTTTATGGGTATTTGTAAGCGATAGAAGCGAAATTCCTTACAAAAAACGCCGGAATCAATGTATGATAAATTTATTTGCCTGCATAATATATTTGTTTAATGAATTTCATGATGCATGTTATTTCCGGCTGATTGCACCTCAATCAAATTTTGCTACAAAATATCAGATTGCATGACAAAAAATCTTGGGACGGATTCTGTGTCAACTCGAAAAATGCAACATGAGTACCAAGCTAGACTACTAGTGAAAAGAATTAAGCTTTGAAGTCTTTTTCAAAGTATATTAGTTTATTTCTAATAAGTAAGTAATTTACAATTTAATTTCAAAAAAAATCGAGAAATCAAAAGCTATCCGTTTGTAACACACAACTATTTACCGCATAAGCTATAGTTTTAACTCTCTTAATAGCACAGTTTTTTGCAAATAAAGTTTTTGTATTATTTCACGTTTCAGTCATGCTCGATGAAAGAAATTAAGAAATATTATTCCAATTTTTGTATTGCACGTACCTTGTCTTATTATTACATGTGAGCAAGTCACGAGTTTCACATCTAGATGCGTTTATAGTTAATGATCACTCATGTCCTAGGATGATTACTTATGTATTTACCAGATGGTACCGATTATGGTGACCGAAGACATTTATTTAACCACCATTGTTAAATAACAATAGTAAATTTTCTGCTACTACATACGTAGGTATTTTCCAAGATTCTGAAAATAGTACACTATAAACAAGTAATTCCATGTATTTTCACACTTATTGCACACAATACCACCTCAAATATAAAGGACTCACGTGTTTTTGTAAGTGCTACCCTGAACACCTACATTTGTAGTATTTACTGGTATTACATACGTAGGTTCAAAGATTGTGAAAATGCTACACAATGTACAAATAATTCCATGTAATGTTAACACTTTTATGGCACACAATACCACCTCAAATATAAAAGACTCACGTGTTTTTGTAAGTGCTACCCTGAACACCTATATTTGGTGTGGTATTTGCTATCGAGTGGGTATCATTGTGAATATGTACAAGGTGCCTTACCTATTCTTAGATGGAAGATGTGTATAAGACAGTAAAAGTTATAAGGGCTTCAAGTTTTAGAAGGCACATCCGGTCCATAAAGCCCACATGCGGGATGGGCCGGATGTGCATTCAAATGTGTCAAAGCCTTCGATCTTAAATTCCTAAGCACGCCTACCTTTATTCTGATTTGTTGTAGACTATTTTTAATTTATTGTAGCATAAAATTCGTTCGTAATACTACATAACTTTCGTTATGTAATATCCAGGCTTTAAGGTGTATTTGTAGCGGACTTCGTAAAAAAGAGGATCTTCTATGCTCGGCTGTAGGCTTTTTGTTTTTTATGTATGTTCGCCGTCAATTGTGGACCGATTTTCATGGTTTCTTTTAAAACTAGTTTCTACACGCACTTTGCACGCGTCATTTTTTTGAACAGATTCAAACATAAAAAGTTTATGTTTGATTCCAGGATTAGAATTACCTGTATGTAAAATCCCTTCATATCAATTCATCAAATTCATACATTTCTAATTATTATTAGTGTGTTATTTTATTATAGAGAGATTGGTATTTAACCCGCAAAATTACAAAACAGTTAAAAATAAAGAAATTTGAAGCAGCTTTTTATCTAAAATTACAATGTGTGTTTTGAAAGATTTTAAAAATTAATAAATTTCTGATAAAGAAGTAGAAAATTTGTTCCAAAATATAATTTCCTCTTAAACTTTAATTCATTTTTTTGACAACCTCATGTGCTCTGTGAAATAAGAAGTCACTCAAGAACGCCAGAAATACCGTTATATGTATATTGGGTTTGTCAAGACAAATCCAATATGAACATGGAATACGGGTTTTCCGGCATGCAAGTAGTGTAACAGAGGTACCGATGAATATTATTGAGTATTAGGTAGCTGATAGCAGGCAACGCGCCGCGTTAGGGGGACCTCTCCGGAAACCGACGTACAGTCAACCACCCAGCAATTCTACCACACACCTTATTACAACCCAACAAAGACCATTTTAGCTCCCTTCGCTGACCACCGTACCCAATAGAGCTGATTCGCTCGACTCGGTCACTGTTCTGGTTACTCATATACTTGCTACGAAATTATCGCGATTTATTTCCTACTTGTTTGATGTATCGTTTGTTACGATGCATCTTTTAACGCGTTTGTCTCGAGTTCATAAACTTATATATAAATATTTTAAATTCTGTACACATCTTACGTTACTTAATACGAGTATATTTCATGAAGATGGCAGATTCCGTGTTAAATGTTTTATTTAGTTGTGCTAAGATGATCGAGACATGCGACTAAATAAATCTTCTCCATACGGCTGACGGAGCTATTGTATAGAATAATAAACAATCTATTTTGCATAACTGATGACAATAGGAAGCAAAACGTGACTAGACAAGAAGATTAAAAAATAATTTTGTCGTTGAAACGTAAAATTTAAAACCTAATTGAAAAGTAAATACAAACGCCCTTAACCATCAACTCGGGGCTTCGAACCTTCGACCCTTTGCTGTTAACATTGAACTGTGACCATGTGATTATACACCGGGAGATAGGTAGTTATTGTTTATATCGTGTATTACACGTTTTCCTCCTTTTTGGAGATCATTGACTCATTGAAATTTAATATTCAACGCTCGTATGGAAAGCGCTTCGTACTCTACATCGACAGAATTTCGACTTGTTTTTCGTTTCGATAAGTTACGCAAGGACGTGCTTTACATTTACGACCATAAACTGGAAAGATTTTACAATAAGATATCCTTCCCCGAGATTTGGTTCAACTGGTCCCAGGGCAGTGTACCTTAGAGCACTTAGACGTAACAGAAACGGCAAGCATTCATAGATTATGCTATAATTTCAATGCCAACTCAATAGAGATGTAAGTATCTGAGTATAATTTCAAGTATAAAGATAGTACCAACATAAGACGGAAAGAGGTGAAGGTCCATGCTGTCTTTGAGATAATTTGAGTTAAGTGGATATGAGTTAATACAATCATCACACAAGCTTCCGTTGACCAATTTCCTTGTGAGGGTCCTGCAACACGTAAGGGAGCTAAAATAAAAGATATGCTGATGATGAATTTCGAAACACTGCTAAAGGAACTTGCTAAAGCAACGAAGTATGTGACTTAAAATTGAATCGACAAGAAGTACTGTTGAGATACCCAGGCAAGACACATATCAACTCGACAGACCCACAATTGTCTAGTTAGCATAACTACTGGGTTGGTAATCCTGCATGATTTTGTCGGGAGAAGACCCGAAGTCTGAGAAGTCAGATGATGGGAAGAAGAGAGACAAAACTGTAAACAGATACCGAGATAACATAATGAAGGGATTCATGCTAGTGGCTGCAGAACTTACAGGACCAAGGAAATGGAGGAAAATCCAAGGAAGAAAAATACTGTTTCAAATTAAAGTATTTTTCAATCAGTTGGTAGGTTGGTTAGAAGAGGATAAGTTAAGCCAAGAATAACCTGCAAGTCATCGGAAGTAGGTAATATTCTGATCTATTTCCTTAGTAATAAATAAAGATCAAGGGCTCCTTTTAATAAACGTGAGTAAACAAATAATCATTTTATAGGGTTAAAGTGCTTAATCCGCAAAAAGGCAACCACAATAAAAGTTCATTTCCGACTTCTTTTTAATTAATTAGTACGAGTAACACTACTGCATCGGTAGTGGGTAAGTTTGTCATGCATTGGCATTATACCAAAGGATAAATATTACTTCTCTACTAGACATGTTGACCTTACGTCGAAACAATCAGAACTATACGTTCTATTCAACAGGAACAAAAGTTTATTATTAAAATGCCTTAAAAGGGATTTAACAGATAATTAGTATAGATTTAGATTTATTGCCAAATGTCAACACCTACGCTTGTCCTCAAGCCATAGATGCATAACATTGGCAGCACCAAAACCGTACAATTCGCAAAATGTCCGTAACCAAACCTAGCTTAATTCCTTCCTTCCTCTTCCGTTGGTAACATAAAGAGCTAGACAAAATAACAAATTAATAACAAGCTGGCTGCCTTGAACTTGACTGTTTTCGTTTTGAGCGGTGTAAGTTGTAAACAAGTTACCGGAAAGTATTAGTGAAAACGGAACTAAAATAATAAGAATATAATATCATTATTTAAAACTAGCTGCGCCCCGTGGCTTCACACGCATTTTTATCCCACTGGAACTGATTTATGGTATGGATTAAAAGTATGTGTATGGATTACCTGTATGCAAAATTTCAGCCCGATCCGTTCAGTAGTTTTGGCGTAAAGAGGTAACAAACATCCATCCATTCATACAAACTTTCGCATTTATAATATCAGTGTGATGGTTGTGCGCACAACCATCAGTACCTTTAGCTTAGACTAGCAAAGAACATTCTTAGACATTTTTTGAAACTATTTTTCGGAGATACAGGACGAGGTGGATAATTATAATAGATTTCACAAACACATTTAACACGTTAATTTGATTGGTAAAAAAAAAAAAAACTAAAAACAGACTTCAAATTCCTCAGTATTTACACTTGTTTTGGTTTCGCGGGACAAAATCGAATACATTGGGAATAATATTATTATTTCTATGGACCAATTTGATTGGTTTGATTATTCTCTAATAGAGAATTTTCATAATCGGCCCATAATTTACGGAGAAATCGACAAAAAAGAATACATATAGCCGAACAAAATCTTCTCTTTTTGTAAATTTTAAAAGTGGTTTTAAAAGAGACTAAAAGGACTAAACATGTGCGCGATATTTCAGATATGAAAAGAGGTGAAAAACACATGGGCCTGCCGTCTCTGCATATCAAAGTGGGCTGTGAAAGAGTTCGTCGCGCATCTGGTTATTTATTCATTCTCCTGGGACCGAGACGTCTTGCAAGCGATGAATAAAACTACACACGTGCTTGTATTTTCGATTTTTTTTACTGAAAGTACGGAGTGTAAGAGAAAATTTTGTTACTGTGACCTACAAAAATAGCTAGCTTCTTTAATCGAGTCGCAGGAAAATTGTATACAAAAGAATTATAAAGTTAGAAAACAAGGACTGGAAATCAAAATTATTTGACATACTCGTATGACGTTTATTTTGGTGTCTTTATACATTGGAAATAGGAAGAAATATTAAAAACATTCTGGTTAAAATGTTGGAATTCCTGAACCACAAACCATTTAAGCCAAGTTGGTAGGTACCTACCTACTTGGATAATAAGATAGGTATACTTAGGCTGAAGATGAAAGAACAGGATTTTTTTTTTGAAATAATAGTCACGATTAGGTCTTATTAAGTGTATAGTTTATAATGGTGTTGGTAATTTAATTTGTTTTAGTACATATTAATGTTTAATTTTTAGCTACAAATAAAGCATTTCTTATCTTATCGTATCTTATCTTATTAACAGATTTCAGACATAGGTAATAACTTGACTCGGTTCTGATTAATTATTTTATGGTGAAGCAATCCTATAAAGATAATCTATGTTTTGTTTCCGTTATCATGGGTGGAAAACACAGATATTTCGGAAATGTTATCTTAACATGGGATTAATTGAAATAAAATCTATAACGTAAATAAATTAGATAGAAAGGTAGGTTTTCTTATCATGCATGATATGTGGTGTGGTGTAATATTCGGATCTAGGTTAATTAATTTTTGTTTCGTAATATCTAATAAACAAAGATAATCAACGTCTGTTTTAGTTATCTGCACCCTTAACAAGATATCTATTGCTATTTGGTTATTAGTTTACACTATAGCTGTACTATAATTTCTAAGAAATCGATTAGTCCCGTCGAAGGCAAACATTTTTGGGATATTATATGATTTGGTTCCAAGATAGTTTTATATAAACAATGACATTTATGAATGAAAACTTAACAAAAACTAATAACAATAACAGAAAATAACCGGTTAACAGTAAGATAAATACTAAAAACAAGACCCAAACATAACAAGGCATAATCGCTCGTGCGCAGAGAAAAAGGTAAGTAGGTAGATACAAATCAAAAACGGACAAGCGGTGCATTAAATTATTAATATCCTCAGTTTTATTTTTTGTCACTTTACATGCCCACCGATGGTATATAAACCTAAATAACCCGTAAATATTGAAATTATTAGCAAGGGCTAACATACCAGTAATAAAAAAAATGTAAGCCATGTTATTTCGTACAAATAAAGTTTTACGAGTATAGCACTTAATAATTATTTAGAAAAAAATCATAAATTACTTTAAATCTTTAAAATAGCCGGGAGGTTTTTCAGGATTAAAAAAAAACCTCCACGCCATTGCATTTGGTTTCACCTACCCCTACTTTACATATGTATGACAAACGTTGTGCCGAACAATCTGTAAAAGTAAACTTAATTATTAGTCTCAAATCCTGTTGATTAATGACAATTATGATTTCTCAATATCACTGTGATAAGGGAGTTGTTATTGTAAAAAACTTCATTCAATAACCATCTCAAAAGAGGTGAAAGTTGTTATTCATTGTTATCACCTAGAAGTTATACATATTTTATACCAAGTTTAAAGGTCAGTAAGGCAATTGCAGCAGACAAAGGGCGCCTATCCCGGAAAAATAAACGATAAATGGGCCTCAATGCTAACATTTTTGAGGGACGTTTCTTAACCCCGGAGCTGTATCTCCAATGTAAATAAAATATTTCACTAATTGAGAGCTACATTATCCACGATGCTTTTTAAGGCTACCATAAAACGCAGATAGAAGCTAAAAATTAAATGATGTTTTGTGAAATATTATATTCATTTTCATTTACTTGTAAAATCTATCATATCTATATAAATAACTATGATAGATTTTACAAGTAAATGAAAATTAAATGATGTTTTGGAAAAATATAGACGTGTTTTTTACAAGCCTTGGTGCATAATACTATTCGACCCGAAAATGGTAAACTTTCGCAATGCAAGATCCATTCACAGTCACCGGATGGATGCAACCTGCAATTTGTCTATTGTCCTTCATTCTGCAGCAGTAATAATACCTTTGCAGCCACTTCTAAATTACGTCTTAATATTTTTATCTAACCTCGTACTAATTCCAAAAACAAATAATACCCACCTAAGTATTCAGAATGCATATTTTTTATGTAAAAAGTCTGCCGGAAAAACAGGAAAATTTATTGTAGGTATTTGTGGTTTTTAGTATGTTTAGTCGACATTGAGGTTTGCGTTAGAAATCTGAAGGCGTCCGTACCTATAGCCTCTGCGGTTTTGCAACTTTTGTGACTTCTTCAGATTTTTATTCCAGTTAAGATAAGTAATGAGTAATAAATCTACGAAATTCTATTCTAAATCGAGAACGATGTAAATAAGTTAACCATATAATTGGGATTGAATTGCCAATAAATCCGAAACTAAGAGAAGTAGAGTAAAGTCGTGTAATGAGATTGATCAATGAGAAAACAAAAATAAATAGGAAAATATTCCAATCAGCGCACCAATATATTAAGCATCTTTTTTACTGTGAATAAACCTTCGTTTGACCACAATGATACCTGATGGTAAGTGACGAGTAGCCGAAGATGTATCACGAAGGTCTAGAATACACCTATTCACTCTCGTCTTCAAGAGACCCAAGTTGTCGGAAAAATAGAGGCAGGCAGCGCGTTCCATTCCTTAGATGATAAAGGACAACTAATAAATGATAAAGAAGGAGGAGAACCGCTTAGTTTGAATCCATCCACAAGATATCATCAATCGGATCAGAACCGATTGTGTTCCACTTTAGAACAAAAACAAAGCTTCGTGGTAAGCTCTTAGTCATCAGTGCGTCCTACCTAGTGACCTGCGGAGCTGAGACGTGGACACTCACGATAGGGCTGGTCCACCAGTTCAAAGTCCGTAACGAATACATCCGACAGAGAACCAAAGTTATCGACATAGCTCAAAGAATTAGCAAGCTACAAGTGGCAGTGGGCCGGCGATATCTCGCGAAGAACGGAAAACCGATGGGGTAAACGAGTTCTCGAGTGGTGACCGCGACTCGGCAAACGCAGTGTAGGGCGCCCTCCGACCAGGTGGGATGACTATCTGCGAAAAACTGGCAGATGCTGGATGCGTCAAGCTGAAGAGAGGCCTATGTCCAGCGGTGGACTAATATAGGCTGATGATGATGATAATGACGTTGAAGCTCTTAGTAGCAGTTAATCAACAGCGTACCTATTATAGGAAGGTACACGAGTGTCATAAATCCTGACCTCGGTCGATTATCTTCGGAAGTTGGCGCGGAAGTAAACGGGTCCTTTGTGAGCAATGTCCACTAGCTGCCACTTTGGCCCACTGTTGGACCGGTTCCGCCCTGTCATTGACTTGTCTTGTTTTAGATGTATGACCTATGAACGTGCCGCGAATGTAATGTTCGAGGAAGTGGATATTGTTGTGGTTGATTTGTGGAACATTTTGTTAGTTTTTTGCAATAAGATTTACGCCCATAAACTTGCAGTTCAACATATTTACCCCCAGAACAAAACAACATATTAACTCGTAAATAATTACTCCACCAAACTTACTAACCTAACAGGTTTGGTTGTCACGTAGGCCTAGATCTAATTAGTCACAGAATCCCCGCGGTAAAAAGCTCTAATTACATAAAAATTAACATTTAAAACATATTTATCTTCATATGTTGTATAGTTTTCGTGTAGGTAAATAAGCAAAAACTATTTTTTTGTGAACGCGTAATCCCTATTTCCCTTGGTCACGGCATCACGCGTGGACGGCAGGACCAATTTCGCTTATCCTTTATTTTGTTGTGTATGTTATTTTCAGGACAAGGTGATGAAATAAAAAATCAAGAAAGTTGGAAACATACAATTCCACGCGGGCGAAGCCGTGGGGCGCAGCTAGTACATGAATACATCTGAGATTTGAATAGGTACATGCATAGCTTATAATCTAGCTAGATTAGATAGATAGGAATCATATTGTTACTTAAATACTAAAATTCAGATAGTTAAGTTAATCTAGACAGCCTCGGGACAGATAGAGAGACAGATATAGACTTAATTATACTGGCTTTGTCTTATGTGTATCAGTTAGAGGAATAAATTTTATATTGTTCTGCAGTAATTTTATATTGTTCTATAGTAAACAGCTTTTATCTGTCCCTGAGTACTGTTATTATTTAAATTTTGCAATATTCCACAGAATGTTGTTTCGAAACTCTGTGAGACCACAAAACAATTATTGTGCCTACGATAATGATTATGCTCTTAGAATAACAACTTAATTCTTAGACTTGTGATCAAACATCAAATCAATTATTAAAGTGCTTTATTTTCTTTAGACTTAACAGGGCTCTTTGTCGTACGACGTCGTCACAAAATTTTAATTACATATTATTATGTAAAATCTACTCACATCTGTGTATCACACGTATGCAAAGCTTTCAGTTGGCATTTTTTTTCTAAAATATTTATCAATCATAGTCATATTTTGGCAATTTACAAAAACTATTAGGACTACTTTGTCCTGAACGCAGTGGGACGAATGCGCAATAACTCAATTGTACACCTAAACTCCAAATCCCATGAATAATTTTATCATTTTATGAAAACCAAAAGTCATTTATGAATGAAAACTTCTCTAAAAATGATAACAATAACAGAAAACAACAAGGTACGCATATTATAACGCATAATTGCGCAAATGCAGCGAATTAAGTTCAGCAAAAAAATCTCTAATAACTCTAATAACTCCTTTATTTTCAAAAATGTCTCGGATCCTAAAACCAAATGGACAGTGTTCTCAGCCTTTGGGTTTTTTCTTGATCTCGGTGCAAAGCCATTTAAAGTTTTTGTAAGAAGTTATGTAATTTAATTAAAACCATTTGCCAAAATACCGGACTCTACCAATTAGTTACTTTTAAGACCTGAAAAAATGATTTATGTTTAGACAGATACCAATGTTTTATACATATCTAACAATTAAATTATACTAAGCTGCACGTGTTCATTTATTTATAGCACAGAGCTATTTTAATTAACCGTCTTTTAGATCGTCCTACGTGTCAAAGCATACGAGAGCAGTACATAAGTTCGACAAGGTTCTACTGGACGTTCCACACTCCTAAAAACACAAAAAGCGGTTTTTGCAGCTGGGAAAGTCTGGACCAACCTTTCATTTCTGTTATTTAGTATAACCGCCTAAGTGCTGGATTCAGTACCTACTGTGGTTTCAGCCTCGAAGGGTACCATGGCAACGGCAAGGAGAATTACAAAAACTTAAGATTCTGAAGTATCGATTTTGTATTACTCATTTTGATTGATAACAGACTTTGTAGCTAACGCTAATGGGTCTTGAAAACTGCCGTTCGAGCCTTAGATTAAAAAACTTTTGCTTCGCAGTGACCGTCGTCATAGATTTCGATTCTGGTCTCGTCTTAATTATCTAGATAAATATGTAAATTAGTCTAAATTGGTCAAAATACTCAATTAGTGCGCCTAAAAATAAAACATGAAAACATGTTTCGCGACAACTGCAACACCTACCTTAAACTACCTATGTCGGTACCTTTTACACGGAGAAATAAAAACTATATATATATAAAAAAGTTAATATATAAACAATATTTACAACATACAATAAAAGTACCTAAATATTAGTCGGAATAAGGTCGCAATTGCCCTGGCAATGGATACTGTAGGCACATTGTGGAATCGCGGCGATGCATGCCCACCGTTGATTGCAATGCCGGCGTTTGATGAACGGGGTTACTCACTCGAAAAAAGTTCTTCTCATAGAGCCTAATGGGAATTCGAAAGAAACCCCGTTTATTTTCTTCATGTGAAATTCAAGAGAACCTCAAAGTTGCAATGTTCTGTAGGCCTCATGTCGAGATACTTGTCGACCTATGATCGAGCTAAGAGTTTGTTTAAAATTAATTCATTAAATTTACATGCTTGAATACACAGGATAACTATACAGAATGGGTTTTTGAGGTGGGATTGGTATGCAAAATCCTAAACTAAGTTAGTCGTGAAAGGAGTCATGACCACGATTCAGAAGAAAACAAAATCATTATATTGTTTTACGTTTGCTGAAAATTTAACAATTAATTTTTCAAAGAACCTACCTGTATTTTTGCTCCAATGGATTTGGTTGCTACTAAGTCTGTTTATCAGTATTATCATGTCTATGGCATCATAGCTCCCAAACGGATTAAGTGATTTGGATTAGGTTTTGTTATTTCAAAGGAGAATTGATCGAGGGTGGTATTTGCCACTGTGGAAGAAAATGGGTGAGGCCGTTTAATTTTTAAATGGACTAGAGCAAAAAATTTATTAGTAAAGAGTTATCGAAGTTTTATTATATAAAAAAAAATGTAGTTTTTATTTTATTTTTTAACCAACTTCAAAAAAGAGGAGGTTCTCAATTCGACCGTATTTTTTATGTTTGTTACCTCAGAACTTTCCACTGATTGAAATGATTTAAATGATTTTGATGATTATTTTTTTATTTGAAAGCTGGTGTTTCCCCGTGTGGTCCCATTTCAATTTGGTCCAGTTATCACACTGGCATCTATGAGAAAACCATAAAATTGAAGTTAGCTTATAGTGTTTACAAAAAAAACAATTATTGGTCCGAGCTCTCATTATGACTACATTGATAAACTAACAATGGATACATATGGTTAAGGCAAAGAAAAAAACTATTAAAAATGTTCTTATCAACTTTAGACTATAGACTATAGACTTTTTCTTTTGTTCTAAATAACCATAATATTAAAGATTAGGTAACGTGCAACATTTTAAGTATTCTGTTTTTTTTTCTAATATGAACATCAGTTTATATTACATTTTGAGGTTCCGTTCGCAAAGGGTGAAAATAAATATAAAATGAACAATGCTGGACAATTTACACAGCATTATCTAGCCCCAAGCTAAGCAGCAGAGCTTGTGTTATGGGTACTAGATAACTAATATACATAAAACAATACACTACATAGAAGGATATTATTATTATACATCGAAAACATCCAAATATTTGTCCCGAGGCGGAAATCGAACTCGCAACCTCCTGCGTCAGGCTGCGCCACAGAGGTCATCAAATAGGACCCTATAACTAATTGCAGACTGATCTTTCAAATAAGATATGTGATTCTATTTGACTTTAGACAACGACGACATTTTTTGTACGGGATTTGCTTAGTTCTCTGTCGCCCGATAGAGGCGCTGTACCAAATTGTATGGAATCATTAATTTCGTTTTAATAAACTATAAACCGACTTAATTTTTTTTAGTTTTTCCATGGATTTTCATGGATCCCATTGTCAGAACTGAACCAAATTAAAATGGGAACACTCGGGGAGCACCAGCTTTCATAAAAAAGAATCATGAAAATCGGACAACCCAGTCCAAAGTTCTGAACTAACAAAAATAAAAAAATGCAGTCGAATCGAGAACCTCTTCTTTTTTTGAACTCGGTTTAAAATTCTAAGTCGTTACCGGAAGGCAGAGTTCCCAGTATCCTAATTCTGGAAATGCTAATTCGTTGACTAAAATGGAAGTCAGTATTTCGTTCGATCACTTGTGGACTCTGTGAAAAGTGTGATAAGATCTTTATAAATGGGTCTACCCCAGGACGTCAAGGACCTAGGGTTTCCACCCAAAAAATTTGATTGGGTGGTCCAATTTTCATGATTGTTTTTTTACATGAAAGCTGGTGCTTCTCGTGTGTTCTCATCTAATTTGGTTTAGTTCTGACAATGGGATCTATAAAAATTCATGAAAAAATATAAAAATTTAAGTCGGCTTAAAGTTTTTTAAAACATTTTTTTTAGGAAAATTGGTGGTAGTGTATATTTTAATACTAATTATATGTAATTCGTCACAATATTGTATTAAGTATATCAATTATCAAACACTTAACACTTTGTGGATTGTTTAGCATTATTTGCTCGCAGGACGCGCACGATAAGACCGTACTCTTAAGATACATTGACATTTGAAGTACCTAAGTAGGCGGTTCAAGTGATAATGTATGAGATCGGTTCTACTGTGTACAATAATGAAAAAAAAGTGTATCGCGATATTTTAGAATCATGAAAATTAGACCACCCAATCAAATTTTTTGGGTAGAAACCCAAAAAATTTGATTGGGTGGTCCAATTTTCATGATTCTTTTTTTACATGAAAGCTGGTGCTTCTCGTGTGTTCTCATCTAATTTGGTTTAGTTCTGACAATGGGATCCATGAAAATTCATGAAAAAATATGAAAATTGAAGTTGGTTTTTAGTTTTTTAGAACAAAAAATATTATAGAAAATTGATAGAAGTGTAAATTTTAATACTAATTATATGTAATTCGTCACAATATTGTATTAAGTATATCAATTATCAAACACTTAACACTTTGTGGATTGTTTAGCATTATTTGCTCGCAGGACGCGCACGATAAGACCGTACTCTTAAGATACATTGACATTTGAAGTACCTAAGTAGGCGGTTCAAGTGATAATGTATGAGATCGGTTCTACTGTGTACAATAATGAAAAAAACTATGTAACGCGATATTTTTCTAGGTCATAGAATAATTGAAACCAAGTCAAAAGATTAATAAATGAGGATTTTCTGCCGACTGATAAGACTATGAGATATAAGTAAGTCAAGAGTAAATCATAATCGCGTAGTATACTAAATAGTAGAAAGGTGGTAGATATTACATTAATGAAAACGGTTGTGTTGCAGAAAATGACGCCTTTTTACGATTTTTTTCCAAAATGACGCAATTTTTTTATTATAATATTTATACAAATATACTTTTTTCACCGTAATACAGCTGAAAATAAAGGTATAGCGGGTTGAATACTCACTTTTAAAAAGCCCCATCTTGAAACACTTTCGCATGGTGTCGGCAAATGAAAACTTATTTATCTCTCCCATGAATACTAAAATTAACGCACTTTATTCATACAGTTCAATATCCTTTTAAAAAAGGTGTATTTTTATCTCGTTAAAAACTATTAATTAATCATCTTATTTAAATTGATTTATATGTTTTTTATTTACGTTAGCGGAATGATTCTTGCTGTAGTCGGCACGCTTCGCGCCGTCACATTATCAGACTGAAGCTGACACCGTTGCGCCCGCGCACCATAAAACATCTCATTGCCACTTATATGTAAATTACTATTGCTGTACCGGGTGTTTTCAGTTACGATCATTCATAGCACCTTGGAGTATTTATCGTTAATGTTGTGCATTATCTGGGTAAAAACAAACGGTTCTTGTTTAGGTACCGCGTGATTGAAGTCAGTGTAAATGGAAAAATATTATTAACGCGCATACACGAGTGAAAGTGGCGCCGCTGCCTATTTTACCTTATTTATATGTAGAGTTCGGTGGCCAAAAAGGGCAACTTCGTATCTCTGCCTAAGTTTTACAAAAAAAACTATTACACACGCATTATAAATAATTTATAATAGATAGCACAAACTATACGATGGATTTTTAAAAATTCCTGTGTTAGACGTAATAATATGATAAAATAGGTGACGCTATCATATTGGCTCGGGTATGCGCCTTAAAGAAACATCGATCTAAGTAAAACAGAGTAAATGAGGTACTGGCTTCTCGAAAGTGGAAGACTCAGATTAGGTGCAACTAGGTCCACCCATCTCAGTCTTTGTCGAACCGGCGGCGCGGCGGCAGCGTTCGTGTTACGCGTGCTTGCTACGATGTACTTTAGTGTAATTGAAAGACTACGGCAACACCTTCTTGTTTGTTCATTTTAAACCGACTTCAGAAAAAGGTTAGAGGTAAGATTGGAAATGTTAACTGGGAGCCCTTGAATTGCATTCATCATCATCATCGTCATCATCATCAGCCTATATTAGTCCACTGCTGGACATAGGCCTCCCCTAATGAGCGCCATAGCGCCCTGTCTTCAGCTTGACGCATCCAGCATCTGCCTGTAGTCATTCGCAGATCGTCATCCCACTTGGCCGGAGGGCGCCCTACACTACGTTTGAATTGCATTACTGTTTAAATAAAATAAATTTATAATGCTGCACAATTCACACATTATCTAGCCCCAAGCTTCTGCTTAGCTTGGGGCTAGATAAAGCTTGTGTTTTTCTTTAATATGGTTACATAGAATACCCTGAACTACTAATGCCCTGATCTACATCGTATAAACATTTGTCCCGAGGCGGGAATAAAACCCGCAACCTCCTGTTAATAATTATAAGCTATTTTTAATAGTCTTATCTTAGTTAGGAAAAAAAGCAAAAATAGAGTTTGGTGGCCAAAAAGCGCAACTTCGTATCTCTGCCTAAGCTTTACAAAATGAAACTATTACAGAGGCATTAATAAATTACTTATAATAAATACCACAAACTGTACGATGGATTTTTAAAAATTCCTGTGTTTAACGTAATAATAAGATAAAATAGGTGGAGGCGCCACTTTCATTGGTGTATGCGCCTTAAGAATGGTAGGTAAGATGACTATTTCGTACCACCGGTAGTGAATATCTTCGAGAGGAAACACTAGTTCAAACTTTAAGGATACAGACAAGTTGTTTCTAATTAAATTGCAACAAGCAGACTAGACTTCCTCATCTCAGCATAAAAAGAATCTTTTCATTCTAGTCTCATATAGTTAATTTATTTACTTATCTACGATTTATCTAAAATCGCTGGTGCATTGAATTGGTTTCGTCTGAACTATTGTACGTTGGAGCTTTGGTCTTGTGCACCAATACCTATTAATGCAACAAGTGCGGAAAGTAGGTGATTTCCGTCTAGTGACATTTTATTCACGAGCGAGTGTATACCCCGAGACGAGTCAGAAATCATCTTAACGCACGTGTATCATACAATGTTTTACTATGCATTGTGCGAGTAAATAAAAAACTAGTCACACTAAATAAGACTAATTAGTGATAGACGAGAAATATTCCAAATAGCGGCCTTTTTTTCCATAACACATGAGAGCTTTAAGTATCTAATACTGCATATGTGCAGTATTAAAAACATAGGAAGTATTAAAAATCATGTTTTTTGTATTTTGTTTTATTGCAATATAATTCAGCATCCGGCATCTGCCTGCAGTCATTGTATCTGACTGCAGACAGCTGCTGGATGCGTCAAGCTGAAGACAGGGCGCTATGGCGCTCATTAGGAGAGGCCTTTGTCCAGTGGACTAGCATAGGTTGATGATGATGATGATTGTATCTATCGTAAAACTATGGACTACTATTGTCTGAAATAAATCCTGTTTTTAAGAGTGGTTGTACCGCCTTTACTTGCTTGGTTTCCAAACGCATTCTACCTAGGTACATTTAGTTTCTGAGACCGAACTCAGAAACTAAATGTGTGTTCATTGTATTTTATTACTTTAAGATAACGTGTAAAGTGTACGAGATGACTGTATCTAGCTATTGACGTAGGTTAGTGTATACTATTTATTTAAACTATACTTACCATAGACTGAGGCTTATGGACAAACCGAATTACGGTTATATAAGTATATAAGCTAAACAGAGTTAATCCTACTAATATTGTAAACGCGAAAGTTTGTAAACATGTATGTATGTTTGTTAGTCTTCCACGCTAAAACTACTGAACGGATCAGGCTGAAATTGCATACAGGTAGTTCTAGGCCTGGAATAACACATATGCTACTTTTTACCTCATAAATCAGTTTCCGTGGGATAACGCGTGCGAAGCCGCGGGGCGCAGCTAGTATAGTATGAAGCTAATGATGAAATAAGTTAATACTGGTGTCGATTCACTTGTTTGAATTTGAGCTAAAATTAGGGTTTACGATAGCTATCATCAATTTGACCTCAAAATTAGGTAAAATTACGATTTAGGAATCATTAGGAATCGATTTATGAATAGAAACGTATCGTTTGACATTGCTAAATCCGAATCTAAGCGAATTCTAAAACAATAGAATCGACACCATTATATTCATAAATAAAAAAAAGCGCATACACTAACTTAAAGGAAACGGAGAGTTGGGGTGAAAATTTATATGTGGGTCATCATCAATAAAGGTATTTATATGTGCCGCGCTCCATAGATTCACAATGGGCACCCTAAGACCGTACACAAGATAACCCATTTGATAGTTTGGGTTTCCTTTTCATCTGTCATTTAACGCTCGGACAGGATGAGGACAGCAAAGTTATAAGTAACTTTTTCGTGCATAATTAGATTACTCAAAAACAAATTTACTTAAATAATTTTAGACCCTAGTCAAAAACTCACAGCAACGATCATTAAATGCTACGACATTTCGAAGGTGGTGGTGTTTGTACCTAGAGACAAGCAATAATCATTGAAAAGGTTGCTATTTATATTATAGTAGGAACTAAATGACAGACAGACAGATTGGTAGGACAAAGCTAAAGAGTGATAGTTTTAAACTAAGCTGTGTTTATTTGACTAAAATTATTTTGCTAGTTGTTGGCACGAATTTATTTTCTGCATGATTCTGAAGTTTTTTAATTGTTGACAGATTGAATTTCATAGACTCAAAAAATATGGGGACTTACGGAAGTTTCGATTTTTATCGAGTTGACATAATATGTAGATTATTCATTTTTTTTGACGATGAAAAGTATGAAATATTAAATAACAGATAAAGTTTACCACAGTATATCTGTTATACAATTTTTTTTCTTCTGAGTGTATATTTATTGTATTTATGGAAATAAAGCATTTTTGAGTATGGGTTTGAGTTTGACATGACTATTTTTTTTCAGTCAAACTACCAACAAGAAAAATAAACTAAAACCCGACTACGGCGTTAACCGATTGTGCTTTTAATTTCTTAGACCCCTCTATCTCGTCGGGCCCCAATATCGACTGACGTCATATACCCTACATATACAGGGGTATTGAGACGAACAAATCAATCGATACCTTTGTCAAATAAGCTGTTTCAGAGCTACGTGGGGACATAGGAATCAGCTACTTTACCTACATTTAAAACAAACGAAGGGTGCCAACCTTATAACCTCGTTGGTTATAAGGTTAATAAGGGTGAAAATAAATAAATTTCATAGAATAGGTATTGGAGAACCATAAGCGCTCCTAGTCGAAAACACCTAGCAACCGAACATCTCATGTGCTACGACATTTCGTAGCACTTTTCGTAGAGGCGTAGAAGCAAATCAGGATCTTAAGAAGATTTTGCTATTTATATTATTAAAGTAGGATAACCAAAGCTCGCAAATATCGAATTGAGATGGATTTATGTATATTTGATGAGATATTGCTTTGATTTGTTGTCGAAAACTTTCAGCAACTACAATACATTTTTCATAATATTTCGTAGCACATTGCGTAGAGGCAAAACATGGCAGTTGTAAGATTTGCTATTATTATTAAAGTAGGAATTTACCACTGCAACCTAACTAGACCAATTATTTTAAGATGAATTTGGGATCATTTTAGTAAAAAAATTGTGTGTTGTGTCGTGGTGTCGTATACACGACACAATAATCAGAAACGAACATCTCATGTGCTACGACATTTCGTAGCACTTTGCGTAGAGCTAACAAATCGTTTGTGCAAGAGGTTAGCAATTACATAATTTTAGTTGGATTGAAAAGGGGGTAAGTTAGCTTCGTTGATTAAATAATTTAATGATGATATGATAAAATCTTGCTTTGGACTCCTTGTGGAAACTCTTCAGCTACAAACATTTAAAGCGTTACGATAATAACGCTGGTGACATGTACCACAGGTTTTAAAAAACCTATTTCAGGCACTAGTCTCTCACGACATAGGTCATGGTCTTATAATAGTATTAACAATAGTGTTTACGTACTTTTAGTTACTTAAGACTTTCGTGAGAGACAAATAAACGTTTTATTATTTGTTGTTATTTATTATTATAACCGTAGCAGTGCGTAGAGGGGTAACGTTAATATTAAGATTTGGCTCATAGAGTGTCATGAGCGTTACTTTTGAGTTGTGAGTCGCATAAAAAGAGTCACATACAAAGTCCTGTTTATACCACTACACTAGAGGGTAAGACTTAACAGTCGAGATAGCGATAGGATGGTCTAGCTACATACGCTGTTTACTCATAAGAGTTGGTTAGCCTATTTCCAAAAAATAAACATAAGCATAAAGTTCAAATAGTACAAATAGTGTCACACGATCTTCACATGTATTCGTGATGATATTGGTACATTTAGATCAATTAAAGTTAACTGTGGTAGGAGACATAATAAATGTTTATGACAAATTTCTCTTTTTAATATAAAAATATAGTAAAAAAAAATACATAATCCCTTGCTCAACTTCTGTAAAAACCGGCCCTCTCGGCCAGACAATATAACTTCTGTAAACGTAGGTAAAAATAGATATAAAAGGCCCACACATTTCAGATGGCATTCATGAAGACTGTTTTCGAAGCAAGTGCTATTAAAACAGCGAAACGAAGCTCGAAATATCATAGCAAAGTTTGTGTAACCTTTGGAAGCAATTTCGGTTGCTATTTAGCGGTGTGGTTGTTGTTTAGCAAATAAGTAAAGCTTTTGCTATTGTTTTAACAGTAGGATCCTTACCCTTGATAAACATTTTACGCATTTAATACATTTTAATACAGAGATATATTTAAATCCGGGATTCCCTAGAGAAAGAAGATTTTTCGAATTACATATTACCATCATTTCTGGCTCAGTTTTGATACGACTGGGATTTGTTTTTATTGTATTGCACATATATACAGAGCTCAAAATATATATCTTTTGAAAATCATCATCGGAGGTTTTTATGACTATTATAGTTTCGAAAGTGACTCTGCCCATCTCTCTGTTATCTTTTCACGCCTAAACGGCTGAACAAATCTTAATAAAATTTGACAGGGTTAGGTAAATGGTATCCAGAGAGTGGAATCAAACCTACACCAGTGTCGCAGGTGGACCTTTGCCCGCTTCCTTACAGAGGTCGTATATAAGGAAAATTAAGATCATCACACACAAGCCGAATAAAGGTAAACAAATTGGAATTTTGCTGCAGAACAATTGTACCACCTAACTGCGATCCCCAACCCGCATGCTCATCATGGGGATTAAGGGCATTACCCCCATAAGATCAACGCCAATAAGGCGCGTATCAAGGGGAGGACCTGCGTCCAGCAGTGCACCAATACAGGCTGTTGAGGTTAAGGTAAATTGTAATGTTATATTTCTATATGTTCCTTTTATTTATAGGAATGCATCAAAATGCTAATAGCAGTGTCTGCTGCTAATAAATCAGGATTGAACTTGACAATCGTTTACATTCGTCGCACGTTACAATTTTCTGTTTTGCTTAATCGAAGTTATTTCGTCACAGAAACGCTAAAGTGCTTGGTATTTAGTGCGTTTCTGTGACGAAATAACTTCGATTAACTAGAATAAGGTTAAGGCTGTATTCTGCGACCTATTCCTAGTCGTGTTGATGATGGAAATCTATAGTCAAGTTTAAAATTATAAGTTTCCTTAGGAAAACCTTGTTTAAATAATATTATGAAGATATTGGTGTCGATTCTGTTGTTTTAGGATTACCTAAAATTAGCATTTCGGAATTTAAAATAGATGAAAACGATTCCATGGTTCAAAATTCGACTGACACGTTTAAAAATAGGATGACAGCTCTGAAATTAAGCTGACAGACCTAAAACAACTCAATTTAGTTAAAATGGCTATAACCATATTCCTTGCGTAACATTTTAGTTGCTTGAAAAATTAAACGAACGGATTAAAAATTAAGATGATAGCTCTAAAATTAGAATGATAGATCTGAAACAACTTAACTTAGTTAAAAGTAGCTTTAGCCTTATTCTTTGCATAACATTTTAGCTATGGTTAGAAACGTGTACCTAATTTTAACAAGCATCTAATTAGGTCATGCATGACTAATATTTATCGATGCTAAACTTGTATCGATATGAATTTCTAAACGATTTCTCATACAAATGGATGAACTGTTTGATTCATGTAAAGAAGCATGAATTAACATTTTAGAAAAAAAAAACATATTTTGCTCACAGCAACACCCAATTACTCAACTCGGTTTTGCGATTTTGAAAAACGTTATAATATAGGTATTTTTAGGACCTGTATAGAAAATACCATAATTTTAAGGTCTACCTAGCATAGAAAATTTAGAAATCTTAAAATTTAGGTTAGGAATCCTAAAACAACAGAATCGACACCAGTGTACCCTCCCGGTTATCGAATAGATAGGTACAGTTATTTCATATAAAATCATGATAGTGATGTAATTCATGTGATTCACCGTCTTCTTCCGCTAGTGCACAAAAAATTTAAGTGAATTAGAGTCAATTGCACCTTATTTTTTGTTTGATAGTAATAACTATTTATCAAGCTGTATAAATAGTAAAAATTTGACTTGTCTAAGTGCTTATTTAGTAAATCCATCGATCAAAAATTTCGCCGGCCCCCCTTAGATGCACAATGCGCGCTCTGAAACCGTCTGTATCAAAAGCTTTCCTTTTTGGCATGTATGGAAAGCATTTCAATTAGCGTCATTTGAACGCTTGGACAGAAAGCATGCCTAGCAAAATTACAAAAATCAGAAGTTCAAGACACAAAAAAGACGGGTTTCCTATTTTCAGTAAAGTTTTAATTCATTTATTACCACTTTAATGTACAATTATTGCCCTTATCTCAAGATATCGGCGTTGAAAATTATTAATTGGTTCGCATTGTTACGATTATAACTTTGTTCTAAGTAAATACATGAATAGAGGCATTTTTTTATATTTATATATTTTTATTTTATGTGTTCTTGCGTTTATTTTATTTTTATCTTAACAGACAAGTTTACATTAAAATAATGACTCAAACATTCATAAAAAATATTAAATAGTATTTTGATATACTAATTAATATTTAGATAAAAAAAACTTGTTGCACTACCTATATTTGTTACTACACAGAAACAGTTCTGTGACTTCTCTTAACCATCTACATACCAAACTATTTGCTGTCCGAAATAAAATATTTTTATTTATTTTATAAGTAATTAAGAAGAAGGAACCAAATTAATTTAAATATCATAAGTATAAGGTAAAGACATGATTTACAGACAAAAATACAGTACAGTAGAACCTAGAAAATAGTAAAATACACTTTATTTTCGAGCATCACTAACACACCTTGAGCCCTAAAATCTTATGTTAAAGGCGTTGAATGATGATTGCATTTTTATTAGGTTAAGGTTAAAAATAATGGCAATAGCGTGGGCAAGAACGTTAAAGAAATAAATCTCACGCGTTACACGAGTGTAACTACTTTTATTAGATACCCGCCCGCAGACCGTTTAGTTTAAAGCTTGCATCACACTTAGATTCAACCACGACAAAACCGTCCGGCAAACATAAATTTAATGAAGATGTCAAACAGCGCGCTTTTTTACGTTTTACCTCTTTACTAATAATATCTATATTATGTAGTGTATTATATTAAGTATATCAGTTATCTAGTACCCATAACACAAGCTTTGCTTAGCTTGGGGCTAGATATTTTATTTTAAATCATCAGACAATTCACACAGCATTATCTAGCCCACAGATATCAGATCTCTGTGATCTAGCCCCAAGCAAAGTAGAGGTCGTGTTATGGGTACTAAATAGCTGATATACTTAATACAATACACTAGGTACATAGACATATATCGTTTTTATATACAGGAAACATTCAGAACGCCCGAACAAATATATGCAGATAGTACATCCATTTGTCCTAAGGCGGGAATCGAACCAGTAACCTCCTGCATCGTAGGCGGACCTTCACCCACCGCGCCTCAGAGGTCTTCAAGATTTGTCGTAAAGTGTCTTTCTTATGCCTAATCACCATAACTCACGTAGCGCTGGACCTGTCTTTGTAGCGATCTATATAAGGGACGTCTAACAGTCGAAGTCTTATGGCTGTACTGATGATGATTATGATTAAGACTCTAAACTAAATAATCATAGCGATGCGGCGCGGCGCTCGCGGTTGTTTGTCATGAGCTTATTGTTGTTGTCCAAGAACCAGTAAACATGTAAAGTGCAAAGTGTGCTATTAGCTTTAAATCTGCGTAAATTCAATGCCAAACGCGTGCCAGCGATCCTAAGACGCAGATTGCGCAATACTAGATGGAGCGTAAAACTCGTAACGATGTTTGTATTGTATACGTGTGATCTTAGATCCAATACAAAACAGGCGTTTGACCAATGAAGTACCTATAAGAGTCATTTCAACCTCAACCTTGTATTGGTCCACTGCTGCACGCAGGCCTCTCCCTGATAAGCAACTTATTGGCATTTGTCTCATGGGGGGTAATGCCCATAATCCCTACGCTGGGCATGCGTGTTGGGGATCGCAGTTCAGTGGTAGAATTGTTCTGCAGGTGGCGCTGCTGCCTGGCCCCCGATACATATCCCTTAGTCGCCTCTTACGACACTCACGAGAAGAGTTGGATTGGTGCAAATTCTAAGCCAGCACTTAGATTAGAGATAATTATAATAATAATAAAAATTAATAAATCAACAATCAACACATAGCATGTTTGTTGCTCTTTCACGCAAAAACTACTCAACGGATCGGGCTGAAATTTTGCATACAGGTGTGTGTATGTGTACACACAGGTTACTTTTTATCCCATAAATCAGTTCCCGTGGGATAGGCGTGTAAAGCCGCGGGGCGCGCATTGGATAAAAAGTGGATGTGTTATTCCAGGCCAAAGATAGAACTACCTGTATGCAAAATTTCAGCCCGATCCGTTCAATAGTTTTTGCGTGAAAGTGCAACAAACAAAAAGTTTACAAACTTTCGAGCTTATAATATTAGTAGGATAGCAGATCGTAAAAGCATTTTATTTTGTCCCCTGGGATCGAACCCGCAACCTCCAGCGTCGCATTTGACTGACTTAACCTACTTAGTTGTTGACGTTAAAAATAGGTACTTCAACTAAGTAGGTTAACTTAGTTGAAGTACCTATTTTTAACGTCAACATGTAGGAGACTGTTGTTTACAACTAAGACCGTTAGCCTGCCATTTGTAGGTATGTATATTGTATATGCAATAGGTAATACAGGTATGTCTAATTTATGTTTTGTTTACCGTTGGCAACATACTCATTGGCCATTCGTCTATGAGGCATCCTCGGTATCGTTCTCGAAATCAGTCCCATTATAATTAATTAACCCTCTACCACCTACCACCTAATCTTGTCACACAACCACCTACCATACGTCTCCTAGACGGGCGAGTGAAAAGTGCTTTGTATGTAAAATCTAAGGGTGAAAGGTTTGTTTTTTTTATTAAAATTTATAAAAATACTATCGAAGTATTTATTAAAGCAAACAAGGCACAGAAAACACAATACATTTTCTTAAAATCTTAATTTATTAAAAACTACTCCTAATTTTAGCAAAAAAAATTGTTATTCAGAAAACGAGTTCTATAAAAATAATCACATGAGATAGGAACTTTTTTCTTTCTGTTTATAAAAATAGAATTATCAACAAGACATATAAAATCGACACTTTCTCATTATAATCACATCTTTTGCAAAATTGCAAGGCATCAATCTAACAGATTTTCCCGACGAAAATTCTTAGAAATAGTTTTTTTTTTTTCGAAGTCTCGGAACGCATTTGTCACAAAGGCTCTTCAACTTCTGTAAAACTTGAGGTTGAGACAATAATGCTATGATTCTCCTAAGAATTCGATTCTTCACTTTCCTGATTCGATTCGCAACTATTTTCCAATACGTCGTTACCTTCATCATTTGGTAAGTTTTCGTCGTCAGATGGATCTTGCTCGAACCAACGTTCAATAACACTTTCAATAAAAGCCATTTAAAACTAAAACACAAAAAAACAAGATTTGAAAAAAGTCACGCAACCACCTACCAACCGTCCCACAGACGGACAACAACAGTTTTTTAGTTACCAGTGACAAACGCGCGCACCTCTGACCACGATGAGCGTTTACGTGCCAACGAGGGACGAGGCGAGAAGGTACATACAGGGACGCACAAGTTGACACGTGCCAAAATATTCGCGATTTTAATTTACTTGCGTCTGCGAGACGTATGTCAGGTGGTTAAGGGTTAATGGAGATATCGTCAAACATTCATACAGGTGAACATTTAACCTTTTTTTGAAGTCGGTTGATTAATTCTCGTCCTATTATAAATAGACGCATAAACTTAAGATCCATTTTTTTATATTTTAAATTTAGCTATGTGATTTCATGTAAGATGTCCTATTTTAATAAATAAATAAACGTCCTCAATAAACAATTTTTAGAAATATTACGTCGCATTGAAATTTTACGTATTTGTGGATTCATAGAAATGGTAGGAAAAATGTTGCAGACTTTTTCTTCCATAGCCTGAGTAGCGAGTAGATACTTCGAAGTTCACAAAACCAATGCCTGAAGGTATGACCGAAACAAATAGAGGTGACCGATTGGTATATGTACAAAGTTTTAGTAGAAAAAATGCTGCATCAGACATCTTGTTCCATAGTCTGAGTAGTGAGTAGATACTTTGCAGTTCACCAAAACAATGCGTGAAGTTATGTCCAAAGCAAATAGAGGTGACCGAGGTAATTGTCATTCAAAGTTTTAGAAGCGGTTTATTGTCTTGACAGGAATTTATCCTTGGACTTTTGCGATTAGCAAGTGAACGCTGTTTTTTTAGCAATTTTTTGCTTGCCTTTAGATCGGGCAAATGATTATGGTATATGAATACCTTTATCATGGAATAAAGCGAATAATGTACGGGGCTTATACCGGGGTTTTGCAGGTTGATTTTACCCACTGCCAGCAGAAAGTAAAATCCAGCTGCGTACAATGATGATCTAAGCTAACAATGTAGGTTTTTCCTAACTAATTCATTTAATATTTATTATCGAAGCCCCGTTATTGCCCATAATACTTATGATATTGAAAATAATTAATGATTTTATCGGGTATTTATCTATTATTTTTATTTACCTTCTGTTTTTATTTCCCCATAAATACCCGATAAAATCATTAATCATGCTTACAAATCGCACATAGTGTAAACATATATTGAACGCGTTTATATTGGAACGACAAATGTAAAAGTTCTGCCTTCTGTGGAACTATGGATTAATCAAATATCACGCCATCACGTGTGATCGGCTTGACCGATTTCATTAATTCTTTTTTTGTTGTGTTAGTTATTGTCAGAATAAGGTTCATAAGACAAAATGGAAGGTTAAAAACCTAAATTTCACGCGGGTGAAGCCGCGGGATAAATACCTACTATAATAATTGTAAGAACCTCTTTGTTTCTCCATTACTAGATTTCTATAGTTACTAGAATCGTATTATAATAACTTTATAAAGTGTTCGTGTTAGCTCTTAAAGAGTTTTACGACGTCTTTTAATAATAATACAAATTAATATGAAAATTACCTAGGTTTAAGTTTCATTACGTATCATCATCATCATCATCAACAGCCTATTTTAGCCCACTGCTGGACATAGGCCTCCCCTAATGAGCACCATAGCACCCTGTCTCCAGCTTCACGCATCCAGCATCTGCCTGCAGTCTTTCGCGGATCGTCATCCCACTTGGCCGGAGGGCGCTCTAGACTACGTTTGCCGAGTCGCGGTCTCCACTCAAGAACTCGTTTACCCCATCCCTATTCGTGGATTTAAACTGTATTTAAAACGAAATCTTATCAAGAAAGCCTATTACTCCTTAGATGATTACGTTAATGATGTTAATGCTTGGCCAGATGTCGCCCAGTTCCACACCGACAACAGTATGTAAGAACACTTACACTTAGTTATGCTAAGATTGTATTAGTTGATAAGCGATAAACTTGCTAGTGGTTTCTTTTTCACTTCTTCCGCTAGTGGACAAAAAATTGAAGTGAATTAGTTATTATTATGCACCTTATTTCTTGTTTGATAGTAGTAACTATTTATCAAGCTGTTTATATATTAAAAAAAGTGCTTATTTTGTAAGTCTAAAGAAATAAACGATTTGACTCTGACTCTGACTCATCGGTTATCGGTTCTTCGCGAGATATGGCCGGCCCACTGCCACTTCAACTTGCTAATTCATTACTTATACTTAATATTAATCGATTTATTATAATTTTGTTAGAATAAACGTCGACATGCCATTTATTTAATAGAAGTGTTTGTTACAAAGGACAGGTAACCTCGTCACAGTCAGTTCGATCAACATCAATAATTATTGTTAAGTGGTTTGATCGTTAAATTACTAATCGATATCGATAAAATGACGTCCAACTTAATTTAAGTAAAGTGATTTTTAAAATGCAATGTATCACAGATGGAAGTAAAAATAATTAAGTACTTATCAGTTTCTTTGTGGTTTCTTTAGTTCAATGAAGTACCCAATAAAAACATCACTTGCGCGAACTATGGAGATTTCTATTTATTATTTTATAAACATTATTTACATTATTTTATTCAGGCACCTACTGATGTTGTACTAAACTAATCAAAAGAACGATGTACGGACGGAAAAGTTTTAGGAATCCTGACTATACCACCTAAACTCTACCATATACCAGATTCGGACCATAACTTACTTATGGGATAACTAACTTAAGAGAGAGAGAACTAAAAACGATGAAATTAACCAAGAGTTTATTTATTAATAAATCGATAGGTAAATTTCCAATAAGTGTGTGGAGTAATAATTTAAGACAATATAATGAAATAAGTACGAGCATAACCACGCATCAAATATCTGGCATTTAGCTAGGAAGTTCTGGTCACATTTTTACGTCGTCTATAATTTTTGAATTATTTTGGGAACTGCAGTTATCGGAGGACAACCTGTATTTCAAGCACATAAATAACATGGATGTAGGCATTATAATTAGCAGATAATCTGAGCAGGAATAGGAATTTACTTCCGAGGCAAGCCGGCTGTTATTGCGAAATCTGAAACCACGCATAAAATCTAGATTATTTATTGAATCAAACGTTGCATTGAGACTAAGATTTCGATCGACTTATCATTATATCCTCAACCTCAACCTCAACAGCCTGTATTGGTCCACTGCTGGACGTAGGCCTCCTCCTGATAAGCGCCTTATTGACCTTTATCTAATGGAGCACTGAAAAAATATAATAGTTAAATTTACTAAATTCTCAGTATTTTTTACAAAAGCAACGTGTAAAAATGGGTCCTACACACTTTTTTGTTAATTTAACTAAACACAAATGGTTAAACTTTTACAAAACTGGTTTAGTATTACTGACTCATAGCTTTTGTAAACTATACAATACCAGTCATGCAATATTCACTCATTCTGTTTTGTATAATTTAAGGATTTTGTTTAGTATTTTTTAGTAAACCGGTTTAGTATATTTTACTCCATGATTTACCTAAAAGGTACTATACTAGTTTTGTAATACCTACTCATTCTGTTTCGTAGATTTAACGAGTTGTACTTAGTATTTTCTACTAAATCGGTTTTGTATATTTTACCCCTCAGCTTTTGTAGACTATACGATACTACTCATGTAATATCTACTCCTTCTGTTTCGTATAATTTAAGGATTTCGTTTAGTAAATTTTATTAAACCTGTTTTGTATATTTTACCCCTAATATACGTAAAATGTACGATAATGGTATTGTAATATTCACTCAATCAGTTTCGTATAATTTACGGGTCATGTATGTATTTTTTGCTAAATAAGTATCGTCTAAAATACCATTATTGTATAGTACGTTCTACGAAATTTGTTTACTTATTTACTTTCGTATATTTTGCAACTTTACTTTGGTTGAATCTACAAACAAATTGAATAGGTATATAATACGCTTGACTTTTAACAGTAGGTATTGCTTTCGTAATATTTACATATTATCTTTTGTATATTCCACGCTTTTTTTATTATTGATATTATAGGGTACCTGGGTTTTTAAGTTGGCTACTTACGGCCGTTCCCAATAATCAGATGGATTGAATATTTGAGAATGGCTGTAAGAAGCTAACTTAAACATGTAGGTACCTATGATCAATAATCCAAAAAGCGCAAACAAGTAAATAATGGGAGAACAATACGTACTTACCTAAAAGTCAAGGGTATTATAAACTCACAAAAAATGTCCAAGTAGAAAGTTCCAAAGCAGATTAAATAAACGAAAGCAAATGCATAAGTCAAAACAAATTCGTGAAATGTACAAATTTAGCAACAATATATATAACACAGGACATTATACGCAAACAAATTATTATCAAAATCATTACACTCAATTGAATTATCATATTATACATAACAATAAGGATAAGGATTCAAATAATAGTAAATGTAAAAAATAAAAGAACTTTTTATTTTACTAACAAACACAAAATGACACCAACAAATTACGTAGGAAACGCTCGTTCCCTCGTTTTACATATTTTAGTTTACCTAGACGTAACAGAATTGCCACCATTATATAAATAAGTACGAACTGAATTCTACAAGAAATATCTCAATCACATCAGGCATAAAAAAAGTTACAAAATAATGATAAACATTTCTGGTTTTATCAATCTCGAAACTCCAGATTCATAATTAAGGGGCTGACAACCGTCAAACATCTTCTCGCCGTATTTACGGTTATGGTGTAGTTTTCTTCGTTCGTACTAAACTTATGCAATTTTTTTGGTAGAACTTGTTTTGATCAAATTCGGCCACTTTTTAAACAACTTCAACTCACAGTTCCAAAACAGGACGTCAAAATCTGATTCAATCTGAAAATAATTTAAATTTTGGTAAGTAGGTATTATATACATTTTATCATAATTTTTTTCAAATTTAATTTTAGGAGAAGAGGAGGTATTCAAGAGGTTGCGGGGTCGATTCCCGCCTCGGGACAAATATTTGTACGATCTGCAGATATTTTCGAAGTAAAATAAAAAATATCTATCTACATTAAGTAGTGTATTGTATTAAGTATATCAGTTATCTAGTACCCATAAGATAATGCTGTGTGAATTGTCAGAAAAATATTTATTTATTATTTATTTATTTATATAACCAGCCGGTAACACCCACTGCTGAGTATAGGCCTCTTCTTTATCTCGCCACCCCATACAGTCTCAAAGTATGATAATAGAGCTAGTTAACACATAAGATGGATTTTATTTTATATTACAATTTGTATTTTATTGATTGTGTAATTAAATTATAATTGTAATCAATGGCAAATAGACTACAATATTTGATGTAGTAAATAAAGAAACTTACTTCTTTTGAAACTGCCACTCAACCCAGAGATATTTGATTCCACTTCAAATTTATCAAGATCATTGGATGCAATAAACTCTGAGTCCATAGAACAAGTGCTCTGAAAAAAAAATTAAACTATTTAGTAAGTGCAAAGAAAATATTAACTACTTTGTAATTTTTTTTTAAAGAAATTATAATTGTGCATTAAAGTACATTCACAAAGCATCACATATCCATGTAGGTACCTACCTATAATATTATTTGCTTACCAATGTTTTATTTTCATTTCCGAATCGAGATAGTCCAGCCTTCAACTTTATTCTATCTTTTATTTTATTTGATTGTATGAGTTCATTAATATCTGACTCGGTAATATTTTCAACACAGAAATAGCTCCAAATCGTGTTCTAGAAAAGATTATATAAAAATGATTTAAAAATGTCTTGAAATAAGTAGGAACAATGATGAAATAACTGGGACTGCAGTGGTTTATGAATGACGATGAGCAAAGTACCTACCTATCCTTTCTTTGCTCATCGTCATTCAAAAGCCACTGCAGCCCCGACTACAATGATTATATAAACAGCCTAATGATAAACTACCTAACATCATCAGGCTACAGTAAGCCTATGCTGGACATAGCCCTCCCCTAATGAGTGATTATTATAATTCACTAATAGCTACTCGCAGACAGAAATTGTAATAATAAGCTACTATTATTACGATTTCTGTGTAGTTACCCTAGGTAGGCAAAGATGCCCAGTTAACCAAACATCGAGATTATTACAGTTTATCGATGTCATCAAGTCAATTAGTTAGGTAGGTAGGTATAGGTTTTACATACCTTTGAACACTCTTCGAGTGTCTTCCGAGACTCCCCACGGATCCAGCTCAATCACGAAATTATTATCCGTATCAATATCAAGTACGTTCGGATCGGATTCCTTTTCTTCCATGATTGATCAGGCAGGCAGGCAGGCAGGCAGGCAGGCAGACAAAGCTCAGCAAAATGGCTAACGAAACACCCTCCACAGTTTCGAAAAAAGGCACTTTATTGCGTACTTTCAATGAAAGTAGGTAGTATAATTCTGTTTTACCCATATGAACACAGAATCGTTTTAATATAAGAAGCAGGAGTCCAAATAAAATACAATAACCACGTAAAGCAGGAGTCGTCGTCTTTCGCTCGTTAGCGTCCCACTGAGCGAAGTGAGCGCGACCCCCCTCCCTTATTACAGTTATTAATTTTCTAATACGAAACAAGGTACGTTAAATTAACACCCACAGTATTGATTCTACAAAACTACTTTTGTAATTTATTATGCCTGTCCGTAATTTACCTACCTACCTACTTACCAACGCAAGGTTCTTTCGGGTCTAGGTACCTACCAAGAGAAGACTGGTCTTCGGTTTTCCTAGTTATTACCTGCGCCATTTACGTCAATAGACACTTCCACCCCCAAGACTCTAAGGCCCGTATTATGAAAGCATGCTCGGTCATCGACCTATGCTTGAGTGACACTTATGCCATAGAAAAGCGTTACTCAAGCATAACTCTATGACTGAGCAGGCTTTTATAATACCGGCCTAAATCCTAAGCAGCTTAGGATTTAGGCCCGTATTATAAAAGCCTGCATAGTAGGTACCATACATATAGATAGAAGATGGAAAATACATAGGCAGGAAGGTACCTACTTATTATAATATACCTAGGGACATACCTAATTGCTTGATATGTATTCGAGAGCAAGTGTCGTCTATATTAATATTAAAAAGGAAAATTAATATAAAAAGGAAAGATCTGAATGTTTGTTTGTTTATTTGTTTGTATTGAATAGGCTTCGAAACTACTGGACCGATTTAAAAATTCTTTCACCATTAAGAAGCTTACTTTTCAGGGAGTGACATAGGCTATATTTTATCCCGGAATTCCCACGGGGCTAGTAGGTATAAAATAAATATCAGATTGTCTAGATAGAGGATAAAAAACCCTGGGACAAGTTTTGCTCCAACTCAAAAACTAACATTCTAACCAAGTAAAGGTTTCTGATTCGCTCGATAGGTAGAGATTGAAGTGATCAAAAATTCAAAGTAATCACCTTATTTCCTAGTTTAACTATAAGTTATTAAAATGTTGTGTCCAAGAGTCCTGTAACTTAAAGCACTTTGACTTTTGAGTAGATAAGGTAGGTACCTACTTCGTAGTTTAGATTCACTGTTTCCAGTAAGTACCTAACTCCCTCGAGTTTGGGCTCATTATGATTCGTATGATACATTGGGCTTGGTAACGAAGGTCTGATAATGGAGCCAGGAGGGGCAGGAGGTGATAGTCGAACTCATCACTGGCTAGTAGACCTCTCAAGTTTGAGCTCATTCGATTAGTTTGGTAACGAGGGTCTGGGGACAGAGCCAGGAGGTGGATTGTGGAAATCTTCCCTGGCTACTTCTAAGCCCCTCGAGTTGGAGTTTGATTTACTGGTTTCAGTTCTGTAGAGTTTGAAATAATTCCACTCTAGCCAAGGTGAGATACGTGCTGATGAGGGGGCAAAATACGCCAGCTAACGATAGGTACCTATTACAAAACTAGAAAGTTCTTTTTACGACAGTACATTGTTGATTTTGTTATAGTTTTGTGTAAACTGTGCATCAAAAACAAATTATTTATTTAAAATTAAAATGTTACAAGTTTGGATGTTTGTGGCTCAATCACACCCTAACCACTGAACCGACCACAGCCACAAAAGTGGCTCGCAGCGAAAAAGCTTGATTTCCAACGCCACAATAGTGGCGTGACGTAAGCGAGAGCGCAATCAGTTTTTGTTATTTCTTGTGAATTATTTAGATAGACGGACAACTAGCAAAACATTGTACCCAGTTGGGCTGAAAGCTATTAACAAGCTATACCTAACCTACACATTAGATGGAGCTGTTATTTTTAGAAATCAATCTGTAGTCAAAACGGGAAAAAACCGTGCGAGTTCGTGCGACGAGTGTTTATTTATTAATTGAACATCAAATTATAGTTGAATATACTAAATCGTATTATGTTAAATTGAGTTTGGCAAAAGCAACATCCCAGATCATTAATTTTACACAGAACTTTAGTAGTGAAGCACGCGCCAGCTCACGTTATTTTTAGGTACATTCTTACAAAACTAGATAGTATTTTTTACGAAAGTACACTGTCAAATTGTTTACTAATTCAACATCAAGTTATAGTTGAATATATTAAATCATTTTGGTTGAATTGCGTTTAGCAAAATTAACATCCAAGATCATTATTTTTACGTAGAAGTTTAGTTGCGAAGCATGCGCCATCTAACATTACATTTAGGAACCTTCTTACAAAACTAGAAAGTTGTTTCTACGAAATTACAATGTTAAATTTGTTATACTAATTGAATATCAAGTTATAGTTGTATATACTAAATCGTGGATGTTGAATTGAGTTTGGCAAAATCAACATCCTAGATCATTAATTTTACACAGAACTTTAGTAGCGAAGTATGCGACATCTAACTTTATTTTTAGGAACATTCTTACAAAACTAGAAAGTAAGTTTTACGAAAGTACACTGTCAAATTGTTTACTAATTCAACATCAAGTTATAGTTGAATATACAAAAACGAGGATGTTGAATTGCGTTTAGCAAAATCAACATCCAAGATCGTTAATTTTACATAGAACTTTAGTAAAATGCTTACGTCACTTGACGATACCCTCGAGAAACATTTTACGAAACATACATAAGTGTATTTAACATACAGTTTTCTAGTAACTTTAACTATATTTTATAGGTTAATGTTTACCTTTGTGGTTTAGTAAAATAAACAACGAGTTTTTGTAAAACCAACGAGGAATTAGGTTGATTTTATTAGTTAAAGCCTCAAACTACTCAAGTTTAGTAAATTTAACAATCATATTTTTTCAGTGAGGGTAATGCGTATAATCCCGAAACTTGGCATGCGGGTTGGGGATCGCAGTTTGGTGGTATAATTGTTCTGCAGGGGGCGCTGCTGCCCGTCCCCCGTGGATATGATACGACGATAACTGCATTCGACGACCTCTGTGGCGCGGTGGGCGAAGGTCCGCCTGCGACGCAGGAGGTTGCGGGTTCGATTCCCGCCTCGGGACAAATGTGTGTACGATCTGCAGACATTTGTTCAGGGCGTTCTGGATGTTTTTCTATGTATAATAAAAAATATGTATCTATGTAGTGTATTGTATTATGTATATCAGTTATCTAGTACCCATAACACAAGCTCTGCTTAGCTTGGGGCTAGATAATGCTGTGTGAATTGTCCAGCATTTTTATTATTATTAAATTCCTCAGTCGCCTCTTACGACACCCGCGCAAAGAGTTGGGGTGGTACAAATTCGAAGCCAGGACCGAAGGTAAAATGGATAATATCATGGATACGTACCTATTAGGAAATCATTCCTCTTGTATTATGTAGATAAATGCTATTAGACAATTATGACACTGGGATTAATCACGAATAATAAATAAAAATATCGGTTATGTTCGCTATTAGGAAATTATAATTCTGGTAATATTCGCGAATGATAAGCAAAAGGATCGGATAAGTACGCTATTAGGAAATTATGACACTGGAAATATTTTATGAATGATAAAAAAGGAGAATGGGTAAAAGTTCTAGTGGGGAAAAATGCGAATGGAAAGTTTGCTATGCGGAATTAACGATTTCGGGGAAGAGATCTAATCACTCATCATTATATCGTAGGTACCTTAAGTTTAGATTTATGATCAATGCATTGCTGTCATGATTTTTAAAATAAATCTAACTATGCAGGTATGTTTTTGTAGCTTTAATTATCACGTCGTCTATACAATCTGCAAACATACTCACTGCCAGGATGAACTAAACAAAAATCAGAGATAATTAATGATAATTATCGGGTATAATAAAGCGCAAGTACCTTTCTGTTTTTATTTCCCATTAATTATGTTCATAAATCGCGGTTTAAAAAGTTTTGTTTTAGAGATATATTAAAAAGTTTCCAAAAAGGTAAGTATAACGAATATAAAAATATGTGGTTGTGCTAATTTCGCTTATCTATTCACCTTAACACAACGATGCTAATCCAAGCTTTAAACTGGTAAAACTGCTCTGCGTAGGAGTTCCCGTGATGTTATTCTAAGGTTTAGCTTCAAACAACTGTGGGTAATAAAGGTGTAGTTTTATCCTACTATAAAACAGCGAAAAGGTAACAAGCACAAGTTTTAAGTGTAGTAATTACGCAAATGCTTCGTAGTTTTTGCCCGACTACCAACGGAGGAGAGTTATAAAATAAATAAATAAATAATGTTGGACAATTCACACAGCATTATCTAGCCCCAAGCTAAGCAGAGCTTGTGTCATGGGTGAGGCCTGCGTCCAGTTGTGGACCATTATAGTTGAAGTTGAGGTTGAGGTTTGCGCAGCGCCTTAGTCGATCGGTATGTCGGTCATCATCCAAATTTATTATAATTCGCGGAGAACCAAGCAAACTATAATCAGTGCAGGTACCATGATTAAGCTGTGGATAGATACTTCCGAGTTATGTAGTATAGTCATCTTAAGCAAGTGTAAATACTATGATGATGGCTACAACAAACTTAGTAAATCATTACCATTGCTAATAAGTATCTTACGTGATAATAGATATATACAGTCAGCCACAAAAATATGTGATACAGCTCTCTACCATAACAAAGTTTAAAGAGAAGAGACAAAAGCATTATACCATAATTTTATTTTTTGATGTTTGCCTTACCCTTTATTAGTATTATTAGTGGTAAGCAAATGTTTGCTTACCTAATCTATACTAATAAAGGTACTCGTATTTTAAAGACGAAAGATTCGCTTGTTTGTTTGTATTGAATAGGCTTCGAAACAACTGGACCGATTTACAAAATATTTCACTATTAGAAAGCTCACTTTTCAGGGAGTGACATAGGCTATACTTTATCCCGGAATTCCCACGGGAACGGAAACTACGCGGTTGAAAACGCGAAGCGCTGCTGGATATACTAATAAAGGTACAAAACGTAAAATTTTATACTTCCAGCCCATGGGAAACGTATTTTTGTGATAAAAAGTAGATAACCTGTGCGTTATTCGTGGTCTATCCTACCAACATCTATGGAAAAACCAGGCCGAGTAGTGTTTTAACCGTGTTACAAAAATACAACAGCTCTTACTTTCACATTTACTTTTCTACAAGCCTCACTAAGCTTGGGACTAGATAACGCTATGCGAATTGTCCAGCATCATTTAATAATAATAATAAATAATGCTGGACAATTCACACAGCATTATCTAGCCCCAAGCTAAGCAGAGCTTGTGTTATGGGTACTAGATAACTGATATATATAATACAATACACTACATAGATAGATATTCATTATTATACATAGAAAACATCCAGAACGCCTTGAACAAATATCTGCAGATTGTACAAATATTTGTCCCGAGGCGGGAATCGAACCCGCGGCCCTTCGCCCACCGCGCCACAGTGGTCGTCATTTATTTATTTATTAGTGTTATTCGATAAAGTACGCGATGCTGACTGTACAGGTATAAACTTCACCTTTATCTTGACGTTTGAGATGAATTCATAACACAAGTATTACGCTTGTACCAACGTTATGCAAATTATAATTTACTTTACAACGTCTCTGTTTACAATTGATCACTAGTTTTTATGGTTAGGACCAGAACTTGTGTATTCTAGACGACTAAAGGAATTTCTTAACTATTTAATGAACCTATAATTATAGTGTTAGCGCAGAGCGCAAATTTTTAGGATTACGATGTTAATTGAGCCGATAGAAACAGTTGATAGAAAAATGTAACGAGAAAATATCTTGGGCAATAATAAAGTATGGAAATATAAACATATAAAGTAATTTCTTTTTAAGAATAAAAAAAAAAGTATAACGGGAATAAACGACATTTACTTGTAGATTAAGTTAATTTAAATCCGTTAAAAATCTATGTAAAAAAAGGCTGCTAACGCAACGATTTATATTTATATATTTTTTTATTCATAATATTTTGCTAAGCGACAAAGCACATAAAATGCTAGGATCTTTGTTAAGCGCAAATTAAATAAATAAATAATGCTAGACAATCGGCACCAGCATCATCTAGCCCCAAGCTAAGCAGAGCTTGTAAAACCTGATATCAGCGGGTATCTTTTTACCATATTTAAACACACCGCATTATTGGTCAGATTAAAACGTTATGTTAATGTTAATGTTAATGGTACTTATAAGATTAATTACTTATCAATTCAATCAGTTGCGGTCGTTATTGGTCGAATATTAGCATACCTTCATAGTAAATAACTCATCACTAATCAATCTATCAGGCAACTATGTAGGTACATATAGTAAATAAATATCTATGCGTGAGCAAACAGCTTCTTTAAAAAATATCGAAGAACAAAGGCAATCTACCTATGTATGTATATCTTTTTCAAGAAATTATTTGTTTGCACTGTTCATTTGTTATGTCCTGTGGTGCCGGCGGCATAGAATTTGCACCACCCCAATTCTTCCCGTGGGTGTCGTAAGAGGATATCTTCTGGGGGGCGCCCCCTGCAAAACAAATCTTCCACCAAATTGCGATCCCCAACCCGCATGCCCAGCGTGGGGATTATGGGCACTACTCCCCCATGAGTTAAACGCCAATAAGGCGTTTATCAGGGGGAGGCCTGCGTCCAGCAGTGCACCGATGCAGGCTGTGGATGTGGGATGGATTTGTTAGGGTCAAATCTAGTAATTAAAATTTGACCCTCTTTCTGTTGACGAGTTTATCTGAAACTTGGTACGCACCTTTAGTTCTGATGACAAGATGTAACAACCGTTTCACTTAAAAAAATATATTATTACTTGTTTGTAGTTTCACTGACAATCAATAAATACATAGTCTCATGTCTTAACTTTTACCGATAGATTTTTGTATTTTTGTATGACTGTGAATGTATTTTATATCGATTTCGTTATTGTTGTGTTGCTCAACATTTTGTTTTCACAGAGTTTACTCAGCAGCTAAACGTCTTTATTTATGGAATCAGAATATTCCTCAACCTCCACCTCAACAGCCTGTATAGATCCTCTGCTGGACGCAGGCCTCCCTCTAACAAGCGCATTGGCGTTTATCTCATGGAGGGTAATGCCCATAATCCCCACGCCGGGCATGCGGGTTGAGGATCGCAGTTCGGTGGTAGAATAGTTTGCAGTAGGCACTGCTGCTCGCCCCTCGGTGGATGTCCCTTAGTCGCCTCTTATGACACCCACGGGAAGAGTTGTGATGGTGCAAATTCTAAGCCAGCACCAATCAGCTCAGAATATTCAATAGAATAAAATAATATTTATTTATTTTATTTGCTCTTTGCTTCTGGCTGCGGCATTCCCGCGTTTTTCTGTGATAAAAACTAAAACAGATCGAGTTGATATGGTAACAATAATGCTTATTCAATTTTGATTCCTTTTTTGGAAAACTCATCTAGAATAATCTTCGTTACATACCTACTATGTCGGCTAGTCGGGCTCGTCATAGAGCTGCGAATTTCTCGAGTCGACAAATTTGCATCTCTATCTGTCAAATGTAACAGTGTCTATGAAATACTCCATTCTGTCATTAAGTTTTCATTCACTCCCTGTCAACTATTAGAGAACTTCATAGTCGTGCATATACCGAACAGAAAATATATTCGTGGTCGGCATTGATTTATTAAAAAGGGATGATGAGGTACTGGTTTCTCGAAAGTGGCAACCTCAAATTGTGTAAAGTTGTGTGCTCCCACCTACTGAGGTGGGAGCACACAATTTTACACAATTTGAGGTGACTGCACCATCGGACCGGCGGCGGCACGAGCGGTCGTGATTCGCGTGAAATATTGTTGTCTCGGTCTCACTTCGGTCTTAGATACGTCTTACCGTCTTTGATCTTCTTTGTATTGCAGATGACTGGAAGTATAACTGTGAGCGTATGTGTTTGCGTGTAGTTGTAACACATGCCAATTTTTGAGTAAGCGCTGGGAGAACGTAACCTATCTTCCCTTTTTAATAAATCAATGGTGGACGGGGTACAATTTTTGAAAGGACTAAAATGCTTTTGAGCGCAAATGGCCATGACAGTGTTGCCGTACTTTTGACAGCGTTGCCGATCATTTGTATCTATAAAAATGGCAATATAAGTGATAATAGCAAAATTATGGCTTGTTCCCATTTCTTCAGTGAATTTGATGTAACCAAGTAGAAATATCTAATATCCATTTATCTATCTTTGGGGGAGGCTGAGCCCTAACCACCATGCTGAGCATGGGGATTATGGCACTAACCCATATTACAATACAAATATTCTTTATACAAATATTCTTTATCGCACAATAACAATCAGAAACAGGACAGGAATATGCAAGTACAAATAACGTTGCACAATGGGCGGCCTTATCGATAAAAGCGATCTGTTCCATATTAAGGCGCATACCCGAGCCAATCTGACAGTGATACCTATTTTATCATATTTTTACGTTTATCATAGGAATTTTTAAAAATCCTACGTTTAGTTTGTGGTATCTATTATAAGCTATTTTTTAATAACGAACAATGGACAGACGCCTAGACGCTATTCAATAAATAAAAATAAATAATTTTGGACAATTCACATAGCATTATCTTGCCCCAAGCTAAGCAGAGCTTGTGTTATGCGTACTAGGTATCTAATATACATAATACAATAGACATAGATAGGCATTTTTTATTTAACATAGAAAACATCCAGAACCCCTGAACAAAATTCTGCAGTTTGTACACACATTTGTCCCGAGGCGGGAATCGAACCCGCAACCTCCTGCGTCGCAGGCGGACCTTCGCCCACCGCGAAGGCCTAACAGGCCACGTTGTAGCGATTTATCTCTTACGTATGAAGGTTATGTTAGAATAACTCAAATATGGTTTAGTGTAGAGCAAATCGTGAAAATGCGAGGGTCGGCCAAGAAATCCGAGATTGCGTAATATTAGAGAAGCCGTGGGAATTTCAATAAGTTCCGTATTTTTGTCAATCGTGATTTAAAATGCTAAAGATGTGCGTTTTTTGCAAAAAAATTGTAATAAGTATATATATAAGTCATAATATCTTATGACAAAAGGCCATTAAGAGCCTGGTTACACATAGTGTTATTTAGAAGCTAGAGATGTATAAACATAAAAAAGCTCAATAAAAACTCAAACTTCGTAAAAAGCTGTCATATCCAGTTATAGTAATGACTGAGGCGTTGATTCAAACTAAATTTGATTTGTTTTGGTGTTAAAAGTGGATATTAATATTATTTTAGGAAGGAAACTCTTTAGAATATTTTATACTTACCATGTCATAGTAAATTTTAATAATATGCTGTTACATAAAATTGCTTATATAAAAATCGAACGATAGACAAGAAGGCGGAACTTTATAAAAAAAAATACAGTCGAATTGAGAACCTCCTTTTTTTGAACTCGGTTAAAAATTCGCGCTGCCCCACTACAATGCGCAGTCAGGTACCACTCGACCGACCCTCACATATCTACAATGCGTTATAAACCACATATTTTATGTTATTCTAACGTTGTCTTCAGAGAATGGGCTCTTTAATAAAGTTAACTTTTTTACTCCGGTGTGCCACGACGTACCTACATAAGTATCCTAAGCAGCTTAAGTACCTACGAAACTAAGCTATTGAGCTAAGCTATGAGCGTTTTGCTACGCCTCTTTGCAAGCATTGCCTGGACGCCATCTATAGGAAGCAATCTCTATTGAGCTGCTCAATCCTGGTTGACGCTAGCTCGTGCTAAAGAAGACTTGATCATTTAAAAACATGGAAGATTCGTTTTATACCTATAACCACAGATATCAGAAAATAAGATTGCGACAGTAGGTTTTGTACGCAGCGCACAGAATTGCCATCTCTCTATATCTCTGTGCCTATAACCCTTTAGCGACATTGATTGTCCGTAACAAATGTTTACCTCAGCAACGACTAGAGGCTATTTACTCATTTACTCGTTTCACGGTTGCATAGAACAAAGGACATGCGCAAACGCATTCATCCTAAACACGAAACAAAAAAACTTAATTCAGTTCATTGCTCTGACCGGAACCAAATCAACAGGTCAGTGCTACTCAAATTAAAGTAGAACAATTAAGTAATTAAGGTTTGTTTACTTTTTCACAAACCTACAATATTGTCAGTAGAGTATATATCCAGCATACATAGCTTGCGATATTACCGAGGGCTATTTCAATGGATAAAAGTGGAGAGAGAGAACGAGAAAGACGCCTGTCTTTCTCGGATGTGGTCTGTTTATTTTTTTTTCTCTCTCCACTCATCAGATCAGATGGCTAAGAGAGTGAGAGAGATAGTATAGGGATTTAAATGAGTAAAGTAACCGGACATTCGGAATGCAGTCATCAGGCTCCAAAGTAAGCAAAATATAAAGGTAGGTACCATGATTGCTGAGATCAACTATTCTGAAAATGGACGCCAAGTGTATGACGTTCTGTGGAGGGGGTGTGCATTTTTATCATGGTTTACCTGAACATAATTATGAACATTCTTTTTAACTTTTTAAATTTTCAAAGCGTGGTTTGGCTACTTTAGGTCGTTGTAATAAATGCTGAAAACTCATGAGCACGAATTGAAGTCTACCAAATATAATTTCGTTGAAATTACACAAGAAAATTTGATTTAGAGACATTTTAAGCACCCACGATCAAATTGCGTGTAATCGCACCTTGAGATATATTTTCATGGACAAGATGGGAAAGCTTTTCGGTACTGCCAATTTTCGCTATATTTTCCGCACAACACAATTTTGTTGAGTTGCTAAAATTATAAGAAAATAAATTCAAACAAATTGTCTCAAACTTTCTGTGCAAAAAGGATAACTATAAAATATCCGATTATCTACAGAGGGATAAAAAAAGCTTAAAGTCATTAAAGTCATTTATTTCATCTTTAAACTTATATTGAGCACTTAGACATGTCGAAAGATTTACATAAAATTTTTACAATGTACCTAGGTCTTACTTATTCAATATCAGAATTGTACGCTTGTACGGGTTTTGCTCCAACTCGAAAAATATCAACTAATAAGCTGAAGGAAGGTTTCTTCGTCGCTTCTTTACTTTAGTCTATATACCGATACCGAATATACCGGATATATAACTTTATTTTCGTCTGATTATTTAATTTTATTATTCGACTTTTTTCCATAAATATAATAAATTTGTACACTTAGAGTGTACATTTATTGTATTTATGGAAATAAATAGCTATATATTGATTTGATTTGTGAGTACTTACTTATTTATTTTTAACCCCCAACGTAAGAAAGGTTTGTTTTATGTTGAGTCGTTCAACATAAAACATACCTAAACCATTAAGGTAGGGCTTTAACCAGTCTAAGGCATACCTAAACCATTTTCATTACCTAAACTAAACGGAATAAACTGATTTTCATTTACTTTTATTTGTTCAAAACGCGACCTCATTTAATTTGCTTGGTTATGTTTGGTGGGAATCGTGAGCCGATCTCAAATTATAATTTATTCGTCGGTTATTTTGAAAAACCAAACGATTTTTTCCTCGAAAATCAACTCAAATCTACTACCTACTGTGACAAATAAAATCAGACGTGAACAACGATTTGTCATGCGAAATATGTAGAGGTAGGAAAGCATAGGGGTAATAAGGATAACTTATTTTGTCTCGTTAAGTTTAGGTTTTTGTGTCGTTCAATGTTCGAGAAGGAAAAACTGAGGCACTAAAAGATTTCACTTCAACAAAAGATTGTCTAGAAAGCTTGGCACCCATTATGTGAAAGACGAAGACAACTGTAGGTAAATCCTATTCCTACATATAAGTAATTTCTGTAGATATAGTACGTTCGCAGCTCAAACTCAACAAATGGCCTGTGTTGTGTAACACTACGATAAAACTAAACGCAAAGATACGTTATTTCCATCCAACCTTCTGCAACTTACCTACTTAATGAACAACACCGGTGGAAAGACATACATACATAGACCAAAGTGCGACCGAGACAACAATACACGTGAAACACGAACGCCAGCGGCAGCGCCGGGCCGACTATGACTGAGGTTGGTGAACCTAATTGGACCTAATTGGAGCTTTCGATAAGCTAGAACCCAATTTCTCGATTTTCACTTATATCGATGGTATAACGTACTCTACTAAAATGTACCTGTTTATCAGAACTCGCCATAGATTTAAATCTATGGAACTCGCACGTCTACTGTTGAACGTACCTTGGTTGGCGAATTGGTGACCGCAGTAAAGGTGTTAAGAATACGCAGGAGGAATTTGGGTTGACTTGGAGGGGCAGATTCATACGCCCCGACCAATGCACAGAAAAATTAACCTATCATAGAGGTACCTATACCTATATTTATGTTAATTTGTTTAGAGCACTTTGTTTAATTAAATCATTAGTAGTGATTATAAAGGCTTTTATTGGAAGAAAAGGGCTAAATTAGGCACCTATAGGTGAGTGATCTCAACTAGGTAGATCATCGATGATGATGATGATTTAACCATCCCCAGAATATGTACCTATGATAATTCGATAATGAACATAATTTGGTCCAACTCTGTGTTTTTTTTTAATTATTAAGTTTTTGTTTCGTATTTATGGGAAATAGTACTGATGCACAAAAACTCTTTATCCTCCAAAAACGATGTATTAGAATAATTCATAACCTGGATACAATTGAAAGCTGCAAACCCTATTTTATTAAAGAAAGTATCCTAACACTCATTGGTATTTATATATTTGAAATTTGCATATTTGTCAGAAAAAACTTAAACTTTTTCCAAGAATACTCTCTCCCTCAAAATCGTCGCCCTCATAAAAAATTAGCCGCCCCCTTATCTAAACTTAAAACTTTTCACTACGGAACCCATTCTATGTCAATAAAAATTTACAACAACATTCCCCAAAAAATAAAAGACGAATCACACTTTTTAAAATTCAAAAAGATGTTAAAAAGTGTTGTGCTGATGGCAGTTTCTATGCCTTACAGGATTTTTTTGAAACAGCAATATAAATAAGTTAGATAGAGCTAGGTAGAATTCCTAGCTCAAATGCGTATGTTTCTAAATATATAGTAGGTATGTAATGTAATGTTATATAATTTTATATCCTAAGAACTTTATGGTATTAGGAACCTATGTTCCGAGTTGCAGTGTTACCTGGGCTCATGTTGAAGCTTGAACCTAATTTTAAGACCTTATTGTACAACATGATCGCAATAAAAAATTTGAATCTTTGAATCAAATTATTTATTTGGATTCTTTATAAGTTATTTATTTAATTTAATTATTTATAAGTTATGTCGTTTTGTTGTGTAAAAGCAAAAACTTGATTGTTCCAAAAACGTAGGCTCTGTCCAGCGTCTAGGAACGTGAAATCCTATCTAAAATATATTTTTTATATATATAATATACAAAATGGTCCGCAATATCCCTAAGTTGTTTAGTTATTTCGAGTTGGGTCTTTTTTAGGGATTTAGTTAACAGGTTATATAACCGGTTTTGTTTAAGTTTGCATCGAATTGTGAGTTGTGACAAAGACAAAGCTATTTAGGTCGGTAGGTTTTACCACAGAACAGGAAAATGTTTTACCACAGTTTTCCAGGATAATTTCCCTAATTACTTTAAGTAAAAAGTAGGTAAACGATCTAAGAAATAGAAGAAATAAGTCAGGACTATTAGAGGGAAGAAAACGTTCCTGCCACTTAAATAAGTAATTTTCATAATAGGACTCAATAATTGGACAAACAAATAATGCTCTTGCGGTAGTAAGCATAATCTTGAATGAAAAAACAGATTGGCTTGAAACAGCTGATAGGCTGATAAGGCGGATATTATGAATTTTCATTGAAACTAAAACTCAATGGCATATCACTACCTACAGAGGTATGTTACTTACCTATCTACTTATTTATGCGTTATAATTCCGTGTTAATTTTACCGATAGTGTTCAAATGAGTATGAGAACAGGTTATTATTTACTGACAAGCTCGTTTCGACGCAGGACCACTTGCTTACATGTTTAGTGTACCTACTGCATTCCGAGGCTTTTGCTCCTTTTGGCAAATCTTCTGCTTTAAATTCTTTGAACTTGTAGAAATTAGGATTCAAGAGTCTGAAAAGACCTTTTTAACCGATTTTGATTTTGAAGAGATTTAGATTTTGAACGCACGGCTGCATGCTTTTTTATGTATGTCCGTCGATTTTTCCGTCATTTTAGGACCGATTTTGATCATTCTTTTGGTATAGGAAGAAAATTATCTCGGTCTTTTAAAAATGTTACTCCTGAGGGTTTTTAGTGTTCCCGTATTTATCCCACAAAGTTCCTAAATAAACACTTTAAAACTAAGGGCTTCGCAATTGGTTTTTAGTTCTTTCATAACCATCAAATTATTTATAAAAGATGTATACAGCAAACATTCAAAGAGTGGTGGACGGCAATGATTGATGAAGAAAAGTTAAGATAAGGTTTGTGGATCAGGGCTCAACTAAGATTAGTCTTTGGGAAATCCCCTTGGGAAGTTTTAGGGAAAGCCAGCCTTGGTGCTGCGTCTAAACGAGGCGTCAAGTTTTTTTTGCCTGGAACGTTTTGTAATGAAGGAAACAAGCCACTTTAAAATCCTACTAATATAATAAATTCAAAAGTCCTTATTTCCACATCTATAATAATAAATGAACACTCATAAAAGGTCAAGTTATAAAATTAAACACTGACAAGGAAATAAAGTGATATTTTTGATTTCTGTCGCTTCGTTAAGTAGACTAAAGTATAGAAGCGACGAAGAAACCTTATGAAATGCTATATGTCCCTACTTAACCGATTTAGATTAAATTTGGCATGTAAAGGCTTAAAAAGGGTAGTAAAATTTCATTGGAAAATTATTATTCCTTGGTTTGTTTCACTCAAAACTCGGTACATCAATTTGCCCCAAGCTTGCGTAATGGCTACTAAATATTAATTAGAATGAAAAGTAGGTATAAACAGTACTTAGCAATTCCAAGATCCAGCCATTTTAACGCGGAATTGTTACTAATATTTTTCATCCTAATATTTTGGACGAGGTCTCCACAAAGTAACGTTTGAATTTATCATTTTATGGGTATTAGAAACTTAATAACTGATAAACTTAATACAATAAATAATTTGGATATATATTCTTTATTATACGTAAAAAACATCCAGAACACCCGGAACATCAGCAAACCGTATAAATATTTGTCTTGGGGTGGGAATCGATCCCTCAACCTCCTGCGTCGCAGTAGGTCCTTCGCCCACTGCGCCACATACGTCGTCGTATAACGCTTGTATAGCACAAATGCCGGTTGATGGCTGTCAGAGAATCAACAATACGCGACACATGAGACATAGTAAATCTTTTCCAAACTAATCTGCATCTTCGTTCATTACAATATTCGATAATAACTAATTGTTATGCGCGATTTACGTCGTACGTCCATTCACCGGAACGGACGATGGTATTGAGACGTCATCGGTTCTCAAAGATTTACTGAAACGTGCTGAATGGAACACGAGTGTTTGATGCTTAATCTTGTTTTGCTTTATTTTTGTGCAATGGAGTCGATTTACTTCTATTTTTGACTTAATATAGGTAGGTATGTATTTCAAAGGTTACTTGTTATTTTTTTACTTTCCCTGCACAAAATAATGTTGAAATCAGAAATAACGTTTATTTCATCCGGCTTATAAAATGAACTCAGACAAACAAAACTCTAAGCCTAGATTTAAATAGTTTTATATTTTTTTTATTTAACAAGGATCTTTAATTGGTGGGACATAGAAGTTCATTAAAAAGATTTAAACGACAAAATTCCTAAGAAACTTAAGTGTAGCTACTCACTTATCGCATGATTATTTTTATCAATAAGCGGGAGACTTGCAGGCTTCTGCAGCAACTCCTGCAGCTCAGGCTGCGGCTCCAACTGGTTACTCTTCGACTTCATCTTTCACTTTCACTCATCAAATCACTTGCTCATCACTTGACAACACTTATTGCTCATTGCTCACTTTTACTTGTTTGTTACACTTATTTGTCGCGGGTTTTGTTAGGTATGATGAGTCGAGGGGGCATCGTCGGGAAGTGCCGCGATCTGAGCAGGTTCTGGCTTTATGTTGTACGCGAGGGTTTAAGCTGAGTGCCGAGCGCAGACTGAGAACGCCGGTCAAGGATACAGCTGGACAACGCTACCTCCGTGATTTACCTGCAATACTGTTACTATTGTAACAGGCTGTGACAATAGTAACACTGGCACGCTGCTGACTCGTCATAATTACCGTATTGTTCCAATATTAGCGATATTTACAGGTAATTTGTTGCAAGGTTTCGTGAAAGTAGCTGAAGCGAAGGTAAGGTCCAGTTCCTCACAGATATCGTCAACTGTTTTATTGTTTTGAACGAATAATTAATAAACAATGATTTGTTTAAATTATAGGTCATATTTTTTTGGTTCGTTAAAACGAAATGCTTTATCTTTTAGTCAAACTTGAGATGTGCGAGTACCAGGGAGAGCCTGCCCAGCAGTGGGATCTAACAGCATGGCTTATTGTTATAGTAAATGGAAGTAAATTTATTGGTATTTTAATTTAAATATTCTGTCGACTGAAAAAATCAACTAAATAACAATTTGGACAGCATAATATGATAGTACATGATATACATGTTTTGATCGGCTGTATAAACCATCAGCAATAGGTACTTGGTTTGCAACTAAATTATTATAGATCAATAAATAAATAGCTTTTTGATTAGCGAAATTATTCTTTCACTTATTATTACAGAATATTACTTTATAATTTAATATACTGACCGTTTAAAATACCTACTTATACTAGAAAAATATTAGAAGCTTTCCTTGTCTTATCTTATGCCATGGCCATTGACCATCAGGTAGCCTTAGAATATCCGTCTACATTCGCTACATAGCATAATCTGATAATTGGGTACGTAAGTTCCATGGACCGGATTATAATAATCAACTCAATGACATGACAGTTAGTAGTAAATTTATGATATTTAAATCCTTTTATGCGTCACCATATTAAAGCCCTATGCTATAATATCACGCTACATAAGTTTATGCCTACCTACTTCTGTTATTTTGTCAAATTATAGTTATGCGCATTTAAATTTAGCTACATCATAAAACAACAGCTTATAATAAACGACCTAAATGGCGGCAGCGCCGGCGCCTTGGAAAAGTCCTGATGGCAATTCAATAATATAAATATGTATGTATGTATACGGTGCGATGAACGATCAGACGTTCTTCTTCGTCATCAAGAAAAGCCCCGAGCTTTGATGACGTCATTACTTAGCCTTATTGACAAAAAATAACGTCATGGCTTGTTTTTGGTAGTCACAAAAACATCGATATAAAAGCTAAAAAGCGTTATTCGAAGAATAAAAAATATTAACTTTTAAAATGCCTTCTTCTGAGAATTAATTTAGGTTGATATTTTATTGCACATGGATTAAAATACTGACACCCACGCCTTAGGGTACCTACGCATTATGCGGTTAGTTGGAACCTTGGTTGGAACGCGGACAGCAATCCGGCGGCTGTCCGTAACATGCGGTTGCGATTACGGTGGGCCGCAGGAGCGGTTGGTCGGCAACCGTATCGCAGTGCATAAATAAACTAATTTTGATTCCTTCGAACCGCGTTGGGCTAACCGGATAGTGCGTGCGTAGGGTACCTTACTCTCAATAATGCATCTGTGTTATGCCGGATTAGAATTTTTATCACCCTAACTCTTCCCACGGGTGTCATAAAAGGCGACTAAGGGATATCCATCGGGGGCGGGGGCAGCAGCGCTCCCTGGAGAACAATCTACCACCAAACTGCGATCCTCAACCCGCATGCCTACATGAGATAAAAGCCAATCAATGCTTAACAGTAGGAGACCTGCGTCCAGCAGAGGAACAATACGGGCTGTTGAGGTTGCGGTTGAGGCTGGATAATTTAGACATAGACATCATCATCTAGCCCTAAGCTTTGCAGATGCTGAGGCTTGTGTTATGGGAAGTTTTTCATCGCGTTTTCTCATATACGCCTAGCAAGGAGCTCTGAGAACGATAGAATGCGGATCTCTAATTAAATAAACGAATTCGCTCATAGTCGCATCATAAAACCAGTCCGTTTATTTTGTTGCCTCGAAATCCTTGACTCCAGAGGCACATCTATATTTCATCTTTATTATAAGTAGTTAAGTTACCTACCTAAGCTAAGGTCTCGTACTTATACACTTTTGATAGATGAGTCTATGCTAATTTATGATTTATGAATCTACAATGCAAAATGTACCGGCAAATATTGACTCTCAGTTCTTTTTTACATGTTTTTATTGGGGCTCGATACAGGCTCTCAGACATAATCAGCCTTAAGATATTTTATATGAATATTTTTAATTAAGAAATAATGTAACAAGGAATTTTATGTAAAATGCATATTTGTTTCCCATCGTATTACCTTGTTGTTTATTAAATTGAATGGTTATGGATTTATGCATTTTATACATTCATTGTAGCTGCATAACTACGCATAAAGGTTTGCTTCGATCTAGTATATTCGCTAATGTAACAGATCTGTCACTGCTATCGGCTGTCTGCACGGGCTCTGCTTGAAAATCGCGCTATAATCATCACACTAATTAATTTAATTATAAATGCGAAAGTTTGTATGGATGTACCTATGGATGGATGGATGGATGCATGTTTGTTACTTCTTCACGCCAAAACTACTAGACGGATCTAGCTGAAATGTTGCATACAGGATATTCTAATTATGGAATAAAACATAGGCTACTTTTGATCCCATAAATTAGTTCCCGTGGGATGAAAACCACCTTTTAAGTTGTACAGGAACAGCGCGTGCAAAGCCGCGGGGCACAGCTAGTAATAATAATAAAAATAATTTTGGACAATTCACAGAGTATAATCTAGCCCAAGCTAAGCAGAGCTTGTGTACTCAGGGTTGGCATGTTTAAAACAAGTTGTTTTAAAACACGTGTTTTAAACAGTGTTTAAAACAGTTTGAAATAAAACTATGTTTTTTATTAAGTGTTGAAAAACACAGTATGACGTGACATGACGATAAAAACATGGTTTAAAACTACTGTTTATTGCAAATGAATGGAAATAAATCTAAACGAATAAATATGTAGAACTCTAAGTAGCTTTAAATAAATTTACAAGTGAAAAGTCTCTATGTTGGCCGTTTTATACACTGTACACTGCATGCAAAGGTAACTCCCTGGAAAGTAATTCACTGGATTAGTGGGTATTTCCCGTTCTCTCACTAGTTCTCTACTCTACCTACCTACAGTACATATAATATAAGGTGTATGTAAAGTGTTTTGTATTGATTCAAAATTATAATATTTTTTGATAGTTAGATTAAAGATACTGAGATACGCAACAAATAGTAAATATTTATTGTTTTGTTAATTTTTACTATGTGAATTAGGAAATAGTTTAGATATGGATTATATACATAATCGATTTGAAATTGGTAAAAGTAAAAAAAACAAATAAAACAAAAAAAACACTTGTATTAAACATTTTGAACCGTTTGTTTTATAAAATATAAAAAAAAACTGTTTTTTTTCCAACCCTGTGGGTACTAGATAACTGATATACATAATAAATACAATATGCTTACATACATATTTTTTATTATACATAGAAAACTTCCAGAACGCCTGAACAAATATCTGCAGATCATACACACATTTGACCCGAGGCGGAAATCGAGAACTTGCAACCTCCTGCGTCGCAGGCGGACCTTCGCCCATCGCGCTACAGACGCTCATAGGCGGCCTATGACCAGCTGTGGACTAGTATAGGCTGATGATGATGAATCTTCTCACAGTAAAACAGCTTGAGGCATGGGTGAAAAGCTGTCGACGCTGTTTATTCAGGTCAAGATCCTAACGTCTATGTTTATATTGCATTATATTAAGCGAAGTCACGGATAACAGTGTTTAAGATTTTATGTGTGTACTAGCTGCGCTCCGCGACTTCGCACGCGTTGTTCCTATGAAAACATTTAACGCATTCACTACCCAGTATCTGCGGTGCGACCCGCAGGGGCGCGCCACACACAGGGCTGGCGACGGGCACCTGCGTCTTGGGCCATGAAAGTGTGAGACGATGATTTCTATCCCAAGGGAACTGAATTATAAATTTATAAGATAAAAAGTAGCATGTGTTTGATTCCAGGAATTGAATTACCTGTATGCAAAATTTTAGCCCGATACGTAGTAGTAGTTTTTGCGTGAAAGAGTAACAAACATACCTACACCAACATCCATACATTCTTACAAACTTTATAATAGCGTTTATAATATACATATATGTATTATATATTATGTTTAGTAGGATAGCTTCTATTCATGAGTGCATAACGAGTGCATAGCGAGTGAAATAACATCGGAGCTAATGAATGAAGTTCTTGGTTTAGAGTAAATTCCTACTTAATCAGTATAAATTGAAACTACTGGATATATGAATATTGAATTATTTTAAGATTTGTTAAATTATATGAAGGTGCAATTCAATATCAGTGTAGTTTGATGAGATCCTATGTTGATAGAAAGATATATTTGTTCGTACCTTAAGATAAATCTTGACAACCCTCCGCTCTCGGAGGAAGATGTTAAAAGGTATTAAATTTGAAAATGAGCGTAGATAATTAATTAATTATCTACGCTTATTTTCAAATTTAATAAAGTAAAAGTATAATTTCGAGGGTGGCATAATCATGTTGATTTAACCCTCTATAATTCGATAAAGAGAAAAAACCTCTACTCGAAGATGTAAATGGAAGAATAAGCCCTGACAAACGTTATTATATTTACGAGACCTTTGCACTATTATAATTAGAATTCATGCTGACCGCTTAGATCGCATTTTTGATGACAAATAAGAAAAAAGCGAACCATTACGTATTTAATTCCAATCTTCAGCTACAAGACATATTTTTATATATTTACCCCCTTATTCATAATGGTCTGCTAACTTAGCACACTGCTTAATCTCGCTGTCTTCTTCTATTGACCTATGTCAGACAGAGAAATAACACTACTTAGCAGCTGTTTTATCTAAGCAGACTATTATGAATAAAGGGGTTAGTATTGAGTTTAGAAGCTTTTATATTTTATTTAGAAGCTTTTAATTTTCCGACGGAAACTGAGCCCGCGCCGCGCAGCACCATCGTCAGATAAATAAAAATCTGAGGGTTATGTAGAGGTAATTAATCAAGTTATTTTAACGAATGAAACCAGTCTTAGAAAACCCGTAAGTAATTATACATACCGTACGTTATTATTATAGACTATGGGTCAATTAATCGATCTGTCAGGCAAGTTGGTTGTTATTAAGTCGGATCTGGTTTTGCAGCAACTCCCACACGGTTAAATTGAAAACTAAGCAATACTTATTATTGGTTTACTACGATCTGTTTCAAGGGACGTTTAACGCATTCACTGCCCAGACTCGTGGATCTGCAGATATGTTCTACGAGTCTTGGGCTTTAGTTTCATCTTATAATCGAATACTACTGGAAGAATTTTATCCAAGAATACCTAGTATATATAGTATAAATAACATCTATACTAATATTATACTGAGGAAATATTATTGAATTTTTATTTTATTAAGCTATTGCATAGCTTCTATCGCGGGCCTTGAGCGCGGGGACCGAATCCAGAAATTCCGTAACGAAAAAACCTTGACGTTTGTCTCTTTAGTTCAGCAACACGCCTCTAGATGGCATTGCAATAGCTTTACCGCGGCAGTCCCCGAGTGCCACACGTCTTTTTTTTATTTATTTTTTCTTCTAGTTTTGTGCCACCACACCAGGACCTGTCTGAAAATCAGCGCCGTTATAGCTTCGGCTTGTAGCGGCATAAAGCTGAGACAGGGACCTTTTTGGCCCTTTATATAACATCCTTTAACATGCTCCTCTTTTATTTATGTACTATGTCTTTGGTTTATTATATGTAATTCTTTTCTTATTTCCTACTGATCTATAATCCTTACGTATGTCGTGTTATGTGTGTGTTATGTAATTGGTCCAAATAAATGTATTTTCTTTCTTTCTTCTTCTTCTTTCTAAATATTTGTTTGTATTGAATAGGCTCCGAAACTCATGGACCGATTAAAAAAAACTTCTATCATTATAAAGCTTACTTTTCAAGGAGTGACATAGGCAATATTTTATCCCGGAATTCCCACGGGAACAGTAACTACGCGCGTGAAACAGCTAGGCGCTTCTAGTAGTGTTATTCTGGATCTACGCCGACTTTTCAGTTTTGGCGTGAAGGAGTGACAAACGTTCGAACTTAAATTATTGATATTTTAACATAATTGCATGCTCACACCATGTTAATACTCATGTTTTGGCAAATAAATTATTTTTATTCTTATTCTTATGTATTAGGTATATGTATTTGTACAGTACCTATGCCACGGAAAAGGTGTACTGAGCCGAAAGGGTGTGATTTTGGAGCAACTTGTGAATGATTTTTCTATTTCAAATATTTTATTGCAATAATTGAATTGTTTAAAAAAACTGTAAACCGACTTCAATTATATGGATCCCATTGTCAGAACTAGACCAAATTAAAATCGGACGACGGGAAGCTCCAGCTTTCAAATAAATAAAGAATCATGAACATCGGAGCACCCAGACAAAAGTTCTGAGGTAACAAACACAAAAAAAGAATACAGTCGAATTGAGAACTTCGTCCTTTTTTTGAAGTCGGTTAAAAATAAAGTTTTTTTTTATTTCTATTCGTGTTTGATCAAAAATCGTAGAGCATACGTTGAGCCCTCCAATGATGTCCAGAATCACCCTTTCAGCTAAGTCCTGTATGTATAATGAGGACGGAATGTGTTTTCTTGATCGCGCTGATTAATAGGTATAATATTCTAACTGACTTGTAGGTTTATAGTATTTTTCTATTTGGTTTTCCTTTAAAACGTCTAAAATTGTTGTTTATGTCTACTCATAGTGGTCAGCCTGTGATAAAGATAAAATCACACTCATCTTATGCGGTTTGGTTTTACAGCGAGTACTTTAATACCTACCTACTTAATTTAGAACTGAATGGGTAAGTAAGAATAAGGATGTTTTTGTAGGAATACATTTACCTACAATAGGTACCTACTATTTTCTTTGTAATTTTTTATTATTTTGTAAAAAAATTTTAAAATTACGCATTATTGATTTATTTTGAATCAAATATTGCCTTCTTTTTTCAAAGTTGGTCTTAAATAATAATGCACAATTTTAATTATTTTTTTAACAAAATAATTAAATTTTACGAAGGAAATAGTATTATAGGCCTATGTTGTTTTTGTAAACTTTTTTATTTATGTCGATATCTCCTTTCTCCAATAATAATAGAACTTCTTACACACTTTTTCAACAATCACGAAATTAGAGAATTATTTTATTAAACACAAATAATAATAAAAAGAAAATTATTTATACCAAAAATCCGCAATGATCAGCTTAACAATTTTTTATGAGAATAAAGGTTATTTTTTACTTTTCAATTAAACATTATAATCATGCAAATGTCTAAAAGCGGAGATATTCTTAAGACCCCCTTTTCGCTTTTTAAGGGGAAGTACGCCTTCTATCCAAAAACCCCGACGACAAAAAAATGTTTAAAATCGTAGAATCTGTAGGTACACGAGGTTTCGTAACGATCGGTTTGTAAAATACGACCTGTAGTGGAGAGTACGCACATACAGACAAAGAGAAAAAATGCCTCGTTGAAGCAGAGACCTTTGTTCACTAACGTTCACTCGGTCAATGAATAGAGCTTTTGACCTCATATTATGAGCGCGATTACATCGCTTATCTTAGATGGCCTGTCCCTGATCATTCAGTCTATGCATCTTGAACTTATGAAGTTGATTGCAATCAAGCGCAAAACTACGTAGAAAGATAACGGGAATCCGGCATCTCATTATTTTAGTGTCAAATGTAGTTTTTACCGAAAACCCGTTAGATTGGATCAAAACAAGTCAAATGGCGAAGTAGGAATTCTAAAGTAGTTTCGGCGCAGTTAGCTTTTAACCAACTCTGAAAATAGGCGGTGGTCGGTAGGTAAACATATGTTTACCTATGTGTATGTATTTTTTTATAAATAAGTATCACTTTGATGATTCTTTAGGTTTGATACATTTTATTCACTTCCCGAGGGCTTACTATTTATCCCGCAAAACTTAAAAATACATATATATTCTTATAGTTTTTATAAAAAGCTTCAAATTATTTGCATTCTTACCTACGTACTATTATTACCCTCCAAATAGATTTCTTATTTGGTCTGGGTCTGAGCTATTACCTAAATGTTACTAATCAATCAGTCTTAACCACCCAACTCATAACTGGCCAGTGAGTAATTTTCTAAGATTATAGGCATGTGGTAAGTTAAGGAAAAAATTTAAGGTAAACACCTTAAACTTTTTCCTTAACTTACCACATTCAAATGTTTTCCTTTTTTATGGAAGGTACCTAAGGTGGACCGGACCTTATCCTACCTTACCTTAACAGCCTGTATTGGTCCACTGCTGGACGCAGGCCTCCCCCTGATAAGCGCCTTATTGGCGTTTATCTCATGGAGGGTAATTTTCTGATATCTGTGGTAATGCCCATATGCATTTGGTGGTATAACTAATTGTTCTGCAGGGGGCGCTGCTGCCCGCCCCCGGTGGATATCCCTTAGTCTAGCGACACCCGCGGAAAGAGCTAGGATGATGCAAATTCTAAGCCAGCAACACACAGCTAAGGTGGACAATATCATAGAATTAGGTACCTAGTATGCAGGTAATGAGGAAATGAGGCTAAAACTCCAATACGACCTGTGTTTAATTATTTTTACCGTTTTTACTTTAGTAGATGTCACGAAAGTAAATTACAAACGGATAACTAGCAAACTTCACACTATCACACTAATATGGATTCTTGACGAACAGCTATTATGTATAACCTATGTACCTATGCCGGCCGTTACAGTTATACCTATACAGCTGAACATAATTATAACATTATTTTGAAGTTAAATATTAACATCCACAAATTATGCGGTTGTTATAATTTTACATTATTATTATTACCGTTACAGTTTGCATTTGCGCTGTAACTACAAAAACAACATCATATTGTAGTAACTCTTGCTAATCGACAACTTGACGATGAAATCGCATTGACTACATGAGAACCCGTGCGTTCTCGTCAGCGCGATCTAGCCTTCGTCCACTTAGGAGTGGCGCCATCTAGTTATAAACCTGAGAGGAACCTGTGATGACGTCATAGTTACATTGTAAAATTTTACGGTGTTTGTTTGTGAGTAAGGGGTGTTCGTTGGAAAGAGTACCTAACTATGCACTTAATTTTTTTAAGTGGAAGTATGCAAATAGGAATTCGGTAATGTAAATTGAGAGGTCGCTAATACAAAATAAAAAAAATTAACTAAAAATACAAAATAAACTAAATAAATTTAACAGGATCAAAAATTGAGCCATCCTTTTTATTTGGATCTTTAAAAAAGGCATGTAAACATTTATAGCACTGTCGAATTATATTAGTTTTGGCCAAAGATTTAATTAAATCGTTAGATAGGCCTTTCCATAGTGAGATTGCGTCGTGTTTGTTGTCAAGCGAAGTGAGATGAGAGCTCACTAATCTATATATATAAAAATGAAACCCGTTTTCCGTTGTCACGACATAACATGAAAACGGCTTGACCGATTTGGCTGTTTTTTTTTAAAAGTTCGTTGAAGTTCAAGGATGGTTTTTACGGCGAGAAAAAATCTAATAATTGCCGGGAAAACACCTATAAACGTTTCCATAGGAACAACGCGTGCGAAGCCGCGGGCAACAGCTAGTAACTTAGTAAAAATAAAAATATTATCTTCCCTTTTTAATAAATCAATGTAAATACTCACGGGTATTTATCGAAGAGTGTAAAACCGTTAAAACGTGTCGGGAACTTTTTTATTCTCAATCTATACAAGACAAAAAAATCATCAAAATCTGTCCACAACTTGACTGAATAAACGGCTAACTACGTAATAAAAAAGTACTTACATACAGCCGAACAAACAACCTCCTGCTTTTTTGGAAGTCGGTTAGACAAAGGTGGGGCTCTAGTTTGACGCATACCTTACCTACTTACACATTCCATTGTAGGTAGAAATATTGTCCTGTTAACAGTGTTTCTTCCGACTATTGACACCAAGATGAAACACACAGGTGCTCATTTGTAGTAGGGAAATTCCCATTTCCTCAGCAGTGCGGTGGGTGTAGCGTTATAGCCTATGGTTTATGCATTTTGAATGGAGCATGTTAGTATACAAATACGACACAAATAACAAAATCTCACTTGCTTGGCGTCGAGTTTCAGATATAATTGTAAGCAATTTTTATTGAGGGGAGGATCTAAAATCGACAAGTAATGTAAATTACGTATAAAAGGACGCGCCAACAAAGTGAATTTTATGTTAAGTATGGGCGGTTTGTATACGTTTATCATCATCATCATCATCATCAGCCTATATTAGTCCACTGCTGGACATAGGCCTCCCCTAATGAGCGCCATAGCGCCCTGTCTTCAGCTTGACGCATCCAGCATCTGCCTGCAGTCTTTCGCAGATCGTCATCCCACCTGGCCGGAGGGCGTCCTACACTACGTTTGCCGAGTCGCGGTCTCCACTCAAGAACTCGTTTACCCCAGCGGTTATTGGTTCTTCGCGAGATATGGCCGGCCCACTGCCACTTCAGTTTGCTAATTCTTTGAGCTATGTCGATAACTTTGGTTCTCTGTCGGATGTTTTCGTTACGAATCCTATCCTTCAGAGAGACTCCGAGCATAGCTCTTTCCATAGCTCGCTGAGCGACTTTAAACTGGTGGACCAGCCCTATCGTGAGTGTCCACGTCTCAGCTCCGTAGGTCATGACGGGTAGGACGCACTGATTGAAAACTTTCGTTTTCAAGCATTGCGGTATGGATGACGAGAAGACTCGACGTAGCTTTCCAAACGCTGCCCAGCCTAGCTGAATCCTCCTCTTGGCCTCCTTCTCAAAATTGTTTTTACCCAACTGCAGAATTTGCCCAAGGTAAGTGTACTCGGAAACAATTTCGAGAGGGTGGCCATGTACGACGACCGGTCCCGGATCAATGAGGCCATTGAGCATAATTTTGGTTTTATCCAAATTCATGCCGAGACCGATGCATCGTGAGGCTAAAGCTAGGCCGTCCAGCATCCGGTTTAGCTCCTCCAACGACTCCGCCATTACGACTATGTCATCAGCGAATCGAAGGTGTGAGATGTAATCGCCGTTTATGTTGATGCCCTTACCTTTCCAGTCCAGTGTCTTAAACATATCTTCCAAGGCGCTCGTGAACAGTTTCGGGGATATAACATCCCCCTGCCTCACTCCTCTGCGCAGTTGGATGGGTTTGGACTGCTGGTCCTGTACTTGGACACTCATGGTCGCGGCGTCGTAGAGACATCTCAGCACCTCGATATAACGATAGTCTACTTGGCATCGCTGTAAGGATTCCAGAACAGCCCAGGTTTCGACAGAGTCAAAGGCCTTCTCATAGTCCACAAAGGCCAGACACAGGGGCTGATTATACTCTTCGGACTTCTGTATAATCTGCCTCACTGTGTGTATGTGGTCTATGGTGCCATATCCTCCGCGAAACCCGGCCTGTTCCGGTGGCTGGAACTCGTCGAGTCTCCTGGCGAGACGGTTCGTGATCACTCGTGAGAACAGCTTATAGACGTGGCTCAGGAGTGAGATGGGTCTGTAGTTTTTAAGGAGGGTTTTATCTCCCTTCTTAAAAAAGAGCACCACCAAACTCCCGCTCCACGCCTTTGGAGTTCTCCCACTGTGAAAGACGGCGTTGAAGAGTTTCTGTAGTTCCTGTATAACAGGGGCTCCTCCGGCTTTTAAACGTTTATAATACGTTTATGCCTCATTCAAAATGGACACGGTATAGGTAGTTTACCTTAAAAAATTGCATAGGTTTAGCTTTATCGTAATCGTATTACTACTCGTACGTAACTATAGCTACTTCCCGCGACTCTGCACTTACACGGATTCCCGAATATGTAACCAACTTCAAGAAAGGAGGAGGTACTCAATTCGATTGTATTTTTTGTTTGTTTTTATTTTGTTACCTCAATGATAGTAAAACATCATTGTGTTACCTCAGAACTTTGACTGAAATTTTTGCCAAATTTGGGAGTTTTTCCCTGCATCCGATCATAATTATGTCACATCCAATCTTAGGCGACCCAACTATATGGTATTCATCTCAGTGACAGTGATGGACTAGCTCAATTGAATAAGAACAATTAACTTACCAATTTATGATATTACTAGCCGCGCCCCGTGGCTTTGCACGCGTGGTTCCTATGGAAACGTTTAAAGGTGATTTATATCCCACGGGAACTGATTTTTGGGAAAAAAGTAACCTATGTTTGAATCCAGGATCAGAGAGGAGGATTTGATTTTGGTATGCGAGTAATAGTTATAATATATATTAATTTATTATTCGTATTATTATCACATTTGTTTTTGTTATATTTATTATATATTTTTTTGGCTATGCATGTAATGTACAGTACATTACATGCATAGCCAAAAAAATATATATCTATATAGTAGTACATTATGTACTACTAAGTTAATTGTTATGTTGTATGATATCTGTTTACTTTGCTTGTTGACACTCTTAATGTATCTAATATTCTTCTTAGTCGTGAAAACCTCTTAATAACCTTTTGTTTCTATCTTTTGAATTTTGATTTTTTATACCTATGTGTTAAAATAAAATTAGAATTGCCTGCATGCATAATTTCAGCCCGATCCGGCTCTATGGAAATGTTTACGTAAATGTAATTTCTAAATCACCTATAAAAGTTTACATAGACGAGACGAACTAAAATTTTGTCCTGAGTCCGTGAAAGCCTATTGAGCCAACAGCAGCCTGTCAACAACAATCCACAGGTAGCTCAACTGATCCAGTCGGAATCGCCCCCAAGACCCTGGCTGTATTGCCCCATCGAATTTTTTATACTAATCTATACATATAAAAGAAAGTCGTGTTTGTTACAACACTTATAACTCGAGAACGGCTGAACCGATTTGGCTGAAAATTGGTGGGGAGGTAGCTTAGAACCAGGAAACGAACATAGGATAGTTTTTATTTTGTTCCCGGCTGAACGAATCTTGATGAAATTTGGCAGGGAGGTAAACGGTATCCCGGGGACGGACATAGCTACTTGAATAGAGCGTGCGAAGCCGCGGGGCGCAGCTAGTATAATTATAATAGAAGCATGTAGGTATATTCGCGGTAACTTTACGTAGTAGGTACCTGTACCTACGTTGTAGTAATTTGAGAAAGGGCATCAAGCACCGTACCGTGACGCTAGGAAGTTACTAAGGTAGTACCTTCCTACTATAATAATAATAACAAGGGCAGTGCCACCAAAGTTATTCACATTTACTTTTTCGACTGACTTCCTACTTCGAGGCTTATAATAATGTCATATAATAGTTTCGATTATGTTTTGGTGGATAAAAATATCGATCGGGTTATTTTATTATGAGTACAGCACAGATCTCAGAAACTAAGTCTGTGGAGTACAGCGTTCATCGTTCGCTGACCCCCCTTTGTTCATTCCCGTGTAAAGGTCGATTCACACATATCAGTGAACCCACAGTTCCGGCACAGTACCGCATCAGTGATAATTATTCTTTCAAACATTCTCTATGGATGTATTCACACTTGTCAGTGTCAGTGTCGTCTCAGTACCGTCAGTGTCAGTGCCGGCACCGGCCATCACGGACGTGATCGGCGACGACGATATTTTATCACGGATCACTGACGCCGCTGCCCATTTTCTTTTTTTTCCTCGATTCTCTTCTTCTTCTTCGTCTAAAGCAACGGCTATCATAGCTAATTCTGTGTTATTGATGAGTGCCATCAAAACAATCGACGTCAACGCTAGTCTGAAGGCAACGTCGTGCACGAAGACCCGCAGAGAACTGTACTGTGCCTGATATGTGTGAATTGAAGCACTGACGCACCACTGTAGCACGGATATGAAACTGTAACGGTACTGTGCCGGAACTGTGGGTTCACTGATATGTGTGAATCGACCTTTAAAGTTAATCGTAATAATAAGATAAAATAGGTGGCGGCGCCACTTTTAGTGAAACCTATATCGGAAAATAATTTAATGTTATAATGGTGATCGTGATTGAAGTAAAGTAGAACATTTAATTTTAATAACAAAGTAGTTTAAAAGGCCAAGTCAAAATGTATCATTCATAACTAAGTAACTTTCCATTAAGTTTTCGAGGTCAATCAAAGCCATTGTGGGTTGGACAACAAACTCATAATTTAATTAATTGATCTATTAATTAACTTGTCCCTTGACATTGGTGATTGGTGTCTTATTGTTTACTAGTTTTTGCCCGCGTTTTCACGTGGTGATTTATATCATAAATATGGGAACTGATTTATGGGATAAAAAGTATGTTTGATTCTAGGATTGGAATGATTATTAGTATGCAAAATTTTAGCCCGATTCGTTCAATAGTTTTGGCGTGAAGAAGTAACAAACATCCATCCATACAAACTTTCGCATTTATAATAATATATATTACATATATAAGTCTGACTAGCTGTGCCCTACGCGAATTCGCCTGCGTTGAAGAAAAGAGAAAAGTATTGTAGATAAGGGTAGTTTTGTAAAAAAAACATAATTCGATAATTTCATAATTTACTTAATGATTTACTAGCTGCGCCCCGCGGCTTCGCACGCGTTGTTCCTATGAAAACATTAAAAGGTGATTTTCATCCACGGGAACAGATTTATGGGATAAAAGTAGCCTATGTTTTCTTCCAGTATTAAAATTACCTGTATGCAAAATTTCAGCCAGATCCGTTCAGTAGTTTTGGCGTGAAGAGGTAACAAACATCCATCCATACATCCATCCAAACTTTCGCCTTTATAATATTAGTGTGATGTGATTAGTGTGATGTGATTTATACCGAGTTTGAGTGAATCGAATCAAAGAATAATATTTTTCCATGGCATCTTTATCTAACCACCCTTTTAACCATCTCAGAAGTTGATTTTTGAAAATTACGAATTAGCATCAGTATTATTCTAGAACCTAAACTACCAACACACCAAATTTCATCTCAATCGGGTAAGTAGTATGTGCTAACAAACTTTCGCATTTATAATATTAGTGCGATTGTTTATTCAAGTAAACCAAGGAAATGACTACTTCAGGGAAGGTCTCTTTGAGAGCACGAATTATCACAAAAGTGTGGCCTTTTGATAAACACAAACTTTGAGCTTGGCTCCGTTCCGTAAGTTATCTAAACGATTACCTATAGCTAGACTCAAGTATCATCCATCATTCATCAGCCTTTAGTCCACAGCTGGACATAGGACAGTTTATTTTTTAATATGATTTGACCTTTTCTAAGTGACCTTGCGGGCGAATTCTGCCAACCAATCGCTTGACTATAGCAATGGTTTCGTCGCTGACTCGACCATAGATGATAGATAAATTGATAGGATAATAAAGATCACTCGTATAGCATTATCTAGTCCCAAGCAAAGCTTGTTACAGGGTTTAGATAACTGATATAGTACACTACATAGGTAGATATTTTTATTATACCTACATAGAAAATATCCAGAACACCCTAACCAAATATCTGCAGATTGTACAAATACTTTGTTTTGAGGTCGAAATCGAACCCGCAACCTCTTGCGTCGCAGGCGGACAAGCGCAGGCGTCCCTCAATTCCCAAATGAAGTTTCTTTTAGCAAAGGTAAAATTCCTAAAATTTGTCATTCTGAGACAATTGTTGATGATTGACCCGTCGTCCAGAGGGGTCAAGATGGCACACAAATTTTTGAATGTACATAAATTTTGATGAAATACTCTAACCTAAAATCTAACTACTCTAAAATAAAGTCTATGCTACTAACCACTACATGTAGCGTGGTGATGATGATGAAGGCATGGATCAAAATATTTAAGCAGCTGCGCCCCGCGGCTTCGCACGCGTTGTTCCTTTCCTATAGAAACGTTTTGAGGTCATTTCTATCCCACGGAAACGGAAACTGATTTATGGGATAAATAATCCCGATCCGTTCAATAGTTTTGGCGTGAAGAGGAAACAAACATCTATACATACATCCATTCTAGTTTCCAAACTTTCACATTATAATATTAGTGTAATAGTGCGATATGAACAGAACCAGAAATAATTTTGTGTAACTATTTTTTATAGACCTTCGTTTGACCGCAATCTCACCTGATGGAAAGCGAAGATGCGGCCGACGACGGTTTATCACGAAGGTCTAGAAGATACCTATTCACCCTTGTCTTGAAGAGACCCAATTACATAATAAAAAAATATATGTTGCAACACTAGATAAACGATGTAGGGACTCATTTAACTAGTGTTGCACCATATTTTTTTTTCTATCTGTAATCATGACGTTTTTGACCTTGCATTAATTTAAGGTTTTAGTTTTTAAGTTAGATTTTTATGTAGATGAAAAGCATCATAATTGTGATTGTGAATATTCATAAATGTCACTAGTATAGGTATTTCTGTAGATAGATAATTCTATTATTTTATTTAAAACTAGAAGCGCTTCACAGTTTCACCCGCGTAGTTCCCGTCCCCGCGGGAACGGCATAAAATATAGCCTATGTCACTCCCTGAAAAGTAAGCTTTTTAAATGATGAAAACGTTTTAAATATAAAAACGACCAGTATAGATAAGTACAGCGCTTACTTAAATAGTTACTCATTAAATATAACATTATATACCTAAGTTAATATTAAGATAAACAATGTAAAGTACACAAGGGAAGCAACTGCTCTCCTGTAACACAGCTACATCGTAGCTACCACAGGAGACAGTGCTCAACTCAATTGTTCCACACATTTATGAAAATAAAGTCGCTGGAGGAGCTCAACCAGATGCTGGACGGCCTAGCTTTAGCCTCGCGATGCATCGGTCTCGGCATGAATTTGGATAAAACCAAAATCATGATCAATGGCCTCATTGATCCGGGGCCGGTCGTCGTACATGGACACCCTCTCGAAATTGTTTCCGAGTACACATACCTTGGGCAAATCCTGCAGCTAGGGAAAAACAATTTTGAGAAGGAGGCCAAGAGGAGGATCCAGCTAGGCTGGGCAGCGTTTGGAAAGCTACGTCGAGTCTTCTCGTCATCCATACCGCAATGCTTGAAAACGAAAGTTTTCAATCAGTGCGTCCTACCCGTCATGACCTACGGAGCTGAGACGTGGACACTCACCATAGGGCTGGTCCACCAGTTTAAAGTCGCTCAGCGAGCTATGGAAAGAGCTATGCTCGGAGTCTCTCTGAAGGATAGAATTCGTAACGAATACATCCGACAGAGAACCAAAGTTATCGATATAGCTCAAAGAATTAGCAAGCTGAAGTGGCAGTGGGCCGGCCATATTTCGCGAAGAACCGATAACCGCTGGGGTAAACGAGTTCTTGAGTGGAGACCGTGACTCGGCAAACGTAGTGTAGGACGCCCTCCGGCCAGGTGGGATGACGATCTGCGAAAGACTGCAGGCAGATGCTGGATGTGTCAAGCTGAAGACAGGGCGCTATGGCGCTCATTAGGGGAGGCCTATGTCCAGCAGTGGACTAATATAGGCTGATGATGATGAAAATAAACGTTTTGTATTTTTGTATTTGTATTAATAAAAGATTTTTTTAAATCGGTCCTTTAGCTTCGAAGCCAAATAAACATTAAAATCTTTCCTCTGTATAATATTAGCATAGATAGACAAACAAGTTTTACATAATGTAATGCCCAGTTCCTAAATTAGAGAAAGAGTAGATTACTGCTTTATATGTACCTATAATAATGTATTTCTCAAACTTATCCATCTTAGGGGATGTTGAATTCTAGACAAATAAGAGAATAAACTTAGATCAATAAATGTTGTACTAAATAATATTTGTGTAGGTTTGTCCAAATAATAAAAACAACTACAATACATACTAAAATCCTTTATTCAGCAGTTGCTTTCTTGGCTTTCTTAGCCATTTTAGCTTTAATACGCATTTGTTTCTTCTCTTGCGGCGTTTTCTTCAGACCCTTCATCTTGCGAGTTTGAATACGACCAATATCTTGTTTGCCCATGTGCACACGGCCAAGCTTAGAGCCGAATGCATCTCGGGAAATGTTCTTCTTTTTGATAATCTTGACTTCTTTAGGTATCTTGCAAGCCTCTTTGAAGAGATCTGCAGTTGCTAGTTTCGTTCTCCTTAGTGTGAAGTCTATTGAGGGTCCTGGAAAAGCATATTGGAATCATAGTTAAATTATTTCAAGAGATTATGAATAAAAGCTAAACTAAGTAGACAAAAAGTGAGTGAGCTTAATGCCTATTTAGAGAAGTTCTATTCTAGTATGTCACTTGCGTAAATCAAAATCCTTGTTAGATACATTCAGTCATCATCATCAACAGCCTTTGCCAATCCCCTGTTTGTCATACTACTATCCTGATTACCTTATTGGATCTTGTCATTATGGGTAATATCCATAATGCATAATCCCCATGCTGACCCCTGTTTTCTCGAACGCTTGTCACATTGAATGGATAGTCAACGGCTTGTTATATACGCACTGCGGAATCTCACAGCGTGAATTTTAATCTCGCAGAATATAACCTGTGTGCTTAACGTAACTTACACATAGTACGACAAATAAAATTCCTTGCTATTTTAGCTACCTACAACTTTATAGTGCTCCAAACATTCATATTTTTCCGCTAGTGAACTTCCATTAAGTTACAGAATTCTGCAAAAAAAACCACGCGAGTAATAAAAGCAGTTCATGTACAGCCTGACAAATTGTCAACAACTTGTCAAAATAATAGGCGTTCAAGAAACCGGGGGTGAGTGTAGTAATAGTCTAACAAAACTTTTGTAGTATAATGTTGAACTAGCTGCGCCCATCGGTTTCGCACGCTTTGATCATATGGAAATATTTTAGGGTGATTTATATCCCACAGGAACTGAATTATGCAATAAAAATTAGACTATGTTTGATTCCAGGATTAGAGTTACCTGTATGCCAAATTTCAGCTTGATCTGTTCAGTAGTTTTTGCATGAAAGAGTAACAAACATACATCCATACATTCTTACAAACTTTTGCGTTTATAATATTAGTAGGAGTAGGATATTAGCAACTTGAAAACAAAAAATATCCCTTTTGTTTTTGATGTTGATGAGATCTGATACAGCACCATTCCATCCCCTGAGAGCGAGGGCTTACACACTATAATATCAAAACCCGCGGCTTCGCACGCGTTTTCCTATGGAAATGTTAAAAGGTGATTTTTATCCCAAGGGAACCGATTTATGGGATAAAAAGTAGCCTATGTTTGATTCCAGGATCAAAATTACCTGTACCTGAAATTTCAGCCAGATCCGTCCAGTAGTTTTGGCGTGAAGAGGTAACAAACATCCATCGTTTATGTTACTGTTTATCCCATAAATCAATTACTGTGGGATAAAAAGTGCCTTTGCAGAATTCTATGGGAACAATGCATGCGAAGCCAGGGGGCTCAGCTAATAAATTCACAATGAAGAGTCTCTAACAAACCTATCTCTTCAAGCTCAACCCTGGGTGTGCGCTGGCCACTCTTTTTGAGTTGTATCCTGTATGACCTCAAGTAGACAGCACCATCATTCGTGGCCGTGAAACTTAGGACATGTTCCAAGCCTTGTAGTCTGATAGTCTCAACCTGAAATTAAAAATTACAAATACAATTTAATAGCTGAATGGCATTAAATCTTACTGGTACTTAGATTTGTCTTTATACAATCGGAGAAATTATTATAGGTATTTGATAAGGACTACTTTGCATTTGATTTAGATAGGTAGCATTAGCAAGGCTCTTGAGCAAAAGGTATATTAGCTTATGATGTCTATCGCCTGATACAATGATGAATTAGAATTAGAATATGACCCTAAATTACCTTTTCTCTATGGAAGAAATCTGTGAAAAGTGATTTCAACTGTTTCAGTTCTTGATTTAATTCCCACGCAGGGCCATTAAACAATAGACAGGGCTTCAATCCAGGTAAAACTTTCATGTTCTGGAACTCTGACATGGCCTTGAAACTATCAGCTCCAAGCTCAATCATATCAAGGATTCCATAGTCAAATGTGCGTCCTAATACAATGTTATGTGGCCTTTTCTTAGTGTGTGAACCTACGCCGAATAGGGCCGCTTCTTTCTTGTAGCATAACCTGAAAAAAGTTGGTTCCTTGGTTATTATGGTCCCTGTTAAATAGCTGTAGGTACTTGCAATGTTGACATGGGTATCACTTACTTTTCAATGAGTGTGGCATCTTCAAATGGCACAAAATCATTCTTCCGTGTTAGGTAAGCTGCGTCAGGCTTCTTCAAATTGTACATGTCTTTGAGGATCTCCCGTGTGCGTTCTGAAGGCTTGCGTCCTTGCATGAAAATACACTGTTTAGACCCCTCGACGGGCTTTGGGTCCCTTGAGAGAAGTGCCTTTTTACCTTTCCGAGTAGTCGGCTTTCTGAAATAAATAATGTAAGTATACAAAGCGCCCCTCACTATTTTATGAAAATTGAGCTAGATTAACTTTACTGGGCGTGCTTACTTTATTCTTTGAATGACGGGCATATCTAACACTTTACGGTAGAGCTCAACAAACCAAAATAAATTGCAGATTTTACAGAAATAATAGACGTATTTCCGACGGGGTATCACGAAACGAAAACAAGTGCACGTGTTTCTTTTTGTGATCTGATGACACTTGACTCTTGACAGGACTTCTTCTGTCGTTTATGTCAGACTGCACTGTCTGTCATGATGTCAGTCATTGTCTTGAGGGTGATTTCCTCTGTCCGAGTGAAAATTGAATAAAAAACTGTAGATCAGGCGGAATAATGAACAAGAAAGAATAATACATACATTATCCCCACTTACGACTACACGAGTAAATTCACGAGAACCTAGACTAATTGACTGACTGCAATGCATATCATACACCCACCACGGCACCCATAGATTTAGGTTTCTCCTTCTACGACGGCACCACACCTCTCTTTTTCGCGCGCTGCGGGCGGGGTGATAGTCAGTCACAAAGAGAATACAATAACTTCGGTCAGTCAATCCAAAGAGAATACAATAACTTCGTGAGTCAATCCCTCTTCTGCCTGCAAGCTGTGTAGGAGTGTAGGTATTTACCTAGCTGCTTGGAATAAATAACAAAAACCAGCCAAGTGCGAGTCCGACTCGAGCACGAAGAGATCCGTACCATTATCTATAAAAATAAAAAAATACAAATCTTTCCTCGTAAAATAACGAAAAGTCAACGTGACGCGGTCACCCATCTCAGTACTGACCGCGCCCGACGTTGCTTAACCTCAGTTATCGGTCCCTAAGGTGATAAGGAAGTTGCGTCATTGCGTCCGTCCCCTAAATCATTAAAATTATTTAACTTTTATTATTTGTAGCGGCAACAGAAATACATCACCTGTGAAAATTTATCTGTATAGGTACCTATATGTATAATAAAATAATACACGGACGGCAATTTGCCGACGCTGCCGTCGTCGTAGTCATCGCGTTGATCAATTTGCAGTTGACGGCAGTTGACGGCAGTCGTCAACGGGTGTAGTTGCCGTGTGTGATCCATAAGAGCTCAACAGTTCAAGGCACACAGACTTGGTTACGCAGGTAGGTAGGTAAGTAACATAATGTAGATAATTAAAGGTATCTATCGAGGTATTTATCTATGTAGAAGGAAGGAAGAACACACTTGGAACACACATGCTTGCGTTACGGTAAAACCCTTTTAAAAAATACTACATGTAGGTAGGTAAGTATTACCATAATCTAGACGTAATAATCTGTGTCTGGTGCGCCGCCCTTCCGCCGCCGCCGCCGCTGCCTGGCTTGAGAACGTAGGTATGGTAGGTACCTACCCTAGTACCTATACTTATGAGGTGTGGTGCGGAAAACCTGTCCTGTCGTCGTCGTTTAAAATTTACACTTACGTAGCTAGATAAGGAGGTAAGTACCTACCTATCTAAAATGATTCGCTATTTATAAATGATAGTCTTGCTCAACGCGCACCGCACCTATATCGTATCCATTTTGAATGGAGCATAAACGTAAACAAACCGCCCATACTTAAACTAAAATTCACTTCGTTGGCGCGTCCTTTTATACGTAATTTACATTACTTGTCGATTTTAGATCCTTTTTCCAATAAAAGCTACTTTTAACTAAGTTGAGTTGTTTTAGATTTATCAATCTAATTTTCAACCTGTCTGTTTAATTTTTCTAACAACTACAATGTTACGCAAGGAATAGGGTTATACCTATTTTAACTAAGTTGAGTTGATTTAGGTCTGTCTGCTTAATTTTAGAGCTTTCATCCTAATTTTAAACGTTTCAGTCTAATTTTTCAGCCTTAAAATAGCTTCCATCTAATTGAGATTCCTAAATCCTAATTTTAGCTTAACATCAGAATCGACACCATTGTTTATTTATTTATTTACTTATAATGTAGTGAACTTTATCATGTTTTAGGGGGAAAAAGGCAGGTATACTAATATTATAGGTAGTAGGTACTTCACCTATGGTTTATCCATTTTGAATGAAGCATAAACAAATAACGAAATCTCACTTGCTTGGCGTCGAGTTTCAGATATAATTATAAGCAATTTTTATTGAAGGTAGGAGCGAAAATAGACAAGTAATGTAAATTACGTATAAAAGCACGCGCCAGCAAAGTGAATTTTAGGTTCAGTATGGGCAGTTTGTTTACTAACATGCTTCATTCAAAATGGACACGGTAAAGGTTTGTCATCTTATTATATCGTACTTATAAGTTAACCTTCACATTTCCATAGAAAATAGAGTACCTACCTACCTAGGTAAGCGTTTTGTACGGGTAACCCATTGATTTATTAAAAAGGGAAGATAGGTTACGTTCTCCCAGCGAGACGTAGGTGTAGGTACTGTATTTTTATTTTATTTCTCATGATTCGATGTCATTTTTCTGTTGCGGTCTACTGCAAATTGATGACAAAGAAATATTGTATAACCCCCAATTTTTTGGTTAGCGTATCTACAGCCTTGGCCATAAGTATTGAGCACCCTTCACATTTTAATTTTTTTAAAGAAATATCAAACAGAAGTTGAATGAAACGATTTTTATAGATTTATATAACTATTTATTAATAAAATATTAATATTTTGTGGGTCCACCCTTTTTAGAAATTCTTCTTGGAATTGAGCGTACAAGCTCCATTCGGGGCGCCGATTGTTGCTAATCGTGTGGCGCCTGACTCTGCGCTTTATTAAACCCCATAAATGCTCAATGGGGTTCAGATTCTTCAGATTCGGAGACTGGGCTGGCCACTTCAATAACTCAATGTCGTATTCCTAAAACCATGTCAATGTGAGGGCTGATTTGTGACATGGTGCGTTATCCTGTTGGAATTTAACGCCATTCATGTTCGTATCGCCAAAAACTGTCGTTAATGACGGCATCAACGCAGATTCTAGTACATTTATGTACCTACTTGGTAGAGTTCATTCGGCCCTCGCATACTCGCATTTACCAACTCCAGAGCTGGTCATGCAGCCCCAGACCATTAGGCTGCCATTAGGTTATTGTTTCAGATGCTGACAAAAGGATACGTAAACAATAGATTTGGTTTATTACTATACTTTCCGTACAGGTGCAAAATGTAAGGGGTGCTCAATACTTATGGCCAAGGCTGTAGATGCTTTCTATCTAAGCAAATTAAGAGCTCATAAAGCAGACTTTTTCGACTTACCATAGTGAATAAAATAACATGTCATCCGATGATCGGACTATGTAGTGTCTTCACTTCTATACGTTTAAAAATAAAGTATCTACCTACCTACACATTAGGAAAACATCCGGACTTACTTCCATACATTAGGTATCAATGATCTGGTAAACTCTTTTCTGCCGAATCACCTGTTTCGTCTGGTCGCTGGCCGGCCACAGTAGTATGAGGAGAGGGGAAACGAGTGATTTCACTCTGCCCCTCTCCTCATAATGCTGGAAAAACTACTAGATCTAGTAGTTTTGCCAGCATCAGTAGAAAATATTGCCTAATTTGGGAGTTATTCCATGCATCCGATCTTATGTCACAACATCCGATCTAAGGCGACCCAACTATACCTACCTACCTACCTAGGAATCATTATTAAGTTGGTAGGTAATTACCAGATAGATAGCTAAGTAGGTAGGTACGTTTGCGGGTTATAGGGTGATTATGATAACCTCCTGTTAGCAAACAAGTAGGTAAGTACCTAGCTACTTACTTAAAAACTGGTTTCAGTTGAGAAAACCCCCCAAAATTATAAGTCTTGCGAAAATACCATAGGACTTACAATAATCTCAAAGAAAAGCATTTACCTATAAAACTGTGTTCTATTTTCTTACTATGTGAGTTCTAAATTCCTTGGTCTATGGATGTGATTGTAATAAAAACCAGTCGTTAAGACCGTCAATCTAATAATAAACTTTTCTGTGTCGCTATAAAGTTTATATTAGATCAGCTAGAGTCCATTGCGTGTGAGCTTTTTAGCAGGTTTTTCGCCGACGACTGCTGGTTGTCGTCATGGATCTACTGCTACGTCATCTGTGGCTGATGTCTGGTCTCCTCATAAACTGTTGCGGAGGAAGTCAATCGTCAAATCGTGTTGGAGCGCAGCCCAACTTGCTGTGGCACACGATTGAATTTTATGAAAAATATTCTAGCCGTTTTGTGTTGTGTTTTGTTTTGATATAAGGATCACGTAACAAAAGTAAGTCGATTTTCAATTGATTTGGATAATACCTAGGTGTAAATAATTTTAGACTGATTTGAATCCCATTAATTAAAAATATTTTGTACAAAATGGCTACAAATAAATACCTACCTAGGTACTTTGAAACAGGTATTCTTCTGTCGCTCTCAAGCTTTTATACACACTATACATAATTATTCGGTAGGTATGACCATTGTTTTCAACTAAATAAAAAAGCGCCCCGAAAACCATTAATTGCCCCAAAAGTTTTGAAACTGAAAACTGGGAAAAATTTTAGGTTCTTGTACTTATTAGGATAATTGGATGGGTCTACGTAGAGTGGCGAAATTGACATAAATCATAGTGATTTAGTAAATAACTAAACGTTATGCTTCTTATTAGGTAGGTACACAGATTTATTAAATATTTTATCTCATAATTCTGCGTAACTTTAAAAACAGAAATTTAAATAAATGGCAATAACTGTCGATGCATCTTTACCATCTTTTACTCTGAGCCCTAAACTTATTTAGAAGATAGAGGTATTTTTTTTTACAGAAATCCTAAAACCTGCTATATAAGGTATACTATACATAATACTTAACTCTTCATAATGTTTGCTTTCTTTCTTTGTTAGAACTACAAAGTTCCAATTTAGACCGTTTGTCAAAGAAGATAGAACCCGAAAGTAGAGTCATCAGTAATCAATGCATGTTTGTTTAATTTATACTTGAAGTGATCTAAAGTACTATAGAACTAAACAGGTTCCATAGAACGTAAATCATAGCAACCTGCCTATTGTGTTTATCGATATCTACGAAAACATCGTTAGTTATGCTATATACTATACCTACTCCGATTCAAAAACCTGGATATTTTTTGCAGCTGTACAAAGAGGGGAATATTGGTGGAAAATATTATTTATTTATTTAAGCCACCAACAGTGAAATACACAAAAAGTTATACATATAATGGAATAAAGTTACATTGGTTTGGAGCGCTTATGTGCTGAACCAATTAAATAATAACTAAAAAAAAAAAAAAAAAAAAAAACAAAAAAAAAAAAAAAACGAAAACGTTCAAAGGTGATTTCTATCCCACGGGAGCTGATTCATGGGACAAAATGTTTTATTCCAGGGTTACAATTATCTGTATGCAAAATTTCAGCCCGATCCGTTCAGTAGTTTTGGCGTGAAGAGGTAACAAACATCCATTCATCCATCCATACATCTATCCAAACTTTCGCATTTATAATATTAGTGTGATATCAATATTTAACGACGACATTGGTATTATCTAAGACTAAGCTATAAACACAGAAGCTCAAAAATTGTTTTGTATTTGAAAACTTTCCTCTCTTTTGTTTTCGAATTTAAATTTATAGATTCGCTGCACGGTTAAGCGTTATTGGTTAGTGTTTAAGTTTATAGTGCCTATCTATCACCTTGTTCTTTTCTGTTATTGTTATGGGATTTTGTTAGGTTTTCAGTGATCTTTGTTATCATAACATATCTTGGATTCTAAATCGGAGTTGAAATAGTATGTGCCTTAGTGAAGATGTTTGGCCGAACACAACGCAAAAACTGCTGAATGGATCGGGCTGAAATTGCAGACAGAAAGATCTGGACCTAAAATTACTCACGAAAATTATTCAAAATAAACAGGAATTACCTTTTTAATAAATAATTATTTTGCACATTACAAATAACGGATTGTTATGATTCATGGTTTTGCTCCTACCAACTCACAATAAAAGCAGTAGGTTTGACGCTTTTAACGGAGTTTAACGGGGCTTGAATTCGCGTCATTCTCTCAGTACGGGAATGTGATACCTACCTAATAATCTAATAACCAACTACGCCATACAATAGTATAAAACAATAATAACCAAACCAAATCTTCATAGAAATAAATAAAGACCATACTTAATGAAAAGGTAAAGAAAGAGCAAGTAATGCCCCGGAAAAAGAGATTTCTGTAATGTCAACCTCTTTCACTTCCATGTCTATAGAATCAGATGCACTCTATGGAACCACTTCCGATTTTTCACGTGCTTGAGAGCATTGACCTTTAGAAAACATGTTTTATTTTTAATCGACTTCAAAAGAAAGAGGTTCTCAATTCGACTGTCTTTTTTATGTTTGTTACCTCAGAACTTTTGGCTGGGTCCGATTTTCATGGTTCATTTTTTATATGAAAGTTGGTGCTTGTTTCAGTTCAGACTCTGACAATAGGATCCATGAAAAACTATAAAAATTAAAGTCGGTTTATTAAAACAAAATTTAAAATTATTATATACAACATTATTTTCATAGACTTTCTTAGCTTCTCTAGTTTCTGCCCGCAGCTCCGCACGCGTTTTTTTATATTGAAACATTTACGGTTATATCCCATGGGAACTGATTAGTTTGTTTTATTCCAGACCTAGAACTGCCTGTATGCTAATTTCAGCCTGATCCGTTAAGTAGTTTTGACTTGAAGAAGTAACAGTTCCAATCCATACAAACATCTAAACTTTCGCATTTATAATAATTATTCGTGTGATTACTAGAAGCCGTCTTACCTATTGCTAGATCCTAACCGGGTTCAGTAATTATAATGTAATTTGTAACAGAAAAACTATTTATTCATGTGCCTACACATAAAATTTACATAAATAACTTAAATAACAACCTTTTATCAAACTTATTCCCCTTTTGCTTCTTCGTCTTAGGCCCGTATTATGAAATCTTGCTCAGTCATCGATCTATGCTTGAGTAACGCTCTTCTATATCATAAACGTCACTCAAGCATAGCTCTTTGACTGAGCAAGCTTTAATAATACTGGCCTATGTCTGGTAAAACTAAAGAAAGAGATCCCCTCCGGGTAAAACCCATGCTAGGTGCCTCCCAGGTCTGTTTATAATTTAATTTCTTATCGCCAGAAAATACTTAACACCACTATTGACCTTTGACCCAAGAGAACTCATGTTATGTTCGATCTTTTTGAAAGTTTACTGTGAAGTTACATCACTTTCAAAATATCGCTTTCTCTACATTGACTATGATATAATATATAAAACTTCTTAAACTTTCGCGATTTTAATATATTTATTGCACGTGAATTGAATTGAAGAATTTCTGAAAAATTCAAGTTGTCATGTCTCAGTCATTTTTAGTGTTGGTAAAATAAAAAATAATACGTGATAAATTATTAACTTTATAATTTACTAGCTGCGCCCCGCGGCTTCCCACGCGTTGTTCCTATGGAAAAGGTGATTTTCATCCCACGGGAACTGATTTATGGGATCAAAAGTACCTGTATGCAAAATTTCAGCCAGATCCGTCCAGTAGTTTTGGCGTGAAGAGGTTTATTTATTTTATTTATTTATTTATTTATTTATACAGTTAGGTTAGCCTTTGGCGAGTACACTAAAACTTACAAGATATATAAATAACATGAGGACAAATGCTAAGTGCACCAATCTATTACAGGCCGACACAGCATGCAAAAACTAAATACTAATAAGCTCAAATACATATAAAAGCAACTAAAGCAGGTAGTTACGTAATTTACATATTATACAGGGTGCAAAACCCTACTGAAGAAGGTAGAGAAAAATAAAAAAGGACATCGCTATAAATTATACATACAAACAAAACAAAACAAACAAACCAAAAACCAAACACACAGTGGCAGTAGAGACAATTTATTTTAATTCCAAGAGTGGAAGTGACTTTGTATTAAATCATCTAACATTTACAATGGTCAAAACACCAGTAGGTATGTACTTTTATATTTATATAAATAGAGAGCACTCATTTTCCAAGTAGTAAGTGACGGTGGAAACTGGCTAGGCTATCAGCGTGGATATCGAACAGATCGCATTGATTAACAAGCTTACAGGGGCGAGGGATGGTAGAGTTAGCACCCAACACTGTCCTTCTACGGGGAGGGACAAGCGGTGTTATTCTTTTGCGGGGATAGCGAGAGGGCGCCCTAAAACAGATGTTCTGCAACAACAAAGGGCAGTCAATCTGGCTCCTCAGTAGCTTGAACATAAACTTAAAGTCAAGTAGGTCTTTCCGAGTCGAAAGGGACACTATTTTAAAATGAGTAAGCCTGGTCTGGTACGAGACTTTTCGTCTTGCTAGAGGTGTCGCACGCGACAAATGCCACATGAATCGCTTTTGTACTCTTTCGATTCTAAGGGTATGTGTGGCATAGTGCGGGCGCCATACAACACTGCAATACTCAAGCGAACTACGGACCAGTGCGTTATATAACAAAATTTTTGTTTTTGTGTTACGAAATTCTTTCCCGTTTCTGATTATAAATCCTAGCATTTTTGAGGCTTTTTTAACAATTTGGTCAATGTGAGGTATAAACGTAAGTTTCTTAACAAACACAACACCTAAGTCCCTAATTTCGTCTATCTCCTGGATGGTCTCTTGTAGTATTGCATATGTTGACTCAATGGTATATATGAGGTAACAAACATCCATCCATACATCCATACAACTTTTCGCATTTATAATACTAGTGTAGTGTTAGAATCCTACTAAAGGTAGTAGGATTCTAACTCAATGTTTTTAAGAAAACACTTCAAGAGAAACTCCAAGTCTGGATTCTGCACTAGGAGACACAAATGTTTTCCGGACTCTACCAAACGCCTTCACAAATATCTAACTGGAAGATTTATTTATTAAAAATATAGTACCTACACCTACCATTACAAGGCACTCCAAATGCGATAGATAGCAGAAGGGTCATTATTTTAAAGTAAATAAACAAGAACCGGTTTGTAAACAAACATTATTATAATAAATTCAAATACATAATTCCTACTTATTTACCAACCAATTAAAATTCTCTTAATGCAGTAGGTAGATATACTTTGAAGGGGTAAAACTGTAATACATTGTGTTTTTCCAAAAAGTCAAACGAAGGACATTGTTGATTTGAAATTTTAATAAAGGTACCACCTGTTTCAAAAATAAGCAGAGAGATACATCATTCGACGGCTTAGGTATACGTAAGTTCACAGAAGAATTGTAATATACATATTTTTGCAATATGTCACGCACGTAGTAGGTACTTACTAATATTCATTTACTAAGAAAATTAGAATCATATATGAGAAACAAATTAGAACTAGTATTTGCAATTAAAACAATGCTAACTGCAGAGTTGGAAACAATCTACAGCTAGTTCAAATAATCCATATCATACAGTCGGAAGCGTCCTCAAGATGTTCTGGCTGCATTGCCTGCTGTATGTGTGTATGACAATGCTGATGCGCTGCACCAGATTTACTACCGCATCAAAATTTTCCCCTGATGTGAGTGCAGATGACCTCTACAGTGACGACCAGTAGAGCATTAATTCTTATCAATAGTTTGTATCAACCAACTATACTTAAGTATCTACCTACGGTTTTTGTTTGGCGTTTGACTATGCTTAAAGTAAAACTATGTGCGCTCTCTTGGGTTTGACCTATAATGCAAAAAGCAAAGTCTGCCTGTGATCATCACAGGGAGGCTTGGCACCATTTACCAGATAGGTATTGTATACGTAGACATCCGTTATCGCATTAAGTGTTAAAGATCACGAACAATTTTACATGTTTTGATTACAGTCGCAATTATAATTTGTTTAGCAACATTATTTTCCTCAAGTGATTTCTGAAACCTGTTTTATAACCCCACCTTCACAAAAACGCTTTATGCTAAGGTTAACGGTTATCAGCTAGGTGGTTTAGGCACCCAGACCGGAATCAACTTTGCTGAATTCCAAAACGTGTGCTGACAATTATTATTAAATTTATTTTATTTAACACCGAAATTATGTATAAAAGAATTGGAAAACCAATATAAAATTTATGATATTCAAAATTCAAGATGATTAATTTAATTAAGATAAAAATTGACATGAAATCCCCTAGAATTCCTTCAGAAGGCCGATATTAAATTAATTTAGCTGAAAGGATTTTTCGTAAACTTTTATCTTTTGAAAATATTGCGCAATTCCACTAGTCTACGTCCTAAAACTGATCCTTTCGCATCAGTTTTAGGACTAGTTATAAAATTATACGTATTAATCAAAAAAATCTTTTTTTTTTCATTGAAGCAGTATGTTAGTCAACTAACCGGTCAGAAAAGCTTGTAAATAGATACCGACCGATCTTTCTATCTACATATAATCTATAGGTCGATTTGATCTATCTACTCAATCAACACAAAGGCTAAATGCTTTGAATGTCATGAATTTATGATCAAGCAATTATTAGGTATTTATTCAATATTAGAAAATGTGCACATGCAAGTTCTAAAATCACTCTTTAGAACACGTGAGAAACCACGGGCCGGCCACGGGCTGAATCCATTATCCAATTTTAACCAGCATGTTATCCATCCATAAAGTGTGATGGACTCTCCCTCCACCTACAGCAATAGGTATCTAACTGATATGGGTAGCTGAATAGTCTGAGAACAGACGAGTTGTAAACTCTTCAGCAATCAGACGACAGATAAATTTTAAAATTGAAAATGGTTACTAAAACCGAATGTAAATTAAATAACGATAATAAACTAAGTAAGTCTATAATTGGAATCGCTCCAATGCGAATTTTACATTTTACGGCGGAATGTTGGATTTTTGCTATCGTAAAAATTGTGTGGGAGTTAATTCTTCCTATGACGCGCCATGCCAATGCAATACCTGAAGCAATAAAGCTTGGCATTCGGATATTTCAAACTACTTTTTGATTGGTTTGTTTTACCAATGCATTAATAAAAATTTCAATCGGTGATTTGTTAACTTTACAGTTTTTTTTGACAATATGTAGTAATTTTTACTTTTTGTAAATTAATACCAAACCGTTTTAACCTAATATTTTAATTATTCTTTCCAGTGTTGGAGAATGAAGCAAAAGACGTCGAGAACCAAAAATCAGAAGATCCATTCACAAAAGCTATTGGAGCGATAGGAAAATGGCAAATATGGGTTTGCTTTGTTGTGTTCCTGGTGAAATTCCCAGTGGCATGGCATCAAATGAGCATCATCTTTCTGGCACCACCAACCAACTTCACCTGTACCGACAGTGGTGAAACCAAGGTGTTTGACAATGTTTGCCAAGCTAACTGCACACGCTATGCTTATGACGAAAGTGTCTTCAAAGAAACCATAGTGTCCGAGTGGGACCTCGTGTGCGATCGACAATGGCTAAAGAATTTGACGCAGACTGTATTCATGCTTGGAATTCTCGTCGGCAACATGATGTTCGGCCATCTTTCTGACCGGTACGTATTCACTATACACTTTCCTCCTTATAAAGTGAGTGTCAGATTGACTTTCATTAACCACATAAATTGGTGCATCCTGGAGTGCAACTCATGACTCATATAAGTGAGTGTAGGTACTACTAATATAATACATGAATCCGGATGAGATTACCTACTTTAGCGAGAGCAATTTATCTGCCCGGGTTCCCATGACCCGTGCACTAAATGATTGTCATAAATAACAAATGTTGCTGTTTGTTATAAACAACACACATGTGTAGGAAGTTTTGCACGTCTCAAGTATGTGAACTTAGATCGATAGATGTCTCATTCATTGCGATAACCTTATTGCTATTTAATTAATGAAGACCCTTGAACGACTGAACTTACCTACTGCATGCATTAGTTAATCGATAAGTATAGGTACTGGAGTCTGTTTAACAAGACAAGAGTCGTGGGAAGTAAGGGCGCTAGTGTGCCAATTTGACAACTTTTGTTGCGTTGACTGACACCGCTCTGTAATTGCAGTACGACTAAAAGTTTTAGTTCACCAAAACGCCACGACTCTTCTCTTTTTGAACAGACTCTACCTTAACTGAGCTAGACAGAGAAGTCACCTAACAAATTGTTTTTTGTCTTCAGATTTGGTCGACGCATACCATTCCTCGCTGCTGTGTTTTTACAGCTAATTTCTGGGGTAGCAACCGCTTACTCCGTCAACTGGTACATGTTTACAACCCTTCGGTTCTTCTTGGCTGTGGCGACGGGAGGAACCATGGTCACAAGCTTCGTCTTAACTATGGAACTGATCGGTGCCAAATACAGAGCCACCGTGGGAATCATCTACCAAATACCGTTCAACCTTGGCCACCTGAGTCTGCCACTGTTCGGATACTTCCTTCGCAATTGGGACATGTTTCAGCTGGCGATATCTTTGCCATCTATTCTGTTTCTGAGTTACTATTTCCTTCTGCCTGAATCGCCAAGATGGTTGATAACTGTTGGGAAAACAGAAGAGGCTGTTAAAATTATGGAAACTGCTGCTAAAAGGTCAGAAACATTTTGCAACTCTTTTGCAATGCAATTTCGAGATTGAGCTTTCAATATCTTGTGTCAAACTTTTATTCTTTTTACTAACTCATATTTCTTTGAACATTTAGAAACGGTTTGCCTACTGAAAGCATCGCATCAACGACTCAGAAGCTGGCTGTTGAAATAAGCAACAGGCAGGAGGAGCACGCTTCATTCCTAGCTCTATTCCGCACCTCTCGCCTCAGAGCGAGGACCATTGCAATCTGCTTCAACTGGTTCGTCTGTGGGCTTTGCTTCTTCGGAGTCTCTCAGTACATTGGCCATGTGTCTGGAAACATCTTCAGTAACGTCGCAATTTCCGCTGCTATTCAGGTAAATAAGTGTTTTATTGCTGTCGTTATTAGCAATTCATCGAAACAACTTTTTATTGATTCAAGTTTGGTGTTTCAGTACAATTTAAATTTCACTAAGTACCTCATTTGTAAATTTTTAATGATAAATCTTTGTTGGACTATGTCCTCTCGTTTTAATAATACGTTAACCTATAATACTAAGAACTTTGTTATCTTTGACCCACGGCACAATAAACACATATAAATATAAGTTACAACTACAAGAAAATTATTATCGTATAATCGTGTTAATGTCATTTGGGTTAAATTTTAAAGAATCCGTCTCTTTCAGGTCCCTGGCACACTGATCTCAATCTACGCGAACAGAGTCCTAGGCCGTAAGTTCACTCTGATAGCAGCCAACTGTGTTACCGGCCTTAGCTGTTTGCTCATCATTGTAATACCACACAGCGGGGCCGCTAATTTGACGCTAGGCTGCATCGGTCTTTGGGGGATGAGCATATCTTTTGCTACAGTGTACTTGTACGCTGGAGAGTTATTCCCAACCGTCGTGAGAAACTCCGGTGTTGGTTTGGCTTCAACAGTAGCAAGACTAGGATCAATGCTTGCACCATTTGTAGCAACGTTGTCTCATACCAGCCCATGGCTGCCTCCTCTAGCATTCGGAATAGTGCCGTTGATTGGGGCAGCTCTATGTGTATTGCTACCTGACACGCGGGGCAGGAAACTTCCAGACACATTAGAAGAAGGTGAAGCGTAATCTCCTCATCCTCAAGGCTGGTATAGGTTAAATAAAAGTATTTCTGACATTCTTGTAGCTACTTTTGCTGAGTTTGGAGTTGTATTCGATACAATTGTCTACCAATTGTTGATTGTACTAGTGATTATGAATGAGTTGTTACTTGTTACTGTAATGTGTTCGTGACTATAAAGTCTATTTGTATGGGCTGTGATAATAAATGTTTATTATAATTTATATTGTTAATATTACATAATTGTTTTCTTCTGCCTGCCTACTTCGATCCTAAAAACATCTTTACTCAGGATTCATACATACCTATTACACGAGTAGGTACCTATAGACAACAAAGTAGGTACTTTGACAATATTAAGAGACAATAATACAATATAAAGTGAGACAGATATTAATAGTCTGCAATATATAATCTTGAGTTAGTGTTTTATGACTGTGAGTTAACAAAAGTCGTCTGCTACGCCAGTTCGCTACCGCACATTCCAACAGTCGATACAAAGTTTTAAATAAAATAGCACAGTGAAATGAAAACTCAAGAAATTAAACTAAAATGAGTGGCAAAATATCTTCAGATGACCCTATTGAATCATTGATAGGCCGATTCGGAAATTACCAGTGGTGGATACTATTTCTAGTGATCGTAGGACGTCTTCCGACGGAATATCAATTAACTAATGTTGTGTTTGTCATACCTGGCGTTGAATTCACATGTTTGGATGAAAATGCAAGCAATACAACCAATGCGTGTCCTTGTGAGAACCCTCAATACGATGACAGTGATGTAGTCAGCTCTGTGACAAGTGAATGGAACTTGATATGTGGACGAGGATCGCTAGCCAGCCTGGCTCAGTCCATGATGCAGCTGGGAATATTGGCGGGCAGTCTACTCTACGGATACATCGCTGATAGGTATCTTACAATATAATCCTCGTGCTAGGCACGTTTTATCTTCAATTTTGTGATAAGCTTTAGTAGGCATATTTGATAACAAACACAGAGATATAAATTTCTGAAAACCGTTTAGATAAAAACAGAAAAAAAACATTATAATTGCTATCACTGTTAAATAACTGCCTTACTAGCCTGACAAACATAAGTTGGCAAACATTAATGATCTTAAATGATAGGCTATAGGAGTCTGTACCTCTATACCATTATTATTCCAGATATGGACGGAAGACGGCATCCCTAATTTCCATGATGGTAGAAGTGATCTTCATAATTATATCTGCGGTGGTACCTAAACTCTGGATGTTCCTCATATGCCGGTTCCTTATCGGAACCTCAGTCGGAGGAGTCATGCTCTGTTACTACGTTCTTGTCGTGGAACTCAGCGGAAAATCCTTTAGGCCCTACGTCATCGGGCTCTCAGAAATAGCATTCGTCCTAGGATACTTTACCCTGCCGATCATAGCCTACTTTGTTAGGGAGTGGAGGTACCTGCAACTGGTCACGTCTGTTCCATGGTTACTCACTCTGTCATTCTACTGGCTTATACCGGAATCTCCACGATGGCTGATCACCACAGGAAGAAAGCAGGAGGCAATTGAACTTCTGACTAATATTGCGAAGAGGTAAAAGTTATAGCAAGCCACCGTAATATTCTTGCCTCTAACCAAATATTGAGCTTGCTAAGCAAAATATTTTCTTTTCAGAAACAGCCGTCCAACGCATAACATCGAAACTGTTGTCAACAAAGTTTACGAAGACTCCATAAAGGATAAAACCCAAGTTTCTTCCTACTACGACCTGTTCAGAACACCAAAAATTAGAAAATACACAATCGTAATTGCGTGCATTTGGATGTTTTGTGCTTCCACTTTCTTCGGAATAAATCAATATGTCGGGCGACTCCAAGGGAACCTGTACCTTAATGTTATGATAGCAGCCGCTTGTCACGCTCCAGGTGTTATTTTTGTGATAATAGCAACTCTATATCTTAAAAGAAAAGTCAGTGTCATTGCTAGTTTCAGTATAGCTGGAACATCACTGCTGGTTTTCATATTCATACCTTACTCTATGAGAGCTGCGTATTTGTCGTTTGCTATAATCGGACAAATAGGAGCCTATACATCATTTATGCAAGCGTATTTGTATTCTTCGGAAGTGTTTCCTACTGTTGTAAGGAATTCGGCGATAGGTTTTGCTTCAGTGTTTGCTAGAGTTGGAGGGTTTGCTGCTCCGTTTGTCGTGAATATAGGGGTCGAATGGGCTTCTATTATAATTTTCAGTGGTCTAGCTTTCTTAGCTGCAATTTTGTGCTGTTTTCTTCCTGAAACTAAGGGCATTGTTTTACTAAATACAATTGTAGAAACTGAACAGCAAAATGACAGTAAATTTGATGAATTACAAGATACTGAGTTGTAATATACTCTAATTGTCTCTTAATAAATACATTTACTTGGGTTGACCTTTGCAGAAGAATTAAGATTTTACACACTTTAAGGTGCCCGCCCCCGCCCAACAACACTATTTAGGTTTGTACAAGGTTGACCCATTTTGTTGTCAGGCATGCGGCTTATTATAGCCTATTCCATCTCAGCCCAGCAGCATTTAATAAATAATTTTTCATATACTCTATATTGCAAGTACTTTTATTATCCACGATATTATTATTTTCTTTCCTAAGCGATAAGACTTATGCTTAGTTGATATGAAAATAATCCGTTATTAAAGATCTAATGTAATGTGATTATGTGATACCTACCTCCGTCATATTGCCATATTTGTAATCAATACCTAATAGGTAGGTCGTAGTAGTGCTCATGCAGTGCATATCAATAAACAACACGAGTAATATGTAAAACGTTTTATGTCACCTGTACTCTTTTAATTCATTGATTCACTCGTAGACGAACACGAAAAACCAAGTGAAATTAAATATAATGAGTAAAATAATAGAACGAGATCCCATAGAAGAACTGATCGGTGGATTTGGAAGGTATCAAACCTGGATACTAATACTATTGTCCTTTGGATCATTCCCAAGTGACTATCAGCTCAACAACGTGGTGTTTGTTATCCCAGGTGTAGACTACACATGTTTGGATGAAGGTGCCAATAATGCAACGAATATTTGCCCCTGTGAAAACCCTCTGTACGATCAAAGTGCGATAAAAAGCTCGGTGACAACAGAATGGAACCTTATATGCGAGAGGTCAAACCTGGCAAGCATGGCTCAATCGATAATGCAGTTGGGATCATTGGTTGGCACTTTGATTTACAGTCAAGTCTCAGATCGGTAATACAAGTTTAATTAACATAATATACGGTTAATGAGTACCCTATTGCTAGGCAAAATGCTCCCAAGTAATTATAAAATGCTATAGCTATAGCTTGCCATAGCTTTCTCTCTATGCCCGACCAGTTATATTCTTTGTATATCGTTTTCAGGTATGGTCGTAAAAAAGCCGGCCTTATACCGATGAGCCTTATGATCATATTTGTCACCTGCTCTGCCGTGGCCCCGACGTTTTGGATGTTCCTCGTCTTTAGGTTCCTTATCGGAACATCGATCGAAGGAGTGATGCTCAGTTGTTTCGTGCTTCTCATTGAACTAAGCGGAAAGTCATTTCGTCCATACGCAATGGGTCTTGAAGAGGTCTCTTACATTGGGGGATACTTCACTTTGCCAATAATAGCATACTTTGTACGAGAATGGAGAACTCTACAGCTGGTGACCGCTATTCCATGGGTGATAACGTGGTCGTATTTTTGGTTGATACCAGAATCTCCGCGTTGGTTGATAACGGCCGGGAAAAAGGAAGAAGCCATAGATCTTTTGACTCGAATTGCAAAGAAGTAAGTCCACTACTATTGTTAGTAGTCAAAGTGTGATTAAGCATACTTCAAATGCGAATATTTTCTGTGCCTACTAAATTTCATGAATAGGTCCATGTACCACCGCAATCTCCCGAATAGATGGCTTATACAGGCTTATACCCATCAGTGCGTTAAATCTAGCAGCGAGTGATGATGACGACATCGAATCGAATTTCAAGACTATTTATAGTATTAAATGTGACCGGAGGTTGAATATCGAATATAATTCTACCACCAGATAAAGTCATAGCTTGCTTTTGTTTCAGAAATAATCGTCCAACAGATCAAATCGAAATTGTTGTCAACGAAATGTATGAAGAGTCGTCTAAAAATAAAGAGCAACAAGTTTCGTTTGTGGATCTATTTAAAACTCCAAAAATAAGGCAATATACCATCGTAAACGCTTTAATTTGGATGTTTTCTTCTTCCACATACTACGGAGTCAGTCAATACTTGGGCCTCTTGGAAGGAAATATTTACATCATCATAATTATTGCCGCTGCTTGCCATATCCCTGGAATATTTGTTGTAATATTCACCTCTAAATATGTCAAGCGGAGAATAAGCATGATTTCTTTGTTGGCGGTGGCAGTTATATCTTTACTTATGTTTGTTTTCGTGTCTTATTCCTTACGCGGTTTGTATTTAGCATTTGCTATTATAGGGCAACTAGGAGCGTATGCTGCGTTCGTAAAAATTCACTTGTATTCTTCCGAAGTGTTTCCCACTGTAGTTAGGAACACAGCTTTGGGATTTGCTTCAATTTTCGGTAAAGCTGGAGCATTTGTTGCTCCGTTTATTGTTAATATAGGCATAGAATGGGTTTCTATTCTTATATTCAGTAGTTTGGCATTGTTTGCAGCGGTTCTGTGTGTTTTTCTCCCCGAAACTAAAGATATCGTTCTTCCAAACACAATTGATGAAATCGAACAGTTAAAGTCTAATAAAATTAAAACTGATGCTGATAAATGACAAAAACTACGAAACCACACTTTGTGTTTATGTTACGCATGTTTTAAATTAATAAGATTATTATATCTATCTAAAAGTAGTTTTACTAATACTTTATTATTACATATTAATTTCACCAAAAGATATTACCTGTTTCTTGACTCTACTCAAAAGTTATTTTCGTTATTAAATGTATTTATGTTTGTTTGGACGCTAAGGCGGTCATTAGGGCAGGTCATTATGGAGATGGATGATGATGATTCAAAAGTTTACTTGGAAATATTATTATACATCTTTATCGTCCATAAAGGTCTATTAAATTATTGTTGACCACGAATTTGCATGGGCATCGTCAGTCTTAATTTCACTGTGAACGAAACTTTGCAAGTGGCACGTTGCCAGCCAGCACATCGTTACACCTGTAATTTTTTTATCAGTTCTAGTATGATAGTTTCGAAAATATCTTAAAATAAAGACTAAAATCACTTATCGGTTTTTGCTGTGAAAGCACAGCTGCGTTTTTGTCGTTTGCTATAACCGGACTAATAGGAGCATGCACTTCATTCGTTCAAGTGTATTTGTTCTTCGTACCTATACCTAATAATGTTACCTATATGTATTTATAAAAAAACACAGCGATAGGTGTTGCTTTAATGTTTGCGAGATTTGAAGGATTTGCTGGGAACGGTCGATCTTAGGAACTGAACATGAAAAAACAATTAACTCCAAATTTCCCTGTTCTGAGTATTTAACTATTGATTTTATGATGTTACATTATTGCGAGTTCTAACCACCCAGGGTGATCCCTATTCTCCTTACGCACATCACAGTCTTGTTTCTGCTATTGTGAGACAATCCATGCAGATTTAGTCTAGCTTTATTAGTTATTTAGCTCTACTATACAGCAATGTTTACTAATTATTTAAGACTGGACTTGCAGTGAAGACAATTCACTGTAAATTTTTCCGTTTTCGTTGGGTCCCACTTTGTTATTTTGGCTAAGTGAATCAGCTGAAATGCAGCGGACGTGGCCAACCCAACTCGGATCTATTAAGGACACACAGCAGTCTGCTGGACTGAAGACAACGTTAGCGATAAATTATTATAATATTTTTTCATATCTTTATTAAATATCAGTAGATTTTAATTTTTATGTGTTTGGAAGATATGATAAATTATCTGTTATGACCAATCTAATGTAATAGGTACCTACATCGCATTCTTATAATTGTAAGGAAAACTTTGCAAAATGTTCAGTATCAATTGCAAACCAAAGCATAATCTACATGAATTATTATATCAATGAACAAAAGAACTTGAGTCAATTTATACGTTTAAATATTTTTGTTGGTTGTTATAAACTTGTCGATGTTACCGGTTTTTCAACGCAAAAACCGTCGAGGGCAAAGGGTTAAAAACACAAACATAAAAAACCTAGTGAATTTAAATAATGAGTAAATTAATAGAACGAGATCCAATAGAAGAACTTATCGGCGGTTTTGGAAGATATCAAACCTGGATACTGATACTCTTGTCCATTGGATCATTACCGAGTGCCTACCAGCTACACAACGTGGTGTTTATTACCCCTGGCGTTGACTACACATGTTTGGATGAAGGTGCCAATAATGCAACGAATATTTGCCCATGTGAAAACCCTCTGTACGATCAAAGTGCGATCAAAAGCTCAGTCACAACAGAATGGAACCTCATATGTGGAAGGTCAACCCTGGCAAGCGTGGCTCAATCGATAATGCAGTTGGGATCATTGGTTGGCACTCTAATTTACAGCCAAGTTTCTGATCGGTAACAAGAGTTTAATGAAACTGTTATAGGAACTTAGTGAAAATCAACGTAATTTTGTCATTTTATCATATCTGGTGTTGTAAGCAATCAAATCAGTTTCGGACTAGCCCTCAACTGATTGCTATGATAATTTTAATCCTCGTCGTATCGACCCGATCTGTTGCATTAGTTTTATGTCGCTTTCAGGTATGGCAGAAAAAAAGCCGGCATGATACCAATGAGCCTTATGATCATATTTGTCACCTGCTCTGCCGTGGCCCCGACGTTTTGGATGTTCCTTATCTTCAGGTTCCTTATCGGAACATCGATTGAAGGAGTGATGCTCAGCTGTTTCGTGCTTCTCATTGAACTAAGCGGAAAGTCCTTTCGTCCATACGCAATGGGCCTTGAAGAGGTCTCTTATATTGGGGGATACTTCACTTTACCAATAATAGCATACTTTGTAAGAGAATGGAGAACTCTACAGCTGGTGACCGCTATTCCATGGGTGATAACGTGGTCATATTTTTGGCTGATGCCCGAATCTCCACGGTGGTTGATCATGGCCGGGAAAAAGAAAGAAGCGATAGACCTTTTAACTCAAATTGCAAAGAGGTAAGTTCCACGAGAACCTATGACAATAATATACAGGGTGTGGCAAATCTTTGGCCCCTTAATAAAAATTAAAAAGTGAGTAAAAATATAATTTCTGAGATGCCCTCAAATTTGCCTATCATTTTAAAAAAAGTAGTTACATACGAGTTTAAATTAAGAACCATTGAATTAGTGACATTGTTGTGTTCACTTACTCGTTTTTTCATAGAAAATGTATGGGAATTGTTTTTTTTAATTATTGCCAAAACTTACGATTTGATTTGGTATGTTCCTTTGGGAAAAGTGTTCCTGGTTGGAAATAGAGTCGATTAAGGCCAACTTGTTATTTTTTTGATAAATGTCATTTTTTGAAAACATTTTTTCAAAAAACTAAAAGAGGCAATATTCTTTTCTTCAAAATAAAATAGAAAATTCATAAGAACAAAAGCTTCTAACTACAAAAGAAACGGTAGCTACCCTTAAGGGGCCAACAATTTGCCCCACCCTGTATGTTTAGTAGGTACGTAGTTCAGTTTTCTCGTAAGCATTATCGACTACTCTAATCTTAAAATAGATAATTGTTATAATATCCGTTTTGTTTCAGAAATAATCGTCGAACAGATCATATCGAGACCGTTATCAACGAAATGTACGAAGAGACAAGAGATAAAGAACAACAAGTTTCTTTCCTAGATCTATTCAAAACTCCAAAGATAAGACAGTATACCATAGCAAATGCTTTAATTTGGATGTTTTCATCTGCCACGTATTCTGGAGTTAGTCAATATTTAGGCCTTTTGGAAGGGAACATTTACATCATTTTAATTATAGCTGGTGCATGCCATGTCCCTGGAGTACTTGTTGTAATATTCACTTCTAAATACGTCAAGCGGAGAACAAGCATGATTTCTCTGTTGGCGGTAGCTGCTATATCTTTACTTATGTTTATTTTTGTGCCTTATTCTTTACAGGGTTTGTATCTAGCCTTTGCTATTATCGGACAAGTAGGAGCGTATGCTGCGTTTGTCAAAATCCACTTGTATTCTTCTGAAGTGTTTCCCACAGTAGTTAGGAACACAGCTTTAGGATTCGCTTCAGTTTTCGGCAAAGCTGGAGCAGTTGTTGCTCCGTTTATCGTGAATATAGGCATAGAATGGGTTTCAATTCTGATATTCAGTGGTTTGACGTTATTTGCATCAATTTTGTGTGTGTTTCTTCCCGAAACTAAAGATATCGTTCTTCCAGATACAATTGATCAAACCGAACAACTGAGTTCAAATAAAAGCAAATCGAATAAATGAATAAAATAAGACAAAATTACAAAGTTTGTTTTTACTATACACATCTTTGGCATAAACAAGAATTCACAGAAATCTTCGGTTAACTTTACGTATTGTTTTCTGAACTAACTATCCTATTTACAACATAATATCACACGTGTTTCGTGACTCTAGTTAAGAGTTTATACTGAATGTGCTGAAAGCCGCCAAAGTACCAGGACACAAAAATGAACAATAACGTATGATACAACACCCAAAATCGAAAAAAAACACCGGTATACATGTAGTATACGAACACAGCGTCTACACAAGTCCAGAATACAAAACCAACCTTGGCTAGCAGCAACGACCTTGGTGCTCTGTATATTGGACACCTGTTGGTAGCAGGATCTATGAAATTACCTGAAATAATAAAGAAAGGTTTAAAATTGGTTTGTTTATTACTGACTAGCTGCGCCGTGAAACGTTTAAAGGTGATTTCTATCCCATGGGAACTGATTTATGGGATAAAAAGTAGCCTATGTTTGATTCCGAGATTAGGATTACCGGTATGCAAAATTTCAGCCTGATCCATTTAGTAGTTTTGGCGTTAAGAGATAACAAACATCCATCCATTAATCCATACAAACTTTCGCATTTATAATATTAGTTCCTAAATATGTGTGATGATATATACAGTTTGACCCTCCGGCCAGGTGGGATGAAAGATGCGAAAGACTGCAGGCAGATGCTGGATGCGGAAAGTTGAAGACATGTCAAGATAAGTCACGCTACGAGGCCTATGGCCAGCTGTGGACTATATACTGATGATGACGATGAAGTACTTTGTCCCGATGGGCAAAGAAATAGAATAAAAATCAACAGCGTTCCTCATTATCTTGACTGTCTCTGAAGACTTGTCACGCGAGTGTAATTAAACTTGGCATGGATGTAGATTGTATCCAGGAAAAAGAAATAATATTACTACTTTTTATCCAGGAAAAGCAAGTGCAAAGCCGCAAGCATAAGTTAGTTGTGGGTAATGCATACCACTGGAAAGTCCCTCAGTGCATAATGATATGTATTATTTAACACTAGTTTGTTTAAGAAGGCTTACCATCATGATGAAATTTCTGAAGACTGGTTTCTTTCTCCTGCCACCTGTCATTCAGCCATTTCCGCAGAGATTCCTCGTTGCTTGGCAGTTGATCAATAGGGTAACTGGAGTAAAATAAAAACACAAATAAAATACTTATAAAAACAAATATTGAATTGATTCGTTTTACGAATGAACAATCGAATATTCTCCAATCTATATCGGGACGCCTACGGGAATGCTACGCCGTAGCGCTGACTCTACGCTATATCATTTTCGTAGCATTGGCGTAAATAAGTTCAGTAAAGTTTTGATTTAGTGTCTTTGTTGTTATTCTAAAAAAACGTATAAAAATTGTGTGTGAGAGGCTCGGGAGTTTTATCAAAAATCTATTCTTCTATAAGTCCAACTGACTGTTTGAATTACGAGGTGAATAATTTTTTATGGTAAATCTAAACATATTAATATATAACATGGAACAATTATGCACATGGAAGCGTTTCAAAATGATTATAATCTGGTTTCACATATTATTACCTAAATATATAAATATATATATTAATACCTAAAATAAATTCTAGTCATAAACAATACCTATTCAAGAAATAACACTGGTCAACACTGTTCTTGTTTCCTTAATTTTTTTTTTCTGTTATTGGGTATTTCTATGGCCCTGACTATGAAAAAAATACTGGGAGATTGGTAACAGCTTTACTTTTTGAAATATACAGTTTTATTATTTTGACAAAAAAATACAAAAAATTAATACATAATGTTAACAAAATTTCTATAGAACACTATCAAATGATCTTTTATAAGATTTCCTTGAATGAACAACTTCAGGTAGATCTCGTTGCAAACTCCAGCAGTAGTCTGCCATCATATGTGAATCCCACCTTCCCTGATAACGCTCTTCAATTGTCCGGAGATCCTGATGAAATCTTTCACCCTGCTCCTCACTAAAATCACCCAGATTTTCTGGAAATCGGTCTAAATGCGAGTGCAGGAAGTGGACTTTTATGCTCATGTTGCACCCTAGCTCTTGCAAGTTTGATAGCATGCACTCAACAAGCTCTACATGGTCGTCGGATTTATTTTTGCCTAGGAAATTACTCATAACCAAAACAAACACTGGTCAACAAAAAAAAATAAAGTTGTTTGTTTCCTGTGATTTTTTTTGTTGTTTCTATCTGAAATTGACGCGTATTTTTTAAATACGGCAACATTTTTTCTCTAACAGCTTTTGTTTTTGAGTTATAGCTAACTACCCTCATTTACTATTTTTATTTTGATTTTCGTTTCTTACTGGTCACTAAAATATATTTTGTTGTTGTTTTCGATATGGCTTCGTTAAGAAGACGTTGTGTACTTAATCCAGATTGTTTTTGCTATATTTGTGGTGAATATATATTTGAAAAATATCGAAAACCTATATCGGACTTTGTGAAAACAGCGTATCATCAATACTTTAAAATAAAATTGTGTAATCAGGACAAGCCATGGGTTCCTCATATTGTATGCCAGAAATGTGTGGTGTGTCTACGGTTATGGTCCAGTGGAAAAAGAGATGCAATAATGTTCTTAACACCCATGATTTGGCGAGAACCTCGAAACCATCATGACGATTGCTACTTCTGTGTTGTGAAAATAAACGGCATTAACCCTGGAAACCGAAGTAAATGGGCATATCCTAACTTATCTTCTGCTCAACGACCTCAATTAAAATCACGAGAGATACAACCCAGCACATCTAAATCTTCTGATGATCCAAATCTCTCTGAACCCGAACAAAATACATCAAGTGAAGACTCTGATCCAGACTACAAATTTAGCCTTTCAGAACCTCAACCATTTAATCAAAAAGAACTAAATGACTTAGTAAGAGATCTGAACTTACCGAAAGAAGCTTCTGAAATTTTAGCATCTCGTTTAAAAGAAAAACATTTGCTTACTCCGGAAACCAACATCACATTTTATCGTGCCCGAGAAAAAAACCTGTTACCGTATTTTTCTCAAGAGGAGGATTTAGTTTTTTGTAACGATGTTGGTGGTATTTTGCAACAGATGGGTTTAAAAAAGTACCAACCTAGTGATTGGCGTCTTTTCATAGATAGCTGCAAAAGAAGTTTAAAGTGTGTTTTGCTCCATAACGGTAACAAGTACGGATCCATACCCATTGCACATTCGACGACTTTAAAAGAAGAATACTCAAATATTTCTAAGGTTATGGAAAAAATTAAGTATCAAGACCACAACTCATTTGTGTTGATCTGAAAATGGTTAACTTTCTTTTAGGTCAACAAGGTGGCTACACAAAGTTCCCTTGTTTCATGTGTCTCTGGGACAGTCGTGACAAACAACACCATTGGTCACAAAAAGTTTGGCCAGTGCGGGAAGAGCTAGAAGTTGGTACAAAAAATGTTATAAACGTGCCTTTAGTTAGCCGAGACCGCATCATACTTCCACCACTTCATATTAAACTCGGCTTAATGAAACAGTTTGTGAAGGCGCTTGACAAAAGTGGCGAATGTTTCAATTTTCTTTCACGTAAGTTTCCAGGAGTAAGTACTGAAAAATTGAAAGCTGGTATTTTTGATGGGCCACAGATTAGGCAACTCGTGAAAGATCCTGATTTTGTCAAATCAATGACTGAAGTCGAATCCAAAGCTTGGAATTCATTTAAATCAATCACATGCAACTCACCGTTTGAAATGAAAGTACACATTAGCTGGTATCCTGCCCTTGATCATATCAGCCTCGGTTTGCGCAGGAGTGTCGTATGCAACTGTGACGTCATAGACAGACGTGAGCCCTGCACCTCTTAGTCGAGAGCAAAGCACTGCCCACCCGGTGGTTCGAGGGTGGAGAACGTACTGGTAAGGCTAGAAAACATCATTATCAATAACGTCCAAGGCGTCTAAAGCATTAGGAAAAATTTTTTTCTGTGGGAAAGGGCTCGTTCAGATGAGTACTGCTTTATGAATGTTTCTCCCGCCTGAACTCTTGATGGAGAAGTGAATACCGCAATCTAGTTACTAAACTTCGATCAGTAAATGAAGGATACTGGTCTCTACAAGTAGTAGCGCAGGAGTGACTGTGACGTCATACCCAAACCAAGTGAACCAGTCGAGAGCAGAGCACTGCCGAGCCGGCGGTGGTTCAGGGGTGAACGTAAAGAACGCAAAAGAACGAACGTTACTGGTAAGGCTAGAAAAGATAGTCACTTTGTGATCGTTATAAACCTCTTACAACTTATGATTGTTACCGACGCAGCAAGCGATCACGATAAGGATGTTCCTTTTTAAGTAAACTCTCTGGTTACTAATTAAAAGGTCGCAAATTACTCTGTCATTGGATATCCAATGCAGATTTCCAAAACTTTAAGCCATAGAGCGGCTTACCTTCAGTAAAGATTGATTTAACATTTTTGGTCTACGCTTAAATTAACTACACATATTAAAAATACTCCATCATCATCATCCGCAGATGGGTTTTACATACTTCTGGCCTGCCGAAGTATGTGCCATTCCTTACGGTCCTGTCCTAACCACCTCCATTGACGTCCCCTTGGAACTTCGTCCGGCGTTTCTTTTGCCCATTATTAACCACCAATCAATTGCACCTATCACCACCACGCCTTGCAATTTGTTCAGTCCAATAAATGCTTCAAATAAATAAATAATGCTGGATAACCCATACAGCATCATCAAGCCCCAAGCTAAGCAGAGCTTACCGGCATATTATTAGCCGCTGCAAATTTATTACTCCTAACTCTGTTACTCTCGCTCAGGTCGGTTCCTTCGGGAAACAGAAGTACCCTGCATCTGTACCACAGCTTCTTGTAATACTCCACATAGTGGGAGACGCTGATCTCGTCCTCTCGCCAGTTTCTCTTTACGAAGAGGAAGTAGTTCAGTTGCATTATCCACCCTGTAAAGAAATATTACTTAAAGATATTATTTGGGGCGGGGTAGCAACGCCTCCTGCAGAAGAATTCTAACATCGAATTGCGGTTCCCAGCATGGGGATTATGGGGACTACCCCACATGTGATAAAAGCTATTACAGCATTTATATAATTATCTCAGGGAGAGGCCTGTGTCCAGCGGTGGACCAATATAGGCTGTTGAGGTAATAGTTTATACCTTATTTTGTTATCTGCCTCAGTAATGGCTTAAGGTTTTTCTTACCAGTTTCCCATTTCAGTTCGAACCATTTAGTAGTTTTGGGGTTGTCTACATCACACATCTCGAATGTTGTGCTTCCTTTTAGAAGGAAACAAAAAATTCAACGCAGTTTTTGCTGTGGAGTGTAAAATAAGGTATTCAATGGAGACCTATAATTTTTGAATGCGATGTGCATCGAATATCAATGTTATCCAGTGTCCATTTCTTTTTGCACGACTAAAAGTGAAACTTGACACCCTGATTTAAAGGGGGACCACAGAGAATCTGTGCAAATGCAAAATGCTTGTTTGCGATCACTAATTAACATACATTATGTAACTTACCCAATCCAGGTCCATACTTTATTTCGTCCTTCAAAACGAACTTTATTTTTGCTTTTCCTCCAAGATCCAGCCAGCTGTTCTGAGCTCCATCGAAGGTAGAGCTTTCCCTACAAATACAGTGATTTCCCGCGTTGGGATCCTGGGTGGCGTGGTACAAGGCGATCCACACGTAGTTCCAGTCCACTCTTGTGCGATGGTTCATCACAATTATGGAACTCTCGTCTGGATTCACATAGTCACCGAAGTGGTGAAGTTCTGTGTTACTGCAGCATTGGAGCAAACCCTGGAGATTAAATTGATACTATATCAACTGAAGCATTCAGTTTAAATGAAAAATAATTGCATCAGCGCATTCCATAAAATGGAAAAAAAAATCGACCTAGGCTAACCCGAGTTTTTTTTTCACTTTCTGACAATAAACTTTACAAACTAGGTAACATTTGGACGCAGTCATTGTTTTTCATCAATCACGGTTCAAGACTCTCAATCAAGTAACCTTTCTAAACCAAATCCAAAACGGGTCATCCCTTTGGGAGCTACGATGCCACAAACAGACAGGCACATTATAGGTACTTATAACACTCTTTTTGGGTAAAGGTTTAAAATAGTCCAAAAAGACTTACCACTGGGTAGAGCTCCCAAAGAGCAAAAAGTGCGTCCACAATTTTTCTGTATAACTTGTGATTTATGAACATCAAGTACATAATCGGACAGTAGAGAATGTAGAAGCCTGAAAATATAATTTAATTGTTCTAAGTAAATAAAAACATAATTCCAATAAAACAACTCTTCCACCAGTTAAGCATACCATAATAGGAAGCGTTAAAATTACCTGAACTATTAATTGCATATTGTCGACCATGACCATGAATGCGCATCATCAGATAGAGAAATTCTTTTTATCTATTCTAACGCGAAGAGTACAAGTGGCATTACTATCTAGCTTACCGAATTATCTTTACTGACAACAAATAAATTTATCTTGTTGGGTTTTACGAGGGGGGACTTAAATTGTATAAGGGATATCCATTCAAGTGCTGCCTGGCACATCTGTTTTTAATAAATGTAAATCACCACTTTCAAAGCCATGTTTTAGTAATTTTAGAACTTAATATAACCATGAAATTAACCTGTGTCATGCTCGCTTTTAGATATATAGTAAAAAAAAGTAGTAGCAGATGGCCCACCCGGTATTCACTGTGCAGATAGCCATTGCTTACCACATATAAATACTATACAAATACCAATGCAAGGCAGATCTCCGCTGGAAATGCGTTCTACGCGTGAACTGCCCCGCACGACTATTTCTAACTAGCAGCAAGAAACCAAACTTTTATTATCTATCTACTACAAACACATACTTACTTTAGCAATACAGTAGAACCTACCGGCAAGTATGGTGTAGTACCATGCTGCGCAGAGCAACAGCCCAGTAGCCATGGCTTCGCCACACTGCCGCCGGAGAGGTGAAGCCCTATACAAGCCTCGTTGGAACCCTTACAAGCTAAGCCTTATTACGCGACACCTCTTAATTTACACCTTTCTAATTTTAACCTTATAAATAGCTTTGGGAAAATCCTATATTACGTGGTACGATAACTTTTATATAGGTCAAACTTAATTTTGAATGAGTATAGGTACGTACAATTCAAATTGGGCAGTTTTAATAAAAACATAGGGGTGCAGTCAGAAAGTGAAGGTTAAGCTTTATTGAATTAAATAAATTGAATTATTGCGTTGTTGCTGCCCCATCGTTTTGCCTTACTGACGGTTTTTTCCCTAGAGCCTCTCCTTCCTCTATGGTCATTATCAAATCGCAGTCTTTTGTTTCCGGCAGCATAAAACTTAGGCAAGCGGCAATCATCGGCATTATCCCGAATGCCACTGGTGCACACCACTGACCGTACGGTCTGAGACCCGCCGTGAACGGCGCTATCATTGCTCCAAGCCGGGCCATCATCGAGCAAATACCGATCGCAGCATTTCGAACGACTGTCGGGAACATTTCCGAAGTATATAGGTACACAACGACAAAGACAATGTAGCTGAAAAATATTCCCAAGCAACCGAGCACTACCGACCCTTTACCTTCAGGGGCAAAGGCTATTATTAACAAACACAGGCTTGAAAATGCGTTGCCGAGGATTACAATAGTTCTTCGATTCATGAATTTTATGACGGGGACCGCAAATAAACACCCGCACACGCAAACCGCCCCACTAGCCATCACATTGATGAACACATCTCCTGTTAAATGACTGATGTAATAGGCCATGCCGTAGAAACAATAACTGCACACAAGCCATACAAAAGACATGACCAATATATTCTTCCTGATGTTAGGCGTACGAAATAAATCCAATACGGTTCGCTTTTCTCTTGAACTTTTATGATCGAATTGATACATTTCTACTTTTCGAGCGATCTCTTCAGTTGGTAAACGGTTTCTAGAAAAATAACAAAATAATGAGATATTTGTAACATTTAAGAAATCTAACTAATTTACTTTATGTAACGTACTTTTTAGCCACCGACTCTATCAATGCTATAGCTTTTACAGTTTTACTTCGAGCAAGTAACCATCTTGGTGATTCAGGCACCACGCAAATGTAAACAGCCAGTATAAGAGTCGACGCTGATATAGCCAGTTGGAAGTACATGTAATCTCTGATGAAATACCCGAACAAGGCAAGTATCAGATGTCCAATAGTGAACGGTAAGTGGAACAACGCGGAGACTATGTCCCGGTACTTCTGCCCAACGTATTCCGTGACAAGCACAAAGCCAACAACCATAATGCCACCAACAGCAAAACCAAGTAGCATTCTGATGATTGTGAAACTCCAAAAGTCAGGAAGGAATGACGATAAGAGCCCAGTGAATATTTCCGTTAAAACTGATATAGTTAGGGCAGGTTTTCTGCCGTGCCTGAAAAATAGCGTTTCATTAGTTAAGCTATCTTTAAAGAGTTTGCAATACTCTGCAGTTAACTCAATTGATAAAATTGTGAATACTAGTTCTAATTGGTTTATTTTTTGATTGTTATTTTCTTTATTTCACCAATTATCGGTTATGTATATCAATTTACATAATAAGATCCACACTTACATGTCTGATAGTATCCCAAATAGAAGACTTCCGCTAAGAACACCAAATTGAAAAATAGTTTGGTGTAAATCTTTAAGCCATCCCTTGTCACATATCAAGCCCCATTCCGTAACAATCGTTCTTGTGAACACAGACTTATCGAACACAGGGTTATCGCAGCATGTTTTATTAGTGTTAGGACATGTGTAATTTGCTGGCGGGGCTAAAAAAATAATGGCCATCGTATGAAATGCCGCTCCAAATTTACTTGTAAACAAAAGCACGCATATAAAAAAGTGGTATCTCCCAAACTCGCCTATTAACTCATTAATTAATGCCATGATTGATTCACAAGGTGAAAGAATTTACAGAATTTAATATGTTTTTTAGCAAATGCGGAGACTCAAATACACTGGATAAAATAAAACGACCGAAAAATATGATTTCATTCTGCCTAGGGGATATAACAGATCATGGAAAAAAGTTTACCTATATCAAAGCACCATTAATGTCAAACTTAAGTATTGATCGAGTAGGCTATTTATAAAGATGGATACTGACAGGGGCGACAACGGCAGCGGCGCGTTACGGGGCGGTAACGTGTTACATAGCGAGCATTCGAGACGGAGTTTAGCACGCGGGGCGGCGAATCATACTCGCTGCGAACGGTGCATTACACTTGATTACACCACGTTACGCTGGTCAATACCTACCCGGCTTAAGGGTTGGAGTATTAACAATGCACTGTCCTCAAATGTATGGTACGATATGTATTAATTTGATTGCAAATAGGTTGTATGGTATAACCCAGTTTTCCTTGCAAACTCGTCTGTGCCTTGATTTAGTGCTAAAGCAATTATGGACAAGGTTTACCTTTTCCAATCTTGTTGCAAGATAAACATTGTAGGTAGGTTCCTATTTAAGAGATGTACTACTTGTTATTCTTCACTTAGGTAAACATGTTACTTTACTCTTAACATGTTTTGTTTATTCATTTTGTAATGATAAGTTGCTAAGTTGCTGGTATTGTCAATGACAAAAATTCATTGAACGGGGTCAAGATTCCAAATGCGATTTAGGTGTTACACGAAGCGTTAACGATGAAGTCGTTATCGCTTCTGTAAGAAGTCATTCGGTCAATAAATTTATTGCTTTAGGCTTACAAATAAGTTATAAGAGTCAAATTTTATACTCAATATCAAATTATTTATATACGATACCTATACGATTTTACTTTCATCATTTTTTTCCACTATTAGAAGTGAAAATTATGTTTTACCTCAGTCAATACTTAGCAATTAGCTTGATAAGGTCCGTAATAAATGACTTTAGCAATGAGCCAAAGGTTGTGTTTGTATGTAAATTATTATTATGATATGCTTAACTATAAAACGAAATTTTCATAAACTACATTATGGTTCTTCAAATTAAGGGATTAGGGACAGTATAAAGGAACTTTTCGAAAGCTATCTTACTGACCATCGTCTAGTGGTGAAGATAAATTAATCAGTGAGGAGAAAACACTTTCGGTGTGTCTCAAAGAAGTGTACTGGGCCCGCAACTTTTTCTCATCTACATTTATGACCTGTCACTCCCTAAATTTTCACCTACTCAGACCGCGCTGATTAGGAAAAGAGGCTATTTTTTTTGTTTTGCATTATTCCTAAATAATTTTTCACATATTACATCTTTACCTCTTATGATCCTGGTGGCTAATATACAAGTTTATTTTAACATAAGCTCTATCTATATTCCCGACTTCAGTGGCGCGGTGGGCCAAGGTCCGCCTGCGACGTAGGACGTTGCGGGTTCCCGCCTCGGAACAAATGTTTGTACGATCTGCAGATATTTGTTCAGGGCGTTCTGATGTTTTCTATGTTTAATAAAAAAATATCTATCTATGTAGTGTATTGTTTTATGTATATCAGTTATCTAGTACCCACAACACTAGCTCTGCTTCGCTTGGGGCTACATTATGTTGTTTGATTTGTCCTACATTATTATTATCTATACCATACGTCAAAGACGGGCAAAGAGACTACGCAGTTTTTAACTTGAGTGATTTTTTCGTTCATAATGTAACCTGTGTATGAAACCTAAGTATATAGTGTATGTATACCCGTGTATACAAATAAACGAAATTGGTTTTTTTGTATGCTCGAAAGAGTAGATTGTGTTGAACGTGTATTACCATACCAGTATCACAGGAAATAAATAGTTTTATTCAACAACTAGCGGGGCCCTGTGTCTTCGCTCGCGTGGAACTGATACAAATTTCTGAAATGTATTGCACTCCCCGAAGCGGTAAAACTAAAAATATATGATTCTTTGTTTACTTTATAGTTTATTTAATAATTTCTGTAAAACGAACCATAGAATTCTTTTTTTTATTTTTCATAGAATTTTTACCACTCTTTTTATTACCGTCAGAAGTCGATACATTTTTAAAAAGTAGACTAGCTTAATGTGTTATTCTATGATCCCAAACTATCTACAAAACAAATTTCATCTGAATCAGTTAAGTATTTACGTAGTCATCCAATATAATTCGTTCTTACTAGTTAAGTTATTGATCTCATTCACACCATTTTTGTAGGTATTGACACCACATGACCACAAATACATCCAATGAGTTGAGTTCCATTGTTGTAAAGCGTAAAACAACTTGTTAATATTTGAATATGTCTTACTTTATTATTATACTCTTTACATTTTGATCATTTGTATAGGTTGTTTTGCACGGTTATACAAAAAAATATTCACGGTAGAGCATATACCTTAGCCAAACCCTGTAGTGATGTAGAATGTTTGTAAACTAACTACCCACACTTTACCGCGTCTTTCTATATTGATAAGGTGCAATTTACATTACTTGTCGATTTGAGATTATTTCTTCAATAAATATAATAATTTATATCTGAACTCGATTCGGTTATTTGTATAGTGGTTTGTTTAAAAAAATTCTACATAGAGTTTGGCTAGTGTTAAGATATATAAAAAGTTTCACAATTACAATTATATAATAAATAACAATAATTATTACATATTAATGTTTTATTTAGCTGTCGCTAAGAAAACTAGCTAAGTACTTTAAATAAATTTAGGTAGACATAGGTATAATATTTCAGTGTACTAATTATGTGCTTACCCATAGTAAAAACAGCGTGATACCTATTTACACAAGTTTATCTATAGATATGCCACTTATTTAAATATCACGCACGAGCTTGTAAAGATTTAACGACTAATAACGTGATAATAGGTAACGTTTAGTCAAGATGTTCTGCCGTTTTATTAATAAAGTACACATAACAAATGTAGTAAAAAGTAACAAGATAAAATAAACTAAAACTCGACTACGGTGTGCACTGACTATGCTTATTTTTTTTTTATTTGTTAAATTTGGTATCTAAGTTTATTCATAAAGTGTGTAAAACTGTTTGTTCTCCAAATAAAGCAAAAATAAAATAAAATAAAATTTTCTTGTAGGGGTTTTTTAACTAACTGGGTAGGTCTATGTAAAATTTATTGATAAAATAAACATATTGTATTTGTATTTGTATCTGTACGAGTTGTTTCAGCTCTACGTGGGAACATAAAAATCGGCTAGGTATAGTATACATGAAAACATACGGTGCCAACCTTAAAATTCTCTTCCGTTTGTAGTCGGGTAAAAATTTTATGTGCGCATGCATAGCATACAATAATTAAATCGAACCTATAAATAAAAAGAAAATATTATGCACTTTTTTGCACTATTGGTTTGTAACGCGTCGATGTCTTTTGTATGGAAGATTCGTCGTCATTAACTTGCATCGTATGAAATAATTACAGAAACTTGTCATGGTTTATACGTATTAAGAGACCATGAATTTAGTCTGAGGCTACAAAGTAAATATATGAATACAGGTAAATAGATAATATTGGTTGCTATGTCCACTTAGCACATGCTAGTTCATGTAATATCCTTAGGTAGGAAGGTCTGACAGTCACACTAATATTATAAATGCGAAAGTTTGTATGGATGGATGTTTGTTACCTCTTTACGCCAAAACTACTGAACGGATCTGGCTGAAATTTTGCACACAAGTAATTCTAATGGAGAATCAAACATAGGCTACTTTTATCCCATAAATCAGTTCCCGTGGGATAAAAATCACCTTTAAACGTTTCCATAGGAACAACGCATGCGAAGCCGCGGAGCGCATCTATCTAGTTACTAATTAATGTCAAAAGCCGCAACACGTATTTTCGTACGCACTACTCGTATATCCAAAAAATCATCATAGGATCAAGCTTAACTCCCTAAATAGGTACCTATTATGGTTCACTGAAATTCTAGTCCCATCCCGAGTAATTAAGTTACAATTAAGTAGATCATAGAATTCATAGATAAATGCTAAGGCAGATAAAGGCATCATCAAAGGTTAAGACAGATAAAGACTCATCATCAGAGGCCTATTTCATCTATAAAAGATGATGTATGTACTATCCTAATAATCCCAAAGATTTAGATAGGCCCTTACCGTAGTTTGTTGCCAAACAAAATTGTGAGCTCACAAACTTGTCTTTGTCATTTGGAATCAGAAAATAATGTGTGTTTGTAATTTAGTAGTTTTATTTGTTTAGCGATTTTTGTGCAGTAAATAACTTGCTTTATCATTTTCAATGCCAAAATTGAAGGCAATTAAACAAACTGGGTCGTACTGGCCGAAATGGCCATGGGCACTTAGTCCTGTTTTCAATTTACATTATGTTTTTTTACGAATATGAATAAATCTATTTCAGTTAGTAGCAGATGCACCCACCTACTTTGAAATATCTACGTTTTTTCAGCTATCTAACAAGATATATCAATCTAGCACAGTATTGTCAGAACTCATACGTATATTTGTAAGCGAGAGCTTATGTAACCTGATAAAATACTATTATTTCAATATTATGTCCAAATAACCATCCTCATGATTTTACAAAGAAACCTACATACATATATGAACCATGATTATGAGCTACCTATTTACGAGGCGACTCATGATTCTACAAAGAACATAATTAAATTTATCTAGCACCTACATACTTATTTTAGATATTACAATAGATATTTACAATTTTCGATCAAAAATCACTTCATTAATTTCTGATAATTTGTTAGTCCAACATACTTGTAGTAAGTTCACGTAGGTAGATATTACTTAACGAAATAGCAGATTGTTTGCCCTGATTTTTGCTTGCGTTTAGCGAATTCTTAAACGAAAATTTTCATAGCCCTAATCGCTGTCTTCCTTCAGCCCGGTAGAGTGAATGCGTTAAAAGTATTTCTTTATAGCTATTTTTTTGTTTCAGATTTGATATTTTTACCAAAGTTTTCACCCTCATCAATCGTGGTCATCAGTTCACACCCTTTAGTCTCCGGCAACATAAAACTGATACCACATGCGATTGTTGGCAAGATGGCGAAGACTAGAGGAGGCAGCCAAACAGCAACGCTCTGCAAGTCTATCACAAACGGAGCTATCATGGACCCAACGCGAGCGGACATTGAGGAAACGCCAACCGCTGCGTTCCTCACTACCGTTGGGAATAACTCCGTACTATATAAATACACGACAGTAAACACAATAAAACTAGATACCACACCGACGCAAGCCAAAACAACAGACGCTGTGCCCTGCGGCACTAGCGCCAGTATCACTAAACACAACGCGCAGATGAAATTGAACACTATCACTATTGTCTTCCTCCCTACAACTCTCATCAGTGGTATCGAAGCGAGAGTCCCAACGATGGTGACACCGGCACTGGCCGCGACGTTGGCGAAGACATTGCCGCTCAGCTGTCCGACATACTGAGAGACACCATAGAAACAGTAACTACACGTCAGCCAGTTGAACGACATGCAGATTGTGTTCTTCCTGATGTTCGGAGTGCGGAAGAGATCCAAAATGTTCCCTTTCTTTATCTGATTCGCAGATAGTGTCGTCTGGTACGTTTCCACGGCAGCTCTGATATCGTTTGTCGGACGTTTGTTCCTGAAAACATTAAGTGATTAGACCTCACATGCGACTGCTAACTGCTGACACGATACCATATCATAATTATGTTTACTTACACAGTAGCCACACGCTCTAAAATGGTTATTGCTTCGTCGTTTCTATTTACTGCTATCAACCATCGCGGTGATTCTGGTACTAGGATAAAGTAAGTGAGCATTATAACTGCCGGAGCCGAGATAGCAATTTGAAACTGCGAAAAGTCTCTCAGGAAATACGCAAATCCCGGTAACAGCATATGGCCCATATTAAACGGTAGTTGGTACAACGCACTTCCTATCTCTCTGTACTGGGAGCCCAGGAATTCCATGATGATGACGAAGCCAGTAACCATGGTGCCACCGACAGACATTCCGACGAAGAAGCGGAGGATAGTAAATACCCAGTAGTTAGGAACGTACGCCGCGATTACGCCAGCGGATATTTGCAGCACCACGGCTACTAGCAAAGGATTTTTACGTCCAAACCTAAAACCAAACAAAATTGTGCTATAAAATTTAAGGAATATTTAGACCTACGATCTAGTCACAACTCAGACCGGTGGCGAAAGCCCGAAGGATATGCATGCGGTACATCCAAATGCATTGCCGGAAAACGCGCGAAACCAAGCAAATTTTTCGCTGCCGCTCTGGATAGCGTATAAGTATAAGTACTGCATAAGTGACTGCAGGTCAAACAAAACATCAATCTTTTAGGTAATTTAAATCCAAAAGGCTTAACACGAATGAATTAAATTTCACCTGTCAGCAGCCATTCCAAAGGCCACGCTGCCCAGTAAAACCCCGAATTGAAACAAAGTTTGTGAAAAACTGGCCATCCACTTCCTATCACAAATCAAGTTCCACTCCATAATAATAGTCCTGCTAAATATGGATTTGTCATAAACCGGTTCTGGGCAGGGGCATTGGTCGATCACATCGGATGCACCACAGGTATAGGATATTTTCGGAGAAAGGAATAAGATTCCTATTTGATGCCATGCCACGAAGAACTTTGACGTGAATATGATGAGACACAGGAATAACTGGTACTTCCCGAAGGCTCCTGTGATTTTCTGGATCATATCTCCGGAAACGTCCGGGGGTTTTGTTCCTGAAAAAGCGTTCGTTGTTGTAATCACCAGATGAATCCAATTTATAACTATACCTATACACTAAATTGTTTTAAATCATCTTATGCACAGTCGATGTTACAAATACATTTGGTGATTGATAAATCGCCGCTTGTTTATTAATCACTAGCTGCGCCCCGCGGCTTCGCACGCGTTGTTCCTATGGAAACATTAAAAGGTTTTTTTCATCCCACGGGAACAGATTTATCGCATAAAAAGTAGCCTATGTTTTATTCCAGGATTAGAATTACCTGTATGCAAAATTTCAGCCAGATCCGTCCAGTAGCTTTGGCGTGAAGAAGTAACAAACATCCATCCATACATCCATACAAACTTTCGCCTTTATAATATTAGAGTGATTTGCTGTTCTTTGAAATAAAATCGGACGATCAGCATTTTGTCGGTAAAATATTTGTAAACTTTATATTTCGACAAACACATGCCTAATTTAACATTATTCAAACCAGATGCCTGGTAGGTGGAGGCCTGTAGTACATACTAGTTTCCGCATTTCGTAATAACAAAACATTTTACATGCACTTTAAACACAACAAAGAATTGTGCCAAACACGACACAAGTATGACTTAATACAACCTCATGGGAATTCAATAACAGACCGTTGAAGGTTACCAAACGGCTCTATTTTATTGGCACAGTTTAAGTTAGTACGAACAGGTTAAAGTGATAACTGTCTGTTTATGAACGCAACCCGGATCACTTTCGTTTTGCAACAAGTCCTTCTGCAGTGTCAATGGCACAAACTGTATCGGGGTCAACACACCTCACTAACACACTTTCACATAAGTAATATATTGGTTCAGTACCTACCATTGGCATCCTTTCGATTGTCCAGCTCCATTTTATTAATTGTCTGTTTTATGAAACTTTGGTTTCACGCGCGTATTTATTTATTCGGTAGCAGCCACCCGTGGGTACTGCAGTATGAGACTGATCGTTGTAAAATGGCAAGCGAAGCTGCGCAAGCGCCTCTCTCCGACATTGTCATGATTGTCATTATCTGCGCGTTCGACAAGCAATTTTACTTCAATTAGATATCGTGAATGAAAGATGTGAAAATACTCCGCTTTAGAAACTTTAGGTGCTTGTGAGAAAAAGAAAATGAAGCTGTTACGGAGCCTACTCACTTTTAGTCTCTTGTATTTATAGGTACCTTACCTATAGGAAGGTACGATTTTTTTGCATATAATGTACCTACCTATTAACCCTGTTATTATGTCAACTCAAGCAACAAGTTGTGATAAAGTAGTTAACTGATTTTAGTTTTGATAGGTAATAAAAACGACTTCGGTCACATTTATTTTTGTAGGTGACTAAATTGATGATGCCTCGTTACAAGCTGAAAAAATAATGAAATGTAGATCACAGTTGCTCTATTCTATTCTGTGTAATTATTATCAAACGTGAGGAAATGTCATTTTATGGATATCTACACAGCTGCCAGCACTGGGAGATAACCAGTGACGTGAGTTTCTGCACACATGTAAAACCATTCTCACACGAAGAGATCAATTGTATCGCCAAACCAAAGGCTATGAAAACAACCGATTACGCTAACTGCCACGTGCCACCCCATTCATATGGGTAACCGTAACCGTTTAAGACCTAACTAATGTAATAGTATCTAATAAAAAAAATTGTGTATCGCCGCCGCCGCCGCCGTGTTGCGGCCAAGCGAAGTAAGATAGCTTGCTCATTTGAAATCAGTGTATTGTGTGTTTTGTGTGTTACCAAAGTTCGTGCACAAATGGTAATCATCGTAACAGTTAGATTTATTGGCAAAAAACACAATTTTTAACTAGTCATTCGTTCAAAGACAATGCCACAGTTTTTGATATCGTAGGGCGTATCTAACGATTTAAATCTTCGGCAGTGTTTACGTATAAAGCAGTGATCTTCACGGCTACAAATTAGTATTTTCGACAATGACTACACGTCTGTCGCATTGATTTAAAAAGGGAAGATAGGTTACGTTCTCCCAGCGCTTACTCAAAAATTGGCATGTGTTACAACTACACGCAAACACATATTCACATAGTTATATTTCCAGTCCTGTGCAATACAAAGAAGAACAAAGACGGAAAGACGTATCTAGGACCGAAGTGGGACTGAGCCAACAATATTTCACGCGAATCACGACCGCCCGTGCCGCCGGTCAGACGGTGACTGAAGTGGGAGAACACAATTTTACACAATTTGAGGTTGCCACTTTCGAGCAACCAGTGCCTCATCTTCGTTTTTAATAAATCAATGGTCTGTCGACATATTTATCGGACCATTAATGAACGGCTTTGTTACAAAGGTAATGTAGGTAAATGATGCATTATCCTGTAATAGGTAGGTACATAAAGTTATAGCACCCACAACACATATTCCTACATATTCCGGGAAACCTACAAATCGCTTTTAGTTGGGTAGGTACATCATTTACCTTATTGATACTATATGCCAGTCAGGCCCCTACGGACGTTCTCTGAATTTAATCTACAATAAATAGCTGTGCTTCGCGGCTTTGCCTCCTAAGGGTATTTTTGAAAAATATAAATACATGTATACTACATAATTCATTATGTTTATTTATAACAAGCTTTGAATGAATCGAACCAATAATAATTTTCAATAGAAGCTTTAGCGCCTTTTAAATATTTCAGAGGTAAATTTTTAAAAAATATATTAGCCTAGCTGCGCCTCGCGGCTTCGCACGCGTTCTTCCTATGGAAACGTTTAAATGTGATTTTTATCCCATGGGAACTGATTTATGGCATAAAAAGTAGCCTGTGTTTGATTCCAGGATTAGAATTACCTGTACCTATGCAAAATGTAATTCCATCCATACATCCATCCAAACTTTCGCATTTATAATAATACTAGCTGCGCCCCGCGGCTTCGCACGCGTTGTTCCTATGGAAATGTTTAACGGGCATTTTTATCCCACGGGAACTGATTTATGGGATAAAAAGTAGCCTATGTTTTATTCCATGATTAGAATTACCTGTATGCAAAATTTCAGCCAGATCCGTTCAGTAGTTTTGGCGTGAAGAAGTAACAAACATCCATCCAAACTTAATTAGTGTGATAGTGTGAAGTGTGACTATAGGTATTCTAGAATCTTTACTATGCAAAATTTCATCTAAATCGGTAAAGTAGTTACGAAGATAACAGACAGTCACTCATACTTTTGCGTTTATTATATTCGTAGGATACCTACCTACGGCTACGTCATGTTCTTTATAAGATAAGATACAAAGAGAATACTATAACTACGTAAACAAGATTGTTTGTCCTATTGACCGGAAAATAATGAATTGCTGTCTCTCAGACAATAATTGTTAACTTATTTAAAACTAGCAGCGCCTCGCGGTTTCACCCGCGTAGTTCCCGTTCCCGTGGGAATTTCGGGATAAAATATAGCCTTTTTCACTCCCAGAAAAGTAAGCTTTCTAGTGGTGAATTTTTTAAATCGGTCCAGTAATTTCGGAGCCTATTCAATACAAACAAAGAAACAATGAAATCTTTCCTGTTTTTATTATTAGTAGGTAGGTATGTATTCATATTAGTGTAATAGATTAAGCACGAGATACCATTTTGTAAATTCGGTTACTTCATAACTATAGGTCCTAGGTACCTACCAGATTGCGGCTAAAATATTTTCATTGAAAATAAAATATTTTCTTATGTTTCAGTAATATTATGGGTCTTTTAACAAATAATGACCATAATATTACTGAAACATAAGAAAATAACATAGTTTTTTTAAACAATTACTCGATAGGTACATTTCTTTTTCCCATTGATATGAGAACCATACAACACATCGGAACCATTATTAGAAGATTCGTAGAAAATATCGTCTAAATTCTGGTCGGACTTGCCCTGCAGCCAAACACGATCATTTGGTTTGTTTACTTAATGATTTTTTTTACTGTCCAACAGTAGGTCAACACCTACTGTTGGACAGTAAAAAAATCATCAGAAAAAACAATGTTTTCGCCACGTTCGTGCTGCCTGCAATGCTTTTGCCGGAAGACTTGATGCCATCATCCGTGCCAAAGGAGGCTTTAACGAACAATAACAGTAAATTGTCTTAAAATCAAATGTTTTTTTTTTACATTTTGATAAAAACAAATATAAACCGTTCCTAGTTCAATTTTCAATTGGTAACACTTCGAGTGACCCTGTACGCTGTACCTTTAAGTAGGTATGTAGGTAGAGTACATCATACTTACCTAAATAATAGACTACTTACAAAAACGATCTCGAGTTACCGACAAACAAATAAGTAATCCAAACATTATTGTTAGGAGCCTACCTACTTAAGATAATGTCACATAATAAGATACCTACTGTTATGTATGATGTTGACCAATAAAGTATGTAGGTACCTACCTATTATTTAGGATTATCATGTCATGTTATCAATTTCGCATAGAAAACTACCTACCTACATAAATAAACCCCATTAGTACACGTCATACGAAAATTGACTTCATTACTTTGATGAATTGTATTTGTCGTTACACTCACTATGTTATTGCGAGATCTAAACTGGACGCATCCGGAAACCTAATTATTTACACAATGACTAACGGGCTGCATAATAATGTATACTTTTTCACGGGATAGGTACCTACATAGGTATTGAAGACGACCTAAGATCTTTTTTAGCCCGTGGGCAAGTTATACCTACCAAGGCAAAGATTTAAATCGTTAGATAAGCCCTTTGCATAGTGAGACGGCCGGCGGCGCTGTGTTTGTTGCCAAACGAAGTTTGTGAGCTCAGAGTTGTCTTTATCATTTGGAATCAATGAATTGTGTTTTTGTGGTGTACTTGTTCACAAAAGTTCGTGCTTTATGATAGCACAATGTGATTGAATAAATAAAATAAAAAGCAATAATATCAGTTAGGTTTATTGACAAAAAAAAATATCTACCTACTCATAGGCCCGTATTATCAAAGTCTACTCGGTTATCGAACTATGCTTGAGTTACGTTTTTCTATGGCACAAACGTCACTCAAAAGTATAGACCTGTGGCTGAGCAAGTTTTCATAATCCGGGCCATAGTGTGCGTGCGACACACGCATTCAAAGAAAATGCCAGATTTTGGGCGTAAGGGCGTAACTAGCGATTTAAATCATTGTACCAAGGTCAAGGTTTGTATAAGTGCCCTACGCGTGCTTTATAATAATTTGTTTAGTTGGCTGCGAGATGGAACAATGGTTCGGTTGCCCATATATTGTGATGCGTCTGGTACTTTTGCTGAAACACAATTAAGTACCTAAATGTCTTTTACGTTGTGATTCGCAATAAAATAATCACTAATAATCTCATCTCTAAACACGCATAATGCTGAGACATTGCAATTAACTGCACTAGATGACAAGTTTGATCAACCCTAGGTGCCATACCATGCCAAACAAATGTATTAATTAAATTAATTCTGATGTGTAGTCTACCTACCTTCCATTAATAGATTATCTGAAACTGTGTGACATTTATAACTCTAATCTATGGATCTCTGTGTGGTCTGCATCAATAAATGAATTTAATTTACCTAAGTATGATACCTACAATTCTACCACCCAGTGTGGGGATTATGGGCATTAACCTCGTGAGATATGCCAATCTCGCGCTCTTTAGGGGGAGGTCTGCGTCCAGCAGTGGACCAATATAGGCTGTTGAGGTTGAACTACCTACTAGGCTCTGCTCTAGGCGCTAAGCAAGCCGCCCGTGCTACATCCAGCCTTGGTGTTCAAAATCAGAAAACGGTAATCTAAGGCCTATTCTAAAAGCCTGCTCAGTCATCAAGTTATGCTTGAGTAACGCTATTCTATGGCATAACATAACCGTCACTCAAGCATAGACCGATGACTGAGCAAGGTTCCATAATACGGGCCTAAGATAGCTACATCCAGGCGACTAGCTAAGGGCTCATATACACGGATGGCAAGTTGTGGGTGCAAGGCAACCGCACCCGTCGACTGCAGTTGACTGCCGTCGCCCTCAGTCGAGCCTTGCAGTCGGCAACAATCCGTGTATAAGAGCGCTAAGGCCTCATCGACTGCAGGCACTGCTCGTCGTCGACTTCAGTTGCTCTACCATGAGTTTCGACAATCTATACTCGCTAGCGACTGTAATTAAAAAATGTATGGAACTTCTAAAGCGCCGGTACTAAAATGCGCTGTGGATAACTATATGCGTATTTACGTAACTACTGTAGTAACGTCAGGCGATTTAACTGTGACAACTCATGGTAGACACGTGACGTCAGTCGACGGCATGTCGACGGCTATCGTCAACTGCCGTCGTCGCCACAAGTCCAGCGTCACAAGTTGGCAACTTACCGTCCGTGTAGATCGCCAAGCTAATCGTTTGCGCTTGCATGAGCCAGAGCGCTAGCCCCACCGCGCCGCCGCGCCGCCGTTCATTTTCATACGTATGTTTCTCTGCTTCCATCTACCACCCCGCAATGCGAAGCCAGTTACTAGATACATTATGAAAGCTATAATCTTATTTTACTTAATGAAAAGATATTAAAATATTACCTACTGAAAAAACTTCTAATACTAACAGCTATCCTACGAATAATATTTGTCGTAGAATGCTTGTAGGTACGGGTATTTATTACTACCTAGAAATAAAACAAAAATTTAAAACATTTTACTTTTTATTAATTTTATACATTTGCTTCCAATTAAATTTTAAATTTTTATAGATAGGTATTAGGTACCTATTCTTATGTCTATTTACATAATATAATCTTCTAAAGAAATATTAATTGAAGAAATATTAATATAGGTACCGTGAACAGCTATGGGAGTTACATAATATAATATATTTATAAACCTACATAGCAACAGAAGTCTCATAAAATGTACTCTATTTGGAAAAAAACATGAACTTAAATTAAACGACAAAAGTATTACCGTTATAACTTTTTATATAAAAATGTGGCCTAAATCAATGGGCAAATATAGATTATGTACTTAGCTTTACAAAACTAATAAGTACAATAAGATAAGATAGAATACGCAAAAACATGTTAAAGATACAGGGTTACATTTTTACCCAATTTTGAAGTAACTTTGGGAAAAAATGGGGTACTTTTTTGAGCCATCGTCAATAAAGAGCCCTCTATCTATGATTAACCAATTAGGAATATTTACACTAACATATTAAATTACCTCTAATAGTTATGTCATGATGTTAACTAAATTTTAAATCACTTTTAAAATATTAATCATCTATCACGCTAACAAACAACATTGAATATCACATGATGAAATGTCTAAACATTAAAATAATAATAACACTTGAAAATGGCAAATTAAATAATGTTTTAGGCGAGAACCTAATTGCTAAGGATAAAAAATACTTTAACAAGCCTTCAAATTAAACATTGGTGTGAATTCAGACATCGCCAAAACTATCTTAAGTTTGACAGCTCTAAAAATTGTATCGTCCATCAGCCATTCATTTATTTGGTTAGTTACAATTATGTCGTCCCTTTCTTCACAATCAAAATAAATAGGGCAACATTTTTAGGTGGAACTAAATGTCAGCGGCATTTTTAGTGAAAAAAGATAAGTTACAATTTCACTGACCACCACCGCACGCGGCGTTATTCTGCGAGACCCTATAAGTTTAGATGAAAGAACTTGTAGGGCCTTATACAACTAGAATGCGCACTTGCGCCGCGCCGCCGCTGCCGCCGCGCCGGTCCGAGCGAAATAGCAAGTAGGTACGCAATAATGAATCCCACTCTTACACCAACACACGTCACCTCAAAGAGAAAATTAATACCTACGTCAGATGTTGACGTTTGCGTGGAAAATGCAACGCGTGTGACTGGGACACAATCCCTGTATATAATGGCAGAACCTACCTATATGTATACAGTCTTTCGACGAAGGTATTTCGACGTGGTTTTCGAGCAAAGGACGGGATGGGGATGGGACGCCCCGAGTTACATACATCACCGCTTTAGTCCCTTGATCCCTGATTGATTTCCCAGTCAAAACGCCTTCGTTGCAAAACCCGAAGATATGATATGATAAGCTAGGTATTTGTTGGCTTATCATATGAAGAGCTTTATCATGGAAGTTAAGGTCTGTTTTCGAGTCAACTTTTTCATCGAGTGATCAGACAAGTTTTAAGTACCTACCTAGGACGACGTCCCATGTCTAGATTTAGCAACTGAATGGACACCAATTGAATTGCAAGGAACAAATAAAATGTATGAACCTACTCCAAGTATGCCATATTTAAAGAACATAAGAACGACAAATTAAACCTACAAGGCGTTTTCTTGCCATAACATCATAGAAATCTAAATAAAAGTCACTGTATTATGCATCAAATAGTTTAAGCAAACTGTAAGGAGGGCGCTTTTTTACGTGGGGTTGCCAAACAAAGTGAAATGGACTGTGTCTGGAGCTATTTAGACATGACATACCATACCATAGACAACCTCTCCGTAAAATATGCACGCCATCTATTAGTTTTAAGGTAAGAGTTTTATTTTGGAAAATGCCACATAAACGAACTTTGTAATTTTACGGTTTTGTCTCACTATGAATAAAATCAACGCTATAACAGTTAATACTACTAAATAGATAGCAAGGTTGATTAATCGTAAGTCAGATGGTAAGTAGGAAAAATACTAAACAGAAATTACTTAACCTAGAGCAATGCTAATTATTTATTTTAATCAATTAACAGCAATACCTATATGCCGCGGAAGTATTCTAAAGGCAAGTTTATTATTCTGCTAGCTAAGGGGCATCCATAAATTACGTAAGGCGATTTTTCGACACCCCCCTCTCCCCCTCACCGTGAGATTGGGTAAGATTTGGCTCGACCCCGTAAAAACTCTAGAACGAATATATTGTAATAATAACAAATATATATGTAGTTTAATATTAAATCGGACACCAGTAGATTTGATACGATTGATTGAAGCCTGAATTCGACCATTGGCTACTAACTAGGGCAATTCTAGATATGAATTACTATTATTCGGATGATATTATTAGTGTTGGACACAGACGAATTAAAATTTTTGAATAATTTTCTATACAAGAGATGTGAAAATACTTAATTATTTATTGCATTCTATAGGTTTACAGAGTTTTTATAATCTAGATATTAAGTATCACTAAGACTCTTGATAGGCAAATTCAACTGTAGGGGAAAACCTGAGATCAATTGAATTGATTGAAACTTTTTGAGTTTAGAAGGTCTAAACTCAAAAAGTTTCAATCAATTCAATACTAGAACCGAGATAATTATTAAAATCAAGTCGAAGAAAAGAAAACGATTATGGTGGGTATTGACTCGGTTAAAAAAACTAACTAATTTGATAACATAAAAAATTAACGTTCCGTTTTTTATGATCAAAAAAAGGCGCCATTATGGCGCTGTCAGATTAGTTAAGACCCCGTTCATCTACAGATGGTTAAATTTTAAACAGTAATGTTCATATTTTAAAGGTATCAGACGACAAGTTGTTATCAAATTGAACTGACCGCCACCGAAGGCGGCGTTAGTGTGCGACACCCTTTAACGTCAAAGTTAATCGACGAAGCTGCCTTAATGTCCGATAATCTTTTGGTGAACTATCTTGGTGAGGTATTGTCTCGTATTTGCAGCAACAGAATCAACACCCGTCAACCCGTCTTATAAGGGTGACGGTAAAATTCTGATTTCAATCTTTCCTATCAAAGCTTAAGGTTTGTAACATCGCGAATTATTTAAGTACAATCTATGTATATCATGTGGAAGGCACTATACTCTACGCTACAAATATAACTTCTGTACTTAAACCGAACACCTAGAATTGCTGAATTTAAACGGTATGTAAGACAGGTTTTCATCTTTATTAGGTTAGGCAATAGGTTCACGCGCGACTAGCCCATATATATGATTCTATTTATATTCACATAACATTTTGTATATTGATCTTTCAAACTACTGTTAATTGAAAATATACAAAATCCTTATGTGAAACCATAGAATCGTGTATAAATATATACTTTTATAATTACTCTTTATTAAATTCTAAGCGATTAAAATAACATTACATTATGGAAATACACGCAAATGAGCACTAACTACATTAAATGCAACTATACTCATTCAAAATACTTATTTACATGACTATGCTATATTTTTAAAGGAAACTGACAAGTCTTATTATTTCATGAATTGGTGTTTCTAATTTGTAAAGTGATAGTCATACTTAAAAACTTATTACATGATTAAATAAGTCTACACTGTGCTAATTACTATCAAGAAAACGTGCCAAGATAAAGTAACAAAACCTCGAATAACTTAAATCTGATAAGGGCACTTGAGACGTCGCGTTTTTTGACAGCTTTCTTTTAAAACCTGACAAAAAATCGTGAGCAGGTAAATGCTCAAATCTGATTAACGTATTCGGGTTATAAAAACATTACTTTGCTACCTCGTGGTAAATCCATGGGAACAATTATACATTACAAGGATAACTGATTCCCAAATAATGAATATGCATAGAGATTCCGGCAACAAGCGTTACCCAAAGCAGAAACTGACTGAAATACCATAAAACTAACATTAAGTTGAAACTTAGAGTTTCTTACCAACAGATAAAATATTTAGGTGCCCATGTGTTGCCTGCATTTCTTTATTTTGGAGACAAGATTGCAAATCTTCAGAGCCGGTCCGAGTTTCAAACCCATGTACTTCATCATCATGTCGGAATTCAGCAGTAGCAGCGCTTTACCGTCGATTTCCTAAAACAAACAAAATAATACCTGTCAAAATAATATTTATGTCTACTGATAAAATAATGAGACGAAATAACTATGAGCGATTCTGAATAATTCATTGACTTTTTATAGTTTTGCTGAGTACTAAATACTTACGAGACGCTGAATCCTATCTCATTTTCCAAAACAAAATAATTTGATTTATATGAAAAACTAAAAGCCGACTTCGATTTTCTTAATTATGATGGTAAATATATTTCTCAGTTCAAATGGGATTGTTTCACTTCATTTTATTTATTTATTAATTGACTTGAAAAAAAGTTGGAGATTCGCAATTCGAATGGTTTTTTTATGTTTGTTACCTCAGATCTTTTGACTGGGTGGTCTTCGAGATTTTCATGATTCTTTTTTATATGAAAGCTGGTGCTTCCCGTGTGGTCCCATTATAATTTGTTTCAGTTCTGACAACTGGATCCATGAAAATTTATAAAAAACTATAAAAAATGAAGTCGGTTTATAGTTTTTTAAAACAAAATTAATTATTGCCAATATGTACATAGGTTGGTAAAGTTTTTTAAATCACAGAACTAATGCGGAGAAATTACCAATAGTACTGTCAACAGAATTACTCAACAGAACAGGTGGGAATAGCAGAGATTGAAGTCAGATGTAAAGCATAGTATTTTAAGTCACAGAAGTAATGGGAGAAAAAACTCCAGTAGTTCTGTCCACAGAACTACTCAACAGAACAGGTGAGCGTAAACTAGAATAATTTTCTATACGTAATAATTTACGAATATACATACAGCCGAACAAATAACCTCCTCCTTTTTTCAAAGTCGATTAAAAATACTAATCTACTACCATAAAAACTGATTACGCCAATTCAACACTAAGGTCCGTATTATGAAAGCTTCCCCAAGCATTACATAAGCAGTCATCATGTGAATTCTACTCAAGCTTAGAATCTCAGCTCAAGTAAATCTTTATTATAGAACGTTACTCTGAAGCCACTTAGCTAGTTGCACTAGCAAAATCTCTTCTTGAGAGAGCAGGGTTTTGTCTATGGTCTACATGTTTATCTAGGCGAAAAACGTTCCTTTTACCTTAGTAACCTGACTATCACAATGTATTTTTGTTGATTTGGTGGTTTTTGTGAAACGAAACGCAACGATTTCAAACATTTTTGGCGCTTTATAAGCTTTGGCGCGTAGAAATATTTTCCAAGCTTACTCAAGCTCGAAAGAGAATCACTAGGCAGTGATATGAAAGTTTGAAATCGTTATAAAATAGGTAATTACTCAAGTAATGCTTGGAAACTGTTCAATAATGCGTAAAAATGTAGTAAGAACGCATCGTTACTTGAGGGTTACATGAGTGAGTGTAGATGTTGACATTAGTTCCCAAGTATTGTTTTAAAATTAGTCTTTACTCAAAACTATACATAAGCATCACTCAAGCATAGGTCGATGACTGAGCATGCTTTCATAATACGGGCCTAAAAGCAGAAGAATAGCACACCAAGGGAAGTCAAGTTATTATTTCATTTCATTTCATTTCATTTATTCATTGCTTTATATTTTGGTAAGTATATACAATTTTGGAACTTATTGTCTAAGTATATTTATAGTACACACAATATGTACCCATTTAGGGTGTTGCAATGGGAGTCGGTCAGCTAAATTTATTTATTTATAGTTTAGTAATAGTATAAAGGTATTTCCGTCAATTTGTTAAAGATTACAAGTCATTAAAAGTATCGCTTAAAAATTCATTCAGTTCATAGTAGGATTTTTTCAACAGCATCTCTTTTAATCTAATTTCAAAAATATTGTTGTTTTCTTGGCTTTTTATTGAGTCTGGAATATTATTGTATATTTTTACCGCCATTGAGTGTGGACTAGTTTGGTGGATTTTTAATTTTGAAGCGGGTGTCACAAGATTATGTTTGTACCTACTTTGATATCGGCGCGGCTGTTCATTTATTTTTTGGAAGAAATGAGGGTATTTTCTTACAAATTTGCTTATTTCTAATATGTAAATAGAAGTTAGGGTCAATATTTTCAGCTCGCGGAAGTGTGGTTTACAAGATTCTGGAATTCTTATATTTACGAGGATACGAATGCATTTTTTTTGGCTGATGAACAGGTCTTGTGCGTCTACGCTGGCCCCCCAAAGTATAATCCCGTACCGGAGCCATGCAAAAGCATAGGCATAGTACGCAGTTATTCCCGTTTTGAGGTCGGTGGCCTTACGTAATCAAAAATTAAAGCACTAGCTGCGCCTCCCGGATTCACCCACGTAGTTTCCGTTCCCGTGGGAATTTCGGGGTAAAATATAACCTATGTCACTAAATGAAAAGTAAGCTTTTTAATGATGAAATATATATATTTTAAATTGGTCTAGTTGTTTCGGAGCCTATTCAATACAAACAATCAAATCTTTCCTTTCAATCGAATAGAAAATCGCGAGATCACACTGGGACGTGTAAATAAATGAATGTGTAACATAATTATATTTATTAATAGACGACTTATCTTATTATCTTATTCAATTAAGCAACTTTCTTCGTTTAACCTGTCCTTTGCCTAAGCACAGATCAGTACCTACTAACTTTGTCTGCCTAAGATCTGATCAGTGGTCTAGCAACCACCGATACAATTTATTCGTTTTTGGTATTTAAATACAGTGCAATACAGTCTAAATTGTTTTATTTGTTTACCTCTGAAATGAACGAACCCAAAATCATTTCATTCATTCAGTGAAGTCCATAGAACCGTTATTACAAGCAGTTCAAATTTGAACATCGTCAGGCAAGTGTGGATGTTTGTAGTGCGTCGAAAAGTGTATTTTTTTGTGGAAAAAACTTCATAAAGGTAAGCTATGGCTACATTTTATAATTCTTTACCTTTTTTAGAACTGTAATCTACATGAATATAGATATCAAAGGTAACTTGTTTTGAAATATCTTTCGTCAAATGTACTGACCGTTTGTAACGGCTGTCCGTAACTTATTCCGTTGATGATTTCATACATTTCGCGTAATGTTTTTGTTGAAATAGATATATCATTCAGATGGTGATTTCATTGAGAATATATCATTACATCTAAAATCAGTTATAAATGCTGAATAATTGTGCAATTTCATTATTTGTTACGCATCTGACAAAAATACACGCACACATACACAGCGCAAAATGGCGATGTGATACGTAAATATACGAAGTCACCAATGACGTTATACAGCATGTATTTTTTTCAGATTCTGTAAACGATTGTATAATGAACATTTGACACCGTTTTTACGTTTTAGTTATTCACCCCTTTTATTGAAAATTAATAAAATAAAAATAAATTCTCATCACACTAATTATTATGAATGCGAAAGTTTGTATGGATGTATGGATGGATGGATGTTTGTTACTTCTTCACGCCAAAACTACTGGACGGATCTGGCTAAAATTTTACGTACAGGTTATTCTAACCCTGGAATCAAACATAGGCTACTTTTTATCCCATGAATCTGTTCCCGTGGGATGAAAATCACCTTTTAAAGTTTCCATAGGAACAACGCGTGCGAAGCCGCGGGGAGCAGCTAGTGAATTAATATCGTTAGATCACATAGCATCATCTAGCCCCAAATTAAGCAGAGCTCGTGGTATGGGTACCAGATACAGATAATATAGAATACAAAATGGTCACGAACACTGAAAAAAAGGATTAAGCGAACTAGTTATGTAAGTCAACATTTTTGTTGTCCGGAAACGAACTTTAATTACTTTTAAACAAATAGTTAAGAAATGAATCCAAAACTAGTTTTGTAGATTTTTGTTCGGTAAGCAGTAAAAAAAATATTGGTTACTATTTACTGAGATAACGTAGACTAACTAGTGTGGTTGCAGCAACAAAACCAATTCCTTAACGCATCCGAGCTTCATGCTCATTATTAATCAACATGTTAAATTGTATTTCATCAAATCTTATGTTTACTATTAATCAATCAACATATATTATCCAAATACAAATCTTTTGTAATAATTTGCATACTAGTTTTGTTCTTTGGAAGTAATTTAATTAATTCATTAACAACAATAGTTTTGTTTAATAAACCATACCGACCATTAAATCAATTCAACAAACGTTTTGTTAAGCTTAGCCAAACTGCTTTTAAATGGTAAACAAGTTTTTGTTGGCAATTAATGCAAAGGATTGTCTATTTAAGTATAAACGAAGACGCAAAGTGACGCCGCCCGCGCCTTGCGACCTGCCGAACAAGGAACAAGTTCATTTCTGTCTTTTCCTTTTGTTTTGCGTGCGCGTTGGTTTGGTTGTGTTCTGTGTTGTGAGTTGTTTGAGTTGTGAGCAAAACGGCAGTGAATTTTATTGTTGACGAGCGAATTCAATCAAGCGGTAGCGGCAGCAGAGCCAAGCGAATCAGGTTCTTCAAGAGACATCGAGGATTACCTTGTGTCCCGGGGCCTGGCCATGTACCTTGATAAGTTTAAAGGTATTTATTGTTTTTACTTGATAACGCGAACGAGGATCGGCATTACCACGCGATGCTCGTATAATTTTCACCAGATAGGTAGACACAGTAGACATTTAATCCAAACTAAATATTGTGCCGAGAAATATGAACAACTATAGAATATGCAAATATGTCGATTCGCCTGCAACTCTTATGGCTAAGTCATTGAACATTGATTTTGATGATGTACATGCAAAAGCGTTAGCTCCCTGTGCACTTCAACCCAATTTCATTCGATGACCTCCGTGGCGCAACGGGCTTAGGTCTGCCTGCGACGCAAGATACGGGTTGATTCCCGCCTTGGGGCCAAATGTTTGTACGATCTTCATATATCATATATTTCAGAGGGCCCTGGGTGTTTTCTATTCATAGTAAAAATATATATATAATTTAGTCTAATGTATTAAGTTTATCAATACTAGTTCCCATAACACAAGGTCTGCTTAGATTGAGGCTAGATGATGCTGTGTGAATTGTCCAGTATTATTCTTATTTTTTATTTTATTAATCAATATTTTTTAAATTCCAGAACAAAGTATTGACGTTGAAACTTTACAAATGTTGTCAGCTGAAGACTTAAAGGAATTGGTGCCTATAATTGGTCACAGGGCCAAGTTGACATCACAAATTGTGATGCTGAAAAATATAGTATCTGACGCATTCCCTGTCACAAATAATACTGTAAGTATATTAGTTATTTTATTCTGTGTTTTATGTGTAAGTCATATCTGTTAACTGTTTCATAGTACTAAAGCATTGTTTTTTTATATTTTAGGCCGATGGACTTATAGACACCAATAATACTCTATATCATCTGAATGATGACACATTAGTGTAGTGCGATTACGGTGAGCAAGTGGAAGAGCATACAGCCAGGAGTCCAGAAAAAGAATGTGATAAAAATAGTGTGAGTATTATTTGAATAGTATATTAAGTATAAGTAAAATAAAAATTAATATAAGTAGAGTAAAATGCCTTTAGATACCCATTTTTATAATTTTCAGGAGCTGTATCAATTATTAAGCTCATGCAGTGAAGGAAAAGGCCTTCTTCTTCAGTACCAAGAGTCATAGTTTATTGGAAAATGCATCTAGAAGACGCTTGTGTAATCTCATTATTAATAATGAGTTGAAGGACAATCCAGAAAAAAAGCATCAAAAGCTTCTTGTATGCACTAGGTTACCTTATATGTAGGTACATGATATTGATAGATTAAGGTGTTTGTAACGTAATATCCATAGTGGGATACTAAACTATCCTAAATACCTACAGGTTGTTGATTAACTATTGTTAGATGTACCTCAAGGAGATTAAGGTACCTATAAGTTTAAATGATCATCATTCATGATCATGTGCATGGATGTCTTGATAGTTTTAGTATAACATTCTTGTATGACATTAAGTTATCTTATAATATCTAATAATATCATGTATGTACCTATAAGATAACAAACTATATATAGTTTGTTAATTAAATAACGTCAGATGTAACTCGTTTATATAGCAGTTTGGAGATTTAGGTACCTATAACTTTAAATGATCTATCATGAATGATACATAGATGAGTGTCTTGATCGTTATAATATAAGATTATTGTGTGATACTAGATTATCTTATAGGTACGGGACACTGATAGATTTAGTGTTTGTAACGTAATATCCATTGCCGGATACTAAGTTGTCCTAAATATATACCTAAAGGTTGTTGCTTTTTGTTTTAGTGAATATTACTGAAAGCAATGTCGACGAGATTATTTTAATTGGTTTTGTGTTGATTCATTTTAGTAACAATATCTACTTAGTCAGTCTAAGATATTTGTACAAAAGAGTTCCCAACATAGTTCAACTATAAATGCAAAGTTTGTTATCGTTATACTATAAATGTTGATTTGTCTAAGCTGAGATATTCTAGTAGTAGAGAAGAATATTATAGGACAAGATTTTCTGATGTTTATATTTGTTATTTTATTTTGAAAGACTTCTAATAGTAACAAAATAACTTTTTCTAGGAAGTACATTTTAAAGCTTTGCTATTTTAATGATGCTCTATTTATTTTATAATAAACCTATTCTTGCTGGATTCTGCCAAACACAAGTTAAAGTAAATTTTAAATAAGTGACAAGAGATGCAGGGACGATTTTAAAAACATCAAACTATGTTATTTTAAATCGCAAATGCTTTAGTTGTGATGTGAGTACTATTTTAGTCCTACAAATCTGTATTTGCTTTCTAGAATTACGTAGTTTGACGTTTCTCAAATGATTTGTGAACGTAAGTTAGTCTTATCTTAGAGTTATTTTACCCTTAACATGTTTCAGTATGACATCTGCTGTCAATTGACTGCTAAATTATGTGGAATAATTGAAATAAAACTGTATTGAATCATATTTTATTTGTAATTTTATTAGTGACACCCAGATATTTCAATACGTATTAGCTAAAAGTATTGATACTATGTAATTTGTAACCAGAATGTTTCTATGTATTGGTATAATTTATGTGGCCTATTTAGACTGCACGCTACTTGATTATTATAATTTCATTAAATTAGAATACTGCATGTTTAGGTATTGTATATAGGGATGTAATAAAAGGGTGAAATAATATATAAGGAGCATATTTTTCATTATTATGTACCAGTTTCTTTTAGAAAGTGATTCAGTTTAATTTACCTTCTTCTTCTACTACTTTTGCTAAAATATGAATTCACCCTTTTGTTGCATTCTGTATAGCAACCTAAGCAGTGTAGTTAACATTCTGGTTACCAATTACAAAACTGAGATTGGTTGCTGATAACGAAAATCGTAAGTATTAAACAAACAAACAGATTTGTTGTCTGTAACGAAAAAATAAAGTAGAAAGTGGACGAAGAGTTTGGTTATCAGTAGGCTAAGTTAAGCCCAAAAACCAAGCAAACAGTACAAATACTGGTAACAAATCAGTTTGTTTAATTATTGCAAAATCATTAGTTTATTTTTCATAACGGAAGTGTTGTTTATAAACAATTAGTTAGATTAAATATAATCTAAATGGTAACGTTACTTTTAACAAAACAGTTGAGCTGTAGTTACCTCAACGCAACTAGACAAACCTGGTTTGGTTACTGGTAAGTCTTAGTTCGCAAGTCACTATATTTTGGATATATGTAACCAAACTTTGGTTATTGTTAAATAAAACATTTCTTTCAGTGAACCCGCAACCATTTGCGTCGTAGGCGGACGCTATAAAAACGGTTAAATAACTGTATGACCGACATTTTCAGCAACATGGACTTTTCAACTGACCGCGGGCACAACCCACTCATACAGGCGTTAGCAGTAACTAGGACTCCTCAGGGAAGTCTGACTGTGGGGAGTGAGCGAGTTCTACTCGAGAGAACTAGTTCCGGAAGATTGCGTGTAAGTAATTTTAATTGTTAATTTAAGTTTTGAAGGTACTTTCGATAAGAAATATAAGAAATTTGTTGTTTATAGCCGTGGCAGCCTGAACAAATTGAGGTTCAGGAAGGAGATCTTATGGAGGTGATCGAGGCGCCAAGCATCACGCCCCGAAACCTCTTCCCTGACGAGTCTTATCAAAACGTGAGCTATTGCAACTTTTCATAATTAGCAGTTAGTTACTTAGTATGACAAAAACAATTGTTTTCTAAAATGTGGTCTGATTGTGTGTCTGTTCGTCTGTTTATCCATGAATGACTATCATCATTGAGTGTTCATTACATTCAAAGAAAATGAAATTATACCTAAAGGTTTGGGAGTTAACTTTCTGCACTTTTGATGTTCGTGCTTGGTTTGATTGATATGTACTAACTTCAATGGGATGTTATATAAAAAAAATTGCATATACTAACTCTCGATTGGCATGCCGAGTGTTTATGCTTTTGGTTATGGGATTGCATGTTTTAACAGCTGGAAGACGAAGAATTATTAGGCGCTCCACTGGCCGAAGCCTTGGCGCTAGACTCGGGGAGTGAGGAGGAAGAAGAGGTGGATGAGATCTCTCTGCAACAGCTCCAAGAGATATTGGAAGGTGGTGAGGACGAAGACACGCCTCAACCCGGACTAGACAATTTTGTTTGGTCGGAAGACTATGAAGCTTTTTCAGGCGTCCGGGAACAATTCCAGGAAGAGGTTGGTTCCAAAATTGGTGGAATATCGCCGTCTGAAATATTCTGCCAATTGTGGGACCAGCCGCTTCTGGAAAAAATTGTAGAGGAAACAAATCTGTACGCGTGGCAGACAATCGCCAAAGCGACGGAATCCGAAACGGGTATCTCTTCCCAATCGAGAGTGAACGACTGGGTGGAGACATCCGTTTCGGAACTCTATAGGTTGTTTGCAATGATGGTATTGATGGGGATTTGTGTTTTGGGTCGTATCGACGAGTATTGGAGCACCGGAATCCTGGGAATGCCAGGATTCCGGTCAATTATGTCCAAAAATCGATACATAATTCTTACGAAATTTCTACACTTCGTCGATAATGACAGCATTATAGATCGGGGTGACCAGCGAAAGATTGCAAAAATTAGCACAATCGTAGATTATCTAAACAACAAATTTCAAACAGCTTACAGCCCTCGCAGAGAGCTGTCACTCGACGAATCGCTGCTGCTTTGGAAAGGTCGGTTAAGCTGGGTACAGTGTATCCGTACCAAAGCAGCACGATTCGGCATCAAAAGTTACGAGCTCTGCGAGGCTGTAAGCGGGTATGTGTTAAATATGGTTATATATACGGGAAAGGGAACAGCAGAAACAGCACCTGTAGCTGGATTTCGTGGCAGCACGGCTAAAATTGTTATTAACGTAATGCAAAAATATCTCGGAAAAGGGTACACATTGTTCATGGACAACTTTTACAATAGTGTGGATCTCTGCAGATATTTAAAATCACGAGCAACTGATGTGGTCGGTACCTTGAATAGGCGAAGGCAGAACACTCCATCTGACGTGAAAACCCTGGATGAACGAAGGATGGTTCGGGGTTCCGTGGTAGGTAGGCATTGTGGTGACGTTTCCGTGACAGCATGGAAGGATGTGAAGTTGGTCACTACAATTTCTACCTATCACAATGCTCAGCTTATTCAAGGTCGCCGAGCCGGTCGCAGCTGCCTCAAGCCATTGGTCGTTGAAGATTATAATAAGTACATGGGGGGAGTTGATCTAAAAGATCAAAAACTCTCCATGTACCTGCTCGAACGAAAAAGAGGAAACAAATGGTATATTAAAGTTTTCAGGAGATTGTTAAATATATCTGTATTAAATGCATATATAATATATACCTCCAACGTTGGCCAAGGTAAAAAAATGACCCATAGGGAGTTTAGATACGCATTGGCTGCAGAACTGTGCGAAAAATATGGCATTTCGAGTAAACCACGCACGCGCCAATCAGAACGACCTATTTGTGCTCGATTGGATAAATCACAAGACCATTTTCCTGAGCAAATGGAGATCGATGGCGTAAGAACTTCGCTGAAGCAAAATAAAGTTAAAAGGTTGCGATGCGTCCGTTGTCTAGCGAACAAAAAACGTACTATGTCGAGCACGTTCTGCAGTCATTGCAAAGTGTGTCTGTGTTTGGGCCAATGTTGGAGAGAATACCATTCTATAGATATTATGTAACATAATATATTATATATTTTTTATTTATATAAGTAAGTATATATAATATGTAATCTTTTATTAGTATATAGGTACATATATATAATATAATCATTATTGTTATATTCATTAATTGTGTACCTATCTATTTATTATTTATATATACTGTACATAAGCCGCTCCCATCGATTGGGAGCGGCTTATGTAGAGTAGTGGCCGACGGCCCTATGTAGGCTGAGATAATGATTATGATGATGATGATGATATGTGTTTTTATTATTTTAATTTATTTATGTTTAAAAATTTCACTCATTATCTTAATTATTATGAAGGTGGCTCGTCCAATGTCCATGAATAATGTGTACCCTTTTCTATTCAAAGTTTTAGAAGAGTGAGTTTTCTATCGCCTTCTGCTTATCGACATAGTCTTTTTTCTCTTACTTGCTCGAACTTACTTCATTATTAACAATTTGCTGTGCCCGGTGTTCCTATGGAAACGTTTGAAGTTTATTTCTATCCCACGGGAACTGATTTATGGGATAAAAAGTATGTTATGTTATGCTAAATATTTAATTCCAGGATTAGAATTTCAGCCCGATCCGTTCAGTAGTTTTGGCTTGAAGAGGTAACAAACATCCATCCAAACTTTCGCATGTATTATATTACAATACAATACAATACAAATATTAGTGTAATAAATTAAACTTCAACCGGCTTTTTTCTTTTAACATTAAAAGTTGGTCACCCCGAACTGAGATCTCGCGCTTACGTAATTTTGACAGGACTCAATATCCCCTGTTGATTGTTTTATAGCTCTTATTTTGTATTCTAATAATTTGTAAATATTTTTAAGTTATAAGTTATGTAAATATATTAAATTTGTAATGTGATTAAAACCAGTGTTTTTTACATCGTGTGTTTTTTATAATAAAGTGTGGTTACCAACTTAAATTTTGTAATTATTATACATAATAATATAAAATACAAGCTTTCCGCCCCGGCTTCGTACGGGTATATTCTATGGCCTATGTTCATCAGGGATATTGTAGGATTCTAATGGTAAAAAAAAATTCAACAAACAAGCTAATTTTTCCTCTCTAATATTAGTATAGACTATATTTTTTTCATTCACTGTTTCCAAAATAAACAACCTGTATAGTGATCCTGATAAGTGCTTAGGCCGTTGAGGGATCGCTTTATGAACGCTGATCAGTACTACGGCAGTTGTCACTTACTCTGTACACGCACACATGCAAACAATATTGAATACGAATGAACAATGATCGAAATCTATGCCTCACATGTTACCACATTATTCTAAATTATTTTGTATTGGACAATCATAAGTGTTTATTATCTATGAAAAGCTCATTTTGTCTATAATCATTCACAATCATTTCCATGGAGCATAGAGATTTAGAAGAACATGAAATTTGTTTATGAACGCTGCCTTGACAAGTCACGTATCTGTTTTGGTTACTTATCGAAAAAATGGATTATTACTAAAATACATGTACTTTTAGCACGTTACAAGTAGCAAGTAATATATTTTTCACTAACGTGCGTACTTACTTTCATGAAAATTTAACCTAGAACGTTACTATCAAATAATAAAAGTGTGGTTTGAACAAACGTGAAATGGCAAACTTTTCGGTGTGAATTGTGATTTTCAACATGGTATTTCTAAGTGATTTCTAGCTATAAAGATTGTGTTTTTTATATAAATAAACTACTATGATATTGAACTAACGAGGGTAATAAATAAAATTAAAAAATATTTACAGAATTTACTAAAAATATCATTATTTCTACAGTCGGTGTGTCAATTTGATGTTGGGTACAAATAACCTGTGGAAAATAAAAGCGTAATAATGTTTTAGCAGTAAAAAGTTACATTATAAGGTACAGTAATTATCTAACTTTATAATACAATCATTAGATATGCATCTACCAAACAATTTATTGAAAATATTCAATAAATTCCGCACCCTGTCGAGTGCGCCCTCTGATTCCGCCATTTTGCGGCACACGATGGGTGCAATTCTCTTCCCGGTCCGGCCTTCCAAAGGTTAAGGGATTTTTACTTTTCAATTGCAAGTTAGAGTCAGAGTCAGAGTCAAATCGTTTATTTCTTTAGACTTACAAAATAAGTACTTAGACAAGTCAAATGTTTACTATATAAACAGCTTGATTAATAGTTATTACTGTCAAACAAGAAATAAGGTGCAATTGACTCTAATTCACTTCAATTTTTTGTCAATAAATCTATTTAATTATACATTGAATTATATTGTATATTTTTGATTATTTTATATGAAACCTGATTATTTTTACTATTATAGAACTTGAACTTGATCGTGGGGGCACGCGTACGAAACTAACTTTGAAATTCGAATTCCCTTTGATGTGTGCCCGAAAAACCGACAAGTCACCGATCGCCGCGTTCAATATAACGGTTTTAGATGATAAGCGTGGAGGACACTGTTTTGCTCGCGTGTAATCATTTTAAATCGAGCGATTGTGAAGAGAAGACTAAATTATATAATTAATAAAGTACTTACATGCTTCCTGAACAAATCAGCATGCGTAGCCAAAGCCTGGTCAGCGGCCGCTATGAAGCCAATGACGTCTTCGACAGACCAATCAGAGGGCGCGGTGGTGGGCGGCGGCGGCGGCGGCGCTCCAGTGGTGGACGATGCTGGTTCCGGCCTTTCGGGCGAAATGCGCGCGATTTTGATTGAGCTTTCACCGTTGCTGGTTCTGCTACCGCTTGCTTCTGGTAACTCGATGGTCTGAAAAGATTTCGGAAACGAAATGAATAAAGGTTCTGTGTGTGTTTATGTGTTCATCATCATCAGCCTATATTAGTCCCCTGTTGGACATAGGCCTCGCCTAATGAGCGTCATAGCGCCCTGTCCTTAGCTTGACGCATCCAGTATCTGCCTGCAGTCTTTCGCAGATCGTCATCCCACTTGGCCGAAGGGCGTCCCGTTTGCGTTTACTACGTTTGCCGAATGGCGGTCTCCACTCGAGAACTGAACTGTGAATTTTTATTGTATGGACAAAACATAGATTTATTGCAGGTGTAGGTGGTAGGTGCAGAAGGTCCGCTTGCCCCCCAGGAGGTTGCGGGTTCGATTCTCGCTTCGGGACAAATGTTTGTATGATCTGCAGATATTTGTACCCAGAACAATCTTTTCTATGAGTAATAATAAATAGCTATCTGTAAGTATATAAGTTATCTAGTACTCAATCAAACAACCTCTGCTTACCTTGGGGCTAGATGATGTTGTATGAACTGTCCAGGATTATTTATTTATTTATATTATTTGAGTTGTAACCACTCATACGTTCAAACTGGTGGTACCTCCACCAAAAAAGGGAGGTTATGAGCGGGGTTAAGGAGTCTCATTAAAGCATCAACCCCATCCACAACCACAGAAAAGCTGAGACGAAGCTGACGAAGCTGGGCTGGTAAGGGCCTGCTTAGGCATAGGGATAATGCACTATACACTCCTATGCAAGATGTCCGTGCAGTAGGGGTATATTTAAATTCATTCGATTCGTTTCTGCAACGAAAACGTCAGATTCGAATTTGAATTCTATTCCGACGAACCTTATTCGATTTGTCAAAAGTTTCCGATATCGAATCCGACGGCCTTTCCGACGATGAGAGATCTTAGTTTCCCTACTTAGAATAAGAATTAGAAGGGAGGTTTTGGACATAATCACCACTGTTGGGTGCCGGATGGATCTAAGTAGAGGCGTTAAAAATACACAGACTGAAGCTGGTGCATTTTCACAGCTAGCCCTTCGTTGTCGCTTACAACATCCATTGAGTTAGTTAGAGGAATGGATTCTGCTAAACGCTTCCCCCAAAAGGTCATGCTCAGGCATTCTTTTCCTAATATTTTGAGCTAAAGCAAATTACAATTAAAAGCAATTACATAGTATAATTAGCCTTAATTGTTCTTATCGTCTACACTTAGCAAATATCCTGTTCATAATCTTGTAACACTGCATCGGCTTCTGTTATGTCACACTGTTTATAACATTACCATGTGTCTGGTACTGGTAGCAAGACAAGTGCAAGTACTACTACGTACTATGGTTTGACAAAGCTAAGGTAACCAGAAATTTTCAAATGGGCAAAAAATTTACTAGCATCTCTAGTGTGACATAGTCCTCCCCTAATGAGAGACCTGTCATAGTGCCCTGTCTGCAGCTTGCTGCATCCAGCATCTGTCTGAAGTACTTAGCATGTCATCATCCCACCTGGAGGGCATCCTACACTACTTATTCTATTACAAAAATGCAAAGAAGCAACTCTAGTTAACTTACAGGGTTACTTCTCTTGATGGCGACAGCAGATGAAGTATCAGAAGTGGATTGACAAAGAGCACAAGGCCGGCCGGCAGTCTCGCCCGCGTCAATTTCTATCATCCCGAGACAACTGCCCAGTCCTTCGCAGATATTCTTCAACCAGCCCTTCAAGTCTTCTAAAGTCATATCGGCTGGCACTTTTGCTGAGTAGCTTTTGTCCAAAGTTGTGACCTGAAATATTTTAATATAAGATTGTTAAAACGAAACTGTAATGGGCTTGGAATCGGGGACTTAATGTGATGTCCTGCGAAATACTACTGGCAGATGCTGGATGACAAGGCGTTATGTTATAACGCTCATATGTCCAGCATTGAACTGCTATTGGCTTATGATGATGATTATAGCTGGTGTTTGTAAGCAAAGTTTTACTCCATGTGTAAAACTAAAATTTTGAGCAAAACTTTAGTTGAAGATATGTAGCCCTGCAAATAGTAGGGGAGCCCACAATGCTAAATGGTGATTTACTCGAGCGTCATAGAGACCTATTAGGTTGCAAAGCTTAGATGATAAAAAAAAATGTTATATAAAATATACCTTTTGATCGGTGGGGGAAGCGGCTATAGATGAAGCGGCTATAGATTTTTAAATATGTAAAAAAATACTGTTGCATGGACATATTCGAGCACGTCAGATATTGATAGCATCAATGTCCTACGTATTTTTATTATTGTACGTATGTTAATCTGATCATTTGCATGATGCGGGTTGGTTGTAAGTAAGGGTTAAAAATTAAAAAAAAAAGGTCAGGTTTTCTAAGGGCCCTTGTTAAGTACACCAAAAAAAATGCTCTCATTCAATGATCTGACGATTTCGATCTGATACAAACTCGCGGCCATTATTATAATGTGCAAAAAAAATTCGCCATTTTGAAATACTCAAGCGCGTCAGATTAAGATATACAGGGTTACTTGTAACCCTGTATGTTGTTCATCTTTATGTTCTAGACGTGCTGTCTCATAATCTGACGATTATCTAAAGGGATTCGCCTAATCAGATAAAAAAAATTTTTTTTTTCAATATTTTAAATCATTGAACATAATTAATTGAGAAGCTCAGGAAATAGCGTGCAAATAAATAAGTGTATGTTTTTTGAGTAGAGTAGGAGAGGGAAATATGGGTCCACCCAGCTGCACGCATTAAACTTTATCGACGATTTTTTATTATTTCGGCTTGCGGAAATCGTCAGATTATATATTTTTCGTTATCCTTGATTGATTTCCTTCAAAATAAAAAAAAAAATTGGCTACGCTCGAGAATGTCGAGATGACGTTTTTTTTTTACAACTTTGCTGCCCTCCCCTTTCTTTACGTCACTCTCAAATTGTCAGATTAGTGGAATATACACTTTTTAGCATGTAATTAACTCACCCTACCTTAATCTGACGCGCTCGAGAATTTCTAATGATAAATTTTTTTTACTAATCTGATCCTTTATCCTTCACGGGCAGCCTTATAAACTGCTAAAACAAAATAGGGCCCACCCAGTAAAATTCGATTGAAATGAAAATTTTGAAAAATATTTGCAATTTATTTTAAGTTTAATGTTAGGAATAGGTTGACACGCTTAGGATTATTAAAAAAGAACATTACAATACCTTAATTTTGGCAAAAAAAAATTACAAATGTGCATTTTTACGCATTCACTTAAAATTACACGGATTAACAAAATACTGTATTGACGATGACGATTTTTTTTTTAAAGCTAGGATCTCAGGAACGCTTTTATTCTTTATGTTTAGTAACGCGTAGGTCCTCCTCTATTGCGTACACACTCTCCAAGTCGGTTAGGGACACTCTCTATGAGATGGACGATGTTTTCATGTGGAATTTGCTCCCAACACACTTTTAAGGCAGTTATCAACTCCTGGCGGCTATGAATTTCAGTGTGATTATCTTTTAGGCTTCTTTTTAACTGGTCCCAGATGTGCTCGATGGGATTCAGGTCCGGGCTCATGGCAGGCCAGGGTAGAACTGCGATACCAGCTTCGAGAATGGCATTTTGGGTCATTCTGGCAGTATGAGGCCGAGCGTTATCTTGCATCAGAATAAAGTTAGGGCCTACTCGCTGTGAATATGGGATCACATGAGGTTGAATGACATTTTGGACGTAGCTGGCGGCTGTTACATTCCCCTCATCCATAATCACTACCTCAGTTTTACCCATTATGCTAATGCCACCCCACACCATTACACTGGGCCCCCCAAAGCGGTCAGTTTCACGCATGCAAGGTTCTGTAAAACGTTCTCCAGGTCGTCGCCAAACTCGTACACGTCTGTCGTCACTAAAAAACTTCACTTTGGATTCGTCTGTAAAGAGTACTGTTCTCCAATTACCCATGGTCCAATCGAGATGTTCACGTGCAAACCTTAATCGCGCTGCACGGTGGGCTCTGGTCAGTTTCAGCCGAACAACTGGCCTTCTGGAGCGTTGGTGGTCTTCATGAAGCCTGTTCCGAACAGTTTGATCACTTACTCGCGTACCAGTGGCGTCACGCAAACGATTTCTCAATGTGCGCGCAGTTACAGTTCGTTCGCGACGCGCAGAGAGTCGGATGTATCGGTCTTCTTGGGAGGTTGTAGCACGGTTTCTGCCTGAACCTGGTCTTCTACTGACACTACCTGTCTCTTGATAACGTTCCCACACATTTCGAATAGCTCGTCTAGACACACCTAAGCTTAAAGCTACCGATCTTTGTGAGTTTCCCTGCTGGAGCAAAACAATGGCTCTTGTTGCGGATTCTGTGTCCATATGACGTCGAGAACCAGGCATTGTTTATGTTAACACTAATTTGATTGATAATTAAAGGTAAGATTACGATAAACTCTCCGTTAGACACAACAAACACGACTGAGCAACAATGTAATGGCACTAATCATTTCTGTGGTATAACGTAAAATTTTTGTTTTTTGTCTATCCACTTGAGATCCACCCTAAACTTGGAGTTTAAGTAAAAAATATGGTCACTAAATATGCCTACTTATCATTCCCATACTTCAGTTTACCAACTATGCACAAAAAAAAATGTGATGTGCATAAAATCTAAATTTTTCAAGTGGGCCCTATTTTGTTTTGAGCAGTTTATATGGAGCTCATATTTGGTGGAGGTACTTAACCGGATACAAGGTATCGCCCTGTATATTAATCTGCCGCGCTTTAGTAAATCCCGAAATCCCCGCTTGGGCTCCCATACTAAAATAAAAGGCTTATAATAACGGAAAGTGCCGCAATGACAAGCATGTTGTTAATGCTCATACAATCAAGCAAGTTATACTTAGACACAACAACCGAAGAATGTTAGGTATAGTCAGTTTTTTAACAACCGCTTCTAAGTAGTATAGTACTATAATATCTGTGCAACCGTTAATATCCTTTTTATGAAAGATAACTTACCTGTATATTAGTAGTATTGGAGTAGCTACTAGAAGCATTTTGTATCACTGTCATCAAGGTGTCAGGATTAGGATGGACACTTAGCAGTTCCTTAGCAAGAACTTCAGCTGCACCTGAGTTCCCAATCCCAATGATGGCAGCTGGAAACTTGCAGTTACCACCTGTACAGCTGCTGCGGATTCGCAGGCGGACATTTGGTACTGGTGACGGGGTTATACTGCTTACTGGTGAGGTACTGGCTCCAGTGGACCCACCCTCAGGCAAAGCTGGGTTTGTTATTGTAGCATGACGTAATTTGAACCTGGAATAGACAGTCCATTGTAGATTTGGAAAAAGTTTTTTGCAATTGAGTAAATTTGAGTACTCAAACCTCAGTTGGGTTAACAAAATTTTTAACCAGTATAAGAAACATGGTTAGCAATTGGTAAAAAGAGTATTCATGTAAGATGCAATATTTTATGCTAACTGTCGATATTTTTTAATCTGAGAATGGGGTCAAAAATTTCTCAAAAAATACATTATAAGAAGACCATTTTCCTGTAGCTAAAAAAGTTAGGTTAAGGTACTACCCCATACTGCCATGTCCATAAAATCCACCCTATATATCCTCAAGTGAGCATCTCTCAAAATACAAAGAGATCAAGTACATGATACTTATGAGCCTATAAATAAGACATTAAGTTGTAAGACATAACAAAGGGTAAAGATACAATCTGTTCCAGATTCTAAACATAAACACTCCTACTGGATAATGAGTAGGTACCTATATCTTAACAATTTATGTAAATTTTATGTAACCTCCAGAGCTATTCAAACATAGATAGAGCTATAGATAAGTTCTTTAGATATTAACTGAAGCCATTGTGTTTGTTGGTTTGCTCCAGCGGCAATATTTATTTTATTTATAAAAGAAACATCTAATATTATAAAGAGGAAAAATAGGATTATTTGTTTGTATTGAATAGGCTCCGAAAGTACCATATCGATTAAAAACGTTCTTCATCATTAAAAAGCTTACATTTCAGGGAGTGAAATAAGCTATATTTTATCCTGGAATTCCCACGGGAACGGGAACTAAGGGGGTGAAACCATGCGGCTCTGCTAGTATTACATAAACTTACTTGGATGGTGTAACACTCTTTTGTCCTGGTGGCTGCAAAGGGTGTCCTGCCCTAGCACACCAGCCCACAGGAAATATATCTCTGGAGTCATATCTGCAGTAATAGTCAAATGCACCTCTCCACCCATCAAATGTCACATGAATCTGGTCATTCTTCACTGCACCCACTGTTGCACAACAAATCAGTTGTGGGTTCTTCTTATCAACCGCCTCTAACTTTTGTCCAACAACAAAAACATTTGCTTTAGGAGTTGATGGTTCATTCTGAAACACTTTGGCTGGAGCCATCTCTGCTCCGTTTAAAGTCTTCAACAAAAACATAGGCCAGCTACTAGCATTCATACGAAAACCGAGAGGAGGTTGGAGCATACCATCATTTTTTTCACAATATCCAATTGGATGAATGTCCCCAGCATCAACAAGTCTCCAGAAATCGTTTTTATTATCACTGCCATCAAGTCTTAATCTCAGCCTTGGACCGAGAACACCAACTACAGTGGCAATGCAGGTTGATGTCAAGTTCCTCGGATCTAAGGCTTCCAATTTCATTCCAACTTTGAAATCATTCACTGGTGGCATGGGTGCTTGTTTAAAACATTCCTGTGGTGCTGCTGAGCTTCTTGTCTCCTTCATGTAATCAGTCCAGTCGAATGACTGATACAGATCGTAGAATAGCCCCGTAGCGTTGTTGTTGGAGGAATTATCGGTGCCATTCGCTCCATTACCAGACTGGGGAGATGAGGTTCTCTTTTCATTTTTCTTCTGGTACTTATTCAGACAGTATGTGGAGCAAAAGTTCTTGCAACTCGAAGGAGCGTTGCCTCGAATAACATTGTCACAGTTGAGACAGGCGCCTTTGCTATACGCCTGTCTAAATTCAGAGAGACATGTTTCTGAACAAAACTCTTTTTTACCGTTCTCTGTTGGTAAAACATACTTGAGAGGTGTCTTACTTTCAGCGCACCATGTGCATGTACGCTTTGGAGGTCTTCCGGGACCACGTATCTTGCCGGGAGCTGGACCAGAAGAGCCGACTGTGTTGTTTGACATCGTTCCAAATTGCGATTTCAAAACATTATCAAACAAATGGATTCAGTAGGTATTGGATTCAATTGAAATGTTCACATTATATCACCACTAAAACACTACACTTTTAAGCACAGAAAATGCAATTTATGTAACGAGAAAATACTAATTCTGCGCATTTAAAAACGTCAGTATTTATGACGCGCTTCCAACGGCCATGTTGAATTTGTTTTGGATGGAGGGAAGGAGGGAGGGATGGATACTCTCTCGCTCGGCGAGTTGTTGGATTTTCATTTTGTTATATGTCAAATAATGACAGCCCAGAGAGAAAAAAGCGTGTGGTTTTTTATTGGTTCCGTACATTACAAAAGTTTTCAGCCTTTCAGGTCAAACAATATGCTAATGATAAGGCATGCTAACGAACACTTATAGGGGCTAAGGTATCCGCACGATCTTCGGAGCAAACCTTACCGTACAACGTTGCCCATAATTTTGTAATTTTCTTATATCTTTTTGATTAACATTTTATCGAACAATTCACTTCCTTTATCTATCTTTACCAACCGCACAACGTTGCTTTTATTTTACTCTAATATTACGGACATTGCCGAAATTATGTCAACCCAGACGTAGACGCCATTAAAAGAAGAAAGGAAGGAAGGTATCCGCACCGTTCTTAAAATAGTGGTAGAATTATAAATTTTGTATTACGTACATACGTCTTGCTTGCTAAATAATGTTGTCTTAAAAATAGAACAGCATCAGACGTTTCTTTGAATCACAATTTAAATGCTTAAATTTTGTTATTAATTTCAGTAGGTAAATGCCATTTAATGGCTTAGGTACAGGTGTCTTTCTGCGTTGAAAATTTGAAATAGAGGGAATCTCTTTCTACGCTTATCAGTAAGTAGGTAGGTACCTAAGCTGAATCAAAGAATGCACTAACGGCAACGCGTAATAGGCGGCGCCGCCGCGGCGCGGCGGCGGCGGCGTGTCGTGTCGCGTCGTCGTCGCCTTTGATTCATGGTTCTTGGTTATTTGGTATGATCCCTAAATGTAAAGTTTGATTGTCTATGTTTTCGCTAGAGTTACGCATCAACTCCCAGCCACCACTTTAGTCGAAATTTCAAATCGAATCGAATCGGCATTTATTTTTTGCCTAATGGCAGCACTTCCTGATAAAAACCGGATTTGCTATTTGACATTGAATAAAGCCCTACTTACATCAGCGCAAATTTTCCGGGGGCGCGCCACCGAAATCGCGCTCTAAAATAAGGCGCTGTGTAAGGAATCGCGTTGGAAAATCGCGCTTCGCAAGACGCGCTAACTAATTGGCGTCTGTCTGCGGTGGGCTTAAATTGAATGATTTCACTTCACCTATTCCATTCATTTCATTCACTCACCGTTCCGTTCATTCATTCAATTCAATGTCATCGTATCGTTGTTGAGGAAGGAAATAATTTTTCGTGAAAATAAATCTATTTGTTGTAAAATCCGTGCTCTTTCTTCGCTTTGGTTGGTATTTTACTATCAAAACAAGTTTTCAAGTAGTTTTTCAAAGTTTTCTAATGCTATGGGTCCGTTTTCAGGAAGAAATCATCCGCGGAGTTCGGCTACGCCCAGTTTCGCCTTGGAAGTATTATTTGATTTGTTTTCATCATAGGCCTATCAGATACTGCCGTCATGGACATGATGGTTTCGACGTTACAACAACAGCGCTCGGTAACCGAGCAGCTGAGACGAGAGGCAGCTATCAAGAGGATCCCAGTCTCCTCAGCGGTGGCTGATATTGTAAAGTTCATAAATGAGCATGAACTAGAAGACTGCCTGCTCGTTGGCTTTTCCAGTCAGAAAGTAAATCCATTCCGTGAAAAAAGTTCATGCACAGTTCTCTAATTTCTTGTTCTAATGAGGTTTTCAAAGGAAGTGTTTACCCATCCTATCTGGCATCAAAGTACCTATTTTTAAAAAATATTTAATTAGCTATATACTATCTCTTACTTGTATTATGATTTAAATTTCTCAAATAAAATCCTTATTCAATTACTAAGTTGTTTTATTTGTGCAAAATAAATAAATAGACATCAATTCCACTCCAACCAATTAATAAAATGCAATTCCACAAGTTCTTAGCTAATAATAATTTAGTTAAGTAACAAGAAACTTACAGAGCAAGTACTATGGCTGCTTTGTTGTGAGGAACAATGGGACTGCTTTTATAAATACTATCCATCAAAACCTGATTCTTCAATTCAACAAGTACCTACATAGCAAGATTAAAACTTACTATAATGCAATATTAGGTTCAGATAAAATACTGTAAGTAACAATTACGTATTGGTTGATTATTATGATTACAAGATTATGATAATTATAAGGGTACCTAAAATGTGCAAGACAAACCAATTGTATCTGGCTATTAATATGGTGCATTACACAAAATACTTACACACTAGTGTATCTAATTATATGACTTAGGACTAGCACAGCAATATACTTCCCTATCACTAATGTTAAATGCTTACAAATTGTTTATGCATGTAATGTTTGCTATCATTAATGAAACACAATGTAAAAGAAATATATTTGTAGATGTCATTATGACCACAAGATTTCTTATTTAAAATAATTGTCATACATCAAATGTCTTCTGGGTTGTGATAATTTTAAAGAATGCAGTGTATGATGTCTATAAAGTAATATGTTATAGAAATGATACTATGTCATTTCCATAATATAAACACATGAATGAGGGAAATAGGGTAAGTTACAATGTTGTTGAATACCTACAAATACACACATGATAATAGAATGGATGTTATGTAAAAATAAAGAAGGGAAACCTAAAAATATTCATAGAATGTTTGAGCAAATTGGAATTAAATTAATAAACCTTACACTAGGGGTAAAACTATATAAAAAGAAATAAGTTTACCAACTATCAGTCTTTTAAATTGATGTTGATTCCAACCTTGTGGCAAATTGTCTCTCAAAAGTTTACAAAATAAAACAAGGAGTAATAGGGTCTATGAAAATATTAGCGCCATACAACTCACTCAGAACATCTCTTACCTACCAGCTTTCCCAAATAACATGGCGATTGCCTTAATGGCACTGTGTTTTCAGCAATAAAAAATTATAATAAACTAATGCAACATTTTTCTCCAGTAAGCAGGGTAAGTAATACGAAACACCTACAACTCTTAACTACATTTCTATCATACCATTACATTACCATATAAGTACATTCTTAATGATTACAATGACTTTAGCTCATATTCATAAGATTAGCATATTATTACTACACATACACTATGTATCTATTAATAATATTAATTATTATAAAGTATATAAACAGCCATTACCATTATCTAGGCATGTCTAGAAATAGTTAATGAAAATGTATCAAAAATCAACTAGCGATGTTGCTATTATAGAATCATAATCTGCTATGAACCTATGAATGTCATATATAAGACTGTAAGTGGCAAATAAAATGCTCTAGACTTCAATCAAAAACTAAGGTATAAAGGCCTCAATATTTGGTGTTAAAAATGTTACTGATTACACTTACTTTTAAAAATACCCTCATTCCATTAAAATTAATTCCTTTTAATTTTAGGGTTTCTAATCAAAGATCTTTGTAAACTTTTGAGATTAACGATCCCTTAAAAATAAACTGAGGGTTACATCAGGAGGTTATTTTGCTTTGTTTGATGACTTCACACTCTTTCTTGTTTTGGAGGCGGGCCATCCTCGGAACCATTGGCCACACTTTGATGGTACAGTTTTAGTAGCTCCATTGCATCCTGGGCTTGCCGCTTCTCCAGTAAAATTCTGTAAAATATAAAATCAAGATGTTCAGGACTGTAAATTATAACTAACTCACAAGAAAATAAGTAGGTGGTCCGAGTAGGTCTACTCCCACTTATGTTGAGGGTTGTCTTAGCTTAGCATGACTCAAACTTTATTAGGACTCTATTTATAGTCTGTAACTTTTTTCTTAATAATTAGGAACATAAAAATTAAAGAACACTTGTATTTACCTTCCAGAAGCCTCCTTGATGTGTTCTAAAATGATTCTGTTGTCCTTGTCAGTGACAATATCGGCTAGACTATCAGGATCCATGTCTGACAACAGTTCCAAATCCTGACCACCAAGAAGCGAAATGTGGCAAAGATTATGCTGGAGCCGGCCGACCAGGTTCGCGACTTGCCCCTTATCTCCCAGAGCTACATCATCAGTCTGGTCCAATGACACTTGGCACTTCGGCATATTCGGCGACCATTTCTCACTGCCGTGTAGAATCATTAGAGACGTATCAGGGTCCAAGGTTGAAAAATATTCTTCGTCATCAACCTCTGTGCCATCCGACTCCAAAACCACCGTCAGATTTTCCGAAGGAAGGCCCAACTTTTCCGGCACTTTTGCGAGCAAGTCTTCCAAAGACAGAGCCACTATTCCCTTTTTCTTGTCGCGATTTAAATCACATATTTTGTAAGGTTTATTGTTATCGTTTTCCATTGTCTCGGAAATTGGGATAAATGCTGAAAAACAAATATTTTTCTGTAAGTCTGACCGCTTGCTTTTTCACTACAAAACTAAACTACAGATAAAAAATCAATTTACGTCATAATGACATTTAACTCCATTATTACCAGTTCAAAAAATACTCCAAACCGAACTATTCGAACAAACGATTCGATATTATTTGATAATGAGTTTGGTATTCATTTGATATGCTTGCTTGCTAACGACTGTCCCCGACAGCCTCCTGAATCTGACTCCGGTCGCTTCGCGCCGATCTCCGCCTTCGCCGCTAGCGGTGACTGGCGACTACGTTATCGGTATAAAATTATCTTCGTAGGTAGGTAGGTACTATGTACTGAAAGTACTTTTAAGTAAACGGTACAACTCAATCTGTAGGTAGATTAGGTACCTAACTTAGTTAGTTTAACAGCTTACGTACCTACAGATACTTGGAATTTGCGAATATTATCATGACGAACTTTATAATTTTTCCACCGGGGGGACGATGCTTTGAAGTCACGATTAATTTTTTATTGTCTCGAGACACAAAGGCATTGCCACTTTGCACAAAACGGGAAACAAAAGTAACCTTAGCTTCCCCTGTACTTTCTTAGTAATGAAAACGCAGTATTGGCATTGAGGGGGGCAGGTGCCCCCCAAGGGCGTAGGGTCACGATCGGTCAGAGCGCGACGCGACAGAGACGGGGGGAGATCAATAATAGTCTGGCTCGGTCCCGGTGCATTTGCAACTCACTTTACCTGCTTCGATGAGAATTACGGGCTTGTTTATTTTTATGCTTTCGTAAGATGGATGTGTTTGGGAAGTGTGGCTCGGGACTTTGCATTAGGCTACCATTTTTCACTGTAGGATCGATCGTTAGGTAAACTCAAACTCAAACTCAAAAATGCTTTATTTCCATAAATACAATAAATGTACACTTAGAAAAGGTCAAATCATAGTAAAAAATACACTGACACGGAAATAAAGTGGTATTTTTGATTTCGATCGCTTCGGTATGTAGACTAAAGTAAAGAAACGACGAAGAAACCTTTAGCCTGTTAGTTGTTATTTTTCGAGTTGGAGCAAAATCCGTCCCAAGCTTTTTTATCATCTAGATAATCTGATATTTTATAGTGAGCCTTTTTGCATAATAAAGTTTTGACAATTTGTTTGAATTTATTTACTGATAATTTTTGCAGCTCAGTAGGGGTTTTGTTGTAGAAGCGTATACATTGCCCTTTAAAAGATACATTAATTTTATGCAGCCTAGTTGTGGGTACAGCGAGTTTATGTTTATTTCTAGTATTTACATTATGTATATCGCAATTTTTTGGGAAACTATTGATATTTTTATGAGTATACAACAAGTTTTCATAAATATATTGACTTGGTACTGTCATTATATTTATTTCTTTGAATTTATCACGTAGGGATTCTCTAAGTAGATAGGTCCTTATATAAAAAGGATTGGTAAGGTTCAAGTGCCTACCTACCTACTTGCACAGAGTTTTACTACACTAGGTAGATAGATAGGTACCTACTTGTATCTAATTAAACTGATCTTCATCATGATGGTCATCATCAGCCTATAGGTAGGTACTAAGTGCCCCACCTCACCTCACCTCGACAGCCTGTATTGGTCCATTGGATAAGCGCCCTATTGGCGCTGAGCTCGTGGGGGTTATGCCCATAATCCCCAAGCTGGGCATGTGGGTTGGGTTGGGGCAGATCGGTGGCAGAATTGTTCTGCAGAGGGTGCTGCTGCCCGCCCCCGGTGGATAGCCCATAGTCGCCTCATAGACTCCACCCCATCTCTTCCCGTGGGTGTCGCCCACGGGAAGAGATGGGGTGGAGTCTGATGATGATCATGTTATCTAAAGAAAAGATATTATTCTCACTCAATTAGATACCTACATCAATGTCTGTGCCTAGGTATCTACGAGTTCAATCATGTTAAAAATATTAGTAGGTAGGTGCTGCTCTGATGGTAGATGGTAGGTACTAGACCTACTGATATCAAACATAAATATTGATTGAACTTTGTGTTGGCTTCCTTTATGTAGATACCTAGGCCAAAGAGTATTACGTTGGAGAATATTGCAAATAAAAAGCTGTGTAAAGTAAGGTCTTGCAAGATTGGATTAAGCCGAGTAGTTTTAAATTTCATAACGTTTACACTTTCTTACCTAACTACCTAAGATGGCCTACGTTTTTCCTGAAATTGCCAGTTTTTTTCAATCTTACGTAGGGCAATGACCTCAAAATATGTTTTATGATGAATTTCTCAAGAGGAGTTCATTGCCCGTCCCGCTCAATAGTCTAGTCAAACTAATCTTTGTAATTTCTCGTATCTACCTAATCTGAAGCGGTACAAACTTTGACTAGTTTAGAGATTAACATTTTCTTCTTTAAATAATTTATGGGTAACAAAATAATCGCATGAAGTATTCGATCGATCAATATTTTTGGTCGAATATTTGTTGAAACTTCGTAGGACTATAACAGCGTAGCATCGTAGGCCAGTAGCATCGTAGGTTCGTAGCACCGTAGCACCAGGCATCGTAGGCCTGTAGCAGCGTAGCACCGTAAGTTCTTAGCAACGTGGCATCGGGAGGTCTGTAGCAGCTTAGCATCAAAAGGTCGTAGCACGATCGTTGCTCCAGGCATCGGAGGCCTGCAGGAGCCTAGCATCGTAGGTTCGTAGCACCGTAGCACCATGAAATCAGAGTCTCGTAGCAGCGTAGAATAATTCGTTCGTAGCACCGTAGCACCGTGGTATCGTATGCATGTAGCAGCGTAGTATCGTAAGTTCATAGCACCGTAGCATCGTGGCATCGTTGGCATTGTAGCAACGTAGTGTTATGATCTAGAATGGCTAGACTATTTATTTACAAATATATTCATTACGGTAACTATAACAATTATTATAGGCAAGTATGTGGCGCACGCAATGCATCGGCTTTGCCATACGCGGGACAATGAGCCAGCGTCTTGGGGTAGTTTCGATTATGGATCTTACCTACCTCTACTTTGTTTACAATAGTCTGTAGTTAGCTCAACTGTGGCAATTGTAAAAATTAGGTCTAACAAAGATACAGTTTGAGTTCTAAAGTGATTATATTTCCTTATTGAAATTTTCTTATTTTGAAGACAAGTGAGTGATTTCTAAAGAAACAACATAAACACAATATATGTACATATACAAATATATTTCATCTTACTCAACCTTGGTACCTACTCTATAAGATTATCCGTGTTGTCTTGAAACGATAGTGTGACTTAGCCTAAGAGGTTTATCCGGAACAAAAAGAAATAATGTAAGAAGGTACACACGAAAATTATGTACATAATGTACATTATAATATAAACCTTCATTATAATACGCAAAATCGAAATTTCTAAAGTGCAATTGTACATTTTTCGTCATTGATGGACAAAATGATTTTCTACCGAGGCAATTGAAGCCATTGTCATTCACAAGGTACATCAATGAAGTAAGAATTGGTTCTAAAAAAAAACTATGAATTGACTTAAAATTTTGCTAGACGCGATAACTAGAGTTAAAATTCGAGCCTTCTAATTTAGTTTGATGTGATGATTTCACACGGATAAAACGACGAATGAAAGAAAGGCCTAGTAATACTTTTATACACGAAATACCTCTACGAAGTTTCGGTTGACGTTCACACAAAACGAACGACCTTACTGCTGAACGTGCAAATAAGCGTTGCTTCGGACGCGTCAATGACACATTTGTTTTCGGATAACTAAGAAATAAAAATCATAATTTTTACTGGCGGAGATATCAAGTAACATGGATACATAAAAAAACATACGCGACGAATTGCGAACCTCCTCATTTTTAGAAGTCTAAAAAGGAGGAGGTTTACAGGACGCCACGTATAGCGGCACCCCCTACCCCTTTCTGAGGGAATTCCGGTAGCGTTTTCAATTTATAAAATAGCGTGCCAGGTTGTTATTTATGTATGGTCGCACACCCAGAGCTCGTAAATGCTGCCAGGAGATCCAAAGGGTCGACGGTTGAGATGAGCATAAAATAGAATTTACTTTGTCTGACAATTAATTTATTTCACTAACTTAATTCGCACTAACCTTTTTCCAAGGGCTCTTATAAACTGTTCTAGATGATAATTTGTGAAGAATTGGGCAAGCGTAAGGAATAAATAAATAGAGGTAGGTACCTACCTAAATTAGGGAAACGGAATAATTTGGGTGAACTAAAAACTAGTGTCCAAGAGTCAGGCAGAACACTTATATTTTTTGGGCTTCATTTCTGACTTTACATAAATTACCTACTTTATTTAAATAATGTATTGGTTTAGGTTAGAGTTTAAAGACTAAAAAGGTTTTGAGTTTTTGAAACTTCTAAGGAGTAGATAGAATGCCGTTCATACATTGCCTTCTCTAAAGCGTATTTATTAAGTGATGAAAAATATTACATTAGAACACCACCACCCTTTTTAACTGTAACTCGTAGATAACGGGGCTGGTCATACTTTTAGTATTTATAGTTACATTAATATTAACTGTTAACATTTAAATATGAAAATTTGTTAACCCTACGGGATAAAAATAAAATAAAATAACAACTGATTAACTAACAACTGATCTTCACATGTGTATCTTTCTTTAAGCAATATTTTGGTAATAAAAATTACATAGAAAAAATAAATAAATACATTGTTCAATTTTCAAAGTGCTCGAGTTAGTGAAGATCAGTAAAGGATAACAAAGGAGTTTATATAGATAAAAGGAAGATGAAAGAAACCTTTAACCTGTGGTGGTAGAGGCTTCGCTTTGATCCGATGGGATGTTTCTCGTGTGACCAGATTTTCATGGAGACATGTAGACATGTACCTAGGTACCTACTTCCTTTTGTAAAGCGAGATATAGTGACAATGTAGAGCAGATATGACCAGAAGTCTATCAAAATTTTACCCTTATGTTCAGAGCTAATGTAGTGCAGTGCAGTTACGAAGATTCTCGTACAAGGACACAGAGCAGGAGAATGTTCCTCTTGAAGTTATAATGGCTTAGTTACGAGTATGCTCTCGTTTGTGCAAACTACTTGGTAGCTACCATTGATTTAAAAAGGGAAGATAGGTTACGTTCTCCCAGCGCTTACTCAAAATTGGCATGTATTACAACTACACGCAAACACATACGCTCACAGTTATATTTCCAGTCCTGTGCAATACAAAGAAAAACAAAGACGGAAAGACGTATATAGGAACGAAGTGAGACTAAGACAACAATATTTCACGCGAATCACGACCGCCCGTGCCGCCGGTCAGACGGTGACTGATGTGGGAGAACACAATTTTACACAATTTGAGGTTGCCACTTTCGAGCAACCAGTGCCTCATCTTCGTTTTTAATAAATCAATGGTAGCTACTAACCTTTTTTTTTGCTTGAGGAAATCCTTCATGGATGTCTTCCGTCCTCAGGTGGAAGATTATGTCAGACTCCTGACTAAAACCTCACGGTGTCCTCCGGGCTCCTTTGCTAGGGAACTAGGGGACTTTCGGGAATGCTTCCGCGAACCCCAACAGTGACGCTCAACATATTGCGGTACCCTTCATAAAAGTGGGGGTCATCAAGGTTTTGAAGCGTGCAGGGACGCGCATTGCCTAAGACCAGATGTTAGGTCTTTATAACTGAACAAGGGCACCAAGGACCTTTTGTGAATAATCGCCCAGTTGTTGCAAAACTAAGATTAGTCACATAAAGCTAAGATTAATAAGCTTGCCTTATTTTTCTTACTTCTTTCTTTTTTATGTAATTACACTTTACACGTGACTGTTTTAATTTTGACCAAATTGTACGGAACCCTTGATGCGCGAGTTCAACACGCACTTGATGTTTTATTTCTGCACGACATTGATGTTGTATATAATATACCTTTATCTTGTTACCACCTTTGTTTCGCTCTAAGGCTACAATATAATATAGATCTAAGAAACAATAAAGACACAACAACACCAGCATATACTACACCAGTCCACTGCTGGACTGTCCTTCCCTCCCAAGCGCTTTATTGGCTCTTAAAGACATACATAGACTAAAACAACAAGTTTTCTGGTAAGTAGAGTAAGTATGAGATTAAATCCTTAATAAGGTTTATCTAGAAACTACGAGTTTTTTTTAGATAATTTTATAGACATGCTTTACTACATGCTACAATTTTCAGGATCGTTAAGAAAAATTCAGTGTTGAACTTTTCCATTTAAATTATATACACACTTATATTTTTAAAAAATTAAATGGATTTTTCAAAAATAAACTTAGTTCTATGTGTTGAATTAAGTATGGTAAGTAAAAACCCATTTAATTCCAACTAAAATAAAAAACATGTGAGCACCCAGACTCAGGTGGAATGTAAAAGGGGTTCTTAGTGCTAATATTTCACTTAACTTTATTTACTTCAAGCCAGACGTGTCACGAAGTTACGTTTGCATAGTACCTTCCTACTACCTACCTATTTGTTATGTTTTGGGTATTTTCTGTGTAGGTATGCGTTATAACAAATAACTATGTAATATAAGGTAATAAGTACCTATATCAGTCTAGTATCCATAAAACAAACACTGCTTAGCTTGGGGCTAGATGATGCTGTGTGGATTGTCCAGTATTATTTATTTATTTACCTAAGTAAGTACTATCGATTATTATGTTCTCTTAAATATTACTTATAGAATATTTCGCAACTTCGTCGAAATTTGTGGAACACTCAGACAGTGAAAAATCGTTGAGAGGAAAACTGTTTTTTTTTCTAATTCCAGTTTTCCACCTCAATTGGAATAATCAGATTTTTTCTGTGTTTATTTTTGACCTTGCTGGGTTGGATTTCGTGGCTGACCCCACACCACAATCTGTAGGTACTAACGCCTCACGATGTGCCTTACCACCACTAGGGTGATTTTTCTGTAAAGTGACTGGTTGCCACCCCTGGCTTGCTCGATTTCTTGCGTACAAATACTAAGAAGGCTTTACTTACACAAAATAGTTTCAAACTGGATAGGTATTTCGTTTGATTCTCATGAAACTTTTGATCCCACCACTAAAAACGAACGTGTCCAAATTCTGATCGCCGTCTTTGTTACACCGGCGAAGGTTCGTAAGTACAATATAAAAATTCGCAGAATTTTTTATTAAGATTTATTTTTTCTTCTTTCCCTATTAGGTAATAAGTCTAGCCCTGTGTAAACAATGCTTAGGGTATAATAACTTTTCAAATGATATAAATATGAATTTCATTTACGAAATATTAATTAATTAGGCAACTTTATAGCCCTTTTGGAGTTTACGTCTGACTTAAAGTAGATTTAGGTTGAAATCAAGACGTAAGTATGTATGTCCCTATTCCTACGAAAATCTTAGATAGATAATGGATAACACTTTAATGTACCACCGAAAGACAGGAACAATATAGAGAAAAAATAATGCTTAGAAAAAATAAAAGTATAAAGGGCGGCCTTATCGCTGAGAGCGATCTCTTCCAGGCAATTTTGGTAGGTATAGACTGAACATGAAGAAACCAAATAGACGGTGGCACCAGGGCCGGATTTAGAGGTCCGGAGGCCTCGGGGCAACAAAGGAGCGGAGGCCCCCTCGCCCCAAATTATTTTCCAAATAAAATGAACAATTTTTTTCTGTCGAGTTTTTCAGTAAATAATTTATTAGGTCTCAGTAAAAATTCGAAATGATTTAGATTTGTTGCACCATGTTCGCAAGTTCGTAGCTTCTCAGACCTACGATTATATATCAAATTCTGGGATGTGTGTCGTAGCATCCCTGCTACAAGCACGCCACTCAGCGGACACTTATCAACGCTGCGACGGGTCTTACACTCGTACAGAGTACAGACATAAAACGCGGGAAACAGGTACTGCCGTTGCAGTTGTATCTCGTATCGACACACAAATACGAAAAATAGGCTGAATAGGCTTGTAAAATCCGCAGAATATACTATAAATTCCCCATCCGAACTGGCAATTTTTATTCTATTGCGGATTCACATGGACAGGCAGAGGGCAAAAAAAACTCACACTCGTTGCTAGTTGAAGAAAATTATGCTTTTGGAAAATTATATTAAAAAAGAAATAGACAACACATGAAGACGAAATTACGCACGCAAACTTCAATGAACACATTCTTTCCTTGATCATGACTCACGACTCGATTGTTAATATTAGCGTTAGACTCCTTGTCACGATGGGGTGGGTTTTGTATGACAATCGAAATCGATATTCTTCAATAATTAATTATACAAATACAAACGAATTATTGATCGACTATGATTTTTTTCAATTTCTTGCATGCAGTAAAGTTCGTGAATAATTGATGGCATTGAATTGTGTCACAATAATAATTATTTGCCTATCAAACTACATACCTTGCTGCATAACGAAATATAAAAAAAACTACCAATTAGTCAATAATAATTGATTTGATGATTTGTTTAAGAATTAAAGAGCACCAATTGTTCACATACTGCAATTAATTTATATGTATACAGGGTGGGGCAAATTTTTGGCCCCTTAAGGGTAGCTACCGTTTCCTTTGTAGTTAGAAGGTTTTGTTCTTTGGAACCTTCTGTTTTATTTTGATGAAAAAGATATTGCTATTTTTAGTTTTTTGAAAAAATGTGCCCAAAAAATGACATTTGTCAAAGAAACAAGTTGGTCTTAATCGACTCTATTTCCAACCAGGAACACTTTTCCCAAAGTAACATACCAAATCAAATCGTAAGATTTGGCAATAATAAAAAAAACAATTCCCATACATTTTCTATGAAAAAACGAGTAAGTGAAAACAACAATGTCACTCATTCAATTATTTTTAATTTAAACTCGTATGTAACTACTTTTTTAAGTTGGTAGGCAAATTTTGAAGGCATATCAGGTTTTTTTTTTAATCAAGCTTTTTACTTACCAAACAATTTTGTTTTATTTAAACTCAATTAAAAATGACGTTTGTCAAAAAGGTAGGTATGTTTCTTATTTGGTCGCGGGCAAAAGCTAGTTTTTTAATAAAAATAAAAAATAAGTAAAAATTTAATTCCTGAGATGCCTTCGAAGTTAGCCTACCAACTTAAAAAAGTAGTTACATAAGAGTTTAAATTAAGAAGTTATTTTAACTTACTCGTTTTTTCATAGAAAATTTATGGGAATGGTTTTTTTTTATTATAGCCAAAACTTACGATTTGATTGGTATGTTACTTTGGGAAAAGTGTTCCTGGTTGGAAATAGAGTCGATCAAGATCAACTTGTTTATTTTTTTGACAAATGTCATTTTTTGGGCGAACCGTACTTTTTTTCAAAAAACAAAAAATGGCAATATTTTTTTAAATATTTCTTGAAATTATAATTGTGTACCTACTTTAATGTGTCTGTCTATGGACTTACGGTCTGAAATAAATGTTTTTTTTTTCTTCAAAATTAAACAGACGGTTTCTAAGAACAAAACCCTCTAACTACAAAAGAAACGGTAGTTACCCTTACGAGGCCAAAAATTTGCCCCACCCTGTATATAATAAAAAATTGACGAGATACGGAATCGAATACCCAACCTCCGAGGTTGCGGGCAAGTACCACCCCACTCAGCCATTGAGCCATTGGGGTGTTCCCTCAAGATGGGTAGTAAATTGGAAAGGCTTATCAGGGCCATTTGAGATTTTGATTTGATATTTCATTCATTGCCTGATATTTAAGATTAATTATAATCAAATAATCATGTATGTACAAAGTACTGTAGCAAAAAAAAATCAAAGAAAAAAATGTTTACTAGTTGGAATTTAAAAGATTTTTTTTTTCGAAGTCTCTATTGTGGGGGCCCCCTGCTTGTGGAGGCCTCGGGCTTTCGCCCCGGTTGCCCTCCCCTAAATCCGGCCCTGGGTGGCACTGAATAAATTTATTTAGATAGGTGCCAAATAAAGAAAAGGAAAACAAGTAGTTACCTAAGCTACATATCTACAATAAAAACTACACACAAACAAATTCAAAATAAACTTACATCAACTATATATTTCTTCTGTGTTTTTGAAGGTAGGGAGTGGGTATTCTTGCACGTCCGATGTCCAGAGGGATTACATTCCTGTTGGTGGAACTCCTTTTAATATAAATAACACGAATAAAATGTAAGATCATTCATTATTGTCATAGCCACTAGAGTTAGCGGTGTTTTAAATTATAAGAAACAAAAAAAATTGCGCGCAAAGAGGAAACAAAAATAGCTTTGCCCCCTCAACACCTACGTAGTTACCTTCTGTAAACAAAACCGTCCATAAAAAAATTGTTCATACTTAGTTTATTTTATTCATCATCATAATGTAACATTGCAGTTTAACAAAAAACCAATGCGTTACAAAATGTTAGTCTTTAAAGAATAATACCTACTTAATATACAGAAATAATACAGAAATAAAATAATTAAAATTAACACACAGAAACACAACAACAAATCATGAACACAAAGGTAAGAAGTAAATAAATTAGGAACACAGCGTAGGTCTATTAAGAAAGACGATAAGTACTTCTTCACGTGCAATTTATCCAGACGTTTTCTAAACCTCAGGTACGGTACGAGTTTCTTGCAGAACAAGATAACTAGATGATAATATATTTAAACAAAAAAAAAATAAGCAAATCTTCGGCACAAGTACGTGTATATAAAGGATGTCAGCAATTTAGCATGTAGAGTAACATAGTTATACAAAAAAAAACTATTTTCTATTAACTTATAGGTACCGCCCACGCCATTTTTAATACAAAGCAGCCTATTCTTTTTCTTGTCTTACGGCTATAAAGAAGCACTTTTCATAGAGTAATTCAAGCCGCAATATCTTATTTACTGATAAAACAACCACTCTACAAACAAGTGGTAGAAAGTGACAGTCAAAGTATTTTCCTCTTGATTTCCCGCGACATGTACCTAATGCAGCTGGTGGGTGGCCCCTGAGGGGTGATGCTAAAGTTCCCTCGACAAGGTTTCCACATTTCACATCATGACAATGTCGACGAAATATAGCTGCATCATAGTAGCTCTATCATGAACAAAATTAAATAATAATAGGCTTATATACCAAAAATAAAAAATATTTCGTTCAAATTTATTCTAATGGATCAGTTTAGCTACCTGTAGGTTGTTTGCAACGGTTTGAGTGAGCTCAATTGTTTGAACTGTAAATGCTAGTTTTAATTTATTTCTATTGTCATTTTCTTTTTTAGTTAGTTCGACAGTTCGATTATTATCAGAATCTTCTGATAATAATCGAACTGTCGAACTAACTGAAGAGGACACGTATTTTTCTTTTATACGTTTATTTTTTAAGATTTAATTTAAAAAAAATTATGAAGGTAAAATTACAGGCAGTTAAAGTTCCACGTGACGTTACACCTTGTGACACTTTTTAGCAAGGTAATCACTAGCCCCCACTCCCAAACACGGACGCGGATTTTTTTGTTTCATTGACAAAAGAAAAAACTAAGCCACACACAGTCGTTGGAATCCAAATTAAAAATCCCGATGACTGATGATGATGATCGAATGAATCGGTTTTTAGCATGATGTCGTTATAGCAGGAAACTCGTATAATTGCTAGTATTGAAACACGTGTATAATTAGGGAAAGGGATGCAAAAAACCCTACCTGCAAGCAAAAAACGGGAGGATGACGTGGGAAAGGGATGTTGGGTCCCTGTTTCAATCGCTATCAAATAGCTAATTATCTATTATAGGCACATAAAGCACCCTTCATGGATTTCCAATTACTTTATATGAGATATTGAGTTATGGTGCAAAATAATAATATTTAGTTGTACATATATACATATATGCGAAACAACGCTCCCGTGATGCTATATAAATTTATATTACCTCAATCTCAATAGCCTGTATTGGTCCACTGCTGGACGGAGGTCTCCCACTGATAAGCGCCCTATTGACGTTTATCTCATGGAGGGGGGGATAGTGCTATAATCCCTATAATAATCCCAACGCTGAGCATGCGGGTTGGGGATCGCAGTTCGAAGGTAGAATTGTTCTGTAGAGGGCGCTGCTCCCCGCCCCAATTTATATTAAGTGCTTATTTATTTATTCATGATAGAGTCTCAACCACGTCACGGTCACGCTGTGACCTCGATTAGGATTCCTTTTGAGTATCATAACATAACACACAATGGGTTTAAATGACTTACTGATATTAACGTACCTACATTTAACTTCTCATTAATTAACACAAAGTGCCCATGAAATACATATACCTACCAACACAGTTTCAACGTAATGTTGAAACTGTGTAATAGCGTAGCTGTGCAGCGCGGGTTGTACCTATGCGGCTCGGCTCAGCGACTCTATGGTAACTAGTAAAGAATTCAAAACAGACCCTTTGTATTGAAAAAGACAGAAGAGTTTCTGCATTTTGTAGACAAGCCTTTGTGTAACAGGCCACATATGACCTTCGCAAGATATCCAGGTCGAGGTTACGTCTGACCCCAGGTCCGCGCTCCCACCGGTTCCATTACATGCAAAGCAGTACAATTCGACCACAACTCTACCGTACCCGGCTTGATTAAACGTTATGTTCAGGAAATTTCTGGAATTTATCCAGGTTTTATTTGAAAGCGTATATTCCGATGGGATTACTTCGCAAAGTAGGATCAGCCTTAGTTCCTTATTAATAATTCTAGAACTACTTTGTCGATGCGGCTTGGAATTTTATTTCTTTCGAGAGGCAAAATAGTTTTACTATTTTATTCACCAGTGTTGTTGGAAACAGGATCTTTTAATTTATGCATGACTGGAAAAAATATGGTTCGCCGCATGTTACAGGAAATATGGAAGGCAGAAGCATGCTCAACTAACATTAACATCCGTGTATATTTTAGAAGCTTGTAGAATCGCAAGAAAATATCTAGAATATTTTATAGAGAAAAAACCTATCTAGACAGTGGTGTCAATTATGTTTTTTTAGAATAAGTTAATATTTGTACATATTTGGGAATGTTAAATAAACGACAGCGATTCTTTGTTTGAAAAATTAGACTGACTGGTTTAAAATTAGGATGACAACTCTAAAATTAAGTTGACAGATCTAAAATAACTCAACTTAGTTAAATTATCTATAGCTAAACCATATTCTTTACATTTAATTTTAGCTATGATTAGAAGAGTCTACCTAATTTGGTCATGATTAAAATTTAAAAGCAAAATTCGAAAGCTTATATTCCAAAAACATAGATGAAAATATTAGAATACAGAAAAGTTGTATACACCTGTTGGATATCAGTACTAATCGATAAATACTATCGTAAACTTTAATTAAGGTAACAAAACAACATAATGGATACCAGTTATCAGACATAACCATAATAAACTTGTACTTGACTTAAAACTAAAGATACATTACACAAGTCCAATTAAAATGGCGGCAAAGAATTACACAGACACACGACGATTTAAAAGATTCATCCTACTTTAATTTTATTAAACTTTTAAAGGATATGTTATAAGATGTTACTACATACTACACACACATACACTTAATGAGTTTTTTGACGTTAAGGCTTAGTAATGTGACGTAAATAATTCAAACAAACTTTAATACTTTGAAATTTAGAAGAGTCTTCTAAATTTGTTACACCCTGACCGGAGCTTCCGACTTACTAGAATAATATTTTTCTTGTACATATGTACTTACCTTTAATTATATGAAGATGCTATAAATTAAATATAAAATTAAGCTATTACACTAAATGTTGTGTTTCTCGGTCTTCACTCCAAATACCAATCGTGGCACTTACAGCAGTGAAATATAAATAGGAAGTCTAGGTAATCTACGGTTTTTCCACCAAAACAAACTCTAAATATACCAAGGTAGAATTTTCCAAAGTAGGTCAATAGGCTTCTAGGCGGAAAAGCGATTACTTGGCCAATGCAACGGGAAGTTCCAGGTCAGAACGAAACTTTCAGTTTCAAATTAATTTTCGTGGTACAGCACTATTGTCTCATATGGTTGTTTATGAGGGCATACATCATAAACACTCATATATCACCACACTCTGTGCCTTGTGTAGGTTATGTGGTTGGTTATAGGGACCACCTATAGCGTGTAGATGATCCTAGGGAATACCCAACCACTCTTATTTTCTTAATATATTTTTTACGTTTAAATTTCAGCTGCAACACTCCTATTTTGATGATCTCTGTGGCACAGCGGATGAAGGTCCGACTGCGACGCAGGTAGTTGCGGGTTCGATTTCCGCATCGGAACAAATTTTTGTACACTTTGTACGATATGCAAATATTTGGTCAGGGCGTTCTAGATGTTTTTTATGTATATATTAGTTAAGTAGTATCTAGTACCCATAAAACAAGCTCTGCTTAGCTAAACAGAGCTTGTGTTGGGTGGGGCTTGATATGCTGTGTGACTTGTCCAGCATTTTTTTTATTTCAGCTTATTTTCGTGGTTAGGGACAATTCACACGTACCACAACAGGTCGCAGCGTCAAAAAGTAGTGAAGCAGTGGATACATGTTAAATTTTTTTGCAGTTGCGTTGTGGTGATAACTAAAAAATGTGTTGATGTAGTTTTGTTGACGCTAGTAGTTGCGATGTTGTTACGTAGTAGATATAGTTTGCAGACAAACAAACAAACAACGACAAACAAAGGTCAATCTGTTTGATAGTGCGTTGCGTCGACGTAACGTTGAGTTTCCTATTATGACCTACAGCTAACCCGGTGTCGCCCACACTGTTAAACCACCGGCAAAATGTGAATCAACCTATTAATTTTCTTCAAAATTAGCACACGCCCACGTATTGACGTTGTGGTGTGGTTATGGTACGTGTGAATTGTCCTGTGGAATTGTCCCTTATGCCTTGTTTATGGAGACGTGGGGCGTGCAGCGGCCGCGCGTAAACACAAACATAATATCGCAATGTGAGGTGATATTTATGGATAAGCGGGGCGTGCAGACTGTGCAGAGTGACGGTGGTAGCCGCGTACGACGCCGCGGGCGACGCCCCACCGCGTCAAACAAACGCGTGTGAAATCGCTTCGCTGTAAACACACTCTACCAACTCCATATGTTTGAATTTAGCGCGGGCCGCGCCCCTGCACGCTCCACTGCACAGCCCGCTTTTCTGTAAACAAGGCCTTACGCAGTACGTACGTAGTAGCTCAAATCCTTCTTAGAAGTATTATGATTAATAGAAATCGTTAAATTAGTTTTATAACTGAGGTTTATACAGCTTATGCAAATTTACCGCGCTGGGAGTCTGTAATGTACAGCTACAGATAATCTTCTCTCTGCGGGGTTAAAGTTTTACAAATTCATCTCCTGTAAATGAAACCAGCAATACATTTTCCATTCTTTATTTTCGGGAAATAAAACATGTCTACCTCACACAGTCTACTTAAAAATTAAATAACTGGACAACATGTCGCATTTAAATGCATTTAAAATGCAACAAGCTTGTAGCGTCCCGTTCTCGCTTTGTGCTTTTGTGACAGTTTTACAGAACAAGCTTTAAAAATTCACAGTGCTCTAAGTACACAATACAGGGACATACACATATTAACTCTAGTATAGTTCGCGTCATGTAAAAAGAACGCTGGCGGTCAAGCTGCGCAGTGGTGATTTATAGGTCTATTCGGTGTTATGCATTGGGGCGCGGGGCGGGCGGGTCACGCGCCGCATGCCTGCCGGTGCGCTATTGGTTCGTCAGTTGACATTTGCTTTCAACTCTGTACGCTATTGGTTCGTCAGCTGACATTTGCTTTCAACTCTGTACGCTATCGGTTGGTCAGTTGACATTTGCTTTCAACTCTGTACGCTATTGGTTCGTCAGTTGAAATTTGCTTTCAACTCTGTACGTATTGGTTCGCCAGTTGACATTTTCTTTAAAATGCTCATACACACCCCACTTTCTTCCAGCGTTCTTTTTACGTGACGCGGCCTAGGTATACTAAGCGTCGACGCAACGGAACCACTAGTCTGTCCAATATTATGCCCGGTTGTGGCCACAGGTAGAGTAATTTTATACCAGTCGCTATAGCAACCATCTTTTTAAGACAAGTGGGATAAGTGTCATCGCTAGTATACTGTGATACGTGGAGAACGTCGAAGGGCGTCGTTATTCTGAAGGACTAGTGGATCCTTTTCACCGATTCTTACACACAAGGACAGGAAACTTCACATTACAGATAAAATAATGACTTAAAAAAAAGCAGCTCCATCTAAAGCTTTGAGTTGGTACATAAAATAAAAGATTATTCGACAAATAACTCGGGATCAATAATTAATAATGAACCCTGAAGACCGTAGTTTGTAATTCATCAATTAGCATAAGTACCTACGTAGGATGCTTATAAAATAAATAAATAGGCATTACTTTTTACAAATTTAAAAACAACACTTCTGATACACAAACTGCATATTTTTACGCTGGAAAAGTAAAGCGCTTCAAACGAAAATGGATCAGCCAGCAACATATGTGAATGACAGATTTGATCGAGAGCCAAGTATTAATGAGGGCGGGCCGGCCTGGCTACTATGCCTAACCATCAAAAGTCTAAATATACTACTGCTCTTTCGTAATATATATTTATAAACGAGAAATAATACTAAACTTGGGTTCACGGCTATTCCTCGCGTTTATTTACTTTGGTTTTTGGTAGATACTCTATATTTCATGTTTGAGCTGTGGTCATCAGATAGGTAGGTAACCAAAGAGAAAATCAAAAGTAAATAAACTCCAGAAATATGCTTTACTATAATATATTTAATAATATATTTTTATGTGTAAGGTTTGGGTACCATTATTACAAACCCGAATTTAGGCGTAAAGTTTTAGAAGTCAGTTACGCCGAAAAGCTCTCCATAGATCTTTAAAGATATGTCACTAACAGGGATCTAGCGAGAAGATAACGTGCCGTTGTCTCCAGCCAACCGTAAAACGTTTTCTAGCAATTTTGGACGAATAAATAGTTTTTTAACGACGACGCTTCTCCTGATATAAGTACCTTCTACGTGTTCGAGAGGGTGGGAGCTCACAATAATTATCGAACTTCCTCGAACAAAAGCTTACGTAACATTATGAACATTAAGGGTAAAAGCTTTGTTGGGGCAATGTTGTCACTGTATATGCTAAGTAATTATATTAATTTACTCCCAGTATAAGGTAGGTATTTAGTAACCTATTTTGTTGTTCATCAATACAGCTTTAAAAATCAGAAGTGAGTTCGTGATAAAAGGTTTCTAATGCTATTTACTTTTGTTAGACAAGTATAATATCACCTGAAAAGGCGGCTGTGAAATATCTTCGTGTTTTATGGTAATCACCTTTGATTGCATCCTGTCTGAGCCTAGAATTTTCCCTTCAAAGTAATAAGATACTTTCCCTCAGGCAACGAAGGAAGATACACCTTTTTAGAATTAAATGTCGCAGTTCATTCTTACTTTTATATTAATTCTTTTGATGACTAGCGTTTCTCGCTCACCTCTCCTTTGCATTGTTGAAAGGCAATTACAGCCTTGAAAAGGTCAGGAGAATCTTAGCGGTATAGTCCAAGAGACACAATGCGGGCGCGGTAAAGGAACATAAAATGGACTGATCTTCACCGACGCAATTTAATCAAAGCTTTTCTATTGGTCGACGATTTAATGTAAGAGACAGAAAATCACTGTTCGATTTAAAATACAGGAAAAATGTTCGTACTGCTTTTATTACCTGAAGGTGTTCAATAAATTGCGTCGATGAACTGAAAATATGCCCGCATAGTTCGTGATATTAGCTCATATTTAATCAGTGTAGAGTCCTTCGTAGAGAGATCTCGGCATGTGTTCGGCGAGTAGAGACTTCAGTTTTTCCTTGGGAGATACCGGCGTGTAGCGAGGCAGAGGAAAGGTTCTGGTTACGCCATCGCTAAGGGCGCGAGTCACTGCCGTCAGGTCAGCATCCTGTTTACATAAAATTAATCACGGTTAAAGGTAATGAAAGCAGTGACCTTTGAGATTATTTTGTTCGTTATCTTTACAAAATTTGACTTCAGTTCAAAGCCTTACTCATTTTAAAACCTAAGTAATAGAGGCTATGAAAATAATAAGGAAAACCTTAGGTAGGTACCGATAATGTATGACACACCACTGTGCCGGTAAGTGAATAGAAAAAAGTTCCATTGTCGTTAGGAAAGAGGTTCGGTATCAAACGAAAGATCTTGTTTACGCTTGTTGTCAAAGATTTCTTGGAAAGAATTTCATGTTGATGTTGTTATTCAGCTCTCATTCTACATGAGTACCTACGCAGGAAGGTCACCTTATGATATTTTTAGGTCACCTAATAATCCTATTTATCTGAATGATCAAAATAATAAGGTCACATTTCGGAAGCGTGTAGGCGAGAGTTTGCTATGATTACTTTTGTTTCGAATGGTAAAAAGTTTTCTGCCGATTTTTTGTTTTCTCTGCTTTGCAGTTGATCTCTTTGGTGCTGGCAGTTTAAAGCTAAAGAGCTTTACAAAAGTTCTTTGTAATTATTTGTAATTAGTGAACTTTTTGTTCATGATTCCCTGTTGATGGGAACTCCTAATAGGGATTAGTGAACTAAAAAGTGCATTAATGCCCATTACGTCAAAAAAAAAAACTAATAGCTATAAGTTTGAATGACCTTTTTGTCCTTTTCAGTGTTGGTACATTTATTGTATTTATGAAAATTAATTATTCTTGATTTGATTTATAAATATGATTTGAAATAAGAAGGAATTTCAAAGCGTATTATAATTATGTATTATAGGTAATTTTACTGTATGTTAATAAGACTCAAAAAACAAGGTTATATTTCTTTGTCAGATACTCTAATATCTAATAATAATAATAATACCTCGTATGGATTTTATTCCAAACCACTTTTTGAGCTGAAAATTGAATCTTTAGGCTAAATTATTTAACTACAGACAATCAAGAGGGCTTATAACTTCTTCAGCTCTGAAAGGTAAATTAATCTAATAGGAAACAAAGCTTGCCTCGCAGGTGAAGTAATAAGTTCTATGTTCAGACTCGACCCGAAGTTATTTTTACTTCCGCAGATGCTTTTGTACCTACTATTCATTAATCTATTGATTCAATCTATGTCGTTTTGAAAAAACAATGTCTTCCTACTTTGTCCTATCTCATCTTTTCTGAGAACAAACTATTACAACTTTAAACGTAATTTTTAATGTATTGACTTATCACAGGGTTATTCTATAATGTCTGTCACTCAAAACTGGTAAAACTGAGTCATAGTGTGGCTAGGCAATTCAGCCACTTTTGACTATGTAAATTGGTCTCTACCTACCCACACAGCTCTATGGCAGCAACGTCACGTCTTTTCCACGTCGTTCATAGATTGTGGACAACAAAGTGCTTGTTTAGTAATAATGCTGTTAAATTAAGCATGGTCACGTTTCACTCACGGCGCTTTTGGTGTATTTCTCGAGGCTTCGGAGGGCTGTCTCGAAATAGTCTTCGCCGTAAGCTCCCTTCTGTTCGTCGCTGAGACGTTTCCACATGTCACGGGCTTGTTCTAGAAGCTTGTCCTCTGAGAGCCATGCGCTGCCAGTCGTGTACTCCCCGGCAGCTACGACCACCTGCAAAGTTTAGCTTTTAATGTAACAGTTTTGATATATTGCTGCGGGCTGAAATAAGTTGGGCTTTTAGGGATAGAGACGTTGTTTTGAAATGGACGATATAGTTGTGTACCTACTCTTATCTAGATAGGATAGGTAGATGTTTATGGAAAGTCTCCGTTGAGAAAGTCCGTAGCCGTAATTCGGAAAGAAGGTTATCATTATCACTTATTTCAGGCCAAAACCTAATTTAGGTGTCAGAAGTACCAGACGTCTAAGTTTTGACTGATTGTTTTGCAAACTATTAGAAATGAATATCTAGCGGCTCGTGTGGCTTGCCCGGGAAAAACCCCTGCAAGGCCGAGGATAGGACTTAGCTACCTTATACATGATTGAAAAATTATATATACACGTACTAGCGCATAGCGGGGCGAACAAACGAAGGTGAGCATACAATATGCAATAAGGGACCCCGCGCACTAGGCAGCCTGGCTGCGCAGCCAGGCAGCGGCAGCCAGAATATTTGCGCAGCCAGTTATAGCAGCCAATCAACAACTAGTCTAGATCCTTCCGTCGTTTCTCTGTATGGAAAGTCATCTTTTGAAAAAGTTCGGAACGCAAAATATATACGGCTTTGCAGCCAGGCTGCCTAGTACGCAGGGTCCCTAAGTTTTAAAAACATCAGCCAAAAACATTAATTGTCAAACCGAGATGTGTGATTGCGTCATAACCTTCAACATAAAGTCTACATAATGAGTTTCGTAATTAGTTTGCCGTGGTTAAAGTTTCAGCTTTTGAGCTCAAAATTAAACGGAAAATCCGATTAAATAGGTAAGTAACATGCTTTATTTGACAGGCGAATGTAAACGGTAACACTGAAATTTCACGGAAAATAACCCAATAAGTGTTTATTGTGAAAACAATACCTAAAACTACCTTGAAAGAATAGACACGAGCTTTAATAGAAAAAAGGACATTATTGTTTTGTCCAATAGGATCACGATAGGTATATCATAACCACAGCTGGCTATTAAGAGGAATTAAAGTTGGTAATGGTCACTATTGCTCTAATGCGAGACATTACAAGCCTAAAAGAATATTTATAGAGATCCAATATTTATCGCTTTTCAATGTCTATTATGTCGTAATAGGTATGTAGCTAACATTGCTTCGGGATAGTATGAGCTATATTGGATAGGAATGTATTCAATATTGTGTTAGTCTATTACTGGTAGCCTACTGAATACTAAACCGCTACAGGATGCTCTGTTTTGTTAAAACAACTGTCTATTCTGACAGACAACGTACGTCACACAATTTAAAGCTAAACTGGTGGTCTTAGAACGGTAGTGCTCTACCTAGTCAATATTGTATCAAAGCTCTGCTTAGAAGAAGAGACAAGAAATGTAGCAAATGATTCAGAGTTTACTTTGAAATTCAATATTTCCCATTTAGAGGGAAAGTTTGAATCGATTCGCGTGGCCAGTGGAATTTTCCCCGACAAACTAAAGGACTAACTCTCCATTGTCTGGATTTAGTATATTGTGAAAATAACAAGCAACAAGCACCCTGTTTGATGTTAAAGGTACGAGGTCGTAGCTAGGTAAGTATTACGTACGCAGCCTTGGGCGTTCTGGCTTAGATATTTGAACCTAGTATACATTATAAATTGGTTATTGAATAGAATCTGAGAAATGTGTGGATTTATTGATTATTCTGATTCAACATTCCTTACAGAAAGTTATACCTACTGTGTTGGTCGTTAGGCAATATTCTTTTCCACAGATAACTAATGACAAATAAATCCCGTTGAATAACATTCCACTCGCGAAAAGGGAATCAGACGTCAACTTATCCTACTTTATATCCCAGTGACGTAGGTAATTTATTTCCTACTTGAGAATTCAAATCTTAGTAATGAATGATACGAGTATAAGATGAGGGTAATCAAATAATGTGCTAAAATAGAAGCAAGACGACATTTCACGACTTGAATTTATGATCTGTTGTTTTTGCCAAAACAACTTCGATTTCTTCTGGATATTAAAAACGTGACCTTTTGTTTGATTTGACCGATCAAAGTCACCCATAAGGTGACGTTTCAATGTGAAAAATACCTATGTGTATAAAACCTTAAGGCGCATACCCGAGCGACATGACAGCGATAGGTACCTATTTTATCATATTTTTACGTTTAACATAGGAAATTTTAAAAATCTATCGTACAGTTTGTGGTATCTATTATAAGCAATTTTTAATGCCTCTGTAATAATTTTATCTTATATATAGTTTAGGAGGAGATGCAAAAATTAAGTTTGGTTGCCAAAAAGCGCAACTTCTTATCTCCGCCTAAGCTTTACAAAGTGAAACTATTACAGAGGCATTAATAAATAACTTATAATAGATACCACAAACTAAACGATGGATTTTTGAAACTTCCTGCGTTTAACGTAATAATAAAATAAAATAGTTGGGGGCGCCAGTTTCACTGGTGTATGGGCCATGTAAAATTAAGTAGGTCTTGGTAATGTCATTGTCATCTCTAGACTCCTAAGCAATTTCATGGACCATCATTTCGGCGACTTAGAGTTTGTGTGTGCGTAAAATGATGCCTATAAGCAGTCCACTGCTGAATGTGCCTGCCACAAGCGTGGGTTTTGCCATAATCACCCCATTTTTCTCACGTTCACACTGACGCAGGAGGTTGCGGGTTCGATTTCCGCCTCGGGACAAATATTTGTACGATCTGCAGATATTTGTTCAGGGCGTTCTGGATGTTTTCTATGTATAATAAAAAAATATCTATCCATGTAGTGTATTGTATTCTGTATATCAGTTATCTAGTACCCATAACACAAGCTCTGCTTAGCTTGGGGCTAGATAATGCTGTGTGAATTGTCCAGCATTATTTTATTTTTACTTTTTAGTTTCTTCGGCGTTAAGTTGGTTTGGTACCTACAACGTACAAGTTACCGATGCGGAGCAAAGATGGATAGATCTTGGCTCCGCATGGGCCAATCAATAGTCTGCAATCCCTGTCCTATGTCAACACAATTTTGATCCTTCGATCTTCGAATGTTATATTTAAATAATAATATGTTGATCCATGTATTATTTGGATCAAATATTTGGCTCCCACTCGTATCATCTGTTCTGTTGAATCTCTATCTGTTACTACTCCTACTCACAATTCTATTATTGCAAATGTTTGTGAGATCGTTTCGACCGATGATATTACGTACCTCTACCGTAATATTGTAAGAAGCTTAAGAAGGTAAGTTTGCTTGTTTGTACGGGAAAGATAATCTGATAGCTGTGGTTCCACATTGTCTTATAAAAAGATAAAACGATCTTGTATTGTTATTCTGAATGTTTGGGGCGTATCCCAAATAGAAAAACCCCTTTTACGTACATAAGAATATCGTGACAACTTAGTTAATATTGTATTGGGTATAAACAAAAGTTTCTGCGGTCCGTTGTTAATAATACCGAGTAATAGACAGAGGTGTTACTAACAAACCCGGGCATTAGCGGGAAAGGCGAACTTCAAGCCAATTACCAAACTTCGCCAGAGCCCCGTTATCGCAGATGTCGAGTCGACACTATTTAGACTTGATTCAGCAGAAGTTAGTATAAGTTCTATTAGATTGAAATTTATGAATTCATTGCAAAGATACATTGAGACCTACCTGCCTTTGAACGAGCTTGAAAGCTCAAGAGCGTGTACATTAAGGCGCATACCCGAGCCAATATGACAGCGATATCTATTTTATCATATTTTTACGTTTATCATATGAATTTTCCGTTCAATCCTACGCTCAGTTTGGGGTATCTATTATAAGCTACTTTTTAATACCTCTGTGATAATTTTATCTCATATAGTTTAGGAGGAGATGCAAAAATAGAGGTTGGTCAAAATGAAGCTATAACAGAGGCATTCATAAATAACTTATAATAGATACCACGAACTGAACGATACATTTTTAAAACTTGCTGTGTTTAACGTAATAATAAGATAAAATAATTGGGGGCGCCACTTTCACTGGTGTATGGGCCATTTTTTACAACGTTCTTTGAAAACGATTAATTTAATCAAAAACATTGAGCGTACATTACAGTCGCCTTTTAACATTTTCTCGTAAGCTTTGAGCTAGAGTTAACTTCATCTAATTATTTTATTCAAATCAAATTGAATTTATTAACGCCAAAAGGTTCACGAGTTCACAAAGAGGCATGTGGCTTTTCATGTATAATTATGCATAAAGCCATCGTTGTCCTATTTCAAGTTCATGCATAATACATGCAAATGCCGCTAAATTGAGGGCATGGATGCAAAACTTGTCGACGTCAGCACATACTAACACTTTTGTATGAATTTAAAATGTGAGTGTGCAAATATTATTTCGCTTTGACGGTTTTCAGGAAATCTAATTTACCTAAACGAGTTCTCTGAAAACAAAATAATCTACTGAATAAAACATGGTTAGTACATTTCTGTAAAAAATTCGACAAATTTTATGCAACAGTCGTAGAACTTTAGCGTATAGAACACAAGCATTTCCTTGAAATATTATAAATGTACTAATTAATTAGACCTCGCGAGCGCGACCTAAACTGAACGTAAGTTACACCACTGGGAGCAGACGGCAAGCTTCATAATGTTACGTAGCTAGGGATAAATAAATAAATAAATAAAAATCATTTATTCAGAACATTTTACAGGGAGGTTCATAAGTACGTATTGAAACGATGACACTACCGAAGCTTTACAAACTGTGTGGTAGTGACAACGCCCAACTCCTAGATTACTGAATAATGAAAGGAAATTACAACATAATAATATTATTTGTGAGTCTTTGAGTGTGTAGGTGTGTGTGTGTGTATGTGTGTGGTGTATGTGTATGTGGTGCCTGGACACTTGGTGCTCCTGAGGACACCGGTCTCTTAAGAGTTCGGGCAACAGGAGCTTCCAAAATGCGTGAGTGTGTGTTTGAGTTCGTGTGTGTGTCTCTATGAGTGGTTGTGTCAATCAGCTGGTGTGTGGCAAAGACTTGGATTCTCCTGAGGCTTCAGTCTCGTTAGAGTCTGGGCAACAGGAGAAATGTTGCAACTAAAGAAAAGAAGAGTGAGATAGGCTATTTCATAATAGCAAGGAGTTTCTCGGTTTCCTCATAAGAAAGAGAAAGGAGCCAAGTACAGCATTTAACCTTGCATTTATACAATGGGAGTGGATATATGTTTATGATCTTGTTTACACGATTGTATCCCTTAAAATGATTAATATGCGTAAAACAAAAATTTATAACTCTTATAAATTGTATGTTTCCAAAAATAAATTAGATTCATTTAGGCGTTTTGTGCATTTTCTGTACAAAACGAAACCTGAGAATATAGTTAAAGTTTCCTAATTTATTTTGTATGGATTTAAGGTCTAATAAATATTTAAAATTGATAAGCTTTAATTGTAAGTCGCTCAAGCGGTCTTTTGATGATTTGCAAAATATGTGTAAAACGGCAGATATAGTAGCTCTCCAAGAGACATGGCTACTTCCCCATGATATACCTATTTTAGGTACTATTTCGAACAACTTTGAGTACACAGGAAAGTCCGCTGTGGACACGTCTCTAGGCTTACTGAAGGGCAGACCATATGGGGGAGTAGCTATTCTTTGGAGGAAAGGCATTTTTGATAATGTTAGTTTATTAATATGTAATAGTGACCGGCTGGTAGCTGTCAGAGCGATTATAGGGGGGTGCGCTATTCTTATATTTTCAGTGTACATGCCCACGGACTCATCTGACAACTTACCTACTTTCACGGAGGTCCTGGCGGAAATAAGTGCAATTGTCGCAAGCGAGAATGTTGCTAGCATATTTATATTAGGCGACTTTAATGCTCACCCAGGTGAATCATTCTATGTTGAGCTTAATAGCTTCTGTGCGGAACAGTATTGGACCTGTGCTGACATAGAGAAATTGGGTACTCAATCCAATGTTTACACGTACGTCAGCGAGGTCCATGGCTGTCGCCGCTGGTTGGACCACTGTGTTGTGTCGGCCTCAGCATTGCAATCAGTTGTTGAGGTAGAAGTTATTGAGGATGTTTTTGTGTCTGACCACCTACCCCTAGCCATAAAGTGTGACTTAAGTTTTGTAAGATCTAAAGTTGTCACAACCGACCTGCGTCGGAACAAAGTTATATGGGGGGAGAGGGACGACACACAAATATGTAAGTATCGTCAATTGTGGAACTCTAAGCTGCGTGAAATAGATTTTCCATCCGAATTTATTGAGTGCGGTCACGAATCATGCAGTTTGGATGATCATAAGTTGGTACTTGATAACTTATATGATAAAATTGTACGTGTGTTATGTGATGCGGCCACCGAGACTAGTGAGAAGCGCGCTGGTAGAGCCAATAAAAATAGACACTTATGTGGCTGGAACAAGCATGTCCGTCATGCTCACGGTGTGGCCAGACTTAACTTCAAAGTGTGGGTTCAACACAATCGCCCAAGATCAGGTGTAATTTTTGACCAGATGCAAGAGTCCCGTAAAATTTTTAAAAGTCGCTTGAAGTGGTGCCAAGACCACCAGGAGCAACTTAAAATGGACATCTTGGCTAAGCATAGAGCGGGTAAAGATTTTGGCAGGTTTTGGAAAACGACGGGTAAATATGATGTTAGACCTGGCCACCCCGTGAGTGTGGACGGGGAGAGTGATCCAGTGCACATATGTAAGCTGTTCATGGAACATTTTAAGGTGCCCTCCCCACTTGGCTCTACAACAGGATCCCCCACTCCCTCCTCCACTGCTGGACCAAAATGTCCTGGGAAAAAGCCGCCGCTGTCAATGTGCTTTACTGCTAAGCAGGTGAGATTAGCTCTTAATAAAATGACCGGTGGCAAATCTCCCGGCCATGATGGTCTCAGCGTGGAGCACTTGAAACTGGCGGGGGTCCATCTACCGAGGGTTCTCGCTCTGTTCTTCACAATGTGCATGAGTCACACATATTTACCACATGACCTTATGAAAACTATCGTTGTGCCCATTGTGAAGGACAGAACTGGAGACGTCTCGGATAAGAAAAATTACCGCCCTATCTCACTGGCAACAGTCATCGCCAAAGTGCTGGACAGTGTGCTTAATTCTTACCTAGAAAAGTATTCAGATTTACATGACGCTCAGTTCGGATTTCGGTCCGGACTATCTACTGAAAGCGCAATCGTAAGTCTTAAGCACACTGTCCAATACTACACCAGCCGAAAGACGCCGGTATACGCCTGCTTTCTTGACCTATCCAAGGCCTTTGACCTGGTCTCATACGATGTGCTGTGGAGGAAGTTAGAGAGCAGGGGTGTACCGGTAGAAATGCGGAAGTTGCTTCAGTTTTGGTATGCCAATCAAACCAACTTTGTAAGATGGGCACATTCACTCTCAGATGCATATAAGCTGGACAATGGCGTGAGACAGGGGGGGCTAAATTCTCCAAACCTTTTCAATATTTATGTCAATGATCTCATCGTGGGGCTGAGCAACATGCGTGTCGGCTGTAGTATAGATGGCGTCAGCACCAATAACTTAAGTTACGCAGACGATATGGTGCTGCTCAGCCCAACGGTGAGTGGCCTGAGAGAAATGGTACGTTTCTGTGAAGCATATGCCACTGAACATGGTCTTGTTTATAATGTTAAGAAAACAGAGTGCATGGTTTTTGGGGCCGCCGGTAATTGTACTGTCAATACGAATCCTATTACCCTAAATGGCTTGATCATAAAACGAGTATCGAAATTTAAATACTTGGGACATATAATTACCGACGACCTTAAAGACGATGCGGACATTGAGAGGGAGCGTAGAGCTCTAGCAGTGAGAGGCAATATGGTGGCTCGCAGATTTTCCCGTTGTACTGAAGAAGTAAAGCTCACGCTTTTCAAAGCTTACTGCCAGAGTATGTACACGGGAAGTCTGTGGGTCAACCATACAAAAAAGTCGCTAGCAACTCTACGCATCCAATACAATAACGTTTTCAGGATGATGTTGCGGCTTCCTCGCTTCTGTAGCGCGTCAGGGATGTTTGCGGAATATCAAACGGATGGTTTTGACGCTATTATCCGCAAAAAAACTGCATCCCTGATCCGCAGAATACGGGACAGTCGCAACGGCATCCTGAGGACGTTATCTGATAGATGTTCCTCATCTTTCTGGGTAAGCCTTATCCAGAAAGCAATTTAATGAGGACTATTTTATTTTAATATTATATTATATAAGTACTAACATCTAGGTTAATTATTGTATTTTCTTGTACTAACATACTATGGATTTCAAATTGTCCGAAATAAACAATTTTTTTTTTTTTTTTTTTTTTTTTTTATAAAGATGGGCTCAAGAAATAGTACTGGCGTCCTGCTGCATCTACCCTCCATGGCTCCCCTCTGCAGACAATATCAGAGCGTCGTTTCGATTCTTGGAGGCAGGGGTCATACTGAAGTTCAGAATGTTTGCGCAATAACGTTGATTGAACAAACAGTTGCCGAACAGTAAGCACTTCACTTAGTGAGTAGAGTACATCTGTAGAAAATCGTCTAGGCTTGGAATGCATCACCTTCAGTATTGCTCTTTGGGCTCGCTCTACTCTTAACATTTCTGTTTTTATTGCTCCACCCCAAGCAGTAATACAATAGGATAGAACTGATTGTGCTAGAAAAAAGTAAACCATCTTTATACATTTGGAGTCAGCAATATTCCTTAGTCTTTTAAAGATGAATACGTAGCTAGGGATGTCACTAACCTACTAAACTTTATCTCACACTTGCATCTAGTTCCACTCCATAGTAAGCAGAAGGTAGGCTTTATGGTAGTAACTATTCTAGAATACTTTAGCACGGATATTTTTTTTTCTGCTCTACATTTTTATACTACTCTTTGAAATAGTTCCCGTTGCAGGCAGGTGGACATGCCTCACAGGCGATGCCACGTGTAAAGATAGAACAGGATAAAATTGTTATGTTCGCTGACCAATGAGTAAAACATTATAATTATTTTTTTATATATATTTCCTATTGTATATAATTTTAAATACACTAGAATACTGGTTTGGCTAATGGGTAATTTTGTTTGAACTTAATTTTATAAAAACATATCACTTATGAGTAAAACATGAGCTCTACATTCCACGTAAACACCTCTCAGTTTCATTCCCCATCGCAGGTCGTTATCATGTCCAAAACATACAGCGTGGACGGTTACAGGCGATACTACGTGTATATAGATTGAGAAGGAATATTGTTATACCTCGTTAAGCAACGTAAAATGAACTCTACTTACCACGTCGACACCCCTCGGCTTGAGTTCCCGTCGAAGGCAGGATGCTAGTGCATCCAAGGCAGACAGCGAGGCGGCATGGACGCCCCTCACAGGTGCTGCCACGTGGGTCAAGATTGAGGAGGCTAGCACCACACGTCCACGAGCTCGCCTCACTAAAGGCAGCATCACTTGCACCAAACGTGAGGGACCTATGAGCAAAGAATATTTTCTTTAGAAAACTATAATCCGACTTCAATTTTTATAGTTTCTTCATGGATTTTCATAGATCCCATTGTCAGAACTGGACCAAATTAAAATGGGACCACATGGGAAGCACTATCTTTCATATAAAAACTCATGAAAATCGGACCGACCGGGCAAAAGTTCTGACGTAACAAACATAAAAAAAATTGATAAAATACAGTCGAATCAAAAAAGGAGTTCTCACCTCCTCCTTTTTTGAAGTCGGTTATAAACACAGACGGATCTTTACAAAATTTCGCAAGAGTTTTTTTACGTTATCTACGTGTTTTTTTAGAATGGCGTGCAAAGCCGTGGGCTGATGCTGTGTATAATTCAAGGTTTAATGTACACAACTATAACGCCGAGTCGACAGTCGCATCGTAATTTTGGAATATCAAACAAATACCACAGACGGATAAATAAACTTTTAATAAGATTCAGAACGTTTGTAGGTACTTTAACACGAGTAATTGGATTCGCGATTAATTTACCACACGCGCGTTCTAATTTTAAATTAGACACACAATGACAGTAATGAAGCGGTTTGCTCACGACTTGTTCCTCCTTCCATAGACAATGAAGATTAACACCACTAATTAATTTAAAAGTTACATTATGAAGCTCTGAGCTCGTCTCAGGCCTTCATAAATAGAGTTCTTAGATTATATGACTACATGCCGTGTTCTTCAAATGAACTGTGTGTAGGTACCGAATGTAAGTACATTATCCAAATTCGAGGATATTCATGTCATAAATAAGTATACGCAAATAAACAGCATAAAGTTGTTTACGTTTAACTAAGGTATATTCGTGCATTTGCGTCAGTATAATCGTGCCAATAGCCTCTCGACTGCTTAGAATTAAAAATAATAGATGCTGTTTATATTTTCTTTTTTATTTTATCTCACGTTCTTTATTAAATAAACTAATTGATAAAAACAACAACTTACGGCTCTGTCGAGCATACATTATTTAACGAAAGTTCATATTTACGACTTCTAGCGTATAAAACCAATCCCAATTAAATTTTAACGAGGTAAACTAACGCCATCTATGGAGTGCGGAACAAGTTAAAATGCTACGTGGCGTAGCCAGCGCTTGACGGTTTCAGAAGGTAACTTACCCAAGAGGTTTACATCCATAGCACGTTTGATGACTGAAAAAGGTACCCATTCTAGCTCGCCGAGCGCGCACCAAGATTCGCAGTTGACAACAGCCCATAGTCCTTTAGCGCCCTCTGGTAAATGATCCACGATGTACAACGACGCTGAAAGTATCTGCCGAGGAAAAAGGAACCTCTGAGGAAACTGTTTTATCAAGTGAGCGATAGAGTGCGCTTGTTATGTTACAAATGACACAGGGAATAGAAGTAAGATAATGGTAACACGTATATCTTATAAGGTTATTGATAATTCACTGACACTATATGAACTGAGGTTCTGCCCATCATCACGAACACGTTTGTGAAGATTCCAATCTAAGTTCTTTTTGTTTTTGTGAACCATCTCTGGTAAAAACTAAAAAAAAAACATTTGTCTGGAACCTAATGATTTACTAAACACAGAGCAGAGCCGTTTTTATGTTAAGTTTCAAATAAAGCCTCCCTAAAGAACAAATATCGAATAGGTACTACCGATAAGTTCCACGTTTTCAAAGTTGCCATCTTTACAACCATGATCCTGCAGTTCACGCAGTGTCAGTCAGTCACACTAATATTATAAATGCGAAAGTTTGTATGGATGTATGGATGGATGGATGATCGTTATCTCTTCACACCAAAACTACTGAACGAATCGGGCTGAACAGGCAGCTGATACAGGTAGTTCTAATCCTGTTATCAAACATAGGCTACTTTTTATCCCAAAATCAGTTCCCGTGGGATAGAAATCACCTTTAAACGTTTTCATAGAAAAACGCATTAAAACGCAGAAAAACGCACACCTTTAACCCTGTATATTCTCTGTTAAAAGGTCAAAAGTTCAGGCCTCAGGGGGCAAGGTGTGATAGTAAGCAAGATATTATAATGGCTATTCTGGCTCTTCTTAGTACCTACTCGGAATTATATACAAAAGCATTGCAAGGTGCGAAACGAGTCTAAGAATATTTGTTTGCTTTAGGTGTAGTAAGGTAAGAGGTTATATGTATATCTATACGATTAAATAATCTGCTCATCTTAAAGACCTAGATTGAACCATTAAGTTATATCTGTTGTTTTTTTTATATAGCCTATTTCATGCCACTGCTGGGTTGGTTCCAAACTTCTCGGTCTTTTGCAGTATTTTTCTGTTGGCTGCCTTAATAAAATATAAGAAGAACTTTCGATGAAATTTAGTCTTCCTAAACAAACAATTCGCTGAAAAGAGTATTTTTGTAACACAATGTTTTATACTTTCTTCTTTGAGTTGCCTTATCCCGGACTGACGTGGGCGCCCTTACTGACATTTTCTTATAGCTGCCCACCTTAAGGCGCATACCCGAGCCAATATGACAGCGATACCTATTTTATCATATTTTTACGTTTATCATAGGAATTTTTAAAAATCCTACGTTCAGTTTGTGGTATCTATTATAAGCTATTTTTTAATATCTCTATTATAATTTTATCTCTTATAGTTTAGGAAGAGATACAAAAATAGAGTTTGGTGGCCAAAAAGCGCAACTTCGTATCTCTTCCTAAGCTTTACAAAATGAAACTATTACAGAGGCATTAATAAATAACTTATAATAGATACCACAATCTGAACGTAGGATTTTTAAAACTTGCTGCGTTTAACGTAATAATAAGATAAAATAGTTGGGGGCGCCACTTTCACTGGTGTATGGGCCTTAATTAATTAGAAGTCATGTACAAGTACAACCATAAACTTGGTGGCTGCTGGGAGCGCTACACGAACAACATTAATTCACGAAGACCTAGGGTGATAATAAGTTCGATAATATACGTGAAGATACCTAATAAGACCCGTTCTCGAACAAATTAGGTCACTTAATGGTGTTGAACAGGTAATCTAAAAAAATTGGACCAATTTGGGAACCAATTTGCATCTCTGTCAGTCAATCCAAAGTACACTGCCCATGGGTGAAAATAATATTTAATAATATTTTCAGAACAACACCCACCACCCATAAGTAAAAACATTATATTTTGCTCTATGTAACTACATAAAGTAAAAATGTTGCAAGTACTAGGTGGCGAAAAAACCACATATTCAGCATCCTTAGGGATGAGTTGATTTTCAGATGAGTTGATTTAGATCAACTCATCTGAAAATAAACCTCTCTATCAACTCCGTATTAAGTTTTTAAGTTTAAATTATAAGCTTAACTACAATTAAAGCAGAACCTTGATAGCAAACTTTGATAAAATTTCCTTGAATCAGTCCAGGAAATTTTATCAAAGTTTTGTTATACTTGAAGACCTTGATGTTGATATCTAAGAAGTTTTAGTAATACTTTGAGTAAATATTTAGTTCAGTTCATTTAAAGAAATGAAATTCAGGCAAAACTATCTATTTATAGAATTTTTACCATTATCATATAAATAAAGAGAATTTATCACCACGCACATCCTACAACAAAACCACATAAACCAACATCCTGCGTTCAGTAATTCAAAATCATTAAACAAAATTACAGAGCTTTTTTTACATTGTCATAAATATTTACACAAAAATACTCTTAACATCTGTGTAACATTATGTTCAAGCAATTATATTACCTTTATCTTTTGAACTATGCATTTAGTCAGCAAAATACTTCTGGAGATACTGGATATGGATACAACTTACCTAAAGTTGAAGCGGAAGAGAATTTATTTGTCAGTAACAAGACTCGATTGGGAGCGTCTTATTATAGTATGGAATTTGCATAGTTGTCTGTCTGCACGATTGGAGGCCCTGTACCAAATTGTATGGAAAATGGATGTCACGACTACGTCAGTCTCTCGTCTATAGGCTGTTGAGGATGCGGCTGAGGACGATCACGTCTCGTTATTAACGTCAAAGTCAAAGTCAAAGTCAAATCGTTTATTTCTTTAGACTTACAAAATAAGTACTTAGACAAGTCAAATTTTTACTATATAAACAGCTTGATAAATAGTTATTACTATCAACAAGAAATAAGGTGCAATTGACTTTAATTCACTTAAATTTTTTGTCCACTAGCGGAAGAAGTGAAAAAGAAACCACTAGCAAGTCCATCGCTTATCAACTAATACAATCTTAGGATAACTAAGTCTAACTGGTCTTACATACTATTGTCTGTATGGAACTGGGCGACATCCGGCCAAGCGTTAACATCATTTACGTAGTCATCTACGGAGTAATAGGCTTTCTTGATAAGATTTCGTTTTATGTACAGTTTAAATTTACGAATAGGGAGCTCAGTTGCTTCAGATGGAAGCTTATTATAGAATCTTACGCAATTGCCCACAAATGATTTCCCTACCTTTCGTAATCTATATGATGGGATGTGTAATTTGTTCTTGTTTCTTGTATTTTTATTGTGAACATCACACCTTTTCATAAAGTTATCTCTGTTTTTGTGTGTATACATTAGATTTTCATAGATGTATTGCGATATTACTGTTAAAATATTTATTTCTTTAAATAATTCCCTTAACGAGTCTCGTGGATTTAATTTATAAATAGCGCGTACCGCCCTTTTCTGAATAACAAAGATAGTCTGGATGTCAGCTGCCTGTCCCCAAAGCAAAATACCATAAGACATAACACTATGGAAGTAACTGAAGTAAACTAACCTAGCTGTATCTTCATCGGTAATGTATCTAATTGTTCGAACCGCATACGCTGCTGAACTAAGTCTGTTTGCCAGAGCATCAATTTGCGGTCTCCATTGAAGAGAGGAATCAATATGTAACCCTAGGAAAACAGTTGAGTCTACAAGGTGAACAATCTCACCCTTTAGCATTATCTTAGTTGGGAGCTCTCTTACATTTGGTAACATGAATTTTATGCATTTGGTTTTTGAAGCATTGAGTAAGAGGTTATTGGCGGTGAACCAATCTAGTATTTGTGAAAGAGAATTATTTACATCGTCATAATTATGTTTATTTCTGTCAACTTTAAAAATCAATGAAGTATCATCAGCAAATAAGACTATATCACAGAGATCTTTTGCTAGAAATGGGAGATCATTTACATATACTAAAAATAGAAAAGGACCCAATATTGATCCTTGCGGGACTCCTAAATCGATTTTTGATCCCCTAGATCTTTCTTTACCAATATCTACTTTTTGGACTATATCAGATAAATATGATTGCATAAGGTCCAGTGCCTTGTTTTGAATTCCATAATGTCTTAGTTTATTTATTAATGTACCATGATCAACGCAATCAAAAGCTTTAGAAAGGTCACAAAATACACCAATAGCGTTTTTCGCTTTATCCCATGCATCCAATATGTGCTTTAATAAAACTGTACCAGCATCAGTTGTCGATCTACCCTTGGTGAAGCCAAATTGATTTTTATGTAACAACCTATTGAGGTTGAAGTGAGAGGACAACTGTGTGAGAATAATTTTTTCAAAAACTTTACTCATTGCAGGAAGTATTGAAATTGGCCTATAATTGGCCGGATCAGTGTGGCTACCAGATTTATAAAGAGGAACCAGTTTACTATATTTCATGAGATCAGGGAAAACTCCTGCATCAATACAACTATTAAAAATGTAAGCCAAGTATGGAGCAACTTCCTTAATAATAGAACTCAGTACTTTGGTTGAAATACCCCAAAGATCCTCAGTATTTTTGATGTTAATAGACTTAAATGTTTTCACAATATAATTAGCGTTTACATGACTAAATATAAAAACCTCGGTACATTTATCTACAGATGATTCTAATAATTTAACCGCGATTGAAGGTGAGGAGTTTAGAGACCGGGTAACAACTTTAGGAATATCAGAAAAGAATGAATCAAAAGCATCGGCAATATCTTTATCGTTTATAAGTATTGAATTATTAATTTTTAACCTTATTTCTCTTTTTCGTGACTTAGATTTACCAGTTTCGTTATTTATAAGTCTCCATGTTGCTTTGATTTTATCAGATGAGTTTACAATTTTTTTCCTCAAAAACAGGCATTTCGCTGTGTTACAGACTTTTTTAAATGTTTTTGAGTAGTTTGTTAAATACAAAAGAAACGCAGGATCATTTAACATAGCTTCTCTAGCACCATAAAGATCATATAGTCTATTCCTACTTCTATAAATACCGGGAGTGGCCCAATCGGTAAATCCGACCCTGTCCCTAACTGTGCATGTTTTATATTTAAATACTTCGCTGTGTTCTTTGTTTATAACACTTAAAAGTTTGGCAAAAAGATCATTAGGGTTATCGGAACAAGTTATATTAGCTACTGCTAGTTCCACTTGACTTTGAAAATTCTTAATACGGCTCTCTGTAATAGGCCTATAGGTATATTTCTCAACTTTGTTTTTATCGTTAAGATTATAACTAAAATTAACACTCTGACCATAGTGGTCTGATTTGAAATGTTTGATTACTGCTTTGTTGGTTGGAGATAGACTGCAATAAATATTATCTAAACAAGTGGCAGATGTTAGGGTTACTCTAGTAGGATCATGAAAAAGATGTCGTAAACTAAAGCATTTGAATAAATTAAGCAGCCTATCGGCGAGGGGATTCGCTAAAATATCTATATTAAAGTCGCCACAAACAATGAGATCCTTTCTACATGAAAATAATTTCAGCAAAACCTCTTCCATAGTACATTCAAAAGCTACTTGATTTGCGTCAGGAGGGCGGTACACGCACACTATGATGTGTCGCTCCAGTTCCACACAAGAAAGTTCAATAGTCCTCTCAATAGTGAGGTTTACAATATCTTTACGTTCTTTACATTTAAGACTATTTTTAACTATAATCAAAGAGCCACCACGTATTGCAGCTTTTCTTTTATAGGAACTTGCAAAACAATAGTTATTATAAAAGGGCAGTAACTGATTTTTTACAATCCAGTGTTCTGATAAGCACATAACATCTACATTCAAATAATTCAAAAATAATTCTAATTCTAGGATTTTGCTGGGTAAGCCTTGTATATTCTGATGGACTATATGAAATGAATTTTGCTTTCCCGTTGTCGCTGTGGTCAGTTTAAATTTGTATTTACTGACACAATAGCTTTAATGCCCTCATTAGTACTGCTACTAACTATATAGACAGGCTCGTCAGGTAACTGCGTTATACTATTTATAACGGGATCAAAAATATTATATGCTAACAATTTAGCAATGTTCAGTTTGTTTTTTTTGCTTAGGTACATTGTATCCTTATTCAAAAAAGTATTACTAATAAAGTTATTAGTATCAAAAAATAATACATCACTATGACGACATGTCATGTTGTACATCAGCATGTTATTTTTACATATATTGTCATTTTGAATTGATGTCAATGACTTTGAGTAAGGAAAGGAGCAAATAATAAGTTTCCCTAGTCCATTCTGTACCTTTCCCAGAAGTACTTCAACTAGCCTAATCAACTGTGACCGTTTCACACAACTTTCAACAAGCTGAACAATTAAAGTTGTACTCTTATTCAGAGAGTCATCTTGCTGAATGCTATCGGTAATTATATTTATGTTGGCATTTGGATAGCAATTGTTAACTACATTTTGCGCCAGCAAGCCACTCAGTATTAAACCCATGCCAGCACCCAAACCATCTGAGTATATTATAGTCTTCCGGGTATATTGACTGTGGTCTGGATCTAAATCTTTAACTGGAGATGGCGCAGTTTGAGCTGACGGGCACCTGGTAGTGGGGGTTGGAGCTGTGTTGCTGCTAGAGGCACCACAGTGGTTCTTGAGCGAAGGTGAGGGCGGCGCCAGCATCGCGGATGGTAGTAACAGCGGTGACTGGGTCAAATAGACTCATCCCTCTGAAAGCCATTGTCAAGCACTACCTGGTATCAAGGATTACCTCATGATATTTACTCGTACCTGTGTTTCTGAAGTGATGTCCAGCTGTAGAGTATGCAGTCTTCCTGAACAATCTTCCTTGAGCATGTCCGCATCAATATTGTTAGTCTTGTTCTGGAAACCAGCGAAGACATGGTATCCCATGTCATCCAGCCTCCTTGCCAGAGCGTTTCCCAGAACATTGTCACAGCCCGTCACTAGAACGGCTTTGCCAGCAGCAGATACCTAGTACAAAAATAGCTTTTAGGCGATCGACTCTACTTTTCATTCCACTTTCTATGATAAGATGTACCTACTTATGAATAAATGTACTCAAGAATATTTATAAAATGGCATGATAATTTAACGCAGTAAAATTAATATAACAACTTAAAGAAGTCAATGAATTAAAGCTAATGCTGGACCACTGGCCATCTTGTGCGAATTATCACACATGCTGGTGACAATTCATGCAACATCCTCTAGCTAGCTGATATATGTTTTTAGTTGGCTAATCAATTTCATAGTGTAATTAACGGATTACACAAATATCTAAATGTATTTTTTCGTAGGTCAACCAACATCTAGGCTCAGAACAACTAACAGCCAGCGAAACCGTACCCGCGATCTACTGCGTTATATAACGCATTCGATTCACCATCGTTTATTTTGGTTTAGAAGGTTAATTAAGTTCTTCCTGGTTTATTAAGAATAAGTTATTTTGATGAACAATGGATGAGGTAGATGAATAATAATTAATATACGGTATAACTGTTATGTAAACCCTCCAGCTCACATGAAAACAAGAAGACAGAAAAACATACTGTAAAAATGTACCTACAACGCACGATCACTCTCTACCGAACAAAGAATGATAACGTATTATATATCCAATATTCAATTCATGAACCGCAAACACTGGAAAGAACTGGAGGAGGCCTTTACCCGAGAGGGGTCCTAACCTGACTAAATATTAAAGAAAAACATATGAATAATTAACGATAGGTATATCCAAATTAATGAATTAAATCTCTAACATAAATTTGACATAACTATATTTTTTTTAATTAATTCATGCAATTATCAATATTATTTTAAAGCACGATTGACTATTGTTTTTAAGGTTATGGAATAAAAGGCTTTTTTATTTTTTATTTTTATTTTATTTATTATAACTGTTATGATAGATAAAGTTTATTTTTGCTTTATCTGTGTAGTAGAAGGAATTGATATGATCAAGTAGTGTTTCCGAGAGCTTTAAGTACATGTTTCAAAGAGCTTTGATTCAACAAACCGGCAGTAGGTTCGGTATAATAGAGTTTTGTAGTACTCTATTAATTATGCCGTTTCGAGAATTCCACGGAAAAGGGTCCAATCACGCTACGTTGTTTCTATTTCTAAATCTAAAATTAATTATATCCATCAAGTGAGATATAACAGGCGCATGTCGGGTCGTTTATACAGGGTTATTGGTTCACTGACACTGCCTGAATTGCAGGTTCTGCCCATCATCAGTAAACACGTCCATGCAGACGCTGTCTACCATGAGTTGTCACAGTTAAATAGCCTGACGTTACTACAGTAGTTACTCAAATACGCATATAGTTATACACAGCGCATTTTAGTCCCCAACTATCTGCTAGAGGCGCTTTGGAAGTTTCCATACATTTTTTTAACTACAGTCGCTAGCGAGTATAGATTGTCAAAACTCATGGTAGACACACGTATTAAACTGAAAATAAAAACGGGTCTGTCCTTAATGAGTCAATGTCAGCGTCAAATCGTTTATTTCTTTAGACTTACAAAATAAGCACTTGGACAAGTAAATTTTTTACTGTATAAACAGCTTTTAACTAGTAATTACTATCAAATAAGAAATAAGGTGCAATTTAAATTGGGAAAAAAGTGGGTGAGGGAGTGAGTGACCAATTTTTTTAGAATGTGCGGTTTCGCAGTGTTAGTGAATTACCAGCAACCCTGTATACTAAACGAAGGGGGGGGGGGGGGGGGGCGACGAAATGAAGTTTTCGTCGAAAATGAGCGGCGACAGGTTGATGGATGTCCGTTAGTACAATAACCAGCAAGTGAATATTTTATTCAAGCTATTTATTCTTTGAGAGTTTACCAATGGACCTCGAATTTCACTACGATACTTCCTATCACACAATACAGGGTATGGCAAAATTTGTATGTAGGTAGATAAGTACTTTCTTTTCTTTTGAGGTTAGCAGGTTTTGTTCAAAGGAAATAATAAGTTTAATTTAAAACAATTTGACACAATCAAGAACTACTTACTATTTTATGCTTTCGGCTTCAGTTCGTCTATAAGGAAACGTTTAAAGTTTATTTTTATCCCATGGGAAATGATAAATATGATAATAAAAGCCTATGATTTATTCGAGGCCTAGAACTACCCATGTGAAGATGCAAAATGTTTGCCCTATCCTTTCCGTATATCTAAACACCCAAATTTTCGCATAGGTACGTAACGTAAACGTAGATAGTCCAGCTAAATTTAGTGTCTGAACTCAAAAATCATAGTATACATAATTGTTGTTGTATACATACAGGATTGTTGTATAGCTTGCTAAATTTGGGTGGGCTTTCGGTATAATAATTGACGTCCTTTGCTTACGCACGTAATGTGCGTAAGCAAAAAAAAGCTCGGCGATTCTTCGGGGGGTACAATATGAAAGACGCAAGCAAAAGTTTTTTACATTTCGCTCGACTCTTCGTTAATTAGTTTTGTTACTTACCTAACTTTAGGAAATTACATTTTATTTTAGAAATTCAGAAAAATATTTAGAAAATGTCTTTAACTAGAACATAGCGGAGGACGTTAGGACGATGATGATGAATATGATGCTTAATTAGATAAGGTAAATGCCTGATTAGTTCGAACGCTGTATTCGCTACCCAGACTTATGTACATACACAGGAAACGCAGATAGCCGGAACAAATATCTGCAGACCGTACAAACATTTGTCCCTAGGCGTGAATCAATCATGCAACCTTCTGCGGCGCCCGCTTCACCACAGAGGTTGTCGAATCGAGAGGCAAGACTGGCCACAAGTCGTCAAGACACGAACTCATCGGTGGGGGCGGCGCGGGTGGCTATCTATCACCTGACATGGTAGACCCGCGCGCTAGGATGAAATGCACAATGATTCATTCGTAAAACAGCCACGTAAAAAAATGGGAACTGAGTTTTAGCCTTTGTGCTAAAACTCAGTTCCCATTTTTTTACGCGTTTTTAAGTTATTATAGAAAAACTAATAAGTGTATCTTTTTAAAATAAATTTATTTCAACTTCTGAATATGAAACTATGTCCGTACGGACTTTATTTAAGAGTTTTCTTATTATCTTATTTCGCCAAAAGTTGGCCTAAGCTTTTCTATTTCAACACTGATTGTGTTGAAATAGAAAAGCTTAGAAGCTTGTACTTTGCGAATGTATACTTTTTTACGGTTTTGGGTGTATACAAACATAGATAACGAGATTAATCGATATTATTCTCAGTTTTGGATGGTCAAAATCAGCGTAGTAGGTATCCTTCTACGTTTGCATGTAAGGATGACTCGGTCCATCATTTAACTCTCCAAGATGAAGTACGTGCGGCGGCGGGTACAGGCATGCGTGACGCGGTGACGTTCGAGGTTAACTATTTTAGGGTTCCCGACGTTAATTCTTAATCTCCATGTCTTCTCACTGTTCCAAGTCACGCACAAATCACGGTTTGCATTTAATTGTACAGACTCGCTCTAATTTGTGTACCAACTTAGAGACGTTTTGAAGAGCGCGCTTTGGTGACGCGCGTTTTAAAAAACGACTCGTCCGTACTCGGTCTGTAAATCCGTACTCACCCAAATATGCGCTTCTTGGTGCGCATTTGGGTGTACATGTATAGTGTACATACGGATATATAGCACCAGAATCAAAATCAAATGAAAAATCTTTATTGCCATAAAAAACAGTATATGTTAGACAGAGATGGATGTTGAAAATAAATGTACTATAGTCAGAAAAGATCAAGTCAGATTGCTTTTTCAGCGTGCGTTGTCAAATCACGCGCGCTTCAAAACACCTAGGTAATGTGTACATAATCTGCAGGTCAGACTGCTTAGAATTAAGTTAAGACCTTTAAGTAAGGTGAATAATGTAAAATATCAACTTTATTTCCTACAAGCAGCGTCTCGCGGTTTCACCCGCGTAGTTCCCGTACCTGTGAGAATTCCGGGATAAAATATAGCCTATGTCACTCCCTGAAAAGTAAGGTTCCGCATGATGAAATATTTTTTTAAATCGGTTTAGTAGTTTCGGACCTATTCAATACAAACAAGAAATCAAATCTTTCCTCTTTATTATATCAGTAAAGATATAGATTAGATTCTGCGTGGGACTAAATTTTTTGCTGGGATATAAACATTACCTTCCTCCTCATTATCATCATATCTCCCAAGGGCTTTGTCATAAAAACATTAAAAAAAGCTCCTGTTAAGTTATTATTTCCAGGCGTCCAAGGAAGATTTTGAAACTCTATATTTAATGTTACATAAAAACCCTAAAATCATAGCAAAACTTTAAAAATATTAGAGAAACCTAATAGATTCATCTAGGTATCTCAAATATTTATAACTGAATAGACTTATTCAGTAAAAACATGACCATTAACCTATTTTAAATCGTACTTTCGAATGGATTGATGACGCAAGAATGGAGGCTGGCACAATGGTACAATTGTTACTATCTCCTAGGCAATATGTAATGCGACAACATTCTCGCAGACATTTAGGAGTAATATTATACAGTACGATACAAAAGCTATGTCATAGGGGTATTTACACTGGCAGTGCGTTAGCTTGGCTAGCTGGGATAGCTAACAAAATACATTTTAGATAGTTCTAAATTCGGTTCATTTCAGATCGAGCAATACAGTTTGGGTTATAATATCTTTCGAGACTTAGGTTTATTGCACCTTTATAGCGTTAGTGCACATAGAAGGCATCTATTTCTACACTAAATGAGATAGAATAGAGAGATGCCCTTTATTTCGACGCAAAAAGACAGCCATTTAGAGCTCTGACGGAGAAACACAAACTGAAATGAACATTTTTGCGTTGAGGCTAGAATCTAAACATATCTTTTCAGCCGACTATAAGACAAACGTAATCTAGGTGGCTAGCGCTGCGCTTATGTGTTTTTTGTTAGCCTGGCTAACGCATTTACAGTGTAAAGAGGCCTTTAGATGCAAAAGCTTTGTCACAGTGTGGTGTGGACGCAGTGAAACGCGTGGGAGTAGTGCAGATCTCATGGTTTATGACGTCAAACTTCGCCGCCCAGCTCTTCGCTGATACCACATAATATCTTATACGATTCAGCTGTATTATCTTTCCCCCACACCCTGAAAGTATAAAGATACTGTATCTGCCCTGATGGTATTTACCTCTATGGTATTTAATTCCACAGTATTTAACTAAAATTTTCTGTAGTGGAACCTTGTACACTGTTATAGAGATAAACCATTCGTAAAATGAACGCCTCTTCCACAAAATTATACCAGTTTATTATGCTTTTGTAAGCGAAAAGCAGGCTTTTTCACTTTAAAAAAGTCTGGTCTTGGTAGGATTCAGACAAGCATATTTTTAAGGTTATTTTTTTAGTAAAAATATTTCAACGTATCGCGCTTAAAAGTAACAAACTGGTATAATTCTGTGGAGACGCATTCACTTTACGAATGGTTTGGCTGATAATTTAAGAGATGATGTTTATTTGATAAAGTCAGTAAGCAATGAGAAGAAAACTGACAATTTTAAAAACAACGTTTCTGCCTGTAACATGAGCTAATATATTGTATTAATTCAATTAGAAACAGAGTTATTGCTGGACCTACTCATACGGTAAGGTAGCGTATCCCCAGAGACTCCCAACCTCATTGCTAGGTGTGTTCAGCCTAGTTTAGGTTCAGGTAATCACTTGAGAGACTTATCCTGCGTTTTGACTGACGGTCCAAAGGGATATGTGAAGATCACTAAAGCAAATGCTTCCTCAGACGTGTCACGCACGACATAGCATTTCTATTATACGTAGGTATTATTATATTGAGAGGTGAGACTATTTGATGTTAGTAACGAGACGTGATCGTGACGGCTTCTTTTAGTTTGGGTTTTACGTAATTCCCACCATAATAGTGGCGCTGCACCAAATTGTATGGAATAATTTGGTATGTTTAAAAAAAGTATAAAACGACTTCAAATAGGATATTTGACAACATTGAAAATATACCAGTTATCTAGTACCCATAACACAAGCTCTGCTTAGCTTGGGGCTAGATAATGTTGTGTGAATTGTCCAACATTATTATTATTAATATACCACATAAATGATTTTTTTTTAAGTTTAACAACTCTTATGGGACCACCTTGGGATCATTCTCTATACAATACTGAAAGAATCAGCAAAATTGGTTAACCAATTCAAGTACCTAAATAAATAAAACATACGCGGTGACAATTCACCGCGGTTTCCCAATGGAAACCTCCTCCTTTTTTGAAGCCGGTTCAAGGAGACGTCACGATGATCAATGATCATTTCTTATTATTAATATCAAATGGACTCACCGTTCTGGTTGTAATTTCACCAATTTTGGCATTAAATAACTTTGTCGATAAAAACCTTGACAGTTTTAAAAGTTTTAACCCTACCGCTTATGCGCCTTTTTGTATGATCCTAGTGAAGTGTTAGACGTATTATAGTGCTCTAGTGTGTGCGCTAAAACAGGTGTTTACGGGTACACAAGTATTCAACTCAAATACTTTGATATATCTTGATTCATCTTTTGGTTTTGCTTCATATTACCTAGATGCATCGATGACGCAGCAATAAAAAGTAAATTAAAAAGTAAGTTAGCAAATAAGATGATACCTAACTGGAAAAGAACCTTACAAAGCAATAAGTCAAAATGTATTATATTGTATGTATAGATAGTGGGTTTTCATGCGTTGGTGTAAGTATAATATCATTTGAATCTTTTTGCGGATTAGTCGCCTCAGATAATATTTATTTGATACGTATCTACAGCCCAAAAAGCTTGTGGGTATTAATATATCGGTGTATTTTTTGGACATTTGAGATACCGAATAAGAACACATTTTCGTAAGCTTATAAATAGCATTATACCAATAGTACATAATCCTTACTAATTTTTATCGTGTACCTATTTTATTTGTACAAATATAGGTAATATAAGGTAAGTTTATGGAACCACAAGGGTAAAATATGTTCAGATTATTCCATAAAATGTGGAGGCTAAGCTTCATTCTTACCGAGTTTGTACATTAGTTAGCACTGAATAGCCTGAAGGGATGTAACAGCCATAATAACAACTTATACCTTCTTTTCTCATTTAATCCCTATATTGTGGGAGTCCATGGGAAGAAAAAAGCGTGGGCGAGTTCGTAGAAAATCCGTTATCCAATCTGATGTGAATTTTAATCTCACTGAGAAAACTTTCAACTTTCCAATCACGTTTCAGCTGAATGCAGTCTTCATCTAACTCATCCGCGAAGTCACTTCATCTAAGAAATGCGAATCTCGTGAATTTCCTTTGAGAACTTTTTATAAGGTATGTTTATTGTTGTGTAAATTGAGTTGTTACCTGAGAGAAGGCAGCTAATTGTTTATTTTCAACAATTGAAACAGTTAGTTACGAACCTACACTAGAAGTTTAATTTGCTCCGTCGAGCTGGCTGAACCCATCCATGAATATTCATGACTGGTAATAAGGTTTCTAGTTTCTTTATAGAATTTACCAACGAACCCCGTCATATGGAAAACAGTGGTGAGTACATTTATGGACATCTTTAAGATGTCAATTTAACTTAGAAGCCGGCTGCTGAAATGAATTAATGATGAAGAGTGCATAATTACGGATTATTCCAGTTTTACCCACTGAAATCCAAGTTGAAAAACTGGTCTTTTAAAAAATGCAATATCGGCCTGAATGAGCTTACCTGCAAATTATGGTAAAACCAGAGAGAGCCAACAATGGATATGGAAAACCAGAGGAAAAGTGTGAACACCGACACTTGGCTGATGTGCAGGGCGTTCAAGACTGTTGAAAGCACCACAGCAACAGCGTGGCACAGCACTATCGGGAGAGCACAGCGGTCGATGATGTCCCACGGCACTTCCTGGAAAAAACCTTGGTAATAAAATTTATAAAGTACTTGCTAAATAAGTAAAGACAAGATATTCTCACAAACTACAGAAAAACACGTTGAGCGAATCAAAACAAACCGATCAATCTAATTTATTCCGGTACGATGAAATGAGAAAATAATTGATCTCGAAAGAATACGCAATATCTATCAACCATCATCACTTATTTCGAAAAGGAATTATTACAACATATATTTCTGGAATAAATGTTCTTGTTTTATAAACGTTTGCCAGAACTTTTTATCAATTATTTTTCCACGCCAACGGATAGTGAAAGAAACATTCGTTCACCGTGTATTTCTAGCGTTCAAATAAATAAAGAAGTTTAATTTACCGAGCTTTTAGAGCTACATTAAAAAAACATCCACAGATGACTACAAAGACCTCAACGTGAAACGTCGTTGGCTTTGCGTGGGTAGATCTGATTTTTCATTAAATTTATCCAGTTCCAGTTCCGCTATCATGAAACGATTGTGAATCTTTTGATCAATCAGCATAATGGTTTGTAGCAATGCTACGTTACGTTCTAACGTATTTTTAACGTTCCTTAACAATTAGTCATATAGCAAATGTACACATTCGTAGTATTTATTTTGGAGTAGGTAATTTTTTTTAGATTTTTAAAACAATTCAAACCCAGCAGTGGTTTCCGTTTGTATTCAGATAATTAGCTTTCATATAAATCTACCATATTTATATGCAATAATTCAAAATCATAGGTTTTTGTTTATTTTATTAAATAATAAATAGGTTTTTTGCGGTTCATTTATGCCAGAGTGCGAACAAACATTGCTAAGGAACTGTTAAGTTGACAGATTGTTTATAAGAATGAAAAATATTTAGTAACAATTCCGCGAAAAAACCTTCTGCGATAAAATCTAACAAATTATACATTTATACAAAATTATACATTTATACAAAATGAAAGAACATTTATCAAAGCAAGTCGTCAACTAGTTTCGTCTCTCCACGAGACATCATCAGTGGCAACATCTCTGGTGGGACTCTGCCGTTGTTGTTTGGCGCTCTCAGTGTCAAGATCGAGTGGTGTGGTGTCCTGATGATGTCTCGTGGAGAGACGAAACTAGTTGACGACTTGCTTTGATAAATGTTCTTTCATTTTGTAGATTGTTTATACGTAACAAATGACACAAAGACCAAGAAAGACCAAGGGCCTGATTCCACTAACACAATCGCTTCACTATGACAATATTATCGCTTCATTAACGCGTTACAATCACCGCCACTGACACCTTTTGGTATTCTACTAACACGATCTTTTTTTGTTTATGCCATATTTAAGACTATAACGATTATGATTATATGCCCCACCACATTATTGACACGATATTATATTAAGTTATAGAGATTGTAATCTTATGGTATACCCAATAAATTTTATTTGGAATACCAAATAAATTTACGACCAAATCTCTATGGCGCCATAATAGCATTTTGTTTAAAAAATAGTGGAATTAGGCCCCTGTAATAAAGTTTTTTTTGGTTTGTACCTACGAAAAAAAATACGTTTACTCCCCAAATCAATAGTTTGAAGAGACTTTATGAGTTTGGATGACAACCAGAATTGTTTATCCTTGGAAAAAACTACCACACCATTGATCTGCTCTTACATTGTTAGTCAACCTACTTCCATTTTTCTAGAACAGAATGGGCAATAGCGATCGTCCACCATCGAGAGATATATAAGCTAAATGGAATTTATTCCAGCATACTATGGGAACGATTAGGCTGGGTAATCAGGGAAAATGAAATCATTATAGGTATAACGAGTATACATTTTCTAAATATAACTCGAAATAACACTATACCATAACTAACACTATACCATAACTAACTAACTCGAAATAACACTATACCATAGTACCTAAATCCTAATGTCCCGTTAAGGGTTATTTTCGGTGCTAAAAACTATCATAGTATCAAAGAAAGAAAATCTCTGCTGTATAAACGATAGAAAACTACACGATAGAAGTGAAAACTTGTTAAGTTCCACCCGGTTCTCCTTGTTAGACAGTAAGCTCCGAGTAAACGCGATTTAGCGTAACCGAACCGATCGTGACGAACAGTTTGAAAGAAGTTTTCAAAAATTAGAGAGACATACCTGTGATTGGGGTTGGGGCTGAGTCTTTATGAGAGAGCCACGCCGGGCCGACGTCCGCCGGTGCATCGACGGTGCCGTGATCGAGGCGCGACGGGTCACGTCACCGGCCACCATCTTCAACACTTCACCACAACACTTACGATCACTGAACTTTTACTTAACTAATTTAATTGTTAAAATAATTAGAATTGTGAAAAGTGTGGTGAGAGAACTTTTACTTTACTAATTTGATTGATAAGATAATTAGAATTGTGAAAAGTGAAAATGAGAGATGTACTAAGCGGATCGAGCTGAATCTTTCCGTTTGGAATTCTACTTTAATCCTGAGCACCTGTTCTGCCCTATAGTTAAAACTACGTAGGTATTATGGCATTTTGTTGCACAAGGTGTGCCTCAGCTGTGATCGCAAATAGAAAGTGCAAGTATCTAAATGTCGCGAAGAGCCCGCGCCCGCCGCCGGACATGTTTATTTTTATCGGGCTACTGTATCTTCGGCCTAATAAACTACCAGTGCCAGATTTATATGAAATAAAAATACACTATTTGTAGACTTGTCAAAATTTACTGAAGATTTCGTTATAATGTGCGACGAAATAAAGGTAGAGTTTTGATTTGTAATTTATTCCGGTATTCCGTAAATTGAAACGTTGAGTTGATGATGTTTCAGAAGAGACAAAGCAGCTTCAGTTGTCAAACTCAATTATGAGCGTTTAATCATCGTTTTTGTTTGCTATAAAGATATTATTTAGGTAGAATCGGCCGTAAAATTTATTATAACAACCGCGAGTGGAATTTGTATTTAGGGGCGTGCGGTTATCTCGTAAATCAAATATCCGTACGTAAATAACTTCGAAAATCATTGTGTACCTAAATAAAATCTATCTCACATACACATAGACACCTACTTATCTCTTCCAAGTTACTAGGTACTTACATTTTTATTATCCTTGAAGATGAGAATTCCTCGAAATTAAAATTGCTTTGCTGACATTTATAAAAAAAAAACAAATATTGGTAAACTCTGATGAAAAGAAAAGAGCCCTCCAATTAATTTGATTTCTACTGGTAGTTTATCATTGCAAAAATATTGATGTGCGTGCATCATATTGAAATACGTCTTTGAGTGCGGCTGTTAACGGTGGATGGTCAAATCCGAAACCATGAGTTAAAGAAAAATTGTAAAAGGAATCATGACCTCTATTTACAACGAAAATAACAAAGAAAAAAATTATACAGGCTGGGGCAAATTTTTGGCCCCTTAAGGGTAGCGCTTCTTTTGTAGTTACCTAGATGGTTTTGTTCATAGGAACCTTCTACTTTATTTTGAAGAAAAAAACTGCCATTTTTGTTTTTTGAAAATCCCATACTTTATGTATGGGATTTTCAGAGTAAGTGAAAACAACAACTTACTCGTTTTTTCGTAGAAATTGTATGGGAATTGTTTTTATTAATTATTGCCAAAACTTACGATTTGATTTAGTATGTACTTTGGGAAAAGTGTTTCTGTTTGGAAATAGAGTCGACTAAGACCAACTTGGTTTTTTTAACATATGTCATTTTTTGGGCGAACCGTACTTTTTTTCAAAAAACTAAAAATGGCAATATTTTTTCTTCAAAATAAAAGACAAGATTCCTAAGAATAAACCCTCTAACTACAAAACAAACGGTAGCTACCTTTAAGGGGCCAAAAATTAGCCGCAACCTGTTTATAAGAAGGGTAGGTTTACCCTCGATAAAATATCTGTTCTTTATGAATATTGTAAACTTAAAAATCTGCAATAAAAATTTAAAATAAGTACCCATGTACCTAGTCTGTAAGATGTTTCCTAATTTCTTCCAATGAGAAGTCATCACGATTTTTCTCTATCTTTCATGGTTTTGGATTTGACCATCCCTTCCCTCTCAAAAAAACCCCTGTATACTTTCACGCAAAATCCATAATAGTGACGGAGTCAAGCAATTTTGGCGTAAGTCCAAAACCTACGCAAATCCACGCATTACTTCAGAGATATAAAATCTCGAAAGGTCATATTGATGGCAAGTGAAATTCATTCATATTTAGAAAAATGCCAAAGTGAATCACTGAACCTAATTTCAATGAAAAGGAAATTTCAAAGAGCTAAAATAAATTGAATTTTCCCAACATTCAAATTGCAGCAACCTACTCGTATCTCTCTGCCGTAACTAAGTAGGTGTAGGAAAGATATAAAAATAATTAAGAGGCAAAGCAGGTAGGTAAAAAACTCTTACTACATAAAGCACATGTATAGTGCACTGTTTTGGTACTTACCTACCTGCTCTGACTTTGGGCCAATAATCTATTAAATCCACGTGACTATTCCCTTTTTATTGGACAAAATTTAACTTCTATAAAGGAAAAATACATCAAGCGGACAAAGTTACAATTACTCATTCTTCTCAAATGATGAGCGGTCAAAAGCTTGACACGGTTGGAATAGCGGCTGACCGCCATGGCGGCCAACCGCAATGATACCAAGTCGAGCGGAATGCTGTTATCGGTTTGGGTGACAGCAAGGCAATGAGTAGAGAGGGGCATAATGAGAGACATAATGAGAGGAAATAAGGCCCCTACACATCGAATATGACCATAAAAACGCGCGAATGTCTTTGTCGCGAAAATGTTCACCGCGAAAGTGTCTCTCGTGTGATGTTCTGAAACCAATACACAGTGCGGTACTACGCAACGTGGCGAGTGATGCGAGCTGCACTGTGCATATTGGATTTTTTTTTATAATATAAATAAAAAGATAAATTTGCGAGAGATACTTTCGCGGGATTGCGGCTCCTTTCGCTTGTGGGAAAGTTTGCGGAATGTCCAGAAAGAGCTACATATTTACAATTAAAGCTACTGAGTGACAATATTATTTAACGAGTACAAACTTTTTTTATAAAAAGCATCATAACACCATTTTTGTTCTCAACAAAGCTAACATAGAATGAAATAAAAATATCACCCCAAGAGCTTTCAAATGACATAATACATATTATACGTTTTATCACTGTTGGACTTAGAATACGGGGCCCAGTCTTCATACAAAAGTGCCCATGATCCAAAAACGGTTTGCACTTGACTCTATTTTTGTTAAGTATTCGAATTTGTAGGGACTATATTTACTAAAAGAGGAAAATCACGCTTAGCTCAGATTATTCACTTTGGCAAAACACTGTTCAATGGCACACACTTCGCAACAAAATATCATAATAATTTAACGTACAATATTTTAGTAATGTGGATGATTTCGATCAAGTTGTCTGCGCGCACGCAGGTCAGCACTGGTGGGTTCCCGGCTTCCCACTGCACGCGAGAAACTAGAAGGACGTGGGCGCCTGCCTTGTCCCGAAATTAAACGCATGCGCATTTATTATTTATTGCCACATTTTCTTCATCTCATCGTCCGATTCGAAGAGGTATAGTCACGCACAAAAATAAATTAAGTTATGTGAAATTTCAAGGTTACCGTTACGTTACGACTTAAGTTAGAGGTTCGGAAATTAACCGAAACTCGTCGATTTTAAGGATTTTAAAAAAACATTCGTGCTTCTCAATTCGATAGAATGTTGATAGGTTTATATTAATATAGATGTGTTTGTTTTTAGATATGTTTGCTAATTGTAATCCGATTTTGATGACATTATTGCTTATGTCTAAATACCTAGAGAAGATAATGATTTTGACATATGACATGTTTTCAATAAAAAGTTTTATAAAATTAGTTATATCTTATACATAACTAGTACCTATTATAAAACTTACAAAACATCAACTTATTACAGTTTTCCACCATCGAACCATCACAATGAACATTGAACTGGAAAGCTTTTTTGACAAGCTTTTGATGTGCACTGAACAATGAACACAGCATCAACCTCTTAGATACAAAAATAACCGGAAAGCTTTAAGAAGCCTTTGGTCAATGAAAGGAGATTTAGATGTAGTTTCGATGCGTTTCCACCTCAGAAGATTCTCTCGTACAAGTTCGATACTTGCGAGTAGTTGCTAGGCTATTTCTGTTTTCGTCTATACTAATAAAGTAAACTCGACGATCTGGAGAGAAAATAGTTTTTGGCAAATATCTTTACGATAGTTACAACCGACATCTAAACAGGTTCATATTTATTGCGTTGATAATATGAGCATGCTATGAAACAACGCAATAAATATGCTATTTATTGACATAGACATGAGTCTGAATTCACTCTTTGGTTATCGTTTTTAAACTAGATTATTTTATTAACCGACTTCAAAAAAAGGAGGAGGTTCTCAATTCGTCTGTTTTTAAGCTATTGCATAGCTTCTATCGCGGGCCTTGAGCGCGGGGACCGAATCCAGAAATTCCGTAACGAAAAAACCTTGACGTTTGTCTCTTTAGTTCAGCAACTCGCCTCTAGATGGCATTGCAATAGCTTTACCGCGGCAGTCCCCGAGTGCCACACGTCTTTTTTTTTTTTTTTATGTTTGTTACCTCAGAACTTTTGACTGGGTGGTCCGATTTGCATGATTCTTTTTTTATATGAAAGCTGGTGCTTCTCATGTGGTCCCATTTTAATTTAGTTCAGTTCTGACAATGGGATCCATGAAAATTCATGAAAAAAACCGTAAAAATTTAAGTCGGTTTATAGTTTTTTAAAACAAAATTAATTATTACCTGTGAGCCGTGCCTTCACTGTTAGCTGAACCATGCACTGACGTCTATTACTTTAATTGGTCTGTATAATTGGCTCCGGTTGAACAGTCAGCTTCCATTCTGTAGACTGGCTCTAGCTTCCAGGTGCACTGCATTCGGATGCAAAGACAGCGCTCACATTAGCAATTCAAATACCATAAGGTCTCATGATTTACTTGCGCTGAAATCTGTTCAAAATGTAGAAGATTTTCACAGAAAACCTACGCAAAAGCTGTATACTGTTGCTGATGCAGAGAACCGTAAAGAGGCAAACGTGTATGAAACTCGTAGCGTAATCAACAAATTTAATAAACAGGAACGTGCTATCAGATGCTGAGATTTATTTTTATTTTTGTCTCTCTGTTTCGTAACATTTTCCCTTATTGTGGAGTATTATGTAGTGTACGTATTATAACTCTTTTAGAATGGTGTGTCTGAATAGGTAAGTGTGTCAGAGGGACGGAGACAGCGCATCGCAACGCACTGAGCGCGAGCAGCCGCGGCCGCCGATTGAACCCGTGCCAGGCGCCGACCTACCAAAATAATTTGCACTCCACACTCACCAAGATGTGAATCCAATCTTGATATTTTCTAGTACGAGTGTTAGATTCCGACCATGTAAACTAAACTGGGTAAATATTCATGCTTGTTTTGACAATGGGTACACTACACGCCAATAGATATAATAAAACCCCGTTGGCGTACTGACCGAGTTACAGTTGTTTATATCAAAAGCCCTGTACTGGTTTAGTACATAACAATTATTGTATGTCCGAAAGGACAAACTGTTGGAACAATTATTGGTACCTAGTTCATAAGACAAACTATGTAAGCACAGGTCACAATAAATGATTCTTATTCTTATTCTTACTAGACACTACTTATTTATAGGTGCTCTGGGAATTGAACGTCTCTAACGGAGAGTTAGACATTCGGGGAATGGACATTCAGGGAATTAGACGAAACAGACAGGCTAGACATTCCGGGAATTAGACCTAATAGACCGAACCTTATATAACTAGAATCACGACTACTCTGGAACTGCTTCTTTACTCCAGAATAACTCAGACCTTAATGGAATAGACCTCTATGAAAATTAGGATATCATAGAGGCTCATTTTCATGTCACGATTCACGTCCATTTCACTAGTGCAAAAACTATTTTTGTATGATGTTTGTTCCTTTCTTTTCACCCTTTTAAACACTATATTTTTTCCAAATTCTACAGCGACTAAATTTATCTAAAGGTTATCCAGAAGTAACCTAAGACAATCATAAATGCACTGGAACAATATTCGAAGCGCCTGAAAACCTCTGAATGTCAGTTAAGGTTCTCATAACCTTTAATAAGTAAACTCTTCCCACTCGGATATAAAAATCTTTATTGCGACTATGAATAATACCGGCGATAAAGCGGGCGTTTTGTTAGACGCAAACATATTTATCTGACTAGGAGCAAGCAGCGACCACTGCGGAAGATATTTACGAGAAGGTGTCGGCTACTCGGGTGACATTGCGACTTACAAACCTGTCGCAAAACCTCGACCTTTGAAGTTGCATGTAGATCTTTCCAGTCCCGAAGGTTTGCTAGGAGCTCCTTACCTTTGGCACAGGCAGGCTACTGTGGCGACGTTTAATTTCAAGGGATTACACCACGCGTGCCCAGCATGCATTCCACTAGGATAAATTCTAACAATCTAATATATCCCAAACGAAGCTGGACGCTGGGTCTGGCATACTGATGGCCATATTCATTAAGAGCAAACGGACAATAATGTAGTTATATGTATGGGATTATCTTACGAAAGGTATGTAGGTACTAGTAACGTTGATTTATTCACAAAAACATAATTATTTGGTAGGTATTTTGTCTATTTCCTAAAAATCTAAGACGACGAATGCTGGCCACTGCCATTGCCACCTTGAATGGTAATGCTAGGTAGTTCGATGACCGAAATAGAAGTCAGCACTGTGATTCTATGAAAAATTTCGTAGATCTTTATATGTATATTGCGTGTGCCCCAGGACTCCAAAGACCTAAGGTTTCCAAATCTGGGCTGTTATTGCTGCGGAGCCGGGCCTTACTAATGTCTATACACACGTTATTCCAACGACTTACGTGACGGGCTCGTTCCCAACGAAATGTAATCGCAACATCTCATGAAAACGCACCTAAAGTAGGTAGGTACAGGTGCTTTGATCTTGGTTTATCTAGGCGAGGGAAGTCGAGAGTTTTCCACGAGGGGTTAACATGTTTAACCACAAAATGATCTTTAACATTTAAGAATTTGCGGTGTAGAGGTTTCCGAGAATTCTTCATGTGGTTATTTACAAAGCTTTGTAATTAATATAAATAGATACTTTGAAGAAAACCCAAAGGAGTAAAAATTAACTTAAATCTTTTAATATTTTTGACTTGCAAAAGCGTAACACAATTTGTAAGATTTTTGTAAAGTTTCTGTTGGAGGTATTAAGCGGCCTTGTAAAGAGCAAATGGTTCTTCACTATTTAACAAGTTGAAGATCACAAAACTAGACGTTTTTTTAAATAAAATTACTCATTTTAAAGTAACCGATAAATATAGTATGCCCTCTTTACGCTTTCCTTTATTTTTGATTGTATAAAGAGTACCTATAAATTCTTTAAGTAATTCTGGTCCGTGATTGCTCGTAAAGGGCGATAAGATTTACAATATCCCGGCGATAAAAGGACATCTTCTCTTGCGTACGCGAGGTTAAAATAGTGAAAGAACGATTCTATTTTTAGAATAAGGTACCCACGTTAAAAATATGAAAATAATAAATTCCTAATCAAAACATTGTTCACCTTTCACATTAGAAGGACGAACAAAGGGAATTTTTGGACTGTTGGTACAAAAATCCCCTGAAATCAGCAACGAATGAGTTTTAAGATACATTAATTCCTCGCTGAGGAAATTTCTAGAAAAACGAGTTCCGTAGAAAAGTTGCACGGAAAACGTATTTAGTCGTCTTAAATTGTTTCTTCAGTTGTCAATGAGACTGTATTTAAATTCTCATGCACTGTAGCTATAGCACAGTAGCTTTCAGAGGCCGGCTCCATTCGTATTTCTCGCAACTCTGGAGGATTGCTTCTCCGGAACTTTAGCTTTAAATAGCTTTTAAATGTTGGAAATAACTCACTTTACTCGTGATATTTGATATACAATTTAAATAGAACCTACTAACCAACTCAAGATCAAACTGAATACACATTTGAAATTGAAATTTTTTAACGTTATTAAATATTTATATAATAAATAGTGAATTTTGACTTTAGAGGTACTGTCAGCTGCACTAACATGTCCCACTCCCAAAATTTCATCATCATCATCATCAGCTTATATTAGTCCACTGCTGGATATAGGCCTCCCCTAATGGACGCCATAGCGCCCTGTCGTCAGCTTGACGCATCCAGCATCTGCCTGCAGTCTTTCGCAGATCGTCATCCCACCTGGCCGAAAGGCGCCCTACACTACGTTGGTCAAGTCAGCCAAGTTTGCCGGTCTCCACTCAAGAACTCGTTTACCCCATCGGTTGTCGGTTCTTCGCGAGATATGACCGGCCCACTGCTACTTCAGCTTGCTAATTCTTTGAGCTATGTCGATAACTTTGGTTCTCTGTCGGATGTATTCGTTGCGAATCCTTTCTTTCAGAGAGACTCCGAGCATAGCTCTTTCCATAGCTCGCTAAGCGACTTCGAGCTGGTGGACCAATCCTATCGCGAGTGTCTACGTGTCAGCTCGTAGGTCATGACGGGTAGAACGCACTGACTGAAAACTTAAGTTTTTTAGCATTGCGGTATGGATGACGAGACGACTCGACGTAGTTTTCCAAAAGCTACCCAGCCTAACTGGATCCTCCTCTTGGCCTCCTTCTCAAAATTGTGTTTACCTAACTGCAGAATTTGCCCAAGGTTATCAGTGGGATCCAAGGCAACGAATCCATTCCCGAGAAGCTTCTGGAACTTTTCGGTGCTTGCCATGAATTGGATTGGGTTAGGTTGGAGCGTGGACTTCATCAGACGGTTTCTGAAAGAAAGCTTTAATTTTATATTTAGAGAGCCTCGGAGCAGTGTGATCAGATCCGGTATTGAACCTGTTCATCACTGAGACATCTCTGAATATGTACTTGCTATCCGTCATGGTTCTACTTGGATCCCGTTATCGCGTTAGATCCCCGATTTTGTCTGATGTCACCGAGCCTCTAACCACCGGCATGCTGAGAAGAATCAAATTGTTGTAATCGGATTAGTTATTTCAGATATATTATTATTTCCAATTTTATGATCCTACATAAAATTTGCTACATACATACATACAAATATAGGGTGTCGACCTCATAACCCAGCTCCGTTGGTAGTCGGGTAAAAAACAAATCTAATAGCTGTCATTCAGAAAGGACTTTTCGAACCACTGTTTCAAACACATTCGTCAATCATTTTTATTTTATTTTATTTTATTTTCAAACTTGCAATTTGCAGATTAAAACGGACAAATAATACCTGAGACAGTAAATTCGTAGAATAAAAACTGAGTGAGTGAATGTGTAACAAATTGTACTGAAAAACACTCAGAGAAAACTTGGAAGCCTGGCAAAACCCTTACAAGTAAACAATCTAAAAATAGATGTGCTTACTTAACCATGACGTTATCCTGACCTAAAACGGTAAAGTAAAGTGCCTTTATTAGTGGTTGATACTAATATTATACGTAAAAAAAGAAGGAAATATCCTTCTTTATTTTTTTTACGTTCCTTTATTTTTTTGTCTACACAAAAAGGTCTAGATTTCACAAGTAAATATTTGATGCAGGTAAAGAGTTATCATCAGACAGTTAAGTACAACTTCGTAAGAAAATACCCAGAACGTTTTATTAAGAACATTATTATACTAGCTAGAAGATACGTGAACAGACATAATCTTAAGACAGACATAACTAGTAATACCTGACTCAAAATTAAATATTCATAGTACAGGCCCAAATAAAATGACGGCAAAAATTTACAATAAGATACCTGACGATTTAAAAGATCATTCGACATTTATTGTAATAAATTACTAAAGAATATGCAAAATTGGAATAATACTTATACATAGAAATTGTATAGATGAATGCAAAAAATTTAATATGAAAAATATGAATATGATCTCAACCTCATTTGCTTCAGGAAAATTGTGAAACTCGAGTTATGAAAAGGAAATTGCATGCAAACGGTCAGTGCAAATTTAATGCTTGCAATTTGTTGCACTGACTTAGTATCCTAGTAGACAGCGCCGGGTGTATTGCGCCTGCAGGGCAAAAGTAAAGCGTGCATTTTTTGCTGGCAAATTACAATTATTTCGACAGAGACTACACAATAGGGTATATGCATGGATTTTTTTATTTGTTTAATCGATTATTTAGGTTAATACATAAACGAAAAAAAATATAACACCCAAAAAAAAAAAAATATTGAGGTAAAAAACTACAAGTAAAACTACACTCAGTTTCAGGTGCTAAAAACGCTGCCATGTTCGCCAATGCATTTTATGACGTCACGGATCATAGAGTCCCCTATGTAAACTCAAAGTCAAAACTTCATGCCCATACAAAAATGTTCAAGTACGACGTCACGCTTCACGTGCCAATAGCGTTGCGTTTTGACATTTTGCTGTAGATACTTAAAATATCTACTTTTCAATGATTAAATTTCACAATAAAAACATCATAAAATACTAAAATAAATATACAGATATATTTCTATATCAATAGAGAATACGTAAAAAAAATATTAGCTTTTTTGAAGTCACATGTATATACCCTATTGCTCCCTTGGAGTCGAGATCCTAGGTCCGTGAGGTACCGAAGCTCTTCGGGTTCTCAAAAAAATATCTGAGCTGGTCGAAGCGACGCGTGACCCGAGGGCTGCTAAATATCTCTGGCGCAGCGCATCAGCATTGCCATACAGCCAGTGGGGCAATGCAGCCAGCGTCTTGGGCAGCTTCCATCTGAAGCAACTGAGCTCCCTATTCGTAAACTTAAACTGTACATAAAACGAAATCTTATCAAGAAAGCCTATTACTCCGTAGATGACTACGTCAATGATGTTACTGCTTGGCCGGATGTCGCCCAGTTCCACACAGACAAAAGTATGTAAGACCAGTTAGACTTAGTTATCCTAAGATTGTATTAGTTGATAAGCGATAAACTTGCTAGTGGTTTCTTTTTCACTTCTACCGCTAGTGGACATAAAATGAAGTGAATTAGAGTAAATTGCACCTTATTTCTTGATTGATAGTAATAACTATTGATCAAGCTGTTTATACGAATAGTAAAAATTTGACTTGTCTAAGTACTTTTTTGTAAGTCTAAAGAAATAAACGATTTGACTCTGACTCTTCTGAATAGTATTGATATGGGTCAGTTGAGCTACCTGTAGATTGTTAGCAACAGTCTGCAGTCAGCTGAATTGTATCAATTGTAAATAGAAAGAAAAAAGACAGAAAATAACTTTATTCTTAACTTTAACCACACAAATTCTTAGGTGATATTTACAAATGAAATAATAAGAAAAAATACTCGTTTTAAGGCGCATACCCGAGCCAATCTGACAGCAATTCCTATTTTATCATATTTTTACGTTTATCATAGGATTTTTTTAAAATCCTACGTTCAGTTTGTGGTATCTATTATAAGCTATTTTTTAATACCTCTTTCATAATTTTATCTCATATAGTTTAGGAGGAGATGCAAAAATAGATTTTGGTGGCAAAAAGCGCAACTTCGTATCTCTTTCGAAGCTTTACAAAATGAAACTATGACAAAGGCATTAATAAATAGCTTATAATAGATACCACAAACTGAACGTAGGATTTTTAAAAATTCCTGCGTTCAACGTAATAATAAGATATAATAGTTGGGGGCGCCACTTTCGCTGGTGTATGGGCCTTAATTATTTGATTATTATTTTGTACTAGCTCCAAGCTAAGGAAAGCCTGTGTTAAGGGTAGGCGAAACCTTAGAAGTCTTGACGGTTCATTTGTGTTTCTTAACTTTTAACTAATTAAAAGTTAAGACAATTTAAATGGTGTGTATTGTTTATAACTTCGAACCTACCTTCGAACGCACGTCATCGTTCCTAAAATACTTCTTTGTTAGCATTATGCTTTGTATTGACAATGTGGACTTACTCTACCTACTAACTACCTACTCATGTTGTACGTACGTACGTACTAACTCATACCTTTCTTTGTAGTGAATTAATTAAAAGGTACTTCTCACCACACTATCATGCTAATATTATAAATGTGAAAGTTTGGATGTTTAATACCTCTTCACGTCAAAACTACTGAACGGGTCAGGCAAAAAATTTCCATACAGGTAATTTTAATCCTGGAATCTGACACAGGCTCTATTTTGTAAATGATCAGGCAAAAATTTTCCATACAGGTAATTTTAATCCTGAAATCTGACACAGGCTCTATTTTGTAGCCCATAAATCAGTTCCCGTGGGATATAAATCACCATTAAACATTTACATAGAAACAACGCATAATACATTGAAATTAAATCTATCCTCTGTTTAAGCATATGTACCCCTTTTATATCTTTGTCTCTCTCTCCCAATAAGGTTTGCTGGAAGAGAACTCTTATCAGGGTGAAGCTCGCCTTTGCCATTATTTTTCTTTTAATTTTTTTTACCATATTGAATAATTTTTGCAATAAAGAATTAAGAGTTATATCTCATTTATTAATTTAAATAATTTTAAGAAAGTGTTGTGTCCGCCTATTATAAGCGTATATATTAGAACCTGCCTAGATAGTAAGTTAAAACAAAATGCTTTATGTATACGCTGTTGCGTCGCCTCTTACTACACCCACGGGAAGAGATAGGGCTGAGTGAACTGTTCAGCATTTATAATTTATTCATTTGGTTACTTAGAAATGAGAGAAAAAGAAGTCATTAAAAGTTCAAAGTTCAGTTAAACAACATATACCTACCTACTTACCTGGGATCTAAATAATAATTAATTTAAACCGAAAAACTATAAACCGATTTAAATTTTTATAGTAAACATAAAAAAAAAACAGTCGAATTAAGAACCTCCTCCTTTTTTGAAGTCGGTTAAAAAGGTCTTTCCTCTACATAGCTGTAATATGTAGTTACATTATAGTACATGCCGAATCTAGACATGTGGTTCTACCCCAGTCGACAACGATTTTAGCACAAATTACGGTTTAGAGCTTTTTATTCGTCGAATTTCTGGACGAGAACATCATTCTTTGTTGTGGCGTGATTGATTAGTTATTCCTAAGAAAATTGGAGAATAAAGAAGCGTTTCATGTTAAATTCAATGTGTTTGCTTAGGCCAATCAGATTTTTAACATTAAAGATGATGTTAAAAATTCAAAATATAACTGATTTAAAGCCTGAGTTTAGATCTTCGTGTAGATCCCACGGGAGGCGATAAACATATCTAACTGTACGCTGTTTGATAGAAAGGAAGTCACATTATATAAGTCTTAGAGAAAAAACCTCATTCCCAATTCGTCTCGGTCGTGTGTCGCGCACGATGCTGGAGTCCCAGGAGTCAACGATGATTCGAAGACGTCACAGGAGGATGGTCAGAAGTCCTTAACAATCACAAGTGCGGGATAAACAGGGAGCGATCGCGGCACTCGGTTTTGGAAGATTTCATTACGGATGTAAGCGGGTTAACTACGAACCTTATTTGTGTTGGAAGAACACCAACGTTTCATCCTTTAACGAGGGACATCTTCAGGGCGAGTGCGGTTCTAGACGCTTACGTACCGCATCCCTTCGAGCACTGCGCGTGAGCGCGTGACGTGCCCGCCGGGGGCGCGGGTGGTGGGGGGTGCGCTGCTTGTAAATGCCGCAGTTCGTGAGAGTCTACTACTGTGTCGGGTGTTGGCGTCCTCATACGGAACTAACAGTACCTACTCCCGGCTCTATACGTTAGTGTTCTTCCAACACAAATAAGGCTCGTAGTTAACCCGCTTACATCCGCAATGAATTCGTCAAACTACGATAGTTTTTGGATGATTTGTTTAAGGGAATGTGACACGCGATTGCGACTTACGTGCATCGCAGACTAGTTCAGCCAAGATGGCGGCTTCTGTCCTAGGTGGGGAAGCCCATATCCCAAGCGTGGGGTATGCGGACCTTTGACTCGTCCATCATTTCGATAGGTAATTGCAATAAGACAATCTTGGTTACGTGAAATACTTACCAAAAGTACCGGAGTAATTTTGGTTTGTGTTTTGTGTGGTCAGTTGGACCAAACATTTGTAGGAATGCAAACTTTAAAGACATTTGGATACGAGCGTTTTTAAAATAATTCAAAATATTTGCAATATATACTTTTTGGTACGTATTTCACGTAACCAAATCTTGGTTACGCGTAAAGTTTGCATTCCTACAAATGTTTGGTCCAACTGACCACACAAAACACAAACCGAAATTACTCCGGTTCGTAGCCATCAAAGTCAAGTGTCCATTGTCTAAAATCTCTTTGTATAGCTTTGTTTGATAATATTGTTCATCCCAGCTTTAGCTACGGCATAATCCGCAGAGATCCCACAAGCTGATTTAATAAAAGCTCAAGTTTAAAAATAATTGGAGTACCTACCTTCTACGCAGTTACGCCTGTATCTTGTAATTTCGTTTGGGTAAATGAGCAATTCAAGCGCCATGCGCCACATTATTATTAGGTGTGGTTTCATATTCAATTTAAAGGTCAATTAAGCAAAGGTTGTAGTATACCTGGGCTATACCGCTACCGCATAGGTCCGCAACCTGCCTACTCGTCGGTTTACGCCTTTGATTCAAGTGGCCACAATACATGGAGCAAAGGCGTAAACCGACAGACTGCGGTCACAACAATTAGAAGTGGAGCAATTTGAAGCCCTGCGGTAGCAGTGGTTTACATGTTAGCTTTGTCTTCATGCGTGAAATGTTTGAAGCCGATATACCTACTCGTAGTAACTAGCTCAACCTCGACCACCTATATTGGTCCACAGCTGGACGCAGGCCTCTCCCTGATAAGCGCTTTATTGGCTGTCCGTCACCGTTGTCGGCGCGTTCGTGTTTCCTATGCGTGTTGTTGTCTCGGTCGCACTTCGTTCTAGCCAGTCTTTCCGTCATTGTTGTTATGAGGTACCTTTTCGTACTAAGCTTTGTTGTCATTTTACATATGTGTTTCTTTATATATGCTGCTGCTTGGCTACCTCGACGACCTCTGTGGCGCGGTGGGCGAAGGTCCGTCTGCAACGCAGGAGGTTGCTGGTTCGATTCCCGGGACAAATGTGTGTACGATCTGCAGATATTTGTTAAGGGCGCTTGTGTTATGGGTACTACATAGAAAAAATCCAGAAGTTTTCTATGTAGTACCCATAGCACAAGCTCTGCTTAGCTTGGGGCTAGATAATGAGAAAGCACCAATTGAAAGAGTCGAATATTGGCGCCAATATTCAAACTACGCGTCATTGTGATTTTGTTTATTATTCCTGGCACCTGATAGGACATTTTGATGTAAAAAGAGTAGTAGGCATTTTTTTCTGATAGGACATATTGCCAGTTCACAGACGATATGCTGCTGCTTGGCTATCTCGACGACCTCTGTGGCGCGGTGGACGAAGGTCCGTCTGCAGCGCAGGAGGTTGCGGGTTCGATTCTCGCCTCGGGACAAATGTGTGTACGATCTGCAGATATTTGTTAAGGGCACTTGTGTTATGGGTACTACATAGAAAAAATCCAGAAGTTTTCTATGTAGTACCCATAACACAAGCTCTGCTTAGCTTGGGGCTAGATAATGCTGTGTGAATTGTCCAACATTATTATTATTATTATTTTATTATCTGATCTCCGAATCAATAATCCAATCTGCTGTCCGATTCTATCTGTTCTGTGGCATTTAGAGAGAGTGTAGTCCAGTGAGTCATCTCTCGATCTATGTCTGAGTATCTAGTCGCCAGGTCGGGGATGCCGTGTCTTTTCAGCCTGGAGAATTTGATACTGCCATTGCATAAAATAAAGTTAAAAACTACCTTCTTAACAACTACCCTTCTATGTAAATTTGTAAATAAGTGTTTAATGATTTTCTATATAAATATAACCGATTGAAAATTCATCATACAATTTTTAAACTCAGGTAGTCGGGGCCTAAAGCTAGTGAATGTATAAAGTACCTATCTTAAAAGGCCAACGTAGTCCTGGAATGTGAGGGAGTAACAGCGCAACGAACAGAAATCCTCAACTTGCCGAGGTCACTCCGCGAGGCCTGTGAAGATCCCAGGAAGATTCTGCACTTCTGGACGGAGTTAGGCTGGCTATGCTAGCATAACGCATAATGGACCTAGTGAGAGTCCAAATGCGAAAATAGGAGTACTTCCGCCATACCATACCAGGCCTCTGACTACTTGAGTATAACAATTCAATGATGGATAATTTTCAATCTGTACTATCTATTTATTACATTATTGCCTTTTTACAACTTTTACGTAGTCGGTTTGTATTCTTTAGCTTTATTTTATTTGCCTCTTTACCAGTACCTTCCAACTGCGTTCTTTACAACGATCTCCCATACGGGCATTTTTACTAAAGTTGGAATGTTCAACAATCACGTAGACCCCGATATGTCGTCGACCCCCGATTTTGTCAGATCACCGACCCTATAACCACCGGCATGGTAAGACAAATCAAAATGATGGTCAATATAACTAAACTTAATTCAACTATTTTTAAAACAACTACGGTCAATTCACCCATGTTGTTTGTGATGCATATTGGACGACTCAACTACTGTACCTATAACTTTCCTAATTTTAATTATGAGAATAGAATACCATTTGGTAAAGATATACTATACATTTGCGAGTGGCAATGTAACTTATGTCATATCTGTCTCTACTAACTAATAGCACTGCTCAACAAAAACAATTTATAACGGACCAACTTCGAGGTATACCCTATCCGATAAAAAATAATTAACAAAATCGGACTACTCTGTAAACTACTGAGAATAGTAGAGATCGCTCTCAGCAGAAGGCCGCCCTTTAAACTTCCTTTTTAAGTATTCTCTGTATTGTTTCCTGTTTTTGTGTGGTATAAAAATCTAATGATATGTGAGAGTAGCTGCACATTGAATTTTTGCGTACTCCGAGATTGAAGATGAAATGAGCTTTCAGTATCGACATATTTGTGACGTCAGTTACCGTGATTAATTGTAAGAAAAAACAAAAGACAATCGCGCTAGTATTTAATAATTAACCTTCGTGACAATATGCCTGACGACTAAAAAGTTCTAATTAGTCGGTTAGTTAAATTATCAACACATTTTGTTTGTCATTCAAACAAAAGATTACAAAAATAAAGCGCGTCCAAGTTTGGGAGATGAGGGCTTTATTTCTTCTAATACTAACGTCGGTGTCGATTCTGTTGTTTTACTCGTAGGATTCCGAACCTAAACTATACGATTTCTAAATTGAATATGCTAGGTTGAAATTCTAATTTTAGCTAATCCTAAAACAACAGAATCGACACCAATGATGGACTGATAAGAATTTTTTTGTCGTCAGGCCTATTTGAGTAACGTTTCTTTTGGTTTATGTTCAAGTGATAAATAATGTCGATTACTCGACATGAGTGGTATCAATATCGACATCTACATGCGTTTTCTTATTAAGGTGCGTTTTCTTATTATGGTCCAAAGTAGTCAGACCAGGCTTATTAGGCATCGCATACAGCATCAGCGAATTTGTGAGTACCAACTTATTGCAATCTTTTTCTCGAAATAGTATTTAAATATGACATTGAATTTTATGATCTGGAATTAATTGATATTTGTTTAATCTGAGTCTTTTTTAATTTTGTAAAGTGAATTGTGTGTTTTTTAATTTTGTATAATGAATTGTGTTACTGCTATTTACTTTTCAAATTGTTAAATTTCTGACATGCTTTGTATAACGACCTATGTTGTAAATGGTAAATCAATAAATACAAATACAAATAGTTAGGCGAAACTAAGCTTGCCCTTCATAGACTGTGCATTATTTAGTTAGGTTATTTCAGCTTCGAGCTATTTTCATAGCTCGCTGAGCGATTTATAACCGGTGGACCAGACCTGCCGTGATTGTCCACGTCTCAGCTCCGTAGGTCATAGGTCAGTCAATAACATAAATAAAAAATAGTCGCCCTAAATAAATTACCTTCTCGATTGGTGTTGTAGTGTTTATTTACATTGTAACACACTTAGGTAAAATGTTTTACATTGCTTTTCATCTAAATTTTAATCACACTACGCATTAGGCCACAATATTTAGATTAAGTTTAAGTTTTAAGTTTTCAGTAAGAGTGTTTTGTAAATTCTTTTGAGAATAAAAATATCTAAAATCGTAAACCGTACACTGTTAAGAAAATGTCACCATAAAGAACATATCATATTTTAAAGAAAACGTTTCAATAGTTCCTTTGTTCTTACAAAGGAACTATCAATTCCCGGAAGTTCCTTTAGAAATGTTTGCATGTAGATTGTCTACATACAAACATTTATTTGTAAAGGAACTTCCGAACATATGCCTAGGAAGTGTATTTTATCGTGACTATAAGTACTTCGTGACCATAATCTTAGCTGATGGAAGTGACAAATGGCTGACGATATATCACGAAGGTTTAAGAGATACCTATCGGCTTTTGTCTCAAAGAGAACAAAGTTGTAGTTGGTCGGACAAACAGAAGCAGGCAGCGACTTCCAAATTTTAGTGGTCCGTGGTATAATTCAGTAATTCTTGTATTGGTAAGCGATAAACTTGCTAGTGGTTTCTTTTTCACTTCTTTCGCTAGTGGACTAAAAAATTTAAGTGAAAATGAGCCAGTTGCACTTTATTTCTTATTTGATATTAATTACTATATATCAAGCGGTTTATATAGTAAAAAATGGACCTGTCTCAGTGCTTATTTTGTAAGTCTAAAGAAATAAACGATTTTACTCTGACTCTGACTCTTTAATGTACACAATAATACAAAGCATGAACTTATTTTATAGAATATGTATAAAGGCGAGCTTAACCCTGAAAAATAAGAGCTAATGTTAGTAAAGGTAAAGTAGAACCGCTAAGGCTATCGCTAACCGTTAACGAGTAGAAAGGAAATCCACAAGATAAGAAATTACCGTTTCGACTGGAGATTTTTTTTTTAAGAATGGGTACCTTACAAATATGAGATTGTCGGTTTTATTCCACGGATGATATTCAACAACTCACCGTGATAGAACGTCGAGGGCTCAAAACCGTCTAGAGGAAAGGCGATTGTAGGAGGCCTTTATCCAGAAATGGATTTATGAAAGGCCGCTAATACACTTTAACAACCGAAATATATTTTAATTTCTTTTTTATTGTTTTTATATAATTAAAATTATCCCCATTAATTAATTAAAATTAATAATCTTTTCAATGTAAATGAAATACTTTAAACAAGCTGTAATGTTGCTGTAGTTATGTACATATATACGACGATGGTGATGATGGTTTTGTAGGCAACCTTTACATATACGATGACGATACCATTAGGTTATCTACACGGTGCTACCAAGAATTAGTTATACCTATTTTATAATAATTGTTAAATCTTTATTTGAAACTTCAAATATACTTCGATTATTAAATCTTTATTTGAAACTTCAAATACACTTCAAGTACAGCCTACAGCAATTACACCACCTACACTAGTAAAAACTAACAATAATAAAATACAGTAGACTAATAAGACAAACAATAACATTAACATTTTAGTAAAATGTCTATGTGTGCTGCAGTATGTCAAACAAGCGAGCTCAACGTAATATTAAAAATTTTCAGCCATATTCCATTGACTGCAAGTAGAACCTACTAAGCCGAAAGCGGGTAATTTAGCACTCTTTGGTATCAAATATCGCCCACAGTTGGTATAAAGTACACATTATATCAGGGCACTGGAATCTCTAAGCTCTTTCGCGTCAGATAGGTAAAAGGATTTTTGCAGTGGATTTTGTATAGTTAGTGTAAATACGTCAACCTCTGCCGTGTATTGGATGTTCTCGGTCGTAATGTAAATGCTATTTTGAGTTGAGATTACTTCTGATAGCGGATAGCGAAGGCGCAAGTTTAGGTACTAGCACTTTACATGATAAAATAAATTATCTAAGAATATATTACAATCAAATAATAGAAACAAATTAGAACTAGTAATTACAATTGAGCTAACTGCAGACTGTTGCACACAATCTATAGGTACGGGTAGCTTATCTGATCCATATTAATACCAGTCGGAAGCATGCCCAACAACACTCTTGCTGCATTGCCCCGTTGTATAGCAATGCAGATACTTACCAGCTCTCGGGTTACACGATAGATAAATTGTCTATTTCTACAATTTATTTGAAAAAGATAATTCAAAATCTTGTCCTTCGCCTTAAATCGACCGAGTAAATCCATAACAACATAAACTGTGTCAAAGCCGTCGCGCAAGATCACTTCTAGTTATTTACACAGGATTGGTAAATGGATCCATCTAAATCAAACTGGATTACACGAAATTTTGATAAACATTTTATCTTATAAACTTGATATTATCTGCTTCATTATTGTAAGTCATTAATACATATTACACATTAATTAAGTATAATTTATATAAACAAATTCGCTGTTCATACGAACAAACTAAAAAATTGCAGGTACAGGGGCAACAAGATCACTGTCAATGTTTACTCGTGTTATGCAAAATCACGCTCGACAAATTATTTCGTCAATTAGTAGCGAATAAATTATAAGCAGTGCGATTTCACAGTTTCATGATGTCAACGCTCATTCGCACTGGCCGAATAGCCAGCGTTGCGAAACGGTGACGTAACATTATGTTTCTCCTTTACAACGCTTGACAATCAACCAGACAATGCCTATTTCATTGCTTTATAATTCCAATTCGCATCACTGTTTTGAAATGACCCTTGTTATCTAACAATGGACATTATCTGCCAAAATTTTACAAGACGATTTCGTATACAGGCTAGCGGCTCTGTTGGCAGTTTCTAAAAGGTTATTAAGTATCTCGAAGGTTACGGCGATTAACTTGGTACCTACAGCACGTTCACTTTTTATTATGTGGATACAAAATCACGAGCAAGTAAAAGATTTACTTTTAAAAGCCACCTTGAACTTTTTGAATTAATCTTTATTTTTTACGTCAAGTCGTTTTCGTGACGAGGGGACAGAGTCCGCTCTGCCTTAATGAGTTCATTATATTTATTATAAAAATTCTGTGAATTCTTATTATGAACAAGGCAAACTTAATTATTTGTAAGTAGGTCTTGGGCATTCCGCTAAATTATGGCAACAATTATTTCACTATTAATCACAGTCAGTTCATAGTCAATGTACGTAATACAGTATCTACGATAGGTCTCTCGAAAACAGTGCCATTCATTCCGAGTCCGAACGGCGAACTAGCCGATGTACGCAAGTAATAAAGACCTCGGGTCGTCGTAGAGGACCCATATCCCAATACTGCAAATTCGGTAGATTTACAAGAGCTGGTCTCAAAATGTTTCCAGTCCACACATCGGACGCCTATGAACGCCTTTGGAGTCAGCACACTCTCTGTGTAGACCTGTGCCGCCCGCAGGTGGCTGCAGGACGGCATCACACAGCCCGGCTGGGTCGGCCCTCCTCCGTTGATGTAGAAGTCAGCGTGGCCCAATGGTTCAATCACACCTTGTATCAAGCGATTTGAATGAATAATATCCACATAAGCAGCATCCATTTTATCTAATCTTTGGTCACTGTAGGCGTACGAAAAACACGGACCGGCAGGATCCAATCCAGTGATGCGACCTAAACTTTGACCTTTGTACTGTCGGAAATATTTACCCGCCCACCCGGCGATGTGTGCACCCAAGCTTATCCCCAATAAATGGAAATCTTCAGCATTCACTCCGAAATTTTCAAGATTGGCAAGTAAATTGCCGAGTCTTTTTCCGACGAGCCGAGCGTTGTGGGCCGACAATATGTATCCTTTGTCGATCATTTCTTCTGCATCCACCATCAATACATTAAACATTTGTGTGTCATTAACTTTCTTTGAGTTGTAAGCTTGGGCTAAGTCCAAAGGCACTTGAGAATGTGAACTGTCTTTGAAGCCGTGGATAATAATTTTGGTCTGTTTTGTGATATCGTAAACGGTGGGTTTTGTAAATGCGACGAACGCTTCATTAATTGGGTAGGATCTGACCGTGTTCCCATCTAATTGGATTATTTTCATGGTCTTTATCAATTTGTTTTGATCAGTCATTGCGCTGAAGCGAAAATCCATGATTGCTCTACCTGAAAGAGAAAATTGATTTTATAATACGTTTAGATCTTTATAAAGACTAGGAGTATAAGACTGTAGGTACTTACAAGCTCCAGACATTTTAGCGTAGACAGTCTCTGCGAAGGTCAGATCAGGAGCGCGGGCGCCGGTAGCCATCTGAGTGGCGGCGATCACGAGCAAGACAACGTACGGAGCTGGCAACATGACTACCTCTCGCCTATCACGGTCACCGTGCCACTGACAACGAACAGAGAAAGGTTCGTTGCAGACTATAGACGCCATAGTGGGGATTATCTAGTTCGAGCACTTGCACTTGATTTACTGAATCGCGAGGCCGTAATATTTACGCACTTCTATCGGTCAACTTTCACCAAGCTATCAATCAAAAACTTTACGATATGAACATAAAAAATACTCGTGTTTATTGAATTAGATAAGCTACCTAAGTGTATTGGCGTTAGCAGTTATTGACCTTCTTGAGTTAGTGTTATTGACTCAAATAACAAACAGATGTACTCTCCAACATCGATTATATTGAACTCTGGATTAGACACTCTATGCAATTTACTATCGATAGAACAGCTGATACCTCTTCTTACTATTGAATGTTATCTACAAACATTTAATTATTTTCAAAATCGCTACCAGGGTTCCAATAGCTGAACTCTGTAACAGTTTACTGGATTATTGCAGTTTCCTATCGAACAAGAACTAAAACACTTAGCGGCTTGAAAATTTGTGTTGCTTACCAAAGTTGAGATTACTTTAGTAGAGGTACAAAGTACTTAATCGAGTTTAGCGACGCTGTAAAGGTCAAGTAGTGACCAAAGAGAATGTTAGTAAATAACTTAAGAGATGCCTTTGCGCTTATAGAGAAGATTTTTTCAATATTATTCTAGGCACCTGGTAAATCTTGAGAAAATTATTCATTGTTACATTGTAACGCAGCTGAAAAGGCTTTGTTTATTTGTGTAGTTATGAAAGCTGAAGTTTATGCTTTAACATGGAACTGAGGCTTCTGGAACCTTCTGGGAATTACACCCAACTCAGTACATCGCAGTTCTCAAACTATGCAGCAGCAATGTTAATAATGGCCCATGGGCCCAAACACCTAAGTTTAGCTTTCAGTTTAGTTCGTTTCGTTAGTTCTTATGTTCTAGAAAGTTACCACAGTTTTGGTGTTGGAAACTCAGAAATCAGAATTTGCATAGTGTAAGTGTATTACTCACACGAAGTGCCAAGTAAGCTCTGCCAACAAAGGTATAATTCTAGGAAAGCCTATAACAACAAAATACACAACAAACTATATTTATTTATTATTTATCCATCCACAAAGAAGCAAATTCATCACGGGCCAGACATGAACTTAACTTATTGTATGAATAATTGTACAAAAAAATCATACAACCCCTACTATTGCGTATCTAGTGATTTATTATCTTACAATATTTCATTCGCTTGTTGACCCAAAAAATCCGTAAATAGACAGTAGCTTATAAAGAGAACCTGAGTCCTTGAAAATTACGTACCCTACCCTCTTTTACCTTAATAGACTTGGAGAAGAGAAATAATATAAAAGAACTCCCTTATTTCGCGTAAGGTTTTGTATCTCGTTTAACCTTTGCAATACAATAGATAATCTGTTTTATTTTCAACCGAGAAAATGTCGTTTCGTTGTCGTGATGGGTTATGGTGCCATCTAACTTTTCATGGGAAATGGAGAAACTTGGCTATGACTAAGATGCGTAGGTGTGTTTTTCTACGAAAAGAACTTTCTGGTTCCCTTGAACATTACTTAGTCGCAGTCTTCGTAATAAATGTTCAAGTTTTGGAATGATACGAATTTATTTAACTGATAGGTATCGGTATCGGTCTGCTTTATCGGTATAATATAGCTGCTAACCGTAAATAAATGCTCAAATTTAACAAAAAAAAAAGAGCTACATCACAAAATATCTCGTTCATACAAATAACATAAAGCCCAAACAACCGATAAAGCAGTAAAAACCGATCATCTCTGAATTGTGAAGCAAACTGCAACAATTAATCATGATGATAAATTTCCCTGTCCTTGTCCCAAGCTCGATCAGCTTGATCGGCACAACAAGTAGGTTGGTACCTACTCACGTTCCGTTCAAACCACTCGCCATAAAGTGTATGTATATATTATTGGCAAAAGATCGTGCATTTCAATTTGTGATTAAAGTTCAAATATTGTTGAGCGGTGACGTTGAGGTTGTGTTACGGCATCAAAGGCACCGCCACCGGGCGCCTGGCGCGGGCTAGCGTCCGTGGGCGGGCGGGCTGCGCGGGCCGCCCGCCGCCACAGTATCTGCCCGCCGCCACGAAAGCCAGTCGTCCCTCCGCTATTTGCCCGGACCAGTGCGCCCTACGCGCTCCACGCGCCCCGCTCCCCCGTACACAACCTCTCCGCGCCACAACAAACTCGTGGGACTACCTGGTGCCCTGTGTCTTGTGATCTTCAGCGTCCAACACTTGGACAGCGGACGCACCGAACTTCACCGGTAAGTCGCACCATTATTATAACTGAAACCTTTTCTATATTTAGAAATAAAAGTCACTCAACGTAATTGCTTTGAGTTTTGTGTGACAAAACTGTACTGAGCTTTTTTTGCTTGAAAACGATGTCATTATTTATAGTAATGGTTCAATAATAGTGATATAGTTATATCTAACCATGAACGACCAGAAATATACAGTTTACTTACCACAATTATCGATACCTACCATATATATCGAAAAATACACCTGTAGTACCTACCTGTTTTGCAGTGTTCTTCATATTATTTAGATATTTCGTTTGATATACTTATTCGACGTGTCCAAATTGTGACCTATGGAATTAAAGGAGTAGGAGAGTAGATTTCTATTGAATATTATTAAATGTGACTTTTGCTATAAATTATTTGTAAATCTTAAATTTATATAAGCAGAATTTTACAGTACATCGGTAAACTTCATACAAAACTGAAACATTAGAGTGTTAGTTAAGTAATTGTAATACACATTTGATTAGAAGTGATTAAAACATGGATTCGAAAGCGTATTCGAGGCAAGCTGGATGGTATAAATATGTATTTTTAAAGGTCATAGGAATTCGAGATCCAATTTCATGAATAAAAACAAGTGTAGGCATTGATATAACTTTAGGATCATTACGTCATTCAGGTGGAAACTCCTTGCTCCCCGATCGAAACATGGGCAAATAGAAAAAAGTATTTCAATCATATTCAGACTTTGGGCCTTTCTCCGCAAACCTCTTGTGATTTCGTTTTACTCTTTAATGAAAAATATATAAAAGAAGCGTTGGTGAAGAAGAATGCCTTAAAACAATCCGATAAATAGTTTTGTATCACCACCTTATAACTTGATTTAAATTTTGTGTTTTTGATCTATCGATGGGAGTTACAATAATTATTCTTAATAAAATACACACTTTCCTAATAAAATAGCCAATTGCACAGCCAGTTATAGGTGGATACTGGATGCTAATTAGTAGATTATCAGAGGAACAATTGATGTAAAATAATGTTAACCATGTAGTAATTTCAACATATCCAAGAAGTTAATGTCTCACAAATTGAAATGCACTTAATTTCTGGGTGTTATTTAGTTTTTTAATGCATAATTTACATGTAGTACTATAGAGTAGAATATAGCTACAATAAACTGTAACGTGAAATAACAATGGAGGGTAGTTTCAGAATCTTGTAATTACATTGTTATTAGTTATTTTTAAAATAAATAATGCTAGACTATTCACACATCATCATCAAGCCTTAAGATTGTGGGTACTTTGGTTTATTTATTCAAAGCTGCAAGTTATGTCAACAGATCCCAATAACATGCATTAAAATTCACATGCATGGAGTCGAGATAAAGAGATATAATTGAACAATATTTATTGAAGAAGGATCTCAAATCAGCAACTAAATACGTCAACGAGAAAGTTAATTTGAGGTTAAGTTCTGTGGGTTTGTTTATCTTTTGTGCAAGAATAAAAAAAACTGAATATAGATAACAGATTTACTTCAACCAATACACTTCTTAAATATACATAAGTATATACCTATATAACACCCAGCACACCCGGAACAAATACACTCTACAGATCATACAAAAAAAAATCAGGGGGAATAGAACCCGCCACCCCCTGCGTGGGAGAAGGACTATAAGATATAGAAGTACATCACTCATACCATACATCATCGTTTAAAAAATAACAATCTTTTAAAGCATTTGTTCTAGTATTTTTGGATTTGTATAAGTTCATTAAACTAATTAAAAGCATTTATGGATAATCTTTTCTATAGGTAATCTAACCATAAAACAGAGCGTTTGTAATACATATACCATATACTGGAACCTTTATAATCTCTAAAGATGAGTGCTGACCGGCGGCGTAACGGGGCTTTAGGGAAGTGACGTGTTTATAGAGCGAGCGTTCGTGCAGTCAGAACGGGGAAAGAAAAAGCTTGCAACGAGCAACAAGACTGATTTTAGCACACGGCGTCATCATTTTCGCTGCGAATGATACATTACGCCCTGTGTGGTCAGCTTTTAATCAAGTATACTCAGCTTACTCCACTCAATTTATGGCAATTTGATGATAATTTTCCTAAAATGGTCAATTACATTAATCCAGTCCGATCCCGTCTATTTTGGTCCCGAAACAAAATACCCTTAGTTATTTTGATACCATCCTTTTTGTATAAATTGGGATAGTACAAAAGGATAGTTGGATTAAACAACAAAAACTTTAACAAAGTAATCCATTGGACCTTCCTACTGTGTCTTTCAAAAACGAGTCTCTATCATCAATTTTCATCATTTGCTGTCGAATTTAACCCACTGCTCGGAGGTACGTTAATATAATTGTACATATATTCTCTGGTATAAGCCGCCCGAAGGTGCAGGAGGTTGCGGGTTCGATTCCCGCCTAGAGATAAATTTTTGTACGATCTGCAGATATTTGTTGGTATTTAATGATATTCATGATATACGAGAAACTACGTCGAGTCTTCTCGTCATCCATACCGCAATGCTTGAAAACGAAAGTTTTCAATCAGTGCGTCCTACCCGTCATGACCTACGGAGCTGAGACGTGGACACTCACGAGTCCACCAGTTTAAAGTCGCTCAGCGAGCTATGGAAAGCCATGCTCGGAGTCTCTCTGAAGGATAGAATTCGTAACGAATACATCCGACAGAGAACCAAAGTTATCGACATAGCTCAAAGAATTAGCAAGCTGAAGTGGCAGTGGGCTGGCCATATTTCGCGAAGAACCGATAACCGCTGGGGTAAACGAGTTCTTGAGTGGAGACCGCGACTCGGAAAACGTAGTATAGGACGTCCTCCGGCCAGGTGGGATGACGATCTGCGAAAGACTGCAGGCAGATGCTGGATGCGTCAAGCTGGAGACAGGGCGCTATGGCGCTCATTAGGGGAGGCCTATGTCCAGCAGTGGACTAGTATAGGCTGATGATGATGATGATGATGTTATACGTAGGGGCTACATGGTGAAGTGTGTATTATCTAGCATTATTTATTTAACAGTTATGCTTCGTCACTTTCCATTAAGTATAATTGTGGCCAAACAAAGGTCCGGTCCATTGACAAAAAATATACATTATTTATAAAGATATAATCATTGCCTCTTTTCTGTGTAGGCTCTAGTTATAGCAAACACAATACAGTTAATTCAACTGGTAGACTTTGTTGTAACGAAAGTAAGTACCCATAAGGTTCTTATACAAGAAAGTCTAGGTAGGTACGTGGGACGAACCTGGATGAGATAAGCGCAGGACCTTGTGGAGTGGCACAAAAGTTTGGAGGCCTATAGGCCATAGGCCTATAGACTGGGTATACCCAGGAGTGGGTAAAGTTGGGCTGCAGATGATGATAATGAGGTACGCATTTGCTTCTCGAACTTATACTCATAGTAAACGAGCTTTTCAAACGATGTCCTAAACATTAATCATTAATCAATGTTCATACATACTCTTCCATCTTATTGTTTTTATTTCATACAATTTTAAAATCTTTTAGAACCAGTTTCTTGCTACCAGCTAATTATAGTATTTTCTAATTTTACGTTGCTAAATTAAATAAAAATTCATTACGCTGCATTATAATAAGAAGCCGTCAGTTTGTTTTACATTGCGGCTAACCGAGCTTTCTATTAAAAGTTAAGCTCGGGAATTGACTTTCAATTAAAATTTTATGGTTCGTATTATATTTCATAATAAGCCATGCAAAGGAATTAGTTATTTGAGACTTAGCTGTAAGCAATATTGGCGCCTCAAATTCTCTTCAGTAACGTGGCTTTAGTGCCGTCTTCAAAGACTTGGACTTCATTCAAGAACCTCTTCTCCGTTTATGGCATTGCTTACCTAAGGCAGTGGTTCTTGCCAAAGGCCTTTTCTAATTTTACCAAGATGTACTTCAACGCGGGGTCATTTTGGTTTGTTGATTTCTAAGTACCAGCATCTACAATTCTTGTAAATAATAATAAATAAATAAATAATGGTGTCGATTCTGTTGTTTTAGGATTCCTAACCTAAATTTTAAGATTCCTAAATTTTCTATGCTAGGTAGACCAAAAAATTATGGTATTCTCTATAAAGGTCCTTAAAATACCTATATTAGAACGTTTTTCAAAATCGCAAAACCTATCTGAGTTGAGTGGTTGGGATTTTAAAATATGTTTTATTCTAAAATGTTATTTCAAAATACTTCTTTACATGGGTCAAACAGCTCATCCATTTGTTTGAGAAATCGTTTAGAAATTCAAATCGATACCAGTCTAAAATCGATAAATTTTAATCATGACCTAATTAGATGCCTGCTAAAATTAGGTAGACGTTTCTAACCATAGCTAAAATGTAATGCAAAGAATAGGGTTAAAGCTACTTATAACTAATTTAAGTTGTTTTAGATCTATCAATCTAATTTTAGAGCTGTCATCCTAATTTTAAACACGTTAGTTTCATTTTTAAAACAACTAAAATGTTACGCAAGGAATATGGTTACAGCCATTTTAACTAAATTGAATCTTTATATCTATTTTAATAGAATCGTTTTTATCTATTTGAAATTCCGAAATCCTAATAATAGCTAATCCTAAAACAACAGAATCGACACCAATGTTGGACAATTCTCACAGCATTATCTAGCCCCAAGCTAAGCAGAGCTTGTGTTATGGGTACTATATAACTGTGTACAACCTAGTTAGTAGACATTATACGTGTATGTAGTCAATTTTAAGGCAGCTAAACTTCCTCAGTTAGGCAGCTCAGAGATCTTCAAAATAACGTTTGCGCACTAATATATTTAATAATATTCTTTGTTTATTAACACTGTATGTCACATAATAGATAGATAGATAAAAAAATTATTTGGTACTACAGACACACACACACACATAGAGATACAATACAAACAAAAGTACAACAGGTTTAATAATTCAGACAAGCAATTAAAAAAAAAATTAATGAAATAAAATTGTATTCGTGTTTGTTTGCCATTTGCCATAAAAATACAATTAAACAAAGGCCTTATAGAAAAGTTACATACAAAAGTCGAAGTAAATTAAAACAATGAAGAAGAAACAATAAACAAAATGAGCCTTTATTGTAGTATTGTAAGCATTTAATTGGCTGACGTACTTAAAGTTCACCTATAGAAAAGTTAAAAACAAATTTTATGTTTTTTAAGTCGAAGCAAATTAAAACACTGAAGAAGAAACAAGAAACAAGATGAGCCTTTATTGTAGTATGTATTGTTAGCATCTAATTGGCTGACGAACTTAAAGTTCACCTATAGAAAAGTTAAAAAAAAATAATTATGTTTTTAAAGTCGAAGAAAATTAAAACAATGAAGAAGAAACAAGAAACAAAATGAGCCTTTATTGTAGTAGTTATTGTTAGCATCTAATTGGCTGACGTACTTAAAGTTCACCTATAGAAAAGTTAAAAAAAAAAATTATGTTTTTAAAGTCGAAGCAAATTAAAACAATGAAGAAGAAACAAGAAACAAAATGAGCCTTTATTGTGTTATTGTTAGCATCTAATTGGCTGACGTACTTAAAGTTCACCGTTAAGTACGTCATGCTAACAATACTACAACTTCTTGATAACTGGTACTTTTCGGAGAAATACCTACAATATGCAAATGAATTATGTATAATAATGAGGAAAGTGAATGTACGTAATTGCCTACAGCCGTTTGTTGTCAATATGGGGCACGAGAGTTGTGTAGTCCAAAGTGAACAAGAAAACACTTACTTGACTTTGAGTCAAATGAGTATTGTACCTCTATTGTTTATTTATTTATTGAACACCAACAAATCACACTAATATTATAAATGCATTTATAATATTAGTGTGATTTGTTGGTGTTTTTGCGTGAAGAGGTAACAAACATACGTTTGTTACCTCTTCACGCCAAAACTACCAAACGGATCGGGCTGAAATTTTGCATACAGGTAATTCTAATTTTGGAATCAAACATAGGCTACTTTTTATTCCATAAATCAGTTCCCGTGGGACAGAAATCACCTTTAAACGTTTCCATGTGAACAACGCGTGCGAAGCCGCAGCTAGTTGTACACTAAAACTAGCTTACAGTAACCTTAATCGAAATCATGTCAAGTTTTAGCATACTTATTGGTGAAGACAGCATGCTAGAAATAATCATGGGTGACTAACATCATTTAGATACAATTTAATACAGTTCATTTTCGGATTTTATTTAGATCAAATAAATAATTCAATTATTTGATATACAAATAGCAAAAAAAGACAACACAGCTAATTATTAAAATGAGGTGAGTAATTTAGTACTACCTACAATCTTTTTATTATTCTGTATCACATTATTCTCATTTACCTACTCGTAACCAGTTGATTCCATAACCTTTATAAAATAAAACTGGTCATTCATATTTTTAATTTTATTAGAGCTGTCTGCAATTTGAAAGAGTACCTACGTTAACTCCATCCAAACTTGACGTTGTTGAACGTGTACCACCTACTCTACTAATCTAATTTTATAAAGTTTAATAACGCTTTTATGTGAAACTCGGGCACATAGATGAATTATATCGTAACAATATTGGAAGCCCAGAACTAATTTTTATGATCATACTCAATACATATAACAATCAAAACGTAATTTCTTGATTGTGGTCACGTTATCGTATTACTGGGGATGTAAGAGAGCGCCACATTGGAAAAAACGAGTAACCACCACTAGACAGGATATTGAGTCGTTTTCTCCAAAATTCAGCCAGGAGGGAACCCAATCTCAGAGCAAAGCAGCTAGTGCAAAGGCTTTAGTCAGATCATCAGCTATCAGTCAGCGACAAAACCATCAGAAGGCTACATGAAGTCGATCTTCATTCTCGTGGGCCGCTTTGTGTGCCAGCTCTATGACGAGGCAATAGCGGAAAGCGACTTCTTCGGGCTCAAGAACATTTGTTATGGAACAATGGACCATGGTTCTCTTTACTGATGAGTCTTGGTTTGGATTCTACCCCAATTCAAGAAGACGTGTTTGGAGAGTTCCAGGCAGAGATAATTGTCTCCAGCAGCCACAAGAGGTCCATTCGTACCGAGGTAGGACAATCATGGTTTGGGCGGGAATTTGTATTGGCGCGCGAACCGAGCTCATTTGGATAAGAGGCAGCATGACTGCGCTAAACTACCGGAACGAGATCGTCGAACCTGTGATCATCCCTCATAGATTTCAAATTGGCCAGGAATTGTAGCTCATTATGGATGATAATGTCCCTCCAAGCGGCGCGTTTGGTGTCAGCTGCCCTTCAGTAACATGATGACTTAAATCCAATTGAACACGTTTGGGAGTGCAAGTTGCAGCAAAGGGCTTTCAACAATTTGCTGTCAAATTTGACCACAGAAGACCAACTTTTTTGCCCTTAAAAAGAACATGGCATCACACACCCCAGCGAGACTTTGACACCCTAATTTTGAGTATGTATGTATACCTTACCGGTGTAGATGTGTTATGAACGTCAGGGGAGGCAACACCGATTATTAAATTACAATTTAATAATGGTAATTTCATAAAGTCATGTCAACGTAAAAATAGTATTAACACAATTTACCGATCCCTGTAAATTTAAGAATTTTTCGAGATTTTGTTCTTACTTAAATTTTTATTAAAAATAATATCAAAAAGTTGTTTTTTTATTATTTTAAATAAACAATACAAAATAAAGATTCTTGCCATAGCTCGTTTTCTAAAGTAATTATTTTCAATCAACAAAATGTTGACTAGACAACTACTACAGACTAGACAATGTTAACATATTCAATTTATTTCACCACAACAAGAACATGTCAGTCCAGGCTAACTACAACTGAACTAAAAAACAGAAGCTTCGTTAGGCTTTGATTCATGGAAGCACAATGAATGATGATGGAAGGGCCGGCCAGCCACCGAAATACATCTATCATGTTATACATACAATTTTATTTCACCCCTCTTTTTGCGTTAAAAATAAACAAGAACATGTCAGTCCGGGTTAACTAAAACTGAACTATAAACCGAGGCTTCGTTAGCGTTTGATTCATGGAGCACAATGTAATGGAAGAGCCGGCCAGCCACCGAAATACAACTATCGTGTATTATTCTTGTGATAACAGAGCAATGTTTTATTAAGGTTGCACTATTTTTATCGGCAAAGATGAGACAAAAAAATACGGACACAGAAGAAATACAGCACAAAACAAAAAATACTAAAGAACTATAGTAAAAGTAATAATTTATTTAATGATTACCCTAACCTAGAGGGAGTTATCGACCTATATAAGTTGACTATTGTTGTGAGAAAGTCAAATCGTTTATAAATGGACTTTAAAGCATAAAACAGTTGCGTTTGCTTTAGATAGTGTGCCTCTGTCTCATTTTTTTAGAATCTTGTTTTGGCCATTAATCCTTTACGATTTTGCTAACCTTTGGGTATTTTTACCACTTTTATCCTTTTCATGTCTAATATTACCTTCAAAGAAAAGGATCGTGTTATCCAATCTGTAAATTCCACGAAGGTACATAATAACACGAACAATCAGAAAAGAACGGTTTTTTTATTATCTCCATTTTGTTAAGCCTGCAAGTTATTAAAAGAAATCTATCCTAGGTTTCTTTTAATAAATTGCAAGCTGAGGCCAAATGCGCGTAACTTTTTTGAGTTGTGAGTCACATAGCGGAAAGACAACTCATCATGTGGCACAAACAGATATTTTACATCGAACGACTCATTTTACGCGATTCAAAAAATAACCTGTGTCTGGCTTCAGCTGGAAAATTTCAGAATAAGAAATATTTTGTGAATATCGCAGGGAACTTTAATTTTACTTCATTTATTTCGATGCCATCTGAGGCGAGGGTTAGGCGGGCATCTTATCCGGGGATCATCATCCCTATTCACTCTAGTGACAAGTCTGAGCCAGCGATAAATACCTTTGAATTTTATTAAAATCTGAGAATCTTACTTATATTTTCAATATAAATTTACGTATTTTTATAAAAGTACATTTGAATATAAAAACTATTGTTATTTGACGAATTCATTACGGATAAAATGTTGGTGTTCCGACACAAATAAAGTTCGTAGTTAACCCTCTTATATCCGTGATACAATACCCTCATTCTTAATTCTTTATTGCACAAAATTATACAACATGGTAAAACATTTAATATAAAAATAATGGCAAAGGCGACATAGTAAAGCCTAAAAAGAGTTCATTTATAGCAAACATTATTGTGGCTTAGTGGTAGTAGGCTTGTGCAAACAGTTGTGGCTGTGTGGTGCCGGCCTAGAATAGCACCACCCCATTTCTTCCCGTGGGTGTCGTAAGAGGCGACTAAGGGACATAAACCGGAGGGCGGGCAGCAGCGCCTCCCGTAGACCGATAATATCACCGAACTGCGATCCCCAACCCGCATGCCCAGCGTGGGGATTATGGGCACTACCCCCCCAATGATTGCACACGCCAAAAAGTGGCCCCTAGTTCCCGGCCGCCTCGCTATTCCTGGCCATGGTAGCGGCCATGGTAACGGCGGGGCAGGGGGTGCTAAGAATCCCCGGGCTACGGCAGGCTACCGATCATTACTTAAAAACTTGACCCTGGCTACGTTTAACGGACGCACTCTGAGGCTTGATCACCATCTAGCGCAGTTGGAAGTGGAGTTAGAGAACATTAAATGGCATGTTCTGGGGTTATGTGAAGTCCGTAGAGAGGGGGAGGACACCGTAACCTTAGACTCGGGCCATCTTCTCTACTTTCGCGAGGGTGATAAAACATCCCAGGGTGGCGTAGGCTTCCTCGTCAACAAGGCCCTCTCTAACAACGTTCAGGAAATCTCCAGTGTGTCGACCAGGGTAGCGTACCTGATCCTTCGGCTGTCCAAGCGGTACAGCTTGAAGGTAATTCAGGTTTACGCACCGACCTCGGCACACTCGGATGATGAAGTGGAGGATATGTACGAAGACATATCCAAAGCCTTACATAACACCACCAAGGCTCACTTCAACGTTGTTATGGGGGACTTTAACGGCAAGGTGGGAATCCGGACTGGCAACGAATCCCGAATAGGCTCGCATGGTTATGGAGTTAGGAATCACAGGGGGCAAATGCTTGTCAACTTCCTTGAGAAGGAGGGGCTGTTCTTAATGAACTCTTTCTTTAAGAAACCGCCCCAGAGGAAGTGGACGTGGCGAAGCCCCGACACTGTGACTAAAAATGAGATCGACTTCATCATGACGGATAGCAAGCACATATTCAGAGATGTCTCAGTGATCAACAGGTTTAATACCGGATCTGATCACCGACTGCTCCGAGGCTCTCTGAATATCAACTTAAAGCTTGAAAGAAACCGTCTGATGAAGTCCACGCTCCGACCTAATCCAATCCAGATCATCGGGCACCGAGAAGTTCCAGCAGCTTCTCGGGAATAGATTCATTGCCTTGGATCCCACTGATGACGCTGACGAGACCCTACACAATCTGGTCGAAACGTTGAGGAACGAGAGCATCAGATTCTGCCAAAAGCATCGTACTGGCAAGAAATCCAAACTCTCGGATGAGACTCTCGGGCTGATGGCAAAAAGACGGGAAACCACCCAAGCGACTTCTTCAGACAGGTCAGACCTGAACAAGCGAATTGCGAAGATGGTACGGCGCGACCTTCGGAGCTCCAACACACGCCTCATTGAAGAGGCAATAGAGCGAAACCGAGGGTCCAAAGTATTCACTCAGCAGCTTGGCAGGAGCCACCTGACGAAGCTTAAAACGCACGATGGGAGGACCGTTTTGTCGAAGCTGGAGATATCCGCCGAGATAGAGGATTTCTATGGCCGATTATACGCTGCACATGCCCCTCGTCCCCAACGAGTCGACCACGATTCAAGAGCCACCCTGACACGCCACTATACCGACGAACTGCCAGACATCAGTCAAGACGAGATTGTGCTAGCTCTGAGGCAGCTTAGAAATGGAAAAGCCCCCGGTGAGGACGGCATAACATCAGAGCTTTTAAAAGCCGGAGGAGCCCCTGTTATACAGGAACTACAGAAACTGATCAACGCCGTCTTTCACAGTGGGAGAACTCCAAAGGCGTGGAGCGGGAGTTTGGTGGTGCTCTTTTTTAAGAAGGGAGATAAAACCCTCCTTAAAAACTACAGACCCATCTCACTCCTGAGCCACGTCTATAAGCTGTTCTCACGAGTGATCACGAACCGTCTCGCCAGGAGACTCGACGAGTTCCAGCCACCGGAACAGGCCGGGTTTCGCGGAGGATATGGCACCATAGACCACATACACACAGTGAGGCAGATTATACAGAAGTCCGAAGAGTATAATCAGCCCCTGTGTCTGGCCTTTGTGGACTATGAGAAAGCCTTTGACTCTGTCGAAACCTGGGCTGTTCTGGAATCCTTACAGCGATGCCAAGTAGACTATCGTTATATCGAGGTGCTGAGATGTCTCTACGACGCCGCGACCATGAGTGTCCAAGTACAGGACCAGCAGTCCAAACCCATCCAACTGCGCAGAGGAGTGAGGCAGGGGGATGTTATATCCCCGAAACTGTTCACGAGTGCCTTGGAAGATATGTTTAAGACACTGGACTGGAAAGGCAAGGGCATCAACATAAACGGCGATTACATCTCACACCTTCGATTCGCTGATGACATAGTCGTAATGGCGGAGTCGTTGGAGGAGCTAAACCAGATGCTGGACGGCCTAGCTTTAGCCTCACGATGCATCGGTCTCGGCATGAATTTGGATAAAACCAAAATCATGATCAATGGCCTCATTGATCCGGGACCGGTCGTCGTACATGGCCACCCTCTCGAAATTGTTTCCGAGTACACTTACCTTGGACAAATTCTGCAGTTGGGTAAAAACAATTTTGAGAAGGAGGCCAAGAGGAGGATTCAGCTAGGCTGGGCAGCGTTTGGAAAGCTACGTCGAGTCTTCTCGTCATCCATACCGCAATGCTTGAAAACGAAAGTTTTCAATCAGTGCGTCCTACCCGTCATGACCTACGGAGCTGAGACGTGGACACTCACGATAGGGCTGGTCCACCAGTTTAAAGTCGCTCAGCGAGCTATGGAAAGAGCTATGCTCGGAGTCTCTCTGAAGGATAGGATTCGTAACGAATACATCCGACAGAGAACCAAAGTTATCGACATAGCTCAAAGAATTAGCAAACTGAAGTGGCAGTGGGCCGGCCATATCTCGCGAAGAACCGATAACCGCTGGGGTAAACGAGTTCTTGAGTGGAGACCGCGACTCGGCAAACGTAGTGTAGGACGCCCTCCGGCCAGGTGGGATGACGATCTGCGAAAGACTGCAGGCAGATGCTGGATGCGTCAAGCTGAAGACAGGGCGCTATGGCGCTCATTAGGGGAGGCCTATGTCCAGCAGTGGACTAATATAGGCTGATGATGATGATGATGAAACATTATTGGGAGAGAGAGAGACATAGATATAAAAGTGAATTAAACAGAGGATAGATTTAATATTAGTGAACTTATTAAAGTAAAAGTAAAGTAACATTTTTTTTTATTGACATTATTATACTGTACTTTTACGTACAGTAATAAGTCCATAGGCTCCTAAACTAGTTAAAAAACTAGTTGTGTTTCAGGAGCCAGTGGCTTCTCCAGCTTATCATAATCAGTTAATTAGGTTACACCACAATAAATAATAACTTATCTTGATTTTGATTTTAATGTGTAAATACAAATCGTAATTTTTGCATGTTTATTTCTTCTTATTCCTAGAAGAAATAAACATGCAAAAATTACAATTTGGAGTTATACGTAGATACTTTTAAAACTAAAACTAAATTAGAATTTACTTAGTTAGTGTATCTATTACAATGGTTTCTATTCAGATGTTGCCAAAACTAGACTAAACTAATCTGACAGGCCTAAAAAGATGTAATCTTTATTATTTTGATCGTTATGACAGGGACGACAACATTTTGATATCGAAAACTTTTTTTTTTTTTAATCTTTATTTAAAGAGCTTAATCACATTGCGATTATGTCGCTCATAAAAAAATCGCTCGAAAACTTTTGACAAATCAAAATATCGTTCTAAAGTTCAGTCGGAATAGAATTCAAATTCAAATCTGACGTTTTCGCTTCGGAAACGAATCGAACGAATTGAAATAATGCTCATCGTCAGTATCTTTTCACAAATAAGCTTCAAACGAGTCACATCAAACTGAATTATTTATTTGATAATGTATTAATTTAAAATTAAATAATGTTAATTTAATTTGGCAAAAGATTACTAGGTATCGACTATTCGATTCATTAATCTCATTTTAAAAGTTATAAAACGAATCTCGTAAGTAAATTAGGGCAACTAAAATTATCTGTTCACATGGGTCGTCGGCCTTTACTTTGCGTTATTAAATTTTCAGAAGCCCGATATTGTGTTGATGTTAATTAAAATTTATAGTAAAAGCTTTTCCAAAACTAACGTAGGCGAAGTTAGTATATGCTGTTGACTCTACTAGGTCAAGACGAGAAGACTGGCACACGACACACCGACAGAGGTAGAGGGGATGAATGTCAATTTATCCCCTCGAAATATCTCATAGGTTTTGGAATACCATGTTGGAATTTAAATTCCAAGTTTCATCTATACAGTCAGCAGTTTTTTCAATCGCGGAAAGAAATTTCAAATTCAAATTGAATGATTAAGCGAGGTTTCCTGTAGTGAAGCTCGATCTTGATTATACAGCTTTCACCAAAGAGATTACATTTTTACGTAGTTATTGATTGATCCTAATAAATTAAAAATTAAAAATAATCATCTTGAATACGGTTTTCGATATTGGGTATTTTGTATCGATATATCATGTTATTCCAGCCGATTGAACATCCCTATTTTATCTACGAATTTGTATGAATAGTAATGCTATTATTAGTTGATTTTTAATCGGACTACTATTAGAGTCTGTTCAAATAGTTAGGAGTCGTGGGAATTAAGGGCGCTCGTGTGCCAACTGACAACTTTTGTTCCGTTGACGTTGCGTTTGCTTTGTCATTGCAGTACGACTAAAAGTGTTAGTTCACCGTAATGCCACGATTCTTCTCTTTTTGAATTGACTCTAGGTACGTTCTCCCAGCGCTAACTCAACAAATAGCCTGTGTTGTGTAAATGCAAAGACACGCTATTTGCAATATTTTAGAATATACAAGTACTACTAAACAACCAAGATAGAAAAACGTACCTACCTAGACCGGAGTGCGACCGAGACAACAATACGCAGTCAAATCTCCCCGAAATTTTACTTATATCGATGACCTAAGTATATTCTTTCGATTAACAAAATCAAAACAACTTTTTTTCCGAGTATTACGTAGGCAAAGCCATGGCGACTATGGCTGTTTGTTTAAAATATACTAAAAAATACATATATTTCGGTTAAGTTTGTTTAAAATTTACAAAGGTTTCGTATGAGTAGGTGTATAATGAAATATTATCCTTCCTGTCGCTGGCAGCATACCGGAGGGCCCGTAACCAAATTTTCCCTGGAGACCAACAAAGCTCTGTGTGACCAGCGAAATAAATCTTCATTTTGGGAGTTAGTTACGTGTTCACACTTTCAGTAACACCGTATTTATTACCTTTCCTTTATTTTACGAATAAATAAAATGAAAACCTGTTTGCTATCTGTTCAATTACGGTGTTTGTTTAAGAAATGTGTATCTTAGATTAATTTGTACATGCATTTTAAAAATTCCGCTTGAATTTTTAGCTTTGTTTGGTCATGCTCGTAATTAAATTTGTTTATTTCGGGCAATAACCCATTTCACAAGAAATACCACACGTCCTCTGAAAATTAAAGAGAAAATGAGCATGTGTTTTTTTTTAGCAACATTATGTTAATAAAAAAACTTTCAAATAGGCGAGAGGCTTTTAAGGGTTAAAAAGACAACAAGCTGGTGCACGTTCTGAACACCATTTTATTATACCTAAACTATTTTTTATTTATTTTTTTACTTACCATATACCTTTGTTTGACCGCAATCTCAACTGAAGATGCGGCCGACAGTGTATCATAGAAGATACCTATTCACCCTTGTTTTGAAGAAACCTAGGTTGTAGGTGGCCGGTAAAACAGAGGCAGGAAGCAAGTTCCATTCCTTAGCGGTGCGAATAGTTAAGGTGGACTTGCTGAATGCGAGTGGAACATCCACCAAACTAGTTGTGCGTTCACCTCACCCGTGACAACTCAAGTATATGAGCACTGCCATTTATTTCTAAAGAAAATGTAGATGCGAGCTGAAGATATTTTTACTCCCTTAGGATCCCCCGTCATTTTATCTTAATTTTACTTGCATAAAATGTTATTATAGCTAATAAAGTACTAAATTTACTGTTTTAAAAAAATTTATGTTAAGTGAACAATGTATGTGCCTAGCATATAAGTTGATTCAAAAGAAACAACTATTTTTATTTTTAAGGTAAAAAAGCTAAAAACTAGCGGCCGGATGGACAGCGGAGGCTTAGTAATATAGGGTTCATCCGAAGGGTTCTCTCTATTGGGTATGGCACCGCAGCAGACGAGGGGCAGCTTCATACGCCCGATGTCTTGTACCACTCTCAAATTAGTCTTCCTTCATCCTCTTGCCAACTGATCCATAGTTGCATGTACAAATTTATCTTAAAAATAGTTGTAGTAGATTTAGCAGATTCAGGCTTCAGGCTTCACTTGTCTATGAATCATATTGCCAACTTTTTATATTGCTTACGTCTCAAAAAACATGCGAACAAAGGTAGGAGCCTCCTTCGACCGTCACCCTTTTAACCGCCAAGTGTGAATTATACCCGTGCTCAGAGTTGCACTTAAATAAGACTCAGTATTTTCAACCCCCACTTAGATCCCGATATCGCGTTCGACCCCACTTTTGACAGATGTCTTCGAGCCTCTAAGCACCTATGCTGAAACGAACCAAACGATACCTCATTGATGTAATCAGGCTAGATGTCTATATGGGAATAAAATCGGCTACATATTTATGTATATTCATAAATACAAAATAGGGTGTCAACCTCATAAACCTCGTCCGTTGGTAGTCGGGTGAAAATAAAATAAATTCAATAACTCTAGGCAATTGCCTCCTAAGTGTGGACATAGAAACATAAAAAAAACAATCTTTTAGACCTACATTAGCTTCAGAATTATGTGGTCCAGTTAAATAGAGCTTTTTTTTTGGATTTACCCAAATTATCCCCATAAAAGACGAAAATGGTAGAGCTTCTAGATAATCTTTTTATTTTCGTTTTCTAAAAGCTTCAACAATTTTAAGAACTTAGTTTATCGCTAAATATCGTAAAAGGAAACCTTGATACATTGGTTTCTTATTGCAATAAAATACCCAAGTTTCGTTCATACGTCTCTGCCAAATGTACAGAGTGAGTACAGAACTAATATTATTGCAATAAAGCTCAAGGGACCGGAGTTGATATCCTATTTATCGCCCATAGCAGGTCGGACAAGGAAAGTGCCTTTTCTTTATCACCGTCCTAATGTAACCCTCGATATGAACGGAAAATCTGTGTAATATTCAATCGTTCGGAAAGCAAAGCAAGGATGAGATAGCAATCCAATCTCACTGCTCATTTAAGGCATTTCTCCTAATATTTTTTATCGCTTTTTAGGCGTTTTTTACAATAGGGTATATGCATGTGACTTCAAAAAAGCTTATAATGATTTTACGTATTCTCTATTGATATAGAAATAAATATATCTGGATAATAATTTTTGTTATTTTTTAATGTTTTTATTGTGAAATTTAATGAATGATATGTAGATATTTTAAATCTCAACGGGAAAATTTCTAAACGCAATGTTATTGGCAGCTGAACCGTGACGTCAAACTTGTACATTTTGTATGGTCATGAAGCTTTGACTTTTGAGTTGACATAGGTTATTCGATAAAAACGTGACGTCATAAAAAGCAAAGGCCTAACATGGCAGCCTTTTTATAACCCGAAACTGAGTGCAGTTTTACTTTTGGTTTTTAACCTCAAAAATTTAAATGTTGTAAAAGTTATATTAACCTAAATAATCGATTTAAATAAATAAAAAAACACATGCATATACCCTATTACGAGTAACTAATGTATTCGGTTTATACGGTCCTCTGACTGTAGCTACTGGGTGTGTACTTTAGTACAACGGAGTTCATCGTCAGTTGACCCTCTTGTTACGTTTAATAGTACATTGTTACCCAAGGGAAGTAAAAGTAACTTATTTAGTCGCAAGACGGTCCCAAGACGTTTGTTGCCCGAGCGTAGGGAGTGCGCCAATCATTCAAGGGAATAAATGTTACTGTCACCCGAGGTAAACACTGAGCTTTTCATTACAAAAACATGGAAAATAAAAAAAATTATATGAATGAGCTAAAGAAAAAAATTGAAAATTTTATTACTTAGGTGAGATATTTAAGTCTATGGTAAAATTTGCTATAGATAGTGAAATGTTTTTTCCAGGCACCTCTTGAGAAGGCAAAACTTATTTTTTTTTTTGGTTATATCCATTATTTTGCCTTTTGAGAAACGATGCTAGTCTCTCAAAATCCTTTAAATGTACATTGTGTTTAGTACCTTTAACATAGAATACACGCTTCATATTATGGAGCTCCAAACCTTCAATATTAAGATATATATATTAAGATTATTATTAAGATATATATACTTATATTAAGATAAGAAAGGTCTTTGAGAATTCGTTAAAATATAATAACTAAACGTTTTCTTATAACGATTTCACTATTTACTCAGCGCGCCATTTCATAAAATCGTACGATTCTAGGTACTTTCATTTTCATTTAGGTGGTAAAAGGTTTTCCACTAACGCTTTAGCCTCTTCTTTTATAAAATCAGGCTATATATATATATATAAATCTATGTCTCTAACAATGTCTGAACTCGTTGTAATAATCACACAAAACTCTACAACTCGAAAAATTACTTACTACAATTGACGTTTTTCTGCTTTTTTTTCTTAGGCATAGAAAATGAAAATGAAAAATGAAAATGAAAAAAAATCCTCTTTATAGATGGCAGAATATAGCCATGGTAGCTCTCGCTATACTACCATGGTCGAATACACATGGTAGAGTACCGAGAACTTTTCTACCATTAATTTTTATCATTTAAAAATGGTAAAGATTTTGTTACTTTTCGTCGCCTTGAAGACGACAAGTATTACTTTCATCCCGCTTCCCAGGCAACTTCCGACCTACTTTCCGAGTATGAGTAATGAAAAGTCAATTTTCTATGAATACCAATGCTTTTTCAAACTATAATCTTTCGGAAAAAATAACATACAACACAGTTTTATTACAAAACAATAGACTTTATAATATTAAACCAAAACTGATATAAACGCCACTGTACATAATCCTTGTTCATGCAACACTGGTATTTCATGTTGATATAACAGAGGATTATTTTGACAGCGTTACAAACAATGCCTAGACAGTAGTACATTACGTCCGAGGTCAGTAATGACTGGATTACGGGCCGCGATGATGGCCAATAGCGTAGCTTAGCGTTGGTCCAGGCCGTCACAGCGCGCTGAGCGCGGTCAGCATTGCAGCCCTTGATGGACAAGCTAAAATGATAGCTGCGACCGAACGTCGGAGCCCTTTATATCGCGGACAACAAGGGCTGCAATGATGACCAAGTTTAAAGGCCGAGACCTAGCAAGCTAAGGCTATCATATCGTGGCCCGCAAGGCAAGCATCAGCGGCAAGGCATAATGTTTTACTCAAACGATGCGAGTAATTCAAAAACATCAAAATAGACATTTTACAATCTAAACACGAAAATTTATAAAAACATAACTTGCAAAAGTTTTTACCGCAATCACAATGCTCTTTTGTCACTTGCACGCGTTTCCTTTTTTTTCTTACCAACCAATAAAGCTAAAGCTCATTATGCATAGAACCTTTATGCACCTAACTATTAACCTAACTATTTTCAAAACAAAATAGAATTAGAAAGACGAAATACTTTGCGGGCCACAAAAACACGACAGCAATTAAAGTTTGCCGACCGCTTTCGAGAAGGCCTAAAAGGCCGACTTTCCTCGAAGAAGGTTGTCAAAATAATGTGAAATTACTTTATTCATTTATTACAAACAAAACCAGATGCTTTATTTACAGAGTTACAAATTGATAAATACCAGTAATTCATTGTGAATGTAATCGGGTTCACTACGAACCTCGTTTGTGTTGGAAGAACACCAACGTTTCATCCCTTAACGAGGGACATCTTCAGGGCAAGTGCGGTTCTAGACGCGTACCGTTCGTAACAAGGTTCATCGTTAACCCGCTTACATTCATAATGAATTCGTCACACTACGAAAGATTTTATAGTAAAAAAATACCAGTAAGCTTATCAATGAATTGAGTTAAAGTACAATATTTTAAACTAAGCAATTTTCATCATCATTATCACCATCGGCACCCAAGAATTCTTCGATGAGTCGAAGGGACACTTGTACAGCATAGGTCAAGGTCAAATTTTTTACTGAAGTTGAAAAATTGTTTTTTATCTTTTTACATTTTTCCGGTAGTTAGTGCCAGCATGAGAAACGTAGATAATGGGCTTTAGAATTGGCAAAATCTAATAGGTTTGATGGGTTGAGCTCAATTCTTTGAAGTGAGCTGGGACAATCAATTTTATTCGATGTGATTTTGAGTAAAAGCGCCGCTTAAAAAGAGGGAGAGTGTGAATAGAAATTAAGGTTATTATCAGGTTATTATATAATGTATGGAATTTTTATACGGAAACAAAGGTACTTTATAAACTTGATTTGAACAAGCTCGATTCTCTTATTGATACACAGATTTGGAACCCTAGCTATGAGTCAGTAGGAGTTACTTTTCGTCCCTAGGGATGAAAAGTTATGACAATTAGTGACAGCTGTCACCTCACTTTTCTATTTAACCATGCATTTTACCTTTTTCCTATACAGCTACTCAACTTCAACTTCTTGTGAGATGGATTTTGCGTCTGGTTTGACGCAATTCATACAGCGTGATGTAAAATTGAAATAAATTAAAGGTGAAATGCCATATTATAATTTACTATCAACTATTTCTTTAAAATAACATAGTTTTCCTCAAAATATTTACCAGTTTTTAAATGATAAAAACTAATGGTAGAGTAGATTGAGGTATTCTTCCATAATTATGCTGCCATGGTAGAATAGCAGGAGCTACCATGGCTATGATGCCATCTATAAAGAATATTGTTTATGCCTAAGAAAAAGAAAGCGGGAAAACGGAATGATCCATTTATCTTCATTTGATTTTTCTAGTTTGGGTTTTGATTTTTCGTTGTTTTGATTATTACAATGAGTTCAGACATTTACCACATAAATTAAAATGAAGGTACCTAAAATCGTACAACGATTCTAAGAAACGGTGCGCTGAGAAAATAGTGAAATTGTTATAAGTAAACGGTTTGTAAAATAAATTAATTTTAACGAATTCTCAAAGACTTACAAACCTTCAACATTATGTAGCGTGTATTCCATGTTAAAGACAACATTAAATACTAAACACAAAGTACATTTAAGGGATTTCGAGAGACTAACATCGTATCTCAAAAGGCAAAATTGACGACGATTGTAGAAACTTCTACAATCGAACTAACTTTTCAAATGTTTAATTAATTTTTTGTGCGGCTTCGCACGCGTTGTTCTATGGAAACGTTTAAATGTTATTTTTTAACCAACTCAACGTTTTCATAGAACAATGCGTTCGCACGCGTTGTTCTATGGAAACGTTTAAATGTTATTTTTTAACCAACTAAACGTTTTCATAGAACAATGCGTGTGAAGCCGCACAAAAAATTAATTAAAAATTTGAAAAGTTAGAAAAGTTTCTACAATCGTCGGCGTCATAAGAAAAGTTTTGTTAGAAAAGTCCTTTGAAAACCTGATTCGCTAACAATTTTTCCGCCCACTCATCTCTTAACCACAGTACTACAGTTACTTCGTCATGAACTTGTGTAACAGCGTAGATTGGGCTGATGTTTTCTGACCTGGTTGATAATGATAAGGCAAGTAACCTTCTAGGTAACTGATAACACTTAAGATGAGCGCGCACTTGTCCGGACCGCAGGATCCGCACTAGCCGCCGCAGTCATCGAATTTCTTCATGGCCTCGCAGACTTGTGCGCATCGAACGCACTGAATCGCATTTATAATTTTAACAATATTTCTGTTATAATGAAGATATATAATTGTATGTAATGTAATGTAATATAGAATTGACGTTTTCTAATGGACCTCGACAGTCCAGAAAGATTAAAAAGGATGACGTCATCCGCACCGCACACTCCACAAGCTTCGTACGCGCCGAATTTTAGCATAGAATCCGTCGTATACCTACAGGATTTTACTGAAATGCAGATCGTTCAATGCGATGTTACTTACTATTAAGCCATAAGGCCGCCCTTATACTTCCATTTTTCTATTCCATATGAAGCGCAGGTGCGTGTTCACCTTTACTGGCTATAGGTTATGTTACGAGGTAGTTAAAATATAGTAAAATAATAATAAAAATATATTTTTTTCTCTCACAAGGTTAGACTACAAGTCTAGATAACTCTTTTCCCGCCCATGTCGCAAACGGCGCGTCTCTTCGGGCGCGCCACAAAGACTGGGCAGTAAAAGCGTTGATATGCATATACATATACCTGCGTTGTGAGACAGGTGCGCGTTGACGACTTACTTTGATAAATGTTCTTTCATTTTGTATAAATGTATAATTTTGTATAATTTGTTAGATTTTATCGCAGAAGGTTTTTTCGCGGAATTGTTACTAAATATTTTTCATTCTTGTAATTATGCGAATCGAAAACAATTGAAAGATTCGTAGGCAAAAATTCGAAACAGATCACGTGACATATAGAACTAAACTAAACTAAATTGACAGGGCTAAAAATATCGCCGTCCTTGTTAAAACGATCAAAATAATAAGGATGGCATCATTTATAGTCATGTCAAATTAGTTTAGTCTAGTTTTGGCGACATCTGAATAGACACCATTGTCTAGGCCCTTGGTCCACCAATAACTAGATACTGGCGAGGGCTGAATAGTACGCACTTAGTCAGACTTAGCCGCGCCCCGCGGAGCGCCACGACCGACTCGCGGAGCCCCCGTGAGCCTCACCTCACTTCATTCTACGATTACGAGGTCTCGTAGTTAAACTTTGGAACTTTCCGATCGGAGCGCTGTCAAATTTCATTAGAAAATAGATTAACACAAACTCTGTAGTAATCAGTGTGACAGTCGATGGCAGTTCACACTCAGCATACAGTTTACACTTAGCCTACGGAACATTTACGCTCAAGACGGACGTCACGAATAGGTATGCAAAATTATATTCGGAGGCAAAACGTTCCTGCCTTATGAATATTGGAACCCACCATAATAGGGCTTTCATATTGACACATTTATACCTATGTCAATTCATTACGTCGACGAATATTCAAATACGTTGCTCGACTGATTTACTTGAAAACCTCTCGAAATCTATTCAAAGGGAAAATCTTGTTCAAAGTGACTGAATAAATTAAATGTTCGCGATTGAGTGTTTCAGTGGCTTCCCTTGATGTGAAATTACCTTTTGATTCTAAAAAAATGGTTTCTTGCAAGCTTTTTGACGTTTTCTACGTCATCTATATAACATTATGTAGATCAATATATAAAAATCATCACAGACAGACCCGTTTAATAAAAGACGACATGCCATGTTAAATCGCTTAGTTAATTAATAGATTGCTTAGTATTGTAGAGAAACTAGATAGAGTAAAAAGTTTAAAGTTGTTTAAGGTTAAAAACAAACTGTCAAGATAATAAAGATTAATGTTAGGTGCCTGCACAATTAGAACTTAATATACGTAAGCGGTTTCCTCCAAAGGTAAGCTATAAAATGTAACCTTTTATAAAAAAAAAAATTGCTTTGTTTGTGGCCGTTTCGATTAAATACACTAAATTTCTACATGCATTTCTGTGTGTGAGCCTTTGGTTTTTATTAAAAGGAAGTGTAGGAAGGAGTTTGTTTTGTTTTGTTTGTTTAATATCTTTAAATCTCACACTTCCATTGCCACTGACGACGTCCGCTCCCAGCAGCTGCATGGCCGTGAATGCATTAAATATCGGAACAGATTTGAACGTATGAGGTAGATATCATTGTAATCCTTACGAGTCATCATCATCTCGAGTGGATACTCTATATTTTTCTGAAAATACTAATGCTATTTAATATAAACTTTCGTAGTTTGACGAATTCATTATAAATGTAAGTGGGTTAACTACGAACCTTGTTTGTGTTGGAAGAACAATGGCGTTGGAAAATGCACCCGTGAGGCCGAGACTTTGGTGGCGCTATGTGGACGACGTGTTTGCTGTCATACACAAAGACCACACTAACACACTGCTAGGACACCTCAATGGGGTACATCCAAAGATAGCATTCACAGTGGAGTATGAGAAAGACTGCGCTCACACAGACAGACAGAGCTCTGACTTTTCTGGATGTGTTGGTTCAGAGAGTACACACGGGTCGGTTGATGCATACGGTCTATCGCAAACCAACGCACACAGATAGGTACCTAAAGGCCGACTCGCACCACACATCCGTCTCACCTTGCGTCAGTACCTCGCACCCTTATAAATAGAGCTCTAAGGCTATGCGACCCTCTGTATACAGGGAACTACAGCATGTCAAAGAGGTACTAGAGCGGAATGGTTATGGGTGGAGACAAAGCTACCGCATCGCCAATATGTCCGAAAGAAAGCGGCCCCATTCCGCAGAGAGAGCTGTCGCATACCTACCTTTTGTAAAGGGGCTGACTGATAAGATTGGTCTGTTATTGCGAAGAAAATATAGAATTAAGACAATCTTTCGGCCTCATACACAACTACGGCACTTACTTCGCTCTCCCAAGGATAGGCAGCCGCTGGAAGTCCCAGGTATATACCTATATGATCCCATGTGACTGCGGCAAATGTTACATCGGTGAAACGAAGAGGAACATATCCGCCAGGCTCTCTGAACACATACGCGCCATTAAGAATGTTGACACCAATAGCTCTGCGGTGGTGGAACACTGTATTGAGGAAGGACCATCGCATTACGTACGTTTCGACAAAGCCCGTGTCTTGTCTAGGGAAAAATTCTTCGTTCCCCGCAAGATACGCGAGGCGATAGAGATAGAACGATGGCCCAACAAGAGAGACAGAGGTTGGAACCTACCACCCGCCTGGAAGCCGTGTCTCCATGGGAAGTCAAATAGCGGTGTAGGTATAGAGCCGGGTGTGGATACTATTAGTTCTGTGTGTACCCTGATGACAGCAACAACCGACACAGTAGATGACTCTCACGCCGTGCAGCAACTACAAGCAGCGCACCCCCCACCACCCCCGCCCCCGGCCGGGCACGTCACGGGCTCAACGCGCGCTTACCCGCAGTGCTCGAAGGGATGCGGAACGCGCGCGTCTAGAACCGCATTCGCCCTGAAGATGTCCCTCGTTAAGGAATGAAACGTTGGTGTTCTTCCAACACAAACAAGGTTCGTATTTAACCCGCTTACATTCATAATGAATAGTAATACTGTCGCGGTTTTTTATATTATTGTGAAATTAGTTTGTTTTTTTTATGTCTGTTCTATAACTAAGAAACTTTAAAATTAAAAACGATTTATTGTGTAGGTATATTGTTGGCATTGCCTTATTAATAAATAAGTGCATTCAGGGCTCAGCTTTACGGTCTTGTATAAAAATCTGGGCCCTCAACATGGACTTATGAAGCACAGACATACGAATACCCCTACATTCTTATAGGGGTTATTCATCACGAAATTCAACAAAAACGACATAATTGGATAAAAAAAATGAAATCTGTGCATATATCGATCGCATTTCAATTCGTAAACTCTTTTTATGCCCCTAAACCGTTAGCTACAAATTGAACCATTTACGGTCGGATTGTTTACTATTCTCGATAATGTTCGTGCCATTAAATTGACATGCATAAATGGAAAAAAGCTGAGGCTGCCACCGACATTTAAAATGACCGTAAAAATAAACCTTTGGACTGGACGGATATTTGTCAAGCACATACATACAATTTTTGCCGAGCAGACATAGGGATCCTGTGAGCCCGTATGAATAAATGAACAAACTAAATTGTGTGTATCAATCGAGATAATGTTAGAATTATAGCCATACCCTATACATCCCAATCTGGTCTGGAATTTAGGCAGTGAGGAGTCATAGTAGAAAAACTAAACTCTCATACAATAAACAACATACCTGAACTCTGAAAATATTATACTCCTTTTTTGAGCAGCTGTGTAAAAACAGTTGTTTGATTGAAATATCGGATGCCTGTCTGATACATATATCAGATACCGAGGCACATAGTAACTAACTGACACAACAATTTCTACAGAATATCCGAATTTAGTACCGACATTAATTAAAATATCATCTAATAATAGGTATAATTTTTATCTAAAAATCAAATTTCATATTTACAATTAAAGCAATTGAACAAACTGCCGACTGCAAACAATCTATTGCTTTTTTGGAACTTTGGAAATAAAGATATCAGAAAAGTTAAATCAAAAGAAGTCGTTTTACAGAGAGCACTCTGCGTGCCTTTAATCGTGGACAGTCACTTGATTTGTGGTTTTGAACTGTGCACAAACAAGAATTGCGGTGAGCGCGCTGGCTGCCGACAACAATCGCCACAATGTGCCCACCCCACTCGTGTCCCCACCGATTACAAGCTTTACACAAACAAATACAGCAGTTTCTGCGTGGGCACGTATCGATACTTGAATCTATTGATTGCTTTGTTCTGGGGTACCAATCTAATATTTTACTATAATATTGGGGTTTTACACTGGTATTTTAATAAAAGTAGCAACCTCAACCTCAGCAGCCTGTATTGGTCCACTGCTGGACGCAGGCTTCCCCCCATAAGCGTAATATTTTACTATAATATTGGGGTTTTACACTGGTATTTTTGCATATTGTAATACAAGTAGCAACCTCAAATTTAACAGCCTGTATTGGTCCACTGCTGGACGCAGGCCTCCCCCATAAGCGCCTTATTGGCGTTTATCTCTTGGGGGAGTAATGCCCATAATCCCCACGCTGGGCAACGGGTTGGGGATCGCATTTCCCACGTAGAATAGTTCTAAAAGGGGCGCTGCTACCCGCCTCCCTGAGGATATCCCTTAGTCGCCCCTAACGACACCCATGGGAAGAATCAGGGTGGTGCAAATTGTAAGCCAGCAAGCACCACACAGTCACTTTTGTATTATGATGAATATTTGTTTTAATAAGGACAACAGAAAATACCGTTGAAATATTTTTCCAACATAACAGAAACCATTTGTGGGAAATAATATCTCTCTAAGACTCTTGCTAGAAGCTAAGTAACTATTGTTTAGGAAACTAAATCAATGTTAAATGGTAAAGCTATAAATTATAGCTATATCAGTAACATTGGCAGTTCTCTCTCTATTTCAATAATTGAATTTGTTTTAAAACTATAAACCAACTTTAATTACATGGTTTTATCATGGATGCCATTGTCAGAACTGAACCAAATTGAAATGGAACCAAACGGGAAGCATCAGCTTTCAAATAAAAAAGAATCATCGAACTCGGATCACCCAGTCAAAAGTTCTGATTTAACAAACACAAAAGAAAACGCTTCGAGCACAACCAACTTTAACAAAGTGTGTGTAACCTGTGACTAATTGATTTATCAAAACTGAAATCATTTTGAGGCGATTGAGCTAATCTTTCAATGAACCTATCTAAGTGTTTATCCAGGCTTTTCTACATCCATCCATGCCATATAAATCAATTTAATGAATTTTGAATTCTATTCTTTGGGATTGCTTTTGAACGACAGCTGATCTTACAATTACCATGTTGTCCAACCATGGACTAAACTGGTCGGGTGATGAATTTAAATTAATAATATAATGTATAAATATGTTTTCGCTAGTCTCTACCACTGTCTAACCCGTATTTTTATGTCAGTTTTTTAGGGTCCTTTGGTTCATTAACCAAAGCAACAATTATCGAGCTAAGCTCAAACTTCTTACTTTCTCAAACTTTCCTTAACGTTTTAGGAAAACGTCTCATTAATATTCAAGCGCGTCTTACTTAAATAGATTTAGGTCATCTTGTCTCATCCTATTCGAGCAATTAGTGATAGGGTCAATTAATTCGGACCGTCGGTTACAGTTTCTCAATTTGCTTGTAAATGCCGACTTAAGTTAATGCTTGAGAGGAGAAAATAGACCAATGATTGGAATGAGGCACTTTTAAGGATGTTTTTGATTGAAAAGAAAAGTTGAAAGTAAAAATATACACTCTGAATCAAATTTAGTAGTGGAATAAAATTTAAATAAGTTTTGAAAAGTCGCCCACTTCGCCGCGCCTGGAAAAATATATCGCTAGTTTTATTTGAAATATTTCAATACAAATTCTCGTTTTTAAGTTCAGCTTATTCTCAACCAGAAAATCTTTTTCTATCAATACAGCAGATTTCAATGTTATAATTCTGATACAACCCTGCCTAATGACCATTTACCCTGTCACCTTCCACGCCTTCCTTTAAAACAAGGCTAAAAAAATTCCTGACGGAATCTGTATTTTATGAATTAGAGGAATACTTAGAGCTGCCGCTCTTATAATGTTTATTTTATATAAATCCTATAAATAATTAATTAATATTAATACCATATTTTTTCTTTGTAAATGACTTGTTACATATGGTGTAATAAATAAATTCTGTATTCTGTCTGTATTCTGTATTCACCACTGACTGGCTCTCAATCCCATTTACACCCAGGCTTTTTTTAATTAAATGTATCTTATCTGTTGGCTAAGCGATAACCTCGAAGATGTAAATAACTTTGAGAATTACGCATATAAATGGTGCCCTTACTTAGCAGAATATCGCTATGGAGAGGGAACATGGTATGATGCTCGTAAAATTAGCATTTTGTATAGAATCGCCGCCAATTAGGTTAGCGACACAATGTCTACGGTTGAGCGCTTGCGTCAGACTTTGTGTCACTGATAACTCAGCTGTATTAGTTAAAGGAAGATATTGAGACCTGGCAAATAAAGATAACTTTTTCCAATATTAATAAAACTAGGTGTGTTTATTTCAAACCAAATAAAATGTTTCATTGCGACCATTTTCTACATAGGTTATTCAATTTGAACAGTCTCTAATATGGATCCGGCTTGGGCCCAGCAAGCTAAGTACTATAGTTATATGTTAGCTGATTAAATATATGTTTTATAGGAACAAAAACCTGTCTCCATAAACTTATGTGAATGAATTATCATCAGGCCTGTCAATGTGTGGGTTTACCGTAACGGATAATTACGCTACTGGTTGCAGTCGCGGGCATTTTGCATAATACACGGACTTGTATGGTCAATTACATACTGCTGCATGCATTCGTTATGTATGTATATTATTTCAGACAGGAATAGCATATTGTTCATGCTAAGTGAAGTCTTCTCCTTACAAATGATGCTGTGGGGATGAACATATTGACTTCAGCATAAAGTTCTTTCTTGTTCATTAACTAGGAGATTTTTGGTGAATGGTTTCTATTTCTGACTCATTTTAAAGGAGAGTATCACGCGCCTATCAGGTTCAGATATTGATATTGCTTTTGAGCTGTAAAAAAGCTGCCAAAAAAGGTCAGAAAAGATACGATTATTTCAATCCTTTGAAATTTAAAGTCAGGGCATCGGTTACAAAGCGCTGTTTGCATGTGTCCTGAATGTTATGCCTGAGCACCGTAAAAACAATATCCACTTTAACCAAAACAAAATATGCGACAAAGTTGATCTTGTTTCGTCAGCGAGCGAGCCCGCCTTTGTGCAACTAGATGAAATCCGCTTGCGCTATGCACAGCCACTCAGCACATGCACTAAAATATACCCGATACTTGCATGCAACAGTTCTCTTGTATAAAACCCTCATCGCTTGTGAATAGAAATTCATCGTGTGAGAAGACACTTACCTACATCTCAGTCTGCGCATAATTTTTATTTCTGGTTCAGAATAAAAATGCTGACCACTGCCAAGTAGGTTGAGAATACAAAGAAAGCTAGGGCACCATATTTACTTTGTTTCATCCACGTCACCGCCTCGGTAGGTCCATTGTCGGCAGATTTTTTTGTTACGTTCAATCTCTTTAAATATAATCAACCCACGGCACGGCTCACATTGTTACTTTCGTACACAATTAAGGGATGGGCGTTATCATTTCAAAACAAAGAATCTGAACCAATTGTATTTACTTATCATAAAATTATAATTTAGTTTAGGTATTAGGACTTTATTGGATCTCGTAACTTTCCGTATCGCAACATGTCTTCGGTTAGGGGCAAGGTTTTGGGCGCCTGTCTCATCAATTCCCAGTGCGGTACTGCTATCGAACAGCTTGGTGATCACGGGTTGTCGTGTACTAGGACCGACGCCAGTTTGATATCTCGCCACGCCAGCCAGAACGACATAATCCGGCGGGCCTTTGTATGTCCGTCTGTCCGAAGTTTTGCTATGACATCGTTTCTACTAAAAAGCTGTAATTTTGTAGGGCTGTGTATATGAATTATGCCGACAGAGTAGTGAAATTAAATTTTGGAAATAAAAAAAAAATAAAAAAACCCATCGTGTGGAGTACCGTTTAATAGGTCTACTAAAATTACTTCGGGGTTGCTAATACTATTTTTCGATGAAATATCTAAATTTTAAAGTATTTTTTTTTGTTCCAGTATGGATAATTTTGTATCAAATACAAAATCTTTAGAATAAATCCTATAAAGGTACTACGGAAGCCTACACTGCGCGTTGCCCGACTGATTTGTTCTGGGGTTCGCACTGTCTGGTTTTATTAGTTTCAAATGACGTTTATCCATATAGTAGGCATAAACTTGGATCTACGAGTAAAGTAATCTAAACAGTGCTCTACTCGTATAGGAATAGATGCATTTAAATTTCATCGTTTGACACTGAAAAGTATCTACTATTTTTAACAGAACCTTTATAGGGTTGAATGCGACAAAAGCGAGATCCCACCTGCTCGACAAAATTAAACTTTAACTCGGTCGGGCTAAGTATAACCTGGCTAAAGATAGTCCGTCTGTAGCGAGAGCACGTGTTCAGGTAAGCTCTAAATATTTTATCAATGGGTTTTTTTATAATTTAAATGTAGCCGGATTTTTATAACATTTGCTTGTGCTCAATTTATCATTTATCATCTTTTTGCAAATGTTTTAAAACTTTGTTTAAGAATTATTTTCTTGTATCGTAGGTATCTACTTGAATACTGAACTGTGATGACAACTGGTTTCAGGATCGAAAAGAACATTGGGCAAATATAGGCAATTGGATATGCGTGGCGCATAATGGCGTCTTTGTGTGTAAAATTATTGAAATTTATCTAGATAAGCAATAAATGTATTAGAACGCAGGAAATATAAAATTAAAATAAAGTTGCGTTCCTATAGCACTATATCGGAAATCTGAACGTTACTTTCTCATTTTTTAACCTACTTTTAATTGTTTTTAGAGATTTTAAAACTGAAAAAAGTAGATACTTTGCATACATTACAAGTCAAGTACATTTCGTGAGATCTTGTAATTACCTGATGATTTCTCGCCAATTAAATAATGACCCTTAGATAAAATGACCTGAAAGGGTTGTTTTAATTCAATGGGTTGTCAATTTATTATGAAGCTTCGTAAGTAGCGGTTCGCGTGATACGCACGCATAATTGAATTGAAACTCACGTCAACTGAAGTACAGTGGCAACACGGAACGCGCCTATTATAGCTCGCTTGAAGCACGCACAGATCAAATTGGCACAGGATACGCAGTGAATGTACAAGCTACCATTGAAGCATCATTTGCAAATGTTGCCAGCTTTTTCGTTAGTAAAGGAAAATATGCCCCGATTTCATTTCAATCTGAGCTTTGACAACAACAGATTTCTATTTTTCGTTCGTCTAGTAGTTTCATCCATCCATACATCCATACAAACTTTCGCATTTATAATATTAGTGTGATTCCTGTCCGGTTAGTATAACCTACTCAATTATTTTAAAGGTCAGTGTTCTTCAGGACGATACGGTTTTAATAGCGTTTTAATTATTAGACACTCGTGTTTTGTTATTTATACCGCCCAGTTTTGGGGGTATTGTGTAATAAGTACTGGCTATTTACGTAAGTGATCAAAATTCATGGCATGCCCTTGTACAATTTAAAACGAATCGAGGGCTCCTAATTTATTTTTAATAACACTAAATACAGTTTTTCATTAATAAAATTTACGTATTAATTTAACCATACCTTTAACCTGCATTCGTCTAAGTTTGGACAGTAAATATACATTAAAATGAGTTAGTAGGTCCTGACTTCTGTTCGCCTTTGGTTATTTACTTACGAAAGAAATGTTTACCTAGAAACTTGCCAGAAACTCAGTAGGCACTACGTGCTAAGAAAGCACGGCTAAGTAGTTACAAAATATTTAAAACAAAGTCCCAGTGTTTTTTTATGATGTTGGTCAAGCGTTTGGCCACATAATACATATCTATAAGCAAGCGAAGATCAAACAAAAATCAAACCCGCTTTTCCAGAAGAAACTTATTTACCCTAGATTTGAAGACTCCAAGATTGTACTCAAATTCATTCCACTCCTTGGCTGATATTATGGTTCTATTCTATTGGTATTGTGGTATGTCAACCAGGAATGGGTGGTATAATATTTGTGCGTCTGCTGGTCCTATGGTGGAAGAGAGAAGATGGGATAAGGTCGTGCAATGCTTGCGCACAATCACCAAATTGGTACTTGTAGAACAAGGACAGTTAGGCAATGCGCCGTCTGTGATCGAGGCTTTGAAGGTTAAACTCTGCAAGCGAGTCTTCACATCACTCTAATATTATAAATGCAAAGGTTTGTATGGATGTATGGAGGTATGAATGGATCAATGGATGTTTGTTACCTCTTCACGCCAAAACTACTTAACGGATCGGGCTGAAATTCTGCATATATGTAATTCTAATCCTGGAATCAAACATAGGCTACTTTTCATCCCATAAAACAGTTCCCGTGGGATGAAAATCACCTTTCTATAGGAACAACGCGTGCGAAGCCGCGGGGCGCAGCTAGTAATCTATAAGTTTATTAAGTGGGCTGCTAGCTATACAATAATGTGACGCCTAAGTTCTACGTATGGCCATCAAAATGTTTTTGTGGGCTAAGACTTCAGAGGCAATCATTTAGGGAAACACTCAGTGTTCAGGTCAGGTGCGTGTAAATTCAGCGCTCGGCTAAAGATAATTTAATTCATCCATTCATGGAGGTGCGAATTTGCAAGTGCGTATCGGAGGGCGCGGCGCCCCCGTCCGCACCCCCTGCCCCTCCCGCTCCGGCCCTTAGCCCGCGACCCTACTGATGACGTCAACGGCCCACTGCCACCCGATTATAAATATAGCCGTTTCGATAGCACGCCACAGGTTTTGGCCCTTTCGGTTCTTGAACGCTAAACTGTAGCTCACTTTTTTCGTCTCAGGAACTTTTACGAACTACGAATACTTTCTGTAAGTAATTTAAGATGTAGATTATTTTCTTTAACGAAACTTCCACGAAGTTTACTAACTTTTTTGATTACTAGTTGTGTAATTGTGCACGCAACCGTTGATATAATTTTATTTCACTTCATTAGATTTATGTGCATTATTTTTATTGCTATAGTTTAATAATTCAGGTCGTCGAAAGGTGAATAAATCCTTTATTGAAAGGTGAATAAATCCTTTATTAACCTTTTAGCATTTTCAAGATGGTCCCAAAAAGTCCGCGCAAAGAGAGCATTAATAAGGCCTTTGAATTTCGTTTCCAACTAGTAATTGTGTTTGAAGAACACCGAGAAAGAGCCAAAAAGCCTGAGGGCTGAAAACTCTTCAGTCTCTTCATTTTTACCGTCGATTTTTCTTTTGATGACTAGACGTAGATATAATGATTAAAAGGCTTAAAAAATCATATTATAAATTTTGATTTTATAGCTAAAAGACAAAAATCGAATTTACGGTTTCCATGAGGCAACTAGAAATTCCATTTTTGTTTTTACATTTAGTGCGGTGCATGAGTACCTTCACCGCTTCTAATTGAGCTACATCATTACTGTTCGAGTCCGCAAACCTGTAGGTGTTAGTATTATGAGAAGAATCTACGCAAATAGTTGTGTGTGATAAACAATTATAATAATAAGTTAACCTCACAAAAGTATACGTTTTTATCCGTATTTTGAGATAAAATATTGTTTATTGCGCGTTATGCACATGTGGCCTTGTATCTGTCACCTACGCGTAATTCAAACTCGGACTCTATATAAATATTGCCCGACGCTATTTCACAGCTTATGGAAAAAGTATATGAAATAGTTGATTTTTTTAATAGAAAGTATTCATACAAGACAACTTTAAGAAGAACAATGTAGTGTTCAATATTAGGGATGAATGCTAGTTGCGTCTGGATTCTTATCGTATGCAGTGCTTTACATTAAATTGTTTTCCCCTTTTCTAGAGCCCAAAATGTAAGGTACAATGTGTTGTTCAGACTATGCGTGTCTTCTTTAGGATACATAACTTCTTATATATTATTATAGCTGAGCAATATCTACGTGAGGTTATGTATGAACGTGATTTATATCTTCCGTATATATTCATGTTAACTTTAATCTAAAAAATAAACTAGTTGCGAACTAACTGTTGGAGGGCTTATCACTATCTATCTTATCCTATAACTCACAGTCTCTCTTTACATCAACGATAAAGAAAATACCTAATTGAATTGTAGATACTGACACTTCAACCAAAACCAGCAAAAATGATAACGATGGTTATAATACTGTTTGTGAATATTAAGCGGTTTTGATATTTTCCTGTTCAGTTCAGTCATCGCAAGCAACAAATAAGATAAAAGAAAAACTTTTACACTGAAAGTCAGTGAGATAGACGCAAACGCTAGCACTTAGACCACAACTAATTTGTTTTTATTGTAAAACTTTCAACATTTTCAGCATCTTCAACGGTAATGCTGACTGTAGTGCGTCGGTTTTTATCAATGTCCCAAAATAGTGTCACAGGATAATCATCTTCTCAATGCCTATTGAGTTACGGTTATAATTGTAGTTTATTTAGTTATAGTAGTGATAGTTCGCGTGGGCCGAACCCCCACATGTACGTACAGGTCACAAGACACCGCTGAATGGCAGACATGACGGTTCATTGTGTCGATTATTAGGGGAGGCCTATATCCATTTGTTGGAGTATTTTAAAATAACTTGAAATTATAATGATTAATAGTTGCTTATTTGTTCCAGAGTAAAAATTAACGGAAAGACAAGAAAAACTTACCAGAACTGAAGAAGAAAATTAAAGGAACCTTGGTTGTTGAATAATGCGGTTGGAGTGGCGCCTATCGTGCGAGGTGATCGGCGCTTGCACTTAGTAGCGGCAAAATGGTGTTGTGGTGGGAGGCGCGGATGGGCTGGGCGATGCGGGTTTGCTGCTTGTGCGTGGTAGCTCTCGCGATGCGCGCGAGTAGCGATAGCGGGCGAAGGAGGCCCGCGGAGATAGCGCGCGCGGCCACAGGCCTACAGGCCCTCTTTGACCCGCCTCCCGATGTATCCCGCGATACCTACCCGCTAGAGCACGTTGGCCGACTCCGTGCGCGTAACAACAAGCGCGCCAACCACCTGTTCCCGAAGGAGATAGCCAGCCAGATGATGCTGAGAGCCTCACGATCTAGCCGACCTTACGATGTACCGCAGATTGGTGAGTTATTTACAAAATACAAAACTTTTTATTGATACATGAATGCATCACGTCGTAATGGTAGCTTGGATCAAGTTATTTGAAGATGGATGGATGAAGAGGCTTAAATTATATCTAAGACTTGCTTGGATGTGCGCCGTAAGTTCTTGTCCATCGCTATCCTCCATCATTTCCCTCGTTTCCTCGTTTCCATCCTACTTTAAATTTATTTGGTAGAAACTGCTTGGAATTAATTAAGATGGTCTAGTCTAGTAAGAATATCCGAAATCTTTTTTTTATTATAGGGGTATAAGCCAGCTTTATGGATTTTCACTCACAATTTTAAGGGCTACTACCGCTAATACCATAGACCGTAACAAGATATAGTAAAGTATGTTGTTTCCACAAGTACCTACGATTTATGTCATCTAACGAGTATGAAACAGAACACTGCATTTTGCTGCCGGCAAATTATCGTAATACATCTCGTAGGCATTTTCGTAGCAAATTTCGTAGCCCCTTTCGTAGCAAATCTCGTAGCAATTATCGTAGCTTCGTAGCCACGTAGCACTCGGACAAACGAAAGTCAAGTTGTACTATATTATTTGTGACCATAATAACTGGTATTCAAACGTCAATGATTTCAAGAATAGACAGTTGGTTTCCAGAACTCGTTTTTAAAACAAACAGGTTACTGACATACAAACGAATATACAATACAAATAAAAATACATTTGTAAACTAAAAATAAGATTGATTTCCCTGTTCTGATGATTAATTTCAGCTATTATTTAAAAACCCGGGCTAGTATGAGGTGAACTTTTACACAACAAGTTTTACAATAACAACTGGAACTGAAGCTCAAGCTCCCACGCCATTATTGAAACTTTTATCTTCTCTTACAATTTCAGGAAGGCAGTTGGTTACTTGAATTTGTTTTCAAAATAAAAAGGTCATTCACGTACAAAGTACGTATTTAGACTAAAAAAATGTTTATCCCCTGTATAGAGTATTTTATTTCGTTGATTCTTCAAAAGAACCGGTCAAGTATGAGGTGAACACACCTGGAGATGCTTTCACAAGATGAATAAGTCAATAATAAAATTAACATTGCAATGAAATTGAATATCACCCATACAGTTCTACCTCAAAACTAAATTGTAAACGCTCTACATTGTATTATTCCGTTATTGAACTTGTGGATAGTTAACCATGACCGAAACAAGTAGGTTGGCACTGGCACTGTGTGGATAACAGTTTCTGCCCATCATCAAACATCAAACATAAAAAAATCTTTATTTCCATAAATACAATATAATAATAGGATATGTCAAATTATATTAAAAAAACTACACTGTCACGGAAATATGGTGGTATTTTTTATTTCGGTCGCTTCCGTATGTAGACTAAAGTAAAGAAACCACGAAGAAACCTTTAGCCTGTAAATTTTCGAGTTGGAGCAAAATGCGTCTTAAGTTTTTTTATCCTGATATATAAGTTAAAGTAAGCTTTTTTGCACAGTTAGGTTTTGACAGTTTGTTTAAATTTATTTAATAATAATTTTTGCAGCTAAGGTGGGTGGGAGGTTTTGTTGTAGAAGCGTATATATTATTAGTTTTAAAAAGCAGTGTTTCCACATATGACCACATCCCAAAAAATACGTAAATTTAGGTACAAATAGACAAAACCAAATAATTGTAAAAGCCATATGACTATTATTTCATGTGACTGAAAAGACTTGGTGAACCAAGGAGTTGAAGTGAACATTTATTTACAACTGTAATATTGATCGATCAGGTATTTCGCGGCCTCGGGACCGGCGAAACTTTGATCGATGGGGCCAAACTATTGAATTTTCCAATGATATTGCTTTTGTCTACACAAGAGTCCGAAATAAAAAGCTCACACTTTGAATTTATTTACTCCAAACATATTTTTCGGAATTTGTCTGTAATGATTTATGGCTTCCATATACATATAACTACTAATAATATTTATTATCTGCGCCCCGCGGTTTCGCACGCGTTGTTCCTATGGAAACGCTTATAGGTGATTATTATCCCACGGGAACTGATTTATGGGATAACAAGTAGCCTGTTTGATTCCAGGATTAGAATTACCTGTATGCAAAATTTCAGCCAGATCTGTTCTGTAGTTTTGAGGTGAAGAGGTAACAAACATCCATCCATACAAACTTTCGCATTTATAATATTAGTGTGTTTGTGATTTTATGCAAACAGGTATGTGTAGGTATTCATAGAGCCACTGATAATTTCAAAATAATTATGCTTTCACGCCCAATCAACCGTACCATATCTGAAGTTGGTTAAAGCAACCGCATCGTATGATGCGATTAGGCTGGCTAACTAGCCAGAGTGGTAGAATCCTCTTAGTACGGGTAATTTCAGTGCAATAGTGCAGTAGCGGTGAGCTAGAGTGTGACCGGAATGCCGATTATCTGGTCAGCTTGATAAAAGAAGATAGAGTTGAAACTTGCCAGTTATAATCATTTATTTATACTCCCGATAAAAGCCGAGTACTATATAGTATATCAGTCATCTAGTACCCATAACACAAGCTCTGCTTCGGTTTGGGGCTAGAAAATGCTGTGTGAATTTCCAGTATATTTATTAATACATTTATACCTATCTATGTTGCTTGCAACAGTCTGCTTTAGCAAAGTCAAGTTTTTCAGTTAGTAAATTTTATTATTGTGTCTAAAGATCATTCATTTATATAATTACTAGCAGCGCCCCGCGGCTTCGCACGCGTTGATTCTATGGCAACGTTTAAAGGTGATTTATATCCCACGGGAACTGATTTATGGGATAAAAACCAAGTAGTAACCTATGTTTGATTTCAGAATTAGGATTACCTGTATGCAAAATTTCAGCCCAATCCGTTTGGTAGTTTTGGCGTGAAGAGGTAACAAACATCCATCCAATCATCCATACAAAGTTTCGCCTTTATAATAGTGTGAAGTTTATGTTAGTAAATAAAAAATAATATATTTAATGTAACTAACTTACGCATGATTTAATTTAATTTGCAATAATCACTTATAACGTTTATTATACATATGCTAGCTGCGCCCTGCGGCTTCGCACGCGTTGTTCCTATGGAAAGATTAAAAGGTGATTTCCATCCCACAGGAACAGATTTATAGGATAAAAAGTATGGCCTATGTTTTATTCTAGGATTAGAATTACATGTATGCAAAATTTCAGCTAGATCCGTTCAGTAGTTTTGGCGTGAAGAAGTAACAAATATTCATCCATCCATCCATCCATACCATCCATACAAACTTTCGCCTTTATAATATTAGTGTGATGTGATTTTTCACTGACGTTGAACACGTGTCTTTACTCGGATCATTATAGCCATATGTCACTCACCCTCGGCACATGATCAAGTAATCAAAATTACGTGAAAGGTTAAACTCAAACGGTTTTCCTCATAAAAGTGATTTACACCTAAAAAGAAATCATTCATTCAATTATAAAAGTGTGTACAAGTGGATATAATAAATAAATTAATTAATAATGTTCGACTATACACACAGCATTATCTAGCCCCAAGCTAAGCAGAGCTTGTGTTATGGGTAGAGATGAGTTTATGCTGGGCATTTACAGGGCGGATTGAATAAATGACAGGGCAGAAACTACGCTTGTAGTATTTAAACATTTTGATTTTTTTTCAATTTAAAGTATTACAAGCTACGCTACGTACGTACTTACGTATTAATGTATTATTCTTAAGACGTTAAGTAGGTACATGGTTTTTATTGCTTCAAGGTACCACTTATTCATACTTACTTAATAGTAATATAATATTGACTCTCAGACATCACGAAGTAAACCTTATAATACTTTAAATTGAAGAAAATTCTTGAAAAAAATTCAAAATGTTTAAAGACTAGAAGCGTAGCTTCTGCCCTGTCATCGGGCATATTAATTTATTTATAAGGCATGAAAAGACGTTTAACAAAAGTAATACTTAATACATAATTACGTACAGCTTAACATTATAGTATAATCTAAACAATTTTTTAACAAACATAGAAGTGGGTAGTTTAGTTGTAGTAGTTTAGATTTTTTAGGTAGTTTATGTTAAACGTAATAATATGATAAAATAGGTGGCGCTGTCATTGGCTCGGACATGCGCTTTAAGTAAATTTACATTTCAAGCACAATGGCCAGCGTGCTGCGTAACCTTTCGAACCTTTCATTACGTCGAGTGTCACTTCTAATTTCAGTCAGCGTGTAATTTGCTCAGCAGGTGGCAATATCTGTCGTGGTCAAGGCATGTCCGGACTGGCGATCGCAGCCAATTATTGCAGCTAACGTGGCTTGTGTGGGGTCAGTAGGCTTTCCACAGAATTGTGGTTTTTAACGACCTCTAATGGTACCTACTCGTTTTAAACCTCTGCCATGGCCGCAATATGATTGTATCAGCTAAAAATAGAGTCGTATTTCTTTAGGCTGGACACGGCCATGAGGTTTTGTAAGTTGATATTACATTATTGTATTTGAATTATAAATTGAATCAGGATGTTAACCATTGATTAGGTTTTTGGAAGAAGGCTTTGCACAGAATTGCTGGTCTTAACGCTCGTTAAAAACCGCAACCGGGTTTAGACGAGTACCACTAGAGACCTCTAGTGGTACTAGTTTTAAACCTCTGCCATGGCCACAATATGATTGTATCAGCTAAAAATAAAGTCGTATTTCTTTAGGCTGGACACGGGCATGAAGTTTTGTAAGTTGATATTAGTCACTAATATTATAAATGCGAAAGCTTGGATGTATTAACAGATGTTTTTTACCTCTTCACGCCAAAGCTATTGAACAGATTGTTTTGGAATTTTGCATACATGTAATTCTAATTCTGGAATCAAACATTAATTAATTCCCGTGGGATAGAAAAACCTTCAAACGTTTCCATAGGGAAAATATGTGCGAAGCCGGGCGCAGCTAGTAATGAATATACATATTCGAACTAGTCACTTCTCTCTATTTCTCTCTTATGAGCTTTGAAAGAAACAAATGAGTTTCCGTGGCTCAAAAAAACGTCGCCAACACAAAGAAAATAAACGAATTATCCTTACCCTCCGGAAGCTTTTTGCTCGCATTCGCTTTAAATCGAGAAATGTGTCAGTTGCTTCAAAAAATATGGCTGCAATTTACGTTTTGCGTTTTATTTTCGTAATTGGGAGCAGAGAGGTTTTATTGTGTGTTGCTTAAATCTGATTTGATACGACTTATTGTTTTTATCATTATAATCAACCTGAGCTGTGTGGTGTGTGGCTTAGAATTCACACCACCCCAATTCTTCCCGTAGGTGTCGTAAGAGGCGACTAAGGGATATCCGCCAGGGGGCGGGCAGCAGCGCCCCCTGGAGAACAAATATTCTACCAAAATGCGATCTCCAACCCACATGCCCAGCGTGGGGATTATGGGCATTACCCCCCATGAGTTAAACGCCTATAAGGCGTTAATAGGTTTGCAAATTTCAGATGGGAACAGGCCGGATAGATCAGTGCACGTTTGTTGATGGCTAAATGCAAGTTTCCAGGGATTGACAACTCAATATTAATAACAAAAACATAATAAATAGAAAAATACTAAAAAAACTAAAGGACTAAGTTCAACAGTCAACCATTTCACCATTATAAGCGTCTGAGCTTACTTGTACTGGTGTTATGTTATGACAAATCTTTACTCTTAAGTCATTATATTTAGACTTAGATTTGCAAAGATTGTATTAGTTAAAAAGCGATAAATATGCTAGTGGTTTCTTTTTCACTTTTAGTGGACACAAAATTGAAGTGAATTAGAGACAATATTTCTAATTTGATAGTAATAACTATTTATCAAGCTGTTTATAAAGTAAGAATTTGACTTGTCTAAGTGCTCATTTTGTAAGTGTAAAGAAATAAACGATTTGACTCTGACTCGGACTCTCTTAAAAAAGATCGATTGTCGGTTACCAGTAGCAACAACAATAAACTTATCGGGTTAGGTTAGTACACAAATAAGTATACACAAAAACATACCTTCAAATTGTCGACGTAGGTCATCCCGAAGGCTGTGGCTAGGCTGGGGCACGTGGAGGCCCTACCAATGTTCTACTGGTCCAGTTGATTTTTTCTCATCTCTTTTCAATAATAATCCTAAGTACTTTCTACAAATAATAAATACGCTCCACGTTATTAAATTCATGGCGCAGTTCAATACTCTCTAAATAAAACTATATCCTCTTGAGAACCTTATAATATTCGCTGATTGAAGATAATTAATATTAATTTAAGCCAACAAATCTTGAGACGGCTTTTGAAACCATAAGTAGCTATTCTTGGCTTATAACTATTGTTTATATGCGTTAGTACACATTATGTTTTCTTGCTTTTTTGAGGAAAATACCAGTAAGCGGAATTTTTAAAGAGATATGCCTTGTAATGTTTTTAAATTTATCATGATAATAATAGGTGCATGACTAAAGTTATAAGGTTACATTTCATCTCACGCATAACAACATAAAAGTTCCGAAGTAATGTTTATTAAGTAAACCACATAACATAATTTTCCATTTTCATAAAATAATAACTTTATGAGAGGATAATCCGGCTTATTCATTCACGCCGAACAAACTTTTGCAAAAATAGCTTTGTTTTTCATGACGTGATAATAAAAACATATCTTTATTACAAGCGTCTGAATAATAAAAACGTATGATAAGGCCTAGTTTAAATATTACTTATATTAATTTTAGTATTCTAATAGTTATGCCTTATGGTTGGTTTTTTCTTGATACACCTTCAAAAATTGGAGGTTTGTTTCATTATTTGTGTTCTCATGGCATAGAAGCATAAACTATAATACTTTATCAGAAGTAAAAGTTGTAGGAATCAAACTTATTTTTTTCTCTTTTGGTATAAATTAGAAAGTTCAATTAACAATGTTAGCGGTTTCGAACCACACGCTATAGGGCACTCTTATGTGTGAACGAAATTCCCTCAAAAGCAAGTTAGTTATGCATCCAGCCGGTAGAGACATCGTAACATTAAATGCATAAAGTGCAAGAGTGCACTATTGGGCGGGCTCTACCGCGAATGCTTATCGCCTCGCCGTCGTCGCCCACGCGTGTCTGGGACGCGTCGATGGTACTTAGGACTTAAGTTGTTTTAATTAAATTGTCATTCGTATTGAGATTAAACAAGCTCATAGACGTCTCTTGTAAAAGTGATTTTTATTGTAAATTTCCAATAGATTTCCTTTAATTAGTTTTTAAAAACATTTACAACGTTCCCGAATCCTTTACTGGCGCAGCCGGGGCAGATTTTCCGAGTTTTCCACGAGATTTTCCGCGAGTTTCCGCGAATTTTCCGACGGATCGGATCTGTTCGAACCAAATAAATTTGTGAAGATCCTGGGAGGCGAACAAGCATGTTGGTGACTGGCTGGTGAGTAGAATTTTCGCCATCCTTTCCTACCCTTTGTGTTTTGTGTTTTGTTATTCTTGGAATCGAACTTCTTCCATTATAACGTTTTCTGGTTCCTATTGTAGGAATTTTAGAATAAGTAAAGTTTAAGTACACTGCTCTATAAAATTTAGACAAATAACTTAGTACTAAAATTGTTTATGGTGTAATAAAAACGTAAAAATAAATAAAAATGACCACCTTAAAGCCTATTCCAAAGGAATTACTGTGTATTATACCATTTTTTAATGGTAATAAGCGGCATTTAAATCTGTTTTTAAGAAAATGTGATTATGTGGTCGCTAAATTCCACGGTGATCAAGAGCAAAACACTTACGTTTTGCACACGTTAACGAGTAGGCTAACTGACGAAGCCGCTGCCTTAGCAAGTGAGCGAAATGATGTTGACACTTACGAAAAACTGAAAACTCTCTTGGTGCAGCATTTTGGTGATCCTAGAAGTGAAGAATGCCTAGCGATAGAGTTAGAGACCTTAAAAATGAAACAAGGGGAAAGCTATCAAGAATTTTGCAATCGCATTCAGACAGTTAGGTCAATACTTATCTCTAAAGTAAATCAAACAAACAATCTTACCATGGCGAGTAGAACCGAAATCTATAATAACAAGGCGCTTAACGTTTTCTTGTACAACCTGCCCGAAAATGTATTAAGACCAGTTAGAATGAAAAACCCGCTGACTCTAGAAAGAGCATTAGAATATGTGTTGGAGGAAGTGAACTTTTACGAGCAATATACGCTCAGAAGTAAAATGCTCAGGCCTCAGCCTGCACCTGCAGTAACACCTCCACTTAACAAGTTCAATCTTCCCACGCAGAACGTGCCCTTTCAGTTGAGTGGTTTTAGACCAACACTAGCCCCAATGACTCCCCCTCGTTTTAACTTCGGGATTCCAGGAAACATGCAGTTTAGGCAGCCCACTGCGACTCAGTTTGCTCCTCAGGCAGCTCCAATGGGTTATAGACCTCAGTTGATGCAACCTCAACAATTTGGGTTGCAATCTCAAAATTTAAGGCCGCCACAATTTGGCTACCGGCCTCAGATTAATCAAGGCCAATTCGGTTATCGGCCTCAATTCCAACCAACTCAATTTGGCTATCGGCCCCAGTTGACACAATTTGGTAACAAGCCTCCCCAAACAAAACCATTAGATATGGATGTTTCTATGAGGACTGCACCTCAAAAACCACAATTGCCGGCTGCGACGCAACAACCTCAAGGGTTTCGCCTAAATGAGTTAGAGTTAGGTGATAGTTATGGATATGACTGGTATGGATACGGATATGACAATTTCGAAAACAATGAAGGCTATTATAGTGACCTTGATTGTGCCAACTATTTTGAACCACAAATGGATGTGAATGTCTGGAATGAACAGCAGGTTAGTGTTTCCGACTCTACCCAGTTAGGAAATGCCACAACCCAGGAGAAGGCTGAAAATTTTTCGGTAGCAGCCTCGAAACAGGAAGTGAAGTGATAAAAGTTAATTGCGATACAAAAATAAACCTTCCGTACATATACTTACCCGAAATTGATAGTAAATTTATGATCGATACTGGCAGCACACGCTCCTTTATTAGCCCAGCAAAAGCATACCAATTCTTTGGCGAGTACATTAGGGGTGAAGCGTTCACAGTTATAAGCACGCACGCATCTAGCCACCATAATGAGGTTATTGAAATCCCCCTCATGCCTTCGTTCAATAGCTGGGACTGTCATAAATTTTATGTCTATGATGTAGACCCCCAATATGAGGGACTTATAGGAAACGACTTGCTACTCCAACTGGAAGCTGTCATTGATTTAAAACATAACAGTCTCAGGACAAGGACTGTAGATTTGCCAATAATGAGGTGTATGGGAAATCACGTCATCGAATTGAACCCGCGATCTGAGCAACGCGTAAAAATGCCGACAAACATGTATTCTGGCACTGCAATTCTAAATTTTAAACAATTTTGTGACGGTATAAGAATGCCAGATGCAATTGTAAATTGCGAAAATGGATATGCTACCACCATTATCCAAAACGCAACTGACAAGTTGAGGAAATTAGTAATTACAGGTCCGTTTGAGGTTGAAGAATTACCCAATGATAACATCGTAGGTGTGAATTGTCTTAATGACGTAGAAATGAAAGATATGCAAGTAGAAGATATATTGGATGACAATTTGACGAGACTTAGGCTAGACCACATGAACGAAGAGGAAAAGAAATGTATTTCTGAATTATGTAATGACTATAAAGATATATTTTATAGTGATAAGCTTCCATTAAGTTTCACTAATCAGGTAAAACACTTTATTCGAACCAAAAATGAAGACCCTATTTGTGTTAGACCTTATAGACAACCTCCAGTCCAAACACAAGAAATCAAATCACAGGTAGAGAAGCTTTTACAAAACAACGTGATTCAGGAATCACATTCTCCATGGAACGCTCCTGTTCACTTGGTACCAAAAAAAATTGATGCTTCAGGTGAACAAAAATTTCGCATGGTCATTGACTATAGACGTTTAAACGAAATAACAACAGACGATAAGTACCCCTTGCCTAATATTACTGACTTGTTTGATAAGTTAGGCAAAGCTAAGTATTTTAGTACTCTTGATTTAGCGAATGGTTACCATCAGATAGAGATTAATGAGGAGGATAGGCAGAAGACGGCCTTCAGCACGGAAGCAGGACATTATGAGTTCTTAAGAATGCCTTTTGGCCTAAAAACTGCTCCCGCGACCTTTCAGAGGGCCATGGATAACATACTTAGGGGGTTGCAAGGGTTGCATTGCCTTGTATATATGGACGACATAATTATTTACAGTACTAGTATGCAGGAACACATCAGAGATTTAAAATCTATCTTTAACAGGCTGAGACAAGCGAACTTAAAGGTTCAACTAGACAAGTCTGAGTTTCTGAGAAAGGAAGTACTGTATTTAGGACACACAATTACTGATCAGGGCCTTAAGCCAAACGATGATAAAATTAAAGCAATTTTAGACTATCCGCTTCCAAAAACAGTGACAGAAATCAAGAGTTTTCTTGGTCTTATTGGCTATTATAGACGATTCATAAAAGATTTTGCCAAAATTACAAAACCATTGACCAATTGTCTTAAAAAACGGAATTGCATTTTAATAGATCAAAAATATTTGGATGCTTTCCACCAATGTAAGGAACTCCTTACGCACGCGCCCTTACTACAGTATCCAGACCCATCCAAACCTTACATACTTACAACGGACGCATCCGCCGTAGCTCTAGGCGCAGTATTATCGCAAGGAACTGTAGGGACAGATCTACCTGTTGCATATGCAAGCAGGACATTGAGCGAGACTGAAATGCGTTACAGCACTATAGAGCGTGAGCTTTTGGCTGTTATTTGGGCTATTAAACATTTTAGACCATACCTTTACGGCAATAAATTCACCATATATACTGACCATCGGCCCCTGGCTTGGCTGGATTCTATTAAAGAACCAAATAGTAAATTGACACGTTGGCGTTTACGCCTATTGGAATATGACTATACAACTAAATATAAGGACGGTAAACAAAACACGAATGCTGATGCGTTGTCACGTATTAAAGTAAATGCGTTAGATGGGTTAGATTGGTTAGATGACTCATCTTCAAATGAATCTATGAAGGTCCAATTAGATGAAAAAGAACAAAAATTACAAAAACACCTTCAGGAAATAACGGGAAAAATCGTAAATTTGGCAAAGAAGGATAATGATCAGGAAACACCTATAGAGACAATCGTCTTGTCCGACGCATCTGATACGGAAGAAGCTCGTAATATTGACGAATTAGAACCTACTTGTTTACTTCCACCGCTTTCACATAGTTCGGAAGGAACAATCCATTCAGCTGCAGATTTGGAGTCTCATGGGATTCCTATTTTGAAAGAAGCTGTAGATACAAAACCTAACCAAATATTAATTTTTACTTGGCCTAGAAAAGATATAAATGTAAAAGTTTTAAGTAGAGAGCATCAACGAATTATAGAAGCATTTCTGCCATTGAATAGCGAGGAATTAATAATAAAATTCCTTAAGGAATATATCAAACCGAAAACAAAATACTTTATTTATTTTGAGGATCAACAACATCGAAAGGAATTTAACGCCGTTATTATTAGGTTGTTCAAAAAGGGTACGGTAGAGTTTTTTGAATGTACAGAAAGGGTTGTATTAGTAGAAGACGAGAATGAGCAGAAAGCTATAGTATTGCAACATCATGAAGGGAAAACTTGCCATCGAGGTATAAAAGAAACCGTTATGAGAATAAAAAGAAATTATTACTGGAATAGAATACAAGAAGTTACAGCAGCAGTCATAAATAGCTGCGACGCTTGCAAAAAAATGAAATATGACAGAAAACCTATAAAACCGACTATAGAGCTGACTCAGACTCAATCATCTCCATTTCAGGAAATCTTTATCGATATATTTTCTATTGAAAATAGATCCTATTTGACTATAGTTGACGCTTTTAGTAAACTGGGTCAGGCTATTGAGATAGAAAATAAATCAACACCGGAAGTAGTACGTGCACTAATTAAATACTTTTCAACGTATGGGGTCCCGACTAAGATCAGTAGTGACCCAGGATCCGAGTTTAACAATAATTTGATGAAAGAATTGGCTGAAATGTATAAAATTGATTTACACATTTGCACTCCAAACAATCCCAATTCAACGGGTATTGTTGAACGTTTTCACTCTACTATTATAGAGATTTACAGACTTGCAAAATACGAACAGAAATGTACTGACGCAGCTTCTATAATGACGTACGCTATTATGGCTTATAATAACACTATACATTCAGCAACAGAATTAACTCCGTTTGAAATAGTTTTCGGACACACAGATTCTAGTAAATTATTCGATGGAGATTTTGAAAAATCATACATGCAGCAATTACTTAAAGATCATGCGAAGCGAACTAAATATCTATATCAGTACATTTCGGACAAACTATTAGAGCGAAAGGAGAAAATTAGGGAAAAACGATTAGGAGAACAGGTTGAGTTAGAGCCAGGAGATGTAGTTTATACGAAAGATATAAATACAAGGAAAAGCAAGGACAAAGCGAGATACAAAAGGGCAATTGTTAAATCAAGATTAGAACGAAATGTAGCGTCAGTGGAAATTGATCAAAAACATTCAAGGGTCCCTATTAAAAATGTGAAACGCCCTTCACAGGTGGTGGCTGGTCGTACTGACCCTACTTCCTCAAAGCCGGGCCCTTCATCTGCAAAAGATTGAAAACAATCCAGGTATTTTACCTGTGAAAGAAGGACAAGCGTTCAGACAAACAGATAAGTGGTTAATAGTTAAGACCTTAGATTTAAGCGGCATAGGTAGTAATTTGGATTTTCACATAGTGAAATTCAATGAGTTTATTAGGTTAGTAGATAGCTATAAAGATTTTTCCCATGAATTTTTGGGCATAAAAACACAAGTAGAGTACGTACGGAACACAACTGTCGTGAAATTTCGCCAGTTAGTTCCGTTACATAGGTATAAGCGAGGTTTAGTTAATCCCCTTGGGTCACTTATTAAGGCTGTTTCGGGTAATTTAGACAACGAAGATGCTATTCGATATGATTCACTAATTTCAAGAATTAATTCAAAAGAAATGGCTACTGAAAGAAAAATAACGATGATCACCAAGATGTTGGACAAATTCGAAAACAGTACGGAAACCTTACAAGAAAACATAATTATACTGGATAAACGTTTAAAGGTTATTGAAGATTTAATTAAACTGCAAAATTTTAAAGAAAATACCTGTCTCTATCTGACGTATGTGTCGAGTATGTTCGATATGTTTATAAGTACGTTTAGGACCATTTATATACAGTTAAATGAGATAGAGACAGCGTTGGCATTCAGTAAGGTGTCTGTACTACATCAATCAATTGTAAATTCCTCAGAGCTCTTGTTATTACTGAAAGAAATTGAAGATGTACACGATTTAGTTTATAAGGTAAATGAAAGCAATTTATTAAAATTAGAAAGGGTTATTGAAGTAAAAGCTTATGTAAAACAGAACCAGATAACGTTCATTTTGGAAGTTCCGTTAATTGATAAATATTCTTACGATTATTATAAAATCTACTCATTACCTGTTTTTCAAAGTTCCTTGAATAAAACTGTTGTTGTTTTTCCTGAATTCCCATACCTTTTGGCGAAGGATTCGAAATACTTGCCGGTCTCAAAGTCATGCGAGAAAATTGCTGAAAACAACAAATTCCTCTGTCGTGACATGATGCAGTTTCCAATACTTACCTGTGCAGAGCAGCTCCTAGAGTTTCAGACAGACCCCACGTTGTGTGTACCATATGCTGTGGACATCGAGGACATTAAGGTTCAGAGGATTGGCTTAGATACTTGGATTGTATTTACACAGAAACCAGCAATTTTGGCAGAAAAATGTCATCAAGAGAATAGTAGAGAATCTCTACATGGTACTTACATTTTTACTACTTCGGAAGACTGTGAAGTATATTTGGGTGAGCTGAAATTGGGATATCATAAGATGTTTGCAGGGAACCTTCAGTATAAAATAACACCGATTGTTGCTTTTCCCAAATTAAAATCCGTGAATATCACTTCACCGACAACGGTCAATATTAAGAACATCGATTTGGAGGAAATCAAGCATTTTTCACGTATCCTAAAGCTACAGGAAAGTGAGATTAGTGAAAGTGAAAGTGAAATAAGTGTCGTAGATACCCGAAGCATTAGTTTAGGAACTGTTCTATTGTACTTAATTTTAATCATTTCAGTTATTTGTGTTTTACTTTATCGATATGTTTTGAAGCGAAATGATCGGATCAAAGCTCCCGCGAGACCCGATAATTTCGCACTTGAGGAGGGAGGAGTTATGCATCCAGCCGGTAGAGACATCGTAACATTAAATGCATAAAGTGCAAGAGTGCACTATTGGGCGGGCTCTACCGCGAATGCTTATCGCCTCGCCGTCGTCGCCCACGCGTGTCTGGGACGCGTCGATGGTACTTAGGACTTAAGTTGTTTTAATTAAATTGTCATTCGTATTGAGATTAAACAAGCTCATAGACGTCTCTTGTAAAAGTGATTTTTATTGTAAATTTCCAATAGATTTCCTTTAATTAGTTTTTAAAAACATTTACAACGTTCCCGAATCCTTTACTAGTTCCTGTGCTTTATTTATTTGTTTTTTTAGGAAAACTTCGGTTTGGCAATATGACTAATTACATTAAACACAGTGGTTAGCATTAAAGTAGTAGTAAGTACTACTAGGTTCCAACAAATAGCAACACACTTAAATAACAAGGAAACTATGATGAAAATAAGCACTGTGTAAGTTATTTACTAGGAAAGATTTCATTGTTTGTTCGTTTGTTTGTATTGTAATAGGCTCCGAAACTACTGGACCTATTAAAACAAATATTTCATCATTAAAAAGCTTACTTTTTAAGGAGTGACATCGGCTATATTTTATCCCGGAATTCCCACGCAAACGAGAACTACGCGGGTTATACCGCGAGGCTCATTCACACTCATTAACGGTACCTTTACCATGAAAGTGGAATTTGAGTGGAATTCTCATGGTATAGGCGTGCTTGTCCCGAACCGGAAACACCAAGTGCTGGTCTCCATCAGTCACGGCAACAGGTCCATTATACCATTAGCCACTTCCGACAGTCGGCATAGCTTTACCTGTTAACAGACTATCATTAGCTGTTACCGAAATATCGAAAGCTATTATCCAACCTTATACCACGGGGGTTTGCCGCGTTTTTACCTTGTAGCGGTAAAAGAGTTTGTTATTATTTAGATTGTCATGGTTTTCTGAATTGTCGCTTGGTTTTAACTTTTCCTGTTGTAAATAGTTTTTATTAGATTTAAGTGTGCAATAAAGTATGATCTATGTATTTAGATTACCTTTAGACTCGACTGCTCCAATTTTCATTAACAATATCTTATCTCAAGTCCGAAACAAAAATCTTAACACTTTCATGGCCTAACATGCAACGACAGATGCCCCGAAGCTCCTGTGGGTCGCACCGCCAGGTTGGGCAGAGAATGCGTCGATCTGTTGTTCGTCCAATCGGGAGCGACGATGCAACAGAGAGGCTCAAATATACAAACGTCGAACTTATTAGTTAAGGCGCATGCACGAGTGAAAGAAGCGCCCCCATCTATTTTATCTTATTACGTTAAACACAGGAAGTTTTAAAAATCCATCGGAGAGTTTGTGATATCTATTATAAGTTATTTATTTATGCCTCTGTAATAGTTTTATTTTGTAAAACTTAGGCAGAGATTTTTGGCCACCAAAGTCTATTTTCGCATCTCTTCCTAAACTATATAGGATAAAACTATTACAGAGGTATTAAAAAATAGCTTATAATAGATACCACAAACTGAACGATGGATTTTTTAAATTTCCTATGTTAAACGTGAATATGATCAAATAGGTGGCGCTGTCATATTGGCTCGGGTATGCGTCTTAAACAAGATTCAATAAGAATATACAAGATTCTCATCTCCTCACATCGCGGTTAAAATGGCCACCGAGGTACTTGTAAGACTGATTAGAATAACGAATTCATTGTGGCACTTATTTATGGTAAACATATTATCCTGAATTAATTTGAAAGGTACGTTAGACGTAGTTTAACAAAAAAGTGAGAGTGTAAGAATGTATTGGATTGTCCGTGGAAATGAAAACAAAGGTACGCGATAAATACCCTATAAATAATCATTAAATTATGTATTGAAATGTGTTAGGCATTTATAAATAATATTTCTAAAGCATTTGATAACTCAAATCAAGCTGAAGTGGCAATGGGCCGGCCATATCTCGCGAAGAACCGACAACCGATGGGGTAAACGAGTTCTTGAGTGGAGACCGCGACTCGGCAAAAGACTCGGTGTAGGGCGCCCTCCGGCCAGGTGGAATGACGATTTGCGAAAGACTGCAGGCAGATGCTGGATGCGTCAAGCTAAAGACAGGGCGCTATGGCGCTCATTAGGGAAGGCATATGTCCAGCTGTGGACTAATATAGGCTGATGATGATGATTTGATAACTTTACATTGAAAACTGTGAAAATAAAACCAAGCACCTTACTCATAAAATGCTAATAAACCAAAGTTGGCAGAGTAGAGAACTGAAAAAATTTGAGGTGAGATAATAGGAACTTACTTTAGAATTCCCGGCACGGAGTCAACCTGGCTATACAAATCGTCCGGTGGGTGCTGAGTCAACCACTCTAACAAAGCCTTTGTGGCACAGAGTGGCTGAAAGCGATTCAGTCTGTACCCTCACACTTTCAGGTATTTCGAGTGCTGTTTAAAATACAGCGGGGTCTTGTCTAACTTTTATTTGATTTTCACATCTTCTCTTGAACGTGTTGCTTTCTTAAATTTTCGAAGATTGTGTAAGTGAAACGTCAATAAATAGCGTTTTTTGAGCGACCAACTCATGCTGAGAATTTATCCGTGCTCCTTTATTGTATTGTAACTTTGATTGAGTCAAATAAGCAATCTGTATTAATTTTCATATACCTGCCCCATCACTAATGGCAATAATGGTTCATATACATACGTCTACTGCTCAAAATAGACACAGATGACGCCACAAATTAGTCAGTGATTCATATTTTTCGAAAATAAAAATCATGACATCGGTTTTAATATTAAATGGTGAAATCCTTATTTCACTGTGTACGTAGGTGTACCGTTTCTGGAATTAACTTGGAAAAAGTTAGTATCGAAAAAAACTGTGTGCTCACTGGTAAAATAATTATTGTTCAGAGGATTATCTATTATCTACAACATCTAATTTAATAAAAGTAACCAATTGCTCTCTCGTGATTTAACACAATTATTGCTGACTGTAATTAAAAGTTGGACGCGATTAGATTTTTATTAGAAACGGCTTTTGAAAAATGAAAGGTTTTTAAATGGCTTTTTAAATCTTTTCTGCTCACTCGACGGCAATAAATTAATAATCACACTTATTTCAAATATAAATGTGAAAGTTTGGATGGATATACATATGTGTGTACCTCACGCAAAAAAAAACTGAACTAACCAGGCTGGAAATTGCATGTATGTAGGTTTAAACCTGGTATAAAAATAGGCTGTTAATATGGCATGATATCCCATAAAATAATTTCCCATAGTACAGAACATTAGGATCCCGCGCTAGGCCCGCGCTAGGGCTAGGCCGGCAATCAGGTCCCGTGGGATAAAAATCTTTAAACGTTTCCATAGGAAACGGAGGAGGAGACGGAACAACGCGTGCGAAGCCGCGGGGCGCCGCTAGTTTTCTATATAATAGTGACAGCGCTCCAAGCGGGAAGTTTACATAACTTCACATTTCCATAGAAGATAGAGTAACGCAAACTTTTTAGTTTACAGTATGGCAGTTCACACCCAGCATACTGAACAGATTTAAACAAAAGCCTTCATCTGACTAAAGTTTGACTAGGATCCATTCCATTTTAACAACGCGTGGATAATATTTTATGAGAAATGTTTTATTTTTTACTTGGACAAGGTTTCATCCCATTTTGACAACGCGCGGTCTAATAAAGAAAACGAACGTACTAGTTTATACCTTTATTTCCGTTTCTTGGTCGAGGACGTAAGTACAATATGTACATAAATGTGCTGATGATGTTTTTTGAGTTGTTTGAGTGTAAAAATATTCAATGCAAATGACCTTTTCTAGGAAAGGTGGAAAGTCACGCGTGTTCAACGTAGCCGTAAACGCCTACACGCTGCCATTCACCTGACTATAAAGCTGCGCTGTAAATCCTCATTACGAGGTTATCAATTCTCTGGAGAATTTTATAACATATTAATTTACTTATTATTGGATAGTTAAAAAGCAGTTTAATACAATAATGTTTACACTTTATTAGAATAAAGTGTTATCTATCTATCCACACAAACACAGAAAAACTAAGAATTGTGGAATTTCAAAGGATGGTCTTATTGTTATAAACGATTTTTTCCGGGCAACCTTGGGATTTGGTTATTATAGCTTACACTACGGGTAATTTCTATGAAATCAATTATTATTCCAAAAAAAATTGTCTGATTTTAGACTTATTAATATCAAGTCAGACAATTTTTTATACAATTAATTTAATTGAGAATTGACTGGTCATAAAAGAAAAATATACGTAAAAAATATACTCGAATAAATCTACTTACATACAAAAATACCACAGGAGTTGAGTTTCCAAGATTCCTAACGAGTATTTATATCATTTAGTTAAGGTCAATGGAAAAAAGTGGAACCTTACCCATAATTGGATTTGCGTAGTGGATTAGAATGGAATAGGGCCATAGATTTATTGCAGCGACGCGCCGCGTCAAAAACAGCATCGGCAATCCATGCTTTGCACTCTTGTAGAGATTGCTGGTTGGTTTGGGGCATAGATTGCCAACCTGCGGTTTTTCCAAAGAAATTCTAAGAACAAACGTCTCACAAACGTGGGTATTTCTGAACGTGGTATGAAAAAAAACCACGCAGAATCATAATTCGTACATTACATATTAATTAAGATTTAAGACATTCATGGATAAATCCATAGTTAAAGATATCCATAATCTATATCTAACCAAATATGCTTTCATCTATTTAATGTTAATGTGTTAATGTGTTAATGTTAATGAGTTATGTTGTTGAAACTTAGCTCTGAACTAGACAGAACTTACTAGGTTACCTGAGTGTGTGAGCACCTACGCTTTCGCTTTTATGGTACATTAGCTGTTATGATGAGCAATGCTCTAAAAGCGAAAAGTTGTAGAGTGCGAAGTAGCACTTCCATCGCATTATATATTATAGCCCGTGAAATGGGTGGGCACATTTTCTATCCTATAAATTTCTATTGAGTAAGACGAATGTTTCTTTACGAAGACCATAAAAAATGCGAGACGTATCGTCCTTTTACGTAGGCAATTTATACCTATTTGTGGAAATCTAACTAGATATTTCCATAACCATAACTTACCGCGGTAGGTACTATACAATTTTAGCCCAAATAGGGTTCAACGTGTCATATTTCTCTGTAAAGAGAAGTTTTCTTTAAAAACCTAACTGGTTTTAATAGTTTGTCCAAACTTAAAAGAGGTCACTATGACTTTGCATCTGTCAAATTAAATGCATAAAAGAACTTTTCGGTACGGCTTACGGCTATTGTACGTACGTACTTAAAGTTGGACATGATATCCTTATAACTGAACAACTTAACTTACCCACACATAAAATAAGATCAATGACCTCGATACCTTACCTATGTGATAATAATAAAACCACATCAGCTTTCCAATTTAAATTACTTGTGAAATTATTATTTAATATCTACCTATCCTATCTTATTTTATTCTGCCATTTTAAACGTATAAATTATTTTGCAGTGCCTTACAGGGTACATGTACTATTGACCTTAGCATACAATAAGACCTAAGCTGTATACCATGTACATGTGAGCAAAATAAATAAATAAATAAAAACTTTACACCACACACCGTTTGCTACGACGACGTCGTACAATTATTGCATGCTACAGCGTTGGGTGCTACGGCGTAGAGGCATCTACGCCGTAGATTCTGCTATGTCGGTTGTGTAGTTAGCCGTCCATTGTACTCGTTTTATGTAATGTCTCAAATGTACCTTATGTAATTCTTATGATGTAAAATAAATATTTTTATATTGTACTAACATTAAAATCATCTATTGTCAAAGATATGTGTACACGTAGTGGGTGCATAATACTGGCGCTATGACCACTATACTACGCCTTTTAGTAATTACTCGCTTGAGGTCAATTTGAGTAGGACTAAATAATTTTGTATACATAAAAGTAAAATACGAAAACTAAACATCAATATTCAAGTTATCCGCAAGGCCGAAGATAACGATAGATTATGCCAACGCAAACTGTATCAAGTGTGTGCAATAACGCCGCTACAAAATTGAATTTGAGCGGGATGACAAGATATGGTTTTCTCGCGAGTGAGAAGTACAGAGCAGAGACGTGCACCGAGTTTTGTATGCGCCTAAACCGTTATTACCTAATTACAAGTTAATTAAACAATCAATAGAAAAATTAAAAGACTTAACTAAAGAAATACTAATAAAGAAAAAAGTGATAGAAATAGCAAAATGTGTGCATAACATTAATTTATCAATAAAATAAAAAATCGAGAAAACTTTCTTCAATTGAAAACGCGTTTTTAAAACACGTAATTCAAGATAAGAGATCATAATAACATTTCCCGAAATATGATGGTAAATCTGAGATAAATAACGAAGTGCAATTTTGAAAATTTTATAAATATTAAATTATTACAATGGACTTACAGAAGCACACATATCCCCGTGTTATGTTCCATGATCCTATCCATCCATGGTTGTCTGGTAGAGATCGCTCTTGAGCGATAAGACCGCCAATTGTCGCTTAGTTTTAACTTTTGCTGGTTGTAAATAGTAGTTTCTTTTAGATTTAAGTGTGCAATAAAGTATTATCTATCTATCTATCTATCTTATACATGTATAGCTCTATTCCTGTCCAATAAAATAAACCGATGCATTAATCTCCTTCCGTTTCCAAGCCAATAATAATTAAAACAACAGTTTTACTCACTTTAGACGTCACTTGCAAAATGATCGATACGGCACTTTCAAACGAATATTCCACTGCATTTTAACTCGAAAACAAACCTTTTAACAATTTACTCGGCCTTTAAAATGGTGTATTTGTAAACCTTAAAAGTAATTATTTAAGTAACTTAAACATTTATGTCGTTAAAACCCACAATTTTCCAAGAAAGCTGGATCAAATCTGCCATAAAATATGTTAATTTTGCTAAAAGGACGCGCCCTATGTGACAACATCATTTTCATAACCACTTAATAAATGAGTGTGGCTACCTTTCATACTTATGTAGGTTTGTATAAAAAACGGTAAAGAAAGTAATATACAAGTACCTTACCGTGTTTCGAACTCAATCAACCTGTTTAAAAAGTTACAAATGAACAGTAAAACCCAACTACTTAAAAGTTATAAACAAGTGACCTTTGTATTGTATTTATCATCATTACTAGTCCACTGCTGGACATAGGCCTCCCCTAATGAGCGCCATAGAGCCCTGTCTTCAGTTTGACGCAGACAGACAGACAGACAAACAATCGGACAGCAGTGTCTTAGTAATAGGGTCCCGTTTTACCCTTTAGGTACGGAATTCTAAAAAAAAAACATCGCAAATACAAGCGCTGGTCTAAAAATACTTTGCATCAGTATTCCGCACGCATCCGTGGCTGGGGTCTAGAAATAACCGTAATGAAATCCAATAATATTGTCAACGAACCGACGATGTGTGCAATGTTCTTTAAATAAAAGTTCTTGGTCGAGAATGAACATTATGGATCAAAACTATTCGTAGAACAAAGCCTTAAACTTTGAATAACGTTATAAATATTGTAGAAGACATTTTTATTAAAGATGACACGTTTTTTTCTTGTTTTTCAAACAATTATCCGCGTACTTCTATTATTACAATATTACCTACATCTATTACCTGCCTGAATGAATGAGGTCCTGAATTTCCCTGAATGTCCAGTCTCCGAAAATCTATTTCTACCTACATGAGCGTAACTACCTTACCACCCAAATAAAGGTTTCCCCAAAAACATTGAATCTATTTCTGTCTTTCACCTTCAATAAATAAAATGATCTCCTCCGTTGTGATTTTCACGACACTCGTAGAAAGAAGGCATATCATCTTACTTCCACCCTTATAGGTATGCTTATCATTTATACATTTCACGTTGTCGGCTTTTACAAATCGACTATATCATGTTTTTACAAGCCTTTAAGGAAATCACGGCGCGTCGGGAACCTCAACGCAAATGGTAATAGCTAATGTAATGCCATAGTATAAATAACACTCCCGAATCTACCCTCAGTTGTGGTAAAACCTTTCACAAATATTATTACTCTGTGCATATTTTGTTCGTTAAGGCCTGTGATAGCCCTTTTATATTAGTTGAGTAACCGCCTTTTAGAAACCTCAGACTGTGGACAGAATGGGCAAGAATTTGTAATGGTTTCGACTTATGTTATCAATAATATTGAAAATGTAAGTCTTCTATACTAATATTTATGGTAAATTAATAATAGACAGAGTAATTATGAACCTTCTTATTGAATTATGTATTAGTTTCGTAGATAGTGAACGATTTATCGTGTTTTCTCTATTTTGTCTTTGACGTCTCAGGATTGGTCGGCCAGTATTGTCTGTGGTTAGTTGACGTCATATTGAGCCAAGGCGATTTTGGGAGGGAAACACGAGAGGTCGTCCATTTCAGTGGCCAGACTTGGCTGAGAAAAAAGCTCTTAAAATACTGTAATACTCCTCAACCTCAACCGCCTGTATTGGCCCACTGACTTAAGACTGAATGACTTATTGGCATTTGTTTCATGGAGGGTAATGCCCATAATCCCCACGCTGGGCATGCGGGTTGGGGATCCCAGTTCGGTGGTAGAATTGTTCTGCTGGGGGCGGTGCTGCTCACCCCCGATAGATATCCCTTAGTTTGTCCGTGTGCAAAAATAAAATCTTTAATAGTTATTCTCATTATGCTTTATATAAATAAATAAATAAATAATGCTGGACAATTCACACAGCATTATCTAGCCCCAAGCTAAGCAGAGCTTGTTTTATGGGTACTAGATACTTAATACAATACACGACATAGATAGATATTCTTTATTATACATAGAAAACATAATATAACCAGAAGGCCCTGAACAAATATCTGCAGATCGTACACACATTTGTCCCGAGGCGGGAATCGAACCCGCAACCACCTGCGTCGCAGTCGGACCTTCGCCCACCGCGCCACAGAGGTCGTCATATCAATTGTGAACACAGTAAAATCATTAACTCAAAGCTAATAAAGTAATATTGTAGGCACCGGCGGCCTTTTCGTTGTAGGTGTTTCGCAATGGATTCATTCACCTCTAACTTATAATTGAGAGCGCAGACCTGGATCTTTACGGGTTTTCTGCAAATATCAGTAAATCTAATGTGTAACTCTATTAACATAAGTATTATACATCGCAATAAGTAAGGAAACAACGCTGACTTAAAACTTCAAACTTGGGCTATAAAACTTCTGGACGACCATTCACATACCAGCCCCAGTATAATTACACCAAGCCAACTTGTGTTCGTCGCTTGAAGATATTTCACCAACTTCCAGGAACTTTTAGAGAAGCTGTTTCTGTTGCAGAGGTTGTTTCAAGTATTCTTGGTGTAGGTACTTAAGTAGAAACTTTGCTTTTATTTCGGTATCAGGTGTCTGTGTTAATTTGAAAGCGTATCTTTCCACGGCCTCGCGGCAACAGGTGACCCGACGGCGCATGCGCGGCGTGCGCGTCGATACCTCAGCTCCCCGCCCGCTCCCCGCCGCCCCGCGCCCATTCACACCCGCACACATGTATGCACGCTGACGCTACGACACCACATACAAACACTAATCCTTAACCCTCGAATCATCTTGTTCTTATCCCTTTCTAGGGTGGGCACTACATGTATCTTTCTTTCACTTTCCTCTATCAGTCAATCATTTCCATACACGTACCTTTCGTAACCATGTTTTCTTTCTTTAACCATCGTACATCTATCTTATAATCTGCTTATCGAACGCGCTCCTTCAACCATGTAAGTAAAAAACATCCTCAACCTCTATCCAATTTACCATAAACTCAATTTACAAGGTTAATGCGGCATTAAAAATGCAAGTTTATGTGACCTTTAAACGTAATACATTCGAGTTTTTAACGAATAATAATTAGATTCTCTAATGAAATTACCATCGTCGTCGTTAAAAGTATTAATACCTACCTTTTATACTTAGAACGGCTCTATGCATGAACCGATTTGTTATTAAAGAATAAACCTTTTCGCAGAGCTTAATTTTGTACGCGGCCCTCGAGAGGCCAAGGACCGGGCGCATAAGGGGGTTAAAGAGATTTCCAAGCTTCGAAGTCAGAATGGCGCCTAAAATAGAATCCCGCCTTCGTCCGTATACAGAAAGAACGCTTGAAACTAGCTAGAATAAGCGCTTACCGGCGCTTACCGGCGCTTGACAACGCTGGTAACCTTCGCAGGAAAATATATGAACGCGTGCCGATAAGCACTGAACGGTACCGACAAGTACCGACAAGCTTTAACAAGCGCCGGTCAGCGCTGGGCGCTGCCATCTAAAATTAATAAACAACTGCGACAACCAGCATCCTTTGTGTAGAACGGGCCAGCGTTGTCAAGCGCCGGTCAGTGCTTACAAGTTTCAAGCTTTCTTTCTGTATACGGCCTTCCCCGGCATGCTGATAGGATCTTTTATTACTTTTCTGTTATTCGATAGCAGGTACAGACGGATAGACCTGTTCCGAGCATTGGTTATGCTGATCATCGTGTTTTCATTGATTTTTTGGCTTATATCATCACGATAAGTCGCGGTATAATTTTGGTAGTGCACCGATTTAATTCTGACTATAGCCTTAAAAAAAGACTGAAATCTAAAACCACCTCAACAGCCTATATTGGTACACAGCTGGACCCAAGCCTTCCCCTGATAAGTGCCTTTGGTGGCTGTTATCTTATGGGGGGTAATGCCCATAATCCATACGCTGGGCATGCGATTTGGGATCTCAGATTGGTGACAGAATGGTTCGGCAGAAGGCGCTGCTGCCCGCCCCCCGGTAAATATCCCTTAGTCGCCTCTTACGACACCCGCGAGAAGAGTAGGGGTGGTACAAATTCTATGCCGCCGGCACCACACGGCAAAACGGCTGAAACCCCAGCGTTGACTAAAAAGAAAAGACCTTGATAAGAATACATATAAATATAACGGAACGGCACATTGGATTTTTGTGACTTGACACGACTGAAACCTCTTCCGAGACTGTTGACTCCGCAACTCCGCGAGTGTACTTGACTCGATATAGAATGAGCAAATTTCTGTTATGTTTTTTAAACCCAAATTATATGAGAAATTCTTTAGAGTAGGCTAACCGAGTCCTATAGGCCAATGTTATGATCCTTATTAATAGATACACTACAGTAGACCCCAACCGGTTCAAGGCTATCTTTATTCAATTTTTAACTTAATGCCTGTAATTTGGTAGGCTCGTTATGTATAATAATTTAGTACCTGGGTGACCAGGGTTTTTCTTTTTTAAATTAAGCTTATTGGAAATTATAGTAGTGCCTACTATTCGCCAATAGATGGCAGGAAGAGTCATATTTTTCACTTTAATTCCTAAGGTGATTAGGATAAGGTACATTATTGAAAACACTAATAAAATAGTATTACTATTCGCCAATAGATGTCAGGAAGAGTCAATTGAATAAGATACATCTAATTATTGAAAACATAACTAAAGTAATAAAACGACATTTTCTGAAAATGAATCCTAGCTAGATCGACCTATCGCCCCCGAAACCCCCTGTATACTAAATTTCATGAAAATCGTTCGAGTCGTTTCCTAGATCCGGATTCGGATCCGGACAAGAATTGCTCGTTTAAAGGTATAAGATGAGAAAATATATAAAAAGATATATCTTTTTTAGCTCTAACAATAAGGCGGCGGTGTGGCCTATATAGTTTGTCACACAGCACTTTTCTTCTGCTGACACCCACCACTGGGAGCCTGGATGAAGCTCGTATTTCGGCTACGCCAACGATAATCCTAAACAAAAATACTTTTAATACATGGTTATAATTGTCTGCCTGAGTCTATCGACTAAGCTGTTTCAAGCAAAACACCTAGCAACTACACCTGTGCCTAAAAGTAATTGCACAACCACGTCTAACAAGCCAACAATGACTACCTTGTAGTAGCTGACGTGAGAATGCAGGGATAGCCCGTAGTGTGACAATGCGATAGTGTTTTCCTGGTTGGAATAGGTAGTAAAACTTATACTGCGCACTCAACGCGACACGACATCCAAATAGCTCCGAATCATGCAATCATCTGTTTTGTTGCGGTACAAAACGACCCTCATCTCGCACCGACACGCAAGAGCTAAAATAATCAAGTTAAAGGAAACATTCTTAATTTTGTTCGAAAGCAAGACCTTAAAAATTACTTCGATAGGTACTGTTTGCTTTTTTATAACTATAAATTACTAGCTACGCCCCGCGGCTTCGCAGGCGTTGATCCTATGGAAACGTTTAAAGGTGATTTTTATCACACGGGAACAGATTTACGGGATAAAAGTAACCTATGTTTTATTCCAGTATTAGAATTACCTGTTTGAAAAATTTCAGCCAGATCCAGTCAGTAGTTTTGGCGTGAAGATGTAACAAACATCCATCCATCCATCCATACATCCATACATCCATACAAACTTTCGCATTTATAATATTATAATAATATTATAAATGCGAATGTTTCACACTAATATTAGTGTGATGTGATGTGATTAAGTACGGTCACGTAATTTCGACAGGTTTAAATAATACAAAGCTTAACAACTCCACAATAAATAAGAGTGTTAATATGTGTGTTTGTTCTAAAATTTATGGCTTCTACCGCTGAAACTTTACATCTGCGAAGCTTTGCAAACATGTATTAGACCGAGAGCAACATTGTTTATCCAGACATAACACATGCAAAGTTGCAGGCAAAAACAAAGTTGCCACAGCTATGTTTTCGGTGAACAGAACGGTTAAAGATTTAAGATTTTACTGGAACGTTTCTTCAGTGAGAAAATAAAACTCCATGATACATACGGACAAGCCCTTTTTTAATATTTTTTTTCACATTGCATGGTCCGTATGAATTTGGTATTAAATGGCTATGAATTTTTTCATGCATTTCTCTTTGGTAAATCTGCTGTCAGTGCGATTTAACCCGTGGACGGCAACCCCCTGGTTCCGCCATGTTCCTTAAACGGCATTTTACTTTGTACTCGTATAGACTGCAGTTCATCATATCCAATTCCAATACGCGCGATATTTATTTTGAAAACTGTCAAAAATCTTTCTGTCCCCGCTATCCGAGTATCTACTGAAAATACGTTCACTGCATTGGAATTGGTATACGCACAGTACGAAGCGTCTTTATTTAAAATATACCGATAGGGTGCGTCTACGGCTTTCGGATTTTGTATCGGCAATAAAGGATATTTTCAAAGCGCCCGTGTTTACCGATGACGTACTTCGTCACTACGTACGAGGATGGAGAAACGGCATTTGCCATTTGCGGATCGCAATCGGCAGATATGCCGATATAATGCACGCCGTGCCATATACATCAATACAAAGCAACAAATCTTTTCGCTGCGTTCCGTAACAATGCGTTTCCACATCGCGCAAAATATTTCTTTCACTATGTCATTATGTCACTCCGTCTGTCAGCCACTGAAAATGCATCCTAAATAATGAGTAGAGTAATTTAATTTTTACCAAATTAAAGTTGTTGTTTTTTGTTATTATTATTTAAACCAAAGAAATTACCAATTAACTCAGTAAAAAAAAAGTAAATAGAATGTCACAGTTGGATCGAAATAAGTTACGTTTGAAATGGATTGTGACACCCTCTGATACGAGTCGATACGATGTTCGATCATACGAGATAATACTGTTTGACAGATTGCTGGAATTGGGGGGAAAACGTTCGCCTTGTGAATAACAAATAAATGACACTACCAGATAACAATTTTTTCGAAAAAAAAAATAAGAGAATCTAAGATAATATTTAATATTTTGTTTTTTTCACTTTGTTTTTACTGACAAAGCTATGCTTTCTTCGTCCAAAAACACAATCCAGAAAATACATGAAACTAGACGAAACATATTCTTTTAAAAAAACTTATAAATATTAACTATCTGCATTTAAACTCCCACGTACCGAGTAATCTTCTGCAAAAAGTGCCCATAACTCTTGGGGATTTAGTTTAACATGCACGTAACACGATTGTGTATACGACGTACACGAGCTTGCCGGCAAATGAATTACTTCTGTGAGAAACATGAATTACTTTCGTAAGAAACACAATAACCGCGAGCAATGAAATATCTCCTCATTATGTGTCTCAGGCCGAGTAATGCAGAGGAATAATGGCATCGTTTGCAAACGCTGCAGCTTCTTCTAGGGGTTAGGTTAGGCGTCTACCTAGCCTTGCAACTTATGAAAACTAAAGAGTATTTTAATTCAATTCAAGAGTAAAAGGTTTTACCATTGCACTTTAAAATAGCTTATTTCACAAATCCCATGGAGTCAAAAAAATCAACACCCAGAAACCCCTCCTGAAAATCCACCTCAGCCGGATAAGCGGATCGCATGTAGAACGACTGCTAAAAGCATAATAAAATTAATTAGCATGTGGAAAACCCACAGCCGTACCTTAATCTGGATTTAACACAAGACATCTACGAAATTCTATTAAACATTCGCGCGAGAACGCTACAAATTGAACGTAAGCTTGTATGGTATGTTAGCTAATCCTTGCTAAGCTGGATTAGGGATGTGTGCATACAATGCGAGTTACATTACAACAGAAACCTAAGTTTCAGTAGCTTCTCGTTCTTTTGATAACGGAATCTCGTAGCAGTTCGACGACGTAGACACCGCTGAAAGGAACAATCAAAGCAATGTTTATTCAGCAGATGCGAGATATAGAGCCTTTACAGCTACTTGTCAGCGCGAGCTTATGTTAACAAACGATTTCCTTCTCTAAAAAGATTTCTACGAGCTCAAGTAATAAGTTACGTCGGGTGTGAAAATTATAAAAGGAGAATTTAATCTCGGAAACAGTTGGCAGTAATATGGTATCGCGGTGTAAAGAAGCGGGTAAGTGTTTAATCCGCGGTCGCTTCGCTGGCCGGCACGCGACCACTTGTTACCCTCCGACCATTACCACTTCCAACCCGACGGCTGCTATATACATTTATAATAAGTGCATTGTTGCTATACTACTCGTCGTGGTTACACAGTGGAAAATTATTTGTTACAAAAATCTTTTATTTACTTTACTTGGCAGTAAGTAAAATCCACCTCAGCGAAACAAAGTGAAAGCTTGAGAGAAAATAAAAATGAATTGTAGAAGACGTAAACCTACGTGAATCGTTAGTAGGTAATTTACTTACTCTGTGCAGAGCATTCTGCACTTTAGGCAAACATGTTTGTGGATATGTTTTTAAATGAATAACATTATTATTTTAACTCTGTTATCTACACGTACTTCAGTTTCTTCTTGTGAATTATTATCAAATAAATGTTGAAGGAATATCAGAAAGATAGATAAAAAGATTTAAAACTTTTCTGTAAAAAATTAGCCTGTGCGCGTTCATAGACAATCATTTATTTGCTACTTACGTCCACTACGGGTTGTAGCCCTCTTCCTCTATTATGCCATTCTGTTTGGTCCTGTGCCACCTTCATCTTCTCCTGCTGCTATTCTGACGATATCGTTCTAACCGGCACCAACATGTAGATGATTGTTGAGTAAAAAACTACATATTTATCATTTCTTCCAATAAAGCTTCTCAAAGGTTCATTGTGTCCAAAGGAAAGTTATGAAGCAGTTTATCATTGAAGCGATTGGCTACTTGTTCAGGCCGAGGACGGAATAGACCGCCGTCGCCGGCCGGCCCTTGCGGGGACCATTCTGTAGCGCTCCCAGAGGAATATCTTTTGTGAAACCAACAAAATTGCCTCGCCTTCTACTCGTAGACTTTATTGTTTGAAACATGAATCGAATCACAAAAATATGTAAGGCTTTATGTGTGTGTTTTAGTTATTATTATATATATGTTTTGGAAACAAAATTATCAAAAGATTTATTACTTAGGTACGTTTTAATCCTGCAATAGTGGGGTCGTCGTTTATTGTTTTTCTATCGACATAGTCAGAATGAGGATTATGGGGCCATTAATGGGGAATTTGTCGATTTTACTATCATTCAAATCCAGCCAGTCTCAACGGGGACTAGCCATGTAAAATTAAATTTAAATTAAATTTCGTTGGCAAAATAGAATGATATATTTAAAATAAATAAATTTTAAGAGATGTTCTTTTTGAAGGTGCACCAAGCATCTATTCAAATATTTATAGATGGTAGGCGGCAGTGTGGAAGGTCAATTTAAAATCAGGCAAATGCCGTTTCTACATTATTCATAAAATACGATTTTCAACACGTCGTCAGCAAGTGCGCTGTGAAAGGTGAAGATAATATTTTATGCATCTTCAACATTTGTTGAAAGCCGATTTTTAGATTTCAGATAAATTCTAGTGCTTCTGTTTTCATTTATTAATATTCTAAAGCAGAAAACCTCATATTTACAATTACACTCATATAATTGTAGCTTTAAAATCATTTACTTTACAAAACAATAAGCCAACTGTAACACGGTTGGAATCGCAGCCGATGGGGAATCGGTGGGCTACAATAGAAATAAAATCAAAAGCTTAATCTACGTAGGGATTGTTATCTCTAGAATGCTTGTACAGGCTATTCAAAGGCTTCTCTTGTTAGACCGTCAGATCTTATCTCAAAACTGAAGCTAACCTACTTTTATCATTAGGTAGGTAAGCAACAAATAAACTTGTTAGTTCTAGTTATAATATAAAGAAATAAATAGATTATTAATTTTATAATCAATTAGCTGCTCCCCGCGGCTTCGCACGTGTTGATCCTATGGAAACGTTAACAGGTGATTTTCATCCCACGGGAACTGATTTATGGATTAGAATTACCAGTATGAAAAATTTCAGCCGGATCCGTGAAGTAGTTTCGGCGTGAAGAAGTAACAAACATTCATCCATACATCCATACAAACTTTCGCATTTATAATATTAGTGTGATTCTCATAATAATATAAGTTATTCAACTAATACTTTAATTTTATTTAACGGAGAGTTATGTATTATCATTTTTCTCTAACGTTGGTAGTGTAACGTAATAATATTACTTTCTTCTTTGAAAAGGATTATCCATAAGAAATTGACTGCAGGTAACGACAAAGCTTGCCCTTAGTCGTTGTCAAAACACAGCGGGACCAGTTTTATTCCAATTTAGCGACACAAAAAAGCTTTTAAGCTGACTTTTTTGACAGGTTTTTTCTCGTACTCGTAAGCAGATATGAAAATGTATTATATTTTCAATAACAATCACGTCACCTATGATTGAAAAGTATGGAAAAAGGGGTAGCTACCTTGAGCCCAGTTGAGCGTAAACAAATAAATATTGAAATTACGTCTTACATTCAAAGTCCCTTTCTAAATAGTTATATTTACCTACCTATGTTTATATATTTTCATTACTCATACTCTGAAAGTAAGTCAGAAGTTGCCTGCGCAGCGGGATGAAAGTTATACTTTTCGTCCCTAGGGACGAAAAGTAATGACAAGTACAAAACAAATGACAGCTGTCACCCCACATTTCTATTGAACCATGCATTCTACCTTTCTATACAGCCACTCAACTTCAACTTCTTGTGAGATGGCTTTTGCGTCTGATTTGACGCAATTCATACAGCCATTCAATTACAGCATGATGTAAAATTGAAATAAATTAAAGGCCATAATTATAATTTACTTTCAACTACCTCTTTAAAATAACATAGATTTCGGCAAAATATTTACCATTTTTGAAATGATAAAAACTAATGGTAGAATAGATCTTGGTATTCTTCCATGTTTATTGTACCATGGTAGAATAGCGAGAGCTACTATAGCTATTATGCCATCTATAAAGAAGATTGTTTATGCCTGGTAAAAAGAAAGCAGGAAAACGGCAATCCTATCTTCATTTGATTTTTCGAGTTTGGGTTTTGATTTTTCGTTGTTTTGTTTATTACAATGAGTTCAGACAGTGATATAGAGATAAATTTAACGCCTGAATTTATAAAAGAAGACTAAAGCAGTAGTGGAAAACTTTTTACCACCTAATTCAAAATAAATAAAGAAAACGTTTTGTTATTATATTTTAACGAAAGACTTACAAACCTTCAATGTTATGGAGCGTGTATTCTATGTTAAAGACAATATTACTACTGTTACTAAACACAATGTACATATAAAAGATTTTGAGAGACTAACATCGTTTATCAGAAGGCAAAATGATGGATTTAACAAAAAAACAAAGTTTTCACTTCTCAAGTGCGAGCACTGCAAGCGCCTTCGCTACGCTCGGGCGCCAAAACCCGTCTCGGGACTAAATAGGTTTCTTTCATCCCTTGGGTAACAATGTAATATTACCTTTAATAGAGTCTGTTCAAAAAGAGAAGAGTCGTGGTGTTTTGTTGAACTAACACTTTAGTCGTACTGTAATGACTAATGACAGAGCAGTGTTGTCAACGCAACAAAAGTTGTCAAATTGGCACACGAGCGCCCTCACTTCCCACGACTCTTCTCTTTTTGAACAGACTCTTACAAAGAAAATTAAAATAAAAGATTGATACAAATTCGAATTAAGAAACGAAATAATATCTGAAAAATTTGTTTTTGAAGACCAGCAGCGCAGTGTCGGCGAGAAAAAAATGCATCATTCGTACCATTATGAAGGTAAACCGATTAGTTATTTATAATAGAGTACTACTATAAATAACTAATCGGTTTACCTACTTGTAACTCAACCCAGAGAACAACTCAGTATTAATTTCTTTAAAAACTTTTTAAATTATGTATGTTAAAATAATTTATTTAAAATAAGCCATTACATTATTGTTTTGATGACTTTTTAAGTGCTTGATATAATAAATCTTCAAAGGAAAGAACTGCAAAATTAAACGAAAATGGAACGTGCTCAGAGATTTGTTAAATAATTGAAAACCTTTTAAATGAGATGTCAAACATTTTAGTAAACTTAAGCCATTTTCGACGCAAGTTAATACAAAAGTTGCTACTTAATCTTTATTACTTACGTTATACACTGTTTTATACATTAACATTTGAATTTTTTGGCCAGCAATTTAAGTTTTTATTTAACTTTCACAATTTGGAAATTTATAATGATAAACTACGCGTTGGAAATGGCAGCTGTGTTTAAGTTTGGCTTTAACTTTCAATGAACTGCGATACCTAACCTACGTACAGACCTAGGCTCGTTGCGTTGTTTCTTACGTTGTTAGGGTTAAAACCTTTTTCAAACTTAGCACTAGGAATTTTTATTCATAACCTTCACACTTGTGCACGATGTTATTGTATAAGGATCGATTTTCCTTAAACTCAACATTAGTGTTACGCATTCTTCCTAGTACTCAGACTAGTATGACAGAACAGTGTTAAGGTTCTATCAGTGGATTCCTGTCAAAAGCACCAACTGCCAACTTCTATTGTATCACCCATATAATGTGCTGATAGTTTCCCTAAAATAAATAAACAATGTATACAATACAACAGGTTGCCATAAAACTAGCGAGAGATCGGTTCTTCAAATTATACTACGAAAATATTTTAGGTACCTACGTATTCCATAGATATAAACTAAAACAGAAACCTGTATGCTGAGGGTGTACTGCCATACTATTTACTACAAAGTTTACATCTTTATTTACTATTGGCTTAAATTTACTTTTGAGATTTGTATTTTTCGTTTGATCCAATGGTGTTTGTAGGGTATCAAACCACGGGCCTAATTCCACTATTTTTTAAACAAAATTCTATAATGGCGCCATACGATTAAGATAGAGATTTAGTCGTAAATTTATTTGGTATTCCAATACCATAAGATTACAATCTCTATGACTTATAATATCGTGTCAATAATGTGGTGGGGCATATAATCATAATCGTAATAGTCATAGATATGGCATAAACAAAAAAAGATCGTGTTAGTAGAATACAAAAAGGTGTCAATGGCGGTGATTGTAACGCGATAATGAAGCAATAATATTGTCATAGTGAGGCGATTGTGTTAGTGGAATCAGGCCCCAGGGTTGTAGACGGAGTCGAAATGATGTAAACTTGATAAGTATACAAGAGTTTATTGGGGAAAACAATTGACAATGTGAACTGGCATTGCTTATTGATTATTATGTGGACGAGTGCGATGTGCGCCGCGGGCGCCGGCAGAAGAGAGAGAGGTGAGCGACGAGCTCCGTGAAGTCTCCGCAGAACGACGTCATTGTCCGGTGTGAAGGTGGTTGCGGAAGTTATTATTGTCTATGGGTTTGTTGGGCGAAGACAGTGTTTGATGTTGCATGTCTTTTGATGAATAGAAAATTAATATGTTTTGCTTAGTACATTTTTGGAAATACTAAGTAGCTAAGTCGTAATGTCTTTCTTTGGTTTTCTGACAAAAATCTACCAGAAAAAAGAAGAACTCCCTTATTAGTCAATATTATCGCGTTTATCTTTATAAATTCATGCCGAATGAGAAAAAAATCTAATTAAAAGTCAATCTGAAACTCAAACGAAAAAGTTTTACTCAATCACGTTTTGAATAATCAATTCTAGTCCCTTTGCGACGATTCCGGCTCATACAGTATTAATAAATGAATCCAATCTACTTTTCTCTTTTCCCTTCCTATTACGTTATGAAAAGGACAATAAGATCGTTGTGCAAGTTAAAATTTAATTTTAATCCAATGATGTTCTGCCCCTGGCTAGAAAAAGGGTTAGCAAAAAGGTATGTATTATATAATAGTGTTTGCCATATTTTTTTCCAGCGCCAGCGATATAATATGCATGTGTGCATAGATAACTCAGAATAATTGCAATAGAAGGAGTTCATCATTCATCATATTATTCTAATAATCGCATTAGTAAGTTGTGATAGCTACGTTATAAAAATGTCACAGAAAGACTAAGTCATCGATCAAAAATTTCGCCGGCCCCCCTCCGCGAAATTTTCTATCGATGCTGTAAGTACATAATCCGGTAGTTGCAGCAACTTCATAGTGAGGCATTTCAAGGAATCATTTCATTTTTCATTTCCTTTTACAAAAACGGCTTTTACTCAATTTCACCTTGCAATTTCATCATAAATTACTTCACAAAATGACTGAAGTTACGACGCTTTTATCATAAATTCCTTTTATTTCTTAGTTCCATTAGTTCAAGTTATCCAAGTTATGTCTAGGGATATTAGCTGGAACAGGCGCAATCTTTAACACATAGATAAGCTATCGAAGAGACTTAGTTCTGCAGCATATGGAGTCAAAAAAATCCGTTATCTTACAGTCTAGATACATCTACAGTCGTTTCAGTTTGTTTTCTAAGTTTATTTCAGCTCCTTCCATAGTATTATGTCTTATGGTATACTGCTGTGGGGGAACGCTGCAGATATTAACACCGTATTTGTGTTACAGAGGAGGGCTTTTTCAGCGTTATTTGAGGATTAGGAAATTTGTGAGTGAAAGCAGAAAAGACTATATAAAAAGGGCGAGCGTAGCGAGCCTTGAAATTTTAAGGAATTAGGGACGATTGGGAAAATTATGAAAGAAAATACGATATCACAGTGCCGACAACCGTTCGAGCTGCAACAATTATTGAGACTCTAGCCCGCAAAAAAATGAGGAAGAGAAGGAAAAATTATATAAGCAAACAGATTGGAGCGGGCCGCTAAAATACCGAAACGACAGAAATAAAAAAAAAACACTATGTCCTTGTCAGTGTGTAATTTTATAACTTGACCTTGGTCAAGTTATAAAAGTACTACACTTCCACCTTCCATGAAAGTACTAAATGTAGATTACTTTCATGGAAGGTGAAAGTAATCTATTTTTTAAGCTCAAACTATTTTTGTAAGGGTTACGTAAGCTGCGACTTCACAAGATTTCTAAGAATGGTCTTTGGATTTATGTAAACAACTTTCATGTTCTATGATACCGTAACTGTCGAAAGAAGGCGTATATTGAGTGGACAAGATTGTGATCTACGACAAATGTTTGATTTTTTCGGCCGCAGAAGTCGAGCTTTTATGGCATACGATTCGGTTTAAGTACAGTTTGTGGCGCCTCTGCCACCTACGCTGAGGTTCTTGGAGGTCACTCATGGATGAACTGGCTTTCAATCAGAACTCTACATTTTTATTCAAGGTCTCGTACAATATTTATTCGGATTTTACATAAAAAGCGCAATTTACAGTTCACTATCTGCTTTATTTGTGGTTGTACATGAATTAATTATTATATTTTGTAAAAAGAGTTTTATTTTAGGTATCAGTATTTTTTTATCAAAATTCGATATAAGTTTATATATATTATATTTACTTACAAATGACAAAATCATTTATCAGTAACTTACTCATTGCTCGTATATATTCTCAAAACCCTTAGCTACCAAACCGGTTTTTGATCAAAGCCATACATGTATTTAATATCTCAGCCAAGTGAGATGTCTGTTCCACAAGCGACTGCGTCTGAATAGCTAATATTGCATCAGACTGAACATAATCACACGAGATTCAAGTTTTATGAAGCTCTAATTGCTTGCGTGTTTCCTCTGTTAGAGTTAAAAATGTACTAAGCAACCAGTCTGTTAAAAAAATGTAGCAGAATTCCATGCTGTTGACCTTTTGAGCATACATAATTAGCTACGAAATTGTTTATAACATTACCATTTAAGCGAGTAAGTCAATAAATGTCAATAAACAGTTTCCCAATAATATTAATCCAATCTTGTAAGATTGAATTCATATAATTGCGTTTGCGTTAACTCTGAACGCACTATCAAATTTCTTGAAAAATTAGTCACGCCTTGGCAGAGAAACCGTATTGACGTCACTAACTTTGACGTCATTCCAGGATCACTACACAGACGAAAAATACTATGGCCATGTACTACGTAGGCCTTTTCAGGATTCGATAATATAAGCCTCGTAACTTGATGGCATAAACTAATCTATGAATAAATAATAATATAGGCAGTTCGTTTACTTTGAGAGCTTAGCAAAGGCGTAATACAATTTCGTTACTTCAGACTTTCGGCATTGACCATTAGTCCCCTGTTTGTCCAGCCCTTTATCCTTCCTTCGCAAACATTCTTAATTTGTGTTCTCAAACGTGTTTTGATGACCTAAAATAGAAAAGAGAAGTTAAACTCAAATATTTTAAACTTTATGTCGGAGGTAATAGAGAAACACTCACGGCATTGAACATGAAGATCAATCAAGATGCTAGCTCACCATGCCATATGAGACATCGTCGTCTGAGTTTTATTTGATACCTACCTATGTGCTCGTGAACATGTTAATACCATTCTTGAAAGATCTCGCGTGAATATTACGGACATATTTCATCAATAACTTTATTATAAAGTGTGCTGCAATAAGTATGAAATTTATGAATGAAAAACGTTTACCAGCTTTTTTCTTACAAGTCGGTGATAAAAATAAATTTATTCAGAGTTGATTGCCACTTAGTTACGCGCCCAAGACAAACGGCAACTACGCTTCGGGTAGCCTTGGTATCTGGTGAATGGTGAATCTACATTTTGTGGAAAAAGGCATTGGACATAATTGCTATTCTACGACGACGTAGCTCCGCAGATTTACAGTAAAATTGCGGAGCTGCGTTTTACTTTAGATAAACCATGAAGTAAAGATGTCTGAACTAAAAATATGTTTTCGTACTCTTCCTATTTAAGTTTTTTTTCAACCAACAAAATAAAGGATTCAGGTTTATCACATCTGCTTAAGCTAACGTAAGGCTCCCATCACAACACAACAAACTTCGGTGGCCGCTCCACAGACAGTGAGAAATCGCCACTAATAACCAGTACTTTATTTCCCACACGAAAGCTGGGACCCAAAGCGGTCATTATATCCACCGCACCCACTACCTACAGTACTCGCAAAACAAAAACAGATGTGGCCTGCCTTTTTACGGTTCATTAGATTTTGTAACCAAATTGTTAGGTATTTATTTTTTGCCGTCTTTCAAAAATATTGTATTTTGAGTCTATTTGGTCTAATTCTCTGAATTTCCAGTATACGAAAGTCTATTCACTGAAAGTCTATTCCCCAAATGTATTATTCTCCGAACGTCTATACCCCGAACGTCTACTAACCCGTACTTCTATTACTCAGACTTTATTTACAATCAGATATAGAAATAAATCGGAACTAGTATTTACAATCGAAACAATTAAGTTACCTTCAGACTGTTGCAAGCAATCTACAGGTATTTCAACTGATCCATATCGTTCAGTGGGAAGCGTCCCCAAGACGCTGCTGGCTGTATTGCCCCGCTGTATAGCAATGCTGATGTGCTGCGCCAGATACTCACCAGCTCTCGGGCTCAAAGCTTCATAGATGGTTCACATATCTATGTAAGACTAGCTGCGCCCCGCGGCTTCGCACTTCTATCCCACGGGAACTGATTTATGGGATAAAAAGTATTATTCCAGGTCTAGAACTACCTGTATACAAAATTTCAGCCCGATCCGTTCAGTATTTTTTGCGTGAAAGAGCAACAAACATACATACACGTTTACAAACTTTCGCGTTTATAATATTAGTAGGAAATAGGAGATGAGGACCATCTATGTAGCTATGAATTAAATTTTATTAAGAAATATTTCGCAATGTTCTGCGCTCATAACCCTTGATCTTAGCGAGAGAACTTCTTGTAGACTAATCTAGACATATTGTAATACAAGATCAGATGTAATGATTCAGTGTTTGATTAATATTGCAAGTATTGATAATGAATCCTCTCAACTCTAGTCCCATTAAGGCGCATACAGGAGCCAATATGACAACTCCACCTATTTTATCATATTATTGGGTTTAACATAGCTTATAATAGATACTACAAACTGTACGATGGATTTTTAAAACTGCGTAATAATAAGATAAAATAGGTAGGGGCGCCATTTTCACTCGTGTATGCGCCTACGCCGGGCTGCCACCGCGAAAGGATAGGCAGGAGGCGGATCGGACTTTTTAAAATGGTTTTTAAAGGTTTACATTTCCAATAACAAAGAATGTTCTCCGTTCATTACCACCGTAAAAGGAAAATGAAAGAGATAAGTGAGCGGAGCGTTATTTCAAAATTTTCTGCACGTTCAGGAATTTATGCTCGATTATTTGTTGGTTAAAAAACATGAATACTGTTTACTTAAGTTAAGGGAGTCCTTAATGAGTCATCTCCGCTCGCGGTTGATACCGAGCTTTACAGGTGCTTGTTGTGTATTTCACTTAGTTAGAAGGTCAGTTTCATGAGGCCTTTTCGTAAAATGTTCTAAATCTGTCACAATAGCCCAATCGATAGTTATTTCACAGAATAAGTACGTCATACAATGTTTGTACTGAAGTGTAGAGGTAGTTACTAAATTGTCTATGGGCTGATTTAAGCTCCGACCTCGAGTCTTTATATAAATACATTTTCTGTCAATGCGTGATGAGATATCATTTGTCGACAAATGAGGAGTGAATGATAGGGTAAATTATAGATGGGTCTTGGTTTTGGTCGTAACATTGAGCTAGCTAGGCCCATTTGGTCAACGGAATTCGATATAAATTTAGTGGGTGTGTTCAAATTCTTCTAGACGCGACCTCTAGTTAAAACTATTTTATTAATTTATAAATTATTTTAGTTTGATATGATGACACATGCATGAAACAACGAATAATAGAAAAGCCTTTATACTTTGAAACATGAGATACGAAATTTCGGTTGACGCAAAACAAACAGCCTTACCTGCTGAAAGTGCAAACGCGTCAGTAAATGACGCATTAGTTTTCGGATCTCCAGGAAATATAATTAATTTTGTTTTACAAAACTATAAACCGACTTCAATTTTTACAGTTTTTTCATGAATTTTCATGGATCCCATTGTTAGAACTGAACAAAATTAAAGTGGGACGACATGGGAAGCACCAGCTTTCATATAAAAAAAAATCATGCAAATAGGACCACCCTGTCAAAAGTTCTGAGGTAACAAACATAAAAAAAAAACAGACGAATTGAGAACCTTCTCCTTTTTTTGAAGTCGGTTAAAAAGTGATAATCATTAACATAGTCGTGGCATAATTATTACTTTTGGTGATAAAAACTGTGTGAGTGTGTGTGACATCACCTCCTGTATACGCTGAGGACTGGTTTTTACTTCTCTGTCTACGGTTTTAAATAAAGAATCAACAAAATCGGTTAACCATGGGCGGAACCTCCTCCTTTTTGAAGTCAGACAGAAATAGAGAGATAAAAAAAAGTGAAAGTAATTTTCAAAAGTAAATCAAATTACCACAACTTATTTGATTTGTAATTTGCACTATTTTTTTATCAATATTAAACCGACAACGCGGCCTTTGTGGCAAATATACAACAACCAAGGGTATTCACAACGTATTTAGAATTGTACCGATTACCGTACACTACATCAGAAGCCATGTACTTATTTTTTGTTTATGATTTGGTGTACGGTAATAAGAGCTACCTACCTATATACCTATTGAATCAAAACCACAGGTGGACCACTACGTGATATTGGGTTTAAAATGCTCTTATTAATATATTACATCATCATTTTTGGCTCATCAGTCATCATCATCTACAGCCTATGTTAGTTGTTGGACATAGGCCTACCCTGATAGGCTTTTTACGTTTGCGAAGGATGATTTAGTGACAGTTGGGTTCTAAGAGTTAATCGACCTTTTTTAATCTATATATATAAAAATGAAACCCGTTTTCCGTTGTCACGACATAACATGAAAACGGCTTGACCGATTTGGCTGACTTTTTTTTTAAATGTTCGTTAAAGTTCAAGGATGGTTTTTACGGCTAGAAAAAATCTAATAATTGCCGGGAAAACACCTATAAACGTTTCCATAGGAACAACGCGTGCGAAGCCGCGGGCAACAGCTAGTTTTTTATATTTATAACAGACAGGTATCAAATAGTTATTTCAAATGTCAAAGCAGAGATTATACCTACTCGTAATAATGATTATTATTTATTTCCTCTTTTTTATTACGAGAGGCTGGTATTTGCTAGAAAATTCTGAAACTGCTAATCTCCGGATATGAAATTTCTTATGGCGTCTAGGGTAATTAAAATCGCAATGGTAAGGTATTTCAATAATTAACCAGTCGAAAGCAGCCTCAGTAATGTCAGTCGATATATCGTAGTGTTTTTGAAACGTAATACGCACTCCAATAACAAATTATCAATCAAAGTTGAAAACAAACGCGGGCGTGGGAGTCGGGCGTGGGATGGGTGGGCGGCGGCGCCAGACAGGCTGGCGACTGCACCGTGCATCTCCGCCAGGTGGTACGGCTCCACCGCGACGCATCAACACCTACCTACCTTACATTCCACTTATTTTTTTTAATCCTTTATTTATTTATTTATTTTTAGACGCACAAAACATAAAATAATCACATTATATACAAGACTTATAAAATATAGGTTTAGAACTTGATCATTTCACAAATTATGTGCATACAGAGATTCATGCGAACAAAACATGTAGGGAAGAGTAAAAAAAATTAAAATTTCTAAAATTAAATTTTAATCAGAATAAAGAGATACCTACCTAGATCTGCATTGCAAGCACGCACCAACTTATCTACATGTATGTAAGCCAGTACGTACCCGTGATCAGATCAGATTGTCATTATAAAACAAATCAAAGCAATAAAATCATTATTGATATTTATTTTTTTAATATGATTTGACCTTTTCTAAGTGTACATTGCGAGCATTTTTGAATTTGAGTTTGAATTGTACACAACATATATAACACAAATACATATGCACATACAACATAGCATAAATTCTAAGGGTTTTGTTATTATAGTGCGTAAGCAATTAAACTCTGGGTATTTTCTGAGAAATGAAATAAATCCCAAAAAATTTCGACTTTGACTTGACAAGGGCGGACGTGGTTTTGAATCCCGTCAAGGTCAAAAATTTTCTAAGATTGAATAGAACAGTTTGTGAAAGTGCACTTAGCATGAAATAGAGGTAACAAACAAACATGCACAATTGATAGAAATGAATAAATGTAACCACACTTAGCTAGAGCAAGAGAATAAATGTAACTACACCCAGGTAAATGCAAAAGTTTCGGTTCCGGGAAGACTAATCGGTATTTAACCGATAAACCCAGCTTAGCCAGGATTTCGAGTCGACGTCACAAGGATCTGTGACGCAATTAGCAACGCATTTATATATCACTAGCTTCCGCTTACAGCTTCGAGACTGTTTTACAGGATAAAAACTAGCCTATGCTGACTTTACACATGATTCCATTTCTTGCTTTTAATTACTGGCATTATTTAATGTAGGTGTGAAAAGGTCAGTTTAATTTCGCATTTATAATATTTTTATGGATATGGTACTTAACGAAGTAAGATATTAGCCGTAGGTCCAATAAAATTCCATTACAAAGTTCCTTTTAAGGATGTTTTTGGACCTTTATGTCCACTGTATTCATAATTTTTTACAAAGTGGAATTTTTGCAGCCTGTGGACTCTACTAAACGATATCATCAGATTTGAAAAGTACACAATTGGTCGTATTAAATGCCTCTAAAAATAGGTCCAGTTCCCCCCTTCAAAATTCCCCCTAAGGGGAAAAATTGGAAGTAATTTTAAAGTTTTCCCTCTCAACTATATTTGGCGTTCCAGTTTTCCCCCTTGGGAAAATAAAAACAAATCGAAGCAATAAAAACCACAGTACTTATCAGTTTAATCAATTTTTATTACCTATCTGTACATGTATGTAACTAAAAATATGTATGTAACCGTGCCTTGTAATGTCCACTTGATACCATACTACACATAACGTAAATAATAGTATAAACTTTAATTACATCTGAATCTTAAATAATATACAGAATGGAATTGTGTTATGCTACCTGCAGGGAAAGTACTCTTTATACTGCAGATAAAAGAAGAAAATATTAGTCAACGAAAACATTCCATTATTTTTGAAAATAAAGAAAACTGCGTTCAAAGTTTTTCGAAAACTCACACTCACACCCAATCGAACCGACTAAAATCTGTAAAAATTAGACCCTGTACTTTTATTACATCGATCGTTAGGGTCTATCTCGATCTCTCTAACAAACTTAATAAACATAATGAAAGGAAAACCATGAAATCTGGACTTATAAATTCAATGGGTCAAGATAAAGCAACTTTACTTAAAGATCCATCTGTTTACTATACCTACATAGAGATATTATATGGACAAATTATCAAGATTGGGTTCAATCTTGGTAAATTATCCATAAAATATTTACTTTATACTTTATATTTACGTTATGTTTGGTATCAAGTAGAAATCATAAGGTACAGTTGCCTAATGGGCTTCGTATTGAAAAGTCGTGAAAATGGCGCTGACAACGACAGTGAAAATGTACTAACAAGGTTTTTAACGAGACAGTCAGACTGAGTGCGAATTTTATGTAGAGCAGGGAAACAAACAACAATGTACGTGGCCCCTTTTATTAAATAAAATACCTATATTTATTATTTATTAGTTAAGGGCAACCAACTAGAGATGTTAAAAGAAATCCCAAAAAAACAAGGGTAATAATTTTTAAAAACTGCCACAAAACGCGCAAAAAAATGGAAACTTAATAGAACTGCTAGTCGTTACAATTTGTTAAAAACAATAATAATATAATTGATTTACATACTGATACACAGTTTTTAAAGAAATATAAGAATAAGAAATATAAGATCGGAGTAGGATAAATAATCGTAGGCGAAGCGTAAACATGCAGTTCTTACTAAAGGGGCAAATAAAACAGAATTATTAAAATCTTATTAGAAAAATGTGCGACTCGGGTCTTGAATCAAGTTCGTAAAAATCGTTAGTTTAGTCCACAAATACCTAAAACCTTCTAACAAACATTGCTCACGCCACGCAAGGCAAGGATGGTATTCCATAACTATGCAGGTACATAACCATAAAAATAGGAACAACTTTATTTTTGTCGCATCGTTTCACTTTGTGGACAATGTAACTTGCGATCTAGTAAACAGTGTCACTTTATTTTGCCGTAAAGAACATTATTATTTATTTTATTGTTGAGTTTTTAATAGTTTTGAGAAAACAGTTTTAAACTCTAAACACGTGACTTGCAATTTTTAATTATGTTAACTAGTAGGCTCTCTGACCATTCTTTTTAAGTAGCTACGCTACCTATAACCTTGAAACTTTTTAATGAAACTATAAATTCTTTCGTCCTAAAAATACGGAATGTAATAATAAGAACGAAAGGGAAATGACCTCCTTCTGGGCCTTCAGTTATTCGGAACCTTCTCACGCACGCATCCATAAAGTTTATTTTTAGCTCAGTTCTAGTTGCGACCGTATCTGGTGATTAGGCCTGAAATCGGCGCGATCAGTTCAATTAAATGTGTAATTTAAAAGCCACAATCCGAGTATTACCACTCGACAAATTGGGCCTCGACGCTATCATCCATCTAACTAAACCAACAAGCCAATTAGCGCCCGGCACTTAAGTAATTCTCTAAATATATTTTTCTTGATTCACTGGGGACTTTGGCGAGAAGGAGAAGTTTCAATAGATAACGTTCCGAATGAAATGTTTTCTTTCGTAACAAATAGGGAGATAAAAGGCGTTTTACATGGCCGTTTGTCTGGATATCGTGTCGCGGCGAGGCCCCGGGAGTGACGAGGGTCACCAGATTTATGTCTACCAGTACTTCAATCACTTATGCCCTCAATAATGCAAATAAATAATAAAGTTCTCTAAAATTCAATGACCACAAATCATTCTTTAGAAGTCTAGAGCAAATATACTACCAAACTTTAAAAGATACTAAAGCAAACTGTTATTTCCAAAGATCAGATTAAGAGAGCGGTACGTAATAAGATATCTTTAAACAACTTCAGATGAAATCGTCCACAAAGTCGAAATATAAACATCGTAAAGTGACCTGCGCTCCAGTTCTTGAAAATATAAACAAGCAGCAGATTAAATGGTTTTCGAAAGACGACAAAACTATTAGGTAGTGGGCTGCTTGAGGGGCTAACGAGTACGTTGGGAGTCGGCAGCCTGGCGGCGCGCCAGTGGCCACCGCGTCGTGCATAAATTGTGGTCACGGCTCTCGACTGGCCTGCTTCCGCGACTCTCAGCCCGCGCCAGCCAAAGGCGGAAAAGTGAAAACGACGTCCAACAGAACATACGACGGATAAACACTAAATAATCTCCACTTTCAGCGCATAAAACGGTGCTTCGCGAAAATGCTGGAAATAATAATGTTTGGTAAAAATGTGACGAAAAAATGTTGTCAGAATTTCCCTGTATCTTTAAGCTTTAAATACAACCTGTGAATAAAAGGTGCAGGTACTTACTGTCTCCAGTGTAATTCACTTCATTCTTAAGAGTAACACATAACACTGTAAAAAGCTTATGGAAAGAGCACAGAAAATGTTCCTTTGTTTAAAAATCTCATCGTCAAATTGGCCAATGCATTTCAAGTGGATTGAACTAATAAATGTAATAACAAATCTTCTCAACAGTTATTTATAGCTCAATCAATAGTCCACCCGACAATAATGATGTAAGAACCCAATTTTTAGTTAGCAATAAAGTGTATTGTCTTTATTGCGCGTGTTGGGATTATCAATGTGGGAGTTGAAATAAAGCATACACGAGACGAGCAAGTTGGGAAATGTTGTTTGCAACTTTGCAGTTGCGAGTGGATAAAGAGAAATGCTAGTGGTGCTAGTTTGCAGTTGCTAGGAACTAGCTAATTAATGTGAGGACTAATAAAGTTAACTTCTAATTAGGCGGACATATACAGCTTTACACTGTGCAGGTATAATTTTACTGCAAAGTTACTACTTTTAAACTAACACGATCAGAACACTTTATTGTAAAATATATATATATTTATCGCGTCTGTTTACCTCATTGCAAAAAATGCAGCCACCGAACCACGCTAAGCGAGCTTCGCAGAGGCGGTAGCTCCAGTACTCCAGTCATCCTGTGACCACGACAGATTGTAAACCTAAACCAAAACGCGATAAATATCCGTGAATATTTATAATAATAATTCAACTGGACCATGGTTATGATTTGTTTTGACTAATATTACGATATCAGCAATGCTCAGTCACTGGCTTAGCGATATTTTGTCGTTACACAATCGACTGTGTAAGTAAACGCACGCACACACGCACGCTGGGTATTAAGGATGCATGGGAGCCACATGCGAACGACTTCCGGCGCGAGAGTTCGACAGAATAGGCGGAACTATAGACTCGGAGTCACGGCGGCACATTGCCTATTGTTTGGCATCTTCAACTCTTGGCATCGAACTTCATACACCACCCAATGTACTGTCAGCATAAAGCACTTTACCCCTATAATGTATGAATATTAACGTAAGATTCCTTTACCAAACCATTCAACTTTGACACACTGTTGACTCTAATTGCATTCAAACTGAAGTGTACTTTTGAAAGGCTTCGAATATTGAAGATATGTCATATGCAGTTTCTTGGAGCGTCGTCTGCCAATATCCTCAGACTTATATCCTTGACTCCCGATGGAATTCTAAAGTTATCGAGAAAGGAAACTTAAACGCTGTAAGTTGGGCTCGCAAGTTAGAACGCGTGGGTTCAGCGCCATTAATGGAATTAGACATTCGTTTAAGTATTGAGCTGCGGTTTCAAGCGAAGCAGATGTTAAACGAAGGGTTAAATGTTCTTTGAAAAACTCCAGAGGCAAACTCTTGCTAACGAAGTAACAGAGTAAGATAATCAAACAGCTGGTCTTGCTTTTGATTTTGATTTGACTAATTAAAGAACGGGTAAATCCTTAAACTCTATTTAAAATAAATGACAAACCTAAATGCCTGGCTTAGCAAGTATACGGCTCAGTGGTAGGTAACTATGCTGCGCATTTAGGTACGTATTTATGATCGAAAAATACTATGGGTACGTTAGTACTTTAACACTTACTTTTTTTAGTCGTGAATCTTAGTTTTTTTAATCGTGAAATACTCAATTCAGTCAGTATGTTGAAACCGGCAATATCTACAGAAATCTATGAATATTTTAGAAATAAAATAACAGACTGCATTTTGCAACGCATTGCTAAGAATAATAAAAATTGCGTGGGTTGCTACTGACACAAATCATAGCACAACAACCAACATTCGTATTATTTCTGTGTCTATTGAAGTCAAGGACAATAATAGGTACCTTCTATTTATTATTAGTCGTTTTAAGCGTTCAAACAGCTTAATGGCGAAGCACCAGTGACGAACTAGCCTAAGAAAATAAATTGAATGTGAAAATCAAAACAAAACACCTGTTTATATTATGAACTAATTCATTTATATTAATTACCTTATCCGTAAATGGCAATATAGAGGTAATGTGCTTATTGGATATCCAATTATTTACCTCCTAGCTATTGTAACGATAATCAGTTAATAAGATACACAATACAATGGTAAGGTATTAATTATAAGATACTCTATACAATGGTTAGGTATTGATTATAAGTAAGGTAGTTCACTTTTCTGTTCAGGAAAATCTTAATTATTTTTGCGAAAAGTAAACTCATGAATTATCGACATATAACGTAGTTTATCGTTAATTGACGACTATTTTACATGGACTTGACAACGACAAACTCGAGTAATCGTAAACACTGGGCGCAAACGGACCAACCGGCGATCTCCACCAGTGGCTGTCGCTCGCTACCGTCGTCGTCACCGTCAGCGAGTGGCAGTGCCGTTGGCTGTGGTGGTCCGTTTGCGTCTAGCCTTACTCGTGCGGCTGTTAGTGCCTTTTATGGGTAGGTAGCAGTTTTCCTGGCCAAGTTCCATATACGTATTCAGGTGTGTACAGCAGGTATCTGCGTGTCCACACAGTCAGCACGCATTATGTAAAGTAAACGGAGTTTTGTGCATTTTTCTGAAATAATCGAATATGATGCTGTTTTAGTAAGCGAGTTTCATTCTTTGCAACAATAGAAATAAGAACTTGCTTTGAAGCGAAATATAAACCTCACCTCACCTCACCTCAACAGCCTATATTGGTCCACTTCAGGACGCAGGCCTCCCCCTGATAAGCACCTTTTAATTGGCTGTTATCTCATGGGAGCTAGTGCCCATAATCCCCACGTTGGGCATGCGGGTTCGGGATCGCAGTGTGTTGACAGAATTGTTTGGCAGGAGGCGCTGCTGCCCACCTCCGGTAAATATCCCTTATTCGCCTCTTACGACACCCGCGGGAAGAGTTGGAGTGGTGCAAATTCTATTCCTCCGACACCACATGGCGAAAAATAAACATTTTGTTATAATCATAAAAATCTATCAACTAGCAGTGCAAAGTAAACTTCTTTCTTACTTCCTACTTTATGTTCACAGAAGAAAACTTACTACTCATTATAGCTAAGTGTTGTCTGCTTATATAAGCAGTAGGCCTTGTTTACGGAGTTTTGCTCTGTTTACGGAGATGCGGAGCGGGCAGCGGCGCGGGCAAGGGCCCCGTCATCGCACGCGTAAACACAAACATATGGCAATGTACGGTGATGTTTATGGATAGGCGGGGGGTAAAGAGTGGCGGTGCGAACCTCGGGCGCCGCGTGCGACATGTCGAAACAAATAAACGCGTGTAAAATCGCTTTTCCATAAACGCACTCTACTAATGACATGTTTGAATTCACTGCGGGCCGCGCCGCGTCTCCGTAACTTATGTTGTGAAGTCGCATGCCCTATTACAACTTGTACTTTCACGTACTGTAACTACTCGTCTCGTCTCCGAAAAAGAGTGCCCAGAATGCTGGCAGCATTGACACGTTGGATGGCAATGCTTATTCATTGACGCGATTGAGAAGCAAGCATTCCGATCACCTGTGGACTCCATAAGACGTATGTTAAGTTATTAGTGTTATTACTCAATACAATACACAACTTATTACAATACAGTACCAGTTTGTAAGTAGACAAAGCTGCTATAAATATACCTTGAGCCGTAAGAAACTAAATAATTAAGTGGCACGTAGACAGTCGATCGATGGTGTATCGGAAACATAACCACATCTCTAAGCTACCTTAGGGCTGCACGTCTCAAATATGCGGACGGCAAGTTGCCGACTGCAAGTCGTCCGTCACCCGTCGTCGACTGCAGGCGTCGGCAGCCGACTGCCATCAGGGTCAGAGTCAGAGTCAAAAAGTTTATTTTTTAGACTTACAAAATAAACACTTAGACAAGTCAAATTTTTACTATATAATGACAATATATGACGGCAAGTTAGCCATTGCCTGCAGTCAGGTAACTTGCCGTATGTGTATTTGAGACGAGCAGTCCGTGTATAAGAGTCCTTACTACGAGTGATTTCTCATGAAATTTATTATTTTTCTCTTCTAATGAAATTTATCTACTTGTAACACAAGCTCTGTTTAGCTTGGGAGCTTGGATATTATAATATCTGTGGCTTGGGGCTAGATGATGCTGGGTGGATTGTCGAGCATTATTTATTTATCATAATATATTATAACATACACTCGTTATAAAAAAATTTGCTGCATGCGCTGCTGAATATAATTTCTACATTATTATTAACTTAAAATATAATATGGATCTAAATTGATTTTTTGTGTTGTCTGAAATAAATGAATTTTATTTATTTATTTAAAACATCGCAATACCATATCTCAAATATTACAATTGCATTGCATATGTCGACTTAACTACTTTTTTAAAAGTTGATAGAATGACCGACTAATATCAGACCATCTTATCCACCATACCTTTGTATTACATTTCATCCGAATAAATTATTTCGTATTCAAGACTGTTTCAATACCTGAAGATTACTTTTGGAATGATTAAAATCGGACATGCCATCCTACTAATATTATAAACGCGAAAGTTTTTAAACATGTATATATACATGTTTGTCGCACTTTCACGCAAAAACTACTGAACTGATGCTGAAATTTGCATACAGGTAGTTCTAGTCCTGGAATAACACTGCTACTTTTTATCCCATAAATCAGTTCCAGTGGGATAGGCGTGCGAAGCCGTGGGGCGCAGCTAGTTCCAAATTGATCACGAATTTAAAAATGACAATTTAATAGAAAAATATGTAATGCAATGCTGCGAGGGATCTCTCCAAAGATCGAAGGGTTCTGTGAATACCATAATGTTTAACGCATTCACTGCCCATCATTGGCGGTACGACCCGCAGGGGGAGCACGGCACAAGCCAAAAGTAGCTTAAAATGTAACGCAATACAAATATCCGGTTTATAAATAATATTTTAATGAAAAAAACATGTTACAAAAATATAAAAAGTTTGTCAACGAACCTCGACCAAAGTATTTAAAAAAAATATTGTTCTTTACACTCGTACAAATGTAAATAACAATTTGTACAAAATGAATGTATTACATGACTTTCTAAATGACGTAAGTAGAGCACTCGCTCTACCAGCGTCATAGGTAGTGGTGGAACTCTTTATTTCCCGCTTGGTTTTTATTTGCTATTTTTTTATCTAGTGCTATAAGCTTTTAAATTTATAGTTCCTTATCGAACAATTCGTTCGAACTTAATGTAGCCACTTATTAGTAATTTTATTCAAGTATTTTATGCACGAGGGCGTCTCACGCGTTTTTGCGGCATAAAAAGTTGAGGCGTAAAGAGGTTACAAACATCCAAACTTTCCCACTATTATATTAGCGTGATTGATAAATTGCATCGGTTGTGTTCAATCAATCGGCTTTCAATTTCCTAAGCCGCAGCGCTAACCAACTGTGGAGGTGTTGATAAAACCAATTTCCTACGGCATGTTGGCATGTTCATGATTAAAACAATCTCTTGTTGATCAAAACATGCCGAGACTAGCAAATACGAGAACACTGTTTTACATATTTGGATTGAATTGTAAATTTCATACCAGCTCATGTGCCAATAAAGTTTAAATTATGCTGTGTTGGTTTAATTATTTTAAATGAGGTTGATTTCATTAAAAGTTTCGCGAAATATTCCAGTGTGTTTTATCTATCTACAACATAACCATCATCATCAGCACGTAAACGCCCACTGCACAACAAAAGCAAATCGCGCATTGTTCTTGAAATCATTGCTTGTAACAATGAACGTAAGAAAGAAAAAGAAATTACCCGAAAGCCTAGAGAGCTTCTTAGAGCCAAGTGCCGAGTAGTGCCTACATTACAAAGTATGATGAAAAGATTTGTAGGATTAAGTTATGTTACGTCTGTAATTTCAATTGATTCTTACCTCGAACAGAATCAAACATTATATGAATTGGTACATAAATTAAAATATTTTTACTAATTTTAAACTTACTATCCCTTTTCTCATGAACGTGTATATTATGGTACGGAAGCCTCTTAGCCGGTTTTTTGTTTCTGTTTGTCCTTACCTGCGTCCCTTATCCTAAAACTACAAACCAACTACTTAGTATAAAAGACTACTTTGTTTGCAAACTCATCAATAACAAGCAATTTGATTTACATGTGGCTATTCCCCACGATGGTAAAGGTCATGGGTATATACTTTAAACTCATATACTTTATTAAGTTAATATTATCCTTGCGATTGTTGCTACTCAGCCTCGTATGTTTAGTAGAATTCTGAGGTTAAACCGATATGAGTAAAACTTTGCAAATGTCGTTCTTGCAGATTCTAGCTGCTAACCTTTGACATTACACAGACAAGTTGACATTCAAGTGATTCACCTGGTTCCAGGATATATGAGTACCCTCTACTAATTTGTATTAAATCAGTATCATTACAAGTTCACAAGAAGTCTGTTATCTCGGAACGATTAACCTACTCTTTTGTAATCTGGTATATCACTTGGTGGAACGTCAATTAAGGGTTTTTACCGCAGTGCCGCATCGTAAGAAACCCATCATTAAAATAATGTACCTTCTGGTATAATTTACTCAAAATCTGTTTTGGCGTACCGTGGTGGGTAGAGGCTATAATTTAAATAGAACTTAGTTTACCTTTGTAGTAGTTCTAGTAGGTGGTATTTATAATTTATTTTAAAGAATTACCGTTAGGTACGTTGGGTACCGAACGAGGCACTTCGGGTTTAAAACAAAATCGGAGCAGGTCGAAGCGACGAGTGACCCGAGAGTTGGTGAGTATCTGGCGCAGCGCATCAGCATTGCCATACAGCAGGGCAAAGCCGCCAGCGCGTCTTAATCAGCAATTACATAAATATGTGATTTAATAATTATAATAGTAGGTATATACAATTATTTTTATGAATAGGTAATGTGTAAAACTTAAATTAGCACGCCAACCCCCTGTAAAAACAATGTTTCTGGTTGGCAGGTAGAATGTGTACTTCAGTGCAATAAAGTGTTTAAATAAATAAATAATAAATAATGATTTTTTTCTTTAATAAATGCGAAAGTTTGGATGGATGGATCTTTATTATCTTCGCCCCAAAACCAATGACCGGTTCGTGCTGAAATTTTGGATACCGGTAGTTCTTGGGCCTTGAATACATAGGTTATTCTAGTGTTCCTCCTTGATTACCCGGAAAACTGGACTTCAAAAAAATTTATCACAGTTTTTCCAAGAGCGTGAGTAACCTGTATGTATAGATAAAGATAGGCAATATTGCGAAAAAAAATTCTGTTACTATTGACTCACGAATTCAACACGATATTTTATTTAACTTTTGAGACAACTTTATTACGTCAAAATGAAGGCGTCTCTATGAGTTTCCTAATAGTTGTCTCGGAATTCCGAGGTTGACGCTATTTTATGAATTAAATGGCTGGACTACGTAGATCTTACCAGGCTTACACCCTGAACAACGCGTCGACCTATTATTGTTATATTATTGTTATAATTCATAAAATAGCGTCAACCTCGGAATTCCGAGGTTGACGCTATTTTATGAATTAAATGGCTGGACTACGTAGATCTTACCAGGCTTACACCCTGAACAACGCATCGACCTAGATCGGTGTGAAACTGACCGGGGCTCATATAACACGATGCGAGGTGAGCGAGAACGCGTCTCTCGCCTCATTGAGCCACGGACCTATATCGGCGCCCCATTCAAGCCATAAAGCACCCCGTAGTATGATTAATGGGCATGCAACCTCCGCTACGGCCCACTCTCTCTGACTCGTGACTCACTACTTCTAGATAAACTTAGGGCTTGCAACAGACAAGCAATTTATAGTGGTACCACTTACTAGTTCTGTCGTTTAGCCACCAGTTGCACGATTTGGTTACTCGCCGTGTCTGACTAAAGTCTGTAAAGTATTTTATACTGTAATATTTAAAGAGGAAAGATTTGATTGTTTGTTTGTATCTATTGAATAGACTCCGAAACTACTGGACTGATTAAAAAAATCTTTCATCATTATAAAGCTCACTATTCAGGGAGAGACATAGGCTATATTTTATCGTAGAATTCCCACGGGAACTGAAACTACTAACGAACTGAAACTGGTGAACCGCGAGGCACTGTACTATGAAATATTTTGATTTTGCAGCGGCTCGGTATATCACTGTGCTCGACTTGAGTATAGTAGTATAGTGAGATGGTATAGGCAAAGATTAACTTTTTGCACAGATCGTGTTGTCTATGGATACGCCCCAACTATAAGATTTGCGTGTATAAACGAATAAGCAGGTTTGCTACACAACATGGCTTAACGAAATCAAAAGAGCATAAAACTATAGAGCATTTCCAAAAAACATTATTCTAATGAGAAGTTGAAAACCAATTCTACGGTAAGGCTCTTCCGGGTACCAAAGGGCTTTTCTTTTTACATTGCATTTTTGTATGGGATTTGGTACAGCGCAATCTAGCGTCCAAATACTTTACAAAATGCAACGTCTCGTCGTCAACCCGATAGTATAAAGTACCAAACTTCTGGCGTTCAAAGATAGTAGCTGAAGAGTGGCTCGTCTGACACATATGTATATACAGTTACTGATACAGTTTTCATAACGCATAAAAAATAAGCCAAGTCACAACAACAGCCGCGTCGAAGTCATCGGATTCGGTTGCCAAATAAAAGCATGGCTATTACCCTAATTCTGTTTCATGTTTCATTCAAGAATTAAATACCAAGGCCGCAAATTTAATTTCTCGTTGCTTTTACTGTAAGAGAATATTTTTTACTTTTGTTTGCTCATGAAAAACAATTATCTGACTTGGAATAGCGCTAAGGCAATTTATATTCTTTACGCATTTTGGTTAGGTGGGCGTAAAATTCGCTTTCTTTCTAAATTTAGACACTCTTAACACTTAATTACGGTAGGATGCTATATACTCTTTTATGTTTCTCACAAGTTGAAATAATTAAGCAAATTCGGTCAATTATGACCCAACTTCGCGCGGATTGACATTTATTTTTAAACATACATGTAATATAGCCTATGTTTCTCAGGTATAGTCTAGTGTGATACATTCATCTAGTGTTTTTTTTTAATCCTACAAAAGTATAAATCTTTCCTCTATATCAGTGTAGATATTAGTTATATTCTATTAGGTAAATGTTATTTTGAATGTTACATCCATTTTGTCTTAAAACAATAAATATTACTTTTGACCAAACCTATGATTAATATTGCGTAATACATCGTGCGTAAGCGTAAGCGTGCCTATTGAGCAATAACCAGTAACATTGTGACATATTTGTAGGATACGCCTATAAAGTTATCTTTCCAACTTACTGCCCCATAAGTTACAATTTGCAAGTTACGGGACACAAACTTCCCAAGGGATAAGGAAAAAATAAAAACTACTTAGCCGTCTCGCTAGGTACCTACTTACTTAAATAACTTAACTTACTTAAAATAACCACATATTTGAAAGTTAATCAAGTAAAAAAAACTAAAAGGTAAAATTAAACTAAGCCAATAAAATGTCCTCTGCTGGGCAAAGGTTCTTTCCACAACTTTGGGTTTAATGATGTTGGACAATTCAACAGCATTCTAAGCCCCAAGCTCATACGCTACTAAGGTACCTAAACGATATTAACCCATTTGAAGAAAATTAGAAATCGTCATTAACTAACCCCGTTGGCACCCCTCTGATGCGCCTCATAAAGCAGCTTGCTCAAAACTCGCTTAATTGCTTTTATAAGTTGCCTGTGACTATAATTGGCAAACTAGCAAAACCGTGAAGCACTGCGATATCCGAAATCGTGAATCTAAAGTGTCACAGAAGTATCAACGTAAACACAAATAAATTCCAAACTGCTAGAAGTATTAATGGCACACTTTTATCGAAAACCTTAAAGTTCGTCGTTCTATCAAGTTTGGTTCGCGGCGTCGCGTCGTCTTGACGACTCAATAATTTCTTTTCCAACTTTTGAAATTATTTTACGGTCAAAGCATGTTGTGAAAACTTTTTGATGATGCTTAACGATAATTTTTAGTTCCCAAGTTTTATCTATAAAAATGGGTGTTAATGTGCGCGCAACCCTAATTCATTGTGTATTTTTTCCTGTCCCGCATGACTCAGTACAGTATCTTCTGTCAAATACCAAGCCTTTTCTAAGATTTAACAAGAGGTTTATTTAAATACAAATAGTTATTCAGCAAAGCTGCGAGGCAAGCGGGTACGGTCGAGTTTAGTCTACCGTGGCGGAGCAAGTCGCTGGCACAAAAACGCTATATATATTGCGTAGCGATTGTGGTAGCAACGCTACTGCTTGACTGTTATTTTAAACCAGTTCTCAGTTACTGAGAGAACGGTTCTATATATAGGTTAAACTTTCAAGTGTACAAATAGGTTAAGACAACATTATAAGTATTTGAGGGATCGACGTGATAGATCGCCATAACACGTCTTACCTTACCTTAACGGCCTGTATTGGTCCACTGCTGGACGCAGGCCTCCCCCCGACTTATTGGCATTTGTCTCATGGGGGGTAGTGACCCTAATTCCCATGCTGGGCATGCGGGTTGGAGATCGCAGTTCGGTGGTAGAATTGTACTGCAGGGGGTGCTGATGCCTGCCCCCGATAGATATCCCTTAGTCGCCTCTTACGACACTTACGAGAAGAGTTGGGTGGTACAATTTCTAAGCCAGCACCACACAACTTCCACCAACACATCTTAGAGTGGGATAAATGCAGTGAAATGAAACGTGCCTTACCTGCTATGGACTATTGTAATAAGTCACCTAAAATAGCACCTACATACTCGTAAGTATGAAATACGAAGAGTACGTATTTTAGATTTCTCAACAACCTTTTTACTATTCTAATTCGCATATTATATTGACTCAAACAACTTCGAATTGACATTTCGTAATCCTAAAAAGGAAAAGTTACAAAAGGAATATAAATTCACATGTGACTGTTGGTTATTTGATACTTTGCAATACCTTTAAAGTACCTGTAAATCCGGATTATTCCAGTCGGCAGGCGACTAAGGTGAGAAGTGGCGCGTAAGTTTCTTTCCTCTGCCTTCTTGAGAAGTGAGGCACGTACCACGTTGCCTTCTAAATATTTATAGCCTATAGCAGTGCCCGCTTGCTTTTTCTCTATAAAATCACTTCAAGTTGCATGCTGGACTTTTAGCGGTTTAACAGAAACACTGAGTTGAATTCTAAAACAAGACACTTTTAACTCCAGCAAGGCTCTTATAATTTTGTTATTCACGGAATAAGCAAAATGTTTGGTGAAGCTGAAGAATCTAAAAATGTTGAAACATTTTTACATTCTTCGGTTCCATATAAAGTTATTCTATTCCTACTTAACAAGTACGATCGGAAAAGTCTTATGAACTTCCCGTAGAATTTCTTGTTTTGTCAGTAGGAAAGTTTTCATAAAAAACAGAGCAGAGTATAATAAGTTTATTGTTTTCTATACTAGATACATTACATAGGTTGAGTACCTACCTGTCAGTGATTGTAGTATAACAATTTAATAAAGATTTGGTTAGGTCATTGAATAATTAAAAAGGAAGATAGAAGAAGATACTTAGTTTCTCGAAAATAGCAACCTCATATTGTGTAAAATTGTGTGCTCCCACCTCAGTCACCGTTAAACCGGGGGCACGGGCGTTCGTGATTTGCGTGAAATATTGTTGTCTCGGTCTCACTTCGGTCTTAGATACGTTCTCTTTTTTTCCGTCTTTGTTCTTCTTTGTATTGCACAGGACTGGAAATATTACGTAAGCGTGAGCGTATGTGTTTGCGTGTAGTTTTAACACATACCAATTTTTGAGTAAGCGCTGGGAGAACGTAACCCATCTTCCCTTTTTAATTAATCAATGGGTTAGGTACAACATTTTTAGTATAATGGATAACAAAATAACAGACTTTTTATTTCTACCTTTAGAACAAAAATGTCCTTTGGTTGATTTGAAGAATCAACTTTCCCTTGAGAAAGCAGGTAACCTTTACAGCAGCCAAGCGTGTAATTGAGAAACATCCCTGCTCCACCAGACTTGATTAAATTTCTGTTATACCATCCAAGATTGTGTCACTTGCAAGCCCTTTGTAATTGGAATCCCTTGATATGCGTAGGGACATAGGGTTGCTGTTAATATCCCATCGTCCGTTGGACATTAAACTGCGGGTCGGACCAAATGTATTTTAGTTATGCTTGACCGCTACAAGTCAATAGTCCTGTTGTCAATCTTACCTTACTCGAAATCCTACAGCTTTACTTACATCAAATAATGTAGTCTGATACTAGATTAATTTCTCGCACAGCTTTGCTGTTTTTAGCAAAGCTGTTTAAAAGATCCCATACAGGATCACTTTGTTGCGTCTGTCTATCCTGTCAAAACTCTTGTCTCGGGAACTATTGAAATTAACACAAAAACACTTGTTTTAGATTTAAGTATTGGTATACTTAAATCTAAAACAAGTGCTTTTGAAAGAATGCTTCTAAGTTAACGGAATCAAAAGTTATAGCCGTTTTTAACCGAATATTAATCCATTTCCAATGGAATCATACGCACACAAAACCATATAGAGTAACTACACTCACAGACACAATTAACCACCCGTCTATATTTTTCACCCTGATTGTTTATGTTAAGGCCCATACACCAGCGAAAGTGGCGCCCCCAACTATTATATCTTATTATTACGTTAAACGCAGGAATTTTTAAAAATCCTACGTTCAGTTTGTGGTATCTATTATAAGCTATTTATTAATGCCTCTGTAATAGTTTCATTTTGTAAAGCTTAGGAAGAGATACGAAGTTGCGCTTTTTGGCCACCAAACTCTATTTTTGCATCTCCTCCTAAACTATATGAGATAAAATTATAAAAGAGGTATCGAAAAAAATAGCTTATAATAGATACCACAAACTGAACGTAGGATTTTTAAAAATTCCTATTATAAACGTAAAAATATGATAAAATAGGAATTGCTGTCAGATTGGCTCGGGTATGCGCCTTAACTGTGCTTATTGAATGTTTTGTTTTAAGTGGAGTGGGTACTTAGCAATAAACTGGTTTATACACGAGGAGGCCAATTCAAGGTCGACATCGGTGCACTTCAGCTCGGGATGACCGCTTTGTTATCAGTAACGTGCTAAGAAATCGCTTTTGCACTGCTACTGAAGCGCGTACACGTATTTTTGAGGTGAGAAATATCAGTGTGAGTGAACGTACCATTAGAAGAAGACTGGCTAAAAGGAATCTGAGGGCTTTTCGTCCAGCTCGCTCTCCACAACTGCTCCCACAACACCGTACAGCTAGACTTGCCTTTGCGCGAGAATATTCTGACTTTACTGTAGAGGATCGGAAGAACATACTGTTCTCAGATGAGAGCAGAATAGCCTTCAGTGGTTCAGATGGACGTCAACGTGTATACAGGCGCCAAAATGAACGGTTTGCTCCATGCGCAATAACTGAAACCGTGGGTTGTAAGGGAGGGTCAATAATGGTTTAGGGTGGCATCTCTTACGAGGCTCGTACCGATCTTGTTTGATAAAGGCAGTTTGAACGCACAAAGATTCGTGGAGGAAGTATTACAAGACAACGTCATACCTTGTGCACCATTTATTGGTAAAAACTTCAGATTAATGCACGACAATGCTCGTTGTCATACCGCAAGATATGTAACTCAATACCACGATGAGATCGGGATTCAAGTTTTGCCATGTCCGGCACGCAGTCTGGATCTGAAACCGATTGAGCACTTTTGGGACAACCTAAAACGACGAATCCGAGCAAGAGTACCGGCCCCTGCGACCCTAGGAGAACTCAAGACGTCTGCGTTAAAGGAGTGGGTGGAGGAGTGGCCTCATTGATGGATTGTCACCGACTCCAAGAGGTCATTAGGGCCCGATGTAGTAACGGCGTTCCTAGGTTGCTTTTAACATAACTTTCATCAAATGTGGTCCTAATTTGACGATTACCGTAAACTGAACGAAATACAACGTGGGCGGTTAATTGTGCCTGTGAATGTATTTCCCGTTGACCTGGAATCTAAAAATTTTGCAAGTAGCTTTGTTTAATAGCACAAATTAGTACCTACCTAGTTATTACACAAAAAAATAGAATGTGTTAATTCGACTTTTTTCCAACAAGTAGTTTTCTGTTAATACGGAACCCTCGGTGTGCGATTCACACTTGATACTTCAGTTTTTGACAAAACGTAGTTTTTTTAAAACGAATGTAGAATATTTTTTAGCATCGCACTCTCAAATAAATACCGTTAAGTCACTACTAACTTTAGACGTGAGTCACTCTACTTACATGAAGTAGCTATGAAAATCTAGAGTCTAGATTCTAGACCAAACAAATGAGCGGTATTCAATTTACATATTTAAAAGGAAAAAAAATATTCCAAACATCTCGATAGGTGGCAGGGCGTCAACTGAAATTAGGGTGTGTCAATATCAAATGAAAGGAAAACAATCTACGCCAAAATGGTCCGATTTTGACCATTGCAAAAAAACATTTCATCTTCAATCTTTTTTTTATTAATTTCTAGCATACATAATCTAAATACACTAGAATTTCATTACAATCTAGCCATATATTTGGCTAATGGGTAATTTTGTTTCAACTTAATTTTATAAAAACATATCACTAAGAACCTGTCCATCGGCACTTTTCTTATTGTCTCTATTTAAGGGGAAGACACTTGGTTCATGTGTTCTTTAAAATTAGCACTTATGCACTTACACTTTAACTAACACTACACTAACTCAAAAGGTTTGGTTCTTTTGAGCCTTCTCACTATGTCCGTGACATAGTGGAAAAAAACACTTGACCAAGTTTGTTTTCCATTCGAGATTATCGGGAACTATTTTTATATTTGATATTATTATTCTAAATTCAATTCATCAGACACGAAACGTAATCACAATAATAAATTGTTGTTAATAAGATATGTACTCCTAGCCGTAGCAGTTGATTAGATGCTAAAGTTAATCTAGTGCACCGGAGATAACGTTTAATGCGAGAAAAACGTGTTCTATAAATCCGGAAGGATTTCCTAACATGGGCTAGAGTGACAACGGTAGGTAAAGAATAGCGTTCGAAAAAGAAAAAAGGCAGCCAGAGTTCGGATAGAGCTGTTTTCAGAAAATGCGGTTAATTCTTACGTATAAGTTTTCATCAAAGATCGATCACTGACTAAATGCTTGTTGAATACTGATTACATCACAATAACAGTTATAGATGCAACAGTTCTAATGTATGTAACTCATCATACCAAAACTACTGGAAGGATCGGGAAAACGCTTTTTACAAATTTAGTTCTGATTTTATATGTACCGTACCTATTTGAAATCTGAAAAACGAGCGACTTACATTTGTTTGCATCTTTGGATGCAAGAGGAAAGCAGACGTTGTTTTTAAGGTTCCGAACACCAAAGGTAAAACGGGACCTTATTACTAAGACAACGCTGTTCGTCCGTCTGTATGTCTGTCTATACGTCTGTCACCAGGCGGTATGTCATGAACCGTGATAGTTAGACAGTTGAAATACTACATGTTAGAATAACAACAAATACTAAAAAACGGAATCAAATAAATATTTAAAGGGTCTCCCATACAATAAACATGATTTTTTACCGATTTATAGATAATGCAACACTTCGTACAAAATCAACAATAAACTGTTTTGAACAATGGCTTATTATATTGAAAGCATGTCTAAACCAAGTGTCGGACGAAGCTCCAAACAAACTTGCAAAACTTTTGCATAGCTAGAACTCGCTTGTATAGCCGAGAAGCAAGGCAAACGTGGTAATATTTTAGGAGTAGGCAGGTATTTAAGATCCCGAAGGCAAGTCGTGCCTGCCATCGCTTTGAATACTTAATGCTCCTTCAGCGCGATCGTCTTTGTCGTTGCTTACCGGGCCAAACTCTGAAATAGTCATGAAGTGATCTTTATGCGGTAACATCAATTTTATTAAATATTGATAGTCGCTTCATCTGGCTTGTGATTTAAAAACATACCTACTTATTAATTCTATGGCTCAGCAACCCGAAGTATTGTATTGACCTCCGATAAAAGAAGCTGCCATTTATCCCTGTCCTGGCGGAGTTTCCCGCCAGTTTGCCGCTTGTTGCTGAGGTGGGTCCGGTCTTAATAAATCATTACGGCGATTTGAAAAATCACGGTTAAATGTAAACTTAGATACTTTTAGTCTGAGAATCGAACCTTATAGTAACATCTACTTTTAGATTCATTTTTTTAGACTAGAGGTATTGAATGAGCAAATGTTGGAAAAAATAGGATACATTTAAAACATAAATCATAATAATAAATATGCTGGAGTCCGTTTAAAAAGAGAAGATTCGTGGCGTTTCGGTGAACTAACACTTTAATTCAATTGGCACACGTGCGCCCTCCATTGCCACGACTCTTCTCTTTTTGAACAGACTAGACAATTTACACAGCATCATCGAGCCCTACTCAGCCCCAATAAGCAGATATTTTATAATGGGTACTGGTAACCGATATAATACTTAAGTATTACCCTTATACATAATGGTCTGCAAACTTTAAACAGCTGCACTCTGACTTGTGTCAATAGAAGAAGTCAGAAAAAACAGTGCTTTAAGTTAGCAGACCTTTATAAATAAGGGGTTAATATATAACACTACTTAGATATTTTTATGATGCATAAAAATAAAATGATAACTGTAATAGGTTAATTCCATGTACTAAAGTTTTGGATTTTAGCCCGGTTTGAGTGATGTAGATTAAGCAGAGGTAAACCAAGGCATATTATAATACCTTCAGACCTTACAAATCAATCGCAAATCATAAAAATACATCAAAGAAGCAGAATTCATCTTACCTGTCCAAGTGTGATATCTGTTTGTGAATGCAGAAGACGTAGCATCCACCCTTCAAATTGAATAGATGGGTGGGAAGGGTAATAGTGATGCCCCTATGTCCCCGATAGCAGTAGCCGTAAGATATAGATATGCCGGTCAAGGGATGGCCGGCTTGTTATTTTAAATATCCATACTAATATTTTAAATGCGGGTCACTTTCTCTGTCTCTATCTTTGGCAAAAAGATAAATCTTTATTAGATAACAAATGAAACTTATTTCTATTCTTTAGGTAATTGTTATTTTCTTTGTTATTATATTATGTACAGATAAAATATAAAAGTAAAATAGAACAAGAGAAACTTAAAAAACAAAGCTACTAAGTAATTACGCAATTATACTTAAAAAGTGTCATAAAATAAAACAAGAGAAACTTAAATAACTAAGCTACTAAGTAATTACGCAACGAAAACTTAAAAAGTCTCGTATACTATGAAGAAGACTAGGAAACTTAAATTCTAAAGATACTGCAAAAAATTACATTGAATTTGAAATAAAACACCCTCAGTAGGTACTACATCGTTAACGCCATTTTTTCGCAAAATAAGGTTTTTTCACGTTATACCGAGAACCAAACATTATTGTACCTCTAAATAACGTTCAGTGGAACAGCGTTTATTTTTTACCGAGCTATAGCGTAGGTAAAGGATCGCGTAATACACACTGCCTGTCTAACTAGAAGCAAAATTGTAATAGTCTCATGTTTTGGGATTTTAATAAGAGACTGACAAACTTTAATTTTTTCCTCCAAAATATGATACGTCTGCGATTTGATACTTAAAAATAATGGGTTTGTTAAAAACTTTAAAAAGAAAGTTAAGACTCTTATATTTTAAAGGATTTTTTATTTTGTCAGTTATGGCAAGATGTTTTCTACCTTAGAATGTGTTGAGTCGTGGTATTAATGGCTTCTGTCACCACAATTTTGACTTCCTATGCCCCTCGCTATCGCATCGATTTTTTAATAACTTTTTAAGATTTATTTGGAATCTATTCAGTCGTAAAAAGTAACAGACAGTATAGACGTAGAGAGTATTTTTGTGGGTGACAATAAAGTATTTTGTATTGTATTGTATTGTATAGAGAGAGACAGAGTGTATATGACGATAGTGTTGAATTCTGTTAAATATATTTTTATTTATATTGAGTGTGGAAAATACTTTGCAGAAGGTTATCCACTAGTCACATCACTATTCTTTGAGGGTGAGCAATCGAGCCAAGAGCCGTACTTTCCCTGGTGTCTAAAAATAGATGCTTATGGCTCATCGACACTGTGAATAAACATTTTTTTCTGCATATAAGTACGTGATTTTCGACTATAGTAGTAAAAGATTTGCAAAACTAAAAGTTATGTACAAAATATAAATGTAACAAGGCTATCTAGAGACTGAAAATATTATTGCTCCTCAACAGCCTGTATTGGTCCACTGCTGGACGCAGGCCCATAAGCACCTTATTGAGAGTTTATCTCATGGAGGGTAATGCCCATAATCCCCAAGCTGGTCATGTGGGTTGGGGATCGCAGTTCGGTAGTATAATTGTTCTGCAGGGGGTGCTGCTGCCTGCCAGCCCCCTGGTGGATATCCCTTAGTCGCCTCTTACGACACCAGCGAAACGAGTTGGGGTGGTGAAATTCTAAGCCAGCACCATACACCAACTGAACGCCAACTGATCCAAGTCAACCAAAGTTGTTTTTTGTACGTAATGTACCTATGTGGATGTAATAAATTTAGTTTTTGTCTTATGTGTTAGATAAATGTTTTTTGTATTACGGTACGATTAAAAAGAGTTGTTACTGTTACTATTGATTGCAGAATATTACATACTGGAATTGAATGTTGTAACCAAGAATATGTCAAATTAAATATTTACAAATAGACGAGTCATTTATAAATAGAACTGCCGAATATAGCTTAAATGCACGACCACAATAATTTATCCGGACAGCCATCGATCGTTGTAAGCAGAACAATAACGTTCCGAAATAGCTTCGTCGTCATTAGATGGCCTCATAAACGACCTATCCGATTACGACATCGATCTAAGCCTACAGCCATTGCACGCACATGTATGTACACTGGAGTAATTTATTCACGGGCAATAATAAACGCATACCGTTGGGATCAATTTCCTGAAAGGCAAAGGTTTTTTTAATACCGAGAGCTTTCTGTTTTATGATATCCACAAAAACATACTATATTTGACGAACTCTGTGGCACGGCGGGCGAAGGTCTGCTTGCGACGCAGGAGGCTGCGGGTTCGATTCACGCCTAAGGACAAATGTGTGTACGATCTGCAGATATTTGTTCAGGGTGTTCTGAGTGTTCTATGTATAATAAAAAATATCTGTCTATGTAGTGTATTGTATTAAGTATATCAGTTATCCAGTACCCATAACACAAGTTCTGCTTAGCTTGGGGCTAGATAATGCTGTATATCCAATATTCCATTTCCAATATATCGAATATTATTTAATTATTTACACCTACGTAGTCAGGTTTTTGTACTCAATTTGATATTTAAGCTGTTATAAGAATAAACATATTAATTAACTGCCATAAAAGGAGAATTCCATAATAATAATTCACTTAGCGTTAATCTCGAAGCCCACGTGGGCGTAGCTGCAGCTACGAAATCGCTACAAGAACGTTCTTGTAGCGATTTCGTAGCTGCTGCTACGCCGTAGACCTTATACAACTCTATTCTCAGCCAAATTCAAATTAGGGTAGACTCAAATATTACGGTTTCCGCCTTTTATTTAGAACAGTTTTCGGGAATTTGTGTTATTTTAATATTAAAATATTTTCTGGCCATTAACCTGAACCTTTTCTGAGCTCAATATTACAGAAACACCAAAGTCAAAAGTGACTTCACCGATAGAATAGAGGACAAAGGTCAACATACTCTTTCGCTGACGCGTTTCGTTGTCTGGCAATTTTTATGAAAGGAGCGCGACGAGGCTTTATGTAGATATTCGTCCAATCTGCTGGGTTCTTTTGTAGTCTATACAAAAACATAAGACATGGATTTTTTTGCTGGTATTGAAAATGTTGTATGTACCTGTAAACATTGAAATTTCCTCTCTTTTCTTTAAGTCCTTTATAGGAAGAAACTTGGAGAAACATTCCATTGTCTCCTTATTTGACAGATTACTTCATTTAATAATAATACTAATAATAATAATTCAGACAATTCACACAGCATTATCTAGCCCCAAGGTGAGCAGAGCTTGTATTATGGGTACTTACTTAATAACTATACTTTTTATATTTTGAAAAAGTTGATTTCTATAAGAAATAAGAATCAAAGAAACTATTTATTAATAAAAAAAAGTAAACGCAAATAATAAAATAGTATGCCCGGCGGCGGCGACAACCAATTAGAGATAACACAAGGCATACAAATTAGAAAATATAATTCTTAAAACTAGTGCTCTCTAAATTACAGGTAAACGGATCCACGACGGCTCTATTTTAATAGTAGCAGAAAGCTTTTTTATGATACTGTGTGAATTGTCCTTCATTATTTATTTATAGATTTTGACGATGCGTATTTTTTGTTAACAGAATGTCCACCGGCAGCCGACGGCATGGAGAGGTTTGCATGCCCGACGCCGGACCGACAAGGGCGGTACCGGTGCATAGATGACCACGTGCTCTGCGACGGCTTCATCGACTGTCCCAGCGGAGAGGACGAGGATCGACAGAACTGCATGTTTTACAAAACGGTACGTTTATTTTAGCTAGAGCCAAGCAAGGACTATCCTGCGATTTGGAAACAGTCAGCTAGGTCTCGCTCGAAAAATACTGGCTAGTTAAAAAAATACGTTTTCGAGTATTAGTATCTATATAATTGTCCCGATAACTGCCAGTATTTATTTGTATTTGACTCTTTCGTACTCGCGCTGCTCGCGTAGGAACCTTTTTATGCGTAGGAGGTGACCAACTCTCGTCCGATATTTTGACCAATAGCGTGTAATATCGAGAGTGACTTTACCAGAATAAAATGGTCCATAAAATAGCTTTAAACTAGGTTAATAGAATCTGCACTTCCGTCCAATACATGCCCGTAACTTAGTTAGTACAGTAAGGAAGTAATAATGTATCGACTGGAAAAAATGGACTTCAAATGCCTCATAGCTTTTATTACCATGGTGCGGGGTAGAGATCCCTACTATTTCCCCATAGTGCAATCAACAATCCATTTGAGTGATTATGGTAAATTGCTCCAATTGGCAAAGGCTTTCGTTACTGGCAAGTGTGACCACTAGGTACATTTACTGCATATTGTAAAGATGAGTAAAAAAAATGAGAGACTCCGTCGTCATTCGAAATTTTAAATTCAATTCGAGATCTTGAACTTGAATAAAGCAAGAACTTAAAGAACTTGTATAAAATAAAAAAAATAGATACAGATTATCTTCTGGGATAGATATCGATCTATCCAATAGATCTATCGATATTGTCTTCTGGGATAGATATCGATCGATATCGATCTCTACATCTTTATTTCTTATCTTCTGCCCGCCGCGCCAGTGCTACGTACGCGTTTTTCAGGGATAAAAAGTAGCCTGTAATCCAGGTTAAGATCTACATCTATGCAAATTTTCAACCCGACCCGCTATGTAGTTTTGTAGAGGTAACAAACATCCATCAAAACATCCAAAACATTCGCAGTGGCACCAAACCACTCACTCATCCTATTCAAATGGGAGATCTAAATATCCGCGAAATTTCTAGTGTGCCTGACAACAAAGCTTGTAGTGAATACCAGCTTTGTTGTCATCATCATGATACTAAAGGTCTTGTTTAAAGCATTTTGGTTTAGTGTGTAAGTGATTTGATTTATATGTCGTTGTCCACAGACAAAAGCCCACCTGGACGTGCTCGCCGACGCGCTGCTGAGGTGGGCGCGCGGCCGCTAGACCCGACACAACCCCTGTTTACCCGCTAGTGCTCCATGGACACCATTGACCGATCGAAACCCATACCCATGCGATCAGTGAAAGCTGCGAACTCCCACAGATATTCGGGCGCAACCAGTCAGCATTACTCGTGCGTTGAATGTAATGAAACATATCAAGTAGTGGTGCAACCTACGCCAAATTTATGACCACTTAAAGTGCAGTGTAAGGTTTCCGACCGGAACGAGACCGTGCTGGTGCGCTATGACCGAACGAAGAAAGTGATACGATCTGGTTTCGTCCCTACTAATGCCGCAAACACGGCGACTTGTGGCAGTAGTACTTATTACAGCTGCATGTTATCCAATACAAAGTGTATTTACGAATGTAATCTAACCTTTGTTAGAAGCAATGCGCGTCCTGCTACAAGTCCTTGTGTGTAGGCCCTTACACTTTTCCGCAGCTCATTTATTTTCCAAATATTTCATACCTTCTAGCACTATTCAACTAATATGTGAGACTGGTAGTCGGACATTGTTAGTCATTAGAAATTATACATAAATATTTTAGAATACTTAATAGTTTTTCATTTTACGAAAAGTTAATGTTTATGTCGATTAGTTTTTTAAATTTTCTCTATTTGAATTTATTCTTCGTTAATTTACGAGATACCTTAAGACGGTTGTAAAATTAAAAGTCTAAACTGTACATAGATTTACTCAGTGAATTTATTTTGATTGTTTTAATTAGTCGGCCTATATAATGCGGCGAAACGCGTGTGTAGCATGACAAGAGAGCGAGGGGTGCAAGCCTTTTGAGGCCCTCGTCCCGCGCTCGAAGCGAGCTACCGAAGACGATGGGAGTTACTTGTATTATGTCAAAGTAACAAACAAACAAACAAAATAAGTACATTTTAATGGACGTTTAATATAGTGAAAGAGCATTATCGGACGGAAACAACATCAATTACCACAGGCAGCTACTAATGTGTAATGATAAAATAATCCTTCTATGATAATAAGATACGTTTTAATTTTATTCATTTGTTTATTGAATTTCAATCGATCATTCATTTTGCATACAATTAGCCTAAAGTTAGTATTTTGACTGAAATAAATTGTTAATTAGGTTTGCCGAAGAAGTCTGAAACGCTTTCGACTCTAGAGCTCAATAGTTCCTGTTGTTTATTTGCTCCTTACAGGATCCACAGGCAACCATTTGACCTAACGATCTCACGGTTGTTCACAGCCAGATATTATATTAAGCATTTATTTACTTTATTAGCTAGTTGCTAAATTTATATTTTTTTGAACGTTTTCGCTTTATATCTTACGAATTGTATGCAGTTACTTGATCATAATTGTACGTACATTCCTTGATTCTGTGGTAAATTAATAGTGATAAAGAACATTTTTGGCACTAGATTATAACATAACGTTTAGCTGTAAAATAAATTGTCAAGAATTGATTACTTACCGTACTTATTGTGATAACTCAGATAAGACCACTCATTTTCTCTTTCATTTTTCTGTCCTTCGTTGCACAGCTCCAAAATTCATCTAGAACAGTGATCCACAAATTAAGTATTACCTATAGGATTTCCACAAATCGTAAGAAAATACGGTATGAAATAAATCCACAACTTTGGTAAAACATATCGAAGCAATTATAAAACTCTCCAAATAATGAGTAGCCAAACTTCTAAGACGCCCGTAAGTTGGTAATTGGTTGGAAAATAATCAAAAGATCTCTGAATTTATAACAAGAAAACTTCAACTCTAAAGTTCACATCTTATTTAGGATTATCGTAATTTAATATATCCGTCAAAAAAAAAAGAAAAAATAAAAAAAACTGCACTTTTTAGCATAATCGTACTTAGAATTAAGGGCACAAAATTATTAAAAATTTATTGGCTTTGATTATTGTCAATGTAGCAAAGCACCTGCAAATAAATAAGAGAATATTTATAAATTAGAAGTAGTCTATGCACCTAAATAATAAGTTCTTAAAAATTATGGAATAAAGTAAAAAAAATAGATATTTTTGGCACCTATATTAAATATAGTCTAATTAGGCACATAATAAAAAAGTAGTGCTTAACGTAATATGTTGTATTTGAATAAGGTAAAAGATGTGAACTTAAAAATTGGATAGGCCTTTTGTGGGACTAGGGAGGCACATCAAGGCATTATGGAGTTTATAATATTATGTTAAACCATCAAAGAATTTCGTAACAGTTATAAATATTTTAAAAACCAATAAATACCCCTGTGGTCTGTTAGAACATTGTTCTTGAGCCATCAGATTCTGGGGTATTTAGATTAGAATAAACTTCTTCTTATATGTGAAAATCACAGTTTTGATTAAATAACTCGTAGTGCTTGGTGGTACAGTCCCATGTAAGAGCATATCGTGTGACTGAAATGTTTTTGCTTTTTTTAATTCAAATAACACAAAAATAGTAATATTTATGATTTTATTACCTACAACTCTGTTAAAATTGCATTGTTAAATTCAATTAGAAATCATTCATTTCCTTTACAAAGTTGGTAGATACAATTATGAAACAAGTCACGAGTCAACGGTATCTACGCATAGTACGAAATGATAAATATGCACCAAAAAGCTGAAAACGACGAAAATAATGATCTGGTCTAATCTAACAGAGTAATTATTAGGTTTTCGTTAATCTAGTGCCAAACTTTTTAAAGATGTATTAATTTATAAATTTGTGTTATTAGTTTTCTATTTACAAGAAATACAAATTATTTTAAAATAATTGGGTACCTATGAGTACCTACCTACCTAAAGTGCTATTACTTATATACTTGTTGTCATCGTAACATCATAGGACTTTTCGGCAAATTAATTAAAATGTATCTTTTTGGTAGCATATGGGTACCTAATAATAGTATTTAAATACTTTCTTGATATGTACATGTTTCATTATTACCGAAGTAATTATATTATTCTATAATATAAATAAATGTAACTGCACTCAAAATTTGCCTGTTTCGTATGTGCACTGCAATTTATTGTGATATTTTAATAAATACTATATATAGGTTAAGACGCAAATAATGATCTTTCGAGATAGACTACTATTATAGCGTATTGATGTGATTATTGTTAATTTAATATTTAAATTACGTATGTAATGGTGACAGTGCGCATAAAGCCACATTTTCGCTCTTTTAATTAGAATTTTAGGCACATAACCAAATGAAACAAAAAATGGTATGGAAAATATGGTTTGATAGCTAAGGCCTGGGGTTTTAACAACATGAATAAAGATACGCCTAAAATACTCTAAAATCTTCTTATAAATTTAAATGTGTGATATCCTGGCTTTATACGCGCTCTCGATTGTGTGAAAATATGCTACCTAGTCTGTGTCTAATACGGGCGACTTATTATTTATTGATACTCCTTGGGCTTGCGAGAACTTTCAAAGGCTAATTCAATGTATGTAGGTGGTACGGTTATTATCAGTTTAGCTTGTGATCGTTTTTTTTTTATACGTGGTTCCTTCATGTGTTTTTATTTTCGTAATTATTTATTATTAGAAATATTAGGAATTTTGGTCAATTTTATTGATATACCCTGTATGTGTGTAGGATATATTTAAATATAGAAATGCTAATCGTTGTTAATTGTCTCTATTCTCTTGAACGGAGCTGAAGCATGGTGTGCGCAGCGGGCCTCGGGCGTGCGTGCGCGCAGCGGGCCCGCTGGCACCATCTGTCGCTGCGGCGGCCGCCCGTGCCTCCTCTCCATTACTTACGCACCCGTCACTGACACATATTTATATAGGTTTCATAATAAGCACGTGCGCACTATTTGTCAATGTATTTATTAATCCCTAACGATTAAATATTAGAGTCCTTCCAAATTCCACGAACCGCGAACAACACGTGACTGGACACCGACCCCTTTCGTTTTAGTTATCACTTCCACGATGCTAATGTATTCTTCCGAGTCCAATCAACCGTATTCTTGAAATATGTGACTATTTATCTGTAATGTATAATAAAAGCTCAAATTGGAGAACACTTTGACGATATACTTTGTACTGTCTTAGATAAATATTTTTAGAAATACACTTGTTACACTAACATATTGGGTCACGCAACGTGAATCTTGATTTGGTCAATTAGAGAACCTCACCTACAAACATTTTCGTAAAAGTTTATGCGACGTCAATACTTCATTATATAGAAGCATTATTTCGTTAGCTGTGTTCTGAATTATTATTTCAAAATGCAACTATTTTTGTAGATGAATATTTGATTGATTACCACTAGATAGAAGTTTACATATATTTTGTCAAAGTGTTATGTTTGCTAAGACAAACAATTTCTACTGCACAAACTGAATCGTTGAAACTTTTTAAACTCGATTCTTACTCATAACACGCAACCTTACTGTATGAATGAGCCTGCTAGGTACTTCTGACGGCCCCGGCAGGCGGATAGACCCGTAGGCCGATTCTTGTCGTTGCATAACTTATGGGAAAATGGAATAGTCTCCGAGAGATCATCCGTCATCATTCGTGGCTCGATAGCTTCACCTAACTTCTACTGAGTACGATTTCAAATTGTCGGAGTTGTTTTGTAATTTATGTGAAACGCCATCTATTATGATGGACGTCTCTGTATCTACCCCTTTAAAGTTCACGATGATCTCGAGGTATCGAAGGGTAGATAACTAAGTTTATTTATTCGCTCGTGAATAAGGAATAACTTAACTTCAAAGGTTAGAGGGTAGTCTTACACTAACTTAAATTACAAAACATCTCAATGCAATTAATACTTTCTATAGAACCTACTCTCAAAGATTATTTCAATTTTTTCATAGTCATGGAGTTGCCTTGTCATTCCGCAAAACACGTGAGCAACTCGTATGGCGATAATCTTATAACGACTACGCTATTTTGTAGGCGTAATATACTTTTGGACTATTTATTATGTATTGTTAATTACTATGTATGTTGTATTAAGATAAACATTGAAAACAAAAATAAATGTTAATAAATGCCTCAGCCAGAATTAGATGCGAGTTTCATTGCATATTCGTAGCACTTCGTAGCTTTCTTACCTCGTGGCAAAGTCTACGAACTATCTACGAAGTTTCGTAGCAGCGCTACGGAGAGATTTCTAAGAGGAAATAAACAAATATCTTGTGAACTTTGCACTTCTAAAGTTGAATATTCTACGTTAGATTATTTTCAGCGATAGAAGCCAGGACTAAAATAGTTTAGGTTTCAAAGCACTTAAGGGTACTATTTATCCAGCTATGTACCTACCACAGTACCTACTCAAAATAAAAAATAAGGGCCACCACACCACTAATTCAGTTTTTTTCTTTTGGTCAGTATTTTCAGTTTGCGAATGCAAGGCAAATCAATCGCCGCTTCTTATCCTGACTCGCATACATCAATTGTCACTAGAAAACTTCATTTTAATTCACCCGTTAGAAGCATCTTACGCTATTCCAGGCACCATTCATTCAATCATTAATCGATTTGCACGATGAGTGTCTTAGTAGTCTCATGGCGCAGTAAGTCTTTCAATAATGTGAGTCATACAATTGTATACCATACCGTCAACACTTATATCCCTAGTGCTTCACTGTTATCGTAAACGCGACACGTTAACATACACACGCGGCAAAAATAAGGGAACAAAATAGCATTCATAAAAACAAATATTTTAACGAAGGTCGGCAAAAAAATGGTCGCGAAAACAAAATACTCGGGTGGCCCTTATTTTGTTTTAAGTAGTGTCTATATACATATTTAATTCTAGTGGTAGGTAAAAGTAGTTTAACGTTGTCCTTCCAAGGCATTCACAGTAGGTACTTGGGACTAAACGATAAATGTGTATTCGACACATAGGACGCCCTCCGGCCAGGTGGGATCTGCGAAATACTACAGGCAGATGCTGGATGCGTCAAGCTGAAGGCAGGGCGCTATGGCGCTCATTAGCGGAGGCCATGTCCAGCCGTGGACTAATATAGGCTGATAATGATGAAACTTATCGCTTCAATATGACAGTGGTATACCATGGGTATACCTACTCATTTTTGCCCGTTTTGCCTTGCTGAGGTTAAATACTTGTCTTAGGTAGGTACCTAATACAAGTTTTTTTTTATAAATGGATTGCTAGGTACTAATAAAAAAAATCCCCGTAATAAATAGCCCAGACTCACGCTCCGTCTTACCTGCGAGCATGCCTGCACGAACCAGTTTACGCAGCGGGCAGGTAAGAAGGTGAGTGTAGACGGGGCGGCAAAAGCGCGGCTTGGCTTGCGTAAACGTTGACATGAAGATTGGATTGCGTTGAATTGCAAGACCTTGCAAGACAGTCGGACATTCTGTGGCCGGTGCGTGCGCGGTACCTAGCCTACATTTTGACATTGTGTAGGCGTACACAATATTTGACGTAAATTTGATAGTGATGTCTATTTATTACCTAATGATAGCATTGAATTTGCGTATTTTCAGGGGGCTCATATAAAAGCACAATGACTTCGACTCCATCCATCTATAACTATATTAGTTAATTGTAGTTATTAAATACCAAAATATTGTATTATATTAGGTGAATCTACCTGCGATTTATCACTTCAGATAATGTGCCAATTGACAACACTATTGTTGGGTTGACAACACTGCTCAGTCATTGCAGTATGACTAACCCGTATGGTTTCTCGAACGCTTGTCACATTGAATGGATAGTCAACGACTTGTTATATACGCACTGCGGAATCTGACAGCGTGAATTTTATCTCGCGGAATATAACCTGCGTGCTTAACGTAACTTAAACTTACCTACGACGAATAAAATTCCTTGCTATTTTAGCTACCTACAACTTTATAGTGCTCCAAAGATTCATATTTTTCCGCTATTGAACTTCCATTAAGTTACAGAATTCTGCAAAAAAAACCACGCGAGTACCTAATAAAAGCAGTGCGTGTACAGCCTGACAAATTGTCAACAATTTGTCAAAATAATAAGCGTTCGAGAAACCGGGAAAGTGTTAGTTCACGGAAACGCCACGACTCTTCTCATTTTGACCAGACTTTATCTATTGATTTCCTAAATTATATCGACATCGATAAAAAAATTTGTCAAGCTCAATTTATCACCTTTCGATTCGACTCCCTGACTGATCAAAGAAGGATCAAAGGATAGCCGCCGAGCTCTCACTGACGTTTCACCTCGCGTTTCACAAATGTCAAATCTGATGTATTCTAGGTTGCCAACTCCATAGGAATTAATAGCTAGAGTCGTGGCGTTTCGGTGAACTAACAATTTTAGTTTAGAGTGGAGTGGGAGCTTAAATTGGTAGTGCTCTTTTTTAAGAAGGGAGATAAAACCCTCCTTATAAACTACAGACCCATCACACTCCTGAGCCACGCCTATAAGCTGTTCTCACGAGTGGTCACGAACCGCCTCGAGAGGAGACTCTGTCGCAATCGGGGCTGTTCTGGAATCCCTACAGCGATGCCAAGTAGACTGTCGTTATATTGAGGTGCTGAGATGTCTTTACGACGCCGCCACCATGAGTGTCCAAGTACAGGACCAGCAGTTCAAACCCACCCACTGCGCAGAGGAGTGAGGCAAGGGGATGTTATAATCCCTAAAACTGTTCACGAGCGCGTTGGTAGATTATGTTTAAAACACTGAACTGGAAAGGCTAGGGCATTAGCATAAACGGCGATTATATCTCACACCTGCGATTCGCTGATGACATAGTCTTAATAGCAGAGTCGCTGAAGGAGCTAAACCGGATGCTGGGTGGCCTAGCTTCAGCCTCGCAACGCATCGGTTTTGGCATGAATTTGGATAAAACCAAATTCATGATTCATGGCCTCATTGATCTGGAGCCGGGCCATTGGCGGATACAGGGGGCATGGGGGCCATGGGGCCATAAAATTTTCAAGATGCGGGCATTTCTATAGCACTACAGATCTGATCTAATCCAAGATATTATTATACCACATCTAAGTTATCCTGGTACCAAAACACCTTCAAATCCATTCAACCTTTTGAGCGTAACAACACGCAGATAAAAAGAACATGTTAATGTTATTATACATATTTTGTATTTGTATTTGTGTATACACAAATACAAAATAACGAGTGTTAAATAAGGCATACTTTAAAATACCCTTTGTAAAACAGCAATAAAGGCTTATATTATTATTATTATATTATATATAGGTAAATATACATTAACTAAACTTTTTCCTGTTCATAATTAGTGTCAAAGATGCTTACTCTTTCTATTTTCAGTTTGGAAATTTTTCTAATATCAATGAATCTCTTTGTCATATTAATTTCGTACCTGATTGGTTCGGATTCGGAGCAGTGTTGCCAGAAGGTTACATATTTCACATTTTTCGTAACTTTTGACCCCCTTGCCTAACATGTAAGTAATTTTTATAATCTATGGCAATTTTCGTAACATTTGAGAACTACGAGATTTTTAATAGGTACTAGATTTAGACGTGAGCTCCTAAGTAAACATTGTGAAATACAATAACGAAATTTTTCGAAGAGATGCTTTGTTTTTTATAAAAATAAATTGTTAATAAGTACTTTCAAGGCTTCTTGTTTCCTTTTTGTCGAGGCAACGTGAGTGCTTTACGTAGGCGCTCACGTTGCCTCAACAATACGAAAACAATGACATTTTCAAAATTTTCAAATCTTTGTTTGCTACCAAACTTCGAAACTTATTTAATTAATGTTTCTTAGGTTTCTTTTCAACGTTAGGAGGCCCAATCTGAGGACGGGGTGTCATTTAAAAGTTCGACAGTTAATTATAATGAACACAAGACGACCTATGTGTCAGACGCAGGAGGTTGCGGGTTCGATTCCCGCCTCGGGACAAATTTTTGTACGATCTGCAGATCAGGGCGTTCTGGATGTTTTCTATGCATAATAATAAGTACCATCTATCTATGTTGTGTAGGTATTGTATTAGGTAAAGTATATCAGTTATCTGGCTAGATAATGCTGTGTGAAGTGTCCAACATTATCATTATTATTTTTGGGTTAAGATCTTAATTTATCTTCTCGATTTTAAACCGGTAAAATCCAAAGCGCATGGGCCTAAGCCAAGTGCACTTCAGAAGCAGAGACATTTTATTATTATTATTATTATTATTTTACTTAAAGAACTCGGAGCCCTAAGTCACTGATAGCGCTAACAAAAGGAGGAAAAATAACTTATTCCTTCAATGACTAGATCGGAACAACTTTTCAGTAATCATACTCTGAAAGTTGGTTGGAAGTTGCCTGCATAGCGGGATGAAAGTTATCCGTATTAGTTCGTCCCTAGGGACGAAAACTACAAAACAAATGACAGCTGTCACCTCACTTTTCTTTTGAACCATGCATTCTACCTTTCTATACAGCCACTCAACTTCAACTTCTTGTGAGATGGCTTTTGCGTCTGGTTTGAAGGTACATTAGGTATATTATATAAATATATATTCTTTGTTTTTTTCACCTGACCCCCCTTTACAGAATCCCTTGTAGTACCTGCCTCGTAGTTGGTTCGAACTGATAGAATAAGTTTGGTTAGGTTAGGAGTTTGACCCCAAAAACACGTCCATAAAAAAAACAATAAGTTACAAAAATGTAACATTTCAGGAAACGAAACGTAACTTACGACTCAAGGGCCCTGGCAACACTGATTCGGAGCTTTATCATTTTGATTGCCGGCAACACTACATACATTGTATTGAATTGATTGTAATGTAATGTAAGTAAGTTTGTACTTATTGTTTTCATTTTGGGTGGCGAACAAAACAAACGGAGTGATTTTTGCTTTGCTTGTTTTCTTTGCTGGAAGAAAGAGAAGGAAGCCTGAATAAAATAGTATAATAGTCCTACCTACACGTTTATTTTTGTAAATGCAAATGATATAAATGTTTTATAAATCGCCTCCTACTTATTTCTAAAAGTTGTCCAAAAATTTTGCAAAATGTTTGGTACATCAGCAAATAATAAAGTTAAATTTCAAGACGAGCAACTCGACGACTATGTTCTTGAGGTAGGTGCTTACTTTTACTACAGTTTTACCACTACACACCTAAAATGTGAATCAAAATAACTCAATGTTGGTTCAACAATTTATTTTTGCAGAATTCAGTTCTCAAAAGCAAGCTGCAGAGTAAACTTGATGCACTCTCAATAATGAGCAATGAACTGGACAAGTGTAGTATGGAACGGGACCGGTATAAGCTGTTGGTTGAGCAGCTCAAGTGTAAGAAAGTCAGTCCCCTGAGATCTAATGAATTAAATGGTACTACCTATAGGCTTACTCCTACTAATACAATAAGCAATGGAGACATTCTGGCTAAAACACGGGACCACAATAACTTGCTAAAGTTAGAGGTAAAAAGTATTCCTAGACCATAACAAAGGATAGTAAGCCTCCTTATTTTCCATTTATAAATTTTTTGCTCTAGGTGGAAACATTACAAAGTAAGCTCGAGGAAGCTATGGGTGATATAGATGCTCTGAGAAAAGAATTACAGAATAAGGAAGCTCTACTTGAAGAAAATGATGGGCACAACCACAACTCTTTTGCATGCTCCAATACTGAATATGAACAACTTGTACAAGAACTGGAGAAATTCCAGAAAAAGGTATATATAACAATGAAAATCAAATCTCAGGCAATTTTTACCTAATATTTTTTCACTCATTTTTCTTCAGATTGCAAGAGTTAACACAAATAATTTAATTGCCCATACATGCCTAGAGCAGGAACTCTAGGTTTAATTCATACCTTGGTTACAGTATCGACAACTGATGCTAGACTACCGAGCCACTCTAGATGAAAAAGAAGAACTGGTATCAGATAGAGATTACTATAAGAATAAGGTGCAAAGATTAAACCAACAGATTAGTTACATTTTGTCTAGCAGAAAAAAAACACAGTCTACAGAAAATGAAGTTGACCCACCTAAACCAATTGTTGATATTGATGCACTAGTTACAGAGAACAAATACCTCAACGAAAGAATAACCCAACTTCAAGTAGAAAAGGAAATTATCAAGCGAACATTGAATAAATACAAGGTCGGCTATTAGCATTCAATCTTATCATAACTCAACAGGAAGCAAAACAATAATCATTTTGCTAATCCTTTTGTTTCAGGCTCTGCTTGATAATAGAAGCAAAAATTATTCAGTTAACATCAAAAAGGGTTTTGCTGATGTTATGACACAAAAGCAAGGTGTGGTAAATATTTGTTACTAACAATCATTGTTTTTAATCTGTCATTTATGTTCTCAATCTACTGCTACACACTATACACAGAATTTGAACCTACAATAGTATTAAATTATGAGAACTGTTCAAAGTTTCCTTAACCCAAAATGAATTTTGTCTTATACAGCTCGGGAGTTTCTAGAAAGAAGTATGAAGGCTGGATCTAAACAGAATTCAGCTGCTGAGTTGAAGTCTCTCTGCTTAGGACTGTTTGAAGCCATGAATGACAAGTCCATAGCTCTGCAACACCAAAGGAAGACTAACCAGTAAGTTAAAACAATCATTTTGTTGCCTGTAGTATGGTTCGATGTATGATGCCGCGAAATAAGTTTTTTGTTTAATATTATGCTTTCTACGTAGTTCTACAATCATAAAACTAGCTTGGGGAAAAGTAAGCCCATGATTCATAAATTTCGATTCAATGGTAGATTGCCTAGGAGAAATCGCTCTCAGCGATAAAGCTGCCATGTGTACTGTGTTATTTCTTAATTTGATTAAGTGTTCATTTATTCCTACTAATAAAAATAGTATTTTAATTTCCCAAAAATTTTAAAGCTAATGGGCTAGTTACACTTTGTTAAGTATCAAGTGCGATAAAAAAGAGCAAGTAGTAATTACTAAGATTCGTCCGTTTTAAAGCTGATTTACTAATCACTTCTGTTTACACACTGTTTTTCACACAAGTCACTCGCACTTGCTACTTTCAAAGTGTAAATCAGGTTTTATATATCAACACTTACGAAACACAGGCAGTGGTAGGTATGTGTTTCGTAAGTGGAGGAAAATTCCAAAAAATATTAGATTTTTATCTTTTTTGCGTCCTACAAATGTTTAGCTGGCAGATAGGATATGTCATATAGTTAAGATTGTACGTAGTTATTGTTCACAATGAGCTCAAAACTACATACTTATCACACAAGTAGTTTTGAGCTCTATGTAAACCATCTTCTTTTTGTAAATTCGATTCATTTATTCTTATGGAATTTTTCGGCAGTTGACTTTAAAATAATTGGGTTTGTTTTAAAAACACTATGAACCGACTTCAATTGTATGGTTTTCTCATGGATGCTATTGTCAGAACTAGACCAAATTAAAATGGGACCACACGGGAAGCTCCAGCTTTCAAAGCTTTCTAAAAAAACAATTATCGAAATCTGATCATCCAGTCAAACGTTCTGAGGTAACATGAGAACCTCCTCCTTTTTTTGTCAAAAATGTCCTTTTTGTGTGTTTTTTGTCTTAGTATTTTAACAAGTCGGTTAGAAATACTACGTCCTGTAAATGGGTACGGTCCATTTACAGTTACTATCAGCGCTAAAAGTGCTAAAAGTCGGCCCGCATTCATTTAGCGCGATAACTATTTGATAGCCTTTGACCATTGATTTAAAAAGGGAAGATAGGTTACGTTCTCCCAGCGCTTACTCAAAAATTGGCATGTGTTACAACTACACGCAAACACATACCCCCACAGTTATATTTCCAGTCCTGTGCAATACAAAGAAGAACAAAGACGGAAAGACGTATCTAGGACCGAAGTGAGACTGAGACAACAATATTTCGCGCGAATCACGACCGCCCGTGCCGCCGGTCAGACGGTGACTGATGTGGGAGAACACAATTTTACACAATTTGAGGTTGCCACTTTCGAGCAACCAGTGCCTCATCTTCGTTTTTAATAAATCAATGCCTTTGACCTATAAACTTTCTGCATCTGATAGCTAGCTAGGTTTAAGCAAATATCACAATGTAAATTTTGACAGATCGCTCACAGCGACCATGCTCGGTAGCTTAAGCGGTGTGAGCGCAAAGATGGTTATGACGTCATCTATGACGTTTGACAGTCGACTGTAGACGCGCTAACTGGTAAACGGACCAGCGATGTGAGCGCTCAAATCGATTTTATCTGTATAAGGACCGCACCAAACCACCTGGGGCTCGGACACCAATTCTTTTGGAATGCTAAAAATATAGGTATATGTTGTACCTAACCCATTGATTAATTAAAAAGGGAAGATAGGTTACGTTCTACCAGCGTTTACTCAAAATATGGCATGTGTTACAACTACACGCAAACACATATGCTCACAGTTATATTTCCAGTCCTGTGCAATACAAAGAAGAACAAAGACGGAAAGACGTATCTAAGACCGAAGTGAAACCGAGACAACAATATTTCACGCGAATCACGACCGCCCGTGCCGCCGCCGGTCCGACGCGACGGTGACTGAGGCACACAATTTTACACAATATGAGGTTGCCATTTTCGAGAAACTAGTACCTCATCTTCCCTTTTTAATTAATCAATGGTACTATAAGCAGTTTTTAAAGGCTATTTCAAACAACCTTCAACGATCATTGTTTCCTTACAGAATCCTCGCGAACAGAATAACCGAATTGGAAAAAACACTGGATAGCTGGTGCAATGGTCAAAAATGCATACCAATATTTCCATCCCAAATGCTTCTCGATGAGTTATTCCCTGATGCAGTCTCTCGTTCTGAATCCAACGGCAAGTCCAAAGATCAGCAAGAATCCGTCTACAGTGACGAGGAACTCAAAAATAGCAGTGATGACTGTTCCGCTGATTCCCGAAAAGAATTTGGGAATGGTGATGGTGAATTTAATTCGGATAGAGGGCTGACGAAGACAATCCTGCCTGACGATTTGCAGGAGCTTGTAAAAGAAGCGCTTGCGGAATTGAAGCCTGAAAGCATTTCAGATATTGTTGTTCAAAATAATTTCGATGCCGAGATCTGAATAATTATAATAACAAATAAATGTGTGAGAATAATACCTACCACATCTGTGGGGAGGTGCTTTTTTTAAAATAATCGCTGATTACTTAAAATTTATGTTTTTGACAAAAGTTTTTATATACTATAGTTGTCAAAGCTAGCTTATTCTTCCAGAGAGCGTCTGATAATCTTCCAGAGAGGGTTTAGGTTAGTATTTACATGTTATGGACTTACCAAAGATACATTCCAATCACTGTTCTAGTCAATATAATTATTAGCTAGTCAATCAGATCTATTATTACTTAAATAAATTTATAAATAAAATATTGTAATCTTAATAAACATGCATAACATATACGTAGTGTTTTCTGTCTGTCTGTTCATACATTAACTCCTAAATCATGTACTTAACTGATTTTCACACGGTTCGACCAAGGATTATTTTATTTTAAAAAAACAAGCGGCCCGCACCGGCTTCGCACGAGTGGATATTTATTTTTCAAACGTATAGATTAGGGGATAATGTAGCATTCTAATGGTGAAGAATTTTATAAATCGGGAGAGTAGTTTTTTATTTTATTCGTTACATCCCTACATATACCTAAACATGCAAAACGTTCCTCTTTATAATTATTATAATAGTGTAGATTTATCAGGGTTCTGTGATAAATTGGTACGTATATAATTTCGTAAACTAATGGTTTTCTACTCACAGCTACATTTACGGAGTTGGAGTGAATTGTTACTAGTCATAAAATCAAAACAAAAAGGTTTATAAAATAATTTATTAATTTCGTAAACTAGTAGCTTTCTGCTCAACTAATCGTACTAAGTTGGGGTAGATTGCTAGTCTTAAGATAAAACAACGTGGTCCATAAAATAATTTGATTGGATTATAATCAACTTAATGAGATGGATAAACCCTACTACCTACGTTAGGAGGGAGACATAGAGCCTTTTTCATTAATAGGTAATGCAAGTTATTTAATATTCGTTTTACCTTACAGTAAACCGCTTATTATAACTATGCTATAAAAAACAATACAACTTAATTATACTGAAATAAAAACATATTTCAGTTTAAGTTGGTTTTGTTTCACGGGTTGCTTTTAAAACACTTTTGATGACTTTTTTAGTTAGTAGACAGTGAACATGGATTAATGCACCATAATCACTAGGTACCTATAGCTACCAAAAGTTAAGCGTATATTATGCTCACTGCTCATACATGTACTGAATTCATAATCAATATTATTTCAATATAACATCACAAAATTAAATAAAACTTCATAATTTTTAAATTCCAAGATATATCTTATCTCTTATATTAAATAATAGAATGCTCGCAAACAATAACAAACATTAATTTCTAAAACGGCCTAATGCATAGTGATAGTTTAGTACCCATCGATCAAAGTCAAGACACCTCTTGTTCCCTATGCACAAATCTTGTCAGGCTTTGCGCAAACCGTCTGCGTCAAAACAAGACGTACACAATCCTGAGTGTTGTCTTTGTAAGGTTCTATATGGGAAGCTGCGAAATTCCTGATCGAAGATAGTACCTTGATAACTACATGTTAAAAAGATTTACAGTTTTTAACATGTTTGACACGGTGTGGAAGTGTTTGTGCTACAAAGCCGAGCTGTCAAGACGCTTTTCTTCAAAATCTAATTCATCATATTTTGTAACATGGTTTAACATAGTACCTACCAACTTGTTCAGCTTGCTATTAGGATACTATGGGATCATTATGAATAAGCCTGCTAAAGTTCTAAATAACTAAAAACAAAATTGACGTACGTGCCTGACGGCATGTACGTCAATTGGCTTTGCCAATATTATAAATGCAATCATTTCCAATCCAATCTTCAGTCTTCTCCGATAAGGAATTACAAAATATAATGTGTTTTCACATAAGCTAAGCCTGATATGTTTTTTTCTAAAAAGCTTATTTTCGCATGATCAATTTATAACTTTTTTCGACGTGAAGTTACAGTTAGTATTATTTTTAGACGATTACAAGTACGGCGCGGCGTCCTTTAAATAAATAGTTAGCAGCACGGAATTATTGGATGCCCCTTAGACTGAAATAAATGAAGGCCACAGCTGCATAACTGTTACAAATTTGAATGCTGCAAAATTTGCAAAACATGAACAAAATCGAATTCGACTCTTGCTTTCGCTGCTACATAGAAATTCAATATACTCAGTAAACATTGTTACTTGTCATTCATACTTTTCTGTAAGTCTGGTTTAGTAGTATTTTTATATATGTATAATATGTATACTCTATATGGTGCGTTCAAACAATATGTTTCAAACAAACACATAACATAAGCCTACGATATACTGGTGTAATGGTGCAACGCCGCTGCGGTATGGTCGTGCAACGAAGTGGCATCGCTCCGCTGTCTCGCAGCCACCACTAGCCTCGATAGCAACTGCCGATGATCCTTTTCAGAGTACCGGTCGTACGCCTCCAATCCTTCTTGGAGTTTTAGGATTAAACTGTCATAGTTCTTGCGGACGACTTCTAGGATCTGTAATTAGAATCATCAGCATAACAAGTTGTTTTATCAATTAGCTGGGAAAGAGTGAATACGGTGAGGGGGAGACAGAAAAGGAAAGAAGGTCGCAAAAAAGAGGAGGGAAGTCTATCCAGCAAGCAGTGGGTGCTCATGGACTGATAGAAAGAAGGAACTAACGGATTTAAACAGTCGTTGATAAAATTGTCAGGAAGTCAGTATCACACTCTTATCTCATGATGAGATATAGTTATATGCCTACATAAAGTTAAGTGTATATTATTAGTAGAGTTTTAAAACCCCTTGTAGCAGTAGAAATCAGAAGTGGGATAATCCAAATACTGCCTAAAACGGCAAATTTTATTGAAATTTTACGTATTCGAAGTCGATCACATTTCGGGAAAAGGACATAACAATTTTTATCTAGGAAAAGGCGTGCAAAACGGGACCTTGAGCAGTGGACCTCATCCATAACATAAATTCTGCTTACATTGTGGGAAGAAAATGCTGTGTAGATTTATTTACCTGATCCTCAGAAGGCGTTGAAAGGCTCTGCGACGCGAGCCAAGCCTCGATCTTCGGCGAGAAGTGTTGTATGATAGCGCGAACATTCACTAGGCAGTTCGCTAGCCGTAGAGCCTCCGCTTTGTACTCGCCATCGCCGGTTGAATACCGCAGTGCTGCAACGTAGAGACATACATTACATTGACTTATGCCCATTGCTTTAGTAATGGTGGATCGGTTACCCATAAATTATATTATTATTTGTTTTTTTTTCTACTATTGTTTTCATATCTTTCAATTTCAAATAAGTTAAGAAGGTTAATTTAGTAATAAACATACATATCAAGTAAGATCTAGACAGAAATAGCCCGGTTGCTATTACTTATTTGCAAGGCGCTATAAAAAAGTCAATTAGTAATAGCAATCGGTTAGCAAATTTTTATTTTCAAATTACTCTTTGGCCAAACCATAGATTTAAGTTCTAATTATGGTTTCGTAAGGTACATAGCGGGTAGATTTATTTGACAATGAATCCATACATAAACAATTGGTTTTTCATTGAGAAACAGAAATACGTCCGCGGCCGCCGCCGTTCTGACGTCAAGTATCTCGGCATTTTTTGATAGATTATGGTAAAATAAGCGTAGATTCGACGTACATTTATTCTACTGCTGTGCTGTTTCGCAACATTACACCCGTCATTCTGATACACACGCTGTCTGTAGTAGAAATTTACACAAAAGCTTACCCATATAAAAAAGATTATCAAAAACTTGATGCATTCTGATCAGCTCGTAATACAGCTGGTCGTAAGACGCTGGAGTGGGAAGGAACGTATCGCCAAATGTTATGAAAAGGTTGAATATATTCACGATCTGAAAAAAAAAACTTTGGTTAGCATTTATTCAGCTTCGTTTCCTCATCAGCACACGGATACATACACCGCCACTAATGATAATAATAATAATTTTTGGACAATTCACACAGCATTATTTAGCCCCAAGTTAAGCAGAGCTTGTGTTATGGGTACTAGATAACTGATATACTTAATACAATACACTACATAGATTTTCTTATTATACATAGAAAAACATCCAGAACACACTGAACAAATATTGGCAGATCGTACAAACATTAGTCCTGAGGCGGTAATCGAACCCGCAACCCCAACAGACGGACCTTCGCCCACCGCGCCACAGAGGTAGTTTGCCTTCCCTAAACAACCCCCTTGTTGATAAGCTTCTTTCGTTATCGTCAAAATCACCCCACGTAATTACCACCACTTATAAAATACCACCTAATTACCTTAAAAGTATAATTTTCTAAGTAAAAGGGTGATACCTACGACTGTCGGAAGGCGTTGCGTTCGTTCCATACATTTATTAATTACACAAACGTATATTGCCTTGCTTAGACTTGCTGAGCCATAACGAAGATATGGCTCAGCAAGTCTAAAGCTAGTATAGCCTACTAGGTTAATCATTAGCTAAGATCGCAAGTTATAATCAGACACCGAACCTTAGCTCAAAGTTACAGCCACAGAAAAGTATCTGTTTCTCTGCATCGAGATTGGCAGTAGCGGACAAGTACATTTTTTTAAATTCAGACGTCACCAGAAGCTTAACTAACAACTCTTACCTATGCCATAAAGTTGTATAATTTTTCTAAGAGGGTGATGATCAGACTAATAGGAAGGCGTTAGTTCCATGCATTTATTACTTAAACGTTTATTGCCTTGCTTAGACTTACCTGCTGAGCCATAACGAAGATATTATGCCTCCTCAACAGAGTGCTCTCATTGGTGACCAGAAACTTCAACAACGCTATGAGGGCCGCCCACAACGGCCGCCAGTCCCGGGTCAGTCTGACCCTGCATCGCTTCTGGTAGCTAAGCAGTCTTAGTAGCACGCCTATGCACAGCTGGTATAGCTCGCCGGGGAACTTTTTCAGCAGGTGGCACATTATGAATTCGACTAGAAGATCTGAAAATAATTGTATGATAATAATTATTAGTCTGTTCAAAAAGCGAAGCGTCGTCGGTGGCGTTACGGTGTAATCATACTTTCAGGGTACGTTCCAATTCACGCTTAAAGCGCTGACGCACTGCACGAGCTATGCGCGCATGAAGCCCCGTTCCGATTCATCTGAGCGCGTTGGTGCCCGTGGCCCGATTAATGAAACGAAACGCTCAGACGGCACTCACAAAGAAGTTGAAGGAACGCACGAGCTGCCTTGTCTCGAAAGGTGAGGCAGTTCATTAATCAATAATTCAAAAATAATTCTTTCAGCGCGCTGAAAGTTGAAACGACTTCATGCGCGTGTCAGCGCATTAAGCGTAAATCGGAACGTAGCCTTAGTTGTACCGCAATGACAGAGCAGTGTTGTCAACTCAACAAAAGTTGTCAATTGGAACACGCGCGCTTTAAATTCCCACGGACGCTTCTCTTTTTGAACAGACTCTATTGTGTTTTTTTTTTAAATGTAAAGGACTGAACGGATCGGGGCGTACAATTTTGCGTAAATGTAGTTATTGACATGGATTAACATTAGAGGCTACTTTCTATCCCGGAAAAGACGTGCGAAGCCGTTCATGTTATTTATGATACATCTACAGCCTTGCCGGAAGCCTTTGTAATACGGGGCGTGCTCATAATACCCATGCTGGGCATGCGGATTGGGGATTGCCGTTTGGTGGTAAAATGGTTTGCTGTGTGGTGCTGGCTTAGAATTTGCACCACCGCGTCTCTTCCCGTGGTATCGTAAGAGGCGATATCCACAGGGGGGCGGGCAGCAGCGTCCCCTGCAGAACAATTCTACCACCAAACCGCGATCCCCAACCCGCATGCCCAGAGTGGGGATTATGAGCAATACCCCCCAATTAGACAAACGCCAATAAGGCGCTTATCAAGGCCTGCGTCCAGCAGTGGACCAATACAGGCTGTTGAGGTTGAGGTAAAATGGCTCTGCAGGAGGCGCTGTTACCCGGCCTCCGGTAGATATTCCTTAGTCGCCTCTTACGACACCACACGGCTATGTTATGATAGTTCTGGGTAAAATCTTCAGGGGTTTGTTTTTTTTTCACATTTGTGTGAAATAAGCATGTAATCATGTCATTTAACACGACTTTTTTATTAGGCAGGTAGGTAATAAAAAGCATTATGAGCTGGAGAAATTAATATAGTGCGGTTATTTCAAGGACATCGGTTTTTATGACTTTCTTATCTTTTGGAACTCACCTATTAAAGTAGAAGCTAGCGGTTGGGAAGTGGGTTCTTCTAATACTATTTTTCTATGACGCATTGGCAATCTGTATAATTGAACCTGAAATTTACAAACATTGTTAAACGATTTCAAAGTTAAATCAAAGGGTCAAGGTACTCAGAATGGTAATGCGCGGGTCTCATTCATATTAAAAGGAATGTGTGCCATAACGTATTCACTGCTCAGCCTCTGCGGTGCGACCCGCAGGGGCGCGCCGCAGCTGAACGTGCTGCAGACTGGCACCTGCGTCTTGGGCCATGAAGGTGTTAACAAACAAACAAAAAGTACAATAAATGTTCACATAAAAAGATTAGATTTTTGTTGCTTCGGTAACGGACTTAATTCCACTGACCAATGAAATAAGTGAAGTTATTCCATTGACATTATATTAATCGGTGAAAAAGCCATCTCTAATTGAATGATTGTTTGTGTGTGAATTCGGGTGTTTGGTTGATTTTTGTTGCTCGTAAACTGTAACCGAATCTGTGAAACCTATTTAATATTTATTGTACCTTCCTTTGTGAAATTTGCACGCACTTTGAGGCAGAATGTAGTAGAGCGAGATAGCTTTATTATTACCTTAAATGAAAGATTTTGATCATGCATTATAGAATTAGCGAATTGCTCCTCTACAATACACGTCAATGTAATAAAACAGAGACTGCATTTGTTGACGCTCGCTTCGCTCTTTATATCTGCCATTACTATTGAACTGAAACAACATTTAAATTCACATTATCACATCACACTTATATTATAAAAGCGAAACTTGAGTCGTTAAATAGATGGATGGATGTTTGTTACGTCTTCATGCTAAAACTACTGAACGAAATGGGCTAAAATAGCATACAGGTAGTTATAGGCCTGAAATAAAACATTCGCTTTTTATCCCATAAATTACTTCCCATGGGACAGAAATGACCGAGTCGGACTCGCGCAGTAGGGGTTAAGACCTTGTTTCTTGCTGATCATAATTCTAGGTGAACGGGAAGTAATAGGTATTTAGTGTATGTGATGTCCTTGGAACTTTTGAATACGTTGACTTGGAAGTTTGATTTATATCACGACTCCAAGAGGTTACAGACGAGTATTTGATGTGAGTAACTCGATATTTCGCGTTCTTGGGAAAAGGGTGTGACCCTTTTCTAAAAATATGGTGTGACCCTTTTTTAAAAATAAAGAGTTATATAGTTATAAAGTTTTATAGTGAGACAGACGGAGAACAAAGTGTTCCTTTTTCGTTTTAGATATTTTCCTTTTTTTTCTTTTTACTAACAGAACCCTTACGTATAATATTTAATTGATATTATATAAGTAGGTAATTATCTAATTATTAGAGGATTTTTTTATTGAGGATATTATATAATTATAATAGCATAAATAATAAAGACGAGAGAGTGAACATCATACTTAATTACTTACCAATATTGGAAGAATGTGACTAATAAATTCGTAGGTTGCTCATTATCTAAAGCCTGTATTTGCGCTAAATTCGGTGGCGTCTGAAACAAATTGAAATAAAAAGTTTAACGTATAGATAGTAATTTTATTGGACCCGAGAGATGGTGAGTATCTGGCGCAGCGCTTAGCTTTGCCATACAGCGGGGCAATGCAGCCAGCGCGCCTTGTAGACGCTTCCGACTATTATTCGCTATACCTGAAAATTGGTTGCAACAGTCCACAATAGGGTATATCCATGTGACTTCAAAAAAGCTAATATTTTTTTTTACGTATTCTCTATTGATATAGAAATATATCTGTAGTTATATTTATTTTTGTATTTTATGATGTTTTTATTGTGAAATTTAATCATTGAAAAGTAGATATTTTAAGTCTCAACAGCAAAATGTCTAAACGCAACGTCATACTTGAACATTTTTGTATGGGCATGAAGTTTTGACGAGTTTATATAGGGGACTCGATGATCCGTGATGTCATAAAATGCAATGGCTAACATTTTTATCACACGAAACTCAGTGTAGTTTTACTTTTAGTTTTTTACCTCAATAATTTAATTTTTTTGGGTGTTATATTTTTTTTCGTTCATGTATAAACCTAAATAATCGATTAAAAAAAACCATGCATATACCCTTAGCTTAAATGTTTCAATTGTTAATAGAGGAGTCCTAATTTTTTTCTTTTATTTGATTGTAATGTTATTTCTTATCGGGTCAAAATAAAATTGACAGACCTAATTAAAATACTTAACGCAGTTCATCGAATAAAAAATGTATTTCGTTGATTCTGTCGCAATAAAACAGGCTTTCATTTCAGTTTGCTAATTCTCTGGCCAACAACTTTGCTTCTCCGCTGGATAGTTTTGCCGAAAGCCTTTTGATAACCATATCAAAGGCCTTGAAAGCCATTTCAATGGCCTTCGCCATACAATTGTTATATTACGAAGACCATTAAAGGGCTTTCAAATGTCAATACAGGATGGGTGGTTTAGAGTAATTCCAAAGCTAGTTAAGGCCTGTTTACGTTATCCTACATACAGTATGAAATTATAGCAGAAGTTATTTCACACTAAAGTAAGTGCAAATCTTCGGCCATTTTGAATTTCCTGATGTGAACATCCAAAAGGCTTTGTTTTTTATTTTATGTTATCACAGTAAGATATTAATATGATTTTTATTTTATATATTATTGAATGGTTTTAATGAATGTTTATTTACTTTAGGATTATTATTATTACAAATTTTATTGTTATTTTAAAACTGTTGTTGATAAGTTGTAATTTGACATATCATTTGTATGTTTTGACATATTAATGTAAAAAATATTTTTGACTTTTTGTTTTTTATATAATTTAATTTTAAAATTATACGTACGCGTCAGGTTTCAGTAACATACCTATACCTACAGTTCTGTTAGCTATTACCGCGTAGTATTAAACAGCTTTAGCGCCAGACTCCAAGGTGTAAACGAGAGGAGACGAGTTGTGTTCTAAGCAGCTAATAGAACGACTAATATACATTCAGGCTCCAGGACACTGCCGAGCGGAGGTGATGATACATCTCCGGTCGTACCAATATTGTATGGCGCGATGGACGCGAAAATTTGAGCTGTGCCTCGCATCGCAAGCTTGGCGACGACGGCACGCACCAGAGAAATAATAATTAATTTTGTTTAAAAACTATAAACCGTCTTCAATTATACAGGGTGGGGCAAATTTTTGGCCCCTTAAGGGTTTCGTTTGTAGTTAGAAGGTTTTGTTCTTAGGAACCTTCTGTTATATTTTGAAGAAAAAAATATTGCCATCCTAAGTTTTTTGAAAAAATTACGGGTCGCCAAAAAAATTACATTTGTCAAAATAAACAAGTTGGTCTTAATCGACTCTATTTCTAACCAGGAACACTTTCCCAAAGAAACATACCAAATCGAATCGTAAGTTTTGGCAATAATTAAAAAAAACAATTCCCATACATTTTCTATGAAAAAGGTAAGTGAAAACAACAATGTCACTCATTCAATGGTTTCTAATTCAAACTCGTATGTAACTACTTTTTTAAGTTGGTAGGCTAATTTTGAAGGCATATCAGGAATTAAATTTTTACTTATTTTTTTATTTTGATTAAAAATTAAGCCACCCTGTATGTATAATGTGACGATAAAAGGTACTCTATCGCATTGGGTGTGCCCGTTAGAATAAATGTACATGTTTTTAAATAAATAAATTTACCTGATGCGGCGGTAAAGTGGCGGGCGGCGACGGCGGCGCGGACGATGCAGCGGCGGAGGACGAGTGAGCTAGCGTTGTCATGAAGTTGCGGTTCAAGTGGGCTGCTTCATACAGCGCTAGCAGCATGCCCTCTTCACCTCCACTGGAATAAACATTTTGGAAATATAGCATCTGCCCGCGACATCGCTCGCATTTTTAAACGACTTCGAAAAAAGGAGGAGGTTCTCAATTCGACTGTATTTTTTTCCATCTTTTTTTATGTATCCTCAGAACTTTTGACCGGGTGATCCGATTTTCATGATTCTTTTTTTATATGAAAGCTGGTGGTTCCCGTGTGTTCCAATTTGGTTCTGTTCTGATAACGGGATCCATGAAAATTCATGAAACACCTATAAAAAATTAAGTCGGTTTATAGTTTTTTAAAACTAAATTAATTATTACAAGATCAAGAATAACCTATGTCCTTCCCAAATTCCTTGCCAATTTAATTTGATCCCTGTGCAGCGTTTTGGCGTGATAAGTTTACAGACAAACGACCAATTTGTATGGAGAATTATTATTTATGATGGTATCTAATCAGGCGTAGATACAAGACGAAAGTAAACAGAACTGATTAATTACTTTTCAACCCATTTATGTACCTAAATGAGTTGACATTATGAAACAAAGTAATTAATGGGTTTTGGTAGGCCTGTAGCCATCACATTCAGCAGTAGATATCAACATCTGAACATAGGTTTCTTCTGACGATGCTAAAACCTCAACCTCAGCAGCCTATATTGGCCTATACTGTAGGTATTTAAGCCTCCCCCTGATAAGCGGCTTATTGGCTTTTATCTACAGACGACCTCTGTGGCGCGATGGGCGAAGGTCTGCCTGCGACGCAGGAGGTTGCGGGTTTGATTCCCGCCTCAGGACAAATGTGTCTACGATCTTCAGACAATTTTTCAGGGCGTTCTTTATGTTTTTCTATGTATAATAAAAAATATCTATTTATGTAGTGTATTGTATTATGTACGAGTATATCAGTTATCTAGTACCCATAACACAAGCTCTGCTTAGCTTGGGGCTAGATAATGCTGTGTGAATTGTCCAGCATTATTTAATTTAATTTTTCTAATGGGGGATATGCCTACAATCCCCACGCTGGGCATGCGGGTTAGTGATCGCAGTTCCGTTGTGGAATTTTTATGCAGATATCCCTTAGTCGCCTCTTACGACACCCGTAGGAGAAGTTGGGGTGGCCCAAAACCTCTTGCGTCGCAGGCGAACCTTTCTAATATATCTCTAACAAGCCCAACGCGCCACAGAGGTTGTCCAGGCATATTGAGCCTTTACATCAGTTGATTGTATGTATATCTAGCTGCCAACAAAAGCTATGAAATTAAAACAAGTACCTTATTCTCTGTCCTCTAACAACAGGCTGTGTCTCATCACTGGTAAGGAATATCCCACCCACCATACTTGTGAGGGAAGACAACCAACCACTGCCACTTCCGTTGCCTTGCATACCCCCGAAGGTTGACATTACATAGTCATTTAATGAGGCTGTGATCACCTGGCCGTAACTGCAAAGGTTTATATAGATTAACCTTAAAATTAATTGAAAGACGAGTTTCATGAAAGATTTTAAATAAGTTTTAGACGATGTTCCACAACCAAGTCAACCATGCAAGCAACAATAAAAACATGATTTTAAACGTTTTGTAAGGTAAATGGATGTAAATAATTAGTAATAATTCCGCATTTAAAATATTTTCATCCTTTTAAATACAATGGTTTTCATGATTCTTTTGTAACACCTGAATCTATGATGTTTTTTACGGCACCACCGTTTATGGATACATTATAGAATGTTTTGTGAGTGACAACTTAATCTTATTACAATATATTATTTATATATTTGCAGCAAATACAATTATTGATGCAGCATAGTATACACTTATAAAGATATTTAATATATAAAATAAATTGTATCATTAATAATAAATGTATTAATATAAATAAATATTTTTGCTATTCTATTCTATTCTACTTAATAAAAAGATGGAGTTAATTTTATATTAAGACCATTTTATGATACATTATCATTATGACCTATTAAAACTGATAAAAAAGTTATTGCTGAGTAAAGAAGACTGTGTTGTATCTTTAAAATGCTTACCCATTTAGTGCTAATTCATCATCAAGTATGGACAATTTCACAACATAAGGATTGGCTGATTCATGCTTCTTGTAATTCACCAAAAACATAAGAAGCATCACCACATCATAACCTGAAAATGTGATATTAGAGTCTTAACTTTTCAATAGTTGGTTTTACAACAAAATATCTATCCACATTAGTTTCATTAATTCTATGTATATTCTCAGGTTTGCTGTTAGAAAACTCTTTTAGGGTTAAGCTCGCCTTTGTACATGTCCAGTATTTGTAACTTTTATGTATGACTTGTGTGTGTGCAATAAAGAATTTAAGAATTTAAGAAAATAAATACATCAGTGTGTCTCTCCCCATCAACACACATAATATTTTATGATATGAACATTCTTCCACCAAACAAAGTGTGTAGGCCATAATAACCACGCTTGGCAGGGGGATTGGCAGCAGAGGTGGTAGGTTCCCTTAGCCAGTTCATAAAACATCGTCTGGCTGATTCACAGGGGTTGATTCTTACCTAACAAATGCTACTGTAGTGTTTATTTAGGCTTTTATAAGGCAATGTGAACAATACACATTATAAAACATTGACAATGCACACTATTTCAAAGTGGTGGTACTGTAGTAACGTAATTAGAAATAAAATAATAAAAACACATGTTTACCATGCTGCTGCCTTTCCGTAGAGGTACAGAGTAGTTGAACCATGGGTTCAAACAAGGAGTTCTGCATAAAGTACTCTACTAGAGGATTTTCATCAATACTATCTAATCCTGTGGCTATCACCAGCAGCAACTTCAAAACCATTGATTTCAAGCTATCTGGTACGTCTCCTGAAATGTTAATACTATTTAGAGAGATAATCGATTCTTAATTATTATTTTTGCATTTTTGTCTTTATTTACTAATAGTATAAAAAAACTAACAAAAAAATAGTAAGGTAGGGTCGCCAAATATCGCCCCTTTTTTGTAAAACAAAGCTAAAAAAATAAATAAAAATACCACAGTAATAAATGAAACGTCAAAAATTAGGTTCAATATTCCTTTATTCTTAAAAATAATCAAAAACGCGTTAACATTGTTAGCAAAAGTTATAAAATAGCTTTAACAAAAATACTCAAATTATGAAAATATATTTTTGGGCTCCTAATTACGTCCCGGGGACGATATTGAGATCACAATAATCAATACGTGAACTAGAATTGTACTTCTCCTTTTCTTTTATAAAAAATTGGACTTAACTATCATAATAATATTTAATCAGTTCTTTCTTAATTATTTTAATCATTGGTAAGGTACAAGTAGGTAATTCTAATTCTCCAAACAAATAGTGCAGACAAATTTTGACCCTGGATTTTCAACGCAATCTTCGTGCATCCATTGGAAACATTGAATGCATCTTATCCATTTTTCTCCCTTTTTGTCTTGCATTCAGCGTCATCATTCTCGCTATCTTCTTCGTCAGTGGAAACCAAAACGGGGTCATCATCATCAGATGATTCTTCCTCAGAAGACTGTGCTTTTCGTCGCTTTTTGGTTTTATCTTTATTGATTCCAGCAGATTTTTTTGGTGTCTTTTTTACGTTTTCCTTTTTTTTTCTTCCCGCTACCTACTCTTTCATTCTTCTCTGTCTGCTTCTTTTTTGCTTCCATTATTTCTTGTTTATGTGGTGAGGTCGTGACTACCATCGCTTTCCCTCGTCTTGTTGAGGTTGAAGGTTGTTCAATTACCGGAACTGGATGCACATCTGATGGAACTATAAATGGAGATGAAGGAGTTATATCCGGTTGTGATAATGGAGTTGATGGTCTTTCCATTATGGAATGTGAAGAGGACGACGCAGCATTTGTCATCGGTGCTGTGTTGTTTGCATCGGTCGAAGAAGGAGCATTAGGAGAGTCGTAAAATGTTTTCTTCCCAATTTTCCAGACACCAATGTTTATAGAGATTTTTCAGTATTTTTGACAATCTTTCAAAGTAGCTCTTGGAACTTCAAATAATTTTGCTGCCTTTTATAGTCCATTTCATTCGCTCGTACGGCTTCAACAGCTTTTTTCATTGCTCCAGCATCCCACAGTTTTCGTTTCGGCATCTAAGAAATAAAAAACAAACCTTCTAAAGTTACATGTAAAATAAAGTGACATGACCGTTGTGTTCACCATACGAGATCCTAATACCGTCCCGGGGACGATATAAGGTTCACGTAAGGGGACGATATTAGGAAATTTCTATTTATTTTCTCGCATCCATTTAAACAAAAAACGTGTCATAACCTGTAAATTTTACTTAATCGATTAAAATCTGAGATATTAATAGTTAGTTTGACAAAAAAATTGCATCAATAAGTCAGGTATCTTAATATTTTATGGAATCCGAGAATATTTCAATGAAAAACTCACCTTGAACACTTTTTTTGATTTTCGAATATCTGTCTGTACGAACGTCGTGGCGCACTCACCAAGGAACATAATACCCTAGGCGGGCACTCACTCTTACACAATGGCCGACTGACGCAACTAGCTTTCGGTTCGCGTCGCTGATAATAGATGGCGGTTTTTAAAACAGTAGATATTGAAGGGGACGAAATTAGGTTTGGGGACGATATTTGGCGACCCTACCTTAGTAAACAGAAACTTTGTGAAATACTAATTTTATTTAGTTATCTGTTGTATAATTGTATCAATAAATAATCTTGTGAACAAAAACAGCCTTTTAGAACATAGCATTAGTTAGATAATAGGCTATACTAATAACATGCATATGCATGTCAAGCCGCAGGCAGAAACTACTGTACTATTAATGTAAAGACGTAGGTATTGTTGGATTAATAAAGGAAATAGTGTGTCATATTCTATAGCATAATTCACTGATCAATAAAATAATTTTGCACTATCTTTGGGTGCCATAGGCTATGTTTTACTCAAGAACTACAAGAGAAGAACCTTGTTGTACCAAGAGTGTCCCGTAGGTCCCCACTGGACACTCTTGGTGATATAAGATCATATTATCTGTTTGTATTTAAACATATCTTTGATAAAAATATGAAACAGGTATATACTTATTGGACATAATTACTTGACAGTATTGAAGTACAGTTTTCAAATAATTTCTGCATTTTAGTATCAGCCCCACTGTCAGATCCAAGAAGGATGGCCTTTATGTTAAGATTCAAGTCCTGGCTTGCCCTCTGATACATGGTTATAAGCAATGCACTCAAAGTTTGCAGACTATACACCAATCTGTAAAAAACAATCCAGTCACATTCTAACGTAACTAAGAATAAATTATTTAAACATTTCGAACATTACTAGAGTGGATATAAAAATGTAGATAACAGCTAGGTACTTGTAAAATATAAGTATGTCTCATACTTTAGCTGTCATCTACATTTTGATTAGTTAATCAAAGTATGTTTAATTTTACCTGATGTGATGATCTTGACTTAACATTTCTATACACTGTGCAACAAATAAATTCATATTTTCCTTCATATTCATCAATTGTTCTACAGAAAGTTTTTGAATTTCAGCTTCGAGCTGCGGAATCTTTGGTTTTAGTAGGAAAAACTCATCCCAAAATGTTGGATTGTCGATTGTCAGATCTTCACCCCTGAAGAACGACTCATATATTTGTACGACCTTCTCTTTTAGGTGTCTTTTAGAGCCCGACCCGCTTCTCTTTCTAGTAGCCATCCTATCAGCAGAAACCGAACATTCGAAACTTTCAAGGGGACCTTTTCTTTGGGCTGTGTAGAGAGCAAATGGTATGTGTGATGCTGTTATGCTTCGCAATCTGCCAATCAATTACCTAACTATTTCTTGATTTAGAAGCAAACAAATTTATTTTATTTTATTTTATTTTTTATTTTAAACAAAATTCAATCGATTTTGTGTGTAGGTAAATCTGATTTTTATTTACAATACAACGAAAGGGCGACCGACATTAATTGAATTGAAATTGAAGCAAAGAGAAGAGATACAATAACAAGGAACGATCGAGGAAAAAGTGACGATGACGTGACGTGTTGATAAAAGATGACACTGACAGATGACATCAATGACTGACATATTCTATTTGACGGCGCATCAACAAGCTGAGTGCGCCATCTAGCAGAGATAGGGTGAACTGTGGGAGCATTCACCCTCACGTAACGTTGGGGGGGCATGGTAGCGACGGCGGCCATAGAGAGAGGAAGATGGACGCCGGTCGCACCAGCCAAACGCGACGGAACGTGTTTTCTCTATTTATTATTTAAATTTCAATGTTATATCTTTGTGTTGGTGTTCTGTATTAATTAATTATTAATTACTAACGTTTATTTGTGCGATGAAGTGATTGTGACACCAACTGTGAACGATACTTTGATTTGAACAAATACTGGTTCTTGCATTTTACCTACGTGACTTTACCTACTTGTGATTGTGTTATATCTACGTAATTAATGATAAACTAGGTGGACTTGATGATAATAAACATTAACCGTAATTATAATCCCAGTCGTTTTATATTATCGTAAAATATCGAATTCGATATGTCGAATTCGAGAACAAAAGTCAGAGATCACGCCCGCAAATGACAAGCTCGGAGCATGCGCCTTTATCAGAAGTGGGATTCAAGAACCACAGAATTATCCCAGCAGGGCACCCTCATCACCAGTGATCGGAATTAGGAGGGCTAAAATACCTAAAGTTTATAGATCAGAGATTCATGCCGATGCAAACGTTTTAACGAACATGGAGGGAGGCGTTACTAACAAGAGTACTAGCAATGTCACAACCACAGCAGACTTCTGAAAGCAATAGATGATTGGCGCCCGCGGACGGTCGTATGTCAGTCCGGCCGTGAAGGCGCATCGGCGCATTGACAAGCTAAGTGCACCATCTATTCGTTTAGCGCATCGCATCGACAAGCTAAGTGCACCATCTATTCGTTTAGCGCATCGATAAGCTTAGTGCACCATCTATTCGCTTAGGCTGTGATCGAAAGGACAGTGTCGTCCGGTCCATGCTTGCTGAGCTGGTCGAAGGGACACACCCGTCCGGTTCACATAGGATGTGGTTCGAAGGGACAGTGTCGTCCGGTCCATGCCCGTTGGGCTGGTCGAAAGGACACACCCGTCCGGTCCACATGTAGGTTGTGGTTCGAAAGGACAGTGTCATCCGGGCCAAACCCATCTTTGTGGGTTAGTCGAGAGGATACACCCGTCCGGTCCACGTTGTGATCGAAAGGACAGTGTCGTCCGGTCCATGCTCGCTGAGGTGGTCGAAGGGACACACCCGTCCGGTTCACATAGGATGTGGTTCGAAGGGACAGTGTCGTCCGGTCCATGCCCGTTGGGCTGGTCGAAAGGACACACCAGTCCGGTCCACATGTAGGTTGTGGTTCGAAAGGACAGTGTCATCCGGGCCAAACCCATCTTTGTGGGTTGGTCGAGAGGATACACCCGTCCGGTCCACGTTGTGATCGAAAGGACAGTGTCGTCCGGTCCATGCTTGCTGAGCTGGTCGAAGGGACACACCCGTCCGGTTCACATAGGATGTGGTTCGAAGGGACAGTGTCGTCCGGTCCACGCCCGTGGGGCTGGTCGAAAGGACACACCCGTCCGGTCCACATAGAGCTTGTGGTTCGCAAGGACAGTGCCGTCCGGTCCATGCCCGTTGGGCTGGTCGAAAGGACACACCCGTCCGGTCCACATTTGCGTTTGTATTGGTCGAAAAGACTGTGGCGTCCGGTCTGTGCCCGTGTGGCTGGTCGAAGGGACACACACGTCCGGTCCAATGTGCTGTTGCTCGGAGGAAGTATGTCATCCGGTCCGTAACTGAAGGTCGAAGGGATACATACAGTCTCGCAATTTTCTTGTGTGATACGTTGTTTTAAGTTACAGTAAAGATATTATTGTTGAAAGCTATTTTCCTGGTCAGGATGTGGACGAGCGGAACAAGTGACGACAATGTGGCCTCTTTTGTTCTAGGAAAGCAATAGAAGATTGGCGCCCGTGGACGGTCGTATGTCAGTATGGCCGTGACGGCGCATCAACAAGCTGAGTGCGCCATCTAGCAGAGATAGGGTGAACTGTGGGAGCATTCACCCTCACGTAACGTTGGGGGGGCATGGTAGCGACGGCGGCCATAGAGAGAGGAAGATGGACGCCGGTCGCACCAGCCAAACGCGACGGAACGTGTTTTCTCTATTTATTATTTAAATTTCAATGTTATATCTTTGTGTTGGTGTTCTGTATTAATTAATTATTAATTACTAACGTTTATTTGTGCGATGAAGTGATTGTGACACCAACTGTGAACGATACTTTGATTTGAACAAATACTGGTTCTTGCATTTTACCTACGTGACTTTACCTACTTGTGATTGTGTTATATCTACGTAATTAATGATAAACTAGGTGGACTTGATGATAATAAACATTAACCGTAATTATAATCCCAGTCGTTTTATATTATCGTAAAATATCGAATTCGATATGTCGAATTCGAGAACAAAAGTCAGAGATCACGCCCGCAAATGACAAGCTCGGAGCATGCGCCTTTATATTCTATTCAAAGTTGGGTCCCAAAAGGTCCCAAAGCGAATGCAGCAAATGTGGGAAAGACGGCTGCGCTATTTGTCTCCCGCCGGTTCCGCCACCCTCCACAACTGACGCTTCGGGGCCAGGACGTGGCATGGAGCCCGCACACCCGGTACCTCGGCATCGAGATCGACAGGTCGTTGAGGATGCAGCCGCAAGTCGACCGCGCGCTACACCAAGCGCGCGTCGCCCGCGCGCTCCTCCGACCTGTCCTAGGATCTCGCCTGCCTCTGAGGACCAAAGTGCGGGTCTACAAGAGCTACGTTCGGTCTCGACTAACCTACGCAGCACCAGCCTGGTATGCCCTTGTCTCCAAGACAAATAGAGACCGGCTCCAGGCGCTGCAGAACGTCGCCCTGAGGATCTGCACGGGCGCGGGCCAATACGTCAGGAATGACGTCATCGCCCGCGACCTGCAGATCCAATCCATCGAGGATTTCGTCGTGAAGTCGGCGCGGCGGATGTACGACCGAGCCGACAACGGTCACCACAAACACCTGCATCACATCGCGCCGCCCCAGACCCGGCCCCCTGACCACGACCGCCCGTGGCGACCTCTCCCGCGGGACCTTACCCCGCCGGAACCACCATGAGTTCTTGGGTTGAATATAGTAAAAAAAAAAATAAAAAAAAAAAACAATTGAAACCAAAAAAATATATATTTATATTTGCAGCCAAAAAAAAAAATAATAATAATATAGGCAAAAAGAGCATTTTTGCCTCAACCGAAGGACCGAGGGGTCGTCACCCATCGAGTTGAAGCCGGGGTAAAGAGGCCAAGCCTCGAGGCCCCCCTCCGTGCCCCCACAAGGGCCGGAAAGAAGAAGTTGATCCCAAAGCGATTACCGTAGAAGGATCTATGGCGATTACAGTAAAATACCATCCATTAAATGACATTTGAGAGCCGTTTTGATAGCCTTCTCGCGTCTCATCCTCATCTTGCTCCGACAAAGGGGTACTTTCATAGAGATATCATAGTAAAATAGAGCTCTAGTTCACCCTTTGATCGCACGGACACAAGTGTGAACAAAGTGTGAACATCATCGATTTGTCAATTATTCATTTGAGAACCAGCTGTGTGAATAGTCGTTATTACAGATTTATTTTTTGTGGCTGAAAAATGTTTTAATGCGCCATAAATCTGTGTTAAAATGATATCGGGACGATGACTTAATTAAATTATCGAATCACATACTACCTGTTAGCAATTTTTTACCCTAAAATATTTAAATAAAAATTCGTTTCACGTGATTGAAACAGGGGTGGGACGCGGGAACACATGAACCCCTCCACTGCACCTCAACCTGCCGATTAGACTAGTTATGGGATGTTGTCGATATTTTTCGACATGTTTCCTGAGTAAGGTTAATATTTTATAAAATAACAAAAACTAAACGGCTTAAAGTTTATTCGTCCTACATTAGTCTACATCTTGAAGCCACAGAAGTAAGAAATAAAAAAATAATTCCATGTTTATTTTAATTTATTTAGAATTTTATTTTCTTACGTGTTCATCTATTGTAGCTATTCATAGAAATAAAGATATTTTGTTATTATGATTTTCCTTTGATCTAGCTTTGGCTAACTAAGTTTTTTTATAATTAGATAGTTAGTCTATGCCTGTAAGTCTGAAAGGATAACCTATTGAGACCAATCATAGTTTTTTAAGACTTACCATAGTTGCCATGTACGTGCTCGATTTCACAAGAATTGAATATATATCGACATAATTTTACGCATAGTAGCGCGCATAATTGCCCATCCCTACCCATTGCAGTTGTCAATTTGGTTATCCTGTCTCCGCTGGGCATTGGGAGGAATAGGCCATAGAGTCTCTCTATGGCTAGTACTACACAGGGTGTGGCAAATTTTTGGCCCCTTAAGGGTAGCTACCGTTTATTTTGTAGTTAGAAGGTTTTGTTCTAAGGAACTTTCTGTTTTATTTTGAAGAAAATAATATTGCCATTTTTAGTTTTTTGAAAAAATGTACGGTTCGCCCAAAAAATGACATTAAAGGACAATGGGCAAAAATGTATGGAACTTGGTCCAAGAGCGTACACTGATGGGACTTGTGGGAAATGAAAGGACATAGTTGTAGTATGATTCTGGCAAAAGCCTATCAAATTCTGTCCCGGGGTTTTTTTTTATGCACATATTTGTCCGGGTGTTCTCGGTATTTTCTATGTAAGTATAATAAAAAATATATATCTATTTAATGTATTTTATTAAGTATATCAGTCATCTATTACCCATAACACAAGCTCTGCTTAGCTTGGGGCTAGATGATGCTGTGTGGATTGTCCAGCATTATTTATTTAAATATTTATATAACTCTCTAAAGTACCTGATATGGTTGCATTTTTTCTATGATAATCACAGCAGCTTCTGGATTCTCTTCAAAAAGCGATTGGGTAATGGTCATTCGTCTTTTGCGTAACACAGAACGGTTACACAGTGAACAATGAACTCCCGCTGAAGGGTGAAACATAATGAGACCTCAGTCAAGATCAACAATCACAAGGAAAAAGAGGTATTCATTAACAAGCACAACTAGAATAAGTTCAGTTTTAGCGGCAAAAATCAAGTCGATTCATTGGCTCAGGTAGGTATGTATTTTCAAAATAGTTCAAAACGAAAAAAGATTTTACTCCGAATCCGCTATAATAGGATATCGGCCTCTTCCGTCGTATTCGAAACAATAATTTAAAAAAAAGAACCAAGTTAAAATCGCGCGAGCACTTATTTATTGCCATTTGAGTTTACAATTTGTATTTACTCGAGTTGTTTTGAAGATTCTAAAACGATGATTTTCCCCGTAGGTGTTGTATAAAGCACTATGCACTAATAATAATAAATAACTAATAATGCACTATAACACTCGGAAGAAAGTGCGATTCCTACCTCGTGTATTGTAGTGTAGGCAGTGTATAGACGGGCATTTTCTCTCATCACTGAACCATGTACCTACGTAGGTACATAGTTAGAACAAACATGACCATAAAAAAAAACCCGGGACAGAATTTAATAGTCTTTTGCCAGAATCATTCTACAACTATGTCTTTTCATTTCCCACAAGTCTCATCAGTGTACGCTCTTGGACCAATTTCGCCCATTGTCCTTTGTCAAAAAAACAAGTTAGTCTTAGTCGACTCTATTTCCAACCAGGAATACTTTTCCCAAAGGAACATACCAAATCAAATCGTAAGTTTTGGCAATAATTAAAAAAAACAATACCGATACATTTTCTATGAAAAAACGAGTAAGTGAAAACAACAATGTCACTCATTCAATGGTTCTTAATTTAAACTCGTATGTAACTACTTTTTTAAAATGGTAGGCTAATTTTGAAGGCATCTCAGGAAGTAAATCTTTTACTTAATTTTTATTTTTATTAAAAATCAAGTAGGCTAATTTTGAAGGCCCCCTAGCCATGTTCGCTGTAACGACGATATAGGTAAAAATGTCTTCACACCAAAATAAGAAACATACCTACCTAACTATTAACAGAAAGTTCCTAACTTCAAAATAAAACAGAAAGTTCCTTAGAACAAAACCTTATAACTACAAAAGAAACGGTAGCTACCCTGGGGCCAAAAATTTGCCACACTCTGTATAAACTTTATGGGTACTTTACTTCAACCGAGAAAAATCATTAAAATATAAAGTCCCCCATAACAACGTTGAAGTGAGCCTTAGTGGTGTTGTGTAAGGCTTTCACTTCATCATCGAGTGTGCAGAGGTCGGTGCGTAGACCTGAATTACCTTCATGATATACCGCTTGGATAGCCGAAGGATCAAATGGCGTAGCCAACCGGCATTCGCATAGAATTGTATATGTACTTCATTTTTCATTTCATTTCATTTATTCCACAATAGGTACATTTATACATAATATACACTTGATACCGTCGTAATCTAATTTTAAACATAATTAATAACAATTATTATATTGTAAGAATACAAACTATTTTTTTTTAAGGAAACAACATAAGGGATTTTACGCGGCAGAGAGTAAAAAATAAAATAAAAACAGACAGACGGTAATTTTGCCTAAACACATACTCCTATCCAATTATTAATTTCAAATGGTTGGCTGTTAAAGGGCCTAAAATAATAATAATAATGTCAGTTAAACAATAATCAAAATTAAATTATTATAAACCATGATTGAGATAGTGTAATCGCTCTCCTACAAAAATAATGAAAGACAAATGAGTCAGTCAATCGTGTCGTGACCAATCATTCATTTTATTTCATTCTTACTTGAAGCCCGACGGGTCAATTCATTCTTTCGTTCGTTCGTTCTCAAATTCTCTGAAAAGGCTGGTGTGGTGTGGGTTGGGTTGTGTTGTTGTATTGTGTGTTGTTTTCTGTGATCTTTTGATTTTATGCAAAGAGAGAAGCCTAAAATGAAATCCAAAAAACGTCATCAATCTTCGTCGGAAGATTCAGAGGTATCTGTAGATCACCAATCTACCAGCAGCGAAAGCGAGAGTGACGATTCGTCTGTGTCAGACCACCGCTACAAAAAGAAGAAAAAACGAGAGCGTGGATCATCAGAATCTGATAGCGATTCTGATGAAGGTCAACGACGCTCCAAGAAACGCAAACACAAGAAAAAGAAGAAAAAACACGCGAAAAGAAAGAGGCGCTCTGGATCTGGCGCCAATAGCGAGTCGGAGGAAGAGCAGGCGATATCTATTAGTGACGGCGAAGTGTCTCCAAATAAGAAACACAAGAAACACCACAAACACAAGCGATCACATAGCTCATCTGCTAGTGAAAGAGGTTAGTAATCATTCCATTTCACGTCTAAGCACCCATTTCGCAGTTTGTTTCTAAACTAAACTTTACAAGACAAATATTATTTCTGCCACAGAGCAAGAGCATATTGAGCGTCGTCTACACAGCGTCGTAAAGGAACGAAGATCATCTGAGGACAGGGAACGCCCGCCCGCTTCATACTACCAGTAAGATATAACAACACAATCGTTTTGTAACACAAAAGTTATCCCAACACAAGGTATCTAGCATATTTTCACTTCGTCAATAATAAATAGGTACCATCGGCCAGCATCTCCCGCTGTGGAATATGTAGACGACAGGGAGCGAGAGGTGATGCGCTTCTATCGAGGCTCCAGCAAAGAGAGGCAATATCAGGAGCAGCATCCCTATGGCCAGGAACATAGCAATGGAAGGTAATAAAGATTTAATTGACAAATTTATCATGAAGGCCAGATGATGCTGTGTAAAATATCTATAAGTCTTGCATAGATGTAAGTAAAATTCTGTAGACAAGGTACATTCTCCCAATGCTAACACAACAAATGGCCTGTTTTGTGGTAGAACTAAATGCAAAGACATGCTATTTCCAATCTGAAATATACCTACTTAATGAAGCACATGGGTGCTTGAAGGGATGCGGTATGCGCATGTCTAGAACCGCACTGGCCAACCACTGGCACTGAACAACATCACACCCTAAATGCATATACCGTCTCCATTCCGTCAGGGGGTAATAAAATGCTGATCAAAATGATACAAGAAAAATACTTTACCCACAATTACAGGAAACATACAGTAAGGTTGGATTCGAAATCCAATTTGAGTATAGTTCTGAATCTCTGGAATTTTACTTACATTTTGATGCTATTATGTTGCTTATTTTCAATGTTATTCAGCCAGTTTGACATGTCATTCAGCATTCAGCTTCATATAGAAAAATAAGTTTCAATATTTTAAAAATGTTCATCAATAAATGAAAAGCTTTAAAGGTAAAATTTTTAAGTGCTTGGAATACAAATCCAATGAACCCAAACTCGACGGGGCTACGTCGTTTCGTTACGACTTCCTTTGGATACCTGATGTCTCCATCCATCCAGCTTGATGGTACCTTGACATTGCATTGTCACTGAATTTACATAAGTATAGTTGCGTGATAGTTGTACAGATGAGATCAAACATTTAGTGGCGTTTGGATATATCCAAGCATAAGAATTGTAAACCATTACAGATCTGCCAAGTGTAAGGCTGAAAGCACACAGAGCAATCCTTGTGATAAAATACAGCAGAGTTACTACAGCAGAAAGAGAAATAGGCAGAGGGATTGTGGTAGGGTGCAGAGAAAGTCGCCTAAGGTACTACTGTACTAATGTACAATGGCTTTCTTCTGCATCTCTGTTTAGTTGAAGCATTGTTGTTTGTAGATGCAGTCCCTGTTATGTTATTAGAAATATAATAGACAACTACTTGTATGTTATGTTATGTATGATTCTAATGATTGATAATAAAAATGAATTTACACATTCATTTTAATTACCTCAAGCTATCTAAATCTTTCTACTTAAATAAATTTATTAGTTAAGCAGAGATAATTATTTCTGGTTCTATATGTTTTTTATTGTTTTTCATTCATGGTGTATTGTGCATGTTTTTTTTCATATTTATTGATGTACTTATGCCAAATATGTGATTGAAAAGATATTACTAAATATTGTGCTCAGTACAGTCGGCAAAATGATACAATATGTATGCACTTTTGCTTCCACTTTGGTACCATTTTAAAGCTGACTCTCTTGACAAGATTCTGTACATGCACTGTGGTAATAAATTTATACTTAAAGTAAACAGCTGACTTTACCTAGAATGTGAATATTATTTCAGAAATCCTAGATATGACGGAAATCACAAGTCTGCAGGGGACTACCGACGGCCGCGGGATGAATCATATCAACCTAGAGAAGAATCCAGAGGTGAAGTTCAAAACAAAATCCTAGATGATGATGTTTTCTTTCCTTCCCTTGTGGGAGCATGGACTGGAAGCTCCATACATGCCCCCACAAGGGCTGGACCCTGAAGCTAGGCCTCTTTACCCTGGCTTCAGCTCAGAGAGGTGACAACCTCTCAGTCCTTGAGTTAGGGCCACAAAAACGAGCTTCTTTTGATGGGACCATTTTTTATCAAATTATGCATAATACACAAAAATTCAGCAGTTAATTTGTTTTATTGATCTTGGAAACAATGGTGGTGGATTTTTATTGTTTCACACTTTAAAACTTCATTCTAGATAAGAATTTAATGCATGTTTGTTTTCAGGTTACACTCGCAACTACAATCAATTTGAAGGAGCAAAGAAGCGTGAATTTGAAGATGGCAGAGGAGTATTACGGTTTGTATTAATTTAATTCAAGGTTCACACACATGGTACCTGGAATACTGTAACGAAAGAGCCATAAAACATAGCCTATCCCACTTAGAGACAATGTTGCTTTCTACTAATTAAATTAATGAAAATTAAAATCGGACACATCCGATTTTAAAAATTCTTTCATTAGTAGAAATTAGTAGCAGTTAAAATATAACACTAAAACAATAAAAAATTGTACGACTGTGCAGACTGAATACATTTGCTACAATAGATATAAGATCTGACATTGTATAATAATTTTGTATTCTTGCAAGTAAACAATTTAATTTGATTTGAATTCAAAAATATTATAAACATTGTAAGGGCTTGAGACGTAACCTATGTGTACACAACAAATAATTAAACATGTTAAGTACCCTATGTTAACCACAATACAAACTAGGTCCTAGCATACAAAAATATTATTAAATTAATAATTATAGACAATTCACAGCTGGTGTTATGGGTAGGTACTAGATAACTTAAAACGCTACAGTACATTGATAGATATATTATATTATACAATAAAGGAACAATCCTAACATCTAGAACACTGAACAAATATTTGCAGATCGTATAAACGTATGTCCTGAGGCGGTAATCGAACTCGCAACCTTCTGCGTCGCAAGCGGACCGACGACGCCCGCCACGCCACAGAGGTCGTCATATAATGTCAGATCTTATATCCTTATATCTCGAGTAGCGTCGTTCTGGAGGAGGCTAAGTCGCTCTAATGGCATCCTGAGAGCTATCTCTGACACGGTTTTTAAAACCCAATATTCCAACATTGGATATCCGGCACTTGGGCGGGAACAAGAAATGACGACCGGTAGCTTTATGCGCCGGGTTCTGACGTTAACATACATTGTGTATACTAATTATTGTGTATATTAATTTTTGTGTGTAATTTAGTTATTTCTTTTTGTGATATGGGTCCCTAATTTTGTATTGTGTGCCTGAAATAAACGAATTTTATTTTTATTTATTTATTTTTTATAATAAAATTATATCTTATATTTGTCTAGGCGAGGTCCACCCGAGCCTGATCGCTACCGCCAACCACGGGAGTATCCTGAGAGAAGAGATAGGTTCAGAGAAGAGCCATTCCATCCTGACAGGTACATTAACTTACTGCCTCGACTATACTTGTAGCATGCCACTTAAGCCTTTCGACACAATGACCCATTATGATTGTAGTACATTTTGTACGTGAAAATAGCTGCTCATAATACAAAATTTATGTGAGCTGTTTAAAATCCGAGGACATAAATTCTAAAGAGCGCGCATGTTAATGGTATTTTTAATTTTACATAAAGATATATTTTTATTTCGTCTGCCTTGCTCAGATTTAAACTTGCGTGCGCTATAGAATTTTCCTCTACAGTAGTAATTACAGAAATATGTAAAAGGCTAAAGCAATTATCGATAATAAACATTACAAATTTGATACATTGCATGAAAGTACTCGAATCACAATTGGTCGTCGAAAATCGCGCAGTTAAACAAATACATTTATTTTTACAGTGACTACTCTACAGAAAGTTATAACAGTTGGAACATGTTGGTGTTGCAAAGATATTTATCTTTTTGCTCTATAGACGATAATCGGTCTAGGCAGTTGTGAATTAAAGACTTCAGAAGTACTTTAATTGATTATAAGTACTTCTGTTACCATAATAATGGAAATAACATCGTGGTCCGGTACTACACGTGAAACTGCAGTTGGAAAACACATTTGAAACCATATTTGCAGCAATTTATCGAAACCTTTTTAATCATAATACATAACAATCAAAAACGAATATGACTTATCATGAAATCATGATAAAGGTATATATATCTATCTATACGAGATTACTGCGACATTTAGCGCAAAAATATAAGAGGACAGCGTGTAGTGATTGTTAAAGAAAAAACTGGATCAGTCGGAAAAGAACACTGCAAGATATACAGGATCCACATTGTTACAAATTGAACTGAAGAAGCTTACATTGGACTGTCATTTGAAAAGACACGAAATAAGAACAGGAATCGGCGAAGAAAAAATAGGAATGGATTTAAAAAGAGATGCAATGCGCTCGTTATTGGATTTCTCGACAGACACAATACCTTATATACCACATTTTGAGTTTAATCGGACCAAATTGAAGAATATTTACGTCATTTCAGACCAGAACACAAAATCCAAGAGTACGAACATGACTAGAGAAGCACTTCGATTTACTTAGAAATTGTTTTAGCGCAAACACAAATTTGTGTCAATCTCATTTATGAACAGGAATCCGAAATATCCTAAAGTATTGAAAAAATTACTAAACTAGTTATGAATATTCAATAACGATTGCAATGCGATGAACATGCTAGATGTAAAAAGAATAGAGCGAGACAACATGGAATTTATAGGAATTTAAGAATGAAAAGCTTGGAAAAATTAATCAATCAAACACGGTGAAGTGACAATAAATGGTCAAGATACCATTCCAAGTTTATTGGACATCGACGAAGGTACTTACCAAAATTTATGTTGAAAACTAAATAGTTTCTCAAGCATTCCGTACTTGAAATATGAAAACTCAGAAAATAAAAATAATAAAGGGCAAAGGAGATTATTACACGTTGGCGAAAAGAAACACACAGGATCAAAGGAAAGAATAACAGAAAATATAACATTTAAAATAATTAAATGTACATGTAACAAGAAAATATATGTTAGATAGAAAGAGACAGATGAGATATCTACTACTGGAGAAACCTTTACTAGGTAACACTTCAACACATCAACGTATAAATCCAAAGTAACGGTAAGTCTATGTTTTTAGGAGTGTCACAATAATTGGTAAACAAGGAAACAACTTTTTTTAATTTAATTAATTATGCTAATGTAATGTTTATTTGTAAAAAAAGAACAAGGATCTTGTCGGAAATATATTGGATTAAGATTATAAATTAGTATTATAGATCACGCATAATTCTGTAAAACAGGTTGTCCTAGAAAGGGTAAAAATATATTGAGTTAAAACAGGATCTATTGCTGTTTATAAAATTAAAAAGCTCCAAATCATATAACATATTACCTACCTATATGACTATGCATGACCTAATATCTATTATAGAAAAATAGTTCCAGTAACTAAGCCCTTTCTCTGACGACTTGAGTTCAAGCGGCTTCAAGGCAAAAACATCGTCACCAAACCAGCTTGTAAAATAGCAACGTGTGAACAATTTATATTGTCTTGTGTAAGCAAGCAATACATTTGTGTTTTTTGATTGAGTTGACCGTGGGTGTTGTCGGTTACAGGTCCCGGGAGGTGCGTAGGGACAAGCCGCCGCCGAGCCGTCCGGACAGGCCGCCACCGCCGCCGGCTCATCCGAGGTTGGTTTCATACTCATGTCATGAAGAGAATATTTTCACTGAACAAATGTCTGGAAACTGTAGACTGTAAAAGACACGAGTCAAGGTCGCGACATTGTTGATGCTTCCCGTGTGATTGGTGTAGCGCGTAGCGCTGCGTTTAGCTCCCTGGCACCGCTGAAAACCAGCGCTGCTATGATACAATTAGTACCATAGCAGCATTATGCTGAGCCTTTTTGTGTTAGACATAATTTAATTTTAGTTGTAATTATGTTATGCTAATTTTATCCATGTGACACAAATAAAGATTTTCTATTTCTATAAATTTCTACTACGAAAATTTTTATAACTTTCGCTAGCTTGCTCGCTTTGTAATCATTATGAAGCAAGTTAGCTACGAACCTACTTTGTGTTGTTTGTAGTTTGACAAATTTCTACTACGAAAGTTTTTATAACTTTCGCTAGCTTGCCCGCTTCATAATCATTATAAAGCAAGTTAGCTACGAACCTACTTTGTGTTGGAAGAACAACTTGAACACCCGGAGTTCTTTCAACGCGAACACGGTTCGGAAAATATGTTACAGTTAGGAATATAACTGCTTGAAAATATAGATTTATTTATTTTGCTCACATGTACATGTTATATTATTATGTTCGCCGTGTGGTGCCGGCGGCATAGAATTTGCACCACCCGTACTCTTCCCGCGGGTGTCGTAAGAGGCGACTACGGGATATTTACCGGGGAGCCGGCAGCAGCGCCGCCTGCTGAACAATTCTGTCACCAAACTACGATCCTCAACCCGCATGCCCAGCGTGGGGATTGTGGGCATTACCCCCCATGAGATAACAGCTACTAAAGGCGCTTATCAGGGGAAGGCCTGCATCCAGCAGTGGACCAATATAGGCGGTTGAGGTACATGTTATACAGCTTAGGTCTTAATACAGGCTTAGGTCAATAGTACATGCACCCTGAAGGACACTGCAAGAGAATTTATATTATTATACATTTAGGTAAAAAGGTAGTTCTTAAATAGTTATTCATATTTAAAATTTCAAAATTTAAATTAAAGATAATTATAACATTGCTCCCCCTTCTAATGTTATTTCGACAGCACGGAGGACCGCTACCGAAACAAGTCTCAACAGCGACCGGAACGAGACGAAAGGACCGACCGGTACAGGGAACGTGAAGAGCGCAGCGAGCGACCACGCGAGGACCGGAGGCCCACGGACGACAGGCGGCCCCCTGACGACAGAAGACCAGAACGACGGCCTGATGATCGACGACCTACTGATGATCGACGACCTAATGATGATCGGCGACCTAATGATGATCGGCGACCTAATGATGATCGGCGACCTACTGATGATCGGCGACCTACTGATGATCGGCGACCTAATGATGATCGGCGACCTAATGATGATAGGCGTCCAGAGCGCAATCGCCCCGAAATTAAGCCTGAACCAAGAGACCGGGAAAAGAAAAGCAGGTAAAATTAAGAAAGCGTTATCGACAGTGTAACTTTGTCACTGATTAGATGGTTATTTCGCATTTAGATTTTCTCAGCAAATGGTTTTTGGTACGTGTTACTGTTAAAAAATTTTTGGGGTCTTTCTAAATAAGTTGATAAGTGTACGATTTTATAAATAAAACCGGCCAAGTGTGAGTGCACGAAAGGTACCGTACCATTAAAAGAATCATTTATTTGCTACACACGTTACTAAGAACCATAAACTTTAGAAAATGAAAAATTTAAGGAGGCTACTAAATAAGAATTGAGACAGCAGTGCAAATTCAATGATAGATAAGATTTACCGCAGATCGGCTTTTACAGTAACAAATAAAAAGGAAATGCTTTGATCCATAAAACCCATTCGGTTCGATTTAAATTGACTTGCGAAACTTTAACTAAAAGTTCCAATTTGGGGATTTTCGTTTCAGATTCGCTGTCGCAGATGATAAGGAATACGACTGGGGCAAGGAAGGTGATAAGAAAGATGGCAAACCTGAGGGCGATAAAGAGAAGCCTAACTTTGGTCTCTCCGGCAAGCTGACTGCCGATGCTAACACCGTCAACGGCGTTGTGATCAAGTACACAGAACCTGATGATGCTAAACAACCAAAGAGGAGGTGGAGGTAAGATCTACTCTTCTATTTGTGGCTTGTCACCACCCTCCAGACTGGGCCAGTCCGTGAAGCAACTCAGTTGTGTTTCGGAATGTGGTCCGGAGTAGCCATCTTCTAGACCTTTGTGATACATCGTCGGCCGCATCTTCGCTTTCCATCATGTGAGATTGCGGTCAAACGAAGGTCTATTTCTGACAAAAATAGAAAAAAATATATTTGTTGAGTTGTTGGGGACGACGCTAACTGCACAAGAAGCGAGGCGGGGTGGCACGGCCGAAGTTTTAAGTCTTCATCCGCTAGTGGACAAAAAATTAAAGTGAATTATTTTAATTGCACCATATTTCCTATTTGATAGTAATTACTATTTATCAAGCTATTTATATAGTAAAAATTTGACTTCTAAAATTTGAAGTCTAAAGAAATAAACGATTTGACTTTGACTCTGACTCTGATTCTGAAGTGCCAAAGAACCGCGCCATGTTTAGCAAGCGAGCCCAGGCGCGGCGGCGGTGCAGCGCGACAAATCCAATACAAAAGTGACGCAAAGTCACGGAATAACTATATGGTACTAACGGCAAAGTCAACGCGTCTCTGCGGTGAGCATAGCGCCTGTAAATACCTACCCATTTACTACTTACGACGTTCCCTCTCTAGTTTGGCATAATATGTTGTGGGCAGCTGAAGTGACATAATACCAAATGCTCCAAAAGTACAATAGGGTATATGCATGGATTTTTTTATTTTTTTAATCGATTATTTAGGTTAATACATAAACGAAAAAAAATATAAAGCCCAAAAAAAAATTATTTTTTGAGGTAAAAACTAAAAGTAAAACTACACTCCGTTTCGGGTGATAAAAACGCTGCCATGTTAGCCCTTGCATTTTATGACGTCACGGATCATCGAGTCCCCTATGTAAACTCAAAGTCAAAACTTCATGCTCATACAAAAATGTTCAAGTATGACGTCACGCTTCACGTGCCAATAGCGTTGCGTTTACACATTTTGCTGGTGAGACTTAAAATATCTACTTTTCAATGATTAAATTGCACAATAAAAACATCATAAAATAAAAAATAAATATACAGTTATATTTCTTTATCAATAGAGAATACGTAAAAAAAATATTAGCTTTTTTGAAGTCACATGCATATACCCTATTGATTCGAAGTTATTCAATCATGAGTTCATAGAAAGGATGGTTTGCTGCAAACTACTAAGTATTTTTTTCTTTCATACTCAATACATTGAAAACCAAAATAAAACGTCATCGCAAATTGGACCACCTTTTAGATGAAAATAAATTTGATTTTATGTACTTACCCCAAAGTAAGCCGGGTGTTTGTTATTTTTAACTAACTACAAAAAAGAAGTTGAATATGATTTCTATTAATGTCTAACTATCCAGGTTATTCAAAACGGTTCACTGCTTATTTAGTTACTAACCTTATTGTTTTTTCAGGTTCTACCCATTCAAAGGCGACAAGTCGCTGCCGATCCTGTACATCCACCGTCAATCCGCCTTCCTGATCGGGCGCGATAAGAAAGTGTGCGACATAACGCTCGACCACCCTTCTATCAGCAAACAGCACGCGGCGTTGCAGTACCGTGCTACACCGTTCACTAGGGCGGACGGCTCGCAGGGACGGCGGGTGCGCCCGTATGTTATTGATCTAGGTAAGAAATGCTGCATTTTATTTGTATTTGTATTTATTTTTTTTACACCGTAGGTACACTTATGTTACACTTGATGTCTTTATTTTATGTAGGTACTATATTTATATTACAATACACAAACTTGGCTTTACAAAACACCATAGGGTACAAAGGGAAAAAAGGACAGACAGACATAAATTAATTAGAAATTAAAAACTTAAATATGAGAGGTCAGTCTAGACTAGTTATACAAAACAAATAAATTAATAAAATAAAATAAAAGGTACTTATGTCAAAGTATGCTGCTGTAAAAGGGCATTGTCAAACTGTATTAAAATAATGTACAAAATTACATAATAATGTCGTAAAATAAAGCGAAGGCTAACAAAGAAAAACACGCAAAAAACAACTGTGGGTGATATCGTTTTTGCCGTGCTGTGTGGTGCCGGGTCAGAATGTACACCCCAACTCTTCCCGTGGGGGTCGTAAGAGGCGACTAAGGGATATCCGTCGGGGGCGGACAGAAGCGCTCCCTGCAAAAACATTCTACTACCATCGAACTGCGATCCTCAATAGCGTGGGGATTATAGGCTATACCCTCCAGATAAAAGCCAATAAGACGCTTATCAGGGGGAGGCCTGCATCCAGCAGTAGACCTATACAGGATGTTGAGGAAGTATGTACTCTTATATTACGTTGATGGAACCAGATAGAGACTGCTCACGAGCCACTCGCTTGAAGATTGCGGCTAGACCTTTTTTAAAATGTATCTTTAGATGACAAGTGTAGCCTCATAATTCGGTCTTCAATGCTTATTGTTGTACTGTGGGATAAGGATGGTGGACATTATATTCCAAAACCTTTTTTTCTCTAATCTCAGAGGACAAGCTCTCGAGCTGAAATGTAGGCTAACATCTAAGATGCTTATCGCTTACCCATGCAGCTAGCCAATACTCCGCGCCAGAACGGTGTTTGACAACCTCTGTAGCGTGGTAGGCGAAGGTACGCTGGAGGTTGCGGGTTCGATTTCCGCCTCGGGACAAAAATTTGTACGATCTGCTGATATTAGTTCTGGATGTTTTCTATGTATAATAAATAATATCTAAGTTTGTAGTGTATTGTATTAAGTAGATCAGTTATCTAGTACCCATAAAACAAGGTCTGCTAGATAATACTGTGCGAATTGTCCAACATTATATATTTATTTATAACGCGCTGGATAAACTTCGTTTCAATATCTTTTCGTCTTACAGAATCATCGAACGGTACATTCGTGAATAACAAGAAGATCGAAGCGCGTCGCTACGTGGAGCTCCTCGAACGTGACGTAGTCAAGTTTGGTTTCTCCGAGCGCGACTACGTGTTGCTCCACGAGAACAGTAAGGACGAGGCTCAGGATGACGACGAGCAGCCGGCCCTGGGCGCTGCTGTCACCACAACCGCGCAGATCAAAAGCGAGAAACGTATCAAGACAGAGATTACAGAGGATGGGGACTAGATTTGAGATACTAGCCTATACTCCGATTTAAAAACCTGGATATTTTATGTCAACAAAGACATTTATTATCAATGAAAACTTAACAAAATGTCATAACAATACCAGAAAACAATGAGGAAATAGCAAGGTTATCACTAAAAACTAAAACAATAAGTTCAACAGCGCTTAATTTCAAATGTGCAGCAAATTTTTAATAATTTGAATTAGAAAGGGAAAATGAGGTCAATTAAACGATGAATGGAAACTGTGTTCAACTTAGATGATGCCAATGTCGTTAAATATTTTCCATATTGGTGAACAATCTTTTTTTGTAACCGCTTTGTTACAAAAAAATATCCAGGTTTTTAATCTTAGTATAAATTATATTATCTATTAGTCTATAAATCTAAAATATGACTAGTGCTTCGTAAATCAACAATCACTGAAAATGGGGACTAGATTCGAAGTTGTCGCTCTACACCACACAGTAATTTTACCACCAAATTGCGATCCACGACCCGCATGAGGCCATGAGATAATAGCCAATAAGCCGCTTACCAGGGGGAGGCCTGCGTCCAGCTGTGGACAAATTTAGGCTGTTGCGGTGAGGCGAGGCTCTACACCACGTGAGGGAAGCGGCGGGCAGAAGCTAGGTCTGAAGTACAAACAGATCTTTAAACGAAAACCTCCCAAACACAAGCCACAGTCCTCGGCACGTCAATCCTTGATTCGGCGGCATTTCACCTAAACATATCATAGAACTCTGCACACATTAATTTAACGCCGCAACACTCCACTCCTGTAGGCCAAGCACGGGATTGTTGATTAGGGTAGAATAGAAAAAATTACGTCACTTATTCATCGTATGCGTATAATGTTTGAAATTCATTCCTTCAACTTCAATAATTTACGTAATGTATTACGATTACGATGTAATTTTTCTCTATTCTAACCTAGAAAACAATCCCCGTGCTAGGCTGGCTGATCTGCCCTTTAGCCTGTGAGTTTGTTTGATTGTTGGTATAAGCCTTTTTCGCCATTCTGTCCATCCCTATAGCATTCTTATACACTCCCCGTTATGAATAACCCTTGTAGAGCGTCACGGTCATTTAGATAACAGGATTTATTTGATGTTTGTTAGAGTTCGACTGATGCTAAGAGCATGTGACGTATTTCCATATATTTCGCCGATGTCGAGCAGACTTCGCGATTTGTATTTTAGTGGCATACAAGTTAATATGTATACAAGTCAAAATTCGATAAAGATATTTGACTGTTATATGCGCGTTTCTGCTTAGTTTTTATTACATTTGTTGCTTACACTGAACTTTTATTAAGACTAGAATAAAACCTTGGGCCTACAGAATAACTGCTTTATAGTGGTTTAAAAGTGGTATCTGTAGAGTGCATTCTTTAATTTTCAATTGTGTTTAGTATGTACCAGAGGAATTCAAATTTATTTTTCTCTAAACATTGCGTATTTGCATTTAAATGACTTATTTGTTTGCGTAGATAAGGTACTTAGTTAGTCGAAATTTGTAGATCGATCCACACCTACTAGACCAGACATTGTTAATTATATTAATGTGTTGCAAGTTAGTACTGACATTAAAATAATTATATAAAATAATCTACTTTAAGTAGTTCTATAAATTATTTTTTTCTTTCGACCTAAAATGGAGTCAAACAAACACCTTTGTACTTCAGGAAAATATGTATTCAGCAACATTTTACAATAAATGCAATTTTCCATATCAACCATAGTTTCACATTACAACCCTCTAATAGTTATCAACATGCCTTATTTATTAACTCTATTATATACAAAGTGACTCATTTTATTTACATCTATAAACTACAATAAATAAATTTATAAATAATTTTGTAAAAAGTCAATCGGTGGAAAAAAAATGTACACAGTTTAGAGATTCTCTAATATCACAGTTCAAAAAGGAGTCTTGAATACGTGTTTTTCGAAGTCTAAGTCAAGTCTCGGGTGTCGAGGTCGCGGCTCGAACGACGTGCCTTGTAGCTCCTCGCAGAGAGAAGCGCGCTTTGCGATCCCGTTCCGCAAAGGGATAATGGTCGCATTCGGAGGCCTAGTGCTCGTGCGTAAGGAATGAGTTCTGTACAACGGCTTGATCAGTCTATTGGGTGCGACGCCGACTATGCTGTGTCGAGAAAATGGCATGTACGGCGTCCGCGGTATCTCGTATCCGTCACAAATTGTTCCCGGCGCCGAATCACTGTCGTACATCACTTCTAGGTACTTCATCGTTCGCTCAGGTAGCAGCCGAGATGGTTCCATTTGATGCTCGGGGTAATCTTCATCTGCAATGGAAAGTGAACCTTAGGAATGCTGCACAAATGCGTGTACAAGAGCCCTAAAGGCTTGCTGTTGTAGTTGCGTAGCAGTCTGTAACTTTACGTCTGTGTATATTTGGTGCAGTCCCCCTGTCTATGAGCCATATCTATAATCTTTGTACAGAAAAGGGTAACAAAACTTTGGAAAATATTTAACATCACTTCAAACACATTAGAGCAAATCGCAAAAGTAAATAATTATTTTGTTTTTAAAATATAAACCGGCTTCAATTTTTATATTTTTTTCATAAGTTTTCATGGATCCCATTGTCAGAACTGAACAAAATTACGGGGACCACACACGGGAAGCACCAGCTTTCATATAAAAAAAGAATCATAAAAAATCGGACCACCCAGTCAAAAAGTTCTGAGGTAACAAACATTAAAAAAAATACAGACGAATTGAGAACCTCACCCTTTTCGAAGTCGGTTAAAAAGTAAGTACTTTAGGTATTTATATTGACAGTTTTCGCCATTTGCCTCTTATATAACTTGTATCGCATTCGTGATGCGCGTGTGCAATTAAAGTTTGAAACGTTAAATGTGGTCTCTGCGTTAATGCATAAACATAAATAATGCTAGACAATTCACACAGCATTATCTAGCCCCAAGCTAAGCAGAGTTTGTGTTATGGTTACGAGAGAGATAACTAAAGTATGTAGGTACCTACACTACATAGGTAGATATTTTTTATTTAGCTTATAAAACATTCAGAACGCCCTGAACAAATATCTGTTTTCATACATACATTTGTCCCGAGACGGGCATCGAACCCGCAACCTCCTGCGTCGCAGGCTGCGCCGTAGAGGTGGTCAATCAATCAATTTCATGGTTTACAAAAAATGTCTTGGATTGTAGATCTAAGTACGAATTGAATGGCTGATGGAGTACGAACCTAAGCAGGCGTTTGCATTCTCGTCGAGCAGATACGTACGGTTGTCGACGGCGACGGCGTCTGAACATGCGGCCCATGCAATCACATCAATGGTTAGTTTTAATGACATGGGTTATCACAAGATGCTGATGATAAATGGTTACAATAAAAAAATCACTTGATGAATACACAAGCCAAACTAGCCAAAGCCAAACATGTAGAATGTTTGTAAACAGCCCGCCCATACTTAACATAAAATTCCCCCTGTTGCAGCGGATTTTTATACGCAATTTACATTATTGTCCATTTGGGAACCTTTCTTCAATAAAAGTTCCTTACTCTAGGCAAAGCGAGTTTTAGTTATTTTTGTTGTGGTTTCTCATCAACATTCTACATCGAGTTTGGCTAGTATATTGGGTGGTGTTCTTAAGCTGCTGTTTACCAAAAGATAATCGGACTATAACCAGCTTCGTCGGTTAACTGACATTAAAGAAGGTAAAGAATCCACGTGTTTGACCCAAGGTTTAATACCTTTATAAAAACGTGCGTCAAACACGTGGATTAAAATATAATTGCCTGATTATCGTTTTGAACATAAGCCAGACTGCTTGAGGATTCCCAACGGGGCACAAAATGCATTTACAGGTATCGATTTATTAAAAAGGGAAGATGATGTACTGGTTTCTCGAAAGTGGCAACCTCAAATTGTGTAAAATTGTGTGCTCCCACCTCAGTCACCGTCTGACCGGCGCGGCGGCATGGACGGTCGTACTAGCGAGAAATATCTGTTGTCTCGGTCTCACTTCGGTCTTAGGTACGTCTTTCCGACTTTGTTGTTCTTTGTATTGCACAGGACTGGAAATATAACTGTGAGCGTATGTGTTTGCGTGTAGGTGTAGTTGTACCACATGCCAATTTTTGAGTAAGCGCTGGGAGAACGTAACCCATCTTCCCTTTTTAATAAATCAATGTTTACAGGGGCCATTTCGTCTACATCGCAGATAGTTATAGGTATTATACAAGGTGTTTTCAAATTAGTGCCAACACTGAAGGTGATTATAATTATTTCACCTGCTAATTATAACCCTCAATAGGATTGAGATTGAAGTCATTGTCACAGAATATGAGATGAATTTTGAAGGACACATTCGGTATTGTTTACACGTAAGCGGAAACTGCTAGTCTCAGTTATCCATAAGTTCTAACCAAAATTGTTAGGTAAGCTGTTTGTTTTCCAATAAAATTTAAAAAAAACTGTATAGTGAGATATTATGATAATTCATTTTGTTTTAAAAAAATTATAAACCGACTTCAATTATATGGATCCCACTGTCAGAACTGGACCAACAGGCAGCACCAGCTTTCAATTAAAAAAATAATCATAAAAATCGGACCACCCAGTCAAAAGTTCTGAGATAACAAACTTAACAAAAAAACAGTCGAATTGAGGACCTCCTCCTTTTTTTGAAGTCGGTTATAAATGAAGATGATTCTCACCGTCCCCAAGTAACGTGAGATAGTGCGGCGGCGGCGCTGGAGTGGCTGTGAGGGTGATGTTGGGTGAAGTCTTATCTCGCAGCGACGTCACCACCTCGAGGCATTGTCGGAACGACGGCCGCGCCTCCGGCTGGTAGCTCCAACACTTTTGTAGTAGGTCGTAACTGAAATAACACACTTATATCATAAATGCGAAAGTTTGGATGCATATATGGATGTTCGTTACCTCTTTACGCTAAAACTAGAGAACGGATCGGGCTGAAATTTGCATACAGGTAATTCTAATCCTGATATCGAAAATAGGCGACTTTAGGCTTTTTTTATAGGCGGCTTTTTATCCCATAAATCAGTTCCCGTGGGATAGAATTCACCTTTACACGTTTCTATAGGAACAACGAGTGCAACGTAGTGCAACGTAGTGCAGTATAGTGTTGCGCGCCTCATTAATGCCAGTGCGGTTCTTCTGTCGAATAGCTTGGTCATCACGGATATTGAGTACTGTACGTGTAAACCCAAGCTTGAATGGTGAACTATATATTTTAAACCGCATCACGTAGCGGTTGTTTTGGTTTATAAGACATGGTTCGTCATACCATGTCTTATTAACCGAAACAACGAAGAAGGTAGTAGGTATTTTACTTACAAAACTGAGGGGCAGTTCGGTGGTCTATCAGGCTTCCCGCCAGATCGTATGTATGCCAATACTTCTCTGTTTGTTCGGGCTGGATATGGTTGCTGCCCCAGCGACAAAATCTGTAATACAGCGACACAATAATATAAATCAACTTAGTTTTAAGTATTCATTACTTACCTAAGTCTCCTCCTCAACCTCAACCTCTACCGCCTGTATTGGTCCACTGCTGGACGCAGGCCTCCCCCTGATAAGAGCCGTATTGGCATTTATCTAATGGGGGGGGGGGGGGTTATGCCCATAATCCCCACGCTGGGCATGCGGGTTGGGGATCGCAGTTCGGTGGTAGAATTGTTCTGCGGGGGGCGCTGCGGCCCACCCCCCGGCGGATATCCCTAAGTCTATTGAACTTCAATTTATTCTCACCGATAATTCAAAATCTACGCTACATCACAAGTCTTTAACTTAGTTAGAGCGAGGTGTCGAAACTATGGTTTATCCATCCAGCATGGAGCATGTTAGTAAATAAACCACGATACAAATAACAAAAACTCACTTGCTTGGCGTCGAGTTTCAGATATAATTGTAAGCAATTTTTATTGAAGGGAGGATCTAAAATCGACAAGTAATGTAAATTACGTATAAAAGGACGCGCCAACAAAGTGAATCTTAGGTTAAGTATGGGCGGTTTGTATACGTTTATGCCTCATTCAAAATGGACACGGTATAGAAGTGAAATAGGTCTATAGTATACTTATATAGTAGGTATAAAGTACAATTAGGCATTTTGTTTTGTTTAAAACCGTTACTTGAATAAATTGGATACTTGTTCTGATGTTAATTAACTCTTACTAGCGACATCTAGTTATGACAAATTGCAGTAAGGACACGACACAACCGAAAACGAATACCGCGCGTCGTAACGAATATTATAAAGAGGAAATATTTGATTATTTGTTTGTATTGAATAGGCTCCGAAACTACTGGATATATTGCTAGCTATAATTTAACTTACTTCCCAACAAAGGACGCCCCAGGCCCAAACATCGGATTGACATGAGAATACACCGTCCACCAAACATTCTACAGCCATCCATCGCACCGGTAATAAGCCTGCAAAGAATATTATATTAAAAACAAGAAACACCTGGAAGAAATTAAAATAAGTCGTGCAATGAGGGGTAACAAATTTATGACTTTTTTGCCAAGAACGGTTCGACGCGTCTTTACATTAACATAGATAATATACTATAAACATTAGCATTTGAAAACTTGAAGTTAACCTTCAAATTTTTAGGTTTGTTTTAATTGTTAGGTACTTAGCTAGGGGGCCTACTAAGAAAAGAAAAACCGAAGTTTATTTTTCGTTTTCGTGCAAAACCAACTCATGTCACTTGCATAACATTAGCGTTTGCACGAAAACAAATTAGAAACTTCGATTTAGTGTTTTAGAGTACAGACCCAAATAATAATTACCTTCCCCTTCCTTCCTATAGTAATCATTCTTATAAATATCTCTAGCCAATCCAAAGTCTCCGATCTTGACCACTCGGCCCTTGCTTCGTGTGGCCACTAAACAGTTGCGGCACGCCAAGTCTCGATGGACGAAATGCATCTCTTCTAGGTACCGGCAGCCTTTTGTGACGTCCACGCACATATTGAAAAGGTCCAGTAATGTGAGGGATTCGGGTGTGTACTGTGAAAGAATGAGTAATCTGTTGATTATATCATATATAACTAAAGAACCAAAGATTTAAATCGTTAGATAGGCCCTTTCCGTAGTGAGACCGCGCTGTGTTTGTGGCGAGACGAAGTTTGTGAGCTCACAAACTTGTCTTTGTCATTTGGAATCAGTGAAGTGTGTTTTTGTGGTGTGCTTGTTCAAAAAAGTTATTGCTATGTGTTTCCACAATGTGATTGCACAATAAAAGGCAAAAATAACAGTTAGGTTTATTGACAAAAAGACTAATTTTATCTACATAAATTTTATCGGTGGCATTTTATTACCGCACGCATTCAAAGAAAATGCCATAGTTTTAGGGCGTGGGCGTATCTAACGATTTAGCCGGTATCTGGTAAAGTATCAAGTAAATTGTCCACAAAAAATTAAGCCTCCTTTGGTCAATAATAAAATAAAACTCGGTTTTTTGTCAAATTTTTACAAAAACAATATTTTTTTACTAGACTTATGTACCGAAATTGTATTTTTTACTTATTTTTTTAGCTAGGTATTAACTAGCTTTCAAATGAGACTACTTCGAATAAAATACACCGTTTACTCAAAAAGAAACGAATAAAAAACCAGATGAAGTAGTAGTTTTCATTTAAAAAATAACTAGATCGGCTTTTTTTACTTAGCTAACATATAATTTTTTTTCCGATTTTTATCGATAAATATACGTCGTGTATCCGCACGTACTACATTTCGTTTGATCAAGGTTCGACAATACAAATTGTATAACCTATGTACATAGTGGCAATAAATAAATTATAGAAAAATCTGTGAAACTTACCAAAGAAGCTCGCTTAGCTCTCAAATAGCTGAGCAAGTCGCCTCCCTCCATCAGTTCCATGATGATATAGTTGGGGTCGTTGTCGAGGCAAACGCCGAGCAGACGTAGGATGTGTTCATGTTTGAAGTTTGACATCAGTGCAGCTTCTTTGAGGAATTCTGACTTTTCAAGCTCTGTGGCCCCTTTGCGCAGAGTCTGAAAGTTTTAAGGTATTTTAAGATTTGCAATCTGTGACGTCACAACATAGACTTACATAGGTTGGGTAGTAGTAGCTGCGTGCTTAATATTCGTACCACCCCATCTCTCCCCGCGGGTGTTGTAAGAGGCGCCGGAACCCAGGAACTTTGAGAGGGTTATCTATTCGCGTCTCATTATTTCCAATACCATTGGTATAGCTACCTTCACAGCCACTTTAGTGTCCGCCACAGCGCCGTTGATCTGCCTCGCGATGCCCTCAAACACCTCCCCGAAAGCGCCAGAACCCAGGAACTTGGAGAGGGTTATCTGTTCGCGACGGATGTGCGGTAGGTTCGCTATTTCTACGTCGGATGGACAGTGAACGCCCTGAAAATATAAACTTATTGGAGTCTACAGCTACACACTGTCGCCGATCCACTGCCGTTTGACAAAACACTGTCGGCTACCTACAATATTCATAAATTGAAATATCGCGCCAACCCGACGGGCAGTGTGTGGCTGACTTTGGTGTGTAGACTCCATATTAGGTATCACACATTCATTACATTCATGGACATGCATTGACATGTCTATTTGCTATAGTATTTGCTGCTCGCACAGTTAAAATAAATTACCAAAACTAAGACATTCAGAATTCACGGTAGGTAGGTAATCATAAAGCATATTCTTCGAAAGTCAAGAACTAGAAAAATAAACGTAATATCCCACATCGTCACAACCAGCCCAAATTTCGGTGGTACAATCTTAGAAACACACTAATTCACACTAATATTATAAATGCGAAAGTTTGTATGTATGGATGGGTGGATGTTTTATACCTCTTCACGTCAAAACTACTGAACGGATCAGGCTGAAATTTTGCATTGAAATAGGACCTGAAATATCATATTATAGGCATGTGTAGCGCCGACAACAAGGTGGTATAATATGTAAGTGCTGATTGAACTTACCTGATTGTAGAGTATGTTAGTGGAATGTCGGGTCGGGAGTTGTCTTAGAGTAGCGAGTTCGACGTCGGGAGCGCGCCTCGGCGGGTTGCTCATCACTTGGTTCTCCACAGCTGTCTTCTTTTTGGTCCGGTTGTTGTATGCTGTGAGGAAGATTTTAATAATGAAAAAAAAAAAACATTAAATAATTATATTTTCACAGATTATGTATTTCTGTTGAAGCTATAACACAACAAATATAAAAAAACAGAATAAAATAAACATTTAAGGGGGCTCCCACGCTGTGCGTGTAACCACAAGTTGTAAAAAGAATTATGAAAATCGGACCACCCAGTCCAAAGTTATGAAATAACAAAAAAAAAATACAGTCGAATTGAGAACCTCCTCTTTTTTTGAAGTCGTTTAATAAGTGTCACGGTGTGCTGCAGTCTGGCACGCACGAGACGTTTCAAGGTCTCCGCAGAAGCTGTATCTCTAATACAGCCGAACCATAACTATTACATACATCTTATTTAGTTCCCATAGGTAATATAAAATACACCCCATAAAGATCCATTGCAGGACGAAGGTCTCTCCGTATTTTCCTGTCTGAGTCCCAATCGGGGAGGTAATTCTAACCCCGGGATCAAACATAGGCTAGGTACTTTTTATACCATAAATCAGTTCCCGTGAGATAAAAAATACCTATAAACGTTTCCATAGGAACAATGTGTGCGAATCCACCGGACGCAGTTAGTATATTATATTAAAAATAAAATACATAAAAAATTATAAATAATGCTAGACTATTCACACAGCATTATCTAGCCCCAAGCTAAGCAGAGCTTGTGTTATGGGTACTAGATAACTGATATAAGTACATAATACAATACACTACATAGATAGATATTTTTTTTATTATATATAGAAAACATCCAGAACGCCCAGAACAAATACCTGCAGATCGTACAAATATTTGTCCCGAGGCGGGAATCGAACCCGCAACCTCCTGCGTCGCAGGCGGACCTTCGCCCACCGCGCCACAGAGGTCGTCATAAAAAAATAGGGAGGTATATTACCTAGGAAGAGTGCAGCCGCAGCAGCCAGCAGCAGCGCGAGTGTGGCGGCCAGCGCGAGCGCCAGCGCGATGGGCGGCGAGCGCGCGGCCGGCCGCAGCGCCGCGGGTTGCAGCTCTGCGCTGTGCGACAGCGGGCCCCAGCCGTAGCTGTTGCGACCTTGCACCTGCACTATGTAGCCCGCCGGGAGCTCCTCGCCTCCGATCAGCCAGTATGTCTCTGAAATATTATATACCTTTACACAAGAGCAATTCTTGTATATATATATATATATATATATATATATACCGGATCTCGGAAACGGCTCCAACGATTTTCATGAAATCTAGTATACATGTTTCGAAGGCGATAAATCGATCTAGCTAGGATTCATTTTTAGAAAATGACGTTTTATTCGTGTTTTCAATAAATATCAACTTTACTTTACTTACTACTAATACAATTTTTTCGTGAGTATTGGCGAATAATATTATTATAATTTCAAAACAACCAAATTTACAAAAAAAAAAACTGAGCGAAGCTCCGCCATCCAGGTACTAGCCAGGTTATAACGAGAAATCGTACATAGATTTTTGCCGAAACCAAGAGCAGTTTAACTCTTGTACCTTAGGAAATAAACGATATCCAATGGACGCAATGTTGGGCTAATTCTATTTTTCAAGTAGAAGAAACTCAATTTAAAATATGTTTTATCTTGTCGAGTCTTTGTACGTGTGTCTTGAAAGAAGATGCTGATTCAGGTCTCACCCGTTCCATTGTGCAGTAATTCGAGTCCTTCGCGGGCGATTCTAATCTTCATGTCATCATCCACGTCGGCAGGAAAGTTGGATGGAAGCATGTCGCTCATGTTCTTAGTACTGTTTTCGTTGTTGTAGCCAACTCTGTAAATAATAGAATAGAGAATAAAGAATTTATTCGTAGCCACACACCTTATACCAATAATAAAGCTTCCATCTGAAGCAACTGAGCTCCCTATTCGTAAATTTAAACTGTACATAAAACGAAATCTTATCAAGAAAGCATATTACTCCGTAGATGACTACGTCAATGATGTTAATGCTTGGCCGGATGTCGCCCAGTTCCACACAGACAATAGTATGTAAGACCAGTTAGACTTAGTTATCCTAAGATTGTATTAGTTGATAAGCGATAAACTTGCTAGTGGTTTCTTTTTCACTTCTTCCGCTAGTGGACAAAAAATTGAAGTGAATTAGAGTCAATTGCACCTTATTTCTTGTTTGATAGTAATAACTATTTATCAAGCTGTTTATATAGTAAAAATTTGACTTGTCTAAGTACTTATTTTGTAAGTCTAAAGAAATAAACGTTTCGACTCTGACTCTGAAAAATAAACCTTTGGATTTAAAACCTATTCTAAGCGTGTAGTATTCGAGTCCCAAGGGTATAAATAATTGGTCTTTCCCTATCTATGTGCGCGGCTAATCAGGTCCAGCCTCAGCTTGATGTCATTATCCACCGAGGTCGATAACGAAGCTGGTTTTCAGTCAGAACCTATTCAGTATTCAGTATCTTTATTGCAAACAAAAACATTACAAAAAATATTACAGTTTTGTAAGTATTAATGTACCCTGAATTGGGTGATGTCGCATCACGAGTAACAAATACACCTAATGTAGCCTAAATTGGGCTGTGCCTAGTGGATTGTGGACTGAAAGCGGATTATTTCCAATTGGACACTTTTATCGCCATATAGCTTTTCTTTTGAAGTTCGCAGCGAAGACAATCTAACTTCGATTCTATCGATGCTCTGTAGATCTGGAAGCGATGGTAGGATGTTGGTAAGATGCTACAGGAGCTAATTGTATTGTATTGTATTTCTTTATTAATCAAAAACTTATTCTAGTTTTATTACTACGACACTTTAAACCTTACATGGTTTGTCTAGTGTCGACAGTTACAGCATGTTGCCACACATTTGGCATGCAGTTATATGATAACAATATTAACATAATAAAGACTGGTACAGTTTAGTATGTTAGTTTAGTATGTTAGTATGTGTAATTGTATGGTGGTGAGTAAGGTTCTGCCATAGTCGCAGAAATAGGAGTTCCGTAGGATACTATGGGAGTTTTCTGTTACGGATTAATATTACATCAGGCACTTTTGACGTGTTTTGTATTGGTTAGGTTAATGTCGATTGTTCCACTGTGTAACGACATGCCACCCCAGTGCGGACGACACGTTTTTCGCCGCTATAGAGGACATAATAATACAGTCTAACTGATTTTTTTGAGGATTGTGATTGGAAGAATCCTCGTGGGTTCTTAGCAGAATCTTCAAAAACTGCACGTCGTTTAAAACTCTAAACGTATACATTTCTACAAATATAGTGTATCTCACCTGTGCTTAGGGCGGCCCCAGACGCGGTAGCTAGTGATGGGTGCTCCGTTTAGTTCCGGTTCCGGCCACCAGGCGCGCACCACGCGTTCTCCCACGCTTGCCGCGCGCACAGGCCCAGGTGGACCGGGGACGTCGCCTTTAGACAAAATAAATACTTAGAGCCCGCGCACACAGAGAGCGGTCAGTGCTGCGTTCTAGTGACCGTTGACCGCCCAAGAGTTCCAACGCACACAAGCGGCGTGCCAATTCTCGCGTTCTAGTTTCGTTTGGGTCTTGCACATGCAACATGTCACTAGAAAGTTCGTCATCCGATGAAGAATTATTGCTCTTGTGGAGCTCAGCTTTTGTCTAACGAATACGACATGTGTTCGTAATATTCTGTTAGGTTTTAGGTCGCGGTATTACTTAAATTGTATAATAAACCCCTTTCCCTAACCAATTCAATTAACTTTTCCGTTTTTCCAAACTCATCAGACATCGCTGCGTTCCGGCGTTCTCTGTCTTGGAGGGAAAAGAACTCTTGGAACGCGACGTTCCGCTTTGACGGCCGCGGTCAGACTGCCCGTGCGTTGTTGTTATAGACTCAGTATATTCTAATGAACGCCGAACGCGGAACTCGGAACTCCGAACTCCTGACCTCTCTGTGTGCGCGGGCTCTAAATTAAGACAGATAGTTTCGAAAAGTTTTGAATCTTACGAGACCTAAAGACCTAAAATTATAGCAAAATAATGAAAATTTTTATCAAGTTTTGAATTAATAGACACCTTGTTGAAGTTATAATCTGGGAAAACAATGAATAAATAAATTATCACGCTCTTCAATTTTCAGTCCATATCTCACCAACGCTCTTTTTAACCGACTTCAAATAAGGAGGAGGTTCTCCATTCGACTTTTTAAAATATTTGTTACCTCAAAACTTTTTACAGGGTGGTCCGATTTTCATGATTGTTTTGCGATTTTCTTTTTTTATTTGAAAGCTGGTGCTTCCCAAACGGTCCCATTTTAATTTGATCCAGTTCTAACAATGGGATCCATGAAAGAAATATATAATTGAAGTCTGTATTCCCATTGTTTCAGTTTAATAGATATCGTTCTGTTTCTGTTTAAAACAGAGAAATTAAGTTTTATAAATCTTACCTAGAGTTTCAAAAGTGAACCGTTCATCAGGCGGCCAGTGGTAGACCGGCGCAGAGACGACGTATTGCAAGTGAAGCCGGAAGCGGTACCTAGTCTTCGGCCGGAGGTCCTTGGCCACCCACTCTCCCTTCACGCCCTCCACTTGGCTGCAGTCGTTCCACTTTCCGACAGGGTTGGTCGCTTCCGTGTATTCAATCTTGTATCTAAAAGAGAGCACTACAATGTAAGGAAATGACGCTATAAACCCATTGATTTATTAAAAACGAAGATGAGGTACTGTTTGCTCGAAAGTGGCAACCTTAAATTGTGTAAAATTGTGTTCTCCCACATCAGTCACCGTCTGACCGGCGGCACGGGCGGCCGTGATTCGCGTGAAATATTGTTGTCTCAGTCTCCCTTCGGTCTTTCCGTCTTTGTTCTTCTTGCTATTGCACAGGACTGGAAATATAACTGTGAGCGTATGTGTTTGCGTGTAGTTGTAACAGATGCCAATTTTTGAGTAAGCGCTGGGAGAACGTAACCTATCTTCCCTTTTTAAATTAATGTATAAACCTCATTGGTGTGATAGACGACCGATGTGGTGCGCAGGAGGTTGCGGGTTCCATTGCCACCTTACCATTTTTTGTACAATCTAAAAATATTTGTTCCGGGTGTTATGGGTATTTTCTATTTGTAGTATAAAATATCAATGTAATGTACTAGCTGCGCCCCGCGGCTACGCACGCGTTGTTCCGATCAAAGGTGATTTCTATCCCACGGGAACTGATTTATGGGGAAAAAGTAGCCTATGTTAGTGTTGCTTGTATGTAATATTACATTCAGGTTAATTATATTTATTTAAATTTTATTTCTGTTTTGGCGTTAAGACGTAACAAACATCCATCCATCCATACATACAAACATTCGCATTTATAATATTATAAGTGTGATTTTATATAGTGTGATATCAGTCATCTAGTACTCATACATAACACACGCTTTGCTTAGCTTGGGGCTAGATGATGCTGTGTGAATTGTCCAGTGTTATTTATTTTTTACTTATTTATTAATTAAATAAAGACAGCTTGATTGGTCCTACGCCGTGTGGTGCCGGCGGCATAGAATTTGCACCACCCCAATTCTTCCCGTGGGTGTCGTAAGAGGCGACTAAGGGATATCTTCTGGGGGGCGGGCAGCAGCGCCCCCCGCAGAACAAATCTTTCATCAAACTGCGATCCCCAACCCGCATGCCCAGCGTGGGGATTATGGGCATTACCCCCCATGAGTTAAACGCCAATAGGGCGTTTATCAGGGGGAGGCCTGCGTCCAGCAGTGGACCGATACAGGCTGTGGATGGATGGATGGATGATGATTGGTCCTAATTGTTCTCAACAAGCTCTATGTTTCTTCCCTTATTTCATTTACTTTCGGTACACATCAAATTTTATAAGGTGAAATGATTTTATGCACTGAAAACGATGACTCTACCTGCCTCTACCATCAAGCAACATATGCTGGTCATACTCACTGATGCAGGTGGTAATGCTGCGGCGGCGGCCAGTGTACCGAGATCTGTTGTGGAGCTCCTTGTCTGAACACTATTGCTGCCGGCGGAGGTCGCATACGCAGTCGTAAGGGGGAGCTGTCGGCTGCGACGCTGCTGTAGGGAGAAAGCGCGCGGACCCACACGCGGTAGGTTGTGTTGGCTGATAGCTTGGTTAAGTTGGCAGTTCCACCTTCCGATACTTCGAATGTGTTGTGCTCTGAAATCAAAATTTAAATGAATGAAAGACTTCGAATGTGTTGTGCTCTGAAATTATAAGTAGACTTGAGTCATTGAACGCATTCGTGATATCGATGCAATCGCTTTATCACGTTTTGCTACTTGGGCGAATCGGTTGTTATGCGATTAGCAGATCTTACTATACACATTATGTAATCGCTCAGGCTACGCTAGTTTAAGTCATGCTTGTAATTATTAAATACTTAGAGAGAGACTTATTTTAGGTTTGGAAAATAAAGTTTCTGGTTAATATAGTTTACACTATGGATAATTTCTAAGAAATCAAAGATATTTGATTTATTTAAAATATAATGTATAAATTGACTTGAATTGACAGATAAGGAAAATTTGAAAATAAGAATAAACAAATTATAATTAAAACAGTTGAGCTAACTGCAGACTGTTGCAAACAATCTAGAAATAGCTCAACTGATTCATATCAAAACCAATCGTACGTACGTAGTGTTCCCAAGAAGATAAACACGGTAATTTACACCAACAAATCGGTCACAACAACAATATTGACTTGCGCAGAAGTAGATATCTAATCTATACTCAGCTTTAAAAACCATCCAAAAGTTACAATAGTGTATTTGAACAAACCTTTTAACTGAGAAAGTGTAGAGGAATCATCAGTCCGCCAATGCACCTCGTATCTCAGCCCAGGCACCGGCGTCCATTCAACGTGCGCCAATTCCGGACTCAATACCACCGCTTTTACGTTTTTAGGGGCAGTTGGAGCTGAAAACAACATCAGTTGTAATTTTGTGGAAGAAAAACCGTGCATTCTACAAGAAATAAAAGTAACGGAAAAGTAACTTACTGCAAATCGTAGACTAAAACAAAATAACTTATCCGTTATTTTTTTTATTTACTACTGACATGGCGCGGCGGGGAAAGTCCGCCGGCGACGCAGGATGTTGCGGGTTCGATTATTGCTTTGGGTTAGGACAAATCTTTGTATGAGCTGCAAATATTTGTTCCGAGTGTTCTGGGTATTTTCTATGCATAATAAAATAGATCTGCCTATGTAAGTATTCTATTAAGTAAGTATGTCAATCATCAACACCTATAAGCTCCTGGATGGCTTAGGGCTAGATAATGATGTGTGGATTATCCAGTATTATTTATTTATTACACCTTGTAGAATGCACATGAAATAACAAAAAAGAATCTCCCAGGCTATGTTAATTTTAAAACATATTTCTAAGATGTAAGAAGTGAGTATCAAAGACTACCTTCTGCTGCAGTTTGCAGAACCAAAGACTGTCCAACAATTGGTTTCACTTCATGCAGCTTCGCGTAGTAATTCGTAGCTTCTATCATCACCGTATAATTCGTAAACGGCTTTAGATCGGTCAACATCACTTCTGTATTCGTACTTGTTACGTACGGACAAGACTCTTTATCGCATAACACTGTATCGTTCTCAAGGTCTATTTTGTAGAAAATTGTATATTCAGGTACGGACATTCCGTATTTCATATCGCGGCATTGGTTTGGCTTTTCGACTGTTGGCATTCCTAGAGTTATACTATCAGCCGAGTTGGATAAAACTTTCGGTTGTAACTTCTGCACTTTTGGAAGCAAACATTGACGTGGTGGATATTTCTGACTGGACGGGTCTAAAGCCATTATTTTATATCCGTGGGTTGTTTTAGCGTATTCGACTCTAGCGTTTTTATATTTATTCGTGTAGTAGATTTCCTTGCCAGTGGAGTTGAACCAGTATACGTATTTGCTATCAACGGTGATAGACATAGGTGTGAAGCCATATTTCTTTTTCTCTGTCGCATCGAATACAGTTCTGCATTGGCATCCGTACATATCTGTGGCTGTTATTTTATGGATCCAAGGGTCCACCCAGTACAACTCGAAGTTGTCTCCTTTGGTCATATCAATAACGAATGTTCTGGCCACTTGTGGGTTTTCTGGACAGTTGCAGTCGATTTGGTCGGAGTTGTTGAAGAAGCTTCGAACGTGTGAGCCGTTTAAGTGAGATATCATGAGATTGCCGAGTCCTGGGTGTTTGCTTTCTTCGTACCAAAATAATGACCTGAGGACAAAGGACGACAAAGATATATTTATTTGCAAAAACATGTGTACAAAAAGGTGACATAATATAGTGATATAGAAACAACATGCTTGACCGTTTACGGTATGCAAATTATTAAAAGATGACAGCATGCAGCGTCACGAACTATATACAATTTACAATTTATCATTAAAAAAATCGTCTAGGCTATAATAACATTTAGAAATTAACATAATTTTAAATTGTCTTTTAAATGTTTGTTCATTCAGGTTTCTGTATAGTTTAGGTAATTTGTTAAATATCGTAGGAGCGAGACTAACAACACTTTTCTGCATTAATGATGTTTTAACAGGATGTGTTTTTAATCTAGTGCTATCCCGCCTGTTTCGACTTACAACGTCAGATAACCGGGGAAACAGATGGGGATTATTTTTTACAAAAACAGCGATTTCCATTATGTAGAGGGACGGAAGTGTTAGAATTTTGTGTTTCAAGAATAGTTGTTTACAGCTATCAGTAATTTTTATTTTAAACATAGCTCTCATACAACGTTATACTACATTATATATTTGACAGGGTAAATATTAATTAATTCCTGTTTTTTGCGACTCAGCCTTCGTCTACTTTTACTAGCGACATCTAGTTACAAAGTTAAGAACTATTTATTACTATACGCCACAGATGACAACGCATATAAAATACTAGTTTCTGTCAGCGGCTTCGCACTAGTTGTATCTATGCAAATGTTTAAAAGTTATTTTTATTCCATCGGAACTGTTTTTTTGAATAAAAATCCTATGTTTGATTTAAAATTTTAGAGCTACATCCATGCATCATTTCAGTCCGACCGGTTCAGTCGTTATGGCGTGAAGATTTAACAAACATAACTTAAACACTGACTTGCTTTGTAATAATAAATACAATAAATGTACACTTAGGAAAAGTCAAATTTAATTAAAAAATTACACGACACGGAAATAAAGTGGTAATTCAGTCGCTTCGGTACGTAGACTAAAGTGAAGAAACGACGAAGAAACCTTCAACCTGTTAGCCATAAACATCGAACTTTCGTCTTTAAAATATTAGTGTGGTCTACATATTATTTTATATACATACATTTTGTATATATCTACATTATTATTCATCAATTACGCCACCGTCAGCTTCTAAACGTACCGATCCTATCCATCCAAAGTTTGCCTGGAAGAGATGGCTGTTAGCGATAAGGTCGCCGATTGTGCCTCTCTAGATTAGTTAGCAGTAATTTCTTTATTTGTTTTTGTTATGTATTGATGGTGCAATAAAGTTATAATCTATCTGTCTATCTAATCTATTATTATTTTCTGTTATGTAATTGTCTCAAAAAAATGTATTTTCTTTCTTTTTACTTATATTTATATTATTATGGTATACTCACTCATGCAATGGCGCTATCTGCAAGCTATGCACCGGCTTAGCCCTCGCAAAGACGCGTGTGACCCTAGGCCGTGCTACGTTAGCGGACAGCGCAGCCCTATACGTCACGTAGGACTCCGCTTCCACTTGAGTGAAGAACACGGATCGACTGATCCAATCCACGCAGATGCTGCTTGCTGTGCCGTTTATTGATAGTAACTGTGGATTAAAACCGACTTCAAGTATATAGTTTAACATGGATACATCTCATTGTCAGAACTGGACCAAATTTAAACGAGGCCACACGGGGAGGCCTATGTCCAATGTGGTTGATGTTATTGAGACATTGTTTTTCTTTTGTTTTTTTAACTTGAATCAGTAGTCACTGTAGATAGTAGTGGGTTAGCAGTTGTGGAATCTTAAGTTAGTAAAGCTATGCTGTGTGGTGCTGACTTAGAATTTGCACCACTCCAACTCTTCCGCGGATGTCGTAAGAGGCGACTAAGGGATATCTAACGGGGGCAGACAGCAACGCCTCCTTCAAAACAATTCTAACACCGATCTGTGATTCCCAACCCGCATGCCCAGCTTGGGGATTATGGGCATTACCCCCCATGAGATTACAGCCAATAAGGCGCTTATCTGAGGGAGGCCTGCATCCAGCAGTGGACCAATATATAGGCGGTTGAGTTTGAAGAAGTAAAGATGCGGTCCGAAGAAAGACCTCAGAAACGGAATGCAACAGCCAAAATACATCTACTGCTGGACAAAAGCATTCCATAGTTTATAGTTTATTTTATTCATATCATAATGTAACATTACATAAAGGTTCCATAAAAGCCATCCAGTTTGCTAATAACCGCCAGACTTGGTAGCGCTGCCGATTGTAGCTCGGTAAAAAAAAAAAAAATTCAGAAACAAAATTACTTACCTTGTAATGCCCGCTGCCATTGATCCTCGAAGAGAAAACCTCCTCTAAATTATTAACCCAGTACACAATATTTTCTTCGACGGACACCGCGAAGTCAATCGGTATCCCCGTGCTTTTGGGTATAGTCTCGCTCTCTCCAGAATCCAAGTCGATGATCTTTATGAAGTCTTGAGATGAGAGCATCACTTTGGGTATAGGATTCACTTCGTCTGATGACGCGGAGACCACTTCTGAATATTGACCGAAACCGGCGCTTGTGAAGGCTCGGACCTGGAAAAACATAAGAATGTAAAATAAAACTTTACAACCTCAGCATTTCAAAGAACGATCTCGGATCGGATCTGGAACGTACCAAGTCATGCTAAATTTCTAAAAAAAGACGTGTGGCACTCGGGGACTGCCGCGGTAAAGCTATTGCAATGCCATCTAGAGGCGAGTTGCTGAACTAAAGAGACAAACGTCAAGGTTTTTTCGTTACGGAATTTCTGGATTCGGTCCCCGCGCTCAAGGCCCGCGATAGAAGCTATGCAATAGCTTAATAATATTCCGATTGTTGCCCAACGGCAACGATACGCACCGCGACGCCTGCTCGTCGTTTGTTTTGTGTGCATTTGTGGCACAATACACAAAAAGTGTGAGACCAGTCGATAAAGTTGAGTCTTCGAACCAAAAGCAAGATTGAAAATACAAAAATATCCTATCCGGATAACTAAGCACTTTAAACCACACTTATCATTAGACTGGCGCAGACTGCGGGATCTACTCACTCTGAAGTAGTACATAGTCTGCGGCGTGAGGTCTCGCAGCACCAGCTGCGTGTGCGAGGGAGACAGTCGCGCGTCGGCGCAGGCGGAGTGGCGCGGGGAGGCAGGGGACTGGCGCTCCGCCCAGCACTGGACCTCGTAGCCCAGGATCACTCCGTTATCTCGGGAGGGGACTGCCCAACGGAAGGTAGCCCAGAGGGGTCCGCCGCTGGAAAATTACCACAGCTTAGTAGGTCTGCATCACTAAACACAACTGGGCCCTGTGGCAAAGTATACCTAAGGGGTAATTAGTACAAAAACAAATAACAGGGCATCGTGAGTTTAATTGCAATAGTAATTATAGTAAAAGTTAGTCTTAGTCCTGTTAAATCATGAAATTAAGCAACTTAAACTACTAAGTCTACCTAAGACAGTGTGAGAAGGAAAAAATGTTTCAAACAAAAAAAACGTGGGGTCGTGACTGGACGGAGCTAGACAGTGATCGTGATATCTGGAGAGAGTGGGGGGAGGTTGCCTTTGCCCAGCAGTGGGATGAAAAAGGTTAATAATAAATAATAATAATATAATGATCGTTGGACCCGCTACGTAGCTAGTTAGGAGAACCAATGGGACCGACAGATGCAGCTCAACACCCCTCTTTTGCGCTAAACTGACCATCGTCAAAAATACCCATAGGCATTTGAATGCCAGACGCCATTCTATAAGAGTACTACAACAGAACGAAAGTGAATTAAAAGTGAAGCAAATCTAAAATAGTTTTTTATTAACATCAGTTGGTCTATGCAAATATGACTTTTTCAAATGTAAGTATAGTTCATTTTTAACCTTAGGGATAAAGAAAATTATTTGATTTTGAATTACCTGAGTGCAGGTCTTAGGAACAGCCGGGGACGTGTGGGGGCGGAGGGTGTGAACTCTGGCGAGCGGAGAGCGGTCCTCGCGGCAGCACCCCCGCCCCAGTGCGTATGGGCCCTCACTCGCGCCTCCACTACACTGTAAGGAGCTATGCTAACACCTGTCACTTCTATCCATGGCACTTCTACTGTTTTCTGAAAATAATAGGCTTTAGAAATACAAGTCCGTAGTAGGTAGGGTGCGTTCCGCCTGCATGTTCAGCGGTGGACGTATGTTTGCTGATGAAGAAATATGTAGGATACAGTGAGCGTTGTTCGGGTTTAGTCGAGTTGAAAGCTGTTAATATGCCGCCGATTACAGGGCCCAGGCTGCGTCATTAGGCTTTTTTAATCGACTTCAAAAAAGGAGGAGTACAATCTTGGAGTCTTCAAATCTAGGGTAAATAAGTTCCTTCTAGAAGCGAAAAAGCGTGCTCCATCTTAGGCTACATCTTCGCTTTCTTAAAGTGAGTTGGTAGCCAAACGCTAATCCATCAGTAATAAAAATAAAAAAAAAGGAGGAGTTTCTTAATACTGTTATTTTTTCATGTTCGTTTGCTACCTAAGAACTTTAGACTGGGTGTACCTATTTTAATTTTTTTTTTGTTCGAAAGTTAGTGCTTCCCGTGTAGTCCCATTTCAATTTGGTCCAGTTCTGACTATGGTATCCATGAGAATACCATATAGTAATTGAAGTCGGTTTTTTTTGTTAAAATTATTGACATGCTGAGTCGGCGGGCCGGCTGTTGTTATGGATGGAGGACCAAGTAAGTTGTCTTACCTCAATCTTATTCTGGTCCGGGAAGGTAAGACTGACGTCATAGTACACCCTGCTGTTATTGACGTTGACGCGTTGCGCCGGCGCCCACGTCACGTTGAACTGGTCCCATACGCCTTCCACTTTGAGGGACGACGCGTTTATTGTCTCTGGTATGGCTATCAGGGATTCTGTAAAAAAATATTCTTTTAACATTTTCAATTAAATGATTAGCTGTTTGTGGTACACACACTCACACAGAGACAATTAGACATGTCATTTTATTTTATTTTATTTATACAGTTAGGTTAGCCTTTGGCAAGTACACTAAAACTTACAAGATGTATAAATAACATGAGGACAAATGCTAAATGCACCAACCTATTACAGGCCGACACAGCATGCAAAAACTAAATACTAACAAGCTCAAATACATATAAATACATATACATACATGTGAAACATATAAAATATCATTTTTAAATTTTTAAGTAAATGATTAGCCTTGTGGGCTACACAATTGGAAGGGGGTTGAAGAGGCACAGGTGCATTCGTGCATCAAAGCCCCTTCATGTCCTCTCATAGCATCTGGCGACAGCCCAAGCCGAGGCTCGCACCTAAGTGGTGGCCCTTGTGCGTGTCGCCCCAACCTAATTTTACAAGCGAGGCGCCTTCTGCGCCCATCAAAAGTCTTATAACGTTGTTGTTGTGTCGCTAGATTGACGCTGATTGTCTAGCATTATTATTTTGTATAACATACCACTGTTAGCATGTAGCGTAGGATCCCTGACCGCTATAACATGGACCCTAGGGATGAGGTCGGCGGTGTATCGCCCCGCGAGGTCCGAGACCACGGCCCGAGACGAGTCTTGAACCCACACCAGGCGGCCGCTGAAGTAGCATAGCGGCCCTAACGTCGCTGTGCCTGATAGACGGGTTACTAGCGTGCTTCGAATCTGAAATAATATGAATGTTGATCAGAAATCAACGTAGATAATCGGAATATGATAATGATAAATTTTTTCTTTCGGGATGGAAATTGGTTGAGTACGATTTACTTTACCAAACAAAGCCAAGAAAGTAAATACTTTCTTTGTGTTACCTAAATAGGTTATCATCACCATCACAATTGGTGATGATAACCTATTTAGGTAGCTGCAAAGTTTCAATCCAATCATCATCATCATCAGCCTATATTAGTTACAGACATAGGCCTCCCCTTATCAATCCAATAAATCAAGTAAAATTAATATCGAGCAGGTGCAAAACAGGCAATGTCTAAATTTCGTTTCTACTTTATTTCACTCTTTCTATAATGTATTAGATGTAATATGATGCGCCGAGCATAATATTCAAATTGTAAAGTTGTTTGAGAAATAATGTCAGACATATTCGTCGATGTCGAAACACACTAAGATACCTCGTTATAACCAGGGGTGATTCTATCGGCTGTCGGCGCCCGATGCAGCTCTGATCCGTCGTAGCTTCTCACGATCCAGTACAGCCATTTGTTTTCCAAGTCCGCCGTTAAGCCCATCACTGTAAGAAAACATCAAATAAATCTATAATAATATTATAAAGAGGAAATATGTGATTGTTTGTCGTCTTCTTTTTACTACTTTATAAAATAAATTTTACTCCAAAGCTTCTTAAAACTAGAGATCAATTTAGAACAAACCTTGCTTTCCACTAAACAGCTGCGCCGGATAGTAAACCATCTTGTTCTCTCCGTTTAACCGAGCTGCTTCGACCGCGTGGCCTGTGTTCCAGTAGATGTATGCTTCTAGTGAGTCGTTCGTCTTCTTTTTACTACTTTATAAAGTCAATTTTACTCCAAAGCTTCTTAAAACTAGAGATCAATATAGAACAAACCTTGCTTTCCACTAAACAGCTGCGCCGGATAGTAAACCATCTTGTTCTCTCCGTTTAACCGAGCTGCTTCGACCGCGTGGCCTGTGTTCCAGTAGATGTATGCTTCTAGTGAGTCGTTCGTCTTCTTTTTACTACTTTATAAAGTTAATTTTACTCCAAAGCTTCTTAAAACTAGAGATCATTTTAGAACAAACCTTGTTTCCCACTAAACAGCTGCGCCGGATAGTAAACCATCTTGTTCTCTCCGTTTAACCGAGCTGCTTCGACCGCTTGGCCTGTGTTCCAGTAGATGTATGCTTCTAGTGAGTCGTTCGTCTTCTTTTTACTACTTTATAAAGTCAATTTTACTCCAAAGCTTCTTAAAACTAGAGATCAATTTAGAACAAACCTTGTTTCCCACTAAACAGCTGCGCCGGATAGTAAACCATCTTGTTCTCTCCGTTTAACCGAGCTGCTTCGACCGCGTGGCCTGTGTTCCAGTAGATGTATGCTTCTAGTGAGTCGATGGTTAGCTCTTTTGCCACCGTCACAATTGGAACCGGCTCGCGATTACTGCCGTCGAAATTGCCTCGAGTTATCTGTGGGGATTTGAATCTTATTAATATAGTGTTTAGGTGAGTAATAGGGTATATGCATCGATTTTTTTTATTGTTTTAATCGATTCTTTAGGTCATTATTTAACCGAGGAATGATAAGACGCTCACTGAATTTCGCATTAACAAGGTAAAAAAAACAAATCAAAACTACAATCATTTTCGGGTGATAAAAACGCTGCCATATTGGCGCCATGTTTATGTGACGTCGACGTTCACACTTGATTAAAAGCTTTGGTGACGACCTCGGTAGTGATCATCTTAGGAAAGAGGTTTTCCGAAAAAACTGAAAATAATCGACAATACGAAAGGTCAAGTGGGCAGAATAGTGTCAAATCAAGGTGCAGCAAGCAGAATAAAAAAAGAAGAAATGTGTACAGTGATGTCACGTCCGCTCTAGTCAATGGCGTAGCGTTTTGAAATTTTGCGATTGAGATTTAAAATATCAATTTTTCAATGTTTAAATTCTACAATAAAAACATCTCAAAATGCAAAAATAAATGTGTAGATATGTTTCTATATCAATAGAGAATACGTATATATTTTTTTAGCCATTTTGAAATCACATGCATATACCCTATTGCTAGCACATAGGCACACAGGTTCTCGGTCTAAGAATCGACTAAACCTATAACACAAACAGCAGGACTTTTTAATTATTAATTCTGTATTGCGCACAATATAAACAAGTAAAACGTTAGTCAGGAAAAGTAACAACAAACCTTGACGGTTAACCTTGACGGTTAACCCTAAAAAGAGTTCTCTTCCAGCAAACCTTATTGAAAGAGAGAAACAAAACTATAAAAGTGCGCATAAAGAGAGACAGCTTCCTGCTGTGTCTTTTTAACACCATGACAAAACCTCCCTTGTTTGGGTGAGTCATGTTTAACGTCCGTTTGTGACTTTTTTAAAGTGTAATTTTTAAACTAAATAAAAATTGAGAAATTCTATTAATTAGTCTATTTTTATTTTGAAACTTACCAACTGCTGCTTAGGATTAGACCAGTAAATCTTCTTGCCGACCCAATCCACGGCCAAACTGCCAACATTGTCCATATTATGCATCAACCCCTCCACACGAGTGGTCGTATTATACCACATAACCGTCGACGCATTCGTGACCAGATACAGCATATCTCTGTACCAAGATATATCAGTTATGTGGAAGTTTTTCATGTGGGTTTTTGAGATAAGTGTGTGTAAGTTGTCGCCTGTTAGGTCCGTTTGGAGTAGGCCGTCGGGACCCGACCATAAGAGCGTACTGTGAAGCGTTGTAGGGGTTGACGCTAATGTTTTTCCGACGAACTCTGTTGACCAAGGCCCTGTAAAAATAAATGAGTAACATAAACAAATAATGCCGGACAATTCACAAAGCATCATAGCCTCAAGCTAAGCAGAGAAGGAATGTGAATTGAATAAAGGAAAACGTTTTTGAGTTCTGATTGCCAGTTTCTCGCATGCAGATCAAATCTATCAAATCAATCTATACTAATATTACTTTAAAAGAGTAAAGATTTGAAGATTTGCTTCCGAAACGACTGGATCGCTTTAACAATTCTTTCACCATTATAAAGCTTACTTCTCAGGGAGTGACAAAGGCTATATTTTATCCCGGAATTCCCAAGGGAACGGGAACTACGCGGGTAAAACCGCGATGCGTTGCTAGTGTCCAATAAAACTCCAAGTGCTTCTTAGGTAGATTTATTCATATGCATGTTCATGCAATAAACATTGGACGACTAATCAGCGGTCGAGAAACCAACTGTAAGTCTTATTTGGGGAGAACTGAAATTATCTAGAAGTGGTAACAAAGAATTAAACTAACCTGAACCAGATTTAGTGACAGCTGCAACTTTAATCACATATTCAGCGTCCTGCTGCAGGTTTTCGACCACATAAAAGAAATCGTTGATATTTTTTCTGTGAACAAAACGACAAAAGTCAAGGTAAAGTCGTATTTCATTTCAAAAAGGCCCTTGAATTTATCATTTATTTTAATGTTGTTTTGGTTTTAAGTCGTGGATATCGCAAAAGACGATTTTATCAGATAGGCAGTAGACATTTTCTAGGGCACTTAAAATCCGCCGCTGTTGAGCAATTTAATTTTATGCGTGAAATGCAAATAAACAGTGCGATTCGCCTGCTCTTCGAACTAGGGCGGTATGAATCTTACTCTCCTCGCCACACTATGGAATGCACGCAGTAACTCGCATGCCAGTGACTCCACTAGACAGTACGTGAATTAGCTGCAGTTGGGTAGGTCCATTGCCTGCCTTGGTGGCCCAGCAGGTGAGACGGCGACCATGACACTTTCGCACGGTTGATCCATCACATTCAGAACCAGTAACTCACATGTCAGTGACTCCACTAGACAGTACATGCGTCAACTGCAGATGGTGGCCCAGCAGGTGAGACGGCGACCATGACACTTTCGCACGGTTGATCCATCACATTCAGAACCAGTAACTCACAAGTCAGTGACTCCACTAGACAGTACATGCGTCAACTGCAGATGGTGGCCCAGCAGGTGAGACGGCGACCATGACACTTTCGCACGGTTGATCCATCACATTCAGAACCAGTAACTCACATGTCAGTGACTTCACTAGACGGTACATGCGCCAACTGCAGATGGTGGCCCAGCAGGTGAGGCGGCGACCATGACACTTTCGCACGGTTGATCCATCACATTCAGAACCAGTAACTCACATGTCAGTGACTCCACTAGACGGTACATGCGCCAACTGCAGATGGTGGCCCAGCAGGTGAGGCGGCGACCATGACACTTTCGCACGGTTGATCCATCACATTCAGAACCAGTTACTCACATGTCTGTGACTCCACTAGACGGTACATGCGTCAACTGCAGATGGTGGTCCATTGCTGCCAGGCGCCGCTGCCTTGGTGGCCCAGCAGGTGAGGCGGTGACCATGACACTTTTGCACGGTTGATCCATCACATTCAGAACCAGTTACTCACATGTCAGTGACTCCACTAGACGGTACATGCGTCAACTGCAGATAGTAGGTCCATTGCTGCCAGGCGCCGCTGCCTTGGTGGCCCAGCAGGTGAAGCGGTGACCATGACACTTTTGCACGGTTGATCCATCACATTCAGAACCAGTTACTCACATGTCAGTGACTCCACTAGACGGTACATGCGTCAGCTGCAGATGGTAGGTCCATTGCTGCCAGGCGCCGCTGCCTTGGTGGCCCAGCAGGTGAGGCGGTGACCATGACACTTTTGCACGGTTGATCCATCACATTCAGAACCAGTTACTCACATGTCAGTGACTCCACTAGACGGTACATGCGTCAGCTGCAGATGGTAGGTCCATTGCTGCCAGGCGCCGCTGCCTTGGTAGCCCAGCAGGTGAGGCGGTGACCATGACACTTTTGCACGGTTGATCCATCACATTCAGAACCAGTTACTCACATGTCAGTGACTCCACTAGACGGTACATGCGTCAGCTGCAGATGGTAGGTCCATTGCTGCCAGGCGCCGCTGCCTTGGTGGCCCAGCAGGTGAGGCGGTGACCATGACACTTTTGCACGGTTGATCCATCACATTCAGAACCAGTTACTCACATGTCAGTGACTCCACTAGACGGTACATGCGTCAGCTGCAGATGGTAGGTCCATTGCTGCCAGGCGCCGCTGCCTTGGTGGCCCAGCAGATGAGGCGGCGACCATGACACTTTTGCACGGTTGATTCCCATAACGCTTTGAACCCCTAATGGGGGGTTTACTGGCACTGGAATCGGTTGGCAGCTCCTGCGTAAACAAAAAGGTTTTGAGTATCGACCTACTTACGGTTCTATAATCCTTCTTAATTTGATTTCAATAAGAAAAGTACACGAATGTTCTGTTTCCTTTGAAAATAAAGTACGTTATTTAAACAACTTCAGGTGGTTAATAATGCCGTCAGTTTGTTATACTTTGTGTCCTTAAAGCCTAGTCATATTTTCGATTTACTGTACCTACATATGAAGCATCACGGAGAAGCTATAAATTGATAATCATAATCTTATACTTTACAGCCTTAACCATTGATTTATTAAAAAGGAAAGATAGGTTATGTTCTCCCAGCGCTTACTCAAAAATTGGCATGTGTTACAACTACACGCAAACACATACGCTCACAGTTATATTTCCAGTCCAGTGCAATACAAAGAACAACAAAGACGGAAAGACGTATCTAAGACCGAAGTTAGACCGAGACAACAATATTTCACGCGAATCACGACCGCCGGTGCCGCCGCTCCGACGGTGACTGAGGTGGGCGAACACAATTTTACACAATATGAGGTTGCCACTTTCGAGAAACCAGTACCTCATCTTCCCTTTTTATTAAATCAATGGCCTTAACCCATTGCATAAACCTCCCTACGATCCAGCGTTAGTAATAAATAGGGTATATGCATGTGACTTCGAAATGGCTAAAAAAATATATACGTATTCTCTATTGATATAGAAACATATCTGCATATTTATTTTTGCATTTTGGGAGGTTTTTATTATAGAATTTAACCATTGAAAAACTGATATTTTAAATCTCAATCGCAAAATTTCAAAACGCTACGCCATTGACTAGAGCGGACGTGACATCGCTGTTCACATTTCTTCTTTTTTTATTCTGCTTGCTGCACCATGATTTGTCACTATTCTGCCCACTTCACATTTCGTATTGTCGGTTATTTTCAGCTTTTTCGAAAAACCTCTTTCCTGAGATGATCACTACCGAGTACCGAGGTCGTCACAAAAGGTTTTAATCGAGTGTCAAATAAACATGGCGCCAATATGGCAGCGTTTTTATCACCCGAAAATGATTGTAGTTTTGATTTGTTTTTTTTACCTTGTTAATGCGAAATTCAGTGAGCGTCTTATCAATTCTTGGTTAAATAATGACCTAAAGAATCAATTAAAATAATAAAAAAAATCGATGCATATGCTTAAACATAAATCGACACGCAGTGGGTGAATGGGGACGGGCGGACGCCGAGGCAGGCCAGAGACGCTGGCGAGACGATCTCGACACATTCCGGATAGATTGGTGGCCTGATTCCTTAAAGAGTTTAGGGAAGACCTTTGTCCAGTAGTGGGACAACACAGGTTATGTACAAAAACAAAGGAAAACAGTATTAAAATCTTACCTTAGCTTGACCAACACCTGCCTCGTCTCAACCACCTTTGTATTAAAAGCCAGCGGGTACTCGTTATGAAAGTAGCTGTCACTCTGCGTATGGTATTCCTCTGTGAGCATCTCTTTGCCGTTCGTCCAATAAAATAAACCGTTGGCGTAGGCGATGTAGCGGGTGGATAGGAAAATTGGCGATTGGGTGTTGCTGCGGAAGTCTGTTACTTCTCGCCTGTAAAGACATAAGCAGTTAAATAAATGTAAATATAGAGAAAAAATTCTAACACCATATTTAGATATCCTCTCCCTCTTTCTTGGCTGTTTGATAGAAGAAGCTAAAAAACAATTTTGGACTAAGATTAGGTAATCCCTAGCCAACCCAAGCTAAGCTACAGAACAGAGGTCATATGTACATAGTATCATACAGTTAAGTATTAGCAGATAAGACGTTTAAATTAAGGCCACGCCAATCTAGCAATGAAAGTAAATTTTTACCACATTTTCGGGGCTTCTACCACACAGATAATATACTCTATTTGAACAAAACTCTCCCATCCAAAGACACAGACCCCGTTAGAAATGTTCGATTTATATTGATTCGTTCGGAGTCAAACTAATCCTAACATAGGTACTCACCCATCCAAAGACACAGCCAGCACTGTATTCTTCCTCAAATGAGCGACCAGTATCCTGAAGTCGGCGTGGTCTACCGTGAAAGCGCCAAGATGCGCGTCCTTCACTATCATCTCTGGCTGTCCTTCGTGTCGGACGCCGTTCGAAATGTTCGCCAAGTCTAGCCGGTAGAGGCCGCCTCTTTCCACGCCTCGAAGTGCATAGAATAAATACCTGAAAGTCAGTTTTTCACTATACATGTCTTCTTTCAATTAAATTACATATAGGAATATCGTAATTTTTTTATTTGCCACCACATTTGTTAAATGAACAATAAAAACCATAATATTTTATTTCACAGTAGGACACAGGAACATAGGTAAGTAAAATACGTTGAAAATACTAATTGATAGCAAGAAAAAGTTTATAAGTAGGTGACTAAAGGCGGGTCCAGATATATCACTTGCCCGATCCGATCACAGTGTCCGTATCGCCGACGGACGCATATCATGATCGCATATGTAGACGGGGTGATGATTCGCGTATCATGATACGCGAATGCGAATCTACAAAGCCTCGATCACAGGCGGCGCGTTGCCAGACTGTCAGTGTTCTACAAGTACCACTTTGGTGATTGTGCGCAAGCATTGCACGACCTTATCCCGTCTTCTCCCTTCTATCATAGGACCAGCAGACGTACAAATTCATACCACCCATTCCTGGTCGACATGCCACAATGTCAAACCAAAAAATTCTGCTCTACTTTCATATAATCCACAGCCAAAGAGTGGAATGACCTTCCTGCGTCTGTCTTCCCATTAGAGTACAATCTTGGAGTCTTCAAATCTAGGGTAAATAAGTTCCTTCTGGAAAAGCGTGCTCCATCTTGGGATACATCTTCGCTTTCTTAAGTGAGTTGGTAGACAAACGCTAATCCATCAGCCAAATCCAATCCATGAGATAACAAATAAACAAATCAAATCGGACTACATTGCAGATTATATTAATAACTACTTTATTACAATTGGCACTGAACTTCAAAAATCAAATAAACCAAGCATACTAAACGCTACATTGTTTTTAAAAAAACACTTCATAAAACCGAATGACTTGTCTTTCCATGGTATAAATCAAGTGGCATTGATGAAATTAGCAAAAAATAAAATTGACAAATCTAATACGAAAGATCTGTACGACCTAACGGGCACCTTTGTATATAAGATTTTGCCCTACTTGGGTGAACACTTACTTTTCCTAATAAATGGCGTTCTCACATCAAGTTATTATCCGGAATGTCTGAAAAAAGTAAGAATAACACCCCTTTTTAAAGGAAAAGGAGATAAGTCTAACATTCAGAGCTATAGACCTATCGCAATAGTACCCACAATATCAAAACTAATTGAATGTGTATTATCTGACTCTATCATTAATCATCTAGTCGAAAACAAAATTTTGTCATGTAGTCAACATGCTTATAGAGCTGGCAGATCAACAATATCAGCCACTCAATGCTTTATAGAAAAGGTCGCGAGTCATCTTGGAGCTAATAAAAAAGTAGCAGGAGTTTTCCTCGATTTATCAAAAGCATTTGATTCCGTAAATCATGAACTTCTCATTGAAAAACTAAAGTTGTATGGACTGGTTGGCAAAAGCTTAGATCTTATTAAATCCTTTTTAGAAAATAGACAGCAGATTGTAGAAGTAAAAGTAAAAGGAGAGCGGGTCAGATCAGCCCCTAAATACTCTACCATAGGTATTCCCCAAGGGTCCGCGTTAGGAAATACCCTGTTCTTGGCATTCCTAAACGACATAATTCATTTGAATATTAAGGGTGAAATAATTCAGTACGCGGACGACACCACTGTCATTTTGGCAGCAGAAAGTAGTGACATTCTAATAAGCCACATAAAGGACACGATCGCTAAATTGAGCAGTTGGTTCCAAATGAATGGCTTAAAATTAAATGAATCTAAAACGGACATATTATTCTTCTCAACGACTATAAAAACAGTACATAGTATACCAATGACTTTATTTGACGGTAACTCTTTAGTTAGTACGAAATTAGTAAAAATGTTAGGCTTCGAGTTAGATCCATTATTGTCTTGGAAGCAACATATTGACTCTACATGTAAAAAAATGGCTAAAGGAATTTACGCGCTTAAACAGCTACGACAAATCACATCAGCAAAAGCACTAAAAGACATATATTATGCATATATACACTCTATAATGTCCTATGGTATTATTTTATTTGGAAACTCAACTGACTACGAAAGAGTGCTAAAATTGCAAAAGCGTGCCATAAGGGTCCTAATAAAAGCAAAATTTAGAGAATCTTGCCGCGACCATTTTAAAAACCTACGTATACTAACATCAGTTTCGGTTTATATAATGGAAGTAATTAAGTACGTCAGGCTAAATTTAGGTGACTACACCATAAGAGGGGGATGCAATAAACGCGCCGTGCGAAATAAAATGATGCTAGAGCCCATCCAGTATCGACTGAATATTCAAAAAAAGCTGCCTAAAATAATGGGTCAACAATTATTTAACAAGCTCCCTTTAGAGTTAAAACTAATTAAAAACAAAAATAGGTTTAATCTAGAATTAAAAGAACTTTTACTTGATAAAACGCTGTATAGTATCAAAGAGTTTTTGGAAAATGATTACAGTCAATATAAGCTACAATCGGTAGTAAAACCATCGAACATCCCCGTAACATCACCTAGCCTAGAGTGATAGATAACTGATAAGTTATTAATAATATATAATAATTGAATATCTTTTTTTTATCGTATATTTGTATATCTTTTTTAACTGTAAATCTTATTTGTAAATCTATAATTGTGTTTTGACGAGTCGTAGACTCAGCATTTAATTACGGTACCTTTATATTGTACACTTTTTATATGTTTGATTTATGACAATAAAGAAATCTGAATCTGAATCTGAATCTGAATCAGCCATAAAAAAAACGCGATCGACGATATATATATACGACGTTATGATACGGCCCGTCCCATGTCGTGTCGGTTTTTGTCCGATCATCAAAGGTGATACGGATACGGCGTCGGTAGTCGTCGGACTATTGTGGACACGGAGCAAATCGAGGCGTCCACAACTTTATACGGGGCTTGATGCGTGGTATGCTGATACAGATACGGTGATCGGATCGGGCTAGTGACACATATCTGGACCCACCTTAAAGTGTACTGCATTACCAAATAGGCCTCGGCGCAGCATTATCCCAAGTGTAATAAACAGAAGCAAGTTAAATTTTTATAACATTATAAAATAAACACATTGTATCTTGAGGTCGTTCCTCGAAATACCGTGTAGGTACCCAACTTCCTTTTATATGCTTCTTTTTATTTACGTAAAGCGTACGAAGCAGAAGCAAGTATAGGTTTACCTTCAAATACCAAAATGCATATGTAGGTAAATATGCCTTTGTTTCTCGGTCAGGCATCTTACAATAAACATTAATAAATTCCAATCCAAACAAATAAAGACTTACCCGTTGTAAGCATCCACCTCAAAGTGAATTGGCCTCGAGTTAAACGCGGACAATGCAACGATCTGATTTTTCCCGTCAAAATCGCAGCGCGTTATCTCCCAATTTGGATACTGAGTCATATTGGAGCGATTGGTCGCTTCTTTGTCGTAGTAAACTTCTCCGAGGACGTACAAATGGTGGTTCAGCCAATCGACGGAGAGGTCTAGAGGTTTGTACTTGATGTGTTCTGCTAAGAGAATCGGTTCTGATACGCTCTTTTTGGAAAGCGCACTTCGGTACACGTTTCCGTTTGAGACTGATATGAATAAAGAATCGCTAGAAATGTCGAGACCAACCCCTGAAAATTTAATACAAGTAAAGTATTTGTGTCATTGGTGTCATGTCAACTCAATGGTCGCCAAATCTTAATTAATTTGACAGCACTAAAATTGTTGCCGTCCCTTTCATAACGATCGAAATCCATACAAAGCATTTTAGTGCGGCCCATAAATTTTGATTTGGCGACCTCTGGATTAATATAACACGCAGTAGATCTGCAGCCCACAACACAAGCTCTGCTTAGCTTGGGGCAAGATTATGCTGTGCGGATTCTCCGTCCATGCCATTATTTATTATTACTAGTCCACTGCTGGACACACAAAGGCCTCCCTGATAAGCCTGGTGTGGTGGCTCATCATTTCATTTATTTCATTTATTAGGGAATTATACTAAAATCTTCACGCTGTTTGTGGACCGCAGTAATTTGTGTCATGCAGGCATTCTAAAATAGATTGTTCCCACTAGAATTTTACACACTAATTTGGAAAACTATAAATAAGCCGTAAAATTCTTACCGGTAATAATATGTTCAGTGCTGTAAAGTTCAACAGGGTCCGATAGCATATCGTTGGCTGGCGCTGCCAATATATTGTGTTCTCCACCCAAGATTAGAATAGGTTGTTGACTAGGAATAGCTGAAATAAGACCTCTTATTATGGGCAATTATCTGATTTACTATTATCATATTTGGATAACCTTCCTGATCCAATATATGGTTACATAGGTATGATCCAAATCATATTTGGTTATCCAAATATCAAAATAAATAATTAATATATCGCAGCGGGCGAAGATCCGCCTGCGATGCCAGAGGTTCTGAGTTCGATTCACGTCACAAATATTTATACGATCTGCAGATATATGTTCCGAGTGTTCTGGGTGTACTCATAAACTATGTATTAACCAAGAACAGTGTGAACAAAGCTGAGAGCATAATCTAGTAAAAGATATAAGAAGCCTTATCTATATCAATGACCATAAAGTTGCGTATTACTTACAAGTAGGTAAAGGCGGTGTGGAAACCCTGACGAGTGCCCTCGGTCCTTCACCAATGGAATTCCTCATAGTCACTGACACCTCGTACTCCCGAGCCGGTGCCAAGTTTTGGAACATGTAGAATAGTGTGTTGTTTGATGCTGGCATGTCCTGCAATAGAAACAAGAGGTGTTCGACAATTTGCACAGCATCTAGCCCTAAAATAAGTAGAGCTACAAGCTAGCAAATGTTACTAGATAAGGATTCTTGAGTTCTTTGTTCACACAGCTCGAAAACCTGGAGATAACCTCAAAAACTCATCGTCGCGGGAAAAGAAGAGGGAAAGAGACCGAGAGGAAGAAACTCAACGCGGTGGTCTGACCAGTAGGGGTAAAATACCCCTAATTCGTCTGAAAGGCCGTTTGATTCGATATCACAAACTTTTGACAAATCAAAATAGCGTTCTATAATTCCCTTGGAATATAATTCCAATTCGATTCTGACGTTTTCGCTTCGGAAACGAATCGAATGAATTAAAATACCCCTGCAGATCTGCACCACACTAGACATCAACATCTCAGAAGCGGTAAATGTTGCTGAAAGCCGGAACAGATGGTGCCAAGTCGTAGGGAAGAAGCTGCTTCCGTGATGGGTCACGACTCCCAGTATTAGGGAAACGACGCAAGGAGGACGTTACTAGATAAATAAAATCATTCTAACCAAACGTCGAAACTGAGTTGTCGATTATAATATGTATAGACAGCTTTTGAAGGGTCTTGGTTGCACTCTAGGCGTATCTATATGCCGGTATCAAACACCGACTCGACTCGTGTCCGGCGCCGCGGCGGCGTAGACCAAACTATCAGACTACATATCAAAATCTAACTTACTTCCAGAGCATCGATCGTATTCGGCTGTGTATTAGTCAGCCGTTGCACATAAGATATCAGCGGTCCGTTCGGAAACGGCCCTAACTCCCAGGAGAGAACGACTCGGCTCGAGGCCGCGGCGTAGAAAAACTATGAGACATACATATCAAGATCTAACTTACTTCCAGAACATCCATTGTATTCGGCTGTGTATCAGTCAGCCGCAGCACATTAGATATTAGGGGTCCGTTCGAAAACAGCCCCGGCTCCCAGGAGAGAACGACTCGGCTCGAGGCCGCGGCGTAGATAAACTATGAGACATACATATCAACATCTAACTTACTTCCAGAGCATCGATCGTATTCGGCTGTGTATCAGTAAGTCGCAGCACATAGGATATCAGTGGTCCGTTCGGGAACGGCCCCGGCTCCCAGGAGATAGCGACTCGGCTCGGGTCCGGCGCCGCAGCACGTATGGCTCCCGGCGGTGAACTCGGTCTACCACTCTCCATGGTGGATATCACTACGGATGGCTCGGAGTAAACTGGCTCGCCGGTTCCCACACGGCCAGATAGGAAGATTGCTACGCGGAACTGGATCAGAGAAAATGCAGAACTTAGTAAAAGGTAACAAATTCACAAAAATGATTGGTATAAAAGCACAGATATGGGGATGTTTTTTTAGACATCATCATCAACGCTTGTCGAACCACAGCTGGACATATGGTCTGCGGCATTCCTGTTGGTCCTGCGTTTGTTTGAGCCAGGTGTGGCTCAAGGTCTTGTGTATGTCATCGACCCATCTCGCTCAAGTAAACATCTTCTATTTTTACAACCGTCTCTCGTTTTTAATAGAACAAATGCAAAAAGGATGACGATTTTCATTGCAATGCTTATACGGAAAAAGATAAACTCACCCTGTACTTCGTATAAGGCCTGAGGTTCTCCACGTGTATAATGGAGCGGTCAGAATGGCTGGTGTTAGAGTAATACTGCCAGGTACCAAGCAGTTCTTCATACCGCCATTGGACCAGGTAGCTCATGTTCCCGAGGTTCCGCGGCTCCCATGTTAGAGATAACGAGGTTGCAGTGAGGCTGTCGGCAACTAACGCCGGGGCGGAAGGAGTGCCTATCAACTCTAGAAATAGAAAATAACGTTTACAAAATTCAAAGTTGACAGAGTCACACAAGGCACAGGGCCGGATAGAATAGAATAGCGCAATAGAGAAGACACCTATCCAACAGTGATTGCTCACAAGCTGAGTACATAGGTAGAAATATATGGCGGAAGGGCAAAAATCCACCCGCGACGCAGGAGGCTACGGCTTCGATTCTCATCTTGGGACAAATGTTTGTAAAATCTGCTAATGGATCAGAAGTTCTGTGTATTTTATATGTATCTAAACTAAACTATGTATTATGTTTATCAGTCATCTAGTGCCTCCCATAACAGAAGCTCTGATAAGCTTGGTGCTCGATGATGCTGTGACCTAATGTCCAGCATTATTGATATTATAAAGATAGGGTATAATAGTTTAAAGAAGGGAAAAGGGAGCAAGAATGATGGCGGTAACTTACCTCTCAGCTTTTGAAAGTAGGTGTTCAAAGCTTCGTTACATCCCATAACACAGTATAGTTCTCTCGAGAAAACGGTATCTGAAGAAACATTCTGCAAAAAAATTCACAACGAGTTCCCATGAAATTATTCTGTTAAGTGGAAAATAAATTTGTAATAATAATGTATAAGTAGATATACCATAATATATACTATACATTATATACAGGGCGTCCCACCGCCAAGCCATATGGAGGGCAAGTACCTACCTTAAATATTGTAGATGGAGCATAGTACTGAAATAAGACTTTATTTTGATTTGAAAAACAATTTAAACCGCATTCAAAGATTTTTGAAAAATCGCCTGTCTGAACCGGGATTCAAACCCGAAATATAAAAAAACTCCGTTAATTTTACGATCTCGATCTAAAGGCTCAATAAAACAAAAAGCAGCGATTAAATAAAATGTAAAATTTCATGGTCCTCCTTTTATTTAAGATGCTAGTTACTTGGGATAAAAAAAGCCTTACGATTAAGCCTGTTGATCGGTATCGTGAAATTGGGGGTTTTTTTTAAATTTGGTGGGTTTTATTCCCGGTTTAGACAGGCCATTTTTTTAATATTTAAATGCAGTTTAAATTGTTTTTAAAATAAAAATAGTCTTCTTTCAGTAAAATGTCAATCTTCAATATTTAAGGTACTTTTCCTCCATGCGGCACGGAGGTGGGAAGCCCTGTATATAAATCTGAAACGTGAAAACAAACGAAGATCTAAATTGAAAACTTACGCAAACAATCGGACAGGAGTACTCCAGTCCCTTTTGCCAAAGACTGCATCCCAATTTGCACTGTAAAAGAAAACAAAACAACTGTTACGGAACTATACAACAATATCTGAATAAAGTCGCTGGGCACAGCTAGATGCATGGGCAATTTCGGCAATATATCTACTCGATAGATATGGCATGGAGTGTCAAAACTTATTGATAAAATCTAAAGATTTATTTATTCAAACAACTTTACAGGATAAACCACTTAGGTCTACACAATCGCACCCAACTTACTCGTAACTTCACTTATAAACTAAAATAGAACTTTACGGTAAATTACAAATTTTTCATTTGTTCCCTTTTAATTTAAAATAGTAAGATTGAACCTTAGAAGGAAGGAAAATATCGAGTGATTGCTTCACAATTCGAAAAGGAATGATCTAATGATACCTACGCGCAGAATTGCCCTCTGGGACAGGACAGAGGCGACTGGCAAAAATTGAAGGAGGTAAGAGTATGTTCCCACTAGTGGATAACAAAAAGGGCTGTGATGATAATGATGATGATCTCAATATTATGACTGGGGGCAATTCTGTTCAACTATATTGATAAAGCAATTTTCCTATTAACTAATCTAAAGTCCACTAAAAACTACAAATATTGTATTAAAAGTTCACCCTCAATTAGCATCTAATGGTGCGGGCTATGCTCCAATTAAATTCACCCCAAATTTGTTTATTTAGTCCAGTTAACGTACAGAAGCGAGCAATTATTATGTAGACCAAAATGTTCCTTTTATTTAGAAAATGTGTGTATATTAGTTCAAGTAAAAATAAGACTTATACAATACACTTCAAAATGGTCTATAAGAATGTAGTAAAAACCCCGTAAAATAGAAAAATTCCAGAACTAAAAATAGAACGTGGGGCTTGAAAAAAACTAAAGGGTACTAAAATGAAGGATAGTCTGACTAAACAAACCTCTACGAAATAGGGCAACAATCTTTCATGTGTTACACAGTTCGCGAGAAAGAATGGATTAGCGTGTTTATCTCGCCGGCACATGTTACAAACAGTGTGCAAGCTCTCAATGTAAAAGTAAACAATAAATCTGAATACATTTGTTGACGTAAAACTTTTGTAATAAGATAGTTGCTTTCATAAACCCCCTGTTGACAAGTCTCGTAATTACATAGTTTTGGTTTTATAATATCAATTCGTTTTATTTACCAAAAGTTTAAAAAGAATCTACACTCGAGAGCAATGAATCCGGGTCACTTAAAGAATGTTAAAAATCTCGTAAATTGGAGTATTGAAGATTGGTCAAAAGTTATGTTCTCCGACGAATCAAAATTTATGCTCTACAAGCACGATGGAAGACACAGAGTGTATCGAAGACCAGGGGAAAGATTCAAGCAAGCATGCATCGAAGAAAAAGTAGCCTACGGTGGTGGGTCTGTACTTGTGTGGGCCGGAATTTCTTCTGAAAGTCGCACAGAGCTGGTGATCATAGAAAACGGCTCTTTAACTAGCGTAAGATATGTGGAAGAAATCCTCAATGATCACGTTGGTCCATTTATGGTCAATTTAGGTGAGGATGCTATATTTATGCATGACAATGCCCGACCTCATACAGGTAGGATTGTGAATGACTACCTTCAAGAGATGAACATTACTCGTATGGAGTGGCCAGCGCGCAGCCCGGATATCAACCCGATCGAGCATGCTTGGGACGAGCTAGGCAGATGCGTAAAACAACGAAACCCTCCCCCAATCACGCTTCGTGAGCTCAAAATTGCTCTCACAGAGGAATGGGAGAATATTCCCCAAAATCGTATAAGGAACTTGGTGTACAGCATGCCAAACCGCGTAAACGCAGTAATGGAAGCACGAGGAGGCAATACGAAGTATTAAAATTCAAGAAAATCGTAATAAAGTTCAAAAATTTCATGTTTCCTATTTTTGTTTTAAGGAGAGATCAGCAGTTTTTTTCTTTATGTAATTTTGTGTTAATAAAATGTATGGTGACTCATATTTTTTTTACTTTCATTTATGGAGTATTACATTGTCTATTAAATACAATTTATTGCATTAACGTATCATTTTTAGTTTCCGAGATTTTTAACATTCTTTAAGTGACCCGGATTCATTGCTCTCGAGTGTATAATAGAATCGCTAGCGCTTACCGGGATAAAAAATAGCTTAAGCCCAAATGCTGTCTACCTCCGTGCCAAATACAATTAACATCAGGTATTTAGGTATGAAAAGGTAACAGTCAGACAGACAGAGTTATGTACTATCGCTTTTATAATATTCGTTCGGATTTATACATTAAATCTTGCTGTATTAATAGAATAGACTGTAACTTAACATGCTCGCATAAAGTCTCTGTCCATTTAAAGTAAAAAGAAATTGATGCAACGGAAATTGGTCTCTTAGAAACAAGTGTCTACGGTCCAGCGGTGTATGATATGATTAGGGTGGGTATGGTTATTATTTGTAACGGATTTCTCCGCTTCGCCGACGCCGTCTTAGGGTGACTTTGGGACAACCGGAAGAAGCAAGTGTCCTAGTGAAGCTAGTAGTTCTGATGGCATGACACCCTCGTGTCTTGACATTGTCGTAATCATGGAATTCCAAGATACGTAATCATGTCGATACTCCGACTGCCCTTTGATTTATGTCATGACCGATTAATGATAAATGAGTGCGCCTAGATAGTGTGGTGTTGCATAAATGACCTATTTGTACGAGTATTAATCCATTTCACCCTAGTGACGTACAACTTGCCCACACGAAGCCACGGTAGGAAGAAAGCAGGCATCTAGCGTTTAGGTACCTACTTTTTATTATTATTTATTTGTGAATCATACAGTTTTAAAAACGTAACAAAAAATACTTCACTAGAAAAGTTTCCACCATTAAATTATGTATACACTAATAGAAAACAGACAGTTCAGAGCTTAGAGCTCCCTATACTTATTTATACGACTCTAGAAACCAAAATCCTCACACTATGGCTAGAAACGATTATTAAGATTATGTATAGATAAAATTGCCAACAAATAATTATATCAGTCAGATTTTACATCATCCATCACCACGCGTCACTCATTTACGCATTTTGATACAAAAATATCCAGCTAATTAGCACCATAGAAATAGTTAATGTGAATGTGCGTGTAGATAACAGATAGAATTCAATTACATATCCGTGACTGTCCTCCTAATCTTGTTAATTGCATGTCAGCGGGCAATTATTCCACATCCTCTGTGTTTAAGAAGGAAGTGATAATCAGAAAGCACAAAATTTCAAATGAGAGGCAATCATCCTTGTCTTTTTATTTTTAAGCTATTGCATAGCTTCTACCGCGGGCCTTGAGCGCGGGGACCGAATCCAGAAATTCCGTAACGAAAAAACCTCACGCTCCCCACTCCGACCGGAACAGCGGTGATACTTTTTAGTTTTGCCATCTATCGATGAATAGTAGAACTTTTAATGACTTTTTGAAATATGACGTTTGTCTCTTTAGTTCAGCAACTCGCCTCTAGATGGCATTGCAATAGCTTTACCGCGGCAGTCCCCGAGTGCCACACGTCTTTTTTTTTCTTGTAATGAATACGAGCAATTGAATTATATACCATATTCCACTTTACAAATTTAATCAAAGAAAAGTTCGCCTTGAACAGATGTAGAAACACAACATAATACGAATATAATTGGTTTTCGAAGTCGGTTTATAGTTTTTTAAAAAACTACAAACCGATTTCGATGTATATATGGTTTTCTCATGGATGCTATTGCCGGAGATGGACCAAATCGAAATGGGACCACAAGGAAAGCACCAGCCTTAAAAAAAAAGAATCATCAAAATCGGATCACTCGATCAAAAGTTCTGAGAACCTATAAAACATAGGTACATACATACATAGTCGAATTAAGAACCTTCTCCTATTTTAGAAGTTGGTTAAAAACAAAAAAATGTACATAACGAGCCTAACAAACAATTATTTAATTGTCCTTTTGCATTTGCATATGGAGTAGGTACTCGTACCTAAGCTGATTTATATGTATGCAGCTAAGACTTATTCGAGCGACTAAGATACAGGTGGGAAGATGAAGTAGAGAAGGACCAGCCTCCAGTTCAAATTTCCCCAATCGAACAAGACCCACTTCGGCCAGCATAAAAGTTACCGTATAAAACTGTGAAGTAACGTCTGGTCTATGTACTCGGTTATAGAACTATACTAGCCAAACTCGATGTGGAATGTTTGTAAGCAAACACGACTAAAAACTAAATCTCAGTTGCTTGTCGTCACGTCTCAGATACAATAATATTAAGCAATATTTATTGAACGAAAGATCACAATTCGACTAGTAGGTAAAGTAAATTCCAAACAAAAAGAAGCGGCACCAGAGTGAAGCATGGGGGTTTACAAACATTCTGCAACATCGAGCTTGGCGTTGTTAATTCTGTGCCATTTGAGTCACCAGACGCCCATTGAGAGCGCACAATGCGCAGAACAATTAAAATGCACAGGATCTCATTGCGAGATCAGTGCCGTTTGTTTCGGATGTGTAATTGGGGGTCGTGGCCTCTCGCGCACTTCCATTGAGGATCCTGACTCAGTGGACGCTGGGAGCATCCGTCTGGAAAATCATGAGCCAGATTTGTGACAGAGCTCTGCGAAATATCCAACTAATCACACTATAATGCGAAAGCCTGGTGGGTGTGTTGTGATTTACAACAAATAATTTATACAATGAGACAAATAAATAGATTTAGGCGTTACTTTGCGAAAATCCATCGCAAGATGTAACAAAAACATTGGACGAAAACATTTCATAGGAAGAATTCCATAATATTCTAGGTTTTCCGTGGAATTGTAACATCACTATGAGAGAGACCTCGAGAGAGATCCATAATTCGTTTAATGCTAATTATGACTTTCTTATTTTCATAAGCCAAGCATACGGAAGAAATTCCCTCCATTTGCGACACCTTTATATGGTTTCTAATCTAAGCCCTTGGCTAGTTGACCTAAATTAGACGTATTGTTTCCAAGCGTTATTTGTGCTCGTAGCCGTATTTCTACTTACCTCGAACTCTGTTTTGAACGAGTGAAGTAACACTTAATCCTAGCATACTAAATTAGCAGATCTACGTATACTATGTGACTAAAAAAATATGTTGAGAGCTGTTTCTTACCTATTCCATGTTTTTTTTTGTGTAAATAATTATATCATTATGCTTTACCAATTTTATTTATTTATGACAATCGTTTTTGTTAATTAAGCTTAATACTTTGTATTTATATACCTACAGACTAAACTCGGGCGTCGAAATAAAATAATAAAACATCAAAAAGTATTATTTTTGATATTTTATTTGCTACTTGCATCTGCCTTCATCTGCCGGCATTACATTGCGTTTTTCCGTCATAAAATGTAAGACAGATTGAGTTAGAAATTCATAAATACAATTTATTGGTGAAATCAATTTACATGTCACATTTGCTTTAAAATAGCATAGTTGAAATACACATTGTTAATACCTACATAATGATCATCAATTCGGGGTAACTGAGGTCAACTAATTTTTATACTATGTATATTCAAAACTTTTTCATGGAAAAATATTCTCGAATATTTTTTGATTTTTTTTACTCACCTGTCAAAAATAAAGGAACTTCATAGTCGTGCACTAATACTCGTATAATACGAGTATTCACACGACATATCCATGGTACAAGTGGCTCTTGCTAACACGATTCTTCCGCCTTGGTTGTCACAACACCACGCCCAGAATCACCCTCGATGTCAATTTATTAATGTTACTGTTACAGACTGACGGACGAATTCATTTTGGGTATGATAGACGCAACATGTCAATCCTAATAGGTAGAGCAGGGTCGAAGCAACAGCATCATAGTGGTAATTGTATTATGCATATCAGTTATCTCTAAAGTACCTATAACACAAGCTCTGCTTAACTTGGGGCTAGATGATGCTGTGTGGATTGTCCAGCGTTTTTTTATAGTAGAGCAAACATTGACTGATTTAGGTGACCGTTTTCGGGAACTTTGAAAGTAAAGACATCAGCCAAACAGCTAAAATCAGAATAATATCTTATGTTAATTACATATTTGGTTATGCTTTAATAATGACTTACTATAATACACTCGAGAGCAATGAATCCGGGTCACTTAAAGAATCCTAAAAACGTAAATTGGAGTATTGAAGATTGGTCAAAAGTTATGTTCTCCGACGATTCAAAGTTAAGCTCTACAAGCACGATGGAAGACACAGAGTGTATCGAAGACCAGGGGAAAGATTCAAGCAAGCATGCATCGAAGAAAAAGTAGCCTACGGTGGTGGGTCTGTACTTGTGTGGGCCGGAATTTCTTCTGAAAGTCGCACAGAGCTGGTGATCATAGAAAACGGCTCTTTAACTAGCGTAAGATATGTGGAAGAAATCCTCAATGATCACGTTGGTCCATTTATGGTCAATTTAGGTGAGGATGCTATATTTATGCATGACAATGCCCGACCTCATACAGGTAGGATTGTGAATGACTACCTTCAAGAGATGAACATTACTCGTATGGAGTGGCCAGCGCGCAGCCCGGATATCAACCCGATCGAGCATGCTTGGGACGAGCTAGGCAGATGCGTAAAACAACAAAACCCTCCCCCAATCACGCTTCGTGAGCTCAAAATTGCTCTCACAGAGGAATGGGAGAATATTCCCCAAAATCGTATAAGGAACTTGGTGTACAGCATGCCAAACCGCGTAAACGCAGTAATGGAAGCACGAGGAGGCAATACGAAGTATTAAAATTCAAGAAAATCGTAATAAAGTTCAAAAATTTCATGTTTCCTATTTTTGTTTTAAGGAGAGATCAGCAGTTTTTTTCTTTATGTAATTTTGTGTTAATAAAACGTATGGTGACTCATATTTTTTTTTACTTTCATTTAAGGAGTATTACATTGTCTATTAAATACAATTTATTGCATTAACCTATCATTTTTAGTTTCCGAGATTTTTAACATTCTTTAAGTGACCCGGATTCATTGCTCTCGAGTGTATTATAATAATAACTATCTAATTTATGTAAATATAAAAGACCGTTTCAAACAAACAGTCATAATATTTTTAATTGCTTGTAACTATTAAAAACATTGATAAAGTAAAAGCTAATAAAGCACGATTAGTAAATGAACAGCTAATTAAGCAGCATCCTGTCTCGTGCCGTAATTATAACAAAACAATAAGTAACATTGCGTATATTAGGTATGAGGGCTTCCTATCCTGTGCACTACCAAAGGAAATACTAATCAAAATTTATCCACATCCACTTTAAAACATGTGCTTTGATACTTTTTTTATTATTTTAATCACAGGCACAATGCATTTAACCGAAAAACCTGAATCGAGGGCAAACCAAAGCTCTTGTAAATCCTTATAAAAGCATGGGCCTTGATAATCCGACAAAATGTCAAATCTTCCGGTGGACATATTCGACGTGCACAAAAAACGCAATTTCCTCTCATAATTTAGGGCCAAAAGCTCAAAGCTCAAAGCTGGTAGCCCTGTTCGGAAATGGTTTAGGAAGTCCAATTGGGGGCGCATGGCCGGATGCAGGGCGCTTTGAAAGCACTTCGGACAATTTGTTTGTTAATTAAAACAAGTCCCTAATTCGTCTATTATTTCTGTGCGCTTATATTAGTCCTGCAAATAAGCTGTTGAGATGCGCTTTTTATGTTCTAGGTAACTTTACTTAATCAGTTAGGTAATATCTGACCTGTATTGAAACTGGTCTGTGGTAATACTACAGTTTCCTTTTTTTCTTTGTATGTTTGACATAGGTAGGTACATAATTATTTGACTCTATATTATTTTATTGTAAAATATTCAGACACAAATGTATTAGTTTCCTTTTTTTCTTTGTATGTTTGACATAAGTACAAAATTATTTGACTCTATATTATTTTATTGTAAAATATTCCGACACAAATGTATTAGTTTCCTTTTTTTCTTTGTATGTTTGACATAGGTACATAATTATTTGACTCTATATTATTTTATTGTAAAATATTCCGACACAAATGTATTTGTTTGAGAAAAAATAAACTGAAAAAACTGAAACTGATCTTCCGTACCCGAAAGGTCAAACGAGACCCAGTTACTAAGCCTCCGTCGCCCCGTCTGTACGTCCGTCCGTCCGACCGTCGTCGTACTCGTCGTCAGCGGGCTGTACCTACTGTACGTGTCATAAGAACCGAAAAAGGCAGACAGTTAATTTTTTTACAGAATTGCCGCTACAAGAATAAATATTAAATATTAAATACATATTAAGACTCCCATACAAACAACGTGATTCTCTTGTTTATTTTTGCTCTACATTTTGTCAATGCTGTATCTCCTGAACCTTAATAGGTAGATAGTTGAAATATAATAATATTACTGCTATTATGATATACACAACAAAAAATAATTAAGGGGGCCATAACATGTTGAAAACTGATCACCGAAGGTACGTAAGGTCGGCCGTAGTCAGAATTTGACCGCTTCATGTTGGCTTTTTGCTTTTTTGCGATCCCTAAAAACATAATGTTTTTTTATTTGATTTGTTTCTTTTGTGTAATTTCTACTGTGGTAGGGAACCCTTGTGTGCGAGTCGACTCGCACTTGACCGATTTTATTATTACAAGAAATGCTTCCATAAACTAAACCCCTCTGACTGGCACTCTGTGTATAAGTAGGCACCTAGCCTACCTACCTACAATCAATTAAGATATTAGGTACTTTATCTATCTCTTCAAAAACAGAATTTCCCAAATGTATTTTTATGCAGATAAGAATGATAACCCGGCCCATTAAAGATAGGGTAAGTTTTTAAAACCACATCATCTGCTTACAATTACTAGGCAACTTTATCTGACCCTGACGATAATTTACCAACGCGCAAAAGTTTTGGCGTCAAAGTGTGAAAACAATCGTACGATTTTTATTTATTTTAAGTTAAATTAATTACTGGGTATTATCTCCTATTGGACGAAAGCTAAGAGGCGCCACTAAGATACTAAAACTGAAACGATAGCTGTTTTTCTAATCCACAGAAGATACGTTACTGACCCTGATAAACTAAAACTAGATGATAAACTTTATGATTGCATTACAGAGATAGTTCCTCGCGGTAGGCAAACACGAGTAAATCAGCGGTATACCGAGTGATATTTATATACCTTTTATTTCTGTCACTGCGGCCATGATAGGCCTATTGTGATCGCCACCGAATTATAGGTAACGAAGACAGCGAAGAAAAACCAACCGTTTTATGCCGGCTAAGGCCTTGTTTGCGGCGCGTAGGGCGTTTTGCACTGTTTACGGAGACGCTGGTCATCTGTCATCTCATGCGTAAGCACAAACATATCGCATTGTACGGTGATGTTTATGGATAGGCGTTGCGAAGAGAGGGGCTGCACGCCGCGTGCTACGCGTCAAATCAAACAAACGCGTGTAAAAACGCTTCTCCTTAAACACACTCTACCAACGCCATATGTTTGAATTTAGTGCGGCCGCGCTACTGCACGCGCCGCTGCACGCCCCGCGTCTCCGTAAACAAGGCTTTAGAATTTACACCACCCCAACTCTTCCTGGGCTTCCGCAGGTGTCGTAAAAGGCGACTATGATATATTTATCGGGGGGCGGTCAGCAGCGCCCCTGCAGAACCATTCGACCCCCAGACTACGATCCCCAACCCGCATGCCCAGCGTGGGGATTATGGGTTATTATTACTTGAGATAAAAGTCAATAAGACGCTTAGCAGGGGAGGACTAAGTCCAGCAGTAGACCATTTTATAGACTTGAGGATTAAGGATCTCAATTGTTAATAAAAAACTTAGCAGATCACATTCTTTGAGCTATATATACATTTCAATCATTAGCTTGAGTATGACCTCATGGGCGCTCTCCAAGAACAAGTAAATTGTCAAAGAGGTTAGGAAGATCTTAATCATTATCACCGTTTACATCCTAGCTTTGTGCCTAGCACGGTCCACTTACACGAATCAAGGGCAAAATGCCTGACAACTGTGTCATTTCGTGACAGGAACGAATTTCAACAATAATGCCTGAAGGTCATGCTGATTCCTATTCTCATCTTAAATTGTCATTTCATCTAACATCTTACAGCTTTTGATATCATTAATCCTCAAATAGTTTCATGACGCTTACGGTTTTTAAGTCGAGAGATTCTCCTTCCTCTCCCTCATGCTTACATGCCATAAAGTTAAGTTGGATAACCACTATAGAAATAAAATAAATCACATTTAAATAGCATAAGGATCCAAAATATGTGAGCAGGTCACGCGTTAGCCCACGCCAACCACTTGATTCTGGCAATTGGATAATGCTAAGGCAAATTGGGGCCCACCGGAGCGCTTCCCGCCGAGCTCTCGCATCTGTTGAGGGCTCTCTATTTGCTAGTACTTCACTGCTGGCCTTTTATTCGGCATCGAGATTATATAAGAGGGCAACTATAGTCGAGCATCGGCAGTCCGATTTTGGTGTTTTGAAAATATATTTTGATCATTTTTCGTAGAGATGAGAATGCGCACAACATACAAGGAGTTCTGTCAAGAGTTCATGACACGGAGAGGAAAGGAAACGTTCAGTTAGATACCTATTCACCTACTTACCGGAGTACCTTTGTGTTTTACCAAGTTGATTGATCTCCAACAAGGTCACTACAGACAACACAAAAGAATGAAGCAGATACTGATATAATGCAAGGAAGTTTAGTAACAATGTGATGATTTGCTATAGTTGGTAGCATAACATAAGGAGAGCCGTGGCCATACATATATATAAGATGCTTGCATCTTATTAAACATCTAAATGATCTGAAGTGCGTTGAAGATTCAGTGAAGTAACCTTCACTGAAGTCTAAGTGATGGCATCAACTATTTATAATAAAAGCCTTAACCATCTAAGTGGCTTTACGAGATCATTGGTACACATCCGAGAATTATCTGTTTTTATTCGACTGCATAGCCGTTGAGTGTCCAATAAATGGACCATAAATCAAAACACTTCGCAGTGACTGAGTGCACTCCCGGCAATTTTGCTCGACAAGCTTGAACGAAGGATTCAGGAGCTAAGAGGGGGTAAAAGGCAGGGGGAGGAGAGACAACTTGAATGGGCGCTGTGGACAGATTACTATATATAGTTGGAAGCAGCGCAAACGCAACTCGCTGCGAGGCGGGGAACGTTAGTCCATCTAATGAGGAAATAGAAATTAGTGGTCGACCAAGCGAATGCAGTTCTTTATCATATAACCGGTCTTAGTGATTTATTTTCAAAGTTCAATGGGCAGTCAAGTGACACGACCGTTCGGGATAAGCATATTGGAAGTGTTAACGTTTAAATAACGTAAAATTGCAGATTTTTCTAACACTTTCATGGCCCACGACACACAGGGCCATATAGCGCCGCGGTTAGGCGGCATGGCCGCGGAGGGCCCAACGCACCATCGAAGCTAGGCAGTCAATGCGTTAAGGATTGGACCTCATGAAAGGTATTGGGATAGTCGCAATCACAAAGCTCAGGCCTAGAAAATACATTGACATAAAAAAACTGTGGCAAGCTAGAAGAACGCAACGACTTAAATCAGTTAAATAGGGATGACAACATTCCACTGCCCAAGGAATTTGCTTGCAAGATGCGCGTATGAAATTACACCGTCTGGAACTAAATTGACGCCAGACACTAGTAGAGATTAGCGCTTCTCTAGAGTAACGAAATAGAAACAATTAAATTACACGCCAGAATTACTATTTCTATATTTAGCTTTAGTTAATTATGACGCCAAACTTCTTTGTCACGTCTTGAGACAAAGGTATCCTTGAAGCTCGTAAGATCAGCAGTCTGTGAAAACTTGTTTTCGTTTTCTTTGTTAGGTAGGTACGGTGTTTAATTTCTGGATTAATGTTTTGCTTCTTAGTAACAATTGCTTGTAAAGTATATTATTATTAAGATCATTGGTTTTTAATGATACATTTTACTCCTTAAAACCTAAATTTTTTATTTAAAGCTTAATTTTTTTAATAAGAACAAACACTGGCCATAGCGTTGATTGCTCAATCAATTGAAGGGTCTTGGGCCTCATGTCGCACATTTTCAATTAGCTGTCCAATTGATGCTCAAGACAAGTGTGTAATTCATAAACGGATAAGAGAAAGTACTCGTGAGAGTTCTTTGAAGCTTTTCGTATTAGAATTCTCTTGAAATTTCCAAATTATTGGTAGCAATCGTTTTTTTTTTAATGTAACTTGTTTATCTGCCTATTTTCTTGTTATGCTTCTCCAAGGATCTCCATTAGTTTCGGTCTCTGGCTTCTCGTGGCCATATCAGGAAGTAACTGACTTCGCATGACAAACCTGACAATAATCCACTTCACAATTCGAAAATTAGAATGTGCATGACTTTTTAATTATTATTAACTATATAAAACTGTGATATGGAAAAAAGCTCTTTTTATTTTATTTAAATATGCCTGTTTTGTAAGCTTAGAGAAATAAAAGTAATTCTCATTCACTGTCATGGGTTTTAAATGAAGTTTTTATTGATTAATTTTATTCCGTTAACATAATAGAATAGCAAATTTGTTTCTGAATATTCATCAGTGCACCTGACGTCCACGGCCGCGTCGCGGCGGTTCTCATTTCAGTTCCGCGCCACTTATTCAAAAACATTGTTTTGATGTTTTTGCTCTACTGACTTCGTGAATTATTCAAATGTGCCTGAATTATTTAACGTTGGGTAACTGATTTCTCACGGTCTTATTATGACCGTTATACTACAAGAGTTTTAAATTTACTACGCCTTAATGCATGTTAACAACCGGGCGGATAAATATTGCAGATTTTCAGCAGTGGTTGCAGACTTGATATTTTTGTTTGAATTATTTTAATAGCATCGATAATCGATCAAGAGTTGCACAAGGCATGCTAAGAGAGCGTGACTTGTGCAACCCTGGTTCGATTATTGGCTATGAAAATGTAGCTTATGGGACCATGTAAAGTACAAAGCTAAAAACGAGACTAGGTAGATATATGATAAACATTGTTTTATTGACATCAGCATGTTCATCCATTTACTACGTCCAATGGTCAATAAAAATTTAAAACGTAAAAAGTTAACATGGTGACTTTAGTAGGTACCAAGGTTAATCAATTCATTGAGTAACTGATAAAATAATTTCACCCTCAACAAATCAGGCTATTGTTTTCCTGACGCGGTGCAATACCGTTTCGAATAAATTACGAGGAGCATAGGACTGTCCCTTGCTTCCGATAGGTGATTGTTGACTTCCGAACCCTGAGCGGCGGACCATAGAACCCACTGGATTCCACCACATAAAGGTTAGTTGTGTTGATACTTATTCTGTGTCATAGGTGCAATAACCATATCGGACACGGTAGAGTAACTTAATCGTTTACAGATTCCGTTTAAATGCTCCCATTTAAACTTTTTCATAGTTTTGAATATTCATTTACAATAATAACCGTGAGAGAGATTTTGTACTCACAAAAATTGGATTGTTTGATGGTCTCGTATAAATCTTTCTTTCTATGATTCAATAGGTATCCTTCACACAAAAAGTTTTCATTGATTATCAGCGTTCAAAACAGGCATTTTTTTGGATCCGACACATCCATTTCAAGAGCTGTATAAAACGCTAGAACAAAACGAGCAACTCTAAAATAGACGCGAGGGGGCCTGGCAACTAGCAGCTTCCTTCCTGCGTCCATCCGGCCTGCAGTCTCACGCGACCCCTGCGCCATGCCATGGTGGATGACCACCTCGACATTACTTGTGGGACCTGACTTGTCAAACCATGAGATTTATTAACAGGATGTCAAATGAAAAGAATAGTTCAGCTTTAAAAAAGAAACGAGTCGAAGAATTAACCTTTTACTTGCATTCGCTATTAACAAAAGCAACAAAATTATAGGATGAAATAGTAGGATCCACAATCCACGTTAGGTAAAAACAAAGTTATTCTAAACTAGCAGCACCTCGCAGTTTCACCTGCGTAGCTCCCGTTCCCGTGGGAATTCCGGGATATAATATAGCCTATGTCACCCGGGAAAAGTGTAGCTTCCCAACAGTGAAAGAATTTTTCAAATCGGTTCAGTAGTTTCGGAGCCTATTCAATGCAAACAAACAAACAATCAAATCTTTCCTCTATAAAATATTAGTTTAGACAATTTTGACACCAGGTATGGCAGGCATCCCTTGAAGATGTGAGAAATTTTAACAGGAACAGAACATTTCCTGCTCCTTTGTGAATCTAAACAAGTTTACGAGACTTTCGTGGTGAAGAACGCAATACAGACATTCGACCAACGCAAGTGCATTTTGTCTGCCACACCTTTGCACAACGCTGACAGACGGGAGCCAGGGACTGCAGGCTGGGGCTTTATTTGGTAACAAATTTACTTTGTGTTTACTTAACAGGAGAAGGTAAACTGTAAGATCCGATTCCCGGTGAGAGAGATATTTGTTAGAAGTTTATTTTGGTGTGGTTGGTGAAATAATGAAAGCACCTATTTGACTATTTCAAAATGACAACCAACATACAAACGATTACACAAGCTTCAGAAGGAAAACCGTTTAGGTTAAGGCACATCATCATTTCAAAAATTTTATTCGCTTCTGAAGTGTAAATAGAGAAGCAATTCTAAGTTACAAATTGCCACTATAAATATAAATATACTTACTTTTATAACTATAAATAAATAGTTGAGTCAAATGTAAATACAGCAACAAAGACGCCACGATCGTCAAAATAATAATAAATGGAAACAAGTCAATTGACTTCGTTTACCGCACACAAAGCAAGTCTGAGGGGTGCGCCAGCCCTGTCTCGCCACTTGAACTTTTTTGCGCAGGGGCATAAATTGCTTCTAACTGATAATTTTGACGTAAACCAGTAGTAACTGTCGAGTGTGGGAATGGTGTATCCCGTTTTATGTCAAGTTTGGTGTAAAATTGAGATGGATAACGTTATTTTACTGTCATTCTAGTAAAATGGGGTTGACACGTTTACGCTGCCTATCTATATAACTGTTCTACCATCATTATCATCATTCGATTTTACAACTAAGAAACATTATTACCCATTTAAGCATTTCTAACATACCTGCCAATATATTACGAACTAGCTGCGCCCTGCGCATCGCCCGCTTATCCCACGGGAACTGATTTATTGGATAAAAAATATGTTATTGCAGACCTAGAACTACCTGCATGCAAAATTTTTGCCCGATCCGTTCCGTAGTTTTTGCGTGAAAGTCCAACAAACATACATGTACATATATACATACATGTTTACAAACTTTCGCGTTTATAATATTAGTAGGATAGTTTCTTAGAATTTGAGATCTGAGGATGAAAGATCCCCGAGATTACATTTAAAACGTTTTGCTTAAAATACACTTTAGTGATGTGAGGGGTCATTGCAGTATGGCTTCAGTGAAGCATTATCTTGCTAATGTCGTCTTGTAAAGAAATTAACATAATAGCGTGGAAGGAAACAAGCTTCTTAAGTACTCATGCTTCAAGATGTTTGTTTCTATGTTCGAAAGAGCACGGTCCATATGATCTGAAAACGATTTCCATCGTCCTCAATTCATAGACATTGTAAGAAACTGTGTCAAATGTGGAGCGCTAATCGGTGCGTTATCGATTGTTGTGGATACAGTATTCATTAAATACTTTATATCAATAAGGTCGCAGGTTGAATTTGAGCGATTGGGCTGATTTGTTTATCTCAAACTCAAATATAAACTGAGAAGTGTTTACTTATTAAAATAAAAACAGTCCATACTACGTTCGCGCGTAAAACAGACCAATAACTTTTTGTATCACAGTATAAGTCATGAAAAAGGTCGAAAAAAATTAAAAGTTGAACATCGGTTTATAGTTTCCGTTGCAAGGGTATATAAAAATTTAGTTGCCCGATAATCAGAAAATATAAATAAAACAATAACTTCTTATCAATTTAGTACCGTACCGTGCATAGTTACGATCTATGAGAATTCCTTGTACTTATAATATTTCACACAGTCAATACGCTACGCTGCAATAAAGATTGTTACACGCTTACTGAATTATTGTAAACACATTAAAAAGAGATTAATCATCATGTTGGTCATTAAAATCTTAAAGGGGTTAAGAAGTTCTGATTATGTTATTAAGTACAAGTTATTAAATAAGAAGGGTTGGGTACATTATGCTGAAGCAGGAATACATGCTAAGAACCACAAAATGTTTTTTTTAATCTTTAGATAAAATACGCCAATGAAAATGAGAAAATGGGTAAAAATATAGAAAAATCTGTGAAACTTGCCGATGTAGACCATACATAAATAAATAATAGATTCAGGCGTTACTTTGCGGAAATCCATTGCAAATATAAGAATGAAAAATATTTAGTAACAATTCCGCGAAAAAACCTTCTGCGATAAAATCTAACAAATTGTACATTTATACAAAATGAAAGAACATTTATCAAAGCAAGTCGTCAACTAGTTTCGTCTCTCCACGAGACATCATCAGGACACCACACAAAACAAAACAAACAATTTGACACGCGGAGCTCGAAGTGACAACATCTCTGGTGGGACTCTGCCGTTGTTGTTTGGCGCTCTCAGTGTCGGGATCGAGTGGTGTGGTGTCCTGATGATGTCTCGTGGAGAGACGAAACTAGTTGACGACTTGCTTTGATAAATGTTCTTTCATTTTGTATAAATGTACAATTTGTTAGATTTTATCGCAGAAGGTTTTTTCGCGGAATTGTTACTAAATATTTTTCATTCTTATATATACATAAATATAAAAATAATAAGTGTTAAATAAGGCATACTTAAATACCCTTTGTAAAACAGCAATTAAAGGCTTATATTATCTGTGAAACTAAATGGCCTAGAACAAAAAGCTAAAGCAGGTCGTGATAACGAATCTTATAAACATAACACTTACTTGCTGGACACTGCATTCAGAACCACAGTTGACATCGAAGTGCCCATCTCCAGTTCTGTTCTGTAAAAAGAAAACAAACAATTAGACAAGTCGATCCTGGGTTCTATGTTGATGTATGGTATTGTTCCATGGCGAGAATCATTAGTATTTTTTTAAGAATTAACTATACCTACCTATTAATTTTCAATTTTTTGTGCTTATAAAACCTTCGTGCTTCTTGCCAAAAAATTAATAGGTCTTCAGGATATTAAATGGTTTTGTAAGCTTGTGAGCATGTCGCTTGGAAATTTCGAAAATTTGGACATAAACGGCTATAACTTTTGATTGCGTTGATTTAGAAGTTATTTATATCATGGCTCCAAAAGCGTAAGTAGGCAAGATCTGATGTTAATTTCAACTCGATACCCACGCGTTCTTGAGAAAAAGGGGTTGAGTTTGTTATCCGTTTGTCTGTCTACAAACGGATAATAAAGTCAAGCCTTAAAAAAAACAAGCCTTAGGATAGCTTGTTTTTTTTCCGATGACAAAAATACTTGGCTTGTTATTTAGTGCGTAAAATATTTGAATTTTATTCGAAAAAATGCTTTTATATTTTTATTTTTTATTATAATAACCCCATTCTAGCTTAGACAAAAGTCTAGGCTGTGCGTGCTATGGGGGCGCTACAACACCCACATGATTGCCATCACGCGAACACTAAATTATAGTGTCATCGTTGGAAGATGCGAGGCTCTGCTGATGATGACCTAAGCAATGACTTGACTGTACATAATAATAAGCCGTTAAAACATCACGTTCTACTTTATAGTTATAAAAACTATTTAATTGGTCAGGTTTCACGTAGGATGCGACGCTCTGTTGTGATGACTTCCGTCGCCGCCGCTTGCGCATCCAACCGTGTTAAACTAACCGACACAGCGCCCTACCTGCTATAATTGTGGCCTGATTGATTCGTTATCGTCGGCAGGTTCATCTATCTCAGTTAATTATAGAATCTGTTATTTTAATATTCATAAATAAATAAATAATGCTGGACAATTCACACAGCATTATCTAGCCTCAAGCTAAGCAGAGCTTGTGTTATGGATACTAGATAACTGATAAACATAATATAATGCACCACATAGATAGATATTTTTTTTAATATACCTACATAGAAAATATCCAGAACACCCTGAACAAATATCTGCAGATCCTACAAATATTTGTCCCGAGGCGGGAAACGAACCCGCAACCTCCTGCGTCGGTAGGCGGACCTTCGCTCGCCTACCGCGCCACAGAGGTCGTCGATTATAAGTAGTATGAACGGATCGGGCTGAAATTTTGCCTGCAGATAATTCTAATCCTAGAATCAAATATAGGCTTTTGCTCTCCCATAAATCAATTCCCATGGGGTAGAAATCACCTTTAAACGTTTCCGTAGGAACACCGCGTACAAAGCCGCGGGGCGCAGCTAGTACTATAAAATAATATATTTAATGCTAAATATGTAGTCAATGTATTTAAGGTATGTATTTTATTTATAATTTACAACACCTAATTAAGCACACTGATCCGATGTACTATCCAATGAATCTACCCGTACAGGTTGTCTGGTAGAGATCGCGATAGAACCACTAATTGATGCTCAGTTTTTAAGTTTCTTTGTTCCAAATCGATTTTTAGATGATAGAAGTGTGCAATAAAGGATTGTCTGTTCTATTTTAATATAATAAAATAAACAAATATTGCTGCACTATGCACACAGACACAGCATCATAAAGCCCAAAATTATGCTGTATTATTTGTACTAGAGCTAATGGCCTAGTTAGAGCCATCAATTATGTAATGGAAGTCAGGATTTGTGTTAAGGGCACTGGATAAATAATAAAATTATAATAATGCTGGACAATCCACACGTATTATCTAACCCTAAGCTAATAACAACTTATGTTATGGGTACCAGATCACTGATATATGCAAAATACATTACAAACTTAGATATATGTATATTTTAACCGACTTCAAAAAAAGGAGGAGGTTCTCAATTCGACTGTACTTTTTTTAATGTTTAACATAATTTTCATGATTCTTTTTTTATATGAAAGCTGGTGTTCTCGTGTGGTCCCATTTTAATTTGGTTCAGTACAGACAATGGGATCCATGAAAATCCATAGTTTCTCTTATAAATAACATTTTCAAAGACAGAATAGACTAAAGTTAGGCTAAGTAGACTAAAGTTATTAAACTTTATAAACGAGACAGCAAAACTGCCTCTTAATAGTTTCTTTTTTTACTGATCATAAGTTTCCAAAAAATGATATTACTTTTTGCTTCATCATCATCTTTAGATAACCTGGACTTAAGTAATTATTGACTGACTTAAGTATGTATATTTAGTTTGATTTAGCAAAAAAGCCTAATATAGCCAAAAAGTTTCTTTTACTGATCATAACGTTTCAACAAATGATACCTATAACTTTTTGCTTCATCATACGCTTAGATCTTTACGTAACCTTGACTTAAGAAATCATTGACTGACTTAAGTATATCTAGTGTGATTTTGCAAAATAGCCTAAAATAGCCAAAAGGCTTCTTTTTTTTACTGATAATAACTTTTCAACAAATGATATAACTTTTTGTTTACTATACATAAACTAAGATCTTTAGGTAACCTGGACTTAAGTATTAATACTTGACTGACTTAATTAATATCTTGTGTGATTCTGCAAAAATGTCTGAAATAGCCAGTTTATTTTTTTACAGATCATAACTTTTCAACAAATGATATAACTTTTTGTTTACTATACATAAACTAAGATCTTTAGGTAACCTGGACTTAAGTATTAATACTTGACTGACTTAAGTAATATCTTGTGTGATTCTGCAAAAATGTCTGAAATAGCCAGTTTATTTTTTTACAGATCATAACTTTTCAACAAATGATATAACTTTTTGTTTACTATAAATAAACTAAGATCTTTAGGTAACCTGGACTTAAGTATTAATACTTGACTGACTTAAGTAATATCTTGTGTGATTCTGCAAAAATGTCTGAAATAGCCAGTTTATTTTTTTACAGATCAAAACTTTTCAACAAATGATGTAACTTTTTGTTTACTATACATAAACTAAGATCTTTAGGTAACCTGGACTTAAGTATTAATACTTGACTGACTTAAGTAATATCTTGTGTGATTCTGCAAAAATGTCTGAAATAGCCAGTTTATTTTTTTACAGATCATAACTTTTCAACAAATGATATAACTTTTTGTTTACTATACATAAACTAAGATCTTTAGGTAACCTGGACTTAAGTATTAATACTTGACTGACTTAAGTAATATCTTGTGTGATTCTGCAAAAATGTCTGAAATAGCCAGTTTATTTTTTTACAGATCATAACTTTTCAACAAATGATATAACTTTTTGTTTACTATACATAAACTAAGATCTTTTGGTAACCTGGACTTAAGTACTTATTAATACTTGACTGACTTAAGTAATATCTTGTGTGATTCTGCAAGCGTGCGACCGGAACCAGACGCCACTGCCACTTTGTGGGCTTCATGAAAGTGATACCTGCGGTTTTGGCTTTTGGGATTTTTATTCAGAGTGATGCATTGTCCCAGGATAATAAAGGTAACCTGATACTTGTTGCGAAGTATACATAACATGCTGTTGATTTTGTAATCTAATATTTTTATGAATTTTTATGTTTTAACTATATTTTTATATATTTTGATAGTCTTTAACTTATTTCCTGAAGAAATTAGTACCCTTTATATATACCTTAAGTACGTAATAACTTAAGTAATTCAAAGTGGAGCAGAGCAATGCCGCCATGGTCCGCATCCGCATATAGCATGTTTGCGTTGATTACGATGGTTTGCTAATTGCCAGCAATTGCTTAGATGTGCGTTGAACCTAAGCAAAAGTCGCCGCAAATAAACAAACTACATACGCCCATAGGTATGTATTAATACAGATTATAATGTTGTTTGCGATCGATGCACTAATAATTGCCCTTTATCAATGAAAATATGTTCATTAATATGAATAATGTCAACTATTCAATAATCAATTACTCCCATTCTCAATATCTATTACTTCATATTTTAACTATATTTTACGTATAGCTAAGTAAACTGATTGATAAAACATTATTTAATTTAACAAACTTTTGTTGATAAATAAGACGTGAAGTTTTAAGATAAAACTACGCAACGATGTTCGACGCAAGTTTTAAAAAGATAAGTTTTATTATAAGTAAGACTGAGACGGAGACAGTTTTTAAGTTTTGCGGGACAAAAACTAATCCATCAGGAATACAATTTTTATTGGACCATCTCGGTATACATTTTTATTCAATAGCAAATCGGTCCACAATTGACCTGTTTATGTACATAATAAAACATCATAATAATACACCCAAACATAGATCCTCTTTATAATCTCTCTCTCTCTCTTAAAGATGTCGGTTAATGGTAAGACGTACAGCGGTAATGGAAGAAACAAATGGAAATTTGAATCTAACGGTCTCCGCGGGTAGGCAAAAATTCCCGGGAGGACATATAACAGGAAGGCCTCATTACCGTCCTAAAACAAACAATAATTAACCAAACCTGGAATGGGCATTTTTCATTGCATCGAACAACGGCTTCCGCTCCAAATTTCTCGGTGATGGAACTGTAATCGCAGCCAATTGAGCGGGCGGACAAAGCCAATCCGAGCAGCGACAACACTAGCCATTTGTGCCAATTCTGCGCAGCGTCCATTGTGCCAACCGGCTCTGAGCCTCCATAGACACTCATCACGTAAACATTCCACAAAAATTAAAATAAAAATAGTCTATAAGTATGGGGAAATTGAAAAGCGCGCGGGAATCGTCATGTCTCGAAAGCGCGGGAGCGTTGCGCGCACGCAGCGAAAGCTAGTGATGAACTGAGTTGGTATGAGCGCTGTAGCACGCGCTACGAGGCCGCTACGATCGGCCGCTACACCCATTATGTCCTCTAATATCCCTAGAATGGTAGCTCGCACCTGAATTGTTTGCACTTGCTGTTAATTATTTAAGGACAGGTTTCTCTAATTCAGGGAGAAAAATAACGTGATTAATATTAATAATCTCAGGCATAGTTCTTAAGGAAATTATTCAGGAACAGGTGCCTATTATAATTCAGTATGGATAATTAAGGTAATAAGAGAGTTAAGAGAGCCTAGCCAGCGTTTATGCTGAGTTAGGAGGGCCTTTTTATAACAAACTTTATGTAACTACTAGCTGCGCCCCACGGCTTCGCACGCGCTGTTCCTATGGAAACATTAAAAGGTAATTTTCATCCCACGGGAACAGATTTATGGGATAAAAAGTAGCCTATGTTTTATTCCAGGATTAGAATTACCTGTATTCAAAATTTCAGCCCGATCCGTGCAGTAGTTTTGGCGTGAAGAGGTAACAAACATCCATCCATACATCCATCCAAACTTTCGCCTTTATAATATTAGTGTGATTAGTGTGATGTGATATCCTATAAAGTGTATCTGGCTCTCTATTTTGTTTCTACTGTTGTTGTTATACTCGTAAATACTGTTGTTAAAAACAGTAGCAATAACAATATTTCTTTATTTCGTTCTTTGATTGAAGCACCTGAATTGTTTGCACTTGCTGTAAATTACTAGGGATCAGGTTTCTATTATAATTCAATGAGATAAATAAGACCACTGCTGTAAATTATTTATGGACAAGTTTCTATTATAATTCAGAGAGAATAAATAAGGTAGTAGAAGCACCTCAATTGTGTGCACTTGCTGTAGGTATATTATTTAGGAACAGGTACCTATTATAATGCGATAGAATAAATAGCACCGGAATTTTTTTTTTGCACTTGCTACAAATTACTATAGATCAGGTAACTATTTTTAATTCAGTTAGAATAAATAAGGTGGTAGAAGCACCTCAATTGTTTGCCCTTGTTGTATTTTATTTAGGAACAGGTACATATACCTACCTATTATAATTCAATAGAATAAATATGTTGGCTCTATAGCCAACATATTTATTCACCTGAATTGTTTTTTGCACTTGCTGTAAATTATTAAGGCAGAGGTACCCATGATAATTCAGTGATTAATAAGATAATGTGTTTTTATAGAGTCATCCGGACAAATATTTAGATGAGCTAATTTTATTGGTTTACAAATTGGTTTTTTAAGTTGGAATTGTATTACCGATCGGAATCAGTATATTTGAGTGTGTTTTAGAAAAACTATAAACCGACTTCAATTATATGGTTTTCTCATGGAAGCTAGACCGAACTGGACCGAATCCTTTTTTTGAAGTCGGTTTAAAATAGAGAACATTTGTATAAGGGGTTATTAGATTAATTAATAAGACAACAAAAAGCAGAATTTTAATTTTAATGACTATTAGGTAGGTACTTCAGCGGCAAATCGAACCGATTGACATTATGTCTGACCCTTTGTTTTTACACCAACGGATCGTTTGGTTGATTATAAGGATAATATTCTTCAACGGCTTATTCATGACTTGCTTTAATTCCAAGGGATCTAAAAGCCCCCTTTTTTTTATCAGAAATAGACCTTCGTTTGACCGCAATCTCACATGATGGAAAGCGAAGATGCGGCCGACGATGTATCACGAAGGTCTAGAAGATAGCCATCTTGGCTTGGCTACTCCGGACCACATTCCGAAACACAACAGAGTTGCTTCACGGACTGGCCCAGGCCGGAGGGTGGTGACAAGCCACGGCCGAAGCCTACCACCAGAGGGTACCGCTCTTAGCACCACCCAGAGGACACGTGTAGGGTATCAGAGGGTCAACACCTACGGACGTGAGCGATACTGTCCCCCAAAAACCACCCCTACCCTACCAAAACCTAGACGCACGATCCCATTCCTTCTAATAATTATTATTGTTTAATTCCCGTCGCACTGCTAAAAATAGTTGCGCCACTTTCACTCCATTAATCATCATCAGCATTTCACCATAGCTTTCAGACCTGACCCTGTTGATCCTGATTCGTCGAGTTGTTTTATTGAGTCGTACATCAGAGCAACAAGGCCATACAGCAAGAACACAACCGCTGAGCATAGAGTTCAATTAATATAACTACATACCATTACGGCGCTTCCCACGCTTTATTTTACACAGTGAACTTGTAGAACTTGGGTTGGATAGAAGAATAAAGTAAAATTGTACTCAAACACCAAGTACACTAATATTAAACGGATCGGGCTCAAATTTTGGTTACAGGTAGTTCTAATCCTGGAATCAAACATAGGCTACTTTTATCCCATAAATCAGTTCCCGTGGGATAAAAATCACCTTTAAACGTTTCCATAGGAAAAAGGCTAGCGAAGCCGCGAGGCACAGCTAGTATTATAAATGCGAAAGTTTGGATGGATGTATAGACAGATGGATGTTTGTTAAATCTTCACGCCAAAACTACACTGATGGGCTGAAATTTTGAATAGACGTAGTTATAGGCCTGGAATAAATGATAGGCTATTTTTCATCTCATAAATCAGTTTCCATGGTATAGAAATCACCTTTAAACATTTCCATAGGAACAACGCGTGTGAAGCCGCGGGGCGCAACTAGTTAATAATAAATATAATAAAAATAATACGAGTTTTTTTTTCTACGAAACCACTGTTTAGTGTTGTTAGCGGCTGTAAAAGAAATATAGGCTAATTTAGTTTTAATATTAAACAATACTAAAACTAAATTAGCTTATACATATTTCCTGGGACTAAACCTCCCCTTAATAACTAGTTAGAGAAACCATTGAGCAGGTAAAATTTAATTTTACCTCCATCGCGCCATCTGTACGTTATTATCGGAACCAACTCATAAGCAACTCATACGAACGTGTGCACACTGTCACAAACAAAACACCAACCACATGTTCATTGTCACTCTACTAGAGGGCACCAACATACGCGGTGCTAACTTAATACGGCAGATGGCGTAACATGTCGAAAAAACTAAACAATTTAAAAACAAGATTATACAGTACCAGTACTATCTCGATGGGCAGAATACAATACAATCTACTTATTCGCAAAAAGGTATTGTGTGAATTGTTAATCAAATGCTAATAAACACCTACATAAATAAAGACTTACTCACGATAATGATATAACTATAGAGCCAGGTAATGTCCCGCAGAATGAAGTAGATCGAAACTGTTTCTGAAAGTAATTATAATACAGTATAATTAACCTGCTGTTCTGACTGCTGTTTATCTTAATCTCTGCCCTAGTTTACATTTTTATGAGACATGTTTGCAATTAGTAAGGACGTATAAAGAATGGTTTTAAATAAGCAAATCGTATACATGGTAGAGCAGGTAGAGTATTGTTTTTATGTGTAAATAAAATCTTAGAAACTATACAAACAAATTATCGATCTGAATTACTTACTTTTATATCGAATATGAATGACATCAGCTAAAGAGGATATATCATAGAGCCTTGAGCAACGCCGCAATGTAATTCAATCAGGTATCAGTCGAGTCGAGACTACCTCTTCGTCTTCTGTAAAAATGAAAAACAAATCAATAACTCTACCTGAAGATACTTTAGTAGATGTACTAGAAGTAACGCATTGGAGTTGTCTGGTTTAAATAAACGAATTGAATTAACAGCACGTACATATTATATGAAGTAGGGACCTATAAGATAAGTATATTTGATTTATACAGATGTGTGATTTGGTGCTTATTTTTATTGTTGTAGATGTAGTGTTACCTCAAATAAAAATTCTAATTTTTAATTAATGTGAGATAGTCGGGGCACTATTTTTTTTTTCAGTTAGGTGTTCTTGTTCATAGAAGATTTACAACAATATTCAGAATCAGAATCAGAAAGAAGTATTTTTTTTTATTGTAAAAACTGTTTTACAAAAAGATCTTATTACATGAAAACTTCATAATTACTCGTAGTTTTAAAAATATTACAGTCGAGCGTGTCGGCGTCTTTATTTATTTTCTATCAGTAAGCTGTATAATTTTATTGTATTAAATTTATTACAGTTATAAACCTTTGGATAGCTGGCAATCGTTTATCAGATAGGTGTTGGTTATACTTAACTTAAGTGGCTAGATCACCTCTTGAAGGCAAATACGATACCGGTAGTAATTTCACTGATTCAGAAAATAGTTTTATTATAGCAAAGCTGTAAAACAGAGGCTTATCTGAGAAGAACTGGCACGAAAAGTCAACCCTTTCAGCATTCTTGAACTACGCATACTAGGTACCAGGCTCAGACCTTTACTTGGTCTGAGGTGCTAGGGTACCTATATCAGTTCAAAGTAAGAAGTTTTAACAATTGGTCACATCAAACCGCATGCAATAATGTATTTCCTTTCTAACTTTATTTGAGTAGGAAGGTAGGTAATTACTTTTTTATCTTGTTTCCTTTCTCGTTACTCGTTCATTTTCAAGGTTTATTGGTTTAATGAAGACTTTCAATTATGAGATTTTCTTATCTACTTTTGTTACTCAGGACTTTCGAAAAACGGTTGTTGTTTATTAACTATTACCACAAATTTTAGACTTTGATCTACACATGTCAATAAACCCAAAGTATGTATGCCTTTAGAGAGCGTACTAACGTATCTCCAATGATGGATATAGCACATGTATGAGTACTTGGTAGAGATCCAAATCTCCCGTGCCAAGGCGATTTCGTGTCGGGTTAGCTTGTTACCTAATTCATATTTCAGTTCCAAAGACCACCACGATAGAACAATACAATTTTATCGCGACACCAATGAATTACTTTATTGTCCCTATGTATGGAGATATATAACGCGAATAACAAACAATTGTTAATTTTACAATACGTATTATAGTTGTAGTCGCAATTAAGATAAAGTAAATTGTGGAACTGAAAAGATAGCGTATGTGGGGTTTCATAGAAAAGACGTGTAGAGGAAAATATCAGTTCAGTTGAATACCGTCTGTGGTGGTGAATTGTTCAGAAACTTTTTTGCAGTTTGTGAATCATCATGGCTCTGGCCCAGGACAATAATTACTACAAGGTAACCTCTATTTTTCTACCGTTACGTAGGAGTTCTTCATTATATAATTACAAACCAATCTAACATTTAAATTTAGTGCAATGTGATCACCTGATCACATAAATGAGGAGATTGAAAGCATCTCAGGAATGTTTGTAAACTAAAAGCGTAAAGTTAAATTCTAGGAATATCTAAAAAGATCAGCCAAGTAGGAAGGAAACAGGCGATGTAGTGACCATGTGTATTAATGAACGTACACATTGGCAGCGCGAGCCATGTTGGGCGAATATTAATTTTAACCACTGTGTAGGTATTTAACTCAGAGATTGTCACCAACACCAACCTATTTAATTGAGTAAAGGTGTTTAGGTGTCTTCTTGACCTTCGTCGGCCACATCGTCACAAAGTGAGATTGTTGTCAAACGAAGGTCTTTTCACGACAAAAATTTAAAAAATGCGTATAGGTAAGATTCTACTTACATATGCAAGTATATTAAAGTTTATAACTACTTACATAAAACCAGTAAATAATATGTTATGAAAAATAAGAATGTAACGGTTTCACCCGCGTAGTTCCCGTTCTCGTGGGAATTTCGATATAAAATATAGCTTATGTAGTGCTTGAAAAGTAAGCTTTTTAATAACTAATTTTTTTTTTAATCGGTTCAGTTTTTTGGAGCCTATTCTATACAAGCAAACAAACAATCAAATATTTCCTCTTTATAATATTAATTCATAACATAACCTTATGGTTCATCTCAATTATTTACATACAATAAATAAACACAAACATAATGCTGGTAAATCCACACACGGCATCATTTAGCCCCAAAGTTAGTAGAGCTTGTGTATAACAAAAGCTCTATATGGATATAAAAATTGACTATAATTGCGAAGCATTCAGCTGAAATAACTGTTTTCGTATTTTCAAGTTTTGGTGGTAAGAGTACCTATGTCGATTCCATAATATGTAAAGTATTTATCAATCGCATGATACATACTTAGGTACATGAAATGTTATTTTTTTATGTTAAAATAGATAATGTTATTAGCAAAATTCATATGGAAAATCTTGTGTGTAAGTAATATATTATGAATTATCATAAACATAAGCTATAAAAGGTAGGTAAGTCTTAGATGATATGAGAATAATTTAGTATGCATAAGTATGATATTTATTTAATGTATTTAATTTACCCACTGAATTGCATCAGAACAATATGAATAAGGTAAACAGCTATTTTATGATAGGTACAGACAGCGTCAGTATTAGGTAACCCAGGGGGGCATAACACAATGCAGATTAGAATCCGATTTTATAATATTTTTAAATATTCCTTCTGTTTTGTACCTTAGTAAAAATATGGATTTAAACCGGCATGTATTATGATACCCAACCCGCATGCCCAGCGTGGGGATTATGGACATTACCCTCCATGAGATAAACGCCAATAATTAAAGCGCTTATCAGGGGGAGGCCTGCGTCCAGCAGCGTACCAATACAGGCTGTTGAGGTTGAGGTGTTATTTATGCAAGAGGGTAACCTATTACTGACGCTGTCATAGATATCTAATCTACCGCGAATACTCGTTATTATTCGGTATTCGTCATTACTCGACATTTTTTTGATATTTGTCGAATACCGAATAATAGCTAGTAGGTAGATATTATTCGGTATTGCGCGAATTATCGTCTACCTAAAATAATTTTTGAACGAACAAAAAAACTAATGAGTTAAAAATAATCAATTTTTATTATTTTCCTCAGGATTGGTATGATTAAAGCTAGTTGTTTTTTAAACAGTGTTTAAAATAGTTTGAAATAAAACTATGTTTTTTATTAAGTGTTTCAAAACACAGGAGATTGGGAAAAAACTGGTTTGTTAACAATTTAATAACTTTTTGAAAAATGGAGATTAAACTTTTTTTTTCTTCAGGGCTCGATTCTTTCAAGTGTTAAGAAAATACTAGAATTTTTTCAAATTTTTAAAAAAACATTTTATGTTATAAAAAAAAATATTTTTATTGCTGAACTCTCTTTAGCGGCGGCGCGCGCATGCCGTTACTGCCGCGCGGATCCCTATTTTCAACGTCTAATTAAAATTATAAATAATGGAGATAGAATTCCGGGAGTCAGGACTTTTTTATTGGAAATTTCCTCCTCTTTAACGAGCTTTTTTCAAAATTGCTTAAATGTTAATATTTTTCGAGTTATTAACAAAAAACAAAATATAATTTTTTTTCATCTTTTTTTATTAATAACAATTGCAATTTTTAACCTGCACCAAAATCCTTCAAAAACATTTTTCTAGAGGTGATTCCGAATCGAATGAGCCATCGCTCATATTTTTAGGACCTTTATCTCTATTTTTCACGTTTTTGAACTTGTTGACTAGACTATATTCGCGACAACTCTACTTAATAGATTAGATGCAAAAATGCCTCGTCTTCTGCATGATGTATTTTGAACTAACAAAAACCGAGTTATTTTTAATCATAAACTTTTCTTAGCTGGAGAACACGCAAACATAGGTCAGCACTCAGTTAGAAAGTAGGTATCTAGAATTATGTAATACCTACGCAAGGAAGACCAAAAATAAGTTTTTACCCGAATTTAAGAATTTATTCAAACCTATTCAACATCTACTCAATCTAGTCTATGGTTTATCCATCCAGCATGGAGCATGTTAGTAAATAAACCACGATACAAATAACAAAAACTCACTTGCTTGGCGTCGAGTTTCAGATATAATTGTAAGCAATTTTTATTGAAGGAAGGATCTAAAATCGACAAGTAATGTAAATTACGTATAAAAGGACAACAAAGTGAATTTTAGGTTAAGTATGGGCGGTTTGTATACGTTTATGCCTCATTCAAAATGGACACGGTATAGACCATCCCATTAAAAATTACTAATGAAAAAAAGCAATATAAAAGCAAAGTATAGCAAAACTGGCGGTAAGAATTGAGCGAATTACAAGAAAGTTTTAATATAGAGATCAGTGAATATAAATCGGGCAGACCGGTTGTTTGTGTTTACTCATGCAAAGCGCGCGCGTGTCTTGCCTCACGGATGCAGGTTATTGCAAAAGAACCACAACAGAGCCGACCATGCTTGGAGGCACGTCAACTCGTTGAAGACACACCCCTCTTTCCATATTAGCGTAGACAACGAAATGCAACCAGGATAATAATGAGAATTACACCAATCTATTGACTGATCTTCATTGACCAAAATAAATACTTTTTAATATCGTATCAGAGATTTGAACGACATTTGAAGAGCCCATTACAGAGGAATTATGATGATACATACAATGCGTTTTCCCGAAAATAGTAAAATTATTAAACAATATCATAAAGCATACCTACCCACAAAAAGCAAGTCGACTTGGTAGTACTAGTAAGTAGTAGGTACACCGGGTGGTCTTTTAACTGAAGGCGACCTCTTAGGGAATCGTCCAAATCATCATCAAAAGGGTGCCTACGCTTTTGACTAGGATATTATTAATATAATATATCAAGCTGTTTATAAAGTAAAAATTTGACTTAAGTGCTTATTTTGTAAGTCTTAAGAAATGAACGATTTGACTCTGATAAGGTATCTGCCTACTTATCCTATATCTGGCTGCAGTTCGGTTATCGTTTTTGCCAATCAGATGAAGAATTAGGCAAGGAACCAATCTAATCAAGATCTTGTCTGGCTCTAAATACCTATCAAAGATTTAAATCGTGGCACAGATGGCAGAATGTTCTGGACTAATCGCGTCGTCGTCGTCGGTGTCAACAATCATTTTTTTGTGGCCGTAGTTGGAGCTTTAAAATTTCCTGAAAAGTAACCATTTTAATGATGAAAGATTTATTTTAAATCGGTTCAGTAGTTTCGGAGCCTATTCAATGCCTACAAACAAACAAACAATAAAATCTTTCCTGTTTATAATATAAGTATAAATTACCTATATTATATTCACGCTATGCTCCGAGATTTTATTTCAGATTCCATTCTTTCCTAGATTTCTCAGGTGTGAATCCATCAATAGGTTATCTTGAAAAACATATAAGAAAGAGGTTTTGGAATGGAGTTGCGGTAACCATGCAATCTGAAGAATCAGTCACACAGCTCTTTCAGACAATTTCGACTTAAGAATCACGCAGGCAGGTGTAATTGTAAATTTCATAAAATATTTCATATATTGCGCTGACGTGATATTGCGTGAAGGGCATCACGTGCGAGGACGGCAGCGGCGCGCGGGTTGGGGGGCCGGGCCTGACGTCACCGGCAGCGGCGCGGGGAGTGCGGGAGCGGGGGAGGTACGGGGGAGCGGCGAGGACGAGAGGGTGTGGTGCACATGCGCCGCTGACCGCGTCTCAAGGTGACCCTCGACTAGCTGAACGAGTGTTATACGTCGTCGCGGCACTGTACTCCTTTCACTTCTTTACGTATTAAACGCCGGTATTCGCAACGCGGATATCAAATTTGTGATCGGTGGAATTTATGCCAGCACCCTGTGGACTCCAACGCTCCTCGTTCATCACTTCTTGTCTCAGTCTGCAAGACTGACAAGACAAATCGATATGCGTCAACCACGAGATGTCGTGAGTACCCATTATGAGCTCAAATATTTGCCCCGATTAGAATTTTTCCAAAGCGCACCTTAGTAAAGAAATTGCGGCATTGCCAGTAAAGACAAGTTTTTTACTCAGGTTCCTTTTGTGTGCTTGAGGAAATATCGGGTTTTTTCAAGCTTAAGGAATTCGTTAGTAATAAATTTTCCAAACAAGCACTTATTTCTGTCTTTTTTTACCTTTATAGATAGATGGATGATATCTTTATTTTTACTCATTAAGTGCCCACTTCAGCTAGCTGATTATAAAAGATACTAACAAGGTCGTGATCATGACTGAAGGTCATTCATAGAGCGGGACTCCATTGACCCTAATCGTTAACATTTTGTGATAAGTCTCTTCAATGGGTGTTAACTGTTAACCCATACAATGTGTTCTTTGTTTCACCGCATTTGAGATTGGCAACAGCGATAAGAGTTTTAACGATTGGTCAGGTTTTTAAAAAAGCAAAAATGATTTAACACTATTTTGAAAACGTATGTCCACAATTTAAGTTAATATTAAAGCATTTAGGTTAATAAGTTTTAAGAACCATAAACGGAAACAAACAACTTCTAACTCTATGAATATGAAAATTCCTGAGACGCGAAAATGCTTCTAAAGGTTACTTGCTAGCCTTTATAACGGAAAAGGTCATTCAATGCAAACCTTTCAAATTTTATTTTTAGAATCTTTAAAAATTTAGTTGTGGTATTGAAGAAGGGAGAAATTAGTTACAATTATTAAAACTTTACTACTTTTACTTAAACTTATTTTGATAAGTTATTAAATTAAAAATTAAAAAAATACCTAATATATAATTATTTAAAAAAACTAATCGGTATATTAAATAAATCAATAATCCTGGTCAATTTACACAGCATCATCTAGCGAAGCTAAATAGAGCTATTATGGACATTACTGGTGAACTTGTTGGGCCTGGGATACTTTAGGGGTCAACAAAGAACATGAAACTGGTTTTACTACTGACCGGTGCTAGTGTAGACTACATTACTAAATTAGGTACCTCAACGTGCAATACCAGTCAATGTCAAAGCCCGCAATAAAGCGCAAGTCTTATTTAAAATAACCGAGTTGATTCTGCTACGATTAGATACGATTTATTCTTTACCTACTATCGATGATAGACGACCAAACCCCACACCACACCATGGGGAAAATTTCTTCGTAATGAAAACAATGAAAATTTAAAATTACGTAAAATAAACATTTTCTCATTCTTATAGTTTTCATGACATAGTGGGTGGGATTTATAAGGAAGATGTTTTTTACTTTTATCTTAGGTCGAATGATAAATGATAGTTTTATCATCTGTTTTCCTAAGAATTCACAAGTTAAACTCTGATAAAATAAGTAAGTTAGTCAAAATATGAGAACAATGTCAACAACTAAGAAGTTGGAAATAAATTACCAGCTAAAACAATAACATTATTTAACATGATTCGATATTAGTTGTTTTTTTGTACGATTTGTTAAATATTTTGTTATTAAATTGAAAATAGTGGCTTCACAAATTGATAAATGAATAATCAGGTAAAAAACCACATTACATAACTATGCTTAACTTGGGGCTAGATAATGCTGTGTGAATTGTCCAGCAGTATTTATTTATTTGCTTAGAAGTGCATACGGAGGTTGGCGATGAGGTTGACTGACACCAATGATATTATATGTTTGGTTGACACCATATCTCTGTATGTAATGTATGTAGCCTATTTTATGTTCCCAATTGGATCTGAAACTACTTGTCCGATTACAACAAATTATTGATGAGATTCGTCTCATCTTAGCATGCCGATGGTTATAGCCTAGGTAACATCTGACGAAATAGAGGGTGTAACGAGATATAAGTAGGGATTGAAAACTCCCACGTTAGTGAATGCCCGTGTGGGGTATCATTGTAAGAAGCGCATTTGATATGATAATAACTACATTTCTTTGAATTTTTATACTGAAGTAGTCGGAGGCCTCTGTAGTTAAGGTTTATTAGCTCGAGGCCTCTGAATACCTATCTGAATATAAAAAATTCAATGATGAATAATTTTCAATCGGTAATATTCATTTGGAACATCATTGAACGCTTGTTTACAACTTTTACGTAGTCGGGTTGTCGTTTTTAACTTTATTTTATGACAAGGAAAACAGAATATGTAACGTTACAAATAGGTTTAAGTTTTTACGATTATTTTCCAACGCAAAGAGTTCCAATGAAAGAAATCATTTCATTCACACACAACAGAACACTTAAATAAATCGCGGTGGATGAAACTGCGGGTAAAAATAGTTCATCGCAAAAAAGCCAACACTAAAACACTTCACATGTCCAATAACGACGGTAAATGTAAACATAAATATCCCATTTTCGTCATTTATCATTACACCATTACCCACATTGCGACGGTAATGAATCATTGCAATAGCTATCTCGAAAGCGATACGGCTCTTATCAAATGTACTTCAATGCTGAAGTAGCATGATAATACAGTCTGGCACACCTAGATTTACTATCTCTACTAGGTAATCATATAAAAAATCCCCCGGCAGTTCAGGTTGTTGAACATGTTTGTTTTTTTTCACAAAACAATATATATGTATTGGTTCATACCTATACTTTACATATTCCCACCATAAAAAGGACCGAGCAGAACCAAGAAAAGATAGATGACGAAAAGAAAGAACATATGACGACAATGTTTTCGTGAATAAAAACAATAAATAATGTTGATAAAGACGCACAAGTAAATAACCTCAGCGTCCGTACCGCACCTACCATCGTCACGAGACTTATCTTTCTTTGCAAGTGTCAAAAATAAACAGACGCATTACGAGGTTTGCCAAGAAAATATTAGCTTACGTCCATAGTGTCGTGACGTGCAAAAAAAACAAATTACAAACTCAAAAATAAACCGGAGCTTGATCTAAGTCATAGTAATATCACTATGAAGAAGAATGTTCACGTACTACTATTGCAACCTAAAAATGACTTGCCAAAACTACAACAAATACCTACGGCTACACATACTACCTACATGTTTTATTTATTTATATAAATAAATATTATAAATATGCAACTTACGTAAAGCAGGTACCACTATACATATTATGCCAAAACTAAAATGTGTGTGTAGTTAGGTACTTTACTTACTTATTTAGATAGAATGTAGGAAAGTTATACAAACATTTGATTTAACTCATGTTTTCAATAATTATTTATTTGATACAGTTTTCTTTACAATATATAATTAGTACTAGGTACAGGTAGCAACGATCTTCCAGCATAAAAATGAAGATTTCCAAAAAACCTTGTTCTATAATCGTGCTTTTCACAAGAAAACTGTAAGTAACTGTCCTCACATCTTTGCATTACAACTTCATTCTGGTGACCATGATTTGTGATAGGTTGTAATATTTTTATAAAATCAGTCAGTAAAAGATGTCATCTTATGCTGTCAACAAACCTATCATATTATAAAAAGAAGTGAATAACGCTACCATGATTAACTTGAAGAAGGTCCAAACCAAACTTGAAAGCGATATTGTCAAGCATTTTTAAATTGAATATTATTTATTAACTAACAGTACCTAGGTACTGGCTTAGTAAATACATACAGCCAGTTCAAACCGGATTGTATGTTTGTAATCCTTATCAACACTTATATTAGCGGGCTGTAAGTGAACATTATTAGCACATTTGGCACGAATACGCTTGAGATAGGATTGATAATGTTACCTAAATTATTTGATATATTCCACCGAAGAAAACTTATTTCTTAGGTTCTTCATGATATTGGGATGGAAAAGATAAATATGATGATGTCAGAGATTGCGTATGCTTAGAATAAACATATAACCTTTCACTTCTATGTTAAGTAAAATTGATAAGATAATTAATGATCTCAAACTAATTGTTGTTTAATATGTTTATAATATATAATTTTTTTTGCAACGTTTTAAATATGGTTTTGTCCACCTACCATAGTTACAAAGAACATGTTATTCATAACTAAGTCAATAATTGATAAACTAGTTATAACTAGTTTATAACTAGTTGTATCATTATTTCTTTGCGGGTTTGGCAAGACGTATCGTAGCGTCAAAATAGCTTATGAGTTGTATAATTTTTCATTATAATATGGTGTAATAATATAAGCAAAAGTTTAATTCCTGAGATGCCTTTAAAATTAGCCTACCAACTTAAACAGTATGTAGTTACATACGAGTTTAAATTAAGAGCCATTGAATGAGTGACATTGTTGTTTTCACTTATTCGTTTTTTCATAGAAAATGTATGGGAATTGTTTTTTTTAATTATATGTATTGCCAAAACTTAGGACTTGATTTGGTATGTTACTTTGGGAAAAGTTTTCCTGGTTGGAAATAGAGTCGATTAAGATCAACTTGTTTTTTTTGACAAATGTCATTTTTTGAGCGAACCGTACTTTTTTCCAAAAAACTAAAAATGACAATATTTTTTCTTCAAAATAAATAGAAGGTTCTTAAGAACAAAACCTTCTGACTACAAAAGAAACGGTAGCTACCCTTAAGGGGCCAAAAAATTGCCCCACCCTGTATAACTAGTTTGTGTACAGCGTTGATAAACCTTATATTATTATAACATACAAACATAGGCATAAGGCACCTACAGCGATAATGATCTTTTAATTATGGAATACCTACATGTTGGGGTTAAAACATGGTTATGGGTTTTTGGAAAGAACACAATTATTATGATATCTGTCATCAGAGAATTTAAGTATAATATACTTAATGATACTGTCATGGCAAGGAACAAAATTTAGATAATTGTTATTGCCGCGGTTTTCCCAAGACCGATTTAACAAAAACGTCATTTTCCTTTTATTTGCATGTCCGCAAGCATTGTATAACGAGTACGCATACATACAGAATGAACTGCACACCCACAAACGCAGTCGTAAAATAGAGTAAGAGGAATGTGCTTGACGTCACGAGCGAGCCCACGCGGTGGCCAATCAGATGGATACACCAAGAGGCACGGCACAGGAGAAAAGATAAACATTATCATAAAAGTGCTAGCACACATACAAATACTCGCAAATATACCAGAATTATTTCATTTTTATTCAAATTTGAAATTCTTTTATCGCATTGGGTTCCTTATACGTTTGAAGTTTACAAAAAGTATACATCTGTTCTATGTTCACATGCGCAATAATACCTCGCATGAGAGAGACAACATCAGTTTATTATCATGAATGAAAAATTTGCGCTTGTGTGCAACGTTTGAACGCCGCTGCTGTGGTGACCGAACCGATGTTCTGCTCGCTAGGCGCTAGCCGCTAGCCGTATTCCTCATTTCTTTGCGGGTTTGGCAAGACGTATCGTAGCGTCAAAATAGCTTCTGTGTTGTATAATTTTTCATTTAAGTTTGTATTGTATTTTGTGCTTAAAAATGGGTATCGTTATAAACAACCTTCCTTTGGTGAGTTGCAAAGTATTTTTTAGTTTAACTACACAACATTTTATGGTTTACCGGCTTCGAATTGGAAAGTAACGTATACGAGTGTTGTAATGACCGCTTTGACCTTGTGAAACTTGCTCGCGATATTGAATTATAATCTAAGCTGGTTGTTTGACCACAAGGATTGCTTATTGTATGTAGTATGTATTGTGGATTAGCACAATACATATTACCTATACGGTTAATTATACAATTTCTAATTTTTCATATACATAGCTAAGCCAGAAGGTATACCTACAGTACGCTGTCTAGACTTCTATGAAAACGCTAAAAACAATATAAAGATAGATTATGGTAGGGTAGGTATAAATTCCTTGACATAGAAACATTATTACTTAATTAAGTATTTCATTTATTTTTTAACTAACGCAATATCTATATTTCTAGGACTACTTACGTCTTTGTATTTTTATTTATTTCATTATATTTACAACTTACGCTAACAGAGAGCGATTGCGTTAGGGATTGAATCAATATAAAAAAATATAGTTACGAATACATACAACTTATAACAAAAAGATGGCCGCGTTAATTTCAACATCAATTAGAATAGAAATAATGCTAAATACTCACGAATAGACGATAGTTTTTCGATCGGTATGTTTTATTCAACCAATAATAATAGATATAATATTTTTTTTACTTTTGGTAGGGAGGTAGATCTTTTGAAAGAAAAGTTGTTAATATTTTTTCTGTTTGTTTCAGATTCGCGAACAATGCGAAATTTTACACATAGGTGATAAACAAATAAAAGAAATAATGAGCAGATTGCATAATGATCTGATCAAAGGACTTGGAAGGGACACCCATCCCACATCCATTGTTAAATGCTGGGTCACATACATACAGGATTTGCCTAATGGCAAAGGTAGGTGTTGAATCTTGTATATTTTATTTCTGGGTTTTTATATTTATAAATCTCTTAAATTTATGTGTTTTTTATATAGATGTCAATTAAACTAATAATACATACAGTTATACAACAATTTATAAAAAAAATATGTTTAGTGTTTCAAATGTGTGTTTTAGATGTTTAAAGCGGAAGGGATTTAAAATGATTTCGTTTGTTCCAGAACGCGGTAAATTTTTGGCTTTAGACTTAGGCGGAACTAACTTCAGAGTACTTATCATAAACCTAGGAGAAAACCACTTCGACATGCAGTCCAAAATCTATGCGATACCTCAACACATAATGACAGGCACTGGTCTTGCGCTATTTGATCATATAGCAGAATGTTTAGCTAACTTTATGAAGGTACCTAACTTTAAACATTTTAAAATTTTATAATATAAAAACACTGAGATATTGGGCCTCTCCCCCAATATCCCAGTGTTTTTTTATATTATAAAATTTATATGGAATGTAGCTAGTCATTATGAGTATAAAATCTTATATTTTCGATATTTTATTTAGTTATGTATTTTTTTAGGAACATGATGTATACGAAGAGCGTTTGGCCCTTGGTTTCACATTCAGCTTCCCGCTACAGCAGTTGGGCCTTACAAAGGGAATTTTACAACGTTGGACCAAGGGTTTCTCCTGCTCCGGTGTTGTCGGCGAGGATGTTGTCCAGGGACTTAAAGATGCCATCGCGAGACGTGGGGTAAGTTTTTTTTTAATATTCATTATCACAAAAAACTATGTTCCTCATGGAATACATTTCCAAATAGATTTTCAAAAATATAAAATTTGTAAAACGAAACATTTTCCAGGATATATCCGTGTCTGTGATGGGGATCCTTAATGATGCAACGGGTAGCCTTATGTCATGTGCACATAAGGAACCTGAATGTAGGATAGGTGTAATAATTGGTGAGTTGACGATGATACATCAGCTCTCTTTAGCATTATAAGGCATGACTGGAGCCAAACGAGAGCCGAGTAGAGGCTTTTCAGTTATTTCAAAATGCCAGTGGATCAGTGCATACAACATAATTGAATTTTATCTAAAATAAAATAACACTCTCCTTCATTCGGAGTGTTAACTTCATCATGATTATGTAGATATTTTATAAATAACAAATATTTCATTCTATATGTATACAACATTTATGATAAATCAGAATCTTAGAAATCAAATATTATCCCAAAAATTTTGAATCATTTGCATTTTTTTAACAGTATTTCGTAACAAATCGAGAGTTATAAATTGGGTCTCGTCTCTGATGTTTCAAAATCATAGGAATACTGCCTAATATCTATCAATTCATGCAAATCTAAGTCTTTTATATGCACTGGTCCGTTAAATTTACCAATTTTTTTGGTAGGTTTCGTACAAAAGCCTCTACAATTGATCATCTTCAACATACCTAATCACTGGTTAAACTAAAAATATATCTATATACTTGGAATGTCATCTACCTCTTTACTCAAGTGCATGTTTTCTCGCTCTTATAGGACGTACAGATTGACATTTGCGCTATTCTGAATGATACAACGGGTACATTAATGTCCTGCGCGTGGAAAAACCATAACTGCAAAATAGGACTCATTGTTGGTAGGTTTACCTTATAAATATAAGTTTGTGGTGGTGGGTGTGGGTCTCGTTGGCTTGTTTGTTTGTTTAGAATATGCATTGAGGGTGAATCGTTTTGTTACTCATGGTTTATATATGCATTACTTACATGAAATACGCATGCTTTAATCATTTTAGAACCAATGAACTTTGGGTTGTTTACCGAGCAAGGCAAACGTTTATAGATGACGTTTATAATTACGTAAGCGCCAGGTCGGGTCCAGCTTATTTCTAAAATTACTTTAGTGCTTATTCATTTTATTTCTATATTAACAGCACGACCGTACATGCATGTAATTTTAACGTTTAATTTCTATTTATATTTTTTTAACGTTATCATACTTGTAGAATAATTTATAAAATCTCGTTTCATACGAAACTAAGTTATAAAATCGACTTCAAAAAAAAGAGGAGATTGTATGTTTGGCTGTTTGTTTGATTTTTATGTATGTTAGTTGATTTCTCCCGGTTTATTCGAAATAAATTATATAGAATAAAAAAATATTTCCTCTCGAGGGATTGGTTATTAATTATGTCCCGCAAAACTTAAAAAAGTACAGTGTGCATTGGTTTTTTTAGGACAATCAAAGTTGTATGTTTTTCAGGACATTCAAAGTGGTCTCTTTTGATTTTTATTACAATATGTTTTTTTTTATTTAGTTAGTGTCTAGTCTGGATAGTCGTAGATACTGAGCTAATTGCTTATTAGAATGTCAATGTAAAGTGTGTTAACGCATTTCCGCTATAATTAGAGCAACCATGAAAGTCTTTCGTGCAAAGGTCAAATTAGCATAGCCAAGGTACATGAAAGTACCTACTTACTTAGTAACTGATTGATGAATTCCGATTAATGACCGATCGAAACATTTTCATGGTAGAGGTACCTAAATGTCATTGACACCGACTACCGATAACCAAGAAATAATTTAAAAATTGGCACGAGCTAGAAGATACATACATAAGCGTTTGCGTTGACGAACTCAAGGTGGTTTCAAAGCGTACACTGGTTGCAGCTATTTTCTTTGTTACTGGCATGTCGTTATTAGTTGAATATAATAATAATAATCAAGCTAGTGTACTAAAAATTCTAATTAGTTTGTCAATTAGATTATTAGAAGATTATGGACACGTATTTCTGTTGATTATACAAAAAACGATGAAGACCTTAACCGGCTATACGGTTAAGGTTCCGCGTGACGACGCTAGCAAACTCTCAAAATTTGACGCCCTTCATTTTTGTCATTTTTGGTTTGATTGCCAAGAGAAAAAATATGTCTAATATCTTCAGATAATCTAACAAATTAATAGAATATTTTTTTATACATATACTATCCTATTCCAAGAACACTTCCCTATTCCAAGAATGTTCACCTCACCTTGTCCGTTATCCAGGCACCGGCAGCAACGCTTGCTACGTGGAGAAGACGGAGAACTGCGAAGTGTTTGATGGAGAAAAGGGGAAGCCGGAACTCCTTATCAACACTGAATGGGGAGCGTTCGGGGATGATGGTGCTTTGGACCTCATCCGCACAGAGTTCGATAGGGAAGTCGATAACAGTTCCATCAACCCTGGAAAACAAATGTAAGTTTTGAATTATTAGAAATTAACAAAGGAAGGTCTACCAATATTGGTACCTACCTTACACAGTAGTAGAAATGTATTTTATTAAGAAATAAAAGGCTTTTTTATTTTAATCCTTAGTACAGAAGGCGTTATAGTTTAAATTAAACATATGACGCAAAATGTAAAGTTCTTGCTATATGGATGAGTCAACATTCGTAGAATTATACAGATATGCGCTTGAGTTTATAGTTGTAAGTACTAATTCGTACGTAACCTAGTTTCCCTACGTTAAAAGCCGTTATTCCAGTGAGATCTTTTCTAAATCACCCATACATGTTTTGGGTTATAAACCAGAGCCATGCATGAGTGAGAGTCTGGCTAGTTTATTAAACTCATAGGAAACAATGGCATAGCTTTTAAAATTACTGGCGTTATCCAACAATCGAACCTACGAAATAAAACCATGAATTATATGACACCGAGTCTGCCCTTAAAATAAATAAATAAATATAGCTGGACAATTCACACAGCATTATCTAAAAACGTAGCTAAAACAATTTATTTTACTCATTTTTTTATGTATAAGTAGTAAGTATCGGTAATAAATTATTTTACAGATAGGTCGCTTGGAAAGATAACGATTTAAGTACTGTAACACGTTAGTAATCAAGTGCAACATGACTTAATTAAAATTTTATTATAGCACGCAGTACACATGCATAACGTCTCTATAGATAAAATGAAAAATCTATGCAAATACCCACATCTATAGCTTACAGGCGGGCACTAAATTATTATGAGAACACTTTAAGATAGGACAAACAAGTGGTTGGTTAGGTCCCTACATACATGACTTGCAATAACTCATTTTCCTTGTTAATGTACCCACATCCACTTTAATACAATGGATACCTACAAAAATAGCCATCATTTGATGATACGTTGAATTCAATAACAAAGTTATTATGTTGATATAGATACCTGATCTATCACTTGTGTTTCTCTGCAATAATCGTATAGAATTTAAGACCGCTTGTGAGACGGACAATGAATGATATGAGTATTTTGTTTAATGAAGGGTTAACGTTATCTTTGCTTATGATTTGAATGATCCCAGAACAATAATATTTATCATTTCAGACAAGAGAAGATGATATCCGGAATGTACTTGGGAGAACTCGTCCGATTGGCGTTAGTGAAATTCACAAAGATGGGCCTGCTGTTTGGAGGGCAGGGATCGGATTTACTGTTCCAAAGAGGAAACTTCTACACCAAATACGTGTCTGAAATCGAGTCGGATAAGCAAGGAGACTACACTAGCTGTATGGAAGTTCTTGAGGAACTTGGTAAGTTACCTTTGCCTATAAAGCTAAGAATTTGCTTCTGGCCACGTGGTTCGACAGCATAGTTCGATCAATCGGATTAGGTGAACTTTTTTTCCAGTTAGTTCGATTTTAGTTTTTATTTTGACGTTTAACTTGAACAAGTGACCTAGATGTGCTCTCGATCTCGATCAAGTCAAATTATCTAAATTTTCTAGTAACGATCAACATTATAATGAGACAGGTTTATCGTCTGTCCAGTAGTTATACATACATATCCGCATACATATACCGTTCTCTAGGCCTCGGTAAACTTATGTTACACGTGTTGCTTTAACAAAGTACAGACTTCGTATTGCGACTTACAAGTGCCTGAGTAAAGTGATATCCACTTTAACGCAATCAAGATTATTATAATTCACAGAAATACATCTCAAGATCAAGATTATTCTAATTCACAGAAATACATCTCGTTAAATTTCTGTGTTCTAAATCATCAATTCAATCCGACAGTAAATTGTTAATTTTATTGTTATGTGTTGATCCAAAATGAGGAAAAGGATCAAAATTTTCAACGATTCAAGAAAATGCAAATGTCAATTTAACATGCATAGATCCGTGAATCCAGCTTAATGTCGGCTCGCTAAAACTTAATTGTTAGTATTAATTAACTCTTTAATTGACATTAATGAGTTATGCGGATATGATGGTTAAGACTGGTTAGACTTTAATCTAGCTAAAGAGTCACGGATAAGGTCAGACCAAGCCTGATAAGGACTACGGAGTTGCTAAACCCCAAATCATAATTAAATGAGCATAGCGATGTACCTAATGAAAGACACTTACATTACAATGCCTAAACTAAGTTTTCTTACGAAATCATTAAATAAAAATTGAGCAGAACACAATATTTTTTTATAGACTTTCGTCAATAACCCAATAGTCATAAGACGTGTAAATCAGCGACCACAAATCGTTATGAAACGATAAACTGATGATGTAACTGTATTCTACCCACATAATATTTAAGGAATGCAGGCAATACATATAGCTAACATGTTGTAAAAAGTTTTCTTAACATCAATCATGTTGAAACAATATTTGATAAAACATCGCTCTTTACTTTGTTACATAACATCGCAGATGCAAATCAAGCAACAAGCCTCTTAGTTTGTGAACGTTTTCGTAAGAATTTTTTCTCCCAAAAGATGTCCCTCGTTAAGGGATTAACGTTAACACAAATAAAGTTCGTATTTAAGCCGCTTACATCCGTAATTAACAAGTGTCTATAAATAAAAAACTTAAAAAAATCCTATAAATTAATATCCTGAAATACAAGGCCTTACCGACTTTGAGGCAATATTTATTCAGAAGTTATCGGCATAGGATGTATACAGTAGCCCCATCACATCAGCGCTTAGGCACCTTCTTAGAACTTCCTCTTCCTTGTATTTAGATTGAGTCTAGTTCTGCTTACTCTACATAAATATGTAGAGTAAGATCTAGAGTTGTTTTATGAGCTAAATATAATAATTATCTTCCAGGACTATCACACGCCACAGAGTCAGACATGTCGGCCGTCAGACACGTGTGCGAATGCGTTTCGCGGCGCGCAGCTCACCTGGTCTCAGCAGGTCTTGCCACCCTCATCAACAAGATGAACGAGCCCCATGTCACAGTCGGCATCGACGGATCTGTGTACCGCTTCCACCCGCATTTCCATACGCTAATGTGCGAAAAGATAGCCACACTTGTGCGTCCTGGGTTAACGGTGAGTTAAAAAGTTATTGACTTGTTCTCTTGGGCCAAACATAGGTCATAAACACGGCAAAGAGTGTGTGATTATTGGAAGAAGTTATCTCAAAATTCTACAAAATTATCTGAGTACCACGGAGTAATTAGAGTGACTTATATCAATAGATGACGATAGTGACCGCTAAATTACTAAAAAATTCAGTTGAGTTTTATCTGGATAGGTATAATCAAATGGGTGGAATTTTACCGAGCGATAGGTAAAGTTCTTCGAAGTATCGTGCGCACATGTAGTGTAACTATCACAAGCCAATCCTCTTGATTTGTTTGTATTAGACCTTATCATTTGTTATTCAAAGGCCGACCTTATAAATTACCTACAAACGTAATCTTTTGGACTTTGAACAAGTCAAAGAGGAGACGAGCCCCTTGAAACTCTTGAAAGTACTTGTGGATTGTTTTTCTGGTTCATTGATAGATAAGGCTTATTTATTTGCTTTTAATTATACGTATTATCAAAGTAGGTTCCTTCGAAACTACTAGACTACGAACTATTGCGACATTAATTCAATGCAAGTACATCCCTACTTCATTATCATTTACCGTTAACGAATTTTCTTTAGGGTATTGACGTCATAGTATTGCCACTTGCCACACCCATATTAGCCCATTCTAGGTGACTATTTCTATCAGTAGCGCAAAATGTTTGCTTCTGTTCAGAAAATGTTAACATCATCGTTAGTGCTCATGCTTTTTTTATCGCGATAAATGTGTACCTACAACAACACGTTGGTCTTCTTGGTATCCTACTAGTATATATCTTTATCTTAAGTACCTTATTGTGGGACCACCGGTACAATACTTGTGATTACAATACTTGCGTCACGTCACCAGATTTTAAATAACAATTTAAGACTTGGTGGAGTTCAAAATAAACGTAGTTTTACTATAATTTTACTTTATGCTCGGTGTAAAATCGCTTTGTTTGTATTTGTATTTTGTATTTGTTTATTTATAAAAAACTTAATCTAATCTTTAATTTTAACATTCTCTAAGCCCGTCAGGATTTGTGCAGAATGTTACATTCCTCGGGTTAGATACGATTAGTGGTAAGAAGTGTACGAACATAATAGGCACCTACGTGCGGGCCATCTTCATAACCATTAGATAGGTACACTTATATTGCTAAAATCTAATAGAAAATAGGTTTACGTACTCCGAAGAGTTTGAATAACAATTTTAAACGTGGTGGTAGAGGTTATCTACCATCGCTGTTAAAACTTCACCGCCTAGTATATTCGTGAAATATAACAGAATAATAGTTTTACTCTATTATTTTGGTTGTAAAGATTGAATTTTGTTCCAGTTCGACCTGATGCTCTCCGAAGACGGCAGCGGGCGTGGTGCGGCGCTGGTCGCTGCAGTAGCGTGTCGGCAGAGCCTTCTAGGTGCGTAAATCAACATCGATTAAGAAACCCAGCGATCTCTCCGCCCCTGGCAGAGCAGCCTTCAGCCACAAAACAACTTCGGCCTTGGACTTTGGACTTCGCCTCTTGTCCTCTGCATTGTTACACCATCCGCTTATTCATATTTATAAAACGTTATTGTTAAATATTTCACTGATTTGAATATTTAGATGAATTTAGATAGAAAAATTTAGTACTTATACTTATAGTGTGACTACAAGTCCAATTAAGATACTTAAGGCGTGAGTACATTAAGGCTTTAGGCTGTTTTAGTTTAGGCTAAACTTGTTACTTTATTTAATATTATGCCGCTGTGTGCTGGCTTTGGCTGCATTTGTCAAGTATAATTATAAAAACACTGAGTAAAAATTTAACTGGCTTACGACTATCGTCGGTGAAATAGTTTTTAGCACTAGGATCAACGGCCTCCGTCGCTATCATTAAAACTATTTATTACTTTGGTCTAGTCACGAAACAAGATATTAAATTAAGTTTTGCAAAGTATCAATTTTTCAGTATTGTACCTATTCACGGAATTCTGTTTAACCATTTGATTGTATTTGTTTAACTTATTGTGCCTAGCAGAAGACTGATATTGACTATATCATTTTGTAGGATTTTCTTTACTGAATTTTTTTATCGTTTTTTTAATCTACTAAAATGCTATTGTAGCATGCCATTGCAATACAGATCATTGCCAGCACACAAGATATTAATGGCCCAAATATGATGTTCAGTGACTAAAAATAATTTACTTTAGCAATACATACCTACATATATAGGTACCTAGATTTAGTATGGTAAAAATATTTATAAAGGAGAGAAGCTTTTTTAAAGATACTAGTAAGTTTTTAAAGAAGAAATAGCTGCTAATAAAACTGTACAGAAATGGGAAAGTATAACTATCGAATTAGATTTAACTAGATTGTAAATAAACCCACAACTAATTTATAATCAAAATCAAAAATTAATATTTACCAGTTTATTTGATTATTACGGTACTAACTTATTTTGTTGAACAGTCATGTCATGATTATTATTTTGTCTCCTTATGTGAATATGTGGCACACATGCAGAACTGTACCTACGTGTGAATCTCAGTACGAGGGTATTATAATTTGTAACAATATATCAACCCTAAATTCCTACTAAAAACAATAATCTAGTGGGTAGGTACTCAACTTATCCATCCAAGTTTCTTCTTATCTCTTATATAACTTTTTTACCAATTAATTTACATTTTTTTACATGCCTAGCCTACTCACTTACATATCGTTTTCTACGCAAACCGGAGACAAAACAATGTTTATTTGATACGATTTATATGTTCGTGTTTTGATAATTTACTGTGATAGATCTAGGACAACATACTCCGAATATAATGAATTATTACTTATCGAATAATTAAAAGGTTAGCGATTAGTTATGCAAAATATAAATAACGCAAAAAAGTTCAACTATTACAATCGATTGTGCGCTCAAAGTTTATGAAATAATGAAATTCAACCATTGGAAGTAAAGTCAATAAACGTATAATTTGCAGAATTACTTACATCACAAATGTTTGCCTACATAGTTCCTAGTTATAAATTTTAGGTGCATTTCAGTTTAGTTAGATACATGTACCTACTAGATGCGTATTTGTAATTTGTATTGTTATTAATATGTTGCACGATCTGTAACTTATGGTCCCATTTAAGCTAAGTTCCGTGTGTTAATGATATTTTTATTTTGTAAATCTACTTAGCAAACACCTGATAATAATATTTGCTCTTAGCTGCGATGTAAATTTAATGTTAGGTAATTTGAAAAACTTAACTAACTACTAATTCAGTAATTCGTCAACGTTAAGGGCAAAAAATTATGAGCGTTTGGCGAGTATGATAAATGTTATATTATTTTTATATTAACTAGGTAAATAATCATGTTAAATATGATTTCGGTCTATTTACTTAATGTGAAGTACAAATTTTCCGAACTATAGAGACCAAGTACTTAGTAAAATTATATTTACTATTAAATTATCAAAAAAACAAGTTGAGGTACTTAAAACTCGTATATATATGTGTCGTTAACTTGCTCAAAAACTATAGTTTGCACAACAGTGGATATTAAATTATGGATATGCAGACAGCCTACTTAATAAATGTATATTTTCAGACACAAGCAAGTGAATAAATCTGAATAAAGAGTAAATAAATTCGGCGTTCGTGTGTTATTTTCTATATTTTGCAGTAGGGAGTCCAACATTCCAAGATTCAATAAGATGAAAATATTTAATGAATTAATATGGATCCACCGGATCAATAACCCTAACCAATCGAAATATGGAACTTTTTGTGTCTGGTTGCATCGCACGCAGGTCGGTCTTGTATACAATAATGTCTGAGCAAAGGCAAACGACATAGGTAGGTACTTGCCTTTAATATTTAGTTAAAAGGAGTGGTTGTAAAACATTAAAATGTACGTTACTTTTATGTAAATACCGACTAAATATTATGATTTCTATTTTTGTTGCGCCTTAATGGCGAATATCAATTTGAAAAGCATTGTAGTTAGGTATATTATACCTTTAGCTGAGTTATGCGAAAATGAAATAAATTACATACATAAATACTATTTTGTTTGTTTATGATGTTATCCTATCGATAACAGCATCGTAACATTACCTTTGGATTCACAAAGATTTACTCTTTGCCATTCATTTATTTAGCGCTCTCTGGGTGTATGCTTTAATATATTTCAGTAGATATTCAATTAAATTAAAGCATACACTAACTTATTAGTTATATTAACTTATTAGTATGCAGGTACATAAAGAAGGTACGTAATATACCTACATACATAGGTCTACCTACATAAGTACTGTTTCTGTAAATGAAAGAAAAAAACTTACATGGAGCAATTCTTCAGCAAGAAAACAGGAGTAAGGGGTATAGTAAGGTTTGGCTTGTAATATAATATCTTGAGATTTCTAAATTCATACTTCTGCTAATCATACAGCATCATCCATCACACACATTAAGCTGAAAAAATACAAACTATTTTATTTCTCCAGGTATTTTAGGTAGGTACTTTTAGGAAGGAAGTAAAATAAATAAATATCATAGCAATACATTATGATAATTTTGGTCATAGTTTAATTCAATAAGTTTAACCCCTACATTTTTTTAATTATAGAATAATAAAAAATAATAACTATTAATCATCTAACAACACAAATCAATTTCACAACATATTGATCCAGTTTTCCAGAATCGTCATCTTAGTTATCATATTCAAAAAGTTTACAATAGATTGAATCTAGACTGAGCCCATGACAATAATGATACCTATTGTTTGAATACAACATAGAATAAGTTCCGAAAATCTGGACAAGTACATTTTACTTAAATATCTAAATTCCTTGTTCATTACCATTTTATGGCTATCAAGGCCTTTTCAAATGATTGTGAAAAAGGAGGTAAACCTAAAACACAATATAAAATAAATTCGTCATTTAGATAATTTACAAGCAAGGTAACAATTAATGAAAATAGGCTTTTCTGTTTAGATTCAATGGTATGCTAATACATACAAATAGCACAGTAAATAATGTTAGCAAATTTAAGCATTACAGATTCAATATTAGTAACAGTGCTAACATGTGTTCACTGACATAATAATAGTAATGATACACCTGAGATTCATATCAAATTAAATTGCAACTATACTTTTACTGGTGATACAATTAAATTACACCAAAGTACACTTATAAAACTTATGTTGCTAACAGAATCATAAAATCACATTTGATTATAAGTGTTCCAAAGAGAGAGAGCAGTAAGCTTAATGTAACTTATACTCGGCAGGCACACTCAGATGGGGCTCGGGTAGGCTTCTTTGGTGTGCTGATGCGTTTAGAGGTCCCAGTGCCATATTGTATACCAGAACCAATCCGTTCAGGATCAAGCTCCCCAGTTTCAATTTTAGCAAGAATAGTTTTAGAACATTTTAAAAATGCCTCTTCCACATTCTCCCCTGTTTTAGCACTGGTCTCCAGAAACATCAGTTCTGAAAGCAGAAATAACCCTACATTTTCATCCTGCTTCTTCTATCAAAATAAACAATTGTAAAGCTATTCTCACCATTTTCCTGAGCGAATTGACTGGCTTCAGAGAAGGTTACTTCTCTAGATTCCTCCATGTCTTTCTTGTTTCCGACTAGTAAAATGACAATGTTTGGACTGGAGAGTGTCCGAGCATCTCTCAACCAATTAGCCAGCGCATTGAATGAGTCTCGAGATGTGATATCATAGACAAGAAGAGCCCCTGCTGCTCCCCGGTAATATGACCGTGTGACTGATCTAAATCTTTCTTGGCCTGCAGTATCCCATATCTGCAGCTTGGTAGATTTGCCTCCAATATTTACAATTTTGGATCCAAACTCAACACCAATAGTGTGGCATCTATCTTCTTTGACTACAACAAACATAAATGTTATTTCTAATTTGCCTCTTACTAACCAAGCCAGTTAATCAAATGTAAATAATTCATAAATCAAATATAAAACTCACATTTGTTGCCAATAAAATTATTCAGGAGGCTAGATTTTCCTGTCCCAGCACTTCCAATGACCAAGAATTTAAATAGGTACTCTGTAACAATAACATTGTTAAGTTGGTTCAGGATATTAAAGAAACAGAACTGACTTAGTAGTCTACAAGTATAATAAAATTAATCATGATACTAGCCTGGCTATTCTAGTAAGTAGGTAAATTCCTAACAAATTCTTCAATCCAATCATATTTATGTATAGTACATATGTACATATCAACTCAAAGTAGGTAGCAGGTAGAAACCTTATGTAGCTCAGTATTATTATAGGTAAGGCATTCCGTAAAATGATTGATGTCTTTTTTAAATGCCGTTTTAACTGAGCCAGCCATAGATCAGCGTTAAGTTTCCGTCTGTAGCACAGGAACGGAGTGGTTTTATTCTCTTTGAGCACAGCGAAAATTTTATTCGTCAAATTAACGATACACCGTCGTTCAGCCAATTTCCTTGTTGTTATTTAAAATCATACTCCACTTGGTATTTTATGCTTACCGTAAGTCTCAGACATCTCGCTTCTTCATAGAAAACAGTTTATTTTTAGAGTTCACCGAAGATAAATATGAAAACACAACGTAAATTTAGTATTTTCCCTGAAAAAAACACCAAATAAAAACACTTGCTTATTTTTTTTTCTTGCTTTGCTTGCTTTGTTTTTTTTTTGCAGCTTTTTGATTGATTGAGAGTGTACGTCAGTGTGAAGCTAAACAATGTTTTTTCTTGACACTGACTGTTATTTATTTTATTATATTGCGTACGCTTGAAGCATAGATGAAGAAAGCAATAGAAGTAGTGCAAATGCCATCTCACTCGCACTAAAGTGAGAACGACTTATGAATCAAGCCTAAGAAGAAATGAGATAGAACGATTGGTTTTTTGTCTCATCCGCGTGGCCGGCTTTTTGCAATAGATGAAACAAATTTCCTTGGAGATCGACGGACCTCGTCAAATTGGTGAAAATATTGTTGTTGTGGACTGTTATCTCTGTTATCTCTGTTATCGACAGTTTTTGCGTTAAAAAACCGCTAACATCGACAAATTTTTGCACGCGAATGCGGATTCGCACGCTCGCGTGTTATTTTATGTCTAGCTATAGAATGCTTTTGAGTAGGATGACTCAGCTTACTTTATCTGAAAGCTATGCAATAAAGCTATAAAACTGGCTATAAATGTTTTTTATTGTGTTTTTGATTAATTTTACACAGACCCTTCATTTGAAAAAATGGTCGTAAAATCGTAGGTACCTACTACTTTTACTACTACTACTCTTATGTTTATCAACATTATACTATTGAATATTGAAACTATGTAAAAACCTTGGTGACCCTCTAAAACGTATAATAAATAAGAAACTTTTACCGATTCTTTGGGATAAAGTACACAAAACACACTTTTCACTCAGACTTTCGCAAAAAAAATGGCGTCACTTTCGCACGCTGAACTTTCACCCGGTATATCTCTAATATTTCTTTCAAAATGGTTTCAAAAAGTTGTCAAAAAGTGTGCAGTTGTTGGTAATAAAGTTGTTAAACATAAATGCAATTGAAAATATATCCTAACTTCATCAAAAAACCGAAAAAACAAGACAAGCCATATGGCTTACAAAGTAGTAAGACATATGTCTTAATCGATACTGACGGACCACTTCCGGAGTAAGACATATATGTCTTAACCTGTGGAAGGCCGGACCGGGAAGAGAATTGCACCCATCGTGTGCCGCAAAATGGCGGAATCAGAGAGTGCACTCGACAGGGTTCGGAATTTATTGAATATTTTCAATAAATTGTTTGGTAGAAGGATATCTAATGATTATATTATAAAGTTAGATAATTACTGTACCTTATAATGTAACTTTTTACTGCTAAAACATTATTACGCTTTTATTTTTCACAGGTTATTGTACCCAATATCAAATTAACACACCGGCTGTAGAAATAATGATATTTTTAGTAAATTCTGTGAACATTTTTTAATTTAATTTATTACCCTCGTTAGTTCAATATCAAAGCAGTTTATTTATATGAAAAACACAATCTTTATAGCTAGAAATCATTTAAAAATACCATGTTGAAAATCACAATTCACACCGAAAAGTTTGCCATTTCACATGTGTTCAAACCACACTTTTATTATTTGATAATAACATTCTAGGTAAAATTTTCATGAAAGTAAGTACGCATGTTAGTGAAAAATATATTATTTGTTACTTGTTACGTGCTAAAAGTACATGTATTATAATAATAATCAATTTTTTCGATAAATAACCAAAACAGGTACGTGACTTGTCAAGGCATTTTTCATAAACAAATTTCATGTTCTTCTAAATCTCAATGCTCCATGGAAATGATTGTGAATGATTATAGACAAAATGAGCTTTTCATAGATAATAAACACTCATGAATGTCCAATACAAAATAATTTAGAATAATGTGGTAACATGTGAGGCATAGATTTCGATCATTGTTCATTCTAGTTCAATTATTGTTTGCATGTGTGCGTGTACAGAGAAAGTGACAACTGCCGTAGCACTTATCAGCGCTTATAAAGCGGTCCGTCAACGGCCTAAGCACTGATCAGGATCACTATACAGGTTGTTAATTTTGGAAACAGTGAATGAAAAAAATATCTTATAAACTAATATTATAGAGAGGAAAGATTTGCTTATTTGTTTGAATTGAATAGGCTCCGAAACTACTGGACCATTTAGAGTTTTTTTTTCACCATTAGAATCCTACAATATCTCTGATGAACATAGTCCATAGAATATACCCGTGCGAAGCCGGGGCGGACCGCTAGTATTTTATATTATTATATATACTAATTACAAAACTTCATGAGGTAATCACTTTTATTATAAAAAAAACACACGATGTAAAAAACACTGGTTTTATTCACATTACAAATTTAATATATTTACATAACTTTTATCTTACAAATTATTACAATACAAAATGAGAGCTATAAAACAATCAACAGGGGATATTGAGTCCTGTCAAAAAGGGGGTAAATAACTAAAACGTAATAACTGTGTCCAATGTTCATTATGCCATCGTTTACAGAACCTGAAAAAAGTACATGCTGTATAACGTCATTGGTGACTTCGTATATTTACACATCACATCGCCATTTTGTACTGTGTATGTGTGCGTGTATTTTCGTCAGATGCGTAATAAATAATGACTTTGCACAATTATTCCGCATTTATAACTCATTTTAGATATAATGATATATTCTCAATGAAATTACCATCTGAATGATATATCTATTTCAACAAAAACAATACGCGAAATGTATGAAATCATCAACGGAATAAGTTACGGACAGCCGTTACAAAGGGTACAGTACATTTGACGAAAGATATTTCAAAACTAGTTACATTTGATAACTATATTCAAGTAGATTACAGTTCTAAAATAGGTAAAGAATAATAAAATGTATACATAGCTTACCCTTCATGAAGTTTTTTCCACAAAAAATGACACTTTTCGACGCGCTATAAACATCCACACTTGCCTGCCGATGTTCAAATTTGAACTGCTTGTAATGACGGTTCTATGAACTTCACTGAATGAATGCAATGATTGTGGGTTCGTTCATTTCAGAGGTAAACAAATAAAACAATTTAGACTGTATTGCACTGTATTTAAATACCATAAACGAATAAATGGTATCGCTGGTTGCTAGCGCACTGATCAGATCTTAGGCCGACAAAGTTAGTAGGTACTGATCTGTGCTTAGGCAAAGGAGAGGTTAATCGATGTTGAAGGGTGATCGGTGCACCATACCAAAAGCAAGGATGATGCGGTAAAGTGTTTTCGGGTGTAAATTGGACGATGAGGCAAATGTGCCAAATTCATCATTCCACTCGTAAGATGATACGTTCTTTTGACTATAAAAGGTAACAAAATTACAGTTTCTTAGATTTTACGTAAAGACAAGGCTCAAAAATGATGTTTTATGTTAATTTTAGTTTTTATAACCTAAAATTACGAAAATTTAGGTTTACCTGCACTGCACTTAGGGTTGCCAGATGTCCGGTATTTAAGCGTACAGTCCGGTATTTTCGAGGCCTGTCCGGTAAAAAATCAATGGTCATACCGGACAGAACAATGTCCGGTATTTTGAGGAAAGTCGGTACTACTGGTCAGAAGCGCCTACAAAAGTAGGCATAATGTTATCCCTCAAACGCAAAACTCGCGCGCGTAACGAACGCCTTCCTCGAGCGCATTTCCAGTGTGATGGGGAATATATATGGACCAATGAAACCGCCTTGCTCTAGAGACTGTGAAAACTGAATTGTGTATTTTTTCAACATATACTCGAGCTGCGATGCTTTTAAAGAAAGTGTTGTATCAAATAAAACACTATTGAAAGCGGTTGCAAAATATGTTAAAAAGAAGTAAGTAGGTACTACTAAAAAAAATCGTGTTTGGGGCCCATTTGGAGAATACAAGTTGACCAAAAAAAATCCCTGACCCCTATTTTTTTTGTGATTTTTTTGACAATTTTCCCGTTTTCACCGAAGTTGTACTTATTTAGCCAAAGATATAAATCGTTAGATATGCCCTTACCTCAGTGAGACCGCGCCGTTTTGTGTCCAAGTCGAACCTTACGCCTGCTTAAACCTGCACTCAGCGTACATCTACGCACAGTGTTAGCCGCACATGTAGTGAAGGATGTTTGCGAGCAGTATTATAGTGATACAAAATGACGTGTGCCTTTCGAAAGTGCAACAAAAATGCAAGAAACACAAATAAAGCCAGAGGTGTAACATTTCACTCGTAGGTATTGCGAGTTACTGAAATAACTTTTATTTTATCGTCCGCACTGTCAAAAATTACTACAATAACAAATTCAAATGGCGAGTGCACGAAAGAGAAAGTTGTGTTTGCTCCTAACGTGTGAGGAAAAGAGATGACACTATTTTCTCAGTACGCTTGTTTTGTTGTGTACATTGCTACAGATTTTGGTGGTCGGGGCGTATCTAACGATTTATATCTATGTATTTAGCACTATAAAATTTGTAAAATCTGTTTTAGACCGGATGTTTTTACTTGATTTTGGTCGCTGATACACCTTCAGGTCACGCAAACCAAAATTGGATACAAATCAGAGTTAACTAACTGATTTAGAGCCAATAGAGTGAAAATGAAATAAATTTTATCTCAAAGTTCAACTTTCACAGTGATATTAAAAAAAACCGCTAGTAATTCTGGAGGTAATATGCGTTTCAAAATGATTTTATGTTTTTCAGATCATGTTGACTACTCTATGAATTTTTATAGATTCCCATATCAATTTGACGCTGACTGTGCCTACTTATGCAGAATAAAAAAATCTTTGTTGTCTATTGTATTAAATAAATCAAGGTTCCCAAGTGTAAAATTGAGGGCGCGCGTGTGCTAATTGATATCTTTTGTTGGGTTGACAACACTGCTCTGTCATTGCAGTACGACTAAAGTGTTAGTTCACCGAAACGCCACGACCAACGTTTCTCTTTTTGAACAGACTATCTATGGTTTATCCATTTTGAATGAAGCATGTTAGTAAACAAAGTACGACACAAATAACAAAATCTCACTTGCTTGGCGTCGAGTTTCAGATATAATTGTAAGCAATTTTTATTGAAGGGAGGGTCTAAAATCGACAAGTAATGTAAATTACGCATAAAAGGACGCGCCAACTAAGTGAATTTTAGGTTAAGTATGGGTGGTTTGTTTACGTTTATGCTCCATTCAAAATGGATACGATATAGTATCTACCTACGAATAAGAAGGTACTCATAACCAGTGATCGTAATTATGAGGGCTAAAATACCTAAAGTTCATAGAACAGAGTCAAAAAAAGTGGAGACTTCCTTACTACAACAATTTTATTCGGCCAATTTTCGGCAATTGGGCCGAAAATTAGAAAAATTGTTGCCGTAGGAAAGGAAGTATGTAAATTTTATTGAAACTAATGTTAATGATAAAAATCATTATTATAAACGACTGCAAAATGTTTTCTATTTTTATAACATTGTTGTATAACTGTATAATTCTGTTGAGGGCGTGTTTCGCATTCAAAGAGTCGTTGTGCATGCTTCACTCACTCCTGTAGCTACCCCAGTTGTGTACGCATCTTTGACAGAATTAAAAAAAAACTTTTGTCCAATTTGATACAGTGACATTTTACCTATTTTGCACACGCTCTTAGCTGGGTTTCAGAACAAATAAGGGTAGAATATGCATATGTATGTGGTTGATACGTGAATTTAAAATGTAATAAATATTTTAAATGGCTCTCAAGAGAGTAAAATTATTAAAAGAAAGATTTCCGAACATGCCATTGCCACCAGAACCTGTCATAACAAGGTGGAGTACATGGCTAGAAGCAGCTTCGTATTATGCAAAATATTACGAACAAATTAAAATTATTCTAAAACTTCTAAGAAGCTCTGAATCTCTGTTCTTCAGGCTAGTTTTAGCGAGCCTGAAGAACAGAGATTCAGAGCTTCTTAGAAGTTACTAGAAAAATATAATCTAAAAACTGATTTATTGACGAATATTTTAAAATCATTCAAAGCTTGTAACAACTACATAAGTTAATTTTTTTGTAACGGAATCTTCCCACATACCAAGCAATACTTATTTTAAGCTGGTGTTCATCTGAACGAGTCAAAATAAAACTAGAAAACTTTATTTACAGAAATACAGATCGAGATGCATTAAGTTGATTAATTTAGCAAAAGGATTTGGCGAGTGAGCTCTACATTTAAATATATTTTAAGCGCAAAAAAAATCGTTTAAAGGTTGAAGTTATATATAAAAGTTATATATAATATACATATATAGACTCTTAATAATTTATTTTAATTCTCCGGAAGAAAATGTATCAGATGGTGACAAGTTGACAACTTGTCAAGGAAAACTCCATTCCTGATAAAACCTGGTTGGCAGGTAGAAAATACCTCTGCATTAAGCCCATCCTCTGTACTTTAATGTAATAAAAAAGCCTTTAGCGATTTAGATTAACAGACTAACTTCCTTATCAACCTAATTTATCAAGGTTGTTAAAATTGGTTACTTTAATCATTAGGTATTGAGTTTATGTATAGGTCCAATGGTTGTACAAAATTAATAAATGGGTGAAAACTATAAAGTAGATTTTTTTACTTTCGTTCTTAGTTATTCATAGGCTTATAAGGTGGAATTACATTACCTTCTGCACCTTTTTACTTACATCGTTCCAAAGAAACCATTACCATTTCATTTGAAAATAATATACCTACATCGATAATTAATTCGATACTTGTTTTACAGAGTTAATTTTAGATGTACTTTAGTAATATCCCGAAAACCGAAGCAATTGGGCCGAAAAAACATTTAGTGCTAAAGCGTCTCCACTTGCCTCTGTTATTTTTCGAGCAGTAGGTATTTTAGCCCTCATAATTCCGATCACTGCTCATAACACAAGGTTTGCTTGTTATAAACAGGATCATTAGGTCGTAAGTATTAAATAGGTTCTACCAGACTAAATAATATATACGTACCTAAAACCACCACTTAAACCATAATAATTATTCCTACCAGTGTAGAAAGGTAAGTTCTAAATTAAACTCTCTAAATTACTTTAATCTTCGAAATCAAAGTTCAAAAGTTGTTGATTTTTTGATTTTTAGAAACTGACAAGGTTTCTTCAGAAATATTAAGTTGTTAATCTAGACCGATAACGTTAATGATAGACCTTGAATCAACAAAGATGATTTAAGCCAAATCTGGAAGGTACAAACGGGTACAAACGAAAATCCTAGCATTGTTACTATAAATAAATGCAAATATCCCGTTTTTGATAATCGAGAATATTTCTTAAGAAAATCCTTAAAGAACTTCTGAAAATGTGTTGATTATGATGATAGACCTTGAAACAGGCAACGCGAAATCCGGGAGGTAAAAACGAAAAAATTACCTACTTGAATCTTCGAAATTGGTCAAAAGTTCTCGATTATCGGAAACTGACAAGATTTCTTCAGAATACTTGAATTGTAAATCTAGAACGATACCTACAATTAAAGAACTTGAATCAAAATAGATGATTTAAGCCAAATTTGGAAGGTACAAAGGGGGGTGTCCTGTGACGCGCGATTTTGCGATATTTGCTTGCAGAACATTTTGTACTAAAACGCATACGTTGACGTTGACGCACTCTGCCGCGATTTGGCCGCCGCGATTCGGCTTGTCCGAGGCGTTTCCGCGTCCTGCGATTTTGCTTCTTTTGAATCTGAGAATTGGCTTTTTTTTAAGCTGCGATTTGGCTTTTTTCGAAGCTGCGTCTTGCGGGCCACGTTGGAAAAAAATAGCCAATTACGGCCCAAAAATCTATAACTTCATGAATTTTGATCATACCGTGATGAAATTTGGTACAGATATGCAGTAATGTATAGAGATTCAAATGGTGTATAAGTTTTAGTGATATCTCATATATGTATATAATATATGTAATACAGCATATTAAAAAAAAATGGAAAAACACGGAAAAAATAAGTAAATAATTTATTTATTGTGATATTAAGTGAAATAAAAAAAGACGTGTGGCACTCGGGGACTGCCGCGGTAAAGCTATTGCATAGCATTTTGTATCAACTTATGCAATTATAATTTTATTTATTTATTTTATTCATGCAGTATTGCTTTTTCTTTGATATTACCTAATTCAAGTTACACTTTTTGAGCGTGGTGACCCTATACACCTATATACTTTCTCATAAACAGCTGCTTATTTATTCGTCCGATTTCGGAGCAGCTCGTCTCGATTCGTGCGAGTTTCGTAGAGTCGTACAATACGTCTAATCGCACGCACACAACGCCGTGTCGAAGACTGCCGAACTGAAACGACGTTAGACGATGCACGGCCTTCAAGCCACACCTCCTTGCCCGGCGGAGTGGGGAGCGTGAGGTTTTTGCGTTACGGAATTTCTGGATTCGGTCCCCGCGCTCAAGGCCCGCGATAGAAGCTATGCAATAGCTTAAAAGGTTTTAATTACCAAAGAAGTTAAAACTTATGTAAATTACAATATGTTAGGCCAAAAAAAAAAATGATTTTTCTTAAAGTATATGTCACTATTATCTATCTATCTATGAACCTACCTAAATACCTTATATTTTCTGAAAAAGTGAAAAGTAATGGTTTTTAAGAATGGATACATTGGAAAACAAATCACTATTTACTTAAGCTCATATCAGGGTCAGTTGCAAGTGGTGCCACTTTTAGAAGACGTAGTGCCTCTTCATCAAGATCTTTGACATTTTTTACGTATGGTTTTCTTAAACTTGTTATATACGGATCTGACGTATACAATAGAGTTTTAAAGACATCTTTATTTGTAGCTGTTCGGGAACATTTTCTGGCATGATGTAATCGCATGTTTCTGTAGTCTTTGTTGCGCGACTCTTGTGCATCTTCCGATAGCTGTCCAATAGGAAGAACTGCAAAATATTTGATAATATTTTCTCCGTGTAAAAGTATCTTGTGGACTGAAGATGGCATGTAATACCAATTATATTCATTCACATATATTCTTGCTGTTTCCATTGCGTATTCACCAAATTTTTATGAATCGATCATCATTCCTGAAGAAAGAACTGGCAAGATAATGTAGAGGCGTTAATCAATTTTTCATCCACACCTGTACTTTCTGCAGAGCATGTGCAGTTATAGAAAAATCTTCGTGTGGTATTTCCATCGTTAGTGTTCCCACTACCTTGCCGAGGTCTATCTATTATCAATCCTAACTCATCCCTGAAACGTTTTTGAACAAGTTCGTTCTTTTCCTTCTTCAATATCTTGTTTTCTTCACTTGTAGCAGACCATTTTCCAAAAGACAGATTATAGGAAATGTGTAATATCATTTCCATACAACGAATCCAGGCATGTAAGGTGGACAGTCCGTTCTGGTAGGCGCTTTCATTTTCAGACCTGGCAGTAACTTTCGACAAATCATTCATAAGTCGCGCAGTGGCCCCACATATCGTGCACGTGGAACCAAAAGAAGTATCTGTTAGTACCTGGGCCAATTTTCCATCTATCATTGTTAGAAAGAGTTCATGCTTCACTTGAACTCCAACAGTGTCTTTATTTATCAATGATGGTTGTAAAGCCTTTATTTGCCTGGTAATTTCACCTACAACAGCCCTGGTTTTGTCTGGAGTTTCCTTACAAAACTCTATCGAAATGGGTCTACAAAAACGAACAGATGAAGGTGCCGGATTTTTCCAAATAACGAAACCCGACTGCTCATCAATTAATCTGATAGGGACCATAGAAGCGATGAACAAATTGGCATCTGAAATCGTTTCCGAGTCCTCTGCAAGTATTTGCTTGTATTGGCTTTGGCCAGGAGAACCATCACATCCCCATTTACTGAGGATTTATATTGTTTTTGGAAAACTGCATCGATTTAATAATGCACCTAACACAAAATAAATTACCTACACAAAAGAATTTATAAATAATAGTTCACATTAGTCATTTTCCTTTGAAATGTTGTTCTTTTGTGTTACAACAAAAGTACAACATTTTATGGCGTCAACATAAGTTTTGATAAATCACAAAAGAAATCGACAACCGGTCAAATTGACACCAAGCACATTGTCAGCCGGTTCATAATATTTCGTGATTTACCAGTCGGGGCAAGACATTTTGGGAGTAAAGTACTATATTTTTTTAATGACTCACCTCCATCATTATTATCATTAAAATTCTTACGAAAAATGAATGAATATAAAAAAAAATACAAATAAAATATCCATACTGTTCATGCGAACAGTTTCTGTGGTAAGCCACAAAAGATAACAAATTTCCTGCTCCGACTTTTCTCACATCTTTTCTCACATTTTTTCTCATAACTTCTAAAACCGCAAATATCCGCAGCTGATTTTTTTTGCATAATGTGTATGAATAGTTAGACTATTCGTTTATACAAAAAGTAGCGCGTGGGTGAAAGTGCATTGAACAGGTTGCAGAAATTGATATATTATGTAAATTTAGGGTAAACAAAAATCTTGGTCTACAATATAAATTTACATACCATAATTTAATTTTTTTTTTCCCTCTTTCCTTTCAATACTACAAGGTATTATAGGTTATATTTGTATTTGAAAAAAAATATCGTTATAAACTCTGTTTTTCCAAGATGTACGATCTTTTTTTTATAAATACTATATTTTTGAACGAAACGTACGATATTTTTTAATCTGTCCGCATCCAACACTGGTGACCGGGCGCGGCGGGCGCTCAGTCGCGCGAGGCGTTCGTTGTGAGCGGACGTGCGTCAACGAGCCTTGAGTGCGAAAAATGACTTCTCATAAGAAAAATGATGTATTGGCCAATGTTTTAGAATTATATAAAGACATGCCTAGCTTGTGTTATGGGTACTAGATAACTGATATATTTAATACAATCAATACACTACATAGATTGATATTTTTTATTATACATAGAAAACATTCAGAGCACCCTGAACAAATGTCTGCAGATCGTACACACATTTGTCCCGAGGCGGGAATCGAACCCGCAACCTCCTGCGTCGCAGAGGTCGTCATAAAAATTTCGACAGTGCAGCCATAATAAAAACGATAAAAAGAAAAATAGGGCGATTCCATTTTTTTTATATTTTGAGGGAACAGGCGTCATAGGTACTCCTACTACGTCCGACTGCCAACTGAGTTAGGGAGGCGGCCACCGTGCAGTGTAATCAGAACGTCCCTTCCGCCGCCACGGGGCGTGGCCACGGTGCACCAGGCACGGCAAACCGTGAGGTGTAATAGGCTTTTGAGTCGGGGAGGGGGCGGCGGCGGCGGGGGCGCCCGGCCGGGCCGCCGAAATCGCGCATAATAATAAGCCGCTGTGTGTAAGGAATCGCGCTGAAAAATTGCCGAAACCGCGCTTTACAAGACGCTCTTACTAATTAGCGGCTGTCTGCGGAGGGCTTATTTTGTCCAAAGCGAAAATTATATTAAAAAAAAGATCTATGGTTTGTATTCTCTTTGGCTTGGCATGACCCAGCAGGATTTTTGTTATCAAAACAAAGTCTTTTGTATAGGTACCTACATATCTGTTTTCTTTCTGTGAACTATTGACGTTGTTGCCGTTGGAATAAGTAAATCGCAAGTCGATGGAAATCCTGAAAGTAGTATAAATGCACAATACAATTCAAAATGTTGAAGGCCATTAATCATGTATGTATCTGAAATTAAATGAATACAAATGACTACCTAACCCCTTCTCCAGAAGTTAGCTCAGACCAATGCACTAATGCTTAGAGTAATAATTGGTACTTTATTTTATTTGCCAGGTCACAAATCACAATCTTTTCACACCAGCAAGCGTTCCGAAAAGATCTTTTTGGAATTTCGTTAATCTGATGTTCAATAAGCCTGATCAAGAGAGGATCAAAAAACTTGGTCCAGATAGAGCCTGTGCTGAATGGGTCCTTAGGAATGGGGGTAAAATTGTCTGGGCAGGTGGAAAGAAGCTTACCGATTATAATTCACTACCCAATGAAGAAGTACATGTTCCTCAAATCGCAGAAATAGATGCAACTGACTCGGGAATTTCACACTATGGCTTTCCACATCTAGGTAGATTCCCATTTAGTCTACTTAATTATCTCTACTTATTAATTTTGCTCAGTTACTTTAATACAATTTAATTTTTTCAGAGGGCTGTACCATGGTGCATAAAATAATTTTGCATAATGCCAGTTACATAGATGACAAAGCAATAAAAGGGCTTGCTTATGGAAAAAAATCTTTAACATTTGTGCAAATTTCCAAGTGTCCCAATGTCACAGATTCGGGTCTGAAGGAACTTAAAGTTTTAGAAAACCTGAAGAACCTAGTTCTTTTTGATCTTTTGGAAGTTAATGATCTTAATGAATGTAAGAAATATCTGGAAACACATCTGCCTAAGTGCAAAATTGAAGGTAAGTAATATTATGCTAAGGCAAAAAAATATGAGTTTGTTACATTAAAATGCATTTCAAACTACAACTTGTTTTTTTTTTCAGATGCAGCAATACTACATTAAGTAGAAATTATAGTAGTACTTAGGTACTTATAGTAGTATGTAGATACTTATTTGTTTTCAAAAATTATGTTATTTAATGAGATTAAAGGTAAATTATTGTCTGGAAAAAAGATAAAAAGTGAAACCCATACCTACATACTTTTATGCTAAATTGATAGTTTAAAAAATATTAAAAATAAATATTTTGCTTCAGTGAGAGGTACTTTTGATTGCATGCAATATTTCAAATTCCTGTACGTACACTTAGCCAAACTAGATGTGAAATGTTTGTAAACACTTTTGATTGCATGCAATATTTCAAATTCCTGTACGTACACTTAGCCAAACTAGATGTGAAATGTTTGTAAACAAATTTCTGATTTTTATTTTTGTGCCATGCCACAGAAACTAACTCACAAGTCACAAATTTGTGTATAAACAGTCTACAGTCGAGTTTGGTAACTAGCCAAACTCGACTCTTTGAAGGAAGGACAAGTTTTTTTAATAAAATATATTTATTTGGTAAAAATATAAGCTAAACTGGGTACCTACCACACAATGACTTGTGCACTAAGCTAAAAGAGGTTCAGGGGCCGAGGGCGTAAGGGAACAGCATGCTGAGCCCCAAATGGAGTCCAGAATCGATAGAATTTTATGTATTTGAATATTTTTTCGAAGAAAAAATTTAAGTATGTACTCAGATCTTTTTCTTCTTATTCATGTATTATTCATCTTTTTAATATTTTTTTACAATGTTTTTGCTTGTTTTCTTAACAAAACCAATGTTGTGTTAAGAAATTATTGACAAGAAATATGTAGATTCTAATTCTAATTCTAATATGTAGATTTTTCGAAGTTATATTAACATGAATATGAAAAAAAGAGATTTAAAAAAAAAATCTTTAATTATTAATAATTAAATAAAATTAGAAATTCATAAAAAAAATTTTAGAACAAAAGTTCCCATATGGGTCCAGAATCACCCTTTTCAGCTTAGTACTCATGTTTTGTGGCACATAATATTTATAACATTTTGTAGGTATTGTACAAAGATTACTTAGTAAATATAAGTTATAATATATTTTGTACTATAGAACGGTGAAACCCTACCTAGATCTTACCAGCACTTTTGGCAATGTTTCAATTCAACCAAAATATTTAAATAAATGATTATTCATAAATAGTCATTTGTCAAGTAGCATTTCCATTATCTTGCTAAAATATCATTCAACACCTTGTCCAATAGCTGCACTAACACTGTTGTAGCCATTTTCCTCGAGGAGTTCAGCTAATTCTTTCTTTATCTTCGTAATAACCGGAGGTCCATGATAAATTAAAGCTGTATATATTTGGACTGCACTGGCTCCAGCTAATATTTTCTCATAAGCATCTTTTCCAGTGAATACACCACCAACACCAATTATAGGTATATTACCTGTAAAACCAAGTTTAAGTTTAGTTTTTATTTTAATTTATGATACTTGCTCTATTAATCTTTTTAATCCATGCTTAAAGTTAAGTCTGTAGGATACTTTAGATATTCCATAATCATTTATGTTAAACTAGCTGCGCCCCGTGTCTTTCCTATGGAAATGTTTAAAGGTTATTTCTATCACATTGGAAGTGATTTATGGGATAAAAAGTAGCCTATGTTATATTCCAGGAATATAATTACCCTGCAAAATTTCAGCCAGATCTGTTCTGTAGATTTTGCATGAAAAAATACATCCACACATTCTAACACACTTTCACATTATAATATTAGTATGTATGTTCTAGATATTTTAGTAGTTTTAAAAATAAATAACCTTTATCTTTTTATAAGATCAGTTACCTTTAGTTAGTTTGTACATTGCTTTGATCATCTCAGTAGATTTATTTGTCAGTGGTTTTCCACTAAGACCACCTGTTTCATTCCTATACTTTGTGTTGTGCAACTCAGACCTGTCAATGGTTGTATTAGAAATGATCAGACCATCAACTTTGCTTTTCTTATTAGAAATCACTGAAACTACATCTTTCATTTCCTCCTTGGTTAGATCAGGAGCCAATTTTAAGAAAAGTGGTGTTGTGCTATTCATAGAATTTCTTTCTATGTTGATATGAGTCAAGAGTTCTTGAAGTTCTTCTTTCTTCTGTAAAGATCGCAATCCTGGAGTATTAGGGCTACAATGGAAAAAAATATATTTACTTTATATTGATTGATAAAGCAAAGCAGTAGGTACAGAAAATCTAGTGTAAATTTTACCTGCTAACATTGATGACGAAATAATCAGCTACATCATTAAACTTTTTGATTCCAGACACATAATCCTTTCTTGCATCATCTGATAACTTGTTTTTGCCTAGATTTATACCCAGTAAACCTGTGTCTTGTGTACCTTTTTTCGTGCTTTTTACTTTGTTGTAGACTTTTTCATGGCCTTCACTGTTGAAACCATATCTATTTATTACTGCATCATCTTCTGGTAATCTGAATACCCTGGGTTTAGGGTTACCAGGTTGAGGTTCTGGGGTGACTGAGCCAATTTCTACTATGGCAAAGCCCAATTTCCTCAGACCTGCGATGGCATCACCATTTTTATCAAAACCTGCCGCAATGCCTATTGGGTTGTCTAGATCAAAATTTAAAAGCTTTGTATTCTGTAACAAATGGAGATTTGGTAAGTACACGAATTAATTTGTACAATTCATACACCATTATGAAGCCATATGTATGTGAAGGTGATTATAGTGATCCTGCAAAACTATGGAACAGGCTGCCCTTGCAGGTGGCACCTCTGAAACTGATAATGAATGAATGGTAAGCTATTCTATCTAATATGAAAAGAAGCAAATCAATTTGTTGATACAAACCAAAACTTTTGGATATTCAATTTTGTCTGTAGGAAATAGACCATACTTTATAGCAGACACTCCAGCTTTGTGCGCTAACTCGGGGTTCACATACTGACTAAAAGGCTTCAAGTATTGGTCATAATATCCATTGAAATCTTTTTTGTAATAAATCAATTGGTAGGCTACAGCTCCTCCGCAGGTTACAGTAAACATGGATTTAAGTTTTTGCTGGAAGTAAACCAGCACTGTAATTAATCATTTTCCACCAATTAACCACACTTATTCGACAGGCGATTTGATAATTACAATTGCTGTTCTCTTCATGATTGTAAAATTATTTTAAGGTTTTGTCGCAACGAAAACTCAATAATACAAAATGTTTTTAGAATTTTTGTTCTGACTACACCCAAATAATAAATTGTAATAAATAATGAATGGCGGCGCAGCTGGTAGGCTGGGGCTGGCTCCATGTGTTTCCTAAACTAAACCATAGATATGTAAGAATAGTACTAAAACTAAACCATGGCTGGCTGGCTCTCTCTTACGAAGTTATTGTATTCTCTTTGGGCTGGCTGGCTGCCCTCAGTGTTGCCATATGGATAAGACATAGATTCCGTATTTTCGTTCAAAAAGTCCGTACAAAATCCGTATTACAATTCTGAGTGAAATTCTGTATGATCTCCGTATAAAAAATTAAACAACTAATAATTACTTATAATAATTTTATTCAAACATATCTTTATTTAACATCTTTAACATATATTTAAATCAAAACAGGGTGATTTACCTAAAAGTTGCTTGGTATGTAACAAACCTGTTATTGTATCTGTGTTACAACCAAGTTTTTAGAAGATTTACGGCGGAGAAAATTCGCTCTACCGTCGCACTCGAGTGAGGCAAACTCATCAACGCTGAGTTGAATACATAGGTAACCTCTCTCTCCGTGCGCAGCGGCGGTGGGGCAGCGGCTTTATGTTGCCATGATATTGTGCTACTTTACACTTTTTACAGGGGCAACTAATTATTATTATAACATATAAAATACAAGTCGACAGAAGACGCTGTTCACTATCTCCTTGACTTTGTTGCATCTGCACTAGATAATAACGAAAAATGCATTGGCGTCTTCCTAGATTTGGCCAAGGCGTTTGACACAGTTTCCCCAAAAATACTTCTTAGTAAGCTTGAATGCTTGGGAATTAGAGGAATCCCACTGCAATGGTTTGAGAGCTATTTATCCAAAAGAGTTCAGTGTGTCTCAGTAGCGGGTCATTCTAGTCAACCACGGGATGTATGTTTTGGTGTACCCCAGGGTAGCATACTAGGCCCTACTCTATTTTCATTATACATCAATGACATAACATCCCTGTTAACTGACCTTCCCCTGTCTCAGATACTGTGTTACGCAGACGACACAGCTCTTCTATTTCGCGGTGACTCCTGGGCCGTGGTAGCACGGCTGGCAGAGGAGGGCTTAGCTCGGGTTGCTACTTGGCTCAACGTTAATTTACTAACGCTTAACGCAAGCAAAACAAAATACATGTGCTTCCATAAAACAGGTGTTTCCAGTCCTCCCACCTCTCTATCTCTGCGTATTCACAAATGTGACTCTTCGAATACACTACATACATGTCCATATTCTTGTCCTGAGCTTGAACGGTCACCCGTGTTTAAATATCTAGGAGTTCACCTGGATGAAAACCTGTGCTTTCGCCAGCACATCAATACTCTGTCTGGTAGAGTTCGGAAGATCATTCACATTATGAAATTGCTACGTGAAGGCGCGGACAATGACACTCTTATGACCGTGTATTCAGCTCTCTGCCAGTCCATCATGGGTTATTGCATCACCGCCTGGGGCGGTGCCGCTAAAACCATCATGATCAAACTCGAACGAGCTCATAGGTCTGTGCTGAAAGTTATGTTCCGAAAGCCTTTTAGATTCCCTACCACTACCCTACACTTGGAAACTCAGACCTTATCTGTTCGTCAGCTGTACGTCTCGGGTGTCGTCTCTGCTTTTCACAGGACATTTTCTGCTAGTGTCTCGTCGAACAGTCGTCGCGTGAGAGTTAATGTTCCAGCCATTAAAACTGCCTTTGCTAAACGTTTCCGTAAGTTTGCCTTTCCTTTCATCTATCGCCGGGTCATCAAGCATTGCAATCTGTCTAGCGCGCTATATGGCGTAAAGGAAAAGATTAGACGATGGCTGCTTACCCTTGACTATGATGCCACTGAGGACCTCTTAAGTATCTTAAAATAAAAGTAAAGATTACTACAGTAAAATAATTGTATCCAAACTCCCCTTTTCCTCATCCTCTCCTCCCTCCCACCTTTTTCTCCTTGCCCTGAAATCAGTAACTCCGCTCTACATAAATGTAATTAGTGACTTACCCAAATGTTACAGACGTAGTGTTCCGATTTGTTTAGATTCACTCCACTTAATTGTTTAATTTTATTATAATGTTATTATTCTGTTTGTTTGCCCTGTATAAGTTACATTTATCCCCACCGACAAAGCTACTTTTGTAAACAGGCTTCCCGCGACACAGGCTTGCCTCGTGCGGGGGCCGCCAGTAATGTGTACCTATTTTAAGTAAATTGGCAAATAAATCATTTTGTATTTTTGTATTTGTATTGTACTTCTTATTTACGTTACGTCAGTTTTCATTAGGCACAATGGACACTTTTGCAAAGGTTTTGCCAACCAAGTTTTGGGTTGAAAGCGGACAGCTTAGCAAAACATGGTCAAACAAATTATCAAATTATCGCTAGCAGCTCTATCTGGGCATTTTCACTGAAAAGTACCCTCTACATAAATTAAGATTTTTTTCTACACTTGTGTTTTTGAGTTGATTGAGGTTTTCATAATATTTTAACATGTTTTTTGAACTGAAAATTAAACATTATTTCCGAAAAATTGCGTTATGTATATGAAAAAGACGATTATTAAGTGGACACTATAGAAAAATAATGGTCAGCTTGGTGACACTAAAAAACGCCTGTATTTTTAATAATAAAGAGACTATGACATTATTTTCAGTTTGGATCAGTTGCAAATATAATAATAAAGCTTTAAAAAATACATATTCATCTAGAATTCATTTAATATTTCTTAAAATTAAGATTTTAATTCCGTTTTGTGACCATTGAATCCATTGCGATCATTATTTTCTTTTTAATTTTGAGATAAGTATCCTGTTTTATTATTTATTAACTGTATAATCTTTATTAAACTGTTTTTAATAAGAGAAGAAAAAATAATGTAGAGTATTAATTACAATGAAATTATTAATTAGCAAAATAAACCCCATCTAAGTTGGGACAGTCACCAAACCGATACATCTCAAATCCTAAGGGTGAGGCTACAATGACAAAAAATTTGAATAAAAATCAAGTTTATTCTATGGTTACATTTATTTGTTATTTCTCTCTTATCTCATACATTTGAGGGATTTATTTCTACGACGAAATTTTTGTATGGATTTTTCATTTGTCAATTTGAAAAATTCGGCGTGTTCGTGTTCGGCTTTCTTTTCTTTTTTTCGGCTTTCCTTTTTTCTTTCCTCCACTTTTCTCGTCTTATTTCCGCTTCTTCTAGTGTGAATTTTGAGATTTTTTCTTCTTAGGCTTTACTTTGGCTAATTTCTGTTTTTTCTGTCTGTAAAACTCTTCAGGATGATTTTCTCTCTTTATCATTGAGTCCTTTCAGCGCCTTTTGAGGTTTGCTAACACTACCTGAAAATTAATTAAATGTTTACAATGTTTTTTTCTACACTTGATCAAACTAAACGTGCGGATATAAATAAAACAATAATATCGATAAGGAAGTTATTTTAGAAAGCAAGGTAGGTACTATTTTAATTATTGTGTAATTTAAATTCTAATCCTTCGATTGTAAATTCTTTTCTCCTTTACTGATTATTTTTCTTTGCTGGTTACCGAAATTTTACTACCGTATCGAATATTTTATTTAAACATTTCGTTTGATCAAGAGTAGAAAAGACACATTGTAATGTGGACTTAGCCTTATGAGTCAGTTTGGAGACTTTGGTGGTCCGCCCTATATGTGACGGCTCAACACGTCACTGAACGGACGTCACATTATCCAAATGAGATGAGAAAAAAATACATTCTAATCAAACAAGAGGATCTTTGTTTAAATTAACTGTTAATAACATTTCTCAAATAACACCAAAAAACGATTACAATTAATTCAATACTGGGGCACAAATATGTAATGAGAAAAAAGTCTTTAAAACTGACCTATGGAATGAGCACCATCCACCGACACCAGCAAAACATAGTATTCACTGTAGGAATTCACAAAATGCACTGATTCTAAAATGGTGGCTAAGGTCCTTGTGGACAGTATTGCGATTTTTAGTAAACGAAACGGTTTTAGTAGAAAAAATATTTGTTTTAGGACCGTCACTGTGCTGACATGTCCGGTCGGGACAAGTTTTGAGTTTGAACAAAAATGAATTTTACGCCTGTAATATTAGGGTATTATTTATAATTTTAAATCCCTGAGACGGAAAAAATATTCCACTACAGGTACACAAAAAGTGGACAACGTTTTTGTAGGAAATATTTTCGGAAATTTCACTATGTTCGAAGCTAAATAGCACTGGGACACGTCAAAAATGGCTTCTTCAGCTATCTAAATTATCCATAATAAAATAATAGAGCTTATTTACACAATAATAGTTGATCAAAAAACTAATTTAATATAATTATAACCAATTTATTTAAATAAATATAATAAACGTATTCATGTTAACCCATAGTTCAACTTTAAAAACGTGGGACAGCGTAGAAGTGGGGGTGTACTTTTTAGTGAAAATGCCCATCTTTGTGTCATATCGCATTTCAATACCTTTCTTACTAAAGCTTTAGAACGGATATCGGTGGCGTAGTTCCTTTACAAAAGCAATACTTAGATGTCGCGGTTGAAAATACATACATTTGACGGTGTAGCGCCAACGGCAATATTTCTTAGTAGGTATAGTACATGCGAGACTTTAAATAAATATGATAGATATGGTTTAAATAATGAAAACATCATCTAAATGTGCTCTTCATCGACTGCATCTGCCTTAGACGAGTCTGTGTAAAGTTAAATCTACCTGTAGCATAAATCCGTTTAAAAATCCGTATGTCTAAAGGCTGGCTGGCGGCGGCGGTAGTTATTGTTATCGTTCGCAGAGCGTGATTTTAAAGATGAGTAGAGGTCATACGTCTTTATTAAAATAATCAAAAGATTCATAGCACACATTTCGACTTGTCCAGTTAGAAACCTTACCGAAACCTTTTATCAACAGAAAAACACTACTGTCAAACAAAAACAACGTCAGTCGGTTTCATAGCAACAGTCATAGAGCTTCTAATGCAACCTTCTAACTGATGCAACCTTATCACTTTCCCTCATCAGTTGGAAACACTCAGCAACCCCAGTTCAGCTCTTAACTTATTAAGAGTTTGCCTCGGAACTGCCTTGGTCAGTAAATCGGCTAATTGATCACAGGAACTAGTTTTCTGGACATCTACTAGACCTTCCTGTACTGTCTCACGAACAAAGAAATGTTTCACTCTGATGTGTTTCGTTCGTTTATGGAACTCTGGGTTATGTGAAAGACGTATGGCAGCCTCATTATCCACCTTAAGTGTGGGTATGCCTTCTAAGCCAGTAAGTTGGCTAAAAACTCGTTGAAGCCATACTAGCTCTCGTGCGCCTTCACTTGCTGCAACAATCTCAGCTTCTGTAGTTGAGATTGCCACGGATGCTTGTCGTTGGCTTAGCCAAGAAACGACTCCTCCGGCAAACAAACATGCAACTCCCGTAGTGGAGCGTCCAGTCTGGTCATCTCCAGCGTGATCTGCATCACTATAGCCCTCTATTATGGCTTTTGTGCAATTCACATGATATTTGATACCGTAGAATATTGTTCCCTTTAGATATCGGAATATCCTCTTGACTCTCAGCCAATCAACTTCTGTTGGATTCTCTAACTTCCGTGATACTACCCCGACAGCATACGCTATGTCAGGGCGTGTTCCTGTCATTAGGTAGGCTAGAGCACCCACAGCCTCTCGATAAGGAAACTTATTCTTCTCAGGTTTCTTATGTTCATTTACAACTTTCCCTGTTTCAGAAGTTTGAATTCTTTCGATAGGCGTAGAGACAGGATTACATTCAGACATTCCGAATCGCTCTAAAATTTTCTTGGTGTAAGATTGCTGCGTTATGGTTATCGATCCATCTGTCAGCTGGTCAATCTCTAGACCCAAGTAATAAGAAGCTGGCTTGCTTGTTATTTTTATTTCCTGTCCCAATTCCTCTAAGAATTGATCCGCTAACTCTTTATCTGTAGTGGCTACAAGCCCATCATCCACATACAGACCTATAATGATCTTTTTGTCCTGCACCTTCTTTGTGAACAGACAACAATCAGCTTCATTCTGTTTAAAGCCCTTTTCCAGCAGGATTTCCTCGAAAGATGAGTTCCAGCAACGAGGTGCTTGCTTTAGGCCATACAGACTCCTTTGAAGTCGACAGACGTCTGAAGTTCCATCGCTAAATCCATCTGGCTGCTTCATGTAGATTTCTTCCTTGAGCTTGCCATTAAGAAAAGCTGTCGAAACATCGAATTGTGTCAAATGAAGTTTCTCTTTGGCACTGACACTTAATAATGCTCTAATAGTAGCCATCCGGGCAACCGGACTGTAGGTTTGCTCGTAATCAACACCTTTGCGTTGTTTAAAGCCTTTTACAACTAATCTTGCCTTATATTTGTCAATAGTACCATCTGGGTTTCTTTTTATCCTGAAAACCCACTTGCATGGTAGTGCCTTTCTATTTGTAGGTAATTCACAAAGTTTCCAAACTTTGTTGTCGGCCAGGGATTTGATTTCGCTTGCCATGGCTTCTTGCCATTCAGCACTATCTTCCCTCTCAGTAGCCTCTTTGTAAGTTTCAGGAAAGTTTTCAACCCCCACATAGCAGACAAAGTCTTCCAGTTTCTTAGGACGTCCGATCGTTGCTCTGTCTCTCAGGTTGTATCGAGTCTCCGTTAAGGGCTCAACTACTTCCAATTGTTCATTAGCATCAGCAAATTCATCCTCATCCTCTGTTAAGACGCTAGGATGATTTTCCTGAGATGGGTCATCAACTTGGTCTCTTTCTATGATAGGAATACTTTCTTGAACTTGGTTCTGAACTTGGTCTTCAGATGTTTCTCCCTCTAGATCAAGTTCATTATTTTTCTCGGCATTTTCAGGTACTTGCTCTTGCAGGAGAATACGGTCACTATTGACACCTTCTTCGTCTCCCTCTGACCAAATAGGGATACTAGTGGAAGTCCTAAACTCTACATCAGTCTCGAATGTGATGTCTTTTGACCTCAATGTCTTTCTTCCATCCCAGATGCGATAACCGTCATCATTCTCATAGCCTATCAGCAATCCTTTAATCGCCTTTTTTTCCCATTTCTTCCTTATTTGTTTTGGAATATGTGCATAGCATTCACTCCCTATAATCTTTAAATTACTTATATTGGGTTTCTTTCCATGCCACAACTCAAAAGGTGCTTTCGCATCCACTCTAGTAGGACCGGTTCTATTGAGTACATAGGCAGCAGTATTAATAAGCTCTGCCCATAGTACTTGCGGCAATTGCCCTCTGGTGTACATCAAAGATCGTGCAGCCTCTACAAGTGTCCGGTTCTCTCGCTCACTACAACCATTTTGCTCTGGCGTGTAAGGCATTGTCAGCCGGTGCTGAATACCATGCTTTTGTATGATCTTCCGGACGGCTTCGTTATCGAATTCTCCACCGTTGTCACTAAGCAAAGTCTTCACAGTATGCCCAGTTGTTTTAGCTTCTTGGAGCATTTGAACAAGCTTATCCTTTACTTCTGACTTGTGTCTGATGAAATAGACGAAGCGATAGCTTGAATAATCGTCCTTAAATAATACAAAGTACTTGTATTTCGAGATACTATTTGCAAATGGTCCACATACGTCGGTATGTATTAGTTGTCCTGGCATCGTAGCTCTTTCCCTTATTCCAAATTTTAGCCGATGGGATTTCCCGTAAATGCAACCCTCGCATTTCGTACTGTCTGGTTTTAAATTAATTCCAAACTCTCTTTTCACAACATCGCGGACATGTCTTTTGTCTTGATGTGCTAATCTTTCATGGTAGAGCTGGAGAAGATTTGATCCAGTCACAGCATTGATTTCAATCGTATTCAGGTGCCTCGGTGGCATGATTGTTTTTATCTCCAATTTATAAAGTCCGCCATATTGAACTCTCTTGCCAACAATTTTAGTCGTGCCTTCGATATCTAATTTGCACTCTCTATATGTTGATATGAAGATGCTTTTTTGCATTCTATCTTGCGCAGCTAACGTTGAAAACAGATTTTTCGTCAATGATGGTACTAACCACACATCTCGGAGTGTTATCTTCTCTCTTTTGCCATTGACATTTGATTCCACTTCAACAACACCCTTTCCTAGTGCTGGAATTGTGCTTCCATCTGCAGTTTTTACTGTATGTTCAGAATCAAATTCATGAAACTCATTAAAGAAGTCCCGCCGTACAGCAATATGCGTAGTTGCTCCATTGTCAATAAACCAACTCTTTCGGTCTTGAGTTTGTTCTTTTGAGCATGCATTTACCATCAACGAAATTGTTTGTACTTGCTTTGAGCTTGGTGATGATGTGCCTGAAGTCGGTTTAGGTGGCCTCCCATCCTTAATCCACTTCTTACACTTGCGAACTCTATGTCCTTTTCTAGAACAGTAGTTGCAAATCAGGTGCTCGTCCTTATTTTGATTGACAGGTGAAGTCACTAGTGCTTCTTCTTTAGTGCTCTCTTGACTTCCTAAGTCTCTCTCAAATGTGCAAAGGTGACTTGTTAAGCTGTCTACGGTTCTTTCAATTTGCTTTAGCATCAGCCAGCTTGACTTGAAGTTAAAGAACCTGTCATCTAGTGTGTCCAAGACTTTACATATTAGGAACATTTCTGGAAGCTTAGAATTTACGTCAATTTTCGAAATCTCAACTTTCAGGTCATTCCATATATTCTTTAATCTTGAAATATGTGTGGGAATGTCATCTACCTTGTTTTGTTTCAGCCCAAAAAATTCTAGACATAAATTATATGCTCTGTCATCCGTCTGTCCGTCAAAAAGTCTATGCAGCTCCAACCAGACTTCACGTGCAGTCCTATACCGCATCACCTTCTTGAGTGTTTCTTCTGACATGTTGGTTGTTAGCATGAGTAATGCGCCAGATTCAGCCTTCCTATACTTAGCATTTGCTATGTTATATTTGCTAATGTCGGCGTCAATTGCTCCTTCAGAAAGTATTGGCTTCTGGAGTTTACCTTCCACTGCTTCTGTGGCCCCTTCTGTGCCTTCCAGCATGACTGTAACTTTATATTTCCAGGTTGACCAATTTTCTTTGCCTTGCAATTTTCCGATGTCAATCTTTGTACTAAAATCCATTTTTGATTTTTGCAGACACTCTCTTCCTTTTCTTTACTGGGTTACTATAACCTGTTATCGTTCGCAGAGCGTGATTTTAAAGATGAGTAGAGGTCATACGTCTTTATTAAAATAATCAAAAGATTCATAGCACACATTTCGACTTGTCCAGTTAGAAACCTTACCGAAACCTTTTATCAACAGAAAAACACTACTGTCAAACAAAAACAACGTCAGTCGGTTTCATAGCAACAGTCATAGAGCTTCTAATGCAACCTTCTAACTGATGCAACCTTATCAGTTATTGTATTGATGGATTCTCTTTGGGCGGCGGCGCGCGTGGGCTTTTCCGGAACTATAAAGTGTTGCCCGCAGTTAACATGAATAAACGTGTGCGTCAAGTTAACAGCCCCACCATGGATTTTCGTGGTTTCAAGCTAATAAATGTGCCTTATAATAGCGCTTCTCGGTGCCCAAGTAAAATAAATAGTGCCCCAGTACTTAAGGAGATATTTAGGTCTTTCACTTGGGCTGCTACCTTGACGTCAAGCTGGCAGCCAAACTGATTTCGACGAAACTAATAGCATGATAAGAATCGTGAACTACCTATGCCAAATAACTGTCCCGTACGTTATGTAGTTCTCCTGCAAAATAGACCTCTTGTGGTTTAAGAAATATTTGGCACTCTACGTATATTATACAGAGTACAGAAAAGTACAAAAGTCCACATTACGATTGCCACTTGTCGCTATAAGGCGTTTATTGCATCTAAAGTGCTTGCTTGAATTTATTGACGGCGGCGGCGGAAACGGTTGTTGGCCAGTAACTAAACCTAAATTTACAGCGGTATATAAAAATATATGCAATAGTATCACAAACTACCCAATCAATAATGAAAATTCCTTTGTTCAACGTAATAATATGATAATTAAGTGGCGGTGCTAGTTTGAGTCGGTGTAGCGCGGTTTGAATTAAATTCTATTGCCCGATAGATGGCAAGAATTTGTTGCAGTTGCATGCAGTTTTAAGCCCTCTGCAGACAGCCGCTAATTCGTACGCTAATTAGTAATTAGTTAGCGCGTCTTGCCGTCCCGCCACCCTCCCGCCACCCCGCGCCGCCCAGCAAAATCGCAGGACGCGGAAACGCGCTTAAAATTAGCGTTGATGTGAGTAGGGCTTTATGAATTACATATCTGATCAAAATGGCTTGGCTATTATCGACAAGTATTTTTTCACCCTCAGACACGAGTTGAAACAGCCGTTTAGCAGGGCTGCCATCTTAGCGCTTTCAGCGTTAAATCTAGCTCTATTTAGGGTAGCCTCTCTCATAATGTAAACTAATTTATACGACGACGTGAAAAAAGTTTTTTATATCAAATTATTACCTCGAGAGATAAAGGAATTTCAGGACTTGGTAACTTTTTTTGTATCGTATATTTTGTATTTTACCTTACCACGTTAAGTAGGTAGGTGGAGTTCCTGCCTTATTTGTTGCTTAAAAACAAAGAGAAAAGTATTAATATTTATACTAGGTACCTATATAATACAGTATGGTTTTTTAAGAAGGGCGGTGATTGCCAATTCCGAAACCATGAGAGTTCGAGAAAACGTCGAAGAAGTTATGCCCTCGATCTAGAAGAAAACAATAACTGCATATCGTCGGTGCGCCCGCCAGAATCGTTATGTGCACTTTTTTTTATTTGACAGCAGTTTTGTTTTCTGCGTCGACTGAAAAAAAAAACAATTATGTGTCAATTCCTTCTAGAACTCGATTTGACAAATTCGTCATGTAAGTGTGAGTCGTTTCCTATTGTAGCAGTGAAAAAAAAGTTTTTGGTAAATTTTTCGCACATAACGGGTTTAGACCTAGACGATTTGGTTATTTATGGCAATATCTTTTTCAGACGCTATTATGTGCTTTGTGCTGTAGAAAACAATACTAAAACTTTGTTTTTCCTTATCTGACGCTCAGACAAAGGAATATAAAGACAGCTTACGGTGAAATAAAAAACGAAGCCGTAGAAAACCGTGCTCACCTTGTAAACACACGCGCTCACGCACACAAATATCAACCAAACCGTGCGCAGTGCTCGTCAGTACCCGTCGAGGCACGAGCCAGGACACTTCGACGTGTAAATAGATAACTATGGTTTCCTGTGCAGTGAAGAACTGTCAAAATAGCAGCAGAAAGGTCAAGAAGTCGGAAGGAATAACGTTTCACTGAAATAACACCGTAAAACTTTCTAATAAACACTTGTTTTTGTTTTACTTGGAACACAAAACCTCAACACTATGTTGATATCAAAGACAATGACAATGACAGTGACATAGAGCACGAATGTTACCAGCGTATGATTTCAGATTTCCCCAAGCTATTTGTTATTTTTCGCTTCAAGGGTTCACATAATTGGTAGCAATAGCAATTTTGACTAATCGAGGATTTCGATAATTGGACCGACAACGATATAGCTAGATTACCACGGACTCACTGACTCACTGACATAATTATTGTTCTCCCGGATGGTGTAGGGTGAGGTATTGTTTTTTTGCGATAATGTATTTCTCATGTTGGACCGAGGGAAAATTCCTCGGTCCCCCTCGGTTTTTGAGATTTGCTCCCCCTCCCGGAGCCCCCCCGCTCTAACCTTCTTGCACACGGACCAACTTGGATCAAAACGTTTATGGCGTTTGTATAGAGGGGGACAAGTGATTTAAACTGATTTTTTTAACCCCCCCTTGTCCCAGACCCCCTCCCCCTTTGTAAGTGCTACCAGATAGCGACGTGATAGAAGAAATTTGATTGCAGGGTCGTATAGAGGGTATCTTCTTGAATCAAAGGAAAAAATTAATTACCCCCCCTCTCGCCCCTTTTTTAGCCCCCGTTGTATATCTCCCAAACGGAGTGACTTGAATTAAAAAAAAATAACAGCCGTGTAGACGAATACAAGTCACTTTTCTAAGACATTTTTTTTTACCCCCCATGCCCCCCAAACTCCTCCCCCTGTTTTGAGTACTACCAAATAGAGGAGATATCGAGGGGTTCTGATTGCAGGATCGTATAAAGGGTATCTTCTTGAATCTAAAAACAATACACCCCACCCTACCCCCATTTTTAGCCCCCGTTGAGATCTCCCAAACGGAGTGACTTTACAGATATTTTTTTGATGGCTGAATTTTTTTACCCAATGAGTATCGTTTTAAACAAAAATTTCATCGAGAGTGCTAATCACGAATATTTTTTTATTATTATAATTTCGTCTCTCATTTCATTCCTAAAAATAAACAAATCCACACATCATTTATTATACCATTTGTTTATAAACATACCCGACTTCTCCTGATCGCCATCTACCTTTAACCTAACCAATAATACTACTTCCCAAATTATAGGGAGTTTTTCTTTCAGATGGAAACACTTTCACGCACTCAACTATAAAAAAGTGGCTTCATTTTTTAGTTCACCGTAAGATGTCTTTATATTCCTTTGTCTGAGATCTGACGATGGTGAGTTGAGTACTCATATTAAGTTTCATTTAGGGAATGCAATCCCGACTCGAGATTGCAAATTCGAGATCCACGGGATTAGAAATATCAATCCCGCGGGATCCCAGAATTTTCAGGATCCCGTCTAGTTTTAAAAAAATGTTAAATTCGCATGACTGAAAAAGCTAATAACGGCTTGTTTGTGATAGTGAGGTTAACTAAAATAACATATTACTCGAAAGAAAATAAAAACCTTTATTCTTTAATCTTACCAACTAAATAATTATCAGGTTTTAAGGAAATTAACATAGGTATTATTAGGTAATCAAAACAATAAGCATATTTCAAGGGTATTAGGAAGTTGTTACCTACGAGTGATTTTGAAAATTACTCCTTAAAAAACATAGGGTATTAATAGTGTAATCTGCTAAACGGCATCTAACTAATGTTCGTTGCAATGTACCCCGCTGCTGAGAATGCCCTCTCCGACTCAACACCGGTTGGCAACAGCAGCGTGGCGAAGCAATTACACGCAAACTGCAAAAATCGCCCCCTTGTTCCTCCACACTCAAATAAATCCATTTTTTTATGGTAGGCTCTAATTTGTCTAAGCTCGTGGACGTGGATATACGTGCCGAGTGTACGTATGTAGCGTCGCTGACCACTGCCTCCCAATCCCGTCAATCTCGAACAGGATCTCGTTATATGATGCGTCGGGATTGATCCCGAAAAATAACACGAGATCTCGCGAGATCGGGATCCCGCGGGATCGGGATTGCATTCCCTAGTTTCATTGCTCTGTGCTTTTGTGTTAAATTTTTTTTACCTAAAATATTTTAATTTTGGTTCGTTATCATCATCATTAGCCTATAATAGTCCGCTGCTGGACAAAGCCCTCCCCTAATGAACGCCATAGGGCCGTGTCGCCACTCAGCTTGATGCATCCAGCATCTGTTCGCAGTCTGTCACTGATCGTTATCCCACCTTGCCGGCGGCGTCGTCGTAAAGACATCTCAGCACCTCGATATAACAACAGTCTACTTGGCATCGCTGTAAGGATTCCAAAACAGTTAGCGAGAACTGCGGGTTTTGTAAGAACAAAGGCCTTCTCATTAGTTCTCATAGATAGTCCACAAAGGGCTGATTATACTATTAAAACTTCTGTATAATGTACCTAACTGTAGTCCAAATGCGGAAATAGGAGTACTTCCACCATACCATACCATACCTAACTGTATGTGTGTAATCTATGGTGCCATATCCTCTGCAAAACTCGGCCTGTTCCGGAGGCTGGAACTCGTCGAGTCTCCTGGCGAGACGGTTTGTGACCACTACTCGTGAGAACAGCTTATAGACGTGGCTTAGAAGTAAGATGGGTCTGTAATTTTTAGAGATGGCCGTACCATCATTGCAATTTGCTTGTTCAGTCTGACCTGTCTGATAAAGTCTCTTGGGTGGTTTCCCGTCTTTTTTCCCCTCATTCCTCAACGTTTCGACCAGATTGTGTAGGGTTTTGTCAGCGTAATCATCATCAGTGGGAATTATTTTGTTGTGTCTTCGTACATAATAATCATCTGTCACGGTCGTTGCGTAAACCCGAATTACCAGGGACCACACTTGAGATTTGGACGTTTTTGTTAGAAAGGGCCGAGTTGTTGACGAGGAAACCTACGCCACCCCGGGATGTTTTATCAGACTCGGGCTATCTTCTCTAATGTCGCAACAAAAGAGAAGATGGCCCGAGTCTAAGGTTACGTTGTCCTTCCCATCTCTACGGACTTCACATAAACCTAGAACATACCATTTAATAATTATGCTCGCTAAGCGCCAGGGTGCGTCCGTTGAACGTTGCCAGGGTCAGTTTGCGTAATAAATACCCTAGTACCCCCTTGACCCACCCTTACCATAGCCAAGAATAGCGATTTTTTGGCGTTAATCATCATGCCAGCCCATAATCCCCACGCTGGGCATGCGGGTTGGGGATCGCAGTCCGGTGAAATTGCTAATGATGGTTGATGTTTTACCATTTTTCTTTGCTTTAAATGCACATAAAGCATTATGCAAAGGTGTTAATTCGTTGGCTTAAAATAACAAGGTTCTATGTTACAATTTGAGCACTATTGAGGTTATGAATGTAACAAGGTTCTATGTGTCATTCGCTACACTTTTAGCTAAAATATATCACGAGATGGCGGTTCTATACTTCACAACATTCAATATTACATAGTCCTATGTTGTATTTTATTACGAAAAGAAAATAACAAGGTTCTATGTTAAACATAGGACTTTGCTTAAAAAAAAAACATGGACTTGGAAATACCAAAGTCCTATGTTTCATATAGGACTTTGCTTAGAGAATAAAACATGGACTTGTAAATAACAAGGTTCTATGCTAACTATATTCTGGATGAAGATATTAACTTAGATGTCATATTTTTTATTTGATGTACCTACCTACATTGATAGCCTGTTTTGGTCCACTGCTGGACGCAGGCCTCCCCCTGATAAGCGCTTTACTGGCTTTTATTTCATGGCGGGTAATGCTCATAATCCCTACGCTGGGCATGCGTTTTGAGGATCGCAGTTCGGTGGTAGAATTGTTCTGCAGCGGGCGCTACTGCCCGCCCCCGATGGATATCCTTTACTCGCCTCTTTCGTCACCCGTGGGAAGAGTTGAGGTGGTGAAAATTCTAAGCACCACACACCTTGGACAACACATTGATTTAACTATCCCAATAAATTGTAAAGACGGCTTGGACGCATAAAGATAACAGGACCTTTGTCCCTAATGGTACATTTGGGTATAGGGTAGGTAATTAACACGCAATAGACGGTGAACCTTTGTAACAATTTAGACTATTTAAAACAGTAGGCTTAAACTGGAAGAATAGGCCATAAATACCTACCTTTAGGCGAACGAAAGCTTCGTGAGAACCTTGTCTGGATTGAAGAAAAGAACAAGCTTCCAGTTAAAGAAGCAGTATATCGACGAATATTCTGCAATGATTTCAACATTTATTTCCAAAAACCGAAAAAAGATAGATGTTATTTGTGCGAGGAGGTTGAAATAAATGATCGAGAAGGAAATACTTTAACATCAGATCTACAAGAGAAGATAACTAGCACAAAATGGAAAAGATAGCTGCAAGGGAAAACCGTGACAAAGACAGGAAAGGTACAATTCCAGTAGTGTGCTTTGATCTAGAGAATGTGTTATCCTGTCCTAAGGCAGAAGTAAGCAATTTTTTCTACAAGAGTAAGTATTCCACTTACAACATGACTGGTCATCTTTCGACTAATAAAAAAGTGTACTGTGCCATTTGGAGTGAAAACACTGCTGGAAGAAGTGGAAATGATATAGCAAGTGCAGTATATAAAATCTTGGAACAGGTTTTGCTTGAAAACCCCCGTTTCAGGTCAATTATATTATGGAGTGATAGTTGTGTTCCACAGAACCGCAACAGCATCATGAGCTTTGATTTAAGACAGCTTAGGGATAAGTTTCCTACATTAGAACAAATTACCTTAAAATTTTCAACACCTGGTCATTCTTGCATTCAAGAAATTGACAATGTACATAGCTGTATAGATAGAGTCTAATGGGTAATTTGGTTTGAACTAGGGCTTGCAAATAATCGAAATTTTTTGATTCGATTCGATTCGATTCGATTCTCGATTCGATTAGATTAGATTCGATTCTCGATTCGATTAGATGAGATTAGATTCTCGATTCGATTCTCGATTCGATTCTTGATTCGATTCTCTCGATTCGATTCTCTCGATTCGATCTCGATTCTCTCGATTCGATCTCGATTCTCTCGATTCTATTCTCGATCCTCTCGATTCGATCTCGATTCTCTCGATTCGATTCTTGATTCTCTCGATTCGATTCTCGATTATCTCGATTCGATTCTCGATTATCTCGATTCGATTCTCGATTATCTCGATTCGATTCTCGATTATCTCGATTATCTCGATTATCTCGATTATCTCGATTATCTCGATTATCTCGATTATCTCGATCATCTCGATTATCTCGATTAACTCGATTCGATTTTCGATTATCTCAGATTATCTCAGATTATCTCAGATTAGATTATCTCAGATTATCTCGATTATCTCGATTATCTCGATTATCTCGATTATCTCGATTATCTCGATTATCTCGATTATCTCGATTATCTCGATTATCTCGATTCTCGATTATCTCGATTATCTCGATTCTCTCGATTCTCTCTATTATCTCGATTATCTCGATTATCTCGATTATCTCGATTATCTCGATTATCTCGATTATCTCGATTATCTCAGATTATCTCAGATTATCTCAGATTATCTCAGATTAGATTATCTCAGATTAGATTAGATTATATCAGATTATCTCAGATTAGATTAGATTATCTCAGATTAGATAAGATTATCTCAGATTCGATTAGATTCGATTAGATTCAATTCTCGATTCGATTAGATGCGATTCTCGATTCGATTAGATTCGATTCTCGATTCGATTAGATAAGATTAGATTCTCGATTCGATTCTCGATTCGATTCTTGATTCGATTCTCGATTCGATTCTCGATTCGATTCTCTCGATTCGATTCTCGATTCAATTCTCTCGATTCGATTCTCTCGATTCGATCTCGAATCTCTCGATTCGATCTCGATTCTCTCGATTCGATTCTCGATCCTCTCGATTCGATCTCGATTCTCTCGATTCGATTCTTGATTCTATCGATTCGATTCTCGATTATCTCGATTCGATTCTCGATTATCTCGATTCGATTATCGATTATCTCGATTCTATTCTCGATTATCTCGATTATCTCGATTATCTCGATTATCTCGATTATCTCGATTATCTCGATTATCTCGATTATCTCGATTCGATTCTCGATTATCTCAGATTATCTCAGATTATCTCAGATTAGATTATATCAGATTATCTCGATTATCTCGATTATCTCGATTCTCTCGATTATCTCGATTATCTCGATTATCTCGATTATCTTGATTCTCTCGATTATCTTGATTCTCTCGATTCTCTCGATTATCTCGATTATCTCGATTATCTCAGATTATTTCAGATTATCTCAGATTATCTCAGATTATCTCAGATTAGATTATCTCAGATTAGATTAGATTAGATTAGATTATCTCAGATTAGATAAGATTATCTCAGATTAGATTAGATTCGATTCTCGATTCGATTAGATGCGATTCTCAATTCGATTAGATTCGATTCTCGATTCGATTAGATAAGATTAGATTCTCGATTCGATTTGATGAGATTAGATTCTCGACTCGATTCTCGATTCGATTCTCGATTCGATTCTCTCGATTCAATTCTCGATTCGATTCTCTCGATTCGATTCTCGATTCAATTCTCTCGATTCGATTCTCTCGATTCGATCTCGATTCTCTCGATTCGATTCTCGATCCTCTCGATTCGATCTCGATTCTCTCGATTCGATTCTTGATTCTATCGATTCGATTCTCGATTATCTCGATTCGATTCTCGATTATCTCGATTCGATTATCGATTATCTCGATTCTATTCTCGATTATCTCGATTATCTCGATTATCTCGATTATCTCGATTATCTCGATTATCTCGATTCGATTCTCGATTATCTCAGATTATCTCAGATTATCTCAGATTAGATTATATCAGATTATCTCGATTATCTCGATTCTCTCGATTCTCTCGATTATCTCGATTATCTCGATTATCTCGATTATCTCGATTATCTCGATTATCTCGATTATCTCGATTATCTCGATTATCTCGATTATCTCAGATTATCTCAGATTATCTCAGATTATCTCAGATTAGATTATCTCAGATTAGATTAGATTAGATTAGATTATCTCAGATTAGATAAGATTATCTCAGATTCGATTAGATTAGATTAGATTCGATTCTCGATTCGATTAGATGCGATTCTCAATTCGATTAGATTCGATTCTCGATTCGATTAGATAAGATTAGGTTCTCGATTCGATTTGATGAGATTAGATTCTCGACTCGATTCTCGATTCGATTCTCGATACGATTCTCGATTCGATTCTCGATTCGATTCTCGATTCGATTCTCGATTCGATTCTCGATTCGATTCTCGATTCGATTCTCTCGATTCGATTCTCGATTCGATTCTCGATTCGATTCTCGATTCTCTCGATTCTCTCGATTCGATTCTCGATTATCTCGATTCGATTCTCGATTATCTCGATTCGATTCTCGATTATCTCGATTCGATTCTCGATTATCTCGATTCTATTCTCGATTATCTCGATTCTATTCTCGATTATCTCGATTCAATTCTCGATTATCTTGATTCAATTCTCGATTATCTCGATTATCTCGATTATCTCGATTAATAATAATAATAATAATAATAATGCTGGACAATTCACACAGCATTATCTAGCCCCAAGCTAAGCAGAGCTTGTGTTATGGGTACTAGATAACTGATAAACATAATACAATACACTACATAGATATATATATTTTTTTTTATTATACACAGAAAAACATCCAGAACGCCCTGAACAAATTTCTGCAGATCGTACACAAATTTGTCCCGAGGCGGGAATCGAACCCGCAACCTCCTGCGTCGCAGGCAGATTTTCGCCCACCGCGCCACAGAGGTCGTCAAATATCTTGATTATCTCGATTATCTCGATTATCTCGATTATCTCGATTATCTCGATTATCTCGATTATCTCGATTATCTCGATTATCTCGATTATCTCGATTATCTCGATTATCTCGATTATCTCGATTATCTCGATTATCTCGATTATCTCAGATTATATCAGATTAGACTACACTATCTCAGATTAGATAAGATTATCTCAGATTATCTCAGATTAGATTAGATTATCTCAGATTAGATAAGATTATCTCAGATTCGATTAGATTCGATTCTCGATTCGATTCTCGATTCGATTCTCGATTCGATTCTCGATTCGATTCTCGATTCGATTCTCGATTCGATTCTCGATTCGATTCTCGATTCGATTCTCGATTCGATTCTCGATTTGATTCTCGATTCGATTCTCGATTCGATTCTCGATTCGATTCTCGATTCGATTCTCGATTCGATTCTCGATTCGATTCTCGATTCTCTCGATTCGATTCTCGATTCTCTCGATTCGATCTCGATTCTCTCGATTCGATTCTCGATTCTCTCGATTCTCTCGATTCGATCTCGATTCTCTCGATTATATTCTCGATTCAATTCTCTCGATTCAATTCTCGATTCTCTCGATTCGATTCTCGATTTTCTCGATTCGATTCTCGATAATCTCGATTATCTCGATTATCTCGATTCGATTCTCGATTATCTCAGATTATCTCAGATTATCTCAGATTAGATTAGATTATATCAGATTATCTCGATTATCTCGATTATCTCGATTATCTCGATTATCTCGATTCTCTCGATTCTTTCGATTATCTCAATTATCTCGATTATCTCAGATTATCTCAGATTATCTCAGATTATCTCAGATTAGATTAGATTATATCAGATTATCTCAGATTAGATTAGATTATCTCAGATTAGATAAGATTATCTCAGATTCGATTAGATTAGATTAGATTCGATTCTCGATTCGATTAGATGCGATTCTCGATTCGATTAGATAAGATTAGATTCTCGATTCGATTTGATGAGATTAGATTCTCGATTCGATTCTCGATTCGATTCTTGATTCGATTCTCGATTCGATTCTCAATTCGATTCTCGATTCGATTCTCGATTCGATTCTCGATTCGATTCTCGATTCGATTCTCGATTCGATTCTGGATTCGATTCTCGATTCGATTCTCGATTCGATTCTCGATTCGATTCTCGATTCGATTCTCTATTCGATTCTCGATTCGATTCTCGATTCGATTCTCGATTCGATTCTCGATTCGATTCTCGATTCGATTCTCGATTCGATTCTCGATTCTCTCGATTCGATCTCGATTCTCTCGATTCGATTCTCGATTCTCTCGATTCGATCTCGATTCGAGATCTCGATTATCTCGATTCGATTCTCAATTATCTCAGATTATCTCAGATTATCTCAGATTATCTCAGATTAGATTAGATTATATCAGATTATCTCGATTATCTCGATTATCTCGATTATCTCGATTATCTCGATTCTCTCGATTCTCTCGATTATCTCGATTATCTCGATTCTCTCGATTCTTTCGATTATCTCAATTATCTCGATTATCTCAGATTATCTCAGATTATCTCAGATTATCTCAGATTAGATTAGATTATATCAGATTATCTCAGATTAGATTAGATTATCTCAGATTAGATAAGATTATCTCAGATTCGATTAGATTAGATTAGATTCGATTCTCGATTCGATTAGATGCGATTCTCGATTCGATTTGATGAGATTAGATTCTCGATTCGATTCTCGATTCGATTCTTGAGTCGATTCTCGATTCGATTTTCGATTCGATTCTCGATTCGATTCTCTCGATTCGATTCTCGATTCGATTCTCTCGATTCGATCTCGATTCTCTCGATTCGATTCTCGATTCTCTCGATTCGATTAGATTCGATTCTCGATTCTCTCGATACGATTCTCGATTATCTCGATTCGATTCTCGATTATCTCGATTCGATTCTCGATTATCTCGATATTATTCTCGATTATCTCGATATTATTCTCGATTATCTCGATTCTATTCTCGATTATCTCGATTCAATTCTCGATTATCTTGATTCAATTCTCGATTATCTCGATGATCTCGATGATCTCGATTATCTCGATTATCTCGATTATTTCGATTCTCGATTATATCGATTATCTCGATTATCTCGATTATCTCGATTCTCGATTATATCGATTATCTCGATTATCTCGATTATCTCGATTATCTCGATTATCTCGATTATCTCGATTATCTCGATTATCTCGATTATCTCGATTATCTCGATTATCTCGATTATCTCGATTATCTCGATTATTTCGATTATCTCGATTGTCTCAGATTATCTCAGATTATCTCAGATTATCTCAGATTAGATTATCTCGATTATCTCGATTATCTCGATTCTCTCGATTATCTCGATTATCTCGATTATCTCGATTATCTCGATTATCTTGATTCTCTCGATTCTCTCGATTATCTCGATTATCTCGATTATCTCGATTATCTCGATTATCTCGATTATCTCAGATTATCTCAGATTATCTCAGATTATCTCAGATTAGATTATCTCAGATTAGATTAGATTAGATTAGATTATCTCAGATTAGATAAGATTATCTCAGATTCGATTAGATTAGATTAGATTTGATTCTCGATTCGATTAGATGCGATTCTCAATTCGATTAGATTCGATTCTCGATTCGATTAGATAAGATTAGGTTCTCGATTCGATTTGATGAGATTAGATTCTCGACTCGATTCTCGATTCGATTCTCGATTCGATTCTCGATTCGATTCTCTCGATTCGATTCTCGATTCGATTCTCGATTCTCTCGATTCTCTCGATTCGATTCTCGATTATCTCGATTCGATTCTCGATTATCTCGATTCGATTCTCGATTATCTCGATTCGATTCTCGATTATCTCGATTCGATTCTCGATTATCTCGATTCGATTCTCGATTATCTCGATTCGATTCTCGATTATCTCGATTCTATTCTCGATTATCTCGATTCTATTCTCGATTATCTCGATTCAATTCTCGATTATCTTGATTCAATTCTCGATTATCTCGATTATCTCGATTATCTCGATTAATAATAATAATAATAATAATAATGCTGGACAATTCACACAGCATTATCTAGCCCCAAGCTAAGCAGAGCTTGTGTTATGGGTACTAGATAACTGATAAACATAATACAATACACTACATAGATATATATTTTTTTTTTTATTATACACAGAAAAACATCCAGAACGCCCTGAACAAATTTCTGCAGATCGTACACAAATTTGTCCCGAGGCGGGAATCGAACCCGCAACCTCCTGCGTCGCAGGCAGATTTTCGCCCACCGCGCCACAGAGGTCGTCAAATATCTTGATTATCTCGATTATCTCGATTATCTCGATTATCTCGATTATCTCGATTATCTCGATTCTCTCGATTCTTTCGATTATCTCAATTATCTCGATTATCTCAGATTATCTCAGATTATCTCAGATTATCTCAGATTAGATTAGATTATATCAGATTATCTCAGATTAGATTAGATTATCTCAGATTAGATAAGATTATCTTAGATTCGATTAGATTAGATTAGATTCGATTCTCGATTCGATTAGATGCGATTCTCAATTCGATTAGATTCGATTCTCGATTCGATTAGATAAGATTAGATTCTCGATTCGATTTGATGAGATTAGATTCTCGACTCGATTCTCGATTCGATTCTCGATTCGATTCTCGATTCGATTCTCTCGATTCGATTCTCGATTCGATTCTCGATTCTCTCGATTCTCTCGATTCGATTCTCGATTATCTCGATTCGATTCTCGATTATCTCGATTCGATTCTCGATTATCTCGATTAATAATAATAATAATAATAATAATGCTGGACAATTCACACAGCATTATCTAGCCCAAAGCTAAGCAGAGCTTGTGTTATGGGTACTAGATAACTGATAAACATAATACAATACACTACATAGATATATATATTTTTTTTTATTATACACAGAAAAACATCCAGAAAGCCCTGAACAAATTTCTGCAGATCGTACACAAATTTGTCCCGAGGCGGGAATCGAACCCGCAACCTCCTGCGTCGCAGGCAGATTTTCGCCCACCGCGCCACAGAGGTCGTCAAATATCTTGATTATCTCGATTATCTCGATTATCTCGATTATCTCGATTATCTCGATTATCTCGATTATCTCGATTATCTCGATTATCTCGATTATCTCGATTATCTCGATTATCTCGATTATCTCGATTATCTCGATTATCTCGATTATCTCGATTATCTCAGATTATATCAGATTAGACTACACTATCTCAGATTAGATAAGATTATCTCAGATTATCTCAGATTAGATTAGATTATCTCAGATTAGATAAGATTATCTCAGATTCGATTAGATTCGATTCTCGATTCGATTAGATGCGATTCTCGATTCGATTCTCGATTCGATTCTCGATTCGATTCTCGATTCGATTCTCGATTCGATTCTCGATTCGATTCTCGATTCGATTCTCGATTCGATTCTCGATTCGATTCTCGATTCGATTCTCGATTCGATTCTCGATTCTCTCGATTCGATTCTCGATTCTCTCGATTCGATCTCGATTCTCTCGATTCGATTCTCGATTCTCTCGATTCTCTCGATTCGATCTCGATTCTCTCGATTCTATTCTCGATTCAATTCTCTCGATTCGATTCTCGATTCTCTCAAAGTCAAAGTCAAAGTCAAATCGTTTATTTCTTTAGACTTACAAAATAAGTTCTTAGACAAGTCAAATTTTTACTATATAAACAGCTTGATAAATAGTTATTACTATCAACAAGAAATAAGGTGCAATTGACTTTAATTCACTTCAATTTTTTGTCCACTAGCGGAAGAAGTGAAAAAGAAACCACTAGCAAGTCCATCGCTTATCAACTAATACAATCTTAGGATAACTAAGTCTAACTGGTCTTACATACTATTGTCTGTATGGAACTGGGCGACATCCGGCCAAGCGTTAACATCATTTACGTAGTCATCTACGGAGTAATAGGCTTTCTTGATAAGATTTCGTTTTATGTACAGTTTAAATTTACGAATAGGGAGCTCAGTTGCTTCAGATGGAAGCTTATTATAGAATCTTACGCAATTGCCCACAAATGATTTCCCTACCTTTCGTAATCTATATGATGGGATGTGTAATTTGTTCTTGTTTCTTGTATTTTTATTGTGAACATCACACCTTTTCATAAAGTTATCTCTGTTTTTGTGTGTATACATTAGATTTTCATAGATGTATTGCGATATTACTGTTAAAATATTTATTTCTTTAAATAATTCCCTTAACGAGTCTCGTGGATTTAATTTATAAATAGCGCGTACCGCCCTTTTCTGAATAACAAAGATAGTCTGGATGTCAGCTGCCTGTCCCCAAAGCAAAATACCATAAGACATAACACTATGGAAGTAACTGAAGTAAACTAACCTAGCTGTATCTTCATCGGTAATGTATCTAATTGTTCGAACCGCATACGCTGCTGAACTAAGTCTGTTTGCGAGAGCATCAATTTGCGGTCTCCATTGAAGAGAGGAATCAATATGTAACCCTAGGAAAACAGTTGAGTCTACAAGGTGAACAATCTCATCCTTTAGCATTATCTTAGTTGGGAGCTCTCTTACATTTGGTAACATGAATTTTATGCATTTGGTTTTTGAAGCATTGAGTAAGAGGTTATTGGCGGTGAACCAATCTAGTATTTGTGAAAGAGAATTATTTACATCGTCATAATTATGTTTATTTCTGTCAACTTTAAAAATCAATGAAGTATCATCAGCAAATAAGACTATATCACAGAGATCTTTTGCTAGAAATGGGAGATCATTTACATATACTAAAAATAGAAAAGGACCCAATATTGATCCTTGCGGGACTCCTAAATCGATTTTTGATCCCCTAGATCTTTCTTTACCAATATCTACTTTTTGGACTCTATCAGATAAATATGATTGCATAAGGTCCAGTGCCTTGTTTTGAATTCCATAATGTCTTAGTTTATTTATTAATGTACCATGATCAACGCAATCAAAAGCTTTAGAAAGGTCACAAAATACACCAATAGCGTTTTTCGCTTTATCCCATGCATCCAATATGTGCTTTAATAGAACTGTACCAGCATCAGTTGTCGATCTACCCTTGGTGAAGCCAAATTGATTTTTATGTAACAATCTATTGAGGTTGAAGTGAGAGGACAACTGTGTGAGAATAATTTTTTCAAAAACTTTACTCATTGCAGGAAGTATTGAAATTGGCCTGTAATTGGCCGGATCAGTGTGGCTACCTGATTTATAAAGAGGAACCAGTTTACTATATTTCATGAGATCAGGGAAAACTCCTGCATCAACACAACTATTGAAAATGTAAGCCAAGTATGGAGCAACTTCCTTAATAATAGAACTCAGTACTTTGGTTGAAATACCCCAAAGATCCTCAGTATTTTTGATGTTAATTGACTTAAATGTTTTCACAATATAATTAGCGTTTACATGACTAAATATAAAAACCTCGGTACATTTATCTACAGATGATTCTAATAATTTAACCGCGATTGAAGGTGAGGAGTTGAGAGACCGGGTAACAACTTTAGGAATATCAGAAAAGAATGAATCAAAAGCATCGGCAATATCTTTATCGTTTACAAGTATTGAATTATTAATTTTTAACCTTATTTCTCTTTTTCGTGACTTAGATTTACCAGTTTCGTTATTTATAAGTCTCCATGTTGCTTTGATTTTATCAGATGAGTTTACAATTTTTTTCCTCAAAAACAGGCATTTCGCTGTGTTACAGACTTTTTTAAATGTTTTTGAGTACTTTGTTAAATACAAAAGAAACGCAGGATCATTTAACATAGCTTCTCTAGCACCATAAAGATCATATAGTCTATTCCTACTTCTATAAATACCGGGAGTGGCCCAATCGGTAAATCCGACCCTGTCCCTAACTGTGCATGTTTTATATTTAAATACTTCGCTGTGTTCTTTGTTTATAACACTTAAAAGTTTGGCAAAAAGATCATTAGGGTTATCGGAACAAGTTATATTAGCTACTGCTAGTTCCACTTGACTTTGAAAATTCTTAATACGGCTCTCTGTAATAGGCCTATAGGTATATTTCTCAACTTTGTTTTTATCGTTAAGATTATAACTAAAATTAACACTCTGACCATAGTGGTCTGATTTGAAATGTTTGATTACTGCTTTGTTGGTTGGAGATAGACTGCAATAAATATTATCTAAACAAGTGGCAGATGTTAGGGTTACCCTAGTAGGATCATGAAAAAGATGTCGTAAACTAAAGCATTTGAATAAATTAAGCAGCCTATCGGCGAGGGGATTCGCTAAAATATCTATATTAAAGTCGCCACAAACAATGAGATCCTTTCTACATGAAAATAATTTCAGCAAAACCTCTTCCATAGTACATTCAAAAGCTACTTGATTTGCGTCAGGAGGGCGGTACACGCACACTATGATGTGTCGCTCCAGTTCCACACAAGAAAGTTCAATAGTCCTCTCAATAGTGAGGTTTACAATATCTTTACGTTCTTTACATTTAAGACTATTTTTAACTATAATCAAAGAGCCACCACGTATTGCAGCTTTTCTTTTATAGGAACTTGCAAAACAATAGTTATTATAAAAGGGCAGTAACTGATTTTTTACAATCCAGTGTTCTGATAAGCACATAACATCTACATTCAAATAATTCAAAAATAATTCTAATTCTAGGATTTTGCTGGGTAAGCCTTGTATATTCTGATGGACTATATGAAATGAATTTTGCTTTCCCGTTGTCGCTGTGGTCAGTTTAAATTTGTATTTACTGACACAATAGCTTTAATGCCCTCATTAGTACTGCTACTAACTATATAGACAGGCTCGTCAGGTAACTGCGTTATACTATTTATAACGGGATCAAAAATATTATATGCTAACAATTTAGCAATGTTCAGTTTGTTTTTTTTGCTTAGGTACATTGTATCCTTAATCAAAAAAGTATTACTAATAAAGTTATTAGTATCAAAAAATAATACATCACTATGACGACATGTCATGTTGTACATCAGCATGTTATTTTTACATATATTGTCATTTTGAATTGATGTCAATGACTTTGAGTAAGGAAAGGAGCAAATAATAAGTTTCCCTAGTCCATTCTGTACCTTTCCCAGAAGTACTTCAACTAGCCTAATCAACTGTGACCGTTTCACACAACTTTCACCAAGCTGAACAATTAAAGTTGTACTCTTATTCAGAGAGTCATCTTGCTGAATGCTATCGGTAATTATATTTATGTTGGCATTTGGATAGCAATTGTTAACTACATTTTGCGCCAGCAAGCCACTCAGCATTAAACCCATGCCAGCACCCAAACCATCTGAGTATATTATAGTCTTCCGGGTATATTGACTGTGGTCTGGATCTAAATCTTTAACTGGAGATGGCGCAGTTTGAGCTGACGGGCACCCCGTAGTGGGGGTTGGAGCTGTGTTGCTGCTAGAGGCACCACAGTGGTTCTTGAGCGAAGGTGAGGGCGGCGCCAGCATCGCGGATGGTAATAACAGCGGTAACTGGGACACTACAGCACCATCTTCAGTTAAAGAGTTTGTGGTACTCTCAAGATTAGTTTGAGTGCTGCTGTGCCGTACTTCAGAATATACACTATCATTACTTACAATTTGTAACATTTTTTGGTAGTTTTCATTGGCATCTTCTTGGGCTCGTTTATATTTACAGGTAACATCATGAAGTGCCCTTTCTAAATTAACTATTTCTTCTGCCATATAGTTTAAATCTTTAGAATTACGTCCTAATAAACTATAACAAGAGTCCAATTCTTCTTGTAAGTTACATCTCTCGATTCGATTCTCGATTTTCTCGATTCGATTCTCGATAATCTCGATTATCTCGATTATCTCGATTCGATTCTCGATTATCTCAGATTATCTCAGATTATCTCAGATTATCTCAGATTAGATTAGATTATATCAGATTATCTCGATTATCTCGATTATCTCGATTATCTCGATTCTCTCGATTCTTTCGATTATCTCAATTATCTCGATTATCTCAGATTATCTCAGATTATCTCAGATTATCTCAGATTAGATTAGATTATATCAGATTATCTCAGATTAGATTAGATTATCTCAGATTAGATAAGATTATCTCAGATTCGATTAGATTAGATTAGATTCGATTCTCGATTCGATTAGATGCGATTCTCAATTCGATTAGATTCGATTCTCGATTCGATTAGATAAGATTAGATTCTCGATTCGATTTGATGAGATTAGATTCTCGACTCGATTCTCGATTCGATTCTCGATTCGATTCTCGATTCGATTCTCTCGATTCGATTCTCGATTCGAGTCTCGATTCTCTCGATTCTCTCGATTCGATTCTCGATTATCTCGATTCGATTCTCGATTATCTCGATTCGATTCTCGATTATCTCGATTCGATTCTCGATTATCTCGATTCTATTCTCGATTATCTCGATTCTATTCTCGATTATCTCGATTCAATTCTCGATTATCTTGATTCAATTCTCGATTATCTCGATTATCTCGATTATCTCGATTATCTTGATTATCTCGATTATTTCGATTCTCGATTATATCGATTATCTCGATTATCTCGATTATCTCGATTATCTCGATTAATAATAATAATAATAATAATAATGCTGGACAATTCACACAGCATTATCTAGCCCCAAGCTAAGCAGAGCTTGTGTTATGGGTACTAGATAACTGATAAACATAATACAATACACTACATAGATATATATTTTTTTTTTATTATACATAGAAAAACATCCAGAACGCCCTGAACAAATTTCTGCAGATCGTACACAAATTTGTCCCGAGGCGGGAATCGAACCCGCAACCTCCTGCGTCGCAGGCAGACCTTCGCCCACCGCGCCACAGAGGTCGTAAAATATCTTGATTATCTCGATTATCTCGATTATCTCGATTATCTCGATTATCTCGATTATCTCGATTATCTCGATTATCTCGATTATCTCGATTATCTCGATTATCTCGATTATCTCGATTATCTCGATTATCTCGATTATCTCGATTATCTCGATTATCTCGATTATCTCGATTATCTCGATTATCTCGATTATCTCGATTATCTCGATTATCTCGATTATCTCGATTATCTCGATTATCTCGATTATCTCGATTATCTCGATTATCTCGATTATCTCGATTATCTCGATTATCTCGATTATCTCGATTCTCTCGATTCTTTCGATTATCTCAATTATCTCGATTATCTCAGATTATCTCAGATTATCTCAGATTATCTCAGATTATCTCAGATTAGATTAGATTATATCAGATTATCTCAGATTAGATTAGATTATCTCAGATTAGATAAGATTATCTCAGATTCGATTAGATTAGATTAGATTCGATTCTCGATTCGATTAGATGCGATTCTCGATTCGATTAGATAAGATTAGATTCTCGATTCGATTTGATGAGATTAGATTCTCGATTCGATTCTCGATTCGATTCTTGATTCGATTCTCGATTCGATTTTCGATTCGATTTTCGATTCGATTCTCGATTCGATTCTCTCGATTCGATTCTCGATTCGATTCTCTCGATTCGATCTCGATTCTCTCGATTCGATTCTCGATTCTCTCGATTCGATTAGATTCGATTCTCGATTCTCTCGATTCGATTCTCGATTATCTCGATTCGATTCTCGATTATCTCGATTCGATTCTCGATTATCTCGATATTATTCTCGATTATCTCGATATTATTCTCGATTATCTCGATTCTATTCTCGATTATCTCGATTCAATTCTCGATTATCTTGATTCAATTCTCGATTATCTCGATGATCTCGATGATCTCGATTATCTCGATTATCTCGATTATTTCGATTCTCGATTATATCGATTATCTCGATTATCTCGATTATCTCGATTCTCGATTATATCGATTATCTCGATTATCTCGATTATCTCGATTATCTCGATTATCTCGATTATCTCGATTATCTCGATTATCTCGATTATCTCGATTATCTCGATTATCTCGATTATCTCGATTATCTCGATTATCTCGATTATCTCAGATTATCTCAGATTATCTCAGATTATCTCAGATTAGATTATCTCGATTCTCTCGATTATCTCGATTATCTCGATTATCTCGATTATCTCGATTATCTCGATTCTCTCGATTCTTTCGATTATCTCAATTATCTCGATTATCTCAGATTATCTCAGATTATCTCAGATTATCTCAGATTAGATTAGATTATATCAGATTATCTCAGATTAGATTAGATTATCTCAGATTAGATAAGATTATCTCAGATTCGATTAGATTAGATTAGATTCGATTCTCGATTCGATTAGATGCGATTCTCAATTCGATTAGATTCGATTCTCGATTCGATTAGATAAGATTAGATTCTCGATTCGATTTGATGAGATTAGATTCTCGACTCGATTCTCGATTCGATTCTCGATTCGATTCTCGATTCGATTCTCTCGATTCGATTCTCGATTCGATTCTCGATTCTCTCGATTCTCTCGATTCGATTCTCGATTATCTCGATTCGATTCTCGATTATCTCGATTCGATTCTCGATTATCTCGATTAATAATAATAATAATAATAATAATGCTGGACAATTCACACAGCATTATCTAGCCCAAAGCTAAGCAGAGCTTGTGTTATGGGTACTAGATAACTGATAAACATAATACAATACACTACATAGATATATATATTTTTTTTTATTATACACAGAAAAACATCCAGAAAGCCCTGAACAAATTTCTGCAGATCGTACACAAATTTGTCCCGAGGCGGGAATCGAACCCGCAACCTCCTGCGTCGCAGGCAGATTTTCGCCCACCGCGCCACAGAGGTCGTCAAATATCTTGATTATCTCGATTATCTCGATTATCTCGATTATCTCGATTATCTCGATTATCTCGATTATCTCGATTATCTCGATTATCTCGATTATCTCGATTATCTCGATTATCTCGATTATCTCGATTATCTCGATTATCTCGATTATCTCGATTATCTCGATTATCTCGATTATCTCGATTATCTCGATTATCTCGATTATCTCGATTATCTCGATTATCTCGATTATCTCGATTATCTCGATTATCTCAGATTATATCAGATTAGACTACACTATCTCAGATTAGATAAGATTATCTCAGATTATCTCAGATTAGATTAGATTATCTCAGATTAGATAAGATTATCTCAGATTCGATTAGATTCGATTCTCGATTCGATTAGATGCGATTCTCGATTCGATTCTCGATTCGATTCTCGATTCGATTCTCGATTCGATTCTCGATTCGATTCTCGATTCGATTCTCGATTCGATTCTCGATTCGATTCTCGATTCTCTCGATTCGATTCTCGATTCTCTCGATTCGATCTCGATTCTCTCGATTCGATTCTCGATTCTCTCGATTCTCTCGATTCGATCTCGATTCTCTCGATTCTATTCTCGATTCAATTCTCTCGATTCGATTCTCGATTCTCTCGATTCGATTCTCGATTTTCTCGATTCGATTCTCGATAATCTCGATTATCTCGATTATCTCGATTCGATTCTCGATTATCTCAGATTATCTCAGATTATCTCAGATTATCTCAGATTAGATTAGATTATATCAGATTATCTCGATTATCTCGATTATCTCGATTATCTCGATTCTCTCGATTCTTTCGATTATCTCAATTATCTCGATTATCTCAGATTATCTCAGATTATCTCAGATTATCTCAGATTAGATTAGATTATATCAGATTATCTCAGATTAGATTAGATTATCTCAGATTAGATAAGATTATCTCAGATTCGATTAGATTAGATTAGATTCGATTCTCGATTCGATTAGATGCGATTCTCAATTCGATTAGATTCGATTCTCGATTCGATTAGATAAGATTAGATTCTCGATTCGATTTGATGAGATTAGATTCTCGACTCGATTCTCGATTCGATTCTCGATTCGATTCTCGATTCGATTCTCTCGATTCGATTCTCGATTCGAGTCTCGATTCTCTCGATTCTCTCGATTCGATTCTCGATTATCTCGATTCGATTCTCGATTATCTCGATTCGATTCTCGATTATCTCGATTCGATTCTCGATTATCTCGATTCTATTCTCGATTATCTCGATTCTATTCTCGATTATCTCGATTCAATTCTCGATTATCTTGATTCAATTCTCGATTATCTCGATTATCTCGATTATCTCGATTATCTTGATTATCTCGATTATTTCGATTCTCGATTATATCGATTATCTCGATTATCTCGATTATCTCGATTATCTCGATTAATAATAATAATAATAATAATAATGCTGGACAATTCACACAGCATTATCTAGCCCCAAGCTAAGCAGAGCTTGTGTTATGGGTACTAGATAACTGATAAACATAATACAATACACTACATAGATATATATATTTTTTTTTATTATACACAGAAAAACATCCAGAAAGCCCTGAACAAATTTCTGCAGATCGTACACAAATTTGTCCCGAGGCGGGAATCGAACCCGCAACCTCCTGCGTCGCAGGCAGATTTTCGCCCACCGCGCCACAGAGGTCGTCAAATATCTTGATTATCTCGATTATCTCGATTATCTCGATTATCTCGATTATCTCGATTATCTCGATTATCTCGATTATCTCGATTATCTCGATTATCTCGATTATCTCGATTATCTCGATTATCTCGATTATCTCGATTATCTCGATTATCTCGATTATCTCGATTATCTCGATTATCTCGATTATCTCGATTATTTCGATTATCTCGATTATCTCGATTATCTCGATTATCTCGATTATCTCGATTATCTCAGATTATATCAGATTAGACTACACTATCTCAGATTAGATAAGATTATCTCAGATTATCTCAGATTAGATTAGATTATCTCAGATTAGATAAGATTATCTCAGATTCGATTAGATTCGATTCTCGATTCGATTAGATGCGATTCTCGATTCGATTCTCGATTCGATTCTCGATTCGATTCTCGATTCGATTCTCGATTCGATTCTCGATTCGATTCTCGATTCGATTCTCGATTCGATTCTCGATTCGATTCTCGATTCGATTCTCGATTCTCTCGATTCGATTCTCGATTCTCTCGATTCGATCTCGATTCTCTCGATTCGATTCTCGATTCTCTCGATTCTCTCGATTCGATCTCGATTCTCTCGATTCTATTCTCGATTCAATTCTCTCGATTCGATTCTCGATTCTCTCGATTCGATTCTCGATTTTCTCGATTCGATTCTCGATAATCTCGATTATCTCGATTATCTCGATTCGATTCTCGATTATCTCAGATTATCTCAGATTATCTCAGATTATCTCAGATTAGATTAGATTATATCAGATTATCTCGATTATCTCGATTATCTCGATTATCTCGATTCTCTCGATTCTTTCGATTATCTCAATTATCTCGATTATCTCAGATTATCTCAGATTATCTCAGATTATCTCAGATTAGATTAGATTATATCAGATTATCTCAGATTAGATTAGATTATCTCAGATTAGATAAGATTATCTCAGATTCGATTAGATTAGATTAGATTCGATTCTCGATTCGATTAGATGCGATTCTCAATTCGATTAGATTCGATTCTCGATTCGATTAGATAAGATTAGATTCTCGATTCGATTTGATGAGATTAGATTCTCGACTCGATTCTCGATTCGATTCTCGATTCGATTCTCGATTCGATTCTCTCGATTCGATTCTCGATTCGAGTCTCGATTCTCTCGATTCTCTCGATTCGATTCTCGATTATCTCGATTCGATTCTCGATTATCTCGATTCGATTCTCGATTATCTCGATTCGATTCTCGATTATCTCGATTCTATTCTCGATTATCTCGATTCTATTCTCGATTATCTCGATTCAATTCTCGATTATCTTGATTCAATTCTCGATTATCTCGATTATCTCGATTATCTCGATTATCTTGATTATCTCGATTATTTCGATTCTCGATTATATCGATTATCTCGATTATCTCGATTATCTCGATTATCTCGATTAATAATAATAATAATAATAATAATGCTGGACAATTCACACAGCATTATCTAGCCCCAAGCTAAGCAGAGCTTGTGTTATGGGTACTAGATAACTGATAAACATAATACAATACACTACATAGATATATATTTTTTTTTTATTATACATAGAAAAACATCCAGAACGCCCTGAACAAATTTCTGCAGATCGTACACAAATTTGTCCCGAGGCGGGAATCGAACCCGCAACCTCCTGCGTCGCAGGCAGACCTTCGCCCACCGCGCCACAGAGGTCGTATAATATCTTGATTATCTCGATTATCTCGATTATCTCGATTATCTCGATTATCTCGATTATCTCGATTATCTCGATTATCTCGATTATCTCGATTATCTCGATTATCTCGATTATCTCGATTATCTCGATTATCTCGATTATCTCGATTATCTCGATTCTCTCGATTCTTTCGATTATCTCAATTATCTCGATTATCTCAGATTATCTCAGATTATCTCAGATTATCTCAGATTAGATTAGATTATATCAGATTATCTCAGATTAGATTAGATTATCTCAGATTAGATAAGATTATCTCAGATTCGATTAGATTAGATTAGATTCGATTCTCGATTCGATTAGATGCGATTCTCGATTCGATTAGATAAGATTAGATTCTCGATTCGATTTGATGAGATTAGATTCTCGATTCGATTCTCGATTCGATTCTTGATTCGATTCTCGATTCGATTTTCGATTCGATTCTCGATTCGATTCTCTCGATTCGATTCTCGATTCGATTCTCTCGATTCGATCTCGATTCTCTCGATTCGATTCTCGATTCTCTCGATTCGATTAGATTCGATTCTCGATTCTCTCGATTCGATTCTCGATTATCTCGATTCGATTCTCGATTATCTCGATTCGATTCTCGATTATCTCGATATTATTCTCGATTATCTCGATATTATTCTCGATTATCTCGATTCTATTCTCGATTATCTCGATTCAATTCTCGATTATCTTGATTCAATTCTCGATTATCTCGATGATCTCGATGATCTCGATTATCTCGATTATCTCGATTATTTCGATTCTCGATTATATCGATTATCTCGATTATCTCGATTATCTCGATTCTCGATTATATCGATTATCTCGATTATCTCGATTATCTCGATTATCTCGATTATCTCGATTATCTCGATTATCTCGATTATCTCGATTATCTCGATTATCTCGATTATCTCGATTATCTCGATTATCTCGATTATCTCGATTATCTCAGATTATCTCAGATTATCTCAGATTATCTCAGATTAGATTATCTCGATTATCTCGATTATCTCGATTCTCTCGATTATCTCGATTATCTCGATTATCTCGATTATCTCGATTATCTTGATTCTCTCGATTCTCTCGATTATCTCGATTATCTCGATTATCTCGATTATCTCGATTATCTCGATTATCTCAGATTATCTCAGATTATCTCAGATTATCTCAGATTAGATTATCTCAGATTAGATTAGATTAGATTAGATTATCTCAGATTAGATAAGATTATCTCAGATTCGATTAGATTAGATTAGATTCGATTCTCGATTCGATTAGATGCGATTCTCAATTCGATTAGATTCGATTCTCGATTCGATTAGATAAGATTAGGTTCTCGATTCGATTTGATGAGATTAGATTCTCGACTCGATTCTCGATTCGATTCTCGATTCGATTCTCGATTCGATTCTCGATTCGATTCTCGATTCGATTCTCTCGATTCGATTCTCGATTCGATTCTCGATTCTCTCGATTCTCTCGATTCGATTCTCGATTATCTCGATTCGATTCTCGATTATCTCGATTCGATTCTCGATTATCTCGATTCGATTCTCGATTATCTCGATTCGATTCTCGATTATCTCGATTCTATTCTCGATTATCTCGATTCTATTCTCGATTATCTCGATTCAATTCTCGATTATCTTGATTCAATTCTCGATTATCTCGATTATCTCGATTATCTCGATTAATAATAATAATAATAATAATAATGCTGGACAATTCACACAGCATTATCTAGCCCCAAGCTAAGCAGAGCTTGTGTTATGGGTACTAGATAACTGATAAACATAATACAATACACTACATAGATATATATATTTTTTTTTATTATACACAGAAAAACATCCAGAACGCCCTGAACAAATTTCTGCAGATCGTACACAAATTTGTCCCGAGGCGGGAATCGAACCCGCAACCTCCTGCGTCGCAGGCAGATTTTCGCCCACCGCGCCACAGAGGTCGTCAAATATCTTGATTATCTCGATTATCTCGATTATCTCGATTATCTCGATTATCTCGATTATCTCGATTCTCTCGATTCTTTCGATTATCTCAATTATCTCGATTATCTCAGATTATCGCAGATTATCTCAGATTATCTCAGAATAGATTAGATTATATCAGATTATCTCAGATTAGATTAGATTATCTCAGATTAGATAAGATTATCTCAGATTCGATTAGATTAGATTAGATTCGATTCTCGATTCGATTAGATGCGATTCTCAATTCGATTAGATTCGATTCTCGATTCGATTAGATAAGATTAGATTCTCGATTCGATTTGATGAGATTAGATTCTCGACTCGATTCTCGATTCGATTCTCGATTCGATTCTCGATTCGATTCTCTCGATTCGATTCTCGATTCGATTCTCGATTCTCTCGATTCTCTCGATTCGATTCTCGATTATCTCGATTCGATTCTCGATTATCTCGATTCGATTCTCGATTATCTCGATTAATAATAATAATAATAATAATAATGCTGGACAATTCACACAGCATTATCTAGCCCAAAGCTAAGCAGAGCTTGTGTTATGGGTACTAGATAACTGATAAACATAATACAATACACTACATAGATATATATATTTTTTTTTATTATACACAGAAAAACATCCAGAAAGCCCTGAACAAATTTCTGCAGATCGTACACAAATTTGTCCCGAGGCGGGAATCGAACCCGCAACCTCCTGCGTCGCAGGCAGATTTTCGCCCACCGCGCCACAGAGGTCGTCAAATATCTTGATTATCTCGATTATCTCGATTATCTCGATTATCTCGATTATCTCGATTATCTCGATTATCTCGATTATCTCGATTATCTCGATTATCTCGATTATCTCGATTATCTCGATTATCTCGATTATCTCGATTATCTCGATTATCTCGATTATCTCGATTATCTCAGATTATATCAGATTAGACTACACTATCTCAGATTAGATAAGATTATCTCAGATTATCTCAGATTAGATTAGATTATCTCAGATTAGATAAGATTATCTCAGATTCGATTAGATTCGATTCTCGATTCGATTAGATGCGATTCTCGATTCGATTCTCGATTCGATTCTCGATTCGATTCTCGATTCGATTCTCGATTCGATTCTCGATTCGATTCTCGATTCGATTCTCGATTCTCTCGATTCGATTCTCGATTCTCTCGATTCGATCTCGATTCTCTCGATTCGATTCTCGATTCTCTCGATTCTCTCGATTCGATCTCGATTCTCTCGATTCTATTCTCGATTCAATTCTCTCGATTCGATTCTCGATTCTCTCGATTCGATTCTCGATTTTCTCGATTCGATTCTCGATAATCTCGATTATCTCGATTATCTCGATTCGATTCTCGATTATCTCAGATTATCTCAGATTATCTCAGATTATCTCAGATTAGATTAGATTATATCAGATTATCTCGATTATCTCGATTATCTCGATTATCTCGATTCTCTCGATTCTTTCGATTATCTCAATTATCTCGATTATCTCAGATTATCTCAGATTATCTCAGATTATCTCAGATTAGATTAGATTTTATCAGATTATCTCAGATTAGATTAGATTATCTCAGATTAGATAAGATTATCTCAGATTCGATTAGATTAGATTAGATTCGATTCTCGATTCGATTAGATGCGATTCTCAATTCGATTAGATTCGATTCTCGATTCGATTAGATAAGATTAGATTCTCGATTCGATTTGATGAGATTAGATTCTCGACTCGATTCTCGATTCGATTCTCGATTCGATTCTCGATTCGATTCTCGATTCGATTCTCTCGATTCGATTCTCGATTCGAGTCTCGATTCTCTCGATTCTCTCGATTCGATTCTCGATTATCTCGATTCGATTCTCGATTATCTCGATTCGATTCTCGATTATCTCGATTCGATTCTCGATTATCTCGATTCTATTCTCGATTATCTCGATTCTATTCTCGATTATCTCGATTCAATTCTCGATTATCTTGATTCAATTCTCGATTATCTCGATTATCTCGATTATCTCGATTATCTTGATTATCTCGATTATTTCGATTCTCGATTATATCGATTATCTCGATTATCTCGATTATCTCGATTATCTCGATTAATAATAATAATAATAATAATAATGCTGGACAATTCACACAGCATTATCTAGCCCCAAGCTAAGCAGAGCTTGTGTTATGGGTACTAGATAACTGATAAACATAATACAATACACTACATAGATATATATTTTTTTTTTATTATACATAGAAAAACATCCAGAACGCCCTGAACAAATTTCTGCAGATCGTACACAAATTTGTCCCGAGGCGGGAATCGAACCCGCAACCTCCTGCGTCGCAGGCAGACCTTCGCCCACCGCGCCACAGAGGTCGTAAAATATCTTGATTATCTCGATTATCTCGATTATCTCGATTATCTCGATTATCTCGATTATCTCGATTATCTCGATTATCTCGATTATCTCGATTATCTCGATTATCTCGATTATCTCGATTATCTCGATTATCTCGATTATCTCGATTATCTCGATTATCTCGATTATCTCGATTATCTCGATTATCTCGATTATCTCGATTATCTCGATTATCTCGATTATCTCGATTATCTCGATTATCTCAGATTATATCAGATTAGACTACACTATCTCAGATTAGATTAGATTATCTCAGATTATCTCAGATTAGATTAGATTATCTCAGATTAGATAAGATTATCTCAGATTCGATTAGATTCGATTCTCGATTCGATTCTCGATTCGATTCTCGATTCGATTCTCGATTCGATTCTCGATTCGATTCTCGATTCGATTCTCGATTCTCTCGATTCGATCTCGATTCTCTCGATTCGATTCTCGATTCTCTCGATTCTCTCGATTCGATCTCGATTCGATCTCGATTATCTCGATTATCTCGATTATCTCGATTATCTCGATTCTCTCGATTCTCTCGATTCTCTCGATTCTCTCGATTCTCTCAATTCTCTCGATTCTCTCGATTATCTCGATTATCTCGATTATCTCAGATTAGATTAGATTATCTCAGATTAGATTAGATTATCTCAGATTATCTCAGATTATCTCAGATTATCTCAGATTATCTCAGATTATCTCAGATTATCTCAGATTATCTCAGATTATCTCAGATTATCTCAGATTATCTCAGATTATCTCAGATTATCTCAGATTATCTCAGATTATCTCAGATTATCTCAGATTATCTCAGATTATCTCAGATTATCTCAGATTATCTCAGATTATCTCAGATTAGATTAGATTATCTCAGATTCGATTAGATTCGATTCTCGATTCTATTAGATTCGATTCTCGATTCGATTAGATTCGATTCTCGATTCTTTCGATTAGATTCGATTCTCGATTCGATTAGATTCGATTCTCGATTAGATTCGATTCTCGATTCTCTCGATTCGATCTCGATTCTCTCGATTCGATTCTCGATTCTCTCGATTCGATTCTCGATTATCTCGATTCGATTCTCTATTATCTCGATTCGATTCTCGATTATCTCGATTCGATTCTCGATTATCTCGATTATCTCGATTTTCTCGATTATCTCGATTATCTCGATTATCTTGATTATCTCGATTATCTCGATTATCTCGATTATCTCGATTATCTCGATTATCTCAGATTAACTCAGATTATCTCAGATTAGATTAGATTATATCAGATTAGATTAGATTATCTCAGATTATCTCAGATCATCTTAAATTATCTCAGATTATCTCAGATTATCTCAGATTATCTCAGATTATCTCAGATTATCTCAGATTATCTCAGATTAGATTAGATTATCTCAGATTAGATTAGATTATCTCAGATTCGATTAGATTCGATTCTCGATTCTCTCGATACGATTCTCGATTATCTCGATTCGATTCTCGATTATCTCGATTCGATTCTCGATTCTCTCGATTCGATTCTCGATTATCTCGCGTCGATTCTCGATTATCTCGATTCGATTCTCAATTATCTCGATTATCTCGATTATCTCGATTCTCTCGATTCTCTCGATTCTCTCGATTCTCTCAATTCTCTCGATTCTCTCGATTATCTAGATTATCTCGATTATCTCAGATTAGATTAGATTATCTCAGATTAGATTAGATTATCTCAGATTAGATTAGATTATCTCAGATTAGATTAGATTATCTCAGATTAGATAAGATTATCTCAGATTCGATTAGATTCGATTCTCGATTCGATTAGATGCGATTCTCGATTCGATTAGATTCGATTCTCGATTCGATTAGATTAGATTAGATTCTGGATTCGATTCTCGATTCGATTCTCGATTCGATTCTCAATTCGATTCTCGATTCGATTCTCGATTCGATTCTCGATTCGATTCTCGATTCGATTCTCGATTCGATTCTGGATTCGATTCTCGATTCGATTCTCGATTCGATTCTCGATTCGATTCTCGATTCGATTCTCTATTCGATTCTCGATTCGATTCTCGATTCGATTCTCGATTCGATTCTCGATTCGATTCTCGATTCGATTCTCGATTCGATTCTCGATTCTCTCGATTCGATCTCGATTCGAGATCTCGATTATCTCGATTATCTCGATTATCTCGATTCGATTCTCAATTATCTCAGATTATCTCAGATTATCTCAGATTAGATTAGATTATATCAGATTATCTCGATTATCTCGATTATCTCGATTCTCTCGATTCTCTCGATTATCTCGATTATCTCGATTCTCTCGATTCTTTCGATTATCTCAATTATCTCGATTATCTCAGATTATCTCAGATTATCTCAGATTAGACTAGATTATATCAGATTATCTCAGATTAGATTAGATTATCTCAGATTAGATAAGATTATCTCAGATTCGATTAGATTAGATTAGATTCGATTCTCGATTCGATTAGATGCGATTCTCGATTCGATTAGATAAGATTAGATTCTCGATTCGATTTGATGAGATTAGATTCTCGATTCGATTCTCGATTCGATTCTTGATTCGATTCTCGATTCGATTTTCGATTCGATTCTCGATTCGATTCTCTCGATTCGATTCTCGATTCGATTCTCTCGATTCGATCTCGATTCTCTCGATTCGATTCTCGATTCTCTCGATTCGATTAGATTCGATTCTCGATTCTTCCCCTTCCTCCCGGACCTCCGTTTTGAGTAGACGTGTTTGACCTGCGACAGTTTATTTCGTAAATTTAAATACAATTTTCACAATAATAACGTTTCAAGAAAATAGGACCGCATAAAACAGAAGGAGTTAACATTTACGGGCGCACGCACACAGATTACGAGCCAACGCAAGAGTGAGTCAACCCATACATATTATTACTCCTCTGTGCACACATCAACTCAGCTCGCACACTAACACAACGATCCCGCTGCGCGCACGCACCCCGCCCCGTCGCCGCTGCGCCCCGCCACCTCCGCACGGCTACCACACATGCTCGCTTACTACCTGAGTGAACGCACACACCGCTACAACGCACAGGTTGCTACTGCACTGTACTGCACCGCGCACCGCTCCACCATCGAGCGCTTATGAGTGCCTGGTACTTTGCGCGCTGCTCTACAAGTACAATTTACACTCACAGACGGCGCTAGGCGACGACAACAAACGCTCTCCCTGTAACTAACTAAAACAGTAGCTTAACCTACGATGCCAATTGAACGTTCTCCCCAGGCGACGACGTCAACAGACACAGAATTGGTTCTGCCAAAAGAGCTGAATTATGATTCCGCACCGGATCTATATAGACTTGGTAAAACCGGACAAGAGCGAGCCAACTTTGTTACTAATGTATTAAGCAAAAGAAGGAGAGAAATTGGCACAGATGAGTTAAAGGACGCGATTGATGACATGAGAGAACTTCTCACTAACTCTATGACGCAACAGGATTCCAAGCTTTCTGCTCTGATGTCTACCGTCAAAGAAATTAAACAGCAAAATGCTGAGATACAAAAGACAGTGGATTTCTTGTCTGAAGAGCAAAATAATTTAAAAAAGAAATTGATGAAAATGGATAATGAAAGAAAAGACCAAGTACTGTACATAAAATCCCTTGAAGATAAATTGGAAAATATGGAACGTTCGTCCCGCTCTACAGGACTTGAATTCCGTAACTTTACACAAAAAACAGGCGAGAGTAAAACTGACCTCATTTCGCTAGTTATCAAAGTCAGTGAAAAGCTCCAGACGCCTGTTCAGATACACGAGATCAAAGATGTGTTCAGGACGAAATCTAAAACCGAAAACAAACCGATTATTGTAGAGTTGACGTCAGTAATAAAAAAAGAAGCCATTCTAGACTCTCTAAAAAAGTTTAAACGGGATAGAAATGGACAACTGGAGTCCTCATCCCTCGGGGTACAGGGCTCGTCGACTAGAGTCTTTATCTCAGAAACGCTTACTTCTAAAAATAAGAGATTGTTTGCATTGGCTCGAGATTTTGCCAAAACCAACTCCTACAAGTACTGCTGGACGTCACATGGTTACGTGTTCATTCGCAAAAGTGATGGCCAGCCCGCTATCCGAATCACGAGTGAAGACGATTTAGCACCCTTGAAAACCAGCATATGACTACTACATAAATATTTTTTTAAATACATTTGCTGTAACTTTTCTTATATTTGTATAGATTCTGCTAGTTTAATATTTTTTATTATTATTTGGCTTATTTTAGATTTTTTACACTACCAAGAAACACAAAACATACAAACATACACACAAACACAACCCAAACACAAAATACCAAAATTACACAACAAAAAAACACTATTATCACTATTTACTAGGCTGTCTAACCAACTAATATATTCCGAACCTATTGTACGCTTGGGAACTTTCTCTGAATATTGTTACCATACTATACACACTTTTGAATCACTGATCATTTTTGCCCTTCAATATGGATAATACACCAAACGGATTAATATCGCAAGAGCTAGATGATCTTTCAATGACACAAGCTTTTTTATGTAACCCAGAAGATTGTACGTCCTACTTAAATAATAAGGAAATTAGTAATATTCTTATGACACTAAATATTAGAAGTATTTATAAAAACATTGACCAATTTCAAATATTCTTACACAGATCTAAACTAGAACCCCTACTCATTATTTTGACTGAATGCTGGTTACAAACCCACATTCAACCCCCCGTGTTACATAATTACAATACATATATAACAACTAATCTACGGAACCAAAACGATGGAGTCGTAGTATATCTGAGAGATTGTATAGATTGTTCATGTGAGGAACCATCTTTTAAGGATGGCACCTGTCTGTTAATTAAATACAAAGATACAGCTATAATCTCTTTATACCGATCACCATCCATTAGAAATATAACTAGTTTTCTCTCCTCGTTGGAAAATTTAATTAATAAATTAACTACCTTCAAAAATATTTACATTATAGGCGACATTAACATCAATATACGGTCAAGAAATTCGGATCTTAATAGCTCTTCTTATCTTGATTTGCTCTATGGTTTAGGTTTTTTACCAACACACACTTTATGTACACGAGAGAATAAATGTTTAGACCATATTTTTGCTAAAACTGAGTATTTGGGTACTTGCTTGGTCATAAACACATTTATTACAGACCATAAGGTTGTCTTGCTTGGAGTTAATGATGTGCCTAAACCTAAACCAGAACGCACTGTAAAAAAGATAAATTATGAGGAAGCTATTAAACACTTAATAAATACTGACTTAAACTCTATTTTAAGCAACTGTGATCCTAACCAAGCAGCAGAGTCCTTAACAAATGCTATAATTAATTCAATTCGTATTAATACTAATATACTATCTGTATCTCGTAACCAACGTATTTTAAAACCATGGATCACTGGTGGCCTACTACGTTGCATTCGCAATAGGGACCAAATGCACTTAAAACTAAGAAAATTCCCTAATAATGATGTTCTTAAAATAACATATACCAGGTATCGGAATTACTGTGGATCAATTATAAAGAAGCTAAAAAATGCATATGAAAGAGCGGAACTAGAGAAAGCCGGAAATAACACTAAACTAATGTGGCAAAAGATTAAAGACTTTACTAACACTAATAACATACGAACCCCTTCTTCCGAACTAATAAATACGCATGACCCAAATAAATCGCTAGACAATGTAAATAATTTTTTTTCATCCATTGGTAAAAATCTTGCCCAAGCTATCGAAAACTCACATGGACAATCTACTACGCAATTACCCTCTTCTACTCTTAACTCTCTTGTACTATTAGAAGCCACAGAGAAAGAAATTGACTCTATAATTATGAACCTCAGGAACAGTAGTGCCACTGGCTGGGACGAAATACCAACCACGTTTGTTAAAAAAGCTCGACATATTTTAATACCCTATCTATTAAAAATCTATAATCTATGTCTTAATGAAGGTGTCTTTCCTGATGTTTTTAAAAAATCTCTTATCCATCCTATCCATAAAAACGGGGACAAGAAAGATGTCAATAACTATCGCCCTATCTCTGTCCTGCCTGTCCTCTCCAAAATCTTCGAAAAAATATTAAATAACCGACTCGTGAACTTCCTGGAAAAGAACCATATTATTTCTTCTTCCCAATTTGGTTTCAGAAAAGGCAAGAGCACAGAAGATGCTGTCAATTACTTAATAAATACAGTGACAAAACAGATCGATAGTAAGGAAAAAGTTATTGGCGTCTTTCTTGACCTAAAAAAAGCCTTCGATACTGTGTCGATTCCGATTCTGCTTGAAAAGATGGAAAGGTATGGTATACGTGGTATACCGCTTGAGATGTTTAGGAGCTACTTAAGTCATAGATTTCAACGGGTAAAGATAATGAATTATATAAGTAATGATTCCCCAGTGTATTTCGGTGTTCCCCAAGGAAGCGTCCTTGGCCCGAGCCTCTTTTTAATCGACATTAATGACTTATGTAACATGGCCCTAACAAAGGGAACTGTCATCAGCTTTGCTGACGATACAGTCCTTGTATTTCACGGAAGGACGTGGTCAGAGGTGCACTATTATGCTGAAAGAGGCCTTGAAACTGTATCAATGTGGCTCAATACTAACTTACTAACATTAAATATTGAAAAAACTAAATTTATGACTTTCACGATCACTAAATCAACTCAACCACCAGAATCCTTTAAACTGCTACTACATAATTGTCATCGGGCCTCGTCCTTAACACATTGTACAATTTGCACATGCCTAGAAATTAAAAAAACTAAGGAAATTAAATATTTGGGAGTTATAGTTGATGACATGTGCAAATGGGACTTACATGTTGGGTTGCTGACAGGTAGAGTACGTAAGTTATCCTGGATATTCAAAAAGTTGAGACATATAGCGGATACTCGTCTTATAACTATTGTTTACAAAGCTCTCTGCCAATCTATAACCCAATATTGTGTCTCCGTTTGGGGCGGAACACATAAAACCACCCTATTGCCGTTAGAAAGAGCACAAAGATGCGTTTTAAAGGTCATGTCCTTCAGGCCGTATAGATATCCGACTAGACTACTATATTCTGAGTGTAAACTACTAACCGTTAGACAGTTATACATACTACAAGTCATATTAAAAAAACACAAAATAACTCCTCTCGACAGAAATCTACCATATACAAGAAGAAACTTTAAAATTTGCTCTAATATTCAACCCCGTACAGCATATATAAAACTACAATTCACATATGTCAAATCATTTATACAATAAAATTAATAAACAGTTGAGTATACACGAAATTACCTACTCTGAATGTAGATTTAAAACGACTAACTGGCTGTTAACTCTAGATTATGATCAAACTGAAGATTTTTTACTTTTTGTAAGATGATTGTATAATTCTATCTATTCGAACTTAATTATACACACAGTACTACACAATTGACATTACAACTAAAAACTTAATTTAAAACACACACACACACACACACAACACACACGAATGGTATCTCCTGTTGCCCGGACTCTCAAGAGCCCGGTGCCCTCAGGAGCACCAATCACATACACACGTACACATAACACAAACAACACACCCCTCCCCCATTCACACACACAATACACACAACCTCATACACACTCATGGGGTCTCCTGTTGCCCAGACTCTTATGAGACTGGTGTTCTCAGGAGACCCATCACTTAACATTATTCTTTTTTTTTCATATTATTGTTTTAAATTGATTTAATTTAACGTTAGATTGCATATTTTATGTTAAGAACCCATGGAAGGAGGTCCCCAAGATACAGGTTTATCCTAGTTTGGGGATCAAAGATGTAATAGTTTTAAGACTTGAATCTTTTTCAATAAACGTTATTATTATTATTATTATTATTATTATTATTATTATTATTATTCTCTCGATTCGATTCTCGATTATCTCGATTCGATTCTCGATTATCTCGATTCGATTCTCGATTATCTCGATATTATTCTCGATTATCTCGATATTATTCTCGATTATCTCGATTCTATTCTCGATTATCTCGATTCAATTCTCGATTATCTTGATTCAATTCTCGATTATCTCGATTATCTCGATGATCTCGATGATCTCGATTATCTCGATTATCTCGATTATTTCGATTCTCGATTATATCGATTATCTCGATTATCTCGATTATCTCGATTCTCGATTATATCGATTATCTCGATTATCTCGATTATCTCGATTATCTCGATTATCTCGATTATCTCGATTATCTCGATTATCTCGATTATCTCGATTATCTCGATTATCTCGATTATCTCGATTATCTCGATTATCTCGATTATCTCGATTATCTCAGATTATCTCAGATTATCTCAGATTATCTCAGATTATCTCAGATTAGATTATCTCGATTATCTCGATTATCTCGATTCTCTCGATTATCTCGATTATCTCGATTATCTCGATTATCTCGATTATCTTGATTCTCTCGATTCTCTCGATTATCTCGATTATCTCGATTATTTCGATTATCTCGATTATCTCGATTATCTCAGATTATCTCAGATTATCTCAGATTATCTCAGATTAGATTATCTCAGATTAGATTAGATTAGATTAGATTATCTCAGATTAGATAAGATTATCTCAGATTCGATTAGATTAGATTAGATTCGATTCTCGATTCGATTAGATGCGATTCTCAATTCGATTAGATTCGATTCTCGATTCGATTAGATAAGATTAGGTTCTCGATTCGATTTGATGAGATTAGATTCTCGACTCGATTCTCGATTCGATTCTCGATTCGATTCTCGATTCGATTCTCGATTCGATTCTCGATTCGATTCTCGATTCGATTCTCGATTCGATTCTCTCGATTCGATTCTCGATTCGATTCTCGATTCTCTCGATTCTCTCGATTCGATTCTCGATTATCTCGATTCGATTCTCGATTATCTCGATTCGATTCTCGATTATCTCGATTCGATTCTCGATTATCTCGATTCGATTCTCGATTATCTCGATTCTATTCTCGATTATCTCGATTCTATTCTCGATTATCTCGATTCAATTCTCGATTATCTTGATTCAATTCTCGATTATCTCGATTATCTCGATTATCTCGATTAATAATAATAATAATAATAATAATGCTGGACAATTCACACAGCATTATCTAGCCCCAAGCTAAGCAGAGCTTGTGTTATGGGTACTAGATAACTGATAAACATAATACAATACACTACATAGATATATATATTTTTTTTTATTATACACAGAAAAACATCCAGAACGCCCTGAACAAATTTCTGCAGATCGTACACAAATTTGTCCCGAGGCGGGAATCGAACCCGCAACCTCCTGCGTCGCAGGCAGATTTTTGCCCACCGCGCCACAGAGGTCGTCAAATATCTTGATTATCTCGATTATCTCGATTATCTCGATTATCTCGATTATCTCGATTATCTCGATTATCTCGATTATCTCGATTATCTCGATTATCTCGATTATCTCGATTATCTCGATTATCTCGATTATCTCGATTATCTCGATTATCTCGATTATCTCGATTATCTCGATTATCTCGATTATCTCGATTATCTCAGATTATATCAGATTAGACTAGACTATCTCAGATTAGATAAGATTATCTCAGATTATCTCAGATTAGATTAGATTATCTCAGATTAGATAAGATTATCTCAGATTCGATTAGATTCGATTCTCGATTCGATTAGATGCGATTCTCGATTCGATTCTCGATTCGATTCTCGATTCGATTCTCGATTCGATTCTCGATTCGATTCTCGATTCGATTCTCGATTCGATTCTCGATTCGATTCTCGATTCGATTCTCGATTCGATTCTCGATTCGATTCTCGATTCGATTCTCGATTCGATTCTCGATTCGATTCTCGATTCTCTCGATTCGATTCTCGATTCTCTCGATTCGATCTCGATTCTCTCGATTCGATTCTCGATTCTCTCGATTCTCTCGATTCTCTCGATTCGATCGATTCTATTCTCGATTCAATTCTCTCGATTCGATTCTCGATTCTCTCGATTCGATTCTCGATTTTCTCGATTCGATTCTCGATAATCTCGATTATCTCGATTATCTCGATTCGATTCTCGATAATCTCGATTATCTCGATTATCTCGATTCGATTCTCGATTATCTCAGATTATCTCAGATTATCTCAGATTATCTCAGATTAGATTAGATTATATCAGATTATCTCGATTATCTCGATTATCTCGATTATCTCGATTATCTCGATTCTCTCGATTCTTTCGATTATCTCAATTATCTCGATTATCTCAGATTATCTCAGATTATCTCAGATTAGATTAGATTATATCAGATTATCTCAGATTAGATTAGATTATCTCAGATTAGATAAGATTATCTCAGATTCGATTAGATTAGATTAGATTCGATTCTCGATTCGATTAGATGCGATTCTCAATTCGATTAGATTCGATTCTCGATTCGATTAGATAAGATTAGATTCTCGATTCGATTTGATGAGATTAGATTCTCGACTCGATTCTCGATTCGATTCTCGATTCGATTCTCTCGATTCGATTCTCGATTCGATTCTCGATTCTCTCGATTCTCTCGATTCGATTCTCGATTATCTCGATTCGATTCTCGATTATCTCGATTCGATTCTCGATTATCTCGATTCGATTCTCGATTATCTCGATTCTATTCTCGATTATCTCGATTCTATTCTCGATTATCTCGATTCAATTCTCGATTATCTTGATTCAATTCTCGATTATCTCGATTATCTCGATTATCTCGATTATCTTGATTATCTCGATTATTTCGATTCTCGATTATATCGATTATCTCGATTATCTCGATTATCTCGATTATCTCGATTAATAATAATAATAATAATAATGCTGGACAATTCACACAGCATTATCTAGCCCCAAGCTAAGCAGAGCTTGTGTTATGGGTACTAGATAACTGATAAACATAATACAATACACTACATAGATATATATTTTTTTTTTATTATACATAGAAAAACATCCAGAACGCCCTGAACAAATTTCTGCAGATCGTACACAAATTTGTCCCGAGGCGGGAATCGAACCCGCAACCTCCTGCGTCGCAGGCAGACCTTCGCCCACCGCGCCACAGAGGTCGTAAAATATCTTGATTATCTCGATTATCTCGATTATCTCGATTATCTCGATTATCTCGATTATCTCGATTATCTCGATTATCTCGATTATCTCGATTATCTCGATTATCTCGATTATCTCGATTATCTCGATTATCTCGATTATCTCGATTATCTCGATTATCTCGATTATCTCGATTATCTCGATTATCTCGATTATCTCGATTATCTCGATTATCTCAGATTATATCAGATTAGACTACACTATCTCAGATTAGATTAGATTATCTCAGATTATCTCAGATTAGATTAGATTATCTCAGATTAGATAAGATTATCTCAGATTCGATTAGATTCGATTCTCGATTCGATTAGATGCGATTCTCGATTCGATTCTCGATTCGATTCTCGATTCGATTCTCGATTCGATTCTCGATTCGATTCTCGATTCGATTCTCGATTCGATTCTCGATTCGATTCTCGATTCGATTCTCGATTCTCTCGATTCGATTCTCGATTCTCTCGATTCGATCTCGATTCTCTCGATTCGATTCTCGATTCTCTCGATTCTCTCGATTCGATCTCGATTCGATCTCGATTATCTCGATTATCTCGATTATCTCGATTCTCTCGATTCTCTCGATTCTCTCGATTCTCTCGATTCTCTCAATTCTCTCGATTCTCTCGATTATCTCGATTATCTCGATTATCTCAGATTAGATTAGATTATCTCAGATTAGATTAGATTATCTCAGATTATCTCAGATTATCTCAGATTATCTCAGATTATCTCAGATTATCTCAGATTATCTCAGATTATCTCAGATTATCTCAGATTATCTCAGATTATCTCAGATTATCTCAGATTAGATTAGATTATCTCAGATTCGATTAGATTCGATTCTCGATTCTATTAGATTCGATTCTCGATTCGATTAGATTCGATTCTCGATTCTCTCGATTAGATTCGATTCTCGATTCGATTAGATTCGATTCTCGATTAGATTCGATTCTCGATTCTCTCGATTCGATCTCGATTCTCTCGATTCGATTCTCGATTCTCTCGATTCGATTCTCGATTATCTCGATTCGATTCTCTATTATCTCGATTCGATTCTCGATTATCTCGATTCGATTCTCGATTATCTCGATTATCTCGATTATCTCGATTATCTCGATTATCTTGATTATCTCGATTATCTCGATTATCTCGATTATCTCGATTATCTCAGATTATCTCAGATTATCTCAGATTAGATTAGATTATATCAGATTAGATTAGATTATCTCAGATTATCTCAGATCATCTTAAATTATCTCAGATTATCTCAGATTATCTCAGATTATCTCAGATTATCTCAGATTAGATTAGATTATCTCAGATTAGATTAGATTATCTCAGATTCGATTAGATTCGATTCTCGATTCTCTCGTTACGATTCTCGATTATCTCGATTCGATTCTCGATTATCTCGATTCGATTCTCGATTCTCTCGATTCGATTCTCGATTATCTCGCGTCGATTCTCGATTATCTCGATTCGATTCTCAATTATCTCGATTATCTCGATTATCTCGATTCTCTCGATTCTCTCGATTCTCTCGATTCTCTCAATTCTCTCGATTCTCTCGATTATCTAGATTATCTCGATTATCTCAGATTAGATTAGATTATCTCAGATTAGATTAGATTATCTCAGATTAGATTAGATTATCTCAGATTAGATTAGATAATCTCAGATTAGATAAGATTATCTCAGATTCGATTAGATTCGATTCTCGATTCGATTAGATGCGATTCTCGATTCGATTAGATTCGATTCTCGATTCGATTAGATTAGATTAGATTCTGGATTCGATTCTCGATTCGATTCTCGATTCGATTCTCGATTCGATTCTGGATTCGATTCTCGATTCGATTCTCGATTCGATTCTCGATTCGATTCTCTATTCGATTCTCGATTCGATTCTCGATTCGATTCTCGATTCGATTCTCGATTCGATTCTCGATTCGATTCTCGATTCGATTCTCGATTCTCTCGATTCGATTCTCGATTCTCTCGATTCTCTCGATTCTCTCGATTCGATCTCGATTCGAGATCTCGATTATCTCGATTATCTCGATTATCTCGATTATCTCGATTCGATTCTCAATTATCTCAGATTATCTCAGATTATCTCAGATTATCTCAGATTAGATTAGATTATATCAGATTATCTCGATTATCTCGATTATCTCGATTCTCTCGATTCTCTCGATTATCTCGATTATCTCGATTCTCTCGATTCTTTCGATTATCTCAATTATCTCGATTATCTCAGATTATCTCAGATTATCTCAGATTATCTCAGATTAGATTAGATTATATCAGATTATCTCAGATTAGATTAGATTATCTCAGATTAGATAAGATTATCTCAGATTCGATTAGATTAGATTAGATTCGATTCTCGATTCGATTAGATGCGATTCTCGATTCGATTAGATAAGATTAGATCCTCGATTCGATTTGATGAGATTAGATTCTCGATTCGATTCTCGATTCGATTCTTGATTCGATTCTCGATTCGATTTTCGATTCGATTCTCGATTCGATTCTCTCGATTCGATTCTCGATTCGATTCTCTCGATTCGATCTCGATTCTCTCGATTCGATTCTCGATTCTCTCGATTCGATTAGATTCGATTCTCGATTCTCTCGATTCGATTCTCGATTATCTCGATTCGATTCTCGATTATCTCGATTCGATTCTCGATTATCTCGATATTATTCTCGATTATCTCGATTCTATTCTCGATTATCTCGATTCAATTCTCGATTATCTTGATTCAATTCTCGATTATCTCGATGATCTCGATGATCTCGATTATCTCGATTATCTCGATTATTTCGATTCTCGATTATATCGATTATCTCGATTATCTCGATTATCTCGATTCTCGATTATATCGATTATCTCGATTATCTCGATTATCTCGATTATCTCGATTATCTCGATTATCTCGATTATCTCGATTATCTCGATTATCTCGATTATCTCGATTATCTCGATTATCTCGATTATCTCGATTATCTCGATTATCTCGATTATCTCGATTATCTCGATTATCTCGATTATCTCGATTATCTCGATTATCTCGATTATCTCGATTATCTCGATTATCTCGATTATCTCGATTATCTCGATTATCTCGATTATCTCGATTATCTCGATTATCTCGATTATCTCGATTATCTCGATTATCTCGATTATCTCGATTATCTCGATTATCTCGATTATCTCGATTATCTCGATTATCTCGATTATCTCGATTATCTCGATTATCTCGATTAATAATAATAATAATAATAATAATAATAATGCTGGACAATTCACACAGCATTATTGATAAGCAATCAACGGTGGAAAACCAGAAAATAATTACAAAACTACGTGAACTATTATTATTTACATTAGAAAGTAGTTTTCAATTTATTATTCAACCTTTTTAGTCATTAACTGCCATATTCTTAATAACTTCCGGTACTGATTTAAAGAAAATACGAAGTTAAGAAACTCGAAATATTGTCAAGTCATTTTAATAATCATAACTGTAATTTAAAAGTATTTTAATGGTTTTATGAGACAGTTCTGCAATTTTTGTATCGAAGCTTGGAAATTTCCGTTGTTTACGCTAGCCGACCGTATAAAAGCAGAAACGGTTCGTTGCTTCGGGCACTTCGTGTTCGGCGTTCGAGTTGGCAGGACCTAAAAGATAAGTAGTAACCATGATAATAAGTGCTTGTGTTCGTAACAGTTATCAGTTTTATATTTTGAGTAATTATAATTATATATAGATTGTGACGCTGCTGTGGTAACCTCAATAAATATAAAATAAATACGATACAACCGGCACAATACCGTTTGTAGAAAACGACAGTTGTTGATGTTAAAAATAAATTATTTTGTTAATATTTGATGTTGGAAGAAAGAAAATAAACTGTTATTTTAATGCTGTGATGTGTTTCTATGTTTTCCCTAAATATTAAGTGCATATCTAAAACCTAGTCTTAACAATTTCAGAAGTGGGATCTCGAAACGACCACGTGCCGCCGCCCCGTCTGAGTCATTCGAAGTGGATGCGCTTTGAGAGGAGAAAGATGCAAAACTGTGAATTTCCGTGACTTCAGCACCATCAGTTCTATCCGGGGAGCAGAACAGCAACAGTGCAGAGGATGCTACTACGAGTACAGTATGTGCCATTCCGGAAAATGCAGGCAAGATCCAACCATTTTACTGTAAAAATATTGCGCTTTTGTAAAAGCTAATGTTATTGTAATAGTTTGACGTAACTATAGGTAAATTTGGGTTGGTTTTGCAGTAACAAAGGGTAGGTACAGTTAAAATAGAAACCAAATCAAGGTAAAATCTTTTATTTGCAGACTAATTTTAAAATGTCTCGTGCAATGACATACCAGCTGACAGGCTTTAATGTGCAAAAATATAATAATAAATAGAGTTAACAATATGAATCAGAAAAGGAATTAAAATTATCCCGACTCGTTCAAACTAAAAGTACAATACAACTTAAATAAACATTATTCAAAATAAATAACAAACAAGGATCAAATTTTGGTTGGGCATACAACAGTCGAATAAACAAAAAATGGTATGATATAGTTTAGCTTGAAAACCCACTAGGTTTAACTAGAGTAATTTCTTTTTCAATAATTTGAGGGTACGCCGTAATTTTATTTTAAGATGTGAAACTATGTGTCCCTCAATTGAGCATAGGCGGCTTACGTTACGCCTGCTCCGCGTATAACTAGGTTTCTGTAAGAGCCTGTCTTAGTTAGTCGGCTATTAAAAAAAAAGTGATGGTACAGAACAATATTTTGAAAAAAAAAAAAAAAAAACAAGAAGTTTAAGTTTTTAATGCTTGTTCAACCTTGTAGTAAAATATCAAATGCTCTATTTCCTTTAGACCTTACAGGACGCTTAAACACGTAACATTATGAGCAAATTTTTAATACTATGTTGGTAGATAACAAAAATACTGTACAGAGCAAAACAAAGACAAAGTAGAGGCGCGCGCACACTGATACAAATTGTGGATTATAAAATGTGCAATACTATATGGACAACTTTTATTTTTAGGGGATACTTTGAAAAATGGGGCATTTAAGGCGAGTTTTAAATTGAGTTGAGTTTTTGGTCTTTAATATTTTTAGGTTGGCTATTATGTAAACGTACTCCTTCAAACATTATATTTTTCATGCCATAGTTTGTCCTAGCTTTCTGTAGGTGTATATTACGTGCTTTTCTTAGGTTTCGTTTGATAATGTGTACATTTTTTGTAAATAAAGATGTAACGTAATTTTGATAATATATTACACAAAATGCCTAAGAACTTTAAACAGCGTGCATGTAAACTCGAAATATAGATTATTTACAACGGGATATTTATCATGATTTAATTTTTGAACTATAACTGTAGCATTGATAACTATGATGAATTTAAAAGTTTTATTGGGTATATAGAGCCTATTTAAAGTAAACTTGAAAACTCCTATTCGTCGAATTTTCGTATAAAGTTGTACATAACAAAGTTGTGAAAAGTGCATTATTTTGGTTCACTTTAAATTTACAAACAAGAATGTATCCAGGCAATTAATCGCTTGATTGTGGACGTCATTAATTTTGCTTTCGTAAGTCAGAACATTTATACACAAAATTAGAGGAGTTCTATTAATTGATGTAAATAGTATAAAGGTATTCTAAAGTTAATAGAAGATCGTTAATATATTATGTCAGTGAAGATGTTGAGGTAGGCATGGCAAACTGATCTTTGTAAACCGTTGCAAATTGGTAAGGTATGATTTTATTCAGTGCTTGAGATGTGCGATAGAGCGACAGTTAAGTTAAATTGAAACGAGCCATGCAATAACAGTTAATAACAGTGTGTATCTTAACACAAACCATTGAGATTAAATGCCTAGTATGATCTATAAATGCAGTAAGTAAATAAAATCAAAGGTTCTTAGCGATTAAGGTTCAGAAAGTGCCGTTTTTAAATTCAAAGTTTAATAACGGAGCTAATCGTGATTTCTGTAGTATTTCTTGTAAATATCTTATTAGGGTTTACCTAATGTATTAAATTATATACAAAATATATCGAATCACGACCCAAAATTAGAATAATGATTCCCGCTCAGCAAAGAACAATGATGATAATACCGATCAACAGTCGTGTTTCCATCATGGATGTCGGCAGGTTATTAAGTTTTTATAACAAAAAGCTTAACATTAAGAAGGTTATCATAGCGTAATAAAAATAAAAAAATAGTTTAGAATTATGGTTGAGAATGAGTGAGCGATGAACTAACTGGGTCTCATCTCAATGAATGTCGTTCCATTTTATAAAAATAATGTCGCTTGTAAAAGTCCAACATCTCTAGATCGCGGTAAGAAAACGCAAGGGTTGGAGGACCTACGTCGGTTTTTTTTTTTTTTATTCGAAAGGTACTAATAATAATGGGAACGTTTATTGGAAAAGGTTTAAGACTTAAATTAGTAGATCGTCGGACCACAAATTAGGATAAACCTTGGGGACCACAACATAGGCTGGTTTAATACACTGATTTATTTGTCATTTATTAGTTATCAAAACAGAGTAAGCTTCTATATGATTTCATAATAAGGAAGATTATTTAGATAATTTTGAGTGATGTTTAATTTATTTATTGTATGAATACATCGATCATTGGTCTAAATAAAATTACAAAAGATATGAATATATAAACGGAAATAAGATCCCAGCTCTCTATTGGTGAAGTCACTATCTGAACTAAACGTTTAAACGGCGAGTCTTCATTTTTATCCGTTGATTAGATTTCTTCTAATGCCGAAATAGAAAAGTTTGTTGAGCACAATTTGGTGATCCACATAGTCAAACGTCTTCGTCATTTCCATACAGACAACTAAGCAAATGGGCGTTCTCGCGTTGAGGGTTCTGACAACTTGGTGCAAATAAATCAAACATAATTAGGGATTTGTTTTTAATTTACACATTTTGTTATTAAGAAAGTACGTTACTCTTTTTATAAGAGCGTTAAGATTGTTTTGAAAATGTTTGCAAAAAAAAAAATATATATTTGTAAATATTGACAATAGGTCCGATGCGATGGTAGTTTCGAATGTGATCATTTTTCCTTTTGTTCTTGAAAGCAGGCTTAAAATATTACAGGCTTAAGGCTATCGAGGTAAATGCTATAAAGTGCTGATTTATAATAAGTACATATAAAAGAAACTCGTGTTAGTTACACTATTTATAACTCGAGAACGGCTGAACCGATTTGGCTGAAAATTGGTGAGGTGGTAGTTTAAAACTAGGAAACGGACATAGGATACTTTTTATCCCGTTCCCGACTTAACGAATCTTGATGAAATTTGGCAGGGAAGTAAACGGTATCCCGGGCACGTACTTAGGCTACTTGGATAGAGCGTGCGAAGCCGCGACAAAAAAGCTAGTTTATAATATTACTAAAGATAATTTGAATCTTAATTGTGGACCAGTTCAATAAACTGTGTTAAAATTTCGATACTTTAAGGTCTTAATATTTTTCCACCTCTGGGGGAACTTGGTTGAGGGTACACGAATCGATTGCGCAAATGGATAAGTAAGTTAAAAGGATTAAGCAGTAAGCACTGCTCGGAATAATTTTGAAATATTTTCCCGTTATGTTTTCTATTACAGTAGTTTGAGTAAGACTAAAGTCAACGACTGGTTATTATGTGAATATTGTGTTTTTATAGTCTCCTGATAGCAGATGGTATTGAATATTTATAAAGTTAGTTTTACTACGGACACTTGTGTTGCCTGTGGAGGTACAGGCGTTCTTGAGTAACATGGCGTATATGTTAGGAAAGGAGTCAGTAAGAGAAACCAGTTTTTTACAAAGTATGAAATAAAGTATTAGAGTTCAGAAGCCGAATTAAAAGGGTTTGAGATGGAATTCAACGACAAATCAGTACTGCTTATGAAATAATGGCATATCTAGGAGATGTTGCATGTTTAAACGTCAGGGTACTTTATGTTGTCTGTTGGGCCACCAAGAATTTGGTGTTTGTTGGGCCGCCAATAATTTGATGCTTGTTGGGGTGCAAATTACTTGGCGTCTGTTGGGCCACCACAGATATGGTATCCTTCGGGCTGCCATAGATAGGGTGTCTGTTGGGCCGCCATAGATAATACAGTGTCTGTTGGGCCGCCAATAATTTGATGCCTGTTGGGGTGCAAATTACTTGGTGTCTGTTGGGCCACCACAGATATGGTATCCTTCGGGCTGTCATAGATATGGTGTCTGTTGGGCCGCCATAGATAATATGGTGTCTGTTGGGCCGCCAAGAATTTGGTGTCTGTTGTGGTGCAAATTAATTGGTGTCTGTTGGGTTACCCTGTTGGGTATTTCTCGATTCTTTCGATTCGATCTCGATTCTCTCGATTCTCTCGATTCGATTCTCGATTCTCTCGATACGATTCTCGATTATCTCGATTCGATTCTCGATTATCTCGATTCGATTCTCGATTCTCTCGATTCGATTCTCGATTATCTCGCGTCGATTCTCGATTATCTCGATTCGATTCTCAATTATCTCGATTATCTCGATTATCTCGATTATCTCGATTCTCTCGATTCTCTCGATTCTCTCGATTCTCTCAATTCTCTCGATTCTCTCGATTATCTCGATTATCTCGATTATCTCAGATTAGATTACATTATCTCAGATTATCTCAGATTATCTCAGATTATCTCAGATTATCTCAGATTATCTCAGATTATCTCAGATTATCTCAGATTATCTCAGATTATCTCAGATTATCTCAGATTATCTCAGATTATCTCAGATTATCTCAGATTATCTCAGATTATCTCAGATTATCTCAGATTATCTCAGATTATCTCAGATTATCTCAGATTATCTCAGATTATCTCAGATTATCTCAGATTATCTCAGATTATCTCAGATTATCTCAGATTATCTCAGATTATCTCAGATTATCTCAGATTATCTCAGATTATCTCAGATTAGATTAGATTATCTCAGATTCGATTAGATTCGATTCTCGATTCGATTAGATTCGATTCTCGATTCGATTAGATTCGATTCTCGATTCTCTCGATTAGATTCGATTCTCGATTCGATTAGATTCGATTCTCGATTAGATTCGATTCTCGATTCTCTCGATTCGATCTCGATTCTCTCGATTCGATTCTCGATTCTCTCGATTCGATTCTCGATTATCTCGATTCGATTCTCTATTATCTCGATTCGATTCTCGATTATCTCGATTCTCGATTCTCTCTATTCTCTCGATTCTCTCGATTCTCTGGATTCTCTCGATTATCTCAGATTATCTCAGATCATCTCAGATTATCTCAGATTATCTCAGATTATCTCAGATTATCTCAGATTTTTTCAGTTTATCTCAGATTAGATTAGATTATCTCAGATTAGATAAGATTATCTCAGGTTAGATAAGATTATCTCAGATTCGATTAGATTCGATTCTCGATTCGATTAGATTCGATTCTCGATTCGATTAGATTCGATTCTCGATTAGATTCATGTAATGAAGGTTGGTTGGAGGAGTAATTAACAGAATACGATTTCACAGAAGAGCAATGATTTTATATAATATACCTACTCGTTATCTTTATTAACATTGTGTGTCAAACCTAGTTCTCGATCGTGTACGAAACGAGCTTTCCTCGCGAGAAAATTAGATACGTTTTGCATCACACAAAATATAAAGGAGATTTGCATTCTCCTTAATGATGACACCGCTGCTAGTACAGAACTAGCTCAACGTATAAATAAATACGGTACAGGGTCCGGATCCCGATTGTGTATAATTAAAGGTGTCGAGAAAATAAATAATAAAGATGACCAATGAGTAATATTAAATGATTTCCATCGTATCTTCGTATCATAAATAAGTGTGTGTATCGATCATGTTTTTCTCAATGACGAGGATTAGCAGATAAGGAAAATAGATTTCTATTTTCCCAAATACCAAACATATCAGATTACTCTAAACAAAGATAAGAAAATAGAATATCATTTTATTAAATAAACAAGCATATCAAATTACAAGATAAGCAATTAAATTATAATAAAATTAGAGATAGAACTTTTGTATAAAAAGCCTTGTTTTAACTCAATAAACAATCAGTACAGAACCTACTACAGTCGTGATAATTACGCCTCCCTCCAAACTTCATTGCAAATTCTCGATTGGATTCGATTCTCGATTAGATTCGATTCTCGATTCTCTCGATTCGATCTCGATTCTCTGGATTCGATCTCGATTCTCTCGATTCGATCTCGATTCTCTCGATTCGATTCTCGATTATCTCGATTCGATTCTCGATTATCTCGATTCGATTCTCGATTATCTCGATTCGATTCTCGATTATCTCGATTCTATTCTCGATTATCTCGATTCTATTCTCGATTATCTCGATTCAATTCTCGATTATCTTGATTCAATTCTCGATTATCTCGATTATCTCGATTATCTCGATTAATAATAATAATAATAATAATAATGCTGGACAATTCACACAGCATTATCTAGCCCCAAGCTAAGCAGAGCTTGTGTTATGGGTACTAGATAACTGATAAACATAATACAATACACTACATAGATATATATATTTTTTTTTATTATACACAGAAAAACATCCAGAACGCCCTGAACAAATTTCTGCAGATCGTACACAAATTTGTCCCGAGGCGGGAATCGAACCCGCAACCTCCTGCGTCGCAGGCAGATTTTTGCCCACCGCGCCACAGAGGTCGTCAAATATCTTGATTATCTCGATTATCTCGATTATCTCGATTATCTCGATTATCTCGATTATCTCGATTATCTCGATTATCTCGATTATCTCGATTATCTCGATTATCTCGATTATCTCGATTATCTCGATTATCTCGATTATCTCGATTATCTCGATTATCTCGATTATCTCGATTATCTCGATTATCTCGATTATCTCGATTATCTCAGATTATATCAGATTAGACTAGACTATCTCAGATTAGATAAGATTATCTCAGATTATCTCAGATTAGATTAGATTATCTCAGATTAGATAAGATTATCTCAGATTCGATTAGATTCGATTCTCGATTCGATTAGATGCGATTCTCGATTCGATTCTCGATTCGATTCTCGATTCGATTCTCGATTCGATTCTCGATTCGATTCTCGATTCGATTCTCGATTCGATTCTCGATTCGATTCTCGATTCGATTCTCGATTCGATTCTCGATTCGATTCTCGATTCGATTCTCGATTCGATTCTCGATTCTCTCGATTCGATCTCGATTCTCTCGATTCGATTCTCGATTCTCTCGATTCTCTCGATTCTCTCGATTCGATCGATTCTATTCTCGATTCAATTCTCTCGATTCGATTCTCGATTCTCTCGATTCGATTCTCGATTTTCTCGATTCGATTCTCGATAATCTCGATTATCTCGATTATCTCGATTCGATTCTCGATTATCTCAGATTATCTCAGATTATCTCAGATTATCTCAGATTAGATTAGATTATATCAGATTATCTCGATTATCTCGATTATCTCGATTATCTCGATTATCTCGATTCTCTCGATTCTTTCGATTATCTCAATTATCTCGATTATCTCAGATTATCTCAGATTATCTCAGATTATCTCAGATTAGATTAGATTATATCAGATTATCTCAGATTAGATTAGATTATCTCAGATTAGATAAGATTATCTCAGATTCGATTAGATTAGATTAGATTCGATTCTCGATTCGATTAGATGCGATTCTCAATTCGATTAGATTCGATTCTCGATTCGATTAGATAAGATTAGATTCTCGATTCGATTTGATGAGATTAGATTCTCGACTCGATTCTCGATTCGATTCTCGATTCGATTCTCTCGATTCGATTCTCGATTCGATTCTCGATTCTCTCGATTCTCTCGATTCGATTCTCGATTATCTCGATTCGATTCTCGATTATCTCGATTCGATTCTCGATTATCTCGATTCGATTCTCGATTATCTCGATTCTATTCTCGATTATCTCGATTCTATTCTCGATTATCTCGATTCAATTCTCGATTATCTTGATTCAATTCTCGATTATCTCGATTATCTCGATTATCTCGATTATCTTGATTATCTCGATTATTTCGATTCTCGATTATATCGATTATCTCGATTATCTCGATTATCTCGATTATCTCGATTATCTCGATTAATAATAATAATAATAATAATGCTGGACAATTCACACAGCATTATCTAGCCCCAAGCTAAGCAGAGCTTGTGTTATGGGTACTAGATAACTGATAAACATAATACAATACACTACATAGATATATATTTTTTTTTTATTATACATAGAAAAACATCCAGAACGCCCTGAACAAATTTCTGCAGATCGTACACAAATTTGTCCCGAGGCGGGAATCGAACCCGCAACCTCCTGCGTCGCAGGCAGACCTTCGCCCACCGCGCCACAGAGGTCGTAAAATATCTTGATTATCTCGATTATCTCGATTATCTCGATTATCTCGATTATCTCGATTATCTCGATTATCTCGATTATCTCGATTATCTCGATTATCTCGATTATCTCGATTATCTCGATTATCTCGATTATCTCGATTATCTCGATTATCTCGATTATCTCGATTATCTCAGATTATATCAGATTAGACTACACTATCTCAGATTAGATTAGATTATCTCAGATTATCTCAGATTAGATTAGATTATCTCAGATTAGATAAGATTATCTCAGATTCGATTAGATTCGATTCTCGATTCGATTAGATGCGATTCTCGATTCGATTCTCGATTCGATTCTCGATTCGATTCTCGATTCGATTCTCGATTCGATTCTCGATTCGATTCTCGATTCGATTCTCGATTCGATTCTCGATTCGATTCTCGATTCGATTCTCGATTCTCTCGATTCGATTCTCGATTCTCTCGATTCGATCTCGATTCTCTCGATTCGATTCTCGATTCTCTCGATTCTCTCGATTCGATCTCGATTCGATCTCGATTATCTCGATTATCTCGATTATCTCGATTCTCTCGATTCTCTCGATTCTCTCGATTCTCTCGATTCTCTCAATTCTCTCGATTCTCTCGATTATCTCGATTATCTCGATTATCTCAGATTAGATTAGATTATCTCAGATTAGATTAGATTATCTCAGATTATCTCAGATTATCTCAGATTATCTCAGATTATCTCAGATTATCTCAGATTATCTCAGATTATCTCAGATTATCTCAGATTATCTCAGATTATCTCAGATTATCTCAGATTATCTCAGATTATCTCAGATTAGATTAGATTATCTCAGATTCGATTAGATTCGATTCTCGATTCTATTAGATTCGATTCTCGATTCGATTAGATTCGATTCTCGATTCTCTCGATTAGATTCGATTCTCGATTCGATTAGATTCGATTCTCGATTAGATTCGATTCTCGATTCTCTCGATTCGATCTCGATTCTCTCGATTCGATTCTCGATTCTCTCGATTCGATTCTCGATTATCTCGATTCGATTCTCTATTATCTCGATTCGATTCTCGATTATCTCGATTCGATTCTCGATTATCTCGATTATCTCGATTATCTCGATTATCTCGATTATCTTGATTATGGGTGAATCAACTATTTTACCCACACTTTGGACAGTGTAGAAATATTTTTTTGAAAAATAAAAACATTAATATTCTTTTATTCTAATATGATGAGGGCATTAGAAATTTCATCTACTTTAACAACCTAGAAGGGCAGGGACGTTTATTCATATTTAAGCTATTTTTTACAAGAAACTACAACACAGACCCTCAAAATCTGTCACCTGAGTTACCGGCACTTAATCTTACATAAATGCTGAATGAAACTCGAAACCATTACTCATTTTAATTTTTTTTATCCTGCATGCATAATCAAATATTTTGGTAAAATCAGTCTCCATATAATACTTAAATTTTAGTAGAAAACTAGCTGCAATTGGTCTTTTGCGTTACCCTTATCCAAAAAAGTATAGCTATTTCTACATTAAACTAAATATAAAAGTATTACAAATAAAAATGAATTATTTAAGGAAGCTCGCTAATTGTTAAAATAAGGTACTGGCAATTTAAAGATAAAATGGAAAGAAATACGCATTTTACGATCGGATATGTAATGTTTATTTTTTGGGACATCAAGTAACTCCAGAGACAAATTTTGGTAACGCTTAAGACATACTAGAAAAATATTGGTTTAATAAATAAACAGCTTGGAACATTGAATAAACTTAAATCGATAATTTATGATACAAAATCAAAAAACAAACAATAAATCAACAACAGACAAAGAAAATTACAAATTTACAATCAATAATATAAATAAATTAAGCCAAGTATTTACAATTGAAGCAATTGAGCTTGAATCTAAAGGTAACTCAACTGATCCATATCAATACCAGTCGGAAGCGTCCGACTGGTATTGATATGGAGCCCAAGACACTGGCTGCATTGCCCCGCTGTATGGCAAATATGAAGTGCTGCGCCAGATCACTTCGACCAGAATCTCTGAATTTTTTTTACATCCGAAGAGCCTCTGTACCCAACGGACTTAGCGTCTCATGTGTAGGCTCTGTCGCGATCTGCATAATTGCGCCTTTTGAGATCCTCGGCCAAATCTGCCTCTCACGGTTGTTCTTGATAAATGGGAAGACGGAAGTGTGTCGACGCATGTACCATACCACACAATGGGCCTCCCCAACTCCTATGGGACTAGTGTCATACCGTCGAGCCTCATACCATTATCACGCAACAGACCATTCGGGTCGAGAATAGCTGGTACCTACGTTAGCGGTGGCCAAAGCCCGCCGGTTGATATCGTTACGGCTGGCATGGCGAGATATCCGACCGGCAGGGCCGCTAGTATTCAATAACCCATGATGACCAAGCTGTTTGACAGCAGTAGGTACTAAGGTCTGCATAGAATGGAAAGAGAGTCGATCCTGCCCAGGCATCATAAACGCAGACAGACTACCCAAGGTAAGAGCAAGACTAACTCCAACACAACAAGATCTCTTGAAGTTTCTTGAACCCACCCACAACAGAAGTCATAAACAGATTAAAACTTAACTCTGAAAAAGAACACCAAAAGCTATGGGAGCGTCGGACAGACTGCAAGCATACTAAATTAATATTCCCCTCCAAAGAAAGGAAAAACACCAACACAATGCTCAAAATGAGCCCAGAGAACCTAATAACGATGGCCATCACAAGTCACGAATGAATTGAACTATTATCTTTTCAACACTGGAACCACAGACAGCAGCTTATGTCATGGCTGCTTACAAGAAGAAGAGAATGTGGTACACGTTGTGGTACACTGCACGGCCACATAGAAGTCCAGACACAAAACGGGGCTGAAGTGTCTCATTGAGGCATCAACCAAATCCACAGCCACACAAAAGCTGAAACGAAGCTGTCAGTCACCTAAAGTCCTGCTCCGATAATTAAAGAAGCTGGGTTGGTTAGGGCCTGCTTAGGTAGGGGGATAATTCACAATATACTTCTATGCGAGACGTCCGTGCCGATCTTAGTTTCCCCACTTAGAATTAGAATTAGCAGTTGTTACTAGGTACATGTCTTCGGTTGGGTGCAAGGTGTTGCAACACGGAAAGTTACAGGATCCAATAGAGTGGAAGGAAATACTTGCAACCAATGTCCTGACTTCCATTTAGAAAGAGCCAGGATCCGCAGAGCACGTTTGTAACATAAAAAAACAAATTCCATGTCAACGAGCAAAAGTTACGTTGGAGACCAGCATCAGGGCAAGCATTGTGACAAGCCATTGGAACTTGCCAGATTGCTTCTTAGAAGGATTTTTTCTTTGTTCTATGATATCACTTTCAAAAAGGCTTTTGAACAATGCTTTCTCCGTTATTTAATCAAATTTGTCAATATCTTATAATTTTGGTTCTCTTTCTGATATCTTTCCATAATTTATTTTTATTTGGTCTTTTCTTGTAGGTACTTCGCAGTTTTTTTTAACCTTCTTGTTTTGGGATATTTTATGTTCTGGTTTTCTTTTAGTGTTTTAATGTTCTAGCTGTGCACTTTACTCAGTCTTTTCTTACCTTCTTTCGGCCAAGTTCTTGGGAATGCTATGGATGCCGGACATGCTAGTGGTGATCCGTTGTAGTCATTGAGTTCACTTGCCTGGGAATTTTGTGGTGTTGCATTCAAGGTCAATTGTAAATTCTTCGTCTTCATTCTGTACCTATTCTGTGTCTCAAATTCCAGAACTTGTTTCTTTTTAAATAATGTTAAATCTTTTGCAAGCCGTTTAATTTTGTGGAAGTGCTCACGGGAGTTACCATTATTTTACAATTTATATTTGCCGGTATTTATTTACTATAACTACTCGTTTTACAGAAAGCCAATTAGAGTAGAAGTAGCAAAACATGATAATAATCTAAATTAGGTATACACAAAAAAATATTTGTACGTAAGGAACAAATTTAAAAAAACAAAATAAATCCCAAACAAATAATCATTGAATGTTTTAAAACTAAAATATATAATAAAAGTTCATTTTACTCAAAGTATTACTCATTAAGTACGTGAATGTCTTAGGAGTTACCAAGAATGTCTCTGGAGTTACCGCCAAAGTAACTCAGTATACAAGTAACTCAACAGACAAAATGGTGTATTTTCATGAAAAGAGCACATTATCATTTGACTATAGTACCAACACAAACTTTAATCGAAAACATATGTTAGGTACTCCAAAAATATCTGATAATATTAACTAAATAATAAACCTACATCGAGATATCTCGGTCACTCAGCAGACGACACAAAAAGGCACGCACTCCCTTCGAACGTTCTGCGCGGCCTGGCGGCTAGACGGCATCTTCTAGGGACACCGCCGCTCCATGCGAGCTTAAGGAAACACAAACGAAGCTACCCATGGCAAACAGTACCATCTATATGTTTCTAGGTAAAATTTACGACGGTAACTCAGCATACAAGGGTAAAATCATTTTAGCCAGGGACAAAATTTCAAGATTTTTTTTTGAAAAAGTGGTTAAGTCTATTTTTATTTTGATATGCACACGGTAAACTTTAACATACTGACTTGTTGTATAATCAGAATCAACCGAAAGCAAAAAGTTTAGGTTCATTTAAATTAAAGTTTTACATAGAGAATGCGGTCTTCGGACAGGCATATTTTGTATGGAGCGAATTTTTCGTATACTGAGTTACCATAAAATTTCATGGAAATTAAAGATTTTCGAGAACATAATTTAACTTTCTTTGGTGCCTATTAATCATAGATGCTATTGCCATATTGATTAAGTGTGTAACTATAACCAATAAACGTGCTTTATTAAAAAATGGTCGGGGACAGCAAAGTGTGGGTAAAATAGTTGATTCACCCTTATCTCGATTATCTCGATTATCTCGATTATCTCGATTATCTCGATTATCTCAGATTATCTCAGATTATCTCAGATTAGATTAGATTATATCAGATTAGATTAGATTATCTCAGATTATCTCAGATCATCTTAAATTATCTCAGATTATCTCAGATTATCTCAGATTATCTCAGATTATCTCAGATTAGATTAGATTATCTCAGATTAGATTAGATTATCTCAGATTCGATTAGATTCGATTCTCGATTCTCTCGTTACGATTCTCGATTATCTCGATTCGATTCTCGATTATCTCGATTCGATTCTCGATTCTCTCGATTCGATTCTCGATTATCTCGCGTCGATTCTCGATTATCTCGATTCGATTCTCAATTATCTCGATTATCTCGATTATCTCGATTCTCTCGATTCTCTCGATTCTCTCGATTCTCTCAATTCTCTCGATTCTCTCGATTATCTAGATTATCTCGATTATCTCAGATTAGATTAGATTATCTCAGATTAGATTAGATTATCTCAGATTAGATTAGATTATCTCAGATTAGATTAGATAATCTCAGATTAGATAAGATTATCTCAGATTCGATTAGATTCGATTCTCGATTCGATTAGATGCGATTCTCGATTCGATTAGATTCGATTCTCGATTCGATTAGATTAGATTAGATTCTGGATTCGATTCTCGATTCGATTCTCGATTCGATTCTCAATTCGATTCTCGATTCGATTCTCGATTCGATTCTCGATTCGATTCTCGATTCGATTCTCGATTCGATTCTGGATTCGATTCTCGATTCGATTCTCGATTCGATTCTCGATTCGATTCTCGATTCGATTCTCGATTCGATTCTCGATTCGATTCTCGATTCGATTCTCGATTCGATTCTCGATTCTCTCGATTCGATTCTCGATTCTCTCGATTCTCTCGATTCTCTCGATTCGATCTCGATTCGAGATCTCGATTATCTCGATTATCTCGATTATCTCGATTCGATTCTCAATTATCTCAGATTATCTCAGATTATCTCAGATTATCTCAGATTATCTCAGATTAGATTAGATTATATCAGATTATCTCGATTATCTCGATTATCTCGATTCTCTCGATTCTCTCGATTATCTCGATTATCTCGATTCTCTCGATTCTTTCGATTATCTCAATTATCTCGATTATCTCAGATTATCTCAGATTATCTCAGATTATCTCAGATTAGATTAGATTATATCAGATTATCTCAGATTAGATTAGATTATCTCAGATTAGATAAGATTATCTCAGATTCGATTAGATTAGATTAGATTCGATTCTCGATTCGATTAGATGCGATTCTCGATTCGATTAGATAAGATTAGATTCTCGATTCGATTTGATGAGATTAGATTCTCGATTCGATTCTCGATTCGATTCTTGATTCGATTCTCGATTCGATTTTCGATTCGATTCTCGATTCGATTCTCTCGATTCGATTCTCGATTCGATTCTCTCGATTCGATCTCGATTCTCTCGATTCGATTCTCGATTCTCTCGATTCGATTAGATTCGATTCTCGATTCTCTCGATTCGATTCTCGATTATCTCGATTCGATTCTCGATTATCTCGATTCGATTCTCGATTATCTCGATATTATTCTCGATTATCTCGATTCTATTCTCGATTATCTCGATTCAATTCTCGATTATCTTGATTCAATTCTCGATTATCTCGATGATCTCGATGATCTCGATTATCTCGATTATCTCGATTATTTCGATTCTCGATTATATCGATTATCTCGATTATCTCGATTATCTCGATTCTCGATTATATCGATTATCTCGATTATCTCGATTATCTCGATTATCTCGATTATCTCGATTATCTCGATTATCTCGATTATCTCGATTATCTCGATTATCTCGATTATCTCGATTATCTCGATTATCTCGATTATCTCGATTATCTCGATTATCTCGATTATCTCGATTATCTCGATTATCTCGATTATCTCGATTATCTCGATTATCTCGATTATCTCGATTATCTCGATTATCTCGATTATCTCGATTATCTCGATTATCTCGATTATCTCGATTATCTCGATTATCTCGATTATCTCGATTATCTCGATTATCTCGATTATCTCGATTATCTCGATTATCTCGATTATCTCGATTATCTCGATTATCACGATTATCTCGATTATCTCGATTAATAATAATAATAATAATAATAATAATAATGCTGGACAATTCACACAGCATTATTGATAAGCAATCAACGGTGGAAAACCAGAAAATAATTACAAAACTACGTGAACTATTATTATTTACATTAGAAAGTAGTTTTCAATTTATTATTCAACCTTTTTAGTCATTAACTGCCATATTCTTAATAACTTCCGGTACTGATTTAAAGAAAATACGAAGTTAAGAAACTCGAAATATTGTCAAGTCATTTTAATAATCATAACTGTAATTTAAAAGTATTTTAATGGTTTTATGAGACAGTTCTGCAATTTTTGTATCGAAGCTTGGAAATTTCCGTTGTTTACGCTAGCCGACCGTATAAAAGCAGAAACGGTTCGTTGCTTCGGGCACTTCGTGTTCGGCGTTCGAGTTGGCAGGACCTAAAAGATAAGTAGTAACCATGATAATAAGTGCTTGTGTTCGTAACAGTTATCAGTTTTATATTTTGAGTAATTATAATTATATATAGATTGTGACGCTGCTGTGGTAACCTCAATAAATATAAAATAAATACGATACAACCGGCACAATACCGTTTGTAGAAAACGACAGTTGTTGATGTTAAAAATAAATTATTTTGTTAATATTTGATGTTGGAAGAAAGAAAATAAACTGTTATTTTAATGCTGTGATGTGTTTCTATGTTTTCCCTAAATATTAAGTGCATATCTAAAACCTAGTCTTAACAATTTCAGAAGTGGGATCTCGAAACGACCACGTGCCGCCGCCCCGTCTGAGTCATTCGAAGTGGATGCGCTTTGAGAGGAGAAAGATGCAAAACTGTGAATTTCCGTGACTTCAGCACCATCAGTTCTATCCGGGGAGCAGAACAGCAACAGTGCAGAGGATGCTACTACGAGTACAGTATGTGCCATTCCGGAAAATGCAGGCAAGATCCAACCATTTTACTGTAAAAATATTGCGCTTTTGTAAAAGCTAATGTTATTGTAATAGTTTGACGTAACTATAGGTAAATTTGGGTTGGTTTTGCAGTAACAAAGGGTAGGTACAGTTAAAATAGAAACCAAATCAAGGTAAAATCTTTTATTTGCAGACTAATTTTAAAATGTCTCGTGCAATGACATACCAGCTGACAGGCTTTAATGTGCAAAAATATAATAATAAATAGAGTTAACAATATGAATCAGAAAAGGAATTAAAATTATCCCGACTCGTTCAAACTAAAAGTACAATACAACTTAAATAAACATTATTCAAAATAAATAACAAACAAGGATCAAATTTTGGTTGGGCATACAACAGTCGAATAAACAAAAAATGGTATGATATAGTTTAGCTTGAAAACCCACTAGGTTTAACTAGAGTAATTTCTTTTTCAATAATTTGAGGGTACGCCGTAATTTTATTTTAAGATGTGAAACTATGTGTCCCTCAATTGAGCATAGGCGGCTTACGTTACGCCTGCTCCGCGTATAACTAGGTTTCTGTAAGAGCCTGTCTTAGTTAGTCGGCTATTAAAAAAAAAGTGATGGTACAGAACAATATTTTGAAAAAAAAAAAAAAAACAAGAAGTTTAAGTTTTTAATGCTTGTTCAACCTTGTAGTAAAATATCAAATGCTCTATTTCCTTTAGACCTTACAGGACGCTTAAACACGTAACATTAAGAGCAAATTTTTAATACTATGTTGGTAGATAACAAAAATACTGTACAGAGCAAAACAAAGACAAAGTAGAGGCGCGCGCACACTGATACAAATTGTGGATTATAAAATGTGCAATACTATATGGACAACTTTTATTTTTAGGGGATACTTTGAAAAATGGGGCATTTAAGGCGAGTTTTAAATTGAGTTGAGTTTTTGGTCTTTAATATTTTTAGGTTGGCTATTATGTAAACGTACTCCTTCAAACATTATATTTTTCATGCCATAGTTTGTCCTAGCTTTCTGTAGGTGTATATTACGTGCTTTTCTTAGGTTTCGTTTGATAATGTGTACATTTTTTGTAAATAAAGATGTAACGTAATTTTGATAATATATTACACAAAATGCCTAAGAACTTTAAACAGCGTGCATGTAAACTCGAAATATAGATTATTTACAACGGGATATTTATCATGATTTAATTTTTGAACTATAACTGTAGCATTGATAACTATGATGAATTTAAAAGTTTTATTGGGTATATAGAGCCTATTTAAAGTAAACTTGAAAACTCCTATTCGTCGAATTTTCGTATAAAGTTGTACATAACAAAGTTGTGAAAAGTGCATTATTTTGGTTCACTTTAAATTTACAAACAAGAATGTATCCAGGCAATTAATCGCTTGATTGTGGACGTCATTAATTTTGCTTTCGTAAGTCAGAACATTTATACACAAAATTAGAGGAGTTCTATTAATTGATGTAAATAGTATAAAGGTATTCTAAAGTTAATAGAAGATCGTTAATATATTATGTCAGTGAAGATGTTGAGGTAGGCATGGCAAACTGATCTTTGTAAACCGTTGCAAATTGGTAAGGTATGATTTTATTCAGTGCTTGAGATGTGCGATAGAGCGACAGTTAAGTTAAATTGAAACGAGCCATGCAATAACAGTTAATAACAGTGTGTATCTTAACACAAACCATTGAGATTAAATGCCTAGTATGATCTATAAATGCAGTAAGTAAATAAAATCAAAGGTTCTTAGCGATTAAGGTTCAGAAAGTGCCGTTTTTAAATTCAAAGTTTAATAACGGAGCTAATCGTGATTTCTGTAGTATTTCTTGTAAATATCTTATTAGGGTTTACCTAATGTATTAAATTATATACAAAATATATCGAATCACGACCCAAAATTAGAATAATGATTCCCGCTCAGCAAAGAACAATGATGATAATACCGATCAACAGTCGTGTTTCCATCATGGATGTCGGCAGGTTATTAAGTTTTTATAACAAAAAGCTTAACATTAAGAAGGTTATCATAGCGTAATAAAAATAAAAAAATAGTTTAGAATTATGGTTGAGAATGAGTGAGCGATGAACTAACTGGGTCTCATCTCAATGAATGTCGTTCCATTTTATAAAAATAATGTCGCTTGTAAAAGTCCAACATCTCTAGATCGCGGTAAGAAAACGCAAGGGTTGGAGGACCTACGTCGGTTTTTTTTTTTTTTATTCGAAAGGTACTAATAATAATGGGAACGTTTATTGGAAAAGGTTTAAGACTTAAATTAGTAGATCGTCGGACCACAAATTAGGATAAACCTTGGGGACCACAACATAGGCTGGTTTAATACACTGATTTATTTGTCATTTATTAGTTATCAAAACAGAGTAAGCTTCTATATGATTTCATAATAAGGAAGATTATTTAGATAATTTTGAGTGATGTTTAATTTATTTATTGTATGAATACATCGATCATTGGTCTAAATAAAATTACAAAAGATATGAATATATAAACGGAAATAAGATCCCAGCTCTCTATTGGTGAAGTCACTATCTGAACTAAACGTTTAAACGGCGAGTCTTCATTTTTATCCGTTGATTAGATTTCTTCTAATGCCGAAATAGAAAAGTTTGTTGAGCACAATTTGGTGATCCACATAGTCAAACGTCTTCGTCATTTCCATACAGACAACTAAGCAAATGGGCGTTCTCGCGTTGAGGGTTCTGACAACTTGGTGCAAATAAATCAAACATAATTAGGGATTTGTTTTTAATTTACACATTTTGTTATTAAGAAAGTACGTTACTCTTTTTATAAGAGCGTTAAGATTGTTTTGAAAATGTTTGCAAAAAAAAAAATATATATTTGTAAATATTGACAATAGGTCCGATGCGATGGTAGTTTCGAATGTGATCATTTTTCCTTTTGTTCTTGAAAGCAGGCTTAAAATATTACAGGCTTAAGGCTATCGAGGTAAATGCTATAAAGTGCTGATTTATAATAAGTACATATAAAAGAAACTCGTGTTAGTTACACTATTTATAACTCGAGAACGGCTGAATCGATTTGGCTGAAAATTGGTGAGGTGGTAGTTTAAAACTAGGAAACGGACATAGGATACTTTTTATCCCGTTCCCGACTTAACGAATCTTGATGAAATTTGGCAGGGAAGTAAACGGTATCCCGGGCACGTACTTAGGCTACTTGGATAGAGCGTGCGAAGCCGCGACAAAAAAGCTAGTTTATAATATTACTAAAGATAATTTGAATCTTAATTGTGGACCAGTTCAATAAACTGTGTTAAAATTTCGATACTTTAAGGTCTTAATATTTTTCCACCTCTGGGGGAACTTGGTTGAGGGTACACGAATCGATTGCGCAAATGGATAAGTAAGTTAAAAGGATTAAGCAGTAAGCACTGCTCGGAATAATTTTGAAATATTTTCCCGTTATGTTTTCTATTACAGTAGTTTGAGTAAGACTAAAGTCAACGACTGGTTATTATGTGAATATTGTGTTTTTATAGTCTCCTGATAGCAGATGGTATTGAATATTTATAAAGTTAGTTTTACTACGGACACTTGTGTTGCCTGTGGAGGTACAGGCGTTCTTGAGTAACATGGCGTATATGTTAGGAAAGGAGTCAGTAAGAGAAACCAGTTTTTTACAAAGTATGAAATAAAGTATTAGAGTTCAGAAGCCGAATTAAAAGGGTTTGAGATGCAATTCAACGACAAATCAGTACTGCTTATGAAATAATGGCATATCTAGGAGATGTTGCATGTTTAAACGTCAGGGTACTTTATGTTGTCTGTTGGGCCACCAAGAATTTGGTGTTTGTTGGGCCGCCAATAATTTGATGCTTGTTGGGGTGCAAATTACTTGGCGTCTGTTGGGCCACCACAGATATGGTATCCTTCGGGCTGCCATAGATAGGGTGTCTGTTGGGCCGCCATAGATAATATAGTGTCTGTTGGGCCGCCAATAATTTGATGCCTGTTGGGGTGCAAATTACTTGGTGTCTGTTGGGCCACCACAGATATGGTATCCTTCGGGCTGTCATAGATATGGTGTCTGTTGGGCCGCCATAGATAATATGGTGTCTGTTGGGCCGCCAAGAATTTGGTGTCTGTTGTGGTGCAAATTAATTGGTGTCTGTTGGGTTACCCTGTTGGGTATTTCTCGATTCTTTCGATTCGATCTCGATTCTCTCGATTCTCTCGATTCGATTCTCGATTCTCTCGATACGATTCTCGATTATCTCGATTCGATTCTCGATTATCTCGATTCGATTCTCGATTCTCTCGATTCGATTCTCGATTATCTCGCGTCGATTCTCGATTATCTCGATTCGATTCTCAATTATCTCGATTATCTCGATTATCTCGATTATCTCGATTCTCTCGATTCTCTCGATTCTCTCGATTCTCTCAATTCTCTCGATTCTCTCGATTATCTCGATTATCTCGATTATCTCAGATTAGATTACATTATCTCAGATTATCTCAGATTATCTCAGATTATCTCAGATTATCTCAGATTATCTCAGATTATCTCAGATTATCTCAGATTATCTCAGATTATCTCAGATTATCTCAGATTATCTCAGATTATCTCAGATTATCTCAGATTATCTCAGATTATCTCAGATTATCTCAGATTATCTCAGATTATCTCAGATTATCTCAGATTATCTCAGATTATCTCAGATTATCTCAGATTATCTCAGATTATCTCAGATTATCTCAGATTATCTCAGATTATCTCAGATTATCTCAGATTATCTCAGATTAGATTAGATTATCTCAGATTCGATTAGATTCGATTCTCGATTCGATTAGATTCGATTCTCGATTCGATTAGATTCGATTCTCGATTCTCTCGATTAGATTCGATTCTCGATTCGATTAGATTCGATTCTCGATTAGATTCGATTCTCGATTCTCTCGATTCGATCTCGATTCTCTCGATTCGATTCTCGATTCTCTCGATTCGATTCTCGATTATCTCGATTCGATTCTCTATTATCTCGATTCGATTCTCGATTATCTCGATTCTCGATTCTCTCTATTCTCTCGATTCTCTCGATTCTCTGGATTCTCTCGATTATCTCAGATTTTTTCAGTTTATCTCAGATTAGATTAGATTATCTCAGATTAGATAAGATTATCTCAGGTTAGATAAGATTATCTCAGATTCGATTAGATTCGATTCTCGATTCGATTAGATTCGATTCTCGATTCGATTAGATTCGATTCTCGATTAGATTCATGTAATGAAGGTTGGTTGGAGGAGTAATTAACAGAATACGATTTCACAGAAGAGCAATGATTTTATATAATATACCTACTCGTTATCTTTATTAACATTGTGTGTCAAACCTAGTTCTCGATCGTGTACGAAACGAGCTTTCCTCGCGAGAAAATTAGATACGTTTTGCATCACACAAAATATAAAGGAGATTTGCATTCTCCTTAATGATGACACCGCTGCTAGTACAGAACTAGCTCAACGTATAAATAAATACGGTACAGGGTCCGGATCCCGATTGTGTATAATTAAAGGTGTCGAGAAAATAAATAATAAAGATGACCAATGAGTAATATTAAATGATTTCCATCGTATCTTCGTATCATAAATAAGTGTGTGTATCGATCATGTTTTTCTCAATGACGAGGATTAGCAGATAAGGAAAATAGATTTCTATTTTCCCAAATACCAAACATATCAGATTACTCTAAACAAAGATAAGAAAATAGAATATCATTTTATTAAATAAACAAGCATATCAAATTACAAGATAAGCAATTAAATTATAATAAAATTAGAGATAGAACTTTTGTATAAAAAGCCTTGTTTTAACTCAATAAACAATCAGTACAGAACCTACTACAGTCGTGATAATTACGCCTCCCTCCAAACTTCATTGCAAATTCTCGATTGGATTCGATTCTCGATTAGATTCGATTCTCGATTCTCTCGATTCGATCTCGATTCTCTGGATTCGATCTCGATTCTCTCGATTCGATCTCGATTCTCTCGATTCGATTCTCGATTATCTCGATTCGATTCTCGATTATCTCGATTCGATTCTCGATTATCTCGATTCGATTCTCGATTATCTCGATTCGATTCTCGATTATCTCGATTATCTCGATTCTCTCGATTCTCTCGATTATCTCAGATTATCTCAGATTATCTCAGATTTTTTCAGATTATCTCAGATTATCTCAGATTAGATTAGATTATCTCAGATTAGATAAGATTATCTCAGGTTAGATAAGATTATCTCAGGTTAGATAAGATTATCTCAGATTCGATTAGATTCGATTCTCGATTCGATTAGATTCGATTCTCGATTCGATAAGATTCGATTCTCGATTAGATTCAATTCTCGATTAGATTCGATTCTCGATTAGATTCGATTCTCGATTCTCTCGATTCGATCTCGATTCTCGATTATCTCGATTCGATTCTCGATTATCTCGATTCGATTCTCGATTATCTCGATTCGATTCTCGATTATCTCGATTCAATTCTCGATTATCTCGATTATCTCGATTACCTCGATTATCTCGATTATCTCGATTCTCTTGATTCTCTCAATTCTCTCGATTATCTCGATTATCTCGATTATCTCGATTATCTCAGATTATCGCAGATTATCTCAGATTATCTCAGATTATCTCAGATTAGATTAGATTATCTCAGATTAGATTAGATTATCTCAGATTAGATTAGATTATCTCAGATTAGATAAGATTATCTCAGATTCGATTTGATTCGATTAGATTCGATTCTCGATTCGATTAGATTCGATTCTCGATTCGATTAGATTCGATTCGATTCTCGATTAGATTCAATTCTCGATTAGATTCGATTCTCGATTAGATTCGATCCTCGATTCTCTCGATTCGATCTCGATTCTCTCGATTCTCTCGATTCTCTCGATTCGATTCTCGATTCTCTCGATACGATTCTCGATTATCTCGATTCGATTCTCGATTATCTCGATTCGATTCTCGATTCTCTCGATTCGATTCTCGATTATCTCGCGTCGATTCTCGATTATCACGATTCGATTCTCAATTATCTCGATTATCTCGATTATCTCGATTATCTCGATTATCTCGATTATCTCGATTATCTCGATTATCTCGATTCTCTCGATTCTCTCGATTCTCTCGATTCTCTCAATTAGATTCGATTCTCGATTCGATTAGATTCGATTCTCGATTCTCTCGATTAGATTCGATTCTCGATTCGATTAGATTCGATTCTCGATTAGATTCGATTCTCGATTCTCTCGATTCGATCTCGATTCTCTCGATTCGATTCTCGATTCTCTCGATTCGATTCTCGATTATCTCGATTCGATTCTCTATTATCTCGATTCGATTCTCGATTATCTCGATTCGATTCTCGATTATCTCGATTATCTCGATTATCTCGATTATCTCGATTATCTCGATTATCTCGATTATCTCGATTATCTTGATTATCTCGATTATCTCGATTATCTCGATTATCTCGATTATCTCGATTATCTCGATTGTCTCAGATTATCTCAGATTATCTCAGATTAGATTAGATTATATCAGATTAGATTAGATTATCTCAGATTATCTCAGATCATCTCAAATTATCTCAGATTATCTCAGATTATCTCAGATTAGATTAGATTATCTCAGATTCGATTAGATTCGATTCTCGATTCTCTCGATACGATTCTCTCGATTCGATTCTCGATTCTCTCGATTTGATATCGATTCTCTCGATTCGATTCTCGATTCTCTCGATTCTCTCGATTCGATCTCGATTCGAGATCTCGATTATCTCGATTATCTCGATTATCTCGATTCGATTCTCGATTATCTCAGATTATCTCAGATTAGATTAGATTATATCAGATTATCTCGATTATCTCGATTATCTCGATTCTCTCGATTATCTCGATTATCTCGATTATCTCGATTATCTCGATTCTCTCGATTCTTTCGATTATCTCAATTATCTCGATTATCTCAGATTATCTCAGATTATCTCAGATTATCTCAGATTATCTCAGATTAGATTAGATTATATCAGATTATCTCAGATTAGATTAGATTATCTCAGATTAGATAAGATTATCTCAGATTCGATTAGATTAGATTAGATTCGATTCTCGATTCGATTAGATGCGATTCTCGATTCGATTAGATAAGATTAGATTCTCGATTCGATTTGATGAGATTAGATTCTCGATTCGATTCTCGATTCGATTCTTGATTCGATTCTCGATTCGATTTTCGATTCGATTCTCGATTCGATTCTCTCGATTCGATTCTCGATTCGATTCTCTCGATTCGATCTCGATTCTCTCGATTCGATTCTCGATTCTCTCGATTCGATTAGATTCGATTCTCGATTCTCTCGATTCGATTCTCGATTATCTCGATTCGATTCTCGATTATCTCGATTCTATTCTCGATTATCTCGATTCTATTCTCGATTATCTCGATTCAATTCTCGATTATCTTGATTCAATTCTCGATTATCTCGATGATCTCGATGATCTCGATGATCTCGATTATCTCGATTATCTCGATTATTTCGATTCTCGATTATATCGATTATCTCGATTATCTCGATTCTCGATTATATCGATTATCTCGATTAACTCGATTATCTCGATTATCTCGATTATCTCGATTATCTCGATTATCTCGATTATCTCGATTATCTCGATTAATAATAATAATAATAATAATAATAATAATGCTGGACAATTCACACAGCATTATCTAGCCCCAAGCTAAGCAGAGCTTGTGTTATGGGTACTAGATAACTGATAAACATAATACAATACACTACATAGATATATATTTTTTTTTTATTATACATAGAAAATCATCCAGAACGCCCTGAACAAATTTCTGCAGATCGTACACAAATTTGTCCCGAGGCGGGAATCGAACCCGCAACCTCCTGCGTCGCAGGCAGACCTTCGCCCACCGCGCCACAGAGGTCGTCAAATATCTTGATTATCTCGATTATCTCGATTATCTCGATTATCTCGATTATCTCAGATTATCTCAGATTAGATTAGACTATCTCAGATTAGATTAGATTTTCTCAGATTAGATTAGATTATCTCAGATTAGATAAGATTATCTCAGATTCGATTAGATTCGATTCTCGATTCGATTAGATGCGATTCTCGATTCGATTAGATTCGATTCTCGATTCGATTAGATTAGATTAGATTCTGGATTCGATTCTCGATTCGATTCTCGATTCGATTCTCGATTCGATTCTCGATTCGATTCTCGATTCGATTCTCGATTCGATTCTCGATTCGATTCTCGATTCGATTCTCGATTCGATTCTCGATTCGATTCTCGATTGGATTCTCGATTCTCTCGATTCGATTCTCGATTTTCTCGATTCGATTCTCGATTCGATTCTCGATTATCTCGATTCGATTCTCGATTATCTCGATTATTTCGATTCTCGATTATCTCGATTATCTCGATTATCTCGATTATCTCGATTATCTCGATTATCTCGATTATCTCGATTATCTCGATTATCTCGATTCTCTCGATTATCTCGATTCTCTCGATTCTCTCTATTCTCTCGATTCTCTCGATTCTCTGGATTCTCTCGATTATCTCAGATTATCTCAGATTATCTCAGATTTTTTCAGATTATCTCAGACTAGATTAGATTATCTCAGATTAGATAAGATTATCTCAGGTTAGATAAGATTATCTCAGATTCGATTAGATTCGATTCTCGATTCGATTAGATTCGATTCTCGATTCGATTAGATTCGATTCTCGATTAGATTCATGTAATGAAGGTTGGTTGGAGGAGTAATTAACAGAATACGATTTCACAGAAGAAATGACTAGAAGAGCAATGATTTTATATAATATACCTACTCGTTATCTTTATTAACATTGTGTGTCAAACCTAGTTCTCGATCGTGTACGAAACGAGCTTTCCTCGCGAGAAAATTAGATACGTTTTGCATCACACAAAATATAATGGAGATTTGCATTCTCCATAATGATGACACCGCTGCTAGTACAGAACTAGCTCAACGTATAAATAAATACGGTACAGGGTCCGGATCCCGATTGTGTATAATTAAAGGTGTCGAGAAAATAAATAATAAAGATGACCAATGAGTAATATTAAATGATTTCCATCGTATCTTCGTATCATAAATAAGTGTGTGTATCGATCATGTTTTTCTCAATGACGAGGATTAGCAGATAAGGAAAATAGATTTCTATTTTCCCAAATACCAAACATATCAGATTACTCTAAACAAAGATAAGAAAATAGAATATCATTTTATTAAATAAACAAGCATATCAAATTACAAGATAAGCAATTAATTTAAAATAAAATTAGAGATAGAACTTTTGTATAAAAAGCCTTGTTTTAACTCAATAAACAATCAGTACAGAACCTACTACAGTCGTGATAATTACGCCTCCCTCCAAACTTCATTGCAAATTCTCGATTAGATTCGATTCTCGATTAGATTCGATTCTCGATTCTCTCGATTCGATCTCGATTCTCTGGATTCGATCTCGATTCTCTCGATTCGATCTCGATTCTCTCGATTCGATTCTCGATTATCTCGATTCGATTCTCGATTATCTCGATTCGATTCTCGATTATCTCGATTCGATTCTCGATTATCTCGATTATCTCGATTCTCTCGATTCTCTCGATTATCTCAGATTATCTCAGATTATCTCAGATTTTTTCAGATTATCTCAGATTATCTCAGATTAGATTAGATTATCTCAGATTAGATAAGATTATCTCAGGTTAGATAAGATTATCTCAGGTTAGATAAGATTATCTCAGATTCGATTAGATTCGATTCTCGATTCGATTAGATTCGATTCTCGATTCGATTAGATTCGATTCTCGATTAGATTCAATTCTCGATTAGATTCGATTCTCGATTAGATTCGATTCTCGATTCTCTCGATTCGATCTCGATTCTCGGGATTCGATCTCGATTCTCGATTATCTCGATTCGATTCTCGATTATCTCGATTCGATTCTCGATTATCTCGATTCGATTCTCGATTATCTCGATTCGATTCTCGATTATCTCGATTCAATTCTCGATTATCTCGATTATCTCGATTATCTCGATTATCTCGATTATCTCGATTCTCTTGATTCTCTCAATTCTCTCGATTATCTCGATTATCTCGATTATCTCAGATTATCGCAGATTATCTCAGATTAGATAAGATTATCTCAGATTCGATTTGATTCGATTAGATTCGATTCTCGATTCGATTCTCGATTATCTCGATTCGATTCTCGATTATCTCGATTCGATTCTCGATTATCTCGATTCAATTCTCGATTATCTCGATTATCTCGATTACCTCGATTATCTCGATTATCTCGATTCTCTTGATTCTCTCAATTCTCTCGATTATCTCGATTATCTCGATTATCTCGAATTATCGCAGATTATCTCAGATTAGATTAGATTATCTCAGATTAGATTAGATTATCTCAGATAAGATTCGATTCTCGATTAGATTCGATTCTCGATTCTCTCGATTCGATCTCGATTCTCTCGATTATCTCGATTCGATTCTCGATTATCTCGATTCTCTCGATTCGATTCTCGATTATCTCGCGTCGATTCTCGATTATCTCGATTCGATTCTCAATTTTCTCGATTATCTCGATTATCTCGATTATCTCGATTATCTCGATTATCTCGATTATCTCGATTATCTCGATTATCTCGATTCTCTCGATTCTCTCGATTCTCTCGATTCTCTCAATTCTCTCGATTCTCTCGATTATCTCGATTATCTCGATTATCTCAGATTAGATTAGATTATCTCAGATTATCTCAGATTATCTCAGATTATCTCAGATTATCTCAGATTATCTCAGATTATCTCAGATTATCTCAGATTATCTCAGATTATCTCAGATTATCTCAGATTATCTCAGATTATCTCAGATTATCTCAGATTATCTCAGATTATCTCAGATTATCTCAGATTATCTCAGATTATCTCAGATTATCTCAGATTAGATTAGATTATCTCAGATTCGATTAGATTCGATTCTCGATTCGATTAGATTCGATTCTCGATTCGATTAGATTCGATTCTCGATTCTCTCGATTAGATTCGATTCTCGATTCGATTAGATTCGATTCTCGATTAGATTCGATTCTCGATTCTCTCGATTCGATCTCGATTCTCTCGATTCGATTCTCGATTCTCTCGATTCGATTCTCGATTATCTCGATTCGATTCTCTATTATCTCGATTCGATTCTCGATTATCTCGATTCGATTCTCGATTATCTCGATTATCTCGATTATCTCGATTATCTCGATTATCTCGATTATCTCGATTATCTCGATTATCTCGATTATCTTGATTATCTCGATTATCTCGATTATCTCGATTATCTCGATTATCTCAGATTATCTCAGATTATCTCAGATTAGATTAGATTATATCAGATTAGATTAGATTATCTCAGATTAGATTAGATTATCTCAGATTCGATTAGATTCGATTCTCGATTCTCTCGATACGATTCTCGATTATCTCGATTCGATTCTCGATTATCTCGATTCGATTCTCGATTCTCTCGATTCGATTCTCGATTATCTCGCGTCGATTCTCGATTATCTCGATTCGATTCTCAATTATCTCGATTATCTCGATTATCTCGATTATCTCGATTATCTCGATTATCTCGATTATCTCGATTATCTCGATTATCTCGATTATCTCGATTATCTCGATTCTCTCGATTATCTAGATTATCTCGATTATCTCAGATTAGATTAGATTATCTCAGATTCGATTAGATTCGATTCTCGATTCGATTAGATGCGATTCTCGATTCGATTAGATTCGATTCTCGATTCGATTAGATTAGATTAGATTCTGGATTCGATTCTCGATTCGATTTTCGATTCGATTCTCGATTCGATTCTCGATTCGATTCTCGATTCGATTCTCGATTCGATTCTCGATTCGATTCTCGATTATCTCGATTATCTCGATTATCTCGATTATCTCGATTATCTCGATTATCTCGATTATCTCGATTATCTCGATTATCTCGATTATCTCGATTATCTCGATTATCTCGATTATCTCGATTAATAATAATAATAATAATAATAATAATGCTGGACAATTCACACAGCATTATCTAGCCCCAAGCTAAGCAGAGCTTGTGTTATGGGTACTAGATAACTGATAAACATAATACAATACACTACATAGATATATATTTTTTTTTTATTATACATAGAAAAACATCCAGAACGCCCTGAACAAATTTCTGCAGATCGTACACAAATTTGTCCCGAGGCGGGAATCGAACCCGCAACCTCCTGCGTCGCAGGCAGACCTTCGCCCACCGCGCCACAGAGGTCGTCAAATATCTTGATTATCTTGATTATCTCGATTATCTCGATTATCTCAGATTATCTCAGATTAGATTAGACTATCTCAGATAAGATTAGATTTTCTCAGATTAGATTAGATTATCTCAGATTAGATAAGATTATCTCAGATTCGATTAGATTCGATTCTCGATTCGATTAGATGCGATTCTCGATTCGATTAGATTCGATTCTCGATTCGATTAGATTAGATTAGATTCTGGATTCGATTCTCGATTCGATTCTCGATTCGATTCTCGATTCGATTCTCGATTCGATTCTCGATTCGATTCTCGATTCGATTCTCGATTCGATTCTCGATTCGATTCTCGATTCGATTCTCGATTCGATTCTCGATTGGATTCTCGATTCTCTCGATTCGATTCTCGATTTTCTCGATTCGATTCTCGATTCGATTCTCGATTCTCTCAATTCGATTATCTCGATTCGATTCTCGATTTTCTCGATTCGATTCTCGATTATCTCGATTCGATTCTCGATTATCTCGATTCGATTCTCGATTCTCTCGATTCAATTCTCGATTATCTCGATTATCTCGATTCTCGATACGATTCTCATTTCGATTCTCTCGTTTCGATTCTCGATTCGATTCTCTCGATTCGATTCTCGATTCGATTCTCGGTTCGATTCTCGATTCGATTCTCGATTCGATTTTCGATTCGATTCTCGATTCAATTCTCTCGATTCGATTCTCGATTCGATTCTCTTGATTCGATTCTCTCGATTCGATTCTCGATTATCTCGATTAGATTCTCGATTATCTCGATTCGATTCTCGATTATCTCGATTCGATTCTCGATTATCTCGATTCGATTCTCTATTCTCTCGATTCTCTCGATTCTCTGGATTCTCTCGATTATCTCAGATTATCTCAGATTATCTCAGATTTTTTCAGATTATCTCAGATTAGATTAGATTATCTCAGATTAGATAAGATTATCTCAGGTGAGATAAGATTATCTCAGGTTAGATAAGATTATCTCAGATTCGATTAGATTCGATTCTCGATTCGATTAGATTCGATTCTCGATTCGATTAGATTCGATTCTCGATTAGATTCAATTCTCGATTAGATTCGATTCTCGATTAGATTCGATTCTCGATTCTCTCGATTCGATCTCGATTCTCGGGATTCGATCTCGATTCTCGATTATCTCGATTCGATTCTCGATTATCTCGATTCGATTCTCAATTATCTCGATTCGATTCTCGATTATCTCGATTCAATTCTCGATTATCTCGATTATCTCGATTACCTCGATTATCTCGATTATCTCGATTCTCTTGATTCTCTCAATTCTCTCGATTATCTCGATTATCTCGATTATCTCAGATTATCGCAGATTATCTCAGATTATCTCAGATTATCTCAGATTAGATTAGATTATCTCAGATTAGATTAGATTATCTCAGATTAGATTAGATTATCTCAGATTAGATAAGATTATCTCAGATTCGATTTGATTCGATTAGATTCGATTCTCGATTCGATTAGATTCGATTCTCGATTCGATTAGATTCGATTCGATTCTCGATTAGATTCAATTCTCGATTAGATTCGATTCTCGATTAGATTCGATTCTCGATTCTCTCGATTCGATCTCGATTCTCTCGATTCTCTCGATTCGATTCTCGATTCTCTCGATACGATTCTCGATTATCTCGATTCGATTCTCGATTCTCTCGATTCGATTCTCGATTATCGCGCGTCGATTCTCGATTATCTCGATTCGATTCTCAATTATCTCGATTATCTCGATTATCTCGATGATCTCGATTATCTCGATTATCTCGATTATCTCGATTATCTCGATTCTCTCGATTCTCTCGATTCTCTCGATTCTCTCAATTCTCTCGATTCTCTCGATTATCTCGATTATCTCGATTATCTCAGATTAGATTAGATTATCTCAGATTAGATTAGATTATCTCAGATTATCTCAGATTATCTCAGATTATCTCAGATTATCTCAGATTATCTCAGATTATCTCAGATTATCTCAGATTATCTCAGATTATCTCAGATTATCTCAGATTATCTCAGATTATCTCAGATTATCTCAGATTATCTCAGATTATCTCAGATTATCTCAGATTATCTCAGATTATCTCAGATTAGATTAGATTATCTCAGATTCGATTAGATTCGATTCTCGATTCGATTAGATTCGATTCTCGATTCGATTAGATTCGATTCTCGATTCGATTAGATTCGATTCTCGATTCTCTCGATTAGATTCGATTCTCGATTCGATTAGATTCGATTCTCGATTAGATTCGATTCTCGATTCTCTCGATTCGATCTCGATTCTCTCGATTCGATTCTCGATTCTCTCGATTCGATTCTCGATTATCTCGATTCGATTCTCTATTATCTCGATTCGATTCTCGATTATCTCGATTATCTCGATTATCTCGATTATCTCGATTATCTCGATTATCTCGATTATCTTGATTATCTCGATTATCTCGATTATCTCGATTATCTCGATTATCTCGATTATCTCAGATTATCTCAGATAATCTCAGATTATCTCAGATTATCTCAGATTAGATTAGATTATCTCAGATTAGATTAGATTATCTCAGATTCGATTAGATTCGATTCTCGATTCTCTCGATACGATTCTCGATTATCTCGATTCGATTCTAGATTATCTCGATTCGATTCTCGATTATCTCGATTCGATTCTCGATTATCTCGATTCGATTCTCGAGTATCTCGATTCGATTCTCGATTATCTCGCGTCGATTCTCGATTATCTCGATTCGATTCTCAATTATCTCGATTATCTAGATTATCTCGATTATCTCGATTATCTCGATTATCTCGATTATCTCGATTATCTCGATTATCTCGATTATCTCGATTATCTCGATTCTCTCGATTCTCTCGATTCTCTCGATTCTCTCAATTCTCTCGATTCTCTCGATTATCTCGATTATCTCGATTATCTCAGATTAGATTAGATTATCTCAGATTAGATTAGATTATCTCAGATTATCTCAGATTATCTCAGATTATCTCAGATTATCTCAGATTATCTCAGATTATCTCAGATTATCTCAGATTATCTCAGATTATCTCAGATTATCTCAGATTATCTCAGATTATCTCAGATTATCTCAGATTATCTCAGATTATCTCAGATTAGATTAGATTATCTCAGATTCGATTCTCGATTCGATTAGATTCGATTCTCGATTCTCTCGATTATCTCGATTATCTCGATTATCTCGATTATCTCGATTATCTCGATTATCTCGATTATCTCGATTCTCTCAATTCTCTCGATTCTCTCGATTATCTCGATTATCTCGATTATCTCGATTATCTCGATTATCTCAGATTATCTCAGATTATCTCAGATTATCTCAGATTCTCTCAGATTATCTCAGATTCGATTAGATTATCTCAGATTCGATTCTCGATTCGATTAGATTCGATTCTCGATTCTCTCGATTAGATTCGATTCTCGATTCGATTAGATTCGATTCTCGATTAGATTCGATTCTCGATTCTCTCGATTCGATCTCGATTCTCTCGATTCGATTCTCGATTCTCTCGATTCGATTCTCGATTATCTCGATTCGATTCTCTATTATCTCGATTCGATTCTCGATTATCTCGATTCGATTCTCGATTATCTCGATTATCTCGATTATCTCGATTATCTCGATTATCTCGATTATCTCGATTATCTCGATTATCTTAATTAACTCGATTATCTCGATTATCTCGATTATCTCGATTATCTCGATTATCTCAGATTATCTCAGATTATCTCAGATTAGATTAGATTATCTCAGATTAGATTAGATTATCTCAGATTATCTCAGATCATCTCAAATTATCTCAGATTATCTCAGATTAGATTAGATTATCTCAGATTAGATTAGATTATCTCAGATTAGATTAGATTATCTCAGATTCGATTAGATTCGATTCTCGATTCTCTCGATACGATTCTCGATTATCTCGATTCGATTCTCGATTATCTCGATTCGATTCTCGATTATCTCGATTATCTCGATTCGATTCTCGATTATCTCGATTCGATTCTCGATTATCTCGCGTCGATTCTCGATTATCTCGATTCGATTCTCAATTATCTCGATTATCTCGATTATCTCGATTATCTCGATTATCTCGATTCTCTCGATTATCTCGATTATCTCGATTATCTCAGATTAGATTAGATTATCTCAGATTAGATTAGATTATCTCAGATTATCTCAGATTATCTCAGATTATCTCAGATTATCTCAGATTTTCTCAGATTATCTCAGATTATCTCAGATTATCTCAGATTATCTCAGATTATCTCAGATTATCTCAGATTATCTCAGATTATCTCAGATTATCTCAGATTATCTCAGATTATCTCAGATTAGATTAGATTATCTCAGATTCGATTCTCGATTCGATTAGATTCGATTCTCGATTCTCTCGATTATCTCGATTATCTCGATTATCTCGATTATCTCGATTATCTCGATTCTCTCAATTCTCTCGATTCTCTCGATTCTCTCGATTATCTCGATTATCTCGATTATCTCGATTATCTCGATTATCTCAGATTATCTCAGATTATCTCAGATTATCTCAGATTCTCTCACATTATCTCAGATTCGATTAGATTATCTCAGATTCGATTCTCGATTCGATTAGATTCGATTCTCGATTCTCTCGATTAGATTCGATTCTCGATTCGATTAGATTCGATTCTCGATTAGATTCGATTCTCGATTCTCTCGATTCTCGATTCTCTCGATTCGATCTCGATTCTCTCGATTCGATTCTCGATTCTCTCGATTCGATTCTCGATTATCTCGATTCGATTCTCTATTATCTCGATTCGATTCTCGATTATCTCGATTCGATTCTCGATTATCTCGATTATCTCGATTATCTCGATTATCTCGATTATCTCGATTATCTCGATTATCTTAATTATCTCGATTATCTCGATTATCTCGATTATCTCGATTATCTCGATTATCTCAGATTATCTCAGATTATCTCAGATTAGATTAGATTATCTCAGATTCGATTCTCGATTCGATTAGATTCGATTCTCGATTCTCTCGATTATCTCGATTATCTCGATTATCTCGATTATCTCGATTATCTCGATTCTCTCAATTCTCTCGATTCTCTCGATTCTCTCGATTATCTCGATTATCTCGATTATCTCGATTATCTCGATTATCTCAGATTATCTCAGATTATCTCAGATTATCTCAGATTCTCTCACATTATCTCAGATTCGATTAGATTATCTCAGATTCGATTCTCGATTCGATTAGATTCGATTCTCGATTCTCTCGATTAGATTCGATTCTCGATTCGATTAGATTCGATTCTCGATTAGATTCGATTCTCGATTCTCTCGATTCTCGATTCTCTCGATTCGATCTCGATTCTCTCGATTCGATTCTCGATTCTCTCGATTCGATTCTCGATTATCTCGATTCGATTCTCTATTATCTCGATTCGATTCTCGATTATCTCGATTCGATTCTCGATTATCTCGATTATCTCGATTATCTCGATTATCTCGATTATCTCGATTATCTCGATTATCTTAATTATCTCGATTATCTCGATTATCTCGATTATCTCGATTATCTCGATTATCTCGATTATCTCAGATTATCTCAGATTATCTCAGATTAGATTAGATTATCTCAGATTAGATTAGATTATCTCAGATTATCTCAGATCATCTCAAATTATCTCAGATTATCTCAGATTATCTCAGATTAGATTAGATTATCTCAGATTAGATTAGATTATCTCAGATTCGATTAGATTCGATTAGATTCGATTAGATTCGATTCTCGATTCGATTAGATTCGATTCTCGATTCGATTAGATTTGATTCTCGATTCGATTCTCTCGATTCGATTCTCGATTCTCTCGATTCGATTCGATTCGATTATATTGGCTAATGGGTAATTTTGTTTGAACTAGGGCTTGCAAATATTCGAAATTTTTTGATTCGATTCGATTCGATTCTCGATTCGATTCTCTCGATTCGATTCTCGATTCTCTCGATTCGATTCTCGATTCTCTCGATTCGATTCGATTCGATAATCGAATCGAATCGAATCGATTCGATAATCGAATCGAATTGAATCGATTCGATAATCGAATCGAATCGAATATTTGCAAGCCCTAGTTCAAACAAAATTACCCATTAGCCAAACCAAACCTATGCTGCCGTCCGATCACTTAAAGGCCGTTAAGTGACTTTTCGTCAAAATCGACTTTTGTGAACCACACTAAAACGCAGCTTTTGCTCTGTCTTTCAATCTGGTTAAAAAAAATCTATCTCTTGCCAGTGCTGAGATACAGAGACCAGCTACACCTCTACATAATTTTTGGGGTTTTCCATAACTAAAATACGGTTACCTGACTTTACAACACTAAAACACGATTAAACTAGCTTAAACTAGCCTAAATTTTTCCGTTTTATGCCAGCTTAAAAAACGGTTACTTGTAATAACAATAAAAATAAACCGTTAGCGGACTTTACATGTGTTTTAGTATATTTTAGTACTGCATGCCACACTCGTAATTACGATGTCTAAAAAACAGTTTTCTAAAGATTCCTACACTATAAAAGCGCAAGATATACTTAGCTGGCTAGTCATTGGAAAACCAATGTAAGATTGAATCATCTACAGTACTAAAAGACGGTGACCGTATTTTAGCTGTGAAACTATTACATTCACGTGAATAAAAGCAAAACTAAAAAACAGTATAATGACAATGCAACGCTAGGAAAAAGGTTAACTGCGAAGCTTTCCGCAAGCCTCTTACTCCTGCACACTCATCGCCACAGAACAATATAACCTAACTCGTCGCTAGGACATTGCGAAGGCAGGACATGCATATGATTAGTGCGAATTCCCCCAGAAATTAGTTCAAGGCGAGGTTTTTCAAAACTCACGTTAATTAAAGGAGCGACGCTTGGGTTTCCCCAGAGAAAAACCGATTTTGAAATAAAATAAATTAAATTTAATTACGTTCTACAAAGGGTTTTCTAAATACATATCTAATTAACCTAAGATAAAGTTTCGTCGAAATCAGTGGTGCTGTCAGCTTGACGTCAAGGCAGCAGCCACAGTGAAAGACCTAAATATCTCCTAAAGTTCTGGGGCACTATTTATTTTACTTAGGCACCGAGAAGCACTATTTTATGGCACATTTATCAGCATAGTTGAATCACGAAATGACATAATGGGGCAGCTAACTTGACGCACACGAAAAAACTAGGAACCGAACAAAAATTCGGTCCGAACCTATAAAATATCAAAGATATCCGTTTTGTATGATAGGAGAAATATAGGAAAAATTGCTGAAAGGCTGAACGGATTTTAATGAAATTTGGTAGGCTGGCATTATATATCTTGGACTATCACATAGGTAGGCTACTTTTTATCCCGGAAAAGTGTAATGTTCGTGTGGGATGATCAAATTCAGCGTAACGAAGGGGCAGACCACGTTTTTACCTTGGGTCAAAGAGAATACAATAACTTCGGCTTGGGTCACCATAAATAGGACTATTCAAAAACTACGTAATTGAGTCATGATACGCAATCATAAATATTTTTGCGGTTTTAAAATATTCTATCCCTTCTGGAAGGTCTCAAAAAAATTGTGACCCACGTCACTCGCCTTTCGTCTGATTATTATTACAACATCAAAAAAATCACGCTGCTGTAACGTGAAACTAAGGCCAAGGGAAGGAATGATTATGATGGCGGCATATTAAGCCATTATATAACAGCTTCGTTAATAATAATAGTAAAATAATGTCTACTCACACACACTGTATATAATTAGGGTGATAATTATGCCGCACGCAGCGATAGCTGTTTTGGTATGAAAAGATTCGCAGAGGTAGAGAAATCTGAGATGGACCAGATAGATCCGCACTGGCTATGCTGTAAAGGGTTACTACCATTTCATTCGCGTGTTAAGTTCTCAGTCAGCATACAGACGCTTATTAATTAACACGTCTTGTGAAGCGCGATTTCGGCGATTTTCTATCGCGATTCCTTACACACATTATAAAGTGCGATTTCGGCGGCGCGTACGCCCGTAAACTCCGCTGCCCCCTCCCCGCCTAACCGGCCGTGCGAATGACGAAGACCGTCCCGCCACCCCGCGTCGCCGCCCACAAGACGCAGCTACAAAAAAAGCCAAATCGCAGCTTCAAAAGAAACCATTTCGTTCGCTCGCGTTCGCGCGGGCAACACGTACCGTCCGTCCGTTAGAGCTCCCCGTAGCTCCAACCCGGCCATTGAGAGAATCGAGAGAATCGAGAATCGAATCGAGAATCGAATCGAATCGAATCAAAAAATTTCGAATATTTGCAAGCCCTAGTTCAAACAAAATTACCCATTAGCCAAACCAAACCTATGCTGCCGTCCGATCACTTAAAGGCCGTTAAGTGACTTTTCGTCAAAATCGACTTTTGTGAACCACACTAAAACGCAGCTTTTGCTCTGTCTTTCAATCTGGTTAAAAAAAATCTATCTCTTGCCAGTGCTGAGATACAGAGACCAGCTACACCTCTACATAATTTTTGGGGTTTTCCATAACTAAAATACGGTTACCTGACTTTACAACACTAAAACACGATTAAACTAGCTTAAACTAGCCTAAATTTTTCCGTTTTATGCCAGCTTAAAAAACGGTTACTTGTAATAACAATAAAAATAAACCGTTAGCGGACTTTACATGTGTTTTAGTATATTTTAGTACTGCATGCCACACTCGTAATTACGATGTCTAAAAAACAGTTTTCTAAAGATTCCTACACTATAAAAGCGCAAGATATACTTAGCTGGCTAGTCATTGGAAAACCAATGTAAGATTGAATCATCTACAGTACTAAAAGACGGTGACCGTATTTTAGCTGTGAAACTATTACATTCACGTGAATAAAAGCAAAACTAAAAAACAGTATAATGACAATGCAACGCTAGGAAAAAGGTTAACTGCGAAGCTTTCCGCAAGCCTCTTACTCCTGCACACTCATCGCCACAGAACAATATAACCTAACTCGTCGCTAGGACATTGCGAAGGCAGGACATGCATATGATTAGTGCGAATTCCCCCAGAAATTAGTTCAAGGCGAGGTTTTTCAAAACTCACGTTAATTAAAGGAGCGACGCTTGGGTTTCCCCAGAGAAAAACCGATTTTGAAATAAAATAAATTAAATTTAATTACGTTCTACAAAGGGTTTTCTAAATACATATCTAATTAACCTAAGATAAAGTTTCGTCGAAATCAGTGGTGCTGTCAGCTTGACGTCAAGGCAGCAGCCACAGTGAAAGACCTAAATATCTCCTAAAGTTCTGGGGCACTATTTATTTTACTTAGGCACCGAGAAGCACTATTTTATGGCACATTTATCAGCATAGTTGAATCACGAAATGACATAATGGGGCAGCTAACTTGACGCACACGAAAAAACTAGGAACCGAACAAAAATTCGGTCCGAACCTATAAAATATCAAAGATATCCGTTTTGTATGATAGGAGAAATATAGGAAAAATTGCTGAAAGGCTGAACGGATTTTAATGAAATTTGGTAGGCTGGCATTATATATCTTGGACTATCACATAGGTAGGCTACTTTTTATCCCGGAAAAGTGTAATGTTCGTGTGGGATGATCAAATTCAGCGTAACGAAGGGGCAGACCACGTTTTTACCTTGGGTCAAAGAGAATACAATAACTTCGGCTTGGGTCACCATAAATAGGACTATTCAAAAACTACGTAATTGAGTCATGATACGCAATCATAAATATTTTTGCGGTTTTAAAATATTCTATCCCTTCTGGAAGGTCTCAAAAAAATTGTGACCCACGTCACTCGCCTTTCGTCTGATTATTATTACAACATCAAAAAAATCACGCTGCTGTAACGTGAAACTAAGGCCAAGGGAAGGAATGATTATGATGGCGGCATATTAAGCCATTATATAACAGCTTCGTTAATAATAATAGTAAAATAATGTCTACTCACACACACTGTATATAATTAGGGTGATAATTATGCCGCACGCAGCGATAGCTGTTTTGGTATGAAAAGATTCGCAGAGGTAGAGAAATCTGAGATGGACCAGATAGATCCGCACTGGCTATGCTGTAAAGGGTTACTACCATTTCATTCGCGTGTTAAGTTCTCAGTCAGCATACAGACGCTTATTAATTAACACGTCTTGTGAAGCGCGATTTCGGCGATTTTCTATCGCGATTCCTTACACACATTATAAAGTGCGATTTCGGCGGCGCGTACGCCCGTAAACTCCGCTGCCCCCTCCCCGCCTAACCGGCCGTGCGAATGACGAAGACCGTCCCGCCACCCCGCGTCGCCGCCCACAAGACGCAGCTACAAAAAAAGCCAAATCGCAGCTTCAAAAGAAACCATTTCGTTCGCTCGCGTTCGCGCGGGCAACACGTACCGTCCGTCCGTTAGAGCTCCCCGTAGCTCCAACCCGGCCATTGAGAGAATCGAGAGAATCGAATCGAGAGAATCGAATCGAGAATCGAATCGAATCGAATCAAAAAATTTCGAATATTTGCAAGCCCTAGTTCAAACAAAATTACCCATTAGCCAAACCAAACCTATGCTGCCGTCCGATCACTTAAAGGCCGTTAAGTGACTTTTCGTCAAAATCGACTTTTGTGAACCACACTAAAACGCAGCTTTTGCTCTGTCTTTCAATCTGGTTAAAAAAAATCTATCTCTTGCCAGTGCTGAGATACAGAGACCAGCTACACCTCTACATAATTTTTGGGGTTTTCCATAACTAAAATACGGTTACCTGACTTTACAACACTAAAACACGATTAAACTAGCTTAAACTAGCCTAAATTTTTCCGTTTTATGCCAGCTTAAAAAACGGTTACTTGTAATAACAATAAAAATAAACCGTTAGCGGACTTTACATGTGTTTTAGTATATTTTAGTACTGCATGCCACACTCGTAATTACGATGTCTAAAAAACAGTTTTCTAAAGATTCCTACACTATAAAAGCGCAAGATATACTTAGCTGGCTAGTCATTGGAAAACCAATGTAAGATTGAATCATCTACAGTACTAAAAGACGGTGACCGTATTTTAGCTGTGAAACTATTACATTCACGTGAATAAAAGCAAAACTAAAAAACAGTATAATGACAATGCAACGCTAGGAAAAAGGTTAACTGCGAAGCTTTCCGCAAGCCTCTTACTCCTGCACACTCATCGCCACAGAACAATATAACCTAACTCGTCGCTAGGACATTGCGAAGGCAGGACATGCATATGATTAGTGCGAATTCCCCCAGAAATTAGTTCAAGGCGAGGTTTTTCAAAACTCACGTTAATTAAAGGAGCGACGCTTGGGTTTCCCCAGAGAAAAACCGATTTTGAAATAAAATAAATTAAATTTAATTACGTTCTACAAAGGGTTTTCTAAATACATATCTAATTAACCTAAGATAAAGTTTCGTCGAAATCAGTGGTGCTGTCAGCTTGACGTCAAGGCAGCAGCCACAGTGAAAGACCTAAATATCTCCTAAAGTTCTGGGGCACTATTTATTTTACTTAGGCACCGAGAAGCACTATTTTATGGCACATTTATCAGCATAGTTGAATCACGAAATGACATAATGGGGCAGCTAACTTGACGCACACGAAAAAACTAGGAACCGAACAAAAATTCGGTCCGAACCTATAAAATATCAAAGATATCCGTTTTGTATGATAGGAGAAATATAGGAAAAATTGCTGAAAGGCTGAACGGATTTTAATGAAATTTGGTAGGCTGGCATTATATATCTTGGACTATCACATAGGTAGGCTACTTTTTATCCCGGAAAAGTGTAATGTTCGTGTGGGATGATCAAATTCAGCGTAACGAAGGGGCAGACCACGTTTTTACCTTGGGTCAAAGAGAATACAATAACTTCGGCTTGGGTCACCATAAATAGGACTATTCAAAAACTACGTAATTGAGTCATGATACGCAATCATAAATATTTTTGCGGTTTTAAAATATTCTATCCCTTCTGGAAGGTCTCAAAAAAATTGTGACCCACGTCACTCGCCTTTCGTCTGATTATTATTACAACATCAAAAAAATCACGCTGCTGTAACGTGAAACTAAGGCCAAGGGAAGGAATGATTATGATGGCGGCATATTAAGCCATTATATAACAGCTTCGTTAATAATAATAGTAAAATAATGTCTACTCACACACACTGTATATAATTAGGGTGATAATTATGCCGCACGCAGCGATAGCTGTTTTGGTATGAAAAGATTCGCAGAGGTAGAGAAATCTGAGATGGACCAGATAGATCCGCACTGGCTATGCTGTAAAGGGTTACTACCATTTCATTCGCGTGTTAAGTTCTCAGTCAGCATACAGACGCTTATTAATTAACACGTCTTGTGAAGCGCGATTTCGGCGATTTTCTATCGCGATTCCTTACACACATTATAAAGTGCGATTTCGGCGGCGCGTACGCCCGTAAACTCCGCTGCCCCCTCCCCGCCTAACCGGCCGTGCGAATGACGAAGACCGTCCCGCCACCCCGCGTCGCCGCCCACAAGACGCAGCTACAAAAAAAGCCAAATCGCAGCTTCAAAAGAAACCATTTCGTTCGCTCGCGTTCGCGCGGGCAACACGTACCGTCCGTCCGTTAGAGCTCCCCGTAGCTCCAACCCGGCCATTGTCCGCCTCGCCCTCGCTTGCGCAGGTAGCTAGCCTGCTTCTATTGTTTTGCTCACACAAAACAATTAAACCAGTTCTTCTCAGAACTAACCTTTCTGTTTCTCGAAGTATTTAGTTCGCTATAGAATTGAATATCTTCAAGACTTTTAACAGCAAACGTTAGCGTCCCGCTCTTTTCAGAGCGACGCTTTTTGCGAGGTTCTCGCTTTTTTCAAAGCGGTCTCCTCTGTCTTGTTTCTAGGACTTATCAAACAGTAAATCCACGCCTTCAGTGGTCGACCAAGGGATACGTAACCGTGCCAACGAACTTGGTTGGGCGCTGACCCGAAGCGCCTACTTTACTTCTTCCAAGTAAAGTAGAATTCGGCTGGGCCTGGGACCACCGGCCTTGGGGGAGCAACCTCGCCGACCCCAGGTAGCGCTAGGTAGTTACTCACCCCTTTAGCCCCGTAAGAGTGGCAGAAGGGACACACAATTAGGTAGGACACGCAGGTACACACCCCCCCCCCCCTGTCTAACCCGACAGGGAGGGATCACTCACATCTCCCGGGTGTCCCCCCCGGGCATAGGGACCTTCCCCCGTGCTCTTAAAGCATTTCCCCTGTCCACTATGGACATTACCGGTATGTCAGTGGAGAACCTGCGTGGATTACTCCACGCAATCTTCACGCAGCACCCCTCCCTGTTGCAAGACGTTTTGCACTCTCTCCGCCCCCTCCCCGCCTCCACCCTTAAACCGGCGATTCCGGACTCCCCGGAATCGCCGGATGCGTCCCCACGGGCTCCCTCTCGCTCGCCCTCTCCCGAGGTCGACGAGATGGAGGTCGCTGACGTCCGATGAGGCATCGGATTCAGACTCTGAGCCCGAACACGCTTCTCCCCCTCCCTCGTCCTCTTCTGACGACGGCTTTGTCACCGTAGACAGCCGTAAGAGGAAACTGGGGAAGAAAGGGAAGAGCGTTCCCCCCGCCAAGACACTAAATCTTGGCGCTTCCTCTCCCCCTCCCGCGGCGCCCGCGACCGCCACTACTCCCGTGGCCCCCGCGCCCCTGTCCTCTCCCCGCAAGGAGAGACCACCCCCACCTATTTTTCTCCGCGAGAAGGCCAAATGGGCTAACGTGGAGAAATTACTCCAACTTAAGGGCATACATTTTGTCAAAGCCTAATCCGTTAAGGAGTCTATAAAACTCCAATTACAGACGTCGGATGACCACCGACGTCTCACCACCCTTCTCCGCTCCGAGAGCATAGGCTTTCATACCTATGCTCTCGAGAGCGAGAAATCCTTGCGGGTCGTTATTCGCGGCGTTCCCGCCGAATTTGACGCCGCTACGATTAAAGCCGACCTAGACTCCCAAGGTTTTCCCATCAGGAAAGTCCACCGGATGTATAGCGGCAAAGACAAACGCCCATTTGACCTAGTACTGGTCATTCTAGACCTTTCGCCCGAAGGGAAAAAGATATTCGGCCTTAAGACCGTATGTCGCCTCTCCGGCCTTTCGGTAGAGGCTCCCTTCCGCTTAGGCCCCCCCGGACAGTGCCACAGATGCCAACTCTATGGCCACTCTGCGCGCAACTGCAATGCGCGTCCGCGTTGCGTCAAGTGCCTGGGCGACCACGGCACCGCTGACTGCAAACGCGCACGCGACGACCCGACCCCGCCTAGCTGCGTGCTCTGTAACGCCGAGGGACACACCGCGAACTATCGCGGTTGCCCCAAGGCGCCGAGAGCTAGCAACAAGGCTCGCTCAAGGGCCCCGGAGCGCTTTGCCCCTTCCGCCCCTCAGTACACCAAGACATCCTCAAAGGTGTCTACGGTCCCCTATCGCCCCCCTACCACATCGGCATGGGCCAAACCTTTGGCCTACACAAGTATAGCCCCTAAGGCTAAAACTAGGTCTCCCCCTCTCCCCCGCCCACAGGAGCCAACTCGCGCCCCTGCACCCACCCCCATACCCCAGCCCCGCCCCTCAAAGCCCGGTCAATCAGCACCCGCTGCTGCTTCGGCCGGCTTTGGGGGACCCGCCCCCGCCGTGGACTTTGGAAAAGTCACTGCGCTCCTGCGCAAACTTAGCCAAGCCCAAACGGCACTTGAAAAACTGATGATCCTCTCGGATCATCGGGAAGTCATGTCTTCTCTCGACAATCTGTCTTTTAAGTTTCAATAATAGTTTCACAACCTGAGAGACTTAAACCCCGCTCCATCTCGTTAGCGTTTTTCAATGCTAACGGACTCAAATCCCAGAGAGAACTCGTTCATCAATTTCTGGTTAATCACCAAATCGATATTTTCCTTGTGCAGGAGACCTTCTTAAAACAGGGCACTAGCAATCCTAGGATTGCTAACTATCAAATAGTCCGAAATGACAGAACGAACGCCCCCAAAGGCGGTACTGCCATTTATTTCAAGAGGTCCCTGCACTGCATACCCCTTGATCCCCCTCCCCTCCAAGACTTAGAAGTCTCTGTCTGCAGGCTTGCGATGACCGGTCATCAATCGGTCATCATTGCATCCTGCTATCTCAGCCCAAATAAGAAGCTTCTTAAAAGCGATCTTGAATCAGTCCTCAGTCTCGGAAGCTCAGTCATTCTGGCTGGCGACTTCAATTCCAAAGACCCGATGTGGAACTGCCGCATTCGTAACGGAAACGGCCGCAGCCTTTCCCGGTGTCTTGGCTCCCTCGATCTAGACCTGATCGTCCCCATGTGCCCTACGCGGTACTCTCCCAACCCCCGTTTTGGTAACGAGTACTTGGACCTGGCACTGCTACGGAATGTATCCCTCCGGATGCAATCCATAACGGTGATGCAGGAACTTGACTCGGACCACCGCCCGGTCGTGATGAGGCTTGGCCCCCCTCCCAATGACACCCCTCCCACCAAGACAGTGGTGCAATGGTATAAGCTTGAGAACGCTCTCAAGAATATTCATTCACCCGCCTTGGAAAAAATCCCCGACGATATTAGCTCCCTAGACGACATCGCAATTGCGGTTGACTCTTTGACTATTATAGTCACGTCCAATCCGCTATTAGCGAATCATCGAAACAGGTGCCGGCGACGAACGATCGCCGCTGGGACCTGCCAGATGATATCAGACGGCTGATCACTGAGAAGAACGCAGCGACTCGCCGCTTTAGTTCCTATCCTACCTATCTCAATCGCTTTAGGATGAACTCGCTTTGCCGTAAGGTTAAGAGAGCCATTCAAGAGCACCGAAACTCCTCATGGGACGAACTACTTTCAAAGATCAAACCGGGTCACCAGGCATACTGGGACTTGGCGCGATCAATGAAAGCAGATGGCGTCTCTATTATGCCCCCGCTATTACGTCCGAATCATCAAACGCCAGCGTTTGAAGATAAGGATAAAGCCGACACTCTGGCCTGGAAGCCCAGTGCTCCCCCAGTCTCGAACCTGTCGACCCTGCCCACCTTGATACGGTGAACAGTGAAGTCGAGCGCTTGGCGTCCCTACCCCCTTCTGCCACCCTTGACCACGTCAAGGCGGCTGAGGTCGCAGCGATCATTAAAGATCTCCGACCGAAAAAGTCCCCCGGCTCGGATGGCATCAGCAACAGGCTCCTTAAGAGATTCCCTGTTGCCCTCATCTACCTCCTCGTAAGCATCTTCAATGCAGCCATATCCACTTGTTCTTTCCCTGATGTCTGGAAGGAGGCCAATGTCATTGGCATCCACAAACCAGGCAAAAAGGCGAACGAACCTTCCTCCTACCGCCCTATCAGCCTCCTCAGCTCCCTGGGGAAGATCTACGAGCGACTCCTTCTGAGTCGTCTCTGGGCCCACGTCAATGAGCACAAGCTCTTACCCGATGAGCAGTTCGGCTTCCGAGCTCATCATTCTTGTCCCCATCAGGTGCTCCGCATCACGGAGCACATCCATTCCATGTGGCATCACACATGGCCAGCCGATACGGGAGCTGTCTTCCTCGACGTAGCGAAAGCCTTCGACAAAGTCTGGCACAATGGCTTAATTTACAAGCTTTCCACTCTTGGTGTGCCCGACAGACTCGTACTCATCCTGCGAGACTACTTGTCGAATCGAAGCTTTCGTTACCGCGTGGAGGGCACTCTCTCTGACCCCAGACCCGTCCGAGCCGGAGTTCCCCAGGGATCCGTTTTAGCCCCACTCCTCTTTACGCTGTATACCAGCGATATCCCCCGCCACCATAAAGTGGAGCTCGCCCTCTTCGCGGACGACACAGCACTATACGCATCCGACTCGAACTCGAGTCGGGTGAGTAGGCTGCAAGCCGCACTAGACAAACTAGGTGCCTGGTTCAGAAAATGGCGCATAGAAGTAAATCCGATGAAGAGTGCAGCAGTGTACTTTTCGCGGAATTACCCTAAGCCCAGAACCCTCTCCCTATTTGGCAAACCCATTCCCTGGGTTAAATCAGCCAAATACTTAGGGGTGATCTTAGACCGCCGCCTTAATTTTAAACCCCATCTCCACGCTGTAGCCAATCGCGCTAAGTTCATACTTGGCCGATTGAATAGCCTCCTTAGAGCGAAGAGTAAAATGTCTTTTAGAAATAAGGTGACACTTTACAAATCGGTCATACGCCCAGTCATGACGTACTCCTCTGTAGTATTCGGCCACTCAGCCAATACTTACGCCCTTCAGGTTGTCCAAAATAGATTCCTGCGCAAAGCCTCGGGCTGTCCGTGGTACATGCGCAATAATGACCTCCATCGCGATTTTAATCTCGAGTCCATCGCCCATTTCATAAAGACCGCTTCCCAGCGGCATTATGAATCGGCCCCAGATCATTACAATCCCTTGATCTCCACAATACCCGACTATCCCATTGACAATCCTCCCACGAGTTCTCTCCTCCGTAGACCGAGACACGTTCTCGGTGACCCCGTTGACCCACTCACCGCCGCTAACCCGGAGGTGACGTCAACCGATTCGTTACCGCACACTACACAGCCGACCAAAAACCGACCCCGCCGGAAGCGGGGTCGAAGAATTCCCTCCTTCCGCCCGCAGGTGCATTCGTGCACCTAAGGCGTAACCTCCATGCCCTCTCGTAGCATCTGGCGACAGCCCAAGCCGAGGCTCGCACCTAAGTGGTGGCCCTTGTGCTTGTCGCCCCAACCTAAAATTTACCGGCGAGGCGCCATCTGCGCCCGCCAAAAGTCCGGTAACGCTGTCATGGCCATCTGCGGTCAACAGCATCATAGTCCATTCGAAAAAAAAAAAAAACTTCAAAAGAAACAAAATGGCAGGACGCGAAAACGCCTCGGACACGCCGAATCGCGGCGATAAAATAGCGGCAGTGTGCGTCAACGTTTGCGGTTTTGATGATGAATCTATTGAATCCGTAGAAGGAATCTATGATTGAATCGGATAGCTGATGGATCAACGCCATATTGATACCTAGCCTAGGTATCAATACGGTGTTGATCCTTGGTACGATAGCTAGATACGTAGGTCGAGAATTTGCTTTTCATCGACATTAATTAGTGTAATGGTTGAAGCTGGCGCGTTGTGTTCACAGAATGCTAACCGACTTGTGTTTGACCACTATTTCAGTATAAAATATCTTAAACAATCGTACCTACCTCAAGGGAAGTGAACTGCAATAGGTACCTACCTTCTTGCTAGTAAATTGCCGAAATCGCGCTCCACTCGACGCGGTAATTAATTACCAACCTACCAGCTAGAAAATCGCCGAAATCATGCTTCACAAGACGTGCTAATTAATAAGCGTCTGTGTGCGGAAGGCACTATTATTCGTGTAAATAGCTTTTTCCTTCTACGATGTAAATCGTAGAAGGTATACTTCTATCTCAATGATGTAAATACTCCAATGCACGGTGAAATAGCCATAAAAGTTCCTCCATCCATCTCTTCTCTCTTTCTTTTCTATGACGAACGAAATTCAATAGATGAGAAACACAAGCACAACAATTTGATTTGTCTAAATTCCGTCAGATTTTTTGTAATAATAATCTATTGTGCTAATGTATTTCTATTAGAGATACGCATAGAGATACCACTACGTTATAAATAAAATCATACTATACCTACTTACTCTCTCTCGTAAGTTAACGATAAGGTTTTAGAGCTGAAGTGTATTTACCTATTTTTGCAACGTTATTTGTTTTGTTTGTTGTCTTGTCTGTCCTATACCTTACCGCAGAAATAACATTCTTCAATTTCTGATTTTGGCATAATAAATTGTATGCGTGAACGAAGCAGCAAGTTGGCTTGGTTTTTGTAAGAGTTCTCCCTTAAAGATAATCATGAAAGCTACGTTGGTATTCGATAGCGTGAATGATTTACTGTATCACAAATGGGATGAAACATTTATTGAACACATAAAGTCCTTCAATCATCAAGTAAGTAAAAAATAATTATGAATCAGCATAAATATTTACTAAGTTTCGTTATTATTTCTTGATGTTGTTAACCATCTCATAAATTACAGGATAGTGAGAGTAATGTTGGTGAATGCAACAACATATCACAGCTATTAGCTCCGATAGTAACTTCACAACGGGTCATGGCAGCTCAGTTTGGCAATACATACTCCTCGATGCAGTGCAAGGATGGCACCACTATTGTTTTTGATGAGGTTTGTATCACATCACTGTAATTTTCTTAAATAATGTCTGTCAATAATGAGTTTTGTATGTATTGTGTATTTTGGTTAATTCACACTCCAACAAATAAATGGATTTGGATAAAATTGAGTGCCAGGATAGCATAAATGAAATGAATTAGCATTTATTTGCATAAATATAGGTTGACAATGATGTTATTTGAATTGGATTAGGGAAATTTAAATGTCATGTCAAATAATCCATTATAATAAACCACAGAGCCTATATATTTTACTATTTAATTAATTATCTCTTAGTTCTCTCATGTCAGGTGGGAGTTTGGTATACATAATGTATAACTGTACTAGCTGCTCCCTGCAGCTTTGCACACATTGTTCCTATATAATTTAAAGGTGATTTTGTATTCCAGGTTTAGAATTATCTCCATGCAAAATTTAGGGTCTTAGTTTGAAAGGTATAACTGCAGTTAAGCTTATATTAATTTAAACATTTTTACTTTCCTTTCCTTTCTTCTTTTAATGGTGTCTACGTCTGGGTTGACATAATTTCGCCAATGTCCGTAATATTAGAGTAAAATTAAAATAAAAGTAACATTGTTCGGTAATAAAGATAGATAAACGAAGCGAATTCTTCGATAAAATGTTAATCAAAAAGATATAAGAAAATTACAAAATTATGGGCATTGTTGTACGGTAAGGTTTGATATTCTTTTTAAAGTCCATATGCCAAAAGAAAGAAAGAAAGATATATTTTTATTACCACACCACCTATTTTATCATATTATTATGTTTAAGGAAATTTATAAAATCCATCGTACAGTTTGTGGTATCTAATATAAGCTATTTTTTGATACCTTTGTAATAGTTTGGTCTTATATTCTATTATTTCTCAGACTGATGATGCTGACAATGATGATGATCAAATATGGTTTAATAGCAAGTGACCTACCTGATAAAATGACATCATAGTTGTGTTCTTGTATTGAACTCTAGCATCTTCCATATACTTCATTATGCGGTCCGCATAGGCAGAGATGCGAAAATAGAGTTTGGTGGCCAAAAATGGCACCTTCGTATCTCTGCCTAAGCTTTACAAAATAAAAATATTACAGATTACTAAATAATAGATAGTCCACAAACTAAACGATGGATTTTTTAAATTACCGGTGTCAAACGTAATAAAAATATGAAAAAGGTGGCAGCGCCATCTCCCACCATAAATTATTGGCTCATGACCACTCTCATGTTGACTGTTGCAGTGGCTGGACCATGTGTTTGTCATAATCAGTGAAGATAATGTGGATGATGCTAGCCGAGAACTGCTGGATTGCAAGACTCTCGTTCAGCATATTTGTGGCCAGAACATCAATCTGTAAGTAATTTTTTTATCACATTTACTGCCTTCTGGTGCGACCTCCAGGGGTGCGCCGCCGCGAGACGTGGAAGAAGCACGTCTGCGTCTTGGGCAATGAGAGTGGTAATAAATAGTGCGGGAGCTAAGAGAACAAGAGATTTAAATACAAAATACCTACGAATAAGAATAGTCAGGAAGTCTAATTCAGAACAAACTTCAAACAAAAAGTGGGCCTAGCTCAAACCAAAATGACGTACAAGTCAAAAAACGAATCATAGCCAAAGTTCCAATTAGACATTGCTTCGTGATTAGTTGAATTCAGAAAGAAAGCAGGGATTGGTTGGCGCTTGCTAAATATGTTAATATGTAATATTTTAGTATTTTGTTTTTTAAATAGAAGTATTTTAAATGAGTCGCATCTCTGCTTTTTAACAGACTTCAAAAAAAGGAGAAGGATCTCAATTCCCTTGCGTTTTTTAGCTATTATTATTAATTACGCAGCTGCATCTCCAATAGCCCTAAAATAAAAGCAGAGTTGTTTGACATCCTTTTAATTGGTTGGGATATAATAGTTGCTATCTATTTGTTGCCTTAGCACAAGCACGTTGTTGTATCTGAAAGTTTAAATTCAGAATTCAAATCCGCAAGCAGAACCTATAATAACCTATACAGTCAAAACTAATTTTACCTTTAATCATTTTCCTTTTGCCCAGTCTACAATCACCAATTTACCGCGATTGGCTCTCCATGCTCCTGGACTGTCGTACAAAAGGCGACAATATCCCCGGCGCCAATGGGGTGATAGGGGAGAGTGGGGCAACTGCGGCCGCGCTAACTGCGTTGAAAACTGCCTCGAAAGATATCAAGTTATTCCACTCACATTACCACCTCATGCTCTTTGTGGGTGATAAGATGCTGGCGTTGTATTCCAGGTAACAATATTTATTAGATATTTTTTTGTCACTGTAGCCAAAGATTTAAATCGTTAGATACGCCCTTACGCTCAAAACTTGTTGCATTGTCTTTGAATGCATGCGTTAACATAATGCCGCACGTAGATTACGAGTAGAAAAACATATAGAAAATTGAAAATTGTTTATTTGAATAATAATATGTTACACTACATGCTAAACAGTGTTTAGGACATCCTTTTAAGTATGAAATATACTTGTGCCAGGATGTCCTGCTCTTCCATTTATTTACAAGGATATTATATCATATAAACTAAATTAATTATTATTACTGGTTAATTATGCAAATAACAAATAAACTATGTACTTAGATGAACAAGAGTATGAGAGAGTATTATAATGTATTGACAAATGAACTAAGTTAAAATTATGATTTAGATGCAAATACATTTCTTAATTAAAAATATAATTATTTTTATCTAAATTATCTTGCCTGGTGTGATAGCACTGATATTATTTTGGATTTATGTTGAATGGGTGTGATGTGTGTATGTTTATTTATGCATGTGTGGGGGTAAATGTTTGTGTGTATTGTGTGTCTGAGGGCTACTCCTGAGGACACCGGTCTCTTGAGAGTCCGGGCAACAGGAGCTGCCAGAGAATGTGTGCGTGTGTTTTTTTTTTTTTTATATGATTAAATTTCAAAATATGTTTAAATGTGTGGTGTTCCTGAGGACACCGGTCTCTTAAGAGTCCGGGCAACTAATGCCAACACTACATATTGTTTTGTCAATAACCCTTTTTTATTGCTATTTGTTGTGCAATCACATTGCACGAACTTTTGTAAACTAGCACAAAACACAAAATTTATTGAGTCCAAATAAGTGAGATCACAAACATGTCGCGGTTTCACTGAGGAAAGGGCATATCTAACGATTTAAATCTTGACTGTAGCCATTGAAGTACTACTACTATTAAAACTCACGTACTGTGGCTATATTTCGTGTCGATAAAGCTGAGGATAGATACAGTTTAGCAAGCTTAACAACGCTACCTGTTTAGCTATGTATAAAATTTCCTATCCTAAAAAAAATGCAAATTTTACTCAGTAACCAAGCATAACGGGCTCACCATCACTAAAGGATTTTTCTTCTAGAATTATTTATTGTTAAAGATTTTTAGAGAAAAAATCCTGTAGGTAGTGAATGGGTGTGATGAATTGGGTTTATATTATAAAGCGACTTCAATTATATGGTTTTCTCGTAACAGAATTGGACTAAATTGAAATGAAACCACTCTAGAAGCACCAGATTTAAATAATAGAAAGAAATATCAAAATCGGCTCACCTAGTCAAAAGGTGAGGTAACTAACGAAAAAAATAAAAACATATTTTAATTAAAATGGTTTTTAAAACTCCTCGTTTTGAAGTGCTAAGTTGGTTAAAATTTTTAACCTTTTTCGTGTCTACAGCCGTGGCTGCGAAGACCTTTCTCCTCCAGATCTTATAATGCTGAGCATTCAGTGCATCGCCGCTCAAGAGCACTGGGAGGATATGAGGTCTGATGACAGCAATAGACAGACAGAGGTCATAAGATTACCATGTGAGTTCTTGTTGTTGGCAGGATTCATTTAAGACTTGACCGTGTGGCGCCGGCGGCATAGAATTTGCACCACCCTACTCTTACCGCGGTTGTCGTAAAGGGCGACTTAGGGATATTTATCAGCGCCTCCTGCCGAACAATTCTGTCACCAACTACGATCCCCAACCCAACCTGCATGCCCAGCGTGGGGATTATGGGCATTACCCCCATGAGATGACAGCCACTAAAGGCGCTTATCAGGGGGAGGCCTGCGTCCAGCGGTGGACCAATATAGGCTGTTGAGGTATTTAAGACTTGCTTAAAACTGAATGGAAGAAAGCAAAAGTGAAAATTTCATACAGGAGAACTGGTCTCCACGATACAGTTTTCCCTAATGCCGAGGCGGATGGTAAATTGTAACCTGGATTCCTTATATATAAATTATTATATTTTCTTCTATTAGGTGATTAGGTGGTGGATGGATGGAGGTGATTAGTGTTTACACTGATTATGATCACTGATACCTTCTCGATTTTTTTATCTTTAAAAGAACATAATACCTACGGAAATATTCTTTAGATAGGGACAGAGGTCGTCCAGTCTAAAGTTGTATGAATTACTTTATTAACGCACTAAAATCCATTCTATCATATCCTTTGAATATATAAACATATGAATCGAGTTTTGAATCGGAATTCGAATTGATTGAGTACAAAATTCAACTTCTTTCATACTTTACCTAATCGGCAGGGTTATCTCAAGAAAACAGCGCTGTAGTGAACCTTTGCGCGGGAGCAAGCAGCGCTCCGTGTGCGCCGCACTCGCTGCATCTCGCTGAGATGGCTCCGCGCATCACCTTCGCGGTCCTCGTGGATATGGACCTTAGGTATCTGTCAATAAATCAAATCAAATCAATCAATCAAATTCATTTATTTTGCGAAACATGGGTTACAGAGATTTAGATTAAAGTAGAATGCACAACCATGATCAGCTTCAAAGGATGCATTAATGTATGTAATACAATCTTCTTATAAATACCTACAGTGTTCAAATTAATACAATGTCAATATCTAAAATAGTTAATAATAATCAAAGAATTGTGTTATTCTAGAATGTATCCATAAGATATTCATGAACACTGTAATAAGCCTTATCAATTAATAATTGTTTTAATTTATGTTTAAAAATATGAATAGTATTGCTTTCTTTAATACTTGCCGGTAGGTGATTATAAATACGAGGTGCCATACAGAATATACTCTTATTTAAAAGTGCTGACTTATTTGGAGGGCAACGAATGTTTTTATCAAGGCGCTTACATTCATCTGACTACAGAGTTATAAATAGTACCGCAGTGGACCTATGCGCGGGCGCAAGCAGCGCGCTATATCTTACTTTAGTACCTAATCCAAAGTTATCAATGGTAGGAATGTAATTTTGTCAGTCTTGCCAGCAACTTTGCCTTACCTTTGGTTACCTTTAACAGATTTCTATCAAATTTGGCACGGAGACAGTATTTATCCTGGGGAAAGACAAGGCTACCTTTTATCTTGAAAATATTACTTATGAGTTTTAAGTGTTGTCTGTGGGCCAGATATACACAAAAAACCTACAACGCCTTACGCGTCCAGTACAATAACGGCTTCAGGATGTTGTTGGGGCTGCCGCGGTACTGTAGCGCATCAGGGATGTTCGCGGACGCGCACGTGGATGGGTTCCACGCAATCATGCGCAAGCGGGTTGCATCCCTGGTGGGCCGCATGCGCCGCAGCTCCAACAGCCTCCTGGCCGCCGTGGCGCAGGACCTCCGCCCTCCGCTCCGGTATCATGGGCCACTGGATGATGATGCTGAAACCCGTATCATCGCTGGTGGCTCAATGATCTGTCTGGGCCGCTGGTCACATAAATGACTGCTTTTAATGTTTAATTTAATTTAATGTAATTCTTATTATTATTTCTAATTCTATTTAATTTTGTTTTGTGTACCTAATTTAATTAATTCTTGAAATTGTAATTGTATATTTTAATGTGTATATGGACTCTGTGTCTGAAATAAATGATTTTTATTTTTATTTTATTTAAGATTCGGGAACATTCCAATGAAATTTCTGAATAGGGGATGGAAGTAGAGGTGTGGAAGTTAGCGTTTGAAAATCTTATACCTATCCTAATAAAATAATGTCGACCATTTTAGGGATGTTGGTGTTGCGACTCACATGTCCAATCAAATCCTTTCAAACCTGAGGAGACTGCTTCTTCAGAGAAACCTCGAACTTCTGCCCAGCACTCTTGATGCTCTTGAAGCAGCTCTGAAAAAGGTTAGTAAACAAAAAAACAATCTTGTCCAGTGGGACAAGACAACTTCAAAGTTCGAGTGTCATGACACTAGAACTTTGAATCATCTCTTTACATTACCCTTTCTACACAATAACTCTTCAAACAAAAAAAAAAGACGTGTGGCACTCGGGGACTGCCGCGGTACAGCTATTGCAATGCCATCTAGAGGCGAGTTGCTGAACTAAAGAGACAAACGTCAAGGTTTTTTCGTTACGGAATTTCTGGATTCGGTCCCCGCGCTCAAGACCCGCGATAGAAGCTATGCAATAGCTTAAAAATATTTTTCGAATTTCGTGGCTATGGTTTGCCATCGGGATCATATTAGCCAGCTCTTAGAACAGGGATTTTGTTTCCTGTTCTGTTCTGTTCTGAGAGTAGTTACTCAGCCTAAAGTAAAGTTCGCACGTAGAAAGTAAAGTTCGCACGTAGAAAGTAAAGTTCGCACGTTGATTAGTCGAGTGTGAAACCCAACATTATAAATCGAGTCGAGTATCGACTCAAACTCAAAATAGTAACTCGAGTTAGGAAACTAGTTACCAACTGGCAGTTGGCAACTGCTAAATGCGATCTTTGCAAGCCGCCTTTTATCCATCCGTTTATCTATCTCAGGATAATCTCCTTACTTCATTACAGACAACAGACGTCCTCCGCAAACACAAATCCGCCTCTACCCTGATCCCACGTGTTCTCTCTCGCATGGTCGAACTGCGGAGGTCTTGTACGTCGACTACGCCGCTGACACCCGACACTGCGGCCGGCGCTTTTCAGGCTGCATTGGACCCTGTCATAGGACTGCTCAAACCAGGTTAGCCATAGACATGTAGAAGAATACAGGGCAATCTATAATAATATATTTTCTATAAAGAAAGGCCGAGCTTCGCAAGTCTTGTACGTCGACTACGCCGCTGACACCCGACACCGCGGCCGGTGCTGTGCAGGCTGCGTTGGACCTTGTCATAGGACTGCTCAAACCAGGTAAGCCAAAGATATGTAGAAGAATCCAGGTCAATCTATAATAATATTATAAAGAAAGGCTGAGCTGCGCAAGTCTTGTAGGTCGCCTACGCCGCTGACGACGCCCGACACTGCGCCGGCGCTGTGCAGGCTGCTTTGGACCCTCCCATAGGACTGCTCAAACCAGGTTAGCTATATCATGTGGAGATAATCCAGGTTGACGCTACGCAAGACTTATACGTCGACTACGCCGCAAATGCCCGAAACTGCGGCCAGCGCTTTGCAGGCTGCTTTGAACCCACCCATAGGACTGCTCAAACCAGGTTAGCTATATCATGTGGAAATTATCTAGGTTAACGCTACGCAAGACTTATACGTCGAATACGCCGCTGACGCCCGACTCCGCGGCCGGCGCTGTGCAGGCTGCGTTGGACCCTGTCATATGACTGCTCAAACCAGGTTAGCCATATCATGTAGAAAGAATCCAGGTTAACGCTACGCAAGTCTAATACATCGACTACGCCGCTGAATGCCCATGACCGTGGCTCGCACTACGCACGCGGGCTGCTTTGTAGTCTTTTCTAGCTTAGGCCTAAGGATTATTCCGCCGGATTCCTAAATCGATTGTTCATGCTTTGTATAATTGTGTACAATAAATAATTACCGAATAGGTATCCAAACATTTTAGGCCCCGACCGACAGAGAAAGGAGGGTGTTTTAAGTTTGACTTGTGTGTCTGTCTGTGGCCGTAACGTACGACTCTATTTAGATCTCTTCGTTCAGGGTACCGTACCTCAAAACGAACCCTTATAGGATCACTTTGTTGTCCGTTTGTCAAACTTAAATAAATAAATGTAAAAAAAAATCAAATTACAGATATCCCGAGTCTTAAAATGGAGCAGCCGTTAAACCAACTCAGATCGGCTATGTCGTCCTACGTTGATTTTCTACGTGTCAAAGCAAAGCGGTTCTTCAGCATGTCATCATATCCTTTTCAAAGACTTTTGACTTTAAATTGCTTTTACAAATAATGTGCTTCGACGCGACATTATAGAACATTTGTGATGTGATAAGGGGGGTCACATCACCAGCCTTTAAAAGTCCAATGCTAGACAGGCCTCCCCTGATGAACAACATTGGTTCTTATTAAGACAACTATTTGTGGAATCATTAGGGGAGACATTTGTTCAGCAGTAGACGTTATATGTGATGCTTAAAATGTAAATGGGTCCCGGACAGTCAGAGCACAATAAAAGTGCATGAGAACAAATATAAATTCTTGAATGTTGTTGGTGTTGTGTTTAAGCGATGTTGCTTGTTTATTATTCATGCTTCATCTATGTCGCAGGTTATTTGTTTAAATATGCTTGTAAATGCGAACTCATTTATCTACAACTTATAGTTGTATTGTGGTATACGATTTTGTAGATTCTTAAACCTACGTAAAAACTTGTTTATTAAGCTGATTTGATACTGACACGATTTAGTGTCAGTATCAAATCAGTACTGCCGTTTTAAAACTAATAATGGGTTAAAGTAAAAACTTTGGTCGTTTTTGAATGTTTGTTTATATTTTACAAACAGCTTGTTTCATCTCGCATTCATAGATACGAGTAATATAGCTTGCAAAGAGAATATAACGCATAGTTTGTACTATCATTTGAAATTTATGATTGTCGGTCAGTCTTTCTCATTTCGGTAAAAATATATTCATTCGAGCGTCTATCCAAAATCATGTACCACAATACAACTATACCTTATCCAAAGAAGTATCCTTTTGTTAGTTTGATGCACCACTCTGAATTTGTCTAATTGTTGACAAGTGTTTTCTGCTGAAAAAAATAAGAAAAATTATCCCAATGAAGAAGAAGACAAAAATCCCTTAGTTCACCAAGATACCTAGAGGCAGTTGCCTCTGTGAGTAGAAGTCGGGGTAGAGAGGAAAACCTCGGAGCCCTTATTAAACACTTCCGAAGCAGAAACACGAAGCGTTTCAACTTCATCTTATTTCATGGCTTGCTGTGTCTTTGCTGCCACAACTCTGCCAGTGTCGTTTGAAGATTGATTAAATACAGAATGAAGGATTTCATCTTTATCTGTCAAAAGAAACTGACTATGAAATACTTCATTCTGTATTTGATAAGAGGTGCATTATACCAAAAAAATCTACTTCTTTGGAAAGGGTTTAGGTACCTACAACCTACCAACAAACCACCACCATAAAACCAATTATTTCGCTTAATGTGGGCTATTGAAACACGGGCGAGCCAGTGACATTGTCCCTAACGGCGCACAAGTATGTGGAAGAGTTTCCAGGCCTGGTGCATTTCATCTACGTGGATCGCAGTGCGGGCCGCTCTCTCGCTCCCGATATGGCGGATTGCGCTGATATGCTATCTCAGGATACTGTGAGTATAATATAAAGAGGGTCAATAGTTCATCTTCGTATTATATTTATCTTCTCGTATAATATCTTATTAAATATAGAACCGAGGCAAAGTTGTAGACCGCATTTTAGAGATAATTAAATATTGACATTACCTTGTATTTATATATATCAAATGGCTATATTTGTAAGAAAAAATAGACATAATTTTAAATCCAAAATCGATGATTATTTAGAATAAGACGAAACAAAAATCAACTTATAGTACCTTATAATAACCATCTGTGCTTAGCCACTAAAAGCCCGAATAATAGGTTAGTAAAAATCTATAACAAAATCCCCAGCATAATTAAAGACGAAAAAAACGACATAGCTTTCGGTAGAAAACTTTAAAACCTACTTGCTACAAAATGCTATTACTCAGTTGACGATTATCCGACAAACTACTGCATAACATAAAATAAGATCAATGACCTCGATACCTTACTTTTATGATAATAACCACCATAGCTTTCTAATTTAAATTACTTGACCTTGTGTGTGAAATAATTATCTAATATCTACATAATCCTATCTAATTGTATTCTACCATTTTAAATGTATAAATTCATTTGCAGTGCCCTACAGGGTACATTTACTATTGACCTATGCATACTTTAAGACCTAAGCTGTATACCATGCACAAGTAAGCAAAATAAATAATTAAATATTTAAAGAAAAACAATATCTATAAGTAGTACTATTACATATTGTGTTAAATATATTAGTCATCTAGTACCCATAACACAACCTCTGCTTAGCTTGGGGCTAGATGATGCTGTGTGGATTGTCCAGCATTATTTATTTATCTATACTAATATTATAAAGCATTGATTAATTAAAAAGGGAAGTAGTTGTTTGTATTAAATAGGCTCCGAAACTACTGGACTGATTGAAAAAATATTTCATCATTAAAATAAAAAGCTTACTTTTTAAGGAGTGACATGGGTATATTTTATCCTGGAATTCCCACGGGAACGGGAACTACCCGGGTGAAACCGAGAGTCGCTGCTAATTTAAAATATGTTTTACCCAACCAAAGTATTATTAACGGATCAAATAACGGCGCGCGGCGTGCTCTTTTTGGGCAGGTCACCTGAGTTCTATACAATAGACTGATTCATCATCAGAATTATTATTATGCCAACCAATTTAACTCACTGTGCCGCTAACGCAAACAGTGTATAGTAGCCGCCAAACAAATTGTCCGGCGACGGGCAGCGAGAGTGAGAATTTCTCACATTTATTGCATATTCCGCCGATAACGCAGTTTTAGTTTAGACTAGCTGCGCCCTGCGGCTTCGCATTCGCACGCCTTGTTCCCATGGAAACGTTTAAAGGTGATTTTTATCCCACGGGAACTGATTTATGGGATATTTGATTCCAGGATTAGAATTACCTTTATGTCAAAATTTCAGCCCGATCCGTTCAGTTGTGTTGGCGTGAAGAGGTAACAAACATCCATCCATCCATCCATACAAACTTCCGCATTTATAATATTTGTGTGATGCCGCCGATAGCGCAGTTTTAGTTTAGATTAGGGTACTAGTGTATAGTTTTAGTCGTATATAATATCAGAGTGTCCACTCCACAGGTCCAACAAATCCTATCCCGCTGTTTCGCGATCACCCGCGAAGGCTACTGTGGCGCCACCTGGCGGCGCGGCGCTCTGCACGTGTGCTCTGTGTCCTGGTGGGAGCGCAAAGGCACGCCCGTGCGACCCTCCAAGACTGCCCACCCCGCGGCCGTGCGGGCCTTACCTACCCCGGGGGATATACTCGGCACTTTCTACAGGTAAATAGCATGCGGTAGTGTGCTCTGCTGTGTCCTGTTGGGTTGGGACTCGACACTAATACTCTATAGGTACCTCAAACAAAATAAGTATTAGGGTCAACGCACCAGGGAATCGAATAAAATAGATTAAGTAATAAATACTAACCTTTTTTCCACAAACTACAGCACACGTTTCAAGATTAAGGGCACCTATGAATAAAATACGCGGACTAAAGCGCTGCGGCGCGGCGGTCGCACAGTAAATTTGAAGGCGCCCTGAATGGCGTCTTCACAAACGTTTTCGTGATGATCAGAGCACAACAGTGAATTACCGATACCCATGTATACGTACACCGCGTTTAAGTATTGAGATCATAATTCTCATAAATTTATTTCCACAGGCAAGTCACAGAGCTGGCATTCCCCAATGACAGCCAAGGCGTCAGCATGAAGGAGTTGATCTGCATCCACCTCGGTCTACTGCCCGCCTCGACGGCAGTGCAGCAGGCGCGCCGACTGGCTCACTCGGTGCACGAGCTAGCTGGCGACACGGCTATGGCCGCTGATTTGTTGTAGACATTCCATTATAGAGTATTATCTTCTTGCTATTTATTAGTCTTTACATTGCGCCAATGCGTGAGCTAGCGTTAAAACACAGGTTCGATTTTGGCCCCACCGCAGTATAGTCTATTTCAGCTTATCTATTGCCCGCCTCGACACGGCGAGGTGCGTGGAGCTAGCGCGGTTAGCTCTCTCGTTTCACGAGCTAACACGCACGGCCGCCGATTTACTGTTAGTTATTATTATTAAAGTACTCGTCATTTAATAAGCTATTTGCTAGCATCGAGTATACAGGGTTACTTTTAAAAGACCGGCAACCTTTGGTGATCAACTTCCCAGCATCATCAGCAACAATGTTTGTTCTACGACTTTTGAAATAACTCAATAGGTACATTAATAGGAATTATTTAAGTTTTTATTGTCCTGTCGTGACTTTTGTAGATCTATGTTGTATTAAACACGACGCACATTTGCGCGCGCTTTCACTGGTGATAATAATAACTACCTAACCCTCAGTTATTTACCTACCTACCTAGTTGATATTAAGAGCGCGATCTATGCCAATGACCTTGCTCGAATAGGCGTTACCAATGAAAATACCCCGCACCACACCTGAATTATATCACGCAGCGCGCACCAACATAAGTATAAGTATGTTGCATACAATACAACAGATACCGCCACAGAATAAGAACTAGTAGTTATAGCCGTGCGCTGCCGCCGCCGCGCCGTCGCCACCGCATGGCCTCTACAGATTGTTTATTACATTTATTAACCGACTTCAAAAAAAGGAGTAGGTGCTCAATATGTTTGTTACCTCAGACTTTTTGACTGGGTGGTCCGATTTTCATGATTCTTTTTTTATATGAAAGCTGGAGCTTCGCTTGTGGTTTCATTTTGATTTGGTTCAATTCTGACAGTAGAATCCATGAAAATTCATGACAAATATGTAGGTATATAAAAATTGCAGTCGGTTTAGTTTTTTAAAACAAAATTAATTATTAAACACCGATGATAATTCCTTTACCCCACTGGATTCAGTATTGAGTATTAGTTATTAGTTATTTTTACTATTCAGTATAAAGAGAATAACCACTTCCCGCTGCCTATTTTGTAGCTATATTCGATTTTTTAAAACCCTGCACAAATGATAAACAAGCCAGCAGTACTTAACCTCAAATTAACTTTCTTGTTATTTTTGAATATAACATCAAGGAAGTACTTGCTGATTTTAAGATTCTTTGTTCAATAAATATTGTCCAATTATATCTATTATATTCTTTATCTCGACTCCAAGCATGTGCATTTTAATTTATGTTATTGGAATATGTTGACATAATTTTCAGCTTTATGACAAATAGATCATAGCTCTGTCTCGAATAGTACCTACCCAAAACTAGTAGAAAGTAAGTAAATTAATAATTGAAGTAATTGAAGAACCTACTGTTAAAAAAACATCAACTGCCCCTCTTTTTTATTGCACCCTCTCTAGTGGCGTATTGTTGAATAGGAAGAAAAAATTAAGTGGATTTGAGTCAATTGTAGGGTCATTGCACTAGATTCCGACCATTTAGCGAAGACTTAAAGGCCTCAAAAAAAATCAAACTGGTCAGCCTTGTTCGAAATTATACTAATCGGTAGTCTAGATATCTGAGTTTTAAATACACAAAGAGTTTTATAGTTATGCTATAAAGTTATTTTTATAAAAAAATAAACAATCGGAAATGAGTAAAACTTCAGTTTTCGACCACGAAATTCCTACGGACCTGAACACGATTTCGACCGCTTACTTAAAAGGTTTTCATGGAATAAAATGCTAACAAAGTTTTTATTCTTTTTTTTAGAAAAGTCAATTGTAGAATATTTTTTTTTATAATATTTATTATTTGATTTTACAAATCATGTCAATGTTTGGAGGAGGCGAGTGTGGACCTCAAGATAAAAAAACTGAGTAGGTACATCCCTATGCGACGTGATATAAACCTTCGACAACGACGCGAGGACATCGAAGTCCGCTACTCAATTTTCAAGGGAGTGACTAGATTTAATTACCTGGGATGCATTGTAAGGGACACTAACACCAGTAGCAATCACATGGAACCAACATACCAGAGCTAGAGCTAGAGCCCAGAACACTCACCGATGCAGTGCAGCGCTACACAAAGTCTTAGTGCCCAGGCTCCTCTGCCGAAGAACCAAGATCCGCATTAACAAAACGATCATTCACCCGATCTTGATAATAGTGTGAAGCCTGGACACTCAGCCAGAAAATTGAACACAAGCTACTAGTGACAGAAAAAAAGTGCTTAGCAAGATCCTAGGTCCAGTAGCAGTCGGATCTTGGAGGTTACGGAAGAACTGAAAGATCGCGGAACTAGTGGCCGAACCCAACATCATTGTCGAATAAAATCACACAGGCTGCGCCGGCTCTGCAACGTGCTACAAGTGGAGGAAGATGGGGCTGCAAAATAATCTTTCCTTGGAGTTCCGTTTGGCCGACGACTTGTCGGTCGGACCAGTTACAGGTGGAAGGACGAATTGGAGAAGGACCTTCGCTCATTTCAAATCTTCGCAATGGACAGGATGGAGGCGGGGCAGGACAGAAGACGGTGTCAATCTATTGTGTCGGAGGCCAAGACTCACTTAGTGAGTGTGTGTGATGTAACAAACCTGCTCCAGCTCTGCAGATCGCACTTGATGCGATCTTGAAAGACAAACTCACAAATCCCTACACAATTTGGTCAAAACGCTGAGGAACAAGGGTATGAAGCCCAGCCAAAAGCAGTGTACTTGCATGAAGTCGAAAATTTAGACAAGAAACCACCCAAGCGCCTTTGTCATACAGGGGTCAGACCTTAAAAAAAGGGATGTGAAGATGGTAATACGCCTTCAGAGTGCTTTAAAAGAGGCAATAAATGAAACCGAGGGACGATTCACTCATTAGTTTGGTTATGATCATCAGGCCCGTATTATGAAAGCATGCTCAGTCATCATCGATAATATGCTTGAGTGATGCTCATGTATAGTTTTGAGTAAAAACTAATTTTAAAACAATACTTAGGCATGAGCTCCCAAAATCTACACTTACTTATGTAACTCTTAAGTAAAGTAACAATGCGTTCTTTTCTTACCGTTATTACGTTTTATTGAACGGTTACTAAATATTTTCTACTGACTGTACACCTGTAATGTGTGTTATGTAATTGTTTCCAAAAAAATGATTTTTCTTTCTTTCTTTCTTTCATAAAAACTATATAATATCCGTTCAACTGAGTGAATCTATCTCTCGCTTACCTTAGTTTCAACGAAATTAATCTTTCGCTCATTTACCTCATTGATTCATTTTCGAACCTTATCATTGCTGAGCGAAATGAGCGAATGAGTTAGAACGAAGACGACTGAGCAAGGCGAGTGATTTGATAGAGCGAAATGCATGATGTCAGATACAACATGAAAAAAAGAGAGAGATAGCAAGGCTAAGCTCAGACCTGTAACAATAATGCAAAAATGTTAGAATGTAATTATTTTAAAAGTAATCGTCATCAGTATAGCGCCACCTAGCTCAGTTGAACGCGACATTACATTTTCTTTTTTATCTTTTGCTCATGAGCTACTCAACTCAATAAATATAAATAAATAAATTTTAAATATATAATATATATAATAAATAAATGAGTGAAATATTTCTTTAAATCAAAAAGTATATGTAGTATAGTATAGGTATAATTATATCTATATCACTCTTGTCATTGGAGTGGTATGATATGCGCATTTCTAAGGAGAAGCCCTCGTTGTACAGGAGGTACAGATCCTTTTTAATTCCGTTCTTCATTGCGGGAAAACTACACAGGCATGTTACGCGAGCTTGGTGGGTCTATTATAGGATACGGGATACAATAAATAAATAAATAATGCTGGACGATTCACAATACGATAACATTTTCCTCAAAAGCGCTAAGCCATCGTCTTGGCTTTGTCTTTTTGCTTAATTAGATTTTTCTCGAGGGTAATTATTCTTGTCCATTACAAAAATATTTAATTTCTACTGAGAATATCTTAACTTATACGAATTGGCCGAAAACGAAATGGGGTTTAAAGGCTTTTCCTATTCCGGCCACATCATTTCTTCGAATAAATTAAAGTTGGATGAAAACGAAACCATAATTCTAAACATGGTGGCCGTTATCGGCCACGCCCAAACAGATGACCAAATTTCCTATAAATAACACGGTAAAATGGGGGCCGAAAACGAAAATTTAGATTATTTCGGTTGACATTAGTCAAAACGATAAAAATATACTCTAATAACATCGAGATAAGTAACAGAATGAGACATAAGTATTAAGTGTCCATTTGTACTTTCTTCCCCCCCAGCCGAGATGTAAATTTTTGATGAATTTCAACTTCCAATTTCCGACCAACCCATTTTCAAGTAATTCAATACAAAAACCGAAACTAATCGGACGGACAGACGGCTAAAGTTGCAGTGTGCCGGCCATATATGGCGAGATATATCTCGCAAAGAACCAGGCAAACCTTTGGGGTAAGAGTTTTTCAGTGGAGACCGCGACTCGGCAAAATTAGTGTAGGGCGCCATTTGGCCAGGTGGGATGACGATCTGCGAAATACTGCAGGCAGATGCTGGATGCGGAAAGAAGACAGGGCGCTATAAGCCGATGTCCAGCAGTGGACTCGTATAGGCTGATGATGATGATGATGAGTTGAACCGGAAAAGAAAAAAATATAAGTACCTCAACTCACTGGTCGTTGCACAATTGTTTAGGTATAAACAATTGTGCAACGACCAGTGAGTTGAGTCCTATGGGTACAGAGACAATTAATAAAATATTGGTAGTACCTACTTACCATGTTAGTCTTTGTATTCTCATCCTGTATTTTATTTTCAATTACGTTTTTTACGATTCTTTTTATTATACCTATTTTTGAGCACAGAATTATTTACAATAATAAATAAATAAATAATGTTTGGCTATCTACACAGCATTATCTAGCCTCAAGCTAAGCAGGGCTTGTGTTATGGGTACAAGATAACTGATATACATAAAACAGTACACGACATAGATAGATATTTTTTTATTTTACATAGAAAACGCCCAGAACATCCTGAACAAATATCTGCAGATCGTACACATATTTGTCCCGAGGCGGGAATCGAACCCGCAACCTCCTGCGCCGCAGGCGGACCTTCGCCCAACACGCCACAGAGGAATAATAATTATAATACCTATACAAAACTATAATCACCCCTTACTAAACATTTACCCTACAACAAACTAACAAATAAACCCGCTGTATACTAAAAATCGACAAATAAATAAATTTCATGTTGGTTCCGCCACGAAAAATAATATTGCTGTTAAAAGTAGCACAGGTCCGTTCAGCACAACGTCTCGTCCCGCACTGATTGTAGGGCCGGCAGAGGGGCGGCTCACGAGTAACGTTGTATCGATTACGTAAAAAATTCGTTAAAAATAATTAGATAATTTATTTGAAAAAGTGGGCGGAAGAGAGTCTGCGTAACTTTTTATTCTACATGGTGATGACTTTAAATAAATCTTGTGATTGATAGTTTAGGAGAAAAAGAGTTTTAACGGAGAAAATGGATGGTACTTTCCACTATTATTTCAGATACTTAAAATTGGAATTTCAAATTTTCGGCTTAAAGGTAAAATGCCTTGTATAGCATAGATTATCATATATTTTTTTCAAACCATTTTCTTTAAAGAATAAGAAGAAAAACGGATTTAACTTTACCCAATTTACGCCGATTCACCTCTATCTAGGCCTTAATTACTCGCGGGGTTTGTAGGCTTGGTATGCACTAAGTCCACAATCCCTTCATACTTGACCAGGCTTAGGACTGGCTACATTAAACAATTAAAATCAAATACCTAAGTGGTATTTAGATAGGTCGGTACCTCAGATATCGGTACCTATGTACATCTGGTAGGTAGGTTAGGTACCCACTATGTTTAACGTAGGTAATCATTCATAACATAACGTCTTAAAGTTTAATTAGGTAAGCAGGTAGGTAATATCAATTGGTCACTAGGTAGCTAGAAAGCGTTTAGGTATTCACTTTCATTGTTTAATGAAGGCGTATTTAAAAAGTGGAATCAGAGCGTATTTACAACAATTAAACGATTAAAATCATATTTACAAATTAGACATTACCTCGCAGGTTCAAATCTTGCGGGTAGCGGTGAGTATCGTGCACATAGCGTTCAAAATAGTTACCTTCACAACTTCACAACCAACGCAAAGACCACACCTAAAAATCAGCTGTTCGTTAACACGAGCTAACACCTCTGAATTTGATTGCACTTGACCGAAGGCCCACATTATGGCTTGTGATTTCGCCACCACTGTACACCATTGTTTTTATGTGTCCCTATAAATAAAAATCCAGGGTGTAATGTCTGGTGACCTTGGAGGCCATGCACGAGGTCCGCCACGCGCACAAACACGTGTGCCGCGCGCGCATCCGCTTTGATGACTGAGCGCCGAGTGGACAGGCGGCGCGGCGGCTGGCGTTTGAGCGGCAAGATCAAAGGCGCTAGCGCAGCGCGCCATCCAAACGGATAGAGTTAGAAAACATTTAGACAGATATTTCAATGAATAATTATTTTTGTATGGAAATAAAAAGTAGCTAATTATCAAAAGTCGTAGAACAAAAGTTGTTGCTGATGATGCTGGGAAGCTGGTCACCGAAGGTTGCCGGTCTTTTAAAAATAACCCTGTATACAACATCCACATCGGATGTATCAGTCTTGTGTGTTGAGTTGAACCACTAGGTACGTTACTTCTAGTTGTAGACCTTTATTTATCAAGTCTTCAAGTCCTCCAGCTAGAAACTCTGCTGGCCGCTAATTTGTTGCAGAAAAGTTCCACGTATCATGGCTCTTCATTTATTCACCTTCAAAATGACATTATTTAAGCAAAAGGGCTTTTTGCCTTGAGTATTACCGTTAGTTAGAGTTAGCATATAAACATTATTTATTTATCGTTACCGCAATAGGTACAATTCGTTCAGCTCGCAAAGCGCTAATGATGTCGCGCTACCCGTTAACTTGCTATCTTGGTCAATTCAGTATCTGTTTTATGCGAATTAGTCATTAAATATAAGAATTTAGGGTACCTACATTACTTAACCAATCCTAATTATTTTCAGCTATTAAGGCCATTGTTAAATTTACATTCTTCAAAAGATTTTTTTCTCGTTTAAGAGTCTGTTTACCTGCTGGCATAGGACGATTCGCACTTACCGCATTACCGCACACACAACCGATTTAAGTATTCTTTGTTTAATATTATATGCTTTCACTGATCCGCACTGCATGGAGCGAACGCTTCAGACTGTCGACAATTATTATTATTATTCATTTATTTCAGATAAAGTATCCATAACACATTATTAAAACTTAAAATTACACATTATAAAATAAAATAATACAAAAAATGTCACACATGCATAGAAAAATTAAAATAATTTACACAATTTCACAGAGACACACAATTTAGAATATTATTACATTAAAATTAAAGATTAAATTGAATTAAATAATTTATGATTGAAATTAGTTCAGACGGAGCCCATCATTATTTATATCCGCATCCACCTGTTTTGGATAGGGCAGTCTGCTCGAGCAACAATCATCTGCAGGATGCTGTTGCTACTGCCTAGGGAGGCGACTTTCTTGCACATAATCGCGTGAAAGCCGTCCGTGCGCGCCTCCGCGAAAATCCCCGATGCGCTGCAAAAGCGAGGCAGCCGCAATGTCGGCGATCCGTTTAGTGCGAATGACGTCATTCGGATTGCCGCCGATCAGTTAAAAATTCGTTTGCAAATGGCGATCGCGTCGGCAATTCGTTTGCTACGGTTTCAATGTACGCACGGCATTACGTTAAAAAATTTGTTTGATGCAGTCTGTGCGGATTATCCGATACCGGCAGATGAACGCGGTTTTTATTTTATAAATAGATCTATTGCCATTGTGTTAAGTAGATAAGTTAAATCGTTATTGTTAAAATAATGCAACATTTATTTTTTTATAATTTATTTACATCAAATAATTTGTACAATAATTTTTTTTATTAGTGGTTGGTACCTAATATAATTTGTCGAAACATAAATGCTGATATTTTTATTTTAGGAAAATTACTTATCCCAGTTACATAAACAAAATATAATGATTTTAGTAGAACCCTTTTTACAAATTTCTGATATATTTTATTTCGATAGCTAGAAGGTTACTTAAGTAACTTCATTATGTAGTTAGAAGTAGGTACATTTACATACGATGGACACACCTACGGGCGTGCCGCCAGACAAGAGCAGCGCTTCCGGCTGCATCACCAAAGCTAACAAATCGCCTACTGAACCTGACCAGAAGAGACCTAAGAGTCCATGTGGGTACACTCACAGGACACTGCCCACTAAACAAACACCTGTACACCATCGGAGCACGAAATCCTTGACCACCCGAGGTCACTCCGCGAAGCCTGTGAAGATCCCAGGAAGATTCTGCTCTTCTGGACGGAATCAGGCTGGCTAGTCTAGCAATATACACGCACAATGGACCACCCCGAGTCTCAGTGGGGAAATTAAGAGTACACTTACCAAACCATACCATACCAGGTACATTTACAAATGAAAATAAATACAGTTCTACCTAAGATTAAACATAAACAATATTCATGTTATTTTATAGAAAACAAAAATATGTGGTGCAGTCATGTGCATAATGCTTCGGCTACATTAGCGGGCGAAGATTCGTATCGTGTTGGCGAGACAAAAACATCGTGTTCGGGTAAAGGCGATGTTCTTGTCTACATTAAGGCGGGCGAAGATTCGTGTCGAGTTGACGCGATGCATCGTGGGCTCTGTAGTATGCCATCAATGAATCTTTTTTTCTCCTTCATTTCATCTACTGTGGTAGGCTAACTGAGCATATTTTTAATTCGAATTCACGCATCGTTTATTTTTATGGTTGGGGTCACTAGGATTCCATATAATACTCTCAGTTTTTGTTCCTCCACTCCATAGTGTAAGAAATTAAATGCACGTCCGTCACGCTTCAAAGTCTGGACGACACTGAAATGACGTAGATGTAGCCACCTAAGCGAATATTGGCGCGACAAATCCCTTTGATTCGCGCCAGTTTACCGACAGCTCCCCGATACTACATCGTCTTCGCCCGAATACTACGCGATGACACGATGAACCCGGCCACATTTATCGCGTTAACACGAATATTCGCCATAGCCCGCTAATGTAGCCGAAGCATAATACTTGTTACTGGGCTGGTTTCCGCACAGGCGGGCCAAGTGCATAATATGGAAGATCCTTTGTTAGCAAAATTTAATCTGATAAATTCGTTATTATGACAAAAAGCAAGGAAAACATAGAAGGTATAAGTTTTATGTATGACTGTCGTCCGTACCAAGCCGCAAGGCTTTTGTAGTTTTGATAAAACCACATGAGCGTTGTAGGAAATTCAAGTGTTAAAAAGGTAGTGAATACTCATTGAGACAACACATAAATGCCTTATATATTCCAAGAATAATATTAACATTCTAAAGTAAAACTTACGTCCTGCAATGTATAGCGACCTTAATGGCACAATGGCCGAAGTTTCAGCTGCCCCGCATAAGGTGGCGGGTTCAATTCCCGCGACAAAGTTTTGCATGATCTGCAAGCATTTGTTCTGGAAGTCTGGCTGTTAAAATATTCAGCACCCACAAAACAAGCTCTGCTTACTTTGCTGGTGTCCATCATGCTATGGCAATTCTTTTTTATACAAGCCTCTTGCCTTACAATAATTATATTTTTTAATGCAATAAGATTTTTGGATGCATTCATTGGATTGCATTGTTAATTGCACCAATAAAATGAATGAGGTATAGTGCCTAATTTAAACTGCTATGGTTTCATATTTATGGTCACAAAAGCTTTAAATTACAACCATTGATAAAACTAAATGGTAATGTTACAAAATGAAAAATACATGAGTATTGATAACTAAATAACAATAGCTTAGTTATATACTATGGTAACTTAACACTTAACTAAAAGGCTCTTCTCAGTATTCTGGTGAACTGTCTCCCGACGCCTTGCTTATTACAATGGTTTTCTTTGTATGCGTTTCCTCATCATCAAAGGTAATCAGGTCATCATCATGATTTGTTGATTTCTGAAACAGGCATTGAAAATTAAGGTTAGGTCAGTTAAGGGACACCTGATATTGATATGGATGAGTTCACCTAACCTCAACAGCCTGTATTGGTCTACAGACAAATGCAGGCTTCCATCTGATAAGTGCTTTATTGGCTTTTATCTTGTGGGTGTAATGGCCATAATCCCCACACTGGGTATGCAGGTTGGGATCACAGTTTAATGGTCGAGCCCTACGTCACCTCTTACAACAGTGGCCTGAAGGGGTGTAAATTCAAGTCTATGACTGAGGCTACGTTCCGATTCCCGCTTAAAGCGCTGACGCGCGCATGAAGTCGTTTCTTTTCAACTTTCAGCGCGCTGACAGAGCGCACGGCAACGCCCACTTCGCCACGCCCCTCGAGCGCACGGGAGCGCATGAACTGCCTCACCTTTCGAGACAAGGCAGCTCGTGCGTTCCTTCAACTTCTTTGTGAGTGCCGTCTGAGCGTTTCGTTTCATTAATCGCGCCAACGCGCACCAACGCGCTCAGATGAATCGGAACGGGGCTTCGTGCGCGCATAGCTCGTGCAGTGCGTTAGCGCTTTAAGCTTGAATTGGAACGTACCCTGAAACTACTGTTCTGACTATAAGAAATGGGCTAAGTAAGACCAGCAGCGTTATTTTAATTCATTCGATTTGTTTCCGAAATGAAAACATCAGATTCTAATTTGAATTCTATTCCGACTTAAGAACTTTAGAACACTATTTTGATTTGTCAAAAGTTTCCCATATTGAATCCGCCGGATTCAATAGCCTTTCCGATGAATTAAAATACCCCTGCAGTTAGTGGTGGATGTTACCAAAGGTGCTCCTAGTTCTTTTATACATTTATTGTTATCATCAGTCACATAGCCTATGTTTCATCCAGGTAACAGACAAATAATAAAAAAAACTATGTGGTACGCAGAAAACAAGAAACTTAAAGAGTACTTACACTAGTTGATGCAATATCTTTATTCTTGAGTGCAGCAGCATAGTTCAACACTGGCCTGGGGCCCGATGACATCAATATTGGACTTGAGCCTCTCTCATTCTCCTCATTATCAATGACACAGACACTGTCGCCGTCGGCTCGGTGTTTGTTAACTTTCAGGTTAAGTGAATTCAAATTTATTGATGGAGGACTCTTCATTGCGTCAATGCATGCTTCGGCCATTTCAACTTCTCTATTCGTACATGTTTCTTCCCTCATTTGATCATATGCCTTATGTAATTCAGTAGAAAGCTTATCAGAAAGTATAGAGCTCATTTGCCTGATTTCTGCTTCTAACTCTTTAATGGTTTTTTCATTCTTTGCTGCTAGCTGTGCCTCTTTGACAAGTCTCACATTTACAGCCTCCTGTATGCTCAATATGGCATCATTTGTATTGTTGTTTTGAATATTGCTTTCTTTGATGATTTTATTGAATATGCTGTGGTGAGAATGTCTGAGGCCTTTTCTATAGCCATTTAATTTTTCACCTAAATTAGCAGTGACATCTTCAATGTACTCGTACAATTCTAAACAATTCATTTTACCAAACCTGTAAGTGAAAGTGTGTGTTGATCCTGTAGATGAAGATCTGTTGGATAGGTTGCAAGTTACAAAAGTTCTCTTGTCATGGTGTTTCTCAAAATACTTTTGTAAGCCTTTTGTTATGAGCTTATCTCTGAATGTTGGTTTGATGTTCGTATTTTTCCTGTATTTGTACCAACCGACTATTTCACTGGCCGAGTTTGAAAGTATTTCATTTAGGGCATCCTCTTTAATTTTACCGGTGGGAAGGTAAAACAACGACACTGTAGGAAGTGGAAGAGCACTTCGGATAAAAATTTGGGTATCCAGCCGTGTGTTGTCGCTTTGCGAATCCGATATGTGGTTAGTCACTTCAGAAGTAACCTCTCCGATGAGAAACCCCTCCTGAAGATAATGAGGAACAAGTCAGACGAATGGAACAAGAAATAAATGTAAGCAGTTTATAGCGGAGTTACCTGACTATTCGTGGAATTTATACATTCATACATCAAAAATGATAAAGCTGTGCCACTAAGTAGCACTTTTTCTGTATACGCCATTACGACTGGAACATTCCTCTTTACAAAAGAAATGAACTAATTTTTCTAGGCACCTGTATACTGGTGTTTGTAAATTCACATTAAATTTTAAACAAAGAGAATACAATAACTTATTTTAGCGTGGTTTTTTCACTGAAAATATTGTGTTATTTTTCAATTGCTTTGCTTGCTTGCTTGCTTCAGTCAGTCAGTGCTGCCAGTGCCAAAGAGAATACAATAACTTCGTAAGAGCCAGTGCCAGCAAACCTGCCAGATCGAATTTGACAAAATGCAAAAATGTATGTCAGAAATTCCATTCACTTCACGCAAAGAGAATACAATAACTTCGTAAGACTTCACGAAACTATTCATTAATATTGGTCAATCAACCGCGTTACTACAAACCGCTTACAGTCCGACCGGAAAGAGTAAAAAATAAATGAGGGCGCCACAATTGTTTACAATTTACATGGTATCACCATATACTATGGCTACTACGTTTTGATACTTATTATTTTCAAATATATTTATAACACACTAGCTGCGCCCCGCGGCTTCGCACGGCTAATGTACCAGCTCCAGTATCAATCGGAAGCAATACCCACCACCTACCACATAAGCTTAAGCATACATTTACTAACCTAACTTTTGTTGTTCTACCTTTGTGAGAGAAATAAATATTTTTATTATTATTATTATATACCCTCGAAGTTGTCGACCATTATGTCTACTTAGGACAAACCATCCAACTAGGAAAGTCCAACTTCGAGAAAGAGGTTAATCGCCGAATCCAGCTGGGATGGGCAGCGTTCGGGAAGCTACGTGGTATCTTTTCGTCCCGCTTACGCTTACCGCAGTGTCTCAAAACGAAAGTATTTGACCAGTGTGGGCTGCCAGTGATGTGATGACTTATGGCACTGAAACGTGGTCCTTACTAAGGGCCTCGTCAGAAAGCTCAAGGTCGCAAGGTTGCTAGGAGTCTCTCTGCGAGATCGAATCAGGAATGAGGAGATCCGCAGAAGAACCAAGGTAACCGACATAGCTCTCAGAATTGCAAAACTCAAGTAAAGTAAAGGTCGCGGGAAGTCGCTGGATGCGGGGCAGCGCAAAATCGGTCATTGTGGAGATAGGTATTTAGGGGAGGCCTATGTCCAGCAGTGGACGTCGATCGGCTGATATGATCATGATGATGAATAGTTATAATATGGAATGTCAGTAAAATAAATAGACACACACATAAAAATAAAATGAGTAATTATGACGTTTACAAAATAAATAACAATATTTTGCGTTTACTTCACATAAGCGTTTGGGAGCCCTATTTTTCTGCATTTTTTAGGCATACAGATGTCAAAACGGCTATAAACCAAGGAACATAAATAATAAGCGCTTCAAACTATGGTTTGTCCACGTTGAATGGAGCATGTTAGTAAACAAAATGTGACACAAATATCAAAATCTCACTTGCTTGGCGTCGAGTTTCAGATAAAATTGTAAGCAATTTTTATTGAAGGGAGGATCTAAGGCTACGTTCCAATTCACGCTTAATGCGCTGAAGCGCGCATGAAGTCGTTTCTTTTCAACTTTCAGCGCGCTGACAGAGCGCACGGCAACGCCCACTTCGCCACGCCCCTCGAGCGCACGGGAGCGCATGAACTGCCTCACCTTTCGAGACAAGGCAGCTCGTGCGTTCCTTCAACTTCTTTGTGAGTTCCGTCTGAGCGTTTCGTTTCATTAATCGCGCCAACGCGCACCAACGCGCTCAGATGAATCGGAACGGGGCTTCGTGCGCGCATAGCTCGTGCAGTGCGTTAGCGCTTTAAGCTTGAATTGGAACGTACAGTACGGCCGATTTATCTTGGCAGGTCCGAACTTCGCGCAGAAGGCTGCGCAGTAACACTTTTTAGGAACCAAATGGAGGCATGATGCGGGCTGCGCGGGGCGGTGGTCTAGGCTAGAGATGTACCTTGCAGAAACACAATCAATCCTTTATTTATTCGATAGAATATCGTAACCGATTAGTTTCATTACGAATTCATTCATTTTAGTTTCATTCATTTTAGTGTATAGAAGATGGTAAAGTAAATAAATTTACTAATAAAGTTAATTTTATCATTAATAATTGAGTTTTACATCATGTTTTCTGGGTTAAATGACACGATTTAGTTCAATTTTAGAAATCTATTAAATACTTCTTGAGTAACGACTGTTTGAGAACATTTACAATCGCATTATAAAATTGAATAGGATTTTTTTTTTATTACCTCTTTAATTTCAATCGATTTGAAAAATATAGTAATCGATAAAATTACACCCACAGCACGCACATTGCACATCTCTTTTTGTTAACTTCGTAAGCTTCGTGCTTGTTCGGAAATACTCGGTACGAGGTATTATGTCTCAGTCACTCGTCAGCATTCGTTTGGTGTTCGTGTCGCTATCTCGGTCTTGACCACAGTCGGTTACAAAAGTGTTCGTTGTGTTTTTGTTTGTTAATAATATTACTGTTGATTGTTATTATTGGTGTTAAGTTTGTTGTTTTGTTGTTGTTAAGTTCATTTTGTTGTTATTTTTTAGTGTTAGTGGGCACTTTTTGGCCAAATATGCCACCAAAGTATAGTAGTGTTTTGAATCGCCAGGCGAGAAAAATTATTTAAGATTTAACTCAGTACATGAAAGAAGAAAAAGAAAATGGCGTAAAAGACGTAGATAATGTATTTTTAAGAGTTTCTAACGCAACTGGTGTGTCCCAACGCACTATTCATCGGATCGCAAATGAAGGCAATGTTTTGGGCTTAGTTTCAGTGTTCCGCACACCTGATAAAAAAAGGTCTAGTTTGAAACCTATCACTGATATAGATAATTTTGACCAAGGTGTAATAAAAAGATAAATTTTATTATAAACTCTATGATACAGGGTAAAGATTTAAAAAAAGGCAAATAATAAGAATAACGGCTAATATACCACTATTTTGCATTTAAGTGTAAATACGTAAATAATACAAGCGTTTGTGTTTTGATAATTATTTTATTTTGTACTTTCTTCACGAGTGTACATGCGCAAATGTTCGCAGAGCCTATGTTCAGAACTGCCAAGATAAATCGGCCGTACTGTACCCTAAGTGTTGACAAGCGCTGCATATTGGGTAGGTACTCTGATTGAAGTTGACAGTTGACACTTTTTGATTTTACATTTCAATCAAGCAATCTTTGCGTAGTGATGGGCAAATGGAAAAAAAATATCGATATTTATCGAATCGATATTTTTCAAATATATCGATATATATCACCCAAAAAATATCGATATTTCGATATATCGATATTTTTTGTCCAATTTGCAATTATTTATAAAAATTGCCAAAATTATCGAAATTTTAAAGCAAATACACATCTGGCTGTTTCAACATAAGTTTTATTAATTAATTTTTTTTTTAAATTGCTCTACATAAAAAAAAGAAACAAAATAAAAAAAACATTATTCAAACCAGTATTTGTCTGATATTGACATCAGGAGCACTCTTTGTTTGATGTGTTCCCCTGTTAATCTGCTCTTATGATTTGGCACAGTCAAATTTACCATTATGCAGTCAGTCCAGTGCAGTGATACCAACCAAATCAACAAGCAATGTCATTGTCATAGACAAGCAAGTTAAGGTTAAGGTTAAGGTGGAAGTACTCCTATTTCCGCATTTGGACTCTCATTAGGTCCATTATGCGTTATGCTAGCATAGCCAGCCTAACTCCGTCCAGAAGCGCAGAATCTTCCTGGGATCTTCACAGGCCTCACGGAGTGACCTCGGCAAGTTGAGGATTTCTGTTCGTTGCGCTGTTACTCCCTCGCATTCCAGGACTACGTGGGCAGCTGATTCGTCGTCGCTGAGGCACCCTCTGCAGAGAGGGCTGTCCGTTGCTCCGATGGTGAATAAGTGTTTGTTCAGAGGGCAGTGACCTGTTATGGTTCCTACCAGGATACGCAGGTCCGTTCTATTTAGGTTGAGTAGGTGTTTCGTAAGCTTGGGTGAGGTTGATGGAAGCGCCGCTCTGGCTTGTCTGCACTCCAGCAGGCTTGACCATCGTTCGTTGTGCATTTCTTTGGTTTTGAGCCGGATCCATGTCTGGAGTAGTGAGAATGGCAGGGGCAGGAAAGGTGCGGGGCCTTCTATGGTTGTTTCTGATCCCCTCCGTGCCAGTTCGTCGGCGGCGTCGTTTCCTAGTGATCCGCTATGTCCCTTGATCCACTGAAGAATGATCCGATTAGCAGTGGATATCCTCTCTAGTGCCAAGTGACATTCGTATAAGAGCCTGGAGTTACAGCTGTTGCTCTCCAGAGCCTTGAGTGTGGCAGCGCTGTCAGAGAGAATGCGAACATGTTGACCATTTATGTCTCTCTTGTGTATTGCTGTAGCTGCGTGGGTTATTGCTGCGCATTCGCATTGGAATATGGAGCTGTGTTTTCCTAGCGTTATCGATATGTTGATGTTGAGGTCCATTGAGTGAACCCCGGCGCCCGTACCAGTGTCTGTTTTAGATCCATCTGTGTAAATTCTTACTTCGTGGGCGCCTGATTGGTCTTTCTTATCCTCATAGAGTTGTATCTTGTAGTGTTTATCTAGTATTGATTTGCTGGGCATTCTGTCGCAGGGGGCGGCTAAGAGCGGCTCGTTTGATATGGCCCTGTGTATTATCTGAGCATGTGGGCTGCTTGTGACCCCCCAGAGCCCCATGTTGTGCAGCCTTAGTGCCGACATTGTCGCCTCCTGTTGTATGTACAGGTCTAAAGGTGCTAGGTCTAGAATTATATTTAGGGCAGCACCGGGTGTGGTTCTCATGCACCCTGTGATCGCTGAGCATGCCATTCTTTGGAAGCGTTGTAGTTTGGTTATCACGGTGCTTAGTTCGGTTCTAGTCCACCAGACTATCGCTGCATACGTTAAAGTTGGTCTTATAATAGCAGTGTAGAGCCACATGGTTATTTTTGGTGAAAGTCCCCATGTCTTTCCTAGCATTCTGCTGCATTGGTAGAAGGTAGCGGTAGCACGCTGTAGTTTGTAGTCAAGATGTTTATTCCATAGCAATTTGCTGTCTAGTATGACCCCTAGGTACTTGACTTCTGTTTTTAACTTAATTTCCGTCTTAAAAAGTGTTGGAAGTTTTAGTTTTTCGATATGTCGCTTATTTGTGAACATTATTAGTTCCGTTTTTGTGGGGTTAACTGAGAGTTCATGGTCGTTGCACCATGTTTCAATGATTTTAAAGGCGAGTTTGATCTGGTCACATAGTGTACTCTCAAAACATCCAGTCGCTAGGATAGCGAGGTCATCCGCATATCCTACCGTAACTAGTCCGCGGCCGTTGAGCTTGCGGATTAGTTCGTCTACAACTATGTTCCATAATAGAGGCGATAGGACGCCACCTTGGGGGCAACCCCTAACTACTACACCTCTTGTGGTTTCATTGATGGTGACCTGTATTGCTCTGTTCTTGAGCATATTGTTTATCCACTCAGCCAACGTCGGCGCGACACCATATCTGGTGAGTGCTCTGTGTATGCTGGTGAATCTGGTCTTGTCGAAAGCTCCTTCTATATCTATAAAGGCCGCCAGTGTTGGCTGTTTCGACGTTAATCCGCCTCCTATTCGTGAGACTACGCTGTGCAGGGCGGATTCTGTTGATTTTCCTTTGCTATAGGCATGTTGTTGGGGGTGTAGTGGATTGTGAGAGAGTGTATTGTCTCTTATTTCTCTATCACAAAGTCTTTCAAGTGTTTTTAGAAGAAATGATGTCAGGCTTATAGGCCTGAAGGATTTTGGTTGTGTATAGTCACTTCTTCCTGGTTTTGGTATGAATACAACCTTCACTTCCCTCCATTTGTGCGGTATGTACTTGTTGGCGATACACGCTCTAAAGATCCTGACCAGGTGGTCGGCTAGTATGCCACTGCACCATCTGAGCATACCTGGGAATATCTTATCCAGGCCTGGTGATTTGAAGGGAAGGAAGCTGTTAATCGCCCATAGAACCTTCTCGCGGGTGATCATACCGTGGGCTGTTATCCAGTCTAGATCGGTTGGTGTTTGCTCTGATTCCTCTTCCCAAGAGTAGGTGTCTGTTACTTGGCAGCCCGGGAAGTGTGTGTTCAGTAGCACTTCACTGGTTTCTGAATCCGATTTCGTGTAGGTTTTGTCGGGTTTTATGAGGCACCCGATGGAGTTTTCTGGCACATTTGCTAATATAGTTCTTATGCGAGCTGCCTGATTGTTGTTTTCAATGTTGGTACAGAACCTTTCCCAACATTCCGTTTTTCTAATGCGAATTTTCTTTTTGTAGGTTCTTTTCGCATTGTAGTAGTTCTCCCAGTCTTCTTCTTGTCTAGTGTTTATGGCTCTGTTGAACAATTTCCTTACTTTGCGTCGGAGTTTTTGCAGTTCAGGGCCCCACCATTGTCCTTTCGCCCCGATTTTGGGCGAGACCAGTTGGCAGGATTGTTCATAGCTGTTGGTAAGAATTTGTGTTAGTTGGTTTGTATAGTGGTCGATGTCGCCTACTGTTATGTAGTCTGGTGGGTTAGGCTTACTTGTAAGTTCCGATTTTACCAATTGGAAGAATTTGATCTTATCGGTCTTACGTGGGATGCGCCTAGGTGGTGGTTTCGGTATAGACATATCTAAGCTAAACCTAATCCATCTGTGGTCCGAGCATGAGGCCTCCTTAGAGACGTGCCAGTCCTTGACGGAGTAGGAGACTTGTGAGGTAGAGAGTGTTAGGTCAATGATTGTTTGGGCTCTGGATGTTACAAATGTAGGTTCCGAGCCCTTATTTAGTAGGAGGAGGTTAGTAGAGATAATATAGTTTACCAGTTCTTCTCCTCGTTCGTTGCACCTGGGGCTGTTCCACAGCGTGTGATGTGCATTGGAGTCGGTGCCAATGATGAGCTGAAGTTTCTCCCTCTCGCAGTACTCGATCAGAGACACCAGCTCCGGTGTTGGTATAGGTTCGTCGCTTGGAAGGTAGACTGATGCTAGGATGATTTGCGGTAAGGGGCTGGTGTTGGTGGGAGACATGTAAATCCTAGCAGCTGTTAGGTCTCTGGAACAGAGTTCGGTAATTAGAAGTGTTTTAGCGGAATGCGGGACCATAATACAAGTTCTGAGGTTGCTTACAGTCGTGTTGGCGAGAATCTTGCTTCCGGGTGTTTTGAGGCCACAGATTTGGCCTTTCCTGATCCATGGTTCTTGTATAAGAGCCACAGTGCCCGGGTGTTCCTCCAGCATTCTGCGTATGGACGCGGTAGCCGTAAGGCTATGCTGGAGGTTGGCTTGGATGTAAGGTGTGGCGGGAAGTGGTGGATCAGGAGGTGGTATTTTGGGTTTAGGAGCGCTTGATAGGAGAGGAGTCGATGTCGCTGACGCTAACATCGCTCCCCTCTGTATCGAGAAAGCGCTCCTCGGAAAGTGGGGTTGGTGGATCCTGGACATCCATCAGGTCCAGCCCCTCGGATGTTGGTGGGGCTGGAGAAGGCTCCGCTACGTGCCCCGAACTGGGGCCGGGTTGCGGGTCAGGGTCAGCCCTGAGTCCCGAAGAGGGACCGGGCTCTGGACCGGGGTTGGGTCCAGGATTCGTTTTGTTATCAACGTCGTTGTTCTCGTCCTTGGGTTCATCCTTCTGGAGGATCTTGAGGTAGATGTTCCCAAGGAGCCAGAACACGCGTCGCTCGTTTAGTCGGGCTTTGGCAACATCAGACTCGGGAACGAGGAGTAGCAGGTATGTGCCAGTCCCCTCCTGGTCATTCCGCTTCTCCGTTCGAACCGGGTTCCACGAGTTGATGTTGTACTCAGGGTTGTGATTTGCCAGAATCCTGCGGATCCGGTCGGCCTCCATCGGCATTCTTGCCGGTGTAGGCACGTACAGGCCACACAGGATCCTTCGCTCGAGATCAGCTTGTCTAATTACGACAAGCTTGGTCCCGGCGATGGGCGATTGTAGGGTTTCGGTCTTCCTACGGAGCCACGATAGCGAGTTGTCGTCCATACACCAGAATTTAAGGACGCCCTCGCTATAGTGCGCACGGCCACGGAAGTGGACCTTCGAAGTCTGGGGTGTGCTGTCCGGATCGAGGAGTTCTTCCACGATAAGCACCTCCAGTATCTCACGCAGTTCCGTGGCCTGCTCCTCCGTAAGGTCTTGGTATGGCTCTAGCGTTATGGCCACGCAGAGGTCATGGGACCTGAACGCTGCTGCGTAGCTCACAGAGTTGCTAGTGTGACCCGTTCCCGCCCTTTGACGCTTGCAATCGCCAGTAGGCGTGGTGCTGTCGTCGGGCCTGGATCGCTTAGCACTCTGTGGCTGAGCCGGTGGATGTTTGTTTTTGTGGGCCAAAGCTGCTAGCCTCCCTCCGCGTTTCCCTCTGGGTTTAGGCCGCTGGGCCGGCGTTCGGCTTCCGTCGACGGGCACTGGCGCTGCGTTCGGCTGCGCCGGTGCCTGGACCGCTTCGGCGGGACGAGTCCCTCCTACATTGGTCGAGGACTTAGCTCCGAGAAGCTGCTTACGTCCCCCGCCGGTTGCCGTCGGCCGTGTCTGCGCCCGCACCGTTTGGGTTGCGCTTGGAGGATGAGGGGGCTTTTTGCCCTTCTTGTCCCTCCGTCTGGGGGGAACAAGGTTCCAGTTTGGCCCTGGATCGGGTATAGCGGCCTTTAGATCGGACATCTCGATAGCCGTCTCCCGCGGGGAAGTCCCGAAGGGCGCCCCGACAGTCGAGACGGTCGGTACCGGTGTCTCAGAGGAAGGAGAGGAAGATGTTGCCGTTGTTGGGGTGTGTGGTCTCGTCGTTGCTGTGGATGCAGCCCTTGAAGTTGTTGGGAGTTGTGGCGCCGATGCAGCCGCGAAGAGGTTTAGCTTGGGCGCTTCCGAGGATGCAGCCCTAGCCTGTTGGTTTAAGCGTTTTTGTTTTTTAAAATTAAGCAATTCTTTGCCCCCCCCAGAGTACGAGGGGCGGCCCGAGCTAAGCTCGGGGAGGGATTCCCCGGTGGAACCGGGACCCTCCTGGGGACCAAATTTTTTGTTTAGACTTGCCATATTTGTTGACAATTTTCGGGTTGTCCTCCCCGTTTGGTTGTCGGATTATCGGCCGCCGCTAACAATATCCCCCCGAAGGGTGAAATTATTAGCGGTGGGAACCGGGGTGCACCGTCCCGACTGCTACCGTTCCCCAGGGACGAATCCCCAGGGACAAGTAGCAGTCAAGCTCACTTGGAGGTTATCCGACCACGTCACCCCATAGACAAGCAAGTCATAGAGTGTAATTTTTTAATTTTTATTTGTTTTTGAAGCAAAGAAACTAAACCCATACAGCCTACTGCATATTTTCTAAATTTAAGAAATCGGTCGGAAATTGGTCAAAAACATGATGTGACGCATGAGCAGATGCCAGACAGCAGAGCTTTAAAAATATATCGATTTTGATATCTGGAAATAAATATCGAAAATTGATATATCGCGGGAAAAAATATCGCTAATTTATATCGATATTTTTCTGAAAAAATATCGATATTTTGATATATCGATATTTTTTTACCAACCCTATCTTTGCGGACTTTGTTTGAAAATTTTATTTGTATTTTGTTGACTGCATTGCTTGCTTTGCATTGCAGCATTGATGAGCGTTGATTGCACCAGCTTGTGATTAGTAAATCGAAAAAAATATACATACAATTTCGCTTACACACCAAATAATTCAAAATCTACACGTAGCGTCCAAAGGGTCTTCTCTCTGAATGTTTAACGCACCGAAGTCCTACGTCGTCGGTCATACGCTGAATATTTGCTGTCTCGCTGAATTTCAGAGAGCTTTGCGTTGGTTGGTCTAATAATAAACTATAACACCTCGTGCGCTGCATTTATATACAGTCTGCATGAATATCTTCTACTCTCTAAAGTCGTAAGTTTTTCCGGATTTTCATTCAAGTAAAGTTCTCTAATCTTACCCCAGTAGTAGGTATATTACTCCATTAATAGAGTACTATTTACCTTTGTAAAATACAAGGTTCATGTCATGTAATAGTATTATGTATTTACCATCTTTTCTTTTTAACTGAGCCACTTTCCCCATAACTTCCTATTTATTAAAAAAAAAAACAGTACCTATTAGTAATAAAAAATTCAAATGAAATTCCCTTCATGTTTGATGAACTTGGTCCATATAGACCTGGATATGTCTGTGTACCGTGCATAAATTGATTTTATACACAGCATGCGGTTAGAACTTAAAGGTCACTGTATAAAGTCAAATATAGAAAGGAGATAAGATAAGGATTCTAACATGTTGTATTTGTTTCAGTAAAACTATTTCCAGTACCAAGAGAACAGTGCATGTACAAGCTACTGGTTGCATCACTGAGGTTAAAGATAAACAAAAGTTTTCAATCAATTAAGTTTTATAGTTTCATTTCTTCTGAAATAGAGATTGCAATGGATGTTTGTAAGAATAAAGAATGTCTAGTGCAAGAGGGATGGGGCAATCAAAAGTACTATCGAAGAGCTGAGCACAGGTATGTAAAAACCATCCATATTGATAAATATAAATGTCTGTTTGTAAGTATATTTGTAGAAGACAAATTCTTTCAGCCCATTAGCATAGCAATTTCTTGTCCAGATGATATAAACCGGGTATATTAATGAAGATGAAGGAATTAATTTAAAATATTTTATGCATTCAATAACAAATCTATAATATGTCATGATGAAAGTAAGGGTTCTGTGCTGGTGGTGTGAGATTGAACTAAGATAATCTCAACTAACTTTATATAATCAGTGTAAATGAATGTAACTTTTGAAAAAGTTTGGGGAGACCTATTTTTGTCTTAGCAGAGGGAAAAACTAGGTTAGATGAAAAAAACTTAAGAATGACTGGACCAATTTTTTCTTTAATTATTCCTCGATGTTTGGTGTAAGTTTTTATGGAGTTTTTTTTTTACTGTTATAAAACTATGATATAAATTTATTTATCAACCTTGCCAATCCTTCCATCTCAAGACATCAGTGTATGTCATGACATTGTTGGTACCTACCTACATTGTTTTTATTGTTCAACAGATAAAATTATCTTGTTGTGAAGATCATTAAACCTTATTTTGTCACACATTAAATAACTGTTAATTTGAGTACTGAGTAAAGGCTTGTTCATACCTTCGGTTCTCGGTATTCGCTACCCGGAGCGGCAGCGAATTCCAAGTGGGTACCTACTTAAGTGGGACAGTAAGATACCTTTATCTTACTGTCCGAAAATACTTGATCGATTTTAGTGAGAAACTTATCGCTACCGCTCTGGGTACTGAATACCGGCACAGGCCTTTGTACTCATCATCTCACTTGCCGCAATTGGCGCCGTCGATGCTAGTGTTAAAAACGCGGATAGCACGCCGCTGGCTCGCTGTGCGCCCGCGGGGTGTCACGTCCCCGTCGCGTCGTCGTCTCGTTGCAGCGTGGTCGTTGATTGCTGCTTCGCAATTGTCTTGCTTTGAAATCGCTCACAAACAGCCGCCAGTGTGATTTGATTACTGATAATGATAAGGCTCTAAGTGTCAGCTGTCAGATTCTATTATTTTATTTAAGTATTGTACGTATAGTACATAATAATTTTCATACGATCCCATAACATTTACAATCTAAAAATTATAAGAAAACGTGACCTAATCAAAGTAACCGTGTATGGTATTTCATATCACCCTAGTTAGTAGCATTACTATACCATAACTTACGTTTTATTAGTACCTACCTATCTATGACTAGAAATACTAAAAAACTATATAATTACTACTATACCGTGTCCATTTTGAATGAGGCATAAACGTAAATAAACCGCCCATACTTAACCTAAAATTCACATTATGGCGCGTCCTTTTATACGTAATTTACATTACCTACTTATCGATTTTAGATCCTCCCTTCAATAAAAATTGCTTACAATTATTTCTGAAACTCGACGCCAAGCAAGTGAGATTTTGTTATTTGTGTCGTATTTTGTTTACTAACATGCTCCATTCAACGTGGACAAACCATAGGTATTAATCTAATACTGCTACAAACTATAAACCTATAATAAATCTTTAACTATACATTTTTTTATTATAAATTGCATTTATTTATTTGCATTATATTATTATAGCGTTTGGAAAATTTCGCTAGCACATCTTATGTTCGTTCTCTGTTTACGTCACCATACGACCCAGGCCATCATCTTATCACCATGTGGGGTCACCATTATCATGTTATTGTAAACTGTTGTTCTGCTGATTTGTCCCCCACATCGGCAGTTACAATCGAAAACTTATCCTGAACAGTCATAACCAAACCTATACCCAAATATTTAGATAAACACAGTCAGCTAAGCTTAGTTTGAAGAAGGTACGATTACGTCAAAGGTCAATATGCCGTTTGAAAGTGCGTATCCCTTATCGCCGTCGGTTAACCCGCAAGACATTCGCGCACGCGCCAACCCCTCGTCTAAAAGACGACCTGTAATTACGTTTCTGGCTGGAAACGAAGCCGTTGAAATACCGGACAAATCCGAGGCCGGTGCAGACAAGCCGCTGTGTAAAGAGCAAAGGGACGTGGAGATCGACAGCTTCGCGGAATCTCTCACGACAATGCATAGCACCTGGTTTGATAAGCGGCAGCTCGACCACAGGTGCGTATTAAGTGATTATTTTGTTAATATTCACTTTGTCGCTGCTCTTTATATTATCGGTCATTCTTAAGAATTTCTTAAGAAATCTGTCTCGGTTTCCCAAAATTATAATCAGTAGGTAGTAAACATAATTGAGTTTGTTTTTAAAAAAAAACTATAAACTGACTTCGATTATATGGTTTTCTCATGGAAGCCATTGTCTGAACTGGACTAAGAAGAAGAAGAAGAAATTGAAATAGGACCACACGGGAAGCACCATGCTTTCAAATAAAAAAACACAAAATATCATCAAAATCGGATCACCCAGTCAAAAGTTCTGAGGCAACAAACATATAAAAAAACAGTCCGATTGAGAACCTCCTCCTGGTTTTGAGTCGGTTAATAAAAACATTCGAATTGAAAACCTCCTCCTGTTTTTGAAGTTGGTTAAAAATGCGTTTCTTTGAAACTGTTTCTTGTCATCGAGTGCGTATTTTATTGTATAGGATCAGAAAAAATGTGTTTATATATTAGGTCCTTTACATATGAAATTGGCGTTTTTCGTACTGGCCACTTTAATCACAAATTTCTCCTCTTTGGTAAGGAATTCCAAATTCAAATTTGTACAGCTATAGACTCATGTATTTGTGCTTCGATGATCGTCATTCATTTGTTTTTTTTCTTCTGTTTTTTTCTGTTTGCGTCACTCATTTTACAAAATGGAAAACTTAAAATATCGCATTATTTACGAGTACGAGTTCCGCCGTGGCACTAGTGCTGCGGAAACAACTCGAAGGGTGAATGATGTGTATGGCGGTCGTGTTGCAAAAGAAAACACAGTTCGTTTTTGGTTCCAACGTTTTCGTTCTGGAAATTTCGACCTGCAGAACAAGCCCCGTGGACGGCCTGAGACTCAAGTTGATAATGAAGAGTTGAAGGCTATTGTGGAAGCGGATCCATCGCAAACCACGTCCGAGTTAGCTGCAGGCTGCGATGTTAGTGATAAAACTGTTTTAATTCACTTGAAGCAAATTGGGAAGATTAAAAAGCTTGTAAGGTGGGTACCTCACGAATTGACTGAAGCAAACCGGCAAACGCGCGTCGACTGCTGCGTTACATTACTAAACCGGCACAATAATGAAGGTATTTTAAACCGAATCATTACCTGTGATGAAAAATGGGTTCTTTACGATAATCGGAAGCGCTCAGCGCAATGGTTGGATCCTGGCCAGCCAGCCAAATCCTGCCCCAAGCGAAAATTAACCCCTAAAAAGTTACTTGTAAGCGTTTGGTGGACTAGTGCCGGTATTGTTCATTACAGTTTTCTCAAATCTGGCCAGACTATTACGGCTGATGTCTATTGTCAGCAATTGCAAACCATGATGGAAAAGCTAGCGGCTAAACAACCTAGGCTGGTCAATCGCTCCACGCCACTGCTGCTTCACGACAACGCTAGACCACACACTGCGCAACAGACGGCTACTAAATTAGAAGAGCTTCAATTGGAAAGTCTAAGACATCCTCCGTACTCCCCGGACCTTGCTCCAACAGATTACCATTTTTTTCGAAATTTGGATAATTTCTTGCAAGGGAAAAAATTCAACTCCGATGGGGCAGTCCAAATCGCCTTCAAAGATTTTATTGATTCCCGTCCGACTGGTTTTTTTAGTAAAGGGATCAATGAACTACCTATAAGATGGCAAAAGTGCATAGAAAATAATGGTTCATACTTTGATTAATTAAATATATTATATTAAAAAATATTCGACTTTTTGTTCCTCCCATACAAAACGCCAATTTCATATGTAAGGACCTAATATTTGATGTTTATGCACTCCCAAACTTCGAATTTCATTACTGTTTCTCAACCCGCATGGTTGGTGTACAGTTGGAACACGTAGCTCACAACGACTCAGGCTTACGTGAACTTAAATATAATCAATATCGTCTGGCTTGTGTAACGAATTCTTTCACCAATTCAAGCAAAAATAGTCACGGCATTAACCGGCGCGGGTATGTTAATTACATTCTCCTTCCTACAGTTCATACAGGCAATACCTTTTATTGACTTTACTTTTTTTTAAAATTTAACAAAGGATTTTGTCGCTTGTCGAAGGTAATCTCTATTCCATGGGAACTGATTTATGGGATAAAAAAGTAATCCGATGTTTTAAACAAGCTAGAACTACGTGCATGCAAAATTTCAGCCCGATCCGTTCAGTATAGTTTTGGCGTAAAGAGGAACATTCATCCATCCAAACTTCGCATTAATAGCATCGATTTATTAAAAACGAAGATGAGGTACTGGTTGCTCGAAAGTGGCAACCTCAAATTGTGTAAAATTGTGTGCTCCCACCTCAGTCACCGTCTGACCGGCGGCACGGGTGGTCGTGATTTTTCGTGAAATATTGTTGTCTCAGTCTCACTTCGGTCCTAGATACGTCTTTTCGTCTTTGTTCTTCTTTGTATTGCAACGGACTGGAAATATAACTGTGAGCGTATGTGTTTGCGTGTAGTTGTAACACATGCCAATTCTTGAGCAAGCGCTGGGAGAACGTAACCTATCTTCCCTTTTTAACCGACTTCAAAAAAAGGAGGAGGTTCTCAATTCGTCTGTTTTTTTTTTTGTTTTTTTTTAATGTTTGTTACCTCAGAACTTTTGACTCTGTGGTCCGATTTGCATGATTATTTTTTTATATGAAAGCTGGTGTTTAATTTATCTATTCTTATGGTACAAAATACTTATACTTTTATATCCTTTTACATTCATCACACCTTACTTACTCGTCATCTTTTGTTGACCATTGCCAAATCCATTTAACGTACCTTACACATAGGAATTAGGAACGTATTATGTCAAATTGCACACATTAATCCACCGCCGCCGCTTCGACGCAGCACAAAATGTTTTCTATAGATACGTTTTACACAGATATTAGGGTTTTCCACAAGCTTCAAACGAGTGCCCCGCGAATTGCTCGTTCAACCGATGATGCCGTCAATATGAAATGCAGCTATGTTACGAGCAAGGATTTTGTATACAAACATACCTAACTATAAAAATTCCTTGGTTACGAGTTAAAGCGCTTATTTGAATGCACATTTTTGAGCTGCGTGGTAGCTCTGCGGGTCGTCGGTACAACCTGAAGGGTTCTGAGAACAGTTCGTTCGAATGTTTACGCAAGTCTTCCGTGGAATGTATCTTCGTATTGCGTGTTTCGCTAGCTTCAAAGATTAAATCTGATCGAAATTTGTTGGAAAACATTATGATAGTGGCTATATTCCAGCTCCAATTTATTGACACTTAGCGCGTTTTAGCAGGTGTCTGCCGTCTGATTTAGAACGAAGAATCTTAATTTTAGAATCTGATGTTGTTTATCCGAACATCCTATGTCATAAATATGACGATCTCAAAATTGCAATTGCGTTGCAATGATGTGAGAAATTTGTTTTGTCTCAAAGCGAAAATTACTGCTATTTTACCCTCTGTAATCATTATTGAATAATAGATAAACTCAATAGGCACGGTTATCTTTATTGCTTTATTTATCGGTCACGCATTCTGAGCTTGAACATATTTGGCCTCTTTCATCACCTTATGCTAGTAGAGTAACGCTAACGCTCTCTTATCAGCTAACTGTTCTCGGAAGATTACTCACATATTTTCCACTGTATTTATTCATTCAGCTATCGAATCTCATCATCTGATCAAACATAAACAGTAAACTATAACAATGGTTTCTGTAAGCCGCTGTATCCTAGGGCTCGCTTCTGGCTCTATTAAACTTTGTTTTGTATTATCGTAGCAGTTAGACAGCGGTGAGTGGTGAGGTTTGTAGTGAATCAGCTGTTGGTAGAGGGGAAGTAGCGCTGGGTAGATATAGGCGATTGCGACGCCGACGTAAGCGTCAGTACCCATCGCGTTGCCCTCCCCAACCGCACGCTCCTCGGCTACATGCAAACATTTATATCCTTGCGATTTCGAAACACTTTCGCAATTATTGTCAATTCCTAGGTACAGTGAACAGTCGGTGATTTCAATATTAAAAACATTAAATTTGTTGTATTAAGGTGACTGTGAGTTCATAAATTACAAGTCATTGATTCTTTTTGCGATGATAATATTTTATACAGTAAAATAATGTTTCGTAATTTATATTTACGTACTATTTGCTATTAAAATTGCTATGTGTTTATCATGTGGAGAATAGTGACTTCAAGTGTATCTGCTTTTGTTTCTATTTGCAGAATTTGCCCTATATTATCCTCATTTGGAAATGTTGAAATATTCATGTCTGGTTTATGTTTTGTCTGTAATAGGTATGTTTATTATGTTCAGTTCAGACAACAATCGAGTTAGTCGCTACAAGGAATTTGTTTTTATGAGTCATGCTAACTACGTTGCAGGATTCGGTCTTGGTTTCAATATATCATGTACAGATATCATTGCTCAAAACAATGCAATACCTACGTACTTGTTATAGAGGTATATGAATCTTAATATTCTTCCTTAATTCGTGTACATTTAAAATATGCAAAGCACTACAACTCAAACATCCGAAAGATATATAGTATTTGAAGTTTACAATTTGTTGTTATCTACCTACTTCTGCTATCGTTCAGTGATTTTTCTTCTTTACTAATAACTATTTTATATTCCTATTTTGGCTCATTATCAAGAGTTATAAAGTTTTAACATGACTGGCTTAATTGGCTTTATTCACATCTACCATCATAAATTCATAACAGTTTATTTAAGCATAAGGACAATAGTTATTTTTTCTACTATGTTATTCTATTAGTCAACGATATAGTCTGTTTCATAGGAGTTGCCTTCCTATATTTTCAGCAAGTAAAATGTATTTTCTATTCGGTGTGTGCCCCGGAGTAATATTACAGTATTGATTTGCCGGCTTCCTGGCAAGAGTTCCCCCATGCGCCTTGGATCCCAACCTATTCAAAGATCATTTCACAGGCCGGCGGGCCTTCTCCCCTCGGAAAGAATACCAATACCACTTGAAACTACAATAAAACGGTGACGATACATCAGTTACATAATGTTGTTCTTTGTCGCTGAATGAACTTTGTTCGTTGAGTAACAAAGAATTCCATAACAGTTGTCTTTTGAATATTGTTGCAGTTTGTCCCACTAACAATGCGTGGCGTGTGTTTAACTAGCTGGCTAGGACACTCAAAGTCCCTATCCTCCCTTTGTAAATTGTTCTGCTGTTACTAGTTCGAAATGTTTGTCTCTGTAAAGATCTGCAGCCATAAATTTATTACTTTTGTCAAGTTTGGCCTTTCCTGTCTTGCACTGAATTGTCTGCTATTGTCATTATTACTCTCTTTGCTATACCTACCTTTAAAGGGCACAGATAAATATATGTATTACTACAGCTTTGTCCTTGGGTATTCAAAACATAGTATGTTATTCTCTCACTCCGACATTGAGTTATTTGCGATTGCTAACATAACTCTGCTGTCTTAAGATTGAGATACGGTCATTGGAGTCATAAATCTCGTTCAGGCAAGTCAAACTCCGAGTAATGGTCTGAGAAAATCGTTTGATCTTAGTTATCTTACATCATAAACGCAAGCAATTTACCACAACCAACTTAGATTTTACTTTACTGGCTTTAATGATTTAAATTACTTTGACCCATGCCATAAAGCTATCTCAAAGTGAAATAATGATGGATCGCTGCTGGAAGACCAAACAAAACACAGTTAATGCAATACCTACCAGTCTTTCAACCTTGTTACTGTCAAGGATATCAACTCACAGTTTCCTTTGTACCACTGACACGAATGTTCACGATCTCAAGAGATTATTTTGTTTAGGCAGTGTTGTGTAAATTTGTAAAGTGATACCTGTTCCTGATTCTTGTTAACTTTGCAAGCTTGTGTTGAATGATTGTGATACGATGAAGGACCACAAGGCTCAGAATGGAAAGACCGTCGTCATCGTGGATCCAGTTGTTTCTAATGGATCTTCTTACGGCACAGGCGACAGAACCACGGCAGCTCCTAATGAGTAAGTATAACTCCGATTCAAGGTTGTTTCCAATTTGCAAATCTCTTATTTGTTTGTCATAGGTACTCCTTTTGTTTAAGTGCGAACAGGTAATTTTCCAAACAAGGGTCTGACCAAACTGATTGGTGTGTGGTGACATCGTTAGTATCTACAGTTCTTACTTACGTTATGTGAGGGCAATTTGCTAATTTGATTTAGAAGGTTAGGTAAAAAGGTTATTCCACTTATTTGTGTAACTCGAATAAGTGTATAAAAATAAGCTCTCAGTCGTTGACATCTTACGGCTATTTATAGAATCATGGTATAATATAACATACTCAAAATAATCCTGTGATTTGCTATCACAGAATTCAGGTACCTACCCTCGAATTCATACAAAAATTTTCTCACTGTTCATTGCACTGCTGATTTCGTTGGCGTATGTCCTGAATTTTGGTACTTGGCATGATCTACATTCTGGAATTCCATGCGACACACTCAGATGAAAGAAGTACCTGTGGCGACACGCAAGTCAGTGTATTGTAGGCGGTAACACGAGTACTGTCGTTACAAATGTATTATTTATGATCGATCTGGACATTACACCGAACGGCGCCAAAGCAATTTCTAATTTTGGATTACCACCTGATCAGTGTGCATTTCAATGTCGCTTGCAGTTGCATTTACTTACTACACTGCCAGTCTTTGACACTTTTCCTTGTTTATCTAATTCTTATTCATTGTGATCCAAAGCAATCCAAGGTCCAAGGTACTAAGTCTGTCTGTAGGTTAATATTTTTTTCATAAATCTTTCGTTCTTCTCTCTTCATTCGTATGAATGCAATTTAATCAGACACTGTGTTTTCTGTGTGATAATTGATAATCATAAATAACTCTAGGCCGTTTTCGGTTACACTGTAAGGAAAACATTCACGATATTATGGTAATATTCAAACAATTGAGTCAGCCTCCCAACTATATGGATTCCTAGAATTTCTGTCGGCAATGCAGACCATTGTATTGATCGCAATAAGCACTATACCCTGCTAGATTTCTTCCATTTGCTATGTGGTAAGTTTATGTTTATGCAAATAACAGCAGCCGGTTTGATTACTGCGAGAAAGGGTGGCCACACATTTTGAGGACAGACCAATCGTGGTATATTCTTCGCAATTTGGACATTTGTTAACAAGCAACTTTGAAGTAGGAACTGACAGTAAAAGGGGCTAATTCGTCCGGTCATAATCATTCATCACGGCACGAACTGTACCGTTTTATGAATGGACAACAGTCGTGCATGCTTCTTTACCCTCGCTTATCGACGCTTCCTGTTAGTACCGCACGGTGAGTTATTTTATTGAGATCATGTATTTGACCAGCCTTTAACCTACAACCTTTATGCTTCCTGACGTAAACGTTGCATCGTCTATTACGCAACTTTGTTTATTGACCCATATGATTTTTTTTTTTTTTATTTTTTTTTTTTTTATCAGAAATAGTCCTTCGTTTGACCGCAATCTCACAATTCTCACATGATGGAAAGCGAAGATGCGGCCGACGATGTATCACGAAGGTCTAGAAGATGGCTACTCCGGACCACATTCCGAAACACAACAGTGTTGCTTCACGGACTGGCCCAGTCCGGAGGGTGGTGACAAGCCACGGCCGAAGCCTACCACCAGAGAGTACCGCTCTTAGCACCACCCAGAGGACACGTGTAGGGTATCAGAGGGTCAACACCTACGGACGTGAGCGATACTGTCCCCCAAAATTAGTTTTTAACCGACGACACAACGTCGCAAAAAAGGAGGAGGTGCGAAAGGCTATGCTGTATGCATTGATTTAGAAGATAGGTTACGTTCTCCCAGCGCTTACTCAAAAATTGGCATGTGTTACAACTACACGTAAACACATACGCTCACAGTTATATTTCCAGTCCTGTGCAATACAAAGAACAACAAACACGGAAATACCTACCTAAAAGACTGATGTTCCTAATACAATACTTACATCGATCTATATTTTTTATTATATATAGAGAATACTTAGAACAAATGGCGAAGGTCACCCAGATTATACTTCATTCTTATCTAGATTCCGTGGGCGTTTGCGTGCTAAGATGAATGAGCGAATTGCAACTTAGGAAATAATACCAAAGTGCAACAATGAAAGCTGAAGTAGCTCAATCGACGCCCCTCTTACACGCCAATAGCTTATCGATCACTTGAAAACCTTATCATTAGCAGCATGCGAAACATAAACCTTCATTTATGCAAGGTTATTTACCGTACCCGTAGTCAAAGCCATTCAATTGTGTGGCGGTACCAGATTAGGTATAGTTGGTTTAGTAGGTACAAACTTACGTTATTCAAAAAGAAAATTGAAAACAAACTAGTATTTACAATTGAAAAAAAATTGTTAACTGCAGACTGTGGCAAAGACCAGACGGAAGCGTCCCCAAGACGCTGGCCGCATTGCCCCGCTGTATGGCAATGCTGATGCGCTACGCCAGATCTCGGGTCACGCGTCGCTTCGACCAGACGCTCAGATAATTTTTTGAAAACCCAAAGAGCCTTGACTCTAACGGGAGCAAATGTGTAGGCCTGAGTATTTGCGCCTCTTGAGATCCTCGGCCAAATCTGCCGCCGTACCCGCTTTCACGGATGTCCGGTATTTACTTACATATTAAGTAGGTACCCTACCCTACTAGCTTTCTTCTCATTTCACGCGATAATCTGAGATAAACCGTAGCTTAGGTATGTCGACTTCGCCGCAGTACTATTTATCTCTTACTTGCTTTTAAATCCGCTCAATCAGGCTAAGATTTAGGCGAGAAAATGTTAAGACAGGCCGTTGCCTGACACAATAAAGGGGCAGAAAGGTATGAAGTATGGATTATGTGGTCTGAACACATTGTGATAAATATGCGTGTACACGTGTACTTGCTTAGCTTAGCCACACGTGAACAAAAACAATACAAAAAAGAATAAAAACCGGTCCAAGTCTCAAGGACTCGCCATACTAATTCATATTCACATGTTTTAGATATGATCTATCTAAAATCTTTATTGACAGAACATCCCACTTTATTTATGGGTGTTTTACAATCTGGCAGTTTCCATGCTTTGAATTACATCACATCTGATCTGATATTATTAGGACAGGAGGTCAGAGTATGAATCGGAAATGAATCAACTTTCGCTCGGCGTTAAACCAGCTCCCGGCCAGTGTGGGTGTAGCGCAAAATGTTTATAACTATTAATAGGCTCTGTATTTGCATTTCAAGTGTTATGGCGACATTTATTTGGCGCCAGCTTTTAATTGGACGACATTTTAAAGCAAAATAGGACTTGTTTTGGTTACAATATGGATATCGTAACCAAAACAAGGCCAGTTTGAATAATAGTTTATTGTATAGATAACAATGCAAATACTCTTTATTGCATATCAAGATACAGCAATACAGAAGATAGTAGGATATTGAATGCATTTTACGAATACTGACGTGAAAATTATGGTCCATGTAGCCTAGCCATAGACCAATTTTTTGAAATTGTTTATATGTTTTGCAAAAAAATTGCTCTACATGCCTTCATAAAGACAGGTGCTTTTTATTTCTTAATTCATGGAAATAGGTAAGAAGATAATGTTTCAAACAACTTTCCTTTGTTGCAGAATTTTCGTAAACAGATCGCTTCATTTAGAAAATGTCAAATTCTACGGTTTTGATATGGACTACACATTGGCTGGTAAGTAATTTCATCAAAATCTCAGATAACTTAGGAGTAAGAGATTTACACACAACAACAGTCAATAAAAGATTTAGACAACAAAACCATATCATATCATAGCATATCTCGGTCCACTGCTGGACTTAGGCCTTCCTTTATAAGCGCCATAATGACTACTAGATTTTTCCGCGGCTTTGCACGCACTTTACCGGGATAAAAAGTAGCCTATATCCCTGGGAAACCGTGTACCTCCCTGCTAAATTTCATTATGCTCCGTTCACCCATTCAGGCGTGTGAAAAAGTAACAGACAGATTTACTTACGAATTTATAATATGAGTGTAGATTATTAGAGGACGGGAGGGGTGTAGGCGACCTCTTGTTATCCCCCAAAGTGGGTAACGCCATCTCCACGCTGCTGACAAGAAAGGAGGTTTTAAATTTCATAATATAATAAATTTTCCTTTGTCACTTATAATATAAATCTTTGCAAAAGTCGACCGGCAATAATTATGTCTGTATGAAGCTAGGTCTGAATAATCACTGACTTACGTCCTCCGAAATTGAAGACTTACGACCTATAGGTATCAATATCAATGAACAATTCAAACCTTACAAGTTGCAAATAGCCTCGCATTACCAATGCATGACTTTCTCTAAGGAGAGATCAATAATTTCTTTGTTTTCAGAATACAAATCACCACACTACGAAACGTTAGGATTCAATTTAACCAAAGAAAGACTAATACACAAGGGATATCCACGTGAAATTTTAGAGTTCGAATATGACCCTTCATTTCCAGTAAGGTAAGTTATGAATTTCGCTAGTTTATGTATGGCATTATCTTTCATCGCATCATAGATAATAATCATGATGCTATCCATCGAGCATGTAGAATGTTAGTAAACAAACCGCCCGTACTTAACCAAAAATTCACTTTGTTGGAGCGTCCTTTTTTACGTAATTTACATTACTAGTCGATATGAGATCCTTTCTTCAATGAATATTACTTACAATTACAGCAACTCGGCGCCAAGCTAGTGAATTTTTGATAATTGTGTTGCTGTTTGTTTACCTACTAACATTCTACATGCTCGAAGGATACGGTATAGATGCTGTGTGATTTGTCCAACATAATTTATTCATTCATTTACTATCAATATGATAGAATGTGTAGTGATTACCAACTGGTCTAATTATTAGCCTATATTTTTTTTCAATGATAATATATTTTTGAAAATCAAAGCTTATTGCAGTAAATACAATAACTATGTACAGCTATTATTGTAATTAGAGTCCGAGTCAAATCGTTTATTTCTTTAGACTTACAAAATAAGCACTAAGACAAGTCAAATTATTACTATATAAAAAGCTTGATAAATAGTTATTACTATCAAACAAGAAATAAGGTGCAATTGACTCTAATTCACTTAAATTTTTTGTCCACTAGCGGAAGAAGTGAAAAAGAAACCACTAGCAAGTTTATCACTTATCAACTAATACAATCTTAGCTTAACTATGTCTAACTGTTCTTACATACTATTAGTCGGTGTGGAACTGGGCGATATCCGGCCTTTTTAATTAAATAAACTTTACTAAGTTTAGGTGTTATACTAATAATTAATATTTTTCAGAGGTCTCTGGTTTGACACGCTCTATGGAAACCTTTTAAAAGTCGACGCCTACGGAAATATTCTAGTTTGCGTGCACGGATTCGAATTCCTGAAGCAGTAAGTATATAGTTATACGTATAAAAATATGGCTAGTTGTGAGTCTTTGTCGGATAGAATTTGAGAGTAACATAAAGTATAGAGTGTTAAATTGTACAGGGAGCCACGGAAAGGGTGTAGATACACCCTGAAAAAAGAAGCTTTATTTTTTTCAAGATAAAAAAGATCTAAAATCTAAAATTTATTATCAAAGTTAATCCCCTCGAGATGTCATAGCATAGAGATCACAGAGAATCACGAGAATCACACCTATTCGGGTTAACCCTTTCCGTGGCACCTTGTATATAAATATTGTATCCTTAAATTATAAGAGTTAAAAGATAATGGTCATAGAAAAGGTCGACCGAGTGTGTGAAAGATGATGATGGGGTAGCCACGTAAATATTCAATCTGTGTCCATTATTTATTAAAATAATAATATAAGGAGCATGAACACTGTAGTAACGTTAAACGATTTAACTGTGACAACTCATGGTAGACACAGTTCAGATACTTCTATACTCATTAACTCGATATTTGCCTATCACATTAGATAAAGACCTCTTGTCGCTACCCGTGATTTTTTAATATCTATGATGTAACTGATAAAGTAAAGATAAATCCAAGTATGTCTATGCTAAGGTCGGCAATAATTAATACCTGCCTTAAAGAGCTTAGCCACTTTTAATTGGCTACAATCTAATCACTTGTAATAAAATAAATTCCGATTATGTTTAACGTTTTTTTTTTGTTGTTACTCGTAAGTATTAGTACAATACCAAATTATTGTTTTTATATCCATAAAACTATTGAGTAAAGACACGTTAGGTTTTTATTATTTATTCATTTTGAGGAAAACATAAAAAGTGTGAACAAGCTGAGTAAACTGAAAACCTACTAAAACTACAAACAGTAGTTTAAACGAAACAGAAAACTAGATTAAATAAAAGATACAAATATAATCAAACTACATCACCATCGCCTTGATGATGATGAATAAGTAACATAACAAGAAAAAAGAATTTAATGAAAACCAAAAGGTAATCTGATCTTATGCCAAAATTGCATCAGTTGTTGCAACAAGTTGTTTTCAATCAACTATGGAATTATGTCGGTCTATCGTAGGTTTGTATGATGTATCGAGCTTTAATAGAAAATACAAGTTTATTAGTTGTCCTAAGTTATTAAAACGGTAATAAATCTGAACACATCGGCAGTTATTTTGCGAAAACAATAGTTTTACTATATTACTACGTACGCGCGGTTGAAACTTATCGAAGTAAAGTTGTTGCGAAATATTAGGTCCTTACATATGAAATTGGCGTTTTTCGTACTGGCCACTTTAATCACAAATTTCTCCTCTTTGGTAAGGAATTCCAAATTCAAATTTGTACAGCTATAGACTCATGTATTTGTGCTTCGATGATCGTCATTCATTTGTTTTTTTTCTTCTGTTTTTTTCTGTTTGCGTCACTCATTTTACAAAATGGAAAACTTAAAATATCGCATTATTTACGAGTACGAGTTCCGCCGTGGCACTAGTGCTGCGGAAACAACTCGAAGGGTGAATGATGTGTATGGCGGTCGTGTTGCAAAAGAAAACACAGTTTGTTTTTGGTTCCAACGTTTTCGTTCTGGAAATTTCGACCTGCAGAACAAGCCCCGTGGACGGCCTGAGACTCAAGTTGATAATGAAGAGTTGAAGGCTATTGTGGAAGCGGATCCATCGCAAACCACGTCCGAGTTAGCTGCAGGCTGCGATGTTAGTGATAAAACTGTTTTAATTCACTTGAAGCAAATTGGGAAGATTAAAAAGCTTGAAAGGTGGGTACCTCACGAATTGACTGAAGCAAACCGGCAAACGCGCGTCGACTGCTGCGTTACATTACTAAACCGGCACAATAATGAAGGTATTTTAAACCGAATCATTACCTGTGATGAAAAATGGGTTCTTTACGATAATCGGAAGCGCTCAGCGCAATGGTTGGATCCTGGCCAGCCAGCCAAATCCTGCCCCAAGCGAAAATTAACCCCAAAAAAGTTACTTGTAAGCGTTTGGTGGACTAGTGCCGGTATTGTTCATTACAGTTTTCTCAAATCTGGCCAGACTATTACGGCTGATGTCTATTGTCAGCAATTGCAAACCATGATGGAAAAGCTAGCGGCTAAACAACCTAGGCTGGTCAATCGCTCCACGCCACTGCTGCTTCACGACAACGCTAGACCACACACTGCGCAACAGACGGCTACTAAATTAGAAGAGCTTCAATTGGAAAGTCTAAGACATCCTCCGTACTCCCCGGACCTTGCTCCAACAGATTACCATTTTTTTCGAAATTTGGATAATTTCTTGCAAGGGAAAAAATTCAACTCCGATGGGGCAGTCCAAATCGCCTTCAAAGATTTTATTGATTCCCGTCCGACTGGTTTTTTTAGTAAAGGGATCAATGAACTACCTATAAGATGGCAAAAGTGCATAGAAAATAATGGTTCATACTTTGATTAAATAGATATATTATATAAAAAAATATTTGACTTTTTGTTCCTCCCATACAAAACGCCAATTTCATATGTAAGGACCTAATATATCTATCCTACGAGAACTGATTAATGGGATAAAACGTAGCCTATATGTTATTCCTAGAACGAATCGTTCAGTAGTTTTTGCGTGAAAGAGCAACAAACATACATACAGACATGTTTACAATCTTTCGAGTGTATAATATTAGTAGGTTAAAGATATTTTTTCGCAAACGTGAAATTTTATGAAACGTTTCATAAAATTTACCGTTTTACGACGATCATCTACTATAGTAATAAAGACAAGTTAAAATTACATGACTTTTTCCAGGAACTATATTCTACGCTTCTCTCTATTTAGTAAGCGCAATCCCGTTCGCAAGTTAGAGAGAGAAAAGAAGAGTGCATAATTTTTGTTTTTCAATTTACGTTTTTTTTCAGCTCACAAGTATACGAACTATACCCAAACAAGTTCCTGCAATTGGATGAATCTCGAGTGTATGTTTTAAACACGCTGTTCAACCTGCCGGAGACTTATCTCATAGCGTGTCTCATCGATTTCTTCACAAACTCACCGCAGTACAAGAGGTAAAAACTAAAATTCCTTCCTTTCTTCTTAAATTTTCTAGATTAAATTGCACTAAAGTTAATTTTCTAACTTTAGTGCTATTTAATCTAGAAAATTTATTGAATAAATTGCATTTGTTTTTCGTTAGACCGCGGTAGCTGCATAGAATAGAACTCGGATGTTTTTTGGGTTGTTTTTAAAATTATTAAGTTTATACAAATTAGGTAGGTACCTACTTCCAATTTGACGCGTGAAGCTTGTGTTATAATTTCTGTTACAATGTCATATTTACCGTAAACGTAAATTGAATCTACGATATTCGAATATTAATCCATTCAACAATTTGTTTAGGTTGATGGATGAAGTCTCGTTCTCCTTCTGGTTTCATTTTTCGAACTACATTTTATGAGTCGTTTTCTCTTGTAACTTAGATATTAATAACTATGCTAAAAAGGTATAACGATTCTTTGCTGCCGTATAGCACTTACGTCATTGCCGTGCAAGGCCTTCGTGTACTGAGAAGATAAGGGTAACGCTACTAGCCTAATGTAAGGCAGCTTGTACCCAGAAATATAATTTTGTAAAAACTATCATTTGGAGTGAGCTTTCATTTGTACAGAGGCACGAATTTTTATTAATTGTTACTAAGGGACAAAATAAACTCTGTAATAGGGTATATGCATAGAATTTTCAATTTTTTAAAATAGATTACTTATGTTATTAGATAAACGAAAAAAATATACCTAACACTTACAAAATTTTTGATGACAAAAAGTTAACTGCACTCAGTTTAGGGTGATAAAAACGCTGCCATGTTAGTCCTTGCTTTTAAAGACGTCACGTTTCATTGAACGTACGTCAACTCAAAGTCAAAATGACCATACAAAAAAGTACAAGTGTGACATCACGGTTCAGCTGCTAATAACGTTCCGTTTAGAAATTTTGCGGTTGATATTTAAAATATCTACTTTTCAATGATAAAATTTCACAATAAAAACTTAAAACAAATATACACAAAAATATATATAAAAACAAAACCAAATATACAGATATATTTCTATATCAATTGAGAATACGTAAAAAAATTATGAGCTTTTTTGAAGTCACATGCCATATACCCTATTATGTAATCGTATCTGTAAATTTATAGAACCTATACATTATATACAGCGCTAAAATTACGAATAACATGTTTGTTTATAGAAATCGAGATAGTGCTTTTCGTGTATTGCGTAATTTGCCCAAGCTTTGACGTTGTTTACATTGATAAGCCGAATTAAACTTTATTTATTTGCGGAGAGATGATATTTTAATCAAAGTGCATTCTAAAGTTCATGACCTAATTCAACCTCGAGTGATTACACTCAATTATAGGTATTGATCCGTAGATAGTGTGGTATGCAGGTACTTAGTCGACGTTGTATGCGGGACTTAACTTAGTTAAACCTTGATTATTGTAATAGGTAGGCAATGAACTCCTTGACCGCCATAGCCAACTCCACTCATAGAAATATAAATAACTAGCAGCGCCACTTGGTTTCACCCGCATAGTTCCCGTTCCCGTGAAAATTCGTGAAATAAAATATTGCCTAGCACTCCCTGAAAAGTAAGCTCCTTAATGATGGAATAATTTTTTAAATCGGTTTAGTAGTAATCAAATTTTTCTCATTATAATATTAGTAACATGAGTATGACTCCACTCTATCAATAAATACACAGATTTTGTTTCCTTGACCTCCATAGCCTACTCCACTCATAGAAATATAAATAACTAGCAGCGCCTCGTGGTTTCACACGTGTAGCTCCTGTTCCCTTGGGAATTCCGGGATAAAATATATCCTATGTCTACTCCCTGAAAAGTAAGCTTTTTCATGAAAGAATTATTTTAATTGGTCCAGTAGTTTCGGAGCCTATTCCATACTAACAAACAATCAAATCTTTCCTCTTTAGAGTACACTGTTTGTCATCTCATAGACATACTCCCGCGTTAGAATGAAATGCACAATGATTTATGCCGCCGAAGAGACTTTAGCACAAGGGTTATCATAGAAAAACTATTGAATGTATCTCTTCAAAATAAATTTATTTTAACTTATTAATAACTAAACTATGTCGGTAAACCCTTCATTTTAGAGTGTTCTTTCCCCGAGTATTATTTATTTTCGCCCAAAGTTAAGCTAAAATTCGTGTTGAAATACGAAAGTTTAGAAGCTTTTTTAAACATGTATTTTTTTACTGTTTTAGTTGTATACAAACATAGTTTATGACTGTATGAAATGATTTCATCCTTAGTTTTGGATGGTCAACATCAAACTGCCTTGTAGTTACCCTTCCACGTTTGTATGAAAAAATGAGCGGCTAGTTCCTCCTTAAGACTGAGGGGCGAGTTTGTGTACCTACTTGACTTTAGCAACGAGACGTAATCGTGACGTTCCCTTTTAGAATGGGATTTGCGTAGTTCCCTATCCGCACGAGCATTTTCAGCAGTCCTCATTAGATGAGAACTAACATTTTTTACTAGGAACACTCGGTGAAAACAGACACTCTATTTTTTGCTATAACCGCGGTATTTTTTTGATTGTATAAAAAAAATATTAGTTTTAATTTAGTCTTAAACTGATTTTTAAGATAACTCTTTAACTTCTATTTTCAGTATAAAATTTATTATTGTAATTATTTGTAAGTAAAGTTCTAAAGAATTTTGTGTCCAACTATTTTAGGTAAGTATACATAATATATAAGAACAATAGGTACTGTCATTACATTAAGTTATGTATAAACTATGATATGTATACTTTATTTAATAAATAAATAGAGGCGCTGTATACCAAGTTGTATGGCAAAAATAGACGTCACGATCACATTTCGTTACCAATGTCAAATAGACTCGACGTCATCGTCTCCGTCTTCCCTTTGCAGCAGGCTTGTTGGCTATGACCACATCTCTGATTTTTCTTCTTCTTCCTTGATCATAGTCTCAAAAAGAAAAGAAGAAAGGCTAAATATAATTTCCAGTGTAGATACACATCACTAAAAATCAATGTTTATTTTTGTATTGACAAATAATATTGTTTACAGAGAAAAAACCGGTGTGCGATGCGCCGACCTAGCAATGTCATTCAAGTCTATATTCCAAGACGTGAGAAATGCAGTCGACTTTATCCATACACACGGAGACTTAAAGGCGAAGACAGTAGAAAACATAGAGATGTACTTGAAGAAAGATCCTAGACTACCAATGTTCTTGTCGAGGATAACTGAAAGTGGAGCGAAACTGTTCATACTTACAAACAGCGAGTTTAACTTTACGGATAAGATAATGGATTATCTGTTTGATTTTCCGCATGGCGCGAAGGTAAGATTTGTTATATGACGTTTTATATTTATCGATTTACCACATCTTATAAATATCAGTCTAGAAGTCAATTCGTATAACATTTCTCGATCCACCACATCCTTATATTTGATTTAAATTGACGTAACAGTAAAATGGAAATATGGAACAAAGTAAAACGTATATAATAAAGTATAATTTTTGGTACGATAGGCGATACTAAGTCTAAGACCTAGCTTTTCTGACATCAGTAAGAGTTTTACCTCTATTTTTGTTGATTCTGTGCTGCAGCTAAATAGTAAAGTGTTGCAGTAAAAATATGGAAATTCTGACCCGATTTTACATTTACCAAAAAGTCCGCGACGGGTTAATTGATAAATAAACATCGCTTTGTTTAATCCGATTTCAGTGGCGCATTTTGACAGTTTTGTTTGCGTCGTATGTTTACAAATGTGTCGCATTGTTACTGCTCTGAATGTTTTTATTTCACAGGGTGATGTTTATTTAAGTCGTTTGCGACTCATGTTTTTGGCATGTCATGACTCATGTCAGTGTTCGCCATTTTAGTTACAGTGTTGTCTTAGTCCTATTAAAATCATGAAATCATGAGCATGGTTTACATGTATTATGAATTCCGTTCTACCTGTATGTTTGTCTGTCAGTCCCATTACGGCTCCCAACAGATGAAACGAGTCTAAACAAGTTTAAGGTAAGGACGCCATCCGGTCTCTATTACTAATCATCAGCTTCCGTCCGTCATCAAATCTCATGATCCGCAATAATTAGATAGATAGATAGATACAAAATTCTTTGTTGCACACTTATTAAAAGAAACAATACAATAGAACAGCTTAAAAACGAAGTGACAAGTGGCGGTCTATCGCTCAAGAGCGATCTCTACCAGACAACCGTGAATAGTTATGTCAATAACCGTGGCAGTTAACATTTTCACACAGAGTATACGTGTTTATTTCTATTGCCGCTAATCGCTATTAAAAATTCCTACCAGCCCGGCGAACCGCATAGAAACTGGAAGACCTACTTCGACTACATCGTGGTGGACGCCAAGAAGCCTCTGTTCTTCGGCGAGGGCACGACGCTGCGGCAGGTGGACACGCGCACCGGCGCCTTGAAGATGGGCCACCATGTGGGGCCGCTGCACGAGGGACTGGTGTACTCCGGAGGTATGTTACCTACTTCTATAACACATACGTAGGTACTGCTGGACGACAAGAAACCTTTTTTTTACGTTAAATAGACCTTCGTTTGACCGCAATCTCACCTCATGGAAAGAGAAGATGCGGCCGACGGTGTATCACGAAGGTCTAGATGATACCTATTCACCCATGTCTTGAAGAGACCCAGGTTGTAATTGGCCGGAAAACAGAGGCAGGGAGCGAGTTCCATTCCTTTGCGGTGCGAATAATAAAGGTGGGGAAAAACCGCTTAGTGCGAGTGGAGGTACGTATATAAGCCTCTGTTTTTCGGCATGGGACACCATGTGGGACCGCTACTGCATGAGGGTGGGTGTATTCTGGAGGTATGTTACCATCGTAACACACAAACGTACTGAGACGCCAAGAAACCTCTGTTCTTCGGCAAGACGCTCCGCTAGAAGTTACGTCGCTGCGGCAGATGAAAACACGCACCGGCGCTTTGTATTTATTTAAAAAGTATATACATAGGACTAATAATAGGCTAAATTTTTATAATGGATGTCCTAAATTTTTCGACTCCTACGTCATTTAACCTCGTGGCGCAATTGGCATCGCATCCTGTACTTAGCAAGGGAACGACCGAAGTTGAAAATTTTTTTTTGTTTAAAATTAAACTGTTCTAATATTTTACTATAGAAACTTTCGTAGGTTGACGTATAAATTATGAATGCAAGCGGGTTAACTACTGTTCTAATATTATGGTAGTCAGAACCAAAGTAAAATATGCTTAGGTACCTATATCTACGAATGTTCAGCATCTCACAACACTTTCTTTACCCCCAGGTTCATGCGACGTATTCACAGAACTGATCGGTGCAAAAGGCAAAGATGTGCTCTATGTGGGTGACCACATATTCGGTGATATCCTCAAGTCCAAGAAAATCGGCGGATGGCGCACTTTCCTCATAGTGCCGGAGTTAGTGCAGGAGTTACACGTGTGGACAGACAAATGCCAGTTGTTCGCGCAGCTGCAGGCACTTGATGTTGAACTGGGAGATATGTACAAGTGAGTCATTTTTCTACTTCGTAGAGATTGCAGGTGTCAGAAAATGGATGGTACTTTTCTCACCAAGCCTTGAAGTCTAATGTAATTTCTTTTGGCCATTCCAGGGACTTGGACTCGAGCACAAAAGAGAAGCCCGATATTTCAAAGTTGCGCGGGTCGATCCGTGACGTCACGCACAAAATGGACCTCGCTTACGGCATGCTCGGATCTCTGTTCCGATCTGGATCTAGGCAGACCTTCTTTTCATCACAGGTAATTTTATAAGTATCCCGCATGCCCAGCGTGGGGATTATGGGCAATACCCCCCATGATGTAAACGCCAATATAGGCGTTTATCAAGGGAGGACTGCGTCCAGCATTGGACCGATACCAGGCAGTTGAGGTTGAGGTTGAAGTTATTGTAAAAACATCGCTGTATACCTATGTATTTTTCCTTCTCAACATATTTGCTCTTTGAGACTATTAAAAAACCTTTCTCATACCTATTATTGCTCACGTGAGCCCGTTTACGTCCAATGCTGAACATACGCCTCCCCCAATGGACGCCACGAATAGCGGTTCTGAGCCGCTTCCATCCATCGACTCCCCATTAGCTAATACATTCCCAAATTACCACCACAATAGGGTATATGCATGTGATTTCAAAATGGCTAAAAAAATATATACGTATTCTCTATTGATATAGAAACATACCTACATATTTATATTAGCATTTTGAGACGTTTTTATTGTAGAATTTAACCATTGAAAAATTGATATTTTAAGTCTCAATCGCAAAATTTCAAAACGCTACGCCATTGACTAGAGCGGTCGTGACATCGCTGTTCACATTTCTTCTTTTTTTTATTCTGCTTGCTGCTGCACCATGATTTGACACTATTCTGCCCACTTCACATTTCGTATTGTCGGTTATTTTCAGCTTTTTCGAAAAACCTCTTTCCTGAGATGATCACTACCGAAGTAGTCACAAAAGGTTTTAAATCGAGTGTGAACGTCGACGTCAAATAAACATGGCCCCAATATGGCAGCGTTTTTATCACCCGAAAATTATTGTAGTTTTGATTCGTTTTTTTTACCTTGTTATTGCGAAATTCAGTGAGCGTCTTATCATTTATCGGTTAAATAATGATCTAAAGAATTGATTAAAACAATAAAAAAAATCGATGCATATACCCTATTACAAACCTCCGAATCAACGTTAATTTTTCTCATTCCAGGTTGTAAGGTACGCGGATCTGTACGCAGCCTCATTCTTAAACCTGATGTACTATCCCTTCTGCTACATGTTCCGAGCGCCGGCCATGCTGATGCCGCACGAGTCCACGGTCGCGCACGAGCAGAGGTTCACGGTCGACATCCCCACCATCGACAGGTAATGTACAACCAGCCGGCCTAGCACGGGAATGTTATCTAGGGTAGAATAGAGTGAAATAACATCGCGTCGTCATACATTGCGTGAATTATTGAAGTTGAAGGAATGAATTTCAAAACATAGAAAGCTGCATCAAGACACCATGGCCGTGGTATAGGCATTTAATTTTAATTTTAACAATTCCACTGCCATCACCAATCTGCCTGCCAAGCGGTGGTGATTATGGCAAAAACCCCTTATTTAGAAACTCAGGTATGTGTGCTAACGAGGGAATCAGTACCGCAAAGGTTAGCGCTCCGCTACATTACAACACAAGTTTTAACTTGTTATAATAAGATGCAGTTTATATTGGCGGCATCAGATAACACACAGATCGCGGGCCCACTCGTTTGATGCTTGTGTTAAATGATCTATACGTTCAGAGTCCATAGATCAATGCTTATTTTTATGTTGTGCGGTAGCGGTGTAGTAAGCTAAGTAAGCTACTTCACATCAGCCAAAAGTAAGCTTTGATGAAACCGCGAGGCGCTGCTAGTATAATATATACTTGGTTCATTCCATCACACAGAGTTACAGAAAAGCACCATTAGCGGACTATATTATAGTCCGTGTATAGTAGTACCACTGAAAAGGCACTCACTCCTTCATAAGCCGATATATTTAGTTTTAAATTGTTTTTACGCGGTAGTAACTAAAATTTTTCAATTTCAGATCGAGGCAAGTCACGCGGCCTCCGACTCTTAATGAGAGCCTCAATGATGTATCCGACGACAGCGTAGCCGCGGCTCAGATGAAAACTTACGTCCCCCCGGTAAAACAAAACACATTTACGCAATCTATTATAGCTCTTATTATTAGCAAGATGGTAATAGAACTTGACGACCTCTTGGCGCAGCGGGCGAAGGTCTGCCTGCGACGCAGGAGGTTGCGGGTTCGATTCCCGCCTCGGTACAAATGTTTTTACGATCTGCAGATATTGGTTCAGGGCGTAAAAACTATCTATGTAGTATTAAGTATATCAGTTACCTAGTACCCATAACACAAGCTCTGCTTAGTTTGGGACTAGATAATGATGTGTGATATGTCCAGCATTATTTATTGATTATAAAGAATTTATTCATGGCCTCAACTGTAGGTGATTGAAGTCGACGGGCAAATTGTATAATAAACCGACATCGGTGGACACAATGTCTGCTTGTGATTTTATTGGATTTAGGTGACGCTTTTGCTTTATATAGCTGCGTGGTGCTGGCTTAGAATTTGCACCACCCCAACTCTTCTTGCGGGTGTCGTAAGAGGCGACTAAGGAATATCCATCCACCACCGGGGGGCGGGTAGCAGCACCTGCAGAACAATTTATAGCTTACTACTCGCGGTTTCGCGCGCGTTGTTTCTATGGAAACGTTTAAAGGTGATTTCTACCCGATGGAAACAGATTTATGCTTAAGCCTATGTTTGAAAATTTCAGCACGATCCGTTCAGTAGGTTTAGCGTAAAAAGGTAACCGACATTCATCCATCCAGTCTGAAAAGGCACATTACTTCTTTGCATGACACAGTTTGTTTTGTTTCAGCAATCTTCAGAGCGAAGCGTGCCGCATGTCCGCCCCGAGACGCCGCGTCAACTCACCCACACCCACGACGAAGACTGTTCCGACGAGGAAGAAGTTAAGACGCAGGGTAAATAGAACCGTGCGTTTACCCCGCGTAGCCGATCGTACCGTTCGGAAAACACGACGGCGACGCCTACAGTGAAACCATTAGAACATCTCACTGATCAAAGTAAACTATCGTTGTATTTTTGTCGGCAAAAAACGCCGGTGTTCACTGCATTGGGCGTTTCTTCATTGGCCGGTACCGACATCGGTGGTACACTGTCTTATTGGCCCGGCTCAGCGTCGATATGTCGTTCCGGCAAGTTTCTCACTTGTGAACCAAAAAATTCTGCTCTACTTTCATAATATCCACAGCCAGAGTGGAATGAACTTCCTGCGTCTGTCTTTCCATTAGAGTACAAGTACAATCTTGGAGTCTTCAAATCTAGGGTAAATAAGTTCCTTCTGGAAAAGCGTGCTCCATCTTAGGCTACATCTTCGCTTATTTAAAGGGTTAGCCAAACAAAAGTCCATCAATAAAAAAAAATGTGTCGACCTTGCATCGTACGTTTTTATTTGTGTGAAACTACCTAATTACTGTAATTCCACAGAAACCTCGCACGCAAAGGACACGTTCCTGTGCGTGCGAGGTTTCTGTGGAATTACAAAGTCGTTGTGTCTGTCAAATCTCGGTGTCGGTACCTATCAGTGCCGGAATGAAGAAACGCCTATCTTAGCTTGGACGGAGTATAAACGGTGCCGTGTTCATTCATTGTTGTGATTATTGTGATCGATTCCATAAGGGTATGGAATTAAAATTGCGTTCAAGTGTGAACGCTGCTAGTTACTCTACAGTTTATAGGTAGGCGCTAGTTACTGTTTTTTCCGCGTATATTCTTGTTTCGCGAAAAACGCCCGTTTAAACCGTTTTGGCTTTTATGTTGTTATTTATGTGAATATTTTATAGAATTTTATGTTATTGTAATATATCAGATTTTATTTTGTGAATCCGCTGCTTTTAGATGTTTGAAAGTGTTTTTTTAGCATTCCAATGTGCGAAGATCAAAATGTTCAAAATAATCAGGTGAATTTCATGTTACAGTCAAACTTGAGATCAATTGTTAATATTAATATGCATGAACGTTAATGTTTATCATAGCATTTTGTAATTTTTTAATGTAGTAAATGCAGATTATCTTCTTTTTCGGCGTACTAGTGCTATGCTATGATATTTAACCAAAACTTCAGTGTTGAGTTTAAAGATGCCTTTTTTACTCTTTTGGATTTATATTGTTTGAAACTTTACTTGAGAAATTCTTTCAATGCAAATATAGTGATTCCATTTTGTACGTAATACGAAATTTCTAGTATGTAAATAGAATTCAATAAAAAGATGTTATAAACCATTAACATTTTCTTTTACTTATTGATAAGTTATAGGTATATTTCTTATGAAAATATGGTATATTCAATCCTTATGTCAATAGAGCTTATAATAGCAAATCATCCAGATACTCTTGAAATTCTTCTTCTCTTGATTTTTCTTCCGTTTCTTGGACACCTGGAAAAAGAGATAAATATCAGCACAAAAAAATGCCTTTAAATAAAGTTTCACAGACACTGGACGACGCTGGACCCCCTTCATTTCTTAACAATGCGACGATACTGTTTTAGAATCGAAGATATTTTATGTGAACAAAGATATTTGAGAATACTAACCTAACAAAAACAACAAGGTTTTCACTAAAATTTTAAATACAAACTACAAAAACGCAAACATGCACTCGCGCAGTTAAATAATTTAAATTAGAAAACAGACAAGACGAATGAACGCAAGGTTGCTTATCCAGAAATTGTTTCGAACTTTTGCGATTTGCTTCGCTGCTACCAGGCAGTGTAGTAAGTAAGATACCAGGCAGTGTAGAGAAGAAATGTTGGTCAAAAAGAACAACATTTCTTTGGTAGGTAACAATTTTTTAATTTGGTACAAAAATATCAAGAATTCGAGAAATAGTAAGGCATACGACCCTAAGGCCCTGTTTACGGAGACGCGGCTCGTGCGACGACGTCGCAGAGTAGTTTCGTCTCGCCCATTATTTCCACCCATTAATGGTCCAAACGACACTACCAAAAATGACTAGCGTCGTTTCGCCCATTGAAGAACATTTTCACAATACATTGCTGGTTTTGAAAATGAATATTATATGAAAGATTGCCATCGTGTCGATCGGGCGGGCGGTGTGTCGGGCGTCACTGTCATCGCACGCGAAAACACAAACTTATCGAAATGAACGGTCATGTTTATGGATCGGCGGGGGGTAAAGAGAGAGAGACAGAGAGAGAACTTTTTAAACTGCTACCGTAGCTGTTAGCTTTCGCCACCAAACCTACTTAACGAAGAAGAAAAAAACCTGCTTAACTGTCTCATAATCTTTACCTACTTTTCATCACAGGGATCCATGTTCACCCCACCCCCATGGATCCCCCGTCCTGGTGGCCTTACCCGATTATTAGACAGATTTGATTCTTATGTTTGACTTTACCAATTGTTGTCGTGAAAAAAAAATTGTTAGTTTTTAAGCGTTTAGTGAGTTAGATTAGGTACCAGATAAACCAAGTGAATGCAGTTCGTCTTAGTTTTAAAATAAAGGAAAGTTTCAAAGAAGCAAATATTAGGTCCTTACATATGAAATTGGCGTTTTGTATGGGAGGAACAATAAGTCGAATATTTTTTAATATAATATATTTAATTAATCAAAGTATGAACCATTATTTTCTATGCACTTTTGCCATCTTATAGGTAGTTCATTGATCCCTTTACTAAAAAAACCAGTCGGACGGGAATCAATAAAATCTTTGAAGGCGATTTGGACTGCCCCATCGGAGTTGAATTTTTTCCCTTGCAAGAAGTTATCCAAATTTCGAAAAAAATGGTAATCTGTAGGAGCAAGGTCCGGGGAGTACGGAGGATGTCTTAGACTTTCCAATTGAAGCTCTTCTAATTTAGTAGCCGTCTGTTGCGCAGTGTGTGGTCTAGCGTTGTCGTGAAGCAGCAGTGGCGTGGAGCGATTGACCAGCCTAGGTTGTTTAGCCGCTAGCTTTTCCATCATGGTTTGCAATTGCTGACAATAGACATCAGCCGTAATAGTCTGGCCAGATTTGAGAAAACTGTAATGAACAATACCGGCACTAGTCCACCAAACGCTTACAAGTAACTTTTTTGGGGTTAATTTTCGCTTGGGGCAGGATTTGGCTGGCTGGCCAGGATCCAACCATTGCGCTGAGCGCTTCCGATTATCGTTAAGAACCCATTTTTCATCACAGGTAATGATTCGGTTTAAAATACCTTCATTATTGTGCCGGTTTAGTAATGTAACGCAGCAGTCGACGCGCGTTTGCCGGTTTGCTTCAGTCAATTCGTGAGGTACCCACCTTTCAAGCTTTTTAATCTTCCCAATTTGCTTCAAGTGAATTAAAACAGTTTTATCACTAACATCGCAGCCTGCAGCTAACTCGGACGTGGTTTGCGATGGATCCGCTTCCACAATAGCCTTCAACTCTTCATTATCAACTTGAGTCTCAGGCCGTCCACGGGGCTTGTTCTGCAGGTCGAAATTTCCAGAACGAAAACGTTGGAACCAAAAACGAACTGTGTTTTCTTTTGCAACACGACCGCCATACACATCATTCACCCTTCGATTTGTTTCCGCAGCACTAGTGCCACGGCGGAACTCGTACTCGTAAATAATGCGATATTTAAATTTTCCATTTTGTAAAATGAGTGACGCAAACAGAAAAAAACAGAAGAAAAAAAACAAATGAATGACGATCATCGAAGCACAAATACATGAGTCTATAGCTGTACAAATTTGAATTTGGAATTCCTTACCAAAGAGGAGAAATTTGTGATTAAAGTGGCCAGTACGAAAAACGCCAATTTCATATGTAAGGACCTAATATTTCGGATAACGTTAGTTAGTTTCACTCTGTAGATATACAAATACTGAACAAAATGATAGCTCTTCTGGCAGGATCCAGTAGGTTTTGCTTTGCCTGCACTAGATAATCCGATCCGAACATTTATGTTAAGATTATGCCAAGTGACGTCGTAACACTTTCATCGTAAAAAGTTTTTTTTTGCAAGAAGAGAAAACTCGACCATTTCATTTCCTTCGACTATGAAGTTGGTAAATAACCTAGTAGTCAAGGATAACCTTCCAGTGGGGTCGTCGAGCAGCTGTGTGGTGCCTAAGAATTTGCACCACCTCAATTCTATCCGCAGCTGTCGTAAGAGGCGACTAAGGGATATCCACCGGGGACGGGCAGCAGCGCCCCCTGCAGAATAATTCTACCACCGAACTGCGATCCCCAACCCGCATGCCCCGCGTAAAGATTTGGGGCATTACCTCTTGAGATAAAGTCAATATGGAGCTCTTATATGGGGGAGGCCTGCGTCCAGCAGTGGACCAATATAGGCTGTTGTAAAAAATTAAATCCATCGATTCCGATACCTCTGTCGTGCAGCGGGCGAAGGTCCGCCTGCAACGCAGGAGGTTGCGGATTCGATTCCCGTTACAGGACAAATGTTTGATACGATCTGCAGATATTTGTTCAGGGCGCTCTGGATGTTTTCTATGTATAAAATATCTATCTATGTAGTGTATTGTATTATGTATATTTCTATTTATAGTTCGACGACCTCTGTGGCGCGGTAGGCGAAGGTCCGCCAGCGACGCAGGTGGTTGCGGTTTCGATTCCCGCCTTGGGACAAATGTGTGTACGATCTGCAGATATTTGTTCAGGGCGTTCTGGATGTTTTCAATGTATAATAAAAAATATCTATCTATGTAGTATATTGTATTATGTATACGTATATCAGTTATCTAGTACCCATAACACAAGCTCTGCTAAGCTTGGGGCTAGATAATGCTTTGTGAATTGTCCAGCATTATTATTATTATTATTATTATATCCCGTGAGCTGAGAGAACCCCGGCTTCCAAAATGTGAAAAATAACGCGCATCTGCGGAAAAGTTACAGTAGTTAAATGTAAAGTAATCATTATAATCATCAACGCACCGACCACCCAGTAAAGCTCCCAAGCCCCCCGCAGGTCTCGCAGATCTGTCATTTTTTGCGCGCAAGGCTGCGCAGATTACAGTATATCAGTTATCTAGTACCCATTACAAAAGCTCTGCCTATATTGGGGATAAGGCCTGACGACCAAAAAATATAACAAGTCCCTCAGTTAAATTATCAGACGATATTGAACACGTATATTTTCTTTTGTCGATTAAACACTAATTAATTTTGTTTTAAAAAACTATAAACCGACTTCAATTTTTAGTTTTTTCTTGAATTTTCATGGATCCCATTGTCAAAACTGAATCAAAATTAAAATGGGAGCATCAGCTTCATATAAAAAAAGAATCATGAAAATCGGACCACCCAGTTCAAAAGTTCTGAGGTAACAAACATTTAAAAAATACAGTCGAATTGATATCCTCCTCCTTATTTGAAGTCGGTTAAAAAAATATGGAGATGTAGCCATTTAAAGTTTCGCGTGACGTCGCTACCCCACTCCCGAATATACGCGCTTAATTTTTGTCGTTTTTTGTTTGATTGACAAAAGAAAAAATACGTGTCCGATATCTTTTTATAATCTAACTGACGGACACATGTTTTTTATAGTTTAGGCCAAATGTAAAAAATGACTTGAAAATTATTATGTAGGTATAGTTAGTCCTCAGGCCTAATGTAAAAAAAGACTAGAAAATTAATATGTAGGTATAGTAGGGGGTAATACCTTTCTTCCATAAAGATTCATCAGTCTCGGTTTCGACAGCTTCTGTCGACGTAGAAGGTTCCTCGATTTCAGGAGTTTGCGGACTGTTCCCTTCGCTTTCCACCTTATCGGAACTTGGCTTTCTTTTATTTTTCTTTGCCTTTTTATTAATTTTCTTTAGTCGCTTCACCTCTCGTTTCTTCGATTTGTAGTTTAGTTTATCTGAGCATTCTGGGCATAAGCCTGAAATGTTAAATACAATTTTAGAACGAGCGACTGGTACAGGGTGATTTTAAGAAGGGTGAAAAGGGACACTCTTACGAAGCCTTCCCCGTCTGTCCGTCTGTCTGACAGCGGGCTATACTATACCAGTAATAATCAGCATCTCATGAGCCGTTGAGTAAATTTTTTATTCGAGGCCTACAACTACCTGTATGCAAAATTTCAACCCGATTCGTTCAGCAGTTTTCGCGTGAAGAGGTAGATAACGCGTTTTTTACATTATTTAATTTAATTACAAATACAAATATTTACAAATACAAATATTTATTCAAGTAAACTTAAATTAATTTACAATGTATGGGTTTGGGACCCTCTTTTAAGTATAGAGATACCTGTGTTAGAGGGTTCCGCTCTTCAGTAAATAAAGTTTTATTGTAAGGTGCGTCTTTAAAAATTAAAAATTATAAAATTAAACAGTATAATAGACTGAGATTAATAATAAATTTAATATACATACTTTGGGGCTTTTTGGATCATTAAATACTAGGTTGTACTCGTAGGTTGTTAAAGATTACACTTTATGGACACCAAAAAACTGACGACTGATATCATTTCATGATGATCATCATCATCATCATCAGCCTATATTAGTCCACCGCTGGACATGGGCCTCCCCTAATGAGCGCCATCATAGTCTTCATTTCATGATACATAGGAATAATCGAGACTAGGTTTCCTATGTACCTATCACACGAATCCTAATAATATTATAAACGCGAAAGTTTGTAAACATGTAGGTACGTAGGTTTGTTGATCTTTCACGCAAAAACTACTGAACGGATCGGGCTGAATTAGCATAGGTACAGGTACCTATACCGTATCCATCCAGCATAGAGCATGTTAGTAAATAAACCACGATACAAATAACGAAAACTCACTTGCTTGGCGTCGAGTTTCAGACATAATTGTAAGCAATTTTTAATGAAGGGAGGATCTAAAATCGACAAGTAATGTAAATTACGTATAAAAGGACGCGCCAACAAAGTGAAGTTTAGGTTAAGTATGGGCGGTTTGTATACGTTTATGCCTCATTCAAAATGGACACGGTATAGTTCTAGGCCTGGAATAACACGTAGGCTTCTTTTTATCCCATTAATCAGTTCCCGTGGGATAGGCGTGCGAAGCCGCGGGCCGTAGCTAGTATCAGATAATGCAAATTATTTTTTACCCCGCGCGTAATCACACTAATATTATAACGGCGAAAGTTTGTATGGATGGATGTTTGTTACTTCTTCACGTTTAAACTACTGGACGGATCTGGATGGAATTTTGCATACAGGTAATTATAATCCTGGAATAAAACAAAGGCTACTTTTTATCCCATAAATCTGTTCCCGTGGGATGAAAATGACCTTTTAATGTTTCCATAGGAAAAACGCGTGCGAAGCCGCGGGGCGCAGCTAGTAAAATATAAAAAACCAGCAGCGCCTCGCGGTTTCACCCGCGTAGTTCCCGTACCCGTTGGAATTCCGGGACAAAATATAGCCTGTCACTGAAAAGTAAGCTTTTTAATGATGAAAGTTTTCTATTGGTTCAGTAGTTTCAGCGCATATTCAATACAAACAATCAAATCTTTCCTCTTTATAGCATTAGTATAGATATAGATAATAATGAATCACGTATGTTTTTTAACCGACTTCAAAAAAGGAGGAGGTTCTCAATTCCGTCTGTATTTTTTTTTTATATTTGTTACCCATTGATTTAAAAAGGGAAGATAGGTTACGTTCTCCCAGCGCTTACTCAAAAATTGGCATGTGTTACAACTACACGCAAACACATACGCTCACAGTTATATTTCCAGTCCTGTGCAATACAAAGAAGAACAAAGACGGAAAGACGTATCTAGGACCGAAGTGAGACGGAGACAACAATATTTCACGCGAATCACGACCGCCCGTGCCGCCGGTCAGACGGTGACTGATGTGGGAGAACACAATTTTACACAATTTGAGGTTGCCACTTTCGAGCAACCAGTGCCTCATCTTCGTTTTTAATAAATCAATGTTGTTACCTCAGAACTTTTGACTGGGTGGTGCGATTTGCATAATTCTTTTTTTATATGAAAGCTGGTGCTTCCCGTGTGGTCCCATTTTAATTTTGTTCATTTCTAACACTGGGATCCATGAAAATTCATGAAAAAACTGTAAAAATTGAAGTCGGTTTGTAGTTTTTTAAAACAAAATTAATTATTTACAAAACTACCTCTAAATAGCGTGCAATAAAGTTCTGCAATTTGTATGATTTGCACACTGGCGAAGCCGCGGTAACTTAGCTGTGTGGTGCTGGCTTAGAATTTGCACCACCCCAATTCTTTCCGTGTGGGTGTCGTAAGAGGCGGCTAAGGGATATCCACCGGGAAGTGGGCAGCAGCGCCCCCTGCAGAAAAGATCTTCCACCAAACTGTGATCCCCTATCCGCATGCCCAGCGTGGGGATTATGAGCATTACCCCATGAGTCAAACGCCAAAAACGCGTTTATCAGGAAGCCTGCATCCAGCAGTGAACCGTTACAGGCTGTTGTGGTTCAGGTTGAGGAAGCCTCGGGTGCAGCTAGTTAAATATAAACTTACGTAATTTGACGAGAGCATTCCTCTTTTCTCTATCTTCTAAATAGGCAAAGTTCACTTCCCAGGACTTGAGTGCCTGATCGCTGTTGCAATTCTTGTTGCCGCATTGGAACTGGCCTTTTCCCATCACCACTTCTTGCTCGATCCGCCATCTTAGAGCTACCTAGAATTTTATAGGTATATTATATTATTGCCTTTGGATGAATGGATGTACGGTCAACATCAAAAATTGTGCTTGTACGTTTATGTTATAATTATAATGTTTAAAACTCCATGCATGAACCATGAACGTTATAATTTGATTGTTTCATTTCAACAAACTAAAAACCAACTTCGAATTCCTTACTATTCAAATTTTTTTAGGTTTTGCGGGACAATCACTAAAACCGATAATGAAACAAAGAAATTATGGGACTATTTTAGGATCATTCTCTGTGTTCTCTATACAGGTTGATAGAGCGGAGCGCATGAATCAGCGATCATAAATAAAAAATACAAGGCAAGTAAGTAGGTAGGTAACATAGAGTCGAATATACCTACCTCTAGAATCTACGGAGAAGTAAGAATGAATGAATTATTGTACCTACATTAAAAAAGTCAAGTCTTACAATAACAACTACCTACTTATTGAAATGTAATTAAATTAACTAACTACTTATTGAAGTGTTATTCGGCCTAAATTAAATAAAACAGTAAGACACCTTTATCGCTGAAAGCAATAGTTAGTAATAGAACCTCCTACTTTTTTTTAAGTCGGGTAAAAGTACTAGGTAGGTACCTAGTAGGAAATACTTTCTTTGCGCACTATTATGAATTTATGACCCAATAAAAAGCACTTTTGGAAACATGATCATAGAGAAAGGTTACCTTACCTAGTCAAGGCTTGGGCATATTTGGTCATAGTTGTTTAACTACAACCCGAACTTTTTATAGAACAAAATCCCTGCTGTAATCGAGCCAGTGGGTTGAGATGGAGGTCGTCTTGGGCTAGAGCCAACGGCGATGCCTATTTATAAATAGATCAGTACTTACCCACCTCCTAGCTATAAACACAGCGTGCTGCCTTTGAAATAAGGCAACTCGATGCCACTGCGCACTTAAATGGGTTATCAAGTGAGGTAAACCGTCCTATCAGGCACAGGCCTTAGTTTGTTCGACCTTTGGCCTCTATTAAGTAGGTTGGAAAAGTACCTACTGCCTTGGTACAACTCATATTGTGTAAGTACCTTTTGTCGTACTATTATGCAAATCAGGCGTCCAGATTATTTACGTGAACGTTATATTTACAAAATCCATTAGAATCTAGGCTCTTTAGAAGGTATGGCTAAGGCTAGGGTTAGGGTTAAGTCCAAAGCGTAACTATTTAACAAATTCCCCGTTGTTAAAATGCAAATGCATTTGCCCCGCCTCGGTCTTATAACCTACATTCATTAGTACTTCCTGTAGAGGCACCACGATCGTGTGTTTAAATTTAGATTAGGGACGGCTAACTACAGCCAGGGAATACAGCCAAATGGTGATGTTGATACCTACCTGCCTCAAACCGTACTTGCAGGAAGATAATTATGAGATAAATGTTTAGGTACTCAATATGTACCTAAGCCACTTATTTCATAACCAATATTTTAATGTAGAAAGTTGTGTTGATGTCGGTATGTTTCTGTTCTGCCTAGCCTAGAAGTTGAAAAACGCCGTTGTAACGGTTGTTCTCTGCAACAATATAATACAAAAACGCTAACAATGCATCCTATGCATTTCGTTATTGATTTTGCTTTAGTAGGGCGGCCTAACGGGCAGATGTGCGTACTGTACAACCGCGCGGGTGAATGCTTGCAGCTATATTTAGCCAGCCTACAAAGGCAATACGGCCTTTGTGCTCTCCCCAGTAGGAGCAAACGAGACAAAGGAAGGTCTCGCGGGCAAAAAAGGCAATTGACTTGCATAGGGGACCGTCCCCATCTCAGCCTTAGCATAGGGGGCCAGCATCACACGAATAAATTAATTTTAATGTTGCCTTTCCTCTGGTCGGGCCATTTTGAAACGTGGCTTCGTTTTAATGGGATCAACTTGTTTATTCCTTTTGCTAGAGACGTAGAGCAGATGAAATGAAATGTAATACATTACACAGGAGATGTACCTACTTAAAGTGAGGAAAATAAATACAGATAAGAAACACTGTGCAGCCTGCAGTTTTAAAATAAACATCGATCATATGAAGCTTTACCAACCTAACATTGTAAATAGGGTAGCTTCTGTACAATGATATTACTGATAAGTGATAAGCCTTAATTATAATGACTAACAAGAGTAGTAGGTTTGTTTGTGTATACTTAACAGCAGTAGGCACTAATGAGGTCTGGTCGATTCGTAAACATGATGCTATGAAGCCTTGATGAGATGTATTAACACATTGATATTTTGAAGAGTATTTACCCGGAAGATTTAGATAAGAACTTACTTTGTTTTCTTTGAACCTAGTCAAGTCGCAAATACAATACTCCTTGAAGAGTTTATCGTAATATTTTCTGGCTAACTGCTTTTCCCACGTATCAGCGACATCGTCTTCTTCCCAAAGAAACTTATGGTTTTCTCTAATAACATCAAGGTCGGTTTTATCCTTTGACGTGTCCCTTTTAAAAAGCTCGGTGGCTCCCTTCGCGTTCAAACAATACACATTAACTAGGTACTTATGCAATTCATACGGATTAAGGTTACGCAACCTTGCAGACATCGTAAGACGCTACCGTAACCTAGAACAAAGGGAAAACGACTGATTTAGTTCTGAAATAAAACATATGGACTTGCAACAAACAACTCTTTAATAAAATCCAAAATTATTATTACATTTTTCATAAAATATGTATAAGTATATTATAAACCTAATTGTCATGATGAATGTATAACAAGGTGCAGTTTCAATAAATTACTACATAATTGTTGTTCATCAAATTAATAAATAAGGTTTTTGTGCGTGAGTTAATATCTACTCTGAATATTATTGTCAGTCTTGTAGATTTTTGTGTATTTTTTCTCATTGGCTCAATATCAATAACTTAAATCTATAAACAAGTCATGCATGTTATACATCTAAACCATTGTCTAAATATTTATAATAAATATATTTTAAAATATTAATATTATTGCCTATGTCAATATGATAAAAACTAGATAGAAATATTGTAAGACTAAACAACCAGTAAAATCGAAAGTGGCACAGTCAAAAAAGTGTATACCTTTGGTTTAGTTTAAATATAGCCAATCAATGATAAGCAATACAAGTTTATCAATAAATCTTTGGGATTTTACAGTGTCCTGGGGACTACTTAGGCATATTCCCACACTAACATTTTATTGTGATGATGGTTGCACTTACATATACAATAGTTTACATATAAAGTCATTGGGCTAGCTTTTATTCCTTACATACTTTCTTAGGTTACAAGAGCTATAAAAATGACTTGATTTTGTTTCGCAATAGACCTATCTACAATTAGGAATCTATGAAGACAGCTTACTTTGTCTAAGTGTTGAATTATTATAATAATTAACAAATTAAATACATTCTATTTTGGTATACTAATAGTGCAAGTTTTAAATATAAAGATAGGCACTTAAGAAGTTATTGCTTTGGTTAAAACACAGTTCATTTAATAGTAGTAGTACTTATCTAAAATTTGGCTAAGTTTTACCAACTGGTACATTATACATAATGTAAAGTTTTACAAAAATATATTACTTAAAGCTTCTTGTATATGAATGAGGAACATGTAATAAAATATTGTGACATCTAGAAGGCCTCATATTAGTATTAGACATTTTCTTTATCTAAAACAAACATTACAAATTAGGCTATCTGAATCTTTGGCCATTGGCCTATATCCAAAATGTTAAGCTATCACTTTATCATATCTAAAAGGCAACTTTGGATTAAGATATGTGTAAAAACCTTATTGTAGAGCACCTGAAAAGGCAGTTTTCCCTACAAGCTAATATTATTGTCTCAAACATGCAGTTGAAATCATAATGATTAGTTTTAGTTATAAATAAAAGCAACTACAGCAGCACACATGAGCTTGAAAGCTCGCATAAAAACACAATAAACACACCACATACTGACTAAATTATGAACTAGATCATATTTTGGTATAAAATAAACAAACATACAACTAAATTTTTGGCAAATAGAGAATCTGATATCATGAAAGCCTTAAATAAGAAGAAAGGCAAATACAGCAGAATTTACAGAACCAATTTCAAATCCATCTGCACTCCAGGTGTAGAGGAACTGTGAAATTGCATCAACCATGGGTTTTTTCATGTTTCTTCATATTGTCGGAGCGTGTGAATGCCTTGTCGCAGACTCCGCAGTAGTAAGACTTTTGTTTGGTGTGGACTGTCATATGCCGGGAGAGTTCGCTCTTAGTTACAAACTTCTTTTCACACACTGTGCAGGCATGCTTCCTCACATTAAGGTGGAACTTCATGTGGATTGACAGAGAGCTGGACTGGGAGAAGGCTTTGTGGCAGAGCTCACAGACAAAGGGTCTCTCACCCGTGTGTTTACGAAGATGATTCATGAACCCTGTCTTGGTGTAATCCTTCTGGCAGATGTGGCAGAAGCTGGACTTTGAGTCAAGCATTCCAGGGAAGTGACTATTCATGTGTTTTCGAAGTTCCCAGTAGCTGGGGAATTTCTCTGAGCATACATGACAAGGGTACTTTCTTTCTTCAGTGGGCTTAGCACTACATTTATGAGAGGCAAGTAACTGGTCACTAGTAAACATCTGATTGCACTGGCTGCAGACATGACTAGCCTCAGGGTCAGTTGACAGTGTCACCTCCAGATAGTTCTCAATAGACATGACATTCCCATTGGAACTGTCTGCATCATCAGCTATTTGAGACAATAACTGTTTACTTTCGTTTTCTTTGGTTTCGATATTTTTCTCTAAATATTCTCTGTAGTCCAATGAGTCTTTGCCTGAATTGTTGTTGTCAGGCTCAACGAGATGTAGAACGGGCGATATGCTTTGTTCCCTATCAGGAGAAGACATTTTTTCGTTGTCCGAATGATCAGGGCGCGAAGAGACGTTGTTATCGGATTCCCATTCATTTTCCACTATTTCGACGTCTGAATCAGATTCCTCTGCGCTGGAAGCTGTGTTATTCACTAAGTGGAATCCGATATCATCAAAACGCAACACGTTTGGAGGGAGTTTCACCCCAACTATAGTCTGAATCGCCTGCCATGAGAGCTCCTGGGGGTTGTTCTGCATTATTAGATCGCACTACTCTAACCTATAAACGATTACACTGATTACTACATTGTTATAATAATGCACTATGTACTTACATAAAGGAAAAGTATATTTACCTTATCCGTGACGACCCGAAGCACTTTAATTCAAATGACACTCCTGATTTCTACATCTAAAAATATTATGCACTGGCACTACAAAATTACAATGGAGTTTACTGAAGTGCTGCCAGCTAGGCGCGAATGAAAGCTCAGACAGAGTTGTTTTTTTTGCCGTTTCTCTGTGTTGGATTTCACAGCAAATGAAAGGAATTATATTTCAAAAGAACGTATAATTTACACAAAGTTATCAAGCAATTATAAATGTATCATAGTCGATGACGTTAGTTCTAAGGGTGTTAGATTTTATCTTATTTTGTCATGCCTAACATGACACGAGCTTGGCCTCTATAATTTTTAATGTCGCTTGTTATGGCAGCCGCTGCGCAAAGTTGGCAGTACTTAGAATTTTAGCTTTATGTTAATAGTGTTGTGCCCGTGCCGTAATTCGATGCATCCGAATATTATTATTTATACTATAAAATAACAAAGCTATGTCGATAACTTTGGTTCTCAATCGGATGTATTTAGAATCATATCTTTCAGAGACTCTGAGTATAGCTCTTTCCATAGCTCGCTGAGCGACTTTGAACTGGTTACTGTTTGTACTGGTGGACCAGCCCTATCGTGAGTTTCTAATTTCCATCTCACCTTTTATGGTCATGACGGGTAGGACGCACTGATTGAAAACCGCAATGCTTTACTCTATCCAAACTCCCCTTTTCCTCATCCTCTCCTCCCTACCTTTTTCTCCTTGCCCTCAAATCAGTAACTCCGCTCTACATAAATGTAATTAGTGACTTACTCAAATGTTACAGACGTAGTGTTCCGATTTGTTTAGATTCACTCCACTTAATTGTTTAATTTTATTATAATGTTAGGTATTATTCTGTTTGTTTGCCCTGTATAAGTTACATTAAATCGCCACCGACAAAGCTACTTTTGTAAACAGGCTTCCCGCGACACAGGCTTGCCTCGTGCGGGGGCCGCCAGTAATGTGTACCTATTTTAAGTAAATTGGCAAATAAATCATTTTGTATTTTTTTTTTTTTTTTTTTTACTTTAGTTTTCAACGCTGCCCAAGCCCAGCTTATCTGGATCCTCCCCTTGGCGTCCTTCTTAAATTTGTTTTTACTTAACTGCAGAATTTCCCCAAGGTAGGTGTACCTACTCGTAATCAATTTCGAGAGAATGGTCATATACGACGACCGGTCTCAAATGAGATCATTGATCATGACTTTGGTTTTATCCAAATTCATGCGAACCGATACGTCACGACACGCGGAGCTGTAACAAGGCCGTCCGGCACCTGGTTCACATCCTCCAGCGACTCAGAATAAACTTTATTAACTTAAAAAAAAAAAAACAATTCACTAATAATAATAAATAATAATAATAAATTCATTTATTTGACACAAGTAAACATACACTATACAAATGAATCCATAGACTCCCGAACTAGTAAAAACTGTATTTCAGGAGTCAGTGGCTTCTCCCATGTTAAATACATTTTGTGTCCTACAAAAATGATACATTTATGTCGTTCGACAACTAAACAGTAAAAAGAATAAGGTACGTATGAATACACAAAGATAATGGGATAGAGAGGAATGATCTCTCTCTACCACTCACTTCCGTGCGCTCTTATTAAACAATATTTACTATGGTTTATCTAAACTACAATAATCATAATACAATTTTAATTACAAATGACGTTACTTTAAGTGTTTAAATTAAAATAATTGTGTAAAAGTTTAAGGGCGTAGATTCATAAGCATTTCTTTGACATCATCGTAATCAAGATCTTTCAACCATGTCTGTATAAACTTTTTGAGTTCGTTTGCTTTACTGTTCCTAATGTCGCACTTTTCATTTAGGATGTTGTATAAGTGCGGTATAACTACCATGTACTGCCTTTGAGCAAAAGTTGATTTGGCCAGTGGTATGGGACATTTTGCTTTGCGTCGGGTCAACTTTGAGGCGGGTGCCGCCGGGACGGATTTTCGATGATAACGGCGGATACCTTCAGAAATGAAGAGCTTTCTGATGCTCAAAACTCCGGCTCTGTCATAGACAAGACTAGTTGGGTGCCTAAATGGGAGGTAGAGTAGCACTTTCAGGGCAGCACGTTGCGCGCGTTCTGCTGTAATAAGGTGTGTTTTGGCAGCAGAACCCCACGCGCAGATGCAGTACCTGGCAATGCACTCTCCAAGTGCTTTATAAGTTTGGATTGCTAGGTTGTGATCGGTTACCGTACGCAAGTTCCTAAAGACATAAATGAGTCTTCTATCATTCTATCATAAATGAGTCACTAAAGTAGGAATTTTGAAAAAAAATGACGTGTGGCACTCGGGGACCGCCGCGGTAAAGCTATTGCAATGCCATCTAGAGGCGAGTTGCTGAACTAAAGACACAAACGTCATATTTCAAAAAGTCATTAAAAGGTCTACTATTCATTGATAGATGGCAAAACTAAAAAGTATCACCGCTGTTCCGGTCGGAGTGGGGAGCGTGAGGTTTTTTCGCTACGGAATTTCTGGATTCGGTCCCCGCGCTCAAGGCCCGCGATAGAAGCTATGCAATAGCTTAAAAATGAGTGATTTTTTTTATGAAAATTAACATTATTCCCAAAAGCTCTCATTTGAATGAAACTACTTTTTTAGACTTACGAACGAGTGCCATGTTGGATTGTACTGTAGAAAAACTCATTATATTACTCTCCTTTGCGAGGCGCATTCGAGTTATATTACTATCACATCACAGTGCGTGCCTATTTTGACGCGTTAACGTCTATTAAATCGATGAACATGGGTAGCATGTTCAAAAAAGTTTCACGTAATCACGTTGTTGATAGATAATGTTTATTTATGGTTTATTTTATTCATCATCATATAATGTAACAACATATGATTAACAAAAAAACCAATGTGTTACGTTACAGCATGTAAGTCCGTAGTCCAAGTATTGCTAATAGGTTAGGTACCTACACAAAATTACATTACATAATTACAAGGTCATGACGACTGAAGCACTAACGATTAAAGTTTTAATTTCGTATATTACCTAGCGTTGATAGCTAGCTAACACCAGAATGGCAAAAACAGTATATAAACTACGAGGTATGATTTTCAATAGATCAAGTTAATGACGCTATCACGTAAAATTATCGTTTCTTAATCGACTTTAGAGACAACCATTTTTATTTTATTTTTTATTCTTGAACCGATAAACTCTCGATTGTGTAAATACTAAAGAACGAGCACTCTCCTACACCCCTATAAATGCAAACCTACCGTGCGTTCCGAGATGAGCTATTATCGATGTTAGCGATCTCAACGATATTTGACGTTCCGAGTTAGTTATCACGATTATTGACAGTTGAGTGCTATCCTATCTCGGAACACTCAATGAACGTGCTCACGGTCACGTGTCGCTTCCTCGCCTGTCAGATACTTGTTAGTCAAAAAAATAAACAGCACAACAATTCGAAATCCAGTAAAAATGGCCGAAATTCGAACTTTTTGTTCTCAAATGATTCCGATGACTCGGTTGGGGAGTGGGACAGCGATCAATCCAATTTGTTCCCTCTCGTACTGCTCTTGAGAGAGCATTAAAGTTATTCTCCGACCGTTGTTGACATCGTCATCTAAATGAATTTCCATTTCTCTTTAAAAAACTTGCAAACAAATATAATTTTTTATCAAACAGACAAGATCAAGGAACGTAAATAAATACTCTCCGCGGAAGGAGGACAGGATGGCGAAGAAAATAAATGCCAACTGTCAGTTTTGACAGCGCGCTCACAGTGATTTCTGTATGTAGGATGGTCACTGATATCGCAAAATGGCGCATGTAATGACGTCATCTATGACGTCACACGAGACATCGTTGTCGCGCTCACGGTAAGTCGGAACGCTTGATAGCGCGCTAATATCGATATTGGCGCAACTCGGAATGCAAGGCTATAATGTCAAAAATGTCAATGTCGCCGTCACGAGGTAAAACGCCATGTTTTGTTTTGAGAAAGAAGTTGAAGTTAAATTTAAATTACCTTGGTTTTGTTTTGATTGATTGCCGGTAAAAGAACTTCGTTAATTCTCCGATAATTCGATAACTTTTTGGGAAGAAGCTCTTCTTAAACGAGTAAATCTGCGAACTTAAAAAACCAGTTTTATTTTGGTGTATAAACATGGATTCCTTAGACAAATTGCAAGACTTTTTGAAGACCAAACCAAATTTTAAAAACTTTGTAAATTGTTCTGAGGTTCCTCATATTTGCAAAACGGAGCCCTGCAAACTCGGTGTTGATGAAGCTGGCCGAGGGCCTGTGCTTGGTTAGCTTTCATTTTACCTAACCGTCTTATCATAATACATTCTCATCTCAAAGATACTAAACCCTCAGACCAAGAAAAAAATCTTTACTTGGTCTGAGACTAAACGATGATCTATTTATCATATTGCTTCCTCTGAGGAAATAGATTTTCGTCTGAGATTGCTGAAAATTATGTCAAAAGATCACAATAACATAAATTTAAATTTAAATGCTTGAAGTCTCGCTAAAGAGATAAAATTGAACAATATTTATTGAAGAAAGGAACTCAAATCAGCAAGTACTTTCCAGTATATTTAAAAATCGTAAAGTTAATTTGAGGTTAAGTACTGCTGGTTTGTTTATCTTTTGTGCATGAATAAAAGAAAACAAATATACATGTAGGTCAACCCAGGAACACGCAAGGAACCTACCTAAACAGATTGTTTTCTGATTTCAGGTCCGATGGTGTATGGCGTGTCATATTCTCCTCTGAGCAATAATGATAAAATCCTCAAAGATCTAGGCTGTGCTGATTCAAAAGCTCTAACTGAAGCAAGAAGGGATGAGATATTTACTAAAATGCTGTCAGAAGAAGAGGCAATCAATGATATAGGCTGGGCATGTGAAGTTATTTCACCTAACTACATTTCCAACTCAATGTATAAGAGAGCAAAGCACTCTTTGAATGAGGTATGTGATACTGCATCACTAAATAGTATAAAAGAAAGTCCCTATGTATGCTCTGATCTTTAAAACTATGTTATAGATTTTGATGCATTATTTTTTATATAGATAAGTGTGCAAGTGATTCAAAAGGAAGGTTTTTATGTAATAATAATACATCAGCATTGCATGTGCTAAGCCGGGGCAGGTCGCTAGTAATTTAGAAATAATTCATTATCACCAAAATTACATGTCATAGTCATGTCAGCTGGTAGTGTATGCCAGCAACAACCAAAAGCAGTGAGTTTTCAAACTGCTGGGTTTTTGCCCAGCAGTGGACTGGCATAGGCTGATGATAATAGTGATGAAGGCCATCTCAAACCATCGCAATAACTGGTTCAGTCTCCACCTCATATTTTTATCAAAATGGCTCATCTTATAAACCTGTTGTTTCCCATAGGCTCGGATCAGGTCTTATTGGTATTTCCACTCCAATTTAATGCCATGAATCATGTACAGGCTGGTTGAGGCTGGATTTAGGCCATTACATGAATCTATACAAAAAAATATACATTATAATGAGCAACATAATTCCAGTTTGAATGTTGAAATAGAGTTGATAGTTGCAATGTTGAGTACTTGTATACAGGGATGATATGAATAAAATCAGTGATTTAAATCAGTACTTTTTTACTGCAACCAAAACAGCCAAAAAGTGTCTAGGGACTTCCCCCAACATAAACTATGGTACACACGCTATGGGTGAATTAAATAAAAAAATTACATTATTATGTTGATATAAAAAAAATATGTTGTTTTTTTTAATAAATATCTGATTTTTATACTGAAAACGATCAAATAATAAAAAAATGTGATTAAAATCAAATAAATCCGATTTCAATCAAATTAATCTGATTTTTTTTTAATAAAAATCATGATATTTATTTAAAAAAAAAACATAAGTTGGTACAAACATATCAATTTAAAAAAGTGACATCAAAAAAGGTTGTCGCTCAGCATGATTCACAGTACTGTGCGCTGGTTTTATGTGACACCTATGGTTGCAGCAGCAGCAGCTGTGATACTCCTAAAATAATAAACGACAAAGAAACTCCGAAAAAATATTTTTCACCTCTTGCTCGAAAACAGTGACTTTGCTGCTCAAAAAGTGGCAAAATCGAATTTCGATTTTGCTCACAATTGAAATAAAGGATATTAATCAACAAGTTAAAAAAAGTAATTTGAATTTAGAATGGTACTACTGCATTTCAATGGTTTATTAGTAGGCTCTAGTAGAGTCTATTGATACTCTATGCCGGAGCCGACAAAAAGAAGTCTCATTGCCTTGTTCAAAAACTTCTTTTGGCACGACGACGACGCTTATTGCTACCAATGGAGCAATAAAGTAAAGCGTAAACGGTATTTTTTAACAGAAAAGAAGACACTCTAAAAAATACTTTTCGGTAGCACCTACATATCATAATGAATGGACCAAGTATTTGAACGCACCGCAACTAAAAAGTGACATGGACCTATAATTTTCTCACTGATCGAGGTGAAAAGTTGTATGTTTTTTGTTTCATACCTTTTAAGCTCCCCTCGCTAGCTCAGCAGTCTACTTTCGAGCCACTAGCTACGCTCGTGACTCTACTCTAGACTGCGTCGCTAGCTCGGGATTTAAAATCGGCACGTCAACAATAAACCGTTTTGCTCACTTGTTGAACAGATAACTATTTCAAGCAAAGAACACATAAAAAAATTAAATATTGTATTGTATCCTTTTGAGCAATCACATCATTACATGACTTTATTAATTACAAGCCTTATATTTCATCTTCTGATTTCCAGGTGTCAATGGATTCAGCGATATCGCTCATAAAGCTATGTGCAGAAAAAGGTGCCAATATAACAGAAGTGTACGTAGACACAGTGGGCCCTCCTGAGAAGTATCAAGCAAAGTTGGCTGAAATATTCCCTACATACAAAATCACAGTAAGCAGTCTTTACAAGTATACCTAATTAATAATTAAGTCTGAAGAAGTAGAACTAGTTTTATTATAATAACTAGCTGCGTCCCGCGACTTCGCACGCGTTGTTCCTATGGTAACGTTTAAAGGTCTATCCGACCGGAACTGATTTATGGGATAAGAGAACATACGTTATGTTTGATTTCTGGATGAGAATTACCTGTATGCAAAATTTCAGCCCGATCCGTCCAGTAGGCCTAGCTTTTCTATTCTACCCTAGACCCCCGGTCTAGGGTAGAATAGAAAAAAAAACTTACTTTGTCATCGAATGCGTAAAAATTCATTCCTTCAACTTCGGTAACTTACGCAATGTAAACAGAAAATGACAATACGATGTAATTTTTCTCTATCCCGCGAAACAGGCCTAGCCTAGTGCGGGGATCATAGGAAATACTCTCGCATTAAACCATAAAAATGTAACAGAGTCAGAGTCAAATCGTTTATTTCTTTACACTTACAAAATAAGTACTTAGACAAGTCAAATTTTTACTATATAAACAGCTTGATAAATAGTTATTATTATCAAACAAGAAATAAGGTGCAATTGACTCTAATTCGCTTAAATTTTTTGTCCACTAGCGGAAGAAGTGAAAAAGAAACCACTAGCAAGTTTATCGCTTATCAACTAATACAATCTTAGGATAACTAAGTCTAACTGGTCTTACATACTATTGTCTGTGTGGAACTGGGCGACATCCGGCCAAGCATTAACATCATTGACGTAGTCATCTACGGAGTAATAGGCTTTAACAACTACTCATAGGTAACACCTACTTGTAATCTTAATGTCAAATAAATTATTTTGTATTTTTTTTTGTATTTTGTACCTATTCTACCCTAGACAACTATACCCGTGCTTGGCAGGCAGTAGTTTTTGGCGTGAAAAAGAGAAGCGTAACAAACACAAATGACAAAGACAAGTTTGTGAACTTACAAACTACGCTTGGCAACAAACACGACGCAGACTCACTATGGAAAGAGGACTCTAACGATTTAAATCTTCGCCTATACGTTCATTTATCTATCCACAGGTGGCAAAGAAGGCCGATTCAATATACCCCATAGTGTCAGCAGCCAGTATCGTAGCCAAGGTGACTCGCGACCATGCACTGAAAGTGTGGAAGTTTCTGGAAGGCCTAGAAATGGACCATACTGAGTTTGGCAGTGGATATCCTGGAGGTATGCTTTAATTTCAAATCACCATCCATCCTGTTACATCATCTCAGCCGAAAGACGGTCATTGCTGGACATGGCATCCCCCAAATGCTGGGGGTATGCCATAATGGCTACGCTTGGCAGGCGGGTTGGCGATCGCAGTTCGTGGTGTTGTAGCCACTGGGGGCGCTGTTGCCCGCCCCCAGTGGCTATCAAGGTGATTTCTATCCCACGAGAACTGATTTATGGGATAAAAAGTAGCCTAAATTTGATTCCAGGATTAGAATTATCTGTATGAATTATCTAATTTCAGCCCAATCCGTTCAGTAGTTTTGGAGTGAAGAGGTAACAAACATCCATCCAAACTTTCGCATTTATAATATTAGTGTGATTGTTGAGATTAATAAAATAGCATCATATAATTGATAGAAATTGAGCAACGCGTTGTCGGATTTTACCCACTGCTGGGTATAGGCCTCCCAAAGTTTATATGTACTACAAAATTCTAAGTAAATAAAAAATGCTTGAAAAACCACAAAGCAACATCTAGCCCTAAGCTTAGCGATATAACCCTGATTATATTAGATCTAGACGACGAGCGACGACAGAGATCTAGACGACTTCTGTGGCACGGTGAGCGAAGGTCCGCCTCTGACGCAGCAGAATGCGGGTTCGATTCCCGGCTTGAGACAAATGTGTGTATGATCTGCAGATTTGTTCAGGGTGCTTTCGATGTTTTCTATGTATGATAAAAAAATATCTATCTATGTAGTGTGTTGTATTAAGTATATCAGTTATCTAGTACCCATAAGACAAGCTAATTATTAGATAATTATTTATTTATTATTAGGACAGTTATCGGGGAAAATATCTGAAGGTCAACTTGCCGAAAAGAATTTTGGTGTACATACCCTTGAAATATGTATAACTGGTACCATGTAGAACACAAGTACTTTTATACAAGATTCAGCAATAGGGTATATGCATGGATTTTTTTATTTTTTTTTTAATCGATTATTTAGTTTAATACATAAAACAAAATATAACACCCAAAAAAAATTAAATTATTGAGATAAAAGACTAAAAGTAAAACTACACTCAGCATCGGGTGATAAAAACGCGCTGCCATGTTAGCCATTGCATTTTATGACGTCACGGATCATCGAGTTCCATTATGTAAACTCAAAGTCAAAACTTCATGCCCATACAAAAATGTTCAAGTATGACGTCACGCCTACGTGTCAATAGCGTTGCTTTTAGAGATTTTGCTGTTGAGACTTAAAATATCTACTTTTCAATGATTAAATTTCACAATAAAAACATCATAAAATACAAAAATAATTCTATATCACTAGAGAATACGTAAAAAAATATTACACATGCATATACCCTATTGGTCCTTAACTATACCTACCGTAAAAAGTTACGCAACCTCAACAATCTGTATTGGTCCACTGTTGGACGCAGGCCTCCCCCTGATAAGCGTCTTTTTGGCGTTTATCTAATGTAGGTAATGCCCATAATCCCTACGCTGGGCATGCGGGTTGGGGATCGCAGATTGGTGGTAGAATTGTTCTCCTGGGGGCGCTGCTGCCCGCCCACCGGTGGATACCCCTGAGTCGCCTCTTACGACACCCACGAGAAGAAATGGAGTGGTGCATATTCTAAGCCAGCACCACACAGCTCAAATGTAAAATATTACGCAATCACATAGTTAATTAACAAAATACTTTTCCCTTTCAGACCCGAAAACGAAGAAGTTCATGCAAGATCAAAGAGACCACATATTCGGCTACCCTCTTCTAGTCAGGTTCAGTTGGTCTACTTCAGAATTGTTGTTAAAAGAGAAAGGAGCTAGTTGCACCTTCGAAGAAGTAGATGACGATGGCAACCCGAAAAAACCTAAACAATCCATTAGCTCATTCTTCAATGCTAACCCAGAAAATAAGACCCAAAGAAAACGACACAAGTTTTTTGACGAAAGGTTCCTAAGCACTGGTAACGCGTTTGACTGATATTATAAAGTAAGTAATAAATGTAATTTTAAAAATATTTTTCTAATTTATGTTCATATTGTAAAAAACCCAAAGCCACGTCGAAGCTACATATATTCACTTTTAGAGGTCATATAATGCTTTATTCTATTAGAGTTCATAGAATGATGGGCCATCATCATATTATGGCTATTTGAAAGCTAAAAGTGTAGGATATTTCGATGAGTAGAATACGAACATCATATTAAACTTCAATAAGTCTCGTAGTATTGATGGGCTTTAACTAATGACCACTAAAGCTCATTAATCTTATTAAGTACATTTGCATACACTTATTTAATGAAAATTCATGAGTTTACAAGCAGACTTTGTACAATGCAAGTGAAAATGTGTTGGCGACGCATTGCTGATCAGTAGAAATCGGGATTTAAATACAATTTATGCATTCGACGTCTGTTTTACCTTACCATACACAATGTATTGTATTATTGTACTTATTGGAATGCCTCCAAGCTAAATTTTGTCAAACGAATTTGTGAAATAATGCCAAATTTCTCCACCGAGAAAACTGATTCTCAAAAAATATTGGCACGATTTTATAGGGACATCCAATGCGCGGCTTTTCCTTTTGTTTCAATAAAAGAGGTTATTGTATGACAGATGGACGCTACGATAAAACTTTCTCGAACAAATTACGGCCTATAAAAGATTTCTTAAGCGATGAAAGGTCCCAAGTTCGGGGCAAGTCCAAGAAGGCAAGGAGGTTAGTCGTCGGGGGCGAGCGGCTCTGAGCTAGCTAGGTTCCATACAAACTGATTTCATACAAACTTCTTTCATGCTTCGTAAAGTAAAGTTTTCGCCGTATGTTGATGAAATTTGGAGAAGTCATACGACAGTTGGTGGGCCACGGACTCCTGAAATACAGTTTTTACTAGTTTGGGAGTCTATATGGGTTCATTTAAACTAGTGTATGTTTAGTTGTGTCAAATAAGTGAATTTTACTTTACTTTACTTTACTTATTGGCTTCTGGCTTAACAACATCTTTTTAGTAGTAGTTTCTCAGAAGCTACTTTTTATGACATTTTCATGAACTATGTACTTATTCTAAGTTACATTAAGTTGTAATTTTGTGATATTGGTGTCAATTCTGTTGTTTTAGAATTAGCTAAAATTAGGATTTTTATATTGAAATTGACATTTACATTTTAACTACGTAACTTGCGTTTGTATGGAAGCGACTTAAAGCAGTGAGCTCCAAACGTAGACACTTAGCATGCACCATGCGCCACACGACCACCTACTTGCCATGAGCAATGCGGAACGCCCAGCTCACTCTGAGAATTTAATTGTGTTCCATTATCATATTTAGGTTCTTTTACTGTAAGTCAAAAGTGAAAACCGAATGAGAGCCAACGTCGCATGTCATTCGTTAGCCGCGATCGATGGCGACAACTGCTTCTCGGTGTTAGGAACTAGGATTTACAATATGGCGTTTAGGCTGCTGCTTCCGATGTTGGCGCTTGGCGCTTGCGCATCCGCTATCATAGGCCCGAGCAATGGAACGAAATCTATGAAGACCGACACTTATTTGGATGCCTACTCCAAATCGAGAGTTGACGCAGAAAAAGCGAAGCAAGGAGTTATAATAGTGACCGCTAAAGATGGTGAAAAGAAGATTTCAAACCGTGACGACAGTTATAGTTCAGGATATGACTACACGCCTTCGTACTCGAGTGACAGCAGCAGTTTTAGCTCTGGGCCTTCCAGCGGTTATCAACCGAGTTATTCTTCTCCCCCTGTGAAATTCGAGACGGATATCACGTACAACTCCCCTCCGAACTCTTACGGGCCACCTTCAAACAGCTATGGGCCACCTTCGAACAGTTACGGGCCACCAGCTCAATCTTACGGGCCACCGTCGAATTCTTATGGTCCCCCCGCGCAAACCTACGGCCCACCTGCGAATGTTTACGGGCCTCCTATTAACAAACCTCTACTACCAGTTTACGGGCCCCCAAACCCCTCGTACGGTGTCCCATACACAGCTCCTGGGTTCGGCGGTTTCGGCATGTCGGCGTTACTTGACAAACTCCATCTGAAGTTGGACATTTTGACCATAGCCAAGTTGATGCTGAAGTTCTTGATATTCAAAAAGATCGTGACGATGATTGCTGTTGTGTGCTTCTTGTTGGTGATACCGAAACTAATTAATTTCAAGAAGGATCAGAGCCCTGAGGGCAACTTTGATGAGGACAGGAAATTTGATTCGGGTGAGTTTTATCATTCTGCTGTAGTTAGGTAATTATTATTTTTATATTAAAAATAGGAAAATCCCATCAATTGCTGTACACTAGCTCTAGATTATATACATTTAAATATTTTACCTGTATGTAATAATAAAACATAATGTATTACTGTTATTGCAACATGAAGGAAGAAATATCCTTGAATTTAACAATAGAGTTCATATTTATATTTTATTAAAATCTACGCACCTACCTATTTTGATATACATACAATTTACAAGTGCTTATTGCTCATGCTGACGGTGATCTAACTATGTACCGACATGTCAATTTGAATAGAGGTAAATAAAAAAAAATGACAACTCCGGTGCCTTAATTTGCTGTGACTAACAAACATACATTAATTAAGTCGCCAGTCACTTTTTATCCGAAAAAGCTGAGGTCATGCCTTTAAACAGTCAAAACAAAACACTACAGAAGATAAGATTGTATGTACCATACCTGCTAGTTCAACCATCAAAAGATAATAGGTAAAGTATGGAATTGCTACAATAAATCCCCTAGGATTGATACTGCTAGAGCTAACGATCAAATATTATGGAGGTGGTGGGTGGTACTGTGCAGGAGGTTGCGGGTTCGATTCCCATTGCCGGATTTCTTTTATACATATACTGGGTTCCCGTGGGAATTCTGGGATAAAATATAGCCTATGTCACTTACTGAAAAGTAAGCTTTTTAATGATAAAAGATTTTTTTTAATTGATCCATAAGTTTCGGAGGGTTACTTTGGGGCTAGCTGATTCCACGTTAGGTATATCTACTGACTAAAGATTGTTTTTCATATAATAACAATAGGAAAATAAGCATTCATTTTTATTTTAGCAACGGTAGTAGGTTTTAGTAGATTACGTACCTATGGCTATTGTAGTACTTAACCTATCCTTATTTTTAGATTTTGTTTTCTGTCTTTTTATTAGTGTAGGTTTTCCTTGTAGCATGGAATATTCGATTCCCCGCGAAAAAAGCCTTAGCCTAAGTGTGGGCATTATAATTAAACATCATACTCACCGGAACTAAGAAAAATTAATATCTAACTGTTTAATCTACAAATTGTTAACTTATTAAGGTGTTTTTGTAAGCTTTTGAAAAACCTTTTTTTTTATTTAGTACTACTGCTTATGTATTAATATAAACTTTCCTCTTGAATATCTCTAGCATTTAAAAATAATGCATTAAAATCTAGCGTAGTTTTAAAGATCTAAGCATACATAAGGACAGACAGACAGACAGCGGGAAGCGACTTTTTTTATACTCATTGATGAAGATAATGTGAAACCACTCGACATAATATTATTAAGCTCAAATATCTCTTTCAGTGGTGGAACTCACATCAGCTCAACAGCTGCTAGAGCGTGCGATCTCTGTGTACGGGATACAAGAACCATCCTGTGGAGTCACGTGTCGAATGCGCAGGGTCCTCGACGATATTTACGAGTTCCAGCCCTATTACAGGTCAGTATGGTTTTGAACCCCAACTCTTTCTGCGGGAGTCGTAAAATACGAGTGAGGGATATCCATCTAGGGGTGGGCAGCAGCTCCTGCAGAACCATTCTGCCACCAGACTGCGACCCCCAACTCGCATGCCATGAGATTAACCTATTCCTGATACGCGCCTTATTGGCGTATCAGGGATAGGCCTGCGTCCAACAGTGGACTATACAAGCTGTTGAAGTGAGGTGAGGGTTCTGAATTTATATTCAGAACTGCAGACTGATGACTCAACTGATCCATATCAATACTACTCGGAAGCGTTCGAAAGATGCTGACTGCATTTTTACTCAGGATTTGATTTGATCTTTTTCTGTTATCGATTATATCAAAGTTATGATTTTTTTTATTTAGTAGAAATAACCTAGTGTACATAAACAAAAACCTAAGATATCGATTTATTAAGCATACCTTGATACCAGAATAGAGAAAACGAGGCCATACATCAAAATACCACCGAATTCGTTAGGTACCTAGGTACCTACTTAGAAGTCAGGTTGTTTGGAATTAAAAGTTTTCAGAATTAGTTTCATTGTCGTTAACCAAGACAGTTTAAATAATTATGTTTGCAATGTTTATGGGAATACCCTGTGTGTTGGTTATTTTATAAAATGATACAGATATCTAAAGTTGCACAGAAAAATATTACTGGTTTCTCTTAGCATAAATATTTTGCATTGAGTATTTATTGCGGTCTTTGCCGTCAAACACATATTTTATCTACAGACTGACTTAAAAATAGAATAAAATGAGGACATTTAAATAACCTAGTCTATTTTTCTCAGAAATGTTATGTGGCATTTTAAACCTTCGTAAGTCTTATAGTTTCTGACTGTTTTAGGTTTCATAATTTATAGTTACTTACAGTAGAAATATCGTAGTAAGTTACTGAAATTTTTAGAAGACGAATGCGTGTCAATCGATCGCAATCATAAGTATAGGTATAGTCCTGCCATACATGCTTCTCCCTGCGGCTTCTCACGCGTTTTTCTAGGATAAAAAGAAGCCTCTCTATAAAGCTGTGTCAGTCTATAAAGCTACTATTATAGAACGGATCGAACAAAAATGTTGTGGATACATTTTTGTTCGATCCGTTCTATAATTTCGGCGTGTAGATGCGACAAACATCCAAACTTACTATGTTATTTATCTAAATCTCAACATCCATCCAAACTTTCGCATTTATAATAGCAAGCATGATTCTAATCATAAATAAAATAGTTTTTTGTTAATTTCAGGAGAGATGCGTCAAACTTGATCAGTTCATCGTGAAGGAAGAAAGAGGTGCCATGCACGTATTCTAAAACGAGCAATGTTTTGAATACTGGTTTTAGTCTGCATTTGTAGTCATAATAATTAAATTACTTATTTATGTTTCTCTAAGCTTAAGTATTACTTATTAATTTATTCATAGGGTACAATTAAATTATTGTCTTAAAGTATTTTGTTTTATTTTAAAGATTAGGGCCGGCCAGAGGATATAATTATTTTAGATGTCTTATTTAAGATAGGTAAGTGACTTGTCAAACCACATAAATCCGTCAAATTTAGGCATTTAATTTTTTTTTGTCTAAGCAGTGCTAGGTTTTAATTATTTTTATGATATTCCTTCATCGATTTTATTGACTACTAGCTGCTCCCCGCGGTTTCGCACGCGTTGTTCCTATGGAAACGTTTAAAGATGATTTTTATCCCACGGGAACAGATTTATAGGATAAAAAGTAGCCTATGTTTGATTTCAGGATTAGAATTACCTGTATGCAACATTTCAGCCAGATCCGTTCCGTAGTTTTGGCGTGAAGAGGTAACAAAAATCCATACAAACTTTCGCAATTATAAAATTAGTGTGTAGTGTGCTATGTAAAAAAAAATAAGCAAGTGAAATTTGTACTTTCTCCTATCCAGATTGGGATCAAGGAGTCAAGACCTTAAAATCGTAACAATGCTACGCATAGTACCGTATTGTGTGAGACCGGCATACTAATAGGGAAGAAATTAGCTTGTCATTCCTCGGCGTCTTCAATCGACAGGCCTCCTCTTTATTAGGAAGTGTAGAGGTATAGTTATGGTTTATCCATTTTGAATGAAGCATGTTAGTAAACAAAGTACGACACAAATAACAAAATCTCACTTGGTTGGCGTCGAGTTTCAGATATAATTGTAAGCAATGTTTATTGAAGGGAGGATCTAAAATCGACAAGTAATGTAAATTACGTATAAAAGGACGCATTTTCGAATTTTAGGGTAAGTATGGGCGGTTTGTTTACGTTTATGCTCCATTCAAAATGGATACGATATACTCGTAGATACAAGTAGGTCCTATGTTCATAGTTATGTTTATTTACCTAACTAGACATTTTTTTCCGATTAATTCAAATTTGACCGCCGCTTTTTTTCTGAACTGTAGACAAAATCTTCAAATTTGAATGAAGTACTTATTTATCGGGTATTTATCGCGTAGATAATTTTTAATAAATACCTACCTGATAAATTTTATTAATTATGATAACGAATCGCAAAAGCTTTTTTTTAATCCTATCGGTACTTATTCGTTGTGTGAGTTTTACTTTTTTATGGAAATACTTTTTAAATTCCAAAATATTTATTAATATTTATTCACTCACAAAGACCCTATACACTATTGCAATACTCTGCAATAAATAACGAAATGAGTTTAAAAACAAAAGAAAGGATAGGATGTAAACACTGGACTTGAGAAGTTTGTCGTGATGGAAAGTTGCAAGCACTTGCATTGATTTATTCAACGATCGTTGTCTTGCATTTAGATTAAGCAGTAGGTGCACCTATTGCGTAATTTGATTGTATTAAAATTCTGAAAACGCGTGTGTTTACGGGAAAGTGGTGCTACGTCTTGAATTTGAAAGCAGTACCTACCTCAGTATTGTTTTAATTTATGATATTAGGTTCTGCCCACGACGAGGAACACAGATCTAGGTATAATGTAGGCAAGTATGACGGACATCATTTTATTGTTTAAAAAACAAACAAAAATCTTTATTACTTACACATTTAAACATTACCTACAGTAGCGATAGAATTTCCACAATTGACGGAGAAATCGACAAACAAGCCGAACATTAACATCTTCTATTTTAAAGTCAGTAAATTTAGGGTATCGTTAATTTGCTCGGTTTCGTCCTCAATTATTATTAGACCAGAACTATAAGTATAAGGGAATTATGATAATATATTGTTCTGTGGTAATATGCCTCCCAGAAGTATCTATTTTCATACATATCTCCTTAAATTCGTTCTTAGAAATCTGTTAATAGCCGGGTGCTGAGTTTTTATCCTTATTTCAATTGAATCCGCCTCACGCTTGCAGACGTTAATTCAGACTAATTCAAGCAATTGAGAGGGGCAGTAGAACTCGGGTTTTGGGTACGCTTACTGGGGTCATTTACCTTTTAAAGTTACGTTAACGTCATGAATTTATTGTTTAAAATAAGTGGCGATAGGTATCTAGAGAAATGAGATCATAAAAACGCCCAAATAACCTTGCGGATAATGAAGTGTCACTTTTAACTCACAATATCGTTATGAAAATGACCTTATTGTTATAATGAGTTCAGTAATGGGCCGGTTAATTTTAGCGTTTGCGTTAATTCGCGCGATATTGATGGATCCGGTGTTGTTACGTCACGTTCAGAGCAAGGTCGGCTTACCGATAGCCCTTACGGCTTAGGTTAGATATTTCAATAAGGTTAAACAACAGATCTGGGCTTATCTTAACTACATCTGATAGTGAAAACTGGCCTTAGATCTGAATGTTTTGTTTTGAATGTATAAAATAAGGGCGGGGTCACATGGTGCCGACCGCCAGACGATGACAATGAACTCTACGGAAGCACTTGTCACGCCTGCGCCTGCGTCGAACAATGCCTCCATAACGCAGCCGATAACAACTATTATGTATTATAGTAACTCGAATCTAGCACAGTCTAAAACGGAAGAGCTGAAAGTGTTCCGCCGGTATTTGACCGCGATTCTAAACTTGCTGATAATTCGTTCATGTTCCTATTAAGGAATTAGTACACTTGAAATGGTGGCAAGGTATGAAATGTGTAAATAGAATGATTAATACCTATATTTAATTTACGTTGTAACAGTTACATGTTATTACCTACTTCTCTGTTGAGTGGGACTAACGGAATTCAGCACGCTCGTATCTCCTCTTCTCACACAAATTATCATGCCAAATGCATTCAGATAAGTTATTAAGATCAAAATATTCTTCACGATAAGGTATTGCATTGAACTATTTGAACTTGGATGCATTATGAACCACATAAATATAATCTACGAGTATGATATGAACACTGGACATAACTGGGTAAATGTGTGCCTAAGTTATGTTATAACAAGGCCTTACTTATAAATCTTTGAAATTTTGCATAAAGATCAACAACCAGTGAGCTACGCTAGTAGTAAGTTAAGTAGTCACATGGTGACACATACACACAACAACAGAATACCCTCCCTTGCGAAATTCAAAACTTAAGACCCTCAAATTGTTGTTGATCTGAACTGTTACATGGCAGCCTGTATACTTTCAAAACGAAATGAAATTGCTCCAATTACAAACAACAATAGCCACAACCATCTAGAACTCCCCCAACCATAACCTCGATAGTCTGATGTAATCCACTATCAACCAGTTTGCTCTATTTAAGCCATTGTGCTATTGTCAGGATGGGCAGGTCCGAAGTCAAGTGCAGCAGCGGACTGGAACGGAATAAGAACGGAACTCACTATGGAATCTGCACGTGTGACTTGCACACGTGTTAAAGTGTTATACTTATGCCTTGACGCAATAACAGTGTTTCTTTGTACCTTTCGCTCCTCAGTGTGCGCTAGCCTTCTAATGAAAGCTCACGAAGACGATGTTTGTACTAGGAGTTCGTGAAAATCGATTCGTTTCTAAACTTGGCGCGTTGGTGATTTGTGTTGTGTGTTTTGATATGAAATTGTGAAATGACTGAAAACGGAATTGGAACAAATAATTTTTGGTAAGTAGAGTGCTTTTTATAAGTTTTCAGTGAGCATAATAGAATACCTAGGTGCCCAAATAAACATTTATCATTCTATCAATTATTATTATTATCTAAGTAAGTAAAGTTAGGAGCTCATCCAGGTTGAAGTGGATAAATTATGTTCACAATATTGAATCATTGTCTTCGTTACCTTATTAATTATTGTGTTGTGTAGATACCTACTAGTTGTAATCTGGATAATGCTTTGGATCCGTTGAATACCTCTATATTGTTTATATTTTATTTCCTGCAGTAGGTATGCTCACCTGTTTTAATTGTAAATAACTAGTTCTTATATGTTTCTCTTCTTAGTTATAATGATTTTGATTTACACAAGATGCAAAAACTCGTTTAGTTACCTCGTTTAGGTATGTTTGGATGGATGTTTGTTACCTCTTCACGTAATAAAGATACCGAACTGATCGTTCTGAATTTTGCATTATATAAGTATAGGTACATATCTAGCTGGAATCAAAAATCACTTTTGATCCCACAAAGTTAATTAATTCCCATGGCAATCGAAAAAACGCGTGCGTAACCGCGAACTTGAACTTGTTTTAAATAATTTATTTTGTTTAACCGACTTCAAATTTTTTCATGAATTTTCACGGATCCCATTGTCAGAACTGAACCAAATTAAATTGGGACCACACGGGAAGTACCAGCTTTCAAATAAAAAAAGAATCATGAAAAACGGACCACCCAGTCAAAAGTTATTTGTTTTGTATCAGAGAAGTACATAATTAATGTAGAGTAAACTCATACTCAACGTAAGTAGGCGTGTTTTGAGCTGGTATATAATAATAGTAATACCTAACCTACCTATGCAGGTGTTTTTTCTTGCTATGGAATTATCTGCAATCATTGATTCTAGTTTGCCTAGCTCGGTTATCTAAAAACTCATTAGTTATTAATGTGTTCAGTCAGTAACAGCATAAAAACGGTAGGACATTGGAAAATTCTAATTAAAGTCATTATTGAAACGTTGAACAGTTAAACATCAAATTTCCAAACGCCTAGCCTATATGCTCATTGGAAGAGAAAATTACGTAACTTTGATAACAATGGGTTCATTTTCATTTCATACCTATCTGCATCTTATTTTCCTACGCAGTCATCAAAATGCTTTATTTCCTTTAAATGTTCTAGGACCCTTGGACACGTCGCAAAAATTAGGTTAGGTTAGGTTAGTTGTTAGGTCGATGTAGGTACCTACCTAAGTACATAAAATATGTAAAACTAGAAAATAAAGCTATTATGATTGATTTTTTATTCACTTCAATATTTTTAATTTGAAGTAAAGCTAACAAGAAACCTTTACTTTCTTAGTTTGTTAGTTTTTCGAGTTGGAGCAAAACCCGTCCTATTTTTTTCTATCTTCTAGCTAGTAGATCCTTCGATCTGGTATTTGGTAGTAAGCCTTTTTATAAAGGATATGTTTGACAATTTGTTCAAATTTATGTATTGATAATTTTTGCAACTCAGCAATAAATGACGCATTAAAATATACAATCATCTCATGTAGCCCAGTAGTGGGCACATCAGTTTATTCGTAATTCTATCACATATTACAATTATTTTTATATTGTGTGTTATGTGTTGTTATTTTTACTTTGTCTGAAAACCAACATTTTTACTAAAAGTTCCAAATACACAGTTAAATTCACATTCGTGACAATGACTCAACTGTATTTGTATAAAAAATAATGATTTTATCTCGCGTTATCTACTATCAGTTCTATCTTTGTAGACATTCTAACAATGTTTGGTCGATCGGTTTCAGTCCATCACAACCTACGAACAACGCTTAGCTCTACCTCTACCCATACATTTCTGTGGCTCTACCAGATATTTCGATCTTGTATGACGTGCCTAGATAATTCCGTTCATGTTTATGTTTCTGTGATTTGTGAGTTTAGTGTTTGGCTGAATTAACTCCCCGAAGTTCTAGTTGTAAGTACCTATGCATGTTGATAGCAAATTATTGGCTACTCTACTATGTATACCTAAAGCACAGTATTGGTTCCGCATTCTTATTGATTCCCTATTCGTCTAAATTATCAAATTATCAATCTAAAGTGCATTCAGTCAGATCGTTTCCCGAATTATCATTGCCGATATTTCCTACAGTTAGTTTCTTTGTCTATAATGGTCATAATACCGGTGATAGGATGTAATGGTCACCTACTCCGTGTTTTGGAAGGACGTCGGTCGATGCTAGAAATCGCGGCTGCTGCTTCCTCCGTGAGCAACCAAATGTGCGTTCGAGTACAGTAATCTACGCTGTTTGTGTTCAGTGCCCGTAACGGGAGGCCGTGTCCCATGGAACACATCATGTTCCCCGAACTAAAGTGCTTTTGAAAGTGTTGATAAGCTGTTATAAACAGTTGAACTCTCGGTTCTTGGTAGTTTGGTTTAATATTAAACAATATGTCACTACCTCGGTCTTTCGATGTAGGTAAGTGATGATAACAGACAGCCTTAATGCAATTTGAGGTTGAGGACTTACACAGCGGTGAATGAAAGGGCATTCTTTATTCAAGGGTCGTGCCATCTAGTTGGATTAAGGGCCTCATCAACAAAACACTTAATTAGGGCGTTTAATTAAGACATCTTAGTCCATCGTAGACCCCATTGACCTTACTGCATAATTTGATACATCTCTAGGTCACCCAAACGAAATTGTGTAACACCGTTTCCTGTCTTTGTTTCAGCTGTGTGGAAAAAGACTGATAGGAGATTCACTCTCGCAAGCTTACCAAAAAAAATTACCAAATCAACTTTTACCAATAAGATTAAATTAGTCAAAATGCCGGAGCTGGGACCTATGATGCGAGCGCTAGAGCTACAGAGAGTGATCGAAGACAAAGTGACGGAATGGCGAGAGAGGTCAGCCCGGGTCGCCGGCGCAAGCGTGGCCGACTCTTATCAACAGCCACTCAACTTCAAACGTCGCACACACAGACGCAAGAACAGCGCTGAAATAAACAGAATTATCGCAAAGTACTCAAAGCATAACAAGAGAGCGCACGAACCCTCTGCCAAGCGCATCGCTCCCGAGCCACCCCCCACTCGCCCGCCGCGGACAAAGAAACTCTCCCACACCAAGATCTTCTCCAAAAGTGAAGACAATCTCGCCACCATGGATATACAATATGATCCTTATCCCATGGATGAAGACAAAGCTAGTTTCAGCAAATCCAGATACAGCGCTAGAAGCTGCGAGGACGTTACAGCTTTCGTAGACGTCCATCACACAATGAAGAGCAAAAACTTCGAGCAAACGAGTATACTGAACGCGAAGCTGCCCCCAAGAAACCCACGATCTAAGTTGCACAGTATCAGTGAGGACTTCTCCATTAAACCATTTGAGGACAGTGGTTTAGATTTAAGGCCAAAGACAAATTTTGTTACATCGACTCCTATCTCTAACAGAAAGACATGTCCATCTGAAAGTTCAGTGTTCCAGAACTCAAACAGAAATACCTGTCCGTCTGAAAGTTCAGTGTTCCAAAAGTGCGCGAATTATTCGAGTGTGAGTGACCTTAGAAAGGGAAGTTCGGAGCCCGATATTCTGAGTGTTAGTTCGATTCGTACAACAGACACAACAAAAACTCTCGATTTTAGGAAAAAGTGGAAAATGCTGAAACCTCCTTTCAAGAAAGGGACTTTGGATTGTCTGTTTTTGTGGCGTGGGAAGAAGACGGAACCACGCCAGGAGGAAAGCACAGCTCGGTAAGTCTCTTTCTTTACTCTCACTCACTTCACGGATATTTCAATGAGAAGTTTTAGTAAAAAAGAGAACTGATCATTTTAACAAAAGAGCAATATATTGCAAAGATAAGGCGTCGACAGATAAACTTGGAATATTTTTATTAGCAAAAGTGATCAGACTTTAATTACTACAAATAAAATCGCAGTTATAGGTATCTATTGACTGGCTAATGTATTGATCACATGCTAGTAATCTCCAGCTCTTAGCTAACTAATTAGATCGACATGTGTGTCCATTGCTCAGTTTCCTTGTAATGATAAAGCAAATGTAGAGTAAGAGGTCATGCGTATAAAACGCTTTGCAGATTGTAGCAAAATCTCGCAATGTTTGATTTAGCTAGTACCTAGGTACCTGCTAGCTACCCTTAGTACAAACATTGCGTGTGTTTGTACTGGGATTTCTAACACATCTGCAAGAGGGAATTGCATCCTTCAACCTATGATTTTATTTTATATAATACCTACTAGCTGCGCCCCGCGGCTTCTCCCCATAGATTTCTTTAATGTCACGACCCACAGGAAAAGTATATTCTATGTCCGTATCCTGGTTCTAAGCTACCTCTCCACCAATTTTCAGCCAAATTGGTTCAGCCGTTCTTGAGTTATAAATAGTGTAACTAACACTACTTTCTTTTATATTATGGTAGATTAAAATCTCATTAAAATCGCTAAATTTAAAAACTTATAGGTACTCTACCTACTCTACACCATTGCGTAGGTTTCTGTTGTAATTGAATAGTTACTTGTGATTTTTGAACTAGATCTTTCTTAGAATTGGTTTCGACTGAGTTTGATAGATGGCGTTACGCACGATACAGCAGGTGTACGTTCTCTTTGGATTGATTATCGTGCGCCTAGCCAAATACTAATAGAAACCATTGGAGACAAATAGTCAAACCAAAAAAATACTATTGGTACATGCCTCCCTAATTTACAAAAACAAACAAAAACATGAATCTATACCATTGATTTATTAAAAAGGGAAGATGAGGTACTGGTTTCTCGAAAATGGCAACCTCAAATTGTGTAAAATTGTGTGCTCCCACCTCGGTCACCGTCTGACCGGCGCGGCGGCGGCACGGGCGGTCGTTATTTGTTTTCTTATAACAAAAACAAATAATAAGATTAGAAATTTATTTCCAAAATCTCGTGTACTTTAGGGTAGTTAGGGTGTTATAAATAATTGAAACAACATTTTCAAATAGGTACTCTTATAATAAATGTTCAAATTGTTTGCCACCTACTCCAATACAGGCTCTACACCCCTTCGACAATTAAAAAATTTAGTGTAATACCATTTAAGAAACTACATGAAATGGGCATGTTTTTTAAGTTGTGGGCCACCCCGGTCTCCATACGTTTTTTTTATACTACAGTTGCTCAAACTTTAGCATAAAAAAACAGAAAGCACTTATTTTTATTTCTAAGTGTTTAAAATAAACAAGCCGTTGTGGCTAGATTAGGCTAGGGCTACTAATATTTTGTGATGCGCCATAGCAATGCCAATTATCCACGGCTATTTCCAGAGAAAATTAATTCGTTATTATAAAATTTGTAGCCGTAGTGTTCAAAAATTTGAACAAAGGTATCAAATTTTAAACTTAAAAGAAAAATTTAAAAAAATGCTAGACCGTTGCAGATGGTTTTTTTTTATATTTTTTTCTGAGTTGCCCCCCTGCCCCCCCACAAGTACCTGCGGGGTTATCCATTAATTACCGGGCACCCTGTATATTAATTATTATCTATTCCTAAATACCTATATGTGATACGAGTTAAATTTTTTTTCTTTACAAGAATTATAGTTTCCTTATGACGCTAAATTATTTAGCTTCTTATGGAAACTACAATTCTTTGTGTGAGGTAAGGTCTCCTTCTGACGTTCGTAGGTTATCATCGGCCTAATTCATGATTCATCAGCGAACTCATTATGTCTTTATGCTGGTTGAGCGACTTTATGATGCACTTTGTCTTGTCAATGATCCTTTGTACTTTGGCACTTATTTGCTTATCCGGCATCCTTTGATGTGCACTTCGGCTATGAAAACCATTAGATCAAATCTATCTAATTTATTGATATCTTGTTGCCTTCCAATTCTAACCTGAGGGTCGTTATTCTTTAGATACAGTTCGTTAATTAAAAATTATTTTTAGAATAAATAAATTAAGTTATGATTAATATAAGGGATTTTCAAAACACAACTAGGTTAGTACTTTATGTAGGCCTATAGTAAATTACTTATAATAATGTACATAATAATTGATTACCTAATAGGTAGAGGCTGAATGAATACAATAACAAGTTATGAAAGACAGAACAGTGACCTTATAGGGAGGAAAATGTGATGTTTATTAAATGAGTAATCATTACATAATGGGAAGCCTGTGCTGTGATTTGGACGTGGTTTCCCTACGGCCAAGTCATAGCGCAGGGTTCCCAAAATTAACTACCTGTTGCTCAAATAATTTCTCGGCTATATGAACACTCACGCATGCCTACGTGGGGTGAGCGGGATACACAGAAAGTTTTGCGAAAATGAAATAAAGTGTTGTATTGGTAAATATTTTTTACAAAATATTTTTAAAGTACCATCTTCTAACAAAGTTTCATGCGTCTAAACCATTTCGAAACACTTTTTCCAGTCGTTTACAGCCTGCTCTCATCACTTTAATAGGCGTTGATTCGTTTTAAAACGCCAAAACCGTCGACTGGCGCTTCGGTTCTGGATCGTATTGATAAATCCAGGACTCATCATCACCACCAATGATGTCGTAAACACGCCGAGACAACCCTACTTAAAATTTGTTTAGGTATATAACGGCACCATTCCACCCTGCTTCTGAGCATCATCGGTGAGGTTGTGCGGCACGGCACCCAGCGTGAAATTATCCTCCTCGTACAAAGATGTACCTGCGTATATTCTATTATATAAAGCTCGATTACCACTCACTGACTGACTGATTGACATAATTGTTCTCCTTGATGGTGGAGGGGGAGGTATGGTTTTTTTTGCGGAAATGTATTTCTCATGCCTGGGGGACCTCAGGAAAATTCCGACTTTTTGAGATTTGCACCGGGGGGCCCCCGCCCCCCGGGGGGGCTTCCAAGCAGAGCCATCCTGACTAATAATTTTATGGGGGTTGTATAGAGGGGTACAAGTGATTTTGATTGCAAATTTTTTTTTACCCCCCCTTGCCCCCCAGACCCCCCCCTTTTTCAAGTGCTATGAGAAAGCGACGTGATAGAGTGTTTTTAATTACAGGGTCGTATAGAGGGTGTCTTCTTGAATTGGGAGAAAAAAAAAATTACCCCCCCTCTCACCCCCCATTTTTTAGCCCCCGTTGATATCTTCCAAACGAATTGACTTGCAAAAGTTTTTTTTTCACAGTCATGTAGAGTAGGGCAAATTATTTAAAATGCAAAAAAAATATTTTCCCTTTTAGCCCCCTAGACCCCCTTTTTTATCAAAAAACCAAAAAAACCCAAAAATTGGCCTATTTTTGACCTTTTTTTTCGGGTGGAGCGTTGCGGCGAGCGAAGCGAGCTGCAATGCGACCACGGGGAACAGCACGGCGAGCGAAGCGAGCCGTGCTGTGACCTTGCACCCCCGGCCCCCTGAACCCCCTCCCCCATCCAAGAATTTGATATGGGTATCGTTTTCGACTAACATGGGGGTGAGGATAACGAATTTGATGACGGTGGGCGTGGGTTGGATTGCGGTGAGCGAAGCGAACCGCAATCCGACCCACGTCACACAGCAAGGCGAGCGAAGCGAGCCGTGCTGTGATCCCCCACCCCCGGCCCCCCCTGAACCCCCTCCCCCATCCAAGAATTTGATATGGGTATCGTTTTCTACTAACATGGGGGTGAGGATTACGAATTTGATGACGAAGGGCGTGGGTCGGATTGCGGTGAGCGAAGCGAACCGCAATACGACACACGTCACACAGCAAGGCGAGCGAAGCGAGCCTTGCTGTGTCGCAGCACGAGCGGCGTCGTATTGCGGTGAGCGAAGCGAACCGCAATGCGACTCCAGGGCACAGCACGGCGAGCGAAGCGAGCCGTGCCGTCTTCCTTCACGCCCCCAGCCCCCCCTGAACCCCCTCCCCCATCCAAGAATTTGAAATGGGTATCGTTTTCTACTAACATTGGGGTGGGGATTACGAATTTGATGACGGCAGGGGTGGGCCAGATTGCGGTGAGCGAAGCGAACCGCAAACTGGCACTCGTCACACTGCAAGGCGAGCGAAGCGAGCCTTGCTGTGTGGCCGACTGTGCGTGGTCGTATTGCGGTGAGCGAAGCGAACCGCAATGCGACCAAGGGGCACAGCACGGCGAGCGAAGCGAGCCGTGATGTTATTTTCCAGGACCCCAGTCTCCCCTGCACCCCCTTCCCCATACAAGAATTTGATATGGGTATCGTTTTCGACAAACATAAGGTCGGGGATTACGATTTTGCACCCCAGACCCCCCGAACCCCCTCCCCCATCCAAGAATTTGATATGGGTATCGTTTTCGACAAACATGGACATAAGGACTACGAATTTGATGGCGGGGCGGGCATGTAACGGACAAACGCGAGCTGCTTGCAGCTCGCGCACTTATACAACCTAGTTTGATGTATATTTGCGTAGTTTCCTGTCCGCGGGATAGAAGCGCTGCTATACCAAAATGTACTTATGGAATACTTTTAAAAATCTATAAACCGATTTAAATTTTTATAGTTTTATTTTCATAGAACCCACAGTCAGAACTAAACCAAATTAAAATGGGATCACACGTGAAGCACCAGCTTTCATATAAAAAATGAATCATGAAAATCGGATCAATAAACAAAAGTTCTGAGGTAACAAACATAAAAAAAACAGTCGAATTGAAAACCTCCTCCTGTTTTTAAGTCGGTTCAAAATTAGACATCACGAACACGCCTCGTTGCTAAAGTAAAAGAGACTCACCCCACCCTTCTGAACTGAATGCTTAGATATTTTACTTATGTTCATTTTATGCCCACTCAATGAAAATGAACATGTTTAATGAAAATAATTCTGACCTATTTAATCATACATAAATTAATATGAAGAGTTAGGCTTTTAAATACATATACATTTTAGACTCTTTTCTATCTTGTAGATACGGTGTAAAAGGTACTTAGGTTATTTACAATTAGGTACAACGTATAACATCTTGAGACAAACGAGCTGAATATAATGATGACAACAACGCTGATAAATGCACTCCACGAATAACATTTATCTGCCCACGGATGTATTGTAGACATAACTGAATCATATCATTCGTACACATATCTGTCTAGGCAGAAGCTAAGACAACTGTCCCGATTTATCCCACCTCACCGTGATTCACACACTTTCTCAATAGAAAGGGTGTGAATTCACACTCTACACTGTCTTAATTCATTAAAGTGCATCTTAGAAGCCAAAATTGGCCGGGAACTGTACATCTAGGTACCGTAAGTAAAGAAAGACTAAGGCATATAAGAGTGTTCTTCTTTATAAAAACACTCTTCTGAGCCTGTCATAGAAATAAAGAAAGACATAGGCTTTGAAGAACATTTTTATTTTAAAAAAGCACTATTCTAAGGGTGTCTTTTCCTACTTTTCCTAAATCATGATAGTATGATGCACTAAAATCTATTGAGATTGAGAAAGTGTAGATCATTTTATAATAGATTCTCAAAAAAATTCTCAAAAAATTATCTCTAAAACATAGGTAAATCTAATTTTATTATAAAGTCCTTTTATACGTAATTTACATTACTTGTCGATTTTAGATCCTCCCTTCAATAAAAATTGCTTACAATTATATCTGAAACTCGACGCCAAGCAAGTGAGATTTTGTTATTTGTGTCGTACTTTGTTTACTAACATGCTTCATTAAAAATGGATAAACCATAGTACTAATAATTTTGATTTTTATAATAGGCATTGCTCAATCAAAAATTCCACCTCTTTAGTAAAGAACCGCTTACTCACTGGTGTTAGGGATTACCTTATACCTATATTATGCTAACTTACCTGAGTGGGTAATTTTATGAATTCTATTGTACTCATATTCAATGCCCTGAGAAACTTGATGTACGGTGAAGATATTAGTTGGCTGACCTGTTAATTAAAGTGCCTAAGACCTGTCTAGGTTTACTTCCTGTTAGTTTGTTTGATTATGTATTGACTTGTTTGTTATTCCATTCAGAAATATTGGTGCCAAATTAAACTAAATAACCATTCTCTCCGGTACAACGCAGTAGCCAGCGGTGGGGATCCTCTAAGTAAAATAATATTTATTACTATATACTACTAGGTGCGTTTTCAAAATGGACTTTTAAAAATGGATCTAGAAAGTCCATAAATTCACATAAGTACCTGACGCTGCTTGTAGGTAGACCAATGATTTGAAATGTAGACCCAAATCGTAATAGAGCTGTAGACTCATTTTCAAAGATCAACAACCTACCTGCTATGCTACTCTACCAAGAATTAACAATAGAGTATCAGCAAAAAATAATTCACACTAAGTTTTAGCCTTGGATCTCAAAAAAACTGGAGTAGGTAAACCCCAGGCAAACAAAGCTTGCGGCATAATATCGCTGAATCCTCCAGTCGCTTACAAAGCGTTCACCAAGAAGCCTGAAAAATAATAACTTTACAGTGCTGCATACAATTATTTTAAATATTCATACTTTTTCCTTAAAATCACAGTAAAAATATCGCTACATATCGTCATTGTCTAGTGTTTTAAAAGTGATTTAAAAATGCCGGCCCCGGCTGATGACCCGTGGAAATTAGTTTTTGTGAAGCTGCAAGAAAATAAAATTATCACCAAGAGAAAGTAAGATTAATATTTAAGCTTGTACCTACGCCTTTTACATTAATAAACTGCCTTAGCTTAGTTACGTAAGAGTAGTCTTCAACTTATGAAGATCTTATTCGTCGTTGCGGATTTGCTTAGAATTAGAAAAATCAGGATATTCAATGCTGGTTCTGTTTTGTTTTTAACAATTTGTTTTTTTAGTCTGTATTAGATAATGTAGGGTATAATATTATCTGTGATGTAGGTAAGTAGGTATACCAACTGTTTTCCTCACCAGTGTCGTAGCCTACGACCGACTCGTAGGTATGGGCGTTTCAGTTCAGACAGTAAGTTACCCTCCTATCGATTGACGAGTAGTCCATTCTTTTGGACGTTTCGGCGGTATAGGGTCACAAATTAAAATGACCACTTATATCCTACATTTTGCCTTTTTATTATGTCCTACTACTTACAACGTCCCGTTCTAAACATAACCATTTCTAACTATACCTTCGTCTGGTCACTATAGGTACATATATATTATATACCGTTTCTGGAAATAACATCTTTTCTTTATGAATGTAAGCGGGTTAACTACGAACCTTGTTTGTGTTGGAAGAACACCAACGTTTCATCCCTTAACGAGGGACATCTTCAGGGCGAATGCGGTTCTTTTCTATGTCTTCGTTTTGTATTTGCTTCGAAACTTAGAAAACTGCAGCATATCGCTTAGATTTATGAAATATCCACCATAAAACCTTACTAAAGTAACCTTCACCTTGCCAGCGACGCTTGCAAGGTCAAACTGAAGTTACCACGAAATTCGGAGTATAAATGCCTCATTCAAGCCAGCAACGTGACTTCCCTGATATGATCACTCTATAAACCCATGCCAAGAGCACATAATAGCTACGCTAGTAGTGGTAATTCAATGCATAGAATAGTATGCCTATGCATCCATTCAAAATAAAGACCTTCATAACGTTCTTGAAGAGGGCTATTATTGTACACCTACCTAGGTACCAAGAAGTTACTTACGACTATACCTACAAGACGATGTCATTTAGATATTTTTCAGTCTTTAGATCTGCTACTGCTGCTCGTACAACGTTAGAGCACGAAACATTCTTTAGTTTTTATTTTCATAATCAGCTGCCAACTTAGCTAATCCTCAACCTCAACAGCCTGTATTAGTCCGCTGCTGGCCGCAAGTCTTCCCCTGATAAGCGCCTTATTGGCGTTTATCTTATGGAGGGTAATGCCCACAATCCCCACGCTGGGCATGCGGGTTGGGGCTCGAGGTTTGGTGGTATAATTGTTCTGCAGGGGGCGGGCATCTAAGGGCCTTAGTCGCCTCTTACGTTACGACACCCGCGGGAATAATTGTGGTAGAGCAAATTCTATGTCAGCACCACACAGTTAACTAATATAAAAGTAAATTCTTGACAAATTAAATTAAATTATTGAGTATTTATTAAGGCAAATAAATATCTACGTGACTGATTGATAGCGCACACTTCATAACGCTGATGTCGACCTACCCATATTAAATTTTGATCCTCATTTAAAATATAGTTTATGTATTCTTTCATAAAATTAAGGACTCCGAACACCAACTGCAGAATAACAAAGTACCTATCTACAGTGTTCTGAAGTCTAGTTTAGTTGTTTCCTAAATAAAGTACCTATGCTACAGAGCGCCAGCAACGTGAACAAACTAAGGGTCGACTAAACAACATACAATTCAAAGACAAAGATAAAAATAGTAGAAATAAAAGTTATACGATAAAAATGTAAGGTAAATAATTCAAGTAGTAAAGACTTAAAAACGATAGTTAGATAAAAGCAATTTAAATTAATTTTTATTCTGTAATAACTTAACGAACACTAGTGCTAACTTTAGGCCTTTTTGGTCTACTATTGCTTACCATGCATTGATTTAAAAACGTTTTTACCAAGTGATAAATAAAAGCTTGTAGATCGCAAAAACAAAACCTGTTAGATTGGTTATTTGGTTCCTACACGTTCGTGTTTATACATAACTAGTGCTCAACCACCCACAACGAGCCAACTTTGGTCATGCTGCCTGGTTCACCACTCATTGTTCCTCCCCTCTACTAATTTTAGGTAGGTACCTAGCTAGGTATTTCGTGCTTTCTCTACTAAAAAAGACGGATATAACTTGCCTGGTTTTATCCAGACAAGGTACTCTGATGATGTCATCCAGCTGAATATTTTGCTTGCGTCCTAAGGCTCTTTGTTTCTTTGGTAACAAACTCAGTGTGATGATTAGCACGCCAAGTGTACATAATGATAAAGTGATACATAATGATAAGTACCTCTGATAACCCTGTTAACATGACATACGAGCTGCTTGTAACTAATCTTCTCGTTAAGAGTGTGGTGTATGAGATAGAGATAGTGATCTGTACCTACTCATTAGGTACCTACTTTTTATTTTGTTTTTGATGGGAAAATTCTGCGAACAGATACTATACTGCATGTAGGGTACAGCAGCTGTGTGGGGTTATCTTCGACGACCAATTAATTAAAATAATTACCCACTTGCTAAGGGAATACCTACCTGGAACGAAAGCAGGGAGGAGGTTGTAGGCCTCGGAACAATAACGGTTGTAGGCTTTTCCTACAATTGTTCATATGATCCGCCCTTTATTTATGGATTTGTTACATCGATATATTATGATTTGATTACAGTATCAATGGGTAGGTACCTATTTATTTATTAACACTAGTCATGATCTACTATGATTTATAACGAAATATTCACCTGATCTCACTAGCAGTGCCTTTGTGCCGAAATATTGGAAGGGTCAAAACTCAAACCATAATAAAATATCCCGTTGTAAATGATATTACTACGATATGAAAGGATAACTCAGACAAAGGAATATAAACAAAACAAAGGATATTCCTTTGTTTTTTGTTTTTTTTTTATCCGATTCCTTTGTCTGAGGTTTCAGATCAAATAGTCATAAAAATAGGTGATACCATTCCGTGTCTATGGTTGATTTATTCTAGCTTCGTTTTGCATAACCAACATTCCCCGCGCCCCGGCCGGCGTCTGTCTGCTGAAGTCTAGGCTATTGGTAGGTTACCTACCTTTATCTTCCTGGAACTGAAAATAACTTAAGGTTCGGAGACAGGATGCAAAAATGCGATTGCGAATTTATCACCACCCAAATATTAACACACTGATGATGAACGTCATTCTTACAAAACCACGTGTGCTCTTGCAGCTCGGTTAGTCAGCTCAGCCAGCGCCACGATCGGTCGTGTGCGTGGATTTCCGACGCTGTTACCTTGAATACAAGATTACGTCAGCTGATCGCGTTTCGCTAGAATTAAAAACAAACAACGCTCACAAACCTTTCGCTTGGACTTATTTCACGAACGTTCTATAGTAAAAGCTAAAACTCGTCTTTAGCCTGCAACGTCAAGTCAGTGACCGCTAAGTGGTTCATTTCTCCTCTGAACTTTGTTTGGTGGATCGCTATTTCCGTGCTGTTAAATCTCGAGTCTCAAGAAGGCGGCATTCTGCATGTTTACGTCATTGGCTAACCGAAGCTGTGACTCCTACCTAATTTGTGATTCATGGTGCAAATCGATAAGGGGATTCCGTTTTGATTCACCTCAGCATCAGTAGATTATACCTCAACGCTTTTCTTTGTTATCGTGTGTTCAGCAGAGTGCCTCCAAAATGGATGAAGAATCAATGTGGAAGGGATTTTACGAAAAGTTGCAGAATCAGAAGTCAGTGGAAGAGCAAGTTCATGATACAAGGTTTGTTGGATTCTAGTTTTTTATTACCTAATATGTAACAACATTTTATGGCCTAGGTAAATTTATACCTTCAAACTTCGAAGTGGTAATTCTCGTAAGAATACAGACTGGCACATTTAGATCGGTCAGTTTGGGAAGACATAGGTCACGAAGATCACTTCTTATAGGACCATGCCATCGATTTTAGTAAAAAGAAGAACTAAATAAATAAATAAAAAATGTTAGACAATTCACACAGCATTATCTAGCCCCAAGCTGAGCAGAGCTTGTGTTATGGGTACTAAAAACTGATGTACTTAATACAAAACACTACATAGATAGTTTGTTTTTATTATACATAGAAAACATCCAGAACGCCCTGAACAAATATCTGCAGATCGTTCACATTTGTCCCGAGGCGGAAATCGAACCAGCAACCTTCTGCGTCGCAGGCGGACCTTCGCCCACCGCGCCACTGAGGTCGCAAATATTTTTTATTATGTACAGTACAATATTCAACATGTTAACAATCTTACTATTGCGTTTTGTATCTCTCTCTCTCTTAGGTGGTGAATTTGCGTTGAAATTTATTATTGGGCTTAAAATATTGGTTATTTCGAAAACTTAGGTACAAACATTTATTCATCTGAGACAAACATAAATTAAAGCATTATCAAAACAATGCATTTTATTCATATAAGATTGACGTACAAAATCGATATCTAACTAGGTAGTTTTATTTTTCAAAACGTCCTAGTTCGATTCCCGAGCTGAATACTTTTTTTAATGAAATGTATGAATGCAGTTCTTCTTTCTAATATCGATGACATGGTTTTTTTTTCGTATGTCTTATAGTTTCAGACTTTCCCATACTGACCGATATAAATGTGCCACGTGTATACTACGTAGGACTAGGTATTGTGGTAAGCTTAGTTGTTTCTTCAAGGGTAGCTACCCAAGTGCTCAGGTAGGTGGCAGGCCTGATGTTGATGATGATAGTAGGGACCAGGGTCACAGCGCAGGTAGTCGATGGATGGATCCCCTATCATGGAGGTCATTCAAGACCGCTATTCGTGGCGTATCGTCGTCGTCGTTTAAGGAGAGGCCTTATCTAATCAAATCATTTATTTCACATACCTACTTACATACCATTAGGGCCCGCGCGACCTAATTAAAAAATATGAAAGATTCGCGGTGGCGGTTTCGATTCCCGCCTCAGGACGAATGTGATATGTTCCGTTCCGGGTGTTCTAGATAAAAATGTACCTAGTGAAAAAATACACATGAAAATAGAATAGAATAAAAGTAGGTAGTCACGTGCTGCTATAATGTGAATATATAAGAATTAAGAATAATAGAATAGAAAACATTTCCAATCCTTAAATTTGACTAGGTACGTCACCTTGTCCCTGTCACTTCAGTTATTCTTGGATATTTTCGAAGTCTCATGATTAATCAGTAATCACTATAAAAAAAAAGACGTGTGGCACTCGGGGACTGCCGCGGTAAAGCTATTGCATAGCATAAGTCATTAAAAGTTCTGCTATTCATCGATAGATGGCTAAACTAAAAAGTATCACCGCTGTGCCGGTCGGAGTGGGGGATATTAGGTTATTTTCGTAACGGAATTTCTGGATTCGGTCTCCACGCTCAAGGCCCGCGATAGAAGATATGCAATAGCTTAAAAAATTATAGCCGAGTTTTATTCGTATAACAAAAAACAAGTTAGTGTAAGTAAGTAGCATTATGAAAGAAGTTGAAGTTGAACTCTCTCACCACTCACTGTCACTTTAGTGATGTTGTTATTGTTGTTGTTGGTTTGGTTGGTTTGGTTGGTTTGGTTGATTGTTTTCACAGAACAATGTCTCTTTGAACAATAATAATCGTATCGTTATATAAATCGTTGTTTTTTGTTTTGTTTGTGATCTGATTTATGTGTGGGGTGGGATTTATAGTTGAAAAATATTAAATGTATCCAGTGTTGGTCTAGCTCGCTCCCATATTCTTTAGTGTCGTATCGCACTGTGCCGCCATCGGTTGACAGTTGTTATCAAATTGTTGAGATAACGCAAGCATTATATAAACCGCAGTCAGTTTCTGTTCCCTGCCGAATAATGGTTTTGCTACGAGCAGGAATAACTCGTCACTTGAAAATCTATAACACTCAGTACAGAAATATGCAAACAAACAAAAACTCGTTATGGAAGACGAAAGCATACGTGCTTGGAAAATGGGTGTCGGCTGAGAATAATGCAGTGTTTCCTGTGCTCGACCCGGCGGACGACAGTGTGATTACTGAGGTACCAGATATGGCGGAGAACGATGCCAAAAAAGCCGTGAAAGCAGCTTCAGAAGCTTTTAAAACCTGGAAAAAAACCACCAGCAAAGAAAGATCCTACATCCTGCGAAAATGGTTTGACATATGTGCTCAAAATACAGACCTCCTAGCTGAAATAATCACAGCAGAGGCTGGCAAACCACTTGCAGAATCCAAAGGTGAGATCGCATATGGAAACTCGTACCTGGAATATTATGCAGATTCTGCTCGCAATATCAATGGAGAAGTTCTTTGTAGCCCTTGGCCGAACAAACAAATTATTGTGACTCGTCAACCCATAGGTATTGTGTCTGTTATTACTCCATGGAACTTCCCATATGCCATGATGACTCGAAAGGTAGCAGCCTTAATGGCTGCTGGCTGCACCTGTGTTGTAAAGCCTTCTGAAGAAACTCCACTGTCAACTCTCGCAGCAGTAGCACTAGCAGAAGAAGCTGGCATCCCCAAAGGAGTCATAAATGTTATCACATGCTCCAGGAAAAATGCACCAGCTGTGGGTAAAGTTTTATGCGAAGATGACAGAATTGGTTGCATTTCTTTTACAGGATCTACTTATGTGGGGAAATTATTGTATGGAATGGCTTCTAAAGGTATCAAGAGGGTTGCATTGGAACTTGGTGGAAATGCCCCCTTTATTGTTTTCCCAAGTGCTGATATTGAACATGCAGTAGATCAAGCAATGTTGGCAAAGTTCAGAAACAATGGGCAGGCCTGTGTTGGGGCCAATCGATTTTTGCTACATGAAGATATCCATGATAAATTTGTGGAAGCATTTAAATCTCGGATTAGTAGCAAATGTGTTCTTGGACGAGGAAGCAAAGAAGGTGTAACTTGTGGGCCACTTATTAACATGGAACAAACTACGAAAGTCTCCACATTAGTGTCTGATGCTATTTCTAAAGGGGCTAAAACCATTCTTGGTGGAAAAGTCAATAAGGAACTGGGAAATAAATTCTTTGAATCAACTCTTTTGACTAATGTCAAACCAACAATGAGCATTTATACGGAAGAAATCTTTGGGCCAGTTGCTGCATGCTTGAAGTTTAAAACTGAAGCGGAGGCTTTGGATATTGCCAACAGTGTAAGAGCTGGTCTTGCCAGTTATGTATTTACTAAGGATCTGAGTCAAGCATTCAGGATGTCAAGGGAGCTTGAGTTTGGCATGGTAGGGATAAATGATGGAATGCTGTCTAGTGCAGACGCACCGTTTGGAGGAGTAAAGGAGGCCGGCATTGGAAGGGAAGGCAGTGTGCACGGAGCAGAGGAGTATACTGACCTAAAGTACACACTTTTCTCTGCTTTGGACCAGTGAATGTACTGCAGTACCTTCTATCTCAAAGCACATTTTAATAGAATATTATTATTAGGGGCAGTCATACCAAAAATGTTACTATTGTTTTGTAATAAGTGTAGGTGTACAACTGATATATTTCTGTGGGTACAACAAGTTTTTGTAGTCATTTTTATTATATTAGTTTAGTTTTAAAGAGTTTTTAGATATATATACAATACAATCTATCTATGTATGTATACATAAAACAAAACTGTAATAGGTCAAATTCTGCACATTTAAGATTTGTAGATTTTTTTAGAGGGCACTGTTATCGATACTGAAGCTAAAATTGTATTTTTTTTGTCTGTCTGTTTCTTAGCCAAGCCTTTCGCTGAATGAATTAATTCAAATTAAACTTGGCATGATTTTACTGGATCAATTCTGCTATACAATCGCTTCACTGTAATGGGTCATATAGATAAAGGATGGGATTGAAGAAGGCAGAGGGAGTCTGAAAATCTTGTTAGATTTTATTTCATTTTGATTTTTAAGCCCATTCCTTGTCTACCCTATTTATTTAACTACCTAAATAAAAGGTTCTACTTATATTAAAAGTGTGGTTTTTTTGCACAGTGTTTCCAGTGTGTTATGATTATGAGAGAACCTGTGGTGTCGTGAATTAATGTGAATTGGTTTCAGTATGACAATCATGAAAGAAATTGCAGGTATAGCTTAGTAATAATATTGTAGCGTGTTGTGGTTAGGTTAGTCAAATAGGTACTAAGAAAAAAATCTTGCCTATCATTCCAGTCTTCCAGTAATTGTGATATTTGTTATCTTTTTTAAATATAAGTACATTTATATAAAATATTAAAATCCACATATTGCATTTTTATGTAGGAATGTTATTGTGACATTTTACTCATTTGCTTTTATTATTTATTTATATGAATGTATTAGGCACCTTATATTGATTATTTTAAAATACAAATCTTAATCAACAAATGATCTTTTATTTACCTATATTCTTAAATTACAGTGAAATCTTTACCACAAATAAAATTGGTATGTTAACATTTCAAGACATCTACCTAACTAATTTTATTTTTAGACACCTTATTAACAATCTAAATGATCTTTCCTTTTTTGCAGAGTACAAGAAGTGGACAATGGATTCTTTGAGAAATTTGGATCAATATTGAAACAGGCGTCGCAGAAAGCCGCTCTCGAGGAGTGTACTCCTCTAGCACCTTTGAAAGAGGTGGAAGAACAAGAAGGAGAGCAGAGGATCGAAGCTGATCTTGAAGCAGAAAGCTCCAGCATCCGTGACTCGGATAGCGGCAATGGAACTATTCTTGACACCGACTCTGAACCGGATGAACACGAAAAGATAGACCGCTATATTGAAGCCATTGGTTGGAATGTGAGTATTTTTATTTTATTGCATTTTTATTATACTGCGCTCTGGAATCTTATTCAGCCTTATGGCAGATTTGCGTCATATCAAGCAATAGTTTTATGATAATGGTTATGAGCCATATTTTCCTGGTCGCGTTAACCTGGTTTCAAAAAGTAGAGGTAACTATTACTCTTCAAAGGTTTTTAATGTATTGAGCAATGCTGGTAGAAGATGCATAACTGACCTGAATGGTCAATAGGAACTTCGTATTCATTCCTAGCGGACGAATAAACATTTCATCATGTTCAATTGATAGTTAGATACGTCACGCACAGCACAATACCAAGACGCATTAGAGTACAGTCAGTGGCAAAAATATGTAAAAGTACACTGCCAAGTGTCATCTTTACTAGGTACGGTGACTACTTTGTGCTAAAAATATGTGTGCGTCGATTTTTAATTCAATAGGTCGGAGTAAAATAGAAGTGAATACCTAGCAAGCTGCTGACTGTACGTCTGTACTTTATAGTTACATACATCGTGTACTTCGTAGTTACATAGGTGGAAATAGGAACGACTAACGATTTCATACAGAACATTTCATTTGAACTAGACATTGGGCTAAGCCTATTTCTGTAGAATTGGGTCGAATACTGAATGCACTGAGACGTAACGGCGTCTTAACTTTAGTTTTCATGGGCAAGATTCCAAGGGAGCGGACAACCGATAAAACGGAATACAACCCGCAGTTCATTTGTCTTTACTATACCGTGTCCATTTTGAATGAGGCATAAACGTAAATAAACCGCCCATACTTAACCTAAAATTCACTTTGTTGGCGCGTCCTTTTATACGTAATTTACATTAGCTCTGCTTAACTTGGGGCTAGATAATGCTGTGTGAATTGTCCAGCGTTATTTATTTATTTATTATTTTTTTACTTGTCGATTTTAGATCCTCCCTTCAATAAAAATTGCTTACAATTATATCTGAAACTCGACGCCAAGCAAGTGAGATTTTGTTATTTGTGTCGTATTTTGTTTACTAACATACTCCATTCAACGTGGACAAACCATAAGTATCTGTACTGCGTTCCGATAAAATATTCATGTCACGGTTTATAAACAAATGTTGCTTTATTGGTACCATAATGCCAGTGATTCTATGCACATGCTCAGAGGGCCCACTGCCTTGGTAATAAGGTAGGTGGGTATTCATGACGTTGTAAGCGCCAATTAGATAAGTCTGAGAACGCATCTCCATTGCTGTGGCATATTGCCAGCGGTATTTTACTTTCCTCCGATAACTTAGTCAACCTCCTCAAGGTTATTTTCAATGATCATTTCGGCGTCGCTTGTTATAAGATGTTGTCATTCAATGGCATTACCCTTGGATAAAATTGGAGACAGCGAATTGTGTCTCACTCTAGTTGGTAGGTGATTCCTCAATACACGTTTTTATTAGGTTTTTCTAATTATGTGTATTTAATTTTGAGATTAAATACGAGTAGATAAATTATTAGACACATTATTATTAGATCACTCACGTCACGAACAGCACAGGAAAAAAACAAAAAGAAACTGTAATTTAGGTAGGCATAAAGGTAGTACCTACCTATACAGGTGGGGCAAATTTTTGGCCTCTTCAGGGTAGCTACAAAAGAAACGGTAGCTACCCTGATGGTGCCAAAAATGTGCCCCACCCTGTATAATACTAGTTTATGCCCGCGGCTACGAGTTTTTTTATTCCAGGCTAGTGGACAAAAAATTGAAGTGAATTAAAGTAAATTGCACCTTATTTCTTGTTGATAGTAATAACTATTTATCAAGCTGTTTATATCGTAAAAATTTGACTTGTCTAAGTACTTTACTTATTTTGTAAGTCTAAAGAAATAAACGATTTGACTTTGACTTTGCTTTGTGTGGTATGCATAATTTCAGCACGATCCGTTTGGTAGTTGTGCCGTGAAGAGGTAACCAACATCAATCAATACAACTAAACTTTCGCATGAAGGTATAATATTTGTGTGATTGATTAATCGAGACTAGAAAAAAAGTAAAATCAAAACGATAATATTATTAGTTACATTTTGCTTCAGTGAGTTATTGAAACAAAACCTGTAAGATTAACTCAATACAAATGCTCTAATATCTTATCTGGACATTAGCTATTTACTGCACGCTGTTTGTTTCAGAACGCATTAGCGTTAGGTACAGATCTAGTTGGTGTTCAAACACTGAAATAGGTACTAAGTATCCAGTTTATCTGTTTGAAATATGTAGTTCGACTCGAATGCCTTTGAATTATCTGTACCTACAGAATTCAATCAATTATAATTTAAAGTTAACTATCAGTCGTGTCGATCTGCCGTCCCATCGGATTATATGAGGGAATATATCACATAATCACAAAGGAAAGTTTGGATAGATGTATGGATGTATGGATGGATGTTTGTTACCTCTTCACGCCAAAACTACTGAAAAGATTTGGCTGAAATTTCGCGCACAGGTTATTCCGGAATCAAACATAGGCTACTTTTTATTTAACATACTTTTTATCCCATAAATCAGTTCCCGTGGGAAAAATTCATGCACCTTTAAACGTTTCCATAGGAACAACGCGTGCGAAGCTGCGGGGCGCAGCTAGTTAACAATAATACCTAATTCATTTATTTCAGACTATAGAAAAGTTACAGATATTATTAAACTACTTGATAAAGTGCGCACTCTTTTGCACTTTATTAAGTCGCGCTTGACACGTCTTTGTTGACGATGGCTCCTGTCATCACGTGTGGTCAAAGTTCGGCTTGGAGAACAAAATCATCACATCACAGACAAACAGATGATTTGATTTTGGTTGTAGACTTGAGTCTTCACTCGAGTTAATAATTATTAACAAGCGAAGTTTTAATAGGTACATATTGATATAATAACAATATAATGTCAGATACTGGTGATGCAAGTAGATCTTAACAAGATATCAACTCCACTTCTAAAGTCTGCTATCAATTTATCAACGAGAGCCTTTTAAGTAGTTGTTGGAATACGTTTTGCTTTGTAAATAAATGGGTTAAAAGTAACAGTTATAGTTTCCGTTCCCGGCGAATATAAACGCACGTGGCGAATAAAATAAATAAATGGTTTTACGCGTGCCTGTTGCCTGCCTGGAACAACCTTGGCATTACCTACCTACGTGCTAAAACCACTCAAAATTACTATAAACATTCTCTAAATATCTGTTTTATGAACAGGTTGCGCGTGTGAAGTTTACGAAGGGGTTTTCCGTTGATGAGGTTTATCAAATTACTCGCGCGTGAAATGAAGGTGAAGTGAATCTATTATCATTGAAGTCCATTTCATCTACTACCAAGTATAGTAGGTCTTCCGAAGCTAGTGCTATTCACCCCAGTTTTGTGTCGCATAAATCATTGACTCTGAAATAGGTTTGTATTCGAAGTCGTCGACCCAATTCTTTACAGGTCGTCAGACATTTCTTACGTTCTTTTTTACCCGCGAGGGTAGGTATATGTGTCTCGAACTTATCTTTGTGGTTGACTGAGATTCTAATCAATAAATTACCTACCTCAAACCATACCACTCTACTTACTCTATCGAATACATTCGCAAAAAATATATATTTCTTCCAAAGTATTGGGTCTATTCTATCAAAATAACAACCATCATCATGTCAAATATGTGGTAGTGACAATAAAATAACAAATTACTCACAAACGAGTGGCCTAAATTTTCGTTATTGTTCAAAACTACATATCTTTAAATATCCTAAAATTATGTTTCTCTATCTTATAAACTTTAAAACATAAAAAAATAAGCGTTCTAGCACAAAAAGTAATCTGGCTAGGAGCTTTCAAAGTTGATTTTTTTTTTATTTTGTCGTTAATTTTTGATCTAGTTTCACCCCCTTTTGAGGTTGCACTCTATCCGGGACACACTGTATACTTATTCAGTCCTCTGTTTATGCAACAGTTCACCACTCAAAGCAAATCGGGGATAATTTAGTTCCAAATCTTTGCTCTTATCGATTGTGAAATAAAAATTCACCGGGGTCATTTTAGTCATCACAACAAACTGCCTATCGTGCGCTAATCGCGTTCGAGTGTTCATATTTTATGACCTAATCAATATTTTTTATGCCTATGCATTAAGACTTACATTAATGTACTGCTTTATTACATTTTTGACTTCAATGGGCTCATAAATTCTTTATTTATCCATTAGCAGATATATTTACAGAAAATTAAGGTAGAAGGTTTAAGGTTTATGATGGTTTTTAAATCTTTAACCAGACCAGGCGTGTACCTAAAATGTGGTTGGACACCCATGTGGTTGAAGCCGGTCCCGAATGGATGAGGTAAAAAGTTTAATCTTTTGTTAATATAGGTTACTGAATTTAATTCTGTTTAATAACTGTCACACAGGACAGGAAGTGTCTGGATACCGTTCTAAAATCGGCGAATGAGGTGTTTAAAAAATAATTTGGACAATACTTTTTTTTGTTCGGTTCAGTTCGCATTCGTCTTAATGTAGGCGCTTTGCAAAAATAGAATTTGGCGGCAGTGGCGGTTCATTCCCGACTCCCGGCCGAACTTCGCCAGTGCACCGGCAGCTCTCACACATTTCGGTTTCAGCACTCGTAACAACCGTATCCCTTCCCGGGAATCTATAATTTATAAAGAATGAGAGTGGACTTGACCTCGCGTGTCTTTACAGTGTTGTGATTTCATGTGCGTATACTGTAGTGAATATGGACGGGATGGGAACACTTCGGACTAAGTTCAGGGGAGTGAAGAAGGAGCTCTTGGAACGGCAGACCAGTATGATGATACAGTGCATGACCGTGGGTATAGCTAAACACGTTTTTATTCGGGAGATGTTTGTCGCGCCAAGGTTAACGAAGCTCTGAGAATAAACTTTCGTTGAAAACAAGAGTCAGTTCATTCATCAAAAAATATTTGAAAGATAGACTCATTCAAATTTAAACTAAACTAACAAAAAAGAACAGCCGTTACAATAATTGTCTGTGAAAACTAACGTAGTTTTACTTCGGGGTTTCACGAAATGTGAGTCACCTTAGAACCCGAAAGCACAAGACGCCTGTGGTCAACTTTCCGCCGCAGTGCCAATACAGTCGTGCGTGCGTAACCAACGACGCGACGGATCCAAAACATTTGTGTCCTAGCTTCAATCAGATCAATAAGCTTCCTACGTCGGCGCAGTAACCCTGCAAGTTGCAGAGGGTCTGTGCATGCCACTTGGGAGTTCAGTGTCGTGACGTTTGAAATCGGTCGTGTGGCTAGTTGGTGTCACATTGTGGTGTGTTCCGGTAGTAACCACAGCACCCCATCGATGATTCATAGACTTTGAGCTTCAGTGTTGATCGGGATTGTTTACTGTTTGGTTGTTTCCCTAGCTTTATGAAATTGAGATACTATTATGATACTTCGGTATGTTTATTGTTATGCTTTTGTGCTTTAGTTTGTCTAATACATTTTAGTTTTTTGTTCAGTAGTTATTGGTGGTTTGACGTTCAAAGTTAAAATTATTTTTTTTAGTTAATCTGAGGAACGATTTCCTAATTTTCTAATTCCGGACATGGGCGACCCATGTCATTCATGACCCATGCATGGGAACTGAAAAATGTTAGGTCAAATTGTAAAATAAGCATTTGGAAATTTTGCTTTCGGTTTTGCTGTGCACACTGGGACTGACCTACCTCTCTCTATGAATAAAAGTAGTATTCACTTTTTATGCTAGGCCGTTCTTTTAGCTATTTATTAATGATTTCCAATGAGCAGATTTTGTATGTTATGGTATAGTCGGTAAATAAGGAATGTTTTTGCGACAACGAGGAAAATCATATCGTCAACCACAATTGAAGACGAACACAAACAGTGCGGCTTGTCTAGTTGTCTTACATTGTTTTTCTTTCAGATCGATGAACTTTACTTGGAAATTCTGTACGAGATCCTACATAATGTGGGGGGCTGTGACGTAGGGTGCGAAGTGGGACAGCTATCGATGCTGTCCTACGTGCAAGAAGCTTTCAAGATCTCCAACGACAAGCACAATGAGCTGATGACAAAGGCTGAGGCCAAGGAGCCTCCAGAGCTGATGTTGAACGTGGAGGTTGTGGAAGCTAAAGATCTCGTGCCGAAAGATCCCAATGGACTGAGCGATCCTTTTGTGACGATATACATGATGTCAAACTCGTCGCAAAGATACAATTCCTCAGTGAAACAGTCTACGCTGAATCCTGTTTGGGAGGAACATTTCTCTTTGTGAGTATGCTTTGTTTTTTACATAAATATGGACTCTGTTAAGCTATTTCTTAATTACTAGTTTTTGCCCGGTTTTTCTGGGTTAAAAAGCTATTTCAAATTAGCTAATAAATATATCCGGTTGACAAACGTTCCTCCGATCCTCTTAGTAGTTTTGGCGTGTAGTAGTAGCGTATATAAATATCCATCTAACTAAACTTTCGCATTTATAATATTGGTGTAATAGATCAAGCAAGTGAAGTTACTGTTCCTATTGCCCCTTATGTAACCAATTTTCTCCTAACACTTATCATTTTGCGTTAGTTATTAACTTTCTTTCAAAAAGTTTTAGTAAAGTCAATCTTTGTATGTGTAGATATATTTCGAGTGTTCTCACCACAGATATCAGAAAATCTGTGGTTTTCACACACCTTGAGATTTAGGTTCTTTCTGAAGACAAGGAGCGATCATCTAAAATTTCATTGCTTGTTTTACAGTGCATAGGTAGTTCATTAGTTGATTTGTTTTGTTAGTGCCAGTGCCACAGATTATTAAATATAGATATTGCTAAGGAAATAGGTTTTTTATGAATCATTAAATATTGCATAATGCAGCTGTGTTGCAGTTGGCAATGAATTACACAATTCTCTTCACTTACCTACCTTACCTACTAGGTACATTTTAATTACGATGTCAGTGGTTTTATAGGTAGCTTTACTGAATGGATTATAATATTAGTACCTATTGTAGAAATTACCCATAGTTTAAAACAATAATAACCAAAAATCTTTAATATTATTATTAGGTATTATTATAAGTTACGTTCATGAATGAAAAGCGCGTAAAACGGGATATTTTGCTTTGTTTTGTTGTTTTCGTATGTTTCGGCCTTAGAGAATTGTTGGCTTAATTCTCTAAGGTTTCGGCCTAATAATGGCGTTAGTTGTTATTTTTGACGACCCCTGTGGCGCGGTGGGCAAAGGTCCGCCTGCGACGCAGGATGTTGCGGGTTCGATTCCCGCCTCGGGACAAATAAAAATATCTATCTATGTAGTGTATTGTATTAAGTATATCAGTTATCTAGTACCTATAATAACACAAGCTCTGCTTAGCTTGGGGCTAAATAATGTTGTTTGAATTGTCAACATATTTTATTGATTTATGATAGGGCTTAGGTACGTAGTGTCGTGTGGTGCCGGCGGCATAGAATTTGCACCACCCCCCCAATTCTTCCCGTGGGTGTCGTAAGAGGCGACTAAGGGATATCTTCTGGAGGGCGGGCAGCAGCGCCCCCTGCAGAACAAATCTTCCACCAAACTGCGATCCCCAACCCGCATGCCCAGCGTGGGGATTATGGGCATTACCCCCCATGCGTTAAACACCAAAAAGGCGTTTATCAGGGGGAGGCCTGCGTCCAGCAGTGGACCGATACAGGCTGTGGATGGATGGAGGTACGCAGGGCTAGGTCTTATAAGCAGATGCGGTGATCTTTATTTGTTCCGTCACCAAGATACATAAAACTTCTTTGCAAAGTAAATCCCCGAGCTAAAAGATCCCTAGGGAGTGCCGTCCTATCATTCGATAAAGCACAGATTGCATTGTGTGACGTAAGATGGTAACATACTTAAAAAATATGAGCAGATTAAAACTAACATGGAATTCCCCGCAGCTTGAGGGTCCTTATTATTACAATTTAATTCTTATCATCGGAGAACTAAGGCATATAATGCGGTTTTTACTCCTACATTATGTACCTATGTGTTGTGATTATTGCATTTATGACGTATGTAGATTAGTTTCAAAAACTATATTATTATTTTGTTTCAGACCAATGCCTGGGTGTTTCCACGAAGATTCATTATGTTTGGAAGTATGGTAAGATTTTTGTACAATAATGAATGAGTCAGACAGAATCAGAGTCAAATCGTTTATTTCTTTAGACTTACAAAATAAGCACTTAAGACAAGTAATTAATATCAAATAAGAAATAAGGTGCAATTGACTCTACTTCACTTTTTTTTGTGTGCAAGTAGAAGTGGAAAAGAAGATAATACTATTATAATATTATTAAGAGTTCATTTTATTGCCAATTCAACAACAGATAAAAAATGTATCCTATCTATTTGACACACAATGGTTTCGATTCTGTTGTTTTAGAATTACATAAAATTAGCTAAAATTAGGATTTACGAATGGTAAATACGATAGCTTTTCAAATGAAATACTTATCTTATATTTGACATTAAAACTAGCTAAAATAAGGATTGAGGAATCGTTGGAAATCGATTAAGGAATCGAAATGTATCATTTGACATCCCTAAATCCTAATTTTAGCAAATTCTAAAACAACAGAATCGAGATCAATGTAAAGCTTGTAACCTTTTTAGGGATTTCGATGCAGCGGAAACTGTAAAAGAGAAAATGACAAAGCTGTTCGATGTGAAAGGCGTGAGAGGCCTGCGGAAGCTCATGAAGGAAATAGCTGTCACTGCCTCCACCGGAAAGCATGACAACGAGCTCATTGGCACGGCCAATATCCCTCTCAAGGTAAAAGCGCTGAAAATTCTTTTTTTTGACCGACTTCAAAAAAAGGAGGTTCTCAATTCGATTGTATTTTTTTTCATGGTTGTTACTTCGGAACTTTTTACTGGGTGGTTCGATTTTCATGATTCTTTTTTATTTGAAAGCTGGTGCTTCCCGTGTGGTCCCGTTTTAACTTGGTCCTGTTTTGACTATGGGATCCATATAATTGGAGTCGGTTTATAGTTTTTTTTAAACAAAATCAATTATATTTTGCTTTATTCGCATAACAAACAGTTTTACAAACTTAATACCTACTAACTTTTAACAATTTACTTGTTTTTGCATATGTATATCCGTAGATACAACAAATGAACTTAGGTACTTACATGTAGAAAAAGTTAAATTAAAAAAATGTGAAAAAGCAATATTTTTGGTCTCTGATCAAATTCTGTTTCATCGAAAAATCCTATGATATGTATACACTTAGTACTTGGGATCCTACTTAATAATACTTTGTAGTTCTACACCTACCTAGCTCTTTGTTGCACACACAATGAAATAGAATAGAAAAATTTTGATTTGCATGACATAGTTACATAAATTAACAAAACATAATTACAATAACTAAAATTAAATTACATCTAACACAAAAAGCTCACCGGCTCAGCGTAATACTGCTATGGCACAATTGTATCATAGCAGCGCTGATATTCAGCGCTGCACCAATCACACGGGAAGCTTACCTATTACAAAGTAAACAATAAAATTACTAAATAAAAACCAAAAATAAAGCAAAAGTTAGGTCGAATTAAATTAGTAAGTAAGTAAGTGATAAACACAATACTACCACATATCCGGAATTTTTTGTTCGTGCTAGTATTATATGGTACGATGAAAGGTTAACTATTAATATTATTATCTAGGGCATACTATGTTTTAATAAAATTGGTGCAGCTGTTAGAAGTTCTTTGTATCGAGGTACATATTTATCATAGTTATAAAGTAACAATTTCTGAGGGATCTTTTGAATTTTTGTAAGGTTGCCTCGTGTTTAATATGGTATTAAATATTGTAAGACGTCTTACAGTGAACTAAGAAATTAAGCCACTTTTTTATAGTTGTTTGCGTGAAAGTGGTGCCATCTGGTCTGCGATCGGTCATTGTTTTTAACCGACTTCAAAAAAGGAGTAGGTTCTCAATTCGACTGTATTAAAAAAAATATGTTTGTACTTTTTACTGGGTGGTCCGATTTTCATGATTCTTTTTATTTTTATATGAAAGCTGGTGCTTCCCGTGTGGTCCCATTTTAATTTGGTTCAGTTCCGACAATGGAATCCATGACAATTCATGAAAAAACTATAAAAATTGAAGTCGCTTATAGTTTTTTAAAACAAAATTAACTATATTTTATTTGATAGAACTGTTTTCCTAACCATCAAATGTTTACAGACGATCCCTGCCGGCGGGATGGTGATGTGGTTCAGCCTCAGTAAAAAAAGCAAGCTGCGTCGGCAAGGCGTGGTCAAGGTGCGGCTGAACTTCTCATCGGAGAAGAACCAGCAGGTCGCTGCGCAGGAGCATCGCCACTTGCTGAGGATTATGCTGCTGCATGAGTTGGAGAATTCTAAGGTTAGTGGACAGTATTTTTTAGGTCACTTATCATTTACCTATCCCCTGCTGGTCCACTGCTGGACGCAGGCCAATGCCCATAATCCCCAAGCTGGGCATGCGGGTTGGGGATCGCAGTTCGGTGGTAGAATAGTTGCTGCAGCCCGCCCCCCGGTGGATATCCCTTAGTTGATTATTTTTTTCACTTTATTACGATTTCCGCGGATTTTTATATATGGTATATAGGTACTTTTTAAAAATTTTGTAATTATTTATTTTACTAGCGGTTTCACCCGCGGAGTTCCAGTTCCCGTAGGAATTCCGGGATAAAATATATCGACATCGAGTGACATAGGCTATATTTATAGCCTATAATGTCACTCCCTGAAAAGTAAGCTTTTTAATGATGAAATAATTTTTGAAATCGTTCTAGTTGTTTCGGAGCCTGTTGAATACAAACAAACAATCAAATCTTTCCACATTGTCATATTAGTTTTATTTATTTAATGATCTTAAATGTTGTTTTCTCGTGTCAGTAATTAAATTAAACACGTTCTCAAGGTATAATCAAGAAAAGAATTAAATAAGAAAACCCATGTTATTGCACCATTTTATTTGGTACTCATTCGACATAATTATGAGCTAGTATGTTAAATACATTATTATTTATCTATGTCGAAGTTTTTTGTGTTGTTACAATCATTATAAAGTAATTTTGTAATTCAGTTTTGGTCACATTACGTCAATTTTTTTTAGACTCGTGTTTTTGACCTTCTTTATTGGTTTGCCATTGAAGCTCTTTACAATTCTTAACTTTTAGTGACTCTTCGGTACTACCGAAATAGATAAACAATTATAATGTACTAAGAGATAAACCATTCTTAAAATAAACGCGTCTCCACAGAATGATAGACACCAGTTTATTACTTTCTAGCGCGTTAAAATGTAACTTAAATTATTTGATTCTGTTTTAAAAAACTATAAACCAACTTCATTTATATACATAGTTTTTTTCATGGAACCCAGTGTTACATCTGGACCAAATGAAATGGGAAGCACACGGGAAGCACCAGCTTTCAAATAAAAAAAGAATCATATAAATCGTATCACCCAGTCAAAAGTTCTGAGGTAACAAACATAAATAAAGCAATCGAATTGAGTTTAAAAACTCTGCTTGCATGGTAGAAACCTCCAAGACCATATTTTTTAAAATGAAAAAGTCTGCTTTGTGCTTACAAAAGAGCGCTGAATTGGTATAATTAAGTGAAGACGCTTTTTCTCTACCTGTGCATTAGATCGGGAACAACAAGTCATAATAATGACTCAAAAACGCAATCTTGAGTGGAAAACTCGACATTTCGATTAGGTATGTTTTACACGTAGGCCTGCATCGATAATGATTGTGCAAATACAGTTCGTTTCGACCTACATTCAGATTTTGATATGATGCTGTTACATATCAAGTGATTTATCCTTTCCTCTGAGGTGTAAACATACTTCATAACAAAGTGCTTGTATTAGGCACATGGCTGAGCCAAACACTGATTGAATAATAATCACAGACCTTGCGATTATAAGAATGTGATGTCATGAATGATTGGGCTCATGTTCCACTGTAAAATACTTCCGTCAATGTAGGTAAATCCATTTACACCATGGGTAAATCGATAGTTTTGCGTGTGTCAAATTATGAGGTTGCTTCTTAACTAATCGGGTCTGCTAATTAACTTTGACCGAGTTGGAAATACCATTAGTAGTAACCAAACTTTGAAGTAAGAACTTCTCTAGAGCCGTCAACATAACAATCCATAAGGATTTGTTATCCATTAGAATTGTTATGTTTAAGTTGCAGTGCAGAGTCAGCCCGCTTGTCGCATAGCTAGACGGATTACAAAACGAGCGCGGATTTATTAGAAAAACCAATTTCATTTATTAGACGAGATTACTATGAGCCGTATAGTTGCACGTTGATCGTTCAAAAATCGGCTAAGACGAATGAATTAATAAAATTAAAAGGTGCCTTTTTGTTATCCGGCTAGCCAATCTACAAACGGCCGCTAAGTTCGGAGGGTTACATAATATAGCCGTAAATCATTTTTAATTTGACGTTTTTGTATGGTTAGACAACTATTGAACATATTTAAGAAGTAACTCTCTTAATTATTTAGGAATATGAGCAGCAAAGTATATTACGTGTTATGTGATGTGGTTGCCATTAGTAGTTGCTATTTATCTGATCGGGTCATAAAGTTTGAACTAGTTGGAAATATCATTACCATTAGCATAGTACCTAGTAGCGAAACTTTGAAGGAATAATTAGGTTTGTTTTAAAAAAAACTATAAACCGACTTCAATTTTATGGTTTTCTCTTCTCTGTCAACTGGGGGAAGCATCAGCTTTAATAAAAAGAATCGTCAAAATCGGATCACCCAGTCAAAGGTTCTGAGTTAACACATCCGATCACATTTTAATTTAACGTATATGTGCGATTTAAGAACTTATTAGCTTTATCACAAATATCATAATCGCAAACACCTTTGCCTAGCCAGTGTGTAGTAATAGTAACATAACAACGTGGTTTATAGTTCAAGTTCAAGTTCTTAATTGGTAAAAATTTTTTTATAGTTCAAGTTCAAGTTCTTTATTGGTTACATGTCAAATAAACACAATATTAAATCATTTTTTTACAATTTAACATAGTTATTCTAAAATTAATTAATAGTACCTACATTCTATTCTGACACAACTAAATTAAATTGTAATATAAGTAAATGTCAGTAAAATGAAATATGAACAATGTTCATATTTCATTTTACTGACATTTTACAACATAAAATTACGCACTTATAAATACGGATTTCGGCAACCACGTTTATTCTTCTATAACACCTCTAAGCTGAAACAAAGAACCTAAAAGTTTATAGAATACCAGATCGATTCCATTCACCTGTTTTATTGATTCAGATCATGCATCACTACAATTTCGTGGACCAAATTCAGAGTATTCGGCGTGACTGACCATTTTATGCCTATTATAGCAAGAATGAGAAAATGTTAATTTGGTATAAGAGGTGTTTACCAACTGGTAACGCTTCAGGGCAGTCTACCCAAGTAATGAGAAATATAATAGGCGTGTAAAACTCCCATAATGGATTTTACGAGTCTTATTCGAATTCAAATCAGAAAAAGCAGGAAGAATGGAGCAATGATTAGGTGGAATCTATCAAATAATAATTAGTAAAAAATTGGCGCTGTTGCGGCGTCCCGTGAGATCCTAAGACATTTAATGAAGAATACCGTAGATAAATAAATAAAATGTTATTCTACAGGTAGCGCATTACTGGTGGAGTGGAAATTTCAGCGCCCAAGCTGAGGCCATCATCACCCAACACGCAGCGCAAAGCGGCTTGAGCCAGCAAGACAACACGCTGGTCCAGTGGTGTGTGTACTGTGCGGTCACCGCTGATCATCCGCTGAGCTTCGTCCTTTTCAACACGCTTTTGGACAAACTGTCCAAACCAGTCAAATCAGGTGAGATTTTAGTTGCCAATGGAGTGGAAACTTTGGTCCCATAATCACTTGACTAACGGCGCAAAGCGGCTTGAGCCGGCAAGACAACACGCTGGTCCATTCGTGTGTGTAGTGTGTACTCTGCGGTCCTTTTCAACGTGCTCATGGATTAACTGTCCATACCCGTCAAATCAGGTGAGACTTTAGTTGCCAATGCAATGGAATCTTGAGCGGCTTAAGGCCACCTTGTTTCGATGATTTAGGCATTTTACTCGCCCAGTCGACTTGCATCCGCGTTACGCGGGAGCCGACTTCATATGAACTCCGGTGATCTTTATCGGCGGGCGAGAACGCCACAGTATAACATAATGCAGTAGGTACGGTGAGTTTAATTTTATTGACTGTATTCCTTTAGTATATTGATTATTTTATTGACTATATTCCCTTAGTATATTCTTTTATTTGATTGAAATGAAAGTTTATTGGATTTATGTAGGTATTGACTGTAAACATAATTACTCTTACTAAACTTTTTGAATAAGAGGTGATAATGATGATTGTAGGAGAGTTTGTGGTACATACCTAAAGAATACAAACAACAAATGAAAACAAACATAATTGTTATGTACAATATTTATTCTCATTTATTATACATACAGGTGGATTTAATATGAGGAATAAAATGCTTATTTTTAATTAAAATTCATGATAATTTAGAGTTCTAGTGCTGGGTCCAGGCTCATTTTCATTTATCCATATGGTCATATTATGTTATGACCCAAGTTTCATTTGGATCTTTATTAAGAAGTCTAGGTCCTCACTGAACTGCTCCGCGGGCAGTGCTGGATTTACACATTTGCCGCCCCAAAGCTTTACAATTTTTGCCGCTTCTACTAACTTCTAAATCTCTCTATAACTAGATACACTGTTCTAAATAAAGTAAATTCCTTTTTTAACCAACTTCAAAAAAAGAGGAGGTCCTTAATTCGACTGTTTCTTTTTTAATATTTGTTGCCTTAGAACTTTTGAAAGGGTGGTCCGATTTTCTTGTTTCACTTTTTATTTGAAAGCTGGTGCTTCCCGTGTGGTCCTATTTCAATTTGGATCCATGAAAAATCTTGAAAACTATATAATTCAGTTTGTAGTTTTCAACTAGGTAAATCAATTATTTTAGGGAATAATCTTGTTTCTAGATAATTTTTACAACTTTATTTGTTTATTTTTAAGCTAAGAAAAGCATAGCTTTGTTTTTACTGCACTACTTATAACTTCAAAGGTAGGCTAAGGACGATAGGTAGGTAAGGCCCAATACTGCTAACCATGCACCTGTCAACGTCGAAATATCCAAAAGTGGGCGGTTGAATATTTTGTATTTGCGTTTTGTACAAGCGAATCATGTACTTGCCGTAGAACTAGAATCATTTAATTTGGCAATAAGCTAGGACTAAAATAATGTTAATTTGTAGCTTATTCACAAAAAAAAAGTTTTATTCACGCCATAGACCAAACACTATAGGGTACCTATACCCACTTCCCGTTGACCTAGAATTTTGATATTTGACAAGAAACAAGATCTTACAAATATACAATAGAATGTCGCACTTGACATTTCATTGTACTATATGGTTTGTCGCCACGCCGCGCCGTAGAGGTTGTTAGTTTTTGAAATTTTGATTTTACAAATGTGTCTTTTTGGGTAGGTACATTTTATCTGTAGTAGTAAGAAAGAACTGAAACGGGATCAAATTCGAGGCAAACGGCTGAAGTAAATGTTGTCAGCGAGTGCAGGGAGCCGCGTAAACTTTACGTGTTTTTACAGTAAACATTTTGTGCGCCTGGGTATTTTGATAGTGACAAAAAGCTTGTAAAACCAATACAATAACGAGCGAAGCGAGATGAACTCGTATCTAAGAAAAAGGTAAGCAAAATTGTTCACATGTTACAGACTTTTACAGCCGCTGTCAAAAATAAAGGAAGCAACATAACGGCGAGCGGAGCGAGCCGCTTTTTGTTTAAGATTTTAGTGATCTTCTATCGATAAACGACTTGTAGACACACTTTTCTAGCCTGCTGCCGCAAAAATAATGTATGAAATAAACACACAAAAAAAACGGCGAGCGGGGCGATCGGTTAAAAAATGAGAAGTTTGGGTACGGCAATCAACATGCTCTGATGTAAGCGTACCACATATTGTTGATATGCAGTGCTGGATTAAGCCAGCACGGGGCCCGTAGCAAATGTGATCTAGAGGCCCTTGAATTGCATATTGTTTCAAATTTAGGATGAACGTAAATTAAATACTAAAGATTTCTGCTGTGGTGAGCAAAGTTACTTTAAACCAGGGTTAAGTTCTAATACTGACAGGCGGAGCAATACATTTTTGGTCTTATTAGGTACATTTTATCTGTAGTAGTAAGAAAGAACTAAAACGCTTGTAAAACTAACACAATACCGAGCGGAGCAAGCTGAACTCGTATCTAAGACTAAGGTAAGCAAAATTGCAGGCATGTTTCAGACTATTACAGCTGCTGCCAAAAACAAAGGAAGCAACAAAACGGCGAGCGGAGCGAGCTACGAATTTTTTTGGTTACGATTTTAGTGAAAGTCTATCGATAAACGACTTGTAGACACACTTTTCTAGCCTGTTGCGGCTAAAATAAAGTAAGACACAAATAAAAATAAAAAACGGCGTGCAGGGCGATCGGTAAAAATATGAAGAAAATGTGAGAAGTTTGGGTACTCAGCAAATAAAATAGCTAAGACAATGGTGAGCAGAGTGAACTGCACATATCTATGAGACTAATTCTTTTGTAGTCAAAAACTTTTTACTCGCTGCTAAGACAAAAACGCTAGCAGCTCTAGAAATAAACGAAAAAAGGAAAGTTTTGTAAGCTTTATTGTAAACAATAACTATTTGGCAGAGGTACCACGTTCCAGGTAGGTATGCATCCAACAATTAATAATGGTGCGTGAAATGAAACACAAATCAACTTGCGCTGGATGAAGCTAAAGGTGCTATGTAACGATGTGAAGATGTTTTTCAACGATTTTGCCTTCTTAAATAGCAATGTATCTGCAATAATTTTACAACATATATAATGTTTGACATTTATATCATTTTGACCGCAAGAGCCTAGCGCCTGGCCCCCCTAGGCGCGGGGCCCGTAGCTTTTGCTTCTCGTGCTACGTGGATAATCCGCAACTGTTGATATAAGTAAATAATTAAAAGTTCAGTGAGGATTAAGGCGTCTTTTACTTATTTTCACATCCACGCCGATTACGCCGATCACGCCGACCCCGCCAACCAATTCGACGCTGGGCGCCGCCATCGCACCGATGAAATGAGCATCGGCGCACATGTCTAATACATACCTAAATTAATTATTTAGATTCTCAAATCGAAACGTCTCATTGGCAAACACAATATCATTTTTTTAAGGTATTGCATAGCTTCTATCGCGGGCCTTGAGCGCGGGGACCGAATCCAGAAATTCCGTAACGAAAAAACCTCACGCTCCCCACTCCGACCGGAACAGCGGTGATACTTTTTAGTTTTGCCATCTATCGATGAATAGTAGAACTTTTAATGACTTTTTGTAATATGACGTTTGTCTCTTTAGTTCAGCAACTCGCCTCTAGATGGCATTGCAATAGCTTTACCGCGGCAGTCCCCGAGTGCGACACGTCTTTTTTTATGATTAATAATATTTTCTAAGTATAATGTTGAGTAGTTTTTTATACTGCAAAGTATAAAAAACTACTCCTCAAGTACCTAACGAAAAGGACACGTAGTCAGTCGAGGCGGCAGTAACAGGCCCTCCCTAGGCGGCAAGAGTGGGGAAGCGGCTGCTGCCACCGGCCGCCGGCCGCCCCGCTCCCACGCCACCGCAACAAAAAATTGGTAAAAAAATTGGTGCGCAAAAAAAATTGGCGCACTAATTTTTTTTGGGCCAAATATGCCGCCCCCTCTAATTTTGCCGCCCTAAGCTTCAGATTCTATGATAAATCCGGCCCTGCCCGCGGGTGACGGAATAGGACCAGATTGCAAATTAATAATGATTTGCGATAAAAAATTCTCATTTTCTTTATTTTCGGATTTGGTGGATTCGCATTCAAATGCCAGATTCCGTATAGGCATACCACGATATGTCTGGGGTTGACGATTTCTGGCAGCAGACAGAAAATAATTTACATAAATTTAAGCTAATAAAAAAGAAAGAAAATAATTTACATAAATTTAAGCTACTTTAAAAAAATATTTAATTAAAAACTGTTTTTATTCCTTGCAAGAGTTCTTAGATCTATAAATTTGTATTTAATGTGTTTATTTGTTTATTATTCCATTTTTTACTAATTTAATTTATTATTTTTGTAATTTGATTTATAAAAAAATATAGTAGCATTTAATTTTGTTGCTGTCATGTTAAATTTAAGTTTACAACTCTTTAATTCTAATAGGTACCTATGTACCTACTATGTTACTACTACTATGTTACTAATATTAATATGTATTGTAGTGCCCTAACCGGGTCCATGTTTGAAAGTATTTGTAGGTACCTATTTACTTCTTATCTAACCCACAACATGGTGTCAATAAACATTTTGAATTTGAATTTGACATTTGTGGTAAAAGTGTGATAACTTTGATTTCCAAAATTCATCATCTTTTTCGATATGTACTGGTTCAGATCAATTTTATTTTATTTTCGTAAATCACTGCACGTCGCACGTCGCGCGTCGGGCAGGAAGAGTACTGGCACAGGTCCGACGTCGGTAAGCGCCACCGCGCGACTGACGAAGCCCGCGGACGTCGCGCCGCTCGCGGTTTTGTAGGTTTTTAGGCATCATTAATAGGAAAATAACACTACAACATCCACCTCAGCGATTTGTACTAGAAAAATGATTTATCTAAAGATTGGTGTAAAAATAAGGTCAATAAGTTTATTATTTTAGGCACAGTATTGAAAATGATTTTTAAAAAGAGGCAACTTTGGTATTTTTTTCTATCGAGCGAAGTTCATCTGATTGTGTAAATGTAAGCGAATTGTACTCTGTAAGATCCTCAACTGAAACATATATTTTTTTCAGAAATTTACGTCAATTTTTGACTGATTCATATTGATTTTAAAAACAGCATTTGCGGTATAAGGCGCCCTTAATCCAGCCAGACAACACGCTGTTGAAGTGGAAAGCTGTTATACTTTTTAGAGAATTCAGCAAATAAACCTTAACTCATGAATTAGTGTCCTAAAATTAGGTTGTAAAGCCTGTTTTCTAGGTTCTTTACAATATTTAGCAAATCTTTATGTCTACAATAAAAGCCACGACAATAAAGAGGACAAAAATAAAAATCTGACTCAATATAGCATCTCGGTAAATCTTTAATTACTACCTATATTGTGTCCATTTTGAATGAGGCATAAACGTATACAAACCGCCCATACTTAACCTAAAATTCAGTTTGTTGGCGCGTCCTTTTATACGTAATTTACATTACTTGTCGATTTTAGATCCTTCCTTCAATAAAATTTGCTTACAATTATATCTGAAACTCGACGCCAAGCAAGTGAGTTTTTGTTATTTGTATCGTGGTTTATTTACTAACATGCTCCATGCTGGATGGATAAACCATAGTGTGCCTATATACGTAGGTACGTATATAGGTACATAAATTACTTGAGTCTTTATTAATGAATTCTTAATTACCTACGTATATAGGTAAATAAATTATTTATGTCTTTATTGCTTACCTGACTAGAATAAGCTCTATATTAAACAAGTCTAGCATACCTGCTCAGTACTGTGGTCTAACAGAGATTTTAATTGTTAGGTGTGAACAAAGAAATCACTACTTGATTAGTGGTAGGGGAATACCACTTTTGCGTCAGGTCAGGTCGAACTATTACAACGTCATAAATTACCATACCTTACATTGGAAACTACATCAAAACCAGTTTAATGTCCTTTATTTGATGAGACAGACCGACCAGTGTCGGGGATTCACTACCGACATACATACTTAAAATATATATGCTATTATCGTATGTCTACATACAGTCTACAGTTCGAAAATAATTTATAAAGAGGTACATAAAGTTTGTTAATGAGTAGAAAGTAACTCGGAAAAGTATTTGCAGAAAATCCTTCTGATTTTGGAAATTATTTCACTAATAGACGCATCGTTATACGACTTCCGTTGCGCAGCGGGCGAAGGTCCGCCTGCGACGCAAGGGGTTGCGGGTTCGATTCCCGCCTCAGGACAAATATTTGTATAATATAATGCTGTGTGGATTGTCCAACATTATTTATACTACATCGGTGTCAATATGATTATAGAGTACAATACAATACAAAAATTCATATTGTACCTACACCGAAGAGGCATTACATTAATACAATGAGCGGCCTTATCGCTAAAAAGCGATCTCTTACAGGCAACCTTTGCACGGAAAGAATCACTCTACTCATAGCCATAAAAATACTAGGTAGAAGTGTAGATAAAAATGGAATTGAGGATAACAGCGTTCCAGTATTATGTCCTCCTGGGATTAACTGCTGCTATTTTCAGTAGTATCTTTCTTTAACTACTCGACTTATAGCTACTAGCTCTACCTATCCAAGAATCTGCACACCAAAATGAAAGAATCTCTTATGAAGAATTCTTATAATTTCTCGGATATTTGTCCAAATTCGATGAGCAGAAAGAAATGACAATCGACTGCTCCGAAAATGTAAATTTTTGCATGAAAACTTCGACATTCGGATTTACAAAACTTATAACTGATAAAAAATGGAATTGAGATGGATATTTGTCCCGGGTATTTTTGGAGGTCTCGTTAGTGATATGAATATCGAATGCACCTTATTTCTGATTTGATATTAATTAGGTATTATTTATTTATAGGTGTATAAACAAGCTGTTTTATATAGTAAAAAAAATAATATAAGTGAATAAATAGTCGAAATAAATTAAGATAAATAGTAGAAAGTAAATAGTCTAAGTGCCTATTTTGTAAGTCTAAAGATATAAATGATATGACTCTGACTCTTATGTAAACTTTTATTTGCCCTTAGGACTAATCAATGAAGAGGACGTCAAGCTATTCTGGGACGGTGCCAAAAAACTACTTCCATTATGCTTCAGTCGTATCCGTAAACTGCGAAAGAAGACTGAAGACGATAAGTCCGTCATGAAAATGCTCCGAGAAGTCCTCAAAATCCTGCACAAACTATCCGTTCTCGATGTTCCTGACACTATAGACTTATTCCCAGAGAATCTTTACGGATGGTTGAGGGTAAAGGACTCAAAATTAACCATTCACGATGTGTTACAACAAGCAGTTATACAGGGCGCGTCGGATTGGTTCGTTCATATTCTGGATAACAATGAGTGCAAGGACAAAAGTGAAGAAACAACGCTACAGCATCTGATTAAAGTTATACAGCTGGTGCGCTCCGATTTGCAAAAGGCTGTGGAGTATTACGATAGGATATTTGTCGAGTGAGTAACTTAATACAATATTACTTTGTACCTTATCGTTCGCAAGTTAAGGCGCTATTTTCTATGAAGATCTATTCTGTTTTTCCTAGAATTCTGCCTCAGAAAATATTACTCAATTTACATAGCAATAGAATTCCATTTTCCCTGCAGGAAATAGCAAAGCGATGATGCATTCGTAATGACGAGATCATTATTGTTCTTTTAACAGCTATAGGTCAGTTTTAAATGAGAGCAATTGTTTCGCGGCCGACTTATCATTTAACAATGTCAGGTCTATGTTTTATGGCGACAGGCTATTGTAAGGAAAATAACATAGCTACCGCCATTTTGACCGCCGGTTCAAATAAATGAGCCTTCAGTTTAAATTTTGTAAATAGTTAGCCGATAACCGAAGTTTTCATGCAAAAATTTACATTTTCGGAGCAGTCGATTGTCATTTCTTTCTGCTCATAGAATTTAGAAAATTTGTATTTTCAGTGCAGTCTTTTGTCATTACTACGAGTATGTGGTCATCGACTGGATTTAGAAAGAAAATTCAGTGGAGTACCTATAACAACTCAATCGTGGTAATGGAATAAAATCTTGCGCTTTGTTTGCGGATGTCTGATGTCAAATCAGCAACTTTTGAGCCAAATGTAGATAATCCTGTATAGCTATCACTTTCTCGATTGCAGGTTTTTCTTTCTTAATTATATCAAGCATCTAAATCACACTTATATTATAAATGCTAATGTTTGAATGGATGGAAGTTGGTTTTTTCACGCCAAAATACTGAACAGATTGAGTTGTTATTTGTCATACAGTTAATTCTAATTTTGGAATTAAACAATGCTACGTTTTATCCCATAAATCAGTTCCCTTGGGATATAAATAACCTTTATTAACATTTCCATAGAAACAGCGCAAGCGAAGCCGTGGGCAGAAATAAGTTATAAGTAATTCCGTCTGATACCTACATGAACATAATTTTTTTCTTATTCCCTTTATAGTATTATGAGCTTCCCATACCCAAAGACACTATACGGCTTATACGAGAGTAAAATAGCATCTCTCGTAGAGCCGGAAGTGTTAGAAGTTTGCAAAAGCCTCAAAAGATTGAGGTTCAGCGAAGGATCGACCAATAGCGTGCATTTAGCAGGCGGCCTCAATGGAGAGACAGGCCTGGGTACTCCGGCGGTGGAAAACGAACCTTTGTCAATGGGAACTACGCTTTTTGAGCTTTATTTGACGTTGCAGAGGTTTTTGACGTAAGTTGTAGACTATCACATATTGTTTTTTATATTAAATATCTTGTTGTTTAGGAGCATAGACAACTCCGTCGATAGTTCACTCCGTGACAGATTTTATATAATTACTTTTGGAGTTGTTTTTAATGAGTTATTATAAAATTTGTTGTTTTTAAACAGAACAGATTTGAAACTAAATTTAAAAAAATCTAATTATAAAAAAAAACTAAAAAACGCTTGGAATCGTCTTTTAATTAGTCTTGTTTTCATAAAAAGAGGTGACCTACCTATCTACGGAGCTTTCCGTCCCTACGCTTGAGAAAATGCGATTGTAAAGTTTTGTAGAGACTTATCAATGTTTAATGATTGACTGATACAACGAAGAAAACCAACTGTTCAAAGAACTCTTAAATATTTTAGTTTCAAGCGATAGTTCAAAAGAATCATCAATCACTCTTACTTAGCTAATGCGACCTTAAATTCAGACAACTAAATAACCGTAACCTACTTCCATAGAAACAACATCGATAAAAAAAACTCCATTTCCACACTACAACAGTTTATTGACTCAAATACAATGGTAACTATGTTAATCAGTAAATGGGTGTGAAAAACCTCATACAATGGCAGAATGCTAGAAGGAATGTTGTAGTTTAACGTTCATTGATATTGACTTTATGTAAGTACTGCGTCTTGTCATCTTCTGTCTGACACATGGTAATTAAATTCGACGACCTCTGTGGCGCGGTGGGCGAAGGTCTGCCTGCGACGCAGGAGGTTGCGGGCTCGATTCCCGCCTCGGGACAAATTTGTGTACGATCTGCAGAAATTTGTTCAGGGCGTTCTGGATGTTTTTCTATGTATAATAAAAAATATCTATCTATGTAGTGTATTTATTATGTATATCAGTTATCTAGTACCCATAACACAAGCTCTGCTTAGCTTGGGGCTAGATAATGCTGTGTGAATTGTCCAGCATTATTTATTTATTTATTTATAAATTATGTGTCTGTAGCATCAAACCGTTGAGTAGACCTTGTTGCTGAGTAAAAAGGTTCAAATTACACCAAACTGTTAAGATGTCACAAAGCAAACGTGTTTAAGTTTACTTATCTCTTTGCAGATGTGAGAGTTTGAACCTTGCTGGCATGGTTAAAGGTCTAAATTCCAAATACTCACTGAATTTAATTGTTTTAAACACATTAACATAGTTATCGCTTAACTGGCTCTGAACTTGAACTTCTGAAAATGTGATACTGATACTTACATACGTTTAATTATCTCCTCTAATTGATAAAATCCAAATAGTTCAGGTTTGTTCTCGTTAACCGAATTAGTTGATCAGCTAGTGAGTGAGAAAAATAGAAAATGAATCACAATGACACATAATCAAATGATCACTTATGATGTCTTGCTTCTGGTGCACCTACCAAAACTCCCTTTTTTATAAATAAGAGTCAATATTTAATAGATTTTTGTCTCAATTTCAGGCTAGGTCAAGGCCTAAACGAGACAGAATGGAGTACCTACGCCATATCAAACTTCCACTCATGGTTCTTCGGCGGCGTCGCCCAGTGGCTAGACATAGCCGCGTACAAAGCCCTCTCCAGGATCGAAAAGGCCGTAGAATTAGATAATCTAACTCAGGTACATACTTAACACTTTTGCCCTGCTGAACTCACACTATATATAATTAAATATTAGTTACAACGTTTGTAACCTCTTCATGCTAAAGTTAGTCAGATTGAACAGATTCAGTTCTAGACCTGGATTGACATATAGATAGGCTACTCTAGCTGCGGGCAGAAGCTATAGCTAAAATATTTATGATGATAGCTTGATAGCCATTTGTGGCGGTCGCGGCGTTGGCATCGACCCTTCCAAAACTTGTGAATTTACTTTGTGAACTTTTAACACCTCCACTGCGAACGCCAATCCGTCTGCCTAGAGTCGTGATTAAAGCATGACTTTGACGGTTTGAGAGAGTCATGTTCAGTAGAAGACGTATGTGTGATGATGATAAAGCTAGACATTATGATCCAGAAAGGAAGGAAGTCCTAGATACAGGTTAAATCCTAGTTACACCACCATAATCTCTTCGTATACGTCCACTGCTGAACAAGCCTTTGTTCAGCGAACGACGCCACGAAAAGCTGTTCTGAAGGCCTACCCGGAAAAGGAAAATGTCGTGCAAAACCAACTCTTGTCACTTGAATAAAATTAGAAATTGATTTATTTTGTTTCATTGTAGGTGGATACGAATGTGAAGTACAGCAGTTCTGGAGTGGATACCCTGGCTATATTCTACCAGATCAAGATCTTCTGGCAGCAACTGGCTTGGCCTGACGTGGTGGGGTGCTATACGTTCGTGGCGAAAATTGTTGATGTAAGTAAACATTCTCAACATGCGGAATGGGGTCGCAGTTCGGTGGTAGAATTGTTCTGCAGGGGGCGCTGAAGCCCGTCCCTCGGTGGATATCCCTCAGTCGCCTCTTACGACACCCACGAGAGGAGATGGGGTGGTGCAAGTTCTAAGCCAGCACCACACAGCTAGTCGCAGCATTAAATACAATACAAAGTACTTTATTGCACACCAACAAAAATACAGTACAAAAGAAAATTACATAAAAAAAAAGTACAATGGGCGGCCTTATCGCTTAGAAGCGATCTCTTCCAGGCAAACATTGTTACATGACAACTATACCTGATTCTGACGACATAAGTGAAACAGCGGACGAAGGACGCCCTTCTCCGGTTAGATTCTTGCAGGACAAATGTGCGCTTTATCTGCAGATATTTGTTTCCGGTTCTGGGTGTTTTCTATAATTATATATAAAATTTAAAATAATTATCAATTTGAAATGTAATGTTTGTCGATTATGTAGTACAACCTAACACAAGCTCTGCTTAGTTTGGTTCTAGATTATGCTTTGTGAACTGTTCAGCGTTATCTATACTGTTTGTTTGTATGGAATAGACTCCGAAACTACTGGAACGATTAAAAAAATGATTTCAAAATTAAAAAGCTTACTTTTCAAGGAGTGACAGGCTATATTTTATCCCGGAGTTCCCACGGGAATAGAAACTACGCAGGTGAAACCGCGCGGAGCTGCTAGTTTATTATAAGCCTATGAGCGATTTGGAAACATCAGTATATAGAGCAAAGTGGAGAGAGAAAACTAAGAAGACCGACTCCACCATCAGATAAAAAAAGAAATTTAAATAGTTTAACGTTGTTTTTTCTATATTGTCAGGACATTTGCCGCTGCTGCGTTTTCTACTCCGACAAAATGGCCTCTCGAGTAGAAAGCGTCGGTACAGTCAACACGGTGTACGAGGAGCGTTTTGAAGTGACCACGGAGTGGTGTGTTGCCATCAACAACATAGACTACGTGCGGCAGAGCCTGGAACCGTTCGTTGAGGAGTTGGGGATGGAGGATATTGTGCAGAGGCTGAGCGAGGCGAGGTCGCCGGTTGAGGCTCAAAGGTAAGCCGATCCACAGTCTTTCATTGTCATGTATTTAGTACCTCAAGTACCTGAAAACATTTCTATCCGCTCATTCTTTCGAAAGCCATGTTCGCGACCGAAGAAAACTTTCTACTCTCTTCACCTAACTGTCATTTTTATGTCACTTTTATTCTATGCTACCCTAGAGAACAAACGCCGTGCTAGGCCCGCTGGATGACCTAAACACGAATAAAATAGTATTATTATTCGCCAATAGATGTCAGGAAAAATCATATTTTTCAGTTTAATATTGATGACGATAAAGTTCAACATTGAAAACACGAAAAAAATTGTATTACTATTCACCAATAGATGTCAGGAAGAGTTAATTTGTTACGATAAAGTTGATGAAAGTTTATTAAAAAAACACGAATAAAACGACATTTTCTAAAAATGAATCTTGGCTGGATCGATTTATGAGAGGCTTAATAATAAATTAATAAATAAATTAGGAAGGTAATTTCAACCTTTGTTTTCTTCCAGGTGCAAAGAAACGATGCAAAACGTAATGGCGAATGCAGTAGATACAGTCAAGAACAAAATCGTAGATCTATTGCTGGTGATGGTCAGAAAGGTACCTTAACTTTTTATAATCCATACTAATTTAATTTAAAAAAAAAAGTAAAAAAAAAGAGTTTTTCATTCGTTCAGTTTTATAACTCATCTAAAGTTTTACAAATTGTTATGCACTTACTTTCTCTGTGTTTCTTGTGTGTACTACAAGTAAAATATTTTTCTTGGCAACTATCGACTATCCATACAAAACTGATACCTATGGCAATTTTAGTACGTAGAAGCATGATTGCTTATTGTTTTTTAAGCACCAAACGAACGAACACGATGTTTGAAGGTAACAATGGGACCTATACAATAAAATTTGAAACATTATATCATACCATACTATTACACATGTATAACAATATTTTACTTGCCACATTTCAGATGATGCCATCCATCACTCGTTTCCTTGTAGAAGGTGCAGAATTGCTTCACCAAGATTGCTCAAGCATGGACCGCGTTATGCGCTACTTAGAAGCCAACTTAGACATGTTGTATCAACATCTCAACAATGAGAATTTCACAAGAACATTAGATATTGTCTGGGAACAGCTTGGCGAAGTATTGTATGAACTCATCCAAGCCAATCTTGAGGTATGGTCACGATTAAATTTATTAGTTTTTTATTAATATCGCGTAGTTATTAAAAAGTTATGGTTATAATATTCATGTTATTTTTTGTAGTTTTTCTTTATTACTAATTATTTTGACTAATCTAGTAACTTTTCGTATGGGACTTGTAAAATCGGTTACTTAGCCGTTAAAGTATAAGCTTAACATTCAGTATCTATATTAACCTATTTTTTTAATGGTCCTTAACTTATTCATTCAAACTAATTGTAACATACTAACCCTTATTAATTTGGTTTTTAGAAAGAGAAAATCGCTACGCGTATCAGCTTGTTTAGGCGTAGATATTTTGGAAAAAACAAAGTGTCCCCCTTCTATGTATATCGGGTAAATAACGTTACTACTGTGACGCACGCTACCGCAACAATTTTTAGATGTTCTCACCAAAACACTGATAAAAAAAACACTGCGTATTTTACGCAAGATTCGCTAAAACAGCGTTTAACGTTACTATCGAGATCTAAAGGCTACATTGTCACAAGAATTCTTCGAGTGATATTCAAACTTCTGAATACTTATTCGCAACTCATATTTATCATTCAAAAATTCGTCACTTAAGACATATTTAAATCTGGGCGATTAAGTATTCGGGGATTTGTGTAGTAAATCAACATTTTAAATAGTCAAAAACATGATTTCAAAATAGAGGATTGTCTTAAAAAGCACTTATTAATTTGCCACTAAGTAAAACTGATAGCAAGAACCACAGCCTACAAACAGCTGGAAGAAATGCCTATCTTTGACGTCTTGCTCAAAGACGCCTTTTACCCAACCACGAACGTACTATTTCACTTGTCCAACACAGTTTTATTTCTTTGCCAGTGTGATTATTGACTAATTATTCTTTTATTTTATTAGCACCGAAGGGCAAAGATAACTCGCTTTATCGACCCGAGGCGTCTGACCAAGTCCGCCGCGGCCCACTTAGACTCGGTAAACTCATACACAGCACCTTGGTTTATGTAATGTGATATGTGCCCGTGATGTTTTAGAAATTTTACGATATATTTGCATTATCAGCTTGGAAATATTTATTGATAAAGGCTTGCGCTGACTTCGGAAACACTTTAGTCACCCCTCCCTCTTAAAAAAAAAATTTCGTTGTCCCTTCTATTTCGATCAAAAAGGAAAGGGATGGCAAAGGGGTTTGAAGATTTTGGCCCTAATAAAACAAAATGGTAACCACTATTTTGTTTTTTTTTTCTCAAAATTTCCACGCACAATAATAGAGAATTATACATTTGGATAGAAGACACAAAAACACATAAAAACATTAGGTTTGTTGTGTCTGATGTTTCTGAGATATTCACAGATGAAAATAACAAAATAAATTCTAAATGATGTTACAAGTCTAATGTTAGTTATTACAAAAATCTTCAAACTCCTTTTCTGTGCTGTCAAATTAGATAAAATATTAAAGATTATACCCATGCTTTTATTTCCCCTTTATACGAGTATGCCAAACGTCCGTCGTAGACCTGCTGTCAATTATTGGCTGTAACGCGATGAAAACGTAAAAATATACATTATGGTTGATATTATTAAAAGTTGAAACCTTTTCTAAAAAAAAGACAAAATGGCTGAACTGTAAAGACGTGTATTTCTGATAAGAAAATTATTTAACGTAAGACAAGGCAGTATGGCCCTAATATGGCTTTAGCCTAATTTGTCCAAAGCGACAAATTAAAATATAAATAAAAAAAAAAATAGAAACCTTTTCTATTAGTTATCAAATCACTTGTTCTACAACGAGTGTTAAGTAGGTACTTCTGTTTACGCTTTTCGAGTCGATAATACTTAGCTGAAATATTTATTTAGCCTTGATGTAAACATCAAATATCTGTCTATCATGTTTGTGTTTGCGCAAACATGTATCTTATCCAAAGTAAATAAATGCAAGCAAATTTATACCTACTAGACTGTTGAACTATGTGTCGTGCGTATATCGTGATTAGATGCGAAAGTGCAGCCTATTTATTTGTACTGACGAAACCCTAGAAAGTGCATGTTCGATAAAATATGCTCCCCTAACTAAAACGCATTTGGGCATGAAATTGTGCCTAAAAAGCTGTAAAATTTACTTATCCATAGCTGATAATCAGTTTCTAGTTTCGCCTAGGTACCTTTGGCTGCGACGTTCGATTATAAGTACCTATCTAATATTGTATTGAGCATGCCTTAATAGTTAATAAATACTTTTAACAATAGCTAGAAGCTTTTGCTGCTTTTAAAGCATGTCACGGTTGAGGCTTCATCTGGTTAAACCATATCTCATGGATTTCATTATTGGGTCACGGGGATTTTTTGAGTAAACGAGTTCAACGAACATGGCAAAATGTATTCTATGAATTTAATCATTTACCTATATGTTTATTTCTATATGTGTCACGGTGTTGGGGCAAACAAAATCAATGTTTAAATATAAACAACAACATATTTTCAATTGTCACCAACAAGAAACAGTTATTAACAAAACCTTTATTTACAGAAACGTCGTCCGCCATCTTTCTTTTCAAACCTCCATGAGTGTTTGAAAATAATGATTCGTTCATTCCGACAAGACAACGGCAAAGAGGTTTACACGTCCGACACTCTGAAAAGAGTCGAATACCTCCTCAAGATCCATGGAATGGAAACCAGGGAGCTTATTCACCAGTACCATTTGGAAAGGTGGCAGGAACAGCAGTCTTTAAATGAGCCTAAGATGGGAATTTTGACTGTTAGGGCTCAGTTTATTGAGGACTATTTGAAAGTTGAAGTGATGAATGCTAGGAATTTGGTGCCAACAGATTCGAATGGTAAGTAAGATTTATTTCATTGTAAACCAGCTTATTTCCATCCAACACTGGTTCGATATCCCAAAACGCGAAGTTCTTTTTTAAAACGACCGGTAATTTAAATCGTCAAATTTTTTAAATGAAATAATTGCTATCAGACATAAAGTGGTAGCTTTAATTTATTTCACTAAAATTATTAAAACTATTTCAAGAGGCCAAAAAGAAACCTCTTGCTTGTTGGTTGTTATTATTCAGTAACTAGCTTTAATTTATTTCACTAAAATTATTAAAACTATTTCAAGAGGCCAAAAAGAAACCTCTTGCTTGTTGGTTGTTATTATTCAGTAACAGCTTGTCATTACCCTTTAGGTATTATATGTCTATAATCAAAGTTCTTGGCATTCTTTCCGTTTGTTTCTTTTAATTTCACTAATTCTGCCCCACTCAAAATCTCTCACACACATTCCTTTATTAGGTAATTAATTTAATTTTCAAACTAAAAAACTAACAGTGATAAACTATTTCAGGATACTGTGATTCCTACGTCAGGGTTGGCCTTCTACCAGATGATACGTTCGCAAATGTGGTCAAGCCCAAAACACAAACACACAGCAAAAATCTATTTCCTCTGTACGACGAAATGTTTATGATGTAAGTTTATAAAAGCGTTACAATACTAATCAATGTAATCGTTACAATATTATATTTATCTTTGCCACATTTATGCGTTCCTTCCTTTCTTCTTTTAATGGCGTCTACGTCTGGGTTGACATAATTTCGCCAATGTCCGTATTATTAGAGTAAAATTAAAATATAAGCAACGTTGTTCGGTAATAAAGATAGTTAAACGAAGTGAATTCTTCGATAAAATGTTTATCAAAAGATATAAGAAAATTACAAAATTATGGGCAACGTTGTACGGTAAGGTTTGATCCGAAGATCCATTTATGCGTTAATTAAGCCAAATTAATTAACAGGTAGGCAATCAGTTTGCTTCGCCCACCATGCAGTCTTTCAACAGAATCCTAACTTTTTAGACTTCTCGGTTCGGATTCAGTTGATTGGCTGCACAACTCTTGTAACTTAGAATATTTATTTTATCTTTGACTTTTTGTTATGTTACTGTGTGCCCTCTTCAAAGTGTTGTGGTATATGCGCATGCTCATGCTAAAATGTTATTAGGAGCATACACCGCAACAATTTGCAGATGGTACACGAAATGAATTTCAATGTAGATTAAATTTGTGTATCTGGAACGAGAGTTCGGGGGATTTCGGGGAATTTATCAGTTAAATTATTAAGTTTTTTTTCTGCTCTATATTCCTCTACGTAAAAATATGTTTTATGTTTTGTGTTCTTTGTCTACAATGCGAAGGCGGGCCGCTAGTTTACGATAAGATAAAATTAATATTAGTTTGCATTTTTTTAAAATGATTTGTTTAAAATTTTTTGTTTGTGTCTTTTAAAATTTTTTTAAATTTCTACTGATTCGCATAATAAAAAAGTCTCCCTATCTTTGAATTTTTAGAACATCTTTGAATGCGATTGTGTTTCTTTTTAAAAATAAAGCAATGTTTCCTTTCAGTAAAATGTGCTAACTACGAGTAATAGATTTAAGGTAGTTCCCCTCCATGGCCCAATGTTTTTTTTCACCCTGTATCCCTCAACAGCCTGTATTGGTCCACTGCTGGACGCAAGCCTCCCCCTGATAAGCGCCTTGTTGGCGTTTATGTAATGGGGGTAATAATCATAATCCCCACGCTGAGCATGCGCTGGGGATTGCAGTTCGGTGGTTGAATTGTTCTGCAGAGGGGCGCTGCTGCCCGCCTCGGTGGATATCCCTTAGTCGGCGCTTACGACACCCACGGGAAGAGATGGGGTGGTGTAAATTCTTAGCACCACACAGCTCCACTAGATATTAGTAACTAATTATATTTCGCAGACCGCTCAGCCACGAGCAACGCTCAGTCCCGGAAGGTGTACTCCACTTCGTGATCAAAGACAAGGATATGTTCAGCATGAGCAACAGTTTCGTCGGCGAGGCGTACCTTCACTTCGGCGAGGTGCCAGAGACGCCGGCGCCCATCACCAGTCTTCCGCAGCAGTTACTGACCATTACTAGACCGGCTTCCATCGGTACGTGCTATAAAATACCTTGAATAAAGCTGGGTTCATACTGGTGTCGATTCTGTTGTTTTAGGATTAGCTAAATTTAAGATTTCGGAATTTCAAATAGATGAAAACGATTCTATGGTTAAAAAATTTACCTGAAACGTTTTAAATTAGGATGGCAGCTCTAAAATTAAGCTGACAGACCTAAAACAATTCAATTTAGTTAAAATGGCTATAACCATATTCATTGCGTAACATTTTAGTTGTTTGAAAAATTAAACTAACGGTTTTAAAATTAGGATGACAGCTCTAAAATTAGATTGATAGATCTAAAACAACTCAACATAGTCAAAAGTAGCTATAACCCTATTCTTTGCATTACATTTTAGAAACGTCTACCTAATTTTAGCAGGCATCTAATTAGGTCATGATTAAAATCTATCACTTTTAAACTGGTATCGATTTGAATTTCTAAACGATTTCTCATATAAATGGACGGACTGTTTGACCCAAAGAAAGAAGTGTTTTAAAATAAAATTTTAGAAAAAAACATATTTTGCTCACAGCAACACCCAACTACTCAACTCAGAGAGGTTTTGCGATTTTGAAAAACGTTCTAATATAGGTATTTTTAGGACCTGTATAGAGAATACCATAATTTTTAGCTCTAACTAGCATAAAAATTTAGAAATCTTAAAATTTAGGTTAGGAATCCTAAAACAACAGAATCGACACCACTGTCTTACTCGATCTTCTTTTTCACTTCTTCCGCTAGTGGACAAAAAATTGAAGTGAATTAAAGTCAATTGCACATTATTTCTTGTTGATAGTAATAACTATTTATCAAGCTGTTTATATAGTAAAAATTTGACTTGTCTAAGTACCTATTTTGTAAGTCTAAAGAAATAAACGATTTGACTTTGACTTTGACTTTGATAGTTTTACACTAAAACGAGTAAAGTCAACGTGTCGTCTCACAACTGGAAGGCTCTCATCGCGCCTTCTCGATGACCTTAAATAATAGTCGATTGTACACCTAGCTGAGAAGGTGGCCGATTTCTATCGAGTGTGTCATTTGAGGCGCGAGGCGCAGCCGAGGGCATTAAAACACACGAGGTAGGAATCGCACTTTCTCCCGTGTGATACATAGACATACCTTCGAGGAAAATCATCATTTAAACTCTTCAAAATCATCGAGTAAATTCGTTAAATTTTAAGATCCAATGTAGTAATAATCGAGTTTGCTATATAAACTCTATGGTAGTAATAGATACGCGCACGCGCGATTTACACATGGTTTTTTTTTTATTATTGTTCAGCATACGGAAGAGGCCGATATCATTAGTAGAAACTTTTTTACGTCTGACCTATTATAAAGCAAGCCTTTTTCTTCCGAAAAACGCTTGCTTCCGTGTTGGTTATCCTAGTGGTGTTAAAAAATACACTCGGCCCTTTCTCTGGTAGGTTCCATTAGGCGTCCCTTTTTCACAAAATAACGAGTTTAAACCCATATGCACTCACGTATGTGCACATTTTTGTGCTGTGTGGTACCGGTATTGGAGTTATGAGCATAAAGTTAATAGTACATTGTTACCCAAGGGATGAAAGTAACTTATTTAGTCCCGAGACGCGACGGCGCTAATTATTTAAAGTCTATGGTTAAGAGAAGTAGTAAGTCTATGGTAGAGCAATTATTAGTTATAGGTAGTGAAAGGTTTTTTGTTTTTGCCCTCGCTACGCTTGGGCGCCAAACCCCGTCTCGGGACTAAATCAGTTACTTTTATCCTTTGGGTAACAATGTACTATCTTGTCAACGTAACATCAGCATGTTCGTAACCCATCAAAAAATGATTGGCTAAACAATAATTGATAAAAATAACAATAAGTGCTATTTGTCCCAACAGATGGAGATGCTATCAAAGCGCTCGAGACGCGACAAGGCGACAAACAAGCTCGCGATTTTCTCAAAAAACAGAGACAGAAGATGCCTAGCAAACAGTTCTTCTCCCTCGGTTAAACCAATTCAAAATAAGCATAAACATGGATGTCTGAAAATATTTAGTTGCGTGATTGTGCAGTGTATAAGATGTGTGTAGTGAAAATGTAAAAGTGATAATATTTTGTATGTTACAATAGTGGTTAAATTCCTTACGTGTTCAACGAAAATACTATGTTAGCCAGTGGAGTAATAACTTATTTTATTAGTTAGACATTTAAAAGTAAATTATGCATAATTGATGCTTAAATAGCTTTTATTTATCATTTTTACAGACTTTTTCAGTCTGTTTAAGCATTTGTGAATTTGATTATTCGAAAAAACCTATTATATGTCTAAATTTTAGAATCTCGATACCCATAAAAATCGAAAAGTAGATATGTAATGTATATGCGAATATACATGTAGATCTCATAAGGGTGGTTAAGTTATAATAAGATATTCTGTTGTATGAATTAGTATCTATAGGTATATACATTTTCGTATTATCCCATTAATAATACAAATATGCCAGAACTGTTAAAATGAAGGCAATTATTATTAAATGCTGTTAAAGCATGGCGATTCTTGAAGTACATTTATTTTATGTGAGTAGGTATGCTATATAAAAGGCATTGTAAATATGAATTGTGTGAACATGTTATGTGTGATTGTTTTATACAAGGTTTATACGATACAATTTTATAGAAAAGTGTACCTAGATGATGACGTGTTCTGTGATAAAAAGAAGTGCCTTATTTATTATTTTCACTTCTCATTTTATTAAATTGTATCTGTAATTACCTTACGCATGTGCGATAGTAAGAAAAAAGAAAATGTTTTTGTTAAATCTGTAATAGCTGAAACATATTTTTTAAAAGCATTATTTTGATATAATACCTATGTACTTTCTATTGCGCTTAGCAATAAATTATGAACTTTGTTCTTTTATTTTAAAGTTTATTTCGTTCTACCTTTTATTGCCATTAAACCTTTTTACTATAAAAACATATCAGTCTTTTGAATATGCCCGGTGAGTAGGTTGATATTACTTACAGATATTGTTATTAAATGTACTAGTTAACCAGCTACTACAGAATCTAAATAATTCGTTCTATGCATTTCCTTTGATCTTATTTAAGATCTGCTCTTTATGTTATGACGCAAAATTCACGATGGGCATTTATCAAAGTAGTGAAGATGTAAGACTAGCCAATCGAATTTCAATTCAATTCGTTTATTAAAACCTTACAACATTACAGAGTACACTCTAATGCGTTTCATCTAGGACATTCTATTCTACTTGCTATGAAAATAAAATTACTTAGATATTATAATATAAGTAAACTATTTACACACACGCCCAAAAAAATTTAAAAAAAAGAACGTTATGTTATGACAAACATCAGCATATTAAAAAAAAACGATGCAGTAAAACTCCTCACTTAGGGTTTCATGATATTTATATTGGATACTTGGAAGTAAATAAATCCTCCCCGTTGTCTCTATTGACGCTTTCGCTTTCCCGTTATGGGGGCAACGGGAAGTCATATTTTTTTTCCCGTTGTCCCTGTTGACTGACGGTAGCATAGTTTAATTCATACAACCAGTATCTACTCAGGGTAGAGCACAGGTAGCTCTGCTACGCTCTGAGCGGTCTACAACAAATTAATTACACAGGTCCCCAGTAGCGGCGAGCGGCTGTTATTGCTTCATGCATATAAAGTAATAACTGCTACAATCTCTGCGTTGTTAACTATTTTGTGCGTTTCCATTGTTTCCAAATGAGTCATAAACAACGGATTATGCATAGCGCACTATAACCTTAAGGAGTTTTTTGATAATACTAGCTAATAACTATCCAAGATCTATTCTAGACTAGGTACCCATTGCTATGTACCTTCCCCAACAATTTCATACAATTGAGTTGTAAAATATTGCATGTCCGAAATCGATAAGATTGTTGATACCTACTTTTTTTGATTTAAGACCCTTACTTATGTATGGTGTACACAATTTTTACAATAAAAATATTCTTATTCTTCTTATTCTCGCATAGCGCATAACGCAGCGTACTGCATAGTGATCTTCTTCAAGATATCGGATTAGAAGAAGTACGTTATACTTGTTATGACCTTTCAGACACTACAATCAAATTATAGAACTAAAATAAAACTAGTATTTACAATTGAAACTGTGGAGCTAACTGCAGACAAAACAGTTTTAAACTTTTTTATTTATTTTTAACCGGCTTCAAAAAAAGGAGGAGGTTCTTAATTCGACTGTTTTTTTATGTTTGTTACCTCAAACTGGGTGGTCCGATTTCCATGATTATTTGAAAGCTAGTGCCTCTCGTGTGGTCCCATTTTAATTTGGTCCATTTTTGACAGAAGTCGGTTTATAGTTTTTTGAAACAAAATCTACTGTTACTTTTTCCAAAATAAGTAGGTAATATAGAAATCAATCTATGAAAACTTTTCTTTTTTAACTGCTAGATAATGTATGTCGACTTCAACGCGCGTTTTCGTTCATACGCGATTCTGTTAGTTGATTTGCTTACGTCTCCAGAAAGTAACAAGAAGCTTCAATTAAATTAAAGCTATATTACTTATTAGCTATATAGACGACCTCTGTGGCGCGGTGGGCGAAGGTCTGCCTGCGACGCAGGAGGTTGCGGGTTTGATTCCCGCCTCGGGACAAATGTGTGTACGATCTGCAGACATTTGTTCAGAGCGTTCTGGATGTTTTTCTATGTATAATAAAAAATATCTATCTATGTAGTGTATTGTATTATGTATATCAGTTATCTAGTACCCCTAACACAAGCTCTGCTTAACTTGGGGCTAGATAATGCTGTGTGAATTGTCCAGCATTATTTTTATTTTAATTTTTTTAATTTTTAATTTTAATTTAAAATTGGATATGGCATTAGGTATGAACTTTGGTAAGTGAAGGTGACGCTGGTATGGAAGGATAGGTAGGTAATCAATTTAGCTAAAGCTAATTAACCGTGTCACACTCACGATACCTACGTAGGTATCAACCTCCGTCAATGTCTGCTCCATAAGGTCCCCCCATCACTACAATCTGCTCCAAAATGAAATTAATTAAAATGTCACATAACAAAGCGATCCACGTGAACTGAGTGACGTTGGATGCTGGAAACGCGTTCCCGCGGCGGCGGCGGCGGCGGCGCCTTTCATGTTCTCCCTTTGATCGCGCCGCGCCGACAATCCGGCAATCCGGACTACTTATCGGCTCAGATTTATTGTGATTCGGAGGCTGCGGTCGGCAGGGAGTCCTCTTGTACTTTGCTGGCTTTATGCTTATTCATGATGTGTGTACAATGGATTGTTGGTATTCCTTTAATACGCTTTACTCCGTTCTGACAAAGTTTATGAAATTAGGAAAGTACCTACTCTACATAAGTATTAAAAATTTAAATATGTAGAGTACTTTCCTAATTCATAAAGTTTGTCAGAACGGAGTATACTTAGGTACTTGGTAGGTGGGTAGTTATATAGAGAGCAACCTAGGTATTCTTGATATTGTTGTCACATACATCATGCATTTATACAAATAAGTATGTCCATCCCTTAAATTATTCTTAAAGCTCTAATCTATCTCCGATGTCCAAGACAAGACTTTTTCCAAAATGGGTAATTTACTTTTTATAGCTCTGTACGTTACTTTTTTCAATTATTATGGGTATAGGGTTATAATTTTTATAGTGTGTTTAACAATACTCATGGAGAATACCAAGAATTTATATATAGATAAAATGTACGATCTACTCCAGCAAAATTAGATGTGCGATGTTTGTAGGCAAACCTATCATATTATTTGCAGACATTGATCCTTATCAAACGCAACCGAAGTTGTAGCAATAATGCAGGGCTTCACATTTATTGAAAAATTTATCGTTTCAATAAAATAAATCTAAAATATGCTTTTTTATTTTCTCGCAAATTGAGGTCTTGCTTGACTCTTTTCATGACTTTTCTCTAACTCTCATAGTGTTGAATTTGGCTACCCACTCCGATCTCAAAGATATCTTGTATAAATTTGTATTCTAAGAATGTACGGTTTTATTTAGTCTAAACTAAAATAAAGCAGCAGTCAATTATTGAAACTTACTTGCGTGTGAACAGACCCTTGTTTCTATTGAAAATGCTCTCTTTGATGTCCCAAATGATTCTAAGAATCTCAAGGCAATCTATACGGTGCCTACATTGATGTAACTTGTTACCTACAACACCACCAATCCTACTTTAAGTAAACTATAGTACCTATAGTAGCCTTTTAAACCTGTTAAGTTAGTAAACAGCTGTTGCCCGCGACTTTATCAGCTAGAAGTGGTTTTTGTCTACACTAAGAGAGAATTCTCCGTCTCTTTAAACTTTTCTTCTTTCCAGTTAAGTAATTATGGTAACAAAAGACTTCAATAAACTGTTTTTTTTTTCAAGATTTTTTGTTATTATTGTTTTACACCATGGGTAATTAATTACTAAGAAAATCAAATAAAATCCCAATAAATTTCGGCTTCGATGGGAATCGAACCTGCTTCCTTCCCTTAGTACGGGGAGGTCTATCCTTATTTTTCTGTAACGAAAAAATACACGGGAACGGCTTCCTGTAGGGTCAGACTCAGAGTCAAAGTCAAATCGTTTATTTCTTTAGACTTAAAAAATAAACACTTAGACAAGTCAATTTTTTATTATATAAACAGCTTGATAAATAGTAATTAGAACTATCAAATAAGAAATAAGGTGCAATTGACTCTTCTCACTTCTAAATGTTTTCCATGAACATAGAAATCTTATAAATACATTCGAAATATTTCGTAACCTACGAAGTTCAAGGAATTCCCAAAAACAAATTGACCGCAGATTTTTTGCATGACCACAACAAACGGTAGCGCCCAGTAGCTGGTAGATGATAAAAAAGCCTTTTGTAGCTGCTGTGCGAAGTGACTAGCAAATAGGCGGTCATTGTTCGGCTAATGCTCTCTTCATTACCAACTTCCATGAGAAAAAAGAGAGGAGAAACACGATGTCAGAAAATAGGTAATGATGACCAGGATTTGGTCTATTTGTTATTTTCAGGGACGTAGCTCGTCAAATTCCCGAAATGGTCACACATCAGTTCATTCATTTTGATTTCTTATCATCCGCAGCCTGATATTATCCACTGCTGGATATAACAAGCCCTAAACCTAAAATAAAAGGAAAGCTTTTCCAACATCGTACACAACAAAATCCAAATTTCAGGATCTTTTCCCTGCTGTAATATTTCAATAATCCGCTATACAGGCAAAACATTGAACGAAAAAATATTATGTTCATTGTTATGGAAATTGGGCTCTATAATGTCTTTTATATTATGAGCGCTTTTAAAAAGGCCGTCCTGTTAAGTCTTTAATGGTATTGAATAATAAGCTATAAAGATTTTGAATGGTCTAACAAAATGGTTTATTCTTTCCGGCTGTGCGGCAGTAGCGGCCATTTCTTTAGATGCCTTGATTTACTATCTACTAGATGTTGTATCTGGGGTCGATAAAATAAGTTTAATGAGACTGCTCCGTGTATCGCAGGCGGCATCATAAAGGTACCAACTGTCAAAGGGCTTATTGTGTCGGCGTAGTTTGATTATGGCATTTTTACAAGCCAGGTACCTACTCACTTTGAAGGCTTGTCGGGCCGCCCGCCAATTATATTCTACTTAGCTGTGTCCAACCCATGTCCCACTAAATGCTGAAAAGAACAATGAATATAAATAAGTTATAAGTACTTATTTCTTTCAAAGTCACTCTCCTATATTTTCAATTCCACTTAACCCTCAAATGATAGCCATTGACAATATTTGTAGAATACTTACTTACGGTCCCAAGTTATCAAAAATCCAAGCAATACAGATTCAACCCCAAAAATGTTTGAACAAAACGAAAAGCTTATAAATCTTTGTTGACAATGTTGAAAGGCTTTCTATGGTCATTTTAGGCGTCAGCTGAAATGTTGACTTTGGGTTATACCCATTTCCTTGTAGATTTGTTTGGGTAGCTTTTACGCTCAATGCTTTACTTATCACCATGGCTCATTGGAACTCGAGCGGGTCAAGACTGTTTATGTTCTACCGACTAATGCTACTGTTTGGGTTTTTAAGCTACTGTGGAATTTGTTTGTTCTTCTTAAATACTAATTATTGTTTGGCTTTCTTCAAGTATCTTCATAAAGTCTACCATCTTTGATGAGAAAGTAGTTGCTAATAAATATTAACATTTATGAGTTTCGAAGCCGACGTTGATTAGTCTTAATGGACTCATTAGTTCTAAGAAGGTTTTAAGAGGCTGTTTTATAAAGGTCAAATTAATCGCAGATCAAGACGGCTCATAACTTTGTTAAACTGGAGAAACATTCAGAATAATGTTGTTTGTATAGTTTCGCCGGAGCACGTGAGCTAATTAGAAGCACCATTCAAATTAGCAGAGAAAACAGCTGATGCCACGAAGACGCAAGTTGGCAAATTGAATATAGTGCGAAATGATCCCTAAAAGGAGTATGATTGCGTATTGAGTGGCTAATTTGACGGTCGGTGTAGCGGAATGACAGTAGCCGGCAGACGTGAGAGGCGGCCAGTTGTTTTGTTGGAGCCGTTGACAGGTGGAGGGTACAAAGGCGGGCGGGGCGGAGCGGCCGGCGCCCGCGCCGCTCGCGTGGCCCTCTCGCCTGAGTCACGCGCGCCTCGTAATGCTTGCATAATAATAATGACGGATGCCGATCGCGCGGCGGCTCCTTTGATCTGCGGCGCTTTTGATCTCGCCGCCAGAGCCGGTCCGGGCTCCCCTGCCGCACAAACGAGCCGCTCACCTTTATTCGGTTCGACGCCGCGCTGCCGGTCGTTCGGCCCTTCGCCCTCGCTCTAGATAGAGGCTTTGCTTTTGGTTCGGAGCGGGATTGCTTGCGTGCAGGGCGGACCCTGGAGCCATCAGCCAGCCCTCGGCAGTGGTGCGCGTGCCTTGCTCAGGATGGGGTGTGCCGGCCGCTGCCTCCTCTACGCCCGCGCCGCCACGCGATGAGCCGCAGGAGTAGCGGCGTACTCTGCCGCCTCGCAACATACGTCATATGGATGCTCTACGTACGCTCATTTATTTACTACTTATTCCATAACTAGTGTTGCCCGTTCTGTTCTGGTGGTAGTTTCTCGGAAGTTTGTTTAGTGTGGTTTCAGTGATTATTTCACAAACAATGCACAAGTTTGTTTTAGGCTCGCGTTAACTGGGAGTAATTTAGCAATTTCGATCAACCGACCACATAGACAGTGTTATTATTAATGTGCAATTAATGGATTCCTGCGTTGTGTAGTGCATTTTAAATATCTGCAACAGCAAAATACCGATGTGACTATCATTCTATACAGATGATTGCGTTCCCAAAAAGATTTGCAATAATTTCCAATTTATATTTAATTCAGAGTGAAGTTCGAAGCTAAAGCTATTTCTGCATGATATTTCCACAAAATTGTTATAGGTACAAAATCGAGTTTTGATTCAATAACAACGAGTTAATTTTCGTATATTTTTTATTTTACAACTGAAACACAAACATATGTTTGTGTTTCAACGTTTTCAACGTTTTCGTTTTAAGTTTAACTGAAACACAAACATATGTTTGTGTTTCAGGTTACCGACATTTTATAAACTTTAATTTTATTTATCTTTATCGCAGGTACCGTAACGTAGATAGGTGGTAGGTAGGTACGCATCGATAAATAAATACTGTACCTACCTACCAACAGTAAAATCAGCAAAATCTGTCTGAATAATGAAACGAATGCTTTTACCTTTAATATCGGCAAAGTCATTTCAATCAACAACTAATTAATAAAATGCTGATAATTTTAATTTTATCTTTGGCAATTTAGATTTCGCAAACATAATTGTTATTTACTTTATCAGAATCCCCGCGCAACATAAAAGTCAAACACCGGTAATTGGTCTGGTCTCTTTGATAAAAAATTTGAAATACGAGTAAATATTATATTACTAGCTTCCGCTTCACATGCGTTTTTCCGAGGTAAAATAAGCCATGTGTGTTATGTAGAGTACAACTATGCAAAATATCAGCCAAATAAATATTATAAACACTAAAACTTATCTAGTGAATTTTGCATTTATAATAATTAACCAGCTGCGTCTCGCGGCTTCGCATGCCTATCCCACGGGTACTAATTTATGGGATAAAAGTAACCTATGTGTTATTCCAGGCCTAGTACCTACCTAGCTGTATGCAAAATTTCAGCCCGATCCGTTCAGTAGTATTTGCATGATAGAGCAATAAACATATGTACATATACATGTTTACAATCTTTCGCGTTTATAATATTAGTAGGAAGGATTGCAATAAATTATTCTTTACTACTTACTAAAGTTAAGCGAGCGTACTACTGTGATAGTAATGTATAGTACTATTACTAAAGGATAGTACTACTACTAAATACAACAAAATACCTTGGTTTTATAAGTTAAAGGTTCTAACCATGCTGTGTATAAGAGGTTGGTGCACTTAGCATTTATTAATTTAATAATTGAGTTTGTTTTGAAAAACTGTAAAACAACTTCAATTATATGGTTTTCACATAGATGCCATTGACAGAACTGGACCAAATCGGGATCAAACTTCCTGTTTGATCCCGATTTGGTCCACCAGCATTTAAATAAAAAAAGAATTAACTATCAAAATCGGATCAACCAGTAAAAATTCTAAGGTAACAAACACAATAAAAAAAAACTACAGTCGAATTGAGAACCTCCTCCTTTTTTGAATTCGGTTAAAAATGAACTATCTACCTTGTAGGTTCTTGTGTACACGATGTAGGCTAACTGATTGTTAAAATAAATAAATTACTACACTTTTGTTGTAGCTCTTTAGACAATAAATGATATTCTATTCTTGTTCCTGATCAAATCACTGGTCGACGTCAATTCAGTCAGAGAAACCAGTTTTTTGGCCAGAGATTAACCCCCGAATACTCAAACGCAACTCAGGTTTAAGCTCGTCTCAAGTCGTGGTTTTTTGACAGTTTTCCATGAAAAACTGTCAAATATTCGTCACCTGAGACGTGCTTAAATCTGAGATGCGTTTGAGTATTCGGGCGTAAGGCGTATACCTACAGGAGTGAAAGTGGCGCCCCACCTATTTTATCTTATAATTAAACACAGAAAGTTTAAAAAATACAGTACATCAGTTTGTGGTAGGTATCTATTATAAGTTATGTATTAATGCCTCTGTAATGGTTTCATTTTGTAAAGCTTAGGCAGAGGATTTTTGGCCACCAAACTATATTTTCGCATCTCTTCATAAACTAAATAAAACAGAGGTATTAAAAATAGCTTATAATAAATACCACAAACTGTAATAAATATATAAAGCCTTTATTTCCAATTTCCACATTTTTTAAAATAAATCCACTTCATAATAGTCACACATTTTATTATAGTCACATATTTTATTATAATATTAAATTTCTAGCTGAATCTTTAAAATTGGATACACAGGATTGGGTGTAGGCCTCCTCCATGTATTTCCACTCATTGCGATACTTAGCCAGACGGGTCCATGTTGTTGTAGCAACCTGTACCAGATAATCCGTCTTCGAAACGTAATAATATACCCTTATAGGCGCTGTCATATTGGAGCTGTCATATTGGCTCGGGTATGCGCCTTAAGGCCCATACACCAGCGAAAGTGGCGCCCACAACGATTTTATCTTATTATTACGTTAAACGTAGGATTTTTAAAATTCCTATGATAAACGTAAAAATATGATAAAATGGGTATCGCTGTCATATTGGCTCGGGTGTGCGCCGTAATTGATTGGCGTTCAAACAACCGCCTGTAAATGTGTTATTGTTATCTGTAGACGGTGTTGACATCGGCTGCTGATATTGTAGCGTCCCCGGCGTCGGACAGCCTACAGCTGATCTGGTTGGCCAACTCCTCGGTCACCTGTAACGATGGATCTCTCTCCGGGTATGTTGTTTCAACCTCATCTCAACCTCAAAGGCCTATAATGGTCCACTGCTGGACGCAGGCCTCTTTCTGGCGCTTTATTGCTTTTATTTCATGGCTCGTTGTCCCCATACTGGGCATGCGGGTTGGGGATTACCGTTCGGTGGTAGAATTGTCCTGGAGAGGGCGCCCGTTCCGGCCGATATACTTTAGTCGCCTATTACGACAAAATTGGCGTGGTGCAAATTCTAAGCCTGCACCACACGGCGATGTTATGTTTAAAAGATTCGTACCTGATCGACAAACGTTATATACTTATTCATAGAAAACAAACTTACTTATAATAATATGGATGTTAAACTAACCCAGATGTTCTGATATTTTTTAATAGTTTCTATGAAAGTTCTACAAATCTGTTACGCAGAATTTATCTTTAGTTTTATATCAACTTTAAGGCCCATACACCAGTGAAAGTGGCGCCCCTAACTATTTTATCTTATTATTACGTTAAATGCAGCAAGTTTTAAAAATCCTACACTCAGTTTGTGGTATCTATTTTAAGTTATTTATTAATGCCTCTGTAAAAGTTTCATTTTGTAAAGCTTAGGCAGAGATTCGCATCTCCTCCGAAACTATATGAGATAAAATTATTACAGAGGTATTAAAAAATAGCTTATAATAGATACCACAAACTGAACGTAGGATTTTTAAAAATTCCTATGATAAACGTAAAATTATGATAAAATAGGTATATCGGCCTTAAGCCTAATTATATTCTGTTACTATTTCTTTGGATTTCACGTTCTGCGTATCAGTAATCAGTGACAGTTCAATAATAGCTGTGTGGTGCCGGCTTAGAATTTGCACCACCCCATCTCTTCCCGTGGGTGTCGTAAGAGGCGACCAAGGGATATCCACCGGGGGCGGGCAGCGGTGCCCATTGCAGAACAATTCTACCACCGAACTGCGCATCTCCAACCCGCATCCCCCTCATTAGATAAACGCCAACAAGGCGCTTATCAGGGAGATGCCTTTGTCCAGCAGTGGACCAATACAGGCTGTTGAGGTATCAGTAAAGTTATTTAAGTCTTGTATTTTTATACACGTAGGTTTTGGCACTTTTGGAGATTTGGTCGGCCATTTCCTTAGCAGATTGGTAGACTCATTAATAATAATAATAATAATAAAATATTTATTCGCAGATTGCATTGCATGATTGCATTAGCATTGTTTTCCTTTTAGCTCATTTACTAGACTGCACTAAGTAGTAGGTACTCAATACTTTCAATTATTATAGTAAGGACCCCTTTGTAATGCCCTAAATGTTTTCTAACGCAATAAAAAATGTGTGTGAATAAAATGCTATAGAATAGTTACGTAGTACAAAAAATCGTAGACGTTTCGTAGACCCTGTAGCGCGTTGATGTCTTTTGTATGGCGCACGCACTATAGTGAAACTAAAGTTTATTTTGTAATTCCAGTTACTACTTCCGGCGCGGATCGAACAGTGAACATTGGGTGGTGTACTTGGAAGGTGGAGGGTACTGCTGGGACGCAGCATCGTGCCGCGCTCGCTGGCGGCGGCGGCCGTCGCTCATGTCGTCGGCGCGCTGGCCGGTCGCGCGCCGCGCGCCCGCCTTGCTGTCCTCCGACCCTGACGCCAACCCCCTCTGGCACGCATCCAACCACGTGCTCCTGCCCTACTGCTCTAGCGACATGTGGGCCGGAACCAGAACCGCGTCTGTCCCCCGCTCGCGGTTCGCCTTCGCCGGCCGCCTCATCGTGCAGACTGTCCTCGCTGACCTGCTCGGTTCGGGCCTCAAGGGCCGACTCCTCCTTGTTGGCTCCAGCGCTGGTGGCGCCGGCGTCATGCTTCACGCGGACTCAGCGCGACGAGCGCTCCGCACGCACGGGGTCCGCGTCGCCGCTCTCGCCGATTCAGGATGGTTCCTCGACCGCCCTTCCCGAAGACACCGACCGCCCGCAGCGACGATCGCTCGCCTCGGACATTCCCACTGGCGCGGAAGTCCTCCAACCTCTTGCATGCGCGAGTATCCGAAGGAGCCCTGGCTGTGCTACTTCGGCTACCGGCTGTATCCGCACATACGGACGCCGCTGTTCGTGTTCCAGTACCTGTTCGATTCGGCGCAGCTGGCGGCGGAAGGTGTGCGCGCGCCGAGGACCCGGTCGCAGTGGGACTCAGTGCATGCGACGGGTGCGGCGATGCGCGCGAGTCTGTCAGCGGTGCGGGCGACTTTCGCGCCAGCGTGCGTTGCGCACGGTGCGTTGTCGAGGCCCGAGTGGCTGTCGCTGAACGTATCAGGGGTGTCGCTGCCGCGCGCTCTCGCGTGCTGGGAGCGGCGCGTGGCGGGTGCCCGGGGACGCGGGGCGTGCGCGCCGCGCCGGCTGGTGGAGCGCTGCTCGTGGCCGCAGTGCAACGGCTCGTGCCCGCGGCTGCGCGACCCACGGACCGGTGAGGAGGTTGCTCTCGCCTCTCTGCTCCAGAGCTTCGGCCTGGACGTGCGCGGCGCCGCGGCTGCCATGGGGCTGGACGCACGCGCTCTCTCGCGGATGTCTCGTGCGGAACTTCTCCCTCTGCTGGCGCCTCACACGTGATCATGGACTTACTTTGTGTTAATAATTGGCATGCCGAATCTACCTCGTTTTGTTGCGCAAGTACAATTAAGTAAATGTTAGATGCTAAGATTATTTATTGTTAGTGTGACCCTAGCACTTAATTTATTTGAAATAATAAAATAGGTATAAATAAGTACAGAGGGTGCTATTATTATTTATACAACGGACTAATCTATATCTCCGACTGTCACCTAACTAAGAACTAAACTGGTTTTATACTTACCAGAATCAATAATCAACTTTTTCTGGGAAGGATAGGATATAGAAAAAAACCACGAACCAAAAACTTTGGCACTTCATATACTTTAAGTATTTACAAAAACCTCTCAAAGAAGCAAAAGGACTAGTTGTTATCTATAAAAACAAAAATACTTAAGACATCTCACTTTTCCTTTTAAAAATAAACGGCAGAGATTTACCATTGTCCTTTAAAATTGCTAACTTTGGCATGTTTCGGTGACGGTACCGATGGGGGAGCCATGGTGTGCGACCCACGGCTTTAGGGGCATGGAATCTCCGCCGTTGTCTAAGGATGACCCCGCCGCTCCTAGAGCGTCCCTGGTGTCATAACCTCGAGCCTCGCTCCACGCTCAGCGCTATGGATTGGTCCACGACGTCGTTTCCTAGGAAGAAGTCGGTGGAGATAATGTTGGCTTGGGTGCGCCATCTCGTTGCTAGTCGGGCTGTGACGTTGCGATTGACAGCATCAGCGCTTTCTCGCAAGGAACCTCGAAGGAAGAGTATGTCTAGAACTGTTGGTGTGGTCTGTGCCATGGCGGAGTGCATGGGCGAGCGGGCGTAGGGTTGCGGGGAGTTTGCAACCGCTTGATCCAGGAACTGGAACATCTGATGAGCGTCGTTCGTGTTCGCCCACAGATGGGGGAGGATCGGCCACAGCCAATTGTTTTCTGAAAATGGTGTACTTATTTGAACAAAAAACGATCATGAGTGTAATTATTTATTTTTTGTAATTGATTCAAATATACGATTCAAATAAACAAAAGACGGCTGTGTTTGACACACGATTCTCATATTTTGTTAGGTATATGCATGCATCGATCAGGTATTTCGCGGGGGGCCGGAGAAAATTTGATCGATGGGTATATATGGGTATATGAAATAAAAAATATGTGTGACGTTTCTCTTTAATTGCTACAAAAATAGAACTTATTACACTAAATAGTTCATTTTTTTCTAAACAAGCCAAAATCCATTACAAAAGTTACACTCAGCGTCCAACCTACTTGTACAACAATTTTTGCTTATTTCTATTCAATTCAATTCTTTATTTAAAACCAGACATAACATTACAGAGTACCTACACTCCAATATAATTTATAAAATGCACAGAAAGTGTACGCCTAAAGGAAGCACAGTGCTCTGTCCAAGTAGGAGGGACGAGTACTTTGAATACACACAATTTTTCAGGCACTGTGTGTCTAAGGCCCGTATTATGAAAGCATGCTTGGTCATCGATCTATGCTTGAGAAACGCTTTCCTATGGCATAAACGTCACTCAAGCATAGCTCTATGACTGAGCAAGCTTTCATAATACGGGCCTAAAAGACACACATAACGCCTCAGCGTGTCAAAGAAATTAAACAATGTTTGTCACTCACCACTAACAATAGAGTTATCCACATAACTGAACAGCAACCTCTTGTCAGCATCCACCAAGGATTGGATGGTAGGTCCCCTGGTACCAGTTCCTGTACCGAACTCATTGGCCAGTGCCAGGTGGGTACCAAGCTCCCGCTGGACCAGCTCCAACAACCCAGCGTGGACGCTGCGGATGGCAGAACCGTCGGTGTTGTAGAAACCGACAGGGAAGTGGTGTGCGTCTAGGAAGATTACCTGGAAACGACATTAGTTGGAGCTACAAGGTAATTTAGCAAAAAAAGTAAATAGGTTTAAAGAGTTTTTTCTCAAAAAAGACACAGTCAAGTCACATTAGAAGAGTTAGCTTAGAGTAAACAATTTATAAAAGAAAAATTGTTCTTTGTTGTTTCGTTAAAAATCTCGACGAAATGACCATATTGACCATCTTAGTCAAAAACACACTTAAATAGCAGCACGGATTTTCTTCAAACAATCTAAGTTACCGTGGCGGTCGTGGCGACTACGGGAACTTGCCAGCGGAAAGGCGGTAACTGTCTTCTGCATATTTTTAACACCTGTACTGCGATCGCCAGTCAGCCAAGCGTGGTGATTATGGCAAAACCCCCCTAGTTTAAGGGGGCACTTTCCGCATTGAATGTGCCTTCCCCAGGAACCCCCTCGTTAACTCAGTGTTCATTGTTCCTCAACCTCAACATCAGCCTGTATTGGTCCACTGCTGGACGCAGGCCTCCCCTGATAAGCGCCTTATTGGAGTTTATCTCATGAGGGGTACTGCTCATAATCCCCACACTGGGCATGCGGGTTGGGGACCGTAGTTCAGTGGTAGATTTGTTCTGCAGGGGAAGTTGCTACCCGCCCCCTTAGTCGCCTCTTACGACACCCACGGGAAAAGTTGGGGTGGTGCAAATTCTAAGCCAGCACTACAGGGCTATGGATTGTCCAAAGTAGTAAAACGAGACGTCGTCGTCGGGGGTTAATGATTTTTTTTGTCATTTGCTTGATAAAATGTAAGTGAAGCAGATTTAATTTACTTCTGTCAACTTACCTCTTTCGTAGCGTCTAAGTATTTCCTTACTTCTCTAAGAATGGGTAATAAAGGACGGACTCTTATTAAGTTGTGGTTTAGCCAATACCTGAAAAAAGTAATAAATAACATTTAAAGGTATGAAATAAACTGGAAATAAATAGTGTACTGCTTAGTGATCAAGAGTCCAAGCAGTGTTAAGGCTAACAAATACTTTATGATTCTTGAGTACTTCCTTCCTATACTACAATATGCCACCCGGACCACCCAGTCAAATGTTCTGTCGTAACAAATAAAAAAAAAAAAAAACAGCCGTATTGTAACCTTCTCTTTTTTGAAGTTGGTTAAAAACAAACATTTTTATAAGACTAAAAATTAATCAGGCGGGTTCTCTAGTAGACTATAAAGGATGCCAAATATGGGCCAGCAGCTTACTTTTAAATTTTGGAGCAGTAGGTATCATTGAAAATGTCTATATCTATTTTTGTGTTCATAAAGTTATATTTGTTACACAATCTCACAGTCGGAGCCTGCAAGCCAGTATTAGAACGGCAGAAAGGAGTGGTTAGTATTTTTGAAAAAGGGCGTCTATGAATAGGGTATATGCATCGAGTTTTTTATTGTTTTAATCGATTCTTTAGGTCATTATTTAACCGAGAAATGATAAGACGCTCACTGAATTTTGCATTAACAAGGTAAAAAAAACAAATCAAAACTACAATCATTTTCGGGTGATAAAAACGCTGCCATATTGGCGCCATGTTTATTTGACGTCGTCGTTCACACTCGATTAAAACCTTTTGTGACGACCTCGGTAGTGTAGTGATCATCTCAGGAAAGAGGTTTTTCGAAAAAGCTGAAAATAACCGACAATACGAAATGTGAAGTGGGCAGAATAGTGTCAAATCATGGTGCAGCAAGCAGAATAAAAAAAGAAAAAAATGTGAACAGCGATGTCACGTCCGCTCTAGTCAATGGCGTAGCGTTTTGAAATTTTGCGATTGAGATTTAAAAAATCAGTTTTTCAATGGGTAAATTCTACAATAAAAACCTCCCAAAATGCAAAAATAAATATGCAGATATGTTTCTATATCAATAGAGAATACGTATATATTTTTTTAGCCATTTCGAAGTCACATGCATATACCCTATTCTGTGGGAACGGCTAACCCAGTTTTCATGGTTATTGAGGAACAGTCTATTGTTTTAATCAGATCAAGATGACATCACAATATAAATCTTACAATTGCCTACGTATGTACACCAATTGATAGCATCATTACGTAAACTACTTTATTTCCCACGTATCTCTTGTAATCAGACATAACTTATAAAAAAAAGTCGATTACATTTTCAATCACTGCCTACCTACATGAAATTTTCGTACAAAGAATACTACACTGTTATTACAGATTAAGTATAAAAGTTGGTTCTTAGAAAATTACAAAACGTTCGACATTTTAACATAAAGACACCAGTGAAAGTCCGGCGCCCTCGCCTATTTTATCTTATTATTACGTTAAACATACGAAGTTCTAAAAATCTATCGTGCAGTTTATGGTATCTATTATAAGTTATTTATTAATGCCTCTGTAATAGTTTCATTTTTGTAAAGCTTAGGCAGAGATACGAAGTTGCGCTTTTTGACCACCAAACTCTATTTTTGCATCTCCTTCTAAACTATATGAGATAAAATTATTACAGAGGTATAAAAAATAGCTTAACCAGTGAAAGTGGCGCCCCCAACTATTTTAACTTATTATTACTTTAAACGCAGCAAGTTTTAAAAATCCATCGTTCTTTTTGTGGTATCTATTATAAGTTATTTATTAATGCCTCTGTAATAGTTTCATTTTTGTAAAGCTTAGGCAGAGATACGAAGTTGCGCTTTTTGACCACCAAACTCTATTTTTGCATTTCCTTCTAAACTATATGAGATAAAATTATTACAGAGCTATAAAAATAGCTTATGATAGATACCACAAACTGAACGTAGGATTTTTAAAAAATCCTATGATAAACGTAAAAATAGAATAAAATAGGTATCGCTGTCATATTGGCTCGGGTATGCGCCTTAAACGTAATAATATGATAAAATAGGTGGCGCTGTCATATTGGCTCGGGTTTGCGCCTTAAAATTTTGACTGCCACCGACGCATTTGGCGATGTAGGACCGCTCGTCGACCCCCACAACAGCCCATATTGGTCCACACCGTGCTTATAAGAGGGACGCAGGCCTCCCTCTTATACAGCCTCTTCTTGGCTTTTATCTCATGCCTATAAACCTCCACGTTGGGTATGCGGGTTGGGGATCGCAGTTCAGTGGTAGAATTGTACTGCAGAGTGTGCTGCTCCCCGCCCCGGTGGATATCCCTTAGTCGCCTCTTATGACACTTGCGGGAAGAGTTGGAGTGGTGCAAATTCTAAACCAGCATCACACAGCGATTGTGTTTTTGGTTGGTGTAAGTGTAAGCCAGCTCCACACAGCATAATTATGTATGTATGTTAACACCTCACTAAAATCACGAATCTACCGGCCACGCGTGGTGATTATAGCTAAACCTCCTTGATTTTAGGAAACATGTTCAGCAGTGGCCGTATGTACCGGGTCCTGTCTTTCTTACCTATCTTCTTCCTTTTCATAGAAGTTATAGTAGGCTATCCGTAGATCCAGGTATCTGATGCCGTGGGCTAACTGGTCCCAGATGGAGCGGTCTTGGCACAGTACAAAGCTGTCTCTCTGCACGCTGCTGACTTCTGTATTGAACCTCCAAGCACCTGCGTTGTGGGTGCCGGCAATGACAAGCTCGCCAATACGAAGGTGGTTGATTTTTGCTCTGAAATTAAAGGTTGTGTAATATAAGGTTTTACTACTATTGTAATGCACTATGCACTTTGTTGAGTTGTAGTCATAGCAACAAGTTGCATTAGTTCAGTTCAGTTGTGTTTTTCTTATCTTTAGATAAGAAAAACACAACTGAACTGAACTAAGACTAGCTAACTAGATATTCTAAGTTAACATGATTTATTTCTAATAATATACCAACACTGTTTACAATAAACTATATCATTGAAGAATGCCCACCTTCCAATAAGGGCCCCTCTACCTCTACAGCCTGTATTGGTCCACAGCTGGACACAGGCCTCTTCCTGATAAGCGCTTGGCGTTTATCTAATGGGGGCTGTACTGCACATAAGACTTGAGATTCCCTATATGGAATAAAAGATTTTGATAATGTTTGCTGCCAGTGTTTGCTTCAACAAATTCTATAGGCACTTTATCAAGATGGTTATGAATCTCAGATATATAAAAAATATGAAAGTTTGGATAAATGTTTGGATTTTTGTTATCTCGTCACGCCAAAACTATCAAACGAAACAAAGTGACTTTTTTTTATCCTGGAATCATTTCATTATAGGCTGCTGTATATCTCTGAAAAACGCAGGACCTTTTTATATTTATACACACAATATACTTATACAATTAAGAAACTTAAAAATATGATAAACTCGACAAAGGCTTAACTGATTTTGTCCCTAAATAGACAGAACCCTAAAGTTATCTTTCAACAAACCAGAAGAGAGAGAGAAATAAAGTGGTTAAAGTGGAAGATTTTTTATATGAGTACCTATCAGAGACGCAAATTGAGCATAATAATATGTTACCGCAGTGAATGTATTAAACCTCAGAAAACCATTACCTGGTTACCCTAGGGGATTCTACCTACACGAGACTAATCTGCTTAAACTTTCGAGCTAATTGGATTCATTAATTATCTAATGAAAATTTATATTTTCACACTATGTTAGAGAATATTATAAATTTTAGATAGGTACCTACTATGTTAGAACTTTTACTTTATTATTTATTTTACTTTATTGGGGTTTTTCTAGCAAGAAAAGTTGGCGGTGTTACACCCCCGTGCTTAGAAAAGCACGTTAAGCTGTTGGTCTTGCGCCAACCTCTCCCCGGTCGCGTTGGTCTGCCTTCACATCGGATTATGAGAGTGAGGGAATAGAGAGTGCATTTGTGTTTGCGCGCACACTTGTGCACTATAATATGTCCTGCTCACCTGGCTTGTCATCGTTGAGACTGGCTGCCATGGCCGAAATTCGGCTAGGAGGGCATTATAGGTTAGAACATCTTACTATAAAAACTTTCGTAGTTTGACGAACTTATTATGAATGTAAGCAGGTTAACTACGAACCTTGTTTGTGTTGGAAGACGCGATCCGCTCTCATAATTTAGTTGTTTTATTGTTTTTTTTTTTAATTCTTATATTGAGAGATTTTATTTATTTTATTATTTTATTTACGTTATAGTTGGCGGCGCTAGTTTGAGTCGGGGGATTCATAATGAAAATATTAGAATGTTTTATCCCGGACTGTTATTAGATATCCAGTCATGTCATGCCAAGATGGCCGGATTACCACTAGCTAGGAAAATGTAGTGTAGAATAAGTGTCTTTCGCACGGACGCCAAGCCGGGTTAGGTCGCTCGTTGTTGATATGACTTTTCTATGTTCTTCTATTTTCCTGTATTTTATTTTATTTGTATTTTTTTTTTGGTGTGCAATAAAGTGTATTGTATTGTATTGTATTGTATTCTATGTGATTGTACTTGCTTATTTTTGCTTTTGTGCCTAAGTTCACAGAGCTCATTAAGTTATGCGATCACTCTATATATCTACCGTATTTTTGATAACCTATCCTATTGTTAAGATTTTTTTAAATATGAAATTTGAAACAATAAGATATTTGCGTGCTTAAAATAAATTAAAGTATGAGAAATTCTATAATTTGAAGAGCGTAATAGTTGATTGAATAAGATGGTATAAGTTTAATTGAGTACCGTATATAAATAACTTAAAATAAATTATGCTGGACAATTCACAAAGCATTATCTAGCCCCAAGCTAAGCAGAGCTTGTGTTATGGGTACTAGATAACTGATACACATAATACAATACGCTACATAAATAGATATTTTTTTATTATACATAGAAAAACATCCAGAACGCCCTGAACAAATGTCTGCAGATAGTACACACATTTGTCCCGAGGCGGGAATCGAACCCGCAACCTCATGCGTCGCAGGCAGACCTTCGCCCACCGCGCCACAGAGGTCGTCATATTATAAAAAGCTATGTACAGTAGGGCCTCGATAATCCGAACAACCGCCCCGCCCCCCCGCGCGTCATGCAAGAGACAAAACATGGAAGATTTTGATCTTGAAGATGACACACCATTAAACATTTTTCTCAATAGAGTCTTCTCAGAATCAGAGATTAATAATTTCCTTGGCAAGCAATGACGATATTGACTTTCAAGAGCGCTTCGCTAAATACTAAACGTCAATCATCGATCAGGTATTTCGCGGCCTCCCCCGCGAAAACTTGATCGATGCCGTCAATGTACTATATTAGAATTCTTTAAAAAAGTATAAATGTACATGTAATAGCATCATTCTACAATTATATTGTACCATTTTCTAATGATGAAAACATAGTTTCCATAATAAATTGATTGTTTTTTTTTCATAAATGTCTGCCTACTATAATCCGAACGCTGCGTTCATCCGAGTTTAAATTTTAGGCGTTCGGATTAATATTAATAATAATAATAATAAAGTATTTATTCGTAAGAAGAGGTTAGTAAGTAGGTAGAAATATAAAACTATTAAATGGTAAAATAAAAGTAAAATTAAGTTGTATTTGTACCTAACCTTTCAGCGTGAAGATGACTCCTCGCTCTAACTAAGTTTGCACTTGTGTTTAGAAGGGAGGGCTCATACCTGCGGCCTCTTGAGGGATACTATCTATTGTACAAATTTGATTACTATCTATTCTAATTAAGATTATCGAGGCCTTACTGTAATAGCACTTAACTTTCTGCCTTTTGTTAAATGTTCACTCAGTAAAATATATTTTAATTTGTTTGTCGGTCTCAGATTTAAATCATATTTATATATATATATTTCATATATTTTGCTTGCATGTATAATTCATTCTTATATTTAACTGAATGGTTCGTTGTAACTGGGTGCATGCACACTGGAAGGGCACTGCAAAGCCGAATTTCTTTTTGAATTTCCACGATGTCAAACAATTAAATAAACTTCATTCAGTGAAATAAATAAAAATTCAAGTACAAACAAAAGTAATATACAAATAACTTTAGAATTAGAATTAAGAAGCCACAATTTTTGACCGTTATTGATTATGATATCATTTTAGTTTTTTAGTAGCAATTTGGAAAACCAAACATTTTTCTAATAAAAATAATTTAAAACACCAACTGCAATTGTTATTAAACAAGAAAGCTTTTCATAGACGTCGTCGTATTCCTAAATCGCTCTTATCGTGATTTTATGATTCAACTATTATTATTACGTAGGTATAGGTATTAAAGAGCAGATCCATACCTGTTAATTAATCAATGAATAATTTTAGAATCTAAATTTGGGTGATTCCAGTTTTCCACCTTGAAACCCCCTAAATCTTAAGGGGAAAACTGGACTTAATATTTCCAGTTTTCAAGGATTGTCAAGGGTGAAAAATGGAATAACCCCTAAATTTCAAATCTTTTTGGGTCTGTCCTGTATAAAAATAAGATGTAAACTCACGCATTATCCTCCATCCAAGTAGGCTGTATCTTCAAGCAGTTGTACGCTTGGATCTGTTCGTCACCAGCGGCGACCCAGGGCCACAGGCATTGAGGACCCCTATGCCCGCTCCCTTGCTCCCACCCTGCTGGCAAAGTGCCATCACCGAGGGAAATGTTGGTGACCACGTGACCTTGGGCGGAAGTGATGTGGTGGATTGACAGCGCGTTGCTCCAAGAGTTTGGCCGATCGGAATCGAATAGGCCAATCTGAAATTGGAGATATTATTTGAACTACGAATTATATAAAAAGGCCTATCTGAAATCCTAGATATTATTTGAACTGCGAATTATATAGATAGGCTCAACATTAAGCTCTTGCCATAAATGAGGTTGTTGAAAATGCTTTTGCTCAAATCTTTTTGCTTCCTTGTGCTGGATTCACACCACAATCCGAACACTTTCCATCTACATAATGTATTAGGCCTGGCACCACGACTGGATACCACCAAGCGGTTGGAAAACAGGCCCATTAGCTGAGGATTGAGTCTGTTTGACGTTTGTTACGAGATGTGATACACCTTTTTTCATAAAATTTGGTACAGGGCCTCTATTGTGCGGACAGGGAACTATGCAAATCCCATACAAAAAAAGACGTCACAATCATCATTATCTTGGTTATTTACGTCAAATAGACTCGCCACTTTGGTTCTATTCTAGAGGTATAGGAACTTGAAAAAATTAAACTCAAAACTATCGCTTTGGTAAACACTTATGCAACAAAATATTTGGGTATGTTTTGTCGCAAAAGTGTTAAATTTACCCAAGCGGTAGTTACACAGGTAATGGTGACAGTAATGGCATATAAAATTACTGACCTACACAACTCCAGTAAACTTTCAAAAACCTATTACCATTAAAATGAGTCAATCAAAACTAGAGCGAACCGTTCCAAACTGTCGTACGTGGTCACAACCAAAAAAGAGTATAAATTTAGTGGCAGCAACCATTATAGTCACACTTGCATATTTGCACGCAATCTTTGTAATGACCGCTAATCAGCCAGCGCTCACATTAGATAACTCACTTCCACATGACATGCAAATTCAACAGGCTTCCGGTACATTGGGGCACATACTTTCTTCATAATTTGTGATTTCTTAGATCGATCCACGTGACCTTGGGATCTATAATATGGGTAAAATAATCGGATAAAATCAAAATCGGAGTTTCGAAGACTAGTTACCTCCTCTATCCAACTATACGCCTGTTATATGCAAGGCGAAGGCCTCTCTTTCCTTCTTCGATTGGTCTGTATCGTGGGCGTCCTTCCAAGAGTACACTTTTACCGTTACCTACATCTTTGTGTGAAAAGGCATTCCCAACCCTTATGATCAACTTAACTTATCTGTAAGGTCTAAACGAAATCCTGAGTTCTGTTAGGTCTAAAAATGAATAAAGTGTTGCACTTTGAGTATTGAACAAGCATCAATGCTATCAGTTGACTACACCTCTAGTAAAGGGTAACTCGCTCGTCTGCTATCGTATGTCGCGTCTTCTTATGCAAGTGCAGGAAATAATTCTGTTGGCACACCAATCATTGTGTCCACTCGCCAACACCAACATTATACTTGAGTCCACTATTAAGTGTATACGGTAATTCCGAGACATTGACAACCTTTAAAAAAGTCTTTAATAATCTACGCTACATAATACTATGCCGAGATACCTTCGCTACCTCTTAATACAGGTCGGTTTGAAAGGCATGCTCATCAAATCTTTGGCATTATCTCAGACTCTCTTTATAGGTAATACGCACAGAAGACAGGGTGATATTCTGTGGGTTATACCCAGAGGAAATTAAAAGGATATTGTCGATTCAAAATTTGTGTAACCCAATCAGATGAGTCAATGAGCATGGTCATGAACTCAAACTCACAGGATGATTGCTTTTGGCCCGACTCGGTCGTTAAAACGTGGGTAAAAACGCTGGATTCGGTTGAATGAAGGGCAGACTGATCGTTTATCGTTGAGTAGGTGCCGATTAATAGCTGTCAAGGCGTGAAAAATTACTTCTACTCGTGTAAAAATATTGTGAAATTACGGATTCTCCTTGTTGAGATTCAAAAACGACCCGCGGTATTTTTTAAGCAGACGGCAATTTGCTTATGTGTCGGTGTGATTCATTGAAGTCAATAAAACCACAATTGACTGATAAAAATAACAAACAGTTTAGTTGACTGCAAAATGTTGCAAATAATCTAGAGTTAGCCCAACTGATAAAAATCACAAAATATAATATCAAAAAAATCTCTTGCATTCTTATAAGAAGTAAAATTCTAAAATATAAATATGATATGGATATGGTAATAAAGTAATATCGGTCACTCTACCAATTGGAAGCGTATCCAAGACGCTGAATGAAGCGTAGTCAGAAATCTGACTAATAGGCGCTACGTAAAATGTGTTCCGTTCCGTATAGAGCAATCAAGATAAGTAATACATACATTGGTAAAATATGCAACGATGGCACATCATGCAAATGACTTTGCAATGCTCTTAGAGCAAGCGTTAAGCGAGAGTCACAAAAGTGCAGCTGCTCATACTCAAATTGAAAATGAATGTGAGACAAGACGTGCAAGTTATCCTGAAATGTTAGTTGGACATAAATGGAACAAGGAGAAAAGTAAGCACAAAATGCCAAGGACATAATGAATAATCTTAGTTAGTAAGTTAACTTTCTTACAACAGTCAATACTTACCTGCTCCAGTCAAGTTCAACTGTGCAGTTGAACGTAGCATCTTACTACATAATTATTAGAGATGCGCCGAGTACAAGTTTAACCAAGTAACCGAGTTTACTCGGTTTGATGTTTGAAAAACCGAGCATTCGACCGAGTAACTCGGTTCAATGTAAATGCTTTTTGGGTCGCAAACGCAGTATAAACTGGTCCACATCTCTAATAATTATGTTTTTAAGCTATTGCATAGCTTCTATTGCGGGCCTTGAGCGCGGGGACCGAATCCAGAAATTCCGTAACGAAAAATCCTCACGCTCCCCACTCCGCCGGGCAAGGAGGTGTGGCTTGAAGGCCGTGCATCGTCTAACGTCGTTTCAGTTCGGCAGTCTTCGACGCGGCGTTGTGTGTGTGCGATTAGACATATTGTACGACTCTACGAAACTCGCACGAATCGAGACGTGCTGCTCCGAAATCGGACGAATTCATAAGCAGCTGTTTATGAGAAAGTATATAGGTGTATAGGGTCACCACGCTCAAAAAGTGTAACTTGAATTAATATCAAAGAAAAAGCAATACTGCATGAATAAAATAAATAAATAAAATTATAATTGCGTTGATACAAAATGCTATGCAATAGCTTTACCGCGGCAGTTCCCGAGTGCCACACGTCTTTTTTTTATATTTTTCTTGATAATGTTGGGTACATTTTCTTCTAGGACCATTTTTGCCCCGTTAAGTTTTAGGAATTTTGTAAGTTTTAGGAGGTTATACTGTTTGTCACACAATGAAATAATTTGGTTCGGTTCTTAAGGTATCGTATTATGTATATATCATTTAAAGTACAGCAAATTATTTAAAATCCTAATAAATTATTTTATCGGGTATTTAAAGCGTACCTTCTGTTATTATTTCCCCCACAATTATACCACACGTGACAGCGATTGTGGTCACGGGGCGAAAAACAGAAAGTACGCGATAAATCACACTTCACATCAAACTATCACACTAATCACATAATGCGAAAGTTTGTATGGATGTATGGATGAATGGATGTTCACGTCAAAACTACTGAACGGATCGGGCTTTGAAATTTTGCATACAGGTAATCCTAATCCTGGAATCAATCATAGGCAAACGTTTCCATAGGATCAACGCGTGCGAAGCCGCGGGGCGCAGCCTTATTAAATTTAAAAAGTTTTAAAAAACGTTCGAATGTCACTAGAATATCGGTTATCATTAACAAATATTTACTTCGGATTTTCAGATACTATTTCAATTATGAATAACATCGTAAAATAACTCATCGACGTTCGTGGCATGCTTGCTTCGGTACAAACTGCTTGAAAGTGGTTATTTGATTCAGATAGGGCAGTAGCAATCTGAGAATCTGTATGAAGGCCTTGTCACCTTGCACGTGACATCACGGGATAACAGCGTAAATGCATGACATGACAAGTGCTTGGGTACTATATAAACTCTATGGCTTGGTTAATATTAAGGTAATTTCACGTATAATGCGTTCGAAAAAAGCATAATAATTGCCAGGCTCAATAATTATATGTATTTATTAGGCTCGGGGCTTTATTAACCAATGATTTGACAGGTTATTCAGCTAATATTTAATAATTGTAATTCATCCAGCCTACTCAAACTACTAACAGAACTATGTATTTCAACGTACGAGCAACCGGCATTTAACTAGAGGACCATCGATTGGTTTGATCTACGAGTATGTCCAAGTGTCTCGGATGTAAGACACTCAAATTTCTAGACGTTTGACCACTGATTGGTTTGATCTATGTAATTGTCCAAGCAACTCAGGTTACTCCGATGTAAGTCACTCAAATTTCTAGAGGTTTGACCACTGATTGGTTTGATCTATGTATGTCTAATTGTAAAAGTAACTCAGGTTACTCACATTTCTTGGCAGAACAGAGCATTCGCTGAAGTCCCAGTTCAACTCCAGTGCATCTTGCAGTCTGTTCGTCCCGCCGAGGTTGATGTCTGGGGAGTGGACCGTTATCCATACTCTGCCGCATGACGACTTTTCTATTGACTGATTTTGAGCTGGAAAAATATGGATAAATTAAAATGTTTATGACTGTCGTTCAAAAATGCAACATGGCGTTTTTAAACGAGAGTGGGACCGGAAGAGTCCTGGATTCAGATTTTTGGTAGTTTTAGAGAAAATCTTGGGCGCAAGGATTTTTTTATTGAATACTGTCAAAAGTCTGCTTCCGTTTCCGCTCTCGCTGTCACGTGCAACCAAGGTTATATGCATGATAATAAAATTATTATAGATTACGTGGGGAGTGCATTTAGGATCTATATAAAATCAGTTTTAATTAACTGTGTGTGATGATAATAAAATACCTTGGCGCTGCTGTCCGCCCCCCGGTGGACACCCCTTAGTCGCGATATCCACCCACGACACCCACGGGAACAATTAGGGTGGTGCAGATTCTAAGTCAGCACCACACAGCTAATAAAATATATATTAATATATGGTAATAAAATTGTTACTAGGTATTTTAATTTTGTATTAGGTGACTTTGAATTTCGTGACTAAATGCACTTAATGTCAATGCTGAAGGTGCAAAATAATACTTGGTAAATAATATGATTATGCTGTTATTTCAGTGCTACCACCACATCAATTTGCGTGCCGATAAAACAAATTAATCTGTATCTAGTTGACAACAAAGATTAATTTGTTTTTGTGAAGAAGTATTGTACAGTTTACGTACATACACGATTAAGAGTCCGTATGATACGACTCGTTCTAAGGTCAGGTTCCGGCGATGATGGTACGCGGCGATGCGTGAGTGAAACTGAAAGTATGGTAATGTGATGTGATATTGAAATGAAATTGAGTAGGATGATGAAACCTGAGTACCCCACAATATCGCTTTTGAGAATTCCTTCAGAATTCCGACAACGACACTCTTTGTCTTTTTGTGCTCTTTGATACTAAAAAATATATTATAAAGGTAGGTTTATGCAATACCCATGTAAATACGAAATGCAATGGTGTCTTAAATGTATATATATAAATGAATGCTGGTTGGACGTATTTCACACACATTACCTTAAGTAAATAATAATTACATGTGTAATCCTTTTTAATTTATGTATTTTCGATATTAATATTATAGCTTTTAGATATCCTAGACCTAGAATATGCAGATCTATTTACAGGCACGTGTGTGCAATTAGAAGAGATGCCTGACCTGACCTGGACTCGAAGATTATGCTAATTATGATTAGCCAATTATTTAATTGATACCTACTAGAGATGATCTTTGTCTAATGATCTCATTACATTCTTATATTATCATCAACATCACGAAGACCTCTGTGGCGCGGTAGGCGAAGGTCCGCCTGCGACGCAGGAGGTTGCGGTTTCGAATTGCGCCTCGGGACAAATATTTGTACGATCTGCAGATATTTGTTCAGGGAGTTCTGGATGTTTCCTAGGTATAATAAAAAATATATATCTATGTCGTGTATTGTATTATGTATATGAGTTATCTAGTACCCATAATACAAGCTCTGCTTAGCTTGTGGCTAGATAATGCTGTGTGAATTAACCAGCATTATTTATTTATTATTTATCATCATGCCGTTAAACAGGAACCTAATCAACACATTGCAGGGCATAAGGATGTTACCATGCGCCTCGGCTATTTGGTGTCGGTGACGACCTTCTTGGCACAGCGAGCAAAAGGCCTAATGCAACACGTTCGATTCCCACCTCAGAACAAATATTTGTACGATCTGTAGATATTGATTGGGTTCCGGGTGTTCTAGGTATTTTCTATGTATAGTATAAAATTTGGATTATACTTTATTGAAAAATAAAATAATAAATCAATACTAATCAAATAATAGAAATAATCAAAACTAGTAGGTCCCTATTTACAGAGCTAACTACAGTCTGTTGCAAATAATATACAGATGTATAGAGTATGACAGTTATCGACCCGTAACACAAGCTCTGCTTACTTTGAGGCAAATTGATGCTGTGTTGATTAATTAAATTAATATTTCTGGACCAACATGGATATAGGCCTGGCTAATGAGAGCCATACGCTCATCAGCGTGCCGCATTCAGCAATATCTGCTAGTACTCTTTCACAAAGCATCTTCCAACCTGGACCGAGAATTACGTTTGCCGAGTCGCGCACCATATCGACGAACTGGAGTCGGTAATTCATTAATATGACTTTAAAATACCATAAAGTATACTCGTAATATATAAATTTTGATGCCAATATTTTGAAAAATGTCTCGCATTTTGGCAGGTACCTGCATCCATTTTATTTTCATTCAGCTTTAGATCAGATCTGTCATTGTGCTCCTCATCGTCAGGCTATACTATACAAGTCCACGGATGGACATAAGATCTATGTTTGCTAGATTGTTTATGTTTAGCCTATCTTGGCCAGCCATCATTTAGGTAACAGTCTTGCTCAAATAATTTATAGTCTAGTAGAGTTATGTAAGACCACGTAACTTGCCTTCTTTTCCTTATACCCACGATCCTGCTAATGTATTACATAGCTACGATGACAACATATGAGTTAAATGGGTCATTTCTGTCACACGTACGTGAGGAGGTTCATTTTAAGGCCCGCGCTGTAGAATGTACGGCCATAGGACGTCTTTTAGACAGTTGATGATTCTTTTGATAGACCTCAGCGATCGATGCTATAAAAATACTATAGCCCTCAGTGTCCCATGGTCGTGGAAACACTATATTATGTTTTTTTCCACTGTAGAGGAAGGGGTACGTATGGTTTAGCATACCACGTACTTTGTTTTCGAGTGTCATTGGGAATTTGAGTGCTTGAAACTTATACTTACACATCAGATTTTGATGCGAAACGTATTAATCGATTTTTGAGGATGATTCAGCAACACAGTATAGAAACCAAATCACTTTAAAGAAAAAACTACTTTTTGGATATAACATTATATCCAAAAAGTAGTTTTACTTAATTAACTATTTTGCTCCGAAGTCGAGTTTTTAACTCTATTCTTAATTACTTTTGAGACTATCTTGTAATAAAAACTAAAAGCTATAAACGGGACATTAACCATGCTCAAAACTCAAAACAACATAAATCTAAATTAAATTACTTGTGGTACTAAATCTTGACTTAATTTAATAAAACAAATGAAAACCGTCGCGATTAAGGAATCGGATGTTTATCATTGGATTTCTTAATCTCGACGGTTCGTAATGACTTGTTTCACTCGTGAATACGATTGAAAACGGATGGGGAGGCAATATTTTTTATTTTAGAACTTTCTTACAGAAACTTTTCGAAAACTCATAAGTTTGGCTTAAAATTTTATCAGTTTAGTACATTTCTATGTGGAAATTATCGGTGGCATTCTCCCAAACTTGGATTATTCACAGTAATCACTTTATTTTTTCTATTTTATGGTACCTTACCTACCTATATTTTGTGGTTTTGTGTAGATTATGTAGAGCTGATAAGAGATTAAAATCAAAATTCCCGATAGATAGCGATTTGCACTTATGTGTACACATAAGTGCAAATCGCTATTTACTGAAGCTATCATTAGAAATCATAACTCAACAAGGGGCAACATGCATTTATCCTAAGAAAATACTTTCTGGTGAAAGGGGTAAGTAAGGTAACAAATGACTGTGTTTTGTTACACAAATGAATGACACAATTCACGGCCACTGTTGGGTAGCCGAGCATGACACCTGGTTCCGTATTTACGAGTCCAAACGCATACTCCTTGCGTCTTGATTATGTAATGAAGGCGCATTATTTGCAAAACCCGCATTGCCGTGGTTGCCTTTAGGTTTGCAAGAATCTGAGGCCAGAATTGGACCCCTAATCGGGCTGTGGTTGTCGTTGGAGGAAGAAAGAACCAATGAGATGAGACCTGACCGACATGCGACTGCATCGGATTCAGTCGGTCGGAGGGCAGATCAGCGGAAGGCCATTCGATGGAAGGAAGATCTCAAACAGATATCAGGCTAGTCTACCCCAACTGCTGAATTTAGAAAGAAATTAATGGAAATGAATCTCGGCCACTAAGCACTAGTCTTTGAACTCTTGAAGGCACTCCACCAGCTTACTGGCCAAAAAAGAGAAGAAGAAGACAAATAGCCCGTGGCAATGGGAATTCCGTCAGAGCATGACTAGATCAGCAGCCATAGAAGTAGAGAGTAAATAGATTCCATTCCTTTACGTTCAAAGGCAGCAAACGGCAGCTGCCGTTGTATGATTATATTCACTTAGAAGCATGGTCATTATTATGGTCGATTACCATAGACTCGCAAAATTTCGCCAGTCATCTATGGCTTGCATGTTTGCAACGATTACTTAGATAGATACCTATTATTTGTAGTTCTAGAGTTTCCGGTCTGAGTACCAGATAAGTCCAGCTATTTGGCTAATATTATCATTAGGTAGGTACCTACTTACGTATTTGTTATCGTTTATTTGTGTGATTACTAATCCTATTATCCTATTAATCACGAAATAATATTTTCAATCAGAATAAATTATTTTAATCTTTTGATGAGACGGTTGTCATTTTAATAATTATTTTGACTTAACCTTTATATAGTTTTTCATAGTCCGAAACGGAATATCTAATCCCACAGATGTTCGAAAATGTGTTACTAAGGTCTGCCAATATCAGTTTTATCTCAATTCTCCAGGAAGTCAGAGATCAAATGTAGCTAAAGATAATTTTCGTTTGTTGTTTACCTTGATGCATTAACCAATTTCTTTATCTTTGACTGGTTACCAAGTACCTATAATTTAAATCGAACAAAGCAAAATTTGAGGTTAATAGATTTCAACTGCTCCCTTTCATTAATTCCAGCTCGTTTAGTTTTCTATTATGTACTCGGAAGCTATCTAAGGTTGATTATAATCTTCAAAGGGTTTTAGAGGGATTAAGAATAAAGGTGTATCCAGAATACGTAGAATGCGATTGTTTTTGTGTAGGTACACTAAGATTAGCGACTTCGAAAAACATAGGTATCACATCCGTGTTGATATAACTATGTCATAACTGTCAATGGAAGGACTCTTCAAGCATGGATTGCTTGAAGAGTCCTTCCATTGAACACTGGATTTTTCTATACCATAGAATAAAAATGTTTTCAAATAGTCTTCTATCAAGATGTATTATGATAACAGTCTCTACTTACGTGTGATCGAAGCTCCCAGCACGGTCGCGGCCAGCGCCGCCACAGCGATCCACGACACAGCCATCTCGTTCCGTGGCTACCGCGCCACTGATCCTGCATTCAGCATTCACTCAGATTTGGCGCTCTTTCGCCACAATTGATTATTGCGCGGGCGATTACTGTCATCAATCAGACTTACTTATCCACTGCTTTGTCACTTCCCACTACCATCAGCCAGATAGACGTTAGCGGTCGATGTATGATGTTCGTTCCATGTACGGTTTCAATCAGAATGTGTGTGCTAATAGTAGTGCGGGCTAGGGGCATCCTCGGTACCCTCATATCCGATATTAAGTCGCGTGCGTCGGTTTCGGAGCACGTGCAGATTGCAGGATATCACTTATTAACTCTGAAAGCGTTTTTATGCAGATCGCTTTTTATATCTTTGGATCTGAAAGACCCGATTTAATTTGCATGTTAATTAATTTCAAGACTGTTCTCCTTGTTCTCTCTGCTGTGATGGTTATGTCGTGTAAGTTAGGTCTGTTTAATATTATAGTAGCCATTGTCCTTTGTGTTATGAAAACCCAGATAAAGTATTAATATGAATTTTATTGCAACAATTCTTCAGTGAGTTCAATGTAATCTAATTACAAAATATAGAGAATACACAATGATTAATATAAGATTGCTACATACAACCAACGACAACCACTGAATATCAACTATTACACTACTACATTACATTATCCTTTTGAGAATCCAGAAAATTCTGAATTCCTGAGAGTTTTTCTTTCTTGTCTAAGTTTTCCGAGGGTTCCAGATCTAGGTCGAGAGAGGGGGCGCGGCTCGGGTTACGGAGGACTGGCTTCTGAAGCTGGAAGAAGTTCAGAGATGCCTTCAGCTCCTTGATAAACACTTCTTTATGGGTCACCTGCAAAAGATATCGATGTCATTCACTACAGACGTATTTTTCAAACACATTTGACAAAAGTTCAAACTTCGCCAGCGCCTTGGGGGACGCTTCCGATTGTTATGGATTGATATTGGATTACTTGAACTATTTGAGGATAGTATGCAACCGTCTGCGGTAGAGCTAACCGCAACCGCCGTTGTTTCATTTAATTAGGGTATATATGCATGATTTTTTTTGTTTCTTTTGTCGATTATTTAACTTAATACATAACCGAAAAAATATAACATACACAATTTTTTTTATTATTGAGGTAAAAACCCAAAAGTAAAACTGCACAAAGTTTCAGGTGATAAAAACGGTGCCGTGTTAGTCCTTGCATTTTATGACGTCACATTTCATCGAATCACCCTTCATGACCATACAAAAATGTACAAGTGTGACGTCACGGTTCAGCTGCCAATAATGTTGCGAACGAACCTTATTTGTGTTGGAAGAACACCTTTTCATCCCTTAACAAGGGACATCTTCAGGGCGAGTGCGGTATAAGGTTCGTAGTTAACCCGCTTACATCCGTAACGAATACGTCAAACTACGATAGTTTCCATAATAAAATTTCCTCACCTGTTCTCGTATAGCTATGTTTCTGACTTCGTTCGTAAACTCTGCTGCGGTGATCAATACAGCCAGGACGAGACCTCCGGCTAGGACAGCGAAGGCACCCTTGAGGTTCTCCATCTCAAGATCTCCTTCTACGTCGTTCACGTTTATCAGAGACTGGAATTCAAATGTCAATGTGTAAACGCACATTACGGAGGTATTTATACCTAACATTTACCAAACAGACACACAAATATAACATATCAATTAGAGTTGCCGGGAATAGTTGTTATAGCGAATAGTCGGATACCGATTAATCGCCATTCACTTTGGCGAATAGTCTAATAACTTGACATTACTATTCGACATAAATAAGGCACATTAAAAATATTTGTAACTTCTTCTAAGGTTGTGAGAAAAGAAAACAATAAAGTTAAAGAAATCTGTTTCATGTTTTAATATTCCTACATTATGTAATGTAGTAATTTACGTACCGATAATAATAGATTTCCTATTTTAAGTAAGCTTGCTATGCTAAACAATAATTAAATTAGTTAAACAGAGCTTGCTGGTGTGAACCAGCAAGCTCTGTTTATTTAGAAAGACTATTTTCTGAGGCAGGTTTAATTTATGAGGAAAAGCGAAACCGACTTGCTCCCGAACGTGCAGAAAAAATAGTTTTTTTGCACCACAATCTGCCTCTGTTGGATTTTAAATATTAATTAATAAGCCTAAGTTCATTTCATGAATATGATAGGCACAGGCACATACTAAAGATAATAATTGATACTGTATTGTGTATTGTTTTATTAAGAAAAATAATTAAAAAAATATATTTTTAACTCATTTGTTTTATTGTTTGTTAAAAGTTTATTTTAGACGACTATTCGCCGAATGCCGACTAGCTATTATTCGGTATTCGACGAATATCAAAAAAATGTCGAGTAATGCCGAATACCGGATAATATAAGATATTTTTCCTAGTTTTATATTCTATTAATCATCATCATCCATCGCCCACCACGTAAGGTGGGGTCGGCAGAACATATATTTTTCTCCCACTTTCAACCTCAACCTCAACAGCCTGTATTGGTCCACTGCTGGACGCAGCCCCCCCCTGATAAGTGCCTTATTAGAATTTATCTTTTGGGGGGTAATGCCCATAATCCCCACGCTGGACATGCGGGTTGGGGATCGCAGTTCGGTGGTAGAATAATTGTGTAGGGGGCGCTGCTGCCCGCCCCCGGTGAATATACATTAGTCGCCTCTTACGACACCGACGACGGGAAAAGTTGGGGTGGTGCAAATTCTCGTGCCACACAGCTAGCTACCCACTTTATCAGCCGTCATCTCTAAATTTACACCTCTCTTACTATGTTCTATTTCATAAAATCCATTCATCTTTTCTTCTTTTTACTTTCTATTAATATATTATATAAATAGTAAAGTAACAGAAGAATCGGATGGTCCACTATAACGTAGCAATAGCTGGTAGAGCTCATACATAAGAATAATTGAATTAAATTCAATACGTTTATTTTAGCTTAGTTATGTACCTACAAGAAACACATACATATTTCAGCCATAGATTAATAATAAGTTAAAAAAACATCTTAAACTAAAACACACAATCGGTCACACAATCTGCGCATGTTATTAGACCTTTGTATGTGTCGCGTCCTTCATGAAAGCGCAGTCTGTGTCCAGTCCAGAATAAGTAGGTACACTCTCCTATTCGCATAAGTTCTTGTTTAATTGTTTTATGCATTGATAGTGCAATAAAGTAATATATCTATCGATAGATTTTTTATAAATAGAGAACAGCCATAACACTCGAAACTATTAGGTACTGCAGATCGTATAAAAAAGTATCGGTCGATACCATGGATACCATGCTTAAAAATGTGTAGAATAAATACACACCGGACAAACTTTAGCTCCATATTTCTTTTCCCACCATTTATTTTTGATCTCTTCTAACTGTGTTTGTTCTTTCAGTTTTAATATGGCTCGGTTGATATCGGACCTAAACGGAGAATCTGAAACAATTTGATTAATATTACAATATTTACATCGCGGGAAAAGGAGTGGAGTACTATAAATAGCACTTTAATATGTCCTGTGCACATGGCTAGTCTCCGTCGAGACTGGCCGGCCGAATTCGGCTAGGAGGTTGTCATCCCCACGTAGGTACATCGATTATTTTCAGATATCAACTTTGCGTTATACTACATACATACATAGAAACTACTTACTTGCAGGCATAGCTATACCATAGTCCTTAGAGTCGAGTGTAGGGCCTACTTGCTTTAAATCGCAATTTCTTTTCAGCTTGTATTCGATACTAGAAGACTCCATGAAGAATGCATATTTCCCTTTGCCGCGCATGACCCTTTTTTCTCCTTCATCGTTGCCGCCGGTTAGAACAGCTTTATTTGCGTCCATGTATTCGAATATTTGCCTGTACATCTTGTCTTTTGAATACTAAAATCCAAATTTAGTAGATCAAAAATACATAAATTAATATTTTTACTAAATCGGTACTAAGTTATATACGAGTATAATATACATACGTCTTGGGTGTCCCTTCAACTCTTACTTTTTTCGTTTTGTACTGAACATTCACGTAATTCGAATAACAGCAACCCGTGCCTGCCGACTTGAAACGGAACATTTCAGTAATATAACTACTAAGCGCACAGACTTGCATTTTTCAGTACCTGTTGTTTCTAGTTATTTCATAACCTTTTTCATTGTTATCAATTAGTCAACGTTTTAGTCGAATTGCGCTGTTATATTACGATTTTAATTGGCAACGTAAAACATCAAATAACGTGTTCAAAACTTCCCTTTTATGGAGAAGTGCTAGCAGTTTTGTGCTAGGGGAGTGCAAATCTTACGATAGGGGAGTTAATTCTTTTTATACCTAAATATATATAAACTGTATAAATAAACTTGCAAACTTATATCAAGTTTAGACCTTCGCTCACCGCGCCACAGAGGTCGGTATATAGTATTTTTATTTACCTGCGTCAATTTCATCAATGCAGTTTAAAAAAGCCCAGTGAACGAAAGCATACAACAAGTAAATCAGTGCAGAAGGATTTCATTACTCCGAATCTGATACCAAACCTTGAATTAAGACTAAGTCAGATAATATTTCCGTACAAATTCTTAGTTCATAACTTTAAGTTCAAGTCGGCCGGCACGTGATAACAATAATTATTCACAATGATATTACTTAGGCTATTGAGGTCAAATGCAACAAAAATAGATGGTATCATACGACACATACCATTGGTATGTGTCGGCGACCGATATACTTAGGTGTAGATTAATTCGGTTAAGCTAGTTTTAAGATTTTATTTCTACGCATTGTCAGTCGAACATTCTAGAGCTTTCGAGAGACGCGAAGAAACGCGTAGAAAGCTTTGGAAAGTCATAGAATAATCTAGAATAGTCGAGACCATTCGGGAACTTTCTGGAAAGTTCTGGAAGCCTGTGGAACGTTATGGAAGGCCGTAGAACATTCTAGAAATCCATGGAAGGATACAGAACCTTATAGAATGTTCTGGAACCCAGCCTTTCATATAGGAATTTGTCAAACGTTCTAGAACAAATCGAAAGAAAAGACAAGGACCGCAAATATGTTCTCGAATTAAGAGCGAGATAGATATAGCTTCCAGAAAACCGTAGAAATGTTAGATAGGGACGGCTGACAATACGTAGGAGGAGTGAGTGAGACAGAGCTAGTTCACTAGATATTACGAGAATATTCTAGTAAGTTTTTAACGGCCGACGGAGGTATAAAAACCAGAGCTTGTCCGTCAGTCAGTCAGTTATATTTTAGCAGTCAATTCGAAGTGATCGAATACGGAAAAGTGAACAAGTTCTGATCTGCTCTCAAGGCCCGAGCCTGAGGAAAAGAGTTCCTAGTCTTGTGTGTATTCCTGAAAGTTTCAGTAGTGTTTCAGTGATTTAGTGCTTAGTGTTTGTGTTTGTGAAAATAAACGCTTATCATTGGAAGGACGGACTTTCACTACATCATCAGGGATTCCTTCTAGTATACGCCGCCGGTAGCTTGGTTTCCATTCCGCTACAGCGCGTTGGGTGGCTGGTTAAACAGCTGCTTGTAAGTCATCTACTTCACGCCCCTCGACCACGTCACCGGACAGCAGACGCAGACCGGGTTTGCCGAGTGCCACGTGTAGAGCACCGAGTTAAAGCTTTGAGCTCGCACCCCGCGAAGCTTGGCATTGCCTGCACTGACCCTTGGCCTGGCGACTGAGTGCAGAAGCTGGTATCTTGAACCGATTGCACTCGCCGCAACAGTATGCGAACATGATTTTGAAAAAGAATTGCTTGGGACACCCTAATAACGTACATATCGTAAATATAGCTGACCTCAACAATATCTATTTGTTGAGGTGATGAAGAGAAGAGAAGTGGAAGAAAAACATTGTACCACGTACTTCGAAAAATTCCAGCGTGGTTCCACCTCTGTAGGCTCCATACATTGTTTTTGATTGCTTGACAAGATCTTCAACACTATTGAGAGGTTCCTGCTCCAAGGCAGACGTCATGGAAGCAGATAGCTGGGCAATGTATGTCTGACACACTATCACAGCAAAGAACCACCACATACCGCAGACCCAGCGTGTTCCGAAAGCTCTGAAATTAATGATCTTCTATGAAATACTAAGACTATTTACACTATAACGAGTAAGATAGATACAATTATTTAATCAGATAAAAACACTATTACATTTTTGGTTAAAACTGTGCTCTAACACTTTCATTGCTAGCTGATGACATGGATAAAGTCTACCTGCTGCAGCTGAGGTATTTTATTTTCATTTTCATAAATGTGTGGAACAATTGGGTTAGAGCAATGTCTCCTGTGGTAGCTACGATGTAGCTGTGTTACAGGAGAGCAGTTGCTTCTCTTGTGTACTTTACATATGTATGTAAAGTACACAAGTATATGTAGGTATGGGAGTAAATGTGTTGAAACCTCTGTTAGTGTAGTAGTTGTCTAAGACATCACAAAAAGGAAGCAAACGTGACACATCCGTAAATGTGTATGGCCTGCAAAACTCTGTCAAAAACATGGTAATAATAGAATCGTGTCCGTGGGGACATTCTTTCTTTATACTACAGGTATTTGCGGAGAAGATCTATTACTGATGATAGGAAACGCAGGTTTCGTTATATTTGACGAATAAGCTACAATGACAATTTACAAAACTAGGACGGTAGGTAAGTACATTGCATTACCAAATTTATTAAGGTTACCTAAAGCAAAAATCAAGAATTATCAGACTTACTTAGGCAAGATATCACATCCTTGAGTCATGATGGAGCCCATCGTCAGCCACAAACAATTTTTGAACGTCCAAATATTTTCCAAAAACTCCGGATCTGTATCACATGGTTCAGGATTTTCCCAATCAGCTGGAGATATTCTGTTGATAAACCGATATATAACATTTAATATTCATAATCTTGAGTTTAATATCTAACAGAATGAGACATTAAAATACTAACCTGGCGCAAATGTATAGAAATATAGAGACAAGGCAATACGCAGTAGCTGTGTACATCCAAACTTCTAATTCGTAAGGATTTAAGAAAGAAAAGAAATTGGGAGGGACTTTGTGATCTTGAACGTAGAGGATACTTATCCCGAGGGTCATAAAAGGAACTGAGAAGTCTACAACTTTTTTCCGCTCTTCGGTTATGGTAAAGTCACCAACAGCTAAATCTGCTTCCTGAAAAAAGAACATGGACTTGCCATTTTTTTCGTAGGTTTGTCGGTGTTTGTTAGCATTATAAAAGAAACTTCTAATTATAGCTAATAATAGAATAGAATAAAAAAACGTTTATTGCCAAAAATACACAAAGTAAACGGACTTAAAATAAAATAAATAAATAAAGGCAAAAGGAGTAAATTCAGCATTTCACTGCTTGCTGAAGCAAGTAGCGCTGGTTTTCAATTTTCCCCTCTCGGGTAGCTGGTCACCAGAGGATAAAGTGATCACGGGACTTACTACAGACTTATTACCTATGTGCCCGGTAAATATTATGCAAGGTTATATATGTACATTGTACCCAATGTTGTAGGGACATACATACTTGTTTAAGTGTTAGTTCCCTCGAGGCACCAGTCTCATGGGAGTCTGGGCAACGGGGGACCATGTGAGTTTTTGTGTGCTGCGTGATAGGTGTGTGTATGTGTTTGTCTTAAGTGGGTGTATGTGTTTTGCTCTTCTGAGGCACCAGTCTCTTGAGAGTCTGGGCAACAGGAGACCATTTTGTGTAATGTGAGTTTGTAAGGGTGTGTGTTTGTGTGTATGTATGTGTGCAAATGTGGTCTATTTACGTTTTAAGTTTAGAGTTTAAGGGTTGTTTCTACCATTTTACATTCTTTAAAATATATAATAATAATAATATAATTTACTTTTATTCTTAGTGGTGGTGGTAGATTATTCCATATATTTGACGCTTGGTATTTTAAACAACCTTTAACTCCTTTGATTTTGTGATTGGGGATCGTAAGAGAGTTAGTGGTTTTGGAGCGGGTGTTACGATCATGAGTCTAAGTAAACCTCTCAAATAGGTATTCCGGCTTTTCTTCCAGAATTTTTTTTGAGTTATGCATGCTATATGAAGTTCTCGCCCGTCCTTCATGTAAAGTTTACCTATTTTGGCTAGGTATGGTCTGATATATTCTCCTAGATATATTGTAGCAGAACCTCATGCATGCATTCTGCACTCGTTGAATAACACCTTCCGTTTTGTTCCACAGTCTAGGACCATATACTGAGCTACAGTAATTAAACGGGGAGAGCACAAGTAGGTCGCAAAGCAATAGCTTAACCTCTTTTGAAATATATTTTTGTATGTTGTAGAGTACCTTGAGCTTGTAGAAAGCCTGTATTTTCTCATTCACGTGTTTTACATATCCAATTTCACTATTTATAACGAGGCCGAAGTTTTTAGCGTCATATTCTATAGGGATAACTATATCGTTAATCTTAAGCACAGGATTGACATTTAGAGATTTCTGGATCTGTGACTTAGTGCCGAGAAACATCATTTTCAACTTAGCGGGATTTAAAATAGGCGATCTATTTGTGGCCCATGAGAAAATCTATTCTAGGTCTTTATTTACTTGAGCCATTGCCTCACTCGTGTTGGCCGGATCAAAACTGTGGTATACTTGTGTATCGTCTGCATATAGAGGTAGATGATATTTGCAGACTTCAATATGATCAGGCGTGTCAGCTGTAAACATTGAAAACAAAATTGGACTTAATATAGAGCCCTGTGGTGTGCCCGTTGGCACCTTTGTTATGTCACAAATTACTTTCTTCCTACTTTGTTTTTCTAGCTCTACATATTGTTCTCTACACGATAGGTAACATTTAACCCATCTGCAAGTATCTTTAGAGAAAGCGTAATAACCTAGCTTAGCGACAAGTAGATCAATATTTACACAATCAAATGCGCGAGAAAAATCAAGGAGGACAAAAACAGAGCAGAGTCCAGAGTCCGACGCGGTAATTAGATCATCTGTGACTCGTAGAAGTGCTGTTTCCGTCTCCGATTTATATTTTGGAATTATATTTTCCCGTTCAAGATGTTTCGATATTTGGTAGAGAACCACGCGCAAGACTTTAGATAAGACCGGGAGAATGCTGATGTGGCGCGATTGTTTTAATTCTTCAACAGAGCTAGATTTAGGTATGCGTTTAAGAGATAAGTCTAGAGCGCGCTTCCAACCATAAGGATATTAATTTGTCAAGATCGAAGAATTCACTTAAAGCCAGGATGTGTACGCTCTCTCGTCTAGCTCGTCTCTACCTGTGTTTAGAGCCTGTACGCTAAGAAGACCCAGTACTAAACCTTTAATTTTAGTTACGTTATTCATACTTAATTAAGTTAGTTTTTACACAGATACGGTATTGTCCACATTGGTCTAAGAAGGTGTTTGTGTATCTGGTTGTGCATGTGTTTCGTTTTCGTACATTGAGTAGATTAAGATAGATAGATAGATAGATATAAAATTATTTATTGCACATTTATTAAAAGAAACAATACAATAGAACAGCTTAAAAACTAAGTGACAAGTGGCGGTGTTATCGCTCAAGAGCGATCTCTACCAGACATCATTAATGTGGTTGTGTACCTCAACCTCAACCTCAACAGCCTGTATCGGTCCACGGCTGGACGCAAACCTCCCCCTGATAAAAGTCGTTTACCTCATGGGGGTCATGCCCATAATCCTCTCGCTGGGCATGCGGGTTGGGGATCGCAGTTTGGTGGAAGATTTGTTCTGCAGGGGGCACTGCTGGCCGCCCCCCGGTGGATATCCTTTAGTCGCCTTTTACGACACCCACGGGGAAGAATTGGGGTGGTGGAAATTCTAAGCAAGAACCACATAGCTTCTAAGCCATTATATATTGATAAAAGAGCGATATGTATTTCAAGCAGTTATCGTGATTGGTTCTGCAATTCTTACTAGATGGCGTTAGTGGTACTGAGTTGAGTTTTCTAGCTCACTAGCAATCTAGATGGTGGGAAAATTCGTTCACTTGGCGCAAAGACGGTAGGTACAGCGCGCACTTGCTTTTATCGAGTTACTGATATATACGTGTTTATCGACTTACTCGCAGAAATTTACAAATGTATATTCTTTCATATAAATTAAAAATTATTTTATTTTTCACTAGTATCACAACACTCCCATGTATATAACATATCACAGGTAGAAAGATTAATTAAAAAAAATATCGCGCTATAAAACACAGGACAGGATGTCCACTAGTAACAGCCGTGACGTGCGTCAACTACTTACCTTGTTCAATAAATCACCTATCAAGCCGTTCCATTTCTTTTCTTTCAAATCATATTTCCCATACTCTTGATCTCTTAGATGTTTGAATGTATAAGTGTAATTAAAACCTTCTTCTTGGAGATATTTAAATATAGCTGCAACTAGATCAACACAGAATCCTTCAAATTTCATGTCTGGATCAGGGTCTTCTTCACAATTGTCTCCAATGCATTTCTGTTTGTAGTCAAAGTACGGCTGAACTCTTTTTGATATAACCTGAAACATACACCAAACTTACTGTTATCCAGCCTATCATTTGAGAGACTCTAACATTTTCGATTTAGTAAAGGGCTAGGATTTTAATCCTTGTTATTTTGAGTTTGAGATTAGGAGGTAGAAACAGAAAATCAATTATCTAACCTGAAATTCTTTTGTCAGCTTCTTCTGCTTCTCGGATTCTTTAATACTTGCTTGGCTTTCTTCAATGTCTGACCCGTCGATAGAACTCCATGTTCCAATCATTCTTGCTTCTTTCAAATGTATTTCATTAACGTGTAGGGTGTAATTTACTCTTTTACCTCTTTCATTGAATTGAACGTGTCCTGTTACCCCTAATGAGGTCTCCTAAATAATGCAAGATTCGATTAAAGTTCATATAAGCGGTTATTTCAATTATTTGATTGGAACCTACGTTTAGCAATTGATTTTGAAAATCAATTCCGTCTGCCCAAGGCATCGGCAGTCCATCGTCACTTAGGTCACATATCGAGTTGCGAGGTCTATGTATTCTTTTCATATTGCTGAGTGCTTTGACAATATGATTTGCTATATCATCCATGATCAGCGCTTCGATCTGAAAAACAAAAAATAACATTTATGTGTTTGGAATGGCACGGGGCTGGTATTGTCACTTCATTACTTGATAAGGTAGCTGTACACATTAGGCCAATGCACTGGGCCAAGGCATTACGGCAACTTGTAAAGATCTAGGTGGCGTATATATTATACTGGTAGATTTGTTGGGGGTATCGTTTGATTTTAAAGGACCCACGATACCACCAGGGGTATCGCCAGGGGTATCGTGGGGCCGCAGTGGTAGTGGACGATGGAAACCAACATTGGCTAGCAAACTAAAAGTGTCGGGTTTCCGTGAACACGCCTTACTTTCGTTTTGTTATTATTTATTTTGTTTGCGCCGTTTTTTTTGTTCCGCTACTCCGGTACAGATTTAGATATAATAGTAAAACGTACTGTATATACATACACAGTAAGTAAGTCAAGGAAGAGATACCACGTCCATCTTTATCAAAGCGCCAATGCAGAATTATCAGTGAGCCAATAAGTAAACAAAATGCTGACCCAGCGCGTGGCCCAATGTGTGCAGGCCTCAATAAATAAGTAGTAATCTAAAAACTTTGTAGATACCTCATAGGTAGGGACAGTTTTAGGTGTGGCCAACGAGGATGGCTGCCACTTCCATACCCTCGCATTCAGGGGAGAGTGAAGGAGTTCGTTGTATTTCGTGAGGCTCAACCACGTTGAATTACAATCCAATTTTATCAGCTGATCTTTTATAGTTGCAGCATCCATAGATGTAAATATGTAATGCTAAAACATAAACACTACTATGATCAAGGCCTTGTATCCTATTAGGTGTCCGGGATGTTGAAGGACTATTAATCGACATTGTAACATTGTAACCTCATATCATGATTAAGTGACATTTGACAACAATACATTCATCTGTATTGTTCCATAGTTGTGATAATATATCTGCTTATTACTCTTGAAGTCTATTGAAAAGTGAAAACTTTATTGAAAAGTGCTATGTAAGACCAACCAATTTTCTGCCTCATATAATTCTCAATGCGCTTCTGAAGGTAGGAGCTGCTACATTAGGACATTTGTGAAACGTTGTGAACGAGATTCGAAACAATGACACAGATGTTGAAAGGTTGTTCGCGCGTAGGATCGTACACTGCTCGAGCGAATCAAAAGTCATTCTTTTTCAGGCCTACTGCCAGTCTTTCTACTCGAGCCTTTGGCTCAACTACACCCGCCGGCCAGTCAGCGGTCCACCAGATCCAGTACAATAACATTTTCAGGATGCTGATATGGCTGTCCTGCTTTTCCAGCGCATGGTATCTGCTATCGCGCACACTGACGGTTTTCACGCGATCATTCGTAGTAGCAACGCCATCCTGCGAATGATTGTTTGGCGTGGACCCTGGACTGACTCATCCAAAATAAATGGATGAAGATATTGATGGGTCTATCTCTAATGAAATGTTTATTAGCGATTCAGTTTTTTTTAAATATTATTTTATTTTTAACATTATGTACTGTGAATTTAATTGCATTTGATTTCATTGTATGATTTTATGTGACATTTTATTAATTTGTACATTTACCAGCAATTTTGAGTCTGAAATAAATGAGTTAATAATAAATACAGGCGAGTGTATTCACTGTTACATGAATCCATGCACTTAAAAGCAATTCAAACTCGTGGTACTGACAAGCAAGTATTATTATACCAGGCTAATAACTATGGTGGTATCTTCAGTCTATTATTTCGGACTGATGATTATGATGATGATCAGTAATGGTTTAGCATGTTAACCTACCTGATAAAATGACACCATAGTCGTGTTCTTGTATAAAACACTAGCGTCTTCCATATACTTCATTATACGGTCCACATGGCAGTCCAGTATAATACGACTCTCTTGGAAATTGTATAACTCTTTGAATATCTGAAAAACATTGGTGGTATTAACATGGTGGTTTGAATAAGAGCGTGCTTGAATAAAATTACTGGCCCCTAGAAAAAATCTGAAATTTACGTTAACAAGAGTTCATTTCTTTTTTGTATTACCGCAAAACAGCTTGATTGGTTTCACTTCCTTTCTCTGGCATACCTTTTTTATTTAAGTAGTGGTATTAGAATTCCACTATGTTACCTGTTTGTTGCTGCCTTCAGGGTCTAGTCTTCTTACATTTATTGGATATTGAGCAGAATATTCAGCCAAAATCTTCTGTATTCTCATTAGTCCTGGAAGTGAGCAGACAGTATTGTACTAGAGTTCTGGTGTAATATTTTTTTGTAACATAAATTACTAAAAAAGGTACATATATTAATTACCAAAATCATCTTCATAAAGCACCGAAAACGAATCCCATTTGTAGTACTTGAGTAGCTTCGCCAGAGCAATCGACAACTCGTCCGAATCAGGATAGAAGTTTATAGAGATTTTCTTAAAGGGTGGTTCTACTTCCTCATCTTTATCATTTTCTTCATCATCAGGTTCTTGGGCTTGTTCTGCGTCAGGGTCTAATGGCTGCCACGTGGCTTGGATGTGAGGGATATGAGCGCGTGCGCACTGGTGTTTGATGGCTCCATCTGCTATAGGTGTTTGCGGGCCAACCACCGCAATTGGCTTCATGTTTTTGGAGCAAACTGCAAAAATAGCAATATTATTAGGACAAAATTGTTGAGCATAACATAGCTTTTTACTTTCACTCTAACTCATTTTATACTTAAAAGTTACTATCTACATTACAAACAACGGCATGATTTCGCGAGGCTTTAACTGGCCTCCAAGAAACCTTCCATAAACAATACTTTAACAGTCATAGAGTTACAAAAACTTACGATCCCTCCACATAGAGTAGCTGTCCGACCGTTGGGGCTCCACTATTACTGTTTGTATCTTGTATTGACCCCCCTTCACGTTATGCATACTCTCGTTGAAAGCATATTTTTGGGTGTCAGCAGATTTTTCAAACATGCCGGCTGAAAAATCAAGGTTGTATCTAACCTTAGAAAAAAAGACCAACCAAAGGCACCAATTTAATACATTTCAGTACTGAGTACAAACGAGTATTTTTTTGTTTCTTTTGTGTGCTGTTAAAAATAGAAACCAAAAAGCTATGATAGAAAAACCCATGGGTAAAGTTCATTAAAATAGAAATAAATACACAAACCAAAATAAATATTGGCTGTATTTTTTATGTATTTATTTTATCATAAAAAGTAAGCATTATAATTACCTATCTGATAGTACATAATACGTTCTTCAAGCCGCAAAATTTGTGCACTACCACTTTGCGAACAAATTCCAAACCCCAATAAAAGCCACCACATTTTGCTGCACTTTGTTACACAATTTTAGCACAACTAGTATCACAACATTTGTTTTGTATTTTCTCCGTATTTCTAAGTTTGCATGTTTTCTAGAATGTGTTATTTGTGACCGCCGCTGAATGCTTTGTGAGCGTCCAACGTCGGGTTAGTCGTTCACTCAAAATTAAACTGAGAAGGAATCATAAAATTTGGATACGGTATTAGGGTTCGTTTACAGTGAAAATTCCCCGTTGTCGTATCTAACCGTGTCAAATTTAATTTAAATTTCGTAGGCAGGTAAAGCAACTGCTTAAGGTACACTTACAATTTGTTAACAAACCTATACTCTGTAAAAGTATTTAATTTTGTTCATAATCAAAGTTGAATACAGATACCATCATATCTTTTAGCACATCCCAAATTTAATGTCAATGAAAATTCAGCGACACACCGCGTTCAGACGTGGCCTAATATTATTTTCTAAAAATACCTATTTCAGACAGTGTGTGCGTTGCGGCCATGCCACGAAGTCGAACTTTAACTAACTCGTGAAACGCTATTACAAAATGATATCAATAGTACTAATTATAGCTTCTTGCATATCCCAAGCATCTTTTAGTAATGTGATTTCAACAACTGTTTATCCTATAGGTACGTTGGAAACCCAGTTATAGTCTATTATTTACCTACATTTAATCGACTATTTATTTACCTACATTAGAATAATGAATACAAAATAACACTATGTTTATTGAGCGTTACATTTCATTCTGTTTTGATATCCTGTCTTGTTTGTTTGTTTCAGGTGGTTTATTTAATGGTTTGTCGGAAAAATACTCACTAACTGCATTCGACAATATCGTACGGCTGAGTGGAAACAGAAATTACCATGGTCGTTCCTTATTTTCCAAGGCACTGGATAGTTATTCAACCGCTTTGGAATGTAAGTTTGTTCAACGTTATTCAAATCTATTGTGAATGTGAGTGTATCGAGAAAATTCTACCATTAGATTCCAGTACTTACAGATTAGTATCATGAATGACTGTCGTCGTTTGTGTTTTCCACGTTACGTTTCCAAAGGATTTTTATTTCAACTTACCAGATCTTTTTATTTTTTTGCAAGCAGTAGTCCAGTCACTTTAAAGATCCACCTCGTAATTGAGAGACAAAAAAGGTGAATTTTCGTATACACCTTCAGTTTGGCGTTCTCAAAGCTGTCTCAAAGGTCTCAAAAAATTTGGTGTCTGAGTCGTAAATAATTCAAGGTCAAATATCATTAAAAATGTCTATTATATCGGTTTCTATTGCTCCAATCATGTCTACATCTGTTATAAAACTGTAAAGCATAAAAATTGCGGAAAATTCACTACATTTTTCATGCGCACAACTATTTTTGTAATAGATGGCTTTTAACTTAAATAAAAAATACTTCATTTTTTATTCTATTCATATTCAATTTTTAATAAATAAAATTACAACAAGTGTTTCATTTGAGTGAGGATAAATGAATTACACATGAATTTAACAAATAAGGTTAGTAGTACTATTATATAAATATATTAAAAATGTTATTAAACTATTTAATTTTTTATTGAAAACAATGTGTAACTGATAAGTAATACAAATTGTATTGAAAAATGTATTGATTAAAAAAATCGCAATTTTTTTAACACTTTATTACTGAAGTACAAAGGGTGGGCTTAATTCCGACACATTTTCTACCTGCCAACCAGAAACATGTATTTATATATATTATATAGAGCAATAGAAACCAAGTTAATCACGAAAAACTGTTTTTTTGATATTTGACCTTGAATAACTAACGATTAAGAGACCAGATCTGCCAAAATTTAGGTACTTATATACGAAAATGCATGCTTTTATCTATCAATTTCGAGATTATACTAAAAATAGTCTTTTGGACTACAATGGCTTTGCTATTTTAAATGCGGAAACTATTTCCGGTTCCGCATTAAAGATAGTATTGTCTTTTACGTAGATAAATATTTTTTTCAGTATGTACAACTACGTCGGATGATCACGGAATCATTGCGCTGATCGACGCGAGACCAACAAATGGAATCTGCGACACAGTTTGTCTGTTGGCCAATTATTACAATGTGAGTGTCTTTCTTAACTCCAGCTTGTGTGACATTACCAGTATGTATCACATTCAACTTGTTAATTCATGTTATTTGGACTATGCAAAATCCAGGTTTTGGATAGAACGGGTTCTTCCCGCTCGTCCCCAATCGGTCATAGCAAAAAAAAAGTAAAATCACCATCACCATTTTATAAAATTAACCCAATTTCCCTAGGTCACGGTTTCACGCGTGAATGGTTGGAATATGTAGTTTCGCTAATTCTTCTTTTGTTCTGTATATTATTGTTTCTAAAATGAGAAAATAAGTAACTTGTAAATATAAATTCCCAAGTGAGCAAAGCCGCGGGGCGCAGTTAGTCATAGATAAAATAAAGTCTGGCGTGCTGGCCATTTGTTTTTTCAGATAATTATACACGCTGCTGGAGATCCAGTTATCCAGTATTGTTTGCGTCAAATTTTCTAGGGGGATTCAAAGAGATAATCTGAAATTCATTTTTTGAAGTCCAGTTTTCCCCGTAAAAGGGGTTTTCGGAAAACTAGAATAACCCAAACAAAAGGGGATCACGCCTTTACAGCTTTTTAAAATTATATACCTATAATCGTCTCTGTCCTCCTCATGTATCACTAGCATTAGAGCTTGTACGTCTAGCCTTATACCTGTGCTAATACCAAGTGGGTCTGCGAAGCTCCCATTCTAGACAAAGCTTAGACTGTCTTGTCTAGTAAAGCTCGAGTTTAAATGGCCATGTTCCGGCGTGAAAGATAGAATTACCAGCAAGGCACTAGGGATTTAGCATGTTATTCAGACTAATTCAACGCAAATATGGGAAACTTGAAGCAACTAGGAAGGAAGAGCTTTGTCGAACAACTAATGAACACCAAGAGTGCTGTAGTAATTGAGCGTTTGCTTCCTTGCTACAGATCACACACCTGTCTGTAGGGTGGGAGCCGACAGACACTATGGAAGAGGATTTTTTTACGTTTTCTTTCCACCCACCTCCAGATGTTGTATCGAAAGCATATACTGCTCTCATCAAAATGTTCTCGTGGGATAAGTTTACCATGTTTTATGAGGATGATGGCGGTAAGTGACTGATTAACTACACTCTAATAACATTTTTCGGTGTAGCGCTGTTTCGCACCACAAGACAAAAGTAACAATAATTGTTTCTTGTGGTGCGAAAAACTTTGTGCGAAACAGCGCTACACCCATTTTTCAACTGTGAAATCTCTTCTTGAAAGACTTCATCTTGGTTCGCCATATTTTGTATATTTTCCAGCTTTTATTCGTCTGCAAGACGTGATAAACTCATGGCCTAGCTCGCAAGATCCTATAATATTTCGACAACTAGACCCCGACGATGACAATCGAGAAATATTCAAGCAAATCTTCAATGTTGAGCGTCGGAGCTATCACATCATCGATTGTGTGCTTGAAAATACCTACAAGTATTTCAATGAAATAATTTCAGTCAATAATAATACTGAATTTCAGGTAAATTGACACGTCGACGATAAGTCATGTTGTACTGCTCGCGCCAGTCTTTCAAGCTATTATTATAAATAATAATTTTGGAAAATTCACACAGCATTATCTAGCTCTAAACTCTTTCAATAGACATATCAGCTATCTAGTACCCATTACACAAGCTCTGCTATGTGTAATGGGTACTAGATAACTGATATGTCTATGGAAAGAGTCTCTTAAAACTGCTGACAAATTTGAATTCTTGCTTGTTAAACTACATAGTACATTTTCAGTTCGTGCTTATTTTTCTTCTTTCTTTTCTTCCCAGAGTTTTATCTTAACGAACCTTGACTCCTACCAGTTAGAGCTCGGTGACATGCCTCGCCTCCTGGCCAACGTCTCTACGTTTAGACTGACCACTGCAGCAAAAGATAAATGGATTGATATAGGAATGAACTCAGACTCAGTTTTTAAGGTAAGATCCTAATGTACCTTTTTTATATCGGTTTGAATTTGTGAAAAGGGTAGGCATAGGATTTCGCATATATAGGAGTGAGACAGAGCATACGGTTTTGGAACGGCGTAAGCGCAAAAATCTAGTTTTTGCTTATTTACAAGAATACTACACAACTGATGAAGAAACTGGTCTAAGGAACCAGATAATTAGAGGGCCGACGACCAATATTTTTTTCCAAGGAACCAATAAAAAAAATTGCAAACGCGTTTTCACATTTAAGGAACCAAAGAAAAAGATTTGAATTTTATGAATGTAATTCCAGGTTTTTAGACGGAATCCCGTGAGTTTACGTTTGTGTGACTTTAAGTTTCCATGTTTGTTGTAAATGAGAAATAAAGAACTTTGAATTGAATTGAAGTTGGTTTAATCACAGGAAAAACAGTATACGATTTGTTGAAAATTACTTTTCTGTAGTTTCTAATAATTTCTACAAGGATTTAACTAAAAAACGCAGAATAAATTAAAGACCACAAAGAAATGGAACTCGTTCCAACACGGAAGGATCAACCTAAAGACCGAGAGGTCATCGTGGCTGAAAAACGGTTCAGAATCTTAATGATTCTCGGCCTCAGAGGAACTCAATAAACCAAAAACCTGAAAAAAACACAGGTTACATATTAAACTGTAGGGGACGGACGGGCAGGAAGGATATGGTAACTTTGGATAATATTTATGAAATATTAATTATTTTAAGCTTTAGACATTTAAGTTTTTTATTTTAGATCAAACTAAATAAAAAGTTGGAGCCTTCTCCAACTAAGAACATTTTGAAAAAAAATCAGTCGTTATCCGTTTTGCCCGACCAGGGCGGGCAAAATGGTTACATAGGTCGGGCAAAACGAACACAGTACATTAAAATCAAAACAATAAAAGCAAAAGAATGCCTTGGCCCATATTATGATGAACAAGTTTCATGAGTTCACTCACGACAGGTGTCGCATTGTATCCATTCTTTGATTGGAGGATGACAGTATTTTTCCTTGCACACGATGCAGAAAAATGCTCTGTCTTTATTTTCTTTATCAACGGGAGCTTTGTTGAAACTTGTCTACTTTTTTTGAGTATTGGATGGACCAGGGAAATCAAATGAAACTTTATTTTTGGATGCAGCAGCGTCCTGTTTCTGTTTTTTTATGGGCGTAGGTACTGGTCAATATTTCTGCTTTTTGTTGTCTTCATCATGTGTTGAAGTTGTTTGTTGTGTTTTTATTTTGTACGGCGCGGGCGTAGGGATGGGTCGGATTTCTTTTAAAATATATTTGAATGATGATTGACAGGGTACATAATTACCGATTATAGCTATAATTATAAAAGATGATGCAACCAACAAACGGAAAGTACGTTTTTGACTCGTCTAATATCAACAGACTTTACTTAAAATATCATAATTCAGCCACCCAAGATTATTATAAAACAAAGACGATGTACTTACAGCTGGTTTTTTCCACTTTTTCTTGAAATTTGTATTTTCTCGCACAAAATACTCAGTTACTTTCCTAAAACGTAGATGGCACACTGTCGGCTAGCGCATCTGAAGGACGCGTCGAGCAGTACTAACGCTTTCTTGTTCTATCGATCAAGCAGCGATTTCTCGGCTTTATTCTTCTTGCCCGAAATTTCCTCCTTGCCCGTCCTCGTGAATATTATTAGCAGACCATCTTAGGATTGTTTTCTATAGAATAGCAAAAAACGTATACTTAGGCGAACATGAGACAACAGGAGAGTTCCTTCGTTTTTTGAAATCGGTTAAAGAGAAACACGGCTGCTAAATTTATGGTCGGTCCTAGCAAATAATGTAAATATGAAACTTGTTTTAGTTGGAAACAGCTTTGACAGTAGATGCAATAAATACTATTGACAAAGTAATATTGACGTTGGAAAGCGATGAAAGCCAAGTCCCAGCGCTGTGCAACGAAGAAGAAATGTCACATTACGAGAGCAGTGCATGGGTGTTGGGAACAGTGGTACGAGAGAAAATGCAAAATGTGAGTAAGTAATATAAAGGGTGTCACGGAAAGGGTGAGACGCTAAGAGTGTGATTCTGGACCCTAAAGGGATCAACTTGTTAATTACGATTTTTTCAATTTCTGTTTTTTCTTCCTGTTTGTTTGCCCTTTAGTTCACCCACTATGATGCAGGTATTGTATAAAGACACTTATGAGCCACACTTAGCAAATTAAAAAGATCTAGTAATTTGTTTTCTTTCAAAATAGATTTCAACATCGGGATTCACGGGGACCATAGAATTTGATAAGTTCGGAAGAAGACAAAATTTTGACTTGCAATACATGAAGTTGAGTATGGAAAGTGAGTTTGCATTTTCTGGAACTTGGAATTCTAATCTGAATAAAATTCCCGAAGAATTCAACATAAAAGACAGATCATCAGCAGCAGCCAAAGGTTCCAAACTGATGGTAAGTTTTGCTTTAGAAGTGGCAAATATACCTTTTCTAAAAAATATGCTAAAACGGTTTTTTTTTCTAGATTGCTACCAAAGCAAGTAGGCCTTATTTTATGATAGAACAGGCAGAAGACGGATCAGAGTATTATAGAGGCTACGCAGTAGACCTGGTTGATAAGATTTTTAAAAAAATTAAAAAACAGGACAAATCTAATGATTTCAAGTACGAATTTTATGTGGTAGAAGGTCTTGGATTTGGAAAACAGATAACGGGCTCATCGCGATGGAATGGACTTCTTGGAGAGTTGATTGATCATGTAAATAAATTTATACTTACTGCTCTATAGTTTAGCAAAATATAATTATTGAACGTATGCAATTTATTTCACTTATAATATTTTCAGAAAGCTAGTCTTGCAGTTTGTGATTTGACGATTACTTCAGAGAGGAATGCAGTCGTGGATTTTTCAGTACCGTTCATGTCCCTCGGAATAGGCATGCTGATAAAAGAGAAAGATCCTGAACCACCAAAAATGTTTTCATTTGTTGAACCTCTATCATTGGATGTGTGGTTATATTTGGCCACTACGTATATCATCGTTTCTTTTCTTTTGCTCATTTGCGCTAGGTAAGTAACTTTAATTGTTTGTTTTCTTTACTAGCTTTTGTTTATGTACTAGCTCACATTTTTCTTGGACAGCTTCAATATTTTGTAATTTGATTTCAGAATGAGTCCAGAAGACTGGGTAAATCCTCACCCCTGCAACCAAAATCCCGAGAATCTTCAGAATATATGGAGTCTCTACAATTGTATGTGGTTTACCATGGGCTCCATTATGTGTCAAGGATGTGACATCTTACCAAGGTAATCTTACTTTCAAGACGACAACTCTTTCTCTGAGAGTTTTTTCTTAAAATGCTACAAACATACATACATTTAAATACGAATTATAATAATAATAATGTTGGACAATCCACACAGCATCATCTAGCTTCAAGCTAAGCAGAGCTTGCGACAACCTATATCGGTTTATTGGACACATTTATTTAGGATGAACCACATTTTTCGATCTGTTCAGTGTGATTCTTTTCAACGTTTATGTGTTTCTGTGTTCTCAGAGCAGCTGGATCCCGCTGGATATCCGGAATGTGGTGGTTCTTTGCGCTAATCGTGACAGCTTCGTACACAGCTAACATGTCCACTTTCATCAGTGACAATCGACGCGATATGTCATTGTCTGATGTCAAAAACCTCGCTGATCAGAACGACGTATCCTACGGACTTCTTCAAAATGGATCCACGCATCAGTTTTTTGAGGTATGTCAATTTAAAGATGTTCTAAGAGTTCTTTTAGTAGTTGATTATGTTATTTACACTTGTCCCGGTGTTCTGCGTATTTCCCACTATATATAAATATATATCTATCTATGTATTATGCATATCAGTAATCTAGTATCCATGACACAAGCTCTCCCTAACTTGGGTCTACATGGTGCTGGGTGGATTGCCCAGCATGATGATGTTTTTATTATAGGTTATACATGTATTGGTTTACAGAATACAAATGATACTTTGTATGAAAAATTGTACTCGGTAATGAAAACAGCTAAGCCATCAGTGTTTGTAACTACAAATGAGGAGGGCTTGGATCGCGTCAACCGATCTAACGGGAAATATGCCTTTTTCATGGAATCTACGGCGATCGATTACAGTACGAAAAGGAATTGCAAGCTAAGGAAAGTTGGAGCGAATCTGGATTCTAAGGAATATGGGATTGCTATGCCAAAGAGTAAGTGTGGTTTGACAAGAACCCATGTTATAATAAGGCTGGTTAAATATGTTTTGTGAGTTAAGAAATTTAATAAGCAGTTTTAATACATATATCTATCTAGTGATATATCAATCAAGCGTTAGTTAAGATGTTTTGATGTATGGATGGATGGATGTTTGTTACTACTTTACGCGAAAACTGCTGAACGGATTGAGCTGAAATTTTGAATATCCAACACTTCAGCTCGACCCGTTCAGTAGTTTTCGTTAAAGTTAAAAGTTTTCAAACTAGTTTTAAAAGTTGTTCTAGGCTTCGAATAAAAAATACTTTTTATCCCATTAACGAATTCTCATGGAATAGAATAATAATCTTTAAGCGTTTCCATATAAACAAGGCGTGCGAAGCCGCGGGTATAAACTAGTTCTGAATTAGTTTGAAACACTATAGTTTTTGTAGTGACCTGCCTATGATGGAGTGGCTAGTCCCAACGGAAAAACAGAGATAATGCTGACGATTTTATTAGGTCACAGTTGGGTTCGTTGTCTCTGAATATCACGTAACTAAAAAATTATTGCCACTGGCCTTAGCTGGAGCGGGGTCCGACGCAATAGGGCGACAAGTGGATCCAGGTATGGTCTGGCAGCAACAGTAGTCCAGTAGTGCACGCGAGAATCCTGCCGGATGTTGGTGAATTTCGCCGGATATTGGTGGCGAGCTTATCGGGAACGGATGGCGTCAGTGCAGCCGTGCCGTAGAGGGGCCGACGAGGTAGTGCAGAGGTAGACGGTGATTCCTTCCGGATATCCGCAACCCGTAGAATGGTACCCTGGAATCCACGTCCAGACACTTTAGATTTGCCCGGTTTTACAATATGACTGCAGCATCCTCGACTCAAAGCGTAAGCGCAATGGCAAACAAGCATTTGCAGTGATCGATGATGAGGCAGTCATACAAATGGATACTTATACTAAAGAAAATGGAAGTTAATTAACGGTTACTCACCAAATCGGTTCGATTGTGAGGTAGGTATCCGAGTCAAGGTAAGAATTTACATGAGTATCTAAACAATAAAAGATGTTAGAATGACAGGACCACAGATCACAGAAACTAAGAAGATATGAAAAGGGGGCGGGGCCGGTGACGCAGTAATATGCTCAAAACGAGAACACATCGCTCACGGCAGTAATATTGTCATTTAGTTGAAGTTTGAACGTTGGCCACGACGGATGGAAATGCCGTATTGTACAATAGTTATTTGCAAAAATAGAAGTGATATTATGAACTTTAAGTCAAATGGAATCACATACCATCGGTAAATACTGAAAATAATATGTTTTTCATACTAAAACTTTAAAAATAATTATAAGTTGATTGATGTCTTGATTTTGCAACGTCTTTATTATGATGACTGATAGCCAGACGCGATATTGTTGTAAACTGTTTACAATGCTTGCTCAGTACTAATGACTATTCGAACGTTGAGTTCCAATGCCGCAATGCATAATTAACATATTGAAGCTCACAGAATACGTTCAACCGCGTGGTAAGACCACTGCTCGTAGTCGTGAGTTAGTGATGTGACTCGAGTGTGTTCTTTGTCGATAAAGATTGTCATTTTTGATACCTATTATTTATTATATTGGCGGCTTATCCTTACGCATTTGGATTTGAACTTTGTACAAAGGTAGGTCTAATATTTACGCAAATATATAATATATATAGTGTATAATAAGTACTATTATTCAAAATCAGATCTATATCCAACTCTTCCCACGAGTGTCGTAAGAAGCGACTAAGGGACATCTTCCGGGGGCGGGCAGCAGCGCCTCCTGCAGAACAATTCTACCACCAAACTGCGATCCCCAACCCGCATGCTCAGCGTGGAGATTATAGACCTATATTGGTCCAATGCTGGACGCAGGCCTCCTCCTGATAAGAACCTTTTTTAGCTGTTATCTCGTGGGGGATCCCCATGAGATATGGGGTATATACTATAATCCCCACGCTGGGCATGCATTCTGATAATCTGATATTTTGTAATCTATGCATCATTTAAATTTGTATAGCCTTTTATTATAATTATTCAGTATTCATATATTTTTTAATAAATCATTATCCACAGATCTGTATTTCATTTTATGATAACGTCTGTTAACTCATAAAAAGATAACCAATATTTGTTTACTGACTTCATCACCATGAAATCATGTTTACTCAATTAGTGAACTATTAATTTATTTCAATTCATAGCGTAAAAACGATGACCAAGTCGTTTCACGTTTTATCGACAAGCAATCCCTATCGTAAACGCATATTTTGTGTCTATAGTGGTGCTGTACGAACGTCACTTGCAACCTAGTGTGCGAACGAATAGTTGCACTCTGGTTGGCTTTGCGCGGTTGTGTGCATGACACGCACACTACGCGAAGTATTGTTTTTATTTCGTTAACCGTGTGTGCGAGAGCTTGAGTGGGCGTGACTTGCGACAGTAGGTTTTGTACACAACGCATAGGATTGCCATCTCTCTATATCTCTGTGGACAGGACAGAATGATTTGGCAATATACCGTTAACAAAGACAGACAGAATTAAAGAATTGAAATTGCAGAAAGTATTTTCTAAAAAGCAGGGAAGTATTTGTACGAAAAATGATATTGATCTATGAAGCTGATCTATAAGTGAATAATGATGACAAATTGAAGTTATTTAGTTTATTAAATAGCATTCATGGCACAAAAGCGGTTGGATAGGTCACTGACCGTTACCGTTATTTCGACATACCTGGCTCACAACTTCTAGCACTAAGTACACACTAAATACAATAATGCAACACTCACCCGATATGGGGTTCACTGGGATATTAGTTTAATTATATATATTTGGTGTAAGTTTATATAAAAGTAAAAAATGGACAGAAACGAAAACAGTTCGCCGTCCGCAAGAAGGTTGCAAGTCACCTCTCCTCGAGTCAGAGACAAGCCAGTGTCGCATAGAAACAGTGCCGCCAACATATCGATTGCGCTCTGAAGTTGGACACGGCGAGTGGCGCGAAGGTTTGAATTATGGAGCGCGAACGGAATCGTTACAAGATTAAATCTAACACACCTCGAATGCTTTAAAAACAAAAGCCATAAGAATCTTCACGTGTGTTGCCATTTGTTTCAGATTTTCCATACAAGGGACTCATAGATTTTGCAATTCTTTCACTACAAGAAGAAGGAGAATTGGAAACATTGAAAAAGAAATGGTGGGTGAAGGAAGATAACGACGCAAATTGTGAGGTATTGTCTACTTAATTTAACTACATGTAAAACAACAAAATCGGCAACGAAAAGAGACAGAGTAACTTACAATATCAACGCAAGCTGTAGATGCCACTCAAATCGAAAACAACTTACATAATTCATTATGAATGTAAGCGGGTTTACTACGAACCTTGTTTGTGTTGGAAGAACACCAACGTTTCTTGAGGGACATCTTCAGGGCGAGTGCGGTTCTAACTTACATAATATTAAATGTATTTTGTGATATAGTAGTCAAGTATTTCATGATTCCCCTATAGATTTGCAAGATATGTATTCGCACTGGCCTATCAGCTTATATTGAGATATATATGATATACTCGTACTTATTAATGAGAAATATACCCAAAACGCTCCGGAATCATTGGAGTAGACGTAACTCAAGCATTAGGTGTACATATTCAGATGTTAGTACCTACGTAACGTAATTCATATAATTTTATCTATTATTCGTGGGACAAGGCACTCGGCTAAGATAATTTACATTTCACATTTTAATAGCGATAACTGATAACAATAAATAATTAACGGAACACAAAAATAAATGTATAGATCTGTTGTAAATGTGGACATTACATAAATAAATAATGCTGGTCAATTCACACAGCATTATCTAGCCCCAAGCTAAGCAGAGCTTGGGTTATGGATACTAGATAACTGATATACATAATACAATATATCCCTACATAGAAAGATAGATATTTTATATTATAATAATAGAAAACATCCAGAAAAATAAGATTCTAAATACAAAATAATTTAAGTGTTAAGGTAGGAATTTAACTAAGACATCTCTAAAGTTTTTGAGTTTACACTATTGGTAATTTCTAAGGTCCGTGTATGAAGTCCCAGAAATTTTTGACACTACGTCACTTGACCTCGTGGTGTAGTGGTTATCACATTCCCGTACCGGTGAACGCGGGTTCAAGCTCCGTCGAAGTCAATTTTTTTTGGTATATTATGTGATATCTTAGTTAACTCTCTTTATGAAGTAGACTCAAAGCCGACCTTAGAGACTGCCAGTAGACTTATTTTTCTTGTAACATTTTTCAGACAGTGAAGGAAGTTGAAGCCGATAATGGTCTTCGAATGGAGAATACGAGTGGTATATTCTTGGTGCTCGGTGTAGGTGGTATGTTGGGGTTAATTGTAGCCATAATTGATTTTATGCTGCATGCTCGCCAAATCAGCGTTAAGGAACGGGTAAGTGCTATGATGTTGTACTTCAGTGCAATTAAGTGTTTGAATAAAATAATAAATTAATACATAAAGCTGTTTGTTTTCCAATAGGATAAATTTATGATTTTGTTGCCAGGTGACATACCGTGAGGCGTTACTAAGCGAATGGCGCGCATCTTTCAACCCTAAGTCGCTGCACAAGTTGGCCGCCCCGCCCCGCTCCGCTGCGCCGTCCACAGCGTCCGCGTCTCCAGAGCGGGAGCGTTCTCAATCCCGGGCCGTGTCTGTACTGCGAGCGGCCACCTCCTTCATCAACTTTGACGAAATCTACTAACATGGCAACATAGGAGGTTGCTGGTTCGATTCCCAACATTTTTGTATGTTCTGCATGCACTTTATGCATCTTTTAGTCATCTGATACTTTGAAGCTCAACTTTCTGAAGCTTTGGGAATATGTGCTAGATATATTCACCAAGCATCTTTGGGCTGCGTGAATATATCCATAATTATTTATTTATCTATCTAACAAAATCTACTGACACTCTTTTTATGATGTAAGGTATATGGCGATATTTGAAAATACAGTCACAGTCAGACATAATACTTTTACGTATTTTATTTATTGAAAAAACATGATTTCAATTCCTTGTCTCTTGTTTACCCTAGGTTGCTAGAGACTACCCTGTGCTCTCCGGTGACTCACATTATTTCCTAGTAAATTGTAGTTGTATTTCATTGGTGACAAATGCAACTAAGATTTATCAATCTGTCTCTAACCCTAAGTTCTTATATATCCTAGCTCAATGAAAACAGTTTAAACAATATAAACCAACACCTGTAATCATTTAAACAGTTCAATATGGAACAGATCAGCAGCTGATCGTAGCACTGAGGATGCTCGGGAGCCTTTATCAGACTCAGAAGCTTCGGACGAAGGCCTGGAGTGTTTGACTGGTTTCTCCGTCTCCCAAAAACTGAGAGCGAAGGCAAGTTCCGCCCAGAAAGCTTCAGTCTGAGACATCTGTAAAAAATATACACTTATCTGTAAATATCAAGATTTAGTCGTCTCCCAAATAATATAGGTTCTAACTAGTAACACTTAGATGAACTTTATATCGACAGCTTCAGGTGATAACCAGGTCGTGGACCACTCGTTTGAAGCTTGTAGGAAGTCATTTTGTCACTGTGAAATGTATCTAATATGATGATAATCTTCTATATATATAAAAGAAAGTTGTGTTAGTTACACTAATTTATAACTCGAAAACGGATGAACCGATTTGGCTGAAAATTGGTGGGGAGGTAGCTTAGAACCAGGAGACGGACATAGCATAGTTTTTATTTCGTTTCCGACTGAACAAATCTTGATGAAATTAAGCAGATTAAGATTTTAGGTAAACGGTATCCCGAGGACGGACATAGCTACTTGAATAGAGCGTGCGAAGCCGCGGGCAAAAGCTAGTAATGTATATTATAATATTTTTGTATCAACAATTGAACATCGTCTTTTCTCTTATTATGTATTATGTATATTATGTATTTCCATAGTATTATGTCTTATGGTATACTGCTTTGGGGGAACGCTGCAGATATTAACACTATATTTGTGCTGCAGAAGCGAGCTGTTCGTGCCATCTATAAAATGGGTCCCAGAGAATCCCTACGTGATAAATTCAAAGAAATAAATATAATGACAGTACCAAGTCAATATATTTATGAAAATTTGTTGTACACTCATAAAAATATCAATAGTTTCCCAAAAAATAGCGATATACATAATGTAAATACTAGAAATAAACATAAACTCGCTGTACCCACCACTAGGCTGCATAAAATTAATGTATCTTTTAAAGGGCAATGTATACGCTTCTACAATAAAACCCCTACTGAGCTGCAAAATTTATCAGTAAATAAATTCAAACAAACTGTCAAAACTTTTCTATGCAAAAAGGCTTACTATAAAATATCAGATTATCTAGAGGATAAAAAAGCTTGGGTCGGATTTTGCTCCAACTCGAAAAATAACAACTAACAGGCTAAAGGTTTCTTCGTCGTTTCTTTACTTTAGTCTACATAGCGAAGCGATCGAAATCAAAAATACCACTTTATTTCCGTGTCAGTGTATTTTTTAATATGATTTGACTTTTTCTAAGTGTACATTTATTGTATTTATGGAAATAAAGCATTTTTGAGTTTGAGTTTGAGTTTGAGCTTACCCTCTGTTCGATGGCAACTTCTCGAACGTTAAAGAGGAACTCCAAGCAGCCCATGACGGCAGACAGTCCGCAGCCTATACCCAGAACCACGAACACGCCGCCGACGTTGGCTACGCCCAGTTCACCAGCACTCGCCCCATCCTCAGCCTCTTCTGACTAAAAAATGGCTTATTTCAAAGGTAAAAAAAGGCATTCACCGACAATATCACCAACATAGCACATTTTTCTATCCTTTTTTTCCCGATGGGAAAATGCTTTTTGCGCATTGCCTCTAGCCTGAGGAGGGCCAGAGGGGTATGTTGGACTCTCCACTAAGCTACTAACAGAGTGGTAGTAGCTAGTGACATAGCAACTAAAAACCCATCGATACTTCCTCTCACCTTAGTGCCAGAGCGTCGTCAAACCAGTCGTCACCAGACGACTCGTTCGACGGCACACTAGCACTCACTGCACACTACCCTGTCGGTGATCATCTGTCTTGGACGGATTCTTCATACATTTTTCTATCCTAACCTAACAGTGTGTCTGTCTACCATGAGTTTTCACAATCTATACTCTCTAGCGACTGTAGGAAAAAAAAATATGGAAACTTTTGAAGCGCCTCTAGCGGATAGTTGGGTACTGAAATGCGCAGTATGAGTCGCGTAGATAACTATAAGCGTATTTACGCAACTACTATACTCGTAGTAACGTCAGGCGATTTAAATGTGACAACTTATGGTAGATACAGTAGATGGAACAACAGTATGCTGAGTGTGAACTGCTATCGACTGTCATACTGTTTACTACAAACTTTGTTTTACTCTATTTTCTATGGAAATGTAAAAGTTATATAAACTTCCCGCTTGGAGCGCTGTCACTTTTCATTGAAAATATGTACAAAAAGGCAAACTGTTTACACTCAGCATACCTAAGGCGAACGTGATATTGAGTAGTATAACCATAGCAGAGCACCTCGCAATTTGCTCTATTTTATATTCGATTTATTCAGGAAAAGACCACAACATTTAGGTATAGTTGTAGTTATAGTACATCGCTGTTAGTTATATAACTAACTACGATGAACTATTCCACGCTCTGTATATGAGTTTAGCCCCATGTGCCTGTGACTTTCGGCTAGCAATGCTTAGCGGAAGAAACACGAGCAATTTCACAAGGAGTTGGTTCGCTACTTCTGAATCTTTGCATAGATTTTGAAAGAATACGTGAAAACTCACAGCACAAGCGTTTTCTTCAGGAACTTTCCACCACCGGTTCTTCAGCTCTACCAACTTCCCGCTTTCAGCCAGCTTGAGCACTGCGTTGTCTACGGCAGTGCGATATGATGCAACTAAAACATCACACTAATATTAAAATGCGAATGTTTGTATGGATGGATGTTTGTTATCTCTTCACGCCAAAACTAGAATGGATCGGGCTGAAAATTTGGATACAGGTAGTTCTTATCCTAGAATCAAACAACTTTTTATCCCATAAATCAGTTCCCGTGGGATAGAAATCACCTTTAAACGTTCCCATAGAAATAAAGCGTGCGAAGCTGCGGGGCGCAGCTAGTAATACAATATAGTTAATAGTAATGGTAGTCTTAATATTTTTTTACGTGTTCTTTAAAAGATATTGTGTAGTGTGTTGTAAGTTTTTTATTAAAGCGACCTCTTTGGCGCAAAAGGCGAAGGCCCGTAGGTAGGCGGACACAGAAATTTAAGGGGACGACTCCCTCAGTGAGACAAACCTTCGTAGGTTATCAAAATATTTGTACCGGGCTAGTGTTCCCTAGTAATAAATAGTAATTAGCTCCGCTTACTTTGCGGCAAAGTGATGTTGTGTAAAACTTTGAGTTTGAGAGAAATTATTTTATTTCTTAAGGGAGATACATACAAAAAAAATACAAAATGATTTATTTGCCAATTTACTTAAGATAGGTACACATTACTGGCGGCCCCCGCACAAGGCAAGCCTGTGTCGCGGGAAGCCTGTTCACAAAAGTAGCTTTACTTATACAGGGCAAACAAACAAAAAATAACATTAAAATAAAACTAATCAATTGGAAAAGTGGAGTGAATCTAAACAAATCGGAATACGAAGTCTGCAACATTTGAGTTAGTCACTAATTACATTTATGTAGAGCGGAGTTACTGATTTGAGGGCAAGGAGAAAAAGGTAGGGAGGAAAATCAGAATAACCAAAAAATTAGCTTACAAAACGGCAAAGCAATTCCATATCCTTTAGAGTCCAGTAATCCCCCGACTTGCATCAGCTCGCAGTGCCGCTCCAGCTGGTATTCGATGGCGGAAGACTCCATGAAGTAGGCAAACCCTCGTTTCCCATTTAGCACTCTGTCCAGACCCAAGTCATTGTTCTTTACGAACACTGACGGACGGGAAGACTCCATTACTGCCCACATTTTCTGGTATGTTGAGACGTTGGATCTCTAAAATTAAATATCAACTTTTTATATGAGACCAGTTACGGGGTATATACATTATATCCTTTCCAATAAAAAAAACATGTTCAAAATCGGACTATTCTGTAAAAATGAGACATGAGAACCTCCTCCGTTTTTTCGTCGGTTAAAAAAGACGAATATCTGCAGACAACCTTGTTATAAAAAGGAACTAAATAGGATTGTTGGATATTACACATGGGGTAAAATCTGTGTGCATCTTATGATAAATTATAGAACAACTAATCTAATTATAAAATCTCACTAAATTATTTTCCACAGGGCCCATGCTGGACCCAGGATCCAGATGTGATAGTTACGAGCATTGATTAATTAAAAAGGGAAGATGAAGTACTAGTTTCTCGAAAATTGCAACCTCATATTGTGTAAAATTGTGTGCTCCCACCTCAGTCACCGTCGGACCGGCGGCGGCACGGGCGGTCGTGATTCGCGTGAAATATTATTGTCTCGGTCTCACTTCGGTCTGAGATACGTCTTTCCGTCTTTGTTCTTCTTTGTATTGCACAGGACTAGAAATATAACTGTGAGCGTATGTGTTTGCGTGTAGTTGTAACACATGCCAATTTTTGAGTAAGCGCTGGGGGAACGTAACCTATCTTTCCTTTTTATTTAATCAATGGTTACGTGTATGTTGGTATTAAAATTAATAACGTTTTGTTTACTTATTAATGTATTTGCTTTTATAGGTTCTTACACAGGGTGGCTTTTTGAGATGCGAGTGGGTAGCCAAATCCGAAACTATAAGAGCTAGAGGAAAGTCGCAAAAGGAGTTGACGAGTCATGGTCTCAATTGGTGAGAAAATAAAAACTGTACGGTACCTTGAAAAATCCGTAAGTAGAACCGCCAAACATAGTTCCATATTTGATTTTGGTTTGCATCGCGAGGTCCTCGACACTTTTGATAGAGTCATCCATAGCTGCGTTGGTAAGGAAGGCAGCAAGATTTGCGGTGTACGATGAGCACATAATCAGTGCAAAGAACCACCACATACCGCATACCCATCGAGTGGAATAGCCCCTAGAAAATAAGCAATAACTTTGACAGCTGGTTTTTGGTTGATCTTTTTGAGGGTCAGTTATTTCCAGAGATATCAGAATCTAAGGTTGTTTCCTTGTAACATCCATCCATCCATCCATCCACAGCCTATATCGGTCCACTGCTGGACGCAGGCCTCCCCCTGATAAACGCCTTTTTGGTGTTTAACTCATGGGGGTAATGCCCATAATCCCCACGTTGGGCATGCGGGTTGTAACATAACTAAGTAAAACTACATAATTTAACTAAAAAATTAAATGAAAACTGGTAAAACTGTATCGATTACTACATAAATTGTGTTGAGCCACGAAATTTTTATTTTCATAAACACTCATAAAAAGGCATTAAAAAGCTAAAATATGACTGATTAGCACTTACTTTGGTAAAATATCAGAACCTTGGGTCATAATGGAGCCCATTGTCAACCAGCATGAATTTTTAATGTGCCAAATATTTTCCAGTTCTTCCGGTGATTTATCACACGGATGGGGATTCTCCCAGTCATTTGGTGCCAGTCTGAAACGTGAATTAATCTTTTCATTCTGTGTAGAGTGCAAAAAAACCTTTCAGTCTATCCAGCTTTATTTTATGTGGAGCGAACATAAATCTATTCACAAAGCCCGGTAAGCACTATGAATTGCAAAGATTGAATGGATTACCTAGCTAAAATATGAAGTAGCAGGGAAACCATTAGGTACGCAGCGGCCATGTAAATCCACACGTCAACCGAAAAGGGTTTCAGAAATGAGAATAGTTCAGGCTCCGGCGGCGTCGCTTTCAGATACAGAATACTAATGCCCAAAGTCATAAAGGGTGTCGTGAAATCCACTGCGGACCGCCTCTCATAAGTGATAGTTAAATCACAAATTGCTAAGTCAGCTTTCTGAAACGCAAACTTATTGTTAGTTTCAAAGCCCTCTGAATAATTAATTATAAAGCTAAGCCGCAACTAACCCTTTCGAGCAGATATCCGATAAGACCGTCCCATTTCTTGGTCTCCTTATTGTACGCACCGTATGAGTTTCCTGGGACAATTTCGATCTCGTAATTTAGATGGAGTTGCTCTTTCAGTATTTCATGTATTAGGTCTTTGGAATAGCCTTCGTAGCGATCGTTTCCGGTGAGTACTTCGCCTTCTTTAGGCGTTCGTTCCACTAAGTAAGGGGCGCCGACGCGTGATACGACTTTGAACGTCTTATTTTGCCATTTTTCCGCTAAGAGGCCAGAGACCTCGTTTGCCGATCGCACGTAGACGAAGCCCGTATCGGCGTTCCACTTGGCTATACTGTTGTACCCGCTGTTTGATAACTCCATTATTTCTACGTTAAAATTTGTCCGTTCGCCTGTTGTGTTGTCTAATTGTATTTGGTCGGTTATACCGACTATTGGGTTCTGATGGGAAGAAATCTTAATTCAGAGAAAAAAACTTGGTAAAACCGTATTACACTTTGATTCCTAGTATTACAATAACGTAAGACTGAGTACGAATATATTACCTATTTCATTTGTAACTAAAACAAAAATAAAAAAAGAGATGGAACAGACATTTTTTTGTATTCAGTTGCAAAACGATGTTTAGACGTAGGAAGTATTTACACAATTACCAGCAGTACTTACAGTCAACAGATGGTTTGTAAAGTCCTCGCCAACTTCCCACGTATCTCCTGATCCACACTGGATCTCCTGAGCATCTAATTTGATTTCTTCAGGGGCGCTTTCCACTGCATCTGTTATAAATCTGGCAGCGTCGCTGGCTAATGCTGCTTCGACCTGAGAATTGCAAAACAAGCCTTAAATATTGCAAAAAATATAAATATTGTGAATTACTTCAGTATCGGCTCGCGGTATCTGGATCATAATAGTCAGAATATCTTTTATCCCTCTGCATTTCCACAGATAAAATACTATACGAGACATTATTATTGTACCTCCTAGATTTCTCAAAAAACGAAGATAGCACATTATTGTGATTTGAGGAATTCTATTGCGATCAGCTCTGTACGAACAAAAAACTCACTGTTATCTCATGTGTCTGTCTCGGTATCTTTACATCAGACGCTCCTCTTGTTTTCCAATCGGCTAAGTACGACTTGGTCCTAGAATCTGAGTGGTCGAATATTCTCAAACAGGTTACGTTAGACAGTCCATATCTCAACTCTTCAAGATCGATCGTGTGTGCATCTAAAGACATCAGAACGTAGCTCTGAAAATAACATCAACGGATGTATTCTACACTAGCTGCGCCCCGCGGCTTCGCACGCGTTGTTCCTATGGAAACATTAAAAAGTGATTTTCATCCCACGGGAACAGATTTATGGGATAAAAAGTAGGCTATGTTTTATTACAGGATTAGAATTACCTGAATGCAAAATTTTAGCTAGATCCGTTCAGTAGTTTTGGCGTGAAGAGGTAACAAACATCCATACATAAATGATCCAAACTTTTGCCTTTATAATATTAGTGTGATGTGATGTGATTCTTATTTTGAGACAAGATTTGAGGGTCTCGTTTTTTGTACAATCAGAAAAATAAAACCTTTCTAGGTTCGGATGAAAATTTGAATTATTATTCGTACCATATAATCCTCGAAAAACTTCACTTCATTCGCTTGCCGTAGGTACTCTAGTATTCTTTCCGCCGGACAGTCGAGTATTACCCTCATTTGGCCAGATGCTTTCAATGCCTTCATCAGAGGTCGGTTATCTTCACCAGGTGTCAATCTACGAACTAGCCATTTAACTTCTGGGTCTGCGAGTTTCAAGATCTCTTGAAGTCTTATGAGACCTGAAAGAAAACCAATAAATAACTAATTTTATGTTGATAGCTGTACGAGATGCAGATTTTAAGAGAGAAAAAAGGACAGACAAAGCGAGACCAATAGGTATAAGGATTTCAGAACCGATCTCGATACTCTTAAAAATATGGAAATTAATAATGCGATAAAAATACTTCTTTCATTCAAATTTTTTGGAATATAATTTATTCAGACTATTATTATTCAATAGGCCTCCCTCCTTCATCATAACATTCTTTAAATACGCAACAGAATTTTAAATTCTGTGGGCACGATTTCTCGATTAAATTAGTTCAATGAAGCTGAATAAAAAGTGTTAACTTTTTAGGCATCGTAAGGAAATGCTTTTCGAAAACACGGGTATTATTGCCTCCCATCTTAAGACGGTCCCATACCGTGAGCAGTCAACTGAAATCCAGAAATTCAAAATTCGATTTGAGCATTACTTTACAATATTGCCTCACAGAATGTAATTTCATAATTGCATAATGAGATAATAATTTTTGTCCATACATTTTACAAATAGATACATATAACTGGTTGCGCACTGAAGTGAAAAGAATCAGTTATCTTGTATTTAATTAAAAAATTTACTTATCTATTTGGTAAGCGTAATGAAATCAATGTTATTCTTATATTATGCTCTAATCTAAACTGAAGTGCGAGTATCCTTTTTAAACGACTTCAAAAAAAGGAAAAGGTTCTCAATTCGACTGTATTTTTTTTATTATGTTTGTTAGGTACCTCAGAACTTTTGACTGGGTGGTCTGATCTTCATAATTCTTTTTTTATATGAAAGCTGGTGCTTCCCGTGTGGTCTCATTTTAATTTTGTTCAGTTCTGATAGTGGGATCTATGAAAATTCATGAAAAATCTACGAAAATTGAAGTCGGCCTTTAGTTTTTTAAAACAAAATTAATTATTGTAAAGGGATTTGCTTAATTACCTGTCTTCACGATGCGTGCTGTACCGAATTGTATGGAAAAAGAAAACTTCACGATCACGTGTCATTACAAATGTAAAATAAACTCTCCCTCTGTTCTATTACAAAGAAGCACTCCCGAAATCACACTACACTAATCATATAAATGTGAAAGTTTGGATGGATATTTGTTACTTCTTCACGCCTGAAATACTAAACGGATCGGGCTGAAATTTTGCATATTATGTAGACCCGCCTTTTCTCAAAATCAATACTATTTAAATCTTACCCAGATCGTCGTCGTACAGCAGTGTGTAGGAGATCCAATCGCTGTCCTTTATGAAAAGAGCGATTGCTTTCGATAATGCCACGGCTTCAGGATACAGGTTTATTGAAGGCGGACTCGGCTGGTCTAAGCCTCTTACAGGCGGCGAGCGCCATACGGCCTGCAAAATGCATTTCAAATAATCTATTCTAGAAGGTATTGTCATACGTTACCTGGACCGTTTTGTGACTTTGTGATAAAATAACCTTGTTTTGCTCTTTAGCGTTTAAGCTTTATCTTTAGAGCCTGTTTCTGCTTGAAGCTACATCGCAAGTGTAGGTCCAAATTTTATTTTTAGTTATTCTTTTTAATATTTTGTCAGGGAAGTTTTATAAAGTTACTCAAGAAATGGCTATTTTCATGTGTATATTGAGATAATTTTGTGTTTTCCTTTATTAGATATTCCCTGGAAATTTAGTTAAACAGGCATTTTTGTTAAATTATGGTAATGGTTGAGCATTTTGCCACCATCTAAGTTTTGCAAGTGAAGATATGGCCTTAGATGGGGCACGCTTTCCTAGAAGAAACTTACCCTGCATTAAAACTATTTCCAACAAATAATTATCATTAACTACTTATCCGATAAGTTATTTACCTAATGAAAGCTGCTACTTGATTTTCGATTTGCAGACTCATATATATGGCCTCGAGGCAGACCACCTGCTCGATGGTCAGATGACATTGTGGGCGCTGTAGGGAATCAATGGATCCGGCTGGCACAAGACCGTCAGGGGTGGCGAGATAAAGAAGAGGCCTATACTCAGCAGTGGGTGTTACCGGCTGGATAAATAGATAGATAGATAGACTCATATTACGAGTAACAATGAATTTCAGCGTCATTATGAGTTAAGTTCAGAACGAGCTCATTTAACTTATCAACACGCGAAGTGTTTCGCCGTTGGCGTAGAGCCTCGAGAGCGCCGCATAATACTGATATTTGATAAACTTTTCGCAAAAGTTTTGATTGGAAAAATAAAATATACAAGGTGCCACGGAAAGGGTGTAAGGCTAAGCCGAAAAGGAGTGGTTCTCGACATAGACAATTGGTGTCCCCGTTTGTTCTATGATTTTAGAATTTCGTTCTTTTTTCCTATTTAAAATAGAGACGAATATCTTACTTTGAAAGATAGAAACAATAATAATCATGTAATTGAAAACTCATAAAACCGTAACAGAATTTTACCAAACCTCCAAATCTCAAAAAAATTGTAACACGGAAGAATTTTTTATCGAGCACTTACCGCTGCTCTGTCTACGAAGAAAATACTAAAATAAAAAAAAATGCAATACAAGCATTGATTTCTTAAAAACGAAGATGAGGTACTGGTTGCTCGAAAGTGGCAACCTAAAATTGTGTAAAATTGTGTTCTCCCACATCAGTCACCGTCTGACCCAAAGTCTGACCGGCGGCACGGCGGTCGTGATTCGCGTGAAATATTGTTGTCTCAGTCTCACTTCGGTCCTAGATACGTCTTTCCGTCTTTGTCCTTCTTTGTATTGCACAGGACTGGAAATATAACTGTGAGCGTATGTGTTTCCGTGTAGTTGTAACACATGCCAATTTTTGAGTAAGCGCTGGGAGAACGTAACCCATCTTCCCTTTTTAAATCAATGAATAAAAGACATAAAATGCGACATTCCTATAAGAATTGGCAACATACAAACAGTACATGAACAAGAGGAGGCCTGCACCTACCCGAAAGGGCCCTAACCACTGAATTGCCTATAACAAATTAAATCAATTAAAATATTATCTATTTCAATTATTTATACCTAATATTATATTATATGTAAATGCATGCTTTTTTAATGATTTTTATGAATTAAATATACTAAGTGATTTGACGATCTCTGTGGCGCGGTGAGCCAAGGTTCGCCTACGAAGCAGGAGGTTGCGGGTTCGATTCCCGCCTCGAGACAAATGTGTGTACGATCTGCAGACATTTGTTCAGGGCGTTCTGGATGTTTTCTATCTATAGTAAAAAATATCTATCTATGTAGTGTATGTAGTTTTAATATAATATATCAGTTATCTATTACCCATAACACAAGCTCTGCTTAGCTTGGGACTAGATGATGCTGTGTGAATTGTCCAGCATTATTTATTTATTTTATATCAATAATGATTTGTTACAATTTTTTTAATGAAATTATTTATAGTCATGATGATTGATTGTTACTTATTGGTTAAGGAATAAAAGGCTTTTATTTTATTTTGTTAATACTCATAAAAGAACATGAATAGAAATAAAATAAGTCTTTGTTTATTGCAACTAAAAAAAATATAGAAAAAAAAATATCCCCTCGGTGTCCAGAATTACCCCCTTTCGGAAAAGTACCTCCACCCTTTCCGCGTATACCGGGTTCCACATTAAGAAAGACTTCCCTTGTTTGGGGAAGGAATGTGTAGGAATGTGTAGGGCTTGGTAGGGAGACATTATTTATATGTATACATAAACTGCTGATGATGGTTTTTCAATTTAACATAGTTTATTGTAATAAGTTTACAAGGTAATTTACAATCTTTTTTTCCCTATGAAAAATACTGAAATAACAAGTTTTTATCCGGATTAGCCCTAAATATGATTAGTGTTCTGAACAAAGATAAATTAATTTTATATTTGTTCCGCTGTGCTCGATTCCCGCTATGCTAGAATTCCAAAATACCTAAATGAGGTTTGAAGTTAGTCTTGATGAATTTATAGCAGGCTAACTAGATAGTATCAAGAGGGTAGTGCATTCATTCTGCATTAGTAGACTGAACAGTATTGTCGACCTATTAGTAGACTATCGTGGCTCCGCAGCCAACGAGACCTAATGAAAATATATGGTTTGCGCTCTAGTGCCTCTGATTGAGATACGGCTAGTTATGAACTTGGCATTCTGTAAGGCAGTTCAATTTAATCCAATTCAAAAAGCCTTTATTTACCAACCTTAAAATTTTGTTTAGGTACATTTTAATAGGTATAAGACATCAGTGTAGAAATTTTAGTTATTCTGTGTTATCATTATCTAGATTGTTTTGCCTTCCCTAAGACATCTTCAGCATACTTCCATATATTTCTTCCGTGAAGCAATATTTTAGATTCGCAACTTAGTGATTGAATATCGTCGTCATGATACAAATAAATAAAATTAGGAGTCCATGAAGACTGTACTAGTTTCGTGGATGTGAGTGGGAATAATATTTTTTTTTAAAAAACAGTGCGCATTATGAATTAATTTTTTTACACCTACCTCTAAATTAGTGTTTAGTTTTCATCAAAATTGATTACATACCGTGAGCATAAATATGTTTAAAACCAATGAAAGATACGAGTAATTTAAAAGGGTATAACTGACCTAACAAGCAATTAAACTTTAACAGACTCATTGTTTATCATTTTATATTACACATTATACGTTATACATCTGCCCCTGTAAAGTAATGAAGGCTAGTTAAACCTAGGTATTATATTATATATTATGTGAGTTCATAATTTATCGCAAACATAATATCATAACTCATTTAAATAAGCACTGACAACGTATTCCCAAGCATCGTATTAAATTCAGCTTCCTGTGTGATAATTTGTAAACATGAGCTCCAAAATTCATAAACGCTTGTCACAATTTGTTCATACTAGGTATGACCTTATAGCCCGCAGGGTTTCGCTTCTCAGAAAGAACTTAAAACTAAGTATGTAGCTCCTCAGAAGTTAAGGAATTCAAATTATAGGTCTCGAACAACGACAAAGAGGCTATACTGTCTAAAGTTTCTTTGTAGAACTACTTAACTAAGTTACTAGCGATTATGTGTGAATAAGCTATTAATATTAAAATCGTGCCCTGTTCAATGATATTTTTAACAAGGTACGAAGGTTTAAAGATTATTGGTTCTGTCACTTTATGGATTGATTTCTGTTGGACAGCAAGTACAAATATCTGATATCATTATCCCATATATAACTTGCTAAATATCTGATATAGCTGCAAGAAAGGCAACTTTCTCATATGAAACATATAATAATTTATACGGCTGTCTTGTAAAGCTGTATTCAAAGAGTCAGTGCAACCCGACGCGATTCACAAATGCTTGAAAATACGAGAACGTGTCTAAATAAGACATAGGTAAAGCAATCGAATATGTGGTTACTGCCGTAGCTGTCGCCGTATAAAAATCTACCCCTCTAATTCGAGTAGGTAGTCATTTCATCCACGCAAATTTCACCTACTTCAGATGAGTTGACCACTTGAATAAGGCTCGCCAATCCGCTTGCCTAACGTGATCATGAAACCCCTTTGTTTTGGTTGGGACGTTTAGCCTTCTTGTCTGGGAGAATGCGTGTACTAAGATAGGAATCGAATACGGTTAGTAATTAATAGAATTCACTCACATGTATGTGCGGAATCTTCGCGTTCCGGCATTGTGCCTCCACTGCCGCCGTCGACACAGGGTCTGTCGGACCGAATATTGCAATCACGCCTTCCGATATGAGCTTGCACGCTGGAATTCACACAATTTCATTAGGGCACCTCCATGGCAAGGGTAAAGGTAGCGACAGTGTTTTGCTCAATTAATAATATCTTTTTACATTGCAGGCACTATTTCTATACTACCAATTAATGAGCTAAGCGTGTTTTCACACGATATCGTCGAAGGTTTTAGGCCATTGCAATGGGCCAAAACCTAAGATTCCAATGCAACTCGTTCCGAGACTGTTGCTTGTGAAGATGGTCTCTTACTAAACTACGATTCTGGCTTGGTCAGTTTAACCGATATGGATTCTTATTAAATTCTGTAATTCTTTATTGTTCACAATTAAAAAACAAAGCAATAACTTATTTAGTAAGATGTAGGTACATAGGCGAACTTAACCCTGAAAATGAGTTTTCTTCCGGCAAACGCTATTTAACAAATAGATTTAAATTGATTTAACAGCTAACAAATCGCCTAGCTACTTATATATATAACATCAACTTTTGCATAAAGGTTTTAGTACAAAGTTGATGTTATATAAGAAAAGAAGGCTATAAAAACCACTGTGACAGAATAAGATATATGACGTGATTATTATAATGTATAATATTTTTTCCGTATCACACGTGCATAAAATGAAACAAAAGTAATTTGAATTTACACTGATTACAGAATCTAGCAAACAAGAGCGGTAAAAGCTGTGGTTTCCAATAGCACACTCTATTACACTCTATTACAAATCGGATTTTATAACCGATAATTTATTAATTTAATACTTTTTGCTGCAGTTCGATGTAAATACTGTGTATAAATACATATGTAAATACATTTTAGATTTTTTAATCAAATTAACAATGTTACAGGATTTTTTGGCGTATGCTTTCGAATTATGGTACCTTTGTAGTTTTCTTCATGATTTAGGCGCAATCCTAATAATATTTTTTTTATATTGGATATCTTTATCTTCCTTTGTAGTTCTTCTTGATACAATTTTTAGAAACAGCTATTATAGTTAAATGGGCCACCACATAATTATTGAAATCGTAACTTATCGCATAAATAAGTCAAATAAGTTTAATAAGTTACCAAGAAAATTCTATTCTTCCTAAGGCAAGAAAGTACTTAATACTAAAACGGTATCATTATTATTATTGCCATGAAAAGTAAATGGGCACTTACCAGCTTTAGACGCGGCGAAACTATCCCCGTACGAGGCGAAAAACGATTTCATAACAAAATGGTATTTTTCACTTTCCATAGAGGCTCGGGCGAGAGCGGAGGAAAAGGCTACCTCCTCTACTGAGTTTGGGGGCAGAATGGCTCCTGAAAAAACAAGTGTCCAATACGACTGAGGGTCCACATTTGTATTTCCTTATTCTGAATACGATATTAATTAGTAAATTATATTATAAAATATATTGACGACCACTGTGGCGCGGTGGGCGAAGGTCCGCCTGCGACGCAGGAGGTTGCAGGTTCGGGGAACTCGGGACAAATGTGTGTACGATCTGCAGATATTTGTTCAGGGCGTTCTGGATGTTTTCTATGTATAATAAAAATATCTATCTTTGTAGTGCATTGTATTATGTATATCAGTTATCTAGTACCCATAACACAAGCTCCGCTTAGCTTGGGGCTAGATAATGCTGTGTGAATTGTCCAGCATTATAAATATTTATTTATGATAGACTATACTCACAAATGTTCAGAAACATTTGTGAGTATAGTCTCTAATTTATACAAGTATCCAGTTTATGGCTACTTCGACATAATACTGAAGAAGTTCGTTTAAGGGGGCCCTTCTCGGTATCGTCAACGCGAGCGTGATTGAAAAGCTTGTTGTTTCATCCAGCGCAATGTTAGAAAAAGAAGCAAGCGAAAAGAGAGAGAAAGCACCTGATCCCTCGGTCGGTATTCGGTTACTTTCGCAGTCGCGGGTAGTCGGCAATAGGAAGAATAGTGTGAGGAAATTTCAAAAAACTTGTTCCAGGAAATACATGTTTTTCAGTAAGCCATACAAGTTTGTGAAATGAAACTTGTCGTTAGAATCTCTATTACATTTGCAAGGTTTCTATCTGAATATTTTGTTGCCATAGAAACCTAGATATAGTGCATAAGATATCTTCTTAGTTAAAAGTTTCAAAGAAAGATCTATTGCAACGCTATAATCACGTAAGAGCGTTTGTATGAAAATTGAGACCGGTGGGTTCGCATATCATATTAGATAACGATGTACGCATTTATTCAGTAAAAGGCAGTACGTACCTAATTGCCTGCATCATTTTGTTTTATAGCAAATCAGGTAGCTGAGCTGCTTTTAATAGAAGGCTTTATTTTAGGCAATAACCTTACTTTGCTTCTTTTAGATGTAGGTCGTTTCAACGAGCAAAGTAAACATTTTCACAATCCATAGCATCTTTTTCGTTCAAGTATGAGCATCGTCCGTTAAATATTTTATTAAATGTATCTACGGAGTTTGTTCTCACCAATATTAACCGTTGTCTTGAGGGACTCGAACTTCCGAAACATGGCTCCAGCGTTTCCCAGGATTAAAATTGTTATAACTGTCACGTACTTTCCTAGAAACAAGAGAATACCCGAAAAGTTTACCGAAACTGGTTTAAAATTATCATTTACACAGGGTGTTTCAAAAATAAAGTTATCATAACAACAAAAGCCGGAAATTAATCACATTTTCTGTTGTCTTGCTTTATTTCCAGGAAGAAAAGAATAAACAAAGGCAATCAATCAACAAAGCCATAAAAAATATGCGAAAGGTACCCTCGCTGATCATTGTTTGTGAACAAATCGGCAAAAAAACTCTGCAATTGCAAAAGCTAATGAATCAACCGCAAAATTTTCTAACTGGGTTACCATAAAACCCTGCAAACAAAAATAACTCACAAAACAAAACACCCAGTATTTCCAACATCAACATTTCCATGTAAAACAAAGCACTAAGCGCTAAGCATCCAAACCAAAACTCACCCCATTGTAACATTCTGAATCCGAACAAAAGTAGCGAAATAGGACAATGAGATTCACAGCTGTCGTCGCAAGTTGTGTTTACCGACACATAGCGTTTTCGTGTTCCGCTGGGGACACTGACATAGACAAGTGCTACACTTCACGCGTGCATCGCTCGTCCCACTCGTACCGCACTACAGAGCAGGCGTTCTCAATATTTGGCACGCGGAGTTTGCTTTTACCTTGAGTAACTAGCCGAATAACAACTTTAGATTAATGTACACTTGTGATCTCCAACCGTTCAATATTCAGCGAATAGCTCCAAGCCACTTCTATCGAAATTGTACTTTTGTCATTTTTCTCTGAATTATTTAATAAATGTCTGATTTATTTTCGATTAAAAATCCACAGAGAATTACTTTGTGATAAAGACTTGCAACTCGGTTTTTTAAAATAATAATAAGTAATAATGTTGAGTATGTCTGGGTAGGTACACTAGTAAAGGGACATTTTATAGATCTTTATAATCCTATATCAGATATATAATTCTAGACCAGCAGCATGCAATATCAGCAGAATCGTATCGTTATTGCAAACGAGTATCGTCGAGAAGACTTTAACTTTATACAATCACATTTTTCGTAACGATAACTAGACAACTTTTAAGTTTTGATACGAGTTCTAGGAAAGTTGGCTTTCTCACAAAGTTTTCCTTATTTTAACTTAAGTACATTCTTGTCTGTTCTAGCTATGAAGGTCCATGGATCTAGCTGATTGAAAAACGTCACTATCGGGAGTCCATGCAATATTGGAGACTCTGGCGACTCTAAGTCTACGTTTAAACTTAGAGTAGCCTGTATTGGTCCATTGCTGGACGCAGGCCTCCCCCTGATAAGCCATATGCCCATAAATGTCCATAAACCCCACGCTGGGCAGGCGGGTTGGTGATTGCAGTTCGGTAGTAGAATCGTTCCGCACGGGGCGCTGTTGCCCACCCCCCGGTGGATATCCTTCAGTCACCTTTTACGACACCCACGGGATGAGTTGGGGTGGTGAAAATTCTATGCCAGCACCACACAGCTATAATTATACATATATATAACCTTTAGCCCAGCACTGGGCATGTTTACAGTATGTTAGCAGTGAGCTGAATCATTAGATAGCTTGTTGGATATTTATTTATGATGTAACCTACACACATAAGTATAAATTCAAACCTCACTGTCCTGGCTAGATTATTATACTAAATTTAAAAAAAAAACATGTCAGTACTACGGTACCGGTATTAGGTACATGTTTTTTGAGAGAATCTGGTAGAATATAAACCTGCTACCGTTGTTAAAAGTCAACTTCGCTACTAAGTTACAACTTACGCAACAAACATGAATCGTACCTGACGTTCAAACAATTTATAGCCCCCGAGGTAACATAATGAATCGCTTTTCGATCGCTGATATCCAAATTCGTATGTAAATAGGCGCAAACTCATTTGGAAGCGTGGGCAATATTGAAAACGATTAGGTAATGCGGCAGCGAACGAATTTTGAAGACTAATAAAATTTCTCCTTCAAGGACCATAAAGTGTTCGTATAACTTGGTAAAGTTATACTTAATAGAGTTTCTGAAATGTTTTATAAACTGTTTTTTTAACTAGATCGCCAATTGCTTTTGGTTTTTTGACCAACTGTTTAGGTTGTAACCATCAACACCTGTTTCGTAGATGTGAACCTAATAGATCTATTTAATTTACTTTCACAAATCTTCATTTAACCCGTTGCCCGTACCCAGCGTCAGCGGTGGACCCTAAGGAGGCCGTCGTCTGTCGTCGTCGCAGCAACACGTTGAAATTTGACGTGTCATGACCTATTAGGTGTCATCACACTAATATGATAAACTAGCTGCGCCCCGCGGCTTCGCACGCGTTGTTCCGATGGAAACGTTTAAAGGTGATGAAACTGAATTTTCGGAAACTGATTTTTGGGATAAAAAATATAATAATAATAGAATATAGCCTATGTTTGATTCCAGGATTAAAATTACCTGTATGCAAAATTTCAGCCCGATCCGTTCAGTAGTTTTGGCGTGTGGAGGTAACAAACATCCATACAAACTTTCGTATTTTTAATATTAGTGTGATAGTGTGATGATGAGAAAGTTTGGATGTTTTGATGCATAGATGGATGGATGTTTGTGACTTCCTCGCGTCAAAACTACTAAACGGATATATACATTTAGTTCTAGGTCTCGAATAAAACATAGGCTACTTTTTATCCCATCATTCGGTTTTTATGGGATACTAGCTTTGCCCGCGGCTTCGCACGCTCTATTCAAGTAGCCTATGTCCGTTCCCGGGATACCGTTTACCTCCCTGCCAAATTTCATCAAGATTCGTTCAGCCGGGAACGAAATAAAAACTATCCTATGTCCGTCTCCTGGTTTTAAGCTACCTCCCCACCAATGTTTAGCCGTCGGTGCAGCCGTTCTCAAGTTATAAATAGTGTAACTACACAACTTTCTATTATATATATAGATAAATAACTATTAAACGTTTCCATAAAAACAAGGTGTGCGAAGCTGCGGGTATAAACTAGTTACTTAAACTATAAACTTGTCATTTCACTTAATAACGTGGGAATGAGTGGTTATTAGAAATATATTTTAACATATACTTTCAAAAACACAGGCAGTGAACAGCTGTGTTAATGAAATGCAATCTAGCTCAGAGCTTCGATAAATAGAATATGTGGAAGTGGGTCGCACTGGATCGCATCCAACAAGCTATCTAATGAGTCAACTCACCTGCTAACATACTGTAAACATGCCCAGTGGTGGGCTAAAGGTTAAATTATCTTCACCTTCCTTTTTAAAATAAATTTGGAGTCAAAAGAAGTTCTTTATTTGAAAGAATAAAGCCGAATCGATTAGAAAGAGCCGTGACCGAATTGGAAAGGTGTGTGAAAAGTTTATCAATGATTTTTTCAGATTAGCTTCTGTGGTTTTTTTATAATTATACGATTTTCTGTTATATGGTAAATAAAAAATACCATAATTTTCTATACAATAGTAAAAGAATCCGTAAAATCGGTAATCCATCGGTCGAGATATCAAGTAACAAAGGTATTCAAGTAACAAAGGTATACAAAAAGGAAAATCTCATTTCGTCTGTATGTGTTTTTGAACACGTACTGACGAATTAAGAATATCCTTTTTCGAAGTGGTGGAATATTAAAATCGTCTATAGTAAAAAACCAAAAAGACGTACTTAATTATCAAATTCAGGAACAAACAGGCATTTCTGATTTTGAAAGTTAGGTACATAACCTCATTTTGCGACTAAAATTTATGAGCTTTGATAGTGAGTTGGGCATGAGACCTCATTAAAATAAATTGGAGAGATACCGCCTTTTACGATTTAACTCGAGTACTAAAAACAACTAAAAGAATATACTAATGACAAGGTCTCGCCTCTGAAAGCTTAATTTGAAAAACTCTTCACAAATACCAGCAAATACTTTCATTTGTGGTTAAGGGAAAAGTAACAGCCTGAATAATTATTTCAGTAAAAGCTTTAGAGTAATGAAAGCCATCAATTCAACATTTTTGTAAAAAGAAAATCGGAAAGCAATCAAATACTTTTTAGGGATCTTTTGAAACAGGATTAGTAAGATAAGAGATTTGCAGAGACCTCTTTTTTAACAAAAAGTGATTTTCAAAGATTTCATGATTATAAAATGCTGTTTTTTAAAACGGTTTCTACAAGACTTTCAGTATTAACAGGTTATCAGCATTGCCATACAGAGGGGCAATGCAGCCAGCGTCTTGGGTACGCTTCCGACTGGATCAGTTGAGCTACCTGTAGATTGTTTGCAACAGTCTTCAGTTAATTCAATTGTTTCAATTGTAAATACTAGTTTTATTTTTTTCTATTATGTGATTGTAATTTTCTTTTTCAACACAACAAAGTTTATATTATTAGATATTTTATAATGCCACAGAATAACTTTATAGAAGAGACGTTATAAGTACCTATACCGTGTCCATTTTGAATGAAGCATAAACGTAAACAATACTTAACCTGAAATTCACTTTGTTGGCGCGTATACTTATTTATAATTACATACGTAATTTACATTACTTGTCGATTTTACATCCTCCCTTCAATAAACATTGCTTACAATTATATCTGAAACTCGACGGCAAGCAAGTGAGATTTTGTTATTTGTGTCGTATTTTGTTAACTAACATGCTTCATTCAAAATGGATAAACCATAGTGACATTGCGTTTATAATGTCCAAGGTGATCAATAGCCTCAAGAGCCCAGTAAACCATTGAAATGCAGTAACGGCATTCTAAATTCAAATTATAATTTTTTTAACTTGTGGAATACTCGTAATATCCTTTATTCCACTTGTGAGCAAAATTCGATTTTGCTCAATGGTTTTGAGCAGCAATGTCACTGTTTTTGAGCGAGAGAGGTGAAAAGAATATTATCAAAAATATAAGTTGAAATAAAATTACAAAAAAGGAACGAATATTAATATTAATACTGTGTTTTCTAACGGATTTCTCTATCCCATTTGACTTGAAATAAGACGTTACGTGCGAGTCGAACTCACACCTAGGGTTCTGCACAAAGCAAAAGAACTGACTCAGACACAGTGCGCACACATTTCATACTCTATACCTATGTTTTGTGTGAATGTTGCGCGTGTAAAAATATACCAGCTGCATCTTTTTTTTTTTTAATCTTTATTTAAAGAGCTTAATCACATTGCGATTATGTCGCTCCAACTAAGTAACAGAAAAAAAAACAAAAATTATAAAAAACTAAACAGATTTAACTTATATACCAAACTAAATGACAACTAATTACTACACTACTACTAAACTAATTATTGACATTCTAAATATGACATCTTTTTTATTTTCTTCGACATTGAATCTTTGACATCTCTAATAATTCATGCACGAGTTTATTCAATTGACTAATAAAATAAGAAGTTGAAATTATTCCATTGACATTATTTTATACGGTGAAATAGCCATCTCCAATTGTTTATTTTTGTGTGAACTCGGTTGGTTTTTGTTGCTCGTAAACTGTTCTGTTGTTTATCGAATTTTATGTGTAAGTGTTAAATATGTAAAACTTTTTTTCTATATTCATTTTTACCTACCTTTGTGATATTTGCACGCACTTTGTGGCAGAATGTAGTAGAGCCAACTATAGATATAAGACCTACTGTACCTACATTTAAGCAAATAAAGTATTGATTTGATTTGATTTGATTTTGATAAACTAATTATCTATTTAAATAAATGAGAACATTAAAATCAGCTCCGATCGGTCTGATCAGAGCTGAACTTATTGTTGTACAATTTCACTAGACTTTTTACATTTTCCGAATCTGGGTTAGAAAGAGTTATGTTACAGTCGGAAAATTCTTTTAGAAAATATTTACACTTCTGTGTCCGGAAGGTGTCATTCTGTTGATCACGATGTTTTATATTTTTGACATCTTTAAGGGATTTTGTTAATTTCAACCCGATACCTCTACAAGTTCCTGAGAAAAGGATCTCGATGGACGGATTCGGAAGTACAAACGGGCACTAAAGTGACCGTATAAGAGTTTTTTTGTTTTGTGGTACGGAACCCTAAAGATTCGATAAAAATTCCATTTGTGAAAAACGGAGCTGGTTTTACATTACTCAATCAAACGAGTTCTTGTCTTACTCCACTTCAGACAAATATGCTACATTCGTGGTTTGTTCTAAAGTAGAGCTCGATTCCCTTTGGTTAGAGTCGAGTTGTTAGAAGCGTTGACGTTACGGTGAACTAACACTTTTAGACGTACTGCAATGACAGAGCAATATTGTCAACGCAACAAAAAATGACAATTAACACACCCGTGCCCTCAATTCCCACGACGCTTCTCTTTTTGAACAAACTCTACACTTAGCTCTACCCTTATTGTTAAGAACTCCTTCATTTATTTGACAAAGTCAGTAGTTGTCAGCAGGTACCTACGTATTTATGTCGGAATTTTAATCCCATAGAACTGAGCAAATTTTGGGACAGTAGTTTTAAGTCTACTCAAAATGATTTTGACCATTATTTTGATGATCATCTATTGGATGGATCGGATACATTAATACCTATAGCAGTCGCAGGGAGTCGATAGATGGAGACAGCTTTGACTGCTATTTATGTTGTCATATGAGGGAAGCCTATTTCCAGCGCTGGTCATGTATAGGCTGATATGAAGACAGATTTTTTGGATAAAAGTCAGTATTAAGTTAAAAATAATAAGTTGTATTTCGTTAAGTTTCAAGAAAGCTATGTAAACATAAGCATAAGCATCTATTACGAAAAACCTGCATTCTACTAAAATGTTGTAGTTCCAACAACGTAAGTATTAAACGCAAACAACCCAGGACTTTATTTTAATAATAATACCCAAGATTTTCCTAAGTTAGAAAAACAAGAGGCAGTTAACTGCAGAAGTCTTACCACAGTTCTCGCTTCGTATGCCCTGAAACTTATAGATACGTTTATATAACCTAGATATTAAACATAAAATTTTATAGACCTTCTGCATTTACAATGGATTCTTTAACCACTCGTACCACTTGCTGGCAGTAGAGTTAACGGAGTCAGAGTAATTTTCAACTGTGTAGAAGCCAGTGGACTTCTTTCATCCTGATGAAGTTAACATTATAGTAGAATATCTGCGCCCCGCGGTTTCGCACGCCTATCCCACGGGAACTGATTTATGGGATAAAAATTATTCCTGTGTTATTGCAGGCCTAGAACTACTTGTATGTAAAATTGCAGCCTGTATTCGTTCAGTAGTTTTTGCGTGATGTTTACAAACTTTCGCGATCATAATATTAGTAGGCGTTTAGAAATCATTTATTAAAAAAAAAAAATTATAGTCAAATAACAGAAATAAATTAGATCTAGTATTTAAAATTGAAACAATTGACCTTACCTACTGCGGACTGTTATGACAACAGTCTAGACCACTTTCGTACTTTACTTATATGTTGTGAATTTATTATGAATCTTACCCATTGATTTATTAAAAAGGGAAGATAGGTTACGTTCTTCCAGAGCTTACTCAAAAATTGGCATGTCTTAAGTTGTAACACATGCAAATTTTTGAGTAAGCGCAGCACACGCAAACACATACGCTCACAGTTATATTTCCAATCCTTTGCAATACAAAGAAGAACAAAGACGGAAAGACGTATCTAAGACCGAAGTGAGACCGAGACAACAATATATCACGCGAATCACGACCGCCGTGCCGCCGGTCAGACGGTGACTGAGGTGGGAGCACACAATTTTACACAATTTGAGGTTGCCACTTTCGAGAAACCAGTACCTCATCTTCCCTTTTTAATAAATCAATGATCTTACCACAAGGTCTTCGATATTTATTGTGCTTAAAACTTACAAAAAACCTGTTTGCTATCTAATTGCTCCTAAACTTCGTTTGCTGAGAATTGAGTGAGTAAAAACGTCTTAAAGAGAGACTTTCTTAGAATTTCGAAGTAGAATTGGGTTTCCACGCCATAATATTTGATGAAATAGATCACGATAAACGTAAAAGTTAAATTTATTTTTCCTCCGAAACTTTGATCGAAAAGCTCTGGATCGTAGAATTAGTAAAATTACAGGTAAACAATTTTCATGACTACGTTAAAGAATGATTGTATTTTTAGTATATTAAATTTTCTTTTTTATTTTATTAAATATATTTTTATTCTCTATAAATAAAAATAATATTCGTTTTCCAACCTTTTGTTTATGGTATATTTAGAGAAAAGATCGAAGATTTTATCGTAAAATAAATCATACCAAATAATTTACAGTTCTAAAGTTCACCTCTGGAATAAAATAGTTTGTGAACTTTTAATCCAGACACAAAGCAGGTTTATAAAGTTTGTTGATCCTAGTTCTAAGCCCCGGGCTTGCTAGGAGCTTAATCTGATTGAACATTAAATAATTCTAACAAAAAAGAAGTCGGTTCAAAATCAACTTCAATTATAAGATATGTTACATCAATATGCTTTTGTCATGTCACATTAAATTTCATTGTCTGAAATGGGACCACACGGGAAGAACCAGCTTTAGAAACATATATAATATCAAAATCGGTTCACCCAGTCGAAATATGTAGGTAGTAGATAGTCGGATAGGTAACAAATATAAAATAATACAGTCTAATTGAGAAATTTCTCTCTCAATTAGACTGTATTATTTTATATTTGTTACCTATCCGAATATCTACTACCTTACTTTTTTGAATAATGGGACCCAGTGTTTGGCAGATATAATGGTTCTATTCTAGCTCTTATTTAATGTGCATTGTTTGGAAGACAAATTTTAAATTTATCATTGACTATACCGATCGGTGCCATAAAATTAGTACTTACCCATTATTTTTGGATTTTAGTGAGTCCGATTGCCGCTTAGACAAGTACTCTTTATATATTACTTAGGTATACAGAATAAAAAAAAAATATACAATAATTAAATAAATGCAGTTTTATTAGTGTTTCTTTACTATGAAACGTCCTATCTTCAATATTTCTGGAACCTATTGGAGCTCCATGTCCCTTGGATTTGGGAGACCCTTTACAGCCGACTAAATATTACAAATCGCAATATTAATATCACATACACACATCAACACTATCTAGAGATATTCCATTTCGAAATGATTTGCTTACAAACTATTTGTTTTTTAGAAAAAGTTTATACGAGTATATTATATGGAATTAAATCTCAGTTGTTCGCTTTTCAAAATTTGGAAAAAAAAATAGAACGCAATACACAAAAGATAGAATAGGGGCTCCGATTGTTTATTATTATTAACAAGGTTAATTTTGCCTAAGATAAATTCACTTTTATTTAATTATCCATAAGTGCTATCTAAGTATTTTTTAATTTTAACGGATCTTGTGATATTTGTTATGTCATGGAACGACATCTAAGCAGGGAAGAAATTAAAGAGTGATAGATAAGAGATAAGATAAGTTACAATCCGGTGCTATCCAACGCGTGGTTACCAATACCCTATAATCACCAATCAAAACGTAATTTCTCGATTGCGTTCACGTTATCGTATTACTGGGGATGTAAGAGAGCGCCACACTGGAAAAAAAACGAGTAACCACCCCTAGACAGGATCGTTTTCTCTAAAATTCCGCCAGGAGGGAACCTAAACTCACAGCAAAGCTGCTAGTGCAAAGCCTTCAATCAGACCATCAGCTGTCAGTCAGCGACCAAACCGTCAGAAGGCATCATGAAGTCGATCTCATTCTCGTAGATTGCTTCGTGTGCCAGCTCTACGACGAGGCAATCGCGGAAGGCGACATCTTTGGGCTCAAAAATATTGTTATGGAACAATGGCTAATTGACAATGGTTCTCTTTACCGATGAGTCTCGGTTTGGATTCTACCCCGATTCGAGAAAAACACGTGTTCGGAGAGTTCCAGGCAGAGAAAGTCACCTCCAGCAGCCATAAAAGGTTCATTCGTACCGAGGTGGAACAGTCATGGCTTGGGCGGGAATTCAGATTGGCGCGCGAACCAAGCTCATTTGGATAAGAGGCAGCATGACTGCACTAAAATACCGAAACGACATCGTAGAACCTGTGATCATCCCTCATAGAGTACAAATTGGCCAGGAATTTTAGCTCATGCATGATAATGCCCTTCGACACGGCGCGTTTGTTGTCAGCTGCCCTTCAGGAACATGATGTCGCGGTTTTGGACTAGCCTGCACAGTCACCCGACTTAAACCCAATTGAACACGCATGGGATATGTTACAGCGAAGGGCTTTCAGCAATTTGCCGTAAATGTTGACCACAGAAGACCAATTTTATGCCATTAAACAAGAACATGGGATCGCATACCCCAGCGAGACTTTGACACCCTACATTTCAGTATGAATAACCGGTGCAGATGTGTTCATGGCAACGTAAAAATATTTTTAACACAATTTACCGAACCTTGTTAATTTTATATATAATATATTTAGAGAAACCAATTTTAAAATTAACCTCGGATTAAAAAGGGTAGTAAAGTTAACCCTACACTGCATTCAGTGCCATATGAGTGACAACCAATAAAACTGATTTTATTTCTAATTTGAAACAAGCAGCGACATCTATGATTACGTAAAGAAAGTGTCAACAGCTACGGCAACCAAATAATGCATTCATTGGAATTAGATGTCAGCACCTTCTTGCTCAGATAGTATTTCAATCGAAAATTTTGGTCTTTTGCCGCGCACCGCGCGTATGTTATTTGAAAATATTCTAAATAATAGTTATTGACGGAGCGGAACAGTAGAAAAAATGTTTTTATGTCGGAAAATCTGTGTACTACGTAAATGTAAGTATAATTTCTTGATTGGGCAGTATTTTGATACTAAAACTTTACAATTACTGGATGTTCCAGATGTGTCACTTCATGCACTGATGGTCCAATTTTAGGTATTTTTACTAATGGTAGGATGTTGTTTTATTTTAGATAATGCCGAGAGAAAGTTTATCCCGCGCTCAAATCCAAGATTATTTGGCTATACCATCAGGCAGAGAAGACGAACAAGACTCCTCAGGTGCTGAAAGTGATGATGTCATTGCCGCAATACGGACTACCGTCAACCAACTTTGTGACACGCTTAGCGATGCGGATGATAATGAACAATGGGTTTCACCGACCAGGTATGAACCCGCTGCACCTTTATCAGGGTCCTGTGACGATAGGGCTGGAAATGCTGGCGTAATTGAAGCTTATCTGCAGCACCAAATATCAAACCCTAGTGGTTCAATTCCTGAAGTTCCAAGCTCATCTGGATCAACTGCTATACGAACACATCAGTCAACAGTTGCATCTATCACCTCTCCTGCACCAAGGGAAGCTGCTCGTAGACCTGCTGCATCCGTCGTCAGAAGGAAGCGAAATAATTATCACCTGGAAAAAACAGCTTACCAACCAACCATCCGTGAGTTTCGTGGGCAAACCGATCTAGAGCCGAGCGACAAAGAGCAACGCCGCTAAAGTTGAAAGACTTCAAGTTTGAAGTGGCAAAGAGCCTCTGCATGTGTGTTTCATCAATGAATAATAAAAAAGGCCGGCCGGCTTCGGCAACTGATGACCAGATAGAGATGAAAAGAATGAGAGCCAATGTAGCGATTCTTCCTCCTCGTGACGTAAGGCGTGATGGATGTGAGCACTTTCCTATATAGGGACAGAAGCGCCAGCGCTGCAAATATCCAGGCTGCCAGGGGAAAGTCGTTTGTTGTGTGCAAAAAATGCAGGGTCGAACTTGGTTTGAACAAAGACAAAAACTGCTTCAGCATTTCACCTATACATAAGTAGCAAAATATAAGTAGGCCATTGCATGTTGTACCACATATGGAACTAAATAAAAAACCTTTTTTTCTCCATTAGTATTTGTTTTTCATTATTTTTACTGTGTGTTCCGTATTCTAGACCATCAATATTATTACGAAATATTTTTTTTCCTGTTAAAAAAAAAATCATGCAGTGTAGGGTTAAGGAAAAATATGATTCCTTGGTTCGATTTACTCAAAACTCGAGAAAAATAAACTACTCATATGAAGATAATAATGAATTTCATGTTTTTTATTTTTACAAAACTACCCCTAGAGGGTGATCAATAAATTTCTGAAATTTCCATGCGGGCACCGCGGGGCTCAGCTAGTTGGTACGTACATGACACCCAACAAAAATAATTTGTTTTTGGATTGTCATGGATTAAATTGTTAGAACTGAACCGAATTAAAATGGGACCACACGGAAGCACCAGATCGGACCACCCAGTCAAATTGAGAACCTCCTCCTTATTGGAAATTGGTTAAAAAAAAGGTTCTTTGTCCATATTCTATTCTATTCTCGAGGATTGAAACAAATGTATCCAAGAGCCCCTTCATTGCAAGGAACTTAGAATTGAGCTTAAAAACTTACCAGCTGCAACCAACGAGCTTCTCGTTCAAGAGTGGACACTTGATCAAGTGGGTTAATGCAATAAACTGCCATTTAGCCGGGGACTGGCTGCAATATCGGACTTCTGTAAGTTTGATACATTTTCCTTCTACATGTTCAAGAAGTAAAGGCGATTTAAAAACAAAAATACGTAATATTTTCACAAAGCGTTATTAATACGTAACCTGAAGTTGTGTTTTGAGTACCCGATGATCTATGTGCATAGGTCTCCTAAATAACCTTACCCGGAATTATTCTGACTTATCTGCTAACAAAAGGAAAAAACGACACTTAGCTATTGCTTCTATTTAAGAATAGTTTTATGCAAAGGTATAATAGTTTTATACATACAAATCCGGAACTGCAAATCACAAAATCATCTGTCCCACAGAGGAAACGGAAAACGGCAACAACCTCCTGCGTCACAGGTATACCTGCCCACGCCGCTGAGATGTCACTAGATCCAAATGTCTAAAATTTTGACAACCTACACCTATACACCACATTTAAATCCATCGTTATCATAATCCGTAGCCCGACTTCACTTCATTAGTGCCACTCCACACGGTCCTGCGCCAATCTTATCCAGGTTCGTCCCGCAATGTTGAATATAGCGTCTGCCCATCTTTAGCCTTAAATAAAAAATAAGACTAGTCAAATTTTTACGATATAAACAGCTTGATTACTTATTATATATATTAGCTGTAATTACGATCAAATAAGAAATAAGGTTCAATTGACTCTAATTCACTTCAATTTTTTGTCCACTAGCGGAAGAAATGAAAAAAAAATCACAAGCAAGTTTATCGCTTATCAGCTAATACAATCTTAGCATAACTAAGTCTAACACAACTATGTTCTTACATACTATTATCGGTGTGGAACTGGGCGACATCCGGCCAAGCTTCTGCTGGTTCGCTTCATTTAGGCCACTACTGAGAATTTAAAAAATCTATTCTCAACTGTGGTGGCCCAAACCAGTGGAACAATTGGTCATAATCGCGCCTCGTAAATCCTTTATAATTTACTATGACACGTTAATACCAGCACCAAACTAAAGTAAACAGTATCCATTGTATTTAGGGGCCCGCGTAATCTACCGCTTCTACTGGATCCGTCAAAAGCGATTATAATAGCCCAGTTGAAGACAGTTTCCAAAGTTAGTCGCTAAGAGAAATGCAAATCGGTCACTGAAACTTCCACGGTCTGTGTAAGTAGAAAGATAAACTTAGTAATAACAGTTATGAGATGGATTAAATACAAACACTAACAACTGATTATTCGTAAGCTGATTATCTCTTAGCTAGTGGTCAAATCTCTTGTCAACGTCAATTAGACATGAGAAATAACTACATATTTGATTATTTCAAATCACCCGAGGTACACTAGCGCCGGAGCCTATTATATCTTACTAGCTGTTGCCCGCGGCTTCGCACGCGTTGTTCCTATGGAAACGTTTATAGGTGTTTTCCCGGCAATTATTAGATTTTTTTCTCGCCGTAAAAACATCCTTGAACTTCAACGAACATTTAAAAAAAAATCAGCCAAATCGGTCAAGCCGTTTTCATGTTATGTCGTGACAACGGAAAACGGGTTTCATTTTTATATATATAGATTATTACGTTAAAGAAAAATGATAGGCCAGTTTATGACACCCCCGTAAACTTTTTTTTAATACCTCTGTTGTTTGTCGATTGTTCAACGTAATAATAAGATAAAATAGTTGGCGGTGCTAGTTTGAGTCGTATTAAGGGCCCATGGGATGTACAACAGGTTACCAGATTTGATCAAAGAGGCCGCAAACGATGGTATATTTAAGCTCCGCCTAAAACTCTTGCTCAGCGAGCAAACTTTTGCTTTGACGGGTTCATAAGCTCAAAATGAGATTGATTATTTAATTTTTACTGTATAGAATGATGTTGATTAATGTTTTTTTTTCGTGTTATTATTATTGCGTATTTGTTTTTATACTTTTTTGTTTAGCTTAGGTGTAAGGGTGATTCTCGCAGGGCTCAAAAATAAGTATCCGGCTCGAAAACACATACAAAAATCTATCCCATGCACATTGTTTTTTTTCATAATAGATTCAATAAAAGTAACATGTTTCTTATTCTAAATAATTAAAAAATTTGGAAATAATGACGTTCGTGGTCTATATTTCCAAAAAAATATTATATATAAGTATATAAAAAAATATTATCACCTCATGTTTTGGTGTTAATCCTATTGGAACCACATTAATATGGTTTTATTTTATTGCCAAAGAGTTATTTTAGAGTAAAACACAAATTTATAAAATGAGTGAAATTGCGCGCGGGCTGGCCATTCCGGCCATTCGTCTTTGTCTCGCAAAACCGATCCCTTTTCGTTGTTACCAAAAATCCGACTTCGAATTCATTTGCTACTTTAAAATCTGCGGGGCATTAAGCAGTAATCATTCGGTAGTCAAATTTTGAAGAGCCAAAAGATTCATCAAAATCAACCCCTAATAGAAATAGAAATTGGCGATACATAAAAACCTACATACATTTACAAAATGAACCTGGAACCTTTTTGTGATTTGATCATTGATTAGTTAATCAAAATAAATTGAAATAGCTGTGCGATGCTGGCATAGAATTTTCAGCAGCCCAACTCTTCCCGTGGGTGTCGTAAGAGGCGACTAAAGGTAATCCTGGGGGCGGGCAGCAGCGCCCCCTGCTCAACAATTCTTCCACCGAACTGCAATCCCCAACACACCCAGCGTGGGGATTATTGGCATTACCCCCCATTAGATAAACGCCAATAAGGCGCTTATCAGGGGGAGGCCTGCGTCCAGCCGTGGACTAATACAGGCTGCTGAGGTTGAGGTTGCAGGAAGTTAATCAACACGAGCAACCTGCTGCAAATACCTACTTTAAACTCTTAACTTAAAACAAAATTACGTTAGTTTTAAAGGTACCTAGTATCTTCTTAAGAATAGAAAACGCTTTAAAGTATGCATTCAAACCACGCAGAGCTCTCAAAAATTCTATTAAAGATTCATTTAAAATTAACGGAGAAAGACAACGAATAATTATTTTATCGCTGTAAAAACAAATAGGTCAAGTTTGAGCACCGTGCCGAGCATTTATTGCCAGAGAATGAACATTGGAGAATAAATTGAAATTATTGGAAAAAAGGAGTGTCTCTTTACTTGAAAATCGAAGCGTAATAATAAAAGCAGGCTTATATTTCATTATGAATGTAAACGGTTTAACTAAGAACCTATTCTAATTCTAATTCTAATTCTAATTCTAAGTGGGGGAACTAAGATCTGCACGGACGTCTCGCATAGGAGTGTATTGTGCATTATCCCCCTGCCTAAGCAGGCCCTAACCAGCCCAGCTCCTTGAAGTATCGGAGCAGGACTTTAGGTGACTGACAGCTTCGTTTCAGCTTTTCTGTGGGTGTGGATGGGGTTGATTCCTCAATGAGGCACTTCAGCCCTGTTTTGTGTCTGGCCTCCTCTGTGGCCGTGCAGTGTACCACGACGTGTTCCACAGTCTCTTCTTCTTGAAGGCAGCCACGACATAGGCTGCTGTCTGTGGCTCCGGTCTTGAAAAGATGGTGGTTCAATTCACAGTGTCCTGTGATGATGCCCACCATCGTTCTGAGGTCCTCCCGGCTCATCTTGAGCATCGTGTTGGTGGTTTTCCTGTCTTTGGAAGGGAATATTGATTTGGTATGCTTGCAGTCTATCCGACGCTCCCATAGCTTTTGGTGTTCTTTTTCAGAGTTAAGTTTTAGTCTGTTTTTGACTTCCGCTGTGGGCGGGTTCGAGAGACTTAGTACATCTTGTTGTGTTGGAGTTAGTTTCGCTCCTTCCTTTGCTAGTCTGTCTGCATTAATGTTGCCTGGGCAGGATCTACTCTCTGTCCATTCTATGCAGACCTTACTGTGTTGAGAAAGATCTTGTAGACTCTTATGACATTCTACAATAGCTTTTGATCTTGTGTCTGTCCGTTTGAGTGCGTTTATTAGTGCAGCGCTGTCTGTTTTGAAGACCAGCTGCATCTGTCTGGCAATATCTTTATTGGTCGTTTCCAGAAGCATGTCGTCTGCCGCTAGTTTGAGTCCCAGTGTTTCCGCCTGCAAGGCTGTTGTGGCCGGGTTTAGTGGTTGACTAAGAACTAAGAACCTAGTTTGTGTGTTTAACCTAACCTACTTACATTTATATTGAATTCGTCAAATTACGAAAGTTTTACAGGCTAATATTATAAATGCGAAAGTATGGATCCATGAATGATTGTTACCTCTTCACGCTAAAAGTACTAAACTGATTAGGCTGAAAAGACAATAGTTCTAAACCTGGAATAACCTATCATCCACTTATTATCCCGGAAAAAACTCGTGGAAGCTGTGGTAGCTTCGACGCTGTAGCCGATATTCGGACAGGCAAATAAAATCTAATAAGGCTCTGTCATTCAGCTTTTGCCAGAAATACAGGGTAGGAAAATGTCCATAGGCTTTACACAAAACGCGCCATCAATTCCAACTTGTCCTCAAGCTAAAACCCAGTCGTATATCGTTTCGAGTTTCTATTTGAACCGTGGCGCTATCACAAAAAGCAAAAATGGTATTATTTTATTTTAAGCGAGGATAAAATGTATTTTCTATCTATGGCTCTAGCAAACGCTTTTGTGAAATAAACATGAGAGAAAACATATTATTGACTTAGCCGTCACCTATTTGTGTTAATAATGTAACAGATAAAATATTATTTTATTTAATAGTTATACAATAAGGAAGTTTCGAAAAGCAATTTTGGTTATTTATATATCTATCTATCTCATGCTTTTGTGATTCTTCTGAATAAGTTTAGTACATATAATTTAGACAGAAATGCGAAAACAGAGTTTGGTGTCCAACAAGAGCAACTTCGCAACTCTGCCTGTTGTTGTTTAGTTTAACAAAGAAACACTATAAATACTATTATGTCCTAATTGGCTTACCATCGTATGACAGAAACGATGCGATTTTGTTGCTCGATGAGGTTTTAGATTATATTATACACATTTGTTCATGCATAGAGATCTGGCATAGGGCGATTGGCCAATTAGGACATCGCCTAAGTTGCAATTCAAAAACCATGGACAACACAATCTGTATGGTTAATTTTAACGATAGTTTTTCGCGATAAGGCCTCAATGCTTAGGCAGGTGAAGTCTTTTGTGGCAGTCGAATGTTTCTTGGCCTTGAGCCAGACAAAGGGAACGTATTGTTTCTTCAATTGATATAGAGATCTTTTTATTTACAAACCACATAGCTTCCGCCCGCACTTTCAACTTATTCAGCGATATGTTAACCCAGGTCTAAACCTACGTCCATGCAAAATTTCAGCAGGATCCGTTCCATATTATGTAGTTTGTCATCATCATTCTTTCGCTTCTAAAATATAATTATAAAGTGAAAACTTAGCTTTATCTCAGTTGCTACTTACCGATAAATTTATCTACAAGTAGATACCATAAATTCTTTTTAAAAAACAAAACAGACATAGTTCTACATAGCAATAACCCTTTTATTATAGTTGAGTGAACACAATACAAACAATGTCTTCTACAGAATCGATACAATTTGACGCTCTACTAGGTTATTGGCCTACACGAAACATTTTAACATAAGCTCTGCTTTCGTTGGGCCTGGCGATACTGGGACGATGACAAGCATTATTAAATCAATAATTTTTTAAACTTAACGATAATGCTTCGTCGCATTCACAGAAAATCAGCAAGCGCATTTTATTATTATTTTTATTTTATTTATCAGAAATAGACTTTCGTTTGACCGCAATCTCACCTGATGGAAAGCGAAGATGCGGCCGACGATGTATCACAAAGGTCTAGAAGATGGCTACTCCGGACCACATTCCGAAACACAACAGAGTTGCTTCACGGACTGGCTTAGTCTGGAGGGTGGTGACAAGCCACGGCCGAAGCCTACCACCAGAGAGTATCGCTCTTAGCACCACCCAGAGGACACGTGTAGGGTAACAGAGGGTCAACACCTACGGAGCTCTTTATTATGTATAACTCAGTGATACACGAGTAATTCGCAATCAAATATAATGCGCATTGAATAATATAACAGTTAAATGGAAATATAAATGGAGTGAGGAAAGGCCTTTCTCGATGGACTGACGACATTGCAGCGGTCGCAGAGAATAGGACCACTATTCGTGGCGTGGTTTCGGGAGGCCTATGTTCATCAGTATACAGTACAAGCTAACGATGATATACCTCTAGATGTACATGCAATTGCAAGTTCAAATTAAATTGTTGCGTGGACGTGTTACCTGGGCAGTTTCCTTACATATTATAACACGGCCTTTCTTAAGTAGGTCCTAGAACCATCCATTTATACTCAACGTATGTACATTGTACTGTGTACCTCTATTCAGTTCCCCTTACCTGTTGAATAATGGATCCGTACCCCTCGAGACTTATTTGAATCAGACTTAATGATGTTTACCATTATCAGGGGTACTTAATGCGTGTCCTCTTCTATCTATTGCCAAGTATTGAAGGGGGTTTTATAGCTTATGTCTTAGCGTGAGCTTTTTCGGGATAAAAAGCATACATGATTATCGCTGCCTTTACCCATTTCTTGGATGCAAAATTTCAATCAGGATGTTCAATCATGTTGTTGTTTTGGCTTGAAGACGTATCGAACATCTAATCATTTCCAAATTTGCATTAGTGATATTGGTGTACAGCCGGAATAAATCATATTTTAAGTACTTTCTTAGCTGCTTACCTGTGTGGTGTTGGCTTAGAAATTTCACCACCCGAACTCTTTCCGCGGGTGTCGTATGAAGCGACATAGGGATATCCACCGGGGGGCAGGCAGCAGCACACCCTGCAGAACAATAGGGTTTATGCATCGATTTTTTTTATGGTTTTAATCGATTCTTTAGGTCATTATTTAACCGAAAAATGATAAGACGCTCACTGAATTTCGTAATAATAAGGTAAAAAAAAACAAATCAAAACTACAATCATTTTTGGGTGATAAAAACGCTGCCATATTAGCGCCATGTTTATTTGACGTCGACGTTCACACTCGATTAAAACCTTTTGTGACGACCTCAGTAGAGGATCATCTCAGAAAAGAGGTTTTCCAAAAAATCTGAAAATAACCTACAATACGAAATGTGAAGTGGGCAGAATAGTGTCAAATTTATATTTTTTTAGCCATTTTGAAATCACATGCATATGCCCTATTATACCACCAAACTGCGATCCCGAACCCGTATGCCCAGCGTGGGGATTATGTGCCCTTCCTGAGATAAACACGAATAAGGCGCTTATCAGGGGGAGGCCTGCGTCCAGCGGTGGACCAATACAGGCTATTGAGGTTGAGGTTGACTATTTCTTCTTCTTTATTACAGAACTGGGCTATTTTAGGGATAGGTTTAGTCAAAATTTAGTCTACCCAAATAGAAAAGTTGAAAACATTTTCTTCCAATCTCAAATCATGTTACCTAACGTCTTAGTTACCAAGTTGTAGGTACTCGCCTAATTGGATTGGGAAGCTTAGAAACGCCAGTGAATTTACGCCTCTTGATACAAATATAACCTACATACGCAATTTTCATTACGTAACCAGCAATTTCATAAGTTCTAATGAATACCTCAGTGCAATTACACACTTACGTTCAGATGTTGCTTATGACTGGAAGCAACTCAATTTCCTACTACTTAAATTGTTTCCCGGTCTTGGAAGGGGGTGAACCCTCCTGGGGGGTGTGTAGAGGGTGTAATACATTTTCGCAACATGCATGCATACCTATGTACTTAGTAAATAGTTCGGAGCGCAATATTTGTTTCGGGTGCGGTAACTTAATGAAAAATTCCAGGTTGCCTCTACGTGAGGTGGTTTTTTTTCGTTAAATGTTTTTCTGATTTGTCTGTTATACTATGCAGATAATTTTGACGCCATCTTTCTTGAGAAACAATTTGTCAAAAGCTCCAAATTTTCAAGAAAAGAGATATCGAGTGACTATTTTCTATGTTTGTACCGAGATATTGCTGAAGAAAGCTCTTAGGTTTTTTCGGCAAATTCTATCTAAAAAAGTGACGCACCAGATCCATTATAATAGTATTTGTTATTGTGTTTTCAGCTCGGTCTACAAGTTTACTAATAAATTAATAATGGTAAGTACTTAAATGTTTTAGATGATTGTTTTGTCAGCTACTTGCCTCATAAATAAATGATAATCTTTCTAACATCTGCCTATAGGTCTTAGCTTCTTAGTTTGCTCCGAACTTGTAATAAAAAGTCGTAGTTTATATAAACTCACTGATATAACTGGTCTTCCGTAATCCCATAGGAGCTCGCAATTGTAGAGTCACACCGGAAGATATAAATAAAATAAAAAATATTTATCTTATCATGATTTTAATGTAAACTTAGGTTGGCTATGTTACGATTTTTCGAATAAATCAAAAGACAAAATCGGAAGACCACGTCGAACTTTCTCTACTTACATGAAAAAGCTTTACCATAAATTAATATAAAGCAGCGAAAGTTCAGGCCAAGGGTCCACCATAAATGCTTTGTAAAGTCATTGGGTAAGGGCATTACTCAACACCCTCTGTCAATGTTAGGAAATAGAGGTATATCGATCGAATCTACATTTCATAAACTGTATTGAGTATATTTACTGTAAATAATAGTGTTGGGTAACATAATTTGTTTAAGTAAATATCGTTATATTTTTGTGAAAAAACCCACTACAAAAACTGCTTACTTTTATGTTATGTATAAAAAACACGGATGTTTCTGTAAATTCATGCAGGCGTGGGCGTGGGCAATTGATGTGATTTCAAAATGTAGGTACCATTTAAAATAACCAAAACTCCGATTATAGAGAGCATCTACTCTGTGGAAATGTTTTAGTTCCGTTTCCGGTTAAGTAAGAAATGACTTCCAAACTTTTAGTTATAACATGTACACGTGCTCTGGTGCAATAAAATAATTATTCTGCAAACTCAGTGTTTTGGTTCATAAAATAACAAACAAACAGGCCACCCACATTAACACCATTTAAAAAAACCAAAACTCCGATTTATTTAGTTAGATTTTTTTGGTGCTTAATGCCTGGACGGCATACTTTATTTATTCATGTGACTGTACCCACACCGTAAAGTAAAATTCCTTGTAACCATTAACTAAGCTGGATAAACATTAATTTGGAAGGCAAGCCAAGAAAGCCGGCCATTTTCTGGTTAAAGACACCTTCTTTAGCGGTGTAAACGTTTACCATTCCATTTAGCCTGTTTTGCATACTCTTGCCTCAGTAGTACTGTACAGGGTGGTTCAAGCATATATGATTAATTAAAGTGAGTGGTGGGGGTTATAGTGAACCTGTACCCTTCATGGTCAGGCGATTTATTTGATAAGATGTGAGAAGCTCATTATCCTGCTTTAGGAGAAAATAATCGGATGAAACTTGTTGTCAAAAACTGGATTAAAAAATACTAGAATAGGGATCGTGATATGGTCAGGCGTAACTCATAAAATGAATTGTTAATATATTTGGGTCAAATGTTTGTACGATCTGCAAATATTTGTTCCGCGTGTTCTGGGTATTTTCTAAGGATAATAAAAAATATCTATAAAATGTAGGTAATGTATTTTATTATCATGTATCAGTCATCTAGTACCCCAAAAGGTCTGCTTAGCTTGGGGCTACATAAAAAATCGTAGGATGATGCTATCCAGAGGGGGTCCCACCCATCATCCCACCTTGTTTGGTCTTATACGGATGGAACACCCTGTTTATATATTCTGTGCCTCAATCTAAATATAGCAGGAAATGAAACTGCCAAAGGAGACCGAGGCGGTATTGAAGTTCTCACGCTTTCATTTGTTTTTAACCAACTTTGTAAAAGGGTCTTGTTCACTGGTCTCATTTCGTTTGTGTGTATAAATGCCACTTTTATGGAAAACAGAAGTAATACAGTGTGTTTTTTAACTAGGGCAGTATGGGGAGTTTAAGAATGTAGTAGGTATTATAGTCTTCTCATTTTTAACAAACTTCAAAAGAGGAAGAAAGTGGCTGTGTGTGTAACATACACAATGCACATACGTTTGTTTTAATTTTTGATGTATGTTCGTCGATTTCTCTGTTGTAGACCGATTTTGATGAATCTTTCGCTATTGTATACAGATGAATATGATTCTAAAATCGTCTCAATTTATTTTATTCCGCTAAACTGAAAAACGGTAGTCGGTTGTTGGTTTTATAAAACAAGCAAATTATGTACCTACAATTTAAATTTTATGACTTACGCCTAGGGTACCTAATTGGAAATATTTTTCAAGGCATACTTGGATTTAAACTAAAATGGACTCAAACTGGTGCTATAAAAGACATAATTATGAACATATAGCCGACAAATAAACAAACAATGTTTGACGACTAGTCAAACTGGCCGTTGGCGTAGCGCCAGAGAATCTGCCTCAATTTCACACTACTTTTTGCAACGATTCACGGTCTGTGTAATACAAATAACCAAAATATCTACCACTCTTCTGTTCAACCCGGACACTTCTTACGATTTTTAAGCTATTGCATAGCTTCTATCGCGGGCCTTGAGCGCGGGGACCGAATCCAGAAATTCCGTAACGAAAAAACCTTGACGTTTGTCTCTTTAGTTCAGCAACTCGCCTCTAGATGGCATTGCAATAGCTTTACCGCGGCAGTCCCCGAGTGCCACACGTCTTTTTTTATGATTTTCACAGGACATTTAGAAAACATCATCATCATATTCAATAAGGTTCAAAAGGACACGATTCACAAAGACGATTTTTTTTCGTCAGATTATCTGCTTAAGAATCCATGAAAAAGTTCAGGTCACAGTCAAGGTTTACAAGATCAACTTTCTTCAGGCAAGAATAAATAGTTGAGATGTTCTACGGCCTTTTTTGTCGACTGAAAATATTAACTTTTTGTCGGCCAAATTTTACGTACACAATGAATACGGAAAAATTTATTTTAGTTTAGGTTTTTTCAGTAGTATTTCTTAAATTGCTAACGTTTTCTCTGTGATTAGTATTAGACATATTAACTTAGTTCACAGCACACCTATTTGTTTTTGTTTCTTGGTGCAGCAAAGACGGGTAGGAAATGCCATATTTAGTTGTTAATTTTGTCTAACTTGTAGCTATTCGATTTAAATTAAGTACTCATTAATTTATATATTTAAAAAAAGTAGATAAACTTGTAAATACTGGTTGTAATTGTTTTATTCTGTCATTGTTTGTTACAATCTTAAAAATAAAAACACAACAAATAAAATATGTAGGTATTCAAACAAATAAAACGGGTGCAAAGCTGTCTGTATAAGCTGCCTGGTCTATCCTTGTATTTTCTATGATACCAATAAAGCAGTATGTAGGTGCTACGCAGTTTCATTGGCTGAAATATGACTTTTGAACCAACCTCTTTTTGTTGCCATTTCAGGCCTTTTGATGTCTGCACCATGTGTTTTGTGATGAGGCACATTTTGATTTATCTTTAGAGCACGAGCGCGGAAGAGGAATGAATTTTCAATGAGCAACTAGACTCCGGAGAGAAGAAATGTATGCATTAAAGGAACAGCCGCTAAAGCTTCCTTTATTTATGGCCAAAAACAAAGTCTTGCAATACCTACGAGTTTTATAATAGTCAACTTTTTTTGCCGCTGACTGTATTTGATAGTTTTGATGGATCAGGTAATTATGGTTCCACTAATTCTAATTCTAATTCTGAGTAGGGGAACTAAGATCTGCACTGACTTCTCGCATAGGAGTGTATTGTGCATTATCCCCATGCCTAAGTAGGCCCTAACCAGCCCAGCTCCTTGAAGTATCGGAGCAGGACTTTTGGTGACTGACAGCTTCGTTTCAGCTTTTCTGCGGGTGTGGATGGGATAGATGCCTCAATGAGACACTTCAGCCCCGTTTTATGTCTGGCCTCCTCTGTGGCCGTGCAGTGTAGGACGACGTGTTCCACAGTCTCTTCTTCTTGGAAGCAGCCACGACATAAACTGCTGTCTGTGGCTCCAGTCTTAAGGGTGGCAAAAGTGATCGTTGTTTCAATGGATTCAAAAGATGATGGTTCAATTCACAGTGGCCTGTGAATTGAGTCTGTCCGACGCTCCCATAGTTTTTGGTGTTCTTTTTCCGAGTTAAGTTTTAGTCTGTTTTTGACTTCCGCTGTGGGCGGATTCGAGAGACTTACATCTTGATGGGTTGGAGTTAGTCTTGCTCCTTCCTTTGCTAGTCTGTCTGCATTTTTGTTGCCTGGGCAGGATCGACTCTCTGTCCATTCTAGGCAGACTTTGCTGTGTTAAGCAAGATCTTGTAGTGCGTTATGGCATTCTACAATTGCTTTTGATCTTGTCTCTGTCCGTTTGAGTGCGTTTATTAGTGCAGCACTGTCTGTTTTAAAGACCAGCTGCATCTGTCTGTTTGGCTCCTTGTTGGCTGTTTTCAGAAGCATATCATTTGCCGCTAGGGGCAGCAGTAGCCGCAGCCAGCTCCTGTTTGGTTCCACTAACGTTCTGAAATAAATAAACATTACATCTAAAATAAATGTAACATATCTTTGTTTACCAATATTGTTCAGTTACCTTCGTCAGAAAGAAAAGGGACTACGAAAGGCATAAGTACTTTAGGACAATAAACCTCGGTTGCTTCCAGGATGTAGGGCACATTCCCATCAATCGTGTTGGGATTCCTTCCTAAAATAACAAATAACAATGTCTCCTAACAACCTCGAAGAGTATCCACCTTCTTATACAAACTTTGGATGGCTAATGCTCGCTATTTCGTTCCGGACCCTTCATCCCGGGATAAAAGCCGTGTGTATCAAACGTGACGAAGTAGTCGCTACAATACATCCTTTGTATCAAAGGGTAACGATAAATCTATACACAAAAAATGCCTGAAGACCAGCTTATCGAATGTTTTGGTATATTGATACCACAAAACTTATACAGAGAATTTTTACAACAGTATTTTTCCAGTGGAAAATTTTGCAATATGCACCACCAGCACGATTCAAATTTTCGTGTAAAATATTTCATACATAGAATAAAAATGTATTTTTACTGGTTTGTTTTAAATTCAGTTAAAAGCTCTTCACATTACGAGCGGTACTTGTAACCTTTTTCAAATGATTCAAATCTGAAACTGAAAAATGGCTTTTATGTGCGTGAACCTAATGGCGCCGAAAAGATTTATGTTCTTCCCCCACCTCTGAAGATTAACCTTTGAGCACAGTTTCGATTGCTCTTTTGTGATCATTCGTATCAACCCTTTTGGGATAAAAGCTACTTTGAAGCTGAATAAATGAATTTACCATCTACCAAGGGTAAAGTCTGGATATAAGGAATTTAGTAGTGTTAGTCGCCTCAATTGTAATGCGTGTCCCATAGCAAAAAAAAGTTTGTTCTCAAAATCGCTATTAACTATTGAGAGATCAAGTGTTTAACTTCACTCAAGACTACATTGGTATGCAGCTGCATCGTCTACAGTAAATCTTGAGAGTAGAAGAAGTGGAGATACTGTCAAAAAACCAAACTTCAGAAAATCGCAATCCAGTTGCGATGCCGCATTGATGGTTAAACATGTAGGTCTTTCTAAGGTCTTGGTTACGGAGACGCGGGGTCTGTAGCGGCGCGTACAGCGGCCCCGTCATCGCACGCGTAAACACAAACATATCGCAATATACGGTGATGTTTATGGATAGGCATGAAGCGCCGCGTGCGACGCCCCGTGTGACGCCACATGCGACGCCGCGAGTGACGTAGCGTGCGACGTGTCAAAACAAACAAACGCGTGTAAAAACGTTTCGCTGTAAACACACTCTACTAATGCCATGTGTTTGAATTTAGTGCGGGCTGCGCCACTGCTCGCACCGCGGCACGCCTTGCATCTTCGTAACCCAGCCCTAAGGCGTGTATTACCCCCGTGATTTACATACAGCGTTGCAAGGCGAGCCTGGATAAGACTAGTGCAAGAACTTGGAGGCTTATGACCCAGCAGTATTATACTTATAGCAGTGATTGCAGTACGGCGGTACCTGCGATGATTCCGATTACGTTTTTTATTAACACAGTTTCTCTGCGACTTGTTGTGTAAATTAAATAAATAAATCATGCTGGGCAATTCACACGGCATTATCTAGCCCCAAACTAAGCACAGCTTTTGTTATGGGTACTAAATAACTGATATACTTAATACAGCTGAATACATCTGCAAAACACCCTGAACAAAAATCTGCATATCGTAGAAAAAAAAATCTCAAGCCGGGAATCGAACCTGCAACCTGCGTCGCAGATCGAACTTCACCCGCTGCACCACAGAGGTCGTCAAATACATTAAAATCTTACATATTTTTGTATGACTCTAAAGAATTCTCGCGATGCGATGCGAATGCGACTTTCCTTAATTTACTGATACCTTGGTGGAAACACACAAAAGCCATCAAATAGAATTCGATTAACCTCAGGATATGTTCCACTTCCTACCGAGATATATTGATTCGTGGCCAAACAAAACGCTACCGTACAAGGAAACTACCAGTGGAAATTGATCTCTATGGCTTGTTTTTTTATTAGACACTCGTTGGGGTAAACTGGATATAGAGGGTCAAATAACCGAGCGAGCTCACCTTTGATGTATGATTGGGTCTTCCAATATTTGCTTTCATAATAGCGTTGATAAATAAATTTTGCAAAAGGGTGTTTCACGGACGTATGTATGTATGGTCAGAGGAAAAATGGTAGTGTGCCTATAAGAACTACTCTGTGGTGTGAATTTTACAAACGGAAAATGTTTGAACAATAAATAAGCATCAAACAGCTTTTCTAAATAAAACCGGTCAAGTGGGAGTCGCGCATACCAATTCTAAAGTCGGAATTTTATCACTGCAAATTGCCCGTGTATTCTCGACATAGAAAATGTACTGAAATGGGTCCGCGTTGATACACGAGTTTAATTATTCTCAACATGGTCCCGTTTTGCGTACAATTGTTTTGTTTCCATACGTTTCTGTTTAATGAAGAGTTATTAATACAAGAGCAACGATAGCCCCTTCCGTAAACTAACAGTCAATAAATTTTATTAAAAGACTGTTGAATTCAAAAACATGAGTATCGATGTTAAGAAATGAAATAAATCCCCAAAACTTTGACGGGATTCGAACCCGCGTTCTCCCCTCTTAAATCCAAACTTATGTTTGGCAACTTTAGTTTTTCTTTGTTTTTATTTGATCAATAATCGTATAGTAGGTATAGTAAAAAATATTCCTATTTTCTAAAATTTCTCCGTTTTGTCTACGAGACCTCTACGAAGTGCTACGTCGTAGCAATGTGCTACGCCACTACGGTCTACGTTGTGATTGTTTTTTGGTACCTGCCAGCGTACATTTCGCCGTTTATAATGTTTTTTTTACATTATATCTTACAAATACCCATAATTTAATGTGCTTTTTCGTTTCTTAAACGAAAAACATCTCGCCAACGAAAACTTTAATGGGTGAACGAGGCCTTTTCTAAAAAAAGATGTGTGGCACTCGGGGACTGCCGCGGTAAAGCTATTGCAATGCCATCTAGAGGCGAGTTGCTGAACTAAAGAGACAAACGTCAAGGTTTTTTCGTTACGGAATTTCTGGATTTGGTCCCCGCGCTCAAGGCCCGCGATAGAAGCTATGCAATAGCTTAAAAATAAATATTGGCTTTATGTGACTTTTGTGTCACTAGCCGGCCGTCATAGTCCTATTGTGATCGCCACTTTTTATGTTCAGCCTCGATACAGCGGCGTTCATAGTTCGCCACAAACCCTTGCAGCTGCTAGGAACTGTAGATTTTCTTCGGAGTGATGTCTCGTAGCTCATCTTGGCTGTGCAGGTGCTTACCCAGATGCTGTGCTCCGCACTCATTTTTTTTTTTTTTTTTTTTTCAAATCAATTCCTTATTTAAAACACAACATTACAGAGTACACTCCAATGCGTTACATCTAGGAAATCTACTTGCTAGTGAAAATAAAATTAAAACAACATAACACGACTAAAAATTCGTAAAATAAAAAGAACGTTAAGACAAACATCAGCAAATAAAAACAAAGACATCGTTACTACGGTTACATTATGAAAAAAACATGGAAATAAAATTATGAAAATAAGAATATGAGAAAATAAAATAGTGGTATTTTATTTTCTTAAGTCTCACATAGCATTCTTTCAGATCCATTTTCAGATGATGCCAAAAAATTTTACTTATTAGTAAGTAAGCGATTAAGTAGCAGTAATTAGTTAAGTTAGAGGTTTATTTAAGTTAATTTAATTATCAGGGTGCCTTATTCGCTTTAGCGAACAAACCCTTTGTAAATAAATGATTATAAAAAAAAAAAAAACTCACAATAGCTGAGGCACATACGTTCTATCGACTTCCATCCATCCGCAAACAGGTCAACCTGAGAAGATGGAGAGGCGTTTTCTCCACCTCCTCACAGAATCTGCAGGTTGGTGTGTTGCTTAGCCTCAGTTTGAACATGTGCTTGTTGAGGCGACAGTGTCCGGTTAGGGCTCTTGTCATGATGCGAAGGTTGCTTCCGCTAAGCACTAGGATTCAGTTGGTGAATGAGGCATAACTTAATCGAAAACCTTATCTATTACTTTAACGCTTAACTATTTTTTTAAAACAACTTTATAAAGACTTATAAAATGGCACGACTAAAGTACCGTTAGTAATGTTCTTGGAGAATTAGAATATAAAATTGAAAAATTTTAGCTAATTGCAGCCTGTTGCAGATAATCTAGAGGTATCCAAACTGATCAACACAGTCATATTTATCGAGCATTTTCGAAACGCGGGCTATGTTGTTGCTATATAATTATTAAATTTAAATAAAAGTTTAGTCTATCTTTAGTAGAAATTGTGTCGTTTACTAAATCTACGCTAACATTCCAGTTTCAACTCCGTCAGTCAATGTAAATATAGTTCCATCAAACATTGTACACAAATAGTCGTGCTCTATCTGACTAAAATCTGTTTGTTCAAGCCGTGTTCAACACCGAATTAGCTAAATAGCACCTAAATAGCATGCACTGAGTTTGTTTACCCACGGATTACGAGGTGGCCTGGGTTATACAAAGGCTATACAGTCGATTTTGCTTTAAACGAGAAGATTTTTCAACGAGATTTGGACAAATTCGTTTTGGAAATTAATATTTTAACATTATGTTTAAAATCGGCACGAATCAGATTTTCAAATAATTCATAGTACGCCATGCAAACGGACCATTTAGATATTGAACGAGAATTCTAAAAAAACGGTGTATTTTGAGCTACAAATTTGCGGTTCTGTATCTATTAATTACCTACCTATTATTTGCACAAAGAAAACGAAAAAACACACGAGAAACAATAGATTTTACGAATAAAGAAGTTTTTTATAATCTGATCTCAATGAGAAACATAAATAAACTGAATAATCTTACTCGTAGTTGCAAATTGCTTAAGCGGTATAAAGTCGAGTAAAATGTAAAATTTCCATTTCCCTACGTTTTCATTCCCGGTGATGAATACTGCTTTTAAATTATTACATTTCTCGAATGAAATAACACGTCAGACAGCTTATGACGACAAACGAAAGGAATTTATTCATTCGAATCATTTTTGACAATCCCCGAAAGCTTTTGTTCAGATAATTATAAAAAAAAGGCTTTGCTATGACGATCGGTTAAATTATTTTTAAACTTGCGTTAAAAAGTTTTTTTTTGATAATTATACAGGGTAATCACCCCCTTTCGGCTTAGTACATTATGTTACGTGGCACCATGTATAAAAGCAAGATTCTTAACCACATTATCTAACCAATAAATATTTTCGATCATTGCATTTTCGCAAATGGTTGCGGACTAATGTATTTTTTCTAAATCATAATTTTGATGTCCAGCAGGAATAAAGCCGTATTTGCACTTCTGCAAAAAAATCTACTCAAGTTAGTATGCCTAGTATAATAAAGCCGCATTTCGTTAAAACGAGAAATCTAGAACATAAACAAACAAGCGTTGCCCCAGTAAATTGTCGACGCGGCCGCCCTGATCCAGTTAAAGAGGCACTTGTTTACAGAACGCCTGTTAGGATCCGCCCAGAGGACTTTATCCAGGATAAATAAATCTGTTTTGAGGTAATGACCAGATTTATAAAATAAAAAATGTGGAAGCAGCGAACAAGCTTGGCTCCTTCCACGTTTTCGACGAACAAAGTTTTTATGAATTCGCTTTAACGGTATACTTCCTACTTTGTATGACTAGCGACCTATAAATTACATTTCACCATGCGTTTTATTTGGTTCTTTACGAAAAGTTAATTTGATAGGTGAGATATAAGTTATGCAGGGAACTGGCCTTTCATAGGAAGTGGCCATTCAAGATATGTTGCCGTAGCTGACCGGATCCGTTTTCAGACATAGTAAAAAGGTTTTGTGGCTATTGTGGAGTTATCTGAAAATAAATTGAACTAATTAACGGACAACGCTTTTAGTTGCGTGGAAAATTGAACACGGATTGAGAGAATTTAAATTCATCATGAAAGCAGTTTAATCCAGTTTCAGCGAAATGTTTAGTAAGAAAAAAATCTGTTATGCCACTGCTCCTGCTTTCAGCTGAGCTAACAAAGATAAAGCTGTAAGCGCTTTTGTTAGAACCTAGTTACCTAAACTTTTCACTTCCTAGATCGGTTATTCTATAAGGATAATAAAATTGAGCGCCTAGGCATAGCTTTACTATATACTCATCATATCTCGACGTGCTGCATATCAGAATTATTGGCGAAAGTTTGTTTTGCATTAAAACTAAGCGAGTTTGTAGAAAATTTACCTGCAAGTAACATGGACAAACAAAAAGAACAATGCAAAGCCGCGGGCAAAAGCAACACAATACAAAATCCTATCGTAAAAGCTCCATGTTTATGAATTTCATAAAGAATATAAAGATTCATGACAGGATATCATCTAGACAAAAACAATTCACGTCAAGGGATGGGCTTTATCTATCGACGTGTGAACAAAATTGCCGTTTCATATTCCTTTTCTATATTATGCTGATCCCTTGATACTGCGTCAAATAAATTGAGAACGATTCCGTCGACAATGATGGGCGTTGTGTACCTACATAATTTATGAAAAGGACGCGTCAGAAAGCTTGATATGGTATTGTTTTTGAGGAGATTTCAATTTTAACTCTGCTGGGATTCATTTATTTTTGACCGACTTTGAAAAGAGCAGGAGGTTATTATTATAAATATTGTCGTCAGCATGTATGTTTTTTACATATGTTCATCCTTAATTATAGGCCATTTTTGGAAATTCTTTGCTATTGTTTAGAGAATGATTTCAAGGTAGTCCCATAAGAAAATATTTTTGAAAAGTATTTGCCCCGCAAAACTTGAAAAATCCATGTAAAATTAAAGGATTCGAAATCCATTTTGAGCTTTGTTCAAATAATCATATTATCCCAACGTAGTTAAATATGCGACTGTTATAAGTGCCATAGGTTTTCTGCTACATAAATTTGAGGTGAGAATTTGTGGTGCGAAACATTGCTCCACCACAAATTCAGGTTGCTACAAAACAGTTCGTAACAGATTGACTAAACTCAGTTGCTACCGAGCGATATTGGTCACAGTGATCCAAGAGTATATTCACTCAGGTCATGTTATAACGGCCATGACTCGCTAAATCAACCAGATTTATAGTCCACTGGATGGTAATCCATACACCTTTGAATAGGGTCGGTGAGTGCCTCGAATATGGCTTCCCGAGTTCCATCGTTCTGCTTACCAGTATTCTACTGTAGGATTGAAGTCGGAAATAGTTCCTTATGCATCATTATTTGTTTATGTTTTGTGATTTTTATAAAAAAATATTATATCATGGAATGGTATATAGGTACTCGTACCTATAATCTGCACGACTATAAAATCTCAGTTGTATATAATTAGGACTAACAGAACAATATCCCAAATTCAAACAACCACTAGAAAGGGGTCAATTTGGCAGTGTATCTTCAAAATGGGTTTTCTTTCCATGGGTACTTTTTGAGTTATTAAGAAAAAAAACATATTTGACCTAATGCGCCATACAGCCAAATCACTCCGCAGTAAGCTCACTTATTTAATTTTTGCAAACGATGTCGTATTTTTGTTTGAGAATTACCCATGAATGACATTAGCGTAGCTTAGGCGAACTAAACTGTAACAACAACAATTTGTTCTCAAACTTTAACTAGAAAATAAATGCGTTTTAAAAAAAATGCAGTTTGTCAAAATTAAGAATACTTGAATACTAAAAAAAACTTTGAAGAGTATTCTGCTTTGACAATTTTTAAATTATTACCTGTTGCCGCAAAGTAAAAGTACCTTGCTGATCGATCTGCTATTTCATATTTCTTACAAGAGTCGTATCCTGTTTGGTAAAATTCTGTAAGGATATAACTTTTCTTCCTGTATTATGTGTAAACAAACCTTAGTTATATGTATTGCCATGAAAACATTATTGCAACGTCATGATAATCTTGATATTTACGCATTGCTTTGAATGTGAGTGATGTGCTATAGCAACAATAACATAATATTCTCCGGTCAAACGAGGTCGGAATACATTCAGGCAGCAGGAATCGAAGATGAATCGACTTTAATCTATAGGTACTAGGTAAAAATAACTATGAGAAAACATGAACATTTTGAAGGTTTGTGACCTACATATATATAATCTATAAGATAGATAGATATATCCTATCAGAACTTTTACCTTTATAGCTTACCAAGTTTACAAAATGGTTTTGCAGAAAACTATTGCATCATATCACACTTGCATGTACGAAAATTTGGATGTTGAAATGAATTTTTGTTACTTTTTCAGACCAATGCTCCTTTTAATCCCATAAATATTATCTATAACTTTTAAACTGATTAGCTTAGGCATTTCAATGGCAATGACCTGCTGCTTTGTAAGCAATTCGGGTTTACTCGCGGCAGATCAACTACTGATGCCGGTGTAGAGTTCGTTAGTATCGCATATTTTTGATGCTTGAGAGAAGTCGCAAAATGCTTATAGCGTTTTTGGCGACTTGTCAAAAGCGGTCGATTGCGTACACCATTAATCAGGAAACTAGATTACTATGGATTATGGAACACCTTTTTGGATCTCCTTGCATCTTATTTGAGTAATAGGATACAAAGAGTTAACATTAATGAGAAACGGTCTTGGTCTTGGTAGATACAATGGGGGCACCTCAAGGATCCTTGGCCCTTTCCTATTTTTAGTTTATATTAACGAGCTGTTTCATCTTGTCAAGAATAATCACGAGATTGTATTGTTTGCTGACGAAATTCATTAAAATGCAACAATAAAACAGAAAAAGTGAATAATGCAATTTCAAATGTAGTCTATTAGTGTCAATAATATTTTGTTTAGCGAAACGTAAACGAATTGTGTTAGATTCATAATAATTTCAAATGTAGTCTATTAGTGTCAATAATATTTTGTTTAGCGAAACGAAAACGAATTGTGTTAGATTCATACTCTCAACCGACCTTATGTTGAACAAAATAAAGCTAATGTAAAAGTAAAAGAAAAACGTAAAATGTATAAGAGATTATTTTAGATTATTGTTGATTTTAATTAACGTATCTAAAGGTGTTTTTTATCCCAGTGACAAACCACGAGCAGAAACTTGTCTTAACTTAAAAAAAAACAATTGACGTTTTAAAGTCTCACAAAAATTAACAATAGCTAGACCCTATCTTTGCTTATTTTGGTTTTGAAATATCTGTAGAAGTCCAAGTAAGGTTAACAGGTTAGAGCGGTACGAAGTTCATCAGGTCAGCGAGTTTTAAATTAAAATGACTACAGAACCAACTTCAAATTCTTAGAGCATAGCAGAGTTTATTTTCCAACGCATTGTCTAATAAAAGAAGTAAATGAATTGTTCAAGCTGTGAAGAGTTATGTATTAAAAAAACGTCGGCTAAGAATGATTTAACCAGTTATAACTTTATTAGAACTATTACAAAGAGTTGTTTGACACTTTGACGCTTATTAGTTACCTAAAATACTCTCTATTATTAACAAATACAGTTGATTAATAATATTACTCTAAGTTATTTTTTAGACAATCACCTTCGGTCTTAAGAAATAACTCTTAGTCTTAAATTCTAATGCTATTAAATAATGCGAATAATTGAATAACGAGAAAAAATAAATGTACAGACAAAAATAGAAAAGTATACTCACAGATCCCTCACTCGAGTTAGCAAACACGCCCCGAGGGTGTTCCTTTCCCGTCAATCTACTCGCTAGTAGGGTAGGGTACCCCAAGTGTGCGCTGTGCCCAAGAGTCCGCACATTCAATATTTCGACCACTAATGCACCATTTGCTGCAACTTCAGTTGTGTTTTGATGGCCTCCCGCAACGTTCTGTATGTGCGAAAATTGGTGCAAAAATATTGTGTTTTGGCGGAAACAGGTAAGAAAAACTATTTTGAGTGCTTTTACTAAAAGGTTTGACTGTTTTGCAACATGTGTGGTAATTTTTTTTCAACGAATTCGTGGTATTTCTATTGTATTATGATTCAAATACGTATCAAACAGCAAGCCGGCGCAAAAAGTTTGTAAGCGCGTCACTTAGATGTCGCTACTAGGTGCCTCAGTCAGAATTATGTTGTAGGCATCAAGTGTGCGCCTAGCAAGAGTGCGCATGAATACTCTTGCGAGACTGCGCACTCTTGGGATATAATGTTTTCTAATTTTTTTTTTATTTCCAGATGGCGTCAAAACCTATTGACTATTTGATGGATAATTCTTCAGCAACCATAGATCAATGTAGAGAGAGGACCTGCCTGAAGAAAATGTCGTCTTATCAGACAGCAAAACAGTAGTATCTACATCATTTGACAATTATCGCCATATCCAAAAGCAAAAGTCCTACGAGAGGCCAATAATCGCAGCAAAAAGTCCGAAATTATGACCAGTTCTCCACATAAGAGACAGCTAGAGAGTGCAAACGAAGGAAAGCCACTAAAGAAGAAGATAACAAAGAAAACACACAAGAAACTAGCACAACCACCAAAGAGCAAGAAGAAATTGTGGAAATGTCCTGGCTGCCAGGAAAACTTTATAGAGCCTATATCAGAGGACTGGATTCAATGTCAGACCTGTACGGAATGGTGGCATGAAAAATGCACCTCCTATATAGGTATTGGAAAATATTTCTGAGATTTATGCATCTAATTAACGATGCGTACTCTTGGAGGCATGCGCGCACTCTTAAGATACCTTAAGCGCACTCTTGGGAGACAGGTATCCCAAGATTGCGCATTTGACTTATGTTATAAAACTTGCAATATTACTGTAATCTCTAACTAATAAGTATTGATTTGTCATATTATATGAAGGTTAAGGACGTTTCTTACTAATTAAAGTGTTTTGATTTTAATACTGTTGTTTTACTTCATGATATAAGCCATTGTCTGTAAAGTGCGTCGTCCTGGGATACCTTACCCTACCTTCATGTACTTGTCCGTCGCTTCCCATCACCTCGGGGGAGTGTCTTTGAAAATATGTCGATTCCTCATGTTTTTATGTATAATATTTTTATTTATTCCTAGCAAACCTTATGCGATGAAGCTTTTAGGTTGTTTCCGGAATATCAAAAGATTACCGATTACATTTTCGGAATAATTTAATTGCTTTTGCTAGAAACCGTTTTACGGTTTTAACAATCTTTCAAGTATTAAATGATTTTTTGCGTTCTATATGTTCCGCAATTTTTCCAACTCCGTGTAAATAAATCGCTGGTATAAATTGTGTATGACGGGGCGGCGGCGATACGTTCCAACTTTGTTGTGATTTGCATTTAAAGCACCTTTCGACGTGTTTGTGGGGAAACGCACAGTACGCGAAAAATACTGGATTTCACCGGATATTCGATACCAACGACATAAATTATGGCGATACTGTAAACACTGTCGGAACCTGGCTATCTCAAATTGATGTTTCAGTGAAAGGACGGCACGCTTTACGACCCCGTTCGGAAATATGATGCTTGTAAATAAATACTTCGTGACAAAGACAATGTGGGACGTGACAAAGGGAACAAAAGTAGGTACCTACCCATCTTTGTAGGATTTTCTGTTGAAATTGAGCAAAAAATTATACTATTTTTTGCTAAATTTTCGATTGAAGGTTGAAGTAACATAACTGATTTTTTTTTTGGTTCGTAATTTGATTTCAAATACCAGTTTCGCCAATGAAAATAAAACTATATTGGAGCGGCACGCAACTGTTTTTATTTTTAGACTTAGATTGAGAAAAGGAAATTCTATTTCCTGTCCGTACCTACTGGTATACATGATGATTGGATCAGATTTGAAATAAAAACACGTAAGCCGATTCACTATCGATAGTAGTCGTCTATTACAACATTATTTTTAATCTTATACCGAAACGTTCAAAAGCATAATTTATTAATTAAAATCCTTAATAATTATAATTATTCAACGACGGTTTCAAAACCCAATTAAAATATTTTGTTTAAGCCATCTATCAGCGGTTTAATTAAATGAAATCTTGCGGCCTCTTGCTGTTTGACCCACTGTAATGACCGACCCCATCAATTTATACTGAGTGCTAGTATGCTATGCAATCTGGCTGGTTAACCTCTAGCCGATCTATTGATGCCTAAGAAAATGATGACGCTAGCCTAATTTCGGCCAAGATAACCAGTTTTCCAGTCGCTGTGTGTCTTAGAATTTGCACGATCCCCACTCTACCCACTTTACCCACTCTACCCGCAGGTGTCGTAAAATGAGACTAAGTAATATCTAGAATCGGACTAACTTAGAACTTTGTGTTTGTCGGAAGAATACCAACGTTTCGCCATTTAGAGATTGACATTATCAGGGTGAGTGCGTTTCTAGACGCACTCACCCGGATGATGTCCCGCAGTGAATTCGGTTAACCACGATAGTTTTACAAATGCTATCTTATATACGGTACTTTAATCTGATTAAAATTAACCCACATTCTTGCCCTAAGTGACCTATTTATTTATTTCGCCTGTACAGCCAAGCTTTTTGCGAAAACAAAATGTACCATCCAATGCATTAAGACAGGAATGGTAAGCTCATTATAAACGTTTTCGGCACGTTAATGATATTTCGCCAGATTTCACCGTATTTTAATACAGTTTTGCGGTGAATTGTACATTTTTTAATTGCCGTTACCAAATTAATAAGTTTCTCTTTTTAGGTGACATATTATACTTGCAATATAACTTTAGTACCTACTAATATTATAAAAATCAAGAGATTGTAAAGATGTGAATATGAAAATGAGTGTTTTTCTCACGACAACACCAAAACAATTCAACAGAAACTAACAATTGAACAAAACACTCTTGTTTTGTTTATAAGCACTACCAGACATAAAAGGGTGTATGCAGAATACAATTATTTTTCACGTATTGATATATAATTGTATCTGTATATTTATTTTTGTATTTTTTGATCCGTGATGTCACACTTGTACATTTTTGTATTGTCCATGAAGCTTTGACTTTAAGTTCACAAAGGTGACTCGTGATCGTGAAATTTTTCAAGCATGAATAATAAAGGGGGGATTTGTCATCGAATTGTATCATCTAATAGTACAAATAATACATAAGAGTACGAGTATGCCGAATGTGTATGCCACACTGTTTAAACTTTATTTACTATGAAAAATTAACAGCACTCCAAGTGGGAAGATAATCTTCACTTTCCATCAGGTGAGATAGCGGTCAAACCAAGGTTTATTTTACGTAAAAAAAAATGATAAAAATTACAAAACTTTCACATTTCATTGAAAATATGGCAGTAAACACTCAGCATATACATATGAAGTTTCACACCACGACAACCATAGTTTCAGCCCAAACCTCCCTTGTTCCAAAAGGTTACAAATCCGGGAATTGTCACCATTGATCCTTTTTATTGCCCAGTAGAGAGCCTTGGTCCTTAGCTATCTTCTGAGATCTATTACATTGTTGCTAAACACTGCACCCTAATTTTATTGCAGAAGATAAAACGGGATTGCCTTAGGAATAGTTGGGTACTTTGGCTGTAAAACTTTGGTTTAAAGTTCGTTTAACGGCGGTTTTGATATTAAATCATGTAGAGTTATGGTTATGATTGAGCGACGCCAGTGGTAAGCTGTCGAAGTGGCAAAGCAAAACTTTAAGGCAGCGTTATTATGTTTATTTTTTTTAAATATAATATGAGAGCACATGAAAAGGCTAATTACAAACTAATAAATGCTTTAAGCATACTGCTACATTGGCATCTTTCGTTTAGGGTAAAAAGCTTTTCAGGAAAATCATATTTAGGTATAATGCCCTCATTGGCATATCGCGTTTAAGGTAACTCGATCAAAAGGGGTGAATAGGTTCTGATTGGATACTAATTGTCGGAGGCGTGCAGAAGCACCCACTGAAAAACAATTCTACCATCGAACCCGCCTGCCCAGCTTGGGGATTATGGGCATTACCCCCCATTAGGTAAAAGCCTGATAGGCCTGCGTCTAGCAGTGGACCAATAGGGCCTGTTGAGGTTGAGGACGGTTCAATAGTATTGGCATGAAGAGGTAACAAACATCCAGCCATCCCCTCCATACATTTACATAAACAATATAGAATATTTGTGTGATGACGTATGATGGTGTGTTACATTTAAGTTTGAGCGACTGAGCAATATTAATTATCCAACAAATAAAGTAGTAACAACAATATAAAGAGAAAACATTTAAGTGGGCCACGGAGGCTGCTAAACAAAAACTAGGATTTCATTTGTGCACAAGCAAAGTTGTAGCATTGTCCAGTCGAGCGAAATAAACTTTTAATAGGCAAAGTAGTGTGTATTTGGTGCTAAAGTTTACGATTTAAAAAGTTTAACTGAATTAAAGAGGTTCTTCCTGACTTTAAAGTATGAGACGAGATTGAACTATTCAATTCAATGACTGATTTATCAGAGTAGGAATAGTTAATTCATTTGAACTTCTGGCACAGCTATCTAATCGATACCTTTTATAAAGAGGACAGATTTGATTGTTTGTATTGAATAGGTTCCGAAACGACTAGCCGTACTAAAAAATTCTTTCATCATTATAAAACTTACTTTTTAGGGAGTGACATAGGGTGTTTTTGATCCCGGAATTCCCACGGGAACTACGAGGTTGTAACCGAGTTTTTGCGAAAAAAAACTGCTTATATCGGCAAGTTTTTGCACGCGAATGCGGATTCGCACGCTCACGTGTTATTATACGTCTAGCTATAGAATGCTTAATAGTAGGGTAATTCAGCTTACTTTATCTGAAAAGTATGCAATAAAGCTATAAAACTGGCTATTTTTTTTTTTTTTTTTTTTTTTTTTTTTTTTTTTTTTTTTTTTTTAACCCATAAGTTGTCCCACTGCTGGGCAAAGGTCTCCCCAAACTCGTCCAGGAATCGCGTTCGTTGGCCAGGTCCCACCAATCTACCCGAAATGTGTCGAGATCGTCTCGCCAGCGTCTCCTTGGCCTGCCTCGGCGTCGTCGTCCGTCCCCAGGCACCCACGGTGTGATGATCCGAGCCCACCTTTCTGGATGCATGCGGCTCACATGCCCCGCCCAGTCCCATTTGAGTTTGGCTGTCTTGTATCCAACGTCGGCAATTCCAGTTTTGGAACGTAGCATGGTGTTCCGGATTCGATCGATCCTCTTTACTCCAAGAACGCTACGCTCCATTGCCCTTTGGCAGACCTTAAGTTGGGATTTTTGAGATTCAGTCAAAGACCACGTTTGTGCTCCATAGGTGAGGACAGGTAGAATACACGTGTCGATGAGTTTCCGCTTAAGTGACATTGGAAGGTTTCCCTTCATAAGCTCCTTCATGGACCAGTAGTTCTTCCAGGCGTTTTCAATTCTGCGGTCGATCTCTTTATCCTGCCGGTTTTCGAAGGAAACTATCTGGCCCAAGTAAATGTACTCATTAACGTAGTGTATTTCGTGACCGTCAACCTTGATCTTGTGTTTCTTGGAGTTGGTCATTATTTGGGTCTTCGACCGATTCATCGCCAATCCCACCTCAAGACTTGCTACGCTCAGATCTGTGAGCAAACGTTGTAGATCGGGTGCTGATTCGGCGAAAAGAACGATATCGTCTGCGAAGCGCAGGTTTGTTAGCCTCTTTCCATCGAATAAAAGTCCTTTTTGAGCCCAAGATTCTTTCAATGTCTTAAAAACTTCTTCGAGGGTGCTCGTAAACAGCTTGGGAGAGAGCGGGTCTCCTTGTTTGAAGTCCTTTTCTATTTGGAATTGTGTTCCTGATGATATTAATTTAATGTTGGCTGAACTATTATTATAAATGTTTTTTAGGAGGTTTATGTATGTGCTATTTATTTCTTGTTTTTCAAGAGCTGTGAAGATAGCAGAGTGTTGAATACTATCAAACGCTTTCGTGTAGTCCACGAAAGCGAGGTATAAAGGTTTGTTAAATTCATTGAACTTTTCTATTGTCTGGTTAATGGTATGCAGGTGGTCAGTTGTTGAGTAGCCAGGGCGGAAACTGGCTATAAATGTTTTTTATTGTGTTTTTGATTAATTTTACACAGACCCTTCATTTGAAAAAATGGTCGTAAAATCGTACTACTACTTCTACTACTACTACTCTTATGTTTATCAACATATACTATTGAAACTATGTAAAAACCTTGGTGACCCTCTAAAACGTATAATAAATAAGAAACTTTTACCGATTCTTTGGGATAAAGTACACAAAACACACTTTTCACTCAGACTTTCGCAAAAAAAATGGCGTCACTTTCGCGCGCTGAACTTTCACCCGGTATATATTTCTAATATTTCTTTCAAAATGGTTTCAAAAAGTTGTCAAAAAGTGTGCAGTTGTTGGTAATAAAGTTGTTAAACATAAATGCAATTGAAAATATATCCTAACTTCATCAAAAAACCGCAAAAACAAGACAAGCCATATGGCTTACAAAGTAGTAAGACATATGTCTTCGGGAGTAAGTCTTAATCGATGTTGAAGGATTAAGTCACAATATTTTAATATAATTTATCAATTCAAGTTTTTGTCATTTATTATAATATGAATCAAGTTGTCGTCAAGTTCATGCAAGAATCCCTCATGTTTGGGTGAAGGCCTCCTCCAGACTTCTCCATTTGTCTCTGTCAATGGCATTCTGCCTACAGGCATGAATAAGGGCCTCTCCCTGCTAAGCTTCAACTTCATCTTATGGTCCATAATCCGTTCGCTGGGCATGCAGGTTGGAGATCGCAGTTTAGTAGTAGAATTGTTCTGCAGGAAGCGCTGCTGCCCGCCCTCCGGTAGTATTCCTTAGTCGCCTCTTGCTGGGTTGTTCAAATTCTAAGTGCGCTTGCAACACCACACGGCAGCTGATCCATCATCATTTAGTCTATATTAGTCCACTGTCAACAATTGTACCTAACGGGCTGAATTTTTGCATATATGTTATATAATATTATATGTATATGCATATTATATACTTAAAATATATTTATAAAATAGATTTTATCCCATGAGATAATAATAACCGTTAAATTTTAATGTATTCACACATTATTACAATTATAAAATCTTTGTTTTTACATTTCACCTATCTTGGTGATATACCATAAATATTTACTTGTTGTAATGTGTCGTGTCAATTATACTATTAATTTAATATCATTTCATTATTTGTTGACTAAGCTAGTTTTTATCTCGAAAACAACACGTGTGAAGCCGCGGGCAGAACTTGTCTCAATAAGTCTGTTTCTACAAAAACAATAAAGTTACGTAGGCCGTCTGGCTGTACAAATATTTACGCTCTGAAAAGTTATCAAAACTTCTAGGGCTCAGACAAAGTGCCCAGGGCGGTTTCTTATATTACGAGATAAGATATGAAAACGTATCTTATAGTAATAACTCTAGCAATAATGCCTTTCTGACCTATTTTAGGTCAGGTCCGTTTAAATTAAACTCTTAAAACGTGATCAACGCTCCGTAGAATGGCATGAGAGCTTAGAACTCGCTTAAGTCGAACCATGCTAAAGTTAGTTGTTTATATTAGTTTTAAGAAATTAGCGGGTTGGTGCGCAACCAATCGCTATGTTAATTGTAAATACTAAAGTTTAGATTTATGAATGGATGTTTGTAACCTCTTCACGCCAAAACTACTGAGCTGAAATTTTGCATACAGGTTATTCTAATCCTGGAGTCAAACATTTCTCAAACATGCAACTTATTATCCCAGACATCGTTTTACATGGGATATAAATCGCCTTCAAACGTTTCCATCAAAACTACGCGTCCAAAGCCGCAAGCAGAAACGAGTACTTTATGGTTATTCTGTGCTAAAACGTTTTTATAACCGTTTACGTCTAATAATTATAACGTTTCATGTCAAAAATTTCGTTAATCCATGGTATAAATAAAATAAATAAATAAATGGGTTAATCATAGTTGAAACATTCGTTACAAGCCTTTTCGACCGTAATAGATCGTTAATCAGCCTACGTCTTAAGAGGTTGCAAACACGCGCCATTTTGTGAAAAAGACAGGCATAGGATTTTGTATTCACAGGAGTGGGATAGAACATACGTTTTTGGAACGGCGTGAGCGCAAAAATTAAAGTTTTGCTTATTTACAAGTAAATAACACAACTTATTAAGAAACTGGATCAAGGAATCAACTTATTAGTAATTTATAAAAGAAAGTCGTGTTAGTTACACTATTTATAACTCAAAAATGATATAACCGATTTGGCTGAAAATTAGCTGGGAGGCAGCTTAGAACCAGGAGACGGACATAGGATAGTTTTAATTTCGTTACCGGCTGAACGAATCTTGATAAAATTTGGCAGGGAGGTAAACGGTATCCCGGGGACGGACATAGCTACTTGAATAGAGCGTGCGAAGCCGCGGGCAAAAGCTAGTTAGTAATAAAATACGAATCAATACTTTAGTCATATTGATAGTCCAGTTCTGACAATGGGATCCATATAATTGAAGTCGATTTATAGTTTTTTTTAAACAAAATCAATTATATGTAATTCAAGTGACTACTTATATCTAGGCTTAGTACAACCAAACCAGTTAGGTTCACCCCTTAAGTAGCTTTCATGCAGGAAATATACAGCACATAACACCTGAGATTAAAGGCAGGCATAAAGGTAAATAAGCCAACCGTAGTTCACTACTGTTTTATAACTTTTGTACGACCAGACTTGTTACAGCTAGCCGTAATTTATACGAGAAAGCTGTAAAAGTTAACACCTATCAAATATTGCTTTGTCATGGCGTAAAGTGTTTTTATTTATTGTAACAAATGATAAAATTGTTTATGAGCTAACAAACAGCAGCTTTAGTAGCATTTTGGTCATTACAGTAAAAGTAAATTATCAGTTACCTACATTGATATTCTCGTAAGTAGATTTTTCTAGACATGGTACGTTTTGCCAGCGCTAACTTAACAAATGGCCGTGTTTTTGTGTTACAACTAAACGTAAAGACACGCTAATTTAAATTTTTTGTAACATACCTACTTAATGAACAACAACGCACGAGAAACACGAACGCCGGCGGCGACACCGGTCTGACATGACTGAGATTGAGCATTTCACTTCTGAGAAGTGAACATGTTTCATAATCTCCCGAATTTTACTTAGGTATATTGATGATACCTGCCAACATCTTGATAATTTTAAGGTTTACAGAATTTTATTTCTCAAAAAAAATAATTACATTGCACATATCTGAGAAAACATCTGGAAGATAAGAATATTAAATAAAACTTCGAGTAACCAAACAATTTTTGTTACCGTCCTACTTACATAATATGTATGATATTTTTTAGATAGTTGTCGGTGTGTTTTTATAAGTACATCGGGCTAACCGAAAGGAATGAGATTCAAATCAAGTATCAATTTTGAGGCTTTCCAAAAAAACCAATTCACAGTCTAATAAAATCTAGGTAACCCAATTCCAGACACAACCTTCCTTTCAGGAGAAATGGAAAAGCAAAAGGATAAATTGAGTTACTACATCACATTTTATATGAATTGCTCCAAATAATGTAGGAAGTAAAATAATACGGAACCATAGCTCGGGATTAGAGTGGGGTTGTTTTATAAATAATTATGAGAATTTATTTTATACCCAACCCACCTAAAAGGTTTGGTATGAGGTATTTGTTTTTTACCTAGAACGCTTGCTAAATTGCTACGTAGAATTGTTAGTATGAAATTAATTTCTGATTAAACTTAACCATGGTTGAGACGAAATTGGTGTGGATACTTATACACTAGCCGAACTTGATGGAATGTTTGTAATAAACCACGAAATAAAAATTAAATCTGAGATTGCTTGGCAAATTCCGATATTATGTGAGCAATTTTTTTTTATTAGCCGTTGTTGTTCCACTGCTGGGCAAAATCCTCTCTTTTCTCCTTCCACTCCTCGCGATTTAACGCTGTTACAGGCCATGATGGATGATGTGCGTCAAGCTCATCTCGCCATCTCAACCTAGGCCGTCGCCGTCGCCGTCGCCTCCTTATTAATTTAAAAAGAAAAAATTTGTAAAAAGACGTGGCAACAGAGTGATTTTTAGATTAAGTACGAGCGTGTACAAATATTTTATGTGGAGTTTGGTTGGTGTGTAGATACTTTTATTCCACTTTGATAAGCAAAATCGCCATGAATATTATTTAGCTTTAGCTCAGCATTCCCAGAACGACAATTAATTATTCTGTATTAAGACGCCTACTTTCCCGCGAAATAACGTCTCTTAGAACCTCGAAGCTAAAGTTATATAATATGTCTTTGGGTATAGGTACAGCCAGCATCAAAAGTAACTCCTTTATAAAAATATCTTTATATAGAGAAAAAAGTCAGTCAAAAGTCAAAAGTCTCTTGATCAAGTTTCATGGTTTTTCATTTGTTGTATTTGTCTCCCCGTCCCAGAATATATCAAAAAATTTGGGTACCGCGCAAAAATTCAAATTCGACGTGGGTGAAGCTGCAAGCCACAGCTAGTATAGAATAAACGTTTATTAGTTTATTATTATTATTAATATAAACGAGGCAATTCTTCTTGTCCAAACGAAACAAGTAATAAGTCTACTCAAGTAATCACTGAGCAGTGATCTTGATATAATTTGCTGGCGAAATTTGATTTTACTATTTTTGTCGAAATAAAAAAGGCAAATATAAGAGAATGGTAAAGAGAAATGTTATGCTTGATGATTTTGAGAAAGTGTAACACCACCTGTACCAGGTTTAGATTAATGTTGGGTATATTGCCAATAAAACACAGTCATATGAGACACGCGCGTGCATCCGTCGTGCTGCCCGAAGCTTGAAGGAGCGCGCCCGTTCAGCCCGCTCCGCAGGGTGACACCACCAATGCGCGCGTTACATTTAATTAACACTTAAAATACTACACCACCTACCTATAGGCACTGGCAATCGTTGGCGACACGACCGACAAATTGGGACATCAGAGGGGCGAGTCTATTCGAGCTTAGTAACGAGACTTGATCGTGACGGCTAAGGAGCCGTCACGATCAAGTATTATCAAATCCCATGCAAAAGGTTGCATGGGGATTTGCGTAGTTCCGTGGTTACCGCACAATAGAGGCGTCTGTACCAAAATGTAGGGGAGAAGGAGTCTCATTAATAACATCAAATAGAATCAGTCTCCAGGCCTAATGGATCCAGCTGGAAGTTGGCTGCTCAGCAGTCACACACAACACTCAAAAGGACTACTTAAAGTTCACAGTTTGTTGATAGAACGCGGTCTATCTTGACAAAATGTACACGCTAACGAGAGAAAAGAACGTCTCCACTCATCATCATCTCAAAGTGGTCGTGAGCCAATCTTAGTTTTTCTGAAGGCTTGGCAGTTTAAAACTACCCCCTCAATTAGCATCAAATTCGAATAAGGATGTTGTTTCCTATTTGACTGAGTTTCGTACACCATGATACCTATATAGTGCAATGGAAAGACAACTCCTAACTCAAGACAATTCCACAGAAATAATAGAATTTCGAAGTGAAGAAAATTCCGAAACAGTATTTAAGGCCCATACACCAGTGAAAGTGGCGCCCCAACTATTTTATCTTATTATTACGTTAAACGCAGCAAGTTTAAAAAATTCCTACGTTCAGTTTGTGATATCTATTACAAGTTATGTATTAATCGTTTCTTTTTGTAAAGCTTATTAGGCAGAGATACGAAGTTGCGCTTTTTGGCCACCAAACTCTATTTTCGCATCTCCTCCTAAACTATACGAGATAAAATTATTAAAGAGGTATTCAAAATAGCTTATTAAAGATACCACAAACTGAACGTATGATTTTTTAAAATTCCTATGATAAACGTAGAAATATGATAAAATAGGTATCGCTGTCATATTGGCTCGGGTATGCGCCTTAACTGACTGTACGCCACCCCCGAGGCATGACGGCTATCCCGCGTTAATTAACCGAGACAAAATGGCGGGTTTTTGCACGCCCTGCGCCGTGTGACTCGGCATGCCTCAAATTGCTTTTATTTTTGACGCAAATTAATTTACTGATGCGATACTGCTTTTGTTAAGCAGTATAACTCCGTTCGTTCTGTGACGACAGTGCCGATCCTTATTTTCATTCATTGTATCGTGTAAACGGGTTAACTGTGAACCTTATTTGAAGGGTCCACTGCCAGAACGATGAATGTCCATTGTTTGTTGTTTTGAGATAATTGAGTTTAAAGGTTAGCATTGGTGAAAACAAAACTCAGAGCTCAGAGCGAATGACGGTGCTAACTAAAGTTTTAAGATTTTGAGACATTCATCGTTCTTCCAGCGGACCCTTCATTTGTGTTCGAAGAATAATCCTAAAGCCGGGTACCGACCAAGCGAGCGATAGCACTTCACTTGCTCCCGAACACGAAAGAACCTGTGTGGGTATAAGAAGGAAAACGAGCCCAAACAAGACCTACGTTCGCCTTCGGCCATGCTCCTGCGTTTGTTGCTACATTAAATATAAATAGAATGAACAACGTACCGATCCTCCACTCATTTGCATTCGCTCGCACTTGCTCGCATGGTTTATACCCACCATAGTCTTATGCTATTTCATATTTAAAAGACTGTTGTTAAACCCAAAAACACAGTGAGGTCTATACCAAGCAGCTGGTCCACAATTGGATGATGAAAATGATCTTATTTATATGTGAACGAACACGGGTAGGTCTGAAACTGACATTTATTGTTCACATTCTACAATACATATGTACATATACAAGTATAAACCTTTCAAAAGGCTTTAGAAACCTAATTTGAACAATATCCTTTTCATAATGTGTTTCCGGTTTCCGGGCAAAAGGAGGCGAAACCTTTTTACAATTAAATCTACCTACACATTGGAAATAACGTAAGTCCTCATGCCACGTGTTGAAAGCTACGGGGCTACTCTTTGTAGCATATGCTACAGAGCTACGGGACTACGATTCGTAGCATATGCTACAAAGCTATGGGGCTACGATTCGTAGATGCTAAGTGTGCTATGAAAGGCTACGGACGGGCTACGTTTCGTAGCATAATAAGCTACACGTGCGTGCAATCGGTAAGAGAAATAACCATTTGACAAGAGATTTCAATAATTAGACTTCTTTGATGAACTAAACACTTGTATTGCCTACTACGCACATAGCCTACTTCACCTTAGTGCTGACGCAATGAATGCGTTAATTACCTTAATTTGAATAACCGGTGTTATACCTCGATTATGATGATCCCTATTTTGGAGTATATTATAGGAGTACTTCAATAATTTCATGCGTATGTTGCAATACGTGAGGACTGAAGCCTGTTCAAATACTATTGCTCCATAAAATTTTATATAATAGTTTATCTGTTATATTAATACCCATGCACGTAAATAATAATACCTATCGGCACATAATTTAATTAAATTTATTTGAAACCGAAGGGATTGTGAGCAAAAACACGATAATTGAGTGAACAAAAGAGATTTCGTTATTTAGATATGTTATCCATATCCAAATAACGAAGTTTATTTTTTCATTAATTGGATATGAATAACCTTTTAACCATACTATACATTTTTTCCTCTGGGCATTACCGAGCCGATTTTATAAATTCATAGATAAATTCATTCATTAATATTTAAAATCAAATTAATTATTTTCCGATCTAATTGCAAATGTAGTACCCATTGATAGGTGTAGCTCAGCTCAGCTCAACATCCTGTATTTGTCGACTGCTGGAAGCAGGCCCATAATCCCCACGCTGGGCATGCAGGTTGGGGATCGCAGTTCGGTGGTAGAATAGTTCTGCAGGAGGCCCTATGCCCGCCCCCAGTGGATATCCGCCTCTTACGACACCCACGGGAAGAGTTGGGGTGATGCAAATTCTAAGCTAGCACCACACAGCTAGGTAGGATTGGTGTAGGCTAGACTGGATTAGTCGCACATTGTATTTAATTGTGTTAACCGCAGTTCTGCAATAACCATGATCCAAATGGAATCGTGTTCAGATGCATTGAAGGGGAAATGGATGGAACCCAATGTGATGATGTTAACATTGTATTAGACTTTAGTACATACCTGAATAACCAAACAACAAATTGAAATAAATACCAAAACCAAGTTTTCATAGTATACCTTTACCTCTTACCTCTGTGGCGCGGTGGGCGATGGTCCGCCTGCGACGCAGGATGTTGCGGGTTCGATTCCCGCCTCGGGACAAATGTGTACGATCTGCAGATATTTGTTCAGGGCGTTCTGGATGTTTTATATGTATAATAAAAAATATCTCTATGTAGTGTATTGTATTAAGTATATCAGGAATATCTAGTACCCACAACACAAGCTCTGCTTAGCTTGGGGCTAGATAATGCTGAGTGAATTGTCCAACATTATTTATTTATTGTAATAAGAAGCTCTCTGAATTTCCGTGAGACGACGAGAATAGGAAACGTCTCACGTGATAAGTTGGTAATGACTCTACCTGCCTACGATATACTTGTAATAAAAAATAAAGGATGTGCCGCAATTTTTTAAACGAAGGCACATAAACATAAAAAGGCTTTTTTGAACCTCCATTGCGCACAGCCGCGAAATATATTTACAAACATTTTCTGTGCTCTTAGTATAAGTTTCTAGTGTGCGAAGTTAACTCGGTATGTAAAATAGTCGAAGTTTTCACAAATGCACCATGTAAGTGCCCAGGCTATGAGATTTCAAAATAGATTTAATTTTATAATGTACAAATAAAACAGTTTGTCTTGTCGATTCTAAGGAAATTATACGAGCTTACTAAACTAACACTCACCGGAATTTCGTTTCGTCAAACAAAGCGCGGCGCCTAAAAATTTGTGATTCAAAATAGGTTTAACTTTATATGTACAAAAAAAACCGTTTGTATTATCGATTCTAAGGAAATTATATGAGGTGGCACTAAAAACTTACCGGAATTTCGTTTTGTCTGAATGATCTTAGAGCTTTGAAACCAAAAACATCGCGCGGCGCCTAAAATTTTATGATTCAAAATAGGTTTAACTTTATATGTACAAAAAACGCCGTTTGTATAATCGATTTTAAGGACATTATATGAGGTTGCACTAAACACTCACCGGAATTTCGTTTCGTCTGAATGATCCAATTGCGTTAGAAACAAAGACATCGCGTGGCTCCTAAAAAATCTGTGGTTAAAACACGATTAAAACTGCGAACTCACAAATAAGGTTGTGTGTAAGTTTGTCATAAAGGGAGATCTAGAATTATTTGGTCCAGGTGTACCTGATTAGGAGGTATTCTAAATAATAAATTTTCTAAAAAAATTCAACCAGACTAATAGAAGTGCACTTTTGACTTGGGGCAAGCTTGGGGCAGCCCAAAAACGGTGGTATAGTACCGTCATAATCATAAGGCATGCCAATGAAAAAAGAAAACCCCTTTCGTCAACGGTAGAGTTCTATTTTTTTGGGAAAGCTTTATTGTTTTTATCTGTGACGTACCGTACGTCACTGGTATAACCGCCATTTTGTACGGAAAAATTGCTTATTTGTAAATAAATTCGCATTTTATGTAGTTAGGGACGAGTTAGGGTGTATCTTCTATAGATCTAATACTACGAGTACGCGCTTATTTTGACATGACATCCCCTTGAGATCCTCTCCTTTCCGCGAAAAATCACTTCCACCTTTAGAGTTAATAGCAAGCGGCGTCGCTAAGAAAGAAGTTTTTTTAAAACGTCTCATTCAGCATTACAACGAGACAAAGTATACCCAACATACTTACTTTTTATAGTTTCGAATGGCTGAACACCATTTCACTCAAGTGCGCTAAAACCCCGTGCTATCTCAGTTGGTAAACAGTTTCAGTAAAGAGTGACACTAAACCCTTTTATTATGTCCATTATATCTCCATAAGTCGTAAACGAAACGCCGAACGCGCTACCTGCCTCTAAATTACGTTCTAATTTCTCTTGGGATCATATTACGACTGAGAATAATTTAGCTTTGAAATTTTGTAAAGATTATAAAAGCCTTTTTACCCAACTTTATGTCATTTTAAGGAGTTGTACTTTGTGTAGCTTTTTAACTGACTATTGTATAACGGATCACACTTTATATCCAAACCACAAAGCTAGTTCGTCTCCTCTGCACTTATACCTACGATTGGTTTTACCATCGCGTCTATAGCGTGTCATCAAAGCGATTTATTCCATACAAATTTTGAAGCGAAACATTGCCATCGCGTTGCGATCTGCCAATACGAGTTCACTGTTAAATATGCCTTCCTTAACCAAGGAGCTAAAAGTTCAATGCTAACAATATTGTTAGATTGAACCATCGATGCATGGCGTCAGCTTATTATCACACATCCTGAAAAAAATTAAGTGAACAAAACAATATGAGAGATCACCCTTTTGATTTCCTAGTTGTAATAATGTAATTTGAATTTTCTGACGTGTCCAAGAGTTATGAAAGGGTTAAAGAAAATAAATCAATTTGATATCACTTGGTGCGCGGAGCTCGGAGTGGCAACATCTCTGATGGGACTCTGCCGTTGTTGCTTGGCGCTCTCAGTGTCAAGATCTAGTGTTGTGCTGTCCTCGTGGAGAGACGAAACTAGTTGACGACTTACTTTGATAAATGTTCTTTCATTGTATAATTTTATAGAATTTGTTGGATCTTATCGGAGAAGGTTTTTCGCGGAATTGTTAAGTACTATACATTTTAACCTTATATTGACAATGGATTTCCGCAAAGTAACGCCTGAATCTATTATGAAATTTGATATTTGTAACCTTCTCATCAAAATATTTACTTCTACACTGACATAACATATTAAGCAATTAGAAACCTATTTGTTTTTCAAAACTAGAGATGTAAATAGGTTACAGATTTAAAGGAAACATTTCTTTGTATTGTATTGTACTGTATTCTTTGCATGAAATATTATTTTGAAATTATTTATAATGTCCACATTGATTTTGATCAAGTTATCAAGTTATTCAGTTATTTCGCGGCTTAAACCTTGGTTTAAGCCGCGAAAAAATAACTGATCGAAGTGGCTTTTAAATAAGCGACTTGTTATGACAGGTATTGAAACAGAACAGAGATCATAGTAAAACGATTTATTTAAACTCTTTAATGTAAAGTTACAAAATATTTTACAGAGAGATCAAAGTCGCTTGGCACATAATGCGTCACAATAGATTGCTTTAAATTTTTGATAGTTTCCAACAAAGATGGTAAATTGTTTTATACAAAAAGTAAAGAAATTACGTACCTAATGGTCGTTTATATTTGGCAACAGGGTCAATATACAATTGTAGAGGAAGAATAATCTATGAAGGAATCTATGTATGTAGTTGCTACAAATATCTATTAAGTTTTATACATCTTACTAAATAATATTCCAAACCAAAACAAAGATATTACTTTTGTTAAAATGGATTTATTATAGGCCAAACAAATTGTTTGTTATATGTATATCTTAAGCAAGTCTATAAGAAATAGATTAATTTATCTTTTTAAAGTTTGTCTCACTGTGATCTAAGTATCATATCATATGAAAACCTATGAATTTAATAGAAAAAGCATCAACTTACAAATTGGCAGTTATATTTTCATTGTATAGAAGTTCAATCTTACAAATTACAATTGTACTTACTTAAAAAATATTTGAACGTTTTATTACAATTGATCATTAAAAAAAGTGTGAATAGTAGTAACTTTGGTCGTCCATTTTCGTATGTGGCTTGAAAAATCTACCACGCAAATTTATTTAGACAGTATGCAATCGACTGTCATACAAGTAGGTTAGACCCAAACTTTGTAGTAAATAGTATGGCAGTCGATGGCAGTTCATACAGAATCGAATATGGTATATTTTGTGGGTATAAAAGTGCATTATATTTACGGTAGTTACTTATTGATTAGCAGCATCTTGAAAACACTAACACAATATCTGTGTTACTTGATGTCATATTGCAAAACATTGCTCTACAATAAATAACTTCGGTGTGTGTACCAGTCGAAGTTTTCCTAAAAATCTAGTACATACCAAGCTGTACAAAATAACGTAAACTTCTTATTACAATCATTTTTTCAATTTTCATATTTTTGGCAAACATCTACTCTCACACATCTAGCAGTTAAATTATTCAATCATCAACAAATATTTGGCATTCATTCTTACTTTATAAAATTGTTATTAAACTTAACATCTAAAATTGAACAAAATACTATATGTAATTTCTATATTACGTCACAACAGTTTTAAAAACAGGTAGAGATTTTGACACCCCTTTATTTCTCTACTTATTATAGGTATCATTTAAAAGTAGGAGTTTCAAAATCCGCACCTGATTGCTTAATATTAAGATATGAATTATTTACAATTAAAATTAATAACCTACATAAATTTCACTACCTAACGCAGCTCAATACTTATTTTACTACAAATGCATTGTATCTTATAACCTAATATCAAGTGGTTCTTACAACTGTCACATGAAAGGTTAGAAAATAATACTTTGCGCATATTATTTTCACATTACCATAAACAGTTTGAGCATAAAAATCCTATTCATGAGCTACGTACATAACACAATCCTTTCTGAACTAAACACAGCTCAGCAGCACACAACAGTGGTGTTTGTTCACTTGTGTTGCTTTCACCAGGTACACCTGTTTCACTACTGTACCAGCACAGATTTCCTTTCACACTGATTCACTTAGTTTCACTAGCTAAACATCTGTTTCACTAGCGAAGTCACTCACTCACAAGCACAGTGCGTTCCACTTAGCACACGTAGTGCGCACTAGCACATAGTTTAGCCTACACATCGCTCGGAGACGAGGAGGCTGTATCTTGGCGCTAGTGCAGCTGACTCTTTGTACTGAACCCGTAGTGCAAGTACGGTGATGCGGCGCCGTCGCGTGCGCCACTGCCGGTCGCTCCACTTGAACCACTCGGGCATTTGAGGGCCGAACGGAGCTCTGAGGCCATTTCAGAGCAGAGAGATGCCTAGAAAAATAAACGGTACAAGTTTTGTGAAAACTTGCATCTTTTTGTATTGAAAAGTTTTTATGAAATAGTACATGTATTAAGTAGGTCTTTTTCGGCAGAAGTACAAATGCTATTGCTCGTACAACACGAATAACTGGTTGTTGTATCAACCATAGTATAAAAAAAAAAACTTATTTGCGATATTCAGTTCAGCGGGTAAAGCAAAGACCGCAAACATGAACACTCAAATACATTGCTGCTCAATTTTTTTTATTTGGAAAGGAATAAATGAACACTTCTATATCTAGTAAATTCATATAAAGTAATTTTGGGCGTTATTTAAGCAATTTTTGTCACTATAAAAGAAGACATTAGAACGTAATTTGACTTTCTTTAAAAGCAATCAAGAAAATGATGTATTTTCTGGACACAGAAACCAAAACTTACCTCCTCCTTCTTTAACGCAGCATAGAAAAAAATATGTACGTAAGTTATAGCTCGTCTTTAAGTCAATAGCATATTATGTTATGTGCTTAGTATTGGATCTACCACTAACTACGACGGACGGAAGAATTAGGACACTTGTGTATTTTATTTATTTGTCTACAGTTTATGTATCATCATTACAGATCAAAGTAAACCATCAAAAAATTTGTATAGGCGATTACTTTGGTCCGCATTTGTAAATCACCAATTTTTAGTTGGATGTTACTGAATTTTATAAAAAATACAACTGGGTGTGGCTCGTATGGATGCTGTGCTCATCTGTCTGACAGACGCTAACCTTTTAGTGGTTGCTGGTTGCCGTTATGGTTGCCTCGCGCAGTTTCTGGTCGTAGTCGTAGAGATTCAAAGTTCTTCTTTCGTCCATCTTTGGAAATTATTCGTTTGTCAAAACTAGCGAGCATACAATAAATGTGTCTATATTCAATTTTAAGTTATTTCAGTAAGCATTCACTGAACCGATATGGTTTTGCTTCGACTACCAATTTTAGGAGAGCGTTCATAAATAATAGTTTCTTTATATATGTGTGTTTGAAAAATTAGCAGTATTTCTAGATCTTATCTTAAAATGTGAATCACACGCCAGAAAAGTTTCTATAAGTTTTGGAAACAACACACAATAATAGCACAACAACCCCTAACGATTTCTATAGGTACACACAATAGCATACGAATAAACAAACAAAACCATTACCTATTTCAAAAGTAAACCTAGAACCAAATAAAACATCATTAAAATAATATTTTTGTCTTTTAAGTAAACAGTTCAAGTTCAAGTTATATATACCAGCGTATAATAGGGTTCTAATAAAACTAAATCAACCTGAATGATACTTCTAACTTAATTAAGTTTCTGGAGACGGCTACTTAACTCTTTAGGAAAATTAAAATCTTATTTTCGTTGCAAATGAGCTCAGTGACATCTTTAGAAATTATGAGAGAAACTGGGAAAACATTTATTCTCTGTGAATTTTAATGAACCCACGCTTAGGCTCGTTTCTAAGTTCAATGATCCCGCTAGATTACCCCCTTGTTTATTTAAGTTATGTTAAGCAAAAGCTATAAAATTTTAAAGTAAAGAAAATATTATAAAGGAAGATATATTTTGTAGAGCTTTTTTCAGCATAGTTCTTTTATATGAGGCATAACACAGAAAAATAAATAAGCTAAAGATATCACAAACGTAATTTGTTCTACGAGTATAAAATGAATTCTTTATTATTTGCCGTGTTCATTTGTTTCATTTATATACTCTACATTCAGTTGCAGAAAGCAAGGCTTCATGGTTCTTGTTTTGCTTTGATTTATGAACTAAAGTAGTTTTCTTCCTTCGCTGTGGCATTTTCTATTTCCATCCGAGAAATGAAGAAAAGCAGTGATTGTGGCAAGTAACGGAATTACATTCTTTTTTGTGTTGTGTAAATGTTTGTGCCATAATTTTTTTTAAGGTCTTTAGAGCTTCCTCGGATATAATTGGTTAAGTTGGGTACACACTCTATTTCTGCCCATGTCTATGTAAGTACCTACTACATTTATTTATTAAGGTCCTTTGGCTTGTGGTTTCAAATAAGATCATCTAGGCTAGATGACAGTATAAAATTGAGAGCTTGTTTATTGGGTAACAAATAATCAGAGGGTAATTTACTTACCCGCTCGTCCACCGCAACCTTACGCGATTTCCAGACAAACTCGCAAACCGCTATCACACACGCGACGCCCATTCCGCCCATTAGAACAACGAACACGCCGCCCACGTTTGCCAGCCCTAGCTCGTTGGCCGTTGATGAGGCCTTTGATGTTTCATCCTGGATAAAAAATACCATTTGAAGACATTTAAGTATACATGGCGTATTTTTTCGACGGGGCACCTTAAGCGGTGTAGCTACAGGCAAACAGTTAAACACAAAAACCGTTAAAATTAATCAATGATTTAAATCACAATTAAATAAACAATAAATAAATAAATAATGCTGGACAATTCACACAGCATTATCTAGCCCCAAGTTAAGCAGAGCTTGTGTTATGGGTACTAGATAACTGATATACATAATACAATACACTACACATAATTAAAACAATGATTGTTTATCCTGTGATGTATATCAATTGATTTCTCACTGCAGTGAAACAGAAAGTAGTTAACTAAAAGTTGATGGTTTATAGTAACAAACAAAACGATAAGACAACTTTAAAAATATGGTAGGAGGCTGATGAATAAATACTTCCTGCCAAAAACCTAAAACTTGAATGTGTAAAATTATTTTTAATCTTACCTGCCTAAAATATAGCAAATTCAAATCTACTGCATATAATGTGCAACTACAAGTGAAAAATATGATAAAAGTGTATTTCTAAATTGAATTGAATCAATTTGGTACAGTGTCGAACTCAATTATATTGAAAAACAAACCGGTTCTCCCGATTGTGCAACTTTAAAATAAAATACGATTTCCAGTACATTCAAAAACGCCTGCAGCTGTTCGTTCGGTATCAATGAAAATCAGATTTCAAGCGGACGCAGCTTGTTACAAAATTCATTCTACTCGTACAAAACTTGCAAACGTTGCATTGGTATAATTCCACCAACATCAGGTACAAAAATAATGGAACTGTTTATGGCTTAAGCGTTCTGGACACACAGTGCAAAGCGGAATTTTAACTCAGTGGGTAATGAAAATAGGATTAAAACGCAGAGAATTTACTACTGCACTGGATTTTGCTTCTCCACAAAAGCCTGGTGCTTTTATACGACGGCAGCGAAATGAAAAATAATCCTTAAATTAGATCGTTCTTATTAGTCGGTATTTTACTAAATTAGATATTTTTGTTGTGAAACGTGGTACGTGAAAACAAATATATTGTAGTCGAAGGAAAACAACGTAATCAAAATAATATGATTAAAACTATAATATTACTTTGGGTTTGGCAAAATGATCTCAATTGCAACATTGTGTGCTTTTCTATATTTCATTCCCCCACATTGTTCACGTATCTTCTGTTCCCTCATAATTGTCTACGTTGAAGTTGCTAAACAAAAGCCCTTAATTACAGACAAACTCCTTACCAAAGTAAACAAAAGTTTCTTTACAGAGTACAGAGTTTCTAGTTACATTATCTAACTGAGAACTTCAACCTAAAAAGTAATGTAGAGAGCTTACCCTGCACGACCCGCCACCCCGTTTTTCTTTCCACCATTTTGTTTTCAAAATGTGCAATTTCCCTTCCTCTTGCAGTTTCAAAACGGCTCCGCTTATGGCCGTGCGATATGGTGAGTCTGAAAATAATATCTTTTAGTTCTCCAATTAACTTTTACAGTGAGAAAACGACTGGTAGACAAAACTACGTCTTTTTATTGACCCGCCTAGGAAACACAGAGAAGATTTTCTTACGAGCTTTTTCCTTGTTCACCTATTCCTATTGTTGTTAATGTACCTAAGAATACAGCCTGAATTACGAAGCTAAGCCAATATAATTTACTTTGTTTGAAAAAAAAACTATAAACCGACTTCAATTTTATTGTTTTTAGTTTTTGCATCCATGAGGATGATGCTATTGTCAGAACTGGACCAAACGGGAACCACTAGATTTCAAAAAAGAACCATCCAAATCGGATCCCCAGTCAAAAGTTTTGAGATAACAAACATAAAAAAATACAGTCGAATTGAGAACCTCTTCCTTTTTGAAGTCGGTTAAAAATAAATAGTTTGAGCCGTTTACTCGTAAAGACAGGCTTAGGCAAATTCAAGCTGTGGGTAGTCTCTACCTATCTACCAACACGTTTATTGTATTATCATAAATATGCAATTTGATTGTCTTACTAGGTGGCATAGCGATTCCATATCCCTTCGAGTCCAGCATCCCTCCTACTTGTGTTAGATCGCAGTTCCTCTCGACGACGTATTCAATAGTGGTAGATTCCATCAGATAGGCATATCCGCCCTTACCCCGCACCACTCTTTCCTCCCCCTCTTTGTTGCTGCTAGCGAAAACCGACGGCCGAGCTGATTCCATGAAAGACCACATGCGCTGGTATGTCGAGAAGTTTGAATCCTAAAGTGATAAAAACAACGCTTATTTTTGAGTAAAACTTATGAGGGTTGAATCATTCTAACTGCGAGGAAGAAATTTAAGAAGGTATTAACGTAATTTGTTGCTTTGTAGCATTTGTTGTAGACAATTCAAGTCAATTATCGCTTGGCGCCCGAAAGTTAGAAGACAATTCTACATAAAAGCCGTGTTGAGTACCTATAATAGGCCCCCCTTGGCGCCCCTGAAACTTTTTTGATAGCGCGGGCTACAAACCATAAAATTGAGAGAAAGTATCCGCAAGAGAAAACATTTCCTCATTGTAGCAAAGATCCTTGAATACATCAAGTCTTGCAAAGATAAGCGACGAAAAATACAATACAGAATAGCAAAGTACCTTCCCAAGTTATTCTAATAGCTTTGCTAAATATTCACCAGGGACCTTAAGTCCGGTTTTAATGTCTGTACATTTATATTTATTTACACTAAGTTTAGAGCCACGAAGCCATCCAATAAACTTTTGAACTTGATTCACAAGGGATAAATCTTAAAGGTGCGATCATTCACCTCGAAGTTGAAAGTTTCTTAATCATTCATCATTCTAGAACTTTCAAGGGCAACAGCGTTTTATTAAACCGTCATCAGTTAGGTAACATTAGAAGTCATAGTTACGCCGGAAAATAGAAACAAAAGAAAATCAACAATAAGGATGCGACAAAGGAAGATTGTTTTCAAAAAGGAATTCAGAGTATTTCGTAAATTAATGTATTTTACATTTCCTATTTGATCTCGTGGCAAAAACTTACCCTGAAGAATGCAGCAGTGGATCCGCCTTTCAAAGCTCCGTACTTTATCTTTGTTTGCTTAGCCAAGTCCTCAGCACTCTCAATGGGTGAGTCCATTCGTTCCACAGTGAGGAAAGCCGCCAAGTTGGCGGTGTAAGACGATATCATTATTAAAGTAAAGAACCACCACATTCCTGCCACCATTCGAGTTGATACCGCTCTGGTCAAACACAAGACAGCATTAGAAAAAGTCAAGACAAAGTAGAAAAGTAAAGCCTTATGAACTACAACTTAAGTTTATATGATCAAACGAAGTAAAATAATTTACGGGTGTGAAGTAAAAACACTATCTGAAAATTTTATGTGACACTAATAGCATTTTAACGGGATATAGACCATGATTATTTGCGTGGTGGATGGATGATAAAAACCTGGTAAATACCCCGTTCTGTGCTGTAAGTGTTTATTAACATGACAGTTTCAAAAGTTTTGATTCAATGTTTGAGAATTCATCGTTTGTGATGATATTTTAGATGTAAAAAAATAGTCCCGAATCAGTCAGGCAATTTTCCTATTCAAACGCTAGAGCGTTCGAGGTGTTGAAAGTACTACTGTGTTCCACTACTGAGATATTAAAATTAAACGAAGATTGATTTCACAGGTCTAGACAACAAAATGAAGTTAGTCATGATAATATTTTTCTATATAAAAAGTTCTCCGTGAAATCTGTCTTCGCAACCTTTACTACAAGTTTTGAAACTTTGATGCAGCAAGCTGTGGATCTACACAAGCACAATCTGAACACGGTGCAGAATACCGAAACATTATCGTAGCTACTTTATTCAATTAGTAAACTAAGACCTGAATTCTTCAGCTAAATAGACTGGACTGAGCAAAAAGGAACGAAGGCTAGTTAAAATTGCCACGCTCTTATTTAAATTGGCCGCTCTAGGCGACTACCGATGCTTGAAATTCACAAAGGGCTGTGGTCGCTTTGAAACTAATTAGTGAAAGGGAGTTCTTCATTCTCTGCAACCGAAGGCTACATTTCCGTACTGTAATTACGGATTGCAGGAGTCGATTTGGTCGCGTCCGATGTTTGACTTTCGAGGTTGTGTGACTTGTTAACTGCGGGCGCTTTGAACGGAAGTGTAGCCGTCAAAGTTGGTGGGACTTACTTCGGTGCGATATCCGAACCTTGCTGCATCAAGGATCCGATAGTGAACCACAGCGAGTTCAAGAGGGTGAACTGGTTCTCCAGCACCGGCGGGTCGTCTATACAGTTGCGCGGGCTGTCCCACTCGTACGGGCTGAACCTGTGCCGAAAGACGGCCAGCTTTTACACCGGCTTCAAATACGACAACACATTGAGCTGCTTCAATCCCGGATGAAAAACTTTAATGTGAATTTCGAAGTTCATAACAAAGCTGTCGCAAACAAACGTGCAAACAAAGTTCTGAGCCGCGAAAGGCTTTTGCAGTTTCTCCCGAATAATGCCGATTCACATTCACGATTTAGAAGGATGAATGTCAGAAGTTCTACTAACTAGTTTACGAGTGATGCTGAGCTCGGGGCGCAGTGAGAGTAATTTAGTTTAAACATGAGCAATTAATGTACCTACCTATATTAGATTAAGCTGGTACTTGTATTTCCCGAGATGAAGCTTGCTCAATGTGCGTTGATTCGACAGCCTCTAACAACCGTCTTGTGACTTCGCTGGGGTTACTATTTTGAGGCCAGATATGAAAACTTTTGTTTTCACTTCTGTTTTTACAAAGTTGGAGTAAGTATACTTTATAGTTTGTGTACATTGATATACAAATACAAAAATCTATGAAAGTATTGTGTACTCATTGACTATAACTAAAAATAAAACTACACTAACTGTAAAGTATAACTCCAGTATAACGATAATACAGGAAAGGTTTGAAAATAACCTTACTTGGGCAAAAAGTCACAGCTTTGTTGCATAAGAGATCCGATAGCGAACCATAAACAGTTTGCTAGTGAAAAAATGTTTTCCATTTTCTCGCCATCGGGATAATGAGTCAGGTGCCATTCGTATGGAGTGAACCTATTGGACGAACACATTAAGGAAACGAGAATTGTTAGAAATACATCACATCGCTCGGTGGATCGATTGTGATCTATCGCTTTTGATGTCGGAGAGAAAATATAAATTCTGCAAGTTTTTCCTCGTCTTACCAAATTTATCTAGTAAATAGCATAAGCCGGATTTCAGCTCTGGTTTATCTTTATTTGGGATAATAATTATCATTGATGTAAATTATAAAAAATATCATATTTACCTTGGACTGAAAACAAAACTCAATTTTTGCATTAACTAACTTAGTAGATGATTGAATATTTTTCTGATTCATATTTATATTCAGATTTTTTACAAAGTTATCTGTATTTCAGTAAAAGTTTTGCACAGTCATCGAAACTTTCAGTTCATTATACATAAAACTACAATGTGAATACTACAAAGAAGCATACGTACCTTGCCAATATAAAAAGCAGAACCGACACCCCTAGATACGCAGTGGCCATATAAATCCAAACATCAAGAGATAATGGCGAAAGGAAGGAGAACAGATTCGGAGGCTGCTTGATCGGCTTGCGGTACAACACGGAGATACCCAAGTTCATGAACGGCATCGTAAAGTCAACCACTTGCTCCCTGCGGACCATATAAACTTACTGATCGATCGGTCATACACACTAAAACTAGGGCCAGAGATGAAACTACACATAAAAGCTTTGGGAAACGCATAAAATTAATGATTGATCGGCGATAGGTGATCTACTCTGATAGGTATATTCAAAGTAAAGCAATAAATGGGAAATATCTGGAGATATCTCTTGTTTCAGTATCGGATTTGTTCAAGTCGATAGGAAGCTAATAAGAATGAATGTTCCAATTACGGCAAGTTGAAATTGTTTAGTGGCAAAGAACGATTGCTTTCCGACAGTCTTATTTCGTCCAAGTCTTGAAAAACATTCGCAGCACTTATAGCGTTTCGAATTCGAAATGAGAAAACGTTCTAAATAATAGCGTCTGTTCGCAGATGCGATCAGATGATTATTTTTTGACGAGGAAAAAGCAATCTTACCTATCGTAAGTAATGGTGAGGTCTGCGATGGCGAGATCTGCCCGTTGCTCGAGCAATTCTCTTATCATCCCGTCCCACTCTTTGGTTTCTCTGTTGAAGGATCCGTATCGACCGTCCGGGGCCAGCTTGAATGTATAATTGAAGCCCAGAATTTTTGATATCTCATGAATTAGATCAATGGCGTAGCCTTCGAACTGTGCGTTCCCTGATAGCTTTTCGCTCGCTTCTTTCCGCATGCAGTATGGTGAACTCTACAGGAATATATCATGATTAATTTTTATACAAAACCTAAAATTGTACAAGCAAAATATTCTTGTTTGTTATCCCCTATGAAAAGAAAATTTCACAAATGTTTCAAAGAAAACCACGTTTCTAATATGTAGAATTTATTCAAAGCGTAAGCTGAATGGAAATAATATATCAGGCGGTTTATCCGCACGGTTTTGTCTACCTTTTTCATATATCCGCTATACAGGTTTATTCGTAACAGCTAAAGCTTCGGTTTCATGTCGTGAATACGTATGTCTCGCATGAATGTTTTCCTCTTGGGAATATATTTTTACAGTGTGCCAGTTCACATAAATCCCTTTTCCTCGTCTCTCGACATCCATACATACATGTAATAATTTTGCTAATTTTGCTTTTGTGGGTCTCAAGTGAGCAGTAAAATGTTCCCGAAGAAATAAATGGCTTATTTTATTTATCGCTTACCAGTATAGTGGTGACGAGGAGAGTTTTGTTCTGCAGAATTTCGACAATTTGTTTCTGGTTGTCACCGTAAGATCTTGTGTAGTTCACACCCTCGGTGGAGTTCCAAGCTCCGGCCTTTTGTAGCCCGTCCCTCGTTAATTCAATTATATCTAAAGTGAAGTCGCTCCTGAATCCTTGATGGTCAAACTTTATAACGCCGGTTAGGCCTTTCATTTCAACCTGTTCATTGAAACAAACGAGTGTTGTACAAATTGTTTGCGTTTACAAAGTTTGCGAATTAATCGTCTACGCGCTAACTTCAGGTCACATTTCGGAGCAGACGGCCCGGAATCTCTGGTTATTGGTTTAATTTTCGCACTGCGGAGAATTATTAATAGGCCTTGACACTGAAACTGAATATTCGTCTAACTTAAGGCATTAACAAAATGTCTCCCCGTTTAATACAAAGCCTCGGGAAAGAAATTGCTTTAAACTTTTTAAAATTGTGAAACTAAGAGGATCGTTTAAAAAGCGGGGACTGGAGTGGAGAACAAAACGGTTTAAGTGGTCCAACAATGCTGTAGCAGCTAATCCGTCAACTCACTCACGTTTCTGCACTTAATCCAGAAACGTTAGCGGCGGATTTAGCTGATTGTCTGAATAAATTGTGTTAATTGTATCTCAGAATAGCAGCCATTCGAAGACAAAAGGCACTGATTTACCTAAGCGTTTCGTTCATATCAAAGTTGGTGTCTACTAAATGGGGTTATATTTAATTATTATGTAGGTATCTACCGCTCATAAGAAAAAAAAGCTTATTTAAATATATGGATAGTTGTTAAATATGATAACGTACTATTTTGCTGCTAACGAATCGGAAACGAATCATTCTATATTTTCTAAATTACTTGGACAGTAAAGTAATATAATACTCACAATTTTCATGTAATTGATAAGGCTATATCCGTGAGGCCAAGTGTCTTCAGCCTCGCAGGAGAGAGGCCTCACGTCGATTTGCTGCGACGTATCGAGGTCATGCAGGGCCTTCGCGAACAAGTGTACCGCATCGTACATGAGAGCTGTTTCAGTCTGAAAAGCCGATACAATTTCACAAATCTGTTTCGTTCTTGAGATTCCTTAGAATTTCACGAAGGTTGGTTGTATTTGTATCTAGAGTAGGTTTTTACCAAAGATTTATTTACTTTTATCTTGATTAATATTCATAATTCAAAGATTGTGTTCAACTTAAATGGAATTTTATATTACAAGAAAGGATACACAGAGAAAATATAATCTTCAGACCACAGACTTTGATCGGTATTTTCCAAAGGTCGAAAATAAAAATAAAAGATAAACGAAAAGAAATTCAACGGCACGATCCTAAAGTAATGGAATTTAATATGACTTTCTTAGAATTAGCTTACTACTCAGACTTTTCGCTTACCTTTATAAATGTCATGTTATCCTGAAAGAAAATAAATTGATATTAAGTTAGTTTACATCAAAAGTCCATTAAGTTGGTGAGTCACAAAGACTTCAAAAATTAACTATTATGTAGTCAAGGCAGTATAATCCAACATAAAGATTTTTTTTAAGGTTGTTCAATTAGGACTTAATGTGGAAAAGTAACTACCTAAGTGCATGTACGTATTCTAAGAAACAAATCAAATAAGCTAGTATTGGTAAGATTATCAGAGAAGAAAATGATTGAAATTAGATTCTGACAATTTAGTTTGATTGGCAAAAGAGACAATATATGAAATTAACTTCATATAATTTATCTAACGGAAACAAAATAGTTTTTTTTTTCAGGAAACTACCCTATTAAAGTTTTTCATTTTACCATTTTTACCTGAGTAGTAGTATGGCCGAGTTGAAGCTTTCTACCTTTCCTCGCCTCATCATAGACCCAGTCTCTAACTACTCTCTGAACATCCGCTCGGTCAGGGTCAAGCAACCTCAAAGCCGTTATATTAGTCCCTCCGTACTTAAACTCCTCCAAGTCTACACTGTGAAGATCCTGTCGAAAGTTCAATTGCGTGAACACGATATCAAGTGAGGGGAATTCGAAAAGTTTTACCGGTTTTACCGCTGAACTTTGTAAAAACGTCTTACCAGCGACGTGATAAGGTAGCTGTGGTAATCGGACATCATTCCAATTTGTTGAGCTTGTTGTAGGACGTCCCTTATCCGTTCTGTCGTGCAATCTAGTACTATGTGTGATTCTGCTGAGTTTTTTATTTGTTTTAGCAATGGTCTGAAAGAAGAAGCGTGTTTAATTAATTGTCCCAGCTTGTTTGCTTCGTTAAGATCTGTATTTTCTCAGAGCATTATTTGTCTTTGGGGTTCTCTCGTTCTATCACTCTGATTGAGACAAATATTTTCTGTCTCATATAAAGCCATAGTATATTTTTACCTGTAGTCGTGCGAGTCAGGGAGCTGTCTGACAGATACAGGAAGCTCAGAAGGTCCATGTGCTTTAAGCAGTTCTTGAAGGCGAACTAAACCATCACTGTTTTCGTATACAATTGTAAAGGATTTCCAACCCCATGCTCTTACTAAATCCACGTAAGCCTAAAATAAAAAAAAATAATGACTATGGTTAATTATCTAGAGCCAGATTATTTCTTGGAGTCTTTGGATTTCAAGTCGTTTTAATATTATTACATGAGATGACATGAGATACAGGACATGAGACAGGAGTATCTACAAATGTGCATGTCTTCGTAATCAAAACCATTGGTATAATTGCGAACGTCGCTCGGTCGGTTCCTCCGCATGGGTTCACGATTTCATATATCCCTAAACAAGGGTTATGCGTTTAATAGGAAGGTCCTTTCATATCCCTTGAATGCCCACACCATTCCTTTGATAAACATTATTGGACACAACCGGAACATCTTTTACAGACCCACCTTTGATTCTGAATTTATTAAAACGTTTTGTTCAACCAAAAAGGGATTTTAGGGTTAGGGAAAAAGGTTTATTTCTTACTCGGCTTAGTGCGGCGGGGTGCGGGTAAAGATTGACGAGACACGATTCCCTTCGCGTGCGGTAGTCCCATCTGGTCTCCAGGTGGGGCAGCTCCATGGTGTCACATATGGACTGGACGTGGGCAGCCGCCGGAGCGGACTGTGGCCCGAATATTGCTGCTACGCCACTCCGTAGGAGGTGGCACACTGTGTGAAATAAAGCACTTGACAGTCAATGGAACGATATAGCAATCATGGCCTTGTTTACACAAAATGTTACAGTATTTGATTTGGAATATTTTTTGATGGCAATCCAATGTTCAAAGACCGAATATCCGTAAAGGCAAGGTTATATTACATTCCAAGCATTTTATAAACTTTATCGTATGCTTCGATAGATCAAACTGTATTCTAATGCATTAGCAAAATAGGTCTGAGTGATGTGAAGCTTGGTATGAGCTGTGTTATTGACCCCTTAATAATTTAGATTTTATGCATTTGTGTCAGTTGGTAATTAAGAACGGACCTAACTTTGTTATTGTATTTTTAGCAACGTCAAAATCATCGGTAAAAATAAGCTATCGGTGTTACGAAATCTGAAGAAGGACCACAAAAAATAACTGCATAGTAGTATAAATTATCGTCCAACAAATTAAATATACATAAGTAAACTTCGTATTAGAATGCAACCATAGGGACCTCTAAGTTTGAACATACTGTTGCAATTCAATCACCAAACATCAAAACGTTGAATGTCAAATAGCTCACCTCGTTTCGAAGCATGGAAGCTATCCTGCGGCGATATAGTCTCCACCTGTCCGAGCAGCTTCGCTCTCGGCAACACCGCTCTGTCTGCGTTCACGCGTTCCACCGCATATCGGAACGCCACCTCTTGCTTGTCGTCCTCGGGGTGGAATAGTCCACCTGTATTGGGCGAATTCATTTAGCTATTCGAAATATTTTGGAAATATTTAATTTTTTATTATTTTTGTGTCTTCTTTGTCTTTGTTTATTATTTTACGCGTGTCAAAGCTGCTGCTGTTGCGACCTATATATCGGTGTCACATAAAACCAGTGCACAGTAGCGCCATCGTTACTGTGCATCATGCTGAGCGACGACCTTTTTTGATGTCACGTTCATAAATTTATATGTTTTTACCAACTTTATTTATTTTTAATTTTGTGACACAGAATAAATCTTTTTTACTTTACTTTACTTTTACTTTTTAAACACCCTATCTTCTTCTACTGGTGATCTCTAACGAGAGTATTAGTACCTACCTAGAGATAAATAAATAAAAAAAATAAAAATCATTTATTTCAGACACAGAGTCCATATACACATTAAAATATACAATTACAATTTCAAGAGTTAATTAAATAGAATTAGAAAAAATAATAAGAATTACATTAAATTAAATTAAACATTAGAAGCAGTCATTTATGTGACCAGCGGCCCAGACAGATCATTGAGCCACCAGCGATGATACGGGTTTCAGCATCATCATCCAGTGGCCCATGATACCGGAGCGGAGGTCCTGCGCCACGGCGGCCAGGAGGCTGTTGGAGCTGCGGCGCATGCGGCCCACCAGGGATGCAACCCGCGCCCGCATGATTGCGTGGAACCCATCCACGTGCGCGTCCGCGAACATCCCTGATGCGCTACAGTACCAAGCGGATAAGCGGATTTAATACAGATTGGAGCTTGAATTAAGTTTTTGTACACCGGAGAATAAATATTAGTTTAGGGTGGTGAAGTGAAGAGCTCTAGCTTCTATTGAGTGCATGAACAAATCAATGGTTGAAAAGCTTCGTTAACATGGATCATTATGATAGAGTTGGAATAGATATATTAGAGGTATGAAGGCGGTGTCGCTAAATACCTCTATACTCTGAATTATGACGAATATTATATGTAGGTATGTATGTGGTAAACATTAAAAAAGTATTTAAAGAAGTGCTGAAATTAGGTTAAGCAACAACGAGGTGGTTGTTCCACCGGTTCTAAGGTTCTAAGCCATTTGACATGATACTTAGCTGTTCTATCTGGATGTGATGACTAATTCATCGGACTGTGATGGTTGTTCCATCGGACTGTTGTTCATTGAGCTATGATGGCTGTTCCACCTGTGCTCTGGTTCAGCGAGCTATGATGGCTGTTCCACCTGTGCTCTGGTTCAGCGAGCTATGATGGCTGTTCCACCTGTGCTCTGGTTCAGTGAGCTATGATGGCTGTTCCACCTGTGCTCTGGTTACTGATTCTTACTGTTATGGGGATAATTCCCCTTATGGCCTCCATCCTCCCCTATAGCCATCCCGTTCCTCACACTTTATCTCTGATCTACTTGTCCGCAGACAGACCAACGAATTGGTATACACACAACAATTATAATCTGAAACTGCTTCTAATATCGGTGGCAAAAGATCTCAATTGCATACAATGTAACTCAAAGTCACTCACCGATGTGTCTCGCTTGCTGTCTCGTAACAGAATGCCTCGTCGGCCGTTCATCGCCGAAGGACCGCGCTGTGCGCGCGCCCGCTTCGCCTCGACCGGTTATGGCCAGTCCGCTAAAATCTTTATCAACCTACCTACAACCTAGGTAGGTACCTACTCAAAATATTTCTTCGCCTTCGCGACATTCCCCCCCTTCAAGGAAGAATGAGAAATAAAGATATTAATATCAATACTATTTATCAAACAAGGATTTGTATGTCGATCACTTAATCTGCCTTTGAACATTAACTGAATTTACTGGTGAAACAATTAATAAGTAAGTGGTCCACTCCTTGACCTTTTCTCTGACTTTAACCGCTGAAGCCCGAGCTGAAGTATGAGGCCAATCAGGCCTCATACTGATTTCTACTGTATCAGTTTTTGATTCTGGTTGCACCGCAGCATGATGTACTGACTTTATTCTATGTTCCTCAGAACCTTTAGCTCTGATCAGTGGAACTGGGTCTACATTTGAAACTACACTTTGCTCTTTGTTCAATTAATGCGCTTTACGCCAGGTGCTACAGAAGACCTGCGCTCTTCATTTTACTCTTCATCATTCTTTTTCTCTTCTTTGAGTGGCAGTCTTTTGGTCTCATACTGTATTTTATAACTGTGTATTTTCTTCTATTTATCATTATACTTTCTTGTTTTATGAGCCAATAAAAAATATATTTTACCTATTATCATTTGGGACTCAATCTGTTTAAGTAGATCTGTGTCTCTTTCAATGTCTCTTGCAACTTTTACCTCCCAATCCAAAATGTTTTCTAGTTCTGCTATTCGTCCAACCCTCCAGTGCGCCCTATTTGCCTCTGATTTTATCTGTAGATAAACCTTTCTTGTATTGATTAGTTACCATCAATCTATTCTGCAAAATCATCGACACGCAGATAATCTTGACGAGTAAACACGTACCTACTCCAGCTCAGCAACTACCGTCGCTCGTCGTAAGCGGTTGTGATCATAGCTTCAAGCTCTTTTATTTTCGTACACAACTGATTGTGTGTGTCCAATACTCTCTTCATAGTATACACCATTCCGGTCCAAACCTCCATTCAGTCCATACCATGGAGCTAATTCTAGTATACATTTCAGCGTCAATTGCTTTCTATGTGTAGCTGTAAGTTTGAATTATTTGACGTTATCCGATACAATCAACTATGGCAATTTGTTACTGCTACATAGTTCTTATGGAAAGAAAACATTCTCCGACATATAGTTCTTTTACTACTCTCTCTATGTGGCAAACCTAGCGTTGCTTCTGAGTAGTTAACTTAGCATATTTGATTCTAATTTCATTTCATTCTTCGACAATATCTATAGTAATAGTATTCGTAAGACCCTCCTCAACCAAGGAGTTAGTCTAAAAATGTTGATGTTTGGACGCTGCAAGATTTTTGACAGAAACTCAACCTGAATTTTAACTTTAATATTTTGACTGCCCTGGGCGCTCACGATACAAGTTCGCTGCAAAGCAACGCAGCGTCGCATACCTTTACCAGTCTATTTATCTGCCTTGGTACTCAATCTATACCAGACAGATATTGTTTTGTTGGTAGGTTATTTGTAGTGACTTAAATCTGTTTCATTTTAGAAATCATTATTCGCGGCACAAATGGCAGAATTACTTTACACCGTCTCAAAACTAGATTGCTATTAGTCAAAGCAATAGTGATTTTATTTAACCGGCACGGGCGTTTAGTCACGAAGGCTCGATCGGCCCATGCATCATACAGTTGTCTTTACAAAAATAGTAACTCTGTGGGTTACTATACAAAAACTGTGACATAATTTATCAAACTACATCACAATAGAACTGAACTACCAGCAATTCTCGTCTACGAGCCGGAACGTTATTTTAGTCCCTTAAGGGCACTAATGTAGACTTGCCAATAACAAAATTAACATTAATATTAGCGTGTAAAGAACTGAGCTTATTAACAACTACAGCGTACACTTGCATTGAAGAGTCTGTACAATGCACTTACAATTAAAACTTATACACACCTTAATAACTTCATTATTATTTTAGCTTCTGTCTCTGTTGCATGGCATTTTTCATAATTTGTACACCGTAATCGGTAAAACATGTTGATACTTGCATATCTGTTTATAAAATCTTATATCTACACATGTTTAAGCAAATAAATGATCTTTATCTTTATCTTTATCTTTATCTTTATCTTTATCTTTATCTTTATCTTTATCTTTATCTTTATCTTTATCTTTATCTTTATCTTTATCTTTATCTTTATCTTTATCTTTATCTTTATCTTTATCTTTATCTTTATCTTTATCTTTATCTTTATCTTTATCTTTATCTTTATCTTTATCTTTATCTTTATCTTTATCTTTATCTTTATCTTTATCTTTATCTTTATCTTTATCTTTATCTTTATCTTTATCTTTATCTTTATCTTTATCTTTATCTTTATCTTTATCTTTATCTTTATCTTTATCTTTATCTTTATCTTTATCTTTATCTTTATCTTTATCTTTATCTTTATCTTTATCTTTATCTTTATCTTTATCTTTATCTTTATTTAAGAGCGGCCAACCCGTCTTACTTTTCATACAAACGCTCTTACGTGATTATGGCGTTGTAATACATCTTTCTTTGAAACTTTTAACTAAAAGGTATATTATATTATATACATAAATTGTATAAGTAAACACAATATTTAGATAGAAACCTTGCAAATCTAATGGAGATTCTAAACGACACAAAGTTTCATTTCACACAAACTTGTAAGGCTTACTAAAAAACTCTTGTTTCCCTGTTGCAAGTTTCATGAAATTTCTAAACACTGTTTTTCCTAGGGCCGATTACCTGCGAGTGAACTGCGAAACTAACCAAATGCCGACGAGGGATCAGGCGATTCCTCTCTCTTGTCGCTTTGCCTCTTTCTTTTACATTGCGCTGGTTGAAACAACAAGCTTTTCAATCACGCTCTCGTTGACGATAATAGGACCGGGAAGGCCCCTTAAGTTTTGTGGATGATAGCAATAATTACATTTTAACAACTTTCGTTATTTAATTTTACATCTTTACGAACGCAAGCAGTTCCTTCTGTATGCTTTTGTGGGGTAGTCGGATTGGATACGGATTTTAGGATCTCTTTCCATTGAATGTATTACATCATTCAGGATGTACTTCGTAGATAGTTAATACGCCAGTGTACTAAACTAATTACGACTCTATAATGCCACTGATTTTGCCTGACCAAACAAAAAATAATGAATACCCTTTCCCTCGAGAAAAACGAAGATAAATAATAGTCAATTCATTACTATCAATCTAATCACTGCCTGATTCATTATTTCTGCATATTACAATCTACTCGTAAAAGGCATTCAATTCATTCATTTCAGGTGGTGATTTCGCACCAAAAAGTTAATACTTATACTTATAGGTCTATTTAATCAGTAATGAACAAGCATCTTTAGGCTATAGTTATGGCTATAGGTATTTGACTCGGTTATGCTCGAACGCTAACAGCCGTAACTGAGAAATCGTAATCTTTCTCAGATCTTATTTATTATGACTAAGCAAGGTTTTTAAACATAGCCATATTCATAATTATGCTAACTCTCTGTTTTAGCTGACTTCATTTACCATCCTGTGCAATTTTTTTTAGGACAAAATATGGCCTGGTTATACGCACCATATTCAGAGCAATACTAACACTTGCGATTATTTCTACAGGTGCTTACCCTGTGACCACAGATATCCGAAACTAAGATTGTGCCTGTGACCTTCTTGAAAGCAGTTAAAGCAACGGTTTCCTAGTTGAGCTTTCCTGTTGTGAACATTTTTGTACCTTGTACATTTGGCATTAAAATAATCTTGCCTACAACATATACATTTCTCGTAAATTTCCTCTTAGGTGGCTCTTCTGAACTTTCTGAGACATCGTTTTGTCTTTTCTTTGATTGTGTTTTACTGAATTGTCTGTTATCATTTTTGTGTTTGTCTTTTCTATTATTATTATTTATACGTGGCCTATTGTTCGTTATTTCTACAGCTTTTATATGTAATGCTCCTATTGTTATTTTTTCTGTGATGTCTTTCTCTTCTATATTTGTCGGTTCTGTAATCTTTACACCTATTGTGTCTGTCTTTAGTCTATTTGAGGTCTCTATAGCAGATATTATGTATTCTAGATATTTTCTGATACCGTCTACTTTTCTTCTTCGTCTATCATCTTCATTCTTACTTCTTAGATTAGATATTTAGAGAATTTCTCCATTGTCATCAGTCCGAGATGCTCGTGATTTACGTCTTCGCCTAGGGAGCTCAATACGAGTAGGTGTCTCTCTATTCCATTAAGTACATATCTGCATTATTTTATTTGATTTTTATTGACTGGTTTTATCCTGTATAATGCCACATAATGTGCGTCAATAATTGCCGCAGGTTTACCGAACTTTTCCTTTAGAGTTTGGACAGCTATGCTATTATTTGTGTTAGTTGTGTCTTATCTTATCCTTCTATTTCATTGATACTTCTACCGTCAGTATTTGATGACAATTGGTCCTAAATATGGTACCTGTCACTTGAGAATGTCACCATCAAAAGTAAATTCCATTCTTGTCAATTTACCAGAAATATTAAGATTTCCGCCATTTATCGTGGCTGCACTACGTTTTTCATCATTGCGCTATATACAAATATCTAATTATATTCCCAAATCTTCAGCCTGAATTTGTATAAACGTGTACTCGGTTATCTTAGCAGTGTCAGTTTCTGTAGCTTATTTACAATAGATGTGGATTTTTACCACAAACCTCTGAGTAGCACTCTTAAGTTTAGCTCCGTGGTACTCTAACTCTCTTTAGTTACCTTCACCATCAGATATTTGCTTAAGGGCACACTGGGCAGAGTTTATGCACGATTGTACTGATTCGTACAATAATTTCAAACGGGTTAGGACGATACTTATTTTGTTTATTTTAAGTACAGTTCCTCATTTGAACTGACCATGAGCGAAAGATCTTGTCCTTATGTAAAATCTACAACAACATTGTAATTTATTTAGCAACTTACTTGTATTAAGTTCTTGCCTACCTATGTTTCTTAGGTACTATAGGTAGCAATTACGAGCTATTCTCAATATCTCACACGCGGTTTTTCCCAACGTCTCATGTGAGACGCCGCCTCTTCCCAACGTCTCATCTTTTTGCATTAGGGCTGTATTTGAAGCTTTATTTTTATTTCAAGGTTGCAAGATTTTTATTTGTGACTTGCTATCTACTGTCTACGTGGGTACCAAGGAATTTAGTAGGTACATATCAACGTAAGTTTCTACTAAAACCTCTCGACATTAGGTTTATTTAGAAGGTAATTAGTGACTTTTTAACCTACTGCAACCTTATTTAGTTGTATGTCCAGCAGTGGACTAAGGTCCCCTTTCACCTGCTGTAGCAGTAAGGCACTTAATGCAAATTGACTCTCACGATCAATAAATAACACAGCATTTTTTAACAAACAGACTTTACCTGAATTTACAAAAAATACGTTACTTTGTCATGTATTAATATACAATGCCCGAACTTGTTTGGTAGGCCTATTATATTGTATTTGTAACACATTAGGTACAGGTCAGTCACATTAGGTGTAGGTCTTTTAATAAACTCAAAGTGTCATACAGTGTAAGAACACCCTAGATACCTACTGCGGGTCTAGTGCATAGGTAGATTTATTATCTTGCTCAAAGGTTGCCTGGAACAAATAAGGCCGCCCATTGCGCCAACGGCCTCAGTCTTTGTTTTAATTCTTTATGAGTGTGCCATAAGCAATTTACTTCAAAATTGCACTTTAAAATCGTTATTTATCTCAGAATCTGTGAAATCTACTACCTTCATATTTAATGAAATGTTACTTCGATATTTTATCTTGAATTGCGTGTTTTAAAAACACGATTGGTGAAAGTTTTCTCAATAGTTAATTATTAGGAAAAATATATGTTTTTCACACATTTTGCTATTTATCTCAGGAACAGCACACATTTCTTCTTCGGTTTTTGTTTTGCTAAAAAACCTAGTCTTATTTCTTTAGTTGTGTCTTTTAATTTTTCGATTGGTTGCTTCATCAACCCGTAATTAAGTAAAAACAGTTTTGGCAAATAGTAAATTCGGTGCACGTATGCTCTGCACTTCTCACTCACAAGAAAACCATATCTTGTGATCTCGCTCGAAATCCATCTCGTAGCGGCGTTATTGCACACTCTTAACTACCATAAGTTGTTCCTGTTGGTATTGTTTTGTACAGTTAATGTGCATAATCCTCCTTGCGAAGTCTATGAGGAAATTGTGAAAATGATCCTTAATGGGCGAATCGACACTACATCTAAATAAAAACCAACTTTTACGCCCGGGCAAAGTGTAAAATCTACACAATTCCTTTAGTGCAAGAAAGCAACGGTCATGCAGCATAATATCCTACTAATATAGTAGGTACCTGGTCTACCAAACGGTAGTAAAATGCTTGAAATTTTTGTCTACTTCGCAAATTTGCAGATAAGCAAAGTCGTAAAATATTCTACGATCTAATTATAGAATTTTACTAAGTTACTCCGTCGAACCGGGCGAACACCTTTAGTAAAACTACCCACATGACATTTTACGAAATCATGTACGGACATTGAATTACTACTACTAGCGTACTAGTGTATCTATTATAAATTTATAACTCACTGTGTTCCGATTCTTTTAGACTGTAAGGTTTGAGATAATATATCCCTGCATCTCCACCATGTCGCTAAATACCTCTATACTCTGAATTATGACGAATATTATATGTAGGTATGTATGTGGTAAACATTAAAAAAGTATTTAAAGAAGTGCTGAAATTAGGTTAAGCAACAACGAGGTGGTTGTTCCACCGGTTCTAAGGTTCTAAGCCATTTGACATGATACTTAGCTGTTCTATCTGGATGTGATGACTAATTCATCGGACTGTGATGGTTGTTCCATCGGACTGTTGTTCATTGAGCTATGATGGCTGTTCCACCTGTGCTCTGGTTCAGCGAGCTATGATGGCTGTTCCACCTGTGCTCTGGTTCAGCGAGCTATGATGGCTGTTCCACCTGTGCTCTGGTTCAGTGAGCTATGATGGCTGTTCCACCTGTGCTCTGGTTACTGATTCTTACTGTTATGGGGATAATTCCCCTTATGGCCTCCATCCTCCCCTATAGCCATCCCGTTCCTCACACTTTATCTCTGATCTACTTGTCCGCAGACAGACCAACGAATTGGTATACACACAACAATTATAATCTGAAACTGCTTCTAATATCGGTGGCAAAAGATCTCAATTGCATACAATGTAACTCAAAGTCACTCACCGATGTGTCTCGCTTGCTGTCTCGTAACAGAATGCCTCGTCGGCCGTTCATCGCCGAAGGACCGCGCTGTGCGCGCGCCCGCTTCGCCTCGACCGGTTATGGCCAGTCCGCTAAAATCTTTATCAACCTACCTACAACCTAGGTAGGTACCTACTCAAAATATTTCTTCGCCTTCGCGACAGGCGGGTTTCACCATTGCATTCAAATAATTTTGGTAGTAATCAGACTTATATATCTATACTTATGTATCTTTTAAATTTATACATTGTTCATAGAAGCATATCGCCAGGATGGGAAGGAGCCGTTTAATACAACGAACACGACAATCAGAATCCAAAGAAAACACGGAAGCGTGTACAGGTGTACAGCATTCCGTGTTCTCTTCGGATTCTTGACCGTTTCCATTGTCCAATCTGCTGGATAATCAGAAGGTTAATACTAGTCTTGATTGTAATTGCTTTTTCAATCCCGAAATTTATCAACAACTGAATTTATTAAAGACCCACGCATTTAGAAATTCTTGATCTTCAAATACAGGTAGGTACCTATGTAGATAAATTAAATAAATAAAACGTTTATTTGTGCAATGGTCTGAACTAAAAGTAAACGGTAAGTTACGTATTAATCATAGTAAGTAAATAAAATAGTCTAGTTTAGTTAGATTATTGTTTGCAAACATGTGTTTCCAAGATTCAAGACCTTCAGACTCAATTTTTTTCCAATTATCACCTTATACCGCTTATACCTAAAGTATTTTCAAACTTACCTATCCGTATAGTATCCGGAAGGGCAGAAAGATGTCCAAAAAATAAAATGAGGAAAACTGCCTTTGCTCCTCTCATCCTATAACAAAAATAAAACAAGTTAACTGACTTTATATAAACTAATCAAGAACTCATTATTTGCTACTTCTTACGTATTTATTTTTAGCACCCAAGAAAAAATGTTTGCGTATATGTGCTTATCAGTGACATCGTAGTAGGTCCTTAAGTAGTGATTAAGTTTGAGCCATTTCTGACTATGTTAGTCCCGTATTTTAACAAACTAACTACTAACTTACTACTAAAATTAAATTATATTTAAAACTAACCGAAATACATTTTGCCCGGGAATGGTAAAGACAATAGACGTTTTGTTTTTGTGGTAACCTTTGGTGGTATCTTGTTAGTCAACTTCAACTTCTTATTTCATGGCTTGCTGTGTCTTTGCTGCCACAACTCTGATCTTGTCTAGGTTGACTAATGCAAAGAAATGTCAATGTAAATTATTACTACTGCGATGGCGCGTTGTTTTTGCACTGTGTTCTCACATACTTTGTCATAATCGTTTTATTTAGTTTTTTATTTTATTACTTTGTCTGTTCGTGACGTCACTATTTCGGGCTCTAACGGAAGACCAGCGCTGGCTAGAACTCTTCCGGGAGCCTAGCAAGCATTTATGCTGAGTTTAAACTTTTATACTACATCCTTTAAGATTGTATTTTGATTCTACTTACTCATAGTTGTAGGATACAATATTCGTATACTTACTAAGTTTCTTCTGTTGTTATAAATAAATGTATTTCTTTCTTTCTTTCAAATAAGTTGTTCAGCTATATGTTTATTGAGTTCTCTTTTTGTTTCAAATATCACTACAACGCAGAGCGTTATTCATGCACTTTTCTGTTTACTTGTTGGTCTCAAACGGACAAGGTAACTCTAAACTAGCATTGACGTAACAGAACATCGAGCTATAATAAAACCGGCCAAGTGCTAGGCAAACTCGCGCACGAAGGATTCCTTGCCATTATTTCTAAAATCAAAAAATACAAATCTTTCCTCATAAAAAAATAAAAAGTCAACGTGACGCGGTCACCCATCATACTGACCGCGCCCGACATTGCTTAATCTCGGAGATCGCTTCTCAAGGTGATAAGGACGTTGCCCCTTTAATTATTAAAATTATATAACTTATATTATTTGTTGTTATAGCGGCAACGGAAATACATCATCTGTGAAAATTTCAATTGTCTAACTATCACGGTTCATGAGATACAGCCTGGTGACAGACGGACAGAAAGACAGGCTTAGAACCGGATAAGGTCCCGTTTTACCCTTTGGGTACGGAACCCTTAATAATATCGTTGTTTGACGAATTCATTACGGATGTGTTCTTCCAACACCAATAAGGTTCGTAGTTAACCCAATTACATCCGTAATAAAGATAACTAAAATAACTGTAACATCTTAAAAATACTGTGGGTTGCGTAGTGAGCCCCCTACAATCCTATAAGTTGTTGTTTAAAGTTAAAAGAGTTTGTTAAGTTTCACGGTTTAATCGTACGTAAGTTTGAAGTTAAGTTAGTGGTCGCGAGTGTACGCCGTGACGTGTTGCCCAGAGGGCAGTTGTTTGCGGACTGGCTGTAATTAGCCGTTGATGCACGTCATAACGTAAACTGCTGACCCGCGGGAACATGCAGCGCTGTATGGTATGCAAACCGTACAAATACTTAGTAGCGATGCTGTGTTTTGGATAAAAAAAATTGTGTAAAAAATTAAGATCCGAGAGTTCCAGGCTTCATTAAATCGTCTGCAAAGATTCGATAGCCTAGTGGGATTTTAAGATTAGAATTTTAGGAAATCGTTTTTTTTTTAATACATAGAGGTGTAAATACTAGTTGTTATTGTTTTATTCGGTTATTGTAGTATTTGATGTGTTAAATAAATTACAATACGCTAAATAGTTTACAGTTATCATGAAACGGCAAAATGTGGACCCCTGTCTGGGTTTCAGAATCTAAATATATCCGACGTAACTCCTTAATTAGCCTACTTAGTTAAAACCGAGATGCATCTTTTAGTATCAGCTTCATTAAATTTACTATGTATTTAATAAACAGATGTAAAGTGGAAAAATACGCTGGTTCAAGAGATTTAACCTCAATTAATTTTTGAGTTGCATTTTAATTGAAAATACGAAAGGGCCAGCTCACGTAAAACGAAAAACAAACCGTCGCGTCGTGTAAATCAAATAGATCCTGGGTTTATGGAGCTATCTCATTTACAGGACATTGACCATGCCACACCATTATTTACTGGAATCCAATGGTTTTATTGGATCACACTAATATTATCAAAGCGAATGTTGGGATGGATGTATGGATAGATGTATGAATGGATGTTTGTTACCTCTTCATACCAAAAGTACTACTGAACGGATCGGCTGAAATTTTGCATGAAAGTAATTCTAATCTTGAAATCAAACATAGGGTATTTTTTATCCCATAAATAAGTTCCCATGGGATAAAAATCACCTTTAAACGTTTCCATAGGAACAACGCGTGCGAAGCCGCGGGACCAGAGGGCCTAGACAATGTAACAATCGATGTCGAAAGCGATAGTAGAAAAGTCCAAGAATGTATGGGTTTGACATACATATGCCTTAGATATGTCACGTGATCTTTTCGATTTTTTTTCTACGAATCTTTCAATTGTTATCGATTCGCTTTGTAGCGAATGCCGGTTGGCTATGCCCTTAGTTATGTACAAATAAAACTGACTAATATACTCTCTTGGCCACAGGTTCGACAATAGAACAAGTAAAGACAAATAGACCCGACACTGCCACCGCTTTTTTAATTTATGTGTTCTTCACAAGTTTTCAAGAATACATACAGTACCTTATATGTATTGAAAGGTTACAGAGGGTGATGATGATAAGCATCTTTCTATATTCACACATACTATGAACACTTCCTTACCTCAACATCAAACTGGTAATGTCAAATTAATATATCTTTAAATAAAAAATGAATTGCTGTTCGTTAGTCTCGCTAAAACTCGAGAACGGCTGAACGGATTTATCTTATCTTGGTCTTGAAATATTCGTGGAAGGTTTAAAATAAGAGAAAATTATAGCGAGCAAAGCCGCGGGCGCAGCTAGTTTAGTATTATATTTATAACTTCTAGTATTTTTAACTTATGTTTTACCCAAATATTATTGTGTGTGTGTAATACAAAATTGTCTCTGTTGAATCACTTACTGTGTATCTAAAGATTGCTCGGAAGAGATCGCTTATAGCGATAATGCCGCCTATTGCGCAACGTCAACTGTATTTGTTTATTGTGCTATGTTTCTGTTTTATTTGGTGTGCATAAAGAGTTATTGTATTATATTGTATGAAAGGCGACGAGTTAATGACTCAAGATTATGTGATAATTATAGAATGAGTTCTAAGAAACAGTAACGGTTAGTAGTATTCAGGAGCTCCAACGCCTACAATTTTGTTCAGTTTTTGGGAACTGGAACCCGACTCCGGAGCAATTGTTTATTTCCTCATATATTTTATTCAATAGAAACCATTGATTTGTTAAAAAGGGAAGATAGGTTACGTTCTCCTAGCGCTTACTCAAAAATTGGCATGTGTTATAACTACACGCAAACAAATACGCTCACAGTTATATTTCAAGTCCTGTGCAATACAAAGAAGAACAAAGACGGAAAGACGTATCTAAGACCGAAGTGTGACCGAGACAACAATATTTCACGCGAATCACGGCCGCCCGTGCCGCCGGTCAGACGGTGACTGAGGTGGGAGCACACAGTTTCACACAATTTGAGGTTGCCACTTTCGAGAAACCGGTACCTCATCTTCCCTTTTTAATAAATCAATGATAGAAACATAACACATTGGTATTTTAGTTTCTTCATTTCGTGAAAAATATACGACCTTCTGTCCGCATCTTACTCACGAATAAAACAATGCAGATTAGAATCCAATTGTATAATATACATGTCGGAGACTGTGAAAGACAATGGATGGCATAAGTATCCGAACGGTATCGACAAATAACACAAATCAACCATGTAGCTATGCAAAAAAGTCATATTTGAGCTTCTGTCAGAGTTCAGTAGACGGTAATGTTGTTACCAGAGCCACCTAGGCGCATTTTGGAGCGTTAATTGGATAATACGATTCAATTAAGTAAGGTTGACAGAGATAACACAGAGGGCGTGGTTGTGCGCGCAACTTCGTACAAAATCGGTCGCTTCCGTCATCGTTCGGGTAAGAAAAGACAAAGTATGGCGGGTAGACAGCAGGACAGTCACTTTGCAAGAGGCTTGGAGAACGGTAGTACGGTCCGGTGTTAGTCCGTATGCAGAAAGAAAGCTGGAAACTTATAAACGCTTACCGGCGCTTGACAGCGCTGGTAAGCCGCGCAGGAAATATATAAACGCGCGCCGATAAGCACTGAACGGTGCCGACAAGTGCCGACAAGCTTCAACACGCGCTGGTCAGCGCTAGGCGCTGCCATCTAAAATTAATAAACAACTGCGACAACCAGCTTCCTTTGTGTCGAACGGACCAGCGCTGTCAAGCGCCGGTAAGCGCTTAAAAGTTTTCAGCTTTCTTTCTGTGTACATGGTCGGTGTCAAACTTATCACGTTCTTTATACGTTTCTAATGTTAATCGTAATAAATCTAGTCGATCGTATGATCTACGTGCTTGCTTATTATTGTGATCGTGTGATAACCGACTGGTTTGTATTCTGGTTTGGTTATTTCGGGGTTTCGTATATTTGGGGCTTCCAAATGACGTACTGATCGGACCCCCATTACGTCATATATTTTTTTAATACTTTGCCTGATTTGGCATCTTATTTAGGATGAATGGATTTCGGTTTTTTTAGGTTGAAAGATGACATGATCTGATGTTCTTAGATAGATTTATAAAGAAAAATTGGTGCAGCCGTTCAAATTATTTATATGTCAAGACAAGACGCTTTGTAATAAGCTGAAAGGGCCGGTTTAAAGTCTTTATAATTGTTATTATATATTTTCAAAATGGGGTTTGTTGTCATATATAACATTGTGTGGTATTGATATGGATCAGTTGAGCTACCCGTAGATTGCTTGCAACAGTCTGCAGTTAGCTCAATGGTTTCAATGGTAAATACTAGTTCTTATTTATTACTATTATTTTATTTGACTGTAATTTGCTAAACTGTAGTTCATACTACAACTGTAATCATAGTTATCTGAAATCAAATAATTTTATTTATTTAATTATAGACATATTATGACGACTTGATACGTGCTTAAATTAGATCCGTTCTTTTTATCTTATATTTTATAATAATATAAGATTTAGATAATAATTTTATATTTTATTTTAAGATTACTTTTGTTGTCTCTAAACTTAAGTCTAGTTCTAGTCTTCTAGTAATTTTTTTCTCTATGTTTGTTTTTATACCTACCTATATTCAATCTGTATTCTGTGCTGTCTTTGTGTGTTAAATAAAAACTTCTATCTATCTATCTATCTAAATCAAGACTAAGTCTATTGAATGTTCCTCGGAGTAGGGGCCTTGTTTAGGAACCCACCGACGAATTGGACGCTAATACTCGAACCGGAACCAATCCACACAATGACAGTTTTGAGATAAAGGCATTTTTGTCTAAATTGTGCAAAGAAAAAAATTTACTGCCATTTTTAAAAAAGTTGGTTTACAGTACTGTACAACATACTGAGTTCTACCTATATCAATATTATTTTAATAAAAAACATTAATATTAACAAGTTTTTTTTTGATAAAACTAATTTTGTAGGGAACCAACCCACACTCATGTGTGGGTTGGTTCCTTATGAACTTATTAAATAAATTTGAATAATAGTAATTAAAATAAATAAATGCTTTTATTTCTTTCATGAATTTATTTTAAATCGAAAATGTACCTAGACTTTAATAAAAAAAAACACAAAAAATGCTACAAAAGATATAATTTTTGTCTTTTACATTGATTCCTAACCTAATCTTCCTCTATTTCAAAATCAGGATGACCTGAAAAACCTTCCAGATCGTCTGCTATGGCCTCATTTCCAACAAGCCTCACGTAGAAGTCGTGCGAGTCTTCAAGAATCAAGTGTAGCTTTGCTTTTGAGGTCGATTAGCTTCACTTCAGTGACAGGTTTTCCGTTTGGCCAAAGTGGCTCCATAATTTTTTCCTTCAGACTTTCTGGACTTCCACGAGGCCTTTTTCGTATTATATATTACCTTATACTCTTCATTGAGATCAGATCTCATTATATATATTGTAATTATCACTAATTTTTAGCAATATTTCTTTTGTGTTTGGCTATGAAACTTCATCTCCTTCAGTGGTTTTCTTTCTATTCGCTATACATATATTTTTCTAAATTCAACGATGACAAGAAGTCTTCATATTTTATTCTATGTACGTGTATGGGTTTTAAGGAGGCTTTTGAGGCTTAGATAAGCCGCCAAGCTATTGCATTTGGTTCCAGCTACCCCCAGTTTTCATATGGCAAACGTTTTTCTACCGAACACCCTGTATATGTCAGTAACTTTTTGTAATCTTTTATAATGCCTATTATTAGCTTTCTGCGACAATTTAATTTCTATTGTAATTAGTTAAGCTGATGGCAATCCGAATTAAATATCGCTTTCTAGAGGTACTTTGTTACGCCCGCCATTCCCATCACGGAAATCTTTTATGTTACACCCTCGATCGAATCCAGCAAAGCGATGTGTTTATTCTGTTTGACGACGTCTGGAATGTTTTAACAAACTAATTAAACCCAGAAAAAATAACGTGCGTACGTTTGCTTCTTTGTTTTTTTTAATCTGTAGTATAGTGATGAGCCAAAGGTTTTTCGCGTATTAAAGTTGTTATAAACATATTTTGCGCATCGAACAACCCCAGAGATTAAAACTTTTCAAAGTTAGCAACCGTTTATCTGCTGGTACATTTTTGACTTGGTTCCTTAAAATTTATAAGATTTTCACTTGGATCCTTAAAATCTCATAGATTTTAAGGAACCAAGTGACTTGAATCTTTGTAAAAATTTAAGACTTAGCCTTTTCTATAAAGCAAACAAGAACCAACCCACAAAAGTAATGAAAAAATATTTACACAAGGGACCATGTGGTTTGGTTCCTTTTAAAAGAATTAAAATTTGATTTTTTTTTAGATTATCGGGTTACCATGAAGCATGGATCTTATTAATTTTTTGTCCAACTGTTGATGTGTGGGTTAGTATCTTTGTTGACAAAATGTTTTGTTCAGTCAAAATTGCCAGATCACTGTGATCTTTACAGAGTTGATATAAGGTGTATTTTGAAAGCTTTCTGTGTACTTAACTCAATTTTGACATGAGTGTGGGTTGGTTCCGGTTCGAGTATTAGCGTCCAATTAGTCTTTGAAACATCTCTGCAAAGTTTCGCCTCGGGTTGGGTGTCGACTTGTCGAGTGTCGAGTTCCAATCACGTCATTGTTGATTCATGGATGCTGGAAACCGTTACTTCGTATCTCAGGAAATGCCAAGATATTTATTAATTTAATCCGAGTTTGGTTTAGTTTTCTAAAATCCGTTTTATGCATGGTCCTAGAATAAGTTAGATTCAGAGAGACCACTTTAATACGTATTGTAAAATAATTGTTTCAAAAAACAAATATGATTGAATTGAAATTTAAGAAAAATGTAGTAGGATGCGTGATTTGTATGAAGTGTGCTTGTTCACAAAATATTGAGATAAGTGATTGCAAAATATAGAGCAATAATAACAGTTCGGTTTATTGACAAAAACGTTAATTTTATCTACTCATAGTGTGCGTGCGTCGGTATTTTGTTAACGCACGCATTCAAAGAAATTCCCATAGGTTTTTGGGCGTGAGCACATTAAAAGATTTAAATCTTGTAAATAAACTCTATATACTTCAAAATTATGCAAATTGATGCTTCATCACCATCGTCAAGAAGTGGGTTGTTCTACCCTTCAATTTATAACAAATCTTACAAAATGTAGCCTTTAAAAAAGTTATTAGTAGCGTCAAAAGACTCGAAGATTTTAATAACTTTTTCAAAAACTCAACATTATTTGCTAAATCGCTCGAAGCTCACTGACTTTATCAGCTTTTTAGCCCATTATGGGACCGTTTTGGATGTAAATACTTATGACGGCATTTACACGCCTCAGGGACTCCTAGACTGCTTCCAAAATGTGAATATTCCACTTAACTTTAAAGACGTCCCTTTATTTAACGTGTCCCTTTTCAGCATGACAGATACAGTAATTTAATTAGTTTATTTATATTTTAATTATATTTTTAATTTTTCAATTATATGGATACAAATTATATATGTCTAATCAATTAATCATATAGGGTAACACAAGACCTATCATATTATATTGTAATTTTGGCCTCTTATGTTGTCGTCTGGAAGAAATCCCTGCAATGGGTACATAGGTACCGTTTGAAACTATTTTGCTTTGCGTTAAAAACAAAAGACATCGAGCAAGCCGGGGTTGGCGACTATGGACTTGGTGGGTGACTTGGTGACAGTGGTGGTAAGGCGCAATTTTCGCTGACTATACCTTAATATCTGAGGTTATAAAGGTTATTTATGTAAACACTTTATTGCACTGAAGTACAAATGGTAGGTTTAATGCCGAGGCATTTTCTATCTGCCAACCAGAAACATCTTTTACTGGGGGTTGGCCAGATAAGTACCTATAGTTCTTCCAACACAAACAAGGTTCGTAGTTAACCCGCTTACATTCATAATGAATTCGTCAAACTACGAAAGTTTCTATGGTAAAAAAAGTATCTATAAATCAAAATAATTATATATACCTATCTATTTATAAATAAATGCAACCTCTAATTTTAACAACCGGTAATTTTACAAGAATCAATGAATGGTTCCCACTGCAAGGAATAATTTAACCTAAACTAACTATAGGAAGGCATAATTTACATTAGCATAAGGCACAGGTGCAAATAGTAGAATCGTAGAGATTTTTTTGTAATCTCAGTTGTTATTATGTCGCTCTCTAACCCAACATGGTTAGAGAGCGACATAATAACAACTACTTTCTTTACTGTCTTCTTTATTTTTAGGGTTCCGTACCTCGAAAGGAAAAACTGTCGTTTATGCCGAAAATTTCAGCAAACAAACAAACAAAAAACATTTCGACACTCGCAAGGGAATCAATATCTACAGGGTACCCGTGAACTCCGAATCATTAAATTTGGTACGAAGCAACGTCTTATAGCACAAATAATGGAAAAATTGCGAAAACCGTAACTTTAGTTTTCTAGTTCGATTTCTAGTTACATCATAGATAATAAAAATAATTTTAAACTCACTACCACTTTCCTCATGAACGCGTAGAGGTATTCATGGTACGGAACCCTTTATGCGCGAGACGACTCGCACTTGGCCGGCTTTTACAAGCGTTTCATTTTTAGAAGCAAGGATTTTGATAACAAATCTCGTGAATTGTAACCTTCATAGCCTACAAATAATTACAGAAAAACACATAGTCAGTAAACACATACTATTTACTATACCTACTACTATTTACCTACCAAGTATTTGCTATACTTAGTTTATGGACATACCTACATCAGAAATCCAAATGAGAAAGTACCCGTTTTACCCGCCTAATTAGGTCACAGTGTTATGCTCACAAAAATGTAAAATAGTGCGCTAAAATTGGTAAACCTTTCTTATACCAAGAACATTAAAGTATGAAAGATGCGTTTACCTAAAAAAAACATGCCGTTTCTAACTAGCGATTGTAACTAAGCCAAAGAGTACGTTACAATGTTGCTTATCCTCTTAGGATTATTTCAGTGACTGCACTTATTTTGATTCCAGCGTAGATTTAGTACTCACCTGTCTCTTGTCTATGTATTGTCACATTCATAAACACACCGCCACATGACAGTCATCAATTAACTAATTATTACAAGTTAATACACTTCAGTACATGCAACACTACACTATAGATCATTCCCGCGAGTTGGCAAGACAGATGGGCGCGTTGATCGGTTTTCTTTTTAATTGATGGTATGAGGTGTCGATTTTGGCACGTGTGGCAGCTTGATTTCGGATTATTAGTCGAGTGGTATCGATTTGAATATCGAATGTAGGCCGGTCGGGCCGACCGCGCGGAGCGAGCGAGCTGACGTCTCTAGGACAGGAGCGCAGGGCTAGCATCGCGCCTGCGCGCCTACACCCTGGTTTTCAAGCCAGCTACAGGATGATATCGTCAGCCGATTTGCTCGCTTTAAAGAGATATTTGTCTATTCAGGCTATGTATTCAGGTAAAAAACAACATTATGTACATTTTTTTGTCAATTTTAGGTTTAATTACGGATGTAAGCGGATTATCTACGAACCTTATTTGTATAATACAAATAAGGTTCCCAATTGACACTAAGGTCTCCGAGGTGGTCGCAGTGCGTCATGTGTATATGACGCGTCGCGAAGGGGGGTGCTCTTCACCCCCCAGTGAGGGGCCCGTTATCGGGCAGCCGCGGTGGGTTCGTGGAAGTGTGTGAAAGTGTCCTCATGTTCCCACCACAAGCGGCAGAGGTGGAAACGCCGAGGGTTTTAGTGGTGTTGGAGTCCCACATAATCGTACTGTCTCCCCGTGGCAGTACGTTATGCGTGCGCATTTCCCTCTGCGACCAGCAGTGGACCAATATAGATTGTTGAGGTATATGTAACTTACTAAATCATCCTGTAGCTGCGCAACGCAGGCTTTGCCGCCAGTCGGCAGCACGCACCCCGTCGTCCGTTGAACTCGCTGAGGACTCGCATCGTCAACGCAAATTGTCTTTTCATTATTCACACCGCGATTATTTCGCCCTTTGACAACACAATAAAACGGCAAAACAACCAGAAGAGAACCAGGGAAGTTCTGCTAACCAATCGCTGTACTATGACAATGTGAGCTAGCAAAATTTCCACGCATAATCCTTGTATGAAAGAAACTCTAGATAATCCGTGAGGTGCTGTTTACACGGACAGATTGATAGAATGGTTTCAACCTTGACACATTTGACGTGCATAATATTTTATTTATTTATATGGATAATTTGAGCTACCTTTAGATTGTTGGAAACAGTCTGCAATTAGCTCAATTGTTTCAAGTGTAAATACTAGTTTTAATTTATTTCTTTACTAGGTGCGCCCCGCGGCTTTGCACGCCTGTGCCACGGGAACTGATTTATGGGATACAAAGTATGTCTATGTGTTATTCAAGGCCTAGAACTACCTGTATACAAAATTTCAGCCCGATCCGTTCAGTAGTTTTTAAACAAACATAAAGACAGGTTTACAAACTTTTAGGTATAGTATTAGTAGGATTTGATTGTAAGTTTCTTTTTCAATAAATAATTTTGGTTGGTTACTTTCTTTCATCTAATGTAGAATACCAAAACATGTATAAGATAGCGATTCTGTGACGACACCATTGTCATAATAATGCGATTAGTTTAGTAGAATATAGCCCAGTTACCTACCCCTATCTATCTAGTGGCATATCATTTCGGTATCTATCTTTGTCCATTCGTTCGACCCAGTTCGGAAGATAAACAGTCTGAGTCGACTTTATGTCTAGACTATAGAGGAAGATTGATTTGATAAAGGAACTTGAAAAAGACTATGTGACAAGAAACCTAAAAGGATTGCATAGTATAAAAACTGGTTTTAGCAAAGAATCATCACCCGTAGTGGTGCCTACTACAGTAAGGCCGTATACAGAAAGAAAGCTGGAAACTTATAAGCGCTTACCGGCGCTTGACAGCGCGGGTCCGTTCTACACAAAGGGAGCTGGTTGTCGCAGTTGTTTATTAATTTTAGATGGCAGCGCCCAGCGCTGACCAGCGCGTGTTGAAGCTTGTCGGCACTTGTCGGCACCGTTCAGAGCTTATCGGCGCGCGTTCAAGCGCCGGTAAGCGCTTATAAGTTTCCAGCTTTCTTTCTGTATACGGCCTAATGCGGCAATTAAGTTACACAGGCTAGTTTTCAGTTTTTAGTTTTTTAGTTAAGAGCCGATACACACTCTCGACTTGTCGCCAGCGACTTAGTACCTCGGGGACCAAAACATAGGCAACCCTAGTTGCCAGAACAGGAGACCAAGCCGAGCGACAGTATTCTAATTACATTTGTGCAGAATGGACGTCGAAGAAGTTGCAGTAGTAGTGCTAAACATAAAAAAGAGAAAGAAAGATAAATGGAAATCAAAAGAGTGTTGGGTACATCCTTTGTTACAAGTACAAATATTATATGAAGACGTTAGAATATTCGTCACTCGATAAAGCTTTTTTGGATTGTACTTGCAATATATAATTTTCGTTAGGTATCGAAAGCCTGAGCCATTTTTGTGAGCGACGACGTCCGGTCGTTACGGCAGTTGCTCGCAGTGTGAATTCTTCCATTTGAAGATTTTGAAGCCGTGCTCCTGTTGGTCGCCGACGACTGGCAGTCGCGTTTCGCGTTGCCACTATGCGGGGAGTCATCGAGTCGCCCGGCGCGGGGCGGGGCGACCGACGAACGAGATGACACCTATTTAAAAATAAACTAAAGTAATTCAGAGTCGATCAGACCAGTCTAACAGTCCGTAATGGCTCTTAAAGTAATATAGGATATAGGTAACACGGGATCTACCAACGTGACTTAGTCCCCTAAATATGTAAGATAAAAAGAATCATCCATCACAATCTTTGTATATATATTCTATTATATAGATAGATAGAAAATACTTTATTGCACACTTTAAACTAAGCAACAATTTACAAATAAAATAATTAAAACTAAGTGACAATTAAACATTATATAGTATAGTATAGTTATATTTTATATTATATATATATTTTATATTATATATATATTTTATATATATTATATACATATATTTTTAATGACCCCAAAATTTTGGATGACCCCTTGCAAAAAATTTGTTTTTTGCAAAGAGTCTAATCAAAAGAAAAGAAAATCAGAATATTCAAAAAGTTGTCTTAGTTTGATACCGTAAGTTAAACAAAAATATAAAATTCGAAAGAACCGAGAAATATTATTAGGAATTTTCATCTTGTTGAAAAGCTTGTAATTTAGGCACCATTCCAAAGAAATCGTGTTGAAACAGTTCCTATTTCAAACAGATTATATTTTTAATTGAAAAATGATTTCGGAACAAGGACAAAGGCGGAAAACCTCTAGGCGATATTGAGTGAAACAATTTTTGGTAGAAATTAAATTTGTTAATAAAACATCCCGTGAAATAAAATTAAGTTGATACTTTTTAACAAATTACTACGGTAATGAACACACAGATGAAAATGAAGGCTCTTTTCAATCTCACTGGATCCTTTGCCAGTTGAAGTGGCAATTTGGAATCTTAGTTCTTTTTAATTTACTCGCTGAGAGCTGGAGATCCTTACATAGCAAAACATTATTTTATGGACGTATAATTTTTGTCTGTAAGTTTTTTGTGACTGTTAAATATGGACTTTTTAGATTTCCCTACTACAAAAGAGAAAGGGAATCGTTATAGGATACTTTGTTGTCCGTCTGTGCATCTGTCAAACCTCTTTTCTCAGGCAGGCGTCGAGATATCGAGTTGAAATTAACATCATATACTCAATTTCGTAACCTCTTTAAGCCTTCTCAAATCAATCTTTCTCTCTACTCCTAAGTCAAAGTTGCGTCCGTTTATGCCCGAATATCTTAAAATTTCCAAGGGAATATCATGCACATAAATTAAAAGGGTAGGTACTTCACGTTAACCTAGAACCATGAAATTGGACAAAAAGCATACGTAGCACAAGCTATGCAAAAAATCCAAAAACAGAAAAGGAGGAGTCAAATAATATTAATATTGTATTGTTTTGATAACCGATCAATTACTACTATGGAACGGACATAAATCGATAAATCTTGAAAACAATTAAAATTAAATAGTACATTGTTACCCAAGGGATTATAGTATTTTTCACTACTCATACTCTGAAAGTAGGTTGGAAGTTGCCTGCGCAGCGGGATGAAAGTTATACTTTCTGTCCCTAGGGACGAAAAGTAATGACAAGTACAAAACAAATGACAGCTGTCACCTCACTTTTCTCTTGAACCATGCATTCTACCTTTCTATACAGCCACTCAACTTTAACTTCTTGTGAGATGTATTTTGCGTCTGGTTTGACGCAATTCATGCAGCCATTCAATTATAGCGTAATGTAAAATTGAAATAAATTAGAGGTAAAATATCATATTATAATTTACTTGCAACTATTTCTTTAAAATAACATAGATTTCGGCAAAATATTTCCCATTTTTTAAATGAAAAAAAAAAAATTAGAATAGTTCTCGGTATTCTACCATGGTATAATAGCGAAAGCTACCATGGCTATATTCCGCCATCTCTAAAGAGGATTTTCTATGCCTAAAAAAAAAGCGGAAATAGGTACATCAATACTATCTTCGTATGATTTTTCGAGTTGATTTTGTGTGATTATTACAATAAGTTCAGATATTGATATAGACAGATTTAACTCCTGATTTAATAAGAAGAAGAAGAGGTTAAAGTAGTAGTGGAAAACCTTATACCACCTAAATCAAATTGAAGGTACCTAAAATTGTACAACGATTTTATGAAATGGCGCACAATGGCGCACTGAGAATATAGTGAAATCATTAGACGAAAACGTTTTGTTATTATATTTTAACGAATTCTCAAAGACTTACAAACCTTCAACATTATGGAGCGTACATTCTATGTTAAAGACAACACACAATGTACTAACATCGTTTCTCAAAAGGCATAATGATGGATTTATCCAAAAAAATACAAGGTTTTCAATTCTCAAGAGGTACCTGGAAAAAACCTTTCACTATCTATAACTAATAATTGCTCTATTTTTACCATAGACTTTAAATAAAAATCTCACCTCAGTTGTTGAGCTAGCATATAATAATAAAAATATGAATGAGTAGCTCATTCATATTTTTATTATTACTTTTCTTGTATTCGTCATGAAAAGCACAGTGTTTAGCTCGGGTGAAAGTAACATTTAGTCCCTCGAACTATTAGCGTCTCGGGACTAAAAAAGTTACATTCATCCCTTGTGTACCAATGTACTATTACATGATTCTTCGACACAATTCTGTGCCACTGGTAATGACCTGTCTCACAGCCAATGCTATGTAGACTTACGTCACATGTTATACGTCGTCACTGTCAGCACTATTTTTTTGTTGCTTCCGGTAACCCAAGCTGTTCCCAAACTGTGTTGTGATTAACCAATTAGCGTTCTAATGCTGGGGCCTCACAAAGAAATACCGATACTGTACGTTAAACGTTGATGTGGGCACGACTTCTCGTGATTTTTTACAACGGCAATAACATCGCTGTTTGATGATAAGCGATAGGACAAGTGACGTGACGGTACATAAATGTTACATCGCGAGATTTATTGCGATAATGGACATTGCCGTTTAGCAGTAGTGTGGTCCTAGCATAAGAACTTGTACTTGTACCTACATTGATTAATTAAAAAGGGAAGATGAGGTACTAGTTTCTCGGAAATGGCAACCTCATATTGTGTCAAAAGTGTAATAAATCAATGTGTGCCTACAATGAAAAATCATAACCTCGAATTCTTAAAATTACCTATATAAGCTTAATTATTTTGCATTTGAATTACATTTGTGATTTTAATTAGATATAAACAATTAGAGTGTATTTTTTAGAACCCAGATAGCGTAACCACGCGTCCACTGGTTCTGGGGAAAATTTGTAGGGCCAGTGACAGATGATCCCAGAATTTATTCAAGCCCTATAATTATGAATCAAACGAGCTTACCTGCGATGTTTTGATTCCAATTATACGAAGATCTCGACCAAAGGTGATACACTCCTTGTAATTCAGTGTAGAGATAAAAAAAAAACAAGCCCTATTATATTCCGTTCCGATTCCTTTGACCTAGTATCATGAGATCATGATATTTGGCAAGAAACGAGTCTTAATACGGAACCCTCGGCGCATTCATGACACACAAGTTGCAAGGCCCATACACCAGCGAAAGTGGCGCCCCCAACTATTATATCTTATTATTACGTTGAACGCAGGAATTTTTAAAAATCCTACGTTCAGTTTGTGGTATCTATTATAAGCTATTTATTAATGCCTCTGTAATAGTTTCATTTTGTAAAGCTTAGGCAGAGATACGAAGATGCGCTTTTTGGCCACCAAACCCTATTTTCGCATCTCCTCATAAACTATATGAGATAAAATTATTAAAGAGGTATTAAAAAAAAAGCTTATAATAGATGCCACAAACTGAACGTAGGATTTTTAAAAATTCCTTTGATAAACGTAAAAATATGATAAAATAGGTATCCCTGTCATATTGGCTCGGGTATGCGCCTTAAATGCCATGAGTTCGCATAGTCATTCTGAAAGACTGAAACTTCAAAAGGAGATGTTTCACATGAAACGGTTTATAAACTTGGAACTCACAGCCAAAGAGCCTCAAGTACTCCTCTCAGATCCCGAGAAACGAAACTTACACGAGATGAGAACCAATCTTGCTTTGGCTCGTATCCAAAGAATAAAAGTCAGCAAAACCTCGCGTGAGTGACATGACTTACTACTACCGATAACTCAAGCATTGATGAAAATTATCCAGTATCTGGTCTGCAGGAGAGTATTATGGTTGAATACTTGTTATTAATCTGAAACTTCTTATAAACATTAACATTACCGACTACGCCGGCCCATAGTTGGGACAACACTGACAGATCACTCAAAGATGGCACGGCACTAGGGTACCTACTAGGGATTGCAAATTCCCGGTTCTTCGAGGAACCCGCAATCCCGGGAAATGTTGAAGTCGGAACCGGGAAATCCCGGGAATTCCCGGGAAATATATTTATTTTGTATTTTTACTGAAATTAGATAATTTAACTGCCTCTTAAGCCATGTCGCTTATATCAACTGATATAACATACCTTATATTATTGCATAGGTATACGATATAAGGTATATACGAGCTGTATTTCTATACATCTGTTAAAATGAATATCAAGTTCTAATTCAATGTGGTCGATGTGTTTTGTTCCCTCGTTCGACAACAAGCCTTAAAACTTTTCATTCTAAAGCGTCGTGTCGTGACTGAATCCAGCACCTTCATTTACTGCACTACCTACAACAACACTCAAGGCAGCAAAACTCCATGAGGCTGGACTTGATCTTGATAAACAGAAAGTATCTTTGTGTGAAAAATCGCCGAATATATGAATTAATTGTTACAAAAAAGCTATTTTAAATCAAATTAATCGGTTTCAAATTGTTATTTTTATTACAATCAAAACACGCTTTGGTCTATCCAGTTCAAAGGTTTATTACGAAAGGTTGATTCAATTTAAGGTTCAATCACTTAAAGTACGTAAGTTTTTTTCTTCAAAATTGAGGTACATTATCCATGCACACGGAAGCTTGATTTGGGCACTCTCTTATACATTTTGGACTGTTTCCATTCATCTTTACCACCCTGACTCTACAGCCGCGGGTGGGCTTAGATCTGGTAAAATGCGCCATTCTCTCCTATTCTTGGCTTTTTTTACTGCCAGCCGGACACTGCAATTGCCTTTAGGTCTTGTTGGACTCCATCGACCCACCTGGGTATCAGTCTTCCAGGGGGTCGTCGGCCATCAGGTTTGCCACCAGTAGTCACCATCCAGGTACAGCGTCGAAGATTCATCTTTGTATTTTTCTTTCAAACACGAAACCATCCAGGTACAGCGTCGAAGATTCATCTTTGTATTTTTCTTTCTAACACGAGTCTTTCGGTTTTCTTGGTTAGAACCCATAAGTAATTTTCGAGGCTTACGTAAGAACTGGACGTTGTAGCATTTTGTAAATGAGTAGTTTAGATCTTCTAGATCAACCTAAAGCGTAAATATTTGAAAAGGTTGTAAAAGAATCTATTAGCGGCTTGAATTGTTCTATTGATTTCCGTGCCACCTTGTTTGTATAGGCTACCGTGAGCCAAGAAGATAAACGCTGTTATAGTTTGACCGAAACCGCTGTACCGCTCCTGAGATATGCGCGCGGCGAGACGGGGGGGAAATATAGGCCCTCGTCGTCGGTCGCTCCGATCCATCAGTATGCCGTCAACGCTCACGGCGATAAGTAGCTTTTGTACCGTACTGTATGTCAGATGCACACGAGATAAATATGAAAAGATGGAGGAGCGCTATCTCGTGATGTCAAGACCATCAAAGAAAGCTTTGAATGTAAAAGTGATCGCGATAGTAGATTTAATATTATTATCGATCCATTAATAATAAATTTGCAGAACGACTCCAATTCAACTTCTAATGGCGAAACTGAAGATGAAATTGAAGTAGAATCTATGTCAGAATATCTGTAGAAAATTTAGTTATAGAAAAATATAATCGTTACATAATATAAACATTTCGTTTACCTACGATATCCTAAGAGCTATCCGACAGTATCGATCTCATGTGTACTCTTGCTCTTTTTTTCCCCGGTCCCCACCTCGCTGCACTTTCCTAAGGAGCGGTACAGCGGTTTCGGTCGAACTATACCAATAGTTATAAAAAATGAAATGAAAATGAGAAGCTTGTATAACTATTGGTAACACCAATTTTGAGACAGAAGGTTACAGCTACGTTTAATTTTGCTTTTTCCTGCCTTTCTTGACTCTTATTACAAGGCGCGGTGTGTTGAGCATGTTTCATGGCATTTAATTTCGCCCTATCAGATCCAAATTATCGGTATAACCCAGAACTTGAACTGATTTCAAAGGAATGGTATCGTTCATTTAAATTTTTGAGTTTTTCTGCACTTGTCAAGTCTATATTGAAGAGTAGGAATGAAAGAATGTCCTTGACAAGGACCACCGAAATTTCGGAAGGGCTCTGGTATATCATTCTGCACCCTGACAACACTAGCCGAACTTCTCAGAGTCATTTTGGTGAATGCTGTTTACTGTTTGATTGCAGGAAAAATAATTACTGATTGAAATTAAGTGATATAAATCATCTCAACCCTGCCCAGTACCGCGGAGGTACCCGATATATTTGAAATGCTATAAGACGAAACGAAATATATTAAGTTATGTCGTTTCGGTATTAGTATATAAATTTCCCGAAATTCCCGAAATTTCCCGGGAAATGAATTTGGATTTCCCGGTTCTTAAATGGGCCAAAAATTCCGGGAATTCCCGGGAATTTCGGAACCGGGAATTCCCGAGACCAAACCCTAGTACCTACACTCAGAAAAAAATATTGTTGGGTCCAACAATAAAAACTTTAACAGGGGAGAGCCCACCATGGTGCGTAGTCCGTACGTCAATGTTTTTATTACCAGGAATCAGGTTGTCAGTACAACAATATTTCTTCATTGATATTACAACAATGTTTATGTATTGTCAATATAATCAATATTTTTCAGTAGTGTATTTTGATACTACAACTATGCTTCCTTTGTTGATATGAAAGAGCATTCGTGTCAGTAACAATGTGTATACACAAATGCATCCTAAACAAGGGTCCAACCTCTTCATATGAATCAGAGTCATCCCATCAGAGATCTTCTACCATCATCTCTCAAAAGGCTACGTGGTTTAAGGTTGTTTGCAAGCCTCATGAGGTCGGCACTAGATTTATATGTACGAGTAGTTTTAGTTCTAATTATTATCATATTCATGGCCCAAGACGCAGATGCCAGTCTCCTTCCTCATGTAGCGGCAACAATGCACCTCCGCGGGTTGCACCATTGAGCTAGTGAATGCGTTCGAAGTGAATAATATGAAGAATACATACACCAAAGTCACCTGCCCGCCAACCAGTTGACTTGAAGGGTCCGAAATTTGACAACACCTCTTCAAATTCGAAGGGTTGCAGGCCGCGACTGTCGTGAGACCCTTAACACTGAAGTCTTAGTATCTTGCCCTACAATATTCACACTGAAATGTCGCACCAACCAGCCCTATGTGCCCAATTCCTTGATTTGTGTAGACTCACAAAATAAAAGATTTCGGATTTTTTTATTTTCCTCATCCCTTCTCTAACATTTTCAGGAAATCTCCAATTAGTTAGAACTCGTTACTTCTCAAATAAGATTTCTATTGAATTTGGTCTTAACATCAGGATCTATAAATAACACATTAATCCACCCGAAAAGATCTCAATCGTGTTTGTCGTAATTTGTGAAAGTGGCTTCCAGAAAGCCGGTATTTTCGGTCTCTTGAACATAATTTATCTGAGCCAAAATAACACAGTATACAGAAAACTAGATGTTGCCTGCGAGTTCCTCCACGTAGAGTAGTTTGTGAGATTACTACGATAATATCAGAAACTGGAATAAAAAAGTGTCAACATCAAACGGTTTAAATTTTCTGTCGTTTTAAAAATAAGTTTTGTTACCTCTTTCTACTGTAATTTGCGGATAACAGGGCTGGTCATACTTTTAGTATTTTTTATTTATATTAACAGTTAAAACATATATGACTGTTTGTTATCCCTAAGAGATAAAATAAAAAAAAAAAAAAAACCTATATTCATATGTATATACAGGGTGACTGGAACTCAACCCACCATGCCATAGCGAATTCGCAACTAGAAGAGGTCATTGGACCTTGCTTTCCCTAACTAAAGCTTTATATTTTTCGTGATATGTAGATTTTTATACGTGAATTCACTATAACGGGTTGTGTTCCAGTCACCCTGTGTCTAAAAAGCATCTGGTGGGCTTCTATCAAAACTACTTTTCGATGATAACATGACAAGATCCAGCAGTTTATTTTTTACGAGTAAGCAGTACCTATAGACACATTATAGTACTAGCCATAGAGAGAGTGAATGGCCTATTTCTCCAATTCCCGGCATAGACAGGAGAACCTAATTGACACCAGCAATGGATAGGGATGGACAATTATGCGCGCTTCGGTAAAAATTCAATTCTTGTGAAATTGAGTACTTGGTAACTATAAGTAAGTCTTAAAAAACTATAATTATATATTATTAAACTATATAAGTGGTCTCAATAGTTTATGCTTTCAGACTTTCAAACATACCTACACTATCTGTATCGTCATCGCTTATTTAAATATTCTTAACTCAAATCTGGCGCCAATCACTCGTATTCGAATCAATCAAGCAGCGTTTGTTTCGTTATCCTTCTGTTTTGAATTGGCACCAATGGGCGGCCTCGGGCCATACGATTAACCAATCAGAAGGCTCTTAAGTATCATACCTCATACATCAATCCAACTGTGTGACGAGAACCCCGAAGACAGACCTCCCTGCGCCGCCGCCGACGTAGGACAAGAGACACTTGCTTGCTTTCCTTGAAGAAGAAAACACTAAACTTTTTCTCTAGTTGAAATTAACGATAGCTATCGATGTCCGTGCGTGTTTATGAACTGTGAATTGTGCTGACCACACCAGCTGTTCCCCTGGATGGAAGCCGTTGCCGAGACCACCAAGAGATTCCCTTCGTTCCTTAGGTCCAGTCGTATCTATCCAGAGGTAAGCCAATTTAATAACTAAAGTATAACTTAATAACCGCTGCAGTGACGACTCGAATACCTACCTGTCTATAAAGTCATTGCCCCCTGATGTGCGAGGCGTGGATCTGCGCACACTATCTAATTCAAAAAAAAACGTAGCAAAAGGAAGATCAAAAGAAAATCTAAATTAATGTCAAGATAAGGATAAAATATCTTAATTTCTATGAAAAGGCACAATAGATGTACCTACACAATAAAAGAAAATAAAATTATTTAAATGAAAATACACATAGAATAATGTTTTATTCCTTACTTCTGTGGCTTCAAGATGAAGACTAATGTAGGACGAAGAAACCTTAGAAATAACAAAACTAACAGGAGTTTTGTTATTTAATAAAATATTGACCTTCCATAAAGGTAGCGGTGAAGTGCGAGGGGTCCATGTGGTCCTGCGTCCCACCCCTGTTTCACCCCCGTGAAACGGCGCATACCCGAGCCAATCTGACAGCAATTCCTATTTTATCATATTTTTACGTTTATCATAGGAATTTTTAAAAATCCTACGTTCAGTTTGTGGTATCTATTATAAGCTATTTTTTAATACCTCTTTTATAATTTTATCTCATATAGTTTAGGAGGAGAATGCAAAAATAGAGTTTGGTGGCCAAAAAGCGCAACTTCGTATCTCTTCCTAAGCTTTAGAAAATGAAACTATTACAGAGGCATTAATAAATAGCTTATAATAGATAGCACAAACTGAACGTAGGATTTTTAAATATTCCTGCGTTCAACGTAATAATAAGATATAAGTTGGGGGCGCCACTTTCGCTGGTGTATGGGCCTTAATTATTTTAGGGTAAAAAGCTCCGCTATCATTTTTAGATAGATTTATGGCGTATTGAACCATTTTTCACCCACGAAAAATTAATCTGTAATAACGACTGGTCACACAGCTGGTTCTCACATGAATAATTGTCATTCATAATGTCAAGTCTATGATGTTCACACTTGTGTCTACTCGATCAAAGGGCGAACAAGCGCTTTATGTACTTATATTATCTCTATGGCAGTACCACAGATCTCAGAAACTAAGTACTAATATCTCAGTGGGCAGTGATTTTTTCAGCCCTATGATTTTTTTTTATCTTTGGTAGATATTATTGTGCAAACCCATACTCGCCATGATACCACAACCGGTAACTAGTATAGTCGATACCTTTAACTATGATCCCCAACAGTAATCTTCATAGAATTTAGAATTCAGACCAATATTGATCAAAAGGTTAACACCACATAAACTATGTGTAGTGTAGTACATATCGTTGGATAAACTATTTATGAGGGGTTCGCCTACGCAATTTTCTAAAACAATCCCAAAAAATATCCCATGAATTTCCGTTCGACAAGTAAGAATGAACGCGGAGAAAGAAAAAGGAGATACTGAGAATAAACTTTTGTATTATTAATCAAGATGAAAGTAAGTCCTACTGTGGAAAACCCTTAGGACCAGCTCTTTGAGGCTAGTAAGTTAATCTGAAGCAAGATTTTAATAGTTAATCAAACTTCTACTAGATCTACTTACTTTCCGTTTCTGAATCTTCAACTTTAATGAAATATAAAAATCTTTATTGGTAGCTAAAAAGGAGCAAATAGGCTATAGCCTGGTATAAAAATGTTTCTTTCAAAGTTGCTGTAACTGACGACACGCAGATAAAATCTTCAACTTTAATGAAATATAAAAATCTTTATTGGTAGCTAAAAAGGAGCAAATAGGCTATAGCCTGGTATAAAAATGTTTCTTTCAAAGTTGCTGTAACTGACGACACGCAGATAAAGACTTTCCTCCTTACCCTGGTGTGGGCGTTACTTGAAACATTGGAAGACCATTAAAATAGACGTCTTATAAAACGCCCGTTTGTCCGTGACTTTGTGAGCAGTAATGGCTTGTTAGGAGCAAAGGCACTCTTAAAACCCAATTATGGACACTACTATCTTCCTTTTACGAAAGTGTAAAATGAAACGCGAACTTTAGATTGTATTTTTCAAGAAGTTTAAAGGAAAATATTGTACAGTTAAGAGGGGTGACTCTATTTGGCGTTAGTAACGAGACGTAATCGTGACGTATCGTTTTAGTATGGGATTTGCCTAGTTCCCTGTCCGGACCATAGAGAGGCTCTCCGTCGGGCCAAAAAAATCTCAGAGTGGATCCCAAGGAATATAAAGAGATCTAGAGGTCGAGACCAGAGAATGAGAGATGGCAAGACTTATTTACGTAGAGAGCTGGTCCTAACTGGATGACAAATTCCAGAGATAGGGAAATGTAGAAGGAACTGGGGGTGGTCTACGCCAAAAATGGCGATTACTAACTTAAATAAATGTTTGTAAATAGATAGTATATTAAAAGATAAATAAGAAGTAGAAATAAACGCTTTTTTTATTTATTTTATTTTATGTTTATATGAATTCATGTTGGTATCTTGACACATATATTTTTAGTACATATGAAACAAAAGACAACGTAGCTTACAACCTACCTTTATAGATCGTATCCTATCACCTACCCACATTTACGTCACACATCAAGCTCATGGTTTTTATATTACCCTATGATATTCCCGCACAAGCCTTGATTTCATAATATTTCTCATGGTTTCAAAGTAAACCAACTTTATGCTCATGAAATATATGTTTTGATATACGTCAAGACAGCACGGAGAAAATTTTCCTCGCTACATAAATTCTCTGGGACGAAAGTAGACAAGTTAATAAGAGATTTTGTAGCAGTCAGCAGAAAGAGCTATAGCATGACATGTAGCGGATAAACCTTGCTGTGTTCTAGTTTGTGGAATCCAGGAGTGCTTGTCTCGGCAAAGTGGGTAGATTATGTGAGTGGGTTGTCGAATGGGTGATGTCTGACCTGTCTCGCATGTGAATCGAGAGCCAGGGCCGAGGCTTTGTCAGAGACAGTTCTGAGTGGTTTTGTTTATGGGCAAATAGGCTTGTGTGTAACCTTTTCAACGAAGTGTTTTTTTACTGGCTTTCCGGTCCAGCTTACTTAGGCCTTGTACACAACAGCGTATAAGCGAGATGCGAATTCAAAATTTAGATGCAAAAAACGATGCGACTTGCGTCGTGTCATAGTTTTTTGTGTACGAGCTCGAGATGGGATTTTCAGACAGCACTTTTTGTTGAGTAGTTGTAATTGATCAAACCCCTTAAGTTTGCATTTTCTGAGTTTTATTTCTGTTTCAATTCTATGCTGGTATTAACAAATGCCATCGCCAGCCAAGCTCAGTGCTAATGAATAAATAAAACGCCTGTATGTCTGCACCCGGCGATCCTGCCTTTTACCCGGGAGCTGAAACAGTTTCCCTTCTATTGTGAAAAATTAAGCAGTGAGATTGCACCACTTCGCTTTGGGCATGTCATGAGATTGAATACCTTATGAGTTGCTCGTGATTTTAGTTGAGCGGGAGAAATAAAAATATCTAAACTGGAAAGGTAATACTTACGGTAAAACACATGATTGTCAGTGATGGATTAGCCCTAAAGCAGGAGTAGCTAATATTTATAATACTACGGGCCCCGCGCCTAGGGGGGCCTGTGCTTGTGTCCAAAGGCCAAAATAAAATAAAAAATATTAAGTTGCAAAATTATTTCAGCCACTGTCTGTATAAAAATACAAAATGTTTCACTCCGCTTGCGGTACCAAAACTTGACCCTGATTGAGGATAACTTTGCCCACTGCACTTCATTATTGAATTCTTCATCCTTTTTTTGAAACAGTAATGCCATTCAAGGGCCCCCTGTTCACATTTGCAACGGGCCCTGTGCTGGGTTAATCCGCCACTGATGATTGTACTTACATGATCTACTCTTGGTCGAGTTGGTGATATGTCCTCTTACTCTTAAAATAACTATAATTGCCAGCGCTACAAAATATTCAGACATAGGCCCGTATTATGAAAGCATGCTCAGTCATCGATCTATGCTTGTGTGATGCTTATGTATAGTTTGGAGTAAATACTTATTTTAAAACAATGCTTGGGAGCTCGTGTTAAAATCTATACTCACTCATGTAACCCTCAAGTAACGATGCTTTCTTACCACGTTATCACGTATTATTAAACGGTTATTAAGTATTACTTGAGTAATTGCCTATGTAAGAACGATTTCAAACTTTCAAATCTCTGCCTAGTGATTCCTTGAAGTCATCTTCAACTCAAGTGTGGTCTGGAGCACGCTCAAGTAATGCTTGGAAAGAATTTCGACGCACCAAAGCTTTATTTTTTAAATAAAATGTTTGAAATATTAGCGTTTCTTTTCACAAAAACCAGTAAATCAACAAAAATACATTGTGATAGTCATGTTGATAAGGTAAAGGAACGTTTTTGGCTTAAATAAATGTGTAGACCATAGACAAAACCCTACTCACTCAAGTAGAGATTTCTCTAGTGCAACTAGCTAAGTTGCGTGAAAGTTATGTTCTTTAGTAAAGATTTACTTGACCAGAGATTCTAAGCTTGAGTAGAACTCACGTAATGACTGGATAAGTAATGCTTGGGGAAGCTTTCATTATAAAAAAAATACAGTAATTATCAACAAATTATCAATCAAAACAATACAAAAATTATCAGTAAATAAATTCAAACGAACTGTCAAAACTTAACTATGCAAAAAGGCTTACTATAAAATATCAGATTTTAAAGAGGATAAAAAAGCTTGGGTCGGATTTTGCTCCAACTCGAAAAGTAACAACAAACAGGCTAAAGGTTGAAACGACGAACCTTTAGCCTTTAACTTTATTTCCGTGTCAGTGTATTTTTTAATATGATTTGACCTTTTCTCATTGATTGTATTTATGGAAATAAAGCATTTTTGAGTTTGAGTTTGAATTTGAAATACGGCCCATAGAGCGTCATGCGTATAACCAGTGGCTGAAGAAAGTTGAATAGAATAATTATATAACTACGTCTGCTCTAAACCAAATGTCGAGTCACATACGAAAAGTGGAATGTATTCCCCCCGCGTGCGGAATAACTATTTTTAATATCACGAAAATGGCTTTTGGAAATTTCGTTTTTACTTTCATTCCTTTGTGAGAGCTTGCTAAGGCAGACTAGAATGAGTTGCGGGGGCATTCATGTAGTAAGTATTATCATCTTTTAATTTAAAATTGAAATGAAAATCTTGTTTCTTTGTTGTTTTAACTCTAATTTTGAGAGTGCTAGTTCTAGTTGTTTTTATTTTGTAATATATGTACATATTTTCATTTGGTTGACCCTATTGGTGGGTGAAGACCAAGCGAGCGGGAGCGTGCGAATGCAAACCTGTGGGTTCGACGATCAGTAGGTACACTCGTTTCATTTATCTTTTATGTAGCGACAGCCGGTTCTTTCGCGTCTGTACCCGGCATACGAAATGGATAAATTACAACAATAATATTCCAAAATATTTCGGCTTCGACGGGACTCGAAACCGCGTCCTCCCTTTAGTACGGGGATAACATAACCGCTAGACAACGAAGACGGATACCGTGTCGGTCAAAAATCTGTGGGATTTTGGACTGTAGGCTACGGACTTTAAGGCGCATACCCGAGCCAATCTGACAGCAATTCCTATTTTATCATATATTTACGTTTATCATAGGAATTTTAAAAAATCCTACGTTCAGTTTGTGGTATCTCTTATAAGCTAATTTTTAATACCTCTTTTATAATTTTATCTCACATAGTTTAGGAGGAGATGCAAAAATAGAGTTTGGTGGCCAAAAAGCGCAACTTCGTATCTCTTCCTAAGCTTTACAAAATGAAACTATTACAGAGGAATTAATAAATAGCTTATAATAGATACCACAAACTGAACGTAGGATTTTTTAAAATTCCTGCGTTCAACGTAATAATAAGATATAATAGTTGGGGGCGCCACTTTCGCTGGTGTATGGGCCTTAACACGTTGACTGTCCGTGCATTACATGCACAGATTACCCCCAATAGATTCCGCATGAAAGACGACGACCGCGCACCACGCATCAATGCAAATGCACAGATGTTAATCGCCGCTTCGAAGTACGGCTTCAGTTTCGACCAAGTGTCAGACCCCTACGTTTCTGTGCTCTAACGCTTGTCAAAATTGGTTTTGTGATAGAAAATTGGATAAAATGACTTCATGAGCAGTGAAATCGTGTGGAAAATCATCAAGAAATTCAAACTACCAAAAGGACGGAATAACATTTCATCGGTAAGTAAAATAATTACAATTTTATCATTTATAGAACAGGTCAGCTTATAATGGCTAATGGTACGTAAGGACGGTCACTTGTCTCTTTTCCGCATTGCTGTTATTGTACTCGTTGTCCTTTTCGGCGAGAGCACGTGTTACGCTAGTGTTGTGAATTTCACTTATTTCGAGTCTAGTCGATATCGTTAAAAATGGTGGATGACGTAGATGAGCGGGACTCTCGGTAGGTAGGGATTGTATTAATTGTATTATATTGTATTAACTAGTACGGAGGACAGTCACTCGACTACAGGTAACAACACCTACAGAGACTGTGATAAATACAAAAATTTCTATAACCTGCTACATTTGTAACTCTTAACTTTAAATAGTGCTATTTTATTATCGAAATAAACTTTTAATTTACTTTTCTTTACTTTATAATTGAATTCAAAACAGATGATCTCTCATCATTATTGTGTAATGTGTACAATTTTTTTTATTTTATTTAATTAAATATTAGTAGTGTTTTTGTCATTTACTTAGGTTTAAAATATTAGTTTTAATGTCTGTATAAAATCATGATCCTATAGAAAATTGATTGTTTATTTTCTTTTAATACGAAATTTACAAACTAATTATCGATGAATTCTAATTTGGTGTTCGACTTTCCCAACCCTACGGTGAGTATACCCTTAGTTCATTATTAGTGCGACCTTGAAATAGCCAATCACAACGCCTTTGTTTCAGTCCCCGCAACCCGCGCCTTCCGCCAATTTTGGTGCGCTAGAATCCGAACAAAAGTATCGTAATGCGGTATCTATTGGGGGTAATCTGTGATTACATGTAATGCATTTTTGGTCTGGCTGTGACGTCCGAGCATTACATGTAATGCATTCTCCATAGGCAACTAAACCGCGTTTTCTGGGCTGGACGTGTGAGCTAGAGCTTTGATTTTCTAGGGACGTATGAACATTGAATTGAATGCTGAAATTCAGGCCCCCTGTATAATTACGCAGCAATCAACGTATCAGCCCTTCTTAGGAACATAAAATAAAGCAGTTTATAAAAAAAACCATTGGACGTACCAGGTAATTCCCCAAAAATAGGCGGGACAGTTAACGTGTTAACGCCGTTAGCTCCGCTCCACCCACAGGGGAAATATTGAAGTTTATCCAATCCTGTTCAAAGACTAAAGTTACATTTAGTTCGTTTGACGAGAGGTGTCGCGTTGCTCAATTCTAAGGTTTTTTTATTATAGTGCGTAGGCCCTAAGAAATCAAAAAATATCGCAGAAATATTCATCTTCGACGAGACTCGAACCTGCGTCCACCCCATAGTACGGGGATGTGTGATACCCGGAGTGTAAGGACTTACGTACGATATACCCCGATTATTATTATGATTTTTTATTTTTTTTTTGCTGATGTATTAGCGTTTGGCTACCAACTCACTTTAAGAAAGCGAAGGTGTAGCCTAAGATGGAGCACGCTTTTCCAGAAGGAACTTATTTACCCTACATTTGAAGACTCCAAGATTGTACTCTAGTGGGAAGACTGACGCAGGAAGATCATTCAACTCTTTGGCTGTGGATATTATGAAAGTAGAGCAGAATTTTTTGGTTCAACACTGGTATGTCGACCAGGAATGGGTGGTATGAATTTGTGTTTTTGTGATTATATACGCGATTATATACGCCGATTATAGATATACGCCTTGGATAAAAAAATGGTGATGTTAAACTCATATTTATATTCATATTCATTTATTAGGTCCTTACATATGAAATTGGCGTTTTGTATGGGAGGAACAAAAAGTCGAATATTTTTTAATATAATATATTTAATTAATCAAAGTATGAACCATTATTTTCTATGCACTTTTGCCATCTTATAGGTAGTTCATTGATCCCTTTACTAAAAAAACCAGTCGGACGGGAATCAATAAAATCTTTGAAGGCGATTTGGACTGCCCCATCGGAGTTGAATTTTTTCCCTTGCAAGAAGTTATCCAAATTTCGAAAAAAATGGTAATCTGTTGGAGCAAGGTCCGGGGAGTACGGAGGATGTCTTAGACTTTCCAATTGAAGCTCTTCTAATTTAGTAGCCGTCTGTTGCGCAGTGTGTGGTCTAGCGTTGTCGTGAAGCAGCAGTGGCGTGGAGCGATTGACCAGCCTAGGTTGTTTAGCCGCTAGCTTTTCCATCATGGTTTGCAATTGCTGACAATAGACATCAGCCGTAATAGTCTGGCCAGATTTGAGAAAACTGTAATGAACAATACCGGCACTAGTCCACCAAACGCTTACAAGTAACTTTTTTGGGGTCAATTTTCGCTTGGGGCAGGATTTGGCTGGCTGGCCAGGATCCAACCATTGCGCTGAGAGCTTCCGATTATCGTAAAGAACCCATTTTTCATCACAGGTAATGATTCGGTTTAAAATACCTTCATTATTGTGCCGGTTTAGTAATGTAACGCAGCAGTCGACGCGCGTTTGCCGGTTTGCTTCAGTCAATTCGTGAGGTACCCACCTTTCAAGCTTTTTAATCTTCCCAATTTGCTTCAAGTGAATTAAAACAGTTTTATCACTAACATCGCAGCCTGCAGCTAACTCGGACGTGGTTTGCGATGGATCCGCTTCCACAATAGCCTTCAACTCTTCATTATCAACTTGAGTCTCAGGCCGTCCACGGGGCTTGTTCTGCAGGTCGAAATTTCCAGAACGAAAACGTTGGAACCAAAAACGAACTGTGTTTTCTTTTGCAACACGACCGCCATACACATCATTCACCCTTCGAGTTGTTTCCGCAGCACTAGTGCCACGGCGGAACTCGTACTCGTAAATAATGCGATATTTTAAGTTTTCCATTTTGTAAAATGAGTGACGCAAACAGAAAAAAACAGAAGAAAAAAAACAAACGAATGACGATCATCGAAGCACAAATACATGAGTCTATAGCTGTACAAATTTGAATTTGGAATTCCTTACCAAAGAGGAGAAATTTGTGATTAAAGTGGCCAGTACGAAAAACGCCAATTTCATATGTAAGGACCTAATATTGGAGACATATACATTATGATATTGTTTTTTAGCTTAGGTGGTAATTAGATAGGCAAGTCCATGTAACCTGTATGCGCGCAGCAGTAATTGATCTGAAGATCATTAGCATTACAAGAGCTGAGTATAAGTCTATTTATTTTTTATAAATATAGAAGCGGCATAAACTCTTTAGAGGAGCAGTGCTATTATGGTTTTAATAGTACTTATGTAAGAGTGTGTGAGCGCACAAAGACGTCACTAGCTAGGTACTTTTGGTTTTGTAGATTTCTGAAATCCGTTGAAGGAACCTATCCTTAACTTTACAAGTTAGAATTCCGCAACTAGTTTAAGGCGCATTTTCGAGCCAATATGAGAGTGCCACCTATTTTATCATATTATTTATATTTATATTACATTTAACACGGGAAATTTTAAAAATCCATCGTACAGTTTGTGGTATCTATTATAAAAAATAAAATAAAGAGATGAGAAAATAGAGTTTGGTGGCCAAATAGCGCAACGTCGTATCTCTGCCTAAGCTTTACAAAATGAAACTATTACAGAGGCATTAATATATAACAATAGATACCACAAACTGTACGATAGATTTTCAAAACTTCCCGTGTTAAACGTAATAATAAGAAAAAATAGTGGGGGCGCCACTTTCAATGGTGTAGGCGCCTTAACAACTGCGAGCGCTTTGTTTAATTCAGCTCCCAAGAGATAGTGTACTCGTGTGTGTCGAACACGTTGTAATGCGGCCTTTAGATGTTCGATACCAAAGTAATGTTAGCAAGTTCCGGTGCGGTCTACCCTCTGGTACCCAAGATGAGGGTAAGCCCCTCTGTTTAATTAATGGCGGCTTGACCCACTAAGTTTCACCTTTGTAAGTCGAAGCAAGTGTTTAGCTAAAAAGCCACATAGCTATCTGTTTTACATTACTCTTAATTATTTAGCTTAATTACAAGTGCAGGCTAAGATTACTTTAGTAATGCCAGCTTAGAAATATGTATTAAAGTGGAGAGCGTAAAATCTGGGAAAGACTGCAGGCAGATACTGGATCCGGCAAGCTGAAGACAGGGTGGCTTTGTTATGGCTTTCATTCGTAATAAATAAATAAATAAGTCCAGCAGTGGACTAATACGTATAAAGAAAGAAGAGATAAAACTGACATCGCATGACATATTATGACAATAATCCAACGGACAAAGAGTCCACAGTTAAAATGTGCATGACATTTTTTTTAATTACTATTATTTAAAATCCGATATAGAATATAGCTCTTTTTATTTTATTTTATTTTATTTTACCTACACCCTTTCCATGGCACCCTGTACAGCTTATTATTCCGTGGTTCGGTTGTTGGTAATATAGAATCCTTTGATCTACCCCCGTTTTCATATTAGCCAGGAGCTCGCTACACTAATAGGGAACACTAAACATTACAGAATGATATGAGCTTGGGGTAATCACCATAAATTGCCGTGACGTGTCGTCACGTCATTACCACACCCTTCTGAGGATAATTTGTATACAACGTTTCGTTTAACTTTTTCACGGGTCATGCATGGGGTTAATGTGTTTAAATTAAAGATTGTTGGTTAGTATAACACTATGGGTAATTTCTAAGAAATAAAATAAAATCTCAAAATTTTCGGCGTCGACGGGAATCGTCCTAGAGAAAAAGTACCAGGGTTATTCGGGTCGATGCTATCCGACATCGTGGTTTAGTGTTTAAATTAGTTTTAATATGCATCTGTTGAGCTATCTCTAGATTTTATTCAAATGGTCTGGTTGTTAGCTTAACTGTTTTAATTATAATTACCAGTTATCTAGTACTTAACTATAACATCTGCTTTGCTTGGAGCTAGAGCTAAGTTATTTTGTTTAGTTATTTTGTTTATGTTTAGTTAAGTTATTTTTTTTTTATTATTTATACAGTGCACATTAATTAGTCATTTCTAAAAAATGAGCCCTAGTATGATTACAATCTAGCCACAACGTGGGCTAATGAGTAATTTAAATTTAACTTAAATTGCTAGCATAGCTTAAGCTAAGAATGTGTTCAATAACACCTTTTCTTATTGTCTCTATGTAAAATTTATAGGAAGACACTTTGTTCTTGTGTTCTTTAGTTCGTTTACACTACATTTCACTAATAATAATTAATTGCACTACACTAACTCAAAAGGTTTTTTCCGTTTGAGCCTTCTTATTAGGTCTCTATTGTCAAGGAGCTGGATGGCCTCGACGTTAACATGATGATGAAGCCTTAGTTGGTGAGCTTCTGCGTATTTTTGAATGGCTTCAGCGACGAACTCCATGTTGAGGTCCCGGTGGAGATCGTAATTTCTTATGTACCAGGGGGAGTTCACTATTCCCCTCAGCACTTTATTCTGTCCAGCATTATTATTATTATATTATTAAAACAATAGGAATAAGAAGTATTACTTTATTTGTAGCTATGATACATAATTCTATAGTAGATCTATATCTAGTTATAATTGTTATAACTCCTAACTAACAATAATTTTATAACTAATTGGATTTTCTTTATTAAATAGTATCGATTAAATGTTGGTTAACGCACAGAATAATCCTTATGTACCTACCTTATATCCTGCAAAGACTATCAAAACGTTGCTGCAAATAGTTATTTATATTAAAAACAATTTAATGCATATTTATCCTTCAGCGTAAGTTTATCTAGAATCTTTCAGGCGCGGAAGCTCCGGTGTTGAATTTCATGTAAATTACTAGGCCACCTTACTAATACAGGGTGCCACATAACATATAATAGTGTACAACGTTAGTGTGCTGCGCCGAAAGGACCGGGATTCTGGACTGCACCGCGAGAGGTTCAACTAAGTAAAAAATAGGAAATAAAAAAGTAAAAATAAAAACATCGTAAATTTTGACATTAGACTTTTTATTGCTCCTGTAGATTGTTCTGCAGTTAGCTCAATTGTTTAAATTTTACGTACTAGTTGTAATATTATTAATTTTTACTAAATGATATTTTTAGTTGTAATCAATAATAATGCAAGAGTGCTTGCATTATTTAACAATAAGGACTTACGATTTATTACATTCTCTTTTTTAAAGCAATATAGTGTTTATCCTAAATATTATTATTATATATTATACTATGCTGTATTTAAAAAACTTATATTGATCGTATAATTTTTTTCTATTCTAAATTATTATTTATTATCTCTTTATTTCAGATTTAAAATCCGTATAACAAATTATTTAAAGTCACACAAAATCACACAGTAAAATTACAACAAAGAAACGAAATTAGATCAAATAATTAAAAATTAAATAAATAAAAATAATAACTAACCTAATGAAAATTTAAACTAACAAACTAACCTAATGACCATCTAATTTAATCCATTTATTTTGGATGGGACGTTCCAGGCGCGAAATAATCATTTGCAGGATGCTACTGGCTCGCGCACGCTGTTGCAGGGAAGCGACTTTTTTGCGAATGATCGCATGGAAGCCGTCCGTCCGTGCGTGTTTCCGCGAAAATACCAGATGCACTGCAGAAGCGAGGCAGCCGCATCAGCATCCTAAAATGTTATTGTACTGAACACGTAGATCACTGGCTGCCCGGCGGGTGCAGTTGAGCCAGAGGCTACTCGAGTAGAATGAGTTGCACTTCTATAAAATAACTATCATAAATTAAAAAAATCCTGGAACAAAATCTAACCAAGTCCGTGTCTAGAATCACCTTTCGCTACACATGTTTTGTCGCACCCAGTAGATTACGACCAAAATGTACCCGCCTATTATGTACTATTATGACGTACCTAGTCTCGGTATTGTAATATCGAGTTTACATAACATGGTAATCATGTTACCTTCACAATCGCAAAAAGCGGCGCCCTCCTGAAGAATGTTGCTCAGAAAATTAAAAATCAATCTGTTATCCCCAAAAGCTATATTAATATAATAAAGGTAAAAAAGGTAAAATTTACACCTGCTGATTCTACCTCAACCTCAACCCATCAGCCTATATTAGACACAACATACAAAAACACTCACTCACACACACACCTAAATTCACTGGCATACACAAAATATTATTAATTCAATTCAATTCAATTCAATTCAATTCAATTCGTTTATTAAAAACCAGACCTAACATTGTATGATCAAGCTTTCACACGTGCTGGTACGGGGGCAACTTAGACTGATCTCCTTTTGATAAGTAATATTTTAAAAGTATATTAATTTATTTATATTATATTTCGAGTGTGAAATGATGAGAAGTGTATAAAGAGTGGCCTATGTTTGATTCCACGCTCAGATCTACCTCAAACTTATTGTATGTCTATTATAGATAAGCTGTTAAAACTGTACCATATACTTAAGATCTTTTTGTACAACAGTTGACAATAAATATATTTCTGATTCTGATTTTATGTAAAATTACAGCTCTGTCAGATCAGCTGCTATGGCGTAAAAAGGTAATAAACAACCATCCAAACATCCAAACTATTGCATTAACAATATTAGTGTGATAGTCTTCTGAGCTCCTGGCATAGATTTGCACCACCGATCAATTACTACAATGGAACGGACACTTCTGAATGTTGAGAAATGTGTTTTACATGATTCTTCGACACAGTATTCGGTTCCACAGATGCCAATGATATCACACTAATATTATAAATGCGAAAGTTTGTATGTATGTATGGATGCATGGAGGGATGGATGGATGGATGTTTGTTACCTCTTCACGCTAAAACTACTAAACGGATCTGGCTGGTTTTATTCTACCTGAATTCACAATATTCTAATCAAAACATGAAGGAAAGGTTCCCTATACATTTCAAAGCGACTTTATTTGACGGCCTCTGTCTATATTACATCCGGCGCGATAATGAAGAACGGTTTCAATATGGCCGAAACCGAGGGCTTAGCGAACTGGCATTCGCTATGAAGCGATTCTAAAAAAATGGAAAGATTCGAAACAGTGACATTATCACCGAATCCATACATTTTAAGACTTTTCTACTATCGCTTTCGACATCGATTGTTACATTGTCTAGGCCCTCTGATCTGTGTCCCATCGTGTTGTATTAATAAGAATAAAAATAATACTGAATTTAAATTAAACGAGTTTAAATTCAAGGTGGGTGACACTTTAAGTGACATTGAGGCTTTATGCTAAGCCCGAGGCTACCTCAATAATGTTCCTCTATACCTAAACCATACAGAACTCAATTTCATAGTAGGTTTCATGGTAATAATAACATTAGCGATCTACTATCGGTTAGTATTTTGTAGCCTATGTAAGCCTATACCGTGTCCATTTTGAATGAGGCATAAACGTAAACAAACCGCCCATACATAACCTAAAATTCACTTTGTTGGCGCGTCCATTTATACGTAATTTACATTACTTGTTGATTTTAGATCCTCCCTTCAATAAAAATTGCTTACAATTATATCTGAAACTTGACGCCAAGCAAGTGAGATTTTGTAATTTGTGTCGTATTTTGTTTACTAACATGCTCCATTCAACGTGGACAAACCATATGTCTATTAAGACCTATTATTATCTAGTAAATTTCTCTCGTATAGCTCACTGTATGTACACAAAGCATTGTACCTAAGCTTCAATTTATGGATGGGTCCATGAAATTTTTTACTATAATTTTCAATATTCATACATGGACTACCAATGGGTCCATGAGATTTAACTAATGTACAGTCAGTAAAAACAATACAAGAGGGTATTTCATTAGTTAGTGAGCTTACCGACTGACATTAAGCAGGCTTGGAATTATGATCAGTAAGTTCTCAATTAATAAAAAACAAGATATTTAAAATTCCCTAGGCAAAGCTTTCCCACGGATTCTCAAACGCAACGGCAACGAACGGGCGGTAGCGCTAGTTTGAGGCATACAAGCACTTAGCTTTATGCTGTTTTTCAGGAAACAATATATAATATTTAACATGTACTTTTTTATTCAGAGAACAAACAGTACATAATAGTACACTGGAGGCGACCAGCTGCGACCCTTGCAGAATTTTTTTACCATCGAACTGCGATCTCCAAACCGCATGTCTTACGTGGAGATTAGGGGCATTACCATGAGATAAACGCCAATGATGCGCTTACCAGGGGAAGGCCTGTGTTCAGCATTGGACAAATACAGGCTTTTCAGGTTGAGGTTGAGGTTGTATTTGAAACAGTACTTCCTAAGTGTTCCGAAAAAACCTACTGATTAAACAACAAACAATACAATACAAGTTCATTTCGCTGGTAAAGGCGTCAGAGCAAAACAATGCGGTCTTTTATTTACGAGTTGCGAATGTTGCCACTAGCTCGGGATTACCTCCGGAGTCACAAGTTCCAAGTTTAATTTGCGGAACTGAATTATTCATTGTTCTTATTGCTAGATATTAAGGAATTATGTTCATATGATCCAGTTCAAAAAAGTGATTTTCATACAAGACTTTACTAGTAGGTATTTAGGTAGGTACCTAAATACCTACTAGTAAAGTCTTGTATGAAAATCTGTGTTTAGGTACATAAGATAGCGGTTATGATTTAAAATACTCCAAGCTTCCTTTTACAGTGTAGGTATCGTTAATAAGATCTTTGTAGACTTCCAATTTAAATCTCATAAGCTATTTTTGTACCAGAACACCCTTGTAGCAAAAAAACGATATCGACAAAACGATCGTTAAGGTAAAATGCCTTAGTGGCAAAACGACGGGTAATATTAAATGAAGGCGTATACGAGTTTTCCGCTACTTCGGAATCGCTTGGTGAAACTTTAATATGACTATTTATTATAATCTTGAAGTAGACCTCAACAGCCTATATCGGTCCACTGCTGGACGTAGGTCTCCCCCTGATAGGCACCTCCACCACCATATTGCCTTTTTATCTCATGGGGGGTAATGCCCATAATCCCTACGCTGGGCATGCAGGGTATGGCATTTCGGTGAATTGATCAGGAGGGGGCGCTGCTGCCCGCCCCCCGTGGATATCCTTCAATAATCTCTTACGACACCCGCTGGAAGAGTTTTCAAAAAAACAAACAAATATTGGTCAAAATAGCGGGTTGTATAAATCTCATGATTCTATTTTCTCACAGCGTCATGGTTCGTAGAGCCCCAACATCTGAAGACTTGAGCCCCTATTGTATCCGTTTTTAGTTCCTATTGTTCTGTTCAGAGATCGTTAGCGGCCTCTGGAACTGTGACTCTTCATTAAACCTCTCTGCTTTGCGATTTCATTGAAACAAATGGAAACAAAGTTTGGACTTCTCTGTTGGAATGAAAATTGTAGGAGTATTACTCAAGTATTATAGTATTAGTGTTAGAGGACGAAGTACTTATTTAGCGACGACGTATTTACAAAAAACGTTCTTTATGTAGTTTTTTTTATTTCGCTTCATTTTGACGACCTATGCGGCGTAGCTAGTGAAGGACACCCTGCAACGCAGAAGGATGCGAGTTTGATTTCCGCCTCAGTCCAATAAATGTTTGTACGATCTGCTGACATTTTGTTCTGGGTATTTTTTGTTTTATAAAAAAATCACATAATACATTAAATATCGTCAGATATCTAGTACCTATAACGCTCTGCTTGCTTAGTTTGTTTTTTGTCAAATTGTGTAAATTGTCCACCATTATTTAACCTATTTCATCCCACCGCCTGGCAAAAAGTCTTCCCACTCCACTGATACCATTTTACCGACATGTATCTGTATGTTTTTATGTATATATTTGTTTACCCTACTTTACTTTATGGTACGATTCCTTGTTAAGTACTTACTTTACAACTCAGTCAATGTAACTTTTCCGACTCAATGTTATTTGTTATACTTGAAACTCGCTTCAAAACATTTCTACATTTGAAAACAAAAGCTAAATAAGGTAAGGCAAGGGGCCTTTGCTCTACTAATGAGCTCATGACATTTTCTGAGTAAATTACAGATCCATTCGACTTAATATTCCTAACGAGCTTTAACTGAATGTTTATTACACAGAAATAAGGGAATTTATACATATGCCTGTGGTATGTAACCACGCATTTGATCAGGATAAAGTAGTCATGTAGCCGCGTAGACTGCTCGCTGAAGCTTGTGGTATGCAAAGCGTAAGACAGCCGTAAGTCAGCCGCGCACAAGACACTAGTCACGGCCTCTAGACGTGACTCAAAGCTGCGGACGAGTTTTTCCATACATTTTTATAGTATGAACACTACAGGTCCATACCATTAATACCTCTTATTAGAATCCTATTGTCAGAATGTGTCGTCGGTACAGTGATTTCTTAGTTAAAAATAGTGATAAAATAGACATTTTTAACAGAAGGCTATTCAAATTTAAAAAAGACGTTGATACCATTCTCAAGGAGAGTGGTCTTAATATTATGCAAGTTTAGATTATTTTATAATCTATACCTCTATATATAAAAATGAAACCCGTTTTCCGTTGTCACGACATAACATGAAAACGGCTTGACCGATTTGGCTGATTTTTTTTTGTAGTTTTCTACTACTCTGTACAAGGTTCTTACGGAAAAAAATTTAAGAAAATCTCTCTGAAAATCTCTCAAACAGGCGGTACGAAGTTCGCCGGGTCAGCTAGTTTAATATATACAGGGACATGAGATGCCCCTATTATTCTTGTAATATTCAATTTTATTTTTATTATTTTATATATATAGGTAATCAATACTCCTCTTTAATCATGCTGTGTGCACTGCACATGTTTAGGGATACAGTCTAGTTTTTTTTATTATCGTGTTATTTGTTTGTATATTTCTTGATTGTATTCTGTTTTGTGTGCCCAATAAATAAATAAAGTATCGGCGCAAACCAAACGTTCGAGTGGCCGCGCTTCAGCCACAAGTTGCGGGGGAGTCGCCCAAGCTCTGTGGCTGCGTTTTGTCAAATTAGATGATAAAAGTCGTTGTTATTAAAACAACTTAAAATAAGAACATCCCAACGAAAATAGAAGCATTATTCAAGATAACACAAAAAACCCACGCAGGCTAAGTTATCCGAAGTTTGCGTAAAAAGTTGGAAAGTTATTTATAGAACATACCTAGAACTACAAGAATTTTAATTATGGAAACGCAAGAACGACAAAGATGTCATCAAGATTATCTACATAATTGGATAGGTGTATGATCGATTACCTAAATACCTATCGGTTTAACGACTCAAAAATAATAGTTTGATATTTTTACAAAATATAAAAAAAACAGACTTCGAATTCCTTTACATTTAGTGTAATGTTTTACGATACGAATTGAATGCAATTTTTATGAGCGTTAATCTGAGATGATTTTATTCTCCTAAGATTATATATCTTAAAATTTTATATTGTTAAACCTACTGGTGACAAATAATAGATTCAGGCGTTACTTTGCGGAAATCCATTGTAAATATAAGAATGAAAAATATTTCGTAACAATTCCGCGAAAAAACCTTCTGCGATAAAATCTAACAAATTATACATTTATACAACTTTACTGGTGACTTCAAAGCACCCATTTTGCATGCCCTGGAATAAGGCACTGTCTGGTACTTGCCAACCTCAATAATCGACATCTCTGTGACCCATGTTTGCAAATAAATAAAATGATTTGATTTGATTTGATTTGAGCGTCTGATCGACGTGTGTCCTTAGAGCTGGTGTGTATCTGGCGAAAATCAACGCATCAGCATTGCCATACAGCGGGGCATTACAACCAGCGTCTTTAGGATATTTCCGACTGTTATTGATATGGATCAGTTATGCTGCCTGTAGATTGTTTGTCGTCTGTGGATCAGTCTGCAGTTAGGTGAATTGTTTTATTACACTTTTAAAATTGCAATAACTTTGTAGGTACACAAGACATACTCGTACTTTAATAATTCATATTGTTTTAAAAATATATAAATCGACTTCAATTTTTACAGTTTTTTCATGAATTTTCATGGATCCCATTATCAGAACTGAACAAAATTAAAATGGGACCACACGGGCTTTCATGCACCAGCTTTCATATAAAAAAAGAATCATGTAAATCGGACCACCCAGTCAAAAGTTCTAAGGTAACAAACATAAAAAAAACCAGACGAATGGAGAACCTCCTCCTTTTTTTAAAGTCGGGCAACAGCGCCTTGTGTCTTTGTACTACCAGTGTACTTCTTAGTATAGAACTACTGACACGGCGGCTATTTAACTATTACAAAACAAAACTTAAAGATGCACGAACCTATCAGGGGGGCAACTATCAGCTTACTGTAACATATGTGTGAGGCTCAAAACAAAAGCCTGAAGCTGGGATTAGAGGCGCTTGATTGGAGTATCGATTAGTACGTGGTCTGTGGTTGGACTGATAATCATTAGACCAATCAGAATGGACAGCACAGTTGCTTTACAAAATGAATGCAGCTGAATAAATAATGCTGGATTGGCATTTCAAATCGCTATCTCCAACGTTTGTAGAATGGATGCCAGATTAAACTAACCCTAGTGAAAGACCTAACAATGTTACTTATATTATAAACGCGAAAGTTTGTAAACATGTTTGTTTCTCTTTCACACAAAAACTACTGAACGGATCGGGCTGAAATTTTGCATATAGATTGTTCTAGGCCTGGAATAACACATAGGCTATGCTTTTATCCTATAAATCAGATCCCGTGAGATAAGCGAGCGAAGCCGCGGGGCGCATCTAGTATTCCTATATTTGTTAGCAGTTTTCCGCTATTGTCTTTCTGAACTTTATTAGATCTGAGTGATTATTTGCTTCGGGGACTAGGAAATCTGTTACAGTACTTAGAATCAAAATATGCAAAGCTGTTTAAGCTACTCTATCTACACATCAAAAAACCTTTCATACATCATTATGTATGAAAGGTTTCTATAATGGTAATACATTTGTGGAATGAGTAGACACCTACTCACTGTAAAATGGAATGGAATACGTTCGTGGGAACTTATTACCTTTGTAACGTATCTACACGGAACATTACAACATAACTATTCGAAACCGAGATCAAAGTCGAACTGACAGAACTACAAGAGCGTGGAGTGCTTCTCACAAGTTTTGTAGAGATTATACTGAATCTAGTTACACAAAACTTTATCTGTTCCTTGTAACTACCTTCCCAAACAACTTATTGTTGGCCTCTGGCAACCTGTTTCCGGTTGAATTAAAATAGAATTTATTACACAGAAATAATGGAACTTGTTTTTGCAGTTCAACATTATGTGGCGAAAGGTCCTGTTATTGTAGGGATAATGTTATTTGTAATGTTATTATAGTGTGCGAAATGTAAGCAGGTAGGATTCTTTGTGGTTACCATAAAAAGCTGAAATAGCCTCGAATGTTCGTTATCGCTACCTCCCTTTTATATCTATCTCACCAGCATAATTTTTTTCGTATTGTTTTAAATTATAAAGGTACCGACAATTCCTATCGATATCTACATAGTATACCATCGCCTAGGGTTAAAAAAAAACCTGTTATAATGTTATATTGTCCATAAATAAATAAATAAATCGGTTGATCCCAGGATTTCCCTTCATGCACCTATATCTTTATTGAAATCGTACCGGATTCCCAGAGGAAGCCATTAGGCATCACGTTCGCAACTGCTGCACGTTGTTTTATACCCGCAGCTATTTATGCTAAGCATCTGATATATTTGGACCCAACGATCGGGCTACACATTTGTATGTAAAACGGGGACAACATCTGTCGTGCCTTCCCACTCGACCTTACCCTGCTCTATTGTTATTTGCCTGTAAGCAAACATGTGCTTTACGTGTCACTCAGTATTAGATGTCCCTTTTGTAGGTCTTGGTCTATTTTCATAAGATGCTCTAAGGCTTTTTACGCAACCCAGATATATAGGTACATTATTTTTTTACTGAATTTCTAGAAGTTTCAATCCAAACGTTATTAGCATCTTTAGACCAATCCGCCTAACACAGCAATAGGTGTCTAGGGTAGAATAGAGAAAAATCACATAAAACTAACATCTAATTGTCATCGAATGTGTAAAATATTTGAAATTAATGAGTGATTAGATCTTTCAATTTACGCAATGTATAACATCTCCGTTGTTTAGCGTCGTAGCTAAGCTACGCTAGAGACTGCTCTAGCTGAGTACACTCGTACTCAGCTTGGTACAGAGACGTCACTTTATATCCAAGTGGAAGATAACAAACAAACGCCATTCCAGGAATAAACGCAGAAAGCAAACCAATGCTGGATGGTTATATAGCTTGGACGCTAGTAACAAACCGCAGTAGTTTCAACTTTACGACTCGAGCTTTGCCAACCGAGCAGTTTAGGCCAGCCACAGACCTAACGTTTTCTTTTCAGTTCTATCTAGAACAAATCGGAGTAGAACAGAGACGGATCTAGATCCGCCTATGTTCTATTCTGATTTGTTCTATCAGATAAAACTTTTAAATCCATGATGGTTATTATTACTAAAGCTATTTTATAATGGGATACCATGATTTGAATTTGGAGCTTTCCAATATTTCGGTACAGTTTCATGCGCCATGATCACGGTAGGTATAACTGAAGGCACTGCGAGTGAGGTTTTATTGGAAGATATAAAGATCTACCCTCATTTTTTGGCGTTAGATATGAATGTTACTACTCAAAAGGAAAGCTTTAAACTCAAATCATGGTAAATATCCCGTTGTAAATAGTATACTTAATACAAATTATCAGATTTGGTAAAATATGAAGGTAGGTATTTGAATAAAATAACAGAAGAAAAAATGTATCGTACCTATACCTACTCATAAAGTATTGAAGAAAAAGTACTTATCGATAGTTAGGTACTTTAAGATATCGAGTACTTTATTAGAGACACATTGCAACGCATTTGAATTTAAACACTTAAATTTACACACACTCGGACAGTTTGTCCACCACCGCGACATGTAACTAGGAAAATTTGAAACACATAAAAAATATTTAGTTGAAGTGGTTTGCAATGTAATAGGCAGGTACAGGCATTGATTTAAAAACGTTATTTACGTTCTCCCAGCGCTTACTCAAAAATTGGCATGTGTTACAACTACACGCAAACACATACGCTCACAGTTATATTTCCAGTCCTGTGCAATACAAAGAAGGACAAAGACGGAAAGACGTATCTAGGACCGAAGTGAGACCTAGACAACAATATTTCACACGAATCACGACCGCCTGTGCCGCCGGTCAGACGGTGACTGATGTGGGAGAACACAATTTTACACAATTTGAGGTTGCCACTTTCGAGCAACCAGTGCCTTATCTTCGTTTTTAATAAATCAATGGGTACAGGTAGTAAATAAGAACTACTGCGCAACTGTAACTACGGAACGCATGGCCCGACTGTCACGCTTTGCCACTTTTTTGAACTCTAATAAACCTGTATAAAAATACTACAAGTTTATTTTGACAGAACCTAAATGCTGATTACTACGCGACGGCCCCTTGTGCCCCAGAAAATCCTGCATGGGTTTGCCCTTGGAGCAGAATGAAACGGGGAAGAATACAATACAAAATGTACCACGAGTCAAACCCGTTTTCAATTCTGTTCTGTTCTGTTTTAGGCAGAAAATAAAATAAAACGGTAGGTCCGGGGCCGCACTTACACGTAATCCTATCTACGTATCCTCTTTCAGACTCGTATGTGCCTTAGGAATGCTGGATTTTGAAATAAGCACATAAGGAATTGAACGCCATGCTGCGTCATTATTTTCAAGATAATCCTGAAATATCTAAGTCAAGTTTATATTTGCAAAAGTAGGTACGATTTTCAACCCTGAATAGGTTGTTTTTATTGTTATAGCTGATATTAAAGCAATGTCAAAGTCAGACGATCAGAGTACCTAGAAATATCGAACGAAGTACCTTGAAATACCAGACAAATAATTCAGGAAGCTAAGATTAGACTTGATCCCTCATCCCCAAATATGTAGTGCCATCTAGAGGGAATTGCAAATAACTTTAAATATAGGGAGCTTGCGTCCATGAGCATAACTTGAGGTCGGCAAATATTTCTACCGACCACCCCGGCGATACACTCGGAGCAAGAGAATATTCTCAATAGTTCAAAGCATCCCTCACAGATGGCGTAAAGCATGTTTTGAAAAAAATGGTAGGTACTGAAAAACATATTAAGGTAGCTTACCAATATTAAAATATAATAAAATTGTATTTTTATAAAAATAATTAGCAGATTATCGAAATCTTATCAACAATAATTATATTCCTTCTCTTACCAAAAAACCTATCGATAGTAAATTATTAGCTCCGATTTGATCCCAATCGGTAGATGAGGCTGTTCACGCAGATTTTTTAGAGGCAGCTTTATCTTTCGTGGCACCCGCATTATAAGAATATATAATATGCAACGATCGCTGCATCGCTAAATATAACCCAGACACACTTGTTACCAGCAGTATAATAGGGCTTTCTGTGAGCCCATTTCATCGTAACAACAAAAGAGAATGAAATTAAGAAATTTCTGTTGTTTTTTAGCTGTAATTACAGCAGTATACAGTGATAAAACTATCGGTGCGTGAGTTTTCTACAAATGCCGCGTTACACCAAGTCTCCTTATTTTAATCATGAACTTTGCGCTTTATATTATTAGGTGCTATTTTCGATGACGGTGGATTTTTGCTGGAAGCTGCATTCAATGTTGCAATTACTGCTGCATCTGTAGACCAGGAGAACCCATTCGTTGGTAATGTTATACGGACATCCCCCGGAGATATTGCTGAAGCTGAGAAAGCTTTGTGCACACTGCTTGAGGTGAGTGCTGTTGAAGTTTTAATTGGTTAAACTGTTGAACTAACGGGCTAAGTTATTGCTTGCCAGACTGCTCTTGAAATAATTTATAGTGTGATTCTTTTAGTCAAGTTTTGAAACTTCTGACTACTTGTTGTTTTATGTAAGAGTTTTGGTAGCGTCTTTAGGTAGTAGAATATAATTGATTTAGTTGAAAAACTCATTAGATTTTTGAACCTCCAACAGCTGGCTTTTTTTAGCGTTATAACATTCTGTTATTCATTTTAATCTGCAGTTTATCTCATTTTTAGAGCAATATCTTCGGAGTATTTGGTCCTACAAAAAAGGGGCCATTGCAGCATATACAGTCAATAGCTGATTTTATGGAGGTACCGCAAATCTTGGCCGAAGCAATGGTAATGCAGAATCGCAACTGGTCAGCAGTAAATCTTTATCCGCACCACATTGCTTATTCACAGGTATTTTCACATGACATGCACTGTCCAGTTGGCGTGGCATGCAGGAAGTTTTGCATGTGTTTTCGTTATTCAGAAACCATAGATTAAATAGCTTTTGTATATTTTCTTAAAGATCAGTTTGTAAACGAGTCCCTACAATACATACCTAAAACTCAAAAATATCCAGAATTAATAAGAGGGACTAGAGCTATTACAATGGTAAAATAAACTAATGAGCACAATAGGCTATTGTCATAAAAAAATCGAATTAGTATCTCTGTTAGGTTATCAGAAAATATAGGATACTTTTTTTATCGATACCTAAAAGATGAAAATATAGCCGCAGTTAAAGTTCTGCGTGTACTACACTTTATAGTAAGGTAAAACGACAATAGCCCCCACTTCTAAACAATAACGCGCTTTATTATGGTAATTTTTTGTAGGATTGAAGAAAAAAAAATGTATTTAATATCTTCTGACTCTGTCGGACTTAATTGAATATAATTTTTTGACCCAGAATAATAATAATAACGGTTAGTGTATAATAGTGGTAAGTGACTAACCTACTGTTTGAGCTGCGCGAGATGAAAAATTGCAATGTAGGAATTATGCATGTGCATAGCAGTTATGGACGGTGGACGAACGTAGTATGCAAGAGCCTTAATTTATTAACCGTATTTTACCAAAATGTATATTTCAGGTTTTCGTCGACATTATAGAAATGAAGGGTTGGACAGAATTCACCATAATATATGAAGGTGCTGAACTTTTACCATTCGTAGAAAATTTACTGAGCATTCAAAATTTAGATTTGGGAGAAAAGATTTTGATAAATGTTGTCCAATTACCTGATGGGGATGATTTCAGGTCGGTCTTATATATTATTTACTAGCTGCGCCCCGCGGCTTCGCACGCGTTGTTCTTATGGAAACGTTTAAAGGTGATTTTTATCCCACAGGAACTGCTTTAAGAGATTAAAGTAGCCTATGTTTGATTCCAGGATTAGAATTACCTGTATGCAAAATTTCAGCCCGATCCGTACAGTAGTTTTGGCGTGAAGAGGTAACAAACATCCATCCATCCATACATCCATACAAACTTTCGCATTTGTAATATTAGTGTGATGTGATTTAGTCTGACTTTGTGCATAAAGAACTCGTAAAGTAGTAATTACTTTTATGTTCCAGGGCTCAATTACAAACAATAAAAAAGTCTGAATCAGTAAACTACGTAGTGAATTGCGGCAAAGAAAGCTTAAAAGTTTTCTTAGAACAAGCACAGCAAGTCGGCATAATGTCAGATGAACACAGCTATATAATCATGAACCCTGACTTCCAGACAATTGATATTGATCCTTACAAGCATGGTGGCTCTAACATAACTGGTAAATCTTTCAAAAATATACCATTCAACTTTCACAAAGCAAAGTTATCTTAAGGCCCATACACCAGCGAAAGTGGCGCCCCCAACTATTTTATCTTATTATTACGTTAAACGCAGGAATTTTAAAAAATCCTACGTTCAGTTTGGGGTATCTATTATAAGTTATTTATTAATCTCCTGCCTATGTAATAGTTTCATTTTGTAAAGCTTAGGCAGAGATACGAAGTCACATTGGCTCGGGTATGCGCCTTAATTAATACAAAAGAAAGAAAGCCAACCCATATTACTGCAGATAATTGAAAACACAATCAAACTGTTGCCCAAAACTGAGGGCCTATTTTTCTTTCCCCTTATCTCTTATCTTCCAGAGACAAGCTATTTCTTCAATTACTTTTGCCAAACAAGATTTGTCTCCATTTTTATGGAATTAACCTTATGGACAAACAATCCATCAAGATTTCAGAATGGTATTGTTTTTCAGGGATACGCTTCTTCGATCCAAGCTTGGAAGCCATTCAAAACTTCATCACATCTGTGAATGAGAAAGTAGTGGAATTATCTGAGGGAAAGATAGAGAATGCAATCTCAGAGAATGGCCTGACTTTGGATTTGGCTTTGGTTTACGACGCTGTTACTTTGTATACTTCGGCTCTGAATGAGATGGGGCTCGAAGAAGGCGCTAATGCTACTTGTGACCGCGATGAAACATGGATGTTCGGCTCAACGGTCATTAATTATGTTAAGAAAGTAAGGAAACTTTGCGAAGCATTTCTTGACTAACAAAAAAGCACCGAGTTTTGCATAAACTAAATTCTGACCGAGACATCATTTTTATAACACATCTTTATTGCAAGTTTACAGGGCTTTAGTTTTCATTGCCAGGTTACTTACTAGGTTTCCACATGGTCACCTAGTCTGCCACTATGTTGTTGTCCAGAGCCTCTTTGTTATTTATATTTCTGGGAAAACCTACTATAGGTCCCTATTCTAGCTAAATTTCTGGTGACGGTTGAAACACTATTCTGTAATTCTTTATTGTACACACAAATACAAAGAATGAACGTATTTAAAATAATATGTACAAAGGCGAGCTTAACCCTGATAAATAATTTTCTTCCAGAAAAACCTTAGAGTTAGGAGAGGCGATGAAATAGGTGGAGGAAGTGTAAAAAATATACATCTACAATACATTATAATGCTTATAACAAACATACATAGATTAAAATAATAATAACTAAAATAACCTAATAAATACCGCAATAAATAAATACATTACATATTTATAATAATTAAACTATACTTAAGTACTTAGATTATAATATTTATGATTAAGAGACGCTAGCCTTCTAGTTATACAATTCTGAACTACACTAGCCTGCAAATGTCAGTATAACACTTTTGTATTATACTTAATTATTATTGTTTTTCGTTGTTTAAGTTACAAATGTTCTTTATGTAGGTATAGTTTACTCTTGTTTCAAGGAAAGCTGATAAAATTTGCTATAAAACTTCATTTATATTATAAATATCTAACTTCTATTTGTTTAGAAAAAAAGTGTGGTCTTAGTTTCTAAAGTCAGTGTAGATTAAATGTTTTAATGCATTTTTTATGTTACAGATGGATATTGATGGTTTGACTGGAGTTGTGCAGTTTGATGAGGAAGGGTTCAGATCATTGTTCGAAGTTGATGTGCTTGAAGTTATGGCACATGGACTAGAAAAGGTATAAGTAACCCTAAAAAGTACAAATTATCAAAATAAATAATATCTTATAATCAATAACCATAACTAGCACGGTAAGAAACAAACGCCTTCTTTGTTATGGTTGAAGTACTTGCGATGTTTTTAATGGTGCATTTTTTTTCCAAGGTCGGTACGTATTCAGGCGAAGATGGATTCACTGACACCAGGGTTGTCATTCCACCAGTTGAATCTGAAGGTTCAGATTCAATGAAAGGAAAACACTTTATTGTTATTACAGCTTTGGTAAGACACATTAAACCACCTTGACAAAGCTCTTACAGTTCTTTACAAATATTGACTCATCATTTTAGAATCTGGCATATTGTAATATCTGATCCAGATCAGCTATTTATAATTAGAGATGTAGGTATACGTGACTGGCTTTTTTGATATCAGTCTTATGTTGAATAATTTCTGAATTTATAATTTTAGAGTGCCCCTTACGGAATGCTAAAAGAGTCATCGCTAAAGTTAGATGGAAACGATAGATACGAAGGCTTCGGCATCGAAATTATAGACGAGCTGGCGAAAATGAACGAATTCAATTATACCTTCGAGATCCAAGCAGACGGAGTTTACGGATCTCTCAACACGAAGACCGGCAAATGGAACGGCATGATGGAGAAAATCATGGATGGAGTAACTATTTTTTACCTGTTTGAATATGGATTGGTAGAAGAACTTCCTGATAACTAAATACTATATGCCACCTGAATTACCTTGATCTTAATCTAGCCTAAGTTGTGTGGTGCTGGCTTAGAATTTGTACCACCCCAATTCTTCCCGTGGGTGTCGTAAGAGGCGACTAAGGGATATCCACCAGGGGACGGGCAGCAGCGCCCCCTGCTGAACAAATCTTTCACCAAACTGCGATCCCCAACCCGCATGCCCAGCGTGGGGATTATGGGCAATACCCCCCATGATGTAAACGCCAATAGGCGTTTATCAGGGGAGGCCTGCGTCCAGCAGTGGACCGATTCAGGCTGTTGAGGTTGTTGAGGTAATCTAGCCTAAACCATACGACATATACGATAGACTCTGCTTTTATGTATTTATATGCCTATAAACAAAATAAGATAGGTTGCTAACTGAAAAAAACTACATACGTTGGTTACCGTTATTTCGCTCGTTAAGAAAAACTCAATTTGTTACAGAGAGCAGATTTTGGCATTACAGATTTAACTATAACATCATCTCGGCAAAGGGCAGTCGATTTCACTAGTCCATTCATGAATCTAGGAATAACAATTTTATATAAGAAACCTACTAAGATGCCACCCAATTTGTTCTCCTTCATTTCTCCGTTTTCGATGGGCGTAAGTATATTTTATTTTTATTTTGTGTTCATAATAAACGACTAACGACTTTTACTGGTTTTCCGTGACGTAAACTTGAATTTCATCATAGCTAAAAATTCACGTTACAAAGTTAGAAAACTCAAAGCAACCACAATCAGTGTCACTGCAAATGTTTCTTTGCTTCGTTTCACTTAAACTTTGTTTAATTTTATTTGAGGTTTTATCTCAGTTTTAATTTAGAAAACTTCTTTTTGTAGTTGTAGAATAATACAACAATGGTTATACATTTTAAAGGTATGGACATGGCTGGCACTAGCCTACGTAGGAGTATCAGTGCTTCTGTTTGCGCTGGGAAGGGTAGCTCCCGAAGAATGGCAGAACCCGTACCCTTGTATAGAAGAGCCTGAGACTTTGGACAACCAGTGGACGTTTGCCAATTCTTTCTGGTTTACTCTTGGAAGTGTGCTGACCCAAGGTTCTGAAATTGCACCTATGTAAGTTGTCTGAAGTTTTAGGATACCTACCTATAAAATGTTTTCGGCAAAAATGTATTGGGAGTTTTTAGTGGACCTAGGGAAAAGGAGCGGAGGATACCACCGCGTTTATTAGTTTAGTTATTTCATAGCATAGATTGATCGTGCTTATTAGTACAACTAGCTGTTGCCCGCAACTTTATCCGCAAGAAGTAGTTTAAGAGATTGTTAATATCATCATACAATGGTGTTCAGTTACCTACCAAACCTCACTTGACACCATGGTATAAATAAACTCATTGGAAAAAAACCTTCTGCGATAAAATCTAACAAATTATATATATTTTTTTACAAACTGAAAGAACATTTACCGAAGATAGTCGTCAACTAGTTTCGTATCTCCACGAGACATCATCAGGACACCACCACTCGATCTTGAGACTGACAGCGCCAAACAACAACGGCAGAATACCACCAGAGATGTTGCCACTCCGAGCTCCGCACGCCAAGTGAAGTAGTCTATACTTTCATCCTGATTTTTTTATTTTTACATTATATTTACATGGGTTTTTCCGCAAAATAATGCCTGCATCTAGGGGCCAGATTTAACGTTGAGGGGTAGCCCTAGTCAAAGGAAAACTCACTCACTTCCGTTAAATAAAGTATATTGTATAAAGAGACATAAATGATGGGCAAAACAATTTACACACACGATAAGTGAACACTTTGATTTTTATTAATCAAGGACAAGCAAATACGTTTAATATTTACCTGTAACGTGAGTAAGGGTAAGTCCACAAACAATTTGCATAGTTCAATTTAAAATCATGGCTTTCAAACAAAATGAACGAACGTGCCTTCATAGTTATGAAAAGACTATTAAAGCAACAGACTTACCGCCAACACAGAACGAGCCCTCGGGAATGTCGTGCTCTAATAACAATGTATCTAGGTACCACTTTTTCTATTGAGTTTTACAAGTAGTGTGCCCAGTGTAAGCAGTCTCGACATAGATGGGAACTTTTTCTTATTATGTTTATCTACTGTATTTATGGAAGTAAATAGTTATTGAATCATTTGAAACTTGATTCCTGTAAAGACAATCAAAACTTGTTAAAATATGACCGGTAAAACTTTGCGACCGATGTCGGTCGCCATCTACATATATCGAGACTGCTTGCCCAGGTTGACGTGGAAGCTAGACAAAGTTAAAGAACTATAAGTACTAAAGGTATATCGCAAAGCAAAATAGATTTCGATTATCAATGTCCTCGTGAATAGTGAAATTATAATTTTCATATTTTATCCTTGACGTATTCCCGTAACATAGGTAACGAATCTTGTTTTCGAGTGGCGAATAGTTTATTTCATGAATAATTAATTAAATGGACATAATTACTGGATAATCGACACAGTATCATCTAGCCCCGAAGTAAGCAGCTTGTGTTATTGGTTTATGGGGATGACTGGATATACGTAATATATTTAATATACAGGGTGGGGCAAATTTTTAGCCCCTTAAGGGTAGCTACCGTTTATTTTGTAGTTAGGTTTTGTTCTAAGGAACCTTCTGTTTGATTTTGAAGAAAAAACTTTTGACATTTTTAGTTTTTTGAAAAAAGTACGGTTAGTCCAAAAAATTTCATATGTCAAAAAAAAACAAATTGGTCTTAATGGACTCTATTTCCAACCAGTAACACTTTTACCAAAGTAACATACCGAATCAAATCAGTAAGCTTTGGCAATAATAAAAAAAACAATCATTCAATGTTTTTTAATTTAAACTTGTATGTAACTACTTTTTTAAGGCTTATGTCTCGTGAGGGACAAACTGAAGGGGCAAAAAATTTGTCCCACCCTGTATATATAGATGATAACTTTGTTGAAAAAGAAAATAACAATCTAATAATAGGAATAAATTAGAATTGAGGTAACCGCCCACTGTTACAAACAATCTACAGATTCTACAGGAAGTTCAACTGATCCATAACAATTCCGGGTAGCGGGAAGAGTCTCCAAGACGCTGCAATGACTAATACCAAACCAGAGAGGCCTGGGCATAGAGTCCATTGTCGTGATCATAATGAAGTTGTTATTTGCAGAGCTGTGTCTACCCGGATGGCTGGCAGTATGTGGTGGTTCTTTACACTGATTATGGTGTCTTCTTACACCGCCAACCTAGCTGCATTTTTGACAGTTGAGTCAAAGTTTTACGCTATTAAAAGTGTACAGGACTTAGCAAACAACCCTTATGAAATGACTTATGGTGCTAAGAGTGGTGGTGCGACCTACACGTTTTTCAAAGTATGTAAGATTTGATATCTTTGTAAAATTTGATTAGACTAATTAATTCTAAGGTTTTTGTTTTTATAGTGCGTAAACACTCAAACTCTGGGTGATTTCTAAGAAATGAAATAAAATTCCAAAAATTAACGGTGCTATAGTCTGTACAAAGTCCTAGAGATTTTCGGTTGACACGGTATTCGACTTTGTGGTCTAGCGGTTATGACATCCCCGCTATGACATGACGCAAGGTCAAATCTCTTCAAAGCGATTTTTTTTAGGATTTTATGGCATTCCTTAATTGTCTTGAATTAAAGTTAAGCCATTCGTTTTTAGGAATCGGATAACTTGCTGTATCAGAAAATGTACCAGTACATGGATGATCATCCTGAATTACAACCTTCCAGCAATGATCAGGGGTTAGAGTGGTAAGTAAGAACTAATTGTTATATTAATGGACTATCACGAACCAGACAGATTTAAATAGAGAAATCAACAGACAATCACACTAATATTTTAAATATGAAAGTTTGTATGGATGGATGGATGGATGGATGGATGTTTGTTATCTCTTTACACCAAAACTACTGAACGGATCGGGCTGATATTTTGCATACAGGTAATTCTTATCCTGGAATCAAACAAAGGCTTTAAGCCCATAAATCAGTTCCCGTGGGATAGAAATCACCTTTAAACGTATCCATAGGAACAACGCGTGCGAAGCCGCGGGTCGCAGCTAGTATTGCTATATTGCTTAGACCCTACTTTGACCACATTTTGGTCTAATGGACGTAGCCGACAATGTGTCACGTAGATCTAGAAGACAACTTCTTCTGGAACAGTATGAAATTGATTTATAGGGTGAAGGATGACAATCAAAACTACGCATTCCTGATGGAGTCTACGTCAATTGAATACATGGTCGAGAGAAACTGTGACGTCGCTCAAGTGGGAGGCCTTTTAGATAGTAAAGGGTATGGCATCGCTATGAAGAAAAGTAAGTAGCTTAAAAGATAGGCAAAATCACATATATATAGTTAAATGTTTGATTTTAACTATGTTACCGTTACGTCAACCTCAACCTCAACAGCCTGTATCTACATGTATTGGTCCACTGCTGAACGCAGGCCTCCCCCTGATAAGCGTCATATCGGCGTTTATCTACTGGGGGGTAAAGCCTATAATGGTATGCGGGTTGGAGATCGCAGTTCGGTGGTAGAATTGTCTTGCAGAGGGCGCTGCTGCCCGCCCCCGCTGGATTTCCCTTAGTCGCCTCTTACGACACCTGCGGGAAGAGTTGGGGTGGTGCAAATTCTAAGCCAGAACCTCAAAGCTACCGTATTTTGCCGTTAAATCAGTGGCAATTGAATGTCGTGCGGTTCTTGTACTCTCGAGCTATGCTTGTGCGGTCTAACTAATGTAATGAGCCAACTTATGTGGGAGTTAATAGAGCTCCAATCAACTGCCTTTAAGGCGGCCCTTTCCGGTCCTACTATCGATAACGTGAGCGTGATTGAAAAGCTTGTTGTTACATCCAGCGCAATGATAGAAAAAGAGGCCAAATGAAAAGAGAGAGAAAGCGCCTGATCGCTCGGTTGGCATTTTGTTACTTTCGCCGCTCACTCGCGGATAGTCGGCAATAGGAAAAAATAGTGTGAGGAATTTCAAAAAACTTGTTCCAGGAGATGCTTATTTTTCAGTAAGACTTCCAAGTTTGTGAAATAAAACTTTGTTTTTTAGAATCTCCAATACATTTGCAAGGTTTCTATCTAAATATTTTCTTTAGTTTACAATTTATGAGTACATTATGAATTTCAGGAAAAAATTGAGCAAAAAGGGTTTTTGGAGGTTTAAACTGAATTTGTTTCTGCAAATTTAGATTCTTGTTGCGATAGAAACCTAGATATACATGCACAAGATTCTTAATTAGTTGAAATTTTCAAAGAAAGATATGTTAGGACGTCATAATCACGCAGGAGCGTTTGAATCAAAAGTATGACGGGTTGGCCGCTCTTAATCTTAAAGAACACTGTACTTGAATTTATTTTAGATTCCCCTTACCGCCAACCGATGAGCGAGTCCATTTTGCAACTGCAAGAGCAAGGGGTAATAACGAGGATGAAAGACAAATGGTGGAAAGAGAAGAGGGGAGGTGGTGCGTGTACTGTAAGTTAGCATTATCAAAGTATTTTCTGAATTTTTTATTTTGGAAATAACAAAAGCAAAACAATGAGCGTGCAAAATTTAATAAAAAAAAATATAAACATTGCACTTCAAACTATTATCTGCCATCTGTGTTAAATCAATAAATAAAAAAGAAAAAGCCTGCGCCCCTTTTGTTTAAATACATCACAAATGTGATGTATTTAATCAAAAGGGGCGCAGGCTTTTTCTTAAGAGTTATAGAGGTAGTATAAATAGTTAAGCTTGTATAAAATGTTTGTTATTTGTAACTAATGCTATAACTTATGCTTTAGTAGGTATTAGAGTATGTATTTATATATTAATAGGTAGGTATATATAATCATTTTCATCTATAGGTATAATGTAAAACGTAAATTAGCACGCCCACCCCCTGTAAAAACATATTTCTGGTTAGCAGGTAGAAAATGCTTCGGAATTAAGCCCACCCTTTGTACTTCAGCGCAATAAAGTGTTTAAATAAATAAATAAAATAATGATGGATGTCAACAACATCATAATAACCCCTAAGTTAGTAGAGCTCGTGTACTGCAAGTGTTACAAAATAAGTTAACAAAGTACCATTATTTATAAATGTACATATATATTTCATAAGGCCTTTTGTGAGTGGAAAATAAATGGTTTTTTATTTATTTATTTTTATTATCACTACAGGATGATGCTGAAGGCGGTGGTGAAGCTCAACCTCTGGTTCTGGCGAACGTAGGTGGAGTTTTCATTGTCCTCGTGGCCGGCTCGGCCATGGCTGTCATTTGTGCCTTCTTGGAAATGATCATTGATGTCTGGATGATATCACACAAAATGAAGGTAAACCAGATCAGTAGGCTATTTAAATTAATTTAACATATCAAAAAGTAACACAAAGTTACGAGGATTTATCATGGGCACATAAAAACCATAATAAAGTTAAGTTTGAGTTATCTTATCTTTGTTTTTGACTCAGGCTGATATGATCCAAACAAGGATGGAGCCGGAAGCTTTGTCTCATATTATTTTCCCAATATTTATTTGTCATACATTTTCAAGTCTGACCATTTTCCTATGTGCTTTTCCACGAATTCGTTGTGGTATATTCCGGAATGATAACTGAAATTTACTTTTGCCAGAAATGCATGACCCCGTGTGACCCCAAAATGCATGGTCGAGCCTACCCTTTGTTCGCCAAATTAGTCCCTATTGAGACCAGTGATTTGCGGCCGGATTTTTGGTGAGTAATTGCCTGCTGTCTCGTATCATCACGCGGTGAAATGGTTTTCTAAAATACAGAGAATGATTTTAGTATTTATTTACTTTCTGACTTATCTAGTAGCCATAAGACAAGCTCTGCTTAGCATGGGGCTAGATAATGCTGTGTGAACTGTCCAGCGTTATTATTTAGAGAAATAAATTTATTGAACCCAGTAGGAATCTATGGGTTGTTTAATAAATATAATTTATAACATATTTAATATAAAAAAAACGGTGCATTTTAATTTAAATTTTCAATTTTTAACAAGATACTTATTTCCTTTATCAAGGACAGGGTCTTTTTGCACTGACCAAATTAAATTTTATATTTCAGGTGCCTTTTATCGAAGAATTGGTAGCAGAGATAAAGTTTATCTTCAGCTTCAGTGGCGATACCAAACCAGTGCGACACAGAGAATCCACAGGCAGTGGATCTGGTAGCTCCAAGAAAGTAGACCCGGAAGAGACTGCTGAGAAGGAAGAAAAGCCAACCGAATCTTTGAAACAGGATGACGAGGACCCGGCCCCTACTCCTCTATCACGTAGGTCAACTTACTCGAGACACACGCTACATCTTAGCAGGAGGCAAAGTAATGCTGTGCAAATGGCTAGGATGAGGAAGCATAGCTTCAGAAATTAAAATTAACCTAAAATTCACTTTGTTGGCGCGTCCTTTTATACGTAATTTACATTACATGTCGATTTTAGATCCTCCCTTCAATAAAAATTGCTTACAATTATATCTGAAACTCGACGCCAAGCAAGTGAGGTTTTGTTATTTGTGTCGTAGTTTGTTTACTTACTGCTTCATTCGAAATGGATGCTTCATTCAAAATGGATAAACCATAAATATGGCATTGCTAATTAGATTGGTCGTTCTATCATCATCGTTTTTCGGTTCATTTAGTTTTTTTGCAAATTTAATTGGTTACGTTATATACCTACACGTTTGCACTGACTATTGTTATAAACATGATCTTGCAAGAAATGACTTTTAGTTTCAGAACAACCAAAATACTGTGCTCAGTATTTTTATATTACTACTTCTCAGTATTAAGAGTAGACGTTTATTAGAGGTATATGAAATTAATATAGGTACTCTATTTTTATGTAATAAACGCCTTCTCTGAACAACTAACTTGCATTATAAATTCAGTCACAATAAGAGGATTCAGAAATAGATTTACTCTCCCGCCTCGCGTTTCGGTCACAGCATTCTAGTCTAGCCGATTCCATAAATAATTTTCAAAGCTCAAAGGAAAAGCCAGATACAAAATTAACTGTAAAGAGTTAGTGAGTTGCTCAGCTTGTGGCAGATTTCTATTAATAGCTCTACCCCTGTCAAGACTGGAAGTTGCGGGTTCAAGTTCCACATAAGTCGTTAATTTTTGGGATATACATACAAATTCGCGCAACCTCAGTCAAAAAGTTCATCTTCGTTTATCAAAACGTCAGAAACTAACTTGTAACTTCATCCACTCTTGACCTCGTCTGGAATCCGACCTAAATTCATCTAGTCAGTTAATTATAAGTGTTTGAGAAATGTGGGCTTGTCGGTCCTTGTAACATGTCCAGCTGAAGAGGGTCCCTAATGAAGCCTCTGCTTGATTGAGAGGCGGAATCTGTAGAGGTCATTCTTACAAGTCAAAGCTCTGGGGTGGGTGGTGAGTGTAGGTATTATTTACGGAAAGAATTATTTAATAATAAATAATAGATTCAGGGGTTACTTTGCGGAAATCCATTGTCATTCATTTTGTATAAATGTGTAATTTTGTATAATTTGTTAGATTTTAGCGCAGAAGGTTTTTTTAGCGGAATTGTTACTATATATTTTCAGAATTATTTAATGTACTTATTTAAAGTACGTAAGTAATACTAGTTCTAATTTATTTCTATTGTATAAACATAATTTTCTTAAAATGAATGAAAAAAGTTTGTAACAGTGCTATGTATTTTAAAAGCTTGCTTGTTCTTGCGTAGGTAGTTAGGTGGGTTTGTTAATGTATATTTGTGTCTAATAAATTTATCCGTTAAAATACTTATGGTATTTTGATTCTCTTTTGGTGTTATTTTTTGTTTGGTTTGAGATTTTTCACCGTGAATGTGTATTCATTGAACACAAATTCCTGTCCGAAGCAGATTCTTCTGTGGCGTTTATAATTGAAGTTCTTGGCAGAAAGTTTCTTATTTTCTGTTTGGAGCCATTTGTGTAACTAATGGTAGCACTGGGTACACTATGAGCGATCGTGGTCTGAGGTCGGTGTCCATTTGCAACAACGCTGAAATAATGGTGGCATGAATCAACGACACTATGTTAACAGAAAATTTGTTGCACTGGAAATATTTTGATTAGGGAGCTGCTTTCGTAAGAATGAATGAAACCGAATCGTAAGAAGCCGTCTGTTGTTTGTTAAAAAGTACCTGCCGAAACTAAACTTTCTCAATGTACCTAGTACAATGTCTACATCAAAAATCGAACATTTGGCGTGGTATTAGAAAAAAAAATCTCAGAGTTAGAGTGCAGGTCTGCTTTAAAGGAAATAGCTCAACCTGACTAGTAATCTGACTAAAAATCGTCAAAAATAATAGGATAACAAATTTAAAATGAGGCCAACGTTTACGAACACTGTATATCAGTTAGTCAGAGTATATCATTTATTATTAGAAGCAAAATTTAACAAAATGTATACGTGTCTCCAAAATTTCAGCCCGATCCGTTCAGTAGTTTGGCATTTGGTAATAAACATCCATATATCCATTTAAACTTTCCCATTTGAAAAAGATTTAGCACCAGCAATTCTCAGTTCACGGGTCACGCGTCAGCATTGCCATACAATGGGGCAATGCAGCCAACGTCTTGAGAGCGCTTCCGATGGTATGCATCAGTTGAGCTACCTGAAGATTGTTTGCAACAGTCTGTAGTTAGCTAAACCCTCACTCTTTTTAATTTTATTTAAATATCCAAGATCAACTGTAGTTAAGAAACGATGACAGCGCAGCAAAGAAAACTTCCAGCTGCTTTTCTCTAATTACGTTTCATCTAACATTAACCGGTCTATTACGCCCCAAGCTTTGATAAATACAGAAAAGCGCCTCGCTGGAAAATTTGCGATTACTATGCAAACAAGAGGTAGGCAGTATCAGCCAGGTACGGGCTTTTGATAACTAACAAGTTATCCATGTAGATAAACTATGTAAATTATCCTTTGCGGCTCAATAGTAAGAAGTAATCATTTGAAAATCTAGGTTAGATTTTTTTAACGAGCATATATTATAATGCTGTTTACCTAGCAGTCCTAGGATACATCCAGTCAACAAGAGGTAAGCGGGTATCAGCTAGGTACGAGTTTTGGTACAACATGGTACCAAAACAAGTACCCAACTGATACCCGCCATTTTACTTTACTGTAGATAAATTATGTAAATCATTCTTTTCCGGCTCTATTGTAAGAGGTATTGATTAAAAAATTTCGTCTCGGAAAACTTTTTATTTATAAATAAGTAAATATATAATATAAATACCTAAAAAAAATTTCAAGATGGACTTACTTGCCAAAGTCTGCGGGCCACCGACAAGTAACGGTAAAATTATTTGGTTTAAAATTTGACTAATCAATTCTTGTTTTGTAAGCCGAAAGAAATAAACGTAATTGATTTCTGATTACAATAAGCTACTTACAATATTCAAACACTGAAATGTCTCACCAACCAGACGACGATGACGGGTTGTGCCATCAACTTTGGTGGTGACAACAATATAATCAATATCGATTTTGCAAAAGCGATAATTTCAAAGCTCAATCATGATCAATAAATAAGCACATCATACAAGCATCGCTAAGAACCTACAACAGATAATATTTTCTTCCTCATTCAGCTGTAAGACCGCCTCTTAGCAAACGCAACGGTCAAACTCTTATTAGAATGTCTAGAACTGTGCGAATGGCAAGTCTTGTGCGTGCTGGTTGACCGTCCAGACCGTATAGATGGTAGGGACAAGATCTCATCTTTCCCTTCAGCCTCTGCAAATGCTTCATCGCTACCGTCAACTGGTTTCAGTTTCCGCTGTACTGGTTTAACATTGCCGCTGAATTTAAGGGCGAATTTCAGTTCTTCTATAAGCTCTTCCTTGAACTTTGTCTGAAAATCGTAAAAATGCAAGATAGTTAACCATGAAACCGGAACCGGAAAAGTGTTAATTGTTACTCACATTAGTCACGAATACATATATTGATCTTATTTTGTACAAGCTCTGAGTGTGGCTTCGTATTTGCGGGATAAAATGTAGCCTTTGTTCTATAAATTTAAAACTTGGTCATTTTATTCAATATACGAACAAAAATAGAGAGGGGGAGGAACTGAATCGAAGTTATGGCTGTTTTTGAGACCATACAAAAAATAAATGACATCTTGAACACGTAAATTTAGTTTTTAGGACAACTTTATGAGATACTTGACCAATAGGTGATCAAAGGCAAATACAGCACCGTTTTTTATGGGCTAAACTCTAAATACATTTTACTAAGACAAAATTCAAGCGATTGGCCCTTGAGCAGTCTATTATCTGATGCTGTCAAAATAAAATGCATCCAAAAATGACGAGTTCTACCCATTGATTTAAAAAGGGAAGATAGGTTACGGTCTCCCAGCGCTTACTCAAAAATTGGCATGTGTTACAACTACACGCAAACACATACGCTCTGAGTTATATTTCCAGTCCTGTGCAATACAAAGAAGAACAAAGACGGAAAGACGTATCTAGGACCGAAGTGAGACTGAGACAACAATATTTCACGCGAATCACGACCGCCCGTGCCGCCGGTCAGACGGTGACTGATGTGGGAGAACACAATTTTACACAATTTGAGGTTGCCACTTTCGAGCAACCAGTACCTCATCTTCGTTTTTAATAAATCAATGGTTCTAACCCATATTCTAATGTACATTGTTTTCTGTGCGGTGTTGTGTTACACATGTGAGTGCTAACCTCAACTTTCGCTCAAGGGATTTTTTTTCGAAAGGACTTTCGAGTAGATGCTTTGTGCAGATGGCCATGTCTTACCGGACTTTTGGCGGGCGCAGAGGGCGCCTCGCCGGTAAAAATTAGCTTAGGGCGACACGCCCAAGGGCCACCACTTAGGTGCAAGCCTCGGCTTGGGCTGTCGCCAGATGCTATGAGAGAGCATGGATGTTTAGTCTTAGGTGCACAAATGCACCTATGGGCGAAAGCGGGGAATTCCTGTGCGGATTAGCGGCGGTGATTGGGTCAACAGAGTCACCGAAAATGAGTCTCGGTCTACGAAGGAGAAAAGATTTAAGCCTGTAGAACTTACACTATACTTCACGCTACGTTTGAACACCCCCCAGAGCATATCCAAGATGCAAATTAGCAGTCCCACGATACATCCACCGCCGAGGACCACGAATGCACCCAGCATATGCTTCATACCAAGCTGCTTCTGTTCTTCATCTGGCTTCTCCTGAAAATAACAAGAACTTGAAGTCTAAATTATCATACCACAATGTGACGCAGGTTTTGGGTTCGATTCCCACTTAGGGAAAAAACTCTTACGAATTGCAGATTGTTCCGGGTGTTCTGGGTCTTTTAAATAGGTACGTTATTAAAAAAAATAGTATGTAGGTACCTAAGTATCCTTGAAAAAAATTACAATGAAATAAATTATACAAAGTAGATCTAATATAGCATCTATTTAGTATTTAAGTTTTATTTCTAGTAATTTGTTTAAACCTATGTCTGATTGTATTTTGTGCTGTCCGTTTGTGAACCAAATAAACTATCTATCGATGTATCTATTTACAATTGAAACAATTGGGTATTCCAGTTTTCCCTCCAGAAAACGAACTAAAAAATAAAATAATTTTAGGAAGAAAATTGTACTCCAAAAAATGAATTCCAGTTTTCTCCCTTGAAGAATTTCCGTAATGTGGAAAACTGTACTCGAGTAAACTGCAGATAGTTCTAAACATAAATAAATAAAATATTTTATTGAATTTAATAGAACTCATTATGGATGTAAGTGGGTAAACTACGAACCTTGTGTTAGAAATATAAGTACACCAACATTTCATCCTTAAATAAAAATCTATTTTTTCAAAGTGAGTCGTATCTGAATTGTAAACGTAATTTAAAACAATTTTTAGAGAGCTTGAACTACGACCAAACTGAGCGGTTGCTATCTGTAGTGCTCATAATTCTTTACAGATATACTTGCACCAAATTCTACTTTCAGAGCCTGGTCGTGCAGATGCGCGCGCGCACCCCGCGCACGTATATCCTCCGATGCACCGGGACACGAGAGCAGTGACGCTTATACCGAACGAAGCTGACGTCACCGCGGTGCAGCAAGCCGGCGGGCGAGAAGCCCAGCGCCATTCCATTAGCTGCCTTGCTACGACTCACTCGCGCTCATTAGCTCTTGCACCTTGCTTCTCCTGTCTGCTCATACATTTTTATTTAAATTAAATTAAGTTTACTTCTTTCATTAAACGCATTTATGAGCTTCATGTAAAATCTATCCTATCGTTTCCTTCTTACTTCACGCGGCGAGGAGCCACATACCTACTCCCGAGGCAGCCATAAATTGGTGACCCCGACGTGATGTGAACACGCAACCTTCTGATCTTTGATCTGATCTTTTCTGTCATTGACTTGGTGAAGGCTTATCAGCAGATTCCAGTAAACCCGGACGACGTGGAGAAGACTGCCATATCAACCCCATTTGGCCTATTTGAGTGTCCTTTCATGTCCTATGGCCTCCGCAATGCGGCGCAGACCTTCCAAAGGTTCATTGATGGCCTCGTGAGGGGGTTAGACTTCTGTTTCCCATACATAGATGACATACTTATCGCTTCACGGAACAAGGAAGAGCATGAAGAACATCTTCGCATCCTGTTTGCCCGCCTGAATGAGAACGGCGTAGTCATCAACGTACAGAAATGCACTTTTGGTCAACCTAAGGTAACATTTATTGGTTATTCTGTCTCAGGAGAAGGTTTGAAACCACTCGATGATAAGGTACAGGCGATACAAAACTTTCCTCCACCTCAGACAGTCAAAGGCCTCAGAAGATTTTTAGGAATGCTGAATTTCTACCGACGCTTCCTGAAAAACGCAGCTGAGCTACAGGCGCCACTCAATGATCTCTTAGTTGGAAACGACAAGAAAGGTTCTAAGCCCGTTCATTGGACTCCTAAACTCCTAGATATTTTCAAGCTTTGTAAAGAAAGCCTCTCAGATGCAGTCATGCTGGTCCACCCAGTTCCAGGAGCGAAACTGGCACTAGTCACCGATGCATCGAACGTTTCCCTAGGAGCCGTGCTTCAACAGCGCGTCGAAAATGCTTGGCAACCCCTAGCATTTTTCTCGAAGAAGATGAGTCCCACGCAGCAACGTTACAGCGCCTATGATCGTGAACTTCTTGCCGTGTACGAGTCGGTGAAACATTTCAGACACATGGTAGAAGGTCGTCACTTCACGATATTTACGGACCATAAACCACTTATATTCGCATTTCAGCAGAAAGATCAGAAAGGTTCCCCACGTCAAATCAATCAGCTATACTTTGTTTCGCAGTTCACGACAGACGTGGAGCACATCTCCGGACAAGAAAATGTCGTCGTGGATACTCTGTCTCGTATAGAAGCTGTCAACGTGCCAGTAGACATCAAAGATCTCGCATTTTCACAGAAAGACGATCCTGAGCTACAGTATCTTCTTAAGGGTAACTCTTCCCTGCAGCTTGAGAAGGTAACACTTTCTGACATACCTATTTACTGCGACGTGTCTATGCAGAAACCTCGTCCCTTCGTAGCAGCTGCCCACAGAAGACAGATTTTCGAGACACTGCACAGCCTGAGCCACCCAGGAGCCAAAGCATCCACGAGATTGGTTAGTGAACGTTTTATTTGGCCAGGCCTCAAGAAAGATATTCGTGTTTGGGTCAGAGAGTGCGTTCCATGTCAAAAATCCAAGGTGACGAGGCACACGATAGCTCCCGTCGGAAATTACGGCCTGCCTGATGCAAGATTTTCCGAAGTCCACATCGATTTAGTTGGTCCTCTTCCCGTTTCCTCAGGTTTCAAATATTGCCTGACTGCGGTGGATAGGTATACCAGGTGGCCAGAAGACCTCTTTCTGACATTACAGCCGAGACTGTCACACGAGCGTTCCTGTCGAACTGGATATCCCGCTACGGGTGCCCGAAGAAGATCGTCACGGACCAAGGCAGGCAATTCGAATCCCGACTATTTCACAGCTTAGCCAAGCTGTGCGGCATCAAACTCGCGAGGACAACAGCCTATCACCCTTCGTGCAACGGCATGATCGAGCGCATGCATCGCACTTTGAAGGCAGCTATCAGGACTCATGGCGGTAAGGACTGGATTTCTTCTTTACCCATAGTCCTACTTGGACTCCGAACCGCCTGGAAGGAAGACCTGCAATGTTCATCGGCAGAGCTGGTATACGGAGAACAGCTACGCGTTCCTGGCGAATTTTTCTCGCCATCTTCTACTCAGGTTGAGTATCCTGATTTTATTGCTCACTTGCGCCAGAAGATATCCCAGCTACGTCCCAGCCCAGCAGCTCATCACGGACAGCACAAGGTGTTCGTGCACAAGGACCTAGCCAGCACATCACATATATTTTTAAGGCAAGATATATTACGTGGATCACTCGAACCACCCTATACAGGCCCTTATAAAGTCATTTCTAGAAACGCAAAGACTATAGATATTAAAATTGGAGATAAAGCTGTAAAAGTTTCTATAGATAGAGTGAAACCTGCTTTTATAAGTCAGAATGACATAGAAACTCCAGTAAATTCAAGTCCGTCAGCTGGTACTGCGCCGCAAACTGAAGTTCCAATTTCAAGCCCAGACACGAATCCTTTACGTACTACAAGATCGGGCCGGAAAGTAAAACCTCCGGTTCGCTTCAATACTCCGTATTATTCGTAAGGGGGTCCTGTAGTGCTCATAATTCTTTACAGATATACTTGCACCAAATTCTACTTTCAGAGCCTGGTCGTGCAGATGCGCGCGCGCACCCCGCGCACGTATATCCTCCGATGCACCGGGACACGAGAGCAGTGACGCTTATACCGAACGAAGCTGACGTCACCGCGGTGCAGCAAGCCGGCGGGCGAGAAGCCCAGCGCCATTCCATTAGCTGCCTTGCTACGACTCACTCGCGCTCATTAGCTCTTGCACCTTGCTTCTCCTGTCTGCTCATACATTTTTATTTAAATTAAATTAAGTTTACTTCTTTCATTAAACGCATTTATGAGCTTCATGTAAAATCTATCCTATCGTTTCCTTCTTACTTCACGCGGCGAGGAGCCACATACCTACTCCCGAGGCAGCCATACTATCGGTTCAATGTTAAATTATTAAATGGGTTAACTCTAGAAATTATTCATAGGTATTGTAACTTAATTTAATTTAGATAACCAGTGCACGAGTTTTTCATAAGTTTTTTTTATAGTCGCACATTATATGTATATAGTATTTATTCTTAACTTTACAATTCCTTATTATTGTTTTTACAGGCGTTACCAATAAGCAGCAACATTTTTACTTGTGCTAATGAAATCCTGGCGGAAGCCGAGAGAGAGCCCTTGCGTCTACATACAAGTGAAAACTTAGTTAGAGCAAGGAGTCAATCTTGTCGATCCAGAAAGGTTTTCCCTACTAAGTACCTACTACTGTTGGAAATATCTCTTACATGTTTAACCTTAGATAAGTTTTATGTAAGTACTTTATAAACCTTTCCTGAAATAAAAACTTTTATTATTATTATTATCCCTTGTGGTGAAGGGTGAATGATCGTTCTCCCAACATAGACAAGATTCGTAGCTATCCCGTTTATGTTCTTAAGACGCATATCCGAGTCACCTATTTTATCATATTATTACTTTTAACACAGGAATATTTAAAAATCCATCGAACGTTGTGACGTAACACGATTTGGGCAATCAATCTCCTATGTCATAGGGAATCACCCCCCAATTTGTGGTATCTAATTTATAAGCTAATTTTTAATACCTCTGTAATAGTTTATCTTGTATAGTTTAGACAGAGATGCAAAAATAGAGTTTGGTGGCAAAAAAGGGCAAATTCGTATCTCTGCCAAAAATTTACAAAATAAAACTATTACGGAAGCATTAATAAATAACTTATAATAGATACCACAAACTGCACGATTAATTTTTTAAATTTTTATTTGGGTTTTTTACTTCGAATGGACTATAATGCTGTTGACCGCAGATGGTCATGACAGCGTTACCGGACTTTTGGCGGGTGTAAATGGCGCCTCGCCGGTAAAATTTAGGTTCAAATCGTCCAAGATCTGGAAGAACTCCATCTTCTAAGAGACTGCGGAGCACAGCATCTAGGCAAGCACCTGCACAGCCCAGATGAGCTACGAGACATAACTTCAAAGAAAATCCTACAGTTCCTAATAGCTGTAAGGGTTTGTGGCGAACTACGAACGCCTCATGTTCGAGGTTGAACACACAAGTGACACGAAATCTACATTATATATCGTAAAAAAAGATAGACCAAAAAACATGAGTATGCGAACAATTACACTGTGCAGTTTTTCCACAATAGAAATAGCTGTGGCGTTCCGGTTCCTTATATTGTGAGCTTCGGTCAGTGCTTGGAGAACAAAAGGGGGGAGGGTGTTACGCAAGTCATATGAGTCGTAATTACTGCCTTATGAGTGGGCAGTAACGCCGCTACAAGATGGATTTCGAGCGGGATAACAAGAAATGGTTTTCTTGCGAGTGAGAAGTACAGAGCAGAGACATGCACCGAATTTTCTATGCGCCAAAACTGTTTTTAATAATTACAAGTTAATGAAACAAACAATCGAAAAAGTAAGGCATAAAATCTTACCGAAACAAAAACCGAAGAAAAAAAGGGTGGCTGATCATGAGATAAATAGCAAAATGTGTGCAAAATATATATTTTATTGTAACTCTCGAGAAAACTTGCACCAATCGTGTTTTTAAAACACGTAATTCAAGATATAAGATCGAAGTAACATTTCCCTAAATATGAATGTGGTAGCTTTCACAGCTTCTGAGATAAATAACGATTTTAGGGTACAATTTTGAAGTAAATTGCTTATTACACACTCTTAACGAGGCAAGACTCAGAACTCAAGCTGTATGTATGTATAATCCGTCTCCTAGCATGAACACTGAACAGCCCAGACAAAATTTTGTTTACGCTAGCTAGAGTATAGAAAATATTCGTTGCATAAATTATTAAGTTTTATAGATGAATTTAAAATGACAATGATGTCCTCCTAGCCGAATTACGGCCACGGCGGCCAATCTCATCGAGACATCTCAGAGACTAGATATGCACAATAGGGTATATGCATGGATATTTTTTATTTTTTTAATCGATTATTTAGGTTAATACATAAACGAAAAAAAATATATCACCCAAAAACAATTTAATTATTGAGGTAAAAAACTAAAAGTAAAACTACACTCAGTTTCGGGTGATAAAAACGCTGCCATGCCATTGCATTTTATGTTTTCACGGATCATCGAGTTCCATTATGTAAACTGTAAGTCAAAACTTCATGCCCATACAAAAATGGTCATGTTCAAGTATGACGTCACGCTTCACGTGCCAATAGCGTTGCGTTTAGACATTTTGCTATTGACTTAAGATATCTACTTTACAATGATTAAATTTCACAACAAAAACATCATTAAATACAAAAATAAATATACAGACATATTTATATATCAATAGAGAATACGTAAAAAAAATATTAGCTTTTTTGAAGTCACATGCATATACCCTATTGTCCGCGCAAACACAGGTGCAATCTCTATTCCATAACTTTCATAATCCGATGGGACGATAGACCGACTCGACCGGGGAGAGGTCAGGTGCAGACCCACAATGACAATGCCAGATTCACACATGGTCATTTAGGGTTGACCAAAATTACATATAATTTTTATCAACTGTTGATATCTTTTTTTCTATAAACAACACTTCGGTGACTTACCCCACATTTGCCTCCGCCATGTTTTTCTTTCCACCAAGTATTTTTCAATTTTTGAATATATCCCCTTTCTTTCATTTTCAGCAGTGCATCGTCTATGTATAATTTATACGGTGACCCTAAAACAGAATATTAATAATAAATAAATAAATAATGCTGGATAATTCACACAGCATTAGCAATGCTTATATACCTATCTACTCGTTTAAAAATAAAAAAGAAAGTCGTGTTAGTTATTTATAAAGCTGAAAATTGGTGGGGAGATAGCTTAGAACTAGGAGACAGATAAAGGAAACCCGTTATTTTTCAGCGTTTTTACGTTTATCCCGTTCCCGTGGGATGTGACATAACAATTTCGACAGGGGCGAGACTGCGAGGCGAAGCTAGTATCGAATACATTACACTACATAAATAATATATTGTTCTATTATTCAAAGAAAACATTCAGAACGCCCTGAACAAATATCTGCAGATCGAGCAAACATTTGCAGGCGGACCGCCCGCTGCGCCACAGAGCTTGTCATTATCATTGATTAATTAAAAAGGGAAGATCTCCCAGCGCTTACTCAAAAATTGGCATGTGTTACAACTACACGCAAACATATACGCTCACAGTTATATTTCCAGTCCTGTGCAATACAAATATGAACAAAGACGGGAAGACGTACCTAAGACCGACACAATTTTACACAATATGAGGTTGCCATTTTCGAGAAACTAGTACGTCATCTTCCCTTTTTAATTAATCAATGGTCATTATATTGCGAATAAAATACAATTTACACAGAGAAGTCTGTTTTAATGTAGGTAGGGGTTTTTATATCGACCAAAACTGTAGATACGTAGACGATAATGTCCGTACCCTAAACTATTTTATAGCTGCGCCCCGCGTATACGCACGCGTTATTCCTATGGAAACGTTTAAAGGTGATTTCTATCCCACGGGACCTAATTTATGGGATAAAAAGTAGCCTATGTTTGATTCCAGGATCTGGATTACATATATGAAAAACTTCAGTCCGATCCGTTCAGTGGTTTTGGCGTGAAGAGGTAAACAAACATCCATCCATCCATACATCCATACAAACTTTCGCATTTATTATATTAGGTCCTTACATATGAAATTGGCGTTTTTCGTACTGGCCACTTTAATCACAAATTTCTCCTCTTTGGTAAGGAATTCCAAATTCAAATTTGTACAGCTATAGACTCATGTATTTGTGCTTCGATGATCGTCATTCATTTGTTTTTTTTCTTCTGTTTTTTTCTGTTTGCGTCACTCATTTTACAAAATAGAAAACTTAAAATATCGCATTATTTACGAGTACGAGTTCCGCCGCCGTGGCACTAGTGCTGCGGAAACAACTCGAAGGGTGAATGATGTGTATGGCGGTCGTGTTGCAAAAGAAAACACAGTTCGTTTTTGGTTCCAACGTTTTCGTTCTGGAAATTTCGACCTGCAGAACAAGCCCCGTGGACGGCCTGAGACTCAAGTTGATAATGAAGAGTTGAAGGCTATTGTGGAAGCGGATCCATCGCAAACCACGTCCGAGTTAGCTGCAGGCTGCGATGTTAGTGATAAAACTGTTTTAATTCACTTGAAGCAAATTGGGAAGATTAAAAAGCTTGAAAGGTGGGTACCTCACGAATTGACTGAAGCAAACCGGCAAACGCGCGTCGACTGCTGCGTTACATTACTAAACCGGCACAATAATGAAGGTATTTTAAACCGAATCATTACCTGTGATGAATAATGGGTTCTTTACGATAATCGGAAGCGCTCAGCGCAATGGTTGGATCCTGGCCAGCCAGCCAAATCCTGCCCCAAGCGAAAATTAACCCCAAAAAAGTTACTTGTAAGCGTTTGGTGGACTAGTGCCGGTATTGTTCATTACAGTTTTCTCAAATCTGGCCAGACTATTACGGCTGATGTCTATTGTCAGCAATTGCAAACCATGATGGAAAAGCTAGCGGCTAAACAACCTAGGCTGGTCAATTGCTCCACGCCACTGCTGCTTCACGACAACGCTAGACCACACACTGCGCAACAGACGGCTACTAAATTAGAAGAGCTTCAATTGGAAAGTCTAAGACATCCTCCGTACTCCCCGGACCTTGCTCCAACAGATTACCATTTTTTTCGAAATTCAACTCCGATGGGGCAGTCCAAATCGCCTTCAAAGATTTTATTGATTCCCGTCCGACTGGTTTTTTTAGGAAAGGGATCAATGAACTACCTATAAGATGGCAAAAGTGCATAGAAAATAATGGTTCATACTTTGATTAATTAAATATATTATATTAAAAAATATTCGACTTTTTGTTCCTCCCATACAAAACGCCAATTTCATATGTAAGGACCTAATATTATAGTGTGATATAGGTAGTATGAGTGTGATTGAAAGTTCCTAAAATACACCTTTACCTCTTTTCATCCCTATACCATAGCTTTTGGAGTCCAGTAAATCGCCGACTTGCTGTAAATCGCAGTGCCGCTCGATTGTGTATTCTAATGACGCAGATTCCATAAAAAATGCATAATTTGAGTTTTCAGTCCTGAAATATAATAAAACGTCAAGTGCAAGGCGGACTCGTGCACCAAGGTTTCTGGATAATTGTGACTTCGACTGATTTTGACTGAAGACTTTGTTTTTTGCCAAATATCGTCATTTTAGGTCAACGGGAAGTACCCTATTGTTAGCCGGTTTTGGTCCAAGTAAGAAGTTTCCAAAAGTTTTTTTTTATAAAAATTATTATAATTTTATTATAGTTATGTTTTTAATTATTTATTGTATTGTCCTATATTTAAACTTTAATCAGAGTACTAATTTCGAGGCTAAGCCACTGCAGTTTAGTACCTACATAATGATGTAAAAGTAGTAGTAGGTAATATTATACGCACCTTTCGACTCCAATTTCATTTTTCTCTACCACCCAACTATTCGATTTCATTTTAGCATACATCGCTTTAAAATCCGGTTTAAGTGAATTCTGAAATAAAAACTACTGTAAAAAGTATGATTTAACCTCAACCTCAACCTCAACAACCTATATTGGTCCATTGCTGGACGCAGGCCTCCCCCTGAAGAGCGCCTTTTTGTCGTATCTCATGGGGGGGTGGTAATACCCATAATCCCCACGTCGGGCATGCGGGCTGGGAATCGCAGCTCGGTGGTAGAATTGTTCTACAGAGGGCCCTGCTGCGCCCGCCCTCGGTGAATATCTCTTACGACACCCACGGGAAGAGTTGGGATGTTGGGTGCAAATTCTAAGACAGCACCACACAGCTAATTTCATCTTTCTGTATGCTGAGTGTGAATTGCCATCGACTGCCATACAGTTCACTTGCTACATTTTTTTTTTGTATTTTATTTATTTATGAAAACGTATCCTAATTTAACATTCTATCATTCTCTAAGTCAGGATTTGTGCAAAATGTTACATTGCTCGGGTTAGGTACAATTATTATTAAGAAGTGTAGAAACAGCTCTCCAAACGGGGAGTTTATATAACTTTACTCTATTTTCTATGAAAATACTATAGAAAACAGAGTAACGTACACTTTGTAGTAAAAGTATGGCAGTTCACAGTTAGCTTACAGGTTAAGGTTACCATTTTTAACTATAATAATAAGGCATTAGTATTATCTATCTATGTAGTGTATTGTATTATGTATATCAGTTATCTAGTACCCATAACACAAGCTCTGCTTAGCTTGGGGCTATATAATGCTGTGTGAATTGTCCAGAGAATTATTTATTATTATTATTATCATAGGGAAAATTAAGAAAAAGTACTTAAGCCTATATAAAATATGACATGTTGAAGATGAGAAAATGGGTCTGTTTTGTCTGTAATGATCTAATAATACACATAGTAGAATAAAACAACTATGCCATTTGCTGATGATTCCTTCTTCACTAGGACTTCGCCTAGGACCCGGGCCGTATCAAAGAAACAATGAAAGCCAAAATAATTTTGCGTAAAATTCGTCTTGTTGCTCGTTGCAATCGCCATATTTCCGTATTTGGAGGATATTTTCTGTAACACGTTACATTACGCCCGCAACGCCGCCGCCGGGCAGTAGGCACCTTTACGCATGACGCAAATTTATTTTGGCTTTCAATATTTCTTTGAACGGTCCTATCCGAAGTTTTAGTGAATCACTTGCTGTCTACAAAGGGCATAGTTGCTTTATTCTACTATGTGTATTATTAGATTATTACCATCGATCAGGTATTTCGCGGCCCCCGGCGAAAACTTGATCGATGATTATTACAGACAAAATAAACCTATTTTTGCACTGAAATGTTTAAGCATATAAAATCAAATCAATACCGAAAATGTACACTCAGAAAAGGTCAAAATATAATTTAACACTGATATGGAAATAAGGTAATATTTTTTATTACTGTCACTTCGTTAGGTAAAAAACAATAAAGCACAATCCTTACATGAAAAAAATCTATCGTAGAGCCATTGTCCTTAGTTCCGTACATTATTGACTTATGTCTATAGAGCTCGTCGACTGTTTTAAAAGGCATGTCATTCTTCTCGATCGTCAAGAAGGCCACCAATGTACCCACGTAAGAGGCCACCATGACTAGAGTAAAGAACCACCAGATACTGGTGATCATACGAGGTGCTAAGGCGCTGTAACAGAGAGAAACTCATTCAATTAGTAATCATTTATATTAATAAGTTGAGTAGATAAATATTGTGATAGAAAATGCATTACGCCCCGCTTATTTTTGATAAAATGCACAAATCATATTACTATTTTACTATAGAAACTTTCGTAGTTTGACGAATTCATTATGAATGTAAGAGGCTTAACTACGGTCCTTGTTTGTGTTGGAAGAACACCAACGTGTCATCAGAACATCGAGAACGGCGGGTGAGCGCGCGTCGAGCGAGTGACGTGACTGCGAGGCAGATGAGGGGGGCGGGGGGGGGGGGGTTCTTCCAACACAAAAAGGTTCGTAGTTAACCCTTTTACATTCATAATGAATCATATTACTACCACAAAAACCCCACGCTTCTCATGCGGGTTGGAACAGTTCGATAGTAAAATTAGCTCTCTCTAATGTCTTACATGGGAGCAATCTCTGATCCTTGCTGCATAACAGAGCCAATAATAAGCCAGATTGAGTTGGCGAAGCTGAACTGATTGCTGAGCTCCTCGGGCTGCTCAATGCAAGGCACGGGGTTCTGCCACTCCTTGTTGGAGATACGGCCGACGAATATCATGATTATACCCAGACCCACCTGGATTAACAACATGTTGATCCACACCTGCAGAAGTTAGAAATGTGATTATATTTTAAAGGAAAGAAAATAAATTTATGAGAACCCAGAACAGAAGCGAGAGAATGATTGGACATCGAGAAAAGAGAAGGATATGAATTAACTATGAGTCAGATCCAGGAGAAAGCCTGCCCTTAGTCCCGTACATTATTGACTTATGTCGATAGAGCTCATCGACTGTTTTAAAAGGCATGACATTCTTCTCGAACGTCAAGAAGGCCACCAATGTACCCACGTAAGAGGCCACGATGACCAAAGTAAAGAACCACCATATGCTGGTGATCATACGAGGATACGAATTAAGTACGAGTCAAATACAGGAAAAAGCCGCTATCATGTCGTCTAAAGAAGTTAAAGAGACCGCATTGAGAAGTGAAAAGTGGGAATGTGAAAATGAAAGGAATATGTTATTTCTATTTTGTTGAGTTTGTGTGTTTTTCCATGTTTAAACAATTGATCTCTAACGGGATTGGCATAGTCACTGTGTGACAAAACTCCATTATAAGATTTATAAAACAAGGAGTAGGTTCCTTTAGCAGGCTAATTTTAGCGGGAGAAATCTAGTCATTGCGGTGGTCTTCGGTAGAAGCAACAAATGTGTAGGTACCTGGTTTCCTACTTGGCCAAGTACTTTACCTCTTTAGAGAACACGGCCATGAATGAAAACATCTCAGGAGGCTGCTTGCTGGGTTGCTTGTACAGTATACCAATCCCCAAAGTCATGAATGGAGTCGAGAAGTCGATCACAGACTGCCTTTCCACTGTCATTGTGAAATCACAGATGGCTAAATCAGCTTTCTGAAAATTTAAAAACATAATTAAGATAATCCTCATTAAGACTGGGGTTAACTTATTGCCTTCCCCGCAGCTTATCCAACTAATATTATAAGAAATCAAATAATATCCCAAACATTTTTTTACTGCGACAGGACTTAAACCCGCGTCCGTCCGTAGGAGTCGAAAAACTTTGGGACTTCGTTCAGACTCTACGCCGATATCTACAGGGGAAACATCTTCAATGGCTCAAGTGAACTGTTTATGGATTTATTGTTCTACTAAGTGTAATATTTGTATGTGAAGATGTATCTTTGTCACAAAACAAGACTAATTGACAAAACAGCTGAATGGATCGCGATTCACTCATGAAATTCTGGATATGAAATAACAAAATACTTACTCTACTTTTTATCCCCAAACAGGGCGTTCAAAGACGCGGGTATTTCACAGTTACCTACGTAAAGAACAACCATTTCTGTTTTATTGGTATTTCTTCCCATGGGGTTTGATTACAATGTATTTATTTAAATCAATACAACTCACGTCTTCTAGAAGTTTCTTAACCATTCCATTGAACGATCCGTCGTCCAGTTTTTTACCGTAAGTGTTCTCTACTTCAAACTCATAGCTGAACCCAAGCATTATTGAGAGCTGGTCTATGATGTCGATGGTGAAACCTTCGTAGCGGTCATTGCCTTGTAATTGAGAGCTTGATTTCTTTTCGTATCCATAAGGCTCAGTCTAAAATGTTAAGTGGAAATGTTGCTGCAGATCAGTCTCACACCGTGAAATTGTCTATTAGCCTATCCAAAGAAGTATCCTTTTTTGGTATGATGCATCACCAGCTGATTTTCCAAATAAAAAATGAAGTACAGTCTTCGGACAGGTATGAGGCTTCAAACCACTGCCGTTTACTACAAAAATAAGCATGTACTGACTTAATATTGTAACCTTTAGATACACTTTGACATTTTATGACGTCACTATAAAATGCACTTCATCTATTTATTTGGAAAACCAGCTGCACATAGCAATAGCTATAACTAAATAGTGACAACGAATATACTTTCAATAAATGGAGGGCATAAACTACTTTGTCACTCTAGTTACTTGGTGGCAAATGTACAAAAACCCATACAAATAATTATTAAGGTAATAGAAACAGACTAGTTTATTAGCATAAAGGCGAAAGGTACAAGCAAGATATATTTTTCAAGTCTTAGCCCATATTTGAATGCTCATTGTTATGATATGCGGTAGCGTTGTTAGATGTGTTGAAATGTAGTCCACCATTATAGAGTCGAGACATCAAAGACACCAAAGTCAGCCGGTATCTTGGCAATTTTCAAACAAAATCTATAGCTTATAAAACAAAACGATCTTCATAAAAATATTTAAAATTAGCTGCTTACTTAAAATGCACTCAGAGCTGTAAAAATAAAACAGTGGCAGAGCCAAGAACTAACCGTAGAAATCAATACTTTGAGGGTTTTGTTTCTCAAGATAGATTCTTCGCCGATTTCGACATCAGGAACGAAAGGTTGAGTCATGTTCAATGTGTTATCTATCTTCCATTGTCCGATCTAAAATAAAAAAAAAAAAAAAATAAATAAAAAAAACAACAACTAAAAATCCACCAATCCTCCCTAACTCGATACAGCACCTCTTGCTATATATTTTGCAACAGCCTAAAGATACCTCAACTGTTTTATTTGGAAGTATTTATAGCAAGAGCTCATTTTATATAGCATTGTTTTTCGTGGAGTAGTTTGGGACAACGGAATGGAGTACTTCGGGAACAACCCATTCTCCGGATTTCTTAGAGACCCAAAAACGGGGGTCTGCCTCACGTGGTTCCGTAGTTATGATAATATACGGTTTGAAATTATCTTCATCCCTTGTTTTTGGAGGAGTTTATTTTCTGGCTAATCACATACCTAGTTAAATAACGCCTTTTATGAAGAGGGCTAAGTTCTTTACATGGGTAATTATATAAATTACACAAAATGAGTTATAATAGTGTACTGTAAATCAATTACTTTCTCAGAAAGTTAAAACAGTCAAATATTCTGGATCGATTGAAGTGGTTAGCAAAATTATCGTTGAATCGTATTTCAAAACAAAACAAAATATGCTCACGGGTACCTCAGTGAAAACTCGGAGCATTCATTTTAAATGACCTCGGATGTCGTAAAATCTGTACACACCAAATATTACATAACATAGGATCTGTGCCAATTAAAATTAATTTCAAACTTGAAACAGAAGTATTTGAAGTATACCTTTAATATGAAACCAAACTTGATTGATTGATTTTTTAAGACAAGGGCGTCCAAGGGGTTCCCCCCATTGGACGCTCCCCCCTTTGGACGCCCTTGACAAATTTGGCCCCACTATTAAGTCACCAGCATATTTTATACGTTTACTCTGGGTATTGTATAGGTAGTTTATATGATGTTGGTAATAGTACATTGTTACCCAAGGGATGAAAGTAAATTATTTAGTCCTGAGGTAGGGTTTGGCTCGCTAATAGTTCGAGGGACCAAATTTTACTTTCACCCGAGGTAAACACTGTGCTTTTCATTACGAATACAAGGAAAGTAAAAATAAAAACATGAACGAGCTAAAGACTTATCTTATCTATCGACCTATCAAATATTACGCAAATCGGATCAACGGGTTATGCTCGAAGTGACTATTTTACCTTACAGCCATATTACCTAAGCTGCACTGAGAACTACGTTCACTCTGCTCTCTCCATTCAAAATCTTAAGGATCTCACTTCTAATTTTAACCAGCTGATAAAGGGAACTCTGCACAGTACTTACCGTTTGATTTCCAGCTGGGGTCAGCTCCAAAATATCAAAATGGACCTGAGATCTGTGTCCCAATCCATCAAACAATAACGGACCTGTTATTCCGACAATTTTATTCTGTAAAGTTAAATTGAAAAATATGTCAGACGGGAAAATCTATTCAAATTAAAGATAGAAAAACGGCTCTTTGTGGTCTAGCGGTTATGTCATCCCGTACTGAGTACGCGTTTTCGTATTCGTACGCGTATTTGAATCCCGTCAAAGTCAATAATTTTTGGGATTTTATTTCATTTCTTAGTAGTAAATGTTTTATTCTGTTACTAGCTGCGCCCCGCGGCTTCGCACGCGTTGTTCCTATGAAAACATTAAAAGGTTATTTTTATCCCACGGGAACAGATTTATGGGATAAAAAGTAGCCTATATTTTTTTCCAGGATTAGAATTACCTGTATGCAAAATTTCAGCCAGATCCGTCTAGTAGTTTTGGCGTGAAGAAGTAACAAACATCCATCCATACATCCATACAAATCTCGCCTTTATAATATTAGTGTGATAGTGTGATTACTAAATATTTTATTGTTGATGAACAAAATCACTCCGTTAACTAATCTTCTGTGCCAGAAGGCGGCCACGTGTTGACGGCAGCAGTCGATTGCTGTCGACCCAGACAGCGGCTGCCATCGCCTGCAGTCGACGCGTGTATTTGGCGGCTTGCAGTCCATGTAAACAATCCCTTAAGGCGCGTACACCAGTGAAAGTGGCGCCCCCAACAACTTTATCTAATTATTACGTTAAACACGTGAAGTTTTAAAAATCCTTCGTACAGTTTGTGGTATCTATTATAAAGTTATTTATTAATGCCTCTGTAATAGTTTCATTTTGTAAAGCTTAGGCAGAGATACAAAGTTTTGGCGCTTGTTGGCCACCAAACTCTATTTTCGCATCCTCCTAAACTATACAAGAAAAAATTATTACAGATGTATTTAAAAATAGCATATAATAGATACCGCAAACTGTACGAAGGATTATAAAATTTCCTATGTTTAACGTAATAATACGATAAAATAGCTGGCGCTGTCTTATTGGCTCCTGTATGCCTTGCTTTACCTACATGTCACATTGCAGGCATGGTTCGTAGATGTGTATGCATTATATGCCCTTTGAATTGATCTGACAGTAGATGGGAGAACCTACCGAAATTCACATCTTTCTTTAACTTACAGTTTTCATGATATTCAGCATAGTAGAACCGAATCTCCAAGACGAATAGTCCTTACAGCTTAGCTCACTAGTAGTTATTGTAGTGTTTATTTTATCCAACGCGGCAGAGAATATTTTTACAGCATCGTGGATCAGCAATACTTTAGTTTTCAGCTGTTCTGGAAGCATCTGCATTTCCTCGCTGTTGTTAAAAGCTAGGTTGTATTCTGATGTAAAGTTCCATAGCTCGTCGTTGTCTTCTAGATTTATAAGGCGTAGACCTGGAAACAGATCAAACTGAACTGAGTAGGTTCCATATTATAAGAGATTGTTGATGGGTAGGTAGAAGGCTAAATAGAGGCTATATGTTTAAAGAAAAGGAAAATGAAATGTTCAGTAGTTTGTATTGATTTCTAAACCACAACCTTATTGTAGCTTTCAAGAATAAGTAGATAATTAGGTTTTTGTTTAATATTAAAACTTTTTCCAGTCTTGTTCGATGAAGGACGTTGCCATCTGCTTCCGAGATAGTTTTAAACTTCTGCAGATGACATCGTTTCGCACCGACTTAAAAAAAAATAGGAACTTCTCAATTCAGCCGAATTTTAGCAGCTGAGACAACCCGAGAGATGGCATCATTCTCAATCCCATTATTTATATTACCAGTTGTTCTGTTTAACTGTGAATAAAAAAAATCACAGGTAAACAGAACAACTGGGTTAAGCTAAACTGAACCTTCTTGGATAGTCAGACCATTCAATAAAGCTACTAACAACGTTAACAGCCACTCAGGTTAGTGTCCAGATTCAGGTTAATGATGCAAAATGCAGCTGCTACTAAAGTGTCTATAATTGTTTGACTACGTCTGTATTTTAGTATTAGATTCAGGCATTGCTTTGCGAAAATCCATTGCAAAATATACATTATATATAGATGACGTAATAATTTATAAGGCGTAGACCTGAAAACAGATCAAACTAAACTGAGTAGGGTCCTAATAAAAGAGAATATCTAAACGTTTAAAAGAAAAAAAGAAAACGTTAGTTAGTAGTTAGTATTGATTTCTTTACCACAACCTAAATTGTAGCTTTTAAGAATAACTAGATAAATTAGGTTTTTGTTTTATATTGAAACTTTTTCCAGTCTTATTCGATGGAGGGCGTTGCCATCTGCTTCCGACATAGTTTTAAACTTCTGCAGATGACATCGTTTCCACCGACTTCAAAAAAGGGGCTTCTTTATTCAGCCGTATTTTATACCTTATACCTTGTACTTATACCTAACATTCCTGTACATATGCCTTCACTAATGAGTGTCATAGCGCCTTGCCTTCAGCCTGCCGCATCAAGCATCTGCCTGCAGTCTTTCGCACCTTACCGGAGGGCGTGCTTCATTACGTTTGCGGAGTCGTGACTTCACTCAAGAACAAGTTTACCCCATATTAAAGTTATATTAACCTGTCATATTAACGCCTCCATATCTGTACCGGTCCATGTCCAATGAATATAGATCTGGTGATACAAAGACGTAAGAAAATTCGTCTGACATCAGCCCAGCTTGTTGAGCGTGCAAGAGTAGCTGCTCCAAGTTAACAGAAAGACAATCCACTACAAAGTTGGTGTGACCGTCCTCTTTCGCTTTTATTAGGACGTCTCTGAAAATTTAAATAAAAAAACTGTTGAGATTAATGCAACGAAAATAGTGTTGACTCAGGATCTGCGATATTCAGCAAGCAGCATGAGCTATTTGGGATTTGGTACAATTCTAGTAAAATAAATACAAGATGTAGCGAAATCAATTTCCAATTAAAACTATCGTAGTTATTTGTACGATATTATATATGTTGGTGTTATTTTGACACAAATAAGGTTCGTAGTTTACCTGCTTACATCTATAATTAACTAGTCAAATCTTAACTTATGTGACGGTATGAGAAATGATGAAATCCTTTTTAATCCTATTATTATTTAAGGCGGAAAATATTATGTTCTGTTAAATTCGTTTAGTTTATGTAAGGCGACATCAGCTGAAAAGACACAATTTTTTCCCTTGCTTTCTAATAATAACATAGAAATACTAAGCTTTATCACAAATTTGAAAATAGTTTTCCAGCATCCTTTGTCATCTTTTCACCACCCAGGTGAACACCCTGAGTTAATATCGCTTTGATACACGACATGGCCTATACTTGCTTGAAATTGAGGAGCAACCACCTTTAAAAAGCTTCTGCAAACAGTAGACTCAACCAAATATAAGCTGGGTATTTTGGGTAGATGATGCTGTGGGGAGGGATTGTCCAGCATTATTTTTTATTAGAGTGTAGCAAAATTAAATGTTGTTCTTAGTGCACATTCATCTCAAAAACACGCGACACATAGAAATTGTCTGTAGCATCACAAAATAAATAGCGCAACAAAACTTTCTTTGAAGCTCTGTTACTTCAAACGGGGTTGTTTCTTAAAGCGCCCACGTAAAAATGAAACGCTCGCAGTTTGAATCAAAAGACCCACTCAAAAAACCGCAATGCTTTGAGATGGAAAATACGTGTTGCATTGCATTTTATTGTATAGAATTTTATGTCAAGAAAAATATTAGTCCAGGAGTAATCATCCAAAGAAAATGTTTATTATTGTTTATTCATTATTATACAGCATAACTCAAGCTCTGTTTGATGAAGTTGTGTGAATATGCATTTGAATGGAAGGAAGTTATAGAAACTAACGAAAAACTAAAGTTGTATCGGTCTTTAATTTGCAGTTTTGCAATTATCTTTGAAATATTAATAAGAAATATACTGTGATTGATAATAATAAAGAGATGTTACCGAATAGTCGGATATTCAATACTTACACCTTACTCAACTTAAATTTCTTAGTAACTTGCGTCCTCAGACCAGAATAACGAATAACCAGCAAATCTCAGCAATCAATCTGGTTCTTCACATTACACACATAATCCTGTTTATAAACTCAGTTTTGGTTCTTAGTAATCTTGAGAAGACAAGCTAAATAACAAAGCGTCGAATTTAACATAAAGTGCAGGGTGTGCTTACTTTCTCACACATTAGATTAAAACTAGAATTCTAGAGTGCGCAAAAATGTGGCGAATTTACTTTGTGGCAAATGTACCACAACCCAGAAGATAATGTGTAACAGAGTACGCCTTAAAAATGGAGATCCGTCGACAAAAAAAAAAGTATTAAACAATTATACTATTTTTGTATGAATGTAAGTTACGAACCTAGGTAGTGTTGGTGTGCTTACGATAAGGGATGAATAGTTGGTGCTCCCTTATCGTAAGCAAACCTTAAATTACCTACAATCATAATGAATTCTTCAAACTATGAAAGTTGTGAAATATTTTTTCATAATTATATTATTTGCCCGGCAACGCTATCAGGTCTTTGGTGGAAGTAGTAGAGTCAGAAACCCGAAATAACGTCCGGTTGTTTGTAAGCCGCTAAATTAACTAGCTTACTAGATGCGTCGCTTCGCACGCGTTGTTGTGAAACGTTTAACGGTGATTTCTATCCCACAGGAACTGATTTATGGAATAAAAAGTAGCCTATGTTTGATTCCAGGATTTGAATCACCTGTATGATAAATTTCAGCCTGATACGTTCAGTGGTTTTGGCATGAAGAGGTCATACATCCATCCAATTTTTCACATTTATAATATTAGTGTGATTGATTTAGTCCGTCAATTAGATTTATCAGATTTTAGGCTTATATTTTACCGAACAAAAAAATGGAAAATAAAGCTCGTCAAAGTTGGGAGTGAGCTTGTGTCTTCACATCTTGCTAAAAAGTATTGCATGGTATGACGTCGCGTGAAACTTTAACTGGTTATATTTGCATCATTTCTATCGACAAAAGAAAAAAATGTGTCCAAAATCTTTTGATTATCTAACTCAGGGACTAACCCTTCCATTGGATCTATAAGGGTCAGCCCATACATCGATGCGCGATAGAGATTCAGCTAAGTTTGAAAAGAAACGAGCGACGCAATAGCAATGAGTCTTAACACGAACCATTAGGCTTTTGGTCGCTTTTGTATCTCATTCATTATCAAACCAAGCAACTTGCAATTTTCATGTCTAGTGAGATTCTCAAGTAGAGTATTAACATAACCAACCTGTAGTCATCACCTCCAAGTTCCCGGACATTCACAGCCTGTCGTTCCGAGGTGTTGCCCATACGTAATAACTCGCTCACTTTGATCATGCTGTAACCCCTGTCGTACAGAATTGTGAAGTTTACCCATTCCTTGCATACTATCAACTCTTGTAATGCCTGAAAAATAATTAGACAATTAAAATGCTAACCCCTCACATTTAGGGAAAAATTCTAAGAAATTAATTAATATCGCAAAAAATCGACCTTGTTCGGAGTTCAATCCGCAACTTTCTCAGTATGGTAATGCGTGTTGCTACCCAAAGTACATTTTAGGGATATTATTTAATTTCTTAGTAAATTTAGTCTGCAGTTAGCTCAATTATTTAAATTAAAAGTATTCGTTTAAATTTGTTTATAATATTTCATTGTAATTTACTTTGATACAATTTAATTAAAAGTATAATAGGTACAATAATTTAGACAAGCACTTTAAACAAGTAAGTAAGTACCTAAGTAATAACTGTAGTAAAGTTTGTGTGTGTTGCAGCACATCAAATGGGCCATGGCTCATCGAAATTTTTTGCCTTAAAGCAAAACCGCTGATTTTCAGCCAAAACCTGATCGAGAGCAAGAAGAACAAGTACAAGTAGAGATGGTCTATCATGGGATGACACCTAAACTACTGAACGGATCAGGGGCCTATTATATAATTCTCGAAATACGCAACCGATTGTAACGTTTCGTTTTTTCGTGCTAATTGGTACTTTAATTCTGTGTATATTTATAAGGTTTATAAGATACACCAATTGGCCGAAAAGAAATACAAAATTGCGTGCCGGAGGATTAAAATAGGCCCTAAGGCTGCTGTTTATAGTAGTAAATTTGACTTGTCTAAGTGCTTATTTTGTAAGTCTAAAGAAATAAACGATTTGACTCTGACTCTAACTCTATGGTGCTGAAAACATTTATTGACGTCTTTCATCTCGGAAAATCGCGTGTGAATCCGCAAGCGAAGCTAGTATTATTGTAAATGTAAAACGTAACCCATCAAAAAACCATCTGCCCAAGATATAACTTCTTGAGATTTCATAGCTCGTGAAATCAGAAGTAGCAAAATGGTCCCATTTTATAGTAGGGTACTTAATACTTCAAGGTTTATATGCTAAAAATGAATTGAACGAATAATCATAATCATGTATTTGTCTTTTTAAAAAGGTTTTTACTGTTCTGTCTAAATGGGATGTTAATCATTTTACCTACAGTCAGCACATAACAACAGTTTATTGTCTTTTCAAGCCGTTAAAGCGAAGAAGTGGGAAGAGGATGCCTTTTCGATGGACATTGACAGATTGAATTTTTGAATAACTTTGTCAAAAAATTTATAAAACAATTCCACGACGCGTGAGATTTAGGTCCAATTTCATCGCTGCCAAAACTTTGATCGAGTTCAGGATAAACTTTGGGTCGGTAAAATGTACTGACCTCAATTAAAGCGCTGAACTAAGTTTATCTTGTATATTTTTATATTTATTGCTATTTTTATGCCCATAGTCACCACGCTGGGCATGTGGGTTATGAATCGCAGTTTGGTGGTATAATTGTTCTGCAGGGGCGCTGCTGCCTGCCCCCCAGCCGATATCCCTTAGTCGCCTCTTACGATACCCCCAGGAAGAGTTAAGGTGGTACAAATTCTAAGCCAGCACCACACAGCTATGAACACATTAAACAAGTCATTAGTAAAGAAGGTAAAATCTACTTACTAAATTTAATACGTTTGGGCTAGGGAACATGCTGAGTATGGACCAGTTCTTGGAGAGCAGATCTGTGTGCTGTATCACCACGTGGGGGAGTTCCAGCATGTCGCAGAGGGCCTGGATATTTTCTGTGGCCCTACCACCTACGCCGTCCACTATGCCCATAACTTTCTCCTGGAAAATAGCAGAGACGTCTGTTGAGCGCATGCTTGTCAAAAGCGTTACCACAAAACCGCGTTTTATAAAGGTTTACGGTCAGACACGACGTAGACATAGTTTAGACGAGAGTTAAACTCTTTTTAAACAGATGTCTAACTATTTAGCATAAATATTTGTTAGACCAGTGTTTAGGTTAGTTTTTGTACTACCTGCTGTAAGTGTATATATTCTTTGAAATCGATTCCGGGACAAATGTTTTTTACGTTAATATGATATAGAGAAAACTTTATTATTCGTTTTATTGGTAAAACAGGACCTAAAAGTAGATTTCAATAGTTTTTATCCAACTTAAAAAAAAGGAGCGCTCATTTCGACTGTGCGTTTATTTTATTTGTACTTGATATTTCCGCCAACGGTTAACCGATTTGGTGGACTCTTAGAGAACTAGCAGCGCTCCGCGACTTTGCCCGCGTTAAAATTTAATGGAAGACATTTAATCTAGGGGTTATACCGAGTTTCTAGTGAATCGAACCAAGGAATCATACTTCCATTTCATTATACATTTTGACTCCCTTGGAGGTTAAGTACAAAAATTATGTTGTTTAATTTTTGTAAAAAAGGTATATCATCTTTGTCAATAAATGACTTAACTCTTAAATTTTTGAAAATAAGCCAACTATTCTAGAACCACAAGTACCTACTTACTCGATGACGACGACTGATCGCGACTGATCTCGCGGTAGTCTCGTAAATATCGTTTCAGAGGGATTAGTATTTGTCCCGAAAAAAATCAGCAATAACATAATTATTTTAGTAATATCTACGTCAATCATTACAGATTCTAATGATTCTTTCGTTGTTAAAGAAAACTGGGAATAGCGCACCTAGCACTGTGCAATTATGCCTTCATAATATTCAGTTTGGCCTTTGAAATAGCTTTCAAGACCATTTAAAGGACCTTGAATGCCCAGTGGGACGGAATAGGCTGAACAAAACAAAAGTATAAAGAAACTTACCGCAGCCATTTCACACACACTGTTAGATATTTCGAGAATGTCTCCATCTTTTTGAACCTCTTTTATGATTGTACTAAATTTGAATAATCTTGCGCTTAAAATCAATGTTTCTTTTAATTCTATGTCATCTTGGTAGAATATGCCTCCTGAAAATAGAAACATAAAACCAAAAAGGTTGGTTAATAAATGAGTTCTTTATTTAATCTAAAGTAGGTCATATCTACTTGCCTTAAAAATTGTTTAATGTATAATTACATGCCTGTTTCTAGTTTTATAAAATAGGTGTACCTATCTAATGGTTATGAAGATGGCCCACACGTAGGTGCCTATTATGTTCGTACACTTCTTAGCACTAATTGTATCTAACCCGAGGAATGTAACATTCTGCACAAATCCTGACGGGTTTAGAGAATGTTAAAATTTAAGATTAGATTAAGTTTTTTTACAAATAAACAAATACAATACAAATTCAATTTCCAACCAGAAAAAACCTAGTATACAATGCCCAGTTCATTTTTTTCAGTTCGCCTAGGGCAAACTTTAATTATACAAATGGAGACGCCTTGTTTAGTTTTTTCAGTTTGCATTTTAAAGAATACTTTCAGTTTGTCTTGATCTAACTTTATCGTAAAAAAATGACCTAGGCAAACTAAAAAAACTGAACTAGGTGAAAATTTGGAAGGTACTCCTAAGTAATATATATTATAATAATTGAGATGTTAATATGTAAAATGTTATGTTTTTACGAACTTGTTAAATCTGTAGACTAAATCTTCAAAAAAACGTTTTGTCTTGAATAAATATAAATCAAATTCGAAAGCAAACCTACCTAAAACTCTGTCCTGTGCCGCTTCGTTTCCTTCCTCTTGCGCCACAACACATGGTGACAACAACAGCGCAAACAAAACTAATGTCACACACATTACACTTCTTCCCATCAACTCCGCATCACCAGGAACCGGTTAATTATTAATTTACAAGTTTACACTACATAGTTTACATTACAAAGTAATTATAAAGCTAATGTTTTAAACTCCGTGATAAACGTAAGCTAACCGGTCGGTAATGTGTTAAGATGAAGATTGGGCGCGCGCGCGACAGCGGCCGAAATAATCCCGCGCCTATATTTAGGACAGATTTTCCACAAAACGACATACTTTATAACGATCGTCTGCGAGCCAGAATGGCTATTGACGCGCTCTGGAATATTCATCTTATTATTGGTTCTAAATAAATAGGTAGGTAGCTATTTATTTAGAAGAAATTATAAGGTTTTTTTTGTTACTGTTGGTCAATAGGTACAGATGTAAATGTAGAGTTGTTTGTTATAAATATGCTGTTTGTTTATTTTCATTACTCATACTCTGAAAGTAAGTCAGAAGTTGCCTGCGCAGCGGGATGAAAGTTATACTTTTCGTCCTAGGGACGAAAAGTAATGACAAGTACAAAACAAATGACAGCTATCACCTCACTTTTCTATGATGAACCATGCATTCTATTTTCCTATACAGCCACCCAACTTCAACTTCTTGTGAGATGGCTTTTGCGTCTGGTTTGACGCAATTCATACAGCCATTCAATTACAGCATGATGTAAAATCGAAATAAATTAAAGGTAAAATGCCATAATTATAATTTACTTTCAACTATTTCTTTAAAATAACATAGATTTCGATAAATATTTACCATTTTTGAAATTATAAAAACGAATGGTAGAATAGATCTCGGTATTCTTCCATGTTTATACCATGGTAGAATAGCGAGAGATACTATGGCTATTATGCCTTCTATGAAGAAGATTGTTTATGCCCATTGATTAATTAAAAAGGGAAGATAGGTTACGTTCTCCCAGCGCTTACTCAAAAATTGGCATGTGTTACAACTACACGCAAACACATACGCTCACAGGTATATTTCCAGTCCTGTGCAATACAAAGAAGAACAAAGACGGAAAGGCATATATTTCGTGTTCGTTGTTTTGTTTATTACAATGAGTTCAGACAGTGATATACACATAAATTTAACGCCTGATTTTATAAAAAATAAGACTAAAGCTGTAGTGGAAAACCTTTTACCTCCTAAATCATAATGATGTTATCGAGAAGGTATTAAGGTAAATGGCGCGCTGAGTAAACAGTGAAATCGTTTTACGAAAACGTTTTGTTACGAAGTCTCAAAGACTTACAAACCTTCAATATTATGGAGCGTATATTCTATGTGAAAGACAACATTACTACTGGATTCGAGAGACTAACATCGTTTATCAAAAGGCAAAATGATGGATTTAACAAAAAAACAGTTGGAAAAAACTTTTCACCATAACTAATAATTGCTCTAAGTTTACCATAGACTTTAAATGAATATCTTATCTAAGTAATTTTTCTTTAGCTCATTCATATTTTTATTTTTACTTTCCTTTTATTCGTAATGAAAAGCACAGTGTTTACCTCGGGTGAAAGAAACATTTAGTCCCTCGAACTATTAGCGTTAGTAGCCAAACCCCGTCTCGGGACTAACGGGTTTCTTTCATCCCTTGGGTAACAATGTACTATTATTTATATCCGAAAAAATCTAAATGTAATGGCGTCTATTCAGATGTTGCCAAAACTAAACTAAACTAAGTTGACAGGTCTAAAAATATCTCGGTCCCTGTCATAACGATCAAAATAATAAGGATGGCATTATTTTTAGTCCTGTCATATTAATTTAGTCTAGTTTTGGTGACATCTAAATAGACACTAGTCTGGAAATCATGATTACGAAAATCAATGGAAATGGTTTATGGTAAACAAAACCCAGACAGGCGACAGACACCGACTTATATTTAGAACGAGTTCAATGATTTTAACATCTTACATTCACTGTATGATCTTTTCGTATTTTCCTCATCATCTTGATTGTTTTTATTACAAAGTTCTCCAAAACCATAGTAAATTTTCGGAAGGTACGGAAATCACATCACACTAACGTCACTTCACGTAAATCTGTTCCCGTGGGATAAAAATCACCTATAAACGTTTTGAGGAACTTCCCCAAAACCATAGTCAATTTTCGGATAGGTACGGAAATCACATCACACTAATTTCACTTCACGTACATCTGTTCCCGTGGGATAAAATTACCTACCTATAAACGTTTCCATAGGAACAACGCGTGCGAAGCCGCGGGGCGCAGCTAGTAAAACATAAATGAATATCAACAATAAAACATAATTGTATTTTCCCTTTTATTAAGAAAATATTTCGAAATAGCATATCAAAAATAAGCAAAAAAATTAGGTGCGTAAACATTTTTAAACTTTCGCGATTTGTTGACATAATTTAATGAATATTTATCGGGTATTATTAATGATTATTTATCGGGTACGCGATAAATACCCGATAAATAATCATTAAATTATGTGACACAATACTCAAATTAGCTTTCATTGGTTTTAGACAAGGAAAGTGACTGACCTAACTGATTTTCCCTGTCTGAGTGAAAGCGAAATACAAGGTTGGACTCGAGAGCCTGTCCCCAAACCCAATTGTTAGGTATATATTTCGCAAAACATTAGTATGCACAGAGCGAGTGTTAGCCGTTGACGCATCAGACGTGACACACATTTCAGGCTAGAGCCCAAATGCCCGTAGAGTTGGCGACAAAACAATCAATTTAGATCGATCTTTTGCAGTTCATTGAGCGACAGCTCACGTTTTTCCAACCTAGATTAGAGCTTGAAGCTGTAAAGCAATTTGAGACGTTGTTATTACAAAAGTCAGCAGGTATTTAATTAAAAACATCTAAAAATATTCTCCTGTAGGTAATGTTGGCTTCAATAAAGAGAGAATTAACAATTTGCTTGCATTTTGTTTTGAAAAGTTTTCGAAGCGAGGTTGCAATAACATATCAAAATTATGAAAAGCCGTCGTAATAAAAGCCACAGCCCGACAATAAAATCCTGATCTTTACTTAAAACTTTCTACAATCAACACTTAATAATTAACTTAATAATTTTACAGTTGATAAAGTCGCACCTCTGTGCATGCCCTAAATAAATGCCGAATGAAATTTACAGTCCGATCGATGAAGCTCCATAAAATGTTTACGAGCTCTGTTTCGAAACTTTTGTTTACGTGTGTGAAGTGCACGTTGCTTCATTTGGTCGCGAAATTGCCATTTTATTGAGATACCTATTACCTACAAAGTGGCTACCCACTCATTTATTGAATATGTTCTCCAAATAATTTAGCTTTACACATGCACTTGCATAAGCCACCAACGAAGACGGTATGTAGATTGTAGGGACTGATTACTGCAAGTTCAAGTGGGTAGGTACTACAAAACTCAGACTCCGTGAAATATTAACTTCCCACACACATGGCTTGTCTCCGTTGAGACCGGCCACCGTAGTCGAATACGGCTAGGATGCATTTACCTCGAAAAAAAATTGTATAAAAATCCCTCAACCTCCTTTACGACCTATATTGGTCCACTGCTGGACGCTGGTCCTCTAATAAGCGCCTTATTAGCTTTCATCTCATGGGGGTAATGCAGGCATATTCCCCACTCTGGGGTACGGGTTGGGGATCGCAGTTCGGTAGTAGAATTATTCTGCAGGGGGGCTTTTGCCGGTGGGGTTCACAACACAACATTAACCACAAAATAAGCAAGTAATCAAAAACAAAATGAGCACACTATATTGCCCTAAAAGCATCGGCAATATTTGACTTATCAGTAAATAATAATAATAATAGTAATCCCTTGAAATAACAAATATCAATTTCCACCAAATATAAATGATATTTTTCAATAATGGCCTATCAATTTGCTTAAGCCGAGGGGAAATTTACTCGTTCTTATGTATTTTTGCCACTATTAAGCCGATGGAAGTCTTGTGGGAAATTCTACAGGCTAGCTAGAGTTTAATATAATGTAGGTACTTATTTAATATCTAACTACCTACTACCTAGGTTAGCTAGCTTTTTATATGGCAATTAGATACCTACTTTTATAGACAGACGACTACATTGTCTGTCTAACAGTGTTTTGATGAAACTCAAGCGAATTATTTTCCATTTCTAACAGAAAAGGCCACCATTAATTTTAGTTTTCGCGAATTAAATCACGCTGGAATATATTTTTTGTAATAAAATTATTTATACATAGAAATAAAATTGTTAGAACTCTTCAAATGAGTCCATAATATAACAACCGAGTGAGTTGAACATAAAAATTGAAACATCTAGACGAGATGGTGTCGCATGTAGCGATTTCCAAAGAAAGCATAAACTTTACGACGAGCTTGAAAATATCAATAGTGCATCATGAAGGATAATCCACTTTATTACACGATCATGCAAATATATGTCTACAACGGATTGAAATAAATTGATCATAAATAGTGTCGATGACCTTAGTTTTATTGGTTCCCGCCAGTAACGTAAAATATAGGAGTTTAAACCTATTTGCATGAAAGTGTTGTTCAAAATTTATGTTGCTTTGTAAGCTGATATTGATATTCAGATCAAAACAATTTGTTTAGGATCTACAATTAAAATTCATCAAAGAAACATTGTGACTATATCGAAGTTTATCCAAAGATATTAAATACTAGGTACCTACTTAAGAGAATTCCAACCATTGCTGTACGGAGTATGAAAACCATTTTATCTATTACCCGTCTCGTAAATTCTCGATTCTACTTATTTAATACCTACCTACACACAAATGTAAGGAAAGTTTACAGAGCACAGCTGAAACCACAAAATGAAACCCATGCAGTCGTTTCCTGACTCACCAAAAACAGTGAACCAATCCTTGAAATGCGCCAACATTCAAATATTTGAGCTATTTTGTTTTCAAAATTAGTGCAGAATATTTTCCTACACACCTTTCTGTTTCTACTCTAAAAATTCAATACACTCCATACAGCTGTAGTAAAGTGGACTTGTACGGGCAGATGTGACACTGAAGTCTCATAAAAATAAAATATAGGTCTTTGCTATAAACATGGTATACACTTCGGGGTGCTATAGAAGGTTTGCGTCTAGACAAAGCTGCTTCTTAAACCCGATTCCTATATTTTGTAGAAAGAAAATTCTAGAAAAGTTCTTAAGCTTTGTCGTTGTAAAAGCTAGGTATCTAATCCTTCAATGCGAGTGAGATTTGATCCGTTCAGACATGGAGACGGTACACACGAAGCATTGCCATCTATCTGAGACAAATATTGTCTTAAATTAGTTTGAACTAAGGAATAAAGTTTGTTTGAAAACACTGTGGGTACACAAAGTTGCATGAGACTGGAGACATCCATTATAGTGACACTTGATCTTTATGAAAAGATTGTGATTGCTAATAATGAAGGGTTTTTTGACAGTGTGTATTATAAAAGAAATTTTAAAATGAGTTAAATTTACTTGTTTCTTTCTAGACCAGTTCCAGTTAAAACTATATGTTACACGTAACCGGACCGGTGCCAATAAAACACTTCAAAATCTATCACTCAGTTCACGACTTTGAGCTATCTATTGGGTAGCTATTAAACTATTTACGATGAAAACAAAGCTAAGATACTGAGCAACTTTGCTTTGTCGTAAATCAATCGCGGAGCAAACTGCAAATCGAAAACACGAAAAGAATATTGAGGTAGATTTAACAAAAGTGATGAAGAAGACAGGGTACAGGCATAATTATGCTGATTTTGTTCTCCTTGTGAGGAATAATATTTTCAGGCATATATTATAATTTTTAGTAAGTTTGTTATCTAGCAACAATTTAGTTGAAAAAAATATCTAGCTCGCGGTTGAGTATTTATTTCCATAACTTTGCTCCGCTAACTGCTTGTGTTTCGCCCTGCATAACCACGATTAATTTCGCCATTAGTAGTAGTAAAATAATATTGAGTGTAGTATTTTAATTAAAATTCCCTGTGCATTTCTCGCCTTTATAAGTCATGGTATGAATTCCCTTTGTGTTCTAATGCGAGCTTATCACATGACCTGCTTTTGAAAAGACATGCTCTATGGTTTAAATTAAATATTATCTCACTAAAGCTACAAGCATGACGGTGACGTATTAAACATGATTTTCATAATACTTACAAAGGATACCTGATAAAATAATATACTGGACATTTTCACACGGATAATTAACACGATTTGCGTTTTGAGCTTATACCTAAGCTAAGCTATAAGAGCCAGATCAACGCAGAAACGATTTCAGTATTTCGGCACAGTTTCATACGCCTTGATCACGGAATAACCTTTAGCGCTACCAACCATATGAATTTAAGTGTTATTAATAACCATGATAGTTACCAAAATATTATTATTTGATCCCAAAATAAGCAGACCGATAAATAAAAGAAAAAACAGATGCATAAAAATTTGTTCCATAAACGACGAACAAACGACGCTAACTGACTGAACTACAAAATTTTAGTTGTCATAGCGATGCTTCATTCAAACGCCTGACTGCTGCTAATTATCATAACTATATACGAAAATAACGATAACACGTTCGCACTTAGTATCATAAAAACAAAACAGCTTTTATCGGTTTAAAATCGAGTCGTAAAACCCTTTGTTCATAGCTGTCAACAAAGCTGTCGTTTCGACTCTAACGAGACAAGTCATTTCTACAATAAAACTGAGCTCTCCAAGTCCTACACTTCTGAATTATTCAATAAAAAACGTGAGTGAAGCAACTTGCGATATGTCAGGACATGTACGAATTATAATAAAATATTGAATTTTCGCATACGAATGAATCTGAGACAAAGGGAATTGCGGTTTCTTTTTTTCTTGCCCTTATCATTATTAATATATTTTGCTACGAATCTATCCAAGAGAAATCTTGGCTTTAGCATAAAAGTATTTGGTTGGCATTATAAGGAATTCGGGTACGTTCATGCGTATTTAACATTCAAATAGATCATGCTTTTTAAAAAGCTGGAGGCGTAACATGTAACCAAACTATTGTGTTTGTTTAGAAAAAATACCTTTTAAAATTCACATAAGAAATAAGATTTTATCTGTCATTGATATTAGACATCTTGGGTAGGTACATAAAGCTTATTAACCTGTGCTTAGGATTATGAGCCTGTCATGCGTCAATGCGAAGTTGAAAAGTGCTGACTTATTTTGTTTTCATAGTCTTGTTTTTGGATGTGGATAAAACCATCATTTTACATTTTCAAGGAGCAGATTAACCATCCACTGCTGGACGCCGGCCTGATAAGCACCTTAGCACCATCATCACAGTTCGGTGGTATAATTGTTCTGCAGGAGGCGCTGCTGCCCGACCCCCGGTGGATATTCCTGAGTCGCCTCTTACGACACCCGCGGAGAGAGTTGGGGAGCAGAGATGTAAAATATCGGCTTATTCACACAGTCAGAAACTGTGAACGTCTAGGTTATTAATGTCAATTTTCAGCGGAACGTTTTCCCACGCGATATTTCCAACGATAGTCAAAATCTGTTCCTGCTTACTTTATCCACTGCAAATGCAGCCTTAGTAATAAGTCTGTCTTCGTATAAATTATACTGGAACCCAGTAGTAAGTAGGTAGTATTATTGTCGGTAGTAAAATTCTACACAACATTGCCGATAATGTTTTCACACCAGAATGAGAACGGGCTCTAAACGTGAACGTTGAGGCATTTATGTTCAAATTGAACATGGAAAGTATTTGTAATGAAAAACAGATAACCGACCACTTAAAGCATTAATGGAGGTATAAAAGTAATTTAAAGTACTTAAAATTAATGGCGCAGAAAGGTGCTGTTCAGGCGAACAAAACCTCTGCCATGGATAGACAAAGCAGAAATATTTTAATTTGTTTTTAATTAAGGTCTTGAGTCTAAAATAAATAAATATTGCTGGACAATTCACACAGCATTATCTAGCCAAAAGCTTAGCAGAGCTTGTGTTGTTTGTCCAATGTTCTGGGTACTAGATAACTGATTTACATAATACAACACACAACATAGATCGATATTTTAAATATACATAAAACATCCAGAACGCTCTATACAAATATCTGCATATCGTACACACATTTGTCCTGAGGCGGGAAGCGAAACCCGCAACCTCCTGCGTCGCAGGCGGAAAAATAACTAAGTCTGTACCATAGAACTGGTTAAGTAGGGCAGGTTCATCCATAAATACTAATTATACTTACTTATCTATCAATTAAAAAGCCTATAACCTTTAAATTGCCAGGCTACAAATAACGTCATTCATGAAATCATTTAACTAAAGTTGCATGATTTCAGGACCCGTAACACGGAACTACCTAAATCCACGCCCACGCCCACGCCCACGCCCACGCCCACGCCCACGCCCACGCCCACGCCCACGCCCACGCCTACGCCCACGCCCACGCCCACGCCCACGCCCACGCCCACGCCCACGCCCACGCCCACGCCCACGCCCACGCCCACGCCCACGCCCACGCCCACGCCCACGCCCACGCCCACGCCCACGCCCACGCCCACGCCCACGCCCGGTTTCGTTTCGTTTCGTTTCGTTTTGTTTCGTTTCGTTTCGTTTCGTTTCGTTTCGTTTTCATTTGTTGTTGGCATAGCTTTATTAAAAACGAAGAAGTCAGAAGGCTAAAGAGAGCCAATAGTCTATAATCCCAAATCTCGAATCCGACAATTTGTAGAGTGCAGTGACTGCCTGCATGTAGGTCGATCGCTTCCGTTATCTATGCAACAAATGGGCTGGACATTGCCTCAAGTTGGCTACTGTTCAAAAACACCAGTTTGTACGCCGTAGACTAGACTAGTAAATGGCCAACACGTGGTCCATCTTTTGTAAGACTAGTATCTGCCCACGGCATCGCAACCATTGTTTCTATAGAATCCCATAAAGGTCATTCCAATCCCACATAAACTAATTTATGGGATAGAACGTAGCCTATGCTTTTTACCACGATTGAAATTACCTGCATGCAAAACTTCAGCCTTATTCTGTAGTTTTGGCTTGAAGAGGTAAAAAACATCTATCCATCTATCCAACCATCCATCCATACATCCAAACATTAGTATATTATTCATGTAAATCGACTAAATTTGTGTGCGGTTGCAATCTGCATCGAAATTCTTTTTGCATCATCTCGTTGCAATCTGCACCACATGTACAGTTATATGACTTCGCGAGACTTGGGTTCAATTTTCCGCACATACATTTTCTATTGTTCATACACGATGTAAACTGTTTTTGAAATAAATAAATTAGGCTTAACTTTTGAATGTCTATGTGGTTATCTGATACTCTTTATTGTCTGGAAGATTTATTGGCTGAAGCGATTTTGATACTGAGCTAGGTACCAAAATGCTGGTCGTTTGGACTCTTGGTTCTGAGCCCATGAAAAACCTTTTTTGATGAAAATGTGTGGGAAATTTTGCAAAAGAAGTAAAAGAGCGGATACCGATTCGGGGTTTTTTATAGATTTCATGAATTATTTTCGATGAGAAATATGTAGGTATCAATAAAATATATTGTATTTAGTGTATCATCATAACACAAGCTCTGCATAGCTTGGGGCTAGATGGTACTGTGTGAATTGTCCAACATTATTAAAATATTATACTCGTAGTCGTTGTATTGTCATCATCAGAGTGATTTACTCTTCGATGGAGCATTATTAATTTTGCACTTCAGTAATTCACTTTGTGACCGTTGAGTCCAATCAAGTTCATCCAAACATCAGCTTTATAAACCATACGAAATTAATTATTTCTGAGCTGTTTATCAGGGCATAATATGACGCACTCACCGGTTTAATTAAAATATTGGACGCGACCGTAACTAGCGATGATATTACGAAAATAAAAGGGTTGCCTAGTTAAAGGTTGTAGCATACATGGGCCGCTCGTTACTGTACGCTCACACAAAAAAGAGCATTCAAATTTGAACCTCAACTCGTATCTTAATTTTATAATTAAGATTGTAGGGTCTGTACCCTTTTATTTTCGTTTTGACTGTTCACATCATAAAGATTGCTGTAACCTAGCGACTCGCCTACCGCAGGCTTTAAGCTTGTGCGCTGTAGGTAGCTGCGTGGATCGCTCGCTTGAAGCATGTTGTTATGGTGGCACTTCACATCACATGGCTATTTGTATTTGTGTATTTGGCATATTTGGCAAAAAATTACCATGCGTGAACAGTTTACTTGATAAAGTGTACGTTTATTTGCCTATTTGACAAATAAGGCCAATACCAAATACGCGTTACCATGCGCTTGTCGATTTCTCGAGGCACATCAAAGCAGTCAAATAGGCTGATTTATATACACTCATGGACAAATTTAGAGGAACGCAACGTAATAAAGACAAATTAGCAAAATAATCGTTGTGTCTGTGTTTATTTGACTTTCAATAGGGTTCGATCAATAAAATAAACATTTTTAAACAAAACTAAAACTATCTAGATAAAATAAAAAAAAACATTTAGAGACAATGCAGTAGTTGTAAGGAAAAGTGACGGCTCTAGAGACTTGAGCCACGCTGAGAACCGGCATTATAACTTAATTCATTTAAATGACATGTACGTAAGTCCATGTATTTCCGTTAATTTGTCCCTGAGTGTATATTTGAGTGCCATGTGTGGATTGTGTATTTGCCTCTTTTTGCATGTTCGTCTGAACGTCATATATTTTGCCAAATACAACAAACAGCCAGAGCGAACACAAATGGCCCTGTGAAGTGCCACCATTAGGTCATACGGGTATTTGCTGAACGTGCGTGGTCAACGAGCTGACTGCTGTCGTCGAGTGTCGGTACAACATGCCGTGATCACGTTTGCAGATGGGGGCGCTCGGGAGCTTCGTGATAGCGTTGCTTCACAGATGTGCTATGTCCTTAAGAGTGTGCAATAACACCGAAGCAAAGTCGATTTCGAGTGGGATGACAAGACAAGTTTTTCTCGTGAGTGAGAAGTACAAAGCAGAGACGTGCACCGATTTTTTATGCGCCGAAACTGTTTTAACCTAATTACAAGTTAATGAAACAACAAATCGAAAAATTAAAAGGCACACCTAAATAAATACTTCTAGGTTTCCTAGCAAAACAAATAGCGAGGAATAAAGTGTGCTGTTCTTGAGATAAATGGCTTATGGCACACTCTTAAGTATGGAAACATTAACCTACCTACCTCAAGGTACCTACCTACTTTAAGTTTAGAAACTTTAAGTACCTAATGTACAGTCACCAGCATAAATATATGACTATGGGCAACGCTGCAAAAATATCTGATCATGCATTGATGGTGTCGCGAAGGCGAAGAAATATTTTGAGTAGGTACCTACCTAGGTTGTAGGTAGGTTGATAAAGATTTTAGCGGACTGGCCATAACCGGTCGAGGCGAAGCGGGCGCGCGCACAGCGCGGTCCTTCGGCGATGAACGGCCGACGATTCATTCTGTTACGAGACAGCAAGCGAGACACATCGGTGAGTGACTTTGAGTTACATTGTATGCAATTGAGATCTTTTGCCACCGATATTAGAAGCAGTTTCAGATTATAATTGTTGTGTGTATACCAATTCGTTGGTCTGTCTGCGGACAAGTAGATCAGAGATAAAGTGTGAGGAACGGGATGGCTATAGGGGAGGATGGAGGCCATAAGGGGAATTATCCCCATAACAGTAAGAATCAGTAACCAGAGCACAGGTGGAACAGCCATCATAGCTCACTGAACCAGAGCACAGGTGGAACAGCCATCATAGCTCGCTGAACCAGAGCACAGGTGGAACAGCCATCATAGCTCAATGAACAACAGTCCGATGGAACAACCATCACAGTCCGATGAATTAGTCATCACATCCAGATAGAACAGCTAAGTATCATGTCAAATGGCTTAGAACCTTAGAACCGGTGGAACAACCACCTCGTTGTTGCTTAACCTAATTTCAGCACTTCTTTAAATACTTTTTTAATGTTTACCACATACATACCTACATATAATATTCGTCATAATTCAGAGTATAGAATATTTGGCGACATGGTGGAGATGCAGGGATATATTATCTCAAACCTTACAGTCTAAAAGAATCGGAACACAGTGAGTTATAAATTTATAATAGATACACTAGTACGCTAGTAGTAGTAATTCAATGTCCGTACATGATTTCGTAAAATGTCATGTGGGTAGTTTTACTAAAGGTGTTCGCCCGGTTCGACGGAGTAACTTAGTAAAATTCTATAATTAGATCGTAGAATATTTTACGACTTTGCTTATCTGCAAATTTGCGAAGTAGACCAAATTTTCAAGCATTTTACTACCTTGTGGTAGACCAGGTACCTACTATATTAGTAGGATATTATGCTGTATGACCGTTGCTTTCTTGCACTAAAGGAATTGTGTAGATTTTACACTTTGCCCGGGCGTAAAAGTTGGTTTTTATTTAGATGTAGTGTCGATTCGCCCATTAAGGATCATTTTCACAATTTCCTCATAGACTCCGCAAGGAGGATTATGCACATTAACTGTTCATAGTACAAAACAATACCAACAGGAACAACTTATGATAGTTAAGATAAGAGTGTGCAATAACGCCGCTACGAGATGGATTTCGAGCGGGATCACAAGATATGGTTTTCTTGCGAGTGAGAAGTACAGAGCATACGTGCACCGAATTTACTATTTGCCAAAACTGTTTTTACCTAATTACGGGTTGATGAAGCAACCAATCGAAAAATTAAAAGACACAACTCAAGAAATAAGTCTAGGTTTTTTAGCAAAACAAAAACCGAAGAAGAAATGTGTGCTGTTCCTGAGATAAATAGCAAAATGTGTGAAAAACATATATTTTTCCTAATAATTAACTATTGAGAAAACTTTCACCAATCGTGTTTTTAAAACACGCAATTCAAGATAAAATATCGAAGTAACATTTCATTAAATATGAAGGTAGTAGATTTCACAGATTCTGAGATAAATAACGATTTTAAAGTGCAATTTTGAAGTAAATTGCTTATGGCACACTCATAAAGAATTAAAACAAAGACTGAGGCCGTTGGCGCAATGGGCGGCCTTATTTGTTCCAGGCAACCTTTGAGCAAGATAATAAATCTACCTATGCACTAGACCCGCAGTAGGTATCTAGGGTGTTCTTACACTGTATGACACTTTGAGTTTATTAAAAGACCTACACCTAATGTGACTGACCTGTACCTAATGTGTTACAAATACAATATAATAGGCCTACCAAACAAGTTCGGGCATTGTATATTAATACATGACAAAGTAACGTATTTTTTTGTAAATTCAGGTAAAGTCTGTTTGTTAAAAAATGCTGTGTTATTTATTGATCGTGAGAGTCAATTTGCATTAAGTGCCTTACTGCTACAGCAGGTGAAAGGGGACCTTAGTCCACTGCTGGACATACAACTAAATAAGGTTGCAGAAGGTTAAAAAGCCACTAATTACCTTCTAAACAAACCTAATATCGTGGGGTTTTAGTAGAAACTTACGTTGATATGTACCTACTATATTCCATTGTACCCACGTAGATAGTAGATAACAAGTCACAAATAAAATTGTTGCAACCTTGAAATAAAAATAAAGCTTCAAATACAGTCCTAATGCAAAAAGATGAGACGTTGGGAAGAGGTGGCGTCTCACATGAGACGTTGGGAAAAACTGCGTGTGAGATATTGAGAATAGCTCGTAATTGCTACCTTAGTACCTACCTAAGAAACATAGGTAGGCAAGAACATAATACAAGTATGTTGCTAAATAAATTACAATGTTGTTGTAGATTTTAGATAAAGACAAGATCTTTCGCTCATGGTCAGTTCAAATGAGGAACTGTACTTAAAATAAACAAAATGAGTATCGTCCTAACCCGTTTGAAATTATTGTACGAGTCAGTACAATCGTGCATAAACTCTGCCCAGTGTGCTCGCCCTCAAGCAAATATCTGTAGGTGAAGGTAACTAAAGAGAGTTAGAGTTGACCGGAGCTAAACTTAAGAGTTCTAATGTGGTAGAAATCCACATCTATTGTAAATAAGCTACAGAAACCGACACTGCTAAGATCACCGAGTACACGTTTATACAAATTTAGTCTGAAAACAAGGGAACAGAATTAGATATTTGTATCAAGCGCAATGATGAAAAACGTAGTGCAGCCACGATAAATGGCGGAAATCTTAATATTTCTGGTAAATTGACAAGAATGGAATTTACTTTTGATGGTCACATTCTCAAATGACAGGTACCATATTTAGGACCAATTCTCATTAAATATTGACGGTAGAAGTATCAATGAAATAGAAGGATAAGATAAGACACAACTAACACAAATAATAGCATAGCTGTCCAAACTCTAAAGGAAAAGTTCGGTAAACCTGCGGCAATTATTGACGCACATTATGTGGCATTATACAGGATAAAACCAGTCAATAAAAATCAAATAAAATAATGCAGATATGTACTTAATGGAATAGAGAGACACCTACTCGTATTGAGCTCCCTAGGCGAAGACGTAAATCACGAGCATCTCGGACTGATGACAATGGAGAAATTCTCTAAATATCTAATCTAAGAAGTAAGAATGAAGATGATAGACGAAGAAGAAAAGTAGACGGTATCAGAAAATATCTAGAATACATAATATCTGCTATAGAGACCTCAAATAGACTAAAGACAGACACAATAGGTGTAAAGATTACAGAACCGGCAAATATAGAAGAGAAAGACATCACAGAAAAAATAACAATAGGAGCATTACATATAAAAGCTGTAGAAATAACGAACAATAGGCCACGTATAAATAATAATAATAGAAAAGACAAACACAAAAATGATAACAGACAATTCAGTAAAACACAATCAAAGAAAAGACAAAACGATGTCTCAGAAAGTTCAGAAGAGCCACCTAAGAGGAAATTTACGAGAAATGTATATGTTGTAGGCAAGATTATTTTAATGCCAAATGTACAAGGTACAAAAATGTTCACAACAGGAAAGCTCAACTAGGAAACCGTTGCTTTAACTGCTTTCAAGAAGGTCACAGGCACAATCTTAGTTTCGGATATCTGTGGTCACAGGGTAAGCACCTGTAGAAATAATCGCAAGTGTTAGTATTGCTCTGAATATGGTGCGTATAACCAGGCCATATTTTGTCCTAAAAAAAAATTGCACAGGATGGTAAATGAAGTCAGCTAAAACAGAGAGTTAGCATAATTATGAATATGGCTATAAACACCACGCTGTTTAAAAACCTTGCTTAGTCATAGTAAATAAGATCTGAGAAAGATTACGATTTCTCAGTTACGGCTGTTAGCGTTCGAGCATTGCCGAGTCAAATACCTATAGCCATAACTATAGCCTAAAGATGCTTGTTCATTACTGATTAAATAGACCTATAAGTATAAGTATTAACTTTTTGGTGCGAAATCACCACCTGAAATGAATGAATTGAATGCCTTTTACGAGTAGATTGTAATATGCAGAAATAATGAATCAGGCAGTGATTAGATTGATAGTAATGAATTGACTATTATTTATCTTCGTTTTTCTCGAGGGAAAGGGTATTCATTATTTTTTATTTGGTCAGGCAAATTCAGTGGCATTATAGAGTCGTAATTAGTTTAGTACACTGGCGTATTAACTATCTACGAAGTACATCCTGAATGATGTAATACATTCAATGGAAAGGGATCCTAAAATCCGTATCCAATCCGACTACCCCACAAAAGCATACAGAAGGAACTGCTTGCGTTCGTAAAGATGTAAAATTAAATAACGAAAGTTGTTAAAATGTAATTATTGCTATCATCCACAAAACTTAAGGGCCCTTCCCGGTCCTATTATCGTCAACGAGAGCGTGATTGAAAAGCTTGTTGTTTCAACCAGCGCAATGTAAAAGAAAGAGGCAAAGCGACAAGAGAGAGGAATCGCCTGATCCCTCGTCGGCATTTGGTTAGTTTCGCAGTTCACTCGCAGGTAATCGGCCCTAGGAAAAACAGTGTTTAGAAATTTCATGAAACTTGCAACAGGGAAATAAGAGTTTTTTAGTAAGCCTTACAAGTTTGTGTGAAATGAAACTTTGTGTCGTTTAGAATCTCCATTAGATTTGCAAGGTTTCTATCTAAATATTGTGTTTACTTATACAATTTATGTATATAATATAATATACCTTTTAGTTAAAAGTTTCAAAGAAAGATGTATTACAACGCCATAATCACGTAAGAGCGTTTGTATGAAAAGTAAGACGGGTTGGCCGCTCTTAGATAAAGATAAAGATAAAGATAAAGATAAAGATAAAGATAAAGATAAAGATAAAGATAAAGATAAAGATAAAGATAAAGATAAAGATAAAGATAAAGATAAAGATAAAGATAAAGATAAAGATAAAGATAAAGATCATTTATTTGCTTAAACATGTGTAGATATAAGATTTTATAAACAGGTATGCAAGTATCAACATGTTTTACCGATTACGGTGTACAAATTATGAAAAATGCCATGCAACAGAGACAGAAGCTAAAATAATAATGAAGTTATTAAGGTGTGTATAAGTTTTAATTGTAAGTGCATTGTACAGACTCTTCAATGCAAGTGTACGCTGTAGTTGTTAATAAGCTCAGTTCTTTACACGCTAATATTAATGTTAATTTTGTTATTGGCAAGTCTACATTAGTGCCCTTAAGGGACTAAAATAACGTTCCGGCTCGTAGACGAGAATTGCTGGTAGTTCAGTTCTATTGTGATGTAGTTTGATAAATTATGTCACAGTTTTTGTATAGTAACCCACAGAGTTACTATTTTTGTAAAGACAACTGTATGATGCATGGGCCGATCGTGCCTTCGTGACTAAACGCCCGTGCCGGTTAAATAAAATCACTATTGCTTTGACTAATAGCAATCTAGTTTTGAGACGGTGTAAAGTAATTCTGCCATTTGTGCCGCGAATAATGATTTCTAAAATGAAACAGATTTAAGTCACTACAAATAACCTACCAACAAAACAATATCGGTCTGGTATAGATTGAGTACCAAGGCAGATAAATAGACTGGTAAAGGTATGCGACGCTGCGTTGCTTTGCAGCGAACTTGTATCGTGAGCGCCCAGGGCAGTCAAAATATTAAAGTTAAAATTCAGGTTGAGTTTCTGTCAAAAATCTTGCAGCGTCCAAACATCAACATTTTTAGACTAACTCCTTGGTTGAGGAGGGTCTTACGAATACTATTACTATAGATATTGTCGAAGAATGAAATGAAATTAGAATCAAATATGCTAAGTTAACTACTCAGAAGCAACGCTAGGTTTGCCACATAGAGAGAGTAGTAAAAGAACTATATGTCGGAGAATGTTTTCTTTCCATAAGAACTATGTAGCAGTAACAAATTGCCATAGTTGATTGTATCGGATAACGTCAAATAATTCAAACTTACAGCTACACATAGAAAGCAATTGACGCTGAAATGTATACTAGAATTAGCTCCATGGTATGGACTGAATGGAGGTTTGGACCGGAATGGTGTATACTATGAAGAGAGTATTGGACACACACAATCAGTTGTGTACGAAAATAAAAGAGCTTGAAGCTATGATCACAACCGCTTACGACGAGCGACGGTAGTTGCTGAGCTGGAGTAGGTACGTGTTTACTCGTCAAGATTATCTGCGTGTCGATGATTTTGCAGAATAGATTGATGGTAACTAATCAATACAAGAAAGGTTTATCTACAGATAAAATCAGAGGCAAATAGGGCGCACTGGAGGGTTGGACGAATAGCAGAACTAGAAAACATTTTGGATTGGGAGGTAAAAGTTGCAAGAGACATTGAAAGAGACACAGATCTACTTAAACAGATTGAGTCCCAAATGATAATAGGTAAAATATATTTTTTATTGGCTCATAAAACAAGAAAGTATAATGATAAATAGAAGAAAATACACAGTTATAAAATACAGTATGAGACCAAAAGACTGCCACTCAAAGAAGAGAAAAAGAATGATGAAGAGTAAAATGAAGAGCGCAGGTCTTCTGTAGCACCTGGCGTAAAGCGCATTAATTGAACAAAGAGCAAAGTGTAGTTTCAAATGTAGACCCAGTTCCACTGATCAGAGCTAAAGGTTCTGAGGAACATAGAATAAAGTCAGTACATCATGCTGCGGTGCAACCAGAATCAAAAACTGATACAGTAGAAATCAGTATGAGGCCTGATTGGCCTCATACTTCAGCTCGGGCTTCAGCGGTTAAAGTCAGAGAAAAGGTCAAGGAGTGGACCACTTACTTATTAATTGTTTCACCAGTAAATTCAGTTAATGTTCAAAGGCAGATTAAGTGATCGACATACAAATCCTTGTTTGATAAATAGTATTGATATTAATATCTTTATTTCTCATTCTTCCTTGAAGGGGGGGAATGTCGCGAAGGCGAAGAAATATTTTGAGTAGGTACCTACCTAGGTTGTAGGTAGGTTGATAAAGATTTTAGCGGACTGGCCATAACCGGTCGAGGCGAAGCGGGCGCGCGCACAGCGCGGTCCTTCGGCGATGAACGGCCGACGATTCATTCTGTTACGAGACAGCAAGCGAGACACATCGGTGAGTGACTTTGAGTTACATTGTATGCAATTGAGATCTTTTGCCACCGATATTAGAAGCAGTTTCAGATTATAATTGTTGTGTGTATACCAATTCGTTGGTCTGTCTGCGGACAAGTAGATCAGAGATAAAGTGTGAGGAACGGGATGGCTATAGGGGAGGATGGAGGCCATAAGGGGAATTATCCCCATAACAGTAAGAATCAGTAACCAGAGCACAGGTGGAACAGCCATCATAGCTCACTGAACCAGAGCACAGGTGGAACAGCCATCATAGCTCGCTGAACCAGAGCACAGGTGGAACAGCCATCATAGCTCAATGAACAACAGTCCGATGGAACAACCATCACAGTCCGATGAATTAGTCATCACATCCAGATAGAACAGCTAAGTATCATGTCAAATGGCTTAGAACCTTAGAACCGGTGGAACAACCACCTCGTTGTTGCTTAACCTAATTTCAGCACTTCTTTAAATACTTTTTTAATGTTTACCACATACATACCTACATATAATATTCGTCATAATTCAGAGTATAGAATATTTGGCGACAGATGGTATAATTATGTGACGATACGTTGCCGGTAAAAATATGTGATGATTTACAACCGGCATATTAAGTTTGCCGCGAAATATTTGATCGAAGGTTTGACATACGTTTTAAAAATGTTACTAAATCTATGAGTATTCTACTTTGAGATCCACTAATATCTGTCAACCAACCGTGAGAAAGCCCACAAATCATATTTTGTTTATTGCGTCTATAATAGGGTATATGCATGTGATTTCAAAATGGCTAAAAAAATATATACGTATTCTCTATTGATATAGAAACATATCTACATATTTATTTTTGCATTTTGAGATGCTTTTATTGTAGAATTTAACCATTGAAAAATTGATATATTAAATCTCAATCGCAAAATTTCAAAACGCTACGCCATTGACTAGAGCGGACGTGACATCACTGTGCACATTTCTTCTTTTTTTATTCTGCTTGCTGCACCATGATTTGACACTATTCTGCCCACTTCACTTCTCAAAATACTTTAAGTTTTCTGGCCTAGCTTTCTGGGCCGGATGAAAATACATTCTAGATTATAGTTTCAAGGCAAAAAGATATTAATTCAGTTTCATTCAGTTTATGCCTATGCTTCTGCGTTGGAATAGAGGGCATCTTTTTCTACATTCTGCAAACTGAGCGAGACTTCAGACCCAAAAAGATAAAAAGTGCGCTTGCGGTGTAAAACCACTTAGTGTAGTATATTTACAAGAAAACTAAAGCACTTATGAAATAATGAATTTTGATTTGAAAAACTATAACCTTTTCAATTTTAAGCATGTATTTTCATGGATCCAATTGTCAGAACTGAACCAAATTAAAATGGTAGCACACGAAAAGTACCAGCTTTCATATAAAAAAAGCATAATGAAAATCGGACCACCCAGTCAAAAGTTCTGAGGTAACAAACATAAAAAATATAAATAAAACAGACGAATTGAGAACCTCCTCCTTTTTTTGAAGTCGGATAAAAATCTAACCGAGGAACCAAAGAATTAGTCCTACGAATCATAACAAAAATATTTTCTATAGTCCGCAAGGTTCTTGAGGTCTAGAGCAAATTAGGTGCAAAACAGTGCACTCTCATGTTTTTTTTATCGTATCTTTTTTATGAATCGTGTTTACAGCCAGGGAACCGAAGATATTTTTTTCAATTTTATGTAATTCTTGTTTTTTACCACGGGAATCTTGTGATTACTGAGATCTAGGCCTAGGTTTTTAGCAAATCTGCTAGGATCGAGCCTTAACTCAAGCATCAGTGTAAGTTTTTTAGAAACCGAAGGTAGTTACCATAATTTTTGTTAGTGTACCATAATTTTGACAGGCCGATGTCATAATTCCTGAGTTGGCATCTAACATCACTGCACAAAAGGTTTTAATCAAGTGTGAACGTCGACGTCAAATAAACATGGCGCCAATATGGCAGCGTTTTTATCACCCGAAAATTATTGTAGTTTTGATTTGTTTTTTTTAATTCAGTGAGCGTCTTATCATTTCTCGGTTAAATAATGACCTAAAGAATCGATTAAAACAATAAGAAAAATCGATGCATATACCCTATGATGCCAACTGCACTGTTTGTAGACATCAAATATAAACCAAAGCCGTACTTATTTATTCTTATGGACCTTTCTGATTTAATGCTAGGTAATGAATCTAACAAAAAAGGAAATAAAACTGACGAATATTTCATGCAGGCAACATTTCAAATAGTCCTCATTTGGTAAAGAGCTATTTGTAAATAAAGTCCATGAATTCCGTTCATGGTAATTACAAATGTCCATTAATATTTATAGCGAAAATGAAGTCATAAAGTATAAACCAAACAAGGGAAGTCATAAATCACTTGATGCTTTTATAGATATTCATGAAAGGCAGTAAAATTGTTTAAGTTTAGGCGAAAACACACGATTTAATTATGATTTAACTATTATAATTTGACCAAGTATAAAGTACCTAATTGTACATACTCATTTTGATTAAGTACCTGTACATCAAAGAAAATTTCAAATTATTATAAACTAGTTTCTAAAGATTTTTGGTTATTATGGTTTATATCACTATGGGTAACTTCTTAAGAAAGTCTAGCGGTTATGACATCCCCGTACCTACCTGAGGGGAGAACGCGGGTTCGAATCCTGTCGATGCCGTAAATTTTTGGGACTTTATTTGATTTCTTAAACTAATTTCTGTCTGCAGCTTTGCACGTGGAAAGTTGCATTGTAAGCTATGTATTTCCATGATTCTATTGAAATAGTATAATTATCTAGGTAAGTACCTACAGCCGACGAATACTCGTATATCATTAATAATGAATAATATTGGGGTATAAATGGTCTGAATATAAACCAAGAGATTTTAGATTCAAACAAAATGTAGGGTACATTTCGTTTGAATCTAAAAAAATTAAGGATATGTTTTGCCCGAATCTCTTCGCGGACGAGTTTTAGATTCGGACGAAACGTACCCTAATCCATATCGTACCCTAATCCACGCGTTGTTTCTATGAAAACGTTTAAAGGTTGTTTCTATCCCATGGGAACTGTTTTATGGGATATAAAGAAGCCTATGTTTTATTTCAAGCTTAGAGCTACATCTATGCAAAATTCTAGCCTGATCCGTTCAGTGGTTTTGCGTCAAGGGGTAACAAACATCCATCCATCCAACTTTCGCATTTATTGTACCTACCTTTAAGAGTGATGTTGCTCACTTGTCAAATCATAACAAGTACCTATGTATTTAGTTTGTAGGTTGAAGGAAATCATTTATCACTAGAAATCATATAAAGATATTAGTTTTAAGTTGTCCACAAAATATTATTTTGTAAACTTGTTGTCCAAAAATTAAATTGAAAAATGCGATTACAAGTTTACTTTGAAAGAGTTACCTTCTCTCCCTAAGAATAAATAAATAAACAATTAAAGATAAAAGATGACGTTTCTGAAGTTATTTCATAAAATTAAATTTAACTAATAATTAAGTAATTTATAGCGCCCTTTGAAACGGGGTACATGTTTCACACTTACGTAACAACAATAACATGTAAACCAATGAATAAATGATAACTAAATGAAACCATTCAACGTAATTGATTTCATTTAAAAAAACTATAAATCAACTTCAATTATATGGTTTTCTCATGGATGCCATAGTCAGAACTGGACCAAATTGAAATCGGACCACACAAAAAGATTCAGTTAAAAGAAGAATCATCAAAATCGGATCACCCAGTCAAAAGTTCTGAGGTAACAAACAAAAGACAAAAAACATTCGAATTGAGAACCTCATCCTTTCCTCCCTCTTTGAAGTCGGTTAAAATTTACAGTCGAATTAAGAACTTCACTTTTTTTGAAATAGGTTAAAAACAACATAATCCGTAAATCTATACTAAGTTATGTACAAAACGGTATTGATAATATGACCATAACTTTATCTCTTTACATGCAGTTGATTAAATCTCAGAGAATATTTATGATTCCAAATAAAACGGAAAGCCTACGTGATCAGGAATAACTTTTAACCTCATGAATAAAGATTAAGATGTTACTCATACGAATGACAAAAATTGTCTGTACCACATTAGGCAAAGTACCCATACCCAGTGCAAACGATGCCAACCCAGGATTCATCATAATTTATTTATGATCTAGGCATACCTAATACTACATCTATCATGGTTTTACGTCTCGCTCAGTTTGCATAGTGTAGAAAGAGATGCCCTGTCGCATCAGCGCTCAGTTGCGAGGTCACCTCACAGGTTCCATCTGAAAACCAGCGCTACCTTGCATTAATGCGAGGAAGCATCAAGCTGAGGTGGAACCCTTTGACCTGCATCGTTACAGCATTATATTTTTATATTATGTACTACGCTAGTCTGTATAATTGTTACTACCTATTGTACCTACTTATACCTATCTGTTCTGTGTTGTAACTGTGTTGCTCAATAAATGTATCTCTATCTCTATCTATCTATCTATCTACCGTCGTAGTTTGAATTCATTACGGATGTAAGCGGGTTAACTGCGAACCTTATTTGCAGTGCTCGAAGGGGTGCGGAACGCTCGCGTCTACAACCGCACTCGCTCTGAAGATGTACCTCGTTAAGGGATGAAACGTTGGTGTTCTTCCCAGACAAATAAGGTTCGTAGCTAACCCGCTTACATCCGTAATGATTACATCTACCGCTTAAACTGAAAATATAAGGATGTAAATATTTAGTAACAATTCCGCGAAAAAAAACCTTTGATAAAATCTAACAAATTATACATTTATACAAAATGAAAGAACATTTATCAAAGTAAGTCGTCGACTAGTTTCGTATATCCACGAGACATCATCAGGACACCACACCACTCGATCGCTTAAATAATGCAAATGTATATTTTTAAATAATGAATTAGATTTTATCGCAGGTTTTTTTTTGCGGAATTGTTCCTAAATATTAATTTTATCCTTATATTTACAATGCATTTCCGAAGTAATGAGTCCATTATTAGACGTTTTTTCAAAACAATATCAATTATTATAATTTAACTAGGTACCTACCTCTTAATAAGTACCCCTCTTAATTTGAGCTCTAACCTAAGGTCCGTCATCATTCTCATTCGCGGAGCATCAAAGGCCGCAAATAGTTGTAAAAATACGAAAGCAGCTAAATGATTTTGTAAACCGTTCGTGAAAAATAGGTACTAAGTATAGAATATGTAATTAGCAAATGGAAATTATAAGCGTAATAGATCCATTGTTTTTTTTGAATTTTTTAAATCTTATTAAATACTCATGTTCATTGCCAATGTTAAATTTCCAAATAATTAGATTGAAGAAAACCTTTGTGTCCTTTGGTCTCCATAATCATCATCAAACCTCCTATTGAGCGCCATATCGCCCTGTCTTCAGATTGCCGCATAAGTAATGCCCCACAGAAAATAAAATCGTTTGTTTAGTCGCTCGTTTGCGCATATACTGCGGTCGATTAGGTAAATTAAGTATTTTAGCCAAAATACCGTTCGATCGAGATAAAAATTAAATTGTAATGAGTCGTGGTATTCGATTACATCGCTTCACATAATTTTGTATACGGCAAATTGCCTTTTTGCTACAAAAGCGAGTTGATGCGATAATTTCTGGATCATCGGAATTATCTTTCGTATCTAGTTAATTAACTCGGAATACTTGCAACGCTAATGCTAATAGGGATGCATGGATTTTTTTTATCGATTACTTAGGTTAATACATAAACGAAATAAAAATATAACACCTAAAAAAAAAAATGATTGAGGTGAAAAACTAGAAGTAAAACTACACTCAGTTTCGGGTGATAAAAACGGTGCCATGTTAGCCCTTGCATTTTATGACGTCACGGATCATCGAGTCCCCTATCAAAACTCAAAGTCAAAACTTTATGTCCATACAAAAATGTTCAAGTATGACGTCACGCTTCACATAGCGTTGCGTTTGGACATTTTGCTGTTGAAACTTAAAATATCTACTTATCAATGATAAAATTTCACAATAAAAACATCATAAAATACAAAAATAAATATACAGATATATTTCGATATCAATCGAGAATACGTAAAAACCCTATTGCTAATTTAACTAACCCAGGTTAGGAAGTGGCAGTGGACCGGCTATATCTTGCGAAGAACCAACAACTACTGTGTACTACTTCGGTAAACGTGTTCTTGAGTGGAGACTGCGACTTAGCAAAAGTAATGTAGAACACGCTCCGGCCAGGTGGGATGACAATCCGCTAAAGACTACTGACAGATGCTGAAGACAGGGCGCTGTGCTGCTCATTAGGGGAGGCCCATGTCCAACAGTGGACTTACATAGCCTGATGATGATAATGAGGTCAGGCAATGCAGCGCTTAAAAAGTAGTTTGGTAAAGACAAAATAAGTTGTCGGAACTATCCATGTACAAACTGGATTCAAAATTGTACTACGAATACAAGAATATAATACAAACACAGTGTCAAGTCAAAGTGGTGCCGCCACCTATTTTATCTTTTTATTACGTTTAACCATTGATTAATTAAAAAGGGAAGATAGGTTATGTTCTCCCAGCGCTTACTCAAAAATTGGCATGTGTTACAAATACACGCAAACACATACGCTCACAGTTATATTTCCAGTCCTGTGCAATACAAAGAAGAACAAAGACGGAAAGACGTATTTAAGACCGAAGTGAGACCGAGACAACAATATTTCACGCGAATCACGACCGCCCGTGCCACCCCGGTGCGGTGGTCCGACGGTGACTGAGGTGAGAGCACACAATTTTACACAATATGAGGTTGCCATTTTTGAGAAACTAGTACCTAATCTTCCCTTTTTAATTAATCAATGCGTTTAACACAAGAAATTTCAAAAATCCAGCGTACCGTTTGTGATACCTATTATAAGCTATTTACTCATGCCTCTGTAAAAGTCTTAGTGGCCACCAAACTCAATTTTCGCATCTCTGCCTTTATAAAATAAAACTATGTCAGAGGTATTAAAAACTAGCTTATAATAAAGCCCGTATTATGAAAGTCTGCTCGGTTATCGAACTATGCTTGAGTAACGTTTTTTTATGGCACAAACGTCACTCAAGTATAGACATGTGACTGAGCAAGCTTTCATAATACGGGCCTAAGTATCACAAACTGTACGATGGATTTTAAAATTAATATAATATAGGTACATACATTTATAGTTAAATCTATTCAATAACACTGTCAATTTTCTTGCGTTTGGAGGTTTATTATGCACTTATGTATGAGGTGCAAATAGCTGTTCCGGGAACATTAGCCATTTATTTACGATTATGATGCATAATGAAGCCGTAAAACGTAATTGTTATCTACCTCAGTATAAATATACGTATTTTTTATGAACAATGATATAAAAAATATACAACAAAGGTGTTAAACTTATTGTTAAATAATATCTTGAGCTCCATTAATTTCACCTGGTCTTCTGCTTAGGGAACACAACCATGGGAAACGGTCTTCGGGGTCTGTAGTTACAATGGGTGTACCGCAGGGATCTATCCTCGGTCCTTTTCTATTTTTAGTTTATATTAACGACCTGCCTCATCTTTTTTTTTCGAGGTTGTACTGTTTGCTGATGATATTTCATTAATTTTTAAAATGAAACGACAAAACACTAATTTCGACGATGTAAACAATGTAATCTCAAAAGTAGTTCATTGGTTTAGTGTCAACAATCTTTTGCTTAATGTAATAAATACGAAATGAATTAGATTTATTCTACCTAATGCTAAACAAGTTAAGGTGATATAAACGTAAAAGGAGAAATGTTAGAAGTTATTGTCTTCACCTCATCATCATCATCATCAGGCTATGTAAGTCCACTGTTGGACATGACAAAGCGCCCTGTATATATCCCTTAGTCGCCTCTTAAGACACCCACGGGAAGAGTTGGGGTGGTGCAAATTGTAAGCCAGCACCACCACAGTACCAGGCATTCATAAATAGCTTATAATTGGTATCACAAACCGTACGATGGATTTTTGAAATTTCTTGTGTTAGACGTAATAAGATAAATTAGGCGAAGGCATGCAGATGCGCGGTGCGTTAGATTTCCTTTAAAAACTGTCAAATGTCCCGCTGCTTACCGAATCTAGCTCGCTCGCCCTTAAAAGGGCGCATTCTGCACCATTTTCATCTATATAGGATCTCGCGTTCATATGAGCGGGACACGTATTTGGAACGACGGCGTAGGCGCAAATATGCTGTTTTTTTTATATATACATATACCTACAAGAAAACCACACAACTTATGAACAAACGCAGTTAGGTTATCTCATCACTTTATGACCTATAAATAAAAAGAAAATTTAATTCATGTATTCACAACTGAGGAACCGAAGATTTTATTTTTATTTATGTAATTCTTGTTTTTTACCGGTCAGTAATTATACTGATAACTACCATTTGACAACCAAATCAGCTACGTTCGCCCTCAGATCACAAACACGCACAGGTATGTACTTTGGTTTTAATTTGATTTCCTCGCAGAAAGGTGTGAAATGTGGTGCTGGCTTATAATTTGCACCACCCCATCTCTTCCCATAGAAGTCGTAAGAGGCGACTAAAGTATATCCACCGGTGGGCAGATGCGCCCCTTGCAGAACAATTCTACCACCGATCTGCGATCCCTGAATGCCCCGCGTGAGGATTGGGGCATTACCCCCCCCCCCCCCCCCCCCCCATTAGATATACGATAATAAGGCGCTTGTCAGGGAGGCCTGTGTCCAGCAGTGGACCAATACAGGCTGTTGAGGTTGAGGCACATGACTAGTCTCCGATATGACCGAAATTCGGCTAGGAAGACGTCATCAGTGTCGAGTCTCATTTTCACATGGCACCATATTTCGCGGCCGAAATGTAACTTATTTCTAAAGCCAAGTGTGTCTATTAAACTGCCATATAAGACGAACACGGGCATTGAACCTTTCTGGACCTTTTCCAAGGCTTTATAGGCCGGAACAGGTCCAGGATTACCATGAAATTTATGGCCAGAAGATATAGTTACTTAGGTAGTAATACTACTTCTTAGTCAATGAAAACAAAAACTTATTTAGTGTGGTTGCACTTGTCTCTACATTTGCGACGGATCTTGTGGCCCAATTCCACTAAATTAATCGCTTCACCGTCGCGTCGTCTCCAATTTGACATTTTGGAATTTTACCTTTGATGAAAGAAATTACAGATTGGGGGTCGTGTCAAATGTCGAAATCAATATAACAATCTCTTTTTTAACCGACTTCAAAAAAAGGAGGAGGTTCTCAATGCGGCGTTTTTTATGTTTGTTACCTCAGAACTTTTGACTGGGTGGTCCGATTTGCATGATTATTTTGTATATGAAAGCTGGTGCTTCCCGTGTGGTCCCTTTTTAATTTTGTTCAGTTCTGACAGTGGGATCCATGAAAATTCATAAAAAACAGTACAAATTGAAGTCGGTTTATAGTTTTTTAAAACAAAATTAATGTTTTTTTTATTGCTGATGGATTAGCGTTTGGCTAGCAACTTTAAGAAAGCGAAGATGTAGCCACTTTAAGAAAACGAAAATGTAGCCAAAGATGGAGCACGCTTTTCAGAAGGAACTTATTTACCCTAGATTTGAAGATTCCAAGATTGTACTCTAATGAAAAGACATTCCACTCTTTTACTGTGGTTAATTATGAAAGTAGAGCATAATTTTTTGGTTCGACACTATGGTTTGTCGACCAGGAATGGGTGGTATGATTTTGTGCGTCTGCTGGGCCTATGATAGAAGGTAGAAGACGGGATAAGGTCGTGTAATGCTTGCGCACAATAACTAAAGTGAAAAAATCTTCTTACAAATATCACTGCGAGACTATATAGCTAGAGTTTCTTTCATCTATGGACGATTCTGCTACGATACCATATCGATGCAATACCGTAGTCATAGTAAGGCAATTGATAAGCTGGATTCGGCCACTCTGGCAACCCTCGAAGAGATCGTTTCTATCTAGGAATTAGGCCACCTCATAGGCGGCCGGATGGTGGTTAGGAAAAAACAGAGTTGTAGATATAATAAGGTGATATCAAAACCTAAACAAAATAGTCTAAAATGTTGACGTCCTTTTAACAGACCGTAAAAGGGGACAGCAACATTTTTAAGCTAGGTTAGTTTACATTTTATGCCAACAGAACCACTACCCAATTTATAGGTTCTTTTTATATAAATACGGTATACAATGTGTGTGGTATTAATAAGGTAATCACACCGCGGGGCGAGAGACGATCTGACAACGCGCCTTTTTTTGTTTTTTTTTGGACTTGCTAATTTTAGCATTTGCCATTTCAGCTTTAGCGCGCCCTTATCTACAACAAAGCACAGCATTATCTATGGACACGCAGTTCCTCGAAACCGTGAGTCTAGTTGCTTATTAGCGGGATAGAAGATTCAAGTTTTCAAGGGTCATGTTCAAATCATCATAACTTCTAAACTATCTGTAGCTTGAAAATTTCAATTTTATGAAAAAGCTAATAATTTTAAATTTTTAAATTATTTTTTCGTCTATTATAAAATGGAAAATGTAACAATGTTATCATTGCTTTATTGCCTACATTATTGGCTATCAAATGATATCTCTCTATCGTCTACCTAGGACCTCTGCATGGGTAGCTATAGCTTAAATAATAAAAGCACCCGTGCTTCGTGGTAAAAGAAAACAAGATAGCTGCCATTTTATCATGGAGCTAGAAAAAAAAATAGGGATAGTGATTTGTCGATAAAACTTACCGCACTTCAGTTAGTTCGCACTTCTTTAAATTAGCTCATTTTACTGAAAGGAAATTTTCCTTTCATATTTTTTTAAAGAAACAAAATCGCATTTAAAGATCTTTTAAATATTGCTTGTGTCATCTGGAAAAAGAACCAACGAAAAATTAAAAAACTAAACCGTCGTTCTTTATTATGTACCTAAATCAGTATGATTATGTATCAGGATAAAATTTGTCTAATAAACATTTGTTCTTTGAAATAAATAAAGAGTGGAAACTAATATTAATTTTATTTTATCATCAATACAAAGAACACAAAACATTATAAAAAACTATCGTAGTTTTACGAATTCATTACGGATGTAAGCGGGTTAACTACGAACCTTATTTGTGTTGGAAGAACGTTGGTGTTCTTCCAACACAAAAAAGGTTCGTAGTTAACCCGCTTACATCCGTAATGAACACAAAACATGTTATTTTTCAGTAGACTGATATTGAGCAGAGAAAAAATCTTAATAATTATTTAACTGATAAAATGCTCGAAATGACTGTTGTCCACACGACCCAAAGATATTATTATTATTATTAATAAATATAGCAGGTAAAGAATGCTATCTAGCATTATGCTCGCAAAAAAGTATGACCTTTCTATCTATTTATCAGTCCATGCCCGTGGTCTACCTACAACCTCGCTGTACCAGAGGCATTTTTGTCTTGACGTCGTGCATCTCTCGATAACTGGGTGTAAAAAAATATTTCCATAGTCCACCTTAGTTCACCTGGCTGTACCAGAGGCATTTTTTTCTCTATGTGTACTTCCTTTATATTGTGAAGAATTATATATTTCGTATATATTTTATGCAGACTGCCCAGTAGAACAACGCTTCTCTCAACGCACCAATAAACAGGCGTATTATTTTCAAAGGGATATTCTGAAGGGACAAACAGCTGGCCCATTTCAGAGTCTATGAAACTAGCATGAAAGAGTTCTTCCGCCTGCACCTTTTATCTTTGTAATATTCCATAATCTTAGCAAACAAACAAATATTCAAATCCTTACTGTAAAATATATAAAGAGACGACTTATAGAGACGAATGGTTTTAAGGGTTTTGCCTTTTGCCTATGACTGTAATGCATCTAGCTCTAAATCGCAAAAAGGTTATTTTCATCAAAAAAGTACTATTAAAATAGATAAGCCGCAGTTTCAATGAATAAATAGGTAAGCCACCTTATAAAGATCTTAAAATAAAACAAACTCCTTCATAAAATGAGCTCTTTTATAACGTTCGAATTTCAAAGTTAGACAACACATAAAAACTTTTGAAAGAAAATTCGTCACCCGAATAAAATCCTCTTACAATAAATGGGCTTTTCCGCAAAACCAATACTTGACTGAAATTGGAAACCTTGAAATGTTTTACGGATATCTTTGAGGGGTTATGACGTTTTTATGATAGGTACCCATACCCACATTGCTTACGCCTTTTCATCCATAAACACCTTTTCAACCATCGATAAATAAATAAATAAATTTATTCTTGATAATCCATACAGCATCATCTAGACTAGAACATTAGTATACAGGGTGTATACATAATGATAATTCTCCTGCAGGTCAGTGACCCTGTAAAGGTAGATTATTAATCACTAGCTGCGCCCCGCGGCTTCGCACGCGTTGTTCCTATGGAAATGTTTAACGGGGATTTTTATCCCTAGGGAACTGATTTATGGGATAAAAAGTAAGCCTATGTTTTATTCCATGATTAGAATTACCTGTATGCAAAATTTCGGCCAGATCCGTTCAGTAGTTTTGGCGTGAAGAAGTAACAAACATCCATCCATACATCCATCCAAACTTTCGCATTTATAATATTATATAATATAATATAATATAGTGTGATAGTGTGAGTGTGATTAAGTACCTCTAGCAATCCATACAACATCATCTAGACTAGAACATTATACAGGGCAAACAGAGTATAAACCTGTTGAAACGTCACTAATATGTAATGTACGATCAGCAAATTCCGTTTGGCGATGATACGTAGCTCTCGTGAAAAGTAACGCAGAAGCCACCAAAGAGGCTGGTGCAAAGTGCGTTCACTATCAGTTTATTATCAGCCAGTACGACCCCGGCTTTGGCATGAGACGCCCGTGCCGAGCCAACATTCCGAACGGTGCCGGTGACGCGATCGCGACACGCAACTTTGTGAATAACTTGGTAAGAGCAAGGAGCATTATTGTTTGTGCGTGCATCTATTGTGAAGTTTCGAATTTAAAGCGTAAATCTGTTTGCAGGTTGTTCGGAATTTAAAAATCACATTTTTTGTTGGTAAATGAAGTTCTGATGTTTTAAGTACCTAGGTTCTCAAAATGGATCTCAAACAGAGTTTGTATCTATGCGAAGGATACGCATGTACTAACGAAGTATTTTTTGTTTTAAGCCTCACGCTTTCTTCACTGAAGTTATTTGTAAGTACTACATGCATTATCAATTTAAAATTGAATGCTTGTGTTTTTAGTCCAAGAGTAAACAATTTAACCCATCTAGTCAAAAGATACCAAGCCCTACTACGATATGTTGAGATTTGTATGCACAATTTCAGCATCGATAATTTTCTTGAAGTACCTACCTAAATAGACGGATGGGATATGAACCAAAACGTCAACCCATTATGTTAGTTCAAAATTATTTTAGTAGTCGACTTGATTTGTCAACAAGATCAGCTGAGCTGTGAAACTTTCAGTTTGTTTTGATTACAATGATTGATTCGGACAGACACCCGCCGGAAATGAGCTTTCTATAAAAATGATAATGCTTTTAATCGAATTTAAAACCAAGTTTTTGTTCAACACACACCTTTCTAATATTAAAACGGACCGTAAAAGTAAACGATAACATAAAAAACTAACTTAAAAACACGGCTACGAAAATAGCATGTTTGATGTGTTTATTTCCAAAATATAGAAGAGATGACTTATGGTTTAATTAAAATGACAGCATTTAACGCTAAATTAACCCGACAGAGAAAGCAAACCAAATTATGAGCATAAATCATAATTATTGTCACAAGTTTAACTAAACTCCAGCCATTATTTAGGGTTCGCCAATTCTTTCCTAGTTAAGACAATTAGGTATTTCGAGGATCTGAAAAGAGATAGAATAGCTTATACTTTAATTTTGGGGAAAAGGGTTACCCCTCGAGGGATTTGAGGGCTTTGTTTTGAATAACAAGGTGTAGTTGTACTTTACTGTAGCTACATAGTTACTGTAGCTACCTAGCTACTGTAGCTACCTAGTTACTGTAGCTACTTAGCTACAGTAGAGTTTCTAGCTGGTGCTTAGAATTTGCACCACCCTATCTCTTCCCGTGGGTGTCGAAAGAGACTCAGGGATGTCCACTGGGGGGCGAGCAGCAGCGCCCTCTGCAGAACAATTCTACCACCGAACTGCAATCCCCAACCCGCATGCCCAGCGTGGGGATTATAGGCATTACTGCACAAGTAATGCCTATAATGCAATAAGGCGCTTATCAGCGGGAGGCCTGCGTCCAGCAGTGGAACAATACAGGCTGTTGAGGTACTCTACATGCCTTCGTTAAGTATCTATTCTACTGTTGTGATAAGTGGTAAGTTTGTGATAAGTACCTTTCACAACAAAAAGTTAAACTTGTAAGCACAAGGGCAAGCGGGTTGGGGAATGCAGTTTGGTGGAAGACTTGTTATGCAGGGGGCGCTGCTGACGCCCCCCGGTGGATATCCCTTAGTCGCCTCTTACGACACCCACGGGAAGAGTTGGGGTGGTGAAAATTCTAAGCCAGCAGCACACAGCTATCTATTTTATCAGTGTTGTTCAAAGTAGTTCAAAAAAAGTAAAACTGCACTTGCACAGCAAAAGAGGTACATTATATTTACCACTTTAAGATTTTAGAGGATCTACGTGAGGTTAAAAGATGTCATGCAAAACTTTTTGGAGCAGAGTAATATGAACGAATATCATATGGAATTGAAAATGTGCCAAATGTGGCCATTTTCGGCATTAATGCACGTGGTTGTTTGTCGTGTGATGTTCACAAAAACCTTGATATATTACGGCAACTCAAGCGAGTCAAGTGGCTTATATTTGTACCTACGTTTTATGTACGAATACTAATAATAAAATATTTTTTTTGCTATGCATGTAATGTTATTTTTTTGTAGGATATCTGTTTACTTTGCTTGTTCACACTCTTTATGTATCTAATATACTTCTTAGCCGTGAAAACCTCTTAATAGCCTTCTATTTTTATCTTTTGAATTTAGTTTTTTTTTGTATGCTGGTTTTCCATAAATAAATAAATACCTACGAAATATTATCCCATAGGATTTTTTGTAATATTTTCTTCTATTTTACTCTAGCGTTTTTTTAAATATTATGTTGCCGGCACTATGTTTTTAAAATAATTAAATAGAATATATCACTTAACATTATTAATTAACATAAAAATACGTAATACAGTAGATACTTTTACCCACTGACATTTACAGCATTATGGTACTGTTAATATTAATTATGTTTCTTATAAGGATCTCAATAAAATATCTGCTAAATACGACAAAATCAGGAGCGTGTTATCATTAATTATAATTAATGAGAAAATTTTACGATGATTCGGTTCTTATGTAAGTACCACTTGGTAACCGGCAATGTTAATTATGTTATTTTTAATTAATTAGAGCCCAGAGCGTTTTTCTTATCTCTGTGTAAAACAGGTGTAAAACTACGCAACCGTAGGACTTTTCCAGGAAAGGCGTTCGATTTTTTTTTTTGAGCAATATTATTAAATATATAATTGTACCTTTTCTAAGAGTTAGTACATTTATTGTTATTATGAAAATAAAGCATTTTTGAGTTTTGAGTTTTGAATACTTTTATCATCTTTGGCTACACCTTAACTGCAAGCCAATTTTAAAATTTAAATATTTTACCTTTAGAATTATTTCCTGTAAATGTTCTTAATTGGCGGTTATCCCTTGTTAGCTTTAAGGCATCGATATGATTTTCGCAGTAACTGTGTGTGTGCTGATGAGGTTAAATACTTCAAATTCAGGTATCTACGTGAATCCGAGGGTATAAACTACGCTTGGTTCCTATTGATAAGTCTACATTCGTACCTGCATTTCCGGAACATTAACGATGTCGAAGACCAGAATGCGAAATGCAATATGAACGCAAGTTCCAAAGTAATCTAGTGCCGTTCATTTAGACGACCATTCTCTCTCAGCGCTCGTTGCAGTTTCCTGATACTAAGTTACAGTTACCGAAGAGTTTAAAGTGAATGTTTGTCGGTTTGTTTGCTTCAACACTTTGAGAAATTTTGAAGATAAAGGGAAAAACTTGAAATAGATTATGAGTTTCCTTCCTCTAACTTTCCACTGTTTTTTAAGTTTCGCAAGAAAAATCGTAGGTCCCTCTGAAATAACTAAAACTGAATAGCTAAAACTAAAATGGAATGAATAAAACTTTTATGTGACTACCTCGGGATTATACTCTTATCAAAATTAAAAGAATCATCATAATCGATCCACAATTAACGAATGGGTAAACATGAATGTATGTATGTTCACACATTTGTCCGGCATAGAACATACAACCTCACTTTCAGCATATTGTCTGTTACATACATACAGGTAATTCAATTAAGTCTGGACAACTAAGCACCATAATAAAAGTCTGTTTTTTCTGATCTAGGTATATATAATACACATTATTTCTCACTTTACACACCCTTGCGATATTTCGTGATATATCTCGATATCGAGCCTCACGTGATTAACCTTTTTCCCTAATTCTTTAACGAGCTCGAATCGCCCTTTTCCTCCTTTTTGTTTTATTTCACATTATTTTGCTTACAAAACAACGAAGCGCAATGCAACAGCTAGTATTTCAAAGATAAGCACAGCTCTCGCCGGCTGAATAGTGCTTTGCCACAATGGGAACAGAAGAGCTAGTTTGTGTGATGATAAAAGTCTACCTAGGTGCTTACATTAAACTTACACTACAATAATATTCTAAGAGCACAGCCACACTGAAGGAGCAAGGTAGCTTTGATGATAGTAAGTAGTGTTTTTAAATATTATAATCTCGCATGATTTACCAAAAAATATATCGTATTTGCTGTAAAGGATTATTGCACTGATACTGGGTGAATTGCAGGTTGAGCCCATCAAAGAACAGGTTTACGAAAACTTCAATTCTTATATTCTCTTATCCCTTCGGTTGTCGGGAGATCTCCAGGAGAGATGATACAACAACATGGGCGTTGTCGGAGATCTCCAATGGAGAAGGTCAACCACTAATAACATTTCCTTAATATTCATTTTAAGAATTACGACCTGGGCAAGCAGTCTCGACATAGATGGCGACCGACATCGGTCGCAAAGTTTTACTGGTCATATTTTAACGTATTTTGATTTTCTTTACAAGAATCAGGTTTCAAATGATTCAATAACTATTTATTTCCAAAAATACAGTAGATTAACATAGTGAAAAGGTTAAATTTCTAATAAACATATTGATATCATCGGATCTATTAATTTTTGTCGCAAGCGACCGCCATCTTTACGATTTTTGTCGCAAACTTTACGATTTCGGTAAGGGTAATTGCGAGCAAATTAGACAGCCCGAAATCGTAAAGATGGCGGTCGTTTGCGACAAAAATAAATAGTTTTGATGGTAAATCAATATGAATATTAGAAAATTAACCTTTTCTTTATGTTAATCTACTGTATTTATGGAAATAAATAGTTATTGTATCATTTGAAACTTGATTCTTGTAAATAAAATCAAAATACGTAAAATAAATCCGGTAGAACTTTGCGACCGATGTCGGTCGCCAATATGTCGCCATCTATGTCGTGCCCTGGATTCTTCGCAAACGTGTTCGTAATGATGGGCAGACCTGCAGTTCACGCAGTGTCAGTGTTACGAATAACCCTGTATCTCTGAGTCAAGAGTCAGAGTCAGAGTCAGAGAGTCAGAGTCAAATCGTTTATTTCTTTAGACTTACAAAATAAGCACTTAGACAAGTCAACATTTTTTACTATAATATAAAGCTTGGTAAATAGTAATTTATATCAATTATGAAATAATGTGCAATTCACTCTTATCTCTCAATTCACTTCATTTTTTTTATCTACGTCATTCAATAAAGCATTCATTTACTATAAACACATTGGCATTGGATGACTGATGATGACGAGCAGTCCCTGATTTCCTTGTTATTCTCCGCGAAGACATTAGAGTATAGAACCCATTCTGCAGTGCGGCCGTAGCCTAAGTAGGTACCCACTACATTCATACTTGCTAAAGATAGCTATCAAAATTTCCATGTAAGGTTTTCTCAGATGTATAATAACAATAACAGCAATGGTTGGTTTTAAAATTTTATTTGGTGCTTACAATTTTACATAAATTTCGTAACAAACTTTACCTGCGTAGGTATTACTCGAACATATTTCGAACCGTGTATGAAAAGGTCCCTACGGTTTGATTCTTATTGTTTTGAACATTATTATTATTTTTATGAGGCCATATCTCTAAACAGCTTCAGCTCATAGCAACGACTAATGGAATCTAACTTAATTGACTGGGATATTACTCATTGTTGGCATTAGTGAGCCTGTTTTATTTCTTACAATAAATAACTAATAACAAACTAGAATAAACCCGGCCAAGTGCGAGTCGGACTCACACACGAAGGGTTCCGTACCATTGTCTACAAAAATCAAAAAATACACTCCTTTCCTCGTAAAAAAAAAACGGGACGCGGTCACCCATCCAAGTACTAACGGCGCCCGACGTTGCTTAACCTGGGTGATCGATTCTCAAGGAGATAAGGACGTTGCCCCCCTTTATTATTAAAATTATTTAACTTTTATTATTTTTGTTATAGCGGTAACTGAAATATCTGAGAAAATTTCAACTGTCTAGCTATCACTGTTCATGAGATACAGCATGGTGACAGACGGACAGCGGAGGCTTAGTAATAAAAGGAAACCTAAAAAAGTTAAATACCTAAATGTAAAAAAATCAGTAAGGTACCTAACTAGCTAAATATTTAAATAAAATAAAAAACAATCATTTGTTTTAGACCAAGTGGTCAAGGGAAAGATTTCTTTATTTAGTAAACTGCACATAATGATAAAACGATTATCACACTAATATTATAAAGGCGAAAGTTTGAAAGTTTGTATGGATGTATGGATGGATGTTTGTTACTTCTTCACGCCAAAACTACTGGACGGATCTGGCTGAAATTTTGCATACAGGTAATTCTAATCCTGGAATAAAACATAGGCTACTTTTTATCCCATAAATCTGCTCCCGTGGGATAAAAATCAGCTTTTAACGTTTCCATGGGAAAAACGCGTGCGAAGCCGCGGGGCGCAGCTAGTACGTTATAAAAAAAACGTAAACCCGCATTCTTCCCTCAGTATCGGAATATGATAACTAACTACAACACGAGGTCAAGTGTAGGAGTCGAAAATCTCTGGGACTTTATTTATACTAATATAATATTATAAAGAGGAAAGATTTGATTGCTTGTTTGTTTGTATTAAGTAGGCTCCAAAACTACTGGACCTATTTAAACAATCATCATTATCATTAAAAAGCTTACTTTCAGGTTGTGACATAGGCTATATTTTATCCCGGAATTAACACGGGAACGGGAACTACCCGCGTGAAACCGCGAAGCACTGCTAGTACGGACTATAGAGCTTGATTTCTGAGAAATGATATTTATATATAGTGCCATAGTGAGAGAGCCACTATATAAACAAAAACCCTTAAAATTTCAATTTTAATGATGAGTAGGTACGATACGTAAAAATAGGCAGGACCCTAACTACGAAGATTGATTTAGATTATTCTGTTATTTTTTGAAAGAGGAAAACATCGTATTTCTATACAATTAATAAAAATAATAAAAGTTTTTATTTTAGGAAAGGTTTACAAAGTACTTACATAAAATATATTGCGTAAATATATTCATCTGAATTATTAAAAATAGTCGAAGCCTAGGCTCAGCTGTTATTCAGATAGAAAATATATTCTCAGAGGTACCTACTCTGAATAATAATATGATGGGTTGAGAGAACGATTTTGTTTTGTGACAACTACCGAGTGAGATGAACTGAACCCATTATAGGAAATTCGCCTTTAAAGGAGGTTATTTGCTAATTATTGAACCTTACTTTCCCTAAAGCTAAAGTTTTATGTTTTTAGTGAAATGTAAAGTATTATATTTTTAATTTTTTTGCCAAATTTTAACATTTAAGCATTCGAAACTTTATTAATGACGCTGCATTCCACGCAACAAAAGGACCGTTTCTGCCGCCGCCGCCGTTAGCAGCCTCATGCTATGGGGAGTTTAGTTTTCCGATCACCCTGTATAACGTGAGATATAACTTGAAAATATATCGATTCTATATGGTATGAATTATGATTATTAAGCCCTTACTAACATAAAAGTTAACGCTCATCTAAGTTAATCATAAACAAAGTCTAGCTAGCTCATCAGCTGAAATTTAAACAGTTTGATGCATTTTCCGCCGTCCATGTTTCCCTACATAATTGCTTAAAGTACTTTCAAAGTTTAGTAGAATTTCTAAGTGTTCATAATCTCCTAGTTTTGATTCTAAATAAATAATTATAAATTTAATTTTCGATTTTGACAGAAGCCTTATTGAAACAAGTAGATAGACTTACCATATTATGTTTTAAAGTGTCGTAGAAATAAGATAAGAATAAGTAAATACAAATACAAAACAAATACCTACGTCAAATTTAATCGTCGAAACAACTGTCGACGTCTTACGATCATTCAGAGAAAACCGCAATAAAAATTTATTTAGTTACAATTTCTGCTCGCGGCTTCTCACGAGTTGTTTCTATGGAAACGTTAGAGGTGATTTCTATCCCATGGGAACTAATTCATGCGATAAAACGTGATTCAGGATTAGAATAACTTGTAAGCAAAATTTCAGCCCGATCCGTTCTGTCGTTTTAGCGTGAAGAGGTAACAAACATCCATCCATACAACTAAACTTTCAAACTAAACTTCTATAATATTAGTGTAATGTGATAGTGAAGAGTCAACGTCCTAAAAGATTTCATCGGAGATCAAAACAAAACAATCACCACACACAGTGATTCTTGAAAATAACCTCAATGTATACAATGAAGAGTAAATACCTACATAGCTCTGTCTTAGAATGCGTTTTAGAGCTAGAAAAAACCACAAAAATATAAATAAGCTAAAAAGCCAAGCTATTTAGTATCTAATGACTTTATTTTATCTCTAATGCTAATGGAAAGTCCAAATTCTGGTTCCTTATGCGTTCATTATTTTTAACGGTGGCTATTTTCATGGACAGTTTGTTGGACGTAAATTAATTACTACTGCGCAGTGACACTTTAAATAATAGCTTTTGACATCCACAATGCGGATGGCACTATCTTACATTCCTTAGATCAATCAAAATGCAGGTAGGGATCTATCGGCAAGGATTTTGATCCCTGATATTTTTCAAACCAAAAATATCATAGGTTAAAAAAATTAAGTTGGAACTGTCTGCCTGTAGCATCACAGCTATAAACGGATAGACCTATTTTGTTATAGGTTATTATTTGGTTCGTATCGAAAGGACATTAATTTAAGCAGAACGCCCTATTATCAGAACGTCCTAAAAGCAAATCGGCATCGGCATAACGTCCTATTAGCAATATGACTTAGTAGCAAATGGAACTAATATGAAAATGACACCTTAGCGGAACGTATACCAAGCTGACATTTAATTATGATGAAAATCAGTGAATGCGTGTTAATGGTAAGTTTCAAAGAAAGTCATCGTCGACCGATTTTGAAATTGATTTACCTACCTATGATCAATTTGTCACATAGCTGCAAATTATGTCAATAGATAAATTAATACCCAATAACATAAATTAAAATTCACATGCTTGGAATCCAGATAAAGAGATATAATTGAACAATATTTATTGAGGAAAGGATCTCAAATCAGCAAGTTCCATTATGTTTAAAAATCGTCAACAAGAAAGTTAATTTAAGGTTAAGTACTGCGGGTTTGTTTATCTTTTCTGCGGGAATAAAAAGATTAGTAGGTAGTTTCGCAAATTGTACAATACTTGACAATTTGGCCTAAATAAAGGCCATCCCAATATTGTGATTCGAATAAACCTTAAGGTTGCTAAATACATTAACAATTAACTCTATAGATTGTAGTAATACAAATTTTAGTTAGATTGAACCGCTCCTAATTGTAATTTAACTATTCACGGGTATTCCCTGTGTTTATTTTACTTTTAGTTCTCCGAAGTTTCAGCAGTTTACTAATTGGTCTTTGAATCGATAATGGCCAATCTGTAACTACATCAACCTACTTACGTAGCTTTCGTTAGGTAGAGTTGGTACTATATAATGGTTTATATCATATCATGGTACTCTACCTAACATTGAAGGTATCGTAATTATCATTAGTAGAGTATGGCTAGAGTCCATTTTTTCTTAGATTTACTGAATAAATTACAAAACACGTATTCTAACAAATATTTCTTCGTTTGTTAGTCAAAAATTAGAAAAATCAAAACATGTCACACAAAACAAACCACATGAATATTATAAGCTAGTTGATTGTCCGCGGCTTCGCACGCGTTGTTTCTATGGAAACGTTCAAAAGTTATTATTAATATCGATACTAATTTAATCCATGGTAACTGATTTACGGATAAATGATATAGGATTAAAAGTAGACTTTGTTTAATTCTAGGTCTTGACCTGCAGATTCATTCTGTAAAAGTTCGAATTCAAACTAGAATTCAGTCAAGTGACCGAGCTCACTTCGAACGTCATTGCCAAGCTCGTCACTGAGGCGCTACAAGCATTATCGAGTTTACAGAATACAAAACTTAAAACTCACTGCGGGTTCAGCTCATTGAGGTTCAAAATTAGTTTATAGAATGAGCCTGCAGGATCTGGTGTAGCTCCAAGATCTATAACTATGCAAAATTTAAGACCAACCTTTTCAGTACTTTTGAATTAAAGAAGTAACAAACATCCATTCATGCATCTATCCAAAAGTTTACCAAAAGTTTGCTTACTAACTCTAGATTATAATCAAACAGAGAATATGATAAAAACAATGAAATACAAATAAGCACCTCAAAAAGTGACATAGACACGAGAGCATTTAAATAGAGGTATACCTACGCTATAATTCAAGACATAAAACATTACGCTACTTTTGTCCCAGAAAACGCACGTGAAGTAGCAGGCAGAAGCTTGTTCGAAATAAAGGGAGAATGCTATATCAACGTCATGTGGCTGCCACAAGCAATTTATAGACATAGCTGAAGTCCAGAGGGGACATAATTGCCTTTCTTTCCGCCCTTGAACTTGATATAATGAGCTGTGATGATGTGTGTAATTGATGTGATCACGTCCATTCAATTTCATACATCATCACACACATCCTAGCATCGATTAGGTATGTGCATGTTGATGTAGGATTGGCCATGATTTAATTATAGAATAATAGTATTATGAATAGAATCTTTGCTTAAGGCCCATACATCAGTGAAAGTGGCGCCCCATACTATTTTATCTTATTATTACGTTAAACGCAGCAAGTTTTAAAATCCTACGTTCAGTTTGTGGTATCTATTATAAGTTATTAATTTATGCCAATAATAAAAATTATTAGGAGGTATTAAAAATAGCTTTTAAATAGATACCACAAACTGAACGTAGGATTTTCAAAAATTTCTATGATAAACGTAAAAATATGATAAAATAGGTATCGCTGTCATATTGGCTCGGGTATGCGCCCTATAGCAGGGCTTGGTACCGGGATTATTTCGGTAATACCGGTATTTTCTTTACGGTAATTTCGAGTACCATTACTCAAACACCGTATCCGTATACCGGTACTAAAGAAGTACCGCAACTACTTCAAGGTCATTGATACCGGTACCAATAACGGAACGTTACCTATTTAGGTCGTTGCAATGGAAAACAGGCAGGTATCGCGCCTTTATATAAAAAATTAACGGAATTTGGTACCCTTACTAGTATACAATTTAATTTGCGAGTTCAATTTCATCTTATTTTATTCCTACTAACGAAAAAATGCATCTAGGTATTTCAAATCCCTTATGAAAATGAATTTAATATTCCTCCCATCTAGCTTCCGCCCACACAGCATTAGTTCAATAAATTAAGGAGGAATATTTAAGCCCTAATAATGCCAAGATATTAAAATATCTAAAATTAGATAGAAGAAGCATCCCAAGCAGAATTAATTTAAAGTCTTAAAGTCTAGAGAAGAAAGCACCCCCTACAATAGGTTCCTAGATTCTGATAAGAAACCTATAATCCAAAGAAGTATCCTTTGCACCCATCGATCAAAAAGTTCGCCGGCCCCTGCGAAATTTTTGATCGATGTTTGCACTATTATAAATTTCTTCTATTGTTGACAAGTTATTTCTAAATACAGAATGAAGTATTTTATAGACAAAGATTCTTCTGTCAGATTTAGATGAAATATTTCATTCTGTATTTGAAAACGTGAAAATAATTAGATAAATTCGCAGTGCTGCATTATGCCATAAAAAAGGATACTTCTTTGGGTAGGGTATAAGTTAATCAACTTAAATACTTATCTTGAAAATCGAACGTTAACTCAGCAGAAAATAAAACAGAATAAAGTTTTCACAAATGATTAAATAGATGAATCTTCTATTGATAATATGTTGGAAAGGAACCAAATCTTCCAATGTTTTTTGGCAGATCTTGAATAAACTGTCGAACGAGAGATCAAACTGCCTATTATAGAAAAAGCTCTTATTTTATACCTAAAAGCGTCAATTGGGTATCCAGTAACGAAATGTAGACAAAAATAGCCGTAGGTAGTAAATTTACCGGCGAGATTTGAATACAAGGATTAATCACAGTGGCACGACGGAAAACGATGTTTTCCTCGTCACTTCCACCGAATAATAAATGGATATACCAAAGGTTAAAAAACGATACTCAATAGTCTAGATAGGTATTTAAAGATACCCACCCATTGGTTAGCTTGTCGATCGATTTGACGAGTACCGTTAAAACTGCTGTGTGGTGCTGGCTACGCTGTGTGATGCTTAGAATTTGCACCTCGCCATCTCTTCCCGTGGGTGTCGTGAGAGGCGACCAAGGGATATTCACCGGGGGCGGGCAACAGCGCCCCCTGCAGAATAATTCTACCGAACTGCGATGCTCAACCCGCATGCCTAGCGTGGGGAGTATGGGCACTACCCCCCATAAGATACGCCAATAAGGCGCTCTTCAGGGGAGGCCTGCGTCCAACAGTGCACCAATATAGGCTGTTGAGGTTGTTCAGGAGGTTAAACCTGGATTTACGTGATTGCATAACTAGTAAAGGCACATACACGAGTGAAAGTGGCGCCCCTGCCTATTTTATCTTAATGGTGTCGATTCTGTGTTTTAGGATTCCTAACCTAAATTTTAAGATTTCTAAATTTTCTATGCTAGGTAGACCTAAAAATTATTGTATTCTCTATAAAGGTCCTATAACTACCTATATTAGAACGTTTTTCAAAATCGCAAAACCTCTCTGAGTTGAGTGGTTGGGATTTTGCTGCGAGCAAAATATGTTTTTTTCTAAAATGTTATTTTAAAATACTTCTTTACATGGGTCAAACAGTTCATGCATTATTTGAGAAATCGTTTAGAAATTCAAATCGATACTAGTTTAAAATCGATAAATTTTAATCATGACCTAATTAGATGCCTGCTAAAATTAGGTAGACGTTTCTAACCATGGCTTAAATGTAATGCAAAGAACAGGGTTAAAGCTACTTATAACTAAGTTAAGCTGTTTTAGATCTATCAATCTAATTTTAGAGCTGTCATCCTAATTTTAAAGCCGTTTGTTTAATTTTTCAAGGAATATGGTTTTAGCCATTTTAACTAAATTGAGTTGTTTTAGGTCCGTCAGCTTCATGTTAGAGCTGTCATCCTAATTTTAAACGTGTCGGTCAAATTTTTTAACCATAGAATCGTTTTTATCTATTTGTAATTCCGAAATCCTAAATTTAGCTAATCCTAAAACAACAGAATCGACACCATTATTACGTTAAACACAGGATGTTTTAAAAATCCATCGTATAGCTTGTGGTATCTAAAGTTTTTTAACATCCCTCTGTAATAGTTTGATTTTTTAAAGCTGATCAGACAGAGATACGAAGTTGCGCTTTTTGGCCACTAAACTTTATTTTCGCATCACACATCTTCCTAAACTATATAAGATAGAACTATAAATTTGTATTACAAAATAGCTCATAATAGATACCACAAACTGTACGATTTTTAAAATTTCCTGTTTAAACGCAATAATATGATTAAATAGGTGGCGGTGTCATATTGGCTCGTGTATGGGCCTTAATTGTCACATTTGGTTCTAGTAATACAGTTATCTTGTTTAGGTTTTCATCTTAAAACTTCAGGCATAAGCGACTCGTAAGTAAAATCTATTCTCCCATCAGAATAGCTCAAATCAAATCAACAGCAAAATCTGAACCACAACTACGTGATTTTACTCGCTTTTGTTTTGGAGCCTTTTTTAATCAAGTCAGAAAAGGAACAAGAGCTTATAACGAAAGGCGACGTCAATTAACAATAGTGTTTGAACGCTCAGAAAAGCTAGTCTTAAAACAGATAAAACGCAGTTATGAAAAGTAGTTTTCAGTTCCTCTCTCTAAATTGTATCGTTGAAACAACATCGTGACGATTACGTCGAGAACTCTCATAAAAGTTAACTACTCAACACCAAGTTTCTGTTCTAAGTGAAAATATAGAGCTCTGTAATACCCACTGTAACGTTTACTTACTTTCAACGAAGATATCTTAAAAAATCTTGTGAGAAACTAGCACTTACCTTATAGTTCCTAAAACTACAATATCTAATAAAACACCTATACTCGTATATTGTACTGTTGACAGCCGTGGATGGCTTTTACATTTCAAATCGACTTTAAAAAAGAGGAGATTCGGTGTTCAGGTCTTAATATTTTTATGTTATTTTTTATGCTAACAGTGGATTCCTGTCAATAGCCCTCAACGGCCTTTATTGGTCCACTGCAGGACGCAGATCTCCCCCTGATAAGAGCCCTTATTGGCTGTTATCTCATAGGGGGTAATGCCCATAATCCCCACGCTGGGCATGCGGGTTGGGGATCGAAGTTTGGTAATAGAATTGTTCTGCAGGCGGCGCTGCTGCCCGCCCCCGGTAGATGTCCCTTAGTCGCCTCTTACGACACCCACGGGAAGAGTTGGGGTGGTGCAAATTCTATACCGCCGGCACCACACGGTTAGTGTCAATAGCCGACCAACTTATCAGCATGTATGTATAATATGCTGATGGTTTCCATATAATAAATAAATGTGTAAATTCGTCAATTACTCCGTCAATTGTATACTGATTTTAAAGATTATTTTATGTTATTATACATATATGTATGTATGATCCCATACACCAAAAAAGTCCCTAGATATTAGTATATTAGTCTCACAAAACTTGTGTGTAAAACACAGTGGAAATATACATTTGAAGGTGTTTTTTTGTTTTTCATAAACATCCAAATTATTTATTAAATTGCCTTTTTGAGTTCATACGAAACGAATAAGGTGAACAATAATATTTAATATAATACAGAGACAGCAAACAAAAAGATGAAAACAGTCAACATAAACGCAATTACATTGATTGTTATAACAATTGAAAGTTCACTTCGATATCTTAACTATTTTCCTACTGATTAGTTAAATAAAGTCACAAAACATCTCATAAATACAGAATATATAGACATTCGTTAAACCGATCGCTAAGCCGATTAAATCTCAATTTGTGAGAGCCAGCAATAAAATTAAAGTTCTAAGAATTACCGTTCTGAGATTTGTGGAAGTTTTACAGAATCCCAACTTTGAAAATAAACAACCAAGGTCGTAGGTACAACCTTTTCGAAAAACTTCTTGTTAGAAAGGTTTAAGCATAGTATGTTTACCTACGTGGTTACCTACGTTTGTTGAGTCCTACAGACTAAATGGGGGGATGGATTTCGACATTCAAGGTATCTTATGAATTGTCATAATAGTGGAATTAGCATTGAATCCAAAAGTTCAAGAAGGCACCACCGAAAAAAATCAGAGATAATCTATGAGTTTTGCAAGGGGAAAAATAAATGCCCCGTCTGCCAAACAATTCAAAAAAAGTAAAACTGTGAGGTGTAATAGGCTTTTTAGGCCTATTACACCTCACGGTTTGCCGAATCTCACCCTACCGCAGCTGACTTTAGGGTTGTCACTTCGTAAAAAATCAGCTGTCCTTGTTGAAACTTTGTTGCAGTTTTTTTTTGAGATATCAATCGAAGTTCGAAAAGTATTTGAAAAAAAGTTGTTGGGGGGAGGGGGTTGAAAAAGTGAGGTACCTTATGAATTGTCATAATAGTGGAATTAGAGCATTGGGTCCAAACATTTAAGAAGGCACCACCGAAAAAAATCAGGGTTAAATCTATGAAAAATAAATGCCCCGGCTGCCAAACATTTCAAAAAAGTATGTATGACTGTATGACTTTTTGATTTTTGTTATTGGAAGTAGAAAGCTTGTTTCTTCTTTTCAGTTACGAACAATACAGAGGTGTTATATTTTTAAACAATCTTATTTATTAACTTACATTAGACATTTTGCCTTTGGAATTCGTAGTGGTAAGAATTTCTTCAAATCCATCAACCTGCTGCCAGTACGTTTTTCTTCAGCTATAAGATTTAAGAATGTACATTCTCAAACAGAAGTGCTTTAGAATTAATAGGTGAGCTCCGCATTGAAGACAGCCGCAGTATTCGTAACAGAGCGTCTGAGTAATATGCGGTTAGAGTCCTAGGCTCTAACTTAATTAAGTGCAGCACTGTACGTCTGTAGACTAACTGACACATTCCTGAAAGCGGATTAATGTATTTTGCATATAATCCATGTTGATAAGAGCCATACAACAAAATATAGGATGATTCGCTGTTGTGACAGATAGGGGGAAAAGGGAGAGCCTCTTAGGTATAACTTACATCCAAAGTGTAGAGGAATATGAGAAAAACATTTTCTTTGCGAACGTTGTCGACCAGATAAGTAAAATATAATACTTACCTACACTAGGTAGGTACTGACAACGTAATAAGTTATTTATGATCACACTGCCAACATGCTAGTAAATTCGTAGTTCTTTAATGGAAGGCGTTTTGCGGCAAACGCTTTCTCTTTGTTAGCAAATAATACAGGGTGTAAGCAATAAATCACCGGAACGAGAAGATTATTTCATACAAATATTTTGCATTTGAGGATCTATTCTGTAGCCACAAAGATTATGGGTCTACATTCATCGTAAACCTCCATTAACATAACATTGAATTCATGAATATTACAGTGAATATTAAATAGGTTACTTGAATATTAAATTATTTTCTTTGGGGGCGTAAAAAAGTAGTAAAGTTACAGAAAAAGCATCCTTGAAAAGTACGACACAAAGTTTAATCTACTTCATCATCTTAATTAGGACGAAATGGGTTCTCCTGTTTCGGTAAATACGACTGTATTATATTACAATATCGAAAGTGCTAAGTAACAACATTGAGTCTGCAAAGTTGTCCCGAGCTATGACAGTCCAAAACTAATTTTAACTCAAAGTTTCAATTGTTTCAGAGAATAAAACGTGAGTTGTGGAATGTAAAACCGTCAATGGGTTGAAAATGAGAACCCCAAGGAAAGGCAATGACTCTCCGCCGGTCTGACAGCTTGCCGACGCGACTGCGGTTGCTCCCTGTCACCGCTAATGATTCCAATATACCTGACTCCAACACAAATCCTGACCTCAAGCACACCCCTGCACGGGACGAAGTTATAGCCACTTGGAAATCCCTCCATTCCGACGTAAAAGGAATAAAAAATGGATTTGTCTCTAAAAACGCCGAGACTAACGGAAAGGGGACGCACACATTCGGACCCGCTTTCACGTGCAACGATAGAAACGTGCAAAGAAAGATCACTTATGAAAATCGGATCGAAGAGGCCGATCAGGGCCCGTCATTGCCTCTGGAGCCAGGCCAAGACGCCGAGCGAGGGCGGAGTAGTGCCCGCGCTCGGAGAAGCCTGCTGCAAAAACTATTTTACTGGAAGACTGCAGAGTGCGACTGCCGGGAGCGGTTCACCCCCAAGTACCAGACGCCAAGGCTTCGGCCGGAAGACTTGCTGTGCACGTGTGGTGCTAGTGCGAATCGCTTCAGACTGCCGGACAGGAAGATTGAGGAGCGTGGACGTTCCAAAAGTGTTGGATATGAGGCCGCGCGCGAAGTAGCCCAGTTCCGTCGGTTAGTGTTCTGTAATGTTGCTTTTGTAGTGAAAGGGCTGTTCCTTCTATAACTACAAAGAAATCTCAGAAAACGATAGCATTGCTCTCACCGCCACACGTGACTCAAATTCATCCTACAATATTTCATCATCTTATAATAACTTCTAAACAAATTAGAAGTTGTAGAAAAAAGAGAGCTAACTGTCCATATCATTTCATTATCATCATATTATCATATCTTATTATGGGTTCAGTCAGATTGGATGTTCAGACTATGCTATCGTGGAAGCTAAACGTTTCTGCTCATTATAATCTCAATAATAAACTGATCCATTGGAGCCCTATATCCCTTCAAAAGCAACATTACATAGCGTGTGATACAGGTGCGCGAGTGCAGGTGCCACCGTTGGTACTGAAACGGCAGCAGCATTGCGCGCGCGAGCTGCCTTGACCCTCGCGCGTCGGTACTACCCTGAAGGAGGCTGGGGATGGACGATCACGGTCGTGGGGACTCTGGTCCAGATCCTCTCACATGGGCTGCAGCTGGGTGGGGGCCCGGGAGCCATCGCCTGCACTGCGGCTGTCAAGTTCAGGGTACCACCGCTTTATACACACGGTGAGTTATCTGCTTGTTTTTTAGGACCTTAAGTAGACACCACTAGTCGGGAATACTATGCTAAGTATTGGAAATATTTGCTATCTGGTCCTAGAAAACAAGGTACCAAATATGAGGTGTCAGGAGGCTGACACCTCATATTTGTTTTCTTTTTTGATGTTTTTTTAAGCTGTGAGAACGAACAGAAGCATTAGTACATAATACTGTCCTATTCACTCTCGTCTGGATAGGGCGGTAGATATACTTTGAAAATCCATCAAAATAGGTATTGTGTTCGGTGATTTTACCTACAGCGCGAAAATTACATACATTAACTCAAAAACAAAAGAAAAACTGGTTCATCAAAACAATATTTTTCATACAAATTCATGATATTTTGATAAGTAATTTGAAAGCCGAGCTCGTAAATGAAAAAATAACTTGCGTTGCCCGAATAAACCGAACAAAAATTCACGTGCCAGATTCAGTAAAACCTGAAAAAATTTATACAAAATGGATGTGCATTTCAAAAAGTCTATCTATCGTCCATTGTTATCCGCTTTCCCTAAACGCTGCGTGTAATAAAGATTCAACTACCGGGAACACAGTCACACCCTTTTCAAACCTTGGTAAAGTTTGATATATGGGCTTGGGATTTATGTAGGTACCTACCTATGGTTTGACCACGTTGAATGGAGCATGTTAGTAAACAAAATACGACACAAATAACAAAATCTCACTTGCTTGGCGTCGAGTTTCAGATATAATTGTAAGCAATTTTTATGGAAGGGAGGATCTAAAATCGACAAGTAATGTTAATTACGTATAAAAGGACGCGCCAACAAAGTGAATTTTAGGTTAAGTATGGGCGGTTTGTTTACGTTTATGCCTCATTCAAAATGGACACGGTATAGTAGGTAAAAGTAGCCCGTTTCAGTAAAATGTTAGTAATTAGTATAGTATAGATGGTATTGATAAGAGGTAAGTATATTACTAAATATATTGAAGTGAATGTATAAGCTTCCTAATTTTACACAACATATAAAACTAATTTAACTTTGATTGAACATTCAAACATTAAAACTAGAATAATATTGTTCAAATATGTAGGTATAGAAAAAATCAAATAATAATTTATTCGTACACAACATGTTTAAAAAAAAAAGAGAAAACCAAAATATCCGCATAAAATTCCTTTTGATTAAAATTTTAAACATAATGCATGTGTAAGAAAAAATGATTTTTCTATATTTTTTTAAACAAAACCCTATCAAAATCGATTCACCCGTTTGGATGATGCCATTGTTAGAACAAAAACTATATAAACAATAAACGTATAATATCTCTTTTCTGTTATATAACCCCTCTTTTTTGTCGGGCCTTAAAATTAACGAGTATACGTAAGTATTATTGATTTGCCGTCGATGAGGGAATAAAGCAATTACGCAATTTTTGACAATAAACACAAGGATTCGTAGAATAGGATGCTACATTACACTACATAGATGGGGTTTCAATATCTTTTCAATGGATATTTTCAATAAAAGGGCATAGCGAATAGGAAGCGCACATTTTGTAAAGGAAACCTAGTCAAATAAATCGACATAAACGATTCCTATTATTGTCCTATTATTTTAGTGCTTCTTGAAAATACTATAACTAGATTTTTTTTAATGTAAACATAGCTTCCTGCTACTTTACTTAAGAAATATCATAAAATATGTAATTTGAAAATGGGTAAACAAACAAAAGTTTGCCCTGTAAGTTTTATGCTGAAAGCTCCGCTTGGGACTTTATCTGAAAACACCTTGCTTTTAAGTATCCATCTACTTGGAGTCTACTGAAACCTGAAAACATTTGACAGAGCAGATAACCATTTTATTTGGCAACTCCTATGTTGTTTGTCAACCTCATAGCGAAGCGACACGTTTCCCCTCTGTTTAATTAAACCCAAAACTTGTAGGTATGATGTAATAACAAAGTTGCAGTGATAAAAACTGAGATGAGTTTCTAGAGCCGACATGTTGTTAGAGAAATAAATCAAACTATTTTTCAATATCGAGCGTCAGGAGTGTTCAAATATTAAGAACGTGAGGATTTTTCGCAGCAAGCAATAAATTATCTTCGCAGAAACTATCTGCATAACCTGCTTTAGAACTCGTAGGTTCATAGAAACTGAATCATTTTTCATGTTACTGAAAAATACTTGGCAATGTTTGTGGAATCCTACCAAAAAGAAGTAACGAGGGTCTTGATGATGGATGGATGGATATTTGATACCGCTAAACGCCAGAACCCGATGTATAGACGAATCTTGGCTAATAATATAGAAAATAACTCAATATGCAGGTCACGTTTATCGTTGAATACAATTTCCCTTGCGTTGAAAATTCTCAGTGGGCTACATCTGCAAAACAGGACATTACTGATTGAAGGTTTCCGCTCGCTGACAGGTATCGGATCCGCTTTAAATTATCAGTCGATAATAGCCTATAAATTACACGAGACACTATAAACCCACCACAAAAACAATATAAAAAGCTCAACAACTAATCAGAAATCTATTTTTATACAACTTCGTAGGTGAAAATACGTTATTATCTGCGAACATGAATTCGGGTGATTCTTCGGAAACTCAGTTTTTGTCTGACTTTCGTGGCACATTTTTTTTTGTTGAAATTACACATAATGACGAAATATTCTATATGTAGATTTGATTACTAATTTATTGGTAGTGGAGGGAACTTTATTGGCCTAACGGTTACGAAGTTATTCAATTTTAAAATTATGGTGTCCATGGAAATCAACATTCATACCACCGCAATCAAATATACAAAATTATTGAACTTTAATGTGTTGAAATGTACGTTTTGTTTGAACTAGCCTATTACAATCATTCTAAGAAGGAATTTCGGGTAGGTAGGTTTATAATAAAAAAGGTAGTAAGCAGATAAAAATATATTAATTTTCTTAAAACTAAAATTAAAAGAAATAGAATTAAATATTGTTATTAAATATATAAACTAAGAGAGTATTACAAAAATCTAACATCAATTATCACGTTTTTTCAATCACATGATCACATGAGATCAAACAATCTTATAAATAATCAGTCACGTTACTAGATACTAACGATGGAGTTATAGGTACCTAAATTACTAGTAAAATAGGCTTATCTAATCCCTCCCATATTCATTGGTTATAAGCTATATGTATTTACTTCGAGCATTGCAGTTTGAGCAAAGCTGGCTGAAGTTATTTTGATTGAGATAAAACAAATTATTAACAAAAATCACAATAACAATATTATCTATGTATGAACGTTTATATAAATCAGTATCAGCTGGTCGAATAAGATGTATTCGTGAATATATATTTACTTATTTTTCCCGACCTTTCAACAGGTTTACACACTGTCACGGTCAGGGTGTCATACCGTGAACACGACAATGTGTAAGCCGTGTTATACAATACATTAACAAATGCCTGCAAATTTGATTTTCGTGGGTTTCACTGACCTTTCGTGTACTTTTTGTCCACGAAAAACATGGAAATCAAAACCACGAAAATCAGAAAAAAGTTGAAAATCCTAAATAATTTCTTAATTTGCTGGTTTATGTGACATTGATGTCTGCAGTAGAAATTAGGAACACAAAAAGCATATATTATTAAAACAATTAAATCAATAGGATTAGTATGAACGAATTTATAGTCTACATGGTAATCAGAACTTGCGGTATACCAAGCCATGGAAAGTGATTACTTACCGTAATTTCGAAGCGACGCGGAGACATGGACACGTGCTGTTCTCACCACTGATGGATCGCGACTGACAGTTTATCTCTGTCTAACAACTATTCACGTAGTTATTAAAGTACAGTTTTTATGAATGAATTAGTGCGCGCCATGGCTATCAGAGCTAAACGTCGGACGCGAAGTTATCTAGTTGTATCTTATTAACTAAAGCTAATTTTTGCGTAGTAATAGTATCAGTTAAGCTAGTAACTATCTGGTTTATTGTGAACCTGTGTGAAATAGTGCTATTATTTATAGGAAATAAGATAAAAAATTATTAACACTAGAACATGAGGTCCGGACGCATCACGAAAATCAGTATTTCCAAGGTTTTTATTTATTTTTACTTATTTAGAATAGGAAAATTAAAAAACTAAAATAGGCCCCCCTATTACTTTTGGCTAATCTACTACCTGAAAAAGAATCATAGGGCTACGGATAATTTTTATGTGTTTTTTCTAGTCGGACACGTATTTTTGAGCCCTCTGAGAATTACCCATTCTTTCGTCACTGATACACCTACCTACGTGAAACTTATATTGAGAACAGGATGCTGTGAACATTGTTGGGGAAATATTCATAAATACTTAGTAAGTATCAAACTTGAAGTTGTGAAACGTTCAAGGTCTTCGCGAATTTTCTCGTGAACTCAAAGTCTGTTTTTATGGGTGCAAAGTTATTGGTGCCTGACTAATGGAGCTATTATTATGAAGTAAATTTTCTGAAATAAGTCCTTTCCTTTCTCTCAACTACCTCATCATAATTTCATGTTGATGGTGCATCTAAAATGTATTCGCCTTCCCTATCTGCAGTTCATGTTTATGGACATTAACATAGACGTAGGTTGTTGAAAAATATACGAGAGCTATTATGCATAAGGATTTATACCTGTGTGTACTTACTTAAAAGTATCATAAATGTTTCCGGGTAATTTTAAACTCATTATTATTTTATACATGCAGATAAAGTATGTCATTTTCCCTGATTTTCTAGATAGAGCGACAACCGAGATCAGCTTTCGTTGCCATTTGTATAATACGATGTCTTTGTGTTGGTACCAGCTTTGGAATTGCATATTAATACACATTCTAGTGTGTGGAAGGAATATTGCATTGAACTAGATTATCTCATCAACGCTTTTGTGGTGTGCATTATTAATGTTACTGCATCTAATTCATCCGTAAATTAATAATAGCTTCAGTCACACTGAATGTATAAGTCGGAACGAATTCTATACTAAAATACACTCTATTCTGGGCAGAATATAATACTTATATGTATACGTATCGCTAGTATTCGTTAAAACTAATAATGCATTTCATAGAGGTAATATACAACTATATCGTATCCATTTTGAATGGAGCATAAACTTAAACAAACCGCCCATATTTAACCTAAAATTCACTTTGTTGGCGCGTCCTTTTATTTATACGTAATTTACATTACTTGTCGATTTTAGATCCTCCCTTCAATAAAAATTGCTTACATCTGAAACTCGACGCCAAGCAAGTGAGATTTTGTTATTTGTGTCGTACTTTGTTTACTAACATGCTCCATTCAAAATGGATAAACCATAGACAAAGTTTTCCAGTATACTCGTAATAACAAATAGACAATACATTATAAGAGTATACTGTTATTAAACTATTTATTATTACTATTTGTAAATAATTTACTAATGAGATTCCGGTTCATGAGATAACTACAGATGAATACAAAGACAAACAGCGGAGGTTTTAGTAATAGGTTTTCTTTGGCACCTTTTAAGTACCATACTTAAATACCCTAAAAATAAAAAAGTGAGATCAAGTCCTCTTTATCTTACAAATCCTTGATGAAATCAATGTTGATTATTGTGTTGTGGGATTTGGTTAAAAAATTCCTCCGCCTGTTTATAATATACTTAATCCCTACAAATATTTTGACGAGTGCTACATTTCTTTTATTACTTGTTTACAAAAATATCACGGGTGATCTACATAGGATTATTTGAAGGAATTTGAGATTGCGTGCAGGTACCTACTTATTTGTTTACAAAAGCTGGATTCCGACATGAGCCTGTGTTATTTATTTTGAAAACGAAAACTTTCCAGAGACATCTTCTATTTCATTTTATTTTAACAATTATTTAAGCCTACGGCGCGGCGGCGAGTACATAGCCTCGAAACACACAAGGTGTTATTTGTGTACTTTTAGATTACTAATATCTGTTTTAAAATCTTGTTTAAAAATGGAATATGGATATGTTTTTAACAAATTGCTAAGACGGTTTTCACCCAAAAAGTATATATCGAAAAACGAATTCAGACCAAGCGGTAAAGTTTTGCACAATGATTTGCAGCAATACAAAGATTGATGGATATCCGAAAAGTTTGTGGTTTATTCAAAAATTTCCAATAAACAGATTGCAAGTAATGAAGCCTATACGGTCTGAAATCCCTGTTAATTACGTTATTCGATTAATATCCACATCTAAGCGTTTCGGTATACCACAGTGCTTTGAAATCTCAAATTGTGTTAACTGGACCGTTAACACAATTAAGTAGGTAATAAATTTAGGTGAGGAGTCTTTTACCATTAGAATGAACCTGTGAGCACATATTTTTTTGGGAAATAAACAAATATATTGTATAGCTAGGTGTCTGCCCGCGTTGTTTATGTAAACCTTAATCTTTAATAAATAATTATTTATATCCCTTGGGAACTTGGGGTGATTACCCGAGGACTAAAACTACATCTATACAAATAATATTCAGTATTTGAAGTGTAGTGTCAGTACGTGAAGAAGTAACAAACGTCTATCCATCCTTCCAAACTTTTTAAATTTTAGTGTGATATACAAAATAAATATATTGAATAATATAAAAGATAACAGTCAAGAAAAAGTAGGTAGGTAATTGTAGTACTGTTAAGGAAGTTTTTCTTGCGTACCCCCTAAAAAAATACCTGTCAAGTTTTTACCCAACTGGATATTTGTTAAGTAGGATAGAATATACCTACTTTACAAAAACCTAATCGGTGCCCATGTTATGGTAAAGCATGGCGGATATGCAACGCGCAGGTTTAAATTCAAATAAGGCAAAGTTTTCCTAGAACGACAAGCAAAATAAACCTGTTTTTCCGCTTTTTAGATTCTAAATACCAAATAGACTTGTCATGATTGACTTCATTTCAAATTCGAGAACATTCGTTCACGGAGTACCTAATTAATTTAGCCCCTACTTACTATTACATATACTTACTTTGTAGTACATATTACGGACGATGTATACAGGGTGTCCGGTAATTAATGGATAACCCCGCAAGTACAGGGGGCAGGGGTGCAACTAAGAAAAAGATATAAAAAAAATCTATCTGCAACGGTCTAGCATTTTTTTTTAAATCGGAAATTTGATACCTTTGTTCAAATTTTTGAACACTACGAACAAATTTTTAACAAATAATAAGATTAGATATTTATTTCCTAAATCAGTGGAAGTGTATTTTAGGGTAGTTAGGGTGTTATTAATAACCGGATACCCTGTATACCCAAAACAAAAATTAAAGAAAAAAAAGGGTGCTGTTCCTGTGATAAATAGCAAAATGTGTGCAAAACATCTATTAAAAAAAACTATCGAGAAAACTTTCTCCAATCATGTTTTTAAAACACGTCATTCAAGATAAAAACAGGAATTCTCATTTCCCTAAATATGAATAGTACGCAAGTCCATCTATAATTGGTTTTCATAAAAGATAGAAAGCCAAAATTCATTACCACAACAGCCTGTCTCCACCGTAAATGCTCCACTGTAAATCGAAATCTTTTTATTCATATCAAGGGAAATGTTACTTCGATCTTTTATCTGGAATTGCGTGTTTTAAAACACGATTGGTGAAAATTTCTCGATTGTTTTTTAAAATAAATTTGCACACATTTTGCTATTTATCTCAGGAAAAGCACACGTTTTTTCTTGGGTTTTTATTAAACCTAGAAGTGTTTCTTTAATTAGTAAAATTCGGTGCATGTCTCTGCTCTGTACTTTTCACTCGCGAGAAAACCATATCTTGTCATTCCATTCGAAGTCCATCTGGTAGCGGCGTTATTGTACACTCTTCAGTATATTTATAACCAAGAGATTAGTTAGCAGTAGGTATTGGTCCCATATTCAATTGCGTAAAAGGAATGCTACTGCCTCGTTGGTCTAGTGGTCAGCTTGTTCAACCGATGATTATGAGGTGCTGGGTTCGAATCCCGGGTCGGGCCAATAGTTGATATTGTGGTTTTTCTAGCAGGAAAAATTCATAGTCACTGCCCGGAGTCAGGAAGTTGGCGGTGTTATACCCCCGTGCATCGGAAAGCACGTTAAGCCGTTGGTCCTGCGCCTGACGTCTCTCCGGTCGTATCGATCTGTCATCCCATTGGATTATGACAGTAAGGGAGAGAGTGCACCTGTGTTTGCGCGCACACTTGTGCACTATAATATGTCCTGCGCATCTGGCTAATCTCCGATGAGACTGGCCGCCGTGGTCGAAATTCAGCTAGGAGGACATTATTATTATAAAACGAATACCCTAAAACCGCCTTGAAATATTTAGTTTCCCACGTAGCTTTCCACACAAAGTGGCATTAAAATGTTTCCTCGACCAAACACCGAACATAAGCCGAACATTTACAAATGGCACCCTATAATTTATAGACAGCCAATATTGCCTACCAATTGTTTCACAATATCCTTGACACCACAATTTCGCTCATCTATTGTATATCGGAAGCTTAGATTATGAGTGTTTCACATACAAACTAGGTCTTTTGTAGGATTTGTATTCTGCGTTAGGATAGCTTTTAGAGACAATCGATTAATAATAACCTGTCATAACGTAACTTACAAAGCTAAAAGAAACCAAAGGCTCTTAGCGAATCTTTTATAGCAGAAATAAATTTCAAAGCTTATGAGTTTGCAATATGTAATTTTGTAGTTTGAAATTGGTTTTAACAGACTTCAAAATATTTTTTACGATTTGCATGGTTCTTTTTTATATGAAAGCTGGTGCTTCCCGTGTGGTCCCATTTTAATTTTGTTTAGTTCTGACAATGGGATCCATGAAAATTCATGAAAAAACTATAAAAAATGAAGTTGGTTTATAGATTTTAAAACAAAATTAATTATTTATCTCAGAATCTGTGAATAGTCGAATTGAGAATATATATAATTGAAGTTAGTTAAAATATACTTCGATCATTTCTTTTGGATTACGTGTGGAAATACCACTTAAAACGAACATGGAGGTAAATATGTAGGTATCTATGGCACTTAGCTTACCTACTTATCTATACCTCGGAGTTCATAAACTCCAATCTTTTGAGCGCAACTTTGCCAAAACAACGAGCGGCAACGGTCAGACAATATTTAAATTCAGCATGCAAAATGCAACGAAGCACATGTGGAAATCGATATGGAAATCTAGTCCCGTTGCTTCATTTAATGCAACCAACCACGGAAACTAAAACACACTCACTCTAATGAATTTAGAGTGTTCTGTATTCCAGTACTCTGCCAAATTAAGTTTGCATAACGCCCAATCAGGGACTGTCATGACGAATGTGAAAGGCAATCTCTAGTACCCAACCAGACATTTAATTTTGAGATGATATTTGCTAGAAATAAAACCGGCCAAGTACGAGTCGGACATTATACAAGCGAAAGTTTGTATGGATGTATGGATGGATAGATAGATGGATGGATGGATGGATGTTTATTACCATCACCCTTCACGACATAACTACTGAACGGATCGGGTTGAAGTTACATACAGGTAATTCTAATCTTGGAATCAAACATAGGCCAGTTTTTATCCCAAAAATCAGTTCCCATTGAATAAAAATCACACATTTTGATAGGAACAACGCGTGCGAAATCGCGGGGAGCTATTTATCTATAAAAGTAATTATACATAAATGTCTGTTGTATGGGTATAGTACCCTTAAATATTTATTTTATTCTGTTTGTTCTTGTTAAAGCAACGACATAAATACATCGTCTGTGAAAATTTCAACCTTCCAACTATTACGGTTAGGTTACGGATACAGCTTGTTGACAGACGGACAGAGAGACAGAAAGATAGACAGACGGATGGACAGCGGAGTCTTAGTAATAGGGTACTATTTTACCCTTTGGTTACGGAACCCTAAAAAAACAAAATATAATATTAGACAAATAAATAATAATATTTTTTACAATGCATGTGCTTGCAAAGTGCGTTTTCTAAGGAGCCAAATCGTGCGGAAAGTGCCACTTTTCCGCACTAGTACTTTTTACATTTCAACTTTACCGTTAGCCCTAAACAAAGAGTATTCAATACGTCAGAAAAATTCTTGAGCCTCTTTGCGATACGACATGGCGGTTTCTGCACATGCGTTAGTAGATACGTAAATCGCGAATGTGTTTAGGAAAAAAACACCCCGCTATTTGGCATATTACTCGTCACAATTAGTCTTGTTTAGTGTGACTGGTTTTTTATTTACTCGCACAATGCATAGACAAACTTTGGATGACACACATGCGTAAAGATGATTTCCGTCTCTTTGCGGATTATACAATACGAATAATATGCCACTCGTCGGAAATCACCTACTTTCCGCACTTTTTGCATAAATAGCTATTCTTCAACTATTTCCGTTCACATAAGAATTTAAAAATACATTTTTGAATTTAACATATATTTTCAGTTTTCTTTGCAACAATCTTAGTAACACGCAATAACTTAAATTGTCCTTTGACTTTACAATTACTAGCGACAGTAAAAATAATGAGGAAGCTCTTTGAAGATTAAACAGTTTCAGCCAAGATGTTTTCGTTCTTTCACAATTTATAAAGAAAATTCTTTCACGAAACGCTTTTGTACATAAACCCACATCGTTTTCATCATTTCTGCTAATAGGATATTATTTAATAAGTGACCTTTGACGAGCAGATGGGGTGGGATAAACCTTAGGTTAGAATTGTGTAAGTTATATTACAATCAAAGAGTTGATTAGAATATTTCCAATTACCTTGGTAATTGATCCAAAACGACGACGAGATAGACGTCAATAACAGGGTAAGCGCAGTATGGATGAAATGACTTCACAGGTACCTACCATATGCGATCGGCGAATGCCCCTTAAGCTGAAGGGGAAAATCTACAAGATCGTGATAAGACATGTCGTATTATATGGATCTGAATGTTGGGCAACTAAAGGAAAGAATGAACAAACTGTGCATGCAGCGGAAAGGCAAATGTTGAGATGGATGTGTGGAGTGACAAGGATAGATAAGACAAGAAACGAGTACATCAAAGGAAGTTTGAAAGTGGCGCCTGTGACGGAAAAGATGAGGGGTAACAGCTTAGCGTGGTATAGGCATGTTATGCGGAGGGAAGTATATCATGTGACAAGAAGAGTGTTAGATTTGAATGTGAAGGTATATCAGGTAAGAGAAAGACTGAGGAAAAGATCGATGGATTGTGTGAAAGAGGACATTGCTAAGAAAGGTGTGAGTACAGAGATGACGGCTGATAGAGCAGAGTGGAGGAAACAGACGTGTTTTGTCGACCCTACCTAGCGTGGGATAAGGACCGGAAGAAGAAGAGTTGATTTTAATATTTAACTATGATACTGGGCATTGGTCGAGTCTTTGGATATGTTAATGGGTGGTTAAGGTACCAATCTGCCTGGCAAGCGATGTGTGTATGGCAAAAAACTCCTTGTTTGTGAGATGCATGTCCACCAGTCTGGATGTTATATGAGCTGATGATGGAAGTTACCGCTAAGTTCACAGTTTATAATACGTAGGATGTTATCTCCAGAACTACAGTTCCGATTAGGAAAATTATTGCTTTTTCCACACATTTATTACCCTTCTGACAGTTCAGACACGCAAATAGTCCGGTCCTAATGCTTTACCGATTGGAGTTTTAGTGACCGATTTTGTTATTTTGGAATAACATTTTGTAATATTTTACAGAGCGCCATCAGGCGTCTAAATGAATTTATATTTATCCGAATAATTTGTTGTTTTTGTTTTGAATTAACTAAAACCAGCCTAACATTCTTCATTAATAACACGGCTTGCAAGTTTTATGGAGCTAAATCTCCCTCTGGCGACGTGGTCCTACTGTCCTTGTTCTACCGATCGGACCACATGAACAATTTTTTCCTTTTAGTTCGATTCGATCGGATAACAAGGAATTGTAATTCCACTTCGTCCTACGGATCGGACCACATGAACTAATTTTAAATGGTGCTCAGTCCTCTCAAAAGTTAATAATTTTACTAATCACTCAGTAATAAAATTTGTATTTGAATATTTTAGAATTATTGTCTATACAATAATAATGAACCTTCGTTACATAATTTGTAAGCTCGATAAAAATTTAACCTACCGCGAGAAGAACTCAGGGGTTAGGGCTCAACCTCAACCGCCTTTATTGGTCCACTGCTGGACGCAGGCCTCCCCCTAATAAGCGCCTTATTGCCTTTTATATCATGGGGGATGTTGCCCATAGTTCCCAGGACGGGCATGCGGTTTGAGAATCGTAGTTCAGTGGTAGAATTGTTCTGCAGAGGGTGCTGCTGCCCATTCTCGGGGAATATCCCCTGGTCGCCTTCTACGACACCCGCGGGAAGAGTTCAGGTGGCGCAAATTCTAAGCTACATGGGGCTAGGGCTAGTTTAACATAAGAGCGGAGGCACATACAATATAACCACCCGTTTGCAGAAAATGCGAGGAGTCAGCTGGGGTTCTTCATCAATTCCAATATGATTAAGACTTTCTTATCATAAGGATGACTGGTCCCTTTGCCAGATAGCATCAGATCTTTCAATATCAGGTGGTAACGACGTGATTCTGCAGTTTCTGAATTTATACATCCATTACTTAACGACATCCTAAATTAATCATTTGATAGGAGCTGGTGGTAGAGTTGCCACCTAATCGGTAGAAAGCTGCTAAATTATAGATTGTACTCTAAGATGTTAACGACCTCTGTGGCGCCTGCGACGCAGGAGGTTGCGGGTTCGATTCCCGCCGCGAGAATATTTGTACGATCTGCAGATATTCGTTCAGGGCGTTCTGGATATTGTCTATGTTTATTAAAAATATACACCTATGTAGTGTTTTGTCTTATGTATTTGGGCTAGATAATGCTGAGTGAATTGTCCCGAATTGCTTATTTATTTATTTATTATGTTCAGATTAAAACTGTGAGTGCGTGCGTACTTTATATAATTTTAAGACTGGAATTTTGGATGCTTATTAATGTCCAGTACCTACTAGTTGTGCATAGTTTAGAGGAAAGGTGTTATTTGATGTTTATTATAACTTATAGTTGTACAGTCACCAGCATAAATATATGACTATGGGCAGCGCTGCAAAAATATCTGATTATCCATTGATGGTATAATTATGTGACGATACGTAGCCGGTAAAAATATGTGATGATTTACACCCGGCACAATAATCGTTTGCCTTGTAACAGCATAAATATCGGATCGGAATGGAAATCAAAATTATGTGACATTTCAGCAGCGTAAATATCTGTCTACTGTAAAAGCATAATTATCGGATCACACAAACTGCAATAATATCTGAAACAATTAACAGTCAATAAATAAATTTTGAATTTAGAAATGTCGCGTTTCTTGATAAAAATGTTTTCCAATCAAGAGCGGATGGTCGACTCTCATTGTGGAGAATGAATAATAACCGCTATAATGAAAACAATGTCATCCCTAATAAAGAAGAAGAATAATAGTACATTGTTATCCAAGGGATGAAAGTAACTTATTTAGTCCCGAGACGGGGTTTAGCGGCCGAGCGTAACGAGGGTGCTACTAGCTCGAGGGACTAAATGTTACTTTCACCCGAAGTAAACACTGTGCTTTTCATTACGAATACAAGGAAAGTAAAAATAAAAATATGAATGAGCTTCTGAAAAAAATTGTATTTATTTTACATATAAAATTTAGGAGAGATATTTATCTTAAGTCTATGGTCAAATTAGAGCAATTATTAGTTACTAGCTGCGCCCCGCGGCTTCGCACGCGTTGTTACTATGAAAACATTAAAAGGTGATTTTCATCCCACGGGAACAGATTTATGGGATAAAAAGTAGCCTACGTTTTATTCCAGTATTAGAATTACCAGTATGCAAAATTTCAGCCAGATCCGTTCAGTAGATTTGGCGTGAAGAGGTAACAAAAATCCATCCATACATCCATCCAAACTTTCGCCTTTATAATATTAGTGTGATAGATAGTAAAAGGTTCTTTCCAGGTACCCTTTTGAGAAGTAAAAACTTTATATATTTTTGGTTAAATCCATCATTTTGTCTCTTAAGAAACGATGTTAGTCTCTCGAAATCCCTTAAATGTTCATCGTGTATTGTCTTTAACATAGAATACACGCTCCATAATGTTGAAACTTGGTAAGTCTTTGAGAATTCGTTAAAATATATTAAAAAAACGTTTTCCGTTTATTTTGATTTGGGTGATAAAAGGTTTTCCACTAATACTTTAGCCTCTTCTTTTATAAAATCAGGCGTAAAATCGATGCCTATATCAATGTCTGAACTTATTGTAATAATCACACAAAATTGAACAACTCGAAAAATGATACGAAGATAGGATTGACGTATTTCCGCTGTTTTTTCTTAGGCATAGAAAATCCTCTTTAGAGATGACAGAATATAGCCATGGTAGCTTTCGCTATTCTACCACAGTTGAATAGACATGGTAGAATGCCGAGAACTATTCTACCTTTAATTTTTATTATTTAAAAAATGGTAAATATTTTTCAAAAACCTATGTTATTTTAAAGAAATAGTTGAAAGTAAATTATAATATGGTTCCTCTAATTTATTTTAATTTTACATTACGCTGTAATTGAATAGCCCTATGAATTGCGTCAAACCAGACGCAAAAGCCATCTCACAAGAAGTTGAAGTTAAGTGGCTGTATTTAAACGTAGAATGCATGGTTCAAAAAAGTAAGGTGACAGCAGTCATTTGTTTTGTACAGTCACCAGCATAAATATATGACTATGGGCAGAGCTGCAAAAATATCTGATCATCCATTGATGGTATAATTATGTGACGATACGTAGCCGGTAAAAATATGTGATGATTTACACCCGGCATAATAATCTTTTGCCTTGTAACAGCATACATATCGGATCGGACGGGAAATAAAAATTATGTGACATTTCAGCAGCGTAAATATCTATCTGCTGTAAAAGCATAATTGTTGGATCACATAAACTGCAATAATATCTGACACAACTAACAGTCAAAAATATCTCAACGAATGAACTTTATGTGCCTAAACATAGAGGCGTAATTTGAGCGAAACTGTATGACGCTTCTCGAAAAGAGTATCAACCTGTCATTGGATATCACCGTCTCACGTTTTATGGCATGGTTTTAGCATTTTAGCATTTTAGTCGTCATCTATTTAAGATCCGAAAAAAATATTTCATTTAATTTAATTTAATTTTCTTTATTAGGTTTACCAATAGTTTTATACACAGGTTCTTACATCTTTAAATCTTATACAAAATACTTACATGCACGAAAATGTAGAGTTACAAAATAAAGACATTATAGGTAACTATAAATTATTGCTATGTGCACAAACCGCTTGTAGGTAAACACATTATAACGGATTGTTATAAAAAACGATGATATAAAACCAATCTTTCTCATTTATTTATTCTTTCTTGTAAACGTAATATTCAATTTCATCTCTAGGGACGAAAAGTATAACTTTCATCCCGCTGCGACATATGACAAGTAATGACGACTAATGACATGTACAAAACAAATGGCTGCTGTCACCTCACTTTTCATACAGCTACTCAACTTCAACTTCTTGTGAGATGGCTTTTGCGTCTGGTTTGACGCAATTCATAGGGCCATTCAATTAAAGCGTAATGTAAAATTTAAATAAATTAGAGGTACCATATTATAATTTACTTTCAACTATTTCTTTAAAATATATGTTATTGTAAAGATTAAGAGATTTCGGAAAAATATTTACCATTTTTTAAATGATAAAAATTAATGGTAGAATAGTTCTCGGCATTCTACCATGTCTATTCAACTGTGGTAGAATAGCGAAAGCTACCATGGCTATATTCTGTTATCTCTAAAGAGCATTTTCTATGCCTAAGAAAAATCAGCGGAAATACGTCAATCCTATCTTCGTATAATTTTTAGAGTTGTACAATTTTGTGTGATTATTACAATAAGTTCAGACATTGATATAGGCATCAATTTTACGCCTGATTTTATAAAAAAAGAGGCTAAAGTATTATTGGAAAACCTTTTATCACCTTAATCAAAATAAACGGAAAACGTTTTGTTATTAATATATTTTAACGAATTCTCAAAGACTTACCAAGCTTCAACATTATGGTGCGTGTATTCTATGTTAAAGACAATACACAATGTACATTTAAAGGATTTTGAGAGACTTACATCGTTTCTTAAGAGACAAAATGATGGATTTAACCAAAAAAATAGAAAGTTTTCACTTCTCAAAAGGGTACCTGGAAAGAACCTTTCACTATCTATAACTAATAATTGCTCTAATTTCACCATAGACTTTAAATAAATATCTCTCCTTAGTTTTTGATACATGTAAAATAAATACAATTTTTTTCATAAGCTCATTAATATTTTTATTTTTACTTTCCTTGTATTCGTAATGAAAAGCACAGTGTTTACCTCGGGTGAAAGTAACATTTAGTCCCTCGAACTAGTAGCGCCCTCGTTACGCTCGGCCGCCAAACCCCGTCTCGGGACTAAATAAGTTACTTTCATCCCTTGGGTAACAATGTACTATTACTCTTCTTCTTTATTGTTCTTTATTAGGGATGACATTGTTTTCGTTATAGCGGGTATTATTAATTCTCTCATTAATTTCACAATGAGACTCGACCATCCGCTCTTGATTGGAAAACATTTTTATCAAGAAACGCGACATTTCTAAAATCAAAATTTATATATTGACTGTTAATTGTTTCAGATATTATTGCAGTTTATGTGATCCGATAATTATGCTTTTACAGTAGAGAGATATTTATGCTGTTACAAGGCAAACGGTTATTATGCCGGGTGTAAATCATCACATATTTTTACCGGCTACGTATCGTCACATAATTATACCATCAATGGATAATCAGATATTTTTGCAGCGCTGCCCATAGTCATATATTTATGCTGGTGACTGTACATGTCATTAGTCGTCATTAATTGTCATATGTCGCAGCGGGATGAAAGTTATACTTTTCGTCCCTAGAGACGAAATTGAATATTAAGTTTACAACTTTTACAAGAAAGAATAAATAAATGTGAAAGATTGGATTTATATTATCGTTTTTTGTAACAATCCGTTATAATGTGTTTACCTACAAGCGGTTTGTGCACATAGCAATAATTTATAGTTACCATACATGTTACATGTTAGTATTTTGTATAAGATTTAAAGATGTAAGAAACTGTGTATAAAACTATTGGTAAACCTAAGGAATAAAATAAAATTAAATAATTTTAATTATTGTTTGACTCACTTGATATCACCAGTTTACTACGCATTCGGATCTTAGGTAGATAATCATACATAACATAACACTGACCGCCGACGACTAAAATGCTAAAATGCTAAAATGCTAAAATCATGTCATAAAACGTGAGACGGTGATATCCAATGACAGGTTGATACTCTTTTCGAGAAGCGTCATACAGTTTCGCCCAAATTACGCCTCTATGTTTAGGCACATAAAGTTCATTCGTTGAGATATTTTTGACTGTTAATTGTTTCAGATATTATTGCAGTTTGTGTGATCCGATAATTATGCTTTTACAGTAGTTAGATATTTACGCTGCTGTAATGTCACATAATTTTGATTTCCAGTTTGATCCGATATTTATGCGTTACAAGGCAATAGATTATTATGCCGGGTGTAAATCATCACATATTTTTACCGGCTACGTATCGTCACATAATTATACCATCAATGGATAATCAGATATTTTTACAGCGCTGCCCATAGTCATATATTTATGCTGGTGACTGTACATACCTATGTAGATATGATGTAATAAACACACCGCTTGTTCCTTTTCTACAAAGGCCGCCGCCTCGTCAACCTCCATTAAGTTCGTCTTGCGTTTAGTCGGATAAGCCTCGAGATCTAGTTCCTGCGTAATTCATAGACTTTTCGTTATTTACGTAACTTGGTTTCCGATAAGAGCGTGATTTGTGTTCTTCTCCGACTAGACCTACTCCCGACTTGTAGAAGAAAACAGTTTTTTACCAAGAGAGTCAAATGATTTATCATCATGATTAGCTTGCGACCATGCTTATTGAATACCTACTTTGTTTAGTTGATCCTTTAACTGAGATCAACAATCACATAACAAAAATAGAGTAGGTAATAGGGGGGTAGATTCATATCTACTTTCAAATTATTCACAATTGATCCATATCAATAGTGTAAGTGTTTAATTTTATAATTTGACGTTTTCTAAGTATACAATAATTAACATACATTTATTACGGAAATAAACAATTATTTGATTTGATTTGAATACCAGTCGGAAGCGTCCCCATCTATGTGGATCCTACCAACCACAATCCGATTTGTTTTTATGACTTGGTTGATAATGATAACACTTGGCCTTAGCTGTGTGGTGCTGGCTTAGAATTTGCATCACCCCATCTCTTCCCGTTTTCGTAAGAGGCGACTAAGGGATATCCATCGGGGGGCGGGAGGCAGCGCCCCCTGTAGAACAATTCTACCACCGAACTGCGATCCCCAACCCGCATGCCCAGCGTGGGGATTATGGGCAATACCCCTCATTGCATTAACGCCAGTATGTCGCTTATCTGGGGGAGGCCTGCGTCCAGCAGTGGACCAATACAAGCTGTTGAGGTTGAGGTTGAGGTTGGCCTTTTACCCACTTCAAAAAAGGAGGAGGTTCTCAATTCGACGGTTTTTTTACGTTTGTCACCTCAGAACTTTTGAATGGGTGATCTGATTTTGATGATTTTTATTTGAAAGCTAATGCTTCCCTTTTGGTCTCATTTCGATTTTAGATTTGGTTCAATTCTGACACTGACATCCATGCGAAAACCATATAATTGATGTCGGTTTATAGTTTTTTTTAAAACAAACAAAATTATTATTCTTCTTCTTAGCATTAGGTATCCGACTAGAAAACTGCTGTAGGCTCTATCAAACCATCTTCATATATTGTGCAAGTTGCTATCACCTTTAATCACCTTTAATTAATATTTACAAATGACACGAACTTTATTTCAGATAACTTCTTGCTATTTTTTGGTGTGCACTATATTATTATGTGATTGAACATTAAATAATCAAGATTAGACATCATCGTCTTTTTTTATAATTCGTGGTCGTCAAAATATTATTGGCTCCCAAAGGCAAGATAATTAGAGTGGAAGTTATGGGGAAAAGTACTCATTTTATTAAGCCTTATATTAATTCTAACTCAAGCAGCACTTGATCAAAATAATTCCGCAAATCTTTTTCATATCGCAAATTAAGCGCCTTGCTCCCTATTTACGTTCATTCGCAAAGCAGAAATAGAGTTCTAAAAGAAAAATGTTCGTAATTTATGTCATCGCGTACTGAAATGGAAATGAGAGCCTGAAGCTAACAGTAAGGCACTCCGTGTTATTTTCGCTTTATAATTTTAAAGTTGAAGCATTGAGTGGTTAGGGCCCTTATTCTCACGCCAGCAGGAACTACACTATCGTATTTACTGCACAAAATGTGGTGCATCGTTTCATGATTTTGTTGGTGCAGAGTTAATGTTTTATTTTTATTTTAATGAGATCTGGGTAGGGCCGCTAAAAATTGTACAACATTTATTTTCGTTTGTCCCGTTTTTTGTCATAATTTCAAAGTTATTTGATAAATAACATATGTTGAAAAAAATTCTGAGCTTCTGATATTTATATTATTTATTTATTTTGCTCACATGTACATGGTATACAACTTAGGTCTTAATGTATACTTAGTTTAATAGTACATGTACCCTGCACTGCAAAAGAATTTATACATTTAAAATGGCAGAACAAAATTAGATACTTACTTACTGATACGAAATCTAACATGCAAGTACTGCTTTCACTTCCCATTCAAAAACTTTTTGTACAACAACTGCTTTTGTATCAAAAATGCCAACACTTCCGAAATAGATTTGTTTTTCTTAATTTCAAATTGTACTTACTTACTGTTTAGGATACTTTCTCAACATGTTTCTGAACGTGTCTTTAAAAAAACCACTTTAATTACCATAGAAATTTTTTTCAAAAAAGTAAGATCTAACTATATACGATTTCTAAAATTCCTGCACAAAATATAAACAAACCCTATAAGTATCCTATATATAAGTATCCAACCTCAAATTTACTTTCTTCTTGACGATTTTTAACCTGGAAAGTACTTGCTGATTTGAGATCCTTTCTTCCGTGAATTTTAATTTATATTTTTGGGATCTGAATACATACGTTGCAGCCATTGATTAATTAAAAAGGGAAGATGAGGTACTAGTTTCGATAAAATGGCAACCTCGTATTGTGTAAAATTGTGTGCTCCCACCTCAGTCACAGTCGGACCGGCGGCGGCGGCGGCACGGGCGTTCATGATTCGCGGGAAATATTGTTATCTCGGTCTCACTTCGGTCTTAGCACAGGACTGGAAATATAACTGTGAGCGTACCTATGTGTTTGCGTGTAGTTGTAACACATGCCAATTTTTGAGTAAGCGCTGGGAGAACGAAAAAGTAACCTATCTTCCCTTATTAATTAATCAATGGTTGTAGCTATGAGTGTATGACAAATAGACCATAATGAGTAAATTGGATATTGGGTTATCTCTTGGCACCCAATTAATTTTATTGGTACATTACAGGTACATTAAGAGTACACAGTAAAGTTTTGGGATTCCGGTAGGTGTGTATCTACCGTATTCCGTATTTAGTTAGGTAGGTCAATTATCGTACGAATTTGCCCACGAAACGTAGGCTGCTACAAACTTTGAAGTAGTCCCTTGGATGCCTTACGATGGATTAGGGTACGTTTCGTCCAAATCTAAATCTCGTCCGTGGAGAGATTCGGGCGAAATGTCCCCTTCAGTTTTGAGAAGGGTACATTTCGCCAGAATCTAATTTTGGTTTTAGATTCGGACGAGTTGTACCAATCCAAACGGGAAGAGGACATTCCCCGAATCAATTCGATACTTTCAAGGCTCTCCATAAACATCCAGTCACAAATGCTGTCAATTTCAAAAACTTCAAAATTGACGGTAAGTGTACCTACTCAACTTCAACCTCTTATTTTATGGCTTGCTGTCTCTTTGCTGCCACAACTCTGCCAGTGTCTATGTCAAAAGAGTCATATATTTTAGTAGAGACAAAACATAAAATGAAAAAACTACTATAAAACCTACTATAAAAAAAACCCAACACAACCTCTTTTCTCGTCAAGATCTACATTTCGGATGACAGCTGTCAAAATTCAAACATCGTCCAGACCACACAGTTTCTAAAGGTAAATTATACATATCTTAATTATAGTACCTACCTACTCGTCGAGATCTACATTTCGACCACAGGCAGGTATAATACCAACATTACCAACTCACTCAAAAATTATAAGCAAGAACAAGTACAGACAGGTGACGTTAAAATAAGCATAGACAGATTTAAAAATATCATTGTCTAATTGCATCTCTCATCCGTTTGTTCAGACAGATTGTCAAATAGAAAAAGGTCCAGGTAAACTCAATATTGTTTCAAGATATTTCGTAGGCACTTAAAATAAATTATTGTTTGTAGGTAGGTACTTTAAACAAGTATTTATTGGCATCTCAGCTAAGAAAATGTCTTCATCGCATCCGGGCTCCCTAGGCAATAGGTTATCCATTGTTATTAGATATCCAGGGGTGAGAAATGCATATTATTTTGCGTTCTACCTTATGTCCTTTTATTTAATTAGCTGGGTTATTTTGAAAAAAAAAACCATTTGACCGTAAAATTACGGGTGTTTTCTTAAAATTTGGCGGGTTCCATACCCGGTTCAGACAGGCGACTGCTTCGTTTCTATCCTAATATAGTCTAGAAGAGATCGCATTAGCGATAAGGCCGCCCGAAGGAAGTTTACGACACTCATTACTAACACTGACAAAGTCATAGCGAAAAGCAAGCGGCGCTATTAAGAAAGAAGTTGAAGATCTATCGTAATGCAGGTTCGCTAAGAATAGGAATCAATAACGGCTTACAAAATAAGCTCATAGAATTCAATTATTTAAATAATAAATAACAAATCACACTAATATTATAAATGCGGAAGTTTGTATGGCTGTATGGATGGATGGGATGGATGGATGGATGGATAGATAGATGGATGGATGTTTGCTTTTTTGCTTCACTGAACGGATCTGGCCGAAATTGTGCATACAGGTAATTCTAATCCTGGAATCAATTACAGGCTTTTTTTCACATAAATCGTGTGTAATAGTGCCGTACCGATTTACTTTGACTTTTTGTTGTTTTATGAGGAAAGCTTCGTATTTTTAGATTTGTATAGATAGATAATGGTACAGAACACTTCGTGCGCGAGTCCTACTCGCACTTGGCCGATTTTATTTCTTCGGTTGTAACGAAATAATGTCGCATGCCGTCCAATGGAAAAACAGTCAATCTACGGGTGCAGAGGGCGCAGCCAACCGGCATTCGCTATGCAGCAAATCGAAAACAATTGAAAGATTCGTAGCGAAAAATTCAAAACAGATCACGTGACATATCTAAGGCATATGACACCATACATTTTTGAAGTTTTCTACAATCGCTTTCAACATCGATTGTTACATTGTCTTGGCCCTCAGTTATCTTGCAGTCAACAACTTGCCGTCCGTTTATACGAGCCCTTAGCGAAACCTACTTTATGTTTTCAGTCCCCTATCCAATTAACTGTGGCGTGTAGGCTTGAAGCGTTTTCCACTACTTTTTACCCTAAAGGGTTGAAGTGTCCATTCCCCGGAGATAAATATTATGTGAAACACGGGACCTTGGTGTTTACCCTGACTTGGGTCGAGTGGGCGCTTCGGAGTAAAATAACAGGAAAGGGTGTTTTAGAAACTGTTACAAAGTTCTAATCTATCTGAGCATGTTTTGTTAACCAACAATAAAATCTTATTCCGGTACGAATCGACGAACTCGATAGAGCGAGCGAACGTTCGATATCGTAATACGTTACATAGTATACTGCTGTGCTGATATACTATATTTCTTTTGTTCCTAGGAAAATAAACCGGGACATTATGTATGATGTGATGACATCAGTGACGTAGTGGAAAAAGGTCCGCCTGCGTCGCAAATTGTTGCGAATTCGATTCCCGCTTCTGGACAAATGTGTGTATGATCCGGGCGGTCTGGTAGTTTTCTATGTAGATATAATAAAAATTTGTATCTACTTATAAAATATAAATGTATTACTGAGTATATCAGATATCTAGTATACCTACCTACCCATAATACAAGCTATGCATAGCTTTACGATGATGTGTGGATTGTCCAGCATTATTTTTATAAATCTTATATCTTATAAATCTTTATTGTACACAAATAAAACAATACACAAAAGTTGGCAACATAAAGGGCATGTACAAATGCGAGCTTAACCCTACAAGAGTTTTCGTCGGTTATTTATTTATCTTTATATATTTGAGGAGCTGCACAACCGAAATAAACCTATTTAACAGAAATAGCTCTCCCAAAATACATTCAAAACGGTACCTAGCATACTTACTGCATCAAACAATACCCTCAAATTGCCTAGGTACGTACGAAAGTTTCACTCAGTGGAAATTCACCTGAATGCTTAATAACAGGGGTCAATGGCCAATATTCACTCCACCCTGGCTCCACGGTAATCCATCCATCCATCCATCCATATAGGTAATTTTTAAAAGCTGGCGCAATTGATTTTTTAACTGACTTCAAAATGAGAAGGTTATCAATTCGACTGTATTTTTTTATGTTTGTTACCTCAGAACTTTTGACTGGGTGGTCCGATTGTCATGATTCTTTTTTTATATGAAAGCTAGTAATTTTGTTCAGTTACGCGGCCTACGGTGGCGGCTAGTGTTTAAGAGTATGGGCCCTGCCTGCCTCCTTAATACGAACAAGACAATTATTTGAACATTGATTGATGACGACCCTTACTGAGACCCCACTATCTCGTTAGACCCCCCAATACCTATCGTCTGACATTATATACTTTACGAGCTGCGCCCGCGGCTTCGCACGCGTTTTTCCTATGGAAACGTTAAAAGGTGATTTTTATCCCACAGGAACTGATCAAAGGTAGGTTATGTTTAATTCCAGGATTAGAATTACCTGTATGCAAAATTTCAGCCAGATCCGTCCAGTAGTTTTGGCGTGAAGAAGTAACAAACATCCATACATCCATACAAACTTTCGCATTTATAATATTAGTGTGATGATGACGGTGACCACCGGGCTATTGAGACGCATCAATCGATACCTCTATGTTGAATTCAAACGAGTAGTTTCAGCGCTACGTTAGAACATAAAAATCTGCTACATACATACCATATTACAATACAAACATAACTTCATAACCCTCCTTTGTTGGTAGTCGGGTAAAAACAAAGGGGGGTCGCGCCAGCTTTTAAAAAATTGTTTATACCTATCAGTAACCTCTGTCTGTTACATTTTCATCCAGTTTATCGTCTCCATTATGCAAGTGTACGATAAGTTGTCCATATTTAATCTGGTGTGACGAACTATATTAAATGCTATTTCACAGTAGCCTCGGTTCAAGTAAAGAGAGTTATGTTAAGAGATAAGGAATATTTATCGTACCGTTTACCAGATTTATGAACAACAATTACAAGATGGTAAAATATCCCAATTAAAAATATAAGTTACTTAGGCTTAACGAAAACTTCTATCAAAAACGTTAGTTTAATTGCCTGGTTATATATTTGATAAAACTCTTTTTAACAACAGCGCAAAAAGGCTCTATCTAAAGAGCGTTGTTTGTAGTGTGTTTACAACTTGCTCATACTGAGACATTGACCGTTTTGTGACTCTAATCGACAGAAGCTTTGGCTTTTGTTAACCGACTTCAAAAAAAGGAGGAAGTTCTCAATTCGACTGTTTTTTCTGTTTTTTTTTATGTTTCTTACCCTATAGTAGTCCGAAAGAACGTAGAACTTTTGACTGGGTGGTCCGATTTTCATGATTCTTTTTTATATGAAAGATGGTGCTTCCCGTGTAGTCTCATTTTAATTTGGTTCAGTTCTGACAATGGGATCCCTGAAGATTCATGAAAAAACTATGAAATATGAAGTCGGTTATAGTTTTTTAAAACAAAATTAATTATTTTTAAATCACGTTTGTTTATGTTGATTAAAAAAAATATATACATTCAATTGTATGCTATTCTTTTTATATTCGAAAATAACTTCAGCATCCAGTAGTAAAGTGTTGTAAATAGTTGCAAGATCCAACATTCTGTGTCATGCGATGCAGCGTCACCTGCACTTTACGACGCCATACTAATTCCATCTCGCTGGCTCCACAATAAAATACAAAGGCTTAGAGCTTTATACCAAGAGCAGTGTTAAACTAATCTAGTAGCTTAAAAAGCTATTATATAGATAGGGGACACGTTTTATTGGGCTCGTAAAGTGCCAAGCGGGATTTGTGGAACACATTCGACACGGATACCGAAAAAGTGACACAAAGGGCTAGAAATTAGGTATGTACCTTACCTACGGGTAAAAATTTAAATCGTTAGATAACGCCCTAAAACTTTGGCATTGTCTTTGAACAAAATGCCCACGCACGCACACTATGAGCAATGCAATAAGCAAGCTTTCAAAATACGGGCCGTATTATAAAAGCTTGCTCAGTCATAGAGCTATGCTTGAGTGACGTTTATGCCATAGTAAAGCGTCGCTCAAGCACAGATCGATGACTGAGCAAGCTTTCATAATACGGGCCTATAAGTAGTTAAAATAAGTGTTTTTGTCAATAAACCTAACTGTTCTTATTGCCATTTCTTGTGTAATCACATTGCGGGAACTATCGTGAACAAGCACACTACAAAAACTCACAGTTAAATGATTCCAAATGAGTGAGCTCACTCGCTTCGCTTAGTGACAAACAATTTTTTATTTCATATTATTGTTTTAAATTGATTTAATTTAACGTTAGATTGCATATTTTATGTAAAGAACCCATGGAAGGAGGTCCCCAAGATATAGGTTTATCCTAGTTTGGGGATCAAAGATGTAATAATTTTAAATCTTGGATCTTTTTCAATAAACGTTATTATTATTATGTTATTATTTAGTGAAACTCTTTGTTACATAAATAATAAAGATTAAAAAAAAAACACTGCGCGGTCTCACTACGGAAAGGGTCTATCTAACGATTTAAATTTTAGCCTCATCAATTATTCGTTTTCAATGTCATAAATACACCGAAAGCTTTTTTTAGCTTTTCTCATAAATTTAGAAAAACCGCACGTAACTTTAGTGAGAGAGAACTCAAGCTATCGACAATATCGTTGTAGGTTTACAAAAACTCAATACGTCCTAGATAACACAGTCCAATCAAAATACACATCATTTCAATACATATGATACACACCCCAACACCACCTATTATGTTCATATACAGGTAGGTACTGTAGGTCTGTAGATAAGAAGAGTCTGTTCATAAAGAGAAGGGTTGTGGCGTTACGGTGAACTAACACTTATAGTCGTACCTACTGCAATGAAAGAGCAGTGTTGTCAACGCAACGAAAGTTATCTGACTTCACTCCACGACTCTTCTCTTTTTGAACAGACTCTAAGGTTATGGTACATCTCGTCCAAATCTAAAACTACTTTCCTTTTTCAATTTAATCTCCGAATACTTTCAAACTCTAGCTCGTGTTTGAAAGTTTTGTTGCTCTATTCTGTACAGCACTCTAGCGTTGACGAGCCAATTTGTACCACACTGTGGAGCGCACCCGACCTTTGAAACTAATATTTCACTGCAAATGAGTGCGCTAGGTACAAAGATTATATCGTTAGATACGCCCGCCCTACGCCCAAAACTGTGGCATTGTCTTGTCAATGCCGTCGCACGCACACTATAAGTACCTACTTAGATAAAATTAGTGTTTGTGTCAATAAACCGAAGTGTTATTATTTCCATTTATTCTGTTATCAAATTACGCGAACTTTTTAACCGACTTCAAAAAAAGAAGGAGGTTCTCTTTACCACTGTTTATTTTTGTTACTTCAGAACTTTTGACTGGGTGGTCCGGTTTTTATGATTATTTTTTAATATGAAAACTGGTGCTTCCCGTGTGGTCCCATTTTAATTTTGTTCAGTTCTGACAATGGGATCCATGAAAATCCATGAAAAAACTTAATTCAAGTCGGTTTATAGTTTTTTAAAACAAAATACTTAATTATGTAAACAAGCACACAACAAAAACACACAATTCTCTGATTCCTAATGAGTGAGCTCACTCACTTCGATTGACGACAAACACGACGCGGTATCACTACCGAAAGGGCATATATTCTGACGATTTCAATCTTTGGTATATTATACGAAATTTTATAAAACTTTAAGAGTGCAACGTGCAACTGGTAGGGGTACTCAAGTTAGTAAAATCGTGACTTTCATCGTGAATTTGAATTAAATTTACCTACATAGCGTAGAGCCTGGATTTTTGGAGACCCTGATTGCTTCGTTTGAACCCCCTGACGAAAAAGCAAAAAAAAACTAACCCATACCTAACCTAACCTCCTAACCTACTTCATAATGGTCTGCTAACATAAAACAGCTGCTAAGTAGTGTTATTTCTCAGTCTGACTTATGTCAAAAGTAGAAGACAGTGCGAGATTTAGCAGTGTGCTAAGTTAGAAGAAGTTAGCAGACTATTATGAATAAGTGGGTAAAAGTTTAAAGCGTTTACGAGTTAGTAGGTACCTATGCTTTAAATAATCTAAGTAAACACAGATGATTTAATAAAAATATAGGTACTTGGTTGGTATAGGTGATGACTGTAATGAGATCGTAAGCTCCAAAGGTTCAAAATCGTTAAAGACGTTCTTGTTTTTCTTGTCAGAGCTCTGGATAATGTCTTGTGAATAGTCTGTCATTATAATATTATACAAGATGTTTATTCTTAGGTTATGTATGTTATGAAGTCTCATAGTAAATTCTATCAAGAATACGTCAGTAAGTCATTTCCCTGTTCTGAGAACCAACAAAATCAGAAAATATCAAAAAATCAGATAATCAGATTCAAGTCTTACGGCAAAAAGGGTGCAACTACATAATTCCCGATTTGCGAAGATATCTGCGACCGATTTTGACTGCGAAATGTCCAGAATAAGACCTCTCAGACCAGAAGAGCATAATTAATAAAATATAAATACGAAATAATTGTTTTATTTACTTTACTGTTCTTTTTATTTACCTTACTGTTCTGCGATAGCAGCGCCGCGTCTAAAGGACTTGAGTCGTAGCGCGAACTCTACTATCGCACGCAACCCAACGTGAGATGTGAACAAATCAGCGCCATCTTTGTTTACTTGCCGAAACCTGTTAGTAACCTAATCTGAAGACAAAAATAACTTCGAACATTCGAGTCCGTTGGTTTTCATTTGAGCGTATCGCTATTTTAGTATCTTGTAAAAGTACAAGGTGGCGCTAGTAGTCGCATTTCATGTTATTCGGTGCTGACAATTTGCTCTCTCTTTGGTAGAGCGTAGAGCAAGTTTACTTACCTATTGCTACTACCACTTGAAAACAAACGCTTTCTGCATTCGAGGTGTGAACTCAAAAATTTCTATATACATACCTACCGGGATGTTGCACTCCGTTCATAAAGTGTTTGCCTCAAATATTGGTTCTGACACATTTTTGTGGTTCAAGAAGGTATAAGACATCCCAATTTTTGTAAATATTTATAATACTAAAAAGTAAGGCCTTCTAGTTTCCTTGTAATAGGAGATATTGCTTCACAACGACTTATACCTACCCACTGTGAAGTTGTATTTTGTATCTTTAAACGAGTTTAAAATAAACTCAAAAGGCCTCTAGAGTCTGAACTTGACGCCTTTAGTGTCACATTGGCTTAGTCTCTAGTTGTAAAAAGAGTGTTTTTTCTCTACGTGGGTCATTTATTTTTATTATTTTTATTTATTTATTTTTGGACGCACAAAACATAAAATAATCACATAATATTCTTTAAATTATTCATAATGGTCTGCTAACATAAAACAGCTGCTAAGCAGTGTTATTTCTCAGTCATGTCAAGAGAAGAAGACAGAGCCAGATTTAGCAGTGTGCTAAGCAGACTATTATGAATAAGGGGGTAAAAGTTTAAAGCGTGTACGAGTTAGAAACAGTTAGTTATAGTTACATTTATAGTAGCTCCGTGCGTGACGTCATAAAACGGAAGACCGGCGGCGCTGGTAAGGCTTTTTACGGAAGTCTTAGCCAGTATTATGCTGAGTTAGGGCCATTATCAACTTTTTGTACCTATCTTTTAAGTGTGTTTTGTTTTTAAAAGTGCTTCTATTATTATTAAAAATAAAAGTCTTCCTATTATTTTCTATTCCTAAGATGATCAGATGCAAAACCTTTATATGACATAATATGACTAAACTACGAGTAATACGTACCAAACTTGATTCAACAATTCCTAATACAGCTGTATATACTTTACAATGAGCTTTGCCATAATCACCATGCTTGGCAGGAGGATCGCTGATCGCACTAATGGCTCATATAGGTACACACGGGCGGCAAGTGCCGTGTGGTGCCGGCGGCATAGAATTTGCACCACCCCAATTCTTCCCGTGGGTGTCGTAAGAGGCGACTAAGGGATATCTTCTGGGGGGCGGGCAGCAGCGCCCCCTGCAGAACAAATCTTCCACCAAACTGCGATACCCAGCCCGCATGCCCAGCGTGGGGATTATGGGCATTACCCCCCCATGAGTTAAACGCCAATAAGGCGTTTATAAGGGGGAGGCTTGCGTCCAGCAGTGGAGCGATACAGGCTGTGGATGGATGGATGTGGATGTGGGCGGCAAGTTGCCGACTAAAAGGCAACATCGACTGCAGGTGCCGCCGATTGCAGTTGACTGCCGTCGCCTGTGGTCAAGTCAACTGCAGCTGACGGCAATCATCGAAACCGTTATTTGCAGTCAAGTGCAATCGATTCCTCCCTTTTTGGCGTCCTTGTTTAAGAGGCCTAATGGAGTTTAAAGGAAGCTGCACTTCCTCTGAACTGATTTGCAGGTGTTGATTCTTACGTCGTAACGATCGCCAAAAAATAAACCTAAAGCAAAACAGGTTGTTACTGATTCAGCTCAGTAACAACCTGTTTTGCTTTATTTCCACGTTTATCAAAAACAAATAAATCTTACAAACCCACGAGGTGCAACTCCCTCGGGACCGCAACCAGAACAAAAACCATAAAGAACCGACGAAAACTACCGTTTAGGCTTCCTGCCGCCGGTGCGGGGTAACCTACTTGATCACTCAAACCTAGGCTGAATTTACATAGGAAGCAGATTATTTGCTTACTCTCTTATTCATAATAGTCTGCTAACTTAACACACTGCTAAATGTCGCTCTGTCTTCTTCTATTGACATAAGTCAGACTAATAAATAATAAATCTTTATTTCAGACTTCATACATAGGTCCATAGATTACACTAAATTGGTAGGTACATAATATATATAATCAAATAGTCAGCTTAATTAACAGAGTCAAATCGGAACACAGCAACACAATAATCAAAACAAGAAAAAACAATAATTATTTGGCAATGTTGTACATTATATTATTATTATTAGTATAGGCGTGCATCCTTGAAGAGCGATACATATAAATGCAGTCAAACCTAGACTAAGAAATAACACCGCTTAGCAGCTGTTTTGTGTTAGCAGACCATTATGAATAAAGAGGTTAGATTATAACCCTTTGTAAAGAAGTTTTCTTTTTCGGCATTATAATGCACCATTATGAATTTCTCTAATTGTACACAAGTGATTTTCAAAAACAGAATGAAGTATTTCATCTCTGTCAAAAGAAACTAATAAGACTATGAAATACCTACCTATTATAAACCGGCCTACGAGGTAATTATAATCTTGCCGCTCACTCAACTACGAAAAGGGTCATAATCACTAATCACAAACAACAACATTAACGTACCTATATTACGCCAAAACAGCTTCTAGAAAACTAAAATATTTAAACTTAATCTATAATTGAAAAAAAATGTTGATTTATTGATTATTTTAATTTTTATCTCATTCCACTAGTGGAGAAGTCTTTGGTTATGGCCTCCAGGACAAAACATTGCAATGGCTCCAGAGCTGCAACCATCTAGTCTGGTGCGAGGATTTGAAGTAACTGAAGGTCCTTCGACAGATAAGTAAAAAACAATAAGGGGGAGCCACAAAATAGCATGAGTTAACATAGGCCATAGCCATCGAACATTATGTGACTGATGGTACTACCACAGAACTGGTAGTTTATTACGAGTTCTGTGGGTACGACAGTTGGCATGAGCTGACGCATCAATCCGGCCTGAACTGCGCAATACGGTGCACAGGACAGGTGCGCGCGCTTAGAGGAAAACCGTCTTCAACTCCAGGTGTAAACCTGGGTTTAGACCTGGAGTTGAAGACAGATCATCATGTGTTACTTATTCTTCTGAAGAGTACTACTACTAACTACAACTCTTCTGGGCAGCTGTACAACGCAAGAAGTTAAAATCGCACTAAGTTTAGGTTATGGCTCGCTACAAAATGGCTTAGAAGTGGAAAACATACATCCAAAAGTACAAATTTTGTCGGCGACTGATCCGTCGTGAAGGCCATGATCATATTCGGCATCACTTACCATAAGGCAATTGAGCCTGATTAATATCTTGGCACAGCTAACGTGATTTCATTGATATTTGCCGTCATTTTTGGCATTAACTGTCATTTTTAACATGACCTGTCATAATAATAATAATAAAAATATTTATTTCTCTCACAAAGGTAGGTACAACAAAAGTTCGTTTAGTTATGTTATGCTTAAGCTTATGTGGTAGGTGGTGGGAAAGAAACATGAATTACTTAACACTTTCACTGCCAATGCCACATACGGCCATTGTCTGGCACGTCTGATATTTTTCTAAATTTACTAATTTACTTTATTTTATACAGCAACGCCTCGCAGTTTCACCAGCATAGATCCCTTTCCCGAGAGAATTCCGGGATAAAATAAAGCCTATGTCATACTCCCTGAAAAGTAAGCTTTTAAATGATTAAATTTTATTTAATCTGTCCAGTAGTTTCGGAGCCTATTCAATTCAAACAAACAAACAATCAAATCATTCCTCTTTATAATATTAGTACAGATATATTAATTGTAATTTTCTTTGTCAATAAACATTTGTAGTTTGACGAATTCATTACGGTTGTAAGCGGGTTAACTACGAACCTTATTTGTGTTGGAAGAACAAAAACGTTTCATCCCTTAACGAGGGACATCTTCAGGGCGAATGCGGTTCTAGACGCGCGCGTTCCGCATCCCTTCGAGCACTGCGCGCGAGCGCGCGATGAGCGCGTGACGTGCCCGCCGGGGATGGGTGTGGTGGGGGGGTGCGCCGGTTGTAGATGCTGCAGGGCGTGTGAGTCATCCACTGTGTCGGGTGTTGGTGTCCCCTGGGTACATGCGGAACTAACAGTATCTACATACAACGTTGGTGTTCTTCCAACACAAATAAGGTTCGTAGTTAACCCGCTTACAACCGTAATGAATAAACATTTGCATCATTTTCTAATTTATACCTTGTTGATTTTCTGTGTTGAGTAATTGGGAACAAAATAAGTTCGATAAAAAAGGATCCCAATGATCAATTAGCCCAACTGCTTTGCGCAATTGAGTTGCGCAAAAGGGTACTCGTGAAATTTTCCAGAAAGCACTCCCTCTTTATTATGTATCTGTCCATTTCTCTCTGATTTCTTTGAAAATGCGTCCTTAGGCTTCCTGTCGACGTTACAGGATGAACTACTTGGTCACTCGAACACGGATAATGCGGCACCAAAATAGATACGACATGTCGTACACTGATTTATTATCCGATGGCTATTTATCAAATAACTGAGGCAGGAACTAGTGCTACTCTCTAAGTAATTTATTATTTTACCTCCTTGTAATTTACCTAGGACATGTTTGCCCAATTCCACACTAAGGCATTTTTGGTTATTCTACCTAATGGATTAGACTATACAGGGTTTCGGTAAATCACTACCGAACACAAGTATTAGTGCGTAGTAGTAGTTTTAATAAATAAATAATATTCCACTCAGCATCATCTAGCCCCAAGCTTAACAGAACTTGTATTATGGGTACTAAATAACTGATATACATAATACACTATACTACATAGATAGATATTTTTTTTATCATACAGAAAAAACATCCAGAACGCCCTGAACAAATATTTGCAGATCGTACACACATTTGTCCCGAGGCTGAAATCGAACCCGCAACCTCTTGCGTCGCAGGCGGACCCACCGCGCTACAGAGGTTGTCAAAATACCATTAATTACTTAGTATGGTTAGTGAAACCCACACAAAATTCTGAGAGCGATGAATGCTTATTAAAAATAACTTAATAAATGTAAAATAGTAAAAAATATTTATTTTGTGTCATAAACTTATTGTATTTCTTATCTCCACGTCATGTCCATTACAAAAATAAATGGCTGATTTGTTCTTGTCACAACTAAATTCCGCGTTATTTCAGAGTAGACCCCGAAATTGTGAAGGCAACGACCCGCCCTCTCGTTTTTAATACAGTTTCGTGGTTTTTGTATCGCGGGAGATAACAAGTCGCTGAGATATGCGGTTTAACATAATTTGTTGTCCTTAGCGCGCTGCTTTACTTTTTGTCGTTATACTTTGATAAGACGGTTTGGCCTTTAGAATTAAACGGTAGTAAGTGCTTTTTCACATACTTTCGAGTTACTTTTTAATGTTCATTATAAGTGATATTCACCATACTTTAATGGAAAGTACCTACCTAATGTTTCGGCTCGAAAAAAGGTTATAATGCTCGGCTGTGTGTACTTATGTATAGTCCATTTTATGAATATTCGTATTTTTTGTCATTATACGATTTAGATGATTTTTTTGGATTTGTGTAGATGATTTAGAGGTAGTCCGAGAGATTCCGAGAGTATTTATAACGCGAAACTTAATAAAACTATTTAAAACAAAGGTTTTAAAGTAGATTTATTTTGCTATCTTTATACAATAAAATTATTTAATTTACCATTTGTAGATTAAAGTTTTGTTTCGCCACATTTAAATCTGGTGATTGGTACAGTTTCTTAAGTATCTTAATTTCTTATCAATTTTCACAGAATAGGTGTTTTTATTGAAAGACACTAAAGGGGACCTACAGCAACGAAATCAAGACATGAGAATGGCGTGCCCCGATGGTATTATTGTTCTAAATGTAGACAATAGGACACACTGTCATCTTATAAATGCCAATTGAATAACTTTACATTCACGTAGTTAAGTACAGTAGCATTCATTGTTACTGCATTCATTGTTAGCTGACCCACCTGGCAGATTTCAAGTCTCGTAATTAAATAATATTTCTGGATAATCCACAAAGCATCATAAGCCCCATGGTAAGCAGAGCTTGTATTATGGATACAAATATCGGCAGATCGTACAAACATTTGTCCTAGGGCATGAGGGGAAGCAGTGAAACCTGCTGACAAATACATAAACTGGCATCAGTTTTGGTTATCTATGATTGAATCTGTTGTTTCTTTTGTTTTTAAAGCGACTTGCTATCTTCACTTTACACAAATACATTATTATATATTATTAAGGCATGAGGGGGAGCAGTGAAACCCACTGACAAATACTGGCATCAGTTTTGGTTATTTATGATTGAATATGTTGTTTCTTTTTATATAAAGCGGCTTGCTATCTTCACATTACAGAAATATATTATTAATTCTAGTTTTAAAATAGTCCTGTACTCATAAAAATCGATTTCAAACGTAACAGAGGAGTCAGCTAACAATTAACACTACTGTACCTTCTCTTACCTATTTAGATCAGTCTCAAAATGCAATGCACTTAAAACATAAGTAATTATATAAAAAAAACATTGCACAAACCAAAAAAAAATACTTTATCCGTACCGAACATTGCTCTACCATAACTTAAATAATTTCAACCAAACTTTAAAAGTAGCATTTAAACATTTTTCAACAAAAATCCACAGAAAAAGTATAATAACTTTCATTTGAACATAAAATAAAATACTAAAGCAACGTTTTCACGTGCCCTGACTGACATTTTGTTGCTCTGAATAAAGAAAGAGTCTCATATTTTCCCGAGGTGTTGGGTTATAAAGGCTGACATAGCCACAGTGTAAAATTGTTCGCAGAAAAGACAATAATGTAGCTATATAAAACCCTAGAAAAGTATATTTGAGCCCGAGCATGAATAAAAAAACGTCTTTAACGTTGCTGTATGTACCTACGTATAAAGTCAATACATTATGTTGGTCCAACAAAAAATACAAATTGTTATCTCTGATAAGGCCAAGATTTTGTCTGTTCTGATGAAGGTCCTTAACTATAAATAATGCTAGATAATCTACAGCATCATCTACATAGTTGAAGTTCGAAGCTATGCAGAGCTTGTGTCATAGAAAGGACTTAAAAGTGTGGTTCAATACCGTATTTATTTTAGTGTTATTTCTGTTTGAAACGCATAGCGCATCAAAGTGTCAGGTTATAAAGCGTGCATAACGATTACAAAGGCTCCGAAAACAAAACGAAAGCGCAAAAACAAAACAAATTCTGAAAAACAAAACAATTTCGTAATTGTTGCCAGCCGCACGTGAGTCGGACAATGTAAAATACCTTTGTTACTGTTACTTTTTAAAAAATCTGGGCTCCATTATTTTGTTACTTTACGGACTGTTGTAAATTTGACGCATAAATTCTTTAGAGTTATTGGATCAGTGATAGGAATCTTACAGTGTTATGGTTGGATCTTCATTTTGTTTGTAGGTACTTAGTAAGGTAGGGTAGTTACGCCAATGCTATGCAAATTTAATGATATTTGCCAACTTTTTACACATAAAATGATTAAATTTAGGTATTTTTGTGTTTGACGTCAACATATTCATGCTTTTACCTACATACAGTCGAGTGGTTGAATATGTACCTACTTACGAACCTGACATTCCAACTAACTTCCTGTCTGATGCTTGTCATGCTTTTAGTCGATGAGTAACTAAACATTTTTTCATGGTAAGCACTCAGCAGTGTCATGTTACATGAGCCATCAATTTGCTTCAAGAAATAACGGTAGGTAGTACCTATCTTATTTTGATCAAGTCATTGCTTTACTAAATCAATTATTTTTTGGTAGTAGAATGTTTTACTGTGCTTATGTAAAATAAATAAATTATGTTGGAAAATTCACACAGCATTATCTAGCCCCAAACTAAGCAGAGCTTGTGTTTTGGGTACTAATATAACTGATATACACAATACACTACATAGATACATATTTTTTATTATAAATACATAGAAAACATCCAGAACGCCCTGAGTAAATATCTGCAGATCGTACACACATTTTTCCCGAGGCGGGAATCGAACCCGCTAGCTCCCTATTACTTTTATCCCTTCACAAATGAAAATGTTGTAGTTACTGTCGGGTACAAACTCGGTACCATCAAATAAGACCATGAATAAACCTAATAAAACATGAATAGGAATATCTCAAAGTTTTTTGCCAGGTTCACACAGCTCAGAATTTTGATGAATATTTCTATCCACTAGTAGATTTTCGGATTGTCATTTTTGGATATTGAACCGTCGTTTTTCCGTCGTTTTTGGTAGTGGTAATTTAGGGTTATTCCAGTTTTACCCTTTGACAAATCCCCTTTAAGGAATTCATTTTTTTTATGTCTAGTATTTTTATTTACTTCTTTAGAATAAAACTTCAACTTCCACTTGCTGTTCACTCTACTATATAAAGCCCCTATAGTTTTTTTTTAATCAGGATCGCGAGGCTTCTCTGTTTACAATTAGCAAATTAACACATACATAATAGAACGATACTAATGAATTATTTTTATGAAACTATTACTAATTATTTATTGGTTTAAAATAAAGTATTTTAAATTGGAAAACTTACAGCTAGGTCTTATGAATAGTGATTTACATAAAACATTCCTTTACAGACTAGCACATGTGTGCTGAGGGCCAATTAATAGTTTCCGCAGATATATATACTTAAATAGGATAAAAAATGACCACTACCAAGACGCATAGTGAAAGTAGATGACTTAGAAATTAAGATATAAGTAGGTATATATATTTTATAGAGGTAGTTCTTCTTCAAAAAAATCATCTCTTCGGTTTTTTCTAATATAATCACATTTTGCTATGTGAATCTAGTTATATCTGAAAGTACCTAATACGAATTGAACTGTTAAAATATCAGATAGATAAATAGAGATACGTACTAAACTGAAATTGGTTGGAAACTGACATAGGAACACGCATTGGTGATGAATATTATGCATTGATGTCGTTCCAGGAAAAATCTCTAACCTAAAAGGCCGTAGAAACTAGATTAGATTTGACCCATTTCCATGAAATTTTAGCGAAGGATAGTCCAATCTGCATATGCAGTGAAGTGCGCGGTAAACTTTGACAAATCCACTGTAATTTATTCGATAACAGAAATGTCGAACCACTTCCGATACAGCCCAGGCGGCGGGTTCAATTCAGTGTAACCACTCTTCTACGCTACGTTTGATTCAGATAAGTGCATTCAAAGTTTAGGTACTAATTTAGACACAGTTGGTTACCAAAGTAGCTAACCTATGTAGGTACTAATTAAGACACAGTTACGTACTTTTTCTATCACCGGTGTATGTAGCACGCTCGTCACCCAAATATAATACACAAAAATAGCAATAACTAGCCCTAAGTTCTCATTTTAAGTGAATTTATAATTCTTATGAGAATAAAGTTTCTTAAACTATAGATAGGTACCCATTGATTTATTAAAAAAGAAAGATAGGTTACGTTCTCCCAGCGCTTACTCAAAAATTGGCATGTGTTACAACTACACGCAAACACATACGCTTACAGTTATATTTCCAGTCCTGTGCAATATAAAGAAGAACAAAGACGGAAAGACGTATCTAAGACCGAAGTGAGACCGAGACAACAATATTTCACGCGAATCACGACCGCCCGTGCCGCCGGTCAGACGGTGACTGAGGGAGCACACAATTTTACACAATTTGAGGTTGCCACTTTCGAGAAACCAGTACCTCATCTTCCCTTTTAATAAATCAATGGTACCTACCAATTAGCATTGTGTAACCTTATTAGCTCCATCAATAGATAAACATCTTCACCTTCCATCTATCGTCTATAACTCCTGAGGCAAGATGAAAGCAACATAACTAAACTTAAAAGCTTAAAAAGCTCAGTCATTACTTGATAACATCTGGTTCATGTGTTGACCACACGCGCTATACCGATAATGCATGCTTAAAATTATTTACTGTAACTGCCTGTGCATATATTTATCTTAAGTGGACATTTAGTTAAATACTGGTTTGTGTACGTGGTGGTTTTATAAGCGAGGTTTTCATTGTAGCTTCATTTGCATAATGTCGGTAATTAATCATACTATATAAATGCTAAAGTTTTTATAGATAGATGCATTGATTTAAAAAGGGAAGATAGGTTACGTTCTCCCAGCGCTTACTCAAAAATTGGCATCTGTTACAACTACACGCAAACACATACGCTCACAGTTATATTTCCAGTCCTGTGCAATACAAAGAAGAACAAAGACGGAAAGACGTATCTAGGACCGAAGTGAGACTGAGACAACAATATTTCACGCGAATCACGACCGCCCGTGCCGCCGGTCAGACGGTGACTGATGTGAGTGATGTGGGAGAACACAATTTTACACAATTTGAGGTTGCCACTTTCGAGCAACCAGTACCTCATCTTCGTTTTTAATAAATCAATGGATAGATGGATGTTTGTTACTTCTAAACGCAAAAACTACTGAACGGATCGGGCTGAAATTTTGTCCATAGAAACAACGCATGAGAAGCCACAGACAAAATCTATACAGTGTCAATTTTGAATGAAGCATGTTAGTAAACAAACTACGGCACAAATAACAAAATCTCACTTGCTTGGCGTCGAGTTTCAGATATAATTTTAAGCTATTTTTATTGAAGAGAGGATCTAAAATCGACAAGTAATGTAAATTACGTATAAAAGGACGCGCCAACAAAGAGAATTTTATGTTAAGTATGGGCGGCTTGTTTACTAACATGCTTCATTCAAAATGGACACGGTATAGATATATCCTATTGGATGGATGTTTGGTACTTCTAAACGGCAAAACGATTGAATGGATCGGGCTGCAACTTTGCATAGAAGTAGGTCTCTGTCTTACACATAGGCTAGATCGAATAAATCAATATATATTCCATGGGATTTAAAATATATATCCAATGGAATCTGATTTATGGGATGTGTGGGGAGAAAACAATACAAACGACGAGATGCAAAGCCGCGGGCAAAAACTTGTAAGGTAAACTCGTAGGTAAAGTTTGTAGACCAAGCAACTCAATAGATTGCTACAGCTCAGCTATTTGTAGGTACCTACTCGCGAAAGTTGATGGAAGACCACAATAACCACTTCCACATTGAAGCAAAATAACCAAAATATTCAAAAATCTAAAAGAACAAAGGGTATAAATAAATACCTACCACACCTATCAAAAAAACAGTTGTAATTTAACATTTACATACGTAAACGTAGACGACTTTTCTACTGTAAGTATTTTTGTTTTTCATCTTTTAGTTTTTAGTTCAGCAGTTTAAATGAATTTATATATTTAGAATAAAATAATACAAATAAAAATGATCATGGCATGGTTGTAGAAGCGTATACATTGCCCTAGCCCAAGATACCTTCTGTTATCGTAGCCGAGTGGGCACAGCGAGTTTATGTTTATTTCTGGTATTTAAATTATATTTATCGCTATTTTCAGGGAACCGATTGATATTTCTATTTAAGTACAACATGATTTTATAAAAATATGCGATTATGCTTATTTATTTAAACTTTATTATAATAGATTCGGATCGGAGGCAGTGCGTAACCGCTCTAAATATCCCGGTTTAATATTAGATAGAGAAAGAGTATAATTTTTGAAGTACGAAATTTTATTCAGTTCTGTGATGAATGAATGTTTAGATTCCATTTGCAAAGACCCATTAAAAGGAAACGCGAGCCAAAAGGAACGCCAGAAGAAATCGGAGTCTCATTACAAAACGATACACTGTCCGAGGAAGAGCTTTGAAACTTGAAACGCAGGGAAGTGTTCTATACAAAAGTACAGGTATGTTTGCCACTAGCAGCTTTTTATTTTCATTAGGTACCTAAGTAAGTATCGTTAGAGTACAATCTTGGAGTCTTTAAATACAGTGTAACTAAGTTCCTCCTAGGAATGCGTGCCCCATCTTTAGGCCTCGCATGCATCTACAATTACGAGGTGAGTTGGTAAAAGAACAAAGCAAAGACTAAACTAAAAGAGTTAATTTATCAAGCGTTTGGCCACGCTTGATAAATTAACTCTTTAGTCTTTGCTCGAAAATAATTTGTATGTAGGTATACTTAAGTAGTACCTGAGTTATGTCTTTAAAATAAAGATATATTTATCGTATTCTTTCTCTAAAAAGGTGTAATTATTTCAACCTCAACAGCCTGTATTGGTCCACTGCTAGACGCAGGCCTCCCCCTGATGAGCACCTTGTTGGCGTTTATCTAAGAGGAGGCCCATAATCCCCACGCTGGGCATGCAGGATCGCAATTCGGTGGTAGAGTTTTTCTATAATATCCAGTACGTAATATTTACTAGCAGTCCGAAGCTTTGCAGGTGCATTTTAACTAGCCTATTTCCATCCCCAGGATTTCGTTTACTATCCTTGAATTTAATTATGATCCTTTCAGTGATTAACACGTGAAGAGGTAACAGAATACGAGGTAGATAAGTGTCAAAAATAATAAAAAATGCTTAATTATTAGATTATTTTTTGACGCTTTATATCGCATGTAGTGGATATCATGCTCGCTGTGCTAGAAATAAAACGGCAAAGGGATTCACCGGGCAGTGAACGAACATTGGAGTTAACTTCGCAATTTGTACAAACTCTAACAAGAAAACTTGGTAATAATCTTATTTGCATGGACTGGTTTATGAGCGTTTTAAACTAGATTGAATACGAGTTTTGCGTAAATATTAAACAATTTTTCTCTACATAAAATAATTATATTCTTGACCACAATTCACACAGCATTATCGAGCTCAAGCTAAGTAGAGCTTGTGTTATGGGTACCAGCACAGATATCAGAATCTAAGACTGCTGTGGGTACCAGATAACTGATATACATAATACAATACACTACATGGACACTTTTTTTTTATTATACATGAAAACATCCAGATCGCCCTGAACAAATATCTGCAGATCGTAAAAAAAATTTACCCGAGGTGGGAATCGAATCCGCAACCTACTGCGTCACAGGTGGACCTTCGCCCGCTGAACCGCAGAGGTCGTCCTTTAATGTTAATGACTGAGCCCTGTATTGAGATACAGGGCTATTCTAGAATAGAGGAGATTTATTTAAACATTATGAGTCTGATTCACGTATGGTTAAACGTCACTGTTCACGTAGGTGTTTACTTTGTATGTGTTTTTTTCAGATTGTAGATTTGTACCATTGTAAGCCATTTGCTACAAACCTCTGCTAAAACAATCTTTGAATTCATGGTCGGCTTTGGAGTCTATTGTCGATTTCTCTTACATGTCATTAAAACTACACGAAAAAAAAATTACAGTGTGCGCAGTTATTATACTTATGAGCTATACCGTCTCCATCGAGCATGTAGAATGTTAGTAAACAAACCACGACACAAATTACAAAAACTCACTTGCTTGGCGTCGAGTTTCAGATAACTGTAAGCAATATTTATTGAAGAAAGGATCTCAAATCGACAAGTAATGTAAATTAGGTATAAAAAGCGGACTCGGACGCCCCAACAAATTAAATTTTAGGTTAGGTATGGGCGGTTTGTTTACCAACATTATACATGTTCGATGGATACGGTATAGGTAAGTTACATGTAGAACACAAAATAAACAACGGTGCCGCGTACAGATATATCAGATCGGGCTGAAATTTTGCATACAGGTAAATCCTACAATCAAACATAGGCTAAATTTTATCCCATAAATTAGTTCCCGTGAGATAGAAATTACCTTTGAACGTTTCCATAGGAACAACGCGTGCGAAGCCGCAGGGCGCAGCTAGTAAATTAATAAAGAATGCTGGACACAGCATCAGCTAGCCCCAAGCTTAGCAAAGCTAGTGTTATGGGTATGATAGGAGTTACCATCGCCAAACGTAATGCCTATCCAGTTAGAAACTATTTTGCTTTGCGTTAAAAACAAAAGATATCGAGCAAGCCGAGGTTGGCAACTATTCACTTCACAGAAAAATCACCCTAATGGTGGTTAGGCGCGCGCAATTTTTGCTGACTATTCCTACCTACTATGTTCTTTGGAGAGAAATACCAGGGGGCCTTATATATTAGGTATATTCTGCTAGGAGGACCGTTAAGTCCTCAAAATTACTCTCGCACGGAGAAGAAAACCACCATTTTTCCAAAGTCTAAAAAAGACAAGATTTAATTCAGTTTCCCGTCAAGCAAAGTGCTTCATGTGACGTAAATTAATGAGCCGGTTATAAATGCGGGACCCACCGGAAGCTCGGCATTTATTTTTTTCAATTCTTTGGGTATTCTTAAAACGAATCTTTTTCATTTGTTTGAAGATTTTCCGGCTGTTTAATACAAATTGTCTGGGGTCCTATTCTAATTACTTAATCGCTTCACTATGACGACCCTATCGTAACAGAATGACACATTTAGCATGATGAAAGAAACAACAGATGGCGGGAAGCGTATCAAAAGTGTCAAAGTTAAAACAAACTAAACATAGCTATCAATGTTTCCGTGCAAAAAGCACCACATGCCCAGAAACTTTATAATTAACATATAATGCTGGACAATTCACACAGTATTATCAAGCTCTAAGCTAAACAGAGATGTGTGTTATGGGTACTAGATAACTGATAAACTTAATATAATACACTACATTATACATACTCGTAGAAAACATCCAGAGCGCCCTGAACAAATCTCTGCAGATCGTACAAACATTTAGAAAGGAATCGAACCCGCAACCTCCTGCGTCGCAGGCGGACCTTCGCCCACTGTGCCACAGAAGTCGTCAAACTTTTAGATTATTGGTTTAGATTAGATAGACTAAAGTTTATTTCATCTAAGCTAGTCTAATGATTCTTCGTGACGAATCTGTGACGGTACCATGGTCAAAGCGATAGTTAACAGAATTGGGTCCCTGACCAGTTTCTTTTCCAAAAACATACCAACTAGCTTCTTTGAAATTGCTACGAACTTATTGAGCTTTACATAGTGAGAGATCGCAACAATTTAACATACATAGGTAGCTTACGTTTAAATTTTTGCCGGTTCAGCACCACTTTCATCTTATTTCCGCATTGTTTGTTTGTGCAAGATTATGTTCAATTTATTAGAGTAGTTTTACCATGCTTCCTATTTTCTTAACCTGAACACAAAAACAAGTCCCCTATACATCTTCTTGAGACAAATTGATTTTGTTACCCCAATCTGCAGTGTTCTTGATTGTTACCCATGCTTAATGGGTCATAAAAAATACGTTACTTTAGTAATAAATAAATAAATAAGTAATAGTAATCCTTGTAATAATGTGTTCCTCCAGTGTGTGGATACAACCATTGATTTTACTTTATCCTAATTATTGTTCTGTTTTTTTTGTTATCTAAATTGTTTGAATGTTATATAATTTTAGCTTATGTGATTTAATTCTAATTTTAACTTATATTTTAGTTTTGATTTAATTTTAATTTTATTGACATGTTTATATTAGGTCCTTACATATGAAATTGGCGTTTTGTATGGGAGGAACAAAAAGTCGAATATTTTTTAATATAATATATTTAATTAATCAAAGTATGAACCATTATTTTCTATGCACTTTTGCCATCTTATAGGTAGTTCATTGATCCCTTTAGTAAAAAAACCAGTCGGACGGGAATCAATTAAATCTTTGAAGGCGATTTGGACTGCCCCATCGGAGTTGAATTTTTTCCCTTGCAAGAAGTTATCCAAATTTCGAAAAAAATGGTAATCTGTTGGACCAAGGTCCGGGGAGTACGGAGGATGTCTTAGACTTTCCAATTGAAGCTCTTCTAATTTAGTAGCCGTCTGTTGCGCAGTGTGTGGTCTAGCGTTGTCGTGAAGCAGCAGTGGCGTGGAGCGATTGACCAGCCTAGGTTGTTTAGCCGCTAGCTTTTCCATCATGGTTTGCAATTGCTGACAATAGACATCAGCCGTAATAGTCTGGCCAGATTTGAGAAAACTGTAATGAACAATATCGGCACTAGTCCACCAAACGCTTACAAGTAACTTTTTTGGGGTTAATTTTCGCTTGGGGCAGGATTTGGCTGGCTGGCCAGGATCCAACCATTGCGCTGAGCGCTTCCGATTATCGTAAAGAACCCATTTTTCATCACAGGTAATGATTCGGTTTAAAATACCTTCATTATTGTGCCGATTTAGTAATGTAACGCAGCAGTCGACGCGCGTTTGCCGGTTTGCTTCAGTCAATTCGTGAGGTACCCACCTTTCAAGCTTTTTAATCTTCCCAATTTGCTTCAAGTGAATTAAAACAGTTTTATCACTAACATCGCAGCCTGCAGCTAACTCGGACGTGGTTTGCGATGGATCCGCTTCCACAATAGCCTTCAACTCTTTATTATCAACTTGAGTCTCAGGCCGTCCACGGGGCTTGTTCTGCAGGTCGAAATTTCCAGAACGAAAACGTTGGAACCAAAAACGAACTGTGTTTTCTTTTGCAACACGACCGCCATACACATCATTCACCCTTCGAGTTGTTTCCACAGCACTAGTGCCACGGCGGAACTCGTACTCGTAAATAATGCGATATTTTAAGTTTTCCATTTTGTAAAATGAGTGACGCAAACAGAAAAAAACAGAAGAAAAAAAACAAATGAATGACGATCATCGAAGCACAAATACATGAGTCTATAGCTGTACAAATTTGAATTTGGAATTCCTTACCAAAGAGGAGAAATTTGTGATTAAAGTGGCCAGTACGAAAAACGCCAATTTCATATGTAAGGACCTAATAATAAAATGATGTAGACTTATTACTAGTAAAAGTTGCAATGATTTATTTTGTGTACTCAAACCAAACTGCAAGGAGGATACAAATATCCCCAATACAAACTACGGAACTTATATAAAAAACTGCTTATGCAGGCATTATCATAACTCACATAAGGGGCGCCCGAGCCCTTATACGGGATGTATCAATTAATCTTACATATTGCCAAACGCACGCGCCAGAAACACGGCTTGGGTATTCCGGATTTATCACTTCATCTGTTTATTTTTAACACGCGTTGTCCTTGTCCGTGACTTTACTTGTTTCGTGGCGGGTTTTCTTAGGATTGTAAATTCTTAAAGGTTGATCGGTAGATCAGCTGAGTCTGAACTGTTATCGATTTTTCTATGAAAATGTGACAGCGCCAGCGTTCCAAGCGGGAATTTTATATAATAAAATAAATAATGCTAAAATTCACACAGCATTACGTAACCCCAAGCTAAGCAGAGCTTGTGTTATGGGTACTAGATAACTGATATACTTAATACAATACACTACTGGATAGATATTTTTTATTATATTAGTAGTTTATTATATTAGTAGAAAACATCCAGAACGCTCTGAACAAATATCAGCACATCTTACACATTATTGTCCCGAGGATAGAGCGATAGAGAGATAATGCTGTGTGAATTGTCCAACATTATTTATTAACTTAATGTAAAAAATTCAGATCTTTTTAAATCAGACAAACTGACAAACAAAAGCAAGGTATACTTACGTATATTAAATTCAGAAGTGGGATTATTGTGAAATGAACTGGCGCCTGATCGTCAATGATGAGTTGGACCCGTCACATCAGAACACGGCCGTTATTTTTCAATTTGTTCCTTAAGGGTGATTAAGTAGGAGGATAAATAATAATGGTTTATTAAATCGATGCTTTTGCAGTTTGCCTCCATGTTAAATGAAAGGTTTAATCAATTATGGGTATTTTGTTTAATATTTAAACCAATTATTTAGGGGTGCCACCAGTTATTTAAGGATGACGTTGCTTTATTGAGATGTCTAAAGATAATTTTTTCTGTTCGAGTTTAATCCGCATTTGATAAGAACGGATCAGAGACGGAGTGATCCGGGACGGGACAATATTTTGAATCGCATTTGAATCTACTCTACCCTACAAACTATGGCGTTCTCGAAATAGTATAAAAATTTCTCAAAGTACATGTCCGTCCGCTTTTGTTTCAGTTTAAAATTAATTTGTTCAATTTTTTAGTCATCCTGTCACCATGACGGTGTGTTAACCTGTCGAAACGTCGGAAAAAATGGGTACTTAATTAGACTCGATAAATACACGTTAAGTACAATGGTTCCCTAGCGTAGCGTGCTGTTTCGCGTACTTATAATAATAATGTGTTCAGATCTCATAAATTTAACTAATTAATTTTGTTTTAAAAATCTATAAACAGACTTAAATTTTTATAGTTTTTTCATTAATTTTCATGGATTCCATTGTCAGAACTGAACAAAATTAAAATAGGACCACGCGAGAAGCACCAGCTTCACATAAATAAAGAATCATGAAGATCGGACCACCCAGTCAAAAGTTCTGAAGTAACAAACATAAAAAATACTATCGAAATGATAACCTCCTACTTTTTTATAATTCGGTTAAAAATACTTTTAATTATCTTTATAATAATGTTTACTTAATGTTTCAAAAAAATCAGTTGTTTATCTTTAAGTAGGTATGTTCCTGTTAAATGGTACGTGTTAAAAAACATGACTTTTACTCAGATCAGATTACCACATCTCCCGTGAACATGCAAGATTGATGGCAGCAAACGAACCGAGTCAAAGTTCAAAACGTGCAAATTAGCTTAATATTATACGCTGTAGTGGAGGTTGCGTTAACGCTTTATTTGGAGTGGGACAATTTAAAGCTGTGCTCAGATTTTTTTGAACTCCGTAGTGTCATTCTTTCATATTCGATAAAATAATAATAAAACTTAAATCAAATAATATTGTTTCATTTTTTTTTGTTAAAATTTATACTCAGAAATACTTACTAATTAATGCTTTTGGCACACGTACATGGATTATCAATTAATAAACAAGTTCCTTCTAAATAAATTAAAATACCGCCAAATTATTAACTTTCAATAAATTATTATTTACTATTTTAGAATAAAAAATTCATTTTAAAATAATAGGGTATCTAATCCTAGTTTTTAGGTACGTGTGCCAAAAGCATGAATTAATAAGTATATCTGAGTAAGTACAGATTTTAACAAAAAATTAAACAATATTATTTGATGAAACAATATTAAGACAATAATGATAACTTAAATCTAAAACATAAAATTACCTTATGTAATTAATGGCTTTCGGCAGCCGAACTCATCGAAAGAGTAATATGCTTCATTAACGAGCCACTTTTTAAGTTTGCGCTTGAATGTCAAGTGGCTTGGCGCTCTAATATGTCTGACGTACTAGTATTTACAATTGGGTATATGCATGTGATTTCAAAATGGCAAAAAAAAATACGTATTCTCTATTGATATAGAAATATATCTACATATTTATTATAGCATTTTGAGATGTTTTTATTGTAGAATTTAACCATTGAAAAGGTGATATTTTAAATCTCAATCGCAAAATTTCAAAACACTACGCCATTGGATCACTGTTCACATTTCTTCTTTTTTTAGGTTTGGCGCTGCATCATGATTTGACACTATTCTGCCTACTTCACATTTCGTATTGTCGGTTATTTTCAGATTTTTCGGAAAACCTCTTTTCTGAGATGATCACTACTGAGGTCGTCACAAAAGGTTTTAATCGAGTGTGAACGTTGACGTCAAATAAACATGGCGCCAATATAGCAGCCTTTTTATCACCCGAAAATGATTGTAGTTTTGATTTGTTCTTTTTTACCTTGTTATTGCGAAATTCAGTGAGCGTCTTATCATTTTTCGGTTAAGTAATCGACCAGGTGCTCAGATAATTATATAAATATGAATTTGCTCAAATAATGGTGTAGCACTGTTTCGCACCACAGGTTTACATGTCAAATTAATTTTTGCCGTTTTATATCAAAAACGTCTGCGCCGTTTCAAACGCGTTTCAACCCACATCAAAAATAATCTATGCTAAGAATAAAGATGCAAAGGTTTTTTTATTACCAAGTAGGCTACTTTTATCCAGTCGCATAAAAATTGTCTGAAGAGTAAATTTAAAAAAGTGAATTCATATTGTGACCTCCTCCTTTTTAACTAAATTAATTTTGTTTTAAGAAACTATAAACCAACTTAATTTTTTATAGTTTTTTCATGAATTTTCATGGATCCCATTGTCAGAACTTAATAAAATAAAAATGGGACCACACGGGAAGCATCAGCTTTCATATAAAAAATAATCATGAAGATCGGACCACCCAGTCGGAAATTCTGAGGTAATAAAAAGTCGAATTGAGAACCTTTTCCTTTTTTTGAAGTCGGTTAAAAACTACCAGTCGCAAGTGAAAAATTATTTGATATCATAAGATCCCTCATCTTATGATATCTCGACCCCATAAACCGTTAACCATCAAAAGGAATATCAATTCCATCGAATCACTGCACTTATCATTCTACACGTCGAAAGAATACAATGAAACCCTATCAATACCGTTTTTCTGTAACGACATTGTGAGTACGATCTACGAAATCTCATCTTCTATAATAAAGCTTTATTTGCAGAGTACGCGACCGGCATTTTAAGTTAGTTTTTGGCCAGAGACGTGTTCGCGAATAATATTTAATTCTAAAAGGCACGAATAATCATGGATTTTCTGGCTAGAAGCTTAAAGTTTACAAATTATTCATTTGTTTTTCGCTCAAAAAATCGCCGTATTTGAATAGTCCGAGTCGATACTTGGATAAATATTTTTTTTTTATTCTGAATTAAGCCAGCTGTGATAAACCTGGGCATTTTTAGTTACCCCCTGGGTCATGAAATTCAAAAAGAGTTAGAGAGAGACAAATCAAAGATTATTTATTTTTTGTATTGTTTATATATGTATTATTCAGTTTATATTTGTATTATTTATATTTATTTTTTGATCTAATAATCAAGGATCGGCAACGTACTGAGGGAAGGACGCGTGTTCGATTGCCGTCGATGCCGAAAATCTTTGGGACTTTTTTTGATTTCCTAACATTAGTCTAGTACAAGATGTAAAATACTTAAAAACTACGGTCTATATAAAATACATAACTTAGACTAACATGCATAATATAAACAAATCTACTAGTATGTGTTGATGAAGTGTTGGCGACGTTTGACACATAATATGGGCAATTAATTGTAAAATTAAAAATAATAATAATAACAATCTACAGAGCAGCAACTAGCCCCAAGCTAACCACAGCTTAACAGAGCTTGTGTTATGGGTACTAGACATTAATACACACATAGATATTATTATTATACATAGAAAAACCCAGAACATCCGGAACAAATATTTGCAGAACGTACAAACATTCGTCCCAGGATGGGAATCGAACCCGCAATACTGGAAGAACTGTTGCTAAAGCCAGCTAAGCAAGTCTACCAGAATTATTTGTTAGAAAACTAACTCGTTTGCGGGTAATTTACTCAAATTCTTTAATTTAGTACCACCTAGTGTTTTAATGCGCTACTTGGGAAGTACTCCATTATCTGCTACAACGGGCTGCACTGACGTGGATTCGAAATTGGATGGCCTGCAAACACTAGTATAGTCAGCGTCAAATTGATATGGGCGTCTAGAGTAGTCAAAATTATCTGAAAAACATCATCAAAATTATCATAAAATCAATTTTGATAAACGCAGTTCGAATCATCATATTGTTGTGAACACCCAAGGAGCTCAAAATATCTTACTACACATTTTTTCATATTTATATGAGCAGTCAAAGCGTTCAAAATTAACTTAGCAAACAAAGCTCTCAAAGGTAGTATGTAAACCCTTTCGAGTGAATACTTGCAATATTATTTGAGAGCTTTGTTTGCTAAGATAATTTTGAACACCCTGGCTGCTCATATAAATATGAAACAATAAGTGGTAATATATTTTGAACACCTTGGGTTCTCAAAATAATATGATGATTCGAACTGCGTTTATCAAATAGCTTTCATGTTTTTCACATCATTTTGAGTACTCTAGCTAGAGGCTCATATCAATTTGACGCTGACTGTACCAATACAGACTGCAATTTAGATAAAGTGATACCTATCGCATAATAGTTAACCATATAAGACAACCTCTGTGGCGCGGCGGGCAAAGGTCCGCCCGCGACGCAGGTTGCGTTGGGTTCGATTCCCGCCTCGGGACAAATGTATGTACGATCTGCAGATATTTGTTCAGGTTGTTCTAGATGTTTTCTATGTTTAATAAGAAATATGTATCTATGTAGTGTATTATATTAAGTATATCAGTTATCTAGAACCTATAACACAAGCTCTGCTTAGCTTGGGGCTAGATAATGTGGTGTAAATTGACTAGCAGTTTTTTTTTTATTTAATATATTTGCTGAGTAGGCAAATTAACTCTTATTTCAAAACCTGCCTGAAAATGGAAGCAGAAATATCAACATATTTTCGGGGTCAGCAGGTACATAATATACGTACCTACAACTCTGAAGCTTTAGGCATAACCGAGAATGCTTTACTAAAATATAAATTTACCTTATGTGTAGATTACCCTTGGTTTGTATGTAAGCTCATGTCGGTGCAATGATGCAATTTCCTCCACTTTTCTTTTTCCAATGCGGTCTCTTTACTTCTTTATAAGTGATAACAGTGGCTTTCTTCCTGATCTGAATCCTACCATTTTTTTTTTCATTTATTTATGCTACACATTATTAACTTATTTGGTTTACAACTGACATAAACCACACTTCGGTTTGTCCGTCAGCCTCAGTCGCCAAAGTTAGGTATAATTATCTGGTTTATAATGTAGGTATTTGGTAGGTAGTATGGAGGTACATTTCTAAGGTAGGTTAACTAATATTTTTTTTTCCATTCCTTCTTACATCCTATTTAACAGGATGAAGTTTTCGTCTTGGCACCAACTAATCCTTTATCTCACTTAGAGAAAAAAAAACTCTAGAAACGTTATAGTTTTTTCGGCAACGAAAACTTGATATCTTAGAGTAGGAATGAGGGAGACCTTCAATAATCCAATCCATCATAACTTTTAGAGCTATCTTGGAGCATTATCGGCAATTTCATACAAATTCTAACCGCAAGGGATGTTGTTAAGAGCCAATCGTTTAACAATTTACTACAATCCTTGACATCAAAACAGGAAAATTATGATGGATGGTGCATCAGGACGACAGAGGACTCTTGAATATCTATTTCAAAGCAATTTCGATATAAACCTATGCGAAGTTATGTAAAAATAAAAAAACGTGCAGTCTACTGCATACTCCACATTTCTGCTCAATAATATCCGTTTTGGACAAGATTTTGATAATTATGTAGAAAAACTAATTTCTGTCCACGAAAATACCCATGAAAACATTTAAATTTCCCCATTTTTAGAAATGGAAGAAATAATAATATTTTATTAGTGTTATGGTTTCCAAGGTAGTCCCGGTAAAGTTTTACTTCCGCTTGATAACAGCTTTGTCACGAAAAAGCTCTAAAACAGAATAAGTATTTTGAAATTTAGAGTCGTAGTAGTTTTTATGCAAAACATCAAATTACTTTATGATAAGAACACAAAAGCATGGACCAAAAATGCACTCCTGATCACAGAAGAAATACATAATGTATAGTTGTGAAAAGCTGGTTATTTTACCAAGATGACGTCATCTTGGTAAACTTCCTTAATTAACCTCCTCCTTTTTTAAATTCACACGCGAAGCTTGTCAACACCTCAGAAAGATTCTGCGCTTGAAGGAGCACTGGCTATGGCTAGCTAACAAAACGCATAATAGGCCAACTACGAATCCAAATGAGGAAAACAGAGTTATTTTACCATTGCATTACGTCTTGGTAGTACGTCAGCCCATAACTCAGGATACAAAAGTTTATGAAAAACTCAATTTAAGTCTTAAGGAAAGCATTGCAGATGTTCTCAAACATGACCAATTTGTGTATCGTAAATTACACCAAAATTGCCAGAACGAGGTGTTACCGCGTTGTAAAACCACTTTAAACATCCATTTAGCGAAATCTCTTGTACATCTCTGAATAATGTTTTGCGGCTCTTTAAATTGTTTTACAGGTGTTGATAACATGCTTTCGCTTTGTTATTGACGTGAAATCTCCGAAAAGTGTCTGGAGGTGTCAAAATAGCAGACATTTAAGTGTCTGCTTGGATGGTCATAATCTTCAGTCTCAGCCGACTTATTATTAAGAACTCTTTGAGGCAACTTTTATGGCCCGCCTTTTATAGTCTATCTGTTAGATTTAATGTTACTTATACCTAATTAATTTATATTTATTTTAGACACAATCGAATTTATTTTTTTGTCTTTTCACACAAAACAATCATTATTCTGATGGGTTTAGAGAATGTTATAATGTAAGAATAGAATACTTTTTTATTAATAGATAAATAGAAATCAAATATCAATGTTTATTTGATTAATAATTACGTATCTGTACATTTTTTGTGCCCTATGGCAATACTAGTAGTTGCTAACAAAATTGTTCGCGATACAGAGCTGAATGAAGTAATTTTTATGATATGTATAACATTAAAGGGCTTTGAATGACAAATCCAACGAACCCAAACTGGACGGGGTTAAGTCTTTTCGTTTAGGAGTACCAGCTGTCTCTATCATAAGATCATCTCTATGGTAACATGACATTGCATTGTCACCGAACTTGCAAAGGTATACGAAAGTTCAGCTCAATCGGTTGAAGATATCTGCTTCAAAATTGAGTTGCTAGATTCCACCAAAACAAAACTACATTCATACATTGCAGCTGAAATATAAGCTTTTAAAAAACCAAGGCTTAAGTCATATATTCACAACACGTTGTCAAAAAGGTGTGGGCTTTCGTTTGATATGGTTATTTTCCATTCTGATTGCGCGCGGGCTGTAAGTAATGTTAAACTGTTGTTTTTCAAAATTTCCATCGCGTACACCAACTTTTCTTGTTTACCAGGATATAAATCCATTCAACCAAAAACACCGATACGAAATTAATCAGGTCAAATTTTATGGACAAAGTTTTGAAGTTTAGCTCAAGTTGACGAGAGCAAGTTGCCGCTTAAATTCGTCCGGATTATAAACTTCAAAAGTCATCAATTATGTCGTATAGCTTGTTATTATTTCTCTACGATTTTAATTGGCAGTTGGCACTACCGCTTTGGGTGAAACTTTTGTTGTCAAAGAAAATTAATTCAAATATGTTATAAACATATTATCTTATATTAATAACATTACTAGCTGTGCCCCGCGGCTTCGCCCGCGTTGTTCCTATGGAAACCTTTATTGGTGTTTTCCCGGCAATTATTATAATTTTTCTCGCCGTAAAAACCATCCTTGAACTTCGGCGAACATTTATTATGCGCTTACCAACACATTTAGCGATTCATTTTTATATTATAAGAAGAAGATTATTTTATAGGTATAGTTTTCTGATAAATCGAGGGCATGACTCCTTTCACAACTTTTCTCTAACTCTTGTGTATTCAAATTTGGCCATCGCCGCCCTTTACATAACCATTCTGTATATATAAACAACCATTCTGTATATATAAATAATAATTAAATAGAAATAAATTAGAACTAGTAGGTATTTACAATTGAAACAATTTAGATAATTGCAGACTAGTGAAACTTGGGTAGGTGGTAGATATTCATATTACCCAAATCAGAATACTTCTTACCCATCGTCTGTTACGGCGATTTTGCACGAAATTCCTCATCTGTGACGGGTCGCGGAAGAAAGTCGCGCGCGGGTACGGCACGTGTGATTAAAACGACAATATCTCTAAAGTTTTGTAGAGAGCTACTATGTAATACTTATATCGTTGAAATTGTTATGAAATAAGCTAATACATTTAAAATGTTTTAGTCTTATTTTACCTTGCAATGTTTTAATAATACCAACTTCAGATCAGATTGAGCGAATTTATTCCAGTTTATTTTACACAAGTCGTAAAGTCGTAGGTAGTAAGTAACAATAATTATATTTCTTCTGTGCTTAAAGTTCAAAAAATATCAAGTAGGAATGTAGATAGATAGATGGGTAGAAATCTATTGCGTTGTGCTGCACAATCGCATTCAAATATACCAGTGCTTGGCTCTTATACATACCTACAGCTTTTTATCTACCGGTAATACCTACCAAAGAAGAGCATCGAAATACTAAATTCCTCGTATTGATTTTATACAAAAAAACATAATAAAATAAAATAAATTTAATAAATATGTTTGTTTGTATTAAATCTGAAATAAAATCACAACACAAAGTGACATAAATTAATCGACTGTAAGCATACTTTTAAGCGACCTATTAGTAGCCATCATCAGAAACAGGAGTTCTCACCTAAATGTATGACTTTCTATACAAAAACAGAGTGAAGTTAAGAGTTAAACCAAGAATAAACGATACTTGGAGTTTGAAACAAAAAGCTCGGAAAAAAGAAATCTATAGCTAATGCGGAAGGACCGCGCGGTATCTTAATTATAGTCCGCGATGATAAATGACGACGTTCGATATTACCTTTGATACTATAAATCAATTTGCGATTCATAGGATTGGTCGCGGCGCCTGTTGATTACAAAGTGGTAAATTAAGGTTATTCCAGTTCCCTGAAATCCCTTCTGAAGAGGAACACCGGACTAAAAAAAAAAAAATAATTCCCGTTTCCTCATTTTAAGGTTCATTTATTTATTTTATTTTATTTATTTATGAATTAGGTTAGCCTATGGCGAGTACACTAAAACAAGGTAGATACCTAAAGAACATGAAGGCATATGCGAAGTGCACCAACCTATTTATTATATTATATATATATATATATTTAGTCACGGTTGTCTGGTAGAGATCGCTCTTGAGTGGTAAGACCGCCAATTGTCGCTTAGTTTTAACTTTTCTGGTTGTAAATAGTTCCTTTTAGATTTAAGTGTGCAATAAAGTATTATATATCTTTAAAGGCCAATACAGCATGAGAAATCTAAATACTAACATGCAAAAACATTATCTGACTTCTTTTACGTACAGTGCCGTTCATCAATATCTGACCCTCTGTTTAGTTTGAAGTCAGTTTGTTTTGAATTGTAGGTAATAATATAATAAATTAATATAAGTTTCAATCGCTGATAATGTTAGGCACCTAAGTACTTACACCTATACCGTGTCCATTTTGAATGAAGCATGTTAGTAAACGAACCGCCCATACTTAACCTAAAATTCACTTTGTTGGCGCGTCCTTTTATACGTAATTTACATTACTTGCCGATTTTAGATCCTCCCGTCAATAAAAATTGCTTACAATTATATCTGAAACTCGAGGCCAAGCAAGTGAGATTTTGTTATTTGTGTCGTAGTTTGTTTACTAAAATACTTCATACAAAATAAAAAAATACAGTATAGTATGTATACAGGGTACAGGATGGCACATTTAGATCCGTCAGTAAGGGAAAGTTTAAAAAATTAGGACATACGAAGATCTCTTATCAACCATGTCATCGATTTGAGTAACAAGGAAAACTGCATTCACACATTTAAAAAATCTTGATCTCAGCTCGCGAATCGAACCTGGACGTTTTAAAAAGATTGTGTAGGTCCTTGGCAGTAAATGTTGAAACATGTCTAAAATGAATAAAATGCATTGTTTCCATATCCTTTATTTTATTTTGGTAAGTTTTCGAAATGACTTCCATTACGTAAATGCCTATACAGTATACAGATTTATTTAAACTGTTATCATTCCTTATAATTAATTTTGTTTTAAAAAACTATAAATCGACTTCAATTTTTACGGTTTTTTCATGAATTTTCATGGATCCCATTGTCAGAACTGAACAAAATTAAAATGGGACCACATGGGAAGCACCAGCTTTCATATAAAAAAAGAATCATGCAAATCGGACCATCCGGTCAAAAGATCTGAGGTAACAAACAAAAAAAAAAAAAAAAAAATACAGACGAATTGAGAACCTCCTCCTTTTTTTGAAGCCGATTAAAAATGTAGATAGACAGCTGCATAAAAATACACATGAAATATAAAAAATCAAAACTCAAGTAATTAAAATACTTGAACCGGGGGTGGGATTGGGAAAATTATTTAAAATTATATTAAAAAAGCATTTACTTTCTGTAAGTACATTTATCATAACTTGCACTCGATTGTGCACGCGATGGCGGATGACGTGATCGATGAAAATGTGAGGAGTGAGTTCGATGAGGATTGCAGTGAAGAAATGATAGCCCCTTTACCTACCGACTCGGAAGAGCTGGTTTCCGAAGAGACTTTGATGGAAGCGGATGAAATTATTGTTACGAAAAATGTGCCAAGTAAAAGAGGACATGGGGAGGTCGAAGAACAATGGACTACAGTTGTAGCTAGAAAGAATGTAAAACTAGACCACAAGATCGTTGTTTACGTGAGTAGTTCAGAAAATTTACCCAAACAATTCGCCATGGCTAAGTTATTGAATACGCATGATATTCAAAAAATATTTCGTGTAAAATACCTAAACCCGTTCAAGGTTTTTATACAATTCGATGACTCGGAGAGCGCCGAAAAAATGATAGGGTGCAAAGCTTTGCAGGAGTTAGGATGGAGAATTCAAAAACCACTCGAAGTGATTACCTCTTATGGAGTTATTAAGAATATAGAAACGGATTTAGAAGAAAAAGATATGATGGAGATTATTAAAAGTGAGTTTGAATTAATGGCGGTGAAAAGGCTGAAGCGTAGAACTCAGGACAGCTCGGGATGGGAAGAGAGCGAATCGGTTCGATTGGCTTTTCGGGGTCCGACGCTGCCTGACGCGGTATACATATATGGTATGAAGATCAACGTAAAACCGTACGTATTTCCTGTAACTCAATGTTCAAGGTGTTGGAGATTTGGCCACTTACTGCGGATGTGTCCGACAAAGAAAATAACATGCCCCAAATGCGGAAAGGGACACGACAACTGTGAATCTACTATTCATAAATGTATCAACTGCGCCGGTAGTCACTCGGCGCTAGACAGATCGTGCCCCGTGTTCCAAAAAGAAAAATATTTGCGGAATTTGATGGCGGAAAACAATTATTCATATCGGAAAGCTTTACAGATGTACGTTCCTCCGGAGCCCCTGGTTTCATTCGAAAAAACTGCAACCGTGCACACATTTGATTTGCCTGAGTCCACCCCTGCCCCTACGACACAAACAGGCTCGTATAATTTATCGTACGCGAGTGTAGTCAAGACAAAGCAGACTAGAGATAATCCTCAGCGTCATATTGACGTGGTCCCGAAACAGATCCCTATGATTGTGTCTCAACCAAAAGAGAAGGCTAAGAAAAAGAAAAATAGAAGAAGACAGCTGGATAATGATCAGGTGTTTAATTGGGATGTTTTGTCGGAGTCTGAATGCGAGAAGGATATCTTATCAGATAAATCGGACAGTGAAAAGAGGCCTAGAAGACAGAGAATAGAGAAGACTGAGAATCCTGCGTCTATCATGAGTTTCGCACAGCTCATAGCCAATTTGAGTGCAATTATTTTTTCAGAGTGTGAAGGTGGCATGACGGGTAAGATTACTAAAATAGTGTCCTTATTTATTGAATGGCTGACATCAGTGGCGAGGCAGTACCTAAGAGATCTGCCTTTTAAAAACTTTTTCGGTTTATAATGGATTTGGTTAAATTCAACATTTTACAGTGGAACTCACAGAGTGCTAAGCCTAAACAAGTGGAACTTGATCAGTTTTTGTGTAGCGAGACAATACACATTGCAGCTTTAAGCGAGACGTGGTTAAATTTTGAAATTGATTTTAAGATTACCGGGTATAATATCTTTCGTCAAGATCGATTAGATTCTTACGGAGGGGTGGCAATTTTAGTCCATAAGTCAGTTAAAGCCCACCTGGTACCATTTACTTTAGCTAATTCTGGAATAGAAATGGTTTGTATCAAAATTTTTAACTGTTTACACATTCAATATATAATGTCTGTTTATTGTCCGCCATCCGTCCGAACTTCACTTGGTGATTGGAATGAAGTGTTTTCTTTTAAAACTAGGAAGACATTAATTTTGGGTGATTTTAATGGGCACCACCCCAGTTGGTCTTATAAGACTGACCTGAGAGGGAATAATATATTTGATTCTCTAGTTGAAAACAATTTTGTTTCTCTAAATAATGGAAGTGTTACCCGTTCTAAATATGTAAATGGAATTCTACAGGAATCTTCCCCAGATATTTCTACAGCATCGTCCGACATAGCTTTATGTTTTGATTGGAATGTAACTAATGAAACATTAGGTAGTGATCATTTGTTAATTAAAATTAGAACTTCGTATATCAATGATAATTCTCAAAATAGTAAGAAACGCAACTTGAAAAATGCTAAATGGGTAGATTTTAGCAACTCCGTCAAGTTTAGTTTATCTAATAATTATCCTACGCATGATGACTTGCAAAAAAGCTATGATTCGTTCCTTAATGTAATTAATGAGGCTGCTGATATCAACATTCCTACATACAAAATTAGTCATGGACCATCTCAACATTTTAAACCCAAACATTATTGGAACCCAGAACTTTCTAGGGCAGTTGCAGAAAGACGTTTATCCCTTACTATTTTTCGAAGGAATCCTACCCCCGATAATTTAAACAAATTAAAAGACAAAATAAGAAATTCGCAACTACTAATAAGAAAGGCTAAACGTGAGAGTTTTACTAATTTTTGTTCTTCTATTGACGAATCCACTACTGTTCCTGAAATGTGGCGTAAGATGAAGTGGTTGAAAGGATATAAATCCCCTACTTCTTATACCGATGAATCAATGGCAAATATATTATTACGGAACTTGACTCCGGACTTTGTTTGTCCAAAATACCCAGTCCTTTCATCATGTGGTTCGCATAGTAAATTAGAGTCTCCATTTTTATTGTGTGAACTTAAGAGATGCATAAAATCAAAAGATACGTCGCCTGGTGTGGACTCAATATCATACTCAATGATTAAGCATTTACCAGAGATTGCATTTAACATCCTACTTAGATTGTATAACCAGTTCTATTCGTGTGGTTTTGTACCTTACCAATGGCGCGAAATACGAATTATACCTATTCCCAAACCAGGACGTGACCCCTTCTCTGTATCGGCTTTACGACCCATTTCACTTATATCTTGCCTTTGCAAAATTTTCCATTCTATGATCACTAAAAGGTTGGAATGGTTTATGGAAAACGGAGATTTTTTCTATGAGGAAACTACAGGATTCAGAAAAACGAAATCATGCTTAGATAATCTTACCAATTTAATAACAAGAGTCCAAATAGGATTTTCGAAAGACCAGATTACCTTGGGTTGTTTTGTTGATATACAAGACGCGTATAATAATGTGGACGTTACGGTCTTGATTTCTACTTTGAACGAACTGGGTGTTGGTTCAAAGATATGTACATATTTGTGGTCGTTTTTGAAGGAAAGGTACCTAAGTATTCAACTTGATAATAATGTTATTGCTAGAAGTACAGGTAAAGGTTTAGCTCAGGGCGACCCTTTGTCTCCTTTATTATTTAACATTGTGACGTATAAAATTTGTAAGAAAATTAATAATGTTAACATTTCACAGTACGCAGATGATTATGCATTGTATATAACTCATAAGAACCCTGGTGACGCATTAAATGAGCTACAAATCGCTCTGACTGACTTATGTAAGATGCTTAATGATTTAGGATTAACAATATCACCTTCGAAATCGAAGATTTGTATTTTTAAGAAAGGTATAAATAGACATCCGATAACTCTGAATTTGCAGGATAACCCTATAGATGTAGTCGGTGCTGTGAAATATTTGGGAATGTGGTTGGACCGTTCCTTGAAATGGAATAAACATATTGCTGAATTATCGCACAAGATTTCTAAATATTTAAACATTTTTAAAATTTTAGCAGGTTCGGGTTGGGGGGTACACCCTAAACATCTAAGAAGATTATATATTGCTATTATTAGAAGTCGCCTTGATTACGGCAGTTTTTTATTTAGCAATTGCAGTAAACATTTAGGTTATAAACTAGACAAAATACAAAATCAATCATTGAGAGTCATTGGAGGATTTATTAAAACTACCCCCATACATGCAATGGAGAGTGAGCTCTGTCTTCCTCCATTGCATGTACGTAGAACGTACTTGGCAGGTAAATACATGTTAAAAGCTAAATCTCGTGACATTAGTATAACCAATAATTTGGTAGATCAGTTATATCAAAGTCAAGGTAGCAGGTACTGGCGAAACAAAAGAAAGCCGTTAATTCTATTGTCGTACGCATATCTTGCTGACACACGTGTGTACGCGTGCCGCCAGCTGGAGATGTTTGCGATGAGTACCTGGGTGAGTAGTGTAGATCTAGACAACGTAATCTGCTGCAACATACCAAACCTTGATAAACCTAAACGGGATTTTACTAGTTATAGCTTAAAGTCGATCTGTCAGGATTTCATTGATCAACAGTATGGTATTTTTTATAAAATATTCACCGATGGTTCTAAGGATACAGTTGGAATCGGCGCAGCTTTCTTGGATCCACAAAGTAACCTTAGTCAGCAATTCAATATTAGTTCGTTGAATATGTGTATCATGGAGGCTGAACTTATTGCCATTAGTGAGGCTTTGTCATATGCTATGTCACTAGATGTAAACAATATAGTCATATTTACGGATTCCCGTAGTGCGCTCCAACATGTGGTTCGTTGTACCACGGGTATCCGAGGCACACCTACCGCCTACAGTGTACTTAACAGTATTGTTGATCTAATATCTTCATCAAAATCTGTCATTCTACAATGGATTCCTTCTCATTGTGGAATTGAATATAACGAGCGTGTTGATCTATTAGCTAGGCAGGCTACCAGTGAGGGGATAGACTATCGCATACTTCCTTATTATACTGATTGTATATATTTAATAAGAAGACAGTGTTATGATTTGTGGAAAGAGTATTTTGATGTACGCTCAAAAGAAATAGGGATCTGGTACAAAACTGTCCAACCACAACCTCTTCGAATTCCATGGCTTAATGTTAATGAGATGTCTAGAAAAGATATAGTTGTGATTTTAAGGCTTCGTACTGGACACATTCCATCGAAGAAATTTGCGTTCCTTATGGGAAAAGTTCCTTCTCCTAATTGCGATTCGTGCGGTGTACTGGAGGACGTATTGCATGTTCTCATGGAGTGTGTCCAGAATGACACTTTCCGGACACAGAAGTGTAAATATTTTCTAAAAGAATTTTCCGACTGTAACATAACTCTTTCTAACCCAGATTCGGAAAATGTAAAAAGTCTAGTGAAATTGTACAACATTAAGTTCAGCTCCGATCAGACCGATCGGAGCTGATTTATTTAAATAGATAATTAGTTTAGTTTGGTATATAAGTTAAATCTGTTTAGTTTTTTATAATTTTTGTTTATTTTTTCTGTTACTTAGTTGGAGCGACATAATCGCAATGTGATTAAGCTCATTAAATAAAGATTAAAAAAAAAAAAAAAAACCGGGGGTGTTACCTTTTTAATGAACGTAACTGTACGTGACTAATAAGATAAGTAGGTATTGCCAGCGTCTTGGCGACGTGACGCTTTGGATTGGTATTGATAATGTCAGTTGAGCTATTTATAAATTGATTGCAACAGTCTGCAGTTAGCTCAACTGTTTCATTGTAAATGATAGTTCTACTAAGTATGTTGTTTATATTAATTGATTGTATAGGTACCTAGTATCTATTGCATTTAGGTACCTACCTAATTATTTACGGAATACCTATATTGAAAATTTGAAACCCTTTGTTCGATGTAGGACAGATTTAATTGGACAACTACGTTTTATGTAAATACATAATTATGTCTTAAATGAATTCAAAATAACGTTTTTCAACCCTTTTAAAAAAAACATTTCAATTATTAAATGAAATGTTCCGAACCGTCAGTATTGTCATCAGTATTTTTATCAAAGTATTTAAAATATTTATTTATTCATATTATATATTTATCCTAATGTTTAGAGCCATTTAAAAAAACAGAAGGAAACTATGCTAGATTTCTAGCTGGACAAATTGTTCTGACTACGAGTACATAAAGTTAAAAATCATAGAGGTCATCAAAACAGAGCTAAAATAATACTTTTTGTATTTTTTTTTAAAACTGACGTGATTCTCGTTTGTTTATGTACCTATACTGGAGGCTTGTATTTGTGAAGTCAGCGTGGAAAAAAAACGACAACGGCGCCATTTTTTTAAATATCTATAAGGAAGTAAACAACTCCTAAAACAAAACAATATCACCTAGCAGAGAATCCTTTACCATTATAAACCTAGAAATATAAGATCTCATTTTGTACCAGAGTCGTATTATACCAAGTGTGTAGTGCAATGTGGCTAGGTGTTGTTTCTCTCGGTCGAGTTATAGGCGTTCTTGTAGGGCTGGCAAATGGTCCAGGCTCGCTCAATCAGAAATATGGCTGACATGTCAATAGCAAAAAGGTCTAGTGCTAGTAAAATGTTTTATTGTTATAGACAACGGAAAGGTCGACAAAAGAGCGCAATAAATAAACCTAAAAGGTATTCCGCACACGGGCCGAATCAAGTTAAAGCTTTGATGCTATTTTTATCAATAGAAGCACCAGATCAGCAAATCAGTCTATGTCGGTACCTATTGTACATCTGAATAAGATTATAAGACTTTATTGAGCAGTTTGAGCACTGTATAGATTATTTAATTATTGATAAGGTATAAAATTTAATGCATGCTCATGATAAAATTTAATAGGCTGCAATATACATTGGTACTAACAGCACGTTTAAGCACCGTGTTTACATCATTTGCGGGGTATACCATTCAGGTTATTCAAGCTACAAAACTTTTACGAGGCACCTAATTTGTAAGTTATCAAGTACGCCTACTGGTTGCATAAACGTCAGTCAGCCCTAATCATATCGGGCCGTATCACACCGGTCGCCGAATGTAGAGCAAGCGGCCGAGCCGGCGCGATGCCTCTAGCAAAAAATCAGTGTATGCTCCACTCCAAGGCATTGCGGTCGCGCGTTCCGCTTGCCGCCACAAAAGTTTCGAACTTCGAACTTACTTCTTTTTTTTCTCCCATCTTTCCCAAAGAGGTTGAACAGTGCAGTTTATAAGTGAAAAGTGTTGCGTGAGTAAGTTATGGAGACGGCCATGGCCTATGTTAGGTCGTGTGATAGAACGGGCTAGCACGTGTACCTTGTCTCTGGCTCACCGTTCACTTTACCTATTCTGTCATCTCGCACTTGCAATGTTATTATTTTCGAAAGTTTTTATATTAGTCATCGTTCGATTAGAATTGGCTAATGAAACAAACACCCAACCGTTAGCTCTACATATTGATTATTGCTCTTGATTGCGCTAAATCGCTCACTCGTTGCCAATTACAATAAATTCGCAAGCTTTGATTTGTGAATTTATTTTTATAAAACGTGCAGACCGCAATGTAAAAAGTTTCGCACTTCTATCTCACGCAATCTCAAAATAAAATAAGCTTTAAAAGAGACGTCAATTTCGTGTTAATTAAGCCTTTCGTTTAAGTTTGTGTTTGTCTTTCAGGGCTCTAGACAAAATTATGTATCCTATGCCATAAATTTGCTCGCAGTTTTTCACGCCTGCTGCTAGTTTAGACATCATTTTATTTAGGTTAGGTACACCTCTATACTATTTCAATTTTTTATGCATATTCCTATGTGGACTTAACGAACTGTACGTAATTTTGGCGGTAAGGATAGTATGAATAGTATCTCATAATGTTTTTTTACCAAAGTTACTGATGAATAAAACAGAAATAGTGAAGTGCAATAAGCTTACAAAATATTTTGATGATTGATTTGATTAAAGTATCGTTGGGGTTGCCCAAAAAACAGTAAATGAGACTTTCACGTGTATCTAAGGAGGTTTTTGCCAGCAGTGGATTTGCCCATTGCCCTGTAAAAGAAATACTTTATAATATAATTAAATTAATATCTATAAATTTTAACAATCAAAGTTAGCTCAATTGTTTCAACAATAAGTACTAAATAGTTCTAATTTTTTTGTTTTCTTTGTTTGTTATTTTCTTTCTTAATAAAATTTTATTCGTGAATTTCATCATCATCACCATCATTATTATCACAGGATAATAATGGTGCTGAAATTTTACAAACTGTTATTAAATTGAGATTAGATACCTTATATTTGATTGTGTTATATTTGTCAGTAAAATATATTTTATTCGTAAATTTTATCACTATTAAAACAGGATAATAATGGTGATAAAATTTTACAATCTGCATAGACATCAGACATAGACCAAATGAGGTTAAGCATTTGCAATAAGTACTTAGTATATAGTGGAACCTTAACATTTACGAACTAGCCTAGGGTACCTACTACCCACCGCTCGCCACGTTTAAAGCCGCTAAACGTTAAGCCCTTAAAATAATTATTATGATTGATCAATTAATTTCACGAATAAATCAACCAACGTTAATTTTATTTGAGACAGTTTCTTAAAATGGCTTTGGTATTTATAAAACGTGTAATTATTAAAGTTCAATTGATAAATACTAACCGAAAATCTCGTACGAATAAATCACAATTAAAGTAAAGTAAAAGTATCAATATTTAACGAAAATTACTGTAAATACAGGGTTTGGTACGCAATCAGAATAAAACTAAAAGTTGCCCCACAAGTGGACTTAATGTTGATTAAATATTACTGGGTCAATTTATTTCCGGTAGTGCGATTTGAGTATCGTATTTGCGTAAATTTAAAATTATTGCTTAAATCAAGGCCGAAGTACCTACAGACAAACGTAAATTTATTTTATTACTAGCTTTTCATACGCAACTTTAGGGTAAAAAGGTAAGGTAGGTTTGTAAGAAATGACTGTTAAATTTTATAACTACAAGTCCAAAACAAGCAATCTCATTGCTTAGTTATTTTTTAAACATTTTTTTTACAACCCCCTCAAAAGATTGACTCTTTACAACTTAAGTTGGTTCGCGACGGGGTAGTGCGGAGCGCTCATACCTACATTCTCCGGTTTTTGTAAATTCTAAGTTCCACAGAACATTTGTATTGAAAATAGGTAGTTTTACGATAATTACTTATGCTAAAACATTCCCAACGTCTCATGAAAACGCACCTATGGCCATCGAATGTAATAAATGTAAAAGTGGACAATCTTTTGTTTCCTTCTTAATTTTTTAAAGATCTTTTTGTACACAGTTTTGACAGTAAATAATCTTCATCTTATACGTGAAAATGTTGTTTTTAGCCTTCAACGGCTTTTTGATAGTACAAAGTAACCCCCAATTATCACACCCTCCCCAGAGTCTGAATTTAAAGACTCCCTTTTGTCCGCGGCCCGATTCTGCCTTCCGCCGTTTTCAAAATGACAATTAAAACTACCTTACTAGGTAAATTGCTTGTCGAACCTAAAAAATACAAAAAAGCACAATGTAAACATCCAGGCGAATGGATATTCATATTAATGTATCAACTTTAAACGATGACTAAGTTGTAATTATTATATATTCCGCTCACAGAAAAATACAGACGACTCATAATTATATTGCTTGATGTTGAATGAAGTTTTGATGTAAGATGGTAGAACATTATGTATTCAAATTTTTTGACATAATGTAAGGACGTAACTCGTAGGAATCTTCATCAAAAAAAAATTGACAATCGAATACAAATCGTTAAAAAAAATGACAATTCCATCACAAGTCAAAATGCAACGCGATGTATATTGAGTTGTCTATAGATCTAATCTTATCAAATTTTCTATGACCAGGACCACACTATAAACACTCGATGAAATTTCGTCGCTAATAATGTGATTTCGGTGAAATAAATACGATTTGACTGAACTCAACACGTATCACGTTTTGTCAAGTCGCGTAGCGTGTCAATAGTGTGTTTCTGGCTTAAAAACACAAAGCTTTCCTCAAAAAGCATTAAACGATTCACTAATTAACACATTTCAGTAAAGCTAAACGGGTAAAAAAGCATCAAGACAAATACCGAGGCGCCTAATAAGCCAGCCGAGGCGATCGCTACAAAGGATTGTGCACAAGCTGTCATTTTTTAGAAGCATACGAAAATAACTACTTACGCGGACTAACACATACTGAAAAATGATATTTATAGTATAAATCCAAAGAAAAAGCGTTCCTTATCGAAGAACCTATTTTTAAGTTTTTTTATACATTGGTGCTTAGATAGCTCTTTGTTTTCTGCTGATTATTTAATAAAGTTTGACTTTAGATGTAAAAAATGTATTTTGTACTAGGTAAGTATTAACCAAGTCAAGCACAATGGAGTTTCAAACAGAAGTGCCTACATTCTCATTCATATTGTACTAGTTTGCTAGCGACCAGCAAAATGCAAATATAGAGTTAGCATACTACAAGAACAATAAAAGAAAGCTTATTGTAACCACTGGTAGCGGTTGGATAGCAAACATTAGCTGCTAGCTAGGAAACTTTCCATAACATCTGTGTAAAGCCTCTTTAATCTCAGGCAACTGTGGAAAAAGTGGCCAGGCGCTTGCACTAAGTAATAACCCCTCATCCCTATAAAATTTTAGAGATACTTATTGTAATTTTAATCACACTCGACGTCGCGGCGTGGCACCTCAAAAAAAGGCTCGGCAGATGCGGCCATTTTACAAATATGTCCGACAGCTATCTCCTGGAGAGGTCCCGACAGATGAGCGGATAAAAACAATTGTTTTTTTTAATGGAATGCGCTTAAAATGAGTTATTCCTAAATACTCAATCATTTATTGTATTCCATAGGTGTGCTTACATTTATGTAATTAAGTATCATTATAGACCCTGTGGGGCACACAATATTATGGAGAGAGAGGAGGACGTCATTGTTAACTGGTTAGGAACATTTTGCTAGTTTGCATATTTTTTAATTTTCGTCAATCGTATAATAAGCTTTTGTGTTTAATAAAAGGTTTAGTTGTATTATAAAAGGTGTATTTTTCAATGCGTCACGCAGTTTATTATGTAATGTAATTTTTCGCATCACTTAACGCGCCAGGCAGTTTCTTTTATATTTTAATAGTCATTACATTACATAGGAACTCGATGTGTGTAGTTTAAGTTTGGAGGCGGGTGTTATAATTATAAGTTTATTCTTATATCTTAACACGTTCCCTGTGCAGCCAAGATCATGGTGTCTACCACCTACGTGCAAATGCTTAGTGTGGATATTATAATGGGTTAGCATTTACATGACAGTGACATCACATTATTTTTTATTTTTATGCCCCCCTTTATTAAAAAAAACAATATTTGTGTATGAACCATCCGTGGGTCATGCACGTATGAGCTCTTTACTCCATGATTCATCCGTGGGTCATGCACGTATGAGCTCTTTACTCCATGATTAATCTGTCATAATTCCTTCTGGCTCTGTATGCAGTCCGCATACACCACGTTCAAGATCCAGCTTAAAGGAGCCGCCTTCTAGACTCAGCCACTCGCTCAAAAAATCGCGAGGCGCGCCCAAAAAAAATACAAAGAAAATGTCGCACTGGCTGCTACAAAATGTTGGTAGAAGGAGACCAAATACCAGTTGAAGCAGACCGTAAGTCTAAAAAACGGACATGGAGTGCTTGAACTGCCGAAAAGCTTTTTGTCTCAATTGTTTTAATAATGTTCATAAAATAATACTAAGAATAAATAAATAATACATAATGTATTTTTAATTTTATTTTTACCCAAAATACTTTCACTTTTGACTGTAGGATACTAGCAACCCTAAATAAAAAGTCCACCGGTTTTCTTGTCAATTTAAATTTTAGTTCATTGGCTACACGTGTATGCGGATAAAAGTGGATAAACTCATACGTGTACATTTTTACGAGCCTTTAAACTTTCAAGGGCTCTTGCCCCATATGTGTGTCATGCACGTACGATCAGAACTTCAAAATGCACCACCGGTGGGTCATACACAGGGAACGTGTTAAGGAACGAGAGGAGTAGGTTTCTTCCCTCTTGTTTTATACAATTCTTTGTTATCTAACGAATTTACACATTTCTAAAATATATATTCATAACGTCTCACGATAGACGCACCTATTTCCACCGTATCACCAAAATTATTCCCAACGTTACACCGGTTACACAAGACTCAGAGAATCAAGATTTACAAATTACAATCTAAAGCGCAAGCTTCAGAACGCTTTTAAGAAAAACTCCGAAAGTTAGTAAAGTGAGTAATTTAAGAGTTGTTTGAGTTCTTATTCAAGAAAATGTCACATAGAACCAACCTGCGCGTCAAACACACGGGATGCCGGACGCGAAGCAAGAGTGTCAACAACATTTTTTCCCTAAGGCGCATACCCGAGCCAATATGACAGCGGTACCTACTACCTATTTTATCATATTTTTACGTTTATCATAGGAATTTTTAAAAATAATACGTTCAGTTTGTGGTATCTATTATAAGCTATTTTTTAATACCACTTTATATAGGATTTTTAAAACTTGCTGCGTTTAACGTAATAATAAGATAAAATAGTTGGGGGCGCCACTTTCACTGGTGTATGGGCCGTTCCCGAGACTCAGTCGCGTTAGGTGTGCAGGGCTCCATTGAGGCACCATTGCAGCATCTGCCGCGACGCTGGCGCTTCCGTTTCGCGCCCTTCTTCGCATAATGCGTGGGTTTAGCGGAATCTTGAAGGTTCTCCATGTTCTGAGTTTCAATGAAAATTACCCTTATCACGTACGTCGACGCCTTTCCAAACAGTTTTCCCAAAAAATAGAGTTCTTGAAAAACTTCTGAAACCTTTTTTTCTAACTTAGCGTAAAAGTTTTTCATATGCGAAAATCATGAATAGGCAATTTCGAATATTTCCGATCACGTTTCCAATTTTTTGGGTTTCCGCTGAATATCATTTCCGCAAAATATCTACACCTATAACTGTTATTGCATATTGTCCCCAAGTTCTCACTTTTTCCTTTTGTAATGTTAAACCAAAAAGCTTTTTGAAAGCCTTCACAGTAAGTAACTTTATACAGAATGACACGTAACATGTGTACTAAGCCGAAAGGGGTGATTCTGGAACTCGAAGCGATCAACTTGTGTATAACAATTTTTTGAAATTCACTTCAATTACTTTTATACTTATTTGAAAAAATAAACATCTGTTTTTTTAACACGCACTCTTTTATTTAAATTATGAAGTATTTCATCAATGTTTTTTTCTTTTTTAGGAAAACATCATAAATAATAAATTTTTACAAAACAAATATACCTACCAATTTCCTTTGAAATTGCAAAACAATTCATCATCATCATCAGCCTATATTAGTCCACTGCTGGACACAGGCCTCCCCTAATGAGCGCTACACTTATACTTACCTAATTATCAACAAAGATTTTTCAAAAAATTAAAAACTTAAACCTAGTACTAAAAATACGTTTAGTAAATAAAAGTTAATCTCGGGTTCCAGAATCACCAACTTCAGGCTTAGTACACAAATGTTTTGTGGCATCCTATACCAAAAAATAAAATAAATTCACAAACAAAATCAAGTACAGAAAGAAGGTGCTGATTTTGTTTGCGAATTAATTTTATTTTCTAGGTAGTTATGAATAACAACTCAACAAAGTTTTATTGATCAACTGCCCGAAAGGCGTATTTCGAAGTTTTATGCACACAATGGCGTTGACAATTTTACGATCTTATGCAAATTCAACTTAATTGACTGCTTCTTTCTTAGTTGTAAAATAACTCTCAATGTCCTAAATAAAAGCAATTTAATCCCAATTCAGTATTCGCCGCTCTAAACGAAATTAAATTACATTGTGCTTTGAAACGTACACCCAAATTCAATTTTCTCTGGTAGTTAGTTCTTTCATTTAGCAACCGTAAAGGAAGACACACAACTTGGCTTGGCAAACTTTACAGTTGAAATTTAGTGTTCCAACAGACCCCATTCTTTACTCCTATATCTGGCTTATCACAAATATTATTTGAGTTTCGTCATAACTTTCGTTTCCCTCCGTAATAACTTGCAATATTTTTATGATTTTATTCCTGCCTTTATCAACGTCGGGTTGGCATAAAAACATCATAATAAAATATGTATGATCATATCGTTTTTCGATTTGTTGCACTGTAGGACGCCTCGTTGTTTGGCCGGATCTCCGTTATTGGTCGAATCCCCCAATAAATTGAACATCGATGGATTTTTATTCAACAGATTGTAAAGTAGCATTTATACGAGACATGATGAAAACAATTCTCAGAGTTGAACAGACAGACGTTTAATTATTGATGTATATATTATCGACGGTTGGTAATCAGGGTCAATAATTTAGCCATGAATAATGCTATACTTTCGAAGTTCGGTCGGACGTATGAGCTTTTTGATTGATTGACTTTGGCTATTGTTTAAAACTTGTCTATTTAGACCCGTGACTCAGAATTTTCATGCTCCTAGAGTTTCGTGTTAAGACTAGGTTTTAGATATGCACTTAATATTTAGGGAAAACATAGAAACACATCACAGCATTAAAATAACAGTTTATTTTCTTTCTTCCAACATCAAATATTAACAAAATAATTTATTTTTAACATCAACAACTGTCGTTTTCTACAACCGGTATTGTGCCGGTTTTATCGTATTTATTTTATATTTATTGAGGTTACCACAGCAGCGTCACAATCTATATATAATTATAATTACTCAAAATATAAAACTGATAACTGTTACGAACACAAACACTTATTATCATGGTTACTACTTATCTTTTAGGTCCTGCCAACTCGAACGCCGAACACAAAGTGCCCGAGGCAACGAACCATTTCTGCTTTTATACGGTCGGCTAGCGTAAACAACGGAAAATTCCAAGCTTCGATACAAAAATTGCAGAACTGTCTCACAAAACTATTTAAATACTTTTAAATTACAGTTATGATTATTAAAATAACTTGACAATATTTCGAGTTTCTTGACTTCGCATTTTCCTTAAATCAGTACCGGAAGTTATTAAGAATATAGTAGTTGACGACTAAAAAGGTCGAATAATAACTTGAAAACTACTTTCCAATGAAAATAATAATAGTTCATGCAGTTTTGTAATTATTTTCTGGTTTTCTACCGTCGACTGCTTATCAGTTCGCCCATCCTGACCATTATTTGCGTCCCTGCAAATAAATAAAGAAAATATAGTTATATTGTACCTTATTACCAGTCTTAATTTATAGAATCTGAAAAAGCTGACAATTTTTAACTATTGACACGACACCAAACTCTTGGTGGATTAGTTCACGATTAGTTCACAAGTAAAAATTGACAAATTTATTTTCGCAAACACTTAATTATTAGTGACTTCACTCTTAAACGCCAAATCATTGGCGACCAACAGATACATCATCTTTGATGGCTCTATAGACACTGAAGCTATGGTGGCCTTAAATGATTATCAAACATATTTTTAACTTAGAAATCTTTGTAACATAACAACTGCTGCTAAATTTGAAGGTGATGTCATAAGGAATGATTCAAATACCTCTATTTTAGCAAAATTTTGTTTGTATAACATTTACTAACATATGTAATGTATATACCCAGCAGTATATCCATCCACACAGTGTAATATTTAGACATTCAATACAATTCCAATTACCTTTGAAATGGGTTCAAGATGTACCCATAAATGACTATATTTAATATTAAAATTAATCTCAACAGTGTAATATCGTACTTGCACATGTATCTAGTACAAATGTTTACCCCTTGGACGATGTTGTGGGTAGGACATTTAAAAAAAAAAAAAAAAAAAAAAAAAAAACTAATGGTATTAGTTTATTTCGTCATTGTTCGCCCGCAATAAAATACACAGACATCAAAATTTTGGTACCATAACAGACACCACATCTATGGTGGCGCAACAGTGACACTAAGTTTTCGGCGGCCCAACAGATACCATTTTATCTATGGTGACCCAACAGACACCAATTATTCTGCACCCCAACAGGCATCAAATTATTGGCGGCCCAACAGACACCATATTATCTATGGTGGCCCAACAGACACCACATCTATGACGGCCCGAAGGATACCATATCTGTGGTGGACCAACAGACACCAAGTAATTTGCACCCCCAACAGGCATCAAATTATTGGCGGCCCAACAGACACCAAATTCTTGGCGGCCCAACAGACACCCTATCTATGGCAGCCCGAAGGATACCATATCTGTGGTGGCCCAACAGACGCCAAGTAATTTGCACCCCAACAAGCATCAAATTATTGGCGGCCTAACAAACACCAAATTCTTGGTGGCCCAACAGACAACATAAAGTACCCTGACGTTTAAACATTCAACATCTCCTAGATATGCCATTATTTCATAAGCAGTACTGATTTTTCGTTGAATTGCGTCTCAAACCCTTTTAATTCGGCTTCTGAACTCTGATACTTAATTTCATACTTTGTAAACAACTGGTTTCTCTTACTGGCTCCTTTCCTAACATATACGCCATGTTACTCAAGAACGCCTGTACCTCCACAGGCAACACAAGTGTCCGTAGTAAAACTAACTTTACAAATATTCAATACCATCTGCTATCAGGAGACTATAAAAACACAATATTCACATAATAACCAGTCGTTAACTTTAGTCTTACTCAAACTACTGTAATAGAAAACATAACGGGAAAATATTTCAAAATTATTCCGAGCAGTGCTTACTGCTTAATCCTCTTAACTTACTTATCCATTTGCGCAATCGATTCGTGTACCCTCAACCAAGTTCCCCCAGAGGTGGAAAAATATTAAGACCTTAAAGTATCGAAATTTCAACACAGTTTATTGAACTGGTCCACAATTAAGATTCAAATTATCTTTAGTGATATTATAAACTAGCTTTTTTGTCGCGGCTTCGCACGCTCTATCCAAGTAGCCTAAGTACGTGCCCGAGATACCGTTTACTTCCCTGCCAAATTTCATCAAGATTCGTTAAGTCGGGAACGGGATAAAAAGTATCCTATGTCCGTTTCCTTGTTTTAAACTACCACCTCACCAATTTTCAGCCAAATCGGTTCAGCCGTTCTCGAGTTATAAATAGTGTAACTAACACGACTTTCTTTTATACGTACTTATTATAGATCAGCACTTTATAGCATTTACCTCGATAGCCTTAAGCCTGTAATATTTTAAGCCTGCTTTCAAGAACAAAAGGAAAAATGATCACATTCGAAACTACCATCGCATCGGACCTATTGTCAATATTTACAAATTTTTTATTTTTTATTTTTGCAAACATTTTCAAAACAATCTTAACGCTCTTATAAAAAGAGTAACGTACTTTCTTAATAACAAAATGTGTAAATTAAAAACAAATCCCTAATTATGTTTCATTTATTTGCACCAAGTTGTCACAACCCTCAACGCGAGAACGCCCATTTGCTTAGTTGTCTGTATGGAAATGACGAAGACGTTTGACTGTGTGGATCACCAAATTGTGCTCAACAAACTTTTCTATTTCGGCATTAGAAGAAATCTAATCAACGGATAAAAATGAAGACTCGCCGTTTAAACGTTTAGTTCAGATAGTGACTTCACCAATAGAGAGCTGGGATCTTATTTCCGTTTATATATTCGTATCTTTTGTAATTTTATTTAGACCAATGATCGATGTATTCATACAATAAATAAATTAAACACCACTCAAAATTATCTAAATAATCTTCCTTATTATGAAATCATATAGAAGCTTACTCTGTTTTGATAACTAATAAATGACAAATAAATCAGTGTATTAAACCAGCCTATGTTGTGGTCCCCAAGGTTTATCCTAGTTTGTGGACCGACGATCTACTAATTTAAGTCTTAAATCTTTTCCAATAAACGTTTTCATTATTATTAGTACCTTTCGAATAAAAAACCGACGTAGGTCCTCCAACCCTTGCGTTTTCTTACCGCGATCTAGAGATGTTGGACTTTTACAAGCGACATTATTTTTATAAAATGGAACGACTAATTCAACGATTCATTGAGGTGAGACCCAGTTAGTTCATCGCTCACTCATTCTCAACCATAATTCTAAACTTTTTTTTTTATTTTTATTACGCTATGATAACCTTCTTAATGTTAAGCTTTTGTTATAAAAACTTAATAACCTGCCGACATCCATGATGGAAACACGACTGTTGATCGGTATTATCATCATTGTACTTTGCTGAGCGGGAATCATTATTCTAATTTTGGGTCGTGATTCGATATATTCTGTATATAATTTAATACATTAGGTAAAACCTAATAAGATATTTACAAGAAATACTACAGAAATCACGTTTAGCTCCGTTATTAAACTTCGATTTAAAAACGGCACTTTCCGAACCTTAATCGCTAAGAACCTTTGATTTTATTTACTTACTTCATTCATAGATCATACTAGGCATTTAATCTCAATGGTTTGTGTTAAGATACACACTGTTATTGCATGGCTCGTTTTAATTTAACTTAACTGTCGCTCTATCGCACATCTCAAGCACTGAATAAAATCATACCTTACCAATTTGCAACGGTTTACAAAGATCAGTTTGCCATGCCTACCTCAACATCTTCACTGACATAATATATTAACGATCTTCTATTAACTATAGAATACCTTTATACTATTTACATCAATTAATAGAACTCCTCTAATTTTGTGTATAAATGTTCTGACATACGAAAGCAAAATTAATGACGCCCACAATCAAGCTATTAATTGCCTGGATACCTTCTTGTTTGTAAGTTTAAAGTGAACCAAAATAATGCACTTTTCACAACTTTGTTATGTACAACTTTATACGAAAATTCGACGAATTGGAGTTTGCAAGTTTACTTTAAATAGGCTCTATATACCCAATAAAACTTTTAAATCCATCATAGTTATCAATGCTACAGTTATAGTTCCAAAATTAAATCATGATAAATATCCCGTTGTAAATCATCTATATTTCAAGTTTATATGCACGCTGTTTAAAGTTCTTAGGCATTTTGTGTATTATATAATCAAAATTACGTTACATCTTTATTTACAAAAAATGTACACATTCACAAACAAAACCTAAGAAATGCACGTAATATACACCTACAGAAAGCTAGGACAAACTATGGCATGAAAAATATAATGTTTGAAGGAGTACGTTTATATAATAGCCAACCTAAAAATATTAAAGACCAAACTCAACTCAATTTAAAACTCGCCTTAAATGAAACATTTTTCAAAGTATCCCCTAAAAATAAAAGTTGTCCATATAGTATTGCACATTTTATAATCCACAATTTGTATCAGTGTGCGCGCGCCTCTACTTTGTCTTTGTTTTGCTCTGTACAGTATTTTTGTTATCTACCAACATTGTATTAAAAATTTGCTCATATCGAACTACTAATAATGGATTATAAGCCTATTTTGTTTCTCACCAGTGATTACTAATCTTTTGAGAAATAAAAAAAGATTTTAAACCTTTTCTCAGGGCAACTGCAAGGATAACGAGATAATGTTTAGAGCGCAAAAACGTACATCAGAACAGTAAAAAAGTTACGCGTTTAAGCGTCCTGTAAGGTCTAAAGGAAATAGAGCATTTGATATTTTACTACAAGGTTGAACAAACATTGAAAACTTAAAACTTCTGTTTTTTTTTTCAAAATATTGTACTGTACCATCACTTTTTTTAATAGCCGACTAACTAAGACAGGCTCTTACAGAAACCTAGTCATACGCGGAGCAGGCGTAACGTAAGCCGCCTATGCTCAATTGAAGGACACATAGTTTCACATATTAAAATAAAATTACGGCGTACCCTCAAATTATTGAAAAAGATATTACTCTAGTTAAGCCTAGTGGGTTTTCTAGCTAAACTATATCATACCATGTTTTTGTTTATTCGACTGTTGTATGCTCAACCAAAATTTGATCCTTGTTTGTTATTTATTTAGAATAATGTTTATTTAAGTACATTGTACTTTTAGTTTCAACGAGTCGGGATAATTTTAATTCCTTTTCTGATTCATATTGTTAACTCTATTTGTTACTATATTTTTGCACATTAAAGCCTGTCAGCTGGTATGTCATTGCACGAGACATTTTAAAATTAGTATGCAAATAAAAGATTTTACCTTGATTTGGTTTCTATTTTAACTGTACCTACCCTTTGTTACTGCAAAACCAACCCAAATTTACCTATAGTTACGTCAAACTATTACAATAACATTAGCTTTTACAAAAGCGCAACATTTTTACAGTAAAATGGTTGGATCTTGCCTACATTTTCCGGAATAGCACATACTGTACTCGTAGTAGCATCCTCTGCACTCTTGCTGTTCTGCTCCCCGGATGGAACTGATGGTGCTGAAGTCACGGAAATTCACAGTTTTGCATCTTTCTCCTCTCAAAGATCATCCACTTCGAATGACTCAGACGGGGCGGCGGCACGTGGTGGTTTCGAGATCCCACTTCTGAAATTGTTAAGACTAGGTTTTAGATATGCACTTAATATTTAGGGAAAACATAGAAACACATCACAGCATTAAAATAACAGTTTATTTTCTTTCTTCCAACATCAAATATTAACAAAATAATTTATTTTTAACATCAACAACTGTCGTTTTCTACAACCGGTATTGTGCCGGTTTTATCGTATTTATTTTATATTTATTGAGGTTACCACAGCAGCGTCACAATCTATATATAATTATAATTACTCAAAATATAAAACTGATAACTGTTACGAACACAAACACTTATTATCATGGTTACTACTTATCTTTTAGGTCCTGCCAACTCGAACGCCGAACACAAAGTGCCCGAGGCAACGAACCATTTCTGCTTTTATACGGTCGGCTAGCGTAAACAACGGAAAATTCCAAGCTTCGATACAAAAATTGCAGAACTGTCTCACAAAACTATTTAAATACTTTTAAATTACAGTTATGATTATTAAAATAACTTGACAATATTTCGAGTTTCTTGACTTCGCATTTTCCTTAAATCAGTACCGGAAGTTATTAAGAATATAGTAGTTGACGACTAAAAAGGTCGAATAATAACTTGAAAACTACTTTCCAATGAAAATAATAATAGTTCATGCAGTTTTGTAATTATTTTCTGGTTTTCTACCGTCGACTGCTTATCACTTACACAATATAAATATTTATAGCTTTTTAAAATTTTAACCTACATTATATAACATACCTCGATCACAAAACATTATATCCTAACGGATTGTAGATTGTTTGCAACTGTCTGCAGTTATTTCAATAGTTTCAATTGTAAATACTAGTTGATTGTAATTTTCTTTTTCAATAATTGATATACTTTAACACCTAAGTTATATATACTTCTACTGGCCCTCTGCTTCTTGACCGCGTCTTTGCTAGCATTTTTGTAAAAACAAGTACCCTATTTGTTATCCCAGATCCTTTGCGTGTGAAAAAAATTCAGCTCTTCCGATCTACTCTAGTATATTTGGCGTTGTCTTAGGCCAACGGCGGTACAAACTTTTGCCTTTATAATATTAGTAGGAAACGATTCTTTCATTGTTACTATACAGACGTTATCCCAGTACCTTTACGTGTAAAAAAAAATCAGCTTTTCCGATCTACTCTAGTATATTTGGCGTTGTCTTAGGACAAATACATATCTACAAGGCGGCACAAAATTCGCCTTTATAATATTAGTAGCAAACGATTCTTTCATTGTTACTATACCGACATATATTTTAATACAATTTTCCTTACGTGTCTGTATAAAACTAAATCTAACTAAACCTATCAATTGGGTCTCGGTGTTGTTATTCCTCGAATGATAGCGTAACGCTACATTTGAACTGATACGTTAATTTATAGGCTAGTGTATTTTTCCGTTTTGTCTTGTCGAATTTATATACGCTATCGTCAGCACCAAGTTCCGATTCGCTTTCAAGCTGTTTCCTTTGGCAGTTGTTTGATTTTATGTATTATGCTTTTCTATTTACCTTCTATGGTATTTTATGGTGTCTATGGTACCTATCAACCAAGATACTCTTTTAAGTGGCAGTGGGCTGGCCATATCTCGCGAAGAACCGATAACCGCTGGGGTAAACGAGTTCTTGGGTGGAGACCGCGACTCGGCAAACGTAGTGTAGGACGCCCTCCGGCCACGTGGGTGGGATGACGATCTGCGACAGACTGCAGGCAGATGCTGGATGCGTCAACAGGGCGCTATGGTGCTCATTAGGGTAGGCCTATGTCCAGCAGTGGACTAGTATCTAAAATAATAATAGTTAATTTTTGTACATACATTCTGGCAAATAAATGATTATGATTATGATATTAAGGAAGACTAATCCAGTCCGCGAGCTTTCGACATGGAACCTATTTTTAAGTGTTATTTAGTTTTAAAATTTAAAATATTGACCAAATGTCGTTTTGGATCTATAGAATTATTAGATTCTGACTAGAAGGCACTCAAAATAATTTAAATTTCGGCCAATCGAAAAATCGAAATCTTGAACCCACATTTGGGATGTTATTTAATTTCTTAGAAGACCTTAGAAGACCCCTGTGTGCAAGACCTTATGCACTATATATAATACAAAAAATAGTAGTCCTTCAGTCAAATATCTTTGATAAAAACTAAATTCTAGTTCTGGTTAGCGGAAAGCAAGAAGGAGACTCAGGGAATATTATCTTAACTTTAAATACTGTAACTAGTCCATTACACAATGAGTGCACAATCGACCCAGATGCATGTGTTAACACATCCCGTATTAACGAACTTCCCTCCCGTGTCGGCTGCAATAAGCATCCGAGTCACATGCGACGCAAATTCTATCAGGACCTGTCTTGTTCTCTTTTTTGCAATTTATAGACTTCATCAGCGCATTGTTGGCAACACAGCTAGGTTGAAAATGGCACGAATGAAGTTCTGCAATTCGTTTTTTGAATGCGCCTAGAAAATAAACTTTTGAATTCCGAATAAAAAAAGACTATAACAAATTATATGTTAGTCGTCGTTTTGTTACCACTAAGTTAACTAGTTTTTGGTGGTCTGCATGTATTGTTTAATGTATATCCCCGGTCGTGTTGGTGTGTCGTCCTATTGGATAATGCTAGTGAGGGCAAAGAGAGTGCACCTGTGTTTGCTCACACACTTGTGCACTATAATATGTCCTGCGCATCTGGCTAGTCTCCAATGAGACTGGTCGCAGTGGTTCGAGGACATCATTATGTATTATCAGTCATCTGGTCAGCTGAGGGGCGAGTATATTTGACGTTAGTAACGAGGCGTCATCGTGACGTCTCTTTTTTCCATACAATTCGGTACAGCGCTCTATCATGCGGACAGAGAACTACGTAAATCCTTATACAATAATTAATTTTGTTTAAAAAACTATAAACCGACTTCAATTTTTGTAGTTTTTTCATGAATTTTCATGGATCCCATAGTCATAACTTAACAAAATTAAAATGGAAAAACACGGGAGGGACCAGCTTTCATATGAAAAAAGAATCGTGAAAATCGGACCACCCAGTCAAAAGTTCTGAGGTAACAAACATAAAAAAAACACTGGAATTGATAACCTCCTCCTTTTTTGAAGTCAATGAAAAAGGAAACGTGACGATCACGTTTCGGTACTAACGATAAATAGACTTACCCCTCTGGTCACCGATGATGCTGTGTAAAAATATCCAGTATTTATTTAATTTTCGAACCATCGAATGACTGAGCAAAATACATAAAAGCTTATTTCGAGTACAAGCGCGCATAAATCCGATTAAAATTGAAATAGGTACTTAATCCCAAAGCTCCAAATCTATTAGCAACACTAGACAAATATGACTGGATTTTATATGACCATTGAAGCACTTAATAGCATCGTTCAAAAGCTCGTAAAGTTTATCACTGTGGGCTGCCACCAGGGCCATAAACCTTCGACGGTAATTAAACTGAACAAGATCAGATACTTCTAGGATAATGTGGTAAACACAACCATCCACATCCACAGCCTGTATCGGTCCACTGCTGGACGCAGGCCTCCCCCTGATAAACGCCTTTTTGGTGTTTAACTCATGGGGGGTAATGCCCATAATCCCCACGCTGGGCATGCGGGTTGGGGATCGCAGTTTGGTGGAAGATTTGTTCTGCAGGGGACGCTGCCCGCCTCCCAGAAGATATCCCTTAGTCGCCTCTTACGACACCCACGGGAAGAATTGGGGTGGTGCAAATTCTATGCCGCCGGCACCACACGGCATGTTATGTGGTAAACAGTAGGTGCCTATCGGTATCCGGAAGTAATTCATGCAAGTACCAGCGCTGATATATCTTTAATAATTCCTAAATAGGTACTCAAAAGCAAATCGGAACTTAGCAATGCCCTCAAGACCTAAGGCTTGCTAAATTCTAAGTTGAAAAAACCGTCGTCGTCTAAAGTTTATGTGAAGGTTTTTTAATGCTGCACTGTATCTATACAATATAGCTTACACAATCAATTCTTCTACATCTAGGTAAATATTGTGATCGGTGGATTACTAAATCTGGAATTCAAACATGTTAGTTTCATTTTTTGTGGTTGGTATTTATTGATATAATTTCCAGCGATATATTTGTGCTTAGTCATAAACAAATGATGACAAAAAATTGTTCTAATATCTGAATGTTATTTTGGACATACAATTTTTAGGTACTTAGTAGTAATTTTTTTTGTATGCTTATTACATATATTAGGTCCTTATATATGAAATTGGCGTTTTTCGTACTGGCCACTTTAATCACAAATTTTTCCTCTTTGGTAAGGAATTCCAAATTCAAATTTGTACAGCTATAGACTCATGTATTTGTGCTTCGATGATCGTCATTCATTTGTTTTTTTTCTTCTGTTTTTTTCTGTTTGCGTCACTCATTTTACAAAATGGAGAACTTAAAATATCGCATTATTTACGAGTACGAGTTCCGCCGTGGCACTAGTGCTGCGGAAACAACTCGAAGGGTGAATGATGTGCATGGCGGTCGTGTTGCAAAAGAAAACACAGTTCGTTTTTGGTTCCAACGTTTTCGTTCTGGAAATTTCGACCTGCAGAACAAGCCCCGTGGACGGCCTGAGACTCAAGTTGATAATGAAGAGTTGAAGGCTATTGTGGAAGCGGATCCATCGCAAACCACGTCCGAGTTAGCTGCAGGCTGCGATGTTAGTGATAAAACTGTTTTAATTCACTTGAAGCAAATTGGGAAGATTAAAAAGCTTGAAAGGTGGGTACCTCACGAATTGACTGAAGCAAACCGGCAAACGCGCGTCGACTGCTGCGTTACATTACTAAACCGGCACAATAATGAAGGTATTTTAAACCGAATCATTACCTGTGATGAAAAATGGGTTCTTTACGATAATCGGAAGCGCTCAGCGCAATGGTTGGATCCTGGCCAGCCAGCCAAATCCTGCCCCAAGCGAAAATTAACCCCAAAAAAGTTACTTGTAAGCGTTTGGTGGACTAGTGCCGGTATTGTTCATTACAGTTTTCTCAAATCTGGCCAGACTATTACGGCTGATGTCTATTGTCAGCAATTGCAAACCATGATGGAAAAGCTAGCGGCTAAACAACCTAGGCTGGTCAATCGCTCCACGCCACTGCTGCTTCACGACAACGCTAGACCACACACTGCGCAACAGACGGCTACTAAATTAGAAGAGCTTCAATTGGAAAGTCTAAGACATCCTCCGTACTCCCCGGACCTTGCTCCAACAGATTACCATTTTTTTCGAAATTTGGATAACTTCTTGCAAGGGAAAAAATTCAACTCCGATGGGGCAGTCCAAATCGCCTTCAAAGATTTTATTGATTCCCGTCCGACTGGTTTTTTTAGTAAAGGGATCAATGAACTACCTATAAGATGGCAAAAGTGCATAGAAAATAATGGTTCATACTTTGATTAATTAAATATATTATATTAAAAAATATTCGACTTTTTGTTCCTCCCATACAAAACGCCAATTTCATATGTAAGGACCTAATACTTATTACGTTGTAGGTGTCTCAAATAAATATTTACGAGTACCTTCAACGTTTGCACTTTACTGACAACCTGCATCTAACAACTGGAACAAAACAGGGGAAGCTTAGGGGAAGAAAACAAATGACTACGCTGTTTCTAAGTGGTCAGTAAATGCGAGGGGACGTTGGGCATCTGTTGCCGCTAGAATTAACTTATAAACTGTAACTTTTCCAATAAAAAAATACACAACAATACCTACTAGAGGCGGAATTTCCTAACAAGGCCAATTTATACAGTCAAATTATAGTGATTTGAGAGCAACGTACATTAATGTAGCGCTTTTCTATTCGAGGGAAATAAAACTTTTGAAATTATCGTTTAAACATCAAAGTCCTTAATTATATATTGCATTAAAAACATACAGTAGAGAAGTAATGGCAAAGGCGATGTTAACCCTAAAAAGAGTTCTCTTCCATCAAACCTTATTGGGAGAGAGAGACAATGTCACAAAGTCACATTAAAATCGTGAAAGAAAATTCAAAACAAATACTTAATACGTTAATTAAGAGAAAGTTAATTTTCTTTCACGATATTTATTTGATTTTGGTGAAAAAGGTAACTAAATATCGGAGCAATTTTTATAGAACTTGATTTTACTTCATCATGTAACTCATTGTATAATCTCAGTTTCTGATATATCTCGCAGAAAGAATGAATGACCGGGCATAGATTTTTCAGGAGGTTATTAGTGAAAAATGATACATACCGACCACTTTATTCAAAGCTATAATAAATTACCCTAAAGGCAGAACTTTCATGGACAGGCACGTACAGCTTTAAACTGCTCAAACGTTACAGAGCGTGCTCTAAATTAAAACATAAAATTTAGATAGATAAATCGTTCCAAAATAGATTTTATTAGAAAAGTCCAAAAGATTTTCCATGATTTTTGCCGTGATTTCGAAATTTGGGAGTCTATTTCTTTTAAATATGTTGATAAATAGTTCTTCTACCGTAATTTTATTTCCGTGCCTAGGATCTTTCTAGCCAGAAAACCAAGTAAAAGCAAAAATAACTCATCGAATCAACACGGACATAAACTTCCCTTTGTAGCAAATAAGACACATAAATTATTAGAAGTGGTCCTAAAAGAATTATGATCATGTTAAAGTGACAGTTATGTAGCCAGAAAAGTAATTAATAAAAGGAAATTTATTATGTGCTAATCCCTATCACATTAAAGTTATAAATGACCTATTAATTGGATGTGAAAGAAACATTTTCATGTTTCACTTCGATATTAGTGGTTTCAACATTTTGACACAATACCTACTGGGATAAAATTTTACTTATTCTTTAAACCTGAGTGTATTTACATGTAAGTATAAACTTGTAAAAGCAAAGGCATTTGAAGCAGTTCCGGAAGATATCCTAAGATATATTAGGTCCTTACATATGAAATTGGCGTTTTGTATGGGAGGAACAAAAAGTCGAATATTTTTTAATATAATATATTTAAGAAAAGTATGAACCATTATTTTCTATGCACTTTTGCCATCTTATAGGTAGTTCATTGATCCCTTTACTAAAAAAACCAGTCGGACGGGAATCAATAAAATCTTTGAAGGCGATTTGGACTGCCCCATCGGAGTTGAATTTTTTCCCTTGCAAGAAGTTATCCAAATTTCGAAAAAAATGGTAATCTGTTAGAGCAAGGTCCGGGGAGTACGGAGGATGTCTTAGACTTTCCAATTGAAGCTCTTCTAATTTAGTAGCCGTCTGTTGCGCAGTGTGTGGTCTAGCGTTGTCGTGAAGCAGCAGTGGCGTGGAGCGATTGACCAGCCTAGGTTGTTTAGCCGCTAGCTTTTCCATCATGGTTTGCAATTGCTGACAATAGACATCAGCCGTAATAGTCTGGCCAGATTTGAGAAAACTGTAATGAACAATACCGGCACTAGTCCACCAAACGCTTACAAGTAACTTTTTTGGGGTTAATTTTCGCTTGGGGCAGGATTTGGCTGGCTGGCCAGGATCCAACCATTGCGCTGAGCGCTTCCGATTATTATCGTAAAGAACCCATTTTTCATCACAGGTAATGATTCGGTTTAAAATACCTTCATTATTGTGCCGGTTTAGTAATGTAACGCAGCAGTCGACGCGCGTTTGCCGGTTTGCTTCAGTCAATTCGTGAGGTACCCACCTTTCAAGCTTTTTAATCTTCCCAATTTGCTTCAAGTGAATTAAAACAGTTTTATCACTAACATCGCAGCCTGCAGCTAACTCGGACGTGGTTTGCGATGGATCCGCTTCCACAATAGCCTTCAACTCTTCATTATCAACTTGAGTCTCAGGCCGTCCACGGGGCTTGTTCTGCAGGTCGAAATTTCCAGAACGAAAACGTTGGAACCAAAAACGAACAGTGTTTTCTTTTGCAACACGACCGCCATACACATCATTCACCCTTCGAGTTGTTTCCGCAGCACTAGTGCCACGGCGGAACTCGCACTCGTAAATAATGCGATATTTTAAGTTTTCCATTTTGTAAAATGAGTGACGCACACAGAAAAAAACAGAAGAAAAAAAACAAATGAATGACGATCATCGAAGCACAAATACATGAGTCTATAGCTGTACAAATTTGAATTTGGAATTCCTTACCAAAGAGGAGAAATTTGTTATTAAAGTGGCCAGTACGAAAAACGCCAATTTCATATGTAAGGACCTAATATTAAGCTATCCAAATCACACTAATATTATAAATGCGAAAGTTTTATTGGATGTATGGATGGGTGGATGGATGTTTGTTTCTTCTTCACGCCAAAACTACTGAATGGATCTGGCTGAAATTTTGCACACAGGTAATTTTAATCCTGGAATCAAACATAGGCTACGTTTTATCCCATAAATCACTGATTTATGGGATAAAACGATACGGAACGAACTATCCGATACGGGAACTGTCCCGTGGGATAAAAATCACCTCTAAACGCTAAAAATCCGCGCTAAGAAGCCGCGGGGCGCAGCTAGTAATCAATAATTGTCACAATAACCAATCTTTAAAAAACTGCTTCAAACTGCAAGCAGGTAAAAATCTGCAGATCGTACAAACATTTGTTCCAAGGGCAAGCTTGAAAACTATCGCGGTATTTTTTGTCAATCTCTTAATAAGGACTCGTAACGAAACATGGCCCAATAAAAACGTCCCTCTAGCGTGCTTTACTGTCGTGTATGATAAAAAAACAAATTGCTTCCATTTAGAGAAAACACATTTTATAAGTTAAACATTGTAAAGAATAATAACTGTTTAATTTTACGGACAGAATCTTATGTGAGTATGAGTAAGTAATTGGATTCATAAATAAATTTAACCTACAGAACATAAAATGCTTTTACATTTTGGTCTGATTTCTGTATTCTGATTTCGGCGGCTTTAAAATATTTAATTAAGTATGTCGGTAGGTAGGTACTTCCCAAAAATGTATCTGTTCGGATTAATAACTGCTTACGTTTATCCACTTCCATAAATAACCAATTTGTAATTAAATATTTTATAAAGGGCCGCAATAAAAAAGTTCAGAAGCTCAATGGAATTGTTTTTCGTAATATATATTGGTACAGTCATCTGCAATACTCTAGCAAAAGTTCGTTGAATACATTATATGTCAGTCAACACAATTCAACATCAGTTTTAGCATGAACTATACTTTACTATTGGGTATTTGTTTCCCCCAAATCTCTATCATACCTACTCTTAAAAATATAAAGAAGAAAAAATATTTCTAAGGCCTCTTTAAAAATCTATCCGATAAGAAAATATATATAAAAATCTATCATCAAATAAAATATTTCAGCACTAACCTACTATAAGAACATGTCATGAAAATCACCAATGAATGAAATATAGGCTTGAAAGTCTGTCGCACCCTTCTCAGGAAATATAACGAGTTAATCTTACAGCTTTTACGAGCTTGTTTATCTGAATCCCTTATAGTAAACCCCATTGAAAGTACCCAGTATTACATTCTAGCAAAGGTCAACGACTGTTTGGAGGAAGACATCTTGCGTATTTTAGGTAATAACTTTTTATTCTTCCTTACTTCCCGATTAGATCATGAGTGGTAGAAAGCTTTACCCAAGATTGAGATGATGATCATAGATACGGCAACAAAGGTAGGTAAGGCAAATGTTGCAGTGCAGATAATGTGTCAACAAGAAAACAGACGCGTTGTTGCTAACATCGACGTCTACATAATGTTGGGCAATAAATTTCCTGCAACAAACAACCCTATCTAATCTCGCACCGCAGTTGGCAAATCTCGGCAACTCGAAACCAACAATCTTTTCACTGTTTCCGAACCATTAGCCAACCCATAAACGTAACGTATCATCGGGTTATTAAATTGTACCAACACACATTAAGCTGAAACGCCCCAAGTTCGCAAAGGATAAAGTAGCGGTTTTTTCTTTATTCGGTTATCCAATAATGTATTTAGAGACGTGGAATTTGAATAAGTTTCCAATAAGGAGGCTTGAATATCATTGCTTCGGGCAGATGAGCATTTTTACTGCTTACGTGACAACTTAATAACGAAAATGTTGACTACATTATTTGATTCCTTAATTTGCTTTTTAGTAAACCTTTTATTTAAATTAGCTTCAAGCTCCTTAAATTACATACTTTACGAATTTTGCAAGAGATTTCTTCATTAATCTCAAGATATAGAATGCTGCGCTGCTGTGATGACTCATACAACTAAAAAACTACACTTTACAATAATTTAATTTATAGGGTTTAGCTAGAATAGCAAACAAACAAAGTCTTTTACTAAAATTTCGAGAACCAAAAATATCTAATGCTGACTTATTTAGGTTCGATATTTTCGCTAATGCGGGGATAGCTTTCAGAGATTTAGTGCGTTCGGACTTTCGGACACTGACACTTGAGACTGAAGGGACAGATTTATGTGCACGGCGCCAGACACGAGCTCTTCAACGTTTCTATCCGCGGCTCCTAACCCTGGGCCGTATCTCACACATGTCTCTATCGATAGGATATTTTATCGCGATCGAGCATTGAGGACCGCGATTATTTGGAACAAGCATCAATATCGTCAAGCTGTCGAGTGCAAGCGCGTCGGTCGTTGAGCAGGTGATGAGTGAGAGAGACAGACGGACATGAGGAAGCGAGGGCGCGTGTGCGGTGTGCGGTGATGCTTGCAGCGCACGATGCGCGCGGGCATTGATGGAAGAGTCATGGTCGTCGGGCGGTGGCGCGCCTCTGCTGCGCACCAGGTCTTTACCTCTGGTGCTGGAAGCCAGCGGGGCAGCGCCCACTCGCCAGGCCAAGCTCGACCCTCGCCAGCTCTTGACCCTCACGCGCCATTACTACCCGGAGGGAGGCTGGGGATGGGGGGTGGCGCTGGCTGCCACCCTGGTACAATTGCTGGCCCATGGACTGCATCAGGCCAGTGCTATACTCGCCGTCGAGGCTACCAGGCGCTTTGGTCCAGGTGTACGGATGCAAGCAGGTAAAAATTATTGTTACTTACCTTTAGTTATATTGACGTCAGCGTATTCGCTAATTTACACCCTATATAATAAACAAAGTATATTTTTTAAACGCATTTAGATTGAATGCGTACACAGCGTTTTTTTTTTAATTACAATGTTCAGCAGCTTTTGCGGTCGATCTTACGATTACATTCGAATACAACGTAAGATTTAATAAAGATTCTACAACTCAATTTTCGACCGATCAACCTAGTCTTCTTACTGTTCTTAAGAGCGGTGACTCTTGAATGCTTCAATGAAAGGAAGCTTTTATCGGTGCATTCGACCCATTGATCGTATCTAACTCGTAGTTGACCTGTATTCACTTCAAACCGAAAACATGTCCTTGTACGCACAAAGTTCTTAGGTAAGTATCTAGAATAAAAAGTATTCTTACAAAAAGATTAGGTACTTACTTACAGAAGCGAACGATTAAATTGTCTAAGACCTATTTGGATTAATTATTTGTACGAAGTTACCTGACACTATCGTAAAGTTACCTAAACTGGAATCAAAAAATATAATATTTATGGAGCATAATAATTTTAATTTATCTTTGGACTATTGCCCCTCTACAGCAAAATTGATTTTTTCTTGACAAATCATAACTAACATCTAATTAAGTAACATTTGTACATTTGTTATATGTGTACCTTTCGACAATAAATGATCTTTACATTTATTTTATCTTTGTCAAATTATGCTATTTGAACAAAATGCTCCTTCGTACAAAATTTTTCCTAAACAAATTCATAGTTTGCTGCTGTTTTAAAAATTATCCGAAAATCAAAAAGACCCCTTAAAAAAACCCTCAAAACTTGAAGCCCAAATAATTTAAGTAACAAATTCACATTTTTCCAACTTTTATAAGCAATCAGAAGTTTTCTATAGAGACAGTCCTAACTTGAGATAATGTCATGTAACATTATGCGTCTGAAAAGTTCGGACACAAAACAAACTGGACTTTGTTTAGGGCGGAATACAAAGTTGGCTTTAGCCCCTTATCCGACCAATCGTGTTATGGCTACTTTATTTTTATTTACCAACACAAGATTTAAAACTCGAATATTTAAAGAAATTGTTCTTCAGAAAATCTTTGCAAAAAAAGTTAGGTTACCTTATCACAGTTGAGAGATCATTTTTTGTCCATCAGTTATAGAAGTGAAAATAGTAGGTGAAGGTTTAATTTAAGTAAAGAAAAATCAATAAATTCGTTATTTCTTAGGTTTTTGTTACTACAAGGTAATTTCTAAGAAAATCAAATATTATCCCAAAGTTTTGCTTTTTATTTTGCTTCGTCGGGATTCGAACCCACGTTCGCGGCCGCGGTTATGACATCCCCGTACTGAGGGAAGGATGCGGGTTTGATTCCCGTCGAAACAGAAATTTTTTGGGATATTATTTGATTTTCTTTGAAACTTCTTGTTAATAATTTAAGCGCCGCACACGTTAATACTTGCATAAACTATCACTAAGTAAAGGTTTCTGTATCAAAATCTTTAAACAGTTTAGGTAATCATTAAACCTCTCTTGCGGCTGGGAGAGGTTATTTTGTAACCTAAGCCCAGATTTTTTTTTCTTTTCAATTGAAGAACCTGCGTAAAACGCAAGTAAAACCGTGGGGCTAATAGGTACTTGAGTTAGTAAGTCTTCCATAAATGCCTAAAATAAAATGCTAAGTGTTTCTTACAGGTGTTCAAGTTGTAAAGATCGGTGTGAACTGGCTTGAATGGCTCCGACCTAGGGACCTTGAAATCAGTCGTAAATATTTTATTGGGAGTTTTATCCTGCCCTATGCTCGCAGGTTTCTTAAACGATCGCAAGTGACTTAATTTAATGAAGGTCCTCCATTTAATTAAGGCATTGCACTGCGTTTTAAACACGGGGTAAAAGTTTATGTAAATTTTTCGTAGAGGTGCTACGAAAATATGCGCGTTGAAATCTTTTGTATGGTAATTTTAAGAATACAGAATTGATTCGTTTTGAGTATTAATTAATTAGTTATAAAATAAATAAATAATGTTAAACAATTAAGTAGCAACAAGCTAAGTAGAGCTTGTGTTATGGGTCTAGTACCCATAACAACTGATATACTTAATACAATACACTACATAGATAGATATTTTTTATCCGCACTGCAACCTCCTGTGTCGCAACCGGAACTTCGCCCACCGTGCCACAGAGGTTTCAAGCAGAAGCAGAAGTTTCAATTCAGATGTCTTTACAATAACTACACATATTTTTTAACTCATGTGACGATTCTACATTCAATTGGAGTGTAGGTACAAAAATGTGACGAAAATTTACTTTATGGCAAATGTAGACAACGCAACAGCAAAGTGTAGCCTACAACAACTCGACTAAACTAAACTAATATGACGGTGCTAAAAATCATGCCATCCTTTTTACTTCGGTCGATGAATGAGGCGGTAACTTTTTTGGTGCTGTCAAATTAGTTAAGTTTAGTATTGGCGACATCTACATTGACACCTTTATTGGCGACATTTCAATTAATACCATGTCAAATCAAATCAAATCGGTTATTTGCAAGAATACAAAATAATTATACAATGTTAAATCTTATACCTACACATTTAAGTCAATGTATTCAGCCTGCACGCAGGCGTGCAAATATTATGCGAGTCATTATAATTGCAATATGTATTATATTAAACTATATTAGTCATATAATTGACGATTAATATTTCTAGGTTCACGTTATAAAAACATTTTTCAAGTAGCCATCTTCTTGACTTTTTCGTAAAAATATTTCCATTTAATTATTTTAGTTCTTTTGGTAATTTATTGTAAATGATTATGCACATAATGTTATAAACATTTATTTGAAAAATATATTTATGACACTGGTGTTTTTGGATTAAATCTTAAACTTTTGTAGGGTTATAATTACATCGCTACGTTTTTAAAAATATTTTGTATGATTTTACAAATTTGTCTCTAAATATTTAGTACTTCTTCTTTATCGAAAGGTCCGGTAGGTATTCACAGAGAGGTAACCAGGCACATGGGGCCAAGTGAACTGATCAATCTAGAACCTAATCCTGCTGGCTAGAACACTGCAAATGATTTACCGCTGTGCTGACGCCCTCGCGTCAATCATCTCAAATCGTTTATTAGGATCAAAACGAGACGGCAATACCAGGGGTGGTGCAAGGACAAGCCACAGGGGCAATTCCGAACGAGATCAGAACTTTATAAGAAAATATATCTCAATAGGTACATAAATAATCTAGTGAGTTCACTGAGTTACCTAAATCGTATTTTCAATCCTAAAAATTTAAGGTTGTAAGGAAGGAATCGATATGATCCTAGAACAGCATTTGTTCAAAATATTGTATTTACCATGAACTATGTTAAAAATTGGTGACCGTGATATTGGTAACTGTTAAACTTGGCTCATTTTACATGCAATAAAGAAGAAATTATGCAGAAACACAAAGACTAAGTCATATTAGCTTCCATATCGCATCCAGGATGCTTACGGCTAATGTAGGCTTTGATTACAGCCCACCTACCTACCTATCTTAGTTCCAGTCCTCTCTGATTATGGCCCCACCTGTCACGACTAGGCCCCTGATTACAGCCCTGATATGCGTTCGCCCGACCTCATCGCACATTTATCATCTAAAAGGACGTTTAATATGTTTCGGTTCGGTGACAGCTAATGTGATAACGACAGGACGTTACACCGCTCGCGATTATTTCCACAGCTTTTTTGGCTCGTGATTCTTTACACCTTGGGTTTTTGCAGAATTCAATTACGGGCGATTGGACATGACATTTACAATGTAAAGGCTCGGTATGTGGAATGAGATTTCGGTAAAGCTTGTTTTTAACCGACTTCGAAATAATTAATTTTGTTTTAAAAAACTATAAACCGAATTCAATTTTTACTCCTTTTTTTGAAGTCGGTTCAAAAGAAAGAAGTTTATAATTTAAACTTCTTTCTTTTGAACCGACTTCAAAAAAAGGAGGAGGTTCTCAATTCGTCTGTTTTTTTATGTTTGTTACCTCAGAACTTTTGACTGGGTGGTCCGATTTGCATGATTCTTTTTTTATATGAAAGCTGGTGGTTCCCGTGTGGTCCCATTTTAATTTTGTTCGGTTCTGACGATAGGATCCATGAAAATTAATGAAAAAACAGTAAAAATTGAATTCGGTTGTACGTCGATTTTTTCGTCAATTTGGTTCGATTTTGATGATTCTTCGGCAGATAGATGTTGAACCCGAAGTGGTCCCATAAATGCGATTCCTGAGAGATTACAATTTGTGCCGCAAAACTTAAAAAACTGTTTAAAACGAATGCAGTCGTAGTTGGTTTTTAGTATTTGCAAAACAATCAAATAATAAGTCACGAGAAAATAAATATGAAATAAAGTTTGCAGTAAGCTTTAACCATAGGATATTATTATCAAGATCATCCATAAACTTGTATGAAAGCTGTAGGTATCATAGAATTTGGCTCTAAACGCCGAAGTTATTGGAGTTCAATGTAATAATGAAGATAATTTACAAAATCGAGACACGTTTTCGATTTCGTTTTATTGAATGCGGGTTCAAAATGTTAGTTTAAAGTGCCCGATATGAGGCAATATAAAGTTAGGCGACAGACATTTTACCAGTTATTTACAAGACGATGAGGCAGCACCATTTCTTCATTCTCGATTGAAACGAGCCCCTTAGGATATCCCACCGCTTATTGTCACAGAAAAACTTACTTATTTATTTCTGTTTATTTCGCGTTTACATTCCATAAAAGTCACATTTTTTAAAGAAAACTAAAAAAAAACTTTTACAAAAACCTTTAATGGAAAAAGTTTACAAAAGAACCAAGTATTGATTTGTTTTTATTGCTGTCTCCAACCGCAAAATTTTACTAAAAAATCTCGGTTATTTTTGGCCGAGCTTTGAAGAAAACTTTCGCCGTTATTCATGGAACTGAACAATAAGAGACGCAGACAGACGCGCTCTCAGATCACTCATCAATCTGCAGATCTAGAATAAACAGTGTCTCTAGATTTATTCGTCAGATGTGTGGCTAATGGGCGGTCCTTGTTAAAATGTCGACGAACCCCCAAAATGTGGACGTATTCAGGATTAAAAAATATGTTTTGATATTAAAGTAGTAGGATACCTCTATCACGCTTCTGGCCTACCAGAACGCAGACTGTCTTTGTAGGTTGTAGGTAAGTAATTATTGTACTATCGTGTAATGGTACAAATTATACAGACGTGCCAAAACTATGTAGGTACCTAGGTAAGCTTTCAATCTCTTTGTCCTCCTTGAATTTATCAGGTGAGCACCGCACCCTATAAAATACTTTGAATGGCCCAAACACTTTAAAAAGTTCTGAATACATCCACTTGATTTAAGGGCTTAAAGTTTTTGAATAGAATTGTTTTTCCGTCGCCAGTCGCCACTTGAATGACGTATTTCAAGAATCACTCAGCTGTAGAAAATTTAGCAGCACGTATAAAACAATATCAAAGTTTTAAGACACTGTCTTGTAAAGCTTAGGTCATGTCATAACATCAAATTCGTCTGGTCTGCAGGAATGAGAGAAACCCCTTGATGGTCGTCTTTGTGTGTACGAAGCTACGTCAGATGTTTTGTACAAATTAATAGTTGAAATCCGTTTGTAAGAGTTTTGTTATTCCTTAACCACAACCACCCTTTATAATATAGCAGGGGTATTAAACTTGGTAGGAATTTGGAATGGCAGCTTAGCTGCTGAATCGAAGGGGGAAAATCAAAAGTAGATAGGCAGTATGAAACGTATTGCATTAAGTATATCAGTCATCTAGTGCCCATAACACAAGCTCTGCTTTGCTTGGGGCTGGTAGGTGGAGTGTCCAGCATTATTCAGATTCAGATTTCAGATTCAGATTCAGATTCAGATTCATTTATTCCATTAAGATACATACAGTACACTTGGATAAGTCACATTACAAAATTAAATTGTATTTATACATAGGTAAACACGATAAATTTTTAGTTTACGATAAATTTATTTATACTTAGGTAAACACTATAAATAGTGAATAATTATAATTACGTAGTAACATAAAGATAACGTTTTCTGTTGAACTGAACGAACCTCTCTCTAATTCAAGTTTTTTGTAAAGAAGTTTAAAAGACTTGCAACAGAAAGCTCATAATCCCACGGATCCACCTTCCGTTCCCCCATTTCAACCCGGAACTTGGAAACTGTGCTAGAAATAAGACCCCAAAGAGTTGTTATAACGATGCAGTCCGCATCCAAGTTATCGGAAACTCGTGCATCGTGTTGATAGACCCGGGAGAGCGAACTTCATAAATTTTTCAAACGATTCCGTGAGTTCTTGGGTGGAAAGGGTTAAGGATTCTTCTAAATTCAAGCTCCGTTAGTTTTGTTTGTGTGGTAACTTAAAAATAATAAATGGAAGGTTTACGTCCGAATACTAAAACGCACGAGCATGTCTGAAGCAGATTAGGTATTTGACAGTTTTCTATGAAAATCTGATCAAAATTTGTTGAGGCTTAAATCTGAATTACGTTTGAGTATTCGGGGGTTAGTTCTTTAATTACTAAGTACCTGTAATAATGTGTATCATTCATCTGGTACTCATAACACAAGCTCTGCTCAGGTACTTTGAAGCCAGACGTTAATTTAGTTACATATAGCATCGTTTCTTACTAATTACTGGCGTGGCACAGTGTCCCGGACATTCATATGTCATGTCCACTAGGTGTACGCCAAAATATTGTGGGTTCAGAATCTGAATTCAGAAACACAGAATTCCAATTTTGAATTCAGAAAGGTCAGAATAGCATACAATGTTATAATCATCTCGGAGCGATCTCGGATTTAACACAAGGTAAAAGGACATACGGGAAATAGACGTACAGGTAGAGACGTTCGGGGAATAGACGTTCGGGGTATAAGACATTTGGGGAATGCACTTTCAGTGAATAGACTTTCAGTGAATAGACTTTCGACATTCAGGGAATTAGTCCTAATAGACCGAACAGGGAATTCAGAACATACCTACCTTTAATCATACATTTGAATAGAGCGTCTATCACTGTCGTGTCATTTTCTAATGAGATATCGGTCCACTTTAACGACGTACACGGAACATCAAAACACATGGTTACTCAAAAAATATCATCCTAGGTACCATAGCAAAACAGTCAAATGGATTATCATGGATTTATGCTAATTTAAAATCAAATCCATTTCATTTAGTTCACATTCACACGCTCTCAAACTAAATCACAGACTATCGGTCCATTAATGTCGTAATAACATTTGAACCATGACGTAGGTAACTATTTGCCAATTTAGGAATCTGTTAGACTGTCTATTGCTAAATAATATCTTGCGGCGATAATAAAGTTTATTATAATTGGACATTTAATAAGCTAATTAAATTAAACTCATAATTTCAGTTAGGTATACCAAGTAACTAGCAAAACAATAAACATACTAGCAATTACATTGACTGTCTTATTGCCAAAGCGATGCCTTACAGGTAACCACAATAAATAGATTTTTTCTGGTAGCAACCATTTTGTATTTGTATTTAAATGAAAATAAAGGACAACCTGCATAAAAATTTTACTTAGTTAACGCCTTTACTGCCCAGCCTTGGCAGTGCGACCTAGAGGGCGGCGGCATCCCATGCATGAGGTTCTGCAGTTGGAACAAGTACGTCTTGGGCCATGAAACTGTTAGTTTAATGATAAACGTACCTACTAACTTTAATTAAACGAAATCACCCGTATCTTTCTATCAAAGTAATTAATTGCGTGGTTGATACCCACCCACATAACTAAAGTGAATTTATCTAATATGTGGGTCTGATAAACAAAACTTTACAGGTGTAGGTATGCCGCGTAGGTAGTACATATCTACCTGGCCATACATAAGTACCTATTAAATTAATTACATGGAAAGCACCGCCGATGTAGGTTCTAGAGATAATAACCATTTAGGTCGTCGCAGATCAGGGCAACACCACTACAGCACAACAATTTAAAATGTTTATTGAAGTACCTCGGGATCGTTCTCTGCTTACAAAAAACCAAAAGAATCATCAAAACCGTTATGGAGAAATTGGTAAACAAAAGAGATCAGTCAAAGTTGCCCCCGCACCAGCACGTGTAAAAGCTTGTTTATAATTTTATTAATATTATTTTTTTCAATAACCGATTAATTAATACAATGGAACGGACACTTCAGAATCTTGAAAACATTTATTAAATGTATCTCTCTTCTTCGACACAATGCTATGCAAGATTTTGTTCTCGATGCATGCTATGCAGCCTCACGTCACATGACATGTCTAATAGACATTGTCTTTAAATCGTCGCTGTCAGCGCTGTTTTTGCGTTGAAAATAACAAGAACCGACTCTAAGGTGACGAACATTTTCAAACCGTCAGTGTACAATGAAAAATCTTAACCTCAAATTCCGAAATTAACAGTAACTTGAAATAAGTGTCCGTAATTTTAATTACATATACATTTTTTAGAACCCGGAAAGCATAACCACGTGTCCACTGGTTCTGGGGAAAATTTGTATGGCGAGTGATTAATCTCCTTTAAAAAAACATTACTTATCAGCCTCATTACGGATGTAAGCGGGTTAGCTACGAATCTTATTTTAGAAGTTAGAAGAACACAAATAAGGTTTCAAGTTAACCCGAGGGTGTCATGTAAGGTTTTTTTAAGTTGGTTTACCAATTTCGTTCATCCCTTAACGAGTTCGATCAACGTTTCATCCCTTAACGAGGGACATCTTCAGGGTGAGTGGGGTTCAAGACGCGTCATCTAGCCTCATCCTTTTTTCAAAGTTGGTTAATTTGGTTAACATTGAAGAATGAACTACGTAGGTAGGCCTATGTTGAAAAATCTCTTCGGATGCAGCGAGTTGTGAAATTATGATCTCACTTCACTGAAGTTATACCTAGTAGGTAGGTACTACCTTACCTAACCTACCTTCACGATATTAAAGCTGAACTTTATTAAACTAACTGCATCTAAAAGATTTGCGGAATTTTCTCAACTTCCAAAGTTATTATTTATTTTCAGCGGAATCTTACGATGTTTCCAACTCCAGTCATTTCCGCTTTCCCGGAAATGCTTTTCTCGTTAAGCTCTTGATCAGCGGATTAAATTAATTTCTCTTTCGAATATTTTCGATATATTACTATCTGTCGGAATTATTAATAATTGGGCTTAATTTTTCAGTCTTGACAAACGGAGAGTTTATTTCCGCGTTAGATCTTCAGATTGAGTAAGCTGACTTAGGATCGACATGAGCAAATAAATAAATAATGCTGGACAATCTACAAGATCATCTAGACATGAGCTAAGCAGAGCTTGTGTTGTTTCATTTATATTTTCAACATATTGGAGAAACTTAGAGCTAAGTTTACAAAAATTCAGATAAAACTATAGAACATGCCTAGTAGACTAGTAGATGTAGTAGTAGCAGACGACGTACATAATTAGACTTTTAAAACATTTTGCGACTGGCATAAACAAAACATTTACAAGAAACAGGTACGAATATACTCGTAGGTGCCTGACCCTAGAGTGCACTTTAAAGGACGATAAGCCATCCTCCGTCCCGTTGAATCTTTAATTTAAATCCACGTTTTAATGAACTTTTATTATTTGTTGTTATAGCGGCAACAGAAATACATCATCTGTGAAATTTTAACTGTCTAGCTATCACGGTTCAGGAGATACAGCCTGGTGACAGACGGACAGACAGACAGCGGAGGCTAATTAATAGCATCGCGTTTTACTCATTGGGTACGGAACCCTAAAAACGGCAATATGACATTCCTACAATTTTTGTTAATAAAATAAATTACCTTTTTTTGCATTATCCTTGCAATTGCAAAACAAATTCAAATACATACCATTTGAGATAAGAAATAGATCAAGTAAAAACCCTACTTTAGCATTATTCAGTCTGCAAGAGTCTCAAATTCAGTTGTAATTTTAGATTAGGTAATCTAAAATTACAACTGAATTTGAGACTCTTTTCTTTTACAAATGTCACCCTTGCCTTCTTCCGTACATCTCGGTCCAGAGCTTTGTCTAGTTATAATTCTCCTTGTTCCAGGTTGCCTAGGAGCATTATCAGCTGGAGTTGCCTTGGCGTTATCACCGGTGACAGTTGCGCTATGCGTCCGAAAGTCGACGCGCGTCACTGCAGTGATGGGAGGACTTGTGATGGCTCTCGGATGTTTGTTCACATCCTTCGCGACGCAGTTTCATCAACTCTTCTTCAGTTATGGTGAGACCAATCATAATTTGGCGTGGTAATTTTTTTACGGAAGTCATTTACTACTTTGAAAAACAGCCATTATTTTGAAGGCGAATTATGATGGCCCTCGCTTCTCGCCTAAGTTATCAATTTAACAATATAAATAAATAATGCTGGACAATTCACACAGCATTATCTAGCCCCAAGCTAAGCAGAGCTTGTGTTATGGGTACTAGATAACTGATATACATAATACAATACACTACATAGATAGATATTTTTTATTATACATAGAAAAACATCCAGAACGCCCTGAACAAATTTCTGCAGATCGTACACAAATTTGTCCCGAGGCGGGAATCGAACCCGCAACCTCCTGCGTCGCAGGCAGACCTTCGCCCACCGCGCCACAGAGGTCGTCAAATATACAAAACCTAAACTAGATGGTTGAATCAATGGACATAATTCGTCAATCAAAGACACCTCACAAAGCTAAAAGTTTAAACAATACCTAAAACACTTAATTTTCATAAGCGTGTTTAACAAAACAAAAACCTTACGAAAATGTTGTATAGAATTTTTTCCTTATACAATTGAGTCCCGTAAAAGGGAAATTCCAGTCAATGTGAATTCAATTAAAATAACTCAACACATCACATCACTAAATAAATAATTGGAACCGTAATGCACCTGAAAACGCAATGCAATTTTGACAAGTCAATTTATTTCATCAGATTTCCACATCCGAAACCCGTTTCGCACATCAAAGGTATCCGTTAATTGGCTGACCGTGTAAATAAGGATATCTACATAATCAGGCGTTAAATAAACACGTAGCGTTAATTTTGAATCAGTATTTTGGTTTCGACTGTACATGACCTACATCACCAGTTGGAAATGTAATAATGAAGCTCAATGTTCCATGACAATACATTCGATTACAGAAGTCATATCTGCAACAGTCAGCATCGCATCGTACAGAAAAATAACTGAGTTCGCGCACTGCATAATGCACGGGAAGCTTCCTATCTTCGAGGATAATGCGTTGGTGCCCAGCAGAAAGTGGTATTTGCATCTAAATTGACGTAGTGTTGGCACTGTGGTTCCAACTTACCCCTATATCCGAAGCTAGCGATAGTTTGTTTTCGGAACATCCCCGTCAGCGTCAAACAATTTTACATAAATGCATCTCGGGAGTTTTGAAAGTTTGAGCACAAAACTGCATTATTATAAATATATACTTTCAAAAGTTTCTTATAAGAACTGGATTAAATATTTTTTCTGATTTTTCGAGCTTGAGAACGAGAAATACTCGTCGATGTTCTGACTAGGTATTTAGGTGGTATACCTACTATTGCATTTTCAATGCCAGTAATACAATTTTCTACCATTGCCCGCTTCGCATTTGAATAGCGGATCGGAAGCGTGACTCTCCGAATGAGAACCGCAATGAACACTAACGAGAACCGTTTATATACTCCCTAAGCGGCAATTCTGCTCATCGCTAGCTATTCAACTCACTATTTAAAGTGGGTTAACTTGTTACGATTGTGTTCTGAAATGTTTAAGAAGCGAACCGTAAAAAAGAAAAATTGACTTGTGTTTTCCCATGCAGTATAAATCATGTCCAGGACATTGCAACGTCGACCAATAAATAATCAATGAAAAAAACATGAAAGAGAAAGATTGTAGATCAGGCCTCTCAGCGAAATTAAATCAGTCTCATAAAGAATGAACGCGCCGTAAGCTTTGAAAGCAAAGTAGGTATAAACATAGCACTGAGGATTCAAGATTTAAGCTAGCCAGTAGGAATTAATTAAATCACTACTTTATTTATTGGAAAAGCTCGGGAGCCCGAAGCTTGACTGCCTAGAATCTCTGTGTCTAAGAATAAATATTCATGGGGATAAGTCACGGCAGTTCGTAATTAATTTTATCTAAGTCCCTCTCCAACATTTACCAAAAATACTTGGCACCAAATCAGTAGAGCACATTGATTTATTCGAACATAGCAAAATATTTACATTTTTCGTGTCACCGTCTTAATTAATACACAGCCATTAATTTCTTGTATTGTTGAGATTTGTTACAAATTAGAGGGTTTAGATTTACGACTAGAACACAAATCACGGTTTATCTATTCGAGAGATGTCCCGATTCTAGCAGACGTCAGGCGTTCGAACAAAAAGATTTCGGGTAAAGTATTTTCAAATCCAAACAGCTTACCCAATGCTCAGAATAGACTTTCAGCAAATAAAATAAGAAGCACAAGCATCTAGACAGCAATCCGATACAGTTTATCCCAGTAATATACCGCTGAATAAACATGATTGCAGAAACCAATACCAACCGACACCTACTAAATAAAAGAACTTTATTTTTTGCAATTCTGTTTGGTATTCGTGCAATGTTCTGTTGATTAAAGTCTGTATAGACAATGGACATCTCCGTTTATCCGGTCGTTTAGACGAATCAGTAGTTGTCTTTAATGAGAACGTTGCAGCGTTGGGACTAATAAAATAAAGACCTTTGCGACTTCAAGAACTTTTCTAATGGCAAATGAGGTCTGCAGACCGTGAAAACATTTTCCATTTGGAGTTAAGAAGTGAATGGCTGTAAAAGTGTCTAATCTTTAATTGCATTGTAACGCATCGTTTGCTCTCAGTTAGGATAAGTTTGATCACTTCAGATTTTCTGAAACAGTCAATTCAACGATCCGGATAATAGAATTTTCTATCTCATACCATAAGAAAAAGATTTCTACATACTCTATTATTAGTAGTATGTAGGTACATACTACTAATAATAGAGTACTAGGCACATAGAGTTTATATAGGATGACTAGGCATGCTCTGACAAAATATTTTTTTTTGTCTGAGGTACTAGGTAGGTTAAAAGTACATCAGAGAAAACAAAGGATTGAGAGGAGCATGTTAGCCGATAACTATGTTATTAGGCAGGCGATTGAAAAATAGAGAAACATCGACTTACAATCACAGGCAGTAAGATATGACTAAATGCGGTCCCTCACGGAGTCCTAATGTAATAGTTCTAGATATTTTTTGTAATGTTTTTGTTTGCAATAAAGATACTGAATACTGAATAGTACTAGACGAGCATTACGAATCAGTGTGTGGAAAACCAAGGTATAATATTTTTTTATACTATACAGGGTCCCACGGAAAGGCTCCACTAAGCCGAACAGGGCTGATTCTGGACTCGCAGGGGATCAATTTATGAATAACGATTTTTGGAATATCAATTATTTTTTGTAGTTTAAGGCCCATACACCAGCGAAAGTGGCGCCCCCAACTATTTTATCTTATTATTACGTTAAAAGAAGGATTTTTTAAAAATCCTACGTTTAGTTTGTGGTATCTATTATAAGCTATTTATTAATGTCTCTGTATTAGTTTCATTTTGTAAAGCTTAGGCAGAGATACGAAGTTGCGCTTTTTGGCCACCAAACTCTATTTTCGCATCTCCTCCTAAACTATATGAGATAAAATTATTACAGAAGTATTAAAAAATAGCTTATAATAGATACCACAAACTGAACGTAGGATTTTTAAAAATTCCTATGATAAACGTAAAAATATGATAAAATAGGTATCGCTGTGAGATTGGCTCAGGTATGCGCCTTAATGACAAAAAAGTTTTGTTTGATTTTTAAAATCTAAATTGCAATTTCCAGGTGCAGTGGTGGGTGTGGGAGTGGGGCTGACCAGGGACTGCTCGACCTTGATGGTGGCGCAGTACTTCAAACGGAGACGGGAGCTCGTAGAGATCTTTATCGTGAGCGGCAGTGGACTTGGCATCGCCATCATGTCGACTTTCATTAAGGGTGCTATACGGTAATAAGAACGCGGCAGAATGAATTTTAAACGACTTTAGGCTTGTTATTCATGTAGTTAATTGACGGTAGATTAATAAGTTGAAGAGAATGGTGTAAATGGGCCTTCGTTTGTGATCCAGCTAGCCAAGATATGGAAAGTCATTTGTCCAGTACTGCTGCGGTAGTGGTCTCATAAGAATTAAAGTCCATGACCCATAAAATTTACGTGAGCAGAGGGAGGCCTTTCCCATAGAATAAAATACAAGGATAATGATAAATCAATAACATAATAATGAACCAATTTCATGCTGACTGGTTTTAAGATACGTAAAACAATAAGGCTGATGCCAAATAATTTGAGTATTGGTTTTGGGTCGCTTTAAACGATTCATACAAACAAAGATCCTTGTGCGCAGATCTACGCCTCGCACATCAGGGGGCAATGACTTTACAGATTGGTAGGTATTCGAGTCGTCACTGCAGCGGTTATTAAGTTAAACTCTAGTTAATAAACTGGCTTACCTCTGGATAGATACGACTGGACCTAAGGAATGAATGGAGTCTCTTGGTTGGTCTCAGCAACGGCTTCTTCCATCCAGGGGAACAGCTGGTGTGTCAGCACAATTCACAGGTGGAACGTCTTTCACAAGGCTAGGAGTTGGTCCATAAACACGCACGGAAATCGATAGCTATCGTCAATTTCAACTAGGGAAAAGTTTAATATTTTCTTCTTCGAGGGAAGCAAGCAAGTGTCTCTTGTACTACGTCGGCGGCGGCGCAAGGTCTGTCTTCGGGGTTCTCGAAACACAGTTGGATTGATGTATGATGTATGATGCTTAAGAGCCTTCTGATTGGTCAATCGAATGGCCCGAGGCCGCCCATTGGTGCCAATTCAAAACAGATGGATAACGAAACAAACGCTGCTTGATCGATTCGAATACGAGTGATTGGCGCCAGATTTGAGTTAAGAATATTTAATTGAATATTAAATATTCTTATTATACGCAATTAAATATATTAATTAATATATTTAATTGCCATGACGATACAATCCTGTTCGTGTAACACTAAGAGTTAGTCTTTACAGTCCTTACTTCAGCGTATAGTATTATATTATCTGTGCTTCAACCTAAGAGTTGAATGAGAATGTAATCTTCCATTTCCTCTGTTTCAGAGCAATCGGTTGGCGACTAGGACTTCAGGCGGTAACAGGGGTGGTTTTCGTTACGTTCATACTGGGAACTTTTTACCGATCAGCCTCCCTATACCACCCACAGAGACGAGCAATTCTGCACCTTAAAAACCAAAACAAGATCAAAAGAAAGATGAAAGACCGGAACAAATACGATGACAGGCAGCCGTTCTTTGATTTCTCCATGCTAAGGTCAAGGACAGTGAGAATACTGCTTATTTCCACGGGTATATCGGCGTTTGGGATTAACACACCGATATTTTACTTAGCTTATCACGCTGAGGAAGAAGGTATTTATTTGAATCACAAATGTCTGATTCTCTGGAACAGTTTTAGTAAAACTAAAACCTGCCACTTGTTTACTTTATGTTCAATTTGGAATAAATAAACTATTTGCATTCGAGATCTGCCGCAGAATCAAAGCTCTATCAAAGAATCAACACAATCATAAAAATCAGTGCAACGAAAATGTGTTATTGGTAGTCTATGACTGATTCTCTGTAAAAGGGCAGATTATATTATCTGCTAAACTTGGACACTTTAATTTCAGGTCTGGGTGACACTGCAGAACTGCTTCAAGCGTACCTCGGCATGGCTTGGGCCCTAGGCTGTGCTGCGTTCGGTCTGCTCGTACGGCAGAACTCGGCAGAGTGCCGTATAGCCAGGCAGTACCTGACGCAAGCGGCTGTGTTTGTCTGCGCTCTCGCCATAATGGCATTGACAGCTGTTGAAGGGTCTTATAGAGGCTATGTTATGTTCACTTGGGTTTATGGTAAGTCCTTTGATCACTTGGAAATTCTGTTCAGCATGAACAAGAGAACAAAGAGTTTATTACATCTAGACGTACCTACAGGGAGTGAGCCACACCGATAGCTTATTAATAAATAACGACTCTCGACTTAATCAGGAGATTAATGTATTAGGCACCCTATATATATTTATAGTTTTTTTGTAATTTGTTGGTTTAGATGGAATAGTATGATAACTTTATTTTACCGAATGCTTCTAGCATAAAAACTTTTCTGTTTTAATAGGAAGAGGATTTCCACCTTTCATTGCGCCATTGCGTTACCTATCTAAGAACATTTCTACTTTTGATAGACTTACCAAGGTTTTCTCATCTTGGTTTCAGGAATATTCTGCGGAGGCTACCACTACTCTTTGAAGATGTACACCTACGAGCGAGTGCGGTCCAGAAACTTCGCTCGTACCTGGGGATTCGTGCAGTGCTCGCAGGCAGTTCCCATCGCCATCGGGGTTCCTTTGTCCGGTAAGTTTTCTACATTAACTTTTGAAAACATTAAATCAATAGGTCAATCAACAGCCAAGTATGTACTTGCGTCTTTTTCTTAGAGATGCTCTGCCGGTGTCAATATTGAACACAAAGTATTTGTCTTGTCGTAGTTCTTGCTCTGCTAAACTCCGAAACAGATCTGGGCCTGGGTAGACTGGGGTAGTCTAGCCAGGCAATTTTTTAACAGATTACCAATAAATACTGACAATAAATCGCGACTAGAGATCTGTTCAAATTTGTTTTGCGTTTGAAGTTTCGCGAGTCAGACAGAATATATATTTTTTTTAAATAAAGTTTCTAAAAACATCCCGCAAAAATTGGGGTCCATTAAAATGTGCATAATCCCGACGCTAGGCATGCGGATTTGCTGTTAAGTGGTAGAATTGTTCTGCCGCGCTGCCGCCGGGGGCGCTGCTGCCCGCCCCGGTGGATATAGTCGCCCCTTAATTACTACGACACCCGCGGGAAGAATAGTGGTGGTGCAAATTCTAACCCACACAGCTGTGCAATGTACACAATAATCACTAATCAATAAGGGTCTCTTTTTCAGGCTACATAAATGAGGAGTGCGGAGGCAAAGCCGGTTACTACTTCAGTTCGACTTGCTCTCTCATCGGTTCGCTCTCTCTCTTCTGCATAGACCTACATAAGCGCAGTGTTGCGCAAAAACACACCAAGTGAGTACCCCTACCCAGCCTAGATATACCTACCTAACCCATACCTACAGGAAAACCAGTAAGTCTGAATAATCTGAACCCTCCCGAAACCCTTTTTAGGTCAGTTTTTGATAAGACCAATAAAATGTTGTTATTTTTTTCATTATGACTTAAGAAGGCTACGAACCTCTCCCAAATCTCAGCGGCCGGCCCGAGCGAATTTGTTGTTGTTTCACGTAGAATCGCATCGTGTTGGCCATTCCGCAGCATTCGCCTTATTTTGGAATTGTGCTCCCTGTGTCGCATCGCCCCCCGCGTTTGAGCGAGCGGTTACAGAAATGTGAAGGAATTTCTCAATTTTTATCCTTTTTCGTACTTTGCGATTCATTTTGAATAAACGACTGATTTCAGAAATATTTTTGTTTATTTCTAATGGTGAATATAAGTATTAAGGATTTTTGCAGTGTGGCAGATTTTCGAATAAAGGTGTCTAACATGCATAAAAAATTGCTTGAAAATGACTCGATTTGGTGGTCAAAATATGGCAAATTAGTTTTACTCTCATTCAAAGATCATAATGTTTTTTAAAAAACTAAAACACTACAAACATAGCTATTTGTCATCCGATTATGTATGGAAATTTCAAAACGATCGGAAACGTAGTTTCCAAATGAAGCGGAAAGTACGTTTGTATGGGGAATTGGGGACTAAGGTATCCGTTCCGTTCTTAACATGCTCTCATTAGTTAGGATAGGAATCTAGAAACCTTTCGAAGTCGATTTCTGTTTAAATCATGCCCGGTAAAAAAAACAGTGTGGTGCAGAAATCTTCAAACCCCAGCTTGTTTATTTACCCTTGCGAAAGTCCGCATACCTATCAATCCTCCTTGCTATGAAAGAGTCCTCATACGTTCTAAACCTCCTTGCAGAGAAAACGGCGGTAGAGCATGCGAGTCTGCCTGCGGCACGTCCCGCCGCAGCCGCAGCCACGACCGGGAGCCCCGCACTGCTATGGGTGCAGCCACCGCATTAGGTAAGAGACTTTTCTTGCAGAGAAAACGGCGGTAGAGCACCGCATTAAATTCATATTCATTCTTTATTGATTGAAGGTTTCCCTATGTATAATCAAAAACGAATAGAACGCCAGTTTAGAGCCTTTAGCTTGTTTCGAGATTACATCGCGACGGTCTATTTGTATTCGTACAGCAGACCTCTACCGTGCGAAAATGGAACTTCTCAAATCCCATAAATTTAATTTTAGTCTTGATACTATCAAGCAATCAAAATCAGGGATCCAATTTAGCCATGTCTACTCTGTTCTAAGTAGGTATCTACTCCTTAGCTGACAACACATAAATGCTTTATAAAAAGAAAATCCAATCAAACACCTATGTATGACTATCTTCCGTAGGTATCTTTGCACCAGAGGTGCTCCCCAAATTGACTACAGAATATAAAATGTAGGTACCTACATCACATACCTACCTACACCTAGGTAGCTCGAACGACGATCTAGAAACAAATAAAAAATAAATAAAAAACCTGACAAAAAAAATTGGTAGGTACACCTGGACTATTACGCTTTTCCCCCTTTCCAAAAACCACGAAACAATAACCAAAATCAGTTCTAGGAGCAGAATTAGTAGCACCAGACCGAGCTGGTCGCGACTTCCTACTCGACAGCATCGGTCCAGGCACCCTGGGCTCCCCCCCTCCAAACATACCACCCGAGCTGACCTGTATTAGCGAGGAGGGGGGGTTGGACCTAGACCTGGACCTGGATATACCAGAGCATTTGCTTGAAGACTTGGAGGATTTGGATTGCGGGGGAGATTGCATAACTAGCTGTAACAAGGTAACAACTTTCTTCTAGATGCTAGGCTATAAATAAAACCTGTTTAGAACGCGGTATTCGAAACGCAGAGCGGCAGCAAAAGCAGAGTTGGTATGAGATGCCTACAAAATGGCCGGCGGAATGACGCGCGAAACTGAACGTTTTTTTTGCTGCCGGTCTGGGTTGGTAGTTTGTAGCTTAAGCCGTAGGTCTGACGAGGCCTTAATCTATATTAATATTATAAGAGGAAGGATTTGATTGTTTCTTTGTTTGTATTTAATTGGCTCCACATCTACCTACTAGAACGATATAAAATATTCATTATTAAAAAGCATACTTTTCAGGGACTAACATAAGCTATATTCTATCACGGAATTCCCATAGGAACGGGAACTACGCCGGTGAAACTGCGAGGCGCTAATATAATACTGCTAGATATAAAACTATTATATTCTATTCTCAGTTTTCTTTAGGTTTAAAGTTTTCGATTAGTCAACTATAAAAATTTACCGTGTCAATTTTCTATTTTCAAACAGGAAATACTTACAAGGAATTCCTCGAGTTGTAAAATGCAACGTTACGTTCTGAGGCACTTACCCTAGTGTATTATTGGTCGATCATGGATCCATAATAATGAAGATGCAGGGTTCAACTCACATACACAGACATTCATAATTTTCTAATTTGAGGCCCCATAGTAAAAATCCGAGATTAGAATATACTATAGCGTAATGCAGCACTTAGGAAATAAGTACCAAATAACTAACTATTTTGTGCTTTGAGTTTCTAAAGTTATCCGCCAGAGGCACCGCTTTATACAATAAATCATCTGTTGTTCTGAGCGCAGTTAATCACTCAATTCATCTGTTATCAGGTCGAAAACTACCTTATGCTGAGCGAATATGAGAACAACTTGATAGCAGAACTACCGAATCTGAACGAGCGCCGCAACAGACGCTGGTCAATCGTCGTTGCCAACTCCAATTCACAAACTCCAGAGCCCACCACATCACCGGAAATCCACAAAAATTCCATTAAGTGGAAGGAACCATGCCCTGCGCCGAATAACAGACTGATCACAGTGATCAACGAACAGTCATTGTAATACTAGTGGAAATTATAAAGCAGACAATAAATAGAATAGTGTACTTTTGTAATGTGTACGACCTATAACCTCATTAATTTATTGTGTGTGCATAGCAGTATTTTGTAATGAGAATGTTTCTTTTTAATCTTTGGACTGAGTTTTAGTTCACAGATGATTACTAGATGGCGTTGCTAAAATGGAGCATCGGTGTATAAATTGTAGCTCATCTATGATTCTAGGTACGATTAAGACTCATCGTCAAGATTAAAGAGAAATGCCCTCATACTCAACGTAATTTATTATTAAATTATTATAAATTAATACGACTGAAGTTTTATTGCAATGAAACAAGGTTAAGTTAAGAATATAGTCATTAAATATAATGTTGTTATCATGGTATACAAAGATATAACTAAATAATACACCAAAATACATTCGAGTACAAGACGTGTTTAGATAAGAACAAAGTCAGAGACCACACTAATATAGTTGTCCAAATATAAATTGACTCTGGGCCTGACGTTTTCTTATTCAAACACGTCGAAATGATTACCGATGAGGGATAACAATAATGTCCTCTAAGAACTGAGCGAAACAACGCATCGCTTGTAGCAAGGCCGCGAGAAGAATCGACAAAGACAGACTTAGCAACTTCTCATTCTCTCGCCTAACAATTTCGTTATTTCCTACAGGAACTAAACTCGTTTCTACACTATCACTTGAATCACTATAAGTTAAGTTAGTTTCTACACTAGGCTCGCTGGAATCACAATCAATTCTACAATCTTTTACGTCAGATCTACTCAAATCGCTTTCGTTATCGACATTACATGTCAGATCTATCACAACACATGCAACTTCATCAGCAACTACAGGGGTAAGCGTTTTGTCGTATGCATTGGCATGGTTCGAACTACACGGAATCACATTCCTATTTTCTTGAGGTTTGTTTAGGCACTTTATTACTTCTTGCTTATCTACACTTACACTTTTACCAACTTCTTTACTTACGTTAGAAGTTGTTTTTAGAGAGTCTTCGTTTTCTTCGGATGACATACCACTGTCTACATCAGTGGCGTCATTGTCGTCACCGGTCTCGAGTTTTATATTGATGACATTTTGTTTAGTGTTCCCGAAGCTGCCGTAGGTTAGGGAATTGGGGGCTCCGGTGGATGGTGTGCCCAAAAAGGGCACGGCCTCAGGTCATGAGACGCCGGCGTAGCTCAGGGTGCCTTTTATGACCCTCGCACTAGAAGGTAGATCCTGGGTACAAAATATACTGTCCACATCATCCAAAGAGCCATTGCTTAGTGAGCAGCTGTCGTCTAGAAGCAGTTCGGAGCGCAATCCCTGGAATAAAAGGAAAGGAGGTAAGTCAAGGGAAACAATTTTGGTTTTGTTTTGTAACAGTGATGTGGTTGAGGTTTTTAAAAAGAAATGGCTTCATTCAGCAGTAGGAGAGTTACAGACGATATTGGAAGCTTATCTCTTCCTATCTTAGCTTTTCTAGATAAACCACTAAACTCCATTGACAAATGAGGGATTTATTTTGAGTTGTGTTGTGAGTAGTTTACACAGGGGTGGAATGGGAACTGATTCCATGGCCAAATTTACAGATTTTACTGACAATAACCATATACGGTTAGTATATGGTTATTGTGTATTTACTGACCGAATCTTTAGAACTGACTCTTGGAATTAGACATCAAACAACGAATGTTAGCTGCCACAGTCACTGTACAGTTAGTTAAGTATAATAATTGGAAGTATAAAACTGCCATTTTCTGACCTAAGCCAAAAAAACGGACTTATACTGCCTTTACTGATTATTTTCCATCCCTGCAAACATTATTTCTAGACAAAAGCTTGAGTACAGGTTAAAATTTACATTATACATAGAATAAATTAAACTTACCGTCGCGAAATACTCGTATTCCTTCCAGAAAGTTAATATGAACACACAAAATATAGCCACCAGTACGTTAGTGCAAAGACTTGTCACTACGTAACAAAAGTAGACGCCGCTGGATCCATCTGGAACGAAAATACAGATATTAAATGATTGGCTTTGTTTTAAAAAAACTATAAACCGGCTTCAACTTTATGGTTTTCTCATGGTTGCCATTGACACTGATGGTGATGATGATTTTTCGTTAAATCAACAATAGAAATACACACTATCAAAATTTCCACTGCCTAACTTCGGTTCATAAAATACAGACGCTCCGACGACGTCACACTGACAGACAGACAGGACTTAGGACTGATGATTTTTATTAGGCTTAGTACCTAATAAAAATCATTTGTCCAGAACTGATCTTCGTTCGTTCTATGCTATCCGTCTTCATTGATGCAAGTACATACTTTATGGATATCCTCCATGCATCAACTTTGTAAGCCTCTTGTTTATGTCCGTTGCCATTGGAACCACTAGAGATAAATTATAATAGTTTTGAGATAATCAAACCAGTGCCAGTGCATTGATATCAAAAGAGGTGATATATCAATGCACATGGCATGCTTATCAGTTACATGCGAGGAAATGTTAAGTACTCCCTTGTAATTATTTGATATTTTCCTGAGTTGATACTCGGTATCAGAAAAGTAAAAAATCGTCTTCATTGGACACCGGTATCCTATGACGATCATTTTTTCTTCGTATGATAATGGTTACCAAACTCTGGTATCATACGCGGCCGAAGGCGATTAATAATTTTCAATAAAAACTTAACACCCTTTTTTAACCCCTTCAGATGTAAATTTTTCGAAAAAAATGATTAACCTATGTGTTATTCTAAAGCTCAAACTATCTACAAACTAAATTTCATCTCGATCGGTTACGGATACCGAGATACGTGGTAACAAACATTCACTCAAACTTTCGCGTTTTAACTAAGTAGAAGTAGGATTTACTTACCTTGTGGTAAAAATGCGGCCACAGTTCCAAATATTGTCAATATTAAAAGTATGGGGAAGCTCACATTCGCCAGGCATTGCCTGAACCACAGTAAATTCCTATTGTAAAACAGGGTCGAGAGGTATGTCGTTATGATGCACTGAAAAAGAATAAAAAACATTATGAAGCAGGCATCAATGCATTTAGTTACAAGAAGGCCAATTAAGTGGGTATCTAAAAACTTCCGAAATCGATTTCTATTTTAATAAAATCTATCGTATCGTATATAAATTAATTGTTTTGGGTAATTTCGGTCTGAACTATTTGAAGAAAGGTTTGTAGTACAAAGTTTACTGGGTAATAAGATCTAAGTAATAAAATCTCCGATACAAAAAAATAATAGTAAAATAACTACGCCCAAGGTGTAAGCGTCTAAGTTATAAAAGTTAATTAGATAAAATATGCTTTATTATTATTTTTAAGTTGGTACGTAACTAACAATTACAATAAATACTACCTAACCTACAGTTAATAATAATAATAAATATCATAACTAAGGTACTCGAAGTTGGTTTTTGGTTTTTTGGTTTCAAAATATTATATATATTTTTTTAATTTTGCATACTTAAATTTGAATTTTGCAGGAAAATATATACATTTTTTTTTTATTTGTTGGATAAATACTAAAACCTTAGGAATAAAATTTGAGACTACCTCGGAAACACCCACTACAACTGCAAAAGAATCATTCAATAAATAACGGAATAATCGACGAACTTACATACTTAGAACCTTATTCTTCAAAGACGGTTAAAGAAAACTTATAATAGTAAGGTCTTACAAAACTATAACAACAAAAGAACCGAGAAGTGTAGGTATGAAGTTAGGTAATCCTACTACAATAATCTAGAAAGGAGGTCGCATTACTTCACACTTTATTATTATCTGAACGCGGCACCCCGTCACGTTGCGTTCTATTTATGCTATTCAATTGATCTTATTAAAGGTAATGGACAACAATATACCATAGAGATAGGAGTAGCCCCATAGGGCTTCCAACTTTGTATAGTATGTAATGTTATGTAGGTATCAATTTAACAACATGGAAAAATACTTATACTAATGAATAGCGCGTTGGTTAATTTAATAAGTACCTACTGTTATCTTTACTACTTTTAAGGTGGAAAGTGACGTGACAACGGTACACGGTGAACGGTACGCTGCCGGCGCGGCGGGGAAAAACTGATTGTCAGCGTGCTCTAAAGAATTTTCTTGGAGAACTCAAAAATATACAGGGTTTTTGTTAATTCACTGACAATTACCAATAACCCTGTATATTTTTGAGTCCTAATGAGCGCCATAGCGCCCTGTCTTCAGCTTGACGCATGCAGCATATGCCTGCAGACTTTCGTCATCCCACCTGGCCGGAGGGCGCCCTACACTACATTTGATGAGTTGCGGTCTCCACTCAAGAACACCTTTACCCCAGCAGAACTTTATATTATACTAGTTATAGATAATGTATACTCACTTGCACCCATATGTATAAAGTGCCAAAACCGCACACAAAAATATTCAACGCTGTGGCATATTGGTAATCAGACTGCAAATAAAAAAACATGCTATTAATAAAAGAAATTTTAGTAAATAAAAGAATATGAAAATTGAGTCACTAGTCCTTAGATGGTTTAGTTAATTTTAGGTTCTGTTCAAAAAGAGAAGCGCTGTGGAAATTGAGGGCATGCACGTGCCAACTTTTGTTGCTTTGAAAACTGTTCTGTCATTGCAGTACAACTAAAGGTAAGTAATGAAGTAAAATGGAAAATGATTTGGTTACATGGTTTGTTTGATTTTGTGATTAGCCTTAGGCTTGCAAATTAGCTACTCACACCTTCCATAGAATATAAGGTCCATATTAGGAAAACTTGTTCAGTCATAGATCTATGCTTGAATGATGATTATGCTATAGAAGTGTCAATCAAGGATACTGACTGCCTCGTTGGTCTATCGGTCAGCATGTTCAACTGCTGATTTAAGAGGTCCTGGGTTCAAATCCCCAGTCAAGCTAATAGTTGTTATTGGGGGTTTTCTAGCAAAAAAAATCACAGTAGCATCCCGGAGTCAGACAGTTGGTGGTGTTATACTCCCCCTAGGAATTCATGATAAGCTGCTAGTCCTCAGCACTCCCAGTGTTGGTCTGTCGTCCCATTGGATTATGAGAGTGCAGTATAATATGTCCTGCGCACCTGGCTGGTCTTAATTGAGACTGGCCGCCATAGCTGAAATTAGGCTAGGAGGGCATTTACTCAAGGATAGATCAATGACTGAGCACACCTTCATAATATGAATATGTTGCTTGCTTATATCCATTTAAAACATTTAAAAAATGTGCTCTTTGCTCTCCCCATGCATTTATTTTCTTTAACTGCATGAAATAATATACCAAATCTATTGGCTTAAAAAATATTGGGACTTCAATATTTATATAGCAAACAGATTGCATGTGCATTAAAATTGTATTTCTGTGTTAAGTCATAGAAAATAAATGTGTGGACAGAGTATAATACTCTGAACTTACCTTAAACAGGAATAGGAAGAAGTAAACGAGGAAGCCCATAGACAGGAATGAGGCTGAGAAAGAAGCTATCTTATTGGCAAAAGAGGTTACATTCGGGTTTGATGTTAGTGAGCCCAATATATGGATTTGCTGGTATCTGTCATATATGATTTTGCCAGCTGCAAAAATTATTGTTAACAGGTTAGTTTATTGGAAGCCTGAAATTTTGTATCATATTATTACATAAATACATTATTATTATGTATTTAATTTATTTCAGATTACTATAATCCATATAATAAACACAAAATAAGTTATATTTTAAAAATAATTTCAATTTCAAAATTATGTTTACTGTTTTATTGATTTGATTATTATGGAACCATAAAAGGTTAAGCTAGATATAAAAATAAATAAAAATCTCACACTTCCAGTTTTACATAAAAATGATAAAATTAGTAAAATTGAGTATTACTAATGTAAATTACCTATTGTTAATAAACATGTAAGTATTAAGTTATTAGTACAATCATATACCTATTTAGGTAGACAAATCCCCCACAGGATGAAACAATAAAATGCCATATGAAAAAATGACTCATCTCTGTTTATAAACTGATTAGCACCTAGGCACCTAGTCCAGTCACTTTAGCATGAAAAAGGGGCCACCTGAGAATTGAAAGAGTTAGCTGAATTTTCCCTTTAATACATTATATTAGTCACCAGATTTCATGGGACTTTTGAAGAATGCCAAAATGGTATAGGTGTATGAAAATTGGATCGCTAAAGTGACTGGAACTACCTAGGTATACAGAATTGAGAGAGATCAACATTGCTAAAGTAGGTAGAGTCCGCGCAACTTAATATGAGCTCTGTGAAGTTGGCTTCAATGGCTGCGCACTAAGCTGAAAATAAGGCGTTGAGGGGAAAGAGCGGGTGGAGAGGGGATCAGTCTGTCAATCCGGGGTTTCCAGGAAGAATTTTGGCGCATTTTTATTTTGTCTAGCACATTTTGTACTGCATTAATTTATTTTTCAATTCAATATTTATAGAATATATAAAAACATCTTATACTCAATGACGGATTATTTAAAACCTTAAATGTTAGAATAAATTAAACATTTTATCGAATGCAATTAACCCAAATTAGAAAATAAAATAATTACAATGTAGCAAATTTATTTATAACCTAGTTGGCAATACTGTCGAATGAATACTTTGAGTACAATAATGCAGCAAAGTTTTTGATGGTTGTTCGGTGTTAGTTTTCGTTGATTTGGTAGTTTGAATTGAAGATTCAGAAAGTGATTCTGAGGATGCACAGGAGCAAGAGTCATTCATGCAAATAGAAGGCATATCTCCTCTATAGATATATATATGTAGGTTAATAAATAAAAATAATCATGATTTACGACATTTTTCATTTAATTTTTTTTTTTTGCTTTACCCGTTAGTAAAATAAGTAGAGATGAGGTATATGACAGAATAGGTAGGCAAGGCATGTATTTCGAGCAGGTATTAATTGCAAAAATAAATAATATTTTATTAACTATAAAATAGGTAAAGTTTTAATATAATGTTCTTTGAAAACTTATTTACATTTAGTAAAAGCGTGACGTCACAAAACGCAAGGTAGGTATTTTGTTTTAAATAGATACAAAAAACAATAGTTAATCAAATAAAAATCAAGGTTTATCTTTCGCACGGGTGCGAAGCCGGGGTGGGTCGCTAGTTGGTAAATATGACTTTTCTATTTGATTGTACTTGCGCATTTTTGCTTCCGGACCTAAGATCAGAGAGCTCAAGATACGTTGCGATCACTCTACCTACTCATAACTTTATAAATTCAGTTTGTTGAAAATGCAATCAAAAGATCTTACCTATTGCACCGCTGAGTGTGAGCAAAATAGCAAGGCCAGTGCTCAAATAATTTTTATTTGTAATTTGGAAGCAGGCACTGGAAAGAAAATAAAGTAGGTATTCAAGTATTAGGTATGTACCTTGCCATAATGAATAAAGTGAAAGTGGGTAGGTAGGTACAGTGAAAAGATTGTTGCTGATAATTGACTGATAGGTAATTGATGGCTAAATTAATAGAAACTCTATTTTCAATGCATTATATCATATTTAGCTGATTGAGGGCAGATTGTTCTGTAAATTGGGTCGAGTTAACAGTTTGGGATTGATACTTACGATAATAAGTATGTTGATGCTAATACTACGAGAGCGCACCTAAATATCCACATTCTTAGTAAATAAACAAACGAGACGACACAATATGTATTCACAGCCACAAAAATTGAAGTTTACGGAAGAGAAAGATTACATTTATTTTATTTTGCTTTGCTTTTTGTTTTCTTTTGTGAAGGGAAGGAGTCGCTTCGCTCGGTCAGTCAATCCATGGTCAATCTAACAGACAGAAGTCAAAGTCAAACCAGTGGTGCCAACCCATACAAATTTTAACCCCCAAGTATTTTTTCAAATCCACCTAAAAACGGAATATTTTTTTTTTCTTTGATTCTAATCTTCATTCTTACCTTCTCATACAGTGTTGATATAGTCTGATTCAATAAGTTTTATGTTTGTGTTGGTTTGGTACATTTTTTGACTAAAAAAATTTATCTGTCAAATAATTTAGTTAGATAAAAAAACACACAAAGGTAAGAAAACACACTCTGTTTTCTTACCTAGCCTCTTGTAGACCATATATATATATATATATATAGAAGTGGATGGCCAAGTCAGAAACCATGATAGTTATTACATTTATTAATAAAAAATAGTGACGAAAGAATTCATAAAGTAGATAATAAGTAGGTAAAAGATTTTTCTTTTGTAACATCTTTAATAATTATGTTTTTTTGTTATACCATGTTATCTACCAGGCAGTGCTCCATGTCCAAAGCCACCTACTACCTAGCTAGAAGAGTACTCTAGATGCGCCGATGAACAGAGATACGAGTTCAGGCACATAAAGAGGCTGAGGACCTTAAAGCTAGCGAAATCCAGAAAGCTGGTGCACATGCTCGCAGGGCCGGATTTACCATAGAAGCTGAAAAAGCTGAAGCTTAATTGAAAAAAATGAATGAGATTAAAAAATTAAATTGGCCCAAAAAAATGGCTGCGGACACGAGGTGGCGCTGCGGCGGCGGGGCAGTGGGGCGGCGGCGGCGGCAGCAGCCGTCGATTTGAAAATAAAATAAAATAATTTAGGTACCCGTCCAGCATCCGGATCAGCTCCTACCCTAATAATAACAAAATTAAAATTTTGAAAAAACCCGCGTCGGATATAATAAATAGTAGGTAATCGTAAAAGGAAGAAATAATTTTTGGAAAACCCCCGACTAAATGGAATTGAAAAAGACAATTAGATTATAATTACAATTATAGCTTCCTTTTTTCACCTATCCATCAATACAAAGCCAAAAAAATCCGTCGGGGGGGGCTGCCATTGCCAATTACCATCTATTTTCTGAATTTTCCGGTACCAGTGTGGCGCTGGGTTAGAATTTGCACCACTCCATCTCTTTCCGTGGGTGTCGTAAGAGGCGACTAAAGAATATCAACATAATGGCCATAATCCCCATGGCGGGAACATGCGATGTGTCTGCAGCCCCCCCGACGGATTTTTTTGGCTTTGTATTGATGGATAGGTGAAAAAAGGAAGCTATAATTGTAATTATAATCTAATTGTCTTTTTCAATTCCATTTAGTCGGGGGTTTTCCAAAAATTATTTCTCCCTTTTACGATTACCTACTATTTATTATATCCGACGCGGGTTTTTTCAAAATTTTAATTTTGTTATTATTTCAAACTTTTTAAGATTTTCTACTTAACTTACAGCCGATTTTTCGAACGCAGATCATCCTTTTCATTAATTAATCAGTGGTCAAGTCTCTTATCAAGTGTATTTTATTTTTTAACAAGTCAGATATAATACACGCACATTCCTCACTTGAGATGTGCATGAATTTCAGTTGCGTTTGAATACTCGGAAGTTTAACTTTCTGAAACTGAACTGAGGGAGTTTGACGACAGTATCGAGACGTCTCATTTTCCCATAGATTTAAGCACTCTTTCCGTTTTGAGAGCGCCCAGTAGGAGTAGACGGAAAGAGTGGATTTAAGTAGGTACAGCGCCCCATCTCACCCCGTATCGTGCGGACAGGGAACTACGCAAATCCCATAGAAATATGAGACGTTACGATCACGTCTCGTTATTATCGTCAAATAGGCTTTCTTTTTGGTAAATTTCGAAATCGTTGCGTTTCGTTTCACAATAACCATCAAAACTACAAAGAGGCACGAAAAAATCAATTGTGATAGTCAGGTTGATAAGGTAAAGGAAAGTTTTTCGCCTAGATAAATGTGTAGACCATAGACAAAATCCTACTCACTCAAGTAAAGATTTTGCTAGTGCAACTAGCTAAGTAGCATCAGAGTTACGTTCTGTGTATAAAGATTTACTTGAGCAGAGATTCTAAGCTTGAGTAGAACTCACGTAATGACTGCGTAAGTAAAGCTTGGGGCTAATACAATACGGGCCTTAGTAACGCAAGCTGAGTGCACCTGAGATTAGTAGTATACCGACCGACTTTTTTTTTTATTTTGATTATATATCAAGAATAAATATTAGGTCCTTACATATGAAATTGGCGTTTTGTATTGTATGAGAGGAACAAAAAGTCGAATATTTTTTAATATAATATATTTAATTAATCAAAGTATGAACCATTATTTTCTATGCACTTTTGCCATCTTATAGGTAGTTCATTGATCCCTTTACTAAAAAAACCAATCGGACGGGAATCAATAAAATCTTTGAAGGCGATTTGGACTGCCCCATCGGAGTTGAATTTTTTCCCTTGCAAGAAGTTATCCAAATTTCGAAAAAAATGGTAATCTGTTGGAGCAAGGTCCGGGGAGTACGGAGGATGTCTTAGACTTTCCAATTGAAGCTCTTCTAATTTAGTAGCCGTCTGTTGCGCAGTGTGTGGTCTAGCGTTGTCGTGAAGCAGCAGTGGCGTGGAGCGATTGACCAGCCTAGGTTGTTTAGCCGCTAGCTTTTCCATCATGGTTTGCAATTGCTGACAATAGACATCAGCCGTAATAGTCTGGCCAGATTTGAGAAAACTGTAATGAACAATACCGGCACTAGTCCACCAAACGCTTACAAGTAACTTTTTTGGGGTTAATTTTCGCTTGGGGCAGGATTTGGCTGGCTGGCCAGGATCCAACCATTGCGCTGAGCGCTTCCGATTATCGTAAAGAACCCATTTTTCATCACAGGTAATGATTCGGTTTAAAATACCTTCATTATTGTGCCGGTTTAGTAATGTAACGCAGCAGTCGACGCGCGTTTGCCGGTTTGCTTCAGTCAATTCGTGAGGTACCCACCTTTCAAGCTTTTTAATCTTCCCAATTTGCTTCAAGTGAATTAAAACAGTTTTATCACTAACATCGCAGCCTGCAGCTAACTCGGACGTGGTTTGCGATGGATCCGCTTCCACAATAGCCTTCAACTCTTCATTATCAACTTGAGTCTCAGGCCGTCCACGGGGCTTGTTCTGCAGGTCGAAATTTCCAGAACGAAAACGTTGGAACCAAAAACGAACTGTGTTTTCTTTTGCAACACGACCGCCATACACATCATTCACCCTTCGAGTTGTTTCCGCAGCACTAGTGCCACGGCGGAACTCGTACTCGTAAATAATGCGATATTTTAAGTTTTCCATTTTGTAAAATGAGTGACGCAAACAGAAAAAAACAGAAGAAAAAAAACAAATGAATGACGATCATCGAAGCACAAATACATGAGTCTATAGCTGTACAAATTTGAATTTGGAATTCCTTACCAAAGAGGAGAAATTTGTGATTAAAGTGGCCAGTACCAAAAAACGCCAATTTCATATGTAAGGACCTAATATTTTATTTCTATCACACGGCGTTTCTCTTCATATTATTTAACAAGGAACACAGTGTCAAAGTCAATAAAGTCGGTCACCTAGCAACGGGGTGCGTTGCCAAACACAGACAAAAAGGTACAAAAGTACTTTTTGTGAGCAAACACCATAAATCTTTTCTAAAAACCATCGCCAATGAACCCCATCTACCTTTCACAGAATACTATGTCTCAATGTCAACACAGATACTGTGTCGCCTTTATTGGCTGATATCACATGGGGGGTAATGCCCATAATCCCTACGCTGGGCATGCGGGTTGGGGATCGCAGGTTGATGATAAAATTATCCTGCAAAAGGCGCTGCTGCCCGCCCCTGGTAGATATCCCTTAGTCGCTTCTTACGACACCCGCGGGAAGAGTTGGGGTGGTGCATATTCTATGTCGCCGGCACCACACGGCGAGGTAAGAATCATCGCCACCAAATTCCGAACCCGAAACTGAAAACCGCACCTTAATCGGTCAAGGCGTTTTGGAGATAATTGGGAATATTGCAAATTGCACATACATACATACTACATACATACATACTTACATACATACATCACACCCTAAATGCATATACCGTCTCCGTTCCGTCGCGGGTAAAAAGTACTTTTTTAAAACGTTGATTACAGCGCCCCCTGGTGAGCAAACGCGATAAAACTTTGCTAAGAACCATCACCAATGAACCCTAAACCTTTGACAGAAAATTGTGTCTCAATCGATCAAACCGTTCTGGAGATAAGTGGCAACATTGGTTTTCACAAAATACACATATAAAAGCGCCCCCTGGTGAGTGAAGACCATAACAACTAGCTAAGAATCATCGCCACCAAATTTCGAACCCGAAACTGAAAACCGCACCTTAATCGGTCAAGCCGTTTTGGAGATAATTGGGAACATTGCAAATTGCACATACATACATACATACATATATACATACATACATACATGCATACATACATACATACATACATACATACATACATACAAACAACATCACACCCCAAACGCATATACCGTCTCCGTTCCGTCGCGGGTAAAAATAACAAAACTGTATCGCTCCACCTGCCGGTACTAGAACTTGCCTCTGGTTTAGAGTAACTTGCCCACCACAGCACAAATCTTCGTTATTGAATTTACCTACGTTCGTCCTAAATTTAAAACAGTATGCAATTCAAGGGCCCCCAGTTGAAAGTTTGCTAGGGGCCCCGCGCTGTCATAGTCCGACCAAGTACTGCCAACTTTTAGATATTTTGACGTTGACAGGTTCATGGTTAGCAGTATCGGGCGTTACCTACCTATCTTCCTTAGGTCACCACACCTTTTAAGATATAAGTAGTGCAGTAAAAACAAGCTTAAAAATAAACTCTAAGTGGTAAAAATAATCTAGTAACAAGATTATTCCCATTTAATTGATTTAATTACTACAAAACAAACTACAAACCGACTTTAATTATATAGATTTTTCAAGATTTTTCATGGATCCCATGTTGTGTCAGAACAGAACTAGACCAAATTGAAATGAGACCACACGGGAACCACCAGCTGTTAAATAAAAAAAGAACCATGAAAATCGGACCAACCCCCGTCAAAAGCTCTAAGGTAACAAAAAAACCAGTCGAATTAAGGACCTCCTCCTTTTTGAAGTCGGTTAAAAAAGGAATTTACTTTATTAAAAACAGTATATCTAGTTTTAGAAAGTTTTAGAAGTCAGTAGGAGCGGCAAAATTGGGGTGAATTGAGATTGAAATAAGAAAATGAAAGAAAGTGAATTCAAATAAGAAAAGTCTTTAATTGTTATGGGATACCCCACTGAAGCGAATGTTACAAGTAGGTACAGTATGGCCGATTTATCTTGGCAGTTCTGAACATAGGCTCTGCGAACATTTGCGCATGTACACTCGTGAAGAAAGTACAAAATAAAATAATTATCAAAACACAAACGCTTGTATTATTTACGTATTTACACTTAAATGCACAATAGTGGTATATTAGCCGTTATTATTATTATTTGCCTTTTTTTAAATCTTTACCCTGTATCATAGAGTTTATAATAAAATTTATCTTTTTATAACACCTTGGTCAAAATTATCTATATCAGTGATAGGTTTCAAACTAGACCTTTTTTATCAGGTGTGCGGAACACTGAAACTAAGCCCAAAACATTGCATTCATTTGCGATCCGATGAATAGTGCGTTGGGTTGGGACACACCAGTTGCGTTAGAAACTCTTAAAAATACATTATCTACGTCTTTTACGCCATTTTCTTTTTCTTCTTTCATGTACTGAGTTAAATCTTAAATAATTTTTCTCGCCTGGCGATTCAAAACACTACTATACTTTGGTGGCATATTTGGCCAAAAAGTGCCCACTAACACTAAAAAATAACAACAAAATGAACTTAACAACAACAAAACAACAAATTTAACACTAATAATAACAATCAACAGTAATATTATTAACAAACAAAAACACAACGAACACTTTTGTAACCGACTGTGGTCAAGACCGAGATAGCGACACGAACACCAAACGAATGCTGACGAGTGACTGAGACATAATACCTCGTACCGAGTATTTCCGAACAAGCACGAAGCTTACGAAGTTAACAAAAAGAGATGTGCAATGTGCGTGCTGTGGGTGTAATTTTATCGATTATTATATTTTTCAAATCGATTGAAATTAAGTAGGTAATAAAAAAAAATCCTATTCAATTTTATAATGCGATTGTAAATGTTCTCAAACAGTCGTTACTCAAGAAGTATATAATAGATTTCTCAAATTGAACTAAATCGTGTCATTTAACCCAGAAAACATGATGTAAAACTCAATTATTAATGATAAAATTAACTTTATTAGTAAATTTATTTACGTTACCATCTTCTATACACTAAAATGAATGAAACTAAAATGAATGAATTCGTAATGAAACTAATCGGTTACGATATTCTATCGAATAAATAAAGGATTGATTGTGTTTCTGCAAGGTACATCTCTAGCCTAGACCACCGCCCCGCGCAGCCCGCATCATGCCTCCATTTGGTTCCTAAAAAGTGTTACTGCGCAGCCTTCTGCGCGAAGTTCGGACCTGCCAAGATAAATCGGCCGTACTGTACCGTACAGTACAATCCTACTAAACTTACAAAGTTACTAGGTATAATTTTTTAAACTATTGCATATCTTCTATCGCGGGCCTTGAGCGTGGAGACCGAATCCAGCAATTCCGTTACGAAAATAACCTAACACACCCCACTCCGACCGGCGGCATAGCGGTGATACTTTTTAATTTTGCCATCTATCGAATAGCAGAACTTTTAATGACTTATGCTATGCAATAGCCTTACCGCGGCAGTCCCCAGTGCCAAACGTCTTTTTATGAAACACTAGCAGGCACCTCGCGGTTTCACCCGCGTAGTTCCCGTTCCCGTGAGAATTCCGGGATAAATTATAGCCTATGTCACTCCCTGAAAAGTACCTAAGCTTTCTTACAATAAAATATTTTTTTAAATCGGTCCAGTAGTTTCGGAGCCTATTCAATACAAACAAACAAACAATCAAATCTTTCCTCTTTATAATATTATTATAGTATAGAAGTATAGATGAGTCACCGACAAAGATGCAGGATTTTGGAGTAGGTATACAAACTACCTGAATTCACTCAAAGTGTATCAGTAGTTTTGAAATACATAGGTATTTCATGAGTAGTTTTGAAATACATAGGTATTTCAAAACTACACATACACACATATATTATAAAATACCTACCTACCTACCTACTTATTTATAATATTTTCTATCAGCTACTTAGGTAGGCACCTATTATTTCACGACTGTAATCCTAATACCTACATATTATGTTGCCATCTTGGGGTTTATTGAAATTAAAAATGAACCCTAAAACGTTTCCATCTTTTCAGCGAAATCAAAAGAATGAACTAGTGATGTACTTACGTCACTACAATGTCGTTTCACTGTTGATCGTAATATCGATTAGTAGTAGGTATTATCAAGCACGAAAATAAAAAGTGATTAAGTGATACGCGATTTACTTTAGCAAGTTTATAATGAGTAGCTAGTTACTCGGCGTAGGTACTTATTAAAAGATTAAAAAATCCTTTCTCACAGCGTAAGATACTAATAAATAGTACTTAAGCTTCTTTAGAAGGTACCTAGGTGGGTACCTATCTAATTGGCAAGGTCTAAAAATAAGAAAAATAAGAATTAGCGGTTGTGTGCGTATGGCTTGAAACTACTTTTGGGGTTTAATTTAGATTTATCAGTGCTTAAAATAAAGCTACTAAACCTACTTAACTTTATTTAACTTAAAAATATAAAAAAAACAAAAGAAATAAACTCATGACATTTTCCCTCTCGAGGATTGGGCAGTGAATGCATTAAAAAAAAATAACGTCGAATTAAGGACCTCCTCCTTTTTTTGAAGGTTAAAAATAAACATAAAATCGATGATGGGTATATCGATGATAATTTAAGTACACATCACCAGCTATGCCTACCAACAGTACCAACCTAACAACCTTAGATAGATTTTAGTATCGTTCGAGTGCGGTCAGTGCGGTGTAGGCTTTATTAGTTTTAATTTTCGTGCTTAAATTAAATAAGTAGGACGTACAGACTTACAGCAATGCTGATTAGTGTGTGAAAACGAAGACAGTCAATTTCACCGGATATTCATAGTTTTACGTCATTTTATTCCACCAAATCTTTATCTTGTGTAAAATTACATAGGTAGGTACCTAACTGTGCTAAAGTAAGTGAAATCTGTTGATGCCTTAAAATATAATATATCTAGTGGTAAAGTGAAGTGAGTGAATAACTTGTTTGTGATTGTGTATTTACGTAGGTACGAGTGACCTACGAAATCACATACGGTTAATCCGTTCGTAAGCATCCGTCTAGATAGCTGAGAAGCGAGAAAATATAAGGTAGGTATGTACACGTACAACTTCCCCAACTAGGTACCTACCTACTTAGCATTTAACAATTTTCTCAATAGTACCTATGGTTTATCCATTTTGAATGGAGTATGTGAGTAAACAAAATACGACACAAATAACAAGGTACCTACTTGCATCTTATTAATAATACGCATTTACTAAATCTAGTAGTCTAGTAATCTCCCGCCATAGCTGTAGCTACCTGTAGAGGTAGTATAGGTTGCCCGGATAGGGTTGTCACTTTATTTAGGCACTAGGAAATTAAAACTTTTATATTTTTATGGGAAATTGAAAATATGAATTTTTAATTATCTCCCCCCCACAACTGATCATCATGATGGTCTGAAACTTCCCCCTTCGGGGCAGTACACATATTATGTTACACGTTGTATAGGTACTAAACTCAATAGGTACCTTGATATTATAATGATAAAACTTTTTAAAATTTCACGATTTGTTAACTTAATCCGGATAGCTGTAACTCGTTAGAAACGTAGAGGTATTTATTTATTTATAGTAATAACTATTTATCAAGCTGTTTATATAGTAAAAATTTGACTTGTCTAAGTACTTATTTTGTAAGTCTAAAGAAATAAACGATTTGACTTTGACTTTGACTTTGAAGGTACAACGTGTAAGATTTTTTTTTTTGTTAGTTGGTGCGCAGCAAAAGACCGTCGCAACTAGCGATACAACCGCAGAGTTGGCAGCATTATTTACATTCGTGCTCGTTGTGTCAACTTTAATTTGTCAGTGTCAAATTCTAAAATCCGTTACTGTCACTTTCAGGCTGTCATATACCGGTATGGTTTTGGCGGTTTTTTCCGTAGAAGTTATGCCAAATTCAACCTTGTTGAACACTGTTAAGGTTCACTGTTCTAAGCAACAGCTGCTAACCGCCGGGTGACCTGTGAGGTAAAATTTTAAACAAAACAAACAAAACTTTGCGAACTTGCCAAGGAAAATGCTGAATTTAGTAAAAGCTGCAGCAGCTGAACCACAGATTTATTGAGCTGGACCTACTCAAGCTAGATAGATCCTGAATTTTGTGATTGTGATAGAAAGGAACAGTGAAAACTACACATAATACAAGTTAGATTTGTTACCTACACAGAAAATTATGTCCTCACTTCAACCTATTCATGCTCTCAGCTTGGGTAAGAAAAATAAAACATAAAAAGCATTGATTTATTAAAATAATTCAATGATATAAAGATGGCTACCTATTATAGGTACTTTACTTACCTAATAAGCTAAGTTAATACTAATTCTCACAGCCTTGGACGCACTCGCTCAGCTCATCTCGAGCTCCGTGTAGCGGAGCCCAGGCAGTGAATGTGTCCCACGACTCGACACAAAGATTTAAATCCTTAATACTCCCCTACGCCCAAAATCTGTAACATTTTATTTGAAAGCGCGCGTTTACGAAATCCCGACGCACCTTTGATTAAAAAGGGAAGATAGGTTACGTTCTCCCAGCGCTTACTCAAAAATTGGCATGTGTTACAACTACACGCAAACACATACGCTCACAGTTATATTTCCAGTCCTGTGCAATACAAAGAAGAACAAAGACGGAAAGACGTATCTAGGACCGAAGTGAGACTGAGACAACAATATTTCACGCGAATCACGACCGCCCGTGCCGCCGGTCAGACGGTGACTGATGTGGGAGAACACAATTTTACACAATTTGAGGTTGCCACTTTCGAGCAACCAGTGGCTCATCTTCGTTTTTAATAAATCAATGCGACGCACCCACAACATGAGTAGATAAAATTACTGTTTTTATCAATAAACCTATTATTGTTATTATTGATTTCTATTGTGCAATCACATAGCACGAACTTTTGTGAACAAGCACATCACAAAAACACACAATTCACTGATTCCATATAACAAAGACAAGTTTGTGTACTCACAAACTTTGTTTGGCAACAAACATGGCGCGAAATCACTACGGAAAGAGCATATCGAACGATCGAACACACCTCTGGATCTTGCTGACTCTTGCAGGTTGTGCAACCTGCAGCCTGCCAGAGGCTGGGTTGGGTAGTGAAAATGTTATTTTCTAAATTAACATACATATTTTCTGACGCACATTTTGAATGATAATACTAACTTTAGTTCGGTTATTGAATAGTATCAATATTTAGCATAGGTATTACTTTAACAAAGCCTAACATTTTAATTTTGCATGCCCCGACAAGGCAGGATACAACTTATATTAAGAGCTTTTGTACCTGCATTCAAATAAATTAATGTATTTATAACCAAACCCACTATTTTTCAGATTCTGTGCAGCAGCAAGGGTTCATAAAGTTCTTCAACACATTACCTGAGGTATAACTACTTACAATGTTTTGATGCTTTTTTATTTACCTACATTATTAAGTACTAGCAGGGCCTCGCGGTTTCACCCGCGTAGTTCCCGTTCCTGTGGGAATTCCGGGATAAAATATATTCTATGTCACTCCCTAAAAAGAAAACTTTTTAATGATGAAATATTTTCTTTAATCAGTCCAGTAGTTTTGGAGAATATTCAATACAACCAAACAATTAAATCTTTCCTCTATAATTTAAATAGTTTTAAATTTACTTTACTTGCATGCTAAGCCACATTTTCACTTTCATAAAGTGAGTTGGATACCATAGTATGACCATCATCAGTAAAAAAAAACAAGGTACTTGTCCCACTTTACTTTTCCTGTGAGCTCTGCTCTATCAAGTCATCCTATTAGGACCACAGACATACTCATACATACAAAAGAAAAAAATTATGTGCATTAATTTAATAGTTCAGTAGGAGGACACATCTTGTCAACAATAAATAGATAATACCTAAAGAGTTTTGGTTATTAAAGTTATACACTATGGGTAATTTCCTGTGGTAATTTCATAACAAATCAAAGAGTCTCAAAAAAAAAACATTCTGGTTGATGCCTAAAATTTTTGGGACTTTATTTGACTTCTTAAGATAATACCTAGTTAAAGGTTACCTACAATACAACATATTTAAATAAAACATATTTTTCACTCTCAAAAAGCCTTACAAATATTTATTTATCATCATCATCATCAGTCCTTGTCAAGCAACTGGCCTCTGTTTATGCCATTCCCTCAGTCCTGTGCTAATCTGCTGGTGTAGCCTACGGTAATATCTATATTAAGATCTATAAAATATTGAATGGTTTTGTGAGAGGCTGGTGCTTGTTTTTTACCGACTTCAAAAAAGAAGGAGGTTCTCAATTTGTCTGTATTTTTTTAAGTATTTTTTTTTGTTACCTCAGAACTTTTGACTGGGTGGTCCGATTTGCATGATTCTTTTTTTATATGAAAGCTTGGCTTCCCGTGTGGTCCCATTTTAGTTTTGTTCAGTTCTGACAATGGGTTCCATGAAAATTCATGCAAAAACTGTAAAATTTGAAGTCAGTTTATAGTTTTTTAAAACAAAATAAATCTATACAATATATGTATAGATCAGCTAATTAATAATTGTAGTATGATCACACAGCTTTGTTGTGGTAGGTATAATACATTATGTAACTGTCTGTATTATACCTATGGAAACTAAGAGGTGAGAGGATAGTACCTGCCTTTCTTCTTTTAATGGCGTCTACGTCTGGGTTGACATAATTTCTCCAATGTCCGTAATATTAGAGTAAAATTAAAATATAAGCAACGTTGTTCAGTTATAAAGATAGATAAACGAAGTGAATTCTTCGATAAAATGTTTATCAAAAAGATATAAGAAAATTACAAAATTATGGGCAACGTTGTACGGTAAGGTTTGATCCGAAGATCGATAGTACCTGTAGTTAGGCCTAACACAAAAATTGTCTTGTTGTCTAGGGTAGAATAGAGAAAAATTACGTCACATCGTCATGACATTTATAAAAAAAACTCATTCATTCAAATTAACGCAATGTGTGACAATGCAATGTCATTTTTCTTTATTCCACCCTAGAAAAAAATCCTCGTGCTAGGCCGGTTAGAGAATACAATTCCATAACTGCTATTCATAGGTATTAGATACTAGATAGAATAATTAAAATATAAACAATGAATCATTTATCATCACTTTATTAAATCACTATGGTAATAAATACTATTAATTAATAATTCTTAATTTACAAATAGTTGATACTTGTGCATTTTCATTTATATTCAAGTTGGTATTTTATTCTAGTAGAAGTTGAAATGTTAAAATCTTTAAGTTCTTGAGAACCATGAAGATACTTTATCTTTGGCGTTTGTAAATTTGTTTCCTACGGATTTCCAGAAACCAGGTTTTTCTGTAACTTCTTCTGGTGATGAGTCAACAGTAGCTACTTTCTTTGGTACTATCAATTCTTCAGAAACCTCTTGTTTATGGTTTGAAGTGGGAGGTATATTCTGTTCCATCTGGGAGAAAGTATCAGTAAGTTGACTTTGTTGCTGTAGGTCTTCTGTTGGCTTCCAAGCTGTCTGTACTTGCTGGTCAAGATTGTCCATTGACTCACTTGATTTATGATTCAACTGGCTCTGTTGCTGTAGGTCCTCTGTTGGCTTCCAAGCTGTCTGTACTTGCTGGTCAAGATTTTCCATTGACTCACTTAATTTATGATTCAACTGGCTCTGTTGCTTCCAAGCTGTCTGTACTTGCTGGTCAAGATTTTCCATTGACTCACTAAATTTATGAGTCAACTGGCTTTGTTGCTGTAGGTCCTCTGTTGGCTTCCAAGCTGTCTGTACTTGCTGGTCAAGATTGTCCATTGACTCACTTGATTTATGATTCAACTGGCTCTGTTGCTGTAGGTCCTCTGTTGGCTTCCAAGCTGTCTGTACTTGCTGGTCAAGATTTTCCATTGACTCACTTAATTTATGATTCAACTGGCTCTGTTGCTTCCAAGCTGTCTGTACTTGCTGGTCAAGATTTTCCATTGACTCTGTAAATTTATGAGTCAACTGGCTCTGTTGCTGTAGGTCCTCTGTTGGCTTCCAAGCTGTCTGTACTTGCTGGTCAAGATTTTCCATTGACTCACTTAATTTATGATTCAACTGGCTCTGTTGCTTCCAAGCTGTCTGTACTTGCTGGTCAAGATTTTCCATTGACTCAGTAAATTTATGAGTCAACTGGCTCCGTTGCTGTACGTCCTCTGGTTTCAAGGCAGTTTGTACTTGTTGATCTTCCAAAATTTCTGTCCATCCAGATTGACTTTGTTGCCCAAAGTCATCACTACCTTGACCCCAATTAACCTGGTGTTCCTTTTGGTTCTCATCGGGCTTAAAACCAGAGAGGGATACTTGGTCAAACTGTTCATTTTGTTGGTTAAGGACTTCTGTTTTATGTTCATCGTTTCTTTGATGGAAAGTGACTCCATGTCCAATGTTCTGAACTTGTTGACTAAGATCTTCCATTGGCTGTGAAAATGTGTCACTCAGTTGACTCTGTTGATGTAAATTATCTGCCTCTGGTTGCCATGCAGTTTGCACTTGCTGATCTTCTATATTTTCTGTCCATCCGGTTTGGCTTTGTTGCTCTAAGTTTTCATTCTCTCTTTTTCCCTTTTGACTTTCTTCAGGTTTCCAACTAGAGAGTGGGACTTGGTCAAATTGTTCATTTTGTTGACTAAGGTCTTCCGCTTTTGCCTGGTGGAAACTACCAGTGGCCTGAGATTCCACCTGGTTATATCCAAAGTTTTCACTCTGCTGTCCAAAGTCAACAACTTGTTGGTCCGTATTTTGGTGTTGTTCAGTTTCTTGCCCAAATGAAAATTGATCGCTGAAAGATTGTTGATCTGTGTTTTGTGGTTCAGTTTCTTGGCCAAATGTAAATTGGTTATTGAAAGCTTGCTGGTCAAAGTTTTGCTGATCTTGGTTTTCAAATGGTTGTTCCGGACGGTGATTTTCTCTCGCATTGTGTGGCTTGTGATTGATATAAGTATTTCTCTGTGTTGTGCTAGTAATCTTTACTTTCGAATCGCTTTGTTCTTTTGCCGGACGCTGCTGATCTAAACTCACCACACTCAAATCTCTCTCATCTTCACTGTTGTTACTTGGTACGACATCTGTGTTAGAAGTTTTATTTGTTTCTTTTATAAGACTTAAGGAATCAATTTCTTCGGGAGTTTTGTAAGACTTTGATTGATCTGTTTTACTTCGTTCGTTAGAATTTTCTGGTCCTATGTCTCCGCGGCCTACGTCAGAGGGTTCGTTTTCGTTGATTACCTCTGTGATATCTCCGCGCTCTACGTCAGAGGGTATAATTTTGTTAATTGCTTGTGTATTGGGTACTGAAGTTGTGGATTGAATTGAAACTACGTTAGTCTGTACAGGCCGGGTTTGGATATCAAATACACTGTGGGTAGTCTGACTTTTAGAGGAATTGTATTTGTCTGTATTTTCATCTTGCTGAGTTTGAGCACCAAAAATGTCAGCAATGCTTTTATGTTGGTCGTTTTCATGCGAGGGAATTGAATGTTTTTCAATATCACCTAACTTATCCCATAAACTAGTTATCGACGATCCAAACGCTGAACCAGTTGAATGCATTTGCGCATTAGAATCTGCGTTCGTGTTAGTCGAATGTCCTTCCCAACTATGTGATTGGGAAGAACTAGAAGAGTGGTGCGCCAAAAATTGGTTGGAACTGGCGCTGTCGTTGCGATGTGCGTGATGATGATATACCTGGTTGTACATCCAGGGATGAGAATTGGGCGTGACGAAAGTGTTATCCTGATTCTTTGGCTCTGAATTTGTTAGATCATGGTGTGCTTTGTATACTGTTTCTACTGTATCTTGATACCATGGTCGGTTTTCCTTTTGATTTATGTTGTCCCACGTAACCTGTGTTTGCTGGCCTAAGTCTACAGTTTGTGGGAGTTCTTCTACAGTATCCTCGTTTTCCTGTCCTATTTCCTCTTTTTTTATTTCATCCCAAATAGTGTGAGCGTGATGAGTTATATTTGTTTTATCTTTTTCCAGAGTATGAGACCATGTCACGTGTCTTTCATTATTATTTGAGCTCGTGATTTCAAATGTATTATCGTTTGACTGGTGGTCAAAGTTCATACCATGATAATGGTGACTTGAAGCGTCGTAACTACTTGGTTTTTGTTCCGTTAGTCTGTCATTGTTGCCACTTGAGTAGATCTCCTGTCCTGTCCAGGTGTCTTGAGTTTGTTGCCCCAGATCAGCTAAATTAAAAGTTTTAATTAGTACGAATCTTTGGACTTTAGTTTAGTCCCGAAGATAATTATGATATGAAGAATTATTATTACACAATAGGTAGGTACTAGGTAAATTAATTCCATGATTACTATCTTGTAAAATGTTAATTTATTATCTTAGTGAAACGGCTAAAATAACTTAGTAAGCAAAAGATTTAACTAGGTATGTTCAATGAATGAGATGATAATCAGTTATTTCTAAAATTCTGGAGAAGCGCAGATTATTAGGTAGGTATGTCGGTTCGGAAGCTTAGTAGTAAGGTTAAATGAAAATACTTCGGTTTGTTTATCGCTGTATTTTGAAGAATACGAAAAACATAATAATATTACCTACATAATACATTTAAGAAAGTCTCTGTAGTCGTTAGTGAGTGATGAGTTTATAATACGTGATAATTAATAAGCTCTTAAACGTTGTTTACAGCACACTCATTGATTACTTTATTTTATTATATATAGTATTTTATTTGAATAGAAGAAACTTTAAAATACTAGAAGATAAGTTTAGCAATGATCCAACACCAAATTAATCTTAAACGGGACGGAACTTACTTGGGCTTTCAGGTTCTAGTTTATCCCAAGTATTTTGTGTTTGCTGGCCAAACTGATCCCAGGTGCTGTGCGCATGCTGCCCTAAACCTTCAAAATCTTGACCCCACTGCCTTTGCGCCTGCTGTCCTTCGTTCTGCAACTCGTGCCATTTGGTCTCCGTTTGTTGACCAAATTGTTTCCCTATGTTTTGTGTCTCTTGTCCTAAATCTTCTAATTGGTTATTTTGCTTTTGGGATTCACGATCTAAATGTCCCCATGTATTTTGGGTTTGCTGTCCCAAGTCTTCTAATTTGTCCCAGTTAGATGAACGAGTTTCACGCGTTTGCTGCCCAATCTGACTGAACTGGTTTTGTGTTTGCCTTCCTATGTCATCTAATTGGTTACCCCACTGCCTAAGCGTCTGTTGACCATTGTCCACCAACTTGTCCCATTTGTTCCTCGTTTCATGACCATGCCTAGCATTATTTGTCTGTTGTCCTAATTCCTCTTCTTGTGTCTGAGTTTGATGACTAAGTTGTTCCCATGTATTTGGTGCATGATGACCAAATTCCTCTAATTTATCCCTTTGTGTCTGACTTTGTTCTCCAAAATGTTGCCATGTATCATGTATCTCTTGTCCTAATCCTTGTCTTTGGTTCTGGGTTTGTTGTCCGAATTGTTGCCATCTATCATGTGTCCGTTGTCCTAATTCTTCTCTTTGCTTCTGAGTTTGTTGACCAAATAGGTCCCACGTATTTTGTGTCTGTTGTCCAAAATGTTCTAAGTTGTCCTTTTGCTTCTGGGTATCGCGACCGAATTGTTGCCATGCATCATGTGTTTGTTGTCCTAATTCATCTCTTTGTTTCTGAGTTTGCCGCCCGAACTGTTGCCAAGCATTTTGAGTCTGTTCTCCTAAGTCTTCTAATTTATCCGCGTTCGGTGAACGAGCCCTTCGAATATGACCATTCTCATCACAATCGTCGCCGCTGTGACTATTGTAACCTTGGTGTGAGTGCTGTTGAGAATGCGATCCGTATTGATGGGATCCGTAAACCCCTTGGTTCAGAGATCCTGCTGTTAATTTTCCAGTCATTTGTTCATAATCACCATTTGTCGTGGGTACAATTACGTATGGATCACCTTGGCGTTCCCATGACTTATGGTATGAAAAAGAAGATTGATAACTTTTCGGTTTCGTGCTCGCATCGTCAACTAAGTTCAAACTTGACGCGCCGTTAGTTGCTCCAATGTAAGAACCGGACGCTCCATGGTTGTATGCGTTAGAGGCGCCAGTAGCACCTCCATTGTAGGTACCTTGATAAGCCTTGATCCCAGAATTTGAACCTGTATGGTGTTGAGTGTTGTATTGATTTGATGATGCCGAGTTGTATCCGCTGTGGCTGGAGTGGTGACTCTGAGAGGACATTCCGCTGTTTCGCTGTTGTTGTTGTAATATTGAAGATTGAGCATCTTCATAAAGCTCGCTATTCACGGGATAGGGATTTACTGTAGGTATTGCGAGCGGCATGACCCCGGCAGCGCCACTTATGGGCTTTGTGTCATGTTTTTCCCATTCTTTGCGATAACTGTAACGCGACTCGTAATTTTTGACGTTTGGTTTTGATACTGTCGCTTGATCGTAGCTATTTAGAATTTCACTATCACTGTTGATGGCATTCTGATCAAAGGAAGAGCTGCTTTGTGAGGCGTCGTAAGTCTGAGCAGCGACTGGAACCGTGACTCGAGTTCCTGGCCTTATCACAATTTTGACCGGAGTTCCACTTGGATACACCCTGCTCCTAATATTTGATTCATGACTCAGAGCACTGCCTTGGTCGTAGACTTGGCTTTGGTAGCCCTGAGAGTAGTGACCAGAATTCTGTGAAGCTGTATTTCTATCCTCGTATTGACTTGCCGAATCCAAGTTTGAACCTTGATGGCTATTAGAGTATAGGGCTTGGTCTGAATTAACCGCAGTATTGTACCTGCCGTATCCAGAACCACGAGAATAGCCATGGTCATTATAGCCTTCGTTTTGAGACAGTACGCTGGCATAGCCACCGTCATGGGCTCGGGTGCTATCAAAACCGGCATTTAAAATCTGGGCATTACTATATCGTCCACTGTTGGACGCCGAGTGGTGGTTCCTGTATCCAGAACTGTGCTGGGAAGCCGACAAAGAATGTGAGTGCGAGCCATCTTGCGCAGAACTCTCTTGGAAGTTTCTCCCTTCTAAGTTAGTAAGATCATATAGCCCTGAGCCATAAACGCCACTTGATTTTGCCGCTGTATAAACACTACCTGTGTGTTGTTTGGCCCCGTCTCCTAATTCGCCCTCTACCGTTCGTACTAGACCGCTCATCTGATTCTGAGCTAAGGAGTCCATGTTGTGGGCCCTCTCGTAATTGCCTCCCATGTTTCCTCTCTGTGCTCCATAGTATCCAGCTTTGGTGCCTTCGTCTGAGGAGCTTCTTGAGAACTGGAAGTCTTCTTTCTCGCGATACGTTTCAGGCTTAGACGCGGCTAGGCCTGCGATCGCGGCTAACACTAGCAGTTGCCGCATAATGACACTGCTCTTATCTGCAAAATGATAAATTCATAGGTCACGCTATCGTGTCTATAGGCATCATACAATCACCGGACAAATGTGAATCTGATTCCGAGGGTTCCGTACAAAATATGAAATTTATGTGTCATAATCATAACATCAAATTTATGAAATTAGATCCCACACGATAAAACCTTGACAATAAAACGTTGTTTGAAAGGGATGGTGTTTTTGTGATTAAAAATAAGAAAGTGAATTTATTTCTATTTAATTTGTATAAAGTTGTTTGTTTGTTATGGTCAATCAGTAGGTAAGGTACCTTCTATGCCAATCCAAAAACAATTTTTACTATGTACCTTTTCTTGAAATCTATAGGCTCCATATACTACGGATGCCGGGGAAAAAATACAAAATTGTTAAATGCAGTGACAAGCCTTTTAGACAAAAGAGCACGTATTCAAAGCTATCCTAGAAAATTACCTGAGTTGAAAAAAAAGGTGCGGACCACCTTCCACAATATCACAACACGTTCCCACTATATCCAGCTTCAAACTGATTCTGCGTCTTCACAACGCGACAATTTATTGTGCTTTAGTTATTATCTCTCCTTGCGATAACCTCCTGGTCAGTGAGTGATCTTTATTCCGAGAACTACCAAGCATAATATGACATCTACTGATACTCGGTAACGCGAATTTGAACCTTGAGAGCCGAATGACACCAACATAAAGAACGATTTATAACAAGTTTGTATACTTAGAACTGATTCAATGACTTCACTCGATGATGTAAACAACTGTGTGTAGGTGTCATGTCAAAAAAATACTACAGTTTAATTACATTATAATTCATCTAAACACTATTAGGTGTCTACTTGTCTAGGCTACATCCCACCACATCCAAACTCATTGTTTTTGCAAAAGAAAATGTTCATAAATTTTCCCAATCACGTCCAGTAAGAATTTGAATAATATTTTTTAAAAATATTTTCGTTTATATTCTTACTTCTTACATCCATGCATAAGATAGGGGTAGAATCAGTAGAAAATCTTCCGATGCTAAGTAAGGTACCTAAAATATTTAAGAACATCACGCAAATAAGGTTTTGTATTTGCATACTAGTTTTTGTAATAGAATATACAAAACAATACATAAGAAAAACTGTTAGGATATCATAGATAATCAACATTATCGAAAGATACCGTAGGTAAATTAATCATGTACCTATTTAATTTACAAACGGTACATACATAAATGATACCAATTTCGCACGTTAGTATAGTATTCATTTATATTTATGTCGGAGTCAGGTTATTCATAAAGCTTGTTAAGTTAAAGCTGACATTGTACTCGTTCTCAATTATAAATAGGGTATCTTCCTTATAAACAAATACCCATATCAACTTTAATTCGTTGAACAATAATTATCATTAAACAATACTTTCCAGGGTTCCGTACCCAAAAGGTTTCCACCTTTTGGGTCGGGATTCTATTACTTAGCCTCTGCTATCTGTCCGTCCAAATGTGTATGTGTTTCTTTTGAAATATAATGTGAATTTTAATATTTATTACTTAATGTTATAGCGGTATAACAACAAATAAATAAATAAATATTAAAATTCCCAATGTATTTTTGGGTAATTTTTCTCTACTTTTGTCGAGACACTTGAAATTTGGACAGGATGTGTTTATCTATTGCCGCTATAACTACGCTCATGTTGGCTTTTTGCTTAACTTCGATATTTCTAAAATCAGTCTATAGTTATGAACAATGTTACGGAACCCTCCGTGCGCAAGTCTTCTTACACTTGCCCGGTTTTATCATTAAGAAAAGCTCTTATCTATTTATTCTTAAAATAAAACATTTTAATTATCGATAACAGGCAAAACAAAACAATTAGGTAGGTACTTAAGTAGTTCTAAGAACGAACTAGCCTGACTAAGATAAACCATCTGCTTGTAAATTGTAAGCTGCGGTTATTGTACTTACTAATATATTTATTAGATATTAACGCAGAAATCGTAACAATAGGAATTCTGTGGGTAGTAAGTAGGCACTTTAACCGCTTGGCTCGTATTATTTACTGAGTCTTAATTATTAGGGCTCATATACACGGACTTCAAATAGCTGACCGCAAGGCAACTGCAGTTCGACGGACAGTCCTTGTTCGAGACGTGCAGTCCGTTTATAAGAGTCTGCTGTAAACAGGAGTCAGCATAATACCTACTACTCGCAAGGTTTCGTACAAAATTGAATGTGTCAGAAAACTTCGATATTATTATATCAGAAAACAGCTGATATAATATATCGATGTTTTCTGATATAATATATCAGAAAACTGAAGGAATATTTTTCCTTTACTTGTGCTATTTTTCACATTACACAATTTTATGATTCTAGTATATCAAATCAACGGGAAGTCCCTTTTCTGATATAATAATATCAGTATTCTGAAATATATTATATATCAGATGTTTTTCCTTTATTTGGGCTATTGTACCTACACGTTGCAAAATTTGATGTATCTAGTATATCAACGGGAAGTCCGGTGTGGGTGTGGGCATCCTTAATTTTCGGTTTTTAATCGACTTCAAAAAAAGGAGGAGGTTCTCAATTCGTTTGTTTTTTTTATGTTTGTTACCTCAGAACTTTTGACTGGGTGGTCCGATTTGCATGATTTTTTTTTATATGAAAGCTGGTGCTTCCACTTTAATTTTGTTCAGTTCTGACAATGGGATCCATGAAAATTCATGAAAAAACTGTAAAAATTGAAGTCGGTTTATAGTTTTTTAAAACAAAATTAATTATTAGCTCAAATATTATTGCAACTTTAGATATTCAAAATTTCATTACTGATTCTATGTTAAAAAAATTACACTATACCTCTAGGTTTCATGGATTTCCTTGCGTGTGCCAAAATATGCGGGCATAAATACAAAAGTAAAGCGATTAGTTTATAGCAGAATCTGGCCTGTTTCCCCGTCTATATTGTTTTTCTTTTCTTATTTTAGGTCTATATGTCATTAAGAAATAAACATTTGTACCAAACAGGAATAACATTTTCTTCCTTATTTCCCAGAAACCACCAACGACAGTACGTATTTTCGACCGCAATGACTACTACAGCGTCCACGGTGTTGACGCAACCACGGCGGCACGAGAAGTGTTCAACTCTATATCGAACATCAAGAAGATGGGGTTAGAACCCAACAAACTCGAGTATCTAGTGCTGTCGAAGGGCAACTTTGAGATTCTGATCAAGAAACTCTTATTGGTAAGACCTATAATATTTGTTTTGTTATATTAGGTCCTTACATATGAAATTGGCGTTTTTCGTACTGGCCACTTTAATCACAAATTTCTCCTCTTTGGTAAGGAATTCCAAATTCAAATTTGTACAGCTATAGACTCATGTATTTGTGCTTCGATGATCGTCATTCATTTGTTTTTTTTCTTCTGTTTTTTCTGTTTGCGTCACTCATTTTACAAAATGGAAAACTTAAAATATCGCATTATTTACGAGTACGAGTTCCGCCGTGGCACTAGTGCTGCGGAAACAACTCGAAGGGTGAATGATGTGTATGGCTTCATATGGATCTTTTGGTTCCAACGTTTTCGTTCTGGAAATTTCGACCTGCAGAACAAGCCCCGTGGACGGCCTGAGACTCAAGTTGATAATGAAGAGTTGAAGGCTATTGTGGAAGCGGATCCATCGCAAACCACGTCCGAGTTAGCTGCAGGCTGCGATGTTAGTGATAAAACTGTTTTAATTCACTTGAAGCAAATTGGGAAGATTAAAAAGCTTGAAAGGTGGGTACCTCACGAATTGACTGAAGCAAACCGGCAAACGCGCGTCGACTGCTGCGTTACATTACTAAACCGGCACAATAATGAAGGTATTTTAAACCGAATCATTACCTGTGATGAAAAATGGGTTCTTTACGATAATCGGAAGCGCTCAGCGCAATGGTTGGATCCTGGCCAGCCAGCCAAATCCTGCCCCAAGCGAAAATTAACCCCAAAAAAGTTACTTGTAAGCGTTTGGTGGACTAGTGCCGGTATTGTTCATTACAGTTTTCTCAAATCTGGCCAGACTATTACGGCTGATGTCTATTGTCAGCAATTGCAAACCATGATGGAAAAGCTAGCGGCTAAACAACCTAGGCTGGTCAATCGCTCCACGCCACTGCTGCTTCACGACAACGCTAGACCACACACTGCGCAACAGACGGCTACTAAATTAGAAGAGCTTCAATTGGAAAGTCTAAGACATCCTCCGTACTCCCCGGACCTTGCTCCAACAGATTACCATTTTTTTCGAAATTTGGATAACTTCTTGCAAGGGAAAAAATTCAACTCCGATGGGGCAGTCCAAATCGCCTTCAAAGATTTTATTGATTCCCGTCCGACTGGTTTTTTTAGTAAAGGGATCAATGAACTACCTATAAGATGGCAAAAGTGCATAGAAAATAATGGTTCATACTTTGATTAATTAAATATATTATATTAAAAAATATTCGACTTTTTGTTCCTCCCATACAAAACGCCAATTTCATATGTAAGGACCTAATATTATTAGTTATTATTTATTACTTAGTTTTATTATTAGCAGTGTAGTGTCCGAGACTTGTTACAGGTTTTTTCTATAACCTATAGCAAGCTCCAGGATCTCACAATACAGGTTAAATGAGTTTTATTATCTACTGTACTTATGATAACTAAATCTTAAAAAAAACCTATTGTGAAGAGGAAATAAACAAATATTTATTATTATTATGATTAGTATTCAAAAGTCTCTTATTTCTTAAAATAAGAGTTCTCTGAGCAATGTGGCCCTGGAATACTCATCAAGTCATGACACTAATCTTATAAATGCGAAAGTTAGGATTTATGGATGGATGTTTGTTATTGTTTCCCCGTATCACGCCAAAACTACAGAACGGCTCGTTCAGATTTTTTTAAATTCTAATCTTGTAATCTAACAGGCCACTTTTTAACCGACTTCAAAAAAAGGATGAGGTTCTCGATTCGAATATTTTTTTTTATGTTAGTTAGCTCAGAACTTTTGGCTGGGTGGTCCGATTTTCATGATTCTTTTTTTATATGAAAGCTGGGGCTTCCCGTGTGGTCCCATTTTTATTTGGTTCAGTTCTGACCGTGGGATCCATGACAATTCATAAACTATAAAAAATGAAGTCGGTTTATAGTTTTTCAAAACAAAATTAATTATTATGCCATAAATCAGTGGGATAGAAGTCACCTTAAAACATTTTCATAGAAACAACACGGGCGAAGCCGCGGGGGGGGGGGGGGGGGGGGGGAGCAATTATGTATATAAACTTAAATTGTGTTGTGTTGTGTTGTGTGCCAACTCCATTCCACTCATTATAGTGTTTTGGAAGAGCTCGGGCACGGGGCATAGTAGGCATTATAGAGAGTTCCATATTTTGATCGTTATTAGCATTTTCCGTAGCTGTCCAAATGCGATTAAATTCGTGTTCATCCATCGAGATGTACTCGTAGTATATATATAATAGAGAGAGAAATAGAATTAGAAATAAGCTTACATTTCTTAGCGACTTCTTGATTTTTTTTTATTTTGTTTTTTATTGTAAATAGACTTTCGTTTAACCGCAATCTCACCTGATGGAAAGTGAAGATGCGGCCGACGATGTATCACGAAGGTCTAGAAGATGGCTACTCCGGACCACATTCCGAAACACAACTGAGTTGCTTCACGGACTGGCTTAGTCCGGAGGGTGGTGACAAGCCACGGCCGAAGCCTACCACCAGAGGGTACCGCTCTTAGCACCACCCAGAGGACACGTGTAGGGTAACAGAGGGTCATCACCTACGGACGTGAGCGATACAGTCCCCCACTAATGAATGACTAAGCCGAGAGAGTGGTTGGAGCGGTGCACAAATATCGAATTCGGCTGATCATCTGATAAAAGCTTTGAAGACATAGCTGCTTCGCTGTCAAAGCAGTGCCCCCAAAGAATTTGAAGCGGTAGTGATAACTTCTCAACCCTCCCCGCACCCCACTTTCGCGGCCCTCGTCAAATCCGCGGCTATTGTTTCTTTTTTTTTCGTGGATTGCTGTATATGGCACGAACATTTACTATTAAAAAAGGTTAGCCCACGCTAATATTGATGAGTGTAGGTAGCATTAGTAGCAATATGGAAATTTATTATTCTATTTCTTGAAACTTTATGAGATAAATGATACTGCAATTTTTTGTGTACGATACGCTGGGTTTTCCTCAATGTTTTTGCTCAGCCGCCGTGAACTCTTAAATATTCAAAGAGAGCCGATAACGGATAGCTTCGCACTGATACAGTAGAACATTGAACTTTGCCCCTTAGAGATTTGCAGCCGGTTATTATTTAATAATAACAAAATTAAAATTTTGAAAAACCCGCGTCGTATAAAATAAATAGTAGGTAATTGTAAAAGGAAGAAATAATTTTTGGAAAACCCCCGACTAAATGGAATTGAAAAAGACAATTAGATTATAATTACAATTATAGCTTCCTTTTTTCACTTATCCATTAATACAAAGCCAAAAAAATCCGTCGCACCGCACCGCCGCACAGTGTGTTTTTGACCCTCATTTTGTGACATCCTAATTTTATTGAATAATCTAATAGAGAAATATATTATGAAGGCAAGAGTAAAACTCCCACAAGCCTAGCTATCATAGTTTTTGAAAAAATGCGTTTCGAGTTAAAATTCCGGAATTTTATGTTTTTTTTTATTTTATTTTTATTTAGTTTTGTATGAATGTTATACTTAATTTTGCACTGTTACCGTAAAGGCCTACCATAGGGCCAAATTATAAGCCATGCACGGGGAGGCTACGACTTCGCAGTTTCAACATAATCGCAAATATGACAAAAACGTATTTATTTTTTTCTGACTAAAGTCTTTAGTATTAGCAATTTCTTTTTACTTTAAAACATAGATACATATATGGACTACTCCTACAAAAAAAATCGATTACTAAAGTCGTGGACTTTCGGAGATATTAATTAAAAAAAAAATACCGGAACAGTACCGGTTTTTGGTCAAAGTTCTCAATGTCACTTTTTAGCAATAATAATAATAATAATAATAATAATTTATTAAAAAACAACTAAGGGCTAAATGGATAACAAAAGAGTCAATAATATCTAATATAAAGGTATAAAATAATACATGTGCCTGAACTAGGTTAAACCTGTATCTCAGGCAGAAAGTGCTTACAATGAAAAAATAATAATCACATCAATCAGTAGTCATAATAAAACAAAGCAACGGTGCAGATTTGTAAATAACTTAAATTATGCTAACTACGCTAAACTAGTATGTAATAAAGGTGCATAGGTACAAAAAATATTAGCCTATTTTAACAAGGCCAATGTCTAATCTGTGTCATCGTATTGACATACTTTTCACGATTCAAACACAAAATTCACCTTAATTAGAATAATTAATTTTGCAACAATTAAACAAAAAGCATAAAAAAAAAAAAACAAACTGAATCGAAAGTTGAGATAGGAAAGCTAAATATTATTATAGTTGTTACAAAACGAAAAAGAGAACATGGAAAGCGCCTTTAGGCTTCCCCATAATCTATAGAATTTATGTATCTCTTTTCAGCCGCTAATTTTGCCGGACAGTCCGTGGAGCCAGTTACATGGTTCCCTGGCTTCTTAAAGAGCAAGCAGGTGGCACACTTAGGATCATCAGCCAGCTTCTGACATTCTTTGTTCGTATGGCCAATTCCGCCACAGTGCCCGCAAGTATAACCTACCTCGCGACAAAACTTTGCCGCGTGTCCATACTGCTGGCACTTGTAGCAGCGGGTAACCAGGGTGAAATCCCTTACAGGACACGAGGACCAGTTGACAAAAACCCTGTCCTTAGTGATGAGTGCTTTACGGATGGCGGCTGGAACTTCAATTACATAATTGCAGGACTCTGCATTCTTCCTGCCCGACTTGTGGCTTAGCTTAATGGCGCTCAAAAACTTTTCAAGGTCGCAGGTTTTGAAAGTGTCAGCTAAATTTTGGTGGAAGAGGCACGAGAAAACTTCCTTTTCAGACATTGATGTCGGCACTCCGATAACAACGACTCTCGGCTTTCGTTTAAGAGGCTCGTCGATTGTTAGGCCAGAGTTGGTGATCTGAACTGTGTTCTTCAGCTTTTCGATGTCATCCTTGGTGTCAGTGCTGATGATGACGCCTCCATTCCTGGTCTTCCGTAGCCCTCTCACATGCAGCTTCATTTTCTCAGGGCAGATAATCTTTTGTACCAGGGATTTCGTATCTTCGCTGGTCTTCAGCTTGTCGAGTATATCAATCAATATCAAGTAGGGAGAGAGAAAAAGAAATACGGTTCTTTATTTATATTCTTTATATTAGGCTAAGGTAAATCTTGTAAGTACTTTGATAAAGAGTTATGTTGGGATGTTAATGTGTAAGTGTCGATGTGTTTTACTTACATGCTGCATGGATGCGTTGGATGCATTTTGTCGTATATTCAATTTGTGTCTTCTTCTATAAATATGTATGTCATTTTCGTTTGTGAGAACAGATGTAAATTCACTTTCATCGGTTTTAGTACACGCTACTCCTTATTATAAAAACTATCGTAGTTTGACGAATTCATTACGGTTGTAAGCGGGTTAACTACGAACCGCATTCGCCCTGAAGACGTCCCTCGTTAAGGGATGAAACGTTGGTGTTCTTCCAACACAAATAAGGTTCGTAGTTAACCCGCTTACAACCGTAATGAACGCTACTCCTTCTTCGTTTTGTTCGTTACTTTCGTTATTTAATTGAAATGGTTTTAACATACCTATCAATGACTGCAGGAGGCAAAGGCATTCGTTTTATGCTATTTTGAAGCCTACTCAGCCGTGTATCAGATAGGATTGGATCGGAAGACTCCAATGCCCTATGGAATAAATCTACCTTTGTATGTTTTCTTTCATCTTTTCGGCTGTGGTGTTTGCGGTCATATCGCCAAAACTTATTCCTGGACTCTCCAGCTTGTTCTGATAGAACTCCTACGGGAATGCATAGCATAGTCAATAAATATAATAATCAATAAAATTAAGATGTCACAAAATGAGGGTAAAAAACACACTGTGCGCCGCACCCTAAATGCATATACGTCTCCGTTCCGTCGCGGGTAAAAAGTACTTTTTTAAAACGTTGATTACAGCGCCCCCTGGTGAGCAAACTCGATAAAACTTTGCTAAGAACCATCACCAATGAACCCTAAACCTTTTACAGAAAATTGTGTCTCAATCGATCAAACCGTTCTGGAGATAAGTGGCAACATTGGTTTTCACAAAATACACATATAAAAGCGCCCCCTGGTGAGTGAAGACCATAACAACTAGCTAAGAATCATCGCCACAAAATTTCGAACCTGAAACTGAAAACCGCACCTTAATCGGTCAAGCCGTTTTGGAGATAATTGGGAACATTGCAAAATGCACATACATACATACATACATACATACAAACAACATCACACCCCAAACGCATATACCGTCTCCGTTCCGTCGCGGGTAAAAATATGTTTCGTGTTTTGCGTAACAATAATATTTATTACTAGCTGCGCCCCGCGGCTTCGCACTCGTTGTTCCTATGGAAACGTTTAAAGGTGATTTTTATCCCACGGGAACAGATTTACGGGATAAAAGGCCTATGTTTTATTCCAGTATTAGAATTACCTGTATGCAAAATTTCAGCCAGATCCGTTCAGTAGTTTTGGCGTGAAGAGGTAACAAACATCCATCCATCCATCCATCCATACATCCATACAAACTTTCGCATTTATAATATTAGGTCCGTACATATGAAATTGGCGTTTTGTATGGGAGGAACAAAAAGTCGAATATTTTTTAATATAATATATTTAATTACATAATCAAAGTATGAACCATTATTTTCTATGCACTTTTGCCATCTTATAGGTAGTTCATTGATCCCTTTACTAAAAAAACCAGTCGGACGATAATCAATAAAATCTTTGAAGGCGATTTGGACTGCCCCATCGGAGTTGAATTTTTTCCCTTGCAAGAAGTTATCCAAATTTCGAAAAAAATGGTAATCTGTTGGAGCAAGGTCCGGGGAGTACGGAGGATGTCTTAGACTTTCCAATTGAAGCTCTTCTAATTTAGTAGCCGTCTGTTGCGCAGTGTGTGGTCTAGCGTTGTCGTGAAGCAGCAGTGGCGTGGAGCGATTGACCAGCCTAGGTTGTTTAGCCGCTAGCTTTTCCATCATGGTTTGCAATTGCTGACAATAGACATCAGCCGTAATAGTCTGGCCAGATTTGAGAAAACTGTAATGAACAATACCGGCACTAGTCCACCAAACGCTTACAAGTAACTTTTTTGGGGTTAATTTTCGCTTGGGGCAGGATTTGGCTGGCTGGCCAGGATCCAACCATTGCGCTGAGCGCTTCCGATTATCGTAAAGAACCCATTTTTCATCACAGGTAATGATTCGGTTTAAAATACCTTCATTATTGTGCCGGTTTAGTAATGTAACGCAGCAGTCGACGCGCGTTTGCCGGTTTGCTTCAGTCAATTCGTGAGGTACCCACCTTTCAAGCTTTTTAATCTTCCCAATTTGCTTCAAGTGAATTAAAACAGTTTTATCACTAACATCGCAGCCTGCAGCTAACTCGGACGTGGTTTGCGATGGATCCGCTTCCACAATAGCCTTCAACTCTTCATTATCAACTTGAGTCTCAGGCCGTCCACGGGGCTTGTTCTGCAGGTCGAAATTTCCAGAACGAAAACGTTGGAACCAAAAGATCCATATGAAGCCATACACATCATTCACCCTTCGAGTTGTTTCCGCAGCACTAGTGCCACGGCGGAACTCGTACTCGTAAATAATGCGATATTTTAAGTTTTCCATTTTGTAAAATGAGTGACGCAAACAGAAAAAACAGAAGAAAAAAAACAAATGAATGACGATCATCGAAGCACAAATACATGAGTCTATAGCTGTACAAATTTGAATTTGGAATTCCTTACCAAAGAGGAGAAATTTGTGATTAAAGTGGCCAGTACGAAAAACGCCACTTTCATATGTAAGGACCTAATATTAGTGTGATGTGATGTGATGTGATGAAGTCTAAAGAATAAATAAAGTTGCCATAAAATACGCGATTGCAAACTATGAAAAAACTTTAATATATTAAAAGAAAAACGTCTAAAACTATCATGGCGCATAACTCTTAAAAAATATAGAAATATTGGAAAACACATTATAACACAAAACATGGTAAATATTACGTTAGATATTAATGACAAGGTAAGCTTAGCTGTGTGGTGCTGGCTTAGAATTTGCACTCTTCTCGTGGGAGTCGTAAGAGGCGATTCAGGGGTATCTATCGGGGGCGGGCAGCAGCGTTTCACACAGAACAAATACTACCACCGAACTGCGATCCCCAACCCGCATGTCCAGCGTGGGGATTATGGGCATTATCCCCAATTAGATAAATGCCAATAAAGCGCTTATCAGGGGGAGGCCTGCGTCCAGCAGTGGACCAATACAGGCTGTTGAGGAAACAGGGCAAGATAGCCCTGTTTATTTGTTTGGGTCAAATCAAATCTAGTAATTCACATTTGACCATCTTCCTGTTGACTGATTGATCTAAAATTTGGTACGCACCTTTAGTTTTAATGAGGTTATACAAAACCGTTTAACTTATAAAAATATGTATATAAGATTTTAACTTATTTTTGCATACGCTCAGAGATATACTTACAAACTTTCAAAGAAACAGCTTGAATCAGTTTTTCCATAAGAATGCTTTGTGTAGGTATAGGTACCTACTAGTATCAACTCTGAACGCGGTTTCTTTATGTAAATGTATGTGTAATGTGTAAATGTTCAAAGATTATTTATATCCCATGAGAGATAAATGGTAGCCTTTGTTTGATTTCGGGTTTTACATCTACACTATGCAGTTATTTTCAGTTCAGTAGTTTCGGTGTGAAGAAGTAAGGAACATCTGTAATGCCCTTAATCTCCACGCTGGGCATGCGGTTTGAGGATCGGTGCTTGGTGATAGAATTGTTCTGCAGGGGGCGCTGCTACCCACCCCCTGGTGGATATCCCTTAGTCGCCTCTTACGAAACCCACGGCACAGATAATATAATACTATACCAGTACTCACGGGAAGAGATGGGGTGGTGCAAATTCTAGCAAAGCCAGCAACACACAGCTAATAAATGTTTACTGCAGTCGCAATAACGCAATCTATAATCATGACTCGATTATTATAATTAGTTATTCATCTAAACGCGACAACGCACGTGACCTCGGCTTTATCAACGGCCCCAGTAGGTGCTTGTAGGTAAACATTGAACTTCAAAGCTATCCAATAGAATTGATAATGCTATTTCCGCTATGATTTCTTGATAATATCTTACTTCTATATAATGTTTTGAACGATTATCGTAACTGTTCTACTGTTGTATGAACTACTGTTAGGAAAGTTAGTTTTATGACTGATTCTGGCAAAGAAAAGTTTTTTTTTATTATTTTACGATAAGGCAAGAATGCGACAGCTTTTCAATAGTGTAGGTTTATCAAAAAATCTGTCCAAAACCATGTTATGATAAAGCTGCGGTATTTCTTTGCTCTGGTAGTACGTACTTACTTATGATATGAGTCATTCACATGACAAGGAATATATTTTAAAGACTTAATTTTTATAAAAAAAACATAACCGAATGCGCACGAAGGATTTTGCGCAGTCGAGTAAAAACTAGTTTCTACACGCGGCCTCTCTCGCGCGTTTTTTTGTTAGAAAAAGTATTACTAATGTTTTTCGAGGTCTGGGGTGTCTACATGTAGGTATGCAAATCAAATGCATGTCCGATCATTCGTTTTGGCTTTTGTTTTGGCCAAACATCAAACAGTTTCACAAACATGCATTATCATCATCAGCCTGTATACCTACGACCATGAACCTAGGCTGAACCTAGGCCTGACCGCCTCCATCGAGTTCCTGCGACAGCTACAATGTCGTCAGTCCATCTAGTGGGGGGTTCCAACATTCCGTTTCGCATTGCATCGCCGTTGCCACTCGGGAACCTTAACTCCCCAATAGTTATCGGTTCTGGAAGCTATATCGCCATGCCCATCGCAACTTCAAACAACCACACTAATATTATGCCTATGCAACTGGTTTAAAGGAACTAAAAAATAGTATGATTGCAGTTTAACAATATTCTGAAGTCCATAAAAAATAAATATATTCCGTTGTTTCAGTTGTAGGCTTCTAATAAAACTTAAAGTACACAAATCCCAACAAGTGATAAATTATTCATCTTTATTTTTTCCAGGTGAGACGTTACCGAGTAGAGATATACATCTCAGAAGGTTCCGTGAAGAATAACGACTGGTCACTCCAGTATAAAGGCTCCCCAGGATGCCTGTCGCAACTAGAGGAGGTGCTGGGAGAAAGCCTCGGGGGCTCTGATGATAACTCACCTTGTCTGATGTCTGTGCATATTAAAACTGATCCGATTAGCAAAGTAAGTTAAACGACCAGCTTGCAGCCTTAGACTAGAAGGAACAAAGAGCTATGAGGCTCATTGACGAGCAGTACCTACCTTGCAGAGACTAAGGTCCAAAGTCTCGAACACCGCCGCACAGGGGGCTGATTCCACTAACACAATCGCCTCACTATGACAATATTATCGCTTCATTGTCGCGTAACAATCACCGCCATTGACACCTTTTGGTATTCTACTAACACGATCTTTATTTGTTTATGCCATATCTATGACTATTACAATTATGATTATATGCCCCGAGACATTATTGACACGCTATTATAAGTCAAATCTTATGGTAATAGAATACCAAATAAATTTACGACTAAATCTCTATCTTAATCGTATGGCGCCATTATAGCATTTTGTTTAAAAAATAGTGGAATTAGGCCCCAGATACCCCTCTCGATCTTGTAGCGAAGTTCTTCGGATCTTCGGAGAATGCTTACAGGAATTACATGACCTGATCCCACCATCCCTGTTCTACTCCAGGACAAGCAGACGCACAACGCAATACCATCCCTACTTCGTGGATATACCCTCCGCTCACACTAACCGGTTTTCCTCCACCTTCATCATTCCTACCGCTAAGGAATGGAACTCGCTTCCAGCTTCTGTTTTTGTGGCCAATTACAACCTAGGTCTCTTCAAGAAAAGAGTGAAGACGTATCTTCTAACTGTTTATTTTAAGCTAAAGTATACAGTTATAGTAAGTAGCTTGGTGGTATAATGTTATTAATGTAACCTCCTTATTCATAATGGTCTGTAGTGTTATTTGCTGCTAAGTAGTGCTATTTCTCAGTCTGACTTATGTCAATAGAAGAAGACAGAGCGAGATTTAGCAGTGTGCTAAGTTAGCAGACCATTATGAATAAGGGGGTTAATGTTTAGTAAGAGTGTAAAAGAGACACAAAATCTCTTTTTATATTTAATAATTATTTATCGGGTATTTATCGCGTACCTTTGTTTTTATTTCCCGTACGTTTCTACCGCATGACAGCGATCGTGGTAACGGGTCGCCCCGTGACGTGACCCGTATTAAATTATGTTAACAAATCGCGAAAGTTTAAAAACTCTTTTTATATTTCTTTGTCGCTTTGGCGCTGCATTGTAATGTAAATGTATGTTACTAATTATAAAAATAATAAATTTTGGTAAAACATTCCTACAATAAAATGCAAACTGTCGCTAATTTACGAAGAATTCGAAGACTTTTTCTTATTTATATCCTGTTTACATTTCAGGGCCGCCTCCTCGGCATAGCGTGTGTGACCGCGGCCGACTATCAGATGTGTGTCGCCGAGTTCACGGACGATGATCTGCTAACCGAGTTGGAAACTATCACTGTGCAGATGGCGCCTACGGAGTGCCTTGTGCCGGCTTCTGATCATGATGATGTGAGTTACATACCTCAACCTCAACAGCCTGTATTGGACCACTGTTGGACGCAGGCCTCCCCCTGATAAGCGCCTTACTGGAGTTTATCTCATGGAGGGTAATGCCCACAATCCCCACGCTGAGAATGAGGGTTGGGGATCGCAGTTTGGTGGTATAATTGTTCTACAGGGGGCGCTGCTGCCCGCACCCGGTGGATATCCCTTAGTCGCCTCTTACGACATCCGCGGGAGGAGTTGGTGTGGTGCAAATTCTAAGCCAGCACACACAGCTGTGACTTATTTATGACGTTATAATGTAAACAAATGAAATTACAACAATAAACCGACTTCAAGTTTTATAGTTTTTTTCATGGATTTTCATGGATCCCACTGTCGGAAATGAACCAAATTAAAAAGGGACCACACGGGAAGCATCAGCATCATGAAAATCGGACCACCTAGTCAAAAGTTCTGAGGTAACAAACATAAAAACCACCCCCTTTTTTCTTAAGTCGGTTCAAAAAAGGCGTAGTTATGGACATCAAACAAACATACAAACTTTCCTATATAACATTTTAGTTTAAATACACTCGAGAGCAATGAATCCGGGTCACTTAAAGAATGTTAAAAATCTCGGAAACTAAAAATGATAGGTTAATGCAATAAATTGTATTTAATAGACAATGTAATACTCCTTAAATGAAAGTAAAAAAAATATGAGTCACCATACATTTTATTAACACAAAATTACATAAAGAAAAAAACTGCTGATCTCTCCTTAAAACAAAAATAGGAAACATGAAATTTTTGAACTTTATTACGATTTTCTTGAATTTTAATACTTCGTATTGCCTCCTCGTGCTTCCATTACTGCGTTTACGCGGTTTGGCATGCTGTACACCAAGTTCCTTATACGATTTTGGGGAATATTCTCCCATTCCTCTGTGAGAGCAATTTTGAGCTCACGAAGCGTGATTGGGGGAGGGTTTCGTTGTTTTACGCATCTGCCTAGCTCGTCCCAAGCATGCTCGATCGGGTTGATATCCGGGCTGCGCGCTGGCCACTCCATACGAGTAATGTTCATCTCTTGAAGGTAGTCATTCACAATCCTACCTGTATGAGGTCGGGCATTGTCATGCATAAATATAGCATCCTCACCTAAATTGACCATAAATGGACCAACGTGATCATTGAGGATTTCTTCCACATATCTTACGCTAGTTAAAGAGCCGTTTTCTATGATCACCAGCTCTGTGCGACTTTCAGAAGAAATTCCGGCCCACACAAGTACAGACCCACCACCGTAGGCTACTTTTTCTTCGATGCATGCTTGCTTGAATCTTTCCCCTGGTCTTCGATACACTCTGTGTCTTCCATCGTGCTTGTAGAGCATAAATTTTGATTCGTCGGAGAACATAACTTTTGACCAATCTTCAATACTCCAATTTACGATTTTTAGGATTCTTTAAGTGACCCGGATTCATTGCTCTCGAGTGTATATTAAGTCGACTCTGTCTGACATACCCAATCAATATTTTCGGGCACAACATATAAATTCATCCCACATTATAAGGTTCACCAATTAAACATACCATTTTTCAGTACAAAGCCCTGAAGAAAGTAATGGAACGCACAAACGTAACAGTAACACGGCAGAAGAAGTCAGATTTCTCGACGGACGGCCTGATTCAAGACTTGAACCGACTGCTCAAGTTCAAGGACAGCCAGCAACAAGACGCCAACGCATTCCTTGAAACTAAGAGCGAGATAGCAATGGGCAGTTTGGCTGCTGCGGTCAAGTATCTGGCGCTGCTGACTGAGAATACAAATTTTGGACGGTAAGTTTTGGTAATAAGGCAGATTTTTGAAAAAGAAATTGTGAAATGGTGTCCTTCCCCCAAAAAAAGGCAAAAGGGGGGCTTTAGAATATCTCCGCTTTGAGACATCTGATTTCGATGATTTTATTTTTAAATAAAAATTTATATTTTATACGGTTCTCATAAAAATTTGGTAAAGATTTGATCAGTATCTTAGGCACGACCAGCAGATCAATAGACGCAAAATGCGAACATTTCAAGAGTATTATACCTCCTATCACGTTCACGCGCATACTTGCAGTTTGTGCAGTACGAACTACATTGATTTTTACAGAGATGGCGCTCATGTTGAAAGATGGCGCGCTCTAATTGAAAGAGTTTTGGTTTCAAAGATTATTTTATAGTTAGTAGCACAGGTAGTAGGTAAACACTATAGAGGTAATTTACACTCATAAATAATTGATGAAAATCTGATGAGGTTTATAGATCTAATAAACAGAGTAGCTCCTCAAAAAATATTGTGGTTTGCTAATGCTAGCTACCTAGCGCTACCTGTTGGCTCATCTAAGTAACATTTAGTGTTCCATGAAAGTGAAGTCTTATACCAATGAAACTATGTTATTAAATACATTTTCAATTATGGAGCTTCAAAAAGCAAATTTAAAAATTGAATCAACTAAAAAAATATTCTTTGCTATTTACTAACGACTCCTATTCTTTTACTTATCAATTTTGAATCGATGAATAAACGCCATCTATTAAAAATACCTATGAACAGAATTTGGTTTTCATTGACTTTAGTTAGTTTGTTTGTTGATGGAAGCTGGTGTTTGTGCAACAGTTTGGCGCATTATTTTTTTGTGTGGTAAAAAGGAAAGGAAGCATTTGCCTGTTTTTCTGAAAAAATTGCAAATACCCGGTTATATGAATTTTTTTATCCGATACCCGTGTTTTAAAAAAACGGGTAGGTACGGTTTAAAACTAGTTAGTGTTCACGAGGTTCACGGTTCGGAGAACTACTAGTTTATTGTGGTGTTACATAAGTAAGCTGGAGAAGCCACTGGTTCCTGAAACACAGTTTCTAACTAGTTCAGGAGCTTAGGGACTCATTACTTTATTTAAAACTATAATTTATGTCAATAAAGAAATTTTTTCTTTACTTACTTTACTTTACATCCTATCCGTGATCAATTTATTGTTTACAGATTTCGCCTATCAACAATACAACCAGACTGTTTCCTGCACCTCGACGCCGCGGCCCTGTCGGCTCTGAACGTGCTACCAGAGTTAGGAGACGCGAGCCGCGCGCCCTCGAGGAGTCTCTACGGACTGCTGGACCGGTGTCGCACTCCACAGGGGAAACGGTAATTCAGTATTCATTATTTATTGCATTCATACAATCAGGTCTTAGTGATAAGGTGAGTTTAACTTAAGATCACAGTATGTACCCATTGTAAGTATTGCAATGGAGAACAGGCAGGTATCGCGCAGTATCTTAAAATTAATAATAATGAACTTAATATTATACTAATTTATAATTTAATTTGCGAGTCGCTAAAAGGATCATTGAAGAAATCGTCAAGTTTTTTTTTTATGAGCATCTCTTTCAGTTTGCTTTCTAAAATGTTATTTTTTTCTAGACATTTTAAGTTTTCTGGGATTTTATTGTAAATTTTTACCGCCATCGAGTTGGGGGAGGATTAATTCTATAGTCTACCTTTATAGTACAAAGTGTCTAGTGCAGGTTTAACGGATTCACTGCCAAGCCTCGGCGGTGCAACCCGCAGGGGCATGCCACCGCTACACGGGGCTGGATGAGAACTTGAATTGGCTGTCTATACTGAACTATTATGGATGACCTTGATGGCCGGTGGCGGCGTAAGAATTGATTCTTTTTACTCTGTCTGTGGATGTCGTAAAGCCGACGGAAGAGAACTTGCAGTGGACATAATATGCTTCTGATGATGAAGAGAATTTGCCAGAGAAAGAGCAGCAGCTTCTTTCCACTGCGATTAACCTTCCTGTCGAGCGTGGTTGTGGCAAGATAAGGGGTATTTAAAGGCATGTTCAGTCGTGGTCAACAATACAACCATACTGTTTTCTGCACATCGACGTGCTTCCGGGGTTCAGAGACGCGAGACGCGCCCTCTAGGAGTCTCTACGGACTGATGACCGTTGTCGCACTCCACAGGGGAAACGGTAATTAAATACTCACATTCAAGGTGCCATATCACATATCACATCCATACCGCAATGCTTGAAAACGAAAGTTTTCACTGGGGGTAAACGAGTTCTTGAGTGGAGACCGCGACTCGGCAAACGTAGTGTAGGACGCCCTCCGGCCAGGTGGGATGACGATCTGCGAAAGACTGCAGGCAGATGCTGGATGCGTCAAGCTGAAGACAGGGCGCTATGGCGTTCATTAGGGGAGGCCTATGTCCAGCAGTGGACTAGTATAGGCTGATGATGATGATGATACAAGGTGCCGTGAGGTGCAGGCTTACAATTTGCACCGCCCCAACTCTCCGCAGATGTCGTAAGAGGTGATTAAGGAATATCAAGCGGGGGCACCGCGTGCACCGCAGAATAATTTACCACCGTGAACTGTGATCCCCAACTCGTATGCCCAGCGTGGGCTTATGGGCTTTTATTCCCGTGATATTAAAGCCCGAAAAGGCTGTTGTGGTTGAGGATACAAGGAGATTGGTTGGAAATCGTAGAGCTACTGGTCAACCAATCACAGTTGCGACTGCAGTTGCATATTACTTACTTATAGAAACTATTTGCTTCCAGTCTGCTAGCCTAATGGCTGCACCAACCACTTCGCAACATAAACCTGATCAACGAGCGGTTGGATATCGTAGAGCTATTGGTCAACCAATCACATCTGCGACTTCAGTTGCTTATCACTAACGTATAGAAACTATTTGCTTCCAGCCTGCTAGCCCAATGGCTGCGCCAACCACTCCGCGACATAAACCTGTTCAACGAGCGGTTGGAAATCGTACTGATGCTACTGATCAACCAATCACAGCTGCGACTGCAGTTGCATATCAATTACGTATAGAAACTATTTACTTCCAGATTGCTAGCCCAATGGCTGCGCCAACCACTCCGCGACATAAACCTGATCAACGAGCGGTTGGATATCGTAGAGCTACTGGTCAACCAATCGCAGCTGCGATTGCAGTTGTATGAAGAGCATCTGCGGAAGATTCCAGACTTGCAAGCGTTGGCTCGGCGTCTGTCAAGGAAGAAGGCTAGTTTGCATGACTGCTATAGGATTTATCAGGTAAGAAACGGGCAGAAACTGATGTCTGATCGAAGTGTTGGAGACTAAGTCCGAGCCACCAAAACTCATTACAGTCCGTAAGAAAAGGAACGAAATTTGTTTAGTTTAGTTTAGTCACCAAAAGTAAACTAAACTAAAAATCATTGTCGTTCCTTTTCTCACGGACCGTAATCATGAGCATGGCATTATTAAAAAGTGCTTTCATCTGAAACGTTAGAAATGAGGCTATAGTTTGCAGACGTATAATAAGTTGTGGGCGAAGTCAGGTTGTTTAACTTATGTATGATGATGAATGAGTGAAGACATCTTTACATAATTAAACTGAACTTATTTGACAACATCAAAAGTGATCTATTCTTATTATTTCGATCGTACAGAGAAGTTTCACCCTGTAGTTCGAAGGGTTTCGTAGCATTGTTCGAATACAGTGCCTCAACATTGGACCATCCCACACGATGACCTTAGGATGGTGTTAGAGCTCGTGCGTCACCTGCGCAGCAGTAAGGCGGTTTTCTTCCGCATGCAGGCGTGGAAGCCAGCGGTGCGCGCTTCGGCAAACATGCCGCAGGCGCTGTAGAACCGCGGGGGCCTTAGCAATATCTTAATCGCATTGTTGTATTGGACGTGAAGGTCGTTCACTGCATTTTGAGTATATGTGATCCCAAGGCTACTCGTATATAGACGACCTCTGTGGCGCGGTGGGCGAAGGTCCGCCTGCGACGCAGGAGGTTGCGGGTTCGATTCCCGCCTCCCGCCTTCCCGCCAAATATTTGTACGATCTGCAGATATTTGTTCAGGGCGTTCTGGATGTTTTTTATGTATAATAAAAAATATCTATCTATGTAGTGTATTGTATTATGTATATCAGTAATCTAGTACCCATAACACAAGCTCCGCTTAGCTTGGGGCTAGATAATGCTGTAGAAATCAACAGTACGATTTAAACATTTATTTAACGTGCTATATGTTTTCCAGGCGATAAACAAACTCCCATCCCTCCTGCAATGCCTGGCGGAGGCTGATAGCGCGACGGCGCACTCCTCTCTGACGGAGCCGGTAGCAGAGCTGCGGGACGACTTGCACAAGTACACGGAGATGATCGAGGCCACCGTGGATATGGACGCGGTGGACAGAGGTACAGTTCTACATTCTATAATCGCTAGCGACTGTTGTAAAAAAATGGAAACTTCTGAAGCGCCTCTAGCGGTTAGTTGGGTACTAAAATGCGCTGTGGATAACTATATTACTCTGTGCCTATTACACCGTAGTTAATGATGTTCATGCTTGGCCGGATGTCGCCCAGTTTCACACCGACAATAGTATGTAAGAACAGTTCTTAGTTAAGCTAAGATTGTGTTAGTTGATAAGCGATAAACTTTCTAGTGGTTTCTTTTTCACTTCTTCCGCTAGTGGACGAAACATTTAAGTGAATTAGATTCAATTGCACCTTATTTCTTATTTGATAGTAATTACTATTTATCAAGCTGTTTATATAGTAAAAATTTGACTTGTCTAAGTGCTTATTTTGTAAATATAAAGAAATAAACGATTTGACTCTGACTCTGATATGCGTATTAATATTTCTAGCGGATAGTTGGGTACTAAAATGTGCTGTGGATAACTATATGCGTATTTACGTAACTACTGTAGTAACGTCAGGCGATTTAACTGTGGCAACTCATGGTAGACACACAGTTCCCGTTTGAAGCCACGCGGGCAGAAATTTCATAATGATTTACTTTCCAGGCGATTACCTTGTAAAGCCATCGTTCGATGAGCACCTACAATCACTGAGAGAGCAGTTGGAGACGCTACAGGCCTCAGCTGAGAAGGAGCTCAGCAGAGCCGCCAGAGATCTCAACCTAGAAGCTGGGAAGACGGTCAAATTGGAGAGTAACCCACAGAACGGATTCAATTTTAGGTAAGCGAAACAATTTAAATTTAAGATGATTTGTTTCTTAACTGACAAGAAATTTAAGAGAACGCAGAAAATCGAAAAGCCTAAAATATTTTGGAAGCTGGGAAGACGGTCTAATTGGATACTCCACAGAACGTATTAAATTTTAGATAAGCGAAACTTTTTATCTTTAAGATGGTTAGATTTATCTTGACCGGCGAGAAATTTAAGAAACCGCAAAAAAAACCGAAAGCCTAAAATATTATATTAAATATGTGGCCACTAACGATTCTAACGAACCATCTTAATGACATTGTCGTAAGTTGTATCCATATACCTACAGATTCCCTCAAGTTGTACTTAGTTTGTCCACGTTAGATAGAGATAGACATTATACGTCATACGACACAAATAACATAATCTCACTTGCTTGGCGTCGAGTTTCAGATATAATTGTAAGCAAATTTTATTGAAGGGAGGATCTAAAATCGACAAGTAATGTAAATTACGTATAAAAGGACGCGCCAACAAAGTGAATTTTAGGTTAAGTATGGGCAGTTTATTTACGTTTATGCCTCATTCAAAATGGTCACGGTAAAGATAAAATCGTACTTGAGACATCATTCGACGAGCACTTGTAACGTTTCTTTGCTAATAATAAAATTGCGTGACATGATCCTCATACCTCTGCTTGCTTGTGGCAAGCGACAGGCAAAATATAAACGAATACATTTCTGAGGCACCCTCTACGAGTTCTTCTCGAACCCGAGAAATATTTGCAGATCATACAATCATTTGTCCTTCGGCATGAATCGAACTCATAACCTTCTTTGTCGCAATCGGACCTTCTGCCATTGCACCACTGAGGTCGTGACAAATATCTGCCGATCACACAAACTCGGCATGAATCGAACCCACGACCTTCTTCTGCACCACTGCACCACTGACGTCACACATAACTCTTATCTCATAACAAACTAACTAAACTTTAGACTGAGTAGAATACCTGGAGATAATAAAATGCCATTTATTAACTCCAGGTATTCTACTTAGTCTAAATTCAGTCCTGAACATAAGTAACTTTACAGGGTAACATTGAAAGAAGAGCCAGCGCTACGTGGTATGAAAAAGTACACAATAATAGACGCAGTGAAAGGGGGCGTTCGCTTCAGAAGTAACGCGTTAGAAAGCATCACTGAAGACTACATTCAAACCAAGGCCAGCTATGAAAGGGAGCAGGACAAAGTTGTTGCTGAAATTGTTAACATTGCTGGTAAGATCTTCATTCCTCAATCTCAACAGCCTGTATTGGTCCACCGCTGGACGCAGGCCTCCCCTTAAGCGTCTCATTCGCGTTTATCTAATGCCCAAAATCACCACGCTGGGCATGCGGGTTGGGGATCGCAGTTTGGTGGTAAAAAAATTCTGTAGGGGGCGCTGCTGCCCGCCCCCCGGTGGATAACCCTTAGTCGCCTCTTACAACACCCACGGGAAGAGATGGGGTGGTGCAAAATCTAAGCCACACAGCTATTCTAAGGCCCGTATTATGAAAGTCTGCTCGGTTATCGAACTATGCTTGAGTAACGGTTTTCTATGGCACAAACGTCACTCAAGTATAGACCTGTGACTGAGCAAGCTTTCATAATACGGGCCTAAGATCTGCATTCATTACCAGCCTGGTGGTCTGGTCTATTTTTTTATAGCGGTAATTTCCTTTATTTAGGAAGGGGTAGGGCTGCGTCCAGCTGTGGACAGCTACTTTTGGGCTGATGCTGATGATTAAGGCCTCCTGTGCCTACCTATTGTACTATCAGGTACAATAATTGTAAAAACGGAACTCCATAACTAAGCGTACGCGTTGTTTGTCTATCCGTCTGTCTTTTACAAGAGCAAGCCTCTATCTTACTACAAATATTTACAAATATATATATGAGATACAGCCTGGTGACAGACAGACAGACAGACTGACGGACAGCAGGAGTCATAGTAATAGGGTCCTGTTTTACCGTTTGGGTTTTTTTTTTCCACAGCCTGTATCGGTCCACTGCTGGACGCAGGCCTCCCCCTGATAAACGCCTTAGTGGCGTTTAACTCATGGGGGGGTAATGCCCATAATCCCCACGCTGGGCATGCGGGTTGGGGATCGCAGTTTGGTGAAAGATTTGTTCTGCGGGGGGCGCTGCTGCCCGCCCCCCAGAAGATATCCCTTAGTCGCCTCTTACGACACCCACGGGAAGAATTGGGGTGGTGCAAATTCTATGCCGCCGGCACCACACGGCCTGTTTTACCGTTTGGGTACGGAACCCTAAAAACTAATTTTGACGTACTCTGGCGCGGCGGGCAAAGGTCCGCCTGCGACGCAAGAGGTTGCGGGTTCGATTCTGCCTCGGGCAAATGTGTGTACGATCTGCAAATATTTATTCAGGGCGTTCTGGATGTTTTTCTATGTATACTAAAAAAATATCTATCTATGTAGTGTATCGTATTAAGTATATCAGTCATCTCGTTCGTACCCATAGCACAAGCTCTGCTTAGCTTGTGGCTAGATAATGTTGCGTGAATTGTCCAACATGATTTATTTATTTATTTATAACTAGCTGCGCCCCGCGGCTTCGCACGCGTTGTTCCTATGGCAACGTTAGAAGGTGTTTTTTTATCCCACGGGAACAGATTTATGGAATAAAAAGTAGCCTGTGTTTGATTCCAGGATTAGAATTAACTGTATGCAAAATTCAGCCAGATCCGTTCAGTAGTGGCGTGAAAAGGTAACAAACATCCATCCATCCATACAAACTTTTGCATTCGGTTTAAAGATGTTTATTTCTCATAAAAACAATAATGTTCACTTACAATGAGATACAAAAAATAATATTAAATAATGCTTAGGCTAATTATTACCTTAAGTATAAGTTAGGCTATAAACGTATTTTTTTAATTTTGTTTTGAACATATTTATGCTAGCACATTCCTTGATGTCGTTAGGCAAGCTATTGAACAACTGCACTCCCTCGTAAACAATTGTTTTCTTGCCGTAATCAGTACGTGCTTTAGATAATTCTAGTTTATATTTATTTCTAAAAGTGTAAGGGTTATTCCTTTTTCGTAGTTGTAGGTTTGATTTTATTGAGTTAGAATGAATGTTTCTTATCAAGATGCAAGTTGAGTATGTATACATTTGTCTAAGGTTTAATAAATTTAATACATTTATAATATTAGTGTGATGTTACGGAACCCTTCGAGCGCGAGTCCCAGTCGTACTTAGCCGGTTTTATTTGACTATAGCTACATCAGTATAACTTCTTTTCAGCCGGCTATTCAGAATGCCTATTCTGCCTATCGCACATCCTAGCCCGTCTGGACGTTCTGGTATCATTCGCCGTCGCAGCTTCCACGGCACCCGCGCCGTATTGCCGTCCCGTTCTAACTGAGAGCCTGGATAGATTGGAGATGACTGAGTTAAGGCATCCATGTCTGGAGGTGCAAGACGGAGTGTCTTATATACCTAATGATGTTAAATTTGAACGAGGTAAGTCAATTGTTAGACCCCATCGTTTTACTTGAAGTCTAGTACAAGGCGAGGTGTTTTAATGATGATTCAATTTTAAATTTTAACGAGGTATTCATTACGGATGTAAGCGGGTTAACTACGAACCCTATTTGTGTTGGAAGAACACCAACGTTTCATCCCTTAACGAGGGACATCTTCAGGGCGAATGCGGTTCTAGACGCGCGCGTTCCGCATCCCTTCGAGCACCAGTGCTCGAAGGGATGCGGAACGCTGAATTCGTCAAACTACGATAGTTTTTATAATAAAATTTAACGAGGTAAGTCGACTATAAGTAGTGCTTAAAAGGATTAGTATTTTTGTTGATGTTTGTGACAGAAATTGTCATACATTAAAATGTTAAAGTTAACCGAAAAAAGTGTTAATGTACTATCCATTTGTAATGTATAGGATTAGGCACGAAGGCTGGTGTTCTTTGAAAGAATCGTACTACTGAGAAATGTAATCACGCACTGAGGGTTTCTGGGAAAACAATAATTAATTTTGTTTTAAAAAACTATAAACCGACTTCAATTTTTCACCCAGTCAAAATTTTGAGGTAAGAAAAATAAAAAAAATAAAAAACAGACGAATTGAGAACCTCCTCCTTTTTTGAAGTCAGTTAAAAAAGAACGTCACGATACTAGTAACGTTCTTTTTTGTATGATAATTGGTACAGCGCATCTACCACGCGGACAACTCAAACTACGCTAATCCCATACAAACTGCAACAAGCTAAGAGTCTATCATAAGTTGTTCAAGATGAACCTTGAATTTGGCGTCTAGACGGTATCGAAACGTTCCATTTTTAACCGACTTCAAAAAAAGGAGGAGGTTCTCAAATCGTCTGTTTTTTTTTATGTTTGTTACCTCAGAACTTTTGACTGAGTGGTCCGATTTGCGTGATTATTTTTTTATATGAAAGCTGGTGCTTCCCGTGTGGTCCCATTTTAATTTTGTTCAGTTCTGACAATGAGATCCATGAAAATTCATGAAAAAACTGTAAAAATTGAAGTCGGTTTATAGTTTTTAAAACAAAACGAATTATTGTATGTGAAATGGTACAACACCTTTTCCGAGTTCCATGTGTGATGAAACTACGCAAATCCCATACAATAATGGAATTTCTTGATATTATAGAAAAACCAAACATAGGGCTCAAAATAACGAATTACCATTCTATTAAAAAAGTCTTGTATTTTTCAGGTTCATGCCTAATGCACGTTGTTACCGGTGCCAATATGGGAGGTAAATCAACATGGATGCGGTCCTGCGGCGCGGCCGTTGTGATGGCACACGCGGGCTGCATGGTCCCCTGCGAGACTGCAGTCCTGCCGAGACTGAGGGCGCTCAGTGCCAGGATCGGCGCCGCTGACTGCGAGGATAAAGGACAGAGCACTTTTATGAGGGAGATGATTGAATCCGCTGCTATTTTAAGGGTATTCTTCATTGATAATAATGGTTGACATTGATGTACCAGTGTTGAATTATCCAATATATCTATATAAAAAAACAGTTATTCCGTGATAAAGGCGCATGCAACTGTGCCGAAACATTGGAAAACTTAAAACAAAACAATAAACAATATCCCGTTATTAAAAAATATATATCTATGTAGTGTGTTGTATTACGTATAGTAGTTATCTAGTACCCATAACACAAGCTATGTTTAGCTTGGGGCTAGATAATGCTGTGTGATTTGTCATAAATTATTATTTATAAATGAGACACTTATTTTCACTATTAGTCATTATTAATGATAATGACTAATAGTGAAAATAAATACTACACTAGAAGTTCATTGATAATGAACTTCTAGTCAGAGTCAGAGTCAAATCGTTTATTTCTTTAGACTTGCAAAATAAGCACTTAGACAAGTCATTTTTTTGTGTAGGACGTAACTCCCATTTGGACCCCCTTATGTCAAAAACCTTTTGACGGATTGGCCCATTGGATTTGGCCTCACTAAGGTTACCAGCAAATTTCACAGGCAATTTCACTTAGCAGAACTATCAAATTTAACACAAATCGGTTGGACTGCTATGCTCGTAGTGACTGACTATTTCACCATACAGCCAATTCGATCTTCGTTCTCTTCACTTAATCCGATCGATTATTCGACAGATAATATGTACATACTTTTAACCGACTTCAAAAAGAAAGAGGTTCTCAATTCGACTGTTTTTTTATGGTTGTTATTCTAACTCGATGTTGGTACCTCTGAACTTTTGACTTAGTGGTCATTTTCATGATTCTTTTTTTATATGAAAGCTGCTACCCCACCCACTTTAATTTTTTTTTTTTGTTCTGACAATGGGATCCATGAAAATCAATGAAGAAACTAAAAATTTAAGTCGGTTTATAGTTTTAAAATTTTATTATATCTTTTCAGACGGCTACGCCTGACTCTTTAGTTTTAATCGACGAGCTTGGTCGAGGAACCTCTACTTATGAGGGCTGTGGCATAGCCTGGGCCATTGCTGAGTAAGTTCAACAACGAAGATTTTCATATTTTTTTTAATTGAAAAAGTATAAAAATTGTAAACACAATGCCGATGGCTTTTCTGCCTGCTGCGAACCACACAAGGTCAACAATGACAAAAAAGCGTGAATTGCAAAGTAAAATAAAATAAATAAAATATGATAATAATTAAGTCTATCTACATAACATTTTATTTTATGTAGACTAGTTATCGATCTATTCAAATGACTACTTTTAAATACAAGAGATGATAGGTAGTTATAGGTAGATACTACATAAACCAAAATTTGCAAGCTATTTACTTCAAAATCGTTTTGTATCTCAGGATCTGTGAGATCCTTCATATTTAGGGAAATGTTACTTCATATTTTATCTTGAATTAGGTATGTGTTTTAAAAACACAATTGGTCATTAATTTCTCGAGCGTTTTTTTTTAAATAGATGTTTTGAAATTTATATCAGGAACAGCGCACTTATTTCGGTAAGAAACCTTTGAGTATTTCTTTAGACATGTCTTTTAATTTTTCGATTGGTTCTTTCATTAACTTGTCATTAAGTTAAAACAGTTTTCGCGCATAGAAAATTTGGTGCACGTCTCTGTTTTTTTGTTTAAATAGATGTTTTGCTATTTATCAACAGCACACTTTTTTTCGGTAAGAAACCTAGAAGTTTTTCTTACGTCATGTCTTTTAATTATTAGTTTGGGTTATTCATTAACTTGTAATTAGTTTAAAACAGTTTTGGCGCATAGAAAATTCGGTGCACGTCTCTGCTCTGTACTTCTCACTCGCGAGAAAACCATATCTTGTCATCCCGCTCGAAATCCATCTCGTGGCGGCGTTATTGCACACTCACTTGCTTGTAGCGAAATGACGCTTATCTAGAAGACCATGGTTTTGTTCTTATAATAACATAATCTGTCCCGGATAAAAACTTTACCGAAGGCAGGGCCTCTTCTATACGCGACAAAAAGAAAGGTGTTACTAATTATTTACTCGTGTGTGCTATATTTGTACTTAGTTTGAAACTGACTTAAGTAAGAATACTTTAGTACCTAAAGTATTCTTCATCTGTTCATTTGTCGGTTCGAACATGGAACTGAAATCGGCGAAAATCGTTATATTTTGTAAAATGATCTTGTCTCACTCTTGTCTAAACTGTGATAAGTGAAATCAAATCATGTATTTTGATTTACACAGTAGCTGTAAAAGCATCACCATCATCATCAGTAGTCTACGTGCTTGAAAAAGGCCTTCACTTGCCACATCCAGCATCTGCCAGCATCAGTCGTTAGCAAGTCGACCAACCTGGTCAGAGGGCGTCCTACACTAAATTTTCCGAGTCGGGGTCTCCACTCAATAACACATTTACCCCAACGGTTGTCGGTTCTTCGTGAGATATGGCTGGCCCACTGCCACTTTACGGCAGTAAGCCAGCCATACTTCACGCTTTAAAATACAAGCTCGTTATTAACATTTCTACAAAAAAAATCTTATTGCTTGTCCCGAGTTAATTATTCTTCATGTTTTTAACCGACTTCAAAAAAGGAGGAGGTTCTCAATTCTAGGTCAATTATTGTATTTGCTTGTACTAACATGCTATGGATTTCAAATTGTCCGAAATAAACAATTTTTATTTTTTATTTTATTTTATTTTATTCGACTGTTTTTTTTTTGTTTGTTACCTCAGAACTTTTGACTGGGTGGGCCGATTTTCATGATTCTGGTGCTTCCCGTGTGGCCCCTTTCAGTTCTGACAATGCGATCCATGAAAATCCAAGAAAAAACTATAAAATTGAAGTTGTTTTATAGTTTTTTAAAACAAAATTAATTATTGCTTTTCAGGGAACTAGCAACCAAAGCAAAAAGTTTCTGCCTCTTCGCAACCCACTACCATGAGCTGACCCGCCTCGCCAGCCTCCACCCTGGCGTGATCGTCAACTCGCACGCACAAGCGGCCGTGGTCCGTGACCAGTTGCTACTGCTGCACAGGATAGCCCCAGGGGCGGCCACGCAGTCTCTAGGCCTCCATGTGGCCAAGTTGGCTGACCTACCTGCGTCTATTATTGAGGTTAGTTGTTACCATCGTCATCATTTGACGACCTCTGTGGCGCGGTGGGCGAAGGTCAGCCTGCGACGCAGGAGGTTGCGGGTTCGATTCCCGCCTCGGGACAAATTTGTGTACGATCTGCAGAAATTTGTTCAGGGCGTTCTGGATGTTTTTCTATGTATATCAGTTATCTAGTACCCATAACACAAGCTCTGCTTAGCTTGGGGCTAGATAATGCTGTGTGAATTGTCCAGCGTTATTTATTTATTTATTTCTATTATAAAAACTTTCGTAGTTTGACCAATTCGGAACGATGTAAGATGAGTAAGATGAGTGCACGAAGGTATGCGGAACACGCGCGTCTAAAACCGCCCTGCGGGGTTATGCTCTATGACCTAAGAGATTTCTAGCCGTAGTAACTATCGCAGAAACACGCTAATCTGTGCCCTAACACGCTGGCAGCGAGCGTGTTTACTTGACAGTTCAATTCTTGCCCGAATCGCGCTGTGACGCAGCTGAGAAAACCAACGAAGGCACACAGAATACGGTTTTGTCCCATTCCCCGCCGATGTCTTGTCGTATCTGTGTAAGACGTGGAATTGGTCATAGAGCATAAGCCCCCTGAAGATGTCCCTCGTTAAGGGATGAAACGTTGGTGTTCTTCCAACACAAATAAGGTTCGTAGTTAACCCGCTTACATCCGTAATGAAGTTATCATTTCTGCCGAAAGATGTTGTCTGCTGGACACGGGCCTTTCTTTAAAAAGCGTCACTGGAAACACTGGACTGAATTAGACACTGGTGGGATCTAAACTAGACATTTGACTGAACTAGACACTTAATACCAACATTACCAACGCAATGTGGTGCCGGTCGGTTTAGAATTTGCACCACCCCAACTCTTCCCATGCATTAGCTGAGTGGTGCTGGCTTAGAATTTGCACCACCCCATCTCTTCCCGTGGGTATCGTAAGAGGCGACTAAGGGCTATTCACAAGGGGGCAGCAGCGCCCCCGCAGAACAATTCTACCACCTAACTGCGATCCCCAACCCGCATGCCCAGCGTGGGAATTATGAGATATGCCAAAAGGCGCTCTTCAGGGAGAGGCCTGAGTCCAGCAGTGGACCAATATAGGCTGTCGAGGTTGAGGTTGAGGTTATCTCTTCCCGCGGGTGCCGTAAGAGATAAGAAGTGTACAGAAGTTAATAAATAAATATAAATAAATAAATAATGCTGGACGATTCACACAGCATTATCTAGCCCCAAGCTAAGCAGAGCTTGTGTTATGGGTACTAGATAACTGATATACATAATACAATACACTACATAGATAGATATTTTTTTTATTATATATATAGAAAACATCCAGAACGCCCTGAACAAATACCTGCAGATCGTACAAATATTTGTCCCGAGGCGGGAATCGAACCCGCAACCTCCTGCGTCGCAGGTGGACCTTCGCCCACCGCGCCACATTGGTCGTCAAAGTTACGCAAGTTACTACTAACGAATGACCCAAAATGAATATTTGTGCCAAAATCAGTGGATTTTTTTTTCAAAAAAAGAGCGCTGATGTGTCACTTTTCCGGACCTCCTCTAGTCAGGTGTCCCCATATTGTTTGTTAATATTTTTTTGTTTCTTTTGTTCCAGTATGCAGAAGAAAAACAAGCACAGCTCGAAACCAACCTGTTTGAAGTTGAAACCTCCCTCAAGTCCCAAGAAACTGCAGAAGGCCAAGAGTTGATATTGAATTTCCTTCGCAAGTGTAAACAAATACAAGAATCTGCAACGTCGGACCTAAGCATGGTGAATGAAATCAATAAACTGAAGGCAGAGCTTCGTCAGCAGAACAATAAATACGTGGAATCACTTGCAGCCTGATTTGTGTATTATTTAATGCCTTTTGTTTAATAAACTGTTGTATTTCCAAACCTATTGTTTTTAATAAACAATCCATTGTTCAGTAGTGGGTAGGACACTATAGAGCAGTGGTTCTTAAACTATGTGCAGTCACGGACCACTTTCAGAATTTTTGAAAGCCACGGATTAATGGTGCTGCTGCGGACCGGACCCCTGGCACACGTATTACGGACCCCTTGGGGGTCCGTGGACCCCACTTTAAGAAACCCTGCTATAGAGGTACCCAACTATCATTAACCCATAAGCTCACGCTAATGTTTTTAAATTTTTATGAGTTCGTGACAAAATTTTATGTCAAATTTGATCGCGAGGCTGCTGATCGTCTGAATATCTTTCGCTTTGTCAAAGTACTACTAGCGAGAGCTAAATAGTATTAAAAGGTAGTTTTTTGACACAAAATCCCAGTGATAAACGCGTGCTTCATCTCTAAAGGCCAGCTTAAATATCTCGATTTAAGCTGGTTTTCTAAAGATGAAGCACGCGTTTATCTCTGGGATTTTGTGTCAAACAACTACCTCTTACGACACCCACGGAAAGAATTGGGATAGTGCAAATTCTAATCGTGCAACACACAGCTAAGGCGACTAAGAGATATCCGTGGGGGGCGGGCAGCAGCGCCCCCTGCTGAACAAATCTTCCATCAAACTGCGATCCCCAACCCGCATGCCCAGCGTGGGGATTATGGGCAATACCCCCATTAGATAAACGCCAATAAAGGGGGCATGCATCCAGCAGTGGACTAATACAGGCAGTTTTGGTTTATGCCATTAACATCTGATTGATGTCACGTGTGCTCAGAGTAAGCTATCATAATACAGGCCTTTGATGCTAGAAACCCTAACAATTAGGTTTTATCATAGTAATGGTGAAACTGAACTACCTAATTAAAATAGCCTTCTGTCTGTGTAAATAAAACATAGGTTATGATTTAACATTCTTTTTTAATTAACATTCAACAGGGTGACATAATAATTAGGTACCTATGTTACAACAAAATTACAAGACTTGACTTTAAATAGATTCTCTTAATATTTAGTGCACGACCAAAGCTAACATCTATGTTAAAATTACTTCATTACAATGAAAGACTCTTGTTACAATGATATGGTTGGTAGGAGTGAAGTTACTTTGAATGAATACAAATAAGTACATAATTATTACGCTGGTTTTAAACGAATTTTCATGCAATGAAATTTAAATGCCCTAATTATCACTTTTGCCCAAATTATCACAAAATAGGGTCATAGTGAAAAATTGAAATAATAATAACGTCTAATGAATCTCTAAAAGTGATCAGAAATAATAAATGTGATTGATATTTAATAATTTGAACAAGAGCTAAATTTGTACTAGCGGACGTGATCAGTCGACTATTTGCATCTTAAATTTTTGACAGAACACTTGGTAAAATCTTAAGTTTACACCAAAGATGCCATCTGTGTGCCAAATACAAGTCGTTATAAGTTTCATCTGCAGTCATGTCCAATAATACTTTTCTTGCTTTATAATTGTACGCCATAATGTCAAAACTAAAATTTACCATATTTACAGGAACAAAAACATCACGTCATAATATCTACTATGTGTCCCCAATAACTCCTGCTTGTGAATGTAGCCAATGGTTTAAGTTTTAAATACAACGATTACTCGCAGGAATTTTCCAGCCACATACAGTTCCAGGTTTTTGGATTGTAATAGGTTATTAAATGTAATGCAATAGACAAAATACACAGTGGGTAAAATAATATAAATTACTGTCTCCGTATATCTGCTGCATTTTGTCAATGGAACATATTTTATTTTCTGCAACATTCAAAGGAAAGGTATTGTAATGTACGGCATACTTTGCATATTGCATTATCGTAATATTTCTCAAGTGTTTATCAACTATTTTACACTTGAATTTTTGTTGGTGGGACCAAATGAGAAGTTATTTACAATAAATTATTTACATGTCATTAAATTCAAACCATAGCATAAATAATTTAAAATCATTTCAACATCAGTCTACATTACGATCAGTTAGTCTCTCCCGTCGGCGCAGGCCGGGGCCGGCTGTGAATCGTCCGCTCAGTTTATAAATGTATCATTAGAGTTAGATCACAGGAGTAAGCGGATAGCGAACGGAGCGGTGGTTCAGCACGCACTCGGGGCGGACGCACATGTGACTAGCATCGGGCCGGCGCGGGGCCGCTCACGAAAAATACAGACGCACTGCGTTTTGGAACGTCCTGCGGCACATCGGGCACTTATCCGTGGACAGCGCGCACTTGGCGCACGCCACCACGTGCCCGCACGGCACGAAGCACACGTTGCGCTCTTCCACGTAGCAGATCTTGCAGAGCCGAGAGTCGTCTACCGGCGGGTCCTCTTTCTCGCTGTCGGCGACCGGCTTCGCCTTGGCCTCGGCCGCGGGCGGGGCGGCGGCCACCGGCGCGGGTTCGGCCGCCGCTGCGGGGGTCGACGTCACGCTCGCCTCGGATAGGACCTTCTGAATATACTCGGGCCCTTTCACCAGCTGAACGTACGCGCAGCGGTGGAACCAGCGCGCGTGCTGCTCCCACGGCACATCATCCTGCTCCCAATCTTTCAAGCCTCCGTCGCAGTAGAAGCATTTCGTTTTGTCCCCGTGTCCGGTGTAGAAGAAGCCGGCTCCCGCGAGCTCCTCTGGTTTCTGGCGCATGGAGCGAGGCCAGTCGATGAAGCTCTTGAGGCGGGAAGCCTCAGAGGCGAAGCGACCGTGGACCGGTCCCGGCATACGCACGGGCGCGGCGGTAGCGCGGACGCCGCACTCGTCGCGTCCGGACGTCCCGGCGGCGGGAGTGCCGTCGGCAGGAACGTTCCCCGCGCCGGTCTTGCGCACGAAGGGGCACTGCGGCGCCCAGCGCTGATGATCCACCGCGGGGTCGTCGCCCTCCTCCCATCTCATGATTTCGACTTTACAGAAAGCGCACCTGACTTCGTCCCCGCGGCCGAGGTAGTAGAATCCGTTTTTGGCGAGTTGACTCGGGGTGAGGAATGTGACGGGCCATTTGTCGAAGGTTTTCATTCGTTCTTCCTCGCGGTGCATGTCGGGCTTATCGGGGAGGAAGCCGAAGGATTCGCGGTTGTCGGTCTTGTCGGCGGACGGCGAGGGCGTGCTGGCCGGGGAAAGCGCCGTCGCCTCGCACCCCACCGCCGGCAGCATCAGCGACTCCACCAGCGGTCGTATTCTAGCCTCGCGCGGAGCATTCTTGAACAGGGCCACGTGAGCTCCATTTGGTACTGAAATACAACGAGAAAAACGTTAAGTCATTTTTCTATGGAGTTATAGCCTAAGCTCTAAATAATTATCTAAGATTTCTTAAACATACTGAGGGCACCCAAATCACACTAATATTATACCTAAATGCGAAAGTTTGTATGGATCGATGGATGTTTGTTACCTCTTCACGCCAAAACTACTGAACGGATCGGGCTGAAATTTTGCATACAGGTGATTCTAATCCTGGAATCAAACATAGGCTACTTTCATCCCATAAATCAGTTCCTGTGTGATAAAAATCACCTTTAAACGTTTCCATATGAACAACGCGTGCGAAGCCACGGGGCGCAGCTAGTACCTAAATACGGGAAAACTGAATCGTATAGCGATTGGTAAAATATTAATTGAAATTGAACCTTCCGGTTCCCTGCTGTATTTAGATAGCTAGGTCGGTTTAGCTACAATATCCTTAAGGATTTATCCTTTGTTTGTATTATTTGTGAGAAAATAAAATATATTTACTCAATAAATGAACATACACTCATATTCTAAATGTAAAACTGGACGAATGGATGAATATTTGTTACATACTTCTTTACGCCAAAACTGCTAAACGGATCGGCCTCAAATGTTCATAAATCAACCTACTTAAAAACGTTTTCACAGAAATAACGCGTGCGAAGCCGCGACCAGAAACTAGTTTGCTAATAAGAATGACATTATTTTAATGTTGACTGTAAAGGTACAGTCAACTAACACCATCGAGTTCCTTTTTTCATAGCAAATATTATTAACACTAATTGCTAACCTAACGATGTTATTTTATGTACAGTCGAATACACAATCAAGCTCCAAGCTATAAGTCGAACGATTTATTTTAACATTCATAAGGAATTTCATATGTTCCAGTTTAGGTACTAGCGAAAACAAAATGATAAGTAAGATTAAAAGATACAGGTGTGCTGTTGAGCACCATAGTGCCGTGCTAGTGTGCGTTCAAAAACAGTTTCACATAACAACAAGTTCGCGGCTGGGCCGGCTGCCTCTCCGACATTCCATTCCCAGCCTCCCCCTCCCGCGGCCCTACCCCTCCCCGGTCGAGCAGTGCGCATGCACTCTGGCTACAATAAATTTTTTTACACTTACGTAACTATGCGGGATTTGTACGACGTCATTGTCGACAAAGATATGGCAATGCGGTATTTCTAGCCGTCGTCGTGTAATCGTTAATTGGTAAGGTTTTCAGGAAATTCCAATTTCGAACTCAAATTGAAATAAATAGGAACGGAAATTACAGAAATCCATATTTGATGCAGGAAAACATTGTTTAAGATTATTTATTTAGTAACATACGAACTTATTTGTCATGTTGTTATTATTACTGAACGGTTTCAATTTCAGTGAAAAACAATTTGGCTGTGTCATCAGAATTACCACATCAATATTATCTATGAGGTGTCCTAATATATGACAGAGGATAGGTAATCATCATCTAATCTAATAGTAATACAGTGAACACAACATTTCCAATAGACATAGATAACGTTTATGATGTCCCAGCTACAGGAAATACAAAAAACATTTTTGGCAAAACATAAGACCTACGAAATGAACAATGGCTACCTAATGTTGTATAGCTTTGGATCGATAATTACCATTTCTGAAAGCTTGGTTGACTAAGATCGGCATTTTGGACACTGCTCAGGCACTAGAACTTTAGGTAACACTAGTATCGCACATTTCATTAAAAACTAGTAATTTATATGCCAAAATGGATACTTTAACTTTAGAATTAGGCAATGGCGCTCAACGGGACACGGGACTCTGCTGCTGTGTCGTCTGACTGACGTCGATATAGCGCTGTAATAATTGCCCCACCGCGCATGCGTGCGTATTTTTAAAGAGGGGTCGAATTTGCCGGCTGGGGTGTGCCACAGCTGTGCAAGTCAACTTTGGTATTATTCTTCTGAGCCAAAAATGCTCTGACCATGATTTCGGTCGGTGCTCTGTACCAAATTAATTTTATGTATATAGATATGGGGCATTTTATGCATCAAAAGTTCCAAACCATAATTTATATCAACTGCTGGCTGGTGTCAATAACAACAACTTTATATTTCTGAAATAAAGCACAGCGTTGGTAGACCACCGCGTCATAATGCCATGTTGTAGGTATCTGTCTGTGAGTCTACAAAACTAAAGCGTATCTATAAGCAAGGAGCGAGGAGGTTCGACGCGGGAGAGTGCCTAGTTCTCAATCAGGCGAGCGTCTGGTGCGGCGTTGCCATGCCGCCGTTCACAGCCGACCGGATTTCATTCATATTTGAGACGCGACGTTGCCGTCTTCAGCGGAAACCGCGACCACACAACGTAAAAAGCAGCCTATGGAATGTGGCCGTAGTTTACTGTTGGGCGGGTGGGTCTACGTACTTAACCAAATAGACGTACTTAGACAACAACGTTCGGAATGTGGACATTGCTTAATCATGGGAATAGGAGATATTGATAATCCTTATTTAAGAATAGGCATCAATAAGTATTTTAAGCGACGTTACTGTGATTACTAGATAGACAAACAAATACTAAAGTGTATTATTGATGCAGTTGTTAAATAACTGACGTGTTGCTACAGATTTCTTGGGCCAAATTTGTTAAGAGTCTGAAAAGAAGTAACAAAGCTACCAGCAAAATAGTTTACCTCGAGCAAAAAATGTGTAAGAAATACAACAATGACGACCAATTATCAGTTAATCATGGGAATACTAGGAGTTTTTGATTAGTATTATATAAGGATAGGCCTCAATTACGTAGTATTTAACTAATGGATGCAGTAGTTTTTAAACAGAGATTTCTCGGGCCAAATTATTAAGAGTCTGAAAGCGAAGTAGGTAGTAGCCAGCAGCAAAATGGTTTAACTCGAGCAAAAAATGTGTAAGAAATAAGACAATGACGACCGCGAGTCCAAGGTTCATTGCGTTATCCGCAAAGAGCAAATGAAATTCAGCATTGTGCCTTTAAGAGAGCGGCGAGAGGCGGCGCCGGCGCAGAGCATGCAGGCGTGGGGAAGGGGACGGGGCCGAGTTCTCATGCCTATGGGTGGTCGGCGCTCGGCTTTCGAATTCCAATGCCTCGCCTGCAGCGCCTACGCGCTAGACTACGATCTACTTAGCTACATTCAACCCGCTATGACATTACACTAAAACGAACAAGGTAAAGATTCTTCAAAGATCTTTCTTCCTTTGTAGAGCTCCGTTTTCGGACTATAAATTTATATTGAAATCGATTTAATTAGCCACATTGAACCTACATTTTTTAAAGAACATGGTAAAGATTCTTCCAAGATCTTTCTCCCTTTCTTTGTAGAGCTCCGTTTTCAGACTATAGACATTATGAATGAGTTTTAAACTCCACCAAGTGTAAACAAACTATGGCTTCTCTCATTCATAAAGCTTGAAAAAATAAACTATATAGGATAACAGCCCGGAAACAGTGTCAGCGGAAGTGGACGTCCGCCAGATGGAGCATTGGGTTAAATAAAAACAAACTCAATACACTAGTAAAAAGAGATGTGGAATGTTTGTAAACAAACCGCGCATACCCAACCTAAAATTCACTGTTTCCGCGTCTTTTTTACGGAACTTACATTACTTGTCGATTTATGATCCTTCAAATATACTAGGTAAGTATATCTGGAACTTGACGCCAAGCAAGTGAGTTTTAGTTTGTGTTGTGGTTTGTTTACAAACATTCCACAACAAGTTTGGCTAGCGTATAGCGCGGTATTAAAACCTGAAGATTATTGAACATCTGGATTTTGCAAACCCTTATTGAGGTACAAGATTAGTTTGTGTACGTACACAAACTAGTTCATATTACGTATTTTGTTTTGTCAACAAAACATGTCAGATGGCAGTAAATAAATCTATAGACCTACTTCTAACATCCTCGACAATGCCGTCGACATCATTTCAAGTAAACAAATCATGATTAAATAAAGCTTAAATTTCGTAGACGTAATTAAATTAGGTATTTTGTGTGCAAGTGTCAATTGTAGGCCGTCATCGTTACTTAGGAATGCGCGGTGGTAACTTCTATCTAATCTATGTATGCATCAGTGGCGCCGCGCCGCCGCCGGCCGCCGCTGCTGCCTGACAACGACACTGAAAAACAAAGTGATTAGTGTAGCTGACTGTACTTCAGATAATAATTAGTAAACATTTTTTTTAAACAAGTGTGTTTATAAAATGCCTACATTTAATTATCAATACTTTAGTTGACTGTACTTGATTGAGGGCAAAAAATACCAGATTAAAATATGGAAAAGTGAGGGTGAATTTTATTTAGATAGGTAGGCAACTTTTCATTGGTAATGCAATAGGTAGGTAATTGAACTAAGTTACTTAGTATCTATTATTATCTGAACAGAGGCAGGGTTCAAAATCTTTAGTGTGCGTGTGCATTGTAAATCCCATAAAAAAAATACAGTACCTACTACAGATTAAAAAAGTGACTTAATTTTTTCAAAGAGCACCCTAACATTTTTGCAGACAGTTTTATTTAATTGCATAGCATACTCAACAGATGGCGCTAGTGGTTGCATATGACTTGTAAAAAGATAAAGAAATATTCTGCCTTGTTGAATCAACACAGTGGAATCATACAAAGAAAAATTACTTTCAATATAATACAAAGATTAACTACCCATATTTAACACTCAAATCTTCAATTTGAAATAAAATAACCTTGGTTCTATACAACTTACTCGTAGGAATATCTATGTCTGTTGAAATCATGATGGGGCCTTTTCGGGTATTCACAAGGCCACGCACACTATTTGATAACAAAAAACTGACCACTAGGAACTAAAACTTACAATGCAAACTACCACAGCAAAGAAGTTATTGTATGAAACAACATAATGCCTGGCTTTATAAGGAAAGTTATACAGATAAGGTATCATAATACAGAAAGATATCATAGACTGAAGTAGTTACCTACCTACTTATAATATTCTTGGAAATATACTAGCTCATAGTGATATCTTCTATGAAACAGAATTACTTTGTAATTTATAGATTACAGAGAATGAAAATATAATCGTTGTAGGTATAATGTTCAAAGCATTACAGCTTGTTTGAAAGGGTTTTCAGAATTTATTTCCTCAAGTGTACACTACCAGGCAAACTTTGATAATTCATGGTAACGAAAATATTAAACTTCTTTTTCTGGGTAATTTACCCTCAATTCCCAGAAAAAAAGGGATTATTTAACAAGAACTGATGGTATCTAGGATTTTCCAAGATAAAAGTTATTTAAATAAAGAATGATGACAAAATACCAATATAAATTGCTATTAAAGCTTTACCTACTTGCATAGGATTAGCTTTGAGAGATTATAGTAAAAACTAATTTCTAACCTAAAACTGCAATGAACAGGGACAGCAGGCCAAGAATTTCAGAAGCTAGAATTTTCGGTTTGTTGGTATGACTATGGCAAAATCAGTGCCTAAATTATATTCCCAAAAAATCCGCTAAAGTATTTATAAAACGGTGACGTTGGCCGCGCTCGTTCATGCAAAACATATGGTCGAGGAAAGGTTAGCTACTAATTTACAAATATTCACCTGGTCTAAACTCCATTGGTAATCCAAGTCTCAATATGGTATCCAGTGCAAAATTAGGCACATCAAAAAGTCTTCAATATCCACTCTGTTCCACACTCTCACTTTATCAAACGAAGGAAAACAAATATCGCATCAAACAGCCCTCCGTCATGAGCGCGAAACTCGCAACTAACGAAATGAGCCGAGCGACTCGAGCGAGCGCACGAGCGACTGAGCAAGCAGGGAGCTAGTGACGTATTGTCCGGGATCGACTATCGAGTTGAGTGAGTCAGAATCATGAATCTATAAACTTCGTAAGAGCAGGCGAACAACCAAACCTACATCGGGCGGCACCGAAGGTGGACCGTTTCGTGTTGCAATTTTTTTAATGGTTGTTTATATTTTTTCTGCGTTTTACAATGAATAAAACTAGCGGAAAAATAATTTGCCGCAAATAGTAGGTACCTACCTAAACCATTATAAATCCTATTTAATTATGAATTTTGATTTACCTTTAACTTTGATTTACCTTCCGGAGTTTTTGGAGCATTTGGGAAAATAAGAGGTTTTGGACCTAAAATTAACATAATAATAATAATAAGCCTTTTATTCCAAATCGTAATAAACATTTGATTTTGTGATTTAGATAAGAATGAATAGAGAAAATTAATTAGTAGGTATGTCACTTGTTCATGCATTATTTGTATATTTATAATTGAAGTAAATAATTAATAGTTTTTTAAAAATTAACACTTTCACTTAACATGCAATTGTCTTTATGATTTGGGCACCCATTTTCGGGTGAAGGCCTCCTCCATCCATCTCCACAGAGTCCTGATAACATAGGTAGGTATTCCCAAATACTCCTAAGATACAATATAAGAGGAGAATGAGGTGGAACGAGCCCTAAAAATATTTTTAACAGTTTAAGGCAGAATACTGTTATGAAACTACTCAGACCAAATACCTACATTTAATTTGGTCTGAGGTCTGAGTGAAACTAATACAAAATTAAAAATCATCGCAGCTTTTTTTGAGATTGATGTTTAGCAAGTCAAGGAAGCTAAGACAATGAGCAAAGAACAATTTAACAAGGTTTTTTTGCAACTAACTACAAAATAAGAGAACTACATTTAAAAGCAACGGCGGCGAGCGAAGTGAAGCACGAAATTTTTTATGATGTAGCTGTGCTCGTTTCTTGTCGTTGTCATCCCAATGGGTGCCAAGAAAGCATCCCACAAATCAATCAAAATCAAAATTTGTGGCATGTTGCTTCTCTGTTAATTTTACCCTACGAAGAAGTTCTTCTTCGTCGATTTTACCTTATGATCGTTGCGAGACGAGGCCAACAGAACACCGACAGCCGAGCGAGACCCAATTTACGGGTACGGATGCCAAACGGCAAAGAAAATGATTTGTGATTGTATTTTGTAGTACCTACCCTCCTATGTACAAAGTCCAATAGTTATATTAGAGGCGTAGGTAATACCTACCTACCACCAGAAACACTAGGTATGGAATACTTTACTGTAACACAGAACATGGTCATGCATGCATGTTTCTTGTTTTCCCATAGTATGTTATGGTTGTCATTACTACCCATACAATTCCTTTTGTTCCGCAGAAAGAATCGATTGCGGGCACACCAAAAATATTGGCACAACACTATCATCGTCTAGGTTAAAAATTACCGGGAAATTTAAACTGCCTTGAAGCGAGATTCAATTTTTAAAGAATTTATAAACATTTTCATCCCTTGACATTTTCACAATGATTGATACTTGGATTATATCCAAGCTAGACACAAACAATTATAATTATTATAATGGTCCTTTTTCTATGCAGATGGAAGATATGTTGAAATAAAGAAATGCCTTTTTTTATTGTTATTACCTACGACTACGAGTAATTTTACATACCACAAAAAAAATATTCTACTTTCACAAGAAAAAAATATCTAAGTAGGTAGGTACCTCAGATCAAGGAATATTCCTTGGTCTGAGATAGGTACTAACCTTCTGCAGGCGGTTCAGGTTTATTAATTGTATTATCCTCTGTTGAAGTTTCAGACACTAAACCATGTTCAGATTTGCATGTTTTGTCCATTTCTTTTGATTTTTGGAGCACTTAAGTCATTTTTCGATTTGGTTTTGGATATTTTTATTACGATTTATGTAAATAAATAAGGTGCATAAACCTAACAAAAAATTAATGACCAAAATGACTTTGACATAAATTTTACTCGTCACTTATTTTAAAAACTTTTTGGTCTAATTCTAATACATTTTACAAAAATAACCGAGGTATTGTGAAACTCGCGAGCAATTCTGCGACTGCAGTTGTCGCTTCAATGACGGCGGCGCTGGCTGCGCTAGGTTGATATGTAGGTAGAGTAAACGATAAACATCGTTACGTAAACAAAACGCAGTGTAGGTGGACCTAGTCATACCTATTAGGTAAGTATACCTACCTAAGTGGGTAGACGTTAATAAGTGCTTCACATAGCGCCTTCCAAGGTTTTGCAATGGATGCTTTGATTGGGTATGTATAAGTTCATATATATTTTTGTTGCATTTCCTTAGCATTACATGGCATTACCTTCGTAGGTGTCTACAGCCGCGATTTTAAACATTGCTATCCACACAAAGTTCTATAGGACAGATGTTTTCAATATTCATGTTGAAAAAAACCTTTGATGATACGGCAGGTGTGGCACCAGCTTGCGCGGGCGTCAGCTGCCATTCCACGTGCCCCGCAGCTGGCAACCCTCCCCGCAGTTCATCCCTGCTCCAATTTACTTTTTGGCAAGGAACAATAGTAGATTAAGGATCGAAGGGGATATAGCCGTGTCCTAAGTGAAGGGCGTTATTAAGTCATACGTATCTAACTTACGAGCCAAGCGAGGGAGTTGCTAGTAGATATCGTAGGTTAGGTACCTAACCTAAGTGCGAGAGGGATTTAATCACACACACACACACACAAGGCGAGCTATTATTTATGTAATATCTTTATTCGGAGTGATTTAATTATTTTCAAGGGATTAGGTAGTTATTTAGAGTTTTGAATTTCCTCAAAATATGTAGGTATGAATTTTTTACCAAGGAGACTAGAGATCTCATCACCCTATTTTGTGGGGTATCGTAATACTTATGAACTTTATTACTAGTCTTTGTACGTGGGCGTTGGATAATTTTGTACCAAATACAAAATCCTTACAAAGTGACTAAGGGCTACTACGGAAGCTTACACTGCCCGTGGCCCGACCCGACACGCACTAACCAGATAAACTTAATCCAGATAAAAGTTGGAGCATATATCTAGGTACATATTTCTAAAATAAAGTTAGGTAAACTAAGGATGGCGCTTAAGAAGGTAGGTAATTAAGTATTCTGCATAGGTAGGCTTGCGAGTTCGTGGTTTGCCGGCATGCTGGCATGCAAATACAATATAACAAAACATAAAGCATATTTTTAATGAATGAACTTGGCTCGAGCGGTGCCTAGAGCAGTGTTTGCTTCGTGACTCTACAATGACCAAAGAGTAGGTTAGGTAGTAAGTATAAGTACCTATGTAATATAATTTAAATTTTCTTTTAATTATTTACTTATTAAGCTACAGGTACCTAAATAGATAAAATAAACCAAGTAAACTGTTGGCACTTAGAGAAAAAGAAATTCAAATATAGAGAAAAAAAAATCCGATAGAGTCAATTTTAGAGCTGTACGATTGTTTAGAAATATCTAGAAACTTAGTAATCTAAGTATCGAAAGATGAGCCTGAAAAAGACGGGAACCCTCCGTGTGCAAGTCTTCTTACACTTGGCCGGTTTTATCATTAGGTAAGAAAAGCTCATACCTATCTATTTATTCTTAAAATAAAACATTTTAATATGACAGCACCAAAATTACAAAAACTGGAATGGTAGGTAGGTCCAGTAAGTTTCTTTTTTTCAATGGCAACTGTAGTGTAGGTATTCCTTTTCTAGAACTTAAGAAAATAAAAAAGCCAAGTTAAATAAGTAAATAAAGAAAGAAAGAAAATATATATTTTTTATACCAAAACAACAGACGTAATATCTAAAATTAGGACTAGGTTTACAAGAGTAAAAGAAGTAGGTAGGATATAAAAGTAGGGTAAACAAGGGTCTCCACTTTAGCATGACATGTGTAATAGGGTATATGCACGTGATTTCAAAATGGCTAAAAAAATATATACGTATTCTCTATTGATATAGAAACATATCTACATATTTATTTTTTCATTTTGAGATGTTTTTATTGTAGAATTTAACCATTGAAAAATTGATATTTTAAATCTCAATCGCAAAATTTCAAAACGCTACGCCATTGACTAGAGCAGACGTGACATCACTGTACACATTTCTTCTTTTTTATTCTGCTTGCAGCACCATGATTTGACACTATTCTCCCCACTTGACATTTCGTATTGTCGATTATTTTCAGTTTTTTCGGAAAACCTCTTTCCTGAGATGATCACTACCGAGGTCGTCACAAAAGGTTTTAATCAAGTGTGAACGTCGACGTCAAATAAACATGGCGCCAATATGGCAGCGTTTTTATCACCCGAAAATGATTGTAGTTTTGATTTGTGGTTTGATTTGTGCTGGTTTTCAGTCCGTAGCCCGTACCTAAAAGTTCTTTGGCTAAGAGCAGATGAAAAGCATCAATCGAAAAACCTAGGTGTAGGAACAACCTTTTTGGACGCTCTGAAACGATTCTCTTTGGTGGGCCGGGCTCTACACAAGTGAAGGCGGTTGTCCAATGGCAGCTCGAGACGAGGAATGCGGCCTGCTTTCCCAGAACTCTGCCATGGATAGTGCAGCAGTTTCTACGTTCCTGGCTGCAACCCGCGGGCAGCGGAGAGATCAATTGTCTCGCAAGATGTGGAGGCTTGGGAATAAGAATCATTAGCATTTCAGGATAGGGCGTAGGAGATAGATAGAGTCTTCCATAGTTCCATTCTTGATTTAAAAGGTTGCTCGTAAGTCGACTGCTCAGTCACTTTAGTTTTATGTTATCATGACCTATTCTATAATGACTTTTCCCAAGTGTAGCTACGTAGTTACCAACTCTACCACCTACATAGGTATTTTGTATTTACGAAAGAATTATATATATATTTATTTATCTAACACCCTCAAAATTACTGCAAACTCTTTGTAATTTCATGGTAGGTACCTACTTTACTTAGGTACTATGTAAGGTTACGTAAGTACTCAGGTAGTTTTGTTAATCTAGCGGTTTTAGATCTTCTTCTTGCCAATTATGTTAGAGTTCTAGCTTAGATTTTAAAGTTAACTTTGGGTTCTTACCTCCACAATTAATATCTTTAAGTAGGTAAGTTACAACATGGTATGTATAGTTATATCTACCCAGCGATCCTATCAACAAAATAACATCACGGTTCGCACCACAATTCCGATCAATTTAATCCGAAATTAGAAGTTACGACAACGCAACATCAGTCACAATAGAGGTTCTACAATGCACTATTTTTTCCTATGGAAATCCGTTAGCATTCCATTCTCGTCCAAGTCGCTCAGCTCGGCCGCGGCCGCTCGAGAGCATTTCGAAATTCCAAGAAAGGCAGAGCCTTATAAATTATCTCAAAAGTCAAAAGCGCCGACGCGGGCCCGCAGCCAGAATTCTTTTTTTACACCACAGGTAGGCTGGCTGGCGCTAAGAAGGCGATGGAATTTATACTTCGCGCCTGAGGGTTTGATACTTGGTGACTTTAGGTATATCGTAGATGTTTAGAGACCTTACAGAAGAAGAACCTTACCTTAGAAGAATTTTACAATCCTAATACCTAATAGAAACAAATCAGAACTATTGGTATTTACGATTGAAACAATTGAGGATAGTTACAAAGTGTTGCAAAAAATCTACAGGTAGTACTGATATGTATACCCGATCTGCTGAAGACTAGAATAAACTTCCAGAAAGACCGTTAAATCCTTCTAATCGATATTTTGAATTACATCGCAAATAAAAGGGCGACTGTAAAAAAGTATTTTCTGTAGAGTAAAGTTACTGTTTAAGGCTTCAAGAACTTTACAGTAAGTTAATACAATTATTGCTAGCGAACCTCAGTGTCGTTTGTTATTATTATCCGACACCGTTTTTAATCTCATTTCTAGTAAGTATCAAATCTGTTATAAACTTCAGAGCCGCGCTCTATCAACGAATAAAAAAATGTGCGTGGTAACACTCGTGTAGCACGATTCTTGGAAGATAGCACTCTACTCTACGTCCCAAAGAAATTCTGAATTCCCAAGACCGCTCACGCTGAAGGTCGGTCCAATTAATAGAGAATTGTCGACTCAACTCGCCTCGTCCGCAGTCCCCAGCATTGTTACTCCTCATTTGGAAAAGAAGCTGACTTTTATCACGATTTTGCATGAGAACTTGGCTTGCTCGATTTAAATGGTCCTGATGCGTTGTTCAGCGGCGGGGCTGCATGTATTTCGCTTCCATTTAAATGACATTAACGTTTGATTTGTAACGAGGATTGTAATCGTAAAGCATGTACCATTAATGCTCTAGCCGTGCACCATGAGACAACGGCTCTTTAGAATGGCATCATCAGAGGACTTTCAATTGTATCGTTGTTCGGATAGAGTTCGTATTATCTGTTTGCATTTGCCTTGCGGATGGTGTGCTCAGGAATTTGGGGCAACAGAGCTGACTCAACGCTGATCTAGTCCCTTCCTTGTGTTAGATTCGAAGTAATCTTGTATCTTGCAAGTGCATTATGAAAATCGTACTATTTTCTAACTGTTCTATCTAAGTAGAGGAGTTTACTGTTCTAGCTAGGAGTTTAGAGCACACCAAACATAAATTATGTAAAGACAGAGTCTTTAATAGATATAAATATTAAATATAATTTCTAATCGGCATTGTCATATGCAGGGGCGGTTATGTCAAGTATTTTCTGTGAATCATCATCATCATCATCATCATCAGCCACTGCTGGAGATAGGCCTCCCCTAATGAGCGCCATAGCGCCCTGTCTGTGAATGGTTGATCATAATCACTATCCCTATGCTATGGACGAACACAAGACCATAGGACCATAGGGTGCCACGGAAAAGGTGTACTACTAATAAGCCGAAAGAGGGTGATTCTGGACCCGATAGGTTTTTGCAAAAACATTTAAAAAGATTACTTATCGAGATCCTAAAAAATCTTAGAACAAACGATGACATCGAGGACGATGACCAGAATCACTCCCTTAGAACACTTTTCCGCGGCAGTATAGAACCTAATAGGGTTTATCCATGCTATGCATAACCTACCCGATTGGTGCATTTATTTTTATCATCCCATTCTATTTAAAGCTCATGGTTTTCTCACCACAAGCCCGCATCTCAAACCCGGCGAACTGGTCAGGTTTCTTTTGTTATGTAGAAATTCTCTTCCTTTGTTATTGTTATTGTAAGCGACTTCAATTGTTTCAGACTATTTTATTACTCCGAACAATTGATGTAACCATGTTTACATAGATTTTTAATTAATATTTATCTATGTAACCTAGACTATTGTGTTAGTCCTTAGTTTTGTAAATTCCTGCTTTTTTAGATTAGGTAGGTACCTACCTAATTTCAGTGTAAAACAAATGTCAGACAAAAATAAAGATTTCTAAGTGGATTTAATTGAAAGTGCCTACCCTACGCTTGTTTATTATAAAGCGGTTGGGATACTTTTTTTGGGAAATCACTCGAATACCAGGCGAATATTTTGTAATGAAACTATGGAATTTTAATCCACGTCTCATAGGATTAGACATGTGAAGCCTCTCAGCTGTTTAGATAACATTCCGGGCTTATTTAAGATACAGTGTATCACATCTCAATATCAACAGCCTGTATTGGTCCACTGCTGGACGCACGCTTCCTAAGCGCCTTATTGGCGTTTATCTCATGGAGGTCTCTTATCTAATGGTTATAATCCCCACGCTGGGCATGCGGGTTGATAATCACAGTCTGGTGCTATAATTGTTCTGCTGTGAGCGCTGCTGTCTGCTTAGTCGCCTCTTACGACACCTGCGAGGAGAGTTGGGGTGGTGCAAATTCTAAGCCAGCACCACACAGCAGCGTTTTTACTATATGATCATGTCATCTATCACACTATTACAGACGCGGAATTCTGTGATTACAGACTAGTTTCTCCCCGCGGCTTCGCACGTTTTGTTTATATGGAAAAGTTTTATTTTTATAGATTTAATTAGGTATGACTTTGTTTTCGTGCCTAGGAAACTGATTTAAGGTTTGAGATACCTATTTATTTTTTCTCTTAAGAATTTACGAATTCACTTATAGGAAACTATAACTAAAGTAATAAAAGAAGGCCTTTCAGCTTTTTATTTGTGGGAAGAAAAGTAGGTTAGTATGTAAGTATTTCCTGTATGCGTAATTTCAGCTGGATCCGTTTAGTAGTGGCGTGAAGAAGTAGGTAAGTACCTACTTCCTATCTAACAAACATCCATGCATCAAAACTTTCGCATATTCGCTTATCGTCTTCTGTACCAGCATGTATCTGTATTCTATGAACCTACTCGGTAAATAACCAAGCTGCATTGAATTACTACTAGGTACCTACTAGCGCTAAGCTGTAAGTTTTCCTAAAATTTTGAAAATAAAAATAAAATAATGATTTATTAGTGTGATGCTCGGTGTGTTGCGATAGTATGGATGTTTAGACGATTACTACCAAAGCAGTAGCTTTGGTTGTAGGTAGCAACCTTCTAAACGAATCGGTCTGCAACTGCAACTGCAATGAAATTTTGCATAAATAGATGATGGAACAGAACATCTATCGATAGCAATGCTGACACGCTGCGCCAGATACCATCCATACATATCTCGCGTCACGCGTCGCTTCGACCAGACTCAGAAAATTTCAACTAACTAGGACTAGAGTCTTTTTAAAAAACTATAAACCGACTTAAATTTTTACAGTTTTGTCATGAATTTTCATGGATCTTAATTTTCTACAGATTTTTAAGAATTTTCATGGATCCCATTGTCAGAACTGAACAAAATTAAAATGGGACCACACGAGAAGCACCAGCTTTCATATAAAAAAAGAAACATGCAACACGGACCCCCCAGTCAAAAGTTCTGAGGTAACAAACATTAAAAAAAATACAGACGAATTGAAAACCTCCTTCTTTTTTTGAAGTCGGTTAAAAAGCGCGGAAGCGAAATAATAGATTTTTTTAACGAAACTTCTGGCTTGTAAACTGTTGTTTTCTATTCCAAAGTATGTAGTGTACTCTGCGTTTCCTACGATGACCTTGTTGTTCAAACACCATAACAATGATTTCCCACGTTAGCCATGACACCTCTGTCCCTTCATACATACTACTTAATATTCTATGAACCGAGTGGGTGTAGTCATTTCAATAATGGAGACCACAGCTTAGATAACAGCTACTGAGGTCTAAACCACAGTTAAGATAACAGTTACTAGGCCCAAGCACGTGGACAATAGAGTGACCTTGGACTATTTCATCATCAGATTAAATTGAGCCCATTAAGAAACGTAGGGAGCATGCATGCCTGACTGTAATCATTGTGAAACTGGCATTGAATCATGTTTGAAGCATGAGCACCCAGGAGGGAGATAAGTAGGATCACATACTATAGGTATGTGATCATTATCCATCGAGCTTGTAGAATGTTAGTAAACAAATCACGACACAAATAACTAAAATTTTCATGCTTGGCGTGTTTCAGATGTAATTGATTTCAATATTTATTGAAGGAAGGATTTCAAATAGTCAAGTAGGTAATCTAAATTACGGACGCGCTAACAGGTGAATTTTATGTTAAGTATGGGCGGGTTTGTTGCTTTACCTACTAACATTTTACAAGCTCGAAGGATAAGATAAAGATAGATGCTGTTCGAAATATCCTGCATCCTTCCTACTAATGTATGTTACAGGGTGATAAAGCTCTTAAAAAATAGTGAGAAATGCAATACCCAAATAACATACAATTTGGCGAAGGTTAGGTACCTACCTACTTACCTACATTTAAACCCTGATCCGAATTAAATAACCTCAACAGCCTGTATTGGTCCACTGCTGGACGCAGGCCTGTACCTGATAAGAGCGTTGGCGTTTATGTATTGGCCATAATCCCCACGCTGCGCTGGCAGGTTGGGAATCGCAGTTCGGTGGTAGAATTGTTTTGCAGGGGGCACTCTGCCCTTCCGGGTGGATATCCCTTAATCGCCTCTTACGACACCCACGGGAAGAGATGGGTTGGTGCAAATTCTAAGCCAGCACCACACAGCTAAAATTAAATAACAGCCAATCTTTTATTCGGCAAAGTGAAGTCGCAGGCAAAACCAAGATTAAAAAATTATAAAATGTAGGCATAAAAGCTTTACGAAAAAGTGGGTTTTTTCGTAGACCTTCGTAGCACTGTTGGTTCTCTACTCTACAAACTATTTCAACGGGGTATTACCTATGTTCTATATAGTTTTATTTCATCCGCAAAAATATGTCATAAATGAGCCTAAGGAAGGGAATGGCATCCTGTCGTAATACGGTATTCACTAGTACGGAGGACTGTCACCTTACTAGGGTTTGGTACATACATGAATTGATGACATTATTACACAATAGGTACTTCGTGTTATTTTTATTATTTTAGTGTTACACAACCACCTATGCTTACCTTACTTAGTATTTATTATATTGTACCAACCTACTATAGTTAAATTTTAAGTAATAAATAAATGTTTATGTTTATTTCGTTGTTTCGTTGTTGTAGGTATATTTGTTCTACATTGAAACGAGGTACTTATTTATTAGTTTGTTTATATTTATGCTTCTCTCTGAGCTGGTTTAGTTCTCATTTACCACAAAACGCAGAAGTATGTAGGTACTGTACTGGCATCATCTACTCTATCCGCGAACAAAGTTGTAACTACCTACATATGTATACCTTCAAAATAAATGAGGTTTGTTTTGGCATCAAAGCTGAATTTTCGTCGATGAGGTGAGGCAGTATGTTATCAATATGTCTGGTAAACAAACTATTCTACACAAGCTGCACCCCGCGGCTTCGCCCGTGTGGAAGACATACAAATTTCCGAAATTTATTGCACGCTACCTAGGGGAAGTATTGTAAAAAAAATACGTGACTCAATAATTTTATTTTATTTTATTCTTTTATTTTTACTTGCTCCTGTAATGTATGTACATATGTGTAATGGCCAATGTCTGAATAAATACTTTTTATTTTATTTATTTCTATTTATTATTTACCTTAAATTTTATTTATGCTTTGAGTGAATAAAACGAAGGATTAATTTAGGAGTAAATTTTTATATATTTAAGTAACTTTACTAAACTACTACACCCTACACCAAATAATTATGATCTAGATCGCTAATGTAGTTACGGAGATACGTGGTAAGGGTAAGAAACTGCACACAAACTTCCGCATTCATAACATTAGTAGATAATTAATTTTGTTTTAAAAAACTATTAGCCGACTTAAATTTTTATAGTTTTTTCATGATTATTTATAGATCTTATTGAAAAAACTGAACAAAATTAAAATACACGGGAAGCACCAGCTTTCATATAAAAAAGAATCATGAAAATCGGACCACCAAGTCAAAAGTTCTGAGGTAACAAACATAAAAAAACAGTGGAATTGAGAACGTCCTCCTTTTTTTGAAGTCGGCAAAAAATCTAGTAGGACTAGATAGAAAATAAACTATCTACATAGGCACCAAATTTCATGTAAATCGCTAATGTACGGACACCGCGAAGCCTGTGAAAATCTCTGAAAGATTCTGCGCTTCTGGACGGAGTAAGACTGGTTAGACCATAGATTATATGGTTAGACCAGCAAATAAACACGCACAATGGACCATCCCGAGTGCGGAAAAAAGAGTACCTACACCATAACTATAATGTACGGAGATACCTGGTATAACATTGGTGTGCTATAGAAATGGTGTAGCTCCGTACAATAGCCATTCCATACTTATTTATACCAATGGTAACAAAGATTCACACAAACTTTCGCATATATAACATTAGTAACATAGATATTATTTGCATTTTTTGTTCAAAACACGAACTTGTGTTTCGAGTTTGACTGCGCAGTAATGTGAAACACCAAACAACACTGCGTCACATCGCGAGGTCGCCGCCTAGCGCCTGCTCATTGCCGAAACAGAATACATAATGACATCATCAAGCTCTAATTTAAAATGTACACCTGGTATCTTCCGTTTTTGGGTTCCATATCCACGGCAGAGGTTGATTCTCGATACATCCATCGACTTGATCCATTATTATTATTATTATTAAGAGCCTGCAGGGCAAAGGCCTTCCTTTCCACCTTCCATTCTTCTCTATTATCGGCCAGTTGCGGCCACTTTTTGCTGTAGGCGTCCAGTTCGTCTCTCCATCTCCGCCTGGGCCTTCCACGACTTGATCCATAGTATTTAAATTATCATAAGATGTTTGGTTATTATAATTTTACACTATGGGTAATTTATATTATCTTTGAGTAGATGTGTTTCTACATGGTAGCATTCATACGCTGCGTGAACTGTGAATTCAGCTCATCGTCATAAACACTTTCATGAAGACGTTAGGTCCTAAATTCTTAATTTATTTTGTAATTCACATTGATACAAAATTGAAAAACATGTTTGTCTGGTACTCAATAAATTATTGAAGTCGAAAGAGTTAGTTCAGGCTCACTTGACTAGATGGGTTACCTACCATTAGGTACCTAATTTTTGAATGAGGCGTCTTCGCGTGTTCGTGATAATGGGCAGAATCTGCAGTTCATTCAGTGTCAGTGATTTAACAATAGCCCCGTATACCTACATAAAATTTCAGAACTCTAGTTTCTCAGTCTTTTATTGGTTTCTTTCACAGAACATTACATTTTTCGCCTACCTACAGTTTAATATTATGACAACAAAAGCCGTAAAAGTCGTACCTACAGAGTCAACAATATTTTACCAAGCTAATCTTTTTTCTCTTAAATTAATGAAATCGAAGAAAACAGTCAAACGATAGAGTTGTCTAAGCATACAAATATGTTGGTAGGTATAGTGCTTATTTGTAGCGCTTGTCTACTAAAACTTAGAATCTAATCTACCTCTAGGATTCAGAATTGGTACAAAATTTTGTTTCTTTTTCACTTTCATGGCCCGAGACGAACGTGTAGTTGCGCGCCGTGAGTGGGCAGTGAATGCGTTAATGTTGTTGTTTTGAATCATTAGATCAGGGGCAATGACAAAAACAGTCACGTCTTGTTTACTTCGCATCAGTTCGATGTCTTCAGACAAAGAACCTCTCAAGTTACCCTTCACTAAGGAGGTAATTAGTTTATTTTTTTACAAACAATATTGGTCTTTAATTAATTTATTTAGTAGAAATATGCATACATACTTAGTGAGACGTCTTCTGTAATTATTCGATTTTTTGTCTCTACTATTTTTGTTGTACATTTATGTAGGTACACCAAAAATTTTTGAGTTGTAAAATATTTGGTGTAAGTGGATATAATATAACATATGTCCATTATGTCTAACTCAACTATGGACACAAAAAATCGACTACGGGTGGTCGTTTAAAATCTAAGAAAATCTTTTAAATCTTCTCCATCAGTGCTCTGAAAGTCAATACATACACTATGTCTAACTCTAAAATTTTTGGTGTAGTAGATATAATATATCTTTGCCCATTAATGGATATAGATATATTATAACTATGTCCATTAAAATGTCTAACTTTACAAAGGACACAAAACATCGACTATGGTTGTTCTACCAGAGTTTTTAGCCTCGTACAAAAGTGTTCGGTTGTTTTCCAATCAAATAAAATTTAACAGCCAAATAATGATAGTTAGTAGGTAGTTGGTAAGTACTTTCTACAACTCTACATTACATTTTAAAATTAACTTGTTTTTTTATCTTATATACTCTACAAATAGTAGATCGTACATTTAAAAATACATTGTTCTTTATCATTTTTATAATTCTGATGTTGATAAATCCTTACTTTGTTCTTGCTGAAAGGTTGTTTACAGTAGGTTTGGCGCAGAAGGGTATTTCATCTTAAGTGGACAATGCACATTGTCTGTTCATCGCATTCAAAGAATAATGGCTTCATACGGCCTCTGTGTAGATAAATTACGATACAAAACCCATTGTGCCTGCAAAAACGCAAACACAGATGTACAATGCACACTGAAATCTTGTACGGAGTATTTGCTTACACCCAGCCGTTTTATGGGCATAGGTGAATCATTGTTATCTAGCAGCATCAACACAGTCGCAACACTGTGTAATTAGATATTATTCAGATATACCTAACCAACATACTACTCTACCGCCTCTATCTTGCTGTGTGGTGCCGGCTTAGAATTTGCACCAACCCAACTCTTCCCGCGGGTGTTTTTAGTCTGCGCTAAAAGAAAAGCAGTTTAACGAAATTTTGATTGCCTACCGAATTTGCATGGTTTCTAGTCTGATTATCTGATAAGTAGTAAGAAAAATTGCGTCAGGTATTTATTACTCGTCAACCATTAACATATCAGACGCAGTTTTTCATGCTAAAGCTAGGTTAGAGCGACGTTAAATTTCTACAACCAGTATTTACGTCAGAAGGGAAATTTCGTACCTGTTCTGTTTTAGTCGATAATGTTCTAGTTGTTGGTAAAATCCACAGCCGAAGCTAGAGGTTTCACCGGCCTGTAAGACATATTCCCATACAGCCTGTAGAAGTGCGCTAGAGTGTTCTCATTGCAAGTACCCATGTCGAAGATGGTCATATAAATCGGTGGTGCTAATGACACGAAGGATAGTAAGATGAAAAATATTATGTAAACAATTTTCCCGCGGTCGTTCGAGTGGAATAATTTGTTGACGCGAGTCATTACGTCTTGGTGAAGTCATGGACAAATTGATTGTTGTTCTTAGCTCTATAGATTACCGGAAATATAAAACATTTTGGTAGAGTAGGCACGAATACATAGCCCACGTTGCCGATGCCTGTAAAAATCAATAAACAAAGGCAAGTGGACCTAGCCTAAACATAAATTATTTAATGTGTCATATTAGTACTATGCAGCGGTTTTCCTCCACCTTCATCATTCGCTAAGAAATGGAACTTGCTGCCAGCTTCAGTTTTTCCGTCCAATTCGTCTAGACCTTTCTGATACACATGTTGTAAGTACGTGACAGATTAGATTGTGGTCAAACGAAGGAATATTGAGTATAGAAAAGAAAGTATTTAGGCAACATTTTAACAATTTTCACAGTTTTTATGAACCATATAGAGCTAGCATAACCTTTTTAGTAACTTGTGCATAGCGAGGCTAACCTTTTTTTATTTCGTTCGTCGTGAGAGGGACGACAATTTTAGTGTTGTAAAACCATTTAGTTTAATTTGACAACACTTAAATAATAAATTAAACGTATTAGGTATAAGTACACTTATAAACTGGAGGAGGCCTGTACCCGAAAGGGGTCCTAACTATTCGTATAATTTATAATATCTACCTATGAAAATTCAAGCAAAAATAATATTTAATGAAAATCTATTCCAAGGTACTTATAATGCATGCTTTAATTATTTTATAAATTGATTATTAATATTTGATTATCGAAACAAACATTGTAATATGAATTTTAAGAAACTTACGCAACATACGCATGATAATTGAAATTAAGGTGATGGAATAAATGGCTTTTTTATTTATTATTTATTTAACACTTGAATAATTTAGTTTAGTTTTAGCGACACCAGAATTGACACCAATGTCTTTCGCCACGTAAAACCTAGACAAATTTCATTAAGGTCCGTTGCCCCTGTTAAATCGCGAAAAAGTATCAGACACAAAAACAGAAACGACAGAGTACGTATTTTTTGCACATTGTTATTTAATACGTGTCTACCGACGGCTTAGCACGGGTTTTTTTTTTAAAGTTGGATCACACAGCATCATCCAGCCCCATGTTAATGCAGATCTTTATAATGTGCAGAATTTTAGCTCGATTCAATAAGCACTTTTGGTGTTGTCTTCGGCTAAACATCTTCACAACGTAACGGCTCGAACTTTTGCCTATAAAATATTAGCAGGACGGTGTACTTCCTATGGATTTTCAAAGTGTTCTATGATAATTTCTAGCATAGCAAGCTAAGCTAGATTCTAACACAGCAACCATAACCTTAGCATCGGGTGTTTTCTATGTATAATAAAATATATCTATCTATGTAGTGTATTGTATTATGTATATCAGTTATCTAGTACCAACAACACAAGTTCTGCTTAGCTTGGGGCTAGATAATGCTGTGTGAATTGTCCAGCATTATTTATTTATTTATTTATTTATTTATTTATTATTTATTTATCTTGTTAAATTGCATCAGCTTCTAAAAGTGCAGTTTCCCGCTTTCCTTTAGAAACGCGAACCAGCTAGGCAAGCCGATGGCAAGACGCAGCCTTTCGCAAGTTCTCCGTTGCGGATAGAAAGCGTCGCGACCTCACTTTCACTATACCAGTGAATAACACTACCACGCGATGCCTGCTTACCTCATTATTGTCATGAATGAACTCAGTCCTTCCTGATCCAACGGTCCATGTAAAAATACAGGGTGTCTGTCTGTGACAACACAGAGTCAGACTCAGAGTCAAATCGTTTATTTCTTTTGACTTACAATATAAGCAGTTAGTAATTTAACAGCAGTTAGTATATAAACAGCTTGATAAATAGTAATTAATATCGAAGAGAGGTGCGAAATGAGGTGCAATTGTCTCTAATTCACTTAAATTTTTTGTCCACTAGCGGAAGAAGTGAAAACGAAACCACTAGCAAGTTTATCGCTTATCAACTAATACAATTTTTGTCATCTAAGTCTAAATACATATACATATAATAAATATAACTAAATTTTTTTTTTAATTGTCACACACGACAGACACACGCGTAGTTTCCGAGATAAAAGTAATATATTTTAAGCTGAAAAAAAATCACTAGGTATTGCTAAATTTTTAGTTACAAAAATGACTACAAAATAACCTGCTAGACGCTTTAGGACTTTATGTATTAAGTTTTTTTTGATGAGGTTTAAAAAAAAAATTTAATTGTGCACTGCGGTATAAAAAAATGGGCTTGCCGATGTTAGAGCCATAATCTTCAAACTCATTTCAGCCTGGTTCGTTCGCTTACATACCTAGTTTTACATTCAAAATTAGTCTCTGTTTACGTAATTCTTTTAATTGCGGAAAACGACACGCTTATGTGTCAAATTTTAGGTAGATTTTTTTAAGCTACCGAGGTGTCAGCTATTCGATCCCAACCCGCATGTCCAGTATGGGGATTATGGGCATTACCCTCCATGAGATAAACGCCTTTAAGCCGCTTAACAGGAGAAGGCGTCCAGCAGTGGACCAATACAGTGTTGAGATTGAGGTAAGTGTCAGCAACATAGACGTAATACATAGGTTTTGAATAGAAAATGTTCTGTGGTTCTAGGACGATTAGTCAGCAGTGTAGGTAGCTCTAATACTCATCGGTTCAGCCTAAATAAGTCTGGCAATACTGTTTGGTCAACCTCAAACAGGATAACGAAATAGTGTCAAGTCAACCCATGTAGGTTTTTGATCTAAAGAGTAAGCAATGAAGACTCATTTCAATAGAAAATAGTCTAGTCCAACCTTTTACGCGGCTTACGAAGGTTAACAAATCGTTTGCTGTGAATTGTGTTAAATTTAATAATACTTTACCTGACAAAGTAACTAAACTGAACAAAAGAACGTTCAAAAAGTTAATTAAAAAAACACTACAAAAAAAGCATACTATTCGGTAAAAGACTTCCTTTCGGATAAAGATGTTTGGAAAAATATAATAAGTTAATTAAATCTAAGAGATTTATTTTTATTTTACTGTAAGTATTATTGTTATTTGACTTTTCTAAGTGCAATATATATGTATGCCTATGGAATAAATGAATTGAATTGAATTGAATTTGTTAGTAGCCTATGGCCTAGAACTAACTGTACGCAATGCAGCCCGATCCGTTCAGTAGTTTTTGCGTGAAAGAGCAACAAACATACATACAGACATGTTTACAAACGTTCGTGTTTATAATATTAGTAGGAATTGTGTACTACTGTCTGCTTTTTAAGCTTGTTCTGTTCTCCCTAAGTGGTAAAAAAATGTTTAACTAACCAGGTTTTTTCACAGCATCATGCTGAGTGAATCAATGCTGTTGTTGAATGTTGAATGCTGATTGGGGACGTTGGCTGTATCAATATTTATTTTATTACCGTTCTTAACTGATGAAATATCTATTATGATATTCTAAGAGCGTCATTCATCGAACTCGTGTCAATTAAGCGTGTCAATTGATTTCCAATAACAGTTTACAATTGTGACGGACGAGGCATGCGGGCTCGCTCATTGTTTAATCAACAATCTACTGGTATCATCCCTGACTTTACACGTTTTCAAATAATATAAATAATTTTGTTTGAAAATTCTATAAACCGACTTCAATTTTTATAGTTTTTTCATGAAATTTCATGGATCCTATTTACAGAACTGAACCAAAGGAACCTCCTCCTTTTTTGAAGTCGGTTTAAAATGGCACTGCCCTGAATTAGCAGTGAGTGTGCTGCTAATTCAGGGCTCGGCTGTCAGCCAGACTGATGATGTGGATCGAAATGGGAGTGAAAGAACGGTCTTTATTAATTAATTATGGGCTTCGGACATTATTTTATAATTTAGTAATAAATATAAAATAAAGAAATTTAAGGACAAAATACCTGGGCAAGCAGTCTCGACATAGATGGCGACCGACATTGGTCGCAAAGTTTTACCGCTCATATTTTAAGGAATTTTGATTGTCTTTATATGAAACAAGTTTTAAATGATTCAATAACTATTTATTTCCATAAATACAGTAGATTAACATAAAGAAAAGGTAAAATGTCTAACATTTATATTGATTTACCATCGGAACTATTCATTTTTGTCGTGGTAAAACTTTGCGACCGACATCGGTCAATCAAAATTCCTTAAAATATGACCGAAACCGAAAACTTTGCGACCGATGTCTGTCAGTCGCCATCTATGTCGAGACTGCTTGCCCTGATCTTATGGTATTTTTCACCGACTTCAAAAAAAGTAGGAGGTTCTCAATTCGACTGTATTTTTTAAATATTTTTTTATGTTTGTTACCTCAGAAATTTTGACTGGGTGGTCCGATTTTCATGATTCTTTGTTTCTACGAAAGCTGGTATAATTTAGTCCAGTTCTGACAATAAGATCCATGAAAATACTATAAAAATTGAAGTCGATTTATAGTTTTTTAAAACAAAATTAATTATTAAGTTTTATTTAAATTAAAGTTCCTCTTATGAGCGATTATTAAATGGAGAGGGTTAAGTACCTATTAATGTCAATCCCTTTCTACCAATTTTAAGAATATGGACCTTAGGTCTTCACAAACGTGCTTGGTGTGATGATCTGCAGTTCACGCAATGTCAGTGGATAACCAATAACCCTGTATCGTTTTAAAATCGACATAAACAGGATGTATAATGTCGATTTTAAAACGTAGCTATGTCGTCGTGTCGCACCCGCAAGAAATTTGTAAAAAGAAGTGGAAAATTGGCCTGTTTTATGGTTGTTTTGGAGTGCGGTGCTCCGCTCTAACTCGCTCGACTTATTAACCAAAGCTTGTAGGTTTTGTTGATAGGTTACATACATTTCTTGACGCCAGAGTCATAATAAAATATGCATAACAAAGGCAAATAATGGTGTCGATTCTGTTGTTTTAGGATTCCTAACCTAAATTTTACAATTTCTAAATTTTTTATGCTAGGTTGAGCTAAAACTTATGATATTCTCTATACAGATCCTAAAAATACCTGTATTAGAACGTTTTTGAAACTCGCAAAACCTCTCTGAGTTGAGTAGTTAGGTATTGCTGTGAGCAAAATATGCTTTTTTCTAAAATGTTTTTTCAAAATAATTCTTTATAGGGGTGAAAAAGTTCATCCATTTGCATGAGAAATCGTTTAGAAATTCAATTCGGTTCCAGTTTAAAATCGTTAATTTTTAATCATGACCTAATTAGATGCCTCCTAAAATTAGGTAGACGTTTCTAACTATAGCTAAAATGTAATGCAAAGAATAGGGTTAAAGCTACTTTTAACTAAGTTGAGTTGTTTTAGATCTATCAATCTAATTTTAAACCTGTCAGTTTAATTTTTCTAACAACTAAAATGTTATGCAAGGAATAGGGTTATAGCTATTTTGACTAAGTTGAGTTGTTTTAGGTCTGTCAGCTTAATTTTAGAGCTGTCATCCTAATTTTACACGTGTCAGTCTAATTTTTCAACCATAGAATAGCTTCCATCTAATTGAAATTCCTAAATCCTAATTTTAGCTTATCCTAAAACAACAGAATCGACACCAATATCCCCCATAACCAATGTTGTTATTATCCATGAAGGTAGGAGGCGATAAATATTTACGACAATATTTATACAGGGTGTGTGGTATTGGGACCGACATAATTTTTTGGGTGGTCATGGGCTACATTCACCGGTTGACTCAACTCAGTGTGCTAAGTGTCACCGTTACAAAAGTATGATTTCCTAAAGTTTTAAAAAAATCGCCTTAATATTGCCTTTAAATCGTGATACATTATAAATTGGTGTTATTCAAATTGGTGCACACGACGGAAGGCGATTATTGAACAACTACCACAGATTTTTTTGAAGATTTTTTTATTGTACTACAAACGTTGCTTTATTATGGCAGCGCCGCCGCGCCGGTCATTGACTGCGAGCGCCTTGTTGGCAAAGGTTGTGTGGCAAGACAGGGAGGGGTGCATCTAAGAGGTCGCCAAGTTTGGGGTGGCTCAGAACTCATCTCTAGATCTAGCCATGGACAAGGTCAGGGTGTAAATATTGTTATTATTTTTATATAAATAGTGCTCTACTCTGTAATATTTAAATTCTTTTTAATATATGAGAGATGCTTAGGCTATGTTTTTGTTATGTCAGGTATATCTCTATGGTGAAATAAATAATTTGTAATTTGAAGGCCTTTCTTGAAATTTTTGTTTCCAGCCAATTTACCAGTACTTACTTCAACATCAATGCAATATAATGATTCCCTGATTCTGTGCTTAAGTATAAAGTTAAGTATATAGTAAATTTAGATATACCTACTACCTACATTGCTACGAATGTAAGTAATTGTGATGTTAGTAATATTCTTTTAACTTTGTTTTATATATTTTTATAGTTTAACTTTTTGTTGTACATGTGCTACAGCAAAAAGTTAAACTATAAAAATATTATTTTTTTTTGCTCGTAATTTAAATATGGTTTTCTGTACCTATGCACATAGGTTGTGTACCCAATTATGTATGTACCAATACCATTTTTTACGTGTATAATAATATCTTCTTATACCAATAAATGAATCTGAATCTAAGATAACTATTTATTGTGGTTGTAAATTATGTTTTGTGCATTTAAACTTAATAAACAAATAAAACTAAATTACACTTTCATCAAAACAGTTCATGTTTAAACTTCAAACCACCTTCAAACCCTTCGGAAATATCTGTCTGGCTGGACCTCGATCGATTGGACACGTGTTCCCCTACCCCTCGACGCAACTCGTCCTGCGCACAACGTACATCCTTTGTTTAGTAGCGTCACCAAGGCAAGAGCTAATGCACGTGTATAATCATTCATTTCCAAGGTATTGAAGATGCTGTGATGTTCTTGTAGACTGTTGAACTGGTTCGTTTCTGTTATACTTTTTATTTTTACGTGTAAGCCACTCAGAGTTCGTGCCGATATTGGTTTATCGCAATCGACCATGAAGAGGATAAGAAGAAAAACTAAAATGGACAAATTGCGTGAATCGGCGAGGGTAAGTGACAAAAATCGCTCCGTCGACGAAGATAAACCTAGTACATCAGCAAAAGGAGAGGCACCTAGCATATCAGTAGGCTCCGCCTCGGATAAACTCTCGACACCGCGTAAAAGGTACAAAAAGAAACCACAGTTTGATGATTTTGGTGTCCGTAAAATAGTCGAAAATTTCTTCATGACACGAAAAGAAAAACCCACACTAAAGAAAATCTTTAGACTCGCCAAAGCAGATTTAAACTTCCCTGGAAAAAGAGAAGACTTAAGGAATATATTAGTAAACTCTTTGGGTTGCGTTTTAAAATCAATAAAAAATAAAGGAGACTTCTTAATTCAGAAACCAGATGTTTCACCTGGAGCAAAATACCTTAGGGTATTGAAAGATAATGACGAACTTGGTGCCGAAAAGAGACCAGTGACGTTTATGGGCGAAACCTGGATACATTTTCACGACTCGGTTTCATGCCATCAAGAAGAATGCGATTCTAGCGAGGGGAAGAACAACAATCCCGGGCAGTATTGGACCGTGGTACACGCAGGGGGTGAAAATGGTTTTGTTCAAGGAGCTGAACTTGTATTCAAGTGTAAATCGGCAAAGACAGACTATCGAGTAATGGATGCTAGTATTTTTATAAAATGGATTAAGGAACAGCTACTGCCAAACATTCCACCAAATGGAATAGTAGTATTGGACAATGCACCCTATCATTGCATGCTAGCAAATAAGCCACCATACTCCAGCGATACGAAAGAAAAAATGCACGTATGGCTTACAAAAAATGATATTGAATATGATGAAGAGTTGCCAAAAAAAGAATTGTTTGAGTTAATAACAAAAAACAAGCCCACAAAAAAAGAATTTGTGGTCGACCAAATATTCAGAACACACGGGCAAGAAGTTCTCCGTCTGCCAGCCTGCCACTGGGAATTAAATCCTTTGGACTATGTATGGAACCTAATGAATCAAAGGATAGACGAAACTGCAGATGAATCGAACACAGATACCGAGAGCTTGATAAAGGATGCCATACAAAGCATATCACCTGAAGACTGGAAAAGAGAATGCGATCACGTAGACATGCTAAGAGAGAAATTTTGGCAAGATAACATGGATGACGACCAAGAAAGCGAATTAGTAAGAACATTAGGTGATGAAAAAAGCGAAACTAATAATAACACTTCGAGCGATGACGATGACGACTGAAGATATTTGTCTGATATTGATTGATATTTTATCAGAAAATTTATACAATCTTTATGTCAAAACGATGTATACAATGTTTTTGCTTTATTTTACTATCTGGCTAGGGAAACTAAATTATGCAACTTCAAGTAAAAACATATTTTTTAATAAAATACTTATGTACCCATTGTTTTTACTATTTTGTGTACCGACCTACTTTTTATTGATAGTGAAGCGACTGTCGAAGCCATTACGGAGAATTTCAGGGGAAAAAACTGGAATAACTCGAATGAAGACCACCTAGTTAGTATTTTTAAAATAATTACAATTACTGATTATTCTTTGATGTTTTTGCGCCATTACGTCTCATAAAGTGTTATACTTTACCCCGGCACCAAAAAATATCGAAAAAATAGCTTTTTTTTATTTCCTTAAGTAAGTAATTTGATTGCGTTGCTGACTGTGCCGACGCTATAGTCAACGCGACGCGACGCTAGTCAATCAACTATTCAAAAGTTACCTATCCGACCGAAGGCAGACAGTCAGGGTTGATAAAGTAACTAGTGATGAACAGGTTATAACAGTCAGCGTTCCTCAGGGAAGTGTATTTGGTCCAACACTGTTCCTTGTGTATATTAATGGATTATGCAAACTCTCTATCCCTAATTGCAGTATATTCACCTACGCAGATGACACCGCCCTCATTGTGAGTCGGAAGGATTGAACCGAAATGAAACAATCAGCTGAAATGGCCTTACAAATAGTACTTAATTGGCTTTCCATGAACTTCCTAACTTTAAATGTCAGCAAAACAAAGTCCGTCACATTTTTCCCTTCTAGTCGAACCCCCTTCTGTTTTCTGTCTCCGTGCACACAACTGTTGCGATACCAATGTCTGTAAATGCCAGTCTTTAGAACGTACATCATCCATTAAATACCTGGGAGTTCACGTAGATAACTATCTTTCGTGGACTTATCATACTAACTCTACAATATCCAGAGTACGTAAGCTCATATTAATCTTCAAAAGACTAAGGAATATTGCTGACTCCAAATGTATAAAGATGGTGTACTTTGCTCTTGCACAATCAGTTCTATACTATTGTATTACTGCTTGGGGTGGACCAATAAAAACAGATATTATAAGAGTAGAGCGAGCCCAAAGAGCGATACTGAAGGTGTTTATAATTCCAAGCCTAGACGATTTCCTACAGATGTACTACTCACCAAGTGAAGTGCTTACTGTTCGGCAACTGTTTGTTCAATCAATGTTATTACGCAAACATTCTGAGTATGATCCCTGCTTGCAAGAATCAAAGCGATGCGCTGATATTGTCTGCAGAGGGGAGCCATGGAGGGTAGATGCAGCAGGATGTCAATACCATTTCTTGAGCCCATCTTTATACAATCGTGTAAACAAGATCCTAAACATATACCCACTCCCATTATATAAATGCAAGGTTAAATGCTGTACTTGGCTTCTTTCTCTGACGTCTTATGAGGAAACCGAGAAACTCCTTGTTATTATGAAATAGCCCATCTCACTCTTCTGTTCATTAGTGGCAACATTTTTCTTGTTGCCCAGACTCTAACGAGACTAGTGCCTCCGGAGAATCCAAGTCCAGTTTTGCCACAAACACACACTCACGCATCTTGGAAGCTCCTGTTGCCCGAACTCTTAAGAGACCGGTGTCCTCAGGAGCACCAAGTGCTCAGGCACACACATACACACACACCCTCCACACGCAAACACACACGCATACACACACAGACTCACAAACCATATTATTATGATGTTTTCAGAAATCTAGGAGTTGGGCGTTGACACTACCACACAGTTTGTAAGGTTTCGGTAGTGTCATCGTTTCAATACGTATTTAAGATCCTCCCTGTTAAATGTTCTGAATAAATGTTTTTTTTATAGCGCAATTTGACAGGTCACCCATCCATCCACTATTTCTATCTGACGCACTTCTTCGATGTTTTATGCATCGGCGACTCGGAATAAAGTCCTATTAAATTTGCGTAGCGGCGAATAAAAAGTAAACACAGTGTTTCACTTCCAACTCGAATAGTAATTTGTGTGTTTTCTTCTCTTGATTGTTGTTCGATAAGACTCAAAAATTAAGGGTTTCGCTAAAGTAAACTACATGTAAATTTCCGAGCAGGATGCACGGCACAGTGGAGCGCAACGGTTGCGCGCTGTGGCACGTAACGCTCTCATAGGGCACAGCAGCAAAAACAAACCCTGCAGGCAGGAACGAAGACTGAAAGTACTTTAAAGCTCATCACCAACTTCCGACATTTCGATTCTGACATGGCATAAAATGTCCCGTCCACAAGTTTCCAGTAAGTTCCGGCAGCCACCACAGCAAAACCGAATCCTAAGACCTTTATCAGAAGGTCGTTATTCCCGTTGTGTGGTACATATTCTGGAGCTGTTTCGCTTATAGTGGTTTAGTTCCATGAACCGCTTCCGCCGCTCCTTCCGTCTCGGGTTGCTGGCTGCAGACATTCCTCGGGCGGACATTGGAACCCGCTCAGGAATGCTACTCAGACTGGACGCTGATGCTATGATAGCTTAATGTACTCTCCGACCTCAGGAATTCCATACCAAGGCTGCTAGGACACTACAGGACTTGGAACAAGCTTGGGACAACCAACACATTAGATAAATTGTCGTTAGTCTTCTGCGAAAATACCACGGGTCCGTGTTCCGCGCCCCCGCTATTATATTTTTTTCCGTAGCAACTGGACTGTAAGTATTTTGTTCTCTGACTTAATTTGTGACCTATTGTCTGTTTTTGTTGTTAAACTTTTTATTCATTGAATTAGATGAATGCCCTTACACTCATAAACATTATCTTATCTTGTTGAACTTTAGTTTCATTCATAACTCATCAATGTGTTGTGGACGGTTTATCTATAAAAGCATTATCAGTTTCTCTGAAGCGACTAACACACAACATAATGTTGAGAAATAATTAATTTTGTTTTAAATACTACCATCTAACTTAAATTTTTATAGTTTTTACATGAATTTTCATAGATACTACTGTCAGAACTGGACCAAATTAAAATGGGACCACACGGGAAGCACTAGCTTTCATATAAAAAAAGAATCATGAATATCTGACCACCCACTCAAAAGTCCTGAGGTAACAAAAATAAAATAAAAAACAGCCGAATTAAGGACCTCCTCCTTTTTTGAAGTCGGTAAAAAAATACGCCCGAATTGAGAATCTATTCCTTTTTGAAGTCAGTTAAAAATTTAATTTAATAAAAAAATCAATAACGTGTTATTGTGTTTATCTACTTATTGATTGTCTTGCGATTAATAGGTACCCAACTTATCCACTAATGTAAAAAAAAAACAGATAAGAACCTAAACCTATTTGTATTGTGTTCTAGTTTTTTTCTCACTGAAAGAAAAACAAACAAATAATAATTTTAAACTTGAACGGAGCCATCTTAGCAAATGTATAATTTAGAAAAGCAAAGTACAATTATTTTATCTATTTTTGTGAACCGTGAGAATGCTTATGGTCCCCGGTCTCATGTCTTGTTCCATTCACGGAACTCGGTCCCACGCACATTTGTGGTGCAGATGGTAAACGAATCTTCGTTGGCTTGATGAGTTTTGTATCTAATAACGAATCATCAATGGAGCTGAAGTTCTTTGGAACATCTAGGAAGATGCATAAGGTTGTAATGAGGGCCAAAGTTTATCTTCCTAAGCGAAAGCAATGACTGATGAAATATGACTTTATATGTAACGAAGAAGAGTAGTGTCAAAGAATCTAATTATTTAATAGAATACTAACGTTATGATTCACTTTATTACTTAAACTGTAGTATTTATTATTTGACATTGGCATATTAGTGCTAATGTAATGGTAAACGAATATAATTGACTAAAACAAATACCTATCAAACCTGTAGAGTACCTAAATCAAACTTCTTGGACGTAACCGGAAGAAAAGTACTTACCTATGGTTTATCCATTTTGAATGAAGCATGTTAGTTAACAAAATACGACACAAATAATAAAATCTCACTTGCTTGGCGTCAAGTTTCAGATATAATTGTAAGCAATTTTTATTGAAGGGAGGATCTAAAATCGACAAGTAATGTAAATTACGTATAAAAGGACGCGCCAACAAAGTGAATTTTAGGTTAAGTATGGGCGGTTTGTTTACGTTTATGCTTCATTCAAAATGGACACGGTATAGATTAGATTAGCACAAGCGCTGCTTAGCTCGGGGCTAGATAATGCTGTGTGAATTGTCCAGCATTTCTTTTTATTATGTAGATAGTTGAAAGCACACTTCTATCCATATCATTTCCATATTCAGAAGCCCGAATGATTCCACTGCTCTGTTTATTCATTCAAAATCGCGTTTTATCAGACCGCTTCTAGGTACCTAACTGCTCTACATGTTTATCAATGACATTCATGAGTTATGGGAATATTTTTTCGGGAGCGTAACGGTTTTTGTATTATTTTTTGTCTCCTTTGACCGTGTGAAGGGACCTCAATGGATGCAGCATGTGCAAGACCCAACCATTATTTGAAGATCTCTGCTTTTGCTGTAGCAATATTTCGTCGGTAGAGGATTCAATGGTCTCAGAGGGGCGCGGTGGATATTTCTTAGCTGGTGTTGCGATTGCCGTCTTCAATGAGCTGTTTCTTTGAGAACGGCTTCTTTCACAAGTGTTTTCTCAGGACGTTGTTAGTGGGAATCATGTAGGAATTGTTTCTTAAAATCTTACAATATTAGTGTCTAATGATTGTGAAAGTAATATAGCTAGTATACCTCTACCCCGACACACTATTTATTACCAACAATTTCACTTGAATAAATTTTACGTGAAAATTTCTTTTCAAAAATTTGGAAATAGAAATTAGAGATTCTTACTATTATTTATGTTTTTTGGAAAATGGTTCATGCCTATTTACAGATTTTCAAAAACATTTACACGAAGCAAGTAAGCAAATGGAGAATAAACACAAAAAAATGTCAATAGATCAATATAGGTTTTTGTTTAAAATGCCAATTTTCTTGCCAACTGTACATCATTCTGTGAATGTGGATGAAAATTTATCAAAAATATTATTTATTCATAAAAATATTTAACGCTATTTTTACAGGCACACCCCTAATACGATAGTGTAATTTCTGTTCGCAACCATAATAAGTACAGTCACATAGATGACTACTGGCATTTATACAGTATATATTATATAAAATAAGAAAAGCTTGCTTTCTATAGGAAGTATTTCGATTTTTAATGGGTACGGCATAACGTTTGATCGGAATCTATTCTAAGGTCTTGTTCAATATCTCCGTTCCTATAAAAGCAATCATTATGAAATTTTGCATACCTCGTACGGTATGGTTACTCTATTTATGTGTATAAATTTTGTTGTTATAGTGTATGTAGTTTTCGAGCATGGTCAGGTGTGCGCCAGCTTGACGTCATGCTAGCGTACACACTAAGTATGGTAAGTATTTTTTAAACCAAAGAAGCGCTATTTATTTCACTTTTACACAATTTTTACACTGTTTTACTCTATTAATTGGAAGATCAATAAACGTAAAGTAGTAGTAGTATTAAGTAGTAGGTACTGAGATGTAGCTGTAGCAGTAGCTGAGTGGTGCTGGCTTAGAATTTGCACCACCCCATCTCTTCCCGTAGGTGTCGTAAAAGGTGACTAAGGGTTATTCACCGGATCGACTGTTGAGGTTGAGGTAGGTGACTTAAATGATACCAAAAAATGATTTCTTAGGCACATAATAATAAAAAAATAACAATTATTGAAATAATAAGGTCATCACACGTACAGATAAAATGAACAATAAAGCCTTTGCCAACTCGTTCAGGCAGCTGTCAAACACGTCTATCTTCTCTGTAAGCAAATTGAGTATACCTACCTATGTATTATATACCGAGTATTATGGATTAGTCTCCTTGGACCATTTCCGGTAGCTACTGGTTAAGGTACCTTCCATTACTGCCCGTAAAAAAAAATACTCTGTATATCTTTAACAAACTGTAACAAACTCGATGACTTTGTTTTGAAGCTTATCCTTTCCTATAAGTAGGGTTGCCATACGTCCCGTCCCGGGACTGTCACCGTATTTGGCCATCCCGTCCCGTATTACTACATGTCCCGTATTTTGACAAAATATTGGAAAAAATAAATACCTTCGTAATGACAAGATGTTAATTAAAGTTATAAATTGTCAACGTGCAACATTTCGAATAAAAACTTTGATTTAATAATTTTGTTCATTTTATTTAACTTATTTTAGACTTTTGATATGATTGAGATCAAATAGTCTTTGTTAGAAAAGACGTAGTTTGTCTCTCACTATGTACACTACACGTGCACGCTATGTATGGTGTAGTTGAAAAGCCGCGTGTCGGCGTTGAATGTGTTATGAGTTTCGGGCATCGGAAGGGAAAACGTCCCATATTGGTTCCTAGAAGTTATGGCAACCCTACCTATAAGTTACCTTCCCTTACTGCCCCGTCAAAAAAAACAACGAGTTGCACTCCGGGAGTGCCGGCAGAAGTCAAAACTACACGCACACTCTTCCGTTGTACTAAGGCATCACAGGTGGCAATTTTGTTTTTTGCGATATTAAATAATTTGAACGGCGCCATCTCTTAGCCTGCGGCGACAATTCTCTACTACTATGCAAGGTCATCTCAACTGACGCTGTGGGTTCTGTGTTGCTCCCGGAACCAGCGACATCTTCTTTTAACTTAGTGAACTATTTACACAAGTAGCTGTAACTTTTGAACTTTTGAAAGCTCATCGTTACATCACCTCGATGACTTGGTTTTTAAGCATACCCTTTCCATCCGAAGGAATGTCTCACCGTCCTTCAACCGATTAGCGTACAATGACGCGGCCTAAATTACCGTAATGCGTTCACTCATTAAAGTTACATTTGTTAATTACAAAGAACCCGGTTAACCTATCAGAAATGTTGTTTGGTTTCATTGACGTAAAACACAGCGCATCAACATGAAATAGGTAGTTTATATGACAAATTAGTTTTAGTGTATTATATAGATAGTGTATTATGCCATAACCACAGAAGTTCACAGAACTTTGTAATACCCTTTGGTAAATAAGGTAAATCCAACCTGAAGACGTGCCTCAGTCGTTCCATTTATTTATTTATTATTTTAAGGTTTATTTCGTCCATGGCGGCTGAGTAAAAATTACCATTTAAAGTTATTAAAATAAAGTGCTGGTTCCAAAACGTAAGCAAATGCTCATACTCTTGCAACAAAACGTAGGCTGCTAGTATCTTTGGCTTGCAATAAGACAAGGTTCAGCAATGGCTGGTTTGCTGGCCGGCTTGACGATGGCCGAAAGCGTAGGTTAACGTAAGACCAGGTCATTATAGCGCGGGCAGCATTGCAGCCCTTGCTGGTTAAGCTGAAATGAAGTTCTCTTTTGTCCGTTACTTGCGTTGTTTTCTAACCAGCCAGAGCTTGTACTGCTCATTATGTATAAAGCCCATTAATTTATTAAAAAGGGAAGATGAGGTACTGGTTTCTCGAAAGTGGCAACCTCAAATTGTGTAAAATTGTGTGCTCCCACCTCAGTTACCGTCTGACCGGCGGCATGAGTGGTCGTACTAGCGAGAAATATTGTTGTCTCGGTCTCACTTCGGTCTTAGGCCTTTCCGTCTTTGTTGTTCTTTGTATTGCACAGGACTGGAAATATAACTGTGAGCGTAGGTATGTGTTTGCGTGTAGTTGTAACACATGCCAATTTTTGAGTAAGCGCTGGGAGAACGTAACCTATCTTCCCTTTTTAATTAATCAATGATAAAGCCTATAGGCGTCTGAAATTCAAAATACATTGCGGCCGCTAAACAGGACAGTAATGGAAATTACTGGCCGCCTTTTGAGTAAACCGGAAAGGCCGACTTTGCTTTTAGGTTGTCAAAATCCTGTAAAGATTACTCGTACATATGGATGATGTTTGAGTAAAACAAAACACATCTAAACTAGGTCACAGAAGAAATAAAATTATAGTAAGGCTAGTTACCTAGCTAGAGTCTGTTCAAAAAGAGAAGAATCGTGGTGTTACGGTTAACCAACACTTTTAGTCGTACTGCAATGACAGAGCAGTGTTGCCAACGAAACAAAATTTGTCAATTGGCACCCGCGCGCCCGCCATTCCCACGACTCTTCTCTTTTTGAACAGGCTCTACCTAGGTTCAAAGCATTGCATTTTAGCTGATGTAGATTTCAGAGGAGCCAACATGACCTTACCTCGGGTACGTAAGTATGCGGGGGAGAGGCGCGCAGGGCAGGACCGTTCTCACGGGAACGCGCGGTGATTGCACTGCATTACGCTGCACTGGGTCGCAACCACATACAACCATAACTGGGTAGATAAGGAGCTTTTGATAGAAAATGTTGCTTGGAAATTGACGACCAATGTGGCGCAACGAAGGTCCGTCTGCGTCGCAGGAGGTTGCAGGTTTGATTCCCGCCTCGGAACAATTTTTTGAACGGTCTGTAGATTTGTTTCGATTGTTGTTTTATAAAAATATTCATCTATGTAATGTATTGTATTAAGTATCAGTCTTGTAATACTCATAACACAAGTTCTTCTGTTTAGCTTGGGGATTGACTATGCTGTGTTTTGTGATCAATAAATAGACCTTCGTTTGACTGCAATTGGAGTGTCCTGCGATGTTACTTTTTATTTATAACAATGCAATTAATTTAAATATCGAAAGGCCGAACGAAATTACTATTAAATTTAATTGTTAGTAGGAAGGTGCTGACTACCTGATTGAAGGAATATCAGTTAATTAAGTCAAATAAATGCAGTGATAGAATCCGATATCTGACCGCTGAAAAAGGCACCTAAGCCTAATTAGCTGGTTCAAATTCAAAATATGATTTTTCGTTCTTCTAGTCTCAAAGAAAATACGTTTCTAGAAAAGTACCAGATCCATAATATTTCTTATTGCTTCTTGAATTCAGCGCAAGCGACTTTTCCCGAGCACTTGTGGGACTCGTTCCAATCAACAATGGAATGCAACTACTTTTTGGTCCGACTGTACCACGCCGGGAAGAGCCACTTTTTGCGCTGATGATACTTGCTTAACTCAATTGGAAACAGGGACCTTGGATTACCTTAACAGTTATTTAACGAGAATTTTTATGTGGCTGTTCACCTCTAATCACCGCAGACAGGCTCGCGCGATTGCATTTTTGATACTAATAAACCCGGTCAGAGAATATATAACAGTACTGACGTATAGAATGCACACTCTCCGCCTCCCACCTGTTGGAGCTTCCTCAACCCGCTGGCCCCTAGTAGAGTTTTATTGCAAATGCAAGGGACGTACGGCGCGCGCACGGGGCGCAGATGACATGGGTCATGATTTAAGCAAACGACGGCGATGGTGTTTAATCATGGGAACGAATTTGTTTTTATTTGCATTTATGCTGAGTTAGGGCCTTTTTATAACATCTTTATATAACTACGACGACCTCTGGCGCGGTGGGCGAAGGTCTGCCTGCGACGCAGGAGGTTGCGGGTTCGATTCCCGCCTCGGGACAAATTTGTGTACGATCTGCAGAAATTTGTTCAGTGCGTTCTGAATTTTTTTCTATGTATAATAAAAAATATCTATCTATGTAGCGTATTGTATTATGTATATCAGTTATCTAGTACCCATAACACAAGCTCTGCTTAGCTTGGGGCTAGATAATGCTGTGTGAATTGTCCAGCATTATTTATTTATTATTTATTTATTAACTTCCTTTAAGATTGTGTGGCTCTATATTTTGTTTCTACTCATAGATGTAGAATACAGCTAAGTTTTTACTATTAAAAATAAATATATTTCTTTCTTTCTTTCGTTTTGAGGTTTCATTTCACCTATCGCGCGAGAAATATAAGATAAAATGTCTTTGAGTTATTTCGCAACTAGGTATGTCACTCGCACAATATTTTCATTATGGCGCGTACACCAGTAAAAGTGGCGCCCCCAGCTATTTTATCTTATTATTAGGTTAATTTGTTTAAAGTAATAATAAGATAAAATAGCAATATATACCACAAACTGTACGATGGATTTTTAAAATTTCCTTTGTTAAACGTAATAATATGATAAAATAGGTGGCGCTGTCATATTAGCTTGGGTATGCGCCTTAAGTGACACTAGAAGAGACTCTACACAAGTTGCGTAGAAGTGTTTATTTATTTATTAAAAATAGGCAGGTTCTAATATATACGCTTATAATAGGCGGACACAACATTGTTACACAATACTTTCTTAAAAATATTTAAATTAATAAATGAGATCGAAGTTAAACATTATAAATATAGGTAATAGAAGATATGGTTAAACTTATGAAACATTAATAAACTACTACTATAACAAATATATATATATATATATATATATATATATAAATATTTATTTATTAATTAAGTAAAATTGAGATCTAAGAAGCATTATGTTCATATTGTTCATTCCGGAAATGTTCCAGCACTTTAAATCTGAACTTATTGAGGTTATCACTGAAAATGTCTATATCAGGAACTTGTTTGACGGTATAGTTATATACTTTACAGAGGTGAACTACTGTTACGAAACACAGTTGCGTATGTATGTACTACCGTTATGTATGTATGTGCCGAACGCAATTTTTGTATGGAGAAATGGTCCAGGGAGTATCCCGGTTTATAAGTCAGGTTGCCAGCCAACGGATGCTAGTTGGTATAAGGATATGCAGCTCTTATTTAAAAGTAGTTTTCAATTACTTGGATTCCAATGTGCAGAGGTAATGCCACAAAGTCAGTCTTGGCAATCAGCATTCTTGAATTAGAATTAGAAACTAAAGGCAAAGGTATTTTACCCACTTAATAGCTTGCCTATAATTCAAGAAAGAAGGCTTAGTTTTCTATGTGCTGAATAATAAAGAAAGGACTAGAAGTAATTATCTAAAGAAATATCTCCACTCCAGGGGTTCAACGATATGCGTTATCAGTTCAGTGTCCTATTGTGTCTGTCTGACTACCCCTATCTGTCATTTACAGATATTATTAATATTGTTTATTTATTTATTGAATTCATGTCCATTAAAAGTTGTTAACATTTTTTAGGTAGAATCTACATGAACCCTGTAAGGGCGTTGCAACGTTCTGGGTTAGAGTTCTTATGTATAAAAGTTAGTAATTTTATACTAAGTTGCGATACAGAGGAAAAGAAATACATATTATGTCGTCAGAATTGAGTAGAGATAAATATTATGTCAGAAATAAAATTAAAATAAATGGAAAATTATAAAAATTAAAGATTATGAAAATGACAATGGTAAATATAAAATGTCAAAATTTATAGTGTTTTAAATAAATAAATGTTATAAAATTGTTATATTCTTACTAAGTACTTACTTATGTTTAATTTTGTATAAACCTCATTGTTCTTTGTTTTAGTTTTGTTTGGTGTGTCGATATAATTTTTATTCTATTCTATTCTACGAGTACATGCTTAATACAAGTATTAGTAGCCGCCAAACAACTTGTCCGGTGACATGACGGGCAGCGAGAGTCGAAAGTATACGCAGGTAGGTACACTCACGCATATTATTCATATGCCGCCGTCATCTAGTTATACTAGATATACTATTTTTTTTTATTTATTATTTTATTTTTGTACTGTTTAAGTAGCAAACAAATGATTATCTAAGATCTTACAGCTTGTATCAACGCGACTGTCCAGAGTCTCTATGGAACCTCCCAATAAGCCTAAGAATTGCGTTCTGCGCAACTTTGTCACGTGTTTCGTTCGGCAGAGGACAAGAAGATTGACGATTATAATACGTTCATTAACTAAGCAATGAATTATATATTTTTATCTGAAACTTGGTCAAAACAATTTAGGCCAGGAACAATTCGATCAAATAGCCTAACGATTGTTGGTTCTGTCAAAGCACTGGGGCTTTATCAGTTATTCTCAAGTAAACACAAATTAATTAATATCTCAAGAATGTCAGTTTGATACGCAATAAGTTAATTGGGTACAATGATCATGAGGACAATGGAGTAAATACACGTGAGTCAGTCTCGCCCACGAAGCGCTATATTGTCACTTGGGTTGGGGTAATGCAATATTTGAAAACATGCAACTTTTTTTGAAGTCGGTTAAAAATCGACTTCAAAAATAGGAGGAAGTTCTCAATTCGACTTTTTTTTATTTTGTTACCTCAGAACTTTTGACTGGGTCCGATTTTCATGATTATTTTTATTTGAAAGCTGGCGCTTGCCGTGTAGTCCCATTTTAATTTAGTCCAGTTCTGACAATGAGGTGCATAAAAAAAAATATGTATAATTGAAGTCGGTTTGTAGTTTTTATAAATGATTTTAGAAATGAAGCAATCCACGACACCAAAACTAAAAGTCACTTGCTTTGCTTGGCTTCAAGTTCAGTCAGATAAAATTGTTAGCAATATTTATTTTAGGAAGGCTCATAAATCAGCAAGTAATGTAAATGCCGTATAAAGGAAGACGGTGCAACAGAGTGAATTTGTATGGGCGGTTTATTTTTGTACCCATACGAATTTGGCTGGAAGAAAGGTATTATTTATTAAGCAAGTACCTACATCTGAACAATAAGCTGCATCTTCCATTGGAGTATGAGCTCAATTAATCGTGAAATACCCTGTCTATTTAGTTAATAAAAGTATATAAACATTTCTAGATAACTGGAATAACGTGGAATTCGGAGCTTAGGCGCTTACATTCAATAGGAAAACAAAATAAGTAAAATGTTATAAATGATTAAGTTTAAAATATTTCGTTAAGGCATACCCGAGCCAATATGACAGCGATACTTATTTTATCATATTTTTACGTTTATCATAGGAAATTTTAAAAATCCTAAGTTCAGTTTGTGGTATCTATTCTAAGCTATTATTTAATACCTCAAATAATTCGATGATAACTGAATACAAAATAAATGATCAGCCGAACAATAACTAGAAAACCTTTCCTTCCTATGTTTAATTTAAAAAAAAACGTATTGGGTGTATGTGTGTGTTTACATTTCTTTCTGCCCATTGACTACACTAACAGCATAACGGTTTTGTTATCTAACCATGTGTTTCCTGTTCCTATGCACACAAAGATTGCATATCAGCAAAACTGCTAGGCCCTGTGGTGCCTGGTCTGGTCTGCAATACTTTCGTTAGGTGGTATGGGTATTTGATACCATTTGTAAATGTATGGGTAAGTACTCTACGAGTACTTGTTTCTGCCTGTATGGAATGTTTGGCTTGCTGACATTTCGGACGCAACATTTTTGGACGTTTAGGAAACTAATGATAAACGCTGTTTTAGTGCCAAGACGAATCCAATGATACCTTATATGTATATAAAAACGTTTTAAGGTTATTTCTATCTCATATGGGAACTGTTTTATGGAATAAAAAGTAGACTTTTTTGATTCCAGGCTACATCTATGAATAAAGATTAGATTATACATAGAACAATTTGTATGCAATTTCTTACATGTAATAATTATTATCGATAAAGACTATTATGACTATTATACCTACTATTTTGCAATATTACAGCCAGATCGGTTCAGTTGTTATGCCGTGAAGAGGTAACAACATCCATCCAAACATCTAAACTATACTAAACTTTCGCGTTTTTTACGAATTATAATATCAAATACTGACGACCCACTTTGCGTGAATTTGTACCAGTTTTATCGATAGTTGTGTTAATTTAAGCACGTAGTTGCAGAGTAATAAACAACAAGACAGATTTAGACCCTGGAACTGATTTGCTTTTAATTTTTTTCTCTGAATTTTTAGAAACGTAAGTTGATAAAAGACATCTTTCCAAAAATTTGGCAAGGTGCTGAAAATAAAATGGTTTAATTTACGTAAATCTTAATAAAACAAATCCACACAAATACACATTTTGTAATATACATCTTCTTAAGTAATTCTATTATATTAATAAAATGTGTTAAAAAAACTATTCTAAGAATGCACGCCGTGTGTAGGTATGTCGTGGATGGGGTGTGCCTTTATATAATGGTTTTTCTCTACCGCTGTAGAGCAGTTTTCTAAGAGAGTCAATTGGAAAACTTGCAACTAAGTTGACCTGTTGTTGAGTATAATCCGTTAACATTTTCTAAAAGGTAACTTTTGGAAGCAAAGGGCCTCGTTAAAGGATTAGAAGACAACACTTAACACTTGTTCTAAATCTATAAACATAGAGGTCTGCCTCTAACCTTTTAACTAGGCTCTAAAACAGTGCAATGTTCGACGTTTTCGTAACCTACGAGTAAAATACCTTTTATAGTTTGTCTGTGTGGTGCTGGCTTAGAATTTGCACCCTCTTTCCGTGGGTGTCGTAAGAGGGGACTAAGGTATATCCACTGGGGGGCTGCCAGCAGCTCAGCCCCCTGCACAATATTTCCACCAACCAATGAACTGCGATCCCCAACAAACATGCCCAGCGTGGGGATCATGAGATAAAAGACAATAAAGCGCTTATCAGGAGGAGGCTTACGTCCAACAGTGGAACAATAGGCTGGTGAGGTGAGGTGAGTAGGTATGAGTCTCAACAATGGTGTTCACAATGTGACCATCATCACACTAATATTATAAATGCGAAAGTTTGTATGGATGTATGCGGATGGATGTTTGTTACCTCTACACGCCAAAACTACTAAACGGATCGGGCTGAAATTTTGCATACAGGTAATTCTAATCCTGGAATATATATAAAACATAGGCTACTTTTTATCCCATAAATCTGTTCCCGTGGGATGTACTGATGTAGTACTCAGTGAAAATGTCCTTTTAATGTTTCCATAGGAAAAACGCGTGCGAAGCCGCGGGGCGCAGCTAGTTTTTTTATAAAAAGAAGGTTCACAGCAGTGTGAAATAAACCCTGGCTGTTGTTGATAAATACAATAATTCTCGATGCAGAAACCTTCGTTAACTCGTCGACTCTACGTGCTTTTTACTCCGAGCACGTAGCCGATATCACGAAATACCGATAGAGAAGGTTGCCTAATTGTACTTTATCACCCGCTCCCTCGATATTTGAAATAACAGCGAAAATTACTTTGATTAGAACCTGACTGTTCTACTTTACAAGATGATTCAGCCTGGGTTGGGTTTAGCTATAAAAAGGTATTTCCGCGTGAAAATAATATGTCCCTTACCTACCTACTATCAACTCGAGGCTCTCATTTCCTTAGGAAGAACGCAAGAAGCTTTTCCAATTACTTGATTATTTTAATAGCCACCTTATAGTTGTACCCACCTTATACCTAGCTAGTTCTAGTACTCAGTGTAAATCAAAATAGAGCTTCACGTGCGTTCCTCTAAACAAAATTTGTTTCTTGCATGCTAGAGAAGAGAGACAGTACGTTATCCATAGACGTTGATTGTTTTATAATAACCTTTAGTTTAAGGCGCATACCCGAGCCAATATGACAGCGATACCTATTTTATCATATTTTTACGTTTATCATGGGAATTTTTAAAAATCCTACGTTCAGTTTGTGGTATCTATTATAAGCTATTTTTTAATACCTCTTTAATAATTTTATCTCATATAGTTTAGGAGGAGATACAAAAATAGAGTTTGGTGGCCAAAAAGCGCAACTTCATATCTCTTCCCAAGCTTTAAAAAATGAAACCATTAGAGGCATTAATAAATAACTTATAATAGATACCACAAACTGAACGTAGGATTTTTAATGCTGCGTTTAACGTAATAATAAGATAAAATAGTTGGGGGCGCCACTTTCGCTGGTGATATGTTTTTTTTATGTTTTGCGGGGTAAAAACTCCTCCTCTTGTCGAATTCGACTAAAAGTAATGTGGTACAAACCACTCTCCTTTAGAGAAATCCACAAGGCTATATGCAAAAGACTGAAATTCTCATCCTGCGGTTTAACGACCTTGTAGTTTCCCATTTCAATTTTGATGAGGAAACGGTTTACAATACAGATTGTGAGATCGTGAGTCGTAATGGCGGTTCGGCCTCTGTAGTGCCAAAAACTAGCGGGCCATGCGGTCGTTAACCTCGAAAGTCGTGCCCATTTATTGCAAACTACGGCTAGAAACTGATTCATCCCCTCGACATCAAACTTTTACTTCTTAAGAGGTAAAAGTCAGTTCATTTCGAATTAAAATCTACTTTTAAACGGCCATAAACTAAGCAAATGAATTTATGCAGAGCTACCTGTAAGTAGATTTTTTGAAAAAGTCTGCAGTAAGCTCAATCTATTATAACTACTAGTTGTAATTTGTTTCTATTATTTGATTTTAAATTTCTTTGTGACTTTAATAGTAAAGAAATAAGACTATAGTTATTTTATAAGTATATGATGTTTGACTTCATTCACACCGACGACTCTATAATTTTTTGATAGACCAGAACTGAGAACCAGAAGTACAAGTAGTAAGAGTAGTAGAAATGTCAAAAAGTTGTAGAGAGATACGTAATACTATAGTCATTCAATGTGTTACTGAGTTTAAAATCTATAACGCAAGTCAAGCATAGCTCTTTTATTAAAAATCCGTTTTATTTCAGGGCCTGTATTCATAAAAACGAAATCGAATTTATATGATTCGTTTTCGTACAAACGCTTATCTTAAGCAAGCGACATAAGAGTTGGTTTTGCACGACAACGAAAACGAAACTTCGATTTTACTTTTCCGAGTAGGCCCTATTGACTAATTATCCGCAAACAAACCGATAGTCTCAATTACGCCCACACATCAGCCCGAATCGACAGGTCCGAATCGGGAGTACTACGCCAGATGGTTATTTCTGTCGGTGAGTCGCGGATGAGGCAGCATGAGATCACCAGCATGCCTCAAATTGATAAAAAGGTCAGCGTTGCTTTGTATGGGGAGCTTAAGTTCAATGCCTGTAGTATTGAGATTAGGTAGGCCCCTTGGTGCGACAAAGCGAGGGTTCTGTAGATGTAAAACAGATCCACTATGCGCAAATAAATTTCTAACGCTAGAATTACAGTGACTTGGTTGAAATTGGTTGCTGATTTGGGTAGCTAGCTAGACATCAGCAAAGACGAAAAAAAGGAATCGTTTAGGTAGAGAAGGATATTATTATAAAATATAAAATTAATTCACCAAATACTTCTAAGTATATAAATTTCAATCTAAATAGGTATTGGTAAAACTAGCATCAGTTCAAGCTAAGGTGGCCAATATAAGCATACACACAACCTTAGTCTCATGAATCTGTTCAGACTAGAATCAATCTTATGGAGATAAATAGGTATCTAAAGATCATCACAGATTTATCTTTGGCGATACCGTTTTCATGAAAAATAATCACGTGACGCAATAGTTATGTAATTAAATAGAGAGATAAGAAAGAGTTCACCAGCATGCCTCAAATTGATAAAAAGGTCAGCGTTGCTTTTCAAGGGAATCTAAGGTGCGGTCTGTAGAGTTCAGATTATTTAGACCTCTTGGTGCCACATAGCAAGGGGCTAAGGGTACTCAATGCGTTATGTTGATGCAATACATTATGCATTATCGCTAGAATTACAATTACAATTATCTTTTCATAGGTTTAAGAGCGTGTGTCTTTCAGACACCCATAACCTCACTTTGGGCCCGAGCGAATCAATTCGTCGTATCCGCTTGGCTGCGCCAATAATTTTGTTATATCGCTGGTTTTACCAAAATATACCGCATGTGACTGAAAATGGTTGCTGATTTACATAAAGGTAACATAAAAAATGGTAAATACCTACTTGAATAAATTCCAAACGAAAGCATAGCTAAACATTTAGGACAATAAGGAAATTATAGGGTTAAAACACCGTGCCAATAATTCAATCAACAAACACGTGTAACTAAATAGGTATGAGTAAAACTACGATCAGCTCAAGAACATATGTACATAGCTTACTTTTATGAATCGGTTCAAGCATACGAGAACAATCAATCTTATGGAGATAAGTTTAATAGTTAGGCATGTAAAGATCTACACAGATTTATCTACAACGATATTATTTTCATGAAATATTATCACATGACGCAATAGTTTTGTACCTCTATAAATAAGAACATGGTGATGAAATAGAGTGAAACAGGGATGCAAAGTACATCTCTGGGAATAAAGACTTGTAACTTAGCGAAATCTATTGTTTAGAACCTTGCAAGTAAAAACCTACGTGAGAAAACAGTAGCTATGTTCAGATTTTTTGCAGCATGCTTCACTGCTTGTGAGAAAATAATGACATCATTTGACTTGTTAGTAAGATCTAGCAGGACTCATCAAAACAACTTAGTTCTAGCAGGTGTTTTGGCAGGAATTATTTCTGAATCCGGTTGAAACACCGCTAAGTAGTAATTTGATATACGAAAAGACCTGCGCAATGTGTGCGAGTTCAAAAGTTAACTATTTTATTAACGAGCTCTTCAGAAGAAAAAATAATAAATAATATAGTTTTTGACACGTTGCTACATTAGGGCGGTGGCAATAACTTTCTCCTTTGTTCACGTGCAACTTTTATAGACCACCCATTATTCCATAAAAATGCTCCTTCCATATTTTAATGGTCTATGTCTGTGGTCCCCCACAGACCATAAAAAGTTGCTACCACACGCGTTAAAGATGTTTTGTTACACTTTATGTCTTCTTTTAATTGTTTTTTAATTTGATATAAGTTTAATATTCTGAATTTTATGTTCTGAAACTTAACATTTTATGAACTCTTAGGTTTTAGCAGTATGCAGATCGGAATTTATTCATTCAATAGTAATATATACCCACCATTTGTGTTATTTTTTATAATTGTGTGCAATAAAGTATTAAAATAAATAATAAATAAATAATAGCAAAATAAAATACATGCATTGTTTTAGAAACCACAGCGAGAAGGCAAAATTATTGTCGTAGCCGACCGACGCAGCGGATACGACGAATTGAGTCGCTTATCCGGCCCAAAGCCCCCGAGGATATAAGTGTCTGAAAGACGCACATACCTAATCGTAAGCCTTTGAAAAGATACATAGCAAAATAAATAAATAAAGCTGGTCAATCCACACATCATCATCTAGCCAAGCAGAGCATGTGTTGCGGGATGATTGATATAACTCATATAAAACTTAGTTCGTGAGGAATGGCACTTACCAAGGTGATTTTAAAGATGAAATCAGCAAACTGGTTTGGATTCCATGCTATTCTTAATTTTATAAATCGGTTTGGTTTGGGGTCTTTGAGCAGCTGGCCATTTTGTCAAGTTGGAACTTGTTTGACACACGTGCAATTAGAAGGGGTCCTTTACAAGTCATCTTTATTATATTTTTATTTTTACTTTTCGCTACCTATTATTCTCTCCCTAATGTAGGGCCCGTACCCAAATTAAGTATTTATATATGCAGTCCAGTTTCCATTCATATGTAATTCGGTGTTTTGTTACAAGCTTTTTAATAGAACTGGGCCGTATCTGGGTGTTGAATTGAGAAATTTGAATAATAAGATCATGCGAACTCCAGTTAAAAACTGTTGAACTGAAATTTCTGAACTTGTTCCTTTGATGATCTGCATAATAATGTAGCTTTCGTTGAAGATGTTCAATGATGCGCTAGATCTATAAAATGAATACGAATGTGCATAAGCAGGCTGTAATTTACTGCTACATTTTGTTTATCATAGGTGTACTTTACTTACGTACTAGATTTCAACTATGTAGCTACCTTTTTCGGCTAGCAGCTACCAAGTCAAATTAAACTTTTGAATCCATCATGGTTATTAACACTAAAGTAATTTACAAGGGGATATTTACCATGATTTGAGTTTTGAGCTTTCCAATATTTCGGCACAGTTTCATGCGCCATGATCACGGAATAATGATCATAGCGAAATATTTGTAATATATATTGGAAATACATTCACGGAATAACTTAATTCCGTGATGATGGTGCATGAAACTACCAAGGCAGAATCAAATTTAAAATTAAACATTGGTAGATAACAATGTCTGAGGGAAAAATTTCCCATGCGTGTATTATACTCATTTGCTAAATAAAAACAGGGTTTTAATGGGCCCTGTTCTATTCCTTTGTTTTATTTCAATACACGTTTGAGGATTTTCTATTCTATAGCATTGCATGATTGCGGAGCCTAATTAAATCAACGGCGGCTAGGTAGAGCCAAGGCCCTGACTCCCAAGCTACGATTCTGATATAAGAAGGAACCATAAGACAGCCAAGTCTAGGAATTTGGTTCTTTGTACTACGTTAGCATCATTTAATAATTATTTATCGGGTATTTATCGCGTACCTTTGTTTTTATTTCCCCTACGTTTCTACCGCATTACAGCGATCGCGGTCACGGGGTGGCTGGATGTAATTGGAGTTACAGCCGAGAATTGACGGCAGTATCCACGACAAACGAAGGTACAAATACAAAAAATACAAAAAAAAAACATTTATTTACACGTTTATAATAAAAACTAAAGTACACGGTTATAATAAATTACATGTGAGCGAAGAGACCACAAAAGTTAAAAACTGCGGCGTAGTCTCTTCGCCCGCCTCCTTACACAAAGTTAATATAAAAGTACATGTTGGAAAAAAAAGAGTGTTTGTTTACTAATTTAACTATGAAGGTACGCGATAAATACCCGATAAATAAATCATTAAATTATGTTAACAAATGCAAAAGTTTAAAAAGTTTTACGTTAGGATCGTTTTCAATATATAAATACCTAATCGTTATTCATAGTTCATAGGGACCTGGATTTGTTTCCTATTTCGAATATCCAAAACTATAAGCACCGCGGAATTTTGTAGTATGGTTTGTAGTTAATATTCCAGTCAACGACCATATTTGGGATTGGGAGCACATATCTATACAACGATTGGGAATAGTTAAAAGTGAATGGAACCAAAGTTTTAGATTTACATTTTATGAGCTTTCAGTATGTAGTGTAACCAAATTTTATATCACGCATCCTTTACGAGAAGTAAGCAAAAAAACGGGTCCTATTTTGTGCACCCACTTATTCCTAGGGTTCTCACTGGGGTGGGGATTTTTAGTATGTTTGTTTCCTAACTAGCCCAAACAAAGTTCCGTTAAATTTTATGCTTTCGCCTTTTCCACCCAGCAGTAACCCAACCCCCTCTTTTGAGCACTTATTGAATAGACTATAAGACTTAAGGGTAACTTAGTTTTGGCTCCAACTCTAAACAATGATTTCGATATATCTAATCATTGTTTAGAGTTGGGGCCAAGCAATGGTGAGCGCGTGAGCACGTTCCGTCTATTGTCGATCATTATTCCCTATTGTTTGTGATGCGTGACTGAATCGATAGCAAGATAAAATATTAATTAGCTGTCAAGTATCAAGACTACTCGTAACTAAGTACCAAAACTACTCGTACCAAGTAACAAAACTACTTGAAGCGTAGCACTTGATATTTTCCTTGAGCCAATTAAATGTAATGCGACACCTGTGGAGTCAATAATACCTACCTCAGATGCGTATGTACAGTAGGAAGACCTGTCGTGAATAAAAATATGAATTCGACGTTGTTGATGTGCGCATTATGGTGTAAGTAGTTTGAAAAATGTTGTTAGCGACGAGGACTTATACCAATGAAAATAAGGCTCAAATTTACAATGAAATATATAAAGTTATAGTAGGTACTCGTACATAATGTCTCCGACCAGCATACGCCATGGATAATAAGTATGATAAAATAAATACTCAGATCAATTCATACAGCATCATGTAGCCCCAAACTAAGCAAAACTTGTGCTATGATGGGTTCTAGAAAACGTTTATACTCAATACACTGATACTTAGACATGTTTTAAATAGAGAACACCCAGAAAACTATGAACAAATATCTGCAGATCGTACAAACATTTCAGAATCGAACCCTCGCGGGAACACATTCATACGCTTCGCCACAGAGATAGTCAAATATTGTCAACCGATTTTGTACTATTTATATTTTTTTAAAGTTATTTTCCACGCCTTATCACGTCGAACTTTCTAGAGCTTTCGAGAGCCGTCAAGAAATGTGTAAAGAGCTCTGGAAGGTTATGGAATTTTCTCAATACGGAAATAAATTGCAAAGAGCAGTGCAGTGACTTTTTGAATGACGTAGTTGTGTGTACGGTTAAATAAACCGAGTTTATGTTCTGAAGTGTTTTACTGACATACTCTTCCCGACCAGACCTATTTGAATTCATATACTTTCGACAGAGCCTGCAATACGAAATTGATTTAGAGAGCAAATTTTTTAGGACAAACTAAGTAAAAAAATATGGCTTATGGATATTTGCGCGAGTTGACTTGCACTCGCGCGAGGGTTAAATGGGCGAGTGGACGTTTGCGCGAGTAGAAATTTACGTTTACGTATGCGAGAAGACACTTGCGCGAATGGACACTTGCATGAGAAATTCTAAACTCGTAATATGTCTCGAAGTAGACGTCGCAGAGAGTTACGGATTTCACCATTGCGTTGGAAAATTTGTTCTCTGTTCTCGTATATATCTTACCTTCCCCCGTTCTCCCCATTGCGTAACGATATACTACACTTTAACGTAGATCTTCGTAGCAAGTGCTACGAAGCTACGATGGACGACGTAGCATACAAAAGAGTTCAACGCGCATCCACTTTCATTATCATTACACACACACACACACACACACTAAATCTAATCGACTATGATTAGATTTAGTGTGTGTGTGTCATACGCATTTTTCTCATAGCTACGAAAATAATGCGACCAACGAGTTGCTTTTTACTATGAACGTACTAATGTTACCTACCCTCATACCCCCTTAACATGTTATTAATTATTATATGTTTTGTGAGCATACCTATAGGGTCCCACTGCATGGCAAATGCTTTCCTTTCCTCCTTCCATTTCTTTTGCTTTTAATGGCAAGATTTGTTACACGTCCAGCTCATCTTTCCACGTCCACCTGCGCCATATCAATAATTATAATAAAATAAATATCAAGTTATTTCGTACCACCGAGCACTGTTTAATTTTTAATTAAACCGCCTCGGGACAAATGTGTGTACGATCTGCAGACATTTGTTCAGGGCGTTCTGGATGTTTTCTATGTATAATTAAAAATATCTATCTATGTAGTGTATTCTATTAAGTATATCAGTTATTTAGTACCCATAACACAAGCTCTGCTTAGCTTGGGGCTAGGTAATGCTGTGTGAATTGTCCAAAAGTATTTATTTATTTTATTTATATATAATTTATTTATGTTTTTTTTTTTTTAGGTCCTTTTTTTCCATCGTACCCTATGGTGTTTTGTAAAGCCAAGTTTGTGTATTGTAATGTAAATATGGTACCTAATTACTATATTTACATTATTATGAAATAACAACATAAGTGTACCTACGGTGTAAAGAAAATAAATACAAATACAAATACTGTCCTGTTTATGAAGAAACCTAGAGGCCAACAATGATGGTTTCTTTAATGAATGTTACTTTAATATTTCTGTGAACTCATGCAGATAAATCCATACTTGAATATTCACGTGTCTTATCAAACCGAAGTAATATCTAATCAATCAAATAACACACTTCACTTGACATCAAGCTGAGGCTCCACATTTACCACATTCGGACATGCATCATACCCATGACAGTTGATGGCTGTCATTTATGATGATGCACAAGTTTCTGCCCGCGGTTTCGCACGCACGCGTTGTTTCCGGGATAAAAAATAAATAGATAATTTGACACCAAGACCAGCAACGTCAACTTTAACCTCAACAACCTATATTGGTCCACTGCTGGACGCAAGTCTCATAAGCGCCTTATTAGCGTTTATGTCGAGGGGGTTAAAGCCCATCATTTCCAGGCTAGGCATGCGGGTTGGGGATCGTAGTTCGGTGGAAGAATTGTTCTGCAAGGGGCGCTGCTGCCCGCCCCCGGCGGATATCCCTTAGTCACCTCTTACGACACCCGCGGGAAGAGTTGGCGTGGTGCAAATTCTAAGCCAGCACCACACAGCTTCCAGACCTACTATGCAAAATTTTAACAAGTTTTGTTAAGTGTTATTTTTAGCATGAAGCCTATAAAACGCCTATGTAACAAACATCTAATCTTTCGCATTTATGACAGTGATGTCCGAATATGTCACTTTAGTTGCCATGGTTGGCAGGTAGGTGTGTTGTGTGTGTACCGATAGAGCGGATGGTCCCATTCCAAGCAATAACGGTACTGTAGCCGTGCTTGCAAATAATCAGGGTACTGCTCTAGTGTTAGCGAGAAAAGATAATTTATTTTGTTTTAAAAAACTATAACAGACCTAATTTTTTATAAATTTTTCATGAATTTTCATGGATTTCAGTGTCAGAACTGAACCAAATTAAAATGGGACCACACGGGAAGCACCAGCTTTCATATAAAAAAAGAACCATGAAAATCGGACCACCCAGTCAAAAGATGTAACAAACATATGTAAAAAAAAAGTCGAATTGAGAACCATCTCCTTTTCTTGAAGTCGCTTTAAAAAAGGGATGCTATAGAAACAGAAAAAATACTCCGAGGTTTGGAAATTTTCTGCAAAATTATCTGCAAAACCAATATATTAACTAAATTTAAAGCATATCGGAAGACATTTCGTGAGAGTTTTTACGAAAATTTATTTGCGTGCTAGGCAATAGGCATGTTTTAATTTTTTTAATTTAACTAGATAACAAGTAAACGAAACCGCGGGAAAAGCAAAAGCTATATAAATAGAACGATGATTCAGTTTTGAGTTTGTCAATATGGCTGTCGAATGAGAAAAAATGGTAGTCAGTAAGACCACATTTTTGTCGCATTCAAATTGTTTGGCAACTCTTCGATAATGATTTTAATATGCAAGACACGTGTCTTGCCAACATCCTAGTTGTCTAAGACAACTAGGATGTTGGCAAGACACGTCAATACATCAATCATTGCCATCGATAAAACAAAAATGCGGATAGGTTAAAGTTTGGATGTATGGATGTTTGTTACTGCTTAACACTAAAACAACTGAACGAATCGAACTGAACTGATTTTGCATAGATGTAGTTCTAGGCCTGAAAAAAAACATCGGATGTTTTACCCATAAATCAGTTCCCATGGGATATAAATAACCTTTAAACGATTCCATACAAACAACGCGTGAGAAGTCGCGGGCAAACACTAGTAAAAATAAATCGTTAACAGTCAAACGCGAACTTCCGGTGATAGTAACTTCCTTCATTCTAATTAGAATAGAAACTACTACCACTGTGGCAGCTACTAACAATATCGGAAACGGTGAACGACCCAATAATACTAAACGAAATGACCAATGACTCATGGCTGGTCAAGAGACTGCCTATCTGAAGTCAAAAACTTTACTAAGAAACGAGCGACAGAGATATGTTAGTAAGTATGTAGTTGTTTTGGATGAATCAGCACAACGGAGCCCTGAGTCCGGTTGAAGATCGAGTAGTCTCGAAACGTGATCGTGGCGTGGAGTTTTTGTATGGGATTTGCATAGTCCGCACGATAGATTCTCTGTACATATCCTATAGATATATAGATACATATCCTATATATACGTATCTTATGGATGGATTATTTGAAAAAACTAAAAAACTATTTCCCTTATATATAAATTGTTTTGTAAGTTTTTGGGGATAAATACTAATCATTTAAGAAATACATTTTTATGGGACCAAATCGAGATCTTCTCTATGTTATACAATAGCGAATTTTCTGATCGGTCCATATGTGACGGAAAAATCGATGAACACCATTATCAACAACATATAAACATACAGACGCATATAATAGAACATCCTTCTTTTGTGAATTTTAGAAGTCGGTTAAAAAAAGAATTGCACGGTCATGTTTCGATACTATCATCAACCGGACTCAAACCTTAGAATGTCCTTGTGGGGACGAAGCTAAAGGAATTCTTGCATTATTTTCCTGTTAGGATTACACGTCCAAACCACTTCTCGAATCAGATCTTGGCGGTTCCCATGGAATCAGCATTTCTGCAGTCGTTCAGCTCGGTACCTAATTGTCATCTAAGCCTAACAGCTGAAGTTAATAGAAGTCAAAAAAGTCGTTAGGACCTTATGTGGTGTGTGCGAATCGCGCGACCGCAACATTCCCACTAGAGGGATGTATTCAGGGCAGTTTTATCAGGGCACGAAATATGGAGCTACGTATAGTCAAGAAATGTAGCGGAATTTGGCGACGAGCATGGTGAAGAGTTTAATGCTCTCGTTGGACAGTAAGGTCATGGAAGCAAAAAAGACAACTCACACACCATGATTTAGCCTGCAGCTAGAACTAAAGGAAACTTTTAAAAACATTTTCCATATTTTTCCACCGCCTACGATGCAGTTGGTATAGGTAGAATTCACAGCAGATTTTAATCTCTAGAATTCAAGCAACGAAAAAGAAAATAGCAGCGGTTCTCGGAAGCTGATCTGATCACAGAAATAAGTAAAATCACCGAACCTTTAATTTATCACGATACAAAGGCCTGCCTTTGTATCGTGATAAATTAAAGGTTCGGTGATTTTACTTATTTCTGCACTTACGTTAAAGCACTTATTTACTTTGTTGTTATTGCGTAGATTAAAATTTTTGGCATGAGGTTCATAAAACTCGTAGTACATTTCACCAGTGACTTCCTGTGCTGGAGATCTGAGGGCCTAGACAATGTAACAATCGATGTCGAAAGCGATAGTAGACAAGTCCAAAAATGTATAGGTTTGACCTAAGGCCCGTATTATGAAAGCTTACTCAGTCATAGAGCTATGCTTGAGTGACGTTTATGCTATAAAATAGCGTTGCTCAAGCATATATCGATGACTGAGGAAGCTTTCATAATACGGGCCTTAGATATGTCACGTGATCTGTTTCGAATTTTTCCCCTACGAATCTTTCAATTGTTTTCGATTCCCTTCATAGCGAATGCCGGTTGGCTACGCCCTCAGGCGCTGGCCCCCCCAGCTCGCGTTCGGACGAACTCCGGCCCTGCTCGGTTGTGTCTTGTCTCTTGAGGCAGACGGCTCAGCAAGCGACAGATGCCCAGTATGGCGAGGACGATTGCGCTGGAATGCGAACCACACTTTGGAAGAAACAGGAGGCAAGAGACAAGCGGGAAAATGAATAAATAATGCTCAATTCACACAGCATCTAGTTTAAAGCTAAGCAGAGCTATAAATAGACTTATTATATTAATCGTGACGACCTCTGTGGCGCGGTGTGCGAAGGTCCGCCTGCGACGCAGGAGGTTGCGGGTTCGATTCCCGCCTCGGGACAAATATTTCTACGGGTTGCGGATATCCGGAAGGGATCCCCGTCTACCTCTGCACTACCCCGTCGGCCCCTCTACGGTACGGCTGCACCGACGCCATCCGTTCCCGACAAGCTCGCCACCAATATCCGGCGAAATTCAACAATATCCGGCAGGATTCTCGATTTCCACTACTGCACTACTGTTGCTGCCAGTCTATACCTGGATCCACTTGTCGCCCTACTGCGTCGGACCCCGCTCCAGCTAAGGCCAGTGGCAATAATTTTTTAGTAACGTGATATTCGGAGACAACGAACCCAACTGTGACCTAGAAAGGCAGGCCTTTGTATCGTGATAAATTAAAGGTTCGGTGATTTTACTTATTTCTGCACTTACGTTAAAGCACTTATTTACTTTGTTGTTATTGCGTAGATTAAAATTTTTGGCATGAGGTTCATAAAACTCGTAGTACATTTCACCAGTGACTTCCTGTGCTGGAGATCTGAGGGCCTAGACAATGTAACAATCGATGTCGAAAGCGATAGTAGACAAGTCCAAAAATGTATAGGTTTGACCTAAGGCCCGTATTATGAAAGCTTACTCAGTCATAGAGCTATGCTTGAGTGACGTTTATGCTATAAAATAGCGTTGCTCAAGCATATATCGATGACTGAGGAAGCTTTCATAATACGGGCCTTAGATATGTCACGTGATCTGTTTCGAATTTTTCCCCTACGAATCTTTCAATTGTTTTCGATTCCCTTCATAGCGAATGCCGGTTGGCTACGCCCTCAGGCGCTGGCCCCCCCAGCTCGCGTTCGGACGAACTCCGGCCCTGCTCGGTTGTGTCTTGTCTCTTGAGGCAGACGGCTCAGCAAGCGACAGATGCCCAGTATGGCGAGGACGATTGCGCTGGAATGCGAACCACACTTTGGAAGAAACAGGAGGCAAGAGACAAGCGGGAAAATGAATAAATAATGCTCAATTCACACAGCATCTAGTTTAAAGCTAAGCAGAGCTATAAATAGACTTATTATATTAATCGTGACGACCTCTGTGGCGCGGTGTGCGAAGGTCCGCCTGCGACGCAGGAGGTTGCGGGTTCGATTCCCGCCTCGGGACAAATATTTGTACGATCTGAAGATATTTGTTCAGGGCGTTCTGGATGTTTTCTATGTATGATAAAAAATATCTATCTATGTAGTGTATTGTATTATGTATATCAGTTATCTAGTTCCCATAACACAAGCTCCGCTTAGCTTGGGCTAGATAATTCTGTGTGAATTGTCCAGCATTATTATTATTATTATTATTAAGAGCTGGTTTTATGGGTACCTACTAAATAACTGAAATATATGAAATTGGGACCCACATGGAAGTTCTTTAATTACAAAATAGAAACATCCCAAGTCCATTTTCCCGAGGCGGGAATTGAACCTCGTCGAAGGCGCACGTTCGCCCGCCGCGCCACAGAGGTCGTAAAAACGATACCTATTTGATTATATAGTCCCTAAGATCCACCTGCGCAAGATCTGCTGTTCCTCATCAGCAAAAGTATGTCCACTTTTGAACGTGCTTCAAATTAAGTTCGTCCTACGTATTACCAACCTACGTAATTTTTCTTGTTTTAAGATCTGGCTTGATTTTTTTGTCAATATTAATAAGTAGGTGCCTACAATTAGGCACCGCTAAAATTCCAACAGGATTTGATTTCATCGAACAAGATTGAATTGGCATCTTTTATATTTTTCGTAAATTTTAGTACCTTGAAACACTATAGTTTTTGTAGTGACCTGCCTATGATGGAGAGTGGCTAGTCCCAACGGAAAAACAGAGATAATGCTTACGATTTTATTATGTCTAGGTCACAGTTGGGTTCGTTGTCTCCGAATATCACGTTACTAAAAAATTATTGCCACTGGCCTTAGCTGGAGCGGGGTCCGACGCAGTAGGGCGACAAGTGGATCCAGGTATAGACTGGCAGCAACAGTAGTGCAGTAGTGGAAATCGAGAATCCTGCCGGATATTGTTGAATTTCACCGGATATTGGTGGCGAGCTTGTCGGGAACGGATGGCGTCGGTGCAGCCGTACCGTAGAGGGGCCGACGGGGTAGTGCAGAGGTAGACGGGGATCCCTTCCGGATATCCGCAACCCGTAGAATGGAACCCTGGAATCCACGTCCAGACACTTTAGATTTGCCCGGTTTTACACTATGACTGCAGCATCCTCGACTCAAAGCGTGAGCGCAATGGCAAACAAGCATTTGCAGTGATCGATGATGAGGCAGTCATACAAATGGATACTTATGCTAAAGAAAATGGAAGTTAATTAACGGTTACTCACCTCACTAAATCGATTCGATTGTGAGATAAGTATCCGAGTCAAGGTAAGAATTTACATGAGTAGGTATCTAAACAATAGAATATGAATGATTAGAATGACAGGACAGAATGATTTGGCAATATACCAATAACAAAGACAGACAGAATTAAGGAATTGAAATTGCAGTAAGTATTTACTAAAAGGCAGACAAGTATTTGTACGATGAATGATATTGATCCATGAAGCTGATCTATAGATTAATAATGATGACAAATTGAAGTTATTTAGTTAATGAAATAGCATTCATGGCACAAAAGCGGTTAGATAGGTCATTGGCCGTTACCGTTATTTCGACATACCTGGCTCACAACTTCTAGCACTAAGTACACACTAAATACAATAATGCAACACTCACCCGATATGGGGTTCACTGGGATATTAGTTTAATTATATATATTTCGTGGAAGTTTAAATAAAAGTAAAAAAATGGACAGAAACGAAAACAGTTCGCCGTCCGCAAGAAGGTTGCAAGTCACCTCTCCTCGAGTCAGAGACAAGCCAGTCACGCATAGGAACAGTGCCGCCAACATATCGATCGCGCTCTGAAGTTGGACACGGCGAGTGGCGCGAAGGTTTGAATTATGAAGCACGAACGGAATCGTTACATACCCCCCCTTTTAGGTTAAGATTTTTCCTAAGAAAAATCGGAAACCAAGAATACTAGGTCAGTTTCAAATCCTTGATGTGCCATGACCCTAAGTTGTGTCCGGACATATCTTCAAGTTCATACACTAGTTTGGACTTCTTTACTTTAATGCGACACTTAATGAATTTAGGGGCCAATTTTTTTGAGAACTTTTTATCCTTGTCGCTGAGATAGAATGTGCGCTTCCATACTACGTCACCAACGTCAAATTCAATATTCTTACGCCGAAGGTTATAATGAGTACTGTTCCGGGAGTGAGACTTAATGAGGGCTAGTTGTACTTTATCAAATATTTTATGGAGAGTCCCTAGGTTTTCGGCGTAACTGTCGCGGGGTGAAAATACTATATCACTACCTAAGTCAGAATCAAGGTAGTGAGATCCACAACTGACCAATTCACGACCGAAGACAAGAAATGCAGGAGTAAAACCTGTAACTTCGTTAACAGCGCTATTTAGGGCAAATTGAATTTTCGGAACGTTTATATCCCAAGATCGATGGTCGTTCTCAATGAAAGTAGAAATAGAAGTCACAATAGTTTTGTTGTAACGTTCGACTGTGTTCACTTGGGGGGTATATAGTAGTGTATAGTGAATGTTCGGTATTTTGTAGTGAGCAAGTAAATTTCGCATAATATTGCTGGTAAATTGCCTGCCATTATCCATTAAGAGTGTGCTCGGTATACCGTGCACCAAGAATATTTGTTCTTCAAGAATTCGAACAATGATCTCAGCGGTTGCTCGCCGTATAGGGAAAAGCATACAGTATTTGGAGAAACAACAAGTAACGACCAACAAGAACGTATTTTGCTTCTTAGAGACAGGCAACGGCCCTACCAAGTCCATACTCAACATTTGGAATGGGCGACTACAATCTTTAGGTCGACCCATTGTTCCAAGCGTGGCTTGGGTTGAGTGTTTATGAGACATGCAAATATCACAGCTAGATACAAAGTTCACAACATCTTTGTGCATGTTTGGCCAAAAGTAGTTTAGACTTAGACGCTTATGGGTTTTAAAGATACCAAAATGACCCGAAGTTGGTTCTGAATGATTTTTAGAAATCATTTCTTGACGTTGTTCCATAGGAATAACTTCTTTCCATTCGAATTCCCTTATTAGAGGATTCAAGGACTTCACATACTTATATAGCCTACCGTTTTCTATCCGGTAGTTCAAAAATGATGTGGGTGATTTAATACAACCATCGTGTATATTTAAGAACCAAGTATCATTGGTAATTATGGAAGTATGTGCAGCGGAGTCGATGGCAGCGACAGGAACAGCGCGAGACAGACTATCAGGAACGACATTTTCAGAACCTTTCCTATGTTTGATGTCAAAATTATAGGCCGATAAGCGTACGCCCCATCTAGCTAACCTACCAGTTGGATTATTTAGATTGAGGAACCATTTTAGAGAAGAATGGTCTGTGAATACAGTAAACGTTAGGCCATTTTCGAGATAGCACCGCCAATGCTCAATAGCGGAAAGGACGGCTAGTGCTTCACGTTCCGTAGCGCTGTAGTTACGTTCCTGTTGTGACAGTGACTTACTCATATAAGCGATGACTCTTTCAGTTCCATCCAAAGTTTGCGTAAGTACGGCTCCAATGCCATAGTCACTCGCATCGGTGTGAACTTCAAAGGCTATGGAGTAATCAGGACACGATAAAATGGGAGCGGATACGAGATGAGATTTGAGTTTTTTGAAAGCGTCATCTGCTTCGGGGGACCAAGCAAATGGAGGTGAATCCTTCTTTTGAGAGGTAAGTTTATTCAAAGGGGAAGCCAAGGAACTAAAGTTTGGAATGAACCTACGATACCAAGAGGCTGTTCCCAGAAATCGTCTGACCTCTTTACGATTCGTTGGAGTTGGATAGCTCAGAATCGATTCAACTTTTTCCGGGTCTGGTTGCAGTCCATTCGAGTCTACAATATAACCTAAATACCTTAATTGCCTCCTAAAAAATTGACTTTTGTTTGAGTTGATTGTCAGATTAGCCATCTTTAGTTTTTGCAAAACACGATGAAGCAAGGACATGTGTTGTTCGAAGTTATTCGAAACAATGATAACATCATCAACAAACACAAACACCCTATGCTCAAATTCAGGCCCGTAAAATAGGGCATCTACCAGTCTTTGCTGCGTAGCGGGGGCATTAGTTAGGCCAAAAGGCATGGATTTAAATTGGAAGGTTCCCCGAGAAGGAACGTAGAAAGCAGTTTTTTTTCTATCCTCCTCTTGAATTAAGATCTGCCAAAAACTTTTTGATAAATCTATGCTCGATAGATATTTGGCGTCGCGCAGATTGTCCAATATCTCTGATATGTAAGGGAGACTATAAGCGTCTTTCTTAGTTATGGAGTTGAGTTTACGGCTATCTAAACAAAAACGCAACTCGCCATTCTTTTTCGGTGTCAGAAGGACCGGGGACGACCAAGGGCTCTCGGTTGCCTCAACGACGTCTTCTTTGAGCATCTCATCCAGCTGCTCGACTAAGATACGCTGTTTTTCAGGTGACATTCTGTAGTACCGTTGTCGAATAGGCGCGGCGTCACCTGTGTCTATAACATGCGTAATTAGATGTGTACGACCTAAGCCTCGTTTCTCATAAGAGATGTCATGGAAGTGAGACATCATCTGATCGGCTACTACTTTTTCTTCAACCGATAGATGCTCGTACGAACAGAGATTTTGGCTTTCACTGGGCACTACATCAGTAACAGCAAGGATAGTATCAGAGTCCTTGTAATATGCGATGCGATCTAAGTACTTAGGGAAAAGGCCAAAGGTCCTCCAAAAGTCCATACCTAATATAAGTGAGTGCTTGATACCTGGTACCACAAAAAGCTTTAGAGTGTGAGTTTGGTCTTGAAACCTAACTGGGAGATTTAGAACTCCAATAGACTTTAGTTTATTGCCACCTGCAGCAATGAAGTTAGTGTTGTCTACCGTATCTAATTGTAATCCTGCGGCTAAGAGATACTCGTGACTTCCGTTACCTAAGATAGTGGTAGAAGAGCCGGAGTCAAGGAGACCAATCAATTGCTTGTTGTTTAGATTAACTGCAACGTACGGTCGAGATTTATCAACCACTGAATTATCCCGGATTGAAGAGACAGCATTGTAAGTTGAGAAGGAAGAGATAAATTTTAGCCAATCTTCCCATTCGGAAGGATTAAAATTTTTATGCTGTACCTTACAATCCGACCCAATTAGTTTTTTTGGTCCTCTTTATCCGATTTAGTGGGTAATGTTTTGTTGCATTCGGGACAGTCCGCAATACGAAAACCTTTCTTTCCGCATCTAAAACAAATCAAAAAGCGTTCCTGTTTGCAATACCTTAAAGAGTGATCAGTACTTCTGCATCTTGGACAGTATTTAGATGCCTTTGATTCAGACGTCAAAGCCGCTACTGTTTCCTCTTTCTGAATGGAGGAGACACTAGCCTTTTTATTGTTAGTAAATAATTCGTTATTACCTTTATATGCGAACTCAGGAGCGAGGGTACTCGTAGACGCGTTTGGTGGCTCATGGAAATTAGCAAACCGAGCTTGCACGTTTTCGAAGTTGCGACATACGGATTTGAGAGTCTCGATAGTCCTAATATCCGGAAAGGCGGACAGAGTACTAGCATAACATGGTCTAATATTATGGAGTAAAATCTCCAATTTATCATCCTCCGATAGAGGTTTACACAGACGAGAGAACATGCCATGCATTATGGAAAGGTAAATCGTTATGTTTTCTGTCGCGCCTTGAGTTCTAGTTCGGATTTCAGCAGCAAGCCTGTAGTCGTAGTCACTGCTGCTGAAGTCTTCTATCAAAAGCTTACACAGTTCCTCCCACGATTGAGCTCTGCTTCTGTTACAGCGATACCAATGCAAAGCATCATCAGTGAAGATCTCGTAGCCCAGGGATAAAATTTTCTCATAAGAAATGCCTCTCGATATAACGAACTCTTCTACCCTTAAAATGAAAGAGCGCACACAAGATTTCCCTGTAAATTTCAGTTTACTGATGTCCGCAGCAATATTTCGGTCACATGTTACGGAAAGAACAGGTGCAATTTGTTCAGAGGTTGCACTAAGGTTTGTAAGTGACGAGGCGGCTCCGGGTTGGGGATTATTAGGCCTTAGTGCAGTTAATTCTTTGTAAAGAGTCTCATAACTGGAACGGCATAACTGATATCCACCAGATATCGACTCGATGCTACTTAACCTATTAATCCTGTGGTAAAGGTGGTGCAGTAACGTTTCCGTTCGTGAAAAGAGATTTTTATCAAATTTTTGCCTTAATGTAGTTAGGTTGCCTTGCGCTTTTACTTGAACGTCACTGATTCCCATCAAGTCTCTCTCAGGCTCGAGGTAGGATTCAAGAATGTCCTCAGATGGCGAATCTTGTGCAAGTTTAACGATTTGCTTACGTAATTCTTGGACAGAACCACTATTGCCTCCGCGCAACTCAACTTCATACTCTAATTCAGGCTTTTGTAGAGATAAGAATTTAATAGCAAACGCCATATTGAGTGTGTGTTGCAATAAAGTTTATAACTACGATGATTAAAAGCTAAATTTTAAAGTCACACCTAGTATGTGGTACATAAAAAAAATTATGAATTGATAAAAATTAACAAGTTAACTACTAACGGTACCACATATAGGTGAGAAGTAGCGTAAATTAAACTTAAAACTAAGGTTTTTATAGCCAACACCAAAGAAACCATAAAATGCAGAAAGTAACGTGATTCGGAGACAAAGTTACCTGTATTGGGCGCCAGTGAAACACTATAGTTTTTGTAGTGACCTGCCTATGATGGAGAGTGGCTAGTCCCAACGGAAAAACAGAGATAATGCTTACGATTTTATTATGTCTAGGTCACAGTTGGGTTCGTTGTCTCCGAATATCACGTTACTAAAAAATTATTGCCACTGGCCTTAGCTGGAGCGGGGTCCGACGCAGTAGGGCGACAAGTGGATCCAGGTATAGACTGGCAGCAACAGTAGTGCAGTAGTGGAAATCGAGAATCCTGCCGGATATTGTTGAATTTCGCCGGATATTGGTGGCGAGCTTGTCGGGAACGGATGGCGTCGGTGCAGCCGTACCGTAGAGGGGCCGACGGGGTAGTGCAGAGGTAGACGGGGATCCCTTCCGGATATCCGCAACCCGTAGAATGGAACCCTGGAATCCACGTCCAGACACTTTAGATTTGCCCGGTTTTACACTATGACTGCAGCATCCTCGACTCAAAGCGTGAGCGCAATGGCAAACAAGCATTTGCAGTGATCGATGATGAGGCAGTCATACAAATGGATACTTATGCTAAAGAAAATGGAAGTTAATTAACGGTTACTCACCTCACTAAATCGATTCGATTGTGAGATAAGTATCCGAGTCAAGGTAAGAATTTACATGAGTAGGTATCTAAACAATAGAATATGAATGATTAGAATGACAGGACAGAATGATTTGGCAATATACCAATAACAAAGACAGACAGAATTAAGGAATTGAAATTGCAGTAAGTATTTACTAAAAGGCAGACAAGTATTTGTACGATGAATGATATTGATCCATGAAGCTGATCTATAGATTAATAATGATGACAAATTGAAGTTATTTAGTTAATGAAATAGCATTCATGGCACAAAAGCGGTTAGATAGGTCATTGGCCGTTACCGTTATTTCGACATACCTGGCTCACAACTTCTAGCACTAAGTACACACTAAATACAATAATGCAACACTCACCCGATATGGGGTTCACTGGGATATTAGTTTAATTATATATATTTCGTGGAAGTTTAAATAAAAGTAAAAAAATGGACAGAAACGAAAACAGTTCGCCGTCCGCAAGAAGGTTGCAAGTCACCTCTCCTCGAGTCAGAGACAAGCCAGTCACGCATAGGAACAGTGCCGCCAACATATCGATCGCGCTCTGAAGTTGGACACGGCGAGTGGCGCGAAGGTTTGAATTATGAAGCACGAACGGAATCGTTACAACCTTGGTAGGTATTTTCATAACTTGATGGTATCACAATGAAAAAGCTCATTATCGGATTATGATTTACGAGTATCAGTGTACATTAAACAATCGCAACGAACCAGACATATACGATAACTTTAAAAAGTTTTATTATATTAAACCATTTTTGTAATTTGTAAGAGAGTTGCCAACACTGTAACAAAAATGGCGAACAGCCTACCTTCCTTACTTCGAACATTATAGGAACATACAACACAAAAATACCAAAATACATTTGCATCGAGCAAGTGTTAATACATAATCTTTTTGGGATTTTGGAACAAAATATTTAAATAACTTGTATTTTGATTTCGATCTCGCTATGTCTTTTTGAATTCCTGTGACTTGAACCAACGGTCACCACAGAGGTAGGTTCTTCGGAACATCTTTGCAGAGCATATACCTAATTAGATAGTTAGGTTCTTTTAGATACCTACTTAAACGACACTCGTAATGCTCGAGCGCTTACGAAACATTTTCGGTATTGAACGTTGTAATCACCGCGAATGGCAAATATCTGTGAATATTGCGCACTAAGTATAATAAACTTAGTTGATGATATGGGCTTATACTTATATGATATATATCAAAATGCAATAGGAACGTATGCTTCATACGGTATGAAGCATACGTTAAGTTTTGAAAGCATCTAGAGTCCCCTTTGATATGGTAATCCAGTATAGTGGCGCATGGTATTCGCTTAGTGTGTTTGATAAAAAACCTTACGAAAAACTGACTTTGTTGCAATATGTAAAAACAAAATGAATCACTCGCCAAAACCTAAAACACCGTCGTCAAAACCAAAACGAGCCCCTTTTAAGGATTGGTTTATCCTGAATTTAGGCTTTTCAAAAACCGACACGACTGGGTATAGGCTGGATCTATACTATAGATAGACCTTTAGAGTTCAAACGTAGTCGTGGCGCAATTTATCGGTATCAAGTCTAGACTAGGAAGTCCCATGGTGTTACCATGTTTAGATCAATGCACAAAGGTGCCGCTGGACCGCCCGAGAGTCTGTCTGAACCGATCGGTAGAGTGGTAAAGCCACGCCTCGGGGTATTGCCTCTGGACATTGGATCACGGATAGGGTGCTTAATCGCGGGTTTGATGTAACTGGGCCTTGACTTTGAAGCAAACATTTTGATAACGATTCGACAGACATGTCTTCTGGGTGCTTCAGAAAAGAAAAATCGCAGTTTCTGATTCGTTTTCGTGCACCAAATGTCGCTTGCATAAGATTAGCGTTTATTTATTTATTCAATAAAGGTTCACCAACAGTATACATATAATAGCGTAAGCTTGAAAATGAATAAAAAAAAATCGAGCTAAAGTTTTGTATGATAAAATCTCACCATCGCATACCCTCAACATCGTTGAGCCGAAATATCTACTAACGAGATCCTAAAATTAAATAGAAAGCTACAAAATAGAAAATAACAGATAAGCAAGTGTTTGTTTGAGACAATTGAAAACACAATCGAGTCTAGAGACCGCAGTCTCTAAGACGCGGCTAACGGTCTCACGTTCAAATATTTTAGCACGATCCCGTGATAACTGTGATACTTGATACTCGGTGAGCGTCTAGGGTGGCAGAGTTATTTAACGGCTCAGTAAAATCGATCAAGGAGATGCACCGTTTTTTCTTGTAGGTAGGTATGGGCTACGTGCGTAAGGGCTCATCTTTAGTTTTTAAGAGGGAACACGCACAACGTATAAGTCGTAAGAAGCATCTTTTTATTGGGTAGTAGTAGGTACTTTGGATACTACAAGAGATATTAGATCACTTAAAAATAGGAAGACTACACTAAACTACCCAATACTAAAATATGATTTACAACAATGCCCGACCTCATACAGGTAGGATTGTGAATGACTACCTTCAAGAGATGAACATTACTCGTATGGAGTGGCCAGCGCGCAGCCCGGATATCAACCCGATCGAGCATGCTTGGGACGAGCTAGGCAGATGCGTAAAACAACGAAACCCTCCCCCAATCACGCTTCGTGAGCTCAAAATTGCTCTCACAGAGGAATGGGAGAATATTCCCCAAAATCGTATAAGGAACTTGGTGTACAGCATGCCAAACCGCGTAAACGCAGTAATGGAAGCACGAGGAGGCAATACGAAGTATTAAAATTCAAGAAAATCGTAATAAAGTTAAAAAATTTCATGTTTCCTATTTTTGTTTTAAGGAGAGATCAGCAGTTTTTTTCTTTATGTAATTTTGTGTTAATAAAATGTATGGTGACTCATATTTTTTTTACTTTCATTTAAGGAGTATTACATTGTCTATTAAATACAATTTATTGCATTAACCTATCATTTTTAGTTTCCGAGATTTTTTACATTCTTTAAGTGACCCGGATTCATTGCTCTCGAGTGTAGATTATAGAACCGTAGAGTCAACAGATGGCTTTGAATTAGCAGATGTTACCAAAGCTTCCATTTATGGACAAAAAAAAACAATGAATTAAAGATGGCACATTCAGCAGATCATCTACCGAATTTCAATGCACAAAACAACACGTGACAAGCGGCCCACACGTGATTATATTCCGAAGTACGAAACCAGAATGGTGATACAAAGGTTTTCTTGGTAAATGTACACACATGTGTCGTGAGGTGTGCTGGTACGCCTGATTGCATCCATGATGTTCATTTAGGGTCATTCAAAGATGCCGAGGACAGATGCGAACAGGATCCTGAAGATTGACATGTAGATACGACTTGAAGAGTTGAAGACCCGCCTCTGTAAACCACCTATCAAAGTTTGCGGTTTCTGAGAGACTGATCTGATAATTCCGTTTAGATTTGTTGTGGTACTTATAAGTTTATTTTAATAGTTGAATCACGTACCCTAAATAAATGACCTACACTGCAAAAACCGTGGAAAAGGCTATGAAAAGTTGGATCCACTCAATACATACCCAAGCTAACAAAAATGTCGCTAAAATGTAGACATACTGGTTGTTTTGTTGTATTGTTTCTATGGAATTTAGTGTACATTGTGGTAGTTTCTATCCGTCTTTTTATCTATCTATCTAATCAGAGCTTTATAATGTAATGAGGCACACTTTTACTCTACGATAACAGTATTTATCAGCGTAAAACGGTAATACTACTAATATTATAATGTGAATGTTTGTGCCGTTGTAAAGATGTTTGGCCGAAGAAAACGCCAAAACTGCTGAATGGATCGTGCTGACATTTTGCACAAATAAAGATCTAAATAACATTATGGTTACTTTTTAATCGAAAAAACGACAGATAACGCCGCCGACAGTAGCTTAGCTAGTATAGAAAATAAAACGGACAAACTGACAGGGTATTTCAGTTAGGCAGTAAGAAGAACTAGCGTTTCTAACCATAAACAGAGTTATGCTGATGTTTACTCATTGTGTTAAATAGTAACGGTTTTAGATTGAGCGGTGCGTGCGAAAATGCGGCCAGTCGATTCAGGGCGAATTTAGATTGAGTAAACAAACTCTGGCAATCTCGAATAGAAATCATTGTTGTGGGTATTCAAATTAGATTGTATTGTTGCCAAGGTACGTCCGTTTGCTTCTACATCATCATCAACGTCTCGAGTCGAGTTGTGAGTGCAATTCAACTTCACTTTCTGAGTTTTAGTCTTGAAACTATTTTGCCCACCGCGAAAGGTATAATGAGCGGGAAATGAGAGATGAGTGGATTCATTTCAAATTGTTCTGCTCGCTCAATGCTTTCCGCTCGCCTTTATTTCGTTAGTGGAAATACAAGTATGCAGTTTACTCCTCCGAGTTAAACGGAGTCTGCTCCCGGTTATTCGATCCTGCGCTAGTTTCGTCAATGTCAAAGAAAAACGATTTAATGGTTTTGTTCTTTTTATCATAGAAATAAAGTTAACCTACTCATAAAAATAAAATGTAGTATGTGGGGGACCTTCTTCAAATACCCAGAATGAAGAATCCGTGACTTGTTTGTTGGTCACGGATCCTTTATACAGTCGAAATTGAAACTACATTATGGTACATGTAAATTGATTTGACCAATAAATTGTATTTAAATATTTCTATTTGAAGAAACTATGAGACGATGCAAGAAATACTGTAAGACATGTAAGAATCTAATCTCAATAGACGCCAAATTTGGCTAAAGAACGAAATGTTGCCTTCCTCCTATGGGAAGGAAGTAGGCACAATGGCATTTGAAGTTCCTAAAATGCAGTGGTAGATCATGTTCTCTATATATTTATTTAAGCCCTAGAGAAAAGTTATAAAACACAATTTTTTACTTATCAAAAGGTCTTCAATAAAAAGTGGTCATAGCGTGTGTTTTGCCAGCAGTACACTCTAGCCGTTGTCTAAGTTCCTTAGTTCGCAATTGAGATGATAGGGTGGAGTAATTTTCAAGAAGCTTTCATCAAGCCATCACGGATCACTCGCGTTGTCTGAGATAATAACAAAGTGGAATGATGACGTCATTGCAATCAAAGAGCAGTAGTTATTTATGTGTAGCCATGACCAATGTCTATTCTTAGACATTATTTTAGTATCTATTACTAATGCAGTCGCTACAAAGCAGTATTTATATTTTTTAATTATGTTCTAAATCGTTTTGATAAATCAATACTAATCTCATTGTTAATTCGTATCGTAACAGATGCCAGCAAACTGTCGAGGTCACATTTGTTTTGCTTGTTTCAGCGTTCCGTGACTGTAGGTAGAGTTTTAATTACTACAGCCCTGAAAACGATGTTAACGAACTCTACTAACCTAAATCTGTAACTATTGGTTGGTGCTTTGAACGCTGTTGTATGTTTTGGTGATGTCACTTTGACATCATCTTTTGTTTTGGTTAGCCTTCTGCCGAGACTTTCCACTTCAGCTTGGGCTTCGCACGGTTTAAAATAAACTTTGTGCATTCAACAATACTAGTATTAACAAAGTCACAAAATATTTGTCTCTTCCTGACTCTTGTTTCAGATTTTCCGATTCGCAAGCGAAAAGGGCAGCGGACGTCAATATTTTGTCACATAGGTTGGTAGTTTATTTCTTTTGGTTGGTACCAAATTCGGGCTGCCTGTTTAAAAACTCATACTTACAACCAATTATTCGCACATAGATGTCAGTGTCGCGACGACGACGTAGTAGGTAGCGACGAATACAGGAAGGCAAGTCAAGTCAGTTGGTTGCCTGGATAATTTTTTTTTGTGATTTTTATTTTTGATTGCAATTCACAGTATTGTACCCACAGAGGTCTGTTCTGTCTGATATCTGTGATTGTACCTATACTCTCTGCATCTCTCAAGGAAATACCTAGTTTGTTCGGTGTCTATACCTATACCTACCATCCTATAATAGTTTTAATTTTATTTTATTAATAATCACTGAGTTTGTGTATATTTTTCTTTGTGATGTTTATTATTATATTTTATGTTTATTATTATATTTTGTCTATGGGTACCTAGTTGTAACTTTTGTGTATTTTCGTCACTCCATAGAGGCCCTAACTGAAAACCAGCGCAGTATTGGGCAAATGCCTAATACTGCAAAATGCTGAGATACCCCTATTTTTTTTTTTTTATTCTTTTTATCCCTCATGTCTGATAATACTCTTAGATTTAAGTATTATTTATTAGTTTTAATTATTTTATTATTGTAGGTAGGTATGTACCATTTCTTTTTGTTTGTCTTTGGGTAAAATAAATGATTTTTATCTTTAATAAATTGAGTTTATTTTAAAAGTATTGACGAATGCTTTCGTAAACATTGTAAGCAGCGTCATAAAACTATTGCAAATCTCTGAATAATTCTTGTTGTTCAGAAAGCATCCACTGCGGAATTCGATTAGTCTTCCTTCGAAATAACTAGAGCGCCCGATACAATAACGATAATTGTATCACGGAAATAGTCACTAGCTATATAAAACCTATTGTTTCCTCATAGCCCTATGTCATAATCGCTGAAAATCTTATCGCGTTACAGTTATGAGAATTGCTTATTGTTTAAACATTGCCAATCAAACAATACTTGTTTCCGCACGATAACAAATGCAAGAACAATAGGAACGTTATCAAGTATTGCTGAGTGAAATGTCGGGGCGTGCGTTGACCGCTGAGTCAAAGAATACAACTTAATACTGGTAGCGTAAATAAGGGGCATTCATCCCGCCCCGTTTATTTATCGACCGACAACGCGTAACGCCGGCAATGTAGCAGTAGTCTGGCAGTACTGCCGAGACAAGTGCCACTCGGTTTTAAACCGACTTGCAAAAAAGGAGGAGGTTCTCAATTAGACTGTATATTTTTTATGTTTGTTACCTCAGAACTTTTGACTGGGTGGTCCGATTGTCATGATTATTTTTTTACATGAAAGCCGGTACTTCCCATTTGGTCCCATTTAATAAATAATTTGGTTCAGTTCTAACAATGGGATCCATGAAAATTCATGAATAAACTATAAAAATTGAAGTCGGTTATAGTTTTTTAAAACAAAATTAATTATCATATTAGAGTTCCGTGCCCAAAGGGTAAAGCGGGATTGTTGAACGGTAGAAATTATAACTAGATGTCGCTAGTAATTGTGACCGAGCTCTAGATCGCGCTGACGAAAACGGGTTCTATTTTTTGGTTTTTATTTTGTGTGAACCGTGAATCATAAACAGTCGGAATATATCCAATCTAGTGATTTAACCGTTGTTTCATTTTTTGGAAGTACAAGCTGATCCCACCTGGTTAGCATTGGCGGATCCAGGGGGGGGGCCATGGGGGCCATGGCCCCCCCCAAAAGGCCCAAGAGTTCCATACTTTCGACTCAATTTTACGATTAAATTCAGATGCACTTTTACACGGGCCACGGCATACCTACTCTTAGGTAGGTTATGTAGGTACCTACTTTATAATATATGAAAGTACAGAAATATATTTTTTAGGTTAGTCGGTACTTTACATACATCTACAAACTAAATTCAAGAGGTTAATTTCTTCTCAGTATTACCACGTCCATCGACGCGTTCAACGACTTTGAAATGAACATAGGTAAATGATATCTATTTCTCTTCTTCCGCTAGTGAACACAAGTGAATTATAGCCATAGCACCTCATTTCTTATTTGATTGACAGTAATAACTATTTTTCAAGCTGTTTATATTGATAGAATGAGAACGCATCCGAATTAGTTTTTAGTTTGGTTTCCATTCCACCCCTCTGGTTGCGACACTGGACTTCCTTCTTACTTACGTCAACACGTAATGTGTGCGGATTGCTCGTATTTTTCTTTTAATAAAAACTCAGTTCTAAATTACAAAAACGCTCTTTATTTGACTAAAACCTACATAAATATTAAATAAAATTACTCGTCTTAAGTATACCTCGGTATTGGATTTAACTTGAAAAGATAAGTTAAGTAAAAGAAAAAGTAGTACAGTGTGCGCGCATGTTACTCGCGAGTACGCGAACTTGCGAAGAAAGAAACGTACGCGTTCCCGCTTTCGTTACATTCAATTCAAACAATTTAATAGACAATACAGAAAGATGACAAAAATATCACTGCTTTTTGCATTTTAATTTGTTTTTTGCATTGAGGTGTTCTTGCCCTTTATTAGCAGAGCCCTTTTAAAAATACTTAGCTAAATAAGTACAAGTACGTACGTTAGAGTTATATACGTATCGAATATTTGTAGTTAATTCAATGTAAAACTAACTAACAGATGTATCACCACAGGCGTGGCGAACATCTTTTGCCTCTTTCGACGTGGCCTGGATCTGAACTAAAGCCTCCTTTCAGTTTTCAGTTCAGTTGCAAAATATCAAAATATCTAACAAAACGACAAAACAGCAAAAAAAATCGGTTACATTGTCCTCTGTTTCGTGGTCCATTTTTAATAATACATGGTCTCGGTCTCACAATAAGATCATTTTGACTACTAACGCGAGAAATTAACAAAAAATATTTTATTTCGCGGCTTGCTCCGCTGGAGTACTGTCTCGTCTCTGGCTGTGCACATGAAGGCCCCCCTTATACTGAAATAGAAGTTTCTGATTCGTTTACGTGATAAGCTAATCTTATGCGAGCGAGAGTTCATTTTGTACGACAGCGAACACAACTTCGATATTCCTTTTCCAAGTAGACACCAGATTTTGATTTTCGTAGATTCTTTAGGGCAGGGCTCATCTATTTTGTTGTAAATCGTTAAAATTTTATTATTTTTCATAACTTACTATCATAGCTTTCGCGTCTTGCTAAGCATACCTCACCAATTTCAAAAAGACTGCGACTCACCGATATTCATTATGAAATCTCGGAATTCGAGATACCCAGCTACAAGTCTGTAAATACTTGTATATCGACACTCTAAAAGTTGTCTCAAAACCTACATTATGGTAGGGTGTGCGCAACTATTAAATTTCTAGGTCAAAGGTCAAAAAAAATCCGTTTTTTGTCAATATATCATTTCCTATGGTTTTTTTGCTATTTGTATGTATGATCAATATTGTAGCAGAAAAATTCTCTACAAATTTTGTTTAAATTTTTTTTTTATACGGTGAACCGTTTTCGAGATGGAGGGCGGAGAACGCGCGGTCACAGCATCACGTTTCGCATTGCCCAACCCCATACCTGGTATTTTTATCCCACGGGATCAGATTTATGGGATAAAAAGTAGTCTTTGTTTAATTACAGAATTATAATTACCCGTATGCAAAATTTCAGCCAGATCCGTTTAGTAGTTTTGGCGTGAGGAGGTAACAAACATCCATCCATCCATAAACCCGTACAGCTTTCAAATATATTAGGGTGTCGATACATGTATTTACAGACTTACAGCTGGGTATCTCAAATTCCGAGGTGAACTTACTAAAATGACTGCCTTGTGGTTCAAAGTAATAGAATAAGTTTGGTTAGGTTAGGTTAGGTTAGCTTACATTTGTCGCCGGAGTTCGACCCCAAAAACACGTCCATAAAAAAACAATAATGATACTCTTGCTTGGAGCAAAAATGTAACATTTCAGGAAACGAAACGTAACTTACGACTCAAGAACCCTGGCAACAATGATCTGTTTCCTCTTCTAAGTAGTTTTAGTGAAGGACGCGGGTTCAAGTCCCGTCAAAGTAAAAAAAAAATGGGATATTATTACACCCCCCCCCCCTACCTGAGGCCTGCGTCCAACAGTGGACCAATACAGGCTGTGGAGGAAGAGGTTGTGATTTTTTTACCCTATATCTGAACATTGTCAAAATGCCCCCCCCCAAAACAAAATCCTGGATCCGCCCCTGCTGGTTAGGGGAATCCATCGGGACCACAGGAAGCGGGCATCGAACCAGCGGCAGTGGTGAATCACGGATGCTATTACTAAGACTCCTTACTAAGACTCCGCTGTCCGTCTGTCGCCAGGCTGTATTTGATAAAACGTGATAGTTACACAGCTGAAATTTTCACAGATGATTGTTTTTCTATTGCCACTATGACAACAAATACTGGCCGTGTGGTGCCGGCATAGAATTTGCACCACACCAACTCTGTCGAAAGAGGCGACTAAGGCATATGGCTCTCACTCACTGGCTACAGGAGGCGGGCAGCAGCGCCTCCTAAAGACTCCAAAATCCTACCACCAAACTGCGGTCTCCATCCCGGATGCCTAGCGAGGGGATTATGGGAATTGCCCCCCATGAGATAATGGCGCTTATCAGGGAGAGGCCTGCGTCCAGCATTGAACCAATAAAGGCTGTTAAGGTTGAGGTTGAGGTACCATAAGGGTAAAACGGGACCCTCTTACTAAAACTCCGCTGTCCGTCCGTCTGTCTGTCAGTCCGTCCGCTGTATCTCATGAAACGTGATAGTTAGACAGCTTAAATTTTGACAGATCATATATTATTTCTATTGCCACCTAACATACCTAACAACAAATACTAAAAAACATAATAAAATATATCTCTAAGGGGGCTGCCATACAATACAACAGACATGATTTTTTTGCAGTTTTTATAGAAATTGATACGGAATCCTTCGTGCGGGAATCCAACTCGCACTTGGCCGGTTTACTTATTACTGTGGCGCATTTTCATTTACGTCTGCAAATGACGACATTAAAAATGTTGTTCCTGCCAATATCTAACCAAATTTCAAACTACCGACATTCACAGCAGGTTCCAACAATTAAAATGTTATCAGAAAATACCCACAAAAGGAAATTGCGGTTTGAGCAACTATCAGAAATGAAAAAATTACTGGAGTCGTAAACCGAAAATAACACTAATGGCAAAATGTCACCTTTGCTTGCAAAAAATAATGATACCATACACGTATTAAGATGTCGGGTAACGTTTTAATACGAGTATGTTGGTACGGCGTTTAATGTGGATAAAACATGAACATTCTTGGTCTTTGGATATGTAGGTATACTAATTTACAAGTTGTGAATCACTACACTCAGCTGTTACAACGGCCAGAACATGTTAAAGACTGGAATAGTCCATGTAAAATCATGAATAAAAAAGTGGATAGGTTTTTCCCAAAAAGCAATGTGTTTCTTATTGGGTTCGGTCTAATAGGTCCAAACTCCATAATGCAGAAAACAAAGTCTCCGAAGTCTATTGTCTGAAAGTCCATTCCCCAAATGTCTAATACTTCGAACGTCTATTCCCCGAACTCTTCTTACCTGTATATTCTCTGAATGACCATTTACCTGTATGTCTATTTTGATGATTTTTTAATGATGGATGGATGTGGATGGATGAAGTTATCAGTCTAAATAGCTGTTTGAGAGTTCTAGTCTGTACATAATTGCTAATGTCATTTGTTGATACTTTATTTCCTGAGTTAGCTAAACGAATTAAATATCATTCAAAATTGCATCGGTACTTTTGATTTGTTAGCCCTTTGTTGTGCGCAAAACCTCGTATCACAGTCACACACGCACTTTTCTCGATAACCCGAGTTGGCCTGCGTTGCTTTATTTCTGATCTCCCTGGTGGTAAACACCCGTGATTCATCCCCAGTGGTCTTGCATCTACAAATAAATAATATTAACATATGGTCCTTCTTTGCATCCCGGCGATCCATATCACAATATGGTAGGCATGTATTTTTAAGGGCTCCCGCTGTAAGTATAATAATGACAACGCTCTTTCTGCTGATGTTATTTCTATAATGTGATTAAATATTAAATACTTACAAAGAAGAAGGCATACTACCTTTACACAAATATTTGTTATATATACTTATGGCTGGAAGTTTATGATTGACCCTTGAAAAGTAACGAAGATATTCAGGTGAAACGTACCCAATCTACTTATACATTGTATAACTCGTCCGAATCTAAAACCAAGAGATTTTAGATTCAGACGAAATATACCCTCTTTAGATGTGAAGGGGACGTTTGGCTCGATTCTATCGGCGGACGAGTTTTAGATTCTGACGAGTTTTACGGCGTAGATTGGGCATAAGCATAAGCAATTCTTATTCTATTTCTCTTTAAAAGTGAAGGGGACGTTTGGCTCGAATCTATCCGCGGACGAGTTTTAGATTCGGGCGAAACGTGCCCTAACCCACTGACCTAGATATATCTAAATATTCGTGTACTTTTTCGTAAGGTAGGTATACGAATCATCTTGGAGAAGTCTAAACGCTGAATAGCGGCTTCAAAGCCATCTTTTTTTTTCTTTCAGCAAGTTCCCTGTATTTATTGATAGATTTCATTATGTTTGTAAGCGGGTTAACTACGAACCTTGTTTGTGTTGGAAGAACACGGTGTTCTTACTACGAAAGTTTCTATAGTATTAAATGATATTAAAGTTTTTATTTCTATTTTATACGGTTACATTTTGGTTTTATTTTTCTTTTTCAGATCGCAATCAGTCTTTGTGAGGCGTGGGATCCTTGGCCGTGACTCTTGTCAGAAGAAGCATATGGACCAACTCAGAATCCTGTAAACACTGGAGGTATGGCAAGTCATTTGCAAAACAATGCTGAGTGCAGTCGAAATAAAAATATTTACGCAGCCACTGCTGACTCACGGCTTTGTTTGGACTGAGGAATAAACCCTTGTGCAGGAACATAAATTGATGTCAAATACTTAGCAGGAAACCAAACCTACTTGCTTATACTTGAAGAACGTTCAAAATATACACGGGGCTGAGTAATTAGGTACGTATGTATGATTATCATCTATAATATAAAATGAATCGCTTAATGTGTTGGTAAGCGCATAACTCAATAACGCCTGGACCAATTTGGCCAATTCTTTTTTTTAATGTTCGTTGAAGTTCAAGGATGGTTTTTACGGCGAGAAAAATTCTAATAATTGGAGGGAAAAAACCTATAAACATTTCCATAGGAACAACGCGTGCGAAGCCGTGATAAATAATAGCAGGGGCACAGCTAGTAATAAATGTAAATAATATTATTTTTAAATTTTCTCAATACCACCAGTAGGTACTTACAGACAGCTTCAATAAATAGGTCACTCCCCCTGTATGACACATGCAGGTTTAAATCCAAACCTGTTAATTGTGGGAGTTTTACAAGTCAAAAATAAATTAATATTTTTTTATTAAGGCAACATAAAAACAGAACGAAAAAAAATTATAAAAATATTGCTGCCTTGTTGTTTTATGCCTAATACTGACGCTGTCTGTACCTGAGTATAACTTAAGTCAGGCAGGATTGATTGCGCTAAAATGTAAAAAACATGTTTTAGACTTCAGCGCAATACGCCGCTATTAAGTGTAAAAATATACATGTTTATTATCTGTCTTAAGTTGGTATTAGTATATTAAAATTTTATAAATGTTTGTTCATTAAGCAAAGTCAAAGTCAAAGTCAAATCGTTTATTTCTTTAGACTTACAAAATAAGTAGGTACTTAGACAAGTCAAATTTTTACTATATAAACAGCTTGATAAATAGTTATTACTATCAACAAGAAATAAGGTGCAATTGACTTTAATTCACTTCAATTTTTTGTCCACTAGCGGAGGAAGTGAAAAAGAAGCCTTAGATCGTATGCAATTAGTGCAATTTTCTCAAGTTTTTATATGAGCCAAGTATAGCTTAAAAAAGCGCTCTAAGTTTTGTCCACACGCACTAGGATTAAACTTACACTACCTAGTCCTCTGAAATAATTTATTTTATTACGTCAATAAATAAATTGTTAAACTGAAAAACTTAATACGCAACTAGGCTTAGACTTAGCCGTGACTTAACAGTGGGTTCTGAGCTGAGACGGTCAAATAACGACGTTGATGATGAACTTCAACTGCGGAACACATATAAATAACTGTTATTAAACAGTTACGTCATAGATAACCAACAAAGAAGACACGAAGATGTCGAAAGCCATCAATAAACGCTAAATACGTAATTGGGTGTAAAACCGTAGTCGATTACGCGAGCATCATTTCCCGGTGCATAATTGGTGTAATAAAGTACAAGGTCCACTGTCCACCCAAGCATTGATTATATGCAAAGTACTGACCACGCAGTACCAATACATGAATCTATAGCTACCGTCCGTCACTAATATTGAGATTGATTTGCCTGCAAAGACATTGGACTTGGCTCTATACAAATTAAGCTACCCACTCCTTCAGGTTAAATTACCAGAGTTCAGCATGACTAACTTCCAAAATGTCAGCTATTAGGAGGCGGTGTGGCAAGTAACTTATAGCAGATCTTCACCAGATCAGATGTAGTACGTAGTCTTCCACTTCAGTTGATTAAGACATTAACAAGGTACCATGCGCAAGCGTCGCCTGTTTGCTATAAACAACAGGCACGTGAAGGCGACACAGCCCCGCCGGACGTGATGCATTAGTCTAATGAAATAACGACAATGTGTGTTGAATGAGCCTGCCGACTGACTCAACATGAGCTTTGTTCGTTTGAAAATATTACTAAAGGATGATTAAGCTGAGAAAAAGGATGGTTGTGTCCAAAAGAAGATAATGTTGAAGAAACAAAGCAGGTAGGTATGAAATGTTTTCTGTCGGTTATGATTTATTCAGAGGAGCTTTTTAAATCAGATAAACACTTATACATAACGCAAAAAGACCAAAGCAAAACAAAAGGCTGAAAGTGTTTCAAAAGAGTCTGCCAAGATGACTTTTATGTAGTGAGAATTGTGAGAAACTATATAAAATAGCGATAAAGTTCTTTAGAATGTGCGCCATGGCCTCGCCTTTAATTAAGAAAACGGCAGCCAGTTGCCATGGCATGGGTTCGGCTGTGAATGCCACATAGCCCTTCTACTTCTCTCAATGACTGACTCATAGCCTGCTCAATGAACATGAATCTTAATTGAAGCTGCATAGCTCACGAGCGAATTCCAGACAATTATAATGTCTGAATTATTTACATACAGTGTTTTGGCGTCTGCGTGGCGATGAAAAGATCGATGTTAACATTTTGCAGCATCGATTTGAAATTCATGATAACAGAAGCTGAGAGTTTGTGTTCCAAGTGCTAAGGTTCTTTTTCATTAGACACTGGGAATACTTTTCGTGAAACGTTGAAAATAAGCACGTCTGAATTTTAGTATATAAAATTTTGGCGTTCTAAATGTCATGATTTATCTGGTGTCTGAGTCGTAAGTTATTCATTGTTAATTGTTAGTAACAGTTCACACACACGCAACAGTTTTTCGTGACTTACTCGGTTTCTATTGCTCCAAGCATGTTTATATCTATTATAAAATTGTAGGGCATATAATGTGCGACAAATTTAATACCAAACCTATTTTTATGCGCTTAAAACTCAAATCATGGTAAAAATCCCGTTGTAAATAACTCTAACCTTATTTTACGTCTATGTAAGTTTATAAATAAATGTATGTAGGTATGTTTGTCTTCCTTTTCTCTAAGTAACTTAAATAGTTCGTTTAATTTAGTTCCACCGTCTATGTTGTTTTTACATGTCCGGTACACAGTATCGGACATGTAAATAAAGACAATTTTATTGTTTGTTTTTCCGATAGACGACCCTTAAAATTTTCCAACCACAAAAATCGACCAGCAAAAGTATCATGCCTATCTTACGTACGCATACATTATTCAATACGATTCTGAGTATTCAGAATCTACATGGAGATCCGCGATAGTGGCAATGAGAACTTCGATGTCCAGATAAGCTGACAAGATGACAGATGACAAATGCAAAATCGATCTGTCTGTGACTGCCACACCTTAAAATATGGACGACACAAACGAGCAACTCGAAATCCAACTAGTGTAGTACTCTCCAAAAGTGGTTCAAAAAGGAAGAGCAATGATTGCATTGCTCTGTCTTTTTGAACCACTTTAAATAACGTACTGTATTTCTCTTGATTTGAAGATTTGAAAGTATTGGCTTTGCTTTACGATTCCTTGGGTGGTGGTGGTTAGTTATATGACAACATTGATAACTCGACGACCTCTCGATAACCTCTGTGGCGCGGTGGTCGAGGGTCCGCCTGCGACGCAGGAGGTTGCAGGTTCAATTACCGTCTCGGGACAAGCAGGTGTGTACGATCTGCGTATTTTTGTTCAGGGCGTTCTAGATGTTTTCTATGTTTAACAAAAAATATCTATCTATGTAGCTTAGGAATTGTCCAACAGTATTTATTTATTTAATTTTTAACTGTGGTAAGTCGCTTGTTTGTACAACCAATAAGATTGTCCTGTTCGCCGAGCACAGTCATCGACTATTTATAGAAGAGCTCGTTTTCTAACCATGAACGTAGAGATGACAGTAACCTTAGGTTATCCAGTTATTAACATACCTGCTAAAAGCTTTAATAACGCGACTGGTACTTTTTATGAGTTTCAACGAACATGACAGCGAAGCAACGAATCCGATAGGGATTATCATGTCTGCCTACTTCGAATCTCGTAATATTAAAAACTTTTTCATAACATTTCGTACCTATTTCAATAAAGTACTTACTGAAATTGGTTATCTGGAGTCTGACGTCAATGTGATAAGGTGTTTGAGATGATGCAAGTTATGTATATCGTAGGTAGGTACATATCCTACGCATTTGGGATACCTATTTCAATGTTTTATCAAGAGATAAGAAATTTCAAGCAACATGTTTGCACCACGTTGGACGCCAGTGAATATACATTGTATCCATCAAATTACGACGTTGTGAATTAACGAATGCATTACTTTAAAAGAAGGAAATAACTACCTCTGTGGCGTGGTGGGCGAAGTACCACCTGCGACGCAGAAGGTTGAGGGTTCGAGTCCCGCCTCGGGACAAGTGTTTGTACGATGTGCACATATTTGTTCAGGGTGTTTTGGTCGTTTTCATTTTATAATAAAAATATATATATCTATGTAATGTATTGTATTATGTGAAGTATCAGTCATCCAGTATCCATAACACAAGCTCCGCTTATGTTGGAGCTGGATTGTCAAGTATTATTTAAAAACAAAAAAAAAACTTATTAAGGTAGTTATTTAAGAACTAAACAGTTGCAATCATCATCATCGTCATCTACCTATCGGGAGGCCTTTGTCCAGCGGTGGACTACCGCTGGACATAGGCCTCCCCTCAAGAGTGCCATAGCGCCACATAGCGCCCTGTCTTCAGCTTGACACATCCAGCATCTGCATGCAGTCTTTCGCAGATCGTCATCTCACCTGGCCGGAGGGCGCCCTACACTACATTAGCCCAATCGCGGTCTCCACTCAACAGTTGCAACAATTCAATAGTATTAAATATAAAGGCTGTATAGGATGTTAAAGTCAAACAAAATGTAGCACGAGTGCACTTCAAAATATCATAAAAGTATCAACATAACGCGAGTGGCTGACGTGTTAGTTGATACGACTTGTTAATCTAATGATAAGATATGGTGGCGTTAAAAACGTCGATAACGTACAGTCAGTCTCAATAACATGGAAAATAACAGAAGTAGTACATAACTAGCCTACTAAATTAGGCCTATCAGCTGATTTCAGTCAGCATTGTCGATTGATAGTCAGTTCAATTGCGAGCCACAAAGTTTCTATGAAATATTTTTTATTTTATAAACAAAACACTGCTGATTAAATAAATGTAGATTAGGTAGAGCTGAATTGAATACTACTCGTATTCTATACCTACTTAAACGAGGTTGGTTAAAATACGGATCAGCTATACAAAAATTACCCCTACGTAAACGTTCTTAAGATTGTGCAGAACGTTTGTATGTATTTTGCTGAACAGAAGCTACAATCACTAATATACTGGGTAGTTTTTTGAGAAGAGCGGTGATTGCCAAGTCTAAAAAAATAAAACTAAATATTCAGTTATTGTTTTCTTATAAATCGAGGGTATGACTCCTTTCACGCTGGCTTGTTTTCTGACTTGCCAATCACCACCCTTCTCAAAAAACCAACCGTATTTAAGGCGCAACAGGAGCCAATATGACAGCGCCACCTATTTTATTATATTACTTTTAACATAGGCAATTTTAAAAATCAATCGTAGATTTTGTGGTATCTATTATTAGCTATTTTTTAATACCTCTGTAATAGTTTTAAATATATAGTTTAGGAAGAGATGCGAAAATAGAGTTTGGTGGCCCAAAAGCGCAACTTCGTATCTCTGCCTAAGCTTAATAATAAGATAAAATAGGTAGGGGCGCCACTTTCACTCGTATATCGCACCTTAAATCGGTTCTTCCCTTTATGTTCTAAAGTAATGTTAGAATGATGACACAAACACAAATATTGGGTGCGTCTGGGACTTGGGTGGCCGATTCCCAGTAAGTATGTGTCTCACTAAGCAAATAACAACTGTGAAGTGCACTATTTGAATTGTTGTCTTCCGTCTCTGTTACAACCTGGTGAGACGACGACGCCGCTTTTAAGTTTAGATATTTTTAGATGTAAACATCTCGCTAATCATTTAGCTCTACAAAGTTCCGAGTTTACTGCTGGGATTAAACAGGAAGCGATTAACTAAATTTAGGGCGCCATGTGCTTTGCTTTCGAGCACTCTTGATAAGCAGGTGGTTGCTTATGTTACGTTGTTATGGATAATTTAAGAGATTTGGTAAGAACTTACCTATCATCTACCTACCTACATACCTACAATATGAGTCTTAAAAGTGTAGAAGATCTAAACAAATAAAACCTCAAGTCGAAAATGCCAAAGAAATAAATACATAAAAATTAAACAGTAATTATAAAATACAGATATTTCCTAATTTTTATTTGGGTTGTTAAATGTTAAGAGTCCGCTCAAGACTACGATGATGGATATCTTTTAAAGAGAGCTTTGCCAAGCAGAGGGGCGAAAAAGCGTCAGAACTTCAATGATTGTTATGAAATAAATTAAACCACAATACAAACATAGGGAGGTACGGTGCACTTAAAATAAATTTACACGCCTACATCAAAATTCGACCTTTAAAGATCTCTGCAATTACTTAGACTGGACTAAAAGCAGTTGTGAAGTCAGTGATTAGTCAGGTGTAAATACTAGGCCACAGAATAATGAACAGGCGTTCTAGGACTTGGCAAGGTCCGGTTGGCACAGCGTTCGACAAGGACATCTTGCGGCGCCTATCCTATTTCTCGTGTAGGCGTACTCAGGACATGAAGATTTTACGAAGTTATGTGATGGCTATTCATGTTAACTTTATTGCGATAATTTACGATTTTTTTCCCAGACGTTTTATAAGGTGTCGTGGTCACTGGATTATCTACCATAACACCAGTCATGGGGCGTGTGATGTTAGCCTGTTGATACGTTTAGACGTTTTTTTATAAATTAGGTGAATGAAGATGTTTGGTATTTCAAACACGAATTATTATCAATTTATCACATTGTTTTGCAGTTCGTGTTGATAAAAGAAATCCAAGGTAAATAAGATACGGGTTTCGTGGCGCCAATCACGTCCAATTCATTATCCATAGATCTTAGACAATAACACGTTCAAATAAAACCAACGTTACGAATAAAATACAACAGGAACCTCCCATAGCTGTTATAAGATGATTTTTGCATAATCATTATCTCTAACAATCAGAGGAATGGAAAGACAACAGAAAAACTTGCTTATTTTCGGTACCCGCCCGAAAATAAGCAGGTTGCTCTGTTTTGTACCTAGACAGTCTTGAGGAATCGTGGTCAAGATATATGTAGAGTTCTGATGAAAGGCGGTTCGTGCAACCTACCTACTGAACACTGGTTTTTTTCCTACCTACTGAAGTCTCATTCACCTTCTGTTTACAAAATATACTCAGTGAAATAAGTATTTTGTAAGTGTTAACGATTAATAAACATTTTAAATGAGTTTGCTTACCATGACACACTTGAAAAGAAACAACTTTAGATAAAGTGCCTGGTTGACTGTGTGTATGAAATAGCTTTTCTGATCTAGGTCACATGTGGCTGTAACTAGTTAAAGCCATTACCTGTCCATGTTAAGCGTTTGCACACCTAGATTTATTCTCATTTTTACGACCTGTCAATTGGAGTGGGGCCATTTAAATAGCAAGGACCAAAACATTAAGTTTGAAGATAAATCTAGGTAGGTACCGTTTTCTGCAATGCTACGAGTAGGTTTGGGCTTTTCTTCACAGCCGACCTTACTCAACACTGACTTCATCATCATCATCACCATCATCAAGCAATATTAATCCACAGCTGGACATAGGCCTCCCCTAATGAACTCCATTGCACCCCTTCAGCTTGACATCTGCCTGCAGTCTTTCGCAGATCGTCATATGACCTGCCGTAGGGCGTCCTACACTACGTTTGTCAAGTCGCGGTCACGCCGCGGTTGTCGGTTCTTCGCGAGATATGGCCGGCCCACTGCCACTTCAGCTTGCTAATTCATTGAGCTATGTCGATAACGGTAACTTTGTTTCTCTGTCGGATCTATTCGTTGCGAATCCTATTCTTCAGAGAGGCTTCGAGCTCTTTCCATAGCTCGCTCCAACTCGCTCAGACTTGGAACTCTGGTGGACCAGCCCTATCGTGAGTGTCTACGTCTCAGCTCCGTAGGTCATGATGACGGGCGGGACAGACATCAGTGGATGCTTCATTCTATTGTATTCATAGATGTAAGTAAATTACAATATATTACTGTAGGTATATTAAGGACAGAACGGATACCTTAGCCCCCATACAAACGTACTTCCCGCTCCATTTGGAAACTACGTCCCCGATCGTATTGAAATTTTTCATACGTAATCGGATGACAAATAGCCATGTCTGTAGTTTTTTCGTTTTTTAAAAAACATTATGATCTTTAAATGAGAGCGAAACTAAATTGCCATATTTTGACCACCAAATCGAGTCATTTTCAAGCTATTTTTTATGCATGATAGACACCTTTATTCGAAAATCTGTCACGCTGCAGACATCCTAAATATATTCACAATTAGAAATAATCAAAAATATTTCTAAAATCAGTCGTTTCTTCAAAATGAATCGGGAAGTACGAAAAACTATGAAAAATTTGTGAAATTCCTTCTAGTTTCTGCAACCGCTCGCTCGCACGCGGGGGGCGATGCGGCGCGCAGGGGGCGAAATTCCGAAAAAAGGCGAACATCGCCGAATAGCCGACACGATGCGATGACGACGACCGAGACCGACGACGCGGCGACGAATCTTTTCGTAGTCGGTCGGGCGTCGTCGGCTATTCTGTGCTAGTTATTTATTTCTGCTACACGTATTAGTATTTTGCCTTATTTAGACGTAATCAAACGAGATACCTAGGTAGGTACCTATTATTTCTATTTAGAAAACTTACGACTTGGCCTGTGTATTGGATTTGGATTTTGCCTTTGACTTGGTAAACTACGAACATACTTGCAAATGACCAGCAAAAATGGGCCCATCCAGTAAGTAGGTACCTAGCTAAGCTACCTATCTAACCTACTATGGATTATGGACCGAATTATTTTGCTGTTTTATAGAAAATGGTTCTGAATTGATCACATAAAAGTTTTACAATCGAAGGATTAGTATTTATCCCGTCAAGCTTAAAAAACAACCAAATAGGTAGGAGGTACCTACCTACCTACTTCAGAAAAACTACATTTTGGGTGACATCTTCGCCAAGTCTGATCGAAATAATTTTTTCTTTACTGTCTAAAGTTTGAAACATAAAAAGTAGGTAGTATCTAAAACATCCTCTTCTCATGATAATTTCACTGATCTATCTTTATCTATTTATATAAAAGAAAGTCGTGTTAGTTACACTACCTATTTATAACTCAAGAACGGCTGAACCGATTTGGCTGAAAATTGGTAGAGGGGTAGCTTAGAACCAGTAGACGGACATAGGATGGACATTTTGTTCCCGGCTGAACGAATCTTGATGAAATTTGGCAGTATCAGTATCCCGGGAACGGACTTAGGCTACTTGAATAGAGCGTGGGAAGCCGCGGGTAAAAGCTAGTTACTAATAATTTATCTCTATGATCCCCATGGCAACGGACGTAATAACAAGAGGCTTATAAAATTGATGCGAGGATACCTATCCAAAAAGTATCAATGAAGACGGATAGCATAGAACGAAGGAAGATCAGTTCTGGGCTGATGATATTGTTAGGGTTTTGTACGCGTAAGGGTCTCAAACTTGTAGCTATTACTAAGCCTCCTGTCTATCAGCGGGCTGCATTTTATGAATCGTGATAGTTAGGCACACTGATTTATTAAAAACGCGCCCTTTTTAAATCAATGGTTAGGCATTATAAATTTTGACTGAGGGCGTATTTCTAGTGTTCCTCTAACGATAAATTATCATCATCATCATCAGCCTATATTAGTCCACCTATGGACATAGGCCTACCCAGTGCTGGATTTACACATTTGCCGCCCCAAAGCTTTAAATTTTTTGCCGCTCCTACCGACTTCTGTGTACGTCAGTAAGACAGTCTGTGGCGCGGTGGGCGAAGGTCCGCCTGCTACGCAGGAGGTTGCGGGTTCGATTCCCGCCTCGGGACAAATATTTGTACGATCTGCAAATATTTGTTCAGGGCGTTCTGGATGTTTTCTATGTACAAAAAAAATATATATCTATGTAGTGTATTGTATTACGTATATCAGTTATCTAGTACCCATAACACAAGCTCTGCTTAGCTTGGGGCTGGTTAATGTTGTGTGAATTGTCCAACATTATTATTATTATAATTTTGACTGGGTGGTCCGATTTTCATGTTCTTTTTTATTTGATTGTGGTCCTATTTTAATTTCGTCCAGTTACGACTATGGGATTAATGAAAAAACTATATAATTCAAACCGGATTCGGTTTGAAGTTTTTTGAAACAAAATCAATTATTTTAGGAAAAAATATTGTTTTTGCATTATTTTTACAACTTTTTGGGTTTAATTTTAAGTTAAGAAAAGCAAAGCAAAGGTTTGTTTTTACTACACTACTTATAAGGTGTGGTGGGCTAAGGAAGATAAGTAGGTTAGGTAAGGCCAGATACTGGTAACCATGCACCTGTCAACGTCAAAATATCCAAAAGTTGCTCGTACTTGGTCTTACTTCTGGGAGCCGTGATATAAATAAAACTTCTATGTCAACGCGATCAAACGTTACAACCGTTTATGTATGTCCGAATATTTTGAAGTTAGCAAGTGAATCATGTAGAAGCAAAGTTTGTGCAAAGTTACTTTAAACCAGGGCTAGTTTTAGTACCGGCAGGCGGAAAGATACATTTTTGTTCTTTTAGGTACATTTTATTTGTAGTATTTTTTTTTTTTTTTTTTTACTGTAAATAGACCTTTGTTTGACCGCGATCTCACCTGATGGAAAGCGAAGATGCGGCCGACGGTGTATCACGAAGGTCTAGAAGATACCTATTCACCCTTGACTTGAAGAGACCCAGGTTGTAATTAGTAGAAATATAAATAATAATAATAGAAATATAAATAATAATTTTAGTAAAAATAAAAGTTTTGTAAGATTTATTGTAAAGGCTAAACTTATTAAAATCTGTCTTTGGCGCAGAGCTACCAACTAAAAACATTCCAGGTAGGTATGCATCCAAAAATGTACAATGGTGCGTCAAATGAAACACAAGTCGACTTGCGCTGGATGATGCTAAAGGTGCTTTGTGAAGATGTCTTTGAAAGATTTAGGACTGCTTAAATAGCAATGAGTATCTGCAATAATTTTAGAACATAAAATGTTATAAAGTTTTATTATTTTGGCCCGTAGCTTTTGCTACTCCTGCCTGTGGACAATTCGCCACTGTTGATATGAGTGGTTAATTAAAAGTTCAGTAAGGATTTAGGCGTCTTTTACTTATTTTCACATACGCGCCGATTACGCTGATGACACCGCCCTCGCCAATCAATTCTATGCCGGGCGCCGCCGCCGCCGGTGAAATGAGCAACGGTGCACATGTCTAATACGTACTTAAATTATTAATTTCTATTTTCAAATTGAAACTTCAATAATAAACACAATATCTATTGTTTTTTTTATATAAATAATACCATATTCTAAATAATTATAATGTTTAGTAATTTTTCCTACTTACCAATTTTTAGTATCCTATTATAATGTATATTAATTACCTAACGAACGGACACGAAGGCAGTCGAAGCGGCAGCAGCAGGCCCTCCCAAGGCGGCAAGAGTGGGGAAAGCGGCTACTGCCGCCGCCGCCACCCCACCTCGTGTCCGCAACCTTAATTTTTTTGGGGTCAATTTTGCCGCCCCCCTAGTTTCGCCGCCCTAAGCTTTAGCTTTTTCAGCATGGTAAATCCGGCCCTGGGCCTACCCTAATGAGCGCCATAGCACCCTATCTTCAGCTTGCCGCGTCCAGCATATGCCTGCAGTCTTTCGCAAAACGTTATGGAAAATAATGTTGACAGCTGCTAAGCAGCGTTACTTCTCACTCTGAGTTATGTCAATAAAAGAAGACAGAGTGAGAAGTAGCAGTGTGCTACGTTACAGTCCGACCGAAACTGTTGCACCGCTCCTTAGGAAAGTGCGGCGAGGTGGGGGTCGGGGAAAAAAAGAGCAAGAGTGCTGAGAGCTTTCTTTCGGCCACTTTAAAAATGATGGTCTTGATATCACGAGATAGCGCTCTTTGGATATTTATCTCGTGTGCGTCTTACGACTTTCCCCCCCGTCTCGCCGCGCGCATACCTCAGGCGCGGTACAGGAGTTTCGGTCAAACTATAGTAAATTATTACCTCAACAGCCTATATTGGTCCACAGACGCAGGTCTCCCCCTGATAAGCACCTTTATTGGCTGTTATCTCATGGAGAGTAATGCCCATAATCCCCAAGCTGGGCATGCGGTTTGGGGATCGCAGTTTGGTGACAGAATTGTTCGGCAGAAGGCGCTGCTGCCCGCCTCCGGTAATTAGCTGGGCCGGCGAACTTCGTTCTGCCCTAGTTCACTCACTTTGAGATTAAAAATATATATTTTTTTTTTAACTTTTCTTCTTTACAAACCTTGTCCTAACAATAACGAACACATAAATAAATAATGCTGGGCAATCCACACGAGATTATCTAGCAGTATATATTATAAAACAAAAAGAATTATCCAATTTGGTGCAGTCGTTCGGCGATGCATTTTTATTTATGCTGCTCCCCGCGGCTTCGCACGCGTTGAAGTTAGAATTACCTGTATGCAAAATTTCAGCCAGAAGGGAAAAAACCAAAAGAACCAAAAACACTGGGTAGGTAAGTAAGGGTGGTTAGGTACCTTTATTTAGTATGTAGTACCTACCTACGGATAAACTTTTGTAAAAATGCACGCCCCATCTGGTTTATCTCTACCTTCCTACACTTGATTGATTTGATACGTAGTGGTAGGTGGGAGTGGGAACTAAGTACCTAGGTAAGTATAAAATACATGAAAAAAACAATTGGAATATTGTTCATAACATAAAAAGCACACGTTAGGTAGGTACCTTACCTACCTACCTAACGAGTGCTTTTTAACTTGGCGGAAGCTTGATGAGTAGGTATAGGTTAGGTACCTATACCTACTCATCAAGTTTCCGCCAAAAAGTCTCAAACATGTCACAACAATAAAGTTAGTAGTTGGTAGACCAGGAATTATCCAATTTGGTGCAGTCGTTCGGCGATGCATTTTTATTTATGCTGCTCCCCGCGGCTTCGCACGCGTTGAAGTTAGAATTACCTGTATGCAAAATTTCAGCCAGAAGGGAAAAAACCAAAAGAACCAAAAACACTGGGTAGGTAAGTAAGGGTGGTTAGGTACCTTTATTTAGTATGTAGTACCTACCTACGGATAAACTTTTGTAAAAATGCACGCCCCATCTGGTTTATCTCTACCTTCCTACACTTGATTGATTTGATACGTAGTGGTAGGTGGGAGTGGGAACTAAGTACCTAGGTAAGTATAAAATACATGAAAAAAACAATTGGAATATTGTTCATAACATAAAAAGCACACGTTAGGTAGGTACCTTACCTACCTACCTAACGAGTGCTTTTTAACTTGGCGGAAGCTTGATGAGTAGGTATAGGTTAGGTACCTATACCTACTCATCAAGTTTCCGCCAAAAAGTCTCAAACATGTCACAACAATAAAGTTAGTAGTTGGTAGACCAGTATACCTACTTGCCTATTCTATTATAGGTACCTACCTATTTTGAAAATGATTGCATCAACCGACTACGTACTAATTAGAACCTATTCTGTGCCGTCACTGGGCACGAGCGCACACACTCACACACACACACATCCACAGCTTTGTATTTGATGGTTAGATGCGCTTTCTCACTCATCATAGCGCGCCCCATTTCATTCGACGTGAAACAACAACAAATCCGCATGGGCCGGCCGCTGAGGGTGCCGGTGTCGGTACGAGGTTTTTTTTACTCATATTTTACAACTTTTGAACAAAATGTTCATGTCAGTTGGCTTGGTAGGTATAGGTAAATAGGAAAAATCTAAAAAAATAAACATGAGAACACCGATACAACCTGATACGTAGGTAGGTATCAGGTTTTAATTACAAAACAAAAGGTATATGAGGTGCTGTCCGCCAATAAAGAAATAGGTACTAGGCACCTTAACTTATTTACGATTCTATGGTAAAATAAAATTTTATATTTCCCCATTACTAACAAGAAATATTTCGTTTGTATTACCTTAAGATCTCAAAAAACGCGAAACAAAACTTATTTCTCCCGGTTTCTTACCAATTTATTTAAATCACTACTTAAATGACTCATGTGGATAAAATGGCTTACATACGAATATGTAAGTAGGTAATGTTCAATGCACGTTCACCATAAACGGACAGCCTTCGACTAGATAAGATCAACTTGTCCAGAGATTTCTAAGCTATCTTCAATCTTAATGTTTTCAAGAAATCCTAGATTTTCTCATGAACGTAAAGCCAATTAAAGTAGCCCTAACGTTTTAGACATTCGCTAAATGAGGTCGATATTTCGTTTTCTTTTTACCTATCAAATGAAATTCTTCCTCCAAAACAATGTCCCTCGTCAAATGCACTACACACACAAAAAAAAGATAACTGACAAATGTAAGTACTACATCAAATGAAGAAAAAAATACGCGTAAAAAAAGTTCTCGCAATTTTATAATTGCGAGAACTTTATTTACGCGTTTTTTTATAGATAGCTTTGCATATTTTCTATGCGTTCGTCGGATAAAAACGTTATAAAATTATACCCAAATTTTGCTGATCACATCTACCGTATGTGGCACTCAAAATTCAAGGTTTGGAGCGCCTTCATCAATGATCGTATCTCATATAGGAGCAGCGAGGTGCAAAGTGCCTTTATGAGCAACAATTTCAATAGATAACTATCAAATTATCACTTTCTATAACTGTACATTACCAAACCAATCTTTGATCATTATAGGTAGTAGGACCCGTTATTCTTAATCATAGTTTAACTGCAGTTCATTTCAGCTGTGATAATAGTACCTAGTTTCTAAGAAATTAAACCCACGCACTTTATTAACAAAAACCTTATATACGAGAAACTGAGATGAATTACAGCAAATGTTATTTGAAATCTTAAAATAACCCACGTGAAACTTGAAATAAGTAACTTGTTTTCTGCGTTTTGACCTGAAATCAAATGGGTAGGTATAGGTATCTACTTCCACAACAATGCTGGCTGTTCATTTGTCATATGGTTCCTTGTTCTTCGGCCAGTTTTCTTCTCACGCTGAGAAGTCACAGACTAATGAAAACAGCATATTTTGATAGTATCAAAGTATTTTATAATAATTACTAAGCAGTGCCGGATTAAGCCAACGCAGGGCCCGTAGCAAATAAACACTGGGAGAACTAAACTCCAATATTCTCGTTAGATTTTTTTTTGAGGTAGAGTACAGAACTTGAACATAATCAAACTCGAGACAAAAGACAGTATAGCTATTAAGTTTACCGGCGAGTCGAGCGAGCTTCGCCAAATTTTGTGTTTTTACGGTTAATATTTGGTAATTGACCTGAAGCTTGTCAAGTCAACACAATGGCAAGCGGAGCGAGCTGCACTAATACCTAAGACTAACCTTATCAAACTACACAGATGTTCCAGAATTTTGCAGGTTTTGGCTAAAAAAAAGGAAGCAACATAACGGCTAACGGACCGTGCCGCGAAATCTTGTCATTAATCCCAAAAAATATTCTTTTTCAAGTGCTTCAGTTTAGTTTTATCTTGGACATAATATAATATGAATGCAGCCTCAGAAATAGCTACAATGCAGCAATGGCCGCATATGCGATGCCGCATGCGCCGGGGTATCCCCGTTTTGTAAAACATTGTGTTAAATTCCAAAAGAAAATTAGATGCCCACGATTTTGATAAGTAATTTAACACTCGTAGGTAATTAATTAGGTACTCATTTATGCTTAGGTACACAAAAGGTTTGATAGGTGATCCGAAAAGATTGTAGATGTAGCTTTACCCAAAGATTATCGTTGGGTTTACCTATACAAATGACCTCTCTTTGTCTTTATCTCGCCTTAAGTGAGGTCAAAAAAACACGATGATTCAATTATGCTAACACGATATCTAGGGCAGTCCAACATTAGCTGTGCTAGGTAGGTAGGAATGATCTAGTTGTTCCCAATTACACTGCATCGCGGCCAGCTTTCATCTCTCGCTGACTGATGACCCCAGGACAAGAACGATTACCGACTGATCCCATTGTCAGACTAAGCCTCAGTTTCGACCAACAAAGGCGGCGCTATCAAAGAGGTCAACCTTGAATGAAGTCACTCTTATTGAAGGCAACAAATTGGTCTTTTCATGGCTTTTTTGAAGAGTTGACAATAGCGGAGTGATGTGGGAACGTCTGACTTTTGTAGCTTTGGTATTGGTTAGTGTTGGGTTTTATTTATTTCAACCAGTTTTCAATAAGAAACAGTTGTTTCTTAAGACCACTTCTGAAATATTTCGGAGCACTCGATTTTACAAGATTTTGCATTCTATAGCAACCTCTATGATTGCAACGCTTCCGGTGTTGTAAAAGAGTGCTGACAATGACCACCCACTGACCACTTCTACTTCTTAATAGAAATGATTTGAGGCTAGCGACGGGCCTACATCAGACGCTCCGCACTGGCCGCATCAAACGGATTGTAGTATGCATTCTTTGTATGGTATTGATATGCCATAGCAGTACGTCCACTGATCCGCACCGCACGTAGCGGATGCACCAGACTATCAAATCAGCGGATAACGTCATTACTCTTTTGCAAATGGCAACGCGGTTACAGTGGATGTAGCACCCGGCATTACGCTCAAAAAAACCGACTGATGCTGATTTTTGTCCAATGCGCTGCCTATGCCACCAATACAATAGCTTTGGTAGTTTGGTACCTACACGGGTCTTTCAATTATCGAATGAAGAATCGATAGCAAATCGATTAGAGTACGTACACGTGCATTGGAAATCGATTTCGTTGATAATTCGTATCTTTAAATTTAGAACAGAGGAGCGACTACTAATAGGAACCCAGCGGAAGTTCTTTTGACCTTTTGTTTAGTTCAAGTCGCCGGATATGCGGCGTCGACGGAAATGCGTCGTCAACTCGCATCAATGGCTTCTTTAAAACAGGGTTGCCACCTCCGAATAAAACTTCAAAGGTTCCAGATGATTCGAAGATAAGAAAACAACATAAATGAAAAATCAAAAGCAGACATAAAAAGTAGCGATAATCAATCAGACCGCTTCTAATCCTCTCTGATATTTTACTTTTTTTATAAGTTGCTTCCGCCAATTGATAAAATAGAATATGTTCACAAATACCATTACGACATTTTAACGTTTCACCTCAGGTTTGTAACTAAAACAGCCTTGCTTAGGAAGCTTTTTGTAGATTTCGCCAAGTAATGATATCGAACACTATTTACTTATGTAGCGGAATGTGTGTGAACGGATATGCTATGTCGCTGTTGCTGACGGAAATGCATAGTCAACATGCATCAATGAAGTCTTGGTAGGGTTGTCAAAGCTTTTGCATAAGGAAAATAATGCTATGAAAGAATGAATAATAGAATATCATTTTTTCACAGAAAACATGTCAAATATGACAATACTGTTGTTGTATACTGTACTGATACAACAACATTGGTATCAATGCAATAATATCAGTAGTTATGGTCTGAAGTGTGAATTTTAATAATTTTTAAATCAATCATGGTTATTAATACTAAAGATATTTACAACGGGATATGTACCATGATTTGAATTTTGAGCTTTCCAATATTTCTGTGAAAAACTGTGCCAAAATATAAGCAAGCTCAAAATTCAAATCATGGCAAATATTCCGTTGTAAATAATTTAAGTACTTACCTATTACTAACCTACCCTAAAGATATATTTATGTAAGTACCAAAGTTTATTCAAAAAGATATGAATTATATTTTGACTGACATTTTTCTGATTCTGTGTCCTAGTGCCTACCAGAATAATGTTGTCAGAGGATGTTTAAGGTATATCGATTCATAGTGCGCAATATGCGCATAGCGCATAGCCATGAGTTTAAAATGTTTACCTAGTGGTATTCACAATTCACAGGGCAGCTACGGAGGTAGCGAGTAAGAACGAACATAAACTGGGGGGTTATGCTCTATGACCAATTCAACGTCTTACACAGATACGTCAAGATATCGGCGGGGAATGGGACAAAACTACGTAGATTTTTCCCATCATCGTCAGATCTCATTTAAGTTTTTCCGACAAAGATAATTCCTTCTATTTATGGGCTGATAAACCATGACTAAGCCGGGGAATGATAATCGTAAAACTAATTGTAATACCCAGGACGGAAGTAAATCATTACAAACTACTAGAAGTGAACTTTGCACTGCATTAATAATAAAATTGTCAATCCTTCTGAGTGACGCTAATGTGTGATCTAGGGTTTTACCGTCCTAATACTTGTGTAGGTTTTTACCTGCATTGCGATGATGGTATGTGGTGAGGACGTTAGCGAGTGACATTAACATCCAACGGTTATTGTGGTTATTGATGGCTAGAATGTGGCATGCGAACAGTTTGAGGCGCAAAACGATGAGATGCAAACATGCCTTGCTCTCCATGAACGCTGTTTTATTTTATAGCTGTCATTTCAGACCCCACCAAGTTCCGCTATAAAGTTTTGTACGGTTTGTTTAGTGGTACTTTTAAAATGAGATGATAAGCTCTGATAGCAACATGGTGTAGGTACAACGTACAGACACATTAGACATTACCCTTACAAGTTTTTTAGCGCTTATACACGAACTGTAAGTTGCCGACTGCAAGGATCGACTGTAGCCGACGGCAGACGACTGCCGGTCGGCTACAGTCAACGGCAGTCGTCGACAGCCGTCACCTGAATTTCAGCCTTACAATCGGCAACTTGGCGTCCGTCTATTTGAGACGTGCATAGTCTGTGTATAAGAGCGCTTAGCAGTCTGAACTAACAAGCAGATTCAAAGATAAGCAGTCCTTGCAATTATCTTTTGCAATCAGGTTATCAACTTACCTACCATAATTAATCCTTTATTAGTCGATATCAACCGGCCTGGGAATGATTGTGACATGCTTTTCCCGTTCAGTGACTGCGGCACATCACACCTAACTTGAAATTCATGTTTCTGTTGACACAAGTAATAAGCAAGATACAAAGTATCAGCACATTGCGAGATAAATAAGGAAGCATGTAAGGAAACTAACGAAGGCATTTAAACGTACATAAATGTTATGGACTCTTAAATACAAATCTTGTAAATAATGAATAATGATCTTGCCACTCACAGATGGAAAAATGAAGATTCTTGACCTAAGATAGTAGATATAGTATTTACTGAGAATGCAGATAGGTGTCACAGTTCTTCTAAAGAATAATAAAGCAAACAGATGAAAGCTGATAAGATAAGGAATAGCTATAACAAAGTGAAATGAAAATTAAGCTGGAGTATGGCAGCCCTAGCAAAGCGTATTCATATACTAACAGCGTTTGTTCGCCGCGACCTAAATATCGACCTCTGGGTATTAACATACGCAAACAAAACAAGCCACTCCACTGACAACGATAACAGATAACAATGCCGCTAATGTGGGTAAGTGAACGTTTTGTAACTAAAGAGTTCCGGAAATGTTGGAGGAAGTCGACCACTGGGAGCCTAAGCCACGAATTCGGAAATCCTCGGGCACCAGTTTCAGGAGGTTTAAAAATCATAATAAAAAATAATCTAGCGCACATCGTTCTATTGGTGTTCTATGATTTTATTTTAATATTTTAACTCTTCTAATGGTTTTTGAACACACCCTGAGGCCTTGTTTACGGAGACGCGGGACGTGCAGAGGCGCGGCTCTGACTAAATTCAAACATATGGCGTTGGTCGAGTGTGTTTACGGAGAAGCGTTTTTACACGCGTTTGTTTGATTTGACGTGTCGTTTTTTTGACATCGCACGTGGCGGCGCACGCGGCGTCCGCCGCCTCTCTCCGCGTCCCCGCCTATCTATAAACATCAACGTTCATTGCGATATGTTTGTGTTTACGCGTGCGACGCGGCGTCGCACGCGGCGTGCACCGCGAGTCTGCACGCCCCGCTTATCCATAAACATCACCGTACATTACGATATGGTACAGTGCAAATAGTTAACAGTGCAACACGCCCAACGCGCCGCTGCATGGTGATAAATTGTTATAGCAGGTTAAGTGAAGCAGCATCAAAAAATCTATCGTATCCCTCGCTGTAATAATGCTATTGAACATAAAAATGCCGATCTGAACTTCAATTAGCTAATAATTATACTCTTTTGCAGAAAGGAAAAGCAAGCTATCTGCCCTCGCTGATAAAGGTATTGAAAATAAAACTGTAGAACGAAACTTCAATGAGGTACTAGACCATTTAGTAGAAAGGAAAAGCAAGCCGTGTATAGCTGTAACAATTAATATAGAGAAAAAATGCTAGGACCTAAGGATGTGATGGTTATCAATCAAGGGTTAATCAACCCTATTCGTAAATAGCAAGCAGCAACTATAACAATACAGCCGTAACTCAGCATGGTGAACACGAAATGCGGCATAGCTTCGTCTTCAAAAGTCAATGTGGGCGATGATTCTGTAATACTGAACTTGAGAACAATAGGGTCAGTAAACATACGAACTAGGTAAACCTTACTTTTCACGAGGTTCCAAAGTACTTCTTAACAGTTTACAAACATTAAAATAGTTTATGGACGAAGGTATATTTGTAATAGCTGTTTTAATTGTAGACGCACCTGAGGTAGAGATTAGCAGAGAACCCAAAGAGTAAGGAAACTTTGATGGTAGAGTGGGCGATGATTCTAAAATATTGAGCTTGATAACAATAGGGTCAGCAAACATACGAACTAGATGAACCTTACTTTTCACGAGGTTCCAAAGTACTTCTTAACAGTGTACAAACATTAAAATAGTTTATGGACGAAGGTATATTTGAAGTAGCTGTTTTAACTGTAGACGCACCTGAGGTAGAGATTAGCAGAGAATCCAAAGAGTAAGGAAACTACGATAGTAGAGCTGTGACCGATGGGATTTTATCAACAAAGAAAATTACACTCAAATAATAGAAAGAAATTAGAGCTGTATAAGAAATTGAAACAATTAAGTCAAATTAAGCTGACATACAGGTAGTTGTGTGGTGCTGACTTAGAAGCTTTGTGGTGCTGGCTTAGAATTTGTACCACCCCAACTCTTGCCACGGGTGTCGTAAGAGCGTCCAGCAGTGGACCAATACAGGCTGTTGAGGTTGAGGTCTACAGGTAGATCAACTGAGACTAAGACGAATGTTTCAGTAAAATACGTGGAGGTGAACCATAAGATGTTACATAATAAAATGGTCAGCGATAATACCTAATCATGTTATGAATCATACTATTTACATTACATTCAGATTACGGAAATGTTTGGTAATCTGCTTATCACACCCACCGCGCATCGTGACTGTTTCATATATAATATTATAATAACAAAAGACGTCTCTAGAAGTCGAGCGAAATAAGAACTCTCTGTAGCAACCACCCACCCACAGCCACAAACACACTTAAATCAATATTACTCGAGGATGTTTGATGTAGGTTGTACAGCTTTATTTATTTTATGATAACTTAAGTTGTTATTGTTTTCATAGAAAAATCTTAGTATTTTCCTGGTGACCTTTAAATTGCGGTTACTAAATTCTGAGAAATAGCATGATTATTCGAGTTATTTCCTCCTCTTAAAGCCGATCGAACATTGGTTTACTGACTGAAATCTGAAACTTCAGTCATGCAAAAATATTCAATAGCAACCCCACTTCTAGTTAAAACAATGGTTACCTCATGATTCTTGGATTGTAGCACTTGAAGTTAAAACAATGGTTACCTCATGATTCTTGGATTGTAGCACTTGAAGCGAACTAAGGACCAAGCAGTAACATTCACGAGATGGCAGGCGTCTCTTCTCACATCCTCAAACTGTAACTCATTGAGGACTGACACAAGGAAAACCCTAGAATTTCCAACATGTCTGCCAGTAACTGTGCGTAACAGAGCCCATGGGTACTCTAGAAATGTCTCACGTGCACTAAACCACCGCTTAGACCGAGTGTTAATTGCCGGACGGGCAACCGAGACATCTCAATTAGGCCTCCACCATTGACATGCCGCCATTCACAACGTCGGCACAGAAATGTGGTCTACTAACAGTAGGAAAACTGCGTGGCTTTGAACATACACGACAGTGGCAGAAATCTTTAAGGCCAAGTAAACATACAAGGCGTGTGGTGCCGGCGGCATAGAATTTGCACCACCCCAATTCTTCCCGTGGGTGTCGTAAGAGGCGACTAAGGGATATCTTCTGGGGGGCGGGCAGCAGCGCCCCCTGCAGAACAAATCTTCCACCAAACTGCGATCCCCAACCCGCATGCCCAGCGTGGGGATTATGGGCATTACCCCCCCATGAGTTAAACACCAAAAAGGCGTTTATCAGGGGGAGGCCTGCGTCCAGCAGTGGACCGATACAGGCTGTGGATGTGGAAACATACAAGCGAAAGCGGGAAAGGCACAAGATCATGAGCATTTACTTGCACAGATAACCTGACAGTCCGGATTTTGTAAGGATTAAGGATAAGAAATCAGCGACAAAATAATCAGCGCAAATAATGCGGTGCAGAAATCCAGAGAAATATACGCAAGACTTGCTCTATTGTATATAATACAAGGAGATTTTAAAGACTTTACCAACTGTTGGAGCCTACGATCTTTGGGAAAATTGTACTGCCTATGCGAGAAAGTTTCCAATTCCTATCGAGTGTGCCATTTGATTTACTTATATTCGAAAACGGAATATACAACTTTTTGAGGAGGTTAAGTATAAATAAAATAACTGTTAGAAGTGTTATCTATGCTGTGTTCTGGGGAACCATTCATTCCAGTCACACATCTAGAGCTTTGTATGACCCCTTTGTTCGGTATATCCTTTGCCAGGTGGCATCCCTTACGTGATCGTTAGCTTGCTCCGGCTAATTGAAAAGGATCACACACGTAATATTCATAAGAGTATTCTAAGGCGTTACCTTTCTGTTTTAGACTAGTCATTGTGATTGAAACATGTATGAAGTGTGAAAGTAAAGATTAGATTACTAACAAAAAGAGTAAGACCAGCAAAAACTACAAAAAAAATAAAAATCATAACTCTTTGTGTAGTATTATTTATCATACTTTAAAGTCATTTTATTTGATGCAAAAATTAATTTTCCCATATCGTCCAAGATAAGGTGTTTAACCTTGTACAGCACGCACGATTCTTCGTTTAAAACCTTATTTTAAGACATAAATACAACGAACGAGTATTTTCAGAAGATTCTGTTACCAACAAAACTGAAAATAAGTAGATGGTTACCTGAGCTACTTCACCACAAAGGTCAACAGCGGATTTTATCTCCCTGTATTTCCGTGATCGGTCTCAAGGCATTCTTGTTGCGAAGGGCCTCGTTAAAGCCATTATCTTCATAGCAGGTAAGTGCTATTCTTACTTCTGTAAAGTCTTACAGCATTGAACATATGTAAATACATACCTATCTCTTTAAAATAATATCCCTTGCAAACCAAATGCTAGAAATACATATCCAAAAAGAATCTAATCATAATCTGCAGAGACTTTTGCGATAGATTTATAAGATTTATGGAAAAAATACCAACAACCAAAGAGTTAAACATCGTCATGCAAGGATGTAAGGTTATCGGCATGTCGCATTCTTGATTTAAGTATCCTTTTAAAGCATTTGCAATCAGAATAGCAAAATGACGTATTTAGTGGCGCCATAGGCGAGTAAACAGGACCAACTAAGTCGAATTCATAGACAACAGTGGATAGCTTTGAATTCCAAAGGTGTTAGTCATCGAACGAGCGGATAAGGCACGTTGCAATGAATATGCTGTTGTAAATGTACGAAGATGGATGCCTCCGAGGGATCAAAGTGACTGTCAACAATTACGAAAAGTCCCGAGAGCATCGTGCCGGTTAGTTGCAAAACAGATGGCTAAAAAAATAGCATTTTACGAAGTTCAAATGATGTAGAAACAAGATCAGAGTGAGAATCATGCAAGCAAATATAACACATTTTATTCGTATATGCGATTTCTCGTTGATAGGGCTCTGGCTTATTGACTTGCAAGGACTCTCTCTAAAAGAAAACCGAAAGTTTAATGGTGATTGGTTTTGGTCGCCAGATAATATCACGAACACCTAGATTTCCAATATTAACGATAACTTTTCCATTGGAGCAAGTTATCGCCAAGTAGAATTATTTAAGCACAGGAAACATTGGTATTTATTTATGGACCGGTAGCGCCGATCTAATTTAGCATGGCTAGGTCTACTCGGTTCCTATTTCTGGGTGTCTGGCTGTTCACCTGATCACCTACTTATAGAATTTGCTAAGACTTGAACTGGAATGAGATTTCGAAATTAAATTTTGTAACAGAAGTCAGTTAACATAGAGAATAAAATAATAAATACATAATTCGGGACGATTCACAGCGATATCTGGCCCCAGGCTAAGCAGAGCTTGTGTTATGGGTACTAGATAACTGATATACTTAATACAATATATTAAAGACACATATTTTAATTATAGTTACATAGAATAAATCCAGAACACCCGAACAAAAACCTTGGATTGATAGGTATGGAGACAAATACGAAGTTTCCTTCTCTGAAGACATATTGTTTGTAATGGTCACCATCCCCAATATGAATTCAAGCTCACAAAACACGGAAGCTGTTCAATTAGTAAGACGAACGGAATTAACCCATGTTAAAAAGCGTTCAGTTTGTGGACCAAGGCTGAGCAGATGTTAATACTATCATCATGGCCCACGACGCCCATGCAATGAACATCTGCGGGTCCTGCAGGCGTGATAGCCGCCAAGATTGGGTACTGAATGCGGTTAACAATGCTTTTTCTCAAGAATAGTTACAAGTTGTGGCAAAAATAGTAGTAGTTATAAACTCCAAACGTTCTGTAAAAGTTCGAAACATAAATAGGTATAGTAAAGAAAACTCCTTTTAGCAAAGGACGCGTCCCGAACAAGGTCCGTCTACATCGCAGTTCGAGTCCTTTATTAGTTTGACCTCCAGACAACTGAATGTTTGTTCGATTGTAGCTCGCCATTGAAGTGAGTACTTGAATGTAGCATTGGACTTCTTATCAACTCTTGGAAATTATTATTTGAAAAGAATCCAGTATTCTCCTTAGAAAGCTTGATTCTTTTACAAATAATAATTCGTCCTCTCGAGTGAGATATATTATTTTGGTACACGATGGTTTGTAAAGTAGAGAGAACAGCATAAACGTTATGAAGTTTGCAAGGTCATAATATTTTTACAGTAATGGCAGGATATTTGAATCAATAACTACAAAAATTTAACAGATATGACATTTCGACTTGTGTTTAAAGGCATTTAACATTGACAATGAGTTTAGAAAAATAACCAAAAAGCATCAATCAAAGCACATCAATTTATCATAATTTTCAACCATGAACAGGGAAAACTGTAGATTTTAGTTGTATGTAAGTCAACTTTCAAAGACAATACAAAAAGGACAAACGTTCAGTTATTTTTGTCATTGACTGTACATTTCAACAAGAGCTACTCTACCAATGAGCAAACCCGGGGTTAAAAGATAAAGCCTCCCTCAGACAGAGGCGTCCTGCTGTGGCAGTCAGTTGTAATGTATTCGCTTGTAAATTGCACTGGCGGCCGCCTCAGCAAGCCGCGTCTGGCTGAAGCTTAATTCCATCTCGTTAGCAATTCCGCAGTGAAAGCGGAGTATTGTGCCGTGTGCCGTCGAATAACATTGCAACACCAATGGCAGGAGTGGTATAACTTACATAATAACTTGTAGGTACGACCATGAATAATCAGAGATGAATAAGTAGGTATAGAAGCGAAACTATCACACGGCAATTTCATTATCGAGCGCTCAGAAAATTTTCCGTTTAGATGCGCGCGCCTTTATTGCAGCCCATACCCGACCAGTCCAAATGCTGCTCACATACGGCCAATGTATGAGTGAATTTAGAAAAATGTGTGTGTGCGATAACAAATTCAGTTCATGTTGTGGTTAGGTCGCAATCTATATGGGTGTGAATAAAAGCATAAATGAATTAACTACAGCAGTTTCACTTCCGCCCCAGACTTTTCTCTTTCATAGCTTTATGTAACAGTCAGTACAGTCAGCGCCATTGCCTCATGCCAAAGCCCCAATTGATCCTATGTGCTGAGCTTATATCTAATCAAGTTTCATAACCGCAGCCGAATGACGCAAACAGTTTGCAGCCATGAGTTCATTGATATTGATACATTCAACAAAACAGCACTGTCCTGCATTATTATTAGAAATTCGATACGATATGTATGGAAATAAAACATCATTGATGCAATGAGATAATAAGGGAAAATTATAAAAAGACTCGCGACTCGCTCGCTATACATGGGGAAAAATTTTAAAATATACACTCGAAATTCAGACAAGTGTTAGTCATTCATAGGTTTACCCCGTTTACAAAAAATAGATGCTGTTTGGTAATTTGAGGTAAAAAGAGTCTCAGCTACAGGCAATCCCATACATAGAAACGCACGAAAAACATTTCACTCCTTCCTACCAAACCACGCGCGGGCGTAAAAATAACGATAAAAGAATAATTTTCAAACGACCGATTCAGAATAGGTAATTTATATAAATGCCACTTGCATATACTGGTAACTTAAGTAGATGACAGTGGCAACTGAGAGACGTGTTAAAGGCATTCAAAGCGTCTTCGAGGAAGAACCATTGGCACCAATGAGTCCACCAAAGCTGAGATGTGCGGAGATGTCCGAAGCGGATACAAGAAGAGACGTCTTTCAGCTAGAGTGTTTCCACAGAAGCCGTGCGGAGATGATGGATGCTGGCTAGAGCATAATTGAGCTGCTTGCGGTGATTCTTGTATGTTTGTTAAGATAAATGCATTAGTGGCGCCGGTATTAGCAAGCCCATCTAAAAGAGATGCACATGACTTCGCTAGCAGCGTAGCTCCGCTTCTGTCTTTCTTTGTTTTCTTTGCACACAAATATGGGAACATCTCCGCTCGGGGTAACCACTGAAGCTGAGAGAAGACGAAATGTGTGAATAGCGACGTTATATTGGTAGTTTAAACACACATCTCATCTCCGCTTTGGTAGAGTCCGGCCCTCATTATGCATTCGTCGAAATGTAAGCGTAAACAGACTCGGCAAAAGCTGTTGTCCCTTGGCATTAGTGATGTTAATGAATACAGTCGTGACGAGTAATAAAGGCGCGATCATAAGCTGAATATCCATAATAAGCTGACCATCTTCAGCCCTACATAATGTATGTAAAAGGTACATGTAGATATATGTTAGGGTGTATGCGTGAATCAGTGCGTGACTGAGCAACGCGTGCGCGAACGCACATTGTTCTAGCGACAATGGTTGATGTCATACAACATCGTGATGTGGATGGCAAGTGGACTTGGACCTAAGGGCAAAGTTGGCATTGTGCTAGTTAAGTAGGTAGGTATGCTTAGTGCTGTTCCATTTTGATACTGGGACTTCCCGGAGACTTTGATGGGGGGAAAACTGGAGTTCTGTTTAAGTAAGAACCAACTATTAACAATAATAACAATTTCTGTGTACTCTCAGCATGAATAGGTACAGAAATTTGATAAGCAATATTTTTTTAATAATGCCAAATAAATAATGGAAAGGAATTAAATACCTCCCTTACAAATTTGCAAAAAAGTTGGGTATGTAAGTATAGTATAGTTCACCCGATGCAAATTGGACGGGTCATATCACTTGATGAAATGCCTTGGCTATTATCAAAGGATTTTTTTCTAGTCAGTGGTTTTCGATAGGTTAAGTTACTAGATTTTTTAAACATTTACTCCTATTGGAGTCGAAACCCATGGTCCGTAGGGTCCGACCAAGGATCTTCGAGAATTCAACATGTCGGAGCGAGATCAGCGTTGCCATATCTCAACCTCAACAGCCTGTATCGGTCCACTGCTGGACGCAGGCCTCCCCCTGATAAGCGCTTTGTTGGCGTTTATCTAATAGGGGGTAATGCCCACGCTGGGCATGCGGGTTGGAGATCGCAGTTCGGTGGTAAAATTGTTCTGCAGGGAGCGCTGCTGCCCGCCCTGGCCGATATGCCTTAGTCACCTCTTACGACACCCACTGGAAGAGATGGGGTGATGCAAATTCTAAGCCAGCACCACACAGCTGGAACTTGCCATACCTACAGCGGGGCAATGAGTTCAGCATCTTATGGATGCGATACTTTCGATTGGTATTGATTTGAATCAGTCGGGATTACTCTAGCTAGACTGTTTGGAATAGTCTGCAGTAAGTTCTGTTCCAATTGAAAATACTAGTTGTAAAGTGTACCTATACGTATCCATCGAGGATGTGGAATGTTAGTAAACACACAGCCCATACTTAACCTAAAATTCACTTTGTTGGCGCGTCCTCTTATACGTAATTTACTTGTCGATTTGAGATTCTTCCTTCAATGAATATTGCTTACCATTACATCTGAAACTCGACGCCTAGCAAGTGACTTTTAATTATGTATTTGTGTTGTGGTTTGTTGGGTAGATGTAAATTTTCGTGATAGTGGTGTCAATTCAGTTGCTGACAAACCTAAACTAAACTAATTTGACAGGATTAAAAATGTTGCTATCCCTGTCATAACGATCAAAATGATAAGGATGGCATCATTTTTAGTCCTCTCAGATTAGTTTAGTCTAGCTTTGGCAACATCTGAAAAGACACCATTGTCTGTTCAAAAAGAGAAGAGTCGTGGCGTTTCGGTGAACTAACACTTTTAGTCGTACTGCACTGACAGAACAATGTTGTCAACGCAACAAAAGTTGCCAATTGGCTATTAACAGACTCTAACAAAGTATTTTACTAGTTCTTATAACAGGGATTTCCAGAAATTTCATATTATTCCAACGCATAAAGTGAACTCAGAGATACGGCATGAGCTCATTCTATATCAAATGACACTGGGTCACCCGATAGCACCGGAATGCAAATGACCATCATAACATAGCATTCACAACCATGGATCTAAGAAATATTCTGTAGACACGGTACAATCTCTGTGCGCGCTGTGTGTGAGCTGTGCTGGGCTTAGAATTTGCACCACCCCAACTCTTCCCGCGGGTGTTGTTATAGGCGACTAAGGGATATCAACCGGGGGGCAGGCAGCTGCTGCCTTCTTCAGAACAATTATACTACCAAACTGCGATCCTTAACCCGCATGCCCACCGTGGGGATTATGGGCATTACCCTCTATGAGGTTGAGGTTGAGGTATAGTACGTTCTCCCAGCACTTACTCAACAAATGGCCTGTGTAGTGAAGACACGCTATTTCCAATCTTTTGCAATATACCTACCAAAACGCACGCGAATCACGAACGCCGGCTGCGCCGCCATGCGCCAGTCCGACTACGACCCAGGTGGATGGACCTATTAGCACCTATTTCGAGCATTCCAATTTCGATAAGCTAGCACCCAATTTCCCTTATTTTACTTACATCGATGTTCACAACGGTTTCTGTATGACAAATTCATTATACACACGTTACAGCATGCCTAGCCTGATGATTAGTGACTGATGGCATCATGTTGTTTTGACATTCCTAGTACAAGCACTGTTACCTAATGTATTGTTTAAATAGTTATTAGTAATACTAAGGAATTAAATCTCTCATCAAAATGTCAACCCCGCAATGCAAGCATTAGTGATGATCATTGACTGCAAAAAAACATTTTTTTTATAATTTAGTTACGACGATGACTCGTGGGGGCTCCTTTCTTGGAGTAACTTGACATTGATCACTTACGAGTAGGCTCAAATATTGTAGATGTCGAATAACAACTAAAGTACTTGTACTCCCCCAACTCGATAACGGTAAAAAATTACAATAAAATCCCAGAAAACTTAAAATGTCTAGAAAAGAATAACACTTTTGAAATCAAACTGAGAGAGATGCTCATAAAAAATATTACGAACTTGATGATTTCTTCAATGATACTTTTAGCGACTCGCAAATTAAATAATAAATTAGTGTAAATATTCATTAATAATAATTTTGAGATACTGTGCGATACCTGCCAGTTCTCCATTGCAACATTCATACTGTGATCTTAACTTTTTTTTTTACTAATTCAAAACTATTATGAACCTATAAGAAGCCAGAGGATTGAGCCCTCGTGTCTAAATACAAGTAGCAAACTTAGTAAGAACGAGGTAACATTATCTGACCCTAAAAGGTTTATCACAAGTAGGTATCTATCTATGTAATAAAAGACTAAAATAACCTAACATTATGTAAAATGAAATAGATTGTAAGTACCTGCTTTGTAAACCCATCTCTGCGAATAAATATTTTATTATTATTATTATTAACTTAAACTCACCTCGTCACTAAGACCTGATTGTATGAATGCAATAAATACTGAATACTTATCTAATTAGTCCGGGTTCATATAACTGTTTATTTTAATGCTCATACATACAAAAATATTAAAAACCGCAAACCGAAAACATAATAAATATTTTTAAAATCAAATTATTTTATCGGTTAATGTGTGAGGTACACTCCCTCCACCTTCCCATGGTCCTGCCAACCTTGCGGTTCTATGGACCGAATCGCGAGAAAAGAGTCACTCGGGTGACTCAAGAATCCTACGCACTGTGTCCCGTACAGGTAGGTAGGTACAGTAGTCTGTAAGCAAATAGATCCTGCGCTTCCGGGATTGTATTCCCTAATTGATACCTACCTATATACTCTACTCCACTCTTCGGCCCGTATTATGAAAGCTTGCTCAGTCATAGAGCTATGCTTGAGTGACGTTTACGCCATAGAAAAGCTTTGCTCAAACATAGATCGATGACTGAGCAAGCTTTCATAATACGGGCCTTAGTCCGTTAAGCCATGTCCTTGTCTTCTAGAAACCATCATATTATTGAAGTCCTACTAAGTATGCTTGTATGTTATCAACCGACACTTATATAATAATAATTTGTGGAAAGATACCAAGAGCTCATTTATATCTGATATTATCAGCGCTATTTCTCCGCGCTCTACTTTATACGCATAAACATTTAGTAGCGTCAATAAAAAACCGGTTACCCTGTATTTAACATTGCCGATTACTTGGCTACATTGTAAACAAAATATCTCAATTAGTATCTAGCCTATCAAAGGATGGGATTATGATTATGGTGAGAAGATCATTATGATGGTTGAGTGGTTTTAATTTAAATTATAGAGACGGGGTGTGATTGAATGTATCAAAATATCTACTGATACTTAGCATATACGCCTACCCGGCGTGGGTTAGCGTATATGCTAATATATAAACAAAAAAAGTTAAAATTGCATTGTAGAAAAACATGGAAAACCTCCAAATAGACCATACATTACACAATATTCAAATTCGACTGAAATTTTCCGAATTACCAGCCGTGAATTCCCTATTAATCGCAATTTGAATCGTAACTGCAGGTGTGTTTATGCGTGTAAAAATCCTTGAACCGCATTGTCGAGTTTCGGAAAAGTTTTATGTTTTGTGTCTCTTTCTATCCTATCATACGAACCTCTTTGTCGCACTACAGGGACCTTGCCAAAACCAGAAAGTATCTGTTAAATAACTACTCACTAGCACTTACCAAAACGGACGACGCGATGTGAAAAGAGGATTGGTGGTAGAACAATGAAGATTTCAGGCTCATCCACCACGATGGAAGGAACTTGATCCGGACAACAATTTCATCGAACTGCTTCGGAAGTTTCAGCAGTTTTAGAAATCGGAACTTTGAAGATACGTTATTGGTGATTGAGTGGTCCTGTAAAATTTTGTTACATTATTTTTCATTTTGTAGGTGACATTTGATTGTATTTTGCTCAGTTTTTGTCGAATATTTCATTCTTTTACTGAATTAAGATGTTAAAAAATATTTTACTTTATTTAACTAAAATAAAAATATAAAAAAAACCACAAGGACGAAGGTGTCGACAATATAGGGACACAGCAGTGAAGGTAGGTATAAGTCAACGACATAAAACTCTCTACTTTTCAGAAACGATGTTAGATAGGTACTATCGAAGTGGAACTCAAGGCTCTAATCTTCGTTTTTTTATGATCAGCCTCTTTTATTGTTGACCTTTTGTTACATTACCGAACAACTTTTGTAAGCAAGTTTAATCATAACTACACCATAATAAGTATTACTTATCAAAGGAATATTTACCGTTTCTCGTAGGCTTGACATAAGGCTCGGAATGAGACGTAGCGAGCCATAGTTTGTGTGACTCAGCAGAGGCGCCCACGCCAGAGCCTTGTAAAGCGATGCCATTGCTTAGACTTACACTGTGGCCGTAGAAATCTAGTCCGGGGCATAAATGGCTTTAAACAGAGATGTGCGCGAATAAGTAGGTAGCCTGATATCCTTATTCTTATCTCTGTTTTTGACTTCATCTGCCTGACGACTAGCCGAGATCGTTTGAAGATAGCTTTAGGTTCCTGGAGACTCAAGGTTCCTCGAGTTTTTTGAATGTAGGTATGTTTATTAACGCATGTGTCTCGAGTTTATGACTTAACTTGTTATATTTTCAATAAAATGGCTGGGAGATAATTGAATTTTATATTAAAATTTATTTTCTCTTGCCAAAAAATAAATATATTTACAGTTTTGACCTAAACTTAATTTACATCTAGTTATCTTGTTTTGCAAGAGACTGGTGCTCATGAGAGGTTTATTATACCTGTGATAGGGTCATCAGAACAGTATATATTAGGGTAGATAAAATCAGTACAAGCTACTTGTTATTGTTCCTAAAAATAACAGAAAATTTAGTAGAACGTATGTAAGTAAATAAACAAGATGATGCCAATATAATAAAGTGGTGACTTCCAAGAATCAGTGGGATCTAAATTATCTAAAGAGCAGTTGAACAACACATTCAATTTAGGTAGGAAGTATGTTATAAAAAAAAAAAATAGTAATGTTACTCAATTCACACAGCATTATCTAGCCCCAAGCTAAGCAGAGCTTGTGTTATGGGTACTAGATAACTGATATACATAATACAATACACTACATAGATAGATATTTTTTATTATACATAGAAAACATCCAGAACGCCCAGAACAAATATCTGCAGATCGTACACACATTCGTCCCGAGGCGGGAATCGAACCCGCAACCTCCTGCGTCGCAGGCGGACCTTCGCCCACCGCGCCACTCGTACGTCGTCGTTATAAGCAGTATTCTAATCCAACGTAGGATGCTCTGGCGCCGACCATTCGTTCGCTTCACTCCCACTTGATTGTTGAGACGTCGTGGGTGGACATCCCTTCGTATTAAACCTTTTCAAAGGGCCTGCACATTAAATGCTATGATTCATGGCTTATAAGAACATAAAAGACAAAAAATATTACAAATAAACACGGTTCTATAGCCACAGTACAGTACATGACCACAATGTATAATTATAGTTATAATTTTAATTGGACTCTGACTTCAAATTCCTTTTTATTTATACTGTTTTTATTATTTTGTGGGACAAAATACTAGGAGGTGATCCCAAAAAATTGTATCATTCTCAATACAAACGATTTTTGATAATCGGTCCATAAATGACGCACATAGGTACACAAAAAAAATATTGGTGATCAATAAATAAAAAAAAAGACGTGTGGCACTCGGGGACTGCCGCGGTAAAGCTATTGCAATGCCATCTAGAGGCGAGCTGCTGAACTAAAGAGACAAACGTCAAGGTTTTTTCGTTACGGAATTTCTGGATTCGGTCCCCGCGCTCAAGGCCCGCGATAGAAGCTATGCAATAGCTTAAAATAAAAAATACCGACTAAGTACAGCCGATTATAGAACCTTCTCCTAATCCAAATGCTTGAGAGATGATTACCTAATTCCATTTAATTTAAAGAGTAGTTTATGTGGTATTTACATGCACTAAGCAGAGTTATTATAATAAATAAGCTATTAAGGTTATTGCAGATAAATATAAAAGGAAAAGCCGATGTTAAATTGCAACATTAGTAGCTATATTGGTCATGCAATTGCCTTATGTTTATGCCGACATATTACCATATCCATTAAAATAAAACTTAGGTACTCGAACTAGAGGAAAAACGTTTGAATAACAAGAATGTACTAACTGAGACATTCAAATGATCTAATCTTCAGGAAAAGGTAATTATGAAAAACAAATTGCACTTTGTTTAGACAGGTGGGTGAGGTATCATTGCATCCAATCACCTCCTCAAGAATTTCCATCCATCCATCCCTCACTTCCCTAAGCAATAGAGTAAGACAGATAACTTGTCTCGACATAAGCTGAGAAAAAAATCACTGTCGGAATTTTCACTCAGACCATACACAAGGTATTCGAGGCTACAAGCAATATTGAAACTTACGTTCATACGTTTCAGTTAATTTTCGTTTGACGAGACAACGCTTTTTAGCTTTGCGTTTTTAAGTCAATATTATACCTAGAAGACAAAATTGAATCTTAGATGAACGAGATAGAGTTGCGATTGATTGTGAAGACTCAAGGCGGCCCGAAGGCGGTGCAATCGGCACGTGATCACAGCAGCCTTGCAAGGACGTCACGTCTATGCAACTAGTTAATTAATTCCACCTTCGCGCTGACTCACCATCGCTAAATGCAAGTAAATGCATCCACAAACCCTGCAATTTGCTCACTCAATTTTGTCATACTAGCGACCTCTACACGCAAACTTGCGAAATGAAAACCGCTAGCCGTTTTAGGTAGACCTTTGAATATGAGCCAAGGAGTTACGAGTTCGTTGATCGTTTGTGCACCTTCAACGAATTCCTGCATGATTGGAAACGTCGACAAAACGTATAGTATGTAACCGCACTTTATTTATTGCTGTCTCAATTGTTTTATGTGGGAAAAGTCCCAAATCAATCAAAAGAAAAAACACTACACGTTAGGCGTTTCGAGACGCGCGTTTTATGAGACGGCCTCTACCTTCAGTTTACCTACATCCTGCACACCTTAACCCGCGTTTGAATCCTGGAACGCGCGTTGGGGAACTTGGAGGTGTACTGTGTTCGAATGTAAGGGACCAGATGGTTACGTACCAAAACGAGTGCATCAAAAACGTCTAATGTGTACTCGTTATAACAATCTAAGTTGGGCCTTACTGACCGGACCGTACGAAAGAGGTTACATTGTTTAAAATGTAAATTACAATGGTGATGGTATTTGTGCACTTGTAATTCAGTCGGCGTTATTAGTTTCATTTCAAAGAAAATGCGTAATGCCATATGGTTTGATTCATCGGAAATATGACTCAACCAATGTATACGTAGGGATTTCTTCAGCTAGCTTAGATAAAAATCAACCTATGTCACTAAGTACGTTCATGAAATATGAATATAATGGAAAACAAAATATAATATAAAGTAAGTAACTACTGTAACTGGTTATAATCATGACATAATTTTCAAAGTTTCCTGCAGTGGGTTGACTCAGACTTAAAATTATAATAATATTTAAATAATAAACAGCTTGCATAGTCAGGAGTTTCCCGTTTCTGTAGTCCTAGACATTGATTGTCAAATAGGTAAGTAATGCTTCAAGGCACAATTTTATGCATTTTTACCATTTTTACAGTATATCTTATATTCGTGTGGCATATAAAAAAACATTGCAAAATAATACCTAATGCGGAATAATATTAAATTTATCGAATGACATCATTTTAGCACGAACAGTGACTAGGATTTCGGTATAACTAAACTAACACATTTAAAAAACGAAGTCATGGCAGGTACTCAAAATATTTTGATGAATAAACATTTAGGACTTGTTCCCAAGAATTCTCAAAAATCCGTCGAGTCATGGTCTTATCCTCAACTTTAAAAACACAAGCATATGGCATCGAACCGGTTTTCCAACCCGTTCATTGACGAATGCCTTGCACCGCCTTGCCGGTGATCATTAGGACTTTGAACTGTCAGTTCCCGAAACTACAAGAAAATTCTACCAATCAAATAAACCTGGATGATTATACACTAAATGTGGACGCTAAGGAGCAATTACGATGAAAAAAAACAAAACGTTACATTACGTTAAATTATCAGTAACAGTGCATGGTATACGGGACTGGTAACGCCATCTTGTGAGGAGGTAGTGAATACGAAAATAAACGCAAAATCATTACTAATGAGTATTATTAATTCAAAAGATACTCTATCTGAACATTTACACGCTGGCAAGACTGAACGAATCTGAATAAAATTTGTCATGGAAATACATGGTTTCTCGGAGACCGACAAGGGCTATTTTCTATCTTGTAAAAGAGCATGCGAGCTTCCGGCTTCGCATTAGCTCGTTTTATTTATATCTTTATAATTGTTTTGAAAATCATGTACCTATAAGGTAAAGCACAACTGTATGTATAGTTCTATTCTAACATCATTAGCGATAGTAGAGAGGTAAAACTAAGTCAATTATTATGGACGTCATGTGTTATCGAACAAATTAATTAGGTAACGCATACGATACATTTACATATTTGTATAGTACATGTACTGATAACTGATAGGAATTACAATTGTTCCTAAAAACTAAAATTACATATTTTTATTTACTCTTTTGTAGTTGATAAATCAGTTACAGCGTCGCAAAATACCTTGCGGAAAGTTAGATTAAAAAAATATTTGTAAATAGCAAGTATTACAAAGCATCCCCCTGCTAGAATGTTAGTTACTTTGTACCGTTGGCGTTGTTGTAAGAATGGCTGTATCGTACTTCTTTGTATGGTTCAATAACATACAAGTCTGCGGTATGATATCACAGCTCAAAACCTATTACTAAAGTAATAGTTACGGTTTTGAGCTAGGTTTTGGTATAAATACCACCACTCTTCTTAGGCCGGGGGTTAAAAAACAGCACTATTTTTACAACAATGTCGTAGAATGTAAGGTCGTGTCGCAAACTGACTGTTGCCAACTACGACATGGTTTTATGCCAGTTCTAAGAACGACTTTAAGCATCCAAAAAAAATAGAAACTCTGCTGACAGCTCAAAGCTCAAAAGCCGTGAATCATCCGTCTAGCATTTCGATTCGGATATGCTTCGGTATATTAATATTAGTCCAAAAGCGTCGCGTCGACACAGGCGTCGCCCGTCTGCGCTATTTCAGTATATTCAGACGCACATTCTATTCCCGGATGAGTTTATGCACTAAATAACGAGCAGAAGCCACACTCTGGGTGTGACCTACATTATATTGGGGAAAGACTTGCCTGATCAAGAAGTCTTAAATTCTGATAACGGAGTTTGAAAGACTAGGTAATTACAGCTAATATAACACTGATGCTGCGTGCACATATTGCAAATCAAAATACACGATACACACATGATAAAAGGTGTTAAAACTAGATTTACGGCTACAAAAACTGAACTTTATTTTAAATCATTGGCAGATAAAGCAAGTTACCAAATTTCATAAGGCAACTTTATGCTTATTTTTGGAGAACACTATATTGGTGATAAATAATAGGTGTAAATAATGAGTTTTATATTTACTAAACATGTTACGCCTAGCCAACTACCATAAAAAGCATATTGGTGATCAACTAAAATAACGCTATAAAAGGAAAAGGTTAATTTTTTATCAAAGTCAGTCGCCGGAAGTGCGGCAACCGTGACCACAAATGAATTTAATACTGAACTATGACTTGTGAACTTTGGCATGTGATGCACTGGGTAATTTTATAATTGTATGGCTACTACAGCAATCTATCATTTGTCATCATAACAATACTTGATGCTCCATACAATACCTAAAGGTAATCTAGGAATCGGAAAAACCCAACCTATTAATAACAAATTGATCGTTTTGTTTATTTTCCTCAAAAGATATATTTCCTTGAATATTAGTGGCCCCAATATCATATATTTTTAATTGCCTCATACAAAGTCAGTAGCAAAAAGACCACGATATTACCTCTGATAATCTTTTTGATTTCAGTGTATTTTAAAACGCTTTTTAATCTTTTTAAATCCATCGTGGTTATAAACACTAAAGTCATTTACAATGGGATATTTTAGCATGATTGGATAGGTCAAAACTCCAATCATGGTAAATATCCCGTTGTGCATGATTTTTTAAGGCGTCACCCCGACTCAAACTAGCGCCGCCACCTATTTTATCTTATTACGTTGAACAAAGGGATTCTCAAAAAATTATAGGGCAGTTTGTGATACCTAAATAAGCTTTATTTTATTACCTCTGTAATAGTTTTATATTGTATAGTTTAGGAGGAGATGCGAAGTTGCACTTGGGGGCCACCAAACTTTGATTTCGCATCTTTTAAACTACAAAAATAAAACTATAAAAGAGGTAATAAAATGAAGCTTATTTATAAAGGTATAGGTAACACATACTGCCCTATAATTTTTTGAAAATTCCTTTGTTCAACGTAATAATAAGATAAAATAAGTGGCGGCGCTAGTGTGCCCCGGGGTACCGCCTTAACTACCCTAACTAGATGGCATCTCCGAACGCTACTCACTGAAAGCGCATAACTGTAGGCATTCAAATAATCAGTTCTTAGCAGTTTCTATATCTAATCTGCATTCCTAAGGCCAGACGGGCGGCGGCGCCGACGCATAGCTCACTTCTAAACACTTCACCTCGCACCAGAAAGCCTTTGATCCGACATAACGAGTGCATACGAAATCAAGCTGTATGAAACGAAACGATTTTCAGGGCTACACTTATCTATTTTATCTTTTTTTATGAAGTTTCAGCTGTCGTTTTACGTATGACTGCTACGGTTGATTCATAAAGAGTTGCTTAGAATGGACCCCGATATATTATTGTTGTTTTGTTTGAAGTTGCTGATGATTTCATACAAAATGCGATAAAATAAAATAGTATAGGGTGAGTCGGAAATATCTAGCATCGAGTCGATTGAGTGATTGTTCCATTTATGTATGAGATTTGGTAAAGTCGTGCGTATATGGGAATATCAATTGATATTTAAACAAAATTACAGTTGAATTTAGAACCTCCTCCTATTCTATAGACGGTTAATAATAGAACGGTAAATCTATTAAATCTTTGTCAACCGATTTCGATTCAGGAATCTGTTTAGTTATGTTGACGAATATAATTTACTGCGCTAGCGGCAGCGCAAGCTTTGTTTCTATGGAAACGTTTTCTATTCCATGGGAACTGATTTATGGGTAAAAAAGTTGCAAATGTTTGATTCCAGGATAAGAATATAACCTAGTTACGTTAATAGGGGGCCCTTACCGCGCAGTATTGGGCAAATGCCTAATACTGCAAAATGCTAAGACAGGGTCCCTTTTTACCCAATGTATAATGAAATTGTTATATTTAAGTACTTATTCGATTTACTTATTTTATTATTGTATAATACCATTTCTTTTTTGTTTGTCTTTGGGTCAAATAAATGGTTTTTATCTATAGTATATAATAGGGCTGAAATGTTGCATACAGGTAGCAACATTTCAGCCCTATCCAGTAGTTTCGGCGTGAAGATGCAACAAACATTCATCGATCTATCCATCCTAACTTTCGCATTTACAATATTTAAGTGATTTGTAAGTGTTGATGCAATAAAAGACGATTGTTTTTAAACCCGTGTATTGACTACATATATGTAGGTACTTACGTTATGTATAATATACTTACAATAAAGATAAAACGATAAGTTTTATTTAGCATCACATAAAAATAATCAGTAATTATCAGTAGCTAATGAGTACCTACTAAAACTCACATAAGAGTTTCACAATTTATAAAGAACAAAGACAGTTATAATTATATTGAACAGGAAACATCAATCTTCAATGTGAATTTTGAAATCAGTCGAAGATATCGCAAAAGTTTTTAGAATCGGTTGATGAAGCTTCCGTTACAACGCTAAAATTAGCCAAAATACATATAACTTTAACAGCTTTAGCTTATATATTAAAATAAAATTATAATAATAAAGTTCTAAGTTTATACTTTTTTTAGCCGTACTTTACGTATGTCTGTCGTTTATAACTGTAATTTATAACTAGTAATTGTTATTCGAATATAATCAGATCATTCTAAAACAATTTGTGGTAGAAACTATGCAGAGGGTCTTATAACGTTCCCTTTAGGACTTTATTACTTTCTTTTCGGGGTGGTGTATTTTTAATCACAAAGTGTTATGCTACATGATTGCTTTTATGACCTCGTTCAAATATATACGAGTATATAATTAATATTTTACATTTACGTTCTTTTATAAACATATTTTTAGAAACAACACTTGAATTTTAACTATCTACGACATTTTTTTTATGGCTACAGCTATTATTCTATGAACACCTCGATTTCTAATAATGTTATTTATTTAAAGGCATATAAATGAACATTTGATACATAATCTAAGCCATTTGAATTATTGTCTGAGCAAATCCATTAATCCAAATAACAACAAGCTACATAAAACTTCTACTTTTCAAAATATTTTAATCTGAGTAAATTACTACTTTGACAAAAAAATACTACAAGGCCTTTGATCTCAATCGTTGTTGATTTATTTTAGGCACTACAATCACTACTGGACAATAACTTTATTATTATAAATACTAAAACTAATAAAACACTATTAAATACTATCACAAGACAGGTTATAGGGAGCGCGTACATTTTATGTAAGCCAAGATGTGATTATGTACAGGTTTTTACTTTTATTATATTGAATGAGTTATTAGTTATTACATATATTGATGTACTATTTATAGTGTTTATCATCGAATATATAAAAAATATCGTAGTTTCACGAATTTATTACGAGTATAAGCGGGTTAACTACGAACCTAATATGTTTTGGAAGAACAGTACACGCAAGGATAAAGTACTTACCTCGTTAAGGAATGAAATATTGGTGTTCTTTTTCTATAAAAACTATCGTAGTTTGACGAATTCTTACGGATGTAAGCGGGTTAACTACCAACTTTATTTGTGTTGGAAGAACACCAACGTTTTATCCTAACGAGGAATAAACGTTGGTGTTCTTTTAATACAAATAAGGTTGATAGTAAACTCGCTTACATCCGTAATAAATTGCTGTTCCTCTTACACACACTAGGATAGTTAAACCGCTTTAATAGTTGTTTTGTTGTTTGTTTAAATCTTACATTCATAATGAATTAACGAATCCCCGAGTGGTTTGTCTGTCATCTGAAAAGAAAAAATGTGTCTCACATATATTTTCGTAGACGTCTTCAAAGTTCGTCTCATAACTTTGGTATAGGTACCTGCTTAATGTGATTGTTTTTTTATGTTAGTAAAACATAACGCTTAACGCTATAAATGTCTCTGAGTACTACATAACTATGAGTATATTATGCTATTATATTTATATAATATATATAAATAAATAATGTCGGACAATTCACACAGCATAAAGACGTATAACAACGACTGCAGACCGACACGGCGCGGTACGAACCTTGTGTTTTTTTCTGTTACTAGTTTGATGCCTATCGTGTACGTCAGATAGACGCCAACGTCCTAAGATCATCATATTAGCCCACAAACGTCCACAGCTGGGCAGAAGTCACAAATACGACGCTAAATACTAATATAACGGGTCCTGCAGGGCTAAATATTTTCTTACTTCTGCATAGAATTTAACTAGCAGAAAAGTAGTTGCAACATGCAAAACTCGAATTCAAGATTATATCTTGGGTTTATTAATGTGATAACACCATTTATTTATTTATTTATTTATTTATTTATTGACTTAGTACAGAATTACTTACCATGGAAAAAATACAATAAAAAAACACATGAAAGTGCACTGTTTCGCACATAATTTGGTCGAGATTTGAGGAACGCAGACGTCTATTGAAATGACCTCTGTCTTGATTCGTAAGTTATTACTAATTATTTGGCTTCTTTAATCCTCATAAATAGTTGTGTAATTTTCTTGTAATAAGCAATTATTTGAATTCCAGCTGTTCCAAATGCTCCATCCTACTCCTATGAACGCGAAATCCTATTGCTATCCTATTCGCACAAATGGCTCCAACATGCCCTTTTAGGGTGTGTTTCTTCTAACGCGGAGCTGGGCGGAGTGGGGAGGAGTGGATCATGAATTGGCCAATCAGTGCTCGACACTGAATTACTGGATTGCAGTTGTCTAGTACCCAAAACACAAGCTCTGTTTACCTTGGGGCTAGATAATGCTGTGTGAATTGTCCAACAATTTTTATTTATTTATTATTTTCGTTTTAAAAACTTGTCACCTACGACGTCGAGAAGTCCGTAACGCCAAATCAAATATTTTTGGCTGATAACAGACAAAAACAGCGCTGAGCGGGGTCATGGGGGCATAACACGATTTGATGCCCATCATCAATTATGTTTAATTGAGTATAAACCTCCTTGTTCTTTGTTTTAGTTTTGTATGTTGTTTTCTACCTGTGCGACGAAATAAATGTTTATTCACTATCCGCTTCATGAAAACGCACCCTTAACTACAATTAATAGTAAGGTCCTTGGCTGAAAAACAGCGCTGAGCATATGTTGAGCACACGCTGAGCCAAACCCTATATCCTGGCACAGGGACGTGGAGCCAGACCCATATATTTTATCACCCACCCTTTCATATCACTTACCTCCATATTATAATGTTTTTGTTTTATACTGTTTTTGTTTATTTTTGTAACTCTTTTTGTACCTGTGTCCAAATAAATGTTTTCTATTCTTAACTCTCAAACAAATATTTTATATAATGAATCTATAACCAGCACTAACCAGGCATACATCAGGCTAGATAAGCTCGCACTAGCGCTTTGACGGAGGCTCGACAAAGCGGGCAGGCGGATAAGGCTGCGCCACACCGCGCGCAAGACACTAGGTGACCGCAAGGCAGGAATACAACGCTGACCTGGAAATAAACAACTCTTAATCAATCATTTTATTAGTCGTCTCATCTACTCTTTCGATACACTTCTAATTCTAATCCGCCTTGTTTACGAAGACGCGGTGCGTCCGGCGACGCGGCCCGCACTGAATTCATAAACAAATAGCGTTGAGAGCGTGTTTTCGGATAAGCTAGTTTTCGCGTGCGACGAGGCGTCGTACGCGGTAATGCCCATAATCCCCAAATTGGGAAGGCTGGACGGGTTGGGAATCGCAGTTCGGTGGTAGAATAATAATAGGGTATATGCATGTGATTTCAAAAAAGCTAGAGCAAGAAAGCTAAATATTTTAAGTCTCTACAGCAAAATGTCTAAACGCAACGCTATTGGCATGTGAAGCGCGACGTCATACTTGAACATTTTTGTATGGGCATGAAGTTTTGACTTTGAGTTTTCATAGGGGACTCGATGATCCGTGACGTCATAAAATGCAATGGCTAATACGGCAGCGTTTTTATCACCCGAAATTCAGTGATATTTTACTTTTAGTTTTTTACCTCAATAATTTAATTTTTTTTGGGTGTTATATTTTTTTCGTATGTATGAACCTAAATAATCGATTAAAAAAATAAAAAAACATCAAAAATCCATGCATTATTGTTCCGCAGGGGGCGCTGCCTCCCGCCCCCCGGTGGATATCCCTTAGCCTCATACGACACCCACGGGAAGAGTTAGGGTGGTGCTAATTCTAAGCCGACACCACACAGCTGAGTTTCACGCCCCGCCTATAATTACATACGAGTAAATATCAAAGTACATTGCGATATGTTTGTGTTTACGCGTGCGACGCGTCGTCGCAAGCGGTAGCCACCGCCACTCTTCACGCCCCGCCTATCCATAAACATTATCGTACAATGCGATATATTTGTGTTTACGCGTGCTATGTCTGGGCCGCTGCACGCGCCGCTGCTCTATATACAGAGCAAAACGCCCAACGCGCCGCTGCACACCGCTATACGCCCCGCGTCTCCGTAAACAAGGCCTAAGTGGGGAACCGCGATCTGCACTGACATTTCGCATGGGACTGTATAATGCATTGTCCCCCTGCCCAACCAGGCTCTAACCAGCCCAGCGCCTTGAAGTATCAGAGCAGAACTTTTGGTGATTGACAGCTTCGTTTCAGCTTCTGTGGGCGTGAAATCAATGCCCTTTACAGTGACAACATTAAATATAAACCAGCGCGTTGTGTTCCATACTAATATAAAAAGCGAAAGTAATTCTGTCTATCTGTTCTTCTTATTCTAATCTAATCTTTTCACGCCTAAACGGCTTTACGGATCCTAACGAATTTGGGCAGATAAACAGTATCCCGAGGACGGGAATAGGCTTCTTGAAAAGTGCGTTCGAAGCCACGGGCGAGACTTAGTGTGTGTTGTATATTTCCCTGTTCTGAAGTGTCAATGTTTGCTGATTCCAAGACCTTGGAAGTAGCTTGCTCTTGAGTAACGCTTACGCCATAGACTCTATGGCATAAGCGTTATCAAGATTCTCGATGGCATAGAGAATTGTTACTCAAGCATAGATGGATAACTAGGCAAGCTTTCATAATATGGATTTTAGTTTTTCTAAAAAGTACGAACAAATACCATCTTTGAATGCTTGTTTATCTTCTGAGCAGGAGCTACGCCTCTCCCAAGGATTGCCACTATGATCAATACCTTAATCGAGATCTTCAACTTTTTCTATCTAGGGCCCTGCACTACGAGTATATAGAAAAAGTAAGCCCTAATTTACTGGTCGACTTTTTTGACATATTTGGCACAGCTACTAAAAAAAAAAAGAAGGATCTTGTTAAGGGGGGTAGAAAGGCGGGTTGTTAATGGTCCAATTATAATCTAACTTAACAAGTGCATAATGTAGCTTTATAAAAAGTCACTAACCTCGTTATCCATGCAAACTTTGCAGATCCTGGATTCCTTCAGCTGCCGATTTTCCTCTTCAAGAGACAGCTTAGGAGTCCCAATATCATCTTCATTTACCACCACATCACTATTAATTCTTGGACCGTCTAATTCAGTTCGATTCTGCGATCTGTTTTGGCTCGATGACCTATTTTGGCTCGATGACCTATTTGGGCTCGATGACCTGTTCTGTCTCGACGGTCTGTTTTGGTTCGCAGCCCTGTTTTGGCTCGAAGACCGGTTTTGGCTTGTCGATCTATGATTGGGTGATCGGTTTTGACTGGTGGAGCGCTGCCGAGGTGAATTGTTACGACTGGTCCGGTAGCTAGGTGAGCCGCGGATAGGCGATCTGTTCTGACTAGATATGGTCCGTAGTTGATTTTGGTGACTTGAATCCATCATTGTGGGTGGGGATGGGGATCGCGTACTGTCAGACTGAGAGTTATCTGAATGCGCACCTCTGTAATAAAGTAAGTAACATGATTATGTTTTTGATATTATGTTTTTTAAACTTACGCGAGCAGAGCACTCTATATTGACTACTAGTTGCACCAAGCGGCTTCGCACGCGTTGCTCCTATGGAAACGGGTTAAGGTTTAAAGGTGATTTCTATCCCACGGGAACTAATTTATGGGATAAAAAGTAGCCTATGTTTGATTAGAATTACCTGTATGCATTTCCCGATCCGTTCAGTAGTTTTGGCGTGAAGAGGTAACAAAAATCCATCTATCTATCCAAACTTTCGCCTTTATAATATTAGTGTGGTGTGATTGATGACCTATGTGGCGCGGCGAGCGAAGGTCCACCTGCGACGCAGGAGATTGCGGGTTCAATTCCCGTTTCAAGAAAAATGTTTGTACTATCTACTACGAGTACATTATATTCAGGGTGTTTCTGGATGTTTTCTATGTATAGTAAAAAAACTGCCTCGATAGACAGATTTTTAGTTTAAGTTAAATCAATCAGTTATCTAGTACCCATAAAACAAGCTCGATATTGGGGCTAGATAAAGCTGTGTGAATTTTCCAGCTTAATTTATCTCACTGTTACCTTCTAAAATACCTAGGCACAAGCTCCTGTAGAGTCTCAGCGAGTATGTCCCGCGCGAAACGTTGGCTGTTGGATGAAACGCTCCATGCCTCTTCGTTTAGTTGTTCATCCAGCACTGCGTCTATTAGGGATTCGGGTGTTACGAAGGGAACGCCTGAAAGTAAAAAGAGAACATGAGAAAAGGGGATTTACCTCATGGCACGTATTCGTAATAACGAATATAGACATAGACAGACATAGACATTATCATTTATTTGCCACCACAATACACACAATAGAAATGAGAATATCATATCGTATTGATTCTTATGTAGGTGACGTAGGAGTAGGTCTTGCACGAAAACTAATTTCGGTAGTCAAGCTCTATGTAGATTTTTTGTAAACTAACCACGACTCTTAATAACGATATCCTACGATCGCGGTATGACGAAAGTTCGTAGTTCGTAAATTCTAACGCCAGCATAGCAATTGTTAACTGATTGTTAAATACGATCGCGGTATGACGAAAGTTCGTAGTTCGTAAATTCGAACGCCAGCATAGCAATTGTTAACTGATTGTTAAATAATATTTAACAATCAGTTAACAATTAGATTTTCGCGAAATTTCGAAAAGTTTAGAATGCAAACTCTTTCTTTTCCAAAATAAAGGAAAGTTAAACCTTCATTACAAAATCTCGTCCTGTATCGTACTAATATTATAAACGCGAAAGTTTGTAAACATGTCTGTATGTATGTTTGCTGCTCCTTCACGCAAAAACTTCTTATCTGGATCGGGCTGAAATTTTGCATACAGTAGTTCTAGGCCTGGAATAACACATAGGCTACTTTTATCTCATAAATCAGTTCCCGTGGGATAGGCGTGTGAAGCCGTAGGGCTCAGCTAGTATTACACAATTATATCAGTTATCTCATCTAGTACCCATAACACAAGGCTCTCTTAAGGCGGCCCTTCCCGGTCCTACTATCGTCAACGCGAGTGAGATTTAAAAACTTGTTGTTTCATCCAGCGCAATGTTAGAAAAATAGACAAAACGAAAAGAGAGAGAAAGCGCCTGACCGCTCGGTTGGTATTCGCTTACCTACTTTCGCCGCTCACTCGCGGGTAATCGGCAATTGGAAGAATAGTGTGAGTAAATTTCAAAAAAACTTGTTTTAGGCGTTACGTGTTTTTAAGGAAGCCTTTACCTTTACAATTTATGAGTACATTATGAACGCCCAAAGTTCAGATAAAATTTGTGCAAAAAAGCAAATTTTTGGAGACTTATACTGAATATCTTTTCTCCAAATTTTGCTTTTTTGTTAAAATAGAAACCGAGCACAAGATAATTAATTAGTTAAAAGTTTCGAAGAAAGTTCAATTACAACGCCATAGTCACGCAAGAGCGTTTGTATGAAAAGTAAGACGGGCTGGCCGCTCTTAACTTGGGGTTAGATGATGATTAGTGTATTGTCCAGCATTATTTATCTATTATTATTTATTTATACTAACCGAGAGCCCAAGAGGAGGATCCAGTTAGGCTGGGCAGCGTCTGAAAACTACGTCGAGTCTTCTCGTCCATACCGCAATGCTTGAAAACGAAAGTTTTCAATCAGTTCGTCCTTCCCGTCATGACCTATGGAGCTGAGACGTCACGATAGGGTTGGTTCACCAGTTCAAAGTCGCTCAGCAAGCTATGGAACGAGCTATGCTTGGAGTCTCTCTGAAGGATAGAATTCGTAACGAATAAATCCGACAGCAAGCCGAAGTGGCAGTGGGCCAGCCATATCTCGCGAAGAACTGACAACCGATGGGGTAAACGAGTTCTTGAGTGGAGACCGCGACTCGGCAAACATAGTTTAGGGCGCCCTCAGGCCAGGTGGGATGACGATCTGCGAAAGACTGCAGGCAGATGCTAGATGCGTCAAGCTGAAGACAGTGCGCTATGGCGCTCATTTAGGGAGGCCTATGTCCAGCAGTGGACTAATATAGGCTGATGATGATGATGATTATACTAACCGCAAGTTCTTAGCCGCTTCGCTATCGCACGTTTAACCCGCGCCGCATCCAACCCAGCTGATAACGCCCCCATACCCACATTGCTCTCTAAGCATACGTTTATCTGAAAAACAAAACCAATAAATAAATAAAACTATCGTAGTTTGACGAATTGATTACGGATGTAAGCGGGTTAACTACCAACCTTATTTGTGGTGGAAGAACTCCAACGTTTCATCCCTTAACTAAATAAGGTTAATAAGGTTCGTAGTTAAACCGCTTACATCCGTAATGAATCCAATTATAAATTTTAAGTATAACCAATGAAATACAAAGGTAATTATTAGTTATAGCTTCTGCCCACGACTTCGCACGCGTTCTTTTGGGGATAAAAGCTTATAATGTTAATTTAGTTTGTGCAATCTATAAAACCCACCCAATCCCTACGTGATAAATTCAAGGAAATAAATACAATGACAGTACATGTCAATATATTTATGAAAACTTGTGGTGACTCATAGAAATATCAATCGGTTGTTGCAAATAGCAGCTTATGTTTGTTATTATCATTTTTTTCATTATGAATTAAAAAAACCTTGCTGTGCAAAAAGGCGTACTTAAAATATCAGATTATCTCTAGCTAGGGAATAAAAAGCTTGGGATTGGTTTTGCTCCAACTCGAAAAATAACAACTAACAGGCTAAAGGTTTCTTCGTCGCTTCTTTACTTTAGTCTACGCACAGAAGCAACAGAAATCAAAAATATTACTTTATTTCCTTGTCAGTGCTTTATTTTATAAGTTGACATTTTCTAAGTGTACATTTATTGTATCTATGGAAATAAAGAATTTTTGATTTTAATTTTTTTTTGGCTTTTTTAGTATTTTCGGTAAACACACATCTACAAACATTCTGATTTATTCGGATACGGAAAGCCCTATTAACATTATGATAAATTTAAGTGAATTCGAGTCAATTGCACCTTATTTCTTATTTGATAGTAATTACTATTTATCAAGCTGTTTATATAGTAAAAATTGACTTGTCTGAGTGCTAATTGTATAAGTCTAAAGAAATAAACGATTTGACTCTGATATGTAAATATTCTTTAGAAACCTATCATAATTTAATATGTAGGTATGTATTTGTACGAAGAGTTACATATTTATTTAAATTCTGCCTGTCTGTTTTATTTTCAAGCTCTTACAGCTTAATAAAGTCACGGAGACAAGTGGTATTCCGGTAAATGGCAGTAGGAGAGCCGGGAGGACCTCAGAACGATGGTGGGCATCATCACAGGTCACTGTGAATTGAACCATCATCTTTTCAAGACCGGAGCCACAGACAGCAGCCTATGTCGTGGCTGCTTTCAAGAAGAAGAGACTGTGGAACACGTCGTGGTACACTGCACAGCCTCAGAGGCTAAAGTGCCTCATTGAGGAATGAACCCCATCCACACCCACAGAAAAGCTGAAACGAAGCTCGGTCCCCTAAAGTCCTGCTCCGATACTTCAAGGAGCTGGGCTGGTTAGGGCCTGCTTAGGCAGAGGGATAATGCACAATACACTCCTATGAGAGATGTTCGTGCAGATCTTAGTTCCCCACTTAGAATTAGAATTAGAATTAGAATGGCAGTAGGCAACTTTTTATCCAGGAAAAGCGCGTGCCAAACCCATGGAAGAAGCTAGTCTATGAGATTCAGCTTCAGCTGCTTTCAGCTAACATAGGACTAAAATTTACGAGAAAAGTATTTGGATGAAGATCGATTTTTTTTAAATACCATGTCTTCAGTCACTGGCAAATCAGCGTTGCGTCGGGGCACACGACTTTCTGTGGTAACCTGAAATAAATTAATTGGGTTGTATTAATTTCCCAATGTGGATGGAACGTCGCAACTAGCGCCTTCTGAAATTTCTAAGATAATCGTAAATAAACTATAGTTAGCGGTACTGTTTTCAAAACGGCTGAGAAAAAATTGTCATGAAACTGCACTGTTTGGCACTTTATTTGATAGAGATCTCAGTAACCCTGCGATCTATTGAAACGATCATGTTAGTCGTTTAAATGAACTGTAGTAGTATAAATTATAACTAATTTAAGGAACATTTCCGACACAATGTAACAATTGTTTATGAAAAAATAAATAATATGAAAATGAGTTTCTTCAGAAGTTGTGTAGTTTCCTTGTACCTAATTATAAGCTACAATTAGATTATTGCGCTTACACCTATCTAAAAAAATCATAATATGCCCATCCCTTTTACAAAATGGCGTGCATTACGCCATCTCAAGTCTGTTAAAGCAAGAACCTGTCTTATCTTGTCCGAGCATAAATGAACTCTACTTAACCTACTTTACAACTCACAGTGCGCTGGCCAGCTTGCCGGCCAGAGGTATCCACGAAATCCTGTCCTTTGACCAATAGCACGTAGCCACAGCTCGGGAACCATCGGGCGTGTTCCGACCACGGCGCGTCACCGCTCTCCCATTTGCCGAGGCCACCGTCGCAGTAGAAACAGCGAACCTGGGAATGTTTTAAGGTAATTTTACTATAAAACTCTCGTAGTTTGACGAATTTAATATGAATATCCTCCTGTCAAGTGGGATGACGATTTGTGAAAGCCTGCAGGCAGATGCTGGATGCGTCAAACTGAAGACAGGGCGCTATGGCGCTCATTAGAGGAGGCCTATGTCCAGCATCCGACTAATTTAAGCTGATGAAAAATAAGAATGTAAGCGTGTTACCGTGGACCGACGACATTGGTGTCTATTAAGATGTCGCCAGAACTAGACCAAACTAATTTGTCTATGACTATAAATGATGCCATCCTTATATTTTAATCGTTTTGACAGAGACGGCGATATTTTTAGTCCTGTCAAATTAGTTTAGTTTAGTTTTGGCGATATCTCAATAGACACCATTGTAGCGGTCCAGGGAGTCGATGGACCCCCCGAAGGGTTCCCGCCTTGCCGGGGCGGGAGGGCTTAGTAATTGCGTCCTGGTCAGCCGCGATGAAGCTAAGAGGAACCCCTGGGGCCGTGCCTACGCAGACGGCGACATGGCCGTCCCCGGGACGGACTGCTCTAAGCCCAGTCGGAGCGGTAGTAGGTTGCGGTGTCGTATAAAAACAGACTAGTAGTTAACCCGCTTATATTCATAATGATGAGTCATAATCATAAGGCAAGTTGGTAAAATGTACGAGGAATGTACCTATCTACACCGTGTCCATTTTGAATGAGGCATAAACATAAATAAACCGCCCATACTTAACCTAAAATTCACTTTGGCTTCATTTTATACGTAATTTACATTACTTGTCGATTTTAGATCCTCCCTTCAATAAAAATTGCTTACAATTATATCTGAAACTCGACGCCAAGCAAGTGAGATTTTGTTATTTGTGTCGTATTTTGTTTACTAACATGCTCCATTCAACGTGGACAAACCATAGGGTACCTACTCACCTAGGTTCAATAACTCAATAACAGACTGAAAGCAAATCTATCGTGGAAATACAGGTGCATTATCTATCATAGATTAAAATAAAACGATTGAATTCGTTTTCAGTGTGCTACTGGCTAGCATAGGACCGTGGTGAATAGCACAATTTCTCTAGGTATGGAATGCTTGAATGAAGTGAAATCAGTCTAGTCTAGAACGAGCAGATGTGTATAATAGGTACGAGTAAATAATCATAATAGGTATGAATAATGAAGCCATGGACTAATTGAAACAAGCCGCTACAATATTACTTATAGTCATGGGCCTAAAAAATTAACAAGCATTATGTTATATGTATGTGTCGCAGCCGGAACGTAGAATTAGCCCGTTTGTAAAACGGCTAGGCCGTTTACAAAACGGCGCCATTCAGCTAAACGCCTAGGCCGATTGTAGAACGCTCAACGTTCAACGATTTGGCTGACTCAAAACTAGCCCGATTGTAAAACAGAGAGATTCAGAAACCTGGATATTTTTTGTAAACAAAGAAATGTCATGATAAGTCACTATCATAAGGACAAGTCAGGGGTAGAATGTCATTTTTCACCATGGATCACTAATTAGTAGTAAGTTATGGAGCGCGGTTTTGCTTGTGCGAGAAATACCTGCTTAAATATTTCCTAACCAAACTTCAGAACGCTGAAATTTAGGTACCAAAAAACTTATTTTATGGGATGAAAGTATAACCCATAAAATCCCATAAAAAATTCAGTAGTGTCCAGTGCCTTAGATTATAAGTAGAAACGCCAATAAGGAGCTAATCAGGGGGAGGTCTGCGTCTAGCAGTACAGCCTGTTGAGTTTGAGAATGTAGTAAAGATAAAATAACAGCAGCAACAGTTTAAATGGATGATATAGTATCCACGGTAACAAACGACCAACTTTTAAAATTTTGTTCTACTTTAGCTAGGTATCTCTGTCTCTTTAATACTCCGAACCCAATTTCGAAGCCACTTTCCTTGGCAGATACCTAATTGATATCATAGCGGGTAATATAGGTAGTAATTGTAGATTCTGCGCAGGCGGTGCCTCGTACACAAAAACAGTTGTCTTCATTTGACGATCGGCCTGGGCACGGTGAACGGTGCCTAGCCATTTTATAAACGGGCTAATTCAGACGATCAGCCATATCGTAGAACGTTAATTTCACCGATCGTTCAACGATTGGCCTAGGCATTTAGCTGAATGGCGCCGTTTTGTAAACGGCCTAGCCGTTTTACAAACGGGCTAATTTTACGTTCCGGCTGCGACATATGCATTTTACTTGTTCTTGTCTAAGGCCCATGGCTTTATACCGTTATCTGGTTGTTATCAGCTGTGCGATTACGCAAAAGCCCATCCTATAACGACATTTGAAAGCCCTTTGAATGGCCATGAAATGGCATTTTAATGCCTTCGCCGTGCAATGAGGGGTTTTCGAATTGCATTTAAAAAAAATAGTTTTATATTCCTCCTTCCTTCCTTTCTTCTTATAATGGCGTCTACGTCTGGGTTGACATAATTTTGCCAATGTCGGTAATATTCGAGTAAAATAAAAATAAAAGCAACGTTGTTCGGTAATAAAGATAGATATAGGAAGTGCATTCTTCGATAAAATGTGAATCAAATAAGAAAATTACAAAAATATGGGCAATGTTGTAGGTATGATCTTGCAATCTTATATTCTTCTATAGATGGCAGTGTCTCAATTGGTAATTTGAGTATATAAATTTCAAATGATGGTTTTCATTTCATTTGACATTGTTATACTCTAATTGCTAATTGACGTCCTTGCCATCTATTGAGATATTTAGTACTATTTTTTTTCTTACAATGCGAATCGTAAACCCCTCATTGCAAATCACGGCCATTTTAGGCTTTCAAATGTCAATATAGAATGGGTGGTTTTAGCGTAATTCCACAACGGGTTGCAATTGAAACCATCATATACGGAAATGGGCTAACATCCACGTTCGTCATGTTATGCAAGGCAGTGCGCATTTAATCTGAATACGCTGTAAATGCCTGCCTACCTCGTCTACCTGATCGTCAGTGCCTGTATGGAAGAAACCAGCCTCGGCCAGAGCCAGTGGTGTCTGGGTTCTATCTGCAGGCCAGGTGTGGAACGAGGCCAGTCTAGATGTTATGGATGAGAAAATGGGGTGTTTTGCTCCTCCTCCGACGACGCCTAGCGATCGCCAGGTGGTGCCCGCGTTTAGTATGCGGGAGTTGTGTGCGGCACCAGACCTAGAATGGGAAAGAGAGTTAAAAGCGGTGCTTGGCGATTTGATGAGCTTTTTTAGCTGTGTGGTGCTGTCTTAGAATTTGCACCACCCCATCTCTTCCGACGGGTGTCGTAAAAGGCAAGGGATTTCGACCGGGGGCCGGGCATCAGCGCCCCCTGCAGAGCAATTATACCACCAAACTGCGATCCCCAGCCCGCATGCCCCGCCCTGGGGATTATGAGCATTACCCTCCATGAGATAAATGCCAATTAGGCGCTTATCAGGGGGAGGCCTGCGTCCAGCAGTGGACTAATAGAGGTAACAGGTAGAGATTGAGGTCTTTTACAATTTACCTAGTAGTTAACCTCTGCGTGAGGTGTGTAATTTTTATTTACATAGAGAGGTATACCAACCAAATCAGATAGGGAATGTTATACTATACACAAAATTCGCTAAAATGGTAATGGCAAGTCAATTTAGATGACCTTAACTAAACTTATTTGATAGCCCTAAAAATGGTGCTCATCGTGGATTTTAATTAATTATATAATTGTACTCCTGCGTGGGTCTGTGTAGCGTGTCATTTTCTAAAAAACAGACAGTTCACTATAACAACCAACCGATACTACCGATAAAACACTACACAAAACAATGTTATATGATCTAAAAATAACAACAACAACAACTGTTTCATGAATTAGAATTAGTCTTTTATCACTTTTAAACATACCATTTAAGGGTTTTCATCCTTTGTTTTCCCCCAGAACTTTCAAATAAATGCGTTACCTAAAGGTATATCAAGGATATCGCCGCCACTAACTTCTTGACAAAAATATCACAGAGAAAAATGTTAACACATTTAAACCGATTAAGAACTAATGTGGTAGACAAAGCAGTTAATTAAAATCGACTCCAGTAACGTATTACCTACGCAACGGTTACGTTACACTGCATAATAAACTTCTTTATTTACCGGCAAAGTCAAGGTGAATCCAAGAGACATGGTTGTTAGATACGGCGCAACAGGATATAAGGATGATTTTACACTGATTACTGGCGTATAAGTATAACTCTATTTCTTTTTGAACATTTATCAAACCTCTTTGGTACAAAGGGTTTAATTTTATTTCTTAAAAATTGTTAGGGCTTACGTACTGTAATAAAAAAGTCTGTATTTATTCTTTGTAAACATGATCAAAGATAAAAATATCAAAGAAAAAAATTAAGCTTTTATGTTTTTGAAAATTGACTGTTTTCGTAGATAGCGTTCACTCTAGATATTTAACTGCTGTTCGTAAATTGGCCAGACTCAGCTATTTTACACAGTGTGTATAAGCAACCTTTACGCTGGCCTTCCGAATAAATAGGCCTGATTATAAAGGAAGTGCGAAGTGTTATGGTTAACAAAACTTATTAAGATTTGAAATCGAATTTATTTCCGTATTTGTATAAGTACAGATTTTGGTTGAGAATTGATTTTATGAGTAATTCTCTCCTAAAATTCCCCGTATTTATTGACGTCGGTAGATGCGTGGAATAGCGATGCCTAATAATAATAGGGTACTCGAATGGCCATAACTAGTGAATTGAGGTCAATATAATTGAGCCATTGCGGTTGAATTATACTGACTATGAATCTAAAGCAGTACGAAACAAAATCTGGTTATGCTTTACCTATTTTAGTATTGCTATGTGATGAGTGAGCCCAAAAAAAGTGTGGCACGGACTGCCACATAGGGTGAGGTAACTGTGCCGCACAGTTACCTCACCCTATGTTTTGCCCAGCATTGGGTTAATCATCATCAGAGGCCTCTTTCATCTATAAAAGATGATGTAAGCAGCATCCGTTTATGAGGTTCGGCACTTACGCAAATGGCTAGTAAGGCCGATACGAGAGCGACAGCGACGGCCGCACAGTTGACAGGCGAAATTAGTCCCCGGTGACGTTGGAGGAAGTGCGGCTCGTTGATGGCGCAGGTCCCGTTTTTGGGACAGAAGGTCGAACCAGGCTTTATCGGAAGGAGACTCCGAGCATAGCTCGCTGAGCGACTTTAAACTGGTGGACCAGCCCTATCGAGAGTGTCCACGTCTCAGCTCCGTAGGTCATGATGGGTAGGACGCACTGCACTGACCTTCCTCCAACAGTCACGATCGCTCGAAGCGACGGCCCAGTTGTTCGGGTCTATATTGTCTATATTGGGTTAATAAAGAACGAAAAAAGTATGTATATATGCTTATGAGCACACAATATAATTTTCTAAGTGTACATTTATTTGTATTTATGGAAATAAAGCATTTTTGAGTTTGAATTATAATTTAATTTGCGTAGTTTTCAAACCCAACGTACGCGACGTCACCAACGACTGGACGCGAGTATTCCCGGTTCAGCGTCACCAACCCGAGCGTGACGGTTCAGATTGAAAAATGCAGAAAGTCATACGATACAATAATTATGTATATTATACTTACGATTGTGGTTCAGTATCACTGGGCATAGGCGATCGTAACGGCGGAGTATCAAAAGGCGAAGATGACAGCGGTAGGTTCACTGATTGGAGCGACGCCATTATTGTAGCGGCATGGTCGCATCGAGGGAAGTACCTGACAATAAAGGAAACTTGAAGCATGGAAAGACCCTTCCAAACATTTATCCAATCAATTGTTTCACAATAAGTAAATTAATAATAGATAAATAATGTAGGACAATCCACACAGCATCATCTTATCTCAAGCTAGCTGGTATGGGTAATAAATGGTTGACTGACATAAATAAATATACCGAAATAAATATTTGTAGGTGGTTACCTTTCCACACCTAAATGGATGATCGGATCTCAATTTTTGGCAGAGAGATCAAAGATAGGATAAGAGAAAATCCCAGGAAGGGGATTAGACTACTTAAAAAGCGTATGCTAAGTCGCGGGCAACAGCTAGTTTATGATAAAGTTTAGGTACCTACATCTTATTTCATAAAGACAGACAGTGGTGTCAATTCAGTGGCTGACAAAACTAAACTAAACTAATTTGACAGGATTAAAAATTATGCTATCCTTATTATTTGGATCGTTGTGACAGGGACGGCGACATTTTTAATCCTGTCAAATTGGTTTAGTTTTGGCTGCATCTGACACCACTATGTTGATTCATGTTATATGAAAAGTAAATAATACAGTCCGACGAAGGTCTGATATTAATCAAGCCCACTGCTAACTTATGTCACCATTTCCATGTTTCATTCCTGTTATCATGAATTTATTGCTTAAACAAGACTAGCTAGTTCCCGCGGCTTCGCACGCTTAGTTCCTATGGAAACGTTTAAAGGGGATTTTTATCCCATTGGAACTGATTTATGGGATAAAAAGTAGCCTATGTTTGATTCCAGGATAAGAATTACCTGTATGCAAAATTTCAGCCTGACCCGTTCAGTAGTTTTGGAGTGAAGAGGTAACAAATATCCATCCATTCATACAAACTTTCGCATTTATAATATTAGTGTGATAGAGTGATTTAAAATAATAGCTACAGTACTAACATCCTATGAATTTCCAGCGGTGATCCCAAAGATCCGAGATTATTGTAAGGAGCAAGCTCCCCCCCGCACCATGCACAGCGCAGTCGGCCCCCTCCCGCATGGTAGAAGCCAGCTATCACCAGCGCCTCCCGAGATACTGAAGAATCCTGAAATGTTTTACATTCCATCAGCTTTCTTCCTTTCTCAACCTCAACCTCAACAGGCTGTATTTGTCAACTGCTGGATGCAGGCCTCCCCCTTGATAAGCGCCTTAGTGGTGGTCTCATTGGGGTGTTATACCCATAATCACACTGCGCAAGGCAAACTCTTCCAAGAATAATCCTGACAATTGGTTACACGACAAAGAATAAAAATAAAAAAGAGATGCACACAGCTTCATGTAGCTACAAGCTAAGAAGAGCTTGTGTTTTGTGCACTAGATGTCTGATGTACATAATACAATACATAAGATAGAAGTAGATAATACTAGTAAATAAAATTATAATCTTGCTTCTGATTTCTGAATTCTCATTCTCAGTGGTGAAACGGAACTTAGGTGTCATGTAAGGATAAAAATGTATTCCCTAGTAACTATAGAATTTTTGTTTTACCGTTACCAGTTACGAACTTGTGATTTTTTTTTGCAATCTGCCTTCACATCTGGCTGGGAGTGTTTGTTTAGTTATGATTATTATTGATGCCCTTCTTGTATAATATTGTTGGATTAGAACCAAAAATGATGCAATCAAATAACATAATAAAAGATTAGAGTTTATTAGTATTTCCAAAGTATTTCTTGAGATGATGATCAATGAAACTATTAATCACTGTCAATGTTCCACAGAATAGAACATTGTTTCTTGTATTAACATAATGGCTAAGTAGGTTCTTCCCCATCTGTTAGTATGAGTCACCTTATGTGCGTATTGATTGGCATAATTGTATATTTTTATTGATTTATTACATAATGAAACCTCTATGCACTAGTCGCTGTCGTGTTTTAGACAAAATTTTAGAATCTCAAATTGACAAGTTATGTAAATCCTGCTTTTTTTTTGTGTTTTATATTTTTTTGTTATCTAGTATATCCAAAACAAATGTACATATCAAGATGAAGTCCGCATACGCTTACACATGGTTTGTTTACGAAAAATCTACACTGAGTTTGGCTCATATACAAAATGTCTCTTGCAAAGATGAGAACTTACCTCCCAATTGATGAATGAGAGGAGTCTCAATGCATCACTCCTGTACATCTCGTCATCCTCCGTCAGCCCATAATCTGAGGTAGACCTGGTAACATCAACATCAGGTTCTTCACTTGGTTGATCTTGTACTTCTTCATTCCTACTCCAACTTGGAGATCTCGGAGCGTCACTTAGAGTAACATTCCCGGACAATGATGGATGTACCACATAAGTACACTGTGGCTCTACAAGTCGATGCCTCGCCATCACCTGGTCACCGTAATTCCAATTTGATATCCTAGCATTACAACTGAAGCATTGGACCTCAGTGCCTTCCCCTGTGTAGAAAAATCCTCCTCTCGCGAGATTTGGAGGATCCACTGGAGCTGATGCCGGCCATTGGGAAAAAGTGTTCAGCCTATTGATTTCTGAATTCATCTCCACACGTACAGCAATCAGAGGCACAAGTTAACAGTATTGCGTCCTTTTCTTAAACAAGAAAACAACAAAAAACGTTAAAAAAATACACAAATGATTGTTCTTTTTATTCTTCAGCTCGACCACGAACTTATTGATTTATTTCACAATGTTGCACACATTCAACACCGAGAACAAAATTAGGCATCGTTTGTTTTTCAAATAACGAGGAAAAAAGGAAAATCAAGATAAATCTCAAAGAGAATACAATAACTTCGTAATGATAAATCTGGCTCGGAATGAAAATATTGTGGGGCAACAAGGCGAAAGAACATCGAAAGAAGCAATAGCATAGCAAAGTGAAAATTCCTTAGGTTGTCAACGTCAACGTCGGACAGTCACAATATTTTATGATGTTATGTCAGTGTCAATTGTAAATTACTGACTTAAATTTTAAGGGTACCGGAAAAAAAATACAAAATGGCTGAACTGTAAAGACTTGTAAATGTAATACTTAGGTAACAATCAACTAGTCCTTTATATAGTATTTTACTCCATAACTCTACCTACCTACTCAGAGATGGCATTTTTCCATGAAAAAGTGAAACAACGTATTTCTGGATGGATTAAAATTTGATTTTGCTGGAGCGTGTGCGCGCACGTTTTTGGTGAATGCGCGAACTTGCGAAGAGGGTAACGTACGCGTTCCGGGTTTCGTTACATTCAATTCAAACAATAAAGAGAGATGACAAAAATATCATCGAAGATAAAATATGAAAGTCTATTGCTTTTTACATTGAGGCGTTTTTCCCTTTTATCGGCAGAGCCTGTATGGGTATGGGCTGTATGTATAAGTATGGGGGCCAGTATCGCTCACGTCCGTAGGTGTTGACCCTATGATACCCTACACGTGTCCTCTGGGTGGTGCTAAGAGCGGTACCCTCTGGTGGTAGGCTTCGGTCGTGGCTTGTCACCACCCTCCGGACTGGGCCAGTCCGTGAAGCAACTCTGTTGTGTTTCGGAATGTGGTCCGAAGTAGCCATCTTCTAGACCTTCGTGATACATCGTCCGCCGCATCTTCGCTTTCCATATGTGAGATTGCAGTCAAACGAAGGTCTACTTCTGATTTGAAAAAAAAAAAATCCTTTTAAAAATAATTGGTTGAACAAGTAAGTAGAATAGGTACGTTAGTTAGTTACGTTAGGAGTTAATTGTAAAAAAGTTATAATATTTCATAGCTTTGTTGTCGTTCTAAGAAAACCTCACCTCAATTGTAAAAAGGCTGCGGCTCACTGGAGTGAGTGGTGCGAGGGCGCACTGATATTCATTTCCCAATTCTCTCAGTCACAAACTCTTTAAAATTTTCAGGGCTCTCTTCTATTGCAGGTTTCTTTTCATATCCTTCTACCACTGCACACTCATTATTCCACAAAATCTTGAAAAGTCTCTAAAACATTTGCGGCTTGCTCCGCTCGCCGTGGTTTATTGATGACCGTGGTGCGCCTCGCCCCAAAGTCTTGCTGGCTGCGACCGCGCCTTATGTAGCCCCCCCCCCCCCCTTTACAGAATCCTAGTTCAAACTAATAAATGATTTGTCGCCAGAGTAAGACCCCAAAAACATGTAACTTTTTCAGCTAAAATGTAACATTTCAGGTAACGAAACGTAAGTTACGACTCAACTTAACTCAAGGGCGAAAAAGACAAAATGACTGAACTTTAAAGACGTGTATTTCTGATAAGAAAATTATTTAACGAAAGACAAGGCAGTATGGCCGTAATATGGCTTTAGCCTAATTTGTCCAAAGCGACAAATTAAAATATAAATAAAAAAAAAAATTGACTCAAAAGGGCCTTCCCTGGCAACACTGACATTAACCTCGTAAGTGGGTGTTTTTTAACTTTGATATAAAGATTCTTACAAATCTATGATATAAAGTTTCAAATTGAAAATTGATGGAAAATTGAAACTCGCTCCTTGCTCGTCCCACGGCCACGTCCAAGTCCAGTCACCAGCACCAGTCCATTTGAGTTGCTACTATATGTAATAAAAAAAGAGTTTTATTCTTAAAAATCTGTGCATCACCCGGTGTGTGCCGTTTCCGCATTTTTATTGCATTGACTGTCTATGTTGGGCGTAGCTGCACCTGCACCATGATGTGGATTTTAGCCGTCGGCTTATGTGTGCTCTTAGTATTTTGTATCATTTACGTCCTGACCACCAGAGATTCAAAAGTAATCCAAGATCTGTGGGGTAAACATGTGATCATAACTGGAGGTTCTAGCGGCATTGGCAAGGCAGCGGCATTCGAAGCGGCTAGACTGGGTGCCCATGTCACAGTTATCGGACGAGATGTGAGCAAGCTAGAAAAGACTGTAAAAGAAATAGTAGAGAATCTTAAAAATGTAGAGAAAAAGGACCAAGTAATTCAATACGCCGCTCTCGATGTAACATCTGACTATGATATCATTCAGAAATGTTTTGCTGACCTAGAAACTAAAGTCGGGCCAATATTCATGCTTGTAAATTGTGCGGGAGCATGTATCTGTGGTCTGTTTGAAAATATGAAAGTAGAAGATATCAAAGCAATGGTTGACTTGAATTACTTTGGGACAGCGTTGCCAACTCGTGCAGTGCTCTCTAAAATGAGGGAGAGGGATGAAGGCATTGTTGTCTTTGTGTCTTCTGAAGCAGCTTTGATAGGTAAGAAACTGATATCATTGTCCATTCAGGCATCGCCAAAAATAAACTAATTTGACAGGACTATAGATGATGCCTTCCTTTTAATTTTGATTGATGGGATGCCACCAGTTCTACATGCTGTCAAATTATATATTTAGTTTAGTTTTGATGACACCTGACCATACCTTAATTTTAAATTTGCTTTATTAAGGAAAAAACATTAGTGTTATGCAGACTTATCATGAACAGTGCTTATTCTATGTGTTTTTAAATGAACAATCATAATATTAACCAGCGATTACTACAGAAGTTTAACTATAAAGGTAGCTATTGCTTAAAAGACTTAAACGCCACTATATCAAGTTCCCTCCTATAGTACAAACTAACTGTTAAAAGCTTGTTCAAATATAATTTCTACAGTTTCATGCCCAATGGGTGCAAACAAAACCTTATTACTAAGCCTATGCTGTCTGTCTGTCTGTCAGAGGGCTCTGTTTCATAATCGTAAGAGCTATACAGTGAAAACCATCACAGAATGTGTAGGTATTTCTCTTGCAGCTATAACAACAAATACCTATTAAAATAAGTATTTCAATAAATTATGAATCAAATAAAAATTATGATTCATGTTTTCTTTATCATTAAAATTTTCAGGAATATACGGCTACAGTGCCTACAGTGCTGGTAAATGGGCCGTTCGAGGGTTAGCAGAAGCCGTCAGCATGGAGCTTGTTGGAACTAACGTTAGAATCATGCTATCCTACCCCCCTGACACTGACACTCCAGGGTTGCAGCAGGAGAATACCACTAAACCTGAGGAGACCAAGATTATATCTGGTACGGGTGGGTTGCATACTCCCGAATCCGTTGGCAAGAAGTTAATTCATGATGCTATGGTAAGCATACACAGTTATTATCTTCAACAGTCTGTAACTGTTTCAGCACTGCCATCCTTTATTTTCTCACAGTCGTTTTGATAGCCTGGAAGAAATCAATTTAAGCGATAAGGCCGCCAGTTCTATTGCCTCTGTTTATTTATGTTAATTTCTGTTTTCTTAAGGGGATGAATAAAGAATTATCTCTATAACACTCTAGTTTATATCAATGAAATGTAAGTAACATTTCATTGATATAAACAGACAAAGATAGCGGATAGTAAATTTCTAAATGGTATTGAATATTTGGAATTTTTATCTTATTTTTAGTTAAAATCATCCATACAACAACAAGCAGTTAAACTAAAAGAAAGTCTTATCAAGAATATCGTAAAATTTAATGTACCTACTTACTATTAAGTGATATAATCTAATTTAAATAAGTATTCTGTATTGCACGCAAGTAACAGAAATATATAGCAGAGAACTATAAAATCTTATAATCTTATACAAACAGTTGATACTCACTTGATTAAGGCGTATACCCGAGTCAAAGTGGCGCCACCACATATTTTATCTTATTATTATGTTTAACACAGGAAATTTCAAAAATCCATTGTGCCGTTTGTGATACCTATGATAAGCTATTTATTAATGCCTCTGTAATTGTTTTATTTTGTAAAGCTTAGGCAGAGATACGAAGTTGCGCTTTGTGGCCATCAGACTCTTATTTCGCACCACTGCCTAAACTATTCAAATTAAAACTATTACAGAGGATTTTTGAAATTTCCTGTGTTAAATAAACATAATAATAAGATAAAATAAGGTTAGATAGTTGGCCCGTGTATTTCAATAGTGTTTCAAATATTTCTTTTTGATTTCAGGCTGGCAAAATCTACTCCACATACAGCACCAGTGGAGCTCTAATGAATACTTTGTATGGAGTGTCTGTAGAAAGCACTGTCCAAGTTATTTCTCAGTTCTTGTTTATGGGTATCCTCCGAGTGGTGGTTGTAGGAGTCATGTACTCATTCCATAAAATTGTTAAGGACCAGCTTAAGTTAAAGAGTTCTAAAGTCCATGATAAGCAAGCACAAAGTATTAATTAACTGTTTTGTAAGTTTGGATGGAGTAAGTATTTATTTTAACTCTAAAGCACTTGTTGTTTAAGCATGCAATAATTTATTTTTATTCACTGAATGTTTTGAGCACTAAGTATGAAGAAAACTTAGTTCATAAATCTAAAGATATTTATAATTTTTGTTCATAAATCTAAATATATTTGCATTTTACGGTCTCTTATTATTTCAAAAAGTATTAATTTTAATTTAAACTAATCAATACTATTAAGTATGCTTGCTTATAAATATTAGAATTATGTTGCCAATACTAAACTATACACTACACTGTTGTCAAATTTGTTTTGTATATGAAAGCATAGCGATTGAAAAAAGATGGAATAAATTTTTACCCGACTACCAACGGAGGAAGGTTATGAAGTTGGCACCTTATGTTTGTTTGTAGGTATGTAGCCGATTCTTATGTTCCTACGTACCGCTGTAACTACTTGTTCGATTTCAATGAGGTACTATATTATATAAAAGTACTTATTCAAGGAAAGTACTTTTATTAGTCAATGTCAGTATTCATAATATTAAATAGGCCCAGCACATTGCTTCTGTTCATATTGAAGTCTGAATCCTCTTGCAACATAGCCTTCATCTGATCTGAACCACACCACTATTGGTCCAGCATTGTTATCTGAAAATAATAGAGATGTTTTTTGTAAGCTATGACATATTTTTATCTACGTTTCATTTTACAGCATTTGGTATGGTACTCTAAAACTTATTAATCATATTAAACGCATTCCAAAAGTAAAATATTCTGTTGAAAAAAGATAGCATTTCATAAAATTGTGTATTTTTGTATTTATAATCAAATAAATTATATCAATATAAAAAAAAAATCATAATTTTATTTAAATCTGGTAACGTTGTCGCACGGTTACGACTACTGTACGGTCTAGCGATTTACCCTGTATAAATTAATTGGTAGGCCATGTTTGTATTGTTGATAAATTTCCCGTATAGGTATTTTCTTTTTCGTTCCTTCTTGTTCAAGTACAACCATTTTTTAGCCGAAAATTGTCTCTTGACGACGAAAAATATGGACATCAGTGCGCGTTCTATGAAGAACAGGGGCCTTAATCTGCTAAACTAACCTCCGGTTTCTCGAACGCTTATTATTTTGACAAATTGTAGACAATTTGTCAGGCTGTACACGCACTGCTTTTATTACTTGCGTGGTTTTTTTGCAGAATTCTGTAACTTAATGGAAGTTCACTAGCGGAAAAATATGAATGTTAGGAGCACTATAAAGTTGTAGGTAGCTAAAATAGCAAGGAATTTTATTCGTCGTACGTGTAAGTTACGTTAAGCACGCAGGTTATATTCCGCGAGATTAAAATTCACGCTGTTAGATTCCGCAGTGCGTATATAACAAGCCGTTGACTATTCATTCAATGTGACAAGCGTTCGAGAAACCGAGAGAGTGGTATCGTCGCAGAAGTCGCGGTAGACCTCACACCTATAAAAACTGTCGTAATTTGACCAATTATAATGTATTCGGGTTAACTACGAACCTAGTTTGTGTTGCAAGAACCAACGTTTCATGCCTTAACGACGGACTTTAGGGTGAGTGCGGTTCACGTCGCGCCTGCACTGCGTCCTTGCGAGCACTGACCCGATTACGTTCATAATGACCTTTTTTATTGTGGTCGTGATGTCTGGAGGAAGATGGGGGATGCCTCAGGAATGGCATAACCAAGACTAATCATAATAAATAAAATAGGCAGGGAAGCAAAAGACAATTAGTCACCTGTTACCGGAGCATTAAGTGAAAAGTCCTGAATAACTGATCCATCGTTGAGTCGATCGCCGCATAGCCTTACAGCGGAAATGAGCAACCAGTCGCCAGGACAGTTGAATATCTCCACTCCAGCCTGTCCAGGCGGTATCACGGGTAGACCATCTGAGATTACCATAAAGAATATTAATTTGCATGCATTCTGGATAATATCGATAGATAATTAATTTTGTTTTAAAAAACTATAAACCGACTTCAATTTTGATAGTTTTTCATGAATTTTCATGGAGCCCATTGTCAGAAATGAACCAAATTAAAATGAGACCACACGGGAAGCACCAGCTTTTATATAAAAAAAAGTATCATGAAAATTGGATCACCCAGTCAAAAGTTCTGAGGTATCAAACATAAAAAAAGAAAATAAAAAAAATACAGTCGAATTGATTTAAACCTCCTGCTTTTTTTGAAGTCGGTTAAAAAAGAAAGAAGAGGAGAAAGAGGTTTTCAATTCGACTGTATTTTTTTTATGTTTGTCACCTCAGAACTTTTGATTGTGTGGTCCGATTTTCATGATTCTTTTTTTCCTTCTATTTATTTATTTATTTTGCTTACATGTACATGGTATACAGCTTAGGTCTTAATGTATGCTTAGGTCAATAGTACATGTACCCTGTAGGGCACTGCAAATCAAAGCTGGTCCTTCCCTTGTACTCCCATTTTAATTTTGTTCAGTTCTGACAATGCGATCCATGAAAATTTATGAAAAAACTATAAAAATTGAAGTCGGTTTATAGTTTTACTTATGTTGTTATTTCAGAACTTTTGCCTGGGTGGTCCGATTTTCATGATTTGATTTCATTTGAGTTTTTGTAATGTTTAGTTATATTCATTTGGTGACAATTGTAAGGTAAAGTAGTAAAGCAAGGTGTTCCATGGATACAATTACAAACGAAAATGATGGGCGAGGGTCATCATTCACTCATCTACCTGCATCGATTCAACAATATAACAACATTATAATGGGATGATTCTTAATTTTTATTTATTTAGAAGTTAGATTTTCGCAAAATTTTCGACTTTTGAAAGGAAAAGTTCCACTTCGTTTAGTCCTATATGACTGGACCGTAAGTAGTTTTAGTGCACAACCCCAACTCTTCTAGCGGGTGTCGTAAGAGGCGACTAAGGGATATCTACCGGGGGCGGGCAGCAGCGCCCCCTGCATAACAATTCTACCACCAAACTGCAATCCCCAACCCGCATGCCCAGCGTGGGTATGTGGATTTTATATATAGATTAGGCGCTTATCAGGGGGAGGCCTGCGTCCAGCTGTAGACCAATATTATTATTTTTATAATTAAGCTTGAAAAATAAATATGTAATGCTGGACAATTCACACAGCTTGTCTAGGCCCAATCTAAGCAGAGCTTGTGTTATGGGCAATAGATAACTAATACATAATACAATACACATCCAGAACGTCCTGAACAAATGTCTGCAGATCGTACACACATTTGTCCCGAGGCGGGAAACGAACCCGCAACCTTCTGCGTCGCAGGCAGACCTCCGCCCACCGCGCCACAGAGGTCGTCAAATATAGGTTGTTGAGGTTGAGATAAGTAGTTTAAACATACCCGAGTCGTAATTTACTATCTGCAAGTACTCAGCAGTGTAGGTGACGCTGCAGGACCCTGGCGCTCGCTCTATACACATGGCGTAGTTGAGATTGTTCTGAAGCAAAAATAATCACACTAATATTACAAATGCGAAAGTTAGGATGGTTGTATGGATGTTTGTTACCTCTTCACGCCCAAAACTAATGAACGGATCGGGCTGAAATTTTGCATACATGTAATTCTAATCATGGAATCAAACAAAGGCTACTTTGTAACCCATAAATCAGTTCCCGTGGGAAAAAATCACCTGCGAAGCCGCGGGGCGCAGCTAGTATTATAAATGCGAAATAACTTTCGTATTTATAATACTAGCTGGATGGTTGTATGGATGGATGTTTGTTACCTCTTCTCGCCAAAACTAATGAAGGGATCGGGCTGAAATTTTGCATACAGGTAATTCTTATTCTGGAATCAAACAGCTATTTATCCCATAAATGAGTTCCCGTGGGATAAAAGTAACATTATAACGTTTCCATAGAAACAGCGCGTGCGTGGCCGCGGGCAACGGGTTATTTTAACCGATTACAAAAAAAGGAGGAGGTTCTCAATTGGAAAGTTTTTTTATGTCTGTTACCTCATACTATATTAAACTCTATGCTTCAGAACTTTTGACTGGGTGGTCCGATTGTCATGATTTATATGAAAGCGGGTGGGGTGCATCATATAAAACATAAAATATCATGAAAAAACTATAAAAATTGAAGTCGGTTTATTGTTTTTTAAACAAAATTAATTATTTCATTATACATAGAAAAACATCCAGAACACCCTGAACAAATATTTGCAGATCGTACAAACCGATCCCGAGGCGGGAATCGAACCCCCTGCGCCGCAGGCGGACCTTGCGCCACAGAGGTCATCAAAATGTTTAAGTTGTTTGGGACTAGACTATTGGCGCATTTCTGATATCTGTGATTGGCGCCATAGAGTTTATATAGTACTATAAAAACTCGATGATTGGCGCTGTGAAATGAGTTCAAAGACGATGACCCACGGGCCGTGGGTCCACGGCACATGATAACGGAATGGTTCAATCAAGTGCACTGCGCATGCGAAATACAAGAGTGGTATTTTTTGCATGCGCAGTGTACATAAAATTGCCAGTGCTTTATGCATAGAGTTTATATAGTACAAGCTCGATGGCTTTGTGTGTGCCATAGAGTATTAAAACACGATGGTGTGTGCGCTGTGTGTGCGTGTTATTTAATTATTAAGGGGCACACCCGAGCCAATATAACAGCGTCACCTATTTTACCATATTAAAAATCCATCGTACAGTTTGTGGTATCTTTTATAAGTTATTAATTAATACCTCTGTGTGTAATACTAGGATAAAATAGGTGGGGGCGCCACTGGTGTATGCATTTTAATTTAAACATGATCATGATCGTTTATCCTATCTCTCTCCAATAGTTATGTCCACAAAATAAATGGGAATACAGTTCTCATCTGTTCTGTTGAGTAGTTCTGCTGACAGAACTACTGGGATTTTTTTCCTATTAGTTCAGACCACAAAACAAATGGGAATACAATTATCACGTTCTGTTTTAAAAGATTATAAAAATATAAACAAAGCAATTTACCAAGTAGCTAGCAGACCTCGTGATAGCGATATCAGATTGATCGCGATAGTTGAAGGACTCCAAGGAACCCTCAGGTCCTGTAAAATACTGTAAGCAGCCCGGTGGTGCAGTCAGTTCGTCTGATGGAGTCAACTGGGTTACCTAAGGAGGCAGAGGTTTACTTAAAAAAGTAGGCTTTTTTAAAAACTTTTATAATATGTAAGTTCGGTACCTGTTTGTTTAGCGCACATGGCTCGCCTCCGATTGCCGTGCCAGCTGTTGTGGTTTATAGAAAGGAGGACGTAAGGTCTATCATCATCAGCCTATACTAGTCCACTGCTGGACATAGGCCTCCCCAATGATGTCTTCAGCTTGACGCATCTAGCATCTGCCTCCAGTCTTTCGCAGATCGTCATCCCACCTGGCCAAAGTGCGTCCTACACTACGTTTTTCGAGACGCGGTCTCTCGGTAGGTATGATCTATAGTAGAATTAGTAGACTGCACATTTACCTTTAAAGGTCGCCTGTAAAGTTCAGAAATATACTACGGGTTAGGTGATGTTGCCACCTACGGTAAGCGTAATCTCTCAGGCTACATACCTTTATAGAAAAAAGCCTGTTTTCAGCGGTTTCAGTCTGGATAGAAAAATAAATAGGGCCTTGAGTCTCACCAACTTCAATGTACACTGTAAAAGAAAAAAACTACAATGTCTCTCAAGTAAAACGGCACCAAGCTTCTTCTTCGGAACGTCTCAGCACAAAATACCAAGTCCACTGAACATGCCTCTCCCATAAACAGGACGGGGTTGTCTTATAGCACGTTTGGCTGGCGCTTTGGTGATGGTGGTGTTAAAAGACTCAGGAAAAAGCTGCTGCCCTTTCACCACAGAACAATAATATCCTAACGAACCTTCCACTCGCTGGTAGGTTCCCTCGACCCTTCACGAGCTAAGTTGAAAAAGTTGATTGTTAAGCTAGTCTTCAGAACTATAACTCGCTTGTCCGTTTTTATGATGAATCAAATAATACTTACAATGTTGTCCAGTATTAATGCCGCACAAAATCGGTACGACGTTATTGATATTTTGTCCGGAAACCACGAATTGGTCTAGCTGGCAATTCCCGTCAGTCGGTGGTAGCAACTAAAATTTCATTATAAAGGTATCAAAATGTTCTCTTAGGCAGTTACTTTACATCTGTCTCAATAAGTGACAGTAAACGTTCTACTACCTGCTTAGGTAGGTAATAATTCAAAGGCTTTGACCTACTTATTTCTAGATTGAGCTCCGCAACCTACCAGTCAAATAAATTATGCCTGCATCGTGTGATGTAATACAACTTGGGACCTAGGTGGGCTGCAATTAAATAACTGGGTGAATTGATTCGAAGGGGATAGGAAGTTAAGTACCTACAACTTACCTACACGGCTTTTCTCCAGAAGATTTTGAACTCTTCTTTTAGAGTGCTTTTCGTGGGTTCTCTTTTCGAAAACTACGAATTTATCATATTCGGTCAAAAAGCACATTCTATAAATTTTTCGATTTATTAAACTTTTTCTTTGTAAGCTTGCTTTGCTCTGTAACTAAGTAGATAGATAAGATATAGATCAATACTATTACTATTATACTAAATCATGTAAAATTTGCACATGCGTTTTTCCTAGTGGTAGATCACCAGTGCTCTTAATTTTATGTACGTAATAGGTTATTAGTATTAACAAGTTATCGCAAAATAATAAATTGAAATGAATACCTGAGTAAAGGTATAAAATACTGGCTATGAATAAGTAATTATACATAAAAGTCGTAAAAACTCTTATATATAAAAATCGTAAAAACTCTAGGTTTCGTGGACAAAGGCCCCCTGAGACCAGACTTCATAGTCGCTTTGTTCATAAATAATAACTCACCTCAAAACTAGTAAAATCCAAACGTATTTGGCTAACATCTTCAGAATATTTGCTTAGCGTGACTGCGCAGGATAACCTCTCTGTGCTGGGCAAAGGAAAATCCGGGTTCGTGAACCATCCTGCTGCTGCTGAGGACATGCTGTCACACCCTAGGAGATCTGAAAAGGGCCGCTTTAAAAGTAAATTGAATCCGCTTTCATATCCGAATTTTTTTGCGACCCAGAAGTGTATGGATGGAATGACAAGAAAGATACCTTTACGCAGCACTGAGAAACGAGCTTGATTGGATTTTCTTTCTGTAAGCTAGGTAAGATAATTCAACTTACTAACACAGCAAGTCCCATAACCATCAGCACAGGACCCCATAGCGATCCCTCCAGAACTCTGACACTCGATCTCATGAAGACACGATCCCTCCAGTCCGCTGCTAGATGTGCAAGACACATGATCAAACTCTACCACTTCAAACACTTCCAAGAACCTCGTCCTAGTTTTATTAACTCTCTCGTGTTTACGAGAAACTTTCGAAAGTTTCCTCCTGATCTTTTTGATTTTCGTCTCTACGTTCTTTTCTTTGTTTTTCAATAATGGTTTCCATCCGTTTCTAATGAGCTTCCGTTTCTTAAAACGCCACGGATCGTGAAATCCGGTTTCTCTTGGAGGTAAAACATCGCCTCGTCTTATTGGTAGCAATGCCTCCTGCACGTAATTTGTGACGCTTTCCTTGACGAATCTAGAAGGTTCCTGGGATTCAATGACTGTAGCTGAATACCAGCGTTCACTGTCTACTTGAAATATACCAAGGAGCACCAACAGGTTTATTGATTTCATGGTTTACGTTTGTGTTACTAAAGAGCTTAGAGACCAATGATGGAACCTTGGCATTAGCAGCCATACCTAGGTTACTAAGTGACAGCACCATGACTATTCGCCCTATTAACTCATCTAATTAGCTACATCTAGTGAGGTAAAGTGGTTTTCTAAAGTTAAGTAGGCACATAAGTACCTATCGCTTTAATAGAGGTGGAAGTAACCGGAACCGATGGCAGAAAAGAACAATGTCAGCTAAAGCGGAACGTTTGAGAAACCGTTAAAGAAACATTCTTTAACAAATTACTCGTATCTACGTAAGTTACCTGGGTACCTACCTACCGACCGGTCTACTAAACTTACCTATACCTACCAAATAGCCAGTAGCCGAAAATGCAGTCTATAGGTAAAGGTATAAGAATCGACAAAACTGACTTTTATTTATTCATATAGTAAAGGTATGGATATGCAGGGAGCTTGAGGAACGCAGTGGTAGTAAGCCTAATTAAAAATGCGGTTAGTGCTCAGGGGCTAGACATCCATTGTCTCGTGTAAGATGTAGGTACAAGACAGGAGGTAGGTTGGTCGTGTCCATCCCAAGGTTGTCTGGAAGAGATCGCTTTCAGCGATAAGGCCGCCCATTGTGCAACTTTGTTATCATTCTTTTCCTGTATTTGTGTATTTTATTTTTGGTGTGCAATAAAGTGTATTGTATTGTATTGGTCTAACAAAATAAACGGCCAACAAGAGGTACCTGCCTAATGCAGTCTGAATGACGGTGGGTTCAAATGAAAGACACTTGCGTGAAGGACATTTGCGCGTGAAGACATTTGAGTGAAGAAAAAATCATACATATTATGTATTAGGAGTGTTGTGACTTGTGACCCGCGGCTTTGCACGCCTACTGATCTAGATTAAAAGCTTAAAAGTAGCCTATGTGTTATTCCGGGCCTACAACAACCTGTATGCAAAACTTCAGCCCGATCCGTTCAGTAGTTTTTGCGTGAAAGAGCAACAAACATACATACAGACATGTCTACAAACTTTCGCGTTAATAATATTAGTCGGATAGAGAGTTGCAGACTTCACCACTTTGTAGGGAATTTATCTCTCATTCTTGTGATATATATCACTATTCCTTACCCCCTCTCCCACTTCCACTTTCCAATAACAAGAAATAACCTTCAACCTAAACCTTCGTAGCACACCTGCTACAATGCTGCGAGAGACCATATACCTACTCATAATATAACCATAAACTCTCGAAATAGACGTCGCAGTGAGTTGCAGGTTTCAGCACTATGTAGGGAATTTAGATTTTTTTCACGTGATGTATTCATGTATCTAACTTTCCCCCACATCTCTTACTTCCTTCCCCATACTCAGAAACAAACTTTAACGTACTTTAACGTCCTTCGTAGCACGTCCGATGAGGGATCGGCGTAGCATACAAAAGACTTCAACGCGCACGCACCTCCTTACTACACCAAAATGTTATTTCGTAGATTATCGTAGCTAGAGTCTGTTCAAAAAGAGAAGAGTCGTGGGAATTGAGGCTGCTCGTGTGCCAATTTTTGTTGCGTTGACAACACTGCTCTGTGTTGTCAACACTTTTAATCGTACATTGCAGTACGATTAAAAGTGTTACCGTAACGCCACGGGAATTGGCGGCTATGGGTGAATTGGCGGTATACAGTGGTGGTCATATAATTAAGTACAAATTGCACCGTAATTTTGATTTTCCTACTTGCCTACATTAAACTTAATACACCTTAATGCTATGCGTTAAAAATAAACTATATTTTGGATTAGGCAAAACGAAGATGATACAATAACTACGTAAATGCGCGAGTAGGTCTAAGGATCTTAGATGCAAGTTCGTGTCGGAAGGGTTTGGTATGGTATGGTATGGTGGAAGTACTCGTATTTCCGCATTTAGACTCTTAGGTCTAAATGCGGAAATACGAGTACGGATGTGTCGGAAGGGTTTGTCGAATTACAAAAAAATATGAGGACCACAGAGAAGACAATATAAAATAATTGCCATGAAAATGCAATGACAAAATGTCTACTATGTACAAATTGCAACGCGTGTCTACTATTATTGCACCTGCACGCAATTAATTGTAACTGACATGTTCATGTTCATTCCTACCCGTAGTTTTCACCGTTTGGTTAATTGATATGTGAGTAAAACATTTTTTCTTTGCAGGGTAGTGTAGTTAGTAGTAGTGCTCTTAGTTTATTTTACCTACATCCAGCATGTGGGTTTATTACATCTTGATAAATAGATAGATAGATAGATTATAACTTTATTGCACCATCAATACATAACAAAAACAAACAAGGAAATTACTGCTAACTAATCTAGAGAGGCACAATCGGCGGCCTTATCGCTAATAGCGATCTCTTCCAGGCATCTTGCTACAGCTATATCCAGCCCACTACTGTTGAACCTTAGATAAAGGTATGATCCTCCACTGATGCGAGCCTCGCTTCGCTCGCCGATGATTTTATACAGAGTCTGAACTGATGTAATCATATTTTGTTGTTATTCGACAAACATTACGATACGAACTCGCGTCTTAGAATTATCTACCTACTTCCGTATTCCGTAATAATATTATTAGTTATTGTAATATAAATAGAAATAGAAACTTGTATTATCATCCAAAGGTAGAGAATATTGTTCTCTTCGTTTTGCCTTCTCCATTAGAGTTAATTTTTGACGCATAGGTATCATTGATATGTATTTAATTTAATATAGGAAAGTAAAATAAACTTCAATTTCTGCACCGATTTATCAATCCTAATATGGATTTCAATTAAGTTTTCCACTTGGAAGCGAGTCGCCAGGGTCAGCTAACAGGATCTAGTGAAGTATGTCATGTGCTAGCTTCATAAATCGATGTCATGATCTAGGTACTGGGTCATGTATGAATGACTACGTTGTTCAGAAAGTAAGCTAAGAAATTTAAGTTCACTCAGGTAGTCAGTTACCTATATCGTATCAATTTTTAATGGAGCATAAACGTAAACAAACCGCCCATACTTAACCTAAAATTCACTTTGTTGGCGCGTCTTTTTATACGTAATTTACATTACTTGTCGGTTTTAGATCCTCCCTTCAATAAAAATTTCTTACAATTATATCTGAAACTCGACGCCAAGCAAGTGAGATTTTGTTATTTGTGTCGTACTTTGTTTACTAACATGCTTCATTCAAAATGGATAAACCATAGTCATTTTATTGGTGAGATTATATTTTTGAGCTAAACTGGCTCTGCGATAGCTACTACGAATATTTACCAACAAGTTAATCTTACTTTGGACGCGCACATAAGCTTTGATGCGCTATAAGTGCCGACCTATTATTAATGGTTTGCTCTGAGCTTCTTTAAAAAGTTACAAAACTCACATATTTATTTTATTATAATAACTTACTTGACGTAAACTTCCGCGAGGAGCAGATAAAAAATCCTAAGTTCCTCTTCTCATCCTTCCCATCTTTAAAAGTATGGTTCATCAACACTATCTGTCCATTATTCAGACCAACAAAAATAATATTTTTGTTGGTCTGACTGAGGTCACTCTTGATAAGTCTTCCTAATAGGTTTGTTACTTTGTTATTTTGTTAATTACTTTTCCTTTTCCTGATTTTTTCGCTCTGTTTTTATATATAATCGAATTTCTGTTTTTACAGTACGTAAAAATATTGACTACTTAACTACACTCGAGAGCAATGAATCCGGGTTACTTAAAGAATGTTAAAAATCTCGGAAACTAAAAATGATAGGTTAATGCAATAAATTGTATTTAATAGACAATGTAATACTCCTTAAATGAAAGATTTCTTCCACATATCTTACGCTAGTTAAAGAGCCGTTTTCTATGATCACCAGCTGGTGCGACTTTCAGAAGAAATTCCGGCCCACACAAGTACAGACCCACCACCGTAGGCTACTTTTTCTTCGATGCATGCTTGCTTGAATCTTTCCCCTGGTCTTCGATACACTCTGTGTCTTCCATCGTGCTTGTAGAGCATAAATTTTGATTCGTCGGAGAACATAACTTTTGACCAATCTTCAATACTCCAATTTACGATTTTTAGGATTCTTTAAGTGACCCGGATTCATTGCTCTCGAGTGTATATTAATACGTCATCAATTACGACACCGTCAGCTTCTATACGTGCCGATCCTCTCCATACAAAGGTTGCCTGGAAGAGATTGATTTTAGCGATAAGGCCGTGTACCACACTATATCGTATCCATTTTGAATGGAGCATAAACGTAAACAAACCGCCCATACTTAACCTAAAATGCACTTTGTTGGCGTGTCCTTTTATACGTAATTTACATTACTTGTCGATTTTAGATAATTGTAAGCAATTTTTATTGAAGGGAGGATTCCCTTCAATAAAAATTGCTTACAATTATATCTGAAACTCGACGCCAAGCAAGTGAGATTTTGTTATTTATGTCGTACTTTGTTTATTAACATGCTTCATTCAAAATGGATAAACCATATATTATAGTTAGCAATAAGTTCTATTTTAATTCTTTTTTGTATTGATGGTGCAATAAAGAAATAATCTATCTATCTAAGTTTTTCAGACGTAGTCTTTCTCGTTTAGTTAATAATGATACGAATACTGCTGGAATGATATACGATTGGTTTTTCAACTCAATTGCAATAAATAAAAATGAAATGCTATCGTCCTCAACAGCCTGTATTGGTCCAGTGTTGGACTCGGTCCTCCCGGGCTTATCTCATGGGTGGTAATGCCCATAATCCAAGCTATGCTAAAAAAATTGATTAAGGGATATCAAATTCAGAGGTTTGGTTTATGTACCTACACCTTATCTATCGCTTGTCTATCTCAAACCCAAAAATCGTATTATTACGATTTCTGTGATCTCAAAGCTCTAGCAGTTAAAATACGAGATAATATACAAGTACCTAAGTATGCTAACGCTATGTCTATTTTGTAAGTGCTAATGGTCTTTAATTATGTGAGGTTGGCAATACAATAAATGCACATACATTATCTCACAATATTGCTATCACATATGCCCTAGGTTAGGTAGGTACAATCAAACGTTGTTGGTATAAAAGCCCGACCGCGCCCTAACACCAAACATATCTCAGCTGAGCTTTGCAGATACAACAAGAATCATGATAGTAAAAGTAAGTGGAAAATTTACAATTTACGCAGCTTTTGTAGAAAACTAACCAATTAAATCTAATTTCACGATTTTCATACAAAAGACTTAAACGCGCTTGTTTTCGTAGCGCTTTCGTACCTACCGCAATTTCGTAGCATCTTGATGTGTGCTACGGTATCATCTTAATACTCCCTAATCAATGTTATAGACACAGATAACATTGCCGTGTCAATATTTCATCTAATAACACTATCTTCTGCCAACAGCTTCCTTCACTTGATAGTGGGTAAAACAGCTTTATTCCAAAACACACAAAATACATACTTACCTAAATAAAAAAGTTGTTCTGAATTAAATTATTTAAAAAATTACTACCTCCCATTTACAGTAGAAATTATAAACGTTATCTGAGTTGAAAGAACACTAACATTCTTCCAACACGAATAAGGTACGTAGACTTCGAAAAGTACTCTCTACGCTTTAGCGTTTTCAGTGGGAGCATAGACTTTCTCATAGCAATTATTTTTATAAGATTTCTCTATTTTCCAGGTATTTTTCCTCGCGTGCGTGGCGGCAGTAAACGCCGGTGGATTATTATCCCCCTACGCGTATGGGGGCTATAATCCATACAGCTCCTACCCAGCGCAGCCCGCCATAGCCTCCAGCCAGTCAAACATCCTTAGATCGCCCTACAACCTTGGGCAGGTAAGAGTTTCAATGACCCTTGAATATAAGGTTCAAGGAACACCTGCTGAGGGTAAGTAACGGGAAGTTTTATAGGATACATTTAGGAGATGCTCACAGGAACTACATGACTTATTCCTACCATCCCTTTTCCACTCCAGGACAACCAGATGCACAGCGCAATACCATATAATATTATAATACCATGCATACTTGGTGGATGTACCCTCCACTCGCACTAAGCGGTTTTCCTCCACCTTTATTATTCGCACCGCAAAGGAATGGAACTCGCTCCCTGCCTCTGTTTTTCCGGCCAATTACAACCTGGGTCTCTTCAAGACAAGGGTGAATTGGTATCTTCTAGACCATCGTGATATACCGTCGATCGGCTGCATCATCGCTTTCCATCAGATGAGATTGCAGTCAAACGAAAGTCTATTGTAGGTACCTAATAAAAAAAAAACGTGGTTGCAAGCAGTGCAGGATTGGGCATGCTGTTGTGGCGACCATTGAGGAGATATGTATCAGGCTATGTCTAGTAGTAATAGCGGACTTCTGGGATAAACGACGATGACAATGAAATAGGGTAGATTGAGTTAGCGTGACAAGACGAGGGGCTGATAGGTTCCATATTGTAGAAGGTATCAACAGGCTGATGTTATTATGAAGATTGCAGGAATAGAGAGTTTCGTTAAAAAAATATATCTAGTACCTAGGCCCTACTATTACATTCACCTCATCATGTTTTAGTTTACCGATAGAGATAAAACTCGTGTTAAATTAAGGTTTCGAAACGCGGGCTCATTAAGCTTTTTTGATGTTGCGGCCGTGTTTCAGCATCATGCTCACTTCGAGTAGAGTTTATTATCTGGAATAGGTAATATCCGTTATCCCAGCAGCGCAATCGCTAGCGAGCTCTAGCTATAGATCCGTAATGACCTTAGTAGCGCAGTGGGCGAAGGTCCGCCTGCTTCGCATAAGGTAGCGGGTTCGTTTCCCGCCGCGGGAAAAATGTTTGTACAATCTGCGGATAAAAACAAATACCTGCAGATAGAGGTACCTACCTACCTTCTATTTATATTTCTATATTTATTATTTATTTCTTCCAGATTTCTACCTACTCCAAGGCAATCGACACTCCATTCTCTAGCGTCCGAAAATCCGATGTGCGTGTGAGCAACCCTGGCGTAGCAACTTACGGAGGACTAGGCCTCGCCTCTCCTCTTGTCTCACATGTCGGTCTTGGAGCCCCCATTGCCTCGCCGTTGGTCTCACATGTTGGTGTCTCGCCTTATGCTAAGGTATAAACTTACTCTACCGAGATATGGTGTCCTAGTAAATATTTTAGCCTGTTATCTAATGGATAAATAAAATGAATAAATAATGTTGGACACAATTCACACAGCATTATCTAGTCCCAAGCTAAGTAGAGCTTGTGTTATGGGCACTAGATAACTGATATACATAAAACAATACATAACATAGATAGATATTTTTTTATACATAGAAAACATCCAGAACAGCCTGAACAAATATCTGCAGATCGTACATACATTTGTGACGAGGCGGGAATCGAACCCACAACCTTCTGCGTCGCAGGCGAACCTTCGCCCACCGCGCAACTCGTCAATGATGCGAGTATCAAAGGAACTTGGTGGTAAAATCTGGCCTCTGATGATAGACGATGGTTTAATCATGTTGTAGTAGTTCACATAATCGAGTGTGTCAACCACTGATCTATAAAATATTATTTACACTTTACTATCTCTCATCGATCATCGAAAATACCTATTTCCGTTTACCTTTAGTCAACGTTATTTTTCTTGCTCATGTTTATTTTTCTTCTATTTTATAGGTGGCAACAGCAGGTGGACTACTCGGAGTAGCCTACTCGGCTGCCCCAGCGGTCTCTCACATGACCTACTCTAATGGACTCGGATTGAATTACGCTTGGTAGATAACGGCAACCTAATCTAGATTTAAGTAGCATCAAAGATTCCTCTTAATTTATTACGTAGGCTAGTGTAAATTATTCCAGTTCATCCATTAAATGTGTTGCTATTTATAATTACTTTTTATAATTTAACTACCAACCCTTCCAAGTACCCACCCTGCAAACCGCACTCAAAAGCGTATGCAACGTTAGTAGTAGGTACAGGGCAGAAAAGTACAGAACTACCAGTACATAGGTACCGTATCTTAGTCATTCATCACATCACTAGTAATGGTAGGTAAGCTCAAATATTAATAATAAACCGGCTGCGAGATATGGTTGATAAAAACCATCGATCAGGTATTTCGCGGCCTCCCGGCGGAAGTTTTAATCGATGGTAAACACTAAATAATAAAATAGTCCAAAACGAGAAATCAAGAATATGATGATAAAAGGTACCGACCGAGCCAGCAAACCCTTAACACGTTCTTATGTCACTGTCAATTTTCATTAGTCTAGAATTATCACTGTCAATGTCAGAACAGACAAACTAAACTCAATTCACTTCATTCAAACAAAAATAATTTCTTGAATAAATTCACGTTCTTTCTTTTGTATTTTGCTTGCTCAAAAGTAGGTACATAATAAATTCTAAATCAAACACGAAAGTAATTAGGTTTACCTGTGTTTAATTATAGATTGCGGTTGTAAATTGTGTCAGTAATAACCCTGCCGCCGTGTTTAAAGTAACTGGTGATAGTCACGTCTTGTGTCGTTCGTGTACTTTGCGATACGGGGCGCGGTTCAAAGATTTTGGAAATTCTGGTGAAGGTGACTGGTGACATTGGTGTATAGCGTTGGGCAAGAATGTCTGATGATAGCGCAAACGAGTTCGACTGGCTACCCTACAAGGAACGGCCGGAATGGAGCGACGTTACACCGGTCAAAGAGGACGATGGAGATAATCCCGTTGTTGTTATTGCATACTCCCCAAAATGTACGTATAATCATAACCGTATGGAGCAAAATATTTCTTACTAAGCTCTGTATATGTATCACATACCATAGTATACAAAGGTGTAATGACATTCATGTTATAACTGCGATGTTATGAAAAGTCAAAGTTTAGATGTTATGTATGATGTATGAATGTTTAGATGGATGTTTGTTACCTTGCCTCACTAAAACTTCCACATGGATCAAGCCAAGCAAGATGTTTGGCAATCAGGTAACTCTAATACTGGAAACCATAGGTGACTTTTTATGGTATAAATCAGTTCCCGTTGGATATAAATCCCCATTAAATATGTCGATCGAAACAATGCTTGTAAAGCAGCAGACTTAACCACTAGTTTCCTATTTTTGTATTTGTGTTTTTCTGTATATCAGTACAAGGTATGAAATAGTATTATATTGGATTATGTATTTAAACCCCTGTTATTTACCAGTGCAACTATTATTAAACAGTAAATATAGTCATGTTTACTTGTAATTTTCAGTTGAAGATGTATATGACTACTTTCGAGCTGTTCTGCAAAGCAACGAGAAGTCCGAGCGTGTCTTGCAGCTTACCCAGGATGCTGTAGAATTGAATCCAGCTAATTATACCGTCTGGCAGTACAGGTTCGCTGATGTTTATAGTTTTGTCCCTTGATAATCACATTAATGAAAGTTTGGATGGATGGATGAGTGTTTGTTTTCTCTTCACTACAAAAGTATTGAACTGAAGGGCTGGCTGAATTTTTTTATATAGGTAGTAGTGGCATAAAACGGGTTACTTTTTATCCCATAAATCAAATCCTATGGGATAGAAAAAACGCATGCAAAGCCGCAGGCAGAAACTAGGTAAATGTATAAAAAATTGACTTGTCCAAGTGCTTATTTTGTAAGCCTCAAGAAATAAAGTTATTGAAATATGAAATCAGCAATGCTTGTATACAGTTTAATCACACAAAAGTAATTATTAGCAACAGATCAATTAGATTTTACAGAATGTTTGGTACAATGTTTGCCACATGAAAACTGAGGGTACGTGAAACCAAATGCATTTGGTTTCATTTGGTTTGAGAATTTAAAAAGTTATTTTTTAAGTGTAGAATTTTTCTAAGCATTTTCGAGTTTTTCCCAAATTTGAAACATAACTTGATTTCTATGAAAGAAAATGGTTTACAATCTTTTTTATATACATCCAGCATGTGAGCCCTTACTTAATTTATTTAATTGTGTTTTAAAAAACTATAAACCATCTTCAATTATATAGTTTTTTCATGGATCCCGTTGTCAGAACTGGACCAAATTAAAATGGGACCACACAGAAAGCATTAGGTTTCAAATAAAATAAGAATCATGAAAATCGGACCACCCAGAGAAAATTTCTGCATATCAATAAAAAAAAAGTAGTTCAATTGAGAACCTCCTGCATTTTTAGAAGTCCATTAAAAATTAATAAGTAGGTACGTAAGATCTAGGTAAATAAAGCCGCCATGGGCATAAGTTAAAAACTAAAAATTAAAACTGACAGTTTAACTTTGGATTGAAATAAAGAACTTAGCATGCCTTAACCAACCAACTTATCCTTACTACAACTATAAAAATGGCAGATTCTTTCAATAAACTGTTACCTTGCTATGCAGATAGCCGTTTATAATTTATAATAATTTAATTTATAATAAATGGCTAGTCTGCCATTTGAAATACCCAGAAAATTATGATTACTTTAGCTTTTAATCATGATCTAAGCCTGTTAAGTTCGGCATAACTTGTGTCAAGGGGTAGGCAGGCGTAGGTAAAAGCAAGTGTAGTTGTGTCAAGTTAGCCTTCATTCATTCACATCTTATTCTTTCAGAAGAGACATCCTGAAAGCTTTAAATAGCGACTTAAGAGCTGAATTAGACTACATGGAAACAGTAATAAAGCAATCTCCTAAGAATTATCAGGTAAAGTTATTACAATACACCTGTTTATATCATTATCATACTAAAATGTGTGAGTTCTTGAGCAATGACCTTATTTCGACATTGTGTGACTTATGAGTAGGTGTTTTATCTTAGTAGAAACCTGTACAAATATTGGTAGCACACTTAGTGTTAGATAAAGTCATGGAATGAATTAAAAATACTATTTGTTTTATTATAATTTAAATGTAATGTAATACATATCCACGCGTTTCGTTTCTTCATTTTATTTTCTCACACAGGCACGCCTATATTGTTGACAGGAATGTCAACTAAGACTAAAGTGAAAGCAATCTAACCCAGTCAGTTCATTTAAAAAAATAGAGATGCCAAACTGTCTACTCGTAAAATATCGCACTAACGAAAGTTTCGATTTTTATCGAAACTTTCGTTAGTCGTGGTTCGATTATTATATGATTATTCAAGTAGATTTTTCCAATAATTGCTGCATTTTTTAAAAAGGAACCCATTCGTTTTCAATATTTGTCATTTGTTGGACGTTTGAATTCGGCACAACACGCCAAGAGAGGCACTGTACCTTCTAAAATCAATACTTGAAATCCATTGGGATTATGTAGAGATTTTAGGCAGATTTAGGTCAATGTTTGTCATTCAATTTGGAGATATGCCTGAGCCACAGAAAATAAATCCATTTACAAACTATTGTGATATTTCTCATCAGCTTTACGTCTTCTATCTTAACTTATATGTCCACTGCTGAACATGGCTCATCCAACAAGGGTGACTTTGCCTTAATAACTATGCTTGGCAGGCGGGTTGGTGATTGCGGTAGATTTGTCGTGTGATACAATACAAAGCCATCGTGGATGACTTAAGAAACCCTCTCTGGTAGGTTTTCTTAAGTCATCCACGAGCTGAGTTGATAGTTTCTTACGCCGCGGCCGCTACGGTTAAAAGACTAATGATCCCATCAAATTTTCCAGGTGTGGCACCACCGCAGAGTGCTGGTAGAATGGCTCCAGGATCCCACAAAAGAGCTGGAGTTGACCGGAGATGCGCTGCTTTATGACCCCAAGAATTATCATGCATGGCAACACCGGCAGTGGGCTATGAAGACTTTTGGGTGAGTTTTCGTTATATCCTATTTGATCATGAAATGTGCTTTTAGAATGCTACTAATACAGACACCCTATACTACTGAATAAAAGGGACTATACCCGGGCCATGATACAGTACGACGAAATCACACGGTAATCACACTAATATTATAAATGTGAAAGTTTGTATGGATGTATGGATGGATGAATGGATGGATGGATGGATGTTTGTTAGCTCTTCACGCCAAAACTACTGAACGGATCAGGCTGAAATTTTGCATACAGGTAAATATAATCCTGGAATCAAACATAGGCTACCTATAGATCAGTTCCCGTGGTATAGAAATCTCCTTGAACATTTCCATAGGAACAACGCGTGCGAAGCCGCGGGGCACAGGTGTTTAATAAATGTCACGGTAATGTATAGTTTAGATAACATTACCGGATGAATGTGTTCATAAGTACCTATACATTGAGACATTGTATGTAAGAAACAAACAATTTTTGACCATGACTTTATAACAACCTCCGTAGCGATTCATACGAGCGCTGGGGTCCTGTTTTTTGAGGATATCTGTCACATTTGAACTAGAGTTCGCGCCACGACTCAAGTCCTTTAGACGCGGCGCTGCTATCGCAGAACCATAGTAAATAAAACAAATATTTCGTATTTATTTACAATAAATTATGCTCTTCTGGTCTGAGAGGTCTTATTCCGGACATTTCGCAGTCAAAATCGGTCGCAGGTATCTATTATTACACTAACGTGATCGGGAATTATGAAGTTGCATCCCTTTTGCCGTAAGACTTGAGTCGTGGCGCGGACTCTAGCTAGTACATCCTAAAATTTTTTTCTGTATGAATTCCGAGGCTACTAGTAATAAGGTTTCCTTACTATGATCTTTGCTGTCTGTATGTACCCACTAGCAATTTTGATTATGCTGGACTAGCGTGTAACCGCGGCTATGCTCGCGTTTTACCAGGATAAAAGAAAGCTTATACTTACATTATTTATTATAGTTCTCGAATAATATCTATAGATGCAAAATCTCATCTCGTTACGACAGTGCCAGAACTATTTTGGCGTTGTCCTGACCTGACCCGAACATTATCTATCATACTTTAATATACTTTGGCATTTACATTTGAATAACTAACCCCCGGTTTCTCGAACGCTTATTATTTTGAACAATTTGTCAGGCTGCACACGCACTGCTTTTATTACTCGCGTGGTTTTTTTTGCAGAATTCTGTAACTTAATGGAAGTTCACTAGCGGAAAAATATGAATGTTTGGAGCACTATAAAGTTGTAGGTAGCTAAAATAGCAAGGAATTTTATTCGTCGTACGTGTAAGTTAAGATAAGTACGCAGATTATATTCCGCGAGATTAAAATTCACGCTGTGAGATTCCGCAGTGCGTATATAACAAGCCGTTGACTATCCATTCAATGTGACAAGCGTTCGAGAAACCGGGGGTTAACTTTCGTGTTGTGCTTTATTTTAACCATCTGTGCATACTAACCCAAAACTCTTGTTTAAATTTTTGCTGCTTGTGCTCGTGTCGTGTGTTATTAGAATATGACGTGAAAGTAAAGAATGTTATTCATTTACACCTGTGTGTGATAAAATAATATCATTAGACACTATCATATTGACATGGAATCATTACTCTAACGCTTTCACAGCCCAGACTCTGAAAATCAATTTATTGAAGTATTACACGCCAAATAACGAATGTAATACATGTAATAATAAAATTAATTGAAATCGAATAGTGACGATAATTTAAAATTATTATTATTATGTTTTTATTCAATTATGTTCTGCATTGTGTTGCGACCCGAATGGGCGCGGCGCGCGCCGCACTTTACCAGGCGCCTAACTTGCATGTGCTTCATGGGCAATAAAAGTGTTTAATATTGTGTTATTATGATTATGAGAGGAGTTTAAGAAGTGAACAGACGTATGACAAATTGTAGCTTAGCTATTATAGTACTCGTAGAAGTTGTGATGCACCGCCTTAGCTCATTGGATGTATGTATGCTCTTGCTTTACAATGCACATTACACAGGTATGTTCACATTTCGCTGCTTAATTTTCATTAATACATATATGTATTATTTAAAGCCATCGATGAATAATAAGGAGTAATTTCTCTCTTATTAACTATTTTTACACCTTTTTTCATAAATTTCATAGATTTTGATCAGTAAAACAATTGTTTTTGTTCTCAGACTGTACGAGAAAGAAATGTCATTCGTCGATAACCTGCTGAACGACGATGTCCGCAACAACTCTGCTTGGAATCAAAGATACTTCGTCGTCAACAACCACCTCGGCTGGTCCGATATGAACGTACAGAAGGAAATCTGCTATTCCCTCGAAAAAATCAAAATGGTCAAGAACAACGAGAGTGCCTGGAATTACCTACGAGGTGTCCTCATACACGACAAAAGAGGCCTGAGTGGAAACGCTGTAGTTACATCATTCTGTGAGGAGCTATACAAAAACAAATGCCGCTCACCGTACCTCCTGGCTTTCATCATAGATATTTGCTATGAAACGCTCACTAAGGGGGAAAGCAACTGCCTACACAATGCCGCCAGAGCCATGGAACTCTGCAAGGCTCTATCAAGTAAATACGACAAGATAAGATGCAAGTATTGGAACTATATATTAACAAAATTCGTAAAGTATGAAACTGAAACGGAGATTGAAAAAAACTGCACTAACGGCGCTGAGGATAAGCCTGAATAATATTTGAATAATAAAAACGTGGTCATTCATCGTTCAATATCAAAAATCTTTTTAATTACGGTGGATGGCAAAAATATAAGTCTAACTTGCTACACTTTGCTCTATTCGCTACATCTCTACAGTATAGTTTTATTCTAAAAAAACGCTACCATTAAAAACTGCGGGAAGTTTACTTACTATGTTACCTATCATGTATTTGGTATTTGTAAATAAAACACTGAAATATTGTAGGTGTTTATTTTGGATTCTTAGATCCAGCAGCCTCGGAGTCTTTTTTATCACAGCTGCAGGTTGGTGCGGAGTTTCTTTTGGTCAGGCCTAGGTTCGCATGGACGTCGGAGCGGACCGCGCGGGCTGTGATCACGCAAGTGCATGGTCCGTCTTGAGTAATGACATCCAGTAACTGTAGGTACTCATTGTCATGTTTAGGACATCTCTCATCGTTGTCGGCGCTTACCACCTTCAAACCAAAATCACAAGAGTTTTCAGTCACTGTGGATTATTCCGTTTATCCACCCTAAGGCCATATTTACGGAGACGCGGGGCCCGAACAGAATTCAAACATATGGCGTTGTGGAGTGTGTTTACGTAGCAGCGATTTTACACGTGTTTGTTTGATTTGACGCGTTGCACGACCGTAACGTCTCCGTAAACAAGACCTAAGGTGGATACTCGGAAACGCGTGTCCATCTATCCACCCAGAACGGGGTGGATATTCGTAATTCATATAGGTAACATCTTCCGATTTTCTTCCCTGCTTATGTACAGACATTTACAGAAACATACACAAGCCCGGTCCAAGATACTTCGTGAACAATAAAATACTTATACATTATGTAGAGATAAACCATTCTAAAAATGCACGCCGAGTGTATCACGTTTTGTAGAGGGTACGTGCCATTTAAGAATGGTTTATTCGACGTGACGACGAGCTTAAGGCTACAAATGCACAGGCTTAGCGCCTAGAGCCTAGCGAGTCACCAAGCGAATAGCTTAGTAAAACTAACGTTAGAAAATGTTCGGGATCGGCCGCACTGCGCGCCTGGCGCTTAGCCAGCTTAATGCCAATCCTTTTTGTTTAGTAGAGATAAACCATGGTAAAAAGGCACGCACCCTGCACAAAACGAGATACACACGGCGTTGTTCATTCAAACTGTACTTTGGTAAAAAGTCGGAAGAACAATCAGATGTGAATCCCGGTTATCCACCCCGTTCAGGGTGAAAAAATGGACACGCATTTCCGAGTATCCACTTACACCACATTAGGTTGCATTGCCAAACAGCAGAGCAATGCAGCCAGCGTCTTGGGTACTTCCGACTGGCACTGTTATGGATCAGTTGTGATACCTGTAGATCTGCAACAGTCTGCACTTAGCTCAATTGTGCGAATTGTAAATAAGTATTATACTTATAATTTTAAAATTTTCAGTAGTTACTAGTTACTTACCTTGGATGAAAGCATCCTGCAAGAGCCAGGTCTACTAGGCTCTGTATCATTTTTAGCGCAGTTTTGGTGGTATTTGGACATGGTGTTTTGTCTTCCTTGTAGTTTTGCGGTTAGATATATTTACATAATTTTATCAGTTTTGTGTCGTATTTAATGGATCATTTTCTGGTTTTGGGTTTTGCTGGTTTTCCACCTTTTACCCTCTCATATCAGAGAAAGGTAGTTATAAACCACATAAACTCCACAAAATACTAGGCTTTTACTATGCACCAAGTTATTGAATTCTATCAAAGAGTCTAAAATTCTATACAATAGTTTATAGTTTATAGTCAATACAATACAATAACGTTACAAAGAGAATAACGTTATTGTATTCTCTTTGATGCACCTACCTTGTAGGTACCCAAAGAGAATACAATAACTTTAGGTACCTACCAAGTTGTGAAATGTGAAATCTCCGAAGGAAATATTTTGTATTCTCTTTGGGAATTCGTAGTAGTCATCGAGCTTGTACTATATAAACTCTTTTATTAGAGATTATATTATAGTACTAGCCATAGAGAAATTCTATGGCCTGTTCCAAGCCTCCCAATGCCCAGCGGGACCCTATTACTGACTACTTGACGACCGAGGTGACGACGGCGGCGCAGCGGGCGAAGGTCCTGTTGTGCGACGCATAAGGTTGTGGGTTCGATTCCCGCCTTGGGGAAAATATATGTACAATCTGTAAATATTTGTTCCGGGGGTTTCTCGGTATTTTCTGTGTTTATAAAAAAAATATCTACCTCGTATCTATGTAATGTTTTAATTAGTTTAGTATTATGTATATCGGTTATGTAGTACCTATAACCCAAGCTCTGCTTAGCTTGGGGCTAGATGATGTTGTGGGGACAATCCAGTATTATAATATACCAAAGCCTCCGCTGTTTGTCTGCCTGTCCGTCCGTCTGTCAGCGCAGCGGGCTTTATCTCATGCATGCATGAACCTTAAAGTAAGTGGTAAAAGGGTTACTGTTGAAATTTTCACAGAGTGTCTAATCCTCTTTCTGCCACCAATAATAAAAATAATAAATAATGATTATTAAGGTAATAAACGTCCATACCACATGTGAACAACGATCGCCAGCAACGTTGGGCGCGGTCAGTAGGTACTTTGCACGGATGGGCGACCGTGTCTGCTCAAAAAGTGTGTCATGGTGCGCTAAAAAAGTATTTATATTTATATTTTATGTCTAATACCATCAGCCAGGACAAAAGGTATTTTCTCTTATACATAAATACTTGTCTTTTGGTGTTCCATAAACAAAAAACATTTCTGAAAATGGAATTGAAAACACCTTTCTAGTGATTGTTGGATGTGGTGTGAAACTTTCTCCGTGGTACGACGACGAGTAGAATGCGTATTTTGCGTTGTGTTGCGCGTAACAAAATCAATAAAAAAGTTGGTATTAATGCGATATCTATTTTCAAATTGGATTGAATGTGAACGTGGCTTATTTAAACTAATTGAGAACTTTATCAAGCTAAAATTAAGAAAATAATATGCAAATGGTACCTATACAAAGGCAAAGAAATACGTAATCAACATGAATCTGTTGTCAAAATCTCTTGCAACATATAAGACTCACGTGGGTATGTACGAGAAGTTCGTGAAAATAAAACAATCAAAACTTTTTTCAATTCTCTACTAATAGAAAAAAGTTTTGATTATTTTATTTCTCGCAATGAAAGTGAAAAGTAGTGTTATTTAACTCAGGCCTAAACCATCCATTATAACTCGGGCTTGTCATCTCCTTTGCGGGTCGTTTGTGCCTAGTAAAACAATCTGCTATTAAAGGGTTTCCCTTGGTTCTTCTGCGAAAGTATATCAAGAATGGTACGGAACCCTGTGTATGCGAGTCGACGCGTACTTGGCCGGTATATTTCTTTACTCCTTGACTGAAAGATATTACTTGTGACTGAAGTAGGGAAACCCAACTTTCCCGACTTTCGTTCCCGGGAATCGGGGATTTTAAAAACTGATGATGACGATATAATTTGATATTATCCCTAGTTTTAGTGGGCCAACATCAAACACCGTAGTAGTTACCCTTCCACGTTTGTATAAAAAATGAGCGACTAGCAAAGAGATTGTTATCTAGGTTTATTGCACAGCAGCTGTATATAAATACGAGACAGACAAATGTAATAGGGATGAATGTAACAATGAGATGTAGGCGTTGTTTAGGTTCGCAAACCGTTCGGTAAAGACAAGGACACAACAAATTTTTTACAATATTCATCTGCAAAGTGATGGCTGGCAGGCCGTGGGGCATTTTTATCAACTTTTTGTTACTTCATTAGCTCGTTGAGTACCTATTATTTTATAACAAAAAGAAACAAAAGTACATTTAAACATTGTTGGGAATTCCCGGGAAATCAGATAAAAAATCCCGATGTTGGGAACGTAAATTTTCTTGGGGTGCCTGGAAGAAATTGCTTTAAGCAATAAGGCCGCCTATTGTACGTTTATTTTTATAATCTGTTTTATTTAGATAAGTAAAAGTTATTTTGTTTTGTATGAACAATAAACGTTTTCATTCATTCATTAATTTTTGCTGGAATTCCCGATCCCGGGGCCCGGGAACGAAACTAGACTGAAGACAAAGATAAAAAAACACTGATTCGTAGACCAGGAATCTAGATTCTCGGTCGACGAAGTTTTTTTTCACATGAATAATTGACCAATCGATGATGTTCACACTTTGTTCACACTTGTGTCCGTACGATGAAAGGGTGAACTAGTGTTCTATTTTACTATGATATCTCTATGAGTATTCGTCATGTCCCAGATAAGTATTACGAAGTTATTGTATTCTCTTTGGCTGAGGTGAGCACGTTTGTTTGCATTTGGTTTGCATTTACGTTAGTTGTTGTATTCTCTTTGGTTTGTATTAACATTACCAAAATGTATTACCATTTTACCATCTAAATTCAATACGTGTTTGCTCTAATTTGAAATCTCACCACGATGCAGTAATTCTTTAATTTCCGAAAAAAAAAACGAATAAAACCTTTAAATAAAACCATGTTTTAGTAGTACATAACATACTAAAAATCTCTGATTCGTATACACGCTGAAAATTTCTGGAAACATGAAAGATAAAACCTCCAAAAGGTCTCTAGAATGTGGCGGAAAACAGACTCATCGGATTTCAAGTTCTGCTGCCAAGAACCAATCGAACTCTGGAAGCTCAAACGCAAACTCGCATCTGTGGCTTGCAATTGTAGCTCGTGCAAAAAATCGAAATCATCAACCACCGAGTTCATGCTGAACAAAAAAGACCAACAAGTGCAAGCTCAAGAGTCACAAAAGAAGTTGTTCCACCAGTGCACCCAAGCTAATCCCCAAGCCATAACTGACGGTCATAATATGTTCCTGAATACGATTACGAAAGACGTTCTATGTCCGTCATGTTTCGTTACTATGAGCCTCTTGCGAGGGGGTATGCCGAGGGTTCAGAAGGACGAAGAGGTAGAGACTAATCGGCAAATGTTCTGGTCAGAAAAATGCACAGAGCGAAATGTGAAGGTGACTGATAAAAGCACCAGTTTCTTGGACAACGCTCACAAATGTTCGAACGTGACTATGTGTGAATTACTGAGCGAAGTATCCAGTGATGTGAGTGAGTATCCAGCTGTCATTCAAGATAAGCAGCATCAGGTAAAATTCATGGAGTCAGAAAAGTATTCGGAAAAACAGGATCCTTGTATATGCCTGAATAAGTTTATGAATTCAATTAGACCGCCTTTACGTGACAATTTATTTGAATGATAGTGTAATATATGAACAGATTTCATGTGTACCTAATTAAAGCAATATATGAATGCCCCTTAAAGTAATTATGTTACTTTTTCCCATGTGGGTGGCGGCTTAGAATTAGTACCCCACCAAATCTACCAGCCAGTGTCGTAAGATAAGAGGCGACTAAGGGATATCCGCCGGGAGGGTGGCAGCCCCATGTTGGGGATTATAGGCATCATCCCCCATGAGATAAGATCCTACTGGCTTTATTAGCAGCCTTATTAGGTGCTTATCAATGCCTGCGTCCAGCAGTGGTCCAATAGACGAGCTCAGTAGCGCGATGGCCGAAGGTCTGCCTGCGACGCGGGAGGTTGCGGGTTCGATTCCCGCCTCGGGATAAATGTGTGTATGAACTGCAGATATTTCTTCTGGGCGTTCTGGATGCTTTCTAAGTCTTTCTAAGTCGAATAAAAAATATCTAGCTATGTAGTTTATTGTATTAGGTATATCAGTTGTCTAGTACCCATAACATAAGCTCTGCTTAGCCTGGGGCTAGATATTGATGTGTGCATTGTCCAGCATTGTGTATTATCTATTTATCTATCTACTTGCTGCGCCCCGCGGCTTCGCACCCGTTTATCATATGGAAACGCATAAAGGTGATTTCTATCCCACGGGAACTGATTTATTGGATAAAAAGTATATATTTATATATATTTGATTCAAGGATTAGGATTACCATATATGCAAATTTCAGCCCGATCCGTTCAGTAGTTTTGACGTGAAGAGGTAACAAACATCCATCAATCCATACAAACTTTCGCATTTATAATATGAGTGTGATGTGATTTGATTTGAAATAGAGAATTAATGAAATGACCTTGGAATTCTAATATTCTAGCAATTGTATTATCTGAATTGATTCAGTAGGTACGGATGTAAGCGCGAGTTAACTAGAACCTTAGTGTTGGAAGAATTTCGTAGCTAACCCGCTTACATCCGTAATGAATTCGTCAAACTACGATAGTTTTTATAATAAAATCTGAATTGATGTTGGTAATTACCTATAACCTTGGCTCTCCATGTATGGCAAGTTAGGTATATATAATGTAAACTAATAAGTATGTGCAGCCTGTAAATTTTGTATTCGAGGAAAACCTTAATGTTACTAAAACTCTTTCGACAATTATTTAGCCGCGTAATGTTTTATAAATCGCGCAGAAGGATCGGAGACCTGAACCCATTTTGGCATCCAATAGTAAGGGGTGAAGTTATGCTGTCCGGGGTAAGACTTCTCGAATACGTGTCGGTAATACTTTGCCTCGGTGCTGGTGGGCTGTACTCCAGAGTACTTCGTGTTGTCGTCATCAAGCCTCTCGGCGACAATATCACCAATCGTTTCAAACAAAGACTTCTTCACGGACGCAACGCCGTCACTGAACGCTTCTTTATGTCTCCATAGAATCGAGTCGGGTAGTAACCCACTGTTTGCGAAGCTGCTACGCAACAAGTGTTTCTCTACTCCATTTTGAGGGCGACGGTCTTTTACATCGTTTGCGAGGAAGTTATGCGTGAATTGGATGTCTAGGAAGGGAACTCGTAGCTCTAAGCTAAACGCGCTTGTCGTACGGTCGGCTCGCAGCCCATCGTATAAATAAATGTCGGATAGCAGACGTATGCTTTCTTCGTGAGCTGCTGTTTCTGACGGAGCATCTCTGAAGTAGATGTAACCTTGAGCCAATTCATCCGCACCTTCGCCACTGAATATGACCGTTGTGTCTGTGTTCTCCCTTATGTATTTCGATAGCAGATACATGGGTAAGCTTGCGCGGACAGTCGTTATGTCGTACGATTCTAAATGGTAAATAACGTTGTCTAAAGCTTCTTTCACGTCGTTTTCATCGAATTTGATGGTGTGGTGGTCAGTGCCGAGATAGTCTGCGACAATTTGAGCTGCCGCTAGGTCGGGCGAGTCACCCATGCCTATAGCGAATGTCTGTATTTTATACGGAAGTTTGATTTCTTTCGCCAATTTTACCACTAAGGCTGTAACAAGAGATGAATCTAGTCCTCCACTTAAAAGACATCCGATACGCCTGTCTGACATAAGTCTTTTACGGCACGCAGCTTCTAATAAGGCTGCAATTTTTTCTGTAGCGCTCATTTCGCTCAAAACTTTTTCAGCAACAAAGGGAACGAATCTTGGTGGATAACCTGGTTTGAAATATTGTTCGGTAAAATCTAGTTTGACCTTGCCGTCATCCAGTAAGCTCCAAACTTGTAAATGACCTGGCGGAAATTGTCCTAAAGTCGAACTCTTACTTGCTTGTTGTTTCAGTCCAATCAAACCTTTCGCTTCAGAGCAGACACCCATCATGCCTTTCTCGTCATCGTGAAGAATATAAAGTGGACGGACTCCGTAAGGGTCTCGAGCGATACATACTTTTCTTTTTTCTCCATCAACTAAGCAGAAAGCGAAAACGCCGTCGAGATTCTTGACTGCGTCTGAGATTCCCATTTGGTGGTACGTATGAATAACGGCTTCCACATCGCACTTTGTTTCGTATTCGTAGTTTCGTTCCGTTTGGAGACGTTTGCAGTTGTAGATCTCACCGTTGCAGATGAGGTTTGTTCGAGGGTAGCAGTGGAGTCTCATGGGTTGCATGCCGTGAAGACAGTCGACGATGGTCAGTCGCTGGAAGCCTAGAAGAGAGTTGGGTTCTCGCTTATCGTTCTCTAGTCGCCAAGCGTCGGGGCCCCTGTGACGTATGCTTGAGAAGCATTTTATGCAAGTGGCACTCAGTTCGCCATCTGCGCCAAAAATAGCCCAAATTCCACACATTCTCCTATCTGAAAATAAAAAAGAAATAGTTAAAAACTGATAGTATCTAGCTAAGTAGTAGGTACCTAATTCATAAATATAATTAATCGACAGACCAAATTATGTACGCTATACCTACACAGTCGTTAAATCAAAACGATTATTTTATTCATGTGGCATGCAAATTACATTTTTATCAGAGCCGTAGTAAATTCACCAAGAATTGGTAGCGTTGCACTCAACATCGGCTTACGCTGAATACCTACCGATTGCATCAGTTTTTTTGGTAGATAGTAACTCTCTCATACATATCTCCTTTTAGACGTTAAAGTAGAACTTCAGTAGCGGAGGAAGGGATTCCAAACAATAAAAAAATACCTTACCTACTGCTTACACGTACCTAAGTAGGTATAGTGTTAGGTTATAATGATATATTTTTGAATAAAAAAAGCGATCGTAAATAATTCCTCGCTTAGTTCAAACCAAACGGTAATCATGTTACAGTTTTAGTATAATACAGTAATTAATTGTTGACTGATATTTTCATGATTTTAATTAGATACACCAGCACAAACCATATGTTTTCTAAGTATTGATTTGTGAATAAAATTGTTTACGGGAATAATATGCATAACCATGTAGGAAAGTGATACTTACCTACGTTAATTGATTAAACTAATAATTTACAGAGAAAGTATAATACTAACCTTATGCAATAACACCGAACCACGAAACTAAATATTAAGTGTATTAATACGCCCGACCGTCGAGCTCACACCGCACCCAGTTTAGCCGGTGTCAGTGTTGCCGGCAGTCAAAGTAAAAAAGCTCCGAACTGAACGCAAATATCACCCGAAATAATTATGCTAAAAAGAGCCGTTTTGGAAATATTATAAAAAATAGCAAAACCTGAAAAGAGAAAGAGTAAGCAACGCACCTCTGACACTAATAAAAATTGACAAAATTTTGTGTATGTGTTTGTTACGCCTTGTTTGTTACCGCACGCGGGGTTGAACGGATTTGGATGAAATTTGGTACTAAGATAGCTTTTATACCTACTGGATTGAATCATTTTAACACAGCCGCAAGTTAGCGTGTGTGTGAGAGGCCTATACACAAAGACAAGTGTGTGCAAACTGGTTAAGATGATTAGGATGAAAATTGGCTACCCAAAGTTTAGTTTTCATTCTTTTTTCCCCCAGCCCCTTTTTGAGAATACACTTACCGGTGACAACCGGGACGCATGTAAAGGCACTTTTAGTACGAGTTTTCATTTGTATACAGCAGGGATAGAGCATATTTAAGTAATACATAAGTTCTTATATTTTTGGTAATATTACCACATCCCATCTATTTTAACTCAATTGAGCAGTAATAGCGCAAGTTCTTGGCAATTTCATTTGAGTTGGCAATTTTATAAATGAAATTGACAGTGACACTAACAACTGCGGAATTGACATCTGACAACTGTCAGAACCACAGATAATAATTACAAGGCAAGACACAGATTATAAAAAGAAGCGAAGGAGAGTTTAAAATAATTCAAACATTTCAATGATTGCCGCAGGTTAAATTCAGGAGTGTAAGTTGCTAGTAGGAACTTCTAGGAACCAAGCACCAATCGAACACCCACCCTACGTCTTACTTCCTCTTAGGTATGAACTTACAACCACATAATTTGCCACAACCACAGGTTCTACCGCCTTCTACTATGATTCTACCAAAAATTCTTACAAAACGTCAGGATATACGTCTACCTGGATCTTTGGGTTCTACCTACCGGGTAGGTAGGATATCAAGTTTCAAGAGTGATCTGTATAATTCCTTTAAGTACCTATGGATTTTTATTGTAAATTGAATTACGTGACTACACTATTATACCTAAGCCTATCCAATAAGTCTGTAGCTTACCTACTAAACGTGATCGAGGTTTTTCTCATGATGTCTTAGGAGAAAAATCAGTTTAGGTGCTCACTGTTCAGCCGATATTTAATCCTCGATTTTGAAATTGAAAGTCTGGGAAATGACAACCCGCCACCAGGCTCTCCTTGGCTCTAGCGCAATTAATTATATAGTACCTGAGTACCTACACTTAGGTCTAGGTAATTAATTCACTTCAAACCGGGAATGAATAACCGGGTTGTGGCGGGCACAAATTGTGTAGCCATTTTTAACATGCCCGGGGTTATCAGGAGTTTCATTTGTACCTATTCATAATTGCAAATTATACAAAACCACATCTTGTATGTATTTACTCGTAACTAGGTATAAGAACTTTATATCTACATTGTACTCAGCTGTTCATTGCAATATTGCTTAGGTCAGTACCTAGGTACAGTAGGTACCTACATAATCTACCAGTACCAACTTAGCTAGAGTTTTCATTCCTTTCTCTAAACCTTACCTAAAACACTACCGCCTTAAGGCGCATACACCAGTGAAAGTAGCGCCCCGCCTATTTCATCTTATTATTACGTTAAACACAGGAAGTTTTAAAAATCCATCGTACAGTTTGTAGCATCTAAAGTTATTTATAAATGACTCAGTAATAGTTTCATTTTGTAAAGCTTGGGCAGAGATACGAATTTCGCTTTTTGGTCACAAAACTCTATTTTCGCATCTTTTATTAAACTATATAAGATAAAACTATTACAGAAGTATTTAAAAATAGCTACGTACGGTGGATTTTAAAAATGTCATGTGTAAAACTTAATAATTACCTACTCGTATGATAAAATAGGTGGCGATGTCATATTTGCTCAGAAAACGGTACTTTTAACGGTCGGGTATGCGCCTTAATATTAAAAGTACCGTTTTCTGAGCAAATCGAATTAATTTCTCAACAAAATTGTGTTTCTAGCGTTTCTAGAGTCGAAGTGACAGGAAAGAGATGCCTCGAGTCACCGTCATTTTACCGCTAAGAAAATTAAACCAAGTCTAAAGACGCTGAGTGTTAGCTGATCGTAATGTGCAATTAAGAATAACTCCGCAACTTGCGGTAAAGATTTAATGTCTGCATTCTAAGAAGTACAAAATGATTAGCATTTACTTACTGTCATCTCATCTCATCTCACCTTAACAGCCTTTGCAGCAAACTAGTATTTGCAGTTGAAACGAGCTAACTGCGTCCGCAGTGACGCAGTGTTGAAAACAAACTGCAGGTAGCTCATAATCATAATGATTTTGATAGATGATATTTATTTATATTGATTTCTGTCGCCAAGTTGCCCTTGGCTGAAAAACAGCGCTGAGCATATGTTCAGCACACGCTGAGCCAACCCCTATTTCGGCACAGGGACGTGCGCAGGCAGACCCACATATTTGGTTTAAATAACCACCCACCCTTTCATGTCACTTACCTCCATGTTATACTGTTTTTGTTTTTCATTACTTTTTTGTTACTCTTTTTGTACCTGTGCCCAAAAAAAATAATTTTCTATTCTATTCATAGCAAATAGCTTACAATGTGCGCATGAAACACGCGTGAAGCATTTGAAATCACTTAATTTTCTCTAGTAATTAGATAAGGCATCCAACATGGATTTGTTGAAAAACAAAAAGTGATAAATTCGGTAGTTAAGTTAGGTACTTTACCTACGCGGTTTTTAGTAAGCCATTTCTTGTATTGTGGTCACATATAATTAAGATTTTGGTGACAACGGTTTGATATCTGTACCTACGTGGGCAATTCCATCATGTCCGTCACAAAATATTAAGATTCTGTGTGTACTCCACGGTTACGCGTAAATACCTTAGGAATTTACGCGTAACATTACGGTGTACTACTATAGGAAAACATAAGTTTGTGAATTTGCACATCATTAAACATTCACATACCATGGTTTTCCTTTTACTTGTCGTATAAAAGGTTTTGAGGATCTAAGAAGTTCATTCAAAGCTTTCGGTTCAGAGAGTAAGGTTGTCTTCCACATATCACATCACCGAGTTATAATTTTAACTGACTTCACAATGAAACTGTTCAGTTTATTATATGTTGTGTTAGTGGCCCTCGCCCTTTTGGGTGGAATCAGTGCCAGCCCTAAAGGCATCGGCGGTGCTGTCAAGAAAGGTGGAAAAGTTGTTGTAAGTGACACTACATAATTTACACTAATAATATATAGACGACAGAATGGGGGTAATGCCCATAAACCCCACGCTTGGCATTCGGTTTGGGGAGCTGTGTGGTGCTTAGAATTTGCACCACCCCATTTCTTCCCGTGGGTGTAGTAAGAGGCGACTAAGGCAGTAGCAGTTCCCCCTGCAGAACATTCTGTACCTATGTTTGTAACTCAAAAATTCCTAGACCAATTTCAATTGTTTTTAATATACCAATGCATTGCTACATTATCCCTAAGTGTAATATAAGGCTTTACTTTTGTTTTTTTTATAAGAAAGATGTCCGTGTGAAGCCGGCAAGAGTTACAATGTTAATTAATATTTTCATTGGGTACATATATTTTTGTATATTTAAAAATATACCAATATTACTAACCAAATCAAAGTATGGATGATAACCTACATATTAATTGGATTTTTCATTGGCCTCACATTTCAATCTAATAAGGCTTATTTTTTTCTCGAAAACCGTTATTCATGATGAATCCATAAAATAAGCCACATTCGTTCGGAAAAAACTCAGTACTGTTTCATAGGTACAATCTATAGTAATATTATAAAGAGGAAATATTTGTTTGTATTCAATAGGCTCCGAAACTACTGGACCAAAAAATATTTCATTATTAAAAAGCTTACTTTTTAGGGTGTAACATAGGCTATATTTTATCCCGGAACTCATATGGGAACGGGAACTACGCAAATGTAACCGCGAGGCACTGCTAGTCACACTAATATTATAAATGCGAAAGTTTGTATGGATGTTTGTTACCTCTTCACGCCAAAACTACTGAACGGATCTGGCTGAAATTTAGCATACAGGCAATTCTAATACTGGAATAAAACATAGGCTACTTTTTATCCCGTGAACTGTTCCCGTGGGATAAAAATCACCTTTAAACGTTTCCATAGGAACAACGCGTGTGAAGCCGCGGGGCGCAGGTAGTTTATAATAAAATGGTATCGTTTCAGAAGCACGGACTTAGCGCTATTGGAGTCATAGGCGCTGGTCACGAAGTCTACCAGCAATCGAAGAACCAAGGATGACAAGGAAAATTAGATATTAGACTGAGGCCTGTTTTATGAAAGCTCTCTAAGTCATCAATCTCTGCTGTAAACCTTCAAGCATATATTGATGACTGAGGAAGCTTAAATACGAGCCTTATAGATGAACAAGAACCAAAAAAAACTTATTTATACCTAATTAATTGCTAATTTTTTATCTGTGTCTAAGTTATGCTGTAGCGCCCTAGCGGGGTTTATGTTTGTTACTATGTATAATTTTAGACGTAAGACCCATGTAACATCATAAAACAACTGAATAAATGAATTCTATACTGTGACTCTTACAAAATAAACGAATGAAACTCAAGCTTGTATTTGTTGTACCAAAAATCTGAATAGAAACTCAGAAAAAGCCCTAACCTGCACATAAATATCTGTTCTCGCAATCAGGCCCTCGCAAAGGCAAAGGATTTAGGTAAACCCTGTTTCCCATGAAATGCTGGACGCTAGCCAATATCGTTCGCTTCGTAAAAATGATTTAACCTACTAAGCAATAGTTGATACTAAAGGATTACTCAAACTAAAACTTTCGTAGTTTGGCGAATTTATTATGAATGTTAGCCGGTTAACTACGGTTCTAGTTAGTGTTGAAAGAACACTAACGTTCGAGGGACTTCATGAGTGAGTGCGATTTACGTCGCGCCCGATTTGCGTCCTTGCACAAAACAACTGTATGGATGGCTTACATTCATAATGAAGACTTATATGTCCACACAAATAGAGAATTCTGTAAAGGCATTGCAAAGAAATAATTTGTCCCAGCATGCAGCTTCTAAACGGCTTACCCATATCCACAGGGGCCTGGTTTTGTAGTATATTTTTTGTTGTCGATTATTTCTATGTAGCTTTAAAATATTTGTTCTAATAAGTCTTTCTTTTTTTTCTTTTTAGGGTGGACTAATTTAAATTTTTTATGCCTTAGCTTTGCTACTGTCGTGTAATTAGTACCATAGAGCCCTGTCGTCTGCTTGAGGCATCCAGCAACTGCCTGCACTTTTCCGTAGGTTTCCGTTGCCGAACGGCGCGGTGTCCTACGTCTTCCAAGTCGTGGTATCAAGATGGTCGCTCTCTGTCCGAGAGCCTATGAAAAAGTGCAGTCAAGCAATGGATGCCTCAAGCAGACGACAGGTCTCTAAGGCACTAATTAGGGGACAGTCGCAAAGCTAGGCATAAAAAAAATTAATTAGTCCATCCTAAAAATAATAAAAAGAAGAAGAAGGCCTTTGCCTTATATTGGAACAAATATTTTAAAGATACATTAGATATAATCGACAGCAAAAAATATACTACAAAATCGGGTTGTGGCGGGCACAAATTGTGTAGCCATTTTTAACATGCCCGGGGTTATCAGGAGTTTCATTTGTACCTATTCATAATTGCAAATTATACAAAACCACATCTTGTATGTATTTACTCGTAACTAGGTATAAGAACTTTATATCTACATTGTACTCAGCTGTTCATTGCAATATTGCTTAGGTCAGTACCTAGGTACAGTAGGTACCTACATAATCTACCAGTACCAACTTAGCTAGAGTTTTCATTCCTTTCTCTAAACCTTACCTAAAACACTACCGCCTTAAGGCGCATACACCAGTGAAAGTAGCGCCCCGCCTATTTCATCTTATTATTACGTTAAACACAGGAAGTTTTAAAAATCCATCGTACAGTTTGTAGCATCTAAAGTTATTTATAAATGACTCAGTAATAGTTTCATTTTGTAAAGCTTGGGCAGAGATACGAATTTCGCTTTTTGGTCACAAAACTCTATTTTCGCATCTTTTATTAAACTATATAAGATAAAACTATTACAGAAGTATTTAAAAATAGCTACGTACGGTGGATTTTAAAAATGTCATGTGTAAAACTTAATAATTACCTACTCGTATGATAAAATAGGTGGCGATGTCATATTTGCTCAGAAAACGGTACTTTTAACGGTCGGGTATGCGCCTTAATATTAAAAGTACCGTTTTCTGAGCAAATCGAATTAATTTCTCAACAAAATTGTGTTTCTAGCGTTTCTAGAGTCGAAGTGACAGGAAAGAGATGCCTCGAGTCACCGTCATTTTACCGCTAAGAAAATTAAACCAAGTCTAAAGACGCTGAGTGTTAGCTGATCGTAATGTGCAATTAAGAATAACTCCGCAACTTGCGGTAAAGATTTAATGTCTGCATTCTAAGAAGTACAAAATGATTAGCATTTACTTACTGTCATCTCATCTCATCTCACCTTAACAGCCTTTGCAGCAAACTAGTATTTGCAGTTGAAACGAGCTAACTGCGTCCGCAGTGACGCAGTGTTGAAAACAAACTGCAGGTAGCTCATAATCATAATGATTTTGATAGATGATATTTATTTATATTGATTTCTGTCGCCAAGTTGCCCTTGGCTGAAAAACAGCGCTGAGCATATGTTCAGCACACGCTGAGCCAACCCCTATTTCGGCACAGGGACGTGCAGGCAGACCCACATATTTGGTTTAAATAACCACCCACCCTTTCATGTCACTTACCTCCATGTTATACTGTTTTTGTTTTTCATTACTTTTTTGTTACTCTTTTTGTACCTGTGCCCAAAAAAAATAATTTTCTATTCTATTCATAGCAAATAGCTTACAATGTGCGCATGAAACACGCGTGAAGCATTTGAAATCACTTAATTTTCTCTAGTAATTAGATAAGGCATCCAACATGGATTTGTTGAAAAACAAAAAGTGATAAATTCGGTAGTTAAGTTAGGTACTTTACCTACGCGGTTTTTAGTAAGCCATTTCTTGTATTGTGGTCACATATAATTAAGATTTTGGTGACAACGGTTTGATATCTGTACCTACGTGGGCAATTCCATCATGTCCGTCACAAAATATTAAGATTCTGTGTGTACTCCACGGTTACGCGTAAATACCTTAGGAATTTACGCGTAACATTACGGTGTACTACTATAGGAAAACATAAGTTTGTGAATTTGCACATCATTAAACATTCACATACCATGGTTTTCCTTTTACTTGTCGTATAAAAGGTTTTGAGGATCTAAGAAGTTCATTCAAAGCTTTCGGTTCAGAGAGTAAGGTTGTCTTCCACATATCACATCACCGAGTTATAATTTTAACTGACTTCACAATGAAACTGTTCAGTTTATTATATGTTGTGTTAGTGGCCCTCGCCCTTTTGGGTGGAATCAGTGCCAGCCCTAAAGGCATCGGCGGTGCTGTCAAGAAAGGTGGAAAAGTTGTTGTAAGTGACACTACATAATTTACACTAATAATATATAGACGACAGAATGGGGGTAATGCCCATAAACCCCACGCTTGGCATTCGGTTTGGGGAGCTGTGTGGTGCTTAGAATTTGCACCACCCCATTTCTTCCCGTGGGTGTAGTAAGAGGCGACTAAGGCAGTAGCAGTTCCCCCTGCAGAACATTCTGTACCTATGTTTGTAACTCAAAAATTCCTAGACCAATTTCAATTGTTTTTAATATACCAATGCATTGCTACATTATCCCTAAGTGTAATATAAGGCTTTACTTTTGTTTTTTTTATAAGAAAGATGTCCGTGTGAAGCCGGCAAGAGTTACAATGTTAATTAATATTTTCATTGGGTACATATATTTTTGTATATTTAAAAATATACCAATATTACTAACCAAATCAAAGTATGGATGATAACCTACATATTAATTGGATTTTTCATTGGCCTCACATTTCAATCTAATAAGGCTTATTTTTTTCTCGAAAACCGTTATTCATGATGAATCCATAAAATAAGCCACATTCGTTCGGAAAAAACTCAGTACTGTTTCATAGGTACAATCTATAGTAATATTATAAAGAGGAAATATTTGTTTGTATTCAATAGGCTCCGAAACTACTGGACCAAAAAATATTTCATTATTAAAAAGCTTACTTTTTAGGGTGTAACATAGGCTATATTTTATCCCGGAACTCATATGGGAACGGGAACTACGCAAATGTAACCGCGAGGCACTGCTAGTCACACTAATATTATAAATGCGAAAGTTTGTATGGATGTTTGTTACCTCTTCACGCCAAAACTACTGAACGGATCTGGCTGAAATTTAGCATACAGGCAATTCTAATACTGGAATAAAACATAGGCTACTTTTTATCCCGTGAACTGTTCCCGTGGGATAAAAATCACCTTTAAACGTTTCCATAGGAACAACGCGTGTGAAGCCGCGGGGCGCAGGTAGTTTATAATAAAATGGTATCGTTTCAGAAGCACGGACTTAGCGCTATTGGAGTCATAGGCGCTGGTCACGAAGTCTACCAGCAATCGAAGAACCAAGGATGACAAGGAAAATTAGATATTAGACTGAGGCCTGTTTTATGAAAGCTCTCTAAGTCATCAATCTCTGCTGTAAACCTTCAAGCATATATTGATGACTGAGGAAGCTTAAATACGAGCCTTATAGATGAACAAGAACCAAAAAAAACTTATTTATACCTAATTAATTGCTAATTTTTTATCTGTGTCTAAGTTATGCTGTAGCGCCCTAGCGGGGTTTATGTTTGTTACTATGTATAATTTTAGACGTAAGACCCATGTAACATCATAAAACAACTGAATAAATGAATTCTATACTGTGACTCTTACAAAATAAACGAATGAAACTCAAGCTTGTATTTGTTGTACCAAAAATCTGAATAGAAACTCAGAAAAAGCCCTAACCTGCACATAAATATCTGTTCTCGCAATCAGGCCCTCGCAAAGGCAAAGGATTTAGGTAAACCCTGTTTCCCATGAAATGCTGGACGCTAGCCAATATCGTTCGCTTCGTAAAAATGATTTAACCTACTAAGCAATAGTTGATACTAAAGGATTACTCAAACTAAAACTTTCGTAGTTTGGCGAATTTATTATGAATGTTAGCCGGTTAACTACGGTTCTAGTTAGTGTTGAAAGAACACTAACGTTCGAGGGACTTCATGAGTGAGTGCGATTTACGTCGCGCCCGATTTGCGTCCTTGCACAAAACAACTGTATGGATGGCTTACATTCATAATGAAGACTTATATGTCCACACAAATAGAGAATTCTGTAAAGGCATTGCAAAGAAATAATTTGTCCCAGCATGCAGCTTCTAAACGGCTTACCCATATCCACAGGGGCCTGGTTTTGTAGTATATTTTTTGTTGTCGATTATTTCTATGTAGCTTTAAAATATTTGTTCTAATAAGTCTTTCTTTTTTTTCTTTTTAGGGTGGACTAATTTAAATTTTTTATGCCTTAGCTTTGCTACTGTCGTGTAATTAGTACCATAGAGCCCTGTCGTCTGCTTGAGGCATCCAGCAACTGCCTGCACTTTTCCGTAGGTTTCCGTTGCCGAACGGCGCGGTGTCCTACGTCTTCCAAGTCGTGGTATCAAGATGGTCGCTCTCTGTCCGAGAGCCTATGAAAAAGTGCAGTCAAGCAATGGATGCCTCAAGCAGACGACAGGTCTCTAAGGCACTAATTAGGGGACAGTCGCAAAGCTAGGCATAAAAAAAATTAATTAGTCCATCCTAAAAATAATAAAAAGAAGAAGAAGGCCTTTGCCTTATATTGGAACAAATATTTTAAAGATACATTAGATATAATCGACAGCAAAAAATATACTACAAAATCGGGTTGTGGCGGGCACAAATTGTGTAGCCATTTTTAACATGCCCGGGGTTATCAGGAGTTTCATTTGTACCTATTCATAATTGCAAATTATACAAAACCACATCTTGTATGTATTTACTCGTAACTAGGTATAAGAACTTTATATCTACATTGTACTCAGCTGTTCATTGCAATATTGCTTAGGTCAGTACCTAGGTACAGTAGGTACCTACATAATCTACCAGTACCAACTTAGCTAGAGTTTTCATTCCTTTCTCTAAACCTTACCTAAAACACTACCGCCTTAAGGCGCATACACCAGTGAAAGTAGCGCCCCGCCTATTTCATCTTATTATTACGTTAAACACAGGAAGTTTTAAAAATCCATCGTACAGTTTGTAGCATCTAAAGTTATTTATAAATGACTCAGTAATAGTTTCATTTTGTAAAGCTTGGGCAGAGATACGAATTTCGCTTTTTGGTCACAAAACTCTATTTTCGCATCTTTTATTAAACTATATAAGATAAAACTATTACAGAAGTATTTAAAAATAGCTACGTACGGTGGATTTTAAAAATGTCATGTGTAAAACTTAATAATTACCTACTCGTATGATAAAATAGGTGGCGATGTCATATTTGCTCAGAAAACGGTACTTTTAACGGTCGGGTATGCGCCTTAATATTAAAAGTACCGTTTTCTGAGCAAATCGAATTAATTTCTCAACAAAATTGTGTTTCTAGCGTTTCTAGAGTCGAAGTGACAGGAAAGAGATGCCTCGAGTCACCGTCATTTTACCGCTAAGAAAATTAAACCAAGTCTAAAGACGCTGAGTGTTAGCTGATCGTAATGTGCAATTAAGAATAACTCCGCAACTTGCGGTAAAGATTTAATGTCTGCATTCTAAGAAGTACAAAATGATTAGCATTTACTTACTGTCATCTCATCTCATCTCACCTTAACAGCCTTTGCAGCAAACTAGTATTTGCAGTTGAAACGAGCTAACTGCGTCCGCAGTGACGCAGTGTTGAAAACAAACTGCAGGTAGCTCATAATCATAATGATTTTGATAGATGATATTTATTTATATTGATTTCTGTCGCCAAGTTGCCCTTGGCTGAAAAACAGCGCTGAGCATATGTTCAGCACACGCTGAGCCAACCCCTATTTCGGCACAGGGACGTGCAGGCAGACCCACATATTTGGTTTAAATAACCACCCACCCTTTCATGTCACTTACCTCCATGTTATACTGTTTTTGTTTTTCATTACTTTTTTGTTACTCTTTTTGTACCTGTGCCCAAAAAAAATAATTTTCTATTCTATTCATAGCAAATAGCTTACAATGTGCGCATGAAACACGCGTGAAGCATTTGAAATCACTTAATTTTCTCTAGTAATTAGATAAGGCATCCAACATGGATTTGTTGAAAAACAAAAAGTGATAAATTCGGTAGTTAAGTTAGGTACTTTACCTACGCGGTTTTTAGTAAGCCATTTCTTGTATTGTGGTCACATATAATTAAGATTTTGGTGACAACGGTTTGATATCTGTACCTACGTGGGCAATTCCATCATGTCCGTCACAAAATATTAAGATTCTGTGTGTACTCCACGGTTACGCGTAAATACCTTAGGAATTTACGCGTAACATTACGGTGTACTACTATAGGAAAACATAAGTTTGTGAATTTGCACATCATTAAACATTCACATACCATGGTTTTCCTTTTACTTGTCGTATAAAAGGTTTTGAGGATCTAAGAAGTTCATTCAAAGCTTTCGGTTCAGAGAGTAAGGTTGTCTTCCACATATCACATCACCGAGTTATAATTTTAACTGACTTCACAATGAAACTGTTCAGTTTATTATATGTTGTGTTAGTGGCCCTCGCCCTTTTGGGTGGAATCAGTGCCAGCCCTAAAGGCATCGGCGGTGCTGTCAAGAAAGGTGGAAAAGTTGTTGTAAGTGACACTACATAATTTACACTAATAATATATAGACGACAGAATGGGGGTAATGCCCATAAACCCCACGCTTGGCATTCGGTTTGGGGAGCTGTGTGGTGCTTAGAATTTGCACCACCCCATTTCTTCCCGTGGGTGTAGTAAGAGGCGACTAAGGCAGTAGCAGTTCCCCCTGCAGAACATTCTGTACCTATGTTTGTAACTCAAAAATTCCTAGACCAATTTCAATTGTTTTTAATATACCAATGCATTGCTACATTATCCCTAAGTGTAATATAAGGCTTTACTTTTGTTTTTTTTATAAGAAAGATGTCCGTGTGAAGCCGGCAAGAGTTACAATGTTAATTAATATTTTCATTGGGTACATATATTTTTGTATATTTAAAAATATACCAATATTACTAACCAAATCAAAGTATGGATGATAACCTACATATTAATTGGATTTTTCATTGGCCTCACATTTCAATCTAATAAGGCTTATTTTTTTCTCGAAAACCGTTATTCATGATGAATCCATAAAATAAGCCACATTCGTTCGGAAAAAACTCAGTACTGTTTCATAGGTACAATCTATAGTAATATTATAAAGAGGAAATATTTGTTTGTATTCAATAGGCTCCGAAACTACTGGACCAAAAAATATTTCATTATTAAAAAGCTTACTTTTTAGGGTGTAACATAGGCTATATTTTATCCCGGAACTCATATGGGAACGGGAACTACGCAAATGTAACCGCGAGGCACTGCTAGTCACACTAATATTATAAATGCGAAAGTTTGTATGGATGTTTGTTACCTCTTCACGCCAAAACTACTGAACGGATCTGGCTGAAATTTAGCATACAGGCAATTCTAATACTGGAATAAAACATAGGCTACTTTTTATCCCGTGAACTGTTCCCGTGGGATAAAAATCACCTTTAAACGTTTCCATAGGAACAACGCGTGTGAAGCCGCGGGGCGCAGGTAGTTTATAATAAAATGGTATCGTTTCAGAAGCACGGACTTAGCGCTATTGGAGTCATAGGCGCTGGTCACGAAGTCTACCAGCAATCGAAGAACCAAGGATGACAAGGAAAATTAGATATTAGACTGAGGCCTGTTTTATGAAAGCTCTCTAAGTCATCAATCTCTGCTGTAAACCTTCAAGCATATATTGATGACTGAGGAAGCTTAAATACGAGCCTTATAGATGAACAAGAACCAAAAAAAACTTATTTATACCTAATTAATTGCTAATTTTTTATCTGTGTCTAAGTTATGCTGTAGCGCCCTAGCGGGGTTTATGTTTGTTACTATGTATAATTTTAGACGTAAGACCCATGTAACATCATAAAACAACTGAATAAATGAATTCTATACTGTGACTCTTACAAAATAAACGAATGAAACTCAAGCTTGTATTTGTTGTACCAAAAATCTGAATAGAAACTCAGAAAAAGCCCTAACCTGCACATAAATATCTGTTCTCGCAATCAGGCCCTCGCAAAGGCAAAGGATTTAGGTAAACCCTGTTTCCCATGAAATGCTGGACGCTAGCCAATATCGTTCGCTTCGTAAAAATGATTTAACCTACTAAGCAATAGTTGATACTAAAGGATTACTCAAACTAAAACTTTCGTAGTTTGGCGAATTTATTATGAATGTTAGCCGGTTAACTACGGTTCTAGTTAGTGTTGAAAGAACACTAACGTTCGAGGGACTTCATGAGTGAGTGCGATTTACGTCGCGCCCGATTTGCGTCCTTGCACAAAACAACTGTATGGATGGCTTACATTCATAATGAAGACTTATATGTCCACACAAATAGAGAATTCTGTAAAGGCATTGCAAAGAAATAATTTGTCCCAGCATGCAGCTTCTAAACGGCTTACCCATATCCACAGGGGCCTGGTTTTGTAGTATATTTTTTGTTGTCGATTATTTCTATGTAGCTTTAAAATATTTGTTCTAATAAGTCTTTCTTTTTTTTCTTTTTAGGGTGGACTAATTTAAATTTTTTATGCCTTAGCTTTGCTACTGTCGTGTAATTAGTACCATAGAGCCCTGTCGTCTGCTTGAGGCATCCAGCAACTGCCTGCACTTTTCCGTAGGTTTCCGTTGCCGAACGGCGCGGTGTCCTACGTCTTCCAAGTCGTGGTATCAAGATGGTCGCTCTCTGTCCGAGAGCCTATGAAAAAGTGCAGTCAAGCAATGGATGCCTCAAGCAGACGACAGGTCTCTAAGGCACTAATTAGGGGACAGTCGCAAAGCTAGGCATAAAAAAAATTAATTAGTCCATCCTAAAAATAATAAAAAGAAGAAGAAGGCCTTTGCCTTATATTGGAACAAATATTTTAAAGATACATTAGATATAATCGACAGCAAAAAATATACTACAAAATCAAGCCCCTGTGGATATGGGTAAACCGTTTAGAACATATAGTTTATATAGTACTAGCCATAGAGACACTCTATGGCCTGTTCCTCCCAATGACCAGCGGAGACAGGAGAACCAAATTGACAACTGCAATGGATAGGGATGGGCAATTATGCGCGCTATTATGATAAAAAATATCGACAACATCCCATAACTAGTCAAATCGGCAGGTTGCGGTGCAGTGGGAGGGGTTCACGTGTTCTCGCGTCCCACCCCTGTTTCACCCCCGTGAAACGAATTTTTATTTAAATATTTTAGGGTAAAAAATTGCTAACAGGTAGTATGTGATTCGATAATTTAATTAAGTCCTCGTCCCGCTATCATTAACACAGATTTATGGCGCATTAAACCATTTTTCAGCCACAAAAAATAAATCTGTTATAATGACTGTTAACACAGCTGGTTCTCACATGAATAATTGACAAATCGATGATGTTTACACTTTGTTCTCACTTGTGTCTTTGCGATCAAAGGGTGAACTAGCGCTCTATTTCACTATGATATCTCTATGGTTTAGAAGCTGCATGCTGGGACAAATTATTTCTTTGCAATGCCTTTACAGCATTCTCTATTTGCGTGGATGAAGATCCAGTGGTCGTTTTTTAATATTGCTGGTCCAGGTTCTTCAATGTTTCCATATAAATAAACAAATATATTTTTAATATTACCTAATAAGGACAATGAATTTTTTTATAGGCCTTGTTGAGACACAGATATTTTTATTTTAATAATTCGTCACAAAATAAAATTTCATGCTAGAGTGTCTTTTTTACAGTAATAGCGTAAGTAAATAGCTATATAATAATGTAATGATATATACTTACAATGGCGATTTATATGTAAAATTGCACAAAACTTACATTTGAAACCGCCGAAAATTTATAAAATCAATAAAATCTCAAGATAAAACATAACAGGACTTAACCGTTACATCTCTCATAATAATAGCAGGAACAACACTTTCACATTACAAATTACAGAGTAGAACACTATTTATATAAACAATGGAAACACAAATAATTATAATATTTACACAAACTCTTAAAGCATCGCAATATGAACATATACCCATCTACTCAACTCAAAAATGGTTTATTTTCTCGAAAACCGTTTTAAGACATTTAGGTGGGGGCAGGTAGGTCGGTCTTTCTACCATTGCTGGTATAGAACAAACCTAAAACTAATAATATGTTGTACAGAAACGAAGTAGGTTTCTATATTAAATGATCACCAATCAAGTAGAAAAGATAACATTGTCAGCTTAAAAAAAACATAAGTTACCTATCCTTGAATTCTTATTCAGAAGAAAAGTTTATCTGACGAACGCCATCTCCATTAACTTTGCTAAAGTAGTAGAGCTAAATCAAATTAAGCGCTCCGTTGTTAGCCACTTCAAACACTAACTTTTCCAGCCGAAGTATTTGGTGAAAAAGAATCTACTAATATTATAAATGCGAAAGTTTGTATGTTTGATGTATGGAATTTTATTACCTCTTCACGCCAAAACCACAATGGATCGGGCTGAAATTTGATAAAGGTGCATTTTTTTTGCATACAGGTGATTCTAATCCTTGTTTATTCTAATCCAGGTCGTAATTCTTATCTAATCAAACACTACTACTTTATTAAACCATCTATCAGTTACCATGGGGTAGAAATCACCTTTAAATGTTTGAGTAGAAGCAACGCGGGCGAAGCCACGGTCAGAAACTAGTCATCTATAAATTAAATTTGTGCCTGCCTAACCATTATGACCGTGAATTTATTTAAGCGCGAATACAAGGTGGCTTTTTGAGAGGGGACGTCCATAACCGAAGCCATGAGAGTTAGGTATAGAAAAATCGTGCATAGGTAGCTGTTTAGATTTTTTTGGAATATTGACAAAAAATTAAACTTTGGATCCGGTATGGGGGATAGGTAGAACCAATGTATGATAACTTTTAATTTATTTAAACTTGACTTGACCCACAGACCCACAGACTACAATTAAATAACAAAGTGGTACACAGCATAAGATTAAAGTGAAAATGGTTGACACGCAAATAATTTGCGTGCTTAATTTATAACTTTTTTTACTAGCTTTACGCAGTTTTTTAATTAACATCAAAAAACATTTTGTTCTTAGAATTTGATTAGAAAATTAATACATATTTTTTAAAAGTAACTTATTAAATTAATTTAGCCCTGATTCTTCTTATCCTTCACATGTTTGTAAATGTCGTGCACGGTGGAAGCTGCCCCAGCCACTCGGAAACCAGCTTTCTGACAATAAAAATAAAAAAAGAAAATTATTCGTCACTATGCTATCAACTAGGTACGTACTATCACAGAATTATTCTTATAGCTATAGTCAAACATTCTTTATTTTCATAAATTAATACAATAAATTGTACACTTAGAAGAGGTCAAATTATAAAATTACACTGACTATGAAGACTATAAGTTCAAAGACCACTATTGCAAGATCTGTGATTTAAAAAAATGTGTGAAAAGAATAACTTTATTGTAAAATTGTGTAAATCATAGTCTCATGAAGGTATGTAGTCTAGTGATTTTAATAAAATTAAAGTACTAATTATCAATAATTTCATCCTATTCGGACATTCAAAAATAATTTTTAAAATTACATAGGTCCAAACCTTTTTTTCTAGATAAAAGTATCATAGGATAAATCCTTGATAAATGTGAAAATGATAAATCTTGATCAAGGCACACAGAGTCCTTGTTTAGTCCTTGTATTTTCTACCACTGTATTTTCTGAAATAAATATTCTAGGTAGACTAAAAATACTTACAGCTCCTGAAACGAATTTATTTTTCGGGGCCGCTTCAATCCCGTTTAAAACTAAACCAAGAAGCACCAAGACAACCAGCAAAAGGTTTAATAACTTCATTGTTACGTTTTAGTTCTTGTAACCTTCTTCGTTATACGGTCGGAGAGAGAATAAAACTTCTTAAAAAAATTCGCGTATTATATCGAAGAGTTACTTCCCGTTACCATAGAATACGTCATATGTAGTATCTACCCGTTGGTACATGGCATAAGGCATCTACTTAATAGTCAGTTCAGTACCTATTCCAGAAGCATGGCCATGCTTCGTTGGCCCGGGCCTATTATAATGGTACGAAAAACCCGTTGGTTAAAAAGGGTTTGTAAAAGGAAAATGACATGTGTCCAAATCCATCCAATAATATAATGTATTTTCAAATACTTAGTCACGCGATGTGAAGGAGACAAAACTTCGAGAGTTAATCTTTCTGTCTATCTGTTGCCTTTTTATATGTTGAACAAGCTGACCGCTAGACGCTGATTACGAGGTCCTAGGTTCAAATCCCGGGTCGGGCCAATAGATAGTTGTATTATGGGTTTTTATAGCAAGAAAAATTCATAGTAGCAACCCGGAGTCAGGAAGTTGGCGGTGTTACACCCCCGTGCCTCGCAAGGACGAAAACCGTTGGTCCTGCGTCTGATCTCTCCCCGCTCGTGTCGCTCTGTCGTCCCACCGGAATATGAAGTGAGGGAATAGAAAGTGCACTTGTGTTAGCGCTGTGCAGCTGTATAGTGCTGGCTTAGAATTTGCACCACCCCAACTCTTCCCGTGGGTGTCGTAAGAGGCGAATAAAGTTATACCGACGGGGGGCCGGGCAGCAGCGCCCCCTGCTGAACAATTCTATCACCAAACTGCGATCCACAACGCGCATGCCGAGCGTGGGGATTAAGAGCATTATCATCCATGAGATAAACGCCAAAAAGGCGCTTATCAGGGGTAGGCCTGCGTCCAGCAGTGGACCATTACAGGCTGTTGAGGTTGTGTTAGCGCACACACTTGCGCACAGTAATATGTCGTGAGAATCTGGCGAGTCTCCGATGAGACTGGCCGCCGTGCTCAAAATTCAGCTATAGGAGGACATTGGTGTCGATTCTGTTGTTTTAGGATTCCTAACCTAAATTTTAAGATTTCTAAATTTTCTATGCTAGGTAGATTCAAAAATTATGGTTTTTTCTATAAAGATCCTAAAAATATCTATATTAGAACGTTTTTCAAAATCGCAAAACCTCTCTGAGTTGAGTGGTTGGGATTTTGCTGTGAGCAAAAATGTTTTTTTCTAAAATATTATTTCAAAATACTTCTTTACATGGGTCAAACAGTTCATCCATTTGGTTGAGAAATCGTTTAGAAATTCAAATCGATACTAGTTTAAAATCGATAAATTTTAATCATGACCTAATTAGATGCCTGCTAAATTTAGGTAGACGTTTCTAACCATAGCTAAAATGTAATACAAAGAATAGAGTTAAAGCTACTTATAACTAAGTTAGGCTGTTTTAGATCTATCAATCTACCTCTAATTTTAGAGCTGTCATCGTAATTTTAAACCCGTTAGTTTAATTTTTCAAGGAATATGGTTATAGACATTTTAACAAAATTGAGTTGTTTTAGGTCTGTCAGCTTACTTTTAGAGCTGCCATCTTAATTTTAAACGTGTCAGTCAAATTTTTCAACCATAGAATCGTTGTTATCTATTCGAAATTCCGAAATCCTAATTTTAGCTAATCCTAAAACAACAGAATCGACACCATTATCATCATCACTACATAGTATAAAACAAAGTCCCTTCCCACTGTCTGTCTGTCCCTATGTATGCTTAGATCTCTAAAACTACGCAACGGATTTTGATGCGGATTTATTTAATGAATAGAGTGATTCAAGAAGAAGGTTTTTATGTATAATAAATCGGCATTGCACACGTGCGAAGTCGGGGCGGGTCGCTAGTATAAAAAAGTATACTTTTCGCATTTATATCGGTAAAATACGTACGCTCCGGTAAAAGTAAAAATCACTAGTCATTAAATAAATGCTGATGCTGTGGCAATTTGCTTGGCACAGTTATTGTCAAAAGAGGGAATTCGTTGAAACGTGCAATAATTTTATACTCAATTAACTCAACTAGCTCATAACAGAGACTCCATTATCGTTTACTACTTTCTGCCCGCGGCTGTTCGTACGCGTTGTTTCTATGGAAACGTTTAAAGGTGATTTCTATCCAACGGGAGCTAATTTATGGGATGAAAAGTAGCCTATGTTATATTCCAGTATTAGAATTACCTGTATGCAAAATTTCAGTTCAGTCAGTTCAGTAGTTTTGGCGTGAAGAGGTAACAAACATCCATCCATACATCCATACATCCATACATCCATCCAAACTTTCGCATTTATAATATTAGTGTGATGTGATGGACCTAATACCGTTCAGCGCTAATTTCCAATTCAAATTGTCAAAATCATAGTTTAAGCCAGAAGGCCGTGAAATACCTGATTGAAGAGTAACAAGTAAAAAATATAGGTACAAGTTACAGACATAAAAACACCCAAACACGAACTCCTAGTACCTAAACAATGTCTCATCTTGTTAGTATGTTTGCCATACAGACAAAGATAAGTCTGGTCAAATTCACAAAACAAACAGAAAATCCAAATGAAATGTAAAGTCCCGTACTCACTAGTCAGTATAAAAACGTATTCCGTGAGCAGTTTAACTCTAGCATGGACTTGAATACTAATCGTTCAGACGTGCTTTGCAGTGTAAATTTCGATATGAAGTTTACCAGTGTGGTTTTTCTGGGTCTAATTATGGCTCTTTTATTAGTAAGTGAAGCTGCTCCCGGGAAAATCCCTGTGCAAGCCATAAAAAAAGCCGGGGAAGTTGTTGTGAGTTTTTTTATGAATAATTATTTTGTTCGCGTCTTCACGCATCCTAGCAAAAGTAGGTATTACCTATTTATAACATGCCTAAAGCCGAAAGGGGGCCATTCTGGATCCAAAGGGGATCCACTTGTAAATAAATCTTTATCGCATTATTTTCGAAAAACATGTTATTTTAACCTCCTATTCGTGTTCCTTCGCACGTACTCGTTAATTAAAGATAAAGATAAAGATAAATCATTTATTGTCAATAGGTACACAAATAATAAATATACAAATGCTACTTAATTAAATGTATAAGCTATGACATGTCAATAAATATACAATTTTGCTGTAGAGAGGCAATAGTCGAGATACAAAATTAAAATTAAAATTAATAATATTATGGTCCTTATTTAATATTTAAATCTAGGCTAGGTGACTTTACAATAGTGTCAGGCAACTTCGTAGGGAAATTAATGTCCAGGTAACTGTAGTCGTTTTCTAAAAACTCGTTGATGCTATATAGCGTTTTGTCAATTAAAAGATTTCTTAATTCTAAGTTAAACCTGTTTTCATTTTCAATCAGCTAATTATTCATTGTTATAAAATATTTCACTAGTAATAGGGTATATTTTGCTGATTTTTTTCAGCATAATTAAACCAGTGCTTTGTCATGCAACTATTGTTATATATGTAGGAACAATATATATTTTTTATATTTACGTTAAAATATCACACTAATATTATAAATGCGAAAGTTTGTAGGGATGTATGGATGGATGGATGTTTGTTACTTCTTCTCGCCAAAACTACCTACATATACGGATCTGGCTGAAATTTTGCATAAAGGTAATTTTAATCCTGGAATCAAACATAGGCTACTTTATATCCCATAAATCATGCCCGCAGCCCGTGGGATGGAAATCACATTTTCATAGAAACAACGCGTGCAAAGCCGCGGGGCGCAGCTAGTCACAAAAAAAAGTTACGATTTATATTTAAAACAAAAAAAAATAGAAATCAAAAAATCCTAGAATAAAAGTTGAGACCCCTCTGTTTCCAAAATCACCCCCTTTGGCTTAGTACATGTTTCGTGGCACTCTGTATAGTAATAGTAAGTTATACTCTGTATAGGCATTGATTTATTAAAAACGAAGATGAGGTACTGGTCGCTCGCAAGTGGCAACCTCAAATTGTGTAAAATTGTGTTCTCCCACATCAGTCACCGTCGGACCGGCGGCACGGGCGGTCGTGATTCGCGTGAAATATTGTTGTCTTAGTCTCAATTCGGTCCTAGATACGTCTTTCCGTCTTTGTTCTTCTTTGTATTGCACAGGACTGGAAATTTAACTGTGAGCGTATGTGTTTGCGTGTAGTTGTAACACATGCCAATTTTTGAGTAAGCGCTGGGAGAACGTAACCTATCTTCCCTTTTTAAATCAATGTGTATAGGTACTCTATTGTAGTAACAGTTACCTTACTATTGTAATTGCAACCCTAAAGTGCTTTGAGGTTACTTAAGAACTACAAGACAAAAAATAATAAGCAGGCACTAATCCAGGACCTAGAGATAAATAAAGAAATGAAAGCAAGAGATAAAAGATACAATGTAATCTTGGTATTGTTGTGTTTCTACAATAGCACTTTATTTTCAGGGTAAAGGCCTACGAGCTATCAACATAGCGAGCACCGTTCATGACATCGCAAAAGCTTTTCAACCGAAACCAAGAAAGAGGAAGAATGGAAGAGGTTAAAATAAAATACGTGGTTTGACCTAGTTAGAATATGTATCCAACTTATTATATCCTATGACAGTTTAAGTAGGTAGGTTGCCTGTTTTAACTCACCTTACCTCAACAGCTTATATTAGTCCACTTCTGAACACAGGCCTTCCCCTGATAAGCGCCTTATTGGCTTTTATCTGATGGGAGGCCTATGTCGGGAGTAGTGCCAATAATCCATGGGGATTATGGGCACTACTCACTACTCAACTGCGATCCCCAGCCCGCAAGCCTAGCATGGGCTAGGCTTGCTGGCTGGGGATCGCAGTTCGGTGTAATACTTTTTCTGCAGGCAGCTCTACTGCCCGCCTTAGGTGGATATCCCTTAGTCGCCTCTTACGACACCCGCGGGAAGACGAGGGGTGGGTCGGTACCACGCAGCACTGTTTTCACTGGCTCCTAAGTCACCTAAGTTTTCGCGAAGGTGGTTTTCAACCTTCCCGTCTAATTGGACAGCAATTACCCACACTTACCTTATCGCTGCTCTAATAGTATACCTAGTCTATTTTACTATAAAAACTTTCATAGTATAAACTTTATGTTGGTGTTCTTCCAACACAAACTAGGTTCGTAGTTAACCCGCTTACATTCATAATATATCCCTACTATATTAATAGGTATACTGATTATTTAATTTAATGTGATAAGACATAGAGCCGCTTGTGTCCACTGAACTGGAACTGCCTCCTAATTTATCACTAAGACCGAATGATTGCTTTCAGTTCAACTAACTATATAATTACTCCGAAGATATCATCAAAGGATACCTAGCCAAACTCATGACTAAATAGAAGGTACCGTCTATTATTATACCTTTGTAAGGTCATATCATCACAATAAGTAATTACTGCTTCATACCGCCCGTTACGGTGTTTTAGGCAAAGCTTCGAGTTCGGTAGATATGTTTCTGTTTCTATAATTTACATATTACATGTATGTTAGACATTTGATATATTATGTCCTAACTTATATTCCCTTGTCGTTATAACATTGTGAATTCCTATTGTGATTAGCAAAATATTGAAGATGTACATATTGAACGTGTGCCAAGGAATTGCTCGGTTCTATTCAAAAGGGATGAAATGATCCTGATCGCATTGTTTGACGCTACTACAAGATTGAACAAAATACATTTATATCAAGTAATGGCTTGGCTAACGATCGAATATACCTACCTAGGTACCTTCTAAATAAAAGGATTTGTAAAAGAAGTCTTCCTAATAAAAAGTATCTAATAAATCATTCCATAAAAACACTTTTGATTTCCACACGTCCTTTTAGCGCAGTTTCTATATAAGGTACTACGACAAAGACATAAATATTGTTGAGTCGCTAAACTTTTAAAAATGTAGAGGTACGAAAAGAATCATTGTGTTCAGTAAAATATCGATTATTTACATTTTCAATAAAGTCCTCATATTGGATTATTTTAAGGAATTTCCCATAATATGTAAGTGTCTTATGTATGCCCTTATGTACGGGTCTCTCTCGATGGAAATATTCAAAATTAATTAATACTGTTCAACAGTATCATATCACTCTCATTAGAGCGATGAAACGAGACGGTTTTGATAATGAAATGATAAACGGTCCTTGCGATGATAATTGTCATATATACGTATTTCTTGTAATTGGTCCAAAAATATTAATCGGTACCAATACTTAAGATGTTATTTTTATGTAGCACTTGTGAATTTTAGTGGCATCTTCAGGTATAATGTAATGAATGATCAAACTGATCATGTCACCTTAATCGTGTGAAATTATGACGAACAAATTAAGCTTTAATGTGTGTAGGTGTAAAAATAACCAAAGTCCTAATATCCCTAGTACCTTCCTTTCTACATTTAGGTATATAATTTAGTAAATCCGTTTAACTTAGTTGGCTCCCCATAAATCCCACTGTCTTGTAAGACAAGGCGGTGCGCAGTGTTCTAATCACTGTGTCAGCAAGTTGGTCTTGCAGATAAATGGACTGGCTCTTGTTCTCAACTATACCAACTTTATGTAGCTGTAGGTATCCAGCCCATTATACGACAGCTAACGTTGCAATGCTGACTGAACGTGAATATGATATTATATAGATAGCTTATGCACCTACGTACAATTCCAGCTTTAATTGCCTGCCTGTCGGTGTTGATCAACTAACCTATTCTTTCAAGTGTAGCTAACTATGTACTACTTTAACGATAACCACTAACATTAAGTTACCTTTTTAACTCAATTCTTGTTGTATTTAAGTATTTTTCTATTCATTAAGTTTATTTTATTTCTTATTAGTCGTCAACTTAGTTTGTATTATACAAATTTTTAAGTATACCTATGCGGAAACTTGTAATTAGCCGTCAACAAACATGTACCTTCTGGTCTATCCAGGCATGTTCTACATTTTCAACTAACATTTTGTAACCTAGCTGTTAGTTTCTCCAAAAAAATGAAAGTAAAAAAAAAATAAAAAAATCATTGCACAAAAATAGGTGCAACATAGAGAATGCTCTACCCACTATGGTGAAACAAGCTACTGATTATAAGACAGGGATCGTCAAAACAGTACAACCAAATGAATAAAAACTAGCATCTGTTGAAATACAAAGGAAACAGGAGGAAGGTACATAATATTATTTACCTTTTTGTTTTTCTGTAGCCAAAGAACACCATACATAAACGCGAGGCGATTTGATAACAATTTCATTTAAATCGCAAAGTGTATCCGCTTGAGTCGTTGCAAGTTATTACAATGAAAATAACTTTAACCATGTTTGTTTTGCTTTATTCGCTAATGTGTTTAGTAGAATGTTCTTTGAATACGACCTCTAGCAACTGTGTGGTAACTTCTACGCATAATTTATGGCCACAGAAATTCAAAGAAGCTCCCTAAGTAAAAATCTCAATGAACTTTTCTGAAATCCAAAACAAATATTGATAACCTTAACCTATTTGAAATCTATCATCATTAATCATCAACTTTAACAGCATATTCTCTTCCACTGTTGGATCAAGTAATCTAACGAGAATGGTATGGATAAATCCGTCGCTTTGGTCCTACCGAAACAAGTTTATTTAATACTTGTTTTGCAGTTTATTGAAATTCTTCCCTATTTCAAGGAAAAGTGGTACAAGGAGCCGCCTTAGCCAGTTCAGCACAACAACACTTCCAAAATGGACGTAAACAATCCCAAGACATTCAAATCAATCCGAACACGAACTAAGTCCAGATTTTTATTACATAAAATAAAACATGGACGAATAGAACTGCAACAATGTACCTATCACGTCGCATGCCACCAAATGAATAAAAACTAGCCTCTGTTGAAATACAATGAAAACAGGAGGTAGGTACATAATGTAAACATACTATTAACCTTTGTTTTCCTGTAGCCAAAGAACACCATAAATAAATGCGAGGCTCTTTGATAACAATTTCATTTAAATCGCAAAGTTTATCCGCTTTAGTCGTTGCAAGTTATTACAATGAAAATTACTTTATCCATGTTTGTTTTGCTTTATTCGCTAATGTGTTTAGTAGAATGTTCTTTGAATACGACCTCATTCCCAAGACATTTAAATTAATCCCAACACGAACGAAGTCCGGATTTTTATAACATAAAATAAAATATGGACGAATAGAACTGCAACAATGTACCTATCACGTCGCATGCCACATTTATATGAAAGGCTGGTGAAATAAGAAACGGACTGCTAACAACTGGACCGCAGCCAAGGGGAAGTGAGCGCGGGATATAAAGTTCTTGCACATGCCTAGATTTATTGCTACAACTGCAACCAATAAGGGTTTCTTGTTACAACTTTGTTCAAGAAATGTCTGACTGAATTATATCTTCACCAAAATTCTAGCTAATTTGAATAAACTTGAACACAATTCAGTCTACAATTAAGTAAAGCGTGTCTCAGAATGTTTTTCGTTTATAATTTGATTCGTCGACCAATAGTGTAAATTCGTTGTTTCTATACAACGCTCACTGCTGCAAAATGAACTCCCGTTGAATGTTTTATGTCTATTTAACTGAAAAAGCGCGCCAAGCGATTGAGCCCCCTCACCATCTCCTGCTGTTTTTGGTTCGCGCGTAAAATACTCTACTAAAAAACTAAAAACATTCCGTCCGAGACATGTTTTAGGTAGAGTAGGTAGGTATCTAAGAATTATTTATAGCAACGGGTAGAGTCAGGTTCCCAACACAGGGTCAACTCTCAAAAGCTTTAAGATGTACCTAAACTGCTAATACTTTGACTTGACCCTTTCTAATAAATACCAAAAGGAACAAAGGGATAAACGCTAATGAGGAGTTTATCAGGGGGAGGCCTGCGTCCAGCAGTGGATAAATACAGGCTGTTGAGGTTGAGGTTAGGAGGAAACAAAGATACTTATTTACTTACATCTATTAGCAACAAAGTCCTTAATCAATTGAATCTTGTCTAATTCAAAGCGTACCTAGTTTGTTTTCAACAATTTTTTTCTTGTGCCAAGCTAGGAGTTAGATAGATACTACTCTAGAGTTAAATTCTAATAACTAATAAGTCTTGTACAAAGCTGAGAAGCTTAAACATTTCGGACTACTATCTAAACTAAATACTCACATTTCTACCATGCGAACTGAGTTCGGATTTTCCACGAAATGTGTTTATTTTATAATAGTGAGATATTTGATAATGGGCAATGTTTGATAATGGTTATGGGTAGATTTACTTACTACGTTGTACGTGTTGTGTTAGTACTATACAGTTATTCTGTGGTGTTGTTTATTAACATTAATCTTAATCATGATAGATCAGTCTATTAAGGTACCGCCAAGGCAAGGCAAGACTTTCCTTATTTGATACAAGAAATCGATACATCAACGATCGTGTTTTCGTTCACCCGAAATGAATTTGCTTTGTTCTGTTTACTTTACAGGCAATATTGGATGTTGTGGATTTCCTTTTTGCTTAATTCTATTTGTATTAAAATCTCCTGCTAATATAGTTATTATGATGCCAACATTCTCGAACCGCGTTTTATGTGTAATTTTAAATTCTTACCTCAATTCGCACGCAAATCGGCTCAGAAAATACTTTGAACCTCATTAGGAGATCTCCAAAAGATATCAGAGAATCGTAAAATGATTGTGACATGTTTCGCTCTTTATTATTATTCCACGTATCTTTCTGTCGCGTTTTATAATAATGGTAGCTCATTTTTGGGGATGTTAGACGTAGGCATCTTACAGTACTTATCAGAACGAAGCGAAACGGGTTAGGTACCTACATACATAATATGTATGTTTATCTGTTAATGTACAGAGCAAAGTCGAAGATAAGTCAAAGATATAGAAGTTTTGTCTAAGATACAGGATAATAACATACCAAATGTGTGGAACCAATCTTCATCACCATCATCATCATCAGCCCATATTAGTCCACCGCTGGATATAGGCCCCCCTAATGAGAGCCATAGCGCCCTGTTTTCAGCTTGACGCATCCAGCATCTGCCTGCAGTCTTTCGCAGATCGTCATCCCACCTTACCCCATCGGTTGTCAGTTCTTTGCGAGATATGGCCGGCCCACTGCCACTTCAGTTTGCTAATTCTTCGATAGATTCATATTCTGTCGATAACTTTTGTTCTCTGTCGGATGTATTTGTTACGAATTCTATCCTTCAGAGAGATTCCAAGCATAGTTTTTTCCATAGCTCGCTGAGCGACTTTTAACTGGTGCACCAATTCCAAATTCAACTATCCAAATTCATGCCGAGACCGATGCGTCGCGAGGCTGAAGCTAGGCCGTCCAGCATCCGGTTCAGCTCCTCCAGCCACTCCGCCATTAAGACTATGTCATCAGCAAATCGCAGGTGTGAGATTTAATCGCCGTTTATGTTAATGCCCTTGCCTTTCCAGTCCAGCTTCGGGGATATAACATCCCCCTGCCTCACTCCAATGCGCAGTTGGACGGGTTTGGACTGCTGGTCCTGTACTTGGACACTCATGGTGGCGACGTCGTAGAGACATATCAGCACCTTGATATAACGACAGTCTACTTGGCATCGCTGTAAGAATTTCAGAACAGCCCAGGTTTCAACAGAGTCTGTTCTCTCTGCCACGTTGTTCCTGCTGCACATTAATGACCTGCTGGTACCCGGTATCATTGGGTACGCAGACGACAGCACCGTGGTTGAGAGGTACCTATCCAACGGGAAAGCCAGTCGGAATGACGTACAGGTTCAGAGAGAAGACATGCTGCAGCGCTTGAACTTAACTCTTAAGGCAGTCTCGGACTGGGGCAAAGCCAATCGGGTTAACTTCAATGCCTCTAAAACGCAAGCATGTCTCTTCTCTGCTAAAAAGAGTCCGCTTGTCCAGCTTCCCGTTTTCCGGAATGTACCGGTACCTATAAATGATCAACTGGAGCTCCTCGGTGTCACTCTCACACCAACTTTGAACTTTGGCACATTCATCGAGTCGAAGGCCAAAACAGCAGCTAGGGGTCCTAAATAAGGTTAAGCTATACTTCACACCGGAACAGCTTCTATCCCTTTATCAAGCACAGGTCCGGTCTGGTTTGGAGTATTGCTGCCATGTTTGGGACGGCTCGGCCAAGTACCACCTTGCAGCCTTAGACTCGATCGAACAAAGAGCCTTTAGACTCATTGACGAGCAGTACCTTGCAGAGACTTCTTGTATAGGTACTCGTATATTTAGGTTGTTGTACATTTGCCACCATGTGAAGCGTGTGTAAAGCCACAATTCTAATTTCTCTTAAAAATACTTCCGTTTATAAATAATAATAAATAATAAAAGTTTTTATTTCAGGAAAGGTTTACAAAGTACTTACATAAAACTTATCTAAGGTTATACATGTAAAAAGGTATTTCCAACAGTAGTAGGTACTTCGTAGGGAAAACCTTTGTGGATCGACAAGATTGACTCCTTGCTCTAACTAAGTTTTCACTTGTATGTAGACGCAAGGGCTCTCTCTCGGCTTCCGCCAGACTAAAGTTCAAAGTCTCGAACACCGCCGCAAGGTTGCTTGTCTCTCGATCTTTTATAGGATACATTTTGGTGAATGCTCACTCGAACTACATGACCTGATCCCACCATCCCCCTTCCACTCCAGGACAAGCAGACGCACAGCGCATTACCATCCATACTTGGTGGATGTACCCTCCACTCGCACTAAGCGGTTTTCCTCCACCTTTATTATTCGCACCGCAAAGGAATGGAACTCGCTCCCTGCCTCTGTTTTTCCGGCCAATTACAACCTGGGTCTCTTCAAGACAAGGGTGAATAGGTATCTTCTAGACCTTCGTGATACACCGTCGGCCGCATCTTCGCTTTCCATCAGGTGAGATTGCGGTCAAACAAAGGTCTATTTACCGTAAAAAAAAAAAAAAAAAAAGTCAAAGGCTTTTTCATAGTCCACAAAGGCCAGACACAGGGGCTGATTATATACTCTTCGGACTTCTGTATAATCTGCCTCACTGTGTGTATGATGCCATATCCTCCGCGAAACCCGGCCTGTTCCGGTGGCTGGATCTGGTCGAGTCTCCTGGCGAGACGGTTCGTGTCCACTCGACACACCGACTTTACAGAAACCATTGGTACCACGAGTGTCACGTACACTCGTGGTACCAATGGTTTCTATAAATTTTATGTATAAGTAGGTACAGACAGATAATTAAAGTCCAAAAAGATAATTGATTCAGTTTGTTCAAGAGGTTCAAATAAGCAAACAAGAAGCGCAAAACAAAAAATCTCGATATTTTCAGGCGTCACCAAAGTGGGTAGGTAATTCTTGGTCAATTTACGCCCTTCATTCTAATCTACTTGATTGTCCTACATATCTAATAAGGAAAGTTACGTACATTGAATAAAATACATCGGTTGAAACTTCCTAATTAAAATATACATCTACAATTTTTCATTTTCCTTGCGAAAATTCCGACTCCAAAGCTCCGCACAAGTTTCCAGTTGGCTTAATTCTAAAACAAACACGAAAAAGAAAAGCCAAGAAGTAAATCAGAGAAACTTTTAATCATGGCTCAGGGGTTTGCAAAAACGAAAAATTATACATACGTTACATACAGTTTAATATTTTGGTGAGTTTAGAGTTTAAAAAAAAAATACGCTTCCTGCTTTGCGTTTCCTAGACAGCGCTTCGAATTCAGAAGTGAGAGCTTTTACTTTTTCATCCAATTCTGGTTTGCCACTGAAATAAAACATGTTGTACAGAAACTCGAAAGTCCGTCATGATTTTAATTTGATGTAGATGATGTCATAATGATAGTACTTTTATGAAACAAATATTTGTACGGTCTGCAGATATTTGCTCAGGGCGTTCTGGATGTTTTCTATGAATAACAAAATAAAAGCTATTTATGTAGTGTATTGTATTATGTAAATATCAGTTATCTAGTACCCATAACACTCTGCTTAGCTTGGGGCTAGATATTGCTGTGTGATTTGTCCCGCATTATTTATTTATTAATTATTTATAGTTGGATAGAACTGTTGCACTGATTTTCATTCTACGAGTATGAACTTTTTAGAACAGAAAAAAAAGAATATACGTACAACACAATACACTTTATCGATAGATTTTTTTTTATTACACATAGACACTGGACAAATATCTGAAGGTCGTGCAAACATTTGTCCCGAGGTGGGAATCGAACCCGCAACATCTTGCGTCGCAGGCGAACGTTCGCCCACCGCGCCACATAGGCCGTCAATATTCGTCGATATTCTATTCTATTCTGTACTATGTGATTTCCAGAAGCTCTTTGCTGGCACTCTCTCTTTAAATTCAGAGCCAGCTGCGCTCTCGACGTTATACTCATAGAAAAAAATCAAGCGACTAATATATATCTACTTCAAACTCGTAACGGAGCTCATGAATAATAAATATGAGCATTTTTATTTTATTTCGTAGGCATTTTTTAGGTGAAAGCAAGAATCATTGACAGGTAGAGCTAGAGCTATACCTAGTCTGAAATCTAAAACAATTTCAAAAATGAAAACACGGGGGATACCAATTAGGTAAAATCGAAAAATCTAATCGCTGAGAGCTGTAGGTAATTCTAGTTTCTTACTTAAAGATGAAAATTCAGGCAATTTCGTGCTATTTCTAAAGTTCGAAAAGCTTTTGCAAGAACGATTTCATTTTGTTGAATGGCGAGTTCCTTTTGTTGAACAGTGAGTTCTTTTTGTTGAACAGCGAGTTCTTTTTGTTGAACGGCGAGTTCCTTTTGTAGTATATCTACATGAAGCTTCACATCATGCAATTTCCTCTCTCGTTCTGCTCTCGACCTCGACAAGCACACTGATGAAGAACAGGCAGCCTCCCGCTCCTTCAACGTTATTCCATCCTCGTGCGTTATGGTGGTATCCATACTGCCACTTGTCACACTTGTGGGACCCGATGACTTTCCAGTTGTCACCGGTTTTCTCGTGGTCTCCGTGCCAGAGAGCTCCTCCTCAAGTAGACGAGTTGACGGTTCACTTCTCGTCACAGGCATATTTCTTCTGTCCATCAACCACTCACTGCTCTTCTTTGCAGTAACACACTTTCTCGTATCTTCTAGTATCGGTGGTTAGCAACCACCTCTTCTCGTCACTAGTATCCAGTGATGCAAATCCGGCTCGAAGGACCAGCTGTTGCGGCGAGTGCAATCGGTTCAAGATACCAGCTTCTGCACTCAGTCGCCAGGCCAAGGGTCAGTGCAGGCAATGCCAAGCTTCGCGGGGTGCGAGCTCAAAGCTTTAACTCGGTGCTCTACACGTGGCACTCGGTAAACCCGGTCTGCGTCTGCTGTCCGGTGACGTGGTCGAGGGGCGTGAAGTAGATGACTTACAAGCAGCTGTTTAACCAGCCACCCAACGCTGTAGCGGAATGGAAACCTAGCTACCGGCGTATACTAGAAGGAATCCCTGATGTAGTGAAAGTCCGTCCTTCCAATGATAAGCGTTTATTTTCACAAACACAAACACTAAGCACTAAATCACTGAAACACTACTGAAACTTTCAGGAATACACACAAGACTAGGAACACTTTTCCTCAGGCTCGGGCCTTGAGAGCAGATCAGAACTAGTTCACTTTTCCGTATTCGATCACTTCAGATTGACTGCTAAAATATAACTGACTGACCGACGGACAAGCTCTGGTTTTTATACCTCCGTCGGCCCTTGAAAACTTACTAGAATATTCTCGTAATATCTAGTGAACTAGCTCTGTCTCACTCACTCCTCCTACGTATTGTCAGCCGTCCCTATCTAACATTTCTACGGTTTTCTGGAAGCTATATCTATCTCGCTCTTAATTCGAGAACATATTTGCGGTCCTTGTCTTTTCTTTCGATTTGTTCTAGAACGTTTGACAAATTCCTATATGAAAGGCTGGGTTCCAGAACATTCTATAAGGTTCTGTATCCTTCCATGGATTTCTAGAATGTTCTACGGCCTTCCATAACGTTTCACAGGCTTCCGTAACTTTCCAGAAAGTTCCCGAATGGTCTCGACTATTCTAGATTATTCCATGACTTTCCAAAGCTTTCTACGCGTTTCTTCGCGTCTCTCGAAAGCTCTAGAATGTTCGACTGACAATGCGTAGAAATAAAATCTTAAAACTAGCTTAACCGAATTAATCTACACCTAAGTATATCGGTCGCTGACAACCAGGTCAATAAAAAATGGGATAAATAGATCGGAATCAACGATCGAAATATAGTGGCAACCACCATTGATTAATTAAAAAGGGAAGATACGTTCTCTCAGCGCTTGCTCAAAAATTGGCATATGTTACAACTACACGAAAACACATACGCTCACAGTTATATTTCCATTCCTGTGCAATACAAAGAAGAACAAAGACGGAAAGACGTACCTAAGACCGAAGTGAGACCGATACAACAATATTTCACGTGAATCACGAACGCCCGTGCCGCCGCCGGCCCGACGGTGACTGAGGTGGGAGCACACAATTTCACATAATATGAGGGTGCCATTTTCGAGAAACTAGTACCTCATCTTCCCTTTTTAATTAATCAATGGCAACCACTTATTATTCTGTACTTATTTAAGCGGGGCAATGCTTGGGTACGCTTCCGAATGCTATTGATATGGATCAGTTGAGCTACCAGTAGATTGTTTTCAACAGTCTGCATTTAGCTCAATTGTTCTATTCGTAAAAACTTGTTTTAATTTATTTATATTATTTGTAGTTTTCTTTTTCAATAAAGATATAAAACTTAATTAATTGTTAAGTTAAATAATGTGTGAGAGTGAGAGATAGAGTAAAAGAAACAATTTTTTGACACTAACCTGATAATCTAAGATACATTATAGATTCAGGCGTTATTTTGCGGAAATCCATTGTAAATATAAGTATGAAAATATTTAGCTCGGAGTGGCAACATCTCTGGGGGGACTCTACCGTTGTTGTTTGGCGCTCTCAGTGTCAAGATCGAGTGGTGTGGTGTCCTGATGATGTCTCGTGGAGAGACGAAACTAGTTGACGACTTACTTTAATAAATGTTCTTTCATTTTGTATAAATGTATAATTTTGTATAATTTGTTAGATTTATCGCATAAGGTTTTTTCGCGGAATCGTTACTAAATATTTTCATTCTTATACTAACCTGTAGTTAGTGTAGATCAAACTACTTACGTACCTACTTACAGTACAGATATTATGTATATTTCTAATTATAATAACCCACATGTCGGTTTAATTTGGAAATCTTATCAAAGAAATTCGAAGAAATTAAACAATAGGATATTCAAAAGACCTCAGGTAAGATTCCACCGATTTCATTCTCATAGAAAATTCTTAATTTGTGTTTGGTATCTCTCTTTGACGTAGGTACTCTACGTTTCCGGGAAACGTTAACAGCGCACGCAGTATTCAAGATTCCAGGCAATTCCGTGAGGTACTTTATTCATTATTCTATTTTCTGTGCTTGTGTAGTCATATAATTATGAATGTAGCTACGTAATATGTTTTGTACTCACCAAATCTCAAGAATACGCCCAGCAACATCCGGGCAAATGCGCTCAGCTCGCTTCTTCAGTGCATCCACGAAGCTCTGTTTCTGTCCAACCTCCTTTTCAAGTTCATCTATTACGACGTTGTTGTTTTTCATCTTATTTATAATTTCTGCTTCATCCTGAGTTATGGAAAAAATCACTGGTTTAATAATAATAATAATAAAAATAATTTATTGCCCAACTAAATGTACTCTAATACTTTTACGTAACCTGCATGCCCTATGCCAATTGCCTGCATGCATAGGTAACAAATTAATAATAGATAAAAATAACTTAGTTTGAGTATCATCATCTTCATTATATATTAGTCCACTACTGGACAAAGGCCTCCTCTGATATATGATATAACTAGTTTGAATATAACTGAAAACAAAATCAAAAAACATTGGTAAGTTCTTGTTTGACATTTGTGTTTATTTCATTACCTACCTAATAGTTATATTTAGTTTTCATTTTGTGTATTCCTTTTTAGTAAATTAAATAATAAAACTAGAATGAATGGTACTACCAGTGGAAACTTCATAAATAGCCTTCAGGTACCTAGGTACATGTTACTTTCATGTGTTTATATTAATATTTCATGTAATTTGCTCTACTAAGCTGTAAGTTTTACAACTATTTGAAAATAAATAAAATATTTAAATCAACCCTATATTTTCCTTTACTTGTATAATAGTCCCAATCTGTGTCTACATTCAAAAAATTGGATAGGATCCACCTTTTCAAAATATTTTCGTCGATTTTTTAAATCTACATTTCATTAGATTAAATTTTAGGGATTAAATTATATTGAGGGACACGCTAAGCTGTAAATCCTTTGGGAGGCTTTACGCTGAAACTTTTTTTAATATTCGCGCACTATGTCAGGACTACAGTATAAATTGAAGGCCAAATCCATATAAAACTTCTAGTATATTTCATCATTTTTTATTATTACTTTAACGTCAAATACGGGCTTTATATTATGTTGATTCATTTGCCTGGAAATACCTACATACTATTAAAATAATTAATCGAGCTAAGAAAATACCATTCCATGCGTATTTCCGCATAATACTTGAAGCCTAAGCACAATTTCCAAAAGGAGAATGGGATAACTAAATTATATTTAAAAAAAAACATAATTTAGTTATTCAAAATAAAGTATAGGTAATATTCCGACTTACATAATATCCAAGGGTTTTCCTGAATCGATCAGCCTTTTCCTGTAAAGAATCTTCATAGCGTCGACTGTAATAGGAAAAATTGAGACATATTTGTAAACTTCGCACAACTCAGCCCTATGATCTATCCAATAATCCTTTGGAGATAAATCAGACGGGATGGCTTGGCATACAAAGTGTCAGAGTTAGTGGATTAGGTACACCTTCAAATTCCTCGACGTATTCTACCTTTGGACTCTACGGTTTTATATAATATTTAATCATCAAAGCTTTTGTCAAGTTTTTCGTCCTTTGGTCGGTAAATTAATTAAATAGCAGGCCAACCTATATTCCTGCAGAGCCACAAACCCTTTAAACATTTACATAGTATAAATCATAAAATTAACCGATACTTGATGTATTACATTATACCTCTTTACTATATAGGTACTATGGAGTTCCTTAGGGCGCTACCTCACCGGGATGCCACGGCAACGACGTCTCAGGCAGTTCCCAGAGACGTCGTCGCCGTGGCAATATATATAGAATAAATCGGTTGAAAACGATTGATATAGATATATATTATGCCGGATACAAAGCAAGCGAGGGAGAGCAAGCGAAGGTTAACGAACGAATGCGAAGTGGACGACATTGCATAGCATATGAGCCCAAACGAGGGCCTTCGTTTGCCTTAAACCTTGCTCCGGCAGTAGTCGCTATAACAAAGAAAATTGCAACGAACGTAGGTACCGATCGTCGTCAAGTAAGTTAGCTACCATATAATGGGGGAAACACACCAAGCGAGAGAGAGCAAGCGAATGTAAACGAGTGTCATTCGCCGCTCGTTTGCATTCACTTGCTCGACGTCGTCTACCATGAAATAGTTTGAATACGTTGCCAGTGACGACGTCGGCGCGGCGTGGCGTCCCGGTGAGACAGGCTAGGCCCTTAGTTATATTCTCTGACACTTTTGTTCACATTTGTTTATTTATGTGATTTTACCCAAAAAGTGCCATACTCGATCAAAAAAGAAATATGGAAATCCGATAGTTGGCTCTTCCGCTGAGGGAAGTTTTTGCATCTAAGGTTCCTTGCGATAAACTGGGGAACTGCGATGGCACTGGGTATAGTGATAGGTAGGTACCGATAAGAGGAAGAGGTTGGCTGTTGCGAGGCAGATACCGAAATATTACATTATTTTCTTAAAGCACCGTAGGCAAATTTCGGCAAGTAAAATGTTACCCTATCTATTACTTATTTTTTTACTTTGTTTAAATAATTTTGAGGCGAAGTGGTCTCTCAGGGACCTTTTGTTGTGTAGGTAGTGTGAAATAAAAAAATAAGTTTTGAACCAACGCAAATATATAATTTTTGATAATTTCCAGTAAAAGTATCTAAACTATTTTTTTTGAGTATCAGTTTACCTTTTTAAAATGGAAAATAGCTTGACTGTGAATCTTTTTATTTTTTGTTCAGTCTTATTTCGAGACCAAGTGTTGAAAATTTACTAAATAAAGTGCATACGTACATTTGAGCTTCCATTTCGCTATCCTCTTGTTTGAGTACATTTGCGAGCTCATTTCTATTCTTCTGAGCTGCCTCAAGACTTTCAGACAATTCGTCGCTTTGCCGCTGTAGTTGGGCACGTTTTGCAGTTAGAAAAACTGAAAGTAGAGGCGTAAATACTTATTTTAACATAAAGCATAGAGCGCGCTGTGAATACCCACCAGTGTTTCTAAAAAGTTTGCAGTGAACCTTTTAAATGGTTATTAAAAAAAGTTATTTACAACGGCATATTTACCATGATGTGAGTTTTGAGCTTTCCAAAGTTTCCAATATTTCGGCACAGTTTCATGTTTTAGTTATTCCGTACACATGGCACACGAAACTGTGCCCAAATATTGGAAAGTTCAAAACTCAAACATGGTAAAAATCCCGTTGTAAATATCTGAAGCTAGCAGTAGTTTCTACGAAGTTATTTCGTTAAATAGCTTTATTTTATTTGAATGAAAGTTTTGTCCTGAGACTACAATACGGATTTTGTGTTTCTACGACTACACGACGAAGCCAAAAGTGGGTTCATAAATCCAATTGTATTGGTTAAAAGGGAATTTAAACGAAGGGAATTGCCACGCAATAATTTAAATTAATTCACTGATCAACGGTTTTACCAGTTGGGAAGCAGGGGTAGACAGGACGGGCCAATAATGTTTATTGGGCAATAAACCTTGCCTTGGTCCTTCCATAAATACATTGCGGAATTTCGGACGAATGAATTTCAGTTATAGATAGGTACTTTATTTGGATCTTAGGTGTACTTTTTAATGAAATCGAACATAAGTTTTATTATATTCAAATCAAATAATGCTCAAAGCTATGGAAACTAACTTTTGTAAATTTAGGGAAATTGTTAAGTAGTTGAGTAGGTGCAACGCACAATCAACCGCTTCAACCAACATCTGACGTAGGTAGGTCCTAGGTTCTAAAAATATAAAGATTATAACAGTATTACCAACCACTGCTTCATACAATCTAATCTCACATGCTTACTATTGGAAACGACAATCAAAATGTTAACCTATTCCTAAATTAAATAAATCACAATACCTACCTACTTTCTTCTTGGGTTACCTAATATTAAGATTTTGAGCGTGTAGCCAGAATAAAATGTATGCCTATATCAAAAGTTTAGAATTAAGATAAAGCTCGGAACGAAAAGGACCGAATCAAATTACAGACAGTGGTTGTTGTATAGTAAATTGAAGTAGTTTGCCTCAATTCAGTTAAGGAGACTAAATAATTATTTTGGTACTTACATAATTCTGTCATAAATTTAATTATATAAACAAAAGACATGAGTAAATGCACATTTGGTTCCTACATACCTTGCCTACGTATTACTTGCCTACCTATTTTAACTTTGAATAGCGCCTCCCTCCTATTTACCTGTTCAATAATTTACTGGTCCAAAAGAAGGTAGGTGAATGTTTGTGATGGCATTCATAACTCTCAAAATTTGACCGAGTTTCTCTATGTTCAATCTACAGGTAACCACACTGCTTTAATATTTATTGTAGAGACTACGTTCAGAAAAAAAGCAAATAAATTATGTAAGAAGATCTTTACTATAAAATATCACGAGTACCTAGGTGAAGGGTGTAGCAGGCACGTGCCGATGAAACTAGTATCCGCATTCAATTACCTCGTTACACAAGGGGAATATAATTTTCGTGCTTTTCCGGTCAGTGCAGCATGGTCAAGCCATATGTGTAATCCCTAAAATTTAATTCTACTAATATTATAAACGCGACAGTTTGTAAACATATCTGTATGTATGTTTGTTGCTCTTTCACGCAAAAACTATTGAACGGGTCGGGCTGCAATTTGCATATAGGTAGTTCTAGGCCTGGAATTAAATATAGGCTACTTTTTATCCTGCAAATCAGTTGCAGTGGCATAAGCGTGCGAAGCCGCGGGGCCCAGCTAGTCTAAGGCCCATATTATGAAAGATTGCTCAGTCTTCAATCTCTGCTTGAGTAACCCTTTTCTATAGCATAAATATTGCTCAAGCATAGCTCGATGACTGAGTAAGCTTTCATAATACGGGCCTAACAATAAAATAACTTACTCCGGCACTTACTGCGTTAGATTACGCGGAGTGTAGAAGCTCGCGTACAAAGTACGCCAGCCAGAAGAGTAGGTATAATGTGTGCTTAGGACTTATCAATTGAAGTTAAGGAAAAATGTGAACTAGGGGTTGCAACTCTAAGAACGTATCACAGTGACCAAGATGGGCACAATAGCCCTCGTATACTCAATGCATTTCAGATTTGAGAACGTCTCAAGTCGATTTTTTGAAGGCTAAAAACACTTGTATCACTAACTGTAGGTACTTTATGACAAGTCAAGACCGAGGTTGGTCGATACCGAGGGACGTCAATACGCAGGGAATCGAAACCGGGGTAACAAATCCTTTCAACGAAAATCATAAAGGTCGAGAGACGTGTTTAAATCAGAGTTTCGTTTGAGTATTCAGAAGTAACTTACGTACATAAAAAAAAAACATTTTTGTATTTTGAAGAAACAACGATGAAAATACTATAGAGTACTACTAAATGTTGCGTTGCGTATTTATTATACGAGCTAGAATGTTTGGCGGGACCCTTCCGCTAATAAATTTTCAGTGTTTGGACAGCATGGGATAGTTTCTGGCTCAGTTGTTTTGATACCAATTCAATAACACCTACCCTTGTGTGGGATGAATGAAAATAACACTAAAAATAACGAGAAGACCATTTAATTCAATTACGGTTCCAACGCTTTTGGCGAATCAACATCGCATTTTCAATTAGGGACTATTGATTCAATAAATAGTTCATAATCTAAATGACTTTAAATGGAGACGGAATATTTTAATTAGCAACTTCTCGTTTTGGAATCGAATTCCGTTTGAAATTAAACGTAAGTTTAACCTACACGTTATTAGTAAACGTGATCTTTATTTAAATATATATAAATTTTCTGAAGATTATTAGAGTACTTAATAAATAACTACCCGATGTTTTTGCACATCATCAGACCACAGAGTAACCAGAACTTCTGTCATGGGAGGTAGGGTGGTAGGCTAGGGTGGTACTATAAGATGAATGATATTATTATACATTGTACACCCAGAGGAGATTTCGAGCTTATCATGCATGCATGAAGCAAACAAACCACTGGGTTTGTTGGCTATGCATAGCTGATCTATTCCTGTAGAAATCTAATATTGATTGATACTAACCTACAGCTAACCTAACCAATAATAGGTGAAAGGTAAGACTCGTATTACGTATGATTCCTATGACGAATGTGAAGTAGGCGTCTCTACCTACACTATCCCCAAAAACACTTGAACAAAACACTAGGTACCCATACTAAAGAAGCTATGGTATGCCAGCTCAATAGCGTTTATCATTGGCATGGTTTGAGTAGGAACCTTAATGATTAAACTTTCCTATGTTCTGGCTAAACGACTTAAGCAAGATTTCATGGGTCGTTAGGAGCCCCGTCCTGCTTTATATGTTATCTGTGGAAGACAGGCATCGTAAATTACTGCTATAGTATGTTTCTATTGCAGCAATCTGTTTTATTGAGTGAAGTAAATAATATCGTAGGCCGCTGCCGCCGTCGTACGCGACCTTCTATTTGACTACGCCGTATACTCTCTACAAGCCCTCTATGTAAATTTAAATACTACGTCTAGCCTCGCCGAATAATGAAATTCTCGAAGATTTTTTGTGGTGACGTCGCCACGATGTCGTCTCGAAAAGTCTTGTGCCTCTACAGGGTGGGATAGCGCATTCACTGCCCGCCTGCAAGACCAAGATGTGCATGTGCGTTTAGGCCATGATATTGTTTAAATTTAATGACTTTATGGCTGCTACCTTTTCTTATGAAGTGAGAATTACATGGTTTTTTATCGCAAAGACATACCAACTACGATTTCATCAGGTTAGTTGCTTTAGGGAAAGTGTTTATAATGGGAATAAGAGTCTCCGTTCTCTATCTAGGTACTTTATCTATACTTTTTAACCAATATTTTACACCTTTTATTTTTGCAATGAAATAAACCTTATTTCACTGGAAAAACATCTTTTCTTTATCGAAATAAACCTAATGGCTCATAAAAAAAATTCAAGCCATTAAAACATACCGCTTTCTAGTTTTAGCTTCTCTATCTCTGCATCCAAGGAGCGAACTACACGAAGTACTGCTGATGCCTCGTTGGATTTTTTATTATTTTCTGCTTCCAAGGTGGGTATTGCAGAGCGCTACAAAAACAAAAACAGTTTGTAAAAGTAATTTCTTGCCCATTCAGTATCTTTTGGTACCAATTAGCAAAGTCAAAGTCAAAGTCAAAGTCAAATCGTTTATTTCTTTAGACTTACAAAATAAGTACTTAGACAAGTCAAATTTTTACTATATAAACAGCTTGATAAATAGTTATTACTATCAACAAGAAATAAGGTGCAATTGACTTTAATTCACTTCAATTTTTTGTCCACTAGCGGAAGAAGTGAAAAAGATTTACATCTTTGCTTATTAGGCATAGTTCCTTGAATTTAAGTAAAGGAAGGAATCCGACACGCCCTTTACTTAAACAAATACGAAATTGTGTAAATTGTTAATTGACTGTCAAATTGTAGGTAAGTAGGTACTTACCAAATATTTGGTGGAAAAGTAATTGGACATTTTCATGCATTTTAAGAAAAAAACTAACATAACCATAAAACAATATATATTTTTAACCATGATTAAACGTAAACAATTAATCAATACCTCACCTAATGTATTTTTACGAACGGTTTTTATCAAATTGCATAAATAATGCCCAGTTACATACTGTCGATTAATTGTCTAATAAAAAAATATATTTTGTCACCTTACCTGAAGAACCAACTCATTTCCAATTTCTTCCAAATTCGATTTCAGCAGACATATTCCAATTTGCTGGTCTTCCGTCGAATACATTTTAATTACGTAAGTACTAATTTACTTGGTTCTGGTTTTCGAAATACGAGTAGTTGTTTTGCAAAAACACTACCTAACACGGAAAATTCACAAAAGTAATTCCCGCCAAAATGTACATACATGGATGTCACATTTATTTTTAAAAAGCAAAGCAGCAATCCCATTCTACCAGATTGAGATACATATACCCTTACAAATAATTTGAAATTCGAACTTTTGTTTATTGCATAATATGCAATAAGCAATCTTATTGTTATTATATTAGATTTTTCAGGGACATTAATGTTATACACATTGATGTCCCTGACAAATCGATCTCGAATCTTACCTACCATAGAGTTAATATACTCGTAGTACTAGCCATTACACATGACTGCTTTTTGATCTCTATTCTCTATGTTAGCTACGCTACCGATTCGGAACCTATTTGATTTCTTTTAAGTCTCAAGATAACTGATACATTACGAGAGGTAGGTGTCTTATGGTAAAGGTATTGTTTGTAGTTAGCGTAAGCGCAATATTTTCAATTGTCGGTAAAGAAAGGTTGATTTCTATCATTCGATTGTAATTTCCTTTGTTTAGTAGTTTGATAGTGAATAAAATAACATAAGACGAGAATAAGGTTATCATCACCGTCAGCCTATGTTAGTCCACGGCTGGACATCCTGGCTCCTCTCATGAGTGCCAACGCTGTCTTCAGCTTAGCAAAAACACGTTTACCCTGCGGTTGTTGGCTAATAGCGAGATTTGGCCGGCTCACTGACACTTCAGCTGCTAACTCTTTGAACTATGTCGATAACTTTGGTTCTCAGTTGAATAAATTCGTTACGAATCCTATCCCTCGTAACCTACATAGGTAACCGATTTCAGTTCAAAGCAAAAGGTAGGTACCAACATTCAAATTCAAATTGGCATTATAGTACTTACACAGCTAAATGGTAAACTAATTTGGGTTACCTATACCTACCAATTTGCTTACAAATTGTATTTACCTATTCACAATTATGTTGTTTATGAGAGTATCTACATACGTTAAGTACTATTTGAGTGGTTTGGCAACTGACTTTATTATCTTTTTCAGCTAGAAAGCTTTCCGTGACAGTTTCATCACATGAATATTTTGAAAATTCAAATTAATTTTATTTCAATTTCAACGTACTAATTAACCTGTATAATTTAAGTACGCTACTCAAATTATGAAACACTATTGGCCTCCAAGTAATAAAAAAACAGTAAACAATTTTTTATAACATCAAATACAAAGTTTTTCGTAGAGCGGAACGTAATAGAGATGACCTAAATAAAAATGAATCGGGAAAATCAAATATTTAATCGATTATTGCAAATTAAAATCGTAATTTACTACATCATCATATGCTCACAAGAGGTTTGCGTTTTATTACCTATTATTATTTTAATTATTCAAGAAAAGACTTAAAATAGTAGAGGTCTATACTGTACGAACTTTTGTAACTCTACTAGGATGCCGTACTTATTTAATTGGTATCAATAGCTTTAGTTCTTGGAATCGAATCGAAATTTTTATAAATCAATGAAGTACCTAAAATCGTATAAAGCTTTTCCGAATAGTGCAGATACCTTAGCCCCAATATAAAAGTACTTTCCGCTTCATTTGGAAACTGTAAGGGGCAAAATTTCGAAATAAAGCGAACGCCGCCGAATGGCCACCACGAGGCGATTCTACGTGAAACAACAATAAATCCGCACGGGATGGCCACTGCGATTTGGGAGAGCTTCGTACCCTTCTTAAGTCATTTCTATGATTATTGTCATACCGAAACGTCACCGAACGCTTCAAAAGTGAAAAGGTGTAGGTAGGTTTAGTGATAGGATGATTAATTACGTTTATTCTTTATATATTAACGTAAACAATGTGATTTCTCGTTTTGGAATTACTCTAATAGTTTTGTTTTGGCAAACATTTTTATCGGTGAAGGCGAGCAGCGGCGGTGGCCGTCGGTAACGCTCAGACGTAGGTCCCCCTAGACGACCGCGAGCGCTGAACGTTCAAGCAAGCCACATCGAGCTTCTAGTACTATATAAACTCTATGAGTGGCCAGTACGAGAGAAAAGAGGTTCCTAGATTATTTGAACTCCCTCCACCTTCCCATGGTCCTACCAACCTTGCGGTTATACGGACCGAATCGCGAGAAAAGAGTCACTCGGGTGACTCAAAACTCTACAAATCCTACGCACTGTGTCCCGTACACTCTCCCCCTTCTGGGGCATGCCACATCACATCACAGACTTCATTGCCGGGCTGCTCCTCCCCAGCTCGGTGCTGCTCTGTGCCCCAGATTATTTGAACTATGAAGGTTTTGCACATACCTACACTTTTGTGAAAGAAAAGCGTAGATAACGTGGGATTTTGTACCCCAGTTCTCGTACCTTACCGCCAAATATTTTGTTAGATAATTTGGGATCCTTTGTCTTCACAAGAAAAAGGTTGAACATACGACCGTACATAATTAGATTTAATCAAGTTGGTTGACCGGTATAAGTAAGTTAAGATGGTAGGTACCTTTTTGGTATATGGCATTCACTGTCCTGCCCTACACACACAGCATCATTTTTTTTTCATTCTTTTTGATATGAGACTTTGAGTCATTGCTGACTATGTCAATCCCGTATTTTAAAAAACGAACTACATACTTATGTACATTTAAAAATAAATTACCTATATCTAAAGTTATCCAAATTGGCAGTCAAAATTTTTAGAAAATAAGGCAAAAAAATAGATCTTGGGCTCTACAAACTCATTCTTTGATTATGTAAGTAGAAGGCATAGAGATTATACACCCCGCCAGCAGAGAGGTTATACAATAGTACTAGCCATAGAGAGACTTTATGGCCTGTTCCTCCCAATGCCCAGCGGAGACAGGAGAACCAAATTGACACCTGCGATGGATAGGGATGGGCAATTATGCGCGCCGCACGTATGTCGTAAACTATGTCGATAAAAATTCAATTCTTGTGAAATTGAGTACGTACATGGTAACTATGGTAAGTCTTAAGAAACTATGATTGGTCTCTATAGTTTATCCTTTCAGACATACACTAACTATCTAATTATAAAAAAAAATTTAGTGAGCAAAAGCTAGACCAAAGGAAAATCTAAATTAAAGTCAAGATAAGGGTAAAATATCTTTATTTCTATGAATAGGTACAATAGATGTACAGATAAGAATCTATCTATTTATTCTTTAAATTAAAATACACATAAAAAATAATGTTTTATATCTAACTTCTGTGGCTTCAAGATGTAGACTAATGTAGGACGAAGAAACCTTTAGCCTGTTAGTTTATGTTATTTTATAAATATTAACCTTCCTTAGGAAAAATACCAAAAAATATCGACAAAAATGCTGACAACATCCCATAACTAGTCAAATCAGCAGGTTGCGGTGAAGTGAGGAGTTCATGTGGTCTCGCGTCCCACTCTTGTTTCACCCCCATGAAACGAATTTTTATTTAATTATTTTAGGGTAAAAAATTGCTAACCGGTGCTATGTGATGCGATAGTTAAATTTAGTCCTCGTCCCGCTATCATTTTTACATACATAGATTTTAGCACATTTAAGCATTTTTCAGCCACGAAAAATAAATCTGTAATAACGACTGTTCACACAGCTGGTTCTCACTTGAATAATTGGCATTCATTTGACAAGTCTATGATGTTCACACTTGTGTCCACTCGATCAAAGGGTGAACAAGCGCTCTATGTACCATAATTTCTCAAGGTAAAAAAGTATTGTATTCATAACCGTTAGGTTGAAGCCTCATATAATGATAAAAATTTTAGGTACCTAGGTACGTTTCCTACATAGAGAATAAGGTTAAAAAAATCTTTTATAGTTTTTTCTCGTAAAATCTTTTTTTTTTTCGTTCCCGCTTTTGAAACTATCAATAGGTACTATTCATGTCATGGCATTTTTCGCTACGTTGGAAAATAGTCGGGCAAACGGTTTTACAAAATAATGGAGCTACATACGTCTACGTAGTACCTATACCTACTATACGAGGTACCTGCCTACTATCTATTTTTACTGTTCATTAATAGTAGGTTGTTATTCCTGCCTACCAATAATTTTGTCAAGCCTACCTACTACCTACCTTATTATTGGTTTGTGGAAATGAAATAAAAAAGATTTTCTGCTACTTTATTGTTATATTTAGGTAGGTATTATTAGGTAAAGGTCGGGCAACGGATCCCCAAATCCCCAAAAAACGACATTGACACATAGTCGGGTTTCACGATTGGGTTTCTTTCTATTGAAACTTACAAAACACCTTCCTTTTGTTGTGATTGAAGGGTTTGAGATATGAAATTTCCTATTTCATGTCATGACATGACTGAAAATACGGAATTCTGCAAAATTTAAGTTTCATTATTTCAAGGGTATTTTAAGGGTATTTTTATAATACATTAATTATCAACTAACTGGTACTTTACATATACCTACTTAGTTAACTAAATAGGTATATGTAAAGTACCAGTTAGTTCAACGAGAGATCAATCTTCGAGTAGGCAAGCATCGTTGTGTTTTTATGAACGCGCCGATATTAACGATTAGCTAATGACTCTAAATATGTCTGGCTGAACTAGTAAATAGATATCTTAGTGATTCAAAACTGCACTAGTAAATTAAATACAAGAAATAAAAAAAGTGCGGTGGTTTGCGAGTGCGAAATCTAGAAGCAAGCCATATTCACACTACTTTTTATCTTTGAGTAAAACTTATGAATTGAGAAATTAGTTTCGGTTTCGAAGGGCGTTAGTTTTGGCTTTACCAAAGAAGTTATGAATGTTCTGTACAAACAGTTAGGTTAATATAAAAGAGTTTTGTAGGTAACTACTGTTGTTCGAATTTCGAATCATGGACAAAAACAATAATATTTTTATTGCAGGTCAAAATTATGAGGTAGAGCGATGCTCAAATCAGAATTTCTTTCTAAATTCAAAGAAATTCAAAACGAAAAGAACAGTATCTTTGAACTAGAAATGCAAAACGAAAACAAGTAACTTTGGTGTGGACTGGCTAGTACTATTTATACTCTATGATGTGGACGCAGCATAATTGAACAAGGAACTACATTCTGTATAAAAAAAACACTAGAGGGTAGAGTCTATTTGAAAATCACTCGAAAACAATGACTTTGCTGCTCACAAGTGGAATAAAGGATATTATTCAACAAGTAGAAAAAAGTACTTACAGTTGAAAAAAGTAATTTGAATTTAGAATGCTGTTACTGCATTTCAATGGTTTACTAGGCTCTGATACTCTATGGCTATTGATACTCTATGGTCGGCGCCTCATAAATAGAAACATAGTCTTGTTCAAAAACCTTATTTTGGTACGACGATGCTTTACTTTATTGCTATCAATATTTTATTTTTTAATTGAAAAGTAGATAAAAAAACGAATGTTTTTGAAAATTTGTTTAATTTGTATATTATCAAATACACTGTAAACAATACTTTTTGGTAGCACCTAAATGAGAGGTCAAGACGAGGGTTGCCAACCGTACTCTAAAATAGAGTATTGTACTCTATATCCTGTGGACTTCTGTCATGAATGTGAAGTGGCGGGAAGAGAGAAACAGGGCTTCATTAAAAAATGAGCTAGATATTGTCCAGCATTATTTTTAACTTCTTCCAAGAGTATTAAATAATTTTGATCTCTTTGGATATATGTATTAGCTAATAGTAATTTTAATAACATAATTACACTTGGTTTTATGAGTTCACGTTGTAAAGTACCTTTCTCAAAATGATTTTGAGTAGTACCTACTACATACAAAATTATTTCACTATTGGTTCCGTTTCAGTAACAGGTTTGGACAAAAGAATGTAGCTAAGTAAAGTATCTATCTAACGACTGAAGATCAAAGCATCGGGTTATCGGCAAAATGACTCATACTAAAAAATTGCCCATAGCAAAAAAATATGTAACCAGCTTCATTATATTTGCAAAAAAGGGTAATGACTGAACGAGTGCCCGTTTCAAAAAAAATAAAAGGTTGATGAAAAGGGTCTATCTGAGATATAATTGGGAGGTAAGGTATCAATTTATTTTAATTGAGCTTGATATTCCTTATTCAACTTTCAAGAAAATAATGATGATGCCCTCCTAACCGTCTTTTGGCCTCGATAGCCAATCACAACGAAGTCAGGTGCGCAGGACATATTATAGTGCACATGTTTGCACGCCCAAACACCGGTAGGTACACTGTCTATTCCCTCGCTTTCGTATGTCCGAGTCTGCCGTCCGGCAGACTGACACGACCGGGAGGATAGTCGCACGATCAACAGCTTTCTGAGGCATCGGGGATGTAGCTAACTTTTGGACTCTGGGCTGCTACTGATATTTTCATGCTATAGAAAAATCCCAATTATACAAATCATAGCCCGACCCGGGATTTGAACCTGGAACCTTGCAACGCACGTAACGTTGCCTTGCATCCCGGTGCGGTAAAACTTTTCATCTAAAACTATTCATTCCGTATTGAATGGGAGATCAAAAAAACTAATATTAATTTTACTTACTACCTGTCTGCTTGAACTATTAGTTGAGGTCAATACAAATTATTAATAATGTACGGTAATGTTATTGGAATCAACTTTTTATAAGTAAATCATGTCACTAAAAATAGAATAAAATTATTTCGATTACACCTTTACCTACTTTAAGTCATACCGAAACGTCACGGAACAGTTCTTAGTGAAAAAGACTTTTTAATCACTCATACTCGGAAAGTAGGTCGTATTTGCCTGGGAAGTGTGATGAAAGTATTACTTTTCATCCCTAGGGACGAAAAGTATTGACAAGTAATGACAGCTGACCAAGGAACGTACAGCAGTCACGTCACCATGCATTAGAACTTTCTATACAGCAACTCAACTTCATCTTTTTGTGAGATGGCTTCTGTGTCTGGTTTTACTCAATTCATACAGCCATGCAATTATAGCGCGAAGTAAATTAGCTATAATTTACTTTTAACTATTTCTTTAAAATAACATAGATTACGAAAAAAATACTGTCATTTTTTCAATGACAAAGATATAAATTAATGGCAGAATAGCCATGGTAGAATAACTCTCGCTACCATGGCTTTCTTCTGCCTTCCTCTAGCTAAAGCCCAAAGAGACGATGGTATTTTACCATCCGGCTGAGACTAGTGTCTTAATAAGGAAAAAAAAGTCGTGTGGCACTCGGGGACTGCCGCGGTAAAGCTATTGCATAGCATTTCTTATCCCAATGCCACCTAGAGGCGAGTTGCTGAACTAAAGAGACAAGCGTGATATTTCAAAAAGTCGTTAAAAGTTCTGCTATTCATCGATAGATGGCAAAACTAAAAAGTATCACCGCTGTACCGGTCGGAGTGGGGGGTGTTGGGTTATTTTCGTTACGGAATTTCTGGATTCGGTCTCCGAAGAGTCTCAAGGCCCGCGATAGAAGCTTAATGAAGAGGGAAAGCGGCAATCTGATCTTTATTTGTTTTTTCGAGTTGTAGAGTTTTGTTTATACTTCCGTTAAACAGAGATTTGTATAATAATGAGTTCATCTGATTCAGATATGGATTTAAGGTCTGATTTCACTCAATTCGTGTTTTTATTTTTATGCTTCTGACTGGTAGGTATTGATATGGATAATTTTTAAAATAACCATATTATAATCATATAAGTATTAATTTAGCTTAGAATTTGTACCATCCCAACTCTTCCCGCGGGTGTCGTAAGAGGTGACTTAAGGATATCCACCGGGAGGCGGGTAGCAGCGCCTGCGATCCCCAACCCGCAAACCCAGCGTGGGGATTTTGGCCACTACCCTCCATGAGATAAACCCCAATAAGGCCCTTATCAGGAGGAGGCCTGCGTCCAGGGCAAGCAGTTGCAAAGTTTTAACGGATATATTTTACGTATTTTGATTTTCTTTACAAGAATCTAGTTTCAAATGATTCAATAACTATTTATTTCCATAAATACAGTAAATTAACAGAAAGAAAAGGTAAAATTTATATTCATATTGACCATCGGGACTATTCATTTTTCGCAAAGCCATCTTTACGATTTCGGTGAAGGATCGCTACAAACTTATCGGGCTGTCTAATTTGCTCCCAGTTACCTTTACGGAAATCGTTAAGTTTCGACAAAAATGAATAGTTCCGTTGGTAAATCAATATGAATATTCGAAATGTAACCTTTTCTTTATGTTGTTCTACTGTATTAAATAGTTATTGAATCATTTGAAACTTGATTCTTGTAAAGACATTCGAAATTCGTTAAAATATGACCGGTAAAGCTTTGCGACCGATGTCAGTCGCCATCTATGTCGAGACTGCTTGCGCTGTAGTGGTTCAATACAGGCTGTTGAGGAGGCTGAGCGGTAGCTATTACTTAGCCATTTATTACTTATTTATTTTCACTTTCCTTGTATTCGTGATGAAAAGCATAGTATTTACCTCGGGTGAAAGTAATTTATTTAGTCCCTCAAACTATTAGCGTCCTCGCTACGCTCGGGCGCCAAACTCCGTCTCGGAGCTAAATAAGTGACTTTCATCCCTTGGGTAACAGTGTACTGTTATATAGGTATCTGCGTAGTAGAGATCAACCATTCTAAAATGCACGCCGATTGTATGACTGTAAAGGTGACGTGTACCTTTTTTAAATTTTGTTTCTACCTAACCTAAGTTTATACCATAGAAGACTTAATTGACTGCCGTTGGTCTAGCGGGCAGCATGTTCAACTGCTGATTATGAAGTCCTGGGTTCAAATCACGGGTCGAGCCAAAAGTTGTGATTGGGGTGTCCTTTATTTTGTCCGCGGGTATGTAAAAGTTATCTGTAATTTTTAGGTCTTAAATAATTAAAATTACCCGGGGCTAGAGACTGTCGAGGAAACCTAAGTCGAGTACCTACTAATCTAGTAAGAGTTTTTATACATTTATATGTTATATTATAAGTAAATGAAATATATAGACAGCTTCATGCATAATGAATTCTTGGATTACACAGCCTTACTTCCTTATTTAATATTGAGCAAGTAAAGGGATCGGACGACCCTTCACCTTGGGTCGTTATTCGCAGAACACCCTTGCTTTGTCCAATGTTTCCTTCTCTAAGGACCAGGACACTTTCAGTACGTTTCCATTAAAACCCTTCCTAATTGCTATCAGCTCTGGGCCTTTCTATTGAACCTTAACCTGGACTTGTACACAATTGAATTTGATCCTTATATGCATTGGCGTAAAAGTTGTCACAGGTCAAAGGCGCACCGCTATCATACGGCACAAAAATGTGCATTCAAATATGAGCTTTAGTATTTCCTTTTTCTTTCTTGTAGCATTTCGTTCCACTCGTTTTCTTATAGCATTTCGTTCAACTCGTCGTTTGGGGAATGGGACAAAACTGTATTGGTTTTGTTCCATTCCCCGCCGATATCTTGTCGTATCTGTGTAAGACGTTGAATTGGTCATAGAACATAACCCCCCAGTATTATGACTCATAATTATATACTTACACAATCGGCACACTACACTACACACACAACCACACAGGATTTTAGTAGAGTAGGTACTTTAAGCCTCAGTAATAGATACGTAATTCCATAGAACACTCACGAAAGTAATTATTTTGTAATTCTAAACATTTATTATAATTTTAGATTAAATTGCGAGCTTCGACTCGGTTCGAAGCATCAGCCGAGATAATTCTGATTTTGTTTTCTGCGCCGGAAATTCCTTTGCGGAAAACTCTGGTAAAGCTGTTTTCGGTCTTAAGCTTAAGTGTTTGGTGTTTATGGAACAAAGCTTTTTCGATGGATTTCAATTTAATTAAAATCAAGTTGGTAGGAAACAACTGACCTACTCATTGCACTGATAGATAAAATGATATATGTCATGGTAAGTAGGGTCTTAAATCCGAAAGCTCTCTATTAACTTATACCTTTAAACGAGCAATTTTTGTATATACATATATATATATACACATATTATATATATAATCTGAATCTCGGAAACGGCTCCAACGTTTTTTATGAAATTTAGTATACCGGGGGTTTCGGGGGCAATAAATCGATCTAGCTAGGATTCATTTTTAGAAAATATCGTTTTCTTCGTGTTAACAATAAACTTTCATCAACTTTATCATAATCTATTAACTCTTCCTGACATGTATTGGCGAATAGTAATACTATTTTATTCGTGTTTTCAATAATCAATTTTATCCTAATCAACTGAAGCACTAAACAGAAAAATATGACTCTTCCTGCCATTTGTTGGCGAATACTATAATTTATAAAAAATCAGATTTACCAAAAAAAGCGAAGCTAGGTTATCCAGGTACTTATTACTAAGGACAGTTACGCACACAGGCACATCAGCGGTGTCACCGTCTTGTGTTCTATGCACAGAAGTTTCTGGTATCTGTGGTTCTATGATTGTATGAATATGAGTCATAAGTGTGATAATGATAACTGAGCCTGAGCTCAGTTAGATTCTGTTCAAAAAGAGAAGCGTCGTCGTGGCGTTACGGTAAACGAACACTTTTAGGGTACGTTCCGATTCATGCTTAAAGCGCTCACGAACTGCACGAGCTATGCGCGCACGAAGCTCCCCCGTTCCGATTCATCTGAGCGCATTGGTGCGCGTTGGCGTGACTTTTGAAACGAAACGCTCATTAAGCGTCAATGAGCGCGCGCTCGTTTGAAAACAGAACTAAACTATTCCAAGAAGTTGAAATTGAATCTCGTACTTGCGTATTTCTTTATCCCAAAACTGAGATATTCAAACAGCCGACCTGTTCCACTTTTGAAATTTCCTGCGTTAAATGACGGCACTCACAAATAAGTTGAAGGAACGCAGGAGCTGCCTTGTCTCGGGGTACGTTCCGATTCAAGCTTAAAGCATTGACGCACTGCACGAGCTATACGCGCACGAAGCCACGTTCCGATTCATCTGAGCGCGTTGGTGCGCGTTGGCGCTTGAAACGAAACGCTCAGACGGCACTCACAAAGAAGTTGAAGGAACGCACGGGCAGCCTTGTCTCGAAAGGTGAGGCAGTTTGTACGCTCCCGTGCGCTCGAGGGACGTGGCGAAGTGGGCTTTGACGTGCGCTCTGTCAGCGCGCTGAAAGTTGAAACGAAACGACTTCATGCGCGCGTCAGCGCATTAAGCGTGAATCGAAACGTACCCTTAGTAATGCAATGACAGAGCAGTGTTATTGGCACACGCGCGCCCTCAATCCCCACCACGCTTCTCTTTTTGAACAGACTTTATACGATGCTCCTTTTTATGGCAAAGGAATTAAAATAATAAATATACATTTGATGGAACTTAAAAAGAAGTTAGGTATGACTGATAAAGTTAAAATAATTTGCGAATCAAAAACATAATTTACTAATTAAAAAGAAAAGTTGCCGTAATTTTCTTTCATGATTCATTTTCCTAATTAATCATTAGCGCAAAGAATATTCGAACATAGATTTATTAATGAATCATGACTTTTCAGCTGGATTTTTTCGGCACAAGACTACACAATGGACACGGTGGGTATTAGAATTTCCTGTCCCGACTAATCCGATTATTCTGTTTAATTTATTGCTTTAAAGATTAATTGCTTTGGACTATAGCTATCTAAGAATTGATAACCCGGCAAATAATTTTATGTAAGATTTGTCTTGGATCCTTTGTTGGCCCGCCCTAGTGTTGGTATTATTGAATAAATCTTATAAATCTTTAATGTACACAAATCAAACAATACACAAAAGTTGACAACATAAAGGACATGTACAAAGGAGAGCGATGTACAAAGCGAGTAATACCATACCCAAAAGGTTTGCTGTAAGAAAACTCTGGTAGGGACAAGAGTTTTCTTACAGCAAACCTTTTGGGAATTGAGAAAGGTAGTGCAATGAACATGGATAGTTGAGTGTACAAACAAAACAGAAAAATATTATACTAAGAATAATCTTGTTTCAAATATTCTAAATAGTACCTTAAGTATCAAAATTCTTTATCCACCATGTTAACCAATTGGTCCAGTGTTGCTCTACCTACAGAAAGTAGAGCAACGCTGGTTATCTGGTAGGACCTTTGTTGCGTGTGTAGGTACTACACGGCTCACAGACTTTAGACAGAATTTATATTTATGTAGTGATTTTAATTACTTCGTACTTAAATGTGTAGTAAACGAAATATCACACTAATAAATAACTGCGAAAGTTTGAATGTTTAGATAAATGAATGGATGGTAGGACTTTTGTTTCCTCTTCACGCCAAAACGATTGATCTGACTGGCTGAAATTTTGCATAGCTATATAGAGCCTAGAATCAGACATAGGATACTTTTTATCCCTCTAAACAGTTTCCATGGGCTAAAAATAACCTTTAAACGTGTCCATAGAAACAACTCGTGCGTGTATAATAAACGAAATATTACAATATCAAATGCAAAAGATGTCTATATCACTGAAATTGAACTGTTTGTCTATTTACTATACAACAAAATATACGTTATTGCACACAAACAAAAATACAGTACCTACAAAAGAAAATTACATAGAACAAAAGTACAAAGGGTGGCCTTATCGCTTAGAAGCGATCTCTTCCGGGCTACCTTGGGATGGATTTAAGAAAGGCAGGGGTGTACCAAATATATCTTAGATAAATATTGACAAAATTATAAATACATAAAAACAGGAGCAAGTAAAAACATCTATAAAATAAATATCAGACTATAGATAAAAATATAATACAATACCAACATTATAAGTAATAAAACATACATAAATATATACTCGTATAAAAATATATTGTAAATTACATACACACATAACAAAGATAGTAGGTACCAACATTCACTTTTCTGACAGAAGAAACTATTATTATTTAATTGACCTTTTCACCTCGCTGTTTTCCATACCGCATGCAAAATGTTACCAGGTACTTGAACAGGGTTTACATATTTTCAAACCATGCATTCCGTTCGCCCGCGCTTTGAGGCTTGTAAAGCCCCACGTGTCGAAAAGGATAGAAAATTGAATTTTTATGAAGTTGAACCTTGTACCACAAAAATTGCGGATTTTATTCTATCTCACAAAGACCTCTAGGAAGGTAAAGTTGGTAACAAATTCATGAAACGTCCGAGGTCAGGAAGCTGTGAATCCCGTCAATAGGCTAGAAACCTTTTATACAATTCATTTTGATTGGTTCAGTAGTTTTGGAGATGCTACTAGGTAACAAAATTTTCACAAACTAGCATTAATGATATTAGTGGGATAATTCACTCGTTTCACTCTTAGCTATGCCGTTAGAAGTTTAGAGAGACAGTTTAAGATAAAGTCTATTTATTTAGTGTCATCAACACAGTGTTCACCATAAAAGTTATCACCATCTTATTATAAAAGACAAGCAACTATATTTGGTGGAACTCTATGTAGCTGAAACAAATATAACCGAACCCGTAACATCAACACAGTTTGTTAGAAGCATTGAAGTTATTAATATAAATATATAATTTTACTGGACTTTGGATCTCATATTCACGATAGTTACCGCTCTGCAGAGGCATAGGTTCGGTGATTCTCATTAGATCCATTGACTAGATCCATGATGACGAAAACTGCATTTCTCAGTTGATCCATTATATTCATTACAGTCTACATCCTGAAGCAACAGAAATCAAAAAGATGACTTATTTCCGTGTTAATGTATTATTATTTGTAATCTGACCTTTTCTAAGTATACATTTATTGTATTTATGGAAATGAAGTTTCGGCTCCTTTCCCATCTCGTAACAATTTGAAAAGAAATGAAGATAATCTATTTTATGTTTCATGCTTTTCATCGCGTTTGGAAATCTTTTCAAGAAATAGTAGTCTGTATTCTTCGAGTACAGTCAGCTAGAAATATAGCTACCTACTGAATACCCAACCTACCAACTAAAGCCAAAAAAATATGATATGAAAATATGACTTTGTTTTTGCCATAGGTACAAACTACTGATTAAAAAGGTGTAGCGTCGAATCGTCCATAACGCCTGTAGGTATTACAGACTTTAAACATGGGAAGGTTGCGAGATGGGAATGATTTGATTTGATCAATTTATAATGCTTGTTATCATCCTTCTCCATGATAATTTAAACTGAATTACCAATCCTAGTTCAAACAAAACTACCTATTTATTTATGTTCATAATCTAAATAACAATACACTAGTACGTAGTAGTACCTACCTACTTATTATGACTTAAGGCGCATACCCGAGCCAATCTGACAGCAATTCCTATTTTATCATATTTTTACGTTTATCATAGGAATTTTTAAAAATCCTACGTTCAGTTTGTGGTATCTATTATAAGCTATTTTTTAATACCTCTTTTATAATTTTATCTCATATAGTTTAGGAGGAGATGCAAAAATAGAGTTTGGTGGCCAAAAAGCGCAACTTCGTATCTCTTCCTATGCTTTACAAAATGAAACTATTACAGAGGCATTAATTAATAGCTTATAATAGATACCACAAACTGAACGTAGGATTTTTAAAAATTCCTGCGTTCAACGTAATAATAAGATATAATAGTTGGGGGCGCCACTTTCGCTGGTGTATGGGCCTTAATTTCCAAATTTTGTTTGCCGCTAAATTGAATTCAGATTTATTTCATAGAATGTAATCGATTCAATAATCCATGCCGTCATAAAATTGAGGTCAATTACGTCTATAAACTCAAAAAGGCTTTCATAAGGTAGGCGCAGATGATGGTAAGTAGGCTTAAAAAAATGAACAAAGCAGATACATTTATTATTTATTAAAACCTTGTAGATTTAACATTGATGCACATTAGGTAATAACATAACTGTTAGGACAACTGTAGGTACCTACTGTTCTCATTTAAACAGAAACGTTTGAATATCTACTAAGTATAGATAAAGAGCTTAAATCATAATCGTAACGACAGCGTTAATGGTAACGAGGAAAGTTTACTTACACAGGTGCTACACGAAGTTTACATAATTATCCTTGAAGCATAACACTGATTTCATTAAAATTACCTAGATAAATCTAGTTAAATTAGAGATGATTAGACTATGGGTCGCCCATCAATTACCTACTGGCACATGGGAATAGTAACTGTAGATCAAAGATTTAAATAGTTTAAACGTTTCGAGTTACCCTTACTGAAAACTGTGGCATTGTCTTTGAATGCGTGCGTTTACAAAACGCTGACGCACGCGCAGTATGAGTAGATAAAATTATTGTTTTTATCAATAAACCTAACTGTTATTATTGGTTTTCAATGTACAATCACAAAGCACGAATATTTGTGAACAAGCACAACACAATTATTCACTAATTCCAAATAACAAAGACAAGTTGGTGAGCTAACAAACTTCGCTTGGCAACAAGCACGGTGCGGTCTCACTACGGAAAAGGCCTATCTAACGATTTAAATTTTTGGTAATAAATTATGAGATGATGCTTGGGTTTGGAAGATCGACAAATGCAAGGAGCACAGCTGGTTGTTAGAACGCTGATCCTCTCTTTTACTTACTGACTAATTCCATGATAATATTATATTGTCATCGTCAATATGGGTTTACTATCCCCGTTCCGTATAGTCCTAATAGTTTGATGCCTATGGCTGTCTACTACAGGAAACGCTAGTCGGAGTTCGCGCTACACAGCGAGCGTCAAACGCGCTTAAGGCCCATACAGCAGCGAAAGTGGCGCCCCCAACTATTTTATCTTATTATTACGTTAAACGCAGGTATTTTTAAAAATCCAACGTTCCGTTTGTGGTATCTATTATAAGCTATTTATTAATGTCGCTGTAATAGTTTCATTTTGTAAAGCTTAAGAAGAGATACGAAGTTGCGCTTTTTGGCCACCAAACTCTAATTTCGCATCTCCTCCTAAACTATATGAGATAAAATTATGAAAGAGGTATTAAAAATAGCTTATAATAGATACCACAAACTGAACGTAGGATTTTTAAAAATTCCTATGATAAACGTAGAAATATGATAAAATAGGTATCGCTGTCAGATTGGCTCGGGTATGCGCCTTAAAAGACCGTCCGGCCTTTGACATAATAAGCACACAGCGTATTCAACAGTGTACCTACTCGTAGTAGTACCTAGTTTATTCCTATATAAGTTTTTATAAAGTAAAACTATTGGGAAAAAATAACATCAGCAAAGTCTCATCAGTAAGTCTGTTGGGAAGAAAATTCCCAGTAGTTCGACGACTACTGGGAATAGCTGGGTTTTTGATTAACCTACGAGCATAAATACACCTACATAACCCACATGGACGCAACATGAACGGCAGTGCTCGGAATTTAACTGCTGCTTTAAAAAATTGTTTAGTCTTTCTAATTCGTCTTTATTGGCCTCAAAAATCTGACTCATGCACCTACGAATCTAGACCTCATTTTGTAAATCACCCTTAGTCATAAAGCAATATAGTTTCAATTTCTTCAACGCTACAGATTTGCAGCAATAAAAAATCTACAAAACAAACTTATTGAAAACACACTTATTTGAAAACACCCTTGCAGAAAACACAACTTGTTTTTTATAGCTTCGGCAATGGCAGCCAGTTTTTTTAGAAGCAAGAATTTCACTTATTTGAAACGAATCTACTATTAGATAGTTTTGATTCTAACACAATGATTAAGTCCTAGAACATTTTTATTTTAATAAAATAAGGTAGGTACTTGTTTTACTTTCCTACCTACTACCTACACAATGTAAGCGAGGTACTTCCTCGAAAGTTAATTAACAATATCTTTCAACGGAGCAAGATACGTGTCCCTACGTCTCTTTCATCTGAGGTCCTTCCTTCATCCAATTATATATCTGAAATTTAGGTGGCATGACAGATTTGTCAAAATAAATCTATTTCTTAGGAATACTTGCGCCTACAGAGAACATTTATCACATTTATAACATCGAGCTACATAAAATATATATATATCTATTGGATGACAAATATCATCTGCCTACATATTTTACTATAAAAACTATCGTTATTTGACGAATAGATTATAAATGGAAGCGGGTTAGACCTAGAACCGCACGTAACCCCGTAGAGGGAAACTGGGATCTACACTGACATTTCGCAATGGAATGAAACGCTTTTAAAATGGTGTTCTTCCAACACAAACAGGATTCGTAGTTAAACCCGCGCATATTCATAAGGAATCTGTCAACTTTAATATATCGCATCCACAGCCCAGTCTCGGCCTCGCCGCTGCCGCGAAACGGGGATGGAGACGGGCATGAATGCGTTACAAGCCAATTTAGAAATTTGGAGGATAGAAAACGATTCCAAAGAGAGCAGTGAGTATGGGGGCAGCTCGTGGTGGGGCAGGAGCGGAGCAGTAGGCGCGGGGGTGCTGGGTGCAAGCCGCCACGTCCTGGGCCAGTACCCAAGCCATGCGCTTCAGTAGGGTGCTGGCTGCTGCGGTGCAGGTCCTTCCTGCCTCGGTCACGCACATCATGAAGGCATCTCGGGCACTGGGGAAAAAGTTTGAGATAAATATAGCTACCCCGTCTGGTTTGGTTTGGCTGTCCTATCGAATATGAGAGTGAGAGAATAAAGTAAATAGTGATAATAATACAATTTAGGACAATTTAGGTAGGATACTAGTTAACTGATATACTTAATACAATACACTACATAAATAAATATATATTCATTATTATAGTAAAGGAGTAAAATAAATTTCGAAATACAAAAAAGCGTAGAACAAAGTAAACGTTTGCCGCGCGTAGCTCGTGTCGCAATCTCGCGAAGTCAGCGGATTCCGTAGATGCCCAATGAGGGTTGTCGGAAGGTCAGCGATTGGAGTTGGACCGATAGGTATAACACAGTCGTCGGTGTGATCTCAACGTAAAAACAAGGAACTTTAATGGATTGTTGTTATAAAGACTTCAAATCCTAGATAAGTACTTACTGTACTTGACTGGACATAAAAGCGTTGGTAGATAGGTAGAGATTAATTGTAGAGAACCGTCTATTTGATGAACGTTTCAATTTTGAGCCTCCAGTATACACTCAACAAAGCTCGCCAATGAACCTTTCATATTCAATGAACCTCTTGTCCCGATCTATGAAACATATTTTTTCTAACAAAATAATGGAGGAATAAATGGAGAAATCGGAAAAATGTAATTACGGTACGAATGAAGCGAGAGATGGCGTGACAGTTTGCCAACTCGACGAGCAATGAGTAGAAATTTATATTTGTATCGTAAATGGAAATGGCCATTCTAAAAATAGATATACCTTTACCCTATGAATGAATAGTAATATTTATTCGTTTACCCAGGGCTGGATTTAGGGGAAAGCAACCGTGGTAACAACAGAGACTTCGTTTTTTTTTAATTAAATTTTTAAACAAATCATTTATTATTGACTAACTACTAAAAAGTATTTTTTCCATACTTTTTATGCAGCCCACTTTTTAAAATGAAAATTATACAAAACGAGGCTTCGAACCACGATGGGACAAAACCGTTTATCAAACCTTTCTATTCATAGCATTGAAAGCGATTTCCTTCGGGAACAGGATTTCAGCGAAATCATTAACGGAAGTTAGCAATAAAATTAAATTTTAGATAAATCTTGTTTGAAATTATATTCATATACATGTTTGTTATATACTAGAAAAATCTACCTGGTCTCAAAATAAGTTCGTTACTGAAAAACTTGAATGAAAAAGAAAATTGTTCATTTCATTTGGTGCCAGACCTCTAAATCCGGCCCTGTCTTTACCAGCCCAAATTGACATTGGATGTGATTGGATTCTATTTCAAACGTGTAAGTGAAAATGTGTTTGTTTTCGAATACTAAAATCATGCTATTGCAAATGAATGTAAACAATGTACAAATGAATGTAATAAATGTAGTCAAGTAAAATGAACTCTCACTGTTATTTGAAATTTACCCATCTTAATATGATTCAGGCATGGCACATATTTGCATGGGCACGACGCTTTTATTTTTTTTTGAGATTTTATTTATATTACTTATATGTAATGTACCCAGTACGTTTGTTTATCTCATCATCATGGTACTATAATTTTCCGTGTTATTTTTTATGTGTGTAAATTTTGTTTATAAGTAGGTAAGTATTTAATTTTGCTGTTTTATGTTTTTTATGAAATGTGTTTGTGTTAAATTATTATTATTTGTGTTTAAATTGTTGTATAAATAGGTCCGTCTCCGTCATTGTTATTGTGAAAGTGTTGTTCTTTTTATTGTATGAGAGATGTAACGGTTTAGGCTAAGTTTCTGTTATAATTGTTTATTTGTTTAATCATATAAATATAATTAATATGGTGAAACAAATAAATAGGTAATTATAATTATCATCGCCGGCTTTCACCAGACCACTGCTGGACATAGGCCTCCTCTGATAAGCGGTTTCATGGCTCTTGTGACATATTATTTGAGGGATTTCACACATTTTGTTGTTCATATATTTTCTTGCACCGAATTTAAACTGAATTTTGGCCGACTGAGAATGTTCGGCTCGGATTGCCGAAATTTTGTCAAACCAAATTAATGTAAAACGAATTCCGGCCCATCCCTAATAAATAATGATATTTTTGTGATGAATAAAACACTTTTTATTTTATTTGCCCTGCTTGATAAAGTCAGGTTCTTATTATAATTTCAAACTCCCTCAAATTTTGAACAGCCAGTCAACAATACGATTTGCAAAGCGCCAGGAAATTTTAAGATGCAGAAGAATTATGGTGTGATGTAAAATAAGGAAATAAATATCATCTGATATTTTACAATAATTTGTTTAAGCGGGCGCAATGCATTGTATTTTGTGAAAAAGTTAGGCATAGGATTTCGAGTTTAGTATACATTTCGGGAACAGGAAGCCCAAACTTGTTTATAAGAAAACTACACAATTATAAAGAAATCAGTCTGAATGTAACTGTGCAGTGACGGCATTATTGCCTTTATACCCGACTTTTTAATATTTCTGTTGAACCACAGAATAAATTAAATATTGTACAAAAAGTGTTTGAGGGTGAAATAGCAGATCGACTTATTGACGGACTTCAAAAAAAGGAGAGGGTCTCGGCAGTATGTATGTATGTATATGGACCCATTTTAAAAATTGTTCCTCTACTTAATGGTCACGGTTTTGCCCCGCAAAATTAGCAAAAACAGCCTAAAAAGTCGGCTTTTTCGTTTTTTCAAAACATTCAAATTATTTTATACCAAAAGTTAAAGCATAAGGGTATAATATTTTTATAATATTTTTATTATAAAAAGGTTAATTACACCTCCACAGTAACGTAAAACTGATATATTTTCAATTTATATTACAAGTGGCAAAATCTATATAGTCTTTGCGATGAGACAATAATTTACCCAAACTAAGTAGAGCTTAAAGGTACATTATGTACATATATACAGTTACATTTTTATTATAACTATCATCCGCACATATTTAATGATAACTCATAGAAAACAGCCAGACCAGAATTTTCTACATGATGTAATACATTATACGAGTATTCTTCGTAGGTTCATTTAGAGCAATAAATCTCTGCGGGCACCATACAAATAAAACGATTGCTTTCGGAATGTAATGTTATAATAGAATTTTGGAGGGGAATCGTGCAAATGGTCTGTAGTGTAGGGAACACTACAGACCATTTTCGATTCCCCGAATCATCCCACCAATAATATAAAGGCGAAAGTTTGTCAAGATGCTTGACAGAACGCCAAAAGTACTGATTGGATCTGGGATTGTGTTTAATGCGAAACATCTTAAGTCAATGTCAACCACAAATAGAATTATTAAATGAGCAACTTTGTTGAGCATGTTTTTTTTATTGTAATCGTATTTCAGGAATTTATGGCTCCTAAAACAGGGTTTCAGCTGATCTCGAGAAGATTTTTACCCTAAAGTACATGCGAATGAAATTGCGAGCTGGTAAGCAAGTAATTAATAAGAATATTTGATTAGTAACTTAATCAAGAAAAGTAAAAGAAAACATGATCTATTCATAAAAAACAAAGATTCTGTCGATTAGAGTCACGAAACTGTCTCTGCGTCAGCATGAGCAAGATGTAAACACGTTACGACCGATGCTGGTCTTCCTACACAGCCTTCTGCATAAATGTGGACCTAGAGCAAGAATAACATTTAGACAGTAAACAAGTAATCGCGTACGAAGACGCAGGCAAAAGCTAGTTATTAATAAATAGGAAAAAGCTCTCACTGAAAATGCTTCCAAATACAAGAGATGTAATGTAATATTAAATTCATGAACTCATTTTATATTGTGTCCATTAGTGCGATAATGGAATAAAGTAGGTAAGTAAAAATAAAAGGAGAACACCTAAATTAAATTTTAACTGTCCCTTGATGTTGAGCATCATCATCAGCTCTAGTCGGCCCCCTGGGCATTAGCAATATTTTTGATGAGATCTTTAAAAAAATTACAATAAATAATATCTAATGAGTTAAAGCATTATAATAGATTCAGGCGTTACTTTGCGGAAATGTTCTTTCATTTTGTATAAATGTATAATTTTGTATAATTTGTTAGATTTTATCGCAGAAGGTTTTTTTCGCGGAATTGTTACTAAATATTTTTCATTCTTATATTTGAGTAAAAGCATATTGTACATGCTTATCTCCAATATCTTTTATGGATGTGGCCGCTTGTTTGTAATCGAGAGAACACAACTACTATTGCACATTATTATTTTACATGCATGTAAAATAATCAATTGGACGGTATTTTTTTTTGTTTGTTACCTCAGAACTTTTGACTGGGTGGTCCGATTTTCATGATTCTTTTTTTATATGAAATCTGGTGCTTTCCGAATGTTCCCATTTTATTTTGTTTAGTGCTGACAACGGGATCTATGAAAACTCTTGACAAAACTATAAAAATTGAAATCGGTTTATAGTTTTTTAAAACAAAATAATTATTGTCTGGAATTTTCGTAAATGCACGACTGCACGGTAGAGGCGCTGTCTAATCCTTGTCAAATCCTACAGGTACAAAAATATGATGTCAATTTGTCAAAACGAGATTATCGTTTCACAGAACCCTTGGTTTAACTGGCATCAGGTAGACATCGCACTACAAATGGCTTACCAGCAAAGTTCAGCGTTTCTATCGAAGTAGGTGAGTTGTTGAGCGCGGTCCCTGATCTCTCTGACTGCATCCTGTAGCTGGTCCACGCACTGCGTCCATTCTGGGGATACGCGGCTCCAGCACATTGGCTCTCGCAGAAACTCTGTCGGAAATAAAAGAAAAACATTTAGATAAAATGACCAAAATAATTGAAGATCCACATACATAGTTCAAGTTCTTTATTAGTAACAAATAGGGTTACTTGTCATATAATCACAATATTAAATCAATATTTTACAAATTATTCTACAAAATTATCAATTATACATTCCATTCTGACAAAATTTAATTAAAATGCCTAAATTGTAATGTAAATGCTAGTAATATGAAAATAATATGAATATGAATATGATAATAGGTATAAATATGTGAGGTTTGATTCTGTCTGATGAAATATGTCAGGTAGATGAATATAATAATATAAATATATCAGGTACTACAAGGTAGGCACACAATAAATATATATATTTAAATTACTCTCTCAAATTAAAACAATGGAGACAGATTTAACCTATTAAGTATACGAAACTCAAAGAATGTTTATTTAAAAGATGCTATGACACTATGTACTATACTTTATACCTACAAGAATACTTTGAACGGAGTAAATAAATAATTATAGATATTAGATATCATACAAATAAACATTGAACTTGAAATATAATATATGTACTTATATTACATCTTGAGATTTAAATAAATATTTTAACGCTTGTCATACATATTGTACAAGACTGTTTATAATAATTAGGCCTTTGCATCTGTAAAAGATGATTTAAGCAGCATCGCGCCGGCACTTGCATTCATGACTGTGCAGACCGATACGAGATAGGATGTTTCAGCCACACGCGCTATAAGTGTATGCTCCCCCAGTTGGTGGAGCGTTGGAAGCCCGGTCGCGGCGCACGATGATACCTGATTTTCCTTGTTAAAAGATAAACGCATAAGGCGCGCCTCATGCGTTTGATAGTATATGATACAAATATAATGTATAGCTGTGTATATGCTCCTGAATAAAATAAAGTAATGATACTGTGAAACATTAACCTACCTTTGGTCGTATTGTTTAGTTTTATATTTTAGTATTGTTTTGCAGATAAAACTGTATTGTTTACACTGTTTTGTCTGCAAAGTAATGTATTCATTCGAAGTTAATACTATTTATATAATTTAAGTGAAATATAAGCAGAAAACCCCATTTTGTTAGATTTTGTTGTATTTTAGCCTTGTTTTGCAGATAAAACTGTATTGTTTACACTGTTTTGTCTGCAAAGTAATGTATTCATTCGAAGTTAATACTATCTATATAATTTGAAGTGAAATTATAAGCAGAAAACCACATTTTGTTGTCGAATACCGCTGATGACGTAACGATCACCCGAGGGGCAGGTGTTGTTTGCTCACTGGTATAAAAGGCTGTCGAACGGTCGACTAAGGGACAGTTATTGAGCAGCAGTCGGACCGAGCGGAGCTCCCCCCTCGTTGCAAAGTTAAGTAATTTAATTATTGTTTTACTGCTAGTTGGTTTTTGACATTGAAATTGTCAGTCAAGATTATAATGTTTTATTGTTTTATGTTTGTCTCTTCATAGAGATAGATAATGTATAAATTGTGGTTATATAGATAATGGATAATGCTGTGTGGATTGTCCACTATTATTTATTATTATTTATTTTATGTTTTATTCTAAAAATAACATGTACTAGACACCTAAGAGATTAAGTAAATTTGCTAGTGGTTTCTTGTTCACTTCTTCCACTAGTGGACAAAAGATTGAAGTGAACAGAATCTCAATAACACCTTATTTCTTATTTTTATAATAGTTTTTCGGTACCTAAGTCTAAAGAAATAAAGTTATTGACTTCTGACTTCCGATTTCATTATTTACAATTCCCAAATGTTAGGATGCATTGTAAGGTAGGTAATTCCTGAATCCTATCAAAATTATATAATTCGACTAGGTACTTATAGGTCGAAAATCTCATGCTTTTGCTTTGGCCTTCGGATAAGCCGCCACTTGGCATGGTCCTGAGCTAGCTCCTGCCATTGATTGCTTGAGATGTTAAAAGCAACCATGTCACTCTTGGCGCTGTCCTTATAGCGGAGAATTAGCCGCCCGACACCTGAAGATGATGGTTTTCTTTGCATTTATAGATATAGAAAAGAGGTCGCAAGCCTTAGAAAATTTGTGAAAATTTGTGCTATGTGCCATGAAAGCAGCATCGTCAGCAAGGAGGAGGCTATCTATGAATAGATTCTGCCTGTGACGCTTGGATTTCAGCATAAGATAAGTTTCCACAGTGCCGACTGCGACTGATCTCAGCCTTGTTGTTACTAAAATCAGATTGATTCATAAGAGATTCCACACCTACTGGTAGAAAATACTACCATTTTTAAAACCAGAGACTTAGCAGCAGGAGTGGAGTCGTTTCGGACTCTAGTTCGTGAAGAAATGGGACAATTTTGCGTCCGCCAGTCGAGTGGAAAAAAGTGAAATCTCTCTTCACTGACTCTGCAGGAAATGCAGGCAGGCTACCGGCGAAATCCTATGATTGGTTTATCGAAATTGGTGATCGAAAAGCACATACTACACATACATGTAAATGCGTACTAGGCAAAACTCTGTCATGGTATTCTCGCTTCGACAATTGCAGGAAAAGAGCAGAGAGCAATATAAATAGACCTTACTCGTCATTTCATGAGGGGCTATATTGGGTTTTCGTCAGCATTGGATGCCCCCCGAAATTACTGAAATGGTACAGTCATTCCATGAGGGGTGTGGAAGCCACTATACTACACACTATACCACGGCTTAGATAGATTGCCGAGGCAATCTATCTAAGCCGTTTGATGTAGTGTAGAATATACAGGGATACAGGTTAAGTCGAACTAGATCTGCAAGGGCATTTTAATTCATTCGATTCGTTTCCGAAGCGTTTCGTTTCTGAAGGGGATTGTAGTTTCCATCATTTTTGACTAATTTGACTATGAAACACACTAACTACCCCAAATTTAACCGTTTTCTTTAAGTTTTTCAACATTGTTTTTTTATACCGATTTATTGCCTGTTAACCTATTTTATTTGGGTTCTTGCCTTTGATTTATTTGTGTATGCCATTTTTGTGTAGTAGATGAGTTGCTTTATTATTATTAACATTAAAATTGCAATTATCTATAAACGAACTGGGTCGCTGTAGACGATTCATTGTAATAAGTTGAAATGAATTATAAATATCATATTATACTATAATATATTATACTATAACATATTATATTATAATCGAATTGCCGTTCACACTGTTAGATATGCAATGTGAACAGCCATCATAGGATGTATTAAATAGCTTAACATGTAATGAATGATATTACATCTCATAGTCAAAAGCCGGCGTTAGATGTTGGGACAATGCTATAACTACAATTTATTTTCTTAAGCACACAGGTCGCAATGATTAAATTCAATCGAAATGAATATTAAATAAATTCAATAAGATTCACTAAATACCTAAGCCGGTATTGGTTTTCACGTAAAGCCATAAAAAAATAACTTTCTTCAAATAAAAGTATTTATTCCTAATCTGGATTTAGTCCTGCTCAACGAGACATTAAAATTCAGTACAATACATACCAGATATTAGCTGGCTTACGAACTTGTACCGATAAGATACCTATCAAAAACAATCTTAGTTTGTACTTTGTACCTATTTCACTTATTCCGTTTATTCAACCTAGACTGCTTGACCTTTATTATGAAAAAAAACCATATCAAAGATGACCTGTGAGTTCAACAGGATCCTGGGGGATACATCTGTGGGATCCTGTTGGCCTTGCCCGAAAAAAACTTATCTCAATCCCTTGGCTATGTAAATATTGTTCACGAATCTGTCAAAATTAATCCCGGGAACAGAAGTTTTGTGTGTAAACAAAATGATATTGCTGACCTTAGCGTCCCAAAAGTTTGGTGTTTTTATTAAAAGTTAAAAAAGTTACGTGAACTGTGATAATGAACTTTGCATTGCTACTACTACTAGCATACTATACCTATAGGTAAGGACAAAATATTTTTGCAAGTACGGCCGTTGTACTTAGGTACTACCATGTCTCTAAACGCAACTGAGATATAAGGCCCGTTTCAAGTTCCAATATTTACTGCCGAATACAGAAACGCAACTAACATTTGAGCTTATCACGATTTTCTGATAGTTTGCAATGAAAATCTGTCGAAAGATTGTAATTTGGGACGTTCTTAGATCTGTTTTGCGTAGGTATTCAGGGTTGTCTAATTTTACCGACTAACCTTTTCGTAAAGCGGTCTCATTAGTGCACAGGAACTGCATGATGGCGCGCGCACCCCCTATTTGCTGCTGGAGCACCTTCTGCCCGTCAGTTGGCAGGCATCGCTTGATCCACTTGTCCATACACGACATGCCCGTTTGAAAGGCCCTGTGAAAAAAAGCATAGGTACTCATTTATTTGTTTAGGATCACAATGCAAACATAATATCAGTTTATTTAGAGGCCAGGAGAAGTTACCAGTAGTACTTACTGTCAATAGAATTACTAAACAGAACAGGTGGGAATAGTAGAGATTACGTCACAGAACGAAAGGGAAAAATCCCAGTAGGTCTGTCAACAGAACTACTCAACAGAACAGGTGGGAGTAAACGCAGTTTTCAGGGCCTGTTTCACAATGTCCGGTTAAAGTGCTGGATAACTATCTAACATATAAATTATTTGGAGTATAAAAGTTCCGGATAAAAAAATTGCGTTTATCATCTTATGGGTATGCGATAATTAGCGCTATTTGGTAGCCGTGAAACGTCCAGTGATATTTATTCAACGGATGAGAAAAAAATCGTATTTGGAAAATATCAGGACATTGTGAAAAAGATATACTTATGAGCAACAATTTATTTATTTATTTATTTATTTTTATTTATTTATTTATTTATTGATCATGATAATGTAACATACAATATGTGGTGCTTAGATTATAATTCAAGGCCATAGAACAGACAAGACATAGTTTTGGAGTTTTCATCGTAGCTTATTTACATTTTTAACCGACGACGTCTAAAGGTCGGATGTCTTCAAATTCCTTAATATTTACACTATTCTCGAAGTTTTGCGGTACGAATGCGAATCCGGTAATTCTCTGTACAATAGCTACTATTTATTTGACTGATGGAGAAATCGACAAATATTTATAAATCAAACATTGACCGCTGAACATAGAATCTCCTCCATTTTTGAGGTTGGTTCAAAATAGGTACATCTTAAACTAGGAGCCAAACTTGATTTTCCCCAGGGCTTTTCAAAACGAAGTATATTAACGAAGACAAAGGCTTCGTGTATGAAATTGGTTTGTCGTCAATTGGCCATTGACTAAAACTCATTTGATCTTATACAATTACTTAGCATGCCTACAAAGAGGTACTGTAACTTAGGTAAACTTCAAACAATTACGTGTTACCCAGTGAACTTTACCCTAAGACGTTTATCGCTTTGGGGCTTCCACTGAGCTATTGATCTTGTGCTTTGTTTGCCTCTATAAGAACTTACTTGGGTCTCAAACAAATCTATAATAATCTATCTATAATCCTACTAATATTATAAACGCAAAGCTTGTTTGGATGTTTGTTACTCTTTCAAGCAAAAACTGCTGACCGGATCAGGCTGACATTTTGCATGCAGGTCTTGCTAGACCTGGAATAACACTTTGCTAAGTTTTATCCCTTAAATCAGTTTTCTTGAGATAGAAATAACATTAGAAAATTTTCATATAACAGCGTGCGAAGCCGCAGGGAGCAATAGTATTATAAATATATAAAAAAATAATCACTTGGGCATCACGCGTGTACAGCTGGGCCGATATCGCTTATTCTTTTGGTTGTTTTTGTTATTGTCAGGAGAAGAACCTTTTAAAAGAAAAAAAAAGAAAGTTGGAAACATAAATTTCTTCGCGGGCGAAGCGGCTGGTCGGCGGCCTGATTTTAGACTGAATTGAAAATTTATTGGCAGAATGTGGAAGCACTCCGCTTTCAGTTAGTGTTATTAAATATTTTCTGCCTAGCCTAAGATTTGGCTGCCGATTGCTGTTTTTAACAGTCGTTATTTTAAATGGTAGTCCATTATGTCAAGACATGTTTTCCATCATTGGCTGCAAAGTCTGATCATTTTGACACAACTATCAAATGGTTTTTCGGGTAATTATTAAAACGGTTTTTCGGCAAATTAAAAATTCTATCATAAAACTTGTTCAGACAAAAATTGTAGATCAGTTAATTGTCTATAATAATTTGATTATTAAAAAGTAAAAACCGACTTTAAATACCTTACCTTCTTAGGTATTCAAAATAGTTTACTAACTTAGCACACTGCTATTTCTCCCTCTGTCTTCTTCTTTTGACATAAATCACAGTGAGAAGTAACGATTCTGAACGTCAACGTTATTTTTGAAAACGATCTGCGAAAGACTGCAGGCAGATGCTGGACGCGGCAAGCTGAAGACATGGTGCTATGGCGCTCATAGGTCTATGTCCAGCTATGGACTCATATGAGGCTGATGATGATGATGATTTATCGTTAAAGCAACAAAGAAAATACACATTCTGTCAAAATTTCCACTGCCTTATTACGGTTCATAAAATACAGCCCTCTGATCACAGACAGACAGGAGCCTTGGTACTAATATTGAGACCCTTACGCATACAAAACCCTAATAAAATTATCAGTCCAGAACTAATCTTCCTTCGTTCTATGCAATCCGTCTTTATTAATACTTTTTGAGATCAATTTTATAGAGTGAAATTATAATGAGAAGAGGATGTTTTAGATACTTTTTCAGTGCACACATAAATTTCTCTTGAATCTTACTTTTATGGTACCACCTCAAATTCAACCTTTAGACAGAAAATAAAGACTCATCAAACTTTGTTGCAACTAGTCATGATTTTTCTGAATTATTTTGTTGTTTTTTTAAATTGGACGGGATAAATACTAATCTTTCGAGGCTATAACTTTTATGTGATCATTAATTCGGAACCATTCTCTATACAACAGTGGTATAAATCGGTCCATAATTGACGGAGAAATCGGTGAACATACCTACATACAAAATAAAACACACAGACGAACATATGTAGAACCTCCTCTTGAAGTTGGTAAAAATACTTCTATCTCTAAATACTTTTTCCTAAGAGCTACCGAGCTGGGTGCGAATTATTTTACCTTCACTCCTGTTTTATCTTTATTTTATGGTGTAATTTGACCGGGCTAGTAAACAATATTTCGACTTTTACTTTTGTATTGAATTAGTTACCCAATGAATTTATGATTTATGTTTTATGTTTTTATTTAGGAAACAAACAGTTATTATAACATAGAATACAATTGACACTTAAAATTAATACATAAACCTATAACTGTTTCCACCGTTTAAAACCGAATTGATCACATTTCATGAATTGATTACATTGATCGCCGTGTGGTGTCGGCGGCATATAATTTACCACCCCAACTCTCCCCGCAGGTGTCGTAAAGGGCGACTAAGGAATATTTACCGGAGGCGGGCTGCTGCCCGCTGATGACGAGGCGCTGCTGCACCTCCTGCCAAACAATTCTGTCACCACACTGCCATCACCAACCCGCATGCCCAGCGTGAGGATTATGGGCACTACCCCCATGAGATAACAGCCAATAAATGTGCTTATCAAGGGGAGGCCTGCGTCCAGCAGTGGACCAATATAGGCTGTTGAGGTTGAGGATCACTAGGTCACTAAACAAAGTCTTTACTCCACCAGTCATTGAGTCCTTATTTTTCCCCGACATTCTGTCTGGCTAAATCACTTAATTTTATTACATTTTGCGTTGAGTGGAAAGAAGCCGTAAACCCACTTACAGGAAATACTCTCTATTTTACTACCGCATTGCTCCTACGGGAGCGTTCTGAAGTGCCAATACCAACAATTAAAACAAACACAAATACCCATTTATTTAAGCTGATTTTAATAGCTGGCTTTATCATCTCCGATCAGGCGGCGAATACCTACCTTGATGGATGTTCATCATATCTAAAACTAGCTGCGCCCCGCGGCTTCTCACGTGTTGATACTATGGAAACGTTTAAAGGTGATTTTTGTCCCACGGGAACTGATTAATGGGATAAAAAGCCTTTGTTTGATTCTAACATTGTCTAGCCGGATGTCGCCCAGTTCCACACCGACAATAGTATGTAAGAACAGTTAGATTTAGTCATGCTAAGATTGTATTAGTTGGTAAGCGATAAACTTGCTAGTGGCTTCTTTTACACTTCTTCCGCTTGTGGACAAAATTGACGTGAATTAGAGTCAATTGCACCTTATTTCTTGTTTGATAGTAATTACTATTTATCAAGCTGTTTATACATAATATAGTAAAAATGTTACTTGTCTAAATGCTTATTTTGTAAGTCTAAAGAAATAAACGATTTGACTCTGAATTTCAGCCCGATCCGTTCAGTAGTTTTGGTGTGATGATACAAACTTACGCATTTATAATATTAGTGTGATGTGATACGTAGGGGTGACGCATGACTGCCCCCTATCAAGGGCTACTTACTGGCCCCAATACGAGTAGGAATTACACAGTTACCACGCAGCCAGTTCACGTTGTTATCTAATAGTGGTAGACCTACATATGTGTATAAGTTAGTGCCTCTCACGCTAGGACTCCTAATTGCATTAATAATTTGAAAAAGGATAGGGTATAATCATAGATTTTAGATTATTCAGGTCAATAGGTATATATTACTGTAACAAAAAATAACACCCACAACCATGTTCTGTGACGTCACACTTTTCATTTTCAACTCAAAGCACTCCTGTTTCTTGTTCGTATTTAGCCCCTCCTTCTCATGGAAGTTGAAAAGCATTTGCCCCCTGTGATTCCTGATTCCATGCGGGCCTATTCTGACGTCACATTTCCTGAAGACGTTTTGTTGTTGTGAGGTTATAAATAAGACGTGTAGGCCTCGTCGTGCTACTTTTTGGTTAGTGACTGAACAAGAAACATCTGTTATGGTACGTAATATATGGTAAATTATAAAACTCCTATCTATTTCGATGTATCCACAGAACAATATATCTATAAGAAGTGACTTATCTAGATGGTTTAAGCATATCAATTATTGACGAATAAATATTTTAAGGTTATCTAATCTATTATGTTAGTATGTCTCTAATTATACGGTTTTTATATAATCTTGCTAGTCGTATCTTGTTCACTTCTTCCACTAATGGACAAAATATTTAAGTGAGCAGAATCTCAATCACATATTGTTTCTATTTGTCTGTGTTTATCGGTAAACCTAAAGGTATAAAGTTATTGACTTCTGACTTCTGAATTCATTATTTCCAACTTCCAAATTGTTAGGTTGCATAATCTCATGATTCTATCAAAATAAGGTAAGTAAAGCCCACAAATCTATCAAGCACGTCTAGAACCAAACGTTGGTGTTTTTCCAACATAAACAAGTTTCGTAGTTAAACTAGTTAACCCGCTTACATTCATTATGTCCCTGTAGATTGTTTGCAACAGTCTGCAGTTACATAGTTAAATTTTAAATACTAGTCGATTTTTTTTTTTGACATTGATTAATTAAAAAGGGAAGATGAGGTACTAGTTTCTCGAAAATGGCAACCTCATATTGTGTAAAATTGTGTGCTCCCACTTCAGTCACCGTCGGACCGGCGGGACGGGCGGTCGTGATTCGCGTGAAATATTGTTGTCTCGGTCTCACTTCGGTCTTAGATACATCTTTCCCTCTTTGTTCTTCTTTGTATTGCACAGGACTGGAAATATAACTGTGAGCGTATGTGTTTACGTGTAGTTTTAACACATGCCAATTTTTGAGTAAGCGCTGGGACAACGTAACCTATCTTCCCTTTTTAATTAATCAATGTTTTTTGATATTCTTTTTCATTCCAGTTTTACAGACTTCGTAAAAAAAATAGTTTTTTTTAAGTCACATGCACATAAAGTACCCTATTCTCAACGGTACCTTCAGTTCAAGAGACCGACTCCTATTGGGTCAGTTTTTTGGCACTCGGAATAATAAATGATTGTCCGAGAGAATCCTTCTGAGGAAAACTTTTGCCATTACATCTGTAATTTCACACGCATACCCTTTGATCTCTCAACCGTGGCCGCTCTACCAAGTATAAAGCTTGATTTACGTTATTTCATTGTTTAGCTTTGCCATTTAAAATCAACGGTCAAGCCACAATGCTGGCTGAAAATTCAAAGTGCTCATATTTCATTACCCATGGAACCCACAAAAATATTAACAGTTAATCGTTGCCAATGAAACCTGTATTTTCAGGGAAATTATTAACGAGGATGAAGGTAGACTACCTTTTATCATTTTCATTGTGTAGATGAAAATAATGAATAGTCGTCGTCTAAAATATAGGCGATATTTAAGCCTCTGTTATTACGTGCGATAAATCTGCTTTTATAACGTAAGGAGACCTAGAGAGGAGAGTTTCTTAGCCTTTGTGCTTTCTGCGGACTTTATTATTTTACACAGTGGTTTCTAAACACGTAGGATTTTACTAAACAGTGAGGCTCCTCCATGGAACCCCCGGGGTCTGGCCGAAGGGGAGTTCTCTGATCCCAATGCAAGGGTAAAATCAGAGCTGTCCCACTCCAGAGGGTACTCAGTTCCTAGACAGTCTACCTAACGAGAGGGTATAATAATAATAATAATAATAATCATTTATTTCAAGGCAACATAAGACAAGTACAAAGTAACTTAACTAGGGCCCATAATAAATACCTTAGAGACTAACATACATACTTATAAAAAAACCTAAAAAAGAATCGTGTCATTGGCACTGGTCATTGGTCTGGTATGCATAACAGCCACTTACTATGCTGTTACACACAACCCAATAAATGTCTTAAAGTCTAAAAGTCTTAAAAAAGTCACCGAAAAATAATCTTATGCATGACCGATTACATTCAGTCATATCGCGGCTGTAGTTGGAGAATTAACTAACTGACACATTTTGCGAAATCGACTTTTTTGCATTTCCATAAAGTCTAATTCAAGCTGCATCTTTCTGTGTTACTAACGTTTCGCTATCATAATTTATCAAAAAGTTATCTGTAAATTAAACTTTCAAGTCGGAACAGATGGAAAAATAATCTTCTCAAAATAGACAAAAAAGTAGCGAAGGAAAATTAATTAACTTAGCTATAAATAGATAAATGAAATCATTGATCACTTTGCGACAGTGTAAAGTCCATAAGATCACTTAGTTAGTTTTCCCTCGACACATTCATGGTCCAGCGGGACCTATGGAATTGGAAAAATTAACTAAGATAAGTTAATGAATTTTCGCGTGATACGATTGAGATTATAATGGTAAAATACAAATAAATAAAATCACTTATGTAAATTGTCTACTAAATTTCATTCACAATATCACTCATTAACAAGTTTAGGACAAGTAGAATTCATCATCATCATCAGCCTATATTAATCCACGGCTGGACATAGGCCTCCCCTTATGAGCCCTATAGCGCCCTGTCTTCAGCTTGACGCATCCAGCATCTGCCTGAAGTCTTTCGCAGATCGTCATCCCACCTGGCCGGAGGGCGTCCTACACTACGTTTGCCGAGTCGCGGTCTCCACTCAAGAACTCGTTTACCCCAGCGGTTATCGGTTCTACGTGAGATATGGCCTGCCCACTGCCACTTCAGTTTGCTAATTCTTTGAGCTATGTCGATAACTTTGGTTTTTTGTCGGATGTTTTCGTTACAAATCCTATCCTTTAGAGAGACTCCAAGCATAGCTCTTTTCATAGCTCGCTGAGCGACTTTAAACTGGTGGACCAGCCCTATCGTGAGTGTCCACGTCTAAGCTCCGTAGGTCACGACGGGTTAGACGCACTGATTGAAAACTTTCGTTTTCCCCCTGCCTCACTCCTCTGCGCAGTTGGATGGGTTTGGACTGCTGGTCCTGTTCTTGAACACTCATGGTGGCGGCGGCGTTGTAAATACATCTCAGCACCTCGATATAACGATAGTCTACTTGGCATCGCTGTAAGGATTCCAGAACAGCCCAGGTTTCGACAGAGTCAAAGGCCTTCTCATAGTCCACAAAGGCCAGACACAGGGGCTGATTATACTCTTCGGACTTTTGAATAATCTGCCACACTTTTTTTTTTTTTTTTTTTAATAATAATAAATTTTATTGCAATCAAATGCAAGCACACTGTGTATATGTGGTCTATGGTGCCATATCCTCCGCGAAACCCGGCCTGTTCCGGTGGCTGAAACTAGTCGAGTCTCCTGGCGATACGGTTCGTGACTACTTGTGAGAACAGCTTATAGATGTGGCTCAAGAGTGAGATGAGTCTGTAGTTTTTAAGGAGGGTTTTATCTCCCTTCTTAAAAAAGAGCATCACTGAACTCCCAATCCACACCTTTGGAGTTCTCCCACTGCAAAGGACGGCGTTAAAAAGGGTACGTACTTAGTTCCTGTATAACAGGAGCTCCTCCAGCTTTCAAAAGCTCTGATGTTATTCCGTCCTCCCCGGGGGCTTTTCCATTTTTAAGCTGCCTCAGAGCTAGCACGATCTCGTCTTGACTGAAGTGTAGCGGTTCGTCGGTATAGTGGGGTATCAGGGTGGCTCTGGAATCGTGGTAGTGGGTTCGTTGGGAACGAGGGGCATGTGCAGCGTATAATCGGCCATAGAAATCCTCCATCTCGTGCGTGAGCGTTTTATTACCCTCGCAAAAGTAGAGAAGATGGCCCGAGTCTAAGGTTACGGTGTCCTCCTCCTCTCTACAGACTTCACATAACCCCAGAACATGCCATTTAATGTTCTCTAGCTCCACTTCCAACTGCGCTAGATGGTGATCAAGCCTCAGAGTGCGTCCGTTAAACGTAGCAAGGGTCAAGTTTTTAAGTAATGATCGGTAGCCTGCCGTAGCCCGGGGATTCTTAGCACCCCCTGCCCCACCGTTACCATGGCCGCTACCATGGCCAAGAATAGCGAGGCGGCCGGGAACTGGGGGCCACTTTTTGGCTTGTAAAATCATTGAGGGGGTAGTGCCCATAATCTCCACGCATGCGGGTTGGGGATCGCAGTTTAGTGATGTTATCGGTCTACGAGAGGCGCTGCTGCCCGCCTCCCGGTGTTTGTATGCCTTAGTCGCCTCTTACGACACCCACGAGAGGAGTTGGGTTGGTGCAATTCTAGGCCGGCACCACACGGCCCAAAATCCCTTATATAATTATAAACATCCGTTCTAAAAATGTTATAATCTTGTGTATTTTATGAGCAGAAATCATAAGTTGTACTTGAAGCCATTGAATAGATATCAAGTTCAAATTGATTTGAAGTGATTTTATAAAGATGAGACTGAATCAGAGTTGATTATTTTAAGGTTTATGTGAAGGTTTTTTTATTTAAGTTTACGTACCTAAGTATTTTCAAATAATTTATGATTGTTGTGTTCTAAACTAAGCTATGATTGCTGTTTAATTATTATTGTGAAATAGTCGTTTGTTATGTACCTAACGTAAACTTTGGTCTTCTAAGTCTGACAATAAAACGGAAGTGTATCAAAGGTTTTCTTATTTTTATTTCATGCTTTTAATAATAGGTATTAATAACTTGGTATTATTTCATATTTTAATCAAAAAATAGAAATCTTTGCAAATGTATAGAATGTTTTTACGAATTATAAAGTCAAAGAAGGCATTGTAAGATTTCATTGATGTAGGGAAACTAATTAAGGGCATTTAACGTATGCTTTTTAAGCTTCAGTTAAAAATATGGTCGAAGGAAAACTAACCAACTGGCATACACAAGTAACTAACTGACATAAACATTCAAAATTCTGGCGAGGGAAAAATACATAGTTGTTTTCTATTTTTTTTTTCACTAACCAATTACCCAAAAACGATTATCGTTATATTAAAACATAGGTAGAATATTAATCTATAAAATATCAAAAAGTGGACGGTAAAATTGTTAGCCAAAAAAATGTAATCGCGATTTTTGTCGCAAAAAAACAGTTAATCGCGTTTTTCTCCCGATTTTAGTTTTGTCACTTATTAGTTTTCCTTCTACGGCCACGATATGTTCAATAACCAAACCTAAACGGGACAATTCAAATCCTGGTCAGCAGGTGTTACGAGGTTCGAGACCCGCATCAAAGTTATGACACTTCAGGAAATTATGGCACACTTCCAAACCCGACTTTAACTCGAAATAATAAAGAAGACACTGAGCAAGTTCAAAAAGCTGACTTGCTCGTTGACTTGACTGATTCATTACTCAGTCAAAAGTAACAAGAGACACGTTTGTCAGGTTTCTTTTTATTATTTGAGCTTAAGCTTTCCATAATTTTAATTGAATGAGATCATGCGTATGTATATTGCGAATTTTATAATTTGCACAAATGGTAAGGTCCAAAGATATAATTTCCACAGATGGCAAGACCCACCTTACTATCTGTGCAAATTATAAAATTTGGAGCCCTTATTGGTTTGCAGATTTTCGAAGCTGGATTTCTGAATCGGGAGAAAGCTCTTGCCAATGGCGTTATGTTCAGAATTTTTGTTATTGTGATCTAAAATATTTATATGTCAATGATTAAATTGCACAGTCAAAAAACTTCGAATAACACAAACAATTAATTAACAGATATAAATATATACATAAATATCAGTGGGGCAATGCAGCCAGGGTCTTGGATACCTACGTTTCCGGCTAAGTTAAATCCTGACACTAAATTTAACCGTAAAATACTTACTGGCAATGCGCGTCTAATTCCTCCTTGGTCCGCGGTAGTCCGACATATTGTGTCCGAGGGATCAAAGCCACGCATTCCTTCAGCTGTGCTGAGTCACAGCTGTCCACTTCCCCCATATCTGCTCCGCCGCCGCCTAAAGTAAATATATAAAACGCTGTAGGTTCATTACGGTACCAAAACTAAGCTAGAAAAAACTTCTATTTATTTAATCGTATGACAAAAAGGCTATTAAACTACTGAAATAAGCTTACTCTAGATAATTTTGACATCAACACAAAGGAAAAACAATGCGGCCTTAAAAATTACTTAAAAAAACACAGTATACCTAGTTACAACTTACAAGAGCCATTCGCTCTATGGTGGTCTATCTATCATTCGTTTAAAATTCACCGAAAATAGTTGTACAATACCTACTAACAAAACATTTAGTCACAATGCACATTTTGGTCAGTTCAGTCTAAATGAGTTTTATCTTTCACCGGTACGATATTTTAACCTAACATAACAGCCGATGTAGTACGTCGCAATGCTTATAAAAACGATAGAACATATTTTATTCGCGTAAAGTGTAGACTTTCAGTGTAGCCTTTTTTGTGGTTGGTTGAACGAATACCATAGGAGTGGGTAAGTTATGTGGTTGGTTTTATGTAACGTAATAGACCTTTAAATTTAGTGATAACTACAAATTTTACCTACACTAGGTAGGTATATTTTGAAGTTATGATGAGTTATCGCTAGGCGACGGTGTATCAATATAGTTACGAACCTCCGGTTTCGTACTCGGTCGAAGGGTCTTTAGCATAGGAAAGGTACTCAACAGATCCTGAAAAGAATATTTGTTACAAAAAAAGGGTTTCTACGAGAACATGTCAAACATTAACATCTTAAATGCTCATAAATTTGACATGAGGAATAATTCTGCAAATTGATAAATGCATCGATTTTTTTTATTGTTTTAATCGATTCTTTAGGTCATTATTTAACCGAGGAATGATAAGACGCTCACTGAATTTCGCATTAACAAGGTAAAAAAAAACAAATCAAAACTACAATAATTTTCGGATGATAAAAACGCTGCCATATTGGCGCCATGATTATGTGACGTCGACGTACACACTTGATTAAAACCTTTGGTGACGACCTCGGTAGTGATCATCTCACGAAAGAGGTTTTCCGAAAAAACTGAAAATAATCGACAATACGAAATGTCAAGTGGGCAGAATAGTGTCAAATCAAGGTGCAGCAAGCAGAATAAAAAAAGAAGAAATGAGTACAGTGATGTCACGTCCGCTCTATTCAATGGCGTAGCGTTTTGAAATTTTGCGATTGAGATTTAAAATATCAATTTTTCAATGGTTAAATTCTACAATAAAAACATCTCAAAATGCAAAAATAAATATGTACATATGTTTCTATATCAATAGAGAATACGTATATATTTTTTTGCCGTGTGGTGCCGGCGGCATAGAATTTGCACCACCCCAATTCTTTCCGTGGGTGTCGTAAGAGGCGACTAAGGGATATCTTCTGGGGGGCGGGCAGCAGCGCCCCCTGCAGAACAAATCTTCCACCAAACTGCGATCCTCAACCCGCATGCCCAGCGTGGGGATTATGGGCATTACCCCCCATGAGTTAAACACCAAAAAGGCGTTTATCAGGGGGAGGCCTGCGTCCAGCAGTGGACCGATACAGGCTGTGGATGGATGGATGGATATATTTTTTTAGCCATTTTGAAATCACATGCATATACCCTATTGATCTTGTATATAACGTAGCAAGAATCCTGTAGGTATCGTTGGATGCGAAGAAACATCCTTAATTGCTCCCCAGGTTCAAATAAAAGTGAGAAACATAGCGGAATAACATAGGCTGACGAAAAGTATACGATGAGGCAATAAATATCGTAGCTACGTTATACTCAACTACCTGTAGATACTAATACAGAGTGTGTTAATAAAGATTGCTCTTGCCAGCATAAAATTTTCAATCTCCTGCTCGGGAAGCGGCTTATTTAGCATTTGTATTTTCCAGAGCATCCAGATTCACTGTAATTACAGTATATTTACTGTATTTTAGACTGTATTTCTAGGATATAGACTAGCTGCGTTTCGTTTTACGTATTAGAATTGATAAAGCTATATGAAAATTACTACAGCGTATTTCATACACTGTATTTTATTATAACAGTATACATTAGAAAATTCTAAAATACAGTTTGTAGTTACAGTGCATCTGGAAGCACTGATTTAGGCTAACTAACGTATTAAAATGCGAAAGGGAAAATAGATTGGTATTCCAACCCACCCTTCTTTTTCTATCGCGCTGAGTTAGAAAATTATGACTAAATCAGCTTTAATTTATTTGAAATTGTATGATCTGACATCGGTATATACCTAGTCGGTAACCAAAATGTTGATAACTAATTCACAAGTTTTAACTATACAAAGAGAAAGTTATACTATCTAATAGCCTTGTCTTGGGAATCGTAACCTGCGAAAACTTCATCACTTTTGATAAACATAATTTCACGACAAACAAGCGAAGGAATTTCCCTTTCTTATTTGTTGTTTGTGGGTGTTTATTACCTTATTGACTTGTGTAATGGTGTTTTGTGATTCGAAAACATTACTAGAAACATTTGTTTATTCTTGCAAATACTTGCAAAAGCGTATGTATATAGGTAGCTTAGCTTACACAGCAGCACTTAGCTTGGAAATAAGGATATTTTGCTTCATCAGGTCTCGAGTGTGAGAATATTTCGCATTATTAAGCTTTATGTCTAGACATTACTAGGAAAAAGGAATGTTGTAGTAATTGCGGTCTAGGTTATTATCCAGCCACAGCAAGCTGAAATTGATGTGAAGCTTTGGCGAAAGTTAATAAACATACTCAAAGACATTACTTTAAAGTGAAGCGGTATTGATATTGAGTGGTCTGTCTCTTGCATCGAAAATGAAATCCTGTTTATTTGGAGTGGATTTTTATTGATGGATATATTTTTCATTTCATGGAGTCTTTTCTGATGGATAGTGATTCATATTTTTAATTGACGTTCGTATAGACCAGGGGCCGAGTTCTATTAACCAAAGTAAACTCATAAAAATATCAATAATTTCCCAAAAATAGCGATATACATTATTTAAATACTAGAAATAACTATAATATTGCTGTACCCACACCTAGCTTCATAAAACTAATGTATCTTTTAAATGGTAAGTATACGCCTACAACAAAACCCCTAATGAGCTGCAAAAATTATCAGTAAATAAGTTCAAACAAACTGTCAAGACCTTGTTGTGCAAAAAGGCTTTATTTTTTTTTTTTTTTTTTTTACACAGTATAAAATATCAGGTTATCTAGCTAGAGGATAAAAAAGCTTGGGACGGATTTTGTTCCAACTCGAAAATTAACAACTAACAAGTTTCTTCGTCGTTTCTTTACTTTAGTCTACACACCGAAGCGACTGAAAAAAAAATACCACCTTATTTCCGTGTCAGTGTAATTTTTTAATATAATTTGACCTTTTCTAATTGAAGCCTGCATAGCACTAATACAATACAATCATTGTATTAGTGCTATGCAGGAAGAGACTAAGGTCCAAAGTCTCGAATACAAAACAAGCAAGGTCGCTTGTCTCTTGAACTTTTAAGGGATACATTTCGGAGAATGGAAATCCATACTTGGTGGGTATAACTCCACTCCTACTAATCGGTTTTCCTCCACCTTCATTATTCGGATCGCTAAGGAATGCAACTCGTTTCTTATTTCTGTTATTCAGCCAATTGTAACCTGGGTCTCTTTTATCTTGAAGAGGGCGAAGAAGGTCTAGAAGATTCTAAACCTTCGTGATACACAATCGGCCACATCTTTGCTTTTCATCAGGTCAAGCGTAGGTCTTTTTACCATTTTTTAACCGACGTCAAAAAAAGGAGGAGGTTCTCAGTTCGGCTGTTTTTTTATGTTTGTTACCTCAGAACTTTTGACTGGGTGGTCTGATTCACATGATTCTTTTTTATGTGAAAGCTGGTGCTTCCCGTGTGGTTCCATTTTAATTTTGTTCAGTTCTGACAATGAGATCCATGAAAATTCATGAAAAAACGGTAAAATTTGAAGTCGGTTTATAGTTTTTGAAACAAAATTAATTATTTTATGTGAAATTCGGCCACATTCTCAGGTTAGTAGATCACTTACAATTCTGTCTGTAACAATTTAAATAAATAGTTAGCACCTATTTATTTATCTTGTCGGAAAATACAAAAGAGCATATCTGATATTTAGTAAGGCCACATCATTATTATACCAACTTTTGCTTAGTTGCTCTTAAAACTATTGTAGGTCCTATAGTTTTAACAGCAACAAAGCTAATTCAAACAAAAAGTTTAGGGTCGGTTCCCTATAGACGACCGCTGCTCTTGTTTTATGTTTATTTTATAAAATAAGGCTCTGATTCCCCTTTCTATTGACTTCTTATATAATTAATCACTCAATATATTCCACAACAAAAACAGAAAATCGTATTTTTTAAACATTGTTTTAATAAATGCTCCGTTTATGAAGGTAAGTAGTACCTACAACTGAAGACGCTTTTAAATTATTGGGTAGTTATCTAGTACATCTGTGATATTGGTCACGTTATTCGGCTTTGGTAAGAAAGTAAAGAAGGCAATGAGATACTTTAAATAATATACCTGAGACTGTTGAGTTACCTGTTATGAGTAGGTAAGTTAGTATAAGTTTTCAGATTACTTTAATGTACCCAAACTTAAGTCCTAATTCTCGTTTTTTTATGTTTGTATAAATACCTACCCACCTATCTGCGTGACTATTTCAAACTCTTTGCTGTCCTTGTGTGCCAAATAAACCATCTATCTATTTATCTATCTACCTGTAGGCTGTTTGCAACAATCTACAGGTAGCTCAATTGGAAGAAAGTAAGAAGAAAACAAATAATTGTATTTGCCTTAAAACTACACAACACAATATTTCACTTCACTAAATTAATTCTAGACCTATACCTACTTAATTTTTGTGCGTAGCAGGCAAATATGGCCCACACTCAGCATTGTGCTGGGTAGACCTTGTGTGTCTACTCAGCACTGGTTTTCAGTGATTGTGAATGTTCAAATTTTTCTATTATTTGATTGCAATTTTCTTTGATAATCATGATTTCCCTACATAAACGCCAGTAAGTATTACCATTACTGACACGTTAACCCGTCATTTCATTTACTTGTGAAATGTAAAAATGTAAACAATTTATTTCATCAGTCCTTTCCTTTCCCGACGTTAATTAGGTTTGCGAGACCCTCTGAAACCTGTTATTGTTCCCAAATGAAAAATATTATATAGATGAAAATATTACTTATACTCGCGGTTTTTCCTTATAAAAGAAAAAACGGTAACTGACGTGAAATAAAACTTTTTGGATCACGCATGTTGAGATTCAGCTAGCAAATTGGAAAAGTGAATGGATATTCAAATTCGTGTGTTAGCAAAAAACAAAAAGAGGCCGAAGTTCTTACCCGCAACTTACGTTACGATAGCAGCCTACATAATGTTGCCCTACCCAAATAAACATCTGTTTAATATTATCAACTCAATTACTTTTCAAACTAGGTGCTTATTAATGCACTTATACCTTATCACTTGCTCGGGGAACAAAGTCGTAAAGCACTATTACGATTGTTTAATTGTTTTCTCATTTAATACATTCTTATTCCTCGTCATTTTATTTCCTAATCAATTTAACAAGAACATAACAAAATATACCTTTATTTATTGCATTAAGTATTAGAAACACTACAACAATAATATCATTCATTGTTACATATTAGGGTGGACCACGTTAATAGGGAAAAAATTAAATATCAAGTACTTAGACATTTTCCCACCCTCTCATTTTCTTACACATATTCCTGTTACCGCTGGTGAAAAAGTTTAGCTTTTTATGTTGATTAGAAGAGGGTGCTCAACGACTGTTATACGAGTATGTATATCGAACGGATCGGGCTGAAATTTTGCATACAGGTAATTTTAATCCTGGAGTCAAACATAAGTTTTGAATCAGTTCCCTTGGTATAGAAATCACATTTAAACGTTTCCATAGGAATAACGCGGCGGCTAGTCCATATATAAATCTCATAAAAGTTGGTTTTTGCGGTATGCGGACGTTGAACCACCTGTGCCAGCCTTCCATGTCATCGTTACTGCGGTGTTTTCGGGATAACCCATTTTTATCCACTGCTACTCCATCTACCCATCATTAAGTTTGTCTCTGGGGCTAATTATTTTATAGATTGCCAGGCTTGATCAATTTCAGCTACGGTCAACAATGGTAGGTTTATGGGCACACATTTGTATGATTTTGCGACTTACTATTGTAGCGTTTACCGACTGTTGTAATGGAAGTAGCAGCCTGACATTTCACAATCAGGATTTGTGCGGTTTCAAAATCTGACTTATACCCATTTGATGTCTTAAAAACTTAAATAGCGTAGCTTAATAAAAGTATTTTCCGTCTTGTTGCGTATATATTAGGTCTTATTGGCAATATTTATTAATAGCTGGGGTTTCGTCCGCGTGAAAATTGAGTGCAAAGCCTCTATTTTTCTCTACATTATTTACTTTTTAGTTTATTTATACTACCGAATTTGAGTTAATCAAACTAAGGAATAATAATGTTCCATGAAAAAAGGGTCGTAAAGTTTCTTTACGACCCATTTTGACATTTTGGCAGAGGTTAATTTTGGCAAAGGTTAATTTTTGAAATTAGAAATTAGTATTTTTGTCATTTAAATCTTTAACAATCTACATACCAATTTTCATCTAAATTAAATTAATGATAACTAACATTCACATAAACTTTCACATTGTTAGGGTTCCGTACCCAAAGGATAAAACGGTACCCTACTATTACTAAGACTCCGGCTGTCCGTTCGTCTGTCCGTCTGTCTGTATAGAAATAGGCAGGCAGTTGAAATTTTCACAGATGTTGTATTTCTGTGGCCACTATAAAAACCAACACTAAAAATACAACAGATATGAGTCTTTGCTGTTTTATAAAATAACTAGCTGCGCCCCGCGGCTTCGCACGCGTTATTCCTATGGAAATGTAAAAAATGCGATTTTCATCCCAGGGGAACTGATTTATGGGATAAAAAGTATGTTTGATTCCAGGATTAGAATTATAAGTATCCAAATTTCTGCCCGATCTGTTCAGTAGTTTTGGCGTGAAGTGGTAACAAACATCCATCCATCCGTACATCCATACAAACTTACGCATTTATACCGTGAAAGTTGTTTACTTTGCCACTTTTTTGACCTAAACAAAGTTCAAACTGAATTAAATTTAAAAAAATGTATGACTCTACTGTGTAAAGTATATTCCCAAATCTGGCATATTTAATTGGCATTTTTGATATGCGTATATTTTCCGTATATTCATAAGCAAGATTATTATTAACAAAAAACAAAAGTGGTAAAGTCAACTGCCGCTACTGGCAAGATTGCCAAACGAAAAAGAAAATGGAATATTATAGTTACACGTTTGATAAAACGAGCAAGGTGCTGTTCTACTTCTATCCAGCAAAACAATATCAAAAGATAAGACTATTTAGTAGTAGTAAAGAATTTCTTCATACAAGTGGCAATCTCGCCAAATTTTTAATAATTTTCCATACAAAATAGAAAAGTAGGTCAGGGTTGTCACAAAATTTTATGTCGTTAAATCGAAATTATTAACTTTTTTATAAAAAAAATGTGCAATTTACACAAAATTTCTGAAAAAAAAATAACGGGCTGCACTCCGGGAGATGAAGTGAAAAATACACACACCCTCTTCCGATGTACTAAGGCACCACAAGTAGCAATTTTGTTCTTTGCGATGATAAATACTTCGAACGGCGCCATCTGTTAGCCTGCAGCGACATTTCTCTACTACTCCTAAGGTTATATCAACTGACGCTGTGGGATTTCAACTAAGTGAACTATTTACTCAGGTAGCTGTAAAATTTGAACTTTTAAAAGCTCATATTAGTAGGCTGCTAGCTTACAATGTAGTACCAATTTTAAATTACAATAATGCAAGCGTGTTACGTTTACGTCACCATGCGAGACTGATCTTACATGTTAGATCAGCATCACGTGACCCTGACGCAAGTTTACCATTTATTGCACATGCCAAAAAAAGTGCACAATGCCGCTAAAGAAGTTTTCAGTTCAAAATAAACATTTGTTCTTATCATAATGTAGAAACAACATTGAGCACTTAAGTGTTTGAATTACATTAAGTAGGTTTATGAGATATTTGGCATAAGGAATATTTTTATTTTCTCTGATTTGTATCTGTTTAAGCGTAAAGCTATCAATCACATGAAACTTGTTTCTACCCGCGGCTTTGCACACCTTATTTCTATAGAAACGTAGACAAATTATTATCTTCATTTGACGTCACATAGCCGCGAATCCTTCTGTGAAAACCCTAACACCAACCAAAACATGGCAAACTCGACAACACAACATTTTATTAGGGGATGGTGACTTTTCCAAATCAATTTTTTGATTGTATACAGCTTCTACTTTAATAAAACAACAATTATTTACGAAAAGAATAAAAGTATAACGAAATATCAATGATTCACGTAGGTTGACAGTGTATTTCCTACTTAAATTGTATGAAGTTCCGGAGCACCAAATTGTAGACCACCATCATAAGAAAAGTTTAACGGACAAAAATGACGTTTAATACACTTTGATGGTTGTCATTTGGTATTTAGTGCTGCCATTAAATAATTAAATTATGCAATAAAGGGGAAAATACACGAAAATAGTTGACTAAAAAGCCATAATTTAACATTTAGTCTGGAAAAAAGTCAAGTGGCAAAGTTTTGTGTCATGGCAAAGTCAACAGATCTCACGGTAATATTAGTGTGATGGTACGGAACCCTTCGTGCGCGAGTCCGGCTCGAACTTTGCCGGTTTTATTAATATTCGAAGTATAATATGTAAAGGATGATGGTGTTCTTCAATGACAGAATAACCTGTTGATGACGCGTAGCGATGAACCTTTTTCTAATATTCGGCACTCGTGCGAGCTATCCAATAAAGTCTAGTCTCAAGTAACGACCGTCGTAAGCGCCCATTACCGCAAATTGTTAGACATTGGAGCTAATCACATCCGAGGTTCTAGATATTACTTTTATCCCCCTCGTTGGCAAAACGTATTTACACAGACCGCCCGCAGAGTCCTAGTTAAAACTATGGTTAGTTTCTGAAATTTAACTAATACCTAAGACTAATATTAAGTATTCAACTATGCTGTGTTGAAAAAAATATTTATATAAAAATGAATGTGCAAAATTTAAGAAGGTACCTTCGAGAACCTGTCTCATGAGAGTCAGGGTAACGATAAGGTACCTACCGACTGAGTTGAGGGAGTGAAAAACACCAATAGACGGCGACGGCACTGGCGCCGTGCCGGTGTCGTCGAATGTATGAAAATGTACACGGCAACGGCATAGCAACGGCACGGCAAAACTGCATGTACATATATTGTCTATAAATGTGTGAATGCATGGGGCGGCCGGCTCAGTGGAAAAACGAAGCCCCGGGCCGTGCCGTACCGTCGTCACCGTGCCGGAGAGTGGAAAATACGAAGTTATTGTGTTCTCTTTGGTGGAAAAAGTTTTCTTTTTTTATGAACAGTATCTGACAATGGCTCTGACTGATTCACATTCATGAAACTCTTATGTTGGCAGCACTTGATGGTATATTTTACTCTACCTACTTTACTTTACGATTGTGTGAAAATCCAAAGCCCTCAGTTTAATTTTATTATGTTTAACAATAAGCTGATACTTACAGATTTATTTGATATAAGAAGCGCCCCGCGTTGTGCCCGCGGTGAATTTAATCATCCCACGGGAATGGACTTAGCAATTGGAACAATAAAGCTTTCAAGATTCTGTGGAGCGGTGGGCGTAGGTCCGCCTGCGACGCAGGAGGTTGCGGGTTCGATTCCCGTCGGGAAAAATGTCTGATCTGCAGATATTTGTTCAGGGCATTCTGGACTTTTTCTATGTAAAATGAAAAAAAACTTATCTGTGCAGTGTATTGTATTATTTATGTATATCAGTTATCTAGTACCGCTGTCGCATTTGTTACCTATGTTTGTAGGATAATAGGATTACAGAAGAATGCTTTCGGCGAGCGATCGCATAAAGAAAATGTATCGCACGTTTTCGAACGCATTTCACAATTTCTGATGTTTTGAATCTAATAATCAAAACTGAAATTAATCACGGAAATCGGATCATAATTACAAGAGCTATCGACGAAAAGTACTTATTGCAACGTCGAACCTTAACTGTACTTGAATCTTTAGATAATAAGAAGGAGCCCGATCTATTTTACTTCGTTGTTCGCTAAAGGAAAGGAAGCTTTGCATCTTTTATTGGTTCTGGCTTGCAAGATGCTAATTAAAATATTTCATTTTTCTTGAACGCCAGACCTTACTACTCATTTGAATATCCTTTGAATAATATTTTAGTTGCAATCCGCACAGTAAATTGTTATTGTTAAACCTACTTCTGGAACAAAAGGATGCTTTATGTTTGGCTGTATGAATGACTAATTTGTTAATTATAAACCGATTTTGATGATTAATTTGCTTTGGCGTAGAGAATGATCCCAATATTGTCGTATAAATTATTTTTGAGGATTAGTATTATGCCCTCAAAACTTAACAAAGCTGTGTGCAGATATTGAGGAATTACGAATCTGTTTTTAGATTTTTTCAAAACAATCAAATTATGACCTTTTGCTAATTTCTTTATCTATATATATAAAAATGAATTGCTGTTCGTTAGTCTCACTCGAGAACGGCCGAACGGATTTATCTTATCTTGGTCTTGAAATGTTCGTGGAAGACTAGGGAAGGTTTAAAGGTGAGAACTTTTAAAACCTTATTTATTTATAAATGTCCACCCGTGTGAAGCTGTAACGGGACGCTAGTGAATCATAAATATTTACATAGTTTTTCATATTTTTTTTGGAATAATGTAAACTTTGTATTAAGTAATCAAAATCACACGGGATTGTTGTAAAATCAGGCTAAATCGATGTCATGTTGATATGCCATACGATACGAGCTACGTCCAGCCGCTACAGCAACGGAGCTACGGTGGTGCTACCGGTAAACGCTACACCACAACGAGATTTCGTAGCAAGAGCTATGATATCTCGTAGCAAGAGCTACGATATCTCGTAACGAGAGCTACGATATCTCGCAGGAATAGCTACGATATCTCGTAGCAAGAGATACAGCGTAGCACTTCTGATGAACATTTTATCGTGATTCTTTGTATTTCCACACCTCTGACGACAACTAGAGCGTAACTAGCGCCTCCATTTACTTATTATATTAACAGTTTGAACGATTCCCACATACATTATTCAATTGAAGAAAAGCTCCCTTATTGGCTTAAGAAGTAGACCCATCGACATCAGAAGAACTTTAAAAGCAAAGTCTTATGTGATTCCGATAACGGATTTGGTAAACGAACTCGTGTTTCAGTAGATCACACGTTAGGACCGAAACAAATTGACAAAGCTTTTGCTATTGTAAGAGACATTTTTACGATTTCTCCCAACGTCAATCGTCCCATACGGTAACGGTATTTACTATAAAACCTTCCCTCGTGATACTAAAAACACGAATAAAGAAACCCAAGGATGAGACGAAATAACGCCAGGATACCGTTAAAAATAAATAGCGTGAAAGAAATATACAGTTTGCCTTGTAAAGTATACAGATACTAAAATCACTTGCATATTTACAATTAGATAAAATCTTTGAGTTCTATGGACGACAGAGCGATTATAATAATGCTGAACAATTCACACAACATCCCCAAGCGCAGAGCTTGTACATAACTGATATACTGATATTTTTATTTTGTTTGTTAATTATGTTTAAGTGTGCAATAAAGAATTTTCTATCTTTCCATCTATCTATATATTTCACATTCACCACACATTACGACATTCGTCGCAGAGCCACCGCTCTGACTAGTCGTAGTGCAAGAACGTACTCGTACTCGTTTTTACGAGTACGAGTACGTTCTTGCAAAAAAATATTTATATCTACCCGCGCACTCGGTTCGAAATGGCTAAATGTGATCTATGTGATAAGGGTATCACTAAAAGAAGCCCTGGATTGGAATGCAGCAAGTGTGGAAAAATCGTACACGGCAATCAAGCATGTAGCGGCCTTTCGGCTAAACAGCTCGCCGCTCTTCGAAACTAGGATAGCATCGAGTGGACTTGTGATGAATGCAGTCGAAGTAATACATACCTACATGTGAAAGAGATCGCCGTTAAGGCCGTTCTTTATACTTCGAGAGTCGTGGGAATTGAGGGCGCTCGTGTGCCAATTGACAACTTTTGTTGCGTTGACAACAATGCTCTGTCATTGCAGTACGACTAAAAGTTTTATTTCACCGTAACGCCACGACTATTTTCTTTTTGAACAGTCTCTACCTATCTATCTATCAATCTACCAACCTATAGGTATTCTACTTCAAACTCTCGTTCGCCATTTTACCAAGATTCCAATAATATTCCCATGCAGAGTTATTGAACAGAAGTACTGAGAGATCAAGTGTATTGTAAGAAAATTGTATTCATAAGTTTGAATGTTACGAATGAGTTCTTACATTATGCTTTTAACCTGCTAAGTAAAAATAGCTTCTTAATGCACTAAGTGCCTGCGTCCGCCAGACATATACATGTACGTAATTTTATAAAGTACAAAAATATATATATAAAAAGGTTTGAGTGCGTATGCTCCCGACTCAGGAACGATTACTGATTATTGAAGTTCGAGGTCATGGTGTATGTTTGAGTGTCGAAATAAAAGATATTCTATTCTATTCTATTCTATGGTGGCTTTATCAGATATCGGCTTGCCAAGTTGCAGAATTTAGATCAAAAATTCATTTAAGTATACAGATCGAGTTTATATTATTGATATTTTGTTACGGATACTATTAGAAAACGAGTACTTACACTGCCAGCTTAGACCCTTTCCATAGTGGTTTTGGCTGCCAGACACCTCAAACTTCCAAAAAAAATATAGTGAATTTACGTCATAAAAGCTGATATACCAAAAGGTATTTTCTATATACGCCTGATACTATAAACTAAAAGTGATGATCTAGCCAGTTAACGTTCCGCTGATTTATGTAAAATAAAATTTATTTATTTTTTCTTTAGCTTATTCATATTTTACACAGTATTTACCTCGGGTGAAAGTAACATTTAGTCTCTCGAACTATTAGCGCCCCTGCTACGCTCGGGCGCCAAACCCCGTCTCGGGACTAAATAAGTTGCTTTCATCCCTTGGGCAACAATGTACTATTTTTAACACTTATACATTTCAATTGGATGGGTGTCGTAAGAGGCGACTAAGGAATATCTATAGGAGGGTGGACAGCAGCGCCCCCTGCAGAACAATAATTCTACCACCGAACTGACATCCCATGCCCACCGTGGGGATTATGGACATTACCCCCCATGATAAAAATGCCAATAAGTCGCTTATCAGGGGGAGGCCTGCGTCCAGCAGTGGGCCAATACATGCTGTTGAGGTTGAGGTTGAGGAAACATATCAATTAGAAATTCTTATTTCCACGTGTATTTCATTATTCCTTTATATGTAGGTACTAAATTTTATTAGGCTTATGCAATCTTGTGTGTGGAAAGCCGAGTGCAAAAGTTATCCTTGATGGTACTAATAAAAAAAAAATTACGAACACAGAAAAATAACTACTCATCAATAAACGAAGCTATAAAAATCTGATAGTAAACCCAGAGATCGTTACTTTTGCCAAATCACATTGACACAATTTGATCTTAACGATATTATGCCATTAAATGGGAGGATAAAAATGATTTATTTCCATAATTGATTGGCGATAAATAAGAAGTGTCGTCTTCAAATGGTAAATCAATTGGAACAGAATTGAAACAGCACCACGTTTTCTTACATAATAAAATTACCATACTATAAGCTAAAATTGCCGGCAATCAATTGAAGGCAATTTTATACTATCAAAAAAGGTTATTTTTCCTGAAAACCGGTAGTTTTTAAGATAGTTTGCAGAAAAAAATATTATGTGATTTGTTTACCTATTTTAAAACCACTGAAAGTTAATGTAAATATTCGATTGTGAAAAAAAAATTGGCTTTATTTCCTTTTATGTTTTTTTTTTATCTTAGACTCTGATTGGTAAAGACCAATTCAAAAGAGTCTGAGAGGGTACCAAAGCCCCGCCATTGACCTTGTCACACTAATATTATAAAGGCGAAAGTTTGGATGGATGTATGGATGGATGTTTGTTACCTCTTCACGCCAAAACTACTGAACGGATCTGGCTGAAATTTTGCATACAGGTAATTCTAATACTGGAATAAAACATAGGCTACTTTTTATCCCATAAATCTGTTCCCGTGGGATGAAAATCACCTTTTAATGTTTTCATAGGAACAACGCGTGCGAAGCCGCGGGGCGCAGCTAGTTCAAAATAAAAAGACAGGGTCGCAGACGAAATATTTTGGCTGCAATTGCGAAATTCAGTCTAAAGTCTGATTCTGACCAACATTTTATATAAGTCAAAATAACTTTTGAACCAGTGAATATTGCAGAACCATACATGGGGGTTAAATCGATAGGTACTGAGATTCCCCACCCGCCAGCCACCGATCTACCCCTTATGTAACATCCTGTATAATATATATATACATAAATCCATATTCCTTGATGAAATAAATTACTTATTACATTAATTCGTACCTACTCCTTCACATTATGATAAAAAATGGTGGTCAAAGTCAGAGTCAAATCGTTTATTTCCTTTGATTTACTAACAATAAACACTTAGACAAGTCATTTTTTTTACTATATAAACAGCTTGATTAATAATAATTACTATACAATTAGAAAGAAGGTGCAATAACATCTTTAGGATGATGTTGGGGCTGCCTCGTTTCTGCAGTGCATCAGGGATGTTTGCTGAGTACCAGACAGATGGGTTTGCTGCCATTCTTCGGAAAAAGACGGCATTTCTGATGCGCAGAGTGCGGGGTAGCCCCAACAGCATCCTACAAACAGTAGCTGGCAGAATGACTGCGCCGATATGGCAGCGCTTTGTGCAAAAAATGATTATTTGATTTAATTTAATTTATGTTTTGACTGTGAGTAATCTAATTTGATAGTATTTAATTCATTGTGACATTTTATTTGATTTTAATGATTTTTCTATATGACTTTAATTGATTTTTCTATTTAATTTCTTAGAAATAGAAATTAAATAGAAAAATCAATTAAAGTTATTAAAGTAGTTTAATCTGATTCAATTTATTGCCTATTTAAATTTGTTTGTTTTAGTGTAAATGTAGTAGGTAGTCTAAGATAATTTTAATATTAGCGATAAGTATTTTCCTACCTTAGTACTACATTTAATTTAAGAAACTACCTACTAACAAAATATGGATTATGTTATCTGAAATAAAAGAATTATTATTATTATTATTAATTGACTCCGATTCACTTCATTTTTTTGTCCATGTCGAACATCACATCACACTTCACACTATCACACTAATAAAATCAATCACACTCATCAATCATATTATAAGTGCAAAAGTTTGGATGGATAGATGTACGCTTACAAAGTGCGCAAAAAATCTAAATATCTCATAAAACCTAGAAAATAATAAAAACCCATTTTTTTCAAGCATCATTAACCACCAGGCGCATTTTTAACCACCATGCTCTTCATTTTTAACAGTTTTCAATAAAAATCTGCCAAAAATGGCGTTTTTGGCTATGACTATGGTATTTATTTAATAATTGAGTAACTATTTTTGCGCTTTAGCTACAGATAAAGTCAACCAAATTTGGTGTGGATCGTGGAAAAAGTTCCAGGTGAAAACCTGCAGGCAAAAGTCCTGATAGTGCATCTCTACTTACAAAATTGATATCTCAATGGTCACATTGATATTTCTGATTTCAGAATCTCTTGTTTCATCGCTGAACTACATTATTATCCATAATTATTTACTATATATTTTATTCCTTAATAATTACGTAAGTCTTGCGGGACCTCTTGAGCGATGTGTAATTTAACGTCCTCACAACAACCAGTAAATTAAATAGATTTGTCGTTTTCTTTGTTTTCATTGTAACCCACGACGACAATAATGCTTTTTGCGCGTTTGTCTGTTTTCATTTGATGTGGTTTTCTGACAAGCTATTTTGATTCGAGTTTATTTATGAATTCTTTACATTTTGGCCGTTTGCGAAAAAAATTATATAAAAAAATATCACATAAAAGTAAAAATATGAAGCGTAAGTCTATATGTATATCTCAATTAAATATCAATCATGTTATTTTGTTCGTGTTATTAGAGTAACCATTTAAATTATATATTTAACTTACCAGCAACTAATACGAGCCCTGCGACCAGAAGAAACATTCTCGTTCTTTTCAATTCAAAACTTTTAAACTTTGGCAAAGCCTGAACTAGCTATCAAATTCACAACCCAAAGGTAGGTATTATCCTAAAATTTTAAACCTCGTTGTTGAAGATAACTTGACACACGCTAACACAAGTTTATGAATTCTCGATAGGGTTTAGCGCGGGGCGTGAGGTACACCCGCATCGAGAGCCCGTGATCAACTGGCCTAGCGGTGCTCGCGTGTCTCCATGGAATCACTGTTAATTTCGATACTGATTGTGTAGGTTAAGCTTTTTCAGAGGAACTGCCAATTTTCATTAGATGGTAATACAATATTATTCCATGGAAATACTTCAGGCATCGTCTTATTAGTTGTGCGTAACCTACTTAATTTCTTCCTTTATTTTCACAGAAGCGGCTTCAAAGTCGGTCGGGTGTGAATATTTTGATACGCATTATGATGTAGGTTCAGATAAATTTTGGTTGAGTCAGGGCCAACATTGACTTTTGCTACTGGCTTTAAAATCTGCCACATACGTTATTATCTAAACAATATTATGTATGTGTGCAATAAGTGTGATTTCCTCCTTCCACGATGTATCATTAGGCATATGAGTTCAAAGGGGATTTTCACTTATTTGTAAACGCCTTATTAAATAAGTTTTGACAGAGGTATACGAATTACTGTTATGTGGTTATCACCAAAGTATTTGAGATAAGGCGTTTAGATTTGTGTATCATAACCATAAGGCTTACTTGTTTAATTGGGTTTTGTATTTTCTATTTCTGCGTTTATTAATAGCACTGGATTTACCTTTATATAACTGTACGTGCTATCAGACCTATTCCGAAGACTATGGGATGAATAGTGAGATTATTGTTTGAAATGGTTTATCCATCATCCTTATACAAATAAATATAACGTCCACGATATAAGTTGTAAATTATCTACACTTATATTATAAAGATGAAATATTTTCATTGTTTGTTTGTATTGAATAGGCTCCGACACTACTGGACCGATTTACAAAAATCGTTCATATATAAAAAGCTTACTTTTCAGGTGAAATAGGCTATATTTTATCCCGGAATTCCCACAGGAACGGGAACTACGCGGGTGAAACTGCGAGGCGCTGCTTTTAGATTTTAGTTTAATATAAAGTGGTAAAGTTAATCAAATAAATATTATTAGTATTGTAAAATGAAGATGTGTAATAATTCGTTTGTTTTTACACTTAAATAACAAGAATTTGTAAAGTTACAACAACGGTAAAACGTAAGCAACCATAATAATCAGTCCTTTGATTTTGGTTTTTGTAAATACCTTGTAGGTACTTCGGTAGTACTAGGTGCCAGCCTCTTGATCTAGCGGACATAATCATCATCAGTAGACCAAGAACTACCGAAGATTTTCAAAAGTTTTGGCCACTTTTGAACAGTTTCATTTGAGCACAGAAAAGATGAGTTATTTAATAAACAATTGTTATGAAGTTTAATAAGGCCTGTATATTGAAACTATGCTTAGTTAACCAACTATGCTTGAATAACGCTTTTGCCATAGAAAACCGTTACTCAAGCACAGATCGATGACTGAGCAAGCTTTTATAATAGAGTACATACTCAAATGTGTGCCTACAGGTACCAAGTACTTTATTACTAAGTTATGTGACTACGTTGGTACTTTAAGCGTTCCTCGAAAAGAGGATGGAACGAGACCTTTTGACTCCTTAATGTCCAGTATTTTGCTATTCTCTATTCTCTACTAGTCACTTATTTTGGCCAAATAAATGTATCTTTATCTTTACGTAAATAAGCAAGGATTTTGTAAAATAATGGCTTCTTCTTTTGTTGGAAACCACCAATGCTTCATTGTTGTAAGTAGAATCAACCAACCAATGGCGGTGTTAATATAGTGAAGTGCGGTTAAGGTTGATGATTTGATTTTTATTCGATCCTAGTTGTTTATTTTGTCACTAAAGACGGACAGAAAACTTGGTCTTGAATTATTCACTTTCAATTTTAATGTAGTCGAAAGTCGAAAGACATCTACCAGTGGACATAGGTTAATCCTCTCTCAAAAACCACCTAAATGAAATAAATAAAATATTGCAAAAATGTTGCAATATTGTTTTAATTAATTTTTTTGATCATTTCAAAACATAAATTAACATAAAACTTTTAAACCGGTGGTAGTACCATTCGTAGCAAAAGACAATAATGAGTGTAGATCTTTATATCTGCCAATAAAAACTCACTCGCAGTGCCTTCAGTTATTCCGTGATCTTGGCGCATGAAACTGTGCTGAAATATTGGAAAGCACAAAATTTATGATTTAAATTTTGATCAAAAATTTATGATTTAAATTAAACTTTTTTACAATGGCATATTTACTATGATTTAGTAAATATGCCATTGTAAAAAAGTTCAATACATATTGAAATTCGTGATTTAATAATTATGTAGCACCAGTTGCCTAAAATAGACTGAGAAGTCTGTCATATAGGCAGTAATGGCTGTTCCTCCACTACCCACCCAGAAGGTTCCTACTACTTGCATCATTGTGTCATACCCGTTAGACATGTTGATGATGTCTCGCTTACAGAGTCTAGCCTACAAAGCCTCGATCACATGCGGTGCGTTGCCAGACTGTACCACTTTGGTGATTGTGCGCAAGCATTGCACGACCTTATCCCGTCTTCTCCCTTCGATCATAGGACCAGCAGACGCACAAATTCATACCACCTATTCCTGGTCGACACATCACAGTGTCGAACCAAACAATTCTGCTCTACTTTCATAATATCCACAGCCAAAGAGTGGGATGACCTTCCTGCGTCTTTCTTCCCATTAGAGTACAATCTTGGAGTCTTCAAATCTAGGGTAAATAAGTTCCTTCTGGAAAAGCGTGCTGCATCTTAGGCTACATCTTCGCTTTCTTAAAAAGAGTTGGTAGCCAAACGCGGATCGTTAATACCTATTTTCCCCATCAAATGATACTTTCACGTACTTGTCACGCAAAATATCAAAGGACAAGTGCTCTGCTTACACATGACGTAGCCAAGTCATGCGGAACGGATTGGCATATTCCCGATAAAATTCCATGTACCGTGAAATTTTATTTATCCCAATTTCTCTACCCTCAAATATCTTCCTTGATGTGGCCCTTATAAAAATATGCGATGCAGCTATCGATCATGTATTTCGTGGCCTCTGATCGATGGATATACTCGTAGCATAGGATAAATATAAAACTCGTTTACGGTGTTTTGTGTTATTGTGGCTGAATAAGCATTGAACTATCTAGGGGAGCGGGGGGCATTTTGTAACAATTTTCAGTTTTTTTGATGAGGAAGTCAAGATAACAAGTATTCTAATAATAAAGTTATTTTATAGTAGAGGTAAAATATCCATTTATCCATAGGAATGTAGATTGTGCTGGATTTCATAATGATTACTACAAAATTTTTTTTTTTACAAACATAGTCGCTTGTTACAACATACCCCGTTCCTGGAGCAAGTTGTAACGAGTGGGGCAGCTAGTAACAACATAATTTAAACAACATGTTCAGAGAATTTCAGGCATTTATTGTTTGGAAAACAGAATTAAACATAATTTTGATTACGCACATTAACACACATATAATATTTGATACTTACTAATTATAACATTATTTCTTATAAACTAATGGGGCAACAAGTGTTTCGTTATTAATACATATACATTAATGCTTACATTTTTTTATTCTTTTGGAAAAACTCCTTAACGTTATTTTGATTAAATGATATTGCTCTGCTTAGTGACCTACCTTCTGGGATCCTCAGTGATAGCCTTGGATTCTAATTAAATGGTACCTGTCATACTATTCTCGTGCCAAGAAAGGTGGATATGTTTATTATCAATAGCCATACCACTGGTAAGCCTACTTCTTCACTTCTGATAAAATCTTTAGTAGATAACTGAAAATTTGAGAAGATACGAGGAAAATTTTCTCCTCTTTCACTGGCGTAAACACTAAAACTTTACGGACTTAAGTTTTTTACGTTACCTGACAAAACAGAAGGACCTGCACACGACCACTCACTGCGCACTTCCGAAAGATACTGAATGTGTTCACGTCGTAGGCCACCGTATAAGCTTGATTAGCGCAAATTACAAAACAAAATATTTGATATCTGCTGAGTAATTAAGCTGTTAATACTTGCCCCCGTTACAACAAGCCCACTAATAGTTTTTATTATGTGAGATCTCACTTATTCTTAATGTATTTTTAATAGTTACCTATAATTAATGACATTGATATTTTTATCGAGTTACCAATTTCTCATTGTTTGTAGGAATCTGAACCCAAAGGGAGTCATGTCACGTCAAAACCCTATTACTAACCCTCCGCTATCTGACCGTCTGTTCTTTCAGTGGGCTTATATTTCAGGAACATAAAAGGTAGTTGTTTTCATTGTATATTATTTTCCTTCTCGATTGCGTATACAAGAGACGACTAACAAAGCAACCGACAATGGGTACCCATTCCGTCACTGGTGGAACATAGCGGTAAAGACCGTACTCGGTACTTGCACCGAAGTTAGGTCTTTTTGTATTTTTTCGAACAATCAAAAAAATATTAGTTTCTTTTGCAAATTATTTTTGTACGAGTGTACGAAACCCTCCGTGTTCGAATCAACTTGCACTAGACCGGTTTTATTTCTATATTAACTTGACTTGAGGCATTTACTGAAAAAGAAAATTACAATAAAATAAAATAAAGAAATTACAACAAGTATTTACAATTAAAATTTTAGCTCCATTGTACTGCATACTGTTGCAAACAATCTACAGGTAGCTCAACTGATCAATATCAATACCAGTCGGAAGCGAACCCAAGACGCTGGCTGTATTGCCCCGCTGTATGGCAAAGCTGATGCGTTGCGTTACATAACCAATATAATATTTCTTATCTATCTTAAGAATAATAATTCTTGCCTTGATTAAGTACTACCCTATAATATCAGCCGTGAAATTTTACTTATCCCAATTTCTCTACCCTCAAATATCTTCCTTGATGTGGCCCTTATAAAAATATGCGTTAATCGTTAATCTTGTCGTAGTTTTTGTATACCAAAAGCAGTAAAAGACACGCGGGCCAGCCTCAGTTTATTTCACACGGGTTCCTGAAAAGTTTCATACTCGTATATGAGAAAACTTTTATATTAATCGTGTAGCTGACGTTTGCAACCTTTTGTGTAGCCCGCGCTTAGCCACGGTGACCGACCGCGTAGACGAGCTAAACCTTTTAGAAAACAGTTTCGCTTAATATTTTTCTGGTAAAAAATTAAATTATATTCCTAGCAAATTTTATAAAAGTTTATAAAATTTGCTAGGAAAAAGGAATATAATTTAATTTTTTACACAAAGCCCTTTGATAGAGATTAGATAGAACAAAAAGACCGGAATAAATAAAGTGCTTTCAGTTAACATTATGTAAGTTGTGTACTTTTTTCCACCCTTGCAAAAGAATACTATCTCTTTTGAATTTTAAACAAAAAGAGAGAAAAATAGTAAAAACCTGTTGGCAGTTAGTGGCTGTAGCTAGTTGTTCTAAGAATACACTTTCACTCGAATCCGTGTGGAGTAAAATATATATTTCAAAGTGGACATTTGTACAACTTCTTAAATAGTCTTGAAAAATAACAATAAAAATATAAGACAGAAATAACTAGTTTTTACACTTGAAATGATTGATCTAACTGTAGACAATCAATCTACAGGCAGCTCAACTGATCCTATCCTAGTCTCCAAGACGCAGTAATTGTTAAAATATGTATAAAATCAAGGTGGTCTATCCTACCTTTTTTCAATAAATTAAGGTAACTAAAGTTATATTACATAATACATAATTCGTACCTGCCCGCACAATAAGTGTTTTCAATGCTTCTTACTCTCATATTGACTCATACAATACTAAACAAAACATCTTTAAAAACCTAATTAACACAAATTTCTTCAACACTTAGCTATAGGTACCAAAGTAGGTGTTACACTTACTTGTTGTCACCGTCTAGCATCGCATAGCCCACTGCAGGACAAACGCCTCCCTGATCATATAATAAATAGGTATACACTTTTCTTATAGCAATAACTGAAACCACCCTCTTATTTATAACTACCACTCTTATATATGTCTAAAACCCTGCTGTTAAAAATGCAATTGTTATTCTGGATTTATGTGACTCACTACTACACTTAAAAACTTCACGTTTATAATAGACAACGAACAGGCAAACCTCTTCAATTAAACTTGGTTTACTCATTTATCAACAACTTGTACTTACCTTATTATTAGATTAAAGATTCATTCTTTTTACGCATATGAAAATTTAAAAGCGAAAACTGTTAAGCTTTAGTTATATCACTATTGTATCTACTTACTTAAGTTTTACAAGCTATTTGTTTTCCATGTAAATTAAAATAAAATAAAATAAATAATGCCGGACAATTTACACAACATCATCTAGCCCCAAGCTAAGCTTATAACGGGTACCCAATGGTGGCGTAGCTATCCATGATAATCTAGATGTAGAAAGTCTAAGCGAAGACGCACGGCACATAGACTGGTCGGAGGTAGAGAGCGTTCATTCTACTGATGGCCAGATCAGTTCCTTCAACTCTGCCCTTATAAACCTATACGACAAACATGCGCCGCTACGGAAAATTAAACTGAAGCACCTGCCAGCGCCTTGACTCTCATATCAGATTAAAGAGGTTATCCATCGCAAGAACGTGGCCAAATTTGAGGCTAAGTGTTGTCCTTCGGATGCGAATGTTACCAAGTACATAGAGCGACAAAATCTTTGTAACAAGGTGTGTAGGGACGCCCAACGCCGTTATATCCACAATACTGTCCAATACGAAGACCCTTCTAAAGTTTGGAAGTTTCTTCAAAAACTAGGGGTTGGCAAATCACGTAATGATACAGTTCCCAATGATATAGACGTCGTTTCTTTAAATCGTACTTCTCGTTTTTCCAATTTGATGGGATAAATAAATCTAACACTCTTCAGGCTCTCTCTTTGTCACCAACCCCTGTTTCTTCACCTTTCTTCCTAAGTCAGTTTTCCGATTGTGATGTTAAGCGAAGCGTCTGGTCGATCTCATGCAGGTGATGACAACATAAGTCGTAATATGCTGCTGCTGCATTCTCCACGATATTATTTACATCCTTGTCTACAACTTTAACCACTCAATTTCAAGTAGCACTTTTCCAAGCACCTGTAAAAATGCCCAGATTATCCCTCTTCCTAAAAAATCTAGACATACCTCCCTATCCTTCCGATTTCTGACCCATTTCTATTCTTCCTTTTTTCTCAAAAGTGTTAGAGCGACTGGTACATAACATTGATTTAAAAAGGGAAGATAGGTTACGTTCTCCCAGAGCTTACTCAAAAATTGGCATGTGTAACAACTACACGCAAACACATACGCTCACAGTTATATTTCCAGTCCTGTGCAATACAAAGAAGAACAAAGACGGAAAGACGTATCTAGGACCGAAGTGAGACTGAGACAACAATATTTCACGCGAATCACGACCGGCCGTGCCGCCGGTCAGACGGTGACTGATGTGGGAGAACACAATTTTACACAATTTGAGGTTGCCACTTTCGATCAACCAGTGCCTCATCTTCGTTTTTAATAAATCAATGGTACATAACCAACTTTCACTCTAGCAACTCTCTCTTGAATCCTCTAGTGGGCTTGTGTGTTGTGTGTGTTGTCAATGCTGGAGTTTAGTAACTCCTTCAACAATGTCGATTATGACATTCTTCTTGCTGTGCTTCGTTCTCTTAACATATCTTCGATTGTTACCGACTGGTTTTATAGTTACCTGTTCGGTCGCCGGCAACGCATCCGCCTTGATGATAAATTCTCGTCCTGGTGTGATGTCACTGCTGGTGACCCAGGGCGGCATACTATCCTCTTCTATTTGCAATTTTCATTCACTCCATATCAGAATCTTAGTCAAGTTCCTACCACCTTTGAGCTGACAATCTTCAGATGTACCAAAAAGCTGCTCAAAGGTTGCATGGAAGAGATCTCTTTTAGCGATAAGGCCGCCTTTTGTACTTCCTTCATTCTCGACATTTCTTTCTGTATTGTATTTTATGTTTGTGTAGTACAATAAAAAGTTATCTATCTATGTAGGTAGGTACCTTTTTAGGTTTCAAACACATTGAGCGTTCGTAGACAAGGAATCGCACATACACAGGGGCCTAATTCCACATTTTTTTAAACAGATGCTATAATGGCGCCATACGTTGAAGATAGAGATTTAGTTGTAAAATTTGATATTCTATTACCATTAGGTTACAATCTCTATGACTTATAATAGCGTATCCATGGCAATCAATGGTGTGGGGTGGGCCAAGTGTGGCCATAGTCATCATTAAATAAATTATTATGCAGGGTGCACCATACCATTGAACGGTCAAATTGTCAAACGGTTGTCATAATCGTAATAATCATAGCTATGGCATAAACAAAAAAAATAATGTTAGTTGAATACCAAAATGTGTCAATGGCGGTGATTCATACGCGATAATATTGTCATAGTGAGGCGATTGTCTTAGTGGAATCAGGCTCCAGTTTATGTAAGTATATATAAGTACGCGGACGTCAACTGAAGTATATAAGAGCCCCAATTTCAGCGAGCTCAATGAGCACTCGCCTTCAAATCGCTCGCAAATCGCCAGTGTGCTAGGAGCCAGTCAAGATGGCGCGTTTTACGCGCGAGCCGAGAGTCTGGCAAGTTGCACGCGTTTAAAGCGCGTCACACACGGTGAAAATAATACAATATTTTATCTTAAGATGCCCTAATATAAATATTATAGTATCTTAGGTTATCACACACGGCTAAGATACGATAATATAAAAAATGTTCACACGAAAGTAATTATTATGTTAGCAATAAAGATGAATTTGATTATATATTTTTGCATGCTATTAATTTAATTTAATTATGTTCCTTATTTTGTTATAAAAACTATCATAGTTTGACGAATTCATTACGGTTATAAGCAGGTTAACTACGAACCTTATTTGTGTTGGAAGAACACCAACGTTTCATCCCTTAACGAGGTACATCTTCATTGTTCCTTATATTGATACACGATGTAAATTGTTCTTGAATAAAGAAACTATGAAACTAGTGTGGGTCATAAGGGAGTAACAAACATCCATCCATCCAAACTTTCGCATTAATAATATACTAGCTGCGCCCCGCGCTTTCGCACGCGTTGTTTCTATGGAAAAGTTTAAAGGTGATTTTTATTCCACGGGAACAGATTTACGAGATAAAATGTTCATTTCCTTACGAGTCTGTGTTGGTGCCACACGTATTCTTTGTAAGAGTTCTATATACAGGATGATTGACTATGAGTGATACTGCCTTACCTCTTGATTTGTTAGACAGCTCCTCAGATGATGCAGATTGCAGTAGCACATTCGAAAAGGAGAAAAAATTGGATAGAGCCTCACATAAAAAAGAGAAAAACCTGCGGCGAATTTAACCTTTATGAAGATCTGTCAACAAAGAAATTTCCGGAGTATGTTAGAAAGTCAAGAGAAACATTCATTTCAATTCATGATTTGATTAGGGAAGATAAAATATAAATTAACTTCGTTGTGTGTGATGGTTCATAGGATTTCTATGGTGAGCGATATTCTAAAATATGCTCTAAGATAATATATATTTTATATTATCTTCACCGTGTGTGATGCGCGAGTGAGGAATCGCTCGGTAGCATCTGAACGGGATGGGATGTATTGAACTCTAGTATCTGAAGAACGTGCGAGTATTTAAAACGCAAAACGCCCCATCTGGTCAGGATCTAAGGCTCTAAGTGGGTACAATATGATAAAACAAATGTCATATCATTTAATGATATCAACGAGCCGTGTGGGCGCGAACAAGAATCTGAAGTGAGGTTCAAAGCAAGAAGCATTGTTCTGAAATAAAGGTAAGGCGGAGTCGTACGGGCTAAATATGTATAGGGTAGTTCGAATATTTAATTACATTCCAACGGAGGAAAAGATGTAATGGAAAATTAATTAAAATTAAATGAAGGTGACAATATTTAAAGTGTTTTCTTGTCGACAAGCTGTTAAGTAAATTTACTTGGAATTTGTTTTCGTAATGGAAAAGATGTAGTTACGTCATTGGTTTATTATAAATCAATGAGTTACGTAGGTATAAACGTAATGGAAAATATATTAAAATTAAATTACTTATAATAAATAAGATAAGTTTGCTTTGTAAAGTACCTACTTACAAATATTTTGTACGTAGTACTTACCTAAAAGATATGAGGCAGATAGGATCTACTACAACTTACCACTATAATACTTCTCAGCCGGACAGTTTTTGCGTTGGCTTTTATAATTATTAGATTACCTTTAAAAGCATACGTCGTCTGAAAGCTGCCTAGTGATTATCAAACACCTGCTTAAATGTGTTTTTACCTGCAATTCAAGAAAAAATAGACGAATGATAGTAATTATTTATATCATTTGTTACTAGTAGCTACTATGGTACTATAATTGATTTGTAGGATAAAAGCCGTTGTTGGATTCTAGTTTAAATATTACCTGTATGCAAAAATTCAGCCCGATGCGTTCAGTAGTCTTGGCGTGAAGTGGTAACAAACATCTATCCATCCCTACTTTGTTATTGATTTTTTTATATTTTAATTAAAATAATTTAATATAATCGGTACGCTTTACCTAATTGTCGACAGCAAAAAGTTTTTTTGGTGTTCATACTTAGGTAGTTCAAGATGATTCTATCAGCGAATGCCTATTATTAGTTTTCTGTGACTAATTCATATTTAATTCTATTGCAATACGGATTATACAAATAAATAATAGGTACCATACCTCTTAAAGCCGCGGATAGCTATTTTCGAAATTACCTAATTTAGAAAAAGTATTAAAATTAAGTTACCTATTATTACAAGGTCAAAGACATTAAATATGACTTGCACTCACTTACGGCAAGTCTGGTTCGAGAAGCCTTTGTGAAAAAATCCATTATGTGATGGATATCAAATATCTAACATTCCTCTTCAACGTTAGGTAAATAAAGGTAAATGAACTTCATGAAACTGCTTTTTTGATTTCTTTGAAGCCAATTGTAGTCCTGCAGTTTGATTGAAGGTGACTGCTGACATTTGTCTGCTTTTGCAGACGCTATTGTTTTCGGTTCTTAAGCTGTTGTTAACCAAAAGATAATCATATAATTATCTGCTTTGTCGGTTAACTTTGGACGTTTAATCCATGAAATCTTCATAGATGATCTATCTAGATCAGATCTATAAAATATCTTTACCATCGGGCAACTTATCACGTAAAAGAGGCTGCCTCTCTAACTGTACGGTCGGCTCGTACAGGTATTCAATGCGGCAATACTGCCAGCATTCCGAGCGCCCTACCTATTCGTAGCGTCTTTTATTTTTAGTAACGATATAGTTCTTTTAAATCAATAGATCATGTTATAACTTGTATACTCAAAGAATTTTATTGAAAATGACGTTATGTCTCATGCTGTCTCGCTTTTATCGGAAACTAAAAGCCACGCTTAAGTTACCCATCTTGTATCGATGATTGTTCTGTAGAAGTAAAAAAAATCGTCTTTGTAATGTATTGTATTATGCACATCAGTCATATCTCACACAAACAAGCTCTGCTTAGCTTGGGGCTAGATGATGCTGTGGATTGTCCAGCATTACTCATTTATTTATTCTATATCGACATTTCAAAGCCCATTGTATGGTCTTCTTAATTTGAAATGGCTATCAAGGTCATTTAAAAGGTTTTCAAATATCAATAAAGAATGGGTGGATTTTTCTAATCAGTGATTGTGATGACGCTAAATCCATAACCAATTTTTATAATCAAAATCAGTGATTCTAAGAGCAAAGCATGATTCATCAGTCATTCTGGAAGTTAGTTATTCAGTCCCGAGACGGGGTTTGGCGCCCGAGCGTAGGCGAGGGCGCCAATAGTTCGAGGGTCTAAAGAAATTACTTCCACCCGAGGTAAACACTGTGCTTTTCATTACGAATACAAGGAAAGTAAAAGTAAAAATGTGATCAAGAAACAAATAAAATTATTGCAAATAACATTAAAAAAAACTTGCTTACCTTTGTTCCTAGATATATTTCATCAGGCGCTTGGTTTAAGAAAGTTCCTACCACTTGAGAAGTGAAAACTTTGGATTTTTTTGGTTTAAATCCATCATTTGCCTTTCTCTATGTTTTCCTCTCGAAATACTTTAAATGAACATTGTGTTTAGTACTTTATGTTGTCTTTATCATATGCAGAATACACGCTCTATAATGTTGAAGGTTTGTGAGTCTTTGAGAATTCGTTAAAATGTATTAACAAAACGTTTGCTGATAAAGATTTCACTTAATTCTTAGAGCGCCCTTTTATATAATCGTTGTACCTTTCTTTTGATTTGGGTGGTAAAAGGTTTTCCACTACTGCTTTAGCCTCTTCTTTTATAAAATCAGGCGTTAAATTTATGTCTATATCACTCAAAGTCAAAGTCAAAGTCAAATCGTTTATTTCTTTAGACTTACAAAATAAGTACTTAGACAAGTCAAATTTTTACTATATAAACAGCTTGATAAATAGTCTGTCTGAACTCATTGTAATAATCAAAACAACGAAAAATCAAAACACAAACTCGAAAAGTTAAATAATGAAGATAGGATTGCCGTTTTTCCGCTTTCTTTTTCTTGGGCATAAACAATGTTCTAATAGCCATAGTAGCTCTTGCTATTCTACCATGCTAGAATAAACATGGGTAAATACCGCGATCTATTATACCATTCGTTTTTATCATTTAAAGAATGGTAAATATTTTGCCGAAATCCATGTTATTTTAAAGAAATACTTGAAATCAAATTATAATTATGGTATTTTACATTTAATTTATATCATTAAACATCACGCACGCTGTAATTGAATGGCTGTATGAATTGCGTCAAACCAGACGCAAAAGCCATCTCACAAGAAGTTGAAGTTGAGTGGCTGTATATAAAGGTAGAATGCATGGTTCAAGAGAAAAGTGAGATGACAGCTGTAATTTGTTTCGTTCTTGTCATTACTTTTCGTCCCTTGGGACGAAAAGTATAACTTTCATCCCCCTAAGCAGGCTAACTCCGACCTACTTTCAGAGTATGAGTAATGAAAAATAACTTATTTCAGTCTTTATAGAGGACAATGTACTGCAATGTTCAATATTGCAGTTCGTAAATGGTCTGTATTAACACAAAGTACTTATTTACAGAGCCTTTGCAATCTCGAATAACTCGCGCGTGCTCTGATGCACAATTTAATTGTTGAAATCGTTTTTAATATTGACAGGGACTTATTCAAATAACAATATTTCTGCGATTTTTTATTTCAATCGACTCTATCTGTAATAAAAAATATTTCTGAAACGCACAGTAAAAAGCCTATTGGAGCGTATATTCCTTTATTACTCGCTTATTGTGCAAAATACAATGCCGACGTTTAGTTTGAGCGTTGGATGATGTTGTTGTTTTGTATTATTCCAGTTTTTCCCCCGTGAAATCCCTTTAAAGGGGATACTGTACAAAATAACGGGTTGCACTCCTGGAGTGCCGGCAGAAGTGAAAACTACACGCACACTCTTCCGATGTGCGCCACCTGTTAGCCTGCGGCTACACTTCTCCACTACTATATCAGGTCATCTCAACTGACGCTGTGAGTTCTGTGTTGCTTCCGGAACTAGTGACATCTTCTTTCAACTTAGTGAACAACTTACACAGCTGTAACTTTGAACTTTTGAAAGCTCATCTAAGTAGGCTGCTAGCTTACAATTACAAATAAAAAACAATTTAAAATTACAGTAATGCAAGCATGTTACGTCACCATGGTCACGTCGTCAGGTTCATCTAATAATGATAGATCAGGGGCCTGATTCCACTGACACAATCGCCTCACTATGACAATATTATCGCTTCATTATCGTGTTACAATCACCGCCATTGACACCTTTTGGTATTCTACTAACACGATCTTTTTTTGTTAATGCCATATCTATGACTATTACGATTATGATTATTGCCCCACCACATTATTGACATGATATTATAAGTCATAGAGATTGTAATCTTATGGTAAGAGAATACCAAATAAATTTACGACTAAATCTCTATCTTAATCGTATGGCGCCATTATGGCGCCATTATAGCATTTTGTTAGAAAATAGTGGAATTAGGCCCCAGATATTCGGTCAGCATCACGTGATCCTGACGCGAGTTTACCATAAAATACCCATGCCAAAAAAGAGCCACTAAAGAACTTTTACTGTAACCTTTACAAAAAATATTCCAGTATTCCCTCTTGATAGGACTGCGTATTACTTACATAGCAAACCATCCAGTGGGCTTAGTCAGATTTGCAAAAGGTATATCGTCAAAATATTAATGACTAGCAGCTCCCCGCGATTTCACCCGCATAGTTCCCGTTTCTGTGGGAATTCCGGGATAAATATAGCCTATGTCACTCTCTTAAAAGTAAGCTATTTAATTATGTATTAGGTCCTTACATATGAAATTGGCGTTTTGTATGGGAGGAACAAAAAGTCGAATATTTTTTAATATAATATATTTAATTAATCAAAGTATGAATCATTATTTTCTATGCACTTTTGCCATCTTATAGGTAGTTCATTGATCCCTTTACTAAAAAAACCAGTCGGACGGGAATCAATAAAATCTTTGAAGGCGATTTGGACTGCCCCATCGGAGTTGAATTTTTTCCCTTGCAAGAAGTTATCCAAATTTCGAAAAAAATGGTAATCTGTTGGAGCAAGGTCCGGGGAGTACGGAGGATGTCTTAGACTTTCCAATTGAAGCTCTTCTAATTTAGTAGCCGTCTGTTGCGCAGTGTGTGGTCTAGCGTTGTCGTGAAGCAGCAGTGGCGTGGAGCGATTGACCAGCCTAGGTTGTTTAGCCGCTAGCTTTTCCATCATGGTTTGCAATTGCTGACAATAGACATCAGCCGTAATAGTCTGGCCAGATTTGAGAAAACTGTAATGAACAATACCGGCACTAGTCCACCAAACGCTTACAAGTAACTTTTTTGGGGTTAATTTTCGCTTGGGGCAGGATTTGGCTGGCTGGCCAGGATCCAACCATTGCGCTTAGCGCTTCCGATTATCGTAAAGAACCCATTTTTCATCACAGGTAATGATTCGGTTTAAAATACCTTCATTATTGTGCCGGTTCAGTAATGTAACGCAGCAGTCGACGCGCGTTTGCCGGTTTGCTTCAGTCAATTCGTGAGGTACCCACCTTTCAAGCTTTTTAACCTTCCCAATTTGCTTCAAGTGAATTAAAACAGTTTTATCACTAACATCGCAGCCTGCAGCTAACTCGGACGTGGTTTGCGATGGATCCGCTTCCACAATAGCCTTCAACTCTTCATTATCAACTTGAGTCTCAGGCCGTCCACGGGGCTTGTTCTGCAGGTCGAAATTTCCAGAACGAAAACGTTGGAACCAAAAACGAACTGTGTTTTCTTTTGCAACACGACCGCCATACACATCATTCACCCTTCGAGTTGTTTCCGCAGCACTAGTGCCACGGCGGAACTCGTACTCGTAAATAATGCGATATTTTAAGTTTTCCATTTTGTAAAATGAGTGACGCAAACAGAAAAAAACAGAAGAAAAAAAACAAATGAATGACGATCATCGAAGCACAAATACATGAGCCTATAGCTGTACAAATTTGAATTTGGAATTCCTTACCAAAGAGGAGAAATTTGTGATTAAAGTGGCCAGTACGAAAAACGCCAATTTCATATGTAAGGACCTAATATTTGTTTTTAATTCGGTACATTAGTTTTGGAGCCTATTTAATACAAACAAACAATCGAATCTTGCCTCTTTATAATATTATTATAGTAAAGATATAGCCAGTGGCATTTGACAGCAGTGTTTTGTGGATTTCTAAATAAAAAAAAGACCATCAGCATATTTCAATAGCCTTACTGTTGAAATCCGTTAACAAAAAACAACTCTGGTGATTGAATCACAGGTTCACTTCTCTGATACAAAAAAATGAGAGATTAATCGCAGATCAGAAGAAAAAAGAGAACAGAGTAATGATAAAGAATCCGCTCATGTGAACGAATATGATGCGACGCAAAAATGCGGTATCATATTCACAGAAATGTTAAAATGAAAACAGATGGAGGGTGCTGAAAACCGCAGTGCAGGTCATTTATAACACTACGCTGCATTTGCTGATTGGTAAAAGTACACTCAGCCGCTTTTAGGTAATGAGCCGTAGGAGCATAGTCAGGAAACAGAATGTACAATGTTTTTAGCGCCAGGCTAAGACTATCCGATTAAAGAGCTTAATGGTACAAGATACTTGGTTAGTGAATGATTTTGCGAGTTTTCAAATAGGTACCTATCTAGATTCGAGTCAAAATAGATGTACCAACTTACCCGTATTTAACCTAAAATTATCTTTGTTGTCGCATATTTTTATACGAAGATTATATAATTTGTCAATTTAAGATCCTTTCTTTATATTGCTTAAAGTATCTGCAACTCACAGCAGGTAAGATTTAGTTTTGTGTGTCGTGTCTTTCAAAGAGGTCGAAAATGTATTTTATTTTTTCATTGAAAACATAAAAAAAGACATAACACAACATACAAACGTCAAAAAAGGTGCCAGATGCAGTCCCACCACGTTTATCTCGGGATAAAGTCTTTAATGTGAACCAGTACATTAAAGACCAGTGTAAAGAACTAGATGCAGTTAAATTAAAGTTATTTTTAATAATTTATTGATAAGATTTGGTTAAATGAGCAGTGTTTGACGGAATGGTGCATTTAAGATCAACGCCACCAGACCAATAATTTTGCAGGTGGATTCAAAACTGAATCGACAAATTAATAAAAATATGAAATGATTGCCAAACTGTTTTTGCTGTTGGAATAAGATATATTGATGAATAAAATGGAAATGGTATCCATTCCAGCATAAGAAAGAAAATTCAGAATGAACAATTAATTCATGAAGAAAGCAGTGTTGGAAATTTTATGGAAAAGCTGCTATATTTTTTAAGTTATAAGTCTACCCGTTCCATTACCCCTGCATACCTCTTTTTTTTACGGTAAATAGACCTCTGTTTGACCGCAATCTCACCTGATGGAAAGTGAAGATGTGGCCAACGGTGTATCACGAAGGTCTAGAAGATACCTATTCACCTTGCCTTGAAGAGACCCAGGTTGTAATTGGCCGGAGAAACAGAGGCAGGGAGCGAGTTCCATTCCTTTGCGGTGCGAATAATAAAGGTGGAGGAAAACCGCTTAGTGCGAGTGGAGGGTACATCCACCAGGTATGGATGGTATTGCGCTGTGCATCTGCTTGTCCAGGAGTGGAAGGGGGATGGTGGGATCGGGTCATTTAGTTCAAGTGAGCATTCTCCAAAATGTATCCTATAAAAGATCGAGACCTCTAAAACAAATAAAAGAATAAAATATAAAATTTTTACTAAGAGTAAGGGTATGTGCTGTGCTGCTTATCAAAAAAAGAAGTAAGTTCGATCTTATAGACAAAAGTGAACACGAACGTACCTATTAGGTACGCGTTTGACTTCTGTTTCAAGGTTTCAATGATAGTATAAAATACATTTTTACATGATGCTTGCTTGACACATGAATACTTATGTAAAGTAAAAATAAGTCTAAGGTACACAATACAACTGTGTTACACTAATCTGACAGGACTAAAAATGATGCCATCCTTATCATTTTGATCGTTATGACAGCGACAATTTTAGTACTGTCAAATTATTTTAGTTTAGTTTTGGCAACATCGGAATAGACACCACTATTAGTAATTTCTTAAGATACTAATGGAGATACCATGACTGAAAAATCCAGATGTCTCCCCGAGGGGGGGCAATTAGGAGCCTGACAGAGAAAAAATGATTCCATAAGGATTCCGTTTTCTTTTCATGTACAGAACCCTTATAAAGTTAGAGTCAATAAACGGGTTATTTGGAAAGAAAACGAACCATGCCTACAAGTCATTCGGCAGTTTATTAAGACAGGCCTTGTTACGGCGGCATAAAAACACCGTAAAAAACAGCGAGAAAACGCAATCCTGAAATGTTATTAGGCATTTTTCACTCTCAAATCTTCGTAAGCAAAATAAAGTTCAAACGAAGGTGTCAGGCACGCGTCCAAATAATGATCATAAACAGAAAGTTAGCTGTTCTCTTTTAACATGCATTGAATAGAACGTTGCTATGTGCCCCAAATGTAAGACAGCTCAATACAATGCCTTTCAGATGCTTCAGTGCCTCTCTACATTTCCTTTCCGTAATATTAGGGTAGCTGCCGGATCTCTGTGCATTACCGGCTTCAAAATGCAAGCTTGTGTAACAGGGATTCATACTATGCTTATTGGATAGACACGGAGGTTACCTAAACCTGCCTTTACTGAAAGGTTATACTATATAAATAATATTAATATATATGTATATAATACTTTATAAATATATATGAATAAGGTAATACTTTGGATCAATGTTCCAAAGGATTATTAGAACTTTATTTGACCTACAAATTGCTAATAGTTGAGTGGCGTTGAAATATTATTATAGAAACACACATTGAGTTGACAAAGTAACTTACTGAAAATAAATAACAATCAAATAATAGAATTAAATAAGAACTAGTATTTACAATTTAAAACAGTCGAGCTAACAGCAGACGGTTGCAAATAATCTACAGGTAGCTCAACTGATCCAGCTTCCTTGTCATGCGTAGCTGCGACGAGACGCCCAATTTTTTTTAAAATCCCTTTTAAGTTGACTGTTTGAAGTTATATCTAACAATAACCTATTTTGATTCATCCTTTATTGTCTCTATAACTACTAATGCCAAAAGTAAATAAATTGCTTAATAACTATGTGCTGAACTAAATTGCCTCCCAAAACTAACTTAAACTCTTCAGTGATCAGCGAAGTGAATCACAGCTTAGAAGTTTCTTTAGAAGAGCCCCGTGAAGCAAAGGTATAAATATTAATGGATGTTCTTCAAGGCAGCGCCTAACATTATGAAGAAACATGAGAACCTGCTCAGTAACTTCGTGATCAGAAAATTCAATGAATTTATTTATCAAATTTTGTCAAATGCGATAAAAATAACGTCATTGGTGCCGAGTCGAGCTCTGTAGTACCTATACTGTGAATGTAAGTTGTATTTATTTTCAGTCGTTCTTATTTGTTCAATATCGAGACACGAATGGTTCCCTATACCTAACGTCTCATTTCGAGTGGTAGAAATTGCGAGATGTCACATATTATGTTTAAGGCCCATACACCAGCGAAAGTGGCGCCCCCAACTATTATAGCTTATTATTACGTTAAACGCAGGAATTTTTAAAACTCCTACGTTCAGTTTGTGGTATCTATTATAAGCTATTAATTAATGCCTCTGTAATAGTTTCATTTTGTAAAGCTTAGGAAGAGGACACGAAGTTGCGCTTTTTGGCCACAAAACTCTATTTTTGCATCTCCTCCTAAACTATATGAGATAAAATTATAAAAGAGGTATTAAAAAATAGCTTATAATAGATACCACAAACTGAACGTAGGATTTTTAAAAATTCCTGTGATAAACGTAAAAATATGATAAAATAGGAATTGCTGTCAGATTGGCTCGGGTATGCGCCTTAAGGCATTTGTCGCCAAAATGTACCTATTCCATACCTTTTTGTTTTTATTTCCCCTACTTTAATAGGTATATAAATACCCGATAAATAATCATTTGTTATCTAATAATAATATTATAAAGAGGGTAGATTTTATTGTTTGTTTGTTTTGAATGGGCTCCGAAACTACTAGACCAATTTAAAACATTATTTTGTCATTAAAAAGCTTACTTTTCAGGGAGTAACATAGACTATATTTTATCCCGAAATTCCCACGGAAACGGGAACTACGCGGGTGAAACCGCGAGGCGCTGCTAGTTTTACTAAAAAAGCTTTCGTAATTTGATAAATTAATTATGAATGTAAGCGGGTTGACTATGAACTAGTTTGTGTTGGAAAAAAACTAGGTTTGTAGTTAACCTGCCTTCCATTCATAATGAATCATTAATTATGTTGAAAAATCGCCAATGTTCCAAGTTTTTTAATGATGTAAAAGTTTTTCCTAGTTTTTTGCCTAAACATTTTAAGTCCCTGGAGAGTAGGGAAAATCAGCAGGGACCTTACACACGCCAGCTATAATGTACATATATAAATCTACATTACATCACTATACATTACATACATGTAAAAGCTGCGTTTCTTTCATGTTTACGTTGCGTTTTTTCTGCAACCGCCTGCAACACAGAAGGAAACTCCGGGAGTGTCAGCAGAAGTTAAAACTACACGCACATTCTTCCGATGTACTAAGGCACCACAAGTGGCAAGTTTGTTTTTTGCGATAATAAATACTTTGAACGGCGCCATCTATTAGCCTGCGAGGACACTTCTCTACCACTATGTAGGGTCATCTCAACTGACGCTGTGGGTTCTGTGTTGCTCCCGGAACTAGCGACATTTTCTTTCAACTTCGTGAACTATTTTCACAGGTAGGTAGATGTAATTTTTGAACTTTTGAAAGCTCATTAAGTAGGATGTGTAGTACCAATTTAAAATTACAGTAATGCAAGCGTGTTACGTCACTGTGGAAACGTGAGGCTGATCTAACATGTTAGATCAGCATCACGTGACCCTGACGCAAGTTTACCATTTGTACCTACCTATTGTAGTCATCTCTCATCAAGTACCCATAACACAAGCTCTGCTTAGTTTAGGGTTAGATAAATCTGTGTGGATTGTATATATATATCATACTCGTGCCCACAGAAACAACGCTACAAAGCTCGACACATAATTCAAAATAATAAATTCTTTTGGCTGGTCCGGACGGCAATGACGCCATCATTAATTCATCCTAATGCTGGCCGCTCCAGTTTCATTTTATGGACAAACTCCATTAGAGTACCAATCTACCTAAATTCGTAATCAATGCGTGTTAGTCACATTAGTTTACATTTTGTACACAAGCGAGTTGCTACTCACATTAGATTGCATTTTTACTACTACTTATTAAAGTTACTGGCACATTCAGGAAGAGAATAAGTAGGAACGTATATTATTTGTATTACTTACCACTGATACTGGTTAGTATCTGGCGCAGCGCATCAGCATTGTCATATGACAATGCCCCGCTGCTATATAGCAGCGGGGCATTGCAGCCAGCGCGTCTTGGACCCGCTTACGACTGGTATTGATGTAGATATGAAATGAAGAAATATTTATTTTAGTAACCATAAACCTTACAGAATTTTTCCTGCAGGCACTAGGCAAAGCCAAATTGTGGAGACCAAATCAAGAGAGTTAGTTTTACTATAGGTATACATGCAGATTGTTTGCGACAGTCTGCAGTTAGCTCGTCTAGTTTTAATTGAAAGTACTAGTTCTAATTTATGACTATTATTTAAGTGTTATTTTCTTTGTCAATAAACATCATTAAAAAAATACTAACAGATATTATATTTGTTTTCGTATTTGCTTTCCTCTGAACAATAGAAAAAAAAAATGACGTGTGGCACTCGAGGACTGCCGCGGTAAAGCTATTGCAATGCCATCTAGAGGCGAGTTGCTGAACTAAAGAGACAAACGTCAAGGTTTTTTCGTTACGGAATTTCTGGATTCGGTCCCCGCGCTCAAGGCCCGCGATAGAAGCTATGCAATAGCTTAAAAACTCGACAAGCTATTATGTAAAAAATACCTCTCTATACATAAACCACAACACTTAAATCTAAAAGTAACTACCGTCGAGTTTCAGATATAATTTTAACCAATATTTATTGAAGCAAGGATCTCAAATTGCCAAATGCAAATTACATTAAAGAGACGCGGCAACAGAGTGAATTTTTGTTTAAGTATGGGTTGTTTTTTTATAAATCAACATCAAATTTTGGCAAGAGTTTAGGAAGGTAGAGATAGACAAGACAAAGTTATACCGGTTTATTTCTCTTTTGTGAGCAAAAAGCGTACTTTTTCTTTTTGTTCTTGGTAGTATTCTACCTAAGCAAACTAAAGTAATTTATTCACGTTTCTCGCTAAAGAGTAATAAACTGGTATAAGTGTAGACCCGTTTATTATGAATGGTTTGTCTCTACCAACTTACATACCTGAGGCAAGCTTTTGAAAACAAGAAGATATTTGTAATTGAGGAAAATATTTCGAATTTCAATTAGGTTCACTCAACTAGTTCCTACGGTATTCGTCTCGATTGGAAAACTTTGCAATTTATTTTAGAAACTATCCAAGTCACCAGTCTTGGTTTGGTCTGGTTTACGACCTCGAAATACGGAACTCTGGTCTCACACCAGTGATGTTGTTTTAAAGTAGGAGCTGTGAATTCAAGTGTGAAGATGTAACGTAATTTATGGGAGTCAAGTTTACTCAGGTAGGTATAGATTATTCTGTTCGCAACATTATCAAGTTACATTTACTCGGCTCTAGAATCCAAGATATTTTAAATGAACAAAGACATTTGAGTAAGTATAAAAACTTTATAAAAAGAAGATAAACATTAATTTACAGCAAAAACAATGGGTACATGATACTCAACTATATATTATTCTTATTATGTTTAGAATAACAGAAAACAACGAGATAACAGCAAGGTAAACACAAAAACAAAAACCTATTCGTATGCAAAAAGGAGAAAATGTGGGGGCTAAGTCTATTTGACGGTAGCGTTACTGCCGTCAAATAGACGTGATCGTGATCGTGACGTCTCCTTTTTAATCGACTTTAAAAAAATGAGGAGGTTCTCAATTCGACTGTTTTTATGTTTGTTACCTTACTCTCTTTGTTATTTACTCCTGCATTATTTTATTAGCCTTAAAGGCTAATCCACCACTGTTAAAAATGTTATAAAATTTTACATGACCTATTTATAAATTTAAATCGTGGCTTTCTTTCATGACAGAAGATAAATTTCTTGTTCAATACATCGCCAAAAGAAAATTTTCAGAACAAAAACGTTAGTATCCCGGATTGCTGCGAGTCTAGGTACATACTAAGTGAATTTCTTTTGCAGATTTTTTACACAAATAATGGTTATCCAAATAGGTCATTTTTTACCGCAGCATTCTGTGGAATCCGTTTTTGTTGAAAGCATTTAGATGCGCTGGCTAGGACCTCTGGCATTTGGCCAGGGGAAAATCGCTGTATGAAGGTTTTATGTTCCAAAGCGACTTTCTTGACAGATTCACTTCATTACTATTGATGATATGATGATATGATACCCAATTCATTGAATAAGTATTCGTGACGTAGCGTGGCGTGACTTAACGTGACGTTTTGGTGATGATTGGCAGAACCAAGCAGTTCACGCAATGTCAGAGAATTACCGATTATTTTTATTTGTTTGTATGGAACAGGTTCCGAAACTACTGAAATAATCATCATTAAAAAGCTTATTTTTCAGGGAGTGACATGAAAACCGCGCTTTTTATGATATTTACTATTACACTAATGCAACATTAATTGTGGTAAAAACAAAGAACTCGATTTTATAGAACAATAAAATAAAATAAAATAGGTACCGGTAGAATGGGGTGGCTATGTGCCAGGCAGGTGAGAATGTGCCACGACCCCCGTGGCAAGATTATTGTCGATTTCTTTTTCTACTTTGACTTATAGAGATTATTTCTTCGATTAATCGATTTTAAAAACATTTTCTCATCTCTAATTCATTTTGCAAACATTTACTTTCATCTATCAGTGTCATTCAGTTTGTAGAAGTTTTTAGACAAAGCGGACGAATTTAAAATCAGGTGTAAACTTTATGTTGTCCAGCTGAATCTACGGAAGCTGTCGTAATCGAGGTATGTTATGCTTATTGTATATTTTATTGGCAATTGAATGAATGTAAATCAATAAGATTATGTTTTGTTTCTACTGAAATACGAGAGTTTTGTCAAAATATCGAAACTTCGCAGGTGACAATGTGCCACAAATTTACCGCTTAAAAATTGACTGTGTTGCTATATCTTGTTTTTTTTTTATTATTTCAGTGCTTACTTAGTGCCAAGGCATTATAAACGTACGGTTGGGGTCAGGCCTTACAAAAACTACACAGAAGAAACATTTCAACAAAAATAATAAAATATAAAGTTTTATTTGAAATATAACGCATTTTAACGATCAGGTTGCATTCTATTTAGTGTCGTTTTTAACTAGGTCATTCCCTAAATCACGTAGATACGTTAACTCTCAACAGTTTCTTTTTAAACCTTTATAAATGCTATATTTTCAATATTTACGTAGGTACTTCTTGTAGTACCTACGTAGGTTTTTAAAACATAGCATTTACTATTATAAAATTTAATGCTATATTTTAAAAATTTACTGCACATCTAATGCGAAATTTAGTACTTTATCTTATTTTCCTCCAGCAGGGCCCAGTCGCGCGGAGGTTGACACTTAAGGGCAAACTAAGAGTACGCAGAAAAAATCGTCCTTATTTGTGATTTTTTGATGGCAACATTAATGTTTTTGTTTTTTAAAGTTCTCTGGTGGACCATTTTCGAAGTACAGATAGGTGTCAACGTGCCATATCATTAATGTAAAGAGATATGAAGGGAACTGTGAAGTGGCACATTCTCACCCCAGTGGTCAGGTGAGAATGTGCCACATTATTTTTCATTTTTTCTACAAAGTATGGTTCATTTATTAGTGGCGAGATAAAGAACATGTAAACAAATATATAAAGAGCATTATCTGATCTATTTTCCTAAAAAATAACTTATTTTGGCTTTGCTAGCACTAAATAACCTTGAAATGTGGCACATAGCCACCCCATTCCACGGTAATACTATATAGGTCTCAATTTAAAGCCGAATAATTATTTAATCTAATTATTTAATCAGACTACTTTAATTATTTAATCAGACGACAAAGTAACCATTTTCTCGCCTACAGACTGACTGAAGGTCGGAGGCGGGTCTAGTCATCCCACAATTCAATTTGGAGTGCGGTCTACGAACTACGACAGATAAAGCGGATTATGCAGTCACATACAGTATAGGTTATCGATTAAACAAACCAGAATACTCACTCAAATACGGCAAGTTTGAGACCTACCAAATTGTTAGATATTTATAAACTCAAAGGTGTTTCATTAATTCTAACAGGATCATCCTCGGTTTGCCTTAATAGAATGCTTATGGTTTTGCTTTCTTTTGAAACATTTTTGCGAATGAAATGTCGAGACAGCGTGGGCGGTGGCGTGAGATAGGTATGTTTACTATTTTTTGTAGTAGGTCCCAAACAAAAAAATATACCATGAAGCAAACCTTCTGGCTACAGACACCAGTTATTTTGTGGGCAACCAGACCATACTGAGCTGTCATTGTGACATGAAAGCAATAAACTGGTAGTCTACTCAGTTTGGGTAGGTGTTACCAACCCGATTGAAGCCGATTGAAGTACTCGTTCGGAATGTGGTGTTTTTGAGTACAACAGCTGGTGTTCTAGCTAATTAAATGATGATCATATTTCAAATTAACGTAAAATATGAACATGAATTTAACTGCAAACCACAATAATAATTGATGACTGTGTGTCTTTATTAAACGATAAACAAATGAATTCAAATAAAAACCGCAAATTATAGAAAGGCTGTGTAATGGATGATGAACCTTAAAATTTATAGCAGAATTATTTTCAACTGTTTAGCATAATTGATTCAATTGTAGGTACTAATTTTAATTTATTTGAATGTAATTTTCTATTTCAATAAATTACTATATAAGTTTTTAACTTAAATTATGTAAAATACTTAGATATACATATGTAATTTGCAGACTAAATAGCCAGCGACAGTGACAACACGTTTTTGTTATTGTAATGTGAAGCATATAAAAATGGGGTGTCAGTTTGATATTGAATCTACTTTTCTACAAATACAATTTTAAGTTATTTCATGAGTATCGCAAGATGTTCTTCTAAAGTAACATTATATAAGTACAAACGAATTATTATAAAAGACACATTTAACTAAAGATAGGCAATTCCAATTATCATTGGCAATCAAATTTTGATGGTAAATAAGTTGAAATTGGATCCTAATTCCCCATTGCTGCCGTTGATGAATAAAGTTCTTATACTTGTACTAGCGATCGATGCTAAAAACTAAAAAAAGGACAGATAAACCGAAAAAATCTAAATATTTAGAAGTTGTGTGTGGGTGCTAAAAGTTGGTTTCGTTAATTTAGATGCCTGTATTATTGTTATATAATTTGCTTTATACAAAGCTTTTATTTAATTTTCCGTCTGCATAACCATCCACCATAAAAATTGTGTACAGTACACTTTATAATACATTTCTTACTAAATCTGTTTTTTTTAAATAATGAAACCCGACTGCGTAAAAGCCGAAAGGCTCGTATACACGGACTGCACATCTTTAATCCACGGACGGCAAGTTGTTGACTGCAAGGCTTGACTGTGGGCAAGACGACTGTCGTCGCCTGAAGTCGACGCGTCGACTGCAGGCGACGCGACGGCAGACGGGCAAATTGTCGTCCGTATTATTGAGATGTGTAGTTTAGTCTGTATAGTATAGGTACACGACACGATCCCATAAACCAAACAAGCGTTTACCGATTGTCCTCATCATTTTTTTTTTTTTTGAAACTTAGGTAATCGGAGTCCTTTGTTACAACGACTCGAGTTAGTAGTCGGGTAAAATTATCTCCTTCTCCGGTTAATAGGAAAAAAGAAAATATTTATTTTGGTTGATGACTTTGATGACGTGCTTTGAACGCTAAGATTTTATTAACCGATTTCAAAAAAGGTTCCAAAGCAACTATATTTTTCATGTTTGTTACCTCAGAACTTTCCACTGGGTGAACCGATTTTGATGTATTTTTATTTATTGTAAGGCTGGTGCTTCCCGTGTGGTCCCATTTTAATTTGGTCCAGTTTAGACAATGGCATCCCTGAGAAAACTATATAATTAAATTCGTTTTATAGTTGTTTAAAACAAACCCAATTATTTTAAAAGCTCACTATTTAATATATTTACCAACATTTTATTTCATTCATTTATTTATTCTCAAACAATATTTGAGCTATGCCAAAGTTACACTTGATATTAACGATGACAATTTTACCCGGAGTCATTTTTACCCAATTCAAGTTGAGTCGGAAATTTCACTTCTTATTGACTAGAGCGTACTTAATTATAAGTTTCTAGCGTTACCCAACTCTATTACACAATATGTACGTACGGTCATGTCATTCACAAGTATAGAACGAATTTTACTGCATCGAGTGAAAAGTGAACTAAGTTTATACGATCTCTTCCCAGCAGAGTTTTAAATAAAATATATGTCCAGGAAAGCCCCATTAAATTCTAAGAGCTGCAATGTTCACCGGCCGTGACGCGAAACGGCTCGACTTTAAAAGCTCCAGAGCATTTCATTTTTTTACTGGTGTTAGGTAATGCACTCCTTATTGTCTTCAGCAGGAAATGAACAACAACTTTATTAAGTAAGCCGGATACCTTTCTGAAATGAGTTCTGTCCTTGCCCTGTTTAAGTCATCTTTGTCACTATCCCTGTAGAAGCTTGCTGGGTTCGATTCTCGTCTCGGGACAAATGTTTGTACGATGAGAAATTAGAGATGTATCGCCAAGTGGAAGGAAGGGTTAAAAACTGCCAAAAAACACGTGATTAATGGACGGCCCCTTGTTTGTTTAGGGTATTTTACGTACTAGCGTAAGATGGGCCTTCCCTTCCTCCTCAGCAGCATATATTGGTTTACTCCTGGAAGCAGGCCTCCCCCCTAAGATGGGCCTATCAAAGTCAATCAAGATCATTATCGTCAAAAAAGCCGGAAGCCTGAAATGGAACTGGGCCGGACACGTCTGCCAAATGTCCAGCGCCTTGTGGGTAAGGATCACAACAGGTGGAGCCTACCCAACGCTAGGAGGTGACGTGGAAGGCCCAGGATGAGATGGCGAGACGAGTTTGACGCACATCATCCATCATGGCCTGTAACAGCGCGTTAAATCGCGAGGAGTGGGAGGAGAAAAGAGAGGCTTTTGCCCAGCAGTGGGATAGTAACGGCTAATAATAATTAAATAATCAGTGAAGCCGCATACCAATAGGTACCTTACCCTACCAGAGATTTGACGAATACGTATACAGATACTTATTCGTCAAATCTCTTTTCTATTGCAACATAACCATAACTTACATACCATACCATTCATGAACCGGTAAAATCTGATATAACTTATATGCAGAAATGTTGTAGGTAAACACAGTTCAATTTCCGGAAAATATTTTCAGTGGCAGTGGCAAATAATATTCGTGAGTTAGTTTGCAACTTGGTACTAGATAGCACTTTTATTGATATTTGCGTTTAGTAAACACACACCGGTTTTTTTCAAGACGTGCTGTTTATTCAGGTGTAATGAAAAAGTTAGGAGTTTCTAGGATTGCTATAGGATATGCTGAAACTGTATCAATGTTACTTTAATTTAACACTTGTTGTAGGCTTATTATCACACTAAAATATAAGAAGATTTAAATACGTAAGATATCTTTTTCATTAATACGCATATCATTTAATTCACAAAAATAACATTGAAAAAACGCTGCGTGACAGCTATCATTTTATCATTTATTTCAATTTCAATTTATTTATTTAATTAGAACGGTCACATAAAACCCCTTACACTAACTAATTAAAATTAAATAGTACAAATAACTATACAAATTTACAATAAAAATTAATAATAATTAAGCAGTTTTAAATAATATCTACAATTTAAAATAATGTTTAGTTTGAGATCAAAAATAGGGTAAAAACACACATAAAAGTACAATCAATTATAGCAAATCTAAACACGAATAATATATAACTAAAACATGTCAATAAATTAATGTCAAAAGTGTCACACAGCCACGTTCATCCGTCAATCTCACAAAATCTCATGCATTCACTAATAAAATCACTTTTGACTTAATGTCCACGTTTGTGTTCGATTAAAAACTCCTTCTTTTACTCGCACTATCACATCACATCACACTAATATTATAAATGTGAAAGTTTGTATGGATATATGGATGTTTGTTACCTCTTCACGCAAAAACTACTGAACGTATGGGACTAAAATTAAATAGACACAGTTCTACACCTGGAATAAAACATAGGCTAGTTTTTATCCCATAAATAAGTTCCAATGATCATAAAACGTTCCCGTATAATAATATCCCCTAAATCAGTTCCCATAGGTATGTAAATACCCTACGATCGTTCCTATAAAACAATAGTGAGATAATTATTACTTCTTTACGAAAAAGTACTGAACGGTTTTTTTATAGTACCTATGTTAAATATGCAATGATGGGCCAAACCTTTTTTTGGATACTGCAGCGTCTGTTAGCCCTTCTGTTTTTAGTAAGTAACGATGAATGATCTTTTTTCGGCTACCGCAGCGTCTGTCAGCCCTTCTGTTTTCATTATGCAACGATGTGTCATTATTTTATGTCTAACAACCCTTCTGTTTTCAGTATGCAACGATGAGTGACACATTATTTTCGGCTACCGCAGCGTCTGTTAGCCGCTCTATTTAATTGTGTTAAGTTAGCATTGATGATTATCACAATTTTTTCGGCTACCGCAGCGTCTGTCCTGCATGGCAATGGTTTAACATATTAAGTTTGTAATGATGTTTAAAATTGTACATAAGTTTTAATTTGTTTTATAATTTAGGAAAACTGTACGCGACTATGACTTTGAATAAATCTAATGTTTAAAAATAAATGTCTGTATTGAGTTTATAATGCCTAATGAGTAGATAAAAATTACGCAGGCGAAGCAGCAGGTAAAAGCTAAGCTAGTAGTATATAATTTTAGGTCCGAAATCCGAAATATATAAATATCTATTTGCAGACTACTCGAAATTAAGCAAATGTTTGCGACCATAAATACGAGTTTCTGTCAACTTGTTATAATTTATACCTCCTAAATTATTACTAAACTGCATGTAGTAATAATTAAGCGTTAGTTTAAAATTGTTTTACCATATGTACACGAATTTATGTGACAAAGTATGAGTAGCTCGAGCATTATTTACTGCATCATAAAATACGTGAATACGTGTACTACCCTACACTCGTATTTTCACCTATATCAGTTGTAATAAAGTGACCTAGCTTTTGAAAGTCAGGAATATATTGTGGTCCGAACAAATCGCTTGAAAACTCATGATCACAATATTTTTCTGAGTACAACGTACAAAGCGTTAAAATGTACCTATTGCAATTACCTCTCTACCTACACAATTTATTCGCGTCGGCATAATCTGTACTAGTTTGTACTAAAGTGGCAGCACAAACTAGTACAGATTATGCCGACGCGAAATTTGGTAGGTAATGCTTTCCTTGATAATTGTCAATTTTAGATGCCGGTCGCGTTTTAGCAAGCATTGCTTGATATTTACATTCATTTTACAATACGATAACTTATCGTGCGACTTTATATCGCCCAGGTGGGTTACATCTTAATTAGCTTTCTGGTACAGCTTCTCGCTTCGCTTATCATAATTTAATATACCATTACCTCGTTAGTGTGATTTATCTTATCTAAACTTTAGTTAATTAAATGTGAAATAAATGCCTTGATATCAAGAATATTTAATGTGCTTATCTGTTCAATATGTAGACTTAATCTACAAATTGAACAGGTAAACCAATACATTGAGACCAAACAGACTTATCATGTGGTTTCAGAATCATTCCTATGAAATAATAAAGAAAATGGTCTTGTCATTGATTTATTACATTCTTATCCGAGTTTCGGGCCGACTCGCTTTTATTTCCATCGCTCATTGTAACGCAATCATAATGAAATAACACTGACTAAATATTCATTACAACAGTGAAGTGACCTTAGTCTGACTTTTGGTTTGTTTGTAGTTTGTTAATCAATATTCGGTTATATAAAATCATAAGGTACATGCTCGCCGACTAGCAAAACTAAGCACTGCTGCTTCTTATGAATAATGACATTTTAGCTAAACTAAATACCAATTCTAACCGATCATTGTTCCTACTTTAGTGGTCATTATTTCCTTCAGGTGCATATTGAGCCAAGGATATTAACCATACCGTAAAGTTAATAGATATCACCCAATAGTCATTATAGTTGATAATGTGCCTGTATGAAGATCTCAACTAAAAGCAAAATTCTGGAAAGTCGGTTTACATAAGTGTAACTCACTCTTGGCTTTATTCAAACTCGTTACGCTCTCAGTTTACGTTCGCACAGTCCGCAATAAAACCTCTTTATGATTTATGACTTCCCGAATGCTCGCCTGCGGCGGGAATTCGTTTTGTTTTCTTTCAAATTTATAGTGTCCTATTTCACTGAACTTTTGTGAAAGCTTCCCATAAACTGGGCTAATTTTTAATAAACTTGGGGTCGAGATTTACGCATGACAAAGTTTGTTAAAAGAATTTCATATTTCAGGCAATTTGGCGTTTCGCTTTTGTTTTTATTTTGTAGCTTTGAGTGACATCATGACATGTTTACTTTAGTACCATACTTATTACATATATTGTGCACAAACTTCGATCAGTATGCTGAGTGTGAACTGTAGTAGGTAGTATTGCGAAAATTTGCTTTACTTTATTTTCGTTGGAGATGTGACTGTGCTATTAACAGGAAGTTTATTTAACTCTCACATTTCCATAGAAAATAAGCTTAACGCAAACTTTGTAGTAAACAGTATGGCAGTGTACGTACACTCAGTATGCAGGTGTTTGCCGTCTAGCGCCTCCTTCGCCAGCGGATACCTTGAACAATTCACACAGACGAAAATGCTATATTCAAATCTAGATTAGAATTGCACAGGTACCTACTGAATGTCTATAGAAAAGATTTTATCATAATATGTAAAGAAAGTTAACTAACTACAATCGTTTCCCAAAATTATGTAGAAAGGTTGTATTTCTACCTAGTTAGTTTTATGTAAGTAACAACTCACGAATAATAGGACCACTGGGTTTTCTCGCTGCTCTGGTAAATTCCTCAACAATGGAGATAAATGATCCGAAAACATTCCCCGTTATAAATCCAGCTACATACTCAATTTGCAAGTATAAAACCTGCTTATATTAAAACTCGGCAAACGTAGTGTAGGACACCCTTCGGCCAGGTGGATGACAATCTGCGAAAGACTGCAGGCAGATGCTGGATGCATCAGGCTGAAGACCCTGTCTTCAGCCTGATGCATCCAGCATCTGCTTTGGCCCGTGGCGTGTTTCATGTCCAGCAGTGGATTAATATGACTGATGATGATGATGATATTAAAACTGTTTTTTTAGACTCTGTACCAACACTGGCATGATTAAGCAGTAGGCAGCTCCATAAAGTTATTTTTTCTGACCCTGTGTTTGAAACCTACATTTTTTTCAAGGAATTCCAGGAAAAATACTAACTTACAAAAAGCTGCGTGATGGATGATGTTTTCATTCCCGGTTCAGTGGATCAAGTGCTTTGCTTTCGGTACAATAATTTACGAGTTAAATTACGGTGTATCCAACCATCAGTCATGTCGGGACGGAATTCAAGACATGACGAACTAATTTATGTGTAGTGAGTGAGTGGATGGCAGTGAGGCTACAGAGATTAAAGCTGAGATTAATCTGCGCAGGTCTGGTAAACGGTAAAGGTAAAAAGGAAGATTTTTCAGTTTCAGTAAAAAATGATGACCCCTTTTATTTTATTATTATGATTGAAACTCGGGTTTCAGGGTAGGATAACATTCCTTGAAATTGTTTAATGGAAATTTCAAGGAATTTTTATAATAAAACCCATTTAGTCCGAAATAAATTATTTCAAATTAGTTATATACAACTCTATAATAACTTCTTTATTATAGAGGAAACAAATCTCTTAATATAGAAAGCAAATAGAAGCGAATGGGAATAATTTTTTTGGTCAAACATAAAGACCCATCATCCTGACGGTAATAATCATTACAGATCTTTTGTCCCTCTGACAAAAACTCGGAAATTATGATGAATAAAAATAGGCGGATAAGTAAGTATGAGTACTTAACGGAAGCCACTATGTCTGAATCCAAAAAAGTTTTATCAACGCTAGTACTGATTCAATAACCAGTTTCAGCCAACAAAGTTTACGGGTACATTCAAAGAGCATTCAAAACTGCAACCGTGAAAAGCAAAGATGAAAGAGTAGAGAAGTGTAATCTATCCTAATTCTAAAATGATTGTAAGTTACGTTCTAAACGTCGCGTCGCGCCAACAATGGCTTCTCTATTCGAAAATTCGATTTACCAGAGTTACAATACTCCGTTTCAGAATCCTAGATATTTGTTCTGTACTAATATTATGAAAGAAAAGATTTGTATTTATGGATGTTACCGAGTAAATTCAAAAACTATTAAACCGATTCTAAACATTCTTTCACTATTAGAATGCTGTATTATCCCTGGTATTATGTTAAAAATCCACCCACGAAACCGAAACTGACCGCTAGTTGTAAATACATGGTATTGTATTAAGTTAATAATTGTATGAAGTTTAATTCATCTGCCATCCGTTTTTGATCTCGCTAACGAACCTTGATGTTTTCTATTATTATTACCAGCAGGCTCTTTCTATAAACTCATTTCGAACCTCACTAAGCTGAATCCGCAGTGAGTTTTAAGTTTTGTATTCTGTAAAACTCGATAATGCTTGTAGCGCCTCAGTGACGAACGTGGTAATAACGTTCAAAGTGAGCTCGGTCACTTCAGGCCCATACCCGAGCCAATCTGAGAGCAATTCCTATTTTATCATATTTTTACGTTTATCATAGGAATTTTTAAAAATCCTACGTTCGGTTTGTGGTATCTATTATAAGCTATTTTTTAATACCTCTTTTATAATTTTATCTCATATAGTTTAGGAGGAAATGCAAAAATATAGTTTGGTGGCCAAAAAGCGCAACTTCGTATCTCTTCCTAAGCTTTACAAAATGAAACTATTACAGATGCTATTATGATGATATTATTATAAATAGCTTATAATAGATACCACAAACTGAACGTAGGATTTTTAAAAATTCCTGCGTTCAACGTAATAATAAGATATAATAGTTGGGGGCGTCACTTTCGCTGGTGTATGGGCCTTAAGTGAATTCGAGTTCGAATTTAAAATTTTATAGAATGAGTCTGCTGATGCCGAGTCTTCTTGACCTCAGTAACGAAACGTGATTGTGACGTCTATTTTTTTCATAGAATTTGGTACAGCGCAGTGCCATGTCATGCGAACAGCAAACTACGCAATTCTTCATATAGAGACTTCTACGACCAATATAGGCTGTTGAAGTTGAGCCTTTGTTGACATAAAATATCTCGGATTCTAAAATCAAAATCTTTGCTCTCGTAAAGTAATAAGTATGGACGCCGGATTAATTAGAAATAGTTGGTTCTTAGAGCTAGCGCTGTTGAATAGTTTCAAACTGTTTAACTACTTGAAATGTTCAGGATATTATATATCGTTTTACGGTAGCTGTAGACTCATTGAGGAGGAGGATTTATAGAAATAAATTACGAGAATAAGTTAAGTAGCTGTAGACTCATTGAGGGGGAAGATTTATAGAAATAAGTTACGAGAAGTTTTAAGTAGGCGGAGCCTAGTGACGAGAGTTGTGTCAAGAAGAGATCAAAGCCGATAAAGTAGCTAAACAGTTTATATTATAGCAAGTGAATACTCTTGGGGGGGAATCTCAACACAAGCTACAGCTGAGCAGAATGAAAAGATCTCCTTATACTTATCTACATAAAAATAACACCTACCATGGTATAGAAATCCCAAGTTTGTCCCAAAACCACACAACGCATTTCCCGAACCAATTAGGTGTGCACAAATTTGTGGCCATAAAACAGAAGTGGCTATTACCATTCGTGCCCGGATAACCGGCAAACAGGATTTGGCTCAACCGCTTTGCATTCAGGAAATGCGACCATTAATCAGAAGCTTACTGGGAAATTACATTCGGCATTCGACAAGAGACAATATCGAACTTTAAATGAAGCTCGAATTCAAATGTCTTGGAGGAACTATCATTTGGAAATGGAAAGGCAGTCGAGTAGTTAAATTACGTTTTGTTTTGTGCTACTGAACTACTGAAGTACGAGCGCATAAAGGACGGTAATTTATTGGGGATCGCAGTACGGTGGTAGAATTATTCTGCAGGGGCCGCTGCTGCCGCTGCGAGGATATTCACTAGGGGGCCCCAGTGGATATCCCCTAGTCTCCTCTTACGACACCCACGGGAAGAGATGGAGTGGTGCAAATTGTAAGCCTATGTTATTGTTGCTATTGTAATGGATTTTTTGTAAAGGAAGTATAAAAAAGTAAAAATTGCTTGGTACATAAATTGTTGTTCAGCAAAACGAGTCTTGAAAGATATGTTGTCATTAAATTTTATTCTTTTCTTCAGGTAGCTAAGTAATTTATTCACTTTACATGAATGATCGGACAATCAAATGGACATACTTTGACAAAAGATGTTTCTAGTATTTAATTTGCACTGATGAAATCACGAAATGTTCTTGCTACGGTTGCGCTACGGTGTAGCACTTTGCGTAGCTCGTAGCGAAATGCGTAGCAAGCTCCTACGAATAATTTTACCGTACACATTTTTAGACCTATCTGAGTACCTGTAAGAATGTTTCAATCTTATCATAGCTTATCGTAGTAAGCCATTCAGAAACATTAGTTTTAAGCGCAAATACGGGTGGATTATAAAGCATGTGATTTTTTTGTAAAGGAAGATTGATCGCTTGGTGAATTGTTGTTCAGAAAAACGAGTCTTGACAGATGTGTTTTCAGTAAAGGAGATCAATCACTGGCCATAAAAAAAATCCCCAGAACCAGTGGACACGTTGTTATGCCTTTTGGGTTTTGGATGAATTAAAATAACGGACACTTGTTTTAAATTATTAAAAATGCAAAATAATTTCGGAACTTGAGCTTATGATTTTTAGAGAAAGCGCTACACGTACACTACGATTGCCGATATAAAAACAGATATAATTAGTTTTCATGGTATTTTGTGAAAATCTCCCCGCAAACCTCAAATTTCATAATATTTAGTTAAAACAATATATATATACATATATGTACATACATAGAGCTTTTGAAAGCCTAAAGATATAAGATTTTTTTCATAAAAATTCCATCTATATCAGTGTGTCCATCGAGTGATGCGCCATTCATCTGCCTACACTTGATTGATCACTATAATTAGCTACAAGTCGGGTGTTCTGACGACCTCAGTAGCGCAGCGGGCGAATGCTGTAACATATGGGAATGTAGATACGATTCCCGCCATGAGACAAATGTTTGTATGATCTCCAGATGTTTGTTCAGAGTAGAGGTGTTTTCTACGCATAGTAAAATTATTTACTGAAGGCACATCCCCGGTGTATACTAGTTATTTTACGTTGAACAAAATAATTTAGGCGATGTGGTCGCTCTGCGACAAAGACTTTTGTTGTGTGGTGTAAAATAAAAAAAAAAAAAAAAAAAATCATTGGGCAGTGTGTGATGCGTATCAAATAGTTTTTTAATGCCTCTGTCATCGTTTTATTTTGTATAGAATGAACACAGATACGAAGTTGCTCTTGCTTGGTGTCCACCAAACTATGTTTCTGCATCTCTGTCTAAATACAAATACAAAATAAAACTATTACAAAGACCGGGGTGGCGTATTGTATAAGGGCCGCTCCGCCAAGATATTGCACCTGGTTCCATCAACCCCCAGTGTCCACATGACAAAAGATCTGCCGAACATCCGTTTATATTCGTTATGAGTGTAAGCGGGCTAACTACGAACCTAGATGTTGTTGGACAAACACCAACGTTTCATCGGAGCATTTAGATAGCTCACTATTTAGATATTCCTAAGTAGCCTCTTACTACATCCACAACTCTTCCAGTTTGGGTGGTGCAAATTCTATGCTATTCGTAGTTAATACACTTACATTCATAATGAATTTTTCAAACGAAGACAGTTAATTGTATAAAATATGTATAATACGGTGGATATTATATTTTATACATTATACTGTTGTTTTAATAACATAACTCCAAATATTATGCATTGAAATTTGAATTAGAGTTGGCAAAACTATTTACAGTTTCTATGTACCTAAGTAATTAAAACAGATCGCATCATTTTAACAGTCTTTGTGTCATGGTAAATATTTCACTAAGTAACAACTTCGTTGACCAAAACAATGAAAGGTAAATTAAGTTTTATTTGAAAATATTTACATAGGTACATGTATTATTTTAGTACATCACATCACACTATTATTATACAATACAATACAATATTAACGGATCGAGTTGAAATTGTGCATACAGGTTATTCTAATCCTGGAATCAAACATAGGCTGATTTTTATCCCAAAAATCAGTAACAAAAGTTTCCATAGGAACAACGAGTGCAAAGCCGCGGGGCGCTGCTAGTATACTATAGTGGAAGAAGACAGGATTGCGACGGGGTTTATTCAAGTATGTACTTACGTCTGCACGACAACTAACAATGCTCAGAGACTCTTCACAAATCTCGGCCACAACGCTACGTTTTTGTCTCGTGGCTGAGTTATTAATTAACTACATACAATACAAGAGAAACCCACAATTCTTAAAAACAAAAACTCAATCATCTTTGTTTAATGAACAAACAACTGGATTTTTTACCTGAAACCCAACAATTTCTTAAATGCCTTTCTAAAATCCAAATTGAAAATTGTGTAAATCAACGGATTGAGTGTTGAATTTGCATAACCAAGCCACGTAATAAATCCAATGAGTCTGTTGTTAGGACAACACCAGGGACAAAAAGATAGTATTACATACATGAGAAAAAATGGCAACCAGCAGAGAACAAATGACCCCATTATTATTCCTAACGTTCGCGCTGCACGCCTTTCTTTAGAGAGAGAAATCCTCTGTTTTTGCTCGATAAATTGATGGACCACATCTCCACTGCTATTAACACTTGCAAGAAGTGGCTTTTCCTGTTTCTTCTTCCGTTGACTGAGCTTTTTCATGGAACCCACGACCTTCCTCTTGTAACTACCACTTCTTGAGACTGCTTCCGAGTGTATTATATCAGATTCTCTCGTTTGTCGAGCGATGGGGTCGTGTAAAAGTAAGAACGGAACGAAAAAGTTCTTCTTTATATCCATAAAAGCTTTTTTCTGGCATCGTTTGATACTTTCTCCGCTATCCGACTCATTATCAGAATCCTCTCTGTTTTCTTGACTATCTTCTACGTTCCCGGGAGCAATCGGTTGCTTGTGGATACGAGGAGCTAGATTACGTTTTCTCAATCTCCTTTTTGCAGCTAAGAAAATCTTTATGTACACGATGGTCATTATTATGAGAGGAATGAAGAAGGAGCCCAGAGACGAGTATACCACGTAACCAGGTTCTGACGTGAGCTGACAAGGTGTGTCCATTGTGAATTCATCAGGCCAGTCGTTCCAGCCGAGAAGAGGTGGAGAGCTAATAACCAACGACAGCACCCATACCCCAGTTATCTGAATCATTACTCGTTTAAGCGTCCGTTTGCTGGCGTAGTTTATAGGATCCGTTATAGCCCAGTATCGGTCTAGGGCGATTGCACAAAGATTCAGGATCGATGATGTGCACGACATTATGTCACATGTAAGCCACATCTTGCACAAATGTTTACCCCATAGCCACCGCCCCAACGTCCCGTAGGCCACATTCAGCGGCATCACCAACACCGCGACGGCCAAGTCGGCTGCTGCTAAAGACACAATGAAGAAATTCTGAACGATTCTCAAGGGCTTATGCGTAAACACTCCAAGTATGACGAGAATATTTCCAAAGATGGTTCCCAAAATCACCATTGATAGCGAGATGACAGTTATTATAGCCTCCCATTCTGGAACAGCTATTTCCAATCCCAAACTTGAGTTGTAAAGAAAATTTACGATATCACAATATGCTTCTTCGGTAGTTATGTTCCAACGATCGCTTTCGTTCTTATAATCTGAGATGTTATAAAAATGATATTCGATATCACTCAATCCCTCCGCCATAGCCTAAATACTACTTCCGGCTTTTAAGGATTTAGTACCTTTCTAGCATCGGCTAGGTGGGTGCTTTTAGGGGCTAACATTTTGATTATAGGGCAAGGCATCTAGAATTTGATGTAGGTACTTAGGTAGGAATCCCGTTAAGGATCCTCGGTATAGTTAGTTTTTATTTTCTATATTGCGCAAACATCTGTAAATAACGAAAATGTCACGTTAGTTATGTAGGTAGGATCACTATCACTGAATTAATTAGTATACAAACTCAATGAATCTGTTAAAATTTTATGACAATTAAATAGGTACGATAGGTAATTGTTATAAAATTAAATGCATTCGAATTTTGAGAGTGTTGGAATTAACAAGTAGGTACTTAGGGATTTCATAACAAGTTGATGGATAATCATTAGAGGCAGATGAGGATACTTTGGTAGGTATACCTACATAGGTACCTACCTACATACTTAATTATTTGCCGGAAGAGTAACTAAGTAGGTATGTACCTAACTACTAAGTTCTAAAGCTTAAACTCAAGACTTACTTACCAAATAACGCAATCCATACTGAACATTAACAAAACATTTTCTGGATGTACCATAATAAAGACTTCTCACATTACACAGCTTTTACAATAAGCCCAAAACAGTCTTACTATTCATTATATCTCTCATCTATGATTTGTATGTGTTCTTTCAAGGGAAGCGGCCCAAGTGAGACTGCGGCTGAAACTAAAAATAATAGCAGAGCTTTGTCCCCAAGAACAACCAGCCAGTTACCTAGCTACATCCACATCTAAAGGTTGGCATTTCTATGTCAAGCTCGGTACGAAACTTACCTTTCTAGATCCCTAGATATAACTACGGCTTCGTATCTTAGGCAGTTGTCTCACCGCCCGACAATGAACGAGAAGCGAGGAGACATAAAAATTAGAAACGAGTTCGCGAGCAGCGGGAAGCGAGTGTGTAGTTCCGATAGTTTTGTCGCTCGGGCATAAGCGAGCATGGCCGGACGAGTATTATCTTTGATAGCTTTTGTCGCTGAGCGACAAACTGGTCGAGCGAGTCCTCGCCAGCGCGGTGTGAACAGGCAGCGTTCAACTATTAATCGATTTATTTTGTTTTAACAGAATGTATAGGCATATTAGGCAGCTGTTGTACGTTTTGAGCGAGAAAATAGCCGATGGTCCTTACCCGGTGGGGCGGTGGGACAACTACCTAATGCCTTGCCTTGGGCACCCACCCTACCACCCCGCCGTAGTTGAATTTGGCGGGCTTGCTAAGTCGGTTACGGGGTGGAGAAAAAGAATAATGTGTGCCAATGAGATTTCATTTGTCCAAGATCTGACATGATTTTATGTCACTGTCCATGTTTAAAGCAGACAACGTCATATTCAACTTTTGTGGTCTGTGTTTTCTATCAATCAAAGTCAAAATAATCAAAATAAATTTTGTTGTAGGTACCTACCTACTTATTTTATTTTGCTCGCACGATTATTTTCTGAAACTATACCGTATTTTGGTTTAGAGCTGATCTAATTGATCCCAAAACACGTACAAGTGCGCTTTATAAGCTATAAGGACGAAGAAGAAGGAAGTTGTCCAATGATTAGTGCTTTAAAATGGGTTGTCTAACATGGATACGAGGTATGACGTGCAACCTTCATAAAATAATTTGCTTTCCAGCTTCGTAGTTCTTGTATTTACAGTAATTTATGTAGCCAGTTTTTATGTGCACGTTATCTTATCAACAATTGAATAGGTAGTTAGGGACTTCAGATTAGTGCCTGCCCAATGTTTTTACAAAACAAAAAAAAGCGAGTCAGACAGACCTATGAATCAATGTATCTATTACTAAATCAAATTGGTTCAGAATCATCCACTTCTAACGTTGTTATTTAAAAGAGGCATATGTGAATTGCCCAAAATACAAACTTAGCAGACCCCCCCTGGTGAAGCCTACCACCCTTGGGTAAAATTTGTCTAATAATAGTTACACCATCAACAAACTAGATGTATAATACAAATTAAGTTGTCAATAGGAAAAACTGAAATTATATTGTCCATCCGCATGCAAGTAACTTTATCCTTGTACAGTACAACATGTGTGCCATAAAAATATTGAGTACCTACCAATCTATGTAAAATTATAGATGAATGTGTGAGTAGGTACATAATTTTGTAAATCATATTGTTTTCAGGGTTTAAAATGCCATACCCTACGCGAGACAAAGAGCTGAATAAAATTGCTGCATTCTTCAATCTCTGGACATTCCTATTGACCTGTGCAGCGATTGTGCAGTCCAGTTGGTTCAGAATAAAGGGACTACACTGCATCCCGGAACTATCACTATCACATGTCTTCTTCTTTGACAATGAGAATGAAAATGACAGTATGAGTTTATCTGACTTTAGTGGTAAGTGCTTCAGTTTTTCTGCATTTTAAATAAATAATATAACAATATATTAAATAATGTAGGACAAATCACACAGCATTATCTAGCCCCAAGCTTGTGTTATAGGTACTAGATAACTGATATACATAATAAAAAAATACATAATTATACAAAATACACTATATAGATAGATATTTTTTATTATACATAGAAAACATCCAGAACACCCTGAACAAATATCTGTCTTGAGGCAGAAATTGAACCCGCATCCTGTGTCGCAGGCTGACCTTCGTCCTCATCATCAAATTTTAAGCGCTATGCATATGTAATAAGGACTTAGTTGCCTGAAATGTATGTTTATTGATTTATTAAAAGTATAGAATATAATCTAGACAGTAATTCAATATTGCCAATAAAACATGTCTTAAAAATTTCAGGAACTCCATGCACCACCCAAAAAATCATAATGCTGATGAGAGTGTTGATTCTCCTGTGCTTCATGGTACTCCTGTGCTCTTGCATTGGGACCCTTATCAACCTCACCAGTCTCAACAGTCCAGTCATCAAGATACTCCGACGGAATGCTGTCCCGAGTATCCTCTGTGTATTCTGGGTTATAGCCATTGTGGGTGTTTGCTACTATGCTACTGTTGAACTCGGAAATGAAAATAATAGTGGTGCAAATACAATACAAGTGGACTATGAATATGGCTTTTATATCATCACAGGAGCAGGTCAGTACCCCTTGCAATAATCTTAGCACCTAATAGTAAAGTAATACTACTTACTAGCAGTAAGTATTATAACAAAGTATGCAACAACTTCTTTCTTTCCGGCCCTTGTGGGGCATGGAGGGGGGCCTAGAGGCTTGGCCTTTTTGGGAAATTTTATTACAATAAAAGTTTACATGTCTCTATATATACCCACTTGAGGACTACAGTTTCTGATCCAGATTTTTCTTCTTTTCTTTACTTTACCTTGTAAGTGCTGATCTTTTTATTACTCTGCTACACTACAGTATCTAAATTTATAACGCTAACCAATTATTATTTGTTATTTCAGGTGCGTTAGCCTTGTTAGCATCAGCTGCAAATCTATGGGGTGCTCCACTAAACAGTGATGAGGACACTCAAAGGAGGAACCTCATGGACGACTGGGATGGTTACGAGGCACACAGTGTTGGGCCCACTCCTGCAGTGCCTGCTTTACCTCCCTATACCCCCAGTGCTGATTATGTACCTACTATTCCCCCCTATGCACCGCCTGTCTTAGGATCCCAGCAGTACTTCCCTTTTGATGACTTATCGGTTCTTCCACCTCCTCCACCTTACACACCATGATAAATGCCACCATGGTAACTTACCAGTTTTCAAACAAGTTGAAAATGGTTCAAGGCTTGTGAGGCAATATAAAATCTGTAGTTTTACGATAATTAGAAATCTCGAAATATTAGGATATTAGATGTTATGAATATAGTGGAATGAAATTTAAGTAGGTACTATACTATCAAATCTTTGAGACCTTGATTGTATCAATATTCGTTTGATTTGAAAAATATTTTAGCCAATTGTTGAATTTCTAGCTTTAGGAAGATTGTATACCTAAAACTGATGATTATTGTTCTATGTATGTATATTAGTGGTTGTGAGTTGATCAATGATTCTTGTTCACTTTGGTATGTGATTTGCCATTTTAGTGCCTATTTTAACATATATCTCCTCTTTCATGCTTAGAAAATTAAGAAATTGCTTTTTTGCGAGTTAGATATAAAGTTTGTATAAAGCTCTCAATGTTTAAAGTTAGTTTTGATTAGTATTAATCAACTTCGTAGCTTTTCTTTTATTCAACTCTAAACTTACTCACCAGAATTAAAATCAAATCAAAATTTTATTTACCTCTTATGTTTATAGTTTGTATGGACGTAGTGTATGTAGCCTACAACTAGTAGGTTTATAAACCTTTACCTTTTGCCACAAACCAGCATAATCATACAAAATATGTATAATAACTATGTATGATGTGTTAGAAAATGTATTTATGTTAAAACCCAATGCCTAAATATTTTGTTCATCACTCCCAATGTATCCTAACTTTTAGTATTATTATATCTTTATATTCAATGTTTTATTAATATTTAGAACTTTGCTTGTTGCTCTATTTCTTTAAACAGGAACAAAATTTTGTCTTTTGTAATTGGTTTCACTAATTTATCAATTTCCTTGAGTATTATAATGTTACTGCATCTAATAAATGGTAGAGCATTAGTGTATTATAATATAAACCTGTTACCAAAAATGTTATTTAGACATTAAATTATTCCTAATGTAAAGTTTTCTTTAGATATAAGAATAGTTATTCCTGGTTGACTTACTGGGGAGTTTATTTTTACAATATCACAACCAGAGTAAAATTTATTTTTGTGTAAGACCAATGTAATACATATCTCTTAATAAAGATTTTTTTTTATTTTCTTCTCAACCCACTTAGGAAACACAACCTAGGAACTGAAACAAAAGTATGCCTACAGATTTTGAATTAGTATATCATTTATATCTATAATAGGGTAGGTAGAAGAGACATGTATGCTTTAATTATAATTTATTTGATATTTACAAAATATACATTAGGAAATACACTACTATACACAATGTATCTAGTCTGTGCAAAAAAAGAAGCATCATGGAGTAATGATGAACTATAGTTGGACCAAAACAACTGTACCGCTCCTTAGGAAAGTGCAGCGAGGTGGGGGCCAGGGCCGTTTATTTTTTGCAACAATTATATTATGCAATTGCATAGCTTCTATCGCGAGCCTTGAGCGTGGGGACTGAATCCAGAAATTCCGTAACGAAAATAACCTAACACCCCCCACTCCGACCGGCACAGCGGTGATAGTTTTTAGTTTTGCCATAAAAATGCTGCTTTACCGCGGCAGTCCCGGAGTGCCACATGTCTTTTTTTTTATAACTAAATTATCTACAGATATTCTGACATAGATTCTGCTACAACTTCATCTTCCATTTCACCATTGGAACTTGAATCGGAATCATTCTGCAAATTTATTATTATTGGATTGATAATAATAAATCTACTATCGCGATCACTTTTATATTCAAAGGTTTCTTCTTTTCTTAAAATATTTGGCATTTTTGACATCACAAGATAGCGCTCTCGCTCGATCCATCTTTGGATATTTATCTTGTATGCATCTTACTACTTCCCCCCCCCGTCTCGCATACCCCAGGCGCGGTACAGCAGTTACGGTCAAACTATAACACTTATTAGTATTGCAATGCCAAAAAATTGGCACATATGCAATCTCATTTCTAGGCTGCTCTTTTTGCACACTCTAACAAGACTAAATATAAATAAGTTATCTTTATATGCACTCTAAACCAGTAAGTACCCATCATTAGTATTTGTGAATAGAATTTGTAATTTTCCTAAAATTTACTGTAGATTGGGTAATAATAATCAATCTTTAAATGAGCTAAGATCAAAATGAGAGTGAGCTGGTCTTTCTTGCACATTGGTTGGTCTACTCTGTGACACTCGAGGCTCTGTCTCTTGGACAGTAAAATCATCAAAATTTCTATTGAGCAGCTCATTCTGTGATGATGGTAAGTTGAGATACTTCAGTCTTTCCTTCTCTAAATAGTTTACCCTCTCTTTTAGTGTAGAGTTCTCATCTTTTAGCACTTCAACCTGCATAACTAACTGTTCAATCAGAGAATGTAAATTTTGGCTCAATATTTGCAATTCTTCCACCACAACTTCTTTGCTTTTTTCAATCTTTTTTCCTTCACTGTCTTTGGTAGCTGTTGCTGCTGCAAGGACCCCTAAATCAACTTCATCCTTATTTATCAAAGTGTGCAGCAACGAATCTGTTTCATTTATTGCTTTGTAGATAGCAACTTGCAGTTTTGCATAATCATTCCCATGTAGATGAAGGCCAGGGTCTTTGCTGAGGAACTTGATATTATCCATGGCTTTCTTGACTCGCTCATATTGATCCTTCTTAATTTTGATGAGATCCTTTTGTTTGAGGTGGTAGCTGTGTTGCAGTGTGATGGATTCTATGGCTACTAAGGAGGCAGTGGATTTCATGGCATCCAGAAGTAGTTCAGCAGCGTTGTGATGGCATTGCATAGCTTCTTCGTATCTATTATTCATAAGAAGAGCCTCAGCGCGGCGATGCTGCTGATGAGCCTGAAAAAGTAATGTAGAAAATAAGTACCTCGTAGTTGCATAGGACTGCACTGCAAAGAACTGGGAAATGTGCAGCGTACTTACCAAGTTTAGAGGATGGGTATCCATAATACGATCTCTATTAATTATTATATTAGGGAAACTTAGTTTTTACTTCCACGATTGCGGTTTCCACAGCGGTTTCTGATTATTTTTTTCAGTTCCTTGGCTTCTATTGTGTTTTTGTTTTGTTTGTAATTTTTTGTTGTTTGACATGTCTGCTTTCTCCAACTTCTTGTGTCTGCTTCTTCTTTTATCTTTTTGATTAATTGACGTTGTCATTGAGACATACTTTTTTTATAAATTAAATAAAAAAAAAAAAAAACTTTTATTGCAGTACCTACCTTTTTTAACAAACGTGAATTGATTTGGGAGCCTCCATTTAAGCAAACATTTGCTTGTATTTGGGGACTCCGCTCATGCCAGTGACATACATTAACTATGTTAAAAAGATACAAGTACAGGGTATTTTAATTAACTACACACTATACTAAATAAAATAAGAAGAACATAAGAAGTTATATAAAAATAAACAAATTACCATAAATTTTACCTTAGATTATTCCCTTATATTCCCATCCTTTGTACTAGATTTTCTATTTCGTCATAATTTTTATTCATTAGCCACTCAATAATGTAGGTACTCTTTACAATGGAAATAAGTCACCGTATAGATACCCAATTCTTTATTTAGTTTATTGTAAATATGAGCAGACTGATCACTGTATTGTCTCTTAGAGAATGTTGTTTTTGATGATTTCACTACTACTGGGTCTTTTTTTCTACGAGAAATTATATTTACCAATTCAGCATCATAAGTCAATGTCGCATGGGTTTTTAAAGCTAGCTGGAGTACCTACGTACAGCTTCCGTACTGAAAGTAGACCAGATGTGAGGTAAAGGCTTTCAGTAGAAAATCTATACGGCTTATAAAACATTACTCTATGTAGACATCGTTGAGCACGCTCAAGTTCTAGAAACTTGGTTTTGGTCGCCCCGCCCCAAACTGGTAAACAATAACCTATAATTGATTGGGCTAAAGATTTATAAATACTTGTCAATAGAGTCCGAGTTGTGATATGTGTTTTAAAGGACCATATCAATTTTCTGATTCTGTTCATAACAAGTTCAATTTGCATATGCCAGGAAAGTCGAAAATCAAGTATAATCCCTAGGTACTTATTGTGTTTGACTCTACTTATTTCGATACACGAGCAAGCAAGATTTGAGTTAGAGCATGTGTGCATTTTAAGTTTAAAATCATTTGAAGGTTGTGAGGCGTCGTTGATAGAAAAGCATATATAGTTTGTTTTTGTTACATTTAGGGTCAGAAGATTAGAGTCAAGCCAATTAGCTACCTTTACTAATCCATTTTCAGCACACTCACGCACACAATCCCATGTCTTTCCAGAAAATATTAAAACAGTGTCATCGGCATACGACAAGACTTTTCCCTGATCTATGCTTAGGTAGCTTAAGCTATTTATATATATCAGAAAGGGTCGGTCCAAGAACGCTGCCTTGGGGGACTCCATACTCTAGGTACTCTTTGAATGTAGGTACTCGTATAATTTCCTATTTTCAATCTTTGTCTTCGATCCGATAGGTAGTCCTTAAACAGTAAGAATGGCGTGCCCCTTATGCCGATCATTTCTAGCTTCTGCAAAAGAATGGGTATAGAGACCGTGTCAAAGGCTTTTTTCAGGTCCAAGAACACGCCAAGACACAACTCTACAATCCAGTTTTTCAGTGACTGTAGAAGTAAGGGTCAGAATAGCATCCTCTGTAGACATACCTTGTCTGAAGCCAAATTGGGAAGATGACAATATGTTAAATTTGTTTAGAAAGCGCACTAATCGTGAGTTTAACAATTTTTCTAAAGTTTTAGACATTGCTGACAGAACTGATATCGGTCTAAAGTTTGTTAAAATGCCTCCGTCTCCACTCTTGTGTACGGGCGTTATTAAGGCTTAGAGCTAGCGGGAAAACACCTTGTTCAAAACACAAGTTTGCTAAGTATGTTATAATAGGAACGGTAACTGTATATGTGGCTTTATGAAAACTAGTGGATATTTTATCAATACCGGGAGCACTATCAGTTTTCAGACCCATGAGAACAGCTCTTACTTCATCATCGTCTGTATTAAAGAGAGCAAATGAATGAGAAACTCTAGAGTCAATAAGATCTAGAGATATTTCGGGTAGTAGGTGTGCGGTATGAGATGCAGTGATTTTATTAGCTAGTAACCTTTCCTATAGAGCAGAAATATTCATTAACTTTATTTACACTTAGTTGTGGCGTTATATCTATATTTAACAGTTCAATACTTTTATTAGATTTAGGGTTTCGTTGGGTTAGGTAGTTGGTTATAGCATTATCTAAGACGAGAGGCTTATTTTTGAGTCAAATCCTAAGAAGAAGTATTGTAAGTCAAAATTATAATCATCATAGAGTTTATATAGTACGTACTATGAAAAAAAAACTCAAAATAACTGAAGAACGGCTGAACCGATCTGGCTGAAAATTGGTGGGGCGGTAGCTTAGAACCAGGAGACGGACATGGGATAGTTTTTATTTAGTTCCCGGCTGAACGATATACGGTATCTCGGGAACGGGCATAGGCTACTTGAATAGAGCGTGCGAAGCCGCGGGCAAAAGCTAGTATGAATTTAAAAATCGATATCTATAAAATTAAATTGACGTTTGTTACATTCACAAAAACTGTAGCTGCTAATTTTGGTTTGGAAATATTTGATAAGCTTAGATCGGTAATAGCTATGATATTTTTATGATAATCAGGAAGTAAGCGTGATTTTTTTCGTCCGTGGGTCAAACAAAAAAAATAAAAGCAACATATTTTTCGTTTCTAGTTGGCGCGAGATTCAACTTTTATGTACCGTAGTTGTAAATTTTTCTTCGTTTCATTTAAGGTTCACGGTGTGCGTCAAGTTAGCAGCCACACCATGGATTTGGTGGTTTCAACTATGCCATAAAATAGTGCTCTCGATGTCTAAGTAAAATAAATAGACCCCCAGTACTTCAGGAAATATTTAGGTCTTTCACTGTGGCTGCTATCTTGAGAACTAGGTATCGTACGGGACAGTTATTTGGAATAGTTCACGATTCTTATCTCGCTATAGTTTCGTCGAAATCAGTGGGGCTGCTAGCTTGACGTCAAGATAGCAGCCACAGTGAAAGATCTAAATATCCTAAAGTACTGGGGGCCTATTAATTTAGGTACTTTGGCATCGAGAGGCACTATTTTATGGCACATTTATTGGCATAATTGAAACCACCAAATTCTATGGTGTGGCTCATAAAGGGAAGATAGGTTACGTTCTCCCAGCGCTTACTCAAAAATTGGTATGTGTTACAACTACACGCAAACACATACGCTCACAGTTATATTTCCAGTCCTGTGCAATACAAAGAAGAACAAAGACAGAAAGACGTATCTAGGACCGAAGTGAGACTGAGACAACAATATTTCACGCGAATCACGACCGCCCGTGCCGCCGGTCAGACGGTGACTGATGTGGGAGAGGAGAACACAATTTTACACAATTTGAGGTTGCCACTTTCGAGCAACCAGTACCTCATCTTCGTTTTTAATAAATCAATGGTGTGGCTGCTAACTTGACGCACACTGTTGAAGGACTACAAGGAATGAAAGCAGCGTCAATAGAAACGTTTTGAAGCCCTTTTTAATTTAATATTTTTTTGGATTAAATTTGTTGTTATACCGACAAAATAGTACACATCTGTGAAAATTTTAACTAGGTAAGTACCTCTCTACCTTTCATGGTTCATGATGAGATAGGTAGGTACAGCCCGCTGACATTTGTCTGTGACTGAGATTGACAACGGAGGTCGGAGGCACAGCACAGCATAGGTACCCATATTTTTGTATTAGGGTCCCATTTTCACCCTTTGGGTAGGTCTTTAGTAGTGTCAAACGCAGAAACGATCTTCTGTACACGTAAACGTAGGTAGGTAACGTAAAAAGGGTGGCGTATGAAGGACGGTGCTAGTGCTACATAGGAAGTGAAGTAGGCCTGCATACAAAATCCAGACAAAAGATCTTGCCTACATTGTTAGGTATACCTACTTACTTACCTTAATCTCAGATTACAGGATTCTGAGGTAGGGTACGTACCTAGGTACCTACCTATTATAATGTAGGTATTTGCCATTTTTGCCAATCATACAATTTTTTGTCCCATGGCGGGAATAGTACTCGCAATCGCAACCTTCTGCATCTCAGGGTAGCAGCGGACCTTCATTTGTTGCGTCACCTACTTAACGCATTCACTGCCTAGCCCAGGCGGTGCGACCCGTCAATGTATAGGTAACAGCATTGACATGTATGTAACCTTATCCTACGTAAATATTCTTAGAATAATGTTATCGCACAACATTGTTTTCAAAATACCTAAAACCTACCTCCCGAAAATACCAAACAACCTGCCGGCCGTAGCAAAAGAACCGTTTCGTAACCACTCTCAGTCAAAGCTAAGATTTGAACTAAAAAGAATGTTAGGATATTTATTAGCAATTTCTTTTTTTCGTTTGGCTGTAGGAGCAAACTCGCAATGTTCTATGACAGAGGTGAAGAGTCTGCTAGAAGGTTGTGACAGGCTGTCTGGACTGAACCTGACAAGTGTCGGAGGCACCATCGTGGATGACCACAACTGTGACGTCATGCTCCCCAAACAAGTCTTCATAGAAGAACCGCTCTTCACTTTTTACATGGCTGACCCGGTATGGATAGACTCCTTTTCTTTTGCCATTCTTTCGACCTTGAGCCTCCCACTCCTAATTATGCCAGCGACTACAGTTTCATTCTTTATGCAAAATTTCAGCCCGATCCTTTTGACATGAAGAGGTAACAAACATCCATCCAAACATCCGCATTATCTAAGCATACAAACTTTTGCATTTATATTATAATGTGTGATTAATACTTATCTCGAAATTTTCAGAAAAAATTCTATACGATACTTATGGTGGATCCCGATGGGCCTCGACAACAGGACGGCGAATTTTTTCTGCACATGCTGAAATCTAATATTCCTGTAAGTTTAATTCCTGGAAGTTGAGACTTAGTTTTCCTGTTCCTGTATCACCTGTGCTGTGAGCCTGTTGTCACACAGAAAATGCTTACTTATTCTTTACTCAAGATTTAGGAATATTACTGAGATGTCTGATGATGTCTGTCATTTTATTTTACAGGGGCTAGCACTCAAAGCCAAAGAAAGCAGCAAAACTGTTGGAATCGATTACAGAGGTAAGTAATAATGCACTCTAAACCCAACTATAGCACTGTATTAGGTACTCGTACTGTAGAAGATAACTACGGTACCGAAAATTTTGAAATGGTGAAAACCATCAAGGCAGTCAACTCTTTAGATAGGTACCATCCCCACATGTGTGGACAATGATTCGTCTATGAATTAGATACCTAGTTCCTACTTGGATACAACCTTCAGTGCATTTGAGTAGCACCTCAGCGTTGCAGGAGTTCCTGTACTGTATATTTTTCCAGGCTACAAACCCTGTGTATTCTCACAGCTATGTGAATGTGGGCGACCACTAGCGACGAACTGCCTGAACTGCTACGAGTATACCCTATGTTTTTTACAGGCTACAAACAAACCCTGTGTATTCGTGGGCGACCTCTAGCGACAAACTGCCTGAAGTGCCATACCTTGTGTATTTTTACAGGCTTCAAACCTTGTGTATTCTTACAGTCTACAAACCCTGTGTACTGGGTTCCAGGTTACAAACCCCCAGCGCCACCCCGTGGCTCGAACTCACACCGCTACATCTCCCTACTGTACGAGCAAGCTGACGGCAACAACTTTCTGCCCACGGTCCCCAACTCGAGGTTCCGATTCGACCTCGCCAAGTGGCTACTCGGCAAGAACCTTTGCGGGCCAGTAGCGGCCACGCAGTTCCGATCCGAATACTAGATGGCGTTAGTAGTAACTTTAACTAGAAATAAACGTAAGATTTATACTAAATTGCTAAACGTTTACCTTTATTTTTCCTTTTTTTTCACATTCGAAAAGTCTGTTTGATAGTAGCCTCTTTTACAATAAATAATTCATCAATAGGTAATGTATCGGCAAATTACATATCCTACTGTGGCATACTATCGTAGTGATGCAGTGCACGGGTGTGTCGTTAACACATTTCCATTCCATTCACGAAACTATGGGCAACGTTAAATGAACTAAGTATCTATCTATCGTTGCAAACTAGGACGTTGAGAATTTCACGACAGATGTAGGTAGCTAAGCGCGTGAATGTTGACGTTCAGCTAAAGGTAAAAACCGGAAGGAAACGATATTATTTCGAGCATGGCGTTGTGTCATATATCATATTTTAGAACTACCTACTCAAAATTCAAATTCGTAATCCACAAACCAACAATTAAATCAAAAACCGCACGTGCCTCATTCAATTAGTCCGTCAAAAGGTTTTCAACGGAACTTTTATTATTGTTCGCTAACGAGAAGTGAGCCGTATATATGGCGGCACGAGCCACGCGTAGGTTGCGAAGGTGCATGCAACTTCCCTCTCACCGGCACCCACGCGACAGCGAACCTAATTTATATAAACAAACTAGCTGCTGTATTTGACTTGGATTGCAACTGAGGAATCCAAGGTGTTGTCATTTTTAGCTAGTTTTAGATTTATAATTACTTAGTTATGTTTTAAAAAACTATATGTAAACCGAATTTTCATGGATCTTACTGTCACAACTAAACAAAATTAAAATAGGACCACTTATCATTTTTTTTAGTTCTTTACCTCAGAACTTTTGACTGGCTGATCCGATTTTGATGCTTATTTTACTTGAAAGCTGGTGCTTGCCTTGGCTTCCATGAGAAAACAATAAAATTAAAGTCGGTCCATAGTTTTCTTTAAACAAACTCAATTAATCTTTTTCAGACTAAATGTTTAGAATAATATATTTTTTATCCATGCTGCCTTTGTCGTGCTATCGCTATCGGCATAGCCATTCCATGAGGAATAATGCGCTTATGGGGGGAGGCGTGCGTCCAGCAGTGGACCAATACAGGATGTTGAGGTAGAGGTTTAGTATCTTACTGACTCAGACCGAACAGATTTCATATTTGGTCTGAGCTGACGGAATCTTTTAGCATATTATTAAGAACTAGCTGCGCCCCGCGGCTTCGCACGCGTTGGTCCCATGGAAACGTTACAAGGTGATTTTTGTAGATAGAGATTTTCTTTATATTTTTGTCCGTAAGAACCTTTTACAGAGTATTAGAAAACTACAAAAAAAATCAGCCATATCGGTCAAGCCGTTTTCATGTTATGTCGTGACAACGGAAAACGGGTTTCATTTTTATATATACATATATATATATATATATATATAGAGATAGCGGCCTTTTGTAATCCGCCTAGCCATTCTACAAACAGGCTGTTTCTTCAATCCGATGACGACAGATACAAGATTCTAAGTAAAAATCCCAGTGGATATGATCCTTGCGTGAACAAAAATAAAGTGCATTTTCATAATGATACGACAGTTCCCAGAATACTGAGCTGGGTGGTCTGGGTGTTTTATAGTGGTGCTTTATGCCACAGTATTATAATATAACACCACTTGTTTTAAAAATAAACTGCCGAAATCCCTAAATTTACTGTGCCTTGGTGTCGTCCATCTAGATCCATTTCTGCACTTAAGATTTATGTGTGAAAAAACGTTTGGACAGAGACATAAGAAACAAAAAATGATACAATGACGCAAGAGTTTGCGGGTTCGATTCCCGTCCCGGGACAAATTATTGTACGATCTGCAGTTCAGGGTGTTTCGGATGTTTTGTATGTATAATAATAAATATATTTCTACGTAGTGTGCTGCGCCCCGCGGCTTCGCACGCGTTGTTCTTAATTTCTTTGCTACAAACCTCACGGAGCCCGAGACCTTTTCAACGAATGCAAAACCGTAGAAATCGGTTCGTGCGTTCTGGAGTTATAGCGTCAGGAAGGAAAACCCAACTTATTTTTATATTACAGATATCAGTTATCTATTACGACTAAGTACCCTACCCGTATCACAAGCTCTGCTTACGCTTAGGTTGGAGCTAGATATTGCTGTGTGTCCAGTTTTTTTTAATAAAGTATATTAAGGTGCCTTCAAATTTACTATAACATACAGTTATATTGATAATATAAATAGTATAGGTTGATGTTTTTGGGAATATATTAGGTTGTTAGGGTGTACTCACCTCATCTCAACAGCCTGTATCAGTCCACTGCTGGACGCAAGCTTCGCCCTGATAAGCGCCTTGTTGGCGTTTATGTTATGGGGGTAGTGCCCATATTCCCCACGCTGGGCATGCGGGTTGGGGATCGCAATTTTTTTGTTATTATTGTTCTGCAGGGCCCGTCCCCGGTGGATATCCCTTAGTTGCCTCTTACGACACCCACGGGAAGATATGGGGTGGTGCAAATTCTAAGCCAGCACCACACAGCTAGGGTGTACCTTCCCTACGAATTAAATAGGTAATGTAAGTAATGATAAGGGCCCAATGTTACCTATACCCAGAAACTATGAAAATTAATCACCACCGTGGTTAACCGCGGTTTTGGTCCAAAGTGACAATAAAAATAAAGCATTTAGCACCTTTATGATTTCAAGGTGTTTGTTAATATTTCTAAGAAAACATAATCTGAACAATGTTTCTGACTTAAAAATATCTCTATGATGTCAACAGGAAAAACATGACCAAATAATTAGGTCCAGTGTGATCCCGGGAGCTAAATATACCTAGATACTTACCAGCTCTCTGACTCCGACTCTTTAAAATCCGAAAGTTTGACTAGGTATAACTTTATTGTTCTAAGATCCCTCATGAGTAGGTGCCTAACCTATATGTCGAAATATCACCGGCCGGCGATCGCGCTATCTTAGAATTTATATCTACTATAAACCGACTTTAGCTTAATATTTTTTTTCGTGATTTATATAACTTTTTTGTTTTCTACCAGGAGTTTTACGTCAAATTAATTTGCCGCAAATGGGATAAAAAGTAGCCTATGTTTTATTCCAGTATTAGAATTAGGTACCTGTATGCAAAATTTCAGCCAGATCCGTTCAGTAGTTTTGGCGTGAAGAGGTAACAAACATCCATCCATACATCCATACAAACGTTCGCATTTTTAATATTAGTGTGATACACACATCGTCCGCGGGAGCCGAAATGATAGGTTAAATTAAGATCAGTTCACTTACAATACAAATCCCACTGCGGATGTTTCCAGGTTGAAATATATAAAGTCTTCGACACATAGACAGATGCTAAGCGTCTTTTAAGTCGTGTTTTAGACAGGAAGCGCGTACATCGTAAACGGATCGAGATGACTCTCAAAAGCAGTAAACTCGGACCGGTTTGTCGTGTGCTGCGCGCCGGAAATGCCGCACCTCGAGTGACATTTTTAAATATTAATTTAGATAATAAGAAGCAGTCTTAATGGAAAGCCGATAATTTTGAATGATATATAGGTAATATGGTGAACCTACTTCTATATGCGAGAGCCTAGACTTATCCATTACCATGACCATCAAAAAACTTGATGAGAGGAGAGAGCAAAATAAATAACATAGGTACAACAAATTATTCTAAAGAAACAAAGACGTTTTGAAAGCTTACTTCGAAATAGGCTTACTTTGACACGGAATTAACGTTTGTGAATAACGTACCAACGCAAAGTGCGTTGTTGGTCTAAATGTATAACCATTATTGATTTCAATCAGAAAAACATCGTCGAATATACATTTAACAAAACGATTGCCAAAGCCTTGGGACTTTTAACTTTCTTTGTAATCAAACAACGGGCTGTAGCAATAGCATTGCACGCTTATAGAGCCATAACCATTAAGCACGGAAGAAGCAGAGGTTGCCAAAAGTTACGGCTTCCTTCCGGGCGCCTACGCAACGCCCACGGATTGATCGCCTCCGCAAAGTTATACTTACTGAGTAGCTAATCAGTTTCTCTAGAACAGAGCCTTGAATCCGAGTTAAAGATTGTGAACCGTCCCCAGAGTCTTCAACCTCAACCTCAACAGGCTGTATTGGTCCATTGCTGGACGCAGGCCTCCCCCTTATAAACACCTAGTTGGCGTTTATCTAATAGGGGGGGGGGGGGGGGGGGTAACTGATTACGATTAAGTTTCCTAAAATTATGTACATATATTACATTCTACAGGTATAATTGTAAAATTTTAAAATAGGTATAAATGTAAAATAGTATTGACAATCCGTATTGTACTATGTACTTGAACTCGTTTCTTCGATATTGAAGTGGAGGATCTCTTTTATAATTTTAATGAATTTACCTAAACTTCCTAAACTTGGAACAAATAATGTCAAGTCTACCGCCATCTTTATGTAGCTCATTTAATTGACGTGCCATTCTTGTGAGGGGATTGAAATGGGAAATATTATTATATTATGTGTAAAGCGAAAACGTTCATCTTATTAAAGTTACGAGCTCTGTAGTTAATATTAAATGATATTTCAGATAAAAGTTCAGGGGAATCTATTAGGGAGTGAACTTATTTGTAGAAATAAGTTAAGTCATAATAAATACGACGAAGTGTCGCTGAATTTATGGAGCTTCTCTTCGTAATTCAGAGACATAACATAGGAGCCTCAGGAATTTTCTTTGATTGAGAATAGTATAATTTACAGGTTCCGGTATAATAATAATAATAATTCTTTATTGCACAAAAAATAAACTAATATTACAAAACTTATAAGCATAATAATACCAGTGTACATCGTCTTCTCTAAATAAAACTTATTATGAAAAGCTAGCGAGGCTGTATTTAACCGACTTCAAAATAAGACAAGGTTCTATGTTCGACAGGTAGGAAGATGGTCTGGTTTTGTATGTTCACAGATTTACCCAGCATTGTAGACTGGTTTTGACGATTCTTTATATCATATTTCATTTATTAGTCCAATTAAAGTATTATTCACGATTGCCTTCTATTACTCTACTAAAACTTTAACAAAGGGATTTAGCCGATTTCATAATTATGCAATGACAATCAATTATTTAGGAAAACTGTCAAAAACTAGCTATAGCTGCCATCGAAAACGCACGCATCTCATCGTTTCCATGTACGCTGGTGGCTTTACGACGTCTTTCTAGAAGTGTTAATAACTCCGCATGTGCTGGTAGCACGTGCAAACGTAAACTTCTCTTCAGAAACTAAACACGAAGGGATTTAGTACTTCAGCCTCTACCTACGCAATCTTTTCATACACAGTTTATGCTCATTCCTAAGTGAATTCGAAGAAAAGCGAGGCTTTAGATTTGTAGGTTTACGTAGAGGCCTATTCATCGCACCGAAGCTGAAAGCGTACCATCTTTACTATTGTATTAGTACCTAATTTATTTGGTACGTATAATTCGTTTGTATTAGTTGGCACATGAACCGCCATCCTTTTAATTTCTCTATATACATTGGTTGCCGGAAAGAAATCACTAATTCCTGCGCATCTATAGGATAAGTTAAGATTAAATACGACTATTTTTAAGGCTAGAAATAAATGATTATCTAGGTATAATCTTTACGTCACTCACCAAATAAACGAAAAGGCTGGGCTGAAAAAAACATTGATAGTTATTAATTATTTGATAAATTTTCTTTATTGGAAAAATGATAAAAGTCGCTACAGCTAGAGCTGCCATCGTGAACATACACGACTCGTCATTTTGATACTTTGGTACCCACATAAACTGGATGGGCTGAAAAAGCGTTAATCGTTTTTAATCTATACTAATCACATCACACTATAATAAATGCGAAACTTTGTATGGGATATATGGATGGATGGATGTTTGTTACCTCTTCACGCCAAATATACTCAACAGATCAGGCTGAAATTTTATACAGGTAATCCTATTCCTGGAATCAAACATAGGCTACTTTTATCCCTTAAATAAGTTCCCATAGGAAAGAAATCACCGTTTCTATCAACGCGTGCGAAGCCGCGGGGTTCAGCACCTATGTATGAAAAGGAAAGAACAGATCTTTCTTTGTTTGTATTCAACTGACTCCGAAACTACTAAAACGATTAAATTTTTTTTTTCATCATTAAAAAGCTTACTTTTCAGAGAGTAACCATAGGATATATCTTATCCCGGAATTCACACGGAATTGGGAACTTAGCGAGTGAAACTGCCAGGCATAATTCGATTTTAATTGTTTAATAAATCGGCTATAAACAAAACCACTAGATCAAGCAACACAAAGAGAGTCTATTGCATCGCCAAATATAGAGTTTCAATGGCCGACATATTCAACGTCATAGTTAAATCTGTTCGAAGGCTAACTGGAGGCGTTAGTCGAAGCAATTTATTTAATTAATTATTTCCTTTCGAATTCGCTTGATTATATCATCAATTATAAACCGCTAACAAATATTAGCCATAAATAACATTACAACCAACCAACGGTGCAATGCTGGCTGCATTGTATCGTTGGCGTTCCCTCTGATTCAGCTAAGCTACCTCTAGATTGTTTGCAACGGTCTGCAGTTAGCTCAAAAATTTCAATCAACTGCTCAATATTTATTTTCATACTAGGGTGTCGTGAGGCCACAAATGGATATCAAACGGGGAAGGGCAGCACATCAGCACCTACTGTAGAACAATAATTCTACCATCAAACTGCGATCAAATAAGAAGGAACTACCTTCTTATTTGTTTTTATTCTTTGATTCTACTTAATAAAAAACAATAAGGTACCTACATACTACTACTAACTAACTAGAGAAATGGCGCCAGCAAAGCCGCAGGGAAAAACCCCGCGGCTTTGCTGGCGCAATTTCTCTTCTCCATAATCTTATTCCCCGCCTTTAAAAAAATGTTTGACGACCGAAAGCCTATGTACCCACGTCCCCAGGTATATCTTACCTCACCTCATCTCAACAGTCTATATTGGTCCACAGCTGGACGCAGGCCTCCCCCTGATAAGCGCCTTATTGGCTTTTACCCCACGGGGGATAATGTCTATAATCCCCACGCTTGGCATGCGGGTTGTGAATCGCAGTTCGATAGAATAAGGTAGAAACCAAGATTATATTTTATATGTATACATAAAACTTTTAAATCCATCATGGTTATTAATACTAAAGTTATTTTCAACGGGATATTTACCATGATTTGAATTTTGAGCTTTCCAATATTTCGGCACAGTTTCATGCGCCATGATCACGGAATATTGGAAAGCTCAATATTCAAATCATGGTAAATATCCCGTTGAAAATAACTTTAGTATGTATATATAGTCTATTTGGAACAGTATGGGTAGGTACATTATGTGAGTATAGCATATTTTCTTTTCAGATGCAAGCTTTCGTGAAGACGCAAAAAAAAAATATCTAAGAATTGCCTACAAGAATTGCCTACTTATTAAGCTGATTAACTTATATTTTGGGAAAATTATGCTTTGTTATTTTTATATTAGAACATGAAAAGGTCAAAGAAGGATAAATGAACTGTCTGGATCGCGGTAGGTATTTATTAAACAAGTTGATAAAGTAATTTGAATTAAGGCGCATACCCGAGCCAATATGACAGCGATACCTATTTTATCATATGTTTACTTTTATCATAGGAATTTTTAAGTATCCTACGTTCAGTTTGTGGTATCTATTATAAGCTATTTTTTAATACCTCTTATAATTTTATCTCATATAGTTTAGGAGGAGATGCAAAAATAGAGTTAAGTGGCAAAAAAGCGCAACTTCGTATCTCTTCCTAAGCTTTACAAAATGAAACTATTATAGAGGCATTAATAAATAGCTTATAATAGATACCACAAACTGAACGTAGGATTTTTAAAAATTCCTGCGTTCAACGGAATAATAAGATATAATAGTTGGGGTCGCCACTTTCGCTGGTGTATGGGCCTTAAGAATGGAGTTACTGCATTTCAATGGTTGACTAGGCTCTAGAGGTTATTGATACTCTATGGTCGGCACCGAGAAAAAGAAACAACTCATCGCCTTCTACAAAAACTTATTTGGCACGACAATGCTTTACTTTGTTGCTATTAATATTTTATTATTTTTTTTTATAGAAAAGAAGATTAAAAAACTATTTGTAAATTCGTGTATAAATTTTTAATTTGTATTTCAAATATAAATACTACAAGAGATATCTTTTTTAAACTCTAAAAAAAAACTTTTTGGTAGCACCTAAATATCATTATCGTATTTGAACGCACCGTGCAACTAAAATTTTTTCTCACTGATCGAGGTGAAAGGTTGTATGTGTAATTGTGTAACTCGAGAGCAAATATTTTTTGTTCCGTGCCTTTTAAGCCCCTCGCTAGCTCAGCAGTCTACTTGAGAGCCACTCGCTACGCTCGTGACTCTACTCTAGACTGCTTTGCTAGCTGGGGATTTAAAAGCGGCACGTGCAACAAAAAACCGTTTTGCTCACTTGTTGAACAAATAACTATTCTTCTTAAAATTATCAGTTATGAAACATCGCAATATACGGTGATGTTTATGAATAGACGGGGCAGAGTGGCGCTGCACGCCGCGTGCGATGCGTCAAGTCAAACAAACGCGTGTATAAACGCTTCTCCGTAAACACATTCTACCAACGCCATATGTTTGAATTTAGTGCGGACCACGGCTCGTGCCGCTGCACGCCCCGCGTCTCCGTAAACAAGGCCTTGGAAGACTTCTATAGAAATTTTTAAGTGTTTATACTACGGCACACCGACAAGGTAGGTAAGGTACCTATGGTTTATCCATCCAGCATGGAGCATGTTAGTAAATAAACCACGATACAAATAACAAAAACTCACTTGCTTGGCGTCGAGTTTCAGATATAATTGTAAGCAATTTTTATTGAACGGAGGATCTAAAATCGACAAGTAATGTAAATTACGTATAAAAGGACGCGCCAACAAAGTGAATTTAAGGTTAAGTATGGGCGGTTTGTATACGTTTATGCCTCATTCAAAATGGACACTGTATAGGTAGTTCATTTGCCTAGGTCAAAATTACCGGCTCCCTCACCATCTGCGAATAAGTCATCCTACCGACGCAAGCGAAACCAAAGAGCCCGGCTAAGAAGGATTCGGGCCACGCACGGTACCCAAGCTTACAGGTTCTAGTCCAATATAAGTTTGTCAATCTGTTGGCATTTTGTGTTAGCAAGGTTTGTTCGTGGAATCGGCCGTGACATCGTGCGTACGCCACGAATTCGCCGTTCATTGATAAGAACCATCGCCCACGTTCGGACCTCCATTCACCGGCGCCAGAGGTTGCGCAACGCTTGCGTGTTCCCCCCTCGCCCCGCGATGCCTTCTGTCACATCTTGCCAAGGCTTCCGCAATGGTTGCCGGCGTTTCGCTAGAACACGTGAATTGATGCTCTGTCGACATGTGTGGGTACATACGAGTGCATAATAATAGGTACACAGCGCAGTGCGATGATTGAAATTTGAAACACTTTCTCGTTAGGGTAAGAAAGCATAATCTCAGTTTTTGGTTTTAGAAACAAAAAATATATGGCATTGCATTTCATTATGACCCAAAGAAAACCCTATCAGCTGACTATCCTATATACCTATGAAATACTAGTTTTCTGCTAGGGGCTTCACACACGATGTTTGTATGAAATAAAAAGGTTAAATAGTAGATTATGCACCGAGGGCTTAGACTACCTAGCGTCTTACGACAGTAATGTTCATAATTCCCTGGCTGTAAGGGAGATAAATAAGTTTTGAATTCACAATGTGTAGACATGTTGACCAAGGGAACTCGCACTAAGAGAAATCATTCGAATTGTTTGAATTTGGTAGTTTCACATGACCTTTATAGTGCGTTTTACAAGCATGAAGTGTGAAATAGTACATTGTTACCCAAGGGATGAAAGTAAAGAAACCCCTTGAACTATTAGCGCCCTCGCTACTCTCGGGCACCAAACCACGCCTCGGGACGAAATAAGTTGCTGTCACCCGAGGTAAACACAGTGCTTTTCATTGCGAATACATGGAAAGTAAAAATAAAATATGAATAAGCTAAAGAAAAAATGAGTAATTTTAATTCACATAAATAAATCAACAACGTATCTATATATGTAGGTAGTATATTACTATATCTCACAAGAAGTTGAAGTTGAGTGACTGTTTAGAAAGTTCAAATGCATGGTTCAATAGAAATGGGAGGTGACAGATGTCACTACTTGTCATTACTTTTCGTCCCCAGGGACGATAAGTATTAGTTTCATCCCGCTTCCCAGGCAACTTCCGACCTAATTTCCGAGTATGAGTAATGAAAAACTTATTTCTTTCCTCTTGGAAGTGATTTTTGAGTACCTAGCCATTGTTTTATTTCAGGTCTGGGTTGCACCCATGCAAAACTTTCACCCCGTTGAGTGAGAGTTTTGATGTTAAAAAGTTACAAACATCCAACCATCCATTCAAACTTTCGCATTTATTATAATAGTGTAAAGACTCACTAATTTTATGCCAAGGGCCAGATGCACATTCATTCAAACTACCGTTTGTCCTAATAATTATGTCTACTCTTTTAAAGCGTGTTCTACAACATTTATTACTTTTCTAATCTTCTAATCCTCTCATTTGTCACGATTAAAAACAAATCTGGTACTTACGTAAAATTGATGGTAATGTTAAGTATGCATTAGATCGCGAACATTAAATGCGCCATAAATGGCAAAAGGAATTCTCTATTAGGATTATCGACATCGTAGAACTAGCATTATCCGGCGGTTCTACTGCTGAGCTCGGTACCTATCTATACCTTTCTTCCTCACATATCGAAAAAATCCGACCTTAAATGCTTAGGTTACAAATATCCTAGAAAGTATATTTCGTTCGATACAAGTTTCCGGTATCAGTTAAGGTAGATAAATAAAGACTAAAGGATGGGTGATAACGACCTGCAAAAGATTGCAGGCAGATGCTGGATGCGACAAGCTGAAGACAGGGCGCTATGGCGCTTATAAGGTTCTATGTCCAGCAGTGCACTAATGGATACAGGTTGATGATGATGATGATAAAATAAAAACTGTGGTCGTAAGAGCTGATTTAGAGAAGGGGCCAGAAGATGGGCAGCTGCTTCCTTCTGTCTGTTTATTTAGGACACTTCCACCATTTGCTTAAGCAAAACTCCCCTTGTTTGGGGAGCAATGCCCACCAGATTCAGTGCTGATGATGTAAAAAAGACTATGACTGACGCAAAAAAAACTAACTTAACATTAAATTGAATGTATAGAAAATGGAGGAAGGTTAAGAGCTAGTCACTTCACTATCACATTACTGTCTGAAAGAATTACGCCTGGAATTTATATCAGGGGAATGGTATTAATTGGTGTTAAATTTATACAGATTTACCGGTGCTTAGAGTGTTATAATCTCATCTTATTACGTGATCTTAGTGTCGTAAGTTAACCATCTGTAATAGCCTCGTGAACTGCTGGACTTTATTTGATTTGGGTAATGAAAATAATTGGATGGTTTATTGGTACCTTTGCCTTTCAAATTGTCAAAGAGATGAGACGTCGATGAAACTTGGATCTTTTGAAATCAGTAGAATAATTTTTGGCTATGGCTATGGCTAGAAGTCAAGAACGCTGCTAGCCTAGTGTGGACCATACGAGCTTTATAAATTTGCACGATCGTAGGGAAATTAAAGTCTTTTACAACGGGATATTTACCATGATTTGAGTGGATTTAAAATTTTTATCAAAGCGAAATTGTCACGTCCGAAGTAATGAACTCTGAGTTCGATATGATTGGAGGATTAGAGGAGTTATTCCCAACTTCTCACGCATGATTAATTTATTATTCGCTGCGTCTTAAATTTAGCATATTATATGTGAATTTAAGTTCACATTAGAGCTGGTATGAAAGGTGCCTCTACTCCTTGTTTTTACTTTTAATTTTTATATAAGTTATTATACAATTTACCACTTTGTTAAAAGTAAACCAATTGTATATGTGTGTTTAATTTATGTGATAAATAAATGATTTATGTACTTACGTTGATCTTAATTCCATGGATGGCAATTAATTGGGCAAGTATTTTTATCCAATAAATATTTGGGTACCAAGGTAGAGTCGACGGCGATGTAAATAAATTCAATGGTTTGTGATCACATTTTTACATTCTTATTAAGTACAAATGCATTCAGATAATTACTGAGAGTAGATGCAAACGAATAAATATTTGACTTTAAATTATTAAATTCGTTTCATTAGCTAATTAGGAATCCAATCCACACCCATACGCATTTGCATACCATTAATATAAATACGTATAATTAAAGCTAGTTTATGTGTCATATATGTCACAAATGGTATTGAAGACCCAGTTTACCAATACCTAAGTGGCTCAGGAACTACCCACGTCTTTCTAATAATTTATGAGCATATCAGTACCTACTTCAGTATGAAATAATAACCTAAAAATACAACATAGAGTACTTATGATTCACCAAAACTAGGTCTATAGGTATTGTTTTGTGTTTATGCCTTCAAAATTTTCATTGATTTGCATAATTTTATAAAAACATCACTAAAAATAGAACGAAACATAAGAATAGTTAGTTAGGTGTAACAAAAGAATTAAAAAATACTAATGATTCTAATAAAGGGTTGAAGTCAAGGGCTTTGAGAATTAGGCCAAATTCTGAAAATAAACATATAATACGAAGAAAGAATCCTAGTTAATCTAGTTTATTTTTATCCCTTTAGATTGTAATTTTCTTTATCAATAAAGTAAGTTAGTAGGTACCTATGCCTAAAAATATATATTCTATAGAACAAAATGTAAAAGAATGTAGCTATAGAGGTTTGAGTGTGATAGAGCGAACTTTACCAAAAATAATGAATATGTAACCCACAGTATCAGTCCTTTCTTTGATCTTTGGGTGAGGCCTATATCCAGCAGTCATCATCATCATCATCATCAGCCTATATTGGGTTCACTGCTGGACAAAGGCCTTCCTTAATGAGCGCCATAGCGCCCTGTTCAGCTCGTCGCGTCCAGCATCTACCTGTAGTCTGAAGGTTACGAAATTATTTGGATGACATCATAGGGAATAAATGATAATTATGTTGATATTTACCTTGATAATATAGTAACCTGTTGTTGAACGTAGAGTTTTCCTATTGAGATTATCTAGATTATATTAGGTTTATATTATCTACACGCAAAGATGTTAAAAGTATCATATTTTTTTTCTTAACTCAACTCGGTTGAACGATTTCGCTTCGGGCATTTTTCAAGTAACCTTCCTTATGTCAAAGCAGTAAAGACTAGAGTAAATTGAGATGTTTTATGTAAAGTGAACCTTTGCGACTCCTCAGTCACGCTAGGTAATATAGGATAACTAGCTGCGCCCCGCTAATTCGCACGCCTATCCCACGGGAACTGATTTATGGGATAAAAAGTGGCTTCAGCCCGATCCTTTCAGTAGTTTTAGCGTGAAAGAGCAACACACATAAATGTTTACAAACTTCCGCGTTTATAATATTATAGTGATACCTAAATATTAATATCATCATTTTTGATCCTTTGGAACCCTTCTGACTTGATCTCTCTCTCTTGAGTCAAATCAAGCTGATGACGGTAATTCCTTAAAATTTCATAGAAACAGAAGAAACCTACCCGACTAAATTCCTGCAAGTAAACGTACAGTATCTTAATTAGCAAGTAATCGCTCCATCCAAATGCAGGTTAACGCACCTGAGCCTGTCTGTAATTAGGAATGGATTTATATTCATTAAAAAGCATTAAAACTCTCCCAGAGAAGATACGCTTCAATATTGCTAAGTGGTACACTTTGATGACATACGTTTTTGGCTTATTTCTAAAGGGCAGCTAAAGATGTTTATTATATGCACGATACATCTCATTACATCTTTCCATAGAAATCGTCAGGAGACCACACACGGTAGCTATAATGTATATTTTCTGTATATGAAATATGAAAGTATATGTAGGAACATTAATATACAATAAAGCTGCCGTGTGTGAAGTCCCTTACATACCAGAGAGGCGAGTCTTTTTGACGTTAGCAACGAGACGTGATCGTGACGTAAAACGTACGGGATTTGCGTAGTTTTTTGTACGCACGATAGAGGCGGTCTGTACCAAATTTTATGGAAAGAGGCAGCGAGCAATAAATGCCACTGTATCTACCAACTTTATGGACTTACACAGGACTTGCATCCTATCTACCTATCAGTTTACAGCTGTTCAAGTACCTATATTTTAGTGACCATTACTATCGAGCCATGAGCTAAATCTGATAAAATGACGTAATCAACACAATCTCAAAAACTGAATGAACTGACAATTCAAGTTTGAATTTGCAATCATTTATTTAAATACAAACCTAAATACATAAATTTGGCTTTTCCACTTCACTTGCTAATGCCGAGCCGGTGTGTCCCACGGCACTCGTACTACAGCTCGTACCGCTCTTTTTTGCATTCTGAACACTCGCTCCCAGTCCGCGGCTCTCCCGTACAGCTCTACGCCATACTGGATCAGCGAGTGCACAGACGCAAAGTAGCAGCTCCTCATCATTGTTGTCTCCAGGGTCTCCGACAACCTCCACAGGGCGAAGCACGCTCGACCTACCCTCTCGCACAGTTGATTAATGTGTGACTCCCACGTTAGCCCTTGGTCTAATCTAAAACCTAAAAAGGAGGTGGTCTTGACTTGGGTCACGACTTTACCACCTAACGTCACCGATATGGGTGGGTAGGTACGGCCGGCTAGATTGAAGTGAACGAAGCTCGTCTTGCTTACGTTGAGTAAAAAACCGTTAATACTGAACCAAACGTGGAGCTGGTTCGCCACCATGTTCAGTCTCCTCTCTAACTGCTCCATGTTAGGTGCTTTGACCACCGCCGCCACATCATCGGCATACATGAGGATGTGTGCGTCAGCTATGCACTCAGGTAGGTCATTCAGGAGGAGAGAGAACATGATGTCCGAAATAGACGAGCCCTGTGCGACTCCAATAGACGTTGTCAGAGGTCCCGAAGTCTCAACACCGCTTCCACCGGAGACGACCTGACGACGATCAGCCATGAAGTCCTTCAAGAGAGCCAGTGACGCGCCATCAAAGCCATAATGTCTGAGCTTCGCAGCAAGAACATTATGATCGGCAACATCAAAGGCTTTGGAGAGATCACACATGATCACCGCCACCTGCTGATGATCCTCTCGGGCTTCCACTGCTTGCCTGACCAGTTGCCGGACCACATCCGTCGTTGACCTTCCTGCCCTGTAGGCATATTGTCTATCGGACAGTAAGCCAGTCGACGCCAGGTACTCACTTATTCTGGCACAGAGGCCGTACTCAAAGATTTTTGCGATTCCCGGAATAATGGAAACCGGTCTTGGCCAACTCGGCCGGAAAGCTTGCGTCTTTTCATTGCTTATGGAAAAGTTTCCCCTACCCTGACAACAAAAATACCTTTTGACTTATTCAAGTTACCTAACCTACCAACCTGTACAGTTCACACGAAAAAATGCAAAATAGATTTATGTAATACCCAATAATTGGGTATTACATAAATCTATAATATTTTAAATCTATGGTATTTTTGCAGGAAATTTCACAGTAACAGCCCAGAGTCAGGATGTAGGCGGTAGTATAGTAGTGCCTCGGAAAGCACGTCAAGCCGTTGCGCGTTGGTCCTATGCCTTACCTCTCCCCGATCGTGTTGGTTTGCCATAACATCGGATTATGAGGCTGAGGGAACAAATAGAGTGCACTTGCTAATATTATATGTCCTGCGCATCTGGCTAATCTCCCTTGAGACTGGCTGCCGCCGCCGCGGCTGTCGTCGTGGCGAAGATTTGGCTAGAAGGACATTTTCATTAAAAACATCTATCTATGTATGTAGTGTATTGTATTATGTATATCAGTTATCTAGTACCCATAACACAAGCTCTGCTTAGCTTGGGGCTAGATAATGCTGTGTGAGTTGTCCAGCATTATTAAGCTATTGTATAGCTTCTATCGCGGGCCTTGAGCGCGGGGACCGAATCCAGAAATTCCGTAACGAAAAAACCTCACGCTGCCCACTCCGACCGGAACAGCGGTGATACTTTTTAGTTTTGCCATCTATCGATGAATAGTAGAACTTTTAATGACTTTTTGAAATATGACGTTTGTCTCTTTAGTTCAGCAACTCGCCTCTATATGGCATTGCAATAGCTTTACCGCGGCAGTCCCCGAGTGCCACACGTCTTTTTATTATTTATTTATTAATACCCAATATTCTTTGAATTTTTTGGTTTTAAAGCTCTTCGGCTTTTAAAACAAATATCTGAGCGTCTGGTCGAAGCGACGAATGAGAGCTGGCGAGTATCTGGCGCAGCGTATCAGCATTCCCTTGTCTTGGGTAGGGACCGTTTTCGGTAATATTTGAGCTGTTGAATGTTTGCAACTGTCTCTGCACCTATGTATGTATACTATGTATCAAGTGTTTCAATTTAAAATACTAGTGCTGATTAGTTTCTATAATTTGATTGTAATCTTGTTTGTCAATAAACATGATTTTTAAGTCCATTCCTCCTGTAACCAAACATCCATTTTTTAAACGTGTCTCCTACTAGCTATGAATGAGGACAGATTATTAATGGACGAGCTGGCACTCAAGTGTCGGTCCTTGTCAGTGCGAAGTCGCACCAGGTCAAGGGCTTCAGTTTTGTTTTGCAAAGTGACTGTTCTGTCGTGTCGCTTGAACCTCCCAGGGTTAAGTGGTATGGTCAGCGAGTAAAGGTATAAACTGAGCCTTATAAAGGGTTATTGGTGATTCACTGACACTATTACTACATACTGAATTGCAGGCTCTGCCCATCATCTCAAACACGTTGTAAAGACGCCAGATCTTAACTGTTAAACGTCTTTGTATTTGTAATAGGTACCCCCCTCTATTTAATAATCGTTCGTTTGATATTAAACACTAAACTTAAAACACAAACTTAATTCATTCTGTCCAGATAATTTTAAATTTTGGTTTATAGATGATTTATATTTTTTTAGAATGAAAACCTAGCATTTTCACAAACATGTTCGTGACGATGATGGTCAGACCCTACTGCTATCGCAATGTCAGGTTGTACTCACTGTACTTTGCTGTACTTATTTGAGTAGCACTTAGCTCGCCGCCGCCGACGTCGCGTTGCACCACTGAGCCTTAGAGGAACATCCGTGTCTTGGGCCATTAAAGTATTAACATCCCAAGTAACACAAAGGCCGAATGTTAAGTCACAAGTCGGCCCTTAATCGGCAATAAGCTTTACTAAAGATATAATGGTTTCAGATGAGATTTAAGACTTCACTTACGAGAGTTTTTATTATACTTTAGAGCATGGCTGACTAAGCAGAGCTGAGAAAGAGGGCAGAAAATAATATACTCTGAGCATTTTAACAGTTAATTTGGTGCGTTGATTGTGAACAACATCTAAGCTGAAGCCAATAGTCGCAAGAGCCGTTGAAACGGCTCATAGGGATTATGAAAGATTGCTCAGTCATGTATAAGCTTAAGTAACGGTTATGCCATAGAAAAGCGTTACTCAAGCATAAACAGACTATACATGCTTTCGAGATCGTTCATGTCTATTCTTAATAATCCAACTTACCTCTAACGTTGCTAACTGTACCTCGAGGTTGCCCAGAGCGGGTCATTGTAATGACATCCTCGGGTGATCATTAACATAGCCTCTCATTTATTATACCTACTCGACAAACAGCAATACATGGTGCAATCAGGTCAAAATCCCATGGAATATCACAGTACCTATACAAGTATTACTAGTATTTAATAGAAGCATCGTGCGTTCTATTCTCTATATAAAATCCTAAAATCTTCGTATATAAAGCTGTTAGAATAATAATTAAATAAAAGTTATAAATTACTTTTATTTCTTTAGGCCTACAAAATTAGGGCCAGACTGTCAATACACATAATATACACGTCCCCATAAATTAATTCCTTCCTTAGTCATTTGACTGCAAACAAAAAAAAACTAACTGTGCCATTTTTTATGGACAAGTGTAAGCCTAAATAATTAGACAAGCACAGATCATTATTATTTTAATAGGTTAGGTAGGTACATATTTTGTATACCTATCGAAATAAATAATAATGAACCATTAACGCAGCATCATCACACTAATATTACAAATGCGAATGTTTGGATGTATGGATGGATGTTTGTTACCTCTTCACTCCAAAACTACTGAACAGATCGGGCTAAAATTTTGCATACAGTTATTCTAATCCTGAAATCAAACATAGGTTTCTTTTTGTCCCAATTATCAGTTCCCGTGGAATGGAAATCACCTTTAAACGTTTCCATAGGAACAAAGTGTGCGAAGCCGCGAGGCGCAGATGTCATTCATATAGCCCAAACTAATCAGGACTTGTGTTATGGGTGCTACATGAATAACCTATACCTTATGTTATTCATTTGTACAAAGGCTAGGTATGAAATGGTGAATCTAAGAGGCTAATGATTAGGTACCTCAAGCCGGAAACGAAAGGCAGTTGGTGTGAATGGACAATACCGGTTGGTTCAGACGTGTCAGTTACTAGATTGTCTACTGGTACGCGCTCATCATTGTTGCTTTCCATTTCCTCTCTGTACAATACGACGATAGCATTAAGTTGGCAGAATGACCCATTCTGGCAACTTAATGCTATCGTCGTAATTACAGTTCTTGCCATATATGGCAAATAATATGGCAAGAGCTGTAAATTTTGAAGAGAGACGAGACTGCAGTTTTAGGCGGTACTCTAATATTTATTTATTTAATAAGGGCAACCAACTAGATGTAACACAAGTTATAACAAAATTATTACCGTAAAACTTAAAACTAGTGCATTCTAAATTACAGGTAGCCACAGCATACATAACACACGCAAAAAACAAGGCAACTCAACTAAACAGCTAATCGTAAATTAATAATAAATGGTTAAATAAAAGTGATTTATACATATTTTTCTGTAACTGGTTACAGAAGCGTCGGGCGTCCAGCGGCAAGATGGGCAGACGATATATCCAAAATTGCGGGACGAACCTGGATGAGATTAGCTCAGGACCGTGTGGAGTGGCACAAAAGTTTGGAGGCCTATACCCAGCAGTGGGTGAAGTCGGGCTGCGGATGATGATGATGATGATGATACTTATTTTTACAGGCACGAGTATTGTATCTGTGAATCACAGATTGTACAAGTTAGGTAAATTAAAATAAAATTGGAGGTAAGCATATTATCGAAAACTTGATATCCCGTGCTCAAATTGCATATCGATATGCTTGTAAATAAAATAGAATTGAACTTGAACTTTAACTCTATAAAGCTCTACTTTACTATGACGCTATATGATATCGATTCCTAGTAGGTATCTGATACGATGTATCTTGAACAAAGAAACGAATTGACAAAGAGTTAAAGAATCATACAGAAGCCCTGCAAACGATACGACACCTTTTAATTACGTTAGTGAAAAAGTATAAACTTACACTGATTTGAGTGCTCAATTAATTTGACCGAAATTATGCAAACTGCTAATGTAACCCTACATAATTTATCAGCTTTTAACCACTTAACTATCTGCTCCAAATGCCTGTATCTAGGAACTGTATCAGTGTAAATTAGCCAGCTTGTACTTGCGATGAAGTTTGTTTTGTTATAATGGAGACTTCAGATTTAGGATAATCAATTAGAACCAACATATCCAAAATAATTTCAAAAACATCATAAATTACCTTACTCATAAGTGAAGTCTACCAATCGCAACTCTTTTGTTTTATCGCGGAGACAAAAGACGGCTACTTCGGTGTGCAAACCAAACAGTATCTGTATGCTGAGTGTGAACTACTATAATGTTTGCGTTACTCTATTTTCTATGAAAATATGACAGCGCTCCAAGCGGGAAGTTTACATAACTTTCACATTTCCATAGAAAATAAAGTAACGCAAAGTTTGTAGTAAACAGTAAGTCAGTTCACCCTCAGCATACAGAAAGAAAATGTTTTGGATTTAACCTTTCTCATCAAGCTTTTTACGTATGTGCTAAGTTTGTAATTTCCAACTTTTTACGTATGTAGGTACATATTTGAAGGCACGAGTCTGCAGTCAGCAGTAAGTACAAAAGCGGGGGCGTTGCATGAATGAAGCGCGCGTGATTCACTGAGCCCCATTCATACCGACGCAGGCGCATCATGCCTTGGAAATCAATTCAATGCCACTTATGCTGCGCAATATTAGTTTGCTTCATAGTGCTACTAATTGAATGGAATATTGAAACACGGATTAGAGAGTGAAGATTAGGCTGTGGGATGAAGTTACTACGATGTCCTTGAGAAAGCTTAAAGTTTTAGGGATCACCCAAGAGAGTTCTACAATGACAATAAAATTATCAGATTACCTATTAAAACAGTCACGTGAGCAAGACACCGACATTATTTTAACGACTAGCTCAATCTCAGAATATATTGTCCTGTCGCCGTTCTTCTAGGTTTAGAAGCTGTACAATACTGTTCCAGTCAGTATAAATAACGAACGCGGTTTTACTCCGTGTTAATGTCCTCTAAGGTGGCCAGCCCAGCCTCAATACACGCAATCATAGTTTTGTTCAACTCGAGTCAAAAGGTTACGAGATTTCCACCCATAGATTCGCTGATAGCATTTAACCGGACGAGTAATTGTTTGTGAACGGGCTATTAATTTAATATAATGGGCTTTTAAGTCCACATTTAAGAAACCCAACGAAAAATATGACTGAGGCTCTCGGTGTGAGATGCTATTGAATTTTTAATGCAGCCACACAAAGCATGAATGAGTTATGGTATCGGTTTATTCTTGTCTGTGAAACTATAAATAAATTATGCAGGTACGCTATTCATAACGCGATCAACGTACGTAAATATTCGTAAGTACATATAATGCATTTCTAAATAAGGAATACAAATAAACATTGTGTGAACAGGTAGTCGCACATATCCATACAAGTCTTCAAACAATGGCGCTAAATGGAAATCCTATCAGATCAGTATTTGCTATCGATATATTTATTACGAAGCATTTGCATTCAGGAACAGTCACTATACAACTGGAATACATTCCGTTGAAATCTGCCTAACAAGGCCTGTCGTATATAAAAGGCCGGGTTAGATAAGCGATAGACATTTAAACAATAAATAGTGTAACAGGGCACACCAATATGTTTACAGTTTAAACAGTAGAAGATAAGAGCGGCCGTGTAGTTCTGGACTTGCCCGTAAGCTGCTGGATATCTTTCGCAATGTAAACAAGATCCGATTAGATCTGTCTACGGATAATCTAGACTTATTTATTAACACCTGTTCGAGCCTATCCAATATTCATATTTCATTATAGGAAATATTAGTACAGCGCACCTAAAAAGGCAAGCTTGTTTCTAGGTATAATCATTGCTTACGAATTGAACATCATCTTGATTGCTTGAATGAAAATGACTGTTTCATGGGCGCAGATTGTTTAATTTTTTTGTTGGAATGACTTTGATTCTACCTTCGTGTTTCCTGCGATGAGTTGGTGAAACAAACGCGCAGTTTTGTCTAGAAGTGACTTCATTATTCATACCTTTATCAGTGGGTGTAACAAAAGCAGGTTCTACAGGAACATGACGATCATGCCTAGCTTGCTTTTTTAGTCACGATCAACCACAAGGTCAGCTACGTAATAAACGATCATAATATACGAATCGACCGGTCCTTGCAGGAAAGCTTGTTTGAAATCACTTACTTGGTTAAATTAGTTTAAGCGTATCGTCCATCTGGGCAAGCAAGGCCCATAAAGAAGTCGGTATCAGGTCTTCAGATGGTTATCGGTTAACTAGCTGTCTATGGTTTAGCATGTCGCGTACTCAGTTCTGACTTTTACTGACGTGGAACTAGCAAATTGTGGAAACTAACTATTGCCTTAGAGTCCAATCTAAAATATTGCCATTACACTAGCTCTTTTTGAACAGACTCTAGTTGGTAAATCAGATGTGTTTTCATAGACCGAAATCGCAACCTGTTATTTCTTTAGTGCACCTACTAGGTACAATAAGGAAAAAATATCAGAATCGAAACTCTCTAAATAAGATAGAAATACAGTCGTCCAAAATGGAAGGATATAAATAGCAACCAGAGAAAGTCGTAGTTCGTATTGATATTAAAATCTAAGGTACAAAAATATTTCAATCGATTTCGTGCAGAGCAAAAATAATTAAAGCAATTGAATAATTACCGTTTATGTAAGAGACATTAAGTAACGGTACACGGAAACAGTGTCACTATGCCAATGGTAGTTGGCATAGACAGGTAAAAGACGACGAGGCTGCCAAGACATTGATGCAATTCTTATCATTATTAGTAACTATAGCTGCCTTTATATTCGTATAAGGTGAATAAAGATGCAAAAGACAAAGCTTGTAGAGCCTTCAAAAAAGTGTAAGCATCTTAAAACGGTTTTGTATGAATTGTCTGTTTAGAACGAAGTTATTTAAAGCAAAAGTTAAGATTATATATAAATAAAATATAAAATCTAAATAAAAATAATAAAAAAATTGGTTTTCTCATTAGAGAAAACTCGTAGAAATAACCCAAGACTCTTTCTACGAGTTTTCTCTCTCATGGTTTCGGATTTGACGATAAATCATAAACCAAAAAACCACACTGTATAGCTTTAGGTAGAGCACTCTAAATTAAATATTATGACACCAAAATTAAATATAACATCAAAGTAACCTTTGTAAGTCTCTCTAACCTTTGTAATGTCTCTAGATGGGTGCCAATTTGTACAGTTTACTTCAGTTCAGTTTACTTTAGTTTATTTGATTATTAACGGAAAAGGTAACCTCGATCAAGGTTAGTGTATTTTCGCCGTTTGAGGGACTCCGCTGATGTTGCTGCAAAACTAGCCTTACCAAAGTCCCTACAAGATGTGAAAGTGTTAGGGTAACTAAAGGCCGACCCATATTCCAGGGAATCAGTCATTACATCAGTCAGGTCTTTTACCACCATCTCTTGTAAGGCCACCATTGTCATAACTATACCGTGTCCATTTTGAATGAGGCATAAACGTAAACAAACCGCCCATACTTAACCTAAAATTCACTTTGTTGGCCGCGTCCTTTTATACGTAATTTACATTACTTGTCGATTTTAGATCCTCCCTTCAATAAAAGTTGCTTACAATTATATCTGAAACTTGACGCCAAGCAAGTGAGATTTTGTTATTTGTGTCGTTTTTTGTTTACTAACATACTTCATTCAAAATGGATAAACCATAAGTACCTATTTGTTCTAGCAGAAGTTTAGCACGTGTATTATTAATGCGCACGCCTACAGATCGCGTTCGTGAATGGATCCAATGGATGGAGGCTACGTCGGTTGCGACAACCTCGCCTACGTATTACCACTACCGAAGGCCGCCAACTTTCATTCATGCAATCTGAAAATCAACCAAGTAATAAGGAAATAGGGGAAATAATTGCTAGTCTGTATCTCGCATCACTTACCGTATCTTACGGTTTTTAGAAAGCCGTTAATGTTCAGCGCTTAATGGCGTGCTTACAAGCCTCGTTCTAGAAAATTAATGATTATTACGATTTGTAATTATTTCGCTTGAATGGAGCAAGATCCATTCACTATTCTTGGTTTCCACAACTAGGACCCTCGCTGGTGTTGTAAAATGATTGCAGTTGTAAATAACAGATTTTACTACGTAACCATCTATGTTTGTGTATAAGTGCCAAGAGGCAGTTACCAAGGACTACCTATTATAAATAGTGTAGAAGTCTAGATAAACCGAGGTACCATTACATGTCTATGGATAGAACGGTAGAGTCCAAGTCTGTGGCATTGTCCGTGGCTGGGACGCACTCAAATAAAATTGTAAAAACTTTCTCCAAAACTAAATAAATCCAACTATTCGAAATACATCTTTTAAACATCTTTATTTAGTAACACTGCAGATAGGTTGGGTATTGATACTATCTACGTCTTCCTTATTAATCTAAAGTAGGTAAGTCAATAAGTGAGGAAAATTATGAAATAAAGTTTTTTTCGATTACCTACTTACTCTTCTTGCCGGCAGTGTGATAACTTGATAACATAGAAGAAAGCTATGTTTTTCGAATTTAACCAAAATAAGCAGCCTAGGTCACATTGAGAGTGTGCGAAATAGAGGTAAAAGAGCACTTTGTTTAGCAAACATTAATTAGCCGGTTGCGGTTGTATGAATCCCTGTCCTCAATAGGTAAGCTTATCTGTTAGTTTTTTTATTATTTTTTATTCCTAAGTAAAGGCACATGCTGTATTGTAGCAATAGCGTCTTTGCTACAATAAACTTTTCTCGAGTCTTTACAATATTCTTTGTAAACAAATGTAATTTGATCGGTCCATCAATAAAACGACTTCGCCCAAGTCCATTAAACGTTTTAAATCATCTAGCCGGCCAACTCCGGGCCCGATGGCGTCCAAATATTCTCCTCGTTCATTGACACGTGCCAAACCTGTTTTGGGCAGGTTTTTCTCAATGGCTGCTTCCTTCGTGAGAGTATATTCAAATGTTGCGATTAATTCATGGCTAGATAGTGCCTTACTTTTATGAATGGAAGCATGTTGCAGTTGTGTGGGTGAGGTTCTATGCACGTGTTTGGTTCTACACATATAACGACTTGCTTATGGATTTGCATACTCGCCTGGACAAGCCACGTGCCTTGGTTTCGAGCACAGTTAAGTCTTCAATATTCGAGAAGTTAATTTCCAATGTAAATGATATTTGAAAGTCAATCTTATAATGCTCTTAGGAAATGATCTTGTATGTTTGCAAGCTCATCGTACTCTACTGTTAGTAGGTTCTTGGTTATTCAAAATTGCTGTTTTACTTTGCTGAGTAATTGATTTTGGTATTGTAGAACCAATGGAGGCTATTAGAAGTCACAAAACTTTTTTGGAGTCTATATACAAAGTTCTATCCTTTCCGCCATTGTGCATTGACTACTGTGTATTTTCTTTTAAAAGCCTCTATTCATAAGATTACTGCGACATATGTAGGTAGTGGAGATTACAGGCTGTATTTATCAGGTTTCCAACATCTTCCGTCCCATTCACAAATCACACTAACTAGCCACTTGTGCTCACCCTTTAGCCGAGGATGTCAAAATGATTGCCGATATTGCAGTTAATGATCCTTATAACAAACTATTAGAGCTTAAAATATGTCTTCTGTGAAAACGCGGATTAGCGTTGAATTGCGCAGAATGAACGTTACAATGTTAAACTATTTTATACGGAAGCTCTACGATAAAGTGCCTAGTAAGGTGTCAGATTGCATAAAAGCTTAATTATGTTCATATTTTGCTGCTTCCTTATCTTATAGTCAATTTAGTGCCTATAAAAGCTATACTAAAGTGTCCATAGTTATAATAATTACGAATCTTTACTCATACAATGAAGTTGCCTGAATGACTAGATATGTACCAGAGATGTAACGGAGCTTCGATTCCGGTTCCGTTAAGTCGGAACTTCCGATTATTATTACACTTTCGGTTCCGATTTCGTTTCTGATACTTTTATAACGGAAGTTAATCGGAAGTCGGACAAAACGGCGGCGCGCGACGGCCTGTGCCGAACAGGTTCATACATGTCGCGCGGGAAATCCCCCGACCCCGCTACGTGCACTCTATGATCAATTATTTTTTCACTTGTTGTTATTATTTGTTACGCTCACGACATTTATAGGTTATAGATAATTGTTTTGATTTTTGCGGCTTATTATTAATGAAAGTGATCTGGTTTTTTTAAATAAAATGTACCGTCGATCAATGAAATTCCAAATTTGGTGACCTTCAATCAAACAATTTATTTGCAATAGCAACATACCTAGATCCTCGCTATAAAACATTTTTTTTTAATGAAGTCGTTAAAGAGAAAATTGAAACCGAAATAATGTCACTATTAGATGCAGATACATCTATAAACGAGGCTGATAATTTTACTATAGAAACTTTCGTAGTTTGACGAATTCATTATGAATGTAAGCGGGTTACGCGCTCACCCGCAGTGCTCGAAGGGATGCGGAACGCGCGCGTCTAGAACCGCATTCGCCCTGAGATGTCCCTCGTTAAGGGATGAAACGTTGGTGTTCTTCCAACACAAACAAGGTTCGTAGTTAACCCGCTTACATTCATAAGGAGGCTGATAATATTGGTGCTCCTGTAGAAAAACGGGCAAGAATGGAATTACCAGCAGAAGCTAGCCATAGTAATGTCCAAACAGTTTTGTCGAATATATTGTTAAGTAGTGATGAAGACGATGATGATACCACATCTGAAAGATGTGCAGTTTTTGACAAATTTGTTGTAATTGAAAGTATGCTGAATGTGTACAATAAAGAAAAACGTATAAGTATTAGTGATGATCCGTTATTGTGGTGGAAAATAAATGAAATACAAAATTCCAGCCCCTCAAATCAAGTGCCCGCCAATATTTGTCATGTCCACCGGGCTCGGTAGCGAGCGAACAACTTTTTAGTGGTGCTGGCTTAATTTACGACTCCTTAAGAAATAGATTGGATGGGGACAAAGCTTCAAAGCTTTTGTTCATAAAGTACAATACATTACTTGTGGAGTCCATTTTGATTTAATTTGTTTTAGCTTTTGTACATTTATTGTAATGTAACCAAATGTAACACGCTGATTTGGGTTTTAATTTTAATTGAACATTAAATTCATTACTCTTTTGTTTATTTGGAATTATGATTATATTATAAAATTGACTATAAATCATGTTTTATTTGTCCTTAAACAAACTGACCCTGCCTCCGATTCCGATTCCGATAAATCAAATTTGAAAACTCCGATTCCGATTTCGGGTCCGATAAAACTACCTCCGTTACATACCTGATATGTACCTTAACCATAGTAGAATTTGCTATGATAGCTTTCTTTAGATGAAGAAAGCAAAATATAAATTTTGTGATTGAACTATAGTTAAATCACAAAATTTAATGATGAATGGTTGCTTCCAGTACGAACTCATTGAGGAAGATATTCACATTACATGATTTATATCGTTATTCTTCATTTAAAACAAATTCAAAACTAAATGATGCTGTGTGATCTGTCTAGCATTATTTATTTAAAAAACAAAACAACAGCACATTAGAGTGGGCAACAAAGATGAGGCATGCGCGAATCATTTCCGGCGCCAGAGAGCTGCCAAGGTGTCGCAAGAAGAATCGTTGCTTATAAATTACCTCTTGCATAAGATCTTACGAAGTTACTGTTAATTGTGCTATGTCACAATCCATCCTCACAGGGTTTAATACTCCAAAGATAAAATCAGCCATTCATTTCAATGTTTTACGAACACAGCTTATTAATTTAGACAAATTAGTGTCTAAGAAACGTTGCTTATTAAAAAGACAGAGTCCTAAGCCATTACTCCGCCAATCAGGGAAGTTATGTCCAACAGTTCACCTATATAGGCTGTACATGTGAAATAATTTCAGGATGTTGTTGATGTAATTTATCATTGAACTTCAATAAAACGAACAAATAAATAAGAAGCGCGTTGAAATCTTTTCTCCTAAAATCTGCGCTTGCGTCTACGAGCGGCGGCGGCGGCGGGGCGTAGCCATTAATTTTTTACAAACAATGTTTTTTATGTAATTTGTTATAATAAATAATAAACTGCAGTTTTAACGCAACTTTGAATTAAATCATCATCAACGGCAACGGTATTAGCTGGCAAATTTTCACTTGTGAGCGCTACGTATATAAAAATAGTATTATGCATTACAAGGAAAACAAACTTTAAAATTATGAGATATAAACGTGACAACAAAACATACGTATGTGTACGTAGAGGTGCAGCGTCGGGTCACGGCGTGGTCATGGCGTTCCCGCACCGCTGCTGGCGCCAACATCGAAAGCTAGCGACTTGCCATGCCATCCCAATTTTTCCGTTTCCATATCATTAGCGGGAGTATAAACGTAAAATAAATTCAACTGGTTTTACATTACTAATGTATTTATGCAAACTAAACGCGACCACTGAACTGAACCTAATCGCAGTGTCCAATCGTAATTGATTTCGTTATCGAAATGTGTGCCCGACCATATTTCCATTTCGGATTTAATTACCTGTATCGAATTTGGGTTAATCATTTTAAAGACTAATTAGGAAGTCCCTTTATTAAACTTGAACCATAAAATTCGTGGAATAAAATTATAATAATTCTAGGTGTTTTTGGTTCCTTCGTCTGCCATACGAATCAACATTCATAAATTACGATGCGAGTTAGTAATGTCCATACTGTCTACCTATCTACTGTTACAAAGTCAATAGGTAAACACAATTTACAACTCATTTACATGTCCAAAAAGTACGGTTCATTGAGACATTGGTTTAGAACGTATGGCTATTGCACAACTCATAAATATGGGATGCAAACAAATGATTTGCTTATTTTCTTGTATGAGCGAGCTAATGCTGTCTGTTTGGTATGATAAAAAAAATCAAACAGGTCAATAGGAAAAAAACTTATATGTAAAAAAACAAACAGGTCAATAGGAAATTAATCAACATAGGTTAGGTACATGATACTTGGAACAGAGGGTACAGCACACGTTGATAGACGACCTCAATGGCGCAATCGGCAATAGTTTGTCTGCGATGCGAGTTCGATTTCCGCTGCGTGACAAATATTTGATTGATCTTAGTATATATATAGATATGTATATTAAAGTCGATACGTACCCCAAAGTAAACAGAGTATACTTTTAAGATAGATAACTACTCCGTTTTCTTTGGGATCAGATGATTATTAATAGAAGGCAAGGCATAAGGTACTACGGCCCGTAAGGCAAAAAGCAAAGCTTGCTCAGTCATCATCGATCTATGCTTGCAGTCATAGATCGATGAGTGAGGATGATTTCATAATACGAACTTAGGCTCCTTGGTTTATAGTAAAACGATGACACAAACCTAGCACGCCAATATACCTACCTAAGTGCTAGAACTTTACTAGGAAGTAGATCTCCTCGAAGCTCATCGTTCGTAGGCGGCTAACGGGACCGTGCGCCGGCGCCGCTCGTTTGTTCAGCCTGGCTGCTGACTGCCACTCTACATCTGCTGATTGTACTGAACCTGGATCTTTGGGTTTGAATATATTGGTAGGTACCTACTTAACGTTACCGTAGACCAATTGTATGACTCTAGTCTAGCGTAGATCAGGGTTATTCGCAAACCAAGTTTTTAGCACTTAAAGAAGCTCTGTAAACTCGGTTCGTGTTTGTTTTTACAACAAAAAAATATATGTAGATGGTCCTTCCATCATCAAAACCGAGTCTTGATAAATGATGTGGTTTAGAGTTCCGTCCCCAAAGGGTACCGGGACCCTATTATTAAGCCTAAGCTGTCTGCCTACCTTCCAGTCTGTCAGCGGGCTGGATCTTATGAATGCGATGTAAATAGATCCATGGTCATGGGACTTGGAAAATACCTAAAAACTTGAGAGCTAGTCCACTACTTCAACTTCTTTCTTAATGGCGCCGCTTGCTTTTCGCTACGACTCTGTGTAGTGTCTGAGCCCAAAAATAAAGACACGTTCCGTTACAACATTAAGCCGTCAAAAGTTCTTTATACAGATTTTATAGCATGGAATTGAAGAGTGGCTGGCGCCAGTTTCCCATCTAAGCCAACAAAATCAAATATTTCACCAATAAAACTCTTATATTGACCTAGAGATTATGCGTTTGGCGCCAAGCTATATGTTATGGCGAGAGTGTAGCTACTGTGTTACCTACAAGTCAGTATTTTATGTTGTTTTACGAAATCAATAACTTTTCTGACGTAATGGTGCGTTTACACTGGAAAACAGGAGATACACTTTGATCTTAGCCAAAAGGCCGAGAAGCGATGAAAAAGAGGAGATAAAGCTCTTCTCTATCTGAAGGGAAAGGTATCATCTAGTGCCTTCTTGAGGTAAGTTATGTTAAGTTACTTGTCTAAAAACCGTAAGCTCCTATGCCGCCCTGCCTCATGAGCATAAGTAAATTATTTAAAAAAATAGCAAGGCCGCACACTGTCAAGCCCCAAAGTACCACAACTGATATGTTCAATACAACACAATCAAATATGGACAATATTATTGCTAAATTTAAATTTATCGTTATTTAAAAAAAACTTGGGTTCAATTTGAATTGAATAAACCACCAAGTGTAAACGATCCTCAAACCGCAACCGTTGATATATGTCCGGCGCCCACACCTCACCTCTTTAGAAGACATCATCTCGACACAATGTGTGCTGTAGGTATACCTTAATGAGCCATTACGAATATAGGTCGCGATTTCATTGCTTCATTCACAAATATATGGCTGCCTTATTTGGGAAAAGAGACCTCATTACTGTGTCTTTAAGCGTGTGCGATACAATGGTGTAGTTTGATACATTTAGGAAAACTCATAACCCGGCGTCATGGGAGCTGGGTAAAAATTACCTGGGACTTTTTTCTTAGCTTACATATTGGTTGCCGCTCTTCTCAGTAGCTGGAGTTAATGAGTTGCTAAGTATCCGTTGGAGCTAAGTGCGCCCAAAGTTGAAAAAGGGTAAATTTGATCCAACCCTGTACTCAGTGTAATAATTTAGCGCCATTTCTTCAAGGCATGGTTTTTTTGTGTTTTAGGATCGAACTATTATTTTTTTATGTGAATTTGAATTTAAACACCTATCACAACTCAACAAAATGTGGAGTAGGAGTATATATAGTAGATGTTGCACCAAATATATTTGCCCTGAACATGTTGTATCTTTCTGCGGTGATTGTATTTACAATGATGATTCTGATTAGTTCATTTTATTCCAAAGACGTCTGATTAATCATAAGAAAAGTGAGATTTAGTGTTTTTTTATGTTTAAAGATACTCCAACACAAAATATGCTCGTAATATAAATTCGCTGGATTAAAGAAAAAACATAATTTCTTTTAAAAATGTAGAAATATCGGGGGTCAAAGTATCGGGTGGTGATGACCTACCCCCACGCCCATCTAGACTTATTCCACCTCCGCGTTAAAAATAAGCCATTCCCAGAAATACTGTAACAGAAGAGGCTCTGACCTGTGTGTTTGTGAACAATCCAACATTCTTATAACTATGGTTTATCCATTTTGAATGAAGCATGTTAGGAAACAAAGTACGACACAAATAACAAAATCTCACTTGCTTGTCATCAAGTTTCAGATATAATTGTAGGCAATTTTAATTGAAGGGAGGATCTAAAATCGACAAGTAATGTAAATTACGTATAAAATGACGCGCCAACAAAGTTAATTTTAGGTTAAGTATGGGCGGTTTGTTTACGTTTATGCTCCATTCAAAATGGACACGATATAGAAACCTTTTTCTTACCCCGCCGCCATTTGTCATGAAGAGAATTACCCATGAAAGGAATAAAATAGTTAAATATTTTCAGGAATCTCAAAATAAATACGATAAAACGAAAAATCTAAGTTTTTAAAATGTTATGATGAATCGAATGGTTCTTCTTCGGATCTCTCATCGATAGTTAAATTTTTGAAACAGCGCTTAAGACGAAGTGAGTTCCAAAACCTTCGTTTTGACTGTAGGTAAAAAAAACAACAATTTTTATAATGATTTTGACACAGATCCTTCTATGGAAAAATCAGTTTCATTTGCTAGTTATTTAATCAAATCATATCTCAATGAAATGTCGTCTACGTGTTCCCTAGTATTTATTAGGGAACATGTAGACGAAATTGAAGTATTGACTTCACGTGATTATGGTTTTATTTAGTATTGTTTTAGACCAAAACACAAATTTATCAATAACGAGCGGTAAAATTACACGTACGTAGCCATTCTGCGTTTCTCGCCTTCCTCGCGCGACTTTCGCTCGTCCTTGTCTCGCAAAAGCGATCTTACTTCGTCTTTAGGGAAAGTTGTCTTTGTTCTTTATATCTTCAAGAGAGAATTTGTTTTTCGCATGGCCTTAAGACCAACCAGTAACCATTTCTTCTTGCATATCTTCTACGCAGGGGGTATTTTTCTCTCTTACAAAGGCTGTTTATATGTACAATATGTACATAGAAAACGCCATTTAAAGAACTTGTCGAAAAATTAGAAGAAAATCAAATGATAAATATAATCGTATAATTAAACAGGCCTGTTAATTATTTACATGGCATGTGTCTCTACCATGCACATTATTTCACTCTTGTCTCACATGTAAGTCACCATCTAGGTACTTATCAAAAACACAGTTAAGGCGTGATCACAGAATAGTTTTTCTAAAACAATCGCTTGTCTTGATATCTCGTAATTGCAGTAGTAATGAGTGAGGGCGTACGTAAACAAAGAGTTGGGCGGACCTGCCGGTGGCGCCTCCCTCCCCCCTCCGCCCCCGCCACCTGCGCGGGCGCATTTTCACAATCAACATGAAATTCGATAAGTGTGACGAAGATGTCTAGGGTTGTCAACCGGGCATGACGATCTGGGACTGAAGACTGAATTTCTGGCGATCGCAGCAAGTGGTGAAAGCATGGTTTGAAATGGTCATTGCATGAAATCGTGTACGGCAGTATGGGGTCTGGAGTACTCGCCATTTTGACAAGCACCTACTTCATTTTATTCATTTGTTATTGACTCTTGAAGCCTTTCTCGTCATTATCAAATCAAAACACGCCGCACGCATATTGTGATTTTGTAATATTATTTATTGAGGACCAACTGCGATGGTGTCAACAGTTTACTGTGGTGTGCAGACATAGATAACAGTTGTTGGACAGTTCACAATGGCGTCCATCCATAGATTTGCAAGCCTTGTAGTTGTTTTATTGGTAATATAAAAAAAAATGATTTAAATAAAACAGTTTGTAATAATTTCTGTAAATGTAGCAATTTACTTCTCTAAATTAACAACCTATCGAAAACGTCACCTACCCACGATTGAAGTTGGTAAGTGACAACCATACTACCTGGCGCCAGTGAGGTTACTTAACTGTTAATTTATTGAGTGGGATAAGATAATCGATTTCGTAATTTTTACGATAGAACAGCCAGAATTGAAGGCAATAAATTTATATGGACAAGTTCACACTACGTGGTTTTTATCGATGTAAAACGCATTCTCTACCGAACTAGTCCGAATGGGTTCTCACAGTCTCTCACACTCACACAAACTAATTCACAGATAATCAGTGAATATATCACTGATTATCTGTGAATTGGTTTACAGTTCAGTGAAAATAAAAATATAAGCGAATAAAGCCAAAGTTATCAGTTGAAAGAATCATAATTTTATAGCCAAACTATCTTTAATGAACAATATGCGGATTCATATTTCATGGGCGTTGAATGTTTGCTCTGTGTAACTTGTACTAAAAAAAGAGTTTTACACAAATTTCAGACTAAAGGTTTGAACTTAAACTTTAAACGGATCCTGAAATACAGCCTAGGCTAGCTTAAGACCCCACGGATTCCAACATGTATACACTAATTGGGTAATTTTTTTAATGTTTAGTTTTAGGCCCGATACCCCACACAAATTGGAGCGCAATGGAGATGACTAAATATACTCATAAAATCACGAATAGACACATGATGATCATATAAGCTACTTAACAACATACTGTCCATTATTGCCTTGCCTACCCCCAAAAAGCAGACACTGTTTCCTAACCTACCACAATGATTTCGATGCCGATACTCATGCCCAATGAGGTAACTTGTTACATATTCCATTAGTACCTAGATCATAAAAACAAACTATACAGATTGAGTACCATGTAACATGTGTACTAAGGCGAGAGGAGGTGATTAGAGGAACAAAATTTTTGTTGTAGGTACGATTTTTTTAAATAATTATTTTTAAATTGATTCTTTCGGGTCACCTCTTTTTGGTTTAGTACACAATGTTCAAAGCACCCTGTAAAGGCAGTAAGTACAATATATGTACAACTCATTCATTAATATTTTACTGAGTGATTGATAGTAGTTAGCTATGTGGTGCTGGCTTAGAATTTGCACCACCCCAACTCTTCCCGCGGGTGTCGTAAGATCGACTAACTGATATTCACCGAGGAGCTGGAAGCAGCGCCACTTGCAAAACAATTAAACCACCAAACTTCGATCCCCAACCCGCATGCCCATCGATGATGGGGATTATGGGCATTACCCTCTATAAGATAAAAACTGATCAAACGCTTATCAGGAGGAGGCCTGCGTCCAGCAGTGGACCAATTCAGTCTGTTGAGATTGAGATAGTACGCCGCCATCGAAACCAGTTTTTAAAATTTGAAGGCAGCATGGCCACATATGGAGTAGTTTTTCCGCTGCTAATCGAGGGCGACACTAGATAAATATCGCCTTTTATGGTTGTGGGTATTAAGTATACTGATTGGTAAATAAACAATGTAAAGGATGGAGGCTCACAGGAATTAGAGTCGATCGGGGAGTGTTGAGAGACGATTAACATGCGCTTGTACACTGAAACTTAAGGTGGCGTAGTAAACGTATGGTATTATAGAAGCGCAAGGTATTATTTGATTTGCGTCGGTTCCGTAGTTTAATTTGAACCATAATAATGTTAATAATAATATAGGAATACTTGGTAAGAGAAGTATATTCAGAAATTATAGACATCGCAGCTCCTACCATCCGAATGGCCTCTACGGAGGACCAGCGCTATGGCAGGATACATCCTGCCAAAGTGTGATTGCTAATTTTGTTACATAATCTTATCACTTTTATTTAAATATCTTTTGAATATTGTGCTATACACTTTTACAGAATAAACACATTTTTACTTGACTTAAAAAAAAACATCCTAGTCGTAAGATTAACTAGGGAAGGGAGTTGAGTAGGCGACATTTTATCTGGGACTTGACTGGAACTCTTTCTTCTTATTCTCTTCTTCCGCTAGTGGACAAAAAATTGAAGTGAGAGTCAATTGCACCTTATTTCATATTTGATAGTAATTACTATTTATCAAGCAGTTTATATAGTAAAAAAAATTACTTGTCTACGTACTACGTACTTATTTTGTATGTCTAAAGAATTAAAACTACCTATTTGACTCTGACTGACTCTGACTCTGACTCTGACTCAACAATAGGTCAAAAATCAAGGAACTCATTCATGATTTTGTTTAAAAAGATTTTCGTATCCCCGATCCCTAACCCACCAACTTATCTAGAGTAACAAACAATTAAGTTGTTTTTCATTTTTACTGCAATGGACTGCGAATCTTACAATAAAGGGTCTCAGAGACTGAAGCGGACAGTACCTCAACCTCAACCTCAACAGCCTGTATTGGCCCACTGCTCACTGTCTCCTCCTGACCTCTAACAACACCCACGGGAAGAGTTGGGATGGTGCAAATTCTAAGCCCACACAGCTACAGCTACTGGGCGGTCAGTACAATGTGACGAAAGCTGTGGCCAATTCAAATTGAACTGACTGCCGCGTCAGTCTGTGAGATCCTTTAGTCCTTGAGAATGCTCTATTTATTTTATGTGGGTGGTGTTCCTTTAACTATACTAATATTATAAAGACGAAAGATTTGATTGTTTGTTTGTATGAAATAGGCTTCAAAACTACTGGACCGATTTAAAAAAACTCATTTATCATCAAAAAGCCAATTTTCAGGGAGTGACATAGGCTTGTTTTTTATCCCGAAATTCCCACGGGAACGGGAAATACGCGGGTGAAACCGCGAGGCGCTGCTAGTTGATAAATAAATGCGATGCTGTATTCTTTTACATTGTTAAATAAATCCACGTGGGAGGTGGGAGGTCCTGGGTATTGTCTCACAATGCATTATAGCATTATAATAGCACATTGCACACTATTTATGTAAATCATGTTGAGAATTCAATTCGTCTAGTAATGTATTCATGAACGGATATTAGTATCCGAGATACAAAGTGATTCTCGTCAGCTGTCAACGAGATAATACACCCCTCCCCTCCCATTTGTTTTAGAAGGCTCTAGAATAGACGTAAGGAATCGAATATTCTAGATTTTAAAACGTGTAACAGTACGGAGAGTATGTATTTCTGTAACATAGACTGTAGACTGTATCATATATAATCAAATAATATCCCAAAAAAAATCTACTTTGACAGAACATGAACAAGAATCCTTCCATCAGTACGGAATATGCTCACCAACGAGGTCAAGTGAAATAGGAGTGGAACATCTCTGAGACTTCTTACGGACTCAAGTGACGTAAACTTTTTAGTTTTTAGAATTTACCCTGAGTATCAAGCTTACGCACTATAATAACAAAAACCTTAGGTTGTATCTTGATTTAGTGTAAACCTATGTATGATTTGTGGATTCGATAAGGCTTCCCATTGTAATAGAGTACGGGGTCACGGTTCGTCCTGGGGGCCATTTGTCGTGGCACGTCCGTATCGGCACTAACAGGACCCTGCTTTATTGTTACCCTGACAGCGTTATAAATGGCTCGAAGGACGATATGATCTCGCTCCGAGTGCGTACGAATACCTCTCAACATATCACCAGCGAGATGATAACCGGCAGGTACTCGTAGGGTGAAGTTGGCTGCGCGTGAGTTATCACTCTCGCGTCTCGCGCGTGCGCGTCGCTGCCGAGTTTTATTGATGTCGGCGCCACAGACAACTTTCACGTCTCGCAGACAATAACGTTCAAATTGGAAACTAAAATGATTTTTATAACAGAGCCGTAACAATGACGGTAGCGATTGCGATCGCCTATTACCTATGCGTCGTAAATTCCGAGGACGGGGCCACTTAGCGATGCGAGTTATTCTGTTTGCTCGTTACGGCTAGGTACTTCTAACGAAGGCACCCAAAAACTTTCCCACAGTCGATCTTTGCGGTAAAAAACCAAGTGTCTATGAATTAACACGTCCGCGTTTTGTGTACGAAAACACTCGGTGGCGATGCGAGGGCTCTTGTGCTGACGGGCCTGTCACTGGGGTGACGTTACTCCTAAACCACAGAAACTACAACAGTTTCACCAACCTTCTACGCGTAAGATGGTTGTTCGATGTCTATAATTTACTTGAATACTACATACTTGTCTACTCACGCTACATGTCTAGCTTCAAGGGTGCTCTACCAAATGATTGCTAGTCAGCATAAGTCGTTGTTTACAAGTTCAGTGAATGGAAGCTCGACGTGTATAAGTGTTCGATAACTTTATTTTTGAAATACTCGAGTGAACTGCGTGTCTGAGAGACGGGATTCATTAACGTCACGACAGTTGCACTTGTCAGCTAATGCAACGAGCAAACAGCAACGAGAATGTGTGTGAAACCCAACCATGTAGTCGTTAAACCGCAGAGCAAACGTTGCTAAAAAGAGTTAATCTTTCTCTTTGTGCCGCTTAAATGAGAATTAACGAAGAAATGCTTCGTAAACACGGCTTTGCTGGTGCATTAGCAGGTGCCTTTGCGGAATGAAGGAATTAACGCTTATTAAGCAAATACGCAATTTGTGTTAGTGTGTCATGAGAATTTTCTGAAACTGGTTGGCAAGTTACCGATAACCACGTTATCAATAATAGTGAATCAGGCTAAGTAATAATAATAATAATTTATTTCGTCATAAGACAAGTACAAAGTATCTTAACTAGAGCCCAGATGATAAACACCTTAGACTGACATACAATAAATACTAATAAAAACTTAAAAGAATCGTTTCAATGTCACTGGGTTGATAACGTGCGCGCGGTGTGGCGTATCAGCCTTCCACGGAACTTCCTGAACACGACACCCTTTTCGTAAGGCTGCTAAAACATCTTATGACCAATTTCCAGTCTCCTATAGCTTTTGCACAGGAGATGACTAGCTCGCGTACGAAGACTATCATTGATAACGTCAATTTAACCTGGCTTAAGTTTTTTATTCATATATTCTAGTTAATCTAATATCTAGTTTATCTAACGCACCAATAAACTATCAAATTGGTATTTTGTTGCCTGTGACCTGATCTTAAGGCATGATATTCATAGATTTAGATGACAAGGAGTGTGGTTGAGCAAATTTCCAAGCATAGAATTAAAATGTATGAATAGACTCGAAATGTCAGGAGCTTCTCACACTAGTTTTGTGCTTTATCTTGCTCTATCAAAATCTTGTGTATTACTGAATATGATTTAGTTAAGTGGCCTCAATGGAAATTTGTAATATCACTTAATATGATCTTTTAGTATACTTAAAGCAACGTGTCACAATAGTGAATCTCTTGATAATAAGATTTAAAGTCAAATTTTAGACCGTCAGATATCATTTTCTTTTTCATTTAGGTATCTACATATTTTTCTGAACTACTAATGATGATGATGTAGCCAATCGCATCTCATTATGTTTATACCTCCTAATTTTAAGTGATAAATAAAGATTTGAGTTCCTTATTAATCAATATTTATTCGAACAGTGGCGCTATTACCTCCGTATATTTTCTACAAAATGTCGGACAGCAAGTGAGCATGTCCACTGCGAAGCGAATAAATCAGCATTTGTCTGCAGATTGACGGTATAATTATTGATTTATTGTGCATTTGGAACCGGCGGCGGCGCCCGCGCACCTAATTGGTGCGCGGCTCGCGTGACACTCTGCAGAATTATTGAGACAAAATCGTCCAATATTGAACGGTGGACACGAGCGTGCATGACTTCGTTACGGTGATCCCATTTCCTGTTCCTGCAATCGTTCTTTGTAAATGTATGTGAAAACCATGTGGGAATTGGCGTTCGGTTAGTTCATCGTAGGGAACAAAAAATGGGATAAAATTGGGGAAACGTTGTAGGTAGAATATTTAGGATACTGAAAATATTAGAGGAGACTCGCCCTTGCATTTATAAAGTTGAATGTTTTTTATGTAGGTACCTAAATTTTTTCGTGCAAATTTAGTTTTAGGTTCCGTTTTAATCGAAGCAAACATGTAAGAATTAGATACACGGAACTCAAATATTCAATACAGCACCTAGACGCCTAATGTGTCTTGGGCAAGAGCCTACTATGCATACTTGAAATAAAAACTGGTACTTAGTACCTAGTATTTGCATGTTGCAATAAAATCGTTGTTCGAAATCGCCAAAGGCAGGATGGATGACTGTTTAATTACTTTGCATTCGCTTCAGCTCACTAGACACGCAAACCTCTCAATCCTGGTCCCTACATTAATTAACATTATTGGCATCTTACCTTATCAGATGGATTTAAAGGATTGCTTGAACATAAGTAAATGGACCAGTATAAATGAGACCTGAGACGTGTCTTATCTACCGAAGATTTTCGTTTCTGTCTTCCTTTAGGCTTTATTTAGGCCTTATGATAAAAATATGATGCAATCATGAGATCGTATAACCCAAAACCATTATATAGGAAATTTAAATCAGTCAACATCTAGCCTATCCTTCACCATCATCACCATCATTCTGTTGCCAAGACTCTTATGAGTCTGGTCTGGTGTCTCAGAAGAGAAAAACCCACACACACACACACAGATACATACCACACACCGTATGGTATGAGCAGATATCTAGGCTCCTATGTAATTGTTACTGTAATAGATTTTAATCTAAATTTGATTTGAACTTTATTTTATACAGAAGGTATTTTAGCATTAATTTTATTTTAATTATTTGACATAAACCATAATTTATTTTACATTTATACGATTATTGAAAGAAAACAAAAATTTGAAATTTAAAATTCGAATTGTATACGCCAAATTGTCCTACCTTGGACTAGTCAGAAATAAACGATTTGACTCTGACTCTGACTCATACGCTAAAAGTTAAAATGTATTGTTAGAGACGTCAACAAGGTAAATTTTGTTTCGTACCGTCCACTTATTTGTACATTGCCTTACTATTATTTATTTTACTTTGATTGTTTTGCAATGTTTTTATAAAAAAGTCGAACGCCTTCAAATTATACATAAATTGGAAGAGCGAAATCACCTATCACAAGTGTTTCCATAACATTTAAAAGGTGTTTCATTTATCAATATGACGTCTTTTATTAGCGAATAAAACATTATTGTTATTATTTTACATATCTATTTTTCTCAGAATATTCTAGTGGCCAAGTGAGTATCACTTTATTGTTGTGATGTTTTTTGTTCGCCTGTAAGAATTTTCGGACTATCATCGTCAGCATATGATAGTCTCATGAGCGCCATAGCGCCTGCCCGACCAAGGCTTATCTTTACCAAAACTCATAAAAAAGGGTCTACATACATACGTATGTGTATGTGTAGTATATTCAATATTATATCAAAAAGCCAATTAAAATCAAACAATAATTCTTTCAATTACAATCACGTCTCGTCAAAACATGACCAACAAAGACCATAAAACTCTTAAACAAGTTTCAAGTCATAAAAATCTCGCAAGGATGTTTGTGAGCAAACTCGTTCACTTCCTATGACTAGTGACCAAATAGAAACAGGTTGGAGGTTTCGCGGGCTCTAGTGAACTTTACTGTTGGCACAGATAACATAACACTAGGCAGTTTACTGTTTGTTGGTATGCTGAGGACTGTAGAGGCTGTGGAGGAACCGTGTAGCTTGAATAAACATGCGTGTGACTGAGACACTCGTTGTCTTGTGGACACAGTCGAAACCAGAATGGTCAGCTATTCAGCTAATTGGTTGATGGGTTGGCGTTGTTCGTGTAGGGCTTGATTTTTTGTGTGATCACAACTTGTAAACAAATTATTGTTATATAGACGTGCTCTAATTGCACAGTAATTTTTTGTTTATATTAACAAAAATTACTGTGCAATTATCAACTCAGTTTGTTTATGTTTCAGAACAGAAAATGGATCATTTACCCAGGAGAAATGGTTTTCAGATAATTTTCTGCATTTTCGGCTGCATAATTGAATAATTGTTATCGGACTCAGCTTGCCTATGATCGGTCACACGCTGCACCGTCCTCGACTCTAGTCCAATATTTTAGTAGCGACGGAAGGCAAACACACTCCTTTGTTAGGTCAGGCGTGTTGAAGAGTTTCCGTGTGTCATCTCTGCCCATTCGTTAGCAGAAGGGGTAAACAGGTCTTTGTTCTCCCATGATCTCTATTAGCTAAGACACATGCCTTGTCCGAGAATTATTTGAGCTAGTTACAAGCGTTGGAGTAACCTGTGAATACGTGATCTTATGACCGAACAAATTTATGTCTTTGAATACTTCTGCGACAGTTCGCACTAACTGATTAAATATTAGTGCAATAATGGTTACCATTTTAGCTTACGCAATCACGTACCTATTTATAATACATAAGAACATATTTTTAAACGGGTCATTATTTCATTTAATACGTTGATGCTTATATCATTTAATTACACATTGAAAACAGCAGTCACACTAAAAAGAAAGTTTCAATTTGAAAAGATAAGCAAATACATGTCAATAAACGAGACAAGTTCAGCATTCCCCATCATCATCGGTCTGTTTGTGCCCAGCTACCCACCGAGATGCCACACAGCCTTACAGACAAACCGAAAGCATTACACGAACTGATATGCATCTCAATTGACTAACAGATAAAAATATTTTGATTGCTCCGTCGGCTACAAATTACGCCTGATAACATCAGAATATAGAAATCGATGGACATCTAAGCTCGGGCGTATACAACGTTTCTAGATATTGCCCTATCTCAGATCATCAGTCGTAGTTGTAATAGTAAGTACGTAATAAAATGTGCTGAGTGTTTTTAATCGCAGATTATTAAATAGTCTTGTGCGTTTATGTCGCCTACAAGAAAAATATGGGATATACACGTAAGTTATAAACTAGGTGTGAAAATTATTAAGGAATTCACAGTGAGCAAAATTTGAGTGGAGATCAAGGGAAAACACAACAATACGATCCAATCAAAGCATCATTGCTTGACTGGTTTCATTTACATCCGCTAGAAAATAATACCCTGAGTGCCTTTTCATACGTCAAGGTTTCCAGGTTCTGATAACGGGTACCCGGCGGCAAAGTGTATGGTCATGTACGTCGTACGATAGTTTTTCACACGTACCGGCATAATTTGCATACAATTCACCACTGTACCTTGTCCATTTTGAATGAAGCTAGTTAGTAAACAAACCGCCCATACTTAACCTAAAATTCACTTTGTTGGCGCGTCCTTTTATACGTAATTTACATTAGTTGATTTTAGATCCTCCCTTCGATAAAAATTGCTTACAATTATATCTGAAACTCGACGCCAAGCAAGTGAGACTTTGTTACTTGTGTCGTAGTTTGTTTACTAACATGCTTCATTAAAAATGAATACGGTATAGGTATCCGGCACCAGCAGCGGCGGCTACCGGGACGTGTGAAAAGGTACTTAATTCCTGAGGTTATACAATCTCGCCTATCCCTCTATATTATTATTTCTCAAATTCTGTTTGAATGTTCGTTTACGAGTCATATTGCACAGAATATCTGTAGGTATCAGTATTGAAAGGGGTTATGCAGAAATGACCTCAAGTGTCACTGTTCATATCTATATAATAAAAATTGTAGCTCGCAAGTTTGTGCCGGTTTTATGTCTTGCCGATAACTGTATCTTTATCTATAAGTTATAAAATTGATAATAGTCAACGATGCTATAAAGAAACTGAGCGTAGATTGTCTATAAATACATATGAAATAACTATTTCGACAATATTATTATCACATTTGTGTACAACAAGACCATCAAGATAAATCCCCCGTTAAGATAAGTAGGCTGAGTATGTAAAGCTTAGAACATAGGGCATAGTATTATCTAATATAGTTATAAGTTGTTTTTTGGGTTCCGTACCTCGAAATATAATAGAATGTCGAATAATAGTCATGCTCATGTTTATAACATGTGCATAACTATTTTTAATAAATTACCGGAAGGATGAAAATAATTAAATGGAAATGTATTTAGGAATAAGTTAAGAGGATGGCTTCTTGAAAAATGTTTTTATACTGTCAACGAATATCTAGATATTTGAATTGTGACTAATATAAAATAATATGACAGTTGCACGCCTGCATGCAGGCTGAATACATTTACTAAAATTAGTTATAAGATCTGACATTGTATAATTTTGTATTCTTGCAAATAAACGATTTGATTTGATTTGAAAGAAAAAAACGGAACCCTTATAGGATCACTTTGTTGTCCGTCCGTGTGTCTGTCTATCAGGAAAGGGTCCTGATAGACAGAACTCTTCTCAGGAACGCGTGGAGGTATCAAGCTGGAATTTATATCAAATACTCAGGTCTACTGTCCCTTGGAGCTGTGAAAATCAAACTTCTAAGCCAACGCAATCAAAAGAAAAGCCTAGCCAGCAAGTTTCTGCAAATTTTCGACACTCGCAAGGAAATTAAACCTTACAGGGTAGATTTCAAGATTCTGAGTTAACGGAAAAGTATCCCGTTAACTAAGAATCTTGAAATCTACCCCTTTCCTGATGAACGCGTAGAGGTATTAATGGTACGCAACCCTTCGTACGCGAGTCTGACTCGCTCTTGGCCGGTTTTTTATATTTTCAATGATTTCAAGTAACTACCATTATCATCATTGAGGCCTTAGATAAATGCATTTCTATAGGTCTCTTCCAATAACCTTTTATATTCATTAGGGATGTGAGCGGGTTAACTACAAACCTTATTAACAAGCTCTTCTTAACTTGAGGCTAGAATTGTCCAGCATTATTTATTTTGTTACTATTAATTGTTTGCTTACATCCGCAATGTCTTTGTCAAACTATGATAGTTTTTATATTAAAAAAGTCTTCTGTATATGTATCGTATATTATGTAGAGAGTTTAGTTATTTTTACAAAAAAATACGACACATTTTTTACGACATACTATAAAGGTACTAACATAAAGAAATCATATATTTTTAAATACATTATATTATTTTCCATTACGCTCAACCATTTTATAAACTTAAAATGATCCTCCCCATCAAATTCCACTCGCGTTTTACAGAATGACTATTTGAGATGAGAGCCATCTAAAACGCCACCCTATATAAAGTCATACAAACTGCCTGCATCACTGTTTTATTGCATGCAAACTGCATGCAATAAAACAGTCCTTATCCACCTATAAGGAAGTGGAATCTAATAACACACAAAAGTAAATTGCAAGTATGTATGTACGTCGATATGAACAACTTGCAAAGATAAACAACAGGATAAGACGCTCTTCTGGGAAGGCTCCTTATCTCAACACCATAAATAATTGATATTTTAATGTCACAAATGATCCGTTTGTAACTATCTTACATTCATTTCATAAGTCTAAAGGCTTTGCAAGGCTTCAAGCAATTTTATAACTAACATCGATGCAAACTGAAGCTGAATTTGTTTAAACCTTTTAGTAATATAGGACCCAATTTTAATAGAACGTATACACCAACTTGTTTTTCTAGCGAGTGCCGTGCCTAGGACATAAGTTATCGTATGTAATAAAATTAAATGTAGCACATTTCTCTTTTTCATGTAATCTCGTTAATTTATTTACATTTTTAGTTCGCGACGTGTATCGTCGCTTGTTGTTTCTGTTTACGTAGTAGTTTGCTATGGTACCCTAAATCTGTAGCTCATTAGTCTCGATTTTGTAAAATTATGTTATATTTAGTAATACATTTTGTTTTTTTTTTAAATAAGTAGGTACCTACTTAATAAACAAGTTAGAGTTTAATTGATTGAGACAGAAATACACATAAAAGGAAAGTTTAACATTATATTATATGCAGGTCTCGTTAGAGCCTCGGTACTCATTCCCTAGGTTCGGTAACCCAGGGACTTGACTTATCGGCTTATCGGGTTTAAAAAAGATTATAAAAGGTTCTGGTCGCAGCGACGCGTGACCCGAGAGCTGGTGAATATCTGGCGTAGCGAATCAGCATTGCCATACAAAGGGGCAAATCAGCCAGCAGCGTCTTGGGGATGTTTCCGACTGGTATTGATATAGATCAGTTAAGCTATCTAGAGATTGTTTGCAACAGTCTGCAGATAGCTCGATTTAAGCTTAGCTTCAATTGTAAAAATAAATACTAGTTCTATATCGTATCCATTTCGAATGGAGCATGAACGTAAACAAACCGCCCATAGTTAACCTGAAATTCACTTTGTTGGCGCGTCCTTTTATACGTAATTTACATTACTTGTCGATTTTAGATCATCCCTTCAATATAAATTGCTTACAATTATATCTGAAACTCGACGCCAAGCAAGTGAGATTTTGTTATTTGTTCTTTGTTTACTAATATGCTTCATTCAAAATGGATAAACTCTAGTTTATTTAAAACTAGTTCTAATTTATTGAATACTACATAGTTCTAATATGTTTTTTATTTTTAGTTTTTTAGTAATTGTCTTTTCCAGTTTAAAATCAAGCGCCACTAAAAACTAGATTGATAAAATTATTTGTACAGTACTAAAAATTATGCCATCCTTATTATTTTGATCGTTTTGTCAAGGATGGCGACATTTTTAATCCTGTCAAATTAGTTTAGTTTAGTTATCGTGACATCTGAATTGACACCAATAATGTTGATTATGCACTCTGATTGATGTCTGAAAATAATGTGTTTTAAATTTTACCGTGCATGGCCTTTTTGTATTTACCTATAGTAGGCAGGTATTTATGTTTCAAATTGTATAGTGTGTTTGAAATAAAATAAATATATAATAAAAAAGAATAAATAAATATAATAAAAAAGAAAACAATATAAAAATTAAATATAAAATAAAAAATAAATATAATAAAATAGTAAAAAAAATCGAGTGTTTCCTTTTTAATATACTTCGATTTTCTAACTTAATTCAATTGTCACTTGGATTATAAATAATTACATTCGTAAATTGGTGTGTGTGCATTAAAAGTATTTTCTATCTATCTATTTTTGCTTATGCCTTCTATAGATAGGTAATAAAAGAATATCTATCTATGTAGTGTATTGTATTATGTATATCAGTTATCTAGTACCCATAACACAGCTTGTGTTGCTTAGCTTGGGGCTAGATAATGCTGTATGAATGGTCTAGCATTATTATTATTATAGGTAATTTCCACAACTGACATAGGTCCTTAACCAACATCACGTATTGTCAACTAACAGATACCGCTATATGAAATCGTATTCACAACCTGTATTATAATTGCCGTTCTCATAAACATAATTGATCGTTACTGGGCTCGCGCAGTCCAATTATTCGTCTCTAATGTCTTGACAGTGGACAGTGTTGCGCAACCTCGTGTTCGATATAATTAGGCTGGCTCCAAATGCCAAGTCGACCGCTCTTACTAACAAATACGAAGATATTTGGTACAATGCTGCAAGAACTTACTTGAAACTAGCATAAAATAAAAGTTAATTAAATAAGGGAGTTTTAAGCTATTGCATAGCTTCTATCGCGGGCCTTGAGCGCGGGGACCGAATCCAGAAATTCCGTAACGAAAAAACCTTGACGTTTGTCTCTTTAGTTCAGCAACTTGCCTCTAGATGGCATTGCAATAGCTGTACCGCGGCAGTCCCCGAGTGCCACACGTCTTTTTTTTCTTCTTAAAGGTGTGATGCTCCCTAGCAGTACCACGGTCTGAATAAATAGTTTTTATACATGCAAAAATGTTACGTTTTATGTACGAAATTGTACGTATAAAAGAAAAATAAGTACTTACCACAAGTTTTCATACCAAACTAGAAAGTCGGTTTGGTACACTGCTAGGGAGCATGCCCATCAGGAATTAGCTTGTACTGCCTAAAAAACTAGGCACGCCTGGAGATGACTGTTCACTGTAATTTTTTGTACGAAATAGGTACGTGTGGTAAACCAAAGATGCTGTATTTTTAAAGATAGTACATTATATCAATTGAATCATCGGTAGTACAAGAAAAGAGAAAAACGGGAATTCTATGTATGAAATTGGACGCTCGTCCCGTGGGGTTATTTTTAGCGGTTTTAAATAAAAACACAGTAAACTTGCATTATTGTGTATCATAAAGAATAATAAAGACACCTATATAGTATTCTGTACTTACTAGGTCCAATGTCATAAGTATAAGTTGTCTAGTCTGCAAAGACCGAGAGATATTTAGCATATTAATCTCGGTTTGTCTGACAACCCTGACTACGATCTGGTTAAGTTTTTTAGAAAACAATAATATTCTTAACGCCTTGAAATATTGAGTAACCGCAGGTAATGATGTGTCGGCAAAGTGCTAGCCCGAGTGGAAACGCATCCGCTCGCGGCGACAGAGGCACACACCTACCGATGCAACCTCGTGTTTGCTTTATATCATTACTCCATCAATCAAGTTCAAATTGTGTTTTGAATCGTAGAACACTAACAATCGATCCGTCGGACAGCCGTGGCTGGGCCTATCAATCAGCGGTGCTGACGCAAAGCTGTCCGGTGGACCGTCCGGTCCGGTGATGCCCGGCCGGACACCGCAGCACGCCCTCTAATGACAGCCCTCACGCCGACCCGACACATCCAATTCACATGTTAAATGGAATTCCCTTTGCGCCTTAAAATTACCATCGTCCGTGTTATTAAAGTGTTTGTTTCTGAGGCGTTTTTTGTTTAGACGTTTTATCCAATTAGTGCTACCGTGTCGAAAGTATAATGCTGTGATGATATAAAATGTTTAGCGGGTTAGAAGCGGAGCCTTGTCGGCACCTTCTTTGGGCAGATAACAAAGTATCTGTCAATCAGGACGAGGACTGGCGATTTTATGTCGATATTGTGTTAATTAAAGAAATGAGTCAGGTGGTCGTTCCGGATTTCAAAATCATAGAGCCTTTTATGGCTACAGTCAGCGGCGGCGCCCATAAGGATATTTTCGATATATTTGACTAAGCTATACTTAGATGATTTTTAGAGCCCATTTGAATTGTAAGAGGCTCTCATCGATCAGGCTATTGATATGCCCTCGAGTACATCTCTTAAGTGCCGGGAGATTTGACGATAAATCTACGATATATCGTAACAATAATACAAATACAAATTACACGGCTATAAATAACTCACGTATGGGTATATCTGGTGCGAGCTTTCATCGATGGTGTGGTGTAATTTAATTGACTGTGCTGATGATAAATGTATGAAGAGTTAAGCATAAGAGCTCATGAATAAATCGCCTCGCGGTGAGGAGCTGATTTGCGATAAGCGGCTATTTATTACGCTACTATTAGTCGCTGGCGACCCTACCTGGTCCCTACTAGCCTGGACCGCATCATTTTAAGGGATAAAAACTAGAAGATGTACCTCCTAGCAAAGAAAATCATCAAAGACCATGCCCGAATAAAGAGTTTTGTAGGTATTGTATGGAAAGATCTTACTGTATTGCTATCTATGTATACTAATTATAAATTCGAAAGTAACTCTCTGTATGTCACGTTTCCACGCTGAACTAATCTTAATAAAATTTGGTAGGTAGATGATAAAATTATATAACTCTAGTTGTGTACTTCCTATTCAGCCATAAACAGATATTTTCGAAGAAAGTAGCCACAACTATATTGGTGCCTTTAGAATAAGATAAGCTTCAAACAAATCTTCCACCCTCCAAACCTAAGATCCATAGTTCTCCTACAAGGCACCTACGAACGCGATACAAGCCACTTGATGTCAGGAGACTCCACGGGAGGCTCTGGCGCTTCACTGCAGCATCCTTAAGGAACACGCTGGAGGAATGTAGGATCAAACACATAAATCACAAATAAATAGCCTTTCGTTATGGATTCGCGATGATCTTCGTAAGATATTTATTTTTGGGAAGGTATCTATTTATTTGTTTTTCGTTACTTTTTCTCTTAATGATTTAAAAATAAAGTAAACCTGCATAGCAGTAAAAATTGAGGTAACGGAAACAAGAATGTCATCATCATGAATGACTGATATTAGGATGTTTTGAACATACCCTCCAAACCGCCCAGTATCATAATTGTGCATGCTTAGGTACAATCATCTCATTTAGGACCAACCAAGTTACAATAGGGAAGGAATCTAAATGAGTGATAAAATCAAAGCCTAATTAAAACCTGTCCGTAACTGTTTCGTCCTACAAATCTTTCATGGCATTATCTAAAACTGAACAATGATTTCCTGCAAAGAGTTGTAACAACCACTCGAGGCAGCGCTGACCCGAGATCATAAAGCGGGTCGCCCTCCACGTACATTTAATATTATAAGCTATTAGGCGCCTCGCCGGCCCTCCATTACTGTGTCCATATCATAATACGGAATTGTCTGAACGCTTAGATTTTGTACTTTTTACTTTCGTCGAGTGTAAAACAAAAAGGCGGGACCGTCGGCGCCGGCCATTGTTCTCGGCCATTCGTCGCACTTCATGCTATTCACATTCAAATTAAATGGCTTGTGTACAAAATTAATTTGTCTTTTGTCTTAGGTCGGCCGGACGCGCCGCTGACATGTCGGCCGGCGGGGGGGCGGGTGCTCCGAGAAAACCAAACATGCAATGAATTCTACTCGTAGGTGCACGCGAGAAATTACACTCATTCTATACCGATGCTGTCGTCGTCAGTCGCTTTGCTCTATCCTCTTGGTACGTATCAGTACGCTCTAATAAAGTACACAAGAAGTTAAAACTTGTACCTACAAAAATCTACTATATCTTGGTTTGGATGACGGACGAGTTGTACCCCAATGCAAAAGTGAAGGGGACATCTCGTCAGAATCTCTTGGCGGACGAGTTTTAGATTCAGGATGTAACTACCCTAACCCATTTATCTTGTGTTTGTCTGTCACTAAACTTTCCAGTTGGTTTTTTACTACCTGTCTGATTAATTCAACTTTCAAAAGTTAACTAAGGAACAAAGTAAAAACAAAGTTCAAGTGAGCATTGATTAATTTACATCCAATTTCATGGATAACTGCATACACCGACGAGATATGACAGTTCATTTTTTCGCTCAAGAGCTTGTACCCACAAGTGGGTTACCATTGTCTCATACAGAAATACATGCGAAGACTAATGACATCGCTACATAATTTAATACTTAATCGCGTTGTATTCGTACGTGTTGATACATTGTAAATTATACGATGTAAACAATAAAATGTAATTTAATATCAAATTGTCAGAGATTAAAAGCTTTCAGTGGCATTAACGAGAAGAAAAATGTGTCCAGCCAACAGGAAAACACAATGCATCAGTTGGTTTGAGAGATTGCCGTGACTAAACCGTGGCACACCGCCTCTCTAATAACACTCTTTAGTCACGTGTAATTAAAAACTCAAACATCGACAACTAACAAATCACAGCCCAAGATGAATCACCGTCAATCAAGCTATTATTATAGAGGTAGAATAAGATGAATTATTAAAAAAACGTGATATTGTTTTAAGTTTCTTAGAAATTACAATCACTAGTGAATCACGACCACACCCTTGACGACTCACTCGGAGATTTCCATCTTGATATCTCACCGTGAGGTGCAAAACAACCATGACTTTCAACGTTTATAATAAACAACATAATGCAAGCTCTTCTCATAACAGTAAACAATCCATGATAAACACAGCGACACGGCGCGTGATAATCTACGCGAGCTGTTCACGGCTCCTAATTAATATTCAGTGACTCGGCAAAATACTAGATGATTTGTAACATTTGACTACTAATTCTGGCCAATTGTTTATTCATGTCTCGACTCAATTACAGCGGTTTGTGGTCTCAATGCGCTACAATTTCTCAGTAAGCTCTCTTACAACATAAATGATGAGTTCTCTGAAACTGGGTAACAACAGAACACATGTTGTAAAGCAGCTACCTCTAAAGATGTCTCGATACGTATCATCACAATCTCTCGCGTGAGTGAGTGGCGAATTCGCGGGTAATTAATTTTTGATGCATACGTGCTGCCGGCGGCGCGGGTGCAGCCGATACCATCGCGCGTGTAATTTGTGCCCGGCCGGCGACAGCTCCCATACCCGGACAAATTAATATTCCGGACACGACGCACGTTATGCGAATGAAATTACTGTGTTTACAGCAAATTACCTCCATTAAATCAACTTTTTAATACTAAACGTAAAACGTTTCTCAGAAACAAGCAGCTCTACCATAGACCCTAAAAAGAAAGGAATCGAGACGAACGAAGTGACGGCGCGTGATTGTTACAACGTTGAAGGGTTGGACCTAAGGACATTTCTCGGAATGTCAAGCGAGGCACTAAAGGACTCGTCGACGTTACCTGGCCATCGAACGGCACTCGAAACCTGTCTCGATCAATCCACCTCTTGTTGCTCGTGTTAAATAAAATCTCTCTTAAAATGCCATCCGAATGAGCGCGCTGACACTCGTCATTCCGGTGCTCGATCCTTTATATTTGTCTTTGAAATGTGATGACAGTGGTACAAATTAGGAATACAAATCTGTGCGTCGCTCATACCGTGCTATCTGACGCACGTGATGGATGCGCGTGCGACGTCGCGCTCGGATCACCGCTCTGTAATTAATCCGAGCGGCCGGTCCATGGGAATCGCTGTCACTCCGCGTCGTTTTCTACTCCGTAAGGTAATAATACTGAATAGTGTTCTGTCAGCAGGTTATTTGTTATTTTCTAATCCGGTCCAGGGCCTATTCTAATTTGTGTGATGTTTTTGTCATGAATCGTACGCTCGAGCGGCATAATTTGATAACTAGTGAATCTTAAAGCCGGCTCGCGCGGCTAGTTAAGGCGTGTGCTATTGTGATGTGCAATTTACCGGCCGCTTCAATCGCTGAAATATTTCGTGCAGGCATGTCCAATTGCTAACGAGCCGAGTGCGACGCGCAAATGAATAAGCACCTTGTGCATAGAGCCGGGTCGTTATGCATTACTGACGTCCTGGAAATGCTTTGCTGCTCAATGGAAAATGCTTTGCTTTACTTTTCGCATGACTCATGAACGCCTCTACATTTTTAGCTGTGCTTTTGTCAATTTATGTTGTTTGGTATGCCCTAGTCTGCCTGCCTAATTGATTGGAGTATTCTGCACAATCAGCTAAAGATATTTTTTTGAAAGCTGGTGTGTTTGTCTTTTATTTTTTTATACCCACGTGGACGTCACAAATCTAGACCTCCATTATAGGAAAAATATTTACAGCACAATTTATCCAGCGTTTCATTATTATTGGGACCTTTAATACCATCTGCGGTATCCGTTCTATGTATGAACCATACATTAAGATTGGTTACTATCCAAGTCAAGAATCATCATCCTCTGTTGTAAACGCCGCTAGATTATTGTCTGTGTATCAGTCCGCCCTAGAGTTGGAATTAGACGCACTTATCCTGTCTAATGGACGCACGTGTAAGCCTTGTATTGTGTCTGGTATACCTCACAACAGGACTGAAATATTTTTAATTAAGCTATTATTATTATTTTCAGCAGTGGAATCCGATTGGCTTTAGATAAGATTGATTGTACGAACATAGATTAGTATTTTGGATTATTCTTATCATCTCCGCCTACCAAGTGGGGTAAATTATTTTCAATTGTCTTCATTTCTAACCCCTTTCAAATATGTACGTCTATGCTTAGAAAATGCCTAATATTCAGGTGATTTTTGTTTGCATCAAGTAGCTAACCGTTTTTACACCTCACCTTTCTTAGGCCAGTATTATGCAAGCTTGCTCAGTCATCGATCTATGCTTGAGCAATGCTTTTCTATAGCATAAACGTCACTCAAGCATAGCTCTATGACTGAGTAAGCTTTCATAATACGGGCCTTAGTGTTAATTCTTGGTTTAAATTAATATCTAGTTAAGTTTTTTCTTCCATAAATGTTTAGTTGTTGTAATGTGTCGTGTCAAATAATCTCATTTAATGTTTTATTTCATTTTATCAAAATGATTTAAAACACCAACTCAGCAATCAAGGTATTCGCGGATATTGGTCTAAATTTAAACGAGAGAAACCTAAACAGGTAGAACTGGCTGAAAACGTAAATAACCAAATCAAATTTAAACCACCTCCTTTCTACAATAGGAACCTCATTATAGTTCATAGGTTCCACAGGGTTATTCTCCGAGGCTGCCTCCGGGCACACAGCACGCCCGTCCGTTACTTACTCGTAACACATGCTTTGTTTGCTAGTTCTACCCAGAGACAATTATCCTCAGTACAGTACTAACCAGAGAGATTATCATCGCGGTTAATCTGTTTCTTTTGTTTCGAAATCAGATTACCTAATCATAAGATTTATAATTTCTTGATAAAAATTATTAATACCATATTATATTTTTTTCTATCCCTAACGTAAGCAAAGCTTATTTTGTGGGTCCCAGATGACAGCTACACGGTTACTATTTTCTAAAAACATATTTATATGGTAAGTACATTAAGAGATATGTGCCTAAATACAATGAAAAACAATCAGAATGCGAAAAAAATATTTAAAAAATAAATGAATGATGAAGTTGTTTCCCTGTAACATTTTTTCCCTGAGTTGCTTAGAGGCCACAATCAAGAAGGTGCATCAAATCAATTTATGCAACTCGTAACAAGAAAATAGGGAAGCAAAGAGATGGTATAGGTTCGTGTTGGTAAGTTGTCACCTTAGGTAGGTACCTGTAACAATCGATTAGGGCTCGGTTAGGGGCTCGGCTACAAATGTTTAGCCGCAAACGACAACGGCAATCAATATATTTGATTTGCAGCCTTCTTTACGAGACTGCACTCTCACGACTGTCATTCCAGAGTCGGCGGATAACGTTCTTTGCAAGCTGGCAACTTTTATCAAAACTTTTCTTCACTACACTTTATCATGGACGAATAAATATCTATTTCTCTATGATATTATGAAAAAAACCCCACCGCGTCTATCTCTCTGTCTGAAGGCGAAGGCGATACTCTGAAAATGGAAAGAACAGAAATTCGACGGTTTTTACCAATTGATGGAGTAATTTGTGTAGTAGGGAGTACTGGTTTTCTGTAATACAGTTTAATATTATACTAAAACGGAATCCAGGGTTATCTGCCACTTGCTTTGTATATTTTATTATGAAATAAATGATTTGTATTTGTATTTGAATTTATGAAGAAGGATTAAATGTACCTAAGTATATAATTCATTTAGGTTTTTTTGTTGTTTGAAAATTACGGTTATTGTTGAAGATTGCGAAAGACATGCCAACTGAGAGCTTTGCAGGCGTACGCCGCCGCGTCAACAATACAGAAGGCGTACGCCGCGTCAAGAGGATTTAAGTAATTACAGATTACATTAATCCGCTTTAGACCTTTAAGGCGGTACCACGACTCAAACTAGCGCCGCCAACTATTTATCTATTTATTACGGACGGGAAATATTAAGAGGAGATGCGAAGTTGAACTTGGTGGCCACCAACTCTGTTTTCGCATCTCCTTATAAACAACAAAAAAACTATTACAGAGGTTTTAAAACAAAGCTTATGGCAGGTATCATAAACTGGCCTATCATTTTTTGAAAATTCCTTTCTTCGACGTAATAATAAGATAAAATAGGCGGCAGCGCTAGTGTGCCTCAGGATACCTCTTAAACTACTAGGTGTTATCCGCTTCTCTTGCGAAGCCGGGTTGCTGGTTCTGCATTTGTCAACAGACATTTAGACATAGATATAGACATAAGAATAGAGTTAAGAGTAGTAAAACAATGAAGTTATTCGATAACACGTAGGTATGTATCGAAATTTAATAAAAGCCCTACATGTTGAGTAAATTTAAAGCAGATGGTCACAGTTTAATAGTTATTGAATGATAAGGTATTACGAAATAAATTTTCCATTGCTGTGTAAATAGTCCAGTATTATTTTTTTATTTTATTTATTGTTACTTAAAGTTGCCCGTTGACATTGCCTCACAAACAATAAAAGATTAAAAGGGGTTATGCGAAAGGCACGACAAAGGCGAGACCTCCAATTCAAGCCCAGCTAAAGTTATTTACAACAAAGCATTTCTGTTACTGTCTCTAGACGGAAGGCTTTGAGAAGAGGCCGTTGGCAGATTATACCGCTTATATCATTGTTTAGGTATGGAATGCATGAATATGCAAGAGCCATATTTCATCTTTATTTTAATTACTAGACTGACAACTGATAAACAAAATGATCGTTTTGAAAAAACTAAAATCTGTCAAATAGTTTTACATTTTAACTGTTTTTTTTTAGGTTTAACGCAAAACTTAAAATGGAATGAAATTTCCCGATTCCTGAATTTTTATCAGTGACCGCTTAGGGATCATTCTCTTTACAGGGAAACCATCAAATCGGTTTACAATTGACGAGACATCGGTAAAAATTCATTAAAAAACACATTGAAACTCCTCCTTTTTAAAGTTGGTTAAAAAACTTACTACGGATCAAACGCCAAGATTTGTGATATAACTATAGAAACACCTCTAACAGGCCTAAGCAGGTCTATTTTTCACAAATGTCTGCAATAATTCTTCCAACCGGTAAAGTCCAAACAAATGCATTAAGATCCCATTTCACGAGTCCGATTTACTGTCTATAAACTTCGCTCTTTCCCCGACACATCTGATTCCCTATTACGTAATCCAAGTAACCAATTTAACAGCAATCTTGGATGACCATTGAACACAACACCACAATAAAGAACCAGAAACTCTACAAAGGCATTTACGACATCACAGTCCATTCATGGGCCTAATAGTTAAAATAATAAGGCTACTCGCTGACTAAACATGTGTTTGTAACAAAGAAGTGTAAAATTTCCAAACGTTGAATTTATGTTGCTATAGTGTGTCGTCCCTATTCTGGTGACGGCTTATTTATTTTATTTTAAAATCTTCGGAAAACTTACAGCTAGAACAAAAACATGAAATTTTAACCTAAACACATGAAAGTAACATGTATCTGAAGGCTATTTACGAAGTTTCCACTGGTAGTAAAATTGTAGTTTTATTATTTCAGTGATAATGGACGACTCTAAAAAAAGGAATACACAAAAGAAAGTTAAATTGAGAGACATATTGCACACACTACATACATAAAAGTAAAGTAAAGTTACCTACATTAAAACTAAGTTTAAGTTGAGGTTATCGAAAAGAATTTGTCACAAAACAATCGCTTGAGAACTTATGGAGAAGATTGGAAGAAAAAAACCCAATTCTTCTTTTACTCTTCTATTACGTTGTGCCAACCCCACATAGAACCCAGGATAAAGAGGAAAAAAAGTGTCTCCTCCCCATCTGGGCTTAAGTAAACGTAGTCTATGTATTCCTACATTGATTAGCTCTAGGATGCACCATGCATGACGATATAAGTACAAATAATTTTATCAAGATTATCTTTTGTTTACAAAGAATTATCGAAGTTTAAATCACAAATGTAGGCCTTCAAATATACAAAAAACCAAAAAAAAAAACTCCAGCTTTCTAAAGTTTATCTAAACCTTCTGCAACAAAACACTGTATAATAATAACATACGTGTTTTGTTTTCCGATTTTTGATGAACCTGAGTATACGAAAGTGAACTAAAAATAGGAAAGCTAAGATAAATCTCATATTTTACAATATTGCAAGTATTTTTATAATAGGGTATGCATGCATGGATTCTTTTTTTTTTTTATTGATTATTTAGGTTAATACATGAACGAAAAAAAATACAACACCCAAAAATAATAAAATTATTGAGGTAAAAAGCTAAAAGTAAAACTACACTGAGTTTCGTGTGATAAAAACGCTGCCATGTTAGCCATTACATTTTATGACGTCACGGATCATCGAGTCCCCCCTATATAAAATCAAAGTCAAAACTTCATGCCCATACAAAAATGTTCAAGTATGACGTCACGCTTCACGTGCCAATAGCGTTGCGTTTAGACATTTTGCTGTTGAGACTTAAAATATCTACTTTTCAATGATTAAATTTCACAATAAAAACATCATAAAATACAAAAATAATACAGATATATTTCTATATCAATAGAGAATACGTAAAAAAAATATTAGCTTTTTTGAAGTCACATGCATATACCCTATTACCTATTTAAATTGAGTTTTATCATAGCAACCGCCTAGCTAGAATAAGTCGGCGAGGGACAACATTTCAGTTGTCAAGTTATCGAACGTGAACACGTGTGTAACCGAATCGCCTTCAAAAGATTAAAAGGTGGTAATTTGACATTGATTTAGGAAGAGCGACGCTTTGAATTCTTCGTCTCAGATTGTCTTGACTTGAGAAACGTTTTGTCTATGGTTTAACAGGAATAGAGCCCTTTCAAAAGGTTTAATGTTTTAATTAATTGCGGGCAACTGACGACCGACGGTTATAAATTGTAAGGAAGAAGCTAAGGTATTCATTTCAATTTACGAAAGCGCAGAGACCGCAAGGATATAATTATATGAAATAAATTGAAAATTTCCAACAGCTCGGGTTTAGTAAGATTCATGATCAATGTATTTTTTACCTACACTCATGTAGGTAAGTGTCTAGGCTAGAATCTCCATAAAACCTTGAACTGAAGTAATGGCAAATCTGTTGCCTTCAACTATCAAACCCGTAATTACTATGGAAAAATATCCCAGTCACCAGTTCCAAAGACAGTTCATCATTTTCCGTAGGTAGTGGATAAAAATCAAAAATTGGAATATTTTTTAGGAGTTATTCTGCTACAATCTGACACTAAAATATAGGTTATTCGTATTCGTCACCACGTTTCGTCCCCAATGGACCAATGGGAAGTTTACTTAAAAGTGCAAAACAAAAGGTTGTTTGTATCTAAAAGATATACATAAATAAAATTACCGCGTTTTTAAGAAGTGCATGTGCAGTGTCTTCATTTGCCAACCTGCATGATGTGTGGTAAATAAGAGATGTTATTTTTTTTATTTACTTGTGTTGTTTTTATTTGTTGTTTATAGCTGCGCACGCGCTGCAGCTGCGCGGTAGCGGGCGCGGCGCAAGTGCTGATGTCATCGGCTCAAATGTTATTTTCCGTGGCTGCCTGGCGCGTGGGTGCGGCAAATAAGGCTGGATATGTAGCAAACTCTTTACAATACAATACTACAAGAAATCTCGCGGATCCGGCGGATTCCTCCACCGGTGGATATCTTGTATTTGATTTCTAGGAACAAAGAGTATTAAGCAAGAAAAAAAATTACATTGTTATTATTTATTATTATTATATATCTTGGAGGTCTTCTGACAGATCCATTTGGCAATTAAAGTAGGTTATAAACTAAACTTTATTATATTATGCTCAAAATCTTATATCATGAGCTACGCTAGCTCATGATAGTCGAATCAATCAGAACGCTTCTTTTTCTTTCAAAATCTTTTTCAGGTACCGGAAAAGATAAAATAAACTGATTTTTTAGGAAAAACTAAGCGCTATACCAGGCTCAAAGCTGGCTTCAGCGCCACAAAGAATAGAAGAAAACGAGGCCTTGCCACTGCAAGGGGGAAACATGGACTAAAATGTTAATATAATAATAATAATAATAGAAAATGAAAAAGGAGCTCTCATTTGTTCATCTGCATGATTCTTGATCTCATTTTTTTACCTTGTCAGTAGGCTCAAGTATTTCATGTTGGTTGTTATTGGTTTTGTTTGTATTCTTTTGAATGTGGCGTTGTCTGGCTATCAGTTTGGTTAAGCAAACGCTAGTTTAGGTAGTATTTACGAAAATAAACATTTCAATTGCGTTTGCCTTGGTTTTGTTTGTAATAATTTTCAACAGCATTACAAACTCATTATGAATGTAAGCGAGTTAAATACGAACCTTGTTTGTGTTGGAGAACACCAACGTTTCAGCCCATAACGAGGGACATCTTCAACACAACTTCTACTTCCAACACAAACAAGGTTTATAGATAACCCGCTTACATTCATAATGTATTCGTCAAGCTAGAAAGGTTTCTATAGTAAGAACATGAATGACAATGAAGAATGGAGAAAAATATCTCCGCTAGCCGAGCAGTCGATGCGACACGCGCCCCTGGTAACAAGCATTTGGCGGAGATTAGCACATCATCTAATCAGAGAGCAAAGCCTCTTGAGGACGCCTCCGGTTGGTATTTGGATTGTACATTCCACGTAGGAAGCGTTCCAGGTAAATTTGCACTTGCTCCATTTCACGAATTCGAAATCATGAGTTATATAACATCATGTTTATTTACATTCTATTGTTTCCAAACATTTTCAGAGCTTTCTCTAGAAAATGATATAAAACTTAGAGCTTGGGCTTTGCAAATCCCAGTGTGTCCACAGCCTACACCAAAGTTATGAATGAAATAACGTTTTGCAAGAGCGGATGTTGCGAGGTTGCTCCGTCGAATTAGGTTTAGAGCCTTATGGAGGCTTGATGAATGAACCTCGCCCCCCGCTCCCCGCGTAGCCTTCGAAAACACGATCCGTAAGAATATTACAAGATTGCGTTTGGTGGCTTGAATGAACTAAGTTCGAACCTACTTGACCTTTGTGAATGATAAAGTCAACTCGCTGTAGCTAAATAACTACTAATGCATATTCTACGTGCAGCGCAGTAAGCTGGAAAAATACTTGCATCAACATTAATGAAGTTTCCTTTTGGTTGGCACTCAATTAATATTAGATAAGTGGTGTGTGTCATATCACTAATGCATATAATGTCAAAGCCAGCTAGGTACCGAAAACAGTTATTCTAGCTTAACTCAGCATTGTGAAATCATGTAGGTTGGTAGGTAGGTATGTATTTTGTAACCCTTTGAATTTTATTGTAGTGGTTATCATTTTGGGGTTGAATTTCAATTTAGGATTTTATTTCAAAATCCATAAATAAAACGAATGAGTCACTTTTATTCATCGAATTCCCGAGATTAAGTGGATTTTGGATCATTCAAAAATACGATATCAAGTGTTTGTGCACTCATAAAGTCTGTAGGTATCTCCCAAAATTCAAACATGATTTTGTAAAGGATATCAAAATTTAGTGAGCAATAAACACTATTCAAAATGTCAGCCGTAAAGGAAAAGGTGTGTTTTGATTTAGGCATTACTGTCAGAAATGAAGTCCACCTTGCAAAGTCGATTGCAACGTTTTGTCGACTACAATCTCAGATTGGATAATAAAACATCGAACTGGGAACTAGTCTATGTAAATGAAATAAAATCTTGCAATGAAAATTTCAAAGAGCATGTTGATGCAGTTGTCAAAGCTCAGTCAATTAAGGAGTACCAATCTAAGTAGGTATCTGAAAGCTCGCGCACGAATGTCAATGTCAGGATGACGCGCATCAGTGGCAGAGCCAGCGACGAGCGCGTGTCTTCCACCTTAACATAAAACATCAATTTGCATAATGCATACGGAATATGTAAACTTATCTCCGACACGCCCTTGCAGTGACACGCCTGAGGAGTGAGGAGTGCCAGGATAACATTATTCTCGCTGCGACGATATCCAAGTCTAAATAGATCGCATTTGCAAAGCCGCATGTTCAGTGGAATTTTATTATCGCGGCAGATGCCGGACCGATATTATTTTTATGTGCTATCGCGGAGAGCGAATCAATTTTATAGCGCCATTCGTGCGTTATGATGAAACATACGAGCCAACTCGACAGTTGCAAAATGCATTCGGAGATTTTTGTACCTACATAAATTATTGTTCCATAAATACCGCTTTCAAACTTGGTCAAGTATCTGAAGTAGGAAAGCCGGTGACCACACTCAATTCACAACTTATTTGGTAAAACTTATGAAAAGCAGCACAATAAAACGTGATTTCATGTACCACACGACGCCAAATATCATCGACGTTAAGGATCATTAAAGACCGGCCATCCGTTCCTTATTAGCCTCACACGCGCCACGAGCCCTATTTCGAATGCAAATAAAATTACAAGGCTACCATAAAAAGTGTTTATTAAGACTTTATTTGCATTTAAAAATTCGTAAAGTCTTATTCAGCGCGACGCTGGGCCCACTCGATCGAGTTCCGAAGTTTTAAAATGATAAAATTACTGTCGAGCCGAGAACAGATATGAGACGTAAATGGGAATGTTGGTAAAAAGCGGACAACTCGCAACATATCTTCTTTCACGACAGAATCCGATCAATGTTGCATAAAATGTGGGATTAAGGGGTGCACACGGCAGACCCTAGAAGGGAGGGCTCGCTGCCTGCATCTTTGCTTGCTCTACCTTACCTCCGGGTTGGTAATCTATTCATGTTTTACTGCCGTTGACCGTTTACAGCTTTAGCATGTATTTATAATTTAAACTTTGACTGAAACTCGTAGCTTATGCCCGCGATTTCACACGCGTTATTTCTATGGACGGATCTGATTTATGGGATAAACGTAACCTACGTTTTATTTCAGGCCTAAAACTACATATATGCAAAAATTCAACCCGATCCGTTCAATAGTTTAGGAGTGAAGAAGTAAAAAGCAACGGTAAATAATCTTTAATAATATGTTAACTAATTTCGAAAGTTTCACGGACTTATTTATCTATTCTCCTGCCCTATCTATAAAATTGTAGATGCTCCGCTACGAAGAAGATTCATAAATTGCATCCAAATTATTTGACAACCAAAAAAACGTACATTTTAGTTGAGTAAAAATTTACTGCCATTATTTTGCGTAGTCATCGTTCCGCTGGAGTAAAAATACCTATATCTAGTCCAATGTGCCGCTTGTAATGCCCAACAACTTTTATGCAATCATACGAATGCAAATTATACGAGCCGTGTTGTGTACTTAAAGGTTATTATTTGCGAATAACCGACCTGCATGTACCTACTTGATGTTAATTTAACTTGTAAATATCCGTAACATGTGCAATTTATACCATTTTATGGTACCTAGGTAGGCGGGTATTTGAGGATGTCATAGGCGATATTTTAAAAGGAATTTACTTGATCGAAGTATGCGACATACACAGAATTCTTGATTTCTATCAGTTAAAAGCTTAGCGCTTAAAAGACCTGCTTTTTAAAATTACTTTATATAATTTTTATCTTATGAAAACACATTTATGTGCAATCGAATTTCACTACTCAACAAACAGATATGTTGAACTTTAATCTCAGATATCCTATTTGAATAGCCATGCTATGTAAAGATGATAATAAACAGCCTCAGTTTATTTGACTTTTCCATAATAGAGATAAAATCTTGTCATAGACTGATATAATTTCACGTGCCTCAATCTTAAGGTCAGTCTTATACCAACATGATATCAGTGATGTGAGCGTACTCTCACGAAGACTTTCCAATTAAGCAATTTAGATACGCCGAGTCTGACACGACGTTACACAAATGTAAAACAACGGCTATCGGAATGATAATTCAGTGATGTAAATAACAATAAAGTTATCAGGTTGGCCGTGTCGCTATAGGTTTTGACAATAAAAAGCGTCGTGGAGTGCGCGACCCGCCGCGCGCGCGTTCGCATTAGGACGAATTTACGATTGCTCTCCGGCACTCCGGCCACAGACTATACATGGAGGTAAATAAAAGTGCTTGTATTTAAATTGAACTTAGCCCTTACCCCTCGGTTATGTGATAATGCCGCTCGTTGTTGAGTTATGTCATTTTAGTATTGGATTCGAGTAAGTCTATTTCAGCATGGACCCTTCCATGATATTATTTTAGTTTGGGATTTGGTATAGCAGTACCCCTGTACTGCTAAACCAAATCCCAAACAAAAAATAAAAACGTCTCGACGACGATGATGGTTTAAACCAAAAAAAAACATCTTTCAAAAAGCTTTTTACAAGTTTTTACTGCACTAAAGCATATTCAAAAGTTCTTTGCATTATTATTATTTTATTGAATTTTGGCTACTATTGTAACTTGTAGGTAAATTATTTTTTATATCAGCTGTTTGTCCTATCTGTTCTGACCCGTGTCAGCCACTCTTTGCCCGAAGGTTGCATCAACCCATGCTATCTCCGACCTCGCCTTGTCCGCTCTAGCACCTATCTTGTCGAAGATAGTTACCGACTCTATGGTTATTAACTCTAGAAATAATGCGTTGTCTATCGTATTCGGGGAACTTAATTTTTGTACAAGAGATTTGTTATAATAAAACAAATGATAGTTTGGTAACGTGATTTCGTATATTTTTTAAATGTTGTTGTCGACTCGTGATACAAATTAAGATTTAGAATAGATAGATACAGAAACTGCTATAGCTATCTAGTAGCAATACTAATCAAGCCATGTTCTACTAATAAATTAGTTGAGTTAAATCAAATCTATCAAGTATACCTATTTATTTAATATACTATCATTATCACCTCCGATAACGACCAATAAAATATTCCATAGTGACAAATTCAAAAATTCTGAATACTGACTCGATTTTTAGATAGATATAATAATTAAACAGTGATGTATGATTATTACCTGAATCGAATTTGAACCTCGTACCTTGTTTGACAAAACTTTCCTGTGCAAAAAGGGTTGGGACGGGTTTTCTCTAACTCGAAAAATAACAACTAACAGGCTATAGGTTTCTTTGTCGCTTCTTACATTCGTCTATATACCGAAGCAACAGTGTATAATTCTATAATCCTTATCCCTGTGCAAAAAGGGTTAGACGGGTTTTCTCTAACTCGAAAAATAACAACTAACAGGCTATAGTTTTCTTTGTCGCTTCTGACATTGGTCTATATACCGAAGCAACAGTGTATAATTCTATAATCCCTATTCTAAGTGTACATTTATTGATTAACAGAGTTTTTTTATTTGATTAGATACCTACCTCCTAATCCATTGCTAGAGCTAAGCGGTAAGCAGCGCGTTTAAGTCTTTTGTACGTCTGCATGCAACGTGCAGGATAGGGACTTGTCGATATTGTGTAAGTCATTTCTTTTATTTTCTAGATTAAAGGGGTTATAATTTTATAAGATTTTTTAATAGTTAGTTTTAAATTTAAGATTTATACTAATTCTAATTTTAAGGTTTTTGTTATTATAGTGCTTACGCACTATAATAACAAAAACCTTAAAATTAGAACCCCCTTCTTACACTCTAAGTAATTTCTAAAAAATTTAATAAAATCCAAAGAATTATTATAATAATTATAATTATTCCATTTCTTATTTCTTAGTTCTAATTTATTTCTTATAATTGTTTGTAATTTTCTTTGTCAATAAAGATTAACTGTTCCATAGTTTTTACTTTATATTTTATTAATTTATGTTCATGCCAATTTTCTATTTACGTTTCTGTTCACATTTTACTGACATAAGAGGTTTGTATGCAAACAAATTACCAATATTTTTTTTGTAATTTACCAAACTAATTCAATTAGACTTGTCGACAATAGACTACTTAGCATAGGTTATGCATAGTTTACGAAAACTACAATCTAATAAACTTATACTAAATAAATATAAACTATACAGATTCAGATTCAGATTCAGATTCATTTATTGGTATAAGATGATATACACGTCAAAAATGGTATTGGTACATAATAGGGTATATGCATGTGACTTCAAAATGGCTAAAAAAATATATACGTATTCTCTATTGTTATAGAAACATATCTGCATATTTATTTTTGCATTTTGAGAAGTTTTTATTGTAGAATTTAACCATTGAAAAACTGATATTTTCAATCTCAATCGCAAAATTTCAAAACGCTACGCCATTTGCTAGAGCGGACGTGACATCACCGTATACACTTCCTTCTTTTTTTTTTTTGACGGTGCATCATGGTTTGACACTATTCTACCTACTTCACTTTTCGTTATGTCATGAAGTTTCGGCGGGATATCTTTTTGTACCTAGGTATTATTTCGCGGTTGTTTGGTGTTTTCCGGAGAGCGTAAGCAAAGTTGATTCCTTGAGAAATATTGTGAAGTTTTTCAACCTTCTTACTAAAAACAATGACTGAAAGCGGTTTTGTAAGAGCGCAGTCAGATAATCTTCCGAAAATAGATGTTTTCATGATGTCTACCTTCTTCGCATCAAATTCGGAATTCACATCTGCTGAACTCAGAGGAGTAAAAGCCGCAAGGTAAATAAGTTACCTACTTACCTATTTCAAAATATTTATATGAGGTAGGTACTCTAGGTACTACCTACCTATAACTTATTCACGGTTTTGTAAGTGTTAGACGAGAAATATTTCAAGCAGGCAATCATTTTTATCTTTGTTATGTTATGTGATATGGCAGATCCGAACGAGAATCCTACGGCGATGCCGCCGTTGGATATGTACAAGTAAAACGGGTAATGATAGATACTTACACTAGTGGTCTGATTCTGCACATTGGTACCTATTTACACCTTCATGGCTCACGACACGACGACTGGCGATGTGGAGGACATTGCGATCGCACTTCAGCCCCGCCACCCCGCGCCGCCGCCGCGCCGTCCGCAAGACGCGGAAACGCCTCGGACAAGCCGAATCGCGACAGTGTGCGTCAACGTATATGTTTTAGTACAAAAAGTTCTGCAAGCAAATATACCAAAATCGCGCGACACAGGACGCGCTTAAAAATTAGCGTTGATGTGAGTAGGGCTTTTAGGGGTCTCCGAACAATTTGATGTCCGTTAAATAAGCTGCCAGATTTTTACGGTACGGAACCATTCGTATGTGAGTCGACACGCACTTGGCGGTTTACGATTCGAAGATAATATTAAATTATTTGAAATTGATAGGTACAGGAAAACCACTCACTCATGTTAAGCCCTACTCACATCAACGCTAATTTTCAAGCGCGTCCTGTGTCACGCGATTTTGCGATATATGCTTGCGGAACATTTTGTACCAAAACGCATACGTTGACGCACACTGCCGCGATTCAGCTTGTCAGAGGCGTTTCCGCGTCCTGTGATATTGCGGCCTTCGTCGTTCGCGCTGCCAGTAAGGGGCGGGGAAGGCTCGGCGAAATCGCGCTTAATAATAAGCCGCTTTGTATAAGGAATCACGCTGGAAAATCGCCGAAATCGCGCTTTACAGGACGCGCTAACTTATTAGCGGCTGTTTGCGGAGGGCTTTAATAGGTACTTATTATAGCATTATTTCGGATCGAAGCACCTGGGCAACTAACTAAATAAGGTAGGGTAATAATAATAATAACATAAAGAATTTGATACAGTCATTTATGTTCATGGAGTTTAAGTCAAAATTCAATGAATAGAAGCTGTTTTCGAAAACCTCTTTCCTGAGATGATCACTACCGAGGTCGTCACGAAAGGTTTTAATCGAGTGTGTACGTCGACGTCACATAAACATGGCGCCAATATGACAGCGTTTTTATCACTCGAAAATGATTGTAGTTTTGATTTGTTTTTTTTACCTTGTTATTGCGAAATTCAGTGAGTGTCATAACCGAAAAATGATCGGTTAAATAATGACCTAAATAATCGATTAAAACGATAAAAAAAATCGATGCATATACCCTATTGGGTACACAACAATTAAATTAAATAACCTGCAGAGTCACTTTAAACATTATAGTCAACTAGTAAATTAATAGTATAGAGATAAACAAATTACATTACACAGTCAAAGTACACATTACCTACAGTCAAATAACAAATGAATGATATAAAAAAATACATGCTTACAAAAAAACAAATTATATTATATCGAGGTAGGGTAAACCTTTAGGCACAGAAACTCTTCCACTGTGTAGAAGGCCTGCTCAACAAGCCACTTTTTTAACCTTGATTTGAATATGGGCAAGTTGGGAGCCGCAGTAATGGAAGTTGGTAGCCGGTTGTAGATGTCCGGCCCAATGATGTAAGTGAGCTTTTTGGATTTAGTGAGCTTGTGCGCATTCCGTGCGAGTTGTTTAGCCCGGCGCGTCTCGTACCGGTGGTGATCCCCAAGCCTAGTGAATGAACTTAGGTTAGTCCTTACATAAATGGCAATTTGATAAATGACTACGCAAGGAAGAGTCATAATTCCTAGCTCTTTAAAGAATGGCTGTACTGAAGTTCGTCGCGATACTTTGACTATGGCCCGAATCGCGCGCTTTTGCATTCGGAAAGCGCGCTCCCAGTCGGCAGCACGGCCCCATAGCTCAGCTCCGTACAAGACTATGGCATGCACTGTAGCAAAATAGCACGACCTTACTACGTTCCTTGGTAGGAACCTAGATAGGCGGCTAAGAGCAAAACAAGCACCACCCAGTCTTCCGCAGAGCTTATCTATGTGCGATTCCCACGTAAGGCCCCTGTCTATTTCGAATCCAAGAAAGTTTATGACACCTACTTGGTTCAAAGTCGTTCCATTGACAGAAACAACAATTCTTCGGGTCATATGGCCAGACAGGCAGAAATGCATGAAATGCGTTTTGGATGAGTTTAGGACTAACCCATTGTCGCTAAACCAGCGCGCCACTCGTGTGGCGACATCGTTCAACTTTTGTTCTAGTAAGTCAACAGATGGCGCTGTGACTATCGCCGCTACATCATCCGCGTACATCCTAATCTCAGCGTTATCTATGGCATCTGGCAGGTCGTTCAGCAGCAGTGAGAATAGCACATTGGAAATAGCTGATCCCTGCGCGACGCCCATTGTCAGTGTGAGTGGATCTGATTTGACGGAGCCACCGGCTCCAGCCACAACCTGTGATCGGCCCACCATCATACTTTGCAGTAACATGAGTGGGCCCGTTCACGATTCCGTAGTGGCGGAGCTTCATCAGTAAGATTCCATGGTCCGCCACATCGAAAGCTTTGGAAAGGTCGCAGCACAGCATAGCGACGTGCTGCTTCCTTTCGCGAGCGTCCAGGACTTGGCGGACCACTTCACGAGTGAGTGAGGTAGTTGATCGACCTGCTCTATACGCATACTGGTGATCGGATAGTGCTTGAAAAGAATTAAGGTATTCAACTATACTATATAACTACTATACTATACTTAAGTTTTATTTACATTTAACGTTGTGCAGAGTAATTACATACTAGGAAAGAAACATTTTTTTGCACTGTGACAGCGATCCAATAGTTTCATACAAACTCTTTATCTTTGTTTCTTGGTGTTTGTGATTTTACTACAATTGTAGTTTTCGAATGATTTAGAGTGAAACTCTTCATTTAAGCAGTACGACCAGTATGCTGTTAACTTAATTGTCTATGGAAATGTGAAAGCTATTTAAACTTCCGGCTTGGACCACATTTTCATAGAAAATGAAAAAAACGCTAACTTTTTAATATACAGTATGGCTCGGTTCACACTCAGCATACAGAACAAAGATAATTAACTATTTTTGTTTCGTTTTCTTAATCTGAAAACTCATACTAGCCAGTTAGATAGTTAAGTATTTCCAAAAGTATACATTGGTGCCCGACGCAAATAAATCCATATTGACAAAATTAACATACAGCGTTAATTATAGCGAATTGTTTATTAACATTTCGACCGACGTAATCTATTGCCATTTAAATAACAGATGAAACAATAATGGCAACAACAAGAAAGCTTCTAACCGGTTGTAGCACGTACGGGTACTTGTTAAGGCGATGCTACAATAGTGTGATCAATATTTTATTAGTTCTGCATAAAAAGTGCTAAGTCTATGTTACATTAAGTCGCGCAAACGAGTAACTTGTTTACCAACTACCAGTCGAACTTGAAAGTTCGTTAGCATAAAAGTTTTTGTCTATAATCTATTTAAAAAAAATCTAATATTTTATAAACATAAGTACGAGTTACATCTCGTTTGGTGACAGTATGAAATCTCTTAAATTGTTATTTTGCATTATTTTGTTTTTCTTTTTAGATGTAGGTTCTGTACGTACGTACGTACAGTACCCGACGATAATGCACATCGATCTGAATTGAGACTTGAGGTCGCGCAGTATGGAGTCGTCCAAAATAGATTTTGTAAGTGCATTATTTAGGTGAATAAACCGTAGGTGAATTCTCCTTTAGGTATATCGATCAGTCACACGTTACGTTACAACGAAATTCTGTGAAACGATCTGTAGGTATTTTAATTCCAAAGGTCGATGTGCATTATTTATCGCCGGGTACTGTATAAGCAGTTTTGTAGTCGTGTAACTCTCGACAACGCTCAAAACCGTTGAATAGTTTGAGTTGTAATTTTGCACACATAAAGATCTAGACCTGGCATAATATTTATGGTACTTATTATTCCAAAAAACATGAGCTTAGCAGAGGCTATTCTATCCCATCCGTAATAATATGTATACCTTTCCTCCGATTATTCCCAGTTGGCCTGTGCTGTAGTACTGAACAGAAGAACCGGGACAACTTTTGTACCAGTTGTTCTGTCCCCAAGACTACCTTTAGTCCGTGCCTTTAGTCCTGTGATATAGTTTTATATAGAACAAAAAACAACTTGACAAAAGTTGTCCCATTTGTTCTGTGCACAAAAGTACTCGGACAAAAGTCGTCCCAGTTTCTCTGTACCAAACAACAGCTCTAGACTACTGGGAATAATCGATTGATCCTATCATATATTTCCCAGTGTATCAAAGCTTTAAGTGAAACCTGTTCTGTTGCTCTAATTAACAATACACAAATCGTAGCTTGTATGCAAATGAAAGGGAGCAGTGCGGGCATGGGGCGCATTCCGGATGATAAGTAGAAAGTGGATTCTAAATGTCATTCGGTTTTTTTATTACCTAACTAGTTTATGCCCGCGGCTTCGCACGCGTTGTTTCGATGAAAACGTTTTAAGGTTATATCTATCCCATGGGTACTGTTTTGTGGGATTAAAAGGAGCCTATGTTTATTCTAGGCTCACACCCTGCTAAATATCAGCCAGATTGGTTTAGCCATTATGGCTTGAAGAGATTTTAAACATTCATGCATTCATTCAATCTTTATTATCTATAATATTTGTGTGAAGTATTAGTCAGTTTAGGGTTATGAAAAAGTGAGATCTTATAAAAAGCAAACGTGATGAGAAAAACCGTCTCTAGCAGTACCTATACCTACTACCTATTTGATTTTAGTGGTGATGAGTTTTTTTACGTTTAAAATACTGGAATTTTGTTATTCTACATTCAAATTTTTACAATATATAGAAAAGTAGAAATCCAATTTATAATAATAATAACTTCAATGAAAATGAACTCAATAAAAAACCACAAAAGTAACGGATCAAGAGCCGCAGGTCACCGTATACGGCTTATCGTAAAATTGAATTAAAAAAGAAAGATAATAAAAGGGATCGTCGTAATTCTGGCGCGCGACAACGCAGCACTTTTATTTGGACGCGAGAGGAGAGGGGGCTCTAATCGTGCGAGCTTTGGACTCTTCCGATTGGCACCCTTGTTGGCGCCAAAAAATAATTCTACAGGACACGTTTACAGTGCCCGTGACGCACGTAGGTATGTCCTGTCCATATTTGGGTCGAGATTCTTCGAGGCTGCTAATAATTGGAATCCTGTAGCATGATAATTTTAGATAAGCTCCTACGCGTTAGGCGTAGGCATGAATCGTCGTAGGCAATCCGAAAGTAGGTCAGGTAAGTCCGAAATTACCTACTTTCGGAATGCCTTTATTTGATAATACCCAAAAATACGATCATTCTTAGAAATAACGAAAGGCGCTTGTCCCTAGAAATAAAAACGAATAAACCGTAAACCACTATATAAAAAAATCTGTTTAATACAAATTGTCGACTCAAAATGTCTGATGACAATTGATGTAGCACGGCGGGCACCTGCGAAGCCGGAGGCTGCGGGTTCCATTCCCGCCTTATGACAAATGTTTGTACGATCTGCAAATATTTGTTCCGTGTATGGTATTTTCTATGTATGATAAAATATATCTATGTCTGTAATGTATTATGTTAGGTAGGTATAACTGTCATTTAGTAGCCTTGGATTGTCCTTTTCTATTCTACAAAGTCAGTCATGCCTGGAAGAAATTGCTTTAAGCAATAAGGCCGCCTATTATAAGTTTTTTATTTTATTTCATTCTATTTAGATGTAAGTTTTTTTATTTTGTATGTACAATAAAAGTGTTCATTCATTCATTCATTCATTCGTTCATTCATTCAAAGCCAGCTTAGATTGGGGCTTGATAATGCCGTATGGATTGTCCAGCATTATTTATTTTTAGTTATTATATTAATAAAGTGTGGTCTGAATTGGAAGATGTACTACAATGTTAGATTATTTTCATACGGATAGGTACCTACGTACCTGTCTGCTCCAAATGTATTAATAGCGTTTTTGTTATGCTCTAAGCTTCTAATAATCAAAACATAATAGCTTCTAAGAAAATCTTCTTCGAATAACGATACGAGAAGACAGATACGAAAATAGCCAAAGTTACTTTGTAATACTCAAAATAAGTATCACAGTCACAATAATAGACAGATAATACATGTGTTCATCACCTTATACAACAGGTTGTACTTAATTAAACATTTTATAGAGAACAGGAATAGAACCGGCGCGATGGCGGTAATTATCAATAATAATAAATAAGTAATTATCTTTAACCTTACATTAAAATAAATAATATCGTAAGAGGACGTAGATGCTCATAAAACACATCTATGTTTACATGTAATGTTAATGCATTTAGTAGAAAATTTAAATATTGATTTTAGCCTTATGGTTAAAATACCTGTATGACGGCCAAGGCGAGTCAACCAACATGAGTTGGTTGACTTGCACGCTCCACGCGATAGCATTTCAAGCATTTTTATTTAATTTTTATAAATATGTAAATAAAGCTGGACATCGCTGAACAAAGCTGGAGATCATACGAACATATGTCTCAAGGCGGAAACCGAACCCGCAACGTTCTGTGTCGCAGGTGGATCTCTGCTCGCTTCGCCCCATCGGTCGCCTAAGGTTTTAGTTTATCTCGTGGTCCTATAGAAATGTTATTCCCCAGGGATTAGTATTTTTTAGACACATGTTTGGTGGGTTCAAAATATGGGTGCCAAGCGCAATGTCCAGCGCATTATGGGACGCGGTTCACAGGGACAATCGACTTTTATTTATGTCCGCTGTGAAACATCTCGCACCTCGCTCCACACACCGCGAGCTTTGACTTTCAATGCTTGCTCGCTTACCTTCAACCCGAAAATTAAATTCGTAAACAAAACTTTGTCAGCAATAAGGTGTCTCTGCCCTCTGCTGGCAGATCAGAATTATTTTTACTATTTGGTAGGCAAATATTACTACGGCCTATTACTACAAAACCAGGTATTCGTAGGTGTATCACCTCAACAGCCTATATCGGTCCACTGCTGGACGCAGGCCTTCCCCTGATGTGCCCCTATGGGAGTATCTCATGGGGTTATGCCCATAATCCCCACGCTGGGCATGCGAGTTGCGGATCGCAGTTCGGTAGAAGCATTTTTTTTTTATTCGTAATTAAAATGCAGCCAATGAGTGCTTCACTCAGAAAGACAGCTTATTTTGTCGCAAAGTTCATTGACTTCTTTCTGTTTGTATATCATTTATATTTATAAAACAAGGGACATTATAATAAGTGTCAATAATAATCACATCAAAATTTACACTATCACTACAAATGCGAAAGTTTGGATGTGTTAATTCACGCCAAAACAATTAATCGGATAAGGTTCAAAATGCCTGGAAAAAAGCATAGGCTACGTTATATTCTAGTTATCAGTTCCCATGTGATATAAATAACTTTTAAACGTTTCCATATAAACAACGCTTGCACAACCGCGGGCAGAAACGAGTAGCTAAAGCTTTGTGTAGCCTAGCCTTTGAATGGTGACAATAGGCTGAAATAAGATATCGAAAACAATAAAAGTTAATGATGACCAAAACACCGAGACAAGTGAAACTGTTGCATGAATATTAATTTCCATTCATTCGTAAGAAATGTTTCCGAATGCTTAGTGATTTTTTAATTCAAACATTGAAATAAAGACATCGAATTGAATTAGTATCGTGTTACCTCAAACGCCTGTAGTAATAAACTCAATCATAGACAAACATGTAAAATCAATTTTTATTTTTAATTGAAGTTGTTTTCTCCGATCGCTATAAAAGTATTTTTATGGCGCCGTATAAAGTTATTTTATACAAACAAACTGACAAAGTTACATTATTTACACTGCATTTTTCATTTTATGATCGCTTCCAAAATATTAGGGCAACAAAGGGATATCGCAAATCTCTGTTAGCATAACGACCACTTTATTTAATGCGGTTTGTATGTAGGTATTATTGTTTTCAAAGCTGACCAATACCTTGCTTGATTTATGAATATAAATCATTTAGATCATACCATCCACTTCAGTCGTCTAAAAGTTACCTACCTACAAGTATAAACCTAACTTGTTTTTGCGAAGATTTTGCATTGCTACAAATTTAAGTTGTTATGCCTTTTAGGCACTAGAGCTTCCAAACTATATATAACACAGGAGATACTTTTATAGGTACCACAGTTCGAAAATGGTTCAGGTCCTTATTAGCTGCACAAATAATGCATCAGTTCCAACATCCAAGTTATTATTTTAAGCTGAGAGGCCTCACCTCACCGCACACGTTGCAGTGGCCATTCAACAATATTTTTATTTTCGTCGAGCGTAACATTGGAAGCGCATTTTTCCGAGTAGGACGAGAGGACTGTCCAAGCTGACTTGTAATTTCAAGTGTTTACCCAGCGCAGGCGCAGCGGGGCGTCTCGCAACAATACCCATATCCTTTTCACATAAAATATATGAAAAGTCCGGCTACCAGTGCTCGGATGGACCGATATAGCCGCTTTATACCCCTAGCTGCCTGCCGAGAACTTTTTATGAGGGATCAAATTGATTGGTTCCTTGATAATATCGCAGTGCTTTTTGTGCTCGACGCTCGTGGGGTCTGCGTTATGCAGCTCAACATGTTGCACCTGTAGAGTTCAACGATAGTCATACTTTTAACATTCAAATAAACCTTGACAATGAAACTATAAGAAATTTGACAAATTACCAAAGTTCATAAAGTTCATTGAACGAATTCAAACCCTTCGAGAATTGCTTTTACGCCTTTGGGACTGACATCTAGATTTCGATGCAATTTGGTAATACAAAAAAATATGATATCATTTTGCGGTGCGGAGTCATAATGTCTTATTCACCTCTACAGTTACCAAAACCAAAATTGAATCGAATTTGTGATACACATGAAATTTATTGGATGGTTACAACGAATCATCTGCGGGCAGTCGATGCAGGACGTGCTCGCGAGCGAGAAACACAAAACCACGAAGATAAAAATATATTACAAAATGAGACCCACTTTGTGTTTTGAAATTACAATCAAATAAATTACATTTTATTGCTCAATCTTGTTGGGTTTTATTAAGGTATCGGCGCTGAATGCGAGAGAATAAAACATGGCGGGTTTACGCGAGCGACAAGTTGTTTCCGTGCGCCTTGTGGTGAAGCCTGTGTCGCGTCGCTGGATCAGCCGTGATGCTTACATGGCCCTCGAGTTTCGGAGATAAGCCATCGTCATGTCGCCTTCGCCACTCAGACACACGTGCCTGCCCACTTTCTCCGTGCCCCTGTCAAGTTTTTCCTCAATCACTCTCAAATTTATTTTATTACCAAAAGTAAACACGAAAACCCGTGTAATGTTATACAGAACAACTGCCAAACTGCAGCGCAACCGAAACATTCGGATTATCAAGCAATTTCTATGTTGTGTTTATGTTAATAAGTTCAAGTGTGCTTTAATTTAAAATGCTGAGCAGAGCACCTTGCTCGTAAATGCAAATCATAAAATAATTTTCAATAACTGCAGCTTCATAGAAACTAAATTGGCCATAAAAGAACGTAAATATGTCAATACAAAAGAGTGATCGCACGACATGAGCCTAAAGCGATAACCACACAAAAGTGTTTTCGGTTTGGAAATAAACAAATCAACGCAAGTTGAAGTGTGGAGACAAGAGCGTTACGAGTTGATGAATGCTGATTGCTAAAGTGAGTCGACGAATGTATAAGTAATTCTGCCCACCAAGATGTTTCCGTCTCAACCGGTCCTAGAACAATATGCCCAAACATTCTGCTTGTTCATTACATTTGACCCTTATTTATTTGACAGTTGAACAACATAAATATAACCGGGCGCAGATATTTGTCACAAGATATTTACGATCTGAATGGATAACGTTATGCAAACTATTCTCTGTTTGAAAACAAAGGTAACATTTCAAGTGACAACTGTAGCTGAAGACACGAGTGTTTAGGTAGTTTGTAGTTATAAACTTGAGAGCTTTATCGTGACGTAAATATCTGTCAAGCAAAGAGGGTGAACACAAATATCAGCGGAAACCGTGGATAATCCGATATCGAGGAAGTGTTACCAGCAAGTGTGTCCCTAGCCCAAGGAAACGCATTTATCATCGTCTTCTCGCCCGGCGACTTGTAATTGTGCGCCATATTGTTGCATTGAGTTATGGTACCCTCGTGCGAATCTCTTCCGCTTATCCATGCCTATATTGCCCATACATATGCATCGAACACATAAATTTAAGTAACTTTAGCTCGTTTACACTCGAGTGTTAGTGATAATTTTCTTGTTCGAATCACTATAACGTGTGAAAACTTGTAAATTGTGTGTATGAGGTAAATTTGCACCTATTGCAATAAACTTACTGCATACAACCGACCTTTACAGCCATTATTTTATATGTATAGTTATTTCAAAATGCTTTTATTAGGTACCTATTTGATATGTAGAGATTTCATCAGTTAGGTTCGAATTCGAACTTCGCAATATATTACTAGAAGCGTGCCCCACGCAGCGCAAGTAGACAAAAATCGCGACTCCTGCCCATATATTCCCCTTGTCAGTGTCTGCGGACAATACGGTAAAATATTGTGGAAAAGTAAACACTAAACTCGGTGCAAGCGCCCCGAGTGTCGATGAAGTTTATTTGATGAGATTGTCTTGTGGTTTGTAGAGTTGGACGTTACAATAACAAGAAGTAATGAAAAAGTTAGACTTTAATTCTGGAGTATACACACACAAACGCTCTAATAAATAAGTTTAATAAGTAATAATTTAATGTTCATTGAAGATAACATTTAATCCAACTATAAAATACATAGGTAGAATAGAATCGAGAGCCTAAATAAAGCGTCATTAACCTAAAAGCATTCATCATTTGTTAAATTAGATTCAGCTTGAACCGGATCAACGTGCGATATAGGCTGAACTCGTTTTGAACTCTAAACTGAGTTTATCTTATGTTGATCGCATTCAATTGCAACTGTAAAATAGACCTTAGTAATTCAATCTCCCAAGAACAATTTCTCAGCATCCTGAAGTGCATATTTATTGGCAGCCCTATTGTGAACCTAAGGGTGCGATCACAGTAAACACGCGGTAGCTAGGGCAACTGCGGACACGACGAAGACGGCGGAGAAGCGGAGCGGGGCAGTGAAAATATTATTTCGCGCCCGATTGAATGAAGTCTATGGTGTAAGTAAACCATACCGTAAGCCTAGCCCAGGCGCGAATTTCAGCTCGAAGTAACTCGCCGCCGCCGTTTCCGTTCATACTGTAGGCGACAGGCTCGAGTGACTAAACACGTGTAATTTTTAAACGCGACCGCGCTAGCCTGGCAATATAGTTGAAGCATAAGTATTGTAGAATAGTGTCGAGCGGCTGCGACGCGCGACGGTGGCGATCTGCGCACGATTTGTCGTTATTTGCGCGCCTCGCGTGGTCTTCGTATGACGGCTCTTATCGCCATCGGCTCTCGACAACCCTCCACCCTACCTGCCACTGGACATTTCTCACAGGAACAATGAACGTTTAAGCTTTATTATGACAACAAATCTACACGACGACGACGGTTCTAAAACTTTTTATCGTCAGTGGTATTTTATTTACCTTCCTCTTGATTCATTGAGTTCTTAGACTGCTTACAACGTCTACAACAGTAATTAGTATTTAGGAAAATCAGAACCTTTCAGGGAAAAAGCATGTACCTACCTAGTAGTATAGTTGGTCATTTAGCTGTTATGCAATTTAGGACATGCTAAATTTTACATTCATGAGTACAGACTGCAAATTATGCAAACTAAACTACCTATGTGCTTAATAATTGCGTCAATTATGCGAGCTAAGCTTACCTGAGTAATCTTTCGATCTGAAACCTGATTGATGCTCTGCGTCGTATATAACGTAATGGTTACATTCCGGAGAAAACGCAATGGAAGCTTGGCCTAAGCAAGTTCATTGTAAGCTGTCACGCGTAAAACACGAACTTGAACAAAACACAACTCAACATCTATTGGATGGTACGTACCACGTACCTACGTAATATACGTGCCTTTTTAAAAAAGGACGCAGCGTAGCAATCTGGCCCCAAGCGCGGCACCACAGCCTATAATAACGTTACTCCATCGACGGTATCACACCGTGGAATCACCGCCGAAATCAATTTTAAACAAACTCTGACCACCACCTACAATTACTGGGAACAATGCTTGCCCACTAAATATCGTCCCAGTGTTAGAGGTCACCGTACATAATAGCTGGCCCTCTCCAGATAGCTCGAGATACTATCGCGATGATTTGTCGATTCTACGCAACTTAAATATTGATATAAATATTCATTATTTTATCTGATTGTCTAGCTCGTATGCTTTCAATATATAATATGATAAATGTGATGTGAACAACTTGGATGAAATAGCGAACGAGCTATGAAACCTGGGGGACTAGCCTGAAAATATTATGATTCGTTTTCAAGCAAAACCAACTCGATAACATTTGCGTCAAAAAAGATATACCTAAATCAGAAAATTTGACTTTCGTTTTTCCGAGAAGGCCCCGAGGCAAGAGTTTGTCCCCGTTTCGTAATCCTTTCTGAAATCAATTTCTCAGTATCTGAAAAGCTTTCAATTGCGATGTTTATTTCGACAATATTTACAGAGTTAAATACTTAGTTTTAAACTACTTGTTCTTACATTTCTGATTAGGAATCTTTCCAATCATGCAAATTATCACAACAACACCCACACACCTCACAAGGCAACAAAGTCCCCATCACAGCACATGATAAAGTAGTAACCCTTATTAAAGTAAGTAAACCTAATTGATTTATCGACGATCTGTACGAGCCTCTTCAGAGGATGCGTCAAACGTAAAATTAAAATTGATGGTCATGTAAACGTTATTAGAAGAAGCATAAAAACAGAGTAAATCAAAGAGTCGGCTAGCCTCGCATGGCGCGCCATGATCTAGTGTAGGGACACAGTTAACACTTTACTGCCTTTCATACTTCTAGCACCATTCCGAGAAAGTAAATTACTCGTCGCGATCGTAAAGTTAATGCCTCATACGGTAATACGAGTACTTCGGCATGTCACTGTCAATTTTTATGATGCACTCACTCCGATCGCGAGCCGGACACAAGCGACGCTCTGAGATATCCCTCCAATAAAATATCCCATTTATTACACGGCTACATCATTAATCTATTATTCAATTGATCTATTATTTTTCTAATTATCTGCAAATAAATTTACGAAAGCACTTCCATTTTCAGAAATCGTGAAAAATATCCTTCTGTGAATCCTAATCCCAATTAGTGATTTTATGCTTTCATTTTCGTTTCAATTGAGCCCACGTTGTCTCGAAAATACTCTTATAAGATTTAATTTAAGCCTACTGGGTCTATTTTGAGAATGCAAATGTTATTGTGGGCTTAACGAATATCTAAGTCCGAATCGATATAAATTTAAATTAAATTTGATGTTTATTGCAGTTGTTATGTCCTTGCCTCGAGGTTTGCAGCTAGTTAACCGTATGTTATGAGCGTTCTATCGGCAACGTCTCTTTGTAACATTGATAGCTACAAGACCTAACTTAAGACTTAACCATTTCACTGCGACGGCACACGCACAAAACATGTTAGCATGAACCTTAATATAACAGTTGAAATTTTAGTGAATATTTTTAATCAAAGTGCGTGCTTTTAAACAAAATAGACATCTTGATATTAAAGAATCTGTAATATTCATGATGGATAAGCCCTACGACTAGCAAAACTACGATTTTTGACAAAAGTTGCTGAACACTAGGAATTTTAGCATTATCTCATTACTGGCCTCTGTATATTCTGAGAAACAACACGAGTTTGTCTCTTAGATATGAGTACCTTTGTTAAAACGTCTGATGTTTTCTAGACCTTCGCAATACATCGGCCAAACAGCCTAACTTCAGGTTTAAAATTGAGCTACACAAAGGCGATGATGGAATGTATGAACAACGATAGAAAATATATAAAAGTTAATTGAAAATAGTTTTCTAAAGATTTTCAACTAACTTCTGCAGTGTGGTGCTGGATTAGAATTTGCATCAGCCCAACTCTACCCGCGGGTATCCCTTAGTCGCCTCTTACGACACCCGCGGTGCGGGCAGCAGCACCCCCTGAAGAACAATTCCACCTCCAAACTGGGATCCCCAACCTGCATACCCCAGCGTGGGGATTATAGCCATGAGATAAAAGCCAATAAAACGCTTCAGGGGGAAGCCTGCGTCTAGCCGTGAACCAATATAAGCTGTTGAGGATGAGGTTTCAATGAATTCTATGGACTAAATTTGAAGTTTGTTCTATATGTGTAATTTAATTTTGAAATGTGCGCTTTTAGTAAAGCTAATCACACTAATATTATAAATGCGAAAGTTTGTATGGATGTATGGATGGATGTTTGTTACCTCTTCACGCCCAATCTACTGAACTGACCTGGATGAGATTTTTCATACAGGTAATTCTGGAATAAAACAAAGTCTACTTTTTATCCCGTAAATCTGTTCCCGTGGGATAAAAATCCCCCTTTAACGTTTCCATAGGAACAACGCGTGCGAAGCCGCGGGGCGCAGCTAGTTAGGTATATGATAATAAATGGCTTATTTCTTATTATTATAGCAAGTGCAGTCAGTATGAAGCGGCGCTATAACAGCAAAGTATTGAGGGAAGCTGAGAGACGAATGTGCGCAATCGCACGTATGGCCTAAGGGCTTTTGTTACTCTCATCCTGCAAGAGCCGACTATAATGCCTCTTGCCGATGCCACTGCCTAATTGCAATGTTCCACACATGCATAATGATATGTATAGTATGTGTAGCAGGGGTGTTACGAATATTCGCATCCGCATCCGTAAATGCGAATTATTCGCATTAATTCAGACATCCGCATCTGCATTCACATTCGCATCAATCGATGCGCAGTTTTTACGGATGCAGATTTACATCAACAAACAAGTTACTACATGAGAGGCTGCAGCAATATTGCTTTTTAAGTTTAATTATTAAACAAAGATTTTTGATTTTGAAACTAGAAGCTTAAAATCCTGCTGTGTCCAAAATTTGTGCTAAAAATATGATTAAATAAATAAAAAATTAAAATTAAATTGATTTTCAGTTATATATGCACTTAAAATTTAAGTAATTATCCTTTTAAAATCCCCAAATCCGCATCCGCATCCGCATCGCATCCGCATCAAATCCGCATCCGCGGATGTGAACTTCTAATAACCCGCCGCATCCACCGAGGCGCGGGCAGCAGCGCCCCCTTCAGAAAAAATCTTCGGCCAAACTGCGATTCCCAACCCGCATGCCGAGCGTGGGGATTATGGGCATTACCTCCCATAAGTTAAACGCCAATAAGGCGTTTATCAGGGGGAGGCCTGCGTCCAGCACTGGACCGATACAGGCTGTTGAGGTTGAGGTATTAGGATGTGAAATGTACAAGACATGATAAGCTGGTAAGTTGAAAATTCAAGGAATATCGAAGTATTCCGCTTATGGGCAGTACCTATACATGATGACGATGTCGATTAAGTATTTTATTTTGCAACCCCCACCCGTCATAACTTTCTTGGAAAATTGAGTTGATTCTGTATGCTTTTTGATACTAAATTACTTTGTATTAGCCAGAATAGCAAGCTGCTCAAAGAGTTACCTATTGCAAGCCTTATAGGCTCGGTTTAGTTTAACCGTAGCTAAACGGTATTTATTGCTTAATAGTATACAAATAAATGCACGAGCATTATGATGTACGAGTGACAATCAAGTTATATTTCAACTTTAGCAACAAACAACATAATATTCAGCTTGTTATGGCCTGCCAGCTATCCAAGATACGGCCAAAAGTAGCTGAGCAACGTATTATCAAAATGTTGATACTGTGAAACTAAAAAATATGTTTTCACTCGAGATTACCAATGGATATGTCGGAAGTACGATTGAAACGGCGCTTACTAAGTATCCGGTTGAAAGGGTAATATAATTTTACTTTTTAAGTTGGTAATAGCGGCTAACCATTCGTTTCTTGATTTGGCAAAATAGTGTGCAAATAAAAAAGGACTGTTGAACACGTCAAAATACTCTTTATAATAATAATATCATGATTTATATGGTCAGTGGGTTGTCAACCTGCTTACGAGACTACCTTTCGTGATAAATGAGTAAAGCCAAGTATGAACTCAATACTCCAACTACCCTCGGGCCGATACAAAATAATTAAAAGTACTTAACATTCAAGAAGTACGTACGGTAGCCTGTTTGCGGCTCATTTAGCGAGAAAAGGCTGATCGAAGTCAGGGTTGTCAAATCTCTATACACGCTATTTATTTTTAAGTTCAAAGTCACATTAAAACAACTAAATACAGGTTCAGTTTTAACTGAAGATGTCAGGATTTTAAGTTCAAAATATTATTTTTAGAAAAACTGAAAAGTAAGATAAAAGGCAACTGCCAATGCGGCAAATGTAAACCACAAATTAATTTTATATGATGAATGAATCTAGTTTTTTTTTCAAAAGGCGTATTATAGACCTTAGGATAACCGAGACAAAGAATCACAACTGTAAGAATAAAATGACCGGAAAAGACTTAATGGCAGGTAGCAGTCATGTAATTAAAGCTGTAATAACATCGTAAAATTTATAGCAAGAATATAATGTTCGGATACGTAAAGAGACGACGAGGAAAAAGAACGTGACAATGAAAACGCGAGGCGAGGCAAAACACTTTATTTTTATATCATTTAAAAATATAATAATCGAAATTAGATGTCTAACAGCAGAGATATTCAAAAGCCCCTTGTTGCCTTTTTGGGGGGAAGTATGCCTTTAATGAAAAAACCCCGACGACAAAAAAATCTATATAATGGTTGAATCTGTATACGAGATTTCGTAACAATCGGTTGTAAAATAAGAGCTGTAGCGGAGTACGGACATATTGACAAACGTGCCGAAGTGATGAACCGGATACCTCATTCATTCGGTCAATTATACTTTAATCCTCTAAAAACGCGTGTTCGTGAATCCTCGGGCAGAAAAAAGTATTAAATAAGAGTGACAGCAAACCTGGTCTACGACGTACGACCAAGCTGGAATGGAAGCAGTTGGATGGGGCCTTTGGCAAAACCAGCAAAATTGGAGCGTTAGTTAGAGATTCCTAAACTTGTATAGCTATAACGTGCAGCATAACGTGTCTAGTTATTTCAAGCCCGTTTATGAAATCTTGCTCAGTCTGCAATCTATGCTTGAGTAAAACTTTTCTATAGATATAAACGTCACTCAAGCTAAATCTATGACTTAGCAAATGTTCATAATAACGGCCTCACCCCCAAACCAAACGTACCTAATTCAGATATAAGCACGTATCGAGTCGCGATTTTTCACACTTTTCAATGTAGATCTGTCAAAAAACCGCAATTTAAAACGTGCTTAATTGCGCGTGGAAATGTGATTGCGCTTGAGTATTCGGGGTTACTGTCAGGAAATATGTATAGTATTAATAGCATAAAAATGTATAGCAGGTGGCAACCCTGCAGAAAACGAGTGACAATCATTACGCCGCACTGTCCGATTGATAAATTCGTCCGGAACATGCGATCGCGACATGTCATTCTGCTCTTCGCTACCGCACTCTACTTATTCAGTGCCAGACAAAGTAGATACATAATAGTACTTTAATTTTTTATCTTAAACTATAAAAGAAAGAAAAAAGAAAATACAGTTATTTGGAGCCATTGCATAACAACCACATAAATACGACACATTATAGGTTAAATTACAGGTCAGTAAAAATAAGAAAAACTACATAAAAGAGACAATGAAGGTAGTACTTAATATAAAAGCAGAAAATGTTAGTAATTATGTTATACCTATAAGGGGCCAAAAAGGTCCCTGTCTCAGCATTATACCGCAACAAGCCAAAGCTATAATGGCACTGATTTTCTGATTTTCTATAGCATATCTCCGTTATCATCCTTTAAATTTGTTACCGATTAATTACTAAACGATTAGATAAAAATCAAGAAAGCCAGAAAAATAAAGGTGAAAAATTATAACAGCATAATCCTTGAAATTAATATAATTAAACTTTAGTATGTTAATATCATAGATATATCTTTTAGAGTTCTTACTTATATAAAGTGTGATCAATATTATGATTTGTTTTTATGTATTTGCAGTGTGTATTAGTACGACTAAATAATGAGTAGGTACAAAAAAAAATAGGTTTTCTTACATCATCCACGTAGGTTTAATATGCTCATGGATCTATCGAGAACTTTATTCCTCAGTAGATCCATCATGGACCTATCATGGATTTAATAAAAAATAAAGTTCTCGATAGATCCATCATGGATCTAGTCAATGGATCTAGTGTTCATCCCACTTTTCAGACACTTTTTCTGATCTTTAGTTTTTTGGCACATTTGCGATACTGTTATTTTGTCAGACGATAACTGTAGGTACTAATAAATATCTTGTCCACCTGTAACACCCTACGTGACTATAAATCGGATAAGTACTTCTTTTATTGCCTCACATTCTACTGCAATAGAAATTAGCCTGTAATTGCTTATAAATAAACTGGCAATAAAATTACTTTATTACGCCCGTGCTAATAATTCCATCGCCGTCAGTCACTTTAATTAAACTATTTTTAATTAAAATGCAATCTTTGAATAAGATTATAAGATATAACTTTGAATTTCTTAGATGAACGGATTATCTGGTGCCGGATTAAACTCAAATATTTACATATGCACAATGGTAGAGCCATAAAAGTTTCACCTTTTACAAGCGTTTTGGGGTTATTTATCATGGCGAGTGACCGGCGCATACGCCGTAGTTTGGTACAGCTACAATACAGAAGCCATAATAAGTATCAATTTCAGATCATAGATCATAAATACATTTATTATATCCAGAGTGGAACGGAGGCTGGTTACGGGGGGTCCTGTCGCTTGAGCCTTCCCATTCATTGTTGACTTTTTATTGTAGCGTATGTCACAATTTTTGGACCTCACCAAACATGCCGGAACATAAATAATATCTAACGCAAGAATGCCACGTTTAAATCTACGAGTAGGTACTTATTTATATGGAAACAGGAATGCAAGTAAATCACAAACGTATGTAGAAGCAGCCTAATCTTCGTTTTACGATAATCGTAAATCTTAATTTGATTTTAATAACTTATTTACTTTTGGTTGTGTCACAAATGTTTACTGGTTACGACCACCATAAAGAAATAATAAAAAAAACTTTCCAAGCAGGTGAGATGCTACTAGGTATTCTTAATTTGGTAAAAAAAATCAGTAGTGTTTGGAATGCCAACAAAACACATTCAAAACGCGCTCTGTCTTGTAATAAAATGTTAATAAAGCGCGTAAATCAAGATAACGTCAATAAGTTGTTCGACACAACGAAATAGTCTCAGGCGAGGTGAAGAAATTACATCACGTATGAATCGAACATAACTCTTCCTGGCTTTCCTCCGGCTCAGGAGCCAAGCGATTCGGAACCATAAGCCTTTGTCTTAAAGCAAACTTTTTCAATAGACACGTAGCTTACAACCGTGTAAATCAAAGAAAATACATTCTTGGTACATCTTTATTTAAATTGTAGAATCTTAGTTATCCCGTGCCCGTGATACACGAAAAGCTATGTCTCAGTTAATCTTAATGGCGTGGCCACGATCGTTGTTCGAGAGTCAGATACACGATGTGGACGTTTGACAGTGGATTAGCAAAGTTCAAAGTGTCACTGCTATCCGTCAACGACGTTATTTATTACAATCTGTTTGATAACATTGGTCCATGTTAAAAGTGTCATAGAGTTGTGGCAGCAAAGACACAGCAAGCCATGAAATAAGAAGTTGAAATTGAACATTGGTCCACGAAAACACTGTAATAAAGCAAGTGATAAAAACAAGCACTAATATCGGAGTACTTTTATTTAGCATCACACCACTTAGTAAATATCTCCAAATATGAAGAGCTTCATTTGTCGTGTGCACTGTAAAATTACATATTTACCTAAAGCTAAAACTGTGACAAAAAGCTTTTGCGGAAAAGCCTCGTTCTACATGAGGGTAGTTGTGAAGTCGATCTTTAAGCTGTTTTTTCTATTAATCAGAGATGAAGCAGAAAAGAACATTTAGATCGAACTGTGTCACCTCTCCGTAATGACACATAAACTAAACATCCCATTGTGCTAGCTGATACCACACACGATCAAACTTGAGTGGACTGTACAATCGTAGGCTATGATATTAAAATCATAGATGTACTGGCGCCAATAGCTTTCCAACTTCGAGCGTCTAATGCAATTCGATGCGGGACTTTGCTATCTAATACTGTAAAGTACATGGTGCTAAAACATAACAGCTACGTTTATATCTGGTTAAAGTAACAACGCTGTATATTTTTGTTTTACAAAATAATATAAATACATTTTGTGTTATGTTTTATTTGCTAGGTCACAAAACCTAACTAATAAAACGATCATGTTTAATAGGCAATTAGTACGTCAATTAAGGCTCTATTAAAATGCTAATTTGATACATAAATCCCAGTACGCTTAGACCTAAAATACCCGTTTGTCGAAAAACAAATAAATTTTGTTAAAAAATACTGATTCTTGTAATTTGATACGTCCCGGCTCGGTCGACTAAATCCAAAAAACGTAACAGGAAAAGATGTACAAGTTCAAAGTTAACTAAATTTAATGCAACAAAGAAATTCACATTAAACTCGTTATTTATTTCTCAGATAAAGACAAGATACGGAAAATTCCATTCCAAGCATTAAAATCAAAACAGTCAAACCTAAAGGAACATTAAAAGTTTGATCATCGATATAATTTTAAATGTAATCTCCTAAAACTTTCTTATCTTTTCCTTTTACATCGAAATACATTAAATCACTCATGAATTTAAAGCATTTTATTGTCATTTTGAAGTGAAAACAATATAAATGTATTTTATGTCACAGCTGATTTATGTTTTATAGGTGAGATGTGATTTATTGTGGGCTGATTTAATACAATCTTGAGACAACTCATATTGTAGTGTGTGCCGTACTAACTATTACAATATTCTATCCGTTGCATCGCACCTCTTCGTAAGTCTCGGCTTGGGTGATACCTATCGCAAATTTATTTCTAATATTCATGGAACACTTTTCTAAATGGTCAAAATCAAAGCAACCGTCCGTCATAGCCACGTTTATGAAGTTATAGTCGTTTATTAAGATAATAATACGACTAAAATCACGTGATTTACTAGATTGTATGTATCACGTCTTCTATGCTTAGCTTAAAATTATTTTGACAGTTATTATCAAAAGATTAGGTTCTGTAGCTGCAACAAATCTAACTCTATTGAGCAGGAAAAGCCGTCTTGGACATTATAACAAGTCGTAATTCTCGACAAAAATAAACATCAAGCCTATTCATAAGATTTACCAACTAGGGAACACAATGCATCAAGCAGTCACTGTCTATTTATACTCACGTTTACTGCCTATTATCATCGATACCGATACCCCACAAGTTTAACTTAACGTAAAAACGTTCCTTGCTTTTACATCTCAAAACAGTCGTTTGAACATTACTGTTCTAGCATTGAAATCAGATGAGACGTTACGCCGACATTCCAATCTGCGATGTCTCGGAGCGACGTGCTCGTTCAACGAGCTGGCGTTTCAATTATTTGACGTATATGCGAATTAGCCGTTATCAGATGTAATAAAATGCAGGCAGGTCGGGGCGACACAATGTGGATGGTACACCCGCCCGACTCCGGTGGCCGCTACTTGTCTTACGATAAACTTATCTTTACAATCGATCCCTTCGATAAAATAAAAACACCGATGCCTTTAGATGTCGAATACTTGACGCGCTGCGATGCAATAAGGTTTCGGATTTTATCGCAGTTGCTATCCGCATTTGCATCTCTATACGACCAATACATTTGGTTAGCATATTATAAGCATTCCAGTGGCACTTTTATACCTATACATGTGATACTTTTAAAAATTTACAATTTCTGCCTCTGTGGAATCGCAGAGCTTTCAAACGCGTAAACAGTGGATGATTAAAGTATCCGGCCCTACCGGCTACACATAAATGCTATCTTGTTACAGAGTAATAAATTACGTTTAGAAACGGCACACTGCTCTTGCATTGTTCGTGTAATCGCATGCCTCTGAGCACTCGATGTCATTCTATCAAAGCGAAATTTCAATGTCGTGATTGAGGCGTAAGACTTGCGTCGGTTATGGTTAATGGTGTATTGTGTGGACGCGCAGATGTGGTGTCGGTCACCTCTATGTCCCACTTGTGAGCTGGAGCAGTCTGCGCTGACACCCGGGCGTCACAGGTCAACGGTTGCGCGCACGCATAACTAAATGTCAAGGCTCGACGTCCATCGTGTGGAAACTGTTGAGTGCTTCATCAAACCCGGTATTTCAACTAAGACTAATATGAAATTATCTTGTCAAACCCTTTTAACTTTTACATCCTCAACTTTAACCTCAGCAGCCTGGTATCGGTCCACTGCTGGACGCAGGCCTTCCTCTGATAAACGCCTAATTGGCGTTTAACTCATGAGGGGTAATGCCCATAATCCCCACGCTGGGGATCGCAGATTGGTAGAAGATTTGTTCTTCAGAAACTTTTACATGCACCGTGTAAAAATACGAACGTGAAGCAACTTTGTAACCTTTTTTATTTATCGAGTAGCAGCAACTTAGCTCGTTAATGCTACCAGACACTTTACTTCACTAACTCGTTTAACTTTATATCTCCTATAGGATTGTTACCGGAAATAGGTACACAGTATTTTACACTAACTGTTTTTTCAAGAACCAATCCTGGCTTTACAAACTCGAGGGTCTCACGACTTAGCAAGCAAACTAGACACGAAAACCATAATCTAGGCTTTGAAACTTCTATTCGGGCATCGAGAAAATTAAATGTCAATAGCAGAATAGGTAAAGCGGATAGTTTATTCACAGGTGCGCAGTATTGTTCACAATTTCCGCTGCGTCCGTTCAGCTGAGTTGCTCAATGGGCATGAGAATGAATGAAGCAATCTCGAGGGCAGTAAACATTATTTATATCGCTTAACATCCATAAGCGACTCGTGAGGTAGTAAGGTGCAGCTTCTGTGCAACAATTAGGCATGTCCTTATCGCGGCCAGTAGTCCGCTATCGACGCACAATCTCACGAAAACGCCATTCAACCTGCACCTGCCTTAAACGAGGGCAATGGCCTAACAGTTTCAATTAAAAACATGGAGCATTTGAACAATAGTTAGATAAACAAACAGGATCCTCGGGCTATTTGGTTATGGCGGACTCTCATCAATAATGGTTCGGAGGCGATAATATCGCGGACGCGTGTCTCGCGTAGAAGAACCTCCAACACCGTTATTAACCTCGCGATAGTCATCGTGCCCGAGAGATCATTTAGTGATACGCTTTATATTAAATTACTCGGTCGTGCGTTGATAAAATATTCTCAGTATTCTATTACCGAAAGCGAGATAAACGCAGCCGGAGGTATTAACAACGGGAATCATAAAAATATGTTGATAGAAAAATCTATCGCGGGAAGTGACCTGGGTAATAAAGTGAATGGATTTACCCGACAGTGCAGGCGATAAGTGTATGCGTTTGCGATGAAATTGTTTTTGTAAATGGATGCATTAAGAGCGACGCAATACGTCAAGTTGCGTGTCGATATGGGATCGAGTCGCATGTCGCCGCTACGAACACTGCAGTTTATCCTGCACTCGCTGTTCACTTTTTACTAGGACGCACGTAACTCTTGAGCCGTCAATCTTGTTGTTTACTGTCGCATTCCATTACCTCTTGAAGGTTGTGTCTTCATAGTGTATGGGCAGTGAGGTAGTACATTAATTATTTTGATATTATACAGACATTACTCATTCATTCCTTTCTGATCTTGATATACCTACTCTTTAACCTTTAGTGCCACCGTAAAACTATGTATAGCTTTGTGTATAGATTTGTCCAGAGACCTTGAATTAAACAAGGATTTGATCGAAAACTAATTTGCGATATTTATTTCCACGCAGTATAAATACAACTCGGGGCTTTCTACCGGATAGTTTGTTGCTTCATTTAGTGCGACGATAATGTTCGTTTTACTAACTGGATTTATTTTTCACGTAAATGAACAGTTTATCTGCTAATACGAGCATTAAACCGGCATAATGCGGTCGCAGCCGCCGCCAGCACGCCATTTAGTAATTTAAACACTCTTGTATTGTAAGTAATGTCTTCTACTCTATCTTAACTTCACTATAAACAGGTACCTAGCTCTCCCAACATTTAAAACACTTTCTTTGCTTCACTTGGACATTGTAAAATTCTCGAAATCGTTTTTAATATGACAAGGCCCAGCAACAAAGTAAAAAGCTGATGTCTCTATCAACGAATAAATTTACTCTGACGTTTACCGTGATACATCGATATATTGTAAACGCTACAGCAACGTATTTCTATGAATAATGAATACAAAGTCAATTTGTAGAGCGGCATCTTCACTATAGATGGAACATTAAATCAAATACAGCTAACTGACATTTATTGCTTTTGCGCATTAAAATTCATGTAATCACTATCGAGACATAAAATTAAACGGCATTAGAATTACTTCCATTAAGGTCTCATTAATTTCCGCTTTGGGGCATGGACCATCCGCAGCTGATTTACCGAGCAATGGAATGACCAGCAACAGAGGCAAGGGCACACCACAACAACAAGACTCATTTACTCTCCGACAATATTTCTAATTAAGGTGATTCGTGCGCACAACCAAGCAGCGACCCAGACTGCACAAACTGGACCTAATAAATAACTCGCCTCTTTTTGAACGATGAAGCAGAATTAACAAATTACTAAAGGATATTTTGAACTTTATAACGAAAGGAATAGATTCTATTGAATGAGATACAATCCAGTTTAAAATGAAAAGAGTGTTCACACCGCGCTATTGTTACACACACAAAATAAACTAAAACAGTGCTCTTATTTGTTAAAACAGAATGAACAAGTCCTCTAAATCACTGGGACGGGACGGTAGTCAAGACTTGATCAGAAAATCTTCATAAGTTTTTGATCATATGTATGTATTAATATATAATAGTATACGTAGGTGTACATGTTATTGTAAGTATTTTATATGTATCTCAGAAATACGCCACCCCGTGCCGCTTTGTTTCCATTCAAAGGTGGCCTGGAAGAGATTCATCTTAACATTTATTTATTCATTTTTACTTGTTTTTTATTGGATTTATCAATGGTTTCATACACAGAGTTCTCTAAGGAGTCTTATAAAAATATGAACATATGAGAAAAAGTAGAATTACAAATAAGAAGCTATGAATTATTAATATACTGCACAAACCGCTTATAGATAAACATCACTTTCATAATAAGTGTAACAATTGGGATATTGTATTTGGCAATAATAATGCCGCCCATGGTGCAACTCATTATACAATATAAACGCTATGACTCCTGTTGAATAATTGTAGATAAGTAGTAGTACTATATAAACTCTATGGTGCAACTTGATATGTACCTTTTCCTGTATTTTCTTGGAATACCCATAGACGTAGAATTTTTTTAGTATTGTCAGTATATGGTAGTATCTAATCATAAACAAAGTTCTAACAAAACAGGTTCAAGTCAAATAAAATACTGTCATCCGGTTGAATAATTGTAGATAAGTAGGAAGTTAGGTGGAATTTAAGTAAGCACTTAACGTGACTGTCTCCACTCATTACCAAGGGGCTTGCTAAGCACTTGGCATGTTGTTGAATCTAAAGCGTTCATTCTGAGTTATTGTAAGAACATAAACCGTCTAAGTTATTGTAAGGAAATCATCACAAACGACGATTGTTACTCTCTCGGCCAAATTGTTACTGTACCGTAATATTAAAGGATGACAAAAAAGACATTAATTCAGACAATGAACCGAGGTTAGGTATATTTTCTTTCTTCTTATTTTCCCAATCGCCTTTAAGTTGGTGTCATTTATTTTCGCTGACCGAGCTCACCGACAGTAAATTACGGTATAACAATATACCCACGTAATTCTAATAGCATAAATAAATAAATAAAAATAGTATTATAAATAACAAAATGCTGGACAATTCACAGCATCATGTAGCCCCAATCTAAGCAGAGCTTGTGCTATGGGTAGATACTAGATAACTGATATACTAAATAACTACTCACTACACAGGTAGTTTTTTTATATTATTTTACATAGAAATCAACCAGAACACCCGGATTAGGTATATGCAGATCATTCAAACATTTGTCAAGAGGCGGAAATTGAACCCGCAACCTCCTGCGTCGCAGGCGGACCTTCGCCCGCTGCGCCATCATAAACTAATGTAAGCAATAACCTCATTATGTTTTCATGTATTCTTGTACTACGTAACACAATGATCGACAAATATTTTAAACTAGTTGTACCGGAGCCTTTAACTGTCAACAGAATCAATAGAGAACAATAAAATAGTTGCTTTCAATGCAGTGTAGTTAGGTCTAAATGAGGGCTGAGTAATGTGTAGTCGACACGAACAGCCTGCGTGGTCAGTCGCATTATATCTAAAGACATGCATTCTAACGAAAACATTCTACTAATTTTGACTCGCAGACAATAATAATATGAAGATCACAGTATTGCACTGTTGGGCAATACTGCGATTGTTTATATATTATCTGTGCATCGAACCGTCCTTTAATCACGTTCCCTTCTCCTTGATCAAACATGGTGACGTTTTAGTGTAATAAACAGGTGTATTTTTTTTAAAGATACAACAAATAAGCAAAAAAATATCAAAAATTTCAGTCGCATGCATTCTAGCGAAAACAGTTTTGACTCGCAGACATTGGTGTCGGTTTTGTTGTTTTAGAATTAGATAAAATTAGGATTTACCAATGTCAAATAGACAACAGCTTTTCAATTGAAGAGTTATCTTATATTTGACATCAAAACTAGCTAAAATAAGGGACTAACCGGGATTTAGGAAGCGTTAGGAAACTATTTAAGTATCGAAATGTACCATTTGAAATTCCTAAATCCTAATTTTAGCTAATTCTAAAACAACAGAATCGACACAAATATGAACAAAGCAATATTGCCCAACAGCATATTAGGGGTCAGCAATTGGTGCGATATACGTGGTGAGGTTTTGGTATGCAACTCAAAACACGTGTATCTTTTTCTAGATACAACAAAGCTATTATATTAGTAAAGGAATAATCCAATTGATCCTGGAATGACCACCATGACAATGCCGGTGAATGAGTGTCCGGTTCAGAAATCGCGTTCAGTGATAAAATAAACACATCAGTCACTACGCCCGGCACCCATTTTGTGATATTTTATTATTTTTCTGAATACCCTTCTCCCTTTTCGAGCGTCTCCGTGAATACTTCATATAGCACCAACCTAGATTGTCAATTTAAAAATATAATTAATTTTACAAACAAACACTCCTGCAAAAAAACTAGGCATAAAGATTAAAGTAATAATTAATTTTAAAGAATAAATCGTGTTCTTACTGATCCGTTAGGACGCCGACAAAGGGCACAACATCGACCGCTGCGTCAATTTATAATGCGATTAACCAAAAGAATGGCGATCCGACTGATTGCAGGATCCAAAGGGACCTCACCAAACTCCAGCGAATAATAAACGAGCCCTTCCTAATCGTCCAAGTTTATTAAACTCCGTTTATTAATCGGGCTTCATTTGTTTCCGTCATGACAGTAGTTGAAAATGTCTCTATTAACGTTTAGCCTAAAGATAGGATGTAATGAGATCGCGTAAGCCAAGTGAGCGTACGGAAGGTCATTAATATGATAAAGAGAGCTCATATGATGAAGAGAGCTCATCGATCTAGCCGCTGGCAGACCACACCGGGGCCTTGCGACCGGGGCGCGACGGCGGCATCAATAGGTACCTCAATACTTTCATTAATTGCCAGAACCTTTTCACGAGAATTCACATGAGAGAAGGGATTAGCGCCTGCTTGTTTGGTTAATCCGGCGCAACGGAACCTACCGGTGGGAACTGATCGCGATGATTGATTTCTTATATCCCGTGAGAAACTTCCGAAACGATATAATATTTTTATATCAGTGCTAAGAGCTCTCGCTACATGTCTATTATGTGATCGCAAGCTTACTAAAGTGGATGAACTCGAACGGGTTTCCGGATATGTCCAGTTGCCTACATTTAACGAGATAGCATAGGCTTATGAATATCCAATATCCATTTAGACAGCAATAATAATTATCTGTTTATATCGGTACTGCCATTACAGCGTGTTAGTTCATACGCGGCAATAAAATCGAAATATCGTTAACATAACAAAGTGTGAGAAAGTGAGGTGTCGAAAAAGCGTACCAACAAGCTTTGTCGAAATTAGGAGTAATAACACGCCACCGACTCTATAAGGCAGTGCGACTGAATAAACACCCAATAAGTAATGGGAGTTGGCCTCTCAAAAAAGATATTATCAGACGATGTACAGCCGATTGGAAACGGTCGTAGCGTTAGCTTTTCTCACTCCACTAATTTAGACGTTACCAAAGTAGCCCGGCGTTAAATGGTGGATGAACGGTTACACAGTAAATACGGTCAGTTTATATGACCGGTAAACAGCGCGACGTGAACTGTACACAAGGTGATTTTTTATTTGTATAGTTACCAGTTCAGACTCAAATACCCGTGAGAAGTCACCTCCCAAGCGGCTACGTGCGAGTTTATGCCATGCCACCATAATCTTGAATGACACCACACAGTACCTACCTATAGACAGTGTAGACTACACACCTACCAATCTGCACAGCACGGTGTTCTACGTCAAATGAATAGGTACCTATGCTACATCAACAATGTCATGACAGCGACGGCTCCGCGTGACATATTGATTAACCTACATCGGATTAGAATTACTTAGCGTGGTCATAAGATACGTTCTTTAAAGGGCTCAATCGCATATGTTATACTTATCAGATTAAGTTTTGTTTACAGTGACACATAAGGGGTCAAAGAGCGCCCAACTGCCATCACATTTCGTATGCTCGAACCGGAACGTTTTGATTTGACTTTTGTCCAGTCGTTGACACCATTAATTCGAGATTACTTGAAAATCCGACGAGTGAGAAATTTCCTCAGGCCGTATACGAATGTCATTTGAATATAAATTGTATCAGAGCGAGCCGGCGTCGGGCCTCGTCGGGCCTCGTGCACCTCTTTGTGCGTATAACAAGATCAGTATCGACTTAATGACAATATATTGGTGATAAAATTAGATAGTCCATACCGTCATCTCAGCGAACATCACGGCCGTGGTCGTGGTCGGCGAGTCTCCCGACTCTCATATTTATTGCGAACTAACTAGAAACATTATTGAATGACGGCGACAATCTGCTTCGAATGACCGGGAACATCTCGGAATTTGATATCCACTGACTTTAAACCTTATTTCTCTCTGACAAGTTTCAATTTTAATCTCCTGAGCTTGCCTCGAATGCCCGCTTAAGTTAATGGTAGTGGGTCATAAGAAAGCTAAGTTATCGTATAAATATTATGACACTTTTATCTGTTATGCGGATAAAAAGTAAATATAAGTCAAATGAAAGCAGTTTATAGAGAATGCACGAGGAAAAGATGAGATTCGCACGGGTAATGATTGTGTTATTATAAAGCTTAAAGCTGCTAACGAACTATTTATTGTTTTATGTTGAGTTTCGTTTGGAAACTTAAATCGTTAAACAGATTGTGAAGATTTCTGCGTAGGTACTACGAGTGAATTGATTTAGAATCATTTTTTAACTCCAACTTCAAATTAAGGTGCATACACCAGTGAAAGTGGCGCCCCCATCTAATTTATCTTATTATTACGTTAAACACAGGATTTTTTTAAACTCCATCGTACAGTTTGTAGTATCTATTATAAGCTATTTATTAATGCATCTGTAATATTTTCATTTTGTAAAGGTTAGGCAGAGATACGAAGTTGCACTTTTTGTCCACCAAGCTCTATTTACGCATCTCCTCCTAAACACACATCAAACTATATAAGATAAAACTATTATAAGGATATTAAAAAATAGCTTATAATAGATACCACAAACTAAACGATGGATTTTTAAAATGTCCTATGCTTAACGTAATAATATGATAAAATAGGTGTCGCTGTCATATTGGATCATGTATGCGTCTTAACCGGTTCATAGAAACTGATTTTAGACATAACATTTTATAAGTACCAACACGAAAAACGCATTAACATTTGCATCAGGACAATGCATGCTATCGGAATCATATTCTGCTGTAACAATGGGCGCAGTCATTATTTACCGTGTCGGCCGCAGAAGCTGCGTTAACGCAGCGTTTCCGCCGAGAAAGATGCACACGCGATCACCCGATAGCGATCTAGGAGATTAACGGCCGAGCGTGTGACAACGCCTTAATTACTCACACAATAAACTTTATCCATCGATTATCTTTGCCACTTCATTGATCTAAGATAGCAATGGCAATGTCCTTGATCACGGATTATTGTTGAAAAATTTGAGCAGGACAAGAATCGATTTTTAAAACGTTTATTGTTAAGTAGTGTCCTGAGTAAAAACATTTTTTTTCTATTAAGTCCGTCGGGAAGATATCGAACACATGGTTTTTCTTTTGTCAATCACACAAAATAATTACATAAATAAAGCACGTCAAAGTTTGAGAGCAGGGGCTGAGTAACACCTTGCTAAAAAAAAGGCAAGAGGTGACGTCATTTTTTTTGTTAAATCAAGAAAATAAAAAATACGTAGGTATCCAATATTCTCTGCTAATCTAACTGACGGACGAATTAGAATTTTCAAGACACTAGGAGAATCTCCCTTCCAAGGTTGCTTGGAAGTGATCATGGCGATAAGACCACCTTTGTACATCTTGTTTTCTGTTTTTGTGTGTTACAATAAAGTATTATATATCAATCGTACAAACTGTACGGTGGCTCTTAAATAAATGTGAAATAACGGTGCGGCGTTTTATTGCGTCCTAAATAAAATAAATTGAACATCTGTAATATCAATTAACAGTTTACAGTCGTTGTGTAAAAGTAATTTTTCAATTGAAACAATTAAGGTTAGTCGAACAGTTATCAAGTGACCATTCTATGAGAAAATTCATTCAGCAAGTTTCTTGAATAAAATACTTCTTAACGTATTTTTTTCGTCGGTCGTGGTTTTTATTATTTTACTGATTGAACATTATAAGTGAACGTTGCCAATTGTTTTAATTTGAAACACAGAAAAATAAAAAAGGTATCTTATTGTTTGTTTATTCTCATCGCATTTAACGATTCATTCAAAGAAATCGCTGAACGAAAATTTTGCATATTAGGGGAGCGAGGTAACAAAAGCTCTGCAAGGTTAGAAAATTTAAACAACTCTTCTCGTCTAATAATATGCAAACAAAAATTTTAATGTATTTCTTCACTACATTTGCAATGGGTTATCGTTTATATGAATGATGATTTTTTTGTCCTCATTTGCTCTGTGTGTCATTGCATTTGTTCTGTACGGTGACCGCTTGCGAGCTTTAGCTCTGATGTCGCTTGGTATTCTGTCAGGTAAGTACACCATTTACTGCGTTTGTTCATTTAGACTGCCAAAAAATTCAGCCATAACCAACATACCTGCCAATACCAAACCTCCTGGTTTGGTATTGGTATACAGGGTGGGGCAAATTTTTGGCCCCTTCAGGGTAGCTACCGTTTCTTTTGTAGTTAAAGGTTTTGTTCTTAGGAACCTTCTGTTTTATTTTAAAGAAAAAAGTATTGCCATTTTTAGTTTTTGAAAAAAGTACGGTTTTCACAAAAAATTACATTTGTCAAAAAAACAAGTTGGTCTTAATCGACTCTATTTCCAACCAGGAACACTTTTCCCAAAGTAACATACCAAATCAAACCATAAGTTTTGGTAATATTTAAAAAAAAGAGTTTCCATACATTTTCTATGAAAAAACGAGTAAGTGAAACCAACAATGTCACTCATTCAATGGTTCTTAATTCAAACTCGTATGTAACTACTTTTTTAAGTTAGTGGGCTAATTTTGAAGGCAGATCATTTTGGCATATTTTTTTTTACTAAAAATTAAGTAGGCTAATTTTGAAGGCCCCTAGCCATGTTCGCTCTAACGTCGATGGTTTATACGTAAAAGTTTCTCCAGATCAAAATAAGAAACATACCTACCTAACTACGTAAGTAAGTATAGTAAGTAAAATTTTGATTTATAATAAAAAAAAATGTTCCTGATATGCCTTCAAAATTAGCCTACCAACTTAAAAAAGTAGGTAAATACGAGTTTAAATTAAGAACCATTGAATGAGTGACATTGTTGTTTTCACTTACTTACTCGTATTTTCATAGAAAATGTATGGGAATTGTTTTTTTTAATTATTGCCCAAACTTACGATTTGATTTGGTATGTTATTTTGGGAAAAGTGTTCCTGGTTGGAAATAGAGTCGATTAAGACCAATTTGTTTTTTTTTTGACAAATGTAATTTGTTGGGCAAACCGTACTTTTTTTCAAAAAACGAAAAATGGCAATACTTTTTTCTTCAAAATAAAACAGAAAGTTCCTAAGAACAAAACCTTTTAACTACGAAAGAAACGGTAGCTACCCTTATGGGGCCAAGAATTTGCCTCACCACCGTAAGTATAGTCTAAGTCTAAATCTTCTGTTTTTTTTACACTTGAGGTTTACTTCATTATGAAATTTCGTTACGTTTCGATCGATCGGTACTTTTTTTAAGGAAAACTGAAATTACGAGTTTGTAACTCGTATGCCATTAGGCAGGTATCTACTTATACTTCTGTTCATTAGAACAGGCTCTACCAGATCATCTAAAGCTTTGATAAATCGAAGAACACGAGCGACTAGATAAAGAAGATGCAAATGGGTCTCATATGTATTGCTTACAAAATCAGATCTTTCATTAGAGATCTAGTCGTGAACAAATGAGTAGCTGTGGAAAGCTTTGTCGCAATACGAGTTTGCCTACTCCTTAAGTATAGCGTGCGGCTTTGTCCGTCTTCATTTAAAATAGGATGAAACGGTACCACTGTAAGCATTGATTTAAAAAGGGAAGATAGGTTACGTTCTCCCAGCGCTTACTCAAAAATTGGCATGAGTTACAACTATACGCAAACACATACGCTCGAAGTTATATTTCCAGTTCTGTGCAATACAAAGAAGAACAAAGACGGAAAGACGTATCTAGGACCTAAGTGAGACTGAGACAATAATATTTCACGCGAATCACGACCGCCCGTGCCGCCGCCGGTCAGACGGTGACTGATGTGGGAGAACACAATTTTACACAATTTGAGGTTGCCACTTTCGAGCAACCAGTACCTCATCTTCGTTTTTAATAAATCAATGACTGTAAGGGATGATCGTTCAAAGAACCTCAAGCTCAACAGCCTATATCGGTCCACTGCAGGACGCAGGCCTTCTCCTGATAAACACTTTATTGGCGATTAACTCATGGGGGCCCCATAATCTCCACGCTGGGCATGGGTTGGAGATCGCAGTTTAGAGGATGATTTGTTCTGCAGGGGGCGCTGCTGCCCGCAGCGCCCCCTGCAGAACAAACTTCCGCTAGTGGACAAAAAATTGAAGTGAATTAAAGTCAATTGCACCTTATTTCTTGTTGATAGTAATAACTATTTATCAAGCTGTTTATATAGTAAAAATTTGACTTGTCTAAGTACTTATTTTGTAAGTCTAAAGAAATAAACGATTTGACTTTGACTTTGACTTTGACTTTGCCCGCCCCTCGGTGGATTTCCCTTAGTCGCCTCTTACAACACTCACGGGAAGAATTGGAGTGGTGAAAATTCTGAGCCAGCACTACACAGCTAAGTTCAAAGAACATTAGTTTCTAAAAAGGAACTTTGGAAATTACACGTAAGAGTTGCGTTTTAGACCACTTGCTCATTAGACCAGCTGCTTTTTTAGACGAGATGATACTAACCCAGAAAATCTGAATGTAAAGCAATGTGCGTGCATCGGTATCTCTGTCTTTTCGAGGACAACCCAAAGTTTCGGTCCGAATTTATGATAGGTTCTAAGTTCCCTAAGTAAATCCGAGCCAGACTAAAGAGAAATCGAACGACGTTTACAAGAAGGTAACTTTTATTAAATTACTCCTTTCCGAAAGTTTCAGAAATAGCCTGAACTCGTAGTAAATTATTTTCTCGAATATCCCAAGCAAATAATACAATTTTTACCATGAGGTTTTCGTGTGAGCATTCTACGAAGTTCGATCATTCATAGATCAACAGACAAACTTTCAGGTTAATCTATTCGTAAAAATGATACTACAAGTTTATCACAAGCTCATTTACCACCCAACATCAGCCGTAGAAACTTCACAGAGACTACGATTAATTTCAGCTAAACCTCCTCAACCATTTATTCTAATTACGGTGACCGTATCAGAGGTCGATCGACCGTTATCTTTCTAACATTCGTAAAATCGAAAATGTTTAATTCATTAATTATTGTGTCAATGCCCAGCGATTAGAAACTATTGATGGTAAATGTTTAATCAATTTATAGATTGCTCTGAAATAACAAGAAATTGGCTAGAGATAAAATTTTGCTAATCGCCGAAATGTACAAAAATTATAGAATAAGACATACATACTATGGTTATATTTCTGTTTGCAATTAGCACTGTTTTATGTAAGGCAATTAGTTTAATGTCAAGTCATTTAAATGTTTAACTAGTAGCCTAGTATTAAACTATTCAGCACACGACACTTTCCAAGCGTACCTAGTGTGCAAGCGTTATTGTCTTTGTTAGGCTTGTTGGCTTTACTAAGGAGGCAGTTTCTACAAGACATTTACAAGAACCATATATCCTGTTCTTGTAAATGTCTTGTAGATTCCAGCAACATAGACTTGCCACTAGACTATTCAAAAAGTAAAAATTAGAGTGCAAATTAATACCTCTTAAGTTTTTACTGCACTCTAAGGAGTGAGTCTATTAGTCTCCTGTTTTCATTTGGTACAGCGCAGCTTATCATGCGGACAGGGAACTACGCAAATCTCCTGAGACGTTACGATCATGCCTCGTTACTATCGTCCTCTCTGAATCTCCAACTCTCGCTCTAGTCTAGGAGGACAGAGCAAGGAGACATAAGGGAATAAACCATATTTTCGAAGACAGCTGATGTCTCGGTTACCTAAAACAATGAAACAACTTATTTTAAAAATAATTGAAATCTTTTTTATGGTGACTAACATAAGATATGGGTAGCTGTAGGTACTAACATTTATGGTGAGCAAACGAAATAATTTAATTTAATTTAATTTCATTACGGATGTAAGCGGGTTATCTACTGTTGGAAGAACTCAAAACTACGATAGTTTTTATATGAATTGATTGAATTTACCAAGAAATTCGTCCAGAATTGGACCTCCTCGTCAGAAGCAGCCTGCCCGTATTTAGTTTTATCAGGTTCATTAATCAGGAGGCGCGTGCTGATGTAGATTAATGGGGTGGCGACTTCGAGATACCATCGCGCTGTTCCGGGACAGATGGGATCTGGACCTGGACAGCACGCGACCTCGCACGTCCCTTACTTAGAAGAAACATACTAGATATATTATGTTTCATAGAACCTTCGAAATACGTGAGGGTAGAACGGTACGGACCTACAAAAAGCACTCTTGGAACAACGTCATACAACTGTAATTTTTGCTTTGAGCTTATTCTGTGTGTATGTATTACTATTTTTTTATGTGTTTGTGTGTCATTTTTGATTGCAATAAATGTAATGAAACTGGAACTGACGATGTGAGCACGTGTTTTTTCACCAATCTAAACCACCATAAAAATTACATTTAATGAACAGTGTTTTAATGGGCATTATTATCGTTTCTCGATCAAATATCTCTATAAAAAAGGAATTAAATCTAGATTTAACAGGTTTACTTCCAACTGCCAGATGTTAGTATCTTAATTAAGCTCCAGCAGGACGAAGCATTATTGTGACAGATAGAAACTTATTACGCAATAAAACTAAACCTCTCTTAATTTATGTAAGTTAACGTGTTGAGTTAACGCTCCTGCTCTCTATAGGGTCTTTGTACACTCACATTTTTTTCGCCGTGATAATCTGACAGTCGCCGTAGGTTTCTACGCGAATGAACCAAAGAGTTTACGGCAAAAAAACAGGTCTGTCTACAAAAACTACAATTAAATTGTCCTGAAGGCACGGTCGTCGGTGTTGTATGGATGACTATTGAAGCTTATTGACGGCGTGCGCCGTGCACACGTCTTATAAACCACAGAGTTTTTACGGCGAAAAAAACGTGTATACGAAGGCCCTATGGAGGGCAGGAGCGTTAACTCAACACGTAAAGATACAAACGTTAATTATTGAGGTTTAGCTTTATTGCGTAATAAGTTTCTATTTGCCACAATAATATTTTGTCGTGCTAAAACTGGTTTGTAAACAATATTTCATTCATAGTTATCCATTCAACACTGGCGACCGTGCCTGCACTGCAAAATATTCGTCGATTTTCTCGGCGAAAAAAAGGTGCGTGTACAAGAGCCCTTATCAAGAGGGACATAGACGGCCCGCGGCCCATCTAAACCAGTGCCACAAGAATTCAACATATTTATGAATCTACCATTAATTATCCAAATAATCGATCGCAGTCGTTACGTGATTTATCTAGCGTCGATAAGATTTAATGAAGTACTTTGATTGGGCGCACACGGACGGGACGCGGTTATCAGTGAATGATAGCGCGCGCCATTGACTCTTCTATACCTATCCATGTATTAAGTTATTAAATTAAAAATGTATACAGTGAATCTTCAAAGTATAGTAAGCTTTACGCGGTCGTCGTAAGACAGCATTTTGGTTTACGGTTTTAATTAACAAGGTGGATCATTGAGATTAGAAATTGGTAGATATCGGCACGTCATTGTGAAAAGCATCACGATACTAGGTCCGGATAAGATAAATTGACCGGAGAGTTTTTATTGATAGTGTCAATACACTGGCGTGTGCGAGCTTCGATACTAAATAAAGCTGAAGTAAAGCCCGTCTAAGGCCTTGTTTACGGAGACGCGGGGCGTTTAGCGGCGCGTGCAGCGGCCCCGTCCTCGCACTGGTAAACACACTCGACCAACGCCATATGTTTGAATTCGTATCGGCACGCCCCACGTCTCCGTAAACAAAGCCTAACTGGAAATTTAATTATATCCGGGAGTGGTATGCAACTTTTAAAACATTTTATGGTTAAATTAATATTACATTTAATAGCTATCTATTTGTATATATATTTCGTGTTATAGAGTGCATTTAGCTTAGGTATGCGCAGAATATAAATATGTACAATACCACGCAGCGAAAGTATGAGGTAAAATAAAAATGTGGTAATTGTGTACAAAAATTATATTAAAACTAATTGAATTCATTATATCGCAAGATGTAAATGTAAAACTAATTGAATTCGTAAAGAATTTAATTAGTTTTACGAGTATATTTGGTGTACCTTGTATAATTTTCTCTTCTCTTCGAAGCTTTTAATTTTAAATGCGTATTTTTATTTCTATAACAGCCTCTACCCGCGGCTTTGCACGCTCTTGTTCGGGATAAAAAAATAGCACTTTGTCCTTCACCGGGATATACCTATTAGATCTTTCGTCCCTTCATTGAGATGGTTTCTTGCTAGTGGTTTCTTTTTCACTTGTTCTGCTAGTGGACAAAAATTGAAGTGAATTAGAGTCAATTGCACCTTATTTCTTGTTTGATAGTAATAACTATTTATCAAGCTGTTTATATACTAAAAAATTTACTTGTCTAAGTACTTATTTGTAAGCCTAAAGAAATAAACGATTTGACTCTGACTCAGATCAGTTTAGCCGTATCATCCTAGAAAGGTACCAGATAGACACACAGAGCTAATGCTCTCTGCATTACCTTCGAATTACTAATATTGGTATTTATTTATATCTAAATTAAAAAAAAACATTCTAATATAATAATGGACACTTAGAAAAGGTCAAGTTATAAAATTAAACACAGACAAGGAAATAAAGTGAGATTTATTATTTCTGTCGCTTCGGTATGTAGATTAAATAAAAGAAGCGACGAAAAAACCTTTGGCCTGTTATTTTTCGAGTTGGAGCAAAGTCAGAAGCTTTTTTTGTGAAATGAATAAGAAAAAAAAATACAGACAATCAATAAGGTTGAGTCAGAGTCAGAGTCAAATCGTTTATTTCTTTAGACTTACCAAATAAGCATTTAGACAAGTAAAATTTTCATTATATAAACAGCTTGATAAATAGTAATTACTATCAAACAAGAAATAAGGTGCAATTGACTCTAATTCACTTCAATATTTTGTCCACTAGCCGAAGAAGTGAAAAAGTTGATTCTCAAGAAAAAGCACGAATAATAAGGCTTACTTCCCATTTGATCATTTTCCCATATCATTCGCTCTGTTTTCATACTTTTCATACCTACTTCATCATTCTTCCCAATCCATAATTTTCTCATAACTGATGTTAAAAGATGGATGGATTCACTGCAATTATATACAATTTATGAAAATTTATGGCAGCTTGGTCGTCTTATAGGTACGGCCATTTTCTAGAAACTGAAAAGATGACATAAAATTAAAAGGGAGAAAGAAAGAGGAGAATTATTTGCCCTGCAGTAGAGAAATACCAAACATTATACATGACATTTATTTTCTATAAACTCGAATTTCCTATTTCCAGAAGGTGGCATTGCGTGTGAAACTTGAAACAAAGTACCAAGCGAGCATAGTGTTAGAATTAGAACTGGGTATTAATTAACGAAAAGTAACGTTAGTAGATCGTGTACGGACTAATGATCGAGAATGGGTTCATTTGCATTAAACAGGCAAAGTCAGTCTTAATTACTGAGGAAATTACTTTACAAAAATTAATTGAAGTTGTGGACGGTGGATTTTAGGAGGAATTGTGAAGTGTTGTTGGAAATAAAGAAAAATTATATTTTTACCTATCCATTAATGTCTACATAGACAGACTTACAGACTAGGTACTCATACGTTCAAATCAAATTAAAATTAGGTAAGCATAAAAGGCTGAAAAAATAGGGTAAAAACTACCTCCTCCTGAGCATGTAGCATTTGGCTTAGCCTAATCCTTCGTTAGTTTTCAAGTAGATACAATAAGAAATAAGAAATATTTTCTAGGTCCTAGGATAAATTAAACGATTTTTATGTAAAATTTGAACGTTCTTCGTTGCATTCTTAATTGCATGATAAGTGTTGTTAAAATTATTTGAACTTAAGTAATATCCAAAATACATTCTTAGTTTTACTTAATAATCTTCTTTTCATTATTTATAGGTAATGGTCATCTATTCAATAAAATTGAATAAATCATGTTATCTTATCTTCATATAATAGCAAATCTTTGCTCTCCATTCTAGATTCTTCCGAAGCTATAAATTAATCATGTAGGCTGTCGCTAAAATATCGCCTTTGTATCTTGCACTGTGAGGTGGCGCACATCGCCGGCGCTGGAACATGCGCACGCGCACAATAAAACCACCGGGCCATTCCTGACGCAATGGTATTTTTTTTTATTTCACATACTGATGAAAAATTCGTGATGTTGATTAAACAAACATCAATATTTCCAAGGTTTTTATTGGTTTTTAATTCCTTATAATAAGAAAATTAAAAACGAAAATAGGCCTCCTCTGTTCTTTATTTTACTATTTTAAAAATGTGCTAGGGATACTTTTTATATGGTTTTTCTTATAAATCATTACTAAAGACCAACTTTATACCAATTGTAGTTTTGCAGTCTCCGTCTCTAACCCTGTGAGAATCACCCCCACGCCATCGCTTGCCATCATTTCCTGGCGACAAATCTACTGATACCATCAAACCTTCATGCTTTTTGTTCCGACAAAAGATCAGCATTCTGATAATACATAACTTACCATCAGGCGAGATACTCTATTATACGGTAACATACTACTTAAATCAATTAAAGTTCCACTCAATTTTGATTATTACTATCAAATACTTCAATAATAATAATTAAAAAGATTTTATACAGACACACATTCATACATCGCGCTCACAAAACCACAAACAATATCTATAAAAAAAACTATGCGTAATGGCTAACACAACATAGATATTTCTTTATTCATCACCAACATCATTTATTTAACATAACAGAAATTAACATAGTTAAACAAAGGCGAAAACAAAAATAAATAAATAAAATAAATAAATAATGCTGAACAATTCACACAGCATTATCTAGCCCCAAGCTAAGCAGAGCTTGTGTTATGGGTACTAGATAACTGATATACATAATACAATACACTACATAAATAGATATTTTTTATTATACATAGAAAAACATCCAGAACGCCCTGAACAAATGTCTGCAGATCGTACACACATTTGTCCCGAGGCGGGAATCGAACCCGCAACCTCCTGCGTCGCAGGCAGACCTTCGCCCACCGCTCCACAGAGGTCGTTAAATGTAAAATGCTGAGTCTGGCGCTATATTTTATAGCATTTAAGTTTTCTAATTCCATGGTTAGTAGATATGTAGGTATATTGTAGTCCTGAGTGTTCGGTAATTTAAGATTTTAAACCGAATATATACCTACTAAGTTTATTGCAATTCTTGTAAATCATGTAAATGATATGAATAAAGATCTTCTTATTCTCATAGAATCTGAAATGGTTAAAATAAATCTCATCCCAATCGGCCCTTTCGGTACCTACTTCATTTAAATAAGCCATCAATGAACACGAAAGTCCAATAAAGCACGAAATAATAATAGCACACAACAAAAACCACTTTACCAACGTATCTCATTTGAATAAAGTAAATTACCTCCGTTTCAATACTAAAAAGTTGACTGCAATTAATTAAACGAGCGTTTCTTAATTATCTATTGAAATAATAGTAAGATTTAATTGGAGACTTTTGTATGGACACGCAAAATAATTAAGTGATCAATTAACTGTACACGACGATGTATCCAGCCAGCCAGCGGCGAGATTATCAACGGCATCTACAACGTCGTTTGTCCACAGATTATGCGGTCCTATCAAGTCTTTTTTCCAAGAAAAATACCTCTGAAAAATATCCACCCCACAAACTTCCAATGTGTTAAATTTATCCTGCAGTGATCTTGCAATACGCAAAACTTAGAGCAAAAGTTAATTTGATTCTTATTTATTATCTTATATGCTATGATTTTTTTTTATTAAGGCCCATACATCAGCGAAAGTGGCGCCCCCAACTATTTCATCTTATTATTACGTTAAACGCAGCAAGATTTAAAAATCCTACGTTCAGTTTGTGGTATCTATTATAAGTTATTTATTAAAGCCTCTGTAATAGTTTCATTTTGTACAAATGTTGCGCTTTTTGGCCACCAAACTCTATTTTTGTATCTTCTCCTAAACTATATGAGATAAAATTATAAAAGAGGTATTAAAAAATAGCTTATAATAGATACCACAAACTGAACGTAGGATTTTTAAAAATTCCTATGATAAACGTAAAATATGATAAAATAGGTATCGCTGTCTTATTGGGCCTTAACGTTTGACGAAAATCCTTGTATGTATTTAGTAGAATATATTTCATGCTCTAAACTTCGTAAACGTCCACTGCTGGACGCAGGCCACCCCCAGATAAACGACTTATTGGCATTTATCTCATGAGGGTAATGCCCATAATCCTCACGCTGGGCATGCGCATGCGTGTTGGGGATCGCAGTTCGGTGGTAGAATTGTTCTGCAGGGGGCGCTGCTGCCCGCCCCCCGATCGATATCCCTTAGTCGCCTCTTACGACACCCACGTGAAGTGTAGGGGTAGTGCAAATTCTAAGCCAGCACCACACAGCTAGAAAGGTAAACCGGTTATTTACCATCATTTGTGTACCCAATATTTGATTATGCCGCAATCATCTATCTATCGATAGGGTATTTATTCTTTGACGTAGTAAAATATTTGTCAACGGAGTTGCGTGTGCATCGAATGTAAAATTCGTCATTATAATGCGGTTCATTCCAAACTCGACGTTCACTAATTTTATATCATCCGTGTCTCCAATTAACACTTAATTTTATTAGAAAATATTTGATAACACTCTTTTAATTAGTGCCTGCAGTGATTATAATTTTATAGTCGCTTAGGACCAAATGGCCACTTTATCAAATAAATTACGATAAAATATTCCCTCAACCACTGCGATACGTAAATAGAGACATCAAGAGATAAACTGCCACCCAGGGTTCCTATTAAAAATCGCTGAAATTATACGGTGTGTACACACAAGGTAAATGATCACCACTATTAATTTAATCGTAGGCCGTAGGAGCCATTCTGTGGTGGCGACGATGGCGGCATATGTCCGTTGATGGACCTCGCTTGTAGCTATTTAGGCATATCGCTTTCTTCTCTTGTCATTAATAAATTGTATATGTGTACGCAGCCTAAGGTCAACCGCTTCGTTAAGCGAACAAACTACACTGAAATATATACATGATTTTAAAATATAGTTATTGGAAAAGGTATCATTATCAGAACAGTTATCGATTACCAACGATATTAAAATAATAGCAATGTATGTTTTAACACTTCATTTTCTGATAATTATATCCTTCATTCTCGGCTAGTAAATATTAAATTAACGATCTACTTTTTTTAATCACCGTTTAAGTCTGATAGATCAGAAAAGCCGACAGTCGGTAAGTAGTAAAGATACTGAGCGATCTACAAAGTGAACACAAAATTACAATCTTGCGTAAATAGAGATCACGAAATTGATAGCTTATACATTAAGCGGTGCTTATAATAGCTTAAATTATAATTTGAGCATTATTTATTATATTCGCTTTTTCTTTATATTGTCAACAGTTTTGTATAATTCATATTATTGAGAAATAATTGCTTGGAGATATTTCCCATGAGGCCTCTTTAAACCTACTTATTACTCGCTATTTGTTTGAAATTGCTTATGGCTTTATTGCTATGCATTATTATTATAAACGGTATATGATTGGGTGTCTGCCAGAGTAGACCTACGTGGGTTTTTCTTGCAAACTGTCAAAAAAAATTAAAACTTGTGGTGTTGTTCACTACTACACAGTACCTACTACGTGTAACACCAGAAGTTCACTACTACACCAACACTAGTAAATGTCAAAAGTTTTCAAGTAAAACAGGGGTTATATTTTACTAGGATCTCTTATGATTAGTCTGAACTTAATAGTAAAATTTCCCTATTGATGGTTTTGTTTGTAAAATTTTATGAACTCTGCTTTTTAACATAATTTTCGTACTGACCTAATACATATTTTTATTTTGTTTTGACATGTATACTTTTATTTCTCTGTATATAAGTTTAAATAAATGTAGTTTAGGGGAGGCCTATGTCCAGCAGTGGACTAGTATAGGCTGATGATGAAATGTAGTATAAGTTTAAGTAATTGTAAAAAAATAATTTTTGACGGAGTAGGTACACAATTGTTTGTGTTTTTCTTTTCTGTATTTCTGTATCTTGGTGTGCAATAAGGGGTATTTGTATTGTATTGTATTGTATTGTACAGTAGATATTTAGTCTAAGTTCAACTTAGAACCCAGTGTGAATGTGCCATGTATAACGCATTAGATTAGTAAATCTTTAATGTTATTTATTATTGTTTTACATAAAGTGAACTTAATGTTTTTATTAACATATTAAAATCTGAACTAAACTATAGGTATTGTGATCATACAATTTAAAACAAAGACGGCAAGACTACGTTTTGCATTGCATAAGATTTTAATAGGACTTGGAAATACAAAAGCTTGACTCACAGCCGCCGTCTACCGCCGACACTAAATACATAATAAACGTTTGTATCCCCACAAAATCAATGCTGATTTGATTTTGCAACCTTCATTAAGGACCCGGTTCCTCATTTCAATAAGGCTTCGAGTCGAGCCCTAATGATTCCGCGGCAACAACGCTTTACCTCGTTTAATACCGTATTTAGGAAGCGGGCCTTTTGAAATCCACCTTAGCAGTCGTCGTACCACTTTTATTTCACTCTCTTTCATTAGAGACACATAAATTATTTACTGTTTGCAATATCATTAAATTTATGGGTGTATACAAAATCAGGATTGAGTTATGGTATCCCATTGGGAGATGTTGTAGGCATAAGTAAGGTATCGGAGGTGCGCGTGCGCCGCTGCCTATATCCCGAGATAGCGCCCATCCAGCCAATTAATATGCCTAATGCTAACATCATTATTACTAGTCAGGGCGCACTTAACATACTATATCCATTTACATTTTGATTTGTGTAGAGCTAGGCTGCGATTAATCTGCAAGTAAGTGAGCTAGGTTCAGCTAGGTCACTTTCTATAAACACCAAGGTACCGATTTTAATTTAAATATGAATGACTTATTTGGACACCGAAAACATAATGTAATATCAGCTCATCCTAAAAGACGAGTTATTCCAAACGTGAGACATTTCCTATTCTCATCGTCTCACGACCAGTCAGAGAGCTTCTTATTACAATCTACATTCTTGAAAAATTAAGCATAATAAAGGAGTTCAGCTACCTCAACACTGTTTACAACAGAGTGCAATCAACTATTAAAATCTACTAGTTCTTACTATTTTGTTACATTTATTTATAGACAATATAACATCAAAACAGGTTTTATGTTTTCATAACTATAATTTTGTGACTAGCAACACATTTGGTGGAACTCCATGTAGCTGAAACTATAGAACATCGTTGAATTAGTCGTAAGAGAACGAATCGGGTGAATACAGGACCGGGTGAAAAAGAACCGAACACGGACATCGAGAGTCAAAAAAGAATAGAAAAAGGACCGCACTAAGGTCTCAAAACTATCAAACATGGAGATAACTAAAACCTCTGACATTTAAATCAAGTCTAGGAAACGCATGTGTAGCGGCTTCGTACCATATTATATTTTTTTGATAAATGCTGGACAATTCACACAGCATCATCTAGCCCAAGCTAAGAAGAACTTGTGTTATCGGTACTAGATGACAGATATAATAGTACATATGGATATAACAGGTTGCCGATGCATTGAGTAGGTACTGTAGTTTGCAAGAAATTAAATAAAATAACTAAAAATCGGCAGCACTAGAACCCGCAACCATCCTTATGTACGGAAATACCACCAGATCAAGTGACGTAGGAATCGAATAACCTGGGGACTTCGTTCGGACTCTACTGCCGTTATTATTTAATTTCTTTTGGGTGAAATTACGCTGAGAGTTGAAGCATTATAATAACAAAAACCATGCAGTTTGGATCATAATACCTACCGGATACCTACTGGATTGAGGTAGCTGCTAGCTCCACAATCAGCGACTTCGTCTTCTGATTTATCGAGAGCGCGCGCCGCAGTCTACGCACGGCACGCCTTTCGTGCGCCTATGGACTCATTTTCCACAATGCACTCGTACCATCATGAACTCTGCGGCCCAATTGTGCTTATCAATCGGTTTACTAAGACAAAGGTATCATCACAGAATCGCCATGTAGAATTCTTAGTTAAAAGAGTTGAGGATTCCCATCTCCAACCTAGACACTTTTGATGTCTGGTCAATAACACCAAACCGTGTCTATGTTAACAATTTTGCGACGATACCTTTGTCATAGCCAAGTGATTACTTTAGCAGCGTAGGGCTCCTAAATATGTAAACTATATACCTACGGGACGGATGGGTGTAGCAAAAGAAGAATCCAACTAGAACTTTCTACGCAAATTTTATTTGACGACTGACGTAGGCACATAGAAAATCTATATGATGACGATCATATGCGGTTAAACAACAATTGCCACAGTGCCTACACTGAAGGTTTAAGAGTTATCAAGTAGCACTGATGCTTCTAAAATTTTACCAGAAATAATAGCCGTCTGCTGCCGCTCCGATTTCAATTCGATTTCGACATTTTCTCCCAATATCACAGAAACATGCCAAACACATATAACTAAACGACTTTACGACGTTGCCACTTATAAAAAGTCGTCTAATAAGTCCATGTTAGTCGTTAAAAGCTGTTATGGCTCGTAAAACGCTGCAGTGAGTTTAACTGAAGTGCTAAATCTTGCTTATTAAGTTATATGTAAGTAAATAACCCTAATTTGTAAACGTTGATTGACTCAAGGCGGCACGGCGCGGCGTCGAGAACAATTTTCTGCGCAAGAAATTCAATTTAGGTTGCGGTTAATACGATAGTCAGTCGGATAGTGAGAACGATTTTCGATTTGATTCAAATTCTTAACAACATAGAAGACAAGCTAACAAGAAAAAAGACAAGTTAGTAAATTTTTTATGACTGAATTGAAATGATACCAAACTTGCCTGGTGAAATTACTAAAATGTTTCCTATCTATCGCTCAACACAGTAGTTTAGCTTTACCCAACTCATGTACGTTATTCGTAACCTAGATAAACGCACCTTCTTCGGTACTATAATCCCAAGGGTTGGTTACCTTCTTGTTATTTATTTTTTATTTTATTGTTATTGTGGTTTTTACAGTGTTATTAAAGTGTTGCAAATAAATATGTATATCGTAAAGGTACCTCACAATTACGCTACGTTTGTGGTGTAAATTGCGCTTCGTAATTTAAAGATAAACACATTTTGTTGGAATTTAAAAAAAAACATGGAACGTGGTCGTTAATGAATAAATGTATAAACAGATTAGATTTTTATGAGCAGTAAACTAACAAGGAATATAAAGTAAAAGTAGCCAAACGACAAATTCAAGTACCTCTCCAACCATTGCATCTGAATTTTCATAGCAAACGCATAACTCAAGCCAGGGGCGTTTTTGATTTATCGCTACAGCAGAATGGCCCGTATTTCGATGGATATATAACCGTATTCACGTTAATAGTACTACTAATAGGGACCTGTAAAACAGTTTATAGTTCATGTAATTGAGGGTAGTAAGATTTCTAATTGAACAACTGTTCAACATTTAAGTGTCTATGATTCTATGCATTTTAGTAATTGCGACGCTATTGTTTAGAACTTTAGTACATTAGTCGGCAGAAAGTCTGTTATTATGAGTATTTTAAATGGTTAATAAAACAAACTATTTTCTAAGCGTCTAGTTTACTAAGAACATTTCAGAATACTGCTCCAGCTTATGCTCTTGTAACGTTACGATACACGCCAGCCCTAGGTAACAAATATTGAGCCAATAAAGCAGTCCCTTCATATCTCAAACTGACGTAATACAATTCCACGATATCCATTCGGTTTAGCGCTCGCTGGAAGCAACATTAAATCAAGTATCAGATGATCAGAGGCAGGTAAACGGTAGCAGTTATTTAGCGGGAACAGCGCCGGGAGCCGGCGACGCCCACCCGTGATTTACTTGCTGTCAGCCCTGGGATTTAGGACCCGGTGAAATATCAGCAGATCCGTGACGAAACGCGCCACTTCTGTCGCGGAATGCGCGCGCGTACTTCTGTAATCTGATAGGGGTGCGAGGAAATAGCCGGTGAAGAAACTGAAGAGTCGGATGAGCGAAAGTTTTCACAGATAGAAAAAAAGCCTAATGTTTCCAACTGTGACAGAATCAAAATAACTTAGTGAAGTATCTGGCTCCTATGGTTTATCCATCCAGCTTGGAGCATGTTAGTAAATAAACCACGATACAAATAACAAAAACTCACTTGCTTGGCGTCGAGTTTCAGATATAATTGTAAGCAATTTTTATTGAAGGGAGGATCTAAAATCGACAAGTAATGAAAATTACGTATAAAAGGACGCGCCAACAAAGTGAATTTTAGGTTAAGTATGGGCGGTTTGTATATGTTTATGCCTCATTCAAAATGGACACGGTATAGGTACCTACATCTCTGAACATCTCTCTCGAGATCTTAGGAACGTGACATCGCTGTCCAAAAAATTTTATAACTAAAAGCGGAATGCCCTACTCTACTATTACCGACATACAAAATCCGTCTTTTTCAGTATCTATCTAGATTCTGCTCCCATTAGTCGGCTTCAGTCCGCCTGCCAATGTCGCTGATGAATTAACGACGATTTTGAAAGTTTGCTAGAAAGCTTTGCCCATAACTCTTGGGCTAATCCCATTTGTCAAATTGCTATTTGCTATCGTGTAAATAACCAAGTCAACTTATCTAAAATGGACCTAGACTACAAAGTGTTATTTGTTACCTGGCTAGGCTTTTAGATGGTTGGCATGGGTTGAAATATCAGTGCTTGAAAATACTTACCTACATAGCCCGCATCTACCTACGAGCTCGGAAAATAGCATCAACATATTTGATTTATATTAATTTAGATGGATTTGAATTGATTTTTCCCCAAAAGTCCTTTACTGTCAAAACTAGGTTAAAAAATAAATCGGTTCAGTAACAATTTTCATCGAACTCGTACAAAATGTCAGAACTAGAGCAGATAAATAGTGAGTAGATGGTTTCAACATTACCATACTTGTCGCTTTATGGGCCCTTGTAGTGTTTAGGCGCCCACTCGACTACCGACCAACAATTTAAATTTATCATTCGTGTGGATTATCGCTTATTGGAACAACTACAGATTATACTTGTGGTTTATATTGGCCATGTATCTGCATCTGTTTGAAATAACACGTTTAGTGACGAAAATACAATCTAATGAATAGTTTTTACCATCATCATAGTCCGTCTACTACATATTGGCCGAGCAATAAGTAATAATAAAGACAGATGTAGATATTAATTTCATAAGATCTATTTTCGACTTAGACAAAAATATCATAGTCACCTAAAGAGTAAACAACATTGAAACCGATATACCATCTCGAATAAGCTTCGTAACATCTAAACCATTATCTTTCAATAGCTGGGCTCTGTCATAGCTCATCAAGCTAGGAGCTGACTCTCTCTTGGTTTAAAGATATTTTGTGATATTCAGTCTTTCTTGCGTATGTAATATTCTTATATTTTTTTCGATGTACCTACGCTCAGTGATTTCAAACGTAGTTTTTAACACTTATTGCCCTCACGATACGTAGTATCCCTATATAGTTTGTGCCCTCACGCATGGAAGTCTTCAGAGGCTCTACCGTCTGCGGACCGTAGGTAGAGCCATTATTTTTAGCAAGTCACACATTGTAAATGAGCTGATTTAGTTGTAGCTGAACTTATTTCACATTTAATCAAATTCTCAGATCTCGATCGCTTATGATATAAGCAAGGAACCTAGGTATAAAAGTGTTCATAAATTTCCTATATGTAAATTATAGCTTGCATTCCTTCAAAAGCGAGCAAGCTACATAATCTGATAGACTGTGGCCACACGCTCGACTTTATCTGGCAATTAAATCGACATTCAGAAGCCGAATGCTCTCCATTTTGTGCTCCCCAAGTTACCACACACCGTCAAACACCACAATGACTCGGACGGATGACAAATAACGTTTTGATTGGAGCACACACAACATCAAGCATCCACCATCAGTAGAGGTAGGTACGTATCTCTTTTCCATTAGACTATAAAGGTGGTCTGCAGTGAAAAAGAATAACCGAATTTAGTAATCGAACAAGCGCCACATCTTTAAAAAATAAAGATTTCTTTATCCTCACTAGTCTCTATAATTTCAGGATTATTATATCAACATATCTTCAAATCTTCATAATGTTTATCGTGATTCTAGCCTTGTAATTTGATAATATGGAAGTGACAACCAAATTTATCGTTATTGACAAAGAAAATTACAATACATCAATGGAAATAATAATCTACTGATTCTAATGAATTCGTACTACCAGAGTGAAAATAGAAATTACCTGGAAATACGTAGGTACCTATACCAATATTCAATAACTATATTACTGATTTTACCTTACAGCGAGCAGACAATTTCTGATATAAAAACAATTTCTAAATGCTATAAATAAAAATAGGCACGACAATTATAAGTCAGTCCTAATGACTTATTATTGTTACATTTAGCATTCAATGAACATTAAAATATCACAGGAATGAAATTTTGATAAAAATAAATGTCGCTTTTGCAAACCTGAGACTTAGGTCCGTATTATGAAAGCATGCTCGGTCATCGACCTATGCTTGAGTTATGCTTATGTATAGTTATGAGTAAAGACTACATTTAAAACAATGCTTGGGAACTAATGTCACAATCTACACTCACACATGTAACCCTCAAGTAACGATGCGTTTTTACCACGTTGTTACGCATTATTGAACGGTTACCAAGCATTACTTCAGTAATTGTAGAACGATTTCAAACTTTCATATCTCTGCCTAGTGATTCTTTGAACTCATCTTTACTCAAGTGTGGTCTGGACCACGCTTGAGTAATGCTCAAAAAAAATACTGCGCCCCAAAGCTTTTTTTTTTTAAATAAAGCGCCATAAATGTTTTAAATCGTTGCGTTTCGTTTCACAGAAACCACAAAATCAACAAAAATATATTGTGATAGTCAGGTTGATAAGGTAAAGGAACGTTTCTCGCTTAGATAAAGTGTAGAAAAAAACCCTACTTACTCAAGTAGAGATTTTGTTGGTGCAACTAGCTAAGTAGCGTCAGAGTTACGTTCTATAATAAAGATTTACTTGAGCAGAGATTCTAAGCTTGAGTAGAACTCACTTAATAAGTGCATAAGTAATGCTTGGGGACACTTTTATAATACGGGCCTTACCGGTCTGATTATAATATAATTATTGAAACCTTGTAAATAATTTCAATGAGTTAAATTGTTAAAAATCAAGTACCTGCCAATATTTTCCGATGAGTTTTTTTTATTGTTATTTTTCAAATTAGTCTCTGTAACGCGTTTTGTTAGTGTAAAAACTGTGTTTTGTTACAGGTATATTTTAAGCAGATTGAATAATGTTGTGTCTTAATAAAATAATTAATTAAATAAACACGCATTGCATTCGTAACTATTTTGCATACTCTACCCCTAACTTTTCTTCAATATCTAAGAGTAATTTGTTTTTTTCTGTTGACCTTAAATAAGAGATAAAAAACATCCCTATTATTAATCTAAATAACTATTTTAAGATGACAGATTTTTTATGAGTAGGACCTTGTAAGAAGGCCTAATATAAAAGTCATTCATTCCACCTCCCCCAGGTCCACTAAAATCAATAGGGTATATGCATCGATTTTTTTTATTGTTTTAATCGATTCTTTAGGTCTTTATTTAACCCAGGAATTATAAGACGCTCACTGAATTTCGCATTAACAAGGTAAAAAAAACAAATCAAAACTACAATCATTTTCAGGTGATAAAAACGCTGCCATATTGGCGCCATGTTTATGTGACGTCGACGTACACACTTGATTAAAACCTTTGGTGACGACCTCGGTAGTGATCATCTCAGGAAAGAGGTTTTCCTAAAAAACTGAAAATAATCGACAATACGAAATGTCAAGTGGGCAGAATAGTGTCAAATCAAGGTGCAGCAAGCAGAATAAAAAAAGAAGAAATGCGTACAGTGATGTCACGTCCGCTCTAGTCAATGGAGTAGCGTTTCGAAATTTTGCGATTGAGATTTAAAATATCAATTTTTCAATGGTTAAATTCTACAATAAAAACATCTCAAAACGCAAAAATAAATATGTAGATATGTTTCTATATCAATAGAGAATACGTATATATTTTTATAGCCATTTTGAAATCACATGCATATACCCTATTGCAAAGATCCTTTGATGGATTCTTTTGCACCTAAACGTCCACTTTATTTCATTATAATTTAAACTCTTTCGCAATCCGAAGCAATATATCAGCCATATACAGAATAAAAGCTATGTAGGTATCATAACTATTTCGTAATTTCGGTCCAATCTCGTATGATAATGGAGAACCTCCTGACATAATGATAAAGTCATCTGAATCGTTATTGCGCACCATAATGAACACGATGTGATGAACTTTCATGTCTGATCGCCGGACCCTGACATTTTAAGCCGATGGACTTAACTTATCGATTATACCAACATTAAAGTTCTAATTCATTCGGTAAAATTGATTTTAATGCACTCGATGTTACTCAACTGATCTCGGAAAATAATCACATAAGCCCGTGGAATGAGAGTAGGGGAATAATACCTATAAAAAATAATGATTGCGCTCGCTTAATTTGTATTCTGGATTGTTCTGTATTTTCCATAACTGTGCCCGCCGCCGTCGGTCTTATGTGGTCGTATTGGGCCGGGAGGGGGCGTGCTACGACTAAATATTCATGACGTTACTTGGCGACAAAATACTTTTCATCGGCCACCCGACGCGCGACTTATGGGCTGAGGGTGAGGGACTGACATCTACCCTGGGTCTGTCTGTGTCTTACAATCTCAACACTGCATGCAGGGTATTCATGCACTCATAGGTAATGGTTTGTTGCACAACACACAGGCTATTTTTGTAAGCATTTTTACTTTGGGACAACTAATTTTCGTTCAATCTTTCGCGTAATAATTTTGAGAGTCGTGCTGAGCGGGCCACGATTAAGTATTATGCGACCATCTTCGAACAATATTCATAATGAGTATTTAGTTAAGGTATGGGCCGGGCCGGGTTCTTTTATGGCCTCTTGTAGATTATGTTTTGGATAATTGGGCGTTTTTATCGTTATGAACTGAATTAGCAGTAAGATTAAGTTCAAATATATGCGTTAGATGTTGTTTCATTGCGAAGCTCGGGTTTGAGAGGTCGTTATTTACGTCGTTTCCTGCCGGACTCTGCGTTGACCTGCGTCGGTTGGCTGCCGTCGCCCGCGGCTTCACATTTCGCCTTTCCCACCACAAATCGTAAAGTCAAAGGTCACCGCCTAATTGCGCGGCGTTATCGACAGATCCGAACGCTTCGGGACAGAATATTTATCAATAACATGTAATTAAAATTATTTAGTCTTTGCCGCGGTCGGGCCGTGTCCCCGAGGCAAATTATTACACATTCACCGCAAGAGGTCCGTGCCCGTCATTAGGCGGGACATTTTTATTCCTCTCTCTCTTTAATTTCCGTCAGTCGACATAAATGATGGCGCTAGTACCGCTGCAGTGCCCCGAGACAAAGAACAGCTCAGGACATGTAGAAGCTCAACTTTACATGACTGCCTGAAATGCACTTCTTATGAAGTAATAATATTCTCGAAAAATGCTAAAACTAGAATTAATACCTGCCTAAATAATCTTTATTTAAGAAAATTCAAAAGTTTAATCTGTCTTCCTAAATAATCTACAAAGCTGATTCAAAACACTAAACTTATTAATGCTTAGTTAAGTTAACCTTAAAAAGCACTCTTGCTTATGTTAAGGCGCATACCCGAGCCAATATGACAGCGATACCTATTTTATCATATTTTTAACATAGGAATGTTTTATATATTATAAGCTATTTTAATACCTCTGTAATATATATAAAATTTAATCTCATATAGTTTAGAGTTTGGTGGCCAAAAAGCGCAACTTCGTATCTCTACCTAAGCTTTACAAAATGAAACTATTACAGAGGCATTAATTAATAACTTATTAATAGATACCACAAACTGAACGATAGATGTTTAAAACTTGCTGCGTTTAACGTAATAATAAGATAAAATATTTGGGGGCGCCACTTTCACTGGTGTATGGGCCTTAATGCACATAAGTGTATCCCCCGTTATCATGGTCCATGGCCGTGTTATTTCCTAGTTTACTTCAGTCATTTGAAATTTCTTCGTCCAAGAGTAATGTATGAACTTTGAGTTTTGAGTTAAGTCTTTCCAAAACTCTTTATTTTAAGCCCACTCTTTTTACCATCTGGTCATCGATGCACTGTGGCTTTGTCGGACAAAGGTCAATGTGTGTTTTATTAATAACGTTGTAAGAGGTACCTAAGCTTTATGATCGGTAGGTAGAGTCCCGTTCTTAAGTACCGGGGATTAATAATTCATTGTGAAAACTTCAAAGAATTAAAATTGCAGTCTTACAAAATTACTCAATAGACATTCCTTCAAAATTATAAACTGATGCAGTGATATATTACTCATCCCACAAGAATAATTTTAAATGGATGGAACTTTCCGTGCTCCGTTTCCGTTTGATATTTTGTATTGATCAAATATCGTAGGAAGAAAAATCTGTGGAAAATCTGTGGAATCAGTTCATTTTAATAAAGTAAGTCATTCATAAAGCAATTTGCTGGAATGAATGCAAAATCGTACAAAAATCGTTGTGCGAACCATGATTGGATGATTTAAAGGTTGGACGTGGTAGTAGCACATAATATTATTTTAAGCAAGGCTTTGAAGACAGTCCCTAACAGATTTTTATAATTTAACTGGCGATATAGAAAGAAGCTTAGGCTATTAAGCATTATCACATGTTACTTGTTTATATACATTGTATAAAAACACAATATATATAAATAAGACTGATGCTACTATATATTTATTTTAAGAATTTGTCGTTTTATAAGTATAGTCACATCATTTATTGAATTTTATGAAAATAATAGAGTTTTTGAATCGTTATTCTTGATAAGATCATTATCATGTAGTGTGTATCTTGTCAGTATATGTTTGATTACTATTAGCCTGTAATGTCCACTATTGGGCAAGCTTTCCCCAGATTCCTCCATGCATCACAATCCTGAGGCAGTTGCCGTATTAATGTTTTTTCATTTATTTATGCTTGTTATCTTATTTTATTTACAGCTGACATAAACTATATAATAATTTAACGACACGATTGAAAGTAAGGCAAAAAATATTCAATTGAGTACATTTACTTACTTTCTATAACCTATATTACTTATCACCTATGTTACATTTAACATAGTTAATAGATACTTAGATAGGTTATAGAAAACCATCGAATTAATCATAACAATAAGTAAATTTTATATAAAAAATATAATATACAAAAGGACTTTCAACTTGCGCAAACCTGAGATTTTTTATTTTATGCAAGTAGATATTCTTATTTCACATTTGTTTTTCTGAGGTAGAATGAAAATTGTTAAATGTATCTTGTTACGATGTTTACACATTGTTACCGTACATCCTACGAGTAGGTTTTTTATTTTTTATTTTTGTTTTTGTTTTCATTTAATTTTTATTATTACTAAATTTTTTATATTGCTTTTTGTAATAATTTTGTTCTTTAAGGCACATTGTAAAATTATAAATGAGAAGCCCTGGGTCCTGAAATACAGCCTAGGCTAGTTCGGGATCCTACGGATTCAATACCTGAAACACTGTAATTGTGTCTAATAAACGATTTTTATGTTTTTTATGTTATGTTATGATTTTAAAGTTTTCACAAATTCGATACAATACGCTCTGTTTACACTGAGAACATAATACCGAGCCAATAATATCGGCACTACTAGTAGAGCTTTTGTGAGCATTTATCTAGATAAATACAAAAGTTCGGACAATAGAGAAATGCATTACTGTGTTGTCGATACAGCAGGGCTATCTGATAACGCGCTAAGTGGCCGGCCCCGGAATACCTCGCTTGATGAATTATACAAACACCAATCAGTTAATGATTTCATCCACGTCACTCAAGTCTTATCCACCTTTGTGTTCGACATAATTGATATGTTAAGAAGAGGAACAATCGCGCCGTCTTGGATTTTGAGGATGCTGTGACGGCTTGTGATCTCATCTCCTACAATAGCCCGCTTTGAACATCTTACACTACTAAGTCACAAAATAAATATTCTAAATAGACACAAAGAAGATTTAACATAATGCGTCTTGTTCATTCTTTTTAATGTCTCGGTCTAAATATTGAAAATCATGTTAGCATGTTGGTATTTCTTGGAAGCTTTTTATTATTTAGTGTGGATTCCAATTTTGATGAGATGTATGCCCAGATAAAGTTAGATCGCACGATAATCAAAAAAAACTGTCTATTAACAATAATAAATATGCAACCATCCTAGAAAGCTGTTTTTGAAACCCAAGCGCAGATAAGACTAGTACACAATACCAATAAAGCCGGTATTGCAAACCGGCCCGCGATCGGCAATTAATAACTGCGCACGCGCCGATCGCGGGAAGCATTCCACACCGGATTTATTCGCCTACTATAAACAACACACAAATTTTAATTTTTATTAAGCCATTCCTTTTGAAACACCGACATATCTCAAACATTCGATTGAAATATTAGTAGCAATTAAGGAGAGTACTCATATCAGGAAAGTAATATTAAAATAACTAGGTAACTAAAACCCGGTCTAGTTGCACTAGAAGTGGATGCACATAAACTTTCGTATTCTACGCAAAATTTCAGTAACGTATTTGAAAAACGTATTGGAAGAGTCAAGTAATAAAATAATATTAATATTTCCATCAGTGTATATTACCACGCGCGTGTGTTGAAGGCTTAATGGACACCAACAAAATAATGTGTTATCAATATTTTAATACAGTAGCTACTTTATTTAAATTTAATGTACGCGTGACTGAGTTCATTATAGAAATATTTCGTGCGATAGATAGCGAAGAGTCGGGATTACCGCCTGATACGTTAACTCTATCCATTATATTAAAAGCTTTCATTTTAAAATATGGAAAGGCGGTGTTTTTGATTGAAACTAGTAGCCACTAAACATTGTCTACTGAGATTTCTCAATTGAATTCGTCAATTGAGAATTCTCCGTTGACAATGTTGTCAGAGTTAAACTGAAGTAAGAGGTAACTGCGCCCGATAAAAATACTGGATTTTTTCGTCGGGCAGTAAGGAGAGATACTTTAACTAGTGTAGCTACAGGAAAACAGTCATAAGTTCATAATTTTTTTTAAAAGTCATGAAACTTTTTTCGTCCAGTCCGATAGAAATTTATGATTTCTGTATAAGAACCTTTTCTTTTGCCAATCAGGGTTGATTGGCAAAAGAAAAGGTTCTTATAATCTATATCTTTAAATTACGTGGAAAATGGCATTTCTTTGCCTAGTGCATTTTTTTAAAAACCGATTAAGGTTAAGAAAAAATTTCTAGTGAAAATATGGATCGTCCGAAGACCTAACAGCATTTTTTAGTAACTAAACCAGGCAAGATACCTCTGCCCCGTCGAAAAAAAATACTCTGCATACATGTTGTGCCTAGAATGGGCTAAGGACAGAAATAAGAAGATAATACTATAAGTACAATGTCCCAGCAGTTGCTTTATAGCAATGCTAAAAACAGCTGTGAAATATTTATAGGTCTATCAAGAATTTAAATTAGGTAACGTATGAACCCTTCAGCCCTATAGTATGCTCGTGAATGGCGATGGATAAGTGTTGGATTAATAATTTGTAAATATTAAATATTCATGAGATGAGAGCATCAGGTCAAGCATTCATTTTGGAAGAGCCGAAACTGTGGACGCACTCATTATTAAGGAGATGCAACTAATTATCATAACTGCTATTCGTATGCGATAGGACAGAAAAGCCAGTGGAGATCGAACTTATTACAAAAAATATTACTAAAGTAATTTTGGGAAGTTTACAGACAATCCAATGTCATAAGCTGATTTCTATGATCTATTAAGTTAATTTATGATTATTGCTACATGAAGAACACAACATTAGGAAAGGCACTTACGTCGAGGTTTAAGATAGAACGCATAACACTTTAATGAAGATACCTATGGGATCTTTAATCGAATTAGCTGACATATGTCCAGATTTTTTTAAACTTGATAAATAAAAGTGGATCTCTTGTAGCAATCCACTTGTAGCGATTCGCTACACAACAGTTAAATGGTGTGCACTACACTCCGATATCAGTCGAAAAGTAAAAATAATATAGAATATACAAGCGTTGGAAATTAAGGTCTTATTATATTTACAGGCTGTGGTCGCAAAATCAAACAAATTTCATGCCACATTCCTAACTCCAAGTAAAAAAAAATAGGTACCGATCAACAATAAACGACTCCATTACACGGAAGAATCTTAAGGGAAACTGTCACTTCAAAATAATTTTTACAAATGCAATTATGGTCGCAAAATAAACTCCAAATATTTTAAAAGGCAACATGGAACTCTTTTGAAGTTTATTTCATTACAAACCTGACAACTGTATGATATTTTAAATATTTAATGGTTTTTGGTAATATAATAGGTATTTTGTTATCGATAAATTAGTTGGGTTTCACCACATAATAAAGTCTGATGTTACATGCTTATGGAATATCATTTAGTCTTATTATTGAAGTTATTAAAATGCCATAAAATTCGATACTTACTGGCATTGGTGATTTGAAGTTGATAAATAATAATAAAACGAATTATTAATAGTTTTCGTAGCTACATAAGTGAAATAGATATGTATCCGGGAAAGATTCTAGCACACGAAGGAATAAGTATCTACTAATTTTAAATCTATTTCCATATTTTATGCTTTTAACATAAAACATGATACCAACTGGCATATTAGGTTATTTCATATCAAAAAGCTCTGCTTTCTTTGGGGCTGGATGATGCTATAAGCATTTTAAGAATTATATATTTACTCAGGTATCTAAAAGCTAAATGTTTTTTCGGTGTTATTGGATATTTTGTTTTAAAGTGGATTTCCTGGCTAATAAAACCGGATATAAGATGTTGGTAGATACTGCAAAGTAAGGAAAAACATGGGCAAAGACCTTAAAGGCTTAAAATTAGAGATCTTAATTTTTTAGTTGGTTAGCACATTTCCGTACTGTAGTCTGCGTACCGTCCCGTACTGTAGACAAGTATGCGAGTTAAAGTCCCGTCGACGTGTTTTAGGATATTGCTTGATTTCTTAGAAACTACCAAGAGTGTGGGGCGCTTACGCACTATAATAATAAAAACAATAAGGAAATTTACCTAACGAGGATGTGCCGTGATTGTCAGTCCGTCGGTAACAGTTGTATGTATTTAGTAGATGGAAGATGGTCCGTGGGCGGAAGGCGCGTGCCGAGCGCCGCGCGAGCAGTGGGCCGCTCAGTAGCGATACAGTAGCAATGTCGTTTACACCACAAATTAATACCTGCTTAGGTCATTTTATATCTTTATGAAATATTATATTGAGGGAAATATGCTTTGAATTTCATTAAACTTCATATTAGATGAAAAATTGTTGCAAGTTCCTGACCCAAGCCAAACAGCCATATACCCTTTTTTGAAATTAACATAATAATACGTTAATTATATTAATTATATATCCTGTATGTACCTATATGTAAAATAAAATAGTATTCAAAACGATTTCTTCAATGTTGAACAGCATGATTTAAAAAAAAAAGTACTTATCTATAGCATTAATTGTGGGAATTCTTAGCTTTAAAGGCTTCTCCCAGTAGGTAACTTGTACGTCGAACAAAACAAGACAACAAAGCAAATTATATTTCCATAGTAATGGCAGTTAAATTATGTGAAGACAGCTTAGATAGAAAGAAAAAATCCATTAAAATTATGAACCCTCAGAGTGTGGACATGGTTATTATCATACTAGATGTTGTATTAGACGTAGGTAAGCATCAGAGTGGTGTAGATAGGTGTATCTATATATATATATATAAATATAACAAAGTAATATCCAACTTACACTATTGGTAAGCCGCCTTTCATTTAATCACTTACTCGTAATCATAATCGTACACTAAGTAGATGACTATTTTCGAAAAAACAAAACTACACAAAATATAGAAGTGCTTAAAAGCGTGTACGAGTACATATCAAGACAGAAAAGCATCGAAATCTTTGTAGATTGAAATAGCTATTGGAATACTGGAGCAGGAATGATTTAGTGAGCTAGACGAGGCATCACAATGATATAGGGAAGAGCAAAGCCTGGGGGACGCGGCCGGCGCCGGCGCCGCTCGCCCAGCCGCCTTTCGTTGACTTATAGCCATGTAGCCTTGCAATGCGTCTATCACTCATGAATATTTATTTTAAAAATATATTTGAAGCATGTCGTCGAAGCCATATAACGTGTTCTTTGTCCATAAATTTATCAATGAGAACATTATATTCGGAATCTACATGCGTAATTATTTTAGTTTCGTAAATGATATAAGACGGGCGGTCCAATAAGCGCGATAGGGATGCTGTTTACGGTTCAAGATGTTTGGAACTAATGTTGATTCTCCGCGGGCGGGGAGAGTATGCTTCTTAATTTATTACCTTTATAATAATGGAGGACAGCGCTTTCACACTGCATTAAAACTGTAAAGTAAAAGAATCATCCTATTCTCCATGCGACGTGATAACTAAACTAATAACAATAAAAAGACGCTATAAATATCAAGTAACATGCCATTAACTGTTTCGACAACATTACTACTAAAACAAAGTAGTGTTTAAAATGTCTAGTTTTTAATTTATCCTCTGTTACATCTTATACAATAAGTTTACGACTCAACCTGGTCATAAATGATAAAATTAATAAAAATCGCATAGAACCTGCATATTATTTGAACTGAAATTCCCTTATTCCAATCTCTACCCAATCTCATTTACTTGCCGCCGCGTCGTCACAGAATGTTCAATTATTTAGTTACTCATAAACAAAGTCTTGTTTGTGTTCAATTAATTTAAATATGAAATAAAAATGCCTCAAAGCCATAAAAGAAAATGTATGTGTAGTTTTTCTAATCTGTATCAGGTGGAGGTAAAGTAACGGCGCTCGGCTTCCCGTGGCTAATAAAATGCAGGGTAGTCATTAAAAGGTATATTTTATCGCGTTTTAAATATTTAGATATTCATCTGGTGAAAGTTATCTTAAATTCGGTTCATTACTACGTGTAAGTCGTGAAACTAAATCCGTCGCGGGACATCCAGCTCCGGTCAATAGCGCACGGCTACGGGCTCGGTTAATAGCGTTAATAGCCTTGCCTAATGAAAATTAAATGTTAATAAATAACAGTGCAGCAATACCATTGCATAGCACCCGCAGCTTCGGCCTGTTTGAAAACAATAACAGCCTCGTTTAGGAGCTAACCGACGACGTGGACATGCTACCTTTTTTTAGTTTTCTTTATGTTCTCCCAAGCAATGATCGAAACCAGTTCTAAAAATACTTCCTTCGTTCCTAAGTTCCTTCGTAAGTGTCTACAGTACATCTTTGTTAAATAAAAATATGATTTTTCTCAAAAAAACATTCAAGCAATATTTCCAAAACCCTACACCCATTTCGTAGGTTAATGCCATCATAAATCTCAAGTGATAGTTTGTTTAAAATTCAATGGCATCGAGATTCTTAAATTTCCTAAGACACAAGCATCATGCGGAGCGAAATAAAATGTTTGAATTGCCGAATGTCGATTAGGAAGCCATGTCTCGCCTTCTAATGAGGTCGATTTGTCTTCCTGTGCGTTATGAGATCAACCGGGGTCAAGTCTACCGGTACAAGCATACTCAATTAAATACAATTAGATCCTTAAGCTGCGTTAAGCTGTTACGAAATTCTACATTATGGAATGTCGGAGATAAGGGAATTATCATAAGTTCATTAAGTATTAACGTGATCGTGTGCTTAATAACGTTTTAAAATTTCACTAGGTATCATTCTGATGAAGATTATGGTAATTGAGTGTTTTTGATTTAAGCTCCCTAATTCAAACAAGAGTTTATTGATTTAGACAATTTGCATAATCTATCACATGTCGTGCTTATAAACTAGCATGGGTCTCTGGAGCTTAGTTTCCATAATATCTCATCAATATTTCGTGTTAGTTTCCCGTTACAGTCCAAACAAGAAAGGCTTTAATTTAACCCCCTTACGTTTGAGTACGTGTCATGTGTGAGTTTCCATATAATTTCATGGTTGTTGTGCTATTACTACTACACTATTTTTTCGGTCGTTGCCAAAACTGCTATGCTGGCGGCACCTTGATGTTTGAAGTCGCTCGTATACCACAGAAAGTGACATTTGCGAGGGCTATACACAAAACTTAGATAAATGTTTATTACAAGTTCATATGCTTCATTCGTAACAACAAATAGGTTACCTACATCTAACTTTTTAAAATAATATATTATATTTTACCCGAAAAACATGATTTGTAAATAAATTAAATAAAATACATTAAAGGGAAAATAAACAATATAAAATTCAATTAACCACATAAAATAAATTGTCAATTTAATAATAGAAATAAATTAAAATTTGTATTTACAATTGAGCTAACTACAAACTCTTGCAAACAATCTACAGAAAGCTCAATTGGAAAATAAAATGTCTCAAATAAAAATATTTTAATATTATAGAAAAATTAGTCAATTTAATTATACTTACCTTTAATTTAACGCACAATTTACGTGCCAAGAATATATCAGACATTCTGTAAACAATGCTGCAAGTAGAAGCCAGTAAGGAAAAATACGATGTTCACATAAATATAATCGGCTGTGAGTTGGTTGCTCATTTGTACGGCGGCCGCGGCGGCGGTACGTCATGTACCTACCATTAATATCGATGAATGAGAAATATGTTATGGATGGGCTACAAGGCTGACCATTACTGCACTGGACGGCTACCTAGAGCTGCCTTTAAGTTTTAATCATACACTGTATGTGTTAAGCAGTATGGCCTGCGTAAGATAGAAGGTTTGCCTTGGTAAACTTGCATGGAAAAGCGTTCTCATAAGAACCTTTAGATTGTGGACATGGTTAAGCTATTATAATAGAGTTAAGCATCAGAGTGGTTAGGATAGATATATCGACAAAGAAATGCAACAGAAATATGGAATGGATGGGCTACAAATCTGGCCATTACTGCACTGGACGGCTACCTAGGAGTACCTTTAAGTTTTAATCATGCACTGTATTTGTTAGGCAGATTGGGCTGCGTAATATAAGAAGGCATGCCTTAGCTGATAAACTTGCACGGAAAAGCGTTTTCACAAAAGGTACAACATAAGGAGATAAACATATATGTAGGTTAAATAAATGGAAAAATATACCTGCTCGTTTATGAAAGCGAAACAATTTCATCAAAATCGGTCCATAAATGACTGAGTAATCGACCAACTTATATAAAAAAATATATAAGTAAATTAAATCATACGTAAAGCCAAACATAGAGCCTCCTTGCATTTGATGTCAGCCAATGAGCCAATTTCCATCGATCATACTACTTGAAAACTTTATAGCAAGCCGTTGCTGAAGCAACTGTTCAATTCATTCATATATGTATGTTTTGTGGGCTGTATGATTATCTTTACAAAAAAAGCGAAACAAGAAAGAGCACTTGTGCATTGTCCTATACCCACGGCTATATAAACTAATATTTTAAGGAGGAAAGATTTGATTGTTTGTTTGTATTGATTGGGCTCCAAAACGACTTAACGGATTTAAAAAAATCTTTCTTCATTAAAAAGCGTACTTTTCAGGGAGTGACAAAGGCTATATATTATCACGGAATTCCTACGGGAACGGGAACTACGCGGGTGAAACCGCGAGGCGCTGCTAGTATTCTATAAGCTAATTATCTGTTAGCTAACAAATGCTGCACAAATTGTTTCAGTACACAAAAGCCTGTTAGCGCTGCTACTCGTATAGAGCCACCGTGTTAGACAATGGTTTAATTAGATACCATTACATTTCTTAGAAGCTAATCTGGCAGGAGCATTTCTGCGGAACACGACATTTCAAAGGCTGTGGCGCGGCTGCCGCTGTCGGCAGTAGCGAGAAATATACTCTGTGTAATTCTAACGGAACAACTTGTTAGAATAACTATGGATCTTCTTGTGTGAATCCTTTTCCACGATGGTTCAACGATTTATGACATACTAGCTTTTGAGTTTAGAGCAAGTCTTCAAAACTAGTTATAAAGACTATAGAGACTTAGCTATAAAGACTACTGTAAAGATGGTGATTGGTAGTTGTGATTAGGGTGATTGGTAGCTGGGTGCAAAACTTCGTCATTATTTCCAAAGCGCTATTTATTTCACTTTATACTAATTCTACTCATTTTACACTTAATTGGCATATGTAAAATAAAATAAGTAAATAAATAGTACAATAATATTAATAAATGTGATATCGCTTATGTGTACGCTACCTTGACGGACACAAAACTTCAGGGAAAATCTAGAATAGATAGACCATTTCAAACCATTAGTGCCATTGTTGTTTTTTTATTTTTGGGGAGACAGTTCAAAATTGTACAGGTAATTTCTAATAATAGCCAGTTTAAGCAATATATGTGTACATAGACTTTTTTATTTAATCTTATTAAAGTAATGTGTCAGTCAAACAAAAGATGACTTCGTCTTATAGAACCATGGAAGAAATGCTGAGTTTTAAATAGTCTATTCGCGCTTCTTCTTGAAGCTTTGCACCCAGCTCACAAACTGTATTATTAACTTTTTTGGCAAAGTGTTTAAGGTCTGGGCCAATAAGTGGTTTTAGTTTTCGAATGGAATAAAATCTTCTTGAACGCAGATGGCCATGACAGCGTTACCGGACTTATGGCGGGCGCAGATGGCGCCTAGCCGGTAAAATCCAATAAGTGGTAACCTAATTCGGTCAGAGTATCAGCAAATATGCCAGTCTAGCAAATATCAGCAATCGGCAATATCAATATCAATATGTAGGTACATCGTGTCCAGTAGAGCAGAGCTCACAGGGGGGCCACGAATCGCGTCCATCACGATCGCCGAAACTATACGATTATCATTCGATACGATAATCGATGGGCATTAAGTGAAATTAATTTAGCCGAGTAATGGGACGGGTCGTGCGCGTGCGCCGTATTAGTAGCGCCAATCGTGACCGCCGCGCATTGCGGATAAATAATGCCTCCAATAATAACGCAATTACTTTTAATAAAACCTACATAGAAGAAAACAAAAATAATAAGGTCTGTAGCATAGGGAGAAGGTTTTAATAAAAAACAATCTAATAAAGTCTGTTCGAAATGAGAAGAGTCGTGGCGTTACTATGAACTAACACTTTTAGTCGTATTGCAATGACAGAGCAGTGTTGTCAACGCAACAAAAGTTGTCAATTGGCACACGAGCGCCCTCAATTCCCACGACTCTTCTCTTTTTCAACAGACTCTAAGTTAGTCAAGTAAGTACTCAAAGTTTGTCACTTCTATGTGCCCATAACTTTTGTTGCACGGTTACGAAACCCCAATCCGCAATTCCAAGTAAAACTATCGGGTCCCTTTGTTAGACTGAATAGATCATCAACATCGAATCATTAATTAAAGTACTGCCTATTTTACAAAGGTCTCCCACAGCTATTGTTGCTAAACTGGTGGCGAGGTCCATTTACTCTTCTATGCTTACGTCATTTTCCAATAACCTAAGTACAGCCTCTACATCAAGAATACCTGCAACCAGTTTTATCTGCAGTGATTCAGTTAGCAGGACTTGCGGCGCTGGGTGTATTCACTTATCTCGCGATAATGGTAGGTCCATATTGAAAAGCGATTGGCCCAGTTCACCTACGGAGTCCATTACCTTAATGCTCGAGTCTACGGGCTCGGCAGACACGGAATCACTTTTGACCAAAGAACTGTGACCTGACCCCAATAATATCTAATAGCTACTCGGTGAGGTTAACTCTACCAAATTAATCATTCCGCGGCCAATAATATCAGATTACATAGTTCACCTTAGTTATAAGTGAAATCAGAGGCTGATGGAAAATATATTTATGATATTTTCTAGTCAGACGTTATTAGAAATGCAAAAGATGTATCAACAAGCTACCATTAGCAACTTGCTTAAAGTTCCATGAAACTTGATACCACTTCTGAAGCTATTTATTATGCAATCAGTACAAAATAAACTAGCATAAAACAGCCACAAAGTAACATGATAGAGTCTAAAAAGGCAACCAAGAACGTGATCCGTTAAACACATCCACTTCCAATTGGAGTGTGTGCTTATCGAACAAGTACAAAATAATAGTGAGAACAATGAAATGCTCCCATTTTGGTTGTTTTGTTAGATATCCGCAGCCGATCACTTTAGAATCCCATTTACAATTCACGATATGTAAACTGTGCAGTACGAATAGACACAGTAAAGTGCTACGCCCAGGTTATAAAATAACTCAATATTTTATTAGTAAGCAATGCATTTATTCACTATGTAGTAGGTTTATTTTTATCATCGTACAGAATGGTCTACGTTGTCAATTCGGTCGGACATGTTTAGATGGGATAGAGCTAGAAATGAACAAAAGTCAGTTTACTAAAATATCTGATTACGAAAACTTTTGTAAACTATTGCGTAAAATGTAAAAGGATATGGCTAATGTGACACGTAAGAAATCGTAAAGGATAAAACGCACTTTATAGAGATGACGCAAGTCGTAAAGTGATCGTGCGTGTGGCCACCGTTACAAGCTGGCTACAATGAACCACTGATATAAAGAAAATAATATTTATTTACACACCATCATAAAAACGCAGCTGTCGCTTTATGTATTGACCCACCTTGATTGTTAACTATAGCTACCGACCGCGGCTTTACACGCGCTTTGGAATAAAAAATAGCTTGTTATACATTTTTTTTTTCCAGGGCCAAACCTGTGAGCAAAATTTCAGCGATCCATTCTATAGTTTTGGCGTTGCCTTCGGCCAAATATCTTCACATCAACGGCACAAACTTTCGCCTTTATAATATTAGAAGGACGCTATGGTACTGTAATGTAATGAGACACTGACAGGATACAATTTCTTGTACCTTGCTATGACCACTCATAGGTCCTTATTTTTTTTCTATTTACGAATTACATTTGTAGAATAGAAAACACATTTATTTGGACACATGTAAAAAAGAGTAACGAAAAATAAACAAACGAAAAACAAAAACAGTACAACATCAAACTCAAACTCAAACTCAAAAATGCTTTATTTCCATAAATACAATAAATGTACACTTAGAAAAGGTCAAATCATAGTAAAAAATACACTGACACGGAAATAAAGTGGTATTTTTGATTTCGATCGCTTCGGTATGTAGACTAAAGTAAAGAAACGACGAAGAAACCTTTAGCCTGTTAGTTGTTATTTTTCGAGTTAAAGCAAAATCCGTCCCAAGCTTTTTTATCCTCTAGCTAGATAATCTGATATTTTATAGTAAGCCTTTTTGCATAATAAAGTTTTGACAATTTGTTTGAATTTATTTACTGATAATTTTTGCAGCTCAGTAGGGGTTTTGTTGTAGAAGCGTATACATTGCCCTTTAAAAGATACATTAATTTTATGCAGCCTAGTTGTGGGTACAGCGAGTTTATGTTTATTTCTAGTATTTACATTATGTATATCGCAATTTTTTGGGAAACTATTGATATTTTTATGAGTATACAACAAGTTTTCATAAATATATTGACTTGGTACTGTCATTATATTTATTTCTTTGAATTTATCACGTAGGGATTCTCTGGGACCCATTTTATAGATGGCACGAACAGCCCGCTTCTGTAAACGGACTATACTACTACACTACTAGATATTTGTTCAGGGAATTCTGGATGTCTGAACGCCCTGAAAAAATAGTGGTCGCATGATGAACATGTCGCCCCGAAATTATGGAAGATTTACCATAACAGCCCGCTTCTGTGAACGGACTATACTACTACACTACTAGATATTTGTTCAGGGAATTCTGGATGTCTGAACGCCCTGAAAAAATAGTGGTCGCATGATGAACATGTCGCCCCGAAATTATGGAAGATTTACCATAATCACCACGCTTGGCCGGCGGATTGGTGATCGCACACAGAGGAAGTTAGGAAATAAGGAGTTAGTGTCTTCTGGTAGGTTCCCTTAGTAGGTCCTTATGAAATCCGGTTGGGAAATGATATGGATGGGTCAAGTTTACTTCGTAAGTGTACAATCACGAAGTAAAATTAACCCACCCATCCAGCCATTTAGATTTATACCATTTAAAAAATCCGTATAATCACCGTATAATCCCTTTGCCTCGTGCATTTAGCGATACTAAACTAATTCAGATTCAGCACCAAAATGAAAAGGTTGCCGTGCCTTTCTTTATGGACAGTGATATTTTTAGTTTTCCCAAATTAGTTTATTTAATTTACAACTGAATTGACACTAATGAACCTAATTGAATACAAAGAGATCTAAAAACATTAATACAAAAACACCATTAATTAATCGTCAAACTAGTAACGGCCAATAAAACATTGCGATTCGATTAATATAACTTTGTTCCACTTGTATTGAAACGACACGCTTTTAATTTTATTATGCTTTGACATTGGAATATTTTTAACGCTTACACGTTTTGTATTGCTTTGTTGCTACAAAAGACAAACTCCTTTGTGGAAACAAAATAAAACAAAGTCGTAGTCCAAATTAAATTTAATGCCATTCTTCTCAAAGAAATTCGGACGGCACATTTAAATGTCGTTTTTGACATACAGTTTAATTTTACTTCAGTGGTATATAGGTAACATTAACGTCGAAGGAAACAGAAAATTGGCACTTTGGTAATAACCAACGAAAATGAAGAAGAAAGAAAGAAATATATTTATTTATAACAACAATAGAAACAAAATAGAGAGCCAGACACACTTAAAGGATAAAGTTGTTATAAAAATACAGTCGAATTGAGAACCTCTTCCTTTTTTTAAGTCGGTTAAAAAGGCTCTAACTCCATATAAATGCTAGCTAGGCTCTTGGAAGAGGCCTAGCCAGCGCTGGTCTTCCGGTTGGACCCGTTCAAGTGACGTCTTGTATGGCTAAAGTATTAAAATAAAACGAAATAATATAAAATGAACTAAAAACAATACATAGAATATACAATACACTAAGAGAAACCTAAATATTCTAAAATTTATTGGTGACAAAAGCACTGCTATTCCATGTAACTTTGTACCAATTGTTTATTTTACATCGGAACTGTCAACATAGCAATGGATAACTTTAGCGGCCTTTACCAATAATAAATATCATGTTTAGTACATGAATTCTCAAAGTAAGCCGCCGATAGGTAAGTCTACCTTTGATGTGGCTAATTAATCGAGAACACTACTGGCCATGTCAGTGCTTCTCTGATTCATGCCGGTTGAAATCATACCGTGCGCGCCGCGGCCGTGTCATTAATTACATTTTATTATTGTTTGTTCAATCATCAGGCCGGAGGGTCGAGAAAAACTGCCCATTTACTCATGATAACATAATGTTCATGAGTAAAGCGGCAGTTTTTTTTTCAAAATAAGTAATCGGGTCCCTAGTGTCCTACCTAGGTAAAAAAGAACATTATGATTGTATTAAATCCGTCCTCCGTCGTCAAGAAAAAAATGATAAAAATAAAGCTCATTATGTATGTCTTCAGAAAAATACGTATCCAATATCTTCAATATAACTGATAAACTACTTAGATTTTTTTAGGACAACCAGCCTATGGTAATAATGTATCTGTTGATAAAGAACTTCTTACTCATAAAGAAAATTACAATAGGTAATAGAAATAAAATTAAACTGGTATTTACAATTGAAACAGTTGAGCTATCTGCAGGCATAACAGCTTATAATGATAAATGAAATTTATTTATCTGTCGTCAAGTTGCGGTCCGTAATGTCAATTAATAATAATAATTATTATAATTAAATATATAATATACAATATATATATATATTAACTTAAAGATAATTATTATATTTTGGCTATCGAGTGGTGTGGTGTCCTGATTATGTCTCGTGGAGAAACGAAACTAGTTGACGACTTACATAAATGTTCTTTCATTTTGTATAAATGTAAAATTTTGTATAATTTGATAGATTTTATCGCAGAAGTTTTTTCGCGGAATTGTTACTAAATATTTTTATTCTTATATTCACATATTTTCTGAAAACTACCACGTCCACGTCTTTCATGTCACTTACCTCGATGAAGAAGTGTATTGACAATAGACGCTTGTGTAGTGTATTGTATTAAGTATATGAGTTATCTAGTATCCCTATCACAAGCTCTGCTTAGCTTGGGGCTAGATAATGCTGTGTATTATCCAGCGTTATTTATTTATTTATTATTATTCAAAAAGCCACCTGTTCCACTTCTTCCCACCACCCCATTCTGTATGATTCCTTTATCAACACCATAGGTTATTTTCACGGTAGCGTCAGCAGTAGAATAGCACAAGCTGTTAATCAATGCTGCAGCGACGTGCTTTGATTGCGAATGATAAATGACTTGCATTTGATCACTGGCCAGCTCTAGCAAATTCCCTTGTTTCGAGGGTGTACTCAAGAGCAGAAATAACCTTTGTTGTTATTTGGGTCTGACCAAAACAATTAAAACCTGCTTTCTTTTACTTGCCTAATTTTGACATTGGAGTCAAATCAGCAGCCTGCAAAACTAAGACAAACAAAAATGTTGCCGTCGTCTTTGATAACCACAGAAATAAAAAAGATAGCATATTTTTAGTGCTGTCCAATAAGTTTGGTGACATCTGTCATCATCAATCGACACCACTACTGGCACAGTTTCGTTAAACTCCTATTCAATGGTCATCAGCTCTCTCGCTAATATCAGTGTTATGTCTTTATTTATCCATTGGATTACAAGTGTTTAGTTTCCAGTAAGGGCTAAGCTGCAGTATCGCGTACATACAGCGTAATTATACCCTATCAGACAGACAACATCCGTTTCGAGAGTAAAACGAAATTGATAATGTTAGTAATTAGAAATTAATTTCTCAAGCTAAGGGGCTGTTTGTTGGCAATAAATAAAGCAATATTTCTTCATCGTAATGGTGGCGCTACTGTACAAACGGGTATTATACGCTTATTGCGATTCGCACTTATGTGAAACTTAAGTGCAATTTGAAAACAGACGAAACGATGTCATCATGATCATCGTCATCATCATCAACTTGTATTATTCCACTGCTGGACATAGGCCTCCCCTAAATGAGCGCCATAGCGCCCTGTCTGTCAGCTTGCCGCATCCAGCATCCAGCATCCGCAAACTACGTTTGCTAATTACGAAACGATATAATATGTATGAAATATCTGTATGATGTAGTGTAATATCTGTAAGAGTTTAGCGTATTCTTACTTCAAATGATTATAATGCGTCACGGTGAATTTGAACGTTTGAGGGTAGTAGTAATAGGACAGGTTTAGAGTCAAGAATGATAGGATATTTGTATGGCTCTAGATTGATATAAAGGACATGTTCAAACCAAGCTATTTTTTTCAAAGTAGACTTGACAAAGTCCCTCTCAGATTGAAAATTGTTATATGATAATAATATGTTACACTACATGCTAAACAGTGTTTAGGACATCCTTTTAAGTATGAAATATACTTGTGCCAGGATGTCCTGCTCTTCCATTTATTTACAAGGATATTATATCATATAAACTAAATTAATTATTATTAATGGTTAATTATGCAAATAACAAATAAACTATGTAGATGAATAAGAGTATGAGAGAGTATATAATGTATTGACAAATGAACTAAGTTAAAATTATGATTTAGATGCAAATACATTTTTTTATTAAAAATATAATTATTTTTATCTAAATTATCTTGATTATCAGATGCCATGATGAATTCACAGAGGTGGTCGGAATGTTATTCTTGATGAAGCGCGCTTTTCAAGATTCTCTAGGCTGTTTACTACCACTTACAACGTTTATATTAGTATCAGAAAAGCACTTTATTACCATTAAAGAGCTGTAACAACCGCCGTCCTTTACATTTAATAGAGTCCAATTAAAAATTTCAATAACCGGTCGCGGGTATTATCTAACTGATCAATCTGCTTTGACATGTTGTCATCTCTCAGTTTCTTCATGAACGGTATATTGTACGGTGATATTGAGAAGTGGTTTGATGATGAACATTGAAAGTGAAAAACTGCTCATGAAAACGCTCTTGATTGAGATGAGTAGATAACGCATGGGTTTGACGTCTGAACTACTTTAACGATTGGTATTTAAAACATAAATCAAAGAAATCAATGTTTCGTTTCGGTTGGCCAATCATTGGATGTTTAGATGTAAGGATGTTTGGATGGATGTTTGTTACCTTGGAACATTTTGTGTACTACAGGTATTTCTAGGTTTGGAAAAAAACAATGGTACTTTTTACCTTACATCATTTTCATAGAAACAACGCGTGCGAAGCCGCAGAAACCTGTTGTAACTACAATTTAGTATTTGGGAGAACTGAAATTTCACGTGCCATATGGCCACAAAGTGACACATCCAAATGGAACAATGTACTTTAGGTACCTACCTTATAGGTAATTCTCGACTTCTCACAAACTACCACTTACGATACAGATTTAATTATAACTGCAACGAATTTCATTACCTTACCGTCTTGTTTCAATCAAATACGAATGAGATACTTTTCGTGTCGCTGTCACGTAATCATACGTTGCTGATGTCGCTCTAATAGAATTTAATTTGCTCTCGGTATTGCTTTGTCGCTCACACAACTTGTTTAGATAACTGACAGTATGGTCATTACCTACCCACAGTAAATATCCGATGGCAGAAATGAGACGGATAGGTAGTGATTGGTAGTTTTAATCGAGTTATATAGAATAAAAATACTTACGTTTCTTTTTGTAACTCTATCAGTCTTTAAAATGCAATCTTGACGATTTGCTAGAAATAAACCTCTGATTACAAATGCAGTTCCTTTAAAAAGGGCAGATACATTAAAACCTGTTGCGTGAAATCCTATATCCTAACCGAAGTGGACAATAAAATCACTGACGATAAAATCTAAAATGAACTTTAGCGCAATAATTTATCAACAACCATCCGTCACAATATAACCAATCGGTTTAATCGACAATAGAATGCAATGGGCTCTCCCTTATCGCGTGCATGCAGCTACTTCACTTAATACAGATCAAAAACTGCTGAGTTAGAACATCCATCAATTGAACAAGAGGAGCTAGTACCTAGATCAGTCATTTAAGGCCGAGATTTCACTAGTAGCGCTTCATTTATGAATTGATGTCGATAATCTGCGCGCGATGAAATTAGAATTTAGGACAAAAACCGTCGGACATTTACTTTGAAGGCTCCTTTTGAAAACTTTAAATTTCCCAGAAATAGATTTTTTCCTTATTTTTATACTGTGACAGGGTTCTGTTACTTCTTATTCCAATAGCGGGCAAAGAAATTAATGTTCATAATAACCAACTTCGAAAAAGAACGGTAAAGTTTCTTCATTCGTGTTCCGTTGGAAAACCTTAAAACCTTGAACAACCCTAAGTTGAGTTTAACCCAAAAATCTGTCATTAGGTGGTCTAGCGAGCCCATAGTCAGTCCAGAAAAGGTTTTTTGTGATTTCACATGCCCACATAGTGAAAAATCAATACCATCAATAAATTTATGAGTAATAATAGTCTTAATTTGTTGCAATCCCCTCCCTTTATTATAATTCTTGATTTTTATTCCGACTACTTTAATTTTGTTTATGTTTTCTCCTACCTATCACATTGTACAGTTTCTGACATGCCTTGTATAACGACTTATGTTATGAATGATAAACAATAAATACAAATACATAGAAATGTTTTTTAAGCATATAGGTATTATCCGTGTGTTAGGAAAAGGACGTAGATAGATAAACTTATTTATCCTTGACTACCCAGACTCTGCTATAAATGCTTCTACCTAGACATGCTCGTTGACAGATTTCATAGAGAGAGATGTGCGGCGTAGACTATAAAAATGTGTGTGGAATGTGCATTATTAATGACTTTTCATGAAACTGTCCGTAGCATCACACTATATAATATTATTAAGGCGAAAGTTTGGATGGATGTATGGATGGATGTTTGTTACCTCTTCACGCCAAAACTACTGAACGGATCTGGCTGAAATTTTGCATACAGGTAATTCTTATACTGGAATAAAACATAGGCTACTTTTTATCCCATAAATCTGTTCCCGTGGGATGAAAAAAACCTTTCATGTTTCCATAGGAACAACGCGTGCGAAGCCGCGGGGCGCAGCTAGTCAGCTATAAAAGCATAGCTCTGAGTGGAGTGGCATACCAAAGCCCCGTCTAGTTTCAGCGTCGTCCCGTTAACGCAGCCCGGCGAGCTTGTTACGTGCATTGTGCGCGCTCCGATGATACATTATTTTTATAACAATAAATCGTTGCAAGTAAAGCACCTCCACGTCGGTGGTCCGGGTATTCCAGCCGCACACGTGTGCGTGTACCTTTGTAATGACAAGGCGAATTGCAATATCAACTCGACTTGCAGACAGTTTTATAACGTTTTAACGAGGAATGTGATTGAATGGCAATCAAAAGATGTGTGAGCGATTTAAAATATGATGGAGGGACAGGAATCTATTTTTGCTCAACGCATGTCTGTGGGTCTGAATAACTGATATCTGGTTTTGAGTATTGGTTAGATTGATAGATATTTTGATTTTGTTTTATTTGATTCTAGTTTGTGCCTGCGGCTTTGCTCGCGATATTTCTATGGAAACGTTTAAAGGAGATTTATATTCCACGGGAACTGATTTATGGGATGAAAAGTATGCCTATGTTTGATTCCAGGATTAAAATAACCTGTACGCGAAATTTCAACCCGATCCATTCAGTAGTTTTGGCGTGAAGAGGTAACATCCATCCATTTATCCATCAAAACTTTCGCAATTAGAATATTGTGTGATTAGACCAAATATAAAGTACCTAAGCCTAACGAGGATTATAAAATTGCTCTGTTTAACAAATAAATAGCATTTATTGATGGAGATTACAACCAAAGAATATAAAAAAAATTAACTAGCTAAAAACTAACTATTGTTATAATGAAAAGTGAGTGTCAGCAGAAACAATTATCTACCTTTAATATCTGATAACCTAATAAATTGCTATGCCCAACAAGTATATGTCCTTACCTTAAAACTTAAGCGACCTATCTACATACGAGTATGTACTCAATGTACCTACAAATTTTCAATGAATAAATGAAATAAAATTTATAAATTGATTAGGAACCATCTTTGAAACTCTAACACAACCTTTTGATAGAGGTCCTTATAATAATTGTCTTTAAAAGTGAAACAATTACCTATAATATCTGATAAACTAATAAATTTCTTAATTATAATAAGATATTATGCAACCTATCTACAAGCTCAATTTACATACAGAGATAAGTAAATAAAATAAAATTGTAAATTGATCATCTTTGAAACCGAAAATTTTACCACTTCCTTTTCATAGCGGTCTTGTCTTTAAAAATAACGGTCATCCCTATCATTACGTCGAGATTAAAAAGGTATGGATCATCAATAATTTATTTATTACTTATCGAACAAGCGATACAATCTATTGAATGCATAACATAAAATGTATGGGACTCGTTCTACCGCAATGTTTTGCTAGCTCTTACTCGTAAAAATTAATAGTCCTTGACATAAGGTGTTTCAATTTGCTTTTTAATTAATACTGATACTGTTGAACCTGGGTATATCGTGATGAATGCATTTTATTAATATTGAATTGTAACCAGCTTTGTAATTGAGTGTAATGTAAATATAAAAACAAACTATTTTTGTAACTTATAACGAAATTAAAGTTGTGACTCTCGTTAGTCGTAACTAGGTAAATGAATTGTAGTGGATTTTCCGTATTTTGAAAACCATTGAACCATGTTCGGTTCAAAATCAAGACAAAGTAAAATAGACGACAAGAACTACACAGTAAAAACTCAAATAATTCAGTGGACCTTATGCAACCCATAACGCTACCAAAGTTGGACACAACATTATAGAGAGCCTAGATTCCCTCTACGGCAGATCTTGGCGGTACCCAAGCCTTTTTAGTTAATAAGTGATATATCAATGACCAACATGTTCTCTTAATCAAACGTCAGATTTAGTGAAATTCGTTTTAATGATAGAGTCGGTAAACCCGCTTGATTAATCGTTGTCCAGAGACACGGCTTTTACGGGAGGTGGTATCGGTACGGCACGTGGTCACGACCACCCAAACTAACTCATAGAAGCTACAATATTAATGTAATTTTTGGATATTAGTGACTAATTGCGACATGTTCTCTCGTGAGGTCATGGAACTCGTTAATCTTGTACCTATTTTACATACGCATTCTTTTATGGAACGCTCACCAATAATGATGACAAAAAGCATAATGAAACTATCAAATCTATCGTTAGTAAAGAGATCAAATAGGTAGCCAATGTACCTAACCATAATAGAAAACTGATTACCGGCTCTAATTCTAACCTGCTCTTTACAGATAACAGCAGGAGTTCCAGTCAAGCAAAATTACATCTAAAATACAGCAGCGAGTACAAACCAACCGCAGTCGCACGCGCACGCACGGGAGCGTTATCGGACGCCATCGGGAGCTGATTTACGACGACGCACTATACAACAAACTTTCCATAAACCCAAAAAAACTAATTAATTTTATTCGTAGTCTCTGGACATTGTAGAGATAAGAAACCGTAATAAGGTCAATGTCACTGGTGATCAATGTGAAACATCGCAACATGGCTAGGTTAGTCCCCATGGCCGTAGCTTTTGTTAGGCATGATTTAGGTATCGGCTAAAAACATACGAATTACAGAAGATAGAGGTAGGTGACTCTTTACTAAGTGAAAGGTTGTTGGTTTTATACTGTCCAATCCAAATCTGTCAATTTTCCAAGGTCCAGCTGTCAATTAATAGCATACCGGAAGATTCCATCCAAGTGGATAGCAGTCGCAGTCCATACAATTCAACAAACGTGTTGAATGACAGAACGATAACACCTTCGTTTTGAAAAGCGAGACTCACCCAGGAAGCATTAAAGTAAAATCACAATTCATTAGTTGGTCATTGAGCACGAGCGCGAGCCGACTGACGGACCATTACTCGGGATGACGGCGCGCGTGCCCGAGGATACGCAGCCACCACTCTACCCAGACCTTTGCAATACCCCACAACACAAAACTTCACAAACAAAGACCTGAGGGTCTCAAAACTCTGGAGCTCTTTCTCAGCTGGTAACGCAACTCCCGCCGTCGCCTTTAAATAGGAAACGACACGTTTATCCAATTAGAAATTCACCATATCTTTGTGATAGTTGAAGAGGAAATTTGAGCAATCAACTTGCAGAGCGCCTCTGCGTTCCTATCACAGTTTATTCAATTGAGCTCGTAATGAAGTTATGCGAGCTATGGACGTGAAATAAGCGCTGCGTTTAGGCTGCTGACCGAATATTTTAACGACTGCTCTATAAGGCCCGTTTGTCTGCGTTTATTGAAAACTTACTTATTTTGAGAGTAGTAGAGCATAGAAGCGCAAGCTGACTTTAAAAATCGAAATCCTAAGGCCATAGTGCGCTAGCATAGTTTTGTCAAAGTACCACTCTACTTGAAAAATCCATTTAGAAATGAACCTGTCGATTTTCTGTAAACAATACAACAGAGTTTGAAATGCAGAACTACTTATCTAACATAGTCTGAAGACTTATGGTCCAGTAATAAGATAACTATGACCTCAATACAGAATCCAAAACGAACTGACCAGGTTGGAATATTGTCTACATTCTAAATAGTCGACAAAATTTACGGAGCGCACTGTACAAAAGCATAGACGGAGAACAAGTTGTTATTACTAGGTGTTGAACCTGGTTTTCTGATTTATTGTTGCATGGTATTTGCAATGATCAATGTTGTTTTGAGGTGTCCCTTTGTTACGGGCGTATCTGCGATAATTACGAAACATGCTACAAGAATGGCGTACTATTTCATTACAGAGCGAACAGGTCTTTTGAATTAATTCAACTGTCGTATTGTGTGAGGAGTTACCAGTTCCTCATTTGAGGTCTAATGTGTCAAGGTGGTTGAGACTTTATGTGATTTATCAAACGGCTATCACTTGTGGCCCATTTGAATAATTTGGCTCTATCTAAAATAGCAAAAACATATTTTATCGCGTGTGCTCATTTCTACTCATACAAAAGCTGGTTAGTTGCGGTCGTGTGGCTGGCACGAGCCATCACAATTCGTACCGCGGCTCGAAAACCTTTCACACAAACCCGGAGCGTATTGGATCCTATTAATCAAGTCAAATCTGTCGACCCACATGTACACTCAATCTGGTGGGATTTTGTAGAGTCGTTGTCTACCGCCACCACCAGTCAGACAGTTATCACGGCAAGTACCATAAACAAAGATATCTGTCTTGGTACAACGCTGATACGGCCCGGACACTTGTCTGATGAGTGTCAGCTGACCCCACCCGACCTCACCGCACTGACCTCATTCATAAATCGTCGTTTAGTCTCGCACTCGAGGAGCAAGGGTCTTCAGACGAATATAAATTTCCTCTCATTTAAAATTATGTCATTAACTTCCGAAAGTGGTTATAACGTTGACATAGCACGACTTTTATTACAAACCAAAGATTTATTGTTCGCGTTCTTGGGTTGTTATTGTCAGGCCTAATTAGTAGCTAAGTGCCTACGTGAACTTTTGAACTAAAATATACAATTCATCAAAGTGTTACCAATGTAACTTTAAACTTTGCTAAAGTTGTGCAGTATCAGTCTGTTATAATCACTAGAGTGCAAATAACTGACCATAACAGGAAATTCTTAGATGCTCCAGGCATCTAGGACAAGACTATTACCTAAAATAGCAACGGACGTGTACCCTAACGATAAGCTTGGTCATGCGGCAACCACTCCAAATTAATATATCCTGGCTCGCGCCGTGATTCCTAATATTATATTTAGACGTGACATGCGCTCGTTTGTATCAATTGCTCCCGTCTGCCTCGCTGATATACGGCCGACGCTACTTTAGAACAATGATGGCACAAATTGCGCTATTACGCGTTTAGGGCCGCCCCGCGACCCCGCTCGACTTCTGACTCCATAATTGACAAATTAGCCTGCACTGATACGCTTGCATGCACAACCTGAGACACAATCACAGACCGACATACTTTGGCCACAATCAACACACGGTCAACTTACGCCCGCGCCTCGTCTAACCAGAAGCCGTCAGACAGGGAATGCAGCTCGATAAATGACTGCACAAATGATTCTCGTGTCCGAGTCCAGCGATTACAATGCTCATTTATAACTTCTTGTACGGCGCCGCTGTCTTCACTAACACAAATCGCCCTAATGAGTGGAACCCATAAGAGCCTTTTAATTTCCCATTTGGTGCGGCCACCTCCGATATCGACTGACGGTTATTAATATAGGGAAAGAGCGGCGGTCGGCGGTGGCGGCGCTCCAGACTGGCTCGATTACTCGACCCACGAGTAGGTATCGCGACGCGACCCGCGACTTATCTCTGCTATTAATTACCACCAGGGCTTCGATGGACAAGTTTAATGCGACCGCTTCATTTGCAGGAGGAGCGCTGGGAGTGCCATATCGAAAACGTTTTAGAGGCGATAACTTTGTGAGAGCTGGAGCCGATCGCCAGATCAAACGCCTCGTTTTATCAAAGTGTTCTTAAAACTGACTGATGCGGTAGGTTCTTTGACCAACTAAGGGTAGGTTCGAGTCGCATTCCTAATATTTACCGGTGCGATAGGCATCTAGCGTTAAATCAGTCGCGTTTTGCAACTGGGCAATGCCGACTATGGTCAGCTATGGTGTAGCCTGTTGCAATTATAGTTTCTATTCATAAAAGAATTGGAATCAGATCGGACGCAGCCGCGGGCCGCCACCGGTTAATAACACCCCACCATGAATATTGACTGCTGTTACAAATTAAAGGAAACTAGTATAGTAAAGTGCTCTATTTAAATTATTACTTATTTCATGTTATTTATCGCTTGCGTGGCTTAGATTTTCATTGCCGCTGAGACAGAGCATCTGAAAATAATTTATGGCCTCTGACTCTTTTATTTTACACGACGATAAATAGACATCCTATCCGACCGTTATGAGTGCTTTCATCATAATTCACTTTTGTCATTCCAAGCGTTAACCAGGCTCTCGGGCTAGTATAGAATAGTAAAGTCTTCTAACGATAACGCGGACCTACTCTAGAAATACCATTATTTTTTTGTTGATGTGTAATATGTAGTTTGTAAATCTCTAGGTAAGTAGACAAGTACATTTTCTTAGGTTGCTGAAGAAATGTAAGCTAGGTCATTTTTACTTGTAAAGAAAATGACACGTGTAAGACAAATGTCCCAGTTATTTTGATAATAACAAGCTCTATAATTTTCCCTTAGACAATACAATGAGCTAAAGGCTTATCTGTGTGAAATGATTTACGATAGGTATACTGCAAGCAATACTTTGGACCGGCCAATAAACAAAACCGACGGAACCAGTTACAGTAGGTGGTTTAATTATTCCGTCATTCAGAATGAAAATCTAAATTAATTATTGGAATTTGCATATGAAATTAGTGAGTTGTTTTGTAGAATTTTGACTTCAAGTGGTCCAGCAGGATGCTAAAGCTACCCTTCCCATCTTCATAATATGTTCACAAATATCGACGGGTAAGTAACATTACATATTAGCGCACCTGTTTAGATAACTAAAAACCATGTTATGTATAAAACTATAGACTAAGACTCTGATTGGTGAAGAGGTACTAAAGATACTAAATATATCATGATTAAAAAAATATATAAAGTGTCACAGACCCAATATTTTGGCTGCATGGAATCTGATTATAACCAAAATTTTACGATAGTCCAAATAACTTTTGGACCAGTGAAAATCGAAGACCATAATTGACGACCTCTGTGGCGCGGTGGGCGAAGGTCCACCTGCGACGCAGGAGGTTGCGGGTTCGATTCCCGCCTCCGGACAAATGTGTGTACGATCTGCAGACATTTGTACAGGGCGTTCTGGATGTTTTCAATGTATTTATAATAAAAAATATCTATCTATGTAGTGTATTCTATTAAGTATATCAGTTACCTAGTACCCATAACACAAGCTCTGCTTAGCTTGGGGCTAGGTAATGATGTGTGAATTGTCCAGAATTATTTATTATTTATTTATTATATGGGGGTTAAATCGATAGGACCCCTAACCACCTCATGTTACACCCTGTAGGTATATATGTTTTGAACAAATTGCCACTTACTCCACGGCTACTTCTTTAATTTGTGCCATTAGTCTCGGCGTATAGATGATATCTGAGCGTTGAGCAACAGTGGCCGACCAGGTGCTAGCTATCTCGTCAACACCGACAGCCACATTTGAAACAGAGAAGAATCCCCTTCTGGGCCAATGTCGCCGTAACTCAACCCGATAACACCATGTCCCCTGGACCTGTTAACGACAAATAACACAGATAACGCACCGGCCACCTAAACGACCCTATCTGCCATTCGATAATATTTAATAATTATTTACATATTTTTATCAGATGGATGGTGCGCGTGCGGCGACATTTTGTCAGCACTAGTGTTTATTATGGTTATTTATTTTGGCATCTGGTTACTGCGACGTGAAATATTTCTTAGATTACATTCCGATTTACATCTGTTAATGGGCCAAAAGTTAATTCTTGGAAATCCGTTTTAATTACGGAGCTGTTAGAAACATTTTTCCTTTTACTGGGCTTAGGTATATATAAATGTGTATGTACCTAGTACCTACCTTATAATTCCACTACCGTCCTTTCATCCCAAGATATTGCAGTGTATTGTATAGCTAATTACTATTAATTGCTTTAGTCTAGGAATCCAGACTCTAGACTGGACTAATAATTGCGAAGATTGCTAATTAACTTATTTCTAATAATATTTAATTTGATAACTACCTATGTCTTCATGTCTTGCCATATCTGGCCAGTATTTTTTAATACTGCATACTTACATTGTCATCAGGTGCATACGTGAAAGAATTCGTAGCATTCATACATTCTACATTAATCACTTACAAACAAACTAATAAACATGGTATTTACGAGTACATAATTGCACCTTCTTACCTAAACAATATTATTTTTAAGATTCCTCAACCTTCCCTGCCACAAGAGCCGATATAAATACAAATTGCAAGAACCATAATAGCTTACATAGTAAAAGTAAGAAACATAATATCAGGCATTAAACTGTCATCGTAATCAAAACTTAGTGCCTATAGGCTGTGCAAAAAAAGTAATCAACCCGTCGAGTGGCAACGCTGATATCGATGTCTCAATCAAGCATCATTAAAGGACAACGTTACAAATTGCATTCCGGCCGGCCAATTAATTTATAGTTTACTTTTAAACTAGCTTTCATCCTCGACTTCGGCGAGAAGGACCTCGAAGAACAAACGCCATACAAATAGATACGAATGAACTAGCCTGCATTTTGAGATATTGTTGGCCTACAACGAAATATTTGGTATACTTTATGTCAGATTCGAGGAAGCCCTGGAATCTATGTACACTAGAGGTTTTAAGTGTCTGTAAGTGTAAACTTCTTTGTTCAGGTCGTTATTTATCGTATAATGGTTCCATTACACGTTGACCGAGGTTGACCAAGACATGGCGAGCCCTTAACTCACTGAGTCATGCACAATCAAATCAGACATCACAAACGTCCATTGTGACGAGACCAACATGTACCTAACTGCAACATTAAACTTCCACTGACCAACTATTACTGAATATTAGTAATCTATAGCCACTATGCCGCGTCAGACAGGTTGTCCTATCTATATCAATCGTTTGACAAGTGTATTACATACTTGACGGCCAACGTCACTTGAAAAGCCGCCGCAGGCTTCGAGTGCCTTGGAGCCTGCTGTGAAATGAGGATCAAGTGGACAGGGCTTTAGCGGAATATAAAAAAATGTGCACATTTAATTTATAATTAAATTGTTAGGCCATCAACATGCTATAAGGTGCTGATTAGTTTTTGTATAGTTTTTGATATTGCACATCGGTACTGGTCAGCTCATGTAATATCCGAAATTAATATCATGAAATTATATTATTCATCATCAGTCAACACATCCTTTAAGCATAAATTAAAGAACTGGCTCATCGAACAACCCATATAAAGGAATGACGAATTTGTGAAATAATATAAAATTTCTATATCTTGTATTTTTCCAATGATATGAATTGTGTTGATCGGTTTATTATGAAATTGAAATGTAGGTATACTCAATTAATTATTTAATTGTTAATATTTGCTATTTGACGTGTAAAACTATATTTTTTACCAATAAACTAAGCATTGAACCATGAAAGTATTTTCCCTTGCAAAACAACCGATTCTACGTTTTTGAAATGAAATGAAATTTTATTACAATTATTTTACCTATATGCATAAATATAGATTGACAACGATGGTTTTAAATAGAGTATCACTATAGTAAGTCGTGCAAATGTTTAAATAAATTGAAATACATTGTAGTTAGCGTATAAAATTAATAAAATATAATATCACATGCCTGTAAACGCAGGATGTGTCCCCACCGCTTTACAATGTTATTTATTAATTAAACTGTACATAAGTATTGAATAGAATTAATATTGAATAGAACACAAACAGGCGAACGATGTTTATGCAAATGTATGATCGTAAAATCGGTGACACTGGTCATTTCCCTGATGCGATGGCAGCTCGATGCGCACGCATACTACCGTTACTTTAACATTGTTTGTGATTGTAATAGACATCTCACTTTACATGATACTTACCTACTTGCTTCTCACGGAGCTTTGTACTATTAGATATTATATAGTGTTATATAAAGACGGGTTTTCCATTACCTCTTTGTTTTTCCTAACAAACACATTAGGTACGAAAACTTTTCTTATTGAGTCCTATTTCCTGTCAACAGGGCCTGTTTAAGCTAAGTGAGCAAAACCTTATTAATATGAATTATTAATTCAATGAACATTGTTTTCTTTATACTAACAGCTACAATTCAAGTAAATTCGATAAACATAATTATATTAAATGGATATTTTCATAGAGCTAAAATTAGTTGTCCTTTATCTCTATCGATTGAATTTTGTAATAAAATCTACCGTACAAATCGTATACTGTGTGACAATTATCGAAGCAGAATGGTGCCTGGTTATCTGTACAAACGTAAAACCCGTCTGCGATTTCCACTACCAAGGAGTTTAATACCAAGGAACTGAGAAAATATTTTGTAGAGCACCATTATAAATGCCATGGACCTCAACCATGCCTAAGTGGCCTAAACAGCAAACAGGGGTCCCTACCTAGTCCTGCACTTTTTGTTCATAAAAGTGAAACCTCACGTCCTAAAAAGTCATTCTGCAACAATGTAAAGGGATCGAGTGAAATAAGAAAAGCAGCGAGTATCTATGGTAGAGTCACCTGCAAGACCTAGCGGTCACCACTCAGCTCGCTCTCACTTAATGTCATAAATAACTTTGTCAATCTGCTAACTTAATAGCATAATTTATCCATCGCAGGACAACATAACGAGCAACTGCGATAATAAACCAGAAAAGCCATGAGGTGATAATAGCTGTCCGTAAATAATGATTGCAGATTGTCGGTCCACACCTCGACGCGACGGGTCATCGGCAATATGGCAACCCCAGCATCATTGCATACTTTCGATAATGGCGAGCCTATATATACCTAGGTACATTGTATCTCTAAGACATCTCATATCTGCGCATTGTACCTGACCTGGAGCCGTGTCTCGAGCTTAGAATGCAATCGGAGTCTAATTAACGCAACTCGGACTCGGCTCGCATCGAGGATGTACCGATTAGACCGCTTCGCCCATTAAGGAAGAACAATCACATCACAAACAAGGAATAGGCAAGATTATTCCTAAGCTTTATGTACGGTGTAATCGCTACAGTTAGATATGAATCGTAATGGAATGCTGAATCTCGTTAGGAGCGGGCGAACTTAAATTGATACAGAGTAGTTTGGTTGCACCTGTTGCGAGTTCAGAGACGTAATATGTGTTCTCGCGGTCCGTTAGGGCTTTGCATTGATGTGTCATTTGCCACCACACTGTATAATGGACTGGGCCCAGTGCAGTGCAGTAGTGTCCGTAGACGATAGCGGGCTCACTAGACTTTACACGACACGCAGCTGTATCGATATGCTCCCGCGATAGCCCCGCTCTACGATCATTTATTCATGCAGCAATAAATTCAAATTACCGGATTAACAATACTAAGGATACCATCTCTTGAGATCTTTGCTGCAACCGGTACCTACATATTCTAATTCGAGACGTCTCTAAGCAATCATATTTAAATTTAATTAAGAACATAACAAAGCATATCTATAGCTAGTAGCTTTGTTATGTTCTTAATTAAATTTGGTGATGAACATGATGAATCTCAATCTCTCAAATATCAAAATCTACAGTTTAACAACGGCAGTTAAAAATCTAACGATGCTGCAATATTCCGGAATGGCACGCTGGCCATAAGATCGTAAATAAGACTCGCGAATATAATAAAACCGACCAGTGTGAAATTGAATCTAATTTTAATAAGCAAGATTTACACAAAAACATTGCTATCAATAAACGTCGCACGCGGGTAGAGCTTGTCGCGTGCTCGGCTCACGCGTCCCGCGGCCGCGATACGGCGCAATGAAATCCAACACCGCGACGAATCGAACGCTGTCCTGTCGCCTTTGAAATTTCTGCAATATTTCGCCCTTTTCACGCTGATATCCTCGGCCCGTGTCTAAACCGCCGGACATGAAACACAATATCGTCGAGTGAGCGCCATAATTTATACGCACGGTGCGTACAGTTGACGTAGATATTAGTTATAGGTTATCTTAAATTACGACTCGTTTATCTCACAAAGATTTTACAAGATTTTTCTTGCGTAGCGAAAACTGCTGTTCTGTATCTAATTGAACGTGAGACCACATTCCTGTGGTCTGGGCGCGTGTTTACCTAAATATACTCGCAAGATAAGCGTGTTCAACGCCACCGGTGACAAATCTTCGAAACGAGTTTAATGTGTTACAACGTTTTAATTGGGAAAGAAAAGGCCAGAGCGCTTGACACCAGACGCCCACAAATGGTCGCGATTTGCGTTGATACTGCAGTAGAGTTTACCCTTTGAGGTTTAATGTCATAATTATTTATTCCAATGTGAGAGATTCGTGATTTTATGAAGTCTCGTTTTGGTTAATCAGCGCATTTAGACGCAGGAAGAACTATATTAACAAGCCCAAAAAAAATTGACTAGATTGGAAGTACACAGGAAAATAATTGAAAAGAAACAACAAAGAAAAGGCTGTTTACGCATTCAAGACAAATAACATTGTGGGCAATACTTTACGCAATTACCTCGTGAGGAAACATTGTTGCAAACCAAATTACGTGGTGATTAGGTACAAAAATACTCAATTGGCGACGAGACTTGGCGCACATCCAAACCGAAATTAAGAATACAACGTAGGTACTCGTTATTGTTGTTTCCATATGTTTAAGTGAGTACCTACATTTTACTATAAAAACTATCTTAGTTTGACGAATACTCCCTGCCTGAAGAAGTCCAACGTTAATAGATGAAACGTTGGTGTTCTTCCAACACAAATAAAGTTCGTAGTTAACCCGCTTACTTCCGTAATGAGTATCTACATTGTTACAGGATAGCACTTGCTGTTCAGTTACAAGCATATCTTGAGTAAAAGTTGATTGTCCTGTGGCAAAGGGTGGACCATCCGGCTTGCGCTGGTCGATCCATCGAGCGATTTATGCACCGGCCACGATAATGGCGGTATTAATGGAAATTGACACCACTTCGAACACATCTTGAGACTGTGGGAGACACTCACCATCGCCGCTTAAGGAAATATAATATTAACGGCGCAATCACGATTTAATAATCTCGTCCTCACACATTGGAACTCGTCTTCGAGTGACAATAATTAAGGCGATGGCATCGGCTTTCCACCGCCTGCCTCGTGTAGTGATAATTTAATACTTTAGTTAGCCATTAGATCCATACATTATTATTTTATATCTATCAATTTGGTATATCAGAAAACTATTTAGAGACAGAATTAGACGTTTATTCTAATTTTATTTGGGATATTGATTGATGTACTACTCAAATTATCTTGATGTTCTGGTTTGACGATGTCAATCTGATTTAGAACCACTTGAAAATTTAATAGATTGTATTCATTTCAAATCAAATCATAATTTCCTTCTCAATGTTACAGAACCACAGTTATAGGTCGTATTCTCGGTGTCTAGGTAGTAGGTAGGTACTAAATGCTTAAACCGTACATTATTCTCTTTAGTAAACAAGTGTATACCAGGCTCTCTTTATAGAATTCAATAGAACTCTAGACTGGCTGTTCTCAAGTTCGATTGTCCCATAATAACAACCTTGTTTATTCGTGTTCTCGTTACGTTTGTTATTCACTCGCTTTCTCCAAAGAACTTTGCAAATGCTATTATTTCCATTATAGGGATCATTACCGCGATATGAGTTACGGCACCGTCTTTAGACGGACAGGGCGACTGTCTCCTTTCGATATTTATTGGCATATAATGGCTTCTAATGAGAGGCTATTGAATCTGCCACCTGGATCTCTTTTATTTTGCGGCTCTAGGGGCGGGTCCTTGTCTGGTCGCTTGTGAATATTCTGAATATTCATCAGTCTGTACCGCACACAACCTGCATCTACCTATGGAGAAACGTAATTGCTCGTTAAGCCCCGATCCTCGATTGTTTCTTGATTATCAAAATAAAAGAGATTAACGTTGTGGGAATGAATCGAAAAATTTCTGACAGCGATTGTTTGTTACGAACCATGCTGTTAATATTTTTTAGCAATTGAACTGCGCATTTATACAATCTCCGATGTGCATTTGTATGCGAGTATTCACGACTCTCATCGGACGAGTTTATAGAGTGCCTACGAGCCATGAAACAGATGATGATATCAACACGGGGTTGCAACAAATAAGTGCATATTCAAATTTATTTAGACCGTCCTCGATAGCGCTCTGTATTCAAGATCTTTTATTTTCTGAACAAGACAGACGCAAGTGCAATTTATTGATACTGTGTTCGATAACCAGTAGGGTGCGTCCCACGCGGTGCACAATGATCGCGAGCAAACCAGCAAACATCTACGAGTATCACGCCCTTCGGAAGGGAATACTGGGCAAGCTCATGCTAAATACACCCCATAAATAGCGGCGGTTATGGTGTCGTAAAAACAAACTCAAGCTGTGCGTACAACTTCTGCAAACATAAAGAACATCTCTCGTCGAGGTACGACGCTAGAGCACCCTTCGTCATTTACGAAAAATGTCGTAAGCTTTCAATTTGTTGTTATGCATTTTGAATAGGAGCGTCAACCGGTCAGCCAGCGCACAAAATATGAGGCTTTTTAATTCGTTTTAGGATGCGACGTCAAAGTAAAAGCGCATCGCAATAACGTTAGTCGTTTTATGTCATTCATTTAAAACTAATCTATAATCATAATACATTATTGAACGTATTTAAAATCAAAAGACTGTGGGAGTGTTTGTATTTATACATTTTATCGGTGCTCGAATATGAGGGTCAATAATCGTTTATACCGTATCGTTGGTACCTACGATTTTATTTCATTTGATTAAATTCTCATAATCAGAAATTGTATAAAATTATATGTTTTTATCGATTTAACTGTATAATTTGGAAATTGATAATATGAAAAACAAATAGATAGGCCGTTTGAAGTGGTGAAACCCGGTGTAGTTGTACGTAATAACTGACATCACCTACAGAGAGGCAACACGTTAGAAACACCTCTAATATCATTTACTTGTACTAGTATCCGTGAACTATCAACCTGCTGGGTTAATAGTTTTAAAATCATACATACGTATACATAAAATAATAGGCACTACATACCTACTTATAGCAAGCTGGCAATACATAAAAACTATCATTACATACCACACACAAATGTTTGTACGATCTGCAGATTTGTTCAGGGCGATATGGATGTTTTATATGAAAATAAAAAAATATCTATCTATGTAGTGTATTGTATTATGTATATCAGGTATCTAGTGTCTAGCAGAACTTGTGGTATGGATGCTGTGTGAATTGTCCAGCATTATTTATTGTACCTAGATTGTTGGCAATAGTCTGCAGTTAGCTCCATAGTTTTACAAAGCTAACCTTAATAATATGGTATCGAAACAGAACGTCAGTAAGTTGTATGTGTGTGGACGATAAACCTATTTTCATATAAATACTTTAACAGCGCTTTAGCTTAATTTCACACACCCTATGGCTCCGATTTTTTAAACCCTTCCCGATCTCCACTATGCACAAAATGCACAGGTAGAATCCCATTTCCTTGCAAAAATAACCTGTCATTGTCCATTCTAAGAAAGTAATAGCGACCGGGCTAAAGGTCACTACGAGACCAGAGTCGACTCGGCACAATTATAACGCGCCCTGAGGCAACGTTTGGCTCATTACGCATTTCAACAGTTTCCTTGGCGCCTAGTCAACGCATCTGACCTCTGCTAGAAGGTAGGTAAAGCTGATCTTATGGCGATTTCTAATGGAGTTTTTTATTGTACGACTAAAATAGATGTATACGTTTAGGAAACTAACTGTAACCAGCTACCCGAAAACATCGGTCACCACCTACCCAAATGGAGTAAATTCAAAATCCGCATGATTTTTGCATGCAGCAAATGCTGATTCGAATGACTCCCTTTGCCTCTTAACTAGCTGCGCCCCGCAGCTTCGCACGCATTGTTCCTACGGAAACGTTAACGTTTGATTCTAGAATTACCTGTATGCAAAATTTCAGCTAGATCCATCGAGTAGTTTTGGCTTGAAGAAGTAACAAACATCCATCCATCCATCCATACATCCATACAAACTTTCGCATTTATAATATTAGTGTGATGTGATGTGATATCATTATTTTTTATGTAAAATAAAAACAATAAGTATATTTTTATTTGTTTTTTTTGTTTTACTCATTTGAAACCCTAACTCAAAGTCGTGAAACAAACGCATAACCTTCCAACTTTTTTTTGGATAAAATGTTCCTGCACCGCGTAGATAAGGTTTTGGAGTTAGATGTTTTGGTTTTTAAGATGATTCTATTTATCTTTAATTTTATTAAAGATACCTAGTCCATCTTATGTAGCATAGACGCGTCTACACTCTTCCTAATGAATAGGGCATAAATTTCCATAATTCGATATAATCTCTGTTAATCCTGTATATTTTATGTACTTACAGATTTAATCTGTTATTCATATAAACATATTTTTAGATTATAGGATATCCTAATCGGTAATATTCTTTTTTATATGAGGAGCGAGCATAGATTTATAAACCCGTTTCTTATATTTCATTATTTTAAAGCGTTTGTTGACGGTTCTTTAATCAATCTCCCGTAAGTAAGTACCTCTAGGAGAGATTTCATCAAAACCCCAATTTTGGACTAATTGAAAAAGGAAAAGCGGAACCCAGTCACAAATTACCGACACTATATCAAGTGTTAAACGGCACTTATCGTCGCCGAAACGGCGAGAGATCGTTGACGATGAAAAATACACAATTTGAGGCAATAAATCAACGTCATAGCGTCCGCGCGCCAGTAGCCTCCACCAATGTTTCACTTATTATTTATTACTTAGATATAATACTATTTCTATCAGAGGAAGCACTCAATTACGCGGTTATTATACGTTTCAACACGCTATTCATTGTTATTTCACTCGATATTGGCTTTTGATTATACACAAACGCTTGTCAGACCCTAGCCTGGTTCATGTACATAATGTAGGTGCACTTATACTTAACTTTTTACTTGATACCACTAAATAAACAGCATGGGTGCAATACCTACTTGAGATTTGGATTCAAAAGGAATAGGTGCGGTGGCGTTCATCGATATTTAAACCCCGGACATGTTCCAAGTCTCGTTATAACATTAGCTTAGGTTTTATAATATGTATAAAATTTGTTGTTTTTCCTATCTTAATTTTACTGAAAGTTTCTAATTACAAAGATTCCTACATTAATAGACATTGAATTCAATCATACCTATCACCCTTCAAAACGTTCGGAGCTGATAGAATCACCTCATCTGTAAGATATGGTTCCAGTTGTTTTGAAGCATACAAAAAGCTGACGCGATCAGCATTGACGCAAATGAAATTCTTGTGATGTCATAGCTGATGTTCGTTAGTTACTGCTTTCGTCTACACACACATTAGTTCTGGAACATTACGAATGAGTAACAGTTATTTTGAAAGTTTTCTAGAGACGATAGTTTTTTACCCGACTACCAACAGAGAAGGGTTATGTTATGAGGTTTCCACGGCATATATATACCTAATCTAAGTAAATATACTTAGTGAAAATGTTTCGGTTCCCATGTAGCACCGAAAGTACCTACTGTCCGATTTTATAATATATGGTTCGATTGTCTTTATAATTTTCACCTCAATCTCAACCTATACAGCCTATGAGCCTATATTGGTCCACTGCCGGACGCAGGCCTTTCTTTGATAAGCGGAGCGCCCTTTGATTGGCTTTCTCATGGGGAGTATTACCCATAATCCCAACGCTGGGCATGGGGGTTGGGAATCGCAGTTTGGTGATAGAATTGTTCTTCGGTGTATATCCCTCAGTCGCCGCTTACCACAACCACGGGAAGAGTTGGGGTGGTGCAAATTCTAAGGCACCACATAGCTCGGAGGCCCCTCATAAAAGTACGAATAATGGCGTTTGACTACTTAAGTTTCAATTCAGTGTTAAGGACAAATCCGTAAACGGTTGTTTACGTTGTTGGTACGTGTTTTAGTTGCTTAGTATTTTTTATAGAGTTCATAGATTTTAGAATGTTTCTGCATATAATAAACAGATGAGATGTAACTTATACTTTTTCTTAAGTTTTACGGGAAATACCTCGTAGGTAGTCCCCCAGTAGTCTAATTTTATAGGACCATCTCCGGATCAACAAGAAAATCACAGTTCACAAAATGGCTGATTCGCTCATAATTTGTTTTCAAGTCTTTGTTATATGATGATATGATATGACATGTTCTCAAATTTAGGGCTATATCAAATCTAAAATTCTTCAATTTCCAATCGTTATATCAGCCTTTATTTTCTGTTAGTTAATTTTCTATTTTTTTCTCGGTTATCTTACAGGTAATGTAACCTGTTAATTCATAATTCAATTTGGCAATAGGTAAAACCTTTGATTCATTACGAGCGCCAAACAACAATCACTTTACTGGCTAACTCTACTTTATGATGAACTTTACTTACCTATGACGAATTTACACATATTTTTTATGCATGTGACGAATTTACTTTCAATGTATGGAGTTTACAAAAATGTGACGAATTAACTTTGTGGCAAATGTACAACAACCCATTTAAAATATAAAAGATAAAGAGTCATCAAAATCAGATAATGGCGAAGATATCGAATACAAAACATAGGTTACTTACATTCTTTTAAAAAAGGCCTTTCCAAAAGTGGACGTATAGGCTCATAATGTGATGTGTAATGTGATAAAAAACATAGAAACCGAATTCAGAACTTCTTCCTTTTTTGTAGTCGCGAAGTTAGAAGCTGAACTTATTTTCCGTCTCTTATTCAGCCTATACCTAAGGAGGGAGAGCCTCGAGCTTTTGCCATTTTACCCGACTTCAAGTCGAGAATGACTCCTCACGGTCTGTGCGATTTCAGCAAATGCAGTTTTTACTAAGTATGATTTTATGTATTTTTTGAAGCTTCAAATCAAAACATTGAATGCTTTTTCCTAATTACCTTACGAGAGGTTTATCACGTTTTAGGTACGTATACGTACATGTTGTTACCCAAATCAAATACCTATTTCGTAAAACAAAGGAACGCAGGAGCACGTGCCTCTTATCTGAGATACCTACATTACCTGCCAAGTATTTTACAGTCATGGCGTATTTCCTGTTGCTTGGCATGACACAAAATTGCTTCTGCAAACGGTGCGGAATGTAGATTGTTCTATTATTGTCCAGCCAGGATTTACAACTTATATCGCGTTTACGTTCATATCTACCTACATTTAATTCAGAACAAGTTCTATTCGATGTTCTTTAATTTTGCTTGGTAGAGACATGGTAGAGCTTAATTTTTATTCGAGATGACTATTTCTTTGTGTTGTTTTCTCTCAATGTTCTTTGTGTTGTTTTCAAACGTCTATCAAATCAACAATACGAAATATCAGGGTTCAATTTAATAACACTAGTTTTTGCCCGCGGGTTCGCAGCGTTGGATCTATGGAAACGTTTTAGTTTAAGATATCTTTATCCCATCCAATGAGGTCTCTTTTATGAGATAGAAGCTGTTCCTGTTTGATTCCAGGTGTAGTGCTAATCTTTGCAATTTCTTAATTTTCTAAAAATATCGCCCGATCGATTCAGTCGTACGGCGGTGTAAGGAGGTAACGAACATCCAAAATTTCGCATTTATAATATCAGTGTGATGACGATCTACGATGGTTCCGTGATGACTACGGAACCCTAAAAACTAACAAACTGTACCGAAACAGATTACCATTCATAAATAAGCATACTTAAACAATATTGTAATTACAATCCCGATGCAGCATGTAGCAATGTCAGTGACAGATGGTCAGATTGCGGGCAGCCGCGTGAATAATCATATCTGCTATTGTGGTTAATTACATGACCCACTGGACATAATTAAACGACCGCGTATTCTGACAATCCCAAGCATGTAGCAAGCAAGTGGAGTTAGAGCCTAGGGCTGTCGCAATACAACGAAGCTGACACTTTTTCAACTGGTACCAGAAAAAGTGTCAGCGATTAAGAATGAAAGTGTCAAAAAATTTTACTTGAATGAAAGCACGAAAAACTTAAGTATGTTTCGCTCAGTCAAACATACTGATTCAGAAGAAAACATTTTGTTCTTCATTTTAAAATGATTTTTTAAACTTTGTGCAATTTTCCCCTAAGCTCTTTAGTTTTGAAGGTCAAAATTATGTTAACCTTTCAGCAGGATTATCTTTAGAACCATCAAGACTCGCCTACACGTACATTTTACTTTTAAAGGTTACCCGCCTTTGAAACTTTTATTGAATTATCTGGATAGGCGTAGGAGTTATCCGAAATTTGAAAATATGTTTATCTGTGGATAGGACATCTACAACATCGTATGTTGTAGATGGTAAACAAGTGGCGATGGTTAATCGGGTCGGTGACGACGCCGACGCCGCGCTCAAAGCTGCCTGCTTCCATATAAGTCAATCTTCCTACTCGCCCCCGCACACGTCTACTGACGGAACCTCTAAATCTAAACTCTGGGGCCATTTTCCGACACTAACCATATCGATATGTTAATGGCAAAACATGCCTATGTTTGTAACGTGGTTATTGAGCTGTTATTAAATGAAAATGTCAATTTAGCCAATCAGTATGATTTGATAAAGTCACTTCGTTATTTTTAAGCATGATCTCATTTGGAACACTTACTACCTATTCAGAGCAGTAGTCTAACATTAAAGCCCTCTAGTTAAGGTGTTATTTTTAGGTTCCGAGCACAAAGAAGTTTAAACTGAAATGCTTCACAAAATTATGAGGAAAAGGTCAAAGAGCAATCACCTAACTGAACCTTGGTCTCTTTGGATATGGATAGTAAGTGCTTAATTTACAGCCGACCGTTTACGTAGATAAGTGGACACCTAACCTCGATACTGTCTATGGCGTCATAGGCTCTGAACTCCATCAATAACTTACCTACCCATCAATGAAAACGTTCAAGTCAGCCGAGTTATATTTGGACCGCGTCGAATACTTCCATATTTTTTTATCGGTCATCATTATCTAAATAGGATGTTATGAAACAAAAGGACGTCATTGCGCTGGGCCAGCAGATACCTACGAGTACGAGTACCTACCTATCATGATAAAATTGTGTATAGAAATGCGTCAATACGCCCCCGAAACACGAAATGACATCGACATTTAAGGGATTATCAAAACAATTATGTAACAGACATGAAATTGCTGCAGTTTTTAATACCAGAGCAAATAAAGATGCGAATGGTTAATAAGTACGCCTCTATCTTAAGCCAAGAACTCGGTATCAAATAGCTTTTTCCGACTTTTTAATCAGCATGCAGAGTGCTATAGTACTGTTAACTACAATGTTTGCGTTAGCTTTATTTTAACCGACTTCAATTTTTACGGTTTTTTCATAAATTTTCATGGATCCCATTGTCAGAACTAACCAAAATTAAAATGGGACCACATGGGAACCAGCTTTTTTTATATGAAAGCACCAGCTTTCATATAAAAAAAGAATCATCAAATCGGACCATCCAGTCAAAAGTTCTGAGGTACCTAACAAAGATAAAAAAAAAAAAAATACAGACGAATTGAGAACCTCCTCCTTTTTTTGAAGTCGGTTAAAAAAATGAGGAGGTTCTCAATTTGACTGTATTTTTTTATGTTTGTTACCTCAGTACCTACTTTTGACTGGGTGCTCCGATTTTCCTGCTTCTTTTTTTATATGAAAGCTGGTGTTTCCTATGTGGTCCCATTCTAATTTTGTTCAGTGCTGACAATGGAATCGTAGTACTCCGCGGCTTCGCAGGCCTTGTCCCTATGGAAACGTTTAAAATGATTTCTGTCCTACGGGAACTGATTTATGGTATAAAAAGTATCCTATGTTTGATTCCAGCATAAGCATCACCCAATTTCATCCAGTTCTAATAAGTACGAGTATACTACTTCTAATTTGTTTATATTCTTTGATTGTTATTATCTCTGTTTGTTTTTTATAGATTCTACAAAGAACCATTTTATTAGCCTGATTCTTCCCACTGCTGGGGAAAGGCCTCCCCCAAATCTTGCCACTTGGTGCGGTCACGCGCGATCTCCCACCAATTTCCGAGGAAGGCGTTAAGGCGCATACCCGAGCCAATCTGACAGCAATTCCTATTTTATCATATTTTTACGTTTATCACAGGAATTTTTAAAAATCATACGTTCAGTTTGTGGTATCTATTATAAGCTATTTTTTAATACCTCTTTTATAATTTTATCTCATATAGTTTAGGAGGAGATGCAAAAATAGATTTTGGTGGCCAAAAAGCGCAACTTCGTATCTCTTTCTAAGCTTTACAAAATGAAACTATTACAGAGGCATTAATTAATAGCTTATAATAGATACCACAAACTGAACGTAGGATTTTTGAAAATTCCTGCGTTCAACGTAATAATAAGATATAATAGTTGGGGGCGCCACTTTCGCTGGTGTATGGGCCTTAAGGTCGTCTCGTCAGCGATTTCGTGGCCGACCTCCTCCCGCGATTTCCTTCCGGGACCCAGGGTGTTGCGACACTAGCCCCCTGTCGGTATGCATCCTGCTAATGTGCCCCTCCCATTGCCGTTTGAGTATGGCGGTCTTGTTTCCTACGTCGTTGATAATTATATAATATAAATATATATTATATCTATCCAGGTCAAAGTTGCACCTGCTAAAGTTTACGAATCTTTAATAGAATCTCTTTATCTTCTTTCTGATCGATATTTTTTTAAGGTTATCCTTATAGTAAGTTTTAGTTATAAAATGTCACCTCTTAACCCCACACTAAAAAAAATATTAGTATTTATTAGGAACGGAGTTCCTAGCTAAACAATTTGTGGGTGGAAAATTTGCGGAGGCTGTATATGTTTTCATAAATTTTCACTCTCTCTGGTGGGCAGATAACATATCTATCTACCCACATAACGTGTGTAGGTTTGATCAGGGACTTAGGTAAGATAAAATCTAATTTTTACATTGTCTTAAGATTAATTCGTTTAATAATGTGGTACGAGTAAGTAAGTGGAAATCTCGAATTTATTCATTTTATGAACGTGTGAAATAATTTTCTTCCTACTTAGGAATAAATATTAGTACCTTGGTTAAATATTTGGTAGGTAGGTATTGGAGTAGCTAAATAAGAATGACCGTAATAATTCCTGAATATAATAAATAAATAAATAATACTGGACAATCTACACAGTATCATAGGTAAACACAAACTAAGTAGAGCTAGTTTTATAGATTACCGATATACTCGTAGCGTATACAATATTTTTACTGTTACATAAAATACCTAAGCCTAAAACGATCTGCAAATATTTGTTCCGGGTACAAACATTTACAAATCGTACAAAAATTTGTCCGAAGGCGGGTATCAAACCCGCAACCGCCACATCGGTCACCATCGCCAATAAGCCTACCGGTTCAGTCTCAGGATTAGGGCTTGGAACTTTGATTAATTTTCAGATTCGGAGTTCAGTTTCGATGTTCATCATTTCAACTCCGGAGTTGAAATGATGAAAAGTGAAAAATAATGAATTCATTGTAAAAAGAGTGCTGTGGTGTGAGTTTGTGTGTTTATTTCATTATTTGGAAATAAAACTAAGCAAATATCTATCTATGTAGTGTATTGTATTATGTATATCAGTTATCTAGTACCCATAACACAAGCTCTGCTTAGCTTGGGGCTAGATAATGCTGTGTGAATTGTTCAGCATTATTATTATTATTATTATTATTAAATACAAAAAAAAGTGTTAATGTTTTTTTTGGTAAAAGGACCTGAGGAAAGTTAACGCATTAAGGCTGTTGTCAGACAGCGAGCTTCTCACGCGATTGCATTAGGTATATATGTATGTGACGGCTGAAAACGCTCGCTCTACTTCAACACTTGTCGGTGTAATCCCTCATCAAATATTACTCCGTTATTACTTATTAACTCCGGTTTTACAAACGATGCTGAAATCTTTCGAAACTCCGGAGTTACACCAAAACCGGAGTTCCGGAGTCCAAGTCCTACTCAGGATGCTGTGTGGATTATCCGGCATTATTTATTCATTTATTTATCCTACGGCTATTTTAACCATCATCGTATGTATGGCTATAAGGGTCAAGCGAGAGACCCAGTAGCAACGCTGGAGTGGTACGGTAAGGTAGAGGTGCACAGACGACCACCGTGGCATAGCGGGCGATGGTCCGCCTGCGACGCAGGCACGGCTATCGATTTCGACCGCACACAAATGTATCCGTAAAATGTGCATTTCCCTAAAACTACTTAGGGATTGGGTTTTGACAGATCCAGGGATTTGGTGAAATGACTCATTTAACCATTTACCTGCGACAAACACTGGTACTTACGTACACAAAGGCTAATAAAAACATAGTACATGGGTAGGCATTGCGAAGATAGGTATTTAAAGTTTAATAAGATATAATTGAGTTTGTTTTAAAAACTATAAACCGACTTCAATTTTATGGTTTGCTCTGATGATGATGATGGTGATGATTTATCGTTAAAGCAACAATAGAAATACACACTCTGTCAAAATTTCCACTGCCTAACTATTACGGTTCATACAATACAGCCCGCTGACGTTTGTCAGCGCAATAGGTCTCAAAATTTGCTAAGTATCCTGTCTAAACACACAGACAGGTACAAATTTTGAGACCCTTACGCGTATAAAACCCTAACAAAATCATCAGTCCAAAACTGATCTTCATTCGTTCTATGCTATCCGTCTTCATTGACAAAAGTACTTTTTGGATATCTTTCCATGCATCAACTTTGTAAGCCTCTTGTTTACGTCCGTTGCCATGGGAACCGCTAGAGATAAATTATAATGAGTGAAATTATCATGAGAAGAAGATGTTTTAGATACTTTTTCAGCGCACACATACATTTCTCGAGAACCTTACTTTTATTGTACCACCTCAAATTAAACCTTTAGACAGTAGGTAAAGAAAGAATCATCGATGAGAATTGGCGACGATACTACCAAAATTGTTGTAACTAGTCTACCACTAACTAGTGATTTTTAACCGACATAGAATAATTAATTTTGTTTTAAAAAACTATAAACCAACTTCAATTTTTATAGTTTTTTCATCAATTTTCATAGATCCAATTGTCAGAACTGAACCAAATTAAAATGGGATCACACGACGGGAAGCACCAGCTTTCATATAAAAAAGCATCATGAAAATCAGACCACCCAGTCAAAAGTTCTGAGGTACAAATTTAAAAATAAATAAAAAAAGACAGTCGAATTGAGAACCTCCTCCTTTTTTTGATGTCGGAATCAAAAAAGAACAGCATTAATACATACATAACCTAGTCGGTAAAATGCGATCGATTTCTTGTCAAATAATATATAAATCATATTCATACATTAATATTATTTATAAATTCGACAGTTTGTATGGATGTATGGATGTATGGATGTATGGATGTATGGATGTATGGATGTATGGATGTATGGATGTATGGATGTTTGTAACTTCTTCTTCATTCAAATACACATAGTTCTAGAACTGGAATTAATATAGGTTTCTTTTTATCCCATTATTCAGTTTCCTTAGGAATGTAAGAGCCATAAAACGTTCCCGTATAACAATAGTGAGATAATAGTGTTCTGATCGCGTAAGTTTAAAGATCTTTGAGACTTCTTCACAACAAAACTAGTGAACGTATCGAGCTGAAATTTTGTATAGACGTAGTTGTCGGCCTGGAATAAATCATACTTTTTATTCGATAAATCAATTCCCATAGGTATGTAATAGTAATGTGTGCGTCAAGTTAGCAGCCCCGCCATGGAATTTGGTGGTTTCAACTATGTCAATAAATGTGTCATAAAATAGTGCTTCTCGGTGCCTAAGTAAAATTAATAGTGCTTTGGGAGATAGTTAGGTTTTTCACTGTGGCTGCTATCTTGACATCAAGCCCCGCTGATTTCGACGAAACTATGGGAGGATCTAAAATCGACAACTAATAAATTACGTATAAAAGGACGCGCCAACAAAGTAAAATTTAGGTTAAGGTTAAGTATGGGCGGTTTGTTTACGTTTATGCCTCATTCAAAATGGACACGGTATAGTTCTCCTGCGAAACTCTCAAATGGACCGCTTGTGGTTTAAGGGATATTTGGCTCTGAAAATCTACGTACATTTTAAAGTACAGACGAGTATACAAGTGTTTATGTAAAGCTTAATATGATGAGTCATACATTTTTCTCGGCCACCGTCTGTCAGTCCTTTTTAAACTGACTTCAAAAAAGGAGGAGGTTCTCAATTCGACTGTTTTTTATGTTTGTTACCTCAGAACTTTAGACTGGGTGGTCCGATTTTCATGATTATTTTTTTATTTGAAAGCTTGTGCTTTCCGTGTGGCCCCATTTACCTAATACCATAAATTTCGTCCAATTCTGACATAGGCTGGTATAGTTTTTTAAAACAAAATCAATTATTTTAGTATGTACCTAAAGTATGCGATGATGAAACATAAAAAAATTCAGCGTCTAACAACCTTTACGTTGTAATATGTTATGTTTGCAAAGATGAGTCAACCCATTTTCTCGGCTACCGCAGCGTCTGTTAGCCATTCTATTTATAGTATACAACAATGTGTCATAATTTTTTTGTCGGCTAGCGCAGTCTCTGTCAGTGCCAACCTTTGATTTTTTCAATATGAAAAGTATGATTCATTGAGTCGTAAAAAAATCCGGCTAATGCAGCGCCCCTCAGCCTTTTCATTTTAAAATGTTAAATTTGCAATGATAAGTCTTATAATCTTTTTCAGCTACCGCAGCGTCCGTCAGCCCTTCTGTTTTCAGTATGCAACGATAAATGATCAACAATGTTCAGATACCGCAGCTGCTTTCAGCCCTTCCTCTTTATAGTATGTGAAGCTTACAATAATGAGACATAAATATCGGGATAAAATTTTGTATTGACTTTGTTCTAAGTCGGGAATAAAACATATGAGTCATACAATTTATTGGGCTACCGCAGCGTCTGTCCGTATTTCTTTTTAAAGTATGTTGTGTTGCAATGATCGCAGTGTCAGTCTACTGTCCCTTCTTATGTATGTTATGTATGCAATGAGGAGTCAAGAGGTAAAAAAATTGGGCTACCGCAGCGTCTGTCAGCCGTTCTGTTTTTATGTTAAGTTGGCAATTATGAGTACTACATTTTTTTCGGCTACCGCAGCGTCTGTCAGCATTTCTTTTTATAGTATGTTAAGTTGAATGATGAGTCAAACTATTTTATCGGCTACCGCAGCCATTCTGTTTTTAGTATGCAACGATGAGTCATAAATTTTTGTCAGCTTCTGCTAATGAGTACATTAAAATTACGCAGGCGAAGCGGCGGGGTAGAGCTAGTCGTTCATAAATATCAAAAAAGTGTGTTTCCTAAAGCCGACCACTGAGGAACACCTATTTCAAAGTTGTTTGTGCCGTTGATCTGACTTGTTTGTTATTTATTTTGACCTCAATAGTTTGCTCTCTTCCCTCTAGGTAGGATTTAATGAGATTCTGAGTTTGTCCACTAATTCCATAGTACGCCAGTTTCTCCAGTAGAACGGTGGTCACTGACATGGCTGGGTCAAATGCCTTCAGGTCCATGAAAATACCTGCGACTTTTTTTTTCTAGACATTTTGCTATTATATTCACAAAGCTTTGCGTCACAGAGACAGTTGATTTTCCCGGCCTATATGCCCTTTATGCATGCTAACAGTCAGATAGCAGATTTTTACTTATCAGGTGGTTCATTATAGAATCGGACATGATAGACTCTATAAGTTTCGAAAGAGAAGGCACCAGGGTAATCGGCCTATCATTTCTGACATCTTCAGTTTCACCTTTGCCTTTGTACAAGGCTAATTTTATAATCTCGATATTGGATTGGCACTTAAATTCCAGTTCCGAGTGTGTAACAACAAAGGTACTCAAAAAGCTAAGGATTTTGCTATATCTGGTTTATTTTTTACTTGCAAATCGTTGCTAATATGTAAAGTCGTTATTTTTGTAAGTACTTAGTAAGGAAGATCTTGGTCTTTTTTTTTTATTTGTCACTTTATCTACTGAATTCCAGTGCCATTCAGATATATTTTTGCAAGTCTCTTGATATGTATAGTCAAAGTCAAAAGTCAAAGTCAAATCGTTTATTTCTTTAGACTTACAAAATAAGTACTTAGACAAGTCAATTTTTTACTATATAAACAGCTTGATAAATAGTTATTACTATCAACAAGAAATAAGGTGCAATTGACTTTAATTCACTTCAATTTTTTGTCCACTAGCGGAAGAAGTGAAAAAGAAACCACTAGCAAGTCCATCGCTTATCAACTAATACAATCTTAGGATAACTAAGTCTAACTGGTCTTACATACTATTGTCTGTATGGAACTGGGCGACATCCGGCCAAGCATTAACATCATTTACGAAGTCATCTACGGAGTAATAGGCTTTCTTGATAAGATTTCGTTTTATGTACAGTTTAAATTTACGAATAGGGAGCTCAGTTGCTTCAGATGGAAGCTTACTATAGAATCTTACGCAATTGCCCACAAATGATTTCCCTACCTTTCGTAATCTATATGATGGGATGTGTAATTTGTTCTTGTTTCTTGTATTTTTATTGTGAACATCACACCTTTTCATAAAGTTATCTCTGTTTTTGTGTGTATACATTAGATTTTCATAGATGTATTGCGATATTACTGTTAAAATATTTATTTCTTTAAATAATTCCCTCAACGAGTCACGTGGATTTAATTTATAAATAGCGCGTACCGCCCTTTTCTGAAGAACAAAGATAGTCTGGATGTCAGCTGCCTGTCCCCAAAGCAAAATACCATAAGACATAACACTATGGAAGTAACTGAAGTAAACTAACCTAGCTGTATCTTCATCGGTAATGTATCTAATTGTTCGAACCGCATACGCTGCTGAACTAAGTCTGTTTGCGAGAGCATCAATTTGCGGTCTCCATTGAAGAGAGGAATCAATATGTAACCCTAGGAAAACAGTTGAGTCTACAAGGTGAACAATCTCATCCTTTAGCATTATCTTAGTTGGGAGCTCTCTTACATTTGGTAACATGAATTTTATGCATTTGGTTTTTGAAGCATTGAGTAAGAGGTTATTGGCGGTGAACCAATCTAGTATTTGTGAAAGAGAATTATTTACATCGTCATAATTATGTTTATTTCTGTCAACTTTAAAAATCAATGAAGTATCATCAGCAAATAAGACTATATCACAGAGATCTTTTGCTAGAAATGGGAGATCATTTACATATACTAAAAATAGAAAAGGACCCAATATTGATCCTTGCGGGACTCCTAAATCAATTTTTGATCCCCTAGATCTTTCTTTACCAATATCTACTTTTTGGACTCTATCAGATAAATATGATTGCATAAGGTCCAGTGCCTTGTTTTGAATTCCATAATGTCTTAGTTTATTTATTAATGTACCATGATCAACGCAATCAAAAGCTTTAGAAAGGTCACAAAATACACCAATAGCGTTTTTCGCTTTATCCCATGCATCCAATATGTGCTTTAATAGAACTGTACCAGCATCAGTTGTCGATCTACCCTTGGTGAAGCCAAATTGATTTTTATGTAACAACCTATTGAGGTTGAAGTGAGAGGACAACTGTGTGAGAATAATTTTTTCAAAAACTTTACTCATTGCAGGAAGTATTGAAATTGGCCTGTAATTGGCCGGATCAGTGTGGCTACCAGATTTATAAAGAGGAACCAGTTTACTATATTTCATGAGATCAGGGAAAACTCCTGCATCAACACAACTATTGAAAATGTAAGCCAAGTATGGAGCAACTTCCTTAATAATAGAACTCAGTACTTTGGTTGAAATACCCCAAAGATCCTCAGTATTTTTGATGTTAATAGACTTAAATGTTTTCACAATATAATTAGCGTTTACATGACTAAATATAAAAACCTCGGTACATTTATCTACAGATGATTCTAACAATTTAACCGCGATTGAAGGTGAGGAGTTTAGAGACCGGGTAACAACTTTAGGAATATCAGAAAAGAATGAATCAAAAGCATCGGCAATATCTTTATCGTGTATAAGTATTGAATTATTAATTTTTAACCTTATTTCTCTTTTTCGTGACTTAGATTTACCAGTTTCGTTATTTATAAGTCTCCATGTTGCTTTGATTTTATCAGATGAGTTTACAATTTTTTTCCTCAAAAACAGGCATTTCGCTGTGTTACAGACTTTTTTAAATGTTTTGAGTAGTTTGTTAAATACAAAAGAAGCGCAGGATCATTTAACATAGCTTCTCTAGCACCATAAAGATCATATAGTCTATTCCTACTTCTATAAATACCGGGAGTGGCCCAATCAGTAAATCCGACCCTGTCTCTAACTGTGCATGTTTTATATTTAAATACTTCGCTGTGTTCTTTGTTTATAACACTTAAAAGTTTGGCAAAAAGATCATTAGGGTTATCGGAACAAGTTATATTAGCTACTGCTAGTTCCACTTGACTTTGAAAATTCTTATTACGGCTCTCTGTAATATAGGCCTCTGGCCTATAGGTATATTTCTCAACTTTGTTTTTATCGTTAAGATTATAACTAAAATTAACACTCTGACCATAATGGTCTGATTTGAAATGTTTGATTACTGCTTTGTTGGTTGGAGATAGACTGCAATAAATATTATCTAAACAAGTAGTAGATGTTAGGGTTACCCTAGTAGGATCATGAAAAAGATGTCGTAAACTAAAGCATTTGAATAAATTAAGCAGCCTATCGGCGAGGGGATTCGCTAAAATATTTATATTAAAGTCGCCACAAACAATGAGATCCTTTCTACATGAAAATAATTTCAGCAAAACCTCTTCCATAGTACATTCAAAAGCTACTTGATTTGCGTCAGGAGGGCGGTACACGCACACTATGATGTGTCGCTCCAGTTCCACACAAGAAAGTTCAATAGTCCTCAATTCAATAGTATTCAATAGTATCAGTTATACCTATAGATTGTTTGCAAACAGGTAGCCAAAGCTAGTTCTTGTTTCTTTTATTTGATTGTGGCTGAAGACAGAGTAGTGTGGAAGAGGTTCATCAGCGCCAACGTAAAGGCATTTTAGGCCTTGACCTTTAGGAATAAAGTATATGGAAAAGAACAATAGAAGTGACGATGTGGCCGACGACGAAACATATGACGATACCTATTCCACTCTAATAAAGATCCAGGTTGTAATTATCCGAAAAAACAAGGGAGCGTATTCCATATTTCCAAAGCCTACCGGTACGCGTGGTAAAGATTGGAGAAACCCGCTTAATACGAGAATTTTCTTTGTCAATAAAGTTCCCAATATGTTAATTAATGAAAATGATTGGAATAATTTCATAGTACCTCCGTGAACATTTTACAGTAATTTTCATTCATGCCGTTAGGGCATGGTATTTAAGAAGCCGGGGGCGCGCTCAACTACAACTCCCGGGATCATTGACACTCCCACACTCTGACATTAAAGATCACCCCGATTGGGATCAACAGGTGTTACCATGACAACGCTCCTCCGTGACCTTAACTTATTTCGGCAAAAGGTTACCCAAATTCCAGAAAGATCGTTCCGGGATGGGGGCAACTGTGAATATCGATTTTCGTTCACGCACACATTTCTCAACAGATTGTTGAGCAGTGAGGGTATATCGGTAATTGTTGACAACTAACGTTACTGACATACCTTTAAACAAAGGCATATAATTTACATATAATTTAGTACAAGTCAATTAGTAGTAGTAGTAGGTAATAGGAGGACACACTTCATTCTTAGGAATATTTGAGCGTTATTAAACTTTTATGATATTTTCAGCAGTTGACTTTTACTGTTGGGACATCGTCATCGATAGCATCATCGGTAGCGCAGTGTTATTTCGAGTGGGCATTTAGAACTGGTTTACGTCCATTCAACGTCAATCTGGACATACAGAAATAGACCATGGAGTAAGTTTCTATAAAGGTAACAAGGCATCGTTAGGATTGTTTCGTAGTAAAAGGCTATGACCAAACCGTATTTTTAGATGAAGACGCTGATTTGATTGACCACGCGACGTCACGCCTAAACTATTCGAACGGGTCTACGTCACGGGAGTGAGTGAGCCGGCTAATTGTAGCCAAACTAAAATGGTAACCGGCGTCCGAGCCGTCAGGCGCACGGCTGCCGCGGCCTGGCCGCGTCGCGCTGCGTACCAAAGTGGAGGATGATTCAGCGCACGGAGAAAGTGCTGAAGTGCTGGATAGTGCGGGGTCCGGGCGCGTGGCAGCGCGATGCTGCGTGACGCACAGCACGACGAGCCTCCTCGCCCACGCGGCGCCCGCGCGCGACGCCCGCCGCACCGGCTCGCCGATATCACAACGCTCGTGCTCCCCGCGCTTTTCGCGCGCCTCCCTTCATCGTCGCGACGACGCGCCATTTTCTCGCGCACGTGGGCGACCACGGTGCCGGCAACGAGCGAGGGCGCCCAGTACCGACGCCATTAACGCGACCGTCGTGAATGAACGCCGACCTCGACCGGGTAGCTGGTCCATTGATAGGGCGCGCGCGGACGACGACCGCCGCTGACGGGGGCGGCGCTGCACGCCCTCGCCTCTGTGAGCGCGCTCAGTCGAGGATGTGGCGTTCTCCGCGCGACGACACACACCGCGTGCGAAATCTGTGTTCATTTATCAGTAGACGCTCGTGACCATAATTATAGTGATCATCGTGCCGCTTAGTAGTTTCCTATACGTAATGATCTGTGATCGCGTCAATTCGCTAGGACGTAAGTTAGGTTAAGTGCAGCGAGTGGTGCGGGTGTGAGAGTGAGTGCGGTGCGGTGCAACGAGGGTGAGGTTGAGGTGCGTGTGGAGTGCACGGGTGCGAGCGGGGATGCGCGCGTGCGATGCTCTCTGTGCTCGCGATGCGTCGGCCGGAGGACGAGGAGCTGGGCGGGCGCGGCGACGGCGACGAGTTTGTGGACATCTCGCAGATGCAGCTGATGGTGGAGGCGGGCCCGAGTGGCCTGCACTACGGCGGCCCGCACCCGCCACATGCGCAGCCGCAGCCCTACACCAATACGGCGCAGCCGCAGCCCTACGCCAATACGGCGCCGCCGCAAGCCGCCAACGCCACTGCCTCCGTAGACGACCTCTTCGCCTTTTACTTCCAATCCACCAACATGCACGGTGAGCATCTTCTAGGTATGATGCTATCACAAACCGGTTTCAGACCCACCTATAGCTTTGTCTAGAATTAGTACCTTGTTTGACGACTTTGGATTCGAACTAGATTAGGTAATTATGTAGATTGAGAATAGAAATTTAAATGCAGCAATTCCCAGGACCTACACCGGTACCTTCTTGGAGATACTTTACTTAACGCATTGTCCGTCTGATTATAAATTACTATTTATATATTTAGATTCGTATCGATAAGTATCTAGGAATAGCAGATATCGGCCCAAAATACGAAAAATACTGTCCAGTCCATTTCAGCATTCAGCATGACATTAAGTTCTGAATAGTTTTTGTTGGTTTAGTAGGTACGTACTGTTATGTTATGTTATTTTTTTTCTCAAAACTTGCCAAAATCAAGTGCTAAAAAATGCATAACAATAGATAGCTAACGATTTTATTTAAAAAAATCGAATGGACTACAATGCTGTTGACCGCAGATGGCTATGACAGCGTTACCGGAGTTAAGAAAATAGGATTGTACGTACAACAGGAATAATTAATATATAAACTTTTATGCTTTTTTGCTAAAAAATCAACAAATTACCAAAAGTACTACTACATTAAATCATAACATGGGCTCGTAAAATGGTCTAAGATAGCAACCGTCTGAATAAACTTAAAGTCTTTAAAGTCTTTTAATCTCTCATAAGTATAAATTCTCATTCCAACAAAGCTCGACTGCATCTGGTACAAATAACTACCTACGGTTTACATTTCGCTTTCAACCTACTCACTTTTAAGATTACGTTCAAAGCTCTACCATGCATTCTATTAAATACAGTTGAATACCTACATATGTTATGTATGTAGGTAGTAGTTGCTTCGAACGACACTACCTCGATTAAACCTTACTGCTTTACGTCCATAGGTATGTACATTATAAAATAAGTCAGTTTTAAATCGTGCTTCCATATTTCGGATAAGCACCCAATGCAGATGGTCTGTTTGGAGTTTGGATTTATTTATTTATTTATTGCATTCATCAATATTTTTAGGTAGAATCTACATGAACCCTGTAAGGGACGTTGCAACATTCTGAGTTAAGAGTTCTTATGAATAAAAGTTAGTAGCTAACAATTTTATAATTATTCATTTAGTCCGCATACACATTTTCTAGTTAAGTTGCTTTGTTTAAAGAAAAAAAAACAATTTTCGTCAGCTGGTCATAATTGTTATGTCAAAAATATCAACCAAGCAACCTAACCTAAGTTCTTATTAAATAAATGTCATGAAATAGTTATGTTCCTACGAAGTACTTTTACAGGTTTTGACATTATGAAATTCATTCACTATGTATTAATATTAGAGCAAAAGTAAAGATTTTAACCTCGTCTTAAAAATATTGTCTAATTTGTAATTCAGCTTAATTCAGTCAGCAGGCATTTTATTAATAATTGAATTGTTTTAAAAAGTCTATAAACAGACTTCAATTATATGGTTTTCTCATGGGTGCCATTGTCAGAACTGGACCAAATTGAAATGGAACGACACGGGAAGCACCAGCTTTCAAATAAAAAAAGATTTATCAAAATCGAATCACCCAGGCAAAAGTTCTGAGGTAACAAAAAAAACAATAATACAGGTCGAGATGAGAATCTCCTCCTTTTTTCAAGTCGGTTAAATACTAGGTAAAAGGACTTATATTAATTAGAGCTTTGAACGGGTGGAATTACAATTGATACAAGTAAAAAATAGATTATATTATACTCCTTTAAAAATCAATCTCGTTGTCAAAATTGATATGTCGTATCATTAAACGACATATCAATTTTCTGTTCATTAACAGACAGAAAGAATTATTTTGCATCATGTGTCGGTTGGGTATAGATTTATGTACTAACCGGGATTCCTATCGGTGGCAGAATTTCGATTTGTAAATGAAATAAATTTAAAGAGGAGCAGGTGGCACCTAATATGAAACGTGTAAAAAAATCACAGTCGAATTGAGAACCTCAATTCGACTGGTTATTTTTTTGTTTGTTACCTCAGAACTTTTGACTGGGGGTGGTCCGATTTTCAAGATTTTTTAGATGAAAGCTGGTGCTTCCTTGTGGCCCAATTTTAATTTAAAACAGTTCTGACAATGAAATCCATAAAAAAGTATAAAAATTTCAGTCGGTTTATAGTTTTTTAAAACAAAATTATTTATTTATTTAAATAATATTATAAACACAAGAGACAAAGAACAAAAACCCATGAAAGTTTAGCCCAACACCTCCATCAGGTATTTATATCGACCTTATATAATCAAACAGCCAATGCTAAAGAGAGTCCTAGATGTCTAAGCAAATACAAACCAAATATAAGCAAATAGCTTGTTCTTCCTAGGGCTATCTAGCAAGTACCTATCTCCGTAAGTGTCAACGGTATTTAGACGTAAAAATCTAAGACGTAACAAAACAACGGAGAAAACAAAATCCTTCGCCTGATAACAAAACACTTTCGAATCCACTTCAATTTTAGCACTGCATTATCGTAATGTCGCGAATATATCACGAAATAATTCGGTGGGGTCAGGCTCGCTACACAATATTTCGGATCAGCGTTCCGGCACATCGTTATCTGAACCGGACGAACGTAATCGGCTGCGTCTGCGCAGCCGATATGCTGCCACACCGACATTATAAACATTGGCTCACACTTTGTACCGCTAACATCTTTATTAAGTTACCTACCTACCGAATGTGAAATTAAGCATATAAGGTTTTGTTTTGTTTCATTAACAAAATAACACTAACACAGAGGTAATTGCAAGTAGTGCGTTTTGTTTTCTTCTCCTAAAGAATTCATCAAGACACGCTTCAAAATCTAACAAAATTTACCATTCTAAAATAAAATCACTTATTATTTCATAAAAATCTATTATTGAGGGCTCTCAAAGGGAACCGACAAAGGGATCTCATTTCCCCAAGTTCAAGAACCATACGTAGATAAAGGTGAAATTTTCACAGAATGTGTAGATTTCTAATAAGTCACTGTTTTTGAGCGCGAAGTGAAAATGATTTCGTCGTTTTACGTGAAACGGCTAATAATAGTTACCCGTTAAATAATATGTTCAGATAGCCTAAGTTAAAAAATATTTTTTGATACCAAGAGTGTTTCTCTGTCTCTACCAAAAGTGTAAGTCTTCAGAACTTTAGACCCATTATCAGCATAGATCTAAGTAAAATCTGTAGATATCGTACGTTCTCAAATTTAATTACATAAAATTATAATAACATAACACAATATTTGCAGGTGCAAGCTGAAATATCATTATCATACCCATATTAGTCCACTGCTGGACATAGGCCTCCTGCAGAGCGCCATAGCACCCCGTCTTCAGCATGCCGCATGAGCATTTGCCGTCAATCTTTCGTAGATGCGTTATTAATGGTAGTACTAAAATAGTTGTAAACTTACAATTACTAAAATAGTTATGAGATCTGACATACTGTCTAATCATTCTCTGTTCTTTTCTTGCATATAAACGATTGATTTGATCTCCCATCACATGTCACATTTCTAATCTTGTGCAATAATTATAATAAATAAACACGATGGCATTGCTTGTAGTCTTTTTCTTTTAGCAAAAAAATTACACTAAAGTAGCAAGAACGCTTGGGTAACACGAACGCCCCCGGTCTGACTGAGGTCGGGAAACCTAATTTCACCTAATTTGAGCCTTCCACTTACGAGAATCTGCGGCCTTCATCTCTCTTTTTTACTTAGATCGATGATTAATCATTATCATAGAGTGACTGATCAAAACCCTTTAAGGTTAATTCTTATTTCATTCAATTTGTTAAAAGAGAAAGTGGTGCCGTGGCCAATTTTGTTGCACTTTACCCTTTTTTAGCCTGTAAAGCAGAGTGATTTGATACATGGGCTTCTACACATTGCTGGAGGCTCGATGGTTACCTTCTTTAATTAATGTTTGACATTAGTGTGGTAGCGAATGGGCTTGAGTGAAGACTTAGACTTTGGTCTTAGACGAAGTTTGTTATGGGTAAAGTGCAACAAGGTAATCTACGTCACGCCATTACATTTTTTTACGTCCACAACGATCAAACATCTCAAGTAGCACGGGGCACCCAAAGCTTGGCGCCTACAGCGATTGCATCAGTGTTTACCAAGTGCTTCTGGTAGCATACTGATACTGTCAAAGCACATCCTACGCCGTTCGCGTCACATCGGAAGAGTCGGCTCCTCAGAGGTGCCCACATGAGGCCGTTACACCTTTCTGGAAGTTCCCAGATGTGTGATAGCATTTTGCTTTGAGCCACCGCGCTTGGCATCGGGGGCACGCACGTGTCTTTGTGAGCCGCACGCCGTCTCACATCATCACAAATAAATTGACCATCTAGCCTAGCCTTTACGGGGCTTTCTTGTAACCGCACCATCGAAAGATGCTCTTTGCATCGCTGAAACGTCGAGAGAATATATACAGAATAGTTATTCATGCTAAGACTAGTCCAATTGAGATGCGTTACTTTTTTTAATAAAACTAGATAGACACGGAAGATTTACAAAACAGCTACCGGTAGTGCTATCGGTGGTATCTTTAAAGCGGATCTTTTTGCAAGCACTCTGCATGCTTTTGGTGTGAAATGGCTGTAGGTATCTGTTTAAAATGTTAGAGGGACACAGAAACAAGACCGTTTCTCATAAGCTCAAGTTATAGCTATAGTGCTGCTAATCTCTAACAGGTTGTTTATTGTCAACGATACAGTTCAACAACAGTTTTCCATTTAAGTACCCAACCCAGGACTTATTCGTATCGCTTCTTGTTCAAAACGGATAGGTACTAACAGTCGGGCCATTGTCTCGCTGCAATTTTCCCTGGAGGCCGTCAGTGTAGACGCACCTGTGCCCAATGATGGAGAACAATTGCTATCATTAGTGACCATCGCGGTCCGTTGAGCCCACACGATACATACTCAAAACAGTCGCAACGACAATGCGAGTTTATTTTAAAACCAATAAATTATCGCTAATGCCCAATTTGCGTCGACTGGTTAACAATGCGAGTTCCCGCAATTACTTAAACGCGTGTAACTGCGTAGTCGATTACGATACGATCTCGGCTCCGCTGGCCGAGCCCGGTCCACTCATTGTCTCACTCGATACATGCTCTGCAATTATTGTATCGATTACAGCTGACTCAGGCGATTTCGTTACGAACGATTGACTGCGACCATAAAGTATTGCCTTATGCAAAATAGTTCTACAATCTCCTGCTTTCAAAGCTTTTCACATGAAGACAAGGCAGACAATTTGATACTTGTCGAGAAGCTATATAACACAGCATAGAGAGAGAGGTTCTAGAATGATGCAGGATATATACAGACTTGACTTCGGTCGGTACACGCAATTAGAGTTGCGATAAAACTATATCTGCCGTCTTGGCATTATCTAGCTCCTGAATCTCGGACATGATTTTTGAACGTGATTTTAAAAATACCTGTAGCTAACACTGAGTCAGAGATACCTAGGTATGCCAGTGAGATTCGCATCACGCGTAGCAAAACAGCTTCTGGAAATTACAAAGAACAGGTAAACGGCAGTTAGCGATCTGTCTTCGGCGGCCGGAAGCTAGTAACGAGTTTAGCTTTTTATTATTTGAAGAACTTGTTTTGTGAATAGGTACTTGATTAGAATTTTTCTCTTTTTTTTTCAAAAAAAATTCGTGGATATAAGAATTAATTAAGCATACGTTACGGAATGGTCACAAATATTTTTTTTTCATAACATTATGTTTTTTTTTATCAGCACAACGAAAATGAAAACCAATTACTAAGCAATCCAATTAAATCAATTTATAACTTTACCTACAATTAAAAAGGTGACACGCAGTACTTAAACTAGGTACATATTTTGAAGGTAAATTCACTTTAGTTCAGTTCAGATCTTAAACAAAGATGAAATTCCTTCGAGCGCGAGAACTCCAGAATAGTTTAGGTACGTGATGATATTTCTACTGGTTGTTTGTTTGTTACATTATTTCTAAAAGCTTTAAATTTTTTTTGTGTTTCTGTAAACTCAATTAAGTTTATGCACGATTTATATTTAAGTACATCATTTTAGTTTCCCCTGTAACTGAATGCAACAGATAGGTAATTATATCCTGATATGACTTCGAAATTTTTTAACTCTAACATTCAGAAACACCTCATCAATCAACATTTTACGTTCAACTTCAGCTATTTTTTATTTAGAGTAGAGAAGACGACAATTTAATAGTGGATATCGCTGTTGTAAAACTGGATGAGAGCCAATGTTTGACCTGTTTCAAGTTTTGTGCAATCGTCCTATTTTTCTAAACTAAAACTGAATAGCTTGCACGCGACACCCTTTCGAGAATGCGGGAATTTATCGAATTTCTCTACGAACCGACCTTGTTGAAAGTCACGTAATATACTATTATAATAGCATACACACTCACTCACGGATTCAACTTGCTACTTCCCCAGGAAAGCAATCAACTGCGGTTAAAAAAAACGGACACATTAATTGATGGACAGGAGCAAGGCCCTGACCGCCGTCGGACAATTAAGGCACTATAATTACTAGCGTAGTCGAAAATTAAAGGCCAGAGTCGCCTTCGAAGACGTAACCTTGTCATGAGATCGCCACAATATAGTGTTGTTGTTATTATCCAGAGATGACATGCCATCAGTCTTAAAAACTCATTAGGCGCGACGCGGAACGTTTCTGCAGACTTCCGGGTGTTTCTCAATGATGACCCACTTTTGTGGCTCTATATCTATCTTTGCTAGTTTAATTATTTGATGCTCAGAATATTAAATTACTGGTACCTGAATTAATTATTAATAACCCCTTCCTTTTGTTGTAAAATGATAAGATGTTATTTAATATTTATATAAATCATTACAGGAAGATGATGCGTGTACGTACAGGCAGCAACTTCCTATTATAGACCAAAAATGAAATCTTGTACTAAGAAGGTCTACCAGTAGTTACCAGAATTTTTGAATTACACTTATATTTTTTTTCTCTATTGATGATGGTCAAGCTTTAGGCGACCAACTCACTTCAAGAAAGCGAAGAAGTAGCCTAAGATGGAGCACGCTTTTCCAGAAGGAACTTATTTACCCTAGATTTGAAGACTCCAAGATTGTCTAATGGGAAGAAAGTGTTGTAGTTTGGCTGTGGATATTATGAAAGGAGAGCAGAGTTTTTTGGTGGTTTTTTGGTTTCGACGCTGTGGTATGTCGACCAGAAATTAATGGTATGATTCTGCTGGTCCTATGTTGGAAGAGAGTTCAAGCTGCTATTTATTAAAAATAGCTTCTTTGTTTTTATAGGTTACTAGCTGCGCCCCGCGGCTTCGCACGCGTTGTTTCTATGGAAACGTTCGTAGGAGATTTATTAACTGATTTATGGGGTAAAAAGTACTCTATGTTCGATTCCAGGATTAGATTTACCTGTATGTATAATTTCAGTCCAATCCGTACAGTAGTTTTGGCGTAAAGAGGTAACAAACATCCATCCATCCAAACTTTCGCATTTATAATATTAGTGTGATTCTTAGAAAACGGTGTTGGTATATTTAAGATAAATAAATTCTTAAAAATAGCTTACAGAAGGTAATCCCATCTTAGTAAAATACTTACCCACCTACTTAACCGATTGATTGATTTAGAATAATAAACTTTATCGTTAATTTGTTTTTTAAAACTAATTTTATGTTCTTTATATTCTATTATATTACTTATATTATTTTTAGGAAAAAGGTGTAGGATTAATTGAGAAATATAAATTCTTAAAAATGGCTTACAGAAGATAAACCCTTCTAAGTAAAATACTTATCTACGTCAGCGTTATCGTTTAATGAGGTTTTTTGAAAACCAGAGTTTCTTTGATAGTCTGCAAGAACTTACTTTATGGCAGAACCATGCAGCTTGGGGGAGTAGCACATATGTATATTCACGTTCACCGCTGAACATGCCAGCGGTGAACGCATATGTGCCAATGAGAAAGGACGAACCTATTTGAACAATTGCAAATGTACCATCTGCTTTAACTAAATAACTTAGTCGTACGCCTGGGTTACCTCGTTATCTAATTTTATAATTCTAAGCGACTTAAGTGAGTCAACTGGTTGACCGCAAGTGGCGTCCTATATCGTTCATTATTTACGGGTTGGGTTGCAACTGGTAATTGCGGTCGGGACCTCGCCACACCGCTCGTTTATCTAATTAGCGTCCCGCCGAGTATAAACGCGAGTGCTTGTGGCCACGTGCTTTAACTTCCCTGTTTCTATACTTTTAGGTATCTATCATGATTTGAGCCCTCTGTTTGGTTTCTCGATAGTATCGAGACGCTAACGTTCCATTTGTGTAAAGCCCCGTAACCCGGCTTCATGGATTTGCGTTTAGTTATATGTCTGCACAGTAGAGGCACTGCACCAATCTCATAAAAATAATTACTTACGTCTGGACACCACCATAAAACTAAAATTTTATTAGAGATAGACAGATCTCTTTTCTTTTGCCAAAAAAAAATTCAAATTCAAAATTAGGTTAAGGTTAATCAGGGAAAAAAAATTCAAGTACAAAGGGCGGCCTTATTGCTTTGAGCGATCTCTTCCAGGCAACCTTGGGATGGACTAGAGATCAAGCTCTGGGAAGAAAACTAATTTATTTAACCAGAAAACTCAGATTTACCTATTTGCAAGAACAACTTAGTCTAAAATTTCAATTTCAATCAGTGCAATGTTAGCAATTCATTATTTTATTTATTATTAATTAACCATCTAATTAATATGAGTCACTCCCTCTGACCACGCCAGAAACTAATGATACTTGCGGTAAAGCAGATGACTTGATTTCTCATTCTCAACCAAAATAAATAAGTATCTATGCACTTCTAACAATATTGTAATTTGTTTGTATTAACGACCATGCCATGATGTCATAGTTAAAATGAACCAAGAAAGACGCCTGTACTGTAAGCGTTATGATAGCCCCAATATGCAATTTATGATCTCAGTAAAACGTTACTTTGATATAGGTATAACATACGACCATGTTTATGAATTGATTTATGAACAAAGGTTGGTTATTAGATGCTGATATAAAACGAGCATAATTGCTTGCTTATAACTGTAAATTGTACAGCCTCGCACCAAGTGGGCGGGATTGCCAAAAGCGATATCTTAGTCAGTTTTGCACACGACTGTCGAGGTTGCTGCAAAAAATCGGAAAGCATTAGATGAGTCAAATTTCTGAATGTAGAACTTGTGAAGCTAACGGCAATGGTTTGTTGTGTTGGCGGAGACAATGCCTCTAATCCACGGTTACAACTTAGAACCTGTAGACCTTACCTTGACTCCTACGCTTCAGTACTCCTTTTACTAAATTAAACCTTGCGCGTATTAGTTGCTTTGACAACACTCAGAAGGCGCAAGTTTTTAGGCGCAGATTTTAGACTATACTATTAGAATGAGATAAGTATCTACATCTACTGAGCGTCAGAAATCATAAGTAGGTATGATGAAAACTTTGGAGCAAAAATATTAACTGTTTTGAACAGATCGCAATTATGATATTAGATACCTAATTATGATACATAGATGATTTATAACGCTTTGACTGCCCACCACGTGCATGCTGGAATACAGTTGCATGTGGTGGCGGTACGACGACATGAAATGCAGTAGGTAGAAATAACTTATTATATTATGATGTCAATGCCTATTGTATAGAAGCATGTATTCACGCCATGTGGTTTATTATTATTACACAACCGAGCAGTTTGTTATTGACGTTTCGGATATGGTATTATTCATGAGGGATAGCCTTCGAGCTAATGAATGAATGGGCCACGCTCGCCGCTCCACCGCCGCCCACAGAAAGTTCATTCATAACTAAGCCCTGCTTGGTCGCGGGCTTGCTCTCAATGTCGACTTGCATCGTCAACACACCAGACTCACTTCCTTTGCATATTTCTATCATATTTGATAGGTAGGTATCTGTTATTGCTGTCTCTCCCAGACTCATCTATACCTATATGGAAGACGAGTGGGCAGGCAGGTTACGAAATTACTGTAAGTACAGGAACGCAAAAGGTCAAGGATTCCCTAATCACACTAAATGTCAAAGTTGACCCGAAGATTCCTACCGGGAAATACTAAAACGATGATTGACTTAACCCCATTAACACAAATTGGCCTCTAGCTTATCTTACAAAGGTCAGAAAAAGCAATAAATGGCAGAGTTTATGGGGAGTTACGGGGAAGTGGGAACAATAGGGGAATCGCAGCAGGAGTTGCTCAGATGAATGGCAGAGCAGATCAGGGAAGTAGGGTGGGTGTGGAGGCAGCGCGGCACGTGCTTGTGGCCATGGCCACGGAATGACGTCCGACATTTAGCCGGCGCATGCGTATGGCGCGGTCTGGGTTCAAGGACGGCATCGATCGTTGTTATTAGCGTGGCGCCTGGAGCCACAGCCGGACGCTGCTCTTCACCTTTACCAGGAAATCGCCTCCTCAATGCCAGGGGCGGTCAGAGCCGCTTCACGGCAAACAGCTGACAACGGATAGGGCATTTCAGAGAACGAAAATTAGAGTTATGGGAATATTAGGCTTAACTTATATAAGGCATGCAGCGATTGTATAGAATAACCAATAAGCTGTATATAAACATCTTTGGTTGCAATAAACAACAAAAGTCAGACATTCGAATATATCGAAATAATGAACCTGGTGCTGTACCCGCTCGCACAATAAAAGGAGTGATGATGCATTGTCCTGAGACGGGAACGTGTATGAGGTTTCTATTTTTTTCTCGCAGTTGATTGCGCGCGTAATCCGCCGTAAATAAGAGACGCGTGCGCACTCTGATTACATTACAGGCGAACACGCACGGGGAGAACCGTCGAGACGAATTTATGTACACAAAAATAAATTATAGGTAAAAAAAATCATTATAAAACCTTTGTTGATTAAAAGTAAAACTATTAGCTGATTTGAGTGTCACATGTCTTTAGATTAGTCTTTAGAAGCAACCGAGCACAACAACAACAATGTGTTTGTGTCCTCTGTCAGAGGCAGAGGGCAAGGGCCCTGTGCTTACGCACTTAGAGCGCGCTAGTCAAAACAAATCTTAAAGAAACCCATGGAAAATTTATATTATAAGAAACAAATAGCTCCCCATTGGACACTTTCACATTTGGGTAAGTGTTTGCAGAGTTTAGGGTACTACTTTTAAGTTCCTTACTTTGAGGGGGAAAATGTCACCGTCATATAAAATATTAATTTTTATGGGTAAATTCGTCACCGGTTCTTCCATCGTGGATTTTGTACAGTTAGCATCTTATGCTAGAATAAACCCTACCTAAATAAACTAATAAACAAGTAATAACGAATCACAGCCAAATGTAAACATAATAGGATACGTTTTGACTCTTCATAAATAACAAAAGAACTCTACAAAAGTTTACGAATTAGGACCTGATAGGTATTCTGAATTCCTAGGTCACTATTTTCTTGTCAACAGAAATCATCATCAAGGTATTATTGTTTGATATCAAAAGGCTACTCCAGTGCAATATGTGCGCTAACGCACTGATTGCGAATGTAAAGTGTCGCGGGCGCGTGTCAAATCGCGATGCGCAGCCCACGCGCAACGCATGCACAGATGCACGACATGGCTCTACCTACTGCCTACTAACTAACTAGGTACATGCACTGTGATGTTGCATCAGACACTACACCGTTCGTGGGCTCATACCATCATAAAGACATGCGGGAGTTAAGCAGTTGGAAGCATATCAATGGAAACGTTGATGCAAAAGCAAGAACTCTACCTGCTTGCAAATATTACAAACACTAGCTGCGCCCGCGTGGAAATTTGTTTTTCCAACTTTCTTATTTTTTTATTTCATACGAATATTTCACTGACAATAACAAACACAACCACAAAAGAATTCGCGAAATTGGTCCACCCGATCACGCGGGATGTACCTATACATAAGGAAAATAATAAGGACATACCATTTATATACCTATATGTAGATATTAGTGTGTTCGTTATAAAGAAAATCTATTCCGGTAAGAGCCATTATTTATTCCTTCCAACACGTCATACATCGAAAATATAGGAACTTGCCTCGATGAATAAAATATAGCCTTAGAAGTTCAGTATAATCGTGTCACAGCCACCATGTCCATTTATAACCTAGCTACGTAATGAATGACCCTTCTCCCTTATACTTAAATAGAACCATCAGGTTCAAAGAGTTATATCGTTATTGTTAGTTAATATTATTTTTTGACACACCTCTGAAGCAAGGTAATAAATGTTTTTCTGTATTGCAATGTATGCACGCCATTCATGGAACCGGCACGAGGAAACAGCAGCGTGGTTTGAGGAGGGTGGCGGCCCCAGTTGGTGGGATGGGTGGGCCCTCTTTATGAATGAGGTTGTACGTCATAGGCATCGATCGCCGGCAACCCGGCCCCGCTAAAGGTTACCGCACAAGGGCAATTCAGGTCTATCAACAGGTACCGGTTGACGCAAGCCGCCGGCCGGCAGAGGCTTTTAAATTTTGTCACCTGAATGACGCAATTCTGATAATGCAATGAGAATTATAAAATAACGCAGGTGCGTTATATTATAATTCTCATTTATCCAAGCGTAGGTAGCGTTATCTAACAGCATCATCCGCTAATATATCAAAGCACTTGCTTAAAGAAGGTACTGAAATTAGTACTCTACATTCTGCAATCAACGATATTTGTGGATAGAGCAGATGAGATTTTCGTTAAACTCTTCTAAGGAAATTCTCGAATTTTGAAAATCGATGAAGGAGTGTAATGAAGGCAGGACCCTACCGGTTCTTTCCGTCAGATTTTTAACCCATTTACTGCCCATCCTCAGTGGCGCAACCCGCATAGCAGTACAGGGTTTAAATAACTGCATGTGTGTTTATGCAATCACAATGATAGAATAAAAGATAAAACTACAAGATAAATATCAACGACAAAATTCTGCTTGATTTTAAAAGTCACGCAAGGAATACGTGATTGTAAAGTTCAGTAAACCTTAAAGCTAGCTCAATTCTGCTATTTGCAGACGCGATTATATATGTAGAACAGGAGGTGTTAATGTGCTTGCCTACCTAAGTCTACAATTTAAGACTTTTTACGCCTCCTACGGAGCTGTTGTTTATGCTTAGGTATAATTCTTGTTTTGGGATTCTTTTATAAAATAAGTCAGTATATAAACTTTGGACGGCGGATATTCGGTTTCATAAATTCTACCCCAATATTTCAATAACGTTAACCCACTTCAGAAGAAGTAAACAACCATCCAAATGAACTGCGAGATATTTTAATAAACCTAGGTTCCCTAAAAGCCCCTAGCACTTTATTTATCAGGAAATAAAAGCTGGGTGTAATCGTCGTGCGTCATAATTCCCGGGCGTCTGTGTCCGCCCCACAGGGTGGCATGACGTCAACTCCCCCCTGAACCAACCCCTCTCGTTCTAGAAACTATCATACAAATTACGCTCAGAGCTCCATTGAGTGGAATGGAAACTAACGTTAAATAAAATTGTATTTCCAACTTTAAGATTCCATCATGGTGTTGTTTTTAATGTATAGTTATTATTCTTGCGGTGCGTGGTGTTAGGTCATCATCATCAACATCATTATCAACCTATATTAGCCCACTGCTGGACATAGATTCCCGTCTTCAGCTTTTTCAGGTGTTAGGTACTCGCACTTTAACAAAAAGTGTATTTGTATTTGTAAATAGTTCTTTAATTTTGATCAGAGCTGTAACTGTAACATTTATCTAAAACGATTTGTACTCAGTGGATTTCCATAGGGATAGATATAATTATCTTTTTATCTTCCCGAATGGCTCCATCAATTGCGTAAACGAGATAACACAAGGCCTATATATATCCATAGATTCCAAATAATCTATGCTAACAAACGCCATCGACGTAAAAGCGAATTACGTCTAACAGACGATTACACAGAATCTATATGAGGCGAGATAAACATTTTCACTTTTCATGGTGTTCGTACGTCAGAGTCCAGAATGATAAATCTGGATTTAGTTTTCGAGTGTTTGACGCGCGTAATTATTAATCATGGACGCTGACACGCATGACGTAGTGGACTAATGTATTATGTAGACGATGCCAAATCTACATTGCTGTTCAATGAGTTAATTCTATAAGTGTCAGCTTTGTCGTCCGCGTCATTATGAGTAATTTGGGCATTGTCGGATAGTGATGAAGGGCGGGCGATGTCCAGCTTTTTTGGAAACGTATGGATGGAACATTGCTATAAGTATTATTTAGCAAAGTGATCCTATACTATTCCTAGAATGGTCCTTCGAACGTCGAAATAAGTTATCACAATCAACGAGAATAAGAAAATTTGATAGATTTTTCAGATTTTCCATAAAGCATTATTCTTGAATTATTTATTTTAGGTTTACAAAATAAACACATAGACCAGTAAAGTTTAATTATAATGATTATCAAGAAAATAAGTGATCTTGATTTCCCTTCACTTAATTTTTTGTAAAAGAAGAGAGCAGGAACTCTCTCGCCTCGCTGTAAGTTAAAAGTTCCTTGAATTTCCCTTCGGTCCATTTTCATAACTGTTTTTCATATGCAAAAAAACTAGTTTTTAAAGTACCTTTTTCCAGGTTAAAAAGTCAAATCTAATTCTATAGAGAAATAAAAAAGGGCTTGAGTGAGTCAGCAGCCACGAACGCGATATAACGTAACTCTGGTTATAAATAGAGCCGGCACGGTATCGTCACCTAGAATTGCATTCGCAACATAGTGCGGTATTCTTAGACATGGTTCACGCTCGCCAAACGATACTTAAGACATTAGTCTTAGTGATGCCACCGTTCCAGCTTTTACCGGATAGTTTTTCAGGCCGTTTTTTTGCCGTGACCAAAAATTTTGAAGTGTGATATAAAAGTACTTACTGATACTGATTACTTCAGATAAATAAAGTTACATCCCAGCTCTATACATGTGCGGCAAAATTTTATGTCTGAGGGCTTTCTTTTGTGGTTAAGAGGTTTTGTTCTTAGGAAACAAAAGAAGACAATTTTCCAAAAAAAAATATGGCACATTAGAATACAAAAAAATATTGCTAAAAGCACAGAGATGAATAATTTTTGCCAAAAGAATAATGCTTTTGTTCTAAAAAAATCTAAACTCTATTTTCCATCAGGAACACTTTTAAAAGTGGCATACAATTTTACATAATTATATTGGCTGTTAAAAAGTAGGGGTGAACAAAGACATTTTTCAGTTCGTTTTTTAATATTTTTTTTATTAATTTCTCACCATAATTACTTATTTTACCTAATTACTGACTAATAAAATTAATAAAATAAAATTGTTTCAAAAATATTTCTAAGAAAATCTCTACATGTCACATGGAGTAGATACGAGTACCTATAACAATTTATATTTCTAAAACACAATTTCTCACATTATTTTTGATCATAAGAACTACTGAAACCTGAACACCATCCGAACGACTATCCGAGAAAGCATTTTAACAAAGTTTAAATTTGGCAACAGTGCCAATAGGTCGACATAGTTAAACCACTTTCTATTGCGAGACACCTCATCATGCCACGATGCAATGCAAGTGTTTATTCGGTGTCAAAGTGTCAAAGATACGTTTACGAGGGCGTTAGCTCTCGTTAGCAACTGTTGAGTATGTACTTGCAGTGGCGTTCTTTGTTACCTGACCTCTGATACGTTTGAACTAAATTTATATTAATACAGAACTATTTCGAAACTAAAATATTTCGGTAAAATGAAGATAGCAAGCCGTTTTATACATATAATAAAAACAAAAAAAATATTTATTCAAAACTGATGTATAGAAGAGACTTGGAACCTGTCAGGGGCTTCAGCTAACGATGAACGCCACTGTATCTACACGACTATAGAAGCCACAGAAAAACGAACCCTCTTCAATCAACAATAAGTAAAAATAGCACCAAAACTCAATTAAATGCAAACCTTTTAATTTATGTGAGAAAAAAGGGAATCTAGTTTTGGTTTCCACAACAGAAAAGCCAACATTTAAGCATTAAAAGATAAGGCAAAAGTACTTTAAGACAGCGGGATCCAGCGGGCTGATAACATAAGACTTTACAAATCGATATATATAGGAATTATAAGTTGTTTTGGTATAATGTCAGTAACCCCAAGAATCCTAGGCAGCAGACCGCAGCTCACCACACCGCCACCCACCGGCCGGCGCCGAGACAAACCGTGGGAAGATGCAAACTAAACTGTTTGCACCTACTCCACTCAAGAACACTCACTCGGACATATCATGACACTCGACAGACATACCGCTGGAGCATTAGTCAAAATAATAACAACGCACGGTAGCTTCGTCACATGACACTTGGCTCAATAGCTGCAAAAATAATTGACTTTGAGCACTTTGCGTGTGAAACTTTCCAATTCAATATTTCCCATACTATTTTCTCAATCAAGCGTCATAAATGAGTCAGGTCAGGTATGGATAATAATGGAAACCAGCGAGGAGAGTCGCATGATTCCACTCAAGAAACAAATAGCAGCGCGATGAAAATAGACAACACGTAGTATTGGAGCACCGCAGAAATAGAACCCCGCCTCCGGACTCCCGAACCAAAAGCAGTCAAGTTAATAATAGAACGAATCCCGCGGGGACGTTTTCATCCTGTGATTCACCTGCTGAAAACTCGATTGTTCACTATACGTCAATCGGTTGCGTGGTGTTTACGAGCCGAGCTCGACGGTCGGTAGCATCAGCTGACGTCCAGGAATAGCCCTGACATCGCGGCCACGCTATGCCGCTTGCGCCCGCGCACCCACAAATAGCGTGCTATAATTAGACGGCGGTGAAATCGTGGGTTTGTTATTTTTCTTTATCGTCGTCCGTTACGCGATAATTGGGTTAGCTCGGGCGATGCATGTGGGCCTGACCGCCGGCGCGTCGGCGTGTCTCGGGCCCGTCGGCCAGCGCCATGCCATTGTCCTGGAGCCTCGCCCGCGCCACCACCACACCACGCTTCTGCTCCCACATCTTACTATTGCATAAATTATCTAATAACGGGCCTCTACTCTACTGTTTACAAACAACCCATAAAATACCGCGCTTTGCAATGCAGTTTCTATAAGGCATTGATTTATTAAAAACGAAGATGAGGCACTGGTTGCTCGAAAGTGGCAACCTCAAATTGTGTAGAATTGTGTTCTCCCACATCAGTCACCGTCTGACCGGCGGCACGGGCGGTCGTGATTCGCGTGAAATATTGTTGTCTCAGTCTCACTTCGGTCCTAGATACGTCTTTCCGTCTTTGTTCTTCTTTGTATTGCACAGGACTGGAAATATAACTGTGAGAATATGTGTTTGCGTGTAGTTGTAACACATGCCAATTTTTGAGTAAGCGCTGGGAGAACGTAACCTTTCTTTTCTTTTTAAATCAATGCTATAAGGTAGCTTTATCTAACCTACTCTACCCAAGGTATATTATTTTTTATATAAAATGAATAGATAAGGATATTTCAAGGATGTGACTGTTAAATAACAGTCACTCAACCTTATCATTATGTATCACCATCATCATCAACCTATATTAGTCCACTGCTGGGCATAGATCTCCCTAATGAGCGTCATAGCGCTCTGTCTTGAACAATAAATCCTCTTTATTTTTCTCTGTTTGAAATGCTCAATAATTTGTATAAATAACTATGCAATTGCACAAATATGATCCAAGTCTGCACATGTATGAGTTATTCATCATTGCACGAGCTGAATTCCAACTCTAATCTCTACAATTCTATACCATAAAAGCACTGAATTGTTTTCAGATTAGGTACTAAATCATCAACGCGGTCAAACTTCTTAAAAATACTTCTCTTGTTAGTAAAATCATAGTCTAGCACCGACCGTTTGGCTTCAAACAAACAAACAAAGTTTGTATTACCTTGAGCCATAATCCAAAGCAGAGACAGAAAATTGCAAATCCCTTTGTTTCCCGGCCTACCAAGCTACAGTCATAACAAAATCAAAGCCGACCGTTTACCTATAAACGTTCAGGCTTGTATTACCTTGATCGTGTCGAAGGTTCGGGTCGCGCCCACTCGCAAAACCTACACCAAACATCTGGCAATCACACCACAATTAGTGCCTGCCGTCGTAAAGTACCTACGTTAATGGATCTGTCTAATCATTGCCTTATACGAGAGGTGACAAATTCATAAGACTTTGAAATGATGTTCAAAACTCTCATCGCTAGTGCAGAGGGTTTCCCAAAATCTGCAAGAAATTTCTAGGAACTTGGAAAAAATTATGATATAAAAAATGATTCACTAGAGTCGCTATAACTAAACTGTTTTCCTTTTAAACCGACTTGAAAAAAGGAGGAGGTTCTCATATTCAATACAATAAAATTCGATTGTGTTTTTTTTAAACATGCATTGAACGCAACTCCCTTGAGTTCAAAGCATGATTAAAAAAAAGTGTGAGGTTTCTTTAAACAAAAAGTTCTCGTTATTACTTTTTTGGTTTTAAATGAAATCTGTGTTACTAACACAGATTTCATGATGCATAGATATTAGGTCGTGGAACCTCAATAATATTCAATTATTTATTTTCAAAGTTTAATTTACAAAGCATCATAGATTTTGATTGTTTTGAAAGAACTAAAAACCGATTTATAATTGCGGGACAAATACAAACTAGTCACATGGAATTAAATGTTTATGGTCTGGTATGGTGGTAGGTATGGTTTTGTGGCAGAATCATCCTCTACGTAAGGGTGATCCTCTATCAAAAGAAAAAAAGAACAAACCTCTAAAAGCAAAAGAATCATCTAAATCGGTCCACAAATGACAGAGATATCGGCGAACATACACAAAAATATACATTATTATCTATGTATACAACTAAACATGCCTCCTTTTTAAGACGGTGAAAAATACGACCAAGCAGTATGGAATAGGCAAATGGGTTTTTTTACGCCTCTAATAAGTTTATTTAAGTAAGCGTCTTAATTCGTTAACTTTTTGGTCTTGGTGATAGAGTATCTCTTCTTTTCCATGTGTATTGAAGCTCCTGTTTATAGTTAAAATAGTTTAAATAGAAATACCATTCATTGATTTTTATGAGTTGTGTACTCAATATTTTGTCATAATTATATTTAACAAACAACCTACTTATAAAAATATCTTTAACCTACTTTCCCAAAAATAAGACTAAAGAGCGTGCTCTACATTTCGATAATATTTCTCAAACATATAAATAATAAACGTCATCATTATTACTAACATAAAATGATAATAAACGTGAAAAGCATTTTCATTTATAAAATTCGGCTATAAAATCAAGCAACATAAAAGTAGCGTTAATAAATTGCTCACTCAAAGCGTCGAACTAAATGCAGCGTAAGTTCAGAGTTCAAACGTTCGAACGCAAGCAATCAAAGTTCGTAGCGACCGAGCGAGCGTCGCGTCGGTCGGTCGGAGGTTCTACGCGACCGCATCGAAGGCTGTCGCAGGCTCCGCGGCTGATCTGATGACGGAGCCAGGGCACGCGCCAGGCACGGGGTGGTGGGGCGCCGGGGGGCGGCGCGGGCGGTGGGCGGCGTCGGGCGGTGACGTCAGCTCTGGGGGGGCACCGACGCGCGCGATTGGCAGAGATGCGCGCGCCGCTACCGAATATGGGACCGGTGGCCCATTGATAAAAGTGCGGTGCGGGGTCGCGCGGCGCCAGTCCCCTTCGCACAGCCGCGCGAGAAGCCGTTTCCACGCTGGCGCTGTTTGTGATTCCGCTCGGGCCGTGGGCCGAGGAGCAGGTGGTGCCGGACGGGATGGGCACGGACGTCGAGCACCCGCCCGGGCCGCACCTGCTCTCGCTGGCCGATATGGGCGCGCTTGGCTTCGACTGCGCGCTGAAGCCGACGCCGATGCCCGCTCTGGGCCAGATGCCGGCGGACCTCAATACGCCTGTCAGCACGTCGGACCTACCCGCCTTCTTCCCAAGCCTGCTCGAGCCGCCACCAATATCAGGTGTGTGTCCCGAACACGCGACCCCGAACCGTAGGCGGATTCGCCCCCGCGCCGGCAGCCGACCGATAACGTTGTAAATAAACAATACGCTTTACGTTTTGTAAAATTATATTCGCCAAAGTGTTTCGAATTCTTAAAACGTTCGGGTGTCCGCTGCCATTCATAATGAAGGGTTGTTGTGACGTAATCGGTTTGAGTGTTCGTTCAAGTGAAATGGAAAGTTCACCCGGTGTCATATGGTCGGATCAATACATGAACCTGAATGAAATTTCGTGAAACCTCCGCGCCGCCGCCGCCCCGTCGCCTTTCCTCAAACGTCCGCAATTTGCGCAGTGTTAAAATTAAAAGTGGTGGTTTAGGAACAAAAATTACTTTATTTTTCTGAAAATTCCATAATCCGATTGAAATTATCTACCATAATAACAATATTCTGGTATGTTGTGTAGGTTTTTATTTTTACTCCTTGTTTTTACAATTATTTTAATTTGGAGAGATATAACGTAACTTTTTATTTTTTTTGTAACATAAAACTGTTCTGGGTATATTTATTTGAATGACGTTTTTCTTGCCTAGTTTACGCAGAGATAAACAACAGAACTTGATGCCAAATTGTTTTACTTCTGACGTCGCCCCTCTGATTCATGATTTACAATTTAATGCTTCGGTTTAAATTCATAAGATATAATTTAAAGAGTTCTGTAATAGGTTAGAAATTTGATTATTTAGCTACGAAATAACAGTGTCAATTTATAATTAATTAAAGTGAATTTGAATTTGAAAATAATGTAGAGTCAGTAAATCTGGTCTAAATTTTGAGTTCTAACCATTTCTGAAAATATTTACAAGGCTTTTCTTGCAATTTTTAGGTAACCTCTTGTTTAATTACCTCAAAAATTATTTTCATAGTTTAAACTAAGAAATATATTTTTTACATTTTATTATAATTTCTGTAAGTTATGCTCACGTAGGCAAATCAATAGGTTCTTAGATATTTTTTTATGATTTAAGTTAATATTTCGAAACCATCCTGTTAGGATTTTTGTAAATAAATGGCTAATTCGCATTATATTTATTTAGGTCAGTAGGTTAAATTTAAACCACTTAATAATATTTTTATTAATTATTTAACAAATTTAATAACGCGTAGAGATACCATGTTGGTACAATGTTAATACTATTTTAGAATACCTACATGGTTAGAAACGTTGCACATTGAACGCCATGTGCCATGATAGCCGACTATCTGCTTCCGACGGACTTATCTCGTGCCTTCCGCTAAACTAAATAATACAACGCATGCGCGAAAATTAATAGTTAAAATAAATCTGTTTTTCAAGCAATAAGCAATTTAGGATAAAACTAATTTGTATGATTTAAGCATTTTACATTTTGAATTTTTCTTTTGCAAACTTAAACTCTTTATGAAAATCTAATTCGAAAACGGTATTGTTGCAGGTTCACTACCAGGCGATGAGTTATCGTTAAATTGTTCCCCGCGCCGGCATAAGCACGAGGCGTCCCTATCCCCCGGGGCACGCGCCGAGGACGCCAGCAACGCGTCCAGCGCGAGTGCATCTCTATACGGGCCGAGCGTCGGCGGCGGCAAGCACGCGCCCTCGCCGCCGCTGCAGTGGCTGCTGCCGCCCGGCCCCGGCCCCGGACCCGTCGACAAGTACTTCCAGCAGGAGTACGAAGAGCGCGTAGACCTACTCCCGCCCGAGTGCCAGGGGTACTGTCCGCCGCAGCAGAGCTGCCCTCCGCCGCAGCACTGCGAGTACCGTCCGCCTCCGCAACAGCAACAGCTCTCCTGGGAGCAGGAGTACGCGAGCCCCCCGCAGCCCACCCCGGGCCCCTCCGGCCTGCCAAAACGCGAGCCCTACCCCAGCCCCGCGGCACCGTGCACGTCCGCGGACGCGCGTGCCGCTGTGCAGCTCGCAGAGTACAACCCCTCCACGAGCAAGGGGCACGAGATTCTCTCGCAGGTGTACCAGCAGAGCGCGCAGCCCCTTCGCCTGGTGGCGGTCAAACCACGCAAATACCCCAACAGGCCCAGCAAGACGCCCGTGCACGAGCGCCCGTACGCCTGCCCCGTGGACGGCTGTGACCGGCGGTTCTCGCGGTCGGACGAGCTGACGCGGCACATTCGCATCCACACGGGCCAGAAGCCGTTCCAGTGCCGGATCTGCATGCGCTCCTTCAGCCGGTCGGACCACCTGACGACGCACGTGCGCACGCACACGGGTGAGAAGCCGTTCGCGTGCGACGTGTGCGGCCGCAAGTTCGCGCGCTCGGACGAGAAGAAGCGGCATGCGAAGGTGCACCTAAAGCAGCGGTTGAAGCGCGAGCGCGGCGGCGGCCCACCCTCGCACCACGATCCGCACTCGCACGCCTCGCTCTAGCCTCGCTCTCACCAGTGAATTGTGAACACCGAGGACTATTTTGACTTTAATTTTTTCACGTTGAAGTTATCGAATAATTTCATCGCATCTAAGTGTAAGTGTAAATGAATTGTCTTTAACGAAGCTTTATTAACTCTACATTTTGTAAATTCACTGAAATTGATATATATCTTTTTATAAATATTTGTAACAACTACTGTAGGTGTCGATCTACTCGATGTATTTATTTAATTAGATTTTATTGATTAGATTAATTGACGGAACTCGACTGGGAACAAACAGTAGCACGAGGCCTAATGTGTGCGTCGGTAGGTTTGCATATAGGATGCCTCCTGAGTGGAGGGTGCGTAGATCAGTGTGACTTTGTCTGCGTGTTGAGAACACATATCTTTGATGGAAGTTGGCAGTCTACGATTAACTAAGCTCGACGGCTGGCTTTCCTCGCAAAAGATATCGATAAGTTAAACAATGAGTGCATTATGTAGTGATGAGTTACATCGATAAACTTTATGCTGTGACAGACTAAAATTTCTTCAAATTAACGAACAAATTTGTATCTATGTATGTGAATATGAACGTGAAGGTATACCTTCGATGACTATGAGTAGATGAAACATAATTTAATTCTTATATGTGACGTAACTAACGTGAAACTGTGCCATTAATTTAACTTTAAACGTGCCACTGCAATTTTTTATTTACAAAATGTTATATCTAAGTGTAACACGACTGCTGATTAAGTGATAGATATAACTGATAACTTCGTTAAACTATATTTCTAGTCGAATTATATAATGTGAATGTGAGAATGTCGACTATGTACACTATGTATGTTTATGAGATTTTTATCTATCGTTACTATAAAATATTCTTTATTTTCGACAGCTGCTGTCAATATCTTCTCTTGCTCAAAAGATTTAATTTAACAAAATTTTGCTCAATTCTGCTTTTTGAGGTGGGGTAGTTTTCTTTGCTTACTGTATATTTTCATGAAATGCTAGTTTGGGTTGCTCTCTTCCATGCACTTGTTCAGTCTCTTCACTCCGATACATCCCCGATATTTCCCAGTGGCATATATTTTTGTAACGTGCGTATTAATATAATAGACTAATATAAATCTAGTAAACGTTTTAGTAATAGCATTAAAATATGATCTCTTAATCATTATTAATTATTTTCAAGTGTAGTAAAGCCCTTTATTTATAATACTCTTAAGTTTTTGTGTAGATAGAATTATGACCTACAATTAAGATCGTTTCTGCACACTTTATTATCTGTGATGAAGATGTTACGCAATTTTAAATTCACAAATCGGGTGACCAATACTAAACATTGATACATTAACACTTTATAAACGTTGTTATTCATTATGTAAAAATTTTACACATTTCTTAACGCGTGTTTGTTAAATTGAAAAAAAGAAGGTCAACATTGTTTGGATGGGTGTTCCAAAATTTACATGTTTTACTTATACGTGTGCGCTTAAGAAATAAATTTGTATTTTTTCTTAAGAGCTTTCATAAGATTTGCATGCACAAATATGTAGTAGGCTAAGTACGATACATACCTAGCTGTTAAAGTAATGGAAACATTAGATAAGAGATTGCCTTCAATATTGTTAATGTTTGTAATTGAAATTGGATTTTTCACTAGGATATATAGTGTGATTTTCATCATAATTTTACAATTTAGAAAAATTCTAAATTCATGTATTGAATGAACTAGGAGAAAAATTGGAGCAGGAATTCAATCTTTATGAAATTCACTAACAAGCAGGGATAATATACAACAGGGTCGGCCTTTCAGAAATATCGGTCAGTAAGAATTTAAGATATCTGACAATAATTGCGTTTGCGCTTGATAAATCAATGAAAGAGCACATAGTTCAATTTATGTTAGAGGATCTTAAGCAGGTAAAGGGAAAAAGAACTTTGGCATCACAACTCTGTCAGCGAGTGCAGTAGCTTTGCAGGGAATGACGTCATCCGCACACACTGGTTAGGCAGGCAGTGAAGCCTCCGGTAGATTTAACAAGTGTCGAGCGAGTTTAAAATGATTTAACTGATATGGAAGAGACGAAGTCTCCGATAGACAAGGCTAGCGTAGATAGGATTAAATGCGTATTCATAATACAATCGTGTGACAATTGAAACGGAGAAGACTAAATTCTTACACATTTTACGTAATGTTGCATCGCGTTAATGTTGTTATACGGTTTTCTAGTTACGTGTTACGCGGCCGATGGTGAGCTGTGTTCGGTCCGCATCTTTACATTGTTAATATTCTGTTCTTGAGATAACTTTGTGTACAGAAGACCAAGCTATATGACTACACTGTAGAATTCAATGCAGAATTCAGAGAACAATTGAAATGTCTTTTAATATTTTATTATCTTTTTCACAATTAGCTTTATTCAGCCATCGAATTGGAGTTCTATGGATACTTTGTGTTTAATTATATTTTGTGTTAAATTTACTATGTAAAATATGTTTATTTTAAGCTGATAAATAAAGCAATATCTATTTAGGTATCTATCTAGCTTTGAAGTTCGCTAGTCAGTCATAGAGGTTGGTCTGAAGAATCACATAAGTAGGTAAACATGATTGTTGCCATCACATCCAAAATTTCGCGTAAACACGCATGGTATCAACTTTTAACGATCATCGAAACATGATGATAATGATACGAATTTTGTGTAGATGTACAAGTATGATTAAATTTAAGCTGTCTTATGTATTTCACCAGTGTGAAAGATTGTTGATGTTCTAAAATACGGTATAGTTTTTAAGTAGGTAACTATCGTTAAATCTCACTAATTTTTACTAAATTCTATTTAAATAATATATTTGTAAATACACTTAAGATTGGAATTCATGTGTATATAAACGAAAAGAAAATTTTTATTCACCTAAGGTGCAAAATACAAATTGTTGAAAATTTTTGTTTTGTGTTATAATTTTCCCGAAGCCCTAAGAAATACCTACCGAACCAAACCTATAACTGGAACATATAGTATTATATTATCTGCGGCTTAGACCTAGCCTACTATACCTCTATGGTAATCAAAAACTGAGTTCAGCAGTAATATAACAGACAAAAGTTTGTCAGTACGTAAACCTGAATATTTTTTAGAATTTTATTGAAACAACTTTGTTTTATGTCAATTTTATTGCAGATTTTAGAAAACGCAGTGCTTAGGCACCTCTATTTTGTCACAAACAACAATTTTTAAATAAACTTTAGGTAGGTATAGGAACGAAACATAAATAATAGTTCAGTTTTTTTATAAAAGCAAGCTTACTTCTTAAAAGTAAATATAAAAAACTCACGTAAAATATTCAACAACTACAGAGGAATTAAATATGCTGCAAGGGGAATTTTTTGCTGAAAAATATGTAATGATTCCTTTTTTTTACTGGTAAATTTATTCTCATACACTCAGGCACAATGTATAGTATAGTTGATTAGCACCTAGATAGACTTCAATAAATAGAATAAATAAAAACAAATCAACGGTATGCGGATCTTACAAAACATATTTTTCAGTCTTAATAAGTCAAGGACACAACATATAAAAATAAATAACTATGACAGTACATAAAATAAACAATACGAACACAAAAAACAATAAGACACTTTCTGTAGCGTTACAATATTTATGCAAATGTAATGTATTGTGTTTTTATCCAAATTCTACTATGTTACACCACCTTTTGTAAAGGCGAGTTACAATAAATAAATATACATGGAAAACTATTTATCTAACACTACTGGGTATATTAAATATAATATAAAGAAGACATAGACACTTACCCTAGATTCCAAATAAGTTACGTGACCATCATTTTGGACTAAATATAATCAACAGCTTTATAAATTTGCGATAGTTCTCATGTTAGTTGGTACACATTTTGCATATTCAGGTATTTTCAGACAATGTTTATTTTACATCGTAACATAAGTAGACTTTAGGGTTCATCTATTTTTGTAACTATTTAGTGAACTCAAAATTCAATTTGTGAATATAACATTTATATTTTTAAACTTTATGTAAGTATATAAGTTATAAGCATTAGTGCCTTTATATGCAGTCGCCGACTCTATATTACAAAATGACTTTATATTCATTTAATTAGTATGGGAACTATGACTTTGAACAAGCACCCAAGTCTTATCAGTCTTAAATTTCTATCTAATGTCTTAAAAATATTCACAAAAGAAATATAAATTAGTTTTAATAAAAAAAATCCATAACTTCAATTACACTTCAAACATAGAGAAATTGTATGTATGCATTTATTAGGCTGATTTTAGCTAGATTTAGGCTATAGACAGAAAAATATAAGAATGAAAAATATTTAGTAACAATTATTTAACAAATATTTAGCGCAAAACCGCCCCTTATATACAGTCACAGTGACGCATCACGCCCATTATCTGCGTCCGTGACGCAGGGGCAGTTTTGCGAGCGATGCCTCACTTGGCACGTGGAGCTCGAAGTGGCAACATCTCTGGTGGGACTCTGCCGTTGTTGTTTGGCGCTCTCAGTGTCAAGATCGAGTGGTGTGGTGTCCTGATGATGTCTCGTGGAGAGACGAAACTAGTTGACGACTTGCTTTGATAAATGTTCTTTCATTTTGTATAAATGTATAATTTGTTAGATTTTATCACAGGTTTTTCGCGGAATTGTTACTAAATATTTTTCATTCTTATATTTACAATGGATTTCCGCAAAGTAACGCCTGAATCTATTATTTATAGACAGAAAATTATTTTTTTAATATTATCTTGATTTGCAAAGTTTTCTAAGCCTGCCTAGAAAAGGTAGTAACATATATTTACCTAAAATCTCTTGTGTAGGCTCAAGACGTTTGTTCGCCTTAATTAATAAGATATTACTATTGATAAGCACGCATACATATTAAACCTATTATTGTAATAGATATTTTTATTTCATAAGGACAGGTTAATTGAAAGTAAATTAACACCTTTTAGAGTTTAACTATGAACGGCTATGTTTGCGGCGAGAAAAAGGAAGGTGCTTTCGGCGCGGAAGGACAATGGATAGACGGAACTCCAAAATAAAAGTTAATTAACTAAATAACCAGCTGGACTATGGACCATAATTATAACAAATTTAAGCTCAACCAACGATTACACCACTTTTTTACGTTTGTTTTCAAAATTCTAAACTATGTTTGTCCTTTGTTTGATACGTTCTGTAACTAATGTAATATTTTCTTTTTAAATTTTCTTCAAAACTTATCCTTAATTCTTCCCAAAATTCTTCCAATTTCAAACCGTCGTCATATGGCTCTCAAACTAGACTAACTTAGATTAATGAAAAAGTTCCGCCCAGTGTTCTTATTTTATATAGGCCTCATTTTTTATAGTCAATAGACCTTCGTTTGACCGCAATCTCACCTAATAGAAAGCGAAGATGTGGCTGACGATGTATCACTAAGGTCTAGAAGACACTCATTCACTCTAGTCTTGAAGAGACTTAGGCCTCATTTAAACTGGACAAGTTACCGTGCTATGTGGTCTCCTCATAATGTTCCTCTGCTTTCACCAAGTTGGGTTCAGACTCGGAGCGTCGTTTCAAGCCGTCGGCGTCAGGCGATCGCGGTCTTTCAGTCGATTCTACTTTGGCGTTTGCAGCGGCCTTTATGTCAGGCGCGCTTCGACTAACGTCCACCTGTTAAGAAATCATGAGTAAGTTAGTAACTAGATTCAGCCAGCAGCTTCGGATTATGGGATAAAAAGTAGCATTAGTTCTCTTGGGGTTAACTCCCTTTCAAATTTAATTATCATTCGTTCACCCCTACTGTGTGACAAGGTAGCAGACAGACTGAACCATTCGCAATAATAATATTTGCATCGATGATAAGCTTAAGGGTGTGTTGCGATCCCACACCCACTGACCCGAAACGCATAGTACCTACACCGAGAAGAATCGACTTTTGGTTAAAAAACATAAATTTCGTAATACTCTGGTTCCTGATAAGTCCATACAAGTCTCTTCTCTGCTCCGCCTCAGTGAGCGCAATTTTAGGAAAACGGAACTTCTGACGTTTAGGGAATTTTTATCATCTCGGCCTATGGACATCGATTGCAGGACATAGGCCCCATCTAAAGATCGCCACAATGTACACAATGGTTGTATGGGACACCCTGTATATTATGTCCTGCGCACATGGCTAGTCTCCGTTGAGACTGGCCGCTGAGGCCAGAATTCGGCTAGGAAGGCATCATCATCATCTGCTAGCGTGATCTGCAAAACATGGGAGAAAAATACCTCAAAGGTTTCTATTTATTTATTTATACTGCACCTGCTCAGAAAGTTGCTTATTCCTTTTCCAGACATAAGGTAGAAAGCCCGTCTTGCAGGCGTACCGAAACGCGAGATGAAAAACTCTATGGAATTTTTCACGCGTATGTATCACACGGGAGAAAGTGCGATTCCTACCTCGTGTGTTTTAAGACCCTCGGCTGCGCCTCGTGCCTCAAATGACACACTCGATAGGAATTGGGCACTTTATCAACTTGGTGTACTATTTCTTATATTAATAGCAAAAGTTTATACCTGTTCCTGCTCTAAATAGTCCGCAGGCTCTTGTTTAATCTGCGCATTCATCTTGTCGTTGAGATAGCACACTCCGTTTAGATCTATGGCACTGTTTGAGAATATCGCTGCTGCGCCCACCGACGCGTCGACTAGCGGTTCCACCTGAAAGGGCTTTTACGTTTGAACACAAATATTTATATCTATCTATCTTTAAAAGCTTGGTTCACAAACACTATCTGTCCGCTCTTGATAAGTTTTCTTGATATTATGTTAATTATTAATTTTCTGTGTTTATTTATATATTAATGTGTCATCATGTGTCAATTACGCCACCGTCAGCTTCTAAACGTACCGATCCTATCCATCCAAAGGTTGCCTGGAAGAGATCGCTGTTGGCGATAAGGCCGCCGATTGTGCCTCTCTAGATTAGTTAGCAGTAATTTCCTTGTTTGTTTTTGTTATGTATTGATGGTGCAATAAAGTTATAATCTATCTATCTATTTAATGTTCCTGAAAGACTACAGGCAGACGATGTTTGACCTTTTCTGAGTAAAAATAAAATAATACTGGACAATTTACACGGCATTATCTAGCCACAAGGTAAGCAGAGCTTGTGGTATGGGTACTAGATAACTGATATACTTACATAATACAATACACTACATAGATAGATATTTTTTATTATGCATAGAAAACATGCAGAACACCCTGAATAAATATCTGCAGATCGTACATACATTTGTCCCGAGGCGGGAATCGAACCTGCAACCTCCCGCGGCGCACGCGGACCTTTGCTCGCTGCGCCACAGAGGTCGTCAAGTGTACATTTATTGTATTTATGGAAAGAGAAAGAATTGATGGATGCGGCAAGCTGAAGACAGGGCGCTAGGCCAGGCATTTGTCCAGTTGTGGACTAGTGTGCTGTTGTTGACGAGGGTTATGAGATATGAGGTGATATGAGATGGTACCGGCTTAGAATATGCACCAACCCAACTCTTCCCACTAGGGATATCCGTCAGGGGGCGAGCAGTAGCGCCTCCTGCTGAATAATTCTACTACCACCTGCTGCCGCGAACTGCGATCCTCAACCCGCATGCCCAGCGTGGGGATTATAGGCAATAAACGCCTTATTAGCTTTTTTCTCATGGGGAGATGAGACAAAATCCAATAAGGTACTTATCATAGGGAGGCCTGCGTCCAGCAGTGGACCAATATATGCAGTTGAGGTTGTGAGAAAATATTGAGTGTTATGATGACCCCTCATTCCCAAGACGATTCTTTTTTTCTAACAGGGCCTTTACTCTTAAAAACAAAATCGAAGTTTCTGACTTGTTTTCGTGCACACCCCAATCTTATATAATCGCTTATATAAGATTAGGGTTTGCACGAAAACCAAACCAACGCTTATGTCGCCATAAGCGTTGGTTTTGCACGACAACGAAAACGAAACTTCGATTTTTCTTTTCCGACTAGGCCCCCAGACCTTAGGTATTCTACTCACCAAAGTAACGTCTTCTGGTATCACAAATTTGAGCTGTGGTTTCTTAGGAGACGCTGTTTCAATATCCGGTAATTTTTGAATATGTGCGCTGTCTTTTGTCAATGGTTCTTTTGGTTCCCTAAAAATATAAAAAGTACATTTTGGGTTAGGTACTTAGCCTTTTTACGAATTTGTATGTCGTACGAAAATTAATCATACTACGCTGAGTTAGATTTAAATTTCCAATCAAATCGTAGGTTATTTTAAAACCAATAATTCGTGTTCAGCGATTTTCGTTTGTTGTGTGGTGCTGGCTTAGAATTTGCACCACCCCATATCTTCCCTTGGCTCCCTTGTGGGTGTCGTAAGAGGCGACTAAGGGATATCGGCAGGGGGCGGGCAGCAGCGCCCTGCAGAACAATTCTACCAACGAACTGAGATCCCCAACCCGCATACCCAGCGTAGGGATTATGGGCACTACCCCCCACTAAATAAACGCCAACAAGCCGCGTATCAGGGGGAGGCCTGCGTCCAGCAGTGGACCAATAAAGGCTGTTGAGGTTAAGGTTGAGGTTGATTTTCGTCGCTGACTGTACCTTTTAGGAGTGGTATGGTGACTCTCATTCTTATCTGCCTGATGCTGTGTAATCAAGTCGCAAGCCTTGCCTAGTATAACGATGGAAACCAGCACTCTTACAGTTATCAGACATAAGTATGCAAGCAGTATTAGCAGAATAGCAGCCAACCTGGAAAAAAAAATCGAGAGATACATCATTAACTTTATTTTAACTATACTCCGATTCAGAATCCAAGATATTTTATGTCAGCAAAGACATTCAACAATGAAAACGTAACAAAATCTCATAACTTAATGTTTGACGACCTCTGTGGCATAGCGAGCGAAGGATTACGTGTGACGCTAGAAGTTGCGGGTGTGTTTCTCTCCTATGGACAAATGTTTGTACGATTTACACGATCACGATGTACGATGCAATCATTGTTCCGGATGTTCTGAGTGTTTTCTAAGTATAATAAAAAAAACCATCTATCCATGTAATGTAATAAGTAATCTATAATATAAAAATAAGTCGGGTTTTCCTTCCTGACGCTATAACTCCAGAACGCACGAACCGATTTCCACGGTTTTGCATTCGTTGGAAAGGTCTCGGGCTCCGTGAGGCAAGGCAAAGAAAATAGGAACAACGCGTGCGAAGCCGCGGGGCGCAGCTAGTTCGATATACATATGTATCAATTATTTACTACCTGCTACCCCGGGGTGAACCATTATTTATGATATGAGTAATACTGAATGGAAAACACATACCCATCAACTTTAACAGCATGCACCAGAACCCTTGTGATGACAACACCCAGCGGCAGTGGAATGAATCCCATTCGCCTGGCAACTAAGTCTGAATGATCACTGAACGCGTACTTCTGCCGAGTCTGTGCGACATCATATGCTAAACTCACTGTATACTCTCTGTAAACTCCGTACGGAATTTCATTGAATCTGCAAACCAAAAGATTTAAAATCAAGAAAATTATATTGAATCTGCATAGTAAATAATGCTCTTTAAGAAATGTTACTAGGTGATGCAGACTGCATTAAGTTTTTAATGTTTTAGAGAGCATCTCTCATACCGGCGGCGGCGGCGGTAGTATACACTCCCCGAGACTCGGGCGCTCGTTCTCTCAAAGAGATGCATTATCTACGTACACACTCGTTGTAGTCAGGGCCCTTACTCTTAAAAACCTGCTGGCGTGGGCGAGGCCCTCTGACCCGTCCAAAATGCCGACAAGCGAGCGTGATATGAACTAGAGTCTATGCGCGACACTGAGGCGAGATGGCCACACCAAATACACCACAGAAGTACACACACACACTCGTGCTCGTCCTGACTCGGAGTGACTCGGCGAGTGTATACTGCCGGCGGCGTTAGCATATCTAAACTCTTTCCAAGAAGGACTTTATTTACATTATTAGTATTTTAGCACTTTACCCAGAAAATAGCCTTAACATTATCTTACATCTTACCTAGTAATAAAGGCATGTTTCACCCAATCAATGATAACTTCAAAAGAGAGCACCAGCACACAGTCCGGAGCAAGTATCCAGAATCTGTCCTCTTTCCATGTGTACTCCTTCATAGTTTGAAGAACCACAATGAACAGTAACACCGACAAGTGCAGTCTTTCCCGGACATCACTGCATGATACTTGGAACAAGTTGTTCTTGTCAAACTTCTTGAATACACTGCCCTTTAGTTCTACAAACTGAGAGAAATTTATAGTGGTGCATCTTTTATATAATCGGTTTTAATCAAACATGGTTATGTTGAATAGCTGGTAGTAGTTACACTACTTATAATAAATAATAATAATGTGTGCATGCACACACTGTGTAGCATGTACTGCTCAAATAACTGCTCAGTTAACCCTCTCACATTTACAATGAATTTATGAGACTATATAAGTTTTACAATAAAATAGGTACCTGTACTTACATTGTTTGACATCATTATGATGAGCAGACTCTTGTTGTTTGAGTTGAAGGCTACATTCAGAGTTGTTGCTTGAAACAACACTAATAGGCTGTGAAGAACTGTGCAATACAATTAAGGGTACATTATTAAAATCATTGATGAAATACAACAAGGCAACTGGTTTTGCAACCTCTGACCATGGGTCATTTTAATGTGAAGGCACAGTCCGTTCATATGAGCCCAAGTTTCACATCATAATGTGATTCAATAACATACATATTAAGTTAGAAACATCATGCTTATTCAGGAATATGATTATCTGAGTAGACATCTGGAAATCTTTATGATCATGACATGACATCATAGCATAGTGTAGTTGTGAATCATAACATAACACGAGATGATTCCAAAACTCTTTGATGAAATTTATTCTTGACACTGTAAATAAAAGATCTTAAAATCTAGGTGGAATAGACAAACAGTTTATCCATCAATTATGGAAGGAATTTAACTATATATTTTTACAGTCATGGTAAAGCAATTTTTTCCACTGAGTGCAGTTTTGTGTGGGGGCAATAATTAGCCTAGTGGGAATTCTATTTTTTATAACATAGTTATTTTTTATCTGTATACTGGTTAAGGAATGAAGCATACTCTTTACAAAAATGCCAATTTGGAAGATGTTGTAACTATAAAAATATTATCTTTTTCTCTAAAAGGATACAGACATAAATCATGGCAAATAGCAAATGTGGAATAACACCCAAATGCTCTCTTCTTCTGTCCCTTGGTTCAGTTGCTGTCCAAAACAGTGCATCAATAGTGTCTTGACCAAAAGCAGAAAAAAGCCTGTCTCCAACTTCTAACATATTGTAGAAAATATACAACTTCATCACACTTTGGCTCTTCACTAAATGATACATCATATTTGTATCAATATAGCACATCAGAATACTGCATACCAATAAGATAAAGCCTTTTAATACATCACATGTTTCAGCAGGTTGCAAAACTTTCTTTCTTGGGTGTGCAGTAAATCTGAAATTTTCAAAGGTGTGGTTAAATTTTCTGCTCAAATGAACTATTGTTGTGCTAAGAGTCCATAGACTTACTTACCCAAAGCATTTCCTAAACAGTCTGGTCAAGAATGACCAAAATGCCATCACAAATCTGAGAGGCAAAAAAGTATAAACAAACAAAAGGGAATCAGCACACTGAAAGAACCCATAGGCCATGAACTTTTCTAGCTCCTGTGGAATTTTTATGAATGAGTACACCTTTTCCCGGCGAGCGGAGAACCTTTCTTCGTCATGTTCAAGTAGATAACCCCGCGTCAACTCCACATGGAGAAATGCAAACAAGGAAACAGATTTCTCGCCATCTAAAGACAAAAATGAGAGGTTAGTGTTTACATTTCTAAAAACCAAGAAAACACATTTATGCGAAAAATTACCTTTACATTTTGTTTCTTTAGCACTTTTATCCATGTTGAGATCACCAGATGTGTGTTGGACGTTGGTTAATGGCTTAAAACGTAACCTTTTTGTTTGCTCTTGAACTTCGTCGTTCCTGACTATCATTTTATGGGATAGTGTGCGAATGATCTCTATTTCCTGTGACTGGCTTACATTAAAAGCTCTTGGTTTTACTGAAGTCTATCTAAAATTTGTCCAAATTCAAATTGAATCAACAATTCAAAATAGAGGTCTGTCTTCAAAATAAAGATTTTAGAATAGAAATTGACAGAATAAGAATTCAGGCTACGTTCCGATTCACGCTTAATGCGCTGACGCGCGCATGAAGTCGTTTCTTTTTAACTTTCAGCGCGCTGACAGAGCGCACGGCAACGCCCACTTCGCCACGCCCCTCGAGCGCACGGGAGCGCATGAACTGCCTCACCTTTCGAGACAAGGCAGTTCGTGCGTTCCTTCAACTTCTTTGTGAGTGCTGTCTGAGCGTTTCGTTTCATTAATCGCGCCAACGCGCACCAACGCGCTCAGATGAATCGGAACGGGGCTTCGTGCGCGCATAGCTCGTGCAGTGCGTTAGCGCTTTAAGCTTGAATTGGAACGTACCCTTAGCTAGTCGTCAATTGGACGCAAATTGGACGTCGCTTAGGCAAAGGCTACGTTCCGATTCATGCAAAATGCGCTGACGCGCGCATGAAGTCGTTTCGTTTCAACTTTCAGCACGCTGACAGAGCGCACGGCAACGCCCACTTCGCCACGCCCCTCGAGCGCACGGGAGCGCACGAACTGCCTCACCTTTCGAGACAAGGCAGCTCGTGCGTTCCTTCAACTTCTTTGTGAGTGCCATCTGAGCGTTTCGTTTCATTAATCGCGCCAACGCGCACCAACGCGCTCAGATGAATCGGAACGGGGCTTCGTGCGCGCATAGCTCGTGCAGTGCGTCAGCACTTTATGCGTGAATCGGAAGGTACCCCAATCCACCAAACTGTCAAAAATGAGTTGAGTATGCCAGAGGCATAGAGTTTTTAAAGTACTATAAAAACCCGATGGCCAGAGGGGTCCTAGTTTAGGTCCATTCCATCGGTCAGCTAAGCAAACCAAGCAAAATACAATGTTTTGAGATTTTTATCGGCTTACTATTACCAAACCACATGTCAGGCAGGCATTATTTTTACTAGAATAAAACGGGACCCCATTACTACTAACCCTGCGCTGTCCGTCTGTCTGTCTGTCCGTCTGCCACCAGGCTGTATCTCATGAACCATGAAAGTTAAAATTTTCACAGATGATGTATTTTCTGTTGCACTGTGTTAAGTAAACCCTAATTTTGTTTCATCTCAGTTTTATCACAAAAACCAATAGTTTTTATCATTTTAAGTACTAGTGCAAAATCTATTCATCCAAGTCATTCCAAGTTAAAAACTTGCTTGATGGTCTGTTATAATGTGCATAACCGTTGTTTATAGATAAAGCTTAAATAGTTCGTTTTTTTTCTAAGATTTTTTTTGTATATTTCATGGACCGGATAAAGGGTAACTTTGATATTTTTAAATAAAACACTAGATAATGAGAGTATTTAAAATGATAAGAACTATTGGTTTTCGTGATAAAACTGAGAAACAAAATTGGGGTTTGTTTTAAACTCTGTGTTACCTTATTAACAGTATAATAATGTTAATATTTAAGGGGGTCAACGTCCTTATCACATTGAGAACCGATCACCGAGGTTAAGTAACGTCAGGCGCGGTTAGTACTTGGATGAGCGACCCCGTCACGTTGTCCTTTTGTTTTTTTATGAGAAAAGATTTGTATTTGTAAATTTTTATAACGTGGATGGGATTTTTTTCAGGCAAACAAATCCAATCCAATGAGATTAGTTTTTTTTTTTATTCACAAAGGTTTTCTAACATCTAATCCATTTCATACCGGGACATGACTGTTCACGTGACGGAATGTCTAAAGGGTTCGAATGGGTAGATGTCAAAATGTATAAATTTTAACTGTTACAATGTTTCGGTGACAAAATGACTTGAATAATTCTCAATTTTTTTTTATAGTTATAACAGAAACGATATGAAATGTGTGGAATATCGATAAATAAATTTTTAGTCAATTTCAATAAATTTTGAAAAACTAATATATAAGTTTTTGTATCGCCTTATCATCCTGGGTGAACTTTACGGTATCTCTCCGTAATATTATTGTATGTAGGTAAAGTCTATGATCTCAATAATAACGTCATGTGGATTGGCACGTTTTCGTTAAGCGGCACCCAATTACGAGTACGTTCCGATTCATGCTTAAAGCGCTCACGCACTGCACGAGCTGTGCGCGCACGAAGCCCCGTTCCGATTCATCTGAGCGCGTTGGTGCGCGTTAACGCGATTTTTGAAACGAAACGCTCAGTAAGCGCTTACATGACGGCACTAACAAAGAATTTGAAGGAACGCACGAACTGCCTTGTCTCGAAAGGTGAGGCAGCTCATGCGCTCCCGTGCCAAGGAACATAAATACTAGGCATCCCGTGCGCTCGAGGCGCGTGGCGAAGTGGGCGTTGCTGTGCTCTCTGTCAGCGCGCTGAAAGTTGAAACGAAACGACTTCATGCGCGCGTCAGCGCATTAAGCGTGAATCGGAACGTACCCATGACTGCGACTTATTTGTCAGCTGATACAAGATGTCAATGTCAAGTAGTGTTGTACCGCCCATAAAAATAAGCACTGTTATAAAACACAACGTTAACACCAATGAGTATAGCAACCATACTCGGAACAACCCATGAACAACTATTTAGGTACCTCTTTGGCTACCACCACAAGCATAGAGTTTATATAGTACTACCCCAAGCAATTTATATTTTCTTTGACCACGAGCGGCAGAACATGAGCAGAACTACGCAGAACCATAGCAAAGCAGGGCCTTGCAACATTTTATGTTCTTAGCTGCTCCTCGCAGCTACGCACGCCTATGTCGCCTATCCCACGGAAACTGATTTATGGGATAAAAAGTAGCCTATGTGTTATTATTGTATGCAAAATTTCAGCCCGATCCGTTCAGTAGTTTTTGCGTGAAAGAGCAACAAACATACATACCTACAGGTTTACAAACGTTCGCGTTTATAATATTAGTAGGAAAATTTAGTCAAATTTAGTAATATCTAGGCAGGCCACTATCAACATTGGTACTTTTTATTACCTCATAAAAACGATCGTAGTTTGACGAATTCATTACGGATGTAAGCGGGTTAACTACGTGTTTTTTTTTTTTTTTGCCTAGCTTAACTATGTACGTGTGGTTCGTGATGTTCTTCCAACACAAATAAGGTTCGTAGCTAACCCGCTTACATCCGTAATGAACATTGGTACTATTGGGCATGTAGCCCATGGCAAATAAAAAGAACAAAGGATCAGAGAGAATACCAATCTTGGACACCAAAGAGAATACAAAAACTTTGGACACTAAAACCGGTTGTATCCGAATAACTATTCAAACTAAATGTGACTACAACACAACCCTATTCGCACGCCATCATTTTGGACTTCGTTGATTCGCGGTTGCCTACGTTCTGTAAATGTAAGAATTTAGAGGATTTGTGTTGTTTTACGTACTGAACCATTGGGAAATCCATATTTCTCATACAGAAATACATTTTGAACGAAGAGACAGACCACTTCATCAGTAATTATGGCGACGAACGAAGGGCGAAGTATTCAGTCGAACTTGCATCAGCAAGATCTAACCAAATTGGTAAGTGGAGTACATACATTTCTGCACTGTCTTCTATCCAAATGTGTTTTATGTTTAGCCAACTATGGTACAAGTAACATAGTTTTGTAAATACATTTTAGCTAGTGCTAATATTTTCACAAATTGTAGAACAGATTGTCTTAAAACTTCTAACCTCCAACTCGCAAAGTTATGAAACTAACATTACTTCTGAGTTCGCTTCTATGTATCTACTGATCACGCCGAAACTAAATAATATCAATAATCGTAATAAGTCATTCATTTCCATTTCAGGATGTCACAAAACTGTCTGCTCTCTCTCCTGAAGTAATATCTAGGCAGGCCACTATCAACATTGGTACTATTGGGCATGTAGCCCATGGCAAATCCACTGTTGTGAAAGCAATCTCTGGTGTACAAACTGTCAGATTCAAAAATGAGCTGGAAAGAAATATTACCATCAAATTGGGTATGTAAAGTTTGAAAGTATTATTAATTTTTAGTGTAAATCTTGTTAGCATTACATATTTATTTATTATTATGATTACATATTTCGAGATTATCAGCTCAGCTAGGGTTTAGTTGCCCTAGTTTTTACCCTCAGAGGTATAAAATAAGTTGGTCTTATTATTTATTACCTTAGCAAGTCAATCTTTGATATATCCGTTTCATCTCTACAAGATACCATGTGAATATATTTAAAAATTCTTTATAATCTGAGTTGATTATCCAATTTTCTTTTACCTACATTTTGGACCTGATTTTAATAAAATCACATGGTATGTTGCAGAGCGCGTGTCGGAATCAGTTGTTAAATTGTACCGTGAAAGAGCAGCTGAAAAAGATGAAACATTTTTCTTTGAAAAGTTTGTAAGATCAAAGAAAAGACGACTTTCACAAGAAACAGATGAAATGCCAGCTGCAAAAAAACAAAAAAAGAGCAGACATACTAGAGAACCTGAGGAGTTCATCATTGAAAGGATTGTTAAAATGAAATATGATGGAGGGAGAGAACTATTCTATATTAAATGGAAAGGATATTCACACAGTGACAATACCTGGGAGCCTATTGAAAACCTTGATAACTGCCCAGCAATCCTCAGTGAATTTCTTGTGGATGAAGAAGTAAAACACTGTGACAAGATTGAACAACTCACAAAAGAATTGTCTTTTGGTGACCTCCTTAGTGAAGAAAAACTGATCAGTAGACTTGATGAGGTACAAGAAACTGAACTGGTACAGTTAAAAAATTTGCTGAGGGTAAAATTAATCTCAATGATCACATTACCTGAGGTATGTGAAGTCTATGCCACTAATCTTGTACAGGACACTAGAGAAGTTTTGCAGCTTTATACTCTGACTCGAAAACGATGTCGCCAATTAATGAAACTGAAACATTGGGAGGAACATATAAATCAGGTTGATAAATCCAAAAAATTAGTTGTAGAAAATGATGCTGACTTAGCTGGACCACCTGAAAATTTTACCTACATTAACCAATCAATACCTGGTGCAGGAGTTGAAATTCCTGATGAACCCCCAATTGGATGTGACTGCACAGCATGTAACACCCGGTCTAAAACATGCTGTGGTATGCAGGGAGGATTGTATGGTTACACAGTAAAGAAAAGGCTACGAGTAGCACCAGGCACTCCCATTTATGAATGTAACAAAGCATGTAAATGTTCTGATGAATGCAGCAATCGTGTTGTGCAACATGGGCGTTATGTTAAGCTTACAATATTTCGCACTGCCAATGGTTGCGGGTGGGGTGTAAGAACAGAGCAAAGAATACAACAAGGTCAATTTATCTGCCAGTATGTAGGGGAAGTGATAACATTTGAGGAAGCCGAGAAAAGGGGCAGAGAGTATGATGCGAACGGTCTGACCTATCTCTTTGATCTTGACTTCAATTCTGTTGAAAACCCCTATGTTGTAGATGCAGCTAATTTAGGGAATGTGTCGCACTTCATTAACCATTCCTGTGATCCCAATCTCGGAGTTTGGGCTGTGTGGGCAGACTGCCTCGATCCCAATCTACCGATGCTAGCATTCTTTAGTACGCGTGATATTGAAGCTGGGGAAGAGATTTGTTTCGACTACTTACAAAAAAGCGGAGATATTGATGAGAATGAAACAAGCAGCTCTACTGTAAGTAGAGATAGCACAAGCGACAGCATGGACATTAAGATACCTCATGGGTCTGATGCTGGCACTGCAGATTCTTCCACCACTCCAGTAAAAACCAGATTTGAAATTCAACAAGAGAATATGTCCAATCTTAGAAATCGTACTGAGTGCAAGTGTGGTACAGCTAAGTGCAGGAAGTATCTTTTCTAGTAAAACTAGCTACATTATAATATTTTGCAAACTGCCTCTCCATTTTAAATACTATGACACTTGTAGTAGTCCATATTTTTAAGTATACTACACAGACAGAATCTCATACACAAAAATGTCATCTTTTCATGTTATGTTGTTTATGAAAACTTTAAATCATGTTACATTATTCTAAGATAAAAGTGCCTTGTTCTTTTACTAAGACTAACTACAACACAATCCTAATATTTATCAGTTAAAATGATCACAAGTGTTTAGGATATAATAGAAATAAGTATTAAATGGACTGCCTTAAACATTTTCATATTTGTTCTTCCACATATTGGATTTTTGCATGTATTACATTATATTATTTTTTAAGCTTTTTATTTGTTGATATTAAGGGCGCGTTCCGTCTGTGTCGTAATCATAATTTATTGTTGGACATTCTAGCTGTTCTCATTATAAAGACTATTTGTTGTCGCAATTTTTTATCGTGCGACGACTTCTGTTTACAGCATTGACGATAGATTGTGACGTTTTTTATCGTTTTCATTATTAATTAATTAATAAATATTGTTGGACAATTCACACAGCACTATCTAGCCCCAAGCTAAGCAGAGTTTGTGTTATGGGTACTAGATAACTGATATATTTATAACAATACACTACAAAGATAGATATTTTTTGTTATACATACAAAAACATCCAGAACACCCTGAACAAATATCTGCAGATCGTGCACACATTTGTCCCGAGGTGGGAATCGATCCGCAACCTCTTGCATCGCAGGCGGACCTCCGCCCACTGCGCCACAGCCACATATTATAATATCAATTTCTATCGTCACAACACAAACAATAGTGGACGACAGATAACCGTGCAGTCATGTGAACACGTCCATTTAATTATACAAACAAGCGACGATGCTTTAAACTGCACGAGTTTCTGTCGTCACATAGTGGTAGCGCGCCCTAATCCTAATTAAGAATAAATAAATCTTTAAATGATGTGCTGAAGAAAAGTGCCTTTGCTTATTGTTGTTATGCAGAGAATGTTGTAACAATTATGTATCTACTGTAGATTTAAGAAGATTTATGTATAATGCAATTTTTTATTGTTATTAAGTAATAAAGTATTAATTATGGACAAATATTCTGACTTATTACTTTGAGATTTTCTTTCCATGCCCAAACGATTTACAGATCAAATAATTAATTTTGTTTTAAAAACCTATGAACTAACTTAATTTTTTATAGTTTGTCATGGATTTTCATGGATCTCATTGTCAGAACAGAACCAAATTAAAATGGGACCACACGGGAAGCTTTCATATAAAAATAGAATCATAAAAATCGAACCACCCAGTCAAAAGTTCTGAGGTAACAAACATAAAAAACAGTCGAATTGAGAACCTCCTCCTTTTTTTGAGGTCGGTTAAAAATACTTTATAGTGTACGGACCGCTGTAGGTTTAGGATATTGATAGCAAAGCAAAACCTTATGAAATGTGGATGCCATTGGTATAATGTTAAATTAGGTCTATAACGATCAATCATCTCAATAACTAGCGCAGAAATGTTCGAGTTGTACATATCAACTGTGTCAAAACAGTTCGCGAATGCTAAAAAACATTCATCATGCCTTCTCATTATATTTCCTAGTTCTAAGTTATTGTATAAAGCATACACGCACCGTGCATCACATTGAAACTGCTCTGCTATCTTACTTCCAGCTATATCGTATCCATTTTGAATGGAGCATAAACGTAAACAAACCGCTCATACTTAACCTAAAATTCACTTTGTTGGCGCGTCCTTTTATACGTAATTTACATTACTTGTCGATTTTAGATCCTCCCTTCAATAAAAATTGCTTACAATTATATCTGAAACTCGACGCCAAGCAAGTGAGAATTTGTTATTTGTGTCGTACTTTGTTTACTGCTTCATTCAAAATGGATAAACCATAGTTGTGCAGATAGTGCCTTATACAGACCCTACGAGATTTCAGAGTAGGTTGCAGTTAGGTATCTACTTACAATGAAAATAACCTTGAACTCGTTACCTAACAGAAGAAGGGCAGCAGCTTCCTTTTGTATTTTCTGGAGGAAGCGTTCAACAGTGGACGTAGATTTATGGGCTGACTAGCTTCTACCCGCGGCTTTGCATGCGCTTTTCCGGGATTAAGTATCCTATGTCCTTCTCCGGGACACCATCGACCTCCCTGCCAAATTTCATTGAGATCCGTTCAGCTGCTTAGACGCAAACGTGGTCAATTTGGTGTCAGGTTAAGCTACCGATAAATATTTGATTTCTATAGAACCAGTATGAAATCATTCACTTCGTGCGCATATCACCCTGTGTCCATTCGCTCCCACTTAACACACTCATTGACGGTCAAATGGTGTGCCGTGTCGGCAACAAAAAATGACTACATTTGCGCAGCGCCATCTCTAATATATAAGGTGATAAGATAAGGTAACACAGACTGACGATCTCTATAAATTTTTGTCTCATTAACATTTCAGGTTACGCGAACGCGAAAATCTACAAATGCGACAACCCGAAATGCCCTAGGCCTACCAGTTACATTTCGGGGAGCTCCGGTAAAGATGATAACTTCCCTTGTCTTCGGCCCGCGTGCACCGGTCGATTCCAACTGGTGCGCCACGTCAGCTTTGTCGACTGCCCTGGGCACGACATCCTTATGGCCACCATGCTCAACGGTGCCGCGGTTATGGACGCCGCGCTACTACTTATTGCTGGTAAGAAATTTGTTTGCTAAACAAACTTATTAAATAAACGTCGTAAGATTTTTGCAAGAGCTAGTCGTTTTGCAAGCCGAGTGATGCCGGTTTAGAATTTTCACGACCCCGACTCTTCCCGCGGTTGTCGTAAGAGGCGACTAAGGAATATCCACTGTGAACGGGTAGCAGCGCCTCCTACAGAACAATTCTACCACCGAACAGCGATCTCCAACCCGACCCGCATGCCCAGCGGGAGGTTATAGGCCCCCCGTGAAAAAAAAACCAATAAGGTATTTAGAAGCTCGGTTGGGTCGGAGAGAAACACTTTATACTTCACAAGATGTATATTGAGCTTTACAGAGTTTACAGAGAGAGTACAAGCACAGAAGGAGTAAGAGACACGTAACACAAATAGAGGAAGAACGTAGATATTTTATAGCGGAGAAAACAGGGAATAAACAGTACAAAATAGATCGCGAGGGCAAGAACAATAGAAAGTTGCCGGCTCGAGTAACATGCGTTTTGCGTTGCGTTGGGTAAGCGACTGGCGCGGCGGCCGGTGAACCACTGCTGCGCGTGGGCTGCGGTGCCGAGCGTTCCCGATCTTTCACGAACGAAAGCCCTTGTATCAGCGCTTTTCGGATACTACCGATATCGCGCGGCTTGGTTTGTGCGTGGATGTTTTCATATAAATAATTAATTAATGTGTGACTGTAGGTGTGTATTGTAATGATATACATAAATATAAATATATTAAATAGAGGGTCACCTACATCACTCCCTTCCCAGAGACCGACTAAGGTCGATAGAAGTCAGGAAAATGCACACGTCGGCCTGAACGTGTCGTCCTAACAGGTGGCTCCCCGGGCGGTGGTTGTGGAACGTCTGGAGTAGAGGGCAAGGTATCCCGTCGCGGTGCGGCCGAATCAGCGGACAGTATATAGGCTGGCTTAAGGCGGTCTATACTTACCGTCACGTCTTTGCTCGCTACGCGAATAGTGAAAGTCTTGGCACGTCTCTTGAGCACTTCGTACGGACCTGTGTAGGCGGGCTGTAGTGAACCACGTAGTACTTCTTCCCTGAGGAATACGTGACTACAGGTGGCTAGCTCCTTAAATACGAAGGCTTTGCGAGTGCTGGAATGGTGCTGAGGTAGAACTGGACGTACCTTCTCGGCAAAAGATTTCATGCGGGCTGAGAAGTCGGTGATGTCGGTGGTGTAGTGAGCTACGTCGTGGCCGAAAAATTCGCCAGGGAGACGGAGCGGCTCACCGTACATCAGTTCAGCTGAAGTCGTCTGGAGGTCTTCTTTGAAGGCGCTCCTGATGCCGAGGAGCACGAGTGGAAGAGACTCGGTCCAGTTTGCGTCAGCGTGACAGGTAATCGCTGCCTTCAACTGACGGTGAAATCGCTCCACCAAGCCGTTGCACTGGGGGTGATAAGCTGTCGTCCTACGGTGATCGAAACCGATAGACTTGGACAACTGCTGGAAAAGTGCCGATTGGAATTGCCTACCTTGATCGGTAACGATCTCCGTAGGACAACCGTAGCGGGCCACCCAGCAGGAAACAAACGCTTTAGCCACTGTTTCGGCGGTGATGTCGGTAATAGGCACAACTTCCGGCCATCGCGTAAAGCGATCGACGGCGGTGAGGCAATACCGATAATCACCAGCTGGCGGGAGAGGGCCGATCAGGTCTAAATGGACGTGTCTGAAGCGCGCCGAAGGTAAATTGTGCTTACCTAGAGGTGAGGCAACGTGTCTGGTTACCTTCGAGCGCTGGCAGGTCAGACATGCCCTAGCCCATTCACGGCAGTTTTTCCGCATCAGCGGCCAAACGAAGCGTTGAGCAACGAGCTTGGTTGTAGCGTTGGCGCCAGGGTGACTGAGTGAGTGAAGACAGTCGAATACCTGCTGACGCAGTTGCTGTGGGACGAAAGGTCTGGGTGTCGGTGTACTGACGTCGCAGTACAAAACGGCACGGCTCCCAGGAATGTTCGTCTTGGTTAGGCGAAGAGATGTGTCGCCATTGAGGTGTTCTGCGAGATCTGGATCTGTGGCTTGGAGCTCGGCCATCACTTCCAGGTCGACTGGCATCTGCAGTTCTTCGACACGCGATAGAGTATCGGCAACCACGTTGTCTTTGCCGGCGATGTGTACGATGTCGGTAGTGAACTGCGAGATGAAGTCAAGGTGTCTATACTGACGCGGCGAACAGTTACTTTTCCGCTGATGGAAAGCGTAACAGATAGGCCTGTGGTCAGTATAGACGGTGAAGTGCGTGGCCTCCAGCATGTGACGAAAGTATTTTATACTCTCGTAAATGGCAAGGAGCTCGCGGTCGTACGGAGAGTACTTTGTCTGCGATGGGCTCAACTTACGAGAGAAAAATGCTAGCGGCTGCCAGTGTCCATCCTTCAGCTGCTGCAGAACTCCACCTAAAGCTGTGTCGGAAGCATCAGTGACCAGTCCTAACTTAGCCTGAGAGTCGGGATGAGCTAATAGAGCTGCATTGCAAAGGCTCTGCTTGCACGCCTCGAACGCGCGCAGTGAATCCCCTTCTATGGCTACTGGATGGGAAGCTTTGACCGATCCGGTCAGCAAGGCATTGAGCGGCGCTTGGATTTGCGCAGCGTTGGGCAAAAATCTGCGGTAAAAATTCACCATCCCCAAAAATCGTCGGAGTTCTCTGACGGTTTTTGGAGGTGGGAACTGAGAGATGGCTACTACCTTGCTTTCCAGTGGTTTGGTGCCCTTTTCAGAGATGTGATACCCGAGGAACGTTACCTCCGAGACGCCGAAGACACATTTGGCCGAGTTGACCAGCACGCCGTACTTGCGCATGCGTTCGAAGAGCTGTCGTAAGTGGTCTTCGTGCTCGTCTGACGATTTGCTGTACACTAAAAAATCGTCCAGGTAAGGGTAACAGAAGTCGAGTCCTCGGGTCAACTCGTCCACGAACCTCTGGAAGGTCTGGGCCGCATTCCGAAGTCCGAAATTCATGAAAGGAAATTCGAACAGGCCGAAGGGCGTCGATATAGCGCTCTTCGGAATGTCTGCTTCCTCCACCGGCAGCTGGTTGTAGGCCTTAACTAAATCTATGACTGAAAAAAATTTACAACCAGACAGAGAATGTGAAAAATCGTGTATGTGACGGATTGGGTACTGGTCGGGAATAGTACGCGCGTTAAGTAACCTATAATCGCCACAGGGGCGCCACCCGTTATCTTTTTTACTGACGAGGTGCAAGGGTGATGCCCACGGACTGTCTGATGGACGTGCGGTTCCGTTCGCTAACATGGCATCAAACTCTTGCTTCGCTATCTTCAATTTGTCGGGGGCGAGACGTCGCGGGGAACATGACACAGGTGGTCCAGGTGTAGTGCGAATGTGGTGTGTAATTTTGTGCTTTACGATACCGGGAGTACCAGCAGGGCGTGTTATCTCCGGGTATTCAGCTAAAATTCTATGGTACCTACCGTCACCACCAGTCGCTACCTTAACACTAGATACAAGTGAGTTACTTAAATCTAAAGAAGCTACAGTGCTAACATTGGTAAGGCTATCGACAAGTTTTTGTTGGCCTACGTCGACGATGAGGCGATAGTGCGACAAAAAATCTACGCCTATGATCGCTTTCGTGACGTCAGCAATGACAAAGCGCCAAGGAAAATTGCGGCGGAGACCTATATTCAAATTGAGTTGAATGTAGCCGTAAGTGTCGATAGCCGAGCCACTGGCGGCACTGAGCTGGTACGAGGTTTTACACCGGCGTTCACGAATCGCGGAAATCGGGTACACACAAATGTCACTTCCAGTGTCTATTAAAAACTGCGTAAGAGTTCCACGGTCCGTTATGAAGAGGCGACCTGAGCTGGCACTGCGGCAGTCCTTGGTCGCCATCACTGACTGCCCGTCGCGTTTCCCGCCTTGAAGTCGCAGGGCTTGATGCACCTGCGCGCCTCGGCCCCGTGCTTAGAGTGGAACCAGCACAAGGGCCACTTCCGGTAGCTGGACTGCGAGCGGCGCGACAACGAACGGTTACGTTGTCCTTTCCCTCGTCGCTCGGTCGACCGGGAACGATGCTGCGACTGCGCAGTTAACGCGCTTACCTGCCGTGTCAGCTCAGCTACCTGTCGCGTCAACTCATCAATAGGTGACGGTGCCGCTGATGATGATGGTAGTGGAGCGGCGGTCGCCGCCACGTGGTGCGTCGGCGCCGCGATGTCGTGGACGCGGTCGGCGAGCTCGGCGAGCGAGTCCAGTGGCAGCGTACACTGCGACGCGACGATCGGCTGCATCGAAGTAGGTAGTCGGCTGGACCAGATGGTCCTAACGAAGTCCTCAGGTATGTTCGGTCCGGCGAGTCGCTGTAGATGTCGCAGGAACTGCGACGGCTTGCGGTTGCCCAGCTGTTCGAGTGAAAGTAGCTGCTTCACCTGATTTTCTCGAGTCGCCGACAGTCGCTTTATGAGCTCGTCCTTGAGCCGTTGGTAGTCGGGAGCACCGGTGAGAATGTCCTCGACCTCGGCGGCGTACTGGCGATCGAGGTTGGCCGAAATGTGGTAAAATTTGGCCACCTCGTCTGTCACTCGCATTATCGCAAACTGGCCCTCCACTTGTGCAAACCATATCGCCGGTTTTTCAGGCCAAAACGGTGGTATCCTGATGTTCATGGTCTGCGGCGGCGTCGACAACGTGTCGGTTTTGACGGGAGTGGCCATTTTGTGTCCTTTATGCCGCTGACGCGTATTCACACCAGCTTGGGAGTCTTCCGTGTCCGATCCGCTCGTATCTTTGTTAGATTGCGGTTTTTCCGTCGTCTGTGACATTGGTTATTGTCTCCTTGATGTTCTACACGGGGTCACCAGTTTAGAAGCTCGGTTGGGTCGGAGAGAAACACTTTATACTTCACAAGATGTATATTGAGCTTTACAGAGTTTACAGAGAGAGTACAAGCACAGAAGGAGTAAGAGACACGTAACACAAATAGAGGAAGAACGTAGATATTTTATAGCGGAGAAAACAGGGAATAAACAGTACAAAATAGATCGCGAGGGCAAGAACAATAGAAAGTTGCCGGCTCGAGTAACATGCGTTTTGCGTTGCGTTGGGTAAGCGACTGGCGCGGCGGCCGGTGAACCACTGCTGCGCGTGGGCTGCGGTGCCGAGCGTTCCCGATCTTTCACGAACGAAAGCCCTTGTATCAGCGCTTTTCGGATACTACCGATATCGCGCGGCTTGGTTTGTGCGTGGATGTTTTCATATAAATAATTAATTAATGTGTGACTGTAGGTGTGTATTGTAATGATATACATAAATATAAATATATTAAATAGAGGGTCACCTACAAGGTACTTACTTCAAGGGGTGGTTCACGTCCAGAATCATCACAAGATCAATACAGGATTTAGATAAAAATTCCACGCTATCCAAAATACTCCTTATTTTAGGATAGCGTGGAATTTTTGTCTACTCATAAGAAAGGTCAAGGTCTTACAAGACGCACTGTAGAGGACTATAGTCGGACTCTCTGCGTACCAAAGTGAATCCGGACCGGAATGAGAAATCCTCGGAATAACCTCTCCGGCTTTCAGTATTAAGAACTTTAAGTGGCAAATGGCGGGGCATATGTATATCTTACAGAACCGAAGTCTAAGCTAGTCTACTCTCTTGAGAGATGACCACATACCGGAAAACGCAGTGTAGGCAGGCCAGGCGGATTCACCAGGTGGACCAACGACCGTGAAAGTCGCAGTATAGTATACCCCTCGTGCAGAACCGTTCTATGTGAACTTCGTTCGGCTGAGATGATGTGTAAATACCTTTAACACGTATCTGTGCGGCGTCGTAGGTACACTATATCGTATCAGTTTTGAATGGAGCATAAACGTAAAGAAACCGCCCATACTTAACCTAAAATTCACTTTGCTGGCGCGTCCTTTTATACGTAATTTACATTACTTGTCGATTTAGGATCCTCCCTTCAATATAAATTGCTTACAATTATATCTGAAACTCGACGCCAAGCAAGTGAGATTTTGTTATTTGTGTCGTATTTTGTTTACTAACATGCTACATTCAAAATGGATAAACCATAGGTACATATCTGGACGAATCGATTTTATATATTTTTGTTGTTTGAAAGGTTTTTTGATGACTTCTGTCATTTGTTTATAAATTGTTGCAGCCTTTCTTATGTTATTTATGATTTTATTGATCTCTGTGTACGGAAGGATGTAGCTTCCAGAGTTCAAAGTAGAACCGTCGCACGTTATCCAATTTTAGTTTTGTTTCATGACTTAGTTGAAAGATTTAGCTCTCTTTCCCTCTGAAACACATGCCATGTCTGTTTCCAGGCAACGAATCCTGCCCCCAACCGCAAACCAGCGAACACTTGGCCGCGATCGAGATTATGAAACTGAAGCACATACTCATCCTTCAGAACAAGATCGACCTGGTGAAGGAAGGCCAGGCGAAGGAGCAACACGAACAGATCGTGAAGTTCGTCCAGGGGACTGTTGCGGAAGGTGCCCCGATTGTGCCAATATCCGCGCAGTTGAAGTATAACATTGAGGTATTTTCATTGATTTAAAAAGGGAAGATAGGTGCCAATTTTTGAGTAAGCGCTGGGAGAATACGTTCTCCCACCAAAATTGGCATGTGTTACAATTACACGCAAACACATACGCTTACAGTTATATTTCCAGTCCTGTGCAATACAAAGAAGAACAAAGACGGAAAGACGTATCTAGGACCGAAGTGAGACTGAGACAACAATATTTCACGCGAATCACGACCGCCCGTGCCGCCGGTCAGACGGTGACTGATGTGGGAGAACATATTTTACACAATTTGAGGTTGCCACTTTCGAGCAACCAGTACCTCACCTTCGTTTTTAATAAATCAATGGGTATTTACTATAAGGACTATCGTAGTTTGACGAATTCATTACGGATTAAACTTTGGTGTTCTTCCAACACAAATAAGGTTCGTAGTTAACCCGCTTACATCGTACTGAACATTGAGGTAAGTGATCTAAAGATAAAGATATTTATTTGCAGAAAACATGTGTATAAAAGATGTCAAAAATATAGGTGAAACAACATGCTTGACCGGTTACGGTATGCAAATTAGGTAGAGAGATGGCATGCATTTAATCTAACCATGCAAAAATTTAACAATGTAAATGCATGTCTCTTTATTACTCTAGGTAATTTATTATATATTTTGGTAGCACCAACAATACTTTTCTGCATTAGTGTTGTTTTTACAGGGTGTGTTCTTAATTATATAATAATATTAAGTATTATCCTGTCTGTTTCGATTAACAAAATCAGATAGCCAGGGGAACAGATGAGGATTGCTTTTTACAAAGAGAGCTACATCTTATAATGTAGCTCTCTTAGTGACGGAAGTGTCAGAATTTTGTGCTTAGAAAATAATGGCCTACAGCTTCTGGTAATTTTTATGTTAAACATGGCTCTCACATATTATTTTGTAGCCTAAAAATAATGTCTGTCCCATACTTTTATTTATTTATTTAAGGTAAACTAGCAACACATACAACAAATTAGTAGTAGTAAAGGCACATTTGGAAACGTCAGTTTAAATATACTTTTACTACTGGGTTACAATATGCGGTGCTTAAATTATAATTCATAGCCATAAAACTGACAAGACAAAAAATATACAACTTAGGCTTATAAGTACATACTATACACATAATAAAAATAGGTTAATTAATAAATAAATCGCTGTAAAATGGGCATCCTTAAATTGATGTAAAAAATAATAAATATAAATTCACGGTGGTGCTGTAAAATGCCAAGTACAGTCTGGTATGTCAAGGACTCGAAAGCGAAGGGAATGCGATTGCGTACGGAGCTATCTCGAATAAAATAAAAGTAAAAATTACCACCCGAATACGTAAAAGTTGTAAACAAGCACCTTATTTTATTTGCCTCTTTTTAGTAATAGTAGTTATCATCCGTACCTACCAAACCAACTGCGCTCATAACAACGATGAGACACCGGTATATTTTCGAGCGTTGAGATTTTCAACCCCACTGAAATCGCGATATCTCGTTAGACCCCCAATTTTGTCAGATGTTACGGCCTATAACCATGCCAGCCTATAACCAGCGGAGTGCTGTGACTGTGACGAATCAAACGATACGTAATTTGCTGTAATCGGACTAGTAGTTTCAGATCTACGTGGGAACATAAAAGCGGCTACATACAAAATTGTTAATGTAGCTAACACCCCTATAAACCGCGTTTCCGAGGCCCGTAACCACGGCCTTCTAATGGATTGTACACTCCGCTTTGAGAACTACTTAAAATCAGTTGTTAGGAGATGTTTCTATAAGTTATCTGTCTTATTGTAGAGTTCCTCAATATAGATCGCCGTATCCAGCTGTGTGATTCTCTGATTTTGTCCAAAATCTGCTATGTGGATAATGGGTCGATCACAAAAGCTTAGGCAACGCCTGCAAAATGCATGTGTTTACCTTTGCTTCCCGAACTTACATCTCACCTTACATTAACGCTAATGGAATTTGAATATGTCATCACGCCGCTTTATTCATTATGCAACATAGCTTTTTGGCATACTCAAATTCCAACAGCCATCATACCTGTTCGAGAAGCTTAATTTCTCGAGCCAACACATTCGTTTTGCTACTCGCTTGACTTGTTCACGCTACAGAACGTCAGCCTTTCGTTGCAGCATCCGTTATGCTGCCACGAAATGCTGGAACAATTTACCTCCATAGAACGTCAGCCTTTCGTTGCAGCATCCGTTATGCTGCCACGAAATGCTGGAACAATTTACCTCCATCTTTAAGAAATCAGTTTATTCATTTTAAAAAATCTTTAAAAATGAGAGTTTTACAATCACAATAGGTTCCACCCATCGAGCTTGGCTAGTACTATATAAACTCTATGGTTCCACCATTGGACAGTCGTTCTGTGGGTCAATTTTGTATCTGATAGCGCCATACTAGCTAATTAAGAACCATAAAGACGTTTTTATTTTTATAAAATTTTGCTCAAAGCTCTTACTTTATATTGTACTTACCTATTTGATAAGGTTATGTTAATTATAATGTTGTATCGTCTGGTAAATATTTTAATATATATAATTTTTGTATGTCTTCTTTGTCTTTTTTACGCAGGTCACAGCTGCTGCTGCTGCGCCCTTTAGGTGTCGCATAAAACCAGCGCACAGTAGCGCCATCGTTACTGTGCATCATGCTGAGCGACAACCTACTTTTATAAATTTATGTTTGTACCAACTTTACGTACTTGTAATCTTATGAGTCATAAGATTACAAGTAAAGTAAGGTAAAAATGATTTATTATGTGTCATAAGTTACTTATGACACATAATAAATCCTTTTTACTTTAGTTAAATCAGGCACGGGGATTGTATTCTCCAGTTCGGGTAGCTCTAGTAACTCACCGAAGCTGTAGAACACCCTCCAGTAGCCATGACTTAAGTCTGTGCTTGAATATGTTGGAGGAAGTGGAAGCGGCATCTCTTATTTTTTCGGGTAATCGATTATACACTGAGATCTACGCTTATCATGGAGCACAGTAGCGATAACTCCATTAACTCCACTGTGGTGAAGTCGAGTTTCAGATGATGTTAATGACTAATTAAAGCCTCATAATGACATTCCGAAGTGTGTTGGTCTCTACAAAGTCGCATATTTCCAGGTGCTCTGCGAGTACATCACAAAGAAGATCCCAGTACCGCTGCGTGACTTCACATCGCCACCGCGTATGATCGTGATCCGTTCGTTCGATGTCAACAAGCCGGGCTGCGAGGTCGATGACCTGCGGGGCGGCGTCGCCGGCGGCTCTATCCTGCAAGGCGTGCTGACTGTTGGCATGGAGATCGAAGTAAGTGTTTTGTGACTTCACATATCCTCCGCGTATGATCGTGATGGCAAGACCTGCGGAGATCGAAGTAAGTGTTTTGAGACTTCACACCATCCCGTATGATCGTGATCCGTTCGTTCGATATCAACAAGCCGGGTTGCGAGGTCGATGACCTGCGGGGCGGCGTCGCCGGCGGCTCTATCCTGCAAGGCGTGCTGACTGTTGGCATGGAGATCGAAGTAAGTGTTTTGTGACTTCACACCATCGCGTATGATCGTGATCCGTTCGTTCGATGTCAACAAGACGGACTGGGAGAGTGAGTAAGTCTCCGATTGATATCATTTATTTCAACTTATATTCGGACTCTACCCATAGACGTAAAGATAAATCTATAGTTAACCCCCTTCATTCATAAAAGTCTGCTAACTTAGCACACTGTCAAATCTCGCTCTGTCTTCCTCTATTGACATAAGTCAGACTGATAAATAATACTACTTAGCAGCTGTTTTATACTAGCAGACCATTATGAATAAGGGGTTAAATCTTGAATCTTCTAGCATTACCCTAGACGTATATCCTTATTTCATATTACATACTCAACAAAGACAATGGGATATTTAGGCAAACAATAGACCTTCCAAAAGTTTTATTTAATGTTATAGTTTAGCATTTGAAGTATAGCGTTGTCTCAGATTCACTGATTGCGAGGAAGCTCAGTAATACGCTAGCCGTGGGCGAAAGCGAACGTGCTTAGCTTACCGAGCCGTGACGTGAGGGTGACGTTACGAGCCATGAAGCTTCTTCTTGACGACCTCTGTGGCGCGGTGGGCGAAGGTCTGCCTGCGACGCAGGAGGTTGCGGGTTCGATTCCCGCCTCGGGACAAATGTGTGTACGATATGCAGACATTTGTTCAGGGCGTTCTGGATGTTTTTCTATGTATAATAAAAAAAAACTATCTATGTAGTGTATTGTATTATGTATATCAGTTATCTAGTAACCATAACACAAGCTCTGCTTAGCTTGGGGCTAGATAATGCTGTGTGAATTGTCCAGCGTTATTATTATTATTATTATTCTTACTTAGATCTGTCTGTACCATTAAAGTTTTTGAAACTTGCACGATCAGAACACATTATTATAAATATTCACATTCCTATTTCTGAAGAACAAGTGTTGCAAAGTAGTTGCAAATAATGCAGCCCCCGCTTCATTACCACGACAGTGTAAACCTCTTCAACCGTCGAAAATAGGAATATATAACCCGTTAAAATTTATAATAGTATGTACCATTGTACGCAAAAATTACAGTAGAACGCCCGAATCGCCAATTATCCGAATCTGGTCTAAGCGTTTTTGTACCTCTATTAACACCTTCATGGTCGAAGACGCAGGTGCCAGTCTCTATCTGCGTGGAGCTGCGGCGCGCCCCTGCGGGTCGCACCGCAGAGCTGGGCAGTGAATGCGTTATACATTAATGTTTTTAATTTTTATACTTTGTATTTTTGTTAAGGCCTGATGGGGTTGCAATTTACTCTGATCGAGATGATCAAGTGAGCGTTATTGTAGAACTGTGTTTGTTAAACTTAATACAGTTCATTCTATGTGTGACAGTTCGTTTTTCTTTATTACCAGTCTAAGTCCGATTATCCGAATCGACCCCGGTCCCAATTAATTCGGATAATCGGTATTCTACTGTACTACATTAATATAACTGATCGCAATCCACAGGTACGACCCGGCCTAGTGAGCAAAGACGCGGATGGCAAGCTAACTTGCAAGCCCATCTTCTCACGCATCGTGTCTCTGTTCGCGGAACAGAACGAGCTGCAATACGCCGTGCCCGGAGGGCTCATCGGAGTCGGCACCAAGATCGAGCCCACGCTGTGCAGGGCCGACAGACTTGTGGGGCAGGTAATTACAACACTACGCTTATCATTATAACTAGCTGCTGCCCGCGGCGTCCCCCCCTTTTTCAAGTATAGCCTATGTCCGTCCTCGGCATACCATTCACCTCCCTACCAAATTTCATTAAGATCGTTCAGCCGTTTAGGCGTTAAAAGGTACCGGGCAGACAGAGGGTGAGTACCTACGCGTAAAAAGTTCTTGATAAGATTCATTATGAATGTAAGCGGGTTAACTGCGAACCTTGTTTGTGTTGGAAGAACACCAACGTGTCATCCCTTAACGAGGAACATCATCAGGGCGAGTGCGGTTCTAGACGCGCGCGTTCCGCATCCCTTCGGGCACTGCGCACTTTCTTTATAAGATATTGTGCAAACCCTAATCTTAGCGTTTACGAAAACCTTTACCGAGTACTACGCCTTAGTATCGAATCTAACTATTAGTATGGATTATTATCGAGCGTTTCTGTGTGGATGACGGTCACTATTACCTCGAAGCATCAAAACGCCGAAAGATCGTGCTCAGCAGCTGCCAAGACCTTCAGAATGTTATTTCGAAGGCTTTGCCTCCTTGTATTACGAAAACGTTAAAGTCGGGGATAGAGTCGAGTTTTACTTTTCAATTTAATAACTTGTTTGTTGTGCGTTGTACCTACTCATACAAACATTTCGTCTTGAATTTGGCTACTTACTTTATATCTTGAATTTGGCTACTTACTTATAATACATAAAGTAAGTAGCCAAATTCAAGACGTGTAATGTTCAACAACTTGACGCTAAATGTGGTTAAATACTCCTAGTCCACGTACCATTAGGTTCAGGGGGCCGCCATTCACTTGTTTCGTCTCCAATTAGAAAAACATCGAATCAACAGTACCTATCGATGTACGATAAATATCGATTAAAAAACATTGATATATCTAAAAACATCGATTTTCTGTAACAAATAAAACTGTCTATCATATTTATGAAATGTGTTTAATGTTATTAAAATTAGAAAAGTAAAAGTTGAAAAACATTAACATTCCCGGTTTTTGTCATTTTCTTATATCTTTTTGATTAACCTTTCATCGAAGAATTCACTTCCTTTATCTATGTATTTTTATTACCGAACAACGTTGCTTTCATTTTTATTTTACTGTAATACTACGGACATTGGCAAAGTTATGTCAACTCGATGAAATTCCAAAGGAGGCTTCGTAGTGCCGATAATTGGCAACGGCACTACAATGGTAGTGCGGATGGTAGTGTCGTTGCCAATAAACATATTTTGGGCACACAATGTAAAAAAAAAAATTTTGGTGTTTCCCTTTAGTCTGTTCCGTTGCTGGTACAGGAGTTGGCCAGCTTTAAAAAAAGCATTTCAAAAGCTGTAACGACATTTATTCGAAAGGATTATCTGTCGATATTTTATTGTTCACATTGATTGATGTATCTATAATATCTAAGTCAACACATCGACATTTCCCAGCCCTCAATCTGTATGGAAATCTTCATTTCAGGTGCTCGGTGCAGTCGGCGCATTGCCCGGAATCTTCGTAAAGCTCGAGGTTTCGTACTACCTACTGAAACGTCTGCTCGGAGTTCGTACAGAAGGCGATAAGAAGGCAGCCAAGGTCCAGAAATTAACCAAGAATGAGGTAAGTCATTACTTCCAACAAAAAATAATGCTGGACAAATGTGTGATCTATTCCTGTAAAAAAAACACAAATAGTAGTCAAGACTGCAGGCAGATGCTGGATGGGTAGGCCGCCTATGTCCAGCTGTGGACTAGTATAGGCTGAAGATGATGATGTGACAAATAATGATTTATTTAGCCCCATGGGTACTAGATAACTGATACAATTTTAAGAAAGATACTCGTAGTTGCTTGTAAAACGCCCAGATATGGGACAAATATTTGCAGATCATAAACACATTTGTTCCGCAGTGGGAATTTAACCCCCAACTATCTGCGTCTGTTCTCCCGCTGCTGATATCGCCAAGTTTTAGCAACCAATGGTTATTTTTTGCCTATATAAAAAACAACGCATCATAATAGGTGCCCATGACACGCTTAAAACTGATTTTACTTTCTTGTTTTACAGGTTCTATTGGTAAACATAGGATCTCTCAGTACCGGAGGTAGAGTGATTGCAACCAAAGCGGATTTGGCAAAAATAGCGCTCACCAACCCTGTATGCACAGAGATCGGAGAAAAGGTGGCCCTCAGTAGAAGAGTTGAAAACCACTGGCGGTACGTACCTAACTAATCAATAATTGGTTCACTACGCTGTCATGTTTGCGATAAAAATAGAATCTAATAATAGTCTGTCGCATAGTTTCATAAAAATTGGGGGCTCGGGGTTATATCTATAATCTGCATAGTTACCAATAACTACCAACTTGGGTACTTGTTTCTGTGCTGTTTTCCGCAACTAGGCCACAGGTGGGCTCTTTTTGCATGTCAGGTAGGTACTACCAAATGGAAACAGGAAACTAGCGAGCCTAAGCGCGAGCATTATGTGTTGAAACGCGCGTTTGAGCGTTCTGAACAAAATCAACGAATCAAAATCGCCTAAACTATCGATTTTAAGAGCTATGCAGAGCGCGCGGTAATTTGTTTTTAATTTCGCGTGGTCAACGGTATTTTGTTGTGCTAATATCCCCATTCTGGGCTTGCGAGTTGGTAGTTTGGTGGTAGAATTACTGCATACTTACTCGTATTTCGCTCTGGTCTGGTAGGTAGGACCAACTCTTTATAATTTTAATTTATAGTAGCATGTTAACACTGACTTTCATTTGTTTATATTTTAATTTTGTTTTATTCAGTTTTATCCGTGTATTTTTGAACACGATAATTTTAAACCCAATTTGTTTCAGATTAATTGGCTGGGGTCAAATTCAAGGAGGTGAAACTATAGAGCCAGCAAGGAATTAATGTTATATTTTAACTTTTATACATTATTGTATCTATACTATGTATTTAATAAAAAGCAAATATTAAATACTACTGACTAATTATTAACTAACCCTTATAAAAATAGATTCAAATCCTACTACTTAATTACATTTCACAACATGTGTAACCAAGCAATCTACAAGAAATTATGAAATTTTAAATGCTGATGAGATTAAATAATTTATTTGATTTAGTTATTAACAGTTTGATGTGTTCCTAGGCCATGTAGATGAATGTGTTGATATCTTCGTCGTCCCGCCGCATGTATTTGTGTTCGATAAGCCACTCCAGCTGCTCTTTTATCATTTTCTTTGACGGCAAGAACATATTCTTCAAGATCTCCACAAGTTCACTCTGAAACAAAAAATATTTGTATTTAAAAAGTACACCACCACAGGGAGGTAAATCTTTTTAATATTGGAAGCAGTTTTACCTGCAATGCAGTGTTGTTTATACGTTTTCTCATCTTCAAAATTTTTATGATTGCTTCCTGAGTACGCAGTATACGAAGTTGTACAATGGAATGATTATCTTCCAGTTGAGATCTCTCAGTACTCAGCTGCAGCCTTCCTATCAAGTTAATCTTGCCCCGGCGTTGTGGCTTTGCATTTTTGACAAGGGCAAACTCTTGGTTCACCCAAAATGTTGTATTTTCGGTAAAATCTTTAGGATTCTGGACTGGTGGGTTGTAAGACAACAACTGTCTCTTTAGCTTCGGGAACGCCACTAAAGACCATAAAGTCCTTCTCAGCTCGGGATCGGGAAGCTCGGTGGCAAGTCTCAAGTTCTCATAGGTCACTTTTTCCATCGGGCGCTGGTTCCACGCAAACAGTACCGCCATTTGGAACGTGGTTACGTCCAAATCAAATCGCCCCACCGCGTTTGCAAAAGTTATGGTACCATTGCTCATGTGATGGTACCACTGCAACTTTCTACCTGAATGCTTTTTCTTGTAAAACTCTTCTACTTCTGGTATGTAATCTTCTAACTCTAGGGGAAGGCTTACAGTAACTCTTTCAGATCCACGAGCCCATGCTCCAGCGTTGAGGATTTTTATGTTTATCGCATCATGGCGTGTTGTTGCACCCCTAAACTGAGTGTTGAGATCTTCACTAACTTTGATGTCTTGGAACATACGCGCTAGTTTATTGACATAGTCTGCTGGCATGCCCACCTCACGCAGCCACTCAACCATATCCTCTTCCTTTTCTGAATCAGCACTAGAATCTAAAATCAACCGTCTCGTCAAGTGAGCTTTATGGTATCTCATAAATACATCCTTGTTCTCAATATATTTTAGAACCAACAAGACATCCTTGAGTCTAGATTCTATTTGCTCACTAGTCAATCTTTTGCTTAGTGGAGTTTTACGTAACAACATATCACAGTAGTTGGCAAGCAGCTCCGGGCACTTGCTTTCAGGTGCCGTGCCTTTTGTTCCTCGAAGCAGGGCTGAGGAGGGCAGTTCCAGCTTGAAAACTGTGGTATCATTCACTACACACTTGTAGGCTTTATCTCTAGCGGTCAAAAAACGAGGATCATCAATAAATGCATCTTTCACTAAAGTACTGAACCGTTTAAACAGTTCTAACAAACGCTCAACATACTTTTCTGAATCTGATGTTATAATGTCAGCTGAGGCCACCATGTCTGCTAAGCCTGCAGAGACAATGTGTGCTTCCAAGTCTCTCAAGACAGGTGTGACCCCTTCAGGTACTCTATCTATGAGACGGAACAATAGTTGAAGCTTTTCAGTCTCATCTGCCTTTATGAGAGGTGCACTCTCAGCCAAAAGTGTAGACAGGTGTTCACCAATAAGCACCTTCTCACAGCATTGTGTTAGTGCTGCCACACTTCCACTGCCTGGCTCAAGATATCTATGAGCCCGTGCCTCTTCTTCTTTGAGTCGCAATTCAGCATATTTCATGTATGATTGTACACCATTTGCAGATAAATGTTCAGATGCTTTTAGCTTATAGAATTCTTGAGTTGCTTGCATGTAAGCAGCCTCGAAATTCTCCCTGTATATTTGCAACTTGTCAATGGAATTTGAGCATAAATTAACTGAAACAAAAACATGTGTCATTTCAATGTTGAAAAAGACTGGTTCTTTCACTATTCTTTATTTTCCTCTAAATACTCAAATGCAACTCAGATGTTAGCAGTTCTCATATTTTTTTTTACAGATTTTTATTTGTCATTAAATTGAGACTGGAGATGAGAGTTGATTTGAGTATTCAGGAGTTAATGACATTAGTGCTTACCATAAGACTCCCTCACTCCAATGACAAGTTGAGAATCAAATGATTCACCATTTCTTTCAGCTTGTACCAGTTTCATGGCTGAATCTTGTAATCTGTGCTTTATATCCACGAAGATGCTTTGGTTCCATGAATCAAGCATGAGTTTTCTAACCAAGCTGTCTTCATTATTGTTGTTATTATTTTTCTTTTGAGCAGATGCATTTGAACTCCCTCCTTTACTAATATTGTTTATTGAGTTCTCTAACTGCCGGAATGGTGTGGGTAAATAATTGCACTGAGTAAAAAATTTTCCCCACTCAGCTATGTAGGCTTTCAGCAGTGCCTGATCCTCTCGCTGCGCTAGGACCCGAGCTTGCGCCTGCTTGATGTACATCATCACATCCTGCTGCAGAGCATCTCTCAGTTTGTAGGGTCCTCTTTCATCCCACAAGCACACTGAATGCACAGACCCAAATAAATCTTGCCATTCGATTTGAGTGACCGTTTCTTGCTTTAGCAGTTTAAGAACAATAGGTCGCATAGAGGGCCATTTTTCTTCGAAGGTGACTTGTCCTTTATCCTGTGAAAAAGCATACCTACAATACAACGCCGCCGCCGTTGGGAAAATTCATCTAATTCATGGATTCTAACACATCATACACGACTTACCTTTAGCATATTGGAATAAGTTTATCCACTTTGTTATTTTACACTACTTTAGCATCTCTCTCTAGAACCAATTGATTTAATTTTGCTAAATTCCCTGTCCGATCAGCGAGTACGATTTTATTTTCTCTTTTCTCTTTTTTCTTTACACTTCTACAACTTTGCGTTCCGTTCGATCGTGGTTCGGGTCAGTGTTGCCAGAAGGTTATATTTAATTTTTCGTAACTTTTGATCCCCAATCCCCTTATATGTAATTTTTATATACGACGACCTCTGTGGCGCGGTGGGAGGTCCGCCTGCGACACAGAAGGTAGCGGGTTCGATTCCCGCTTCGGGACAAATGTATGCACGATCTTCAGGTATTTGTTCAGGGCGTTCTGGATGTTTTCTATGTATAATAAAAAATATATATCTATGTAATGTATTGTATTAAGTATATCAGCTATCTAGTACCCATAACACAAACTCTGCTTAGCTTGGCACTAGATAGTTCTGTGTGAAATGTCCAACATTATTTATTTTATTTTTTTGTGAGGCAATTTTCGTAACTTTTGAGAACAGCGGGATTTTTGATAGGTACTGCAAACAGTTTACGAACGCATACAAATTTTTATTTTTATTAACACGAACGAATGAACGCGCCATGACAAAATGAAACAACGTAGGTATTCCTGGATAGATTAAAGCGTGATTTTGCTTGAGCGTGTGCGCGTACTATCTTCGTGAGTACGTCTGTTACGCAAGGGTATGTATGTTCATAACAATAGTGTCATTCATGGGACACAGCCTGACCTGTCGATTGATTCAGGTTCGAGATTCATGACCAGGAACATATAGGTAAACTGGGAACCTAGGTATTATTAAATTAAATAAAAATGACAAAATTTTGAATAAGGATTTTTTTTTTACCACATGTCAAATAATACTCTGTTTGTCAAAGATTTCTTGTAAAGTTTAATAGGTTTTTCCATTTGATCAAAGTTTCGCCAGCCGCGTTAAAGTTTTTGATCGATGGGTTTTTCTTATTACGACTCACAATTACAATATTTTAAGTTTAGAACCGTCAAACACCCTAATTTCGCCTGGTGTACCTTAATTCGCCTGATTTTTTTAAATGGTCAGAACATGGACTATAACATAGATAACGGTTCCTAAACCTACCATTAAGTAGACAATTTTCTTTTATGACAAGATTCTGCAATCGAATTGTAGCAAACTTCATGTATGAGATGACAGTCACATTTTGAGTAAAGTCGAACAAGGCAAGTTTTTTAAGTGGTCTGCAAAACTTCATCTGGAAACCGAAGAAAATAAGAGGTAAGACCATTAGCACCGTAATTAGTCTAAGCTGAATTTTGCCGGCTTTCTAACAATATATTAATTTATAAGCTAAGTTAAGTGGTTGTGACGAAAAATGCATTTGAATAATTAGAGGTAAAATTTCTGACATGTTAGTTCCAAAATTCGCCTGGGTTTAGGGTTGTCACTTGGTTTCCTTACCCGACTGCAAAATTAAGGGTTATGATTTTGTTGTATGTTGTGATCTAATGACCGAAAAATGATGTACTATCGATGCTATATAATACTCGGTTCATAGCACAGATCGCGGTGGTGATTTTTTGTTCTATAAATATGTATATACCCAAGGTGCGATGCAACAAAAAAAATATATGGATTTTAATAATATCTACAATTTGCAATGCATAATACTGGGTGTACTAAGCCAATGGGGTGGTTTTAGTCACAGTTGGGCGTTTTTTTTTAATTTTGTATCTCATTTTCAAAGTTACATTTCAATGTAATTATTATCTTCATTTGTATGTTCTATTAAAGTTCTTACATAATAAACAATCTACAATTAATTTTTTTATAAAAATATCGCTACTGTCATTAGCATCATCCACAACCTGAATTCGCCGACAGGTGGGTTTAGTTCTCCAAATTCTTAATAATTAATAAATGAAAAATAATTTAATAACAATTGATTCTGACATTTATAAAATGTTTGTTACGTTGTACAACTTAAATAAAAGATTTACCTATGCAATAAACAATATTCCAATGAAACTTAAACGTAAAAGCAATTGTAACAACGAACACAAAAATTTGTAACAAAAGGATATTTTTAATTAAAATGGTAGGTGGGTACTAGGTAGGTACGCCTTTTTGTTTGCTTGAATGGTGATGGAAAGCTTTTATTTATATTTCAGATAGCGATGCCTAAAATAAACAAAATTTCAAAACGGCGGAGCAGACAAAACGACGGAGAACAGCAAGTGATATACGTAGAGGAAGACTCGCATTTAAATATGATTTAAAAATTATAAAGTTATGTTTTTAAAAGACATTACTGTTTAATTTTTATTAAAAACTGCCTATATTCTAACAAAATAGATTTATTGAAGACTCTAAATGTGTTTTATAAGCTAAAAAACTAAAGTGACACATAATTAAACAACTTTACTTTGAAGGATAAGGTACTTCTTTTATGAATAAAATTTCTTATTTTTTTTTTTATATTATCAACCATCGTTTCATTTTAAAGACACACTTCAGTAGGATAGGTATGCATACTAGGTTTGGTTTACATTCGCGCCAGGGACCGAGTACGACGTAGTAAGTGCATATTGGTCTCATTATACAACAAAAAATATTTTTGGCAGCCCTAACCAGAACTCGCTTAATGTATGGAGCTGATGTGCGCATTGTTCAAAAACGTGCCTAAATTCGCCTGCCCTATTTTGTGAATTAGACTTTGTTTATAAAACATTAGAGTTTGAATTCGTTTAAAGCAAAACTTTTATACTAAACTTCTACAACGCAATTTCCACGTCTTACAGGGACCGAAAAAATGAGGATAGGCAAATTTAGGCACAAGTGCCTAAATTCGCCTGGCATCTTTGCGACCCATTTTAGTATGGAAATAATTAACATTTTATCTCTTTTTTACTCTTTTTAGATAACCTAATGTAAAAGAGAGTGATTGGTATATTTGATTTTGTTCCAAACTACATATATCTAGAATAGCAAACGAAAATGTGTCAAAAGTAGGCGAATTTAGGGTGTTTGACGGAACTAATTTTGTTGTAAACTTTTACACCATTACGCAGATAACTTTTTGTCACTTTAGCCAGTCTACCTACGGTTTTCGGGTTGTTGGGTTGTTACCACCATGTCTTGTGTCATAATAGGGTATACGCATCGATTTTTTTATTGTTTTAATAGATTCTATATGTCATTATTTAACCGAAAAATGATAAGATGCTCACTGAATTTCGCAATAACAAGGTAAAAAAAACAAATCATAACTACAATCATTTTCGGGTGATAAAGACGCTGCCATATTGGCGCCATGTTTATTTGACGTCAACGTTCATACTCGATTAAAACCTTTTGTGACGACCCCAGTAGTGATTATCTCAGGAAAGAGGTTTTCCGAAAAATCTGAAAATAACGGACATACATCTCTTAACAATTCTCCCAGTCGCAAACTCTTTCGAATTTTCAGGGCTCTCGCCGCTTGCTGATGTTTCTCATAGTTCTGCACACTTTTTCCCCAAAATCCAGAAATGTCTCTAAAAAATTCACGGCTCGCTCCGCTTGTTGTGCTTTATTGTTGACCGTGGTGCGTGGCCAAAGTCTTGGGCGCCACGCCTTATATAGGTACATTAGTTATATTCTTTGTTTTTCTTCACCAGTTTTCCTTACAGAATCCTGGCTATGCCCTTGTGGTACTACGTACCTCGTAGTTTTGTTTCAAACTAATAAAATAAGTTTGGTTAGATTAGCTAGCTTACTTTTTTCACCGGAGCTCGACCCCAAAAACACGTCTATTAAAAAAAACAATACTGTAACTTTTGCAGCAAAAATGTAATATTTCAGGCAGCGAAACGTAACTTAAGACTCAAGGGCCCTGGCAACACTGGTCGGGTAGCGTTAAGCTCTACTCACATCAACGCTAATTTTTAAGCGCGTCCTGTGTCACGCGATTTTGCGATATTTGCTTGCGGAATATTTTGTACTAAAACGCATACGTTGACACACACTGCCGCGATTCGGCTTGTCCGAGGCGTTTCCGCGTCCTGCGATTTTGCGGGGCGGCGCGGGGTGGCGGGACGGCCTTCGTCGTTCGCGCTGCCGGTAAGGGGCGGGAGGAGGCGGCGAAATCGCGCTTAATAATAAGCCGCTGTGTGTAAGGAATCACACTGGAAAATCGCCGAAATCGCGCTTTACAAGACGCGCTAACTAATAAGCGGCTGTTTGCGGAGGGCTTTAACGCTACGAACGCCCTATTCACATCATCGGCGCCTTTTTGTCGCTGCGATTCGGCTTGTGCGAGGCAGTTTCCGCGTCCTGCGATTTTGCTTCTTTTGAAGCTGCACTTCGGCTTTTTTAAAAACTGCGATTTGGCTTTTTTTGAAACTGCATCTTGCATGCGGGGCGGCGCATAGCCCTACTGTGACAAGTATCAAAAGTTAGCAGAAATTAAAATTTGTGAAATGTACAAACTACCTTCTTAATTTATTTCAATACATTAGTAACCTCCCTACGATTTGGCATTTTTAATTTTTTCAGAACCAGTACTGCGGGACACAAGAATTTGTTAAATCGCTATTCGTAATCGCGCATATTGAGCGGTGCATATATTTTTTTAGAAGTTTGAAGGAGTATTTCAGTGATTTTTGTGATTTATTTATGTGACATTTCGACTATGGAACCTTCAAGTTCAGGTATGTAACAATCATTTAGTGACTGAAATGATAAAGGTATGTGCATATTATTATGAAAAAATTAAATTATATACAAGGCTTAAAAAATAATTAAAAATCTAAAAACAATTGAAATTTAGTTTAGGTTTTCCAGCGTTTTCTGTATCGATTTACGTGTTGATGTTATCCTTACACTCTGTGCTTTTAGATAAATAAAAAAAAACTGCTCTTTTTTGCACCTCTGTTAATTATAAACCTTTTGTTATAAGACAAAACTTATTTATATAAAAATTACTGAAATTTAATTTATTTTTACGTGTTCATTTAAATGGGTTCTGTACTGGATGGTTTAAATTTTCAATTGAACTAGGTAGATGGCGCTTCATTCGGCCAGCTACTCTTTTTTTAAAAATTAGCGTTGATGTGAGTAGGGCTTCAAGGTTCGGGTAGCCGCAGGTTGGCTTAATTCTCTAAGAGCCGCAGCCGTCAGTCGTCGTCGTAGCGTAGACTATTTTTATTCCGGTTTTTTGTTTTAGTCTGCAGTCTGTGCAAGCAAGCCAAGCCAACATACTGTCAAATCTGTCGATGTCACTCAAATTAAGTCAAATGTCGCATTAATCAAAATTTTCAAAATTTCTAGTCATTTTGTTTTTTACTTTGTGTTTTCTTTATTTTTGAGACTCTCGCTTAGCTTTCTTAAACAAAATGTGTTCCTTTGGCGAAATAGTGGAACCTGGTAGTCGAAATGCGTGGGAAGACTGGGAGGAAAATGATGCTAATCAATCAGAGTAAGTTATTTTTGATCTTGTTTGGCTAGGTACTTTGCATTACTCAATTTTACACTCAGACAAAGGAATTTGTCTGAGATTTTACACTGATTCGCAACACATTTTCATTTTTCTAAAAGAGTATCTGCATCTCACATTTCAGATTAAAATGGCAAAAAGACATGGATGTCCCTGGAAAAATCAACACACTTCTAATCCTAGAAGGCAGATATTTGGCAGAAGGCATAAGAATGCAAGTTGAGCTAAAACTCCAACTAGTAAATGCAGTTCCTGAAGTCAACCTTAAACTCTACAAATCAGATCAATCTGATTGCTTTATATGTGTGATGAAAGACTACAATGTACTTTTAAGTAGTGAAATAGTTGAGTTGCTAAAGCCTTTGATAATAGCAAGTGGTGATTTAATATCTATACTGACAAAACCACTGGTGGAATACCAAGTATCAGAGCTTTTACCAATTGATTATGTAATCCGGAGCTTGTCAACTAGCAAACCAGCCTCAACATCACTGAAAATAAGTTTTCCTAAATTGGAGCAACCTAATATAATATCTGGAGTATCTGCTGGAGGTAAACAATGTATTGCACTATAATAATTTCTAAAAACTCATTATGGCATTTATTTATTACCAGCTGTAATTTATTGCACACCCCCTAGGGGTATTTCTGTAAAAAATACATTAATTATTTACTTCATTGTTTATTTAAGTATACTGAGCTTCGCATGAAGCAAACCAAGAAAAAAAAAACCATGAAAACTTCACTTTTTTACTTCCTAAGAGGTTAATTTTAAAAAATTAGAGTATAGAAGAGCTACTGTTTTATTCCATATCCTAAACTATCTATACACAAACAAAGATTCAAACAAGCTTTGCATATTTATATTAGTAGGATTCAACCATATTATTATTTCCAGTTATCAGTCTCAGAGAGCATCTGAATTTATCTGGAGTGGCTGTTGTCTGCTACATGGAACACCCTGAAGAATGCCAGATAGTGGAACTTCAAGAACTCTTACAAAAGCTAAATGTTGTTCAAATGGACTCAAACCCAAACCACATAGTAAACACTAATCTGTATATCTGATATACATCAATAAATGTAATTATTTTGTAGAAGATTTTTTTATTTCAATCATCATCAATCATCACCTATGTATATTAATCTACTGCTAGACATAGGCCCCATAGCGCCTGTCTTTAGTCTTTAGCCTGGATGCATCCAGCATCTGACTGCAGTCTGACTCTTTCTTATTTATTTCAATGCAAATAAAAATATGGTTTCTACTAATATAATAACTACTTTTTCCTTCTCTTATATTTTTTTTACCTAATCTATTGTATAAGTTTATCAATTACCTGCCCAACACAAGCTTTGCTTAGCAAGGGGCTAGACAATGCTGTGTGAAGTTTTTTCAGCTTTTAGTATTTATAAATTTATTTATGAAAAATGGACAAAATCTCTCCTTAGATGTGTTTACCATAATGCATATTTAAGAAGGAATCTAATACTTTGATCTGAATTTAGTCTTGTGGATTTATATAAAAGGGTTATGAAAAGGGTGGCTTCTCTAAAAATGTACCAGAAGGTCTCATAGGGGTTTTATTAAGGTTAGTTAACACTGAGTGATACCAATAACTATACATATGACATAGGTACTTGGGTAGTTTGTGGGGGAGTCTACTATAATTTTCAAACCAAGCAACCTAGGTGAATTTGGAAAAAAAAAATAACTAGACTTGAAATGTTTAATAAACATCAAAGGCAAACATTAAAATGATTAAAACTATATTTATGAAAACATAACATAAACACGTATTTAACAAAAAGCACAGCCTATTGAATCGCAGACCAGTTGAGTTCATTTGGTTTTTATTTTTGTAAGGTACAAAAATGTTATTACAGTTTAATGCTGTATTTTTTTTATATCTTACAATTAAATAAATAACACACTTAATAGTGTAAGTATGAACTTGTTATTCAGTATCTACGACACGTCGCGCTGGTCGTATGTGCTTCATGGGCATCATCATCATTGAATGTGATAAAAAAAATGATTTTTTTACTGAACATTTTCATTTTTAAGTGTGCTTAAGTACACCTAAAACCAAAGGAATGAATGCAAAATGTTACCAAAATGTATCTATCATCAACATGGTTCAAACATAATTTTATTAATTTTGCATCCTTAGTAGGTAGGTATTTTATTGGTCAATGTTTTATATGTGTGAATCGTCCAGCATTATTATTAAGTATATCAAACATAGGTAAGTATATATAAATACACCATTACCGAAATTTTTTATATATTTCCTGGCTAAATATATAAAAATGTTCAGTAATGTTGTAGGAAAGAGGGAGAAAAGCAAATCAAAACTATAAGACTGCAGCATGTTTATACTCATAGAAAAGCAATTCAATCTGCCACACTAGCATTCTCATAATTAAAATTTTATATTATTGAAAACCATACAAAGTGAAGTAGGGAAGGTACCTTTATATCTGTACAATTTTCTTTGTCTTATATGTAGGTCGGTAGGTACATCAGACCAATTGGTCTGAGGTTGGGACCTACACAATATCTATTCACACTTGTTTCTTAACATATTTTTATATTCTTAGGTTTGCTGTAAGAAAACTCTTTCAGAGTTAAGCTCACACGCTTTGTACATGTCCAGTAAAAGTTAACTTTAAGTATGACCTGTATGTGTAAAATTAAGAATTTATAGGTAGGTACCTACCTAACCTACTTCACTTTTTAGTTTATGTACCTAACTTATCAATCCACACTGGATTTTTTAACAGGATTATGGGACTTTGACTAAACAAATAGCCCATACTTAAACTAACATAAACTTTGTTGCTGTGTATTTTGATACGCAATTTACATTTCTTTTTTATTCTAAATATTTCCTTTACTTTTAATTGCTAACAAATATGAAACTTACAAGAACTTTGAAGCTTAACGCCAAGCTTGAGATTTTAGTTTTTTTTGTTGTGGTTTGTTCACATCGAATTTGGCTGGAGTGTAAGTAGATATAATGTTGCTACTGAAAAATTTCAGGAAAATTTGACTTTTGTAACCATGATTCCAATAACACTAGAACATTACCTAAGAACCTACTAATTAAGTACTTGTTTCTGCCCACGGCGCGGCGTACATGACACGCGTTTTTGGAATAAAAAGTATGCTACTTCAGGTTCAGATCTGTGTGTAATATTCCATTTAGAAGTTTTGGCGTTGTCTTTGGCCAAACATCGGTACGCCTTTTGAATATGAGTAGGATCAATCTTGAAATATATTATATACCTTAGTGTCATAGAAATATCCAATGTTCATCATGTCATAGGCAAGTCACAGATAAGTGTCACAGAGAGTAGTAAAATGCATTTTTTCATTGAGTAAGTAAGAACTTCAATAGGTACAGAATCCATAAATAAATATACAATATAGTCCTTGATTAACCTTAGGTCATTCATAACATTACCGAAAAAGTCACTCTAGTAAATATATAAATTTTGTGCTTAGCCCAAATAAAAAAATAGCAAAAATTACATTTTCCCTTTTATACATTCCCATGTAGAATCCTATTCTACTTAACAATAGCTAGATATTATTTTTAATAAATGGCAAAATCATTATGCGAAATGCTACCATATTCTACTTAAAACTTTATAAATTTTACAAAAATACCTTTTATAATGTGTCTTAAATCTAATATTTGTGGTAAATATGGAGACTGATTAATTTTTTTAGCATAAAATAGTAGATTATTTAATTTTATAATTTAAAAATATTAAAAAAATATTTAGCTTGAAGAAAAATAGGCAGATTTTTCTCGTAAACTTCCAATTTATATTTATCAATATTTGAAGGAAATTGATAAAATGAGCCTTTCCATCCACCTAAAGTGTTAAAATTATTGTATTTAATTAATTACGGAATAAAGTATCACAATTTTATAATTGAAGTAATTATAGTTGTAGTGTAAAAATAATCTTTCTTATTATATTCCTCAATACTATTGTAGTATTTGTTAAATCAGCATTAACAGTATACTTAGCTGGATATTTGGTATAGATTACTTTTTTATATACAATTCTATATTTAGTAAAATGACAAAGCTAGATAGTACCTAGATAAGTTTTTCATATTTTTAATAAATATGGATATTACAACATTGAAAATAAATTTGATAATATACAGAACTATGACTTATTTTTTTCCGAACTAAGTTATACTCGTACATTTATCTATCATTAAAACTATCAACTATGTTTAAAAGTAATTCCAGATCGCGTTTTTACATCTTAAACTTTATTCCACTGAAATGCGTATTTTAAGAATGAAATTCTGATTTAGACTAGAAAAATATAAAGCTACGCTTTCTAGATTTGAATGGCAATGAATGAATGAATTTCACAGACATACACAACAATATTACAGCCATTAATTAGGTTTTTAATTTGACGATGCTTGCAACAATCAAAGTCTTTTGAAAAATTTTAAAAAATAAATCTTGTATTTGTACCTATATTATTTTTATTTATTTTAAGGCGGTTACATCCGAATACTTAAACGCAACTAAAATTTGAGCACAGTTCAAGTCAAGTCGCGATTTTGAACACTTTTAAATTTCTCTCTTCTCAATAAAAATCTGCTAAGAAAACGCAACTTAAGATGTGCTTAAGCGTTTGAGTATTCAGGCGGTTAGTTAAAAAATCAAAAGACGTCAATACACTGGAAGCATACAATCTTATTGTAACCAGGATACAAACATGGATCTCAGTAAATAGTAAGAAACTCTATTGAGTTCCGCAGTCACTGAATAAGTGGGAATAATAAAATGAAGGCTACCTTACCCAATTCAATATCTTTTTAAAATTTAATGATTTTTACAAAATATCTAATTCTATACATACAAAATCTTCATAACATAATTTTATATCTCTTTAAGGTTAGTCACGTATGAAAAAAGGGTTTTTACTATTTTTTAGGTTCTACAAGTTTTACTTAGATAGCCGAAAGTTTTGCGCATATTGTATGCCATAATAGTTAAAAGAAGTTTTATGACTATAGGTTTTGTCATCAGAAACTGCAAAGAATTTAAATGCTCACGTACCAAAATTAGACTGTTTGAAACATTAGTTCGTCCTATATTAGAGTATGGCAGTTATTTGGAATCCGCGCTATGACGGGAATTCTAAAAGAATAGAATTACGGTGATAAAATTGCTAAGAAAATTAAGAATTATGACAATACTCAAAAAGTACAAAATTTCTTCATAATCTACCCGTAGAAAAAAACTTAACGTCGTATTTTTGCATAAAGTAATAAGCTAGAACCCGCCACACTAAAACAAGAACAAATAAGAAATCAAATAAAATCCCAAAAAGATCTGGCAACGACGGGAATCGAACCCTAATAGGTATAATAAATTGTCGTTTAGGAAGCGGTTTGAGTCTATTGAAATAATAGATATGAGATTTATCTAAAATCAAAATTAGGTGGATAGATTAGATTGCAAAAAAATAATAATCGATGAAAAGTTTCTTATAACAAAGATTCAAGGCAAATGGCTTAAATGTGCACTAAGCTCTTAACTTCTTTTGAAATTACTTGTGGAACCTAAAAAATAGTAAAACCTTGTTTTTTTCTGCATGCGTGACGAACCACCTTAAACTAAAATAACATTACTACATAATAATAATAATATACAACATACTTAGGATTAACAGTTTTACACCCGAATACTCAAACGCAACTCAGGTTTAAGCTCGTCTCAAATCGCGGATTTCTGACAGCTTTCAATGAAAAACTGTCAAATATTCGTCACCTGATGACCTGAGACCTGCTTAAATCTGAGATGCGTTTGATTATTCGGGGGTTATAGTTTCTAGCTTACTTAGAATTATGAAGAAAATTATTATCACTTGGTTTGGTTATAGATAGCTTCCATAATCTGCCACTGACTTTGACCTTATGGAGCTGATCATTATTTGATTGATACTTATTGGTGTTAGTTCAATGTGTGCACCATTCCGAAGGAGGTCACCCACCTGCTACCATTATTCAGTGAACAAACCAAGCCACATTCTTTTTATGCACATTTTTTTAAATTTGCTTTTTGAATGACCTCTTTCAGTATGGTATTTGAGTTTTTTGTATACTTTTAATATGCCAACATATTTTTTTCTTATCAATTATACATAATAGATATTTCATAACGAAATATAATGTTTAACTGTTTTTCATTTTAATCATAATAAAACCGACGAACCTCTTCCGGTCTCACTCACAGATATATTTTAAGGATATTTAACTTAGGGTGTTTACTTTGTTACTAACTTATTTCGATTTGAAGAATCGAGTAATGTAATGTGCCAACATAACAATAATTATGTGGTAAAATGTTGGAAAACAAAAAAATTGATTCAAAAATATTTGACATAATTATATCGTATCCATTTTGAATGGAGCATAAACGTAAACAAACCGCCCATACTTTACCTAAAATTCACTTTGTTGGCGCGTCCTTTTATACGTTATTTACATTACTTGTCGATTTTAGATCCTCCCTTCAATATAAATTGCTTACAATTATATCTGAAACTCGACGCCAAGCAAGTGAGATTTTGTTATTTGTGTCGTACTTTGTTTACTAACATGCTACATTCAAAATGGATAAACCATAGTATCCTACATAATCCAGTTTTATGTTTTCCGTCTTTGGAAATAAAGAATAAATTTATTTCTTGATTCTTCAATACAAACTAGCGATTTCTAACACGATTTCGACATGACGATTTTTTGTTGATTATTTTATTGTTATCATTATCTTATTTCTTACGTACCTTATTATATGTAATATCTAATGATGTTATCTTAGGCATATACAATAAAAGCGGCTTCTGCTTAAACAGTTTTGTATAGTTGCCTTGTAAAGCTTTTAAATGACTAAAACTACACTTGTAACAATAGAAAAATAAATTGTCTTATATAAATGATGCTTAAAATGGTAGACATAACGATTTCCTTCTATATAATATAACTTTGGAGGTACATTTACAGCCTTTTTGTTTTTGTTATCTGTGATTTCCTTACCTAGTGTATGTCCGTTAATCCACCATTGCTATGGCCTATTTTGACATTATCCAGTATTTTATTCACGAATTCGGAAGATTTTCCCGCTATTTTAACCTCTGAAACAAAAGTGATAAAGGTTTACCAGTTTTTAAACCCTATTTGTGGCGCAGCCTTATGTAGGCTGTGCGCAAGGCGGCCATTGCTCCGCCATCTTTATTTTAATTTAATTTTATGCCTGAGTTAGCTGTTACATGGACAAAAGGGATACCTTATTAACACCAAGCAAGTGCGAGGCGAACTCAAATATTTACTTTTTTGTTTATTGGTATTCTAATTTGTTATACCTAGCGGCAACAGAAATAAAAAAAAAAAAGACGTGTGGCACTCGGGGACAGCCGCGGTAAAGCTATTGCATAGCATTTTGTACCAACTTATGCAATTATAATTTTATTTATTTATGTTATTCATGCAGTATTGCTTTTTCTTTGATATTAATTCAAGTTACACTTTTTGAGCGTGGTGACCCTATACACCTACAGTCGTGGTCAACTAATTAGGGACACTCTTTGGTTAAACCGAATTGTAAATTTATTTTTTATTTTACAACGAGTCTAAACCATATTCCATATCTCTTACATGTAAGTTTATTTAGTCATTTATGTGCCCGATTATACAAACAATAACAACTTCTTAAACATTAAACCTCTTTACAGTATAGCTGATAGATTATCGTAGTGCTATTTGTTCAAATAATGCTGGCTGGCCATTTAATTAGGGACACTGAGATATTGCGTTCTATTTTCAAAATTTGAATCTCAATACTTTTTTACTTCTTCTCTTATTGTTTCGTGGTAGTTTTGGCGGCAATCCCGATATTTATTTTAAGTTTTGAGAAATATTTTGAAGAAAAATGGGTAAAAATAAAAGTTGCGATCCAACACTACGAAAAATTATCATGAAGTTTGTTGTCGAGCATGGTTGGCCATACCGAAGGATAGCAGAACATTTAAATTGTTCAAAAACTATGGTATACAATGCAGTGCAACATGTCAGACGCAATAACACAGATTTAAATGTGCCCAGAACAAAAAGATCGAGAAAAACAACTCCGCAAGAAGATAGAATGATAACCAGGTTAGCTAAGAAAGATCCGTTTCTAGGCTCTATTTTAATTAAACACGAAGTGTTTGGGACAGACGAAAGAGCTGGTGTCTCAGCGAGGACCGTTCGACGACGTCTGGTAGAAGCAGGGTTGTTCGGAAGAGTGGCTCGCAAAGTACCGTTGTTGAAGAAAGAACATAGAAATGCTCGTTTGGCGTTTGCACGTAAATATGGACATTGGACCTACGCCCAATGGCAACATGTATTATTCTCTGACGAGACCAAGGTTAATTTGATTTCTTCAGATGGAAGGCAATACGTACGGCGTCCAGTAAAAGCGGAAATGAATCCAAGATTCACAAAAAAGCAGGTGAAACATGGCGGTGGAAACATTAAAATGTGGGGTTCATTTTCTGGACGTGGAGTGGGACCTGTGAGGAAAGTTCAGGGTAACTTAGACCAACATCAATACAAGGCAATATTGGAGGAAACGATGCTTCCCTATGCTGAGGAGCATCTCCCTATTATATGGACGTTTCAGCATGATAACGACCCGAAACATACCGCACGTTCAGTCAAGTCGTTTCTTACCAGTCAGTCAGTATCGGTGCTAGATTGGCCAGCAAATAGCCCGGACCTTAACCCAATCGAGCACCTTTGGCACGAAATCAAGAAAAAAGTAGCCACTTATCGTACCACAACTTTAGATGAACTTAATGAAGCTTTTTGTAAGGAATGGGCAAACATTCCTGTCGAAACATGCCAGAAACTGATAATGTCTATGCCACATCGGTGTCAAGCGGTAATTACTAACAAAGGTTTTGCTACTGGGTACTGATTTTACACGTAATAAAATGGAGCTGTTAAAGATATTATAATACTGCAGATTATTAGTTTTGTTTAACTCTATTTTTCATTATAGTTTACTGTCCTTAATTAAATGTCCAGCAACAGAATTATACCTTAAAATTGAATACATGTTCAACCTTTGATATTAAATACTTTTTTCTATTTATTTATTCTTTTATTTACAGCCATTTAAAGCATAATAATCGGACCAAATTATGCAAATAATAATTACTGAGAAATCAATAGGGTTTTATATTTGTATGTACATAACCGGTTATTGTTCTTCACTATCTTGCATGTCCCTAATTAGTTGACCACGACTGTATATACTTTCTCATAAACAGCTGCTTATGTATTCGTCCGATTTCGGAGCAGCTCGTCTCGATTCGTGCGAGTTTCGTAGAGTCGTACAATACGTCTAATCGCACGCACACAACGCCGTGTCGAAGACTGCCGAACTGAAACGACGTTAGACGATGCACGGCATTCAAGCCACACCTCCTTGCCCGGCGGAGTGGGGAGCGTGAGGTTTTTTCGTTACGGAATTTCTGGATTCGGTCCCCGCGCTCAAGGCCCGCGATAGAAGCTATGCAATAGCTTAAAAAATCTTTTAAAATTTCAACTATCTAACTATAACGATACAGCCTGGTGACAGACAGCGAAGTCTTAGTAATTGGGTACAAAACCTTAATAAGGTAGGTTTACATTAAACTTTAGTTTCTTGTGAGATGGTTTCTGCATCTCTGGTTTGACGCAATTCTGCCAATGTCCGTCGCGTGATAGGTACTATAAATTAACTCTGCGTAATAGAGTCTGTTCAAAAAGAGAAGAGTCGTGGGAAGTGACTCTTGTGCCTATTTGACAACTTTTTTGCGTTGACAACACTGCTCTGTCATTGCAGTATGACTAAACTAAACGTGTTAGTTCACCGCAACGCCACGACGACTCTACTCTTTTTGAATAGACTCTAGCATCAAATATTAAATAAGGTATCAAGAAAACCTTATGAAACTATAAAATTAATAACCAAACAGGGTAAAAGAATTTATGATGCAATATTTAGTAACATTTCCTCATGGTGGATTAGGATCATAATTTATTCAATCCATCAACCAAGCAATAGTAAAATGCATAAAAGTAAAATCAATGTAATTTTGTTCTTATTAGACATAAATATGAAAACTGTGTCTCACCTGTGGCTGTATTCATAATATTCGTGACATGTGAATTCCAATCTACATTCCTTTGAGAACTCGTTACTCTGCTGCCTAAGAGCTGTTTCATCTGAGCTATTCCGCTCATAAGACGTTCTGAAACAAAAAATACGGTTTCTGAATTTTACTATGCAAAATAACATGTTTTGTTTGATCAATCTAATCTTCTATCGAATTGCGTCACATCATTGTAAAATAAAAACACATAATAGATCATAACAAAGATGACTCACTATGTTCTTGTTGAAGCCCATATAGCTTTATTTTGTTTGCCTCATGTTGTGCTTTTTTCTTCAGTCTGCAAGCTCTGGAGGCGAGTTTATTTTTTTCCTTTCTCGTTTTCGGTCTGATGTTGAATGGTAACTCACTGACTGGTATCATGTCATTGATAACTTTACCCAGATCGTCCAACTCTTTACCAATGACATGCAGCTTCCTAGGATTTGGGGTGAGGTCATTCCCATCACCCTTTCTAGCTTTTCCACTGCAATAATAAAATAAATATTTATGTAGGTTAAGAAAAATAGCTACAATCTATGGGCAGCAAACATAGCTTTGATGATCTTATCTGCTGCCTGCTGGATCCCACCTTTGGGCATAGGCCAGGAAGCAGAAGCAGGGAAGACATATTTACAGGTTTGATGATACTGTAGCTTTTTAATTACAGATTTATTTTTGAATTTGCTAGTTTATTATTTTTGGAATGTAGGAAGAAAGGTAAGTTTTTTCTAGTCTAACTGGTCATCAATATTTTGTTACCTATGTTTAATTCCTCTTACACTGCAACTTGGGCTGAAAACTGGGTCTGTGACCAGATTTAAGACATGTGGGTCCTCAGATTTCTTTTTCAAAATCAGCCTTTGTCCTTTAGGTCCTTTAGCCTGTACATTATATTGCCAAAAGTATCTCTCCCGCTTAGCATTTGCTCTGGCTTGCTTTACATCTGCCTCATCATTAGAGTCTGCAAAACAAAATATGAAACTATGATTCTATTTAACATTTATAAGCAAAACAGTTTCATGTTTGCATAATTTATGCATGTTTAAAATTTACATAGTTGTTTTATAGGAGTCGTAGGATATGGAGTAAAAAATGTAAAGGTGTTGGGTTAAGTGTATTTATGTGACTATAAAATTACCGTCAGAAGATAGGTCCTCATATCTGTCACTGTCTTCATCAGATTCAGCATCTTTGTCATCTTCGTCTTGAGAGTAATCTGCAGTGCTAGGACTTAGGAGACCTCCAGACAGTGATGAGATAGATCCTGCCTCAGCAATAGAGCTTGTCGACAACAGGTGCTTACGAGGCTCTCTTCGTTGCCAAATCTGAAAGTCAACAGTTCTAAGTTGGTTTAGAGAGTTCTGGGAAAAACTAAAAAAAAAAACAAGTTAAACTCGCCTATCTGGCATGACTTACTATTCAATATGCAGCAACTTATTCACCTATTTACTTGAAACTTTAGATTCATAGTTCTAAATTAAATATGCAGTGTACTCTATATTAATACATTAGAATGTACCTGTTCTAATGACAGATGTGTGGGAGCAGAAGAGGAAAGCTGGGATGGCTGTTGTTTTACAACTGGCTTGAATGGCGGCAAGATAGCCGAGGCTGGCACTGACTGGCCAAGGGCAAACTCCTGACTGTAGCCATCCATTCGAAGCAGCATCTCTGGCATGTGGTTCATGGGGAGTTGGGCAAAACTTGATGAGGTAGAGCTGTGCTGACTTGCAGGAGAAAAAGCAATCTGAGATGGTTTTTCATAGGGACTGCAAGGGCTCTCAGGCTGCATCAGGTTGTTGGCATGAAGAGAGTTGTAAGGCCGGCGTGAGCCACCCATCACACCGCCAATCTGAACACAATAGCCATTCTCCTCAGGTAGCAGAAGATCATCAATGTTCAGATCATCCAGTAAAGTGTCCGGATTGGCATTCAACTCTGCTAGAGTAGGTCCAAGAATTAGATCAGCTTTGTCTACTTGAAAAATATCATCATCATCCATTTTAAAGGATTCATGTTTGGTAGAGTTTTCATTGTCATATGTTTTGCCGAAGTGCATGGTGGGTATGTTGTTGAATGAGCTGAAGGAGTCCTGGAGGCAGAGGTCCAGTTCTGTGTTGAAGTCGCCGTCGGCGCGGCGCTGTGGGATGGGCACGGAGGCCGACATCCCCAGCTCGTAAGGCGACTCCTGTTTTATCTCAACGCCTGGCTCGAAAAGAAAGTCATGTGTGTAAATAGAATCCGACATTGCACGTGTTTGCGCTCGGTGACCTTGACGTATAATAATCTCGTTGATAGAGACTGGCGCACGCGTCTTGCTCGCGCCTCTATTGATTATCCCACGTGTCCTTCCTTACCAATGTTTATTTATTTCATTGCCACAAAACCAGTACACTTTGCAATTATGACGAGCATGACGGACGATACGATAGCTCATCGTTCGATTACATAACTTGCGAAATCACAACACAAATAAAAATTCAGAACTTGATTAATCACAATGACTTTCGATATCGAATAGATTCTAACAATAGATCCAGATTACAATTCACAATCTACAGTAAACTGCAAACGTTGCAGTTTACGTATTCGCACACCACACTGTAAACAGTTCTATTTACTAAAATTCCATCAGAAATTTAGCTCACATCACAACAAAAACACTTGCTCGTGGAGTCGAAGTAGGTAAACAAAGATATTGATTAATATTATTCAGGAAACTCAAAGGTCATTAGAATGAGATACACATATACTAATTTCACTTGGCGTAAAAGAGACAGCACAAACTTGACTAAGCGGAAAAGGAAAGAGGGACTGGAGGGAGGACATAAATAGAGTTCACTATAAACCGGAGACCTGCGAAAAGTCTTCTGGTGTATCGAGATTAGCATCAAATAAATGAACAAAACTTAAAAAAAAGAGTGACATCATTCATTCGTTACGTTTCAGCTCATTCATTTCTTTATCTGTCGTCAAAACGTAACCACTGACTGAACGTCAAAGTTCGGTACCTAACAAAATAATTCAAGTTATTTGAAAATAAAATATTATGGGCGACGAAAATACAAATTCTAGTAAAAAATGTGATACAAATAAATACGATGTCATTATTATTGGTGCCGGTATGGCAGGACTCTCCGCCGCCAATCATCTACTCAAAAATGGCATCGAAGACTTCATTATTATTGAAGCTAGAAAACGCATCGGAGGTCGTATTCTTTCAATACCTTTGAAAAATCACAAAGTTGAACTAGGTGCCAACTGGATCCATGGTGTTCTTGGTAACCCAATATTTGAAATGGCCATGGCAAATAATCTTGTAAACATTATCAATATACCCAAACCACACAAGGTTATAGCAGCCACTGAGGATGGCAAACAAGTACCCTTTGGTGTACTGCACGAAACACACGACGCTTACGTATGCTTTCTAAGACGATGTGAAGAATACTTCCTGTGCCAATACCTGCCTCCTCCGGATATCCACAGTGTTGGAGAGCACATCAATTTGGAAGCAACAATCTATCTGGAACGATTACCAACATCAGAAGAAAAGAAACTCCGTAGATTAATATTTGACTGTCTACTACGACGGGAAACATGTATAACAGGCTGTAATAGTATGGATGAAATTGATCTCATGGAGGTAGGCAGTTATACAGAACTGCAAGGAGGTAATATTATTATCCCTTCAGGCTACAGTTCTATTTTAGAACCACTTACTAAAAATATTGCTCCTGATAAGATATTATCTAATAACCCAGTTAGAAAAATAATCTGGGGCTTGGAGGGTGATGCTGATGATTTGGGAGAGGAGTCTGAGGACTCGGATCAAACTGTGATAGAAGATGTTTCAAAGACATCCCCATCAGAGAAACCTATGAACCCTAGTGAAGGTACCTCATTAGCTGATAGCTCACATAAACCAAAGAAAAAAACAAACTTAGTTGAAGTGGTCTGTACCAATGGAAAGACTTTGAATGCTAACCATGTGATATGTACTATTCCTCTTGGGGTTTTGAAAGAAGAAGCAGCTAGCTTGTTTGAACCTTCTCTGCCGCAGTATAAAATGGAATCAATTGAGAGATTACTGTTTAGTGCTGTAGACAAAATTTATTTAGAGTATGAGAGGCCATTTCTTAATCCAGATGTGACAGAGATAATGCTATTATGGGAAACTTCACTAACTCCTGAAGATATAGCAAGCTCTTGGTACAAGAAAATTTATTCATTCAGTAAAGTTTCCGAGACTCTTTTGCTTGGGTGGGTGTCAGGCAAAGAGGCTGAATACATGGAAACTCTTGCTATGCAAGAAGTGGCTGCCATCTGTACAAAGATTTTGAGGAAATTTCTCAATGACCCATTTGTTCCAGAACCTATTCATTGTGTATGGTAAGATAATTATTATTATTAAATGTTATCAACTTATCTATACCTACATAACATATTAATAATATTTAAATGCAAATGATAAGCAAAAGTAAACAAACAACTACATTTCCAAATGTTGGTTGTAAAAGTGAAACCACAGTGCCTTTTACCATAATCAATATTTGTTTTAGTTAGAATAATAAGGTTTTTCTTATTACTTTCAGTACAAGCTGGAAAAAGCAGCCTTTCACAAAAGGATCATATACTTCAATTGGCTTAGGAGGCAGTCAGAGTGATATTGAAAGTATAGCCCAGCCACTATTTAGGAATGTAAGGGATAAAAAGGTATGATTTTATAGTCAGACATTTTGTTAATTAGGTATTCGCTTCCTCCTCCCATAGGTATCTAAGTATATCCTATACTGATGAATGATGATACCTGGCTGGATATATGTAACTACTTGTTTACTCAGGTGGAATGCTACAGCATTCTGGGTTATCCTAAATAGTTGGGAGATTATTCTATACTAACAATTATGAAACAAACTAACAAATATTAGTTTAAAAAAAACAATTGAAGGTACTACCTTTGACGACCTCTGTGGCGCGGTAGGCGACGGTCCGCCTATGATGCAAGAGGTTCCGGGTTCGATTCCCACCTTGGGATAAATGTTTCTACGATCTGCAGATATTTGTTCAGAGTGTTCTGGATGTTTTCTATGTATAACAAAAATATCCATCTATGTAGTGTATTGTATTAAGTGTATCAGTAATCTAGCACTCACACAAGATCTGTGTGAATGTCCAACATCATTTATCTTACTCTAGCTCCTAAACTATTACAAGTAAAACAGCTTAGAAATCATATTTTTGTTCTGTTATTTAGCCTGTACTGCTCTTCGCTGGAGAGCACACCCACAGTAGCTTCTACTCAACGGCACATGGAGCTTACTTGTCGGGACAAACTGCAGCCCGACGGTTAATAGCCCCTGAAGAACTAGTTGAAAATAGTCTAGACTGTCCAGTTTCAGCTGATCTCACATCTTGGGTTCAAGGTATCCAACTTGAGGGATAATTTCTGCACCTTGTTATGCTCATTACGCTATTATGTAGGTTTGTAAATATTATCTACCATGACAAAGGCTAGGTAATTCTTATTTCTAAGAAACAAAATTCTTGTTTTTGAGCACTGTAATAAACTCGTAAATCTTACCAGAATGTTAGGTATGTTGTTATGGATGAATTTATTATTATTTATTTGATAAATGGTTATGTTTTTGACAAATTATCTATGGGCTTGGCTTCCCTTCCACAAATTAAAGAAGCACAATCAATAAATCAACTAATGCAATTAGCCCATGGCATAAAATTTTGTGATTGACTTTTATTATTCTTTGCAGGAAATAAATACCAACTTTAATTATTTTGGTATAATAGATAGAATATGGTAGGTTTTATATATTTTACTGAAGATAAATATTATCAATCCAAAATATGTTAAATAAACTATGGTTCTTTTTCAATCATAAGGCTATGATACTGTTATTTGGGTTTATTTTTGCCTCTTAGAATAATATTATGTACCTACTGCTTTTGAATAAAGTAAATGCATTTCCATTGTTATAATTATGCAATAGTTAGGTTGTGTTATTTGATTTTCTAGTCAGTGCAATGATTTTTGTAAAGCTTAAATAAATCATAAAAATAGAAAATTGTTTTTATTTAGAGGAAGTAAGAATAAAAACAGGTAGATATGTTGATGTACATATATTTGAGTAAATAAATTAAACATTGTCATAAGTAAAAAAGTAATAAAACAAGTAACAAAAATAAGGTAACATTTTAAAGCCCAAGAAACCTGAATAAAATCCCATTATTATTTTTGTTAGTAGTACACGAGTATGTAGTTGAATAACTAATTGTGTTAAAATTATTTATATAAAGTGAAGGACCTAGGTAAATACTAATTCTAAGCTTTTTAAGTACAATATCGCATCTTTTTCATGCCAAATTTTAAACATGTACGATATTACTATGGCCAATTATACCAATCACAGTACTTATCCATTCTAACCTAAAGCTAAAATAATACTTTACAATCATCATTTGTATTGAATACAAGAGAGGAATGCATAAATACATTTGTCCAAGGTTAAAGTAGTTGGACAACAACACTGAAATTTTCAGTTTATTCATTAAATATTTAAAATATGTTAAACAATTACAAGTCTCTATTTATAAGTTTTTATGAGAAAAATCTTTGAGCCCAGGTTAAATAAATACACACAGTAAATATTAATTTATGCACTGGGTATTTGAGATTTTTAAGAATGGAGTAGGAGAGAGATTCAGTCATAATAGGGAGTAGTATATTAATAGCACCATCAAAAGTGAGATAAAATCATTCATTAGCGCACAACATGCAACTCAATAGTAGAGTTCTTTTTATTAATAATGGACAGTAATTCATCAGCCACTGTATGTGATAACTCTTGCCATACACATTTTCCAATTAGAGGCACTTCTTCAAGTGGAGGTCTGAACGCCACCAATAAACTGAGGCAACAACCTTCTGCCATGGGATCTGCTTCTACATTCATCAGACCCAGAGGCCTATGCTGCCCCACATCTGCTCCAAACATCTCAACCATAAATCTTCGCAAAGTGGAATGAACACTCTTAGCAGGATTTATTTCACATGTTGGGAAATGTAAAGCAGATTTCTCACTGAGCAAAACATGTAGCTTATTTGTACTTCTCTTCTTTATGACAACTATCAATCTCAGTAAGTCTTTTTCATGGGGAGTAGGTGCTGGCAGGATGTCCTGATGCCAAGACCCTGTAGATTTATTATGCTTATAAAGTTGAGCTTTCTCAATAAGATGTAAGATGTCATTTGACCTCAAAGATATTTCATCCATATTGGCTATCCATTTAGCTTGAAGAGACTCTTTATCAGCCTTGGCTGGTGTTTTCAATTCACCCCCAATCACAGATCCAGTCAATACAAATCTGTACCACATTCCTCCAGCGGTTTCTACAACTAACAATGTATTCAGGTCACATTCCAAGCCAGTTTCTTCCAATACTTCTCTGACAGCTGCTTGTACAATAGTTTCCCCCTTCTCCATACGCCCTGCGGGTAAATACCACTTTCCAGCGCAACTTTCCTTGGCCTCTTGCATCATGAGTACTTCATTAGACTCATTTAGAATCACGCTGGCTACTACATAGGTGACGTTGCTGCCCAGTACCGGTTTGAAATTAGAGGGTGTGGTAGGCGTGATACCTTGGGATTCCGCCACAGAGTTTTGATCAGCTATGGTGAAGTCACACAAATCGTTTTCATCTCCAGTGAGGCCTGAACCTTCCAGCAACACGGATAAACTATTATTTACTCGATGCGACATATTCATTAAGAACACACAAACGTCGAACAAAATAACTCGTAGAAATGAATATTTTATGTTGAGCTTGAGCGTGTACAAATGCTACAGAATTTTTTAGCCAGATAGTTTTCTACGCCAGATAATGTACAATATACCTAACCCACGTTAATATTCTTTAAATTTTTCGGAGTAGAAACGCGAACTGAACAAACAAAACAACGGGACTTTCATCGATTTGTTTTCCAACTTCAACTTCTTGGTGAATGGAATGGAATACAAGATGGGCTGCTGTTTTTCAGACAGATTTATTAGGCCGCCGGGGCCACAGATTTTCTTTTCTGATCCACCTAGAACATTGACTTACCTTCAATTTTATTAAAATTTAACTAACTAGTACCACCTGCGATTCACTAAGTACAATAAGTACCTACTCGTATATCAAAATATGTATAAATCACTTTGATTTAACAATTTATTATTAATTAACGATTAGCTGTTTAGTTGAGTTTCCCTGGTTTTTGCCCATGTTGTGGCTACCTTTAATTTTGAGTGCACTAGTTTTAAGTATGCACATAAGAGATATTTGCTTGTTTGTAAAACAATATCCTCAATACTTTAAGTCTCACGCAGATGTGATGGAGAGACACACGAGACATAAAGACAGGCTCTATGTCCCAAAATGTAGAGTAGAACTTGCCAAAAATAATGTTTATCATCAGGCAATATGCATTTATAATAAGTTACCCGCTGAATTTAAAACTATGTCTTCAAACTTATTCAAAATCAAACTTAAAAAGTGGTTGATGGCAAAATGTTTTTATGACATGAAGGAATATTTTAATTACAGGACATTTTAATAGTTAAGTAACCAATTTTTGACATTTCTCTATATAGTTTTTTTAATTTTTGACATATTTTTATATAATTTTTGAATTTTTGACTTTTTTTAATATATCTTTAATGATTCTTTAAAATTATTAATTTTCAAATTTAATTTTATTATCTGTAATAATTTTGCACGCCTTGACGAGGCAGAATGTAATGGAGCTATTTACTTTAATATAAGACCTTATTGTACCGAAATTCCTGCAAATAAATGATTTATTATTATTTATTTATTATTATTATTAAGTTTTACGGTAATCATTTTGTGATATCTTGTGTTTCTTCTAGTTGGTTGCTCTTATTAAATAAATACATAAATAAATAAATAAACAGAACATTAATTGAAACCGGGTCATCGAAAAATACACGTCGGGTGCCGGGTTTTCGTATTATGATATTTAAGATTAATATTAATAATTATAGGTACTTTAAATAAACCTACATAAAAATAATAATAAATAAACTGATTGGCTGAAAAATTTAATCGAAAAACAGGAAAATATTAATATTTCGTGTTTTATTATGATAGTCACACGGTTTTCAACAACTCTAAAATGTGAAGCTTGTTATTATCATATTATTAAAGTATTTATACTTTAGGCGCAAGATTTATTTTAAAGTTCTATCCCATTAAAATATAAAATTTTCAAAGAATAATAACTCCTTAATTAAAAACATTTGGCAATCGAGAGTTCTCTTTACTTTTTTCTTTCGTAACTCTAACGTTCGAAATCATTTGATCCATCGATTATTGCCAAAAAAAGGTGATGTCCGAAAAATGGGCTCCGTAACACACTGTGCTGCGTACACAAAAGTATTCAGTATCTTTATTGATACTGAATATTACAGTTTTGTAAGTATTAATGTACCCTGTTATTAGGGTATGGCAATAGATCTTATTCTAAGACTTAACTTGGACTTAATTTTGTATCTCACACAAAATTGCAGAGATCTTTTAGGTACGTACTTATTTATAATATTTATGTAGGTTGTTAAAAATAATAATCAATTTACATAACTAAGTTGGATACATAATATACATCGAGATAGAATTATAATAGAGTCCCAATCTCTAACTGACGGCACGCAAAAAACGTCCGTCACCGTTCTACATACCTATACATTTGTTAATATACAGGGTGTGGCAAATTTTTGGCCCCTTAAGGGTAGCTACCGTTTCTTTTGTAGTTAGAAGGTTTTGTTTTAAGGAACTTTCTGTTTTATTTTGAAGAAAAAAATATTGCCATTTTTAGTTTTTTGAAAAAATGTACGGTTGTTTTTTTTAATTATTGCCAAAACTTACGATTTGATTTGGTATGTTCCTTTGGGAAAAGTGTTCCTGGTTGGAAATAGAGTCGATTAAGACCAACTTGTTTTTTTTGACAGATGTCATTTTTTGGGCGAACCGTACATTTTCTCAAAAAACTAAAAATGGCAATATTTTTTTCTTCAAAATAAAACAGAAAGTTCCTTCGAACAAAACCTTCTAACTACAAAAGAAACGGTAGATACCCTTAAGGGGCCAAAAATTTGCCACAGCCTGTATAGTTCATAATGACATTTATGCGAATTTAGACGTTATCTTTGTTGCATAATGTTCAATGTCGCTTGTATAGTCCAACCATAAGGAGTAGAAATTAATAAATATGGAACTAAAATTTACAATAAACTGGCAACTCTTTATGAAAGACCAGTGTGGCCGCTTAAGTGAGTTTGTGGCCAGATTCAGCTTTTCCTTGCAAAATTGAATTATGCACGTATTTTTTAATAAGGTATCGTCATGCTTAGATACTTACCTTCTCTTGCTTATATTTAAAAAACATGCTAAATTAAAAGAATCAAGCATTCAAAATGTTCTGTTGACATTTTGAATGCTTGAATGAAAAAAAAAGACGTGTGGCACTCGGGGACTGCCGCGGTAAAGCTATTGCAATGCCATCTAGAGGCGAGTTGCTGAACTAAAGAGACAAACGTCAAGGTTTTTTCGTTACGGAATTTCTGGATTCGGTCCCCGCGCTCAAGGCCCGCGATAGAAGCTATGCAATAGCTTAACATGGCGAATGACTAGGACAAAGCTATAAGATTACATAAACTGCGATTATAATTAGACGTGAACTAGAGGAGGCCTGTACCCGAAAGGGGTCCAAACCAACAAAAATATGTATTACAATTTAAATTGACGTTAAATTATAAATATTTATAACATGAATGCAATTGTAAAAACCTAGGACCTAAGTTATTTTATTTAAATTGATCATAAAAATAACGTAATTTAATTAAAAATACTCTAAATACCAAATAAAATTAAATCTCATTCACTGTAGTAAATGAAATTGTTTAGTTGTATTTTTTTGAATTCACTTGATTTAACATTAATTTGAATTTTTTTGTTTAGAAGCGAATATTTGTTTGACTAACTAGAATAATTTTCCGCTAGTGGAAACACTGCAACTTCGGTCGAGCGAGTATTCGAATTGTTTGTTTTGATTTGTTGTTGATGTTTTTATTTCTTTAATTTTAAGCAAATAAATCGTAAAATATTAGCAAATGAATAAAACTATACGCAGTGGGGCTCGTGACATTATTTACAAAGCGTTTTTGAGATGTTTGGCTGAGTATCAAGCCGGGACGCTGCTGACTGAATTAGAAGACGTTTATAAATGAAAAGCAGATTTGACCGTAAGTAGCTGGTTAAAAATAATAACATTGGACGTAAACTGTTATAATTTACTAAAAGAATCGTGTAAATCCATCCAAAATCCTTGTTTATCATACATAATAGTCTTTGTTGATCTTTGTTCCATTGAGTCGTATTTTGTAGTTCAAACCTTTATTTTTGATACTTTACTTATGTTTTGTTTCAGGAAAATCGGAAAGCACTGGTAGGAGGATTTTTAATGAAGGCAAAAAAATAGTGAAAAATTTGCTACAAAGTGAAGTTGAAAATAATGGTATGGCAGGAACTTCTAATTATGTTCTACCACAACATTTTGACGAAGAATCGGGCTACGTTCCGATTCACGCTTAATGCGCTGACGCGCGCATGAAGTCGTTTCTTTTCAACTTTCAGCGCGCTGACAGAGCGCACGGCAACGCCCACTTCGCCACGCCCCTCGAGCGCACGGGAGCGCATGAACTGCCTCACCTTTCGAGACAAGGCAGCTCGTGCGTTCCTTCAGCTTCTTTGTGAGTGCCGTCTGAGCGTTTCGTTTCATTAATCGCGCCAACGCGCACCAACGCGCTCAGATGAATCGGAACGCGGCTTCGTGCGCGCATAGCTCGTGCAGTGCGTTAGCGCTTTAAGCTTGAATTGGAACGTACCCTATATGTCGGGCATTGAGTATCTTGACTTTGAGTCATTAGAGTGATTTATGTATGATTTAGTACCTATTATATAATTATTCAACAATATTTTCTATTGTTGTGGTTTTTTCCCTTTGAGTATACAAAATATGCTTGTTTTCTTGTTAGGTTGCATACACTCTCCATTGCTCTTATTATTATTCGTCTCGGTATCGGCGCGGTGGACAAAAGGAGTCTTTGATTTCCTTAATGCATGTATATAATAAAAAAGACGTGTGGCACTCGGGGACTGCCGCGGTAAAGCTATTGCAATGCCATCTAGAGGCGAGTTGCTGAACTAAAGAGACAAACGTCAAGGTTTTTTCGTTACGGAATTTCTGGATTCGGTCCCCGCGCTCAAGGCCCGCGATAGAAGCTATGCAATAGCTTAAAAACATTTTTACTTTACTATACTATATCATAGTAGGTTTTATTCTTATTCAGGACAAACCTTTATGTGATGAGCATAAATATTAGATGTAAAATGTTATAAAATAAGAACTGCAATGTGTTATAAATAAATTTGAAAATATTATGTATCAAAACGTAGTAGCCATAGTATATGGTGATACCATGTAAATTGTAAACAATTGTGGCGCCCTCATTTATTTTCTACTCTTTCCGGTCGGACTGTACGCAATGTAATAACAATGCACCGAAGAAGACTATATTGGTATTGGAAGATAATATTGGTGTTTGTGACCTAGGAGGACTCGCGGAACTAAACATCCGATTTCAAAAGTTATTTCACCAGTATTTACGTAGGACATATAGTCAGATAGTCATTTTATTGGTAAAATAATGTTAAAGTCACAGCATTAAAATTGGTACATGATAACAAAAGAAATATTTTTTTTACATACAATAATAATAATTAAATTGTCATTGTACCTAATATGGAAAATAAATGAAATTAACTACAAAGTAAAATAATAATTACCTAGTAGAAGAAGTAAATTTATTTTGATTAAATATAATTAAAAAATAAAATATTTTTTTTGTCACATAGCAGTTCTTTGTTAAGGAAATCCGCAACCTTATAGGACGCCCTCTCGATAAGCCTTAAGTTTGTTTTTGAATAAACATAAGCTAGGTGCAGTGACTATATGCTCCAGTAGTCGGTTATAAACAGCGTAGGCATAGGACATAGGCTATAATTATATTATGTACCTAGTAGGAGGCGGGGCGGGTCAGCTAATTACACTTATATGCAGACCCTGGATTCCCACTTATGTTACCTACTTTTCATCCCTCGGCTCAATTTCCTGTGTTAAACATAATAAATATGATATAAAATCAAAATAAAATTTTGAAAAACCCACGACGGATATAATAAATAGTACTTATGTACTTAATCGAAAAAGGAAGAAATAATTTTTGCAAAACCCCCGACTAAATGGAATTGAAAAAGACAATTAAATTACCTTTAGTTACAATTATAGCTTCCTAAATTTTTTCACCTATCCATTACTAAAAAGCCAAAAAAATCCGTCGGGTGGCTGCAGACAACAGGTAATCTATACGTTTTTTCAATTGTAAATTCAATATATAGTTCAAATTTGTATCTATTAATTGACTGTATGAGATAATCTTTATACCTAGTCATTTAAATTCAGGAACCTTAACCTCAACAGCCCGGATTGGTCCACTGCTGTACTGACCACTGCTAAACGCCTTATTGACGTTTATCGGCCATAATCCCCACGCATGCGAGTTGGGGATCGCGGTTCGGTGGTAGAATTGTTCTGTACGGGGCGCTGCTGTCCGCCATCGGTGGATATCCCTTAGTCGCCTCTTACGACACCCACGGGAAGAGATGGAGGTGGTGGTGCAAATTCTAAGCGAGCGCCACACCGGGTACGGGAAAATTCAGAAAATAGATGGCAATTGGCTATTCGAAATGGCAGCCCCCCCCGACGGATTTTTTTGGCTTTTTAGTAATGGATAGGCTACGAATAAGAATGGTCAGGAAGGGTAATTCAGAACAAACTTCAAACAAAAAGTGGGCCTAGCTCAAACCAAAATGGCGTATAAGTCAAAAAACGAATCATAGCCAAAGTTCCAATAAGACATTGCTTCGTGATTAGTTGAATTCAGAACGAAAGCAGGGATTGGTTGGCGCTTGCTAAATGAAAGCGGTGATTGGTTCGCGCGCGTACTGCAATGTCTGCTATGACAGCTGTAACAAGGCGGCGTGGATGATGTTATGCAATAAGTAGAGCGAACCAAGTTATTAATAAAATAATATAATGGTTAAAAATGTTTTTTAATTAATTTGTTTTTGTTACTTTGTACACATCAATGAAATCTATGTTCCGCGAAATATGATTAATTTATTAAGTTTTAGTCTAGATGACATTAAAAAAGAGTCTTTCTTCGCAATCTAGTGAAGACGGATTTTCAGAAGTTCAACGATAATATCTTCAGTATCAAATATTTTAGAAAAACTCTGTGTTGATATTACTGCCAGATTACTAGCTCGAGTAAGTGATTTTCCGTGGTCATTTATTTTTATTTATATCTTATTAGTGTCTCGGTGCGTGAGCATATTTTAAACAAAACCACCGATGGATACGAGAGTACATCGAAATCTTTCAAATTAATTAGCTTATGAAAATATACATTTTCATTCATTTTGGATAGTTGATTTTGGCTTGCAGTTTCCGGGTAATAAAGCCTATAATTTATTCCACGGTTTCTGGCAGTTGAAGCGTCGTCGTTGGTCTTACATGTTTGATAACACCGTGCAATTCTTCTCTTCTGTTTTATACTCATAGTTTTCATAGTTTCATTAGTAATTGTTTTTTGTCTTTCTAGCTTTACTGCACTTATCCACTTATTTTTCCGAATAGGATCGGCAGGAAAACTAAAACACAAAATACAAGCAAAATAAATACATACATAAGTGTAATAAATATATCTTAATTGTATTTGTTACATTTCAATATTTCATCAACAAGATAAAAATTCTAATATTAAAAAATATGTATCTCAAATATAATAAAACAATAACTGACTTCAATTTGCGTATTATTGACCATAATATTGTTTTGTATTAATGACAAAAAAACGAAGTCAAAAATTTACTGACTTCATATTGCATAGTATTGAACATTTCATTTTGATGACGTATTTGAACATCTATGAATGTAATTATAATTTAGCTACTACTTACTAGTGAAAAGTGATCCCTAGGCATTTTAATCTTGTATGGCTCCTGCACCACTTCACAACACATGTTGGCATGATGATTCACAGCTATTTCACAAAGATACTCACGAAAACGTCTGTGCAGACTGGACGTGTGTTCGCTTGCAAGATAAATATCCGACTGATGGCGCGCTGAGCCCGACTTTTAAGCCCCGCCTACTTTAGCACAACTTTGGTTGGGGCATTTTTTTAAAGCAGTTACTGTTCCTGACTATTCTTATTCGTAGTGGATAGGTGAAAAAATTTAGGAAGCTATAATTGTAACTAAAGGTAATTTAATTGTCTTTTTCAATTCCATTTAGTCTGGGGTTTTGCAAAAATTATTTCTTCCTTTTTCGATTAAGTACATAAGTACTATCTATTTTTCTACTTACAGCCGATTTTTCCAAAGCAGATCATCATTTTTTTTTTCACAGGGCGTTTGTCTTCATATTATTTAACAAGGAACCCAGTTTCAGAGTCAATAAAGTCGGTCACCTATCAACGCACCGCGTTTCCTAACAACGGAGTGTGTTGCCAAACACGGCTATAAAGGTACAAAAACATTTTTTTAAAACGCCGATTACAGCGCCCCCTGGTGAGCAAACACCAGAAAACTTTGCTCAAACACGGATAATAAGGTACAAAAATATTTTTTTAAAACGTCGATTACAGCGCCCCCTGGTGAGCAAACACCATAAAACTTTACTAAGAACCATCGCCAATGAACCCCATACCTTATATTGAAAACTGTGTCTCAATCGATCAAACCGATCTGGAGATAATTGGCAACATTGGTTTTCACAAAATACACATATAACAGCGCCCCCTGGTGAATGAAGACCATAACATCTAGCGTAAAATCATCGCCACCAAATTTCAAACCCGAAACTGAAAACCGCACCTTAATCGGTCTAGCCGTTTTGGAGATAATTGGGAATATTGCAAATTGCACATACATACATGCATACATACAAACAACATCACACCCTAACTAAACGCATATACCGTCTCCGTTCCGTCGCGGGTAAAAAGAAGCAAATTCGCTGGATGCGGAAATGCCTCGGACAAGCCGAATCGTGGCGACAAAAAGTTGCAGCGTATGCGTTTTAGTACAAAATGTACTGCAAACAGTTATCGCTTGCAGAACGTGATTTTAAAGATGAGTAGAGGTCATACGTCTTTATTAGAATAATCAATGATTCTTAGCACACATTTCGACTTGTCAAGAGTGAGAAACCTTATAGTCCAGTCATTTAAGCTTAAATTAGGTAAGAATCTCGGAATTCGAGATACCCAGCTGTAAGTCTGTAAATACTTGTATATTGACACCCTAAAAGTTGTCTCAAAACCTACATATGGTAGGGTGTGCGCAACTATTAAATTTCAAGGTCAAAGGTCACAAAAAAACGGTTTTTTGCGCTTTTTTGTAAATATCTCATTTCCTATGGGTTTTTTGCTATATGTATTTATTATCAATATTGTAGAATACAAAATCCTCTACAAATTTTGTTCAAATTTTTTTTTATACGGTGAACCGTTTTCGAGATAGAGGGCGGAGAACGCGCGGTCACAGCATCACTTCAGGTAAACCGGGTGCCTTCGGTCGAAAAAGCGCCAAAATATGAACTATCAATAAATCAATGATTATAAATATTTGTCAATTTTTATTAACCATTATATTATATTTTATAATTTTTATGCCCATGTAATTGCAGAATTGTTAATGCAATTTAGGAATCTAGGAATTATATTTGAATTTTATCCTAATTAACATTAATAACTTCTTACATGATGAAAAAAAACAATAAATTATTAATTAATCTTTTTATCAAAAAATATAATTCAATACATTTATTATTATCAAAAGTAAAAAATGGAATAAAGGGTACAAAAACTACAATTTTTAAGAAGATGATTAAAGAATCATCTTCTTCCTCTTCATCGTCGTCTTCCGGCTGCTGGTAAATTTCAAACTGGTCTTCATGTTCGTCTTCAACGACATTTGTCTCAAGTTCTTCCATGATTTCGGGGTCAAAGGTTCCATCTTTGGTTTTATCATTGAGACAAGATTACCCATTACATTGGCCACAAGCTAAAGAGCATTGCAAGCCCGCTTTCCTGCATCCGCATCGCGAACCACAACCACTTGCAGTTGCAGAAAATTGTGTTTAGCAAATCTTCTGGAGCAGGTGGTAAAATTGTCATGATAGGCTCCAGAAAATCGTTTCGCATTGCCCAACCCCATACCTGGGGTTCCAAATCATGCCCTTACCAAGTTTGAACTTGATAATATACACGTTTGAAATGTTGATGAGCAGCTGCACTTGTTGGTGGAATATTTGAAAGTTGTACGGGTTTATGGATGGATGGATGTTTGTTACTTCTTCACGCCAAAAGTACTGAACGGGTCTGGCTGAAATTTTGCATACAGGTAATTCTAATTCTGGAATTAAACAAAGGCTATCCCGTGGGATAAAAATCACCTTTAAACGTTTCCGTAAGAACTACGCGAGCGAAGCCGCGGGGCGCATCTAGTATAATATAATAGTTAATAAAAATTGACAAATATTTATAATCATTGATTTATTGATAGTTCATCAACTATATAATTATTATGGCGCATTTTCGACCGGAGGCACCGGTTGACCTGAAGTGATGCTGTGACCGCGCGTTCTCCGCCCTCTATCTCGAAAACGGTTCACCGTATAAATTCTTTTTTTAACAAAATTTGTAGAGAATTTTGTATTCCACAATATTGATAATAAATACAAATAGCAAAAAACCCAGAGGAAATGAGATATTTACAAACAAAGCGCACGAAACCGATTGTTTGCGACCTTTGACCTTGAAATTTAATAGTTGCGCACACCCTACCATATGTAGGTTTTGAGACAACTTTTAGGGTGTCAATATACAAGTATTTACAGACTTACAGCTGGGTATCTCAAATTCCGAGGTGAACTTACTAAAATGACTGGACTATTACAGAAACCTTTATCAACCGAAACCGAAAACACTACTGTCAAACAAAAACAACATCATAGAGCTTTTATTGCAACCTTAACTGATGCAACCTTATCACAAATATCGCAAAATCGCGCTTAACAAGCGCTAAAAAATTAGCGCCTGTGTGAGTAGGGCTTATTCAAGATAGCCGGACAAATAGACATCCTTGGACTGTTATTTCGTGACCTCTTGATATGAAAGTGTCTCAGTCAATGTCACGTGTACGTCACTGTCATTCGGGAAATAAGGAAATTTCGCTTCGATCTTTTTCCCAAAATCTAAATTTTCTTAGATTTGTCTGAATTTTCCCGTAACAAAATCCTATAATCATGTCTATGATGAAAGGGCAAATGCTGGTGATTATTTTAAATCTAAATATCTCATAAGTTTATGTTTTGCGAGCAGATCGGTATAAGTTACGTAATTGTTTTCAGGTGCGCTCCTTGAGCACGTCCTCTAAGGCTGCTCAGATGGTAAAGCCTCCAGTTCAAGTGTTTGGTTTGGAAGGCCGCTACGCATCAGCTTTATTTTCGGCCGCATCAAAAACCAAGACTTTAGACACAGTTGAAAAAGAACTAACTTCGTTCCAACAATCAATCAAAGCCGAGCCGAAACTCAAGGAGTTTCTCGTCAATCCCACCATCAAGCGTGACTTGAAAGTTGACGCTCTGAAACATGTGTCAACTCAGGTAAGTGTAGCACAAGTCGGCACATTTATGAAGTGCTTAGATTATTAACTTTCTTGGTATTTTTTAACCTCAAACATCTCTATTTATATTCCAGATCAAGCTTTCGCCTACAACTGGTAATCTTCTTGGCCTTCTTGCTGAAAATGGACGCTTGAACAAACTAGATACTGTCATCAATGCATTCAAAGTTATGATGTCAGCATACCGTGGTGAAGTTACTTGTGAAGTTGTCACGGCCAAACCCCTTGACCCGGCACAGAAAACAAGCCTGGAAGCTGCTTTAAAGGTATAGCCTGTACACTCTGTCAGCTTTGTTACTCAGCTCTATTAATATATTTTGTAAATAAATAACACACTAAAAATATATAAATGCTTAGCTAATTAAATATTTTGATGTTAGGTAGATGTATGGATGGATGTTTGTTACCTCTTCATGCTAAAATGGATCAAGCTGAAATTTGACCTATACATATATGTAGTTCTTGAATAATACAAAGGCTACTTTTTATCCCATAAATCGGTTGGAGTATACTTTACGGGACGCAGTCAATTACAAGGCGAAAAAGACTTGGAAATTTGTTGATGATAATTTTGGGGGTGCATCTTGTCTTCGTGACCAATGTCACCTCCTCTACACGGAAGGTGTAAGGAACCGGAACCGACATTTAACGTATACTCCTCTAGGCGGCGCACCCCCGCGAAGCGGGGGGGGTCCCTCAACATTAACTTACTCCTAGCGAAGCCCGCCACCCCCCGCGAAGCGGGGGGGGCGGGTTCGTGGCGACTCAGTGACTGAAAAGGGTGTGTATATGTATAACTGCACCCAGAGCCCTATGCCCTATGCATCATTGACTGCTAACACGGTCAAAGGTCAAGAAAAAACAAAAAAATATATAACTTGTTTCCCATATAGTACACAGCGACCCATAAATCAGCTCCCATGGGACAGAAATCCTAATTTATTTATTTTTAAACTAATTTATGCCTGTGCAAAGCCACAAGCATAAATGTTAAAAGTATTCTGGTGGGGTACTGATCGGTGCCTAACATACCTTTCATATAGGCAATAAGGGTGATAAGATCAATTTTGGCACACGGTGTTATGTATCAACACTGTGTGGCAAAAATTTTCTTGTTGCCTTTTGTCCCTGGACTGACTGCATGAACACTGTCTGTCTTAACACATTACCTAAATTGGTAGGTACTCGCTTTAGGAGTTTCTAAATTTGAATAAATTTTGTTTCAGAAATTCCTGAAGCCGAATGAAAGCATCCATTTGACTGCTAAAGTTGATCCTGCTCTGATTGGAGGAATGGTTGTGTCAATTGCAGACAAATATGTCGATATGAGTGTGGCCAGCAAAGTCAAGAAATACACTGAGCTTATCAGCACTCCTGTGTAACTCCCAAGCCCTTAAGCATGTATTGTGTATAGTGAAATATAAGTTAAACCAAATCAGTCAATAGAATTTGAATTATTTACTCACTTAACCAGGTTCCCAGGGGTAGGGGGAGTCATCCATAAATTATATGAGTTGAATTTGGTTTACTTTTTACCTAAAAGACCATAAACTGACTTCAATTATATGGTTTTCTTATGGATGCCACTGTCAGAACTGGACTACAATGGAATGGGACCACATGGGAAGCACCAGATTTCAAATAAAAGAAAAATCATCAAAATCGGATCACCTAGTCAAAAGTTTTGAGGCAACAAACATAAAAAATACAGTTAAATTGAGAATGGGAACCTCCTATTTTGAAATCTGACATGATTAAGAAATATTGTTTAACACCGAATTTTTTGGTTTGCGTAGATGCTATCTAACAAATTAAGAGCTTAAAACGCGGACTTTTTTCAACTGACCATAGTGAAGAAAATACCATTTCGGCCACAGATCGGACTATGTAGTATCTTCACATCTATACGTTTCAAAATAACGTACACATTAGGAAAACAACCGGACTTATTTCCATACAATAAGGGCCCGGAGACGATCGCGCGCAACTTCAATTCGAGGCGCGTACAAAACTCAGTTTAGCTGATGCAGGCGCGCGCGGGACGCGGGACGCGGTACTACCATACGTGAAGGGAACACAGCAACCATAGTGCCGTCTTATGCGTGTGTGTGTGAGTAGGTGTTGGTAGCTATACCGTGTCCATTTTGAATGAGGCATAAACGTAAACAAACCGCCCATACTTAACCTAAAATTCACTTTGTTGGCGCATCCTTTTATACGTAACTTGTCGATTTTAGATCCTCCCTTCAATAAAAATTGCTTACAATTATAATCTGAAACTCGACGCCAAGCAAGTGAGATTTTGTTATTTGTGTCGTACTTTGTTTACTAACATGCTTCATTCTAAATGGATAAACCATAGGTAGTTAGGTATTTACGTTTAGGGAAGTGTAAGAGTTTGCTAAAAAAATCGAAGTAAATGTTGGTAGGTAAGTACCTACCTCAACCCCAACCCACCTATATTGGCCTACTGCTGAACTTAGGCTTCCCCTGATAAGCGCCTTATTGGTTTTTATCTCAGGGGAGGATGGTAGTGCCCATAATGGAGATGACAAAAGGGTCAAAATATTACTATCAAATACACCTAATATCGGAGCGTAGATCATGTACATTACATTAGTTTTTATTTCACTTCAATACATGCAGTATTTCCGAAGTTATAACGACGAGAAGTTTAAGCCCTTTTTAAAATTTCTGAAATTACGCGGGCTTATGATGTGACGTCACAACCAGACACAGCGCGGCTCGCGGCACTATTCGGCAGGTGATTACGTGCGGTGCGTCTCTTTTCAATCGTCTTCGTTTTCAGTGTGCTTGAGTTCATAATACAAAGGCTACTTTTTATCCCATAAATCGGTTGGAGTATACTTTACGGGACGCAGTCAATTACAAGGCGAAAAAGACTTGGAAATTTGTTGATGATAATTTTGGGGGTGCATCTTGTCTTCGTGACCAATGTCACCTCCTCTACACGGAAGGTGTAAGGAACCGGAACCGACATTTAACGTATACTCCTCTAGGCGGCGCACCCCCGCGAAGCGGGGGGGGTCCCTCAACATTAACTTACTCCTAGCGAAGCCCGCCACCCCCCGCGAAGCGGGGGGGGCGGGTTCGTGGCGACTCAGTGACTGAAAAGGGTGTGTATATGTATAACTGCACCCAGAGCCCTATGCCCTATGCATCATTGACTGCTAACACGGTCAAAGGTCAAGAAAAAACAAAAAAATATATAACTTGTTTCCCATATAGTACACAGCGACCCATAAATCAGCTCCCATGGGACAGAAATCCTAATTTATTTATTTTTAAACTAATTTATGCCTGTGCAAAGCCACAAGCATAAATGTTAAAAGTATTCTGGTGGGGTACCTACTGATCGGTGCCTAACATACCTTTCATATAGGCAATAAGGGTGATAAGATCAATTTTGGCACACGGTGTTATGTATCAACACTGTGTGGCAAAAATTTTCTTGTTGCCTTTTGTCCCTGGACTGACTGCATGAACACTGTCTGTCTTAACACATTACCTAAATTGGTAGGTACTCGCTTTAGGAGTTTCTAAATTTGAATAAATTTTGTTTCAGAAATTCCTGAAGCCGAATGAAAGCATCCATTTGACTGCTAAAGTTGATCCTGCTCTGATTGGAGGAATGGTTGTGTCAATTGCAGACAAATATGTCGATATGAGTGTGGCCAGCAAAGTCAAGAAATACACTGAGCTTATCAGCACTCCTGTGTAACTCCCAAGCCCTTAAGCATGTATTGTGTATAGTGAAATATAAGTTAAACCAAATCAGTCAATAGAATTTGAATTATTTACTCACTTAACCAGGTTCCCAGGGGTAGGGGGAGTCATCCATAAATTATATGAGTTGAATTTGGTTTACTTTTAACCTAAAAGACCATAAACTGACTTCAATTATATGGTTTTCTTATGGATGCCACTGTCAGAACTGGACTACAATGGAATGGGACCACATGGGAAGCACCAGATTTCAAATAAAAGAAAAATCATCAAAATCGGATCACCTAGTCAAAAGTTTTGAGGCAACAAACATAAAAAATACAGTTAAATTGAGAATGGGAACCTCCTATTTTGAAATCTGACATGATTAAGAAATATTGTTTAACACCGAATTTTTTGGTTTGCGTAGATGCTATCTAACAAATTAAGAGCTTAAAACGCGGACTTTTTTCAACTGACCATAGTGAAGAAAATACCATTTCGGCCACAGATCGGACTATGTAGTATCTTCACATCTATACGTTTCAAAATAACGTACACATTAGGAAAACAACCGGACTTATTTCCATACAATAAGGGCCCGGAGACGATCGCGCGCAACTTCAATTCGAGGCGCGTACAAAACTCAGTTTAGCTGATGCAGGCGCGCGCGGGACGCGGGACGCGGTACTACCATACGTGAAGGGAACACAGCAACCATAGTGCCGTCTTATGCGTGTGTGTGTGAGTAGGTGTTGGTAGCTATACCGTGTCCATTTTGAATGAGGCATAAACGTAAACAAACCGCCCATACTTAACCTAAAATTCACTTTGTTGGCGCATCCTTTTATACGTAACTTGTCGATTTTAGATCCTCCCTTCAATAAAAATTGCTTACAATTATAATCTGAAACTCGACGCCAAGCAAGTGAGATTTTGTTATTTGTGTCGTACTTTGTTTACTAACATGCTTCATTCTAAATGGATAAACCATAGGTAGTTAGGTATTTACGTTTAGGGAAGTGTAAGAGTTTGCTAAAAAAATCGAAGTAAATGTTGGTAGGTAAGTACCTACCTCAACCCCAACCCACCTATATTGGCCTACTGCTGAACTTAGGCCTCCCCTGATAAGCGCCTTATTGGTTTTTATCTCAGGGGAGGATGGTAGTGCCCATAATGGAGATGACAAAAGGGTCAAAATATTACTATCAAATACACCTAATATCGGAGCGTAGATCATGTACATTACATTAGTTTTTATTTCACTTCAATACATGCAGTATTTCCGAAGTTATAACGACGAGAAGTTTAAGCCCTTTTTAAAATTTCTGAAATTACGCGGGCTTATGATGTGACGTCACAACCAGACACAGCGCGGCTCGCGGCACTATTCGGCAGGTGATTACGTGCGGTGCGTCTCTTTTCAATCGTCTTCGTTTTCAGTGTGCTTGAGTTCATGAATAATTATTATTTTATTCATATAGAAACAAAAGTGTATAGTGTGTAGAATGGAAGAAGGTTTCCTCAAAGGCCAGTCAGACAAACCGCCAAGAGTGGATAGTTTGATGGTGGGCATGGTGGCACAATATTTCGTTGGAAATCAGCATTTCACGGCAGCCGAAATTCGTGGAATAAAGATGAAAAGGTATGTATTGTAGTAGGTAATGCTTACATTGAACATACGTACGTATGTTCAATGTAAGCATTACCTACTCTCGGGTAGGTAGGTAGGTACATAAGTACTTACCTATTTGTTCAAACCCGAAGTTTCGACAGTTTACACACTGTCGTGGTCACGGGATGACAAAATATTTATAATAATGTGTTCTGATTAGAGATGGGTTTATGCCGGGCATTTACAGGGCGTATTGAGTAAATGCCTAATAAATGTCTTTTTATGCTTTTTAAATGCCCGATGACAGGGCAGAAACTACGCTTGTAGTTTTTTGATATTTCGATGTTTTTAAATAACATATATAGATAAATATGTTGGGAAAATGTATCATCATCATCATCCGCAGCCCGACTTTACCCACTGCTGGATATAGGCCTCCAAACTTGTAAAAATGGGAAAATGTATAAATAGCCCAAAATATATTGTTTTGTAGCTGATAAAACCTTAATACACGATAAGTACCTAACTATTATGTTATTGTTATTATTATTATTATTTATTGTTGTGTAAAGCCCTTCGTACATCAGCGCTAATTTTTAAGCGCGTCCTGGGTCGCGCGATTTTGCGATATTTTCTTGCAGTAGGTACATTTTCTATTCTACTAAAACGCATAAGTACGTTGACACACACTGCCGCAAGTCGGCTTGTTCGAGGCGTTTACGCGTCCTGCGATTTTGCTTCTTGCGGGCAGCGGTACAAGGTGGCGGCGGCGGGACAGTAGTTGTAGTTACCCTCTTAGAAGTTCTCATAAAAGTTTTTTTACAGTTAGGTGTTATCGCGTCGATCTCTTAAATTTAAAGTATTATAAGGTTTACTTCGTGATGTCTGAGAGTTAATATTATTATTAGTTAAGTATAAATAAGTGGTACCTTGAAGCAATAAAAACCATGTACCTACCTACCTTTGTACTTACCTACTTTTTTACTTTACTTTTACTAAGGTACCTATTTAGTAGTACCTTGGTACATCAAATAGTAGGTACCTTAGAATAAAACATTACTTTACCAAGGTATACTTCCCCCGAAAAAGGTAAAAATTAGATAAGTTGCTACAGTATTTGCTTTTCATCGACATTACGTACACACTACGTACGTGCGTACGTAACATAGCAACGTAATTTTTTTCGTACGTAGCTACGTACCTAAGTAAAACAAGACTTAGTACGTTCTGAAGAAACCATGGAACAAAGAAGTAAGTATGTAGGTACTTCTCTGTTTCGTGGGAGAAACACAACCTATTCTTGCGTGGTGTGCATATTGCAGTGCGGCTTATTTTTAAGCGTGATTTCGGCGGGGCGGTTGCGTGCCACCTACGCGAACGAAGGCCGTCGAATACTACCTACTTTGTTTTTTTGTAATTCCTGTTTGTAAGTAGGTAGTTCGACCTATCTAATCTACCTAACTTGGTATTCATATGGCATTGATCCAACAGCTATCCGATTCCATCGATTAAACTAAGTAAATGAATAAAAGTCGTTTGTAAATAGTCTGTGTCTAGGTACCTATTACTTATTGAGTTATTCTACTCGTCATGACAAAAATCCTGACCCCCCGCCCCCTGTACTTTTTTTGGGGGAAGTATACCTTGGTAAAGTAATGTTTTATATTAAGGTAGGTAGGAGGTAGGTACATACTATTTGATGCAAAAGTAAAGTAAAAAAAGTAGGTAAGTACAAAGGTAGGTAATCAGGTTATTAATGTTTTATTCTTAGGAAGTTAAGTAGGTACATAGGTTTTATTGCTTTAAGGTACTACTTATTCATACTTAATTAATAATAATATTGACTCTCAGACATCACGAAGTAAACCATATAAAACTTTAAATTGAAGAGATCGACGTTATAACACCTAACTGTAAAAAAGTTTCTAGGAGAACTTCTAAGAGGGTAACTACCGTCCCGCCGCCGCCGCCACCTTGTACCGCTGCCCGCAAGAAGCAAGACTCAAGACGCGCAGCTTCAAAAGAAGCAAAATCGCAGGACGCGTAAACGCCTCGGACAAGCCGAATCGCGGCAGTGTGCGTCAACGTATGCGTTTTAGTACAAAATGTACTGCAAGCAAATATGTATCACAAAATCGCGCGACACAGGACGCGCTTAAAAATTAGCGCTGATGTGCGTCAACTTATGCGTTTTAGTACAAAATGTACTGCAAGCAAATATGTATCACAAAATGGCGCGACACAGGACGCGCTTAAAAATTAGCGCTGATGTGCGTAGGGCTTTACACAACAATAAATAATAATAATAACATAATAGTTAGGTACTTATCGTGTACTAGCTTTTGCCCGCGGCTTCGCACGCTCTATTCAAGTAGCCTATGTCCGTTCCCGGGATACCGTTTACCTCCCTGCCAAATTTCATCAAGTTTCGTTCAGCCGGGAACGAAATAAAAACGAAATAAAATCCTATGTCCGTCTCCTGGTTCTAAGCTACCTTCCCACCAATTTTCAGCCAAATCGGTGCAGCCGTTCTTGAGTTAAAAATAGTGTAACTAACACAATTTTTTTTTAAATAAAGATTAAGGTTTTATCAGCTACAAAACAATATGTTTTGGGCTATTTATACATTTTCCCAACATATTTATCTATATATTGTATTTAAAATGTCTAAAAACTACAAGCATAGTTTCTGCCCTGCCATCGGGCATTTATTTGGGCGTAAAGTCGTTTTTGCCTTATTTGCCCTGTTTATGCCCTATTTGCCCGATGGGGTTTAAACCCTCGACCCATCTCTAGTTCTGATCGCGTAAGTTTAAAAAACTTTATTGTTCAAACCTAACTGAAAGTGAGTGTGTGTTTCATTTAATAGGTAGGTAGGTAGGTACTTAATATAGGCGGCGATAAACAAATACTGGGTATCTACTCGCAATCAACATCTCGAGGTTGTCGAATGATTATTTTATAATGTTTTATTAGTATAAACTCATAGAAAACTAGCGGTCCGTCCCTGCTTCGCACGGGTAGGTAGGTAGGTATTTCCTATTATGGCCTATGTTCATCAGGGATAATGTAGTACCTACCTAGCTTCCTAACGGGGATAGAATGTTTCAAATCGGTCCAGTAGGTACCTACTTTCGGAGCCTATTCAATAGGTACAAACAAACAAACAATCAAATCAAATCTTTCCTCTTTATAATATTAGTATGTATATAGATGTCACTATTTACCCTTGATTTACCCATAATATTATACAGATGTACCTAGGTAAGTCCTAGTAGGTATTTTATTTACGTAGCTATCAGATTTCTAAGTAGGCAAATACCTACCTATGTATTATTATAATATTTTTATACCAAATGGTCTTCACAGCAATGCGCTTTAGTTTTAGGGCCTAATGCGTCGACTCTTCTTACGGCTGTCATCCACTTTTTTCTAATTTTTGGGTCCTCAGGCACATAAAAAAAGAGTTTATCGGGTGCTTTAACTGTTGAATTAAAGCACTGAGGCACAAAACAGTATTTCCTAGGCATTTTCCACGAGAAAACTTTATTTTCCTGCGCAGCGGCGCGGCGGCGTGCGTACGAGAGCGCGCCTATCGAATGAGCGAGGTTGTGACGTCATCTGCGTGTCAGCTGCCGCCCGCGTTTTTAAAAACCTTCGGCCAGAAATACCGCACTTCAATCGTAAATATCTCAGCCATTTCTTAAGATATGAAAAAAGTAAAAACACAGGTTTTCTCGTAATTTTTTGTAGATTTATTTGGCATGTAAAGTAAAAATCGTTTGTCAGACCCATCCCCACGCTGGGTATGCGGGTTGGGTTGATCGCATTTTCGGTGGTAGAATAGGGTATATGCATGTGATTTCAAAATGGCTATAAAAATATATACGTATTCTCTATTGATATAGAAACATATCTAGATATTTATTTTTGCGTTTTGAGATGTTTTTATTGTAGAATTTAACCATTGAAAAATTGATATTTTAAATCTCAATCGCAAAATTTCGAAACGCTACTCCATTGACTAGAGCGGACGTGACATCACTGTACGCGTTTCTTCTTTTTTTATTCTGCTTGCTGCACCTTGATTTGACACTATTCTGCCCACTTGACATTTCGTATTGTCGATTATTTTCAGTTTTTTCGGAAAACCTCTTTCCTGAGATGATCACTACCGAGGTCGTCACCAAAGGTTTTAATCAAGTGTGTACGTCGACGTCACATAAACATGGCGCCAATATGGCAGCGTTTTTATCACCCGAAAATGATTGTAGTTTTGATTTGTTTTTTTTACCTTGTTAATGCGAAATTCAGTGAGCGTCTTATCATTCCTCGGTTAAATAATGACCTAAAGAATCGATTAAAACAATAAAAAAAATCGATGCATATACCCTATTGTTCTGCAGGCCGCCCACCGATATCTCTTGGTCGGGACCACGTCCCGACAGATTTGATAGATACGATTTTTCGTTTTTTTTTTCATTTTCATAGTCCGGTCTTCCCTCCTCATCCTAACCAAGTTTCTCAACTTTTATCCTTTGTTTCCTAGGACTATAAATAATGAAAAGGTACTACACATCTGTGAATATCTCAGAAACCTGACACCTTATGAACTTATATTACAATGGATCATTTTTTATTTGTTTTGGTGTTTTCTATTCAAAAATAAATTAGTTTTATCGTGCGCCGCAATTTAAAATATAAAAATATCGTAGTGCCAGCCTCCATACAAAAATCTTCAAAACCCTTTCCTCCTTTGCAACAAAAAAATCAATAAAAATGCAAATAAGTAATAATTTTTATCGTAATATATTACATATTACACGTTGTGGTACACTGTAGGGCCACAGAGGAGACCAGACACAAAACAGGGCTGAAATGCCTCATTGAGGTATCAACCCCATCCACACCCACAGAAAAGCTGAAACGAAGCTGTCAGTCACCCAAAGTCCTGCTCCGATACTTCAAGGAGCTGGGCTGGTTAGGGCCTGCTTAGGCAGGGGGATAATGCACAATACACTTCTATGCGAGACGTCCAATCAGATCTTAGTTCCCGGGACTTAGAAATATAATTACCTAGCTGTTGCCCGCGACCGTGACTTCGCGAGGATTTTGATAGAACCATGTAGGGATAAATACGTGTTATAGCCATAAAAAGTATATATATATATATAGTCTATCTGTTTGCCAAGTTTAATTTAAATCCATTCGGACGTTGGAACGAGGTTGCAAAGGTAACAAACTTACACGCACGCACCCCCACACATCCACACACAAACACAACTTTCGCATTCATATTATTAGTGGGATATTGGGACCACATAGTTACATGGTTGAAATAATTTCAATATAAGATTTAGTGGGCTTGAAAAATATTACTTTCATCCCGCTTCCCAGGCAACTTCCGACCTACTTTCCCAGTATGAGTAGGTAATTAAAAAGTTATTAAAGTCGTTAGTTGTGTAGACACACTAGCTAGTTTTGTCAGACAACTACGGAACCCTGGACTGCGCTGACTTATTTTACCTTTTTGTTACTTTTTACAAGATATTTAGAGCTTATAATTGTTTAACACATTCATGGCCCAAGACGCAGGTGCCAGTCTGCAGCACGTGTAGCTGCGGCGCGCCCCTGCGGGTCGCACCACAGAGGCTGGGCAGTGGATACGTTATACACTAAGCGCCTCGCGGTTCCACGCGGTGGGAATTCCGGGATAAAATATAGCCTATGTCACTCCCTGAACAGTAAGCTTTTTAGTGATGAAAGAATGTAGGTATGCTTTTGAATGTGGAAAGTAGTTTCGGAGCCAATACAAACAAACTATCAAATCTTTCCTCTTTCTTATACCTCTATATTTAGTTTAGTTAGAATACAATTTCAAATAAAAGACTCCTTATGGCTCTTTTATACACGGACTGCAGGCGAAGGCGCGACGGGTTGGCGGCAGTTGCCTTGAAGTATTTTTCTGAATGGTGCATACAGAGGTGCCATTGTTAATTTATTCAAGAACGGACGGGTCCCTACTGTGTGCGTTACTGGGGCGGCACGTCGACTCGGATCAAGATGAAAATATATAGAAAAATCAGAGCCCTATGCCAATTTCACGAGCCCCAAAAATAAAATTAGTGCGCCCTATGGTTTCGGAGATATTCGAGAAAAACAGATTTCGCTGCAGTAACGCCTAAAAACGTTACTGCAGCGGCATCGTTTTTACCTATTAGCTTTAGCCAAATTTTAAGAAGCTTAAAAGATAGCTTATATTTGAGCACTTCATGAGCCGAACAGCGGCATTTGTGCGCCCTGTGGTTTACGAGATATCAGCAGTTCCCGCTGCGGTAACGTTTTGCAGATGTCCATATCTTCGGAACAGCTGGATGAACGAATATGATTTTTTGTGAGGTGTAGTGTAACTTGATGCAACTGCAGCACCAGTTGTTTTCTTTCAAAAAATCTGGATTTATGAATTAAACGACTTTTTCAGTAAATCAAAAATAGCCGATATCTCATGAACTACATCACGAAGGTGCTTTGTGATTGCATTGGCTGATGCCTATTAAAAATAAGTAACTTCTGACAAACTTCTGAAACCCTGCATCTAAGTCTCGCTGAAATATAGAAATATTATTACTGAAATTGGTTCACTTATTTCGATCCTCAAATAAGGGAGTTTTTAACAAGATACAACTTTAAATGATTTGTCAATAATCCGAGCGCATATTCAATTAATTCAATTATACTGAATTTCAGCTTTCTACACCCAATACTTACCCGTTAATAAATTAAGTTCACTCATGACGAACTTTCAGACAGTTATCCGACCAAATACGAAAGGCCATAAAAAAGCGGCCGTTAGGAACATTCACCGTACCTATTTAATTTATCTACCAGTTTGTCTTATGTTTGTACAGTGGTGCAGAAAAGCTTTTTCGTTTTATTTAATAGTTAGGTGTTATAACTTCGATCTCTTCCTATGATTAAGTTTACTTCGTAATCGTCTGATCGTAAATATTATTATTATGTACCTTTGAATTAGTAGTAAGTAATTAGATTATATATATCAAATAGTATGTACCTACCTAAGAATAAACATTATTCACCTACCTACCTACTTTTTATGAGTTCCGTACCCAAAGGCTAAAACGGAACCCTATTACTAAGATTCCGCTGTCCGTCTGTCAATGTGCTACCTGATGCTGCCTTGGTCGATTGATAGTAGGTAGGTGGTTGACCTATCAGGTATGTATGCATAATGATAATTATGTTTTTACGCCTACTACGGCAGAATTCAGGGATCTAATATAAGTCTTATGTACTGACTGTAAACGACCGTATTCACAAACAATAAATGAATTATGTTATGAATCACGTGAATGTCAATCATAAGTCTAACGCAATTAAGTTTATACTTACTTGCGACCATTGAAAATATCGTCATCTATATCGTGTAGCGCAATTAACTCAGGTAGCCTAGTAGTTGAGATATTCGCAATGTTACTATTGCCCCGTGTTACTACTGACCCCGGTCTACCTTATATCAAAATTAACCAACCATTATCTAAAATCTATGTTTGCACCTCATTCTTGTATTCTATTCATGTGTAATTATCGCGATATTTGCTATGATGATTACACATGTGAATTACGTTGTTATTATAATACCTTATAAATAATTATCTTTCATATAACAGCAAGTTGCTGTTATTTACATTAATAATATTATCCCTAAAATAATCTCCATACAAGACCCGAGGGAGGATTTACCTCTCCCGCATCACCTTTTATGGATTCACAAAAAAGGGGGGAGGGGTTATTTTGACCACGCACCCACACCGCAGGAGCTCAAGCGAACGCGCCGAACTGCATTAATCAATCATCCATCATTGAGCAAACGTAGGTATTCTATGGAACCAACTTGAAAGTCAAGAACGACAACAAGGTACATACCTATAGTTCTCAGACCTGAGCTATAGTCTTTACATTATTAATGTAACAAACAACCGAATCCAATAGGTAGGCATGACGAGAGCGGAGTTTTTAAAATCGATGACAAAAGTTTACTTATTGTATTATTTATACGAAAGTACGTAAGTACCTACGTACTATTAGTATTTATATGATATTTTTTTTTGCTTAACCTTAACCATACAAACCATTCTCGCTCCATACTCAGTCTATACTCTATAGGGTGTCCATTTTGAATGAAGCATGTTAGTAAACAAACTGCCCATACTTAACCTAAAATTTACTTTGTTGGCGAGTCCTTTTATACGTATGTAATTTACATTACTTGTCGATTTTAGATCCTCCCTTCAATAAAAATTGCTTAAATTATATCTGAAACTCAAGTGAGATTTTGTTATTTGTATCGTAGTTTATTTACTAACATGCTTCATTCAAAATTGATAAACCATAGAGTCGGAGATTGTCTGCCAGCTGTGCGACACACGGAGTACAAGCGAGGAGTTCGCGACTACCTTGTTCTCACTTACATGTATTGTCCAGCACCAATATTAAAGGCGCCTCTATCTCACATTAAAACTTGGCCACGTAAGTGTACCTAATTTAAACATGACAAAGCTACCAATTTAAGGATGTTGGCTTGAAGTACTGAACGGCCGCTTTTTTATGGCCTTTCGTATTTGGTCGGATAACTGTCTGAAAATCGTCATGAGTGAATTTAATTTATTAACGGGTAAGTATTGGGTGTAGAAAGCTGAAATTCAGTATGCATTTAATTGAATATGCGCTCGGATTATTGACAAATCATTTAAAGTTGTATCTTGTTAAAAACTCCCTTAATTGAGGATCGAAATAAGTGAACCAATTTCAGTGATAATATTTCTATATTTCAGCGAGACTTAGATGCAGGGTTTCAGAAGTTTGTCAGAAGTTACTTATTTTTAATAGGCATCAGCCAATGCAATCACAAAGCACCTTCGTGATGTAGTTCATGAGATATCGGCTATATTTGATTTACTGAAAAAGTAGTTTAATTCATAAATCCAGATTTTTTGAAAGAAAACAACTGGTGCTGCAGTTGCATCAAGTTACACTACACCTCCTCACAAAAAATCATATTCGTCCATCCAGCTGTTCCGAAGATATGGACATCTGCAAAACGTTACCGCAGCGGGAACTGCTGATATCTCGTAAACCACAGGGCGCACAAATGCCGCTGTTCGGCTCATGAAGTGCTCAAATATAAGCTATCTTTTAAGCTACTTAAAATTTGGCTAAAGCTAATAGGTAAGAAGATGCCGCAGCAGTAACGTTTTTAGGCGTTACTGCAGCGGAATCTGTTTTTCTCGAATATCTCCGAAACCATAGGGCGCACTAATTTTATTTTTGGGGCTCGTGAAATTGGCATAGGGCTCTGATTTTTCTATATATTTTCATCTTGATCAGAATCGACGTGCCGCCCCAGTAACGCACACTCCCTACTCCTTAGATGCGATGCACCACATATGTGATATGAAAGGCCCTCATTTTATACCTTGATATGTGATCTAAACTATGGCAATTCCTGGTTAATTAAGTGGTACCTAAAAACCAGTGATATTTGTAAATATGACCTAAATAAGAACTCACTAACTCTTTCCTCAATAAAAAACTAGTTTTTAATCAAAATCAACAATGGTATGTGGCACCCATTGCTGATTTTTAGGAGGGGCAGGTAGCATTGTGCAATATGGTATGTGATAATGTGACATACCATAATGTACAATGAATTATACCTGCCCCTCCTGGTGGGCCAGAGGCTGGGGACTGTACTAAAGTAAAACTACAAATGGCATTGAACAAAAAATTTAATATGCACTCTGCACTTCTAAGTAATACTTAAATTAAATAAGAACAAATTAATACTCTTTTAGTATGTAATGGTAACTAAAATTAATATTTCTCTAAAAGAAATAGCAATAAAAGGGATTATTTGAGATCATTACAGATGAGATCTTTTCATTGAACTTTAGTAGGATCAAGATAAGGTGCCTATCCATCAACTGGTGCAGTTTCACCTTTGAGAAGAGCATTTTCTGCCTCTAACTCGGCTATACGCGCTCTTGCTCCTTCTAACTCATCATCTCCACCATCAGTGCCCAAGTGCTTTCGCACATATTCCAGTGCATCTTCTGGCTTATCTGGTTCTTCATACAAGCTCACAAGAACCTTGGTAAGGGCATCCATAACACCAGCACGCTCCAAATAGCGTCTAAATTCTTCCCTTTTCGAATCAATTGGCTTAAAAAAACAATTTAATTTTTAAGTATTTTAGACTATGTTGACATGCTACTATTGCAATATGAAACATAATGTCAAAATGTGTATGAATGAGCAGATCATTTTTATATCTATAATTGCGTACCTACCTATAGGTATTTTCATGCCTGCCATCAGACTTTGGAGGCAGATAATGTCATGACAAATTGTTTTTTGTCATAAAAACTGTGGTGTTTGTGTGCAATCTTCTACTGTATACACTGAGGACTATTCATTAGTACTAGATGAAATCATCTAAGCTCTACTTGTGTGTAGAATCCGATTTACAAAATTATTACCTAGTTACAAATTAAATAATGAGCGGAATTACCTTGTATGAAGACATTTTAGCCTCGAATCACGATTGAATCAAGGCTTGAGTACTGGAGTGTATGGCTGGAGGGTTAAAACAATTGAATGATGGCCTGTAGCAAGGAATGACTTTTGTTATCAGAAATCCAATTCACTGAATGGAGTAAATTATGTGTGGTTGATGAATTATTGCTTATGGAAAGGAAAATACACTTAAATAGACAAATTTCCGCAATCAGACTTTTTCCTAGCACAAGCAAAACGACGAAATGCGAAAATTCAAACTCTAAAATCCTAGAACGACGACGGACATGCACAAATCGATCGATCAATATTTTCCGGCTTTTCCCATATTTCCCAAAGAGAATACCTACAAACAATAACCTCGTCTAGGACTGAGAAGCTGGTTTTGAGTCACTCTGTCAGTCAGTCGAGGAGTGCACGGACGAAGGAAATCTCCCTTTAAGCCCTCCGCAAACAGCCGCTAATTAGTTAGCGCGTCTTGTAAAGCGCGATTCCGGCGATTTTTCAGCGTGATTCCTTACTTACACACAGCAGCTTATTATTAAGCGCGATTTCGCCGCCCCCTCCCCGCCCCTTACCGGCGGCACCGCGAACGACGAAGGCCGTCCCGCCACACCCCGCCACCCCGCACCGCCCCGCAAAATCGCAGGACGCGGAAACGCCTCGGACAAGCCGAATCGCGGCAGTGTGCGTCAACGTATGCTTTTAGTACAAAATGTTCCGCAAGCAAATATCGCAAAATCGCGTGACACAGGACGCGCTTAAAAATTAGCGTTGATGTGAGTAGAGCTTTATAACTTACTGCACAGTACTTGCATACCATAAGAAGTTATGATATCTCTATGTTGCATAAACTCTATGCTTACTTGACTGATCGTAGAGCGAGTGCTCAGAAAATTTAATTTTCTTCCGAGAGGGAAGGACTTTATTTTTTTTAGGGCGGCCGCATACACTCGGTTTCCTGATTAGGTTTCCTAATCCGGAATTCAGATTCGGAAACCTGAATGCTCAATTTACATACAAAATGTTCAAAACGGCGCACATGTTACTATTTCCGAAAGGAAAAATACCCGACGTTCGTTTTGGAATTCATTCCATGCTTTCGGGTACACAGAACGGAAAAAAACCTAATGACGTCACCCGAACGCAGTGCTCACATACATTTCATATCGTTCGCCGCACATTAACGGAAATTTCCATTCAGAACCGTGCTAGCATTGTGTCGAATGGATGTGTCCTTACGATTTTGCGAACAAAATGTGTGAGGCCCAAAATTTAATTATATCTGTGGAACAATATCCCTGTATAGGTATGGGATATTAATCATGCAGACTACCATAACAGAGATGTCAAGGACCTCGCATGGGAGCAGATAATGTAAAGAAGAAAGAAAGCGTCAGTAAAAGTGCAATAGCAATCAATTCAACGTCGTCGTCCATTACGTGCTTTCACAGAAGCGTCTGTATTCGAACTGACCGTGTAAATTCCTGATACAGAAAAACGAATGGTTTGCGCTAGGCACGCGGAATTCCGGATCTGAATTCCAGATCAGGAAACCTAATCAGGAAACCGAGTGTATGCGGCCGCCCTAAGGGTCAAAATAGATCTTTTGTACATCAAAGCATTCTTCCCTTGGATTAAAGCCCTACTCACATCGCCGCAAATTTTTAAGCACGTGTCGTCGTCGTGCCGATTCGGTTTGTCCGAGGCGTTTCCGCGTCCGCGCCGAAATCGCGCATAATAATAAGCCGCTGTGTGTAAGGAATCGTGCTAGGAAATCGCGCTTTACAAGACGAGCTAATTAATTAGCGTCCGTGTGCTGAGTGCTTAATGTTGATTGTTTTTGTAGAAATGTCAACTTCAACTAATTACAGGGAATGTCAATGTATAAGATCAAGTTTTAGAGATGGGCCAGCAGCTAACGATAGTTATTTTTTATATTTTACTACGATTATAAAAATAATCATCGTTACATAGCTGCTGGAATATTAATTTGTTCGGGGTTCAAGGAAAGGCGATCGTCAATTATGATAGACTGGAATAATAAAAATGCTAACATGCAAGTATTAAATTAATGGGTAGCGGCAACCTGACCTGTAAAGTGTACCGTCAAACGGGGTAACTTGAGACAATTCTGAACTTTGGACATCTGCCAGAGGTCTATTAAGATAGCTTTTTATAATTTTTTCTGCCCATTACATCAGTCGATGTTGGACTTGTATTCTCTAACTTGTTTCGAGAAGAGGTATCGCCCCTGGATATTGAAACAGGCTTTATTTCTGTTACAACTTGATCGTCACACAGCGTCACAGTTTGAAGGTCTTCCACCGCTGGGAAGACGAAAGTGTGTTGAGTTTTCGTCGATTTTCGCATAAACTTCACATCGATTCCATCTATTCCTTCTGATCCAATAACTGTGCCGGCGAACCTTTACTCTATGGGTTTTTTAGAAACAGAGTTGTTAATTTTTTTTACGACAGCGAAAGAACCATCAGGAAATTTTGCCATTAATATCTGGGGCATTAATGGCCTTAACTTCATTTTATAAGTTAGCTAAGGGATCTATGTTCTCTGTGAAAGGGTCCTCCATACTTTCATCAGAGTTTTCTGGAATGTTTATCTCCGTAAATATATTTTCGTCCACATCACTTGGCAGAAACTGCGACTATCAAACGGATGTCATGCTGCGTAAACGGGAAGCCCCAGTCTCCGGCTAAGCAAATACACTGGACAAGTGTAGCTTTGTCTTGTTCTGAAAATTCCTGTGGGCGTCCATACTTTCAGGTGTTTTTGCCTCTGAATGTCGGTTTACTGTGGCTCTAGGCACTCCAAATTTCTCTTCTAATGATATCTTCTTATGATCTTTTCTTAATGATAAGCCCTGTTTGACAGCCTCTGCAGCTTTTTCCAATTGTACTGTAGTATAATTCACATATGGGCGACCTCCAAGAGTTTTCGGTTGTTTACGGGGCATGGCCATTGGCCACCCTAAAATGTAAAAAAAAAATCAAGATTATACAATCAATCCGGTATCTTGAGACATAGATGAAAACTTGAGAGAACTTAATTTACAGGTGGCGACAACGCCGCCACCTATAAATTAAGGGAATACTACAAGAATTAAAGATTATAATTTATAATATAGCTAAAGGTACTATGACTATAACATAACTAGCAGCGCAGCACCTCAAGGTTTCACCCACGTAGTTTTCGTTCCCGTGCGAATTCCGGGATAAAATATATCTCATGTCATTCCTTGAAATGTAAGCTTTTTATTTTTTATGAAATTGATATTAAAATCGGCCCAGTAGTTTCGCAGCCTATTCGATACAAACAATCAAATCTTTCCACTTTATAATATTAGTAGGTAGGTATAGAAGTATGATATAGGTTCACAAATTAATAGCAGGTACCTTCCTACTACAGTAAGGCATAGTAGGTACCTATTTAAAAGTAAAGGACTACTTACACAAGTGTGCATGCAAACATGAGTGCACTCTCTATATTCCCTCGCCCTCATTATCCGATTGGACGGCAGACCGACGACTGCGGAAAGGTTGGGCACGACAGGGCAAGAGCTTAACGTGCTTTTTGAGGCACGGGGTGTGATACCACCACGATAAGACAAGACTAATATATTCCATCCATAATCAGACAAAACGCAAGTGATCATTTAAAACGTGACCATTAGGTATTTTCCGATTTAATTTTCATTCAAGGTTAATGTTCAAAAATGTGAATTCTTACTAGTATTAAGAGTCTGTTCAATAATAAGAATAAATAAGTTAAAGTCATATATTTGGTTCTGTGTTTACATAGTTGGTCTTATTGAAAAGGGTTAAGTCTGGGGGTTGTGGTAGATGGTGCTGGTTGTTCCCCAAATAGCCTTTTGTGATTGGTATTTGGATGGTGGTCAAGGAAAGTCACTAGTGATGGTATGGTACTGGTACGGACTTTAATCACAAGACACACCTATTTTATGGTAATAAAAAGTTATGGTTCAAATAAGGTAAAATGCTAAGGAATCGTTGAAATGGTAAAATGGTATTGATTTGAACCCGTGCGGCTAGAAGTCGAGCGAGCCCATCCCTAGTAGCAGATTATATTGTTGTTTTGGTGATGTGATCAAATGTGATGTGATGTCGTTGTCGTCGTCGTGGCTGCTTTATGTCTGAGACTTAATTTGTGATTTATAGTTATTTTCATAATTTACTACTTGCTTCAGAGTTACTAAAACATTATTTTGTGAAGTTATAGAATTTCTAAGAATGGCGCCTTCAACTGACTGGGATGAAATAAAACGATTAGCTGCTGACTTTCAGAAAGCTCAGCTGAGCTCGACAGCACAGAGGTAAAAGAAATATTTCAATAAACTTTACCAAATAATTGCTGTAAAACTTTCCCTGGTGATCAGACTAAATATTTGTTTGCGTGTTTTTCAGACTTTCAGAGAGAAACTGCATAGAAATAGTCACAAAACTAATTGAACTAAAACTCATTGATGTGATATTCACCACTGATGGTAAGGAATATTTAACATGCCAGCAGCTAAATAAGGAGATAAAAGATGAACTTTATGTGCATGGAGGAAGAATTAACACTGTAGACTTGGCAAAGGAGCTAAATGTAGACCTCAACCAAATAAACTCCAGTGTGGCTGAAATAATAAAAGGGAAAGAAGTTCAACTAGTATCAGGTTACCTCATAACTCATTACTATCTAGAGAAAATTGCCAGAGAAATAAATGAAAAGTTGCAACTGCAAGGCCAGCTAACAGTTGGGGAATTGACCCTGCAATATGATTTACCAGCTGAGCTTTTACACCATAATGTCCTAGAGAAATATTTGGGTAAAATCATTGTTGGGAAACAGGACCCTTCGGAGCCCAGGACATTTTACACAGAAGAATACATTACCAGAACTAAGGCTAAAATCAGAGGGGCTTTGATGGGTCTGCTAAAACCAACTCCAGTGGCAGTTATCTTGAGCCACTGCAATGTAACTGAGCGTCTGTTCATGTCCTTGTTTGACCAAGTTAATGCCCCGGGTGTATTAACTGGACGCCAGGCAGGTGCCTCATATGTCCCAACATGCTATACAAAAGCCCAAAATGATTGGGTGTTTAGTTTTTTCAAACAAAACTACTACTTGGAATATGATGCTTTGACTCGTTTAGGCTTATCTGATCCAAAGGGGTATGTCAAGAGGGTATTACCTAATGAAGACTTGACTTTTTTGAGCAGCTGTGTTATTGGATCCCTTATCACTCAGCAAGTAGAAACAGCTTTGGAGGAATGTATTGCATCAAAGAATTACCTGGATGTTGTTTCCCTACTGCCCTCAATTTTATCGGATGCTGACATTGAAAATATTATTGATAGTCTATTGAAAAACTCAAAATCAACTATTCTATTTGCAAATACAGGTAAATAATAATAAATTGTAATCCAAAATGAAGCTACAGTTTGATATTAGTTCTAACAATGTCTTCTTTAGTTTTCAGTAACCATTATGTAGATAACTTGAAACAGGCTTGCATGCCAATGACTCAAAAGAAAGCAGAAGCAGTAGTGACATCTGGTAAATACCAGCAGTTTTATCTGGAAAAGCAGTTGGCCAAAGGTTCTGATGTTCAATCTGGTTTTGTTGATCATAAGGCAGAGAGGAGAGAAGAACGCAGAAGGAAAGCTGGGTCAGGAAAAGCAGGAGGTGGTTCTCAGGGAAGGGAAACTAAGACAAAATCTGTTAAGAAACATACAAGGTCAAAACAGACAGCACATGACTCTGATTCTGATGAAGCTCCTAGTCTGGTCAAAAAATCGTCAAGTGTCTTGGAAATTGTATCCACTGAAGATATTGAAGCAATCATCAAAGGAATCTTGGAAAATGAAGGTCTTGAGGATTTGGTGCCCAGGATATCAGAGCATCTTCAAAGGTAAATTAAAATGAAATCAAGCATTTACTTTATTATGGGTTGGATAAAGTAATGATATGTTTTATATTTTTCCAGGGCACTTAATCAGACTGCCTTAGCCATGGCAAAGGAGGTAGCTGACAAAATGATCCAAGATGCTGGACAGAATAGAAAACAAACACACTCTTCTGCTCAGGACAAAGTTAATATTCTTGTAAATGACATAAAACTGTATGAGAAAGGATTGAAATCATTGCCATCGGAACAGCAAGCTCAGTTTATCAAGTATCTCTTGAAGTCTATGGGAGGTGACATTCTTACTGAACTTTGCAAGTATGCAGCTAATCAATGCAACCTTTCTGTACAAGGAGAAGTAATATCAGTAGAACAGAGGAATAAAATCCTCAATGACTTGACTGAAGAATTCAAGAAACCACTTGTAGCACTGAATGTTTCCTTGGCTGACCAGAACCTAGAGGTGTTTTATCAGTCTGTTGATGATTGCCTATCAAACTTTGGTATGATATTGAAGAAAATTGACAAAAAGAAAGACAGGTAAATCTGTTTCTTTGAGTAAAAATAAATAGTAGTGGAACCATGTTTAACCTGTTTTACTTTTGTTTCAGACTTTTGATCCAAAACCATAGAGAGAAACTTATTTCTGAATTGGAAGTATGTGAAGATCCAGCTTTGAGTCTTCATTTGGCTGTGCTGGCAATATTTACAATAGTGACTCAAAATATGCTGCATGCTTCTGGCAGACAAGTGCCTATAATTATTTCATTCTTGAAAACTCAACTAAAAGGGGAAGACTATGTAAAACTCCAGCAATACCATGGTAGGTAAAATTAGCTTGATCCTGCTCATAAGTTTACTCTTGATATTGTATACTATACAAGATGGTCGTTTTATTTTCAGAACATATTACAAAATATTTGACAGCTCCTGAAGATGAAAAGGCACAGGCTGAGGAAAAGCTTAAAGATGAAGTTCCAGTTTTGAAGAACATGGTTCAAGAAATTAAAAAGTACAAATGAATTGCTTACTTGGAAACTTGTTTTTAACATGTATAAAAATAAAATCAGGGTTTCAAACAAAAAACAGTTTTTATTTTTGAAAATACAGTTTTCTTTTTGTAAGCATAAATTATTAAAGTTATTAATTTTAATTAAAAGCAGGTGACATACAAATATTACTTATTTTAATTAACAAATGCAAAAGCTTGATAAAATGTGCACATCAGCAAAAGTAAATATCTTATTATCAGTCTATCTAGAGAAAAGAGTAGTTACAGGTTTAAGGGTCTTTTCAGGTTGTTCCTTTTCTTAAATACCTACATAAATACATTAATTTTATTGGCTCTGTTCATTTTACCATGAGATATGGTGGTTATGTATTGTAGTAGGTATCAAGCTAATTTCTAGATTCAAGAAACAATACTATATAATTTCAGTTTACTGATTAAGATATCATTACTAATTTTTAGCTGGTTAGGTTCTTCTTACTTAAAAAGAGTAACCATGACAAATTCTTTGTCACTATGTTAATACATTTGAGATAATAGTTGTTTCATCATTAAGATGATTTGGCCGCTTGACGTCTTTTGACATCCCAGTTGTATACTCTTGCCATGTTCACTTCTGTTGTCGTACATTGATCTCTGGAAAATGATTTAAAAAAATATTAACTTATCAACCTTCTATCTTAAAATATAAGATTTATTGTGTTCCAACATTTGGCATGAGAAGTACTCCATGTTTTATTTACCTAAGAAAATCTAAGTCATGCTCGACACATCCCAGGTTTTTCTTAGCAGTGGCCATATTGGAAGTGAGCAAATTTTCAGCATCTTCCAAAGTATATTCCAACATAACATTTGCTCCGAGCCATAGGCATACCTTTTTAGTAGGTGGTACATTTGCCTGAAACAAAATGTAAAAATTTTAAAGAAATTACAAGAATTAAGATAGTAAATCTTTTAAAATCCGACCTAACATGTAAAGACATTTTTGTTCACCTTAAGAAAAACTTGATCACTTAGTAAAAATTGTGTCTCAATTTCCTCAGTTTGAACTTTTAGTTTTTCAATCATTTCTAAGGACCGGGCAAGGTCTGGGATTTGTTGTCTCAAGCGCCTCCTTTTTGTGGCAAGGGAATACTCCATAACTTTATATTTTCCATGCTGCTCATCTAGACTTCGTAGAACCTTGTCAACCCCATCAGAATTTTCAGGTTTGCTCATAAATTCATCTACATTATCCTGTAACAACATGAACATATTATAATAACTTCATTGCGCGTAAATATGTTTATGAAGAGAATTTAACAAGGAAATTGTGAAATAAACAAATTCAACACAAATGTTAGCAGGTGGTGAAAGGATCGAAGCGGCTAGTTAAACGTAACCTTAAATTTTAAAAGTTACAGCTAAATAGATATAAATAAAGCCGAAATGGAATGATAAAACATTTCATACAACAAATACGGCTTCAGGTATCCCCGAAAAAGATTTTTGGTCCGATTTTTCAGCTCCGTCTCCTTCCATTTTACAAAGTCAACATGAAATGAATGAATGAAAATGAATGAGGACCGAGAAGGAGTAGAGTTGTGATTGTTTTTTTTTACTTGTCGCTTCATTTTTTTATTTATATTTTAAAGCCCTACTCACATCAACGCTAATTTTTAAGCGCGTCCTGTGTCACGCGATTTTGCGATATTTGCTTGCAGAACATTTTGTACTAAAACGCATAGGTTGAGGCACACTGCCGCGATTTGGCAGCCGCGATTCGCTTGTCGCGTCCTGCGATTTTGCAGGGCAGCGCGGGGTGGCGGAACGGCCTTCGTCGTTCGCGCTGCCGCCGGTAATGCGGGGAGGGGGCGGCGACCGTGCCGCCAAAATCGCGCCTAATAATAAGCCGCTGTGGCCGCCGCCAATTAGTTAGCGCGTCTTGTAAAGCGCGATTTCAGCGATTTTACAGCGTGATTCCTTACACACAGCGGCTTATTATTAAGCGCGATTTCGCCACCCCCTCCCCGCCCCTTACCGGCAGCGCGAACGACGAAGGCCGTCCCGCCACCCCGCAAAATCGCAGGACGCGGAAACTCCTCGGACAAGCCGAATCGCGGCAGTGTGCGTCAACCTTAGACGTCAACGTATGCGTTTTAGTACAAAATGTTCCGCAAGTAAATATCGCAAAATGAAAATGAAAGACACAGTACGTGCTTTAAAAATTAGCGTTGATGTGAGTAGGGCTTTAAGATTATGAGCCGCACACCCGTCTGCACGCCACCGCCGCCGCCACCGGCGGCGCCGCGCCGTTCGCTTCCGCCGGAATACATAATTAGATTTTTTTTAACTTAGCGTCGATATATTAATATAATATAAAATATCGTTCATAGGTGCATGGATAATGAATGATTGAATGATTTCATACAAATATTTAAAATTCAGATTTCAGCGCGCGCGTCGCGGGTACGTGAGCTTATTTGAAAGGTAGATTTTTTGTCAATCGCTGTTAGAAAACCTTTGTGAATAGGTAAATAATCTCCTTGGATTTGAACTTCCTTCAGAAGTTAAACTTGGATTGGATGGTTGTCAGGAATTATGTCAAAGTGATGTACAAAGAGAATACAATAACTTCGTAAGAGTGATTTAGTGTAAAATATACAATATTGGAGAAAACATGGTTTTTATGATTTCATAAGATTAAGTAACACCAGTAGCAAAGTATAACTTTGCTACACTATTTGTTCAGTTATTCTATCAGGTTATGGGCCCAGGTCATATAGATTACTGTTTTTTTGGTGTTATCTTTTCTTTGTGAAAAATTTATTTTTTGTGCTTTTTTTCGATAATATGTGGAAATTTTGAGAAGTATAAAGCTCGTTTGGTAGCGAAAGGATTTACGCAACGATATGGCATTGATTATGAAGCTACTTTTGCACCTGTTGTGAGACATAGCACTCTACGACTACTATTTGCAATTGGAGTTGAAGACAATATGGACATATTGACGTGAATACGGCATTTCTTAATGGAGATCTTAATGAGCGTATTTTATATTCGCGAGCAACCTACTGGTTTTGCGATTGAGGGGCAGAACAAGGAACAAGAAACAGGAAACAAGGAATTTTAAAACTTAGTCAATCGGAATATGTGAAAAACCTTTTGATTAATTTTGGCATGGAAGATTGTCACAAAGTAGCAACTCCTATGGAAGTCAACTTCAATCCACCAAAAGCTGAAGTGGTTGATGAGAGATTTCCATATCAGGAACTTATCGGGAGCTTAATTTATCTCGCGGTTTCTTCTCGCCCGGACATTGCATTTGTATGCAATAAGCTCAGCCAATATAACACTTGCTACAACGAAGTACATTGGCTTGCGGCTAAACGTGTTCTGCGTTATTTATCGGGTACATCTGACTACGGACTCAATTTTAGGAGAGGTAGTAAAAATGTTGAAATTTCATCCGACGCAGATTGGGCGGGGGATATAAACGAAGAATGAAGATATGAAGATGGTTGATAATCAGCACTATCATCGAACCAAACACATAGACGTTCAACACCATTTTATAAAAGAATGTGTTGATAATAATCTGATTAGATTGCAATATAAGCCATCAGCCGAATCGGATGCAGACCTTTTCACCAAGTCCTTGTCAAGGGTCAAGCATATTATGTTTGTGAAAAGTTTAGGTTTGATTTAAGTTTTTAAGCTATTGCATAGCTTCTATCGCGGGCCTTGAGCGCGGGGACCGAATCCAGAAATTCCGTAACGCAAAAACCTCACGCTCCCCACTCCGCCGGGCAAGGAGGGCAAGGCTTGAAGGCCGTGCATCGTCTAACGTCGTTTCAGTTCGGCAGTCTTCGACACGGCGTTGTGTGCGTGCGATTAGACGTATTATACGACTCTACGAAACTCGCACGAATCGAGACGAGCTGCTCCGAAATCGGACGAATACATAAGCAGCTGTTTATGAGAAAGTATATAGGTGTATAGGGTCACCACGCTCAAAAAGTGTAACTTGAATTAATATCAAAGAAAAAGCAATACTGCATGAATAAAATAAATAAATGAAATTTTATTGCATAAGTTGATACAAAATGCTATGCAATAGCTTTACCGCGGCAATCCCCGAGTGCCACACGTCACATTGTGTTTATTGTATTTATTCAGTTGTTATGTATCTACTCTTGCACCTTATATTTTGTAAACTAATTAATTGTTACAATTGTTTTTATGGTGATAGTGTCTCGAGTAAGGGGCAGTGTTAGAAAACCTTTGTGTAAATACATAGGTATATAATCTCCTTGGATTTGAACTTCCTTCAGAAGTTCAAACTTGGATTGGATGGTTGTCAGGAATTATGTCAAAGTGATGTAGTGTAAAATATAAGTATAATATTGGAGAAAACATGGTTTTTATGATTTCATAAGATTAAGTAACACCAGTAGCAAAGTATAACTTTGCTACACTATTTGATCAGTTATTCTATCAATCGCAGCCGCGATTGGATTGCGCCGTTGCCCCGCCGCCGCGCCGGCGCGGCGGCGCGGTGCGGCTCTTTATCTAAATCGCGGCTGCCGCCGCCATGCCGTGCCGCGCCTCTTGTGTCAAATAATCTAATCTAAATCGCGGCTGTGTGTGGGGTGGAGGCTTTAGTAAACGCAAACTAATACAAATTGCTGTCAATGTCAAAATACTGGTTTTCACTCGTTTTCACTTCGTTCGCCATATATCATTCCGTTCACTTTATTCTTATTCTTTTGTCTTTTCATCACACTTTTCATTCCTCACGCGGATTGTTCAGGGTTTTGCTAAAGATTTTCAATAAAACAAGTAAAACACGCCCGAAAAATGGCTCTGCATATACCTAAAGCTCCGGGTGTACCCCAAATGATGAAGGATGGAGCACGGGTAAGTCCACAAGTCAACAAAATATTTCTAACCACATCTGTCATGTGCGCCTGGGCCGGTGGCCGAATGTTTTTTCTTTTGTCTTTATCTCCTTCTATTTTGCGAGAAATATGATTATTTAACATTATTAATACTAGTTATTATGTAAATTATAGGTATTTCCAAATGATCTAACTAAATATCAATATTTAGCTATTCTCAAGCAGTGACTGATTTCACTCGTCTTTTGAGCATGACAGTTTACCCAATGAGGGCTTACAATAATGTATTATCAGTACATGCCTAACCCGATCAACATGACCACCCGGCATATAAGCCCTAATCAAAAGAATAACTAAAGTGTACAGAAAACTTGGTTCCAACCACTGCTACTTGTGCTTTCAGATGTACTCAGGATTGGAAGAAGCTGTCTACCGTAACATAAATGCTTGCAAACAATTTTCACAAAGTGTCAGATCTGCCTATGGTCCGAATGGGATGAATAAGATGATCATCAATCACATCGACAAGCAGTTTGTAACCAGTGATGCTGGCACTATTATCAGAGAATTGGATGTTGAACACCCAGCTGCCAAATTAATGGTTCTAGCCAGTCAGATGCAGGATGCCGAGGTCGGAGATGGAACAAACTTTGTCATTGTTCTTTCTGGGGCCCTTTTAGAGTCTGCAGAAGAGCTCCTGAGATTAGGAGTGACCACAAGTGAAATTGCTGATGGTTATGAAATGGCATTAGATAAATGTATTGAAATCCTACCCAGCCTTGTTTGCCAAGAACTCAAAGACCCTAAAAATGTGGCAGAAATCACCAAAGGAATCACTCCTGCAATCATGTCAAAGCAATATGGATATGAAGACTTTATTGCTGGCCTTGTTGCTAAGGCTTGCGTTGGCATTCTTCCTGAGAAGACCACATTCAATGTAGATAATATTAGGATTTGCAAGGTTTGTATTTATTATTATTATCTGGAATACTGCTAATTTCAATTATTCAGAGATTAATTCTATGAATAAAACATCCATGTCTCATCCAATTTTAATCATCTAAACCTGTATTTTGAACAGATCCCTGGAGCTGGTATTTTACAATCAGAAGTTCTATCAGGCATGGTGTTCAAACGTGAAGTGGAAGGTGATGTTACATCTGCATCAAAAGCTAAAGTTGCTGTCTTCAACTGCCCAATAGACATCACCCAGACAGAAACCAAAGGCACAGTACTCATCAAGTCCGCAAATGAACTCTTAAACTTCAGCAGGGGAGAAGAGTCCCTGCTAGAGAAACAAATTAAAGATATTGCTGATTCGGGTGTGAAGGTTATTGTTGCCGGTGCTAAGTTCGGTGACATGGCTTTGCATTTCCTCAACAAGTATGGTTTGATGGCAGTCCGACTCAACTCCAAATTTGACTTGCGCCGTCTGGCCAGAACAGTCAATGCCACTGTGAGTATTATTTATATAGTTGATTGTACGGTATTATTCTACTTTTGCCTAATGAAATGAATAACAATCTTAACATTCAACTAATCATTTGCAGGTTTTACCTAGACTGACCACTCCAACATCAGACGAGCTTGGCTACTGTGATGTCATCATGGTTGAGGAGGTCGGAGACACGCGAGTAGTGGTATTCCGTATGGAGACCATTGAGTCTCGCATATCAACTGTCATTATTAGGGGCGCCACTGATAACTATATGGACGATATTGAGAGGGCTATTGATGATGGCGTTAACACCTTCAAGGGCATTGCCAGAGATGGAAGGTGATTATTAGTGATTCTAGTCTCACATCTGAATTGACAGTTGTTGTAACTTATACATAATAATAAATAATGTTGGACACAAACAGCATTATCTGGCCCCAAGCTAAGCAAAGCTTGTGTTATGTGTACTAGATAACTGATAATAAATATAATAAACTAGCTGTGCCCCGCGACTTAGCACGCGTTGTTCATATGGAAACGTTTAAAGTGCTTTCCCGGCAGTTATTCGAATTTTTCTCGCCGTAAAAACCATCCTTGAACTTCAACGAACGTTTAAAAAAAAGAATTGGCAAAATTGGTCCAGGCGTTAGGGAGCGTTCAAATATGACGTAACGCAACTCGGGGGGGCTGGGGGTCTCGTAAAACGTTACGATGCGTTACAGGGGCGGGAGGGGGGAGTCTTTCTTACAACACGTTTCGTAACATTATTTCTTCTTTTATATAACAAATTAGGTAATTAAAACTCCCAAATTGGAATTTTAAAATGATGATGGAAAATTGGAATAAAAAACTATAACATAACTTTTTGCGACTTCAGAGTAAAAATTATCACTTGAGTGTTACATAACGTTTAGAAAGGGAGGGAGGAGGGGTACAGAAAAACGTTACGGAGCGTTACAGTGGGGGGAGGGGAGTCAAAAATCTTCAAAAATTGCGTTACGTAATACTTGAACGCTCCCTATTGAGTTATGCGCTTACTAACACATCTAGCGATTCATTTTTATATTTTAGATAAATTAATACACACATATAGTACACTAAATATATAGATATTTCTCATTATTGAAAGAAAACATTCAGAACACCCTGAAAAAATATCTGCAGATCGTACACTCATTTTCCCTGAGGCGGGAAACGAACCCATGCACCTCCTGCGTCGCAGGCGGACCTACGCCCGCTGCGCCACAGAGATCGTCAAACTTCAATCATAAAATTTAATTTCAATTTCAAAACTCGGCTAATTGACATTATTAAATCTTAATTGAATGAATAAACAAATGGATATTCCTCTTGTAGATTCCTGCCTGGCGCAGGTGCAGTGGAAATTGAGTTGGCACAGAGCTTACTGCAATATGCTGATACCCTGCCTGGCCTAGAACAATATGCTGTGAGGAAGTTCGCAGTGGCCCTTGAGGCTATCCCGCGCGCTTTGGCTGACAACACCGGCGCCAACGCAACTGAAGTCGTCAACGCCATCTACAAAGCACACAAGGTACCCTCACTGCTTTATGATTTTTAGTTGCACTAATATTATGAATGTGAAAGTTTGGATGTTTGTTACCTCTTACGCCAAAACTACGTAAAGGCGATCCTTTACGTAGTTTGAAAAATTGAAGGCTTAGAGAATACCATTACGTACCGATGTACGTAATGGTATTCTCTAGACCTAGAATTTTTACCCTCAGTTTCCGCATTATTTAGAAATTTTTCATTTCTATTCTCAAATTAAAAAAAAAGACGTGTGGCACTCGGGGACTGCCGCGGTAAAGCTATTGCATAGCATTTTGTATCAACTTATGCGATTATAATTTTATTTATTTATTTAATTCATGCAGTATTGCTTTTTCTTATTAATTCAAGTTACACTTTTTGAGCGTGGTGACCCTATACACCTATATACTTTCTCATAAACAGCTGCTTATGTATTCGTCCGATTTCGGAGCAGCTCGTCTCGATTCGTGCGAGTTTCGTAGAGTCGTACAATACGTCTAATCGCACGCACACAACGCCGTGTCGAAGACTGCCGAACTGAAACGACGTTAGACGATGCACGGCATTCAAGCCACACCTCCTTGCCCGGCGGAGTGGGGAGCGTGAGGTTTTTGCGTTACGGAATTTCTGGATTCGGTCCCCGCGCTCAAGGCCCGCGATAGAAGCTATGCAATAGCTTAAAAAACCAGTAAGCAAAGCTAGCCGTGCGCATTTAACACGATTTTACGATATTTTGATTTGTACTTTTAAGTTTTATTTTGGGCGAAACTAAAAAGTATTTGCCACAAAACCTTTTCAGGTGCGCTGATAAAAATATCAGTAAACCTGGATAGCTTTGCTGGTAAGAATCTTTTTTTGATTCTATAGGAAAAGTTTACTCTTGGACATCATATTGGAAAAGATTTTGCGATATCTTGAGTTTTTTAGTAAGTCCTCCAACCTCAGTTGCTCCAATAGACGGTTTTGACAACTAAAGAAACAGGAACAATTGCCATCAAAAAAAGCTCTTGTGTGAAATAGCCATTTTCTTGCTACCTGTAAATTTTTATGAAAATCTGTGTATGGGGAAGAAATTTTTTGGAAAAATTATGGATAGTCCTCTAGATCTTTAGACATTTTAAGGGTCTGCCAGACTGACGTGGCCTGCGGTGGCAGCGTTCAGTCCAATTTGACAACACCTTCTCGTCAAATCGTACTGGCAGGTCGCGTTACGTCTGCCAGACCCTTAATTCTGCCATGTCTTGTCTCGTAATATTTCCGCCGTAAAGTGTTGAGATCCCGAGAGTCCACCACGTTCAAGTCAGTCATTTTATTACCTTCGACTATCAAGTTACAAATTATTAGAAAGTTACAATACTTAGCTTACACCGGTAATTTAGCTTTGCTCGGTAACACTTTTTACGGCAGAAGTATTATGAGACGGGCATAATTTATTCATGTTTTTGTTCGGATAAATTATATTTCAGTTCAATTTGTCTTTCAGGCTGGTAACAAAAATGTTGGTTTCGACATAGAATCTGAGAGCTCTGGAACTTTAGACGCCAATGAGAAGAATATTCTCGATTTGTTTGTCTTGAAGCACTGGGGTCTCAAATACGCCGTAGGAGCGGCTGCCACCATCCTGAAGGTTGATCAAATCATTATGGCTAAGAGGGCAGGAGGCCCTAAAGCTAGAGCCCCCGCCGGTAGTGATGACGAATCTTAATCTTATCTAACTCTAATGAACTTTTACACAATAGCTTACTTTAAAAGTACCTAAATAATAAGTAATATCTTAGTTCGCAATGATGCTTTTGTTTCGTACTTTTAATTATAGACATGCTAGGTTCTTTTCATCACTTAATTCTTGTCTGCTTATTTTTGGCACTAACTAAAGTATTTTATTATATTAATAATTATTGTTTGTCATAAACATCTGTGGTAACATTTTCAGGAATAAAACACTAAAATTCCTTAATGAATTTTATTTTCGTTCCCACCAAACTTGCGCCTCAATAGACAATACAATAGTAAGCATTTACGGAGATCAATTAATTGAATTTATGGTAAAATATTTACTACCTTTTTTAATACGTCATTAATTCCTCCACCGTCAGCTCCTATATGTACCGATCCTATCCATCCAAAGTTGCCAGGAAGAGATCGCTGTCAGCGATAAGGTCGCCGATTGTGCAACACTACATACAGATTATGTTTAGTATTAAGTTCCTTGTTAATTATTTTATGTATTGATGGTGCAATAGATACGTATACGTATATTTTACTAGCAGCGCCTCGCGGTTTCACCCGCGTAGTTCCCGTGCCCGTTGGGAATTCCGGGATAAAATATATGCCTGTCACTCTGAAAAGTAAGCTTTTTAATGTTGAAAGATTTTTTTAAATCGGTTCAGTAGTTTCAGAGCTAAGATACAAATAAACAAATCTTTCATCGATCTATAGTATTCACATTCACATCCACAGCCTGTATCGGTCCACTGCTGGACGCAGGCCTCCCCCTGATAAACGCCGTTTTGGTGTTTAACTCATGGGGGGTAATGCCCATAATCCCCACGCTGGGCATGCGGGTTGGGGATCGCAGTTTGGTGTAAGATTTGTTTTGCAGGGGGCGCTGCTAAGAGATATCTTCTGGGGGGCGGGCAGCAGCGCCCCCTGCAGATAGTATTAGTATTGATATATTTAATTAAACACAATTTGGTATAAAATAGTTTATTGCATAAAATATAGTTTTCAGTTTTCTTATGTACACCTGGGATAACTACTTCATACTTAACTGTGGGTCTTCGTGTAGTATTATTAAGAATTTTAACAGAAAACATAATATAGTAACTTCTCCATTTTTAAGGTGCTAACATAGTGGGGTTGGCTCTCAAACTAAGCCAAAATCTCAGTACCTACTCACGGTATCCCCGTGGTAAAAATCGATTTACATAATATATGGTTCCTTTAACGTGAAAACACTTTTGACGAAAACTGTTTAAATCATTCTCTATTGAAATTACTTATTCTTTGATTCGTAAGTTTTTACTAATTATTTGGTTTTATGCTACTACTTTCTCTTATCCAGTTTCCTATTTAGTTGAGTAGTTTTCATGTAAATAAACAATTACCCATACGTTTCAAAACGTATGCTCAGTCTCGCTCTTATGAACGCGAAATTTGATGTATAGGCATAGGATTTCGCAGAAGAAGAATTTCATAAGAGCGGGACAGAGCAATTTGTGAAAAGGATATAGCCATTTTTCAAACTGGCGCGCAAATTAAATGATTTTTATATTTAGTCCATGTCCAGTGTTTTTCAAAGATATTTTATTGTTCTAGAGTAGGTTATATCTATTACATAAAAATCTAAGTCAGAGAGAGATGAATACATTCTTAGGAACAAATAGTCATTGTTTTCGCCATTTTAACACCACAATCTGTAGTTACCTAGCAATTCTCTAGCACTAACATCACAGGTTGGTCGGTCCCCAATTGGACTTTCCATAAAAAATACTTGTAGGAGTGATAGAGGTTAAATAACCAGCTATTGCTATGACTATGATTATAATACTGAAAAACAGGCCAATTACATTAAAAAAAATTGTCAGATCAAGTTTAGTAGCCTCATTTAAAGGCCAGCGTAAAAGGCCTTTTAATACCGAGCTCCATAGATTGGTGTGGCCTTCAAAAGCTTCAAGAGGTTTTTTTATTGATTGACAAAACAAAATTAAAATTACTTGGTTAATTTTAATATTCTGTCTAACTATTTGGTAATTTTGAAATGCTATACTAAATTCACAATTACTCTAATTGACGTTAAAATTACTTCATCACAATCAAGAGGAAATTTCAAAGATTACAATATTGAGATATTTGTATGCTGCACCATTTAACAGACACAGGCTTTATTAAGGAACCATATTACATGGCCCATTTTTTACCGACTTCAAAAAACGAGGAGGTTCTCAATTCAACTGTATTTTTTATGTTACATAACTCAGAACTTCGACTGGGTGAACCACAGAAACGTAATTATTAGGAATTCTGTGGCGTGAACAGACTTTGATAATTCTTTTTTTTTTATTTGAAAGCTGGTGCTTCCCGTATGGTCCTATTTCAATTAAGTCCAGTTCTGACACTGGCTTAGAATATTATATAATTAAAGTAGTTTTTATTTTTAAACTTTATTACCAATCTCCTTTCTGTGATCAAGCGTGGTATTTTGAAGACCTCCCTGAATGGGTCATGTAGTATGGTTAACTACCACTATCTGGAACCAACTACCTAACAAAAAAATATTATAATTTCCTTCTAAATATTACGCTATAATGTAGAAAAACTGGGCGAATGATAAAATATTACAATCGTATGAATCGAATTTCATCCTAAATCGCCCGTTTATCAATAATTACATTTATTTAAGTTCGCTAAGTAAATGATGTGTATCTATAGAACCATTGTTGAAATCTATGTTATCTAGCTGGTTTCTAAAATATATCTACCTACATCTGCTTATTCTAAAATAAGTGCATTTATAAAATAAACTACAATTCTTCAATGAGATCAAATATACCACTGATCGAACTAAGTACAATTTAAATGTGAGTTACAGACACCCTAAATGATATACGCACCCCCTCAGATAGGTCTGCTAGCTTAGAACATTTTCCAGTGTTATTTTATGGTTTAAGCCAAGAAGAGTGAGAATTTCACTGTTTAAATAGCAACTGTTTTATAAAGGCCTGAACACATATGTATATTCAACACCGATAACGCACAAAAAATGGGCTAAACTCGTTATTTATAATATACATTTTGTGACTTGTGACAAGTGACAATATGACTTTCCACCAGCTTCAAACGCCCGGCCCGGCCCGTCAATATAAAATGCATCTTAATAAACTACGAGTTAATAGAGCCCGTATTTAAATGCTTGTTTTTGCGTTGTGCGGTAGCGGTGTTGGTAGTGTGAGCGCCAACCTTGAGGGGGTTAGATTTTACTCTAAGAAAGATTACATTATGATAAGTACCACTTAGTATTTAATTATTTATCTCTTTAGTAAAATAAGGCAAATGGTACGTGGTGTTCATCAACAATTATTTTACTCAAATGTGCTTGCCTCAAAAAATAATAACTTGACTAATTTCTATAGTCAATGAGTATAAAATAATTAAGCAAATATTACATTCTATGATTATACGAAGAAAAATAAAATAAATTCGAAAATGGAATAATTTTACAAACAGTCTTTCTAAAAATAGATGCCCTAAGAGATGAGGAATGTGAACTCTATTATGAATTGAAACAATTATTTTTACACTGGTATTGATTACTAGGCCCCTACTTTGAAAGTTTTGCGAGTGGCCCAAGACAGAAGAACACTCAAAGGTCGCATATCGGATCCGACGGCCTTTCCGACGAATTAAAATAGCCCCTCAGATGTCGCCGCCTGTGTATATGCTTTCCATCTACCTTATCCATCGAGCTTGTAGCATATTAGTAAACAAACCACGACACAAATCACTAAAACTTACTTGCTTGACGTAGAGTTTCAGATGTAGGTAATTGTAAGCAATATTTATTGAGGGATGGATCGCAAATCGACAAGTAATACAAATTACGTATAATATAAGACGCACTAAAAAAGTTAGCTGTGAGGTGCTGGCTTAGAATTGTGTCGTAAGAGGCGACTAAGGGGTATCCACCAGGGGGAGGGCAGCAGCGTTTCCTGCAGAACAATTCTACCACCGAACTGCGACCCCCAAAACGCATGCCCAGCGTGGGCATTATGGGCAATACCGCCCATTAGATAAACGTCAACAAGGCGTTTATCCAGGGGAAGGCCTGGCCAACAGTGGACCAATATAGGCTGTTGAGGTTGAGGTTCGAGGTAACAAAGTGAATTTTAAGTTAAGTAAGGGCGGTTTGTTTACTAACGTTCTACAAGCTTGATGGGTAAGGTATAAGTACCTACTCTACCGCTGAAATACTTATAGCGTAGCGACCCGATACGAACTGAGGGCTCGCAAGCCATCTCGCTCACACCAGTGAAATCATACATAATCCAGAACTGCAGGCCTCACAGCCGACGGTTTCGTCGCGGAAGCCATCATCATCATCTGCAACGCAAAACTACAGTTCGGATAATTCTGCTTAAAATATGATAATATAGTTGGGCCATCACAGAAAACTTTAGTACGCATACGAAGATAACTATTTACAGAAATGTCAACTCCGTATACCTACTTAGGTAAGTACTCTACGTTTAGTCAACTTACAACGCACAAGGTCTAAAAAACAGTCCATTATAATCAATGTCCTAGTAAACTTTAGTAGTTTCATCACACAAGTTCACACAACTTCTAAAAAATTTGATAGGAATTCGCCCACTAACTAAACTTAACCTTACGTCAATTCCCAGTACGTCCAATATAGAACATTACAGTCTTAGTACTAGGGTCGAAATACGCCTGAGACGTAGTGACGTAAGTCGTGAGATCGTTGTTCGTGTATCAGAAGACGTTTTTCGGGGGAGGTACGGCCACCACGGCGGCGCCAGCGCGGCCGGTGCTAAGGGGCGCTAGTTTTCGCCAGCAGTTCGATTCCGAGTCGTAAACTTCGACAATCGATAGATATTGGACGCCGTCGAATCCACCTGGAATTCAAATCTGAAATTATGAATGCACTCAACTCCATTATAGGTGGTACTAATCATAACAAAAAGAAACGTAAATAATAAGCGATGATAGGCAGTTTATAGATATTTACTTTATCGCTATGAAGAGCGATCATGAGACTGAAATACTTTTGATTACTAAAAATAAAACACAACAATTAAGACAATACAATACAATGCAAATACTCTTTATTGCATACCAAGATACAGACATATTAAAAGAAAAATACAAAAACAGTTGCACATTGGGCGGCCTTATCGATAAGGGCGATTTCTTCCAGGCAAACTTTATAGACTCCTGCTAAACCGATTACCTCAACCTCAACCTTGACGGCCTGTATTGGTCCACTACTGGACGCACGCCTCCCCCTGATAAGCGCCTTAGTGGCGTTTATCTCATGGGGGTAATCCTCATAATCCCAACGCTGGGCATGCGAGTTGGGCATCGTAATTCGGTGGTAGAATAATAATTGCTCCGCAGGGATCGCTGCTGCCCGCCCACCGGTGGATATCCCTTTGTCGCCTCCTACGACACCCACTGGATGAGTAAGATGGTGCAAATTCTAAGGTAGCACCACCCAGCTACCGATTACCTAAAATCATCGTAAACAGCCAACTAGCTCACAATTAGGCAAAGGGCTCCCCAAATAAGCGCCATAGCGCCCGGTCTTTAGCTTGCCGCAACCAACATCAGCCTGTAGTCTTCAGACCCAGTATAATACACATCAATGTAATACTTACCAACAGCGACTATCCCATCGCCCAGTAGGCACAAGCCAATCGCACACTAGCTGTGGCTAGCTAGTAGTAGCGTCCACGAGTAAGCCACGGGTTCGTATCGCTCGACGCACGCTTGACGACCGGCTATGTATGTACTATACTTACCAACAGCGACTATCCTATCGCCCAGTAGGCAGGAGCCGATCGCGTCCCGTCCGTACGAGAGCCGCGCTAGTAGCGTCCACGCGTCAGCCACGGGGTCGTATCGCTCGACGCACGCTAGACGACCGGCTATGTATGTACTATACAATACATACCAACAGCGACTATCCTATCGCCCAGTAGGCAGGAGCCGATCGCGTCCCGTCCGTACGAGAGCCGCGCTAGTAGCGTCCACGCGTCAGCCACGGGGTCGTATCGCTCGACGCACGCTAGACGACCGGCTATGTATGTACTATACATACCAACAGCGACTATCCTATCGCCCAGTAGGCAGGAGCCGATCGCGTCCCGTCCGTACGAGAGCCGCGCTAGTAGCGTCCACGCGTCAGCCACGGGGTCGTATCGCTCGACGCACGCTAGACGACCGGCTATGTATGTACTATACATACCAACAGCGACTATCCTATCGCCCAGTAGGCAGGAGCCGATCGCGTCCCGTCCGTACGAGAGCCGCGCTAGTAGCGTCCACGCGTCAGCCACGGGGTCGTATCGCTCGACGCACGCTAGACGACCGGCTATGTATGTACTATACTTACCAACAGCGACTATCCTATCGCCCAGTAGGCAGGAGCCGATCGCGTCCTATCCGTACAAGAGCTACGCTAGCTGTGGCTAGCTAGTCGTAGCGTCCACGAGTAAGTCACGGGGTCGTATCGCTCGACGCACGCTAGACGACCGGCTATGTATGTGCTATACTTACCAACAGCGACTATCCTATCGCCCAGTAGGCAGGAGCCGATCGCGTCCCGTCCGTACGAGAGCCGCGCTAGTAGCGTCCACGCGTCAGCCACGGGGTCGTATCGCTCGACGCACGCTAGACGACCGGCTATGTATGTACTATACTTACCAACAGCGACTATCCTATCGCCCAGTAGGCAGGAGCCGATCGCGTCCCGTCCGTACGAGAGCCGCGCTAGTAGCGTCCACGCGTCAGCCACGGGGTCGTATCGCTCGACGCACGCTAGACGACCGGCTATGTATGTACTATACTTACCAACAGCGACTATCCTATCGCCCAGTAGGCAGGAGCCGATCGCGTCCCGTCCGTACGAGAGCCGCGCTAGTAGCGTCCACGCGTCAGCCACGGGGTCGTATCGCTCGACGCACGCTAGACGACCGGCTATGTATGTACTATACTTACCAACAGCGACTATCCTATCGCCCAGTAGGCAGGAGCCGATCGCGTCCTATCCGTACAAGAGCTACGCTAGCTGTGGCTAGCTAGTCGTAGCGTCCACGAGTAAGTCACGGGGTCGTATCGCTCGACGCACGCTTGACGACCGGCTATGTATGTACTATACTTACCAACAGCGACTATCCTATCGCCCAGTAGGCAGGAGCCGATCGCGTCCCGTCCGTACGAGAGCCGCGCTAGTAGCGTCCACGCGTCAGCCACGGGGTCGTATCGCTCGACGCACGCTAGACGACCGGCTATGTATGTACTATACTTACCAACAGCGACTATCCTATCGCCCAGTAGGCAGGAGCCGAGCGCGTCCCGTCCGTACGAGAGCCGCGCTAGTAGCGTCCACGAGTCAGCCACGGGGTCGTATCGCTCGATGCACGCTAGACGATCGGCTATGTATGTACTATACATACCAACAGCGACTATCCTATCGCCCAGTAGGCAGGAGCCGATCGCGTCCCGTCCGTACGAGAGCCGCGCTAGTAGCGTCCACGAGTCAGCCACGGGGTCGTATCGCTCGACGCACGCTAGACGACCTGCGATAGAGTTGGCCGGGGCCTCGTGTCCGCCGAGCGCGTAGAGGAACCCTCCGGCGGCACACACCTGAGGCAGAATATATGGTTTTGTAATATGATAGTGGTTTAAAAAAACCTAGACGTATTTCTTTAGTTATGTCTTTTAAATTTTCGATTGGTTGTTTCATACATTCATATACAAACTTTCGTATTTATAATATTAGTGTGACTGAATATACAACAGAATGTATATATATACAACGCAAAAAAATCTTTATTTACGACATCACATTAGAAACCTCATGTAATATACATACATACAGGTTTATATAAACCTTCCTCTTGAATCACTCTATCTATTAGAAAAACCTGAGTTTAAAAGATCTAAGCATACATAGGGACAGACCGATAGCGAGAAGCGACTTTGTTTTATACAATGTAGTGATTGTGATTAGATCCTTGCCTCGAATACTTTTTTATAATAAATTGCCCCATTCACTGGACCTACGTAGGTTAGGGTACAGTTTGTGGGCGCGTAACCACCTGTATAAACTGGTTAACTACTTACTCCAGTTTATACTTAGTTCTCTGGAGTGTCAAGTGAGAGATTTTTACCAACTAGATCGAGTTTACTATAGTTTATACAGGATTAAAACAGCGCCTCTAGTAGCAAATAAGAAACATATTCAATCCCGCCTGACGACCACTGTGGCGCGGTGGGCGAAGGTACGCCTGCGCCGCAATAGGTTGCGCGTTCGATGCCCGCCTCGGGACAAATATTTGTAAGATCTGCAGATATTTGTTCAGGGCGTTCTGGATGTTATCTATGAATATTAAAAAATTTATATCTATGTAGTGTATTGTATTATGTATATCAGTTATCTAGTACCTATAACACAAGCTCTGCTTAGCTTGGGGATAGATAATGCTGAAATGTCCAGCATTATTTATTTATTTATTTTAACGTCCTGTGCGTGAGCATCGCTCGCACCGCCCTATCACTGAGTATAGGCAGGTACATACGCTGACTCCGCCGCGACGGCGCGTCATGGGCGCGCAGTTGGTCCAGTGGTTGGTGGCAGGGTCGTAGCACTCGACGGAGCGCAGACACGCGCCGCCGTCGCGCCCGCCGGCCGCATACAGCCTCCCACGCAACTCGGCCACGCCGCACGTGCTTCGCGCGCCGCTCATGGCCGCCACTATTGTCCATGTACGGGAACATGCATCCCATCTGTAACGCACCAGATATCACACTAATATTATAAATGCGAAAGTTTGTATGGATGTATAGATGGTTGGATGGATGGATGGATGTAGATTGATGGTTGGATGGATGGATGGATAGATGTTACCTCTTCACGCCAAAACAACTGAATAGATCTGGCTGAAATTTTGCATACAGGTTATTCTAATTCTGGAATCAAACATAGGCAAACTTTTTATCTCATAAATCAGTTACCGTGGGATAAAAATCACCTTTGAACGTTTCCATAGGAACAACGCGCGCGAAGCCGTGGGGCGCAGCTAGTTTTATTATGAATGTAAGCGGGTTAATTACGTGTTGGAAGAACACCATTGTTTCATCCCACATCTTCAGGGCGAGTGCGGTTCTTTAATCGATCCCTTCGAGCAAGATATTTATTAGGTTACGTTACGTATCATAATAGCTAAACTTGATTCAACTATTTTTGAAACAACTACGGTCGACTCACCTACTGATTAAAATACTTACAGATTGTTCGTTTTAACTACTGATCGATATACCTAAAGGAGAATTCACCTACGGTTTTTTTCACCTAAATAATGCACTTACAAAACCAATTTTGGACGACTCAATACTGCACGACCTCAAGGCGTCCCACCCCCCCCATACCCCTAGCGAAGCCCGTCCGACTCTGTGACTGAAAGGGGTGTGTTTATGTATAATTGCACCCAAAGCCCGATACTCTCCCCCCGCGTAACGGGGGGAGGGCATATCGAAGAAACCGTAGGCGAGTCGTTTATTAGGTATTTAAAACACAGTGCAAACAACTAGTATCTTAAATAAAATTAGTTGAATTAAAATTAGCTAAGGTAAACGGTAGTTGAGTCAATATGCGTCATGAACATAGGTGAATTGACCGTAGTTGTTTCAAAAATAGTTGAATCAAGTTTAGTTATTATGAAACGTAACCATTTATTAAGACCCATACACCAGCGAAAGTGGCACCCCCAACTATTATATCTTATTATTACGTTGAACGGAGGAATTTTTAAAAATCCTACGTTCAGTTTGTGGTATCTATTATAAGCTATTTATTAATGCCTCTGTAATACATAGTTTCATTTTGTAAAGCTTAGGAAGAGATACGAAGTTGCGCTTTTTGGCCACCAAACTTTTTTTTTGCATCTCCTCCTAAACTATATGAGATAAAATTATAAAAGAGGTATTAAAAAATAGCTTATAATAGGTACCACAAACTGAACGTAGGATTTTTAAAAATTCCTATGATAAACGTAAAAATATGATAAAATAGGAATTGCTGTCAGATTGGCTCGGGTATGCGCCTTAAGATACTTGCCTACTTCCTACTGCTAGACTCAGGCGTCCGCGTCCCCTTAATAAGTGCCTTATTGGCTTTTAGCTCTAGTGGGGTAATATCTGGACATGCGGGTTAAAGTTATCTGGAGGTAGAAAGGTTCAGCACCAGGAGCGCTGCCCGCCCCCCTATAGAAATCTCTTAGTCGCCTCTTATGACACCCGCGGGAACATTTGGGTGTTTCAAATTCTAAGAAACGTCCATGGAAACGTTTATGGTTATTTCTGTCCTAAGGACACTTTTATGATTTATGGGATTAAAAGTGCCGATGTGTTTTTCCAGGCCTAGAACTATCTGCTTGTAATTTCAACAAACAGTCATACAAACTTGCACTTTTATAATACCAGCTGCGCCCCGCTGCTTCACACGCGATGTTTCTATGGAAACGATTTAAATTCAATTTTATCCCAAGGGAACTGATTTATTCCAGGTGTAACTACCACTATGCAAAATTTCAGTCTTATCCGTTCTGTAGTTTTGGCGTGAAAGAATAACAAACATCCATACAATCTTGCACGTTTATAATATTAGTAGGATATATTTATAAATTCGGGATCGTTTTTGTTCTGATGTGTCTTAAAAAAATATTATTACTTTTCACACATAGATAAGCTGTCGAAAAGATTAATTATGAAGCATTTGCATACAAAAAAAAATCATCATCTTATAGACGTGGATACTTCTAGACTCATGTATTTCAGTTACCTACTTCCATAGTATTCTGCTGTGGGAAACGCCTTAAATTGCTTAGGATGTGATGTAGCGCTACTCTATACCTATCTGATAGAATAGAACGCATCTCTAGCCAGAACGCACATTTAAGTCGATGGATATATATTTATTTATTACATAAACAATCACAGTATACATTTTACATAATTATTACGTTTAAAGTAAGTTAATGTACGCGAGTATACGCCGTGATATGTTGCCCAAAGGACAGTTGTTTGCGACTGGCTGTAATAAGCCGTTAAAACGAAAAAGTCATAAGGTAAAGTGCTGATCCGTTGGATTTGGAACATGTAGCGCTGTATGGTATACAAACCGTACAATGCATGTTATGACGGTTTAAACCTTTTTAAACTTGTGAGGTTTATCTTGTTTATGGACGACCGCTGTGGCGCGGTGGGCGAAGGTCAGCCTGTGACGCAGGAGGTTGCTGGTTCGATTCCCGCCTCGGGACAAACGTGTGTAAATTGTGCAGATATTTGTTCGGGGCGTTCTGGATGTTTTCTATGTATAATAAAAAATATCTATCTATGTAGTGTATATCAGTTAAATATCTAGTATCTTCGGGCTAGATAATGCTGTGTGAATTGTCCAACATTATTTTATTTTATTTTATATTGAATGGACAACGGAAACTTACCTTTCCACGGAGTTCAAATAGATCCAGCCATCGTGTCCACCGACCGCGTACACAGGCGCGTTGGGCCCGTCGCCCAGCACCGCCACGCCCAGCCCGTGCCGATGCGTGTTCATAGGCGCTATCGTGTTCCAAGTGTGAGTTTGTAGGTCGAAGCATTCCGCCTAGAAGGAGAAAGGTGATTGGCGCAGCCGGTAGGGATAGTTTTAAAAACAAACACAAATTGAATGGAATATGTTGTGTTCATCTGAATGGTCATTTAAAAAATTACATACTAAGCGGTTTTTGATATATGAACTCGTTCAATAAAAATAGGAGGTAAACGCATCATAAATAAAGCAATATTGTTGGATATTTGACACGTCATCATCTAGGCTAGATAATGATGTGTGAAATATCCAGATATATTAATTTACTTGTTTATATAGCCTCATCTGGCTAGATAGTGCTGTGTAAAACGTGGTTATAAGTAGGTACTACAGGCAAGAATCTAGCGAAAGCTTTATATACCGTATGTATATTACATACCTACTCGTACAAAACGTGCGCGCTCAGAATGGGATAGAAACTTTTCAAACCAAGACGTCTGCGATCGATAGCGTCTCCAAACTCGCGCATATACTAACATTTGTTGTTGATATGAGTGTAGATTTACTTGTCATAAAACTAAACTAAGTGGACTAATTAAATAACCTTAATTATTGTTTAGAACTCATTTGCCTACTCTACCTTGCCCTCAAGTGGTCATTTTCGTAAATTTTACTTTAACAGAGGAAGCAACCTATTCTGATTGCGCACGGATTATGTCACACGGTATTACATATACAATATACATACGGTATTCAAAGTTTTCAGTCCATCTCTTCCCCCCACGACGACCAGCTTGTTATGCAGCACTGCGACTCCAAACTGCAGTCTCCGAGCCCCCATTCTCATGAACGGGGTCCATGTATTGGTTCGCGGATCGTACATTTCCATGTTGCTTGCACCCTGTAGAGTTATAACATAAATTAAATTATTTAAGAGGATTAAAAGAGTATCTACACTGTAGATAAATCTTTGCTTAAGGCTAGTTTTGCCCCAACTCGAACACTAAAAATTTAACAAGGTAAAGGTTTTTTGTCTTATTTTTAGTCTTGTTATGTTGTTGTAATTTTATTTTCACTAGCAAGAAGATATCCTAGATGTAACGCATTGGAGTGTTTTCTGTAATATTATGTCTGGTTTTAAATAAAAGAATTGAATTGAATTGTTTGCGTCTTCTCTGTACATTAAAGAGTTTGAAGTACAAAAACAAAAAATCAAATGTTCCGATCCGAACTTTAGCTCGGCGTTTGTAAGGTAGGATCATTATAGCTCTGTGCTCAAACGATAAAAAACGATAACTGTTATTTTATACAATAGTGTATTTATACGCATATTTCGTCGCATTATATTTAAAGACTTAGATATGCACAGATTGTATTCGTCGATAAGCGATAAACTTGCCAGTGGTTTCTTTTTCACTTCTTCCGCTAGTGGACAAAAAATTGAAGTGAGTGAATAGAGTCAATTACACCTTATTTCTTCCTTACATTAATTACTATTTATCAAGCTGTCTTTATTTGCTTATTTTGTAAGTCTAGTAAAAAAATTGACTAATTTTTTTACTAGACTTACAAAATAAGCACTTAGACAAGTCTGTCTAAGTGCTTATTTTGTAAATCTAAAGAAATAAATGCTTTGACTCTGACTCTGATACCAGGGGGTCTAAACGGAAAACAAAAACAGAAGTTTCAAGCAAGGTCAAGTTTTCAAGCAAACGCTAATCTTTGCAAGCTACATAGGTATGCATTGGTTGTGCACGAAAACAAATCAGATTTCCGATTTTCGGTCTCCGAATATTCCCCGTGTGTATACCTTATAACGTTATAACGATCTAAGTAAACCAACCAACCTAGTGTATCAACCTCAACAGCCTGTATTGGTCCACTGCCAGACGCAAGCTTCCCCCTGCGGGTTGGGAATGCTGACCGCCCCCCCCCCGTGGATATCCCTTAGTCTCCTCTTACGTCACCCACAAGTGTATACCTTATAACCATCCATGCCCCCAATGGCCAGAAGCCGCCCTATAGTAGACGTCCTGGGCCGTGTTCTGTGCGAGAACAGCAGAGACCTTCGCTCGGGCAGAAGGTGCCACTTCACGGCCTCCATTATCAGCGGCTGGCATTCTGGGACGTTGCCGCAAGCGTGTTCCACCTTGTCTATCAGATACTGAGAAATAAAATTATTGTCTTAAGAAATATTAGAATAATATATAGGAAAGCATTTTGTCGCCACAGAAGATTGCGGTTTCGATTATTTAGCTTAATTAAAAGATAGAATAAATAAGTAATAAATTAAGAAATACAAAATGCACAATAAGCCCACGAAATAACCGTGATTCCGAATCTACGATCTGCTGTTTGTTCTGAGTTTAGGGTGTTTTTATGTTCCTGCCCCCGCCAGCAAACCTTAAAGTGAGAAAGATGCATATACAGAAATACAGTATAGAACCCGCTTAATACGATTTCTCGCAAAATACGCCATTTAACGCCAGTCCCCATAACTCGAGAAATGTTTTCATACATTGCTTAACGCATATAGGTACACGCGCCAGGTATAAATTGCGAAAATCTTGTAATTGATTGCATCAAAATCTTTCGGTCAAACTAAAATAAGTGATTACTATAAATAACGTAATGATAATTATTGTTACACAAGATATTGTTCAACGTAATTTATAAATGTAGGTTCGGAATCAAAAACGTTTACACTGCAGATATTTGTTCAGAGTCTAGCTAGGGTGTATAAGTATTATATATACCTACCTAATACCTATACAGGTTTATTCATTAATCTAATCACATTGCGTTAACTCCAAGTTCTGTCTATCATCGCAAGCACGATGAGCACATCTGAACACTGGCACATCACATCTAAACACAAGCTCTGGCGCTAGATAATGCTGCGCAAAATGACTAGTATTATTTACCTACTTATTTCCTCTTCAGTATGATTGCACAGACCAAGAACATGAGTGATTGCAATTGCTAATCAAATTATCGCTCTGATTTCGTCTTTGTTCTGTAGATTTATTGACAAAAAACTCCGTATATTTATATACGGACGTTTTTTAGTACTTATATTAGTTTTCTTGATTAACTTCATTTAATTTTTCTAAACTCTGTTTTCAGCAAATAAGAGATAGGTAGGTACCTAATGTTATTTTAGTTCGAGAAACTTTTGGTTTGTTTTCAGTAACAACTTCACATAAAGACATTGTGCACCGCTGTTCTGACTCAACAGGAAGTGTGAATCACCCCTCCGAGAAAATAGAGCAAAACTTGCCCTCTGGAGTTTTGGACGCAGTGGAATTTTAGGAGAATTTACTTGGTTGACATTAGAACAAAGGAATGCCCGAATTGTTTATACTGCTAATAGCTTCTGCCCACGGCTTCGCACGCACTTCTCCGGGATAAAAAGGGTAGCCTATATCCGTCTCTGGGATAATAGCTATTTAGTCGTGAGAAAGTCAGAAAGATTTGTTGTTCGGAATTTTAGACCAAAAATAGCTGAACAGGATGTACTCTACCTAGGCTTTTTAAGTAGAATGAGGCAATTTTATTAATTTTAATCTAGGCCAGGGCCTAACGCATAGGTATTACAGGAAATACTGAGGGTTCTTTAGAAAGAGGGATGTACTCTACCTAGGCTTTTTAAGTAGAATGAGGCAATTTTATTAATTTTAATCTAGGCCAGGGCCTAACGCATAGGTATTACAGGAAATACTGAGGGTTCTTTAGAAAGAACTTCCAAGCCCCATCTCAGCAGCAGAGTTATGGTGCTCATTACTTTGCATATCAGATTAATCATCAATCTTTAGTAAAAGATATTAAATTAAAACATTTCTTACCTCTGATGAAAGAAGTGGCAGCTTTATCAACATAAGCAGTGTGGGTAAATGATATTCTCTCTTGTCGCTGTCATGTTGTACCCAGGTCATAAGGCTCTCAAACACATTTTCTTCAGTGATCACGTTGAGATCGTCAGATTTGAGAAGGTTGCCTAGTTGTTCCGCTTGCAGGGCTAAGAACTCTTGATGTTTTACTACCTACAAATTATAATTTTTTGAATTATATAATTATATTTAGAAGGTCGAGAATAGGGGAAAATAGGAGACGGCGCTAAACTAGCGCCCTTCCCTATTTTTATGTTAAATAAAATGTTTTACAAAAATCTTTTCTCCAGCTTATCACATCAGATCACACTAATCACACTTCACACTATCACATCACACTAATATTATAAAGGCGAAAGTTTGGATGGATGTATGGATGTTTGTTACCTCTTCACGCCAAAACTACTGAACGGATCTGGCTGAAATTTTGCATACAGGTAATTCTAATACTGGAATAAAACATAGGCTACTTTTAATCCCGTAAATCTGTTCCCGTGGGATAAAAATGACCTTTAAACGTTTCCATAGGAACAACGCGTGCGAAGCCGCGGGGCGCAGCTAGTTAAACATAAATGTACTTATGTATGCTGTCACCCCCAGCCCCCCTTGAACCCCTTCCCCATACAAGAATTTGATATGGGTATCGGTACTTATATATTTTGACTAGCATGGATGTGAGGTATACCTACGAATTTTAAAGACGGCGGGGGGCGTGAGTCGGATTGCGGCGAGCAAAGCTGACCACAATGCGACTACGGGGCACCCTGTGACCTACCACGCCCCCAGCCCCCCTTAACCCCCTCCCCCATATTATAAATGCTTGTAATATAATAGTTTTGTTTTTGTAGTATTATATGTATAATATATTTGTTTTGTAAAGTAAAAACAGAGTCTCTGCCAAATAAAACATCTACTGTCATTTATTAGAGGACATTACCTGCATGAAATGTTGATATGTGTATTTCAAGGCCGCCTTATGTAGGTCCATGCAAGACTGTTGCTCAGCGAAGAGCGCTATGCCGAGACAGTTGCAAGGATCCAGCTGCTTTGTTAGGAATGCACAACAAGCCTTTGTGACGGAGTTCAATTGTAGTAAGCTTGCTGTAGATAGCAGAATCTCCACTGATTCTTCTCTTAGCTCTATATAAAAGTTTAATGTGATTAAGGATAATATGAGAGATATTGTTGTAACTACTGTATTTATTTTACTTGTAGCTAAATAACTTTCCGTTACTTTTATTAGTTGTAAGATGCAGAGAAAAAAGACAACACAGTTGTTTTTTTAACCAACTTCGAAAAATAAAACCTCAGAACTTTTGACTTAGTGGTCCAATTTTCATGATTCTTTTTTTATTTGAAAGCTGGTGCTTCCTGTGTGGTCCCATTTAAATTTGGTTTAGTTCTGACAATGGAATTCATGAAAAACTATAGTATAATTGAAGTCGGTTTATAGTTTTTAAAACACAGTCAATTATTTTTGTCTTAAAACAACAATCAACAGTCAAACTTGCTTGCCGTGTTGTATTGTTCAAAATAATCGTTTTAAATCTTCACCTTAATGAAATCTAATAACGCCATTGTCGAGCTTTAACTTTAAACTCACCAATGGTTCCGGTATAACAATAATTGACCAGAGACTGAAGAGCTTGTGCATCTATTCGTTCAAGTGTTATTTCTGTGAGCTGGGCTTCTCTTAACGAGCCTGTAAACATCGCTGAGAAGTATTCACTGCAAGATGCTAGCAGAACTTTGTGAGCTGGAATTCTGAAATTAATAATTGGTTTTGATTCTTATTTTGAAAACAACAAGATAAAATAAACTAAAACCCGACTTTGGCAGTCACCGATTGCACTTATTATTTTAACAATGAAATTTTGACCCTTACTTAGACCCTGCTATCTCATTAGGCCCCCAATATTGTCTGACGTCATATACCCTATACTATATTTAGATGAATCAATTGATACTTCATATACCCTATACTATATTTAGATGAATCAATTGATACTTCATTTATTGAAATCGAACAAGTAGTTTCTTTCACTACCAACGTTTATAATAATGGACTAGGTCCTATCCTATGTATTTAAATTAAATTTCTATAACCTTTTCAATGTGTAAAAAAAAAGGTTCTTTACATAATAAACTTTCAAGTGAACTATGAATAATCATTCAAACATTCTTAAATTTTTATTACTTATACATATACTACGAAACCAATTCAGGTCAAATAATAATAAATAAATTGATGTAACAAGAAAATATTTTAGGACAGCACAATGATTATTGATTACGCTAAAATGAACCTAAAATACAGAGATTATAAAACTTTGGTTGCAATTTTTCTACTTAGTAATAGTGAACAATAAAGTACCCAATTTACATGGTGATTTTAAAGGTTATTATAATATTATTTGTATTGTTTATAAATGTTATTTAGATCATTGCATGTTTGTTTCATGCAATTCATACCTATTAATCCTTCACTTATATTTTAAAGGGTAAAGATTATAATGCATACTTGCTAATAAAAAAATAAGAGGCAAATCCAAAAATGAATACTATATTTAAAAAAACATTTGACAACCATTGATCTTTTGTAAACATTATTTCTTTTGCTCGGGTGAATCAAATATAAGAAGAAAATTACAGAACAACTCTTGTAATAATAATTAATTAAGTTCAAATTATAGTAAAGTGTATAAAACTAAGTAATAAAGATTCATAATAACATAATAAACATCTAAAACCTGTAGGTAATTTCTTGAATTTATAAAGAATGTTTCTCCAACAGGCATTTATATTAGTAAAAAACAACCCTGTGATGCTCCAATTCCAATTGAAATTGGGCATGTATAAATAATGCTGGACAATCTAAACAGCATCATCTAGCGCCAAAATAAGCAGAGCTTGTTTTATAGGCTAATAGATATAATTTAGTATTAAAAGCCACTTGTAATAAATATCTTTTTAACAAATATTTCTTGAAACAGAAAATAGTAATCTAGTTTTAATTTACATATTTTTATTATTTATAAAAATAGGTAAATTAAAACTAGTATTTACAATTTAAACAATTGAGCTAACTGCAGACTGTTGCAAACAATCTACTAATAATTTATTAAATTTATTGACTGCTTTTTATGAAAAGAAAATGATTTTATAAGAGAGAGATTATTATAAGACAACCCAAACCTTTGTAATCTTTTTTTTATATGTCATATTTATTGTAAGATCCTTTATAATTATTACTTGGTGGTCCTATGTTAGTTAACAAACTAACTACATACCTATTAAATATGGATAAAATGAAAAATTTTACAATAACTTAATAATATACATAATAATTCAGCATGTTTCATAAAATTATGTGTAGGTACATCTTTAATAGTAGGAAGAATTTTATCAAATCAATATCGGATAATTATATTGAAGTATTCTTTACTGCAGTATCTGGCCTTTGTTCTAAACAGGTTTACCTCATGATTTGCAACAAACTAACTTTGGAAAGTACAGTTCATGAACTCTTACAAGGACATCTTTTGTATAGCAGGTGTTGCACTGCATACCTTTCACAGGTGGACTATATCTGTTTATGGACTCTACTGAACCCCCATACACTACTTCTTTGTTCTCTGACATTAAACCTAATAGTGAGCCTTAGTCGTTCTAAAAAACACTGAAGTAAATCAACTGACTGATAAGTAATTAATAAACGAACCTGCATCCTCCAGCAATCAGAGCTACATCGCACAGTTTATGAGCCTGGAAGTACCCGAATATGTTTTTGAGAGTACTATCGGAGTGGCCTTTATCACTGAAGAGTTCATCCTGACTTGTGGCACTTGAAAGACTTAACTGGCTGAGTTCTCGTGGCAAACCCTCATCGATAGAGTTAGTGGAAATGTTGTCCTTAGAACACTCGGGTTTTCGCGGTTCACAAGCTGCCATATTCGAAGTTAAACTAAGTTTTTAATTAAAACACCGACCGAACTAATTTCCCTACTCACAACAAAGCGCAAACGCATCTGAGTCCAATCTGAATCTATAAATTCATTATTCTTGCAATTGCAATACCCACAAGCCGAAGAAAGACAAACAAACAAAACGAAAACAAAGAAACATTATTTTATTGTTCATTCAATTTGACATTTGCATTAACGGTCACTGTCATTCAGACAAAGCAAGCACCATAGGCTAAAAAGTGACTGAACTTCTTAGAGACAACTTAGAAAAATGGAAAAATCAAACTATCAATAAATGTCTTGTCATGTCACGCTTACGTCGTTATGTCAAACAATACAATCAATCAAATCAACACAAATCAAAAAAGTAAAGAGTCGTGGTGGTTGGTTTCCTTTTCATTGTGCATTCCAAATAAATTCGGAGTTTCGTTTGTTTACTGCTGTATGTTTAACTCAATGCCATGCTTACAAAAAGCTTTCAACAGGATAGATTGCGTTTGTCCTAGCGCATAATAGTTATGGCCGCATCTGGTACCGAAATCGATGACTTCTTGAACGGGCCTCTAGTTTCGTGGGTGAGTGCACAGCCATCCGTGTCTTTGTTTTTATTACTTGCGTGAACCGTGAGACAAAATATCAAGATGTTCCGTATGATTGCACTCGCGTATTCCTGTCTATCTATTACCATGAAAGACTACCAGCATAATATCAAGTCATAGTTAGGTATTTATTTGATTTGGAAAGAAAGCTTGTAGTAGGTACTCAATACAAACTGTAAGCTTAATTTATAGTATATTTTTGAAATAGGTAGCTATAACATTATTATATTATGTAATATAACACTGATAACACATACATATAAATAATAAGTCCTTGCAAACAAATAAACAGTTTGGACCATCATGTATCTGCACAGCAGGCATCATCAGTTTTAAAATAGACAAAATTGGACTTCTAATTATAGCATTTTATAGTTCTATGGGAAATAAGCTTCTAGAGAGAGCTATAGAACCAACAATTAAATCATACTCCTCTCAGATATTGCACCTACCTATTGTTCATAAGTACACAACAAGATAATTCAGTTCACCGTAGAAAGGGAAATGTGAGCATGTGAACTTAGCTTTCATTACATTAGAAAATATCTTATGTTACTGGAAATTTACTACCTGTTCAATGATGATTTCAAATGAACATTTTGTAAATTAAATAAATAAAAACTTTATTTAAGTAAAGTAAAAATCTTAGTACCTATGGTACCTACTTAATATTAACATATTTGTATAAAGCTTTTTTAATTTTTGTTTCTTCCTTTTGTTATCTACAATTGGCTGTTTAGCTATAATTAGAGTTAGTCTTGTTAGTCTTAGGTGGAATATGCAGATGGCATTCCATTTGTTTAAAACTATTGATGTGATTTTTCAGCTTAAATCATGTATACCCAATCCAGAATGCGTAAATGGGTACCCATCTCTATACAATGGGGACATCTTACACCAAGTCTACCTGCAAATAGATCCGGAACCATCATTCCACATAACAAAGCTCACAGGGTTGGAAGACCAAGCCTTAATCCTGGGTAGAGTGAAGAACTTTGATGCTATAATCAAAAATGTGAAGGCATTGTATGAAGAAGAGCTTGCTATGACACTTCTGGTGGTTCCTGAATGTATTTGTCTGGGAAAGGCCCCGGACACTAGGGAAGGACTTGAGACAATGAAGCTATTGATTCTTTTACTCCTTGGTGCAGCTGTACAGTGTCCAAACAAAGAGCGGTTTATAACAAGAATAAAGGAGCTTGATTTGGAGCTGCAGCATAATATTGTGGAGTGTATCAAACAGGTAAGATTCAAGTTTTGTATTCTCATTAAATAACTAAACAAATGAATTTGTTTGTTACCCAAAACAAAGGCTCTTAAAATTAAAGCTGGATGATGGATGAATAAGAATTATGCAGAAATGAAAAATAACAATATTATAAAGAAAAATATATTTATATGTGTACAAAAAGGTGACAAATAATAATAGAAAAACAATATTATCTTTTGTTATTATGAAAAATATTTACATAATAGAAACAAATTAAAACTGGTATTTAAAATAGAAAAGATCTATGAAAAATACATAATAATAGTATTTTGACTGCACTTATTTTGATTTGACTTAGATAGTTTGACACCAAAACTTCTCTAGCTTCAGTAAATTTTATAACAATAAAGTTATCCTGTTAATATTATAAAATGCAAAAGTTTGTTAACACATATATTATCTCCGTAACTACTTAATCGATTTGGATGTTTGGTATGTAAATAGTTAAGAGAATAACAATAATAACACAAACATCATAATAAATTTACCAAAAATTTTCCTCTGAGGGGATAATAAAGGGTGGTAAAGTTTTTATGGAAAATTATAATAATTTTCCATCCTTGGTTTGATTCACTTGAAACTTGATGCATGTATAAAGAAAGTAATGAATCAAATATTTTTAATTTTTAACCGACTTCAAAAAAGGTGGTGGTTCTCAATTCAACTGTGTATATATTTTGTTTGTTACCTCTGAACTTTTGACTGGAAGGTCCGATTTTCATGATTATTTTTTTATTGGAAAGCTGGTGCTTCCCATGTGGTCCCATTTTACAATGGGATCCATGATATGGATATAGGTTTATAGTTTTTAAAACAAAATCAATTATTACAAACTACCTAGGACATGTGCAATAAATTTCTGAAATTTGTTTGACGCGGGTGTCGCGTTGAAATCATACATGTGATGTGACATAAAGTAAGCTAACTCAAAATTAGTAGAATGTAACTGCATGGAGGTAGTCACGCCAGTATAACATGGAACCCTCCTTCCTGTAGGTAAGACAGGGATCAGCCAAGTGGAACAAATGATATGAACTTAGAGATAAGTGGCAATTTAAACAACCAAGTATGAAGGGAATATGTATTGGCGACCTTCATGACGTAATTTGCAGAGGCAGAGGTTGTTGTGGGTTATATTCTTGGTGCATAAGTATATCCATATCTATTTGATGACATTCATTCAATACATTTCAATGCACAATGGGATGACTTATGCTTATGCCGCGTACACATCTACGAACTGCACCTGTAACTGCCTTGCGCCCACGAATTGCCTTGCATTGCATGTTACATTGCAAGCGTGGTTCGTAGATACGCGGAATAACATACTCGGAGGAATTGATTAATTAAAAAGGGAAGATGAGGTACTAGTTTCTCGAAAATGGCAACCTCTTAATGTGTAAAATTGTGTGCTCCCACCTCAGTCACCGTCGGTCCGGCGGCGGCGGCACGGGCGGTCGTGATTCGCGTGAAATATTGTTGTCTCGGTCTCACTTCGGTCTTGGATACGTCTTTCCGTCTTTGTTCTTCTTTGTATTGCACAGGACTGGAAATATAACTGTGAGCGAATGTGTTTGCGTGTAGTTGTAACATATGACAATTTTTGAGTAAGCGCTGCTGGGAGAACGTAACCTTTCTTCCCTTTTTAATTAATCAATGCATGGAGGTAAAATTATTTAGGTTTTTTTGTACACTATAGACCTCCGTTTGACTAAAACCTCAAGGTTAGGTTCATAAGTTTATTTAAATTAATTGTTATGGCAAAATCAGATGGTTATTATTCAAAGCACATAATGTATCCCATTATGTGCAAATACAGAACTTCAGAGCATCAGTAGATTTTTTTTCAAAACCTCTTTAAATAAATTGACATGTATCTGTGTATCTAAGTCCTTTTAAGTCTTATAAAGTCGAAAGTTTGTTAAATTTGAATTTCATTATGATACCAATCTCTAAAACTACTAAACAGATCAATCTGCTAAAATTTGAACATATCTTTACTTAGATAATAGGCTACTTCACAAAACCGAAAATACGCGAAGGAAGAAGCAAGCAGAAGCTAGTAATAAATATAAATCAATTTAAATCTGTCTGTATAAATAAGCATGGTTTGTCCTTGGTTAACCAAGCTAGTTAACCTTAACTAGTGGTTGACAAACACAAGTACCTATATTAAGTAACACAACCTTGACTGGCAGCTTGACGATTTTTCTTCGTAATCTGCTAAATTTAAATAGGTACCTGTAGCTAAGTACTTATGAGGGGTTAAATAAAAAAAAACTCATAGCTTTTCTGCAAGATTCTGAGAGATGACATAAAAAATCATGTAAACAAGGATGTTATAATATCTTGCGTAAGGAATTAATGAGTTGAAACTTGCATCTTAAGTTGCTTGAGTCACTTTTACTTTTGAAATGTTGTTGTTTATTCGGTTAATCATATTAAACTGTGAATCAAACCAGTATAGTGCTCCAACTTTGCGTTCGCGTTGCATTTAGTGTTGTATTGTACGCCCGAGTTACTGTGTTGGCGGTATTGATACCTTAAGCAGGGCGATTTCTTTTTTGCCGTCCCTGCTCTTATTTTTTGTGTAGCTGTTTTCTGTCTGTGTGTTATCATCATCATCATCAGCCTATTCTAGTCCACTGCTGGACATCGGCCTCACCTAATGAGCGCCATAGCGCCCTGTCTTCAGCTTGACGTATCCAGCATTGCATCTGCCTGCAGTCTTTCGCAGATTGTCATCCCATAGCTGGAGAGCGTTCTACTTTTGCCGAAAAATTATAAAAATGTTTATTTTTAGGTCACAGACATGCAAACAGTAGTCCTCACCCCAGATGCAGCCGATCTATTCCAATCACCCACGATGTTCAACCACATGCGACGCCTCGCCAAAGAAAGGGACCACTATCTCCAAAACTGGGCCTCCTTAGTACTCCACGAAGGCCTCTGCGAGAATGAAAATGAGAATAAAAACGCTAAGAGTCGGTCTACTCAGAATGTCAGCCAGAGCAATGGGGATAGCCAGCATTTGGCTGTAGAGCTTGCTGATTGGAAGGCCCGGTTGAGAAAGCAGCGGCAGGAATTGTAAGTGTCACATTTAAATGATAAAACTCCTCTTGTTTGGAAAAGCATGCTGATACTCGAAGGTAAATATCCAAAATGAAAATTTGCCGCAGACATGATGTGGCGGTCGCATAGTAAGATTAGAACCCTCCAACTGGATGTAAAAGCCGACTAAGTAAACCTGCCAGAGGAAGTGTAGCATATTCCGAAAGTACAGCAACTTCCTTCTATGTATTTTTAACACCTTCTAATTCTAATTCTAATTCTAAGTGGGGGAACTAAGATCTGCACGGACGTCTCGCATAGGAGTGTTTTAACACCTTAAAGCTCTACTCACATCAACGCAAATTTTTAAGCGCGTCCTGTGTCACGCGATTTTGCGATATTTGCTTGCAGAACATTTTGTACTAAAACGCATACGTTGACGCACACTGCCGCGATTCGGCTTGTCCGAGGCGTTTCCGCGTCCTGCGATTTCTTTTCTGATCCTGCGAAAATCGCAGAAATCGCGCTTTACAAGACGCGCTAACTCATTAGCGGCTGTCTGCGGAGGGCTTAACTGTTATCACCAGTCTGCCTGCCAAGCGTCATTATTGCAAAACAATCATTGTTCGCGGGAGGCATGTTTAGCAATGGTACAAGAGTAATATGAAAATTGATAGTTTTGCATTTGACATAAAATTTAAAATGCTTTATACGTCTCTTGGATACGTAAGATTTTTTAGAATAAGTTACTTACATAACCGAAATACTACCATCCATACCATGATTAATTTAATCGCTCATAAATCCGAAAAATGTAGATCGTAACATAGATCGCGCGCGACTGAGTCGTGTCTCGTGGCTTCAACATTCTAAGTACCTCCGTACTTATTTGAAAACATGTAATTGACCTCCTAATCTTTAATTTTTTTTACTTCCCATACTTATTACCAAAACGAACTGCGAAACTCATAACCTATTTTCCTAACAGTTAACATTATCATTTTTTCAGAGAAGAGAAATCCGAGCAGCTGTCAGAATGCCGTGAAGAGTTGGAGCACACAAAGCAAGTTTTGACAAAACTGCGCGCCGACAGCCAGGAGTGGTTCAATGAGGCGCGGAAAGCGACAGGCTATCGAGATGAAGTCGACGCTCTTAGGGAGAAAGCGGAACGATGTGATAGGTATAGCCTTTAGGATATAGATATAGCAGTCAAGCTCAGGTCTGTGTAGGATATTAAGTTGCATCTTATTATTTCATCATGTGGTAGGTAATTAGCATTTTTGGAGCCAGCTGTTTTTAATCAGCTTTTTTAAGGGATCATAATAGGATTATCCAATCTGCACTATCCAAACGGCTAATATAAGTCTAGGAAAGCGTATGCATACTCTTTCATAGACGTATGTAGCTTACGTAGTAGCGTATGGTCAAATGAGCTTTTGTTATAAACTTTTTTGTTCGATGCATGGTTTAAAACGCCAGAAATGGGCCTTTCTGAGTAAATACTTTAATTTCAGGCTAGAACAAGAAATGCAGCGGTACCGCGACCGTCTAGCCGACGCCGAGTATTACAAGACGCGAGTGTCAGAACTTAGAGAAGATAATAAGGCTTTGATGGAAACGCGTGACGCGCTCGAGGAGCAATTACAGCGAGCTAGGAAGAGAGCCGAGCAATGTTTGACGCTCGAGGCAGCTATGATCAAACTGAAGAGGGAGGCTAATGACATCGCTTTGGTAAGTGATAGTGTATAATGTAGTAGTACAAGACGCGAGTGTACTACATTCGAGATCAAAAGTAGCCTTTATGCCTATGTTCCTTAAACCAGGATATAAGTTACTGGGTGCCAAATTTCATCCAAATCCTTTCAGTCGTTTAAGCATGAAGGATCCATACAAAGTTCTGCCTTTATGGTGTTATCAGATAGTAGTTGTTGTTGTAGTAGAAGTACTTGGAGACTGTGAGCCGGTAAACGTAGTTTAGGACGCCCTGTTTGCATGTTAGGGCTGAATAAATATTTCCGAAAGATTGCGGGCAGATGCTGGATGCGGCAAGCTGAAGACGGGGTGCCGTGGCGCTCATTCCATGACCTATGTCCAGCTATGCTGTTGATGATAAGGCTTTGGAAAATAGTTTAGTTATATATAGTTAAAATGTTTTGTTCTAGGAAAGAGACGCAGAACAGCAAAGGATACAAGAGCTTATTGAAGAAAATAATCATTTACAATATATTACAAAATCAGTTCTCAGTGAAAGCAATAATAGTAATTTAGATACAGACAATGAATGCGAAAGCACTTTAGAATCAGGCGAAAACAGTTTGTCTGAACAACTGACAAGCAACGCACAAGCTAGGGCACTGAAACTAGAACTAGAAAACAAAAGACTTCTATCCACAATTGATAGTTTGAGAGAACAATCGGTTTTGGAGAGCACTGACAAAGTATTAGAGTTAGAAAAAGAAAAGAAGCGACTCACTTTGAAATGCGAACAGCTTCACGAAAACAGTAACAGGGTTATGCAACAGAATTCTGAACTAGAAGAGGTATTCAAAAACGCATTAGAAGAAAACAGAAAACTACAAGACTCTCTAGACAGCAAAAAAACTTTCATAGACAGGCAAGCTATAGATAGAGAATCTGAGAAAAACAAGTTACAGGACTTTGAAAAACATTTAGAATCGTTAACCAAAGACAAGCAAAGAATACAAATGCTATGTGATTCTATTCAACGAAGGGCCGATGATCTAGAGAAAACATTAGATTCTAGGACAAAGGAACTTAACTTGGTGAAACCAGAGGCAGACAAAGTAACAGGGCTCATCATTCAAGCCGAAGAACTCAAAACTAAATTGACATACAGTGAAAGAGACACACATAACCTACAAAGAGAAGTTAATAAACTTCGTGAAGCCGTGGAAGAAAAAGACGTGTCTCTTGATAAACTAACTACGGAAATTGAACTTAAAAAGAAGGAGCTTGAAAGACTATCGAAAGAACTTGAAATCAATCAAAGTATTACCAGCAGGTTCAAAGAACTTGAACAAAAAACTCAAGAACTCAAATCGCAAAAGAAAGTCGACTCTGAAACTGTTCAAACATTACAAAAAGATTTGATAGCAGAAAAAGTCAAGTTCGATAAGTTACGATACAGTATGGAAAAACTTGGAATCAATGCTTTTGAAATTGTAACTAAAGAAGTGAATGTCGAAGAATTGCTCGAGAAAATAATTTCGAACAACGATCACGATGTTCTTATAAGTGAAATCGCCGCTAAAGCCAACCTTTTGAAAATGGTCCCCTGTGAATGTAATCATGAAGATATACTTAAACAAGAGGACACTTCAATTAATCCTCAAATAGAACAGCTAACTGCTGACATGGCTGCATTACAGGCATCTCTTGAAAACAGTCAAGCTGAAAACGCTAAACTACAAGTTAATATTGCCACATTAAATTCACAAAACGGTTCTCTCATGTCCCAACAAATGACTCTACATTTAGCAAACAGCCAACTTGCAGCTGAGAAAGAAGAAATTATAAAGCAACTGGAAGTTTTGAAAGACAAACAAGATAATCTTATGCGAGATCAAGTTGCTCTTAAAACCTTACATGAGCAGTTGAATACAGAGTACGAAGAGTTGCTTAGCGAAAGGGAACCTATCAAAGTTTCTCTAAGAGACTTGAAACTTGAAAATAGAGAGTTAAAAGAAAACGTAGCATCATACGAGAAAAAAGTAGCCGATTTTGAAAAAGAGCGAGAAAATCTCAAGGTGGAATCGCGAAACCTAACCAATCTTCGAGCCGAACATTCAAAGCTTAAAGATGACTTTAGGAATCTATTTGCTGCGAGTGATAGGCTCAAAAATGAATACAGAAATATGCAGGAAGAATACAGAAATCTCAGGAGCGAAGTGGCGCAACTAAAACTAAGAAACACTGAAATGTCCGGCGAAATAAACACAAAAGTAGAAGTCATTACCAGTATGGAACTCGAAATAAACAAAACGAATCAGCATTGCGAGATGTTGATTCAAATGAATAAAAGTTTAGATGCCGATAGGCGATCATTGATGGACCATGTGTCCCAACTGCTTACTCAATATCACGAACTACTTGCGCATTCTCTGAAAGACAAACAACATTATCACGAGGAAGAAAAAATGTTTGCTGACAGAGTAAACGCACTGTGCCGACAGAAAGAAAAATTAGAAGAAAAAATTATGGAGCATTATAAGAAACTAGATAACTGTACAACGAAAAGGCGTGGATTTGGCGCGTCGTTTGTAAAAAGAGTACGCAAAGCCGGTACAGACTTGATTAATAAAGTACCCTCTAGAAACAACAAGAGGATCGAAGATGCCAGTCGTTCCAAATCGCAACTGACTCTAGCTGGTTCGGAATCTGGAGAGTCTGACCCCGGCAGTCAAGATCTAGAGAAGCTTTCAAAGAACTCCGAAGACCAAGGTTCATCTAACCCAAGCGCCGAATCACCTAGGCACAGCTCCGATTCTAGTTTTAGTAGGAGATTCGATGATAAACTGTTGAAGAAATCTGATAACATGGATATTAGTGGTTCTATACCTAGTTTGGATTCGTCAAGGTTGACTACTGAAAGTAATTTCGTCAGGCGACTTTCTGCGGCTTCGATCCACAGCGGAGGGGGCGATGATGCTTTGATCAGAGCCTCGCTGAGAAGACGGCCGCATAAAGCAGTCCCTCCATCACATCGGAACAGCTTTCAAGGACTTGAAAGCGACACAGGACTGCCACAAGGTTAGTTACAAATATTATTATTGTTGTGACAAAAAGAACTGTCTTCAAATTCAAAACACCCTAAACAAATATCTGCATATCGTACAAATATTTGTTCCAAGGCGAGAATCGATCCGAAATACGAATCTTCGGGAATATTTGTTTAATGATGTAATCTCCTATACAATAGCCAAAGAATCATCAAAAGTCGGTTCGTAATTAATGGAGAAATCTACGAACGTACATTAAAAGAAACATACTAAGTCTGTGTTAGTATGTTTTTTTTTAATGTACTTTTTTATACAGTAGATTAGTATCAGACGAACAATAATCAAACTCGTTCATTACAGCATCAACACCAACCCCTGTCTTCGGTACAGCTGGTTCTCGGCGCACAGTGTATGTTGCAGATGACGATCCAAACGTCAACCTTAACACCAAGCCACAAAGCACACCCATCAAAGAGAATCCTCCTACCTACTTGGTTTACAACAGAATTTCCACGGTTATTGGAGACGGTGCGTGTCAGAATATCAACGACAGATCAACCAGTGATAGGAATGAGCCACCGCGCAATGTAGACGAGAATGTTCAAGATAGAGATGAATCAAGAAATGATTTGAGCGTTAATAATCGTCCTGAGAAAAACGACAACTCAAAAGAATCGGCAATATGGTATGAGTATGGGTGCGTATAATTTAAGAGTATGTAATGTGTAAACAGACTGATGAGATTGCCTTCAATATTCCCGAAAACGGGTTTCGAAATCGTTTTCGAGAATGCCTTTGATTTCGAGTCTACGATATTCGAAATCATCATCAATGTGATGAATAAACATTTCAGTAATTTTTTACTTTTATGGAGAAATATTGGCTTAGATGTTGTGATAAAGACTAATTCAGTATTACCTTGGCATTTATTTTTACAATTTACCGCTACATGTCATCTACGTGTGTACATGTAATCTAAGCAGATTTGTCGAGCTTTAAATAGAAAAACATTTACTTACCATCAGTATCCATCTTGCAAGATGATATAACGAATTTTGTTATCTCTCTTAATATTGTTAAATAACTCTCTTGATATTGCTCATGAGGCTACATTTATTTGATTTGCAGATAAATAAGCATAATGATTTGTTTGCGTGACTTCAAGAGGAAGGTATTGTGCCTTGCCAGTGTTTCTGTGACAATTAATTTTACGAATTTTAGTTCCCAATAAGTTTACGTTTATTTTTTAAGCAGTTTTTGTACGTACAAATATACATACTTATAAGGTACATATGTACATAGGTTCACTACAATACCTATTGTATTGTTTGAGATTTACTTAGTTAAATTCATCTAATTAGGTACTGTTCACAGTAATGATAAAGAACCATTATAAATGTTCTATTTATTCTTTAAATTAAAATGGTTTCAGCTTACAAAAAATGCATAATAAATTAATAATTAGAACACATACTACCAAAATTTATGTTTATTAGATCTATTAAAATTTAACAAAAAACACAATCCATACTATACCTCGTACTTAGTTTAAGTTTCTCAAACCGTCTATTCCTTTCCATGACCTTTTTAATAGTAAACTACGGAAATATAAATATACAGTTGGCTACTAACCTACAGAGTTTTATAATTAATTCTGTGATGACAGTAAATTGTTACCTAATAAGACGTCTTATATAAAATGCCTTCCAGTGACAAAATTGTGTTTTAGGTTTTAGTTTGGTAAAACCAGTTTAGCCAAAAAACATTATGTATAAAAACTAGGTTTGCATTAACAGTTTGTGATTGATAACTGGTGCTTATAATTTGACTAATTGTGTGCTTGATTGGCAATAACTAAAACTAACTTAGATAATATATTATGTATGAAGTGTGGTTAACTTCAATTTACTCACTCAAATCTGCAGCTCAAATAGTGTGTGTGTATTTAACACATTTTAGCTGTTTCAAATTATGTATACTATATTTAACTATTCCATTCTATAATCAGTATCTTCCAGACCTGTGTTCAGGAATGATTAATAATTTATTGTTAAGGTTCAGCACTGTTTCAATAGTTAGCCTCTCACCGAATTTATAATTAAGAACATATAAAACTTGATATTAAATACATTTATTTAATAAAATCCTGATAACACTAAACTTGGTGTCAATATTTATAAAATATGACCTTTTAATGTTAGTATCACTAGGCTATAAAAAGAGTAGTTAGAAAGAAAACACCATCATAGGACAAATTATTTATGGAACACATTAAACACAATCAATCCAAATTATTTGAATTGTCTTAGTGGAAGTTTATAGCATATCAAGTTCACTAAATAGAGATCCATTGGTACTTGATTCAGTCTTGACTTCCCACTGTAATACTGGATATGTTTGTAGTGGCACCTTAAATGGATACCCTGATACAACAGCTTTTACTCCTTGATCTACTTTTGGTGGTAAATGTGATATAATACACTGGAAAAAATTAAAAGTTTTAGTTTACCCGTAATCCAAACATAGCTATATGCATCAGCTTGAGCTAATTAAATAAAGGGAGTTGCATAAAATATATACCTTTGGTCTTTCATTTTCTGTAGAGGTATAACCAATACACATTGTCTTAGTGGTGTGCCCCCAAAGCAGTTCTCCATCACCAGTCTGCGAGTCAAATTTCAGTGCTAGTGTTCCACCTAATCTTTCAGGTACATCCCATAAAAAAGGTGATTGTAAAAAGTTTTCTTTCAAGCACTTATCTAGACCTAGGGTTGGTGAAGGGTCAAGTAGGCTTTCTGCTGTGCATTTGGCAAGTTGTGTGCGAATTAAATGCTCTCCACATCCAGACGTACATGCTGCTATTGATGGCTTTGATCCATCTCTACTCATCACTGCCCAAACACCACTGCCGTAGGACGCAGCTTGCCCTACCCTTCCTTCATGCTTCAAAGAGACTCCGCCCGAACTAGCTCCTGAAGCTACCACTCCATTAGAATCCACACATATGGCACCAACAGTATCTAAAGGACTGAACTTAACATCATTTTGTATAGAGTAGCGTTTTAATTTCCGCTTACAATGCTTGTAGTTTCGAAAAGCTCGTGAAGATATCATTTTTACACTGTCTACAACTTCCAGGCCCATTCTTTCAGCCCATGATCGAGCTCCTTGCCCAGTCAGTATGCAAGGAGGAACTCTGCCCAGAGAAAGATTGTCACATTGCTTTAGGCACAAGTGCTTGGCTAAAGTAATTGGGTTGAATACATTTGACACTGCCCCACAAGCTCCAAAATGTAATGTCTGTCCATTCATGATAGAAGCATCACATTCAACTGATCCATTCCAGCTGAGGTTTGATCCAAAGCCTGCATTGGTTAGTGGGCTGTTCTCCAATTCTAGAAATTATAAGTGTGGTGAGTACATAGAGAAAAATAAATGCTTAGTCTAATAAATTTATGGATTATTATTTACCAACAATAGCCTTCTCTACAGCTTCAACAGCATTACCACCTTGGCGCAAAGCTTCTACTGCTTTCCTACACGCTTGGTTACAAGTCTTTTTGTACTCCTTCTTTAGTGAATCGCTGTGATAGCCGGCGCCTGAAAATAAGTGAACAGACGTGAGAGAAGCCCTGTAATGAAAAAGACCTACAACTAAAAAACTTTAGTTACCACAATGTACAGCAATAAATCCATTCATACTGGTGCTGGTTGTTAGATCACAATCATATGTCACAAAAACCACATTTTTATTTTAAATAGGAAAAAGCATAGTATAAGAAACAAGTAGAATCCTGAAAAAATGGGTGTGAGGAATATTTTTTAATCTCGAAACGAAATAGGTAATACCAACGAAACGAGGCTATTTCTCTGCCGGTCGCAAGGAACTAAAAAATTGTCAGTCGGTCGGCCGGTCGGCCGTGTCGTGATGTTCGGACAGAGTTAAGTGTTGCCAGGGCCCTTGAGTCGTGTACGACTGTACGTTTCGTTTCCTGAAAATGTTACATTTTTGGTCCAAAAGTTACATTATTGTTTTTTTATGGATGTGTATTTGGGGGTCGAACTCCGGCGAAAAATGTAAACTAGCTAACCTAACCAAACTTATTCTATTAGTTTGAGCCAAAACTACGAGGAAAGTACCACAAGGGCATATCCAGGATTCTGTAAAGGGGGTTCAGGTGAAAAACAAAAAAGAATTATACCTAATGTACCTTACGGCGAGGTCGCAGCCCAAGAATTTGGGCGAGTAGATAGAATAACTGATCAAATAGTGTAGCAAAGTTATACTTTGCTACTGGTGTTACTTAATCTTATGAAATCATAAAAACCACGTTTTCTCCAATATTATATATTTTACACTACAACTTTTGACATAATTCCTGACAACAAATTGTTAGAAAACCATTGTGAATAGGTAAATAATCTCCTTGGATTTGAACTTCCTTCAGAAGTTCAAACTTGGATTGGATAATCCAAGTTTGAACTTCTGAATATCCAGGATTCTGTAAAGGGGGTTCAGGTGAAAAACAAAAAAGAATATACCTAATGTACCTTACGGCGAGGTCGCAGCCCAAGAATTTGGGTGAGTAGCAGCCTTTATAAAATTGGTGAGGTATGCTTAGCAAGACAAGAAAGATATGATAGTGAGTTATGAAAAATTATAAAAGTTTAACGATTAACAACAAAATAGAAGAACACTGCCCTACAGAATCTACGAAAATATTTAAATCTGATGTCTACTTGGAAAAGGAAAATCAAAGTTTTGTGTTCGTTGTCCTACAAAATAAACTCTCGCTCGCATAAGAAAAGCTTATCACGTAAACGAATCAGAAACTTTTTTAAAAATTTTCTCGTTAGTAGTCAAAATGATCTTATTGTGAGACCGAGACCATGTATTATTAAAAATGGATCACAGGCCGCCAAAAAGTATTATCTTTTGTTATTTTGTTAGATATTTTGCAGTTTTTTATATGAGGCTTCAGATCCAGACCACGTCGAGAAGGCAAAAGGAGTTCGCCACGCCCTTGGTGAATCAGTATCAAATGAAAACTAGTCTTTAGATTAAGAAGAATAAACGCAAGAAAACATAAAATTTATAAATTTAAAAAAACCCCGATTTCTTACTTTTTACAACGCTTTTTAGACATGTTTGTACCCTGAAACATATTTTTTACTTATAAAGCTACAAGTCAAAAAGAGCAAACATTGCAGGCACATGTCTCTGAATAATGATCTTATACTATGCCACAACCGCACCATATAAGCCTCGGGCTGAAAATAGGCGAAACCCACCGTGTTTCTATCCTAAAAGATTATAACTCCTACTGGTAAATCGGTTTTTAGTCATTTATTCCGAAACTATAAGCTTAGGAAAAAAGTTTACGGAACCAGATAGACTCAGGTTTGCAAGACATGTGCCTGCAATGTTTGCTCTTTTTGACTTGTAGCTTTATAAGTAAAAAATATGTTTCAGGGTACAAACATGTCTAAAAAGCGTTGTAAAAAGTGCAAAACACGTGCCAATATATTTTTTGAGCTACCTGAGACGAAACAGACAGGTAGAAATGTTATATATTAAATGTTATATTAAAATTTAATAAAATAAAATTTATCAAAATATGCTTCCAGACCAAAAAATTTTTTTTTTTGGTTTTTGCTCTCTAACTCAAAATGGCAACATTTGGCATCCATCTTTCCATAACTAGTTGATGCCAAATAATGCCACAAACAATATATAAAAAATTCAGATCGAAACAAGGTGAAGCACAGGTACTTATTCAACTTTTAAGGTTGCCTCCCATACAAAAAAAGCAGTTTTTTGCCTTTAACTCCTGCACTATAAGGCCTAGCCAAAAGTTTAATAGAACAAGAGTTTCTTAGTTTTGGTAGAGTTATCGAATGGCGAAATCAGAATAACGAAATTCGAAAAAAAAATCCTATGTCCTCTTTTTTGCGATTCGGGACCACCGTGCGGCGGCGGCGGCGTATTCATTCAGTGAGCCATCACTGAGTGTGTTAAGAAGTAAAATACTATTTAGACGACTAGTTTTAGATAGTTACGTTCAATATGGATGCGTTCGTTAACTGTTTATTAGTAGCTATTCAAAATCTCGTTGTTCTCAAAAGTTAAAAAAATTACTTACATGTTACGCGAGGGGGTGAAAAGTTATAAAAAAATGTAAGAAATGTAAATGTAACCGTCTGGCAACACTAGTCTTAAGCCCTACTCACACAGCTGCACAGCCGCTAATTTTTAAGCTTTTAGCACACAGACGCTAATTAATTAGCGCGTCTTGTGAAGCGGTGATTTTCTAGCGCGATTCCTTTCAAACAGCGGCTTATTATAAAGCGCGATTTAGGCGGCACGGCAGCCATGCGCCACCGCCGCCGCCCCCTCCCCGCCTTACCTGCTGCGCGAACGACGAAGACCGCCCCGCCATCCACGCCACCCACGCACGCCGCGCCGCGCTGCCCACAAGACGCAGCTTCAAAAAAAAGCCAAAACGCAGGACGCGAAAACGCCTCGGACAAGCCGAATCGCAGCGACAAAATAGCGGCAGTGTGCGTTTTAGTACAAAATGTATTGCAAGCAAATATCGCAAAATCGCGCCGATGTGAGTAGGGCTATAAGCGCGACCTGTGTCGCGTGATTTGTTTGCAGTATATTTTGTACTAAATAAAACGCATACTGCTACTATTAATAATATATTTCTGATAGATTAACCTATCTATCAGAAAATATATTATTGAACCCTTTTACTTTTAGTCATCAGAAATCCATCAAGGGGTTGTAAATGTACTTGTACCACAGATGTAAAAGGCCTATGATTTGCCGGGGAACGGTGCGCCCCGCTGCCGCCGCGGAAATGATGTTCTGGTTACACAGCACGGTGGCCGCCTTCCTAAAAAGCCTATTACACCTCACGGTTTGCCATGCCCGGTGCACCGTGGCCACGCCGTGGCGGCGGAAGGGACGTTCTGATTACACTGCACGGTGGCCGCCTCCCTAACTCAGTTGGCAGTCGAACGTAGTAGGAGTATGACGCCTGTGCCCTCAAAATATAAAAAAATGGAATCGCCCTATTTTTCTTTTTATCGTTTTTATTATGGCTGCACTGTCGAAATTTGTATGACGACCTCTGCGACGCAGGAGGTTGTGGGTTCGATTCCCGCCTCGGGACAAATGTGTGTACGATCTGCAGACATTTGTTCAGGGCGCTCTGAATGTTTTCTATGTATAATAAAAAATATCAATCTATGTAGTGTATTGATTGTATTAAATATATCAGTTATCTAGTACCCATAACACAAGCTAGGCATGTCTTTATATAATTCTAAAACATTGGCCAATACATCATTTTTCTTATAGATTTTTCTTATAGTCATTTTTCGCACGCAAGGCTCGTTGACGCACGTCCGCTTACAACGAACGCCTCGCGTGACTGAGCGCCCGCCGCGCCCGGTCACCCTGACAGCGATTACATTAGCCGGTACACCAGCACGGACGGCCGGGCTCTCACCGTGTCCCGGTGGCCGCACCCTTACTCCCTAACAGCGATTACACCTACCGTTTTAAGGTTTAACTCACACCGTGCCCGGTGTGCCGTGTAGTGTAATCGAGCTTTAACTCACAAGTTATTGTATTCTCTTTGCTAACTCAGTCAGTAGGCAGTGGTAGGCAGTCGAACGTAGTAGGAGTATGACGCCTGTGCTCTCAAAATATAAAAAAATGGAATTGCCCTATTTTTCTTTTTATCGTTTTTATTATGGCTGCACTGTCATTTGTTCATTGCGTTCTGAATGTTTTCTATGTATGAGAAAAAAATATCTATCGATGTAGTGTATTGTATAAATCTTCCTAACAGCGATTACACCTTCCGTTTTAATCACACCGTGACCAGTGACCGGTGTACCGTGTAGTGTTATCGAGCTTTAAGTACTACTAAGGATCCTAAAGCATCATTGTACTCAGCTGGAACCACATGGTACAACACTAAGAAATGCTTAAAGTATCTTCATAGAACATGATTTGGTATCTACAGCCTGAAGCAAAAATTTAAATCTAAGAGCATGGGATAATGATATAAACCTTTGCAGGCAAGCAGCATATTTATGTTCCTTGGCAAGCAGTCTTGACATAGATGGCAACTGACATCGGTCGCATAGTTTTACTGGATATATTTTTATTTTATTTCCAAGAATCAAGTTTCAAATGATTTAATTACTATTTATTTCCATAAATACAGTAGATTTACATAAGGAAAATGTTGAATTTCTAATATTCATAATGATTTACCATCGGAACTATTCATTTTTGTCACAAGCGACAAAAAGCGACAAAAATGCCATCGCCACACCATCTTTACGATTTCATTTTGCAAGGATTTCAAAAGTGAGCTCTCAGTTCACACGAACACAGGTTTCTCAGTGAAAATCAACTCTTTTTTTTAGAGCTACTGTCCACAGGGTTATGATAGGACTAAGCCAACACTGTTTCATTTAATGGCTGTATAATAACAGCTTAAAATTCATATAGTTTAGAGTGTAAAATAAATTTAATGAATGATTCACGTCTACATCCTTTGACTTCAGAATTTATTGATGCAGCAATATTATCATGTTCCTTCTACTTATTAAAACCCACCTTATATTCTATTCTATCTACCTCTTTTTTAATTTCATCCTTTCACAAGCTGCCATAGTATTATAATTAAGTGTACAGTAACGAGAACCCATAGTAAGTTTTTTAATTAGTTTCATACAATAGGGTACCTACTATGTCATAGTGGTAGAATAAAAACTAAACTTAGCATTTTCCCACTGTATCAAAGATTTTTAATGTGAGTTCAATCTAAGCCAGAAGTTTGAAAGTTGGTTTTAAAATTAAGTAAATATTAATGCAGAAGTAATAATTTACTCTTATCATTGAGAGGTAGATAATTTGGGATATATTGACATTGTGATCTATGTACCTACTTCTAAAATTAAAGCAAGCATTAAATTGCATTCCTTGTTCATTCTTTTCCATTATTTGATAGGCTTTGCCATGACAACTCCTGCAACAAGTGCCGCAATAGTGAAGCCTTGGGCAACTATTCTTAATCGCATCATTTTCTGGGACATTTTTTTCCTGCCCTGCCTAAAACTCCACAGGCCATAGGACAGAGCACCAGCGGTTGCGAAGCATCCTGAAAATATATTACATAATTTTTATTACTATTATGGAATTTATCCATCACAAATATATTTAGATGATATGTAAATGCAGGTATTTTTGTACAGTGGAATCATCATTAATAGGTAATTTCCATGACAGAAAATGTATATCTTAGCAGGGGCTCTGACGAAATAAAAATATTCGTCTAGAGGCACGGACTGGTCCTTCTAACGATGAACGCTTCTCAGTACTATGCCATGGAAAACGATTTACGCATGCATTATTTCAATTACACATCTAAGTGGATAATTATGGCACTAGATAACACGGTAAAATATTACAAACCTAAAGGAACAAATGGGTTTTCATATATTTTTCTCATAAATTTTTCCTTTGATGTCTCAACATGGTGCGTACTACCCATGTCTTGACGTAATCGCACCCAGTCCAAATCATTCGGTTCTTCATTAGCCATGATGAAAACTAATGAATACTAGGTATTTCAAAACTTAGTCTGATCTGCGCTGATTCGCAAAAAAAGTAAAATAAATTTTGTGTTTTGCCTATTTCATGAAAGTAAAGCAAAGCAAACAAAAATAGAAAAAACTCATTCATACATTCAATTCAATTTCATTCATTCTGACATTCTGTCGTTAGGTAGGTACATAGCATCAGTGATGTTAGATGCCAACTCAGGAATTATGACATCGGCTTGTCAAAATTATGGTACACTAACAAAAATTATGGTAGAACTACTTCTTCCTACCTTCGGTTTCTAAAAAACTTACACTGATGCTTGAGTTAAGGCTCGATCCTAGCAGATTTGCTAAAAACCTAGGCCTAGATCTCAGTAATCACAAGATTCCCGTGGTAAAAAACAAGAATTACATAAATTTGAAAAAAAATTCTTCGGTTCTCTGGTTGTAAAAACACGATTCATAAAAAAATACGATAAAATAACATGAGAGTGTACTGTTTTGCACCTAATTTGCTCTAGATCTCAAGAACCTTGCGGACTATAGAAAATATTTTTGTTATGATTCGTAGGACTAATTCTTTGGTTCCTCGTCGGTTGGGTTTTTATCCGACTTCAAAAAAAGGAGGAGCTTCTCAATTCGTTTGTTTTATTTTTATTTTTTATGTTTCTCAGAACTTTTGACCGGTTTTCCGATTTTCATTATTCTTTTTTATATGAAAGCTGGTTCTTTTCGTGTGGTCCCATTTAAATTTCGTTCAGTTCTGACAATTGGTTCCATGAAAATACATGCTTAAAATTGAAAAGGTTATAGTTTTTCAAATCAAAATTCATTATTTCATAAGTGCTTTAGTTTTCTTGTAAATATACTACACTAAGTGGTTTTACACCGCAAGCGCACTTTTTATCTTTTTGTGTCTGAAGTCTCGCTCAGTTTGCAGAATGTAGAAAAAGATGCCCTCTATTTCAACGCAGAAGCATAGGCACTAACTGAATGAAACTGAATTAATACCTTTTTGCCTTGAAACTATAATCTAGAATGTATTTTCATCCGGCCCAGAAAGCTAGGCCAGAAACTTAAAGTATTTTGAGTATGGTCAGGACCCACCCTAACGTACGTCAGAAAAGTTTGGGATGATAGAAAATTATGGTACAAAAGCGTACCATAATGGAAGTACTATGGTACATGGTACGAAGACCTGGATTATGGTACAAATACCATAATTATGGTACGTATAACATCCCTGCATAGCATTGATAACGGTACATAGATTTATTAACCAATAGATAAATTGTATGTGTAGCCGGTGAGCAAGACGAGTATACGAGTGGGCGGGGTTAAAGGTGTTGCCATGCTATTTTCTTTCCCTGATTGTAGGTTCCTTATTTCACGTCTGATTGGATTAAATTTGCGATTTTCCTGTTCATCAATTTGGAGATACATCTTCAGAACAGGCAATTCCACCAAACCTTTGTCGGTACCTTCCTACACTGGTCATAGGTATAATAATAGGTCCATACTTTTTGTCACAGCCTTTATGTACAAATTCGACCTAATGATTCTGTTTTTCCGGGGGGAGGGCAGCAGCGCCCCTCGCAGAACAATTTTACCACCAAACTGCGATCCCCAACCCGCATGCCCAGCGTGGGGATTATGCATAACCCTCTATGAGATAAACGCTAATAAGGCGCTTATCAGCGGGAGGCCTGCGTCCAGCAGCACCACTGCCCAGAGTCAGGAAGTTGGCGGTGTTACACCCTCGTGTATCCCATTTTTGCTAATTAACTAGCTCTCCGAACAATAGACTTCGCGAAAACTCACTTTTTAACCGAAAAATTTAAATAAAGGAGGAGGTTCTCAATTCAAATGTATTTTTTTTATCTTAGTTAGGTACCTCAGAACATTTGACTGGGTGCTCTGATTTTCATGTTTCTTTTTTTTTATATTAAAGCTGGTACTTCTCGCAATTGTGACCATATTTGAAGTGTGTTTATAGTTTTTTTTTACAAACAAGATCTATTATCTAACAATTACGAAATGAGACAATTATTGTATTTAACACAACGTTAATGCCAAACATCCTGATAATATTTTTTCCATTTTTTTATGAGAATAATGATTATTTTTTACTTTTCGATTATAATAAAAATCAGCAGACGTCTAAAAGCGAAGATATTCTAAAGACCCCCTTTTTGCTTTATTTGGGGGAAGTACGCCTTTAATCAAAAAACCCCGAATATAAAAAAAAACTATAAAACGTGGAATCTGTACACGAGATTTCGTAACGATCGGTTGTAAAATACGACCTGTGAAAAAAACATTTGTTCACTAACGTTCACTCAATTAAATCTTGAACTTTGGATATTGCAAAGATAACTCATAGGTAATACGAAATTTATTAGTACTTTTGAAATTATACTTCAGGTGAAAAGAGCAGAGACAACAAAGTTTAATGTCACTTTACACTAAACAATAATATTACCTACATCCCGACCATTTCATTCAAACATTTTATATCTGTAACAAATAAAAACATTTTACAATATGCATCAGCTCATTGTGTATATTCGATTTTATTTAATTCCTGCACAAAAGATAAACAAACCCACAGCACTTACATCTCAAATTAACATTGCTGTTGACGATTTTTAAAGATAATGAAAGTACTTGCTGATTTGAGATTTGTCTAAATGTAATGAGCTTGACTCCAAGCATGGGAATTTTGATTTGTTGTTGGGATCTGTTGACATAATTTGGAGCTACATGACAATAATTTTCAATGCACTATCGGGGAATTTTATTTTCGAGAGCAGGCAACCCTAAATTTTCGTAATTTTAGGTTAGATTAATGAAAATTCACCTAAAACATCATTTTTGAGCTATGTCTGTGTGTAAAAGCTAAGAAATTGCAATTTTTTAACCATTAGATAGTCAAAAGAACTTGTATTTACGAGTGGAATGATATGTTCGGCTCTTTTGCCTCATCGTTACTTTTACATCCAAAAACACTACACCGCACCATCGTTGTGTTTCGCCTATAGGTTCAGTTCCTTTTTAATGACTTAAAAAGTTCACAACCACAATATTTTGCGAAGTCCGTTAGCATAGAATGATAAAAACAAATAAATTCGATCACTTCGGAAATTTGTTTAGCTCATCTAATAGCTAAATATTGCAAAAAGCCGGCTACGCGGATGAGACACAAAACCAATCGTTCTATCTCATTTCTTCATAAGCTTGAATCATAAGTCGTTCTCGCTTTAGTGCGAGTGAGATGGCATTTGTCAGCCTTCTATAGGTTTCTCCTTCTACGGGTAGGTAGGTATTGTATTCTCTTTGATTCTGTCTGTGATGGACATAGAGTTTATAATATTGCATATAATACAAAGCGCGGCCATCGACGCGCTATTTATAGGCACGCGCTGCCCGACCCCCGGCCGGCCGCGGGTCGGTATCGGTACCGCCGCCGGCGCCGGCCGGGCGCAAACAACTACGACCCTGCATTTTAAATTTGTAATATCTTCGGAAATATTCACTTAAATTACATGCTGTAAAAAGCATATTGATTATTACTACGCCTCCGCTCCGCTGTCTCTCTGTCCGTCCTTATTGTCTGTCTGCCCGCACGTCTAGTCTGTCTGTTAGCGGGCTGCATCTCTTGAGCCGTAGTAGTTAATTAACGCGTAACGGGTGGAGTCAACCTCAAAAATGCCAAAGATTCGCTAAAGAGTCTTTGGCAGCCTTAGAGAGCCTTAGACTATACATACACAGTCATGGACGACTTCACTAAGGTAGGTTTTGCTGTTTCCTAATGAAATACCTTTACCTCATCATCACAGTTCGAAATTGCCTAGGTATAAATAGGTACCTACAGTTCCGTTGTGGAAGTAAGACATAGTTGATAATACTTACTCTACAATAACAAGATGATGAATAGATGATTTATGATGTTTAAATTCTGGGTTTAATTGTGGTTTAACAGTGCCCTAACCAGGTCCATGTTTGAAACTATTTAGTACCTATTTACTTCTTGTCTAACACACAACATGGTGTCAATAAACATTTTGAATTTGAAAATTTGAATTTGGTGGTTTTAGGTAGGTACCTACTTACTTTTTGCTACAGCCTGTAAACATAAATTACTTGGTCTGGACCTACTTTACTACTTACGACCAAATGATCCTGTTTTTAATAAGCAAACCTTTAACCGCTCCTCATGTATTTGGTTAAGTTCAATCGTTCTAGCTAGTACCTAGTCGTTTTCTAGTACTAACTGAAGATATGGCCTTAATTTGGGGTAAATATGCAGGCATAGATAATTAATGTGGCTATGCTAAACAGAGCTTGTTATTTATGGGTTAGTACTAAATAACTGATATAATTAATACAAAAGACTTAATTTGTGTACGTATAATCTAAACCGAGCTTGTGTTATGGGTAGCATAACTGATATCTATACAAATATTATAAAGAGAAAATATTTGATTGTTTTTTGTATTGAATAGGCTCAGAAACTACTGGACCGATTTAACAAAATTTTCATCATTAAGAAGCTTACTTTTTAGGGACTGACATTGGCTATCATTTATCCCAGAATTACCACGGGAACGGAAACAACGCGGGTGAAACCACGAGGCACTGCTAGTATTTAATACAATAGACCACATACTTTTTTTATTCTTCATACCTACCTACATAGAAAACATCCAGAACACTCTGAACAGATATACATATTGATGAAGGTGGGAATCGAACCCGCAAGCTCCTACAACGCAGACGAACTTTCGCTCGCTGCGCCGCCACAGAGGTCGTCGGTCAGCAAACATTTAATTTAAGCTTAGAAATAAAACAACGTCTAATAAAGTATAAAAAATATACTTGCGACCTGTCGCTTTTATCGAAAGCAATCGTCGAGTGTTGTTTTCTGGATATCTGTAACAAATAAAAACATTTTTGACATGCATTTTATGCTCGTTATGGATGTATTCAAAAACATTTCAATACGACATTTGGGGAATTTCATCGTCGAGTACCCTAAATTTTCGTAATTTTAGGTTAAAATAACCAAAAATTAACTTTTGTTAGCCTTGTCTTTGCGTAAAATCTAAGAAATAGTTTTTTTTTTGCCTTTTTGTAGTCAAAAGAACGTGTACCTTCGATTTGAATGATGAATTCGGAACTTTTGCCTCGCCATCCGATTTACAACCGAAAACACTTCACCGCATCATCGTTGGTTTTGGATTTTATCGTTTTATGGTGCAGAAACCCTCACCGAAACACTCTGATCACTTAACAGTCCACAAGAACAATATTTTCACCAATTTGACGAGGTCCGTCGATCTCCAAGGAAATTCACTTCGAAGATCACTTCGGAAATTTGTTTAGCTCATCTAATAGCTAAACATTGCAAAAAGCCGGCTATGCGGATGAGACACAAACCAAAACGTTCTATCTCATTTCTTCCTAAGCTTAAATCATAAGTCGTTCTCGCTTTAGTGCGAGTGAGGTGGCATTCGTCATCCTTCTATAGCTTTCTCCTTCTACGGAGTATGATTTAAATCATTGATATAGAAGTATATGGATAGACTGTATGTGTAACCGGTGAGCAAGACCGAGTATACGAGTGGGCGGGGTTAAAGGTGTTGCCATGCTATTTTCTTTCCCTGATTTTAGGTTCATTATTTCACGTCTGATTGGATTAGATTTGCGATTTTCCTGTTCATCAATTTGGAGATACATCTTCAGAACAGGCTATTCCACCAAACCTTTGTAGGTACCTTTCTACACTGGTCACAGGTATAATAATAGGTCCATAGTTTTTGTCACAGCCTTTATGTACAAATTAGACCTAATGATTTTGTTTTTTCTAGAAGTCAACAAGTTTGATTTTATATTCATCCTGGAGATCAACCCTTGTCAGCTCGAAGCTATAGGGAAGCAACCCTTAGCTTCTACTTAGCTCATATCTACCTCTAGCTCATCTCAGCTTACATTAGGTACTTACTGTTCAGTAAACTGCCTCAACACCTACAACCTCCTGCATTGCAGACGAACTTTCGCCCGCTGCGCCACAGAGGTCGGTAAAACATTTAATTTAGGTAAGCATAAAATTAAAACAACTTTTAGTGAAGTGGGTATATTTTTTTAATATAGTGTAGGCAATAATTACAAAATACGAGTAGAAATAAGTTTTAGAATACAGAAAACAATGTAGTTATAACAATAATATTTATGTAAGTAATTAAATTTTAACAGCAGACTTCAAAATCACATTTTTGCAAATTAACTAGTTCTCCGAACAATAGAACTCGCGAACACTAACTTTTTAACCGAATTTAAATAAAGAGGGAGGTTCTGAATTCAAATGTATTTTTTTTATCTTGGTTACCTCAGAACTTTTGTCTGGGTGCTCCGATTTTCATGATTATTTTTTTATATTAAAGTTGGTGCTTCTTGTGTGGTTCCATTTTAATCTGGTCCAATTGTGACAGTGGGATCCATATTTGAAGTCTGTTTATAGTTTTATGTACAAACAAAATCTATTATTTAACAATTACGAAATCAGACAATTATTGTATTTAACACAAAGTTTATGCCAAACATTCTGATCAGATTTTTACCATTTTTTTACGAGAATAATGATTTTTTTTTACTTTTCGATTATAATAAAAATTGCAGACGTTTAAAATCTCGTGTACAGATTCCACGATTTTATAGATATTTTTATCTATTTTATTTTATTTTATCAACATATTAAAGACTAAAGACCCCATTTTTGCTTTATTTGGGGGAAGTACGCCTTTAATTAAAAAACCCCGACGATAAAAAAATCTATAGAATCTTGGAATCTGTACACGAGATTTCGTAACGATCGGTTGTAAAATACGACCTGAAGAGGAGTGCGGACAAACCGACAAAGATAAAAAATGCCTAATTGAAACAAAGACATTTGTTCACTAACGTTCACTCAATTAAATCTTGAACTTTGGATATTTCTAAGATAACTTATAGGTAAAACGAAATTTATTGGTACTTTTGAAATTATACTTCAGGTGAAATGAGCAGACAACAAAATGTAATGTCACTTTACACTAAACAATAATATTACCTACATCCCGAAATACTTATTCAAACATTTTATTATATTAGTAGCATTATAATAATAAAAAAGTGCGTTCAATCGATTGACGATTTTTTAAATTGGCGCTTACGCCTTTTCAAAAATGTATGCTTTGTCCCGCTCCTATGAAGGCAAAATCCTTTGATTTTGCCTGCTACAAATTTGGATGACGCCTTCGGTTCGCATCCTTTGCGACCGGTGGCTTCTATCCAAAGCAACCGGACGATGTTGTTTTCGGGAAATCTGTAACAAATAAAAACATTTTACAATACGCTCATTGTGTAAATTCGATTTTATTTAATTCCCGCACAAAAGATAAACAAACCCGCAGCACTAACATCTCAAATTAACTTTCTTGACGACGGTTGACGTTGACGATTTTTAAACAATGAAAAGTACTTGCTGATTTGAGATTTTTCTAAATGTATTGAGCTTGACTCCAAGCATGTGAATTTTGATTTGTTGTTGGGATCTGTTGACATAATTTGCAGCTACATAACAAAAATATTTCAATGCACTATTGGGGAATTTTATTTTCGAGTGCAGGCAACCCTAAATTTTCGTAATTTTAGGTTATAATAATGAAAATTCACCTAAAACATCATTTTTGAGCTATGTCTGTGTGTAAAAGCTAAGAAATTGCAATTTTTTAACCATTAGATAGTCAAAAGAACTTGTATTTACGAGTGGAATGATATGTTCGGCTCTTTTGCCTCATCGTTACTTTTACATCCAAAAACACTACACCGCACCATCGTTGTGTTTCGCCTATAGGTTCAGTTCCTTTTTAATGACTTAAAAAGTTCACAACCACAATATTTTGCGAAGTCCGTTGGCATAGAATGAAAAAAAAACAACTATGGTCGATCACTACGCAAATTTGTTTAGCTGATCTAGTAGCTAAATATTGCAAAAATCCGGCTATGCGGTTGAGACACAAAACCAATCGTTCTATCTCATTTCTTCATAAGCTTGAATCATAAGTCGTTCTCGCTTTAGTGCGAGTGAGATGGCATTCGTCAGCGTTCTATAGGTTTCTCCTTCTACGATTTAAATTCAGTCGCACATTTTTGTTTTGATTTGTTTTTTTTGTCACTGACTGATTGATTGACTGACACAGACAGACCACAATATTTATGATATATTCGTTCTCACTTCACGTTGATGTATCTACGTTTATGTTTTTGTGTTCTCATAACTTCTCTTTGGTTTGTGGTTGTGGTTGGATCGCGTGGTTTTGGTTTACTTAAATTCAATTTGGTTTCTCTAAATATATTTATTTACAATGGTTCATTCATCGTCTTCTTTAAACGTTACAGTAAGTAGTATTTATTTCTATAGTATTTGCTTATAAAGCTAAATGATATTTAGAAATGCTGGCGTCAGTAAAAACCTCAGATGCAAATGTGGATTTTCACTTTCCGCAACTAATGGAAAATACGAATGTGCGAAACGAATTACGAGCTGCACCTTCGGTTGGTAACGTTTTTGTGCAGTGGTAGTTTATGCTTCGGAATTACTACTCCGCTCGGTGGTTGTGCCAAAAACCATAAAGCAGGTAACTAGATAGGTTGGTCAACATTTTGATCTAATATGTACCTACTGACCCTCAAGTTCCTTCTCATTGATAATCATTTGCATTCATTTTCAAACATTTCTTGAGGAAAACACTATTTATCCTACCCTCTTATCGTAAGGCAGGCATGTCTGGTTTGTGTGGTGTGGTGGGTGGTTCAATATAAAATAGAAATTACAGTGATCAAAATTAATTCATCAAAATAAATTATTTTTTAACATCCATGTTGGGCTTTTCTATCTTACTGCTCACTATTATAGCTCTGCTTAACGTGGGGCTTGATGATGTTGTGTGAATTGTCCAGCATTATTTATTTATTTTGTGAAGGGTAAATCTCCTCTCTTTTATTGAAAAAGAAAGAAACTGTTGCAAACAATCGACAGGTAGTGCTCTATATCAATACCGGTCGGAAGCGTACCCAAGATGCTGGCAATTTATTTATTTTATTGTTTCAGATGACATCGATAATGATATCCCAGATATCCATTGAGTCCCGAGTGTCCTGAGCGGACTCAAACTTTAGATCCCTCTACTAATTGTTACCAGTTAATTTAATTTATCAAAAAGTTTTTAGTAATCCTTCCTTTTCCAATCTATGTTTATAATGTTGCCATTTAGTTCAACAATCTTATCATTTTTGCTCTAGATAACACCATTCAGTCACAAATTTAACATCAAAGCAGTTGTTATATTCCGTAAATTATTGTGCTTTGATTTTACTCTCTTAAAATGGCATCCAGTGACCCTGAAATTAAGGATGGACTTTCGCTTCCTGTTTGGATGAAGACCAAGCCAACGAGGTAGGTCATGCTTTTGATTATATTATTTAAGTAGTAACGTTTCACATCAAAAGTTCAACTCTCAAACTATTATTCAGGTTTCTTTAAATGGCATAATGGTAGGAAGGTGGAAGTTTATGAGTTTTTAATCTAAAATTTTAAATTTTAAATTCTAGAACATGGTGAAATATGAGCACACTATACATACATTTAAACAATCTTTATTTATACCATGTTCTTTAAACTAGCAGCGCCTCACCTCGGTTCCCCTGGGAATTCCGGGATAAAATATAATCAGCCTTGAAAAGTAAGCTTTTTAATGATGAAAGAATTTTTTAAAAAGGTCTAGTAGTTTTGGAGCCTATTCAATGCAAACAAACAAGCAATCAATCAAATCTTTCCTTATTTTAATATTAGTATAGATACATAATACCACTAAGTTATTGTTGGTGTTATAAACATTTGTAAGCATTATTGTTTTTACTCACTTCAATATGTTGGTCTAGAATCAAATGTCATTGTTAAAGAATAGGATCATTTAATGGATATAAATAAATTTTACTTGTCTGTGATTGCTGCTGATAAATATTTTATCTGATTAGAACTACAGTTTTATGACTATGGATTGTAATTTTCCATAAAAATCAAAGGCTATATATATCCATTATTAATTACATATTTAAAATAAAGCTCATTTAATTTATTTTTTTGTATTGATGGACAATTCACTCATTATTATCTAACCCCAAGCTAAGCTTAGCTTGAGTTCTGGGTACTAGATAATGGATATACATAAAACAGTACAATAGATATTTTTCTATTTTACATAGAAAACATCCAGGACTCCCTGAACAGATCTGAATCTGCAGAATTTGTTCTGATGCGGACATATGTACATACAACAGAGGTGTATGTTAATAAATACGTGTATTTTAACATAAACTGTCATGTTCTCATGCTTTCACATTTGGATTATTAATTCTAGTTTTGAATTAATTATTTGTTACCTGACTGCCCAATGCAAAGTAGTGCAATGTGTTATTATCAGCATTATGTGTGCTCCTGTGTGGTGCTCTAGAGACCAAACTCATGGGGATTTTGATGATACTTATGTCAATTCACTTTATTAACCGACTTCAAAAAAGGAGGAGGTTCTCAATTCGTCCCTTTTTTTATTTTTTCGATGTTTGTTACCTCAGAAGTTTTGACTGGGTGGTCCGATTTTCGTGATTCTTTTTTTTATATGAAAGCTGGTGCTTCCCGTGTGGTCCCATTTTAATTTTCTTCAGTTCTGACAACGGGATCCATGAAAATTCATAGAAAAACTATAAAAATTGAAGACAGTTTATAAGTTTTTAAAACAAAATTAATTATTTTAATTCGACTGGTATTTATATTTACTGATCTAAAAACTTGAACTAAAGGTGCTTCGAGATAAGCTAAAAACCATGATTGACGATCGTTGTCACTGATGGCTAGGCCACACCATAAACTGAAGTTGTTCAGCACTCGTATCATAAGTCATCATAAGTTTCAGTTCTTTTGTAACGAAGTCGGGTTGTTCAAGATTTCAATATTTACAGCTTGACAAAGAAGTACCAGACCTTTTCCAGATCTTCTTAATCATTTGCCTCTCGGCGTGCTCAGGTTTTTCATTCACATCATAAACAAATACATTTTCATAATTTTATTATTCCAGACAACATCTGAACTAGGCTAGATCATTGCAGCCATATCATTAAAACGTTAAACAATCACGTGCAGAAGATTTATGCGTGTGAGTGAAGTGATTGTTTGGTCTGTTGTCCTTTCGATTGTAGCTGTTTCATACTTTCTTTGCAAGGTTATTATGACGTCAGACAATCGGTATTGATAGAAATGATTGATGGTCGTGATTAAGCTTTAGGGCTCTTACACACGGACTGCATTGCACGCCTCAAATCAATCTCTCAATCACGACGACAAGTTCCTCGTCGACTGTCGTCGTCGCCTGCAGTCGACGGGGTCGCCTTGCAGTCGGCATTTCTTTAAAATATTTTTCCACCACCCTTTTTGCTATCAACGAATAAAATATAGTAGGTACCTGCACGTCTCAAATACACAGACAGCAAGTGTACAAGGGCCTAAGTTTCGTATAAATTGGTAACTACAAAAAAACCTTATCAAGCTTAGGTGGGTACTATATTTTATTCGTTGTTCAAACCATTTATGCGTCAAAACCAAAAAAACCTTATCATGGTACCTACTATATGGTACTATGGTGGGTACTATATTTTATTCGTTGTTGATAGCAAAAAGGGTGGTGATCTATAAGTATACAAAATAATTTTAAATTGAATTCTAACTTCTGATGTAATCCCTAATATTACCAATGATGATCATGATTTCATTCTGACGCGTTAGTTATTATTATTACTCATACCTACCGTACCGTACGAGTTTCGCAAGGAAAGAAGAATCCTAAGGCCACACTCATTTCAACATCACACTAATATTTTTTCGATGTTTAGATGTTTCTTACCGAAACTTCTGAACGGATCGGGCTGAGATTATGCATAGATGTAGTTTTGCATAGATTATGTAAAGCCTTTATGTTATTCCAGAACTACATCTTTAGTTCTGGAATAACATAAAGGCTACTATTATCTCGGAAAAAGTGTGCGAGGCCCCGTGCGAAGACGTAGGCGGAAGCGAGTAATTTATATGATTATCATTTACGTATCCCATTTTATGCACTCGTATTAGGAAGGTACGTCACTCCTGAAGTCCTCATGTTAGATAGTAGAGACGCGTGACCCAAGAGCTGGTGAGGATTCATTCCCGCTCGGTAACACCCTGTCGTCAACACTGTTGACGAATGGGAATTAAAAAGTTGCCGTAGCGCAGCGCATCAGCATTACCATACAGCGCAGGGCAAAGCAGCCAGCAGCGTCTTGGAACGCTTCCGGCTGGTATTGATAAGGATTAGTTTAGCTACCTGTAAGATGGTTTGCAACAGTCTGCAGTTAGATCAATTTTATTGTTAATAGGTAGGTACTAGTTCTAATTTGCTTCTATTATTTGAATGTATTTATCTTGGTAGATAATTTCATCAAAAAATATTGTTCTCACAGATTTTAAAAGGTTTTCGTATTGTTAAACTGGCATACATAGAAACATTAAAATTAGCTTTTATAACTTTTCTGGGTTAACATAATACGAAGGTATAACGTCTGTTTAACAACAACATTGATTGAAATTATTGGATAGATTTATTGAGAATAGTGCAAACTTTGAATTTGAAGCCTAGCCCCTGAGACATAATCTACATAATTATATGTAATTAATTTATAAAGATAAATTGTTGGTGAGTGATTCCATTTTTTTATACTTTTTCGCAGTGTAAATATTATGTATGTATTTATAAATATTTATTGATAAAGAAAATTACGATCAATGATAGAAATAAATTAAAATAAGTATTTACAATTGAAACAAATGAGCTAACTGCTAACTGTTGCAAACAATCTACAGGTAGCCCAACTGATCCATACCAGTCGGAAGTATTTATTTATTTGTTCCTTAGGTTATTTTTCTATAAATCTTTCGTAGTTAGATGAATTCATTATGAACGTAAGCGGGTTAACTACGAATCTTTGTGTTGGAAGAACACCAGGACATCTTGAAGGCGAGTGTGGTTCCAGACTTTCGATTCAGGATTTAATGAAACCAACTGTACTGAAAAAAAATAATGATGTTTTTGTACGCGTTGTAAAACGTGCTTTGTTATGTTTTTCTTATCTATTGCAAACCTGTTTGCCCTAAGCAACAAGCTGATAATTTTCTTGTAAATATTATTCTTCACGTACGATTACGTAGATAGCTACCCATTTTAAAGCCTACATGTACCTATTTAAGTTTATCTTTCCCGACTTTAAATTTCGGTGCATATACTATAGGTAAGTGATACTGATAAGCGCCTTGAAATAGCTCTTATATGGGAAGGCATATGTCCAGCTGTGGACTTGCATAGGCTGTAACATGCATGTTTGTGTGTGGGTGTTGTGTAGTGTGATGATTCTAATATATAATGTAGGTTACAAGTATAGACAGACCTACAAGGTAACAAATGCTATGTGCGTTTTGTACAATAGAAAGATAAGTTGAAGTGTTTGTAGGTCTAACAATTTCTATCGTTTTGTATGTTTTTCACTCAGCGATTGAAGTGAGAGGAGTTATTTGAAGAAGTCTTTTTCAGAGAAAGGTTTGCTTTAGTACCTACCTACCTCCACCTATCTCAGACAGATAATGGATGATATAAGTACGACAATTCTAACAGCTCGTCTACCACAAGGCGCTTGCAGTCCTGTATTAGGTACCTATTCTTGTTTTGCCAACGTAGTAAATATCAATGGAATAATCCACAATAATAGCCCGCTCTGAATGCGTCATGCTGGTAGGTACCGGTCTCGTTTTCATACAGCTTCAATTGATAGCAGGAAAGTTCCATTCTCACTATTTTGACGACATGCTAAAATCTAATTTTACATGATTTCTTGTCTACTTGAGTGTACGGCGCGTGCCAAACTGAATAGCTATAACCAGTGTCTTTAACCTCTACGTTGGTAGGTATCTACAGAATTGTCTTGTCGTGTGACTTTTAGAAGTGGGAGTGATCAATTGCAACGTCTCCATTGGCCTGTCGTGAGTGACGTCATACCTCTAGATTGTTTATTTTAAACATGTTTTCAAAGCCTAGTTATCGTGATAAGATAACTATTTTATATTCCCTGCGTTGTATAAAACTCGAGACCTACGCTAAAACGTTTTCAGTTCACACTAAACAATACGAATTAGAAGTGAGTGCCATCTTTCAATTCTCCTGAATATTTGCGTAGAGTTCTTGAGTTATAAATAACCGGCTTGCAAGTGCATCTGTCTTATTCAAAGCGGTTTTTGTCGGATATTAAATCACATTCCGCAAGATGTTCAGGAAAAGGAGTATGGTCGCTCAGTTTAACAGCGTTTTCACGTGAGTGTCCCTTTATATGACGATAATATAAGAGCGAAAGGTTTCTTGTTCCGATGACGCGTTTGGTCTTTGTCCTTTGCCATTACGGTACGCAAATAATCGTGTTACGTTGTTTGTACCAGTCACGTCCCGGTGCAATATGGTTGTAGTATTGCGATTAACCGATTGCATATTGTCAACAGGGAATTCGAACCGTTTGCGGGATCTCCACCTGCACCTGAAGACTCTTTCTTCCACATCCGCTATCCGAAGACAGATGGTTTGTTCACCAAGCCTAACCAACAGCGGGACTTGAACAAGGTGTTCTCGGATAACAAAGAGGTGACTGCAGCGAGTGTCTACAACATTGTGAAGGAGAAAGACTGGTCTAAACACACTAAGCCTTGCCAAGAAGTGCTGCACGGCATTGCGCCAATCAACACAGCGGGTAAGCACTGAGATATTTTAGAATTTCAATAGTTTGGCATTGAATTCGTAGAATGGCTCGAGCTTGCGGAATGTCTTTGTCGTATAAGTATCGTATAAAATCTTATTTACGTTTATTTTACCTACGCGTCTGTCTACCGAAACGAGAATTGTATTGATGCCAAAACGTGATAACCAGGAACTTACGTGTAATCGAATTAAACAGGTTATTCCTACTCCTTATTTGACCTTCCTTGTGACTTATGAAGTAGAGAGGTTGACTGATAGTTATAGAAGCACACGTAACTCTCAACGAATTGCTTTGTTCATAAACTAACTAACAGAACATAACTATTTATTACAATCGGACAACTAGTCTGCTTTGTCGGTTAACGTTGACGTTTAATGTATGAAAACATACGTGTCAAAAACGTTACAACAACTGTAAACAACTCGGGGTTCACCAAGAATTGGTTAAAATCTTAAATGGAACTCTTACGGAAATATAGCAAGCTAAAGCAGTACTTCCAGTTTAAATCTCTGTTCCATTGAATCCATTGGTTACTATAGCTACACATAACAAAAGTTTTCTATTAACGAAATGTATTTGTGTTTCAGTGAATCCAGTATCTTCAAAGCCGAAAGCAGCTGGCATAGACGATGGCTTCAAAGGCGAAGGCGCGGCTTGCGGCACATCCATTGTCAAGGTCTGTATAAGAGTTGACACGATAGAATACCATTTACAGTTTTCAGCTTATGTTTGTGTTTCGTCAATATAATTAGTATATAAACTTCAACGCGCGGCTTCACCGAGATTGTAGAAAAAATATGTAGTTTATGTGCAAAAAAATACCTACTTCATAGATTAATTTATGAAGTATTTTTTTTATAAAATATATCAATCTGAATAGTTTTGGCGTCAAGTAATCAATTATATATTTATACCCATCCATCTAAAACTTAATATAGGTCCGTATTATAAAAGCTTGCCAAGTCATCGATCTCTGCTTTAGTGACGATTTTCTTAACCGAAAACGTTACTCAAGTATAAATCGATGACTGAGCATAGTTTCGTTATACGAAGGGTATTATTGTGATGGATTGCTAAGGCTAAGTTCAAACCCGTTCTCTATGCTTACTCTCTGATTTACCTCTTCTATCGTTAAAATCTATTCAAATTAAGCTTGCAACTACTACCCACACCTGGCTGATGTAAGTCATACGGATTAAACTACCAATGCGATACCATCCAAGGTCGCAACTGGCGGTCAAACAATGATAGTATACATAAGTGCCTCGTGCTCAGACTGCAGGCGATTAGCGGAGTCAAATAAAATACTACTCTTAGGGGACAACTTTGTGCTCTTTGTGTATGTTTGGGCAAAGACACCAAAGCTACTGAATAGATTGGGCTGACATTTTGGATGGATAAAGTAATTTCACAACAAAATCACTTTTTATACAACAATGTATAGAAAAACGCGTGAGATTGGCGGTATAAATAAATGAAATGAAATGAGAAGCCGCTATTTGCAGAGGAAAGAAATGATTCGTGTTTTCGCGATGTTAAAGTTAATATTCTAGGGTTACCGTACCGCGCTTTTTTATAACAGTTTCAGGTAATGTATTGGTTAGGTATAGTGTATTTTTATTGTTAAGTTAATTATTGAGATGACGCACGTTTGTGGGACAGGCTAATGTAAATTTAATGTTATTGTTCTTACCATTAAATATCCTAGTTTTGCGGTAAGTAATAATATTATTAATAATTATTGTTAAAGATGTCAACCTTCTTGATCGAAGATGTCAACGCTCAAAATGAGCCACGCCTTTATTTATTATACCTAACAGTTGATAACCTGCTGGGGGGTCTTTTTATCTCTTCGTAGAATAGAGATATGTCAAGATACCTATTATTTTGTAACCTTTGTTCATGATTTTGAACTTTTCAATAATTGCATCAGCAAGCGATCATACTACTATGTACTGGGTATTATTAATATACGACATAAGATTGGTCAGTGTTCATAAATGCCAATGTTCTAGTCGAAAACTGGTTTGTAGAATATGCAATTGTGGGTGTGTCATGTTAATGTTTGTAGAAAACTTGCGGTTTCGTTCAATGTTACTATTTGCTCAACTAAAAGCAGTCATTTCTAACTATGATTCCGATTTGTGTTGTTTGTATTCGATTTAACCGGTCGTAAGATATTTTATTATTTAATTTTATGTACTTGCGTTGTTCTTTTATCTGCCCACTATGAGTCATTCTACGAATAAGAATAGTGAGTCATTCTTGAAATTGCTTTGCTTGTATCAAATGTTGTCCATTTCCATCATGAGTCATTCTTGCTAATAATTGTAATAAGCCTAAGTGTTCATTGCAGTGAACTAATTAGAGCATATCGCTTTTTATTATAGTTCTCGGAAGTCGTCGCATAGAATCGGGTTTAGTAGATCATTAGAGGTTGAAGGTCTGCTCGTGATATCACGAAGCAAAAACTTTATACCATACTAAGATACATATTGATGATGAAATTTGTTTGTTCCGATTGCGGATAACCTTCTATTCATAATAATCAACAAAACGAACAAAGAAACAAACCAACAAACTGTTAAAAACAATCGCTGTTTCTTCGAAACCTTGTGATCTGAATACTTCATAATTATTCCTCTGTACTTATAACATAACTTTATCACGTGCGGCCAGTATGCTTATTATTTGTTTTTAAGTTCCTCTCGATAGCTAGCAGAGGCACTCAACACCTACTATAAAGGCTCAATCTACCATTCTTCCGTTGTGAAGCCTAGTAAGAACCACTAGTCGTCCCCTTATTGCCAATGTCTATGCCTACTAAAAACTTTCTACTATAAATTAAAAAGCCCAGCTTGTCGGTGAAATGATGCAATTACCTGACAGCAGCTTTCTCCTTCATCTGACGCACATAGTTAACTTATATATGATTTTTTATTTTAAAAACTTCTATTTCATTCAATGGCATTTATACGCACTATATCTGCGTGTAGGGGACACGCAGATATAGTGCGATAAATATCATTATCAGCCCGTATACGTCTACTGCTGAACATAAGCCTCCCCGAAACGACGCCACGAATATCGGTCCTGACTGAGCCGCCTCCATCCATCGATTCCCTGCGACAGCTACTATGTCGTCGTCGGTCCATCGAGTGGGAAGTTATCCCACGAGATAGCCATATCACGATATGGCTTCCCCGAACTACTCAATGGTGCCATTTGTACAAAACCTGACTATTGCGAAGAATCGAATCTACCGGGGGCGGGCTGCAGTACCTCCGGCAGAACAATTCTACCACCAGACTACAATCAACCGGAGTTATTTACAACGGGATATTTACCATGATTTGAGTATTTAGTATTAATAACCATTTGGATCCCAACTACCATGCCTAGCGTGAGGTTTATGGACTTAAGACCTGCGTCCAGTAGTGGAACAAAAAAGGCTGTTGAGGTGAGGTGAGGAATAACTTGACGAGAAAGTATTTTATTTGCTACAGGTGGCGCATCAGATGATATCAACCCGCTCCCCCCGCGGTTTTACCGTCGCCTCACCCGAGGAAGACGCCAGCACATCGGAGGCCTACCGCCGCAACCACGCCACCAGACGCGGCTCCAAGAGTCTGCCAGCATCGCCCCAATCTAGTCCTACCAGCCGGAGGAAAATGAATTCCAACCGGTAAGAATAACAATAACAAAGAATTCATTTACTACTTTAAGCAAAATACGAATACAATAAAACCGCCGTGTGGTGTTGGCTTAGAAATTGCATCCCGCGGTTCGTGGCTAATAGATATCCACGCAGTGAGCTGCAGCGTCTCTAGCAAAACAAAGTTCCCACTGAACTGTGATAAGTGATAATCAAGCCGCACGTCCAGCGTGGGGATTATGGCCTAGTGATAAAGAGTTGATAACGTTTATCAGACAGGCATATGCCCTGTTGAAGACTGGTGTTGGCTGTTGATGTGATAGAATTGTGAAAAATATAAATAGAAAAAAACATTTATTTGGGCACAGGTACAAAAAGATGTGATGTGTGACGCGTATACAATAAAAGACAAGAGGTAAAACGAACTTCCTTGAGTCACAAAATAGTTGCTGTTTCAGCAGCATTAGGATTTTGAAACCCCTCTTCAATTACAAACACGCGTTTTCTACATGAGCTCATCGTTAACCCAAACGCAGTACCGACATGAAAATGCTCTATCTTAAGTCGATTATTTCGCGCATTACTTATTCTGTAAATTTATTATTATGCGGTCGATGACCTACAAGAAGCAGCAAGCTGTAGAGTAGCAAAACGTAAACAAAAATACTTGACTTGAACATGACATTGGAATAGTTGCAACACAACTTGCTTGGATTCCCTTGACATTTGGAATAGATTTCTTTCGAGAACCTTGTCCGAGACTTGTAGTTAGCTAATGCGTACGATTAATGGCCTTCATTGTTTTATTTAATGTAGATTACATTAAAGGTTAGCAAATATCTCCATGGATTGACTACTATCATTTTGAATCGGCGCGAAACTGTTATGCTGGACTATTATATTATTATCTTATTATATAGGGGCCTAGACAATGTAACAATCGATGTCAAAAGCGAAAGTAGAAAAGTTAAAAAATCTATGGGTTTGACATAAGCCTTAGATATGTCACGTGATCTGTTTTGAATTTTTCCCTACGAATCTTTCAATTGTTTTCGATTCGCTTCATAGCGAATGCCGGTTGGCTACGCCCTCAGATATAGATACATAGTACAATTCATTTAATAAAAAGGCAACCACACGGAATTGCCTTCTATGTAATTCTGTAGGCGATGTTTACTTCATTTTGGAGTTTGTCCGCAATCGTTTAGAAATATTATTTTGTCATTTATTTATAGGTATACCTACGTATTATAATATCGGTGGTTATGGTGAACGAACACAGCTAGAACGCCGTACAAACTGGTTATATTAGCTTTAGTTATATTGCTTTTCTTTTCTAACATTTGATTTTGTCTTGTTATATTTAAATCCCCAGCCGACTATTTGTAGTCCATTTGTTTCATATTCGTACCAAAAAGAGCGAGACAGAACTGAAAATTGTCGTACCGCTTAAGCTAGCAGGGCGTCATAATCACCTGAGCGACAAATCCTTAAGAGTGGCCCATAAGCAATTTACTTAAAAAATTCTACTTCAGAATCAATATTTATCTTAGAATCTGTGTAAGCTATCATCTTTATATTTAGGGAAATGTTACTTCGATATTTTTTCTTAAATAACGCGTTTTAAAAACACGATTGGTAAAAGATTTTTCGATAGTTTTATTTTTTCTATATTATGAGCACACATTTTGCCATTTATCTGAGGAACAGCACACTTTTTTCTTCCGTTTTTATTTTGCAACGAAACGTAAAAAAAATCTTTAGTTATATCTTTTCATTTTTCTATTGGTTGTTTCATTAAAACTTGTAATCAGGTAAAGACAGTTTTGGCGCATAGAAAATTCGGTGCACGTCTCTGCTCTGTTTTTTTTTTAATTTGCCTAAAAAGCCTGTTGTTATTTTCAGTTATTTCACATCGCCGTTCGAGCCGGTGGAGAACTCGTCCGACCACAACCGGTCTTGGCTGTCAATAGCGCTGCTTGGTTACAAGAAAGATCTTACCACCTCTACGTCTACATTATGTGAAGAAGACGCTATAGAAACCAGATTGCAAGGTAACTACATATCTTTGGAGCTATACTCCATTCTATTCTAGTCTGGTAGAATCCAATATATTTTTGGTAAACAAAGAAATTTGTGTAAGAGAAGTTTACTTAAACTGATAACATTAACAGAACTAAAAACAAAAACTTTAACAATGCATATTTTAAAAAAACTAAAAAAAAACTAAAACGGCCGAGAAACGAATTAAATCACGAGTAGAACAGTAATACCAGTGTAGTTATATTTTACTCTACTAAAATGTATTAGTTTTTGTTTTTCAAAAAATCTCTGGGTTTCTGGAAGAGAGTTTAGTTTTATTTTTAACGCTTTTAACTACAAAAGCGTGAACGATTTACATTACGGATTGATTGGATCAATGGCGCTGGACCTGATATTAGGTACCCACGCATCCGTCCTCGTAAAGTAAGCAAGTTCTGGCTATAACAATGTTATTTGCGATTCTCACTACATCGAATACCAAACAAAACAAGCCCTATACCCTTGAAGCAACTACAAACTGGATTATGCATATTGAGTAGGTAAGGCTCACAACAAAACAAAGTCAGTTCTGCAAAATCAAGACTGTAAACAAATAAGATTCTGTATTATTATTGAATGTTCTTACAATGGTCATAAGATAAATATGCTTTTGTAATCTTACGATTATGTTTAGATGGTCATTTCTATCACGATAATGTGTTATTTATTTTAGTTATTTAATGAGCAGAGTAAATGGCTTCTTACGTATTACCTTAGAAGTTTGAAATTTTAAGAGAAAATTATTAATTACCAAATACTCCAACAGTATCTATCATTGAGTCAGAAGTAAGTTTTATCTAGGTTCATAGAAAATTGTTCACGATTTGCGTAAAATCACATTTCCGCTAGTTTTAGTCAGAAGTTTTGTTAAAGTTCAAATGATCAAACATTTGAATTTTAACAAAACTCAAACCGTGGCTGCAAAAGATAATACTATCGCTTTAAAAACCAGATATAAAACTAGGAATCAAACAGCATGTGTAGTTTCTCACGTGTGCAATAATCTTGACAAACGACAACGACGAGCAAAATAACGTGCAACACGTGCAATGTATGCATTATGCATGTGCATGTGAATTAACAATAGATGTATTGATACGACCAATAATGGCCAAAGATGTTTTAAAAACAATTTTAGTAACTAACATGCGTAATGAATCATAATAAGTGCTATTGTGTATTATCTTATCATGATCTAACGCAATACTGCAAAAGTTTAATAATATTGTTCTTAGAAAACATGTTTGTGGAATATATTCGCTGTTTATGTATGCATCTGACGTAAATTAATAGATACGCTCTGAACTCAATACAAATGCATAATATGTTGGTATTTTACTATAACAACTTTCGTAGTTTGGATAATTCATTATGAATGTTAGTGAGTTAGCTACCGCACTCACCCTGATGAAGATGAAACGTTGGTGTTCCTCCAACACATACTAGGTTCGTAGTTAACCCGCTTACGTTTATAATGAATTCGCCAAACTACGAAAGTTTGTATAGTCTATAATAAACTTTCTTTCGCACTTATAATAATTGGTGTGATACCCATCACCAACCATTACTCATCGTGTAGCATCACACTTTATTATTGCAAATTTTGAGTTATTTTCTTTTTGTTACGTTTCATAAGTATACCTGTCGGAAACAAATATTAAAATACTTTGTATCTTCCACAGGTAGCATCTTGGCCGAATCAGTTGAAAACCTCGGGCCAGCTCCTAAAGGTAAGGAGCCCAAGTCAATATTACATGTTGCGGCGCCCAAAGATACGAGGCCGGCCAAACCAACCATTCGTCCCAAGCCATCCGAGCTACGGGAAATGAACTTCTGGTCTCCAACATCAATGTGAAAGGACGACCAACGCGAGTTACCGACATAACTCTTAGGGTTAACAAAACATCTTGACTTTGACTTACCTAGATAAGTTTCACAACGTTCATAACGTACTAACTTCTTTTATAAGCGTATGGATTTGTTGGGATACTTCAGGTGTGATATTCAAAATGATATTGACGATTCTGATATTGTCATGAATCAGACCGAATTTAAGTCTGAAATTCAAATGTAACGACGGATTTATTTGATGTGTTATATTGAGTAGTTTCAGGGCGTTGCGTGTTTGAAGGATGGTTTATTCCATTTAAACATAGATTTAAAACGTTCGTGTTTGCGTTAGATATTATCACATAGTTCATACTGTCCAATTTTTATTCATTTACTTATTATGTAATTTCATAATCTGCTTTTCATACATGTAATTTAAGTGTACCTTAAATAGAATCATTCTGTTTTGTTTTAGTAAGTTTATTATTATACAGTCACATAGATTTTAGGCAATTCCCCCCAATACGTTATTATATTACTTATTATAATTTTTGTAGTTTACAATACAATGTTTGTTATTTTCGTAAGTTAATTTACATTGTATAATTAATGGTTATGCTTATTTACGTAAGTATATTTGGTGTATATATATTTGTATGACATGGATCTATGTGATGAGTGCGTATTATATCGTTCGATCGAGATTGTTTGATATTTTTTGGAAGTATTATTTATGTTTTTGTCGTGGACTGTAATGCGTTGTTTTTGAGCAAAAATAATTTATATAAAAAGCAATATATAATGTAATGGTATATATACCTTAAACCAATAATAACTTAATCAAGCACAAATTGTCTACCATACAAAATAAAAATAAAATTGTTTTTACCAACCAATATTTGGTTTTATTACTACAGAGTTATTTATTTTACTGACTAATCAATATTTCGATCGAGTCATTTTCAAAAAGACACATTTCTTACTTAATCAGTTAAGATAGAAAATGGCGTCAAGCATTCCCCTTATTATACTATTTATTTATTTATTAATAATAACAACGAAAGAGATACAACTTTACAAGAATATTTTGTTATGTATACATTTTATTATGGACTTATTTTCCCGCAATATGCGCCTTTTTATGTAGCAGCCTAGGCTACATAAAAAAAGTCGAGTTTATAATTATAAAAAAGTTCGCAAACCTAAATAAAATTTAATCTTAAAAATAATTATTGACAAAATTTGCTGGAAATAGATTGAAAGATGAATTACATTGTAAAAAAAGTGTTATTTTTAGATGCAAAAAGAAGATTAAGTAGGTACGCCCAACATTATTCAAAACCCCATTTGCAAAGAAATAAATCTCTGTGAGCAAATAAACGGCTTCTTGACTAGACATAGTTACCCCACGATTTTTCTCCCGAGTTTTTAATTAGTCCTGTTTCATTACTCAAATCGGATTTGCGTTCACGCCCGTGGCTCTTAGGGGATGCGGATGACTAATTTTCGCGGCCACAAAAAATACTTATTTACCCTGTGGGAAAACACAAAGTTTTAAGGAAAAAGAATAAAAGGATATCTACCTGGTGTGGTAAGCTTTATTGCGGTTTTGGTCCTGGAGTATTTTATGATTGTCATAGTAAAAAAACTTGGGTTCGGCATAAAGGTATAAAGCTACAAAGTCCCCCAATGCTTGCCTGATCGCGAAAATTTCAAAACTTCTGAACGAATTTTCATAAGGTTTCACCAATTGACGGGATCAAGAGATTTATGTAGGTTTAGTGTATGTAATAAATAATAATAAATAACTAGTTTCTGGACGCGTTTTTTCGGAATAAAAACCGCTTAAATGGTAAAGCGTAAAAACCGCATCTGCTTATTACGGAATTATTCCTAGAAAAGATATTCGACTGCTAACCGTGCGAAGCCAGGGCGGGATACTAGTAATGTCAAATCTGTGTGGGATGTAGAGTATCATCCGGTACCACAAATCCTATTTACCAACTATCTATCTTATCACTAAACTGAGGTCGAAAATTAATTAAACAGTTATAGGGTTAATTTGAAACAGCTGCCTGGGATATTAATGCATATTGGGACCCTCTGTTAAATTAATAGCAAGTTGATATTGTAGTGTCGGACACGGGTTGCTCTGATGGCGGTTAAGATAACTTGCGTCAAATTGAAATTTTAGATAAGCATCAATCTCGCGTACCAGGCACGCACTTCATCACGTTTTCTCAACGGTATCTTCTATACAATTGATTTCAGATGCAAAACAAGTAGGTACCTATGATTTCACCTATGATGATATATTATGATTATAGGTAGGTAGTAGGTACCGAACAAAACAAGTAGTCAATTTACAAAAAAAAAAATTAACACCTCTCGATAACAATTTCGCCAACATTTTATTGAACAATTGAACTATCATATCATTTGCACCCATATTCTTTAAGCACAGCGTGGGACACTCGATCCAGTCACATAAAAAAAACTGAATTCATCCTTTTGGACCCCAACATAGTGTTTGATCCCCCAAAGATTTGGGCTATGATCTTATAACAAGAATCATCCTAGGCATATAACGTAGTCTTCGCGGACACAAATCCCCTTACATACAGTACACGTCAAACTTAGGAGAAACTTAGGGGCATCGATTAACCTCGATTTTTTTAGAGCTTTGACAAAGTTGACGTAGCAGTAGGTACAGCCTATTATGTACAGCTTGTATATACATAATAGGTTGAATATAACAAAACTTATCACTAATTGAACAACACTACCAATTCATTAACCTTGTCAGTTCATGAATCCTAAAAATCTAATTTTATAATCCCAAAGCCAATCCAAACGTACTCCGTTAAAACAACAATTTCGTATGAAATTTAGATCTAATCTCAAATTGATTCGGGATGATCAGGCGAGGTAGCGGCGCGGGCAATCGAATTTCTTACAAGTCTGGTCACGTATCACGTACCAGGAAGGAAGGTGAGGGCACGACGTACGGTTGGGCGGAGTTTACAGACTATCAACCACATGTACATAGTTTAAGTTCGATACAATTCTTCTGAAGCATGCTTGAAAAATACTCTACTATTTCTAGGCACTATTTCTTTTCCTACAGTTCAATAAATACCTGTACGAACGAAAAGATTTCCTTTAAACTTTTTGCTTTTCTCGACATTATAAACATCTCGGTACCTAGCTTATGCCTACGCTTTCGCATGCGTTTTTCAGAGTTAAAAAGAACGTATATTCTCAACCTTCTCAACGGCCTATATTAGCCCACTGCTGGACGCAGGCCTCCCCGCTGATAAGTGCCTTGTTGGCGTTTATCAAATGGGAGGTATTGCCTATAATCCCCACGCTGGGAATGCAGGTTGGGGATCACAGTTCGGTGGTAAAATTGTTCTCCAGGAGGCGCTGCTGCCCGCCCCCCGGTAGATATCCCTTAGTCCTCCGTGTCCGTGTCCTACGACACCCACGGGAAGAGATGAGATGGTGCAAATTCTAAGCCAGCACCACACAGCTATATCATGTTCTGTCAAATTTATAGGACTGAATGGACTTGTGCAAAAATGTTAGCTGATCCTTTCTGTAGTTTTGACGTGAAGAGGTTACAAAATGTCAGCCGTTATCGTCAAAACTTCTATTCCAAGCATCTAACTTTTGCATTTATTATAAATCATGTGAATTATTCAGAGGATAACATTGCAGATAGCAAAAACAATGATACATTGTGGTCTCTGCATGGCACTTGAACATTCATAGAAACAATACTGTATCTACTGTGGCTAAATTACCATCTAATTGTCTCTTGTTCATTATTCAGCATCCGGATAAGTGATGTTCAGGAACAGACCGGGTATCCGATGCATCTATAATTTGGTGGACTAGTTAGGTCGTAGGTATTCTATAACATGGTCGGATCCGGACCACAAGCATCACAAACCATAGTTAACGATCTATTCTTATGCCATAATTGCCATAGTCGACGATTTCCGTGGCGCGGTGGGCGAAGGTCCGCCTGCGACGCAGGAGGTAGCGGGCTCGATTCCTGCCTCGGGACACATTTTTGTACGGTCTGCAGATATTTGTTCAGGGTGTTCCGGTCGTTTTCTATGTTTGATATAAAATATAATGTATGTCTATGTAATGTATTGTATTTTGTGTATCAGTCATCTTGTATCCATAACACAAACTCTGCTTATCTTGGGGTAGATGATGCTGTTGTGTGGATTGTCCAGAATTATTATTTTGGTTATGGTATTCTATAGAACCAATATATTTCGAAGAGTTGTTTGGCATGAGCCAAACCACTTCGAAATACCCCGAGTTCGAGGCGTTATCATTACGGCGAATGAATCCGTCTAGTCCCGTTTTAACTGACGTTTTAATAAATGTACCCTCCAACCTCCGAAGCAGAACACATCAGTTTAACTGTCACTTGGCGCTATTCCTGGCTCGAAACAATTCCAGAAATGAAATATTTTTAAGGCCATTTACTAGAAAGCCTTTCAAACTGCTAGACTTCAGGTTATTTTTTATTTATCCGTTTCAAGATGGATTATAGGTACAGAAATGGAATCGCAACTATGTGACTCGTGAAAAATTTCTAGATGGGATTGGATAAGAAAAGTATAGGTACCTACATTGTGACGAGAAGACCCTACACACATGGTGTAGCAAAGAGCGCAAGCGAAGCCAAAAACCTATGCCATTTTTGGTTCTTATAATCTTCTAATCGATTTTCTCGAGGCAATAGTAATCAACAAAATTAATTTTGAAAGCAATCTTCGATTGCGTATGTCATTAGGGTTATTGAATAGCAAATAAGGGTGGGCCTGGGCACACACGAGCGCGGGGGGTCGCGTTGGCGTCGCACCAAACTGGTCAATACGAAGCCCCGGATTACGGGCTTTGTTTCACTGATGAATAATTGTGTCCAGCGCTCGGATTATACAGCTTTCTCCTGATTTAATTGACAATCCTAGTATAATTGCAAGCTATTAATAGAACACACAGGACGTCCGGTAATCCTATCTTAATGACGAATGTCATGATGTAGGTGTGGGGGTGTAGTGTAGTGTAGGTGTGGATTGTAGTGGCCCGATGCGAGAGATAAGCACTTGACGCGAGCGACGGTTTCAAAGCCATGTGATGTGGAGTAGAGCCCTGATCGTTCGTGTCTGTGTTTATGCATATCTAGCGGATGATGTAGTGCACATGCATGTCTGTTTTGTCTGATTTTGAATAGACCACGTAACATAAACAGAATAAATCGACACCTTAGATTTGTTCGAATTCTTAATAACCTTTTAGCGTTCTGTGAGGTCTTCATTGCCTTGTCTAAAATAAAAATAATTTGGGGATTTGAAGTTTAAATTTTGAACAAATAAGGAATTGTACGAACTACCCCGGAACCTTTTCATTTAACTTGTAGCGAGCGTTCTGCTCTATAGAGGTAGAAACATAGAGGACGAGATCTCAATCGCAAAGAGAGATACGGTCGAGCTGCGCTGCACCTATGTATCGGGTGAACCAGCTATATCCGGCTAACATGACGACGTCCTGCTTGAATTACCGGCTTTGTGTAACTGATGACTCATTGTGTCGAGTCCTCGTAAACTGTTATTGGAAATCCCCAGGCCGGTTTATGTGGGCCTGATGGATTCCAAATTGAAAACGTCGCCGCCCGTCGTCGACCTGTGATTTTGTTTTGGTCGCTGGTGATTGGTGTGCACGTGTTTGATTTGATTATTGCACGTTGCTGTTTAACTATTGAATATCAAAATAATGGAGTTTGAGCTCGGGGCGAGCGAGAGTTCTTTTCTTTTTGGTTCTTTTTAAATACCTATGCCATAACCTATGATAATGTTATAATACTGCGAAAAAAGCTGTCTCTGGAAAATTACTACAAAATGGTGTTAATTTAGGTGTCGCAAAAACTAAACTAATCTAACAATAAATGTTGCCGTTGTCGATCGAAATAAAAGGATGGCATCATTTTAATGCCGTCTAATTATCTAGCATTAGCATTAGACAGCATTAAAATGATGTCATCCTCGGCAACATTTATTATGCTGTTAAATTAGTTTAGTTTTGGCATCATCTGAATTGACACCAATAAGACCTAGGTTTATAGAAACTTTATTCTCAAAAGAATTACATAGGTATGCACTTATATAAGAACACAAAAGTTATACATAATACATATTACGTACGGCTAAACATTAAAGTATATTCTAAACAATTTTTTAACAAACATAGATGTGGGATGACAAATGAGAGTTGACATGGCATCGATACATTCTTCGCTACTGCTAAGACTTTTGACTTTCAACAGTTACTTCTGTCTATACTATAACAATATGCGTTAGGTACCTAGATCATATCATAAGTCATTGCAAGTAGAGACCCTAAATATAGAATTGGGCTCCTCAGTTTCCAACTCCATTTTCCCTTTGGCAGCTGTAACATAGTTGGTAGGTAGATTTAACCCATCTGCGGTCAATTCGGGTCGAAATGACCTCGGCGGGAGCAATAGCTGCGTTAATTACCCCAAGGGACCCCGCCCATGGCATGGAGTTAGGGACCCAGTTTAACTTGACCGTCCTTGTTTATTCAGCGGAATAATTTATCTGCTGATTATGAATTCACGGAATTAGCTGTTTATTTTTATATATGATGAAAATAATGGCGTCAAAGTGGGGTGCTTTTCGTTAGTATTTTTGGAAAAAATGTGCTTTGTGAAATACTTGTACAGTAAAACGAGTACCCACCTATTTAAGAAACACTATATTCCGATGCCAATGTGGCTGCAATTAAACTAACCCGTCTAGATTGTAAAAAGTAGCTATGAAATAGAACTACGAATGGTTGCCTGCCTCGATAAGTAACTAAGTATACTGAGTATAGGTCGGTTTACTGACCACTATAACATAATCTGTGCTACTATTAAGTTGTCCCGGGACTTGTCACTTTGACCGCAGCCCTAAAACGGATTCTTGGTTAATTCCACCGGCCTACTAACTCACTTTGATTTAACCGATAGTTTCAAATAAACCTCGCTTAGTTTCAAGACCGGAAATTGACATGGTTATACATGTCGGCACTGATATTGAGCTCTAGATGTAGAGCCTATTATATTGGGGAACCTTAGTAACCATGGTACCTAAATACACTAGTCATGATTTATGGCTAGCAACTATTAAAAAGTTCGTAAACAGAAATTAGGAAAAAATTATATTCCGTTGCTGAAAAACAAATTACTAAGTAATATTCTAAAGCTGTAAACAACGCCTCCTAAGATAATTACACTACCGGAGTAATGCTAGATTTTTACAAAACTTCAGTAAGTAGGTATTGTGTTTCAAAAGCTCTTAGTACAATCCTCCGCGGTATTAAGGGGAGGTGGTGTCAAGTTGAAAAAATACGGACCAAATACATTTACCTAGCAGGGGGAAGGCGAAAAGTTGCTAATATTACATCACCTTCCTGTTAAAATGGCTTTTTTATGGGCTAATAAAATCAAATGTTTAGTCAGAGAAAGCATTGGGACAGTTCTTCTCGTAAAATTATAATATCATAGCTGGGTTATTTTTTTTTGGTTATGATTCGAAGCACATTATGTGCTACGGAAATCGTAGCACAGCTACGAAACTTAACCAATGATAACTTAAATATTATAAAGGCCTGTGTTGCTAGAATTATCCAGACGACCCCAGTGACGTAGGGGGCGATAGTCCGCATACAACGCTGGATGTTGCGTGTTCAGTTACTGCCACGGGACAAATTGTTGTACGGTCTGTAGATATTTTTTTTCGGATCTTGGTGGTTTGATTTACTTATGTTTTATAAAAAACTAGCTGAGCCCCGCGGATTCGCACGCGTTGTTCATTTGGAAAAGTTTAAAGGTGATTGTTATCCCACGGGAACTGATTTATGGGATAAAAAGTAGCTAGGTATGTTTGATTCCAGGATTATAATCACCTGTATGCAAAATTTCAGCCCGATCCGTTCAGAAGTTTTGGCGTGAAGAGGTAACAAACATCCATCCATCCATACATCCATACAGACTTTCGCATTTATAATATTAGTGTGATATCTATCTTGGCATTAAGTATATTCTTATATTTATTATCGAGTCCGCATGACACAAGCTCTGGTAACTTTGCAACTATACCGTGTCCATTTTGAATGAGGCATAAACGTATACAAACCGTCCATACTTAAACTAAAATTCACTTTGTTGGCGCGTCCTTATATACGTAATTTACATTACTTGTCGATTTTAGATCCTCCCTTCAATAAAAATTGCTTACAATTATATCTGAAACTCGACGCCAAGCAAGTGAGATTTTGTTATTTGTGTCGTATTTTGTATACTAACATGCTCCATTCAAAATGGATAAACCATAGATGATGCTATGTGAATTATCCAGCTTTATTTATTTTACTTTGATACTAAACCAAGAACGACAATTTTTGAGTTAAAGTTTAGAATTTTAAAATACTCTCGCCCTGCTGCGTAAATTAAACGACCAAAAAGTATTTACTCACATAGAAAATTAAAATCAAATTAGAAACAAATAAGAACTACTATTTACTACAACAACTAAGCTGCTAACTGGACACTGTTACAAAGTTTAACTTAGACTAAACTAATCTGAAAGGACTAAAAATGATGCCATTTGAAAGCGTATCTTCCATTAGCCACATAGGCACCAGGCATTAGCAATAGATCCTAGGTTTCTTATGTCAAAAATGAAGGCGATGTCAATTTTACCAGTTCGCTTGACTGAAAACCAGCGCTCCATCACAAATTACCTTCTCGTAAGTTTTTGTATACAGCAACAAGCTCAGTCTGGTGCTGAGTCAGGACCTGTTAAACCTACACAACACACACGCGCTCGTTTGCCTGCTTAGGGGGCTACTTAGTACCATACCAATAGGTACTTAGGTAGGTACCAACCTATTTGTGTTAGTTTTAGCTTTCCATTGATTGTTTACTGTGCCTGTTCGTGTTACTAAGTAGTATTTCATTTTATTTTATTTGTTGTGTAGTGTTTAATAAATCATTTTCTTTCTTTCACTTAAACAATAAGGTTGCTGGTTTGCCTGGCCAAACTAAATGACAATACAATGTAGAGCTATGAATACACAAAGCGTATGTACCGAGTTAGGATCGCCACCGCGAGTGTGGCACGGTTGATTTCCCTGCAGACTTGTCAATACCCACGCTGTATGTCATTGCACTCTATATGATTCAATATTTACCTCAATCTCAGCAGCCTGTATTGGCTCACTGCTGGGCGCAGGCCTCCCCCTGATAAGCGCCTTATTGGCGTTTATCTTATGAAGGGTAATGCCCATAATTCCCACGCTGGGCATGCGGGTTGGGGATAGCAGTTTAGTGGTATAACTGTTCTGCAGGAGGCGCTGCTGGCCCCAGGTGGATATCCCTTAGTCGCCTCTTACGACACCAGCAGGAAGAGTTGGGGTGGTGCAAATTCTATGCCAGCACCACACTGCATTGCACTCTATGTGATTCAATATTTACCTAATGACCATCCTAATGACGCATAACTTTATTAGATGTACAATACATACAGTCGTGGTCAACTAATTAGGGACATGCAAGATAGTGAAGAACAATAACCGGTTATGTACATACAAATATAAAACCCTATTGATTTCTCAGTAATTATTATTTGCATAATTTGGTCCGATTATTATGCTTTAAATGGCTGTAAATAAAAGAATAAATAAATAGAAAAAAGTATTTAATATCAAAGGTTGAACATGTATTCAATTTTAAGGTATAATTCTGTTGCTGGACATTTAATTAAGGACAGTAAACTATAATGAAAAATAGAGTTAAACAAAACTAATAATCTGCAGTATTATAATATCTTTAACAGCTCCATTTTATTACGTGTAAAATCAGTACCCAGTAGCAAAACCTTTGTTAGTAATTACCGCTTGACACCGATGTGGCATAGACATTATCAGTTTCTGGCATGTTTCGACAGGAATGTTTGCCCATTCCTTACAAAAAGCTTCATTAAGTTCATCTAAAGTTGTGGTACGATAAGTGGCTACTTTTTTCTTGATTTCGTGCCAAAGGTGCTCGATTGGGTTAAGGTCCGGGCTATTTGCTGGCCAATCTAGCACCGATACTGACTGACTGGTAAGAAACGACTTGACTGAACGTGCGGTATGTTTCGGGTCGTTATCATGCTGAAACGTCCATATAATAGGGAGATGCTCCTCAGCATAGGGAAGCATCGTTTCCTCCAATATTGCCTTGTATTGATGTTGGTCTAAGTTACCCTGAACTTTCCTCACAGGTCCCACTCCACGTCCAGAAAATGAACCCCACATTTTAATGTTTCCACCGCCATGTTTCACCTGCTTTTTTGTGAATCTTGGATTCATTTCCGCTTTTACTGGACGCCGTACGTATTGCCTTCCATCTGAAGAAATCAAATTAACCTTGGTCTCGTCAGAGAATAATACATGTTGCCATTGGGCGTAGGTCCAATGTCCATATTTACGTGCAAACGCCAAACGAGCATTTCTATGTTCTTTCTTCAACAACGGTACTTTGCGAGCCACTCTTCCGAACAACCCTGCTTCTACCAGACGTCGTCGAACGGTCCTCGCTGAGACACCAGCTCTTTCGTCTGTCCCAAACACTTCGTGTTTAATTAAAATAGAGCCTAGAAACGGATCTTTCTTAGCTAACCTGGTTATCATTCTATCTTCTTGCGGAGTTGTTTTTCTCGATCTTTTTGTTCTGGGCACATTTAAATCTGTGTTATTGCGTCTGACATGTTGCACTGCATTGTATACCATAGTTTTTGAACAATTTAAATGTTCTGCTATCCTTCGGTATGGCCAACCATGCTCGACAACAAACTTCATGATAATTTTTCGTAGTGTTGGATCGCAACTTTTATTTTTACCCATTTTTCTTCAAAATATTTCTCAAAACTTAAAATAAATATCGGGATTGCCGCCAAAACTACCACGAAACAATAAGAGAAGAAGTAAAAAAGTATTGAGATTCAAATTTTGAAAATAGAACGCAATATCTCAGTGTCCCTAATTAAATGGCCAGCCAGCATTATTTGAACAAATAGCACTACGATAATCTATCAGCTATACTGTAAAGAGGTTTAATGTTTAAGAAGTTGTTATTGTTTGTATAATCGGGCACATAAATGACTAAATAAACTTACATGTAAGAGATATGGAATATGGTTTAGACTCGTTGTAAAATAAAAAATAAATTTACAATTCGGTTTAACCAAAGAGTGTCCCTAATTAGTTGACCACGACTGTATATTTATGATGAATTTTATATACGTAAGCAAAACAGCCGGTATTATGCACGGGCGTTTTCATTCAGTTGCATTTAATGGGTTTGGATTTAATGTCATTTCCGTATTTATTTCATTTATAGGAATGTATCTAACCTATCTACAACACGTCCTTTAGAAGAAACTGACCGAATATTTGTTGGCCACAGTCTAATAATTTAAATCTATGATACAAACACTGATTACAAACTCTATTCAGTTACTCTGTAACAGAATCAAACTAGTTGTCTTCTACAATAAAGTCCCGCCACCAAAACACAGTCCCATACCAAGATACATGCAAGGCATTTCGAGCAAATTGGGGTAAGTTCCAGGGCCACTCGATCAATTCATCCTCTTGATAGTTATATCATTCCCCAAGCTATTGATTTTCGACCTAATCCCTCTGTTAGAACATTGATGTATTTGGACAGTGCGGCTGTGAAGTTCTGTTGTAGAATTAGGTATCAGCGCGGTTGTTGGTATTCAACTCGCGTTTTATTTCAACCTTAAGTTACTTTATAGTTATTCTGTGCCTAAAGGTGGATGCCGACCGGCGTTACTGGACGGAATGTAGCGTTAAAACTTTTAAATCCATCATGGTTATTAATACTAGAGTTATTTACAACGGGATATTTACCACGATTTGAGTTTTGAGCTTTCCAATATTTCGGCACATTCAGTTATTCCGTGATCATGAAACTGTGCCGAAATATTGGAAATCTCAAAACTCAAATCATGGTAAATATCCCGTTGTAAATAACTTTAGAATGTAGCGTGTTACACAGCGAGCGTCAGTGCAGTCAGTATGGGGAAAACAATTAATTTTGTTTTTAAAAACTATAAATCGACTTACGAATTTTTAGTTTTATCATGAATTTTCATGGATCCCACAGTCCGAACTCAACAAAATTAAAATGGGACCACATGAGAAGCACTAGGTTTCATATAAAAAAAGAATTATGAAAATCGGACCACCCAGTCAAAAGTTCTGAGGTAAAAAAAAAATACAGTCGAATTGAGAACCTGCTTCTCTCCTGCGTAACGTATCTAATCCTGGAATCAAACATAGGCTACTTTTTATCCCATAAATCAGTTCCTTTTTATCATGCTCGCTGTGAATGGTACCTACATTACGTCCCGTAACACCGGACAGTACCCAGCTTTAGAATAACTTGAGCTAAGTTTTGCTAGATCAGACCACTTACCAACGTAATCAAATTCCAGATTTAGTTTGGAATTCTGCATAATAATAATAACCCATCACTCTATACCCCATCTATTTAAGAGGGTTCGTCTCAGATTCTAATTTTTCCATTTGATTGTTTAGGTTCTATTTTCTATATGAATGTAAGCCGGTTAACTACGAACCTAGTTTGGGTTATAAGAACACCAACGTTACCATCGGGTTGAGTGCGGATGGCGTCGCGCGCGCCTGCCCTGGGTCCTTACGCGCACTGCCGCGATCCGCACTTATAATAAATTCGTCAAACCACGAAAGTTCTATTTTCTTTTTATTCCACGGATACTAAAAACTATAGACGAGTTGGTACACATTATATGCACAACTTATCTCTAATGCAACCTGTAAATTATACTAGGTGCGCTGCCAGGGTCAGTTATGGCAGCTAAGCACCTCTAGTAAAATATTGTCTACTCCGAGGTGGCGTCGGTACCGTCGCCAGTTAATTTCGTTGCGATGTAGATAGAGCATGTAGCCACACCCGGGCCCGTTCTCTGTTCCCACCTTTTAATTCCTGTTTAAATGTGCACATAATGTAAATATTTGAGCTCTTTTTATGAAAGGGTATGCTTCTCTTTGCGTTGTAATACAATAAAGTCACGTTATGTTTCGTGTTGACTCGGTTTTGGTATCTATGAAAAGTGGTAAATGAGTGACTTTTATTTGGCTGTGACATGATACGAACTCATATTTCGGGTCCAACTAAAACATTGTAATACCTATGTTTATTTATTCATAAACCTGTACATCTATTTTTACTTACAGACATATTATACTTATTTACGTAGATGCGAACTGTGTAGAGAAAGTCCATTATTTTAATTAATAGTATTTGTAAGTCATTAGACCTCTTCTTAGAACTTTTCCCGTTTTTTTCAATATCACTTTAGGTTATATTATTATAACCTTATTACGTTGAATATTAAAATATCAGGAAGAAGAAGGTTTTCAATCGTAGACGCCACTCAGCCTATCCCTCCAAGTCCGACACTGATTGATCGATTAGACGTTAATATTGAAATATTAAACGGAAAATCTGCTTAGTTAAAATATTCCTCTAAGTCTGAAAAGCTTTGCTATTTTATTATTTGCTCGGAACCAATTAAAATATCGAAAAGTATTGTTTTGAAGTGATCGATTGTTATGTATATAGAGACTGATTCGCTAACTCGCACCATGATTTATGTCGCAACTTGTGCAAGTCGGATCGAGAATGTAGCTTTAGGTCTTGTTTACGGCCCCGTCATCACGCGTAAACAAAAACATATCGTAATGTACGGTGATGTTTATGAATAGGCGGGGCGTGCAGACTGGCGGTGCACGCCGCGACAACGCGTGCGACGCGTTTAATCAAACAAACGCGTGTAAAGACGCTTCTCTGTAAACACCACAGAAATCCTAATAATAGTACAGTACCTTATTTTTACGATTTCTGTGGTGAACACACTCTACCAACGCCATATGTTTGAATTTAGTGCTGGCCGCGCCACTGCACGCGCCGCTGCACGCCCCGTGTCTCCGTAAACAAGACAACAAGAATGGTAGAGTCTGACCAAGACTTGGGAACTAATACCTACCTATCAATACATTGTGTACATAAACATTGAACCTGTCTGACAACGAGCTTAAAACTCCATCTATACCTTAATTTATCGAGCAGGACCCTCTATTATACCGTAGAAATGTCATTCAAACTTACAACCCGCCTGGATCAAAGGGGCCCATTGTACGGGCGCTCACGACGCTCTGGGGCACCATAACATGGCGAAGGCATTATCGACCAGTAATTAATTATATAAATTCACAACCCCGGTACGGATTTACTGGCTTCGATTCAGGCTTAGCTTGGACAATGGAATTGAGCAATAAAGTATTGAAAAGGCAACGTTGGTTTCTTGGGAGCATATTTTTAACTCCATTAGCAATAAAATGTCAAAATCTTGCCATAGATTACTTAAGGCGTGGTGCAATGCAAGGAATTCGTAGAATAGATCTATGAAATGTGTTAAGGTAGGTACAAATACATAGTTCTAATTTCTAAGCTTATTAAAATTTCCATAATTACTTCCGCGTATAAACTATTGGTTTACAAAATAAATAAACCAGCTATACTTACATACCCTATCAAAAGTATTTCCCTTTACTAAATATTTGCCTGACGCCCTTCTAAGTAGGTACTTAGTTACCAAAGTACTCCGTTTGATGTCTGCCCAGAAAGTTCTACCCGCAAACCAAATCATGTTCTTACATAAAAGGCAAAGTTGGGTTATAAATTCGACAGTGTATCGAGCATTACTCGAAGACGAAGTTTGGAAAGGCACGTCAGCCCCGCACAACAAACCAATGAAAGCAAGACTTCTCCGTTGCGTCTTGGACAGAACTTTAACAAAATATTCAATCGCAGAAGACATTTTTGTTGTTTTTTAAAAGTTATCGTTCAAAGGCAGTTCATTCTATTCATTGTGCAAACTATCAACGTGTTCACTGAAAGTACTCACTATAAATTATAAATATATTGGTCAAAGCACAATGCAAATGAATCATAAAAACATAAGAGCTATATGAATTATAGCTCTCCAGAAATAATAAAGTGCCATATTTTAAGAAGTCGGGCAGCTTAACTGGATGGTCTCTGAATAAAACAGCAGGCACTCTGAATTTCAGTTCCGATATAGAGCTACGTGTCAAAATCAATTTTCACATTTACAGGTCGCTATTTTCAGTTTAGTCTGGATTCTATCGTTTATAGCGCAAGAGATGGTATTGAAACGGGATGAACCACTTAATATTAATGATTGATTGATATTAATAAGTGTGTCAGTTTACGGGAGATTCTACTAGTATTCTGTTGTTGGTAATTTCAAAATGAATGTGAATGATTTGGCGGAAGTATAAATAAAGTTCTCTAAAATAAATAAATAATGCTGGACAATCCACACATCAACTAGCCCCAATCTAGGCAAAGTTTGTGTTGAGTATTAGATGACTGATATACATAATAGAATACATACATAGATAGTAATTTTTATTACACATAGAAAATGCCCAGATCACACAAAACAAATATTTTCCTAATATTTGTCCTAAGGCGGAATTCGAACCCGCAACCATCTACGTTGTAGGCGGAACTACGTCACGGTAATGTTATCTGCCCATCGCGCCACATCGATCGTCTTTTTGCTCAACTTTACTCAACGTCTCGAAATAAAGGCCCATATTCAATTTTTGAGGGTTGTTCCTTTAAGGTTAATGTGGTGTTTAATTTGACGGTTATCATAACAAGAGTGCAACCTGTTTCTTATAATAGCGGCTTGCGTTATGTATGATATTTCGATACCCTTATTTGCAAAATGAATAAATCCGGTGACTACAAACTTTATTGAAAATATACTGAGGAAAAGAGAGAAAAAACAAAAATCCCGCTGGAAATTATGAATCTTTTTAAAAATCCTTTATAATTTTTATTTTTGCTAAGCGTGTAGGTAGATTTAATGAAGATTTTTTGAAGTTGACATTTAATAAAAATGGAACAAAAAATGGAGTGGTTTGATTTTATTCAAAATATTTCTGTTCTTTTTTATTTTTTTTACAATTTTCATGCTTTACATAGGTAGTCTCTAAATAATAATATTAACTCTTATCGAAATAAAACACGCGCTTACTTATGTGACGTCACGCAAAATGGCGGATTGCATGGGAGTTATTTGTCAAAATTGGTTCCGCTACTTTTATAAAAACATCTAATGACTCTACTTGAAATTTGTAGTTTTGTAGCATTGTAGTTATGTTATAATAATTGTTGTAGCAATATTTGATTTAAAAACCTTACATGTAACTTGCATTTGTTATCAATAAAGAACAATTGAACTATTGAAAGTGAATTATTTGATTTTATAAAAGCGGTTTCAAGCAAAACTGCTTGGGATCGTGGAGATATACTCGTATTAGAATTGCCAAAAGTAGAGAAAATATCTATATCCGGTAGGTACCTACCAAAAAGTAATTTTTGCACAAAAGTGAAGTTATTCGTTTTGAAAATTAAAGTATCGATTTGTAATTTGGGTACGCCGTATATGTGAAAAAGGAGAGATGGGTGAATCAACTATTTTACCCACACTTTGGACAGTGTAGAAATATTTTTTTGAAAAATAAAAACATTAATATTCTTTTATTCTAATTTGATTAGGGGATTAGAAATTTCATCTACTTTAACAACCTAGAAGGGCACGGACGTTTATTCATATTTTAGCTATTTTTTACAAGAAACTACAACACAGACCCTCAAAATCTGTCACCTGAGTTACCGGCACTTAATCTTACATAAATGCTGAATGAAACTCGAAACCATTACTCATTTTAATTTTTTTTATCCTGCATGCATAATCAAATATTTTGGTAAAATCAGTCTCCATATAATACTTAAATTTTAGTAGAAAACTAACTGCAATTGGTCTTTTGCGTTACCCTTATCCAAAAACTTATAGCTATTTCTACATTAAACTAAATATAAAAGTATTACAAATAAAAATGAATTATTTAAGGAAGCTCACTAATTGTTAAAATAAGGTACTGGCAATATAAAGATAAAATGGAAAGAAATACGCATTTTACGATCGGATATGTAATGTTTATTTTTGGGACATCAAGTAACTCCAGAGACAAATTTTGGTAACGCTTAAGACATACTAGAAAAATATTGGTTCAATAAATAAACAGCTTGGAACATTGAATAAACTTAAATCGATAATTTATGATACAAAATCAAAAAACAAACAATATAACAACAACAGACAAAGAAAATTACAAATTTACAATCAATTATATAAATAAATTAAGCCAAGTATTTACAATTGAAGCAATTGAGTTAAATGCAAACTGTTGCATCCAATCTAAAGGTAACTCAACTGATCCATATCAATACCAGTCGGAAGCGTCCGACTGGTATTGATATGGAGCCCAAGACACTGGCTGCATTGCACCGCTGTATGGCAATGCTGAAGTGCTGCGCCAGATCACTTTGACCAGAATCTCAGATATTTTTTTAAATCCGAAGAGCCTCGGTACCCAACGGACCTAGCGTCTCATGTGTAGGCTCTGTCGCGATCTGCATAATTGCGCCTTTTGAGATCCTCGGCCAAATCTGCCTCTCACGGTTGTTCTTGATAAATGGGAAGACGGAAGTGTGTCGACGCATGTACCATACCACACAATGGATCTCCCTAACTCCTATGGGACTAGTGTCATACCGTCGAGCCTCATACCATTATCACGCAACAGACCATTCGGGTCGAGAATAGCTGGTATCTACTTTAGCGGTGGCCAAGTCCCAACGGTTGATATCGTTATGGCTGGCATGGCGAGATATCCGACCGGCGGGGCCGCTAGTATTCAATAACCCATGATGACCAAGCTCTTTGACAGCAGTAGGTACTAAGGTCTGCATAGAATGGAAAGAGAGTCGATCCTGCCCAGGCATCATAAACGCAGACAGACTACCCAAGGTAAGAGCAAGACTAACTACAACACAACAAGATCTCTTGATGTTTCTTGAACCCACCCACAACAGAAGTCAAAAACAGATTAAAACTTAACTCTGATAAAGAACATCAAAAGATATGGGAGCGTCGGACAGACTGCAAGCATACTAAATCAATATTCCCCTCCAAAGAAAGGAAAAACACCTACAAAACACCTCAAAATGAGCCGAGAGGACCTAATAACGATGGTGGGCATCACCACAGGTCACGAATGAATTGAACTATTATCTTTTCAACACTGGAACCACAGACAACAGCTTATGTCATGGCTGCTTACAAGAAGAAGAGAATGTGGTACACGTTGTGGTACACTGCACGGCCACATAGAAGTCCAGACACAAAACGGGACGGAAGTGTCTCATTGAGACATCAACCATATCCACACCCACAGAAAAGCTGAAACGAAGCTGTCAGTCACCTAAAGTCCTGCTCCGATAATTCAAGAAGCTGGGTTGGTTAGGGCCTGCTTAGGCAGGGGGATAATTCACAATATACTTCTATGCGAGACGTCCGTGCAGATCTTAGTCTCCCTACTTAGAATTAGAATTAGCAGTTGTTGCAGTGTGCAAGGTGTTGCACACCTCATTAATGCGCACTGGCATTAATGAGGTGCGCAACACCTTGCACCCAACCGAAGACATGTTGCATGATCATACGAAAAGTTACAGGATCCAATAGAGTGGAAGGAAATACTTGCAACCAATGTCCTGACTTCCATTTAGAAATAGCCAGGATCCGCAGAGCACGTTTGTAACATAAAAAAACAAATTCCATGTCAACGAGCAAAAGTTACGTTGGAGACCAGCATCAGGGCAAGCATTGTGCCAAGCCATTGGAACTTGCCATATTGCTCCTTAATAGGATTTTTTCTATTTTCTATGATATCACTTTCAAAAAGGCTTTTGAACAGTGCTTTCTCCGTTCTTTAATCAAATTTGTCAATATCTTATAATTATGGTTCTCTTTCTGTATCTTTCCATAATTAATTTTATTCGGTCTTTTCCTGTAGGTACTTCGTATTTTTTTTCAACCTTCTTGTTTTGGGATATTTTTTGTTCTGGTTTTCTTTTAGTGTTTTTATGTTCTAGCTGTGCACTTTACTCAGTCTTTTCTTACCTTCTCTCGGCCAAGTTCTTGGGAATGCTATGGATGCCGGACATGCTAGTGGTGATCCGTTGTAGTCATTGAGTTCACTTGCCTGGGAATTTGGTGGTGTTGCATTCAAGGTTAATTGTATGTAAGTTCTTCGGCTTCATTCTGTACCTATTCTGTGTCTCAAATTCCAGAACTTGTTTCTTTTTAAATAATGTTAAATCTTTTGCAAGCCGTTTAATTTTGTGGAAGTGCTCACGGGAGTTACCATTATTTTACTATTTATATTTGCCGGTATTTATTTACTATAACTACTAACTCGTTTTACAGAAAGCCAATTTACAATAAATTTAAACCGACTAAGAAAAAATAGAAGTAGCAAAACATGATAATAATCGAAATTAGGTATACACAAAAAAAATATTTGTACGTAAGGAACAAATTTAAAAACAAAATAAATCCCAAACAAAAAGTTCATTTTACTCAATACTCATTAAGTACGTGAATGTCTTAGGAGTTACCAAGAATGTCTCTGGAGTTACCGCCAAAGTAACTCAGTATACAAGTAACTCAACAGACAAATGGTGTATTTTCATGAAAATAGCACATTATCCATTTGACTATGGTACCAACACAAACTTTAATCTAAAACATATGTTAGGTACTCCATAAATATCTGATAATATTAACTAAATAATAAACCTACATCGAGATATCGCGGTCACTCAGCAGACGACACAAAAAGGCACGCACTCCCTTCGAACGTTCTGCGCGGCCTGGCGGCTCGACAGCGTCTTCTAGGGACACCGCCGCTCCTTGCGAGCGTAAGGAAACACAAACGAAGCTACCCATGGCAAACAGTACCATCTATATGTTTCCAGGTAAAATTTACGACGGTAACTCAGCATACAAGGGTAAAATCATTTTAGCCAGGGACAAAATTTCAAGATTTTTTTTTGAAAAAGTGGTTAAGGCTATTTTTATTTTGATATGCACACGGTAAACTTTAACATACTGACTTGTTGTGTAATCAGAATCAACCGAAAGCAAGAAGTTTAGGTTCATTTAAATTAAAATTTTACATAGAGACTGCGGTCTTCGGACAGGCATATTTTGTATGGACTGAATTTTTCGTATACTGAGTTACCATAAAATTTCATGGAAATTAAAGATTTTCGAGAACATAATTTAACTTTCTTTGGTGTCTATTAATCATAGATGCTATTGCCATATTGATTAAGTGTGTAACTATAACCAATAAACGTACTTTAATAAAAAATGGTCGGGGACAGCAAAGTGTGGGTAAAATAGTTGATTCACCCAGATACAATTATATCACTTGATTATCTGTAGAATTAAAATGAGGCCTCGCCCAGAGAGCAAATCAATTTATTATTTCATTTCATTTATTTATTCCACCGTAGGTACCGTACATTTATACATAGTATACCTTATGTCGTTTATGTCTAATTTCACATCAATTTAACTATAATTATTATAATATTATTTGACATACCTAACACACAAAAGATTTTTGGAAAAGAAACACCATAATGTGATTGTACGCAGGAGAAGAACAAATAATTAAAAATTAATAATTTGTACTTCTCCTGCGTACGTACGTTTTAAAAAACTATAAACCGACTTTAATTTTTACAGTTTTTTCATGATTTTTATGGATCCCATTGTCAGAACTGACAAAATTAAAATGGGACTACACAGGAAGCACGAGCTTTCATATAAAAAAGAATCATGCAAAAAACACCCAGTCAAAAGTTCTGAGGTCCTAACAAACATAAAAAAACAGACGGATTGAGAACCTCCTCTTTTTTTGAAGTCGGTTAAAAAATAAAAACAGACAGACGGTAATTTTTAAATAAATACATACTCGTACCTATCTAATTATAAAATGACAAATGGTTGGCTGTAAAATAATAATAATAATGTATGTTAAACAATATGAAATATTAACTGAAAAATAAGATTGATGTCAACAAATTATGTCAATAGAGCAGCTGTATTATGGGCTTTGTCAAAGTCTGTGGTCAAAGTAAACTAAAATATAATAGGATACGTGTACGTATTTGTATTTACGTTAGGTTTAATTATTAAGTAAAAAAAACACATAATAATAATATTATTAATGATACGTCACCTTTTCCAGTGTTACATTAATTATTTATTTCGTTGGGAATATTCAATTTGATCATTAAAATTTAACCATGTATATCCAGTGAGCTGTAATACCAGTAGTAATTATTAATTCAATATGTATATCGATGTTTGTTGGTGCAGTAGGTAGGTAGCTAGTTATCGAATACTTTGTTGTTGTATGAATTCAGTTTTATTCATTGACTTTCCTTTGTGCTGTTTTTTCGTTGGGGTTACTGTCCGTAGATTGTATGATAATGTCATTGCTTGACTCTACGTAATACAATGACAAACAACGGGACTCTCTTATTGTATTAACTATGCTGATGGATCAAATGATACTTATTGTTAATGGTTGGAATAAATAAATCATCATAAGTGTAGGCCGAACCCAAAATTTTAATCAAGTCATCAGTGAAACTTAAAATCTACCTTATGCTTCGATCATAGCGAAAACCTTGATTGAATCATGTTTATTTTTAGAGCCTTATATTTTTAGTACCGAAAGAAAAAACCCATAATTAACAACACAATACACGGTAAAGATTTTAGTCTAACGCCCGTATTATGAAAGCTTCCTCAGTAATTAATATATGCTTGAGTGACGCTTTTCTATGGCATAAACGTTACTCGAGCCTAGATCTATGACTGAGCAAACTTTCGTAATACGGGCCTAAGAAATCAAATGATATCCCCAAAAACTCGATTTAAAATTTTCAAATTACCCTAAATGCGAGGGCTAACGCATAGCTAATAACATAAATCTTAGACCTTAGTCTGTCTAAATAACCTATCTGCTTGTCAATTCATGGTTCCCAATGAAAAATATTGTGCGAATAATCGTGCCAAAAAATATATTTATTAAAACAATACCAGAAAGATTACGTGATAACCTCAGATGTAGTATCGCAAAGCCAGCGTCTCTTGCTCTATACTCTATTTGAGGAGCAGACAGGCCTTGCAAGAGTGCAGGTCACCTGTCCAGTCGCGACAGGTTAAATGCAGAAGCTGCATCGACACCGATTTGCACTCTACCATCTGCATTTTTAATAGCTTTGTATTTCCGGACAAACTCGCTAATTAACTTAGCGATGCTGTTTTAGGACTAACTTGTGCTGGAGGCGGGTTGGTTTTGGTTCTGGTCGGTATTTATTGTTGGATGTTTGATGGTGGTTTGATACTTTATGAGATTTAGTGTATTGTATTACGAGTATATATATCAGTTATCTAGTACCCATAACACAAGCTCTGCTTAGCTTGGGGCTAGATAATGCTGTGTGAATTGTCCAGCATTATTTATTATTATTATTATTATTACTATTATAATGATAAAGCTAAAGTTCTTCAAGTACTTACATATGATGTTTGTACCTAAAAGTAAGAAGAAAGACAGAGCTTCGTTCGGTTTTTTTGGTAAATTTTGTTTTTAAGAAATTATTGTATTATTATTCGCCAATAGATGTTAGGAAGAGTCATATTTTTCAGTTTAGTGTTTAAGTTGATTAGGATAAAGTTCATTATTGAAAACACGAGTAAAATAGTATTACTATTTGCCAATAGATGTCAGGAAGAGTCAATAGATTACGATAAAGTTGATTGAAAACACGAATAAAACTACATTTTATAAAAATGAATCGTAGCATGATCGATTTATCGCCCCTGAAACCGCCTGTATACAAAATTTTATGTAAATCGTTGGAGCCGTTTCCGAGATTCAGATTATAGATATATAATATATATACAAGAATTGCTCGTTTAAAGGTATAAGATTCTATAGCTATGCTGGATAATAAAAATCTAAGTTTGTGTTATAGTATACTTTAACACAAACTTAGATTTTTATTATCCATATGTAAAAAATATACAAATAATATTTTGAAGTCAATGAATATATTTTTACCTACAACTATATTTTCATGGACTTCAAAATAATATTTTATAATATAATTATCTTTATGAAAACTTTCTGAATTTTCTATCACAGGAATGTCAGTATCCCTCTTCGACCGCTCCTTAACTTAAAATCCTCCGTAACCATTCGCTAACAAGAATTGACAGCATAAGCTAACGATACTTTCAAAAATAGCTGTCTGACTTGGCGAAAGAGAGAGAGCATATCATGCTTCGTTCAGGGGGAAGCGAGGTGAAGCAAATCCCCCATTACAAACTGCGGAGCCTACCCATTGATCACGGTAACGCGAAAAGCCTTTAAAATCCGACAATTTATTTAGTCGGTAACAACAACTACCTCGACTGAATTGTAGGTAAGTGTGATATTAAGATGAGGTTATATTATGTTTACTTCTTGGTAAAGGGATAATGGACGACTCGAAATACATTATACCAGCAAATATATCTCTCTCATTTACCCAGTAAATCGTTAAATGAACACAATTCGCTGCAAGTTTATGTTCAAAAATTCTAAATATTTGTACTTACTATCGACTATTATAAGTAAAAAGTCCAAATGCCACGATTGTATCAAGTCAAAAGCATAGACTAATTAAACACAATGTGTTAATTAGTCTATGGTCAAAAGTACTGTTGATTATGAACGAAATATATTCAGCTACAGAGTCTTGCTCTACATATCTTGCGTACAGAGCAAGACTCTAGCTGAATATTATCTTACCGCCTTTGGGCTCCACCGCGTCAGCTGACTCTAACAGTTGCAGAAGTACGTATAATTATCACTAAGCCACAGATGGAATAACAATCAGTACGTAAACTGTACCTTCCCAGAAAGTTGTACCAGTTTGTGGGTACACATTGCTGCAAAGTTGTGCAGCCGCTTCCAGCATCTTTCTAGCCTCTAGACTTCAAAACTCAAAAATATTAGGTAGGTACATGGTAGGTACTTTTTGATATAAATAAATAAATAAATAGATATGATTAACTTCTTTCTTGATAACCTTTGTGCTTTCAAAATCACATGTTGCCTCAGTCTTTAACGTATAAACAGGCATACGTGTTGGAAGTTTTCAACTACTAATGCTTGTAAACCTACAGTAAAATGCAAACGCTAGACGCTTTATGAATGCCTCCACACACAACAGCCTGTATTAGTCCACTGCTGGACGCAAGCCGCCCCTGAAGAGCGCCTTATTGGCGTATCTCATGGGGGGTAAAGCCCATAATCCCCACGCTGGACATGCGGGTTGGGAATCGCAGTTCGGTAGTAGAATCTTAAACATCGTTCCTGTTATTTTTGGATCATAAGAAGAACCCTATCTACTGACCACTATAAGGTCACTCAATTCATTTATGTCAAATAAAAGTATTATACTCAGAAATGTCGGAATTAAACCTACCTCAGTCTAGAAGTTGGTGTGCCAAGGTTCTATGGGCAATCTGCTCTAGTCTCCACTAATTCCTGCGAAACTTGTTAGTTCTGGCCCGACGCAGCTGCCAGCTGCTCACTTCCAAGACTTAACTCGAAATAAACAGGCAGTAATTTCGTTTTAATCTCTGACTGAAATCTTAAATGAGATTTATTATATTTCCTGGAAATTTCGCTGCGGATGCAATGACGTTTCCGTTATTTTTTTACTTTAAATTATGTTACTTGCTCGAGCGTCCTTATTCCCCGTTATTTCTCGTGGCCGATTAAATTACAGTTCTGTGATGTTCGCCTTCGCTTGAATAGCTTTGAAGTTTGAATAAATAGACAGTAACATTTACAGTAAACAATGAGATAACCAAACCAAAATATAAACGACAACAGTAACAAGACCTTCATGCAACATTACGTTGACGAATACTGCTTCAGAAAATTCCATTTCAGAAGTAAGTTTAAAAAATCTCGCAAAAAATCTGCTTACCCCACGTTATCCGAGGAGCCATCAAAATTTAATTTGGTAGAAAGCGCACTCTGTCCCTGAGTAATGTGTATGCGGAGTGCGAGGGAGTAGTTGCTCGTAACGAGACCGCTCCTGAAATCCTTATTTTTACCCGACTGCGAAGGTAACCTCTTGATTTTTAATCGCAGACATATCACAGAAAGAAAGTCTTAACTGTTGTGAAGAAAATTGATATTATGGAACTTAACTCAATATTAGTTCAACCTTCATTCTGTCCTATGTTCGTTCAAATAGTTAGAATCAAGAGTAGGTATTATGTACTCACTGTTGTTGTAAACGGTACGTAATTTCTCACTAAAGATCAAACAAAGGCATTATGAAAGCTCACGTAGACCTTGCGTAGACGTTTTGTAACGTTGACCCTCGTAGCGTGGTCTACGAAATCTCGTAGACCCTGTACTGTAGCCGTTGAGATTTATCAAACATAATAATTAAAGTACGGTTTTTTTTTGGTAAATTGTGCTTATTAGAAATTATAGTAGTACTTATATTCGCCAATAGATGGCAGGAAGAGTCATACTTTTCAGTTTAATTCTTATGTTGATAAGGATAAAGTTGATTATTGAAAACACGAATAAAATAGTAATAATATTCGCCAATAGATGTCAGGAAGAGTCAATTGATTACGATAAAGTTAATTGTTGAAAACATAATTAAACTAATAAAATGACATTTTCTGAAAATGAATCCTAACTAGATCGATTTATCGCCCCCTAAACCCCCTGTATACTAAATTTCATGAAAATCGTTGGAGCCGTTTCCGAGATCCGGATTATATATATATATACAAGAATTGCTCGTTTAAAGGTATAAGATTATTATATCTACGAAGATACTCGTAGAACTCTCGAAAGCAACTTGTAGAATTTCTCGTAGCATTTTGTAGAGGTTCTTTAAGAATACTCGGTGAGAATCCACTACAACCGTCTACGTTACAGAGATCTCGATATGCGTAATGGAATAAAAATATCGAATCTGAATTGTAGAACGGATTTCGAATCGTTTCGATTGAAATTTCCATTTCCTAATCGATACTAATTCTCAGTACGTTCAGCTACTAAGGAGCACGGGGCACTTTTGGTTGAACCAATTTATCCGTTCACATGAGCGAAAGGTTACCGAGTATTTACTTTAAAAACAATAGTAGTTTGACGAATTCATTACGGATGTAAGAGGGTTAAGACTGGTGTTCTTCCAACATAAATAAGGTTCGTAGTTAACCGACTTACACCCACAATGAACAAGTATTTTTTCTTATATTCGTCATATCGTTTAGGATCTTCCTTCGAAAAACGTAGGTCTTTGCATCAATGTAGGTACATTATACCAAAACCAGCAACTATCTCGAAACGGCCCACCAAACTACTGCTCGTAAGGGTAATACGGCAAAACAAAAATTGGTTCATTGGTTAGGTTAGGTTAGACACACGTAGTACTAATTATACGACGTACAATAACCATATTTCGGCTTACAAGTAATTCGAATGTCAAAAGAAGATCCAAAGGATTACTCTGACTAGTCTGTCGGTCATGGCAGCGCTGTGGTTCAACCCAAAGAGTTTCAAGGGAGGGGGATAGGTATGCGCAGGAGGGGGAAAACGATTTATAGAGGCATTAGATTCGCATTTGTAGCCGCGCACCGTCGGACGTGCAGGACGGTGCCTTGCATGATATTAATGTGAGGGATAACCTTCAATACGTTAGACAGGTTCAAATATTGAAGGTGTGTTTCTCTTTCTTCAGTAGGTAATTACCCCTAATTTGTAAGTGATTCTAATTTTTCGTTTGGAGTACTGAGATTGCTGTGAAATCTCGTATTGGTTTTGTGGGCTATCGCTGCATAGTCAGGCCGAATCCGTAATATGTACAGTAGGTATAGTTAAAACGCTGCTTTCTTGCATAGTAATTTGCATCTTCTTGCATTGTCCTGTAAAAGACGGAGATAATCTTCATTGTCTACGTTAAACATGCTCAAACCTTGTTTGTAGATGTGTTTATGCTGTCAGTACCTAACGTTCATAGGTAGTTACAACTTTGAGTAATTAAGTATAAAAAGTAGGTACTTACCCAAAGTTGAAAATTGGTCAGACGAGACGAACAACCACATTCGCTTCTTGTATGGTCCGGGTAAAACAAATATCTCCAGCTCGAAAAAATAGTTCAGTTCTACTCTGTTTACAATCCTGGAAAAATAAAATAATGTTTCGCTTAGATATTTTCTTTCGGATACCCCAGTTTCCCTAAAATATGCGTTGTTCCTCCCACCGTTTGATGTCAACCTTCACAAACACGTTTTGTCAATACGGAAAAATGACAACTTCCGCAAAATTCGTGTGATACCTGACAAATTGATAAATAAAAATAACTCCATTCCTTACCAATATAGGTAATTTTAATAAATATGTATACATGTATTAATTTGTGTATTTCCTTATTATATGTTCTAAATTTTAAAATCAAGACGTCATATTTGAATAATTCCAAAATATAACTACTCAGATGTGAAATCCATAAATTAATTTATATCAAGTATATTTGTCGTTGGTGATAAATAAGAGCTTTTAAAGTTTGGTATGAAAAACGGGACTTTGTAGTTAAAGCCCAAACAGCGTCCGATATACCAGCTTTTTCAGACTTATATTTAGTTAGCCGAGCCTAGATGCGACTTTAAATTTTCTTTCATGTGCACTCAATGTTACCTTTGAGAAATTTACTGAACTGTGTCTACTTACTCTCTCGCAGGGCTCTACAAAGGTTCTTGAACAAAACCCTGGGTCGTTTTTGAAATCTCAATATCGAAATTCTTCCTGTAGGATAGCGAAGTAATCCCTAAATAGTTGATTAACTAACTACTTAGGAAATAGTCCGAATTCCGGATGCCGGTCGATGTGAGACCGCTGCTGCGGTTGCCGACGCATATCACTGCCCGACAATTATGTACGTCACGCCAACCACATCTATTTCACTACCTATGCATTTTAGAGCTAGCAGCTCCACGTAGCTTCTCCTGTACCTTTCACATTGGTATTTTAAATCAAGATTAGTACCTAAGTTAAATCACAAAGTAACAAAAATTACGTCCTGATTAAGGAAGCTAACCTTTTTGTTATCGTAGACGGATTTTGATATCTATATCAACCGACAAACCAGGTTGTCGGTTAAGAAAAATAATGTCTAAAGGTTGCACGTTAGGGTTACACGTTAAGGGTTTGCACGATGGTTTTACCCTTGTGCAAACCCTAACGTGTATGACACCATAGCCGTCCAACTAGGTGGACAGCATGGTCGGACATTTGAAAGTATTTATAATTTCTGAAACTAGATAATGTTGTACAGTCATGAGTTCCTTAGTTTCTTAATGACATCAGAGTATGTATGTGCAATTTCTAGCAATAGGTACCACCATCCAAATGTTTCGTAAGCTCTAATGAAAGCAAATATTGCGACGATACTTTCTCGCAGATGGAGGCCAGAGACACTATTGCAAGGCGCGTGGCTTGGCTTGCTTCGTATTTACCAGAATTTATGATTTCATTTCGTGTCGCATATTTCAACGAGCGGGCATTTTGCATCGAAACGAGCCGCAATAACGCACCGGATTCCCTTTGTTGTTACTTACAAGCTTAATAAATTTCTACTCGGTGCGGTTACGCTATTTTAATTTCGTTTATGTGTTTGATTCACAAATTGAAACGAAGCTTTTTCGGGGGGAATGGTTGCACGGTTGACGCCATTATGCCAGACTACTCGTGATAAAGTGCTGCATGGAATATGAGATTTTTTTACCTCGGGCGGGACTATGCATATTGAGCTAAACATGTTCTGAATATTCAGCTAGTTAATTCTATGTTCGAATTGCTTTTAAAACGTGACCTCATTTCCGGGTTTTATATCCTTCGAGAGAGTGGGATTGCTTCAAAAGTACCTGACAACTTGGACAAGAATTCTGATTCAATCAAATTGATTTAAAATCAATTTGTTTTCGTTCAATAAATTCAACGACTACTTCCGATTCGCGCAATCCGCAGACAAATAAAAGTCATATAAATGCGTTTTCTCGAGGTTTTCTCAGTGAGCTGGTGCAACCCCGTACTACTCTATGCTTTGTAATAAGAGGTTCTGAATGGGTATTGTTGAGTTTACCATTAGAGTTGCTTGTTTCTTTGCCTCGAATGCAGTGGGATGCAACCTGTTGTTGAGTTTTTAATTAAGTGCGGAATTGTGGACGAGAAAGAATGTTGCACAAGACTTTATACCTTTTTTACTCTCCACTTTGAAATGCTACCTTGCTCTAGAGCTAATTCTGCAGCAATGTAAGCTAGTTACTACGTACGCGCGAAAACATGGCGTTTTGACAATGGTCTGGTTTCAATTGGGGCTAGTGTGATTTGTTTATTTTATTTCTTATTGATGACCATTATTTATTATTGATGGAGACATGTTTTTTGGATTATTATTATTAGGACTACTTGAAGGTCTAAAAGCGAGCTATGCCTGAAAAACAGCGTAGCATTAGACTTAGCCGAATGCTACACATGCTGAGGTGGTGACCCTTTTCTACCCTACTTTTTGTCCTTTTCTTAATTTTATTGTTCTACTTTGTATGATACCTGTAAGTTTCTTTGTTCTTTCTTTCGTTCTAAAACCAGAAGGTACTGACTTACTGTATCCAATAGTACTTGTTTGTAACTTACATTTTCAATTTAAAATAAACAAAATAGCCTTTACTGTAAGTCTCTATGTGTTTGTTCTCTTAGTAATTACTGCTAGTAATTACCCGTGTTTATTCGAGTCCTACTTTGAAAATAACGTAGTAAAATATTGATAAGTCTCTCGAAGCCGGGGGCACTATTTTATTATTTAAGGGGCGGGCGTTGCGAGCTCATCAAAGTGAAATGTATGCATGACAAAGCATTTTTACATATCCACCCTTAGAAAGGTACTGAGCCTTGTCTGCCTACTTTATATTTTAGAAAAAAACCCTTAATAATAAAGATAGAACCATTGCGGTGTGGACTTGATGTTGTGAACGTCATTATTACAGATTGCTTGTAGGACAGACATATCAAAATAAAAAGGGTTTATTTCAGATAATACTTAGTCCATAGGTTTACGCCAAAATACAATAAAACATCATTTTAAATACACACTAAAAATAGAAACAGAAAAGATACCTATAGAAAAGAAAACAAACATAAATACAGAACTGTGATAGGATCGAGGATAATCATATTCTGTGCAGGAAGTTTTCTCCTACTTTGATAGCCCTCACCACAAAGTGGGTGCCTCCAGAGTTGTGAGGATAGTCCCTCTGTCACAGTCCTCAGGATGGTGTTATGATTGTCCCGTATGTTTAGACAGGACTTAAAAAAACAAACATTTAAATAAACATTTTACTTCCTTCTCGTTTTAAAAGTACTAATGAATGGATAAAACATTAAAAATATTGAAAAAAACATACCACTCCCAGAACACTCTCGTGTACCGGATCCGGATGAAGGCGATCGCAGCGCCACCGGAAGCGATCGGACGGCTGCTATAACCATAACTTACGGAAGTACCCGTTTGTCCAAAAGCCATGCCACGTTTTAACCATTTACACGCCCCTCTGGATTGATGGCGATATATGGGCAAATAAACATTTAAACACATTTTCTACCGATAGTTGATTATTTAATGGACTTGCCTTTAATTTAGGGTATTAGAATTCGATCAAATAGAGCTGAAGTACATAGCTAAAACTCATAAGAAACACTTCACAGCATTAACAGGGTGATTAATTTGGTATGGTAAGTGTGAAACGAAATCTTTTCGCTCGTATGGATATAGAGAACTTACGAATTATTTATTTCATGCAGGACTAAAATGGAATTCAAATCTTGCGCTTGAAGACAATACTATTTAAAAAGTATAACATGTTTGTTTGGTAAAATGTAGATAGCAAGCCATTAGGTAATAAAAACAACAACATATGTAGTAATTACGAAACCTGGGAGGTCAGTTTACAATGCCCACCACTGTACATTACTTAGGTACTGTAGGTAGTTTACATAAAAAAATATGTCTTACTCTTAGTTCCTACTTCAGTATTGACGTGAAATGAATGTACTTATCCTTGAACAACGTTGGAGCTCCATTCCTGGCTGCGTAACGAACTGTGCGAATGCTATATTTATGGTCCTTTCGTCTCACTTTTTGCGAAAATATATTGCTTAGGGAGAAAAACACTTGGGGTGTAATTTTTGATGGCAATGTTTTGCTAATAAACATGTGACAAACAATCTTGGTTCTTATATACTTTTACTTTTTTTGTCGTTTGATGGTTTTCGCAAAGACTCTCTTCAATTCAGATTTGGTTTGTTAGATGTGGTTTAGGTACCCAAGATATTATATTGAGTACATAAATATCTAGTGCGTCATCAGGATTTAGTGCGAAAACAATGACATCATTTGGAAGTTTCGAGTACCTAAGTACTTAATGATGTCACTAAAAAGATAATATTTTATACAGGTACCTTACCTTACGTTTCATGCTAAGTTTATTTTATGCAAACTCTACTAAAACTTTTGGAGAGCGGTGGAATCAACGTTATATGAAATTAAAAATTATGAAAACTATAGGTTTTAGCTGTGTGTTGCTCAAACCCATAGGCTTTGCTAGAATTTGCATCACCCCATCTCTTCCCGTGGGTGTCGTAAAACAAAGGGATATCCACCAGGGGCCCACCCCCTGGTAGCAGCCCCCAGCAGCGCCCCCTGCAGAACAATTCTACCACCGAGCTGCGATCCCCAACCCGCATGCCCAGCGTGGGGCATTACCTCCCATTAGATAAACGCCAACATGGTGCTAATCTGGGGAATGCCTGCGTCTAGCAGTGGTACCAATACAGACTGTTGAGGTTGAGGTTGAGGTATTGATAAAATCAAGGACCAAAACTTGTATAACTGCCGCTGTTTTCTAATATTTGTGCCAAACACTATCCCACACATCTGGTACCTACGTAATCTTGTTATGAAGAAAAACTTTCTTAATAAGAACGCTGTTTGGTTTCGCATTTCCTTCCATGGCCTGAATAGGAAACTGCGAAAATAATTACCAGCATTTCCGTAATTCCGATCGCCCAAAAACATTAATCTTTATGTTCCTGCGTGTTTTGTCGAGTTGTTCGCAGAACGGCTCACTCTTGAGAGTCCTTGGCAGGCCAGCTTGCTGATATTATATTAGGACTAAATACCTACTAACCTACCGAGTACCAAGCTTAGAATTCGAATTCGAATTCGATACAAAGTATACAAACATTGTAGTGATTTTATCATGAATGTAAGCAGGTTAACTACGAACCTAGCAGCAATTCGCTTACATTCATAATGAATTCGCCAAATCACGAAAGTTTTTATGGTCAAACTGTAGTTACATAAAATAAATAATGCTAGACAATTCACACATCATCTTGCCCTAAGCTAAGCAGAGCTTGTGTTATGGGTACGTACTTGATAACACTGTATACATCGATTTTTATTATAATGAGAAACACTCAGAACACCTGGAACAGATGCAGCATACGTCTGTAACCTTAGCCTGCTGATTCATAAAAGGGATTGATAATCAGAATGTCTAAACAGGATGAATATTTAAAAAGAAAACATAGGTTTAAGTGGAAACTTTATTTATTTTAATCAAAGATACGAACTATAATAAGTATAAAACTCTATATAAGATAAAGATTCATGTTTTCAAAATATTATTTTATCGACAATCTCGAAGGTATCTTTTTAATAACCTAATACCCATTTAAATTGTTGGATAAGATAAAGTCTACAACTTGTTACCAAAGTAGTACCTATAGCAAAACTGACTTTTATTTATTCTTAGGCTAAAAAGTTTAAAATGCACTGCGACATTTTGATACGTAGGTACAAAGCAGAAGGTGTCAGTCTTTAATTAAAAAAATAATGTCAGTTCTTAGTTCCAACCATTATATTGGGTTTCATAAACATCTTTAAACTAAGAATTGACTCATTTTACAACTCATGCCATCACTAGAAATGCCGATGTGGGCCAAAGTGATGGGGTGGTCCATGGTGGTGAGGTGGTCCGTGATGGTGAGGTGGGCCATGATGAGGTGGGGGCGGTGGGTGATGGGGATGGTGATGCGGGGGCGGTGGGGGGTGATGGTGCGGGGGCGGTGGTGGGTGATGGTGATGCGGCGGCGCAGGGAATAAGGCTCGAAAGTAGCAGTGTGGAAGGCAGAAACCAGGGCCGGTACCGCAGCCAGGGCCGCAGGGACGAGCGTGCGGGGGAGGCATATCTGAAAACTATAATTATAAATGAATAATAATAAATTATTTTGGAAATTTTACACATCACTTGTATCATCATGCGTCCATGTTTATCGATAAATTGGAAGCCGCAAGTTGACTATCTTTGTAGTAGAACTAATAGATTTGTTTTTGCTTTGAAGAGAATTAGGAAAACTGTATCACTAAAAGCAGCACTTGCTGCCTCCCACGGCTATGTGTCATCTGTGTTGCTCTACGGGTTGCCATTGTGGGTTAATTCGGTGGAGCCTTCAAAGTACAAAAAAAGTGTATGCGGTCGGTTTGCGGAGCCTAGTTTTTTGATAGCTGTGGACCACTATTAAAAAAACTAAAGTTCTTCCCTTGCCACTACCCTATAGAAATTTGCATATTCGTAAGACAATACCCATATTATTTCAAAACTAAGGAAGAAGTTTTATCTAGGCATAGCAGACATAAAAATAAGATTTTTATGCCAAATCAACATTCTACACTTTTCGCCAGAAGATTCCGTTTTGTGTGGCTATTCTGATATTTAATTTGTTACCAATGGAATTTACGGAATCGCCAATGACTTTATTTAAAAATAGACTCAATAAATGGTTACTGACTCATTGTTTTTATAGCGTAGAGCAGGGGTGCAAGATTTTCGAAACGATCGCCTGCAATATATTTATGATACTTATTACTCATTCCTAAAATAACAGGTAACATTGAAACGTACACGGTGGCGATCGGTGATCACTCAGACAAACATTAGCCCATTTTTTATGTTTAACTCTAACAATTAATCCACCTGTGCATTATTTTGGTCAATTTTGATTTATTTTGTCTAGGCGCCGCAGAGTGTAGTGTGTCGTATTCAATTACCGTGCACGCTGCGCGTAAATAACACTATGTATTGTTTTAAGAATTTTCGATACAAAATGAGTCGAAAAAAAGCGTATCATTTTAATAATGATTATATACCGCAAAAAAGAATTCTACCTGAATTCTTTTTTGTTGCGGTAAAAGATGTGAAAGTGTGTGTCGAAGTTCCGTGGCATTGTCTAAACAGCTGACTGGGAAAGACATTACAAAACTTTACTTAAAAACCTATGAAATGGATCTTAGTTATTCGTTCAAAAAATTGATTTTAGTTCCTACCTTCAGTCGATCCCTTGCTTTCAAAATATTTCTGGTCGATCGCTGACACTATCAATTTGAGCACCCCTGGCGTAGAGGAATATTTTAGTTTTAAACAGACAAGACATTTGTAATTTAATCGTTGTTGACAACAGCATTGTAATATTTAATATGTTTTCTGTGAATAAATGCTTCTTCTATTATATTTATTGGTGTTAATTTAACATTTTTTATTTTTTACTGCTGTTAGGATCGGAGCTTGTTAAGTTTTTCCTTTGTTGACGCAATATGTATATTGGATTCGAGTGTAACTAGTAACAGAATTGTGATTTAAGACAATATTCCTGTCATCATGAATACAATTTCAATATACAAATAAATGACAATCAATATAGCAGCTTGTAAAACTCACCTTCTTGTTCTTCGTATTTCTCTAACCTTTATAATATGAATAACTTTTAATAAATCAACTTATCACACCTGTGCTTAGACCATCGGAAATATTTTAAGTGATTGTAGTCTGTCCGTTGTTTTTGTATTTATCAAAGCGTAGATTAGTTATCTATCAGTTCCACGTATTATCAGCCATTTCACGATAATGATAAAATACATGACATGGAAAAGTGACTCATTAGGGGCGTCATTTGAACTTCCTTTATTCATGGTTGTTATTGTCAGCCTGCACAGTCTCACGACATTGGAAAAGCCTGTCTTTTCCCCTGGCATACTTCAAACGTAGCCTTGTATTATTGTTATAAACCGTCAATTATTTTATGAAGAACATAATAGTGAACTAAATGCCGAGCTATTATCTACCTCACACACAACAAAGAGAGGCGTTATCATTCTACGTAGGGCTATATTTAACACAATCGTTTTGTTTGTGTACCTAGCGGGTTTCGTTGTCAAACTAGGCTAGAACTCCTAAAAAATCTTGGTTCCGTTACTCAGACCAACAAAAAATATTAAACATTTTTTTTGTTGGTCTGAGGTTCCGTAATTGAAAATCTGTCTACTACTACTGCTACTCTTAACCTTTTTAATAATAATAGTAAATAGTAGGCAATATATAAAATGAAAGTTTATTTGAGTAATAACTAGTAATTTTATGTACAAGCAATATTTTAAAATTTGAAAGTAAGTATATGTACATTTGCACATACTCGATAAGATTAAATTTAAAAGCGATGTAAGTCTGATAACCATGATAGCTAATGGACAAAATAAACGGATCTCGTAAAAAATATCACATGAAAAATAAGTACAAAGAATTCAACTGAACAGGAATAATAATAAAAATCATTTATTTTTCTTCACAAAGGTTCTGATACAAAATATAGCCGTCTAATTTAGTAGGTTTAGTATTGTGAAGACTGGTGCCTATTAAGGCGCATACCCGAGCCAATCTGACAGCAATTCCTATTTTATCATATTTTTCCGTTTATCATAGGAATTTTCAAAAATCCTACGTTCAGTTTGTGGTATCTATTATAAGCAATTTTTTAATACCTCTTTAATAATTTTATCTCATATAGTTTAGGAGGAGATGCAAAAATAGAGTTTGGTGGCCAAAAAGCGCAACTTCGTATCTCTTCCTAAGCTTTACAAAATGAAACTATTACAGAGGCATAAATTAATAGCTTATAATAGATACCACAAACTGAACGAAGGATTTTTAAAAATTCCGGCGTTCAACGTAATAATAAGATATAATAGTTGGGGGCGCCACTTTCGCTGGTGTATGGGCCTTAAGGGTTTTATAAAACGTGGTCACAGAATATTCTTATCGAGGTTGAGGCGGGGGTGGTGGGTAGTGTGGATAATTGTGGGGTGGTGGTGGATAATGCGGGTGCGGTGGGAACGGACCATCTTGTAGGGGCGGTGGGTATGATGGGTGGTGGTGAGGAGGTGGAGGTTGGTAGTGCGGCGGCGGTGGCTGCCCGTGCAAGTTGTAATAGTAGCAGTGTGGTAGGCAGGACCCAGGGCCCGCGGTACAGTAAGGTCCGCAGGGTTGAGCGTGAGGTGGTGGCATGGCTGCAACAAGAAGTTTCAATAGCTTAGTTTTATGGACGAAATAACTAACCCCCTTATTCATAATAGTCTGCTAACTTAGCACACTGCTAAATCTCGCTCTGTCTTCCTCTATTGACATAAGTCAGACTGAGAAAAAATATTACTTAGCAGCTGTTTTATGCTAGCAAACCATTATGAATAAGGAGGTTCGATTTTATAAGTGGTTTTATTCTTCATGTCAGCCTCAGTTAAAGATCGGATAGTCGCAAGGCTTTGTTTTTAACTTGTATATAAAGCCAACGTGCTAACATGCAACAGCAATGACAACGTGCTAACATGACAACTGACCATAGTTCTGTAAGCGAAAGAAAATATGCACAAAATGGTATAATAAAACTTACCGCAAGTATTTTTTTCAGCGCTCAAATTTAAAATTATGCTCGATTATAATTTACGATACAGAAGTGTCCTGCTCGACGTAAATATTTAGCGGTGTGATAGTTGGTTTAGTTTTTATCGTAGCAATAACTAATCAGTGTTCCATGTTTTATCAAATTACTAATCCCGGCCATTTCACAAAATTGATAAAAATCACCTGATAATGCGTAATAAATTATGATTTATTGGTCGCGTTGGTTGACAATCATTTAACCTTAGTAAAAGCAGAGAATATAATAATAGAAGACTTAGAATTATGGTCGACAAAAACAAATACGAGGTGTAGCCAAGCAAAAAAAACTTTATTTTTAACCGTCTTCATGAAAAGGAGGAGGTTCTCATTTCGACTGTATATTTTTTTTATGTTTGTTACCTCAGAAGTTTTGACTGGGTCCTCCGATTTTCAAGATTCTTTTTTCATTTAAAAACTAATGTTTCCGTGTGGTCCCATTTTATATTGATCTAGTTTTGACAATAGGATCCATGTAATTCAAGTCGGTTTATAGTGTTTTTTACTTAGATCCAATGGATCTAGGTAAAACCATAATAATCTTCAAAACCCTTTTTGTTTTGAAGATTTTGGTCAGTTAACATAGTATTTTTTCGAACTAAACACGTGCACTAATATATTTTGTAATGTTTGAATATTTCTGATACCTACTTGACGCTTTAGTTAGGATATTGTTATTATAAACATTTTAAATTTGTATTTGTGTTCTTTATGCTTTTAAAATAACTGTTATCACAATTCATTAAAATAAAATGTGGTAACCGATGTTAGGGCTAAAGTCTTAAGACCCCTGAAAGTATTTCTGACTCTAACTGTTACGCCTCTTATACACAGTCTACACGTCTCAAATACACGGACGGCAAGTCCTTGTATAAGAGCCCTTATACTATGTACCTGTTTACGACGAAACGGTTCAACCGATCTCAAATAATTTTAGTGTGATAGATACAATACAAAATACAAAATATTTATTCCTATGTCTTAAAGTACATTATATGACAGTGTTTAAGATTCCCTTTTAAGTAAGAGATATACCTGTGTTAGGGAATCCCGCTCTTGCAAGAAAAATAACATCGAATAGTAGATTGAGTAAAGTTGTTCCTTAAATTATTATTATATAAAATTAAGCTAAGATAATGAAACTTAAATTTACGTGCACAAATGATTCAGAAAGAACATCAAATCCTTGCGCCTATGTGTTGATGTTTTGGGTTCGTGGCTTACGCCCCTGGTTTCTGACGCCCCCGTGGTGGAGGCACCCGATTTTCAATTAAGTCATAACAGCCGATTTCGTCAGAATAAAAGTCATTTGTACCAGATACAGTCGATGAAAAGTATTTTTGGACTAATTTTCATTTTTATGTAATAAAATTTCAATATACAAAATAAAATTTAATGTTTATGATTATTATGAGTATGATGCGTTACAGGTGTAATTATCTGATGATTATGTAGGTATTTTATAACTAACAAAGTAATAGACATTAGTTTTAGGTTGTTGTTACTGTTTATTTCTTAAAATACAATTTTTTGTACCTTTTCAAACGAGCCGTCCGACCAAGATGGTTTTTGATAAAAACCAGATCGCTTTCTTATCTACATATCTCTTTCGCGCAAAGAATTGAAAACAATAGTGTTCAGGTAAACGGACTAATTGACAATGCTAATAGGGCGGTGGACATTAATTCTAACCCATTTCTCTTATTTTTGTGTGTCTGTGTGTGCAGGGTTGTAAGCTAGTGTGGTTAGGTCTCCCGAGGCTCCAGTCTCTTAAGAGTCTGGGCAACAGGAGACCTAAATATGTTAAGTAGGTAAGTGTAATAAAATAATAATATTGTAGTTTGGAGTAGGCCCCTCCGTAAAACTCCAGTCTCTTAAGAGTCTGGGTGATACAAAGAGATCCTTGGTTATCAGATAATATCCTGGAAAAGGAGATGGGCATACTTATTATCCTGGAAAAAACGCGCGAAGCCGCAGGCAGAAATATTCATGCACGACATAGCTCCGGAATATCCGTTGGACCAGAACATTGATTAATTAAAAAGGGAAGATAGGTTACGTTCTCCCAGCGCTTACTCAAAAATTGGCACGTGTTACAACTACACGCAAACACATACGCTCACAGTTTTATTTCCAGTCCTGTGCAATACAAAGAAGGAAAGACGTACCTAAGACCGAAGTGAGACCGAGACAACAATATTTCACGCGAATCACGACCGCCCGTGCTGCCGGTCTGACGGTGACTGAGGTGGGAGCACACAATTTTACACAATATGACGTTGCCATTTTCGAGAAACTAGTACCTCATCTTCCCTTTTTAATTAATCAATGGACCAGAAAGCCTTAATGGTAGCTTTACCTGTCTGTAGTGGTCACGTTTACCTCAACCTCACCTCAACAGCCTGTATTAGTCCGCTGCTGGCCGCAGGTCTCCCCCTGATAAGCGTCTTATTGGCGTTTTTTTATAGGAGCGTAATGCCCATAACCTCCTCGCTGTGCATGCTGGTTGGGATCGCAGTTTGGTGGAATAATTGTTTTGCAGGGGGTGCTGCTGCCCGCACCCGGTGGATATCCCTTAGTCACTTCTTACGACACCCGCGGGATGAGTTGGGGTGGTGCATATTCTAAGCCAGCACCACAGAGCTGGTAACGTTTAATGAGCTTTAACAATTATTTATTTATCAGATAACTATATATTAATATACTATAAGATTCAGTAATATAGGTACTGTCTAAAGCTCTGACTTGCCAAGAAACACTTATTAAGGTATTACTCCGAGGCACACTAGCGCCGCCACCTATTTTATCTTTTATTATTACGAGTATGATAACAATGGAACTTACATTTTTTTTAAATATGCGCAATAATAAGGTAAAAGCTGGCGACGGCGGCGCCAGTTTAAGGTTACGGGTAAAACTTATTCTAAAACACTGTTGGATTAAAGGTAACGTGTATTTCCAAAAGATAGGCACACCATTTATTCATCATAAATACGTTCCGACATAGTTAACAGTGCCTATTTTAGGTTTATTCTAAGCGAATTCTCATTTATTTTACATAACATTAATGATAATGTAGTTATATCATTAATGGTGTGGAGGTGGTGGGTGTGGATGATGTGGGGGCGGTGGATATCCCGGAGGTCCGGGTGGTCCTGGGGGCCCTGGGGGTCCTGGGGGTCCTGGGTGTCCCGGCGGTCCCCCATGGTGCGGTGGTGGATGTCCGTAAGGTGGTGGTGGCGGCATTGCTACAATAAAAGTGTTTCCTTTTATAAAATGTTCCGGTCAATAAAGTTAAAAACTAACCCCCTTATTCATAATGGTCTGCTAACATAAAACAGCTGCTAAGTAGTGTTATATCTCAGTCTAACTTATGTCAATAGAAGAAAACAGAGCGAGATTTAGCAGTATGCTAAGTTGGCATACTATTATGAATAAGGGGGTAAGTTTTTAACTTTATTGACAAGAGCATACAAATAATGCACTTAGTGCTGACAGTGTGCATATAGCCTTGTCAATAAAGTTTTTTTTTCTATGTGCACTACTAAAATTTAAAGGTAACTGTCGGTAAGGATCTGTCGAAGCGTTTCTTAAAAATGAATAACTATCTTTTATGTATATGATACACAATTGGTAAGTAGGGCGTGGTGATACAACGTGATTCTCTTCACGTCCAAATTCTTATCCTAGTGGATATCCTAGCTAGCATAAGCTGTGTGGCGCTGGCTTAGAATATGCACCACCAGAACTATTTTAATACCGAACTGCGATCCCCGCCCCGCGTGCCCAGCGTGGGGATTATGGGTATTAACCCCCATAAGATAAACGCCTATAAAGCGCTTATCAGGGGGAGGCCTGTGTCCAGCAGTGGACCCTGTGAGTGGACCATTAAAGGCTGTTAAGGTTGAGGTTGGATATCCTAGTGGAAGAAGTAAAAAATAAATCACACTCACAAATAATTGCAAATCGTATAAAACATTTGTCTTAAGGCGAGAACTGAACCTCCTACCTGCGTCGGCGTACATTTGCCCGCCGGCCGCACCACTTCGGTCATAACATAAGTCAATGATTGCACCTGATCGATGTAGAGTTGCTAGGTACCAACTCTACATCGTTTTAGGTTTAATTACTTACAATATTTTTTTTATAACTCACATTTTTGGTATCTTCGCTTACTTGAACAACAGTTGTGTCCTAGTCAACTGTTTTTTATCCAGTGGTGGAGGTATTATGTGATGGTTATTTTTCTAGGTAGGCACCTTATCACAGATGTGTCATATAAGATAAGATATCCGTTATATGAAATCGATAGTTGTCGGTTTTTACCACCCTCCGATAAGGTTTTTATGATCAGGTCTCTAGATAAGATCTAGAGCACTTTACCTAGGTGATACCTAACCAAAACACAACTTTGTAGGCATTAATTAAGAATTTGATCGGCAGGATCCCGAACGAAATAACCTGTATTTTAGGAACCAAGGCTTATCATGATAAGTGCAACTACGTTACTGTAAACACTGAAAAAAAAAAGAAAAACAAAACCATTATACATAAACATTACTGTGTTGGTACACCACCACACTTATCACGGATCGTTTATCGTTTAGGTTTATTTCAAACTTTTTTTTACTTATAATTATTTCTACCAAGTTATAAATCAATCGATTATTTCTCACCGAATGGATCCAAACACCCGATGATGTATCAAATGTCAACAAGATCCGTTGAAAGTTGTCTCGAGTTTTTCACAGGTCGTTTGTTTTGCAATTTCCTCAAAGCAGAAAACGCTATTTACTTATTGCGCTTCGTTTACTTACAAGGTATTTAGGTTTGTGCCGTCTGTACCCAGTTTCATGTTTGGAAAATGGAATTTTCCTGTTGGGATATACAAGGGGTGGAATTCCCAATTGATTTTGAAGAATCTTTGTGATAGATATTTTGTTTTTGCTCACTGTAGCATTATTATTCAATGTTTTATTGGTCGGTCGTTGTTTAGGTATTAGGTGGGCGGATTGTGGGTTGCAGAATCAGTGAAACGAATCTGAAATTTTGTACGTTTTCTGAAATTGCGATTTAAAAGGTTACTTACCTGTTCTTTTTATGGAGCTAATTGTTTGATAGTCTTAGGACAATGTTGTTGGCCATATTGATAAGGTAAGAACTTAAATATGTATGTGGAAACATTGTGGATAGAAGGCCGTTTGTATTTTGATGTTCGTAGTCATGGTTACGTGGCTCGTACGTAGCGGCGTAGCATTGTGTGTTGCTAACTAGAACCATGTTATTAAAGAACTTACCTATGACTTGAGTTAATAGAAGGTTATTTCAGAGTAGGTACCGTAATATGATTTTTTTGTTAGCTAACTTAGCTTGGGGCTAGATGATGCTGCGTGGATTGTCCAGCATTATTTATTTATTAACTTCAGCACGCGGCTTCGCACGCGTTATTTGTAACAAAAAGTAGGTTCGATCTTAATGTGCAAAAATTGAGTTCGATTTACCTAGTTAGCAGTTTTGGCGTTGTCTTCGGCCAAACAACTTCACAAAGGCACAAACTATCACCTTTTTTAATATTAGTAGCATTAGTAGAATAGAATTAGTAGGATGTCGTAGTGTAGTGGCGGATAAAGGCAGCGCGGGGCCCTAGGCAAATGTGAATTGGGGCCCTTGAATTGCATAACTGTTTCAAATTTAGGATGAAAGTAAATTCAATTATGAAGCGGCGGTAGTGGGTAAGGTTACCTTAAACTGGGGTCAAGTTCTGGTACCACCAAGCGAAGCGATACATACGAGTATTTGTTCTAGTCAGTCATGGTTTAGGTACATTTTTTGTGATAGTAAGAAATAACTGAAACGCGATGAAATTCGAGACAAAAGACGGAAGCAATAAATGTTATCGGCGAGCGGAGCGAGCCTTGCAATATATACGTGTTTTTACTGTTAATATTTTGTGGTTGACCAAACAATATTTTGTGGAGAACACAATCACGGGCCCGTAGCATTTGCTACTCCTGCTACTTATAGCAGGAGTAGCAAATGCTACGGGACCGTATGCAGTAGCTGATTAGCCTTAGCTAATCAGCTACTGCAGCATACGGTTACCTACTACGAATACTTTAAAAATGCTTTGGTTTGAAAAATAAAAAGGAAGACAAAAAACCTTTCATTAAACTATCAAAAGCCAGTTACTCAATTACAAAAGAAGTCGCAAACCGGAAGAACGAGGAAATTAAGTGTGCTGGAGAGCGGAGTGCGCACTTATTGACCGGAAGTACGAGCCGAACACTACCCAACTTTGCTTTTCATTAGTAGCCGTTTGTTGGATTTCTTTTCTTTCTATAGGTCTGTGGAGGTCGCTCTGTTATTAGCTCGTTAATTATCCTGGTATACAGGTTAGTTAGATACATATTTAATTAAGTATAGGTATTCTTTTATTTCCAACTTGTTTGTTTACACTTAATATTACCTAAACAAACTCTGAACAAAAATACTGCAGGTTTCAGTTTTTTAGAAGAAAGCTTTGGTGGTTTTCGATTAAGTAAAATTATTTGTTCGAATGTTGTATTTTGATACAGGTATAATAATGTACCTAACAACTTGTAAAATAAGTAAAATAGATCGCATTGGAATGAGAAAAGTAGACGAAATTGCTTCATTGCACCGACAAGAGCTAGACTGTTTAATTTATAATAAATATTTTTACAAAAGACAGATCTGTATACTGAGTAGGAGATTTACTATTGTTAACCGTCATACAGGTGTATTCCGTTATAAGCACGACTATTCATCAGCAGTCAGTGGTGTGTGAAAAAGAGTTGAATGCCCGGATCCGGTCGACCGGCCTCGCGAATGAAAACCTCTCGATTGAAATGTTTATTCAAACACAATGGTTCATGTGAATTGGAACTTGTATGGGAAACACGGGCGTTTTGGTAAGCCCTCCTGTGAATATGTAAAACCTTGCCTGAAAGCCAAAAACTAATAGGTCATATACAAGGGATAACTTAAACATTTTTGATCGATTGGTTGCTTCGATAAAAGTTGCAATGATGGTACTTTCAAATAATCTATTTATCGTACTATCCTACTAACAATAAAAATGCGAGAGTTTGTGCAAATCTGTTACCCGTATCTCCGTAACTACTTAACCAATTGAGATAAAAATTGAATGTCTAAGTTTCAAAATTTTACCTATATTTCTGAAATTATTCACTCGTTAGAAGCCGCGGGAAGCAGCTAGTATTTTAATATTTTTGTATGAGTTCTACGTAGCGCCCAGCTTGAGAGTTTCCATAGAATTCATCTTATATCCCAAATAATTCTGAACCACCTTAATTTTCCTCGCCATCAATCAAAGTTTGTAGATTACATAGAGTAAGCAGCTATCATGGGTCTACCTAGTGCCAGCTTTATCTCGACAAGTACTTACCGCTCACAGAACTTGAGGCATCTGAGTGACATTCGGACGGCATGAACTTTGAAGTGTTTCCAACAATTGCACTGACAATTATTTATTTAGAGACTTTCGTAATTGACTTTATTTTGTAACAAAGTTAGGTAGTACTAGTTTTACTACTCGTATGAGTAGTAAAAGTGAGTTACGTAAAAAAGGAACCTCACTTTAATCGTCAATACGAGTGTTTTTTATTTATCAAGTTCATGTAGGTATAGCGAAATCAATAGGTAGAATATTTCGGTACTTACGTCGTACGTTAAATCGTTTTACAAAATGATTTCAGCACATATTTTGCGCAACGGACTTGTTTCCCGGGTTAATGTCAGCCCTGGGTTTCCAGCGCGAATCCCGAGAGGCTCTACATCTAAGTTAGGTTTAAGTTAGAGCTGGCTTCGTCGTTTTATATGTCCCTCCTGTGGCACATCCAAGAACGAATTTTTGGACAAAATCCTCCACTTCAGTATAAATAGTGACTACTGAATAAGGGACACGGTCTGATATCTCGTTATGCAAAGTTGTCCCTTTTTGTCGGAAGTAATAGGTATCCAAGCTTTATTATTGAACTCCAAAATATATCAAGAAAAGTTTTTGGTTTAGCACCAAACTTTTACAGGAATTCTAACACTATTTTCTCAACTTCAGAAAAGAGTAGATGCATATTCGATTCAAACGGCACAATGTCAAATGGAAATATTTCATGAAAGGAGCCGTACCAGGTCGTATCACGTGCGGCCCCACATTCAAATGCACAAAATAAAACGCTAAACAAAGAATAGGAAACCTGACTGCAATCGTAAAGTAGCCCACTGCCATGCTATATGCAAATACATTGAATTTAAAATGCAATTGATTCATTTTGCTGTGAAATATCGGGAAATAAACCTTTTCCATTAGCAGTTGCGCGGGAAACACTAGAGCTGTCAATTTGCTTTATAAATTAGTCGGAGCTGCGCTAAAATAATCGCAATTAAATATTCAAATTTTGCGAGTGCATAGCCGTGTCGGCGCAGCTCGCTCGGCCGTCGCTGTCAGGACTTGCATTCGGCTTGTCGGCGAAATGAACATGTCTGGGGTCGTGCTATTCCAGGAATAGAGTCGAACGGGACAGGTCAAACGGAAATAAAGCAAGCTGCACTCAGCGAAGTTTGGACATGTCTGATAGCTTCGCTGGCGGCTCGTGAATAAAATATACACGCTATTTCTGATGCATCTTTTCTCCTTTCGTGTGCTATTCAAATTGTCATATGGAAATGGCAGACGATGTGTCCTTATATAAGTTTATGTAGTCTTTGGAATTCATGAAACATCGCTTTACTTGGTAAGCGGTTAAACACAAACTAGTTTTCTGGTTCGGTAGGCGGGAATAAATGGCGCCCACCGTGGTGCAAACTGCTATCTCAAAATATCGTTCTCATTGGGCGCATTAGGTACCCGTTAGCGGCCGTATGCGGTGAACTTGCATCCAGCCGGCTCCTCGCCGGCGCGGGACTAACTTTGAATACTGTAATGAACTAGAAATGGGGAACCTATGTCATGGCTCGAACTTAACGTACATACTACCTAGGTGATACAGCTACCGTACTTATCTAGAATTTATTACTTATTAGCATTGATTTATTAAAAAGGAAAGATAGGTTACGTTCTCCCAGCGCTTACTCAAAAATTGGCATGTGTTACATACAACTAGACGCAAACACATACGCTCACAGTTATATTTTCAGTCCTGTGCAATACAAAGAACAACAAAGACGGAAAGACGTACCTAAGACCGAAGTGAGACCGAGACAACAATATTTCTCGCTAGTACGACCGCCCATACCGCCGGTCAGACGGACAATTTTACACAATTTGAGGTTGCCACTTTCGAGAAACCAGTACCTCTTCCTTTTTTAATAAATCAATGCTTATTAGTGTGATTTTGCATAATCATATTATTTATCACATTGCCTTAAGTGATGTTATTTTTTGTTAGGGGTGGAGGTGGGGCCGTATTAGGCAATATATTATGTATATATTAAATTCAAGATCCTTTGAGCAAATCACAAAGTCTATAAGTAATATTAACTTTTTTAACTGCATTTTTATCTAAATTCTCTTTTTTCACATTTGAACCAATCTATTTTTTTTTTAAATTAGGAAGTTTTGATGGTTATGTTAGGAATATCTACTAGTATTCCTACAACCTACAAAGGTACCTAATTCCTTCCGTCATGACCGCAGCCTGTAGTAGCGTGTCATCAGATAACAATTGCGCATCGAACATAAACTTGGCAAACGCGGTAGGGTTATAACAAAATATATTATGAAAGCGTACAGTTTTATTGTCTGGCAGTAAACCCGAGCATTTGCATCAAGAATCGAACCAGACACTTGCAAATCGAAGCTCGTAAAACCATCCGGTGTAGGCCAGCCATGAATAAAATACGAGAAAAAAACAACATTGGTGCTTACCTGCTTAATTTTCTTGGGACGTGCTTAAAATTTTTCCAGTATAAGACAAAGAAGTTTTGTGTCACTGAAAAACATACAATTATATCTCACTGTATTTTTCCTGTCTTGAACAACCATCGCAAGTCACGTTCATGCAATTTGCTGTGAGTGTAAAATTCATGACTAACTCGATTTGCAGCTAATTCTCGTCATAGAGGCTTTCTGCAGGTGGTACTATAATAACTCAAAACAGGATGGAATTCAAGACAGCTTTGTTTCGGAACACAGAGAATGTATAAACGAAATGCAATTTAAAATTTTCAAACAAATTAAATTGGGTAGGTTCTTTTATATAAGACCAAGAAACAAAAATCGAAATTTAGCACTCTTGAGAAAAAAATCTGTAGGTAAAATATGACGTCAGTTCTGAGCTTTAACTGAGTTAAGGTTAGGTTGACAGGTTTATCCAGCGTAGTAAAATGTTAGCTTAAATCTGGACGAATGACAGGTTTATATCCAGCGTAGTAAAGTTAGCTCATCGTGAAGCAACGAACTTGATGAACGACGAAATTGACTCGTATACAAGTGCCTATAAATCCAGGTTAAAACGGGTTAACAAGAGAGAAGCTTCATTATTAGAACATAGCCTATACAGGGTGCCCCGCGGCCGGCGCGGAGGTGCGAGATTCCCGAAGTTATTATGAACTCGAGGCCGTGCCGTTTAACAGCATGGTGTGTGCAATATTTAGGAATGGAATTTCTACACCGGACAATACGCGGGGAACAAGCATTTCAGAATTTTGCGGAATTTGTAGGATTTTTGTTTAGTCACAAAGGTTCTAGTAGATCCTATTTTTGATCGCTCTATTATCTGCCTTTATACGTATACGATCAATGATAAAAAACGATGATATATCCGCCCATGGATAATCTATTTTGCTGTTAAGTTCAGGTGCGATTAGCGTTAACATGCCCACTCTTTCCGTTTTGACTAGAAATGTCAGGTAATCGCGAAAGAACGCGCTGCCTAACTACTAAACAGCTGCACACGATTGCGCGAGCAGGCTTTCCCGCGCGCAATTCTGTACGCTGAGAACGCGTGATAAAACGTACGTGTAAAGGCAACTAATATTATTTGTTAGGATTTTTTTTTAATCTCAACTATAAAGAATTAGCAGAATATTAGTCTGGTGCGAAACGAACGTAACTGTTTGACATGTGAGTCGCTAAAAATGAGTCGGTTCATGCAAAAGACCTGGGGCCTAATTCCACTATTTTTTTAAACAAATGTTATAATGGCGCTATACGATTAAAGTAGAGATTGAGTCGTAAATTTAGTTGGTATTCTATTACCAGAACACATGCCCCATCACACTATTGAACGGTCAAATTGTCAAATGGTTGTCGTAATCGTAGTAGGCATAGCTATGGCATATACAAAAAAATCGTGTTAGTAGAATACGAAAAGGTGTCAATGGCGGTGATTGATACGCGATAATGAAGCGATAATAATGTCATAGTGAGGCGATTGTGTTAGTGGAATCAGGCCCCTGTTTGTGCCTTACGGCAACGCAAGTCATTTGTTATTTTGGTTAAAGTTAGCATTTTACCGGCCGTGTAGTGTGGCTGAGAACCACACTTTGCACCACTTCCGCGGGTGTCGTAAGATGCAACTAAGGGATATCCAGCGGGGGTCGGCCAGCAGCGCCCCGGGATCATGGGTCCAGTCCAGCAGTGGACTATTGAGAATGTTTGCTGTTGAGGTTGAGAGGTTACGCGACTCATTTACTCAAATTACGACTGTTTACTTTCTGCTCTAGAATCTTAATTTGCGGGGGCAGGTTTTTGATTTTATTCTATGGCAGAGAAACCAAGGTTAGAGTTTAAAATACGAGGTCATAAAATAAGTAAAACTATCGCCGTTGTAAAATAAAGTTATTAGTTACAAGTTTGCAGGGTTCACGATATAATAGATAAGTTTATTCTATACCGCAGTCATAAAAACTGGTGTTTGATATATAGCTACCAAAGCTCTATACGTGCATGCCCTTGCACAAATTGAAAGCATTAGGGAATTTGGAGAAGCAACAACCCTCCTCCCCTATTTATCTCAATGTGTCACAATACAGTAAATGTGTAACTTACTCTCGGCTTTAATCTAAACTGCTTACTCGTTTGATTTGTGCGAATTTATAGAGTATTTTTAGTGCCCACCCCACGACGCGACGTAGTAGGTAATTTATCAAAAATGTTGTACATATAGATACTTTTGGTGTATTCGTACTGTTGTTTTTGTACATTTTGTAAGTGTGCACACAGGTAAAATTTCCGTAAAAGAACTTGACGGGACTCGAACCCGCTACCTTTCACGTAACCCTTACGGAGTGAAAGGTAGCGAGTTTAATTCTGAGGCTGTAAAGTTTGTGTCAAAAGTTGTAGATAGTGACACTGATTATACCTTGGCTACGCAATAAATTTGTACCTAGGATAGGTACAAATAACATCAATTTTCTTTCATAAAGCGACAACCTAATAATTACCTAAATTAAAAGATGCGTAGGCTCTTTTTTATTCTAAAAAGCTCATCAATAACGTTAAATGAACCGTATAAAGCACTCACAACCGAACTAAACAAGCCGAAATGGCGCTGATTTTTAAATCTGGCCATATTGCATGTACGCAAGAGGATTAGTGCCCGAATAAAAAAATTAAGTCGGAAAAGCAGGCCGTAAATTATGTTTTTCCACATTTTTATGGCGGAAACGTGACTATGGGCTTACATTTTTAGGTGTGCGCAAGGTGCTGGTACAGCGGGCAAACTCGCACGGTTGCTTGTATAAAAAGATGCGTCTTTTTGCTTGCATTCTGGTGTTTTTCGGACGTTTTATGGTAACGCTTCATTTTAAACACGAGGTTGTCTAGTTCTCTGACTAAATGTGAGATATCCCGACGAAGAGTCATCCTACTATACCTATGTCTAGTATTTGTCATAGTCACAATTTTTATATTATTATTTTTTTGCTTTTTCCATGCCTACAGGAGGCATGGAAAAAGCGAACCTGTGCAACTTATTTTAAACGATAAACGGTTTGTTATTGGAGAGAAAGTTTTAATTCTCTGGTACGTGCTATGAAATAACAGCGTTAGTAATCAAATCGGAAATTGTACATCGTAGGAACTTACCTTTATATCTGCAATAAATGGTATAGCGCTCTTTCGCGCCAAATTGTTCGCACCACAAGAAACAATTATTATTACTTTTGTCTCGTGGTGCGAAACATTTGGTGGCATAGGTAGACACATTAGGGAAATAATTTCGTTGAAATCGGTCGTAATATCGTTGTTTTTACAAGTTTACTATTAAAAAATAAGCTTAATAATACCACGTTTTCCGATCACGAAACCGCGGCGCACGCAATACGGGTATTTACCGTTAAAAGGTTTTTTATGTGCGCTGCTGGCGAAATTATCAGACACATGAAATTTGACACGATGAACACGCGTCTCCGTTTATATTTGATCCTAATGGTCGCCTCCAGCTAGCTCCTACACTTAGGGGCTATTCATTACCCACGGGTTTACACAACCTACCTAACCTACCCAGTTATTATTGCGTTGAGACATTGATTAATTAAAAAGGGACGATAAGTTACGTTCTCCCAGCGCTAACTCAAAAATTGGCATGTGTTATAACTACACGCAAACACATACGCTCACAGTTATATTTCCAGTTCTGTGCAATACAAAGAAGAACAACAACGGAAAGACGTATCTGAGACCGAAGTGAGAACGAGACAACAATATTTCAAGCGAATCACGACCGCCCGTGCCGCCGCCGGTCCGACGTTAACTGAGATGGGAGCACACAATTTTACACAATATGAGGTTGCCATTTTCGAGAAACTAGTACCTCATCTTTCCTTTTTAATTAATCAATGCGTTGAGGTGTATATTCGTTGTAATATACATACATATAACTTAACGCAATAATTAAAGGTTAAAGAAAGTTATCTTAAATGAAGTTTGATCATAATTATACGAATCGCTGCATCCGAAAAGATTTTCGGATTCAGCCACATAGTGTAATATAGGGTTATACTTGGGTGACCCACCATTTTGCGACACGTAGAGGACATTTCCTTCCCTATGCTTTTGAATGCTTGTTAAATCTATTTGAAAAAGTTACATACTAAAATGTAAAAAAGAAAATTAAAACTCTTATTGTAGAGATTTTACGAATTTTAATATTTTTTAAAAAAGCCGCAAATGTCTATTTGACATAAAATTATTTACCAACACTCTACCCAGCCATACCTGGCTGTCAAATAATCGGGAATTTAATTGAATATTCGATAATAATGAGTTTGCACCGGTCGCCCCCCGCTGAGAGGCGTAATTTATTATCCAGGTGCGCGAGACTTAGCGCCACGGTTACACTGGCAATATCCATGAAAAGGATGCTGATAAATTTATGAAAACACTTGTGTAGAGCTGGTGCAAGTACAATACAATACAATACAAATATTCTTTATAGCACACCAAATAAAAACAGAAAAACAGGACTGGAATAGACAAATACAAATTCAGTTGCACAGTGGGCGGCCTTATCGCTATTAGTGATCTCTTCCAGGCAAGCTTTGGATGGACAGGAAGTGGTAGAACAAGTGGCGAAGGCGAGTTACATTTTTCATGAATCTAACCTACATCTTCTTACATTCGCTTGTAAAGGCCAAGGGCGCTTTTAGGTAAATTAATTAATTTAGGTGATGCGATAAGTATTTAAAGGTTTTTTATTAACCGCATTCATAAAGCTATTGTTTGAGACTTAGCCTACATTGTATGTTTAAATAGTAACTTAAAGGACTCAGGAGTCTTAAGAAGAGAGTTAAAGATTTTCTAGAACCAGACCATCAGTTCCGGAGATTATCCATGAAAAAAACACCTTAAAAATACCTAAACATAACGCAAACACAAAAATTATTATCGTAGGGATAAATCCACTTTCAATGAAAACCAAACAGTTTTATCTTGACGAGCCAGCATTATTTGTATCGCCAACAAATTCGGCACCCTGTCGTCGGTAATTTAATTTGTGTGGTAATCCGGAGCTGCCCACCTATACATAATTCAAAACAGGCGGTATGAAAGGCTGGCTCGGTATTTGTCAGGCTTAGTTATGTTTTGCTGAGTAGAAGTTGTTAAAGGTAATCCTAATGTAGGCAGGGACCTAGTGGTGTTTTTTACGGGTTTCATCGGATGCATGGTTTTTATATCACAATAGAAACATAATTTTGGTATTTAACTGGGTATTTTCATGTATTGTATTAAGTAGGTGTATCAGTTATCTATAGTTTCCATAACACAAGCTCTCTTTAGCTTGGGTCGTGTAGATCGTCCAGCATTATTTATTATTTATTTTAAAAATGTCGCAGTTTAGGTACAGTTAGTTACAAAGAGACCTAATTACTAATTAATAAAAAAAATGTGAAGGAATATGGCTTTTATTGGTTCGAAACGGTATTATAAAAGTACATTAGATGAATACTAAATTTTTATTGTACTATTTAAAAACCATAATTATGTATGTATAAAATGGGGTTAGAACTATAGCCGACCGACAACATTGCTGGTCGCCCAACTTGATATGAACTACAAGACAAACACGAGCGAGTTAGGAACCCTCTTTACATTAAGCTATGCGCATGTACATTGTATGTATGTAGGCTTAGCTACGAAGTGCTACGAAGTGCTACGAAGTGCTACGATGTGCTACGATGTGCTACACTGCTACGTACTTACTAGTTACCGGTTGTTGGGTAAGTTAATTTTATGTAATGTATTGTAATTTCTTGGTTAATCTTGCTAAGGTAATAGCAAGTCAATGTTGATTCAAACTCTGAGGCAAAAATGTGAGTAATTATCGTTTTCGATTATTTAGACAAATCTGAGCCAAATAGTCTATGTTACCAATTCTAATCATATGAAAATCGCTTCTCGGCTTCGTCGTCGTCGTCACGAATAAACTTATAAATCTAAAACTTGATATCATATCCACATTTTAGGAACTAACACAAACCTACATAAAACCCAGTTTTGCGGATGACAGTAATAAAACATGGATTTTTACAACATATTGGGCGTAAATCCAGGCACCTGGTTATGAGTTACGACGGCCACTTTTACAATGTACCGCAGGATTAAATTATCTCTGAAAGCCGAGATCCTTTGTTCATATTTTTGGAAAAATACACGGAAATTGGAAATGTTTTGGATAACATCACAACGTAAAAGACGGGAAGTGTGTACCTGAAAGACAGGCGGAGTCAGATGAATATTGCTATATAGATACATAAACATAAACATAAAAAGGCTTTAATTAGGAACATAATTGAGGTAAATAACAGAAATAGGCAGCGATGCCAGTGATAGTGATGCGACCTACAGAAGTATAATACTGTGTCGCAGATCGCAACGCCCACCTCCGGGATTGATGTATAATTTCAAGTTAACAATAGGTTTTATAAGTTTGTTATCTAATTAATTAATAAAGTTAAATTTGCTTAAAAGTTACTAAACAATAAAAAAAAAACACAATTGTGTAAGTTATACAAAAATAAAAAAGAGAGGAAGAGTTTAAGAAGATCTTATACAACTACGCGCGCGTGTGTGTGTCTGTATGTATATTCAAAAAAAAATTTGCCCCACCCTGTATATACAGGGTGGCAAATTTTTGGCCCCTTAGGGGTAGCTACCGTTTCTTTTGTAGTCAGAAGGTTTTGTTCTTAGCAACCTTCTGTTTTATTTTGAAGAAAAAAATATTGCCATTTATAGCTTTTTGAAAAAATTTACGGGTCGTCCAAAAATGACATTTGTCAAAAAACAAGTTGGTCTTAATCGACTCTATTTCTAACCAGGAACACTTTTCTCAAACTAACTTTTCTCTTTCGTGCGCTTGACGCTTCACCATTCTCGGCCAACAGGAATTCCCAGGGTTGTGTAATTTGTGCGCATGAGTATTGTGTTTGGCGTCCCTGACACAGTTTTTAAAACTCCTGCACATGACAATCGTTTTAATTTTATAACCATGTAACCGCTGTTTTTGTTACATAATAAACCATTTATTTATTTATTATTATTTATTTACAGCTATTGTATTAGTGTGTTACTTGTTGCGTCACGCAAATACATTATTTTCGGACATTCCTTTGGCCCCCGTTGCAGACACGTTTTATGTGTATCCCAGAATTTCCTAGATAATTCTTACAACAAATATTTCAGCTCAACAATTTCTAAGAAGCTTTGAGTAAACACCGAGAAGAATTATTTAGCGAATTCGTACTAAGACATCTTTCCTTTGATGTTGTTTCTCAAAACAAATGGAATTGCTTTACGATAAATATTATGATGCCCTTCATAAAGTGTTTTCGGAAATACTGACCTTGAAATATTTCTACGTTTTAATTAGATAGTAATACCTACCACGCAACGAGCTATTTGCCTGCGAAACGATTATGAAAACTTTCCTTGTCTTGGGGATGTTCAACAGTGGACGTATGAGTATGTGCGTGTTCTGATGACAACTCTCCATATTGCTAAAACGAAAAATTTATGAATGCGCACTCTATTGTAGGTACTAGAAATAAACAAATAAAAGGCTTATATTTAATTAAGTGATAACATAGTACAAAAAGCAACAAGCTTATGCTTTGTTGAAAGCGATTTCTCCCAGGATACCTTAAAATATTAGAAGAGAAGAAAAATTAAAAAAATACTATAACGAAAAAAGAAAAGGGGTACGTTTCCAATCTCCAAAATAATGTAGTTCCAATATTTTATGAGATCGATCTCGAAAAAAAAATCAGTTTACAGTGAATTAAAAAATAGTGATATCGGAAGTGTATACCGCAGAGGGGAGAGAACGGGGCTCAGTCGCTAGCAATTAGTTTTTACTGGCAGTAATTAGGGAGGGCCGATTGCGCACTCGTTGCCTGCTGGTCACACGGCCAACGAATTACTAGAGCTGGCATAAGGGATTCAATGGGACTTTTAAATAAAATCATATACCCTACCCCTTTATACATAATAGTTTGCTAAATTAAAGCATTGCTATTTCTCACTCTGTCTTCTTCTAGATACATCAGAATGACAAATAACACTGCTTAGCAACTTAAGTTAGCAGACTATTAAGAATAAGGGCGATAAAGTACAACCACACCAATATTATAAACTAGCTGTTGCCCGCGGCTTTGTACGCGCTGTTCCTATGGAAACGTTTACAGGTGTTTTCCCGGCAATTATTAGATTTTTTCTCGCCGTAAAAACCATCCTTGAATTTCAACGAACATTTAAAAAAAAAACAGCCAAATCGGTCAAGCCGTTTTTATGTTATGTCGTGACAACGGAAAACGGGTTTCATTTTTATATATATAGATGTAATGTTGGGTTGGACGTTCGTTACTTTTTCACGCTAAAATTTCTGAGCAGATCGGGCTGAAATTTTTCTGATGTCGAATAAAACGTAGGCTACTTTATCCCATATATCAGTTCCCACGGGATTGAAATTATATAGATAGATTAAAAAAATATATGGTACTACAGACACACATTCAATTAACATAGAAATACAATTCAAAATAAAAGTAAAAACTACAATAGGTTTCATAATTCAGACAAGCACTTTAAAAAGTAAGTAAGTACTTAGCGTAGAAAAGTTTGTGTATGTTGCAGCAAATCAAATAGGCCATGGCTCAGCGAAATTATCAATTACCCTTAAACGTTGCCATAGAAAGAACGTGCAGAAACAAGTTAATTACTTATAGGAATAAAAATATTTAGTAACAATTCCGCAAAAAAATGCTCGCTGAATTTTTACTAAATATTTTCATTATTATATGTATATGTATATGGATTTCCGCAAAGTAACACCTGAATCTATTATGTAAGTTCTGCTGAACCCTACTATCACGTCCTGAAAGGATCGGGTCTACTACATTAAGTTCATATACAGTAACCCTGTATATGAACTTAAAATCGAATTGGATTGGGCAGGTGTTGGTCACTGCAGTGCTTTGTGTACGGGCAGTCCAACCTAGCGGCTACAGCATTGAAAGAAGGATGTTAGAGTTAGCCCGTGACCAGGGAGGTGACGCGTTTTTGACTGTTCAAGAGTAATATCATTATTTACAAAGAAAATTACAATCAAATCATAGAAACAAATAAAAACTAGTAAGTATTTACAATTTAAACAATTGAGCTAACTGCAGACTTATGCTAACTGTAGAAAATATCTACAGGTAGCTCAACCAATACCAGTAAATTTTCAATGATTGACGTAGAAAGACGCAGTTTATAAAATACCTACCTAAGAATTTATTATTTAAGTAGGTACTATACAAGAGATAAAGGCGGTAAATAATTTTGAATTCTTGTGTTGGTCACAGAAATAATATGGAATTCTCACTACAGTAAATTCACAGCAGGACTGGTTTAAATTGAAAAATGTTACTCCAATTTTCTGACTGAAATGTCAATACCAAACTGGTGCCGCTTTCTTGATCTTTCCTAGCTCTACATTCACAACAGGGAAGTACCAAAAAATAAAAGCTCCCGTCATCGCCACATGTGAATTGGAATTAGCAAGAACTCATAACCACTAAAGAAAGAAAATACTACTAACGTTTAACACATGACAAAGAATTTCATCGAATAAGAGTCAATTGCACCTTATTTCTTATTTGATTAGTAATTACTATTTATCAAGCTTTTTATATGGTAGTAAAAAATTTGGCTGTCTCGTGTAGTGCTTATTTGGTAAGTCTAAAGATAGGTACTCTAGGTAGGTAGTATTAAAAATAGGGTATATGCATGTGACTTCAAAAATAGGTACTAAAATTTCTAAACGCAATGATATTGGTACCTGAACCGTAACGTCATACTTGAACATTTTTATATGGACATGAAGTTTTGACTTTGAGTTGACATGGGGATCCGATGAACCGTGACGTCACAAAATGCAAGGTCTAACATGGCAGCGTTTTTATCACCCGAAACTGCGTGTAGTTTAACTTTTTGTGTTTTACCTCAATAATGAAAAAAAATTTGGCTGTTATATTTTATTTGTTTATTTAAAAAAATTAAAAAATCCGTGCATATACCCTATTTCTGAACATATTTTTGGTAATTAGAACAAAAGTATGTTCAGGAATGTTTGAATTGTTTGAGAAAAAAAATATAATCAAGATAATCCAACTAATATTACAAACGCGAAAGTTTGTAAACATGTATGTACTTTGTTAGTTCCTCTTTCACGCAAAAAGTTCTAAACGGATCGGGCTGATATTTTGCATACAGGTATGTGTTGTTCCTGGCCTAGAACTAGGCCTGGAATAACACATATTTTTTCTTCTTTTTATCCCATAAATCAAATCCCGTGGGATAGGCGTGCGAAGCCGCGGGGCGCAGCTAGTTGACTATATACAAAGGTATCCAATAAATATCCGATAAATTATCATTAATAGACCTTGATAGTTTAATATGCGAGATGTTCTTCTCGATACTTACTATGATTTTATTGCTTAACGAGTAGGTAACTACTAAGAAACTTATCGAACGTATTCGATACGGCGGTTTTCCAAGAAACCACAATACTATCATTTTATCAATCGAGACAAGTAGCATCACTTGAGTAAAAGTAATAAGATAGGGAAGGTACAATCTCGTAAGTACAACGGCGAAATCTCCAAAGCAACAGCAAAACATGTGTTATTTCCAATATGTCGTACTTGCGTCAACGCGCGTTCTTGGCATCTACTCCCAAGCATAAAAAATTAAAGGGTAGCGCACCAATTTAGCATATGGAAGGTGTAATGTAATTCATGATACAAAGCGAGGCGGGGTGGTGTGTCCAAACGTGACGTCACGCCCGGCCATTACGAGCCGGTACTACTTCGTGCTACTTGATATTCGTATGCTTACCCTACCACATTTCACCCGCACCGCGGCGGCGCCGGCTGCTCTTAGGATCTTGAACTTTGTTATTTCACGTAACCTTTTCCTTCCCCTGGCAACACTCCTGGCAATGCAGCGGAATTTTAAATATTTTAATCTCAACGCAGTTGTTGCTCAAAGGTTGCTTCTTGATCTTGTTAACATTGGTAGTTTTCACGTTGACTGTACTATAGCAGGTCGCTATGCGCCGGGAATGAGGAACGACGACCTCTGTGGCGCGGTGGATGAAGGTCCGCCTACGACGCAGGAGGTTGTGGGTTCGATTCCCGTCTCAGGACAAATGTTTTTACGATCTGCAGATATTTGTTCAGGGCGTTCTGGATGTTTTCTATGTATAATAAAAATATATCTATCTATGAAGTTGATTGTATTAGTACCCATAACGCAAGCTCTGCTTAACTAGATAATGCTGTTTGATATGTCCCACATTATTTATTTTTATTTTATTTAATGATCAGCTTACATAATATTTATAGAATAAAATTCACTACAAAATGACACGCTACGTAAAGGCAAGATAAATCTTGTTTCCGTGAAACGCAAAAAGGACCTATTAGCGGAGTGGACGACTGCTAACTATTTTCAGCGTTTCAAAGCATTATTTTTTTAATAAAGCTGAATCATAAACCGGCTAATGATTTGCAAAATAAACGTTCAATGCACTCTGCTCAGCTGAAACAGCCGGCATGTAAACAAAGCTCAAGTTAACCTCGATTTTCAGCGACCGCATCCTAACGTTGCGATTTTTTTAGTTTCGACTTGATTTGTGTTGCTGCCGCTGACTCGGCTGGCTATGAATTTAAAAATTGGTAGTCGCATTTCTCTGCAGCTCCAGTGTTCGTCTCTATCATTTTCTAGATAAAAATAGGAAATTTTACTAATATGTACAAGATATTGTTTCAATTGTATATACAAGGCTTAGAAAGTTGGGGTGGTTCTAATTTATTTATAATGTTTTATTGATTGTTTATCTTTGTTATAAAAAAATCTCGTCATTTATATTTTATATTTGTGTTTCATCAGTCATCGTAGGTAAACTTAATATTCTGCTCGGATATCCTTGACTACAATTTATATTTGAACACTAACTTCTATATAGGAAGCACCATATGGTGCATAGTAAAAAAAAACAGACACACATGACTGAAAATCAGACGAAAGGTAAGGTCATCTTAATTAAATTGTAAGACTTGCTTACTATATTATGCCTAACTATGACTTATAACGATCAATAATAAATGCTTTCAAAAACCATTTCTTGCTGCGTCTTTATTAGGTACTTAAATGTTACGTTTAAGATATTATGTCTAAGCTAGTCTTTATGTAAGTACCTACCCTTATTAATTTTATTTGGATGTGTCCAAGCAATAAATTAATTTATGACTTGCTATTTTACAGTTAAACCTGTATACCTTAACTGCTCCATATATTTTAACAGTTACACCAAGTCATAAAAGTAGCTGCTATAAGTTTGTAGCGTAGACCATACTGAGATATTTTATCATGCAAACCTATAAATTCAATCGGACATGTCCAGAATAAAGGGGTCACTGATTTTAGAGTTTTCGATCTAAAATAAGCTCCGATCGACATAATTATAACTACTAAAGTTTAGTAGCTAAAGAGACTCCACTAATAAAACAATTTTAGTTGTTCTAGTCTAATGTCTTATTCAGGTACGAGCCCACATTAAACTAGCGCTCACAGGTGGTGGTATTCACACAGTAGCTCGTAATTAGTGGCCGTAATTGGGTAGTAGTTTGGCGTTATGACGTGTTGCCAGAGGTTCCTTTTGATGTAGTTGCTACTATGATATATCACGGAGCTAGTTTCAAAACCTTTAATCCAGTGAGCTGGTAACCATGTGGATTCTACCATGAGAAGCAGGGCAGATTATCAGAGAAAATAAATTGAAATCTACATATATTACACTACGATATTCCTGATGAACTTTAAGTGTGGTGCAGATTTAACTGTAATTTATTGAACATAGTTTGCGTACAGTAAATTACTCTTATTCGTAGTGAGCCAACGCATATGTTAATTGAGAAGTAAGCGCTCTGGCTACAAACAGACTAGCTCGAAATAAATGTTTAGCTATTCGAACTTCAGAACTTATTCCTTCATGTCAATAGGAGATAAAAACTCTCAGGCCCAACAAAGCAAGGCCTCTACCAAAACCCGCATGCTCGACATGCAAATAAAGATTTACGAACTTGAAACATTTCGGCTAAACGTCTTTATATTTAGTAGGAGCAATTTTCCCGGGGTACAATTCGTTATGTAGATCAGGCGTTCTTGTTTAGGTTAGGAGTCAGTGATGATTTTGAACCTCATCCAGCTTTGACGAGGAACAAAAGCTAAATTATTGGCATGACTTTGTATTTCTGCTTTCTGATCCTAAAACTTTGATAGCTGAATATCTGTAATCTGATACAGCGCGACTTATTTCTCAAAATATTGTAAGAAAACATAATGATGTCGATCAACCACCTCAACCTTCTAAGCCTTGTAAAGGCATGAATTCTACAACTCGCGCTTAGAAGATCGCTGTTATAAAATATTCAAGACGATCTCGATTCCGTTTCTCATTCACCCTGACCCTTTTTTACGATACGTTGACTATTAATGTGGTAGTTTTTCTATAAGTAAAGTGGTTTGAACTTTGCATGGCATTTGAAATAGGTACCATATTTGCTTTACCAGTAAGTTACCCTTTACTTGTGTAGGTGGGAGTTTCTTTCCTTAGGTCTTGTTTCCGGAGACGCGGCGCGTGCAGCGGCGCGGCCCGTACGAATTCAAACATAGGGCGTTGGTAGAGTGTGTTTACGGAGAAGCGACTTTACGTACGTATGTTTGATTTGACGCGGCGTGCACGCGATCGCTGCACGCCCCTCTTCTCCGTAAACAAGGCCTGAGTGGAAGTAGTAAAGTGTCATGTCACCAGAATTTATGAATTCATGTGACATATAAGACACGGGACGTGTATATACTATTTCTTAGCCCAGAAAGCGTTCGTACTGGTAGAGCTGTTGCTAGACGCTTGCCGCAGACAGAGGCAGTGAGTGATTGGGTTTATATAGTTACTTACTTAGGTAAGGTTAGGTATTTCTTAGGTAGGTATTTCTATCGCTAAAGTACCTACTTTAAATACCTACCTAAGATCCCAAATGCCATTTTGATACTTAGTTAATTATAGTGCTGTCATAAATTTTTATGTTTATTATATTATAAAAAATATGTTATCAGGGCCGGATTTAGAGGTTCAGAGGCCTCGGGGCAACAAAGGAGCGGAGGCCCCCTCGCCCCAAATTATTTTCCAAATAAAATGAACAATTTTTTTCTGTCGAGTTTTTCAATAAATAATTTATTAGGTCTCCGTAAAACTTCGAAATAATTTAGATTTGTTGCACCATGTTCGCAAGTTCGTAGCTTCTCAGACGCACGAGAATGTATCAAATTCTGGGATTCCCTGCTACAAGCATGCCACTCAGCGGACACTTGTCAACGCTGCGACGACGACGGGTCTTACACTCGTACAGAGTACAGACATAAAACACGGGAAACAGGTACTGTCGTTGCAGTTGTATCTCGTATCGACACGCAAATACGAAAAATAGGCTGAATAGGCTTGTTAAATTCGCAGAATATACTATAAATTCCCCATCCGAACTGGCAATTTTTATTCTATTGCGGATTCACATGGACAGGCAGAGGGCAAAAAAACTCACACTCGCTCGCTGGTTGAAGAAAATTATGCTTTTGGAAAATTATATTAAAAAAGGAATAGACAACTACATGAAGACGAAATTATGCACGCAAACTTTAATGAACACATTCTTTCCTCGATCATGACTCACGACTCGATTGTTAATATTAGCGTTCGACTCCTTGTCACGATGGGGTGGGTTTTATATGACAATCGAAATTGATATTCTTCAATAATTAATTATACAAATACAAATGAAATATTATTGATCGACTATGATTTTTTTCAATTTTTTGCATGCAGTAAAGTTCGTGAATAATTGATGGCATTGAATTGTGTGTTTGTGTCACATTAATAATTATTTGCCTATCAAACTACATACCTTGCTGTAACGAAATATGAAAAAAAACTACCAATTAGTCAATAATCATTGATTTGATGATTTGTTTTAGTTAGAAGGTTTTGTTCTTTGGAACCTTCTGTTGTATTTTGATGACAAAGATATTGGTATTTTTAATTTTTTGAAAAAAATTACATGTCGCCCAAAAAAATACATTTGTCGAAAAAAACAAGTTGGTCTTAATCGACTCTATATCCAACCAGGAACACTTTTCTCAAAGTAACATACCAAATCAAATCGTTAAATTTGGTAATAATTAAAAAAAACAATTCGCATAAATTTTCTATAAAAAAACGAGTAAGTGAAAACAATAATGTCACTTATTCAATGGTTTTTGATTAAAACTGGTATGTAACTACTTTTTTAAGTTTGTTAAAAAGGTATTTAGGTAGGTATGTTTCTTATTTGGTCGCGGGCAAAAGCTAGTTTTTAATAAAAATAAAAAAAAGTGAAAATGTAATTCCTTCGAAGTTAGCCTACCAAAATTAAAAATTATTTACATCATCATCATCATCATGTATGTTACTTTGGGAAAAGTGTTCCTGGTTGGAAATAGAGTCGATTAAGACCAACTTGTTTTTTTTTGTCAAATGTCATTTTTGGGCGAAACTTACTTTTTTTCAAAAAACAAAAAATGGCAATATTTTTTTCTTCATCATAATTAAACAGAAGGTTTCTAAGAACAAAACCCTCTAACTAAAAAAGAAACGGTAGTTACCCTTAAGGGGCCAAAAATTTGCCGCACCCTGTATATAATAAAAAATTGACGAGATACGGAATCGAATACCCGACCTCCGAGGGTGCGGGCAAGTACCACCCCACTCAGAAATTGGGGTACTCCCTCAAGATGGGTAGTAAATTGGAAAGGCTTATCAGGGCCATTTGAGATTTTGATTTGATATTTCACTGATTGCCTGATATTTAAGATTAATTATAATCAAATAATCATGTATATGTACAAAGTACTGTAGCAAAAAAAAATCAAAGAAAAGATGTTTACTAGTTGGAATTTAAAAGATTTTTTTTCCGAAGTCTCTATTGTGGGGGCCCCCTGCTTGTGGAGGCCTCGGGCTTTCGCCCCGGTTGCCCTCCCCTAAATCCGGCCCTGTATGTTATACCGAATTGACGTCATTTCTTTGTCTCTTATCAATTATATTGATGCTCAACTAACAACAAACATACATACACACATGGGGCTGAAATTTTGCATACAGGTAGTTCTAGGCCTGGAATAACACATAGGTTTTTTATACCATAAGTCAGTTCCCGTGGGATAGGCGTGTGAAGCCGCGGGGCGCAGCTAGTAAAAATAAAAACGTAGGTATTTATGTTTGGATGATCAACATATTTTCCACGAAATGTTCGAAATGGGAACGCAATCCTCTTTCATGTGGCAACATTCGAAGCATCTGGAGTATGTTTCGTGTGCTGAGACTCTGAAAATTATGCAAATTAACGAATTCTTGACACCTGAATTTCCCATAAAAAATGTAGGTACAGATAGCGTCAGAATTAAGTACCTAATGCCCCCGGCATAACACAACATCTGAGAAACGGTTATCGTCTATGTTTATGTATCGGCTAAATATACGATCAAAAAAACTAGTTTTTTGTTTTATAAATCAAATGAAAAATTAATGAAACACTAAACTTCGAATTTTTTTGTAGCCGCGCCAAAAAAATATCTGTCAGGCGTGCATCGTAAAGTAGCCAGCTTAATATAAGCCAAGTGACTGCAAGCATACATTGCGTATAATTTGTATAAGCTTTTACAGCCTTGTGCCATATGCGACCAAAAGTTTTGCAATAAAATGTTTGATATTGCTTGCAGTTTCTTGTCATAAAAGTACACCCTTCTGTATCCCTGGTGCCTTATTTTTTGGAAGTGGGAAATCTCGACTATAGGGAAGTTGGCTTGTAAAATCAAATTACAGCTAATTCATTTTCAATTTTAATTAAAACGGTTAGGGCTCGGTTCAAGGGTTCTTTTATATTCAAAGTGGCTGAATCAGGTAGGTTTAACTTGATTGAAAAGCATTTTTTACAGTTTAAGCTTACCTATAAACATAGCTCAAATCAGTGTTCAGTGTCCTCATTATGTTAATAAATAGTTACCTAGCTACTAATTCTGCCAAAGTGTGTAGGCCTAAATTTAACGCCAGTCTTTATACTGGCGAAGGAATTACTTTGTAATAGATCAATGAACCAATTTGTATCATAATTACATAATATACCATAATTAAAAGTCACCTAAACAAGATAGTCGTATAGAACCACCTATGTATCAAGGTAGGAAAATAAAACGTAGACTCAATTGATCATTCAGTTACCCTTTTCTCAGAACGAAACAGTGACCAGTTTGTAAATATTTTCCCTCTGGTTGAGATTGTTTATAAATAGGTAAAACCCCTATTCAGAGCTTTTGTGCTTACGAAATTCAATATTTAATTTCCAAGACTTTTCCAGGAAACGTTTCTGTAGAGGCGTATTCTGATTTATTGTATTATTATGAAGAGCGGAGTTTCTACAGCTGCCATGTTTTTGTCTAAACATTTTTCCTTTTTAGAAACTCATTTCTGTTGAGATTGATGCTCGTTCTTTTCATCCACCGATGATGTTGCTCTGAAGCTTTCATACAAACCCATAGTCATTCTTCACACCAGAGCTTCTTCTCTACCTATAATCTCGTCACAAGAACCTGATTAATATCATCATCAGCAACCTGACTTCACCCGTTAGTGGGGAAAGGCCTGCAAACTCTTGTGTATTATTTACGTATGATAAGAATCCACCAAGTTAATATATGAGCCTGTTATCAAATCCTTTTTTGGTTATTTTTTCTTGCGCAATTGTAAGTTAAAAAAGGTAAAGCAGTACTACGATTCAGAGTAATAAAGTTATTTAAAGTTAAGCCTCTGGTGTGAAAAGGCTGCGAATTCTACTACTTTAAGTGGTGGAACTTTAGCTATTTTAACTACAGTTGAGCAAGCATTTTAAACTTATGTACTTACTTTTCGCTAAGTTGTTTCAGGTGGCCTTACTAATTTAAGTATAGAGCTTGAGGATTTGCAAGATAGCTTCTTGGTAGCAATAATTATCAAAATAGTTTTTTCGAATAGACTTTCAAGCTGATTTTCCTAACCTGCTTGCCCAGTGTGGGGATTATGAGCAATACCCCCATGAGATAAAAGTCAATAAGGCGCTTATCAGAAGGAGCCCTGCGTCCAACAGTGGACCAATAATAGGCTGTTGAGGTGAGGATGAAGTTAGCAGATGATCCTGATGTATACGTAAATTACCATTGAAGTACCTACTGTTTGTTTTATCCTCGTGTGAAGTCTTCGCTCATAGGAGCATTGTACTTTTAAAATATATCGTTTTCTTACTGAACTATTCTCGAATAAAACTCATACAGGGGTACAATAAAAACAGGAACCAGACTGAATCACTTAACTGATAACTAGATGAGCTACTTCGTTTCTATCGAGTTTGATATCACGCAATTATACAAATAGAACCGTGTTATTTCAGTTATGAAAACTAGGTCATCTAGAAATTTGTGTGGTTAACTCAGAACTTTTCTTTTTGATAATATGAGAAAGTTTCACTACAGGTAAGTTAATTGAGATCATTTTATACCGTAGTTTATTCTTGTATTATTAACTGGCACGCCTCGCGGTTTCACCCTCGTAGTTCGTTCCCGTGGGAATTCCGGGATAAACGGTCATGTAGTTTTGGAGCCTATTCAATACAAACAAACAATCAAAGATTTCCTCTTTTTAATACTATTATAGATGTCACTACCTAGGTACTTATGGTTCTTGATGTAGGTTATATTAAAGGGTACTAAACTATAGGATCCATGAATTAAAACATCATACTTGAGGATAAACTCAATTTTATTTGAATTAACAATGACGTCTCCAATGACACAATACTCAATGAAGTAAGAAAAGAAAAGTAATGAACATCTATAAAAGTTGTAATAATGATATAATTAAGCTAAATTTATTACTATTTTTACAATGTCATTATGTTTTTTCTTAAACCACAATAACACTTTACCTCTGCTCTAAAAGCATTAAATAATCGAAGTCACACAAATCTAACAATTAATTACCTACTAACTATATAAGTTTTGTATGTTTTAATATTTTGCTCCATATACAAATAAGTTTGCATCGACGACGCACTAAACCTTGTCGCGAAATTAAACATTGTCATTTAATACTGAAACCGAAGCGAAACGTTAAAAATAAATTTGGTAATCAAGCCATACATTAAAAAGAAAATAAGTCTAAGTACAGATAACAATAAAATTAATATTTAACCACTATAGCGATAAGTAAATAAATGGAAACTTGCGCGAACACTACTCGGGCACTATGCGATGCGATGCGTGATGCGACCACCACTATCATCTGATAGTGGATCGCTAAACACAATCGGTACTCTACTCATCGACGATACAAAACAACACTTAGCAGGTATTTTATACTCCAAACGATTATTTTGTCTTCATTATTTATATTCATATTGTATCTCTTAGAATATTTATTTTAATTAAATTTATTAGGGGCACAGAATTGATATGTTTCCGATGCACGGCGTTTGTGTGATACCGCTTCACTTAACCTAAGTTGCAAGGCGTCGCTACACCCCTAGCCCTACTCTACCCTATCACATGCGGGCCGATGTCACTCGTCTCTACTGGCGACGACGATCCAACCATCTACACGATTTCACAGTAAACGTTATCAAAATATCGCTTTTCAGGTTTTCGATATCTCATTATTATTATATTAGTTCGTTAATTTATAAATTAATCGACATTTCCAGCGAAAAATACATTAAGAACAAGGGAACGCAGCAATTAGCGAAGCACAAAATGTCGAAAACAAAAATGGGGATGCATTTAGCGTGACTTTAGCCAATTATAGGTAATATTACATAAGTATAGTAATAGACGAGAATACAGAAATAACGTCTCTATGAAACCGCTCTTTACTTCTAATTACACATTAAATATTACACGATGATATGTATCGAGTAGTCCCGCAAAAAGTGACGTAGCCGTGTCCGCAGCCACTGGACGTCTCTTACTCGCTATCTACGGTTGTTGGACGGAATCATGGCGGCATCGGCGTCCTCCGCACGCGACCGCCCGCCAATCCATGCACGCGCCATCTTGTCAGCAGCAGCGCACGAAATGGCGGACGTAAACTATTCGCGCAAAACAAAATATTACAGTTATCCGGTGCCTTCAAAGTTAACGTATTACTTGCATTTGAGAAGAGAGCTTAACATTGTTCATAGTTTGCCCTTCAAGCCACCAGAGACTGTGTTTAGCAACGACTGAAAAGAAAAAGTAAACCTTTCGTTGTATATTTTGATAAGCGACCGAGGACGCCGCACGCCGGGGGTATGGGAGATCACTACTACACATTACACAATTACTTACATACAAATTAGCATTATTATCGAATTAAATAAGTAAACATTGACTTAGCTTAATTATTAGATAAAACTGACAGTTAATTACGAATAAACAATTGTATATTTAACAGACTATAATATTTGGAATTTTGAAGTGTCGTTTAACTTGTGTGCAATTAAATAAATGTTTCTGATAAATCTTTAAGACATGTGTTGTCGAATTAACGAGCTCGAACAAAGTAGTGTGATACAATGAATAAAAATTGATTCAAGTAAATAATATTAGAAAACAAGTGTTTAATAGTACTGTTACAGTAACTGTATTTACCTATCACCAACGGTTCTGATTGTTACCTTTCAGACGCAGGCATCCAATCCCTTACCCTCACATCTCTAGTAAAAGATAAGAAACTTTCATAAACTATTGAATTTAATACCACAAAAGAAACAATGTCCTACAAAATATAAAGTTTGGTACGGTTCGAGGTTAGTATTAAAATTATGTATAATTCATTTATCTTTGGTCTATGCGCCGTGAAAGCGCTCGGTTCACTCTGATAGTTACAATTTCTATAAACAACGTATAAAATTTTGCTAAGTCAAAAATTGACAAAATTTCTATTTTTATTGACTAAGAGATTTCATAAGAATTCACATGCGATATCATCGGCCACCGATAAATAATGGTCGCGCGAGTATCTCAAAAGATTCTGTCGCGTCAAGATTATAAGTTAACCCAAATATCCAAAACCTTATCTTTATAGCCTAAGCGGGGATTTTTTTTTCTTTTTTTCTATAATTTTTACATGTTTACATCAGCAGAATACGTCACTAAATACCTATCAATAACATTAAGTTTTCATTTTTGGTTTATTGCTATGTCGCACTGTCTCTACTGTACTTCACATAGCCCCGCGCAGAACACGAGGTAACTAAGCAGGTAGTCTGTATGCGATAGTCAACTAGCTAAAAATAAAAAATATATTAATCTTTCTTCTGATTATCCTAGTTTCAGTAAATTTAAATTTAATTACATTGTTTCATTATTATGTATGAATAACTTTCATGTTATAGTAATGCAACTATGCTCATTCTCTACAATAAATACCCTTATCTAATATTATTATTCGCCTAACGATTACACAAAAGTAACTACTAAGTTTAAATTAGATTATTCTCAAAAAGCTCGTCAAAGCATGCAGATAGGTAGTAGAATAATTGTTTCTAATCAGCGTCTCAGCGCTGGGATCGCCGAGTCATTAATTACTATTCATAATAATTAATATATTGATTACATTTAAATTATTTACTGTCATAAGGCCAAGGCTAAATTCTCGCAACAAGACTGAACAGGTCTCGTTGTCGCATCGCAATCAGAGAACTGCAAACCAACACAACAAACCAACGCACAAACAATCGAGGGTAAAATGTAATCACAAATTTTGGAATAGTTATAGAAAATTTTAGGAAAAGTTTTCACAAGGCACAAGAAATTTTGGTGTAACACCTAATAGATTAGAGATAGAAATTAATTAAATACGATGCGATTTGTGACGTTCAGTGTTGTACGCACTCCGCAGCGGTCTTAAGAGGGCCGCCTCCGTCGTCGGCTACTCCGCGCTCGGCCGCAGTGCCGCGTTCTACCAACATCGAAACAATACCGCAAGTCCAACACAGGTGTGCCAGCTTTAACGAGTGTGAGAACATTATAAAAATACGAAGAAAGTAGATAAATATAATTTGAAATATAAGTGAAATTCATTTAATACGCTAACATTACCGTAGCTTAATTAAACAAAAGTGTCGTTATTATTACAATACAACTTCATTAAATAATCAACTTGAAACATTATTTAACAAAACGTAATCTTTCTATGAAGGGCACCTTTGGTTTTTAGCTTACTCGAATGAGACATTATCCTAAATGTTTATTCTTCTGATATTATACTAGATTCATAACAAATCGTCTCTGTATACATCGGCCTTGTAAAAATAATTACACATTTTTTCTCGTTCAATAAGTTAGTTGTAAATAAATCTTATAATACACAATAAATGAATAATATTAAATAATTAATGTTCACATTAAATATAAAAATTAATAGTAATTAAGAAATTATCAACGTAAATATACCTGGAATGTTAATAATACGTAACTCTTGCTAAATTTGGTATAAGGCTAACACCACACTCTCCTTCCACAGTCGGTTAACTAAACAAAAGGAGGAGACAGAGTATTTCCGTGTTTTATACCAATGTCATTTCGCGTTACAATGCTAATGAATCTTGATCCTTGAGAAGTGTCATTGGTATGCGTCACAGTGACAGCATACTCCGTCTCCTGTCGGTTGCGCTCCGATGCGGTACAGAGGATCAAGATTGCGCGTCCCTCAGGTAGCTGCTTGTCAAGTGCCGAGAGCCACGAACGAACTAATGTTGTTCGCCCTCTTCTCCGTTTTTGGCTCCCTGTTAATAAAAAAAAAACAAATAAGTATGCACTTAGACCTTTCAAAACAAAAAAAAAATATACTTTTACCTATTGATACTAAGGCGTGACACATTGTGCAAGGTGCATTGTGAGCTGCTTTGTGAGACATAACGATTTATAAAATGCCAATCTTAGTAACACTGTATTATCTAATAAAAATAAAATAAAATTAACTGTGGACTGTACCTAATGCCGTCTTGCAAGCTTGAGGCAACACAAAGTGCGTTGCTGTTATTAGAGTTCATGAAATTCAGAAAACATCTGAGTATTTTCTAGACGACATTAGATGTAGCTTTCAAATTGGGCGTTTTTACAGATAAAAACACATAGTGTACGGTCAACAACAGATTGTTGACCGTATAATTTGCGAAACACAATGCTCGATATTTTATCCAAATTTAAATTAAAATGCAGTTTGTTTTTACAGTATCAGCAACATGGGAGTATTAACACTGCATATTTTAGATTAACGAAGTCCCAAAGAAAGAGTACTCACTCTTTTTTTTTTATCTGTGTTTCATGAACAGAGAAAAAAGTGAAGGTGGTACATTTATCAAGAAAGCTGAACCCCACCACGTTATGGGATATAAAGGTTAGCTATGAAGAAAGCTCTAAAAAACGCCCAAAATGCAGCAAAAATAAACGTGCACGTGCATACTTCATGTGCGAGAATCCATCCGTTGTGGGCCACCTTGCCGTGCCTCGCGTATTCGAGGTGCAGCGCGCCCTCCGAGCTGAGCAGCAACGCTCCTTGCAGCCGAGCCAGGGCAGCAGCGGCGTCGGCAGCGCTGGCGAACTCCACGAAAGCAACGGGCCCGCTGCTGCCGCCGTTGCTGCCGCTCAGCAATCGCAGCCGTGTGTACCCCGGGCAGCTGCGCGGAATACATTTGCTACTCCTCTGTCCGTACCCCCAGTGTGACATGTTTTTACGTAGTAAGTATTTTGCGCGTATCTATTTGGTTAGTTATATCCGTTGCTTTTGTGACTTTGAAGTTACCAAACGGCTGTGATTTGAACACAATTTGTTGCCAGTCATTTTGCAAAAGGGCCAATGTTTTATTTTTTTTTAAATAATTAGCTTATGTAATTCTGCAGTAGCTGTTAATATTAATTTTAGGTAGGTGCTTTTAATTTTAATATATCTTCATTTAACTTTAAATTCCCTTAGTATGTTTATTTTTCATTCGATTTATGTCTACAGCACTGTTAGCTGAATTAACTTATAAAATGTTCCAACGCTGGGTAATCGGTACATTTGCTTTAAAATACGCTGCTTCTAAAAAAAACTTTAATAAAAAATTATTAAAATTATCGAGAACTACAGCGCAGGTAACGTAAAATGCTATTCGAATAACTAAGGGTCAAATACCCTCAGTTATTGTTGGAGGTTCACTGTATAAAAGATTCCACAAACAGACTACAATGGCTGACATAGATTTTATGCTTTCAATTAATTTAATGTTGCTTTTGCGTGCTGACGCTGCCCCATTTAATCATTATATAGGTCTATTATTATTTATTACGTTTCGGAAACCAATTTGTTTGACAATTATGACTCTACGGCTATTGTTTTACTGTGGCTCCGGTATCGAGTTTTCGCGTTGTCCGTATTTGTGCAAAAACAATTGAACGAAATAAAAAAGTGCAACATTTATCGGTCACTTACAGGTGTGGACAATACATAGAGTGATTACGTCGACGTGTGGTGTTAAAGTGCTCAGTACGGCTATCGTGTGTAATATGTCATGCTTGGTGGTACGGATGCAGGCAGCCTCCCTCACAAACACCAATCATAAATCCAATTAAACTTGTCGTTTGTGTGAGAGACCGAATAAATAAAAGTAAAACATAAAATTAAAAATTCCATCCAACATTTTTAACAGTCGACACAGATTTTTTGTGCGCCATGCACTGGGAAATAGAACAATTTTCCTTTTTTCCTTTTGTAAACTAGGCTGTAGAGTTCATTTTTTGTTGTGCGTGATCATGCTCATATCATTGTGAAGGTTTTTGGCTGAAAATGTTTGGTTTGAAACTTGTGTTGGTAATCAAAAGTAAAAGCTGATTTCACGAATGATCCAAGTAACCACTTAAGTTTCTTTGGTTCTCGTAGAGACAAGCTACGTCGTAGCTTTGTTGCTACGACGCGTAGGATTTGGCTACGAAGCGTAGCATTATGGCTACGGTTCACCCATGAATTGAAAATGATGTAAACTCATACTCAAAATAATTGAAATTGATGGCCTTTTTACTTGCATTTGGCCTTGTAGTTTGAAACGAAATCTTGTTTATAAGATGTATCATCCAAACTATTCCAAAGCAAATCAAAACATTAATGAATTTTACATCATTTCTGATTGAAGGTCGGCGTTCGATATTTTAAGAACACAAAAGATTTATCGGATCATGAACAAGGCCCTTCAGATCAAACGATCGGAAAAAGTCTATTATATTACGTAGACAGCCGACAGCTGTCGTGGCGTATGAATCGACCCCTACAATTCGGCCCATGGATGACGTAAGAGCCAACTACGAGAACTTGCCAGGAGAAGGCCGGCAACTTTCTTCTGGTCTTTAACACTCTACTGCAATCATCAATCCTCCTGCCAAGTCTAGTGATATACAAAATCCCCATGGTTTGGGGAAGGCATGTTCAGCAGTGGAATTACGTGTGCTGTAACTAAACACAGTGTTTTTTGTCTAGGGCAGAATAGAAAAAACCACATCAAATCGTCATCGTGTGCGTAGAATATTTGAATTTATTTTCTTCAACTTATTACGTACTCTTTGATACTATATTCCATAACGTAATATTTGATAGGCGAAAATAGTATGAGTGATTTACGCAAAATTTTAAACTTCCTCTATTCTAGCTTAGACAAAAACTTACTATGCTATAGGAGAGATGAGAAGACAGTTGATAAGCCTCACCTGCTGAATATCTCCTTGAGTTCATGCTCGGAGACGAACTGGCCGAGGTTGGCCACGAATAGCGTGGAGCAGGGCGGCGCGGGGTGGCCGTGGCCGTGGCCGTGGCCTGCGGGGGGCGGGGGGTGCGCGCCCGGCGAGCCCAGCGCAGGCGCAGGCAGCACGCACGCGCCCAGCGTCAGCGGAGACTGGTAGGAGAACTGAGGAGCGAATCGTTGGTTAAAAAGCTGTAGGCACCTGCTGGTCTTTACAGATGTATTCGTTTGCATCTTACGAAAAAAAAACAAAATAAGATGTACCTACTAATGAGGGGTGAAAATATCACGAGTGAATATATGTGTATAGCCCAGCTGTCGTAATGCTGAAGTGTTGGTTTCGTATATTATATTATAATACATTATCTTTATATTTAAAAACTAAACACTTGTTGGAAAGAAAGCGGATGTATGTGTTGAGTTTGGATACCCAGATGATTTTACGGTTCAAATATGATGTAGCCATTATAACCAGTTGAGCATAGCAGTGGTGGGACCTGTCTTTGGCCTGCATTGAAAGTCTGCGCTGGGTAGACACTACTATACCCAGCACGATTCTGAGCGTAGGCCATATTTGACCTGCTACGTACAAAGATTGAGCAGCTAAGTCTAGGATAGTGTCTTAAGTTTATTGTTGTGTTGTGTAGTATATTTAAGGCAAATAAAATGACATATTTACTTTCTTTAGGTGCTAAAGCCAAGTGTGATAGTAGTGTGGGAAAAGGTACTTACGTGGTGTGGCCTATCGGCGGCAGCTAGTCAGAGATAGGAGCGCACTGGTGCCATCTGTGGGTGGATGGCGGGGTGCACCAGCCCGTGCGAGAGCGTCGGCAGCTCGCCGCCGTACGCCAGCGGGTGGTGCCACAGCTCGCCTCCCCCCGGGAAGAACGGGCTAGCTAAGTCTGAACACGAACACACGTTACACTTCGAACATTCCCTAGCCGCATCATGTGTCATTTGCTCGTATTATTTACAATGTGCTTCTGACATATTTTCAAGGTCACGATCGTAGTTTCATTTACTCGTCGTTAGTTTGAAAGCTTGGCGTAGCCGGGTGCAAAATCTGATTGTTTCAATATTAAATTCCCAATTGGATAAGCCCAAGATTTACTGTGTTATCATGAAAACATGTAATAGACAAGAGTGGTAGAGAGCCCGAGAGATCAATCGATAGCTTCGCGGAGCTAGGCCTTGCGTGGTACGTGTAAGCGATCACAGATACTTTGCCCTACGCGTTCGCTCGACGAAGCCCCCACTAAAGTTTCATCCACCCAACTGTTATCACCAGGTGTATGGGCAGCAAAGTTGTGGAAAGCGTCCTGTAAACTATGAAATTGTAGAACGTGTAATCTTTTGACGCCGAGTTGCAAGCTTGCTGAAAACGTAACGGAATTCCAATAACGCTGGACTCGCAAGAGAAACTATGACATAAAAGGGATGGCTTATACACTTGTAGGCACCTATATCAATATACATTTACACACTAGCGTTACGGGGTTTCGGGCAAGTTTAATTTGCTGGTAAACAATGAAACTGAAGAGGGATCGACTAGGTTTCCATTGTGTACAGGACGCTTTAAGGTCACCGTCGGAGGGTCGTGAGGCGGTTGTCGTGTTTGGGTAGGTGTTGGGTACGTCGAGCGCGCGGCGGGCGTGTGTGCGTTGGCGGTACTTACGTCCAGTGAGTGGGTGCATCAATGCGGGGTGTGCAGCTGGCGCGGCTGTGGCAACTGCCGGCTTCGGCTTGCTGACCTTCGTGTTGCTTTTAGCGAACTCCAGCCGAATCGTTTGTGGCATGTCGGGGTCGAACCGGACACCCTGCTGTGAACAGCCGCGAGCGGTGCGGCGCTCCGATATAATGACGATGGAAAGATGGGACGGCAATGCTCACGCGGCGGCGGGCGCCCTCCGCGGAGATTGCGGGCCATGGGCGCGGGTAGAGATTAAATAAATTATATGGACTGAACTGAACCCCGAGAGCATAATGTTTGACAAAATTTAGTAGGTTTTTGGTTCTGATTGAACAGGATTGAATGTATTTGAATGTCTTAGGTCCGCGCCTGCGCCTGCTAGGGTGACGGAACACAGTGCTCGCGTTGTGACATCAAAAACCTGTCAAACAGTGACATGCATTGCTTATTTACACCGTATCGTAGCCGCACGCACGGGGCCGCGGCGCCGGCTTCGCGGCCCGACTCGGCCGTTCGATATGTGCATGGGTTTAGCATAACTTACGATGCGGTTACTCGAGTCAGGAAATGTTATTCCAAGTCTACAATGAGAGTATTACTATAGTGCTCGTTGGCTGTGTTGAGGCATGTGATGAGAAGAGGTTTAGTAACACCGTGCGTTTACATGTTTAGTATTTACAATAGCTTGTCAACCGATAGAAGTATCTCAGTTGATTGAGATATTGAATTGCACTGTAGTATAAGTACCCTAACGTACTGTGTATCGAAGCCAGTCAAGTTAATTAGGCGATATATGTGTACGTGATCTGTATATCGTTACTTATATACTGTGGTTTTAGCTCTGTGGGTATATTCCCAATCGAACACATCATTTTAATATTCGATGATATTCTATACGTATCATTTATTGGGTTGAATTTGTTCCAATTCACTGAACCATAATAAAGGAGAACGTTTATTGAAAAATATTGGATCAAATTCAACTAAACATCTAATATACCTACTTTTTGATATCAATACATGTAATTGGTTAATGTGGATATAAATGACTGAGTAGGGATACCAACCTGAAGATCTTGCTTGGCCGCCTCGGCGCCGGCGCGAGTGTGGAACGTAACAAAGCCGACCGGCTGCGAACATTTCAATGTTTATATTACATCATTTCAGTATCTTTAGGAGCAATGAGAATAAATTAAATTATTGTTTCCGCATGAACTCACCGAAGCCGTTTTGCCGTTCTTGCTGGTAACCTTCAACAGGGAGCCTTCGTAGCCCTACAAACAAAACATAATGGTTATTTAACGTTATCTAAACAATCCGTTCCAGCTAACTTACACACATTAGAGGGAAGTTTTATAGACTTTGTACGCAGAGAGGGCAAATTACCCAAATTGCCAGTCGTGTCATCCGTGTCATAGTGAAATTCAGTTTATACGGCGAACTAAAAAATGGTTCTACACGGGGCCTGGCACGGGCCTAGCACGCGATCGGCGTTCCCTCGGTATAACTTCGAGCACCTTTATGTTTGCGGAGCCGTCCGTACCAGCCGGATCAAGTGTAATCCCCCTTATCGACAGACAAAATCGATTCAATCCGAATATTACGAATCGGAGCATGACATTTGATATTTACGGCGCTGTAATCCGAATCGAGAACTTCTAGTCTCGTCGCGTGCCGGAACCGATGCTGTTTTATACCTTTTATATTTACGTTGTCAATATTTAGTGTATTGTACGAACTCGATATGACTGAAGGGGGACGTTTTATGGTGTTTGTAGGTACAGAAGATAGAGCAATATCTGTGTCTTAGTTTTGGAATATTACCTCATATGCTCGAAATAGAAGATATAACTCTCGTGGCTTCGCATCCATCGGCAGCCCGCTCACGAATAGTGTTCGCACCTGAAACAAAACAGACCGTAGGTTAGTTATTGATATTGTGAGTGGGTAAGTATTTCCCAAAGCCCCTAATAAACAAAGTTAGATTTACCAAGAACTAACGAACGAGCTCAACTCCCATTCTGAAGTTATCTTTTCTTTCAACTAAGCAAATCTGTTCCTTCTTTGCTAAGGAGATCTTTCAGTTCTGTATTTTCTCTCTGTATTTTATGCGGCAAATTAATTCGTCCAGTGTATTTAATGAAATAAAACTGAGTCAGTAATGGCGACGCGATTTGCTGGCTGGAAATGGAGATTGATAGCTGGCAACTCTGGCATTAGGCGACGCCATCTTGTTGCGTGTTTAATTTAGACGCCCGAGTTCTTTTTATTGTTATTTTAATTAGCCTCATTCGAATTACTTGATGGACCTTTTATCGAATTAGGCGGGAATTTTCAACGATTTCGACGATTTGTATTCTCGTAATAAATATATAGCGAGATGATTGAAAAATAGAGGTCCCTATGAATTAGTTATGTTCGTCAAGTTTTAATAAAGACAAGCTGCAAGTGTATTATGTATTATAGTTTGGAATGTAAAATTATAATTCGTACCGTAGCTGTAGCTACGTTAGGTTTAGTCGGGAGGTATGTATTCCACCCTTATAAATATTATATTTTATCGCAGCTCCAACCCCGGTCAGTGCTAGAATGTCGGACCTTTATGTCGACTATTTTCCGGTCCAATGCACGAGAATTTCAAGTTTCATAGATACCGTTATATTTTTACAGCGTCAATTTTTAATAAAAGTTTCTTACTGGATTCCATCACAGGTTTTTGTTTGGGATTGGGGAGTTACCATATTAAAGCGACACTGCATTTGTTTGGCCTTGGCTTTTTGTATAAGATTTTGAATTATATACAAATACAAATACTTGTATGTGAACATAAAACCTACGCCTTAAATTTATCGACACATCCGCATTTCGAAGTACCTACTTAAAATTATATTAGGTACAATTTGTTTAGATATTTAAATTTTTTTAACTTCCTAGTTGATAAGCTTAGGTCAGTAACTACTTACTTCTTTAACATATTATTATGTATTATGACGAAATCAGTATTCCGAAAAAGACGGCTATAAAACATAGAGCGAGATATAAGTGTCAGAGTCGAGCCCACCTCGTATATTTCACACGGCGAGGCCACGTCCGGTCAGTTTGAAAATGCCCCACCATGTCCCACCATTTTCCGGTCGGTTGCCCCCGAATCCCTACGCCTCGCTATTGAGTTATGTTCCATACTCAGATGGGAGAGAGGGAATAGCTGGCAACACTCCGCGGAATGTTAGTTTTTCCCGATACCTAACAATGTTACGCGTGGTTTATTTTCGTTTTAGTTTTATGATGTTTTGACAACATTTTACAAAAACAAGTGCCTTGTCTACAAATATCATGGAAAAATATGCTACTATACCTACATTGGTACGTACACTCCACAGTTGTTAACTAATGTTGACAAATGGAATGAGAGTCTATGTAATTTGAATTTTGTGACGTGTCCAAGAACCCTTTCTTAAGTAACTAAAGCTCTTTGATATTTGATTTTGATCACACTGGCTATTTGTGACTTTTGTGAGTGATTTCAAAGTGAGGCGGGTGCGTAGCGAGCACGCCCCGCGATTAGCAATCGCAGCGAGTTCGCTGTGCAATCATCTTAAATCGCCAGTGTGATAATAGGCTAATCAAGCAATCACTAACACAACCCTAGAAAAGAGTGAAATATTAATTTATCGTCAATTTGCCTCGAGTAACCGACTTGTTCTAAAGTGGGGCGTCGTTGTCATCCGTATAATACGCTTTCTCAACTATGAAAGTGAGATGAACATCTGATCTGTCCAGGGAGGATGATAGTATCTGCGCTGACATTAATGTGACTCTGGAAAATAAAATATTTTACTTGGGTCTGGGGGACGGGTGAATGTTTTAGTGGCGTATCCAATTTTCTTGAGGCATTCGTTTTGACGTTACAAGCGTTATAAGTTTTTTAAGTTCCTACTTTTGCAACATTTTAGTACCTACCGAATTAGGTTCAGAAAATATTCAAAAAATTATATACAAGTTGGCTCGGTTGGCGAAGGCGTTGTTGAGATAGGAGAATAGGATAGGAGTGAATGGCCAAATAAAAAACCATGATAGTTAGAGAAAACTCGTGAAAGGAGTCATGAACTCAATTTATGAGAAAACAGCTGAAGCTCTATTAACTTATTGTTTATTTTCACAATTTTATTAATTTTAAACTTATATTTTCATTTTTAAGTCTGTTTGTATGGATTTCAATATGTAATATTTATTTGTAGTTAGTAAATTAATCATGAGTTGACTGCTATCGTATTTATTTTTAAATAAGTTTGATAAGTGAAAATGAAAGTATTGAATTATGCACTACGTCCACGTTCTCATAAATCAACCTCGAGCCGACTCACTCGCGCCAACTTTATTTAATAAAGTCGATTGATTGGACACTTGTTAGTAGTAATACCGACGCGCGGGGAAGTTCGTTAATATAAGAGCACAAGCATGTCAGTCTGCGTTTAATGGAAATGTATCGGTAATTAATATTATACCGATCCATTGACGATGCCAATGATACTATTACTGAGTATTCTTATTGGTACCTTTAACTTATAACAGCCCGTTCCCACAAGTATCAGTCCAGCCAGCGTTTTATATGAAGTTCACACTTGTCGGGAAGCGATCTTCACATTAAGTTTTATGTGATGGGGGATGTAAATAATATGTGTAATTCTATTACTATCCGGCAAACATAATCTTGTATTTATATATCGCCTACCCTTTGTAAAAGAGAAATAAATGATTTTTTATGCGATTTTCACACCCGACACCCGACTAGTAAGAACGGGGGCTAACGAAACGTGGCCATGTTTTAGAACTGAAACTACGTCTCTACCTATAAACTCGGTCAGAATTTTTACCTTTGTGATTAAATTTTATCCGTGTTTGCCTAACAAGCTGCACATAAAATGTTATGGGTGGCAATGGCTATAAATAAAATGAAAAATAAACGTGTATTCACACGATCGATCGCCGTGAACGTGCATCGAGCCGATTGAAGCGGATGCGCCCGGGGCGCTGCGAATTTATCACATCGTGTATAACTTACTTACATACTCGTACCTAAGTTATAAAGTGCAAACTCATAATATCTACGAAACACCGTTTATGTTTGGTACGTGAATGTGTTTGATTTTCCAACTTTGGACGCAGCTTCGTCTATGTAGAGGAGGAAAGCATTATACTCGCATCGTCAGGATACTTGTTTGTTTAGTTAATATATTTTAATTTATTTCAATATTATGACTATTTTAATTTATTTGCCTATACTATACTTTTATTTATATAAACTATCTATTGATTTATTGTATAAAAAAAATTTTAGTAAATTAAATTTGAATTATTAGATTTAGATTAATATTAAATAACTATATAATTGATTATCTGAAAATTATGTCAGGGTTAGAATTACTCAATAAAAAAATAGAAAATTATCCTAAAGCTGGGACATAATTAAAATAACGAAGATGCAGAGTAAATTTACGAAAACTATTTACTATGGTGCGCATCCAGCTAATTTTTAAAAGCAGTAAATATAACAACTTTTATTTCATAGCACTCTCAATAAAATAATAAACTCCATCCAGTTAAAAAAACTTTAAATGCAAATGCAAAAAGCGTCCATCAAACAAGTGGGTTAATCAAATTGATCCCATCACATTGATACAGGCTGTTCCAAACAAATTCATCATGGTGTTTATAATTTTCACAGCGGAGTAACGTGGTATAAAAAGTAAATTTTTACAAGCTTATTTCACAAAAGATCGTAATTACCTGACAGAATCGTCACTTTAAAATTATCATCATAACATTAAAACTGCTACATCAAATTCACCAAACACAGCAAAAAATCAATAGCCTTTCAAACAAAAAAACTAAATTAAAATCAGTTTATCCGAGAGCTACAATGCCACAGAGAGGCAAAAGATACACAATGTCAAAGTAATATAATAGTCTTTTGCGTTGGGGTTAAACAAAACAATGCCATTTGTAGATGCTGATGTTTTTCCATTAAAATGGGTTCTATTTTCCACAAGCTCGCTTGATCGAAATCGGTAAAGGTAACCCACTTAGACCCGAGTTCACCAACAAATGGTTAAATTTTAAAAAAGTTGTTTTGACGTTTTTGACACAAGTTTTCACACATTAAACGTCAAAGTTAACCAACGCACCTGCCTAATTGTCTGGTTATCTTTTGGTGAACTTCTTAGTTGCTTTATTTTGATTTTATTTTGCGTTCAATTACATAATATGTTAATAGATCTGGGGCTGACTATTGTCAGAAATTCGGCCGAGTAAGATATAATAAGTCTATTGAATGAATTTATGGGCAAAAACAGAGATGGGTACAAGGACAGGTGGGTGGTAGGCCGATACTATACTCGACTTTTAAAAAAATTATGTTCTTTAACAATATATTTTAAAGTTTTTTGAGATTATGAATTTCTTTACAATTTTAAATGTTTAAAATGAATATATGGAACGGATCACATAATCGATTACCTTATATTCACTATGACGGAAACATTGAGTCGACTTCATTTATCTAAAGCTAAAAGGCTTAGGAAATCTCAGTAAACATTGGCATCAATTTGTACCAACAAAAAGCTTATTGGTTAAAAGAAAAGTACAGGTACATTTTAACGGAAACGTGTATGTATTGTTTTATTCCTATTTTTTTCTTGATTGAAACAACTCGGTTCGGGGTCTGCTGAATAGAAAATCGTTGGTTAACTTTCCGACTGACCACTTTTACCTGAACTTTGGCAATTCATTTTGTTTTCTACATTTTCTGCGTCGGATGTCCGTAAAAAGAAAACCAGGGTCCGGTCTTTGTTATTCTGGTTACCTATGCCAGTTTTATGTTTCAACCGAGGTGATGTTGCCCGTTGGCTTTGCCAGTATATTTTTTGAATATTTTTACTAAGGCGACTGTATATTTTTACTTAAGTAGAGAAAATTAACGCACAAATTAGCTGCGTGGTGCTGGCTTAGAATTTGCACCATCCCATCTCTACCCGTGGGTGTCGTAAAAGGCGACTAAGGGATATTCACCGGGGGACGGGCAGCAGCGCCCCCTGCAAAACAATTCTACCACCGAACTGCGATCCTCAACCCGCATGCCCAGCATGGGGATTATGGGCATTACCCCCCACTAGATAAACGCCAATAAGGCGCTTATCCGGAGGAAGCCTGCGTCCAGCAGTGGACCAATACAGGCTGTTGAGGTTGAGGTTTAGAGCAAATTGTGACTTTATTTTATATGATTCAATCAATTTTATTTATTTTTCATTAAAAACTTTCCAATTCTAAGTTGTTTCGTAAAAACTAACGCAACTTTCCCTGTCAAATAAAAAACTTTGAAATTGAGCCCGAAAGTTGGGGAGAGCAATTTTTCTTCGGACATCAATGTCAGTGGTAATAATTCACAAGTTTCCCGGCGATCTCGGCGATCGACGGCCGGCGGAGTTTCCGGCATTTGGCCTATAAGTAAGAGGGTGGACGTGTATGTACATACAGCGGTATTTTGATGTAGCAAAAACTTGCAGCTTGCTTAGAATTATTCAAAGACTTGCGAAGCACGAACGAAATAATAAAATGGAATATAGAATCGATTTATTTATTTAGGTGAAAAAAGAACCTTACATTTCGGTTAAAAATGCCTTAAAAGCCTTGCCTTTTTTGAAGAACATATTCATATAAGAATGTGCAATGATAAATGGATAAAGCCAATAAAAACTATAAAGTGAAGCTGGATATGAAACTGATTTTCTCGAAAGTATCAACAATCGCTCCGGAACGGAAACCGATCAGCTCAGATAGAGATATTTCTAATTTTTCGGTTGACCTGCGTTCACTGGAAGACTGTGGACTGTGGCTCTAGGAAGAAAAATAGATAAAACGAAGGCAAACAGACTGGAACGATAAATTACAAAAGACGCAAGTATACGGAGCTAATTGAAATCACTAACTTAACTTCCAATATTTAACTTAATATTCCCGAGCTCATAGAATCTGACAATTCTGATCGAATTATTGAACTGCCTTTAACAGAAGAAATGGACTTTTATAATTAACTTCACCGACTTAAATTCAATTTGGAGACCTTTAATCAGTATTTGCGGATATTATTTAAATAATAACTTCATTCAAGTCAAGAGCAAGGAATTCCTAGCTTTTCGTAAGTCTTACTACTACGTCTAAGAATTACTAATGAGGCAACAAAAAAAAACTTTAAAATCGTTTTTAATAATGTTACTTATCTCTTTTCACTTTACTGAAGAAATGAAAAACAGTACAGAGTAATTACCATTTCCTTCTTTTTATTAACATCTATAGAGTTGCCTTTATCTTCCCCTTTAAAATGTTGACAAACTAAGGAAACTGTAGTCAGACGCGACAAAGCAACGCCCAACTAAATTGCGCGAAAGTAATAAAGAATTCAGAGAGAACAATTAAAATCTCAAAAGAATGGCAAAGAAACGAGTTCCAACGGGGCAATAATGTCGACCACCTGCTCCGCTGAGATAGGGATCATAATGTTAATTTAATTAAAGGACTAATCTAAATTGCAGACGACCCAACACTCCCGCGGCCATTAAAAGGATATTTCGTCGCCGACACTAAGTCGGGGAAAGTTGCTGATTATAAATATCTCAGAAAACAACTCTAGCGGGAGACTACGCGAGTAAAACATTCTAGTAAATACAAAAGTTGCTAACTTACTGTTTCCCTATAGAACTCATAGCAGGGCTAGCATAGCGTTAGCACATATAGTTTTTTTTAATATCTATCATTTTAAAATATCTAGTACCTCTTATATGCTGCTGAAGACTTGCATTATTTTACATTTATATTTGTAAATACTTTTAAAAACCAGATCTCTTCTTAACAATAGAAAAGTTATAACAATAAAAATGTTTTTTTTTTATGTTTAAACAATGAAAATTGGGGTTATTTTATTAAATTTATTTTTATTATTAGTAATTTAAAAGACCTTAAGTCTTTGTCATTACTTTTAAAAACTAAACATTGATCTTCAAAACATCAGCTAATATTATGTCGTAGTAAAAACTGTATTTAATTAAATAGCAAGTAGGATACTTATCTAAATTGCTGAAAACGGACCCGTTTAAGTTTCATTAAAAGGGGTCTGCGAGACTACACAAGGAAGAAAAAGTTTTTCAGCGATAAAGATGCCTTTCGTCTTGAAAGCAGACAAAACTTGCCGGGTGGCGGGTGGAAAACAATTTATTATTTCCTTTGATAGCCTCTACAATCCTTATAAAGGAATTTGCTAATTTAAAAACGCTGACGAACTTTTGGTTCTAATTAAACAGCTGAAGATTTACGCTAGTTTTTGTTCCGGGAATCCTTTTGCTGACTCTTGCTTTACACATTGAGTATGAAAATTAGGGGACCAGCTTTTCAAAGTTTGTTCAGAAGTTAGGTAGAGGCACTAACGATAAAAGCGTGTTTTGCGGATTACCCTTGGACCGGAAAAACCATTTAATGAGTTCCAGTAAAAGGTGCCTTCGATATTTATTCAAGAATATTAAAATTACTGAGTAATGTTATAAGTAACAAGAGGACATCAATTCCAAATCAACGGCAGTCGGGCACAGGAGGACTCGACCCGCCCAAATTATGTTCAATGGATAATTAATTATCCTCGTTCAGTTCGATAACAAAGCCGATAATATTGAGATCGCTATAAAACCACACCGCAGAAATATGTTTAATGAACACACTAATGAGCGGTTATTTAATGGACTCATCATTATTTATTAAATTGTGTGCTTTGAGCATAACATTTTTGAAAATGATCATGGTACCCGAATATAAGTATTTTTATTCTCTCAGCTGTCGCGGCCATTTGTACGAAATGTCGCATACGTGTCATAAAAATACCAAGTAAGGTTCTCAATCTCTACGTATTTCCATGCTATGTAACCTTATCAAGGTTTTATAAACTTGTTATAATTAGCGTGGCAAATGACGGTCACACTTTGATTTCCTTACGAAGTAACTCTGCTGAAAAGAAACATAGATCCTTGAGCTTTGTAGTGTTATTTTAATGGAACCCCAAAGGGAGGGTTGGTGCAATTAAAATTTTCCATTTTATTAAATTAACGAGCAGAGGAAAATGCGTCGAGTGGGCTTTCCGCTGAGCTTTTTACCAAAACAAGTCATTCTGTATAATGACACCTTACGTACCTATCGGAACCACAGACCAACCACTTTCTTAAAAAAGACAAAAAGCCTTTGATTTTTCTACCAGATAAATGCTGTAACGAAATATAAGTAGTCCACTATATTTTGAAACGAAGGAAATGTGAAACTACATATTTGCGTATGCAGTTGCAACACATTTTTACATCTTGAGTTAGACACGTACGATAAAAACAACTACATTAACGCCTCAGCTCCGTAGGTTCCACTATTGGCACATATACACAGGGTTACAAGGGAACCGGGTTTGTCTCGCCTTATCTGAAATTCAAATTCAGCTGCAGGTGAGGACGCGATTGAGCGAAACTTCCTGTACGGTTTAGATTTACTGGCCACAATTGAATCCAGCGGGGCTTCGTACCCATACAGTTTGCAAAGTGGCTTATGAAATAGATCCGTGTGCTTTGAAGAAAGCGGGCGAGATCCTATCTGTTGGAAGTTTTCACTCGCCGCTTAGTTACCGGGCACCGATCGGAGACGTGAGATTGTAATTCTAGCTTGCGATGTGCTGTGTCACAGAATTATAGCTTGCTGACTTGCAATTTATAACAGCCAATCTGATGAGTAGGTAAACGATGTTGGTTATCATGTTTGTTAATTTACTATCGTTAGTTGTAGACACAGACTTACAACAATTGAATGTTGAAATTACTATTATTTTCAACCGTTCGCGTATGAAGGAATATATGCAAACGGTTGAAAATAATAGTCATTTTAGGTAGGTACCTTAAACATTATCTTCTTACGCGTTGTTCCTATGGAAACGTTTAAAGGTGATTTTAATACCACGGGAACTGATTTATGGGATAAAAAGTATTATATTTTTGATTCCAGGGTTAGAATTATCTGTATGCAAAATTTCAGCCCGATCTGTTCAGTAGTTTTGGCGTGAAGAGGTAACATACATACATCCATCCATCCATACATCCATCCAAACATTCGCATTTATAATATTCGTGTGATGGTCTGCTAACATAAAAAAGCCGCTATGTAGTGTTATTTCAAAGTCTGACTTATGTCAATAGAAGAAGACAGCGAGATTTAGCAGTGTGTTAAGGCGCATACCCGAGCCAATCTGACAGCAATTCCTATTTTATCATATTTTTACGTTTATCATAGGAATTTTTAAAAATCCTACGTTCAGTTTGTGGTATCTATTATAAGCTATTTTTAATACCTCTTTTATAATTTTATCTCATATAGTTTAGGAGGAGATGCAAAAATAGAGTTTGGTGGCCAAAAAGCGCAACCTCGTATCTCTTCCTAAGCTTTACAAAATGAAACTATTACAGAGGCATTAATAAATAGCTTATAATAGATACCACAAACTGAACGTAGGATTTTTAAAAATTCCTGCGTTCAACGTAATAATAAGATATAATAGGTGGGGGCGCCACTTTCACTGGTGTATGGGCCTTAAGTTAGCAGACCCTTATGAATGAGGGGGTTAGTGTCTAATAGAAAGACTCCCTGCACTCCCTAAACTGACAATCTTGATAGCGATTCTGCTTGTTATTGTAGAATACCAACAACTGTCATATCAATAAGCTGAATCAGCTCCTGTCAACATGTCCGATGCCCACATTCTGTCCAAAAGAAAGAAGAGTAGCCGCATAATTCGACGGTAGTGAATAAAGTATACACATACAGACATAAATAACGTCCCCATAAGGACGATTAAATTCTTTACTCCGGCGAAGAGAGAATTCTTCCTCTCGACGTCTACATTCAAGCAATTTTTCACAACTCTGTATCCCGACAGTAAGTTTCGTACGTTTTGGCGCAATATTTGAGTCGATGTTGCAGGTTTTCAGTGACGTGATTCGTTGCAGATAGCATTAGGTCACCAGTCTTTCCAGCTTTTATTACTTTAGCCATACCTACCTGTATAGGTATTTATTGAATAAATATATTATATTTTGTGTTTCTCTTTGAGAATTAATTCTCAACAATCACCCTCGAAAACCAATAAATAGTAGGTATGTACCTATTGTTATATCTCTACTGTTCGTAGCAAGGCCTAGGTCTATCCTCTGAAGCGAAATAGCGGAACAGCCTAAAATCAACCATTGAGCATTCGACAAGCAGTATATCCTGATGTGCCATTAAGCGCACGCCTTCCCAAATCGCTCGTAACTTGCGCCTTGATAGAGGTATCTCCGCAACTGCTTCAGACCATCTGATTGATGGCTGTAATCTCCACAACTATAGAACTCGCACAAGACAGATAGCCCGTGGATACCGGGGCTTACGTCTTATATTCGCACGAGAAATATAGACAGGGCTTCTTTTGTTGAAACTTGCTAAAGCATTATAAAATAATGTATGATGACAAAGTGCTTTAGATTAGTAATTTGAAGAAGCGAGGGGGATTTTTACCAAGGAATCCATGATCAATTGTCACTCCAAGACTCAGGCCCATGAAACAAGCAGAACATAAAATGATAAAACTGTTTGCAAAAGTCGATTTAAACAGGGAATTCAATCAGTCCAAACAAGCAGAAAATCGAACCCCAAGCCCCAAATCATCCAATCGTAGTAAATCTCAAATTCCGAGTACGCAAGCTAAGGAGCCGTCCCGTCCCGGCCAAGTCCCTGATTTAAATTGCAGATGGCCCTCCGGGAACGAACGCAGACACCCGCGATATGCTAATCATAGTCAAGCCAAGGATTATCCCTGTTTACACTCAACAAACTCACTTAATTTCGCACCGACTGATGTCTTGACATATTTGTCGGCGAGCAGCGCGCCGGATTTGACAGCAAAATTATCTGGATCCCCAAAGTAACTAGGAACTTACAATAATGGTTTGTTGCGGCTCCGGCGAAGTTGTTTAGTGTCATGTCTTCTCTTTCGATGTGCCTCAAACATTGTGTAGGACCTTTCACCAATCAAGTGTGGTTGTATAGTGTAATACAACCACACTAGCAAGTTATCGCTGGTAAGGTGCTTCTTATTTTATAAGTAACCTATAAAAATAAGAAGCACCTACATGGTTTTATGAAGGAAAACTAAAACATCAAACATGGGATGGGCGCAGAGAATTGCAGAAGAACTGAAGATTTAAATTGAGTAAATCCATTACATCAGCCTTTCTATAAATTACACAGATTGGAGCTTCCAACTACTTGGAAGTAGCTTTCTGTTATAACAATATGGATGCATGCGAGCGTGCAGAGGAAAGTGCATTAATATCCAATGTATTCGCAAACGGTGTAGGTAATGCGATACGATATTCTAATTGGATTCCTCTACGTAGGTATTCAGAGAGCGGCGTACATAGATGGGTATCAGAACTGAAGTACATTATGTTGTGCAGTAGATTCATGGTTTTCATGTAATCAACCTATGAAAAACTGTCATGTATGATTCCGTCCCGAGTATAATTAAAAGCTATTTTAATTTTCCTCCATCACTTCCAGATTATTATTAATGTTTATATCTTCATAGCTATTTTTAACTACACTTCAACTTCTAACTTTACCAAAGTAATAAGTTACGACAGTTATCCTTAGATCATTTTAGTTGCAAACCATGTTTTCAACTTGTTTTCGACACTTCTAACGATGTTTTCTTTTGCGACTAACGCAAACTGGTTAACTTAAAAGTTACGTTAGGTACTCGTTTAATGAAAACAGGTTTTTTACCGTCTTGACTGTCTTAATTGGCCATCATTTAATTTTTTTATTTATCTTTCTTTGCGGTTTTGGTCAGCAAGCGCGCATACCAAACAGCTCGATTTTAAACATCACGCAGCATTATTTTATTTCCAATAAACATTAAACGTGTTCTAGTAAATATCTAAGACCGGGCAATAAGTACGCTTGAGGCATCGTAAAGTCGACCTGAGTTGGCACTAATACGAATTTATGTCGATGGACCCGCGGAGCCGCTATCGATCCGCTACAGCCTATAAATGTTTCAATTTACAAACCACCCATTTTATGTTAACCATGATATATTTTATATCACTTCATGAGCTCGAAGAAAGAACCTGCTGAAAATTTATTTACGCCATAAAGGTAGCGGGGGCCGAGACGGTGCCAAAGTTATTGGCCCTTTATTTTGTTCCCTTTTACTTTGTTGATGTTCGATATCACTTCATTTCAGCATTAGAAATTTACGTCGTCGGTCCTTTTTCTAAACTAAACCAAAGAAGAAAGTGCAAATGTAATCCTAGTATAGATAGGTTATTATTATGACAGCCTGATGTAATAGAAATGGTTTTATGAATAACAGTGTATTGTTTAAACTATTGACTCAAGAAGCTGCAGTAAAACACCCCACGGACTGGACGTCATGCTATGTTGACTACTGGACCAAGTTCTTCTATGGATGGATCTTATATTAAGCCGAACCTAGTGTGAGATCAACCATTTTTAATCGACTTCAAAAAAAGGAGGAGGTTCCCAATTTGTGTGTTTTTTTAAGTTATCGCAGAACTGTTGACTGAATAGTCCGATTTTCAAGATTCTTTTTTATTTGAAAGCTGGTTCTCCCCGTGTAGTCCCATTTTAATTTGGTCCAGTTTTGACAATGGGATCCATATAATTGAAGTCAGTTTATAGATTTTTTTAAAAACAAAATCAATTATATAAAATCATAGTCTTGTTTTATAATAAGATGTTAACTCTACCTACCTATCAATTAAATGCCTAACGTGTGCTGCAATATATGTCATTGTTTTTGCTGCCAATAAATATATTTATGTGTTAGTTTATGTTTAAACAAAATTCAAGTCAAAGCATTGTAGAACCTAATACGTGTTTTACAAGCAAATATACTGGTCGCTCTCCAGACTTCTTCCTCAAACAACCGCGTAACTCACAAACACCGTTTAAGTTTTATATCGAGTTTGTTGAGAAAATCCCGATTTACATGAAAAAGCCTCGCGTTGAAGGCGCGTTCCTTTGCACGATTTCTCCGGAATAGCCTCCTTACCAGAGACAGGAATGTGCCAAGCATCTGGCTCAAGCACGCAGAATACATCCGGAATATTTGATTGAGCATGGACGTGTTCGATATTAAATTTTTGCGCAATTATGTCTATACCGGCGCAAAAGGTCAAAGGGAATTTGATAAGCATTGAGATGTCGAAAATATAAATATTCAAGATCAGAGTAGTCATAAAACATACTAGAGTTTTATGATGTCAGGGTTATTAATTTTCACCCTTTTTATGTGACGTAGAGTGTCTCCCCATGGCAATTGCTACTCATGTACTAACTTATGACGATTAAAATGAAAAGTTAAGCAGTCACTTTGTAAGAAGTTGGGCGTCGCTGTTTGCCATAATTCGTTACACGAGTCTTGACACCATGTATAATCAAATTAGTTAAGTATAACATTAAAAATCTTGACATGTTATACAGATTTTGATGACATTCACGACACAGAATTGTCAATCAGAACGTTTGCTACTTTGCTACTCTGTTTGCTACTCTGATGACGTAGTTTAAATTGGCATTGAAAAATGTGAAATTGAAACATGGATTATTAAACTACTTCCATGACAAACAAACACAACATCTAACACTACCCATACCGTAGCAGACATTAAAAGACAAACACTGTCGCGTTTGTACCACGTCGGGCGCCAAACTTCGCGATATGTGGTATGCCGCATGAGTAGTAATTAACACAGCCTCGCGGGTCTTGCCCCTCTTGGTGCACCCTACATGTTCCCCCCTCCCCTCCCCCACACCCACTGAGTGGCGCACGCCGATTGAATTAAACTTCGGCACGGTTGTTGTGGTTCGAATCCGAGGTTGGTTTTGTCGTCCGCGTTTTGTGCAGCTGCGATTAAACTGGCAATACTTGTCCGGCGTTTATTAGTTTTACTGCGAACGGTTCGTGGGTATTGAGTGGGTGGAATGTAGGTAATATCGGTTTATAGTAGTCACGTTGATGATGCACAAAAGTAATTGGGAGAAGGTGAACTGAACCGTAAATTTGCATCGGCGATCGATAAGTCTATGATTTCGTTTGAAGTCGAGTCAACTTTTGAGTTGACATTCTGTCGTTTGCATGGAAACTGCTTTATTACAAGTTAACTCTTCGCTCGCCTAGTCTTTAAGCTTCACATTTCCTTACGTCTGACTAAATTGTAGGTCGTTTACTCGAGCTGTTTCTGATGTTACTGTTAATTACCAAGTAAGATTTAGAGCTTTCAAGGAGGTTATGTATTTTCAGTTATCTACCTAATTGCTTTAACTATTACTGCACTATCTCGACTTAGCGTGGATATTATTTTATATAACCTACGGGTTGTATCAACGTTAGCTGGTATTTTGACTAAAATCGTATAATGTTGTTTTCATTTTTAATGTTCACAATATTGCCAGTAACGCTTAAATTCGTCGCATATTTTTTCTGTCTTTTTTTGTAACTTACTAACCATTCCTAATTTTTATTATGTTTTGCCAACATAATGGATTTTAAAGTCTGAATAAATCAATTTTCGATTTCAATTAAATGGAAGTGTGTGAATTTTCACTTTTTTACAGGTTTAAGGGGAATCGTGGACAAGGCTTTGCCCAGACATTGGGATGATGTGACGAGCCAATTGTTACTTAATTTACTTAGAACTCTCATATCACACTTATAATTTTCTAATTTGCAAAGTTTTTTTAACTTTAGTCTACATACCGAAGCGACTGAAATATACAAGACAAAAATATCACTTTATTTCCGTGTCAGCGAATAGATTATAATATAATTCGACTAAAGAGTACATTTATTGTATTTATGGAAATAAATAGAATGATAATAATATAATATAATAATAATATATAATAATAATGAGGCAGTAGTGTCTGCGTCGTCAAAACTAAAAGTTAACTCTGCAACATTGTAAATTAACTACCAATTTTTTGTAGAACCCTTGGTTTTGGGATGATTCTAAGAGGGCCTTTGTCCATGGTAGTTATGTAAAAAAACTAATAATGGATAACTTATACAGCATCATCTAGCCCATCTAGCTAAGCAGAGCTTGTGTTATCGGCACTAGAAAATTTATGTATGACATAATAATATAATTCGACTAAAGAGTACATTTATTGTATTTATGGAAATAAATACTATGATAATAATATCGCTTCAAGTCTTGTGCTGTGATGTGAAAATATAAAAATTAAGAATTAAGAAGAATATAAGAACTAGTGTAACTAGTGTGTTACAATTATAAGTAACCCGATGTATCTATATAAGTTTAAGAAGGTATTCCTTTTTATATCCTACTTTGCAAAGCACAGGTCACATAATTAACATAACTAGTGTAACTAGTGTGTTACAATTATAAGTAACCCGATATATCTATATAAGTTTAAGAAGGTATTCCTTCTTATATCCTACTTTGCAAAGCACAGGTCACATAATTAACATAACTAGTGTAACTAGTGTGTTACAATTATAAGTAACCCGATATATCTAGATAAGTTTAAGAAGGTATTCCTTCTTATATCCTACTTTGCAAAGCACAGGTCACATAATTAACCTTACAGAACAGTGTCACGATTTAGTCACGTGAGAGGCAGCCCATCGTGTGAATGAGGCAGTAGGGGCTGCGTTGTTAAAACTCAAGCCGTGTTGAGGTGCGCTCGCTAATTGTGCTCTACGTAGAGAGGGAGTAACCCACCCTTCTCGGCTAGTGCAGGCTGTCGCGGCGGTATGTTACCTCGACAGGTCGGTTAGTTGTTCGGGGACAATAACGTTTAATAGTTGTTTTAAACTTGCAGTGCGTTATCTATCTATCTGGGTCTGTAGACTCCTCAGTTTGCAAAGCGTAGAAAGAGATGCCCTCTATTGCAACGCAGAAAGACCGCTATTAGACAAATATGTAGAGCTCACTCGGAGAAGAACAAGCTGAAATCAACTTTATTGCGTTGTATTTAGAATCTTTAAAAAATGTAGGTCTATATAGACCGGAATACGTAATGTACCTTAGGGTACATTATCTGTTATCAAGTACTCGTAACGGAAGCTCTACTTACTTAAGGGCTACTGAAAGTAATAAAACAGTAAAAAAATAAGACTAAATTACGAAGCATCAGACATTTACGGTAGGAGCTCGCACTAGCCTAGTGCACTACAACTTCTTGTTTCGGAAGCTCATTGTACTGAGAAAAAAATCTGTATAACTGTTGACATTGGGCTCATGAGATGTCACGAAGGTGTTTTCTGTGCTCACTGCACTTATGACACCGTCATAGGAAAATTAATGAGAAATATATGTGTATTCTTTTTCGTAATTAAACCTAAAAAAAGACATTTCGACGCATTCTGCGTAGTTTAGAGAGACCAGGGCCTTTACTCTTTCTTAAAAACAAAATCGAAGTTTCTGATTTGTTTTCGTGCAAACGCTAATCGACATAAGCGTTGGTTTTGCACGACAACGAAAACGATTTTTCTTTTCCGAGTAGGCCTCCTGGCCAACGAACGCGATTCTAAGAATAGTTTGGGAGAGACCTTTGCCTTTGTTTACAGGGGGGCAATGCAGCCAGAGTCCTGGCTACGCTTCTGGTAGGTATTGATATGGTTCCGTTGAGCAACCTGTAGATTGTTTGCAACAGTCTGAGTTAGCTCAGGCTCAACAATTGAGCAATTGTTTCAATTGTAAATACTAGTTTTAATTTATATCTATTATCTGATTGTAATTTTCTTTTACAATTAATCAATTGATTAATTACTAAGAAATCAAATTTGAGTGTGGCTTAGGCATTTTATTAACGTAAACCTTAGGATTAATTACTAGTTTTAGTTCAACGTGTAGGCCATCGACTACACGTTAAACTAAAACGTGCTATTATTCCCTCTAATGTTACGATCTGAAGCAATTCGACCTGAAATTGAGTAGGGTAACACTGAAACGATAAGTGCATGTAGCATTTTGCGTTGCACTTTGAACATTTAAACAAGCTGAGTCGTGATCCAGATTTTTCTAAAGCTGATTGTGAGAGTATTTAACATTTTCACGTAAGACTATTCTACATAATTGTACATTAGCAAATAACTATATAGAAAACTAATTTTAATACGAGTATATAAGTTTAAGGCAGATGCTGGATGCGTCAAGCTGAAGACAGGGCGCTATGGCACTCATTAGGGGAGGCCTATGTCCAGCAGTGGACTAATATAGGCTGATGATGATGATGATGATGATTATAAGTTTAAAGTGTTCAAAAAATTTGAAGTGTAAATATTTTTATTCTCAATGATTAATTGTAAATGAATCCGTATAGGCTCAGGATTTTGTTATGAATAAAACTAACTGCTCCCCAAGGCCTCGCATTTGGGCCTAAAACTACCTCTACCAAAAAGCACAGCCCGATCTGTTCACTATTTTAGTGTTTAAGAGGTAAAAAGTTTTTTTATATTACATATTCCCGCCTAGAAGCAAATGCCCCTGTTTAATATTAACGTAGAATCATAGCATTCAATAGCGGGGGCTATAGAAGGCAACTGAAATCATACCTCGCATAAAAGTTAAGCACTTACAAGTTTACGGTGCTGGAAGAACAGTCGGTTCAATTTTACTCACGAGAATTCAGCTAGGCAGCAGCTAGGTATTTAATTTATGGTGCAGAACTATCATAGTTAACATACTGAACTAGCAGACACATTGCCTCGGATGGATGTAGTGTTAAGGTTAAAAAATTTAGCTTCAAACCGCCATAAATTCATAAATAGCAGTCGCAAGACCCTTCTTTCGATGTTTGACCTATGACAGATAACACGTTTCAAACTTTCCCCTGGTCAAAAGTACCGCGATGTACAACGAATATTTTCACGCCACAAAATCAAAAACCTTTCGCTAGTGGGGTATACAAATTTGATATTCAATATTTTAAAAATAGGTCACAGACTCGAAGCCATGACATCAAATAGTTCATAGTTCATAGTAGTTCATAGTTCATTTATTAATAACAATTATGTTACATGTCACACATAAAAATACAAATTACATAATGTAAAGTTCAGCCCTCAATGCAATGGACATATCTTCAAATACGTGCGAGCATATTTGCAGCAAACTTTGACCCAGAATCTTTCCCGCAAAACCTTTTCAATGACACGACCTTTTACAGAAAAGCGATACAGAATTCAACCGCATGAGTCAGCTGTTTGCCGATACCTGCGGGGTAGGTACCTACCGGATGAAGGTTCTCCCAAGACGTCGATCCTACCCGCATCTGCACTCCTGGTACTCGAGGCATTCAAATAGCTGCTTTAGCATATAATATTTGCGGGGAAATCTTCATATGGTGCCGGGTTTGTGTGCCTTTGCAAATAGATTCCATACTGAATAACCTTAAGTTCGTACTAACTGGAGGTTAATCTGTGTGAAGGGTATGTTTGCGATTACAGTTCACGCATTTTGATCTGAAGGACTATTTATGTTTGCAATCACTTTGATATCGATGGTTGGATGGAATTGTATTTCAAGTGCGTGCGCTCTATTGTTCTGGTTGGTATTTTAATATATTTTAAGAAACGGTTGACGGAAGAAACGAATCAAGAACTTTGATACAAAATACCAGGGTATTTACGTCGATACAATGTTCGGTATATCATCAAACGACGTTATATAAGTATGGTAGAACCCTTAGAAACTAATTAGTATAAAAGTAACCCGCAGAGGGGTCACGGATGTTTTTGTTTTGAAGCGAGGGTAGACGAACTCTACCCTTCTAGCGCTCCTATTTAACAATTTAACTGGTCCGCCCTTCTAACGTATTCATGGCTTGGAGAATACCCCTTATTTTACGAGTGCTGGTCGCACTGAATCGAAAAGGTAACCTATTCGGACTGCGGCCGGGTTAAAATATCACGACATCGTATGCTACGTATTTTGGGAGAGACTTGTAAAATCTTACTATAGTTTGTAAGCAAAATTCTGTAGATATTATGTGCTCCCAGCGCTAACTCAACAAATGGACTGTGTTCTGATATTTTTTACGTCACGCTAATTTGATTGTGACTACGTTGGTGGAACTAATTTTACCTAATTTGAGAGTTACACTTTCGAGAAGCTAGTACCCAAATCTATCCAAATCTCCCAAATTTTACTTACATAGATGTTGAAAAGCTATATATTTTTAAACTAGATTGTATTTGATTGGTCTCAGTCGATGCGATTTTCGACAACATAAACCTAGCTACAAAAAAGGAAATAAATATGTTAGATGGGTGTGTTATTTCGGTGAAACGAACACGTACTTGACCACATCGTTATGAAATTCGCGCTGTCAATGCTACGTCAAAATATTGGGAACGAGGTGTCAACCAATTTAGTGAAATCTGAATATTCCAAATTCGAATTGGCAGTTCCCGTTGATAGACACCAGGTGGCGTTCCGCTCCACTATTGACAAACATACGGTTTACAGCTGTTGGCTATATATTTGGCGCATCACCGGTTAATCTAATTACGATTCCAAATTATTTTCAGGTCTTAAAACTTAGGTAAAAACCTAAAACGAAACCTTGCAACGAAAAAGGTGAAAATTCGAGTTGGAAAACAGACGAGTTACGATCAAATGATGAATTTAAGCTGTAAAATCAGCAATTTGTTTCGATTCACTACGATTTTTCCAACTTATCCATCGTAGAAACATTTGTCCCAAAGCAATAATCAAACCCGCAACCTCCTGCGTCGCAGGTGCACTTCCGCCCGCCGCGCTACATTCGGTCGTCAAAGTGGTTGAACCAGAAGAAGAGTTAGACAGTATAAAGTGAATCTAGAATCAAAACGCCCATTAATTCTTGCCCCATACTTAACCCTATCAACAAAACACGAGTATTTATGTAAGAACCGCGACAGCATCCAATCACTGTACAGAATATATGAATGTTTCCTGACATCTCGCTACCCTTTGATGCGGGAAGATCGTAAAGCTATTCCTGAGGCCGACTGTTGCCGATGTTTGAATAACATACCGCAAAACGATGTCAGGGGGAACGTAGCAGTAACAATTACCTGAAACGATGAAAACATTCCGTTATTAAATAAATTACGTATACTTGTGAAGTGACAGACAGCAAGCTATTGATAAAAAGTGCCTGATAGAATTTGTACCAGTTTTGTCTAGTTTCTTTACATGTAGAGCGGCAAAATAAGACAAACGCTTTGTTGGCTACATATTATCTCTAAATGGCTAAGGCCCCAGTCTCAACGGAGACTAGCCATATATATAGTGCACTAATGTGAGCGCAAACATGGGTGCACTCTATTCCCTCCCATACTCTCATAACCCCATGGGTCGGCAGACCGACGCGACCGGGGAGAGATCAGGTGCAGGTCCAACGGCTTGACATGCTTTCGACGATCATCATTATATTAGGAAAAGATGTGTCTTTTACTTCACTATCATCATCATCAGCTCAGCACTGATCGTCTTTGCCCAGGTCTTTTACTTAGTAAAAATAGTAACTATTATAAAAAAGTAACTATTTATTTAGGGCAAAACACACGGAGATGGCTCAGGGTTGGAGAGAATCAAACCAATGGGAAAGGCTCAGTAACCAAGGCTGGTATGAAATATAATTACGGGATATTATCTTTTAGATGTTGGTGATTCAATAGACATCCAAACAAATACCTTATACATATGAGCATTAAGGATTTGTTAGTTTGTGTATAAAAGCGAAAGGTTTTACTAACACTGGAGTGTGGCCGAGGCGACATCTGTCCGCGGCCGGATTTATCTCGAGACAAATTGCATCGCCCGCGCCAGAGACTTGCTAGAGCAGAGACACTACAGGCTGGATATGCATTTCGAGCCGTTTGATTTGGAAAGAAGAAAGATAGAAGAATCTTTTACTACACCTAGTATGTTCAACGCATCCAAGGTACTAAAGAAATCGGTCTTTGAGAAAATACTAAATACTAAAGAAATGGTCTTTGAGAAAGGACGGATCTCGTCAGATCGCACAAAATGCGGGACGCCCCATCCGTTCTTTCGAGTGTGAAAATGATATTATACAATAATGACATTTATTTCTTAAAGACCAAAAACGAAAGGTGTCAGTCGCTGACGCCTCAGATGCAACTAGTTGGTAGAATTGTTCGTTTTGTGCGATCGACGTCATCCTACAACTTCGTTAATTTTTCAAAGACCTTTATGTACTTGCTGACACTAAAACGTGGAACTTCACTGTTGTCTAAAAACTAGACCCTGACCTATTTTAAAAATCTTAATCGTAAAAGAAATAGGCCATGGTCATGCTGTAAAATGTTGCATTATCAAAGCACAGAGAAAGCAAGAAAGGGTTTTTGACAGTTGTCTAAGGAAGCATCGCAAGCGGTAGTTGGCATACGTTCTTAACAAAAGTAAATTTGAAAGTGACGATAAATCTTCTATGATTGTAGAATTTAAATACTTACCTAACAAAATAAGGACAAACGAGCAGGAAACTGTTATTTTCCCAAAGCTTTTTTCGTCTCAGACAAATAACGTAATTCAGACAAACACCCAAATAAAACCTAAAAACCGGTTAGATTAGACGTGATTTAGCACGAGCAACCCTAGTTCTCACCATCCTTTGTGCAAATGCGACACGTAACAATGCCGAAAGTTGTTTCGCCAAATTAATACTGCTTGCCACCGTCTGGGATTGGAATTAGTGATCCTCGACGGGTTTGGTGTTAGATGCACACTGTATCTCTTCAGGCCACAGGATTAATACATATAAAATAATAACATGAAATAGTTTTGAACTGGGCAAACCTTTCATTCCTTCATGGTTAAAAGCATAAAATGTAATTATTGACATATAGATTTAAAATTTAGGCCTTTAGGGAAGCCCCAAAACAAATAGGTACCTTATGGCAAGGGATCTTATTGGCAAGTATATTCATAAAGCGATTAAATATTATTAGCCCCTTTCATCTTCTCAATCGGCTTATACCCTAATAGCCGTTTCCTTAATCAGATTGTATTGAGAAGTAACAGTCCAAGCTTATTTCAACTTGGTAATTAACAATTTAGCAAAATCTATAAATGGACTCTGAATGACCCCTAAAATGACAAGTTGACAATATTCATCCCTTCATCTCGGCTTGTTTAAGCATTAATTGCCGGTTATTTATGTTGGAATATTCTCATTTACCCAAGCTAATACCCTGTTCCTTTAAAGCGCAGTCTAATTTGATACAGCTGGTTAAATTTCAAAAAGCAAAGATCAGTAGAGTAGCATATAATCTTTGAGTCTTCGAATCCAGAGAGAACAAGTTCCTTCCGGGAAAGCGTGCGTGATATAGTGGTCAAACGCTTTGCTGTTTTCACAAAAAATAAACTTCTGAACACATTACATTACATTTTTTTTTACTATTTCTGCACAGGGTCATGGGGGCAAAACTCGATTTGACGCCCAGCATACTATGTTAAATTTAGTACCGACCTCCTTGTTTTTTGTTTTAGTTTTGTATGTGTTTATCTGTATGTTTTTATTTTTAAGCTATTGCATAGCTTCTATCGCGGGCCTTGAGCGCGGGGACCGAATCCAGAAATTCCGTAACGAAAAAACCTTGACGTTTGTCTCTTTAGTTCAGCAACTCGCCTCTAGATGGCATTGCAATAGCTTTACCGCGGCAGTCCCCGAGTGCCACACGTCTTTTTTTTCTTTATATGTGTGTGTGTGTGTGTGTGTTCGAAGTAAAAGATATTCTATTCTATTATATTCAAACATGTCTTTTACGTCAGATTTTCATTGAAAACTTTGAATTGGTTGTTGCGTGAACGAGCTGTTGCCTTGAAACTGTATCCCAGACGAGACAAGTCGGCGCGGCGGCGGCGGCGCCCATCTCCGCCTCGTCTGACAGGTGCCTTACGCGTGGTTTCATTTATCCCGGATAATTTGCGAGTTCCGTTGTGATTGCAAACGTGGCATACACACGTATGTCGCACATTTATAATGTCAAATTAAATTAAATCCGTTGTTTAATTAAACTTGCTAAGCGGCTATGAATTCATATAGGTACATACCTACTTATTTAACACATATAAATGTGAAATGTTGTACCTTCCTGTTTAATTTTAATCACTCACTGATTTTTCATTTAAGGTTCTGTAAATTTTAGGGTTTTGTTGTACGTTTTTGTATAAACTGAATAGTTCGTTTTTAATTTTTTCAAGGCACATTTGAACACATTGACACGTCTGTCTATTCTATCACTTTATATAAAATATGCATTGGTCACAAAAATGGCTTCAACTATTGTTATTGAATAGAAAGAACTAAACCACAACGTATTTTTATGAAAGAAATAAAATAAGGATAAGCCAAGAACTTCCTACGAGCACAATGTAAAAGTCAATGTTCAATCTTTTCATCTCTTATTCAATTAGGACCACTCTGGAACTGTCTCAGAATTTCCCCAAAATTGTTTTGTTTCCAAGTTAGAACAAAGAGTTCGTATTGTTTGCCAAGTTGGAAAAAATAAAAATAGTCAGATAAAATAGCGAAATATTTTATTGACTGCCAATTGTGTACAAAAGCACCTGATGGCTATAATTGCTGTTGACGTCGCGTCGGGCGTCGCGTCAATTTCACAATCTTCTGTAATAATATTCGTGTCGAGAAAATATTTATACCAAAAATTACTCCGAGAAAACCCATCTCGTTTTGTTGTAGACTTTAAATTATGAAAAGCACATTAAGAATACTAAAAACGAGATTAAAACAGCTATCTCAACATTAACATCTTGAAAGCTACAGAGAACTTGGATCCAAAAACATCAGCAACAAAGAGAATGCGCCGGGCACATCAAACAAGCACTAGAAAACTACACTAAGTAATTATAATAAAATATTAAAAGCTCTCTCGCTGTAACCAAGCATTAAATAAAGTAAAGCTAATGGTGTGATGCGGCGGGCATGCGGCACGGCCCGAGTCAAACTGCATCGGAGTAGCGAAGGATGCAATCTGCATACATTAGCCTAACGTCTCTTAGTTTTGACACCTGCTCTCGCCCTCCCACTATGAAATACCAAGCCGGTAGATGGATGGCACAAACATGTCAAGACTAAAGGCAGTTGTTGCGAACTTGGGAACTAATCAAGAATATCCCGCTGCGAGATGTATTGTTTCATTCGAGACTTTGACTTGGAAAGCTTTTTAAGTAACTAAAGTGTTAAATGACTGTTTCCAAGTATCATTTTGTGTAACAGAAACGGAAATACGGTTCCGAATGACGGGGGTTATGACGAAACTTTACAGCCGAATAACAGAAGCCGAATAAGGAAACGGCTCACGGGACTGCGGGAACAACAATAGCAACCTCAACAATATTCGCGTTTCCTTTTGATACGCATTAAGTATAATTAGCCGAGGGTTTCTTTAATGAAAAGCAAACACATTTTACTCGTGCTCCATTTATTTTACCGCAAAATAATGCTTATACAAAGTTAAGCTCATAAAATGAGAAAATTCTCGCGTGCCTTTTATCTTAAGGCAGGCAATTCTCTAGCTACATTTATGCTGATATAATTAGCAACCTACTACGTGAGAAATAGATTTTTATGTTGGTGCCAAATTATTAAATCGTAAAATACGCCCTTACGTCCAAAACTGTGGCATTGTCTTTGAATGAGTGAGTTAACAAAATGCCGCGCACACACTAGATTAAATTAGTGTTTTTGTCAATAAACCTGACTTTTAATATTATGCCAGTTTTTGTGCACAATTTTGTTTGTTTTTGTATCACATTGCACAAACTTTTGTGAAAAAGTACACCACAAATACACACAATTCACTAGTTCCAAATAAGTGAGCTCACTCACTTCGCTTGACAAAAAACACGGTGCGGTCTCACTACGGAAAGGGTTAACGATTTAAATCTTTGGCTGGCGCATAAACACAATGTTCATAGTGTCAGCAACAGATTGGACTAAGTTTGTTTGAAACTAAGCAAGACAGCCAAATCTGTGGCATCTATTTTGCAGCTGCTACAGATAATCCACTACGAATTCCATCACAAACTTTATCTTGCATTACAGCAATTTATTATTAGCAGATTTATCTGAGCACTGAGTACATAGGTAATACATAAATGGCTCCAAACAAACCTCGTAAACCAGTAACCCAGTGTTGCAAACACCTTCAATACTTAACAGCTCAGTTACCGAGTCAAGTTTAAATGTTCGGCGCCCGAGGCTACACTAGAGGGTTGTCACGTCAGAGCACATTTTAATAATGCACCAGCTCGTTTAGTATGAAAATTAGCTGGCGAGTAGTGGCCCCGTGCACTATGTGGCTTGTTTTATTGATGGGGTGAGCGCGGGCGTCGGAATGTCACGGGGTGCGGACGGTTACGTAATGCCATCAAAAAGATTGGTACCTAATCTACTAAAATTTTGCTTAAGTAGAACCTGTCTGAAAATCAGCGCTACTAGCTTCGGTTTGCAGCGGCATAATGCGGAGACAGGGAACTTTTTGCCTTTATGTAACAAGTTCGTGTCGATTCAGATTAAAAAAGGACTATCTCTCAACGTTAACCACCTCAACCTCAACAGCCTGTATTGGTCTACTGCTGGACGCAGGCTTCCCCCTGATAAGCGCCTTATTGGCGTTTATCGCATCGAGGGTAATACCCATAATTACCACGCTGGGCATGCGGGTTGGGATCGCAGTTTGGTGGTATAATTGTACTGCAGGTGGCGCTGCTGCCTGCCCCCCGGTGAAGATACACTTAGTCGCCTCTTACGACACCCGCGGGAAGAGTTGGGGTGGTGCAAATTCTAAGCACCAACAAAACTAACGTAAACTAATTTGACAGCGCTAAAATGATGTCATTTTATTTTAATCGTTATGAAAGGACAGCAACATTTATATAGGTACTAGTTTTGAAGAAATTTGAACTGACTTCTGTTTTTATCTGTATTCTTCCAATATGTGTTTCTACATATTACTTTGTAATGTGCCGTGTTACGTGTTACTTCAAATAAATTCATTTTCTTTCTTTCTTCTTATTGAGTAAAAAGAATGGAACAATTTAGCGACCGAGCTTGTGTGGAAAGAAACAAATATTCAAATCGTTAGATAGGCCTTTAACGTAGTGGAACCACACCATGATGTTGCCAAGCGAAATGAGATAACTCGCTCACTTGGAATCAGTGTATTCTGTGTTTTCGCAGTGTGCTTATTCACAAAAAGTTCATGCAATATGATTGCTAAATGTTTTTTTTTCTTTTTCAATCCTTATTTAGAGCTTAATCACATTGCGATTATGTCGCTCTAACTAAGTAACAGAAAAAAACACTTATAAAAAAACTAAACAGATTTAACTTATGTATGTGTGTATACCAAACTAAACTAAGTACCTATATAAATAAATTAAGATTAGCTCCGATCGGTCTGATCGGAGCTGAACAATTTCACTAGACTTTTTACATATTCCGAATTTGGTTTTGTTAGGGTTATGTTACAGTCGGAAATTTATGGTTATAATAACAGTTTGCTTTATCGGCTAAAATATTTTATTTCACTAATCATGGTGTCCGTGCATCGGATTTAAAAAACACAATGCCACTGATTTTTTTGGTGTAAAGATGTATCTAACAATTTAAAGCTTTGGTATAAAAATGATGCTCGTACACGCTCGTACACGATGATATTCGTATAAGTTCAAGTTTTGAACATATTTTTCAAAATTTTATGCATAACAAAAAAGTATTCTCTTCGATTGATTTTATTTTTTTCCCAGCTCTACTAATTCATCTTATTTTGATGCTACCTACAACTAAATGAAATAAAATAGTATGGCTAAAAGATTTTCAAAGTATGTATATTTACTTTAATTAGGTACATTCAATTAATGTAAATTTACCCGAATAATTTAATAAATCTGTAAAATACATTGGCAGTGGCCATAGAACGCTATTCCTAAAACAGTAGTTATGTTAGCCGTCCAGTATAATCTCATTTTAATATTCGATCGAATACTACTCGTACCAACCTGAAATTCTGTGCGTAGTTCACGAGGGCTTTATTGTTGTTAAGCCTAAACAATCCTCTTTTGTAAGCATTGAAGTTTGAACAATAACAATTATACTTAGTGATCCCTGTTACCCCGTTACTATAATAAATATTGAGATATGTTAACAAATAACTAGGCATTTCTCAAACGAATACCAAGTGGAGTACCTAGCTAGTATAGGTAGTACGTATATAATGTAGCGTTCATTAATTTGAATAGTTTAACTCTGTGGTAAACCAATCTCATTTCAGCTGAATTTCAAATGTGATTACTCTCCCCATAGTTCACCGTTAACCTCTCAAAACCAATCGAACTTTCACCACTGGGTACACCTACATCTGCCGTATAAAAGTTCCGAAGTAAAACCACATGTTTACATTACAAAATGTTGTGCGCGGCCCATGAAAGCCACGCTTAAAGTCAACAGAACAAGGGCCTTTAAAATATACGCTACACTGGAAATTCAATTCTAAGTTCGCCGCAGTATTAAGGTAGTTCACTACTTTAGCGCATTCTGTTACAATAACCAAAAGCGATGCCGTACACATTTTCAGCCAACTTCTGCTATTAATTTGGCACTAACTGCTTACAAGTTGCTCGTTTATTCATCTTGAAATAACAGTAAAATCTGGCAAATTAAGTTTTTATATTTTTGAGCGAGGCCATTAGGAGGAACGGAATGGAGTAGGCACGTACGGTAAACGATTGATCATCATCAGCTTATATTAGTCCACTGCTGGACATAGGGCTCCCCTAATGAGAGCCATAGCGCCCTGTCTTCAGCTTGACGCATCCAGCATCTGCCTGCAGTCTTTCGCAGATCGTCATCTTACCTGGCCGACGATTGTTTGGCATAAATCAATCAGATTTGAATGCGGAAAGTCTTGACACATTTCACGCAAATAAAAAAAATGTCGTAGGAACAAACAAGCCTCGGTATGCCACTATGTACCTAATCTGTGTGCATGTGTTAAAATAATCAAACATAAAAGTGTAAAGCCTAGTATATAAAGTCTGTTCAAAAGGAGAAGAGTCGTGGCGCTACGGTGAACTATGCTTTTAGTTTCCTTTTAGTAATACTGCAATGACAGAGCAGTGTTGTCAACGCAACAAAAGTTGTCAATTGGCTCACGCGAGCCCTCAGTTCCCACGACTCTTCTCTTTTTTATCAGACTCTAGTACAATGCCCACTTGTTTAGTAACCTACGTAAAATTCAAAGGTTATTTTAATTACAGACACAAATTAAATAACCTTTTATTTTTTTACTCTTTCATACACTTTGGTTAGTCACCGCGATCGAAAGGCAAAGGATAGAAACAACTGGCCAAGTGCGATTCGGACTCGCACACGAAGAGTTCCGTACAATTCAAAGGTTATTTTAATTACAGACACAAATTAAATAACCTTTTATTTTTTTACTCTTTCATACACTTTGGTTAGTCACCGCGATCGAAAGGCAAAGGATAGAAACAACTGGCCAAGTGCGATTCGGACTCGCACACGAAGAGTTCCGTACAATTCACTAGAAAAACGGCAAAAAATCATGTCTGTTTTATGGGAGCCCTCACAATATTTATTTTATTCTGCTTTTTAGTATATGTTGCTATAGCGGCAATAGAAATACATCATCTGTGAAAATTCTAAGTGGACAGTTAAAATTTTCCCAGATGATGTATTTCCGAACCGTAATAGTTTATCACGGTTCATGAGGCTCAGCCTGGTAACAGACACACAGACAGACAGACAAACAGCGACAGGCCAGCGGAGTCTTAGTAATAGGGTCCCGTTTTACCCTTTAGGTACGGAACTCTAATAAAACGATCAACACAAACTCGATAATGTGGTCAACTTCTTTCAGGTGTTTCTGCACTTTCATATTGGGCGCAACCTTTTAATATAGTCTTATTTTTTTCAACTAGATGCTTTGTTTCTCTGGATGCTCGAGCTTTTGTTTACGATGAATTTATAGAGTACCTATTTGCTTCAATTTATTGAGAAAATTTTGCAATGAATGGTTGCAGTAGTATTCTTGTGCCAATAAAATATCGATGTAGCATTTCCATCGGTGGAATTGTTCGTTGATAATTGCGGTATATATTGTTGCATTCATATCATATGCTCTTTACTTTTATTATGTTTTTAAAACCGTTTGATCATCCAATGAAGTCAAAACAATGAAGCCAGATGAGCGAAGCCAGCCGACCCGTTTGAAGCATCGTGTCGGGCTGTTAGAAATTTTCCGGGTTCTTTAACAGGATTCATTCATAACTCACGGCCGAGTGGAGCCTTCGAATATTTCAGGCTGCAGGACCCTAGCGTACCCCAGCCCCATAAATTCCGCGCTTCGGGTTGCCAAATTAGGCGCAAGGAACGCAGACTTATCCCCCCCATTAAGCGGAGACCCACCGACCCCTAGCGAGACTTTTAAGGAAACTTTCCACGTGGTGTCGCAGGTGTAATATCAATAAATAATAATTCCCGGCGGGTTCCGCCCATTGGAAAGTTCAGATGAAAACTCGCAAGTCTGAATATTAGAATTGAAACGGCGGGTGGATTAGGGTGACTTCTTAATGCGGTGCCAAATTGATTTTGTTACGTCGAGTCATGGTACGGGGATTGCTGGTAAGTAGGATTATTGTTATAAAGATCCCTCTTATAGGCTTAGATGAATTTCGAAAATAAGATTAGGGACAATTCGAAGTTAACAATATAAAAATAACCTTCTAAATATCTAAATAGTGACAAAATAATGTTATTGGTATAAGCCCACTCAAAGCTTTTCCAGTTTATTCTGAAAACATACATAGCTGTTTGGAAAAAGTGCAGAGTAATTCCAAAAGCAATTATGTGGGTCATGGACAGCACAGCGCTGAGCATTCGTACTAACAATCGAATGAACTTCCACCCAATTAACTTTATGTGTTACCCATTATTATAATTGCTGCACAGTTTCAAAGTTGAGCCGGAATGAAACCGATGCTAACTAGAATAGAACCGACACCTTGCTACGAATTATGAGTTTGGACTTTTGGCTTCGGATTATTTTCAGTTATCGGATTAAGATTTTTTGTGTTTTGTTACAATAGAATGTTAACGTTAATACGTTAAACATCCCAAGCTTTTATTTCTAAAAAGAGATTTAAGGGATTATCCTCGTTGATGAACGAAAATTTTACTGAAGTATTTTATACTCCTCACTCGTTTATAGACAACAGCGAACTGTGTGCGCGTTTACAAAATATTTTTCATATCATTGCCACAGACAAATGAGCTGAATTAGGTACGTCAATGAAGAGCAAATCAATATGAATAGGTACTTATTCGACGGCGGTATCATCGAGATAACAACAATGATACGAGATCCACGATGACCGGTAATTTAGCGCGAGTAATTCCGACCGGGCGTTTGGTGAATTTAATTTTATCTGGGATAAGCCTGTGCGGTAATAATTCATGGAAACCACCGGCGAACGCTCGCGAGAATCGGGAAATATGCCCGGAAACATACTCGCACAAATAAAGTCTGAACCAATGAAACTATTTTACCGCTGCTTTACGCAAATAAGACAGTCACTGCACAAGCGCTTACAGAATAAAACAGTCTACTGCAAACTGGAAAAGAGTAATAATAAATGCATGTACAAAGCCAATTACTACATAAGCTTGCATGTTAGCTTACATAAAGCTCCTTAGTCAAGTGACGTCAGCACTCAAGCATTCACGAGAGAACAAGTCAAAAGAAAACCTTTCGACTACTTAAGAACACATTTTACGACTACCAAGGTAACAAAATCCGGGAAAATGCGACCCACAACCAGAATGTTAAACTTAACATTTGTAGCGGAGCTAAAACAGAGCAATAGAATTAATTCAATCGGTACAACTTTGTATTCAAACTGAAAGACAATTGTTTCGATTCATGTTGCCAAAGTAAGGGAAGCCTCAAAGGGCTAAGCCAACGAGCCCTAAGATTGATGAATACAATAGCATGAGTCACGAGATCCTATCGCCACTTCAAGCCATTTAGTTCGTAAGCAAGAATAGATCGAAGCAATTATGCCGAATAAGTGCACAATAACTTAACGTGAAATATAATGTGTACGAGTATAAAGAATAAATAGGCAGATTAGGCAGGTATAAAGAAAGACGTGGCTACAATGTATCATTTACCGTCTCTTAAAGCCTCAGCTTTACTCTTATCTACAGTTGTAATTAATATCCCCCATGAAACAAAAGCATTGTCATCACGACCAGAAAATATCGTGTAAAAACGGTCATAACTCTCATTGGCCAGCGACCGGCATGTCACCACGGGGTAGAGTTGTATATCTCGTCCAATTACCGCCTGTTTGTTTTGCATTTCCTCTGCATCTCGGAAGCAGTAAGGGGGTAATAAAACGTCGCAACAATGCGGATCACGTCACAGCGGAATTATCTCGCAACGGCAGCGACGATCAATTACACTGACAAGGAGCACGTGGAAAAAGGGCCGCCGGCTGAGGCCTTTATTCCTACCCCATTTTTGAAATAGCGACCTTAACTTTCTATATTTTAAACTGGTATTTGTTTAGGGTTTGTTTAGCCGTAATCGTAAGATCAATTAGGCGTGGTGGTTGCGGCTATGGGTGTCGTTTCGCTGGCATTTGAGGACTTCCTTTATAGGAAACTTTCGGTACTTATGTACCTTCATGTTTTACAATCTGTTTTGGTCCTGTTCTATTTCAGCTCCTAAATTATAAAAGACTAGCAGTCTATCCCGGCTTCGCACTGATACATATTTACTTTTTAAACGTATCAATTAGTAAATTTTAATCAGAGATAATACAGCATTATAATGGTAATCGTTGCATTCGTTTTAAGTTTTTTCGTTACAAACACCCAAAAATACAAATCTTTTCTTTTATAATATTAGTACTTATAGATGTATTGTTATACATATATTTTTGAGTATCTATTTGTTATTTGTAAAGGATCGACCTTTCCCTTCATATAATCACGTGAAACGTGCATTTTGTTCTAGCGTAGGCAAGTATAAAAGCGTTATACACACGTGGCGATATAAATCTTGTACCTCACAGAGAAGCAATATATTACGTAAAGTACTAACTCCCACCCGTCTTGTAATCTCCGCGTATTTCCAAATGAAATACTAATTGTGTTTCCAGTACATGCTGAACCGTGGAAAACATAAAAAAGTGGATGTGGTAATTGGATTAGTCAGGTGTGTAGCAAATATGCGGAGCTCAGCACAACCGAATTTTCCGTTACTGAATTACTTTGAACTTGTTTTAAAATACAGTTTCAATGAAATTGGATTATACCCTGAGATTATATGCCAGTGCCAGCAAGAGGAGGTAGTAAGGTCGCTCTAGTAATTTGGCACCTGCGAACTTGTTATTCGGTTCTGCCACATCCATTCGGTTCTCAATTCTGTACCTAAACCATAGGTAGCGGCATATGTTGTGTAGGCTGTATTCACGCTGTGAAGGGAGTCAATTGAAATAACGCTTAATGACTGAGTTGAGCCTTACTCATTGTTTTGTATTGAAACTGTTTTAGTCCTACAAATTGGTGTCTGGTGATTTAGCTCAATTGTTTCTAATGGCCGCTTTTGCTCGTTCCCAACGTTGGGAAGGTCCTATATAGTTATTTACTGGAATAGGACCAGACTAGCTCCTTCAATTCTCAACAATTACGCACAAAATTTGCCATAGAACTCGATATATTTATCCGATAGTACATAACATCAGCCAATTTAAGCAAAATAAACATTTGTTGCATAATAATTTATTTTCAACTAATTTCAATATAATATTATGTAAATTACTTTGTTTTCGGAAATCGAGTCCGATGAAAGATAAACTAACAGGCAAATTTACATTTCAATAACAATTTCTGAATTTTGGTATGCCTCAAAATCCATCAATGTCGAAAATAAAATCGGATACTACTCTAATTAACTGATAATTGATTTGATTTGACGTTTTTGATACAAAACAAATTTTCGAAAAAAAAATGTGTTTGCCCATTAATGATAAAAAACATAATCCTCCTTCTTACGCAGTCGGGTAATAGTACAAAACCTCTAAACTGAACGAACACTCTGCTCGAGTTCTTAGAAAGTATCTTTCACTACCAATCGTTTTATTTTAATTAAATTAATCCAAAAAACTTATCTGCCGGTTACCAATTAAATTCTTGTTAGCAATTGCATACTCAGGGGCGTAAGAACGCGGATTAAATACAAAGTGTTCGGATTACGACACCCGACCGACCCTTAGGCGCTATTAAGAATTCAGAAAACGAATTGGGGACATCGAATCGGCAAAATTGAGCCTGCCCTTCTTTTTCAACATCATGTTTTTGTCCCGAAAGAGAGATATATTAATATTATCCATCTCTCCGAGGATGTTTTGATCAACAGCTCGCAGAATACCTACATATTTTTCTAGGAAAAAATCCCCTACAATTTGTTCTCGCATAACTTTGTATACCGGTCGCTAAGCTATCTTTTATGAATGAGTTTTACGAAAGCACAGGTCCGAAATGAAGGGACCTCGATGATTCAAAAGGTGTGTTTTTGTGACTCACCCTTACTTATGCATGAAATACCAGTATTTTTAATGAGACAGGGACTGGGATTTGTGGATTTACCTGTAACAAAAAAGAAAAGCACGTTAGTTTTACGTTATGTAAGGTAAATACTTCCATAGAAAAGTGCCTAACTACGAGTATGTTGAATCTCGATCTATTCTTATCTAGAACGTCAATATCCTGATTTCTTCTATCTTGACTCATGTCGGAAATAATACGTAAAATTCTTGAACTTGTACGCAAATACTTGTGTATCCTAGTGGTAGGTGCTCACACAAGGCTTGAACGATGATAGCATCATAGTTATCACTACATTTGAGCCCAATTAGGCGCCGGCACCGCATCAAACAAGCGTCTAATGGTCTCGAAACGTCTCGACCCTCGCTTCATTGACCCGCACGTGGAGCACCTTACCCTCAGGTCAAGAGCTATAATTGTCTGTGGTCATGAACGCCTGTCATACAGTATACCGCTGTATTGAGTGCTTTATCGCTGACAACATACATAGGCTAGGTATAGCGCAAACTATAGCGGTGGTCGTACCAATATGCACGATGAAAATGATATCCGTGTAGTTAGAAATTTCTGCGAAATAAGGGTACGCAGGATACAAAGTTTGCAAGAGGCCTCCAAATAATTATTCAGCAGCATCAATCAAGACATGGAAATACTAAATTCAGCCTAAATTTAGAAAATATTTATTAACTGCAAAAGCAACAAAGACCCTTATCAAAATCGACTCAAGGATCAGCAACGTCAGATATCGGAAGTCAAAATATCTACTCGTATAGCAAACGATAGGGGCCAAAAGGCTTCGTACATTTTCACCTCGTGCACAATAGATGTTTGCAAATCTCTCTCGGCAAACACTAACTGATCGGATCAGTGTAACCGTGTTCTGAGAGCGAAGTTTGTGTAAACGAGCGTTCGATATCGAGTCAACGTTGATAAAGCACGTAAAAAAAAAAGACGTGTGGCACTCGGGGACTGCCGCGGTAAAGCTATTGCATTGCATTTTGTATCAACTTATGCAATTATAATTTTATTTATTTATTTTATTCATGCAGTATTGCTTTTTCTTTGATATTAATTCAAGTTACACTTTTTGAGCATGGTGACCCTATACACTTTCTCATAAACAGCTGCATATGTATTCGTCCGATTTCGAAGCAGCTCGTCTCGAATCGTGCGAGTTTCGTAGAGTCATACAATACGTCTAATCGCACGCACACAACGTCGTGTCGAAGACTGCCGAACTGAAACGACGTTAGACGATGCACGGCTTTCAAGCCACACCTCCTTGCCCGGCGGAGTGGGGAGCGTGAGGTTTTTTCGTTACGGAATTTCTGGATTCGGTCCCCGCGCTCAAGGCCCGCGATAGAAGCTATGCAATAGCTTAAAAACTTTTACATTGGATAAAACACGTAAAAATTATAGATAGCATGTTGATAGGAATGAAAAAAGAGATCTATTTTGTTGTAATGCTATTAACCAGACGAGTGCAATGTGTTAAAACTGCATTTCGGTTTATTTTAAGAACAAATGGTTCAAAAAGTTAAAATGAATGTAATCTGTAGGTTCAACATCAATCTCTGTCCCTGTTTACTTTAACAACAATGTGAAAATTGACGACAAAAACGAGCCACACGATGCGGTGTCAAACAAAGATAATAATATATCGCCCTATCAGGGAGGTTCCATCGTTATTGTTGTCCTAAACGTGGCCATGATCCGGGAGCCCGCGCTCGTTTGTCCCGGGAAATCCTTCTGCAAACACCGACGAGACCCGAGATTCACTGGACCTTTGCACGAGTACTTTGGGCCGCTGATGGATATAAAAATATAAATCACACTTTGAGGGCTTTATAAAAACCTAAAACTTGGCGTAAGACAGGTATATTGTTTTAGGTTTGTTATTTGCTAGATATGTTGGACCTGTTTAGCAGTTCCTCGATATGGGATCACATTTTATCCGGATCAGTACAGTTTTTTCGATTCCGAATGGAATTGAAAATGTACCTTGTTGCGTTGAGTTTCCCAGGTTAACATTATCATACAAAGAGCTTGTGTCTGCTTTACATTTGTCGCAATGTCGCAAACGATGATCAACGCAAAATTGTAAGATACATTGAGGAAACATTGTTAAAGATCACAACGATTTCTTAGAGTGAAAAGACGACAAAGTAAAGTTTTAAAGGAAACATCCAATAAAACGGAGTGCGCTCGTAGGATGTGCACGTAAAAAGTTCGCTGCTTTGCCGCACACAACAAGTTTGGCGATCGTTCGTTCGACTTGTTGGTCCGACGTGGCTCAACTTTGATATTACTTCGCACGTGAACGATTTAGCAGGCCAGTTTGACAGTTCTGATGGTGACAGATGACGCCTGTCGTCAAATCGGACCAATATGTCTTAAAGTTCCACGCTGCGCTTTGACAGACGCATTCACTGCCAAGTTCCCTGCTGAATTTAAAGAAGACGCATACCGTTTTCCGCCATCAAAAAATATATTTTGTACCATAACTTGTATCCATTACTGTATTCATTGAAGATAAACATCTGCCTCTAATAAATTATGACAACGCAGCCGTGGCTGGTGCTGGTGCAAATATTTAGAGAAAATAATTTCCATTGCGGGTCGCAATGCAATAAGTCCCTGACGCGACGGCACCGTGGAAGCTTTTCTCGGCATTTACTGTAGGAAAGTGTTTAACACTTTTACTGACATTCCTGTGATTAATTTTTGTCCGGCTGTCGTTGTAATGGGCTAAAATAATTTAGTAGGCGGTGGCGTTTATTTATTGTCAGCCGACGCGGTTTATATCGCAATTTATCTCTGACCCCCGGCTAAATGCCGATTACAGACCGAATCAGTCGACGATAAATATTCAATAGATATACGATGACAACTGTAGCATCAAACACCATTAGTTCGCACCATTGAGCATTCGAATTGGACCTTTTTTATACACTACCATAAAAATACTTGCAGTTTCAGCTCATTGCTTTATTTTAAACCTATTAGCTCATAATAGTGTTCTCTCAGAAATTATGGAGACACATATAGATGTAGGTCCAGCTGAAACTCTAGTAACGAGGTACTTGGTTACACCAAACACTAACATACGAACCTTGTTAGTGATGTCCGTGTGATTCGAGTTACATGGTCAATATGTATTTACGCAAATCAAATCTCCCTGATCAGTGTTGGTTTAGTCCCATATTAGATTTAGTTACGTAGAATACAGAAATATATTTTCACACAAATGAATACAGACCTCTTTCTGACTACTTAACTTTTTATTTTTGAACTACAGAAAATATTATCTTCTTTATAGCTATAGAAATATTCTGAGTAGTCATTTTTTTATCTGTTTTGATAAACATTTTAATGTAATGTAATGAGATGTCATCACAGAATCCTTAAAGCTTGTGCAGTATATAACCCTCGTGAAGTCGACTGCGAGTCACAGAGACGCAGGCACAGCAAGTCTTCGTTTTTCTAAATAATAGGGAACTCGACTCAAATGCAGCTAAATATATTATGTCTGCACTTCTTTGAGGTTTTAACTTATCGACGGAAGGAAAATCAATATTAAACGTATAGCTGACGAATATGTAAACGATAACGCGTGTGTCGATTGTCCAGCATTATTTTATAATCACTTCGTTGTAAGCACAGGAAAAAATTACCTATTTCTTGATGTAAACTATTTGACTGAACAACAGCGAACTTATCTATAAAAGTAAAACTTTTAAGTAGGTAGGCAGATAAATCTTAATTGTGCACCAGCAAATATAGGAGATGGAAATGGATTATGAGTATCTATACCATCTATTTAAAATAATTAGATGCTAGTAAAATAATAATAACATCAAAGGGAAAACAAACCTCAAACTTGTAAGTTTACAGTTTACCATATAAATACAGGTTCGTGCACTGATTCTCCCGTCTATAATTAAACTCTCAGCGAATAAAGAACAAACTTCGGGTGGGGTCGGGGCGACGTCACGCAAAAGCCAACTCCAAGTGAAAAGCCGGCAGGAATACGATGTAACTTGTCTGATTTCTGTAGAACTTGCCGCAATCGACCGACTTGGCTCAAACTTTGCACACAACAGATCGCAGGGCGAGCAACAATACCCAGCCAAACAAAAGAGCTCAAGGAATACTTTATACCTACAAGAACTAACAATTAAGAAGTATCAGACAGTGAGTTATATATAATACACACTAGAAAAATACGCTAGAAGTAGTAATTCAATGGTATCAGATTATATAGTATTTTATTATGAGATTCTTCGAAATCTGAGCTCTGGAAAACATGACCTTTAACGTTTAACCTCAACCTCAACAGCCTGTATTGGTCCACTGCTGGACGCAGGCCTCCCCTGATAAGCGCCTTGTTGGCGTTTAACTAATGGGGGGTAATGCCCATAATCCTCACGCTGGGCATGCGGGTTGGGGATCGCAGTTCGGTGGTAGAATTGTTCTGCAGGGGGCGCTGCTGCCCGCCGCCGCTGGATATCCCTTAGTCGCCTCTTACGACACCCACGGGAAGAGATGGGGTGGTGCAAATTCTAAGCACCACACAGCCCTAACGTTTAAACACTTATAGAATTACTAAATGGCAATGTACAGCCGAAAATATATAATGTATGTAATTTACGGGTTTTGTGCTATTAGTTTTTAATGAAAATGTACTTCATTCACGTTACAGTTTTATTGTCTACATTTATTTTCTCTCTCTCAAGTGTATTTTTCACTCGACTGCTGCCATTTTAAGATTAGTTCCGTTTAAAAGCATTTGCTATTAAAAGCGCATCAAGTTTAATTCAATTGCATTAACTTATTTATTGCAGTCGCCTTGACGGCATTTTTATAGGAAAACTGCTTTACTCTCTCCATGTTTACGCCATTTTGCCGCATTACACAAATTTTGGGGAGTGTGTAATTTGTTTTAAAGTGGCTGGAATTAACCGGGGCTCTTTGTTTTACGTCCCCACTTTACTTATAAAGGGGAAAGATGTGTTCCTTCAGGCGACCACATCATAATGAATGGCGTCTGTCAATTTTGAAGCAACATTAGACAAAACTGACAGTGATTTACTTCCAAGTGATTTGTTCACTTCAAAGTTTAGGTTGTTCACTAAAACTACCTTAAAGTGACAAGTTTAATTCAGGTTTGTGGCCACAGGTGCTTTCATGTTCGCGGCATCCAGACGGGCACACTTCGCTTCATTTGCTACCTTCATCCGGGTAATTCTCTACGAAGGACCACTGTGTCGTAAAATTTCCGAAAGTTGGTTTGTGATTAAGAATTTTCCAGTGTAGAAAATTCTTTTGTTAGTCGAGTGGTGCGTTCCTGTTATTCGCCCCCTCGTACTTGCTACCCTAAAGACCCACAAGAGCGGCTGAGCCGGATTTACACGATCGAACATTCTGGCGTTTGACGGTACCGACTTATTTTACTATAGTGTTGCCAGAATCCTTAAATCTGCATCTGATTGTATTGTGAAAGAGAAACAAATAAATTAGCTTATTAAAATAGGAAATTAAATATTTCGAAACTTTCGTTCGTAAAACACAAGTCATCCATAGCCAAAAAATATTTCTTGAACTCAAACTTACGGCTCTTTTATGTTTCACTCAAAAAGCATCATAACTATTATGTTTTTCCAATAACGAAACGCAGAAAAGTAAGGCCAGTATTTGTATCGGCCATTACGAAATATTGTAAGGTCGTCCCACGTTGGCCGGCTTAGTGAAACTTCGACCCCTACGCAGGCTTATTTTACTTCAGTACAAACATGGGACAGGAAAACTGTAGGCAAAATTCACGAAGCGTATTGAATAGGATTTAATTTTATGCTAATTTTGATGTTTTTCCTTTAGTCTACAGGTAAATTACCCAAAATGAAAATTGTGATGAATTAAATACCTACATTCACTTAATTTAATTTATTTATTGCTATATTCAATACTAAGTCAAAGGTCATGCATTGATTTTGAGGTGAACAACGCATATGCCCGTGGCAACGCACGTGTTTTTCCGAGTCAAAAAGTATCCTAGCTAGGAAAAATACTAGGAAAAATAATAGCGAAGCATCTAGAACGGCTAAATTCAATCTACAACGGAAAACGGGTTTCATTTTTATATATATAAAGTGAAACCCGTTTTCCGTTGTCACGACATAACATGAAAACGGCTTGACCGATTTGGTTGATTTTTTTTTATTTGTTGAAGTTCAAGGATGGTTTTTACGGCGAGAAAAATTCGAATAACTGCCGGGAAAACACCTTTAAACGTTTCCATAGGAACATCGCGTGCGAAGTCGCGGGGCACAGCTAGTTAACAATATAAATTAAAAATGTCATTGTTTTCGTTCTTTTTTACGTTTCGTTATCTCCCCGCAATACAAATAAACTTGAATAAGTATAGTGTCGTATATCTTCCACCCTAGTTTTCTTGTCCTCAAGTGTAAGGCAGTGAACTAATGCTCTGGTCATGCCGAATGAGTAAGTGTAACTATTGTTCCACCTTACAGCCTGTTTGCCGAAGGGCTGTACTGTGAAGGGTCTTTCAAAAATAGAACAAAGAATCCGTTCTGTTTTTGTTTTGTGAAGATAAGTAATTGAGAGAAATAGCATATTCCTTTTGTAGATGATCGTGATTTTTATATTTTATCGAGACCAAAGTATTCTATTCAGAAAATGTTCATTCATATTTTGCTTGTATTAAAATAAGCTTAGACACCTTTCAATGTGATCGCTATGATTTATTTTATTTTCACTAAATGTAAGTTAATAAATGATATACTTACTCAGTTTCATTTATATTGGCATTTGTCAGTTCTTTGATGATATATTTTTCTTTATATTCTTGTTCAGTACCTGGATCTTTTATTTCAAACTGTTAGAATTGTTACCGGTTTTTCAGTGTGTAAAAAATGCGTTCCTTTTCCGCTGACTTTTCCACCAGATCAGTCAATAAGTGCCTATAATTCAGATACGGATTATTTATTGATAACGCTTGTATCAATCATGTCATGAAAGTACCTTAAATAATAAAAGTAAAATAATTGTTTATAGGTAGGTGGTCCCGGACCCTTCGGACTTCTCAATTCGAATGTATGAATGTGTTTGATGATTCTTTTTTTATTTGAAAGCTGGTGCTTCCCGTGTGATCCAGATTTGACAATAGTATCCACGAAGAAACCATATAATTGAAATCGGTTTATAGTTTTTAAAACAAACTCAACTATTATTTATGTGTGTACAAATATGTTCTATAGAACTCTTTTATGGTACCTATATGATTAATGAATTTATTGCCGTGTAATGTGTGCATTGGTCTTATGTCAATATATAGCATCTCTTTTCTACCATGGTCAGGTTTACAGCATGAATATTCAATACAAGAAATTTTGTTAACAAAACGGAGTAAACGTTAGAACTTTAAAGGAGTTCTATAGATAGAACTCTTTTTTGATCTATATGAAGTTGAGTATAAAATTATCAGCCCTATCGGGACATAGCCAAGTGACATGCCCGTCGAAGGATCGATAAAACACGTGAGCCAGCGCAGCTGGCGTGCGGTCGCGTAGCAACTGAGCGCAAACATTGACCAAATTACCACTTCGGAACTTTACCTGCTTTGTACGTACAGTACAGGGCACCAAGGTACCTAATAGACAAAACTATAGACCAAGATAAACCTTATAATGTTGTTTTGGTTTTTAATGTAGTTTTGGTTATTGTAGTTTTACACTATGGGTAATTTGATTCATTTTGGTTTTATTTCAAAAACCTTTTACCTTTTTATGATGTCGTAGAAATAAGAATAGAATAAGTTTTGTTCTATAAATAAATATCGGATTACCTACGTAGAATAAAATATTTGATTCGCTTAATCTCCCATACCTACTTCATTAGGTAGGTAATTAAAACGAATTGATACCAAGTGGATGCGTGTAGGTGGTGTTTGGAGTCTAGAAATAGCTTTGTTGTAGCTGATAGACACATAAATTAATTTAATACGTAAAACATACAAAGTAAAAGGGTTTTTTCTTTGTAAACTAGTATACATATACTATAAAATGGTAAGTAAATTACGTTATCATAAAGTTTTATCTGGTCAATCTTGAAAATTGCCCGTAACTACCTGTATTATGTATGCAACATAAAGCTAAAACCTTTTCATCATAAGTGCGTGCTATATGAGTTGAAAATCCATTTCATGCCACATTCACATTTCAGACGAAGCCGCATAATATTCTAAATCTGCTAAGAAGCTAAGCAACGCGAAACCCACTAAGCTCATTATTACGCCTCTTTAAAATTTCACGTCAAGAAACTCGTCACTTAAAAGCCTAATTAAAGTCGTCAACAGTTTTATAACCTAAAGGGGGTTCACGTGAACTTGAGCGTTTTTGTTACAACTCAGAGTAACGGTTATGTCGTCGGTGCCACGCGATAAAATTACGGCTATTGCTCGCGTAGTCTCATGTTATTCACAATGGTTAGCAACTCTAGCAAAGCATTCAAGTAATGCTTCGTTAGAAATTCCACCTATCAGAAGGATAGGTAAGTGCCAATACGTGGCTTCTTTTTTGAACAGGGAAACGATGAATAGGGCAGAGACAATATAAGCCCAGATCTTGTTTCTAAGACTTAGGCCCGTATTATGAAATCTTGCTCAGTCATAGATCTATGATTGAGCAAAGTTTATACCATAGAAAAGTGTTACACAGCTTCGGAGGTGGTTAACTAATATTCAACGATTTGGTTATTTGATATCTACGCTCGTTATTATCACCCGATTGAATGTAGAGCTAATAGCGTCTCATATATTTCGTAAGTTTTTAATTATTTACAAGTTTTACGGTTTGACCGAGTGTGTGTCGCCTGCCTTACAGTTATTACCTCTGACTCAGTTGTTTCGTTGACGTACCTAATGTAATTACGGAGAGTAACGTTACACACGCGATGTCTCGTGCCTAGACGTGGGTAATCATTTAAAGGTACCTACATTATTTCGGGTATGAAAAGTTTTAAGCCCAGGATAGTAGGTAATGTTAGTATGGCATGAGTTGATAGAATAGTCTAGTTTAGATCACTAGGAGTTAAAAGTTTCTTTTAAACTGCTACACAAGTATATTTTAGTGCATGCGGCCAAAACCAAAAACCATAAAATACGTAATATAGCGTATCATACTCGTATAATGTTAAGTGTGTATAGTTTACCAAATAACACGATATCAGTTCGTAACCCAAAGCAAACATCGTTGTAACAATACCTAGCCCATTTATCACTAGCAAAATTACCATTTAGCCCTGCGGGGTATAAGTCAATGCACTCTTATCTACACGGGTCTAATAACACCCCACAAAGGGAGGGGAAACCAAAATGTTTTCGGCAATAATGAACTTTCCCCAGCTTGCTTTTATAGCCTAATTTATAATGGATTTTTTATTGTCGCTAAAGTGGGGGTCATTAATGTCCGAAGAAATGATTGACGGCCTAAGCGAGCCAAGGATATTAAACAATACATCGATCAGAGTGAAAACCAGCAATTTGTGGTAGGGGGAATTCATAACAAACTTACGATTGATGCCACGGAAATTTCAAAATCAATATTGCTTTGCACTATTAATCTTCCTAGAAGTTTCCGACAGGACATAGCTCTACGTCCCGTAGAGATATATTTATGAAAAGAGGTATGAGGCCAATTCTGGCCCTAAAAAGCCAGATATAGACAGGGGCGACAAAAGGAGCAAAAAGCCCGACCCATTACTGAGCACACGTTGCCGGAAACCACAAAAGACCCAATTATTCTGGCGTGCGAAGCCAAAAAAGGGTTGGACCAAAACCAAGTTGTTGAGTGTCCCATTTTACTTTATGAATGCACAGCGCGAAATGTAGGGCTATTCACATTTCATAAACCATCCTGCATGACTGTCACAGTTCTTCAGATTTTTCAAAGCTGTTACATACAAAGTTCCGTCCGCCAATTCGTGCGCTCATGTTTCTCTAAATCCATGCATGCAAAAATTCAGGCAAGTTTTATTCAAGCAGAGCGCGAAGATTTATTACCTGAGAGATAATGATGATTGACAATATTATCCAGGTAAAAAGACATAAATTGACGGGCACTTGTCAAATTTATCACTGAGGTGGCGAGGAAGGAAACGCATATCAAAGGGGACTAAAATGGCTCACGTACCATTTTTTACGTTTTATGAATAAATCACATTCATTAAAACTTAAATTTCATTTCACGATAATGTATCTGAAATTGAAAATTACGTGTGCGTAAGAGCGTAGATAATTTTATATCGGAAGTTTGTATTTGCAGTTATTATTCTCATTAATATTTATGGGATAAAATAACGGATCGCAATACCGTCGATATAAAAAATATTTTCATAGGCGGCCAACTTTCGCAGAGCTCGTCCAATTTGTCGCCCGATTTAATAAAAGCCACATGTGCGGGGATTGTTTGAAAACTCCAACTTGCTCATCAAAGCTCCTACGAAAGCGGAAAACTTAAGTCGTATTTTCTAGAATCGTAAACATCAGATGCTAGCACCAGAGCGCATTTAGCCAGTGCGGAAGATTACTGTCCTTTCAGGATTTCCACCATAAATTATAAGTTCCATTTCCAGCGCCGAAGTTCTATGAAAAACATGCAAGAGAAACAATAAGTCAACTTTACGCAGCGTAGTGCTGCTACACAAATTTACGTAGAACTGCTACACAAATCCTCGTAGCACTGCTACAAAAATCCACGTAGCCAGTATGTATGGTAGTCACACAAATCAAAGCACATCAGCGAGCAATATTTTCGTTGCTGATCCGAGTACTTTGACTTTAACCTGAGTTGTTTATCGTTTTTTTATTTAATCTAGTGAGCACCAAGCAAGTGATTGGTGGGAAATGATGTTTGTTTTTCTTTCGGGACATTTTAAGAAAAATGACACTTTATTTACAATTTAATTTTGTTGTAGCCGTAAAATGAACTGCGCTATTCAGAGTTTTACATTGGTTTTACATACGTTTTACGGTCCAAAGATGAAAAGGTTACGGCAGCTCTAAACTATAAAGCCGTTTAATCGGCTTCAGAATATGAAGTTGGGTTTTAAATGCACATTTGGTTTGAATTGTTTTCACTTAATCTCGCATCAGTAGACATTATTGGTAGGTATAAATAATGAATAGTATAATGAATAAGACCCTTCATTCAATGACCGAAATTGTACACCAAACATCATTTACCTTCTACGTTATGATTCATACATTGAATATCTCGCTTTGTTGCCTGTTCCAGAACGCCCGAGGCTCTGAATGAAATTCTTCCTTTGTGCCTTCATATTTCAACCAGCTACATCCATTTCTGGACAACATGAACGTAACATCTCTAGATAACTGATAGTATACTGTAACATAACAGCTTAGAGTTCAGTATTACTCAACAGTATAGTAGCGCATATCCCTACCGGTTAATACAATGTTCTGTCACTGCACACGGTAAAATTTGCTTTTAGGATATTCGGTTCAGCTCAGAGTGGCGCAGAGGGTAGTATTGCTGATAATTCAGCATAAATGGATTTGCTGGAAATCTGGCTACATGTTGTGGAACAACAGATAATGTCTCTTCCTACACAAGTAATAGCGTACATAGGTAAAGCTTTGCATCTGCAGCGCTGCTGTAGTAAAGTAAAACAGTCTATAAACTCTCGTTTCATAAAAACAAAAGCGGTACTTTTTTACATTAAAATTAAAAACATTCCAGCCACTAGCGTAAACATCGTTAAAATATTTTAATGTAATTTATTTTGTGCGAAAATTAAGATAAAGAAATAGCGAGAGGGCACCGTTTCAAAGAAAACATAGCGCTAAGAATCGTCTCTCTCGTTATAAAGTGACAAATCGTCGACATTTTTTCCCGAAAGCTCGAGAATTAGCGTGATCAATTGCGTTCTTCGGTACTTCTTAACTTCATCTCTGCCAATAACGAATGGGGCTATTTCCCTAGGCGAAAAATATTACTCTATTTACATTGAAACTCACTCAAGGCATATGTTACACGCTTTTTACGTCATTATTTATAGCGTTTGACAATTTATGAGTTATTTAACTGTCAGCTGGAGTGAGTGGGATTGGGATGGGATTGAGTTGTTTAAAGGCTAAACTTTAGCCTTCGTAAAACTTAATTCAATACTATTAAAAATCCGTCTACCTAGTAGGTAGACGGTCAATCTGTTTGATTAGGAATATGTCCTGGGTAATACTGTAATATCTCAGTCATTAACAAGTGTTACCTTGAATAGTTTTAAAGGTATCAGATCATAATCAGCTCATCACTCAGTGTCATTATGTGGTGAGTGCTAGTGACAATTATGCGAGGCGGGTTATGAATCGCGGCCCGCCCAGCACGAGCCCAGATAGGTAACATAATTACCCGGTTATTAAGCGACACCTATTATTCATAACAGGGACCTTGCATTAATCAGGATGTATCGGAATATTAAATAAGCATCTTCTGGTCGTGGATTACGACGCCTTTTTGTTGAGATAAAAAGAAGCATCTCCCTATATCTTTAGAACAACTGAGAACAACGTGAATTTTGGATTCCTTCTACCGTAACCAAAATTTAAAAAAATATTATAGAAAGCTATTTATATTATAATGAGGTAAATAACTACTTGGAGGCCTATCTATACCCAGGGTAGCGTGGGTGAAGTCGGGCTGCGGATGATGATGATAAATATAAAATGAAATAAATAATGCTGGACTATTCACACAGCATTATCTAGCTCCAAGCTAAGCAGAGCTTGTGTTATGGGTACTTGATAACTGACATACATAATACAATACACTACACAGATAGATATTTTTTTATTAGATATAGAAAACATCAAGAACGCCCTGAACAAATACCTGCAGATCGTTCAAATATTTATCCCGAGGCGGGAATCGAACCCGCAACCTCCTGCGTCGCAGGCGGACCTTCGCCAACCGCGCCACAGGGGTCGTCAAATGATGATCAGTTACGTTCCTTATATCACATAGTTGCTACGTGGAAACTCTTTATAACAATCAATGTTTGACAAGAATTTTGACTTGTGTGATTTTACGTAGATTTCTTAAACTTTGCAAAATGTTTCTCGGTAAAAAAACATCCCAAAGGTAATGTAACGTTTAAATCAACATGTTGTTTTAGAACTTACGACACTTTTTATAACGCAGATTTTCCAAATAATGGTTATGATACGTCCCAAGGCACACCTAAGATAAGGCATTCTTACCCTACCCATAGTAATATTTTTTTGAAGTTAGGGTAAGATCAGGATAGTTGCCTCACTTTTCAAAAAAGCTCTTTTACGAAAAAATATGTACTTAATTAGAATAATGCAAGATGTATACCAAAACATTGGTCTTTGATCTATTATATTAGCCTATTTTCTTAAACATATTTAATCATGGTTTTCAGTAAATCCTGTTTTAATTGACCTCTAAACAAAGGGATAGTTGCCTACTCTAGCGGATAGTAGCCTATCGACAAAAATGCTTCGGAGGATACTTGCCTCGTGCGGGGATAGATGCCTAACTTAAGATTTCTTATATAAAAACAAGTTATATCGATTAAAGTAATCAGTCTTTATTAGATATATGCTACAATCTTTTATTAATAACTAATTAACATTATCAATTATACTTAAAAACTATCAAAATATAAATTGGTACGTTGGGGTAATATCGGCCGCAGGGTAAAGACTATATGAAATGATTTCAGCCGAATTAAGATATATTTTCTAATGCTGTCAACATTTTCTCAGATGCTATTTGATGGCGTACGCCGACGCCATCAATTACCATGCATAACAGTATTAGAAAATATAGTTTAATTGAGCTGAAATTAATTCAATACCGTCTTTCAATGTACATTTCGTATTTTCTTCATTTCGTATTTTCTGACTGAAAACTAAATTTTTTTCCAAATATGTTTTAAAATGTACAAGTAAAATACCATTCAATACCCCATTTGACCTTTGTCCCTTATAAAATTTTGACATCACAATTTGTATCGAAAATTTTCATTTTTCATTTTTTGTAAAAAACAAATTAATAGCTCAGTAGTTGCTGAGATAGGTATTCAAGAGGAAATAGGTATAAATAGGGTCAGGTCTTCACCTTTTGGGTACCTACGGAACCTTAAAAAACGGATGGACATAGCGAGACCATAAGGGTTTCGTGCCCGAACTAAACCCTAAAAACACCGAGAAACAAAATTGTCTTCGCTAATTAAAGAATTCATGGTTAGGGATAGTTGCCCTAGGGCGACTATACGCAAAAGTAACTAGGGCGACTATCCTTTTTGATACGGATACTTGCCCTTTTTAATTGCAAAATAAATAAAAACTATTCAACAATAAAACATAATAAACAATGTAATTTAAACCCTAATGCATGCAAAGAAACAATAAGTTGACTGAACCAACAAACAATAAAAAAAATATTCAATAGAGATTAATTATCAATATAATTTCAACGCCCGTCGAAGTTTCGCCGCGGAAGGTATTTACTCGCACGGACGATACGCGTGCGCCGATTCTGACGGTTCACTGGCACCGAGGTCTGCGGGAGGGGCGCTTACAATTATAGTAAAGCACTAATGCCACTGACGCTTCTAACATAGTGTTTTCAAAACCGCGGCAAGTATCCCACTGAGGCAACTATCCTGATTTTACCCTATTCGTTAAATCATGATTTTTTCATAACGGTGCCATTTCGTTGCTATAAAATATGAGTAGGAGTGTCTTCAGAAAACGGCGCTCGCGTCAAAATCTCCGAATTATTCACGTAGATCGCGTTCCCTCGCAGCTATTTCTTTATTACTTCCATTCTGCTCGCCTCGCCGCCTTATTTCACATATTTTTATTGTTCTCTTTCAGAGTTTACAGAAACACAAAGAGCGAACAATGTTACCGTAAAAGCCGGTTAAGTCTGAGTACTTCGCTGTGTAATTCACCTTTTGAATTCAATTGTAATCGAATAAGGGTATTATTGTTTATTATGTTGTTTCATTTCCCTAATGAGAGTCTTGGTTTAAAATTTACCGCTAAAGAATTAATTTTTCATTCAAGACATGAGCACATCACTACATTATTATAATAAAACAAAGTCTTAGGCACGTTAACTGTCTGTCTGTCTGACCGCGATAAACTCAAAAACTGGCAATTAGATTCATGACTGTTTTCACCAATAGGTATATGAAATAATTAATGAGGAAGGTTTGAGTGCGTATCATTAGTTAAACTTTTGTGTGAATTGGCTGAAATATAACAAAGATTGAAAAAAACACGCCGCTACTGAGACAAGGCTGGCGCAATGGATACAAACAATGTTACTATTGCGGAATGCTTCCTCTTAAAATAACTTTGTTTATATGATCACACATATTTGCAACAAGTAATGGTGAAATTGCATATTATAACTGCTTTGCAGTTCGTGCTAAGGGCGGGTTGCTAGACTACAACTGTATTTCTGCTAAACATAAATAACTAAAAATCTTAAGTTCAAGTTTATGGATTATTCCTTAATTTTGTACCCAACTGGCAAGGTGAAAACAGTTAAATTCTTTTTTTTTCTTATCTGTACACCGACGCCAGGCAACAGAGTGGAATTTATTACCGTCGCCTGTTTGTGTCACTCAATAAATAAAACGTACTAACTAACTTTGGACCAACTTCTCTTGGAGTTCTCAACTTGGCGAAGATAGATCTCTACCATTGGACCGACGACGCCGGACGTCTTCACACACGTCAAAATAGTTAATATAATTTTTCAGGTTTATTTGGCGGAATTTATAGGATTGCTCTCCGATAAATTCCGTTATATGTATATGTACCTTTAAATCACTAGTTCGCGGCTTCGTACACGCGTTTCCCCAATAAAATGTAGTCTTATTTTTAGTGAGGTTATATTGTAATTAAAATGTAGCCGTTAGCAATTTAAAAGAGGGATTGTATAAAAAATAGACCACATTTTAGCCAAATTTTTCATCAATCTGTTCAGTAGTTTTGGTAATCTTAGGTAACAGAAATATTTACATACCTGTACCTACGTATTCACTTAGTAACTACACAACCATGAAAGATTTTATTTGTGCAAAATTTCAGCTAGATCCGTTCAGTAGTCCTGGCGTAAATTACGAGTAGGTAACAAACATGCAAACTTCTGCATTCTTGATATTAATGTGGAAAGAACATTCATTCGGTTGTAGAGCTAAGTGAAAGTCTCCACGATAAACCTATGCGAGCTCTGTGTCGGCTTGTTAATGTATTGCACCTTGTTAGTTCGGGTGTTATCGACCTGGCAGCGACGTGGAAAATAATTGCGAAATTAAATTTGTTTCGTGTTTAAACGAAGGAGAGTTCGTTTACGTTTTAATCTGAAGAGCAAAGGTGTGGAGAAATTGTGATAATTTGATAAGCAACACTAAAATAAATGCAATTAATTAATAGGTACCTACTTAATATTATTAATTCGAAAGTAACTCTGTCTGTATGTTACCTTTTCACGCCTAAGCGGCCGAACAAGTCTTAACGAAATTTGGCAAGGAAGTTGATGGTAAAAACAGAGTGTGCTATGTTACAGGCAGCAGCTAGTCCCACTAATATTATAAATGCGAAAGTTTTTATGGAAGTATGGATGTATGTATGGATGGATGGATGAATGGATGGATGTTTGTTACCTCTTCACGCCAAAACTACTGAACGGATCGGGCTGAAATTTTACAGACAGGTAATCAAACAAAGGCTACTTTTTATCCCATAAATCTGTTCCCGTGGGAAGAAAATACCTTTAGACGTTTCCATATGAACAACGCGTGCGATAAGCATAACCAACTACTAAATCCCTTAAGGCTCTTAATTCACGGGACTGCAAGGCAATTGCACCCGTCGACTGCAGTCGAGCCTTGCAGTCGGCAATTTGCCGTCCGTGTTTTTGAGACGTGCAGTCCGTGTATACGCGCTAACGCTAAAGCGCTCACCGTAAAAAGACTTAAAACCACAGCACAAATTGAGTTTTTCTTAAATGAATTTTCCCTTATTAGAGTGGAGACAAATCGCCGTCAGTCCGCAAACGGGCGCCTCAATCTGTCTTGTACAGTGTAATAGAATCGATAGAGGGCGGTTGACCGCGTACCCCCCGGATATGACCTGTCATCCGGACATCTGACAGAATTGTGTAACGGCCAACACAGCCTGTTTACTCCCCTTATTGTGTACAAACAACACTTGACTCGGTATTATTGATGCGATATTGAATATCCGAGACGTGGGTTTAGAATATTTTTTGCGTAGTTTATATGAGTTTCCTGAAATCCGTTTAGAAGGGTCCAACACCGATCCTTTTAGTTCCTTTAGTCTATTTTTGGAGCGAACGTATTAACAAGACATGCGTATGGTTTCGAGGATTCGAACAAAAACTGGGTTGGGTTGAGCATTGTGTCGGTAGGGTTGGTTAATTGTTTGCGGGGTGTCGGGACAGGACATTGACTACCCGGATGTGCGTCAGTCACTCTCGACACTGTTCCAGTCACTAGTGATTTAGTAGTCACTAAGTTGCCTTTTTTGGAGAAGAAAATAGTTATGGGTATTACCAGAAACTTATGGTCTTCAATTTGCAAATTGTTTTTGATGTCATACAGTCATCACGACCTTGGATTGTAGACGTAGATCAAAATTATCTTGAACTTACCTGAAAAGAAAAAAAGGATTTATTAGTAAAGAAAAATATGAGTTAATGTGGGGGCCTTACTACTAGGCCTATATGTCTACACACTATATAAAAATAGCTTATAAATGTGACATTTTATTTGGTTAGTAAGTAGGTGTCTTCAAAACAGATAATAAGGTAGGTAACAAGAACCATGCCTCTTATAAAAGACCGAAGATCAGACAGGTTACAAAAACCATGCCCCTTATATAAGCTCAAGATCTAAAGACTTCAGTCCCTTATTCCTCAGGCGTCAACGCATAATTAGATATCGGTACTTGTCAACGTCTTACTTCAGGGGAATCGGAAAAATAAAAGTGTTTTTTCGCACATCGTAGGTACTAACTACCTACGTATGTATGTAGGTATGTATAGTGCCTGTGATCCCTAGTGAACAGTGCCAGTTGATTGGACAACAAACCTGACGAGAGTGGATTGATTCCGCTCCCCTCTTCCGAATTCCACAACAAAATGTTATTACTGGAACTATCTCCACGTTTATTGACCCACTTCGGTAATTATTTTTCAGGAATATATGGCGGTGGTGTATATGATGCTATAGTATAGATGATAAATAGTAATACAGCTATTTTTGTTTTAGAACTTTTTAGTGTTCTATGATCTACATAACAATTACAATATTTTAGACAGCCTCATTGGCGCTGCAGTCAAAAGTCCACCTGCAACGCAGAAGGTTAGGGGTCGATTTTTATTCTCTATAATGTTTTACAAGTGTTCTGGGTATTAACTATGCATTAAAAAATAAACAATCAGTTATCTAGTACCTAAAACACAAGCTCTGCTTATCTTGGGGTTAGATCATGCTGTGTGAATTGTCCAGCCCCATTTATTTATATTTGTAATATATATTTATTTATATTTGTAATATAAATAACTGTTTATTTGTCTGTATATTTGTTTAATGTTTTAGTTACTAATAAACGCTTTTGATTTGATTTTGATTTGATAAAAGCCTATTTTACTAGTACTTTACTGGTTAAATAAGAATAAGGTTTGTAGTTAACCCGCTTACTAGTAAAATAGGTTTTTATATTAAAAATATAAATAAAAAAGAGTGCCCGCTTACATCCGTAATGTATATGAAAGCCTGTTGTTCTATCTGGCTAAATAAAAATGTAGAAAAGTACAATCATTATTATCAAGGTACTCTACTGTCCAATTAATTAAATAAGCTTAGCTTGTGACTAGCTAGGTCATTACTTTACTTAAGCTAGCTAAGCTTCTTGAAGTACTCTCTGAGATGTCCGCCTTACATCTTTTTATATTACTAGCAGCGCCTCGCGCCGCGTAGTTCCCGTTCCCGTGGGAATTCCGGGATAAAAAATATATGTCGCGTATGTCACTCCCTAAAAAGTAAGCTTTTTAATGATGAAAGATTTTTTTTAATCAGTCCAGTAATTTCGGAGCCTATTCAATGCAAACAAACAATAAAATTAACACAAATATATACTAATTTATTAAGAAGAAAGCTCTTTATAATATTAGTATAGATTTGTATCTTATCCGTAAGTTGCTTTACTGTTAATTTCTGTATACTTTGTCGATAAGTTGGCGGTAGGATCGTAATTACATTAGATGTTCGATCATGATTCCCTCGGCGAGAGACTATCCAATCGCAATATTATTTTTGAATATTTCATAGCTTCCCCGCAAATTACTCCCAAGGCAGTCAAGGCAGATTATATAACGTGGCAGATTTCTCACATTAGCAACTTATTGTTATTGTTCTGGAAGTTCTGGAATATTTTTACAAACAGACCAGAGATTAAATGTTCCTTCATCTTATTAAGGAGCATACATGAGTGAAAGGGGCGCCGCCGCCACCTATTTTATCATATTAATACGTTTAAAACAAAAAATTTAAAATTAAAAAAAAAATCATTGTACAGTTTGTGGTATATATTATAAGTTATTTATTTTTTAATGCCTCTGTAATAGTTTTATTTTGTAAGGCTAAGGCAGAGATATTAAGTTGTCCTTTTTGGTCACCAAACTCTATTTTCACATCTCTGCCTAAGACGACAAGATAAAACTATTACAGAGGTATTAAAAAATAGCTTATAATAAACACCACAAACTGTACGATGGATTTTTAAATTTTCCTATGTTTAACGTAATAATAATGATAAAATGGCTGTCGCTGTCATATTGGCTCGGCCTTAAAACTGAAGTTCTATTTCCTTTCTACAACTGTCTAAACTCATTTAATTTAGTATCTTCTTCTTCTGGAACTTTCGATGTGATTACAATAATTGTTTTCTTAGAACCTACTGTATTATTTTATTATAGGTAATTTGGTATTGTAACTTGTAAGTATTATATGGTTTTGTTATTTACTGTCTGTACATTATCAAACCTTTATTTTTATTATATATTTTCACTTTGTCTTTCGTGCTATGTTTATTTATTATTTAGATATAAGACCTTTATTTATCTTAATGTTCTAGTACCTAAAATAAAGTTTTCATTCATTTTTATTTTAAAACATTTCCTTATTGATATGAAAAAGATGGCCATTGATTTATAAACCATAAATTATATACAAGAGGCAGAATAGAATACCACAAAAGATTTGGGTATTCTCAAAATAAAAGTAAACATCTAAACATCGGCGATTCCCCTATAATAGACAATGCAAAGAAAACAGAATACACCTTTTCGTTGAATTTCATTTTTAAAAGAAGCTTCAGTAAATCGTGAATAAAAATGGTAAACAATGCACAACCGGAGGACAAACCATCAAAGGCCTTGGGACGCGACAGAACAAAACTCAATTACGAGCAGACTGAATTGATCAATTTATTAAAACTCTCTCCAACCCTTCATTAATTTAAAAGACAGTGAAAAACTTTAGCGATATTATTGAAAACTTTTACAGAAACGCAATATAAAACACGCCTTGCAAAATACAAATTTAAAGTTCAAAGTTTCTGATTCAATAAAGAGCTGAAACTATCTCGTTTGTTCTAAGAGATGGAACCAAAAACGAATTAAAGAAATCCTCGTTTCATATGGAATTTGAGCAGTACTTATAAAGTGACTGTTAGAATAGAACATTATCTTCCAGCGAATAAGCTACAAAGGATTTCATTTAGATGCAACCATAGAAACACAATAAAATACTTAGTTCTGTACATAACAGTTGGGAAACACTACACGTATTAGAATAGAAGACAAATCAACCATCCCATACTCTACCTTCTTAGTACCGACCCAAATGTCTTGAAATAAATTTCGAGGATGTTACAAAGGAGTACGTATAACAATTTCATCAGAGGAGTCACCTGCGCCTCAAATCGTGGTCGTGTATCAAGGAGCGAGGCGCGTAGTACGTCACAAATCATTTCACGGAATGGCAATACTAGTGATATCATAATTCACCTTTTTTGTCCGTGATGAATGTTGCCAGATATGTAAGCGCTTAGCAATGTCATCTGTAAAGGCACGGTTAAGGAGAACATTTTGGAAGCATAGTGGTTTTGTCAAAATAAATAAAGAAACATGGTTTTGGTAGTGATCGATCTTGAACATTTAAATTTAGATAAAAAAAATCACTAAGCTATTGTTGAGTCTGCAAAAGCATTTTCTATATTTGACTGTCATTAATTCATTATATTTCATCAATACCTAGTTTTCTTAAAGAATTATTGATTACGTTCTTGATACCTTCAACATCGCCCTCCCTGTATAAGAAGGTATTCTGATACCTGTATTACGACGGTAACTTAGGCAAATAACGTAGAACGGGAACTCATAAATTTTAAATTGGTACCTCTGCCTGTCAAATATTTTGAAGCATTTCCTTCACGAAATATTATTATGAGTTTGTTGCGTGCTACGAGACGTCGCGTCGTCGGGTCTCGCTATGAAAAATGTTCGCAGTTGACTGGCTCTGCTGGCGCCTGACTGTCGGCCAGGGTAGCTGGGTAGCCATTAATAGTCGCCTGACATTTCCTTGAAAGGAAATGGTCAAACAAATGCACTCAACTCTGTACCGAAGTAGAGAAGTACAACTTTTACATTTATTTTCACGTATTTCTGAGAACATCTTTTCTGGTTAAATGGATACTTGGCGCGAATTACTACTTTAGATAAAACAGGAAAAATAATGTAAGTTCTTAGTACTACTATTACTTTTCTTGAAAAATATGGTTTAATTAGCCAACAGAATGCCTACTCAGAAGCGCCTCTGAAATCGTATGAAGGGTATATAAACTTGAGCTATTACGGGTATTTAGAGTTATTATGCGGGGGAAAAGTTAAATTCTACACCAAACCACATCTTACCATGGCATGGGTACATGATTAACTAATTATGTGAATAAGTTACGTTTGGGAATCAGCTATTTTGTAGTAGTGTGTCCCCACGGCTGCAATCTCCAACACTTTAATATCTGCACTGTATCTACGAGTTGAATTGGTACACAAAGCTCGCATTTTCGGCCGAACATCCCATCCTAATTAAAAACCATAGTCACCTAGCAACACTTATCGGGGTGACCACGCGCGCTGTGTTTATTTAGGATCGTTGTTTTAATGGACAGAGAGAATGTTATGGGTCGGTATTCCAGGGTCCTAATTGTCAAATCCGAGAGAACGAGCCGCGTCAATTTTAATTTAGCTTGATGTAGGAGTATTTTCTGGCTCGTGCCACTCTCAAATTGGCTGCGGATGTGATGTGAGTTTTATCACGTTGCCCCAAGATTCAAAAGGTGAGTAACCCTTCCAGGCTAAAATACAGGCCTTGGAGATGGATTTTGTGCTTTAGAACTTTGTATTACGTTTCAATATCGCTCGTGTGTTTCAGCTTTTGATGCACTGTGCGTTCTGTGGTGTTGTCTCCCCCACAGCGAAACAAGGTGGAAATAATCGCGGCACGAAATTGTGGCACATGATGAAAGTAATGTGAGAGTATTTGGGGGCGGAAATTAATTTTCAGGTAAGTATAGTATTTCATTAGATAAATGTAATAGCGGGGATTGTGGTAGGATTTTGTAATCTGTTAAGGAGGATGACTGACGTGACCCATTTGAATCACCAAAATAGACCCACAACGCAACCTTATTCTCTATGTGAACTGGTAATCGACATCGACTTCATTTTTGACATTTGAAACCTAGCCTGGACTCCGATTTTCACCTTCGTATTGTGTAAATAGCTGACACATGATAACTTTTACCAGCGAAATTCAAACCTAGTGAATAAATGGAACTTCGTATTGTTTATTGAATTTTACAGATTTTAGTATTGAATTTTAGAAGCAAATTCAAGCCCTATTTTGAAATGACGAGCATCAGTTAATTCGACAAACATTCGCCCTAACAGACACGCTATCCCACAAACTGCGTGACAAAGGCTCATTTTATTAGACACCAAAACGACTCCCTGTAGATTTACAAAAAGGGACAAAACTTGTAAATAAAGCTCAAACGGAGCCCAATCTATCGGGAACACATATTGTGGAAGTGCGGGACACGGAACTGCTCGTCGGACACTTGCGATACATCTAGGGTCCCCGGGGAGTGCCCTATTGCGTATTACCCGCCCGAGCCGTCTTGATATTTCAGCGCACATGCACAGCATTTTGAATGGGGTAGGCAGCGCTCTTTTAAACCTCATTTAGCGAAACAGTTGGCGTACATTCTTTCACATTCGCAAGGTTTCCTTGTAATTTTTTAGTACTTAGCTTTAACATAATTATGTCAGTATTTTTTTAATAGTGACATGATAATGTTAATACTTGCAAGGTACCCCAGATTCACCTTAATTCCTGCTTGCACTCTAGCACCAATCTATGCAAATCAGCTAGGTATTGCTCTTGACGATGAAGTGCCAACATTTAAAAATTCAACACAAATAAGTATAAGTATTAAAACATATCAAACCATGATAAAAACGATAGATTTAACCATACCAAAAGTCCTAGAAATAGCAGACTACAACTTTACACCCACACATAAACGAGAAATACGTGTACACACTACACTACCACGGTTAGCAAGGTTGCCATGGCGACAGAGACGTGATCCCTTAGTAAATAACCTGCTCGTTTAGCGGGGTGTCGCGGAAATTAGGGGGAGCAGTCAACCTCGACACACTACCTGATTAAATCCAAGCAAAATGCGGAAAATTACTCTTATCGTTACCAACGTTTTAATTATCGGCACAGACTTGACACAGACATTTTAAATCAACATAAGCATGTGTCAATTTGAATCTTGTGTTCAGATATATGCTTGCCTCGTGCTAAGTAGGCACTTACCTACAGAAAGTTGCCTCCAACTTGCCAACTTTCAAACAAACACTCCTTGCAAAGTTGAAACAAACGACTTGGAACTAAAGGCCACGTGGCACTTAAAGTAGGTGCCTATTCTACCCACGCTGTTCGAAAAAATGTACTTTTTGATTTTCACAATTTTACTACTTCCAAACAAACCAGTTGGACTCATAGAGACACTTAGATACTTTTTTTAATGACTTATCGAACTTAAGTGTTTCTTAGCCTCGGATAACTTATGTCGCCATTTTTGCTGTTCTGTAGATACAGTTTCATCTATTCCTTCGTAGACATCGTAGACATCTCAAAACTCTTCTAAACTTAAGTGACATGGGTACGTAGACCTTTAATAATGTCTTACCAACACTTAAAATGAAAACCGAAAATCTATCCATAACCTATTATAAGCTTCTTTTAGCTGCCTTAAAAAGTTTATAGAGCAATATTCGCTACAATTTGGTCTCTACAAACGGTCAGGCATTTCGATTATATTTCCAATCACATATTGAATCGCAAAACTAATGCATTTTGATACCTACGTTATTGGTTCGTATATTTTGATCTTATCTATTTGAATAGCCATCATATATACATCCTTTATATTTTTTTGTTCATATTTTAATTATTTCAGAATAAGCTAGCTAGCGCACTGTACGGCAAATAACTATAAATACCTAGGTGGCATTCTTCAAACTGCAGTCTTCAGCAACTTTTCGAGAGTTTCTATAATAGCTTCGAGAGGATTTCGGAGAGAAATACCCAACTTCCTAGGTGGACTTACTGAAGTCACTTTCGAAATTATATTGCGGCTTTGTTTATTTGGAACGAAGAGGGACTGATTAACTTGAAGGAGCTAGTGTTGCACATTATCCATTCAAAAACCTAATTGTTTTTGAATAGAATGCATCCATTCAAAAACATTAAGGTACTCAGTAGAGCACCTACGTAGCAAATAAATACGCAGGGAATTCATGCGGAGGGGTGTTGCGACGGGGGGTTGCGGGACACCTTTAAAATAGATTTGCCCAGCACTTAAACAATCCTCTCAGCTCAGTATAAACGCATTTAATAATTACTACACCATGAATCCCAGTCGATATGACGCAGCAAGGCTCTCCTGCACGGCATTAATACATTTCCGTCCCCATTGAAAGCGAAGATGGATTAATTTCACCCGAGTCAAGATCCGTCTGCCGCAGTCGCTTTCAGCAAGAATACTACTTTAGTTCAGACTAAGTTCCAATTGAAACTGTAGATGGGATACAGTTTGACAAGAGATTTGTGGCAGAGTTGCTTCGAGCATTTCAACTGGGAAAGTTAATGAGACATTTAGAGGTGTACGTGCATAGATTGTGCATATAGCACTGTTTGATATTCAGTCTTTAAAATTAATGTTGTAGAAATAGTTCGATTTGAAGTGTTCTTTAGCTATGGTACATATCTAACTTTTATATCATCATGGTTTCGACGCATGTGTCCAAAAACGCAAAATACCAATCCACAATTTTTGAGCCAAATGCGCATTTGATAGTTTATATTCGCATATGGCCAATCACGTGAAATATCAAAAACTCAATAAACCAAAACCATGTTTTTGGCCAAACGCTTCCTAAATGAGTTCAATTCATGAAAGTGTAAATTTGCGGAATACCAAAAACGTGCAAGGCCAAATCATACGATATACTAATTTGTGGTATTTTAACAGGTTAGCTGTCAATTATATTGCAATTATATTGCCGCTGTTGTGCAGGAGATTTATTTTTCAAGATGTAGAAATGTGAAGTATGTAATAGGGAAACGATGTAATTTCTTGACAGCCTATCGTAAAACCACTCAACATATTCGTAAAATAGGAAATGAATCGTTCTAAGTACGTACGTACTTGAAAAAGTCCTCTTTCTTTAAAATAAATACTCCTTACTAGTAAAACTTCTTATTAGTATGCATCGAGCCGCTCCTGTCATTGTTTGTTGTCATTCATTTGAAATTGGAGGAGAATATTGATAAAGAAAAACTTTTAATAGAAAAAATGGAAGAAATTGTTTTTACTAAAAATCAAAAAGGAGGAGATTCTTTGTTACATGATGGTTATCGGTATAACAAAAATATAATTAGTAAAAATACTACGAATTGGAGGTGCGTAAACAGAAGAAAGTTTGACTGTAATGCATCAATAACATTGAACACATCCAATGAAATTGTACGCGTAAGTGATCACGTTTGTGCCAGAAATCACGACGAAAATCAGGTTATTCTTGCAATGAATAAATGTAAAGAAGAAGTGTGCAAGAATTTCTCCTCAGTACCGAAATTATTGGAAGCATGTTTAGAGGATTTGGAAGGCAATGGAGTAAACGAGTTGCCTGCAGTTAAGCAAAAGCAAGACGCGATGTACCGGGCGAGACGACGATTTTTGAAATCCGATGATACAAACCATTTTGGTATACCAAAGGTTTTGGCCAAAGATTTCTTGGTATGTGATGATGATGGGGAAGATGGAAATGATAAAATATTAATATTTAGCACAGATGTCTGTACAACATTTACTAATATTTTTTCTACGGGTATGTTTTTTGGGGATGGTACTTTTATGAGTGCTCCCAGTCCCTATGCTCAATTATATGTGATACACATAGATTTAGGATCCAACGAAGAAATTACAGATGTGATTCCAGTGGTTTATGGGTTATTACCTAACAAAAAGTTGACGACATACATTCGTTTTTTCACTCTATTGAGAGATGAACTGGACATTGACATTCGCCAATTTAAAGCTGATTATGAGGTTGCGGCGATTCGGGCAATACAAAACGTATTCCCATCAGCAGAAATATCTGCGTGCTATTTTCATTTTTCTAAAGCTGTTTGGAAGAATGGTAAGAAACATGGGTGTTCAGTTGAAAAAGACGAGAGAAGGATGGTTCGCTTAGCCGCCAATTTGCCGCTACTGCCAGAAAAACACATGCGGGAGGGATGGAGGTCCATTTTGAAAATATCACCAAAAAACAACCGTACTAAAAAATTTATAAAATATTATGAAAAACAATGGCTCGATGATAAATACGCTCTAAAAATAATCAGCGTAGCAGGGAAACGACACCGTACCAATAACCCCGCGGAGGGTTGGAACCGACGCATTAATGCGCGTATTAATAGAAATCCTCATTTGTACGAGTTTCTGTTTAGAATGAAGAAGGAAGCTCAGATATGCGAGAGAAGAATTAAACGTTTTGTTTCAACAAGCAAGTCTCGCATAAAAAGTATACGACGGAAAGCGGATATCGGGTTCGACAATGTTTACAAACAACTATTGTCAAAATTAGAAAAAAAAAACATAACCCCATTAAATTTTCTGCGAAAAATAACGTTCCTCCTGTTATTAAAATAAATACCTTTAAGCGTTTGCGTTTATATATTCATTATATTTTTAAGTAAATCTTATTGTAACACTGTAAGCAAAATTATTTTGTAATTTTATTACAAAAATTATTTACATATAATTATATTATTATTATTATTTTTTTCTAGTGGTGGTTAATGGTGGCGTTAGTTTAGGCAGTCGTCTGAATTATTGGTCAAATGCGTATAAGTTTTTGGCAATCTTCGTTTTTGGCATTACGCGTAAATCGATTATGGTAAGTCGCGTAAGTAGCATTATGCGTAATTAGCAAATGGTTAATTGCGTAAATGGAATTTTGCGTGTTTGACATCACGCGTATATGATTTTGTGCGTTTATTGGTATTTTGCGTTATTGGACACATGCGTCGAAACCATCATCATCATGTGAGAGGTTGTCATGTAAAAAGTGGTCAAATACAAATATAATTCATTCTCGACTTTGGATTTAAACTTGCATGTGTTGTGCAGGGGGTTACTTAATTCTAACGCTGTAGGTACAAGTAGGTACAGGTTTTTGTTATCCAACAGTATTAAAGCAAAATCATTTTTAAAAAGCACCCTATTTTACTTATCCACAGGGACCAAAGTAAGATTTTTTTGTAAATTGAGGCGCAAGAATGAGCCCGCTAATTTGTATATTTTAGGAAAATATTTGCTCAACTTTCAAAATATTTTAAAAATCTTCCTTTAATCGAGAACCAAGATACACGCAAAAATGTTTTATAGTCCTTCCCTTTCGATCTTTTCAATAGGAGCAGGAAGGAAAGGAGTCTTCCTTTGATAAAGTGAAAAATAGCACCTTGCCTGCCTCTTTAGAGCGATAGCTGAGGGCATGTTGGGTTTTACAAAAAGGGCTTGGAAGTCATCAGTTTTAGTGATATATTGAAAGTTTATATTGAAAGACTGGAAGTAACCCTTTCAGTTATTTGGCCCTAGTAATAAATGAGGTGCGTATGAACGAGTACTAGGATGAAACATAGGAAGTCAAAAGTTAAACACTTGCCTCTTTATTTCGTTTCTTGATTTCTATAAAAAAAGGTTCAGAATATCTATCCAGCATTTACCTTCCAATTAAAAAAACAATAAGACATAATGTTTGCTTCGTTTTGCTTAGTTTGTCTGTTTGTCGCGTTTATACAGTTTCTCCAAACAGCGTCGAGGCGAACCTCTACAATATTTCATTTTAAAACCTGTTGAAATACTATTTTTGTTCCGTACCCTCCGTAGCCGGGTACTGGAGCAAGTGTCGTCATCAAAAGCCCTTGAGCGTGACTCGTGAGTTAACAATGCGGCCGCTCTCAGGCCCTTTGACCTGGGCCACGCTTTGTCGCCCGAGGAGGGAGATGACATCTTGCTATATCGCTCCAGTCTACTGTACATAATGATGGACAGGTGTTCTGCGGGAATTTCAAACATATTCCACGTTCAAGCATGACGTCTTTAGATAATCTTACATGCGTCAGTTTTCCTTTATATTTCCGTAGTTGAAATATCAATGAAATCGTCTGTAAGAACCCGGGCTACCAGAATCGATGCTGTCTGAAAATAACTAAGTTGCTTTACGTAGGTCATTTTGATACTAACGTTGCCCTGGGCTGCTAATTCGGGGCATAAATCGAAGATCTAGTCAAAGTTAACGCCATAAATCCTATTGAGGAAAACAAGATTGTGGGAATGCGGCTTATTAGAACAAGCCAATGCTAGAACCAGCTCGACACATACTCGATGGAGATCTAAACATAGGTTATAGAAAAATAATTATGTCTGATAATTGAATGACCAGTACCTACTTGAATAAATTGAACGTAAAGTTTTCCTCTTGTGACATTCGAGTGTCTTCAAGATTATTTTAGGTTTATATTATCTACACTCAAAGAAGTAGAAAGTTTCATATTTTCCTTGTTAACTCGAGACTTTCGGTTGAATTATTCGCTTCAGGCATTTTTCAAGTAACCTTCCTTATGTCAAAGCAGTAAAGACTAAAGCAAATTGAGATGTTCCATGTGAAGTGAATCTTTACCTTTGCGACTCCACAGTCCTTCTGAATGCGTTCAAGCAAAAATATCCGCCGTCTTCAAAAAATGTTATCAGAACTTTTCACTCCAGATGTTATAAAGTTAAACATTTTCTACGGAACTCGCATCTGCCTCTGGTTCAACGATAAATTATTTCTTTCACTGAATCTTGTAGTAATTGAATTATAAAAGGAATAATTTCACCGATTAGCTTGATCTTAATATTCTGAACATAAACACGTGCGCGATAGCCTTGTTAAAGAAAGCTACAAGGTTTCACGTATTTTAAAGTTCCTCTCTTATACGAATTTACAACGAGAATAAAGCAGAGTTCCACGACAAGTAAAGGTCGACGTTAACAGTCGGCTCACGTATGAGGACTTGATATCTAATATTATGGTGGCGACAAAAAATGAGCATTACAAAACTGACTCGACGTACGCGGCGAGAATACAGCCTAATTTACACTCTTGCCCAGAATCTTATAAAAATTGGCGCATTTTAAGAAAACGTTCAGTTTGTTTCTTACTTACATTATGCTCTTGCATTATCTTTTATTAGTAACTAAATGCCTATTGAGTTTCGGTTTATGTTCCATCCAGCTTTATACGGGTAGCAAAGCAGTTTAAATAGGTATTTTTATGAGAAATAATTCCGTGCTATACAATATTCTAATTTTACTCTAGCGGTTTACGCGGCGCACGCCAACGAACTAAGTATATGGTGATAGTTTAAAATAAATTTGTATATCAAAAATCGCATAAAATTGCAGTATGGAGCACATGTGTTATGAACTGTGAGCATTTACGCAAATAAAATGGCTCTCATTTTATGGCAGTTTATGATTTACGTACAAATTTAACGTTCGCTTTAGCACCGTCACAACTGCGCTTTCGATAAATACGCTTGTTAAAAGTGAAGTCGTGATTGTGCGTTGAAATCCGCTAGTGGAGTGTGGAGTAAGCCGCTATATTAAGAAAGGTGACGACGTTTAACGACTGCATAAACGAGAGTACAATGTCAGATGTATAGGAAAGCTGTGCTAGTTAGTTGGCAAAGGTACTCGTCTCGGTGGATTAATCCCTTGCCTGCGGCTGTTCTATAGTGGCATCATACGAACTACAACATTGCACGATGAAGGCCCGCGGCAGTGGACGCTTCAGAAAATATTGTAGCATAAAAATATAAGAAATAGAAAAACAGTTTCAATTCAACGAAGTAAAAGCTTATAACAGCTTAAATTTCCTGAATTTACTAAAGCCTTTTCCATCATAGAGGTTTATTGGAAAATACCCGATAATTCATTACAGCCATGATAAATGTTCGTTTCCGTGGATCCATTCAAACGGGCCCTTTTTACTTTAACAGTGATACGCAAAAAGGGGTGGAAGGGCGAACGGCGGGAAGGGATGATATAATCAATCTAGGGCTGTCCCAATGATAGAACCACGGTCAGATTGGTGCTGGTAAATGACAGAGCCTTTTAATGAAAACAATGCTTCGGCTCCAAAGCTGCCTTTCGAAATATTCCATTAAATTTACAAGATGGATACAATCTATCTGATTATAAAGCAAAATCTCAACGTTCAATGGAATTAAGTGTAACATCACATTAAAAGCATAGCGGTAACTGCGTTTGTTGATTGATTATGTATTTTTTTATTGTGATATGTTTCTTAGCTCACGAAATAGTCTGATGTAGAGAAATATTTGAAAAATACCATTGAAAACATTGACGAAACCATGCAATGTTTAACTGCCAGCGTACGAAATGCGGGTAGAAATAAATCAGTGAGCGCAAAACTGCCACGCGAGTGAATCCCATCGAAAGCATGTCAACGATGCGTCAAGCGCGGATTTGTAGGCACCACTGGCACTATTGTGCAACTACGTACTAAATATGTACATCGAGGTACATATGTGTAAATATGTAATACCCTTTCGTACTAGTTTTCATGAACTGAGTCTAAACCAACTTTCGGTGCTTTTGGAATTTTGCATTGCCTAGCAACTTTTATCTTATATTCTGTTTAGAAAAGTTAGACAGGCTTGCGATGCTAGAACGTTTTGAGCCGAATAAGCCACAAGTTTCCTCACGTACTAAGAGCACAAGGCAAGCAAGCTTTGCAATAAAATATTACATATAGGTACCACAAGCTTTGGTCCGGGTTTTCAAGATAAAAAGTACCCTTGCCTTCTCCGGGAAAGGTACTTCGATATATCTCCCTGCAAAATTTTATCAAGTACCGGCCGTTTAGTCGTGAAAATCTATCAGCCGAACAGAATTACACTCACTTCTTTAAATTGTTTGGTGTAGATTGGACCAAAAACAAGCGAAGCTCATTGCAAACTTGAACTTGTATGTTTTCCTCTCCTCCCTACATTATTTATATCAGACGTTAATACAGCAGAAAATAATAATTTCCCTTTACCGATCGGTAAGAGATATGCACAATTTTCCGCGTCGTTTGCGCGTGACGCCGGAACATGTGGGTTACTTTTTCGGGCTCATTGAATTGAGATATCTACATTGGATACCTTTTTTGTTTCATCCTGTTTCGTTTTTATCATTTGTACCATTCCCGTTCCGGTTATTTGAATCTCTGTTACTTTTTAGCCGACTGCGTCTTTAACGCATTCACTGCCCAGCTCTGCGGTGCGACCCGCAGTGGCGCGCCGCAGCTCCACGCAGATAGAGACTGGCACCTGCGTCTTGGGCCATGAAGGTGTTAGTGTATAAGAAAGGAGAAGGTTATAAATTCGTCGCATATGTTTTTTTTATGTATGTATGTTACTTGATATATCTCTTGATACATCTTTCACTATTGTATAGAAAATGGATATGAGAGAGAAATTCATCCTATATAAATTTTATTCCCGAGGGATTAGTTAGCTCAAACTTCAAACTTTAAAAAAAAAAATTTTTGTGGTATAGGTATATTTTCAATGTTGTCAAAAAGGCTAAGTATTTGAAGTCGGTTCATACTTTTTTAAATCATTAAAGCTTTACATTTTAAAGCGACGTATACTTTTTAAAAAGGTACGTCTTTACTTATTAAAAAGGTATTCCATATGAATTAAAACACAAGAAAATGATAGAGCAATATCTAAACTACTAGTTGACAAGGGGTAGGTACTGTAAGTAGTGATCGTTATGAGACTAATTCAATGTACAGCCGTAAATAACACCAAGATTAGTGCTTGCAATGAATAGAAACATGGCCTGTCCAGCCTAGAGCTAGCTACGGTCTAATTTATAAATTGCTTAGGAAACGTTCGAAAGTATGTCACATTCACAACCGGTAACAAAATCCGTTTCGATTACGTATCGTATCGTTATACAGGGCGTGTGTTTGCCAAACGGGCCACCGAACTGTGACCGCCAGCCGTGCATGCTCTACGTACATAGAATTACATTTTGTCATAGAATCGGCATTTTGTCTATAACGATTATTTTATTTAAGATAAGAATAAAAATATTTTATTGTACAAACTTATAAAACATTGTTTAAGTTCTTACTGACTACATACAAAGTTGTTCATCGTCTACATCATATTAACAACATTTATTAAATACAATTAATTACGAAGATTGAGTAACTTATAAAACATTGTTTAAGTTCTTACTGACTACATACAAAGTTGTTCATCGTCTACATCATATTAACAACATTTATTAAATACAATTAATTACGAAGATTGAGTATTAGATTGAGTACTATTGAGTATGAAGCTTGACTAATCAGCTTTTCATGAGGCAGGTCTTATCCATCAGTATAGAGTAGTACTAAAAAAAGACGAACCGGAAATATTTTAAATAGAAGCTATTCGTATTTCTGACATTATAATGAGTAATAGTTCAAACTAAAAGGTTGAAACAAGCGGGTAAACATATTACGGCAGTGTGTACTCTTCAGTAATTTACCCTACTTATCAAACTATTCCATAATTGTTAAATTACGTCTGATAAATACACGTACACGACTACATAATGTACTGCGAGAACAGATAGGCTGTTCTCGCTTTCCAGATTATGTTTATATATTTTTTAGCTGGTCACTCTTTCAAAAAAAAAATGTAGGACAATTCACACAGCATTATCTAGCCTCAAGCTAAGCAGAGCTTGTGTTATGGGTACTAGATAACTGATATACCTAATACAATATATAAAAGGTACTAACTTTTGAAACTATGAAATTTATCCTGTTAAAAAACTCTTTAAAAGCCTCGGTAACGTACGGTTGGTTGCTATTTGGCAACGAAATATGTATCTCCTAAGCTAGCTGCTCGCTAGCTAAAAGCTACACGTTGCTGTCCTTTGACAGTGTCAATATTAAAAAAAAACATTCTTTGATCTTTTCAAGTGAAAATTACAAAATCTATTATCATGATTTTAACGAGGCAGTTCTGTGCATTCGCATATCCACGGCATGCTCACAGCACCGCTAACTTTAATCTCGAATACTGTTACTTTTTCACCCTTTTCCAATTTCCCAGCCGGTATTACATATGCACCATTCTGTTTCCGCGAATTGGCCTCTGACGGCCGTTGTCACCGCATTCCAACATTTCCAACTCTACGGAATATTGTATCGATTAAAGTAAGCTACTTTGAAGTCTGGATACTCTATGGTTCGATTTTCAATAGCTCTATTTTTATTGTGATTTTTTGTTCGTGCTCTGTTAGTCCACCTATGCTAAGGTTTTTTTCGATGTTTTATAAAGCAACGAGAAATATAATCTCTACTGCGTTTTTGTCGGTTTTACTACTCTTTGCTCTTTTATAATATGTTTGTCCTTTCTGTTTACTTTTCTCAAACAGAAAATTAACGTAAATGCATGCTGCACATGTTAACAGAGTAATATAGTAGAGTAATGAGAGAGTAAATTATAAGACTATAGTGATACATAAAATATATTTAACTTATCTCATGAAAAAAAATCTAATAAAGTAGCATTGATATGATACATCCCAGATATATTCATAGTCTCCGTTAAATCATTAAATTAGGTTTTGTTTGTTAATTTGATACAGAACTTATCTTTAATATCAATAATCGGCTTCAATCATAAAAGAAGGCTTAGGAATCGAAGTAGCTCTCTGTGCACCAAAATTATGTAAATTACATTGAAAGCGTATACATAAAAAGATGCTACAAAATGTAAGAAACGATTCTAACAGAGTGCTTTGGGTTGAGGTCTAGTGGTTCAACTTGAATAGAGATGCAGAAACGTACAAATGTGCTGTCAGTCATTAAATACTTATCAATCCTCAGCAGATCAGTCGGTCCCCCAGCTCATCACATCACACTAATATTATAAATGCGAAATTTTGTATGTATGGATGGATGTTTGTCACCTCTTTACGCAAAAACTACTGAACGGACCAGGCTGAAATTTACCATACAGGTAATCCTAATCCTGGAATCAAACATAGGATACATTTATCTCATAAATCAGTTCCCTGGGATCCTAGTGGGATAAAAATCACCTTTGAACGTTTCCATAGGAATAACACGTGCAAAGCCGCGGGGCGCAGTTAGTAAATAATAAATAATACTGGTCAATTCATAAATCATAATATAGCGTAGCTCATTGATCTTCGACTCGTTGATATTTTAATAATTTACATACCTTTGTACCTTATCTACGCAGATTATCATTTCAGATGTCACTCATAGAATATATAAGTAATACATTCAAATATCTCCATTCAAAGCCCCAATTTCTGCTTTAAAAATAAACAGTAGGTCACGATGGATATAAAGCAGAGGTGACATCATTACGTATGGAACGAAATGGGAAATTGACGGAAGTTTATACAAATTGATTGGTGCCGTGGCTGCAAACATTCACAGCCATTTTATAATATCGACTCGTGACTTGAAAAGACAAACTGCATTGCAATCTTTATTTATTGTAACTCTACTGAAAGATTGTAAAATTAGCTGTATCAAACTTTTTTAAATTGTGTTTATTGTATATTTATTTACTAAACCAATGCATGTACCTGCCTAATTCGTAATCATGTACTATTTACTACTCAAACTCGCAAACATTTAATGCAAAATATAATAAATAATAATAAAAATAATTTATTGCCCAACTAAATGTACACTAATACTAATACGTAACCTGCATGCATAGGTAACAAATTAACAAAAAGAACTTAGTTACTAATTCGTAAAGTAGGTTTAAATGTAAGTAAGCTAAAATTAGGGCAAAATGGATAAACTCAGCATAATGCCGACAAGCTTATAAAGCATGTGCGGCGATGGTTTTCAGTTTACCCCTTACCGACTGGTGATCGTCGGTAAGATTTAAGATGGGTTTTTTGCGGTTTTTGCTTGATCTATAATTATAAGGTATATCAAGACTGGTGCGTCCATATAAGGTGTTTGTGTGTGGATGTGTGTGCTCTCCTGAGGCACCAGATATGATAAACAGATGCTAGCAGAGCTATCTACGTTACTATTTACCAGTAAATTACTTTTTGTAGTCTCGTGGTTAAACAACAACTTTACAAAATGTCAATAGCTTATAGAATCAAATGGCGGCAAAGTAATGGCAAGGAATAACTAAATGAACAACCAAACCAATGTGAACGTGACACAGTTATTAATAAACAACTTCAGTCTATCATAAAATTTGGAAGCGAGATCAAAAGAAGTAGTTTACCCACCTACCGAGTAAATCATCGAAACGAGTACTTACTTTGCTGGCTTTATTCGCGATAATACTTATAACTGGTATTGCCAGGTACAATAATATATCTGTCAGGATACCGGTTAATGAGGATCTACTCGAAATTAATTACACGATATTTTTAGTAAACTAGGCCGCTTGAATTATTTATAGGAAAGTGGGTAAACAGTTATCTAGAAACACACTCACGTCGACTAATCAAACAGACATAATATACGGGATACTAGCTCATTTTGAATTGCTCTTGCGACATTGTCAAGTATGCAAGAAGTAATATTAGATTGCAAATCGTCTCATCGAATGTGTATGTAGGAAGCAGTCTCACTTCCAGTGAATTATGTTATAAGTCTAGCGCCTGATTGAGCAATAAATCTCCATAAATGATATACCTAAAACAAAAGGTCCGCATGGAGTACTGAATGCAAGAGAAGCAACAAAATGACGACGCTGCTTATAAAACACCCGTGACCTTTTCTCATAACAAAATCGCTGTGCCAGGTGTATGCAATAATTTACGTCAAATCCCTAAAAATATAGAAAAGATCTAAAGTTCATTTGTCATCGCCGTACCAAGTGTTTCTGTCAACGGCGCATGCGGTTATCGCACGACAAATAGCTTCAACCTGCTATTTAGTTTTCATCGTCGTTTTCACTCCAATATTTCGTATTACCCGTAGTATTTTAATGAAGTTTTTTGAAACCTCGAGAGATCAACATGAGACGCTACCGACGACGTGGTCAATGTAGTTTTAATTTCTTATATATCTTGTCATCCCATTCCTTTCACAGATTTCAACTGTTAAAGCGTCGTACCTAATTGTTTAAAATTTCTAATATTTTTCTTTTGCATTATATATTATTTTATTGTCTCGTCGGCCGCAAGTTCGTTCGAAGCGGAGCATTTTATGACTTCCGTTTCGCTATTAGCACGACCAAAATCCGAATAACTATAAAAAATATGTTCGATATAAAAGTCTAAAAATATTCACATACTACATTAAACAAGTTGGAACTGCTGAAAAGTCACGTTGGCATAGTAATAAAAATTTAAGCTAATATTTGACCTACAAAGGCGAGGAGCTATTTTCTCTACACTTTGTGAGGACATCGGACATGACTACCTATTTTATTAATAAACCTTTAATTGTCGATTGATCGATCCAAATTCAAATATTTTGCCGCACGCGCATGAAGACGTGCGCCAGTGAATCACGGACACACTTCGCCACTTCATGTCATAACGACCTCGAATAAAAGATGTAGGGATGCAACAAAACAAGACAAACATCGATATTCTTGCATTAAGTTCATATTCCAGACATATTACAAATGTGTACAATAATAATAATACAATGTTTATTTTTCGCTCACAAAGGTCATAAAAGGAATGTAAACACTATTGTAAAAACTATATTAGATGACTATGACCTATGTTGTGAGAGAGTGGTGCCTTAAATAGGTTGTATATAAAACTTGTGGTACAGATGTAAGGTACTGAATAATAGGTACCTACCAACTATGAAGTAAGTCGATTAGTTGGAGGTCGTAAATAACATTGTTAACGTAATAAACTGTAAGTAATCGTCAGCAGTCAAAGTTAATAAGTGGTGTTCGTTTCAATGTATTATGTCTAGTACTAATAAACAATTTTCAATTGCAGTAGTTTCGGTAAGTACCAAACTAGTTAATAAATTTAATTCACAGCACATAGTTAAAACGGTTTCATTGTGCCATTAAATACATCGCTGCAATTGTACGACTTCCGTTAGACAATTATTAAATGGCAACGGCGCGCGGCGGTCCCGTCGCGGATACAACAGTTTTTATTATTATTTACGGTTTATGGGGTCTGAATTTAAATTGCCTTGTTATAAAATAATTTCAGAGTGATTGTCTACATTTATGTGTAGCAAAAAGTAGCTAACTACGGCTACGTAGGTATAGGTGAATTAAACCTACCAATTATTCCGTTCCAGATTAGCTCAACATACATATAGCATTATTATCATTTTGCTTAAGAATGAAACAATTTTTTGAATATCTCCGAAAATACTCAAAAAATATCGATGTCGATTAAATTCCGCAGCGCAGCGTCCCACCACTATAGTTATGCTAATCTGCGGCTCGGATGTCATCTTGCGCAACAGGCGAACGCGTGTGTATAGGTACCCGGCTTAACTCGCCGGTTTATATGAAACGAGACTCGGCCTTAACTAATTATTATTAATCTCGATCTGAATCGCTGTCATCAATGACATTAAGTGCCCTAGATCATGATCTCGTTGAGTTACAACGGAAGTAAACGAGGCTTAGCGAAATGCGAAAGCTTTGCTAAATGGCTAATTTAGCGTGATATTGAATCGATTGACATCATTATCGGAAGGTAGGTATATAAGTAATGAAATTACCTTGACAATGTCAGAAGGAGCCTCGGTTCATTCCCACTCCCTACTTACTAATCTCGAACAGTTGTAGACCAACGATCTTTGGAACGTCGGACGCTTTAAGGCAGTACCGATACCGACACTCTAAAACCATGTTTGTGAGGTTATAAAGATAAATGGTGCCAAATCAAACAATCTTTCGTCACCATACCTGGCGGATACCCATAGTTTGCATGCAACACAGAGTGTGACCGCCGGAAGCGGGGTGCGCCTCGAACTGCTGGCTTCCGGTGCCTACGTCACCGTGACTGGCTCCTGTCGACCATAGACAAGAGCAAGGTGTGTCGATGGATACGTGACAGAGCTAGGGACAATAGGGTTAATGGGATTATTGCCCTGTGTGGTCGTCGAATTTGGAAGGCTTCTATTTGTTTGTATCCTGTCTTGTCATCGCGGTTTCTGCCGTATGTCTTGTCTTTACTTATCGGATTGTATATTGTTGATGTTAAGTATTTGAGACAGCAAGCAGAACTTGTTGGTCAAAGTTATTTCTGAAATGTGCATTTAATCTTAACATTAACAGAACAGGTCACCAAATCCACTATGCTTTCCCCAAACGTTGTTTTGGCAAAATTGTCACGTTTGCCAGGCGGTTTGGTGTATATTTAACACCTGCAGTGCAGGCAGGACTTGCCTGCACTGCAGGTGTTTAAAATACACAGAAGGAAGCTGCTGCCCTTCCTCTGGTCACTAAATACGTCACAAGTAGGCAAATATATTGTCATTAAACACCAGAATTTTATTATTACGGAAGACCTCCTTTTAAGGTTAAGCTCACCTTTGCCATTTCTTCTCTAATTTTATAGTTTCTTATTTAGAAAAAAATTAGAAAAAAATAAGCTTGTGAACGTGAACTCCCTCATTTTAGTTATTTATAAAAGTTGTCTATAAAACGTATTCTGTTTAAATTGTTTTTCTTGTAACCACGCATGGGTTGGGCTTATCACATCAAATATTCGGGTCGGATCGGCCGGGCTGATGGCGGGCTGGCTGTCACGGTACTTCCGCCGCTGCGTCACCGTTTACCATCGTCATGATGAATTTTTTATGTACAATTATACCCCTTTACGGCCATCGCCCATGTCACTTCAGCTAGAATTTGATTCGAATTTATATTGGATACGACGCAAGGTGATACTTTTACTGCCTAATTTAATTTGAGTAGGGTGTTCTTTTGTGCGAAATAAAAGGATAGAAAGAGGTATTCCTGAGATGAATAGTCAAATTGCATAAATCCATGCCATTTGCTCGTATGGACGATAAAGTATTTGATTCTATACAAGTTTGAACCTGGACCAGCGATAAATGTAAAAACCTGCAGGATGGTAATGTAATTACAAATAGTTAGTCCCCTACTTCCTTTGAAAATAGCCTAAGCTTATTATGTGATATTTTCTTGTGTCCGAGGATATTCGTCCGCTCTATTAAGCCGTATGGTAGAGCAGCTACGAACTCGGGGCCATCGTACCGTGACGTAGCGTTAATCGCCTGTGAAAATACTTATTCCTTTTTTGTAAGAAACCATCCTCTTAATAAATTAGTGCTTGTTTCACTGGAGTTGGGGAGATGTTTTAACCAAAACTTTTACTTCAAGGTTGAAGTAAAAGTTGGATTGTTTTGAGTCAAATTACGAATTGTTTTGCATTTTACTGTCTGTGATTTTCCTTTTATACGTTTGACTCAAATATATTTTTTATTACTACAGCCGACTTATCTAGTTTCAGGCTAGGTATCTTCTTCGTAACTAAGGAATATGTCAAAATTAGCTTAGCAAATTAAAATTCTCGCGAAAAGTGATATAGAAATTTTCCGCTGAGTTTACGAAATATCTTTCAGGAATTTAATAAAACCAGTAAAGACTTCTTTTGTTAAGGTAAGTTGCATATTATTTTTCATGCTCAGAGATGTCTTACTACCTTTTTTTTCATTCAGCCAATATTAGCATACGACATCTTTTTGTACGAATCAAACATTCAACAACGTTTGAACTTTTCAACAGACAATACACGTCGTAACAAGAACAAAGCAAGAATTAAAACGATATCACGATCGAAAAAAATGAACAGCAATATAATAACTGGCGGATTGCGTGCAAGAATCCAATGTAGAACAATACGCGGCCTTCAGGCTAGGCGCAGTAATCAGCGGACACAATGCGCCAAACTGGATAACTGAGAAACCAACAGGATTGCAGGATTGCTTGGCCATAACAGACAGAATAATAGTGGAGACACACTAACGTGTTAACCAAGGCCTGTGTACTGTGTGAGAATACTAGGACAGGAAGCGACATACAAGGATAAGCTAGTTGATAAAGATAGAGCTCAAGTCCACGGAGCTACCAATATCTGATCGATGGTTTTATTTACGAAGAAAAACAAAAGGAGGAGGCTCAATTCGGTTGTATGTTTTCACTTACCTACCGCCAGTTGAATGGAACATTCGATAGATTTGCTTTTGTTTAAAATTGTGTCAAAACTTGAAACTATAGAAAATAAAAGAAATGTATAGGCTGGATGCGATTCGCACCACCATTACAATGGTATCGTCTAAGCTAAACATAATTTGGAATTTTACCAAAATAAAATGATTTTTTTATGAAATAAATAACAAATGCGTGACGCGTGTCAAAAGGTAGAAACCTTTCTATTAATCTCTCCGTGCAAATTGCACTGCACACTCTAGCTAGAGTCTCTGTCATCTATGAAAGATTCTGGGACCATACCACTGTCATAGTAAAGTGATTGGTTAGCAGAATTCGACCCCAGGAGAGGCCGTAACTGACAGTGATAGAGGCAATTCAACAGAGTACAACACGTACCGCATGTACTCGCCATTACGCGGTGCCATACCACAAAGTGCGGTAAATAACAGTAATTTTATCCAATGTCGTGAGAATCGAGTTGGGCAAGGCAAGGCAACTGAACTAGTTCACAGATTAATCACGCACTAATCTTACTGGCGATCGCAGATCCGACGGGACGCGGCCGTGGAGATAACGACACGGTTTGCGGGTACGAGTACTTTTGCTAATAGCATGGTAATGAATTTGTTTTTCTCAGTCGAGTCGCTTTTGAGACGTCCTGTGAAGTGTATTTAGCAAGAGATTAATCAATGAAACTACTGAGAGATTTAATTTCGTTTTATTTTCTTAATGGTTTTATAGTTTAAGAAATATTTGCTCTGCAACAAAGTAAAAATTAAATAATTTTTGAAATGTAAATTAACGGTTTAAAAGAGCAAATCATTTTATATTTTAAAAAATATTTAACTCTTTTGGACAAGACGTGGTCCAAAGACCCTTTAGTAGGTACTCTAAATAGATTTTCTGAGCCTCAAACGTTCTTCATTTTATTCTTATCTTCTACATGAATGAAGGCTATTTGACCTTTCTCTGTAGTTTCAAAAACTTAATCTAGGTCTATAACATTCAGAATAAAATAAAATATGAAATAAGTAGATGAACGAGTTCACGTGCCGAGCTAGCAGGAGATTGGCGCAATTACCACATCCGTTATTAGCGTCATAATGCAAGAATTCTGCCGTAATTAGTACGAATGGCCCGCCGGATCGAATGGGACAACGAGCATAATAAAATGACCGAAATACGGTGTCAAAATCTTTAAAAATAATCCATTCTTACTACCTACTACAGGTTAAAGTCTGGTCAAAATAATTGTCAAGGACTTAATAAACCAAGACCTACATACCCACTTAGCATTTTTACTACCTACCTACTACAGGGCTAAGTCTTGGTCCAAATAATTGCTAAAAGATTAATAAACCACCTCTATATATCCACTTAGAGGTAGTTCCTTATTTTTGTTATAATAATACTGCTCAGTTATAATTCCTGACTGATAAGAACAAGTATGACAAGCAAAAGCTTAATTCTAGGGTGCTTCATTTATATTAATAAGCCATCAAAAGCTTGTAGTAAATTAGTGAGCAATAAACCAACTTTGATCGTAAAGGACCTCCTCTCGGCTCTTCTCATAACCTGATACTAAATTGTTGATGGAAATGGCAACATGGACTATTATATGTCCGCGACTCGAATACAAATTGCTTTCTAAATTAGTTCCTGGCAACCCACAGAAATGGATTTTGTGTAATATAGAAGAAAGGACTATATTTATGCAGAATATCTCATCTAATTAGTGTTCTATGTTATAATATGTATTAGAGTTCATGCTCTATGTTATGTAAGATATGTCAGAGCCACAAAGGCCTGATTGAAAGTAAGAACATACACGGAACAATCAAAAGAATGATACAACACAAGAGCTTAATCTAAAACTCAATCAACGGGCTCACAAAATGGAAACGGTCCAACGCATACGAGATACCAATGTAAATGCTGATCAGTGTTTCAATTTCAATAAACTAATAGACACTTGATTTAACGATTGTCCGAGTGCAAGTCTTTTCGCACTCGGACAGTCGTTAAATCAAAATCGACTTCTTTGATAGTGGTAACATGTCTGACTGGTTTGTCACTTTTCTGTCAGTGTGCAATTCATGAAAATTTTGTAGTAATGAAATGGAGGTGGTTACAATAATACTAATACGAACGGTAAATTTTACGGTGCTTGATCAATGTTTTTCTTTAAAAAAACATCGATAAGGAGTGCTAAAGTGGTAATAAAAATTGTGCATCATCATCATCAGACTGTCCTGTCTGTTTCTGCCATTCGCCCGGCCCTTCGAAGGTCTATAACAAAAAAACCTTGGTACAACTTTTTGGTGCGGGATCAGAGAAAGATCTGAAGCTGAAAAGCTTCGAGTTTGTAATATATAAATAGTTATACTAACTCGAAGCTTTTCAGCTGAATAAGGAAACAGTTATGTAACTTTCAACATCTCACCTAACATAGTGTGCGAAAGGATGCGCTAGGATGAAATTCCCTTCATTCGTAATTAAATGCAAGTCTTCGTAAATCAGCAACGTAAAAAAAAAATGGAAACAGACTTTTACCACAGGAGTTATTATAAAAAAAACTATTGAGTGTACAATTTCCTATACTATTTTCTTTTATTAAATTTATTAAAAAGAGAATAGGCTGCGCATCTATATACCAGCTACACTATGCGCTGTTGAAATCGAGACCGCATAGCCTACAATAGTCGCATGTAAGTGAAACCGTACACTGTGCAACTTCCGTCCACATAATGCTGTTAGATATCCTATGACAGACACGGACACGGACCGCGGCCGGGATTGCACGGACGGACTGCGGTCGCGCGTCCGTCCGGTACTACGAATGGTTTATCATTACGTGTTTTCAATGGCCATATAATTAAATACATTGAATAGTATTTTTATCGGTTTACTGATTGAAATCCTCTAATATATCGTATCGTCAGCCTAGTTGCACAATCAGCTTCAGATAGACTAAGACATCATCTTAATGTATCTTGGGCCATGGAAGATTTAGAAAAATATTTCGGCAGATAGAGCTCTAGAATACAGAGTACGAAACAAAACCCGCAAAGTTATCTTTGTACCTAAAACTTAAGCATTAAATAATACGTAAATACAATACATTTTCCAAAACAAGGTTTATTTAATACCTACCTAAGTACCCTGCGTGTTATTTAAGAAAAACAAGACCCGAATTCCAAACAACTAGCCAACAAATAACTAATAGGAACCTATTTCCGATTTCTTCCCTAAGTATAAATAACAACCCATAAACCCGAAATATCTTGCTATTGAAGTTAATGTGCGTCCCTTAAAATAAGTACGCAACATATTTTCTTTTGTAATAGCAAGAAGGACTCGGAGAGATTAGTCTGGCCGCAGAGTTACGAAACCGTAATAAAAAATACATAAGCAAGCGGGGCCTTACCACCGTAGTTCCTACAAAACTGTTCTTTGATACGCTATAGCATTCTTCAACACTAAAAAACAAACACAGAGGTGTCACTGTGTGCGTTAAAAAAACTTTACGTTACTGCAAAGAAAGATTTCACATTATTTGTTTTATACACCGTTTCCAAACAAATATGGAAAGAGCTAAGTGTTTGGGGTTGACTGATAGGTGACAACACTTGTCGATCATCGTTTCGTGAGTTATTTTAGACACACAACACAATGACATCTTCCTCTCACGATATCTCATTGGCATGCGGCACCTGATAAAAGCCTTTTGTCAAAATGGAACAGGAAAAACGGACAAAATTTTACAAAATTGCCCAAATTTCCCAAAATCTGTGAGTTAAGTTGTTGTCCGGGAATCAGCTTGTTAACACATTTTTGTGGAATTATACGGTGATGCAGTCTGGACGATTTGTTAGAAAATTCATTAAAATAAAATAATGGAAGTTCGTAGTAGGGCCCCTACCGGACACGGCGACTGAAGACACGCTCCGAGTTCTCCGGGGAGCGATAAAAATGATATAGGGGACTTGCAGACCTTGCAGCACGAAAATCAATAGGTGGAAATGTCAAAACAAGGTCGAAACTTTCCTCGAACGCGAATCCCCGCTTCGTGGAGATCACTTTGGGGAATGCTCGCGATGTTATTGTTATTGATGTAATTGTTATAGTTTTCAGGAGGGCTTTAGTAGATATTGCCAATTAGCGGGAAGAATAAGTTTACAAGTATGTTAAGATAGATGCCTACATAACAACCAAAACCCATAGCAAGTCAAAAATCCTTTGAAATGAATAAATGTTTAATGCAGTTCATATGGAATATCAATAAAACTCACCATTACCACTGCGTGACCACAGTCGAAACAAATGTTTGTATTGCTTACCTGAAACAAAGAATAAATAATTTTAATTGAGCCGTCAAACTATTTCAAACACTTTATTCATCGTGAATCATATTCGCTAATAATTTTGACCTAGAACGTGTTTTTGCTTGGACAGTGCCAAATTACGTCGACGGAGTGTGTGACAAATAATTTCTAATAATTAGGGCCTTGGATGCTTGCAGATGTTTATTATAATATTATTTGATTTGATTTTGTTGATGTTAATCGATTTGATGAGAAGCTATTGGCGAACCCACGTATTGCTAGACTATAAAATCAACAAAGTAACGAGAGCTATTAAGTCGACGATAGATTTATCTGAGTCGGCTTCACAGCAAATCCATAAAACGTTGTGTAATGAGCAAGTATTTTATAATTCACATAAGTAAATGTATGTCCACGACATGAATTACAAAATATATTTTAATATCAATCTCGAGGATACATATTGTTTCTAATTAGTTTCGACACCAATTTGATAGATTGAGATTGAGATGGGACAAATTGCATTCAGCCTGTTCGGTTAAGATTTTTTGTTATTTTCTAATACCTACTACTACAGTGTTATTTATTACCGTGGCTGAGCGCGCGTCGTTCCTGTGAATTAAAGGTTATTTATATCCCATGGGAACTGATATACATATATAGATAGTTTATGATATAATAATATTACTTACAACATTTTAACAACTTCCATTAAAGTCGATATACCTACTTTTAGGATATTACTTAATTTTTTAGGAATTTAAGATACTTTCTAGTGTGAAGGCTTACACACTATTGATTGGGTTTTGGCTTACATCTATACCCATGCAAAATATCAGCATTAGTTTTGGCGTAAAGAAGTAACAAACCATATTGCACTAACAATATTTTTAAATGTTTTTATAAGGACAAAAGGAATCGGTTGATAAGACTACATATTTAGGATTCACTCCTAAATATCTAGTCGTATCAACCAATTTAATGTGACTAGTTCCAGATCATTGATACAGACAGAGTTCATTTAAAGAAGTGTCACTGATGTTAACAAGATGTCGGCGATCGCTGCGTGCGTAGGAGTGGAACAAATTCCTTCTCTCATGGTTTATTTTTCTAGTCGTACTCCAGGTAATATACTGTTTAGATAAATTATAGTGAAGAAATGCTTGCTTTTATTTTTTGATAGCTGGCTTCTGACTTGAGCTTTGCATACGCGTTATGTGAATAAAATTTTGCTATCTGAGTTTTGAGAGTAGTGTGAATGTCAAATAAATATCAGAAATGGATTTATTAAAATAAAGAAAAAACAAATAAGGTTATTAATTTCAGCTCTCCAAATAGTCTGTAGATTGCATATTTTATATATAAATTCTACTCTCATGTTTTTACTGTATTTCAATATTGTGGTGCAAATAACTGCATTATCCAATAAAAACAAAAAAAAACAAGTATAAAAACAGCCCAGTGGACTCTGACAACAGTAATTTTAAAAATATTATTTCTAGCCAACCGTTGCTGATTCATTTTCAAGAAAAACTGAATAGGAGATACAAAACAGTTTGTTCTGAATGGTAACTCCTAACAATGGACCTTTTTACGATGCTGTTAAGTGTTGATTCTTTTTAAACATCCACAACGGGCCCGCCAGTGACGAATGATGTTGTAAATCGTTTACTGCTTTATTATCGAATAGCTCTGAGTTCTCAGGCGTGGAGTACATAGTGTCCATTTGTCTTTCTTTATAATTAACTTGTCATTGCGATTATCATAATGGGTTTACTGTTTGGATTCTGTCATGTGATACCATTTATTATGTTCTTCAGTCTAGAAGTCTGAAGGTGAACTAGTGATTAAGATCTACCTACATATATATACTTACTTAGATTATGTCCGGATAAAATGTAGCATAATACCTCCGGGACATTATTATTATGTCCCTGCCAAATTTTATTGAAATGCGGTTTCGATCGTTTGTTTCTTCTTTCGATGTAAAAAGATAACAGACAGACAGACCTAATTACTTTCAATTTATATTATAACTAGCTGATGCTTTTCCGAGTAGCCTATGTCCGTCCCCGGGATGCAATTTACCTCCCTGCAAAATTTAATTAAGATCCATTCAGCCGATTAGGCGTGAAAAGGTAATAAACAGACAGGTAAATAGGCAGACAGACAGGCAGAGTTACTACCTTTAATATATATTTGTAATATTAGTATGGAAGGCATGGAACCTGTAGGTTGTCTTGATGTGAAACACTTAATTAGAAACAGGTGTCTGATGTTTTTGTAATGAGTGAATAGACAGATGTAGACGCCAATATTATCTTATCAAATGAACTAGGTATGTTCTTATGAAAATTTCTTCACTTTTTCATTAGAATATGTCCACGTATACAGGAATAGGTACCCAAAAAGCATAAGAAAAAGGTACAAAATATGTTCCTGCTGTTCAATTCCTATTTATTTAGTTCAGGTTGTTTTGGCTTTGGTAGTCTTAAATCTTAAGCTTCATAAAGGTAAAAACATGTAGTCGACATATCTTGTATGTTTTGTATGTTATGTTTACAAAGTAAAGCTAGGAATGAAATGTCTATATTACAAAAACAAGGCAGGAAACGGTTGCGGTGTCTTCGAAAGGATATTATTTCTACGCTTACACTACACGGGTAAAAAACAAATGTGATATGTTGACGGGGGTGTTTGAAAGGTACGTATAGATGGAGCAGAGAGTTATTAGATTACAGATCGTAGTTTTAGAATTAACACATTGCCACCAAAATGCAAGAAGCTCCTCGAGCAGCAACCGCAAACGCGCTTTGAAGATTGGCAGTAAATTTTATTAATTTCAAGCAAATACTGAACGGAACTCGATGTTTTTGAATTTTTTGATAAACAAAACAAGTAATGTAACTTTCAGATTTTCAGTGAAATAATAATTTGTCTGTTATAAAATTTAAGTAAAATAATAATTTGTCTGTTAAATAACGTATCAATCAGTGATTTTCAGTCTCACTTTCGATTAGTTTTACAGTTTTAAGTTCTAAAGAAAGTCGAGGGATGTAGACAGATATTATAAACCGTTCTCTAATAAGCTCCCATCGATGAATGAAATATATAATATCACATTTCCAAAAATCGTACTCATTTCCGTATCCGCATAACGCCAACGTGACATTCCGACAAGCCTGACGGCGGCGCCCAAACTTTACTCGCGATTTCAGTCTGACTTGAATTCACTGAACTGTGTACTTCATAGCTCAAAACAATTCCTTTGAAATGTGAGTCGTGACATATACGAACTAGACTCTGAAGTTTTACTAAGTAATTGTAGGTATTAAGAGATATATAGAGAGATAGAAATAGATAAGCCTTATAAACAAACACAACTCTGATACAGCACAGAACAGAAACAGTATATACCTAACTTCCAAACCATAAACCTAAACGCGCAACAAAAAAAATACCTAAATAAAATAATATTAGAAGAAATTGTTGTGTACTCCACTCACTCTCATAAAGGCCTGTACAAACGAAACATGAAGAGAAAGAACAAGTTAAAAAGAACAAGTACAACAGGACAAGTTTTTTTAAATTAAAAAATCAAGAAAGCTCATTAAGTTATCTTTTAATCGTTTTATGTATTGATGGTGCAATAAATTCATTTAATAGATAATCTAAGTATTTTTTAAAACAGAGGGTGAGTTAGGTAGAACCTAGGCCTAACCTACATAGCTAAAAAAATATTAATGATGACTAACTACAAAATAGGTTTAAAAAAGTTCAAACGCTGTAGATATCAACTAGAAAAGAAGTGAAGGAGAAACAGGCCAAGAGTTTCAATCGATTAAATAAATTCTTATTCGCTCAACTAATTTATTTTTCACATCTGCAGCAAGCACGGAAGCCCTAATCGCCCGCTGGCATCGATACAATTTAAATCGTTATAAAACGAGCGAGGCGAATCAATCTGGACCTAGCTCATCGAGAGCAAATCGTACGACTAAAGACGTTCTCGTAAACGAATCGCCGAGGTCCAACTAAGAAAAAGTAGGTAATTGATACTGTTTTTGTCATTACACTGCTTCTTCCTCGACTAATCTCTCTCGCCGCGATTGAAACATTCTTACCTACTTTGCTCTGTTTTACGAAATTGCGAAAGTCTAAAAAGTGGCACAAAACTTTCTGATCACTTCAGGCAATGAAATCAATGTTCCGCTTCTTTTTTGTTGTTTAAAGCATTTTATCAAAATGTTACTGAAACTTTACTTTCATGATCTGCCTTTCTCTAACGGTCTGTAAAAAGCTGAAAACTTTTTTTTTGTAAAACCATCGTTCCTTCTCAGAACTTTTGACTATCTCAGAAACTGAATGTAAGTAGTAGAGTTACTGAATTATAAATCATAGTGTCTTCAGAAATATCAAAGGCATCTTCAAAGGTTACATTTAACACTGCTGGTAAGCAGACGTGCGTCATGTCATAAGTATTTTAAAATCACTATGTACTTTGGACATAATCTTCCATGACATAAAAATCAAGAAAAAAGTACCATTTTTGTACCTTAATTCCATAGCCAAGTATTACCAAATTTAGTAATTTTATTAAAACATAGTAAACCATACCTACGAACAGGTTTACCCCTTAACTAATAATGGAACTTTTGCTTTTGAAGCATCAGATCCTCTCATCGATGAATTAATGCCTAAATTATCACATGGGTGTGAATGATATCAGCCAGATTACGAAGAGTTATGCGATTAATTGCGACTCACAAATTTTGTTTATTCAATAAATTTCAATTGTTCAAGCTAAGGGTACTGATTACGTTTTCACGTCACTGACAACCCCGAACAAAGACAGCGAGAGCAAGCCATCAGTCATTATCAGGAGAAAGAACAATAAAATGGGCCGTCATGGTCGTTAACCGAATTCACCTACAATAAGGAAAGTCAGACCGCCCAAATACTTGCTCCCGGAATTTCAGACAAATCTGACCAGTCACCGCTTTTCGCTAAGTTTGTAATTAGTTATTAGAACAATTAGGGCGCGAACGGCTTATTTGGATACTTAGGTACCTACATAATGCTTTCCCTCTAATCTAAAAGGGTGAAGATGCGAATAGGACAAGGTGAAAAGGCTGAGAGAGGGCGCGTCGACTTACGAATTTCTCAGAACGCGTCACACAAAAGGTAAATGTAGCGTATGGAGCTGCCAGCAGCTAAATTTCACCCTAACTGTTCAGATTTCAAAGCCTTTCATATGCTATAGTATGTGTTTTTCTCGTAAACTGAATACGATCGTACAAAATTGAGCAATTATTATTAATAATAATCATATATTTATTTCGTAAAACATGGTATACAAGTTGTTGGTTGTGAGTTTTGGGTTCAGGTATATCTATTCTATAGCATGCAATTAATTAACTTATATCTAGGGCTTAAAATTAATAAATTCATTGATGTCATTAAAATTACACTCACTTAGCCAATTAAATAATTTATTTTTGAATGAACAGTAATTAAACACTTTAAATTCATTAGGTACCTTATTATAAATTTTTACACACATAGTCAAGCAGCTTTTTTGATGTCTTGCTGATTTAGGGGTATGTATATTTGAATACATTATTTTGGTTGAGTATTTTGAAACTGGCATTGCGAGTTCATGTGAGTATGTGGAGGTTCCACGGGCCTTTAACGGGATACCAAGATGGTAGGAATTAATGAACAAAAAATTTTCTTAGATAAATAATTATAAGATCGTAGGTAAATTTATTTAACCAAGCTGTTTCTCTACACTTAGAATATGAAGAGAATTTAGATCTTATCAGAGTAATAGCTTATAAGCACTCATACCAGCCACTAGGTATTACTTTGAATGTTGCCTTGACAAACTGGTTTTTTGCCAGGATTTATAACAGTAAATATCAAGGTTCTTTTTCAGCTCAGTGTAAAATGAGCAGTCTAGCTCACGTATCAAAAGCTCAGGCATCAAGGTCTGCGGTCTCAAACAGCCGCAATTGAACGACGTGAATAGTTACAGAATTTGAATACGCGTGTGCGGAGCAGACTTCTTACCTTAACTACCTTCACCTACCTCATACCGAAAAGGTCGTAGCGCCATAAATTATCGCGAGGAAATTTACGTTTTATTACGTGTTGGTAAGACTCGTATTTCTTGAACTTTGCTGGAGTTTTATGACGTTTTTAGCGTGCACGCAGACTACGAGACCATTAGAGCAAATGACTATAGTACGAGCGTGTGGATGCTGACATCGGCATAGAATCTGCGTGCACCGTTACGGCACAAGAGATTTTCGTGACTAGATCGTCGGTCGCAGTAATTGCTGGCTCCGAACTAGCTACCGTTTAACTTTATGTAACTACTGCACTTGGGTGTTAGTTGGGCCTGACAAATACGCTTTGAGATAGGCTTATCTTGTATCCACATTCTAGCTTGCTTATTTTTGTGCTACTTGGTACTTGAAGAGCCTATTATTTGTCTTCATATAACCTGCTATCATGTTATTCCCCATTACATAAGACTGGAGGTGTAACGCAATCCTAATCGTCACAGCCCAAGGCACAATGCTCTCTACAATGAGAGCCAGTAGATCTGGTTTCGACATCGCATCGTGCGATCATAAAAAAAAGAACGCATCAATCATTAACTACGCACTTTCTAACCCATTGTTGGTATTGCTGCTAGGAGATTCTTTGAAGCAAGATTGTATTTTCCTACATACTATTTTTATGAAGATGCGTGACGGTGATGAAGACATGTCAACCTGTTTTAATGAAAACTAGAATAAAAATTCTTCGCGGGACCGTATTATTGTCGCTATATGATGCTGATTTCTATAAACCTCTTGTGAAGTGTTTTTAGAGGAGTAACAGCGTTCGTTCTAATTCTGATTTAAGGTTAAACGTAGTACAGTTATACATTTTGACTACATCGCACATTTTACTATGGAAGTACATATTTCTTAGTATGGGTCGTCGACCTTTATGAAAAGATTTAAGCCGATTCCCACGATGCGTAAAAATCTTGCTCAGTAGATTGTTCGTTGATACAAGTTGTAAAGCAGGGACCTACCACGTTTTATTATAGCAGCTACAAGTCCTATTAGTTTATTAGTGCCACAAAAGGAACAAAATACCTTGCTTGTAGATAAAACAAAGGAAATAAAACTAAACGCGTGTAATCGCTTTAACTACAAGCCGCGGGAAGACATAACAATGGTCGAGAAAGTTTTGGCGCTACCATCGGTGTTTCTCACGATTCTATATAATGCTCCTAAATGCTTTGTTTCAACTGGGTCTGTGTACAATATTGTGTGAGTTATCGTTTTCTTTTGGTATGAATGAAGCGTTGTTTCAAAATAAACATTGCATGTAATTTCGCTTTCTTTATCTAATTTGGCTTTTTTAGTATTTAGGAAGGTACCTACATAAAGTGATAAGCTGATGAGGGAAAAAACGTGTTTACGATGTGTGGAACCAAAGCCCAGCACTAACTGACTGACCAGAAGTCACTAATTCAACAACAAATATTTATTGTTTAAAAATATACAGATTGATAGATAGATAATTCTTTATTGTACCACACAACGACAGATAACGGTACAGAAATGAATCCTAAGAGTAGACGAAGTACAAAGGCGAAATAAAATATTCTTTTTAAATTACAAAATACCAACACGGTTGGCAATAATCTAAATCTTTACGTATCCATTTTTTCCCAAAGGCTAAGGTAATGGCTCAGGAGAGCCTTAAGGCTCAAGTACGGCACAAGGCTTATCTTCGCGATTAATCTTGAGACATTCGAGTTTACATCGTACCGACGACGGTCGTTGCACTGCACGGCAAAGTTCTAGTTCAGGCAATAGCGGATAAGGAACAGTCAACACGCGCACACAGAATAATGCAAACTCAGCACGAAAGATTCACTCGAATTTTTACACTTCTGCTCAAAAAGGAGTGGACATAATGTTTTAGGGGACATGTCAAATAGTTCTACACAGTTTCTTGATTCCACCATAACTTTTAAAACGTCACTGATTTCGATGTTTGGGGTATCTTTAGTATCCTTACATCATTAAAAGTGACGATGTGACTAGGCATTTGTTTTATTTACATGAAAGAAATACATTCGTATTTTCTCATTTTTTGTATTGACTCTGGAAAGACGGCTATAATTTGCAGTGTAATAGTACCTACTTACTCCCTATGCACATTAAAAATCCGTCGGCGAAACCTACTAAGGGTAGATCTATTCCAAGCAATACGTTAATGCTTCCAGCTATATTTAGCGGTAATACAGCGTGACAAAAGCTATTTTTAAGATCCAACTTATTTCAGTGAAAGAGGGACTCGATGCAGCAAACAAAGGACATAGTGCTCGTTTTGCTTTATTTCGCAATGTGCCACTTTTATGGACGCTTTTCCGGTTCGTAATATTAAACTATGAATTGTATTGCAATGTTTGAAGTGCTGAGCTCTGCGTGGCGAAAATGCTTAGAGGATGCGACTGTAATAGGGGAAAGACAATAAACATGACAAGAATTATTTATTGAGCCAATTCACATTCCCCAAAGTCTATGGACATTTACTTGCAGTTCATATTTACAGAATGTATATTATTCGATATTATATTCCTGTTTGATGATGGCAAAACATCCCAATAGAGTAATTTTTAAAATATTACCCTGTTCTGACACTTTAAAGTCCATTTGGTCCTCGCGGATCCCCAAATGATGATGTGCAGTGCAGGGGTCCGCCCTCTGCCCTGGAAAATAACGTCTAATTACCTATTCCTCGGAGGAAAATAGTTACTTATTCAAAAAGTACGCCCCCCACCTCCCCTCTCGTGTTACTCAACACAACACGCCTCATTAGAAGCGGGCCGTGGGAAGCAGCTTTACTTACTAGGGAAGTCCTAACGCGACATTTTTATCGATAAACATTTTCGTCTGAACTGTCACTGTCAAATGTCACTAGTAATTGTGAGTGACAGAAATAAAGATTCGTTACGTTACGTACTTACGTAACGGAGTAAAAAGTATCTTAAACAAGAACACGCAACTGGAATATCCAGCTGAGATAATTTAAAATAGCAAGGTTAGTGGCAAAGGTACCAATTTACTCTGGTACATAAATGTTTCAACAGAAAACTACAAAGTAATTTACGGCCTGTGGTTAATAAAATAGAAAAGTAAATAGGACGCAACCACATTTGTATCTACTTTAAATCACTGTAATGAGATTTATTCAGGGATTTTGTTTTGAGATTTTAGAATTTATGGAGTAAGTACTGGAAGTATTCAAGCCCTACGTATTTTCGGAACTAGTGCTTATGTGAATTAAAAAAATTTCGCGGAGGTAAGTGAATTGGAACTTGGCTTTCAAAAGTTTGCAGGTTTGTGGAACAGAAATACGGAAAAAATAGATTTACGCTATTTTTAGGCGTGATGCGACAAGATGTTTTTTAAACTATCGATATCATAAAGTCGATAACGATCAAGCCTTGTCTTGATTGCAGTACGGTTTACAAACAGCGGTTGAAAACGAGTGACTGCATACGAACTTTTGTGAAACGAGAGTGTCTAGTTCATTTAAATTTTTGGTGATTTACAAAATATTTCACAGAGTAATAATAATTATGATGTTTATTTAAAATAACCATGTTAGTTTTTACTACTTAGTGAATACGAAAATGGAGTGTCAAGACACCACTCCATTTAGCTTTCTCAGCTATCGATGGCAGGATGGTTATGAGAATAGGATAATTATAAAATATCTTTATTTTATAAACAGAACTTGGTACTCAATAATACTTAGGCACAGCATGATGGATCCCATAACATAGATTGTAGTTATTTATTAATCATAATAGTCATAATATTATTTGTGAACCAAGTTATGATAGGAAATATAACTAGGTTCATAATGGTAGGTTTTTAAAAACCTAAGCTTCCTAAGTAATTCATTTAATGTCTACGAAAAGCAAAAGCTGATGTAATTTGTAAGTTAGAAAATTCGTTTCAAACATGGCCGCATCGGTTAAGGCATTACCCTAATTGCGGCGAAATTCGGGCCTGTTTAAAAGTTGTCCTCATTATCTACATCAGAGGTTCCATCTCGCAGTGAGTTCCCGGGAAAGCCTGCCGGTATATTAGTCCCAAAGTGACATAAAGACAAAATTTTGTCTTGCTTTAAAGTTGAACCGACTTTTTATGATCAACTCTCTTGCTCTACACTAAGAAAAGCTTGAATCTTAGTCTTGAACGTCAATTAAAGATTGTTTATCCAAGAAAAAAAGGCAGATTTCTAAAACTAATCTAAACAAAAACCAATTCGATATTCAACCAATAAGAGCGCAAGTTCAACAGCGCCCAAAATTGAAATTGAGTTTAAACAAAGGATTAACTTGAACTCAGCTTTAATCAAAGTTTACAAACAGAGCTTATGCTTAAATTGAAATTCATAAGTAAAGAAAACCGGCGAATTCGGATATTTTCCGTGGCAAAAAAAGGATTTATTAATATAAACCTAATTGACAAAGTCCTTCAGCTTTCCTTCATCGATCATAATTCACCCACAGAATTAAATTTTACAAAATTTTATAAAAGGAGGCAAACCTCAGATAAAAGAACAGTAAATTCTTCATTGTTTCAGCTCAGAATTCAAAATACGTTATAAATATTCGGAATATATTTCAATTATCACACCTGAAGTGGTTTGGATGTTTTCCAAATCATGTGGACATAAATTCGTAAAGTATTCCATTCTGTTCATTGTATTCAAACTTAATAAACAGCAAAACAGAGTTGTTAATTCAAACAAAATGAGAAAATGTTATTCCTAGGTCCACCGAGCGAATGTCGTTTATTAAAACTGCAGCCATACGACCTCCTAACGAAGTTTTATCATGAAATTGTCCCTGGAAACAGTATAAAAAATACAAGGGATATAGCAGAGTTTCTGACAGATTATGATTCTTTTTAAATTATATTTTAATTTTTTGTGATGATAATAATAATAAAGGAACAAATATAATTTATTTTCGCCTGGTTTCGAACTGATCTGAACTCTAGGTTTTCACAAAATAATTTTATAAATAAGATGAGAATGGCATACATATTTGATTGAATATTAAATGAGTAAACTTCTACAAGTGCATCATATTGTGCTATTACTAAACTTATTACCTGATTCATTAAAACGCGGAAGCGGAGCCAAAAGGCTTCTAAAAGCTGTTGTTCTAACACCGGCAACCTCACGAACGCGAGGCGCGGCGTCTCGAGTCATCGTCTTCGCTTTAGCCACGCATCGTTTGACTCGGATCGCGTTCATCAAACTCTATTTCCAATAAAACGGTAACTTTCGCATCAAGCTATAAGTCTTTTTTAGTCTTTACGTAGAAAGTATTTTATAGGTATTTTGGTCGATTTTTGTTGATAGTTATGATATATTGTACAAACGAGGAATCGCTTGAAAATAAATGCTCAGAAAGAAACTCTACTTAACCTACACAGTGGTAGCACAAAATATTTGCGTAATATTAAAATAAGACACCAATAATAATCAAAAACACATCTCAGAACGTTATTGAAACCTAAATAAAATGTTAAAAATATCGATATCAAAGCGATTGCTAAAAAACGTATAAAACCATCTGCCCGATTGGAACGAGCGACAGATGTCGGACATCAAGACGTTATGGAGGGCGATCCCGCTCACATGGCGTCTGCACGAAAAACGAGTTCCGATGACGTATGGATGGGGGATGTCTCGAATACTAAATAACGGAGATTGAAAAAATGCCACACGTACATAACCAAAACCTTCCCGCACAAATGGAGATAGATAACCTACTATCATGGTCTGATCGGAGCTCAATATTCTGTCATTTAAAGAAGCTTAGGTAATAGAGGGAACGTTCAACATTCAAAACATCTTGAGTTAACAAGAATATTGTGTATTTTAGGATAGCCGTAATTACGCAAACATGGTGTGAGTAATCACACCGGCACGTACCTACCTGTGCAGATCCGAGTGTTAATCCTAAATACGGGCCAGCCTTGCGTTTAGTTTACACAAACTTCTCAGAAACTCATTCGTCTGACGCAATTCCGGCCGTGGATCTCGCTTCGCTCCAAATTCAAAGTACTTCGAGCTAATTTCCGAACGTCACTTTGTTCTTTATTCAATTTCCTGATATCGAATATTCCACGATTGCTATTCCAACAGTGTTTTTATTGTTTTCTTTATTTTACGACTGAGTAACAGTATTTTTAATTAGTGGCAATTATTAAGAAGCGGATAAAAAAAGGTTTGGTTGCCGGTTGGTACCCTTAGTTAAATTCTATGCAGAGATTAACGTGAATTACGCTATTAGGAAAACAAATTACGATTTAAATAACGGTGAAAAACTGGAGATTCGTGCTCATGATTGCCGATATGTTGGTGGTTAAAAGCTGCTTATGAACTTCTTAAATATTTATATCTTAAGGTGGAACTTAAGATATTTTACTATAGAAACTTCGTAGTTTGACGAATTCATTATGAATATAAGCGGGTTAACTGTGAACCTTGTTTGTGTTGGAAGAACACCAACGTTTCAACCCTTAACGAGGGACATCTTCAGGGCGAGTGCGCTTTTAGACGCGCTCGTAACGCATACTCGGGCACTGCGCGTGAGCGCGCGTTACCAACACAACAAGGTTCGTAGTTAAACCTCATACATTCATAATGAATCCTTTAGATATAATATAAAAAAAAAGAAATACTTATTTTAAAATTTAAGTAGGTAATAAATTTCTCAGGACGAGTTCGTGTTTATGAATTTTGTCGTTACATAGCAGTATTATTCAGCAAAAATATTTTCGATCAGACTTCGAGTATTGTTAAAAGGAAGCAGGTGCGTAAATCACATCATTCAAACCTTCAAATGGATAAAATGAAAAAGACAATGATTGATCCACGTACCGGGTGAATTTCGAGTTTTCTCTTTCACCCCATTTCACCTCGGCAGTCATCTTGGGCGAATATTAAATTTGCTCCATCAGTGAAAGACGGCGTTTCGCAATATTGTGACTTTTTGTAAGGCCCGGCTGACCTTTCAGAAATAATATTTTGATGGAAATGTCAACGCTATTTTCATGCTGTTTTGAAAATTGAGAAAGGTTTATTTGCCAGTACTCTGAGAGGTAGTACGGGTTTTTATTGTATACTACATACAACCAGGTTTATGAATAAATAAATAATTTTGGACAAATCACACATAAAAATAAAATCATTTATGATTGTATGTTCTTTCACTCACCATCGGAGGTACCATCAGCAGGTAATATATCTATTAGACTGGTCTCTTACCTGAAAAAAATAAAATATAATTAGTCATGTCATGACACGATATGCATTACCTATAAGTGTGACGCAGTCAAATCACATAAAATATGTGAAGGTAAGGTACGGCAGGAATTAAAAGTGATGGCGTATTTTTCCTTTTTTCTTAACTTTTAATGTTATTTGAAAGAGAGTACCTACCCTTTCAAATAACACTAAAAGTTAAGACCTATCCATCATGAAACATGTCAGGGGCGCCATCAGGAACTACATTCCGTTGCGTAATTTTCCTATTCTATAAAATTATTCCTACTTAAATCATCGTTAACATGTATACTCTCGTTAAAACCCACTTTATCCTGAAGATATCCAGTGACAAATAGTAAAGTGGAGCGAATCCGCGGAATTTAACGACACGACAGATGGAAGCTCTCCAACTAGCTGGACCATGGATTTATTAGCACGTAGACATGCCGATTGAAACTAAAGGCATTCCACGTCAATATTGGATTAAAGATATCGAGGGTAAAGAGTTCGAGTATTCCAAGTATTTTTGTACCGGATTATCAGGAATTTGCTAAGATAGTTGGCAACCCTACTAAAGGCTTATCTGTGTCTTATAGTCTGGGAAGTGTCCAAAGACGACGCGTTTGTTGTGTGTTAACATTTGCAAAGGCGTTTGGGTTATATTCTCAGTTTTTGTAGACAAAATAAAAATAGTAAGCTAAGATATGAAGTATTTAGTTTAATAGGTACGAATATAAGTAGGTCGACAGCAATGTACAACTCATACATTATGTTCAAACGACAAAATGGACTTCTTAAACTTTTCGTAACATGCGCCAAGTCCGTAAAGTATTAAAATGCCATAATTCATGAAATCTTCGACAGTTGCCAGGCAGTTAAAGAATGAGCAAAAAATAAAGAAAAAAGTGCAAGCGACAGATGTTGGCGCAACGGCGCTGAAGGATCAGAACAGGTGCATCTTGCTTAGGGTTGCCACAAACAATAAATATTTGCTATTAAAAAATTAAGTACATATATTATGAAAATTATGATCTTAACAAAATAGTATGTACCTACCTTTCCCGTGTGTAATTTAAAATAAAATAATATTATTGATTTACTATGTTTAGTTTCAATAAATTTGATGCCTAGTGAAAAAGTAAAAATGATTACTGAGCTATTTTTGCTATCTGATATTTTTCACATTATGATACCTCAAAATTTGACATTGCTTACACAACGTAAACAATATTTAATATTGAATAAACGACTCGAAAAACCATTCATACGTGAAACGAGTGCTTTATACTCCGATAGATATTCGAGGGAAAACCGCGACCTACAATAATAAACGTAAATATTCAGTGAAAATTCGACGAGATATATGCCAACTGACCGGTTCCCAAAAATTATAATGATTGTAGGATATTTAGTGAAATTTACACGATATTTTATATTTTATTACGTGGGCAGGTTTCAATTGATAAATTATTATCATTATAAAATAAATTATTGTGCTATTTTAATAGGGTATTAATATGAATTAAACTCGTTTATTATTATATCCCGACCATATTATTTCCCTATGAATACATATAACAAGTCTGTAAAAAATAGAAAGAATTAAAAGCTACCTAAATAATTATATAATTTATTAATTAGCTTGGATTAATCTGTTAACTTATGAGCAGATGCTACGCAGTGATATTCACACTCTGACATATATCAATAGAAGAATAAAAAAGAACTTTTGGCTGTTGCTCAGGTAGATAAGGAAAAAAAAGGTATTTGATGAAGAAGAGATGCTTGAACGCTAAATATGTATGTAGTTCAATTAAGTTAAACAACTCATTAGCACCAAATGCTCTATGCGTAGTTTTGGCGATTAGCACAAATGACGCCACGATACAGAACCAACGTAAATACTATACGGCTAATGAGCTATGGGCAATACAATTACGCTATTGATTGTGATACGCTAGAGTGCACAACCCTAATTGGTATAGCTTACCATAACCGTAAACGAAAATGATACGACCACTTACACGGGTGAATATGTACATGAGAATTAAGAAATGGGGCATAAATGGCCGCATAATTCCTAGGCTGGGAAAAGGAAGGCATAATTGTTTCATCGCGTGAAAAAGAAACATTTTTAAATACAGATTGTTTAGACCAATAAACAAGAAATAACACACAATTCTTGTTAGGTATGTGTTGCCACAACCATGCCCGAGGTATTTTACGTTATCAGCTATAGTACTTCCTAACAACGTAATTAAAGAATGCCCTCTACACATATAAACTATATAAAAATAATAATCACATATAATTAAAATAACGAACGTGCGCCAACCCAGCCAGAATCGGCAGTGCGTCCGATTCTTGGCTTACTCTAATCGAGCTATTGTTGCTAAGAATATAATAACTAAGTAAGTACAGTTCCAATTTCGAAAATAAACATAAAAAATACAAAACGACAGCCCACAGCCCTGTCGGAATTTGAATATCGACAGTGCGGGCACATCTTGGCCTGTGCTAATCGACCTACTGACTGTTGTCAAAGAAATACAATCATTCTGGAGTGTGAGCGAAGCGAGTCTCTAAGATCAAAAGTAATTAACTTGCACAATTTTAACCTTACGGATACTGGTGTTAAACAAATTACTTAGCCGCACCACTGAGCGGTGCCGCGATTACTACTTAATATTTAAAACTGAATTATATCTTAAAACTAAATGATACAAACCAACTACTTAGTTTCTTAAAAAACGGGAATATTAAAGACTAATTCATTACTTATGGTAAATTGGTCATTAATGACTATGTTTTAGGGCTACAAAAAATGTAGCAATTGCGTGACAGCCCTGTCGGAATCTGAGTATCGACAGTGCGGGCACATCTTGGCCCGTGCTTATCGACCTACTGACTGTTGTTTATAAAAATACAACACTAACAATTTAAATTTAATTTATGAAAGTACAACAAATAAAATGTTTCCTACATAAAATAAGACAAATCTAAATAATGTTCTTTGTTTCGGTAGTTTGTTTGTATTATATTAGTGCCCACATATTAGTAGTTTCTAAGTTTTACCATAGTAATATGAGATAGGTTTACTCCTACTTTAAAATCAACAAAAAATAAAAAATGATGTTATTATTGGGTAGTGAAATGTAGCGAGTGCGTGACAGCCCTGTCGGAATCTGAATATCGACAGTGCGGGCACATCTTGGCCCGTGCTAATCGACCTACTAATCGCCGCGCGCCGACTCGTTAGTCTGCCGCCGCCGCCGCGCCGTCCCACCATCCTTTCGGAATTAATTTCACACCGTTTTATGCAGGTGGATTTTTATAAAATATATCTTTTTCTACGGAAACTTGTTAGCAAGGTGCTAGTTTATAATGAGGTTTAATTATTGCACTTGATATAACGTAGGTCATTTCTGTTCGAGAGCACGTCATATTTTTAGTAAGTTCTAACCATTTTGTCCAAGTGTTGTATTTTTTTCTGTATGTTTACGATCTTTGAGGCAAACATAAACCACTTTTATTCCAAAATCGGTACAGTAACCACGAAAGCCTCATAATCAAGCGAGTAAAACAAAAAGAAAAATAATCGCCATCCAAATATATTACAATAAAGCAATCCCAACAAAGACATTCCACAAGTCCGGCTTACACTACCCCCTGCGGTGAGGGGGGGAGGGCTCACTCTAGTCGTTGTTTAATTCCATTAAACCACCCCTTTTATCTTTTTCGCTTTTATCTTTCCCCACTATTGGATTACGAACAAAATGGCGTGCAAGAGACACACGCAATCTTTTGCCATTACCATTAGTTCACCTCTGTTTGTAGGGGCCTTCCGGTGCTTCGCTAGAGAGTGCTTCATTGCATACGGACAAAGTAACGACAACCAACCTTTTTGAAGGATGCGGCAAGTAAAGCATATAATAGGATACTGAAAACTACCCACACTAACCCTCAGACGTTGATTGTATACGTGAGCTTGCTATGCCTGGCATCCTTGGTGCATAATTATTATGCACCAAGGATGGCATAGGAAGAATAGGAGGGATAGGTAGGTGAAGCAGTAGGAAGGAAATAATGTAGGATGTCCTCCTACGCCATGTTCTACCCACCTCTTGATATTCATTGGCAAATCTTTGGCACGGGCTCTATCTAACCTAACGTAATACTAACGTATACGATAAATGTCTTTGAGCTCAGTAAACAAGATACAACTAAACACAGTTTCAGTTTCTGAAACAAACTTCGTTCCTGAGTATCGCCCAACTCTGAACACTCGTGTTTGTATCCCTTTTGATGTAAAAGTGAGATTGTATCAAAGCGTTCACACAATCACAAACACTCCGTCTGTATACACTAACACTACTTCAATCGTATAGGGTTACGAATAAACGGTTCCAATTCAATTTAAACTCCAACAGCGGCTGACGCCTGAGCAAACCTGTCAAAGCAATAATGGTGTTGGTAGTCTAAATGACGTTCTCAATTTGAAATACTTGCCACGAGACGTTGAATCGAGCAACTCATTTGGGTTAAGCCCCTAAACACGAACTCAAACTTAATTGGCAGAGCGTGTGCGATATATGAACCAAAAACGGCCGGTGGAGTAGACGACATTGGAAGTTTTATAAGGCCTTAGGCGAACTATGAGAAGTTCCAATTTTTTTGTAACCTAAAGTTAAAGTTAAAAATAAAGATCAAGAAAATAATTCTCAATATCACCGAGCCACTCGTAATTAAACTTAATCTCACTGTAGTGTCATTCAATTAGGAAACAGTTAATCAACTGTCAAACAAACTGTAAAACAAAAGCGGAAGCGTAAACTCCGAAAACTCAAAACTCGGTAATAAAATCACCTTTTCCATGACAGGCCATTTCCATACTTATAAAACTTTGTAATTTCCAAGGGTAATCAATCATATATTCGCTTCGTGTCACATGCTAAATGTACTGGGAAACTCAATAAATTATTACGTGTTTGTCCCGGAAAATAAAGGCAAATTCTTTTGAGGGTTATTCATGTGCAATAATACCACATCATAATGCTCTCGCATGGATGAGACAATATTGATATCCGTAAATTTAATTCGGAAATTATCAGCGACTGTCATTTTGTTTCGGAAAGTTTAACAAAGGGGATTGTGGGTAGAATGAGAACCATCAAAGTGATAGTCAAACTTGAACTTCCCTCTCCGGTCGATTAGGGTTAGTGACGCAACTAATTTCTAATATGTTTCGTTAACGGCACTTGTATGAGTTTCACTTGCTAACAAATTTTCAACGGGTTGGCAACTAGGCATAGTTCGCCAACTAACTTAGCACTTTGATGTAATCAATAAAGTGAACGGATCGGTGACATGATGTGGGTATTAATGATTTAATCGTTGTAATTTACGCATGTGCGAGAAAGCTTTTATCCCACGCAATTTCCAAACTCAAAAAGGTTGATTATGGTATTAGATTTATTAGATAGGTACAAAATTGGGGACGAAATTTCGGTTTTAATATCAGATGGGATGGGATGCCAATTCTGGTGAAAGATTTGATTAGTTTGTGAATCTCGCACTATCTGTCTATAATACCTCTTTTTAAATAATAAGGTTGGCATGCACTTCATAATATCATTACGATACAAAATAATATAAGTGCAACTTGTCCTCGTGCATAATGAATAAATTAATGAGTTTCCAGGTCAAGATAACGTGTTGCAGCCACCCTGTAAGCAGGAGTGTTGACTAATGAGAAAAATCTAGTGAGCTGAAAGCTATTCATTTCTTATGCTGGGTACAGACCAAGCGAATGAGAGCGAGCGAAGGCTAAAAAACTAATGCGAACGAATCAGTGTGGACGTCATGCCATGGCGAAAGCAAGTGAACCTAAACGAACTCGTTCGCCGTGGTTCGCCGACTTTTACATGCACGAAATAGCGAAGTAGAGCAAGGATCCGTTTGCATTCGCTCACTTATGTTCACTTAGTCTGTACTGTAGCCATAATTGAGGTTACAGTGTTAAGGTGTCAATGCAGTACAGGTTCCCTATTTATGTTTTATTAGTGCCTTAATTATTTTGACTTTTTAATTCATTGAAGGCTAGACATCAAAAAAAAAATATGGGGCAAAATATATTAAATGCAGAAATGGTATAAAATATATGTGGTAAAAAACAGAAGTGGACAAATATACAGGTGGCATAGTATCTAGTTATCTGCCCACCATATGTACGGTAAATACGATATTAACTTTGAATCTGGTTCAAAAATCTATAATTAAAACGACATTTTTCTTCTTTATGGTGTGGGTCAATAAATAAACAGACATAATTACAGTTGACATACAATGCGAATGCGATGTGCATCATCGACAAGAGGCATACAAAAAGAGAAGGCGCGTGCTACGTGCAAAGCGTACCTAGCTTAAATAGGGTTGTCGATATTGGGCATTGAAAAGACCACATCCTTTTTTTTATACAGGGTTATTGGTAATAGGCCTGACGACTCAAAAATTCTAATTAGTCCGTCAGTTAGATTATCATAAGACTAGCTGCGCCCCGCGGCTTCGCACGCGTTGTTTCTAAGCAAACGTGTAAAAGTGATTTTCATCCCACGGGAACTGATTTATGGGATGAAAAGTAGCCTATGTTTGATTCCAGAATTACAATTACATGTATGCTTTCAGCCCGATCCGTTTAGTGGTTTTGGCGTGAAGAGGTAACAAACATACATCCATACATCCATACAAACTTTCGCATTTATAATATATTAGTGTGATTAGTGTCATAGTGTGATGTGATATAGTGTGATAGTGTGATATAGTGTGATAGTGTGATGTGATAGTGTGATATAGTGTGAAGTGTGATAGTGTGATATAGTGTGATAGTGTGATGTGATAGTGTGATATGGTGTGAAGTGTGATAGTGTGATAGTGTGATAGTGTGAAGTGTGATTAGTGTGTGATTAGTGTGAATTAGTGTGAAGTGTGAAGTGTCATGTGATATTGGACACGTATTTTTTCTTTTGTCAATCAATCAAAAAACGACAAAAACAAAACGCGCGTTAAAGTTTGGGAGTGGAGGCTAGTGACGTCGCGGCTCAGTATAAAGTGTGACACTTTTGACTGAGCAGTGACGTCACGCGGAACTTTAACTAAATATCACTAAACTTTATGTGCTTATCTCAACCCTAACACTAATGTGTACCAGTTGCGTTCCATGTGCCATAAATGCACCGTCCACTCACTTTCCAGCACTTACGCATAGAAACGCATTGACTTAATTAACGCAAGGTGCGCTGATTTGAGGTTTGTTCTAAAATAAGAACAGAATAGACGTAGAGGAAGAAAATTCTTTTTATACGTACTTTTATATGATTGTGTCAATATTTTGTGCTGTTAGAGACTTAAGGCGCATACCCGAGCCAATCTGACAGCAATTCCTATTTTATCATATTTTACGTTTATCATAGGAATTTTTAAAAATCCTACGTTCAGTTTGTGGTTTCTATTATAAGCTATTTCTTAATACCTCTTTTATAATTTTATCTCATATAGTTTAGGAGGAGATGCAAAATAAAGTTTGGTGGCCAAAAAGCGCAACTTCGTATCACTTCCTAAGCTTTACAAAATGAAACTATTACAGAGGCATTAATAAATAGCTTATAATAGATACCACAAACAAACGTAGGATTTTTAAAAATTCCTGCGTTTAACGTAATAATAAGATATAATAGTTGGGGGCGCCACTTTCGCTGGTGTATGGGCCTTAAATATTTCAGAGTGTTTGAGGCTGTCAAAAGCTTTTTGACGGCAACACAACTGGCCGACAATAGAGAAGAATGGAAGGTGGAAAGGGAGGCCTTTGCCATGCAGTGGGATCATACAGGCTCTTAATAAATATAATAATAATTTATATAATGGAGAAAATCCTAAGCCTGCACCTTACGGCTCATCAGTAACATAGCTACTTAAAACTTTTAAACCCATGATGGTTACTAATACCAAAGTTATTTACAACGGGATATTTACCATGATTTGAGCTTTCCAATATTTCGGCTTTCCATTATACCGTGATCATGACGCATGAAACTGTACCGAAATATTGGAAGGCTCAAAACTCAAATAATGGTAAATATCCCGTTGTAAATAACTTTAGTACCTACCCAAATTGAATATCTAGCAACGTTTTCATAGCTATGGCGAATTCATTCGTCTAACAATAGCAGGGAATAGGTTTGAGAATTTGCTGTTAGCTGGCAAACAAACATGATTTACCGAACATTTCTACACATCCAACAATTTAGCAAATCATTGAAACTGCAACAAATATATCAAACCACAAAGCTGCATGGTCAATATCACGCTGTTATACGTTCTATCGATCACCAAATACATTATTCACATACAATATCCAAATACCGTTTCTATCGATATACCAGTGTATTAGAGATGTACGCTCATTAAGCAAATTACCGACTCGATGGTTACTGTTATTGCAAATTTATCGATAATTACTTGCGTTTGAATCAGCCGACGTATTGTGGTTTCTGTAATAAGCTTTTTTGTTGAGGGTTTACTTTGATTAAGAATTGATTAGAAATTATTTGTCAAGCTTTGTGGTTTTGTATTGGATCTTCACACGGATTTTTAAATGAAATACTTATACATACTGTTTAGGTCCTGAGAGACCTGTACCAACGTAAATAGGTATTTAAGTTATTAAACCTGCATATGAAAGTGTAACAATTTCACCATAAAATTGAAATTTTATAGATGTGCTACCTAAACCTAACATGTTCTATTAAACCGCAGTTAATTTTAATTCAAGAAGGTAAATTATGTTAATAATTTCATCATAACAAAGTGAGGGTTGTTTGTGATCAGATTGATCAGTATTTATTCAAACTCTACCCTTAGCCTAGCATACAATTCAATCCCAAACAATAAATTGCACAAAACTCACCATTTAAAACAAAACTATGAAATAAACAAACCAATCGATTCCGTCAGTCCCTAACCTCAATACAATTAATCGGCAGGTTGAAACCAGCTCCCGCATTGACGCGGCGGTTTTCTAACCCTTTGTACTCCAAATCACTTTGATCGGGACAATCGCTAACTGAGGAAGGTCGCAATCAACGGTCGATTGTCACATCGACATTCAACCTGCTTACTGGAATATTACGGTGACGTTAATCAATAATTTGCCGCCCGGTTCATTCATTCCAGGTTCATCGATACGGGCACAGCACTAACGAGGAAACAATTTAATTATGCAGTCGTTCTATTGGCAACGTGAGGCGATTAAGCAGAAAATGCTGAGTATAAAGACTGAACACTAAATTACATGCTGATAAAGTATTATAAGGCAAGTAAAAAATTACTAACTGATTCCAGCCAACACATCACTCCAAACTTTACAAACCAGACCAATAAAATCGAACATTTCATTATCCATTATGCGATTCGCGGCTAAATTCGTCCTAAGCCGCGAGACAGCCAAGGATGTCGAGCACTCTAATATAGCCCACCAATTACTTACAAAAACGTCCCGGTCGGTCGCTATTAAAGCCACATCCAATTTCCATCTGTATAAAATGACTGCCACGTCTAATGTTGCCGAGTCATGCGTTCAGTAATCCCGTCCCCCTGCCAGTGGAGTAACCTCAATCTACGCTGATTGAAACGCGGTGCTTGCTATGCGTTTTGGTTATTATTTGTGGATCTATCGGAACTATTAGAAATCTTCTTTATTAACCTTTGATATCAGGCTCGTAACAAAAATAACGTTTTATGCCTCTCAGACAATAAAGCCATAAAGCCACTACCAATTTTTTTGTAACAAATTATCACTAGTTTAATATTATTCCGCGTGATTGATGGTATCATTTCACAAGGCAAGTATCATGTAACAGCTCAATTTACTCGAAGATCATGCAATGCCTTCCGCGTAGACGCAACATAAGTGAATTGATACGTTAGGTCGTAACTGGATCGCCGATCGCTTAAAATTAGTTCGGTGAAAGCAAAACCTAAGCTACGCTTCAACAACACTAAGAAAACTTTTCACATTAATTTGAATGCCGACAAAATACCCATTAACGCTCCAACTGAAATTACGTATTACAAATAAGTTCCGTTATGAAGTGAAGTTCAATAAAACTTAAGCATATCTGGTTAAGTGTCGAATAATTTATTCCACGCGGTGGGAAATAAGGATGGACCGATCGCGGTTCCCCTAATCCTTTGATGGATTCTATCTCCTCGGCGAGGAGAAAACCGGAAAAGTGCACTCGAGAAAAGGGAAAACAAAAAGTACACAAATCTCTAAAAGATTGCAGAAGAAACTCCGATTTATCGTTTTTTAATGCGATTCACTCGGGGTAATCTTAAAGTTTATCTAAGGACCTTTATTGAGATATCTATAAACGCCTCAGATTTTAAAATATACCAATTAAAAGAAATAGGTTCTTCTAAGAAGGGTTGAAGTATCAGGAATCGTTTTAGCAGATTGAAGGGTCCATAATTGTCAATTTATTGGCAACGAGCTAATGAAATTGTGAAGAGGGTTCACTCAAAGTGGGGCATTATTTGCATTGAACGTCTGACATTGCACAGTTTTGAAAAAGTCAATAAAATAAGACCATATCAAGGCTCCATTTCATAGACAATGCGTTGATTTATCAATAAATCAATAATGTACCATTGGAGCATGGGAAGCTAATTACGTGCTTACTAAAATACTTATGTCGGGCCTATAGAGATTGGCTGCGGTCCATAGAATGCATACTGCTAGACTACTTTCGAATTGTTAATCTCTTCGTATTTATAACTTGTTTGTTTGATAATTGAGGAGACAATCATCTATTAATATTTCATAGGCCAGAACGCAATGGTAGCAGAGCGTTGCTATCATAATGTCAATCTGTTTCAACGGAGTGAGATATCTTCCCCTTATAAAATTATAGGTTTAATTATAATTATGATGGATAGTCTCTAGAATATTCTTATTTTGAAAACCAAATGAGTATATCGGTTGATCACGCAATTTTTGCAGAAAAACCTAATTACATTCAAGAGCATTGTAACGTAATTATCTTCGTGATAACCATCGTTTATCTCCAGTGTACACTCACCTCTGTAATGCTTGTTGCACACGAGTAGTGTTCAGTGAACTCGAAGCCAGTGTCTGCGACAGTCACTGGTTGTATTACAGTTAGCACGGTTATTATGAGCTTATGATTGCTGCATGATTACATAAACAAGGTCTTTAGATGTCATGTCGTGCAGGACCGCATGTTCACATCTCAGGAGTTATGAGCGACGGGAGGTTGAATGATAGGTTGGAGTCAACCACTGCCGCTATGTCACTTAAATATCTGAGATGCAAGACAAATCCATATTTTGTTTAAAATTCTGTGCGGTTCACAAGAGTAACAGTGATGTATATTTAGAGTCGAATACTAAACATACAAAAAAGAATGACTGAACAATATAGAGCGTCTATTTGACTCTACATTGACACCAGCCACCGCTTTCAGCGGCAAGCTGTGCTGCTCCACAAAATTGCCGCATTCATATAAGTTTTTATGGCTGGAACGTGTTCGCCTTAATTATTTTTTGTACTCAAACATTCGCAGCAAAACTCGTGACGAGAAAAAAGTAGGAGAATAACATCCATTTGTCTCGGATGACGAGCACTGGTGCGGTGTCGCTGAGCCGTCGCGTTCCGCTGCTTCGGACGATGACCTCCGAGAAATGGATTGCTTCAATTATTTCCTTTAATATCACCAGAAACAACATAATCTAATTTCGCAGTCTGCAAAGTGTCGCTGGCTTGTTTTGCTAATCTGAAATTCATTTTCTTTTCATCGCGGAGAATTCATAAGCTCCCGTCACAAAAAATGACTTCAGGTGTTCATTTTGCCTACGAAACAATTTTCCCGTCACGCGCCTTAGATTTAATATAAATAAACGGTGGAAAAAATATGAAACAAAACGCAGAGTATTCCTCGTCAATGTGGAAATACAGAGTAGGTTAAGTTCTCGAAGCAATCCGACCGCAAACTAAACACGCACCGCCATCAAAGACAGACATCGTGTTATTAAAACAAGCAACCGAGAACAAACACAAACAAACATGAGAAACAATTGACGAGAAGAGGGGGCGTCTCTGTGTTTTGCTCGAACTCGTATTCATAGTACTTTTTACCAAAATTGAGGAGGCACGTATTTTCTTATATTTTTGTCCCATAAAATTATAAGACTGATAGAAAATTCTCTATCGGATAGACACTTTTTAAAATATTTGCGCACTTTTTTTATTTTGCGCTGTATGGTGCTGGCTAAGAATTTGCACCACCCCAACTCTTTTTGCGTAAGAGGCGACTAAGGGATATCTACCGGGGATCGGGCAGCGGCACGATTTTGGTGTGGATGGCTTGGATCGTTGGATTGAACATGATGCATGACGACTTGAAACGAAATTACCATTCAAAACAAACTTATACTGATTACGGGAGCATTTTTTAAGCTTTGTTTACGTAGGAGAGTAGGCAAATCGCCTACCATATATATAGAATACCATAGAAATTCTATCCACACCTGGCAAGGTTACACAAAAAACAAATGGAATAAAACAGTTCCTATAAACGAAACAAGAACGTTTGTTTTATTCAACTAAGCTTATATTTGTGACAACATGTAACCTCACACTACCATAAATGAATCAACTTTAGTAAGTCTTGCCATTGAAAAACTACTTTTATGAGAGTTCGAATAAAAGCCATAACCATTGGCAAACCGAATGTAGAGCAACTCGACAGCGTCCCGACTACGTAACCAGGTTTATCGACGGGATATGTCGCATCAAGAAATTGCAAATCGTGTTTTCCCGTAGCCGACAACGATAAAACAAGAAAAAACATCCCGTTGCGGTCCTGTTTTTAATCTAACGTAACCAAAAACCGTTAACTGACCCCAATTTAATAGTCACGGGGAGTTAACGGGCTTAGCAAGTAAACTAATTTGAGGCAGCCATATTGCAACATGGCGAACATCATAACCCCACTTTATCGTGTCCATTTGGCGTTGGCTACTCTTTTTAATATCGCGCTTTAATGTAATGTCTCTTTATCTCGGGTATTATAGCACTTAATAGTGGGTTTCAGCTAAAGTTTACGTAAATATCTTAGAGCCGAGCTTCATTATTATGATTTAAAGATAGTAATGATTTTGAATGGCTGTCAGTCAGATAGGTAAGGCGAGCTTCATTGACTCTAGTCAAACAAACCCTTACAAGACTATCAGAGTTTAAGCGAACCTTCGAGAAGTGATAAGGAACCTTTAAGCCTTATCGAAAGCGCAAGTAGGTTTGAAACTCGGTAATATTCAGATAGGTGAACCATTTAAAACACATTTAGGCTATACCTGCGGGCATTATCTCCATCCGAGGTAATTTTATACTGAAACAAATTAGCCCAGAAAATGGTGGCTTAGATAACACTGTTTAAATTAGGATTGAACTGATTTTTACGGGCTGCGGGTGGGCGACTTCGTTAAAACGACTTCAGTTTATTTTCCTCATCGATAAGGAAGGGTTTTAGCATTTTGCTTTTTACTCAAATACTCTGACAAAATGTTTTTTCTACTCACTATAGAACATGGCTGCTGTGGATAATAGAGCAACAATGACAAACTTAGGACATTTTCATGATTTAGCAAATGGCCTTGTTTTGCGAGAAATATACTTAAAGATTGGCATGTTTCCATAAAATAAACCTGCATCGCATTCCGTCTGATAAATAAATGTCAAAGCAAAAGCCGTATGCTGTGTAAACTTAGCAAATACGCAGCGCTCGCGTCAAAAGGCGAGATGGTATGCCACCGTGTTCAGTAATGCGGAAAAGTTGGTTCCAATTTTTCAGAATCAGAATCCAATAAACATCTCAAAGCCTGATGCGCACGTGGCAGAGGCTTGGTAAGAGAGTCAGAACAGGGAAAATTACAGAACAGTCTGTCAAATATTACTATAAAAATAGTATAACTATAATCCATAGCATCTTCCAGATGGACAAGGCATGGATCGGCTTGGCGAAAATAGGTAGGTTGTACATTTATTTGATTTATCTGTGATTTAATTTTAATGATTTAGTTTTTATTTAGAATTTATTGTATAATAAATCTGATGATGTTGATTTTACGTTGATTTAACAATGTGGATATTGAGTGAATTTTATTTTCGGGTCATTTTACTGTGATTTAATTTTAATGTTTTGGTTTCTATTTAGAATTTATTGTTTAATTAATAATGTTGATTTTACTGTGATATAATTATAAGGATTGTACGTTTGAAATCATGATGTTTTTTTGTTTAAGTATCACATTCACTGCAATGTCGCCGTCGACTGTTACCGACTGTACACCCCCTCGCTTTAAGAAACTTGACGTCGCGTCGGATCGGAGAACTCATACCAAAAGTTGAAGCGTAGTCGACGTGCCGGTAATCAGGCGGCGCTCTACGTTGAATGACTCGACGTGGCAGGAATCGACTTAAAAGCAGTCGGAATGATAGGAATGATTCTGTGACATTGGTAGCGTCCGACCGCGCGGTAATATGGATGTCTCAATGATAAATCAATAGAAATGTAAATGTACATAGATCAAAACTGCAAATAGGTTCCTTAATAGATGATCGCTCGTAATGATGAGGACCTGTCGTAAAATAAAGAGTTTTCATCATATATTGGGATAATCTTCCAACGAATTTGAATGCAAAGATTTTTAACATTCAGATTCCAGCATTTTTACTAAAACTACACTAAAATTACATCTTTTTACTAAAATATACATACGGATGTATATAAACATATGGATGTGCAAACAGACACAGCGCACGCTTTGTGGCCAACGAACGTTTGTACGAAAAGTTGCAAGGCAATTTCTTACTAAGAAGAAAACTTATTAGACCTAACCCATTCATTAATTAAAAAGGGAAGATGAGGTACTAGTTTCTCGAAAATGGCAACCTCATATTGTGTAAAATTGTGTGCTCCCACCTCAGTCACCGTCGGACCGGCGGCACGAGCGGTCATGATTCGCGTGAAATATTGTTGTCTCAGTCTCATTTCGTTCTTAGATACGTCTTTCCGTCTTTGTTCTTCTTTGTGTTGCACAGGACTGGAAATATAACTGTGAGCGTATGTGTTTGCGTGTAGTTGTAACACATGCCAATTTTTGAGTAAGCGCTGGGAGAACATAACCTATCTTCCCTTTTTAATTAATCAATGACCTAACCCGAACTTATTAAAACAGATTTCTGACTTATTCTTTGAGCCCATGATCTAATAACATAACAAAAAATCTTCAGATGTTGAGGTTATACTATCTAGCGCAATTCAATAGATGAATTATGAGCCCTATTTCAATACTCATAGTCGAGCTATAATAAATATAATTAATTTTGTTTTAAAAAACTATAAACCGACTTCAATTTTTACGGTTATTTCATGAATTTTCATGGATCCCATTGTCAGAACTGAACAAAATTAAAATGGGACCACATGGGAAGCACCAGCTTTCATATAAAAAAAGAATCATGAAGATCGGACCACCCAGTCAAAAGTTCTGAGGTAACAAACATAAAAAAAAAAAAAAAAAAAAAAAAATACAGACGAATTGAGAAGGAACCTCCTCCTTTTTGAAGTCGGTTAAAAAGAACCTATCATCACAGTCAATATCCAATGGTACAATTACAATTTCCACCGAGAACGCCTGAGTTGTGACCAAGATTTATTAATAAACAATTTTCATTGAAAAGAAAACATCCCACTACTTATAAGTTAAAGTCGATTTATCACGTGTATGAGACAGCTCTTGGGGGCGGAAACTTCTGAAACCGTATCAGAAAAAGCATTGTTTGATTTTGTTCAACAGGGTACGATTTCGTGATCATTCATGCTTATTTAATTGACAGACGACTAAACAACGACAAAAGTTATAAACAAATTAGGTTGGTATATTTTGTTTAAAATTGTTAGACAAAGTAAGCAATTTTCAGGAATTGTATTTGGTAATTTTAGTTTTATATGAAAACTCGTAAAACGAAAATCCTTCAACGAGTTTCATTGATAAATATTCCATTAGTACCACACCGTAATTGTCTTTGAAATATGGATTCAGTTTTATACATTTTTCGAACAAAACGGGTTAGCTTTTCAAATCTAAATTGACCTAGTTTGTGACTAAAAATATACACGCGTGGTCCTCGGAAACAAGCTTAATTAAGGACTCTGATGAATCCTCGGCGAAATAGGGTCATGGCATGACTCAAATTCTATTTCTGTTGTACCTTGAAGAAAAATATAAACTGGATATCGTACTTATTTGTGTAGAAAAGCTTTACCTATTTATCTAAATTAGTATTCGGGTAAGGGAATATGTTCTGTTCTGTAAAAGTTTATTTTAGATTAAGTAGGTCCCTAGTCAAAAGAATATATTTCACAGCATAGATTTTAAACTGAAATATTCTTAATTCTTTATTGCACTGAAAACATACCTATAAAATATACAGTAGAGAAGTAATGGCAAAGGCGAGCTTAACCGCTTATGGGTTCTCTCAAATATTGTATGTATTCTTGGAAATAATCAAAATTATTCACTCAGAAGGCGAAAGGCTGGCGGTTGAACAAAAGGAGGCCTTTTGTTTTTTGTTTTCCCATGGGCTGTAGATGTTGATACTGATCCAGTAGCCACTGTCTTGTATTGAGGAACTACTTGCGTGAATATACGCTCTCAAAATTCTAATCGATTTGTTTTGGTGGCCTGGAAAAATATTTTCTAAGTGATAAGTCCGCCCATTGTGCTATTGTGGTTCATGTTAATGTCAATGATGTATTTAAAAGGGGCAAAAGTCGTCAACTCATACCAGTTGGACAAGAATCGTGGCGCGTTAGTGAATCATTCATTAATTTTATGTTGTAGGTACAATAAAGAGTTTTGTATATTGTATTGTTTGTGTAATTTGGTCTTATTCGACCGAAATCAACGAATCAGTAAGATTTAAAATGTCAGAGAAAACCTACGACCTGCATCGCTATTTACAATTTTCTTATGTAGGTAGCAACAGCAGAACCCACCCACGCCAAATAAAACCTATCATTATCAGCAGAATTCAATTGAGTGTTTGTTTGAAATCAATGATTCTCCTATAATAGCACCAGATACCTGCTCCTGCGCTGCATTCTGAGATATAACTACACCGGTCGACCTTGGTCGTAGCTAGTTACTCTACGTACGGACATACCGTACAGCTACAGTCAGCATCGAAAGTTAAAGAATTGATTTTCTGTTTACCTGAACTGTATGTATAAGTAACTGAACAAACAATGATGGTAAGAGAAATTCATAAGTAACTGATAAACAGGTAAACACTAATTTGTCAAATATACGTCACAATTCAAATATACGTCACAAACAACACAACAAACGACGGTGGTTCTTCGCCCGGTGAATTCTTTACACCCCTGACCCCAGGGCTGTTCTTTAATATAATACAATAGTATTATTAAAATAAAAGTAAATTGCAAAAAATCTAAATTAAGAACTGAAATGTCACTGTACTTGGGCCGGTGTAGCACTATTCTGCACCAAATTTTTCTCACGACAAGATAACAGTACAGAATACGAGTATCTCGATCAGTCGTTTTGTAAATCATTTCGTTTGCACTTTTATTTCCAAATGTACCTACGTATCTAGTACGTGTAGGTATTTTAAACATTGAGCAGATGCTTAGCATCAATGACGACTGGGGCAAGACGCTGATAGATTTAGCATTATTAGAAAGTGATTGACAGCTAAAGTGTTTCAATCGGAAACGGAAGTTTTTTTGGTGCGAATTATTTAATTATTACACATGTACCAACTTACATAATACCATGTGCAATGTTTCAATTCTAAGTATCGTTGTTATGTGCTATCATGATACCCGAGAATATTTGAAACAGTTGTATAGTTTTTTGTGCTTATTTACTCGTAAGAAGCTCAATACAACTTCTTGATTATAATATACATAAATTTCTCTAGAGCTTAAAAGGCACAGCCTAATCCGCTATGTTTGCACACAATTTGTGAATTCTTCCTTTGAAAACATGCCGTATGTTTTTGGAGTAATATTGTTCCGAAAATCTAGTCCTGGTTTGATATCCAATCAACTTACACAAACATGGAGTAACGCCAACAATGCCTCGTCTTCCTTCGAAGATATCGATATTCAGATTCACGGTACAGTCGTCTAAACAAACATGCGACGATGCGTAGTCCTTGAGTAAGTTTGCAGACAGACAGAACGCGGCCGCTGTGCTAGGAAAATTGAATCCCACTGGATAATAAGGTATAAGCAGGTATTTAAAAATTGTATTTAAAAAGGTATTTAAACTGAGCACGAGTTGATTATCTTATTACCGAAACGGTTTTTTTTATACCAACAAAAGGTGCCAAACGTGAGTGAGAAGAGTGCGGTACGCCAGATGGAAAAAAAAATATATAAATTACACAGTTTTTTTCATTAACTTGATTAGTGTGGTACAAGATTTTATTAACATTTTTGCAACAAAAGTCGCCAAACACTGACAGAAATTGTTATAACAAGCGCTTGTGTGTCCGATAGTGATTTTCGTTGCTGACTGTGTACATCTCAGTTTTCCCAACTGTACCTACCTAGTTAACTTGGTTACGTATTCGCAGCTTGCAATTTATCAATGAATCGTAGGGAGGGGAGATGAAGCCTAATTTCCTGAACATAAAGTCGGATTTCATTGAGTCTCTGATTTCACTCTATTTTACTTTTACTGCGCACTTGCTTGATGAACTCTGAAATCTGGGGTTTAGATTGCAACCATATGCTGTCAGTTTTATTAGATGAAATCGAGAAAAGAGGAAAGGATCCAAATTAATTTATTTCTAAAGCAATGTTGAAGGCCAAAAGTCCAGTGGGTCTTTATCATCATTTATTATAAATGCATTGCACATAATGCACGACGACAATCGCAAAATACGAGAAATCTAAGTAGGCAGGTACCTATATCGAACGTTACTTCAAAGACGTCCTATAGAAAAAACAGGAATTTAAATGCGTTGTTATTGGAACCTAAATAGCGTTATTATATTTATATATATTATATTTATTCTGTTTTTTCTTGGAACTTTAGAATTATTAAAATACAATTACAGATAAGGACATCGATTTATAAAAAAAAGGAATAAAATTTACCCTCTACTATTGTAGTTGGTACTTGTCAATTTCAGCTTTAGCGACATCGTAGTGATACTGGTGTTGGAACTAATGTCAATTCTGTGGCTGGGATTAGCAATGATTCATTCCCGCCCGAGGGCAATTGGGCCGCAGATACGAAGGTATCTATGTCCAAATAGTATCTACTTCCTATGCCGGAAGCTCCACTAATTTACAAATAGATGGAGTTCTGCTTATTCGAGAAAATAGAAAATATGACTTAGATAGGATACTCAAGGTAGGTATTGTATTGTATTGTTTTAATGAATAGATTCTTATTGACAGAACACTAACCAGAGGTTTGTCTAGTGTCCGTGGTTACTTATATATTGGGCAATAACTTAAAGAATACTAGTTTATGCCCGCGTCTTCGCACGTATTGTTTCTATGGAAACGTTTAGGTTATTTATGTATTTACATGGGAACTGATTTACGGGATAAAAGTAGCCTATGTTTGATTCCAGGATTAGTAGGTATTACCTGTTGCAAAATTTCAGCCTGATCCGTTCAGTAGTTTTGGCATGAAGAGGTAACAAACATCCATCCATCCATACATCCAAATTTTCGCATTTATATTAAGTATTAGTGATTATTATAAACGTAACAATTAAGTATAAGTATCTATCATTGTTAGCGGTTGAAAGAATGTACCTAATAGGACGCTTTGTTGTCCAAAGACCTACATATACTCGTATAATATTTTTGATGAAAGGAACAAAACATTAGAGTTTTATATGAGAACCCGCAGCACACTGAAGATGTATTATTAAAATGTCCCCAGAACATTATGAAACATTCTTCTAAATATCTCAAACATAAAAATAATGGCGTCCCTCACATTCTTGTAAAGGTGAGCCCACATAACTCAGCAAACAAGTAACATTTAATATTTCCACCTTGAGGGGCGGAGGCGTCCCAGGGGCTGGGGTCGGCAGGTGCCCCGCATATGCCTCCTCGGATGCCAACGACCCCAACATAACACACATTTATTGGTATATCAACAGCTGATCTTTTAATACCTATTGGTAGGGACGACGACGTGCTCTTTAAAACCGTTTTATTGCTATCCCTTCCAAGCTTTAAACTTTTATGTTACTCGCATAAATATTGATGTACAGAAACATATTCTATAAGTGTAAATAAAACGAAATACTCATCCATGTAATTTCAACTTAAATAACATGGATGTAAAGATTATTTTATTCATAAACACCTAATAAATCGAGAGGAAACCGAAGGAAATCGTTTACGTTTCGACAAGATGGATTATATTTGTCTTGATTGCATGGCTCCTGATTATATTGCTTCCTACTTACCGAACTAATCAAGCATTCAAAATTCATGATTCATGACGCACAGTAATGCCGAACGTGAGACATGAAGACTACCCATGTTGGTACCTATTGTTCAGTGGCATTGGCGTTCATTCTTAGCTGACAAATGTTACGTTTCAAGTCAATTTTTATGAATACAGGACTTAGAACGTTTTATAAGTAGAATTTTTTGGTAAAATAAAGTTAAGCCGAGCAAGCCATTTTTATCTAAAAATAATATGTATTATCAAACCAAAACAGATGGAATTGTCGAGGGGGGTCAGCTAACAATGACGTGTGAGTGAGAAACTGGTTCAAAGCATGCTCATTAACTCACAAATTTTTCATTCAACACAAAAAATAGAGAGGAATGGAAGGTGAAAAATGAGGGTTTAAAAGACACAGGTCACCGACAGTGAAGGGGTTTTACCCTGCAGTGGGATCCTACAAGCTCTTAATATAAGGTGGTGGAATTGTTTAAGTTTATAAATACACAATTATGTGTGGTTGTGGCAAAAAGCGAGTTGTATGACTATCGAATCCCTATTTCCCTTGGTTACACCATTACCATTTCCCGTGAGCGGCTGGACCGATTTCATCAATTATTTTTTTGTTGTGTTTGTTTTTGCCGGAGAAAAAAATAGGAACATTGTGCAGAAACTTCGAAAATTTAAAAAAACTTAACGATTACCTTTATTATAAACTTTTTTATTGTAACATTCAGTCCCAGCATTACGAGTATAATGCTTACAAAGCACGTTTAAAATAACGGTCAGTTGGTCGAATTGAATGATAGGACAACATCTGTCAGGTCAGCTAGTTAAGTATAAAAACTAGATCAGAACTTTTCTGTATCAGTCTGGCTTAAACAACATAAAGTAAAAAAAAAACAAGCGTGCAAGGGCGAGAGCAATTATTTTGTTTACAGAGAGGGATGTACCTACTCGTAGCAAACGAGTGTGTGGTGGTTTATTTACATGCTGCTAAATTACAACTAACTGATGAAAAGCAAACAGCAGACAGAGGATGCTGCCAAACAAACTATACTTTACAAACATTATCGTGCAGCCAATCAGGGCTTGATGAACTTCAGTGTATTTTTGGAAGAATTTAATAAACGTTTATTATTTTTTGTATCGTTTTGGAATGTCAGAGAACCTACTTGTTCTTGTAACAATGGTGGTATTCATCAATAGATATTTATTTATTATACATACATAGAAAACATCCAGAACACCCTGAAAAATTATCTGCAGATCGTAAAAACAGTTGTCCCAAGGCAGGAAGTGAACCCACAACCTCCTGCGTCGCAGACAGACCTTCACCTGCTTCGCCATAGAGTTCTTATGTGTGTTTTCTAAATGGTTTGTCGGTTGACTTTATAACCCTAACGGAAGCAAGTCCAGAGGCCTAATGGCAAAAAGCCTGAAAAGTTGTCTGATACGCCCCGGGCTCGGCCAGTCATTAATTAATAACTCACTTTAAGCCGTAGTACCTACTAAAGCTTAACACATCAACCCTGGGGCAGCAAAACTTCCGGTCAAATCCCGCGCTTCCCCCGTTAGTACTTCCGGTCAGTGAAATTCTGAGTTTACAAATAATTCTGAAGCTTGGATTATGCCTACCCGTTTAGGAAAAAATAAGGGATTCGACATTCTAATAGGTATCAATTTTCTGTTATTATCGTAGGACTTGTATTTACTGGCGTAATTGCTGCCAGTATTCAATTTTCCTGCAGGTCTACATTACATTATTATCATCGTAATTGACTTAAAAAAACAACATTTTTTCCGGGAGTGCCGGCAGAAGTGAAAACTACACGCACACTCTTCCGATGTACTAAGGCACCAAAAATGGCAGTTTTGTTCTTTGCGATAATAAATACTTTGAACGGCGCCATCTGTTAGCCTGCGGCGACACTTCTCTACTACTATGTAAGGTCATCTCAACTGACGCTGTGGGTTCTGAGTTGCTTCCGAAACTAGCAACATCTTCTTTCAACTTAGTGAACTATTTACTCAGGTAGCTGTAACTTTTGAACTTTTGAAAGCTCATCTAAGTAGGCGGCTAGCTAACAATGTACTAGTACCAATTTAAAATTACAGTAATGCAAGCATGTTACGTCACCACGGTCACATGAGGCTGGTCTAACATATTAGATCAGCATCACGTGACCCTGACGCGAGTTTACCATTTATTACCCATCCAAAAAAAGTGCACAGAGCCGCTATAGAAGTATTCACTTAAAAAAAAATAATCCCATGAAACCAAAAGACGCAGCACAATGGTATTCTACCTACACTGGATTACCTATACTTACTTACCTATTCTAGAATACAAGATAGTTTATGTCAACAAAGACATTTATGAATGAAAACATGGTGAAAACTGAAAACAATAACTGAAAATAACTAAGTAATAACGAAAATGGTTTAATTTCTTGAAATTTGGATTTTCAAACGGACAAGAGACGAATGAAATGATAAATGAAAATATTTTACGATATTTTGAAGGCAAACATCTTATATTCAGAAACGAAGTTCTATTGGCTATAATAAATAAAAAAATAAAAATTGGTATATAAAATAATTTACTTAACAGCAATGCTTTCAGTAGGACCTTGTGTCATTTATAATAATGGTTATTCCAAACACACTGACTTCATAAAATGCTAAAGATACTTTTGGCCTCCTAGGTAGTTCAGGCTACGCCTTCACTTCGCAGATAATATCTTTTGCTAAACGCTTGTTTATTCTCAAATGTAGATATTATTTTAAACCGACTTCAAAAAAAAGGAGGTTTTGTTGTGTATTTTAGACTGTATGTATATTTTTGTCGTTTTCTCTGTCAATTGTGGGGTGATTCTTTTGTTTTTTTATTTTATAAATTTGATCCTTGACTGATCTCGTTAGAATCTTATTTCCGAAGGATAACTATTTGTAAAGAACAGTAAACATATACAAAAAGACGGCTTATCGTTTTTGTGGAAACATAAATTATAGAAAATACCTATGTAAATCAATTTATAAAGACCAAATAATTTCATATTCTGAACCGCCATATGCAAGCAGTGACATACTAATCTATGGAACTCTTATCAACTTAACCGAACGCAAGATGCGATGCCGGCGGAGAGGTTAAATTAAATTTTAAGAGGAGTTTCTTTATGAAAAACTCTTAGTGAACGTGAGTAAATGTGTCTCCAGAGCCTTAATATTAACCCTTGTGCAATCACGAGATGAAAATATGCCCTGGGCATACTATAACACGAAGCTTTCGTGCAATCATAACTCGTATTCGTAGATTGGATGCGAGGACACGGAGGATGTGTCTGGAGTTTAATAAATTACAGTGATGTTTTTATGAGATGCAGAATAAATAGATTTATTGATAGCATTTATTGATATTAAAATGATACATTTTATGGTAAAAAAGGTCTTAAATCCCAAATTAGGTTTATCTAGACATTAGGGTTCCCTAATATATACTTTAAACACGCTTATTACTAAGGATAGTTACGCACGCAGGGTGTCACCCTCTGTTATAATGATATGTCGATAAAGTGTGTATTACTGTCGAGGACATGTATTGTATTATATTGTTTTTCTACTATTGATTTGACTAGTGTCGACGGTTTCAGCGTTTGGCCACACATTAATTCTGATTACACATTAATTTTGTGAAAGTGTTGTTATTTCATTGTATGAGAGATGTTACGTTTTGTTTAGGGTAAGTTTATGTTTAATCTCTATGGTGAATTAATTAATTTATTAACGCTGTTAAAGGTAAACACGATATTAACGATGTTAAAGATAATCATAAATATACTAAGTCTAAGTAATTACAATAATTTCTCGCAATAAGTCAACCGAGTAATATAAATCAATTGATCTTTAACTTTATCGGCACCAATAATTTAATAAACACTGCAGAAGTGCTCGGCTGTGGGCATAACTTAACTAAGCAAGTTATCATGCGCCATTAAACAGCTTTTAGCAAATAAATTCGACGTTGACGAGACAGATGCCCATTAAACAGAAGAAAAGAGAAAAAACAAAGAGATCGGCGACAGAAAACGAACGTAATTTCGTTAAAACTTGGTGAAAGCTCGGCAACTAAACTTATTGAGTTGTCTTTTAACCGACTTCAAAAAGAGTTGGAAGTTAATTTAGCTCCTGGGTTGACATCAAAGATGCTTTATAGGATTACAATGCAATTTAGTTTCAAAAGCTGCCTATTTTCGTTTTAAGGAAGTTGGAGATGAACACATTTTAGATAGAGAAGACAGCATTCTGGCCCGTTTGTTGTTGTTGTTGTTATTGTTATTGTTATTGTTATGAGGACTGGCGAGCTGAGACAACCACGGGCCATTAGCACAGTGACACGATCCCAAACGCTACAATAAATCATACTTTAAGCAATTTTCAACAATCTGCCTTAAAAACTAAACCATCGGTATCATGGTTTTGGTTTTCTGAGAGAAATTAATAAGTAAACCGAGGAGAATAAAGAGAGTTAGAACTATTCTGCTCGTTGATAAAACTTTATTATGCAGACTGCAGATATTTCCTTTTTAACCGCCTTCAAAAAAGAAGGAGGTTCTCAATTCGACTGCTTTTTTTAAATGTTTGTTACCTCAGAACTTTAGACGGGGTAGTCCGATTTTCATGATTCATGAAAGCTGGTGCTTTCCGTGTGGTCCCATTCGATTTGGTTCAGTTCTGACAACGGGATCCATGAAAATCCATGAAAAAACTATATAATTCAAGTCGGTTTATAGTTTTTTAAAACAAAATTAATTGTATCATTTTGCATTGCGGGATATCGATATGAAAGAATATATTATATATCGGCTATTTGAATTATATTTTCTTGATTTGTCTTAACTTGATGGCGGCGGCGTAGTGAGAAGAATTAATTTTGATTGAATGGTTATTCAATGAACTGGTTATTTTACTTATAACGTTGGAATATTTGTTTGCCTAAACACTGCCGATGTTATTAAAAAAATACCACCTACCTGGTACTGGCTATAGCAGGCGACACGACCGAGAATCCGGAACAACAGGTATGTTCTGGACCCTATTCTGGATGATTGGCAGTCACACTCAACACTCAAAGGCACTTACAGAAGTTCAGTTCCTTTTAAAAACGTTTATTGTAACGTCTACAAACCTACGCAAAATAAAAACGTCCCCACTTATCGATGCGCAGAGAAGTTGTGTCGGGCCATTCATAGTTTCCTCGAAGGCGTGGGCTGTGTGAACTACCCTCAAATTATCAGCAGAATAGGATAATATATTGTTCTGTGAACAAAATCAACACTGTTCCCAGGCAATAATAGAAGCATGTTTTGCTGTTTATTTTCTAAAATAAATGTCAATTTAATTTATGTTGTAACCGATTTATTGATAATAATTTTGTTTTAAAGTTTGACTTCCTGACTGGTCTTTGAGCTTACTTTGTAACACTACACAAATAAATGATACTGATATCTGATATTATTTAAACAACCATAATAACGGAAATGACATGAAAAATATCAAGCCTAAAGCAACAACCGCAAGCTTAAAAGTCCAAGTGGACAGTGGGTAAAGTTCAAAATTTCGGTAAGCGCTCGCGGTCCACCGCCCGCCCTCAGTTGGTAGGATTACGGAAATTTCAGCCAACGGAAGACAGAGGCCAGACGTAAGCTCTTTTAAGCTGCCGTTTATACGTCAGTGGATGGAACACTCCAACGCTCATGGAGCACGTTCCTGTACTGTATGTAGCTCACTTATGAAACACGTTCCTCGAGTTTAGTCAGTTAGTTCGTTACTTAGAAGCCTTGAACTTTTCTCGCAAAACAATAAACGCTGAGTGCCTAAAATTCAGGATACTTATCCAGTATAAACGGTATTTTGAATTGTACAGATACCGACAACAACATAGCTATTGTAATCTTAATTAACATCTTACTATACAACTTTCGTGATTTGACGAATTCATTATAAATGTAAGCAGGTTAACTATGAACCAAGTTTGTGTTGGAAGAACACCAACGTTTCATTCCTTAACTAGGGAGTTTATCAGGGTGAGTCACATTATCAGTCATGGATAGTAAATAAAAGAGGTCGAAATTAAAGAGACCTACATTACAAGAACTACCTTTTTTTGGGGTGGGAAAATGCCTTCGCACTACCTTTTCGGCACGGGGGTGCCGTAAGGGGTGTGTGGAGCTTGAACCCACTAAAAAAGCTAACCAAGTTCTACTAACCTAACCTAACCAAGTTGCTTCATTAACAAAAGGTGACAGACGGTAGCGCTATGCATTTATGAGTACGAGAGCAGTACATTACACACGTATCTAGAGCAACACACGCACTTTCAAAATAACATCAAAGAAACAAAGAGAAAGTAAATCTTTGTACCGCCGTCCTAACAAAGCATTAGTCACTGTCATAACATGCCGACCGATAACCCAGATAAAATGACATAATAATTGAAATAATAGATAAATGGGTGCAACAATTATATGTGCGACCTTTAAAGGTTAACTGCTGATAAGAACAGAAGCACTAAATTGCAGGCACTTTGTGCAAAACATTAAGCTTCCACTAACATCAACACGAACTATGCTTGTTCTTCAGCCAACAGTCAAGGTTCTAGAACGTTTTAATAAAAACTCCTTCCGTGGTTACTATACCAACATTATAAACTTAAAAATTGAGCACACTGTAAAAATTTTTGATAAAATTTTGTTGGGTACGCTACGTACCTATTTAGTGAGACTAGCGAAACATTTAATGACATAAAACTTTTAAATCCATCATGGTTATTAATACTAAAGTTATTTACAACGGGATATTTATGATGACTTGCGTTTTGAGCTTTCCAATATTTCGGCACAGTTTCATGCGCCATGATCACGGAATAACTGATCATTGTTCACTGTTATTCCGTGATCATGGCGCATGAAACTGTGCCGAAATATTGGAAAGCTCAAAACTCAAATCATGGTAAATATCCCGTTGTAAATAACTTTAGTATTTAATTACATTTTTAAAACGCAACCTAAATATGAATATAATTTTATTCCGCTCATGCTATATACTTACTTTAACAGGATTACGCAGGGCTACCACCCCTAAAAAACCTAATCAAATATTAGCCGCCCGCACCATATGCCGCGTCAGGGCAGGTGTACAAAAATACACGTTGTTTCTCTCACACACATGACATTCTGCTACCTTCTCGCTCTACATAATTATTATTATTTTAGTTAGTTTATTAGTCAGATAGCGTTTTAGTATAGAGAGACAGGTGGGTCAGATGGGCTATTGTCAGTTCCCTACAATATGTTCATAGTTGTACGTTCGACCAAAAAAGAAAAGGCAGTTCGACTACAACTTCATGCAATTATTGATGTACTAGTTACTAGTATCATGATGCATGGAACGTGATACATACATATATGACACATGGAACGTGATATTGACCATGGTTTTGTGATGTTAATGTATGTATAATAAATAAATAATGGGACAAATCACACGGCATTATCTAGCCCCAAGCTAAGCAGAGCTTGTGGTATGTAATATGTAGGTAAGGATTAAGAGATAAAGTATTATAGATGTTGTGATTATTGTGTTAGAAGTGTTAATAACCTGTGTGATTAGTAGTGCTATTTCTCATAAAGTGTCTACTTAATGAGAAATATGGTAGAGGTGAAGGGCAAATCAATAAATAAATAAACCGTTTATTATTGAACGAAAAGTAATAGTTAGGTACATGGTTAAAAATGGACACGATGCCACCTGCAGAAGTTTTAAACTGCATCGCAGAAGACAACGCCCTCCTCCGAAATTATGTGAATTATCTCAATAATAAGGTATGTATGTACAAGACCATTAAAAGCTTCAACACTTAAACTTTGACTTTGGTAAGCACAGCTTGTTGTGAGCATGAACATTTGTAAATAAAAAAAAAACATTGAGACTCAACTTTAAATCAGGTGATGTCAGCAAGCACATGAAAAAATGTCTTTTGAGTAAGTCTGCTCCATTGTCGTTTTTCCTCGCCCTAGTTCCGCGTTACAGTTCCTACACTGCGTAGTTTGTAGGGTAACACAAAGTTTTCATGTTAATTAAATCGTGCTGGCGTTCCAGGTGGAAAAAAAGATAATGTGATTATTTTCTTTTTATACTTTTGAACATTTAACTTTATTTTTAACATAGTAACATGATTGATGCAATGACATGAAGTGAAGCTGTTAAACCTTGTATAAACTGGATAACCTAGAAAATAGTCAGGTAAGTGTAGATGCATTATTAACAACCTTCTTAGGAAATCGTCGTTGCAGACCAAATAGATTAATTACAAACCGGAAAAGTAATTATATAAATTTAACGCTTTTATACGACTGCACTTATCAAATACACGGACGGAATATCGCCGTCTGCAGGCGACGGCAGTCGTTGACCTCAAATACAGACAAACTGCAGTCGACGGCTCGACGGCTGCCGTCGACTGCTGTTGAGACTCGCAGCCTGCAACTTACAGTATTTATGAGCCCTTAGGGTTCAATATAAAGCGCTGAGTGTGAAGCAATACCCACCAGAGCATCCAGTTTTACTATTCCGACGCAATAAGCGATGCTTGGAATACAAAGCACAGATAAGAGATAAGGTATCAGGTGGATCAATATATGTTACAAAACATCGCCTGAGGCTGCTTTTCTCTATGCCAGTGGGTTGTTCGAGTGGAACTTCTTGCCTAGATACTCTATCGGAATTTGGTAAGCGGGCATTTGAATGCTTTATTGGTAAAGAAACGTATGGCAATCATAAAATAGTATTTTTAACCAGCGTTATTTTGTACTAGCAATAATGAGACAGGTAATTAGGTCAGGTAAATTTTGTACTTATTTTTAATGAGTAGGTAAATAAGAATAAGAATAAAATATATTTATTTTATAGACAGAAATAAGTAGGTATACATTTTAGAGCAAGGGAAAAGATAAAAATAGGCATGGCAACATTAATATTTAATAAAAATAATAATAATCACACTTTGCTTTATATGGATTTATACCTCTACACTTGACTGGTAGAAAACTGGCCTTGCGTTTGCAAAGCAACTCATACGTGGGCTTTCGAAATATCGCTTTTTGGCGGATGTAGCACTAGATATTTGATACAATGTGGGATTAACTACTAAGGTCCACCAGTTCACCATAGTACGACGTACGACGACGAACGTAGCATATGAATTTACAAACATACGGACTTGTGTTATCTGAAAAAAAAAACTTTCATTCATTCATAGTTTCCTTGCTTCATTGCGGATGTAAACGGGTTAACTACGTACCTTATTTGTAGCCCTTACTTCTTCAAATAAATTATAATCAAATTACTTAAATTATAGATTATTTTAGAAAACGCGGTCTAATTATTATTTCTTCTAACTGTTCATTGAGTTAGTCATAAAATAGTTATTAAAAACAGTGTGTGTTTGTGTCAATTCTAGGCTAAACCAACCACGCCTTCGAAACATTGCATGTCGTACTGTGGTGAACAGAAATCTAAATAACTTATTATTTAGATTTCTGTGTTCATCCATAATATTATTTTGGTTTATCGATTATAAAGTCATTAATATACATATAATTTGCAAGGTTTGGTAAGCAATTTCCTTTAACAATAAATAGTAACCTGCGCATATTATGCATTGTAAACTAAGGTGAATAACTAAATGGGATGCAATTATTACATTGATTAGTTATTAATACTACCACGCAGGTAATTCATGGTCGTATGGGTGGAGCTATGTTGTCATCTGTAGCCTCTTTATATATTTTATTTATTTGGTAAATCAGTTTTACATAATAAATAGTAAATAGGACATAGATCATTTTTAATGAAAATATTTACACCTTATTACCATCATTGTCCAACATTATTTATTATTGTTTATTTATTTATTACCATTATGCCTCGTACCAGTCGACATGCATCGTTTCTATAAAAAATATTTTCTATACCCTGGGAACTGATTTAGGGGATAAAAGAATTTCATATTTATTGCAGGCCTAAAACTACCGGTTTACGAAATTTCAACCCGACCCGTTGAGTAGTTTTGGCGTGAAGAGGTAACAAAAACCCATCCGCGCTACATTACAAACATAAACTTAAATTTTATTTTGTAATACTAATAAGTAGATTAGAGATTAATTACATTTAACAAAAGATGGAACGAATTTTTATTCCACTGTCGCATCTAACCCATAAATCCACAGTAAAGGTGTACCATAAGAAAAATGATCGCATATTAGTTAAATGATACGGAACCCACAGTGACAGGGGTCGCAGATAATCGCGGTGGCGCGCTCGTTACCCTATTACCCCTTGGGGACGTCTAATTAATTGGCCAGTACTATAAAATGGCTTAATTGAATAGACATAATTTTAAATGAAACAAATACTTAGTATTGTAGGTTTTTATTTTGCAAGTTATTATATGATCTATAATTCGGCTTCCGAGGGTTAACCCTTTAACCCTCTTCTTACCCTCACCTTTCAAGCAAAGTTTGACATTCTGTTCGTATCAATTTTGAGTCTATGCATCAAAGAAAAATAAAATCACAATAAATTCACTTTTTTTAATTTTAATTGGATGTAGGATGTCTTATATCATAAAATTGCTAAATCACACCTTTTTCAATTCGAATCTACTTTGATGTTTACATTTTTATTCGCATCGAATGTATAAATACGAAAACTATGTCATAAAATTCAATGACAACACTACTCATCAAAATGTTTATGTGCTCCAACACGTTTCATATAAATAATTCCGTCACGCATTACATTTTTTTCTATGTCAGCCCGTCATAGTATGTCATAAGCAGATACCACACGACTGGATTCAGGTTCACAGCCATTTAGTGTTTAATAAAATGTCAACCATAGTTGACACATTTAGAACATCTTTCATAAGCTTTGAGGCTGGATGCTGCTGTGTGTATTATTTATGACGGAAGCATTTTTGGAGTACTAATCTTTTCTCATTTTAAGAGTCAGTGTAGTAGAAGTATGAAGATGTAACTCATTGGCTTATTGACTTTTACAGTAAAATTATTTGACGCAAAGAAATAATCGTATCACACCATAAGTCTAACAAATGGAGGATATCAAGATTACCCAAACTATAATTGGGCCAAGCATGTATCTTGCCTTATTTAATATACACAATAATTTATCTTGAGCGGCCATGATAACACGTCGAGTAGCAATGGTAATGAATGAAACTCAGTTGATGAATCTGCAATAACCGCAGCTCTTAGCCATACGCTTGCTCCACTGTAAACACGTCGGTTGCCTATATTTTATACGAGTGCATGATACAACGTGTCGTATACTATAGCTGCTATATGGTATACTATAACTGCTATATGGTTACTATAGCTGATGGTATAGCTAATGGTGGGTTCGCGTGCGGCGCTCCCCCAGTTCCCTACCGGCTGAATGCTTGCTCATCGCGACCTCGCCTTTACCCGTAATGACATGATTTGAACTTTATTAAAACCGATTACGTCACAGATTATCATTGCGGTCTCGAAGCTTAGTTATCTACCTACACTTTTTGGCTATCATGTACACATCACATCACACTAATATTATAAACATTGATTAATTAAAAAGGGAAGATAGGTTACATTCTTCCAGCGTTTACTCAAAAATTGGCATGTGTTACAACTACATGCAAACACATACGCTCACAGTTAAATTTCCAGTCCTGTGCTACAAAGAAGAACAAAGACGGAAAGACGTATCTAAGACCGAAGTGAGACTGAGACAACAATATTTCACGCGAATCACGACCGCCCGTGCCGCCGGTCCGACGGTGACTGAGGTGGGAGCACACAATTTTACACAATATGAGGTTGCCATTTTCGAGAAACTAGTACCTCATCTTCCCTTTTTAATTAATCAATGATAACAAATAAATAAGGGTGAATAAAAAAATATCGTAAAGTGAAATTAAAAATATCGTAGTTTAGTGGAATACGTGAAACATTGGTGTTCTTCCAACACAAATAAGGTTCGTAGTTAACCAGCTTACATCCGAAATGAAATAAATAATAAATAAATAATGGTGGAAAATTCACACAGCATTAATGTATGTATAGCCCCAAGCTAAGCAGAGCTTATTTCTTAATTGGGCATATTTGATGAAATTGCGTAGATATAGATTAAACACATAAAAGTATCCTAGTTTTGATTCCATAAATTAGTGACCATGGGAGAGCGAAGAGAACCATAATACGTTTTCATATGAAAAAAATACTGGACAATTCACACAGCATCATCTAGCACCTAACTAACAGAATAACATATATGTAGGTACTAGCTGCGCCCCGCGGCTTCGCACGCTCTATTCAAGTAGCTATGTCCGTCCCCGGGATACCGTTTACCTCCCTGCCAAATTTCATCAAGATTCGTTCAGCCGGGAACGAAATAAAAACTATCCTATGTTCGTTTCCTGGTTCTAAGCTACCTCCCTACCAATTTTTAGCCAAATCGGTTCAGCCGTTCTCGAGTTATGAGTGTCGTAACAAACACGACTTTCTTTTATATAATTATATAGATTATAATGCTTTTTATCGCAGAAAACTCACGCTAAGCTGGTACCAGAAGTTAATCGCCACAAAAATGTGCGAATGTTAAAAGCAACGTGGAAGTAGGTGCCTGGAAGTCTTCCGAAAAAAGAGCGCGTTTGAATCTTTTCTTAGAACAACCATTCTGGATCTTTTCATAAACTAAATCAGATTTTATGAGATAACCGGCGGCCACATGTTCATCATCAAAACACTAAACTTGTGTGAAAAACAGTAATCATAAATCACGTGAAAAAAATCTTTTGAGCCAAAACGCCTGTAAATTACATCTTTTGTTGTTGCGTTTTACGTTGTTTTCAAACAGCGCTAATCATGTTTCAAATAACACTTTTAAGGTCGTAAAAGATTGAAATCTACATTGAATTACAGTTTTTTTATCACTATTGTGTCAATTTAATTCATCGGTTGCGATTTATAGGCAAGCCACACACGAGCGGTTGCGCAACACGTTGAGACTCCGCCAATAATATTGTCTCATAATTTTTCTATAAGTTAGAAGCGTTTGTGACAAATACTGTCATTTTGACAGCTGACATTGAAAATTGTAATGTTATGATTTCATCTTTTGACAAATAGGCACTATTGAAAAAGATAAATTATCGATGATGTGGATTGTAAATACACTCGACTTTCGTGGGACGTAGGGAATACTTTTCGTGAGACGTTGGTTATAGGTGGGTTTTCGTGAGACGTTAGGAATACTTTTCCTGAGACGTTGATGGTTATAGGTGCGTTTCCGTGAGACGTTGGCAATACTTTTCCTGAGACGTTGTTGGTTATAGGTGCGTTTTCGTGAGACGTTGGGAATACTTTTCCTGAGACGTTGTTGGTTATAGTTGCGTTTTCGTGAGACGTTGGGAATACTTTTCCTGAGACGTTGATGGTTATAGGTGCGTTTTCGTGAGACGTTAGGAATACTTTTCCTGAGACGTTGTTGGTTATAGGTGCGTTTTCGTGAGACGTTAGGAATACTTTTCCTGAGACGTTGTTGGTTATAGGTGCGTTTTCGTGAGACGTATGGAATACTTTTCCTGAGACGTTGTTGGTTATAGGTGCGTTTTCGTGAGAAGTTGGGAATACTTTTCCTGAGACGTTGTTGGTTATAGGTGCGTTTTCGTGAGACGTTGGGAATACTTTTCGTTAGGCGTTCGGAATGAGCATGTCTCTCGCGAGACGTTGGAAATAACTGTAAATGTTAATTAAAATAAAGTTGCTTAGTTATTAACTATTTATTGGTAAACTAATTTTGTAAATATTAATATTTTTATTCTTCCTTCTTACTGAAAGCTCATTCTAGGTGTATCTCTATATCTAGGTAATAGTTATTAGGTATCATTGCTTCATTTCAAAACTAGAACACGTCGCAAAAACTAAAACTTAGCACCGACACGTTTTGCATCGAACCAAACAGCTGTGTTTTTCATGTTAGGCTAAGCTCACACTGTAACCCTGGACGCCACGAATTTAACGAAGGCTGCAAACTTTTTAACGAAATATACGAAAGCCCATGGAATAGAAACACATTACATCTTACGCAACGATATGAATGCTCTGAACAAACAAAGTTATTATTTTAATGTATGCATCATCGCCTTATATAATTAGTTGGTACCTAAGTTCTATTTGATTAATTTATTTATTGTTAGCACATTTTGTTTTTTAAAACAGTCTTTTACATAGTCAGTATACGCATTATTTATTTAATACACCAATAAAATTTAGGATGAACCACTTTGTTATCTTTCTAGTCCTAAGTTGTAAGAAAAAATAGACACATGTTTAAATCGAAATCGGAACAAGATGACAAGTACAATAGACGCCACGGAAAAATGTTAATTAAACCACCTAGTACCCTAACAGTAAGAGCCCAGAATCTAGGCTAGTAACTATTTTTAATAAATTGCCTGCTGACATAAAAGATGAAAAATTAGAAATATTTTATGACTAGGTTAAAATTATTACTTATACGCAAATGTTATTACACAGTGAATGAATTCCTTGACAAAAACTTTAAAAGTACCTAGTAGGAATATAGCAATTTTATGACATTTATTTAATTAAAACACGTAGCATGAATCTTGACATTTTATATTTACTATTGACATTTTCACATTCTTTAATTTTTATAATTTTCCATTTATTTTAATTTTATTTCTGACATAATAATTGTTATAGCCCTACTTAATGCTGACAACATAATATGTATCTCTTTTCCTTTGTATCGCAACTATAAAATTACTAACTTTTATACCTACATAAGAACTCTAACCCAGAATGTTGCAACGCCCTTACAGGGTTCATGTAGATTCTACCTATAAAATTGTTAACAACTTATAATGGACATGTATGCAATAAATAAATAAATAAATAAATAAATAATTAAAGTTATTTTGAGTAAATTATTTAGCTAACCAGCAGTGTACTAATATAGGATGATGATTTATTTATTTGTTAAAGTGGTAGGCACTGTCGGAACCTTTTAGCTGACGTGTGCTCAGTGTGCTCCCGACTTTACTCGAGATTCCCAAGCATTGTTTCCACAATGTTGTTTCTTGCAACACTGCTGAATTCGCAGGGATTTCGAAACGTTTTGTACTAACACGTCCGCTCATGTGTTTTTGCATATTTTTGCATTGACAACATGTCGCATATCCAGAGGTATTTGTCAGCTACGTTACTTTGTACGCTGTTTATGAGTCACTTTTCGCGAAAATATTCGAAAACTGGCGTGAGAGTCAAACAAAACATTTTGAGACTCATCTTTAGCAGTAATGCCAGGCATAAATCTTGTTTCACGTTTCCAATTTTTGTAAATACTTTAAGGTCCATACACCACCGAAAGTGGCGCCCCCAACTATTATATATCTTATTATTATGTTGAACGCAGGAATTTTTAAAAATCCTACGTTCAGTTTGTGGTATCTATTATAAGCTATTTATTAATGCCTCTAATAGTTTCATTTTGTAAAGCTTAGGAAGAGATACGAAGTTGCGCTTTTTGGCCACCAAACTCTATTTTTGCATCTCCTCCTAAACTATATGAGATAAAATTATAAAAGAGGTATTAAAAAATAGCTTATAATAGATACCACAAACTGAACGTAGGATTTTTAAAAATTCCTATGATAAACGTAAAAATATGATAAAATAGGAATTGCTGTCAGATTGGATCGGGTATGCGCCTTAACATGGCATTTTCTTTTTTTGACGTACGATCTCTGTGGTCCGGCTTGCTGAGGTCAGCCTACGAGGCAGGAGGTTACCCGAAAAATTGGGGCGACTGTCCTTACTGAGCCTTTCTCAATTTAGAACTAATTTTAACACAATAGGGAGGGCAATATCATTGAGGAAGGGTATTGACATCTAGACGTGTACTCAATGTACCTGAGTATTAACGCAAAAATATTGAATTGAATTTATGACTTTATAAAATGTTATGGAACACTAAATACTCACGTTTGAAACTTTGACGCGTTATCCTGCGTTCGCCGCGGAGATAAATTAATTCGTTGTAGCGATTTTAGGAAGTTGTGTTTTTTGAAAAAGAGGCATCTATCCGGAGATTACTCTATAGGTGCCCTAAATAGGAAAACTTCATTTATTTATATATTTTAACCTAAAGTTAATAATTTTTCAATATCGATCTTTTAAATCTCTAGAACTAACCGATCTTAATAATCAAAACTAGGCAGACCAAAGCAATCATTGTTGCTAGAGTTCCTCATAAACCAACACAAACGCTTTAGCTCCACAAGCAAACAGACGTCAAATTGTAATTGTTCTAAGCGTTCTAGTTATTTTACTTTGTGGGCTATTTCATGTGAATAATGCTTGGGGATACCTACATCAGTCAGTGTTTGGTCCGCTTTGTAGGATGGTTTGTTTATCTAACATCAATTATTTAGACTTTAGTTTCGAATTTTGTGGCATTGCGTCGGTAAATAAGCTGACAATGTACTTTTACTACGAGTACACTGTCAGTTAGCGTGCCTCGGAAAGCACGTTAAGGTGTTGGTCTTGCGCCTAACCTCTCCCCAGTCTTGTCGGTCTGCCGTCCCATTGGATTGTGAGAGTGGGGGAATAGAGAGTGCATTTGTGTTTTCGCGCACACTTCTGCACTATAATAATGTCCTTCGCACCTGGGTAGTCTTCGTTGAGACTGGTCGCCATGGCCGAAATTCGGCTAGGAGGGCATTATTTAACACACTGTCAGTATTTTTTTTTCTAATAAATTAAGAAACCATACTACGGGTCTCGTATCTAGTTTGTTTTTTAAGATAGAGTGACCCAGAGACGCTCAATGATAAAAGAGGTAGATGTATTACTAAGATGACTCGATCGTCACTCCCCAGGTGAGATTGTGTTCAAACAAAGGTCTATCTACACTAATATTATAATGAGGAAAGATTAGTATTTTTGTATGTTTATAACGAATACCTAAACTCAAGAACTACTGGAACGATTTCAAACATTCTTTCACTGTTAGAATGCTACATTACCTCTGAGTAACATACATAGGCTATATTTATATGTTTGAATAATTGATTTTGAAACTATAAACCGACTTCAATTATATGTATGGATCCCATGATCAGAACTGGACCAAATTAAAATAGGACCGCACCGAAAGCACTAGCTTTCATATAAAAAAAGAAACATGAAAATCGGTACACCCAGTAAAAAGTTCTGAGGAAACAATCAATAAAAAAATACAGTCGAATTGAGAACCTCCTCCTTTCTTTGAAGTCTGTTAAAAATAAATGTCAATCATGCGAAGCCGGGACGGGCCACTAGTTGACTATAAAAAAGCCGGTGTGATGGTGAGACGACATCGTTAGAATAGCGTGGGCAGTAGTGGATTAGGCTGGCACATGCCCGGAAAGAATGGCATGGAGAGGAAGCACAGCAGTGGGCTGAGTTGATAATGGTCTTTAGTAAATAGTGCATGCATATTTACTAAGTGCTTTAAGTTAGCAAGTAAATAAAAACACTTTGCTGACTCAAGGCAAGTAATTACAATAATTATTATACTCGTATCTCTGAATATACGAGTAATTGGAGATAACAATGCGCTCCAAATTTTGTGAGAGCACAAATCACTCCATAAGTACTAGATGTTTGTATTTTATTCCAATGTATTAAAGTCGAGGAATCGTGTAACGCATTGTTCATAAAAAACAAAGGCATTTTCGCGAAAACAGAATTTACAGAGTAGGTATGTCTCATTGGATTAAAGCCACAGAATATGAGCACGCTTTCAAAATAATCACCCATGTCAAAGTCATAAATATTTTACACATTGCAATCAAACTGCTGTAAAGTTTAGGGTCAATTGATGTATCAGGATGTGTAATAGTTTAGATAGAAAATAACAAACTTACCAAGTCATTGGTGTGTGTACACTGTAGGATACATTAATTGAAGCTTACCTGAAAAGAAAAAAAATATTAATCAATAACGTACAACGATCAAAAAAGAAGCCTGCTGAACATTTGATCTAGATTTGATATAACCCCACTGGGAAATATTTATCGCAGAAACATTCTTACAAATGGCACGAGCAAAGAATTCATATTGCGGACGTAACGACCCCTGAAATAGGTTAAATCTTTTTAGGCGAAGAATCTGTGTACAGAAATGAGATTACGTTTTCAGTGGGTAGTTACAGGATTGGACAACCTCGGGAACCGTTACGATGTAAGTGTTAACCCTATCGCGCGACCGTCACTTGTACGTACTCAGAGAACACGGAAGGGTTATCCGCTGCCTTATGCTAAGGTATTTTATGTCCGTCCGTCAGCTTAAGCAATACCTTTTTGTTGATATCTTTTAGACAGGATGTAAGCCCAAGCTTATTTGTAAGCTTATACTTACGCATTTCTTGTCAAAATTATAATGCGCACCTTTATAAAAAAGCAAATGATATGCTATGTAGATATTTCTTCTGTTATCTCACATATGGTAGTTAAATTATTTACACTATGGTATGGTATGGTATCCAATAAAAGTCAAAAAATATCACACTCATCAACCACGTCACAGTAATTTAAGCTTCAAAATATCTAATTGTCAAATGAATTCGAAATAATGCAAACAAGCAATTAGTACGCTCTTAATGTTCATTCGGGTTCGATAACGTGGGAAATTTAGACGCTTCGATGAAACATTAGACTCCGCCAGTTGGGCAGAATGAATGACGGAAAACGATTCAGATTTTCCGTCATTCATGCCCAACATGGGCATGAATGACGGAAAAACGGAATTGTCGGACTTATAACGTTTGAATCAACCAGGATTATCGTAAGGTTTTGCTAGAAATGTTAGAAAAAACTACGGACTTTAAAAAATGAGCATGAAAATAGGTATATTATAATTTTTATTACCACTAAGTAATAAAAATTATAATTAATTTAGGAATTAAATTAGGAACGTTAAAGAAATAAAATAACACAACAGTAAAAGGGTAAACGTAAAAATGGAAGGTTTTTGCCTTGGAAGGGGCAACGCAGGATTTCTTTTAGTTCAGTTGTTCTGCGTAAGCCTGCAAAGGATCCAAACGTGGCACTGCATGCAACGCATGTCGGTTACAGCTAGTAATAATAATAAAACAGATAAAGCCCCAAAAACATTCCAATTCGCCGACACCAAACTCAGCAATAACGAAGCGTCAGTAATTCAGCTTGTAAAGATCCTGATGAAATGATAAAATAAAAGCAAATGGTCAGCGCACCGACACAGTGTTGGTACGAAGCCAAGTGTCACGGGGCATCCTCTCAATATCACACGCGGGCAAAACGTACCGGTGAATAAAACAGGTAAAGGAAAAGCAATTCGTACGTCGGCCCTTTTGGGTTATCTTTTCTGACATTAATTTACGAACAGATCCTAAATCTGCTAATTTGATAATTAAGTGATCACCTGTAAGTTTAGTTAAAAACTTATTCTCCATTGGCACTTTTTTCACATTCTTGTTCTTGTTGAAAAACTTAACAAAAAGAGTTATTCCCAACGTCTCACGTGACACGTGCTCATTCCCAGCGTCTCAGATAACGTATTCTTAACGTCTCAGTGTGTCGTGATTTACTTACAATCTACAATAGTCTACATACATCATTAATTATTTTAAGCTATTGCATAGCTTCTATCGCGGGCCTTGAGCGCGGGGACCGAATCCAGAAATTCCGTAACGCAAAAACCTGAGGTCCCCCCACTCCGCCGCCGGGCAAGGAGGTGTGGCTTGAAGGCCGTGCATCGCATCGTCTAACGTCGTTTCAGTTCGGCAGTCTTCGGCACGGGTTGTGTGTGCGTCGTATAATATAATCGTACGAATACTTATGCAGCTGTTTATGAGAAAGTATATAGGTGTATAATATATTATATAGGTATTTATGTACAACAGTGAATAGCTGTACTCGTAAAATTTGTGTATAAAGTGTTTTGAATATGAATGAACAAAGTGCAATTATTATTAATGAAGAAAGTCACGAAAAAATTGTGAAAGAAAATGAGTGAGTAGGTACCTACTCTATATACATACATTTTATTTAAGATCCTGTGCACAGTCGGGTGGGATACTACGGTTCCACGACCTCTAAGCAGATTTGCTGCAGTCCGCGTTCCTACACGAGGGTTTCTACACGAGGGTCCAAGACCCGTTCTTGCACCTGAACTCCTACCTCTCTGCCACCCCCGCGCCTTTGAGGAGTAATCCGGTCATCACTCAGAACCCTCTGATAGGCCGCCGTGATGACTCTAGCATCAACCGGATGTTGCCGGTTTGGGTACCTATCCCGGTAAATTCGCAAGGCTTGTGACGCATTTCCTCTAGCTTCACCGTAGCACATAAGCATTTGTCCATACTCCCTCGCACTAAACATAACGTAGGTAGGTAGGTACCTTCCTAACAATAATAAATAAAAATAACACTAACTCAATAAAATACTGAAAACTTAATAAACTAAACTGCTTCTAATAATTATCAAAAAATACACGATACGGTCAGTAGGTACCTACGTTAACACCGCGCGCGACTATTCAGACCAGTTAGTGATCACGTACTAAAACAAAATAATAAAAACATTCGTGAAATTAGGTAAAATTATTTATATCCCTTTATAAAAGCCGAATATTTCTTTGAGTAGCCGCCGACCGAAATCGCGCTGTCATATCTCCTATGAGTTCTAAAGTAATAATCATAAGACTCAAGTTTCCTTTTTTTAAATTTTGTCGGTAAAAATCAAAGACGCGCGCGCGTAAGGCCTTCGGGTAGCCCCGCCGCCCGCGCCCGCGCCACGCCCTTGCGCGCGCCCCGGCGGCGCGCCGACGTGCGGCACGGGCACGCGGCATGGGCCGGGGCCCGTGCCCGGGTAGTGCCGTCGCGACGGCACTTCATTGGCTGCTTCCATTGGCTGCACTGCAGTCGACTGCAGGCGACGACGCCTCGCCTGCAGTCGACTGCAGCCAATGGAAGCCGTCGACCGCAGTCGATGCGTGTACAACTTGCAGTCCGTGTCAACTTGTAGTCCGTGTAAATGCCCTAGAACTCCCGAGACGAGACTACAAACTTATCTTTTCGTAAATAACTAGCTGCACCCCGCGGCTTTGCACGCGTTGTTCCTGTGGAAACGTTAAACTCAGACAAAGGAATGTTAAAAGGTGATTTTTATCCCACGGGACTGATTTATGGAATAAAAAGTAGACTATGTTTGATTCCAGGATTAGAATTATCTGTATGCAAAATTTCAGTCAGATCCGTCCAGTAGTTTTGGCTTGAAGAAGTAACATACATACATACATAGAAACTTTCGCATTTATAATATTAGTGTGATTTGTACCTACCTATACCGTGTCCATTTTGAATGGGGCATAAACGTAAACATACGTTGGCGCGTCCGTATACGCATACGTAATTTACATTACTTGTCGATTTTAGATCCTGCCTTCAATAAAAATTGCTTACAATTATATCTGAAACTCGACGCCAAGCAAGTGAGATTTTGTTATTTGTGTCGTATTTTGTTAACTAACATGCTTCATTCAATATGGATAAACCATACGTACTTTAATTTGCAGCCATGACCTTGAAGTATGCCAATAATTCATTAGAAACTTTAACATTTTAAACCATTGATTAATTAAAAAGGGAAGATGAGGTACTAGTTTCTCAAAAATGGCAACCTCATATTGTGTAAAATTGTGTGCTCCAACCTTAGTCACCGTCTGACCGGCGGCGGCGGCGGCGGCACGGGCGGTCGTGGTTCGCGTGAAATATTGTTGTCTCGGTCTCACTTCGGTCTTAGATACGTCTTTCCGTCTTTGTTCTTCTTTGTATTGCACAGGGCTGCAAATATAACTGTGAGCGTATGTGTTTGCGTGTAGTTCTAACACATGCCAATTTTTGAGTAATCGCTGGGAGAACGTAACCTATCTTCCCTTTTTAATTAATCAATGTTTTAAACATGGACGTAGATAAATTTACGGACGGAATCCTACAGATTCAAAAGTGAAGACAGTTTTTGTTTTTGTTTTGATTTTTCTGTTGATAATAATTTTGTGTCACATCGAAGTAATACGTTGATGAACCAATAAATTTATTTGTGGATGTGATCCCGTGTTTTATGTTGACGAAACGACTGTGGTTTCCGCGACATTTCACGACAAGAAGACAAGAATGCATTTTTCGTTATTTACATTTGTTTACAACGCTGTACATCTGTTGACGTCTAATGCCGTAATGGCTGGCAGTCGATGGACAGACTATGATATCAATGTGTGAGTGTGTTCGTGTACGTACTGAGGGTGGACAGACTATCGAGTGCTTCATTTTATTTCTTAATGAGACTCCGTCCGTGAATTTTGCTAGGTCCATTATTTTAAACACATTTTACTTTGTCTACAATAAGTACTACCTACGTTTGTACATACACACATACCTATAACCTACGTTTGTACGTTTGGGGCATGGCGTGGCGCGGCGCGGCGGGGCGGGCGGGCTAAGCAAAGGCCGCATACGCGCGTGTAAACTCTTTGACTTTTACCGAAAAACCATTTTAGTTAGTATAGTAAAACCATTTTAGTTAGTATAGTAAAAACCATTTTAGTTAGTATAGTACCTAGTACCTACGTGTTCGTTATTCAGTCTGAACAAATGCGCGGTGCATAAACATGGTTAGGATGTTTATGTTTCGTGATTTTCTTTTGTTAATTATTAGTTGGCTAGGCAGATAAGTTTATGTTTGCCGTTTGCCGCAGCGCGTTGGCTAGGCAGATCAGTGTGTGTACCTGTGTACCTATACCTATTAATTATTGGTGTTGTGTGTTTTATTATTGTGAGTTTGTTAGATAATAGAGGAGGCATTTAATAAGGTTAGTGTTTTTTTTTATCATGATTACATTATGTTTAGTGCGAGGGAGTAGGTATGGACAAATGCTTACCTAGGTAGCTATCGATAAACTGCGGGCATCAAGTGAGATGTTTGGTTAACATCTGGGTAGGTAGGGATCCATCTGAGGACTATCGTAGGGCATGTGTTCCTGCCCCCCAGAATTAACGGAAAGGCATCATCACCATCATCAGCCTATAACTAATCCACAGATGCACATAGGTCGGCCTCCCTAATGAGCGCCATAGCGCTCTGTCTTCAGCTTGATGTATCCAGCATGCAGACGATCTTCTAAAGATTGCAGGCAGCTGCAGTCTTTATCTGATCATCATCCCACCTGGCCGAACGGTCGTCGGCTGTCGACCTTTGCAGTCGGCTGCCGTCACCTGCAGTCGGCTGTTGTCGCCGACTGCTGTTAAAGCGCATCAGGGCGCATCCTTCCGAGCCGCTTCCGCCGGAATCCGTGAGTCTAAAGGATTTGAGTAAAATGCGGCGGCGGTGCGGATATTTGCGCGGGGTTGCCTATGTAGGTACCTACCTATTATTTTATGATGAATGATTCGAAAATGCGATGACTTCGGCGCCTGTGGCCGCAGGGTAGCGCGGACATACCTATGTGTACGAGTGGGTAGGTAGGTACTAATTTAAGGCAAAATGTGAATGTGAATTAAATGTGTTTTACATTTTTAAGTTATCATCAATTATGGGCATGCTTTCAAGGCCATGGCCGCTGATTAAATAGTAGGTTAGGTACCTACCTACTAGGTAATTATTTATGCAAAGATAAGTTTGTAGGTAGGTACCTTGTTTCGCTCGGGCGGGAGTTTACGTGTCGGGCGGGAGAACAACCACGGATTTCAGCTGTGCTGTTGTGGCTGTGGCCCTACCAAAAAAACACATTAAATTTTATCTAAAATACTCTCGTACACCCCATAGCCTGCGGGTGTCCGAGGGTATTTTAGACATAATTAAATGTGTTTTTTTTTATTTCTAATCAATGATAGGCATGCTCAAGGCCATGGCCGGAAATTTAATCGTAGGTAGGTTAGGTAGTAGTTAGGTCAATTTATGGAATGATAAGTTTGTAGGTAGGTAGGTTAGGTACCTAGTCTCGCACGGGCGCGGGCGGCGGCGCGGCGGCGGGAGTTTTACGTGTCGGGCGGGTGAACGACCGCGGCGGATTACAGCTGTGGACAGCGAGTGCACGTGTACTAGCTTTCGAGTGAGAGGTTGGCAGTGTTTTAAATACATTGCTGATTTTAAATTTGTTTTCTTATCGGTCACCACGCTCGGCTCAAAAAGTGTAACTTGAATTAATATCAAAGAAAAAGCAATACTGCATGAAAAAAATAAAAAAGTAAAATTATAATTGCATAAGTTGATACAAAATGCTATGCAATAGCTTTACCGCGGCAGTCCCCGAGTGCCACACGTCTTTTTTTTATTTATCGGTTGTATTAAGCTATTAAATAAAGTTTGAGAGCTTTAAGTAAAGCTGGCTGATATTAAAGATGTTTCTCCTCTGCGAATGCGCAAAGCTCAGTTAATAAGCTCCATGCGCTAATCGATGTGAAGAACCCATTAATAATCCAAGCCCCGTTTAAACCGATTGACATTTGCCACGAGGAATAGCTGTGTCGTACCTACCTATATCGGTATATCGTATGTCGTTGCGAACTTGTGTTATGGTAGAAAGAAACAGATGCGTTCATAGATAGGTAGAAATACATTTTTATTACTTCTACCAAGCAAGCTGCCTTTTTAAAGTTATATTTTAACGTTACGCGCAAAAGGGTTAAACTGGTAAAAAAATGTTGAGAGGCGTTTATTTTAAGAATGATCTCTTCCTGTCTTCCTGACTGGTTCGTGTCGTAATTATTTTGTTTTTAAGATATTATATAGAACAGATGTGCTACCTATAGATTATTTGCAATCCTCATCAGCACACATAGGTCCACTGCTAAACGTACCTCCCCAAACAAGGGGTGTTTTGCTATAATCACAGAAATCGTAATAATAAACTTATAACGATTTATGTGGCTATAATCAACCACGCTTTGTGGAACACTGTAAAGATCTTTAAAATGAAGAGAAGGAAGCGGCTGTCCTTCCTATGGTAGATGGTTCTGTTAGTCGGCTTTTACGGCATCCACGTGCAGAATAGGGGGGGGTCGATTGTTCCAGCACCTAGAGGCTTATTCCAGAATGTAGGTAAGAGCAATAAACATTAATCAGGATTTACTCTCTACTTAGGAGTGCCCATTAAAACACTTTTAACTAATGCGGTGATTTTACGGATCTCGTAATGGCGAATGATAATATTGGATTTCCGTTCCAATTAGACTCCTTATTTCTGCAGATTTACGATTGTAATTAAATTATTTACGATACCATAATGATAATCCTGGTGTAAAGGACTGCGTTGAATTCTCGATACAGATATATGTGAATTTATTGAATGCATATAATCTCACGAGATGTTAATGACGTCGAGTGACGAACCGCTGAACTAGGTATTTCTGGAGATTTTCATTGCTTAGCGATCATTTATGGGCGTTGGCTTCCTAAACCTAAATAAATAAATTATGCACACATCATAATGGCCCCAAGCTAGAGCTTCTGTTATGTGACATCTCATAAAGATACTCAATACAATACATTTAATTGGTAGATTTTTTATTAACATTAGTAACACCCAGACCCCGCTAAATGTCTCAAGATCATACAAACATTTTGTCTCGAGGCGGGATTGAATCCTCAACTTCCCGCGTCGAAGGCGGACTTTCGCACGCTGCGCCACTGAGGTCGTCAAAAATAGTTTATTATTCTCAATGCATTCCGCCGCTTGGCGACGTAGCATAAAACGGGTGAAAAGGTTACGCCAACGTGAATCAATCATAACTAAACTCCTTCCAAAATTTAAAAAGTATTCAAGGAATCGATATCCGGCAACTTTTGAGACAGGAACAAATCGTTACATTATCGGATCACGGCATCTGAGACTCTGACTCACAGAGCCAGGGATTTAACGCACTTGAAGTCACGTCTCGCGAATGTAAATGCTAAAGTTGTCGGTGAATAATTCGGCTTCGTCTGATTTAGATTCAAACATTAGTTTAAGCCGAAAAGATAAGTTATTAATTGAAAACTATAAAAATCGACTCGATCGTTCGCATTTAATTTTTTCACCATATGAGCCGTCTCATACAAAATTTCGCTAATAACCAGATAGGAGACCAAAAGAGAATTTTGATATTTCAGTTATCGAAATAGCTTTGCCCGTCAACCACTAAGAAACACTCGAAAACCATTAAGTTCCCATGCCACGCAAGTAAATAGGAAATTGGTAAAAACAACCCAAAAACTCACACGGAAATAGATTGTCGGTACTAGCTACATACCGTAAGTCGCCAGATCCATTGAAAAATGGAAAAAGGCGTGTGGCACTCGGGGACTGCCGCGGTAAAGCTATTGCAATGCCATCTAGAGGCGAGTTGCTGAACTAAAGAGACAAACGTCAAGGTTTTTTCGTTACGGAATTTCTGGATTCGGTCCCCGCGCTCAAGGCCCGCGATAGAAGCTATGCAATAGCTTAAAAATCGTCTTCGGATGTTGCTAATACACAATAAAAAATCATAGTCATGCCAACTTATGCTTCCTAGCTCGAATGCGTTTCAATGTTTTATTTAAAATATAGAAAAACCGCAAAGTTGACACACCAGAGACAAGGGATCCGATTCGAGTAAGGCGAAGGAGGTAGTTTTTTCGCGTGTCAAAGTTAATGTTCAGTAATTTTGTTTCGGCTTCGGCCTTGATATTCGGCATAACGTTACCTCCACAGCAAGATTACGACGCTATGACTGCGCCATAAATCATAGTACCTTTTGTGGTACGCCATCCGTGTCCGCACACGTCCACCAAATATTATATTACTCGTGTATCTAATGGCTTTGAGCTGTTAACATGCTTTTACCAACCTTCATTCTTATGCGTTACTTATTTTGGTAATAGGGTCACTTAGTTTGGTATTACCAAACACGTAATTTTTTGACATTGCACCAACAAAATTGGACAGTATCTATTTGATAGAAATCATTATAAATATGAAAGCGGGTTAACTATGAACCTAGTTTGTGTTGTAAGAAAAGCAACGTTTCAACAAAAATCGCGTCGAGAACCGCAGTCATCATGAAGATGTTCTGTTATGGGATGAAACGTTGTTTTTTTTCAACACAAACTAGGTTTTTAGTTAGCCCGCTTACATTTATAATTTATTTGTCAAACTACTTTAGTTTTTATAGTAAACTATTTGTAAAAATAAACCTCTGGTTTCTGCTAAACAAAAATTTATTTTGCCTAGTTTAGTTAGACTCAAGCTTCCCAAGTTGTTTAAGCTTGAGCCATTGCAAAAGTTGCCATTATTCGATAAACCAATTGTTAAAACATTTATGCATTTCATTCATAAAGCCAGAAGGTTAATCTAATGTCATAAGAGCTTTCATAAAACAAGGAGATCAAAAAACCAGGCGCATGCAACGTTTCCATTAAACTTTTGCACGGTAGGATAGAAGGCTTTACTCTGTTCCACACGTGCATGCAAATAGGGTTACATTGATTTAGCCTTTAGAGAACGAGTAACAAATTTCCTCCTCAAGATTAGATATTTCTCCACGGAATAATATTTTCACTGTAGTCTGGCAGGATATTGGAAAAATCTTAGATATGATCGAGGATAAATAAAAGCTTCTTGTGTTATTGTGACTTGACTTGGTGTTTATATTGCAGCTGTCGATATGAAAGCTGCAAGAAATGCTGAAGAGCATAAAATAAATCTTTAATGCAGAAATAAGCTATCGACGACGGCTTTGCAGATATACTCATACGCTATTATGTCAAAAGCTTTCTGAAATTCGGTAAAGGCCTGATTTAGAGTCTTCCGAAACTCAATAGTACCATCGAATTATAAGCAACTTTGTTATTTTTGGTATTGATGTTTTAATGTTGGATAATTTACACAGCATTATCTAGCCCCAAGCTAAGAGAGAGCTTGTGGTAAGGGTACTAGATAACTGATATACCTAATACAGTACACTACTTATGTAGCCACCGCCGCAAGGTTGCTTGTCTCTCGATCTTTTATAGGATACGTTTTGGAGAATGCTCACTTGAACTACATGACCTGATCCCACCATCCCCCTTCCACTCCAGGACAAGCAGACGCACAGCGCAATACCATCCATACTTGGTGGACGTACCCTCCACTCGCACTAAGCGGTTTTCCTCCACCTTTATTATTCGCACCGCAAATGAATGGAACTCGCTCCCTGCCTCTGTTTTTCCGGCCAATTACAACCTGGGTCTCTTCAAGACAAGGGTGAATAGGTATCTTCTAGACCTTCGTGATACACCGTCGGCCGAATCTTCACTTTCCATCAGGTGAGATTGCGGTCAAACAAAGGTCTATTTACCGTTAAAAAAAAGAAAAAAAAAAAAAATGTAGATCATTTTTATTATACATAGAAAACATCCAGAAACGCCCTGAACAAATATCTGCAGACCGTATTTGTCCCGAGGAGGGAATTGAACCCACAACCACCTGCGTCGCAGGCGGATTATTGCCTACCGAGCCACAGAGGTCGTGGAATAATAAGAGTATAGGTAGATATGTATCTAGTTATTAGTTAGACTAGCTACGGAATAGTTCTGATATAAAATAGGTTCGCTCAAATGAGAGGCATAGCAACGTGACAATATAAAATGATTGTCACGTATCGGCTCATATCCAGTGTAATATTGGTATTCAAGTAGCCAGGTATCGAATACGTGAGGCCGCCCCCGTTCCAGGGATCGCACCCTGCCTCAGCCTACTCCGAACATAATAGATCAGAAATCGTTAACTGCATTAGGAACCTATCAATTCTGATTAGGGACAATTCTGTTCAGTTCGTGAGAGGAATTAATGCGATTGCTGATGTTTTCACGCTTTAATGGGAGAGCATATTGTTTCCATCTAATATTATAAATAAAACCAAACAAGTTTGAGTTGTACTATCATCGTACTCGATATAATATTAGGTTTTCATTTGTAAATTACCCGTAACAAATAATTTCTGATCGTACTAACATTTGTCCCAAAGCGGAAAACTTCTGCGCCACAGAGTCTGTTTGTAAACAAATAAAAAAAAAACTTTTTTTGTATCGGCAATAGAAATAGATACTCCCTACGTATACGTAGGTTCATAATGTAACATTTAGAACAAACATAAAACACTCATGTACCTACCAGGCGAACATAATTATATAAACCTAGTTCCTTCATAAAATATCAACCATCTTTTGTTTGATACATCGAAACGTTGTCTAAACCGATATTGCTCAACCAAAACTAATGTATATAAATATTGCTTTGTTCTAACGATCAACAAATTAATTAGTTGATTTACAAAAGTATCACGCATTACGCATCCTTATACAACTCTGAACAGAACTACGGCCGTAATATCGTAATCCAAACAATAAAATCACAATAGGAGATATGACCTCATTGCAATCGCTTGTTGATCGAACACGATGCATCGGGCATGTATAATTATTGAACCATTATGTCTTACGTCATTGAACCCAACGGCAATGCAATACTACAGAAGGTGTCATAAGGACAGGCCCCGCGATTATTGTAATAGTTTATAGTTTATTGTAAATAATCATAGATGAAACATAACAGCTTAAACGTATCATTATGTAAAAATCCAAAAAACAATAATAAAAAAGTAAAGGTAAGTTATATCAATAAAACACAGAAAAAAGTTAGATTTTACAAAATTTTTGGAACAAAGGGATAAGGGAAAAAAATCACATAAGTTGTAATGCGGCATAAAGATCAACTATTTTCATCCAGAAAACTGTAAAAATCTAATACTACGACTAATATAATAATAATAATAATGTTGGACAATTCACACAACTTTACCTAGCCTCAAGCTAAGCAGAGCTTGTGTTAATATGAACATTTATATACATATATATTATGGACGTGGAATGAGATGGGAGTGGAAAACTTATGCTAATCAAAATGATACGTTTTTAACCGACTTCAAAAGGAGGAGGTTTTTTTTCTTTAGATTTTTTGACTGGGGCTCCGATTTTCATGTTTTTTTTTCTATTTGAAAGCTGATGCTTCCCGTGTGGTCCCACCGAGGAGTATATGTAAAACAAGAAGGGAGAAATACTATATGTAAAACAAGGTTAAGGTAAGGTCGCCGTATCATAAAAACGCATTGAAAACCAGCAATCGCATTTTTCCAAAGCACACAATGAGCAATGGAATGAAACATAGAGCACGGTCCGATGGGTCGGAGTAGGTACAGTCGATGGGTGCGGATGGAGCCGTCGCCGGGCGCACAACACGATCGGTCGAGCGGAAAACTCGTAGGGAACGCTCTGATTGTAATACAGTCATGGTTCAATTAGTACCCGGTGCTTCGATGATTAGAGGCGTGGCGGAATCGGTAGCCAACCCTTTTTTGTCTGGATATTTGAATATTTCATAAGAACTGTTAATTCTAATTCTGAGTAGGGGAACTAAGATATGCACGGACATCTCAAAGATCTGCTAAGCTGACAAATGAATAAATACTGCAGGATAATCCACCAGCATCATCTAGCCCCAAACTAAGCAGAGCTTGTGTAATGCATATCTGTAACCTCTTGGTCGTAGGCGCCACATATTCAATAAGATCAAGATAAGAGAAGTTGACTATAATGACTGTATGCATTTTCAAAAAACCAGTTTATTTTCTCCGAAAATCGAAATTATACTAGCATGTGTCATTTCCTAAGTGGAATTTTCATTGCTGGAACCAATGGTTGAAGCACATCAGTTATTGGTCCAAATGTAATCATGCGTCGATTTCCGCACCTTGGGCATCCCTTTATTGGCGCGGGACAAATGCATGACCCAGAGTGGAAGGTTTAATATTCAAGAGTCGCGCGGCCGCGGCGCACGCTTCGATGTAATAAAAGCACGCTCCGACGCTTAACGAGCCAGACCGATGAGCTCCTTCGTATTTCAAACAAGAAGACCTGGTACGTGACCGCGAGGGTAGGACTTAATTTGTGCAGTAACTAGGATATTTATGATGATTGGGGCTTGTTCTGATACGAAACAGAGCACAACATTCAGAGACAACAGTGTATGCCGCGTCGTGAAATCTTGGTTCACGTAACTTGGTTAGGTTTGATTGGATGTTACTGTTGTCGTGGAGCATACAGAATAACAATCTCGCTTCAGATGCAACTCAGGAAGCTATAGCTGCACAAGAGCATTCAGGACAATCCTCATTACAAACTGATTTAAAAATAAAACTCCAATATTTGAAAGTTTCAACATCGAGACCGTCGGCAGAGAAGAGAAAACATGAAAAGCTTCGTCAGTTTCGCTTTAATTTGATAGTCAAAAAGTTTCAATGACTGAAACTCGGAAGTTAATAACACAAACCGCGAAAATTTTTGCAAATTGCTGCTAACGCAAAATGTTACCAAGAAACAACATAAAGCTACGGTAGGTAATCTTTTACGAAAAATTTACTCTCCATTTCAATTGAATATTGTTCCACCAAACTTCAGATTCGGAACGTGATCCTAATTTTAAATGTTAGCAAATTGTGTTTCTTCGTTGAACTAATTTTGATCTTGTCAATGAAATTCGGCAAGAATATTAATTTTGTCTTAATTTTCCGAAACATTGACTTAGTAAAATAAGATTTTTAATTGCTCACAAAAACGTATTACTTTAGTTGAAATATTGCAAGCAAAACATTGTCTGGAAGCATTCCAAAGTGGGCCCAATCAAGCAACGTCCTATCGCACGGGTAGGTATTGTAATAGACGCTTCGCCAGCAGTTCAGAACTCAAACTTCCTAGTGCAAAGAAAGTTATCAGCAATCGAGGGGCCATTGATTGCACACAAAGAGCTTTTCGTCTTGCGACATTCGAGTTCGATTTTCTGCTCACAATGCGAACGACGAGTTTCGCCTTGCATCCTGGATTATAGCCACGGTTCATTCGGTTTATGCCTTTGACATCCGTCTACCTCGCGAATGTAAAACTTCCCTAGAGTTCCGAGTTACGTCATTCATCATACGCAACGTACCAATAGCTGCAGGATTAATGCATCGCTAGGATTCATAACGCTTTTCGGTTGGTCCGTTTTGGCGCACCGCCAGTCTCCTCGCACAATGCACAATAAATACCTAGTTCTACGACTACACTTAATTACTTCACTCTCATTAAGTGCACTTACTTACAGGCGCTATGCTTCTAATATCTGATAAATATTCCGAAAACTCATATTTTCACGTCCCCGCTATCCGCGATTATCTACTTATCACCCAACCACATCCAATCCATATCGATCGTTAATGCACTAGACAGAAATGAAAGGTCATTATGGTGAAACACGCAAAGCAAAGAGAGCAAACGCTAAATCGACAAAAATACTCCGAAGTTATTGAGCTGCATGGATAATTAACCCTTTCGTTTCCAACTTCTTTTTGGAGTTTTAAAACATCAAACGGGAGTTTTTTGCGTCATTTGTGAGGAAGGTAGACGCGACGGCGACGGCGGCGGGCGGCTGGAAGGGGTAATCCGAGGTGCAAAGCGGCGGGAAGCGATGCTCAGCACATCGGAAAACAGTTATTGGATGCACAGCGTCTCTGTTTGCGTGACCACCCCACTGCGCTCCGAAAGCTAGCCCGTGTGTTGTGTTACTCGATTTATCAACTCGAGCCTTTTGTGCACATTAGGATTAAATTAACGTCCTTGCTCTGCGCTTTGCACCGTAAAAGTAAAACAAGGGTTTTAATGAAACGTCAGGTCGAGTTAACGAATGCTGTTTTCAATTTAGAGATAATAATGTTGTTTTGTGTTCAGGATATTTGAAGCGTTCGTTCGTATAATGAGCAGCCGATGCTAGAGAGCTACACGTGTTTCGCGGTTAAAAGTTTAATTAAATTATAAGCTTAGAGGAGAAGGGGATGCGAGAAAATTCTACTACGCTCCGAACCCTCAAAACCTTTAGCTTCATTTGAAAGTTTGACGCAACGTACGCAGGCAGGTAAATTGATTTGAAGCTCCTACATCGCGTTAGATTAAAAATGGTTCCCGTCAAAAAGCCAAAACCAACCAACAAATTCAATTAAAAGTTCTCCACAGGAAACACAAACCAAGTAACATTAGATAAAGCTCAATTAATTATTACTGTTTTAATGGACAAAGGAACCTCTTCACAGCGGCCGACAAACAAAATTTGAACTGAACTAGACAAAAGCTTGAGCGTAAACACCAATCGCTTATCCGCTCGCTTGCCCAAGGGGAGTCCGCGCGCAACGCGCCTTTGCCCCGCCATTTATAGCGCCTTCAGCGCGCGGGTCGGGTTTCACAAAATCGTTTCTTGTGACTCAATTTGTTTAAAAAAGTGTTAAGTGTTATATATATTTATGTTTATTATGAAACTAGCTAACCAATGTTATCTTTTGTTTATCAAATTACGACTTTGGTGCAGAGTTATGCTGTGCTGAACTTAGAAGTAGGCGTTTTGAAGCTCGTCTTGTATTCAAAAGCTCATATCTCAAAAATAAAAGCGATGACATATGGTTTTTATTCTTTAGTGGCGTTCTATATATAATAAATAAAATAATAAGAAAAAAAATATCACTTGTTCACGGATATTTATTATTTAAAAGGCCTTTGTTTCCATAGCGGGCCGAGTCATTTTTGCGCGCGCGTTCAAGGTTATTTACAAATCGAAATCATTGCGATGTTGACATCGAAATTATTGCCTTTGTATTTGTAATTTGTTCACGAAGAAACGGGACAAATAATACAAATTAGGCCCTGGAGTGATAGAGACGGGTAGAATCAGCTTTTTCGACGGCGGGAGCGATGTTAACCACAGGTTGACATGGTCATAGCTGAGTGAAATGCAATGTTAACTACCAGTTAACACGGGCAAGCAAGCGGTTATTCAGCGACCCGCTCTGTGCGGAGCTCTGGAAAACTATCTCTCCTTTTTCCTCGTTTATCTGGAATATATCTGTCTTTATCGTTCCGTAAGAGGAAATGCGGGAACGCTATTTGTTTTTACAGTCGAGCGCCGTCGAACAAATTAGGTGGACAAACTGTTGAAACGGTCGAGGTGTCTATATTCCACTCTACGGAATTCTTCTTCAAACCGATCGAGAGAGAATGTCGCCGCAATTGGGCCGGAGTAAGACAATAATTTTCTCCTCGCCCGCGCCCCAAGAAGATATTCGTTTACTCTACGTATTATTGGCAGATATCTACTTAAAAGATTGAATTGAAATCTTCTTATGCAAGCGTACTTTTTAGGTAGGACAAATTTTAATCAATAATAAATCAAGGTAAACTTTGTTAGGAACTAAACTTGAACATTTTATAGCTTCTATAAAATATTCGTTGCTTGACCAAAGGATTGGTTAGTTAGTTCTAAAACCGATTTAGAAAATTGTTCAACTAATAAGGAAGACAAGGGGATTTATTCTTATTGTTCGAGGTCGTTTAGCCTTAATTTGAAATACCATTACGGGCTTTGTGAGTAGCTGTATTTCAAAATAACTTAATGTTTTTACATTAGTTTGTACCTTTAGGAGGCTACACAAAAGAACAAACAATGGGTTGATGCCGTATTCGACGAAGCAACGTGAGTTACCAACCAGCGACCTAGCACAAATTATGCTGACAAAATATTTCATCATACAGTGGTAAATAACCCTATACTGATCGTTGTTTAATAAACGAGTCTACAAGAAGGTGATGGCCAAGTCAGGAACCACGAGAGTTAGAGTCATGCCCATGATTTATAAGAAAACAATCGTTGCCTACTTATTTTTATTTTAAACCTTTTACTTTTGTCGGAAGTCGACACAAATGATTAAAGAAAACGAAATCGGTATTATTGAACCAATGGATTTTGTTGCTGATTAGGATCAATCTTTGCAATTAAATGTACTAAAAACTTATGGCAAGAGCATATTTTTACATAAACCCATCATCGGGACGATTTCCATCAAAAGTAAAGGAATAAAAAAATTATAAACATGCAGTTATTGGTGTCGTTTCGGTTGTTTTAAAATAAGATAAAATTAGGATTAATGAATTTCAAATAGACGATAGCTTTTCAAATTGAATGGTTATCTTCTATTTGACATCAAATCTAGCTAAAATAAGGATTTAAGAATCGTTAGGAACCGAAATATATGGTTTGACATACCTATCCTTATTATACCTAATTCTAAAACAACAGAATCAACACGATTGTTTTCTCCTTTCACGACTTTTCTTTATCTCGCGTGGTTTCGGACTTTGCCATCACCGACCCTCTCAAAAACCATCCTGTAGATCAGATATAGTTTCCTAACAACATCCATACAAACAAGGCTCCTATACTATTGAATCAAATTGGGTCACGATGCCGGGGTATGGAACAAAGGTTGCAATCGAAGAACCAACATGATTTACATATTTTCTTGCACATATTGAGCTGTAGCTCTCTAGTCCCTCTATTTTAGCATTCTACGGACGTCCGCGCCTAACTCCATGTAAATTTGAACAATACCCTCGTTTGTAATTGAAACAATGTTTGGTATCAAATTTAATGTTCAATTGCTTAATTTGACTTCTATTGTTCTAATTCATTGATCAAATTCGACGGAATTCATTGTCACAAATCAGTTAAGCCTGAATTTGCATAAAATCTGTTCGCGAGTCATTGGTTGACAACAATTAATCAGGTAAGGTCTTTTTGAAGTACAACAGTAGGTTAGCCTTACAAACTAACTAAGCCTTGAGTAAACATAAGTATAAGGAAGTTGAGTAAACGTTGATCAGAATAGAACCATGTAAACTGTTATTAATTTTCTTACAAAATATTCCCTTTGAAAAATAAGTAGCTTTTATTTGTTGCGAAAATGGATTATGCAAAATAACCAAAACAGAAGAAATTTCAATACCCAAAACAAATAACATCAGCAAAATTAATGACGAATCCGCAGAATGGGTTTGCTCATTGCCAAAACAAAATATTATTCACTGGTTTTAAATTGGGCAGCCCAATTTACCTATGACGAATTTATCCAATTTCATAAAAACGTACGCTTCTTTTGACCACTGCTAAAAAATAAACTTTGTGAATAAAATACTCATTCATTGTTTGAAATGTCCCTCAGAAAGAATAAAACATCTTGAGCGGACTTTCATAAGATACATTTGTGTGTTATTTGCTTTTGCATTGTTGGAGGGTCAGAAGAAAAGGGCAATTTCACAATACACAATTGAATTATATAGGTTTGTAGAACAAGAACCTGTTTAATTTGTAACATCACTTTCTTTTGAAATGCTGTTATACCAACGTTACCTTCGGATACCCAGATCCACCTAGATCAAATTTCTTTGATAAAAAGCTAATATTTAAAATAAATTACTTATTCATACAAAGAAAAATCAAACAAGTTATTATAAATAAAAGAGCATTTTCAGCAAAACTTTTTTATGACGTCTATGAAAATAAATAAACCTGATTTATGGATAAGCTGAAATGCAATACGTAAAAAATTTCCAAGGATCGGTGTATTTGTTTTGTTACTTATATAATAATAATAAATCGTTTGTTTAGACAATTAAACTAAACTTGCTATAAGCGTAAAATTCAAAGACTTTTCCAGTTTAAATTAGACATCAGCAAATCTGTAACCGGATTTAATCAAAAGCCTCTTTCAAATTTGTTGCTTCTAGTATAGTATAAAAGTAGAGGTAAATACAATTCATGGGAACCTCCAAGTAACAAAAAGCAGAATCAGTTAAAGCAAAATATTAAAAGTTATCTCGGCTAACTTTTTCATGTGCGGAATGTGAGCGAACTCAGAAACAAAAGTAGTTACGGGTTTCAGGAAGCCGTATCGGTGTTGTCAACCACTCGCTACCCGATGCCGCCGCCAGGGACTACTCTGAAATGAGACTACCTATCATAAGATTCCCTGCACAACTTATTGTTACGTTATGTGCTTTATTCATAGCTTTCATCAAATTTTTCTGTCGATTGGTACCAACTGCGGCGTGAACTATGCTCAATGTTTGCCCCTCGCCTTGGTCTTTTATTATTTTACCTTTATTTACATTTTATTTTCACCGAAGAAATAAAGTAAAAACATAGTGAAGAAAGGTTGAGTATATAAAGGAAGCAGTATCTTCCTTTTTATTACAGAAGTATTAAAAAATATCTTATAATAGGTACCACAAACTGTACGACGGATTTAAAAATTTCCTATGTTAAACATAAAAATATGATAAAATAGGCATCGCTGTCATATTGGCTCGGGTATGCGCCTTAATACGTAACACGCCGGCGCCCTGTCAGGTCGCACTACTAAACAAGGCAGTAAAACCGTTAAACGATTCACCGCTTAAATCACAGTTTCAGAGTAAGCCCCGGTCGTAGAGCCCCAACTTGTCAGACGATCCGGATGTGAGGGACGATCGATTGATACATCTATCAAGCTCATGAGCTCTACCTGGACGACACTCTGTCATTCACTTAGCTAGTGTGCGCGTATTAGAGGAAATATATATTTGATTTGAACACCAATTTGTGGGTAGAAAGAAATGACAAGAGACGCAAGGACTCTACCTAGCTACTGACGTATGTTTGAAAAGGACATATAACACGTACTTACATTAATAAGTCGTTATAAGTGCGCAGTAACATGATACCTAAGATACAAAAATACCTCTTGTTTAAAATTTTACATGACCTGTATGTTTTATTTAAGTGTGACTGCGACTTAGCAAGCATAGTGTAAGACGCGCCCAAGCCAAGACTGCAGTCAGATGCTTGAATGCGGCAAACAAGACAAGGCGCTATGGCGCTCCTTAGAGGAGGCCTATGTTCAATAGAGGACCAATATAGGCTGATTAATTATGATGATGATGTATGTAGGTCACTGATTAGATACCAACACGTTTAATCTGTTCTCTCTTTATCACGCCAATGTACTGTTGATGAGGCCGTCAAATAAATTTCGAAGACGTATAGAACCATAGAAAACCTATTCGTTTTATTCGGTGGTTGTGTGTTATAAAGAGTATAGAATTGAAAATGGTAACAAGTACCTACCTCTATAATGGTAAACAAAGAGCAAAATATTTGGACGCATTATCCGTAAGAGACCAAGAAACGGGATAACAAAGATAGAATAGCCCCGAGAGGCCGCGATATGCTTAGTTATTCAGCCGACAGGAGGCTTTCCGCCGACTTGGAATGTTTCGCAAAAGTTGTTCTGCAAGAGCGTCTAGGCTGCAGTGTCCACAACAATGTTTATTTATTAGCTAGACTTTACGTGGTCTGAATCACAGTTTATGATGCTTAGGAAAATTAACAAGACAATACGCAAACTATTAAATTTCTATTTTTTTATTATTATATATATGATATATATATTAGGTCCTTACATATGAAATTGGCGTTTTGTATGGGAGGAACAAAAAGTCGAATATTTTTTAATATAATATATTTAATTAATCAAAGTATGAACCATTATTTTCTATGCACTTTTGCCATCTTATAGGTAGTTCATTGATCCCTTTACTAAAAAAACCAGTCGGACGGGAATCAATAAAATCTTTCTAAGGCGATTTGGACTGCCCCATCGGAGTTGAATTTTTTCCCTTGCAAGAAGTTATCCAAATTTCGAAAAAAATGGTAATCTGTTGGAGCAAGGTCCGGGGAGTACGGAGGATGTCTTAGACTTTCCAATTGAAGCTCTTCTAATTTAGTAGCCGTCTGTTGCGCAGTGTGTGGTCTAGCGTTGTCGTGAAGCAGCAGTGGCGTGGAGCGATTGACCAGCCTAGGTTGTTTAGCCGCTAGCTTTTCCATCATGGTTTGCAATTGCTGACAATAGACATCAGCCGTAATAGTCTGGCCAGATTTGAGAAAACTGTAATGAACAATACCGGCACTAGTCCACCAAACGCTTACAAGTAACTTTTTTGGGGTTAATTTTCGCTTGGGGCAGGATTTGGCTGGCTGGCCAGGATCCAACCATTGCGCTGAGCGCTTCCGATTATCGTAAAGAACCCATTTTTCATCACAGGTAATGATTCGGTTTAAAATACCTTCATTATTGTGCCGGTTTAGTAATGTAACGCAGCAGTCGACGCGCGTTTGCCGGTTTGCTTCAGTCAATTCGTGAGGTACCCACCTTTCAAGCTTTTTAATCTTCCCAATTTGCTTCAAGTGAATTAAAACAGTTTTATCACTAACATCGCAGCCTGCAGCTAACTCGGACGTGGTTTGCGATGGATCCGCTTCCACAATAGCCTTCAACTCTTCATTATCAACTTGAGTCTCAGGCCGTCCACAGGGCTTGTTCTGCAGGTCGAAATTTCCAGAACGAAAACGTTGGAACCAAAAACGAACTGTGTTTTCTTTTGCAACAAGACCGCCATACACATCATTCACCCTTCGAGTTGTTTCCGCAGCACTAGTGCCACGGCGGAACTCGTACTCGTAAATAATGCGATATTTTAAGTTTTCCATTTTGTAAAATGAGTGACGCAAACAGAAAAAAACAGAAGAAAAAAAACAAATGAATGACGATCATCGAAGCACAAATACATGAGTCTATAGCTGTACAAATTTGAATTTGGAATTCCTTACCAAAGAGGAGAAATTTGTGATTAAAGTGGCCAGTACGAAAAACGCCAATTTCATATGTAAGGACCTAATATGATAAACCCTAGCACTACGAGTTACATATAAATCAAATGGATTTTCTAAGATTGAAATCAACGCAAATAATTACCAACAGTCCAGAAGAAGTTATTCCGCGCGGGCAGAGGCTAATCTGAACGAAACTCATTAATAATAAAAACATTAACATTAATAGGTACCTACGTAGGTAAGGAGGCAATCACGGCAAAGAGAACCACACAAATCCAACACAAAAAGAGCAACAGATCAATAAAAACACTTGAAAACATGAACAAACCGCCCAGACAGATCTGTACAGACAATTTCCCTACAAAAATAGAAGAGCGCCGGTTATATTCCAGTAAAATAGGAAAGGCGAGTAGGGGGTAGACTCGACGGCGCCACAGCACCGACCGGCCGTCTCGACTTGGAAACCCGACCTATTGAATACTTTAAATCGACGTCATAGAAGCGCAACTAAGAATAATGCGTACTAGATAAATCCCGTAACATGCGAACTATCTAACCTCTTATAACGACGTTGGAGCAGCAACGAGTATTGCGAGGCTCCAATTTGGTATGAGATTGAGTCTTACTGTAGTTTCAGTTCTAAGTTTCAGTGTATTCAGCTGTATAACGGCGGCGCTGTCTCGACTATCGGGAAACCGAAGCCCGGGAGATTACTATAAACGACACATCGGAATTGGATTGCCATTGAACGCGATCGAAACGAATTAGCGATGGAAACATGGGATCAAATGTACTTATTGGGATCTCTGTAGGTAAACATGTCACTGTTTTCAAATGGTTGTCTTTTATCCAACACAATTTGTTTAGATATATTGGTTTAGGCTTCAAACATTCAGGCCTAGAGCGGGCGCGGTTGGGAGATGACGTCGCGTCACGCGTTAAGGCGGGCGCGAAGTATCAAACATATGAAACCACCGTTAGCGTTCATATTAAATGCGACGGGCTGGAGCTAGTTGGCGAGCGTTACTTTCAAAAGTGCCCGCGCTGCGCTAGGCTCGCAGTATGGTTAAAGCCTTAGGATTGCGTGAAGCCTTTGAAAGCTTGATTCATAGAAATACCTCTAACTGCGTACTCTAGATCTACACTCTAGACCAAATCAATTTTCAATGAAAGCATACTCTGTCCCTTAAGCTTTTCATTTCATTTACCAGACCATGCACCCAACTCCCCACTGACTATTGCTACTCCAATATTCAATGAACAGCGTTCGTTTGATATTCCGGTTTGGCTGTAAGCACCAAGCACGTGTTGCTTTACCAGCGACTGCACATCAGATAGTGCAATACCTCAATAGGTTGCCCCTTGTTGAGGTGTACGTAAGCAATATACTACCGCATGAATGAGTGCACCCAAGCTATGTGAGCAAAGGACTGTGTCTATCCTGCCGCCCGCCCTGGCACATCAAAGGAAGGCGGGAATTCAACATTAACTTGCCAAATAATAGGTACACTACATGGATGGGACGTAGAAACACGACGCTTATCTTTGTGTATGGAAAATGATGGTTGAATATAGATTTTTTCTATATACAAAGGCTTGTGCAAAGAGTTGTTGGTATTTTTTTTTGTATGAAAGGTCACTGCCAGCTTAACCATCAGAGTATTTGTCATATCTAGCTCATGTGATTTATTAGTAAGGTTAAGTTCTTTTCTTACGTACTAAGCTAAGAAAATAAATCAGATTACCTCAGCGCAAATTGAACCACCGAACTGGTTGTAGCCTCGCAACGGCCCGAAAGTTTTAATTAATGCATCGCTCCGTCCCCCGCAGAGGGCGATGAGCAAAAGTTTCAAATAAAATAGACGATCACAAACTTTGTTGCACGAAACCGACATAAGAAAATAGAAATGACATTAGGTAGAGTCATAGCGTAAGAATGTTATTAGAAACATGTCGATGCTATTTCTGATTTCATCTCAAAATAATATCATGGAATTGAGATGCAGCACGTAGCGACATCGCAGTCACTGTGAATTGCTTTTTCGTTGCATTTCGCGTAGGATTGTTAGCTCTATGTCTTTGGTGATTATTTTAATGTTCTAGACTAGACGCTCCGTAAATCTCAAACTATTATTACTTATATGATGGCCATTGCAAATATTATATATATTTTAATAAAACAGAAGAAAAATTTCGATGAATACTCCGGTAGCTATTTCAATGCGGTTGTTTTTCCCAGTAAACCTGTTATTTCTTATAATTTATTAAACCTACCAGTGGTTTCGTTCTCATGTGATTGTATTGTTCTCGTGATGCAAACATTATGATTGTAGCTCATATGAAAAACTCAAGCACAATAATAACAATAAGAACGAAGGAAAGTAAACCGATATTTTTCCAGTATATTTGAAAACGCAACGTTTTTTTGAAAATCTTAATTTTCTGAAAAAAAATGTCTTCCTACTTCTTTATCCATATATTGCATTTAAATTTTTCCTTTTGGAAAAGCTCCACAAAAGCATAGTAAAAATAAACACCTTCAGGTAATATAGGGAAGCAAAATGTGCAAAGAAAACAAGCTATTTATAAAGCTGTCCGTGAAAGAAAGCGCTGGAGCATCGTCCACTCTATTTGTCTCGGCGACGCGACCGCCGGCCACTTCTCGGCGCCTCCCCGCCTAGTTTGCGTTAAGGATTTTATCGCTTTTTCGAATGATGTACCCTCTCGCTTTACCCTCGTTTTTGTAGATGAAAAACGCTTTTGTCCAAACTGTTTCTGCTACACTGTACATGTCAACGCAAACAATTAACACACTTTGCGACAAAAGTAGAGCCCCGTAACTCGTGAAATATCAATGAGGGATCCGACCGACTGTCTTCTGCCGACGCTTTTACAGCGGCACATAAATAATGTAAGAAGCAATGAAGTCACAAAATGTACCTGCTAAATCATTTATTCAGGCTGTAAATTCAAATATTGGAACATTTTCAGAAAACAATTCGTGATCTGCCCGGAAGTGACGGCGCGGCGCCGCGTGGCCTCTATCTTCTGCTAGTGACACGTTGATATCGATATTTCCAAATTTCAGCTTCATCTTAAAGGCATAAGGCCTAAAATATAACGATAAGTGGGAGCAATATAATCTTTCGATTCGCAGCTGCCTGCGTCGCAAGGAAAATTTCCTTTTATTGTCTTAGAGAATGCTTATTGTATATCCGAGCGTTTTCCCTATTGTAACGGTTACGGCACCGCGCCTCCCGGTATTACTTTACAATTGTACGATGACAAATAGCTAGAGCGATATATTAAGACATCTTCGAGTCTCTGTGTTCGGGTTCCATTGTTAATTTGTATCCGATTGTAGTTACAAAAGGTATTGGTATCGACCGGATTAAGGTGGAACAAATTGAAGTCAGGATGTGATTTATCGTCATAGTTAGTTGTGGGGCATTTGTGGGCAAAGCCTAACTTACTTGTAACATCGGTAATCCTGTAGTTGAACAATAAAATGAAGACAGTGAATGAATTAGATGTTGATAATAAAGACTTACCTCTTCCTCTGTAGTAGCGGTGTTCACGGAATCCATGCTTTGGCAGAGCGCTAGCTCCATGCTCTTGTGATGTGGGGACGCGGCCCGCGGCGAAGGCTGCTGCGGCGGCACCAGCGTGCCTTGCGTGGCTGGCGGCTGGCCTGTGCTGGCCGGGCTGTGCGCCTGCAGGCTCTGTAGATTCTGCTGCGCTTGCAGGCTCTGCGCCGCTTGCAGGTTCTGCAGAGACTGGTGAGCCAGATTCAACTGGTGCTGCTGCACGATGCTCTGCTGCACTATGCTCTGCTGCACTTTGATGTGCTGGTGCACCGCGAGCTGATGGATGGGGTGGGGAGGAGGGTAAGGAGGGGAGAGCCGCTGGCGCTTCACCTGCGCACTCTGCAGCGCGTCGTGCAGCCTCTTCACCGGGAGGGGGCTCTGGCCGAGGTTATCCACGGCTATGGCGGGGCGTGCCGGCCGAGTCGCGTGACTCTGGCAGCACTGACACTCAGCGGTGACGATAGCCGACCACGCGCGAGTACGCGAGTGCAACCCGAGACGAGACCCGCAGACGTTGACGCTACCACTCGACGCGGTACGCGACTAACATACAAATATCTTTGATCGATATCTATTCAGATTCACGAAGGTTTATTGATGTTCAGCGAGTGAGCACTTTTGTTTTCATTCGGATCGGCCTCTTAGTTGCAAACCACTCCTGAAACGAAAAGAAAAATATGTTATTGGGCTGCCGGTCTATTATTCAAATCACTTAAAATCACATGAAAAGTTCGAATTATAAAGGCAGCCGAATACGTCAAATACTTCGAAATCTTTTATTCAAAGGTTTTTTCGGTAGGTAAAAGTGATTCAAAACATTTCAAGTTCCGTTCGGTCCAATTAGGGAGCGAATCCTTTTATAACGCCCTTTACTAATAAATCGATACGTAACCCTTGGGGATGTTTTCATCACACTTATTTATTTTGGTAGAAAAACAGATCTACGGAGATCTTTAGGTTTGAGGAAATTGGTGGACTATTCAAGTACCAATTTAGAAAAAGATTGAAACGTATATAAGTTTTCTAAATGGATTCCTAAATAGGTTTCATGTTCATGCTGTTTCCCTTAGTAGTATTTACCAGTTCAAATGGACTTAGTTTTGAACTCTACTTTTTGCATCAGGTAAACAACTAGTTTAGCAGCACAAGATGTTCACTTGTTGAAACTGACTAGAAACTTGGAGACATGCTTGATTGTCGACTGGAACGGTTGTTGAAAACTCTACCTTATCTCCTATACTAAAGGGTTAATGTCAACTGTTATGTTAATGTTATTTTTAAATGTCAAAATGTGCCGATATCGCACCGTGTGGGCAGTCGACCGCGGTTTATATGATTAGTCACGGCAATAAAAGTCTACTAATGTAGAGTGGAAATACATCAGACAGATACTTTACATCTTTAGTAAGTTTTTCCAGTACCTTCTCAAACTATAATCGACAAAATAGACACAGCATAATTATGAACAGCAAAACTAATCATCGTTTTGACCCCAGTTGTTGTTTTGTTCCAAATAAAGTTTATATTTTTTATCTTACAAGAACCTAGATTTTTTTTGTAGTTCTTTTTATGCGAGAAAAATCACAAAATAACAATACTGGTATTTTTTTCATTCTAATTATTTAGAGGTATACCGACTGAAGAACGTGGCAGCATTTGCCAGCATTGTGGGAACTCTGCCTTTTGGTGACAGATTAGATTTGTAAGAAATAATTATTAGTGTTAGAACAAGTTGTTAATCTTTTATTATTATTTTGCATTTCGTAATTAATAAATAAATTCCTATACAGTCAACTAGTAATACCGAAGAAGTTAATTTGTTCATACCTCTATTGTTTCTGTCGTAACGACGCTATTTATATTTCCTACTCCGTCCATGATCTTCTAAAATAAAGAGCCGACAGATGATATCAGTGGGTAAATAGGGCTTCTGTGTTTATAGTTTTTTATTATTTGAGTCACTGAGGACATATTATTATATGATGGTGTTTTTATTTCTCGGATAGAACGAAACTTCTCAACGATAGAACTTGTAAAGTTTCTCATTTGTACCTATATTTTATTATGTGATTCTTTTTTCTCATGCTTTTATGTTCTTTGATTTTTTTGCTTTTTGTTTAACTATCTGTAAAATTGCACATGATTTTGTCAAGAAACTAATGAATATTCTACAAAACAACATCTCGCCACGGTTACAAGACCCCTCTTAATAAACTATTTGTCATTGAACAGTTAACAAAAGTGATTTATAAAATAGTACAAACCATTTTAAACAATAACAAAGATATCCGAGCCATAGTTATGTGACAGCCGGTAAGAGATATGGATGAAGAGTTTTGTCACAAAGCCAAGAACCCTATCGATGGCTGCTGGGACGTCTTCAGGCATATCAGTCTTGTCGACGATGTTTACTCTCGAGTGTAGGTAAATTAGGGAGAGGTTAAACCAATTCAAAATGGAAATATCCGTTTTAAAAATAAACGTTGCTCTAATAAGTGCAAGATCTTTATTTTTGATCTGCAGATTTGTTCAGGGTGTCCGGTGTGTTTTTTATGTATCCCTTATAATAAACATATGTAGTATATTGTATTAAGTAGGTAAGTATATCAGTTTTAGCTTCGGGCTAGATGATGCTGTGTGAATTATCCGGCATTATATTTATATTTTCGATTTTCAAGACGATCTTTCCAAAACCTTTTTTATGTTTTAATAAGTAAGCTTGTAGAATGAAATAATTTTGTCCGTACAAAAAACAACTCAGAATAATATTCTCAACAAAACAAACGACATTATAAACTACTAGAACCGGACGCTAAGGCATAATATGTAACAATCACGTGGGGCTATTAGGCAAGCCAAGGTTGGCTTTTTGCCTCCATACTCCGTGACTAAGTACAAGATCTAAGCAAAAAAGTAACCACACATTATCATTTGAATCTTATTCACTGGATATAAAGTCTAAATTTATGGAGATATCTCTCATTCCTAAGATTTATCATACATATATGCAAAAAAAAAATGAGGTGAAAAAGTTGAGGTGTACAAAATACTTGCAACCTGATGGTTTTGATATAAGGACGATGGTTGGTTGTAGGTTTCTAGGTATCAAATAAATGATTTATTAAACCCAATGACTGTTTACAAATGATGTCTTTTTTCGTTGTGTTGGTGCAAAAATTAACTCATTTGGATTTAGACAAGGCATTAATTCAATTCAATTCAGCCACAACGACGACGTAAGAAACCTTTTTTCAGTGAATTAAATTATTACTTACCTTGTTGTACTTAATTTGTAATAAAAATTAAAAATTCAATTTAGTCCGTCAGCAGTAAATTATTAGAAGATATTGGACATTATAAGTAAGTTTTCTTTTGTCAATCAAACAAACAATTACAAAAATAAATCGCGTCAAAGTTTGAGTGTGGGGCTAGTGACGTCACACCTTGCTAAAAAGTGCATCTTCATTTTTTGTTGTATAATCGACAAAAGAAAAAAATACATGTCACATATCTTCTGAAAATCGAATTGAAATAAAAAAAGACGTGTGGCACTCGGGGACTGCCGCGGTAAAGCTATTGCAATGCCATCTAGAGGCGAGTTGCTGAACTAAAGAGACAAACGTCAAGGTTTTTTCGTTACGGAATTTCTGGATTCGGTCCCCGCGCTCAAGGCCCGCGATAGAAGCTATGCAATAGCTTAAAAAAACTAATTAGTTTTTTTTAGGACACTACCCTTTTGTCATATCTTACCATATGCGGGTGGGTTATATTTATTGTTTCTTCCAGATTAGTTTCTAACGTTTATTTTACAAAGTTAAGCGCGAAGTGGATTGTATGTGAAAGTAGAAAACTCATTATATTGCAGAAGTGTTGGTACAATCTTTTATTTCACGGTTACCGTGTTTAATGTCCACAGACCATCAAAATGTGGCCTTAATATTCTACTAGAAGCCACAGCTCACAACACCGCCCAGTTTATAATAAATCAAAGCAATTTACACGTTCTTTTTTAGTTTTTATGGCGCACGTGCTCCCATTCCGCTCTTACCTACCTATCAACCAATTACGAGTCAGCCAAATGACCTTATCCAATCTAATATAGCTCGTCAAAAACCTTTTTACCAACTCGTAGGTACACCTAGGCCCAATTCAACTCTCTCTTTGGTTAGATAAATACGGAGGCGAAATCTGAATTGCAGAGGCTATTTTCAATCAAATTAATTCAATCAAGGAACATAAAAAACTTTAATAAACTTTAATTATAACTCAAAACATAAATAAAAGTAAAAGTGCTGAGTGAGGTAATGCAATTTCGCTTACAACAGCTACCAACACCGTAGTTTTATAATTGCTGAGACACAAAAACCACGCTCTATTGTATTAAAACTACAATCGTTATTTCATCACCACAATGTCAGACAGTACTTAATGCCATTTACCTACACGGTCTTTTAGTTTTCTGATTAAGACACTTAGAACAAATGTGAACACATTTTTTTTATCGTTTAGTCGTGAACCTAATGTTGGGAAGACAAGAAATCCAATGAGTCCAAATTTGACGGTGCTACGGAGTTCGTATTTCGGCACCTTCTGACTCCATCATCAGAAAAGCTCGGTTGTATTTTACCATAACATTACACTGTCTCCTTAATCATCATTTCAGCTAAACTGGTTCAATAAAACCGGTCTAAAATAAAGTTGCATAACTTGCGCGGCAAGCTGAAGACGCTATTTAGCGCATAGCGCCCGTTTAGAGCATCTGCCTGCAGTCTTTTTTCTTAAATCGCATTAAATTGATTGGGCCGACTAAACAAACCATGCATCGCCTAGGTAGGTACTACGTTAAATTTTTGCTTTAACAAAAACGAAGTAGCTGAGTCAGCAACAATTTTGTAACATCAACTCTTAAACAACTCGCAACTAAAGAAAAACTGAAAACCGAAGAGCAGGTAATCTCGGTACAGAACTATAAAACTTCTAATTGCAAACAAACAGAGATAGTTCGGAAGTTAACGTTTGAAAACATCTTCACTTGTCTATTTCTCTTTAGTGTGTGCAATGTACCTGTACTGGTAATCAAAATAAACGCATTTTTTTTTATACATTTAAATAAAAATGTTTACATATAAAGGAAGAGGTTCTATGTTCGACTGTACGTGTTTTTATGTAAGTTTGTTGATTTCTCAGTAAATTATGGACCGTTTTTTAAAAATCTATCGCTATTGAATGAAACTAAAGAGCTTAATAGTTTTATTCACGTGCGATTACTATTTGTCTCGCAAGACTTAAAAACAGCGTTAAATATAGGGGTTCTAAGTAGATTTTTAGGTTTTGGTTTTTTTATTACAGTTTACTACGTTTTTTTTCTATTAATTTCTAAAAAGATACGTAGGTGCCGGCGTTATTGATTTCTTAGGTTTTTAGTTTTTTAAAACCAATAAAGTTATCTCATTTAAGTAGGTACCCTTGATTTTCTTCGATTTTGATCAAAACTCTAAAAACGAATATTTTAATGCCGGAGCAGCCCATATTGATTTTAAAAAAAAGTTACAGTGAATAAACTTGTTATATGAATTCGGCGTAATTTATCATTTAGAGTAAAATTTGTAAACAGCACAGTCCAGGTGCAGGTCTCAAAAATAGATTCAACCCGAAACTAGGTAAAATTAAGCCGTACTTTTCTTCGAATTCCACTTCGGTGCACTAACTTTCAAAGGAAATCGCTGTCTAAATAATTGGATCATAAAACAAGCAGAGCTCGACTATTCGATTGAAAATTCTGATGAATGTTTGCCTCGTGCTCTATACTCGATCTATATCTGCTATAGTCATAAAACATAGCCACTAAAAAGTTTTGCGCTTAGAAAGCGTACAAAAGTACCCAGCCTACTTTATTTCCCAGTTCGCTGAATACTTTAATCCGGCCGTATATTTATGCGGCGGTGGTGCGGGTAAATAAGTCCTGGGCAACTCTACCAGGTTCCATTTGTTATAACTACTAAGTCCCGTGAGATCCCGGACTTCGACGGGACTTGTGCGATGTTCTTTGTGTACCGATAAGTAAATATTTGTACACCAAGCCTTCAATAAACAGCAAACCAACTTATTTTGACTTACCTAGTGGAGTTTAGTCAGAATTGGAACCTCAACTCTCGATCGGCAGCCGCTGAGTAAATTAGACATCGGGATACAGCTCCAAACCTAGATTTAGTTGAGCAATGGACTTTTTTCTGCCGGTGATGATGACTCAAGAGCTCAGATCAGTTTATTGATCTAACACTTGAAACATGAATATGCCATAAATACGGCAAACAATGGGTCTTTGTATTAAAACTTGTCACCCTTTGATTGAAACCAGATAAAACTGTGAGCGATAAAATAAATTCTTATCAGTACGATAGGCATACCTAACTGCTGGTATATACGAAATACCATTAATTATTCTTCAAAATTAGATTTTAGTGATTCAATTTAATAAACGATCGGCGCAATTATATTTTTAGCTGCTATAGTTAAACTAATAGGGTACCTATTTTATTATAAACCTCGAGCAAATAAAACCTGATTTAATATTTTTATTGTTTTTAAGACAAATGGCGAAATCACAGTCGATCAAGCTGACAAAAAAAGCTGTAGAAGGTAGAGTAATATCAAATTAAGAGTAATATTTCCTTGGGTTTTATAAGGGCTCTTATCTTTTTACGCTTCCCCGGCAACTCTACGCAATGTGACGTCAATGACATCCTCTTGTTCCCTGAGCAAATAAAATAATATAGCACCTGAGTATAAATCATCAAAGACATTTCTTTCCACTACAGAGTGTTTTCAGTTGTAAGACGGATGCTTCCTACTTCTTTGATACACCCACGTGAGTAAAGGAAATTGAATTGAATGAAGGGCTAGGAAATTGTGTATTATTTAAATGATACACATGTATTATAAAACTAGTAATGTTGTGTTAGAGTTTAAATAAAAACCGTTATGTTTATAAACCCAATCCAAACAATGATGCATAGAATCAGCGCAAACTGAAACAATTCTGAAATTTGAAACTAAAATATAAGTAGTAAAAGTACCTAGTGCTAATTTAAACACTTTTTCTTTTGTGTTTAGATTCACTATAAATGGTTTCTTTTTCTGTAATGTTATTATTTAATGTTTAATAAAATAAATGAAGATTGTTACCGCTTTTACCAGCCTTTAATAAGAGAATACTGTCAAAACAATATGCCTAAAGAGAAAACTGAATTCTGTTAGGTTTGCCAATCCAACAATAGAATTCCACTTTGTAGATTCTACATAATTGAAAAAGTATGAGGTCTGCTCAAAGAAATAGTTGGAAAGTCAGGTAGAGTACTTATTCAAAGAAACCTGTAAAAACTTGTAAAACTGACAAAAACACGCCTTTTACGAGTATATTCCAAGTTGAGTCATGCCTGGCTGAAACTTCCTCCATCTCTTTTGAAGTTGAAAGGTATTCTTGTATGGATGCATTTGGTAGTTTATTACGAACTTCACAGGTATAGCTATGAAAATAATACGAATAGGTAAAGATTTAGTTTTCATGAACTTTTGGCGAAATATATAGGATAGGAACGTAAATAATGGAAATGAAACTGAAAGTATGAGATTTGTACAAAATAACATTTTGTCTAGCAGGATAGAGTTGAACCTATTCGCCTAGTTTCTATTCATTGCATTGAAAGGGGGCACGACCAATTCAATTAACTTAGTCCACTCTATCGGACCACCGATGTATGCTTTTAGTAATGAAAAAGAAAATCTAGACACTCTAGTCATGCGTGCCTACAATAATTAGCAGAATTTCGCTCACACTGTGAATTTAGAACGAAAAACTTTCTCTGGACGTCTAATTAACAGAATAACAAAGAAAATTAGTATCTCTTTGGAAAGTATTCAGAGTAATTCCAAGAGTAACGAAGCTTTGTTACAAGCGGGCCATATTCATAGCCGGGAGTCCCGCAAATTGAATCTAATTGCCGCAACGAAGTGTTGAATCAGACCAGCCAGCGAAGCCGCGCTGTGGCCCAAATTGCGCCTATTTACCCACTTAGGATCACAAATTCTGAACACCCACAGACCACCTGTTTACGAACACTTACGAAGAGTTTTCAAAAGTGACATCAGCTGTTATAGTCAGCCATCTTGTGAGATAACCACTGAAATGTTCAGCCAGAATTGGATGAGCAAAGTTATGACCAGTTTGCTTCACGATGATAGTCTCAGACTCTCTGTAATCCAACTTATGATAACTAGCTTGTTCTAACTAGATAACATTAGTTCCATTAGAGTTCGAATTTTAGAATAAAGCGTTGTTAGTATTATAAAACAATTATATTATTTCCAAAAAAAATTATGGTTTGAAACAAATCTAACTCCTAAGTGCTAATAACGGCATCGTCAGCATTTGTTCAATATGAATTATGCATAAGTCCATCACCTGGAATGATATTCAAAATTTTTCCGGAATATCGGTTCAAGCTATGCCAGAAAATGTAATAAAAGCTTGAACGGATTTTTATTTACTACGTTCGGCAGGCTAAGCTGCTCGGTTCACTGGTGCCTGTTGTGAAAGAGGCCACTGAAAGCGTGACAAAGCAATATTTTTTATTGCGAATCAATGCCATCGGATCGTTTTTCGAACATACAAAACAAATTGCTAGTCGGTGGAAATCCTATCGCAGCTATTTTATACTCGTACCTATGCGACATTGCACTAGCTGTTGCCAAGCATTCACTGCTACGCTTTTGACCTTTTACATTTAACTAAATGAAACATTTTTCAGTAGATCGATCATAGTAGAAAACTTTCAATGAAAACTCAGACTTCTACATTATCAAAACTGAAATAAATTATGATTTTCATTGAATGGAAAACAACAAACATAAAACTCTAAAACAAATATTAAAAGCAACACGATTCACTACAAAACTTAAAGTATTATTGAAATAACTCAGTCTCAGGCATCTTGCTAAAATTGAAACAATCCTGGAACTAAGTTACTTTAAAGATGTTTGCAATAAAATATTAATCAACGAAGCGAAACTTGAATAATGAAACTCAGTTTGAACAGTTTTAGTGGACTTAATTGTTTTTCGTAATATCATTTTTACAAACCAACTCTATATTTTTGGGTCTAGCTGACCGTTGATTGATTGATCGTTAGTTTGATAAAATTATCAAATAGTATTATTTTTTTAAAGATTACTATGATGGTTCATATATATACAATACATAGATATTATAACACAGTAAATGAATTTTCATTAGCCGTAAAGTTCATTACTAACATTGGCCTGTCGACTGTCGAATTTTTTGATTTTAAACTATGTTCCATTTAATCCTACCTATTCATAATTTATCATTTGATAGTTCACGTATAACTTCAATTTAACTACTATTCGAGGTCAACTTATTTCATTAATTGAATTAACCTCCTAATTTCTTTCGCTGAGAGACTAATGGTCACGTCATGCTAGAGGCCGTATTCATTTATTGAGATCAATTAGGCAGGGCACTCGAGGGTCCCTCTTGTCCATAAATCATTAATGTTTGGTGTCGATCGCTGTTTTGTGTCCTGTATAGGGGACTTATGACTAAATCTTTTATGAGATCGTTTACTCTACCTCAGCCTCTTTCTATTCGACCGCTAGCAATATTTATTATTCAACAGAATAGACTAAAACGTCCTTTGCAATTTTAACATGTCAAGTTTTTTTCTCGTTTATTCAAATATATATTTTTGCGTTTGTGCTGTAACTGAACTCATTACTTGAATAAGCAGACCTTCAATGTCATTGTTTAAAAAGGTTATTATTCAAGTCTTCGTTCATAATAGTGGTGATTCGAGCATAACGAACCAGTGGCGCGGCCATCTGCCTGTCTGCATTTGCGCAAGCACCAACCGTGAAAAAAGTCATCCATATACATCGTGCTTCAAACACTGTGGAGTCATTTGTTTCAAGTTTTAACAAGGTACATCGATATTCGTTATGCTCTTTACGCCTGAACTATATATACCGAATTACAGGTGATAGTTTCATTAGAACATGAGAATAAGGGTAACCATAGATATTAGAAATCTGCTGAAAGATTTCTTTTAGTTCTGAAAATTAATCTGATTTATGATATAACCAGATCACCGACTCTAAATCTGTCAATTTATGAACATCGTCAGTTTGATTAAATATATCGTAAACTAGCTTACTTTGGTCTCGTGACATAAGTTCCTCAGATAAAATCAAACAAGATTTTTCAAATAGACAAAATGAATTTAATTCAGTGCTTCTTTAACGACTCTCTTACAAAATTTGGGCAGAAACTGGAACCCAGCAGTCAATTTCAGACGATTTATCGATATTTTTCCAGCTCGGTGGTCACGAAAACGGGTGACATCGAGTAAGACAGTGGCGAAGTTACTTGTTCAATGTCCGTTGCACAATTCATCAGCTTTCTCTTGTCGTGGAACTGGTGTCAGTGGCCATTTGATACGGTTTTTGTTGCCGTTTTCAACTTGATCAAGATATTTTTTATCTTGCGGCGTAACCGCCTCTTCAATTTTACTTACGATCCCGTTGTTCAGCCGAGTGCTTTCCATGAAGGTGTCTTCATTTTTTACTTATTGCTCGTGTCAGTGCTAAGTTGGAGGTTCCAAAACTTACATTGTATCAAAAATGTGCCGTAGTTTCAATGGTTACTTTTAAGACGGATAGGTACACTCTTGTAACAGGTAGAGTCTTGTGTATCTTTTTAATTACTTGTGGAGCAAATTTCACTGAAATGTTTTTGTACATATAGATTTCCTAACTTTCAATTATGTAGGTACATATTTTAGTTTTAACTGTTCTATAGGTACAGTTTCATTAGTAGTTTTTTGCACGAATTGAATTACAAATTTACAAAAAGCACCATACAAAATAATATACATATGTATGTAGGTACTATCCTGGGATACTATAACAATGAAAAACATTCACACATTGTTAGGCTTATCTAAAGTGGTGCAAACAATTAACGGAACATAAACTCATAGCCCGCTGCTAACAGGAGCCGTTTGCTTCTAAACTTTGTATTTGTTAGTAAATATCGTCGCATAAATGCCTTGGAACTCTTACACTTGAGCAAGTTACCGACCAGCTTTTCCGGCAATGCCTCCGTGGGAAACGTAATAAAGTGAAATTAAAACGCGCGAACAAGTGCATCGACTAATATGTCGCATCCGGCTGCCTTTTTTTTCAAACAATGCTCTCCGTTACCTAGAAAACAATAGCACATCTCACAGACACACACACTGCTCTCGTCGGAAAACGCACATGCACAATTTTCCGAACACCGGTTACGGAGACTGCGTCGGTCGCGTCAGAGCAAAGGGCGGCACATACAAGCGCTGCCTCTGCGCGCGATAGACTGACGGCTCTCGGGTAGAGTCGCTCACGAGCGGGACGCGCGGCGGGCGTTCCGTAGACACTCTGCGCGCGCATGCCGCCTCTCTATCCTACGCGCCGCAACATACGTATAGTCGTCTCTTCCCCGCACGCTCTAACACACCTTTCGTTCCCAAGACAGGTGTTCCTGTCCCTGTGTGCGTCTGGACACGGCGGCTTAGCGTGTGTGCGCGCTTCCTGCGGCGGCGGATCGTTTTTTATGCACGGCAGAAATTATAAAAAAGTAAATGGAGGGAAAATTTAATAAAACGTTTACAATGAAGCGTTTTCCTGTACGCTTTCAATGATTCAGTGTGCGCTATTTATCTGGGAGGCTATCATCGTCGGTCGCGATTAGGGAGTTTTTACGGATGTTTGAGTGATGTAGGCGGGCGTAATTAGGCACGGGGCGGAAAGGTATATTGATTGCGGTGACGTGGCTTTGTGGAAAGATCGATATTTTTGTATGGCAGGTGGCACGCGATGTGTCCGGCCCGTGCGTCCGTGGATGAGTAAGCGTGTATCGATCCACACGCCAACTTTCGACCCTACTTTATAGCGCGCTCTATTTCTTAAACCACACAAGAGCCTTAGGTAGTTATCCAAGGCTTTAACTGAACGACTTCTTTCATAAAACTCTAGAAGACAACGTACGCCTCATAAAAGCTAAATATGTTGACTGTCAGACATGTCACCATAGAGTTACATGATAAAATTTATCAATTTACCATGAATATGAAACGAATAAACTTATAAAACAGCTTTTATTCTAACACTATCACGGTCTTACTTAGGTTTAGCAGAGGCATTGTCATAGAGTTTCCTCAATCCTCAACAGCCTATAATGGTCCACTGTGAACTCATGCCTCCCCTGATAAGCGCCTGGCTTTTATCTCAAGGATTATAATTATAATCCCCACGCTGGGCATATTGGCGTATTGGGGATCGCAATCTGGTGATAGAAGTGTTCCGCATGGAAAGATCATAGAACGTGTAAAAGGGGGATATTTTCCAAGTGTCCATAAGTCAATGGCGAGACAAAGGCCCTCAATTTAATCAAGTTTATACCAAGAACACTATAGAATAGACACAAGCTGCGCCGTCATAACTAACCGAACGAAAGCGGAAAGGACGCGCGAAATTAATTTGGACTGCAACAAAAGGCGCGTGTAGTAACAAATGCTTCTATTTAAATACCCAGCTTCTTTGCTATTAATGTTTCATCTTTCGATTTATTCACGTACTAGAAACTCTTAAAACTATCATGAAACTTTAAAATCGATCATGGTTATTAAGACTAAAGTCATTTGAAACACAAGTTTTTTTTTTTTATATATATAATTAGCTCGTCGTAAATGACTTGTAGAAACTCTACGCTAAAATATCTTCCTAAAACGGAAAAGTAAAATCTTTAAACTTTCAAAGGGGAATATGCCTAGGTATGCCCGATTCAGTTTTGATAAGGCGGTTTAGCTTCGTACATTTTCGAAAAAAGATACGGATATAGGACTTTTTCTACCAAAACATGACGATAATAACCACCCAAAAGCCTTTTACAAGTTTCCAAAAAGTACTATAAAGGTAGTTAGGTATTAATCCGCTTCATGGAATTTTCAGAAGCTACAACCAATTCCCAAAAAGGTTTACACCCAATTCATGGAAACTTCATTATTGGTTTTCGGAACTGCAGATGAACACAATTTTCGCTATCGAATAAAACATATTATGTGTTGAACTATATCGTATCCATTTTCAATGGAGCCTAAACGTAAACAAACCGCCCATACTTTACCTAAAATTCACTTTGTTGGTGCGTTTTTTTATACGTAATTTACATTACTTGTCGATTTTAGATCCTTCCTTCAATAAAAATTGCTTACAATTATATCTGAAACCAAGCAAGTGAGATTTTGTTATTTGTGTCGTACTTTGTTTACTGTTAGTAAACAAAGTACGACACAAATAACACAAACTGCTTCATTCAAAATGGATAAACCATAGGTAGGTTCATAAAATACCTACTGCATGAAATAATTTTATACAAATGATGAAGACAGTACTTTTCATCATAATTGGCCTATTTGTATCTACGAATTTAATAAATACAATTGATTTTGTTTTAAAAAACTATAAACCGACTTCAACTATATAGTTTTTCCATAAATCCCACTGTCAGACATGGACCAAATTAAAATGGGACCACACGGGAAGCACCAAATAATTTTGAAAATCGGAATCGTAAAAAATAACATAAAAAAGACAGTCGAATAATTAATGTTTTTTGTTCTAGCTGTAAGTTTTCCGAAGATTTGAATATAAAATAAAATAAAAACTGACCACACTTTTTCGTAGGAAAGGTTTTTTGCTGCTCGGTATTTGGAGTTTACTGCTATCACGTCTATTTCTTACTACAAAATCAGACTTGCGTAGGAAAAGATGGGGATGCTTTCTAACAAATAGTGTCATTTCAAATATATATAACGACGGAAGCGTTAGTATCTTGTGCTCAATGAACAAAGGTCTGCAACTGTCGGTAACGTCCAGGTTAAAAATAAATAAATAATGCTGGACAATTCACACAGCATTATCTAGCCCTAAGCTAAGCAGAGCTTGTGTTATGGGTACTGGATAACTGATATACATAATACAATACACTACATAGATAGATATTTTTTATTATACATAGAAAACATCCAGAACGCCCTGAACAAATATCTGCAGATCGTACACACATTTGTCCCGAGGCGGGAATCGAACCCGCAACCTCCTGCGTAGCAGGCAGACCTTCGCCCACCGCACTACAGAGGTTGTCAAGACATTAAACATTGATATAACACATCTTTTTGTCTTTTAAATATAAAGTCCTTATTGGTAGAGTTAGCCCAGAAAATTATACCAAACCTAAGGATAGACTCTACTGATCCATAATAAGCTGTAAGTGTTGTTTCTGTGTAATTCTAAGTGGGGGAACTAAGATCTGCACGGACGTCTCGCATAGAAGTGTTTCTGTGTACTACCTATAAGTAAAAATTAAGATTTTTGGCAGATTTCATTTCCTAATCTACTGGACCGCATCTGCTAGAAATTTTGCGTAGATTGCGTATTTGCGTAGAACCAAAATGAAATAACATAAAAGCTACGAAAACCACCTGCCAAGCCGCGGGCAGAAGGTAGTATTATATAATATTCTTGACTAAAAACAACAGACCCAATCGCATTCAAGGAATTCTACAATCCCTGAACTCAACAAAGGCCATCCACCAAAGTATAGAAGGTACGTAATATAGTCCACTCTCAATAGTACAAACCGTACAAACTGAGTTAGCATGAAGCATTGCGTCTGCCAAAGCCAGTTACGGTTACGGTATAAAGCTGAGTTTCTACCAGAGTGCTACGTACGAATACAAATTTCTACTCTACGCAGTGCTACGAAACGTATCAAATAGCCAAAGGCAGGAAATTGAATGACCTTAAGGCTGTCTAGCTTTGATAGTTAAATTTAAGATATTACCTATTATATACCTAAAGTGTCACATATTTCTGTGGTCTCGCATTTTAACAAACTACATTGTATAGCTACACATACATACATTGATTTGAAAAACTATAAACCGTTTTCAGAAATCTTCAATTCCCGAACATACATACAGACGAATATAGAAACACCTCCATTTTTCGAAGTCGGTTAGAAATACATCTTCCCGGCTTCACAAACATAGTTCATTTGCAACATTTAGCACATTAGTAGTGCTATTTGCCCGTTTAAATTGTGTTATAGCTAACAACCAAGAAAACCAACAAGCAAACTGCATTATCATGAAAACTGAATCACGTTCACAACTAAAGTGTGCTAAGTCTTGTCATCATCGTTGAAGCTAGTTCCACTTATAAGCATTCGTCTGTTCGAGTGGTGGCTTGGTCTAAAAATCCCCTACAAAGGGCATTTTTAGACTTTTTGTCTAAAAATCCCCTTAAAATCGGATTATGCTGCGGAAGGGAATTATTAGACAAAAAATCTAGAAATCCCCTTAACAATGAAATTTGTGTTGGTGGAAGGGAATTATTAAACAAAAATATAGAAATACCCTTAAACATTTATTTTATTAAATAAAATAAATTAAGTTCGTAGTGGAGTAATAAGTCAAGCCGGATTTTTGCGATACGATGATTTTTTCTCTGGATATTTTGTTTCGACGACCACAGTAGTGCAGCGGGAGAAGGTTCGATTCCCGCCTCGGGACAAATATTTTTTGTACGATCTGCAGATATTTGTTCAAGGCGCTCTGGTTTTCTATGTATAATAAAAAATATCTACCTATACCATTACCCATAACAAAAGCTTTGCTTAGCTTGGGGCTAGATAATGCTGATTTTTTTTCTAATCTCGAATCTGAAAATTATTTCACTGATACCAGAAATTATGTCTGAAAGCTCTAAGTTCCGCGGCAGCGATTCTTAGGAGGTTACATTTTTATTAATTAATCTGTCCAAATAACTCTTGAGTGAAACACTGCATAACATACAGTTTTTTTCTTACTCTGACTTATCTTCTGAAAACGTCAGAAGAAAACAAACTACTTTTAGCTGTTTTGTAAGGGTTTATGAGGTTGTCTTTCAGTATTTTTCTATACCTATTTGTTCTTTATATTCTCGGTGGGCATAGGAGTATGGTATCAGCTTAGCTTATTGAAATCCAAGCAATAACAATAGCTTACAAGCAGTATAACCATAATAACAAGACTGGCTCGAGTAAGTCGATAATGGTGACCAAGCTACGGGATTACGCGAGGAAACGTCTAAACTCTATCGTCGCCCCACTACCTTCTACTCAGCCGTCTTATTTAATGTTATTGTGGTTCTTGGGTTCGATATAACATAAATCTTTTATGAATGCGGTCAGATTGGCTTTAATCAGGGAAAACACTTGAAAACTGCTGTAATGTAAATCTCAAATTTGATATTTTAAATCCTACACATTTTTTTCTAAATTTGACACTCTTGAAAGCTAAGCCTATGGTTGACGTACGATTTGTTTTCGGGTTTATTGCTTGACTATGTCAGTTCAGTATTTTTACATAATTAAACACTACTTACCTAAACCTAAATTTATATTCCGAATGATATTGATTGGTAACGATCAGTTGAGCTACCTGTAAATTTTTTGCCACAGTCTGCAGTTACCTCAATTGTTTCAATAGTAAATACTAGTACTAATTTGATTGTAATTTTTTTATTTATTAAAGATAAATTATGTTGTCAATAACTACTAAATTAAATCTAAAACTTACCAAGAGGCACCAACAATCAGTACTAATTTGTTGAGATTGCAGTTGGGATCCAGATTGGATCTGTTTAGAGAGGAAACACTGGTAATTTTAAAAATAAGTTTGAAAATTCAACTCGCTAAATTAGGACTTATTTTTGATTCACTCACGCTGTTTATAAAACTAAGAATTAGTCAAAAAGCTCTAACTAAAGGCTTCCTCCAACAAACTTACCACTTTACTTATTCGTTTTTTATCGACCAATGTACGAGTAGAATACAATACAGGAAAAGGGTTCTATTTTTCTCAGTTTACTTATTCATTAGATTTGTCGTAGGCGAGGCTCCAGCCACTTTCTTTTGTAAAGCGAAGTAGTCTAAATATTAAGGTGTTTCACGTCCTCCAAGTCCGGTGGCGAAATCGTAGTACCAACATAATAGTATTTCGTTACGGGCAGATGTTGAAGCACTTAGCGGCTTGCGTTTTATTATGAATAGCAACGGAACTAGTATTTTGCGGTTTCCCTGCGGAGGCAGACGCAAATTAATGCCCGGGCTTTCAGCTAGAAATTAATGTAATGCACCTAGGTTACGTAGCCAAATTGTTGGCATTCAGTAAATTTCACAGCGCAACGGGTCATGCTAGCAAATTTTATAATTGAATTTTAGATAAGTTTTGACAGAGATGGGCTAAATGTTCTAATAGTTATTATTATACCGCAAAGTGGAAAATAAAGAAGGTTTTGTCTCAAATCATATCATATTATGTATTTGCCTAAATGGGACGTAATATAGTTTTCTTTCCGTAAAAGACACCAAAGGGCGTAGCCAACCGGCATTCGCTATGCAGGGAAAAATTCGAAACAGATCACGTGACATATCTAAGGCTTATGTCAAACCCATATATTTTTAGACTTCTCTACTACCACATTCGACATCGATTGTTACATTGTCTAGGCCCTCACATTTAAAGTTCCCGAGTTAGGTAATAGAAATATTATCTTGACTTCTATCTTACTATCATATTTTACTATTACTATCATATTTTACATTCCGAGGCCTGAGACAAACAAGTTTCTTTACTTAACAAGTACTTGCAAGCCGGCCGAAACTCGCAGCAACACTTAAACAGATTAAAACGCTTATCGTGTGAGCTTCTTGCTCGTTTTTCATTCTCTTATTTAAGGCTTTACTACTTCCTGTTTGCAAGAAGCTAAGAGATTAATCTAAGGTTGCAAACCTTTTAAGTTTTGCGCATTTTACTTACTCCCAGTGCATTTTTTAGATGCTGAACATCAATTTGCAAACTAAACCATAACATTACCTGCTAACCAAACAGAAACGACATACCTATTACATATAGTTTGTTTTTTTACTAGCCCACACATTGTGATGTCTTTAACCTCAACAGCCTGTATTGGTCCACTACTGGACGCAGGCCTCCCCCTGATAAGCGCCTTATTGGCGTTTACTATCTACAGGTAGCTCGACTGATCCATATCAATGCCAGACGTAAGCGTCCCCAACAACGCTCACTGCATTGCCCCGCGCTGTATGGCAATGCAATGATGCATGATAAAAAATTATCAATTCATATTATTTGACTATCCACGTTTGAGCTCAGCTCTTTATGAGAGCTAGATCATAGAACGTACAGAATGTCCTAAACATGTCATCGGCTGCATCTCGACACATGCGGTGCAAACGATCATTTGAACCAGTCGAGCGTTAATAAACTTGTGGAAATATTGCGACGAAAACAACGTGTCAACGAGAGTATGATGCGGTCACTACGCTACGGTGCCAGTTCTACTTTTTGCCGAGCGAATGTTGGGAAATCAATTTTCAGGAACGTTTTGTAAGACAGAATATACAAATATTATTGATAAATAAATAATAGGGTATATGCATGGTTTTTTTTTTAATCGATTATTTAGGTTAATACAACAACGAAAAAACATATAACAGCCAAAAAAAATTAAATTATAATGTTAAAAAACAAAAATTTTAACTACGCAGTTTTAAAAACTACAGATCCAAAAATGCATACAATAATAGCACACTTTCTTACCCACTATTTTCGATGCTGTTCAGACTAAGCTCCTCGTTTACCGTCAATTCTTACTTTTATTCTTTACCCACTACATTTACTTCACACGCCACATGGGAGGAAAACAAAAGTGAAGTGGTCAGCTCGTAGGTCAAATCCTATTCATCCTCTGTCATCGGAGTTCAGAGGGCTGCGTAACACACATTGCAATTACGTTTAGGTACTCTTATTCATGGCACACAGGGAGATTCAAGGCAGGTGATGAACTTTATTAAGTAAAGAAAAGTCATGACTACCTACATTTTGCCCCAGAATGATAAATACAATAGACGTTTTGTTTTTGTGATATCTTGTTAGTCAACTTCAACTTCTTATTTCATGGCTTGCTGTGTCTTTGCTGCCACAACTCTGATCTCGTTAGTCTGTCTAGGTTAACTAATGCAAAGAAATGTCAATGTCAATTATTACTACTGCCATGGCGCGTTGTTTTTGCGCTGCGTTCTCACATACTTTGTCATAGTCGTTTTATTTAGTTTTTTTATTTTATTACTTTGTCTGTTCGTGACGTCACTTTTTCGGGCTCTAACGGAAGACCAGCGCTGGCTAGAACTCTTCCGGGAGCCTAGCAAGCATTTATGCTAAGTTAGTGCCTTTTTATATAACAAGTTTTATATAACTACATCCTTTAAGATTGTATTTTGATTCTACTTACTCATAGTTGTAGGATACAATATTCGTATACTAAGTTTATTCTGTTGTTATAAATAAATGTATTTCTTTCTTTCTTTTTTTCTTACACGTGAAAGAAACGCTGCCTTATTAGCCCTTGCATTTTGTGACGTCACGGATCATCGAGTATGTCAACTCAAAGTCATAACTTCATGCCCATACATGTCTTAACTTCATGCCCATATATGCCCATAAATGTTCAAGTATGACGTCACGCTTCAGGTAACTTCAGGTCCAATAGACATTTATTTTTAACATTCATTTTTTTTTTGTTTAGACATTTTGAGGTTGAGATTTAAAATGTCTACCTCTACTTTTGAATGATAAAATTTCACAATTAAAACATTATGAAATACAAAAATAAATATTTGTGTATAGAATACGTTAAAACAAATATTGTGTTTTTTGATTGACACATGCATATGTATAGCCTATTCTGGACAATCTACACGGTTTCACTAACCCCAAGATACACAAAGCTTGTGTTATGGGTAATAGATGACTGATGGATGATATACTTAATACAAATAGGTACTAAAAAAGATTTTATATTATACAGAACACCCAGAACAAGGATAAGCAGATCATACAAACACACAAACAAACATATGTTTGTCTTGGAATAAAATCGAACCCGCAACCTCCTGCATCGCAGGCAGACTTTCGCTCGCTGCACCACATCGGTCGATCAATCTATCGAATATCTTGTTTTCAAACTCTAATAAGGAGTTTTTTATAGTAAAACTGCTCGGGTACTCTATTTTTGCTTTAGTCGTTATTACTGACCGTCTCCATTAAAAACCTTTTTTAGCCAAAGAAAAGATTCCTTGAAAGGCGTTTTCAACAGAAAGAACCTGTGATAAGAACTTTATTTCATTAGCTACACTACTAAGTGCAGGAAAGTTAAGTTCATGTTAAAGTTTCCCTGTAGAAATCCCCGACAATAAGGACCAGATAGAACTGTGAGGTATCGCTAAGGTTCTACTTGCGTAATTGTTTCTATTTTGTGAACGAGCTAGATACGTGATTGATGAACTTCGGAGAATTCAGAGGTTCGGCGCCCATTATGTTCAGTGTACGATATGTATTGAAACCTATCCATTATGTAGATTTCTCAGTGAAGGGGTTTTAGTTAAGCGTATGTAGTTCTGGAGCTCTGTGTTTGAGTTAAGTAATTTTCAAATGTGCGCAAATAATGGTCAGAAACCATTCGCATTTGCAAAAGGTCCTTGGGTATTTAATACCGATTTATATAAGTAATATAAGAATCGCTTAAGCTTATGTATGGTCTACTTAATTAAGCTCTGATTGTTGAATCATGGATGTACCCAAGATGTATACAGATAAATAAGTAGGTAAATTTACTGAAACAGTAAGTAAACTTTATCATGTTATGACTGAAGTTATCTGTACAAATCAACATCAGCAGCAGTAGTCATAATAATATGAATTAGTAAATAAATATAAAGAGTCGGAGACAAATCGTTTATTTCTTAAGTCTTACAAAATAAGCACTCAGACAAGTAATTTTTTTACTTTATAAACAGCTTGATAAATAGTAATTAATATCAAATAAGAAATAAGTTGCAATTAAATTTAATTTACTTTAACTTTTTGTCCACTTGCGGATTAAGTGAAAAAGAAACCACTAGCAAGTTTATCGCTTATCAATTAATACAATTTTTGCATATCTGAGTCTAAAATAAACATCTCATATTTGTGATGTTTCCAAGTTCAATAACTAATATTAATTATTATTTTGGGTGTATTAGATAAAGTATAGTAGGTCCAGTTGGGTACGAAACGTTGGGTAGTAAATTGATCATTTAGAAAAATACCAAAGATGAATATGTAGTTTTTAATAATACGTTGTTTATTATGAATGTAAACGGGTTAACTACGAACCTTGTTTGTGTTGGAAGAACACTTGGTGTTCTATAAGTAACCTCAAAATAATAATAATAATAATATTGGACAATTCACGGCATTATCTAGCCCCAAGCTAAGCAGAGCTTTTGTTCTGGGTACAATACACACAGTACAATTAGCAAAATATTTGAAGGTTTCGTAGAGCGCAAAAAACTAAACTAAAAATATCATTGACTTACTTTGATGGGATTTTCATTGTGTAAATAACTAATATTGTTTATACATACTGCATTGTCTCTACTAATGATGAGCTAAAAGCTGAGTGATCTATTAGTCAGATTACGTTACACATTATAGTTACCTACCTAATTACCTAATACAATGATATCAGACTCTGATTGGTAGGTAATCTGTGAATTCAATATGGACGAACACTACGAACCTTGCTTGTGTTGGAAGAACACAAACGTTTCTTCCTATAACTTAGGTTCGTACAAATAACACGCTCGCATTCGTAATGAATTCGTCAAACTACAACCTTTAAAAAAAGAAGGTGGGGTCTATAGCCTACTATGCAGGCCTATTCTCGCGTATCAGAATATCTCGAACGACGGTTAACGCTAACATCAGACAGGATTTATAGTGGGTTGGTACCAAAATCTCGAGTGCATAATCCATTTCGATTCCGCAAGAATAGCAGCCGAAGCCAGGATAGCAGGGGATGCCAACGATTTTAATAAATAATTATCTTCCTCGGTGCTTCCCGGGGATAAGCAGATACCGAGCTAATTTGCTACCAGCACACCCGTTTAAGCTTGATACAGCTTTGCATTTTCAATGATTTAATTATTCTATGCTGTTTTACGAAGTTTCGCTTTTTAGAATTCAGCATAATTTCCTTGAATAAAATTTGGCGTCGTCGTGCAAATTTTTGTTAGATATTTAAAGGTATTATTTTAATAAAAAAATACTGGCCGTTGTTTTTGACGAGTATCACGTTAATATAATAAATGCGAAAGTTTTAAAGTATGGATGTTTGTTTCTTCACACCAAATCTACTGAACGGATCGGGCTGAAATTGCATACCTATACGTAATTCTAATCCTGCAATCAAACATGGGCAAATTTTTATCCCATTATACAGTTTCCATGGGATAAAATTATATTTAATCGTTTTCTTAGAAACAACGCGTATAAAGTCGCGGGCAGAAACTAAAGTATAATAATTGTGCTTGAAAATGACAAACACTCAATTATAACAATACTAGCCTACATTTTCACTTTATCACAAATCCTTAGCCATCCTAACCTAAATGCCAAGGCACCCTAAACACCCCGTGCAA